>CM056632.1:4678442-9678442 GCA_029816415.1 Melastoma malabathricum subsp. normale
CTTCACCACTTTCTCTCTCTCATATTTTACACACACCAAATCTCTCTCAACCTCTGATTAGTGTGTCTAAGCTTTGTCTTGATAATGATGTCCTAGTTGAATTTCATGCTGATGGATTCTTTGTTAAGGACAAGAAGACCAGATCAGTTCGTCTTCAGGGACCAACTCAACAAGGCCTCTACAAGCTGCCTGTTCGAGCCCAGGGCCGAATCCACCAAATCAGTCACCAAGCCACTAAACCATCTGCAACATCTTGTCTTCCTCATGCTCTACATGCCTCTAAGGCCTCTCACTCAAATACCATCAAGTGGCATTGCAGATTAGGCCATCCCGGGAAAGACGTTCTTCTTCGAGTCATGAAATCCTGCAATCAGCCGTATTTAGATACTCTAGAGTTATGTCAATCATGCATATTAAGTAAACATCATAGACAACCTTTTCCTCTGTCTACCTCTCACTCTAAAGACTCATTTCAGCTGATCCATGTCGACCAGTGGGGTCCTTCACCTGTGTTGTCTACCTCTGGAGCACGATACTTCATGCTTTTTGTTGATGATGCCACTCGTTATTCCTGGATATATTTTCTAAATACCAAGTCTCAAGCCACCACAGCCTTCCTACAGTTTCATCGACTGATAAAAACACAATTCAATAAAAATATACAGTGTGTGCGGTCAGATTGGGGCGGTGAGTTCAGACCTTTGCATAAATATTTCTTAGATCAGGGCATTGTTCATCAGGTTTCTTGTCCTCATACTGCTCAGCAGAATGGTCGAGTTGAGCGCGAAAACAGGCATGTAGTTGAGGTACGTTTGTCTATACTTCACCATTCAAGTGTTCCACTCAGTTTCTGGCCTTTTGCCTTTACCGAAGCAGTTCATATTATTAACCTTCTTCCGTCTAAATTGCTTCATTTTAAGTCCCCCACTGAGTTGCTCTATTCTACATCATCAGACTATTCTAATCTTCGAATTTTTTGGTGCTTATGCTTTCCATGTCTGAGACCTTATGTTAATCATAAGCTTGAACCACGCTCACTTCCGTGTGTTTATTTAGGGAAGAGTTTTTCTCATAAAGGATATGTTTGCTATGATAGAGCATCTGACAGAATTTATGTCTCACGGGATGTTGTATTTAATGAGAACAAATTTCCTTTTCAATCTACCCCAATTCTTGAATCAGTTCCCAAAAACGTTAGCACAGGTCCTTCATTTTTTTTTAGTCCAGTTCTTCCTACTCCTGTTACTTCTCCCGTCTCACCCAGCATACACTCAGAACCTATTTCTCCCTTGGCTGTTCAACCCTCTCTGAGTCCAGGACCTGTCACTACATGTGTACCACAACAGAGTTCCAGTTCTCTTCATTCAGAGTCTAACGCTTCTATGGAGACACAACATCCACTCAATATACATCCTATGGTGACAAGAACCAAATCAGGCATTTTCAAGCCCAAGCTCCTACTGACACAGGTTCTGCCTTCCCCTATTTTATCCTCACCAAAATCTGTTTCAGTGCATTCTGTACATCCACCTGCCACACCTACAACCTCTTCATCTCTCCCAAAGGAACCCACTAACTTGGCTGAAGCTCTGTCCTCACCTGCTTGGAGAGCCGCCATGGATATTGAGCTTCAGGCGCTACAACGGAATGACAATGGGAGCTCATACCCTGTACTGGAGCTGAGAAAGTTATTGGATGCAAATGGGTTTATAAAGTTAAAACTCAAGGCCTCAGGGGAGTTAGAGAGGTGTAAAGCCAGGCTGGTGGCGAAGGGGTTTCATCAAACACCCAGGCTGGACTATAAGGAAACTTTCAGCCCTGTTATTAAACACCAAACTATCAGAGTAGTTCTTTGTTTGGCAGTTTCTCTGGGTTGGGTTCTAAAACAATTGGATGTTCATAACGCCTTCCTCAATGGCGACCTTGAGGAGACAGTCTTCATGTAGCAACCACCCGGCTGTATACATCCTGAGTTTCCAAGTCATGTTTGCAGACTGAAGAAGGCCTTTTATGGTCTCAAGTAGAGTCCACGAGCCTGGTACAAGAAGCTGAGTAGTTGTCTGCAGGACGGGGGCTATGTGAATTCGAGTTCTGCTGCATCTCTGTTCTGCAAACACTCCTCGAAGGGTGTGGTAATATTACTAGTATATGTCGATGATATTATTCTCACTGGATCTGATAGAGAAGAATTACATTCCCTTCTGCCACGGCTGCATAGCAGGTTTGCATTAAAGGATCTCGGCAATTTATCCTATTTCCTGGGATTTGAAGTTACTCGTCGGGCTTCTCTGATCCATCTTTATCAAGAAAAGTATGTCAAAGATTTGCTTCAGAAGGTCGGCATGAGTGAGTACAAACCTGTTCCGTCTCCACTGGGATCCACAGATGTTTTGTCTCGATTTGAGGGTGAAGAGCTTAGTGATCCTACCGAGTATAGAAGTGTAGTTGGGGCCCTGCAGTATTGCACGAACTCTAGACCGGATATTAGTTTTGCTGTCAACAAGATGTGTCAATTCCTTCAGCATCCTACTACTCTGCATCTGAAGCAATAACAGCAATAACAGCAAGCAGCATAGCGCCTAGGGCTCTCTCACTGACATGTGCTGTAACCAAATTCTATTATTATAGATGTGTATAAGAAGGGATGATTGTAATAGTGGAGAATATGAAAAAAATAGCCTTATGACGATTTACCCTTTCTTCTTCCTTTCTCCTTCTCTATTTTCTTTCCTTCCTCTCTTTTCCAGCAACCTTCCTCTTGAGCTGGTTGCTCTGTCTACCCAGATTCGTTTCTTTAACATTCAAATCTCCTAAACCATTCCTCACTGACTGTCCGCATGATTGCGTGGGTTTGTGCATCGGGGGCGGGCAGCGTCGGGTAGTTTTGAGGGTGTTTTCTGCACGGGTAGTTGAAATGCCGGTATGGGATCGAGCGGGTTCTGCAGGCTTTGGGAATTTCCATAAATCTGGTGCCTGTAAGGTTGCTGTTGAGATGCATCGCGGCAGCGGAAATGGGGGTACGAAGGAGAGGGTGGACGATGGTGCCACGCGCGAACGAGAAATGCGCTTGGCTCCGCCTTTGGGGGGAGTCGCCATTCTGTCGGTAAGGCCTGTGCGATCCCTGATGGCTGCCTGTAGGATTGTCACCATGGGTCTTCGGGGCAGCTGGATGATCTCTGGCAAGTTGGTACTGCTGTCGGTGCACCTTGATCCGGAGGGAGGGGGAGAAGAGCCGCGGCCGGATTGTTTCCTTGGGGTAGCATTCGGTCGAGATGGATACTGTAGCGGGCGTGCATTGCATCCTGTCTCCCCTTCGCCGTGCTGCATAAAGTGAGCTGCCGCCGTGGCCTAGTGTGGACGATTCTGCTGGTCCTTGCCTTCCGTTGTCCGAATGCTGTAGAGGGGGAAATGAAAACCCCGTGGCCCACAGTGAGGGGGTCTGAAATTGGGAAAGCATCTGTGGTAGGCGATTGGTACACATTTGTCTCCGAGAATAGCTTGTTCGTCAGTCGGGGGAAAATCGATTCCGGGTGCGAATTGTATCCTTTAGATATGCATAATGTGTGGTCGTGATTCTGGCGCTGTGGCGCGAATACCGACTGTTATGTCGGAGGAGTGCGGGGAAGTAACGCCACTCGTGGTGGTTAGGTTACCTGCTCCGATATTCCCGGACGCTCCTGGAGAAGTGGGTGGGGACGCACTGCGGTAGTTCTGACACCGATTGAAGTGTCGATATACGAGTGACATTTGGAGAGGAGGGAGTCGCATTTGTGGTTATCTGATTTGGTTACTCGTATTGATTCGTTCTCTTAATAATGGTTATGAATAATTATGGAATTGTTGATAATAGTGCTTGAGATCCCTTTCATTCTTTGTTGTTTTTTTTCTTATTATAAGGTGACTACAATTCCAACCCAAAATCCGAACTTTTTTGTTGGAGCAACGTATCCTCAACGTGCTTTCATTTGACACTGACTTTTTCTTCATGTTGACATCGAGAGTATAAGGTAACTTAAGAGAAAACAATACAAATCTTGAAATACAAAGTTAAAGATGAAAGTGTAAAATAAATATACAACATTTACATGTTTTATAAAACAAATGTTTTAATTTGTTCATATAATGCAATCGACAATCCATAAAATATTGGGATAACAACTATAAAGAAACATTTCAAATTATAAATTTAATATACTAATATTTAAAAATATGAAATGGACATGTGGTTTGATGTTAGAGTTATCAAACAAATGGGAATGAATTCCTTTAGGTAAAATGGTCATATGCCTGGATATAATTTTTAATAGGGTCGACAGCTTGAGAATTTTAACACAAAAACGACACAACATGACGTAGAGCGGGTTCGAGTTTAACCGAATGCGTCTTTCCTTTATACAATTTGAGACACCACGACAAAATATGGGTTGGGGTAAGAGTTTTAAACTTCCACGAATTTTAAAACATGTATAAACAACTTCATTTATAATGAAAAATCGTTTATATATTTAAAAGAATAATTGTACACTATATTTGAATGGGCCACTAAAGCGATAACTCTAAAACATTAATCCATGAAATAATAAATATACATACCATCGCATCAAATATTTATTTCGGCTATTTTATACATATGAATAAAATTTTATTATTGATTTTTTAGTTTCATATTTATACATGATAATTTTTTTTGCCTACAAAGCTCAATTATATAGGATTATAAAGACAATTATTTTAGTTTTTAATTATGGTAGAATGATTTTATAATATATGTTTGACATTTGAGATTCATACAATATTATTTATTTCAATAATTTTTAAACGTGTTAACGTGTATAACAAGTTTATTTTGTGAGTTCAATCTTGGTTTTCACATTTTAACACGATTAGGGAAACCGATTGTGTACCATTTTTTATTAGGCAACACAATTACAACATGAGAAGCAAGGATTGTAAGCCCTAATGTTTAATATTTTATGATAATATTTAATTTATATTTTAGTTTTTGGTTTAGTGAGTATGGTTTAAATCATACTTTATAAAAGAAGGCAAAATATCGATTTATGACATTGAGCCAAATTTTATTTTTATATCCAATCTTGGATTTTGTCCTACGAAAACTATGTATGTCTTAATCGATAGTTTTATTAATTGAATAAAAAATAAGAAATAAGAAATAATACAGAAAAAAGTCTCATATATTTTTTAAGTAAGTTGGAAATCAAAGTTGGACTTTAGTTGTTAAAATCGTAGAACAAACTAAGTAATTGAAAAAAAAAAAGTTTACAAAAGTTTTTTATTAGTAAAATTTATCAAAGTTAAGGTTATAAATATATATTTTACCTCAAAAATGATAAAAACATTTATTATATTTTACAAAATAAAATTTTGATATTATCCATTAAATGTCAATTGTTCAAGCTAACATATCCTCCTCATGTACTGACGCACTGATAAATTGTTATAGATATTTGGAAATATTCAAAACACAGCACAAAAAAAAAGAACCCACGTCCCGAATTGAAAACCCAAAACCCAAACCCAGAGCCAGACCCGCAGAGGAAGACCGGCGGCGGCGGTGGGTTCCGCCCTTCACTCTCTCTATCCCTTCTTTTTAGTGAAATTTTTGTGGGATTGGGGAGGGGCACCGAGTCGATTGACTGTGGTGGTTGATTTTTGTTTGGGGTTTGTTGCTTGTTGGAGGTTATTTGATGATCTTTTCTGGGTTTTCATTTTGTTCCCCTTCTCGTCCCCGGGGTGCTGTTATTGATGCTTTTATGTTGTTTAGCATCATTTCCTTCGTGGACAATCGGTAACTGTTTGGTTCCTTTGTAGGGGGATCCTGTCTGTAATGCCACCCCTTCCATGCATCGTTTTACTGCCTCTCACTTCTCCCTGTATCTTAAATCTTCTCCAGTTCAATGGCGACAAGGCCCAAGAGAGGCGCCCCTCCAAGTGCTCCTTCTCCTGAGGAGGCTGCTAATTGTCCTGCCCTCGTTGATGATTCTGTTCGGAGATTCAAGGAGCTAATGGCCAAGTTTGCATATACTGGCTCCTCGGCGAAACCCAGAGAGAAGGTTGTGTCTCCCTACTTCCAGAAGGGAAACGCCGGCGATACTCTGACTCCCCTGGCACCACGCAAGACGATTCTCTCTCCGTGCCTCAAGAAAACAGCTAAACGGGGCGAGGAAAGGGAAAATCTGCAGGTCGTGGAGATGGATGCTGCCCAGCAAGATTCTGTTCTGCTCAAGGTGGCTTCGGCTCAATCGGAGAGGAGTAAACCACCTCGCCGTCGAGATTCCAGGGGGAGGAAGATTAGGATTTCTCCTTACTTTGCAAAGAGAGAGGCTGATGAGGTGACAGCCATAAGGAGGGAGAAGGTTGTGTCTCCCTACTTCCAGAAGGGAAACGCCAGCGATACCCAGACTGTCCTGGCACCACACAAGACAATCCTCTCTTCGTGCCTCAGGAAAACAACTAAATGGGGCGAGGAAAGGGAAAAGCTACAGGTAGAAGAGATGGATGTTGCCCAGCAAGATTCTGTTCTGCTCAAGGTGGCTTCGGCTCAATCGGAGAGGAATAAACCACCTCGCCGTCGAGATTCTAAGGGGAGGAAGATTAGGATTTCACCTTACTTTGCAAAAAGTGAGGCTGACGAGGTGAAAGCCAAAAGGAGGGAGAGGGCGAAGAAGTTGAGAGAGGAGGAGAGGAAGCTGGTGGAGTTGTTTCCATGGAAGAGGAGGACACTGAAGGCGGCCGAGAGGAAACTTGAGGCATATAAGAGGAAATCGGCAGACAACAAATGGGTGCCTCCCAGGTCAAGGCACCACCTAATGCAGGAAGATCATTTCCATGACCCTTGGAGAGTGTTGATCATCTGCATGCTTCTTAATGTTACCACAGGGAAGCAGACGAGACAGATACTAAACGGGTTCTTCGAGCAGTATCCAGATGCCAAGTCAGCTGCGGTGGCCTGTGAAATTGAGATGGAGGGAATGATAAGAGGTTTAGGTTTGCAAAAGAAGAGGACCCGAATGATAAAGAGGCTATCGGCAGAATACCTTGATGAGGATTGGCAGTACGTGATGGAGCTTCATGGAGTAGGGAAGTACGCGGCAGATGCTTATGCAATATTCTGTAACGGGAAGTGGGAAGAAGTGGATCCTGGGGATCACAAGTTGAGGGACTATTGGATGGATTCATTTTTCCCTAAGGATGCACAGGGAAGTGGTGATGCTGGTGCCGATGTTTATAACTAATTTATGCATAAAGAAAGCAGGAGCTACAGCTAATTTATGCTACGTAGGTATCGAAACTGATAGGGAGATTTTGGCCAGGACGGTTTAAGGTTGTTTTGGGTTGTGGAACAATTTGCTGTTAATTTATGTATTACCATGGAGATCTCATACTCCAACACCTTCAGCAAGATAGGCATCGCGGCATCGTGGGTTATGACAATGATATCGCCGCTCCTGTGGCAGTAGATAGCTGAATCACCGGCCACTCCCTGTGTACTTGTCCAGGTTTCATATCTTCAACAAGTAGCAGCAACAATGGATACAAGGAACTCAGTCATAAGCACGTTTAAAGGAAATGAATAGGCCTGAAGCACCGAATCGTCAGGAAGCCGATCAATAGCTTTTTTTTTTCCGGAGGGGGAGACGGTTGTTTGAAATTAATTAAGAGAATAAGTGATATCCCAACTAAAATAATCAATTGAACCTTAACGAACATAATAAAAACTTCAAAATATCAAAATAAATTTCCCGGAGTCCAAAGACATGAATAAAAAAAAAATCATTGAATTCAGCCTGATGATGCCTTGGAGGATGACTGCATAACATTAAGAAACTCTTCCTCAATGGTGTTCATATTAAAAGTGGCTCGATCAATCTGGCGCTTCTCTTTAATCCATTGCCTCGCTATTGAAAGCTTGACAAATTTATCCAAGCCATAGATCTTGAGCATGGTATAATTCCACGGCCAACCAAACAACTTTTCGCATAGATCTTGAATCGCGTTCTCCCAAAGTATCATTTCAGGAGGATTGTCCTCCTCCACATCGTTTGCCATATCCTCATTGTGCTTCTCCTCTTCCTCAATGGATTTCCTTGCTTCTCCCCACAGCTTGCCCCCGAACTTTACAATTTTCTTGTTTGTCCGAGAAAGAGCACCCTTCTTCTTACTTAGACCCATAAAAATCCTTTTGAGTCGTTTAATCCTATTGTGGACTTGATCGTACTTGTACTTCTTTGATATGGTTTCTCCGGTGGGCGATATAGTCAATGATGAGTAAAAATCTGACAGATAAGGATTTGACATCTTACATTCACCGTTCAGCTCGGAGTACCTTATCAACTCCTTCAAGAGGACAATGGTCTCGTTGGGTTTCCATCGGCACTTTCTATCGGCCGAAGGGGCCACCACTTGTCGACCTTCTCCTTCGGCGGAGGCGCCAGCTTCAGTCATCAGAGGCATGGTACCGATATTCAGGGGACTGGGAACATGGCTAACATCGTCTTGGTGATCATCATTAGAGGGATTGTAATCGCTGTCACCGTCGTCGGAAGAGGGAAGAGGTGCCGGGGCCGTCTTCTTTGGACGCATCCTTGGAATTTGTCAATTTTTTTTTTGTCTCGGTAACACAATCTTCCAAGCACACAATGAAATTGCTTAAGAAAACAACTCAATATATAGTGTGAGAGATTTTCCTTAACTGATCTAAGATCGAAATCTAAAAACAATAAAGGAATTATAGGATAAAAAGGTCTTTTTTTATAACTAAGTGAAAGAAAATCTTTTAAGCTAATAATTTTAGTTAACAATTATCTCGTGAAATTTATAAAAGTTTCTCAAAGTTTCCTTGAGACACTCAACCCAATAGAGGAACAAAATAGAAACAAAAAATAAATTAAAATAGAATCCGAATCAAATTTTGGTAACAAAAGAGCCAGAACATTAATTGTACACGTGCGGTGGTTTGGCTGGTATTTTTGGTCAAGAATATTAAATATTAATAAAATTATTTCAGTACCCACATATGTAAATTTTGGATGAACATATCGAAAATACAACCACAGTTCAATGTTAATTCATATGTACACTACATTATACGAAAACACATATTAATTCAATGTTTTTATAAAATGTCGATATATTAAATGGATTTTAAATGCCAGGCACCCCAACATCACGCAAGACGATTCTCTCTCCGTTCCTCAAGATAAGGGAAAAGCTGCAGGTGGATGCTGCCCCGCAATATTATGTTCTGCTCACGGAGGCTTCAACTCGGTCGGAGAGGGATAGACCACCTCGCCGTCGAGATTCCAAGGGGACGAAGATTAGGATTTCACCTTGCTTCGCGAAAAGCAGGGCAAAGTGTCATTCTTTCTGTAAAATCTGAAAAGTTCCGAACAACCTTAATACAACAAGATACAACTTTGATTAAGATTTAGTTTGTGGGAATTTTCAGACAATATAATAGACAGCCTTGTTAAGATCTTCCCCCCCTTTATGTCATTGCGGATTCTCTTCATTTTCAATATCACAAAACCATCCTTAATAGACTATTGCTTCGTCGACTTCTAGACCGGCCGATCAAGCCTAACTAAAATGGATTTGTTTTTTTATTAAATATTCATAATTAAATATTAAAAATCAAGGTACAGATTTATGTGTGTAAATATGCATTTAGGAAATTGTTAATGTTAAAAATTTTTAATTGAGCGAGGGTAATTGATAAAATTGATGGGTGTGGGATAACATGAAAGAGGAATAAATGGTATCGTCATATCTTAAAAGCATTTAGAGGGCGATTTACATTAATAGGAGTGTGCGAATAAGATTGGTCTAATTTTATTACAATAACGTTAAAATAATAATTAGAAAGACTGTAATTGAATATAGAAAAATATATGTTTTAGAATTTTGAATTGCTGTGTATTATTTCGTATAAAAAATTGATAAAATTATATTCTCGCTTAATCTTCGTAAGAAAATCAACTTCTTTTAATGGAATCCCAAAAAAAAAAAACAAATAATATGACAAAAGAGTTTTTTCTTTTCCAACTAAATTAACTATGAAACAAATTTGTGCTTCGTCCAAGATAATAAATAAATAGAATAATGTTATGATAATAATTTTAATTTTTTGTAACTAATTATTCCGTAAAATTTGTAAATGTAATTTCGGTGACTCCTACCTGGTCAACAAGAAAATGGGATCAATAAATAAAATGAAAAAAATATAATATAATATGAATCAAAAGAGATCAGATAATAAAATAAAATCTAACACTTTTACTTTTTTTATTAATTAAACTCAATGTTATAGAAAGACATCTCGAACAGCCCAGACCAACTAAATTACCGAGCATCGAACCATGGCCCTCAAAGGTTCACTCAATGATACAAGACAACCATAATCACAAAATTAAGCAATCATGCCACCACGAGTTAATGTGGTCGTGTGGCCAAAATATCATCTGTTGTATCAAATTTGATGCTACTTCAGTCGGTCTTAATCTTTCTGTAACCTTACACTCATCACTAGCAAGAAGACCTTTGAGCAAATGATGCGCATAAACTTTAATGTACGTAAGCTCTACGGTGCATTACTAGAGATACTGTAGTGACAATATCGTCTTATTCGATACTAAGCACCAAATAAAGGTTTTCTTTAGTTCATGTCATGTGCACATGATATAAAAGTAATTTCATGCATGCAAATTATTTAACCAGAGCAAACATATAGATGATCATCATAGCAGTCTATTATCAATATTTTACATAGACCAATAGTTAAGAAAACAAAATGTCGGATACAAACTCCCATTAACCAAAAACATCAAAAAATTCTACGACACCCATGTCTACAACATGTTCTTGAAATCCATAAGCCTAAGTCCTTTAGTCAGTGGATCCGATAACATCGGCTCGTACCTATATGCTCCACATCTATGTGCCCTTGTCTTACCCGCTCACGAACTTTGAGATACTTAATCTCCATATGCTTATAACTACCTGTAGTTCGGTTGTTCTAGGAGTAGAACACTGCAACGCTGTTATCACAATAGATTACTAACTGTGTAGCAATGGAATCAACAACTCTAAGGACTGACAAAATTTATGAGACAAACTGCATGAGAATACGCCCCATAACATGCAACAAACTCTGTCTGCATGGTCGGGGAAGCACTGAGAGTTTGTTTAACACTTTTTCAGGAAATGACTAATCCAATCAACATGAATATATAACTTAATGTAGACTTCATGTCATCGGAACAACTAACAAAATTGAAATATCGATATCCTATTACCTCAAGGTAATAGGATATCGCCACCAATTGCATTCGACAGAGGAGGCAATCCAACAACATTGAAGGATCACAACTCACCTCATTCGTTTATTTCCAAGTAACTGATGCGTATAAAAATCAACTTACATGTAAGAATAATAAATTGACATGTATGGAAAATGCGTGACATTTAAGAATAATAAAATGACATGTACGAAAAAATGTCCCACATATCAATAACATGTATGAGAAGTGCTCGACATGTAAGAACAATGTATTTACATTTATGAACAGACGACTGACATTACATCTGACTTACTAACTCCTGGGCCTCCCATTGATGTTGGAAAAAAGGAAAAGGGACGAGCATTATCCTGTACAAAGGTTGCCTTCAGCAAAGGAACGAACCCTTAGCACTTTGTTGCCATAAGTCGACATGGACAAAGCTCGAACTAATTTCGTAGATAAAGGATAGCTTTCACTGACCCCGGGAAGAGAAGGAGATTGCGATTTGCCCGAGTTCCTTCTTCGGAGTGCTGCGTTGCTTGTAGACTGACGAGCAGCGGGAGGAGAGTACAGAGCAGGGACGGAGACGCCAGGGGAAGGAAAGCTCCACACGAGGTGCTGCGGTTTAGCTGTGTACGTCTCACCCCTCCCCTCCTGAAACGACCTGAAATTTTTCAACATTTAATTAGGAAGTCTAACCGTAATTGAACGGTCAAAACAGGGAAAACGACAAATCTAAGGTCTTCACTGCGTTTGTCATTCTTAAACCAGTTTGATGAATTTCGCCACGTGCATCTCTTCTCTCGTATCTCTGCAACACAAAAAATAAATTTTCCATTTGGGGTCAACGATAATTCGCTGAATACGTTCTACCCATGCACAAGCGAAAACAATGAGACGCTAATCCATCCTAATATATATCTTTGAAAACTGTTTTATATGCATGCCAATCATAAACATCACCTTCTGCAACACAATGAATCAGCATAATCTCCAAGTATTTTACGTGGAAGTAGAGATTAACCAACTAAAAACGTTTAAAAATCAAAAGCAACTCCCTCACTTCATCATCACTCGTATGTCAACACTTCGTACAAGAAGCAGGCGAACACTATTTACAGGCACAGCAGAATCCAGGCAAACGGAACACTCAGAGGACAATCCAAGCTATTTCTCTCGCCCATGAACAACACGACGTCCCGGCAATGCCGAAGACAGTTCAGCCACCAATCGAGAAGACGGAACGAGGGACGTTCCGACTCGTCAAGGGCTGTATGCGAAAAAGGCGGAAGGACAATGAAAACAGAACGCTGGCGAGACTTGGTGATGATGACAGCACCTGCGCCACGATGGACGAGAAATGGAGCATGCATAGCCCACAACTCTACGACTCAGATTCGATGGAATTCCCTTACCCGACCTACCCTCCTCCCCATCGCCAAACCCACTCAGCTCATCCCCATGACAATGCGCAAACAGAACAGGGAAAAGAAGTAGACGAGGGGAGGGGGAGAACACACTGTTCGTCTAAAGCTCGAGTAAATCGAGCCGCAGCTCGGGTGTTCCTCCACCCTTGCACCCCCTTACCTTCTTTCAGTGGAGTCGATCATTGCCACCAGGGATGCCGCCCACACTCAGGAACTGTTTTGAGAAAGGTTGACCAATCTAATGGCATTAGTAAGATTACTAAATGAGATTACATCAGTTCGAGACGAGCATGAAGAAGAACACCGTCGCAGCCGAGGTACGCCGTCTCCCCACCATCGTCGCAGCCGGGAGAGGATGAGAGAGGAGGAGGTGCCGCGGACGGGATGATCGGTCGGCGCGGAGTGTTCGTTGGGTTGAGTTTTGATAGGACGTAAATAAATATTAAGTTTGAAAATTAAGCGGATAAAATCGACTTCGTGTCATTAACCGCTTAAGTAAATCTTTATATAGTCGATTTCTAAATACTTAAATAAAAAAGCCAATTTTTAATTTAAATAGGCAAAATAATAAATTATGGCCTCAACTTTGACCAACTTTCTGTTTTGGCCTAAGCTTTGTTCATTATACGATTTTGGCCCGAACTTCTAATTTAACCTATTTTGTAGCCCGACGTCGACGACGTTACTGTAGCGGGCGGCTCCCCAGCTTCGGAATGGGTGTACGGCGACGACCGATTATGCGTACATTGCATCCTGTCTCCCCTTCGCCGTGCTGCGTAAAGTGAGCTGCGGCCGTGGCCTAGAGTGGACAATTCTGCTGGTCCTTGCCTTCCATTGTCCGAATGCTGTAGAGGGGATCAAGAGGATGAGGTATATCGTGAAATGTGATGCTCTCCCCATCGCTTCCCTTGAAATGGCCGTAGTATTGGAAGACAATGAATGGGGAAATTAAAACCCCGTGGCCCACAGTGAGGGGGTCTGAAATTGGGAAAGCATCTGTGGTAGGCGACTGGTTCACATTTGTCTCCGTTATATGTATCCTTTAGATATGCATAATGTGTGGTCGTGATTCAGGCGCTGCGTCGCGAATACCCGACTGTTATGTCGAAGGAGTGCGGGGAAGTAACGCCACTCGTGGTAGTTACCTGCTCCGATGTTCCCGGACGCTCTCGAAGTAGTGGGTGGGGACGCACTGCGGTGGTCGTGACACCGATTGAAGTGTAGATATACGAGTAGTATTTGGAGAGGAGGGAGTCGCATTTGTGGTTATCTGATTTGGTTGGTCGTATTGATTCGTTCCCTTAATATTGTTATGAATAAATATGGAATTGTTGATAATCGTATGTTATGCTGTTCCCGGGCCGCATGTGCATAAAACACTTTCAAGATGCACGTTAGGTTTTGTTGGTTTTAGGGTGCAGCGGAAAGAAATATTATAACTTTTATGCCCAAGATAATCAAATCATGGTACGTATATTATAATAAAATTCTTACCCGGAAACCGTACCTTGTAATTTCCGACGAAACAAAACTGTAATCCGGAACAATCGATCGAGAGCCCCACGTGTGACTCCTCTAGCGGTATCCACGCGCACGCGATCACGAACACTCGACGATCCGGTAGGTGCTAGCCACTTGGATCGACAAAACAAAATTTTTTCGGAAAGCAAACTCACTTTTGAATTGGGAAATTCCTTGAGGTCCTGTGTCCAGATCCCTCTTCCCACGATCTAATTGTGCTCTCAGATCAAAAAACTATATCCCAATCAATTCCATGATTACTTCCTTTTTAAAAACAACTTTCTGTTTCCTCAAAATGAATCATCTCGTAACGGAAGAAATTAATTGACACAAAACTAATGAAATGAACAATTCATATTTATTCGTTCCGTTTTTTTAAAAAAGAAATACATATAAAACAAATAATATATTTAATAATAAGTGACGTGCACATGGATAAAATATTATATTAATTTAATGCAAAAAAAATCTTCTAACCGTTTAAAAACAACGGCACATGCATTCAAATAATTTAATTAAATAAAATATATATTGGATATAATATTTCAATAAATAAATATTTAATACATATCCTTTATAAATCGACCCGAATAAATTAATATTCGATCTTAGTCTCTATATTTGCTTCCGATATTTCAGAATAAATTAATAATCCAATTAATTCTAATTCTGAAATAAAATGATTAATTTTAGTATCCACTAAAGTAATCAAAATATAATGTTCGTGTCGACGTGCTATGCGTGCAACCCTCTAGGTCCTATACACGAAGGCAGTGTATATCCATACACAAACTAAGGTAACCGTCTAGCAACAGTTTTTAGTCACCCAACGTGTTAGGATAATGATCATAAATCATAAACCACTATGAACCGATTACTGTGTAATTCAATCTCTTCATCTATCCGACATCCCAATTAATTCGGCGCAAAAATACATCATCACCGAATTAATTATTTTACTTGATTACCAAGATATAATAGACTCTCTTGAATGTATAACATTCCTCCCATGGCCATGGATTTTAGAGTCACTAATATCTCTATCAAGTGGCCTAGATGTCAACTCTCTAATCCTAGAGAGCGATGAATTCTATATTGACTCAACACTATTCTCTCTACGCTTTGTCACACACCCAACAATCGTATTACTCACAATCCGGTTAAAGACTGCTTTTAACGACGTCAAAGTACGCAAACTCCACGCATAGAATAAATGAAGGTCTCAAGTCAAAAGATCAGTTACACTCGTCCATAAAGAGGATTGACCAATGATGTTCAATATGTGGTATCCTCTTAATCGGGTCGTGTCCAGTATCCATAATATTAGGATACCCCTAAGTATAACTTGGATACACTATCCCTTGGTCTATCTTGACCTCAGCTATACTTAGCGATAATCTAGATGTACATGTCCCCTCTAAACATCTATCCGATCACGGACTATTTCAGATTAATATACTCAATAATCTGTGGGACTTTATCATTAATAATTTTACATGCAGAAAAGTAAAATAATCAATGACAAATACTTGCCTTTATTAATTATTTATCCACAAATACATAAAAGTGACTTGGCACATACGTGCACACACTAACAATCTCCCACTTGCACTATTGCCAAGCACTATGGACTCGAAGTCCTAGGCTCCTCACATGGGTCTCATGTTTCTGCAGAGGTAAGGCCTTTGTGAGTGGGTCCGCGATATTCTCGCTCGTATCAACTCTGCTAACCAACACGTGACCCCTCTGAACAATCTCTCGGAGGATGTGATATTTCCGCAGTACGTGCTTGGATCGTTGGTGAGACCTCGGCTCCTTGGCTTGCGCTATGGCTGCATTGTTGTCACAGTATAATGTCACTGGGTCAATAATGCTCGGAACCACTTCAAGCTCCACTATGAAGTTCTTGATCCACACAGCTTCCTTTGCTGCTTCGGAAGCTGTAATGTACTCGGACTCAGCTGTAGAATCTGCAACTGTCTCCTGCTTGGAACTCCTCCAACATACAGCTGCACCATTCAAGCAAAACACATAACCCTGCTGCGATTTGAGATCATCCCGATCTGTCTGGAAACTAGCGTCAGTATATCCTCTGACAACTAACTCCTCATCTCCTCCATAAATTAAGAACATGTCCTTTGTTCTTCTAAGATACTTGAGGATAGTCTTTACTGCAGTCCAATGACCCTCTCTAGGATCTGACTGATATCTACTTGTCATGCTCAAAGCATACGAGACATCGGGTCGAGTGCAAATCATGGCATACATAATGGACCCTATAGCTGATGCATAAGGTATCTTGCCCATCCTTCCTCTCTCCTCATGTGTCTTCGGACACATAGACTTGGAAAGATGTAAACCATGTGACATTGGCAAGAATCCTCTCTTGGAATCTTGCATGCTGAACCTATTCAGCACCTTGTCAATATACATATTTTGACTCAAACCCAGCAACCTATTCTGTCTATCTCGGTATAATCTAATACCTAAGACATAAGTCACTTCCCCAAGATCTTTCATAGAGAAACACTCTCCCGGCCAAGTCTTGGTAGACTCTAGGCTAGGGATATCATTGCCTATCAGAAGTATATCATCAACATACAGCACTAGGAACGAAATCTTGCTCCCACTAACCTTCTTGTAAACGCAAGGTTCCTCTGGATTCTTGACATAGCCAAATTCTTTGACTGCTTCGTCAAATCGCAGATTCCAACTCCGAGATGCTTGCTTTAGCCCATAAATGGACCTCTTGAGCTTACATACTTTATCTGCATTCTTGGATGCAATGAAACCGGGAGGTTATACCATAAACACTTCCTCCTGTAACTTTCCATTCAGAAAAGCAGTTTTTACATCCATCTGCCAGATCTCGTAATCTTTGTAAGCTGCTATCGCAAGCAGAATTCTAATGGACTTGAGCATTGCAACCGGTGAAAATGTTTCATCATAGTCAATTCCTTGACGTTGAGTGAAACCCTTGGCAACAAGTCTTGCTTTATAGGTACTTATATTCCCTTCCATGTCAATCTTCTTCTTGAAGATCCACTTGCACCCAATGGGTTTTACCCCAACTGGCGCATCAACCAACTCCCAAACTTGGTTGGTATACATGGAGTCCATCTCTGATTTCATGGCTTCTAGCCATTTCTCGGAATCATTTGAAGTGATTGCTTCCTCATAAGTCGACGGTTCATCATCCTCGACGAGCAGTACTTCCCCATGTTGGGTTACTAGCCAACCATATCTGTCAGGCTCTCGGTGTACTCTTGTCGACTTACGTTGATCTTGCGTTCCTTGAACATTTTCAGAAGTTGGAATCGCTTGTACTAGTGGTACCGATTCTCTATCTAAATGTTCAGTTTCCAACCTGTTTGTAGAGTCCGAAATTTCTTCAAGACTTACTTTACTCCCACTACTCTCTTTAGAAATAAATTCTCTTTCCAAGAAAGTAGCATATCGAGCAACGATAACTTTGTGCTCGCTTGGGAGATAAAAGTAGTATCCCTTTGTTTCTTTGGGATAACCTACAAACATACACTTAGTAGATCTTGCCGTAAGCTTATCAGAATTCTCATTCTTCACATAAGCATCACAGCCCCATATCTTAAGTTAAGACAAGTTTGGTTTCTTCCCAAACCATACTTCATAAGGAGTCTTATCTACTGACTTGGTTGAAACTCGGTTAAGCATGTATGCTGCTGTTTCTAAGGCATAACCCCAAAATGGCAACGGAAGACTTGCATGACTCATCATTGATCTAACCATGTCCATGAGCGTGCGGTTCCTCCTTTCTGAAACACCATTCCACTCTAGTGTTCTAGGAGGTGTGAGTTGTGAAACGATCCCACACTCTTTTAGGTAATCAATGAACTCTTGGCTAAGATACTCGCCGCCTCGATCACTCCGAAGGGCTTTTATCTTCTGGCCTCGTTGATTCTCTACCTCGTTCTTGAACTCTTTAAACTTTTCCAGAGTTTCAGACTTGTGCCTCATTAAGTAGACATATCCATATCTACTTAAATCGTCGGTAAAAGTCACGAAGTAGGAATACGCTCCTCTGGCCTGAACAGGTAATGGTCCACACACATCACTATGTATGAGTTCTAGCAGTTCCTTGGCCCTTTCACCTGTCTTGGTAAAAGGTTTCTTGGTCATTTTTCCTTGTAAACACGCTTCACATGTATCTATGGGCTCTAATTCAAAAGAGTCCAAATACCCGTTACTCAGTAACCTTGCGATGCGTTTCTCATTAACATGACCAAGTCTACAATGCCAGAGATATGTTAAGTTTGAGTCACGCGTTTTCTGTTTCTTTCCTTCAACACAGTAAATCGGCTCATCCAAATTCAGAACGTACAAACCATTATTTAATGAACCATTTCCATAGAACATTCCATCCAAATAAAAGGAACACAACTTGTCCTTGAATTCAAATACAAATCCCTTGGCGTCTAAACACGACACCGAAATGATGTTCTTGGAAAAACTAGGAACGAAATAACAGTTCTCCAAATTCAAATCAAATCCACTGGGCAATTTTATTACATAAGTCCCTACAGCTAATGCAGCAACTCTAGCTCCATTTGCCACTCGTAGGTCCATCTCGCCCTTGGACAGCCGTCTGCAGTCACTTAGACCCTGCAAGTTCGCACAAATGTGAGAACTACTTCCGGAGTCTATGACCCATGATGAAGAAATAGAAAGATTGCATTCAATCATAAAGATACCTGAAGCATCCGCTACACTGGCATTCTTCTTCATGAGTTGGAAGCAATTCTTCTTCCAATGGCCTTTCTTGCCACAATGAAAACATATAGCTTCCTTCTCATCAGACTGGGGCACCTGCTGCCCTTTCTTAAGCTTCTTTTGAGCTGGAGGTCCAGCGCTCTTAACTGCTTTAGCCTTGGGATTGAATTTCCCGGTGCCAGGATGCTTGTAGGTCTTTCTGACCATCATTGCTCGTGGTGAAGGAATCACCTTCATGTCCTTCTCAGCAGTCTTCAGCATTGCCATTAGATCAGTCAAGCTCTTCTCCATACTGTTCATGTTGAAGTTCAACACAAACTGAGAAAATGATGGTGGGAGTGAGGACAAAACCAGGTCAACTGCTAAGTCCTGGTCCAGCTTGGAACCTAAGCTCTCGAGCCTCTCAATGTACCCTATCATCTTGAGTACATGTGGCCCAACTTGGTTACCCTCCACCAGCATTGTTCGAAACAGTGCCCGAGAGGTCTCATACCTCTCAACTCTGGCACTCTCTTGGAAGAGCTCACGTAAGTGCTGATCAATCTCCCTAGCACTCATGTTCTCATGCTGCCTTTGTAACTCGGGAGACATAGAAGACAACATGATACACTGAACATCCAGTGCATCCTCCAAGTATTGACCGTAGTAAGACCGATCATCCTCAGAAGCATCAGGTGCAGGTTCTTTTAGTGGTTCATCCTCCAACACATAAATCTTTCTCTCGTGCCTTAGGACAATTTTCAGTTTTCTATACCAATCCAGGTAGTTGGAACCGATGAGGATATTTTCTTTCTCGAGAATGCTTCGCAGCGAAAGGGCGTTTGTGTTTGCCATCTACAAAATAATTTAAAGCAGAGTTTTAGTATTTGTGGAATATTAATTAATAAAGGACTTTAATATAGCTCCCACTATTTTATTCGAAAACAACAGCCCCCTCTGTTGAAATCGGGAATTTGTTGGTTAATAATTCCTAGTGGGACCGAAATCTCGAAACATGAAGTATGCACACAGCTGAGCTGTACCTACACACCACACGAAATAAGTAGGCCTTAACTCGCCAATCACAATTATCCGTGTGACTTTCGGTATTTTCACGTTGAGTCTAATAACTCTTAAACTCAACACTTGCCCCTCAAAAAGCTGACCTTAGCTGAGCTAAACAAGTCAACTAAATTGAGTTAAGTCGACCCATTAATCATTTAGAATAAATTACAGATGTTTTACCAGAAGCCCACAGCTAAGCTGTACTGACTAATGGGAAAAATCCGACTATTATAACAAATATTAATGGAGGGCCTATATAAAATAATTGACTTAATATTTAGGGGTTTTTATTTAATGTTGTCTCACCATTAAAATACTTCGTAGGACATATTTGTCCATTTCGACCGACCATTATAATAATAAAATAATTATTATACTTTTATTTTCAGACTTTTAAATTAATTATTTATCTCATAATTAATTATTGGTCGGCCTCAACGTTATTTATAAATTCCATTTCATGGAATAAAGTTTTATTTGCCAAAAATTTCACTCGGCAAGTAATTCTAAATTTGTTACAATATATATCAAATGGGATAAATCTTAAAAGGACATTTAATGTAATCCTTTTGCCCAATCAATGTTAATAGGATTTTGGAATTTTTATTTTAACAAAATTTCCATACTCTGGGTCACTTGATTTATTAAAATCAAAATCAATGGAATTAATCATCACGTTAGGTAATCCATTCAGATCACCAAAATTGTTTTTTTTTTTTAATTCAAAACCATTCAACCCGTTTAGACTTATTTAGGAAATTAGTTAAAATGATAATTGGCCTTTACGTGGAATATTAACTAGAATATTTATAAATCAATATAATATATTCAAATTCAACATATTTCACGTAATCATATTTTTAACAAATATTGAATTCCAAATTTTAAATCGCAACTTTGCGATCTGTCAAATTCTTACTTTCTGTCCAAAACTATTAACGTTTGTTTCTAAATATCACTAGAAAGAAAGAATTTAAAATATGAATTATTTCGTCCAAAATAATTATAGGCATAAATCTCATATGTTTACCATAATTTTGATGGACAAAAATCTTAAACGAAATCTTAAAATCTTCCGACAGATTATAATTTCGTTAAAATTAGCAAAATTCAAATATAATATACGATTCAACCATGACAAAGCTCTGATGCCACTTGTTGGTTTTAGGGCGCAGCGGAAAGAAATATTATAACTTTTATGCCCAAGATAATCAAATCATGGTACGTATATTATAATAAAATTCTTACCCGGAAACCGTACCTTGTAATTTCCGACGAAACAAAACTGTAATCCGGAACAATCGATCGAGAGCCCCACGTGTGACTCCTCTAGCGGTATCCACGCGCACGCGATCACGAACACTCGACGATCCGGTAGGTGCAAGCCACTTGGATCGACAAAACAAAATTTTTTCGGAAAGCAAACTCACTTTTGAATTGGGAAATTCCTTGAGGTCCTGTGTCCAGACCCCTCTTCCCACGATCTAATTGTGCTCTCAGATCAAAAAACTATATCCCAATCAATTCCATGATTACTTCCTTTTTAAAAACAACTTTCTGTTTCCTCAAAATGAATCATCTCGTAACGGAAGAAATTAATTGACACAAAACTAATGAAATGAACAATTCATATTTATTCGTTCCGTTTTTTTTTAAAAGAAATACATATAAAACAAATAATATATTTAATAATAAGTGACGTGCACATGGATAAAATATTATATTAATTTAATGCAAAAAAAATCTTCTAACCGTTTAAAAACAACGGCACATGCATTCAAATAATTTAATTAAATAAAATATATATTGGATATAATATTTCAATAAATAAATATTTAATACATATCCCTTATAAATCGACCCGAATAAATTAATATTCGATCTTAGTCTCTATATTTGCTTCCGATATTTCAGAATAAATTAATAATCCAATTAATTCTACTTCTGAAATAAAATGATTAATTTTAGTATCCACTAAAGTAATCAAAATATAATGTTCGTGTCGACGTGCTATGCGTGCAACCCTCTAGGTCCTATACACGAAGGCAGTGTATATCCATACACAAACTAAGGTAACCGTCTAGCAACAGTTTTTAGTCACCCAACGTGTTAGGATAATGATCATAAATCATAAACCACTATGAACCGATTACTGTGTAATTCAATCTCTTCATCTATCCGACATCCCAATTAATTCGGCGCAAAAATACATCATCACCGAATTAATTATTTTACTTGATTACCAAGATATAATAGACTCTCTTGAATGTATAACATTCCTCCCATGGCCATGGATTTTAGAGTCACTAATATCTCTATCAAGTGGCCTAGATGTCAACTCTCTAATCCTAGAGAGCGATGAATCCTATATTGACTCAACACTATTCTCTCTACGCTTTGTCACACACCCAACAATCGTATTACTCACAATCCGGTTAAAGACTGCTTTTAACGACGTCAAAGTGCGCAAACTCCACGCATAGAATAAATGAAGGTCTCAAGTCAAAAGATCAGTTACCCTCGTCCATAAAGAGGATTGACCAATGATGTTCAATATGTGGTATCCTCTTAATCGGGTCGTGTCCAGTATCCATAATATTAGGATACCCCTAAGTATAACTTGGATACACTATCCCTTGGTCTATCTTGACCTCAGCTATACTTAGCGATAATCTAGATGTACATGTCCCCTCTAAACATCTATCCGATCACGGACTATTTCAGATTAATATACTCAATAATATGTGGGACTTTATCATTAATAATTTTACGTGCAGAAAAGTAAAATAATCAATGACAAATACTTGCCTTTATTAATTATTTATCCACAAATACATAAAAGTGTCTTGGCACATACGTGCACACACTAACAATCTCCCACTTGCACTATTGCCAAGCACTATGGACTCGAAGTCCTAGGCTCCTCACATGGGTCTCATGTTTCTGCAGAGGTAAGGCCTTTGTGAGTGGGTCCGCGATATTCTCGCTCGTATCAACTCTGCTAACCAACACGTCACCCCTCTGAACAATCTCTCGGAGGATGTGATATTTCCGCAGTACGTGCTTGGATCGTTGGTGAGACCTCGGCTCCTTGGCTTGCGCTATGGCTGCATTGTTGTCACAGTATAATGTCACTGGGTCAATAATGCTCGGAACCACTTCAAGCTCCGCTATGAAGTTCTTGATCCACACAGCTTCCTTTGCTGCTTCGGAAGCTGTAATGTACTCGGACTCAGCTGTAGAATCTGCAACTGTCTCCTGCTTGGAACTCCTCCAACATACAGCTGCACCATTCAAGCAAAACACATAACCCTGCTGCGATTTGAGATCATCCCGATCTGTCTGGAAACTAGCGTCAGTATATCCTCTGACAACTAACTCCTCATCTCCTCCATAAATTAAGAACATGTCCTTTGTTCTTCTAAGATACTTGAGGATAGTCTTTACTGCAGTCCAATGACCCTCTCTAGGATCTGACTGATATCTACTTGTCATGCTCAAAGCATACGAGACATCGGGTCGAGTGCAAATCATGGCATACATAATGGACCCTATAGCTGATGCATAAGGTATCTTGCCCATCCTTCCTCTCTCCTCATGTGTCTTCGGACACATAGACTTGGAAAGATGTATACCATGTGACATTGGCAAGAATCCTCTCTTGGAATCTTGCATGCTGAACCTATTCAGCACCTTGTCAATATACATATTTTGACTCAAACCCAGCAACCTATTCTGTCTATCTCGGTATAATCTAATACCTAAGACATAAGTCGCTTCCCCAAGATCTTTCATAGAGAAACACTCTCCCGGCCAAGTCTTGGTAGACTCTAGGCTAGGGATATCATTGCCTATCAGAAGTATATCATCAACATACAGCACTAGGAACGAAATCTTGCTCCCACTAACCTTCTTGTAAACGCAAGGTTCCTCTGGATTCTTGACATAGCCAAATTCTTTGACTGCTTCGTCAAATCGCAGATTCCAACTCCGAGATGCTTGCTTTAGCCCATAAATGGACCTCTTGAGCTTTCATACTTTATCTGCATTCTTGGATGCAATGAAACCGGGAGGTTGTACCATAAACACTTCCTCCTGTAACTTTCCATTCAGAAAAGCAGTTTTTACATCCATCTGCCAGATCTCGTAATCTTTGTAAGCTGCTATCGCAAGCAGAATTCTAATGGACTTGAGCATTGCAACCGGTGAAAATGTTTCATCATAGTCAATTCCTTGACGTTGAGTGAAACCCTTGGCAACAAGTCTTGCTTTATAGGTACTTATATTCCCTTCCATGTCAATCTTCTTCTTGAAGATCCACTTGCACCCAATGGGTTTTACCCCAACCGGCGCATCAACCAACTCCCAAACTTGGTTGGTATACATGGAGTCCATCTCTGATTTCATGGCTTCTAGCCATTTCTCGGAATCATTTGAAGTGATTGCTTCCTCATAAGTCGACGGTTCATCATCCTCGACGAGCAGTACTTCCCCATGTTGGGTTACTAGCCAACCATATCTGTCAGGCTCTCGGTGTACTCTTGTCGACTTACGTTGATCTTGCGTTCCTTGAACATTTTCAGAAGTTGGAATCGCTTGTACTAGTGGTACCGATTCTCTATCTAAATGTTCAGTTTCCAACCTGTTTGTAGAGTCCGAAATTTCTTCAAGACTTACTTTACTCTCACTACTCTCTTTAGAAATAAATTCTCTTTCCAAGAAAGTAGCATATCGAGCAACGATAACTTTGTGCTCGCTTGGGAGATAAAAGTAGTATCCCTTTGTTTCTTTGGGATAACCTACAAACATACAGTTAGTAGATCTTGCCGCAAGCTTATCAGGTCCTATACACGAAGGCAGTGTATATCCATACACAAACTAAGGTAACCGTCTAGTAACAGTTTTTAGTCACCCAACGTGTTAGGATAATGATCATAAATCATAAACCACTATGAACCGATTACTGTGTAATTCAATCTCTTCATCTATCCGACATCTCAATTAATTCGGCGCAAAAATACATCATCACCGAATTAATTATTTTACTTGATTACCAAGATATAATAGACTCTCTTGAATGTATAACATTCCTCCCATGGCCATGGATTTTAGAGTCACTAATATCTCTATCAAGTGGCCTAGATGTCAACTCTCTAATCCTAGAGAGCGATGAATCTTATATTGACTCAACACTATTCTCTCTACGCTTTGTCACACACCCAACAATCGTATTACTCACAATCCGGTTAAATACTGCTTTTAACGACGTTAAAGTGCGCAAACTCCACGCATAGAATAAATGAAGGTCTCAAGTCAAAAGATCAGTTACACTCGTCCATAAAGATGATTGACCAATGATGTTCAATATGTGATATCCTCTTAATCGGGTCGTGTCCAGTATCCCTAATATTAGGATACCCCTAAGTATAACTTGGATACACTATCCCTTGGTCTATCTTGACCTCAGCTATACTTAGCGATAATCTAGATGTACATGTCCCCTCTAAACATCTATCCGATCACGGACTATTTCAGATTAATATACTCAATAATCTGTGGGACTTTATCATTAATAATTTTACGTGCAGAAAAGTAAAATAATCAATGACAAATACTTGCCTTTATTAATTATTTATCCACAAATACATAAAAGTGTCTTGGCACATACGTGCACACACTAACAGGTTTGTCTAGTGGTCATCACTGTTTTTGCGTGTGCATAGTGAGCGTACTCAGCGAGTTATCGCTGACCCTAAATGGGGAATTTGTTTTTAGTGGTGCAGAGATACGAGAGAAAGGATACTCGTGACGAAGCTTATCGAAATAGTCAAAGAATGACAATGCGGTGAAGACCTTAATTTTGTCGTTTCCACTGTTTGACCGGTTAACTACGGTTGAACCTTCTAAGTAAAATATGAAAGATTTTCAGGTCGTTTCAGTTGGCATTAGAGCGCAGTTAGTTTTGAGGAATAAGGAGGATTAATATGCGCTATAGGTTTAATTAAAAAGAAGAGTAAAACCACCCGTAAGTGATGGAACTAGACAGTGACTGATAAAGCAAAGAAAATTGAATACGCAGATGCACTCATCACTGTTTGGGAAAATCACACCATAGTCTGAAAATTTCGAGTAACACTACAAATTGGTTCGAGTATAGGATGGAGAACAATGGTGATAGACGACGAATGGGATGCATGCCAGAGCTGTTTAAAGGCAAAAAAAGCCCCAACGATGAATCCGGTGGAGGCCTTCCCGAAGCTGAAGAGTTGAGGATGTTCCGAACATTGCCTACCGCTAATGAGAATTTGGCACAAGACGTATCGTTGCTGAATGTCTGGACATCCTCACACAATTTCTCACCACCCCTGAATGTGACCAACCTCCACTTGCCCTCACCAACGCATTTTTGTGACGCACTATGGCTAGTCTCCCTGCGATTGAGGATGTGGACAATCCTGTCGACCGCCTTGGAAAATGTCAACAATTCCGAGACCTTGTGAACGACATCCCTGTAATGGATCAATACATACAGGACTTCCAGTGGTGAATCCTTGCGGCCGCCCAAATGGAACTTCAATAAGCTATAGACAACTTCGAGCGTAACACGCTAGGTCGCCAAGATTGATTTCGAATTTGTCCACGTACAGCGTGTAATAATCATCTATGAGTGGAGAATCCAACCAAATCCCTAAACACAAACAACAACAACAACATCATGATTATCAACATGCCGAGCTTTGATTCATTCAATTCGTAGTCATCAAACATCAATCCATTAAAGGCAACCATGAAAGCCAGTCAAACTATTAATGGCATCTTCGAACACCAACCAAATCCCTAAACACAAACCTCACCATTTACCGAACAGTTAAACCTAAATGCATACGACACACTCACATATGCATCCTAATCTCATATCTTCATTATGTTAGTAGCCCGACAACAATATTTAGAGCCTTGGCAATGTTAAAAATAAAAGGGTGGTGAACAAACCAGTTGGACGTGTGTGAGGTCATGCCCTCGCGATGGGCAATCGGAAGGGGAGACTTATCCCTTGTTTCATCCAGCAGTAAACCACCTTGGAGTTTCATTCATCGTCATTCCACGACTCATTCAATAGTACACAACAAAGCGGCAAAGTAAAAGAAACAAGATCAGGCCATCCATGGCCATTCAGATGCTCGGCAGGGGAGAGAGGGCCGGCCTGAAAACTTGTCCATCAACTTTGATTGCCTCCGAATAGGTGGTATTTTCAAAGGTTTTTAGTAAATGGTGAAAACTTCACTTCGTAACTTTACTAAGCATAGAAAGGAATTTGCTATTTAATTTGTGTACTTTTGTGTGTTAAAAATAAAAAATAAAAGTGACAAAAAATCAACTGAGAAGATTTTTTATGGACAAACAAAGGATAAAAGAAAGCAAAAACATAGGGATTATAAGGAAGAAACACCAGAAGACTTAGAAAAAATATTTGAGGACATCACGCCCCAGCGGGCGCAAATTATCGGTTGACTTATCCAGTACTTCCTTCTCTTTAAACCAATTATTCATCATCAAATCCCTCACCGAGGCCTCCACGGATGCCATCTGAAGCCTCGTAGCCTCCTCCGACAAGTTGAGCTTCTCCCGAGCCATCTTAAAAATTGCCTTTTCCCAGGGAGATATCTGACCCTTGAGATGGCCATCACCGCCCTCCTCCACTACTTCATTGTCGCCATCATCCGTCCTCCTCTTCTTGCAAGAGCCTTGCTCGTTTTCTTCGTTGCCGTCCTCCACTTGGTGGTTGGCATGCTCAGCCTGGATAGGAGAAGATTGAGGGGCTTGGGATTTTTCATACCTCTCGCGAGTGAATTTCATCCTCCTGAAACGAAAATGCTTTCGACCCATTAATCAGAAACAAAAGAAACCAAGAGATGTATGTTTTCTTGTTATAAGATTTTCTTTTTATTTTTAGTACTTGACAGATTTCGTTTTCAAATTTTTATTATTTTTTCCGATCATGAGAATCTCGTAGAGGACATAATTTTTTTACCTTTTCCTTACATTTTCTGACATCCTAATTTCCAAATTACAAAAAATTATAATTTTAACCGATAAAATTTCATTATTTTGGAAACTTTTTACTTCCATAAAATAATGTTAATGTTTCCATAGAATTATGGTAGTGTTATCCATGGTGGTGTGGGCAAGGTGCTTCTCCAGGCGGGGTCCCTAGTCTAGATCTCTCACTCTCCTCGAAAAAAGAGAAAGGAAGGCTCTGATACCAATAGTACGACTGTCACAGAAACTCAAGAACAAAGACTTAGGAAAGAGCTGAAGCTGACATCTAATCAGATAAAATATAAAAGAGTTGTATAAAGACAGAAGCTTCGACCACCAGAACAGAACAACGCGAGAGTTGCTCAAGGTCGGAAAATAAAATAGCGGAAAATATAAAGATAAATTTTCTAAAAGGATATCCGAGTCCTTTTAGATAAGAGTAGAAAACTAGGCAGTAGATAAATACAGATGTTGCTTGATATACCAAGCAAGATACTGCCGATACTGAACATGGTTGCGGAGGGAAGTCCATCCGCCACATAAATCCCAGGGATTATGGAAGATCCATTCCTCACCTGGTTCCATGCAGTTGAAGTAGGAAAACTGGGCCTCAAGTGTGTGTAGGACACAGTTTCGGGCCTTATAGTCTATGTACTCATCTAATGCAGTGATGGTACGGGTAAAGTGTTTAAGGGTTTTCTTCTTCTTCCAGAGTGGCTCGTCATACTGTTGACGAATGCTGTGGAAGTGGCTACGTAAGACTTCGCTATTGGGAAAGGGGGGTTTGCGGAAACGCTGTCTTCCTAGTGGAGGTCTCATCACACCTACTATCAGTGGCCGCGACCTGCGCCTGGCAGCCCTCCTGGCTATAACGGCAAGTGGTCCTTATGGCAGTCGATAGCTTTACGGTTCTGAGAAGACCCTACCGGGTTAACAGTGTACTGCAAACAGCCATTTCACAATTAGAGGTTAAGTAGCCAAGAGCACAATACTCATCACAGGATTTGGAGTTTGTCTGGGAAAGAGTCCTTTCCTTAAACAGGTCATACCATTACCGCAGTTAACATAGACACATAACAGCAGGGCAAGAAATTTGCCAGCTTTAACCAAATATAAATATCAACAAAGGTGAGAGAGGGTAGATAAATAAAATAAAGCAAAACCTGGAAAATTCCGGAAATAAGAGTGATAAAATGAACACAAGATAAAGCATACGATGGATGCGGGAACTAAAAGTCATGAATTTGGGTTTTCTGGTTTTCTGGATGTTTTTGGGGTTTCTGGGTTTTGCAGATGTTTTTGGGTTTATCGAAGGTGAGGGGGTTTCTTGAGAGATTGTCGATCTAGGAAACCACCACTTACTGGATAACACCTTGGGAGAAACTTAGCCGGCCATGGATATGGGAAAACTACTTGTGTATTAGCTCTGAATGTAAATTGCTCTGTCTTGCTCCATGGTTGGGAGTGGCAATTTATACAAGTCCCGGAGTGGGGTGTGACTATTCTACAAAAGTAGACTGTGACATAAAATAAAGCCGAAATTGGCGGAGCGAAATTTGCGGAGGAATCTTGCAGCTTTCTGGAAAGTTGTTTGGCTGCTGGTGCTGGCCTTATCGTCAAGGCATCTTTTCTATTCCTCGTGGGCGGCTACTCTCGCGGTCGCTTTCCTCGATTGTCGGGAGAGTGCGCTGAGCTTCTTTTCTGAGTGCTTGAGGGGCCCGCTGATGAAGATTCTGGATTTGGGCCGGATGGGCCTGATGAGCTTGGGCCAAGGTCCACCTTATCTAGGAAGTCCTGTGCAATGTCTTCCCAATATACTCCGTCATCCTGATGTTCGTGTTGGTGGAGCGCACATTGAAGCATGTGGACATGGTTCGGGTCTGTGAACTGGATCTGGTGTTGGAGTACTACGTCTGGATCCAAGTATGGAACTCCGTTTTCTTTACAGAGCCTGATCTTCAAAAATTCGTTGTCAGTGATGGCCATTTCTCTGTCTGAATGGAGTGGAGCTTCATGGACTAAAGAGAAAGGAAGACTGGCGAATTCGTCTACTGTGTTGATGGATGCCATGGCTTGTAATCTTGAGTCGAAATACCAGTACCTGCGAAAAAGATAAACTGAATATGGGGTTATATCGCCGAACTTGAAGTATCTGTCTTGGTGGGTCTCAATCCAGATCTTCCACTGTGTTAGTGAAGCGAACCACGTTAATACTTCGGCTAGATGAGAATGAGGCCTCCTGTGGGGTGTGAAAGTATGGAGGTCTCCTAATTGTCCCAAGTAAGTGAGTAACTCTTCAGTGGGAAATTCAAGAGCCATTATGTACTTGTGCAAGAGATACCATAAAAGCCATTTGAGTTCTTCGGGGAAGATACTCATTGGTTCAATCGGTATGGCTCTGAGGAAAGGATAGCAGGGATGCAGTCCTTGTTCTGGGAACATCATTTGTCCATATTTGCTAAAAATTCTTTCCAGGTATCGTTGCACCATGAGGCCAGAATTGGCGAGGGCTTCTTCCACGTGTTCCTTGTTGTCATAGTAGATAATCTCCGGGGGAAGAATCCTCCTCATATCCAATGGTTTGGGTACATATGTGCGTATCATGGCCTGCAAGCTTGGAACTTCCTGTAGTGAAGGGTTAGATATATCAAAGGGCCGAGAAAGAAAATCAGCAACCACATTGGTTTTGCCCTTGATATGCTTGGCGGTGAAGGTGTATTGAGAAAACCATTCTGAGAGTCTGAGTAGCTGTGCATTCGGTATCTTCTTCTGTGTGAACGTAATCATGGATGGGAAAGAAGACATGTCACTCTCAACAATAAAGTGGTGGCCAATGAGATGGAACTCAAACTTCTTAATGCCATACTTTACTGCCAGAATTTCTTTCATTGTTGAGTGATAGTGTTGCTCAGCTGTATTAAATCTGCCAGATTTATAAGTGCATACCTGGCGCTTTCCCTCCTTTTCCTCTAGGAGGATGGCAGCCCAAAATTGGTCACTTGCATCAGTTTGGAGAATTCTTACTCCATCTGAAGGGATCTGCAAGGGAGGAAGCATCTGTAAATGGGACTTAAGATACTTGACTGCTTCTGTTTGGGCTGGCCCCCAAGGTAGTGAATCTTTCTTGAGTTGGGCTTCCAACGGGCTGGTGTACCTGCTAATGTTAGGAACAAAATCTCTCAGGTAATTAACAATTCCCAAAAACTGTTGGACTTGTTTCTTTGTAAGATTTAGGTCCGGGAATTTTAATAATTCTTGGGCTATATGAGGTCCGGGGTGATATTGTCCATTCGATAGCCTCATTCCCAGGAATTCCACTGAATGTTCAAAGAGTCTCATCTTCTTTTCTGAGAGCATTATGCCATGTTCCTGTATAAGGCCTGCAAATTGTTCTAACAGTTTTTCATGCGAAGGCCTGTCTGGACTGAATAGCAGGATGTCATCAATATAGACAAGTGCAGAGTCCAAGATTGGTTCAAAGATTTTAATCATTGCACTCTGAAAGAGAGACGGGGCAGTCTTAAGTCCAAAGGGTAATACCGTCCATTGGTAATGTCCGTCTGGGATACAGAATCCCGTTTTCCATTTGTCATCAGGGTGTATGCCAAGTTGCCAGAAGCCACTTTTTAAGTCAAACTTTGAAAATATTTTAGCTTTGGCGAGTGAGGAAAATAATACCGTTCGTCTTGGCACAGGAAACTTGTCATCTTGTAAGAACTGATTTAGAGGTTGGTAATTTATAACTAACCTCCGTTTCCCCCTGATCTGTTCAGATCTTTTGTTGACATAGAATGCTTCGCATGCCCATTGGGAGTTTGTTGGCTCAATTAACCCTTGCTGTAATAAAGAGGCACATTCTTTTTTAGCAGCTTTGGTATCATCAGGATTCATACCTGAATGACTGGCCTTTGTGGGGTTAATATCTTCATTCTGCTTGAATGGTAGCCTAACAAAGAACTTGGAATTCTTCCAAAGTGGGTGCGGGCATTTCTGCAAGAACTCTTCATGGCTTTCTGCAAAAGATGAGCTGAACAATTGTTTCATCCTTTCTGCAGGCTCAATGGAAAACATACGAGTTACTGATGTGTATGGCTTGAAGTTTCCATGGTATTTGAGTCCTGTGGCTAAAATCATCAGCTCGGGTAATTTCTGCAGAATGTTCCATCCCAGGACTATGTCTCTCCCAGGGAGGTCAGTGACAAATAATGAGGATTTGATAATGCAGTTATGGAAAAGCTTTATTCTCAAATCCTTAGTCCTATGGGTGGTATGGAATAAGTCACTTGATGCTGCCACAAATACCTTCTTGTAAGGTACGAGGAATTCTTGTGGTATAAGGACTGGGTTAATCATGCTTTCAGCTGCTCCTGTATCTATGAAAGCAATGGCAGTAACTGGTCTGTGGTATTTAGAAAAATATACCTGGACCTTAACATGTGGTGCTATTCGAGAAGCAGCAATAAGTGGGATCTGTTGCTGGGAGGAATCTGCTAAGGGTTCTTCATCTTCCTCTTCAGAGTTTCCTGTAATAATAACAGTACCAATGTTGGATTCTTCAGAGGGTACCTGTCTTGTGGGAAGGATAGGAATATCCTGTCTTTCTGGATGAACTCTGATTGTATAGATTCCTTCTTCCGTATCTGTTCCTGTAGTATATCCTTCAAGACAGAAGACTGACTTTTTGGTTTGGAAGTCTTCTAAGGAGAAGATGGATTCAAGATCATCATCCCTTAGGGATGTCTGAGTGCATTCTTCGATTTGGGCCATTAAGCCTTGTCCCCTTTTGGGGCAATTCTTTGCGAAGTGGCCAGGCTTGTTGCAGATGAAGCACTTGGTTGATTTCTTTTGTGGTCCACCTTTCTTCTTGAACCTGAGGAATCTTTTCCATTTTCTTGGAAATCTACGTGATTTCCTGGAGGACCTTTTTTCTTTAGAGGAGTCCTTCCTCTTGTGCTTGGTTTTGTGTGGTTTGGTTCCTGGAGCACAAGAACACAAGTCTTTGGTGGTACACTTAATTTTGTACCTGTTCTTTTTGGCGCGACAGACCTGGTCTAAGCGTCTGTCTTGGTTCAGAAATCCTTGGATGATTTCTTTCCTCTGGCATAGTTCATTTACCCCAGCAATGATCTCTTGTTGAATCTGTCCAACTGTTAGTTGAGCAATTCTAATATTCTTACTGGTAAGACTTTTTTCTACCATAGCTGAGATAGGTGGTTCTATCGAAGATAGAAATACTGGCTTATATGAATTGTCACCACCTAAATGGAGAAATAGATGTAGCATTCTCTGGAAATGTTTGTCTAAGTCTTTTACCTTGTAAGAGCAGCATCTGCGCTGGAAGAACTCTGTTCTTTTTTCTTCCAATAGATCGTTGGGGTTTCCAATAAGATGGAGGTGGAGATTATTCATGAAATTTGGTAAAGTCATATTTACCATCAGGATTTGATCTTGTTCTGAGAATAAGTTCCACCATGTGTACAGGGTGCATGTGAAACTGGAAGTTAATTCTGTAAGGATGTCAGAAGTGTTGAAGACTGTTACCCTTTTGTGGACACACCACGCAAGGAAGTCTTGAATGCGCTGAGGCCATTTTTCTCGTGGGATGTCATCAAAGGTAAACTTCATACTGCTGATTCCTTCTGTCCTTCTTGGAGGGTTTCCCTCCATAGATTCATCTGACTGTACCTCTTCTTGTCTATAGGTACTAGTCTCTGTCTCATCTCTATCTGCCATAAATACGTGAGGTAATGATGGAGATTCTGAAGTAATATCAGATACCTCTTGTGATTCCTCCGTGGAGGAAGTCTCATCGGCTGAGGAGATTGGTTCCTCTGATGAGCTCTCAGTTGTACTGGGTTCTTCGTACCTATCTGCCATCTGAATCTGGGAAGGCATAAATGGAGGAGACTGGGAAAAATAGCTTCCAAAGCTTCCAATAGGGTCATGGTTATCATAATAACCGTCAGAAGTATTGTCAGAGAGACTGGGTGAAGTCTGAAGAGTGGTAGATGTTACCCATCTTCTGGTAGGACAATCTAATGGGTCCTGGTGTCCTCTGATCATTAATTGTTGAGTCTGAGGATTAGGACTGGATTGTGTCTCTGGACTGGGTGTTCTTTGTCTCTCTGTGGGTTTGGAGCTTTCGGCTTTCCTTTTCCCTTCTCTGATTTCATTCCTTTTTCTGGACGATCGTTGTTGGGCTCGAATGACTTCTCTGATCTCTGCAGAATCCTTCTTTCCATCTTGTCCATACAGAGGTGGTGCATTAGTAGGTAATTGCATATAAGAAGAAGTCCTAGAACCAAAATCCAGAATATCAAAAGGTTTAGAGATGGGATTTGTGCTTAGCCCATAGCTTTGAGGAATTGCTTGTGGTCGCCCAAAATTTAGCAAGCTTGTGGGGTCGGGTTGCTTTGTTAGATCCACCTGCTTGTCTTCCAAGATTTTTATCTGCCTCTTGATCTTGGCGATCTCATCTTCAGGGTCAGACCTGAAATAAGAAGGATATTTACCCTTCTCAAAGTCATCTAACCTTTTCTGAAGGGACTGAAGCATCGCCTGGTTCTTATCTTGGTGGGCGTCCAATTTTGCATTGAGCCTAGCCTCTGTTCCTGTCAGAAGTTCCTGCACAGTGTCTATCTTTCTGCAGATAGTATTGAGTCCTGCATTCTGTGCTAAAGCATTCTGACTTTGCCAATTTAGGACATGTTCTGCAATACTATTTTTCAGGGGGTTTCCCTGTGCATCAACACCTGTGGGAATAGGAATTTTGGAACGGTATTTAATACCGTCAGTAGTTTGCTCATCCTGTGTTGGGAAGTTCAACTCTCCGGGTCTGCCCATCATCATGACCTCTGTTGGAGTATGAGTAGGTGTAGGCCTCTCAACTTCTTGAGCACAATTGGTTGGTAGGATTACCTGCGAAGATGGATTCTTCTTCTGCCACTTAAGAATATTCTTATAGCAGGGTAATACCTTAGAGGGTTTTTTCAGCGGTCGTTGGGAACCTTTGCAAAGATCTGCAAAGTCTTGCCATGCATGATGTGATGAAGTTTCAGCTGTTGGTGATGCTGGTGATTCATTCCATCCTGTAGGAATAACTGGACCAACATCTGGTTGTGGAGTTACCTGGTAACTTACGATGTAGTCAAACTTTCCAGAAGGCTGGCCAAGAGGTCCAACTGTTTGGTCACCTTCTTGGTAGCGTCGATGAATATGCCGGTCTGTTTTTCTGGTTATCGGCTTGATGCAAGGGGCTTCATCTTCGGAATCTGAATCTGAATCTGTGTCAGGAAAGTTATCTTTACATCTGGTCTTACTCCTTTTCTTGGAGTAGTCTGGTACCTCACATCCTTCACAATCACAATTCTTTGGGCACCGTGCTACATCCCAGTAGCAGTGATCTGTTTTTGGGTCCCTGAAGTGGTATATCTCCTGTCCCTGTTCATCAAAAGAGTGGATAATACGGTTTAGGGAGTCAGGTTTCCTATGTTGAGGAACCGGTTGTATCATGAACATGGTTGGAAATATTGAAGGAGTTGGGGCATCCTTCTCATGTGACCGGTCAAACTTGATGACCACAGTGCCATCTTTGTCCCTGATGAACTTCGGTTCAGAGGACAGGATGGGCTTGACCTTCTGCTGGGTCCTTTCATAATTGGTAATCCACCTTTCGGGTAGGAGCTTGAGCAGATCACTTCTGCTAATCTGCCTAGGGACATATAAACATGTGGGAGCCTGTGAGTTATGGTAATCACTTCGGATGAGTAAAGCGTCACCATTATTGTTAGCCACGTTGAGGTCTAGTGCATGGTTCTGCACTCTATAGGCCATCTGGTAGTGCATGGTGGCTTCGATGGAGTTTTCATCCTGTTCTGGTCCTGCAATCTGGACCTGTACTTGTAGAGCATCCAGGATATTTGAATCCTGTAGAGACATACAGAAGTTGGGGTAAAGTGTAACAAACACTGTCCCAGCATTAAGAGTTGTCTCTATGGTGCCGATACAAGCATGTTGATATTCTCTGTATCTGACGTCCAAAAGGGCCATCCTGGCGGTGACTGGTAGACCTTTCCTGCCATGATAAGTTAGTGCAAGTCTGATAGCACCAAAATGGAGATGGGTATACCCCCTGTCCATCCACTGTCGTGGGAATTCAGCAGGCAATTGTAAAGACACAAACTGTTCCTTGTGAGTGGCCCAAATAGGGTGCTGGCTGAATTTACTGGCTTGGACATACTCGAGTACCTTCGAGGCAGGCTGTCTTATCAAGGTCCTGATGCTTCTTATGGGATTTAGGGACGGCTTACTAAAAGCAGCATACGGGCTGAGGAGAGGATGTTTTGTTTCCTCCCATTCTTCCTTATGGGCTATCTCATATAACCCTCCGAGCTTGTCAGAAGTAGATGTTCTTATAGTAAGGCCTGAGTCTAGTGTGATGGGAGCATTCATCACGGTTGAGCTAGTAGTGGTAGTGTTATCCATGGTGGTGTGGGCAAGGTGCTTCTCCAGGCGGGGTCCCTAGTCTAGATCTCTCACTCTCCTCGAAAAAAGAGAAAGGAAGGCTCTGATACCAATAGTACGACTGTCACAGGAACTCAAGAACAAAGACTTAAGAAAGAGCTGAAGCTGACATCTAATCAGATAAAATATAAAAGAGTTGTATAAAGACAGAAGCTTCGACCACCAGAACAGAACAACGCGAGAGTTGCTCAAGGTCGGAAAATAAAATAGCGGAAAATATAAAGATAAATTTTCTAAAAGGATATCCGAGTCCTTTTAGATAAGAGTAGAAAACTAGGCAGTAGATAAATACAGATGTTGCTTGATATACCAAGCAAGATACTGCCGATACTGAACATGGTTGCGGAGGGAAGTCCATCCGCCACATAAATCCCAGGGATTATGGAAGATCCATTCCTCACCTGGTTCCATGCAGTTGAAGTAGGAAAACTGGGCCTCAAGTGTGTGTAGGACACAGTTTCGGGCCTTATAGTCTATGTACTCATCTAATGCAGTGATGGTACGGGTAAAGTGTTTAAGGGTTTTCTTCTTCTTCCAGAGTGGCTCGTCATACTGTTGACGAATGCTGTGGAAGTGGCTACGTAAGACTTCGCTATTGGGAAAGGGGGGTTTGCGGAAACGCTGTCTTCCTAGTGGAGGTCTCATCACACCTACTATCAGTGGCCGCGACCTGCGCCTGGCAGCCCTCCTGGCTATAACGGCAAGTGGTCCTTATGGCAGTCGATAGCTTTACGGTTCTGAGAAGACCCTACCGGGTTAACAGTGTACTGCAAACAGCCATTTCACAATTAGAGGTTAAGTAGCCAAGAGCACAATACTCATCACAGGATTTGGAGTTTGTCTGGGAAAGAGTCCTTTCCTTAAACAGGTCATACCATTACCGCAGTTAACATAGACACATAACAGCAGGGCAAGAAATTTGCCAGCTTTAACCAAATATAAATATCAACAAAGGTGAGAGAGGGTAGATAAATAAAATAAAGCAAAACCTGGAAAATTCCGGAAATAAGAGTGATAAAATGAACACAAGATAAAGCATACGATGGATGCGGGAACTAAAAGTCATGAATTTGGGTTTTCTGGTTTTCTGGATGTTTTTGGGGTTTCTGGGTTTTGCAGATGTTTTTGGGTTTATCGAAGGTGAGGGGGTTTCTTGAGAGATTGTCGATCTAGGGAACCACCACTTACTGGATAACACCTTGGGAGAAACTTAGCCGGCCATGGATATGGGAAAACTACTTGTGTATTAGCTCTGAATGTAAATTGCTCTGCCTTGCTCCATGGTTGGGAGTGGCAATTTATACAAGTCCCGGAGTGGGGTGTGACTATTCTACAAAAGTAGACTGTGACATAAAATAAAGCCGAAATTGGCGGAGCGAAATTTGCGGAGGAATCTTGCAGCTTTCTGGAAAGTTGTTTGGCTGCTGGTGCTGGCCTTATCGTCAAGGCATCTTTTCTATTCCTCGTGGGCGGCTACTCTCGCGGTCGCTTTCCTCGATTGTCGGGAGAGTGCGCTGAGCTTCTTTTCTGAGTGCTTGAGGGGCCCGCTGATGAAGATTCTGGATTTGGGCCGGATGGGCCTGATGAGCTTGGGCCAAGGTCCACCTTATCTAGGAAGTCCTGTGCAATGTCTTCCCAATATACTCCGTCATCCTGATGTTCGTGTTGGTGGAGCGCACATTGAAGCATGTGGACATGGTTCGGGTCTGTGAACTGGATCTGGTGTTGGAGTACTACGTCTGGATCCAAGTATGGAACTCCGTTTTCTTTACAGAGCCTGATCTTCAAAAATTCGTTGTCAGTGATGGCCATTTCTCTGTCTGAATGGAGTGGAGCTTCATGGACTAAAGAGAAAGGAAGACTGGCGAATTCGTCTACTGTGTTGATGGATGCCATGGCTTGTAATCTTGAGTCGAAATACCAGTACCTGCGAAAAAGATAAACTGAATATGGGGTTATATCGCCGAACTTGAAGTATCTGTCTTGGTGGGTCTCAATCCAGATCTTCCACTGTGTTAGTGGAGCGAACCACGTTAATACTTCGGCTAGATGAGAATGAGGCCTCCTGTGGGGTGTGAAAGTATGGAGGTCTCCTAATTGTCCCAAGTAAGTGAGTAACTCTTCAGTGGGAAATTCAAGAGCCATTATGTACTTGTGCAAGAGATACCAAAAAGCCATTTGAGTTCTTCGGGGAAGATACTCATTGGTTCAATCGGTATGGCTCTGAGGAAAGGATAGCAGGGATGCAGTCCTTGTTCTGGGAACATCATTTGTCCATATTTGCTAAAAATTCTTTCCAGGTATCGTTGCACCATGAGGCCAGAATTGGCGAGGGCTTCTTCCACGTGTTCCTTGTTGTCATAGTAGATAATCTCCGGGGGAAGAATCCTCCTCATATCCAATGGTTTGGGTACATATGTGCGTATCATGGCCTGCAAGCTTGGAACTTCCTGTAGTGAAGAGACATATACAACTCTTTTATATTTTATCTTATTAGATGTCAGCTTCAGCTCTTTCTTAAGTCTTTGTTCTTGAGTTCCTGTGACAGTCGTACTATTGGTATCAGAGCCTTCCTTTCTCTTTTTTCGAGGAGAGTGAGAGATCTAGACTAGGGACCCCGCCTGGAGAAGCACCTTGCCCACACCACCATGGATAACACTACCACTACTAGCTCAACCGTGATGACTGCTCCCATCACACTAGACTCAGGCCTTACTATAAGAACATCTACTTCTGACAAGCTCGGAGGGTTATATGAGATAGCCCATAAGGAAAAATGGGAGGAAACAAAACTTCCTCTCCTCAGCCCGTATGCTGCTTTTAGTAAGCCGTCCCTAAATCCCATAAGAAGCATCAGGACCTTGATAAGACAGCCTGCCTCGAAGGTACTCGAGTATGTCCAAGCCAGTAAATTCAGCCAGCACCCTATTTGGGCCACTCACAAGGAACAGTTTGTGTCTTTACAATTGCCTGCTGAATTCCCACGACAGTGGATGGACAGGGGGTATACCCATCTCCATTTTGGTGCTATCAGACTTGCACTAACTTATCATGGCAGGAAAGGTCTACCAGTCACCGCCAGGATGGCCCTTTTGGACGTCAGATACAGAGAATATCAACATGCTTGTATCGGCACCATAGAGACAACTCTTAATGCTGGGACAGTGTTTGTTACACTTTACCCCAACTTCTGTATGTCTCTACAGGATTCAAATATCCTGGATGCTCTACAAGTACAGGTCCAGATTGCAGGACCAGAACAGGATGAAAACTCCATCGAAGCCACCATGCACTACCAGATGGCCTATAGAGTGCAGAACCATGCACTAGACCTCAACGTGGCTAACAATAATGGTGACGCTTTACTCATCCGAAGTGATTACCATAACTCACAGGCTCCCACATGTTTATATGTCCCTAGGCAGATTAGCAGAAGTGATCTGCTCAAGCTCCTACCCGAAAGGTGGATTACCAATTATGAAAGGACCCAGCAGAAGGTCAAGCCCATCCTGTCCTCTGAACCGAAGTTCATCAGGGACAAAGATGGCACTGTGGTCATCAAGTTTGACCGGTCACATGAGAAGGATGCCCCAACTCCTTCAATATTTCCAACCATGTTCATGATACAACCGGTTCCTCAACATAGGAAACCTGACTCCCTAAACCGTATTATCCACTCTTTTGATGAACAGGGACAGGAGATATACCACTTCAGGGACCCAAAAACAGATCACTGCTACTGGGATGTAGCACGGTGCCCAAAGAATTGTGATTGTGAAGGATGTGAGGTACCAGACTACTCCAAGAAAAGGAGTAAGACCAGATGTAAAGATAACTTTCCTGACACAGATTCAGATTCAGATTCCGAAGATGAAGCCCCTTGCATCAAGCCGATAACCAGAAAAACAGACCGGCATATTCATCGACGCTACCAAGAAGGTGACCAAACAGTTGGACCTCTTGGCCAGCCTTCTGGAAAGTTTGACTACATCGTAAGTTACCAGGTAACTCCACAACCAGATGTTGGTCCAGTTATTCCTACAGGATGGAATGAATCACCAGCATCACCAACAGCTGAAACTTCATCACATCATGCATGGCAAGACTTTGCAGATCTTTGCAAAGGTTCCCAACGACCGCTGAAAAAACCCTCTAAGGTATTACCCTGCTATAAGAATATTCTTAAGTGGCAGAAGAAGAATCCATCTTCGCAGGTAATCCTACCAACCAGTTGTGCTCAAGAAGTTGAGAGGCCTACACCTACTCATACTCCAACAGAGGTCATGATGATGGGCAGACCCGGAGAGTTGAACTTCCCAACACAGGATGAGCAAACTACTGACGGTATTAAATACCGTTCCAAAATTCCTATTCCCACAGGTGTTGATGCACAGGGAAACCCCCTGAAAAATAGTATTGCAGAACATGTCCTAAATTGGCAAAGTCAGAATGCTTTAGCACAGAATGCAGGACTCAATACTATCTGCAGAAAGATAGACACTGTGCAGGAACTTCTGACAGGAACAGAGGCTAGGCTCAATGCAAAATTGGACGCCCACCAAGATAAGAACCAGGCGATGCTTCAGTCCCTTCAGAAAAGGTTAGATGACTTTGAGAAGGGTAAATATCCTTCTTATTTCAGGTCTGACCCTAAAGATGAGATCGCCAAGATCAAGAGGCAGATAAAAATCTTGGAAGACAAGCAGGTGGATCTAACAAAGCAACCCGACCCCACAAGCTTGCTAAATTTTGGGCGACCACAAGCAATTCCTCAAAGCTATGGGCTAAGCACAAATCCCATCTCTAAACCTTTTGATATTCTGGATTTTGGTTCTAGGACTTCTTCTTATATGCAATTACCTACTAATGCACCACCTCTGTATGGACAAGATGGAAAGAAGGATTCTGCAGAGATCAGAGAAGTCATTCGAGCCCAACAACGATCGTCCAGAAAAAGGAATGAAATCAGAGAAGGGAAAAGGAAAGCCGAAAGCTCCAAACCCACAGAGAGACAAAGAACACCCAGTCCAGAGACACAATCCAGTCCTAATCCTCAGACTCAACAATTAATGATCAGAGGACACCAGGACCCATTAGATTGTCCTACCAGAAGATGGGTAACATCTACCACTCTTCAGACTTCACCCAGTCTCTCTGACAATACTTCTGACGGTTATTATGATAACCATGACCCTATTGGAAGCTTTGGAAGCTATTTTTCCCAGTCTCCTCCATTTATGCCTTCCCAGATTCAGATGGCAGATAGGTACGAAGAACCCAGTACAACTGAGAGCTCATCAGAGGAACCAATCTCCTCAGCCGATGAGACTTCCTCCACGGAGGAATCACAAGAGGTATCTGATATTACTTCAGAATCTCCATCATTACCTCACGTATTTATGGCAGATAGAGATGAGACAGAGACTAGTACCTATAGACAAGAAGAGGTACAGTCAGATGAATCTATGGAGGGAAACCCTCCAAGAAGGACAGAAGGAATCAGCAGTATGAAGTTTACCTTTGATGACATCCCACGAGAAAAATGGCCTCAGCGCATTCAAGACTTCCTTGCGTGGTGTGTCCACAAAAGGGTAACAGTCTTCAACACTTCTGACATCCTTACAGAATTAACTTCCAGTTTCACAGGCACCCTGTACACATGGTGGAACTTATTCTCAGAACAAGATCAAATCCTGATGGTAAATATGACTTTACCAAATTTCATGAATAATCTCCACCTCCATCTTATTGGAAACCCCAACGATCTATTGGAAGAAAAAAGAACAGAGTTCTTCCAGCGCAGATGCTGCTCTTACAAGGTAAAAGACTTAGACAAACATTTCCAGAGAATGCTACATCTATTTCTCCATTTAGGTGGTGACAATTCATATAAGCCAGTATTTCTATCTTCGATAGAACCACCTATCTCAGCTATGGTAGAAAAAAGTCTTACCAGTAAGAATATTAGAATTGCTCAACTAACAGTTGGACAGATTCAACAAGAGATCATTGCTGGGGTAAATGAACTGTGCCAGAGGAAAGAAATCATCCAAGAATTTCTGAACCAAGACAGACGCTTAGACCAGGTCTGTCGCGCCAAAAAGAACAGGTACAAAATTAAGTGTACCACCAAAGACTTGTGTTCTTGTGCTCCAGGAACCAAACCACACAAAACCAAGCACAAGAGGAAGGACTCCTCTAAAGAAAAAAGGTCCTCCAGGAAATCACGTAGATTTCCAAGAAAATGGAAAAGATTCCTCAGGTTCAAGAAGAAAGGTGGACCACAAAAGAAAACAACCAAGTGCTTCATCTGCAACAAGCCTGGCCACTTCGCAAAGAATTGCCCCAAAAGGGGACAAGGCTTAATGGCCCAAATCGAAGAATGCACTCAGACATCCCTAAGGGATGATGATCTTGAATCCATCTTCTCCTTAGAAGACTTCCAAACCAAAAAGTCAGTCTTCTGTCTTGAAGGATATACTACAGGAACAGATACGGAAGAAGGAATCTATACAATCAGAGTTCATCCAGAAAGACAGGATATTCCTATCCTTCCCACAAGACAGGTACCCTCTGAAGAATCCTCCTCATATCCAATGGTTTGGGTACATATGTGCGTATCATGGCCTGCAAGCTTGGAACTTCCTGTAGTGAAGGGTTAGATATATCAAAGGGCCGAGAAAGAAAATCAGCAACCACATTGGTTTTGCCCTTGATATGCTTGGCGGTGAAGGTGTATTGAGAAAACCATTCTGAGAGTCTGAGTAGCTGTGCATTCGGTATCTTCTTCTGTGTGAACGTAATCATGGATGGGAAAGAAGACATGTCACTCTCAACAATAAAGTGGTGGCCAATGAGATGGAACTCAAACTTCTTAATGCCATACTTTACTGTCAGAATTTCTTTCATTGTTGAGTGATAGTGTTGCTCAGCTGTATTAAATCTGCCAGATTTATAAGCGCATACCTGGCGCTTTCCCTCCTTTTCCTCTAGGAGGATGGCAGCCCAAAATTGGTCACTTGCATCAGTTTGGAGAATTCTTACTCCATCTGAAGGGATCTGCAAGGGAGGAAGCATCTGTAAATGGGACTTAAGATACTTGACTGCTTCTGTTTGGGCTGGCCCCCAAGGTAGTGAATCTTTCTTGAGTTGGGCTTCCAACGGGCTGGTGTACCTGCTAATGTTAGGAACAAAATCTCTCAGGTAATTAACAATTCCCAAAAACTGTTGGACTTGTTTCTTTGTAAGATTTAGGTCCGGGAATTTTAATAATTCTTGGGCTATATGAGGTCCGGGGTGATATTGTCCATTCGATAGCCTCATTCCCAGGAATTCCACTGAATGTTCAAAGAGTCTCATCTTCTTTTCTGAGAGCATTATGCCATGTTCCTGTATAAGGCCTGCAAATTGTTCTAACAGTTTTTCATGCGAAGGCCTGTCTGGACTGAATAGCAGGATGTCATCAATATAGACAAGTGCAGAGTCCAAGATTGGTTCAAAGATTTTAATCATTGCACTCTGAAAGAGAGACGGGGCAGTCTTAAGTCCAAAGGGTAATACCGTCCATTGGTAATGTCCGTCTGGGATACAGAATCCCGTTTTCCATTTGTCATCAGGGTGTATGCCAAGTTGCCAGAAGCCACTTTTTAAGTCAAACTTTGAAAATATTTTAGCTTTGGCGAGTGAGGAAAATAATACCGTTCGTCTTGGCACAGGAAACTTGTCATCTTGTAAGAACTGATTTAGAGGTTGGTAATTTATAACTAACCTCCGTTTCCCCCTGATCTGTTCAGATCGTTTGTTGACATAGAATGCTTCGCATGCCCATTGGGAGTTTGTTGGCTCAATTAACCCTTGCTGTAATAAAGAGGCACATTCTTTTTTAGCAGCTTTGGTATCATCAGGATTCATACCTGAATGACTGGCCTTTGTGGGGTTAATATCTTCATTCTGCTTGAATGGTAGCCTAACAAAGAACTTGGAATTCTTCCAAAGTGGGTGCGGGCATTTCTGCAAGAACTCTTCATGGCTTTCTGCAAAAGATGAGCTGAACAATTGTTTCATCCTTTCTGCAGGCTCAATGGAAAACATACGAGTTACTGATGTGTATGGCTTGAAGTTTCCATGGTATTTGAGTCCTGTGGCTAAAATCATCAGCTCGGGTAATTTCTGCAGAATGTTCCATCCCAGGACTATGTCTCTCCCAGGGAGGTCAGTGACAACGAATTTTTGAAGATCAGGCTCTTTCTTAAGTCTTTGTTCTTGAGTTCCTGTGACAGTCGTAGTATTGGTATCAGAGCCTTCCTTTCTCTTTTTTCGAGGAGAGTGAGAGATCTAGACTAGGGACCCCGCCTGGAGAAGCACCTTGCCCACACCACCATGGATAACACTACCACTACTAGCTCAACCGTGATGAATGCTCCCATCACACTAGACTCAGGCCTTACTATAAGAACATCTACTTCTGACAAGCTCGGAGGGTTATATGAGATAGCCCATAAGGAAGAATGGGAGGAAACAAAACTTCCTCTCCTCAGCCCGTATGCTGCTTTTAGTAAGCCGTCCCTAAATCCCATAAGAAGCATCAGGACCTTGATAAGACAGCCTGCCTCGAAGGTACTCGAGTATGTCCAAGCCAGTAAATTCAGCCAGCACCCTATTTGGGCCACTCACAAGGAACAGTTTGTGTATTTACAATTGCCTGCTGAATTCCCACGACAGTGGATGGACAGGGGGTATACCCATCTCCATTTTGGTGCTATCAGACTTGCACTAACTTATCATGGCAGGAAAGGTCTACCAGTCACCGCCAGGATGGCCCTTTTGGACGTCAGATACAGAGAATATCAACATGCTTGTATCGGCACCATAGAGACAACTCTTAATGCTGGGACAGTGTTTGTTACACTTTACCCCAACTTCTGTATGTCTCTACAGGATTCAAATATCCTAGATGCACTACAAGTACAGGCCAGATTGCAGGACCAGAACAGGATGAAAACTCCATCGAAGCCACCATGCACTACCAGATGGCCTATAGAGTGCAGAACCATGCACTAGACCTCAACGTGGCTAACAATAATGGTGACGCTTTACTCATCCGAAGTGATTACCATAACTCACAGGCTCCCACATGTTTATATGTCCCTAGGCAGATTAGCAGAAGTGATCTGCTCAAGCTCCTACCCGAAAGGTGGATTACCAATTATGAAAGGACCCAGCAGAAGGTCAAGCCCATCCTGTCCTCTGAACCGAAGTTCATCAGGGACAAAGATGGCACTGTGGTCATCAAGTTTGACCGGTCACATGAGAAGGATGCCCCAACTCCTTCAATATTTCCAACCATGTTCATGATACAACCGGTTCCTCAACATAGGAAACCTGACTCCCTAAACCGTATTATCCACTCTTTTGATGAACAGGGACAGGAGATATACCACTTCAGGGACCCAAAAACAGATCACTGCTACTGGGATGTAGCACGGTGCCCAAAGAATTGTGATTGTGAAGGATGTGAGGTACCAGACTACTCCAAGAAAAGGAGTAAGACCAGATGTAAAGATAACTTTCCTGACACAGATTCAGATTCAGATTCCGAAGATGAAGCCCCTTGCATCAAGCCGATAACCAGAAAAACAGACCGGCATATTCATCGACGCTACCAAGAAGGTGACCAAACAGTTGGACCTCTTGGCCAGCCTTCTGGAAAGTTTGACTACATCGTAAGTTACCAGGTAACTCCACAACCAGATGTTGGTCCAGTTATTCCTACAGGATGGAATGAATCACCAGCATCACCAACAGCTGAAACTTCATCACATCATGCATGGCAAGACTTTGCAGATCTTTGCAAAGGTTCCCAACGACCGTTGAAAAAACCATCTAAGGTATTACCCTGCTATAAGAATATTCTTAAGTGGCAGAAGAAGAATCCATCTTCGCAGGTAATCCTACCAACCAGTTGTGCTCAAGAAGTTGAGAGGCCTACACCTACTCATACTCCAACAGAGGTCATGATGATGGGCAGACCCGGAGAGTTGAACTTCCCAACACAGGATGAGCAAACTACTGACGGTATTAAATACCGTTCCAAAATTCCTATTCCCACAGGTGTTGATGCACAGGGAAACCCCCTGAAAAATAGTATTGCAGAACATGTCCTAAATTGGCAAAGTCAGAATGCTTTAGCACAGAATGCAGGACTCAATACTATCTGCAGAAAGATAGACACTGTGCAGGAACTTCTGACAGGAACAGAGGCTAGGCTCAATGCAAAATTGGACGCCCACCAAGATAAGAACCAGGCGATGCTTCAGTCCCTTCAGAAAAGGTTAGATGACTTTGAGAAGGGTAAATATCCTTCTTATTTCAGGTCTGACCCTGAAGATGAGATCGCCAAGATCAAGAGGCAGATAAAAATCTTGGAAGACAAGCAGGTGGATCTAACAAAGCAACCCGACCCCACAAGCTTGCTAAATTTTGGGCGACCACAAGCAATTCCTCAAAGCTATGGGCTAAGCACAAATCCCATCTCTAAACCTTTTGATATTCTGGATTTTGGTTCTAGGACTTCTTCTTATATGCAATTACCTACTAATGCACCACCTCTGTATGGACAAGATGGAAAGAAGGATTCTGCAGAGATCAGAGAAGTCATTCGAGCCCAACAACGATCGTCCAGAAAAAGGAATGAAATCAGAGAAGGGAAAAGGAAAGCCGAAAGCTCCAAACCCACAGAGAGACAAAGAACACCCAGTCCAGAGACACAATCCAGTCCTAATCCTCAGACTCAACAATTAATGATCAGAGGACACCAGGACCCATTAGATTGTCCTACCAGAAGATGGGTAACATCTACCACTCTTCAGACTTCACCCAGTCTCTCTGACAATACTTCTGACGGTTATTATGATAACCATGACCCTATTGGAAGCTTTGGAAGCTATTTTTCCCAGTCTCCTCCATTTATGCCTTCCCAGATTCAGATGGCAGATAGGTACGAAGAACCCAGTACAACTGAGAGCTCATCAGAGGAACCAATCTCCTCAGCCGATGAGACTTCCTCCACGGAGGAATCACAAGAGGTATCTGATATTACTTCAGAATCTCCATCATTACCTCACGTATTTATGGCAGATAGAGATGAGACAGAGACTAGTACCTATAGACAAGAAGAGGTACAGTCAGATGAATCTATGGAGGGAAACCCTCCAAGAAGGACAGAAGGAATCAGCAGTATGAAGTTTACCTTTGATGACATCCCACGAGAAAAATGGCCTCAGCGCATTCAAGACTTCCTTGCGTGGTGTGTCCACAAAAGGGTAACAGTCTTCAACACTTCTGACATCCTTACAGAATTAACTTCCAGTTTCACAGGCACCCTGTACACATGGTGGAACTTATTCTCAGAACAAGATCAAATCCTGATGGTAAATATGACTTTACCAAATTTCATGAATAATCTCCACCTCCATCTTATTGGAAACCCCAACGATCTATTGGAAGAAAAAAGAACAGAGTTCTTCCAGCGCAGATGCTGCTCTTACAAGGTAAAAGACTTAGACAAACATTTCCAGAGAATGCTACATCTATTTCTCCATTTAGGTGGTGACAATTCATATAAGCCAGTATTTCTATCTTCGATAGAACCACCTATCTCAGCTATGGTAGAAAAAAGTCTTACCAGTAAGAATATTAGAATTGCTCAACTAACAGTTGGACAGATTCAACAAGAGATCATTGCTGGGGTAAATGAACTGTGCCAGAGGAAAGAAATCATCCAAGGATTTCTGAACCAAGACAGACGCTTAGACCAGGTCTGTCGCGCCAAAAAGAACAGGTACAAAATTAAGTGTACCACCAAAGACTTGTGTTCTTGTGCTCCAGGAACCAAACCACACAAAACCAAGCACAAGAGGAAGGACTCCTCTAAAGAAAAAAGGTCCTCCAGGAAATCACGTAGATTTCCAAGAAAATGGAAAAGATTCCTCAGGTTCAAGAAGAAAGGTGGACCACAAAAGAAATCAACCAAGTGCTTCATCTGCAACAAGCCTGGCCACTTCGCAAAGAATTGCCCCAAAAGGGGACAAGGCTTAATGGCCCAAATCGAAGAATGCACTCAGACATCCCTAAGGGATGATGATCTTGAATCCATCTTCTCCTTAGAAGACTTCCAAACCAAAAAGTCAGTCTTCTGTCTTGAAGGATATACTACAGGAACAGATACGGAAGAAGGAATCTATACAATCAGAGTTCATCCAGAAAGACAGGATATTCCTATCCTTCCCACAAGACAGGTACCCTCTGAAGAATCCAACATTGGTACTGTTATTATTACAGGAAACTCTGAAGAGGAAGATGAAGAACCCTTAGCAGATTCCTCCCAGCAACAGATCCCACTTATTGCTGCTTCTCGAATAGCACCACATGTTAAGGTCCAGGTATATTTTTCTAAATACCACAGACCAGTTACTGCCATTGCTTTCATAGATACAGGAGCAGCTGAAAGCATGATTAACCCAGTCCTTGTACCACAAGAATTCCTCGTACCTTACAAGAAGGTATTTGTGGCAGCATCAAGTGACTTATTCCATACCACCCATAGGACTAAGGATTTGAGAATAAAGCTTTTCCATAACTGCATTATCAAATCCTCATTATTTGTCACTGACCTCCCTGGGAGAGACATAGTCCTGGGATGGAACATTCTGCAGAAATTACCCGAGCTGATGATTTTAGCCACAGGACTCAAATACCATGGAAACTTCAAGCCATACACATCAGTAACTCGTATGTTTTCCATTGAGCCTGCAGAAAGGATGAAACAATTGTTCAGCTCATCTTTTGCAGAAAGCCATGAAGAGTTCTTGCAGAAATGCCCGCACCCACTTTGGAAGAATTCCAAGTTCTTTGTTAGGCTACCATTCAAGCAGAATGAAGATATTAACCCCACAAAGGCCAGTCATTCAGGTATGAATCCTGATGATACCAAAGCTGCTAAAAAAGAATGTGCCTCTTTATTACAGCAAGGGTTAATTGAGCCAACAAACTCCCAATGGGCATGCGAAGCATTCTATGTCAACAAACGATCTGAACAGATCAGGGGGAAACGGAGGTTAGTTATAAATTACCAACCTCTAAATCAGTTCTTACAAGATGACAAGTTTCCTGTGCCAAGACGAACGGTATTATTTTCCTCACTCGCCAAAGCTAAAATATTTTCAAAGTTTGACTTAAAAAGTGGCTTCTGGCAACTTGGCATACACCCTGATGACAAATGGAAAACGGGATTCTGTATCCCAGACGGACATTACCAATGGACGGTATTACCCTTTGGACTTAAGACTGCCCCGTCTCTCTTTCAGAGTGCAATGATTAAAATCTTTGAACCAATCTTGGACTCTGCACTTGTCTATATTGATGACATCCTGCTATTCAGTCCAGACAGGCCTTCGCATGAAAAACTGTTAGAACAATTTGCAGGCCTTATACAGGAACATGGCATAATGCTCTCAGAAAAGAAGATGAGACTCTTTGAACATTCGGTGGAATTCCTGGGAATGAGGCTATCGAATGGACAATATCACCCCGGACCTCATATAGCCCAAGAATTATTAAAATTCCCGGACCTAAATCTTACAAAGAAACAAGTCCAACAGTTTTTGGGAATTGTTAATTACCTGAGAGATTTTGTTCCTAACATTAGCAGGTACACCAGCCCGTTGGAAGCCCAACTCAAGAAAGATTCACTACCTTGGGGGCCAGCCCAAACAGAAGCAGTCAAGTATCTTAAGTCCCATTTACAGATGCTTCCTCCCTTGCAGATCCCTTCAGATGGAGTAAGAATTCTCCAAACTGATGCAAGTGACCAATTTTGGGCTGCCATCCTCCTAGAGGAAAAGGAGGGAAAGCGCCAGGTATGCGCTTATAAATCTGGCAGATTTAATACAGCTGAGCAACACTATCACTCAACAATGAAAGAAATTCTGGCAGTAAAGTATGGCATTAAGAAGTTTGAGTTCCATCTCATTGGCCACCACTTTATTGTTGAGAGTGACATGTCTTCTTTCCCATCCATGATTACGTTCACACAGAAGAAGATACCGAATGCACAGCTACTCAGACTCTCAGAATGGTTTTCTCAATACACCTTCACCGCCAAGCATATCAAGGGCAAAACCAATGTGGTTGCTGATTTTCTTTCTCGGCCCTTTGATATATCTAACCCTTCACTACAGGAAGTTCCAAGCTTGCAGGCCATGATACGCACATATGTACCCAAACCATTGGATATGAGGAGGATTCTTCCCCCGGAGATTATCTACTATGACAACAAGGAACACGTGGAAGAAGCCCTCGCCAATTCTGGCCTCATGGTGCAACGATACCTGGAAAGAATTTTTAGCAAATATGGACAAATGATGTTCCCAGAACAAGGACTGCATCCCTGCTATCCTTTCCTCAGAGCCATACCGATTGAACCAATGAGTATCTTCCCCGAAGAACTCAAATGGCTTTTATGGTATCTCTTGCACAAGTACATAATGGCTCTTGAATTTCCCACTGAAGAGTTACTCACTTACTTGGGACAATTAGGAGACCTCCATACTTTCACACCCCACAGGAGGCCTCATTCTCATCTAGCCGAAGTATTAACGTGGTTCGCTCCACTAACACAGTGGAAGATCTGGATTGAGACCCACCAAGACAGATACTTCAAGTTCGGCGATATAACCCCATATTCAGTTTATCTTTTTCGCAGGTACTGGTATTTCGACTCAAGATTACAAGCCATGGCATCCATCAACACAGTAGACGAATTCGCCAGTCTTCCTTTCTCTTTAGTCCATGAAGCTCCACTCCATTCAGACAGAGAAATGGCCATCACTGACAACGAATTTTTGAAGATCAGGCTCTGTAAAGAAAACGGAGTTCCATACTTGGATCCAGACGTAGTACTCCAACATCAGATCCAGTTCACAGACCCGAACCATGTCCACATGCTTCAATGTGCGCTCCACCAACACGAACATCAGGATGACGGAGTATATTGGGAAGACATTGCACAGGACTTCCTAGATAAGGTGGACCTTGGCCCAAGCTCATCAGGCCCATCCGGCCCAAATCCAGAATCTTCATCAGCGGGCCCCTCAAGCACTCAGAAAAGAAGCTCAGCGCACTCTCCCGACAATCGAGGAAAGCGACCGCGAGAGTAGCCGCCCACGAGGAATAGAAAAGATGCCTTGACGATAAGGCCAGCACCAGCAGCCAAACAACTTTCCAGAAAGCTGCAAGATTCCTCCGCAAATTTCGCTCCGCCAATTTCGGCTTTATTTTATGTCACAGTCTACTTTTGTAGAATAGTCACACCCCACTCCGGGACTTGTATAAATTGCCACTCCCAACCATGGAGCAAGGCAGAGCAATTTACATTCAGAGCTAATACACAAGTAGTTTTCCCATATCCATGGCCGACTAAGTTTCTCCCAAGGTGTTATCCAGTAAGTGGTGGTTCCCTAGATCGACAATCTCTCAAGAAACCCCCTCACCTTCGATAAACCCAAAAACATCTGCAAAACCCAGAAACCCCAAAAACATCCAGAAAACCAGAAAACCCAAATTCATGACTTTTAGTTCCCGCATCCATCGTATGCTTTATCTTGTGTTCATTTTATCACTCTTATTTCCGGAATTTTCCAGGTTTTGCTTTATTTTATTTATCTACCCTCTCTCACCTTTGTTGATATTTATATTTGGTTAAAGCTGGCAAATTTCTTGCCCTGCTGTTATGTGTCTATGTTAACTGCGGTAATGGTATGACCTGTTTAAGGAAAGGACTCTTTCCCAGACAAACTCCAAATCCTGTGATGAGTATTGTGCTCTTGGCTACTTAACCTCTAATTGTGAAATGGCTGTTTGCAGTACACTGTTAACCCGGTAGGGTCTTCTCAGAACCGTAAAGCTATCGACTGCCATAAGGACCACTTGCCGTTATAGCCAGGAGGGCTGCCAGGCGCAGGTCGCGGCCACTGATAGTAGGTGTGATGAGACCTCCACTAGGAAGACAGCGTTTCCGCAAACCCCCCTTTCCCAATAGCGAAGTCTTACGTAGCCACTTCCACAGCATTCGTCAACAGTATGACGAGCCACTCTGGAAGAAGAAGAAAACCCTTAAACACTTTACCCGTACCATCACTGCATTAGATGAGTACATAGACTATAAGGCCCGAAACTGTGTCCTACACACACTTGAGGCCCAGTTTTCCTACTTCAACTGCATGGAACCAGGTGAGGAATGGATCTTCCATAATCCCTGGGATTTATGTGGCGGATGGACTTCCCTCCGCAACCATGTTCAGTATCGGCAGTATCTTGCTTGGTATATCAAGCAACATCTGTATTTATCTACTGCCTAGTTTTCTACTCTTATCTAAAAGGACTCGGATATCCTTTTAGAAAATTTATCTTTATATTTTCCGCTATTTTATTTTCCGACCTTGAGCAACTCTCGCGTTGTTCTGTTCTGGTGGTCGAAGCTTCTGTCTTTATACAACTCTTTTATATTTTATCTGATTAGATGTCAGCTTCAGCTCTTTCTTAAGTCTTTGTTCTTGAGTTCCTGTGACAGTCGTAGTATTGGTATCAGAGCCTTCCTTTCTCTTTTTTCGAGGAGAGTGAGAGATCTAGACTAGGGACCCCGCCTGGAGAAGCACCTTGCCCACACCACCATGGATAACACTACCACTACTAGCTCAACCGTGATGAATGCTCCCATCACACTAGACTCAGGCCTTACTATAAGAACATCTACTTCTGACAAGCTCGGAGGGTTATATGAGATAGCCCATAAGGAAGAATGGGAGGAAACAAAACTTCCTCTCCTCAGCCCGTATGCTGCTTTTAGTAAGCCGTCCCTAAATCCCATAAGAAGCATCAGGACCTTGATAAGACAGCCTGCCTCGAAGGTACTCGAGTATGTCCAAGCCAGTAAATTCAGCCAGCACCCTATTTGGGCCACTCACAAGGAACAGTTTGTGTCTTTACAATTGCCTGCTGAATTCCCACGACAGTGGATGGACAGGGGGTATACCCATCTCCATTTTGGTGCTATCAGACTTGCACTAACTTATCATGGCAGGAAAGGTCTACCAGTCACCGCCAGGATGGCCCTTTTGGACGTCAGATACAGAGAATATCAACATGCTTGTATCGGCACCATAGAGACAACTCTTAATGCTGGGACAGTGTTTGTTACACTTTACCCCAACTTCTGTATGTCTCTACAGGATTCAAATATCCTGGATGCTCTACAAGTACAGGTCCAGATTGCAGGACCAGAACAGGATGAAAACTCCATCGAAGCCACCATGCACTACCAGATGGCCTATAGAGTGCAGAACCATGCACTAGACCTCAACGTGGCTAACAATAATGGTGACGCTTTACTCATCCGAAGTGATTACCATAACTCACAGGCTCCCACATGTTTATATGTCCATAGGCAGATTAGCAGAAGTGATCTGCTCAAGCTCCTACCCGAAAGGTGGATTACCAATTATGAAAGGACCCAGCAGAAGGTCAAGCCCATCCTGTCCTCTGAACCGAAGTTCATCAGGGACAAAGATGGCACTGTGGTCATCAAGTTTGACCGGTCACATGAGAAGGATGCCCCAACTCCTTCAATATTTCCAACCATGTTCATGATACAACCGGTTCCTCAACATAGGAAACCTGACTCCCTAAACCGTATTATCCACTCTTTTGATGAACAGGGACAGGAGATATACCACTTCAGGGACCCAAAAACAGATCACTGCTACTGGGATGTAGCACGGTGCCCAAAGAATTGTGATTGTGAAGGATGTGAGGTACCAGACTACTCCAAGAAAAGGAGTAAGACCAGATGTAAAGATAACTTTCCTGACACAGATTCAGATTCAGATTCCGAAGATGAAGCCCCTTGCATCAAGCCGATAACCAGAAAAACAGACCGGCATATTCATCGACGCTACCAAGAAGGTGACCAAACAGTTGGACCTCTTGGCCAGCCTTCTGGAAAGTTTGACTACATCGTAAGTTACCAGGTAACTCCACAACCAGATGTTGGTCCAGTTATTCCTACAGGATGGAATGAATCACCAGCATCACCAACAGCTGAAACTTCATCACATCATGCATGGCAAGACTTTGCAGATCTTTGCAAAGGTTCCCAACGACCGTTGAAAAAACCATCTAAGGTATTACCCTGCTATAAGAATATTCTTAAGTGGCAGAAGAAGAATCCATCTTCGCAGGTAATCCTACCAACCAGTTGTGCTCAAGAAGTTGAGAGGCCTACACCTACTCATACTCCAACAGAGGTCATGATGATGGGCAGACCCGGAGAGTTGAACTTCCCAACACAGGATGAGCAAACTACTGACGGTATTAAATACCGTTCCAAAATTCCTATTCCCACAGGTGTTGATGCACAGGGAAACCCCCTGAAAAATAGTATTGCAGAACATGTCCTAAATTGGCAAAGTCAGAATGCTTTAGCACAGAATGCAGGACTCAATACTATCTGCAGAAAGATAGACACTGTGCAGGAACTTCTGACAGGAACAGAGGCTAGGCTCAATGCAAAATTGGACGCCCACCAAGATAAGAACCAGGCGATGCTTCAGTCCCTTCAGAAAAGGTTAGATGACTTTGAGAAGGGTAAATATCCTTCTTATTTCAGGTCTGACCCTGAAGATGAGATCGCCAAGATCAAGAGGCAGATAAAAATCTTGGAAGACAAGCAGGTGGATCTAACAAAGCAACCCGACCCCACAAGCTTGCTAAATTTTGGGCGACCACAAGCAATTCCTCAAAGCTATGGGCTAAGCACAAATCCCATCTCTAAACCTTTTGATATTCTGGATTTTGGTTCTAGGACTTCTTCTTATATGCAATTACCTACTAATGCACCACCTCTGTATGGACAAGATGGAAAGAAGGATTCTGCAGAGATCAGAGAAGTCATTCGAGCCCAACAACGATCGTCCAGAAAAAGGAATGAAATCAGAGAAGGGAAAAGGAAAGCCGAAAGCTCCAAAGCCACAGAGAGACAAAGAACACCCAGTCCAGAGACACAATCCAGTCCTAATCCTCAGACTCAACAATTAATGATCAGAGGACACCAGGACCCATTAGATTGTCCTACCAGAAGATGGGTAACATCTACCACTCTTCAGACTTCACCCAGTCTCTCTGACAATACTTCTGACGGTTATTATGATAACCATGACCCTATTGGAAGCTTTGGAAGCTATTTTTCCCAGTCTCCTCCATTTATGCCTTCCCAGATTCAGATGGCAGATAGGTACGAAGAACCCAGTACAACTGAGAGCTCATCAGAGGAACCAATCTCCTCAGCCGATGAGACTTCCTCCACGGAGGAATCACAAGAGGTATCTGATATTACTTCAGAATCTCCATCATTACCTCACGTATTTATGGCAGATAGAGATGAGACAGAGACTAGTACCTATAGACAAGAAGAGGTACAGTCAGATGAATCTATGGAGGGAAACCCTCCAAGAAGGACAGAAGGAATCAGCAGTATGAAGTTTACCTTTGATGACATCCCACGAGAAAAATGGCCTCAGCGCATTCAAGACTTCCTTGCGTGGTGTGTCCACAAAAGGGTAACAGTCTTCAACACTTCTGACATCCTTACAGAATTAACTTCCAGTTTCACAGGCACCCTGTACACATGGTGGAACTTATTCTCAGAACAAGATCAAATCCTGATGGTAAATATGACTTTACCAAATTTCATGAATAATCTCCACCTCCATCTTATTGGAAACCCCAACGATCTATTGGAAGAAAAAAGAACAGAGTTCTTCCAGCGCAGATGCTGCTCTTACAAGGTAAAAGACTTAGACAAACATTTCCAGAGAATGCTACATCTATTTCTCCATTTAGGTGGTGACAATTCATATAAGCCAGTATTTCTATCTTCGATAGAACCACCTATCTCAGCTATGGTAGAAAAAAGTCTTACCAGTAAGAATATTAGAATTGCTCAACTAACAGTTGGACAGATTCAACAAGAGATCATTGCTGGGGTAAATGAACTGTGCCAGAGGAAAGAAATCATCCAAGGATTTCTGAACCAAGACAGACGCTTAGACCAGGTCTGTCGCGCCAAAAAGAACAGGTACAAAATTAAGTGTACCACCAAAGACTTGTGTTCTTGTGCTCCAGGAACCAAACCACACAAAACCAAGCACAAGAGGAAGGACTCCTCTAAAGAAAAAAGGTCCTCCAGGAAATCACGTAGATTTCCAAGAAAATGGAAAAGATTCCTCAGGTTCAAGAAGAAAGGTGGACCACAAAAGAAATCAACCAAGTGCTTCATCTGCAACAAGCCTGGCCACTTCGCAAAGAATTGCCCCAAAAGGGGACAAGGCTTAATGGCCCAAATCGAAGAATGCACTCAGACATCCCTAAGGGATGATGATCTTGAATCCATCTTCTCCTTAGAAGACTTCCAAACCAAAAAGTCAGTCTTCTGTCTTGAAGGATATACTACAGGAACAGATACGGAAGAAGGAATCTATACAATCAGAGTTCATCCAGAAAGACAGGATATTCCTATCCTTCCCACAAGACAGGTACCCTCTGAAGAATCCAACATTGGTACTGTTATTATTACAGGAAACTCTGAAGAGGAAGATGAAGAACCCTTAGCAGATTCCTCCCAGCAACAGATCCCACTTATTGCTGCTTCTCGAATAGCACCACATGTTAAGGTCCAGGTATATTTTTCTAAATACCACAGACCAGTTACTGCCATTGCTTTCATAGATACAGGAGCAGCTGAAAGCATGATTAACCCAGTCCTTGTACCACAAGAATTCCTCGTACCTTACAAGAAGGTATTTGTGGCAGCATCAAGTGACTTACTCCATACCACCCATAGGACTAAGGATTTGAGAATAAAGCTTTTCCATAACTGCATTATCAAATCCTCATTATTTGTCACTGACCTCCCTGGGAGAGACATAGTCCTGGGATGGAACATTCTGCAGAAATTACCCGAGCTGATGATTTTAGCCACAGGACTCAAATACCATGGAAACTTCAAGCCATACACATCAGTAACTCGTATGTTTTCCATTGAGCCTGCAGAAAGGATGAAACAATTGTTCAGCTCATCTTTTGCAGAAAGCCATGAAGAGTTCTTGCAGAAATGCCCGCACCCACTTTGGAAGAATTCCAAGTTCTTTGTTAGGCTACCATTCAAGCAGAATGAAGATATTAACCCCACAAAGGCTAGTCATTCAGGTATGAATCCTGATGATACCAAAGCTGCTAAAAAAGAATGTGCCTCTTTATTACAGCAAGGGTTAATTGAGCCAACAAACTCCCAATGGGCATGCGAAGCATTCTATGTCAACAAACGATCTGAACAGATCAGGGGGAAACGGAGGTTAGTTATAAATTACCAACCTCTAAATCAGTTCTTACAAGATGACAAGTTTCCTGTGCCAAGACGAACGGTATTATTTTCCTCACTCGCCAAAGCTAAAATATTTTCAAAGTTTGACTTAAAAAGTGGCTTCTGGCAACTTGGCATACACCCTGATGACAAATGGAAAACGGGATTCTGTATCCCAGACGGACATTACCAATGGACGGTATTACCCTTTGGACTTAAGACTGCCCCGTCTCTCTTTCAGAGTGCAATGATTAAAATCTTTGAACCAATCTTGGACTCTGCACTTGTCTATATTGATGACATCCTGCTATTCAGTCCAGACAGGCCTTCGCATGAAAAACTGTTAGAACAATTTGCAGGCCTTATACAGGAACATGGCATAATGCTCTCAGAAAAGAAGATGAGACTCTTTGAACATTCAGTGGAATTCCTGGGAATGAGGCTATCGAATGGACAATATCACCCCGGACCTCATATAGCCCAAGAATTATTAAAATTCCCAGACCTAAATCTTACAAAGAAACAAGTCCAACAGTTTTTGGGAATTGTTAATTACCTGAGAGATTTTGTTCCTAACATTAGCAGGTACACCAGCCCGTTGGAAGCCCAACTCAAGAAAGATTCACTACCTTGGGGGCCAGCCCAAACAGAAGCAGTCAAGTATCTTAAGTCCCATTTACAGATGCTTCCTCCCTTGCAGATCCCTTCAGATGGAGTAAGAATTCTCCAAACTGATGCAAGTGACCAATTTTGGGCTGCCATCCTCCTAGAGGAAAAGGAGGGAAAGCGCCAGGTATGCGCTTATAAATCTGGCAGATTTAATACAGCTGAGCAACACTATCACTCAACAATGAAAGAAATTCTGGCAGTAAAGTATGGCATTAAGAAGTTTGAGTTCCATCTCATTGGCCACCACTTTATTGTTGAGAGTGACATGTCTTCTTTCCCATCCATGATTACGTTCACACAGAAGAAGATACCGAATGCACAGCTACTCAGACTCTCAGAATGGTTTTCTCAATACACCTTCACCGCCAAGCATATCAAGGGCAAAACCAATGTGGTTGCTGATTTTCTTTCTCGGCCCTTTGATATATCTAACCCTTCACTACAGGAAGTTCCAAGCTTGCAGGCCATGATACGCACATATGTACCCAAACCATTGGATATGAGGAGGATTCTTCCCCCGGAGATTATCTACTATGACAACAAGGAACACGTGGAAGAAGCCCTCGCCAATTCTGGCCTCATGGTGCAACGATACCTGGAAAGAATTTTTAGCAAATATGGACAAATGATGTTCCCAGAACAAGGACTGCATCCCTGCTATCCTTTCCTCAGAGCCATACCGATTGAACCAATGAGTATCTTCCCCGAAGAACTCAAATGGCTTTTATGGTATCTCTTGCACAAGTACATAATGGCTCTTGAATTTCCCACTGAAGAGTTACTCACTTACTTGGGACAATTAGGAGACCTCCATACTTTCACACCCCACAGGAGGCCTCATTCTCATCTAGCCGAAGTATTAACGTGGTTCGCTCCACTAACACAGTGGAAGATCTGGATTGAGACCCACCAAGACAGATACTTCAAGTTCGGCGATATAACCCCATATTCAGTTTATCTTTTTCGCAGGTACTGGTATTTCGACTCAAGATTACAAGCCATGGCATCCATCAACACAGTAAACGAATTCGCCAGTCTTCCTTTCTCTTTAGTCCATGAAGCTCCACTCCATTCAGACAGAGAAATGGCCATCACTGACAACGAATTTTTGAAGATCAGGCTCTGTAAAGAAAACGGAGTTCCATACTTGGATCCAGACGTAGTACTCCAACACCAGATCCAGTTCACAGACCCGAACCATGTCCACATGCTTCAATGTGCGCTCCACCAACACGAACATCAGGATGACGGAGTATATTGGGAAGACATTGCACAGGACTTCCTAGATAAGGTGGACCTTGGCCCAAGCTCATCAGGCCCATCCGGCCCAAATCCAGAATCTTCATCAGCGGGCCCCTCAAGCACTCAGAAAAGAAGCTCAGCGCACTCTCCCGACAATCGAGGAAAGCGACCGCGAGAGTAGCCGCCCACGAGGAATAGAAAAGATGCCTTGACGATAAGGCCAGCACCAGCAGCCAAACAACTTTCCAGAAAGCTGCAAGATTCCTCCGCAAATTTCGCTCCGCCAATTTCGGCTTTATTTTATGTCACAGTCTACTTTTGTAGAATAGTCACACCCCACTCCGGGACTTGTATAAATTGCCACTCCCAACCATGGAGCAAGGCAGAGCAATTTACATTCAGAGCTAATACACAAGTAGTTTTCCCATATCCATGGCCGGCTAAGTTTCTCCCAAGGTGTTATCCAGTAAGTGGTGGTTCCCTAGATCGACAATCTCTCAAGAAACCCCCTCACCTTCGATAAACCCAAAAACATCTGCAAAACCCAGAAACCCCAAAAACATCCAGAAAACCAGAAAACCCAAATTCATGACTTTTAGTTCCCGCATCCATCGTATGCTTTATCTTGTGTTCATTTTATCACTCTTATTTCCGGAATTTTCCAGGTTTTGCTTTATTTTATTTATCTACCCTCTCTCACCTTTGTTGATATTTATATTTGGTTAAAGCTGGCAAATTTCTTGCCCTGCTGTTATGTGTCTATGTTAACTGCGGTAATGGTATGACCTGTTTAAGGAAAGGACTCTTTCCCAGACAAACTCCAAATCCTGTGATGAGTATTGTGCTCTTGGCTACTTAACCTCTAATTGTGAAATGGCTGTTTGCAGTACACTGTTAACCCGGTAGGGTCTTCTCAGAACCGTAAAGCTATCGACTGCCATAAGGACCACTTGCCGTTATAGCCAGGAGGGCTGCCAGGCGCAGGTCGCGGCCACTGATAGTAGGTGTGATGAGACCTCCACTAGGAAGACAGCGTTTCCGCAAACCCCCCTTTCCCAATAGCGAAGTCTTACGTAGCCACTTCCACAGCATTCGTCAACAGTATGACGAGCCACTCTGGAAGAAGAAGAAAACCCTTAAACACTTTACCCGTACCATCACTGCATTAGATGAGTACATAGACTATAAGGCCCGAAACTGTGTCCTACACACACTTGAGGCCCAGTTTTCCTACTTCAACTGCATGGAACCAGGTGAGGAATGGATCTTCCATAATCCCTGGGATTTATGTGGCGGATGGACTTCCCTCCGCAACCATGTTCAGTATCGGCAGTATCTTGCTTGGTATATCAAGCAACATCTGTATTTATCTACTGCCTAGTTTTCTACTCTTATCTAAAAGGACTCGGATATCCTTTTAGAAAATTTATCTTTATATTTTCCGCTATTTTATTTTCCGACCTTGAGCAACTCTCGCGTTGTTCTGTTCTGGTGGTCGAAGCTTCTGTCTTTATACAACTCTTTTATATTTTATCTGATTAGATGTCAGCTTCAGCTCTTTCTTAAGTCTTTGTTCTTGAGTTCCTGTGACAGTCGTAGTATTGGTATCAGAGCCTTCCTTTCTCTTTTTTCGAGGAGAGTGAGAGATCTAGACTAGGGACCCCGCCTGGAGAAGCACCTTGCCCACACCACCATGGATAACACTACCACTACTAGCTCAACCGTGATGAATGCTCCCATCACACTAGACTCAGGCCTTACTATAAGAACATCTACTTCTGACAAGCTCGGAGGGTTATATGAGATAGCCCATAAGGAAGAATGGGAGGAAACAAAACTTCCTCTCCTCAGCCCGTATGCTGCTTTTAGTAAGCCGTCCCTAAATCCCATAAGAAGCATCAGGACCTTGATAAGACAGCCTGCCTCGAAGGTACTCGAGTATGTCCAAGCCAGTAAATTCAGCCAGCACCCTATTTGGGCCACTCACAAGGAACAGTTTGTGTCTTTACAATTGCCTGCTGAATTCCCACGACAGTGGATGGACAGGGGGTATACCCATCTCCATTTTGGTGCTATCAGACTTGCACTAACTTATCATGGCAGGAAAGGTCTACCAGTCACCGCCAGGATGGCCCTTTTGGACGTCAGATACAGAGAATATCAACATGCTTGTATCGGCACCATAGAGACAACTCTTAATGCTGGGACAGTGTTTGTTACACTTTACCCCAACTTCTGTATGTCTCTACAGGATTCAAATATCCTGGATGCTCTACAAGTACAGGTCCAGATTGCAGGACCAGAACAGGATGAAAACTCCATCGAAGCCACCATGCACTACCAGATGGCCTATAGAGTGCAGAACCATGCACTAGACCTCAACGTGGCTAACAATAATGGTGACGCTTTACTCATCCGAAGTGATTACCATAACTCACAGGCTCCCACATGTTTATATGTCCCTAGGCAGATTAGCAGAAGTGATCTGCTCAAGCTCCTACCCGAAAGGTGGATTACCAATTATGAAAGGACCCAGCAGAAGGTCAAGCCCATCCTGTCCTCTGAACCGAAGTTCATCAGGGACAAAGATGGCACTGTGGTCATCAAGTTTGACCGGTCACATGAGAAGGATGCCCCAACTCCTTCAATATTTCCAACCATGTTCATGATACAACCGGTTCCTCAACATAGGAAACCTGACTCCCTAAACCGTATTATCCACTCTTTTGATGAACAGGGACAGGAGATATACCACTTCAGGGACCCAAAAACAGATCACTGCTACTGGGATGTAGCACGGTGCCCAAAGAATTGTGATTGTGAAGGATGTGAGGTACCAGACTACTCCAAGAAAAGGAGTAAGACCAGATGTAAAGATAACTTTCCTGACACAGATTCAGATTCAGATTCCGAAGATGAAGCCCCTTGCATCAAGCCGATAACCAGAAAAACAGACCGGCATATTCATCGACGCTACCAAGAAGGTGACCAAACAGTTGGACCTCTTGGCCAGCCTTCTGGAAAGTTTGACTACATCGTAAGTTACCAGGTAACTCCACAACCAGATGTTGGTCCAGTTATTCCTACAGGATGGAATGAATCACCAGCATCACCAACAGCTGAAACTTCATCACATCATGCATGGCAAGACTTTGCAGATCTTTGCAAAGGTTCCCAACGACCGTTGAAAAAACCCTCTAAGGTATTACCCTGCTATAAGAATAGTCTTAAGTGGCAGAAGAAGAATCCATCTTCGCAGGTAATCCTACCAACCAGTTGTGCTCAAGAAGTTGAGAGGCCTACACCTACTCATACTCCAACAGAGGTCATGATGATGGGCAGACCCGGAGAGTTGAACTTCCCAACACAGGATGAGCAAACTACTGACGGTATTAAATACCGTTCCAAAATTCCTATTCCCACAGGTGTTGATGCACAGGGAAACCCCCTGAAAAATAGTATTGCAGAACATGTCCTAAATTGGCAAAGTCAGAATGCTTTAGCACAGAATGCAGGACTCAATACTATCTGCAGAAAGATAGACACTGTGCAGGAACTTCTGACAGGAACAGAGGCTAGGCTCAATGCAAAATTGGACGCCCACCAAGATAAGAACCAGGCGATGCTTCAGTCCCTTCAGAAAAGGTTAGATGACTTTGAGAAGGGTAAATATCCTTCTTATTTCAGGTCTGACCCTGAAGATGAGATCGCCAAGATCAAGAGGCAGATAAAAATCTTGGAAGACAAGCAGGTGGATCTAACAAAGCAACCCGACCCCACAAGCTTGCTAAATTTTGGGCGACCACAAGCAATTCCTCAAAGCTATGGGCTAAGCACAAATCCCATCTCTAAACCTTTTGATATTCTGGATTTTGGTTCTAGGACTTCTTCTTATATGCAATTACCTACTAATGCACCACCTCTGTATGGACAAGATGGAAAGAAGGATTCTGCAGAGATCAGAGAAGTCATTCGAGCCCAACAACGATCGTCCAGAAAAAGGAATGAAATCAGAGAAGGGAAAAGGAAAGCCGAAAGCTCCAAACCCACAGAGAGACAAAGAACACCCAGTCCAGAGACACAATCCAGTCCTAATCCTCAGACTCAACAATTAATGATCAGAGGACACCAGGACCCATTAGATTGTCCTACCAGAAGATGGGTAACATCTACCACTCTTCAGACTTCACCCAGTCTCTCTGACAATACTTCTGACGGTTATTATGATAACCATGACCCTATTGGAAGCTTTGGAAGCTATTTTTCCCAGTCTCCTCCATTTATGCCTTCCCAGATTCAGATGGCAGATAGGTACGAAGAACCCAGTACAACTGAGAGCTCATCAGAGGAACCAATCTCCTCAGCCGATGAGACTTCCTCCACGGAGGAATCACAAGAGGTATCTGATATTACTTCAGAATCTCCATCATTACCTCACGTATTTATGGCAGATAGAGATGAGACAGAGACTAGTACCTATAGACAAGAAGAGGTACAGTCAGATGAATCTATGGAGGGAAACCCTCCAAGAAGGACAGAAGGAATCAGCAGTATGAAGTTTACCTTTGATGACATCCCACGAGAAAAATGGCCTCAGCGCATTCAAGACTTCCTTGCGTGGTGTGTCCACAAAAGGGTAACAGTCTTCAACACTTCTGACATCCTTACAGAATTAACTTCCAGTTTCACAGGCACCCTGTACACATGGTGGAACTTATTCTCAGAACAAGATCAAATCCTGATGGTAAATATGACTTTACCAAATTTCATGAATAATCTCCACCTCCATCTTATTGGAAACCCCAACGATCTATTGGAAGAAAAAAGAACAGAGTTCTTCCAGCGCAGATGCTGCTCTTACAAGGTAAAAGACTTAGACAAACATTTCCAGAGAATGCTACATCTATTTCTCCATTTAGGTGGTGACAATTCATATAAGCCAGTATTTCTATCTTCGATAGAACCACCTATCTCAGCTATGGTAGAAAAAAGTCTTACCAGTAAGAATATTAGAATTGCTCAACTAACAGTTGGACAGATTCAACAAGAGATCATTGCTGGGGTAAATGAACTGTGCCAGAGGAAAGAAATCATCCAAGGATTTCTGAACCAAGACAGACGCTTAGACCAGGTCTGTCGCGCCAAAAAGAACAGGTACAAAATTAAGTGTACCACCAAAGACTTGTGTTCTTGTGCTCCAGGAACCAAACCACACAAAACCAAGCACAAGAGGAAGGACTCCTCTAAAGAAAAAAGGTCCTCCAGGAAATCACGTAGATTTCCAAGAAAATGGAAAAGATTCCTCAGGTTCAAGAAGAAAGGTGGACCACAAAAGAAATCAACCAAGTGCTTCATCTGCAACAAGCCTGGCCACTTCGCAAAGAATTGCCCCAAAAGGGGACAAGGCTTAATGGCCCAAATCGAAGAATGCACTCAGACATCCCTAAGGGATGATGATCTTGAATCCATCTTCTCCTTAGAAGACTTCCAAACCAAAAAGTCAGTCTTCTGTCTTGAAGGATATACTACAGGAACAGATACGGAAGAAGGAATCTATACAATCAGAGTTCATCCAGAAAGACAGGATATTCCTATCCTTCCCACAAGACAGGTACCCTCTGAAGAATCCAACATTGGTACTGTTATTATTACAGGAAACTCTGAAGAGGAAGATGAAGAACCCTTAGCAGATTCCTCCCAGCAACAGATCCCACTTATTGCTGCTTCTCGAATAGCACCACATGTTAAGGTCCAGGTATATTTTTCTAAATACCACAGACCAGTTACTGCCATTGCTTTCATAGATACAGGAGCAGCTGAAAGCATGGTTAACCCAGTCCTTGTACCACAAGAATTCCTCGTACCTTACAAGAAGGTATTTGTGGCAGCATCAAGTGACTTATTCCATACCACCCATAGGACTAAGGATTTGAGAATAAAGCTTTTCCATAACTGCATTATCAAATCCTCATTATTTGTCACTGACCTCCCTGGGAGAGACATAGTCCTGGGATGGAACATTCTGCAGAAATTACCCGAGCTGATGATTTTAGCCACAGGACTCAAATACCATGGAAACTTCAAGCCATACACATCAGTAACTCGTATGTTTTCCATTGAGCCTGCAGAAAGGATGAAACAATTGTTCAGCTCATCTTTTGCAGAAAGCCATGAAGAGTTCTTGCAGAAATGCCCGCACCCACTTTGGAAGAATTCCAAGTTCTTTGTTAGGCTACCATTCAAGCAGAATGAAGATATTAACCCCACAAAGGCCAGTCATTCAGGTATGAATCCTGATGATACCAAAGCTGCTAAAAAAGAATGTGCCTCTTTATTACAGCAAGGGTTAATTGAGCCAACAAACTCCCAATGGGCATGCGAAGCATTCTATGTCAACAAACGATCTGAACAGATCAGGGGGAAACGGAGGTTAGTTATAAATTACCAACCTCTAAATCAGTTCTTACAAGATGACAAGTTTCCTGTGCCAAGACGAACGGTATTATTTTCCTCACTCGCCAAAGCTAAAATATTTTCAAAGTTTGACTTAAAAAGTGGCTTCTGGCAACTTGGCATACACCCTGATGACAAATGGAAAACGGGATTCTGTATCCCAGACGGACATTACCAATGGACGGTATTACCCTTTGGACTTAAGACTGCCCCGTCTCTCTTTCAGAGTGCAATGATTAAAATCTTTGAACCAATCTTGGACTCTGCACTTGTCTATATTGATGACATCCTGCTATTCAGTCCAGACAGGCCTTCGCATGAAAAACTGTTAGAACAATTTGCAGGCCTTATACAGGAACATGGCATAATGCTCTCAGAAAAGAAGATGAGACTCTTTGAACATTCAGTGGAATTCCTGGGAATGAGGCTATCGAATGGACAATATCACCCCGGACCTCATATAGCCCAAGAATTATTAAAATTCCCGGACCTAAATCTTACAAAGAAACAAGTCCAACAGTTTTTGGGAATTGTTAATTACCTGAGAGATTTTGTTCCTAACATTAGCAGGTACACCAGCCCGTTGGAAGCCCAACTCAAGAAAGATTCACTACCTTGGGGGCCAGCCCAAACAGAAGCAGTCAAGTATCTTAAGTCCCATTTACAGATGCTTCCTCCCTTGCAGATCCCTTCAGATGGAGTAAGAATTCTCCAAACTGATGCAAGTGACCAATTTTGGGCTGCCATCCTCCTAGAGGAAAAGGAGGGAAAGCGCCAGGTATGCGCTTATAAATCTGGCAGATTTAATACAGCTGAGCAACACTATCACTCAACAATGAAAGAAATTCTGGCAGTAAAGTATGGCATTAAGAAGTTTGAGTTCCATCTCATTGGCCACCACTTTATTGTTGAGAGTGACATGTCTTCTTTCCCATCCATGATTACGTTCACACAGAAGAAGATACCGAATGCACAGCTACTCAGACTCTCAGAATGGTTTTCTCAATACACCTTCACCGCCAAGCATATCAAGGGCAAAACCAATGTGGTTGCTGATTTTCTTTCTCGGCCCTTTGATATATCTAACCCTTCACTACAGGAAGTTCCAAGCTTGCAGGCCATGATACGCACATATGTACCCAAACCATTGGATATGAGGAGGATTCTTCCCCCGGAGATTATCTACTATGACAACAAGGAACACGTGGAAGAAGCCCTCGCCAATTCTGGCCTCATGGTGCAACGATACCTGGAAAGAATTTTTAGCAAATATGGACAAATGATGTTCCCAGAACAAGGACTGCATCCCTGCTATCCTTTCCTCAGAGCCATACCGATTGAACCAATGAGTATCTTCCCCGAAGAACTCAAATGGCTTTTATGGTATCTCTTGCACAAGTACATAATGGCTCTTGAATTTCCCACTGAAGAGTTACTCACTTACTTGGGACAATTAGGAGACCTCCATACTTTCACACCCCACAGGAGGCCTCATTCTCATCTAGCCGAAGTATTAACGTGGTTCGCTCCACTAACACAGTGGAAGATCTGGATTGAGACCCACCAAGACAGATACTTCAAGTTCGGCGATATAACCCCATATTCAGTTTATCTTTTTCGCAGGTACTGGTATTTCGACTCAAGATTACAAGCCATGGCATCCATCAACACAGTAGACGAATTCGCCAGTCTTCCTTTCTCTTTAGTCCATGAAGCTCCACTCCATTCAGACAGAGAAATGGCCATCACTGACAACGAATTTTTGAAGATCAGGCTCTGTAAAGAAAACGGAGTTCCATACTTGGATCCAGACGTAGTACTCCAACACCAGATCCAGTTCACAGACCCGAACCATGTCCACATGCTTCAATGTGCGCTCCACCAACACGAACATCAGGATGACGGAGTATATTGGGAAGACATTGCACAGGACTTCCTAGATAAGGTGGACCTTGGCCCAAGCTCATCAGGCCCATCCGGCCCAAATCCAGAATCTTCATCAGCGGGCCCCTCAAGCACTCAGAAAAGAAGCTCAGCGCACTCTCCCGACAATCGAGGAAAGCGACCGCGAGAGTAGCCGCCCACGAGGAATAGAAAAGATGCCTTGACGATAAGGCCAGCACCAGCAGCCAAACAACTTTCCAGAAAGCTGCAAGATTCCTCCGCAAATTTCGCTCCGCCAATTTCGGCTTTATTTTATGTCACAGTCTACTTTTGTAGAATAGTCACACCCCACTCCGGGACTTGTATAAATTGCCACTCCCAACCATGGAGCAAGGCAGAGCAATTTACATTCAGAGCTAATACACAAGTAGTTTTCCCATATCCATGGCCGGCTAAGTTTCTCCCAAGGTGTTATCCAGTAAGTGGTGGTTCCCTAGATCGACAATCTCTCAAGAAACCCCCTCACCTTCGATAAACCCAAAAACATCTGCAAAACCCAGAAACCCCAAAAACATCCAGAAAACCAGAAAACCCAAATTCATGACTTTTAGTTCCCGCATCCATCGTATGCTTTATCTTGTGTTCTTTTTATCACTCTTATTTCCGGAATTTTCCAGGTTTTGCTTTATTTTATTTATCTACCCTCTCTCACCTTTGTTGATATTTATATTTGGTTAAAGCTGGCAAATTTCTTGCCCTGCCGTTATGTGTCTATGTTAACTGCGGTAATGGTATGACCTGTTTAAGGAAAGGACTCTTTCCCAGACAAACTCCCAATCCTGTGATGAGTATTGTGCTCTTGGCTACTTAACCTCTAATTGTGAAATGGCTGTTTGCAGTACACTGTTAACCCGGTAGGGTCTTCTCAGAACCGTAAAGCTATCGACTGCCATAAGGACCACTTGCCGTTATAGCCAGGAGGGCTGCCAGGCGCAGGTCGCGGCCACTGATAGTAGGTGTGATGAGACCTCCACTAGGAAGACAGCGTTTCCGCAAACCCCCCTTTCCCAATAGCGAAGTCTTACGTAGCCACTTCCACAGCATTCGTCAACAGTATGACGAGCCACTCTGGAAGAAGAAGAAAACCCTTAAACACTTTACCCGTACCATCACTGCATTAGATGAGTACATAGACTATAAGGCCCGAAACTGTGTCCTACACACACTTGAGGCCCAGTTTTCCTACTTCAACTGCATGGAACCAGGTGAGGAATGGATCTTCCATAATCCCTGGGATTTATGTGGCGGATGGACTTCCCTCCGCAACCATGTTCAGTATCGGCAGTATCTTGCTTGGTATATCAAGCAACATCTGTATTTATCTACTGCCTAGTTTTCTACTCTTATCTAAAAGGACTCGGATATCCTTTTAGAAAATTTATCTTTATATTTTCCGCTATTTTATTTTCCGACCTTGAGCAACTCTCGCGTTGTTCTGTTCTGGTGGTCGAAGCTTCTGTCTTTATACAACTCTTTTATATTTTATCTGATTAGATGTCAGCTTCAGCTCTTTCTTAAGTCTTTGTTCTTGAGTTCCTGTGACAGTCGTACTATTGGTATCAGAGCCTTCCTTTCTCTTTTTTCGAGGAGAGTGAGAGATCTAGACTAGGGACCCCGCCTGGAGAAGCACCTTGCCCACACCACCATGGATAACACTACCACTACTAGCTCAACCGTGATGAATGCTCCCATCACACTAGACTCAGGCCTTACTGTAAGAACATCTACTTCTGACAAGCTCGGAGGGTTATATGAGATAGCCCATAAGGAAGAATGGGAGGAAACAAAACTTCCTCTCCTCAGCCCGTATGCTGCTTTTAGTAAGCCGTCCCTAAATCCCATAAGAAGCATCAGGACCTTGATAAGACAGCCTGCCTCGAAGGTACTCGAGTATGTCCAAGCCAGTAAATTCAGCCAGCACCCTATTTGGGCCACTCACAAGGAACAGTTTGTGTCTTTACAATTGCCTGCTGAATTCCCACGACAGTGGATGGACAGGGGGTATACCCATCTCCATTTTGGTGCTATCAGACTTGCACTAACTTATCATGGCAGGAAAGGTCTACCAGTCACCGCCAGGATGGCCCTTTTGGACGTCAGATACAGAGAATATCAACATGCTTGTATCGGCACCATAGAGACAACTCTTAATGCTGGGACAGTGTTTGTTACACTTTACCCCAACTTCTGTATGTCTCTACAGGATTCAAATATCCTGGATGCTCTACAAGTACAGGTCCAGATTGCAGGACCAGAACAGGATGAAAACTCCATCGAAGCCACCATGCACTACCAGATGGCCTATAGAGTGCAGAACCATGCACTAGACCTCAACGTGGCTAACAATAATGGTGACGCTTTACTCATCCGAAGTGATTACCATAACTCACAGGCTCCCACATGTTTATATGTCCCTAGGCAGATTAGCAGAAGTGATCTGCTCAAGCTCCTACCCGAAAGGTGGATTACCAATTATGAAAGGACCCAGCAGAAGGTCAAGCCCATCCTGTCCTCTGAACCGAAGTTCATCAGGGACAAAGATGGCACTGTGGTCATCAAGTTTGACCGGTCACATGAGAAGGATGCCCCAACTCCTTCAATATTTCCAACCATGTTCATGATACAACCGGTTCCTCAACATAGGAAACCTGACTCCCTAAACCGTATTATCCACTCTTTTGATGAACAGGGACAGGAGATATACCACTTCAGGGACCCAAAAACAGATCACTGCTACTGGGATGTAGCACGGTGCCCAAAGAATTGTGATTGTGAAGGATGTGAGGTACCAGACTACTCCAAGAAAAGGAGTAAGACCAGATGTAAAGATAACTTTCCTGACACAGATTCAGATTCAGATTCCGAAGATGAAGCCCCTTGCATCAAGCCGATAACCAGAAAAACAGACCGGCATATTCATCGACGCTACCAAGAAGGTGACCAAACAGTTGGACCTCTTGGCCAGCCTTCTGGAAAGTTTGACTACATCGTAAGTTACCAGGTAACTCCACAACCAGATGTTGGTCCAGTTATTCCTACAGGATGGAATGAATCACCAGCATCACCAACAGCTGAAACTTCATCACATCATGCATGGCAAGACTTTGCAGATCTTTGCAAAGGTTCCCAACGACCGTTGAAAAAACCCTCTAAGGTATTACCCTGCTATAAGAATATTCTTAAGTGGCAGAAGAAGAATCCATCTTCGCAGGTAATCCTACCAACCAGTTGTGCTCAAGAAGTTGAGAGGCCTACACCTACTCATACTCCAACAGAGGTCATGATGATGGGCAGACCCGGAGAGTTGAACTTCCCAACACAGGATGAGCAAACTACTGACGGTATTAAATACCGTTCCAAAATTCCTATTCCCACAGGTGTTGATGCACAGGGAAACCCCCTGAAAAATAGTATTGCAGAACATGTCCTAAATTGGCAAAGTCAGAATGCTTTAGCACAGAATGCAGGACTCAATACTATCTGCAGAAAGATAGACACTGTGCAGGAACTTCTGACAGGAACAGAGGCTAGGCTCAATGCAAAATTGGACGCCCACCAAGATAAGAACCAGGCGATGCTTCAGTCCCTTCAGAAAAGGTTAGATGACTTTGAGAAGGGTAAATATCCTTCTTATTTCAGGTCTGACCCTGAAGATGAGATCGCCAAGATCAAGAGTCAGATAAAAATCTTGGAAGACAAGCAGGTGGATCTAACAAAGCAACCCGACCCCACAAGCTTGCTAAATTTTGGGCGACCACAAGCAATTCCTCAAAGCTATGGGCTAAGCACAAATCCCATCTCTAAACCTTTTGATATTCTGGATTTTGGTTCTAGGACTTCTTCTTATATGCAATTACCTACTAATGCACCACCTCTGTATGGACAAGATGGAAAGAAGGATTCTGCAGAGATCAGAGAAGTCATTCGAGCCCAACAACGATCGTCCAGAAAAAGGAATGAAATCAGAGAAGGGAAAAGGAAAGCCGAAAGCTCCAAACCCACAGAGAGACAAAGAACACCCAGTCCAGAGACACAATCCAGTCCTAATCCTCAGACTCAACAATTAATGATCAGAGGACACCAGGACCCATTAGATTGTCCTACCAGAAGATGGGTAACATCTACCACTCTTCAGACTTCACCCAGTCTCTCTGACAATACTTCTGACGGTTATTATGATAACCATGACCCTATTGGAAGCTTTGGAAGCTATTTTTCCCAGTCTCCTCCATTTATGCCTTCCCAGATTCAGATGGCAGATAGGTACGAAGAACCCAGTACAACTGAGAGCTCATCAGAGGAACCAATCTCCTCAGCCGATGAGACTTCCTCCACGGAGGAATCACAAGAGGTATCTGATATTACTTCAGAATCTCCATCATTACCTCACGTATTTATGGCAGATAGAGATGAGACAGAGACTAGTACCTATAGACAAGAAGAGGTACAGTCAGATGAATCTATGGAGGGAAACCCTCCAAGAAGGACAGAAGGAATCAGCAGTATGAAGTTTACCTTTGATGACATCCCACGAGAAAAATGGCCTCAGCGCATTCAAGACTTCCTTGCGTGGTGTGTCCACAAAAGGGTAACAGTCTTCAACACTTCTGACATCCTTACAGAATTAACTTCCAGTTTCACAGGCACCCTGTACACATGGTGGAACTTATTCTCAGAACAAGATCAAATCCTGATGGTAAATATGACTTTACCAAATTTCATGAATAATCTCCACCTCCATCTTATTGAAAACCCCAACGATCTATTGGAAGAAAAAAGAACAGAGTTCTTCCAGCGCAGATGCTGCTCTTACAAGGTAAAAGACTTAGACAAACATTTCCAGAGAATGCTACATCTATTTCTCCATTTAGGTGGTGACAATTCATATAAGCCAGTATTTCTATCTTCGATAGAACCACCTATCTCAGCTATGGTAGAAAAAAGTCTTACCAGTAAGAATATTAGAATTGCTCAACTAACAGTTGGACAGATTCAACAAGAGATCATTGCTGGGGTAAATGAACTGTGCCAGAGGAAAGAAATCATCCAAGGATTTCTGAACCAAGACAGACGCTTAGACCAGGTCTGTCGCGCCAAAAAGAACAGGTACAAAATTAAGTGTACCACCAAAGACTTGTGTTCTTGTGCTCCAGGAACCAAACCACACAAAACCAAGCACAAGAGGAAGGACTCCTCTAAAGAAAAAAGGTCCTCCAGGAAATCACGTAGATTTCCAAGAAAATGGAAAAGATTCCTCAGGTTCAAGAAGAAAGGTGGACCACAAAAGAAATCAACCAAGTGCTTCATCTGCAACAAGCCTGGCCACTTCGCAAAGAATTGCCCCAAAAGGGGACAAGGCTTAATGGCCCAAATCGAAGAATGCACTCAGACATCCCTAAGGGATGATGATCTTGAATCCATCTTCTCCTTAGAAGACTTCCAAACCAAAAAGTCAGTCTTCTGTCTTGAAGGATATACTACAGGAACAGATACGGAAGAAGGAATCTATACAATCAGAGTTCATCCAGAAAGACAGGATATTCCTATCCTTCCCACAAGACAGGTACCCTCTGAAGAATCCAACATTGGTACTGTTATTATTACAGGAAACTCTGAAGAGGAAGATGAAGAACCCTTAGCAGATTCCTCCCAGCAACAGATCCCACTTATTGCTGCTTCTCGAATAGCACCACATGTTAAGGTCCAGGTATATTTTTCTAAATACCACAGACCAGTTACTGCCATTGCTTTCATAGATACAGGAGCAGCTGAAAGCATGATTAACCCAGTCCTTGTACCACAAGAATTCCTCGTACCTTACAAGAAGGTATTTGTGGCAGCATCAAGTGACTTATTCCATACCACCCATAGGACTAAGGATTTGAGAATAAAGCTTTTCCATAACTGCATTATCAAATCCTCATTATTTGTCACTGACCTCCCTGGGAGAGACATAGTCCTGGGATGGAACATTCTGCAGAAATTACCCGAGCTGATGATTTTAGCCACAGGACTCAAATACCATGGAAACTTCAAGCCATACACATCAGTAACTCGTATGTTTTCCATTGAGCCTGCAGAAAGGATGAAACAATTGTTCAGCTCATCTTTTGCAGAAAGCCATGAAGAGTTCTTGCAGAAATGCCCGCACCCACTTTGGAAGAATTCCAAGTTCTTTGTTAGGCTACCATTCAAGCAGAATGAAGATATTAACCCCACAAAGGCCAGTCATTCAGGTATGAATCCTGATGATACCAAAGCTGCTAAAAAAGAATGTGCCTCTTTATTACAGCAAGGGTTAATTGAGCCAACAAACTCCCAATGGGCATGCGAAGCATTCTATGTCAACAAACGATCTGAACAGATCAGGGGGAAACGGAGGTTAGTTATAAATTACCAACCTCTAAATCAGTTCTTACAAGATGACAAGTTTCCTGTGCCAAGACGAACGGTATTATTTTCCTCACTCGCCAAAGCTAAAATATTTTCAAAGTTTGACTTAAAAAGTGGCTTCTGGCAACTTGGCATACACCCTGATGACAAATGGAAAACGGGATTCTGTATCCCAGACGGACATTACCAATGGACGGTATTACCCTTTGGACTTAAGACTGCCCCGTCTCTCTTTCAGAGTGCAATGATTAAAATCTTTGAACCAATCTTGGACTCTGCACTTGTCTATATTGATGACATCCTGCTATTCAGTCCAGACAGGTTTTCGCATGAAAAACTGTTAGAACAATTTGCAGGCCTTATACAGGAACATGGCATAATGCTCTCAGAAAAGAAGATGAGACTCTTTGAACATTCAGTGGAATTCCTGGGAATGAGGCTATCGAATGGACAATATCACCCCGGACCTCATATAGCCCAAGAATTATTAAAATTCCCGGACCTAAATCTTACAAAGAAACAAGTCCAACAGTTTTTGGGAATTGTTAATTACCTGAGAGATTTTGTTCCTAACATTAGCAGGTACACCAGCCCGTTGGAAGCCCAACTCAAGAAAGATTCACTACCTTGGGGGCCAGCCCAAACAGAAGCAGTCAAGTATCTTAAGTCCCATTTACTGATGCTTCCTCCCTTGCAGATCCCTTCAGATGGAGTAAGAATTCTCCAAACTGATGCAAGTGACCAATTTTGGGCTGCCATCCTCCTAGAGGAAAAGGAGGGAAAGCGCCAGGTATGCGCTTATAAATCTGGCAGATTTAATACAGCTGAGCAACACTATCACTCAACAATGAAAGAAATTCTGGCAGTAAAGTATGGCATTAAGAAGTTTGAGTTCCATCTCATTGGCCACCACTTTATTGTTGAGAGTGACATGTCTTCTTTCCCATCCATGATTACGTTCACACAGAAGAAGATACCGAATGCACAGCTACTCAGACTCTCAGAATGGTTTTCTCAATACACCTTCACCGCCAAGCATATCAAGGGCAAAACCAATGTGGTTGCTGATTTTCTTTCTCGGCCCTTTGATATATCTAACCCTGCACTACAGGAAGTTCCAAGCTTGCAGGCCATGATACGCACATATGTACCCAAACCATTGGATATGAGGAGGATTCTTCCCCCGGAGATTATCTACTATGACAACAAGGAACACGTGGAAGAAGCCCTCGCCAATTCTGGCCTCATGGTGCAACGATACCTGGAAAGAATTTTTAGCAAATATGGACAAATGATGTTCCCAGAACAAGGACTGCATCCCTGCTATCCTTTCCTCAGAGCCATACCGATTGAACCAATGAGTATCTTCCCCGAAGAACTCAAATGGCTTTTATGGTATCTCTTGCACAAGTACATAATGGCTCTTGAATTTCCCACTGAAGAGTTACTCACTTACTTGGGACAATTAGGAGACCTCCATACTTTCACACCCCACAGGAGGCCTCATTCTCATCTAGCCGAAGTATTAACGTGGTTCGCTCCACTAACACAGTGGAAGATCTGGATTGAGACCCACCAAGACAGATACTTCAAGTTCGGCGATATAACCCCATATTCAGTTTATCTTTTTCGCAGGTACTGGTATTTCGACTCAAGATTACAAGCCATGGCATCCATCAACACAGTAGACGAATTCGCCAGTCTTCCTTTCTCTTTAGTCCATGAAGCTCCACTCCATTCAGACAGAGAAATGGCCATCACTGACAACGAATTTTTGAAGATCAGGCTCTGTAAAGAAAACGGAGTTCCATACTTGGATCCAGACGTAGTACTCCAACACCAGATCCAGTTCACAGACCCGAACCATGTCCACATGCTTCAATGTGCGCTCCACCAACACGAACATCAGGATGACGGAGTATATTGGGAAGACATTGCACAGGACTTCCTAGATAAGGTGGACCTTGGCCCAAGCTCATCAGGCCCATCCGGCCCAAATCCAGAATCTTCATCAGCGGGCCCCTCAAGCACTCAGAAAAGAAGCTCAGCGCACTCTCCCGACAATCGAGGAAAGCGACCGCGAGAGTAGCCGCCCACGAGGAATAGAAAAGATGCCTTGACGATAAGGCCAGCACCAGCAGCCAAACAACTTTCCAGAAAGCTGCAAGATTCCTCCGCAAATTTCGCTCCGCCAATTTCGGCTTTATTTTATGTCACAGTCTACTTTTGTAGAATAGTCACACCCCACTCCGGGACTTGTATAAATTGCCACTCCCAACCATGGAGCAAGGCAGAGCAATTTACATTCAGAGCTAATACACAAGTAGTTTTCCCATATCCATGGCCGGCTAAGTTTCTCCCAAGGTGTTATCCAGTAAGTGGTGGTTCCCTAGATCGACAATCTCTCAAGAAACCCCCTCACCTTCGATAAACCCAAAAACATCTGCAAAACCCAGAAACCCCAAAAACATCCAGAAAACCAGAAAACCCAAATTCATGACTTTTAGTTCCCGCATCCATCGTATGCTTTATCTTGTGTTCATTTTATCACTCTTATTTCCGGAATTTTCCAGGTTTTGCTTTATTTTATTTATCTACCCTCTCTCACCTTTGTTGATATTTATATTTGGTTAAAGCTGGCAAATTTCTTGCCCTGCCGTTATGTGTCTATGTTAACTGCGGTAATGGTATGACCTGTTTAAGGAAAGGACTCTTTCCCAGACAAACTCCAAATCCTGTGATGAGTATTGTGCTCTTGGCTACTTAACCTCTAATTGTGAAATGGCTGTTTGCAGTACACTGTTAACCCGGTAGGGTCTTCTCAGAACCGTAAAGCTATCGACTGCCATAAGGACCACTTGCCGTTATAGCCAGGAGGGCTGCCAGGCGCAGGTCGCGGCCACTGATAGTAGGTGTGATGAGACCTCCACTAGGAAGACAGCGTTTCCGCAAACCCCCCTTTCCCAATAGCGAAGTCTTACGTAGCCACTTCCACAGCATTCGTCAACAGTATGACAAGCCACTCTGGAAGAAGAAGAAAACCCTTAAACACTTTACCCGTACCATCACTGCATTAGATGAGTACATAGACTATAAGGCCCGAAACTGTGTCCTACACACACTTGAGGCCCAGTTTTCCTACTTCAACTGCATGGAACCAGGTGAGGAATGGATCTTCCATAATCCCTGGGATTTATGTGGCGGATGGACTTCCCTCCGCAACCATGTTCAGTATCGGCAGTATCTTGCTTGGTATATCAAGCAACATCTGTATTTATCTACTGCCTAGTTTTCTACTCTTATCTAAAAGGACTCGGATATCCTTTTAGAAAATTTATCTTTATATTTTCCGCTATTTTATTTTCCGACCTTGAGCAACTCTCGCGTTGTTCTGTTCTGGTGGTCGAAGCTTCTGTCTTTATACAACTCTTTTATATTTTATCTGATTAGATGTCAGCTTCAGCTCTTTCTTAAGTCTTTGTTCTTGAGTTCCTGTGACAGTCGTACTATTAGTATCAGAGCCTTCCTTTCTCTTTTTTCGAGGAGAGTGAGAGATCTAGACTAGGGACCCCGCCTGGAGAAGCACCTTGCCCACACCACCATGGATAACACTACCACTACTAGCTCAACCGTGATGAATGCTCTCATCACACTAGACTCAGGCCTTACTGTAAGAACATCTACTTCTGACAAGCTCGGAGGGTTATATGAGATAGCCCATAAGGAAGAATGGGAGGAAACAAAACTTCCTCTCCTCAGCCCGTATGCTGCTTTTAGTAAGCCGTCCCTAAATCCCATAAGAAGCATCAGGACCTTGATAAGACAGCCTGCCTCGAAGGTACTCGAGTATGTCCAAGCCAGTAAATTCAGCCAGCACCCTATTTGGGCCACTCACAAGGAACAGTTTGTGTCTTTACAATTGCCTGCTGAATTCCCACGACAGTGGATGGACAGGGGGTATACCCATCTCCATTTTGGTGCTATCAGACTTGCACTAACTTATCATGGCAGGAAAGGTCTACCAGTCACCGCCAGGATGGCCCTTTTGGACGTCAGATACAGAGAATATCAACATGCTTGTATCGGCACCATAGAGACAACTCTTAATGCTGGGACAGTGTTTGTTACACTTTACCCCAACTTCTGTATGTCTCTACAGGATTCAAATATCCTGGATGCTCTACAAGTACAGGTCCAGATTGCAGGACCAGAACAGGATGAAAACTCCATCGAAGCCACCATGCACTACCAGATGGCCTATAGAGTGCAGAACCATGCACTAGACCTCAACGTGGCTAACAATAATGGTGACGCTTTACTCATCCGAAGTGATTACCATAACTCACAGGCTCCCACATGTTTATATGTCCCTAGGCAGATTAGCAGAAGTGATCTGCTCAAGCTCCTACCCGAAAGGTGGATTACCAATTATGAAAGGACCCAGCAGAAGGTCAAGCCCATCCTGTCCTCTGAACCGAAGTTCATCAGGGACAAAGATGGCACTGTGGTCATCAAGTTTGACCGGTCACATGAGAAGGATGCCCCAACTCCTTCAATATTTCCAACCATGTTCATGATACAACCGGTTCCTCAACATAGGAAACCTGACTCCCTAAACCGTATTATCCACTCTTTTGATGAACAGGGACAGGAGATATACCACTTCAGGGACCCAAAAACAGATCACTGCTACTGGGATGTAGCACGGTGCCCAAAGAATTGTGATTGTGAAGGATGTGAGGTACCAGACTACTCCAAGAAAAGGAGTAAGACCAGATGTAAAGATAACTTTCCTGACACAGATTCAGATTCAGATTCCGAAGATGAAGCCCCTTGCATCAAGCCGATAACCAGAAAAACAGACCGGCATATTCATCGACGCTACCAAGAAGGTGACCAAACAGTTGGACCTCTTGGCCAGCCTTCTGGAAAGTTTGACTACATCGTAAGTTACCAGGTAACTCCACAACCAGATGTTGGTCCAGTTATTCCTACAGGATGGAATGAATCACCAGCATCACCAACAGCTGAAACTTCATCACATCATGCATGGCAAGACTTTGCAGATCTTTGCAAAGGTTCCCAACGACCGTTGAAAAAACCCTCTAAGGTATTACCCTGCTATAAGAATATTCTTAAGTGGCAGAAGAAGAATCCATCTTCGCAGGTAATCCTACCAACCAGTTGTGCTCAAGAAGTTGAGAGGCCTACACCTACTCATACTCCAACAGAGGTCATGATGATGGGCAGACCCGGAGAGTTGAACTTCCCAACACAGGATGAGCAAACTACTGACGGTATTAAATACCGTTCCAAAATTCCTATTCCCACAGGTGTTGATGCACAGGGAAACCCCCTGAAAAATAGTATTGCAGAACATGTCCTAAATTGGCAAAGTCAGAATGCTTTAGCACAGAATGCAGGACTCAATACTATCTGCAGAAAGATAGACACTGTGCAGGAACTTCTGACAGGAACAGAGGCTAGGCTCAATGCAAAATTGGACGCCCACCAAGATAAGAACCAGGCGATGCTTCAGTCCCTTCAGAAAAGGTTAGATGACTTTGAGAAGGGTAAATATCCTTCTTATTTCAGGTCTGACCCTGAAGATGAGATCGCCAAGATCAAGAGGCAGATAAAAATCTTGGAAGACAAGCAGGTGGATCTAACAAAGCAACCCGACCCCACAAGCTTGCTAAATTTTGGGCGACCACAAGCAATTCCTCAAAGCTATGGGCTAAGCACAAATCCCATCTCTAAACCTTTTGATATTCTGGATTTTGGTTCTAGGACTTCTTCTTATATGCAATTACCTACTAATGCACCACCTCTGTATGGACAAGATGGAAAGAAGGATTCTGTAGAGATCAGAGAAGTCATTCGAGCCCAACAACGATCGTCCAGAAAAAGGAATGAAATCAGAGAAGGGAAAAGGAAAGCCGAAAGCTCCAAACCCACAGAGAGACAAAGAACACCCAGTCCAGAGACACAATCCAGTCCTAATCCTCAGACTCAACAATTAATGATCAGAGGACACCAGGACCCATTAGATTGTCCTACCAGAAGATGGGTAACATCTACCACTCTTCAGACTTCACCCAGTCTCTCTGACAATACTTCTGACGGTTATTATGATAACCATGACCCTATTGGAAGCTTTGGAAGCTATTTTTCCCAGTCTCCTCCATTTATGCCTTCCCAGATTCAGATGGCAGATAGGTACGAAGAACCCAGTACAACTGAGAGCTCATCAGAGGAACCAATCTCCTCAGCCGATGAGACTTCCTCCACGGAGGAATCACAAGAGGTATCTGATATTACTTCAGAATCTCCATCATTACCTCACGTATTTATGGCAGATAGAGATGAGACAGAGACTAGTACCTATAGACAAGAAGAGGTACAGTCAGATGAATCTATGGAGGGAAACCCTCCAAGAAGGACAGAAGGAATCAGCAGTATGAAGTTTACCTTTGATGACATCCCACGAGAAAAATGGCCTCAGCGCATTCAAGACTTCCTTGCGTGGTGTGTCCACAAAAGGGTAACAGTCTTCAACACTTCTAACATCCTTACAGAATTAACTTCCAGTTTCACAGGCACCCTGTACACATGGTGGAACTTATTCTCAGAACAAGATCAAATCCTGATGGTAAATATGACTTTACCAAATTTCATGAATAATCTCCACCTCCATCTTATTGGAAACCCCAACGATCTATTGGAAGAAAAAAGAACAGAGTTCTTCCAGCGCAGATGCTGCTCTTACAAGGTAAAAGACTTAGACAAACATTTCCAGAGAATGCTACATCTATTTCTCCATTTAGGTGGTGACAATTCATATAAGCCAGTATTTCTATCTTCGATAGAACCACCTATCTCAGCTATGGTAGAAAAAAGTCTTACCAGTAAGAATATTAGAATTGCTCAACTAACAGTTGGACAGATTCAACAAGAGATCATTGCTGGGGTAAATGAACTGTGCCAGAGGAAAGAAATCATCCAAGGATTTCTGAACCAAGACAGACGCTTAGACCAGGTCTGTCGCACCAAAAAGAACAGGTACAAAATTAAGTGTACCACCAAAGACTTGTGTTCTTGTGCTCCAGGAACTAAACCACACAAAACCAAGCACAAGAGGAAGGACTCCTCTAAAGAAAAAAGGTCCTCCAGGAAATCACGTAGATTTCCAAGAAAATGGAAAAGATTCCTCAGGTTCAAGAAGAAAGGTGGACCACAAAAGAAATCCACCAAGTGCTTCATCTGCAACAAGCCTGGCCACTTCGCAAAGAATTGCCCCAAAAGGGGACAAGGCTTAATGGCCCAAATCGAAGAATGCACTCAGACATCCCTAAGGGATGATGATCTTGAATCCATCTTCTCCTTAGAAGACTTCCAAACCAAAAAGTCAGTCTTCTGTCTTGAAGGATATACTACAGGAACAGATACGGAAGAAGGAATCTATACAATCAGAGTTCATCCAAAAAGACAGGATATTCCTATCCTTCCCACAAGACAGGTACCCTCTGAAGAATCCAACATTGGTACTGTTATTATTACAGGAAACTCTGAAGAGGAAGATGAAGAACCCTTAGCAGATTCCTCCCAGCAACAGATCCCACTTATTGCTGCTTCTCGAATAGCACCACATGTTAAGGTCCAGGTATATTTTTCTAAATACCACAGACCAGTTACTGCAATTGCTTTCATAGATACAGGAGCAGCTGAAAGCATGATTAACCCAGTCCTTGTACCACAAGAATTCCTCGTACCTTACAAGAAGGTATTTGTGGCAGCATCAAGTGACTTATTCCATACCACCCATAGGACTAAGGATTTGAGAATAAAGCTTTTCCATAACTGCATTATCAAATCCTCATTATTTGTCACTGACCTCCCTGGGAGAGACATAGTCCTGGGATGGAACATTCTGCAGAAATTACCCGAGCTGATGATTTTAGCCACAGGACTCAAATACCATGGAAACTTCAAGCCATACACATCAGTAACTCGTATGTTTTCCATTGAGCCTGCAGAAAGGATGAAACAATTGTTCAGCTCATCTTTTGCAGAAAGCCATGAAGAGTTCTTGCAGAAATGCCCGCACCCACTTTGGAAGAATTCCAAGTTCTTTGTTAGGCTACCATTCAAGCAGAATGAAGATATTAACCCCACAAAGGCCAGTCATTCAGGTATGAATCCTGATGATACCAAAGCTGCTAAAAAAGAATGTGCCTCTTTATTACAGCAAGGGTTAATTGAGCCAACAAACTCCCAATGGGCATGCGAAGCATTCTATGTCAACAAACGATCTGAACAGATCAGGGGGAAACGGAGGTTAGTTATAAATTACCAACCTCTAAATCAGTTCTTACAAGATGACAAGTTTCCTGTGCCAAGACGAACGGTATTATTTTCCTCACTCGCCAAAGCTAAAATATTTTCAAAGTTTGACTTAAAAAGTGGCTTCTGGCAACTTGGCATACACCCTGATGACAAATGGAAAACGGGATTCTGTATCCCAGACGGACATTACCAATGGACGGTATTACCCTTTGGACTTAAGACTGCCCCGTCTCTCTTTCAGAGTGCAATGATTAAAATCTTTGAACCAATCTTGGACTCTGCACTTGTCTATATTGATGACATCCTGCTATTCAGTCCAGACAGGCCTTCGCATGAAAAACTGTTAGAACAATTTGCAGGCCTTATACAGGAACATGGCATAATGCTCTCAGAAAAGAATATGAGACTCTTTGAACATTCAGTGGAATTCCTGGGAATGAGGCTATCGAATGGACAATATCACCCCGGACCTCATATAGCCCAAGAATTATTAAAATTCCCGGACCTAAATCTTACAAAGAAACAAGTCCAACAGTTTTTGGGAATTGTTAATTACCTGAGAGATTTTGTTCCTAACATTAGCAGGTACACCAGCCCGTTGGAAGCCCAACTCAAGAAAGATTCACTACCTTGGGGGCCAGCCCAAACAGAAGCAGTCAAGTATCTTAAGTCCCATTTACAGATGCTTCCTCCCTTGCAGATCCCTTCAGATGGAGTAAGAATTCTCCAAACTGATGCAAGTGACCAATTTTGGGCTGCCATCCTCCTAGAGGAAAAGGAGGGAAAGCGCCAGGTATGCGCTTATAAATCTGGCAGATTTAATACAGCTGAGCAACACTATCACTCAACAATGAAAGAAATTCTGGCAGTAAAGTATGGCATTAAGAAGTTTGAGTTCCATCTCATTGGCCACCACTTTATTGTTGAGAGTGACATGTCTTCTTTCCCATCCATGATTACGTTCACACAGAAGAAGATACCGAATGCACAGCTACTCAGACTCTCAGAATGGTTTTCTCAATACACCTTCACCGCCAAGCATATCAAGGGCAAAACCAATGTGGTTGCTGATTTTCTTTCTCGGCCCTTTGATATATCTAACCCTGCACTACAGGAAGTTCCAAGCTTGCAGGCCATGATACGCACATATGTACCCAAACCATTGGATATGAGGAGGATTCTTCCCCCGGAGATTATCTACTATGACAACAAGGAACACGTGGAAGAAGCCCTCGCCAATTCTGGCCTCATGGTGCAACGATACCTGGAAAGAATTTTTAGCAAATATGGACAAATGATGTTCCCAGAACAAGGACTGCATCCCTGCTATCCTTTCCTCAGAGCCATACCGATTGAACCAATGAGTATCTTCCCCGAAGAACTCAAATGGCTTTTATGGTATCTCTTGCACAAGTACATAATGGCTCTTGAATTTCCCACTGAAGAGTTACTCACTTACTTGGGACAATTAGGAGACCTCCATACTTTCACACCCCACAGGAGGCCTCATTCTCATCTAGCCGAAGTATTAACGTGGTTCGCTCCACTAACACAGTGGAAGATCTGGATTGAGACCCACCAAGACAGATACTTCAAGTTCGGCGATATAACCCCATATTCAGTTTATCTTTTTCGCAGGTACTGGTATTTCGACTCAAGATTACAAGCCATGGCATCCATCAACACAGTAGACGAATTCGCCAGTCTTCCTTTCTCTTTAGTCCATGAAGCTCCACTCCATTCAGACAGAGAAATGGCCATCACTGACAACGAATTTTTGAAGATCAGGCTCTGTAAAGAAAACGGAGTTCCATACTTGGATCCAGACGTAGTACTCCAACACCAGATCCAGTTCACAGACCCGAACCATGTCCACATGCTTCAATGTGCGCTCCACCAACACGAACATCAGGATGACGGAGTATATTGGGAAGACATTGCACAGGACTTCCTAGATAAGGTGGACCTTGGCCCAAGCTCATCAGGCCCATCCGGCCCAAATCCAGAATCTTCATCAGCGGGCCCCTCAAGCACTCAGAAAAGAAGCTCAGCGCACTCTCCCGACAATCGAGGAAAGCGACCGCGAGAGTAGCCGCCCACGAGGAATAGAAAAGATGCCTTGACGATAAGGCCAGCACCAGCAGCCAAACAACTTTCCAGAAAGCTGCAAGATTCCTCCGCAAATTTCGCTCCGCCAATTTCGGCTTTATTTTATGTCACAGTCTACTTTTGTAGAATAGTCACACCCCACTCCGGGACTTGTATAAATTGCCACTCCCAACCATGGAGCAAGGCAGAGCAATTTACATTCAGAGCTAATACACAAGTAGTTTTCCCATATCCATGGCCGGCTAAGTTTCTCCCAAGGTGTTATCCAGTAAGTGGTGGTTCCCTAGATCGACAATCTCTCAAGAAACCCCCTCACCTTCGATAAACCCAAAAACATCTGCAAAACCCAGAAACCCCAAAAACATCCAGAAAACCAGAAAACCCAAATTCATGACTTTTAGTTCCCGCATCCATCGTATGCTTTATCTTGTGTTCATTTTATCACTCTTATTTCCGGAATTTTCCAGGTTTTGCTTTATTTTATTTATCTACCCTCTCTCACCTTTGTTGATATTTATATTTGGTTAAAGCTGGCAAATTTCTTGCCCTGCTGTTACGTGTCTATGTTAACTGCGGTAATGGTATGACCTGTTTAAGGAAAGGACTCTTTCCAAGACAAACTCCAAATCCTGTGATGAGTATTGTGCTCTTGGCTACTTAACCTCTAATTGTGAAATGGCTGTTTGCAGTACACTGTTAACCCGGTAGGGTCTTCTCAGAACCGTAAAGCTATCGACTGCCATAAGGACCACTTGCCGTTATAGCCAGGAGGGCTGCCAGGCGCAGGTCGCGGCCACTGATAGTAGGTGTGATGAGACCTCCACTAGGAAGACAGCGTTTCCGCAAACCCCCCTTTCCCAATAGCGAAGTCTTACGTAGCCACTTCCACAGCATTCGTCAACAGTATGAAGAGCCACTCTGGAAGAAGAAGAAAACCCTTAAACACTTTACCCGTACCATCACTGCATTAGATGAGTACATAGACTATAAGGCCCGAAACTGTGTCCTACACACACTTGAGGCCCAGTTTTCCTACTTCAACTGCATGGAACCAGGTGAGGAATGGATCTTCCATAATCCCTGGGATTTATGTGGCGGATGGACTTCCCTCCGCAACCATGTTCAGTATCGGCAGTATCTTGCTTGGTATATCAAGCAACATCTGTATTTATCTACTGCCTAGTTTTCTACTCTTATCTAAAAGGACTCGGATATCCTTTTAGAAAATTTATCTTTATATTTTCCGCTATTTTATTTTCCGACCTTGAGCAACTCTCGCGTTGTTCTGTTCTGGTGGTCGAAGCTTCTGTCTTTATACAACTCTTTTATATTTTATCTGATTAGATGTCAGCTTCAGCTCTTTCTTAAGTCTTTGTTCTTGAGTTCCTGTGACAGTCGTACTATTGGTATCAGAGCCTTCCTTTCTCTTTTTTCGAGGAGAGTGAGAGATCTAGACTAGGGACCCCGCCTGGAGAAGCACCTTGCCCACACCACAACTTTAAAATCAAAATGTTCAATAAACTTTTCGCTGGCTTATTGTTTGTCTTGAGTGATGTACTTCATTCAAAAAGATTTGTCACTTACTGATTTTTCATAATTTAAAGTCAAATTTTGACGAAATTTTTTCTTATAAAAACAAAATTATAGAATTTCCGAATTTTACCCTATGTATGGAGAATGAGTTTGATATATTTGTTCAAAGATACTTATTTCTTCAATTTGTTATAAATATTTTTGTTTTAGGGACGCAATCACATGCATAGAAGCTGATAGATTGCAACTCTTGCTTCGGTATTTGCTTCGCGAAATTTGTGTACTTGCTGGAATCATTTATACGGTGACTACAATTCTTTGTTGTTGTTTTTTTTTCTTATTATACGGTGACTACAATTCCAACCCAAAAATCCGAACTCTATGTTCGAGCAAAGTATCCTCAACGTGCTTTCATTTGACACTGATTTTTTCTTAATGCTGATATCGACAATATAAGGTAACTTAAAAGAAAACATAACAAAATCTTGAAATACGAAGTTAAAGATAAATATTGTAAAATAAAATATACAACCTTTTATTATATTTCACAAAACAAATGTTGTAATTTATTCGGCAAATTATAAAATATAGGGATAACTACTATACGAAACATTTCAAATTATAAAGATAATATACTAAGGTAAATTAATATGAAATGGATATGTGGTTTAATGTTACAGTTATCCAACAAATGGGAATGAATTCCATTAGGTAAAATGGTCATGTGCCTGGATATAAATTTTAGTAGGATTGACAGCTTGAGAAACGAGCACGTTAACACAAACATCACAAAACATGGCGTAGAGCGGGTTTGGATTTAGCAGAATGCGTCTTTCCATTGTACAATTTGAGACACGGCATCACATAACTTGACAAAATATGGGTTGGGGTAACAGTTTAAAACTTCGAAGAATTTTAAAACATGTATAAACAATTTCATTTATAAACTCCTGAAGCACCGAATCGTCAGGAAGCCGATCAATAGCTTTTTTTTTTCGAAGGGGGGGAAGACGGTTGTTTGAAATTAATTAAGAAAATAAGTAATATCCAAACTAAAATAATCAATTGAACAAAATCGTACTCAAAGAACATAACAAAAACTTCAAAATATCAAAATAAATTCCCCGGAGTCTTTCAAAGAGAAATCAAAATAAAAGACATGAAATAAAAACAAAAATCATTGAAATCAGCCTGAGGATGCCTTGGAGGATGACTGCATGATATTAAGAAACTCTTCCTCAATGGTATTCATATTAAAAGTAGCTCGATCAATCTGACGCTTCTCTTTAATCCATTGCCTCGCTATTGAAACCTTGACAAATTTATCCAAGCCATAGATCTTGAGCTTGGTATAATTTCAATGCCAACCAAACAACTTTTCACATAGATCTTGAATTGCCTTCTCCCAAAGTATCATTTCAGGAGGATTGTCCTCCTCCACATCGTTTGCCATATCCTCATTGTCCTTCTCCTCCTCCTCAATGGATTTCCTTGCTTCTTTCCATAGCTTGCCCCCAAACTTTACTATTTTCTTATTTCCCCGAGAAAGAGGACCCTTCTTCTTACTTAGACCCATAAAAATCCTTTTGAGTCGTTTAATCTTGTTGTGGACTTGATCGTATTTGTACTTCTTTGATATGGTTTCTCCAGTGGGCGATATAATCAATGATGAGTAAAAATCTGAGAGATAAGGATTTGACATCTTACATTCACCGTTCAGCTCGGAGTACCTAATCAACTCCTTCAAGAGGACAATGGTCTCGTTGGGTTTCCATCGGCACTTCCTATCGGCGGGAGGGGCCACCACTTGTCGAACTTCTCCTTCGACGGAGGCGCCGGCTTCAGTCATCAGAGGCATGGTACCGATGGACGGGGGACTGGGAACATGGCTAACATCGTCTTGGTGATCATCATTAGAGGGGTTGTAATCGCTGTCACCCTCGTCGGAAGAGGGGAGAGGTGCCGGGGCCGTCTTCTTTGGACGCATCCTTGGAATTTGTCAATTTTTTTTTTATCTCGGTAACACAATCTTCCAAGCACACAATGAAATTGCTTAAGTAAGAAAACAACTCAATATTTAGAGTGAGAGATTTTCCTTAACTGATCTAAGATCGAATCTAAAAACAATAAACGAATTATATGATAAAAAGGTATTTTTTTATAACTAAGTGAAAGAAAATCTTTTAACCTAATAGTTTTAGTTATTTATAGACAATTATCTCGTGAAATATATAAATGTTTATGAAAGTTTCCTTGACACCTCGGTCGCTCAACCCCAATAGAGGAACAAAATGGAAACAAAAAATAAATTAAAATATAATCTGAATCAAAGTTAGGTAACAAAAGTGCCGGAACATTAATTGTATACATGCGGTGGTTTGGCTGGTATTTTTGGTCAAGAATATTAAATATTAATAAAATTATTTCAGTACCCACATATGTAAATTTTGGATGAACACATGGAAAATACTTCTACCATCAATACAACCACAGTTCAATGTTAATTCATATGTACACTACATTACACGTAAACAGATATATTAATTCAATGTTTTAAAAAATGTCGATATATTAAATGGATTTTAAATGCCAGACACCCCCGACATCACGCAAGACGATTCTCTCTCCGTTCCTCAAGATAAGGGAAAAGCTGCAGGTGGATGCTGCCCTGCAATATTATGTTCTGCTCACGGAGGCTTCAACTCGGTCGGAGAGGGATAGACCACCTCGCCGTCGAGATTCCAAGGGGACGAAGATTAGGATTTCACCTTGCTTCGCGAAAAGCAGGGCAAAGTATCATTCTTTCCGTAAAATCTGAAAAGTTCCGAACAACCTTAATACAACAAGATACAACTTTGATTAAGATTTAGTTTGTGGGAATTTTCAGACAATATAATAGACAGCCTTGTTAAGATCTTCCCCCCCTTTATGTCATTGCGGGTTCTCTTCATTTTCAATATCACAAAACCATCCTTAATAGACTATTGCTTCGTCGACTTCTAGACCGGTCGATCAAGCCTAACTAAAATGGATTTGTTCTTTTATTTGCGCGTTAGTTTGATAAATTATTTGCAATAATTTCTGGAGTTACAAAAGAGATGTGATTTTTTATACACACCATGAATTTAGTAATGTCAAAGTAAAGCTTTATAATTTACAAAAATTTGGAAGCTGGGAATGTGGGCGACTCTGCATCTGCTTGTCGGCGAAAGCAAGGGAAGAGAAGCTGCTAGACTGATTCTTGCGGGATCCGAGCAACGGGAGGGGGTCGCCTTGGGACACCTATTTCTGGTTCCGTGAACTGCGATGGGTGGGGGGGGGGGGGGGTGAACGAGAGGTTGGTGAAGCCGCGTTGGAGCAGGGTGATGGTTTCGATGACTGGTAAGATGTTGGGCTCGTTCAGCTGGTTCGTTGAGCGGTTGGACAGAGTCGTGTCCCTCTTGAGCGTGTGTGCTGGCCGGTTGTTTGCCACACTCGATGAACTAACAAAGCATGCCCATTATTATTACTATTATTATTATTTGCAATTGTTTTATCCGTGTGATCCGTAGCTTCTTTCATTTGTCTGTCTTTGATGTATTAGGAAATCGTTGATTGAATCCCTAGATTTATTTTAACTTTTCAAAATGATCCGGACTTAATGAAAATCTAGAAAGTCGCAAATTATTCCTAGCATTTTAAAGTGGTTTCCGGTTTAGTCCGAAATCAAAATTAAACTAAAAGAAAGCAGTAGAAAATGCTTAAAATTTCATTAAAAGTTTAAAAGTGCTGCGGATAATGCCATATCACAAAAGGTTGATGTTCCCACCACCGAGCTCAATTTCCTTAAGCAAATGATGACACGACTATTACAGATGCAGCTAGCCACCTTGAAGATTCCATTCCCTACCCCAACTTCAACTCCTATCATCACTTCGCCTATTGCAACCCAACCTCAGCCCCAATACATAACCCACACCAAACCCCCTACATGACAAGGTCTTTCATGTCGACAAACCCATCTCCATTTTAAAATCCTAATTTACAACACACTCTCATAATGGGATTTACGGCCATTATGGCCTGCCCTTATGTTCTTTCAAACATGCTCGAGGCCTCAGTACAAAAATGTCAGCCAACCTTACATCCTCCCATATTATCCCCAGCTCGGATATGGGACGACCCTATGCAGTCACATCCTATGGGCCAAATCCTTACCACCCACATGTTGTCAAACAAAATTCCTCAATGATAGGGACAACTCCCTACGTCCCTAATGTTATTCGTGTTCCTATAGCCACACAAGCAAACATCTTCGAAGAGCCTACTCCACCTCTCAGCAACCAAACTCCGCAAGTGGTGATTCCCTAGCCAAACTCAGCCATCTGTAATGCTGCACTTGTGGATGAATTATTTGAAGAATAGAACAAGCTCTAAAACTTAAGTGTTTTGAACAGTCTGGTTCGACGACACCTTCCCCTTCATCGACCACGTCGAAGTTCAACACCTTCACCTTCACCTTTATGGAGTTTGTTTATCACTTTCCTAGGCATTTCTAGGTATGCCCGAACCCGGGGCTAGGATCCTTGGGGGGTCACCGTTGAGGCCTAGCAGTGCTGTTCTTTGCGTTATGGTCTTGGGTCGGGGCCCGCCTCCCTTTGTCCGTGGGAGGTCTTAGAAATATCTTCTGAGTCTAGAATTATTTGCTCACTACAGGTACCAGATGCCGCACGTATATATATTTGTTACTAAGTGTCTGCTACATGTGCAGGGACAGGTGTCAGGTACTCTTTGAATCCGATTACTTGTAACACTAACATTGTTCGTTTTGTAGCAGTTTGAGTTGGTTAGGGGTGTTTCCACAATTAATTTTCTCCCTTCTCTTCCTCCCCTCTTTATATTATTGCACTCATTTGCATTCATTTCCCTTGAGTGCCAGTTGACAAATAATCAATGGATCGACATATCTATAATTGTTCAATATCATCACTGTTCGAGTATAAGAAAACTCGCATGTAAATTCATCTCACATTAGTAGTTGGATTGGACTGTTTTTACAATCGAATAAAGTCTAACAATGCAGGTTAATCTCATGGAGTCAATCGCGTTGCGCACAGATATTCCATCATCTGACCAACTCCGTGACTGGTTCAAGATGCTCAGACCTCGGAGTAGGAATTCGTAATCAGGTTAAAGCTTCCACCCATAGAAGAATAACCTCTTCTCATTTCATTAATGAACAAGATTTTGGACGACGTGAACGAACAATGAAATATACGAAAATTGAGCTACTTGTTAGAATAGCAAAATGTCATGTACAAAAGTTCGGTTACATGTAACTGATGCGTATAAAAATCAACTTACATGTAAGAATAATAAATTGACATGTATGGAAAATGCGTGACATTTAAGAATAATAAAATGACATGTACAAAAAAATGTTCGACATATCAATAACGTGTATGAGAAGTGCTCGACATGTAAGAACAATGTATTTACATTTATACACAAGCGAAAACAATGAGACGCTAATCCATCCTAATATATATCTTTGAAAACTGTTTTATATGCATGCGAATCATAAACATCACCTTGTGCAAGTAGAGATTAACCAACTAAAAACGTTTAAAACTCAAAAGCAACTCCCTCACTTCATCATCTCTCGTATATCAACACTTCGTGCAAGAAGCAGGCGAACACTATTCACAGGCACAGCAGAATCCAGGCAAACGGAACAGTATACTCAGTGGACAATCCAACCTATTTTTTCTCGCTCACGAACAACACGACGTCCCGGCAATGCCGAAGACAGTTCAGCCACCAATCGAGAAGACGGAATGAGGGACGTTCCGACTCGTCAAGGGCTGTATGCCAACAAGGCGGAAGGACAATGAAACAGAACGCTGGCGAGACTAGGTGATGATGACAGCACCTGCGCCACGATGGACGAGAAATGGAGCATGCATAGCCCACAACTCTCCGACTCAGACTCGATGGAATTCCCTTACCCGACCTACTCTCCTCCCCATTGCCCTACCTGCTCAGTTCATCCCCATGACAATGCGAAAACAGAACAGCGAAAAGAAGCAGACGAGGGGAGGGGGAGAACATACCGTTCGTCTAAAGCTCGAGTAAATCGAGCCGCAGCACGGGTGTTCCTCCTCCCTTGCACCCTCTTCCCTTCTTTCAGTGGAGTCGATCATTGCCACCAGGGACCCTGCCCCCACTCAGGAACCTCGATCTGGACGGCAACGAAGCTAGAGACAAATTCCAGCTCCAGGAACGGAGCCACAGGGGGGTAGCTGCGGACAGCCGCTGTTACAAAGATGTGGCTACGGCGAGGAAACGGGTTGGGGAAGATCGCAGTCTCCTTACCCCTCCTTCGCAGAAGAATGTATCCCGATTCCCCCCCCCCCCTATCCGTTCCCCTTTCATTTTCTTGTAGTTTCCAAAGTCTGTCCTCTGTTTGCTCGTTGTCCGGATAACGTCTTTTTGGTCAGGAGGGATTTTGCTTTAACGTCTTTATTGGTTAATACCATCGCTTGCATATTTGTCGATCCTTCGTCCACGATTCATTTTGTTAACCTTGTAATTTTGCTCCCGTAATCCAATTACTAATTATAATTTTTTCGGCCAAAATCCGCGACGTTAAACGAATCTTATCGCTACTCGAATTCGATTTCCTTTAGGTCCAGGCGTCCCCTTTCCCTCGTGACGTAGTCACACGAAACCGAATTAGAAGTTTCGATAATATTCGTTACTAACATTAGTCGACAACGAGAATATTAAACTGTCGTGTCACGTCTGATTTTGACCCAGTCAACCTTTCGATATTTATGTAGTACTATTACCATAGATCGTACTTATTTTATTCACACTAAAATTCGGGTCGTTACACCTCCCTTGTCTAGTTCTCTGCATGCTGACTGTTGGAATATGCCTGGGATTGATGTGGCTTTGGACTGGTGGATCGAGGTTGGAATATCTGAGCCCAGCCCAGCTTAGTAATGTTCTGGTGTAGAAGAAAGAAGACGACAAAAGCTGTTGAAGGTAGTGGCTGGGTTTTGACAGCAATAACAGCAAGCAGCATAGCGCCTAGGGCTCTCTCACTGACATGTGCTGTAACCAAATTATGTTATTATAGATGTGTATAAGAAGGGATGATTGTAATAGTGGAGAATATGAAAAAAATAGCCTTCTGACGATTTACCCTTTCATCTTCCTTTCTCCTTCTCTATTTTCTTTCCTTCCTCTCTTTTCCAGCAACCTTCCTCTTGAGCTGGTTGCTCTGTCTACCAAGATTCTTTTCTTTAACATTCAACTCTCCTAAACCGTTCCTCATGGTATCAGAGCCACTTGTCTAACGACAACAATCTGTCCTGGTTTTCGTTGAGTCCATACTCTGCACAAATGGAGGGACAGATTGCTACTACAACCATCTTTGCTGTTGGAAGCTCACCAGCCAGAAGCACTGCTCCTGGGGGTCCAGGACTGGAAATGTAGGCGCCACAAGTTCCAGATCCAATACAGATTCCGTCTGGCTTTTTCAATACAACTCTGAAATTAGAAGAAGGGAACTACTCATTGTGGAAAGAGCAGGTTTTAGCTGCCATGATTGTTGGTGGGTACGAAGACTTTGTCTACGGGTTGTCTCAGCCTCCTCCTAGGTTTCTGGACGATTAGCAGCAGGTGACAAATCCTGAATATAAGGTTTGGCAACGAACGGATAAGTGGGTAATGAGCTTCCTCTTTTCCTCTCTTACACCTGAACTTCTTAGTCAAGTGGTTTGCTACGAAACATCTCATGCTGTGTGGGAGAGCCTCCGACTGCGGTTTGAGTCTTCGTCTATAACCAAAATCATTAACCTACGCATGCGGATGCAACAGGTGAAGAAAGAAGGGAAATCTATGCAGCAATATCTAAACACAGTGAAGATGTTCTCGGATCAACTTAGTGCAATTGGAGAAACCATCAAGTACAGGGATTACTTGTGGTATTTGCTCGAAGGATTACCGGCCGAATATGACCCAGTGGTGGCTGCTGTGTATAGCAGACCAGATCAGCCGTCAATTGACGAGATACATCAGTTGCTTCTCAACTTTGAAATGCGGTTGGAGAAACGTCATATCCAAGACTGTGTGCTGCCTCAGGTTCAATACTCCTCTCTGGTTTCTACTGCAGGTTCAGGCTCTGCTCAGCCAAGTTCTCCCTCACCTCGCTTATGGCCTTCTAAACCTTTTAATGATACAACTACATATGACCATAATACAGCCTCTAACCCCAACCCCAACTACAGACAAAGGCCATTCTTCCACAAAAACATCCGTTCTCCTATACCGTCACAGATATCTCAGTACCAACCAGGTCTCCTGGGTAAACCACCTTCCAGACCACCGTTCCCAACCTGTGCTCCGAGATGGAGTGATAGACCCATACCACGACCCAAACCCAGGTGTCAGATATGCCATAAAATAGGCCATACCGCCCAGACATGCTACCACCGCATGCAGCCTTCTTCTTATCCACAAGTCAACTACACCAATCTACAACAACCTTTTTTCTGGAGTCCTCAACACTCATTTCCTGTGCAGTATTCTCATTCTCTTACAGATACACAGTCCTTTCAATCTTTACCTTCATCGCCCCGGCAATTCTGTCATAATGATTGGCTCTTGGACACCGGTGCTACACACCACGTTACACCCACTCTGAGTGATCTCAGTGTTGTGTCTCGATACTAGGGTAAGTAATCTCTTGTTGTTGGAAATGGTCAGCACCTGAAAATTTCACATGTAGGTTATAATACTCTAATGACAGGACCTGCAAGACTCACTTCACCACTTTCTCTCTCTCAGATTTTACACACACCAAATCTCTCTCAACCTCTGATTAGTGTGTCTAAGCTTTGTCTTGATAATGATGTCCTAGTTGAATTTCATGCTGATGGATTCTTTGTTAAGGACAAGAAGACCAGATCAGTTCGTCTTCAGGGACCAACTCAACAAGGCCTCTACAAGCTGCTTGTTCGAGCCCAGGGCCGAATCCACCAAATCAGTCACCAAGCCACTAAACCATCTGCAACATCTTGTCTTCCTCATGCTCTACATGCCTCTAAGGCCTCTCACTCAAATACCATCAAGTGGCATTGCAGATTAGGCCATCCCGGGAAAGACGTTCTTCTTCGAGTCATGAAATCCTGCAATCAGCCGTATTTAGATACTCTAGAGTTATGTCAATCATGCATATTAAGTAAACATCATAGACAACCTTTTCCTCTGTCTACCTCTCACTCTAAAGATTCATTTCAGCTGATCCATGTCGACCAGTGGGGTCCTTCACCTGTGTTGTCTACCTCTGGAGCACGATACTTCATGCTTTTTGTTGATGATGCCACTCGTTATTCCTGGATATATTTTCTAAATACCAAGTCTCAAGCCACCACAGCCTTCCTACAGTTTCATCGACTGATAAAAACACAATTCAATAAAAATATACAGTGTGTGCGGTCAGATTGGGGCGGTGAGTTCAGACCTTTGCATAAATATTTCTTAGATCACGGCATTGTTCATCAGGTTTCCTGTCCTCATACTGCTCAGCAGAATGGTCGAGTTGAGCGCAAAAACAGGCATGTAGTTGAGGTACGTTTGTCTATACTTCACCATTCAAGTGTTCCACTCAGTTTCTGGCCTTTTGCCTTTACCGAACAGTTCATATTATTAACCTTCTTCCGTCTAAATTGCTTCATTTTAAGTCCCCCACTGAGTTGCTCTATTCTACATCATCAGACTATTCTAATCTTCGAATTTTTTGGTGCTTATGCTTTCCATGTCTAAGACCTTATGTTAATCATAAGCTTGAACCACGCTCACTTCCGTGTGTTTATTTAGGGAAGAGTTTTTCTCATAAAGGATATGTTTGCTATGATAGAGCATCTAACAGAATTTATGTCTCACGGGATGTTGTATTTAATGAGAACAAATTTCCTTTTCAATCTACCCCAATTCTTGAATCAGTTCCCAAAAACGTTAGCACAGGTCCTTCATTTATTTTTAGTCCAGTTCTTCCTACTCCTGTTACTTCTCCCGTCTCACCCAGCATACACTCAGAACCTATTTCTCCCTTGGCTGTTCAACCCTCTCTGAGTCCAGGACCTGTCACTACATGTGTACCACAACAGAGTTCCAGTTCTCTTCATTCAGAGTCTAACGCTTCTATGGAGACACAACATCCACTCAATATACATCCTATGGTGACAAGAACCAAATCAGGCATTTTCAAGCCCAAGCTCCTACTGACACAGGTTCTGCCTTCCCCTGTTTTATCCTCACCAAAATCTGTTTCAGTGCATTTTGTACATCCACCTGTCACACCTACAACCTCTTCATCTCTCCCAAAGGAACCCACTAACTTGGCTGAAGCTCTGTCCTCACCTGCTTGGAGAGCCGCCATGGATATTGAGCTTCAGGCGCTACAACGGAATGACAATGGGAGCTCATACCCTGTACTGGAGCTGAGAAAGTTATTGGATGCAAATGGGTTTATAAAGTTAAAACTCAAGGCCTCAGGGGAGTTAGAGAGGTGTAAAGCCAGGCTGGTGGCGAAGGGGTTTCATCAAACACCCAGGCTGGACTATAAGGAAACTTTCAGCCCTGTTATTAAACACCAAACTATCAGAGTAGTTCTTTGTTTGGCAGTTTCTCTGGGTTGGGTTCTAAAACAATTGGATGTTCATAACGCCTTCCTCAATGGCGACCTTGAGGAGACAGTCTTCATGCAGCAACCACCCGGCTGTATACATCCTGAGTTTCCAAGTCATGTTTGCAGACTGAAGAAGGCCTTATATGGTCTCAAGTAGAGTCCACGAGCCTGGTACAAGAAGCTGAGTAGTTGTCTGCAGGACGGGGGCTATGTGAATTCGAGTTCTGCTGCATCTCTGTTCTGCAAACACTCCTCGAAGGGTGTGGTAATGTTACTAGTATATGTCGATGATATTATTCTCACTGGATCTGATAGAGAAGAATTACATTCCCTTCTGCCACGGCTGCATAGCAGGTTTGCATTAAAGGATCTCGGCAATTTATCCTATTTCCTGGGATTTGAAGTTACTCGGCGGGCTTCTCTGATCCATCTTTATCAAGAAAAGTATGTCAAAGATTTGCTTCAGAAGGTCGGCATGAGTGAGTACAAACCTGTTCCGTCTCCACTGGGATCCACAGATGTTTTGTCTCGATTTGAGGGTGAAGAGCTTAGTGATCCTACCGAGTATAGAAGTGTAGTTGGGGCCCTGCAGTATTGCACGAACTCTAGACCGGATATTAGTTTTGCTGTCAACAAGATGTGTCAATTCCTTCAGCATCCTACTACTCTGCATCTGAAGCAATAACAGCAATAACAGCAAGCAGCATAGCGCCTAGGGCTCTCTCACTGACATGTGCTGTAACCAAATTCTATTATTATAGATGTGTATAAGAAGGGATGATTGTAATAGTGGAGAATATGAAAAAAATAGCCTTATGACGATTTACCCTTTCTTCTTCCTTTCTCCTTCTCTATTTTCTTTCCTTCCTCTCTTTTCCAGCAACCTTCCTCTTGAGCTGGTTGCTCTGTCTACCCAGATTCGTTTCTTTAACATTCAAATCTCCTAAACCATTCCTCACTGACTGTCCGCATGATTGCGTGGGTTTGTGCATCGGGGGCGGGCAGCGTCGGGTAGTTTTGAGGGTGTTTTCTGCACGGGTAGTTGAAATGCCGGTATGGGATCGAGCGGGTTCTGCAGGCTTTGGGAATTTCCATAAATCTGGTGCCTGTAAGGTTGCTGTTGAGATGCATCGCGGCAGCGGAAATGGGGGTACGAAGGAGAGGGTGGACGATGGTGCCACGCGCGAACGAGAAATGCGCTTGGCTCCGCCTTTGGGGGGAGTCGCCATTCTGTCGGTAAGGCCTGTGCGATCCCTGATGGCTGCCTGTAGGATTGTCACCATGGGTCTTCGGGGCAGCTGGATGATCTCTGGCAAGTTGGTACTGCTGTCGGTGCACCTTGATCCGGAGGGAGGGGGAGAAGAGCCGCGGCCGGATTGTTTCCTTGGGGTAGCATTCGGTCGAGATGGATACTGTAGCGGGCGTGCATTGCATCCTGTCTCCCCTTCGCCGTGCTGCATAAAGTGAGCTGCCGCCGTGGCCTAGTGTGGACGATTCTGCTGGTCCTTGCCTTCCGTTGTCCGAATGCTGTAGAGGGGGAAATGAAAACCCCGTGGCCCACAGTGAGGGGGTCTGAAATTGGGAAAGCATCTGTGGTAGGCGATTGGTACACATTTGTCTCCGAGAATAGCTTGTTCGTCAGTCGGGGGAAAATCGATTCCGGGTGCGAATTGTATCCTTTAGATATGCATAATGTGTGGTCGTGATTCTGGCGCTGTGGCGCGAATACCGACTGTTATGTCGGAGGAGTGCGGGGAAGTAACGCCACTCGTGGTGGTTAGGTTACCTGCTCCGATATTCCCGGACGCTCCTGGAGAAGTGGGTAGGGACGCACTGCGGTAGTTCTGACACCGATTGAAGTGTCGATATACGAGTGACATTTGGAGAGGAGGGAGTCGCATTTGTGGTTATCTGATTTGGTTACTCGTATTGATTCGTTCTCTTAATAATGGTTATGAATAATTATGGAATTGTTGATAATAGTGCTTGAGATCCCTTTCATTCTTTGTTGTTTTTTTTCTTATTATAAGGTGACTACAATTCCAACCCAAAATCCGAACTTTTTTGTTGGAGCAACGTATCCTCAACGTGCTTTCATTTGACACTGACTTTTTCTTCATGTTGACATCGACAGTATAAGGTAACTTAAGAGAAAACAATACAAATCTTGAAATACAAAGTTAAAGATGAAAGTGTAAAATAAATATACAACATTTACATGTTTTATAAAACAAATGTTTTAATTTGTTCATATAATGCAATCGACAATCCATAAAATATTGGGATAACAACTATAAAGAAACATTTCAAATTATAAATTTAATATACTAATATTTAAAAATATGAAATGGACATGTGGTTTGATGTTAGAGTTATCAAACAAATGGGAATGAATTCCTTTAGGTAAAATGGTCATATGCCTGGATATAATTTTTAATAGGGTCGACAGCTTGAGAATTTTAACACAAAAACGACACAACATGACGTAGAGCGGGTTCGAGTTTAACCGAATGCGTCTTTCCTTTATACAATTTGAGACACCACGACAAAATATGGGTTGGGGTAAGAGTTTTAAACTTCCACGAATTTTAAAACATGTATAAACAACTTCATTTATAATGAAAAATCGTTTATATATTTAAAAGAATATTATTTAAAATTATTATTGAATAATTGTACACTATATTTGAATGGGCCACTAAAGCGATAACTCTAAAACATTAATCCATGAAATAATAAATATACATACCATCGCATCAAATATTTATTTCGGCTATTTTATACATATGAATAAAATTTTATTATTGATTTTTTAGTTTCATGTTTATACATGATAATTTTTTTTGCCTACAAAGCTCAATTATATAGGATTATAAAGACAATTATTTTAGTTTTTAATTATGGTAGAATGATTTTATAATATATGTTTGACATTTGAGATTCATACAATATTATTTATTTCAATAATTTTTAAACGTGTTAACGTGTATAACAAGTTTATTTTGTGAGTTCAATCTTGGTTTTCATATTTTAACACGATTAGGGAAACCGATTGTGTACCATTTTTTATTAGGCAACACAATTACAACATGAGAAGCAAGGATTGTAAGCCCTAATGTTTAATATTTTATGATAATATTTAATTTATATTTTAGTTTTTGGTTTAGTGAGTATGGTTTAAATCATACTTTATAAAAGAAGGCAAAATATCGATTTATGACATTGAGCCAAATTTTATTTTTATATCCAATCTTGGATTTTGTCCTACGAAAACTATGTATGTCTTAATCGATAGTTTTATTAATTGAATAAAAAATAAGAAATAAGAAATAATACAGAAAAAAGTCTCATATATTTTTTAAGTAAGTTGGAAATCAAAGTTGGACTTTAGTTGTTAAAATCGTAGAACAAACTAAGTAATTGAAAAAAAAAAAGTTTACAAAAGTTTTTTATTAGTAAAATTTATCAAAGTTAAGGTTATAAATATATATTTTACCTCAAAAATGATAAAAACATTTATTATATTTTACAAAATAAAATTTTGATATTATCCATTAAATGTCAATTGTTCAAGCTAACATATCCTCCTCATGTACTGACGCACTGATAAATTGTTATAGATATTTGGAAATATTCAAAACACAGCACAAAAAAAAAGAAGCCACGTCCCGAATTGAAAACCCAAAACCCAAACCCAGAGCCAGACCCGCAGAGGAAGACCGGCGGCGGCGGCGGCGGCGGTGGGTTCCGCCCTTCACTCTCTCTATCCCTTCTTTTTAGTGAAATTTTTGTGGGATTGGGGAGGGGCACCGAGTCGATTGACTGTGGTGGTTGATTTTTGTTTGGGGTTTGTTGCTTGTTGGAGGTTATTTGATGATCTTTTCTGGGTTTTCATTTTGTTCCCCTTCTCGTCCCCGGGGTGCTGTTATTGATGCTTTTATGTTGTTTAGCATCATTTCCTTCGTGGACAATCGGTAACTGTTTGGTTCCTTTGTAGGGGGATCCTGTCTGTAATGCCACCCCTTCCATGCATCGTTTTACTACCTCTCACTTCTCCCTATATCTTAAATCTTCTCCAGTTCAATGGCGACAAGGCCCAAGAGAGGCGCCCCTCCAAGTGCTCCTTCTCCTGAGGAGGCTGCTAATTGTCCTGCCCTCGTTGATGATTCTGTTCGGAGATTCAAGGAGCTAATGGCCAAGTTTGCATATACTGGCTCCTCGGCGAAACCCAGAGAGAAGGTTGTGTCTCCCTACTTCCAGAAGGGAAACGCCGGCGATACTCTGACTCCCCTGGCACCACGCAAGACGATTCTCTCTCCGTGCCTCAAGAAAACAGCTAAACGGGGCGAGGAAAGGGAAAATCTGCAGGTCGAGGAGATGGATGCTGCCCAGCAAGATTCTGTTCTGCTCAAGGTGGCTTTGGCTCAATCGGTGGAGTTGTTTCCATGGAAGAGGAGGACACTGAAGGCGGTCGAGAGGAAACTTGAGGCATATAAGAGGAAATCGGCAGACAACAAATGGGTGCCTCCCAGGTCAAGGCACCACCTAATGCAGGAAGATCATTTCCATGACCCTTGGAGAGTGTTGATCATCTGCATGCTTCTTAATGTTACCACAGGGAAGCAGACGAGACAGATACTAAACGGGTTCTTCGAGCGGTATCCAGATGCCAAGTCAGCTGCGGTGGCCTGTGAAATTGAGATGGAGGGAATGATAAGAGGTTTAGGTTTGCAAAAGAAGAGGACCCGAATGATAAAGAGGCTATCGGCAGAATACCTTGATGAGGATTGGCAGTACGTGATGGAGCTTCATGGAGTAGGGAAGTACGCGGCAGATGCTTATGCAATATTCTGTAACGGGAAGTGGGAAGAAGTGGATCCTGGGGATCACAAGTTGAGGGACTATTGGATGGATTCATTTTTCCCTAAGGATGCACAGGGAAGTGGTGATGCTGGTGCCGATGTTTATAACTAATTTATGCATAAAGAAAGCAGGAGCTACAGCTAATTTATGCTACGTAGGTATCGAAACTGATAGGGAGATTTTGGCCAGGACGGTTTAAGGTTGTTTTGGGTTGTGGAACAATTTGCTGTTAATTTATGTATTACCATGGAGATCTCATACTCCAACACCTTCAGCAAGATAGGCATCGCGGCATCGTGGGTTATGACAATGATATCGCCGCTCCTGTGGCAGTAGATAGCTGAATCACCGGCCACTCCCTGTGTACTTGTCCAGGTTTCATATCTTCAACAAGTAGCAGCAACAATGGATACAAGGAACTCAGTCATAAGCACCGAATCGTCAGGAAGCCGATCAATAGCTTTTTTTTTTTCCGGAGGGGGGGATGACGGTTGTTTGAAATTAATTAAGAAAATAAGTCAACTAAAATAATCAATTGAACCAAATCGTTGGGTGATCAACGAACATGACAAAAACTTCAAAATATCAAAATAAAATCCCCGGAGTCCTTCAAAGACAAATTAAAATAAAAGACATGAAATAAAAACAGAAATCATTGAAATCAGCCTGAGGATGCCTTGGAGGATGACTGCATGATATTAAGAAACTCTTCCTCAATGGTATTCATATTAAAAGTGGCTCGATCAATCTGGTGCTTCTCTTTAATCCATTGCCTCGCTATTGAAACCTTGACAAATTTATCCAAGCCATAGATCTTGAGCATGGTATAATTCCAATGCCAACCAAACAACTTTTCACATAGATCTTGAATTGCCTTCTCCCAAAGTATCATTTCAGGAGGATTGTCCTCCTCCACATCGTTTGCCATATCCTCATTGTCCTTCTCCTCCTCCTCAATGGATTTCCTTGCTTCTCCCCATAGCTTGCCCCCGAACTTTACTATTTTCTTGTTTGCCCGAGAAAGATGACCCTTCTTCTTACTTAGACCCATAAAAATTCTTTTGAGTCGTTTAATCCTATTGTGGACTTGATCGTACTTGTACTTCTTTGATATGGTTTCTCCGGTGGGCGATATAGTCAATGATGAGTAAAAATCTGACAGATAAGGATTTGACATCTTACATTCACCGTTCAGCTCGGAGTACCTTATCAACTCCTTCAAGAGGACAATGGTCTCGTTGGGTTTCCATCGGCACTTTCTATCGGCCGGAGGGGCCACCACTTGTCGACCTTCTCCTTCGGCGGAGGCGCCAGCTTCAGTCATCACAGGCATGGTACCGATATTCAGGGGACTGGGAACATGGCTAACATCGTCTTGGTGATCATCATTAGAGGGATTGTAATCGCTGTCACCGTCGTCGGAAGAGGGAAGAGGTGCCGGGGCCGTCTTCTTTGGACGCATCCTTGGAATTTGTCAATTTTTTTTTTGTCTCGGTAACACAATCTTCCAAGCACACAATGAAATTGCTTAAGAAAACAACTCAATATATAGTGTGAGAGATTTTCCTTAACTGATCTAAGATCGAATCTAAAAACAATAAAGGAATTATAGGATAAAAAGGTCTTTTTTTATAACTAAGTGAAAGAAAATCTTTTAAGCTAATAATTTTAGTTAACAATTATCTCGTGAAATTTATAAAAGTTTCTCAAAGTTTCCTTGAGACACTCAACCCAATAGAGGAACAAAATGGAAACAAAAAATAAATTAAAATAGAATCTGAATCAAATTTTGGTAACAAAAGAGCCGGAACATTAATTGTACACGTGCGGTGGTTTGGCTGGTATTTTTGGTCAAGAATATTAAATATTAATAAAATTATTTCAGTACCCACATATGTAAATTTTGGATGAACATATCGAAAATACAACCACAGTTCAATGTTAATTCATATGTACACTACATTATACGAAAACACATATTAATTCAATGTTTTTATAAAATGTCGATATATTAAATGGATTTTAAATGCCAGGCACCCCGACATCACGCAAGACGATTCTCTCTCCGTTCCTCAAGATAAGGGAAAAGCTGCAGGTGGATGCTGCCCCGCAATATTATGTTCTGCTCACGGAGGCTTCAACTCGGTCGGAGAGGGATAGACCACCTCGCCGTCGAGATTCCAAGGGGACGAAGATTAGGATTTCACCTTGCTTCGCGAAAAGCAGGGCAAAGTGTCATTCTTTCTGTAAAATCTGAAAAGTTCCGAACAACCTTAATACAACAAGATACAACTTTGATTAAGATTTAGTTTGTGGGAATTTTCAGACAATATAATAGACAGCCTTGTTAAGATCTTCCCCCCCTTTATGTCATTGCGGATTCTCTTCATTTTCAATATCACAAAACCATCCTTAATAGACTATTGCTTCGTCGACTTCTAGACCGGCCGATCAAGCCTAACTAAAATGGATTTGTTTTTTTATTAAATATTCATAATTAAATATTAAAAATCAAGGTACAGATTTATGTGTGTAAATATGCATTTAGGAAATTGTTAATGTTAAAAATTTTTAATTGAGCGAGGGTAATTGATAAAATTGATGGGTGTGGGATAACATGAAAGAGGAATAAATGGTATCGTCATATCTTAAAAGCATTTAGAGGGCGATTTACATTAATAGGAGTGTGCGAATAAGATTGGTCTAATTTTATTACAATAACGTTAAAATAATAATTAGAAAGACTGTAATTGAATATAGAAAAATATATGTTTTAGAATTTTGAATTGCTGTGTATTATTTCGCATAATAAATTGATAAAATTATATTCTCGCTTAATCTTCGTAAGACAATCAACTTCTTTTAATCGAATCCCAGAAAAATAAACAAATAATATGATAAAAGAGTTTTTTCTTTTCCAACTAAATTAACTATGAAACAAATTTGTGCTTTGTTATGATAATAATTTTAATTTTTTGTAACTAATTATTCCGTAAAATTTGTAAATGTAATTTCGGTGACTCCTACCTGGTCAACAAGAAAATGGGATAATAAAATAAAATCTAACACTTTTACTTTTTTTTTTTATTAATTAAACTCAACGTTATTCTCCTCTCACTAAAAATTTCTTGTGGCTCCTTAAAATTGGTTAGTTCCATTGAACATTGCACGAACAGACAGATTAGACCTAGTCGGGATTCAATGTTAATTCATATGTACTACATTATACGTAAACACATATATTAATTCAATGTTCTTGAAAAACAAATTACATGCAAGGGAGAGGGGGGTGGTCGTGGTGTTTAATCAATTAACACCTAGTTTATGTTATGGTGCAAGTAATCATCGGATCACATAAACAAGAAATAGAGAAAAACAGTGGAAGATTGGATCGATTGGACGGATTTACCGTTATCGAGAAAGACTAGGGGACAAGAAAACGTACATGTAAGTCCCATCCCAAGAATCGTCGTGGAAACCCAAATCTTCTCCCCCTATTCATTCTCATACAGCTACTCTTAATGAAGGAGATATTCACAATGTGAGAGCGAAACCCTAAGATCCCTTATAAAAAACAACTTATATTGTTTACGTTATAAATAGTAAGTTTTTCCCTTAATTAAATAAATGTTCGAAGGACAAGGGAAGGGACCTGGTCGTAATTTACTGTAACATATGCCTATTCATGAATGGAATATATGTTGTAAAGTAACATACACCCAAATCACATCAAATAAATGAAATGCGCTTATCGAATAACTTTATTGATCTCTATATTTTAGTGTGATTTATTGCACTGTCTAATGTCATAGCTTGTTTTATAAAATATACTTTAATGAATAACATGAAATAAAATAAAAAGTACAGTGAAAATATGCAACTAATGGAAACCTCAATAAAATTTTTTAGCATTTATTATATCTAAAAAATATTTAGAAAACTACTCTTAGGTGGCAATATCTGTATGGCCATATAAAGACATCTCGAACAGTCCAGACCAACTAAATTGCCGAGCATCGAACCATGGCCGTCAAAGGTTCACTCAATGATACAAGACAACCATAATTACAAAATTAAGCAATCAAGCCATCACGAGTTAATGTGGTCGTGTGGCCAAAATATCATCTGTTGTATCAAATTTGATGCTACTTCAGTCGGTCCCAATCTTTCTGTAACGTTACGCTCATAACAAGCAAGAAAGACCTTTGAGCAAATGATGCTCATAAACTTTAATGTGCGTAAGCTCTACGGTGCATTACTAGAGATACTGTAATGACAATATCTTCTTATTCGAGACTAAGCACCAAGTAAAGGTTTTCTTTAGTTCATGTCATGTGCACATGATATAAAAGTAATTTCATGCATGCAAATTATATAACCAGAGCAAATATATAGATGATCATCATAACAGTCTATTATCAATATTTACATAGACCAATAGTTAAGAAAACAAAATGTCGGATACAAACTCCCATTAACCAAAAACATCAAAAAATTCTACGACACCCTTGTCTACAACATGTTCTTTAAATCCATAAGCCTAAGTCCTTTAGTGAGTGGATCCGATAACATCGGCTCGTACCTATATGCTCCCCATCTATGTGCCCTTGTCTTACCAGCTCACGAACTTTGAGATACTTAATCTCCATATGCTTATAACTACCCGTAGTTCGGTTGTTCTAGGAGTAGAACACTGCAACGTTGTTATCACAATATATCACTAACTGTGTAGCAATGGAATCAACAACTCTAAGGACTGAAAAAATTTATGAGCCAAACTGCATGAGAATACGCCCCATAACATGCAACAAACTCTGTCTGCATAGTCGGGGGAGCCCTGAGAGTTTGTTTAACACTTTTTCAGGAAATAACTAATCCAATCAACATGAATATATAACTTGATGTAGACTTCATGTCATTAGAACAACTAGCAAAATTGAAATATCGATACCTATTACGTCAAGGTAATAGGATATCGATATTAAAATTGAAATATCGATATCAATATTGAAATCCTATTATCTTTCGTACATTACATGTACAAATGTATGAAATATATACATATTCAGATATGTACATCTCCGATAATTACGTACGTTTTTCGTAAATGTATGAAATATGTCGGAAAAAATGTAGCAAATTTGAGGAAATGTACATATGCTACAATTGTACATAATTCGTACATTACATGTACAAGTGTACGAAATATGTAAAGATCCAAATATGTACATCTCTTATAATTATTATGTACGAAAAAATGTAGCAAATTGGAAGAAATTTATATATGTACCACAATTAAACATACTTCATACATATGTACATTCTGTGTAAAGGTAATGTATGTAATAGTACATTTTCATACAAAGCATTGTAAATGTACGAAATATGTACGAAAATATACGAAAATCCATTCGCCGATTATGAGCGTGGACGCTGCCGCCATGGAAGCGGGTCTTCTCCATGGAGGAGAGGAGGCGGGGCGCAAGGTCGGGGAACCTCCGAAAACGCGGATTTGGCCGCTCGAAGTATCGGGACTAACGGAGTACGTCTCACCCCCCCTCCCCGCTCTGTTTCTTGTCTGCTCTGCTCCTGGTTGGGGGCATGGAAGGGTCGGGTAGGTTGCTACCTGGTCCTTGGGTCTCCGTCGAAAGTGCGCGCGTGAGTGGTTGGCTCGGACCGCGAGGTCCTGAAGCTGAGTACGGTGGATTATGCGTTCGTGGCGACAATGTCTCGCGGCGCAATTCCGATTTTCATGGGGTTCGCTGGTAGTGGCGCCGCGAGGTGGCCGTCTGCCGCATTCCCAAGTCTCAATTGACCGCCGCTCTTGATTTACTAGGCTCGCTCCGGTTGAATCTAAACTGTGATCGCCTCCTCCCATAGACCTGCGACGACCGAACGTTTGCTATTGTGTGGGAACTATACTAGAGCAACGGCGACAACGACAAGATTTCATGGGGTTCGCTGGTAGTGGCGCCGCGAGGTGGCCGTCTGCCTCTTTCCCGAGCTGCAAATTGATGGTTGTTCTTGCTTTCTGGTCTTGCTCCTGTCTTATTTAATCTGTCGATGACGATCTTGGCCCCTGAATTACTTGGAAATAAACGACTGAGGTGAGTTGTGATCCTTCAATGTTGTTGGATTGCCTCCTCTGTCGAATGAAATTGGTGGCGATACGTTCTTTGGAGTTCCGTTTGTCTTTGTATGAGGGTGAGGTATGTTTACCCGACGTGATGTCGGAGGAGTGCGGGGAGGTAACGCCACTCGCGGTGGTTACCGGCTTCAGCTTCCCGGGCGTTCCTGGAGGAGTGTGTGGGGACGCACTGCGGTGGTCATGGCATGGCACCGTATGAAGTGTTAAACATACGAGTGATAGTGAGATGAGGGAGTCGCACTTATTACTGTTCGCTTTTCGGTTGGTCAAATTGATTGTTTCTATGCGTGCTATCATGGATAAGTGTTAAACTAATTGTATTCGTATAACTCTATCGTATGGTGCATTAACGGCCTTCAAAGATGCACGTTAGGATTGTTTAGAGGTCTCATAGTTTTCGTGTGTACATGGGTGGGCGTTTTATTGCTGCCCCAAAAGAGTTATTATTTTTTCTAGTCTTCCAGAAAAAGGAAAGGAAAGGACACGTGGCATAGAAGTACGAGAAAAGTCGGATGAAAAACGCCACGGTAAAGGATCGAAATTTATTGTCTTCCGCTGTTTTGACTGGTCAAACAGATAAGCCTTCTGAGCAAATTATATGAAAAATGCTGGTCGTTACGGTGTTGGCTGGGGAGCTGTCACCATGGTTGGAAGCTGGGAATGGGGGCGACTCTGCAGCTGGTTGTCCGCGAAAGCAAGGGAAGAGAAGCCGCTAGACTGATTCTCGTGGGATCCGAGCAATGGGAGGGGGTCGCCTTGGGACACCTATTTCTGGTTTCGTGGACTGCGATGGTTGGTGAAGCTGCGTTGGAGCAGGGTGATGGTTTAGATGACTGAGAAGATGTTGGGCTCGTTCAGCTGGGTCGTTGACTAGGAGACGCGAGAGCCGTCGTTGCTTGTTGAGGACGGACAGAATGCGGCTGCCAATGCTAGTGGAGACGAGATGAGTTGATGCTGATTTTTGGAGCTTGATGCTGGTCTGCTTTGGAGTCATGGAAGTGCGGAGAGGATGCTGCCCTCTCGGTCTCCTTGATGAAGGACAGGGGCCGTTGATCCGTAGCTTCTTTCATTTGTCTGTCTTAGATGTATTAGGAAATCATTGATTGAGTCCCTAGATTTATTCAAACTTTTCAAAATGATCCGGACTTAATGAAAATCTAGAAAGTCGCAAATTATTCCTAGGATTTTAAAGTGGTTTTCGGTTTAGTACGAAATCAAAATTAAACTAAAAGAAGTAGTAGAAATGCTTAAAATTTCATGAAAAGTTTAAATGTGGGTAATGGGGATTTGGAGGCACACTCCCGACTCACATCCTCCAGTCGCCACTTTTAATGCATCGGTCCTATAATCCTCAACAACTCCTCTAACTGTGAAAATGCTTGACAATACCAATCCAGCCCAAAGTGCCGGGGATAATGCCATATCACAAAAGGTCGATGTTCCCACCACCGAGCTCAATTCGCTGAAGCAAATGATGACACGACTATTACAGATGCAGCTAAGCCGCCTTGAAGATTCCAGTCCCTACCCCAACTTCAACCCCTATCATCACTTCGCCTGTTGCAACCCCAACCTCAGCCCCAATACATAACCCACACCAAACCCCCTACATGACAAGGTCCTCCATGTCGACAAACCCATCTCCAATATAAAATCCTAATTTACATCACACTCTCATAATGGGAATTACGGCCATTATGGCCTGCCCTTATGTTCTTTCAAACATGCTCGGAGCCTCAGTACCAAATATCAGCCAACCTTACATCCTCCCATATTATCCCTAGCTCGGATATGGGCCGACCCTATGCAGTCACAACCTATGGGCCAAATCCTTACCACCCACATGTTGTCCGACAAAATTCCTCAATGATAGGGACAACTCCCTACGTCCCTAATGTTATTCGTGTTCCTATAGCCACACAATAACATGTATGAGAAGTGCTCGACATTTAAGAACAATGTATTTACATTTATGAACAGACGACTGACATTACATCTGACTTACTAACTCCTGGGCCTCCCATTGATGTTGGAAAAAAGGAAAAGGGACGAGCATTATCCTGTACAAAGGTTGCCTTCACCAAAGGAACGAACCCTTAGCACTTTGTTGCCATAAGTCGACATGGACAAAGCTCGAACTAATCCATCCTAATATATATCTTTGAAAACTGTTTTATATGCATGCCAATCATGAACATCACCTTGTGCAACACAATGAATCAGCATAATCTCCGAGTATTTTACGTGGAAGTAGAGATTAACCAACTAAAAACGTTTAAAAATCAAAAGAAACTCCTTCACTTCATCATCACTCGTATGTCAACACTTCGTACAAGAAGCAGGCGAACACTATTCACAGGCACAGCAGAATCCAGGCAAACGGAACACTCAGAGGACAATCCAACCTATTTCTCTCGCCCATGAACAACACGACGTCCCGGCAATGCCGAAGACAGTTCAGCCACCAATCGAGAAGACGGAACGAGGGACGTTCCGACTCGTCAAGGGCTGTATGCGAAAAAGGCGGAAGGACAATGAAAACAGAACGCTGGCGAGACTAGGTGATGATGACAGCACCTGCGCCACGATGGACGAGAAATGGAGCATGCATAGCCCACAAATCTCCGTCTCAGACTCAATGGAATTCCCTTACCCAACCTTCCCTCCTCCCCATCGCCAAACCCACTCAGCTCATCCCCATGACAATGCACAAACAGAACAGCGAAAAGAAGTAGACAATGGGAGGGGGAGAACATACGGTTTGTCTAAAGCTCGACTAAATCGAGCCGCAGCTCGGGTGTTCCTCCACCCTTGCACCCCTTTACCTTCTTTCAGTGGAGTCGATCATTGCCACCAGGGACGCCGCCCAGACTCAGGAACTGTTTTGAGAAAGGTTGACCAATCTAATGACATTAGTAAGATTACTAAATGAGAATATCAGGTCATGACTTTCGTAAAAGAATACCTGAAAAAGTCCAAAATGGAATAAGACTTTTTCCTCGTATTAGAATGCCTCGAATAATCCTTGATGCTCTTCATGACATCAGTTTCAATTGAACAAGCAGCCAAAGCCAACAATGAAAAATGTGATTTGACATTCCTTGCAATGAGCTCACAAACTTTGGTAGTCAAACCATAAATACTTGATTTGAAAGGGGGCATTCTTGGAAAATTTCAACATGATATAGATCAACTCATTGATATTGCAGGATCTGATGATCTCAACTTAATTTTTGGTTCTATGGAAAGTAGCCAAGGAGGAAATCCTCCAAAGTCCCACTCTGCAGGAAACATTCACACTATTATTACATTAGATAATAGATTAACAACACCATGAACTTCAAGATTGAGCATGTCGCAGGGAAAAAATATCAACGCTTCTAGATGAATGGGAAAAGCCCACGGGTCAAACCAGGGATTAAGACCTCAGTGTGCAATTCTGTCAAACTACCAACCATTAACAGATAACGATACCTCCACAAATATATGGACCGACTCGAAGCATGACAAGGAGGTCAAGCTTCTGGCATAGCTTCAGGTAGGATATTATGTCAGCAATCCCCTCGAACATCAGTTCTCCAGGCTTAGGTTCATGAAGGTTCCATGGCACGTAGGTTTGAATCGTATTCAAGCCTAGTGCTTTAGCTCTCAGTAATCTATCTTCCCAGGACTGCATTAGCAGAAATCAGAACCTGTCATGATTGCACCATGAAATAAATTGCACAAGTTAACTCTAATAACAGTATCGAGTCGAGGACAATAAATTGTAGCCCTGCATCTGGTGAATACCAAGCATGAAAACGAAGAGTACAAATTTCTTTACGAATGAATACCAATATAAAAAGCAATCTGTTGAAATTGACCCCCAGAACAAGGGGATCAACTTCTCATTTTTAAAACCATGGGGAAATATTCATTGTTGTAATCAGGATAGAAAAGCAGTACCTCAGGAAGTACGCGGAAATAGTGCAGATCACCACCGATAATTTGGAAAGGCTTGCTATTTTTCCAAAACTTGTCCTCATCAATCTTAAAACTCCGGTAAGTCGCCTGATTCCATCCATTCAAAATGATAATAGACACATTTCAGTCCAAAAGGAAGGAAGAATGCTAGATAATCCCCTTATCATCAAGAATGAACGTCAGCTCCTTACTAAAGATTCAAAACTTACACCGAAATTCGTGCATTGAGACAGTCATGACTGATTAGACACTAAACATGGACAATAAAAAAAACTATTCAGAAGTATCTTCTAGATTCCTAGTAGCAATTCATACACTAGAACCATATGTATGAACATAGATATTTGTTCCTTTATAACATTACTTTGCAAAATATTTTACGAAATAGGTCAGTCAAACTCATATTTCCTTGACTAATGCCAATAACTCGGTGTTTCAAACGCAAAGGTTAACACCGAGTTCTTGGCATTAGTCATGTAAATATGAGTTTAACTAACATATTTCGCAAAACTTTTGCGAACTAACTTTATTAAGGAACAATACTCTATAAACATAAGCACAATCCTTTTCATTACTGTAGTTAAATGCAGCAAGAAAACAAATAATTCATTCACCTGATATATCTTGCATTTATGTCCTTCATTTTCATATATATAACTGAATTAACAATAAAACACAGAGAAAAGATATATCACTGATAAAAGATGTTTCCCCAATTCAAACTAAATTATCCATGGCCATCTATGAAGTGTCGTCGTTCACATTCACAACAACTTGAGCTAATGCCATACTTCAATATGCAGTCTGCACCGATCCAATCACCAGGAGAATAGGTAGATCAAAGAGGGAAGCTCATCTTACCCCGTGTGGGCCAGAGCGATGGAGGGAGAGGGAGGGAAGCGGAGCGAAGGCGGGGACGAAAGCTGCGAAGGCAATGAGGGAGACGAGCATGAAGAAGACCACCGTCGCAGCCGAGGTACGCCGTCTCCCCGCCATCGTCGCAGCCGGGAGAGGATGAGAGAGGAGGAGGTGCCGCGGACGGGTCGATCGGTCGGCGCGGAGTGTTCGTTGGGTTGAGTTTTGATAGGACGTAAATAAATATTAAGTTTGAAAATTAAGCGGATAAAATCGACTTCATGTCGTTAACCCCATAAGTAAATCTTCATATTTAAAAATATATATATTTAATTGAAGTCGGACTTTGTTCAGACTCGTCTTTTCTCTCCTCTTCCCTTTCTTTTTTCGGCCTTTTATTTTTCCATCTTCTCTTTCTTTTTGTACACACCCTTTTCAGTTTGAATACAGACCCCTCCCTTATCCCATCATCACATCACTCGTCAATCCATTAGCGTTCTCCTCTTATATCATTTTTCACGTTTTTTTATTAAATATTCAGAAGTCCGTAGGTGGACTTCATGCGAGATGAATTAATGGCTTAGTTGAAGAATTTTTAAATATTTAATGAAATAATTTAGTATTAGAACAAAACTCATGGTGGGGTTCGGCTACTCCTGGTCGTTACTTTTGGGTTGGGCAGCGTCGGGTAGTTTTGAGGGTGTTTTCTGCACGGGTGGTTGAAATGCCGGTATGGGATCGAGCGGGTTCTGCAGGCTTCGGGAATTTCCATAAATCTGGTGCCTGTAAGGTTGCTGTTGAGATGCATCGCGGCAGCGGAAATGGGGGTACGAAGGAGAGGGTGGATGACGCTGCCACCTTTGGGTGGAGTCGCCATTCTGCCGGTACGGCCTGTGCGACCCCTGATGGCTGCCTGTAGGATTGTCACCATGGGTCTTCGGTGCAGCTGGATGATCTCTAGCAAGTTGGTACTGCTGTCGGTGCACCTTGATCCGGAGGGAGGGGGAGAAGAGCCGCAGCCGGGTTTTTTCCTTGGGGTAGCATTCGGTCGAGATGGATACTGTAGCGGGCGGCTCCCCCGCTTCGGAATGGGTGTACGGCGACGACCGATTATGCGTACATTGCATCCTGTCTCCCCTTCGCCGTGCTGCGTAAAGTGAGCTGCGGCCGTGGCCTAGAGTGGACAATTCTGCTGGTCCTTGCCTTCCATTGGGAAAGCATCTGTGGTAGGCGACTGGTTCACATTTGTCTCCGTTATATGTATCCTTTAGATATGCATAATGTGTGGTCGTGATTCAGGCGCTGCGTCGTGAATACCCGACTGTTATGTCGAAGGAGTGCGGGGAAGTAACGCCACTCGTGGTAGTTACCTGCTCCGATGTTCCCGGACGCTCTCGAAGTAGTGGGTGGGGACGCACTGCGGTGGTCGTGACACCGATTGAAGTGTAGATATACGAGTGGTATTTGGAGAGGAGGGAGTCGCATTTGTGGTTATCTGATTTGGTTGGTCGTATTGATTCGTTCTCTTAACAATGGTTATGAATAATTATGGAATTGCTGATAATCGTATGTTATGCTGTTCCCGGGCCGCATGTGCATAAAACACTTTCAAGATGCATGTTAGGTTTGTCTAGTGGTCATCATTGATTTGGTGTGTGTATGGTGAGCGTACTCAACGAGTTATCGTTGACCCCAAATGGAGAATTTGGTTTTAGTGTTGCAGAGATACGAGAGAAAGGATACTCGTGACGAAGCTTATCGAACTAGTCAAAGAATGACAATGCGGTGAAGACCTTAATTTTGTCATTTCCGCTGTTTGACCGGTCAACTACGGTTGAACCATCTAAGTAAAATATGAAAAATTTTCAGGTCGTTTCAGTTGGCATTAGAGCGCAGTTAGTTTTGAGGAATAAGGAGGATTAATATGCGCTATAGGTTTAATTAAAAAGAAGAGTAAAACCACCCGTAAGTGATGGAACTAGACAGTGACTGATAAAGCAAAGAAAATGAAATACGCAGATGCACTCATCACTGTTTGGGAATCATGACCTGGCACTGAAACTTGCCCATGACACGAAAAGACCCGACGAACGACCAATTTATGAAATGAAAAATTCACAATAAATACATCGAGAAATTCGTCAAAGAGAAAATCACACCATAGTCCGAAAATTTCGAGTAATACTTCTAGTATAGGATGGCGAACAATGATGATAGACGACGAATGGGATGCATTCCAGAGCTGTTTAAAGGAAAAGAAAGCCCCAACGATGAATCGGGAGGAGGCCTTCCCGGAGCTGAAGAAGTTGAGGATGTTCCGAACATTGCCTACCGCTAATGAGAATTTTACACAAGACGTTATCGCTGCTGAGTGCCTTGACATCCTCACTCAATTTCTCACCGCCCCTGAACTTGACCCACCTCCACCTGCCCTCCCCAACACATTTTCGTGACGCGCTATGGCTAGTCTCCCTACGATTGAGGATGAGGACGATCCTGTCGACCGCCTTGGAAAATGTCAAAAATTCTGAGACCTTGTGAACGACATCTCGTGAATGGATCAATACGTACAGGACTTCCATTGGTCAATCCTTGCGGCTGCCCAAATGGAACTTCAATAAGCTATAGACCACTTCGAGCGTAACGCGCTAGGTCGCCAAGATTGATTTCGAATTTGTCCGCGTACGGCGTGTAATAATCGTCTATGAGTGGAGAATCCAACCAAATCCCTAAACAAAAACAACAACAACAACATCATGATTATCAACATGCCGAGCTTTGATTCATTCAATTCGTAGTCATCAAACATCAATCCATTAAAGGCAACCATGAAAGCCAGTCAAACTATTAATGGCATCTTCGAACACAAACCAAATCCCTAAACACAAACCTCACCATTTACCGAACAGTTAAACCTAAATGCGTACGACACACTCACATATGCATCCTAATCTCATATCATCATTATGTTAGTAGCCCGACAACAATATTTAGAGCCTTGGCAATGTTAAAAATAAAAGGGTGGTGAACAAACCAGTTGGACGTGTGTGAGGTCATGCCCTCGCGATGGGCAATCGGAAGGGGAGACTTATCCCTTGTTTCATCCAGCAGTAAACCACCTTGGAGTTTCATTCATCGTCATTCCACGACTCATTCAATAGTACACAACAAAGCGGCAAAGTAAAAGGAACAAGATGAGGCCATCCATGGCCATTTAGATGCTCGGCGAGGGAGAGAGGGCCGGCCTGAAAACTTGTCCATCAACTTTGATTGCCTCTGAATAGGTGGTAGTTTCAAAGGTTTTTAGTAAATGGTGAAAATTTCACTTTGTAACTTTACTAAGCATAGAAAGGAATTTGCTATTTAATTTGTGTACTTTTGTAAATTCTGTATTAAAAAAAAAAAAGTGACAAAAAATGAGGTGAGAAGATTTTTTATTGACAAACAAAGGATAAAAGAAAGCAAAAACATAGGGATTATAAGGAAGAAACACCAGAAGACTTAGAAAAAATATTTGAGGACATCACGCCCCAGCGGGCGCAAATTATCAGTTGACTTATCCAGTACTTCCTTCTCTTTAAACCAATTATTCATCATCAAATCCCTCACCGAGGGCTCCATGGATGCCATCTGAAGCCTCGTAGCCCCCTCCGACAAGTTGAGCTTCTCCCGAGCCATCTTAAAAATTGCCTTTTCCCAGGGAGATATCTGACCCTTGAGATGGCCATCACCGCCCTCCTCCACTACTTCATTGTCGCCATCATCCGTCCTCCTCTTCTTGCAAGAGCCTTGCTCGTTTTCTTCGTTGCCGTCCTCCCCTTGGTGGTTGGCATGCTCAGCCTGGATAGGAGAAGATTGAGGGGCTTGGGATTTTTCATACCTCTCGCGAGTGAATTTCATCCTCCTGAAACGAAAATGCTTTCGACCCATTAATCAGAAACAAAAGAAACCAAGAGATGTATGTTTTCTTGTTATAAGATTTTCTTTTGGTATTTATAGCGAGGGACATACAAAAGATTTTATTTTATTTTTAGTACTTGACAGATTTCGTTTTCAAATTTTTATTATTTTTTCCGATCATGAGAATCTCGTAGAGGACATAATTTTTTACCTTTTCCTTATATTTTCTGACATCCTAATTTCCAAATTACAAAAAATTATAATTTTAACCGATAAAATTTCATTATTTTGGAAACTTTTTACTTCCATAAAATAATGTTAATGTTTCCATAGAATTATGGCGTCTAATAAACCTTTCCATCTCATTAGTTTCTTTAAAATCAAAATGTTCAATAAACTTTTCGCTGGCTTATTGTTTGTCTTGAGTGATGTACTTCATTCAAAAAGATTTGTCACTTACTGATTTTTCATAATTTAAAGTCAAATTTTGACGAAATTTTTTCTTATAAAAACAAAATTATAGAATTTCCGAATTTTACCCTATGTATGGAGAATGAGTTTGATATATTTGTTCAAAGATACTTATTTCTTCAATTTGTTATAAATATTTTTGTTTTAGGGACGCAATCACATGCATAGAAGCTGATAGATTGCAACTCTTGCTTCGGTATTTGCTTCGCGAAATTTGTGTACTTGCTGGAATCATTTATACGGTGACTACAATTCTTTGTAGTTGTTTTTTTTTCTTATTATACGGTGACTACAATTCCAACCCAAAAATCCGAACTCTATGTTCGAGCAAAGTATCCTCAACGTGCTTTCATTTGACACTGATTTTTTCTTAATGCTGATATCGACAATATAAGGTAACTTAAAAGAAAACATAACAAAATCTTGAAATACGAAGTTAAAGATAAATATTGTAAAATAAAACAAATGTTGTAATTTATTCGGCAAATTATAAAATATAGGGATAACTACTATACGAAACATTTCAAATTATAAAGATAATATACTAAGGTAAATTAATATGAAATGGATATGTGGTTTAATGTTACAGTTATCCAACAAATGGGAATGAATTCCATTAGGTCTAATGGATATAAATTTTAGTAGGATTGACAGCTTGAGAAACGAGCACGTCTTTCCATTGTACAATTTGAGACACGGCATCACATAACTTGACAAAATATGGGTTGGGGTAACAGTTTAAAAAATGTCGATATATTAAATGGATTTTAAATGCCAGACACCCCCGACATCACGCAAGACGATTCTCTCTCCGTTCCTCAAGATAAGGGAAAAGCTGCAGGTGGATGCTGCCCCGCAATATTATGTTCTGCTCACGGAGGCTTCAACTCGGTCGGAGAGGGATAGACCACCTCGCCGTCGAGATTCCAAGGGGACGAAGATTAGGATTTCACCTTGCTTCGCGAAAAGCAGGGCAAAGTGTCATTCTTTCTGTAAAATCTGAAAAGTTCTGAACAACCTTAATACAACAAGATACAACTTTGATTAAGATTTAGTTTGTGGGAATTTTCAGACAATATAATAGACAGCCTTGTTAAGTTCTTCCGTAAAAAGATACTCGCAATAGCACATATTGTTATTGCATCATTCTCAAAAAAGTGGAGGATCTTCCCCCCCTTTATGTCGTTGCGGGTTCTCTTCGTTTTCGATTTCACAAAATCATCCTTAAAAGACTATTGCTTCGTCGACTTCAAGACCGGCCGATCTCCTAACTAAAATGGAGTTGTTTCTTTTTATTTGCGCGTTAGTTTGATAAATTATTTGCAATAATTTCTGGAGTTACAAAAGAGAAGTGATTTTTTATACACACCATTAATTTAGTAATGTCAAAGTAAAGCTTTATAATTTACAAAAATTTGGAAGCTGGGAATGTGGGCGACTCTGCATCTGCTTGTCGGCGAAAGCAAGGGAAGAGAAGCTGCTAGACTGATTCTTGCGGGATCCAAGCAACGGGAGGGGGTCGCCTTGGGACACCTATTTCTGGTTCCGTGAACTGTGAGGGGTGGGGGGGGGGGGGGGGAGGGGGGTGAACGAGAGGTTGGTGAAGCCGCGTTGGAGCAGGGTGATGGTTTCGATGACTGGTAAGATGTTGGGCTCGTTCAGCTGGTTCGTTGAGCGGTTGGACAGAGTCGTGTCCCCCTTGAGCGTGTGTGCTGGCCGGTTGTTTGCCACACTCGATGAACTAACAAAGCATGCCCATTATTATTACTATTATTATTATTTGCAATTGTTTTATCCGTGTGATCCGTAGCTTCTTTCATTTGTCTGTCTTTGATGTATTAGGAAATCGTTGATTGAGTCCCAAGATTTATTTTAACTTTTCAAAATGATCCGGACTTAATGAAAATATAGAAAGTCGCAAATTATTCCTAGGATTTTAAAGTGGTTTCCGGTTTAGTCCGAAATCAAAATTAAACTAAAAGAAAGCAGTAGAAAATGCTTAAAATTTCATTAAAAGTTTAAAAGTAACCTTGTCGCTTAATGAAAATGCAACTTTGATATTAGTTTCATGTAACTAACTTTTAATTCGAAATTAAGCATTAATCAAATATTGTTTAACATGTTCAACGATTTTTATGAAACTGTATGCATGTTCGATAATCTTTAAATTTCAAATAGCACCATCGGTTAAGGTTAATCTTTAGTCTAATCACATGTGATTAAAACTTGGTTATTATTGAGTGTTGTGTGTTAATGGCCAATTTGGGGATCTACAACTACTCAAGGACTTCCTGCCAACATGACCGGGAATGCCTCATCTTTGCTGCCTCTACCGTTGCCGCAACTTCGATGTCCACTTCGAGACTCTTGTTCCCACCCTTTACTACCGAGGACATCAACATGATGTTCTCATCTCTCACTGCTATAACCCTGCTTTCAAGAGGCACCCTCCCGACTCACATCCTATCGTCGCCACTTTTAATGGATCGGTCGTATAATCCTCAACAACTACACTAACTGTGGAATTATTTGACAATACCAATCCAACCCAAAGTGTTGCGGATAATGCCATATCACAAAAGGTTGATGTTCCCACCACCGAGCTCAATTCCCTTAAGCAAATGATGACACGACTATTACAGATGCAGCTAGCCGCCTTGAAGATTCCAGTCCCTACCCCAACTTCAACTCCTATCATCACTTCGCCTATTGCAACCCAACCTCAGCCCCAATACATAACCCACACCAAACCCCCTATATGACAAGGTCTTCCATGTCGACAAACCCATCTCCAATATAAAATCCTAATTTACATCACACTCTCATAATGGGATTTACGGCCATTATGGCATGCCCTTATGTTCTTTCAAACATGCTCGAGGCCTCAGTACCAAATGTCAGCCAACCTTACATCCTCCAATATTATCCCCAGCTCGGATATGGGCCGACCCTATGCAGTCACAACCTATGGGCCAAATCCTTACCACCCACATGTTGTCAAACAAAATTCCTCAATGATAGGGACAACTCCCTACGTCCCTAATGTTATTCATGTTCCTATAGCCACACAAGCAAACATCTTCGAAGAGCCTACTCCACCTCTCAGCAACCAAACACCGCAAGTGGTGATTCCTTAGCCAAACTCAGCCATCTGTAATGCTGCACTTGGGGATAAATTATTTGAAGAATAGAACAAGCTCTAAAACTTTGGTGTTTTGAACAGTCTGGTTCGACGACACCTTCCCCTTCATCGGCCACGTCGAAGTTCAACACCTTCACCTTCACCTTTATGGAGTTTGTTTCTCACTTTCTTAGGCATTTCTAGGTATGCCCGAACCCGGGACTAGGATCCTTAGGGGGGGTCACCGTGAGGCCTAGCAGTGCTGCTCTTTGCGTTATGGTCTTGGGTCGGGACCCGCCTCCCTTTGTCCGTGGGAGGTCTTAGAAACATCTTCTGAGTCTAGAATTATTTGCTCACTACAGGTACCAAATGCCGCGCGTACATATGTTTGTTACTAAGTGTCTGCTACATGTGCAGGGACAGGTGTCAGGTACTCTTTGAATGCGATTACTTGTAACACTAACATTGTTCGTTTTATAGCAGTTTGAGTTGGTTAGGGGTGTTTCCACAATTAATTTTCTCCCTTCTCTTCCTCCCCTCTTTATATTATTGCACTCATTTGCATTCATTTCCCTTGAGTGCCAGTTGACGAATAATCAATGGATCGACATATCTATAATTGTTCAATATCATCACTGTTCAAGTATGAGAAAACTCGCGTGTAAATTCATCTCACATTAGTAGTTGGATTGGACTGTTTTTACAATCGAATAACGTCTAACAATGCAGGTTAATCTCATGGAGTCAATCGCGTTGCGCACAGATATTCCATCATCTGACCAACTCCGTGACTGGTTCAAGATGCTCAGACCCTCGGAGTAGGAATTCGTAATCAGGTTAAAGCTTCCACCCATAGAAGAATAACCTCTTCCCATTTCATTAATGAACAAGAATTTGGACGACGTGAACGAACAATGAAATATACGAAAATTGAGCTACTTGTTAGAATAGCAAAATATCATGTACAAAAGTTCGGTTACATGTAACTGATGCGTATAAAAATCAACTTACATGTAAGAATAATAAATTGACATGTATGGAAAATGCGTGACATTTAAGAATAATAAAATGACATGTACGAAAAAATGTCCGACATATCAATAACATGTGTGAGAAGTGCTCGACATGTAAGAACAATGTATTTACATTTATGAACAGACGACTGACATCACATCTGACTTACTAACTCCGGGGCCTCCCATTGATGTTGGAAAAAAGGAAAAGGGACAAGCATTATCGAAACTTCAAATTCAATTTTGTGTGACTACGTCAAGCGAGAAAAGGGACGTCTAGACCTAAACGGAATTGAATTCGAGTAGCGTTAAGATTCGTTTAACATCACAGGTTTCGACCGGAAAAATTATAATTAGAGATAACCGTGTTAGGCTTATGGACTTAATAAAAATTATCAGACAAGGAATAAAATGAAATAAAAAAAGGACATCGGACATCTAACTGGGACAATGGATGGGGGGACAGTGGTGAAGAGAAATTGGCACCACACGTCTTCTATCCGGATGAAGGGGACTACTAAGAGAGGGGTTTTGGTAGATAAAGGACAGTTTTCACTGACCCCGGGAAGAGAAGGAGAACGCGATTTGCCTGAGTTCCTTCTTCGGAGTGCTGCGTTGCTTGTAGACTGACGAGCAGCGGGAGGAGAGTACAGAGCGGGGACGGAGACCCCAGGGGAAGGAAAGCTCCACACGAAGTAGAGATTAACCAACTAACAACGTTTAATACTCAAAAGCAACTCCCTCATTTCATCATCTCTCGTATATCAACACTTCGTACGGTGCCAAACCACCGAAGTGTATCTGTAATGAACCAAACTTTTATAATTATGAATAATGTAAGATTATCAACAAAGGTTCGTGATACACTGGCTGATTTCATGATTCAACATCAAACTTGTCCATTTCCAATATTAGATGAACTTGTGTTCACTGTATGTGATTTTTTTAGGAGGAGATACGGACGAAACTAATAGCATTTAATGTCATTATGGGAAAATTAAGTACTTGTCACTTTTAGAAGCCAAAGGATGAGGTCTGGATGTAATCCTTGTAATTGGCGGAATCGTTGCCACCATCATGTCCCGAGTAGCTATCTCGTTCACAAGTCCACTGTTTTGTCACATGAATTGGAAATGGTGGGACCCCGCCATCATTAAAGGACACTAAGCTCTACGAGAAGAAGTGAATTAGAGGCGGTTACTTGATTTGATAAGGATAAGGAGAAGTCGTGACAAAATAAAATGGGGAAGGAGGGGAGAAGGGGAGGAGGACAGCGGAGGAGGAAAAGTCAGAGAAGGAGAATACGGTGACGTCGAAGGTGGAGTTTCGTGCGGAACTTCGAGAAAAAGACGTGTTAACACGTCCGACCCGAAGCGAAATCGTACAGAGGCGTCGAGAACTAGAAGTATTGTGCGGAGGAAGTGGAAGTAGGTACGATTTCTCTACCCTCTCTTTCCTTTACCCTCCTCCAATGATCAACATATTACGTTACAAATACTAACTGTGCTATAGTTGTGAGTGAATATGGGTAGGCAAGGGGAGGACATTCTGAACCTTGGGAGGTGAAGGAAAGGATGTCCAACCCTTGGGAATAGGAGAAATAACTGCTCCTTCAGGAAGGAGGCAGCGACGGAAGAACACTTGAAAGCTTCTCACTCGACGGGAGATCGTCAGAGAGAGGAGGGAATTACACGGGGGTGGCTGGAACATGGTGAAAGTTATGCGTCCCTTCTCTTCTTCTGTCCGCGGCCACAACGTTCATTACCCTTGTGTAGTTGAGTGTGCTGTGATTACAATGGCCAAAGGAAATTAAAAAGAAAGGGGGGGGAGGAGAAATGACAGAACCGTGGAAAGTGGAATGAGGTTACCCCGGATTACATTCCCGTATGCTGACGAATGTGTGGTGGTTGCGACGTATTTACGCGTCGGCTAATCATGGAAGTCTTGAATGATGGAGGTGATATGTGAGGGCTAAGAATGTTATATATACATACGTGTATATATATAATAATTTACGGGGTCTTGATTCCGGAAATGAGGGATTACCCCGGGTGGACGCTCGTTGGGGCGAAGTACGCGAATATACGAGCGTCGGTTTCGGCAGGAATTATGCCTTGAAATAGAGTAGGAAGCAAGGAAATTTTTTTGCCACTGTTACCCGAATAAAATAATACGGGATTAAATCATGTGTGGCTGGAAATGAGTAGATAAAGATACAATGAGGGTGTTTGATCGTCTATACTTAATCTTCCTTTCCCTTTGTGTTTTACAGGAGTTTAGAAGCTTTCGCTTATGATGATATTCATTTTATACGGATACTTCAATTAGGATATGGAAAGATAATTGGGTAAGAACAATGTAAATTTATATGTAATTAATGATGGAATTTAATCTCATAAATAATGAAGATCAGAACCTTTCAGGTGGTATCAGAGCGAGGTTAAGCTCGGAGTAATAAGGTTGGAATTGCAAAATGTAAATGAGTCGGTTTTAGACTCGGGGAATGAAACTAAGCATGGAAACATGCACGTGAGTTGGTCAAACTTGTTTGACGGGTTTACGGATACTTCCCGGGAAAGGAATGGTGATTGGAAAAAACAATGGGTAACGACATGGATATGGTATTTATAAAATAAATGTCGATTGTTGGAATTGAACAATCGTGTGTTTAGATTAATATAAGAACGTTAATTGTCAAGGATTGAGTGTATAAGGGCCGGTTGCTCAAACATGTTTAATGTTGATTAAACTAATGTTTGAGGTATTAAGAATCGTCTTCCACCCATGGAATGAATGTGTGAAACGATGGGTGTCTATGTATGCGTGGTTATGCTTGGTATTGCGCAAATATGCAAATTATTACATGCTTCCGTTGAGGTAGTATTATGAGTGGATGACATAATACTTGGACTGATAAAACAATTGTTGTGAACTCAGGATGATGGAAGAGAGTATACGCAATGCTGTGCGGAATTCTCCTCCTAGAGATGGGGAATTACAACGAAAGAGAAGAGTCGCGCTTATCGGGCAATTTCGGAAACTTGAGATACCCACCTATTCGGGTGAAGAAGGGCCCGAGAAGGCGGAAGAATTTATTGTCGAATTGGAAAATGCTTTCGATGTATTGGGATGTTCAATAGAAGAGAAGATGATGTTGGTACAACAGTTAATTAAGCGAGAAGCAAATGACTGGTGGAAGGCCAATAAGGATGGAGCACGGATTCTTCATACTGGAGATGAATGGACAGTGTTCAGAATGGCGTTCCTAGGCAAATTTTATCCTCACGTGTTCAAAGAAAGGAAAGCTAGAGAATTCTTATATCTGAGGCAGGAAAGGATGTCAGTGGATAAGTATGAGGCACGGTTTTTCGCTCTGTCGAGGTATGGCCCGACAATGAGTGCCGAGGCGAAGGCTAAGAAGTTTGAGGAGGGATTGAGACCGGAAATCAGATTCCAACTAAGAACTCTGATGCTCACAACTTACGAAGAAATATATATGAGAGCACAGAGCGCTGAAGAAGGATGGGCAGATATGAAGGCTGCTGGGGAAGAGGAGAATGTGAGAAGAATGTTAGGAGTAGGATCGCCTCCGAGGAAGAAGTTCCGGTTGGGAGAGTCATCCTCCTCTACTCCACGGTTTCAGGTGAACCGACCCCCGAGAACTCCTATGCCGGTACGATCATTCTCTCAGGGAAGAGGTCAGGGAGTGAGAACAGGATGTCAGCCCCTTTGCCAGAGATGCGGGAGGCGTCACTATGGAGATTCATGTGCGTCCAGGGAATTCACTTGTTATCGGTGTGGGCAGCCAGGACACATTCGTAAGGAATGTCCTCAAGGACCAGGAGCGGGCTCCGGTAGCTGGTTAACCGGATCGAACGCTCTACGCCCAAGAAGTGGAAATAGACCAGGACCGACTGTGTCTACTTCTAGGGGATCAGTCAGTGGGCCTGCAGAGACTGTGAGACTGAATGCGACCACGGAAGCGGATGCCGTTGCATCTCGCGGTGTGATCTCAGGTACGGTTCGACTTCAAGGTGAATTAGTTTATGCCTTGTTTGATACCGGTGCTACACACTCTTTTGTGTCATCTAACTGTGTGGAGAAATATGGTTGGATAGTAGAGAAGACAGTGAAACAGTGGCATGTTGTGTTCCCTACTGGAATAGAATACTGCGTTGATGATGCGTGTCTAAATTATGAGTTAATTGTGGCTGAATTAAAGTTTACTATTGATCTGTTGGTATTACAGATCCGCGATTTTGAGATTATTCTGGGCATGGATTGGTTGGCTTCCAGCCATGCACAGGTAGACTGTGAAAGGAAGCGCATTTCGTTTAGCACAGAAGATGGAGGTTCTCGTGAGTACATAGGCCATGGAGGATGCGGCCAGATTTTGATGATATCAGCGACACGGGCGTATCACCTTGTACAGACAGGGCACGAAATGTTTCTAGCGACTGTGCTGAACAAAGAAGCTGAGCTACCGATGCTGGAGCGGATTGAAGTGGTGAAGGACTTTTCTGATGTCTTTCCCGAGGAGCTACCGGGACTACCACCTAGTAGGGAAGTAGAGTTTGTGATAGATTTGGTTCCGGGGACAACTCCCATTTCTCGGACTCCGTATCGCATGAGTTTTGCCGAGTTGAAAGAATTGAAAGCACAGTTGCAGGAACTTGTAAATAAGAACTTTATTCGCGCTAGTGTAAGCCCGTGGGGCGCTCCTGTTTCGTTTGTAAAAAAGAAGGATGGATCGATGCGATTGTGTATTGACTATAGGTTGCTTAACCAAAATACAATCAAGAATCGATATCCACTTCCACGTATAGATGATTTATTCGATCAGTTACAGGGATCAGTGGTGTACTCCAAGATCGATTTGAGATCAGGTTATTACCAGATTGGAGTGCGGGAAGAAGATATCCCTAAGACTGCATTCAGAACGAGATACGGTCATTACGAGTTCAGAGTAATGCCGTTTGGAGTAACCAATGCACCGGCAGTATTCATGGGATTAATGAATCAAGTGTTTCAACCGTACCTGGATCAATTCGTGATAGTGTTCATTGATGATATTCTCGTATACTCTAAGAGTAAAGAAGAACACAAGGAACATCTGTCTATTGTACTAAGGACGTTACGGGAAAATAAATTGTATGCCAAACTCAGCAAATGTGAGTTTTGGCTTGAGAAGGTAACATTCCTTGGACATGTCATTTCAGCCACAGGTATAGGAGTAGATCCTACGAAAGTGGAAGCAGTTAAGAAATGGCCACGACCGACGACAGCAGCAGAAGTAAGAAGTTTCCTTGGGTTGGCAGGTTACTACAGGAGATTTGTCGAGGGATTTTCTAAAATAGTTGCCCCTATGACTAAACTATTAAGAAAGGATGTCCAGTTTGAATGGACAAATAACTGTGAAGAATGTTTTGAAGAACTCAAGAGGAGATTAACTAACGCTCCTGTGTTAACTATACCGAGTGAGTCAGGAAAATTCGTGGTGTACTGTGATGCATCCACTCAGGGATTGGGTTGCGTATTGATGCAAAACGGTAAAGTAGTGGCATATGCCTCTCGACAATTGAGGAAACACAAGGAAAATTACCCAACCCATGATTTAGAGTTCGCTGCTGTGGTATTTGCATTAAAATTGTGGAGGCATTATCTGTATGGAGAAAAATTCGAAGTATGCACAGACCATAAGAGTCTGAAGTATCTATTCACACAGAAGGAACTGAATATGAGACAACGAAGGTGGATGGAACTACTAAAAGATTATGACTGTACAATTCAATACCATCCAGGCAAAGCAAATGTGGTGGCAGACGCCTTGAGCAGGAAGCATTGTTCACTTATGTACCTCCTGGTGGAAGAGTCACGGATGATAGAACAATTAAGTAATTTGGACTTGCGTCTCGAAGAGCCAGATGGACGATTATGTATGGCTAGAGGACAGGTGGAGCCAGAGATGTTAATGATTATCCGAGAAGCACAATCCCAGGATGAGTACCTAAGAATGGTGCGAGAAGAAATCGGAACGGAGAAGTATGCCCAGTTTGAACTAGCACCAGATGGGATGCTGAGAATTCAAGGACGTGTATGCGTACCTGACGTGAAGGAAGTGAAACGTAGATTAATGGATGAGGCACATAAGGGTAAATATAGTGTACATCCAGGAATTACAAAGATGTATAGAAACCTGCGAAAAGATTTCTGGTGGCCTAAGATGAAGAAGGACGTGGCAAGGTACGTAAATTACTGTAAGACATGTCAGCAAGTGAAAATTGAACACCAACGACCAGGAGGATTATTAGAACCACTCCCAGTACCAAAATGGAAGTGGGAAGACATAGCAATGGACTTCGTAACGAACCTACCCAAAGGAGGCCGAAACATGGATTCTGTGTGGGTAGTGGTTGATAGACTCACGAAGTCGGCACATTTCATTCCTATTCGGATCAACTGGTCATTGGAGTCCTTAGCTAAGCTGTATATCAAAGAGATTGTGAGATACCACGGCGTGCCCCATACCATTACCTCTGATCGAGATCCACGATTCACATCTAGATTGTGGAGGAACTTACAAGAAGCCTTGGATACAAAATTGCAAATGAGTACCGCCTTCCATCCACAGACAGACGGACAGACGGAAAGAACTATTCAGACATTAGAAGATATGCTCAGAGCGTGTGCTCTTGAGTGGAAAGGAGGTTGGGTTGATCACTTGCCATTGGTGGAATTTGCGTACAATAATAGTTATCATGCTAGTATCGGAATGGCACCCTATGAAGCCCTCTATGGCAGAAGTTGTAGATCACCACTGTGTTGGAATGAACCAGGAGAAAGGACATTCAACGGACCTGAATTGATACAGGAAACCTCAGACGTGGTGACCACAGTCAGAGAACGGATGAAAACTGCGCAGAGTCGACAAAAGAGTTATGCTGATCGCAGAAGGAGGCCCTTAGAATTTCATGTTGATGATGAGGTGTTCTTAAAGTTGTCACCGATGAAATCAATGTTCAGAGCGAGGAGAGCTCACAAGTTAAGTCCTCGCTACATTGGGCCATATAAAGTAACGGAACGGATAGGGAAGTCGGCATATCGCGTAGCAATCCCTCCGGAACTCTCCCATTGTCATGATGTTTTTCATGTCTCAGTATTGCGCAAGTATGAACCAGACCCGGATTTAAAGACGGAAACATCAGAAGTTATAGTGAACGACAATCTGAGTGTGACAGTACAACCGGTAAGAATTATGGATCGGGATGAACGAATACTACGAAAACGAAAAGTGCCACTAGTACAAGTCCTCTGGAGCGGAGTTGGGAAAGACCAGAAAACCTGGGAACAGGAAGCAGAAATGCGAGATAAGTACCCTTCCTTGTTTGAAGAAAAGGATTTCGGGGACGAAATCTCCTAAGGGGGGAGGAAAGTGTAATGAACCAAACTTTTATAATTATGAATAATGTAAGATTATCAACAAAGGTTCGTGATACACTGGCTGATTTCATGATTCAACATCAAACTTGTCCATTTCCAATATTAGATGAACTTGTGTTCACTGTATGTGATTTTTTTAGGAGGAGATACGGACGAAACTAATAGCATTTAATGTCATTATGGGAAAATTAAGTACTTGTCACTTTTAGAAGCCAAAGGATGAGGTCTGGATGTAATCCTTGTAATTGGCGGAATCGTTGCCACCATCATGTCCCGAGTAGCTATCTCGTTCACAAGTCCACTGTTTTGTCACATGAATTGGAAATGGTGGGACCCCGCCATCATTAAAGGACACTAAGCTCTACGAGAAGAAGTGAATTAGAGGCGGTTACTTGATTTGATAAGGATAAGGAGAAGTCGTGACAAAATAAAATGGGGAAGGAGGGGAGAAGGGGAGGAGGACAGCGGAGGAGGAAAAGTCAGAGAAGGAGAATACGGTGACGTCGAAGGTGGAGTTTCGTGCGGAACTTCGAGAAAAAGACGTGTTAACACGTCCGACCCGAAGCGAAATCGTACAGAGGCGTCGAGAACTAGAAGTATTGTGCGGAGGAAGTGGAAGTAGGTACGATTTCTCTACCCTCTCTTTCCTTTACCCTCCTCCAATGATCAACATATTACGTTACAAATACTTACTGTGCTATAGTTGTGAGTGAATATGGGTAGGCAAGGGGAGGACATTCTGAACCTTGGGAGGTGAAGGAAAGGATGTCCAACCCTTGGGAATAGGAGAAATAACTGCTCCTTCAGGAAGGAGGCAGCGACGGAAGAACACTTGAAAGCTTCTCACTCGACGGGAGATCGTCAGAGAGAGGAGGGAATTACACGGGGGTGGCTGGAACATGGTGAAAGTTATGCGTCCCTTCTCTTCTTCTGTCCGCGGCCACAACGTTCATTACCCTTGTGTAGTTGAGTGTGCTGTGATTACAATGGCCAAAGGAAATTAAAAAGAAGGGGGGGGGGAGGAGAAATGACAGAACCGTGGAAAGTGGAATGAGGTTACCCCGGATTACATTCCCGTATGCTGACGAATGTGTGGTGGTAGCGACGTATTTACGCGTCGGCTAATCATGGAAGTCTTGAATGATGGAGGTGATATGTGAGGGCTAAGAATGTTATATATACATACGTGTATATATATAATAATTTACGGGGTCTTGATTCCGGAAATGAGGGATTACCCCGGGTGGACGCTCGTTGGGGCGAAGTACGCGAATATACGAGCGTCGGTTTCGGCAGGAATTATGCCTTGAAATAGAGTAGGAAGCAAGGAAATTTTTTTGCCACTGTTACCCGAATAAAATAATACGGGATTAAATCATGTGTGGCTGGAAATGAGTAGATAAAGATACAATGAGGGTGTTTGATCGTCTATACTTAATCTTCCTTTCCCTTTGTATTTTACAGGAGTTTAGAAGCTTTCGCTTATGATGATATTCATTTTATACGGATACTTCAATTAGGATATGGAAAGATAATTGGGTAAGAACAATGTAAATTTATATGTAATTAATGATGGAATTTAATCTCATAAATAATGAAGATCAGAACCTTTCAGTATCCCCACCCCACTCCTCCGGGAGCGCTCGGGTGATGGCAGCAGGAACGACCGCGAGTGGTGGTCACCTCTGCATCCTCCTCCGACATTACAGCCGGGTAATACCATTCCACCGCGCAACAGTAACAACAACATCCACTAATTCAACCAATGTCTCATCGTGGCAGAAGATTGAATTAGAATGCTGGGTAGCGGCTATCTGACATAGCCTCCACTACCTCCTCGTAATGCGAGTTCATCCTGGAAACAAGGCACATAATAGAACAACAGAACTTCCCCACCGTCCAAGTGATATCTTCGCATCACCCCGGGGGCGAAGCTCGGTTCTATCCCGATCAACTCGTCGCACAATTTCCTCACAAACTCTCGCTCGAAACAATCTGTGGTTCAGTCTCAAGAATAATCTCCACCCTTTCCACTCATAACCGGAATCAAGCTCACCTTTCGCTCCATTAGCACGCCATCCAGCAGTGACAAAAGAACGGCAAACATCCAGACAAAGATCAGCACCTCAGCTCCCGTCTGATCGCACGGCTCGAGTAAATCGAGCCGCAGCTCGGGTGTTCCTCCTCCCTTGCACCCCCTTACCTTCTTTCAGTGGAGTCGATCATTGCCACCAGGGACGCCGCCCGCACTCAGGAACCTCGATCTGGATGGCAGCGAAGCTAATGGACAAATTCCAGCTCCAGGAACGGAGCCACAGGGGGTGTAGCTGTGGACAGCCGCTGTTACGAAGATGTGTTACAGCGAGGAAACGGGTTGAGGAAGAACGCAGTCTCCTTCCCCCTCCTTCGCAGAAGAATGTAGCCTGATTCCCCCCCTATCCGTTCCCCTTTCATTTTCTTGTAGTTTCCAAAGTCTGTCCTCTGTTTGCTCCACTGTCCGGATAACGTCTTTATGGTCAGGAGGGATTTTCCTTTGATCCACACTGTCACAGTTGTTATCCGAAATTCGGATAAATTATTTTGCTTCTCTGTCAGGGGAGCTTGATTTTGAGTCAATGCAATCCTGTCATCTGTAAAACAGTCAAGCATTAAACGTGTAATACGCAAAACAAAGGTTAAGCCCCACCAAGGTTGAAAGCAAACAGTTAAGTTCCTAGCTCGTCAATGCCTCATGGTATAGAAGCAGATCATTTTATGACATTCCTTGCAATGAGCTCACAAAGTTTGGTAGTCAAACCATAAATACTTGATTTGAAAGGGGCAAAATAGCATCCTTGGAAAATTTCAACATGATATAGATCAACTCATTTCATTTCATTAAAGGCACCAACTGAACAGGTCAATTTCGACACATCAAGGTTTTACTAACAATCATTATTTGTCATTTAATGACAGGAAGATCTTTTGCCCGAATAAACATACGGGAAGCATACCAACTTGATATTGCAGGATCTGATGATCTCAACTTAATTTTTGGTTCTATGGAAAGTAGCCAAGGAGGAAATCCTCCAAAGTCCCACTCTGCAGGAAACATTCACAGTATCGAGTCGAGGACAATAAATTGTAGCCCTGCATCTGGTGAATACCAAGCATGAAAACGAAGAGTACAAATTTATTTACGAATGAATACCAATATAAAAAGCAATCTGTTGAAATTGACCACCAGAACAAGGGGATCAACTACTCATTTTCAAAACCATGGGGAAATATTCATTGTTGTAATCAGGATAGAAAGGCAGTACCTCAGGAAGTACGCGGTAATAGTGCAGATCACCACCGATAATTTGGAAAGGCTTGCTATTTTTCCAAAACTTGTCCTCATCAATCTTAAAACTCCGGTAAGTCGCCTGACTCCATCCATTCAAAATGATAATAGACACATTTCAGCCCAACAGGAAGGAAGAACGCTAGATAATCCCCTTATCATCAAGAATGAACGTCAGCTACTTACTAAAGATTCAAAACTTACACCGAAATTCGTGCATTGAGACAGTAATGACTGATTAGACACTAAACATGGACAATAAAAAAAACTATTCAGAAGTATCTTCTAGATTCCTAGTTGCAATTCATACACTAGAACCATATGTATGAACATAGAGATTTGTTCCTTTATAACATTACTTTGCAAAATATTTTACGAAATAGGTCAGTCAAACTCATATTTCCTTGACTAATGTCAATAACTCGGTGTTTCAAACGCAAAGGTTAACACCGAGTTCTTGGCATTAGTCAAGTAAATATGAGTTTAACTAACATATTTCGCAAAACTTTTGCGAACTAACTTTATTAAGGAACAATACTCTATAAACATAAGCACAATCCTTTTCTTTACTGTAGTTAAATGCAGCAAGAAAACAAATAATTCATTCACCTGATATATCTTGCATTTATGTCCTTCATTTTCATATATATAACTGAATTAACAATAAAACACAGAGAAAAGATATATCACTGATAAAAGATGTTTCCCCAATTCAAACTAAATTATCCGTGGCCATCTATGAAGTGTCGTCGTTCACATTCACAACAACGGAAACACAGCTCATCGGTAACCGTCAGTTAAATTGGAGCCGGAATCTAAAACCCACTTCTCATTAAGTCTCCGTTCATAACTTGTTCAGTCAACGATCAAGTCCCACCACAACCATCACATCAGCAAACAGACCACCAAACTTGAGCTAATGCCATACTTCAATATGCAGTCTGCACCGATCCAATCACCAGGAGAATAGGTAGATCAAAGAAGGAAGCTCATCTTACCCCGTGTGGGCCAGAGCGATGGAGGGAGAGGGAGGGAAGCGGAGCGAAGGCGGGGACGAAAGCTGCAAAGGCAATGAGGGAGACGAGCATGAAGAAGACCACCGTCGCAGCCGAGGTACGCCGTCTCCCCGCCGTCGTCGCAGCCGGGAGAGGATGAGAGAGGAGGAGGTGCCGCGGACGGGTTGATCTGTCGGCGCGGACTGCTCGTGGGTGGTGGTGGGGTTGAGTTTTGATAGGACGTAAATAAATATTAAGTTTGAAAATTAAGCAGATAAAATCGACTTCATGTCATTAACCCCCGAAGTAAATCTTTATAAAATCGATTTCATATTTAAAAATAGCTCATCGGTAACCGTCGGTTAAATGCCGGGTGGTTGAAATGCCGGTATGGGATCGAGCGGGTTCTGCAGGCTTTGGGAATTTCCATAAATCTGGTGCCTGTAAGGTTGCTGTTGAGATGCATTACGGCAGCGGAAATGGGGGTACGAAGAAGAGTGGAGATTATTACACGCGTACAGCGTGTAATAATCGTCTATGAGTGGAGAATCTTATCGGTATGGAAAAGGTGACATTATTGCGTGTACTTTGTATCATGTGGCTGACAAATAGTAGGTGAATAGTGACCCTGCTGTGAGCGTGCTAGTTTTCAATAAATTATGAATTATTGGTCTAGGAACCTTGGTTATATAAAGAGGGTCGTTGATTCATCGTATTGAACCACGCCTACAATAAACATTTGGAACTCACCCGTGAACCGCGCTTGCATCGAGAATCCTAATTCGAGTCCGTTTGATTTCTTCATATGGCGGACAACGCAGGAAGCAATGCTGCTGGGAGTTCTCTCTTACCTAGAGCGGCACAACTAACCGCCATCGGCTGAGGATTATCAAAGAAGTGGGGAAATGATTTGATAAAAGAATGACTTGAATTGAATTTTTAAGCCCAAAGGAAAGCTACCAAGTAAAATTTTATAAAACAACAAAATTATATGAAGCTTTCATCCACCATTAAACCACCTTGGAGTTTCATTCATCATCATTCCACGACTCATTCAATAGTACACAACAAAGCGGCAAAGTCAAAGAAACAAGATGAGGCCATGCATGGCCATTCAAACGACCTACAAAATTTTTCAAACTTTATCAGAATAGTCAACCATCGTTTGACAGTCAAGCAACGGAAACAACGTATACGAAATCCTACCGTGGCGATTATTATTGTCTTGTCCTGTGATTCTTCGCCACGTGTCCTATAGTATTGTCTCCTGTAAGACTAAAATAATTCCCCAAAACTGGGGTCAGCGATAAATTGCTGAGTACGCCCCAACAATGCACACGCGAAACATGATACTACTAGTCACATGCTAATGGGCAATAATTATTTCTCTTGTTTACAGTCAGCTAGGACGGATTAGTTTCATAGGATCAATTTTACCACAGCAGCACACCTCCGCATTCGTCCAAGCATGCACAGCTTAACAGACAAAATCGGCCTCACTCCACGCAAGCATATTCATACAGATCATTCTCGTCTAACATGCGGAATCTTGTGAGACAAACCGTCCATGCCGCAGCCTCCTGTCCGAACTAGTCGCAAGACAGGAGCCACAAACTTCGCTCGTGCGCAGGCGCACACAATTGGCTGAGCCTTGCTCAGCTCAACCCACAGAATCGTCCCCATTTCTCACTAGCACATTCCCGCAGATTATTCTGTTTTAACGCACGGCAACATTACGCCCCCATATTTTGCTCAAACGGGCATGAATTGATGATTGTCATGAAAACAGATTATGACAAGTGAATACGAATTTTATTATTTGCCTTTGGGAAAACAATTGATCCAACCATCAGTCGAATCTTAAAGAATTAAGAATACTCCTGGTATTTTCAAAGTATCTAAAAATTGAAGTATTCTGGTGAAATGTTTACCGTAAGGTTTTTAGTAAATGGTGAAAATTTCACTTTGTAACTTTACTAAGCATAGAAAGGAATTTGCTATTTAATTCGTGTACTTTTGTAAATTCTGTATTAAAAAGTAAAAATAAAAGTGACAAAAAATGAGGTGAGAAGATTTTTTATTGACAAACAAAGGATAAAAAAAGCAAAAACATAGGGATTATACGAAAGAAACACCAGAAGACTTAGAAAAAATATTTGAGGACATCACGCCCCAGCGGGCGCAAATTATCGGTTGACTTATCCAGTATTTCCTTCTCTTTAAACCAATTATTCATCATCAAATCCCTCACCGAGGGCTCCATGGATGCCATCTGAAGCCTCGTAGCCTCCTCCATTGTCCCAGTTAGAATATGAAATGGGCATGTGGTTTGATGTTAGAGTTATCAAACAAATGGGAATGAATTCCTTTAGGTAAAATGGTCATATGCCTCGATATAATTTTTAATAGGGTTGACAGCTTGAGAATTTTAACACAAAAACGACACAACATGACGTAGAGCGGGTCCGAGTTTAACCGAATGCGTCTTTCCATTATACAATTTGTGACACCACGACAAAATATGGGTTGGGGTAAGAGTTTTAAACTTCCACGAATTTTAAAACATGTATAAACAATTTTATTTATAATGAAAAATCTATAATATTACCCTTTTTAGCGGGCCACTAATGCGATAACTCTAAAACATTAATCCATGAAATAATAAATATACATGTCACCCCATCAAATATAACTCTTTTAGTCGGCAATTAAAGCGATAACTCTAAAATATTAATCCATGAAATAATAAATATAAATATCATCGCATCAAATATTTATTTCGGCTATTTTATACATATGAATAAAATTTTATTATAAATTTTCTAGTTTCATATTTATGCACGATAATTTTTTTTTGCCTACAAAGCTCAATTATATAGGATTATAAAGACAATTATTTTAGTTTTTAATTATGGTAGAATTTATAATATATGTTTGACATTTGAGATTCATACAATATTATTTATTTCATTAATTTTTAAACGTGCTAACGTGTATAACAAGTTTATTTTGTAAGTTCAATCTTGGTTTTCACATTTTAACACGTTTAGGGAAACCGATTGTGTACCATTTTTTAAGTTTAAAAACATAAACTCGTTAGGCAACACAATTACAACATGAGAAGCTAGGATTGTAAGCCCTAATGTTTAATAGTTTATGATAATATTTAATTTATATTTTATTTTTTGGTTTAGTGAGTATGGATTAAATCATACCTTTTAAAAGAAGGCAAAATATCGATTTATGACATTAAGCCAAATTTTATTTTTATATCCAATCTTGGATTTTATCCTATGAAAATTATGCATGTCTTAATCGATAATTTTATTAATTGAATAAAAAATAAGAAATAAGAAATAATATAGAAAAAAGTCTCATATATATTTTTTTTTAATTAAGTATTTTGATGGCCATATTAAGTAAGTTTGAAATCAAAGTTGGACTTTAGTTGTTAATGCTATCAAGAATACGTAAAATCGACGAAAGTCGAATGATAACTCTATTACAGGAGATTCGACAAGTAAGGTGAATTATGAGGTGAAGAATGAGAGTTTGATGCTCCACGATGATACGACAAAGTCAAACTATATTAAGGTATGATTTGGCTTTCGTTAAACAAAATTCAAGATTGGTCAAAATCAATATACAAATACTGTTTGTCGTTAAAATCAGTACATATCCTCGTGTATCGACGCACTGATAAATTGATATAGATATTGGAAATATTCAAAACACAGCACAAAAAAAAAAAAAGAACCCACGTCCCGAATTGAAAACCCAAAACCCAAACCCAGAGCCAGACCCGCAGAGGAGGACCGGCGGCGGCGGCGGCGGCGGTGGGTTCCGCCCTTCACTCTCTCTATCCCTTTTTTTAAGTGAAATTTTTGTGGGATTGGGGAGGGGCACCGAGTCGAATGACTGTGGTGGTTGATTTTTGTTTGGGGTTTGTTGCTTGTTGGAGGTTATTTGATGATCTTTTCTGGGTTTTGATTTTGTTCCCCTTCTCCTCCCCGGGGTGCTGTTATTGATGCTTTTATGTTGTTTAGCATGATTTCCTTCGTGGACAATCGGTAACTGTTTGGTTCCTTTGTAGGGGGATCCTGTCTGTAATGCCACCCCTTCCATGCATCGTTTTACTGCCTCTCACTTCTCCCTGTATCTTAAATCTTCTCCAGTTCAATGGCGAGAAGGCCCAAGAGAGGCGCCCCTCCAAGTGCTCCTTCTCCTGAGGAGGCTGCTTATTGTCCTGCCCTCGTTGATGATTCTGTTCGGAGATTCAAGGAGCTAATGGCCAAGTTTGCATATACTGGCTCCTCGGCGAAACCCAGAGAGAAGGTTGTGTCTCCCTACTTCCAGAAGGGAAACGCCGGCGATACTCTGACTCCCCTGGCACCACGCAAGACGATTCTCTCTCCGTGCCTCAAGAAAACAGCTAAACAGGGCGAGGAAAGGGAAAATCTGCAGGTCGTGGAGATGGATGCTGCCCAGCAAGATTCTGTTCTGCTCAAGGTGGCTTCGGCTCAATCGGAGAGGAGTAAACCACCTCGCCGTCGAGATTCCAGGGGGAGGAAGATTAGGATTTCACCTTACTTTGCAAAGAGAGAGGCTGATGAGGTGACAGCCATAAGGAGGGAGAAGGTTGTGTCTCCCTACTTCCAGAAGGGAAACGCCAGCGATATCCAGACTGTCCTGGCACTACACAAGACAATCCTCTCTTCGTACCTCAGGAAAACAACTAAATGGGGCGAGGAAAGGGAAAAGCTGCAGGTAGAAGAGATGGATGTTGCCCAGCAAGATTCTGTTCTGCTCAAGGTGGCTTCGGCTCAATCGGAGAGGAATAAACCACCTCGCCGTCGAGATTCTAAGGGGAGGAAGATAGGATTTCACCTTACTTTGCAAAAAGTGAGGCCGACGAGGTGAAAGCCAAAAGGAGGGAGAGGGCGAAGAAGTTGAGAGAGGAGGAGAGGAAGCTGGTGGAGTTGTTTCCATGGAAGAGGACGACACTGAAGGCGGCCGAGAGGAAACTTGAGGCATATAAGAGGAAATCGGCAGACAACAAATGGGTGCCTCCCAGGTCAAGGCACCACCACCTAATGCAGGAAGATCATTTCCATGACCCTTGGAGAGTGCTGGTCATCTGCATGCTTCTTAATGTTACCACTGGAAGCAGACGAGACAGATACTAAACGGGTTCTTCGAGCGGTATCCAGATGCCAAGTCAGCTGCGGTGGCCTATGAAATTGAGATGGAGGGAATGATAAGAGGTTTAGGTTTGCAAAAGAATAGGACCCGAATGATAAAGAGGCTATCGGCAGAATACCTTGATGAGGATTGGCAGTACGTGACGGAGCTTCATGGAGTAGGGAAGTACGCGGCAGATGCTTATGCAATATTCTGTAACGGGAAGTGGGAAGAAGTGGATCCTGGGGATCACAAGTTGAGGGACTATTGGATGGATTCATTTCTCCCTAAGGATGCACAGGGGAGTGGTGATACTGGTGCCGATGTTTATAACTAATTTATGCATAAAGAAAGCAGGAGCTACAGCTAATTTATGCTACGTAGGTATCGAAACTGATAGGGAGATTTTGGCCAGGACGGTTTAAGGTTATTTTGGGTTGTGGAACAATTTGCTGTTAATGTACTTTGTCGTTCTAGCGGAGTGTACCACTAACCGGTTATCGTCGGTTGCATAATCCAATTTCATGATTGCTCCTCCCGAGTTGCCCATGTCTATGAGTCGGAATGGGGCAAAACTGAACCCCGTTGCCAGCATTTAGATGGGCATTACCATGGAGATCTCATACTCCAACACCTTCAGCAAGATAGGCATCGCGGCATCATGAGTTATGACAATGATATCGCCGCTCCTGTGGCAGTAGATAGCTGAATCACCGGCCCATCTGGAATCGGTAGATGCCTCATGGATGAGGTGGACAGCGTGTCCCTTGAAACTGATCATGGACTCGATATTAGTCTGGTGGAAGGTGTTCTTCCATTCGATTCTGTTCCATGCTGCTCCTTGGAAATTGTAGATCCGGAGAACACACTGTGTACTTGTCCAGGTTTCATATCTTCAACAAGTTGCAGCAACAATGGATACAAGGAACTCAGTCATAAGCACGTTTAAAGGAAATGAATAGGCATAATCACATCACGAGATTGCAACCTAACGCCATCTCTCTCGACCATGCAGGAGGGCCTGAAGCACCGAATCGTCAGGAAGCCGATCAATAGCTTTTTTCTTTCGGTGAGGGGGAAGACGGTTGTTTGAAATTAATTAAGAAAATAAGTCATCTAAAATAATCAATTGAACCAAATCGTAGGGAGATTGAGTCTTACTATAGTCTTCTATGTCTCCCGAGTTACAGAGACAGCATGAGAACATGAGTGCTAGGGAGATTGATCAGCACTTACGTGAGCTCTTCCAAGAGAGTGCCAGAGTTGAGAGGTATGAGACCTCTCGGGCACTATTTCGAACAATGCTGGTGGAGGGTAACCCAGTTGGGCCACATGTACTCAAGATGATAAGGTACATTGAGAGGCTCGAGAGCTTAGGTTCCAAGCTGGACCAGGACTTAGTAGTTGACTTGATTTTGTCTTCACTCCCACCATCGTTTTCTCAGTTTGTGTTGAACTTCAACATGAACAGTATGGAGAAGAGTTTGACTGATCTGATGGCAATGCTGAAAACTGCTGAAAAGGACATGAAGGTGAATCCTTCACCACGAGCAATAATGGTCATAAAGACATACAAGCGTCTTGGCACCGGGAAATTCAATCCCAAGGCTAAAGCAGTTAAGAGCGCTGGACCTCCAGCTCAAAAGAAGCTTAAGAAAGGCCAGCAGGTGCCCCAGTCTGATGAGAAGGAAGCTATATGCTTTCATTGTGGCAAGAAAAGCCATTGGAAGAATAATTGCTTCCAACTCATGAAGAAGAATGCCAGTGGAGCAGATGCTTCAGGTGTCTTTGTGATTGAATGCAATCTTTCTGTTTCTTCATCATGGGTCATAGACTCCGGAAGTAGTTCTCACATTTGTGCGAACTTGCAGGGTCTAAGTGACTGCAGACGGCTGTCCAAGAGCGAGATAGACCTACGAGTGGCGAATGGAACTAGAATTGCTGCATTAGCTGTAGGGACGTATGTAATAAAGTTGCCCAGTAGATTTGATCTAAATTTGGAGAACTGTTATTTCGTTCCTAGTTTTTTCAAGAACATCATTTCGGTGTCGTGTTTAGACGCCAAGAGATTTGTATTTGAATTCAAGGACAAGTTGTGTTCCTTTTATTTGGATGGGATGTTCTCTGGAAATGGTTAATTAAATAATGGTTTGTACGTTCTGAATTTGGATGAGCCGATTTACTGTGTTGAAGGGAAGAAACAAAAAACGCGTGACTCAAACTTAACATATCTCTGGCATTGTAGACTTGGTCATGTAAACGAGAAACGCATCGCAAGGTTACTAAGTAACGGGTATTTGGACTCTTTTGAGTTAGAGCCCATAGATACATGTGAAGCGTGTTTACAAGGAAAAATGACCAAGAAGCCTTTTACCAAGACAGGTGAAAGGGCCAAGGATACTAGAACTCATACATAGTGATGTGTGTGGACCATTACCGGTTCAGGCCAGAGGAGCGTATTCATACTTCGTGACTTTCACCGACGATTTAAGTAGATATGGATATGTCTACTTAATGAGGCACAAGTCTGAAACTCTGCAAAAGTTTAAAGAGTTTAAGAACAAGGTAGAGAATCAACGAGGCCAGAAGATAAAGGCCCTTCGGAGTGATCGAGGTGGCGAGTATCTTAGCCAAGAGTTCATTGATTACCTTAAAGAGTGTGGGATCGTTTTACAACTCACACCTCCTAGAACACCGGAGTGGAATGGTGTTTCAGAAAGGAGGAACCACACAGTCATGGACATGGTTAGATCAATGATGAGTCATGCAAGTCTTTCGTTGTCATTTTGTGGTTATGCCTTAGAAACAGCAGTATACATGCTTAATCGAGTTCCAACCAAGTCAGTAGATAAGACACCTTATGAATTATGATTTGGGAAGAAACCGAACTTGTCTTGTCTTAAGATATGGGGCTGCGATGCTTATGTAAAGAATGAGAATTCTGATAAGCTTGCGGCAAGATCCACTAAGTGTATGTTTGTAGGTTATCCCAAGGAAACAAAGGGATACTACTTTTATCTCCCAAGCGAGCACAAAGTTATTGTTGCTCGATATGCTACTTTCTTGGAAAGAGAATTCATCTCTAAAGAGAGTAGTGGGAGTAAAGTAAGTCTTGAAGAAATTTCGGACTCTACAAACAGGTTGGAAATTGAACTTTTAGATAGGGAATCGGTACCACTAGTACAAGCGATTCCAACTTCTGAAAATGTTCAAGGAACGCAAGATCAACGTAAGTCGACAAGAGTACACCGAGAACCTGACATATATGGTTGGCTAGTAACCCAACATGGGAAAGTACTGCTCGTCAAGGATGATGAATCGTCGACTTATGAAGAAGCAATCGCTTCAAATGATTCCGAGAAATGGCTAGAAGCCATGAAATCAGAAATGGACTAATGTATATCAACCAAGTTTGGGAGTTGGTTGATGCGCCAGTTGGGGTAAAACCCATAGGGTGCAAGTGGATCTTCAAGAAGAAGATTGACATGGAAGGGAATATAAGCACCTATAAAGCAAGACTTGTGGCCAAGGGTTTCACTCAACGTCAAGGAATTGACTATGATGAAACATTTTCACCGGTTGCAATGCTTAAGTCCATTAGAATTCTGCTTGCGATAGCAGCTTACAAAGATTACGAGATCTGGCAGATGGATGTAAAAACTGCTTTTCTGAATGGAAAGTTACAGGAGGAAGTGTTTATGGTACAACCTCCCGGTTTCATTGCATCCAAGAATGCAGATAAAGTATGTAAGCTCAAGAGGTCCATTTATGGGCTAAAGCAAGCATATCGGAGTTGGAATCTGCGATTTGACGAAGCTGTCAAAGAATTTGGCTATGTCAAGAATCCAGAGGAACCTTACATTTACAAGAAGGTTAGTGGGAGCAAAATTTCGTTCCTAGTGCTGTATGTTGATCATATACTTCTGATAGGCAATGATATCCCTAGCCTAGAGTCTACCAAGACTTGGCCGGGAGAGTGTTTCTCTATGAAAGATCTTGGGGAAGCGACTTATATCTTAGGTATTAGATTATACCGAGATAGACAAAATAGGTTGCTGAGTTTGAGTCAAAATATGTATATTGACAAGGTGCTGAATAGGTTCAGCATGCAAGATTCCAAGAGAGGATTCTTGCCAATGTCACATGGTGTACATCTTTCCAAGTCTACGTGTCCGAAGACACATGAGGAGAGAGGAAGGATGGGCAAGATACCTTATGCATCTGCTATAGGGTCCATTATATATGCCATGATTTGCACTCGACCCGATGTCTCGTATGCTTTGAGCATGACAAGTAGATATCAGTCAGATCCTGGAGAGGGTCATTGGACTACAGTAAAGACTATCCTTAAGTATCTTAGAACAACAAAGGACATGTTCTTAATTTATGGAGGAGATGAGGAGTTAGTTGTCAGAGGATATTCTGATGCTAGTTTTCAGACAGATCGGGATGATCTGAAATCGCAGCAGGGTTATGTGTTTTGCTTGAATGGTGCAGCTTTATGTTGGAGGAGTTCCAAGCAGGAGACAGTTGCAGATTCTACAGCTGAGTCCGAGTACATTGCAGCTTCTAAAGAGGCAAAGGAAGCTGTGTGGATCAAGAACTTCACAGCGGAGCTTGAAATGGTTCCGAGCATTATTGACCCAGTGACATTATATTGTGACAATAATGCGGCCATAGCGCAAGCCAAGGAGCCGAGGTCTCACCAACGATCCAAGCACGTACTGCGGAAATATCACATCCTCTGAGAGATTGTTCAGAGGGGTGACGTGTTGGTTAGCAGAGTTGATACGAGCGAGAATATCGCGGACCCACTCACAAAAGCCTTACCTCTACAGAAACATGATACCCATGTGAGAAGCCTAGGACTTCGAGTCCATAGTGCTGGGCAATAGTGCAAGTGGGAGATTGTTAGTGTGTGCACTTATGTGCCAAGATACTTTAATGTATTTGTGGATAAATAATTAATAAAAGCGAGTATTTGTTATTGATTATTTTACTTTTCTGTACGTAAAATTATTAATGATAAGGTCCCACAGATTATTGAGTATATTAATCTGAAATAGTCCGTTATCGGATAGATGTTTAGAGGGGACATTGACATCTAGATTATCGCTAAGTATAGCTGAGGTCAAGATAGACCAAGGGATAGTGTATCCAAGTTATACTTAGGGGTATCCTAAGATTAGGGATACTGGACACAACCCGATTAAGAGGGTACCACATATTGAACATCATTGGTCAATCCTCTTTATGGACGAGTGTAATTGATCTTTTGACTTGAGACCTTCATTTATTCTATGCGTGGAGTTTGCGCACTTTGACGTCGTTAAAAGCAATCTTTAACCGGATTGTGAGTAATACGATTGTTGGGTGTGTGACAAAGCGTAGAGAGAATAGTGTTGAGTCAATATAGGATTCATCGCTCTCTTGGATTAGAGAGTTGACATCTAGGCCACTTGATAGAGATATTAGTGACTCTAAAATCCATGGCCATGGGAGGAATGTTTTACATTCAAGAGAGTCTATTATATCTTGGTAATAAAGTAAAACAATTAATTTGGTGATGATGTATTTTGCGCCGAATTAATTGAGATGTCGGATAGATGAAAAGATTGAATTACACAGTAATCGGTTCATAGTGGTTTATGATTTATAATCATTATCCTAACACGTTGGGTGACTAAAAACTGTTGCTAGACGGTTACCTTAGTTTGTGTATGGATATACACTACCTTCGTGTATAGGACCTAGAGGGTCGCACGCATAGCACGTCGACACGAACATTATATTTTGATTATTTTAGTTGATACTAAAATTAATCATTTTATTTCAGAATTAGAATTAATTGGATTATTAATTTATTCTGAAATATCGGAAGCAAATAAATAGACCAAGATCGAATATGGATTTATTCGGGTCGTATTATTATTATTAAAAAGGATATGAAATGAATATTTAATTAATTAAATAAAATAATTTGATAATTAATTTATATCTAACGATTAAATATATTAATTATATATAAAGATTAAATTAAATTTTGTCTTGCCGTTACTTACGTTTGTCTTTTGGATTGTAAAGATTGAAACGTAAAGTTTTCTTTTAAAAGGCAAGAAATTTAATGAGATTGGGGATTGTCAAATAATATTGAGATTGGCATATCGTGTCAGGGAGTTCCTGGATAAAAGAATCTCAACAAAAAGAAAAATAGGTCTGAGTGTTTTTGCTTCGTAAAAGTTATTTGTCGATCTAAGAGTCTAGCACTTACAGGATCGTTGATGCGTTCGTGATCGTGTGCGCGTGGATACCGCTAGAGGTGTCACACTTGGGACTCTTTGTTTTCAGATTGTCTTAACGGTGATTTTGAGGTAAGATTTCCGGGTAAGAATTATTTTTATTCTTTACCAAAATTATTTTTATCATACGTACCATGAATTCAGATAATTTTGGGCTGAAAAATCTTGTTTTACTGCTTCCGCTGTGCCCGAATTCTAACAGAGAGTACAGAGCGGGGACGGAGACGCCGGGGGAAGGAAAGCTCCACACGAGGTGCTGCGTTTTAGCTGTGTACGTCTCACCCCTCCCCTTCGCTGTCTAGTTCTCTGCTTGCTGACTGTCAGCATGATTGCGTGGGTTTGTGCGTCGGGGGCGGGGAGCGTCGGGTAGTTTTGAGGGCATTTTCTGCACGGGTAGTTGAAATGCCATATGGGATCGAGCGGGTTCTGCGGGCTTTGGGAATTTCCTTAAATCTGGTGCCCGTAAGGTTGCTGTTGAGATGCATCGCGGCAGCAGAAATGGGGGTACGCAGGAGAGGGTGGACGACGGTGCCACGCGCGAACGAGAAATGCGTGTGGCTCCGCCTTTGGGGGGAGTCGCCATTCTGTCGGTACGGCCTGTGCGACCCCTGATGGCTGCCTGTAGGATTGTTTTGGACAGAAAGTAAGAATTTGACGGATTGCAATATATTGATTTACAAAATTTATATTAGTAAAATTTATAAAAGTTAAGGTTATAAATATATATTTTACCTCAAAAATGATAAAAACATTTATTATATTTTACAAAATAAAATTTTGATATTATCCATTAAATGTCAATTTTCAAGCTAACATATCCTCATGAACTGACGCACTGATAAATTGTTATAGATATTTGGAAATATTCAAAACACAGCACAAAAAAAAAAAAAGAACCCACGTCCCGAATTGAAAACCCAAAACCCAAACCCAGAGCCAGCCGCAGAGGAGGACCGGCGGCTGCGGCGGTGGGTTCCGCCCTTCACTCTCTCTATCACTTTTTTTTAGTGAAATTTTTGTGGGATTGGGGAGGGGCACCGAGTCGATTGACTGTGGTGGTTGATTTTTGTTTGGGGTTTGTTGCTTGTTGGAGGTTATTTGATGATCTTTTCTGGGTTTTGATTTTGTTCCCCTTCTCCTCCCCGGGGTGCTGTTATTGATGCTTTTATGTTGTTTAGCATGATTTCCTTCGTGGACAATCGGTAACTGTTTGGTTCCTTTGTAGGGGGATCCTGTCTGTAATGCCACCCCTTCCATGCATCGTTTTACTGCCTCTCACTTCTCCCTGTATCTTAAATCTTCTCCAGTTCAATGGCGAGAAGGCCCAAGAGAGGCGCCCCTCCAAGTGCTCCTTCTCCTGAGGAGGCTGCTTATTGTCCTGCCCTCGTTGATGATTCTGTTCGGAGATTCAAGGAGCTAATGGCCAAGTTTGCATATACTGGCTCCTCGGCGAAACCCAGAGAGAAGGTTGTGTCTCCCTACTTCCAGAAGGGAAACGCCGGCGATACTCTGACTCCCCTGGCACCACGCAAGACGATTCTCTCTCCGTGCCTCAAGAAAACATCTAAACGGGGGAAGGAAAGGGAAAATCTGCAGGTCGAGGAGATGGATGCTGCCCTGCAAGATTCTGTTCTGCTCAAGGTGGCTTCGGCTCAATCGGAGAGGAATAAACCATCTCGCCGTCGAGATTCTAAGGGGAGGAAGATTAGGATTTCACCTTACTTTGCAAAAAGTGAGGCCGACGAGGTGAAAGCCAAAAGGAGGGAGAAGGCGAAGAAGTTGAGAGAGGAGGAGAGGAAGCTGGTGGAGTTGTTTCCATTGAAGGGGAGGACACTGAAGGCGGCCGAGAGGAAACTTGAGGCATATAAGAGGAAATCGGCAGACAACAAATGGGTGCCTCCCCGGTCAAGGCACCACCTAATGCAGGAAGATCATTTCCATGACCCTTGGAGAGTGTTGATCATCTGCATGCTTCTTAATGTTACCACAGGGAAGCAGACGAGACAGATACTAAACGGGTTCTTCGAGCGGTATCCAGATGCCAAGTCAGCTGCGGTGGCCTGTGAAATTGAGATGGAGGGAATGATAAGAGGTTTAGGTTTGCAAAAGAAGAGGACCCGAATGATAAAGAGGCTATCGGCAGAATACCTTGATGAGGATTGGCAGTACGTGACGGAGCTTCATGGAGTAGGGAAGTACGCGGCAGATGCTTATGCAATATTCTGTAACGGGAAGTGAGAAGAAGTGGATCCTGGGGATCACAAGTTGAGGGACTATTGGATGGATTCATTTTTCCCTAAGGATGCACAGGGGAGTGGTGATGCTGGTGCCGATGTTTATAACTAATTTATGCATAAAGAAAATGATGCGCATAAACTTTAATGTACGTAAGCTCTACGGTACATTACTAGAGATACTGTAGTGACAATATCGTCTTATTCGATACTAAGCACCAAGTAAAGGTTTTCTTTAGTGTATGTCATGTGCACATGATATAAAAGTAATTTCATGCATGCAAATTATTTAACCAGAGCAAATATATAGATGATCATCATAGCAGTCTATTATCAATATTTTACATGGACCAATAGTTAAGAAAACAAAATGTCGGATACAAACTCCCATTAACCAAAAACATCAAAAAATTCTACGACACCCATGTCTACAACATGTTCTTGAAATCCATAAGCCTAAGTCCTTTAGTCAGTGGATCCGATAACATCGGCTCGTACCTATATGCTCCACATCTATGTGCCCTTGTCTTACCCGCTCACGAACTATGAGATACTTAATCTCCATATGCTTATAACTACCTGTAGTTCGGTTGTTCTAGGAGTAGAACACTGCAACGCTGTTATCACAATAGATCACTAACTGTGTAGCAATGGAATCAACATCTCTAAGGAGTGAAAAAATTTATGAGATAAACTGCATGAGAATACGCCCCATAACATGCAACAAACTTTGTCTGCATGGTCGGGGAAGCTCTGAGAGTTTGTTTAACACTTTTTCAGGAAATGACTAATCCAATCAACATGAATATATAACTTAATGTAGACTTCATGTCATTGGAACAACTAACAAAATTGAAATATCGATATCCTATTACCTTAAGGTAATAGGATATCGCCACCAATAGAAGAATATGCGTTGCGCACAGATATTCCATCATCTGACCAACTCCGTGACTGGTTGAAGATGCTCAGACCCTCGGAGTAGGAAATCGTAATCAGGTTAAAGCTTCCACCCATAGAAGAATAACCTCTTCCCATTTCATTAATGAACAAGAATTTGGACGACGTGAACGAACAATGAAATATACGAAAATTGAGCTACTTGTTAGAATAGCAAAATATCATGTACAAAAGTTCGGTTACATGTAACTGATGCGTATAAAAATCAACTTACATGTAAGAATAATAAATTGACATGTATGGAAAATGCGTGACATTTAAGAATAATAAAATGACATGTACGAAAAAATGTCCGACATATTAATAACATGTATGAGAAGTGCACGACATGTAAGAACAATGTATTTACATTTATGAACAGACGACTGACATCACATCTGACTTACTAACTCCGGGGCCTCCCATTGATATTGGAAAAAAGGAAAAGGGACGAGCATTATCGAAACTTCAAATTCAATTTCGTGTGACTACGTCACGCGAGAAAAGGGACGTCTAGACCTAAACGGAATTGAATTCGAGTAGCGATAAGATTCGTTTAACATCACAGGTTTCGACCGGAAAAATTATAATTAGAGATAACCGTGTTAGGCTTATGGACTTAATAAAAATTATCAGACAAGGAATAAAATGAAATAAAAAAAGGACATCGGACATCTAACTGGGACAATGGATGGGGGGACAGTGGTGAAGAGAAATTGGCACCACACGTCTTCTATCCGGATGAAGGGGACTACTAAGAGAGGGGTTTTGGTAGATAAAGGACAGTTTTCACTGACCCCGGGAAGAGAAGGAGAACGCGATTTGCCTGAGTTCCTTCTTCGGAGTGCTGCGTTGCTTGTAGACTGACGAGCAGCGGGAGGAGAGTACAGAGCGGGGACGGAGACCCCAGGGGAAGGAAAGCTCCACACGAAGTAGAGATTAACCAACTAACAACGTTTAATACTCAAAAGCAACTCCCTCATTTCATCATCTCTCGTATATCAACACTTCGTACGGTGCCAAACCACCGAAGTGTGTCCCCACCCCACTCCTCCAGGAGCGCTCGGGTGATGGCAGCAGGAACGACTGCGAGTGGTCGTCACCTCCGCATCCTCCTCCGACATTACAGCCGGGTAATACCATTCCACCGCGCAACAGTAACAACAACATCCACTAATTCAACCAATGTCTCATCGTGGCAGAAGATTGAATTAGAATGCTGGGTAGCGGCTATCTGACATAGCCTCCACTACCTCCTCGTAATGCGAGTTCATCCTGGAAACAAGGCACATAATAGAACAACAGAACTTCCCCACCGTCCAAGTGATATCTTCGCATCACCCCGGGGGCGAAGCTCGGTTCTATCCCGATCAACTCGTCACACAATTTCCTCAGAAACCCTCGCTCGAAACAATCTGTGGTTCAGTCTCAAGAATAATCTCCACCCTTTCCACTCATAACCGGAATCAAGCTCACCTTTTGCTCCATTAGCATGCCATCCAGCAGTGACAAAAGAACGGCAAACATCCAGACAAAGATCAGCACCTCAGCTCCCGTCTGATCGCACGGCCAACTCACAGAAGAATACACCACTATTCCACTCGCCGTTTACCAAACCATCCCGCAGCTAACCCCACAGAGGTTTCTCCGCATCATCACCACTTACAGCCACAGGAAGCAGGCGAACACTATTCACAGGCACAGCAGAATCCTGGCAAACGGAACAGTATACTCAGAGGACAATCCAACTTATTTCTCTCACCCACGAACAACACGACGTCCCGGCAATGCCGAAGACAGTTCAGCCACCAATCAAGAAGACGGAACGAGGGACGTTCCGACTCGTCAAGGGCTGTATGCGAAAAAGGCGGAAGGACAATGAAAACAGAACGCTGGCGAGACTAGGTGATGATGACAGCACCTGCGCCACGATGGACGAGAAATGGAGCATGCATAGCCCACAACCCTCCGACTCAGACTCGATGGAATTCCCTTACCCGACCTACCCTCCTCCCCATATTAGAATGCCTCGAATAATCCTTGATGCTCTCTTCATGACATCAGTTTCAAGTGAACAAGCAGCCAAAGCCAACAATGAAAAATGTGATTCGACATTCCTTGCAATGAGCTCACAAACTTTGGTAGTCAAACCATAAATACTTGATTTGAAAGGGGGCATCCTTGGAAAATTTCAACATGATATAGATCAACACCTTGATATTGCAGGATCTGATGATCTCAACTTAATTTTTGGTTCTATGGAAAGTAGCCAAGGAGGAAATCCTCCAAAGTCCCACTCTGCAGGAAACATTCACACTATTATTACATTAGATAATAGATTAACAATACCATGAACTTCAAGATTGAGCATGTCGCAGGGAAAAAATATCAACGCTTCTAGATGAATGGGAAAAGCCCACGGGTCAAACCAGGGATTCAGACCTCAATGTGCAATTCTGTCAAACTACCAACCATTAACAGATAACGATACCTCCACAAATATATGGACCGACTCGAAGCATGACAAGCAGGTCAAGCTTCTGGCATAGCATCAGGTAGGATATTATGTCTGCAATCCCCTCGAACATCAGTTCTCCAGGCTTAGGTTCATGAACGTTCCATGGCACGCAGGGTTGAATCGTATTCAAGCCTAGTGCTTTAGCTCTCAGTAATCTATCTTCCCAGTACTGCATTAGCAGAAATCAGATCCTGTCATGATTGCACCATGAAATAAATTGCACAAGTTAACTCTAATAACAGTATCGAGTCGAGGACAATAAATTGTAGCCCTGCATCTGGTGAATACCAAGCATGAAAACGAAGAGTACAAATTTCTTTACGAATGGATACCAATATAGAAAGCAATCTGTTGAAATTGCCCCCAGAACAAGGGGATCAACTTGTCATTTTTAAAACCATGGGGAAATATTCATTGTTGTAATCAGGATAGAAAGGCAGTACCTCAGGAAGTACGCGGAAATAGTGCAGATCACCACCGATAATTTGGAAAGGCTTGCTATTTTTCCAAAACTTGTCCTCATCAATCTTAAAACTCTGGTAAGTCGCCTGATTCCATCCATTCAAAATGATAATAGACACATTTCAGTCCAAGAGGAAGGAAGAACGCTAGATAATCCCCTTATCATCGAGAATGAACGTCAGCTACTTACTAAAGATTCAAAACTTACACCGAAAACAGATAATTCATTCACATATGTCCTTCATTTTCATATATATAACTGAATTAACAATAAAACACAGAGAAAAGATATATCACTGATAAAAGATGTTTCCCCAATTCAAACTAAATTATCCGTGGCCATCTATGAAGTGTCGTCGTTCACATTCACAACAACGGAAACACAGCTCATCGGTAACCGTCAGTTAAATGCCGGGTGGTTGAAATGCCGGTATGGGATCGAGCGGGTTCTGCAGGCTTTGGGAATTTCCATAAATCTGGTGCCTGTAAGGTTGCTGTTGAGATGCATCGTGGCAGCGGAAATGGGGTACGAAGGAGAGGGTGGACGACGCTGCCACCTTTGGGTGGAGTCGCCATTCTGCCGGTACGGCCTGTGCGACCCCTGATGGCTGCCTGTAGGATTGTCACCATGGGTCTTCGGTGCAGCTGGATGATCTCTAGCAAGTTGGTACTGCTGTCGGTGCACCTTGATCCGGAGGGAGGGGGAGAAGAGCTGCAGCCGGGTTTTTTCCTTGGGGTAGCATTCGGTCGAGATGGATGCTGTAGCGGGCGGCTCCCCTGCTTCGGAATGGGTGTACGGCGACGACCGATTATGCGTACATTGCATCCTGTCTCCCCTTCGCCGTGCTGCGTAAAGTGAGCTGCGGCCGTGGCCTAGAGTGGACGATTCTACTGGTCCTTGCCTTCTGTAATACTTCAAATAAACAAGATGGAATCTGTTGCTACGAATAGTTCGAAAATGGCTTACAAACAGGTTGATTTGCCAGCAACATCGAATGGGCCAAATATTTTTATTAGATTTGCAAATACATTTTTCCCTGGGGGTGGCATTCACTATTGGTTTGGTCACCGTTTACAACAAATAAGTTTATACAAATAGTACGAGCACCCTCAGATCCTCGGAGAACGGCACAGCATTGGTTCGTCATCTTCGCCTGCTTGTAGAACATCTGCAAGCGATTGCAGAACATTATTCCGCATCAGGGGGCTTCCTCACGCTGTCCAGTTTCTCACCTCGAGATCCTGAGGACCAACATTAAATCCTCAAATCACAAAAGCTCAAATGCCTGTTTGGGTCAAACTATCGCAGCAGCAGCAGCAGGCGCGGGGTTACCAAGTTCACCGGTCAGCTCCTATGATGCGGTTGAATCGATTCAGCAGATTCTCCAATGGAGAAAAGAAAAATCATGCAACAATGACCACAACATCAACAACATACAAAGCAGCAACAGCAGGCGCAGTCGCAGAAGGCAGCCAACTAAGCAAAAGGACGGTTCCCACTTGCTAAAGGTCATTGCTAATGGCATGGGGAGTAACGAACCTATTGTTTGCCAAAAGGAAGAAACAACATTTGCCACTACTCCAAGAACATCACAGTCGATCAACGCAACGACAGCAAAAGCAGGCTCATGCTCCGGCCGCTACAATAACGCTCACCTAACCTTCTCCCGAGGCAAAATAGGGACGACTCAACACTTTCCCCCAGATCAGCGGCGAAGCCCTCCTAATCAGTGGCAGCACTAAGGACAGGTTTGTGAGCAAAAGAAATCGATACTTCTGGGAGGAGGCCCTGCCGTTGCCGACAGCAAAACTGCAAGGAACATTCAGCTCTGTTTGGAACTCGGGAGCTTAATGAATGGCAAGGGAACTCACCTGAATTCCCTGTGGAATCTCGAAGGCATTCTACCGAAGACTCGGAATCGAGCGCAACTCCTTCAGTTTCCTTCTCGAGCTCTGCCATTTCATCTCCGTGTTGATGTTCCTTATCAATGGCGGTCGAGTGCGTGACCTTCCCCTGCTCGATTACCAAGTGGGCTTAGCATACAGTGGCTGTCCATGCATCCTCAGTCTCGACGACCAGAACTTCCTGGTTCACAGATGCACCTGGTATTGCAACAATAAATTAGAGATCGAGCAAGGGGAAGAGATCAAACAAGGCCCCAGGACAAACCCAAAAAAAAAGGGGAAGAAGAAGAAGAAGAAGAAGGGGGACCAAGCCCGTATTAGACTGCCAAACCCGGCCTAAAACGAAATGAAAAGCCCAAGCCAAAGGAGGGAAATCAAGCCCACCTACAAGTCCCGGACGATTGCAGCCTCCCACCTGTGCCTGACACCTACCTGCAGAGAAGAAAGGGAAGAAATCAGACGAAGAAGACAGAGCAGAAATCGTCACCTCCTTGCACCCGCCATCCCACCCGCACAAGAGACTCAAGCAACAGTCTTGTCACTCCATCCCACTTGATCCCCACTTGTATGCCGTCCCACCGCCTGAGCCCTGCACCAGCCGAAAGGAGGGACGTCAGACACAAGATAGAAGGCGATACAAGATGGGAAAGTCGATTGTAAGCAGGGATAGCCCTGCCTAGCCGCAATGATCCCTCCTAGGATCATCAATGGCCTCGCCCCTTGAAGCAAGTGCCAGGGGGGATCAGATGAGAACGGAAGGAAAAAGATAAAAGGGGGCTTCTTCTCTTCCAGCAAAAAAAAAAAAAAACTGATCTTTCAGCTGACGGAGAGTACCCGCTTGATCAGCCGACCTCCGGCCGCCTTCACCTCTGGAGGACTTGAGCCATCTTCACCACCACGAACTCCTCAACAACTCTCTGCCAAGGTAAGAGAGTCAACAATGTGGGACTTCCCCGTGACAACCTAAACTCAACAACAACAAATAGGAGGCAACGTCGACTCGGCCTCCACTTACCTTGGCGATGACAGCAAAGACCGTCTCTAGTGTTTGCTGCGGAGGCCTTGAGCTTCTAGTCGTCTCAACCTAGCTCCCTTGACGTTCCAGACAGCTGCAACGGCCACAGGAGATGATGACGATCCAGATGAAGCCTTGACGCATCCCTCTTTTCTTTCCCAGTAGCTTCCTAGAGCAATCACTCTGAGTGTTACCTCCTGAAGCCCCGCGGCTACTCCTTTTGTTACTAACGCTTTCTTTACTTGTACAGATTTTAGAACGCCGAAAAAGGGAGACCATGGAGAGAAGAACGTCACCTTCAGGAAACTATGGCAAGACGGAGGGATGATTTCTCGAAGCCCCAATTCAATGACCATGACCAACGGACCGGCACCATGGAGCTGCTCCCCTTCCTCAACTCCACATAATTGGCAGTTGGCGTCTCCTCCCCAAAGTCCGGCAACCAGCTCTCCTCTCTCGTTCTTAGGCGCCCCCCAACAGTGACAACCTGTCCCCAGTACTCCAATGACAACATCCACAACGCCCAACTCTTCCCATGCTCTCCTCGGCTTGGATCCGACGACTACCGCCTCAAATCATCCCGGATTTGACCACCCACGACCACACTCGGCCTCCCGACTGCCTCAACGCTGGTCTCGTCCCCGGAGTTCCAGCCACGCTCGCTCCAGTACTTCCACAGCCCATTCCCGGCGGTTTCGAACTCCACGGTTTCTTCCCGGCCAAACCTGCTCCCCGCCAGCCTCTCCCTCAAATCCAGCCGTGACGGACCTCCCTTCTCCCCGGTCACGACCAGTTGCCCCGGCTCCTCCCGTCCTCTCCTCGGTTCATCCTCAGAACCAGCTCAGAGTCGGCATCGAGAGCGGCAAACCAAGAGCTCGACCCGCAGCGGCCAAACGCCCACAAGCTCAGCATAAACGGAGCCCATGCTCTCCAGACGAGGACGTCTTCAGATCTGGTGATGGACCCCCCTTTCCTTTTTCCCGACGGCAGCAATCTCGGATCCCACCTCTACCTCTCCTCTTTCCCTCAGCAAGCTCCCCGGCGAGTCCACAGCAGCCCCAAGGCGGCTCTCCATCGCAAGCTCTCACTATCCCAGAATCGGCAGCAACCAGCGACGACGAAGCTCCACCTCCCGGCGCACAGAGCCAGCGGCAGATCACAACCCCCCTCTGGCGACCCACCATCCAGCGACGGCTCCTCGTTGCTTCCCAACAACCCCTTTCCTCAGAAATGGCAGCGGCCAGTGACCGGAGCTCACCTCCAGACGCTTCAGTCCTCCAATAGTTCCACGGCAGCCTCGATCCGGCGACAGCGAGCATCCTCCGGCGTCCCTAAGGCTCCCCTCCGAGCAGAGCAGCACGGCAACCTGTCTCCACCCTAGCCGAACCCACTACCGCCGCCTCGGCCCTTCTCCAACCCAGATTTGTCACTCCCTGGTAACCCGTCCAAATCCAGCCACAATCCGGCCTCTCTTCAACGCCAACGGCCCACATCCTCCCGGCATCCTCCCTCCCCTGTAGCTGTGACGATCCGGCCTCGGAGAAGCCTCCCATCTCAGACCCACGACGCCGTCCCCAGATCCGGCCGGCTCCCCGTCATCTCCTTCGGCGCACCAAAGCGGCAACCCCTCCTGGAGCAAGTTTCCAGCTGGTCTATAGCACGCCAAATGGGTTTCTTCCCCTTTGCTTCTTGATCGACGAGATGGGTGGCCGGCGTATCCTGGGTTCGGCTGGCGCACGAGTTCTTGGAGCAGCAAGCGCGTCGTCTCCTCCTTCGTCCCACCCGATTTTGCGATATCCTGGTTCGCCACGTCGAGCTCCTGGAGGAAACGAAGCAAGAGCACTCAGAGCAAAGGGGAAAGTGCTTTCTGCTGGGGAGGGGGTCGCGTGTCAGGTAATAGATCTACTATCCCTCAATGATTTTCCTTTAGTTACGATTTCTAACTTATTATCTTAATAATTTGATTTGCCCTAAAAATTTTTAATCACCTTCATTTTGACCTATTAATTATAAACTATCTTTGGACGCAATCTGAAAACGTTTCTTTATTTCATCATTTCATTTGGACTTTAATCCTTACGTTTTCTTGCCTGAATTTATCATGTTCCCGTAGATTAAAATTTAATTTTAAATGTGCATTATTAACCTTTATCTCCTCTTTATTTCGCATGTAAAATACGGAGGAAATTTCTCGATTTTTTCGTTAAGCGAACATCTTTGATCAAAACGCACTTAATCCTGAAGATCAACTCGAACAATTTCGAAGATTAACTCGAAGGCCCGTGTATCAAACCGCGTGGATCTACCCCGGCCTAAAAACCGCGGGCTCGAAGATTTAAAGCGGCCCCAACCTTCAATCAAAGGTACAAAGGGGAGGTGCGGGCCTCCCCGAATTTTCTTTGAACCCACTTGTAACGGATTGCGGGCCCAAGTGTATAGGCCCGCAATCACCGCCCTTCCCCGCTCTTTTGATCTAAATAATTGTTTGTGATTGCGCGTATGCTTAGGCTTTAGGTTTTGCGTCGCATGATTAGTTTTAATCAAACAAACCTAAATTCGGGTCCAACGCCCGTTAAAACGTCGATAAAAGTCCGGCCTACTCCCGGATCGGGCCCAACACCCGTCAATCAAAAGTTAAACTTTTTTGGACAAATCGCCACCCTTTCGCATGTTTTAGAATACAAAGGTTAGTAAATAGGAATCCCCGAACCCAACTCTGATTTTTCCGACTTAAGATCACATTTTTAAACTAAGTCGGTGGCGACTCCGAACAATTTACCAAAGCTAAACATTACCCTCTTTTCGGAGCCATTTAGGATGAGGTGACGGCAGACCGAGCCGCTCCTTGAGCCTTCCCCAAAATTCGGGAGCGAGGTCTTAACGCAGCCTTTCGCTCGCCACCTTCAGGGAACTGGAGACGGTTGGCGAAACGTCCCGCAAACCCGTTCGCGAATCAAGGGAAGGCCCAACCCCGGGTCCCCTTTCCGCAGCGTCCGGCGTTCGAGTCGTAACGTCGACCGGATCGGGCCTCGGGGGAGCGGGCCCGGATCCTCGGGTTGCCCGAACCGCAGCGCGCGTGCTAGGCCGGAGGGCGCGCGTACATCCCGGATGGCGACTCCACTGCGGATACTCCGCATGTGGATTCCTACCGAAAACCTTTTACAAACCACATGCGGAGGGGAGTTGTTTGTTTTCGCATGTACTTGATTAGCTCGGTGCCCTTTGTATGATCTCCTACCTGTGTTTGTTTACCGCTTTATTAGGCATACATAGGTAAGTCCCTATACCCGGGACTAGGATCTTTAGGGGGTCACCGAAAGGCACGGCCTCGCTGCTTCCTGCGGCTTGTAGGCTATGGACCGGGACCCGCCTCCCTTAGTCCGAGGGAGGTCTTAAAAACCTTCATCCGAGTCTAGAATTGCTTGCCCACTACAGGTACCAGACGCCGCACGTGCATTTGCTTGTTACTAAGTGACTACTACTCGTGCAGGGACAAGTTCAGGTATGTGTTGTATGCGATAAACCGTGACACTAACTCTGTTCATTTTGCAGCGGTTTGGGTTGGTCACGGGGGGTTCCAAATTCCTTTTCTCCCTTCCCTAACTCCTTTTACCGCTTTAATACATTCATACACATTCATGATTGCGTGAATGCATTTCAATTCACAATTGTTCTTGTAATGCCATACATTCTATTTTACTTGAACACGATTGCACAAATTACGTGCTGAATCATACCATACTAGGGTTAGGGATTGGAATGTTATCATCCTGGATTGACACCCTATTATGCAGAAAGACTTCATGGAGCCCATCGCATTGCGTCAGAAGGACATGCCTAACGCCCATCACCTCCACCAGTGGTTGCCGCTGCTGAGGCCATCCGAGCTCGAGTTCGTGCAGTCCAAGCTCAAGGGGCTCTTCCACCTCATTCACCTGGAGTTGGATTGGGCTCTCCTGCAGAACCTGGTGGGGCGCTGGGATCCGGATTCCTTCGTCTTCCGCTTCGGGGATTTGAAGCTGGCGCCACTCTACGAAGAGTACATCAACCTTGCTGAGATGCCCCACCGCACGGGAATACTGCCCTTGCCTCGGATCGACAAGCCGAAGGAATACATAGCAAGGCTTCTCCAAATCCCGTCAGCAAGTGTACCCGGACTGTTCCATTCCCAAGGAGACATCAGCGTCAATGGCATCATCGATCTGCAACTAACGCCGTACAACCCACGCATGGGAGAAGGGCAAGGATCGGCACGGGCGTTCATCCTGCTATTCGTCGGGACGATACTGTACCCGCAGAACGAGAAGACAATCAACAGGCGAGCCGTCTACATTACCAAAGCCATTTTGGAAGGCGCTCCTTTCCTGCCCAACCTGATTGGAGAAACCAACTTCAGCCTCACCAACATTGTGCGTGAAGCCAGGCGAGGAGTTCGCAACCACCGAATGACCTTCTGTCCAGCCCTACTGCAATTGTGGTTCTACACGCATCTCGGGATCACAGGGGAAGCCTTCACGAGAGAGCACACACCGGGATTGCTGGCCCGCATCGTAGAGCATGCCCGCCTTCCTATACGCACCTTCGTTGGAGTCGACGCACTATTCCATTCTCTGGAGCCTGCCGACTTCTATCAGAGAGCCCCCTGCTTCGACACGGATGATGCCATCACTTCCTCGACGGACGGATACTTCATTCCAATTATGGGGTTCGGAGGCACTTCCTACTACGTGCCATTTCAAGTCCGACACCAGCTGGGATTGACTCCGAGGATCAGAGCACCTCCACAGCAGCTCTTCCGACCGCTCAGCCTCGACGACAAAGTGATCAAGACAGCACTCCAGAGGGTGATCGCGCACATCTCCCGCACATGGATGACCCTCACGGAGGAAATCTGCGAGCTTCCACCAGAGCCCGAGGAGGAGGATCGCGCAGCTCAGTCCCAGCGCTTCTGGAGGAAGCGTCATGCTCAGTGGGATCGCACCTGATCGACGGCGTCGTCATGCAGCTATCGGGCATACGAACCCATTCTATCTTTCATTTCAGTTGATTGTATTTTAACTTTTACGAAGATGTTGAACTTGTTGGTCTCTATCTAATTCGTTTCTTTTGGGGTTAAATTCGAGTGAGAACAATCCGATCCCTACATTAGACACATCATGCATCACTACATGTCATGCATCTATGGTATCACTGCTTGATGCTGATCAGATTTTCCTTTGTGCCAAGCCAAGGTACTGAGCAATAGGTCCATATCGAAATATCGTGCCATCCGAGCAGTGATGGCCGAAGCTTCGGTAGGACAAGCGCTGACTCCCATGGTCCTGTCTCCGGCGGCGGAAGAAGAGATGGCCCCGGCTGCCGGAGTCACCATTGCCGTCCCGTCGCCCGCCGTCATTGACTTCTCGGCCGCAATGGAAGCTGCCTCACCTTTCCCAATGTTCGCCTTCCCGTCGTTGCCCCAGACTATCCTCACTACCGGACAACCCTCAGATGGGAGGACCTCACCGATGTACGTCCCACCGCTGGTTGCGTCAACAGCGCCGACGGTGATATCGTCAGCTGCTCTACTGGCGGCAACTCCCCCCAATTCCACCTCAAACATACTGGCCCAAGGCGCCGGCCCTCCTTCCCTGGGAGACAAGGTGGAGTCTCTCACAGCCGAACTCTCTTCTTTGAAGACAATGATGGCTGAGCTTCTCCAACGACAGCTAGCAGCCACCCCTGCTCCTGCCACCTCCCAAAACCCCCACCTTCCTCCTGTCATGCCAGGACCCCAAACATCAACATACCCATTCCATCCTAACCTAAACACTTCACCTCAAACATACTGGCCCAAGGCGCCGGCCCTCCTTCCCTGGGAGACAAGGTGGAGTCTCTCACAGCCGAGCTCTCTTCTTTGAAGACGATGATGGCTGAGCTTCTCCAACGACAGCTAGCAGCCACCCCTGCTCCTGCCACCTCCCAAAACCCCCACCTTCCTCCTGTCATGCCAGGACCCCAAACATCAACATACCCATTCCATCCTAACCTAAACACTTCACCAAACACTCTACCTCCCTATAATCCGGTCATGCCCGGATCCGCTACCTCCACAAGTGTAGCACCTTTATCTAACCCGTACATGAGTGGGCCACCCCTTTCCCTTCCCACGCCTCAGCCATATCTGCCTCCATACTACCCTCAACCAACATCCTGAGGGCCAATTCCCTACCTCCCAATGTCGTACGGGCCAACTCCCCACACCCACACTCAAACAACCGGGCCAACTCCCTACCCTCAAACAACCTTCACACCTCCCGCTTTCAGAATTTCCCAACCAATTGCCACCCCTTCAGTTCCGCATGTGGAACCAGCCTTGCCAAGCCCACGAACCCGTAACGCAGCGATCGTCGACGAGTTATTTGGCGAGCAACAACAGACTAACGCTTTCGAGACAAGGCTCGAGGCTAAGATTGCCTCAATGCAGCAAGAAGAGGCTCGCCGCATGGCAAAGTTGGAAGAGCGCCTGAACGCCATCCAGGGGCATCGGGCACACAACTGGGAGTACGCCAACTACCAGATCCCTCAGATTCAAGTCCCGCCAAAGTTCAAGATGCCCGAATTTGAGAAATTCCGTGGAAACGGCTGCCCGGAATTACATCTAAAGCACTTCTGCCACAAGATGGCAGTATATCCAGCAGACGATAAGTTTCGCATCGCCATGTTCCAAGAGAGTTTGGCGGAATCAGCTCTACACTGGTACTACACCAAGGATGTCAGCCAGTACGCGACGTTCAAAGACTTGGCCCTTGATTTCCTCAACTACTACAGCTTTAATGTTGAGATGGCGCCAACAATATCGGATTTGCGGAAATTGAAGAGATACCACACCGAAGACGTCAAGCAGTTTGCCTACCGTTTCAGGCATATCGCGTCCCAGATAAAACCGGCACTTACAGAGAGAGAGCTCATCGACGAATTCCTCCAGTTGCTCCCACGTGAGTACATGCCCTACATGATCGGGCAGACATTCTCCACCTTCGCCCAGGCAGTCATCAATGCAGACAAGCTTGACGGAGTAAATCGAGAAGGGCTAATCCCTTCCCCTTCAGCGAAACTGACGGTGAAGCCCAGGCCCAAGGAGCTAATTGCAACTGCTGAACAGAATAGGCAGTCAATGAGGGCAACGCCGCCCCCGACCTCGTACGCGCCAAGGACGTATATCGTAGCCGCGCTCAGGCCCCCAGCCCCTGCAGCAACTCGTTTTAGACCCCCAGTCAACATGGCGGGACAACAGCAGCCAAGGCCTGCGCAAATGGAGCGTCCACGACGGAGGTTAGAGGACTTGACCCCAACGCCCGATCCCCTGGATGTTATGTTTGTTCGATTGAGGGACATGGGTTTCATCAAGCCCGTTGAAGCCAAAGCAACCAACCCCTCCTCGTTCGGATACAACCCCAAGGCGGTGTGTCAGTACCACTCAGGAGCAGCAGGGCATGACACCAAAGATTGCATCGCCTTGAAGTTCAAGATTCAGAATCTGTTGGACGAAGGAGCCATCACATTTTCTGCGCCTGCGGCTGCCCCAAATGTTAAGAGCAATCCTCTTCCTGAGCATGTGAATTATATCGGGGCAAATTTCTTCTCAGTTTTAGCCGAACAGGAAGAAGAGGTGAACGTGTATGAATACGAGTACGCGCCCTCAAGGAGTGTTAACGTCGTAAGCGCCGGTCGTAGTCGAGGCCGAGGCCGCAGCCGAGGTCGAGGAAGAGGTCGTGCGCCCCAGTCCAGCAGAAGTGTTCAGCCCACTATCCTGCCGGATGGATTTACATTAGTTCCCCCTCGGCGGCCAAGGACGCCCTATGTTTATATTTCGTTGGGATCAACACAACCTGAAGCGTGTCAGACAGAATCATCGCCTGCAACGGAACCAAGGATTCCGGTCGTGATGGGACCCACCTGCACGTCTCTCAGCCCAGAAGTTGAATTAATTACCCGCTCAGGAAGGGTAGTGCCAGCCCCTGAAGCCTTGTCTCCAGCCGAATCTTCGAAGCCCAAGGCGCCTTCAAACGAGCAAATCCGCAAGGTGATTTATACGGTGAAGGAAAGCGACTACGATATAGTCGAGCAGCTCCGAAAACAGCCAGCCCAAATCTCACTATTCGACCTCATCCATTCATCTGACAAGCACAGGGAGATGTTGGAGAAGTTTCTCGCCGAGGTACATGTGCCAGAGCAGGTTGAAGTCGCGGCGTTAGATGCGTACATGAGCAGCATGCTGGCGAACAACATAATTACCTTCTCGGAAGACGATCTACCGGAACAGGGGCCAGATCACAACAATGCTCTCTTCATCACGCTCAATGATCTCCAAGGTTCTCATCGATGGCGGGTCAGGGGTTAATATCATCCCGTTGGCGGTAGCTCAAAAGCTCGGTATCAACTTGGAGAAGCTTTCACAATCCGGCTTAACTATTCGGGCTTTCGACGGCGCGAAGCGGCAGGCCCATGGGGAAGTTACGTTGGAGATCAAAGTTGGGCCAACCCTCTTCTCTACCCAATTCCAGATTCTGGAGACTGCGGGGTCCTTCAACATGTTGCTGGGGCGTCCATGGATTCACCAAGCTAGGGCAGTTCCCTCAACGCTTCATCAGATGATTCGATTTTCCTCAGATGGCAAGCTCATCACAGTCCGGGGAGAACATTCAATGGAGCTTTGCCACGAGATTGACATGCCATATGTAGGAGAGCCAACCGAACAGCCGTCAACAACGCAGACCTTGGAGATGGTCAACATGGTGAGGCGCGACTACAAATCAGATCCTTTGATGACATGGGGCAACATCAGTGCCGCAAAGGAATTCCTTCGACATGGGTATCAACCGGGCCAAGGACATGGAATTAGAGGACAAGGGATCGTCTATCCGATCACTATTCCAGCTCCTGCAGGGACTAGTGGACTCGGGTTCACTGGCAAAGTGCGGCGCAAACAGGGCAATCACTACATCAGCAAATCGGCCATCCATTTCGTCCGATCATCTGCGGCAACAATGGAAGGCGAAATCCTGTCGGAGAAGTTGGAGAATGTGAAGATCCAGAAGGATGAAGAAGTCGATGACGAGCAGATGACTATTGAACATGTCAACGTCATCCAAGTGAATATTGGGCTCGGTCATAGGCGTCGACCTCGCAGGCGGGCTCACTTCTTACCTCATAACGTCGCCATTCCCTGGAATCAAATACAGGCACATTTTCAGCAAGCCGGAGCACCGTACTTTCGAGCTCCAGTGGTGTCAATGCTGCCCAGGACGCCTCCAAGGTTCGAAACGCCTCCTCCGAACAGGCGCTTGGATTCTCCTACTACTAGCGAAGAAGCGGAGAAGAAGGAAGACAAGAAGACCAGGATACAAGAGTCCGAAGAAGAAGTTTGTATGATGGAAGCGTCGACCCTGGCCGAGTCAGACATGCCTCTCGACGGGTGAAACTTTCCATCTTTACTTTTATGCACTTAGATAGATAGAGTCTAGGGTAGGTTACCTTGCTACATTCTGGTCGCGGACTAGCAAGGTTGTCTATATGCAACGCGACCCCTAGGCAGTACCTAGGGCGTTTGTGGGATCGGGCCGACGAGGGACCCGCTGAGTCCTGATCCCACAACATTTTCTTTTGGTCATAAGCGCATGCCCTATTGTCACATGAAACGATATTTCGAATGATTCATTTCAATGCATCACTCTGATTTCTGCTCCTTTTCAGGAACGGCGCTTTGGGTACACCCGAGAACACCCCCGAACAAGATGGAGAAGCAGTAGACGACCCTAAATCCATAGAAGGATACTATGGCTTGGAACAAGGTCTTCAACGACATGAAGAACCAAAGGACATCACACTGCAGAGGCCGGTTTCGATCAACATCGGAACTCAAGATGACCCCAATGAATTGTTCGTCGGCGCAGACTTGTCAAAGGATGAAACTGAAGACATCACCAACTTGCTCAAGGAATTCTCTGACGTCTTCGCTTGGTCGTACACAGACATGCCGGGATTAGATTCGGAGATTGTGGAGCACAAGATTCCTACAGACCCGTCAGTTCATCCTAAAAAGCATAAGCAACGCCGGTATAAGCCCGAACTAGCCCTTGCCATCAAGGAAGAAGTGGATAAGCTGCTGAGGGTCAACTTTATCGAAGTGTCTACCTATCCACAATGGGTTGCCAACATAGTCCCTGTCATCAAGAAGAACGGGAAGGTCCGAGTCTGCGTCGACTACCGCGACCTCAACAAGGCGAGTCCCAAGGATGACTTTCCACTCCCGCACATCGATCTGTTAGTGGACAATACCGCTGGATTCAATAGATTCTCTTTCATGGATGGATTCTCCGGTTACAATCAGATTCGCATGGCCGAAGAAGACAAAGAAAAGACAACCTTCACGACGCCCTGGGGCACCTTCTGTTATCGAGTCATGCCTTTTGGACTCAAGAATGCTGGGGCAACTTATCAACGTGCTATGGTGGTTTTATTTCATGATATGATGCATCGCGAAATTGAAGTCTACGTCGACGATATGATCGCCAAGTCCAAGGAAGATGAAAACCACACTGTCATTCTCCGGAAGCTATTCGAACGGCTTCGTAAGTACAAGCTGCGCCTCAACCCCGCCAAATGCTTGTTTGGAGCAACTTCGGGCAAACTTCTTGGTTTCGTTGTCAGTAACAAAGGCATTCAGATTGATCCAGATAAAATCGAAGCAATTCGTGATCTCCCAGCTCCAAGGTCGGTCAAAGAGATCCGCGGCTTCATGGGTCGTGTCAACTACATCGGACGGTTCATCTCCAACCTAGCCGACACATGCAAACCACTGTTCAAGAAATTAAGGAAAGACGTCAAATTTGAGTGGGACAATGATTGCAAGATCACATTTGAGCAGATTAAGACGTATTTGACAGAACCACCATTTCTTATCCCGCCAAAGCCGGGGCATCCTCTCACGCTCTATCTCACCGTCAGGGAAGAATCATTTGGAGCCATGCTCGCCCAACAATTGCCAGGTGCCAAGGAGCATGCGATTTACTACCTCAGCAAGAAATTTACAGATTGAGAGTCGAGATACACAACTTCTGAGCGTACCTGCTGCGCGCTCATTTGGGTTCTCCACCGACTCCGACAGTATACTCTGCATTATGAGATCCTGTTAGTGTCCAAGAATGACCCACTCAAATATCTCTTCGACAAGCCAATACTGATGGGGAGAGTATCATAGTGGCAATTACAGCTCGCCGAATTCGACATTCGACTCCACTCCACGAAGTCAGTCAAGGGGAGAACAATCGCTGATCACATCGCTGAATATCCAGGAGGAACTCTGAGTGTTACCTCCTGAAGCCTCGCGGCTTCTCGGAGGACTCCTTTTGTTACTAACGCTTTCTTTACCTGTACAGATTTTAGAACGCCGAAAAAGGGAGACCATGGAGAGAAGAACGTCACCTTCAGGAAACTATGGCAAGACGGAGGGATGATTCCTCGAAGCCTCAATTCAATGACCATGACCAACGGACCGGCACCATGGAGCTGCTCCCCTTCCTCAACTCCACAGAATTGGCAGTTGGCGTCTCCTCCCCAAAGTCCGGCAACCAGCTCTCCTCTCTCGTTCTTCGGCGCCCCCCAACAGTGACAACCTGTCCCCAGTACTCCAATGACAGCATCCACAACGCCCAACTCTTCCCATGCTCTCCTCGGCTTGGATCCGACGACTACCGCCTCAAATCATCCCGGATTTGACCACCCACGACCACACTCGGCCTCCCGACTGCCTCAACGCTGGTCTCGTCCCCGGAGTTCCAGCCACGCTCGCTCCAGTACTTCCACAGCCCATTCCCGGCGGTTTCGAACTCCACGGTTTCTTCCCGGCCAAACCTGCTCCCCACCAGCCTCTCCCTCAAATCCAGCCGTGACGGACCTCCCTTCTCCCCGGTCACGACCAGTTGCCCCGGCTCCTCCCGTCCTCTCCTCGGTTCATCCTCAGAACCAGCTCAGAGTCGGCATCGAGAGCGGCAAACCAAGAGCTCGACCTGCAGCGGCCAAACGCCCACAGGCTCAGCATAAACGGAGCCCATGCTCTCCAGACGAGGACGTCTTCAGATCTGGTGATGGACCCCCCTTTCCTTTTTCCCGACGGCAGCAATCTCGGATCCCACCTCTACCTCTCCTCTTTCCCTCAGCAAGCTCCCCGGCGAGTCCACAGCAGCCCCAAGGCGGCTCTCCATCGCAAGCTCTCACTATCCCAGAATCGGCAGCAACCAGCGACGACGAAGCTCCACCTCCCGGCGCCCAGAGTCAGCGGCAGATCACAACCCCCCTCTGGCGACCCACCATCCAGCGACGGCTCCTCGTCGCTTCCCAACAACCCCTTTCCTCAGAAATGGCAGCGGCCAGTGACCGGAGCTCACCTCCAGATGCTTCAGTCCTCCAACAGTTCCACGGCAGCCTCGATCCGGCGACATCGAGCATCCTCCGGCGTCCCTAAGGCTCCCCTCCGAGCAGAGCAGCACGGCAACCTGTCTCCACCCTAGCCGAACCCACTACCGCCGCCTCGGCCCTTCTCCAACCCAGATTTGTCACTCCCTGGTAACCCGTCCAAATCCAGCCACAATCCGGCCTCTCTTCAACGCCAACGGCCCACATCTTCCCGGCATCCTCCCTCCCCTGTAGCTGTGACGATCCATCCTCGGAGAAGCCTCCCATCTCAGACCCACGACGCCGTCCCCAGATCCGGCCGGCTCCCCGTCATCTCCTTCGGCGCACCAAAGCGGCAACCCCGACAACCCCTCCCGGAGCAAGTTTCCAGCTGGTCTATAGCACGCCGAATGGGTTTCTTCCCCTTTGCTTCTTGATCGACGAGATGGGTGGCCGGCGTATCCTGGGTTCGGCTGGCGCACGAGTTCTTGGAGCAGCAAGCGCGTCGTCTCCTCCTTCGTCCCACCCGATTTCGCGATATCCTGGTTCGCCACGTCGAGCTCCTAGAGGAAAAGAAGCAAGAGCACTCAGAGCAAAGGGGAAAGTGCTTTCTGCTGGGGAGGGGGTCGCGTGTCAGGTAATAGATCTACTATCCCTCAATGATTTTCCTTTAGTTACGATTTCTAACTTATTATCTTAATAATTTGATTTGCCCTAAAAATTTTTAATCACCTTCATTTTGACCTTTAATAATTAATTATAAACTATCTTTGGACGCAATCTGAAAACGTTTCTTTATTTCATCATTTCATTTGGACTTTAATCCTTACGTTTTCTTGCCTGAATTTATCATGTTCCCGTAGATTAAAATTTAATTTTAAATGTGCATTATTAACCTTTATCTCCTCTTTATTTCGCATGTAAAATACGGAGGAAATTTCTCGATTTTTACGTTAAGCGAACATCTTTGATCAAAACGCACTTAATCCTGAAGATCAACTCGAACAATTTCGTAGATTAACTCGAAAGCGCGTGTATCAAACCGCGTGGATCTACCCCGGCCTAAAAACCGCGGGCTCGAAGATTTAAAGCGGCCCCAACCTTCAATCAAAGGTACAAAGGGGAGGTGCGGGCCTCCCCGAATTTTCTTTGAACCCACTTGTAACGGATTGCGGGCCCAAGTGTATAGGCCCGCAATCACCGCCCTTCCCCGCTCTTTTGATCTAAATAATTGTTTGTGATTGCGCGTATGCTTAGGCTTTAGGTTTTGCGTCGCATGATTGGTTTTAATCAAACAAACCTAAATTCGGGTCCAACGCCCGTTAAAACGTCGATAAAAGTCCGGCCTACTCCCGGATTGGGCCCAACACCCGTCAATCAAAAGTTAAACTTTTTTGGACAAATCGCCACCCTTTCGCATGTTTTAGAATACAAAGGTTAGTAAATAGGAATCCCCGAACCCAACTCTGATTTTTCCGGCTTAAGATCACATTTTTAAACTAAGTCGGTGGCGACTCCGAAGAATTTACCAAAGCTAAACATTACCCTCCTTTCGGAGCCATTTAGGATGAGGTGACGGCAGACCGAGCCGCTCCTTGAGCCTTCCCCAAAATTCGGGAGCGAGGTCTTAACGCAGCCTTTCGCTCGCCACCTTCAGAGAACTGGAGACGGTTGGCGAAACGTCCCGCAGACCCGTTCGCGAATCAAGGGAAGGCCCAACCCCGGGTCCCCTTTCCGCAGCGTCCGGCGTTCGAGCCGTAACGTCGACCGGATCGGGCCTCGGAGGAGCGGGCCCGGATCCTCGGGTTGCCCGAACCGCAGCGCGCGTGCTAGGCCGGAGCGCGCACGTACACCTTCCATTGTCCGAATGCTGTAGAGGGGATCAAGATGATGAGGTATATCGTGAAATGTGATGCTCTCCCCATCGCTTCCCTTGAAATGGCCGTAGTATGGGAAGACAATGAATGGGGAAATTAAAACCCCGTGGCCCACAGTGAGGGGGTCTGAAATTGGGAAAGCATCTGTGGTAGGCGACTGGTTCACATTTGTCTCCGTTATATGTATCCTTTAGATATGCATAATGTGTGGTCGTGATTCAGGCGCTGCGTCGCGAACACCCGACTGTTATGTCGGAGGAGTGCGGGGAAGTAACGCCACTCGTGGTAGTTACCTGCTCCGATGTTCCCGAACGCTCTTGAAGTAGTGGGTGGGGACGCACTGCGGTGGTCGTGACACCGATTGAAGTGTCGATATACGAGTAGTATTTGGAGAGGAGGGAGTCGCATTTGTGGTTATCTGATTTGGTTGGTCGTATTGATTCGTTCTCTTAACAATGGTTATGAATAATTTTGGAATTGTTGATAATCATATGCTATGCTGTTCACGAGCCGCATGTGCATAAAACACTTTCAAGATGCTTGTTAGGTTTGTCTAGCAGTCATCATTGTTGGCGTGTGTATGGTGAGCGTACTCAACGAGTTATCGCTGACCCTAAATGGGGAATTTGGTTTTAGTGTTGCAGAGATACGAGAGAAAGGATACTCGTGACGAAGCTTAGCGAACTAGTCAAAGAATGACAATGCGGTGAAGACCTTAATTTTGTCGTTTCCACTGTTTGTTAGGTCAACTAAGGTTCAACCTTCTAAGTAAAATATGAAAAATTTTCAGGTCCTTTCAGTTGTTATCAGAGCGCAGTTAGTTTGGAGCAATAAGGAGGATTAATATGCGCTTTAGGTTTAATTAAAAAGAAGAGTAAAACCATCTGCGAGTGATGGAACCAGAAAGTGACTGATAAAGCAAAGAAAATTGAATACGCAGACGCACTCATTACTATTGACCTGACACAGAAACTTGCTAGTGACACGAAAAGACCTGATGAACGACCAATTTATGAAATGAAAAATTCACTATAAATACATCGAGAAATTCGTCAAGAGAAAATCACACCATAGTCTGAATTTTTCGAGTAACACTACCAATTGGTTCTAGTATAGGATGGCGAACAATGACAATAGACGACGAATGGGACGCATGCCAGAGCTGTTTAAAGGCAAAGCAAGCCCCAACGATGAATCGGGTGGAGGCCTTCCCGGAGCTGAAGAAGTTGAGGATGTTCCGAACATTGCCTACCGCTAATGAGAATTTTGCACAAGACGTTATCGTTGCTGAGTGCCTTGACATCCTCACTCAATTTCTCACCGCCCCTGAACGTGACCCACCTCCACCTGCCCTCCCCAACGCATTTTCGTGACGCGCTATGGCTAGTCTCCCTACGATTGAGGATGAGGATGAGGACGATCCTGTCGACCGCCTTGGAAAATGTCAAAAATTCCGAGACCTTGTGAACGACATCCCTGGAATGGATCAATACGTACAGGACTTCCATTGGTCAATCCTTGCGGCCGCCCAAATGGAACTTCAATAAGCTATAGACAACTTCGAGCGTAACACGCAAGGTCCCCAAGATTGATTTCGAATTTGTCCGCGTACGGCGTGTAATAATCGTCTATGAGTGGAGAATCCAACCAAATCCCTAAACACAAACAACAACAACAACATCATGATTATCAACATGCCGAGCTTTGATTCATTCAATTCGTAGTCATCAAACATCAATCCATTAAAGGCAACCATGAAAGCCAGTCAAACTATTAATGGCATCTTCGAACACCAACCAAATCCCTAAACACAAACCTCACCATTTACCGAACAGTTAAACCTAAATGCATACGACACACTCACATATGCATCCTAATCTCATATCATCATTATGTTAGTAGCCCGACAACAATATTTAGAGCCTTGGCAATGTTAAAAATAAAAGGGTGGTGAACAAACCAGTTGGACGTGTGTGAGGTCATGCCCTCGCGATGGGCAATCGGAAGGGGAGACTTATCCCTTGTTTCATCCAGCAGTAAACCACCTTGGAGTTTCATTCATCGTCATTCCACGACTCATTCAATAGTACACAACAAAGCGGCAAAGTAAAAGAAACAAGATGAGGCCATCCATGGCCATTCAGATGCTCGGCGAGGGAGAGAGGGCCGGCCTGAAAACTTGTCCATCAACTTTGATTGCCTCTGAATAGGTGGTATTTTCAAAGGTTTTTAGTAAATGGTGAAATTTTCACTTTGTAACTTTACTAAGCATAGAAAGGAATTTGCTATTTAATTGGTGTACTTTTGTAAATTCTGTGTTAAAAATAAAAAATAAAAGTGACCAAAAATCAACTGAGAAGATTTTTTATTGACAAACAAAGGATAAAAGAAAAGCAAAAACATAGGGATTATACGGAAGAAACACCAGAAGACTTAGAAAAAATATTTGAGGACATCACGCCCCAGCGGGCGCAAATTATCAGTTGACTTATCCAGTACTTCCTTCTCTTTAAACCAATTATTCATCATCAAATCCCTCACCGAGGGCTCCACGGATGCCATCTGAAGCCTCGTAGCCTCCTCCGACAAGTTGAGCTTCTCCCGAGCCATCTTAAAAATTGCCTTTTCCCAGGGAGATATCTGACCCTTGAGATGGCCATCACCGCCCTCCTCCACTACTTCATTGTCGCCATCATCCGTCCTCCTCTTCTCGCAAGAGCCTTGCTCGTTTTCTTCGTTGCCGTCCTCCCCTTGGTGGTTGGCATGCTCAGCCTGGATAGGAGAAGATTGAGGGGCTTGGGATTTTTCATACCTCTCGCGAGTGAATTTCATCCTCCTGAAACGAAAATGCTTTCTACCCATTAATCAGAAACCAAGAGATGTATGTTTTCTTGTTATAAGATTTTCTTTTGGTATTTATAGCGAGGGACAGACAAAAGATTTTATTTTATTTTATTTTATTTTTTTAGTACTTGACAGATTTCGTTTTCAATTTTTTATTATTTTTTCCGATCATGAGAATCTCGCAGAGGACATCATTTTTTACCTTTTCTAGTGGGCCACTAAAGCGATAACTCTAAAACATTAATCCATAAAATAATAAATATACATGTCACCGCATCAAATATAACTCTTTTAGTCGGCAATTAAAGCGATAACTCTAAAATATTCGCTTCAAATATTTATTTCAGCTATTTTATACATATGAATAAAATTTTATTATTGATTTTCTAGTTTCATATTTATACATGATATTTTTTTTGCCTATAAAGCTCAATTATATAGGATTATAAAGACAATTATTTTAGTTTTTAATTATGGTGGAATGATTTCATAATATATGTTTGACATTTCATATTCATATAATATTATTTATTTCAATAATTTTTAAACGTGTTAACGTGTATGACAAGTTTATTTTGTGAGTTTAATCTTGGTTTTCAAATTTTTTACACGATTAGCGAAACTGATTGTGCATCATTTTTTAACTTTAAATATGTAAACTCGTTACGCAACACAATTACAACATGAAAAGCAAGCATTGTAAGCCCTAATGTTTAATATTTTATGATAATATTTAATTTATATTTTAGTTTTTGGTTTAGTGAGTATGGTTTAAATCATACTTTTTAAAAGAAGGCAAAATATCGATTTATGACATTGAGCCAAATTTTATTTTTATATCAAAGTTGTATCTTGTTGTATTAAGGTTGTTCGGAACTTTTCAGATTTTACAGAAAGAATGACACTTTGCCCTGCTTTTCGCGAAGCAAGGTGAAATCCTAATCTTCGTCCCCTTGGAATCTCGACGGCGAGGTGGTCTATCCCTCTCCGACCGAGTTGAAGCCTCCGTGAGCAGAACATAATATTGCGGGGCAGCATCCACCTGCAGCTTTTTCCTTATCTTGAGGAACGGAGAGAGAATCGTCTTGCGTGATGTCGGGGTGCCTGGCATTTAAAATCCATTTAATATATCTGACATTTTTTAAAAACATTGAATTAATATATGTGTTTACGTATAATTTAGTGTACATATGAATTAACATTCAACTGTGGTTGTATTTTCGATGTGTTCATCCAAAATTTACATATGTGGGTACTGAAATAATTTTATTAATATTTAATATTCTTGACAAAAAATACCAGCCAAACCACCGCACGAGATACGAGAGAAAGGATACTCGTGACGAAGCTTACCGAACTAGTCAAAGAATGACAATGCGGTGAAGACCTTAATTTTGTCGTTTCCACTGTTTGACCGGTCAACTACGGTTGAACCTTCTAAGTAAAATATGAAAAATTTTCAGGTCGTTTCAGTTGGCATCAGAGCGCAGTTAGTTTTGAGGAATAAGGAGGATTAATATGCGCTATAGGTTTAATTAAAAAGAAGAGTAAAACCACCCGTAAGTGATGGAACTAGACAGTGACCGATAAAGCAAAGAAAATTGAATACGCAGATGCACTCTTCACTGTTTAGGAATCTTTCAGAGTGTTGATAGAAGTGACCTGGCACTGAAACTTACCCATGACACGAAAAGACCCGACGAACGACCAATTTATGAAATGAAAAATTCACTATAAATACATCGAGAAATTCGTCAAAGAGAAAATCACACCATAGTCCGAAAATTTCGAGTAACACTTATAGTATAGGATGGCGAACAATGACGATAGACGACGAATGGGATGCATGCCTGAGCTGTTTAAAGGAAAAGAAAGCCCCGACGATGAATCGGGTGGAGGCTTTCCAGGAGCTGAAGAAGTTGAGGATGTTCTGAACATTGCCTACCGCTAATGAGAATTTTGCACAAGACATTATCGTTGCTGAGTGCCTGGACATCCTCACTCAATTTCTCACCGTCCCTGAACGTGACCCACCTCCACCTGCCCTCACCAACGCATTTTCGTGACGCGCTATGGCTAGTCTCCCTGCGATTGAGGATGAGGACGATCCTGTCGACCGCTTTGGAAAATGTCAAAAATTCTGAGACCTTGTGAACGACATCCCGTGAATGGATCAATACGTACAGGACTTCCATTGGTCAATCCTTGCGGCTGCCCAAATGGAACTTCAATAAGCTATAGACCACTTCGAGCGTAACACGCTAGGTCGCCAAGATTGATTTCGAATTTGTTCGCGTATAGCGTGTAATAATCGTCTATGAGTGGAGAATCTTATCAGTATGGAAAAGGTGAGCGTGCTAGTTTTCAATAAATTATGAATTATTGGTCTACGAACCTTAGTTATATAAAGAGGGTCGTTGATTCATCAGATTGAACCACGCCTACAATAAACATTTGGAACTCACCCGTGAACCGCGCTTGCGTCGAGAATCCTAATTCGAGTCCGTTTGATTTCTTCATATGGCGGATGACGCAGGAAGCAATGCTGCTGGGAGTTCTCGCTTACCTAGAGCGGCACAACTAACCGCCACCGGCTGAGGATTATTAAAGAAGTGGGGAAATGATTTGATAAAAGAATGACTTGAATTGGATTTTTAAGCCCAAAGGAAAGCTACCAAGTAAAATTTTATAAAACAACAAAATTATATGAAGCTTTTGTTAGTGTGTGCACGATGTGCCAAGACAATTTAATATATTTGTGGATAAATAATTATTAAAGGTGAGTATTTGTCATTGATTATTTTACTTTTCTGTACGTAAAATTATTAATGATAAAGTCCCACAGATTATTGAGTATATTAATCTGAAATAGTCCGTGATCGGATAGATGTTTAGAGGGGACATGGATATCTAGATCATCGCTAAGTATAGCTGAGGTCGAGATAGACCAAGGGATGGTGATCCATGTTATACTTAGAGGTACCTAAGATTAGGGATACTGGATACAACCCGATTAAGAGGATACCACATATTGAACATCATTGGTCAATCCTCTTTATGGACGAGTGTAACTGATCTTTTAACTTGAGACTTTCATTTATTATATACGTGGATTTCACGCACTTTGACGTCGTTAAAAGCAGTCTTTAACCGGATTGTGAGTAATACGATTGTTGGGTGTGTGACAAAGCGTAAAGAGAATATTGTTGAGTCAATATAGGATTCATCACTCTCTTGGATTAGAAAGTTGACATCTATGCCACTTGATAGAGATATTAGTGACTCTAAAAATCCATGGCCATGGGAGGAATGTTAGACATTCAAGAGAGTCTATTATATCTTGGTAATAAAGTAAAACAATTAATTCGGTGATGATGTATTTTGCGCCGAATTAATTGGGATGTCGGTTAGATGAAGACATTGAATTACATGGTAATCTGTTCATAGTGGTTTATGATTTATAATCATTATCCTAACACGTTGGGTGACTATAAACTGTTGCTAGACGGTTACCTTAGTTTGTGTAGATTTACACTACATTCGTGTATAGGACCTAGATGGTCGCACGCATAGTACGTCGACACGAACATTATATTTTGATTACTTTAGTGGATACTAAAGTTAATCATTTTATTTTAGAATTAGAATTAATTGAATTATTAATTTATTATGAAATATCGGTAGCAAATAAACAGACCAAGATCAAATATGGATTTATTCGGTTCTTTTCTATTAGATAAATGATATAAAATAAGTATTTGATATTTTATTTGAATAAATTAATATTTGATTAAATTTAATAATACATTTACGGTTAAATCTAATATATATATATATATATATATATATATATATATATATATATATTTATTTATTTATTTATTTATTTATTTATTCTTTAAAGGAGAACGATACGATTCCTTTTTAATTATTATGGAAACAAGTTAAGTTTCCTCGGTGGTTACATTTGTTTAACAAAAAATGAAATGTATTAAAGGCAAAGTTATGGCAATTGTTTGTTTTTATTAAAAGAAAATAAAAAGGAAAGAAGACGTAAGGGTGGAGGTGAGTCTGACTGTCAGAGAACCAAAAAAGGGAGAGATAGGTTGGGATACCCCGGGGATCGTGGGAGAGTCTCGGATTTTTGCTTCTAAAATAAAAATATTGTTCTAGCGATCTAAGAGGCTAGCACATAAGGGATCGTCGAGAGAATCGTGATCGCGTGCGCGTGGATACCGCTAGAGGAGTCACACGTGGGGCTCTTGATTTCGTGTCTCTGTTTTGTTTTACCGGAATTTTGAGGTACGCTTCCGAATAAGGTTAATTTGTTATCTAAATATATTATACGTACCATGATAGATCCTGTTATTTTGGGCATAAAATTTTATAATATTTGTTTCCGCTGCGCCCTGAAATCTAACGAGTGACATCAGAGCCTTGTCTTCGTTGAATCATATATTATATTTGAATTTTGCTAATTTTAACGAAATTATAATTTGTCCGAAGATTTTAAGATTTTGTTAAAGATTTTTGTCCATCAAAATTATGGTAAATATATTGGCAAAATATCGGATTTTGGCCTCAATTATCGGGCTATTTTCATCTGCGGCCACAACTTTATTTATTTTTATTCATGGCCATAACTATGACATTGATTTTGTTTATGGCCTCGACGTAACGCCGTTGGTGGATCTTACCTACGTGGACTAACGGCTGAACTCGTGGCAACAAACGTGGCCATCCTTTCTTTTAGGAAAAAGACAAAATATCAGATTTTGGCCCCAATTATCGGGCTATTTTCATCTGCGACCCCGACTTTATGGCCATAACTATGACTTTATTTTAGAATTGCCACGCAGGATGGCCACGTTCGCACACTCCTTCAGCCGTTAGTCCACGTAGGCAACGACGTTACGACGCGGCCACAAAATAAAACGAAGTCATAGTTATGGCCACAAATAAAAAAAACAAAGTTGTGGACGCATATTAAAATGTGCCGATAATTGGGGCCAAATTCCGATATTTTGCCTAAATATATTTAACCTCAAAGATGAGATTTATGCATGTGATTATTTTGGACGAAATAATTCATATTTTAAATTCTTTCTTTCTAGTGAAATTTAGAAACAAAGGTTAATAGTTTTAGACAGAAAGTAAGAATTTGACGGATTGCAATATATTGATTTATAAAATTTATATTAGTAAAATTTATAAAAGTTAAGGTTATAAATATATATTTTACCTCAAAAATGATAAAAACATTTATTATATTTTACAAAATAAAATTTTGATATTATCCATTAAATGTCAATTGTTCAAGCTAACATATCCTCATGTACTGACGCACTGATAAATTGTTATAAATATTGAAAATATTCAAAACACGGCACCAAAAAACAAAAACCCACGTCCCGAATTGAAAACCCAAAACCCAGAGCCAGAGCCAGAGCCAGAGCCAGACCCGCAGAGGAGGACCGGCGGCGGCGGCGGTGGGTTCCGCCCTTCACTCTCTCTATCACTTTTTTTTAGTGAAATTTTTGTGGGATTGGGGAGGGGCACCGAGTCGATTGACTGTGGTGGTTGATTTTTGTTTGGGGTTTGTTGCTTGTTGGAGGTTATTTGATGATCTTTTCTGGGTTTTGATTTTGTTCCCCTTCTCCTCCCCGGGGTGCTGTTATTGATGCTTTTATGTTGTTTAGCATGATTTCCTTCGTGGACAATCGGTAACTGTTTGGTTCCTTTGTAGGGGGATCCTGTCTGTAATGCCACCCCTTCCATGCATCGTTTTACTGCCTCTCACTTCTCCCTGTATCTTAAATCTTCTCCAGTTCAATGGCGAGAAGGCCCAAGAGAGGCGCCCCTCCAAGTGCTCCTTCTCCTGAGGAGGCTGCTTATTGTCCTGCCCTCGTTGATGATTCTGTTCGGAGATTCAAGGAGCTAATGGCCAAGTTTGCATATACTGGCTCCTCGGCGAAACCCAGAGAGAAGGTTGTGTCTCCCTACTTCCAGAAGGGAAACGCCAGCGATACTCTGACTCCCCTGGCACCACGCAAGACGATTCTCTCTCCGTGCCTCAAGAAAACAGCTAAACGGGGGAAGGAAAGGGAAAATCTGCAGGTCGAGGAGATGGATGCTGCCCTGCAAGATTCTGTTCTGCTCAAGGTGGCTTCGGCTCAATCGGAGAGGAATAAACCACCTCGCCGTCGAGATTCTAAGGGGAGGAAGATTAGGATTTCACCTTACTTTGCAAAAAGTGAGGCCGACGAGGTGAAAGCCAAAAGGAGGGAGAAGGCGAAGAAGTTGAGAGAGGAGGAGAGGAAGCTGGTGGAGTTGTTTCCATTGAAGGGGAGGACACTGAAGGCGGCCGAGAGGAAACTTGAGGCATATAAGAGGAAATCGGCAGACAACAAATGGGTGCCTCCCCGGTCAAGGCACCACCTAATGCAGGAAGATCATTTCCATGACCCTTGGAGAGTGTTGATCATCTGCATGCTTCTTAATGTTACCACAGGGAAGCAGACGAGACAGATACTAAACGGGTTCTTCGAGCGGTATCCAGATGCCAAGTCAGCTGCGGTGGCCTGTGAAATTTAGATGGAGAGAATGATAAGAGGTTTAGGTTTGCAAAAGAAGATGACCCGAATGATAAAGAGGCTATCAGCAGAATACCTTGATGAGGATTGGCAGTACGTGACGGAGCTTCATGGAGTAGGAAAGTACGCGGCAGATGCTTATGCAATATTCTGTAACGGGAAGTGGGAAGAAGTGGATCCTGGGGATCACAAGTTGAGGGACTATTGGATGGATTCATTTTTCCCTAAGGATGCACAGGGGAGTGGTGATGCTGGTGCCGATGTTTATAACTAATTTATGCATAAAGAAAGCAGGAGCTACAGCTAATTTATGCTAAGTAGGTATCGAAACTGATAGGGAGATTTTGGCCAGGACGGTTTAAGGTTATTTTGGGTTGTGGAACAATGTGCTGTTAATGTACTTTGTCGTTCTAGCGGAGTGTACCGCTAGCCGGTTGTCGTAGGTTGCATAATCCAATTTCATGATTGCTCCTCCCGAGTTGCCCATGTCTATGAGTCGGAATGGAGCAAAACTGAACCCTGGTGCGAGCATTTAGATGGGCATTACCGTGGAAGGTGTTCTTCCATTCGATTATGTTCCATGCTGCTCCTTGGAAATTGTAGATCCGGAGAACACCGTATACTTGTCCAGGTTTCATATCTTCAACAAGTAGCAGCAACAATGGATACAAGGAACTCGGTCATAAGCACGTTTAAAGGAAATGAATAGGCATAATCACATCACGAGATTGAAACCTAACGCCATCTCTCGCGACCATGCAGGAGGGCCTGAAGCACCGAATCGTCAGGAAGCCGATCAATAGCTTTTTTTTCGAGGGGGGGGGAGGAGACGGTTGTTTGAAATTAATTAAGAAAATAAGTAATATCCAAACTAAAATAATCAATTGAACCAAATCGTACTCAAAGAACATAACAAAAACTTCAAAATATCAAAATAAATTCCTCGGAGTCCTTCAAAGACAAATTAAAATAAAAGACATGAAATAAAAACAAAAATCATTGAAATCAGCCTGAGGATGCCTTGGAGGATGACTGCATGACATTAAGAAATTCTTCCTCAATGGTATTCATATTAAAAGTGGCTCGATCAATCTGGCGCTTCTCTTTAATCCATTGGCTCGCTATTGAAACCTTGACAAATTTATCCAAGCCATATATCTTGAGCATGGTATAATTCCAATGCCAACCAAACAACTTTTCACATAGATCTTGAATTGCCTTCTCCCAAAGTATCATTTCAGGAGGATTGTCCTCCTCCACATCGTTTGCCATATCCTCATTGTCCTTCTCCTCCTCCTCAATGGATTTCCTTGCTTCTCCCCATAGCTTGCCCCCGAACTTTACTATTTTCTTGTTTGCCCGAGAAAGAGGACCCTTCTTCTTACTTAGACCCATAAAAATCCTTTTGAGTCGTTTAATCCTGTTGTGGACTTGATCGTACTTGTACTTCTTTGATATGGTTTCTCCAGTGGGCGACATAATCAATGATGAGTAAAAATCTGAGAGATAAGGATTTGACATCTTACATTCACCGTTCAGCTCGGAGTACCTGATCAACTCCTTCAAGAGGACAATGGTCTCGTTGGGTTTCCATTGGCACTTTCTATCGGCGGGAGGGGCCACCACTTGTCGAACTTCTCCTTCGACGGAGGCGCCAGCTTCAGTCATCATAGGCATGGTACCAATGGTCGGGGGACTGGGAACATGGCTAACATCGTCTTGGTGACCATCATTAGAGGGGTTGTAATCGCTGTCACCCTCGTCGGAAGAGGGGAGAGGTGCCGGGGCCGTCTTCTTCGGACGCATCCTTGGAATTTGTCAATTTTTTTTTTATCTCGGTAACACAATCTTCCAAGTACACAATGAAATTGCTTAAGTAAGAAAACAACTCAATATTTAGAGTGAGAGATTTTCCTTAACTGATCTAAGATCGAATCTAAAAACAATAAACGAATTATATGATAAAAAGGTATTTTTTTATAACTAAGTGAAAGAAAATCTTTTAAGCTAATAATTTTAGTTATTTATAGACAATTATCTCGTGAAATATATAAATGTTTATGCAAGTTTCCTTGACACCTCCGTCGCTCAACCCCAATAGAGGAACAAAATGGAAACAAAAAATAAATTAAAATATAATCTGAATCAAATTTAGGTAACAAAATGCCGGATCTTCCCCCCCTTTATGTTGTTGCGGGTTCTCTTCGTTTTCGATTTCACAAAATCATCCTTAAAAGACTATTGCTTCGTCGACTTCAAGACCGGCCGATCAAGCCTAACTAAAATGGAGTTGTTTTTTTTATTTGCGCGTTAGTTTGATAAATTATTTGCTATAATTTCTGGAGTTACAAAAGAGATGTGATTTTTTATACACACCATTAATTTAGTAATGTCAAAGTAAAGCTTAACAATTTACAAAAATTTGGAAGCTGGGAATGAGGGCGACTCTGCATCTGCTTGTCGGCGAAAGCAAGGGAAGAGAAGCTGCTAGACTGATTCTTGCGGGATCCGAGCAACGGGAGGGGGTCGCCTTGGGACACCTATTTCTGGTTCCGTGAACTGCGATGGGGGGGGGGGGGGGAGGGGGGTGAACGAGAGGTTGGTGAAGCCGCGTTGGAGCAGGGTGATGGTTTCGATGACTGGTAAGATGTTGGGCTCGTTCAGCTGGTTCGTTGAGCGGTTGGACAGAGTCGTGTCCCCCTTGAGCGTGTGTGCTGGCCGGTTGTTTGCCACACTCGATGAACTAACAAAGCATGCCCATTATTATTACTATTATTATTATTTGCAATTGTTTTATCCGTGTGATCCGTAGCTTCTTTCATTTGTCTGTCTTTGATGTATTAGGAAATCGTTGATTGAGTCCCAAGATTTATTTTAACTTTTCAAAATGATCCGGACTTAATGTAAATATAGAAAGTCGCAAATTTCGGTTTAGTCCGAAATCAAAATTAAACTAAAAGAAAGCAGTAAAAAAATGCTTAAAATTTCATTAAAAGTTTAAAAGTAACCTTGTCGCTTAATGATAGTTTCATGTAAGTAACTTTTAATTCGAAATTAAGCATTAATCAAATATTGCTTAACATGTTCAACGATTTTTATGAAACCGTATGCATGTTCGATAATCTTTAAATTTCAAAGAGCACCATCGGTTAAGGTTAATCTTAGTCTAATCACATGTGATTAAAACTTGATTATTATTGAGTATTGTGTGTTAATGGCCAATTTGGGGATCTACAACTACTCAAGGGCTTCCTGCCAACATGACCGGGAATGCCTCATCTTTGTTGCCTCTACCGTTGCCGCAACTTCGATGTCCACTCGAGACTCTTGTTCCCACCCATTACTACTGAGGACATCAACATGATGTTCTCATCGCTCACTGCTATAACCCTGCTTTCAAGAGGCACACTCCCGACTCACATCCTCTAGTCGCCACTTTTAATGGATCGGTCGTATAATCCTCAACAACTCCACTAACTGTGGAACTATTTGACAATACCAATTCAGCCCAAAGTGCTGCGGATAATGCCATATCACAAAAGGTTGATGTTCCCACCACCGAGCACAATTCCCTTAAACAAATGATGCCCGCCCCCCTTTGTCCGTGGGAGGTCTTAGAAACATCTTCTGAGTCTAGAATTTTTTTCTCACTACAGGTACCAGATGCCGCACGTACATATGTTTGTTACTAAGTGTCTGCTACATGTGCAGGGACAGGTGTCAGGTACTCTTTGAATGCGATTACTTGTAACACTAACATTGTTCGTTTTGCAGCAGTTTGAGTTGGTTAGGGGTGTTTCCACAATTAATTTTCTCCCTTCTCTTCCTCCCCTCTTTATATTATTGCACTCATTTGCATTCATTTCCCTTGAGTGCCGGTTGACGAATAATCAATGGATCGACATATCTATAATTGTTCAATATCATCACTGTTCGAGTATGAGAAAACTCGCGTGTAAATTCATCTCACATTAGTAGTTGGATTGGACTGTTTTTACAATCGAATAACGTCTAACAATGCAGGTTAAACTCATGGAGTCAATCGCGTTGCGCACAGATATTCCATCATCTGACCAACTCCGTGACTGGTTCAAGATGCTCAGACCCTCGGAGTAGGAATTCGTAATCAGGTTAAAGCTTCCACCCATAGAGGAATAACCTCTTCCCATTTCATTAATGAACAAGAATTTGGACGACGTGAACGAACAATGAAATATACGAAAATTGAGCTACTTGTTAGAATAGCAAAATATCATGTACAAAAGTTCGGTTACATGTAACTGATGCGTATAAAAATCAACTTACATGTAAGAATAATAAATTGACATGTATGGAAAATGCGTGACATTTAAGAATAATAAAATGACATGTACGAAAAAATGTCCGACATATCAATAACATGTATGAGAAGTGCACGACATGTAAGAACAATGTATTTACATTTATGAACAGACGACTGACATCACATCTGACTTACTAACTCCGGGGCCTCCCATTGATGTTGGAAAAAAGGAAAAGGGACGAGCATTATCGAAACTTCAAATTCAATTTCGTGTGACTACGTCACGCGAGAAAAGGGACGTCTAGACCTAAACGGAATTGAATTCGAGTAGCGATAAGATTCGTTTAACATCACAGGTTTCGACCGGAAAAATTATAATTAGAGATAACCGTGTTAGGCTTATGGACTTAATAAAAATTATCAGACAAGGAATAAAATGAAATAAAAAAAGGACATCGGACATCTAACTGGGACAATGGATGGGGGGACAGTGGTGAAGAGAAATTGGCACCACACGTCTTCTATCCGGATGAAGGGGACTACTAAGAGAGGGGTTTTGGTAGATAAAGGACAGTTTTCACTGACCCCGGGAAGAGAAGGAGAACGCGATTTGCCTGAGTTCCTTCTTCGGAGTGCTGCGTTGCTTGTAGACTGACGAGCAGCGGGAGGAGAGTACAGAGCGGGGACGGAGACCCCAGGGGAAGGAAAGCTCCACACGAAGTAGAGATTAACCAACTAACAACGTTTAATACTCAAAAGCAACTCCCTCATTTCATCATCTCTCGTATATCAACACTTCGTACGGTGCCAAACCACCGAAGTGTGTCCCCACCCCACTCCTCCAGGAGCGCTCGGGTGATGGCAGCAGGAACGACTGCGAGTGGTCGTCACCTCCGCATCCTCCTCCGACATTACAGCCGGGTAATACCATTCCACCGCGCAACAGTAACAACAACATCCACTAATTCAACCAATGTCTCATCGTGGCAGAAGATTGAATTAGAATGCTGGGTAGCGGCTATCTGACATAGCCTCCACTACCTCCTCGTAATGCGAGTTCATCCTGGAAACAAGGCACATAATAGAACAACAGAACTTCCCCACCGTCCAAGTGATATCTTCGCATCACCCCGGGGGTGAAGCTCGGTTCTATCCCGATCAACTCGTCACACAATTTCCTCAGAAACCCTCGCTCGAAACAATCTGTGGTTCAGTCTCAAGAATAATCTCCACCCTTTCCACTCATAACCGGAATCAAGCTCACCTTTTGCTCCATTAGCACGCCATCCAGCAGTGACAAAAGAACGGCAAACATCCAGACAAAGATCAGCACCTCAGCTCCCGTCTGATCGCACGGCCAACTCACAGAAGAATACACCACTATTCCACTCGCCGTTTACCAAACCATCCCGCAGCTAACCCCACAGAGGTTTCTCCGCATCATCACCACTTACAGCCACAGGAAGCAGGCGAACACTATTCACAGGCACAGCAGAATCCTGGCAAACGGAACAGTATACTCAGAGGACAATCCAACTTATTTCTCTCGCCCACGAACAACACGACGTCCCGGCAATGCCGAAGACAGTTCAGCCACCAATCAAGAAGACGGAACGAGGGACGTTCCGACTCGTCAAGGGCTGTATGCGAAAAGGGCGGAAGGACAATGAAAACAGAACGCTGGCGAGACCAGGTGATGATGACAGCACCTGCGCCACGATGGACGAGAAATGGAGCATGCATAGCCCACAACTCTCCGACTCAGACTCGATGGAATTCCCTTACCCGACCTACCCTCCTCCCCATCGCCAAACGCGCTCAGCTCATCCCCATGACAATGCGCAAACAGAACAGCGAAAAGAAGTAGACGAGGGGAGGGGGAGAACATACTGTTCGTCTAAAGCTCGAGTAAATCGAGCCGCCGCTCGGGTGTTCCTCCTCCCTTGCACCCCCTTACCTTCTTTCAGTGGAGTCGATCATTGCCACCAGGGACGCCGCCCACACTCAGGAACTGTTTTGAGAAAGGTTGACCAATCTAATGACATTAGTAAGATTACTAAATGAGAATATCAGGTCATGACTTTCCTAAAAGAATACCTGAAAAAGTCCAAAATGGAATAAGACTTTTTCCTCGTATTAGAATGCCTCGAATAATCCTTGATGCTCTCTTCATGGCATCAGTTTCAAGTGAACAAGCAGCCAAAGCCAACAATGAAAAATGTGATTTGACATTCCTTGCAATGAGCTCACAAACTTTGGTAGTCAAACCATAAATACTTGATTTGAAAGGGGGCATCCTTGGAAAATTTCAACATGATATAGATCAACACCTTGATATTGCAGGATCTGATGATCTCAACTTAATTTTTGGTTCTATGGAAAGTAGCCAAGGAGGAAATCCTCCAAAGTCCCACTCTGCAGGAAACATTCACACTATTATTACATTAGATAATAGATTAACAATACCATGAACTTCAAGATTGAGCTTGTCGCAGGGAAAAAATATCAACGCTTCTAGATGAATGGGAAAAGCCCACGGGTCAAACCAGGGATTAAGACCTCAGTGTGCAATTCTGTCAAACTACCAACCATTAACAGATAACGATACCTCCACAAATATATGAACCGACTCGAAGCATGACAAGGAGGTCAGGCTTCTGGCATAGCATCAGGTAGGATATTATGTCAGCAATCCCCTCGAACATCAGTTCTCCAGGCTTAGGTTCATGAACGTTCCATGGCACGCAGGGTTGAATCGTATTCAAGCCTAGTGCTTTAGCTCTCAGTAATCTATCTTCCCAGGACTGCATTAGCAGAAATCAGATCCTGTCATGATTGCACCATGAAATAAATTGCACAAGTTAACTCTAATAACAGTATCGAGTCGAGGACAATAAATTGTAGCCCTGCATCTGGTGAATACCAAGCATGAAAACAAAGAGTACAAATTTATTTACGAATGAATACCAATATAAAAAGCAATCTGTTGAAATTGACCCCCAGAACAAGGGGATCAACTACTCATTTTTAAAGTGAGCTGCCGCCGTGGCCTAGTGTGGACGATTCTGCTGGTCCTTGCCTTCCGTTGTCCGAATGCGGTAGAGGGGATCAAGAGGATGAGGTATATCGTGAAATGTGATGCTCTGTGGTAGGCGACTGGTACACATTTGTCTCCGAGAATAGCTTGTTCGTCAGTCGGGGGAAAATCGATTCAGGGTGCGAATTGTATCCTTTAGATATGCATAATGTGTGGTCGTGATTCTGGCGCTGCGGCGCGAATACCGACTGTTATGTCGGAGGAGTGCGGGGAAGTAACGCCACTCGTGATGGTTACCTGCTCCGATATTCCCGGACGCTCCCGAAGAAGTGGGTGGGGATGCACTGCGGTGGTCCTGATACCGATTGAAGTGTCGATATATGAGTGGTATTTGGAGAGGAGGGAGTCGCATTTGTGGTTATCTGATTTGGTTGGTCGTATTGATTCGTTCTCTTAATAATGGTTATGAATAATTATGGAATTGTTGATAATTTGTTTTAGGGATGCAATCGCATGCATAGAAGCTGATAGATTGCAACTCTTGCTTCGGTATTTGCTTCGCGAAATTTGTGTACTTGCTGGAATCAATTATACGGTGACTACAATTCTTTGTTGTTGTTTTTTTTTTCTTATTATACGGTGACTACAATTCCAACCCAAAAATCCGAACTCTATGTTCGAGCAAAGTATCCTCAACGTGCTTTCATTTGACACTGATTTTTTCTTAATGCTGATATCGACAATATAAGGTAACTTAAAAGAAAACATAACAAAATCTTGAAATACGAAGTTAAAGATAAATATTGTAAAATAAAATATACAACCTTTTATTATATTTTACAAAACAAATTTTGTAATTTATTCTGCAAATTATAAAATATAGGGATAACTACTATACGAAACATATCAAATTATAAAGATAATATACTACGGTAAATTAATATGAAATGGATATGTGGTTTGATGTTACAGTTATCCAACAAATGGGAATGAATTCCTTTAGGTCTAATGGTCATGTGCCTGGATATAATTTTTAGTAGGGTTGACAGCTTGAGAATTTTAACTCAAAAACGACACTACATGGCATAGAGCGGGTTCGAGTATAACGGAATGCGTCTTTCCTTTAATACAATTTGAGACAGACGACAAAATATGGGTTGGGATAAGAGTTTTAAACTTCCACGAATTTTAAAACATGTTTAAACAATTTCATTTATAATGAAAAATCGTTTATATATTTAAAAGAATATTATTTAAAATTATTATTGAATAACTGTACACTATATTTGAATTATTATAATATTACGTTTTTTAGTGGGCCACTAAAGCGATAAATCTAAAACATTAATCCATGAAATAATAAATATACATGTCACCGCATCAAATATAACTCTTTTAGTCGGCAATTAAAGCGATAACTCAAAAATATTAATCCATGAAATAATAAATATACATACCATCGCATCAAATATTTATTTCAGCTATTTTATACATATGAATAAAATTTTATTATTGATTTTCTAGTTTCATATTTATACATGATATTTTTTTTGCCTATAAAGCTCAATTATATAGGATTATAAAGACAATTATTTTAGTTTTTAATTATGGTGGAATGATTTCATAATATATGTTTGACATTTCATATTCATATAATATTGTTTATTTCAATAATTTTTAAACGTGTTAACGTGTATGACAAGTTTATTTTGTGAGTTTAATCTTGGTTTTCAAATTTTTTACACGATTAGCGAAACTGATTGTGTATCATTTTTTAACTTTAAATATGTAAACTCGTTACGCAACACAATTACAACATGAAAAGCAAGCATTGTAAGCCCAAATGTTTAATATTTTATGATAATATTTAATTTATATTTTAGTTTTTGGTTTAGTGAGTATGGTTTAAATCATACTTTTTAAAAGAAGGCAAAATATCTATTTTTGACATTGAGCCAAATTTTATTTTTATATCCAATCTTGGATTTTATCCTACGAAAATTATGCATGTCTTAATCGATAGTTTTATTAATTGAATAAAAAATAAGAAATAATAAATAATATAGAAAAAAGTCTCATATATATATATTTTTTTAAATTAAGTATTTTGACGGCCATATTAAGTAAGTTTGAAATCAAAGTTGGACTTTAGTTGGTGATGCTATCAAGAATACGTAAAATCGACGAAAGTCGAATGATAACTCTATTATAGGGGATTCGACAAGTAAGGTAGATTACGAGGTGAAGAATGAGAGTTTGATGCTCCACGATGATACGACAAAGTCAAACTATATTAAGGCATGGTTTGGCTTTCGTTAAACAAAATTCAAGATTGGTCAAAATTAATATATAAATACAGGTTGTTGTTAAAATCGTAAAACAAACTAAGTAATTGAAAAAATAAAAAGTCTACAAAAGTTTTTTATTAGTAAAATTTATGAAAGTTAAGGTTATAAATATATATTTTACCTCAAAAATGATAAAAAAATTTATTATATTTTACAAAATAAAATTTTGATATTATCCATTAAATGTCAATTGTTCATGCTAACATATCCTCCTCATGTACTGACGCACTGATAAATTGTTATAGATATTGGAAATATTCAAAACACAGCACAAAAAAAAAAAGAACCCACGTCCCGAATTGAAAACCCAAAACCCAAACCCAGAGCCAGACCCGCAGAGGAGGACCGGCGGCGGGGGTGGTGGGTTCCGCCTTTCACTCTCTCTATCACTTTTTTCGATATTAATCGATCGGCTATTTTTTCGATAATATTCGTTACAAACATCAGTCGACAACGAGAATATTAAATTCTCATGTCACGTCGGACTTTAACCCAGTCAACGGATATTTATTTAGTACTATTACAATAGATCATACTTATTTTATTCACACTAAAATTCGGGTCGTTAAACTCTCTGCTTGCTGACTGTCCGCATGATTGCGTGGGTTTGTGCATCGGGGGTGGGCAGCGTCGGGTAGTTTTGAGGGTGTTTATTACACGGGTGGTTGAAATGCCGGTATGGGATCGAGCGGGTTCTGCAGGCTTTGGGAATTTCCATAAATCTGGTGCCCGTAAGGTTGCTGTTGAGATGCATTACGGCAGCGGAAATGGGGGTACGAAGGAGAGGGTGGACGACGGTGCCACCTTTGTCACGATTATGTCGGTACGGCCTGTGCGATCCCTGGATGGGTCGTAACGTGTCATTTTCTGGATGTTGTTGTTCATTTATTTCTGTGTGAATGCCCAACTGTTACGTCGGAGGACTGCGGAGAAGTAATGCCACTCGCGGTGGTTACCTGCTCCCATATTCCCGGGCGCTCCCGGAGGAGTGGGTGGGAATACACTTCGGTGGTCCTGGCACTGATAAAGTGTCAATATACGAGTGGTATTTGGAGAGGAGGGAGTCGCATTTGTGGTTATCTGATTTGGTTGATCGTATTGATTCGTTCTCTTAATATTGTTATGAAAAAATATGGAATTGTTGATAATCGTATGTTATGCTGTTCCCGGGCCGCATGTGCATAAAACACTTTCAAGATGCACGTTAGGGCCGCATGTGCATAAAACATCACTGTTTTTTCGTGTGCATAGTGAGCGTACTCAGCGAGTTATCGCTGACCCTAAATGGGGAATTTGTTTTTAGTGTTGTAGAGATACGAGAGAAAGGATACTCGTGACGAAGCTTATCGAACTAGTCAAAGAATGACAATGCGGTGAAGACCTTAATTTTGTCGTTCCCACTGTTTGACCGGTCAACTACGGTTGAACCTTCTAAGTAAAATATGAAAAATTTTCAAGTCGTTTCAGTTGGCAACAGAGCGCAGGTAGTTTTGAGGAATAAGGAGGATTAATATGCGCTATAGGTTTAATTAAAAAGAAGAGTAAAACCACCCGTAAGTGATGGAACTAGACAGTGACTGATAAAGCAAAGAAAATTGAATACGCAGATGCACTCATCACTGTTTGGGAATCTTTCAGAGTGCTGATAGACGTGACTTGGCACTGAAAATTGCCCATGACACGAAAAGGCCCGACGAATGACCAATTTATGAAATGAAAAATTCAATATAAATACATCGAGAAATTCGTCAAAGAGAAAATCACACCATAGTCCGAAAATTTCGAGTAACACTTATAGTATAGGATGGCGAACAATGGCGATAGACGACGAATGGGATGCATGCCAGAGCTGTTTAAAGGAAAAGAAAGCCCCAACGATGAATCGGGTGGAGGCTTTCCAGGAGCTGAAGAAGTTGAGGATGTTCTGAACATTGCCTACCGCTAATGAGAATTTTGCACAAGACATTATCGTTGCTGAGTGCCTGGACATCCTCACTCAATTTCTCACCGTCCCTGAACGTGACCCACCCCCACCTGCCCTCACCAACGCATTTTCGTGACGCGCTATGGCTAGTCTCCCTGCGATTGAGGATGAGGACGATCCTGTCGACCGCTTTGGAAAATGTCAAAAATTCTGAGACCTTGTGGACGACATCCAGTGAATGGATCAATACGTACAGGACTTCCATTGGTCAATCCTTGCGGCTGCCCAAATGGAACTTCAATAAGCTATAGACCACTTCGAGCGTAACACGCTAGGTCGCCAAGATTGATTTCGAATTTGTCCGCGTATAGCGTGTAATAATCGTCTATGAGTGGAGAATCTTATCAGTCTGGAAAAGGTGAGCGTGCTAGTTTTCAATAAATTATGAATTATTGGTCTACGAACCTTAGTTATATAAAGAGGGTCGTTGATTCATCAGATTGAACCACGCCTACAATAAACATTTGGAACTCACCCGTGAACCGCGCTTGCGTCGAGAATCCTAATTCGAGTCCGTTTGATTTCTTCATATGGCGGATGACGCAGGAAGCAATGCTGCTGGGAGTTCTCGCTTACCTACAGCGGTACAACTAACCGCCACCGGCTGAGGATTATCAAAGAAGTGGGGAAATGATTTGATAAAAGAATGACTTGAATTGGATTTTTAAGCCCAAAGGAAAGCTACCAAGTAAAATTTTATAAAACAACAAAATTATATGAAGCTTTTGTTAGTGTGTGCACGATGTGCCAAGACAATTTAATATATTTGTGGATAAATAATTATTAAAGGTGAGTATTTGTCATTGATTATTTTACTTTTCTGTACGTAAAATTATTAATGATAAAGTCCCATAGATTATTGAGTATATTAATATGAAATAGTCCGTGATCGGATAGACGTTTAGAGGGGACATGGATATCTAGATCATCGCTAAGTATAGCTGAGGTCGAGATAGACCAAGGGATAGTGATCCATGTTATACTTAGAGGTACCTAAGATTAGGGATACTGGATACAACCCGATTAAGAGGATACCACATATTGAACATCATTGGTCAATCCTCTTTATGGACGAGTGTAACTGATCTTTTTACTTGAGACCTTCATTTATTATATGCGTGGATTTCACGCACTTTGACGTCGTTAAAAGCAGTCTTTAACCGGATTGTGAGTAATACGATTGTTGGGTGTGTGACAAAGCGTAGAGAGAATATCGTTGAGTCAATATAGGATTCATCACTCTCTTGGATTAGAAAGTTGACATCTATGCCACTTGATAGAGATATTAGTGACTCTAAAAATCCATGGCCATGGGAGGAATGTTAGACATTCAAGAGAGTCTATTATATTTTGGTAATAAAGTAAAACAATTAATTTGGTGATGAATTTTGCGCCGAATTAATTGGAATGTCGGTTAGATGAAGAGATTGAATTACATGGTAATCTGTTCATAGTGGTTTATGATTTATAATCATTATCCTAACACGTTGGGTGACTATAAACTGTTGCTAGACGGGGTTACCTTAGTTTGTGTAGATTTACACTACATTCGTGTATAGGACCTAGATGGTCGCACGCATAGTACGTCGACACGAACATTATATTTTGATTACTTTAGTGGATACTAAAGTTAATCATTTTATTTTAGAATTAGAATTAATTGAATTATTAATTTATTATGAAATATCGGTAGCAAATAAACAGACCAAGATCAAATATGGATTTATTCGATTCTTTTCTATTAGATAAATGATATAAAATAAGTATTTGATATTTTATTTGAATAAATTAATATTTGATTAAATTTAATAATACATTTACGGTTAAATCTAATATATATATATATATATTTATTTATTTATTTATTCTTTAAAGGAGAACGATACGATTCCTTTTTAATTATTACGGAAACAAGTTAAGTTTCCTCGGTGGTTACATTTGTTTAACAAAAAATGAAATGTATTAAAGGCAAAGTTATGGCAATTGTTTGTTTTTATTAAAAGAAAATAAAAAGGAAAGAAGACGTAAGGGTGGAGGTGAGTCTGACTGTCAGAGAACCAAAAAAGGGAGAGATAGGTTGGGATACCCCGGGGATCGTGGGAGAGTCTCGGATTTTTGCTTCTAAAATAAAAATATTGTTCCGGCGATATAAGAGGCTAGCACATAAGGGATCGTCGAGAGAATCGTGATCGCGTGCGCGTGGATACCGCTAGAGGAGTCACACGTGGGGCTCTTGATTTCGTGTCTCTGTTTTGTTTTACCGGAATTTCGAGGTACGCTTCCGAATAAGGTTAATTTGTTATCTAAATATATTATACGTACCATGATAGATCCTGTTATTTTGGGCATAAAATTTTATAATATTTATTTCCGCTGCGCCCTGAAATCTAACGAGTGGCATCAGAGCCTTGTCTTCGTTGAATCATATATTATATTTGAATTTTGCTAATTTTAACGAAATTATAATCTGTCCGAAGATTTTAAGATTTTGTTAAAGATTTTTGTCCATCAAAATTATGGTAAATATATTGGCAAAATATCGGATTTTGGCCTCAATTATCGGGCTATTTTCATCTGCGGCCACAACTTTATTTTTTTTTATTCATGGCCATAACTATGACATTGATTTTGTTTATGGCCTCGACGTAACGCCGTTGGTGGATCTTACCTACGTGGACTAACGGCTGAACTCGTGGCAACAAACGTGACCATCCTGTCTTTTAGGAAAAAGACAAAATATCAGATTTTGGCCCCAATTATCGGGCTATTTTCATCTGCGACCCCGACTTTATGGCCATAACTATGACTTTATTTTAGAATTGCCACGCAGGATGGCCACGTTCGCACACTCCTTCAGCCGTTAGTCCACGTAGTCGATTGACTGTGGTGGTTGATTTTTGTTTGGGGTTTGTTGCTTGTTGGAGGTTATTTGATGATCTTTTCTGGGTTTTGATTTTGTTCCCCTTCTCCTCCCCGGGGTGCTGTTATTGATGCTTTTATGTTGTTTAGCATGATTTCCTTCGTGGACAATCGGTAACTGTTTGGTTCCTTTGTAGGGGGATCCTGTCTGTAATGCCACCCCTTCCATGCATCGTTTTACTGCCTCTCACTTCTCCCTGTATCTTAAATCTTCTCCAGTTCAATGGCGAGAAGGCCCAAGAGAGGCGCCCCTCCAAGTGCTCCTTCTCCTGAGGAGGCTGCTTATTGTCCTGCCCTCGTTGATGATTCTGTTCGGAGATTCAAGGAGCTAATGGCCAAGTTTGCATATACTGGCTCCTCGGCGAAACCCAGAGAGAAGGTTGTGTCTCCCTACTTCCAGAAGGGAAACGCCGGCGATACTCTGACTCCCCTGGCACCACGCAAGACGATTCTCTCTCCGTGCCTCAAGAAAACAGCTAAACGGGGGAAGGAAAGGGAAAATCTGCAGGTCGAGGAGATGGATGCTGCCCTGCAAGATTCTGTTCTGCTCAAGGTGGCTTCGGCTCAATCGGAGAGGAATAAACCACCTCGCCGTCGAGATTCTATGGGGAGGAAGATTAGGATTTCACCTTACTTTGCAAAAAGTGAGGCCGACGAGGTGAAAGCCAAAAGGAGGGAGAAGGCGAAGAAGTTGAGAGAGGAGGAGAGGAAGCTGGTGGAGTTGTTTCCATTGAAGGGGAGGACACTGAAGGCGGCCGAGAGGAAACTTGAGGCATATAAGAGGAAATCGGCAGACAACAAATGGGTGCCTCCCAGGTCAAGGCACCACCTAATATAGGAAGATCATTTCCATGACCCTTGGAGAGTGTTGATCATCTGCATGCTTCTTAATGTTACCACAGGGAAGCAGACGAGACAGATACTAAACGGGTTCTTCGAGCGGTATCCAGATGCCAAGTCAGCTGCGGTGGCCTGTGAAATTTAGATGGAGAGAATGATAAGAGGTTTAGGTTTGCAAAAGAAGATGACCCGAATGATAAAGAGGCTATAGGCAGAATACCTTGATGAGGATTGGCAGTACGTGACGGAGCTTCATGGAGTAGGAAAGTACGCGGCAGATGCTTATGCAATATTCTGTAACGGGAAGTGGGAAGAAGTGGATCCTGGGGATCACAAGTTTGGGTTGTGGAACAATGTGCTGTTAATGTACTTTGTCGTTCTAGCGGAGTGTACCGCTAGCCGGTTGTCGTAGGTTGCATAATCCAATTTCATGATTGCTCCTCCCGAGTTGCCCATGTCTATGAGTCGGAATGGAGCAAAACTGAACCCTGGTGCGAGCATTTAGATGGGCATTACCGTGGAAGGTGTTCTTCCATTCGATTATGTTCCATGCTGCTCCTTGGAAATTGTAGATCCGGAGAACACCGTATACTTGTCCAGGTTTCATATCTTCAACAAGTAGCAGCAACAATGGATACAAGGAACTCGGTCATAAGCACGTTTAAAGGAAATGAATAGGCATAATCACATCACGAGATTGAAACCTAACGCCATCTCTCGCGACCATGCAGGAGGGCCTGAAGCACCGAATCGTCAGGAAGCCGATCAATAGCTTTTTTTTCGAGGGGGGGGGGAGGAGACGGTTGTTTGAAATTAATTAAGAAAATAAGTAATATCCAAACTAAAATAATCAATTGAACCAAATCGTACTCAAAGAACATAACAAAAACTTCAAAATATCAAAATAAATTCCTCGGAGTCCTTCAAAGACAAATTAAAATAAAAGACATGAAATAAAAACAAAAATCATTGAAATCAGCCTGAGGATGCCTTGGAGGATGACTGCATGACATTAAGAAATTCTTCCTCAATGGTATTCATATTAAAAGTGGCTCGATCAATCTGGCGCTTCTCTTTAATCCATTGGCTCGCTATTGAAACCTTGACAAATTTATCCAAGCCATATATCTTGAGCATGGTATAATTCCAATGCCAACCAAACAACTTTTCACATAGATCTTGAATTGCCTTCTCCCAAAGTATCATTTCAGGAGGATTGTCCTCCTCCACATCGTTTGCCATATCCTCATTGTCCTTCTCCTCCTCCTCAATGGATTTCCTTGCTTCTCCCCATAGCTTGCCCCCGAACTTTACTATTTTCTTGTTTGCCCGAGAAAGAGGACCCTTCTTCTTACTTAGACCCATAAAAATCCTTTTGAGTCGTTTAATCCTGTTGTGGACTTGATCGTACTTGTACTTCTTTGATATGGTTTCTCCAGTGGGCGACATAATCAATGATGAGTAAAAATCTGAGAGATAAGGATTTGACATCTTACATTCACCGTTCAGCTCGGAGTACCTGATCAACTCCTTCAAGAGGACAATGGTCTCGTTGGGTTTCCATCGGCACTTTCTATCGGCGGGAGGGGCCACCACTTGTCGAACTTCTCCTTCGACGGAGGCGCCAGCTTCAGTCATCATAGGCATGGTACCGATGGTCGGGGGACTGGGAACATGGCTAACATCGTCTTGGTGATCATCATTAGAGGGGTTGTAATCGCTGTCACCCTCGTCGGAAGAGGGGAGAGGTGCCGGGGCCGTCTTCTTCGGACGCATCCTTGGAATTTGTCAATTTTTTTTTTTATCTCGGTAACACAATCTTCCAAGCACACAATGAAATTGCTTAAGTAAGAAAACAACTCAATATTTAGAGTGAGAGATTTTCCTTAACTGATCTAAGATCGAATCTAAAAACAATAAACGAATTATATGATAAAAAGGTATTTTTTTATAACTAAGTGAAAGAAAATCTTTTAAGCTAATAATTTTAGTTATTTATAGACAATTATCTCGTGAAATATATAAATGTTTATGAAAGTTTCCTCGACACCTCGGTTGCTCAACCCCAATAGAGGAACAAAATGGAAACAAAAAATAAATTAAAATATAATCTGAATCAAATTTAGGTAACAAAAGTGCCGGAACATTAATTGTATACATGCGGTGGTTTGGCTGGTATTTTTGGTCAAGAATATTAAATATTAATAAAATTATTTCAGTACCCACATATGTAAATTTTGGATGAACACACCGAAAATACAACCACAGTTCAATGTTAATTCATATGTACACTAAATTATACGTAAACACATATATTAATTCAATGTTTTTAAAAAATGTCAGATATATTAAATGGATTTTAAATGCCAGGCACCCCGACATCACGCAAGACGATTCTCTCTCCGTTCCTCAAGATAAGGGAAAAGCTGCAGGTGGATGCTGCCCCGCAATATTATGTTCTGCTCACGGAGGCTTCAACTCGGTCGGAGAGGGATAGACCACCTCGCCGTCGAGATTCCAAGGGGACGAAGATTAGGATTTCACCTTGCTTCGCGAAAAGCAGGGCAAAGTGTCATTCTTTCTGTAAAATCTGAAAAGTTCTGAACAACCTTAATACAACAAGATACAACTTTGATTAAGATTTAGTTTGTGGGAATTTTCAGACAATATAATAGACAGCCTTGTTAAGTTCTTCCGTAAAAAGATACTCGCAATAGCACATATTGTTATTGCATCATTCTCAAAAAAGTGGAGGATCTTCCCCCCCTTTATGTCGTTGCGGGTTCTCTTCGTTTTCGATTTCACAAAATCATCCTTAAAAGACTATTGCTTCGTCGACTTCAAGACCGGCCGATCTCCTAACTAAAATGGAGTTGTTTCTTTTTATTTGCGCGTTAGTTTGATAAATTATTTGCAATAATTTCTGGAGTTACAAAAGAGAAGTGATTTTTTATACACACCATTAATTTAGTAATGTCAAAGTAAAGCTTTATAATTTACAAAAATTTGGAAGCTGGGAATGTGGGCGACTCTGCATCTGCTTGTCGGCGAAAGCAAGGGAAGAGAAGCTGCTAGACTGATTCTTGCGGGATCCAAGCAACGGGAGGGGGTCGCCTTGGGACACCTATTTCTGGTTCCGTGAACTGCGAGGGGTGGGGGGGGGGGGGGGGAGGGGGGTGAACGAGAGGTTGGTGAAGCCGCGTTGGAGCAGGGTGATGGTTTCGATGACTGGTAAGATGTTGGGCTCGTTCAGCTGGTTCGTTGAGCGGTTGGACAGAGTCGTGTCCCCCTTGAGCGTGTGTGCTGGCCGGTTGTTTGCCACACTCGATGAACTAACAAAGCATGCCCATTATTATTACTATTATTATTATTTGCAATTGTTTTATCCGTGTGATCCGTAGCTTCTTTCATTTGTCTGTCTTTGATGTATTAGGAAATCGTTGATTGAGTCCCAAGATTTATTTTAACTTTTCAAAATGATCCGGACTTAATGAAAATATAGAAAGTCGCAAATTTCGGTTTAGTCCGAAATCAAAATTAAACTAAAAGAAAGCAGTAAAAAAATGCTTAAAATTTCATTAAAAGTTTAAAAGTAACCTTGTCGCTTAATGATAGTTTCATGTAAGTAACTTTTAATTCGAAATTAAGCATTAATCAAATATTGCTTAACATGTTCAACGATTTTTATGAAACCGTATGCATGTTCGATAATCTTTAAATTTCAAAGAGCACCATCGGTTAAGGTTAATCTTAGTCTAATCACATGTGATTAAAACTTGATTATTATTGAGTATTGTGTGTTAATGGCCAATTTGGGGATCTACAACTACTCAAGGGCTTCCTGCCAACATGACCGGGAATGCCTCATCTTTGCTGCCTCTACCGTTGCCGCAACTTCGATGTCCACTCGAGACTCTTGTTCCCACCCATTACTACTGAGGACATCAACATGATGTTCTCATCGCTCACTGCTATAACCCTGCTTTCAAGAGGCACACTCCCGACTCACATCCTCTAGTCGCCACTTTTAATGGATCGGTCGTATAATCCTCAACAACTCCACTAACTGTGGAACTATTTGACAATACCAATTCAGCCCAAAGTGCTGCGGATAATGCCATATCACAAAAGGTTGATGTTCCCACCACCGAGCTCAATTCCCTTAAGCAAATGATGACACGACTATTACAGATGCAGCTAGTCGCCTTGAAGATTCCAGTCCCTACCCCAACTTCAACTCCTATCATCACTTCGCCTATTGCAACCCAACCTCAGCCCCAATACATAACCCACACCAAACCCCCTACATGACAAGGTCTTCCATGTCGACAAACTCATCTCCAATATAAAATCCTAATTTACATCACACTCTCATAATGGGATTTACGGCCATTATGGTATACCCTTATGTTCTTTCAAACATGCTCGAGGCCTCAGTACCAAATGTCAGCCAAACTTACATCCTCCCATATTATCCCCAACTCGGATATGGGCCGACCCTATGCAGTCACAACCTGTGGGCCAAATCCTTACCACCCACATGTTGTCAAACAAAATTCCTCAATGATAGGGACAACTCCCTACGTCCCTAATGTTATTCGTGTTCCTATAGCCACACAAGCAAACATCTTCAAAGAGCCTACTCCACCTCTCAGCAACCAAACTCCGCAAGTGGTGATTCCCTAGCCAAACTCAGCCATCTGTAATGCTGCACTTGTGGATGAATTATTTGAAGAATAGAACAAGCTCTAAAACTTTGGTGATTTGAACAGTCTGGTTCGACGACACCTTCCCCTTCATCGACCACGTCGAAGTTCAACACCTTCACCTTCACCTTTATGGAGTTTGTTTATCACTTTCTTAGGCATTTCTAGGTATGCCCGAACCCGGGTCTAGGATCCTTGGGGGGTCACCGTGAGGCCTAGCAGTGCTGCTCTTTGCGTTATGGTCTTGGGTCGGGGCCCGCCTCCCTTTGTCCGTGGGAGGTCTTAGAAACATCTTCTGAGTCTAGAATTATTTGTTCACTACAGGTACCAGATGCCGCACGTACATATGTTTGTTACTAAGTGTCTGCTACATGTGCAGGGACATGTGTCAGGTACTCTTTGAATGCGATTACTTGTAACACTAACATTGTTCGTTTTGCAGCAGTTTGAGTTGGTTAGGGGTGTTTCCACAATTAATTTTCTCCCTTCTCTTCCTCCCCTCTTTATATTATTGCACTCATTTGCATTCATTTCCCTTGAGTGCCGGTTGACGAATAATCAATGGATCGACATATCTATAATTGTTCAATATCATCACTGTTCGAGTATGAGAAAACTCGCGTGTAAATTCATCTCACATTAGTAGTTGGATTGGACTGTTTTTACAATCGAATAACGTCTAACAATGCAGGTTAAACTCATGGAGTCAATCGCGTTGCGCACAGATATTCCATCATCTGACCAACTCCGTGACTGGTTCAAGATGCTCAGACCCTCGGAGTAGGAATTCGTAATCAGGTTAAAGCTTCCACCCATAGAGGAATAACCTCTTCCCATTTCATTAATGAACAAGAATTTGGACGACGTGAACGAACAATGAAATATACGAAAATTGAGCTACTTGTTAGAATAGCAAAATATCATGTACAAAAGTTCGGTTACATGTAACTGATGCGTATAAAAATCAACTTACATGTAAGAATAATAAATTGACATGTATGGAAAATGCGTGACATTTAAGAATAATAAAATGACATGTACGAAAAAATGTCCGACATATCAATAACATGTATGAGAAGTGCACGACATGTAAGAACAATGTATTTACATTTATGAACAGACGACTGACATCACATCTGACTTACTAACTCCGGGGCCTCCCATTGATGTTGGAAAAAAGGAAAAGGGACGAGCATTATCGAAACTTCAAATTCAATTTCGTGTGACTACGTCACGCGAGAAAAGGGACGTCTAGACCTAAACGGAATTGAATTCGAGTAGCGATAAGATTCGTTTAACATCACAGGTTTCGACCGGAAAAATTATAATTAGAGATAACCGTGTTAGGCTTATGGACTTAATAAAAATTATCAGACAAGGAATAAAATGAAATAAAAAAAGGACATCGGACATCTAACTGGGACAATGGATGGGGGGACAGTGGTGAAGAGAAATTGGCACCACACGTCTTCTATCCGGATGAAGGGGACTACTAAGAGAGGGGTTTTGGTAGATAAAGGACAGTTTTCACTGACCCCGGGAAGAGAAGGAGAACGCGATTTGCCTGAGTTCCTTCTTCGGAGTGCTGCGTTGCTTGTAGACTGACGAGCAGCGGGAGGAGAGTACAGAGCGGGGACGGAGACCCCAGGGGAAGGAAAGCTCCACACGAAGTAGAGATTAACCAACTAACAACGTTTAATACTCAAAAGCAACTCCCTCATTTCATCATCTCTCGTATATCAACACTTCGTACGGTGCCAAACCACCGAAGTGTGTCCCCACCCCACTCCTCCAGGAGCGCTCGGGTGATGGCAGCAGGAACGACTGCGAGTGGTCGTCACCTCCGCATCCTCCTCCGACATTACAGCCGGGTAATACCATTCCACCGCGCAACAGTAACAACAACATCCACTAATTCAACCAATGTCTCATCGTGGCAGAAGATTGAATTAGAATGCTGGGTAGCGGCTATCTGACATAGCCTCCACTACCTCCTCGTAATGCGAGTTCATCCTGGAAACAAGGCACATAATAGAACAACAGAACTTCCCCACCGTCCAAGTGATATCTTCGCATCACCCCGGGGGCGATGCCTTGCCTTCCATTGTCCGAATGCTGTAGAGGGGATCAAGAGGATGAGGTATATCGTGAAATGTGATGCTCTCCCCATCGCTTCCCTTGAAATGGCCGTAGTATGGGAAGACAATGAATGGGGAAATTAAAACCCCGTGGCCCACAGTGAGGGGGTCTGAAATTGGGAAAGCATCTGTGGTAGGCGACTGGTTCACATTTGTCTCCGTTATATGTATCCTTTAGATATGCATAATGTGTGGTCGTGATTCAGGCGCTGCGTCGCGAATACCCGACTGTTATGTCGGAGGAGTGCGGGGAAGCAACGCCACTCGTGGTAGTTACCTGCTCCGATGTTCCCGGACACTCTCGAAGTAGTGGGTGGGGACGCACTGCGTTGGTCGTGACGCCGATTGAAGTGTCGATATACGAGTAGTATTTGGAGAGGAGGGAGTCGCATTTGTGGTTATCTGATTTGGTTGGTCGTATTGATTCGTTCTCTTAACAATGGTTATGAATAATTATGGAATTGTTGATAATCATATGCTACGCTGTTCACGGGCCGCATGTGCATAAAACACTTTCAAGATGCTTGTTAGGTTTGTCTAGCGGTCATCATTGATTTGGCGTGTGTATGGTGAGCGTACTCAACGAGTTATCGCTGACCCTAAATGGGGAATTTGGTTTTAGTGTTGCAGAGATACGAGAGAAAGGATACTCGTGACGAAGCTTATCGAACTAGTCAAAGAATGACAATGCGGTGAAGACCTTAATTTTGTCGTTTCCACTGTTTGTTAGGTCAACTAAGGTTCAACCTTCTAAGTAAAATATGAAAAACTTTCAGGTCCTTTCAGTTGTTATCAGAGCGCAGTTAGTTTGGAGCAATGAGGAGGATTAATATGCGCTTTAGGTTTAATTAAAAAGAAGAGTAAAACCATCTGCGAGTGATGGAACCAGAAAGTGACTGATAAAGCAAAGAAAATTGAATACGCAGACGCACTCATTACTATTGACCTGACACAGAAACTTGCTAGTGACACGAAAAGACCTGATGAACGACCAATTTATGAAATGGAAAATTCACTATAAATACATCGAGAAATTCGTCAAGAGAAAATCACACCATAGTCTGAATTTTTCGAGTAACACTACCAATTGGTTCTAGTATAGGATGGCGAACAATGACAATAGACGACGAATGGGACGCATGCCAGAGCTGTTTAAAGGCAAAGCAAGCCCCAACGATGAATCGGGTGGAGGCCTTCCCGGAGCTGAAGAAGTTGAGGATGTTCCGAACATTGCCTACCGCTAATGAGAATTTTGCACAAGACGTTATCGTTGCTGAGTGCCTTGACATCCTCACTCAATTTCTCACCGCCCCTGAACGTGACTCACCTCCACCTGCCCTCCCCAACGCATTTTCGTGACGCGCTATGGCTAGTCTCCCTACGATTGAGGATGAGGATGAGGACGATCCTGTCGACCGCCTTGGAAAATGTCAAAAATTCCGAGACCTTGTGAACGACATCCCTGGAATGGATCAATACGTACAGGACTTCCATTGGTCAATCCTTGCGGCCGCCCAAATGGAACTTCAATAAGCTATAGACAACTTCGAGCGTAACACGCAAGGTCCCCAAGATTGATTTCGAATTTGTCCGCGTACGGCGTGTAATAATCGTCTATGAGTGGAGAATCCAACCAAATCCCTAAACACAAACAACAACAACAACATCATGATTATCAACATGCCGAGCTTTGATTCATTCAATTCGTAGTCATCAAACATCAATCCATTAAAGGCAACCATGAAAGCCAGTCAAACTATTAATGGCATCTTCGAACACCAACCAAATCCCTAAACACAAACCTCACCATTTACCGAACAGTTAAACCTAAATGCATACGACACACTCACATATGCATCCTAATCTCATATCATCATTATGTTAGTAGCCCGACAACAATATTTAGAGCCTTGGCAATGTTAAAAATAAAAGGGTGGTGAACAAACCAGTTGGACGTGTGTGAGGTCATGCCCTCGCGATGGGCAATCGGAAGGGGAGACTTATCCCTTGTTTCATCCAGCAGTAAACCACCTTGGAGTTTCATTCATCGTCATTCCACGACTCATTCAATAGTACACAACAAAGCGGCAAAGTAAAAGAAACAAGATGAGGCCATCCATGGCCATTCAGATGCTCGGCGAGGGAGAGAGGGCCGGCCTGAAAACTTGTCCATCAACTTTGATTGCCTCTGAATAGGTGGTATTTTCAAAGGTTTTTAGTAAATGGTGAAATTTTCACTTTGTAACTTTACTAAGCATAGAAAGGAATTTGCTATTTAATTGGTGTACTTTTGTAAATTCTGTGTTAAAAATAAAAAATAAAAGTGACCAAAAATCAACTGAGAAGATTTTTTATTGACAAACAAAGGATAAAAGAAAAGCAAAAACATAGGGATTATACGGAAGAAACACCAGAAGACTTAGAAAAAATATTTGAGGACATCACGCCCCAGCGGGCGCAAATTATCAGTTGACTTATCCAGTACTTCCTTCTCTTTAAACCAATTATTCATCATCAAATCCCTCACCGAGGGCTCCACGGATGCCATCTGAAGCCTCGTAGCCTCCTCCGACAAGTTGAGCTTCTCCCGAGCCATCTTAAAAATTGCCTTTTCCCAGGGAGATATCTGACCCTTGAGATGGCCATCACCGCCCTCCTCCACTACTTCATTGTCGCCATCATCCGTCCTCCTCTTCTCGCAAGAGCCTTGCTCGTTTTCTTCGTTGCCGTCCTCCCCTTGGTGGTTGGCATGCTCAGCCTGGATAGGAGAAGATTGAGGGGCTTGGGATTTTTCATACCTCTCGCGAGTGAATTTCATCCTCCTGAAACGAAAATGCTTTCTACCCATTAATCAGAAACCAAGAGATGTATGTTTTCTTGTTATAAGATTTTCTTTTGGTATTTATAGCGAGGGACAGACAAAAGATTTTATTTTATTTTATTTTATTTTTTTAGTACTTGACAGATTTCGTTTTCAATTTTTTATTATTTTTTCCGATCATGAGAATCTCGTAGAGGACATCATTTTTTACCTTTTCTAGTGGGCCACTAAAGCGATAACTCTAAAACATTAATCCATAAAATAATAAATATACATGTCACCGCATCAAATATAACTCTTTTAGTCGGCAATTAAAGCGATAACTCTAAAATATTCGCTTCAAATATTTATTTCAGCTATTTTATACATATGAATAAAATTTTATTATTGATTTTCTAGTTTCATATTTATACATGATATTTTTTTTGCCTATAAAGCTCAATTACATAGGATTATAAAGATAATTATTTTAGTTTTTAATTATGGTGGAATGATTTCATAATATATGTTTGACATTTCATATTCATATAATATTATTTATTTCAATAATTTTTAAACGTGTTAACGTGTATGACAAGTTTATTTTGTGAGTTTAATCTTGGTTTTCAAATTTTTTACACGATTAGCGAAACTGATTGTGTATCATTTTTTAACTTTAAATATGTAAACTTGTTACGCAACACAATTACAACATGAAAAGCAAGCATTGTAAGCCCTAATGTTTAATATTTTATGATAATATTTAATTTATATTTTAGTTTTTGGTTTAGTGAGTATGGTTTAAATCATACTTTTTAAACGAAGGCAAAATATCGATTTATGACATTGAGCCAAATTTTATTTTTATATCAAAGTTGTATCTTGTTGTATTAAGGTTGTTCGGAACTTTTCTGATTTTACAGAAAGAATGACACTTTGCCCTGCTTTTCGCGAAGCAAGGTGAAATCCTAATCTTCGTCCCCTTGGAATCTCGACGGCGAGGTGGTCTATCCCTCTCCGACCGGGTTGAAGCCTCCGTGAGCAGAACATAATATTGCGGGGCAGCATCCACCTGCAGCTTTTCCCTTATCTTGAGGAACGGAGAGAGAATCGTCTTGCGTGATGTCGGGGTGCCTGGCATTTAAAATCCATTTAATATATCTGACATTTTTTAAAAACATTGAATTAATATATGTGTTTACGTATAATTTAGTGTACATATGAATTAACATTGAACTGTGGTTGTATTTTCGGTGTGTTCATCCAAAATTTACATATGTGGGTACTGAAATAATTTTATTAATATTTAATATTCTTGACCAAAAATACCAGCCAAACCACCCCACTTGTACAATTGGCTCTTTTGTTACCAAAATTTGATTCAGATTCTATTTTAATTTATTTTTTGTTTCCATTTTGTTCCTCTATTGGGTTGAGTGTCTCAAGGAAAATTTGAGAAACTTTTATAAATTTCACGATATAATTGTTAACTAAAATTATTAGCTTAAAAGATATTCTTTCACTTAGTTATAAAAAAAAAACCTTTTTATCCTATAATTCGTTTATTGCTTTTAGATTCGGTTAAGGAAAATCACTCACTCTATTGGGTTGAGGGACGGAGGTGTCAAGGAAACTTTTTATTATTAGCTACTTAAAAGATATTCTTTCACTTAGTTATAAAAAATACCTTTTTATCATATAATTCGTTTATTGTTTTTAGATTCGATCTTAGATCGGTTAAGGAAAATCTCTCACACTATATATTGAGTTGTTTTCTTAAGCAATTTCATTGTGTGCTTGGAAGATTGTGTTACCGAGACAAAAAAAAAAAATTTGACAAATTCCCAGGATGCGTCCAAAGAAGACGGCCCCGGCGCCTCTTCCCTCTTCCGACGACGGTGACAGCGATTACAACCCCTCTAATGATGATCACCAAGATGATGTTAGCCATGTTCACAGTCCCCTGACCATGCCTCTGATGACTGAAGCTGGCGCCTCCACCGAAGGAGAAGGTCGACAAGTGGTGGCCCCTCCCGCCGATAGAAAGTGCCGATGGAGACCCAACGAGACCATTGTCCTTTTGAAGGAGTTGATCAGGTACTCCGAGCTGAATGGTGAATGTAAGATGTCGAATCCTTATCTCTCAGATTTTTACTCATCATTGACTATATCACCCACTGGAGAAACCATATCAAAGAAGTACAAGTACGATCAAGTCCACAATAGGATTAAACGACTAAAAAGGATTTTTGTGGGTCTAAGCAAGAAGAAGGGTCCTCTTTCTCGGACAAACAAGAAAATAGTAAAGTTCGGGGGCAAGTTATGGGGAGAAGCAAGGAAATATATTGAGGAGGAGGAGAAGGACAATGAGGATATGGCAAATGATGTGGAGGAGGACAATCCTCCTGAAATGATACTTTGGGAGAACGCGATTCAAGATCTATGTGAAAAGTTGTTTGGCTGGCCATGGAATTATACCATGCTGAAGATCTATGGCTTGGATAAATTTGTCATGATTTCAATAGCGAGGCAATGGATCAAAGAGAAGCGCCAGATTGATCAAGCCACTTTTAATATGAATACCATTGAGGAAGATTTTCTTAGTGTCATGCGGTCATCCTCCAAGGCATCCTCAGGCTGAATTAAATTTTTTTTATATTTCTTTTCATGTCTTTTATTTTGATTTGTCTTTGAAGGACTCCGGGTGGAATTTATTTTGATATTTTGAAGTTTTTGTCATGTTCGTTGATCACCGAACGATTTGGTTCAATTGATTATTTTAGTTGACTTATTTTCTTAATTAATTTCAAACAACCGTCTTCCCCCCCACCGAAAGAAAAAAGCTATTGATCGGCTTCCTGACGATTCGGTGCTTCAGGCCCTCCTGCATGGTCGAGAGAGATGGCTCCGTCACGTACTGCCAATCCTCATCAAGGTAAGTTGAAAATCAAAGTTGGACTTTAGTTGTTAAAATCATTGAACAAACTAAGTCATTGAAAAAATCATTGGACTTTAGTCATTGGACTTTAGTTGTTAAAATCAGAGCGGGGACGGAGACCCCAGGGGAAGGAAAGCTCCACACGAAGTAGAGATTAACCAACTAACAACGTTTAATACTCAAAAGCAACTCCCTCATTTCATCATCTCTCGTATATCAACACTTCGTACGGTGCCAAACCACCGAAGTGTATCTGTAATGAACCAAACTTTTATAATTATGAATAATGTAAGATTATCAACAAAGGTTCGTGATACACTGGCTGATTTCATGATTCAACATCAAACTTGTCCATTTCCAATATTAGATGAACTTGTGTTCACTGTATGTGATTTTTTTAGGAGGAGATACGGACGAAACTAATAGCATTTAATGTCATTATGGGAAAATTAAGTACTTGTCACTTTTAGAAGCCAAAGGATGAGGTCTGGATGTAATCCTTGTAATTGGCGGAATCGTTGCCACCATCATGTCCCGAGTAGCTATCTCGTTCACAAGTCCACTGTTTTGTCACATGAATTGGAAATGGTGGGACCCCGCCATCATTAAAGGACACTAAGCTCTACGAGAAGAAGTGAATTAGAGGCGGTTACTTGATTTGATAAGGATAAGGAGAAGTCGTGACAAAATAAAATGGGGAAGGAGGGGAGAAGGGGAGGAGGACAGCGGAGGAGGAAAAGTCAGAGAAGGAGAATACGGTGACGTCGAAGGTGGAGTTTCGTGCGGAACTTCGAGAAAAAGACGTGTTAACACGTCCGACCCGAAGCGAAATCGTACAGAGGCGTCGAGAACTAGAAGTATTGTGCGGAGGAAGTGGAAGTAGGTACGATTTCTCTACCCTCTCTTTCCTTTACCCTCCTCCAATGATCAACATATTACGTTACAAATACTAACTGTGCTATAGTTGTGAGTGAATATGGGTAGGCAAGGGGAGGACATTCTGAACCTTGGGAGGTGAAGGAAAGGATGTCCAACCCTTGGGAATAGGAGAAATAACTGCTCCTTCAGGAAGGAGGCAGCGACGGAAGAACACTTGAAAGCTTCTCACTCGACGGGAGATCGTCAGAGAGAGGAGGGAATTACACGGGGGTGGCTGGAACATGGTGAAAGTTATGCGTCCCTTCTCTTCTTCTGTCCGCGGCCACAACGTTCATTACCCTTGTGTAGTTGAGTGTGCTGTGATTACAATGGCCAAAGGAAATTAAAAAGAAAGGGGGGGGAGGAGAAATGACAGAACCGTGGAAAGTGGAATGAGGTTACCCCGGATTACATTCCCGTATGCTGACGAATGTGTGGTGGTTGCGACGTATTTACGCGTCGGCTAATCATGGAAGTCTTGAATGATGGAGGTGATATGTGAGGGCTAAGAATGTTATATATACATACGTGTATATATATAATAATTTACGGGGTCTTGATTCCGGAAATGAGGGATTACCCCGGGTGGACGCTCGTTGGGGCGAAGTACGCGAATATACGAGCGTCGGTTTTGGCAGGAATTATGCCTTGAAATAGAGTAGGAAGCAAGGAAATTTTTTTGCCACTGTTACCCGAATAAAATAATACGGGATTAAATCATGTGTGGCTGGAAATGAGTAGATAAAGATACAATGAGGGTGTTTGATCGTCTATACTTAATCTTCCTTTCCCTTTGTATTTTACAGGAGTTTAGAAGCTTTCGCTTATGATGATATTCATTTTATACGGATACTTCAATTAGGATATGGAAAGATAATTGGGTAAGAACAATGTAAATTTATATGTAATTAATGATGGAATTTAATCTCATAAATAATGAAGATCAGAACCTTTCAGGTGGTATCAGAGCGAGGTTAAGCTCGGAGTAATAAGGTTGGAATTGCAAAATGTAAATGAGTCGGTTTTAGACTCGGGGAATGAAACTAAGCATGGAAACATGCACGTGAGTTGGTCAAACTTGTTTGACGGGTTTACGGATACTTCCCGGGAAAGGAATGGTGATTGGAAAAAACAATGGGTAACGACATGGATATGGTATTTATAAAATAAATGTCGATTGTTGGAATTGAACAATCGTGTGTTTAGATTAATATAAGAACGTTAATTGTCAAGGATTGAGTGTATAAGGGCCGGTTGCTCAAACATGTTTAATGTTGATTAAACTAATGTTTGAGGTATTAAGAATCGTCTTCCACCCATGGAATGAATGTGTGAAACGATGTGTGTCTATGTATGCGTGGTTATGCTTGGTATTGCGCAAATATGCAAATTATTACATGCTTCCGTTGAGGTAGTATTATGAGTGGATGACATAATACTTGGACTGATAAAACAATTGTTGTGAACTCAGGATGATGGAAGAGAGTATACGCAATGCTGTGCGGAATTCTCCTCCTAGAGATGAGGAATTACAACGAAAGAGAAGAGTCGCGCTTATCGGGCAATTTCGGAAACTTGAGATACCCACCTATTCGGGTGAAGAAGGGCCCGAGAAGGCGGAAGAATTTATTGTCGAATTGGAAAATGCTTTCGATGTATTGGGATGTTCAATAGAAGAGAAGATGATGTTGGTACAACAGTCAATTAAGCGAGAAGCAAATGACTGGTGGAAGGCCAATAAGGATGGAGCACGGATTCTTCATACTGGAGATGAATGGACAGTGTTCAGAATGGCGTTCCTAGGCAAATTTTATCCTCACGTGTTCAAAGAAAGGAAAGCTAGAGAATTCTTATATCTGAGGCAGGAAAGGATGTCAGTGGATAAGTATGAGGCACGGTTTTTCGCTCTGTCGAGGTATGGCCCGACAATGAGTGCCGAGGCGAAGGCTAAGAAGTTTGAGGAGGGATTGAGACCGGAAATCAGATTCCAACTAAGAACTCTGATGCTCACAACTTACGAAGAAATATATATGAGAGCACAGAGCGCTGAAGAAGGATGGGCAGATATGAAGGCTGCTGGGGAAGAGGAGAATGTGAGAAGAATGTTAGGAGTAGGATCGCCTCCGAGGAAGAAGTTCCGGTTGGGAGAGTCATCCTCCTCTACTCCACGGTTTCAGGTGAACCGACCCCCGAGAACTCCTATACCGGTACGATCATTCTCTCAGGGAAGAGGTCAGGGAGTGAGAACAGGATGTCAGCCCCTTTGCCAGAGATGCGGGAGGCGTCACTATGGAGATTCATGTGCGTCCAGGGAATTCACTTGTTATCAGTGTGGGCAGCCAGGACACATTCGTAAGGAATGTCCTCAAGGACCAGGAGCGGGCTCCGGTAGCTGGTTAACCGGATCGAACGCTCTACGCCCAAGAAGTGGAAATAGACCAGGACCGACTGTGTCTACTTCTAGGGGATCAGTCAGTGGGCCTGCAGAGACTGTGAGACTGAATGCGACCACGGAAGCGGATGCCGTTGCATCTCGCGGTGTGATCTCAGGTACGGTTCGACTTCAAGGTGAATTAGTTTATGCCTTGTTTGATACCGGTGCTACACACTCTTTTGTGTCATCTAACTGTGTGGAGAAATATGGTTGGATAGTAGAGAAGACAGTGAAACAGTGGCATGTTGTGTTCCCTACTGGAATAGAATACTGCGTTGATGATGCGTGTCTAAATTATGAGTTAATTGTGGCTGAATTAAAGTTTACTATTGATCTGTTGGTATTACAGATCCGCGATTTTGAGATTATTCTGGGCATGGATTGGTTGGCTTCCAGCCATGCACAGGTAGACTGTGAAAGGAAGCGCATTTCGTTTAGCACAGAAGATGGAGGTTCTCGTGAGTACATAGGCCATGGAGGATGCGGCCAGATTTTGATGATATCAGCGACACGGGCGTATCACCTTGTACAGACAGGGCACGAAATGTTTCTAGCGACTGTGCTGAACAAAGAAGCTGAGCTACCGATGCTGGAGCGGATTGAAGTGGTGAAGGACTTTTCTGATGTCTTTCCCGAGGAGCTACCGGGACTACCACCTAGTAGGGAAGTAGAGTTTGTGATAGATTTGGTTCCGGGGACAACTCCCATTTCTCGGACTCCGTATCGCATGAGTTTTGCCGAGTTGAAAGAATTGAAAGCACAGTTGCAGGAACTTGTAAATAAGAACTTTATTCGCGCTAGTGTAAGCCCGTGGGGCGCTCCTGTTTCGTTTGTAAAAAAGAAGGATGGATCGATGCGATTGTGTATTGACTATAGGTTGCTTAACCAAAATACAATCAAGAATCGATATCCACTTCCACGTATAGATGATTTATTCGATCAGTTACAGGGATCAGTGGTGTACTCCAAGATCGATTTGAGATCAGGTTATTACCAGATTGGAGTGCGGGAAGAAGATATCCCTAAGACTGCATTCAGAACGAGATACGGTCATTACGAGTTCAGAGTAATGCCGTTTGGAGTAACCAATGCACCGGCAGTATTCATGGGATTAATGAATCAAGTGTTTCAACCGTACCTGGATCAATTCGTGATAGTGTTCATTGATGATATTCTCGTATACTCTAAGAGTAAAGAAGAACACAAGGAACATCTGTCTATTGTACTAAGGACGTTACAGGAAAATAAATTGTATGCCAAACTCAGCAAATGTGAGTTTTGGCTTGAGAAGGTAACATTCCTTGGACATGTCATTTCAGCCACAGGTATAGGAGTAGATCCTACGAAAGTGGAAGCAGTTAAGAAATGGCCACGACCGACGACAGCAGCAGAAGTAAGAAGTTTCCTTGGGTTGGCAGGTTACTACAGGAGATTTGTCGAGGGATTTTCTAAAATAGTTGCCCCTATGACTAAACTATTAAGAAAGGATGTCCAGTTTGAATGGACAAATAACTGTGAAGAATGCTTTGAAGAACTCAAGAGGAGATTAACTAACGCTCCTGTGTTAACTATACCGAGTGAGTCAGGAAAATTCGTGGTGTACTGTGATGCATCCACTCAGGGATTGGGTTGCGTATTGATGCAAAACGGTAAAGTAGTGGCATATGCCTCTCGACAATTGAGGAAACACAAGGAAAATTACCCAACCCATGATTTAGAGTTCGCTGCTGTGGTATTTGCATTAAAATTGTGGAGGCATTATCTGTATGGAGAAAAATTCGAAGTATGCACAGACCATAAGAGTCTGAAGTATCTATTCACACAGAAGGAACTGAATATGAGACAACGAAGGTGGATGGAACTACTAAAAGATTATGACTGTACAATTCAATACCATCCAGGCAAAGCAAATGTGGTGGCAGACGCCTTGAGCAGGAAGCATTGTTCACTTATGTACCTCCTGGTGGAAGAGTCACGGATGATAGAACAATTAAGTAATTTGGACTTGCGTCTCGAAGAGCCAGATGGACGATTATGTATGGCTAGAGGACAGGTGGAGCCAGAGATGTTAATGATTATCCGAGAAGCACAATCCCAGGATGAGTACCTAAGAATGGTGCGAGAAGAAATCGGAACGGAGAAGTATGCCCAGTTTGAACTAGCACCAGATGGGATGCTGAGAATTCAAGGACGTGTATGCGTACCTGACGTGAAGGAAGTGAAACGTAGATTAATGGATGAGGCACATAAGGGTAAATATAGTGTACATCCAGGAATTACAAAGATGTATAGAAACCTGCGAAAAGATTTCTGGTGGCCTAAGATGAAGAAGGACGTGGCAAGGTACGTAAATTACTGTAAGACATGTCAGCAAGTGAAAATTGAACACCAACGACCAGGAGGATTATTAGAACCACTCCCAGTACCAGAATGGAAGTGGGAAGACATAGCAATGGACTTCGTAACGAACCTACCCAAAGGAGGCCGAAACATGGATTCTGTGTGGGTAGTGGTTGATAGACTCACGAAGTCGGCACATTTCATTCCTATTCGGATCAACTGGTCATTGGAGTCCTTAGCTAAGCTGTATATCAAAGAGATTGTGAGATACCACGGCGTGCCCCATACCATTACCTCTGATCGAGATCCACGATTCACATCTAGATTGTGGAGGAACTTACAAGAAGCCTTGGATACAAAATTGCAAATGAGTACCGCCTTCCATCCACAGACAGACGGAAAGAACTATTCAGACATTAGAAGATATGCTCAGAGCGTGTGCTCGTGAGTGGAAAGGAGGTTGGGTTGATCACTTGCCATTGGTGGAATTTGCGTACAATAATAGTTATCATGCTAGTATCGGAATGGCACCCTATGAAGCCCTCTATGGCAGAAGTTGTAGATCACCACTGTGTTGGAATGAACCAGGAGAAAGGACATTCAACGGACCTGAATTGATACAGGAAACCTCAGACGTGGTGACCACAGTCAGAGAACGGATGAAAACTGCGCAGAGTCGACAAAAGAGTTATGCTGATCGCAGAAGGAGGCCCTTAGAATTTCATGTTGATGATGAGGTGTTCTTAAAGTTGTCACCGATGAAATCAATGTTCAGAGCGAGGAGAGCTCACAAGTTAAGTCCTCGCTACATTGGGCCATATAAAGTAACGGAACGGATAGGGAAGTCGGCATATCGCGTAGCAATCCCTCCGGAACTCTCCCATTGTCATGATGTTTTTCATGTCTCAGTATTGCGCAAGTATGAACCAGACCCGGATTTAAAGACGGAAACATCAGAAGTTATAGTGAACGACAATCTGAGTGTGACAGTACAACCGGTAAGAATTATGGATCGGGATGAACGAATACTACGAAAACGAAAAGTGCCACTAGTACAAGTCCTCTGGAGCGGAGTTGGGAAAGACCAGAAAACCTGGGAACAGGAAGCAGAAATGCGAGATAAGTACCCTTCCTTGTTTGAAGAAAAGGATTTCGGGGACGAAATCTCCTAAGGGGGGAGGAAAGTGTAATGAACCAAACTTTTATAATTATGAATAATGTAAGATTATCAACAAAGGTTCGTGATACACTGGCTGATTTCATGATTCAACATCAAACTTGTCCATTTCCAATATTAGATGAACTTGTGTTCACTGTATGTGATTTTTTTAGGAGGAGATACGGACGAAACTAATAGCATTTAATGTCATTATGGGAAAATTAAGTACTTGTCACTTTTAGAAGCCAAAGGATGAGGTCTGGATGTAATCCTTGTAATTGGCGGAATCGTTGCCACCATCATGTCCCGAGTAGCTATCTCGTTTACAAGTCCACTGTTTTGTCACATGAATTGGAAATGGTGGGACCCCGCCATCATTAAAGGACACTAAGCTCTACGAGAAGAAGTGAATTAGAGGCGGTTACTTGATTTGATAAGGATAAGGAGAAGTCGTGACAAAATAAAATGGGGAAGGAGGGGAGAAGGGGAGGAGGACAGCGGAGGAGGAAAAGTCAGAGAAGGAGAATACGGTGACGTCGAAGGTGGAGTTTCGTGCGGAACTTCGAGAAAAAGACGTCTTAACACGTCCGACCCGAAGCGAAATCGTACAGAGGCGTCGAGAACTAGAAGTATTGTGCGGAGGAAGTGGAAGTAGGTACGATTTCTCTACCCTCTTTCCTTTACCCTCCTCCAATGATCAACATATTACGTTACAAATACTTACTGTGCTATAGTTGTGAGTGAATATGGGTAGGCAAGGGGAGGACATTCTGAACCTTGGGAGGTGAAGGAAAGGATGTCCAACCCTTGGGAATAGGAGAAATAACTGCTCCTTCAGGAAGGAGGCAGCGACGGAAGAACACTTGAAAGCTTCTCACTCGACGGGAGATCGTCAGAGAGAGGAGGGAATTACACGGGGGTGGCTGGAACATGGTGAAAGTTATGCGTCCCTTCTCTTCTTCTGTCCGCGGCCACAACGTTCATTACCCTTGTGTAGTTGAGTGTGCTGTGATTACAATGGCCAAAGGAAATTAAAAAGAAGGGGGAGGGGGAGGAGAAATGACAGAACCGTGGAAAGTGGAATGAGGTTACCCCGGATTACATTCCCGTATGCTGACGAATGTGTGGTGGTTGCGACGTATTTACGCGTCGGCTAATCATGGAAGTCTTGAATGATGGAGGTGATATGTGAGGGCTAAGAATGTTATATATACATACGTGTATATATATAATAATTTACGGGGTCTTGATTCCGGAAATGAGGGATTACCCCGGGTGGACGCTCGTTGGGGCGAAGTACGCGAATATACGAGCGTCGGTTTTGGCAGGAATTATGCCTTGAAATAGAGTAGGAAGCAAGGAAATTTTTTTGCCACTGTTACCCGAATAAAATAATACGGGATTAAATCATGTGTGGCTGGAAATGAGTAGATAAAGATACAATGAGGGTGTTTGATCGTCTATACTTAATCTTCCTTTCCCTTTGTATTTTACAGGAGTTTAGAAGCTTTCGCTTATGATGATATTCATTTTATACGGATACTTCAATTAGGATATGGAAAGATAATTGGGTAAGAACAATGTAAATTTATATGTAATTAATGATGGAATTTAATCTCATAAATAATGAAGATCAGAACCTTTCAGTATCCCCACCCCACTCCTCCGGGAGCGCTCGGGTGATGGCAGCAGGAACGACCGCGAGTGGTGGTCACCTCTGCATCCTCCTCCGACATTACAGCCGGGTAATACCATTCCACCTCGCAACAGTAACAACAACATCCACTAATTCAACCAATGTCTCATCGTGGCAGAAGATTGAATTAGAATGCTGGGTAGCGGCTATCTGACATAGCCTCCACTACCTCCTCGTAATGCGAGTTCATCCTGGAAACAAGGCACATAATAGAACAACAGAACTTCCCCACCGTCCAAGTGATATCTTCGCATCACCCCGGGGGCGAAGCTCGGTTCTATCCCGATCAACTCGTCGCACAATTTCCTCACAAACTCTCGCTCGAAACAATCTGTGGTTCAGTCTCAAGAATAATCTCCACCCTTTCCACTCATAACCGGAATCAAGCTCACCTTTCGCTCCATTAGCACGCCATCCAGCAGTGACAAAAGAACGGCAAACATCCAGACAAAGATCAGCACCTCAGCTCCCGTCTGATCGCACGGCTCGAGTAAATCGAGCCGCAGCTCGGGTGTTCCTCCTCCCTTGCACCCCCTTACCTTCTTTCAGTGGAGTCGATCATTGCCACCAGGGACGCCGCCCGCACTCAGGAACCTCGATCTGGATGGCAGCGAAGCTAATGGACAAATTCCAGCTCCAGGAACGGAGCCACAGGGGGTGTAGCTGTGGACAGCCGCTGTTACGAAGATGTGTTACAGCGAGGAAACGGGTTGAGGAAGAACGCAGTCTCCTTCCCCCTCCTTCGCAGAAGAATGTAGCCTGATTCCCCCCCTATCCGTTCCCCTTTCATTTTCTTGTAGTTTCCAAAGTCTGTCCTCTGTTTGCTCCACTGTCCGGATAACGTCTTTATGGTCAGGAGGGATTTTCCTTTGATCCACACTGTCACAGTTGTTATCCGAAATTCGGATAAATTATTTTGCTTCTCTGTCAGGGGAGCTTGATTTTGAGTCAATGCAATCCTGTCATCTGTAAAACAGTCAAGCATTAAACGTGTAATACGCAAAACAAAGGTTAAGCCCCACCAAGGTTGAAAGCAAACAGTTAAGTTCCTAGCTCGTCAATGCCTCATGGTATAGAAGCAGATCATTTTATGACATTCCTTGCAATGAGCTCACAAAGTTTGGTAGTCAAACCATAAATACTTGATTTGAAAGGGGCAAAATAGCATCCTTGGAAAATTTCAACATGATATAGATCAACTCATTTCATTTCATTAAAGGCACCAACTGAACAGGTCAATTTCGACACATCAAGGTTTTACTAACAATCATTATTTGTCATTTAATGACAGGAAGATCTTTTGCCCGAATAAACATACGGGAAGCATACCAACTTGATATTGCAGGATCTGATGATCTCAACTTAATTTTTGGTTCTATGGAAAGTAGCCAAGGAGGAAATCCTCCAAAGTCCCACTCTGCAGGAAACATTCACAGTATCGAGTCGAGGACAATAAATTGTAGCCCTGCATCTGGTGAATACCAAGCATGAAAACGAAGAGTACAAATTTATTTACGAATGAATACCAATATAAAAAGCAATCTGTTGAAATTGACCACCAGAACAAGGGGATCAACTACTCATTTTCAAAACCATGGGGAAATATTCATTGTTGTAATCAGGATAGAAAGGCAGTACCTCAGGAAGTACGCGGTAATAGTGCAGATCACCACCGATAATTTGGAAAGGCTTGCTATTTTTCCAAAACTTGTCCTCATCAATCTTAAAACTCCGGTAAGTCGCCTGACTCCATCCATTCAAAATGATAATAGACACATTTCAGCCCAACAGGAAGGAAGAACGCTAGATAATCCCCTTATCATCAAGAATGAACGTCAGCTACTTACTAAAGATTCAAAACTTACACCGAAATTCGTGCATTGAGACAGTAATGACTGATTAGACACTAAACATGGACAATAAAAAAAACTATTCAGAAGTATCTTCTAGATTCCTAGTTGCAATTCATACACTAGAACCATATGTATGAACATAGAGATTTGTTCCTTTATAACATTACTTTGCAAAATATTTTACGAAATAGGTCAGTCAAACTCATATTTCCTTGACTAATGCCAATAACTCGGTGTTTCAAACGCAAAGGTTAACACCGAGTTCTTGGCATTAGTCAAGTAAATATGAGTTTAACTAACATATTTCGCAAAACTTTTGCGAACTAACTTTATTAAGGAACAATACTCTATAAACATAAGCACAATCCTTTTCTTTACTGTAGTTAAATGCAGCAAGAAAACAAATAATTCATTCACCTGATATATCTTGCATTTATGTCCTTCATTTTCATATATATAACTGAATTAACAATAAAACACAGAGAAAAGATATATCACTGATAAAAGATGTTTCCCCAATTCAAACTAAATTATCCGTGGCCATCTATGAAGTGTCGTCGTTCACATTCACAACAACGGAAACACAGCTCATCGGTAACCGTCAGTTAAATTGGAGCCGGAATCTAAAACCCACTTCTCATTAAGTCTCCGTTCATAACTTGTTCAGTCAACGATCAAGTCCCACCACAACCATCACATCAGCAAACAGACCACCAAACTTGAGCTAATGCCATACTTCAATATGCAGTCTGCACCGATCCAATCACCAGGAGAATAGGTAGATCAAAGAAGGAAGCTCATCTTACCCCGTGTGGGCCAGAGCGATGGAGGGAGAGGGAGGGAAGCGGAGCGAAGGCGGGGACGAAAGCTGCAAAGGCAATGAGGGAGACGAGCATGAAGAAGACCACCGTCGCAGCCGAGGTACGCCGTCTCCCCGCCGTCGTCGCAGCCGGGAGAGGATGAGAGAGGAGGAGGTGCCGCGGACGGGTTGATCTGTCGGCGCGGACTGCTCGTGGGTGGTGGTGGGGTTGAGTTTTGATAGGACGTAAATAAATATTAAGTTTGAAAATTAAGCAGATAAAATCGACTTCATGTCATTAACCCCCGAAGTAAATCTTTATAAAATCGATTTCATATTTAAAAATAGCTCATCGGTAACCGTCGGTTAAATGCCGGGTGGTTGAAATGCCGGTATGGGATCGAGCGGGTTCTGCAGGCTTTGGGAATTTCCATAAATCTGGTGCCTGTAAGGTTGCTGTTGAGATGCATTACGGCAGCGGAAATGGGGGTACGAAGAAGAGTGGAGATTATTACACGCGTACAGCGTGTAATAATCGTCTATGAGTGGAGAATCTTATCGGTATGGAAAAGGTGACATTATTGCGTGTACTTTGTATCATGTGGCTGACAAATAGTAGGTGAATAGTGACCCTGCTGTGAGCGTGCTAGTTTTCAATAAATTATGAATTATTGGTCTAGGAACCTTGGTTATATAAAGAGGGTCGTTGATTCATCGTATTGAACCACGCCTACAATAAACATTTGGAACTCACCCGTGAACCGCGCTTGCATCGAGAATCCTAATTCGAGTCCGTTTGATTTCTTCATATGGCGGACAACGCAGGAAGCAATGCTGCTGGGAGTTCTCTCTTACCTAGAGCGGCACAACTAACCGCCATCGGCTGAGGATTATCAAAGAAGTGGGGAAATGATTTGATAAAAGAATGACTTGAATTGAATTTTTAAGCCCAAAGGAAAGCTACCAAGTAAAATTTTATAAAACAACAAAATTATATGAAGCTTTCATCCACCATTAAACCACCTTGGAGTTTCATTCATCATCATTCCACGACTCATTCAATAGTACACAACAAAGCGGCAAAGTCAAAGAAACAAGATGAGGCCATGCATGGCCATTCAAACGACCTACAAAATTTTTCAAACTTTATCAGAATAGTCAACCATCGTTTGACAGTCAAGCAGCGGAAACAACGTATACGAAATCCTACCGTGGCGATTATTATTGTCTTGTCCTGTGATTCTTCGCCACGTGTCCTATAGTATTGTCTCCTGTAAGACTAAAATAATTCCCCAAAACTGGGGTCAGCGATAAATTGCTGAGTACGCCCCAACAATGCACACGCGAAACATGATACTACTAGTCACATGCTAATGGGCAATAATTATTTCTCTTGTTTACAGTCAGCTAGGACGGATTAGTTTCATAGGATCAATTTTACCACAGCAGCACACCTCCGCATTCGTCCAAGCATGCACAGCTTAACAGACAAAATCGGCCTCACTCCACGCAAGCATATTCATACAGATCATTCTCGTCTAACATGCGGAATCTTGTGAGACAAACCGTCCATGCCGCAGCCTCCTGTCCGAACTAGTCGCAAGACAGGAGCCACAAACTTCGCTCGTGCGCAGGCGCACACAATTGGCTGAGCCTTGCTCAGCTCAACCCACAGAATCGTCCCCATTTCTCACTAGCACATTCCCGCAGATTATTCTGTTTTAACGCACGGCAACATTACGCCCCCATATTTTGCTCAAACGGGCATGAATTGATGATTGTCATGAAAACAGATTATGACAAGTGAATACGAATTTTATTATTTGCCTTTGGGAAAACAATTGATCCAACCATCAGTCGAATCTTAAAGAATTAAGAATACTCCTGGTATTTTCAAAGTATCTAAAAATTGAAGTATTCTGGTGAAATGTTTACCGTAAGGTTTTTAGTAAATGGTGAAAATTTCACTTTGTAACTTTACTAAGCATAGAAAGGAATTTGCTATTTAATTCGTGTACTTTTGTAAATTCTGTATTAAAAAGTAAAAATAAAAGTGACAAAAAATGAGGTGAGAAGATTTTTTATTGACAAACAAAGGATAAAAAAAGCAAAAACATAGGGATTATACGAAAGAAACACCAGAAGACTTAGAAAAAATATTTGAGGACATCACGCCCCAGCGGGCGCAAATTATCGGTTGACTTATCCAGTATTTCCTTCTCTTTAAACCAATTATTCATCATCAAATCCCTCACCGAGGGCTCCATGGATGCCATCTGAAGCCTCGTAGCCTCCTCCATTGTCCCAGTTAGAATATGAAATGGGCATGTGGTTTGATGTTAGAGTTATCAAACAAATGGGAATGAATTCCTTTAGGTAAAATGGTCATATGCCTCGATATAATTTTTAATAGGGTTGACAGCTTGAGAATTTTAACACAAAAACGACACAACATGACGTAGAGCGGGTCCGAGTTTAACCGAATGCGTCTTTCCATTATACAATTTGTGACACCACGACAAAATATGGGTTGGGGTAAGAGTTTTAAACTTCCACGAATTTTAAAACATGTATAAACAATTTTATTTATAATGAAAAATCTATAATATTACCCTTTTTAGCGGGCCACTAATGCGATAACTCTAAAACATTAATCCATGAAATAATAAATATACATGTCACCCCATCAAATATAACTCTTTTAGTCGGCAATTAAAGCGATAACTCTAAAATATTAATCCATGAAATAATAAATATAAATATCATCGCATCAAATATTTATTTCGGCTATTTTATACATATGAATAAAATTTTATTATAAATTTTCTAGTTTCATATTTATGCACGATAATTTTTTTTTGCCTACAAAGCTCAATTATATAGGATTATAAAGACAATTATTTTAGTTTTTAATTATGGTAGAATTTATAATATATGTTTGACATTTGAGATTCATACAATATTATTTATTTCATTAATTTTTAAACGTGCTAACGTGTATAACAAGTTTATTTTGTAAGTTCAATCTTGGTTTTCACATTTTAACACGTTTAGAGAAACCGATTGTGTACCATTTTTTAAGTTTAAAAACATAAACTCGTTAGGCAACACAATTACAACATGAGAAGCTAGGATTGTAAGCCCTAATGTTTAATAGTTTATGATAATATTTAATTTATATTTTATTTTTTGGTTTAGTGAGTATGGATTAAATCATACCTTTTAAAAGAAGGCAAAATATCGATTTATGACATTAAGCCAAATTTTATTTTTATATCCAATCTTGGATTTTATCCTATGAAAATTATGCATGTCTTAATCGATAATTTTATTAATTGAATAAAAAATAAGAAATAAGAAATAATATAGAAAAAAGTCTCATATATATTTTTTTTTAATTAAGTATTTTGATGGCCATATTAAGTAAGTTTGAAATCAAAGTTGGACTTTAGTTGTTAATGCTATCAAGAATACGTAAAATCGACGAAAGTCGAATGATAACTCTATTACAGGAGATTCGACAAGTAAGGTGAATTATGAGGTGAAGAATGAGAGTTTGATGCTCCACGATGATACGACAAAGTCAAACTATATTAAGGTATGATTTGGCTTTCGTTAAACAAAATTCAAGATTGGTCAAAATCAATATACAAATACTGTTTGTCGTTAAAATCAGTACATATCCTCGTGTATCGACGCACTGATAAATTGATATAGATATTGGAAATATTCAAAACACAGCACAAAAAAAAAAAGAACCCACGTCCCGAATTGAAAACCCAAAACCCAAACCCAGAGCCAGACCCGCAGAGGAGGACCGGCGGCGGCGGCGGCGGCGGTGGGTTCCGCCCTTCACTCTCTCTATCCCTTTTTTTAAGTGAAATTTTTGTGGGATTGGGGAGGGGCACCGAGTCGAATGACTGTGGTGGTTGATTTTTGTTTGGGGTTTGTTGCTTGTTGGAGGTTATTTGATGATCTTTTCTGGGTTTTGATTTTGTTCCCCTTCTCCTCCCCGGGGTGCTGTTATTGATGCTTTTATGTTGTTTAGCATGATTTCCTTCGTGGACAATCGGTAACTGTTTGGTTCCTTTGTAGGGGGATCCTGTCTGTAATGCCACCCCTTCCATGCATCGTTTTACTGCCTCTCACTTCTCCCTGTATCTTAAATCTTCTCCAGTTCAATGGCGAGAAGGCCCAAGAGAGGCGCCCCTCCAAGTGCTCCTTCTCCTGAGGAGGCTGCTTATTGTCCTGCCCTCGTTGATGATTCTGTTCGGAGATTCAAGGAGCTAATGGCCAAGTTTGCATATACTGGCTCCTCGGCGAAACCCAGAGAGAAGGTTGTGTCTCCCTACTTCCAGAAGGGAAACGCCGGCGATACTCTGACTCCCCTGGCACCACGCAAGACGATTCTCTCTCCGTGCCTCAAGAAAACAGCTAAACAGGGCGAGGAAAGGGAAAATCTGCAGGTCGTGGAGATGGATGCTGCCCAGCAAGATTCTGTTCTGCTCAAGGTGGCTTCGGCTCAATCGGAGAGGAGTAAACCACCTCGCCGTCGAGATTCCAGGGGGAGGAAGATTAGGATTTCACCTTACTTTGCAAAGAGAGAGGCTGATGAGGTGACAGCCATAAGGAGGGAGAAGGTTGTGTCTCCCTACTTCCAGAAGGGAAACGCCAGCGATATCCAGACTGTCCTGGCACTACACAAGACAATCCTCTCTTCGTACCTCAGGAAAACAACTAAATGGGGCGAGGAAAGGGAAAAGCTGCAGGTAGAAGAGATGGATGTTGCCCAGCAAGATTCTGTTCTGCTCAAGGTGGCTTCGGCTCAATCGGAGAGGAATAAACCACCTCGCCGTCGAGATTCTAAGGGGAGGAAGATAGGATTTCACCTTACTTTGCAAAAAGTGAGGCCGACGAGGTGAAAGCCAAAAGGAGGGAGAGGGCGAAGAAGTTGAGAGAGGAGGAGAGGAAGCTGGTGGAGTTGTTTCCATGGAAGAGGACGACACTGAAGGCGGCCGAGAGGAAACTTGAGGCATATAAGAGGAAATCGGCAGACAACAAATGGGTGCCTCCCAGGTCAAGGCACCACCTAATGCAGGAAGATCATTTCCATGACCCTTGGAGAGTGCTGGTCATCTGCATGCTTCTTAATGTTACCACTGGAAGCAGACGAGACAGATACTAAACGGGTTCTTCGAGCGGTATCCAGATGCCAAGTCAGCTGCGGTGGCCTATGAAATTGAGATGGAGGGAATGATAAGAGGTTTAGGTTTGCAAAAGAATAGGACCCGAATGATAAAGAGGCTATCGGCAGAATACCTTGATGAGGATTGGCAGTACGTGACGGAGCTTCATGGAGTAGGGAAGTACGCGGCAGATGCTTATGCAATATTCTGTAACGGGAAGTGGGAAGAAGTGGATCCTGGGGATCACAAGTTGAGGGACTATTGGATGGATTCATTTCTCCCTAAGGATGCACAGGGGAGTGGTGATACTGGTGCCGATGTTTATAACTAATTTATGCATAAAGAAAGCAGGAGCTACAGCTAATTTATGCTACGTAGGTATCGAAACTGATAGGGAGATTTTGGCCAGGACGGTTTAAGGTTATTTTGGGTTGTGGAACAATTTGCTGTTAATGTACTTTGTCGTTCTAGCGGAGTGTACCACTAACCGGTTATCGTCGGTTGCATAATCCAATTTCATGATTGCTCCTCCCGAGTTGCCCATGTCTATGAGTCGGAATGGGGCAAAACTGAACCCCGTTGCCAGCATTTAGATGGGCATTACCATGGAGATCTCATACTCCAACACCTTCAGCAAGATAGGCATCGCGGCATCATGAGTTATGACAATGATATCGCCGCTCCTGTGGCAGTAGATAGCTGAATCACCGGCCCATCTGGAATCGGTAGATGCCTCATGGATGAGGTGGACAGCGTGTCCCTTGAAACTGATCATGGACTCGATATTAGTCTGGTGGAAGGTGTTCTTCCATTCGATTCTGTTCCATGCTGCTCCTTGGAAATTGTAGATCCGGAGAACACACTGTGTACTTGTCCAGGTTTCATATCTTCAACAAGTAGCAGCAACAATGGATACAAGGAACTCAGTCATAAGCACGTTTAAAGGAAATGAATAGGCATAATCACATCACGAGATTGCAACCTAACGCCATCTCTCTCGACCATGCAGGAGGGCCTGAAGCACCGAATCGTCAGGAAGCCGATCAATAGCTTTTTTCTTTCGGTGAGGGGGAAGACGGTTGTTTGAAATTAATTAAGAAAATAAGTCATCTAAAATAATCAATTGAACCAAATCGTAGGGAGATTGAGTCTTACTATAGTCTTCTATGTCTCCCGAGTTACAGAGACAGCATGAGAACATGAGTGCTAGGGAGATTGATCAGCACTTACGTGAGCTCTTCCAAGAGAGTGCCAGAGTTGAGAGGTATGAGACCTCTCGGGCACTATTTCGAACAATGCTGGTGGAGGGTAACCCAGTTGGGCCACATGTACTCAAGATGATAAGGTACATTGAGAGGCTCGAGAGCTTAGGTTCCAAGCTGGACCAGGACTTAGTAGTTGACTTGATTTTGTCTTCACTCCCACCATCGTTTTCTCAGTTTGTGTTGAACTTCAACATGAACAGTATGGAGAAGAGTTTGACTGATCTGATGGCAATGCTGAAAACTGCTGAAAAGGACATGAAGGTGAATCCTTCACCACGAGCAATAATGGTCATAAAGACATACAAGCGTCCTGGCACCGGGAAATTCAATCCCAAGGCTAAAGCAGTTAAGAGCGCTGGACCTCCAGCTCAAAAGAAGCTTAAGAAAGGCCAGCAGGTGCCCCAGTCTGATGAGAAGGAAGCTATATGCTTTCATTGTGGCAAGAAAAGCCATTGGAAGAATAATTGCTTCCAACTCATGAAGAAGAATGCCAGTGGAGCAGATGCTTCAGGTGTCTTTGTGATTGAATGCAATCTTTCTGTTTCTTCATCATGGGTCATAGACTCCGGAAGTAGTTCTCACATTTGTGCGAACTTGCAGGGTCTAAGTGACTGCAGACGGCTGTCCAAGAGCGAGATAGACCAACGAGTGGCGAATGGAACTAGAATTGCTGCATTAGCTGTAGGGACGTATGTAATAAAGTTGCCCAGTAGATTTGATCTAAATTTGGAGAACTGTTATTTCGTTCCTAGTTTTTTCAAGAACATCATTTCGGTGTCGTGTTTAGACGCCAAGAGATTTGTATTTGAATTCAAGGACAAGTTGTGTTCCTTTTATTTGGATGGGATGTTCTCTGGAAATGGTTAATTAAATAATGGTTTGTACGTTCTGAATTTGGATGAGCCGATTTACTGTGTTGAAGGGAAGAAACAAAAAACGCGTGACTCAAACTTAACATATCTCTGGCATTGTAGACTTGGTCATGTAAACGAGAAACGCATCGCAAGGTTACTAAGTAACGGGTATTTGGACTCTTTTGAGTTAGAGCCCATAGATACATGTGAAGCGTGTTTACAAGGAAAAATGACCAAGAAGCCTTTTACCAAGACAGGTGAAAGGGCCAAGGATACTAGAACTCATACATAGTGATGTGTGTGGACCATTACCGGTTCAGGCCAGAGGAGCGTATTCATACTTCGTGACTTTCACCGACGATTTAAGTAGATATGGATATGTCTACTTAATGAGGCACAAGTCTGAAACTCTGCAAAAGTTTAAAGAGTTTAAGAACAAGGTAGAGAATCAACGAGGCCAGAAGATAAAGGCCCTTCGGAGTGATCGAGGTGGCGAGTATCTTAGCCAAGAGTTCATTGATTACCTTAAAGAGTGTGGGATCGTTTTACAACTCACACCTCCTAGAACACCGGAGTGGAATGGTGTTTCAGAAAGGAGGAACCACACAGTCATGGACATGGTTAGATCAATGATGAGTCATGCAAGTCTTTCGTTGTCATTTTGTGGTTATGCCTTAGAAACAGCAGTATACATGCTTAATCGAGTTCCAACCAAGTCAGTAGATAAGACACCTTATGAATTATGATTTGGGAAGAAACCGAACTTGTCTTGTCTTAAGATATGGGGCTGCGATGCTTATGTAAAGAATGAGAATTCTGATAAGCTTGCGGCAAGATCCACTAAGTGTATGTTTGTAGGTTATCCCAAGGAAACAAAGGGATACTACTTTTATCTCCCAAGCGAGCACAAAGTTATTGTTGCTCGATATGCTACTTTCTTGGAAAGAGAATTCATCTCTAAAGAGAGTAGTGGGAGTAAAGTAAGTCTTGAAGAAATTTCGGACTCTACAAACAGGTTGGAAATTGAACTTTTAGATAGGGAATCGGTACCACTAGTACAAGCGATTCCAACTTCTGAAAATGTTCAAGGAACGCAAGATCAACGTAAGTCGACAAGAGTACACCGAGAACCTGACATATATGGTTGGCTAGTAACCCAACATGGGGAAGTACTGCTCGTCAAGGATGATGAATCGTCGACTTATGAAGAAGCAATCGCTTCAAATGATTCCGAGAAATGGCTAGAAGCCATGAAATCAGAAATGGACTAATGTATATCAACCAAGTTTGGGAGTTGGTTGATGCGCCAGTTGGGGTAAAACCCATAGGGTGCAAGTGGATCTTCAAGAAGAAGATTGACATGGAAGGGAATATAAGCACCTATAAAGCAAGACTTGTGGCCAAGGGTTTCACTCAACGTCAAGGAATTGACTATGATGAAACATTTTCACCGGTTGCAATGCTTAAGTCCATTAGAATTCTGCTTGCGATAGCAGCTTACAAAGATTACGAGATCTGGCAGATGGATGTAAAAACTGCTTTTCTGAATGGAAAGTTACAGGAGGAAGTGTTTATGGTACAACCTCCCGGTTTCATTGCATCCAAGAATGCAGATAAAGTATGTAAGCTCAAGAGGTCCATTTATGGGCTAAAGCAAGCATATCGGAGTTGGAATCTGCGATTTGACGAAGCTGTCAAAGAATTTGGCTATGTCAAGAATCCAGAGGAACCTTACATTTACAAGAAGGTTAGTGGGAGCAAAATTTCGTTCCTAGTGCTGTATGTTGATCATATACTTCTGATAGGCAATGATATCCCTAGCCTAGAGTCTACCAAGACTTGGCCGGGAGAGTGTTTCTCTATGAAAGATCTTGGGGAAGCGACTTATATCTTAGGTATTAGATTATACCGAGATAGACAAAATAGGTTGCTGAGTTTGAGTCAAAATATGTATATTGACAAGGTGCTGAATAGGTTCAGCATGCAAGATTCCAAGAGAGGATTCTTGCCAATGTCACATGGTGTACATCTTTCCAAGTCTACGTGTCCGAAGACACATGAGGAGAGAGGAAGGATGGGCAAGATACCTTATGCATCTGCTATAGGGTCCATTATATATGCCATGATTTGCACTCGACCCGATGTCTCGTATGCTTTGAGCATGACAAGTAGATATCAGTCAGATCCTGGAGAGGGTCATTGGACTACAGTAAAGACTATCCTTAAGTATCTTAGAACAACAAAGGACATGTTCTTAATTTATGGAGGAGATGAGGAGTTAGTTGTCAGAGGATATTCTGATGCTAGTTTTCAGACAGATCGGGATGATCTGAAATCGCAGCAGGGTTATGTGTTTTGCTTGAATGGTGCAGCTTTATGTTGGAGGAGTTCCAAGCAGGAGACAGTTGCAGATTCTACAGCTGAGTCCGAGTACATTGCAGCTTCTAAAGAGGCAAAGGAAGCTGTGTGGATCAAGAACTTCACAGCGGAGCTTGAAATGGTTCCGAGCATTATTGACCCAGTGACATTATATTGTGACAATAATGCGGCCATAGCGCAAGCCAAGGAGCCGAGGTCTCACCAACGATCCAAGCACGTACTGCGGAAATATCACATCCTCTGAGAGATTGTTCAGAGGGGTGACGTGTTGGTTAGCAGAGTTGATACGAGCGAGAATATCGCGGACCCACTCACAAAAGCCTTACCTCTACAGAAACATGATACCCATGTGAGAAGCCTAGGACTTCGAGTCCATAGTGCTGGGCAATAGTGCAAGTGGGAGATTGTTAGTGTGTGCACTTATGTGCCAAGATACTTTAATGTATTTGTGGATAAATAATTAATAAAAGCGAGTATTTGTTATTGATTATTTTACTTTTCTGTACGTAAAATTATTAATGATAAGGTCCCACAGATTATTGAGTATATTAATCTGAAATAGTCCGTTATCGGATAGATGTTTAGAGGGGACATTGACATCTAGATTATCGCTAAGTATAGCTGAGGTCAAGATAGACCAAGGGATAGTGTATCCAAGTTATACTTAGGGGTATCCTAAGATTAGGGATACTGGACACAACCCGATTAAGAGGGTACCACATATTGAACATCATTGGTCAATCCTCTTTATGGACGAGTGTAATTGATCTTTTGACTTGAGACCTTCATTTATTCTATGCGTGGAGTTTGCGCACTTTGACGTCGTTAAAAGCAATCTTTAACCGGATTGTGAGTAATACGATTGTTGGGTGTGTGACAAAGCGTAGAGAGAATAGTGTTGAGTCAATATAGGATTCATCGCTCTCTTGGATTAGAGAGTTGACATCTAGGCCACTTGATAGAGATATTAGTGACTCTAAAATCCATGGCCATGGGAGGAATGTTTTACATTCAAGAGAGTCTATTATATCTTGGTAATAAAGTAAAACAATTAATTTGGTGATGATGTATTTTGCGCCGAATTAATTGAGATGTCGGATAGATGAAAAGATTGAATTACACAGTAATCGGTTCATAGTGGTTTATGATTTATAATCATTATCCTAACACGTTGGGTGACTAAAAACTGTTGCTAGACGGTTACCTTAGTTTGTGTATGGATATACACTACCTTCGTGTATAGGACCTAGAGGGTCGCACGCATAGCACGTCGACACGAACATTATATTTTGATTATTTTAGTTGATACTAAAATTAATCATTTTATTTCAGAATTAGAATTAATTGGATTATTAATTTATTCTGAAATATCGGAAGCAAATAAATAGACCAAGATCGAATATGGATTTATTCGGGTCGTATTATTATTATTAAAAAGGATATGAAATGAATATTTAATTAATTAAATAAAATAATTTGATAATTAATTTATATCTAACGATTAAATATATTAATTATATATAAAGATTAAATTAAATTTTGTCTTGCCGTTACTTACGTTTGTCTTTTGGATTGTAAAGATTGAAACGTAAAGTTTTCTTTTAAAAGGCAAGAAATTTAATGAGATTGGGGATTGTCAAATAATATTGAGATTGGCATATCGTGTCAGGGAGTTCCTGGATAAAAGAATCTCAACAAAAAGAAAAATAGGTCTGAGTGTTTTTGCTTCCTAAAAGTTATTTGTCGATCTAAGAGTCTAGCACTTACAGGATCGTTGATGCGTTCGTGATCGTGTGCGCGTGGATACCGCTAGAGGTGTCACACTTGGGACTCTTTGTTTTCAGATTGTCTTAACGGTGATTTTGAGGTAAGATTTCCGGGTAAGAATTATTTTTATTCTTTACCAAAATTATTTTTATCATACGTACCATGAATTCAGATAATTTTGGGCTGAAAAATCTTGTTTTACTGCTTCCGCTGTGCCCGAATTCTAACAGAGAGTACAGAGCGGGGACGGAGACGCCGGGGGAAGGAAAGCTCCACACGAGGTGCTGCGTTTTAGCTGTGTACGTCTCACCCCTCCCCTTCGCTGTCTAGTTCTCTGCTTGCTGACTGTCAGCATGATTGCGTGGGTTTGTGCGTCGGGGGCGGGGAGCGTCGGGTAGTTTTGAGGGCATTTTCTGCACGGGTAGTTGAAATGCCATATGGGATCGAGCGGGTTCTGCGGGCTTTGGGAATTTCCTTAAATCTGGTGCCCGTAAGGTTGCTGTTGAGATGCATCGCGGCAGCAGAAATGGGGGTACGCAGGAGAGGGTGGACGACGGTGCCACGCGCGAACGAGAAATGCGTGTGGCTCCGCCTTTGGGGGGAGTCGCCATTCTGTCGGTACGGCCTGTGCGACCCCTGATGGCTGCCTGTAGGATTGTTTTGGACAGAAAGTAAGAATTTGACGGATTGCAATATATTGATTTACAAAATTTATATTAGTAAAATTTATAAAAGTTAAGGTTATAAATATATATTTTACCTCAAAAATGATAAAAACATTTATTATATTTTACAAAATAAAATTTTGATATTATCCATTAAATGTCAATTTTCAAGCTAACATATCCTCATGAACTGACGCACTGATAAATTGTTATAGATATTTGGAAATATTCAAAACACAGCACAAAAAAAAAAAAAGAACCCACGTCCCGAATTGAAAACCCAAAACCCAAACCCAGAGCCAGCCGCAGAGGAGGACCGGCGGCTGCGGCGGTGGGTTCCGCCCTTCACTCTCTCTATCACTTTTTTTTAGTGAAATTTTTGTGGGATTGGGGAGGGGCACCGAGTCGATTGACTGTGGTGGTTGATTTTTGTTTGGGGTTTGTTGCTTGTTGGAGGTTATTTGATGATCTTTTCTGGGTTTTGATTTTGTTCCCCTTCTCCTCCCCGGGGTGCTGTTATTGATGCTTTTATGTTGTTTAGCATGATTTCCTTCGTGGACAATCGGTAACTGTTTGGTTCCTTTGTAGGGGGATCCTGTCTGTAATGCCACCCCTTCCATGCATCGTTTTACTGCCTCTCACTTCTCCCTGTATCTTAAATCTTCTCCAGTTCAATGGCGAGAAGGCCCAAGAGAGGCGCCCCTCCAAGTGCTCCTTCTCCTGAGGAGGCTGCTTATTGTCCTGCCCTCGTTGATGATTCTGTTCGGAGATTCAAGGAGCTAATGGCCAAGTTTGCATATACTGGCTCCTCGGCGAAACCCAGAGAGAAGGTTGTGTCTCCCTACTTCCAGAAGGGAAACGCCGGCGATACTCTGACTCCCCTGGCACCACGCAAGACGATTCTCTCTCCGTGCCTCAAGAAAACATCTAAACGGGGGAAGGAAAGGGAAAATCTGCAGGTCGAGGAGATGGATGCTGCCCTGCAAGATTCTGTTCTGCTCAAGGTGGCTTCGGCTCAATCGGAGAGGAATAAACCATCTCGCCGTCGAGATTCTAAGGGGAGGAAGATTAGGATTTCACCTTACTTTGCAAAAAGTGAGGCCGACGAGGTGAAAGCCAAAAGGAGGGAGAAGGCGAAGAAGTTGAGAGAGGAGGAGAGGAAGCTGGTGGAGTTGTTTCCATTGAAGGGGAGGACACTGAAGGCGGCCGAGAGGAAACTTGAGGCATATAAGAGGAAATCGGCAGACAACAAATGGGTGCCTCCCCGGTCAAGGCACCACCTAATGCAGGAAGATCATTTCCATGACCCTTGGAGAGTGTTGATCATCTGCATGCTTCTTAATGTTACCACAGGGAAGCAGACGAGACAGATACTAAACGGGTTCTTCGAGCGGTATCCAGATGCCAAGTCAGCTGCGGTGGCCTGTGAAATTGAGATGGAGGGAATGATAAGAGGTTTAGGTTTGCAAAAGAAGAGGACCCGAATGATAAAGAGGCTATCGGCAGAATACCTTGATGAGGATTGGCAGTACGTGACGGAGCTTCATGGAGTAGGGAAGTACGCGGCAGATGCTTATGCAATATTCTGTAACGGGAAGTGAGAAGAAGTGGATCCTGGGGATCACAAGTTGAGGGACTATTGGATGGATTCATTTTTCCCTAAGGATGCACAGGGGAGTGGTGATGCTGGTGCCGATGTTTATAACTAATTTATGCATAAAGAAAATGATGCGCATAAACTTTAATGTACGTAAGCTCTACGGTACATTACTAGAGATACTGTAGTGACAATATCGTCTTATTCGATACTAAGCACCAAGTAAAGGTTTTCTTTAGTGTATGTCATGTGCACATGATATAAAAGTAATTTCATGCATGCAAATTATTTAACCAGAGCAAATATATAGATGATCATCATAGCAGTCTATTATCAATATTTTACATGGACCAATAGTTAAGAAAACAAAATGTCGGATACAAACTCCCATTAACCAAAAACATCAAAAAATTCTACGACACCCATGTCTACAACATGTTCTTGAAATCCATAAGCCTAAGTCCTTTAGTCAGTGGATCCGATAACATCGGCTCGTACCTATATGCTCCACATCTATGTGCCCTTGTCTTACCCGCTCACGAACTATGAGATACTTAATCTCCATATGCTTATAACTACCTGTAGTTCGGTTGTTCTAGGAGTAGAACACTGCAACGCTGTTATCACAATAGATCACTAACTGTGTAGCAATGGAATCAACATCTCTAAGGAGTGAAAAAATTTATGAGATAAACTGCATGAGAATACGCCCCATAACATGCAACAAACTTTGTCTGCATGGTCGGGGAAGCTCTGAGAGTTTGTTTAACACTTTTTCAGGAAATGACTAATCCAATCAACATGAATATATAACTTAATGTAGACTTCATGTCATTGGAACAACTAACAAAATTGAAATATCGATATCCTATTACCTTAAGGTAATAGGATATCGCCACCAATAGAAGAATATGCGTTGCGCACAGATATTCCATCATCTGACCAACTCCGTGACTGGTTGAAGATGCTCAGACCCTCGGAGTAGGAAATCGTAATCAGGTTAAAGCTTCCACCCATAGAAGAATAACCTCTTCCCATTTCATTAATGAACAAGAATTTGGACGACGTGAACGAACAATGAAATATACGAAAATTGAGCTACTTGTTAGAATAGCAAAATATCATGTACAAAAGTTCGGTTACATGTAACTGATGCGTATAAAAATCAACTTACATGTAAGAATAATAAATTGACATGTATGGAAAATGCGTGACATTTAAGAATAATAAAATGACATGTACGAAAAAATGTCCGACATATTAATAACATGTATGAGAAGTGCACGACATGTAAGAACAATGTATTTACATTTATGAACAGACGACTGACATCACATCTGACTTACTAACTCCGGGGCCTCCCATTGATGTTGGAAAAAAGGAAAAGGGACGAGCATTATCGAAACTTCAAATTCAATTTCGTGTGACTACGTCACGCGAGAAAAGGGACGTCTAGACCTAAACGGAATTGAATTCGAGTAGCGATAAGATTCGTTTAACATCACAGGTTTCGACCGGAAAAATTATAATTAGAGATAACCGTGTTAGGCTTATGGACTTAATAAAAATTATCAGACAAGGAATAAAATGAAATAAAAAAAGGACATCGGACATCTAACTGGGACAATGGATGGGGGGACAGTGGTGAAGAGAAATTGGCACCACACGTCTTCTATCCGGATGAAGGGGACTACTAAGAGAGGGGTTTTGGTAGATAAAGGACAGTTTTCACTGACCCCGGGAAGAGAAGGAGAACGCGATTTGCCTGAGTTCCTTCTTCGGAGTGCTGCGTTGCTTGTAGACTGACGAGCAGCGGGAGGAGAGTACAGAGCGGGGACGGAGACCCCAGGGGAAGGAAAGCTCCACACGAAGTAGAGATTAACCAACTAACAACGTTTAATACTCAAAAGCAACTCCCTCATTTCATCATCTCTCGTATATCAACACTTCGTACGGTGCCAAACCACCGAAGTGTGTCCCCACCCCACTCCTCCAGGAGCGCTCGGGTGATGGCAGCAGGAACGACTGCGAGTGGTCGTCACCTCCGCATCCTCCTCCGACATTACAGCCGGGTAATACCATTCCACCGCGCAACAGTAACAACAACATCCACTAATTCAACCAATGTCTCATCGTGGCAGAAGATTGAATTAGAATGCTGGGTAGCGGCTATCTGACATAGCCTCCACTACCTCCTCGTAATGCGAGTTCATCCTGGAAACAAGGCACATAATAGAACAACAGAACTTCCCCACCGTCCAAGTGATATCTTCGCATCACCCCGGGGGCGAAGCTCGGTTCTATCCCGATCAACTCGTCACACAATTTCCTCAGAAACCCTCGCTCGAAACAATCTGTGGTTCAGTCTCAAGAATAATCTCCACCCTTTCCACTCATAACCGGAATCAAGCTCACCTTTTGCTCCATTAGCACGCCATCCAGCAGTGACAAAAGAACGGCAAACATCCAGACAAAGATCAGCACCTCAGCTCCCGTCTGATCGCACGGCCAACTCACAGAAGAATACACCACTATTCCACTCGCCGTTTACCAAACCATCCCGCAGCTAACCCCACAGAGGTTTCTCCGCATCATCACCACTTACAGCCACAGGAAGCAGGCGAACACTATTCACAGGCACAGCAGAATCCTGGCAAACGGAACAGTATACTCAGAGGACAATCCAACTTATTTCTCTCACCCACGAACAACACGACGTCCCGGCAATGCCGAAGACAGTTCAGCCACCAATCAAGAAGACGGAACGAGGGACGTTCCGACTCGTCAAGGGCTGTATGCGAAAAAGGCGGAAGGACAATGAAAACAGAACGCTGGCGAGACTAGGTGATGATGACAGCACCTGCGCCACGATGGACGAGAAATGGAGCATGCATAGCCCACAACCCTCCGACTCAGACTCGATGGAATTCCCTTACCCGACCTACCCTCCTCCCCATATTAGAATGCCTCGAATAATCCTTGATGCTCTCTTCATGACATCAGTTTCAAGTGAACAAGCAGCCAAAGCCAACAATGAAAAATGTGATTCGACATTCCTTGCAATGAGCTCACAAACTTTGGTAGTCAAACCATAAATACTTGATTTGAAAGGGGGCATCCTTGGAAAATTTCAACATGATATAGATCAACACCTTGATATTGCAGGATCTGATGATCTCAACTTAATTTTTGGTTCTATGGAAAGTAGCCAAGGAGGAAATCCTCCAAAGTCCCACTCTGCAGGAAACATTCACACTATTATTACATTAGATAATAGATTAACAATACCATGAACTTCAAGATTGAGCATGTCGCAGGGAAAAAATATCAACGCTTCTAGATGAATGGGAAAAGCCCACGGGTCAAACCAGGGATTCAGACCTCAATGTGCAATTCTGTCAAACTACCAACCATTAACAGATAACGATACCTCCACAAATATATGGACCGACTCGAAGCATGACAAGCAGGTCAAGCTTCTGGCATAGCATCAGGTAGGATATTATGTCTGCAATCCCCTCGAACATCAGTTCTCCAGGCTTAGGTTCATGAACGTTCCATGGCACGCAGGGTTGAATCGTATTCAAGCCTAGTGCTTTAGCTCTCAGTAATCTATCTTCCCAGTACTGCATTAGCAGAAATCAGATCCTGTCATGATTGCACCATGAAATAAATTGCACAAGTTAACTCTAATAACAGTATCGAGTCGAGGACAATAAATTGTAGCCCTGCATCTGGTGAATACCAAGCATGAAAACGAAGAGTACAAATTTCTTTACGAATGGATACCAATATAGAAAGCAATCTGTTGAAATTGCCCCCAGAACAAGGGGATCAACTTGTCATTTTTAAAACCATGGGGAAATATTCATTGTTGTAATCAGGATAGAAAGGCAGTACCTCAGGAAGTACGCGGAAATAGTGCAGATCACCACCGATAATTTGGAAAGGCTTGCTATTTTTCCAAAACTTGTCCTCATCAATCTTAAAACTCTGGTAAGTCGCCTGATTCCATCCATTCAAAATGATAATAGACACATTTCAGTCCAAGAGGAAGGAAGAACGCTAGATAATCCCCTTATCATCGAGAATGAACGTCAGCTACTTACTAAAGATTCAAAACTTACACCGAAAACAGATAATTCATTCACATATGTCCTTCATTTTCATATATATAACTGAATTAACAATAAAACACAGAGAAAAGATATATCACTGATAAAAGATGTTTCCCCAATTCAAACTAAATTATCCGTGGCCATCTATGAAGTGTCGTCGTTCACATTCACAACAACGGAAACACAGCTCATCGGTAACCGTCAGTTAAATGCCGGGTGGTTGAAATGCCGGTATGGGATCGAGCGGGTTCTGCAGGCTTTGGGAATTTCCATAAATCTGGTGCCTGTAAGGTTGCTGTTGAGATGCATCGTGGCAGCGGAAATGGGGTACGAAGGAGAGGGTGGACGACGCTGCCACCTTTGGGTGGAGTCGCCATTCTGCCGGTACGGCCTGTGCGACCCCTGATGGCTGCCTGTAGGATTGTCACCATGGGTCTTCGGTGCAGCTGGATGATCTCTAGCAAGTTGGTACTGCTGTCGGTGCACCTTGATCCGGAGGGAGGGGGAGAAGAGCTGCAGCCGGGTTTTTTCCTTAGGGTAGCATTCGGTCGAGATGGATGCTGTAGCGGGCGGCTCCCCTGCTTCGGAATGGGTGTACGGCGACGACCGATTATGCGTACATTGCATCCTGTCTCCCCTTCGCCGTGCTGCGTAAAGTGAGCTGCGGCCGTGGCCTAGAGTGGACGATTCTACTGGTCCTTGCCTTCTGTAATACTTCAAATAAACAAGATGGAATCTGTTGCTACGAATAGTTCGAAAATGGCTTACAAACAGGTTGATTTGCCAGCAACATCGAATGGGCCAAATATTTTTATTAGATTTGCAAATACATTTTTCCCTGGGGGTGGCATTCACTATTGGTTTGGTCACCGTTTACAACAAATAAGTTTATACAAATAGTACGAGCACCCTCAGATCCTCGGAGAACGGCACAGCATTGGTTCGTCATCTTCGCCTGCTTGTAGAACATCTGCAAGCGATTGCAGAACATTATTCCGCATCAGGGGGCTTCCTCACGCTGTCCAGTTTCTCACCTCGAGATCCTGAGGACCAACATTAAATCCTCAAATCACAAAAGCTCAAATGCCTGTTTGGGTCAAACTATCGCAGCAGCAGCAGCAGGCGCGGGGTTACCAAGTTCACCGGTCAGCTCCTATGATGCGGTTGAATCGATTCAGCAGATTCTCCAATGGAGAAAAGAAAAATCATGCAACAATGACCACAACATCAACAACATACAAAGCAGCAACAGCAGGCGCAGTCGCAGAAGGCAGCCAACTAAGCAAAAGGACGGTTCCCACTTGCTAAAGGTCATTGCTAATGGCATGGGGAGTAACGAACCTATTGTTTGCCAAAAGGAAGAAACAACATTTGCCACTACTCCAAGAACATCACAGTCGATCAACGCAACGACAGCAAAAGCAGGCTCATGCTCCGGCCGCTACAATAACGCTCACCTAACCTTCTCCCGAGGCAAAATAGGGACGACTCAACACTTTCCCCCAGATCAGCGGCGAAGCCCTCCTAATCAGTGGCAGCACTAAGGACAGGTTTGTGAGCAAAAGAAATCGATACTTCTGGGAGGAGGCCCTGCCGTTGCCGACAGCAAAACTGCAAGGAACATTCAGCTCTGTTTGGAACTCGGGAGCTTAATGAATGGCAAGGGAACTCACCTGAATTCCCTGTGGAATCTCGAAGGCATTCTACCGAAGACTCGGAATCGAGCGCAACTCCTTCAGTTTCCTTCTCGAGCTCTGCCATTTCATCTCCGTGTTGATGTTCCTTATCAATGGCGGTCGAGTGCGTGACCTTCCCCTGCTCGATTACCAAGTGGGCTTAGCATACAGTGGCTGTCCATGCATCCTCAGTCTCGACGACCAGAACTTCCTGGTTCACAGATGCACCTGGTATTGCAACAATAAATTAGAGATCGAGCAAGGGGAAGAGATCAAACAAGGCCCCAGGACAAACCCAAAAAAAAAGGGGAAGAAGAAGAAGAAGAAGAAGGGGGACCAAGCCCGTATTAGACTGCCAAACCCGGCCTAAAACGAAATGAAAAGCCCAAGCCAAAGGAGGGAAATCAAGCCCACCTACAAGTCCCGGACGATTGCAGCCTCCCACCTGTGCCTGACACCTACCTGCAGAGAAGAAAGGGAAGAAATCAGACGAAGAAGACAGAGCAGAAATCGTCACCTCCTTGCACCCGCCATCCCACCCGCACAAGAGACTCAAGCAACAGTCTTGTCACTCCATCCCACTTGATCCCCACTTGTATGCCGTCCCACCGCCTGAGCCCTGCACCAGCCGAAAGGAGGGACGTCAGACACAAGATAGAAGGCGATACAAGATGGGAAAGTCGATTGTAAGCAGGGATAGCCCTGCCTAGCCGCAATGATCCCTCCTAGGATCATCAATGGCCTCGCCCCTTGAAGCAAGTGCCAGGGGGGATCAGATGAGAACGGAAGGAAAAAGATAAAAGGGGGCTTCTTCTCTTCCAGCAAAAAAAAAAAAAAAAACTGATCTTTCAGCTGACGGAGAGTACCCGCTTGATCAGCCGACCTCCGGCCGCCTTCACCTCTGGAGGACTTGAGCCATCTTCACCACCACGAACTCCTCAACAACTCTCTGCCAAGGTAAGAGAGTCAACAATGTGGGACTTCCCCGTGACAACCTAAACTCAACAACAACAAATAGGAGGCAACGTCGACTCGGCCTCCACTTACCTTGGCGATGACAGCAAAGACCGTCTCTAGTGTTTGCTGCGGAGGCCTTGAGCTTCTAGTCGTCTCAACCTAGCTCCCTTGACGTTCCAGACAGCTGCAACGGCCACAGGAGATGATGACGATCCAGATGAAGCCTTGACGCATCCCTCTTTTCTTTCCCAGTAGCTTCCTAGAGCAATCACTCTGAGTGTTACCTCCTGAAGCCCCGCGGCTACTCCTTTTGTTACTAACGCTTTCTTTACTTGTACAGATTTTAGAACGCCGAAAAAGGGAGACCATGGAGAGAAGAACGTCACCTTCAGGAAACTATGGCAAGACGGAGGGATGATTTCTCGAAGCCCCAATTCAATGACCATGACCAACGGACCGGCACCATGGAGCTGCTCCCCTTCCTCAACTCCACATAATTGGCAGTTGGCGTCTCCTCCCCAAAGTCCGGCAACCAGCTCTCCTCTCTCGTTCTTAGGCGCCCCCCAACAGTGACAACCTGTCCCCAGTACTCCAATGACAACATCCACAACGCCCAACTCTTCCCATGCTCTCCTCGGCTTGGATCCGACGACTACCGCCTCAAATCATCCCGGATTTGACCACCCACGACCACACTCGGCCTCCCGACTGCCTCAACGCTGGTCTCGTCCCCGGAGTTCCAGCCACGCTCGCTCCAGTACTTCCACAGCCCATTCCCGGCGGTTTCGAACTCCACGGTTTCTTCCCGGCCAAACCTGCTCCCCGCCAGCCTCTCCCTCAAATCCAGCCGTGACGGACCTCCCTTCTCCCCGGTCACGACCAGTTGCCCCGGCTCCTCCCGTCCTCTCCTCGGTTCATCCTCAGAACCAGCTCAGAGTCGGCATCGAGAGCGGCAAACCAAGAGCTCGACCCGCAGCGGCCAAACGCCCACAAGCTCAGCATAAACGGAGCCCATGCTCTCCAGACGAGGACGTCTTCAGATCTGGTGATGGACCCCCCTTTCCTTTTTCCCGACGGCAGCAATCTCGGATCCCACCTCTACCTCTCCTCTTTCCCTCAGCAAGCTCCCCGGCGAGTCCACAGCAGCCCCAAGGCGGCTCTCCATCGCAAGCTCTCACTATCCCAGAATCGGCAGCAACCAGCGACGACGAAGCTCCACCTCCCGGCGCCCAGAGCCAGCGGCAGATCACAACCCCCCTCTGGCGACCCACCATCCAGCGACGGCTCCTCGTTGCTTCCCAACAACCCCTTTCCTCAGAAATGGCAGCGGCCAGTGACCGGAGCTCACCTCCAGACGCTTCAGTCCTCCAATAGTTCCACGGCAGCCTCGATCCGGCGACAGCGAGCATCCTCCGGCGTCCCTAAGGCTCCCCTCCGAGCAGAGCAGCACGGCAACCTGTCTCCACCCTAGCCGAACCCACTACCGCCGCCTCGGCCCTTCTCCAACCCAGATTTGTCACTCCCTGGTAACCCGTCCAAATCCAGCCACAATCCGGCCTCTCTTCAACGCCAACGGCCCACATCCTCCCGGCATCCTCCCTCCCCTGTAGCTGTGACGATCCGGCCTCGGAGAAGCCTCCCATCTCAGACCCACGACGCCGTCCCCAGATCCGGCCGGCTCCCCGTCATCTCCTTCGGCGCACCAAAGCGGCAACCCCGACAACCCCTCCTGGAGCAAGTTTCCAGCTGGTCTATAGCACGCCAAATGGGTTTCTTCCCCTTTGCTTCTTGATCGACGAGATGGGTGGCCGGCGTATCCTGGGTTCGGCTGGCGCACGAGTTCTTGGAGCAGCAAGCGCGTCGTCTCCTCCTTCGTCCCACCCGATTTTGCGATATCCTGGTTCGCCACGTCGAGCTCCTGGAGGAAACGAAGCAAGAGCACTCAGAGCAAAGGGGAAAGTGCTTTCTGCTGGGGAGGGGGTCGCGTGTCAGGTAATAGATCTACTATCCCTCAATGATTTTCCTTTAGTTACGATTTCTAACTTATTATCTTAATAATTTGATTTGCCCTAAAAATTTTTAATCACCTTCATTTTGACCTATTAATTATAAACTATCTTTGGACGCAATCTGAAAACGTTTCTTTATTTCATCATTTCATTTGGACTTTAATCCTTACGTTTTCTTGCCTGAATTTATCATGTTCCCGTAGATTAAAATTTAATTTTAAATGTGCATTATTAACCTTTATCTCCTCTTTATTTCGCATGTAAAATACGGAGGAAATTTCTCGATTTTTTCGTTAAGCGAACATCTTTGATCAAAACGCACTTAATCCTGAAGATCAACTCGAACAATTTCGAAGATTAACTCGAAGGCGCGTGTATCAAACCGCGTGGATCTACCCCGGCCTAAAAACCGCGGGCTCGAAGATTTAAAGCGGCCCCAACCTTCAATCAAAGGTACAAAGGGGAGGTGCGGGCCTCCCCGAATTTTCTTTGAACCCACTTGTAACGGATTGCGGGCCCAAGTGTATAGGCCCGCAATCACCGCCCTTCCCCGCTCTTTTGATCTAAATAATTGTTTGTGATTGCGCGTATGCTTAGGCTTTAGGTTTTGCGTCGCATGATTAGTTTTAATCAAACAAACCTAAATTCGGGTCCAACGCCCGTTAAAACGTCGATAAAAGTCCGGCCTACTCCCGGATCGGGCCCAACACCCGTCAATCAAAAGTTAAACTTTTTTGGACAAATCGCCACCCTTTCGCATGTTTTAGAATACAAAGGTTAGTAAATAGGAATCCCCGAACCCAACTCTGATTTTTCCGACTTAAGATCACATTTTTAAACTAAGTCGGTGGCGACTCCGAACAATTTACCAAAGCTAAACATTACCCTCTTTTCGGAGCCATTTAGGATGAGGTGACGGCAGACCGAGCCGCTCCTTGAGCCTTCCCCAAAATTCGGGAGCGAGGTCTTAACGCAGCCTTTCGCTCGCCACCTTCAGGGAACTGGAGACGGTTGGCGAAACGTCCCGCAAACCCGTTCGCGAATCAAGGGAAGGCCCAACCCCGGGTCCCCTTTCCGCAGCGTCCGGCGTTCGAGTCGTAACGTCGACCGGATCGGGCCTCGGGGGAGCGGGCCCGGATCCTCGGGTTGCCCGAACCGCAGCGCGCGTGCTAGGCCGGAGGGCGCGCGTACATCCCGGATGGCGACTCCACTGCGGATACTCCGCATGTGGATTCCTACCGAAAACCTTTTACAAACCACATGCGGAGGGGAGTTGTTTGTTTTCGCATGTACTTGATTAGCTCGGTGCCCTTTGTATGATCTCCTACCTGTGTTTGTTTACCGCTTTATTAGGCATACATAGGTAAGTCCCTATACCCGGGACTAGGATCTTTAGGGGGTCACCGAAAGGCACGGCCTCGCTGCTTCCTGCGGCTTGTAGGCTATGGACCGGGACCCGCCTCCCTTAGTCCGAGGGAGGTCTTAAAAACCTTCATCCGAGTCTAGAATTGCTTGCCCACTACAGGTACCAGACGCCGCACGTGCATTTGCTTGTTACTAAGTGACTACTACTCGTGCAGGGACAGGTTCAGGTATGTGTTGTATGCGATAAACCGTGACACTAACTCTGTTCATTTTGCAGCGGTTTGGGTTGGTCACGGGGGGTTCCAAATTCCTTTTCTCCCTTCCCTAACTCCTTTTACCGCTTTAATACATTCATACACATTCATGATTGCGTGAATGCATTTCAATTCACAATTGTTCTTGTAATGCCATACATTCTATTTTACTTGAACACGATTGCACAAATTACGTGCTGAATCATACCATACTAGGGTTAGGGATTGGAATGTTATCATCCTGGATTGACACCCTATTATGCAGAAAGACTTCATGGAGCCCATCGCATTGCGTCAGAAGGACATGCCTAACGCCCATCACCTCCACCAGTGGTTGCCGCTGCTGAGGCCATCCGAGCTCGAGTTCGTGCAGTCCAAGCTCAAGGGGCTCTTCCACCTCATTCACCTGGAGTTGGATTGGGCTCTCCTGCAGAACCTGGTGGGGCGCTGGGATCCGGATTCCTTCGTCTTCCGCTTCGGGGATTTGAAGCTGGCGCCACTCTACGAAGAGTACATCAACCTTGCTGAGATGCCCCACCGCACGGGAATACTGCCCTTGCCTCGGATCGACAAGCCGAAGGAATACATAGCGAGGCTTCTCCAAATCCCGTCAGCAAGTGTACCCGGACTGTTCCATTCCCAAGGAGACATCAGCGTCAATGGCATCATCGATCTGCAACTAACGCCGTACAACCCACGCATGGGAGAAGGGCAAGGATCGGCACGGGCGTTCATCCTGCTATTCGTCGGGACGATACTGTACCCGCAGAACGAGAAGACAATCAACAGGCGAGCCGTCTACATTACCAAAGCCATTTTGGAAGGCGCTCCTTTCCTGCCCAACCTGATTGGAGAAACCAACTTCAGCCTCACCAACATTGTGCGTGAAGCCAGGCGAGGAGTTCGCAACCACCGAATGACCTTCTGTCCAGCCCTACTGCAATTGTGGTTCTACACGCATCTCGGGATCACAGGGGAAGCCTTCACGAGAGAGCACACACCGGGATTGCTGGCCCGCATCGTAGAGCATGCCCGCCTTCCTATACGCACCTTCGTTGGAGTCGACGCACTATTCCATTCTCTGGAGCCTGCCGACTTCTATCAGAGAGCCCCCTGCTTCGACACGGATGATGCCATCACTTCCTCGACGGACGGATACTTCATTCCAATTATGGGGTTCGGAGGCACTTCCTACTACGTGCCATTTCAAGTCCGACACCAGCTGGGATTGACTCCGAGGATCAGAGCACCTCCACAGCAGCTCTTCCGACCGCTCAGCCTCGACGACAAAGTGATCAAGACAGCACTCCAGAGGGTGATCGCGCACATCTCCCGCACATGGATGACCCTCACGGAGGAAATCTGCGAGCTTCCACCAGAGCCCGAGGAGGAGGATCGCGCAGCTCAGTCCCAGCGCTTCTGGAGGAAGCGTCATGCTCAGTGGGATCGCACCTGATCGACGGCGTCGTCATGCAGCTATCGGGCATACGAACCCATTCTATCTTTCATTTCAGTTGATTGTATTTTAACTTTTACGAAGATGTTGAACTTGTTGGTCTCTATCTAATTCGTTTCTTTTGGGGTTAAATTCGAGTGAGAACAATCCGATCCCTACATTAGACACATCATGCATCACTACATGTCATGCATCTATGGTATCACTGCTTGATGCTGATCAGATTTTCCTTTGTGCCAAGCCAAGGTACTGAGCAATAGGTCCATATCGAAATATCGTGCCATCCGAGCAGTGATGGCCGAAGCTTCGGTAGGACAAGCGCTGACTCCCATGGTCCTGTCTCCGGCGGCGGAAGAAGAGATGGCCCCGGCTGCCGGAGTCACCATTGCCGTCCCGTCGCCCGCCGTCATTGACTTCTCGGCCGCAATGGAAGCTGCCTCACCTTTCCCAATGTTCGCCTTCCCGTCGTTGCCCCAGACTATCCTCACTACCGGACAACCCTCAGATGGGAGGACCTCACCGATGTACGTCCCACCGCTGGTTGCGTCAACAGCGCCGACGGTGATATCGTCAGCTGCTCTACTGGCGGCAACTCCCCCCAATTCCACCTCAAACATACTGGCCCAAGGCGCCGGCCCTCCTTCCCTGGGAGACAAGGTGGAGTCTCTCACAGCCGAACTCTCTTCTTTGAAGACAATGATGGCTGAGCTTCTCCAACGACAGCTAGCAGCCACCCCTGCTCCTGCCACCTCCCAAAACCCCCACCTTCCTCCTGTCATGCCAGGACCCCAAACATCAACATACCCATTCCATCCTAACCTAAACACTTCACCTCAAACATACTGGCCCAAGGCGCCGGCCCTCCTTCCCTGGGAGACAAGGTGGAGTCTCTCACAGCCGAGCTCTCTTCTTTGAAGACGATGATGGCTGAGCTTCTCCAACGACAGCTAGCAGCCACCCCTGCTCCTGCCACCTCCCAAAACCCCCACCTTCCTCCTGTCATGCCAGGACCCCAAACATCAACATACCCATTCCATCCTAACCTAAACACTTCACCAAACACTCTACCTCCCTATAATCCGGTCATGCCCGGATCCGCTACCTCCACAAGTGTAGCACCTTTATCTAACCCGTACATGAGTGGGCCACCCCTTTCCCTTCCCACGCCTCAGCCATATCTGCCTCCATACTACCCTCAACCAACATCCTGAGGGCCAATTCCCTACCTCCCAATGTCGTACGGGCCAACTCCCCACACCCACACTCAAACAACCGAGCCAACTCCCTACCCTCAAACAACCTTCACACCTCCCGCTTTCAGAATTTCCCAACCAATTGCCACCCCTTCAGTTCCGCATGTGGAACCAGCCTTGCCAAGCCCACGAACCCGTAACGCAGCGATCGTCGACGAGTTATTTGGCGAGCAACAACAGACTAACGCTTTCGAGACAAGGCTCGAGGCTAAGATTGCCTCAATGCAGCAAGAAGAGGCTCGCCGCATGGCAAAGTTGGAAGAGCGCCTGAACGCCATCCAGGGGCATCGGGCACACAACTGGGAGTACGCCAACTACCAGATCCCTCAGATTCAAGTCCCGCCAAAGTTCAAGATGCCCGAATTTGAGAAATTCCGTGGAAACGGCTGCCCGGAATTACATCTAAAGCACTTCTGCCACAAGATGGCAGTATATCCAGCAGACGATAAGTTTCGCATCGCCATGTTCCAAGAGAGTTTGGCGGAATCAGCTCTACACTGGTACTACACCAAGGATGTCAGCCAGTACGCGACGTTCAAAGACTTGGCCCTTGATTTCCTCAACTACTACAGCTTTAATGTTGAGATGGCGCCAACAATATCGGATTTGCGGAAATTGAAGAGATACCACACCGAAGACGTCAAGCAGTTTGCCTACCGTTTCAGGCATATCGCGTCCCAGATAAAACCGGCACTTACAGAGAGAGAGCTCATCGACGAATTCCTCCAGTTGCTCCCACGTGAGTACATGCCCTACATGATCGGGCAGACATTCTCCACCTTCGCCCAGGCAGTCATCAATGCAGACAAGCTTGACGGAGTAAATCGAGAAGGGCTAATCCCTTCCCCTTCAGCGAAACTGACGGTGAAGCCCAGGCCCAAGGAGCTAATTGCAACTGCTGAACAGAATAGGCAGTCAATGAGGGCAACGCCGCCCCCGACCTCGTACGCGCCAAGGACGTATATCGTAGCCGCGCTCAGGCCCCCAGCCCCTGCAGCAACTCGTTTTAGACCCCCAGTCAACATGGCGGGACAACAGCAGCCAAGGCCTGCGCAAATGGAGCGTCCACGACGGAGGTTAGAGGACTTGACCCCAACGCCCGATCCCCTGGATGTTATGTTTGTTCGATTGAGGGACATGGGTTTCATCAAGCCCGTTGAAGCCAAAGCAACCAACCCCTCCTCGTTCGGATACAACCCCAAGGCGGTGTGTCAGTACCACTCAGGAGCAGCAGGGCATGACACCAAAGATTGCATCGCCTTGAAGTTCAAGATTCAGAATCTGTTGGACGAAGGAGCCATCACATTTTCTGCGCCTGCGGCTGCCCCAAATGTTAAGAGCAATCCTCTTCCTGAGCATGTGAATTATATCGGGGCAAATTTCTTCTCAGTTTTAGCCGAACAGGAAGAAGAGGTGAACGTGTATGAATACGAGTACGCGCCCTCAAGGAGTGTTAACGTCGTAAGCGCCGGTCGTAGTCGAGGCCGAGGCCGCAGCCGAGGTCGAGGAAGAGGTCGTGCGCCCCAGTCCAGCAGAAGTGTTCAGCCCACTATCCTGCCGGATGGATTTACATTAGTTCCCCCTCGGCGGCCAAGGACGCCCTATGTTTATATTTCGTTGGGATCAACACAACCTGAAGCGTGTCAGACAGAATCATCGCCTGCAACGGAACCAAGGATTCCGGTCGTGATGGGACCCACCTGCACGTCTCTCAGCCCAGAAGTTGAATTAATTACCCGCTCAGGAAGGGTAGTGCCAGCCCCTGAAGCCTTGTCTCCAGCCGAATCTTCGAAGCCCAAGGCGCCTTCAAACGAGCAAATCCGCAAGGTGATTTATACGGTGAAGGAAAGCGACTACGATATAGTCGAGCAGCTCCGAAAACAGCCAGCCCAAATCTCACTATTCGACCTCATCCATTCATCTGACAAGCACAGGGAGATGTTGGAGAAGTTTCTCGCCGAGGTACATGTGCCAGAGCAGGTTGAAGTCGCGGCGTTAGATGCGTACATGAGCAGCATGCTGGCGAACAACATAATTACCTTCTCGGAAGACGATCTACCGGAACAGGGGCCAGATCACAACAATGCTCTCTTCATCACGCTCAATGATCTCCAAGGTTCTCATCGATGGCGGGTCAGGGGTTAATATCATCCCGTTGGCGGTAGCTCAAAAGCTCGGTATCAACTTGGAGAAGCTTTCACAATCCGGCTTAACTATTCGGGCTTTCGACGGCGCGAAGCGGCAGGCCCATGGGGAAGTTACGTTGGAGATCAAAGTTGGGCCAACCCTCTTCTCTACCCAATTCCAGATTCTGGAGACTGCGGGGTCCTTCAACATGTTGCTGGGGCGTCCATGGATTCACCAAGCTAGGGCAGTTCCCTCAACGCTTCATCAGATGATTCGATTTTCCTCAGATGGCAAGCTCATCACAGTCCGGGGAGAACATTCAATGGAGCTTTGCCACGAGATTGACATGCCATATGTAGGAGAGCCAACCGAACAGCCGTCAACAACGCAGACCTTGGAGATGGTCAACATGGTGAGGCGCGACTACAAATCAGATCCTTTGATGACATGGGGCAACATCAGTGCCGCAAAGGAATTCCTTCGACATGGGTATCAACCGGGCCAAGGACATGGAATTAGAGGACAAGGGATCGTCTATCCGATCACTATTCCAGCTCCTGCAGGGACTAGTGGACTCGGGTTCACTGGCAAAGTGCGGCGCAAACAGGGCAATCACTACATCAGCAAATCGGCCATCCATTTCGTCCGATCATCTGCGGCAACAATGGAAGGCGAAATCCTGTCGGAGAAGTTGGAGAATGTGAAGATCCAGAAGGATGAAGAAGTCGATGACGAGCAGATGACTATTGAACATGTCAACGTCATCCAAGTGAATATTGGGCTCGGTCATAGGCGTCGACCTCGCAGGCGGGCTCACTTCTTACCTCATAACGTCGCCATTCCCTGGAATCAAATACAGGCACATTTTCAGCAAGCCGGAGCACCGTACTTTCGAGCTCCAGTGGTGTCAATGCTGCCCAGGACGCCTCCAAGGTTCGAAACGCCTCCTCCGAACAGGCGCTTGGATTCTCCTACTACTAGCGAAGAAGCGGAGAAGAAGGAAGACAAGAAGACCAGGATACAAGAGTCCGAAGAAGAAGTTTGTATGATGGAAGCGTCGACCCTGGCCGAGTCAGACATGCCTCTCGACGGGTGAAACTTTCCATCTTTACTTTTATGCACTTAGATAGATAGAGTCTAGGGTAGGTTACCTTGCTACATTCTGGTCGCGGACTAGCAAGGTTGTCTATATGCAACGCGACCCCTAGGCAGTACCTAGGGCGTTTGTGGGATCGGGCCGACGAGGGACCCGCTGAGTCCTGATCCCACAACATTTTCTTTTGGTCATAAGCGCATGCCCTATTGTCACATGAAACGATATTTCGAATGATTCATTTCAATGCATCACTCTGATTTCTGCTCCTTTTCAGGAACGGCGCTTTGGGTACACCCGAGAACACCCCCGAACAAGATGGAGAAGCAGTAGACGACCCTAAATCCATAGAAGGATACTATGGCTTGGAACAAGGTCTTCAACGACATGAAGAACCAAAGGACATCACACTGCAGAGGCCGGTTTCGATCAACATCGGAACTCAAGATGACCCCAATGAATTGTTCGTCGGCGCAGACTTGTCAAAGGATGAAACTGAAGACATCACCAACTTGCTCAAGGAATTCTCTGACGTCTTCGCTTGGTCGTACACAGACATGCCGGGATTAGATTCGGAGATTGTGGAGCACAAGATTCCTACAGACCCGTCAGTTCATCCTAAAAAGCATAAGCAACGCCGGTATAAGCCCGAACTAGCCCTTGCCATCAAGGAAGAAGTGGATAAGCTGCTGAGGGTCAACTTTATCGAAGTGTCTACCTATCCACAATGGGTTGCCAACATAGTCCCTGTCATCAAGAAGAACGGGAAGGTCCGAGTCTGCGTCGACTACCGCGACCTCAACAAGGCGAGTCCCAAGGATGACTTTCCACTCCCGCACATCGATCTGTTAGTGGACAATACCGCTGGATTCAATAGATTCTCTTTCATGGATGGATTCTCCGGTTACAATCAGATTCGCATGGCCGAAGAAGACAAAGAAAAGACAACCTTCACGACGCCCTGGGGCACCTTCTGTTATCGAGTCATGCCTTTTGGACTCAAGAATGCTGGGGCAACTTATCAACGTGCTATGGTGGTTTTATTTCATGATATGATGCATCGCGAAATTGAAGTCTACGTCGACGATATGATCGCCAAGTCCAAGGAAGATGAAAACCACACTGTCATTCTCCGGAAGCTATTCGAACGGCTTCGTAAGTACAAGCTGCGCCTCAACCCCGCCAAATGCGTGTTTGGAGCAACTTCGGGCAAACTTCTTGGTTTCGTTGTCAGTAACAAAGGCATTCAGATTGATCCAGATAAAATCGAAGCAATTCGTGATCTCCCAGCTCCAAGGTCGGTCAAAGAGATCCGCGGCTTCATGGGTCGTGTCAACTACATCGGACGGTTCATCTCCAACCTAGCCGACACATGCAAACCACTGTTCAAGAAATTAAGGAAAGACGTCAAATTTGAGTGGGACAATGATTGCAAGATCACATTTGAGCAGATTAAGACGTATTTGACAGAACCACCATTTCTTATCCCGCCAAAGCCGGGGCATCCTCTCACGCTCTATCTCACCGTCAGGAAAGAATCATTTGGAGCCATGCTCGCCCAACAATTGCCAGGTGCCAAGGAGCATGCGATTTACTACCTCAGCAAGAAATTTACAGATTGAGAGTCGAGATACACAACTTCTGAGCGTACCTGCTGCGCGCTCATTTGGGTTCTCCACCGACTCCGACAGTATACTCTGCATTATGAGATCCTGTTAGTGTCCAAGAATGACCCACTCAAATATCTCTTCGACAAGCCAATACTGATGGGGAGAGTATCATAGTGGCAATTACAGCTCGCCGAATTCGACATTCGACTCCACTCCACGAAGTCAGTCAAGGGGAGAACAATCGCTGATCACATCGCTGAATATCCAGGAGGAACTCTGAGTGTTACCTCCTGAAGCCTCGCGGCTTCTCGGAGGACTCCTTTTGTTACTAACGCTTTCTTTACCTGTACAGATTTTAGAACGCCGAAAAAGGGAGACCATGGAGAGAAGAACGTCACCTTCAGGAAACTATGGCAAGACGGAGGGATGATTCCTCGAAGCCTCAATTCAATGACCATGACCAACGGACCGGCACCATGGAGCTGCTCCCCTTCCTCAACTCCACAGAATTGGCAGTTGGCGTCTCCTCCCCAAAGTCCGGCAACCAGCTCTCCTCTCTCGTTCTTCGGCGCCCCCCAACAGTGACAACCTGTCCCCAGTACTCCAATGACAGCATCCACAACGCCCAACTCTTCCCATGCTCTCCTCGGCTTGGATCCGACGACTACCGCCTCAAATCATCCCGGATTTGACCACCCACGACCACACTCGGCCTCCCGACTGCCTCAACGCTGGTCTCGTCCCCGGAGTTCCAGCCACGCTCGCTCCAGTACTTCCACAGCCCATTCCCGGCGGTTTCGAACTCCACGGTTTCTTCCCGGCCAAACCTGCTCCCCACCAGCCTCTCCCTCAAATCCAGCCGTGACGGACCTCCCTTCTCCCCGGTCACGACCAGTTGCCCCGGCTCCTCCCGTCCTCTCCTCGGTTCATCCTCAGAACCAGCTCAGAGTCGGCATCGAGAGCGGCAAACCAAGAGCTCGACCTGCAGCGGCCAAACGCCCACAGGCTCAGCATAAACGGAGCCCATGCTCTCCAGACGAGGACGTCTTCAGATCTGGTGATGGACCCCCCTTTCCTTTTTCCCGACGGCAGCAATCTCGGATCCCACCTCTACCTCTCCTCTTTCCCTCAGCAAGCTCCCCGGCGAGTCCACAGCAGCCCCAAGGCGGCTCTCCATCGCAAGCTCTCACTATCCCAGAATCGGCAGCAACCAGCGACGACGAAGCTCCACCTCCCGGCGCCCAGAGTCAGCGGCAGATCACAACCCCCCTCTGGCGACCCACCATCCAGCGACGGCTCCTCGTCGCTTCCCAACAACCCCTTTCCTCAGAAATGGCAGCGGCCAGTGACCGGAGCTCACCTCCAGATGCTTCAGTCCTCCAACAGTTCCACGGCAGCCTCGATCCGGCGACATCGAGCATCCTCCGGCGTCCCTAAGGCTCCCCTCCGAGCAGAGCAGCACGGCAACCTGTCTCCACCCTAGCCGAACCCACTACCGCCGCCTCGGCCCTTCTCCAACCCAGATTTGTCACTCCCTGGTAACCCGTCCAAATCCAGCCACAATCCGGCCTCTCTTCAACGCCAACGGCCCACATCTTCCCGGCATCCTCCCTCCCCTGTAGCTGTGACGATCCATCCTCGGAGAAGCCTCCCATCTCAGACCCACGACGCCGTCCCCAGATCCGGCCGGCTCCCCGTCATCTCCTTCGGCGCACCAAAGCGGCAACCCCGACAACCCCTCCCGGAGCAAGTTTCCAGCTGGTCTATAGCACGCCGAATGGGTTTCTTCCCCTTTGCTTCTTGATCGACGAGATGGGTGGCCGGCGTATCCTGGGTTCGGCTGGCGCACGAGTTCTTGGAGCAGCAAGCGCGTCGTCTCCTCCTTCGTCCCACCCGATTTCGCGATATCCTGGTTCGCCACGTCGAGCTCCTAGAGGAAAAGAAGCAAGAGCACTCAGAGCAAAGGGGAAAGTGCTTTCTGCTGGGGAGGGGGTCGCGTGTCAGGTAATAGATCTACTATCCCTCAATGATTTTCCTTTAGTTACGATTTCTAACTTATTATCTTAATAATTTGATTTGCCCTAAAAATTTTTAATCACCTTCATTTTGACCTTTAATAATTAATTATAAACTATCTTTGGACGCAATCTGAAAACGTTTCTTTATTTCATCATTTCATTTGGACTTTAATCCTTACGTTTTCTTGCCTGAATTTATCATGTTCCCGTAGATTAAAATTTAATTTTAAATGTGCATTATTAACCTTTATCTCCTCTTTATTTCGCATGTAAAATACGGAGGAAATTTCTCGATTTTTACGTTAAGCGAACATCTTTGATCAAAACGCACTTAATCCTGAAGATCAACTCGAACAATTTCGTAGATTAACTCGAAAGCGCGTGTATCAAACCGCGTGGATCTACCCCGGCCTAAAAACCGCGGGCTCGAAGATTTAAAGCGGCCCCAACCTTCAATCAAAGGTACAAAGGGGAGGTGCGGGCCTCCCCGAATTTTCTTTGAACCCACTTGTAACGGATTGCGGGCCCAAGTGTATAGGCCCGCAATCACCGCCCTTCCCCGCTCTTTTGATCTAAATAATTGTTTGTGATTGCGCGTATGCTTAGGCTTTAGGTTTTGCGTCGCATGATTGGTTTTAATCAAACAAACCTAAATTCGGGTCCAACGCCCGTTAAAACGTCGATAAAAGTCCGGCCTACTCCCGGATTGGGCCCAACACCCGTCAATCAAAAGTTAAACTTTTTTGGACAAATCGCCACCCTTTCGCATGTTTTAGAATACAAAGGTTAGTAAATAGGAATCCCCGAACCCAACTCTGATTTTTCCGGCTTAAGATCACATTTTTAAACTAAGTCGGTGGCGACTCCGAAGAATTTACCAAAGCTAAACATTACCCTCCTTTCGGAGCCATTTAGGATGAGGTGACGGCAGACCGAGCCGCTCCTTGAGCCTTCCCCAAAATTCGGGAGCGAGGTCTTAACGCAGCCTTTCGCTCGCCACCTTCAGAGAACTGGAGACGGTTGGCGAAACGTCCCGCAGACCCGTTCGCGAATCAAGGGAAGGCCCAACCCCGGGTCCCCTTTCCGCAGCGTCCGGCGTTCGAGCCGTAACGTCGACCGGATCGGGCCTCGGAGGAGCGGGCCCGGATCCTCGGGTTGCCCGAACCGCAGCGCGCGTGCTAGGCCGGAGCGCGCACGTACACCTTCCATTGTCCGAATGCTGTAGAGGGGATCAAGATGATGAGGTATATCGTGAAATGTGATGCTCTCCCCATCGCTTCCCTTGAAATGGCCGTAGTATGGGAAGACAATGAATGGGGAAATTAAAACCCCGTGGCCCACAGTGAGGGGGTCTGAAATTGGGAAAGCATCTGTGGTAGGCGACTGGTTCACATTTGTCTCCGTTATATGTATCCTTTAGATATGCATAATGTGTGGTCGTGATTCAGGCGCTGCGTCGCGAACACCCGACTGTTATGTCGGAGGAGTGCGGGGAAGTAACGCCACTCGTGGTAGTTACCTGCTCCGATGTTCCCGAACGCTCTTGAAGTAGTGGGTGGGGACGCACTGCGGTGGTCGTGACACCGATTGAAGTGTCGATATACGAGTAGTATTTGGAGAGGAGGGAGTCGCATTTGTGGTTATCTGATTTGGTTGGTCGTATTGATTCGTTCTCTTAACAATGGTTATGAATAATTTTGGAATTGTTGATAATCATATGCTATGCTGTTCACGAGCCGCATGTGCATAAAACACTTTCAAGATGCTTGTTAGGTTTGTCTAGCAGTCATCATTGTTGGCGTGTGTATGGTGAGCGTACTCAACGAGTTATCGCTGACCCTAAATGGGGAATTTGGTTTTAGTGTTGCAGAGATACGAGAGAAAGGATACTCGTGACGAAGCTTAGCGAACTAGTCAAAGAATGACAATGCGGTGAAGACCTTAATTTTGTCGTTTCCACTGTTTGTTAGGTCAACTAAGGTTCAACCTTCTAAGTAAAATATGAAAAATTTTCAGGTCCTTTCAGTTGTTATCAGAGCGCAGTTAGTTTGGAGCAATAAGGAGGATTAATATGCGCTTTAGGTTTAATTAAAAAGAAGAGTAAAACCATCTGCGAGTGATGGAACCAGAAAGTGACTGATAAAGCAAAGAAAATTGAATACGCAGACGCACTCATTACTATTGACCTGACACAGAAACTTGCTAGTGACACGAAAAGACCTGATGAACGACCAATTTATGAAATGAAAAATTCACTATAAATACATCGAGAAATTCGTCAAGAGAAAATCACACCATAGTCTGAATTTTTCGAGTAACACTACCAATTGGTTCTAGTATAGGATGGCGAACAATGACAATAGACGACGAATGGGACGCATGCCAGAGCTGTTTAAAGGCAAAGCAAGCCCCAACGATGAATCGGGTGGAGGCCTTCCCGGAGCTGAAGAAGTTGAGGATGTTCCGAACATTGCCTACCGCTAATGAGAATTTTGCACAAGACGTTATCGTTGCTGAGTGCCTTGACATCCTCACTCAATTTCTCACCGCCCCTGAACGTGACCCACCTCCACCTGCCCTCCCCAACGCATTTTCGTGACGCGCTATGGCTAGTCTCCCTACGATTGAGGATGAGGATGAGGACGATCCTGTCGACCGCCTTGGAAAATGTCAAAAATTCCGAGACCTTGTGAACGACATCCCTGGAATGGATCAATACGTACAGGACTTCCATTGGTCAATCCTTGCGGCCGCCCAAATGGAACTTCAATAAGCTATAGACAACTTCGAGCGTAACACGCAAGGTCCCCAAGATTGATTTCGAATTTGTCCGCGTACGGCGTGTAATAATCGTCTATGAGTGGAGAATCCAACCAAATCCCTAAACACAAACAACAACAACAACATCATGATTATCAACATGCCGAGCTTTGATTCATTCAATTCGTAGTCATCAAACATCAATCCATTAAAGGCAACCATGAAAGCCAGTCAAACTATTAATGGCATCTTCGAACACCAACCAAATCCCTAAACACAAACCTCACCATTTACCGAACAGTTAAACCTAAATGCATACGACACACTCACATATGCATCCTAATCTCATATCATCATTATGTTAGTAGCCCGACAACAATATTTAGAGCCTTGGCAATGTTAAAAATAAAAGGGTGGTGAACAAACCAGTTGGACGTGTGTGAGGTCATGCCCTCGCGATGGGCAATCGGAAGGGGAGACTTATCCCTTGTTTCATCCAGCAGTAAACCACCTTGGAGTTTCATTCATCGTCATTCCACGACTCATTCAATAGTACACAACAAAGCGGCAAAGTAAAAGAAACAAGATGAGGCCATCCATGGCCATTCAGATGCTCGGCGAGGGAGAGAGGGCCGGCCTGAAAACTTGTCCATCAACTTTGATTGCCTCTGAATAGGTGGTATTTTCAAAGGTTTTTAGTAAATGGTGAAATTTTCACTTTGTAACTTTACTAAGCATAGAAAGGAATTTGCTATTTAATTGGTGTACTTTTGTAAATTCTGTGTTAAAAATAAAAAATAAAAGTGACCAAAAATCAACTGAGAAGATTTTTTATTGACAAACAAAGGATAAAAGAAAAGCAAAAACATAGGGATTATACGGAAGAAACACCAGAAGACTTAGAAAAAATATTTGAGGACATCACGCCCCAGCGGGCGCAAATTATCAGTTGACTTATCCAGTACTTCCTTCTCTTTAAACCAATTATTCATCATCAAATCCCTCACCGAGGGCTCCACGGATGCCATCTGAAGCCTCGTAGCCTCCTCCGACAAGTTGAGCTTCTCCCGAGCCATCTTAAAAATTGCCTTTTCCCAGGGAGATATCTGACCCTTGAGATGGCCATCACCGCCCTCCTCCACTACTTCATTGTCGCCATCATCCGTCCTCCTCTTCTCGCAAGAGCCTTGCTCGTTTTCTTCGTTGCCGTCCTCCCCTTGGTGGTTGGCATGCTCAGCCTGGATAGGAGAAGATTGAGGGGCTTGGGATTTTTCATACCTCTCGCGAGTGAATTTCATCCTCCTGAAACGAAAATGCTTTCTACCCATTAATCAGAAACCAAGAGATGTATGTTTTCTTGTTATAAGATTTTCTTTTGGTATTTATAGCGAGGGACAGACAAAAGATTTTATTTTATTTTATTTTATTTTTTTAGTACTTGACAGATTTCGTTTTCAATTTTTTATTATTTTTTCCGATCATGAGAATCTCGCAGAGGACATCATTTTTTACCTTTTCTAGTGGGCCACTAAAGCGATAACTCTAAAACATTAATCCATAAAATAATAAATATACATGTCACCGCATCAAATATAACTCTTTTAGTCGGCAATTAAAGCGATAACTCTAAAATATTCGCTTCAAATATTTATTTCAGCTATTTTATACATATGAATAAAATTTTATTATTGATTTTCTAGTTTCATATTTATACATGATATTTTTTTTGCCTATAAAGCTCAATTATATAGGATTATAAAGACAATTATTTTAGTTTTTAATTATGGTGGAATGATTTCATAATATATGTTTGACATTTCATATTCATATAATATTATTTATTTCAATAATTTTTAAACGTGTTAACGTGTATGACAAGTTTATTTTGTGAGTTTAATCTTGGTTTTCAAATTTTTTACACGATTAGCGAAACTGATTGTGCATCATTTTTTAACTTTAAATATGTAAACTCGTTACGCAACACAATTACAACATGAAAAGCAAGCATTGTAAGCCCTAATGTTTAATATTTTATGATAATATTTAATTTATATTTTAGTTTTTGGTTTAGTGAGTATGGTTTAAATCATACTTTTTAAAAGAAGGCAAAATATCGATTTATGACATTGAGCCAAATTTTATTTTTATATCAAAGTTGTATCTTGTTGTATTAAGGTTGTTCGGAACTTTTCAGATTTTACAGAAAGAATGACACTTTGCCCTGCTTTTCGCGAAGCAAGGTGAAATCCTAATCTTCGTCCCCTTGGAATCTCGACGGCGAGGTGGTCTATCCCTCTCCGACCGAGTTGAAGCCTCCGTGAGCAGAACATAATATTGCGGGGCAGCATCCACCTGCAGCTTTTTCCTTATCTTGAGGAACGGAGAGAGAATCGTCTTGCGTGATGTCGGGGTGCCTGGCATTTAAAATCCATTTAATATATCTGACATTTTTTAAAAACATTGAATTAATATATGTGTTTACGTATAATTTAGTGTACATATGAATTAACATTCAACTGTGGTTGTATTTTCGATGTGTTCATCCAAAATTTACATATGTGGGTACTGAAATAATTTTATTAATATTTAATATTCTTGACAAAAAATACCAGCCAAACCACCGCACGAGATACGAGAGAAAGGATACTCGTGACGAAGCTTACCGAACTAGTCAAAGAATGACAATGCGGTGAAGACCTTAATTTTGTCGTTTCCACTGTTTGACCGGTCAACTACGGTTGAACCTTCTAAGTAAAATATGAAAAATTTTCAGGTCGTTTCAGTTGGCATCAGAGCGCAGTTAGTTTTGAGGAATAAGGAGGATTAATATGCGCTATAGGTTTAATTAAAAAGAAGAGTAAAACCACCCGTAAGTGATGGAACTAGACAGTGACCGATAAAGCAAAGAAAATTGAATACGCAGATGCACTCTTCACTGTTTAGGAATCTTTCAGAGTGTTGATAGAAGTGACCTGGCACTGAAACTTACCCATGACACGAAAAGACCCGACGAACGACCAATTTATGAAATGAAAAATTCACTATAAATACATCGAGAAATTCGTCAAAGAGAAAATCACACCATAGTCCGAAAATTTCGAGTAACACTTATAGTATAGGATGGCGAACAATGACGATAGACGACGAATGGGATGCATGCCTGAGCTGTTTAAAGGAAAAGAAAGCCCCGACGATGAATCGGGTGGAGGCTTTCCAGGAGCTGAAGAAGTTGAGGATGTTCTGAACATTGCCTACCGCTAATGAGAATTTTGCACAAGACATTATCGTTGCTGAGTGCCTGGACATCCTCACTCAATTTCTCACCGTCCCTGAACGTGACCCACCTCCACCTGCCCTCACCAACGCATTTTCGTGACGCGCTATGGCTAGTCTCCCTGCGATTGAGGATGAGGACGATCCTGTCGACCGCTTTGGAAAATGTCAAAAATTCTGAGACCTTGTGAACGACATCCCGTGAATGGATCAATACGTACAGGACTTCCATTGGTCAATCCTTGCGGCTGCCCAAATGGAACTTCAATAAGCTATAGACCACTTCGAGCGTAACACGCTAGGTCGCCAAGATTGATTTCGAATTTGTTCGCGTATAGCGTGTAATAATCGTCTATGAGTGGAGAATCTTATCAGTATGGAAAAGGTGAGCGTGCTAGTTTTCAATAAATTATGAATTATTGGTCTACGAACCTTAGTTATATAAAGAGGGTCGTTGATTCATCAGATTGAACCACGCCTACAATAAACATTTGGAACTCACCCGTGAACCGCGCTTGCGTCGAGAATCCTAATTCGAGTCCGTTTGATTTCTTCATATGGCGGATGACGCAGGAAGCAATGCTGCTGGGAGTTCTCGCTTACCTAGAGCGGCACAACTAACCGCCACCGGCTGAGGATTATTAAAGAAGTGGGGAAATGATTTGATAAAAGAATGACTTGAATTGGATTTTTAAGCCCAAAGGAAAGCTACCAAGTAAAATTTTATAAAACAACAAAATTATATGAAGCTTTTGTTAGTGTGTGCACGATGTGCCAAGACAATTTAATATATTTGTGGATAAATAATTATTAAAGGTGAGTATTTGTCATTGATTATTTTACTTTTCTGTACGTAAAATTATTAATGATAAAGTCCCACAGATTATTGAGTATATTAATCTGAAATAGTCCGTGATCGGATAGATGTTTAGAGGGGACATGGATATCTAGATCATCGCTAAGTATAGCTGAGGTCGAGATAGACCAAGGGATGGTGATCCATGTTATACTTAGAGGTACCTAAGATTAGGGATACTGGATACAACCCGATTAAGAGGATACCACATATTGAACATCATTGGTCAATCCTCTTTATGGACGAGTGTAACTGATCTTTTAACTTGAGACTTTCATTTATTATATACGTGGATTTCACGCACTTTGACGTCGTTAAAAGCAGTCTTTAACCGGATTGTGAGTAATACGATTGTTGGGTGTGTGACAAAGCGTAAAGAGAATATTGTTGAGTCAATATAGGATTCATCACTCTCTTGGATTAGAAAGTTGACATCTATGCCACTTGATAGAGATATTAGTGACTCTAAAAATCCATGGCCATGGGAGGAATGTTAGACATTCAAGAGAGTCTATTATATCTTGGTAATAAAGTAAAACAATTAATTCGGTGATGATGTATTTTGCGCCGAATTAATTGGGATGTCGGTTAGATGAAGACATTGAATTACATGGTAATCTGTTCATAGTGGTTTATGATTTATAATCATTATCCTAACACGTTGGGTGACTATAAACTGTTGCTAGACGGTTACCTTAGTTTGTGTAGATTTACACTACATTCGTGTATAGGACCTAGATGGTCGCACGCATAGTACGTCGACACGAACATTATATTTTGATTACTTTAGTGGATACTAAAGTTAATCATTTTATTTTAGAATTAGAATTAATTGAATTATTAATTTATTATGAAATATCGGTAGCAAATAAACAGACCAAGATCAAATATGGATTTATTCGGTTCTTTTCTATTAGATAAATGATATAAAATAAGTATTTGATATTTTATTTGAATAAATTAATATTTGATTAAATTTAATAATACATTTACGGTTAAATCTAATATATATATATATATATATATATATATATATATATATTTATTTATTTATTTATTTATTTATTTATTCTTTAAAGGAGAACGATACGATTCCTTTTTAATTATTATGGAAACAAGTTAAGTTTCCTCGGTGGTTACATTTGTTTAACAAAAAATGAAATGTATTAAAGGCAAAGTTATGGCAATTGTTTGTTTTTATTAAAAGAAAATAAAAAGGAAAGAAGACGTAAGGGTGGAGGTGAGTCTGACTGTCAGAGAACCAAAAAAGGGAGAGATAGGTTGGGATACCCCGGGGATCGTGGGAGAGTCTCGGATTTTTGCTTCTAAAATAAAAATATTGTTCTAGCGATCTAAGAGGCTAGCACATAAGGGATCGTCGAGAGAATCGTGATCGCGTGCGCGTGGATACCGCTAGAGGAGTCACACGTGGGGCTCTTGATTTCGTGTCTCTGTTTTGTTTTACCGGAATTTTGAGGTACGCTTCCGAATAAGGTTAATTTGTTATCTAAATATATTATACGTACCATGATAGATCCTGTTATTTTGGGCATAAAATTTTATAATATTTGTTTCCGCTGCGCCCTGAAATCTAACGAGTGACATCAGAGCCTTGTCTTCGTTGAATCATATATTATATTTGAATTTTGCTAATTTTAACGAAATTATAATTTGTCCGAAGATTTTAAGATTTTGTTAAAGATTTTTGTCCATCAAAATTATGGTAAATATATTGGCAAAATATCGGATTTTGGCCTCAATTATCGGGCTATTTTCATCTGCGGCCACAACTTTATTTATTTTTATTCATGGCCATAACTATGACATTGATTTTGTTTATGGCCTCGACGTAACGCCGTTGGTGGATCTTACCTACGTGGACTAACGGCTGAACTCGTGGCAACAAACGTGGCCATCCTTTCTTTTAGGAAAAAGACAAAATATCAGATTTTGGCCCCAATTATCGGGCTATTTTCATCTGCGACCCCGACTTTATGGCCATAACTATGACTTTATTTTAGAATTGCCACGCAGGATGGCCACGTTCGCACACTCCTTCAGCCGTTAGTCCACGTAGGCAACGACGTTACGACGCGGCCACAAAATAAAACGAAGTCATAGTTATGGCCACAAATAAAAAAAACAAAGTTGTGGACGCATATTAAAATGTGCCGATAATTGGGGCCAAATTCCGATATTTTGCCTAAATATATTTAACCTCAAAGATGAGATTTATGCATGTGATTATTTTGGACGAAATAATTCATATTTTAAATTCTTTCTTTCTAGTGAAATTTAGAAACAAAGGTTAATAGTTTTAGACAGAAAGTAAGAATTTGACGGATTGCAATATATTGATTTATAAAATTTATATTAGTAAAATTTATAAAAGTTAAGGTTATAAATATATATTTTACCTCAAAAATGATAAAAACATTTATTATATTTTACAAAATAAAATTTTGATATTATCCATTAAATGTCAATTGTTCAAGCTAACATATCCTCATGTACTGACGCACTGATAAATTGTTATAAATATTGAAAATATTCAAAACACGGCACCAAAAAACAAAAACCCACGTCCCGAATTGAAAACCCAAAACCCAGAGCCAGAGCCAGAGCCAGAGCCAGAGCCAGAGCCAGACCCGCAGAGGAGGACCGGCGGCGGCGGCGGTGGGTTCCGCCCTTCACTCTCTCTATCACTTTTTTTTAGTGAAATTTTTGTGGGATTGGGGAGGGGCACCGAGTCGATTGACTGTGGTGGTTGATTTTTGTTTGGGGTTTGTTGCTTGTTGGAGGTTATTTGATGATCTTTTCTGGGTTTTGATTTTGTTCCCCTTCTCCTCCCCGGGGTGCTGTTATTGATGCTTTTATGTTGTTTAGCATGATTTCCTTCGTGGACAATCGGTAACTGTTTGGTTCCTTTGTAGGGGGATCCTGTCTGTAATGCCACCCCTTCCATGCATCGTTTTACTGCCTCTCACTTCTCCCTGTATCTTAAATCTTCTCCAGTTCAATGGCGAGAAGGCCCAAGAGAGGCGCCCCTCCAAGTGCTCCTTCTCCTGAGGAGGCTGCTTATTGTCCTGCCCTCGTTGATGATTCTGTTCGGAGATTCAAGGAGCTAATGGCCAAGTTTGCATATACTGGCTCCTCGGCGAAACCCAGAGAGAAGGTTGTGTCTCCCTACTTCCAGAAGGGAAACGCCGGCGATACTCTGACTCCCCTGGCACCACGCAAGACGATTCTCTCTCCGTGCCTCAAGAAAACAGCTAAACGGGGGAAGGAAAGGGAAAATCTGCAGGTCGAGGAGATGGATGCTGCCCTGCAAGATTCTGTTCTGCTCAAGGTGGCTTCGGCTCAATCGGAGAGGAATAAACCACCTCGCCGTCGAGATTCTATGGGGAGGAAGATTAGGATTTCACCTTACTTTGCAAAAAGTGAGGCCGACGAGGTGAAAGCCAAAAGGAGGGAGAAGGCGAAGAAGTTGAGAGAGGAGGAGAGGAAGCTGGTGGAGTTGTTTCCATTGAAGGGGAGGACACTGAAGGCGGCCGAGAGGAAACTTGAGGCATATAAGAGGAAATCGGCAGACAACAAATGGGTGCCTCCCCGGTCAAGGCACCACCTAATGCAGGAAGATCATTTCCATGACCCTTGGAGAGTGTTGATCATCTGCATGCTTCTTAATGTTACCACAGGGAAGCAGACGAGACAGATACTAAACGGGTTCTTCGAGCGGTATCCAGATGCCAAGTCAGCTGCGGTGGCCTGTGAAATTTAGATGGAGAGAATGATAAGAGGTTTAGGTTTGCAAAAGAAGATGACCCGAATGATAAAGAGGCTATAGGCAGAATACCTTGATGAGGATTGGCAGTACGTGACGGAGCTTCATGGAGTAGGAAAGTACGCGGCAGATGCTTATGCAATATTCTGTAACGGGAAGTGGGAAGAAGTGGATCCTGGGGATCACAAGTTTGGGTTGTGGAACAATGTGCTGTTAATGTACTTTGTCGTTCTAGCGGAGTGTACCGCTAGCCGGTTGTCGTAGGTTGCATAATCCAATTTCATGATTGCTCCTCCCGAGTTGCCCATGTCTATGAGTCGGAATGGAGCAAAACTGAACCCTGGTGCGAGCATTTAGATGGGCATTACCGTGGAAGGTGTTCTTCCATTCGATTATGTTCCATGCTGCTCCTTGGAAATTGTAGATCCGGAGAACACCGTATACTTGTCCAGGTTTCATATCTTCAACAAGTAGCAGCAACAATGGATACAAGGAACTCGGTCATAAGCACGTTTAAAGGAAATGAATAGGCATAATCACATCACGAGATTGAAACCTAACGCCATCTCTCGCGACCATGCAGGAGGGCCTGAAGCACCGAATCGTCAGGAAGCCGATCAATAGCTTTTTTTTCGAGGGGGGGGGGAGGAGACGGTTGTTTGAAATTAATTAAGAAAATAAGTAATATCCAAACTAAAATAATCAATTGAACCAAATCGTACTCAAAGAACATAACAAAAACTTCAAAATATCAAAATAAATTCCTCGGAGTCCTTCAAAGACAAATTAAAATAAAAGACATGAAATAAAAACAAAAATCATTGAAATCAGCCTGAGGATGCCTTGGAGGATGACTGCATGACATTAAGAAATTCTTCCTCAATGGTATTCATATTAAAAGTGGCTCGATCAATCTGGCGCTTCTCTTTAATCCATTGGCTCGCTATTGAAACCTTGACAAATTTATCCAAGCCATATATCTTGAGCATGGTATAATTCCAATGCCAACCAAACAACTTTTCACATAGATCTTGAATTGCCTTCTCCCAAAGTATCATTTCAGGAGGATTGTCCTCCTCCACATCGTTTGCCATATCCTCATTGTCCTTCTCCTCCTCCTCAATGGATTTCCTTGCTTCTCCCCATAGCTTGCCCCCGAACTTTACTATTTTCTTGTTTGCCCGAGAAAGAGGACCCTTCTTCTTACTTAGACCCATAAAAATCCTTTTGAGTCGTTTAATCCTGTTGTGGACTTGATCGTACTTGTACTTCTTTGATATGGTTTCTCCAGTGGGCGACATAATCAATGATGAGTAAAAATCTGAGAGATAAGGATTTGACATCTTACATTCACCGTTCAGCTCGGAGTACCTGATCAACTCCTTCAAGAGGACAATGGTCTCGTTGGGTTTCCATTGGCACTTTCTATCGGCGGGAGGGGCCACCACTTGTCGAACTTCTCCTTCGACGGAGGCGCCAGCTTCAGTCATCATAGGCATGGTACCAATGGTCGGGGGACTGGGAACATGGCTAACATCGTCTTGGTGACCATCATTAGAGGGGTTGTAATCGCTGTCACCCTCGTCGGAAGAGGGGAGAGGTGCCGGGGCCGTCTTCTTCGGACGCATCCTTGGAATTTGTCAATTTTTTTTTTATCTCGGTAACACAATCTTCCAAGTACACAATGAAATTGCTTAAGTAAGAAAACAACTCAATATTTAGAGTGAGAGATTTTCCTTAACTGATCTAAGATCGAATCTAAAAACAATAAACGAATTATATGATAAAAAGGTATTTTTTTATAACTAAGTGAAAGAAAATCTTTTAAGCTAATAATTTTAGTTATTTATAGACAATTATCTCGTGAAATATATAAATGTTTATGCAAGTTTCCTTGACACCTCCGTCGCTCAACCCCAATAGAGGAACAAAATGGAAACAAAAAATAAATTAAAATATAATCTGAATCAAATTTAGGTAACAAAATGCCGGATCTTCCCCCCCTTTATGTTGTTGCGGGTTCTCTTCGTTTTCGATTTCACAAAATCATCCTTAAAAGACTATTGCTTCGTCGACTTCAAGACCGGCCGATCAAGCCTAACTAAAATGGAGTTGTTTTTTTTATTTGCGCGTTAGTTTGATAAATTATTTGCTATAATTTCTGGAGTTACAAAAGAGATGTGATTTTTTATACACACCATTAATTTAGTAATGTCAAAGTAAAGCTTAACAATTTACAAAAATTTGGAAGCTGGGAATGAGGGCGACTCTGCATCTGCTTGTCGGCGAAAGCAAGGGAAGAGAAGCTGCTAGACTGATTCTTGCGGGATCCGAGCAACGGGAGGGGGTCGCCTTGGGACACCTATTTCTGGTTCCGTGAACTGCGATGGGGGGGGGGGGGGGGGAGGGGGGTGAACGAGAGGTTGGTGAAGCCGCGTTGGAGCAGGGTGATGGTTTCGATGACTGGTAAGATGTTGGGCTCGTTCAGCTGGTTCGTTGAGCGGTTGGACAGAGTCGTGTCCCCCTTGAGCGTGTGTGCTGGCCGGTTGTTTGCCACACTCGATGAACTAACAAAGCATGCCCATTATTATTACTATTATTATTATTTGCAATTGTTTTATCCGTGTGATCCGTAGCTTCTTTCATTTGTCTGTCTTTGATGTATTAGGAAATCGTTGATTGAGTCCCAAGATTTATTTTAACTTTTCAAAATGATCCGGACTTAATGTAAATATAGAAAGTCGCAAATTTCGGTTTAGTCCGAAATCAAAATTAAACTAAAAGAAAGCAGTAAAAAAATGCTTAAAATTTCATTAAAAGTTTAAAAGTAACCTTGTCGCTTAATGATAGTTTCATGTAAGTAACTTTTAATTCGAAATTAAGCATTAATCAAATATTGCTTAACATGTTCAACGATTTTTATGAAACCGTATGCATGTTCGATAATCTTTAAATTTCAAAGAGCACCATCGGTTAAGGTTAATCTTAGTCTAATCACATGTGATTAAAACTTGATTATTATTGAGTATTGTGTGTTAATGGCCAATTTGGGGATCTACAACTACTCAAGGGCTTCCTGCCAACATGACCGGGAATGCCTCATCTTTGTTGCCTCTACCGTTGCCGCAACTTCGATGTCCACTCGAGACTCTTGTTCCCACCCATTACTACTGAGGACATCAACATGATGTTCTCATCGCTCACTGCTATAACCCTGCTTTCAAGAGGCACACTCCCGACTCACATCCTCTAGTCGCCACTTTTAATGGATCGGTCGTATAATCCTCAACAACTCCACTAACTGTGGAACTATTTGACAATACCAATTCAGCCCAAAGTGCTGCGGATAATGCCATATCACAAAAGGTTGATGTTCCCACCACCGAGCACAATTCCCTTAAACAAATGATGCCCGCCCCCCTTTGTCCGTGGGAGGTCTTAGAAACATCTTCTGAGTCTAGAATTTTTTTCTCACTACAGGTACCAGATGCCGCACGTACATATGTTTGTTACTAAGTGTCTGCTACATGTGCAGGGACAGGTGTCAGGTACTCTTTGAATGCGATTACTTGTAACACTAACATTGTTCGTTTTGCAGCAGTTTGAGTTGGTTAGGGGTGTTTCCACAATTAATTTTCTCCCTTCTCTTCCTCCCCTCTTTATATTATTGCACTCATTTGCATTCATTTCCCTTGAGTGCCGGTTGACGAATAATCAATGGATCGACATATCTATAATTGTTCAATATCATCACTGTTCGAGTATGAGAAAACTCGCGTGTAAATTCATCTCACATTAGTAGTTGGATTGGACTGTTTTTACAATCGAATAACGTCTAACAATGCAGGTTAAACTCATGGAGTCAATCGCGTTGCGCACAGATATTCCATCATCTGACCAACTCCGTGACTGGTTCAAGATGCTCAGACCCTCGGAGTAGGAATTCGTAATCAGGTTAAAGCTTCCACCCATAGAGGAATAACCTCTTCCCATTTCATTAATGAACAAGAATTTGGACGACGTGAACGAACAATGAAATATACGAAAATTGAGCTACTTGTTAGAATAGCAAAATATCATGTACAAAAGTTCGGTTACATGTAACTGATGCGTATAAAAATCAACTTACATGTAAGAATAATAAATTGACATGTATGGAAAATGCGTGACATTTAAGAATAATAAAATGACATGTACGAAAAAATGTCCGACATATCAATAACATGTATGAGAAGTGCACGACATGTAAGAACAATGTATTTACATTTATGAACAGACGACTGACATCACATCTGACTTACTAACTCCGGGGCCTCCCATTGATGTTGGAAAAAAGGAAAAGGGACGAGCATTATCGAAACTTCAAATTCAATTTCGTGTGACTACGTCACGCGAGAAAAGGGACGTCTAGACCTAAACGGAATTGAATTCGAGTAGCGATAAGATTCGTTTAACATCACAGGTTTCGACCGGAAAAATTATAATTAGAGATAACCGTGTTAGGCTTATGGACTTAATAAAAATTATCAGACAAGGAATAAAATGAAATAAAAAAAGGACATCGGACATCTAACTGGGACAATGGATGGGGGGACAGTGGTGAAGAGAAATTGGCACCACACGTCTTCTATCCGGATGAAGGGGACTACTAAGAGAGGGGTTTTGGTAGATAAAGGACAGTTTTCACTGACCCCGGGAAGAGAAGGAGAACGCGATTTGCCTGAGTTCCTTCTTCGGAGTGCTGCGTTGCTTGTAGACTGACGAGCAGCGGGAGGAGAGTACAGAGCGGGGACGGAGACCCCAGGGGAAGGAAAGCTCCACACGAAGTAGAGATTAACCAACTAACAACGTTTAATACTCAAAAGCAACTCCCTCATTTCATCATCTCTCGTATATCAACACTTCGTACGGTGCCAAACCACCGAAGTGTGTCCCCACCCCACTCCTCCAGGAGCGCTCGGGTGATGGCAGCAGGAACGACTGCGAGTGGTCGTCACCTCCGCATCCTCCTCCGACATTACAGCCGGGTAATACCATTCCACCGCGCAACAGTAACAACAACATCCACTAATTCAACCAATGTCTCATCGTGGCAGAAGATTGAATTAGAATGCTGGGTAGCGGCTATCTGACATAGCCTCCACTACCTCCTCGTAATGCGAGTTCATCCTGGAAACAAGGCACATAATAGAACAACAGAACTTCCCCACCGTCCAAGTGATATCTTCGCATCACCCCGGGGGTGAAGCTCGGTTCTATCCCGATCAACTCGTCACACAATTTCCTCAGAAACCCTCGCTCGAAACAATCTGTGGTTCAGTCTCAAGAATAATCTCCACCCTTTCCACTCATAACCGGAATCAAGCTCACCTTTTGCTCCATTAGCACGCCATCCAGCAGTGACAAAAGAACGGCAAACATCCAGACAAAGATCAGCACCTCAGCTCCCGTCTGATCGCACGGCCAACTCACAGAAGAATACACCACTATTCCACTCGCCGTTTACCAAACCATCCCGCAGCTAACCCCACAGAGGTTTCTCCGCATCATCACCACTTACAGCCACAGGAAGCAGGCGAACACTATTCACAGGCACAGCAGAATCCTGGCAAACGGAACAGTATACTCAGAGGACAATCCAACTTATTTCTCTCGCCCACGAACAACACGACGTCCCGGCAATGCCGAAGACAGTTCAGCCACCAATCAAGAAGACGGAACGAGGGACGTTCCGACTCGTCAAGGGCTGTATGCGAAAAGGGCGGAAGGACAATGAAAACAGAACGCTGGCGAGACCAGGTGATGATGACAGCACCTGCGCCACGATGGACGAGAAATGGAGCATGCATAGCCCACAACTCTCCGACTCAGACTCGATGGAATTCCCTTACCCGACCTACCCTCCTCCCCATCGCCAAACGCGCTCAGCTCATCCCCATGACAATGCGCAAACAGAACAGCGAAAAGAAGTAGACGAGGGGAGGGGGAGAACATACTGTTCGTCTAAAGCTCGAGTAAATCGAGCCGCCGCTCGGGTGTTCCTCCTCCCTTGCACCCCCTTACCTTCTTTCAGTGGAGTCGATCATTGCCACCAGGGACGCCGCCCACACTCAGGAACTGTTTTGAGAAAGGTTGACCAATCTAATGACATTAGTAAGATTACTAAATGAGAATATCAGGTCATGACTTTCCTAAAAGAATACCTGAAAAAGTCCAAAATGGAATAAGACTTTTTCCTCGTATTAGAATGCCTCGAATAATCCTTGATGCTCTCTTCATGGCATCAGTTTCAAGTGAACAAGCAGCCAAAGCCAACAATGAAAAATGTGATTTGACATTCCTTGCAATGAGCTCACAAACTTTGGTAGTCAAACCATAAATACTTGATTTGAAAGGGGGCATCCTTGGAAAATTTCAACATGATATAGATCAACACCTTGATATTGCAGGATCTGATGATCTCAACTTAATTTTTGGTTCTATGGAAAGTAGCCAAGGAGGAAATCCTCCAAAGTCCCACTCTGCAGGAAACATTCACACTATTATTACATTAGATAATAGATTAACAATACCATGAACTTCAAGATTGAGCTTGTCGCAGGGAAAAAATATCAACGCTTCTAGATGAATGGGAAAAGCCCACGGGTCAAACCAGGGATTAAGACCTCAGTGTGCAATTCTGTCAAACTACCAACCATTAACAGATAACGATACCTCCACAAATATATGAACCGACTCGAAGCATGACAAGGAGGTCAGGCTTCTGGCATAGCATCAGGTAGGATATTATGTCAGCAATCCCCTCGAACATCAGTTCTCCAGGCTTAGGTTCATGAACGTTCCATGGCACGCAGGGTTGAATCGTATTCAAGCCTAGTGCTTTAGCTCTCAGTAATCTATCTTCCCAGGACTGCATTAGCAGAAATCAGATCCTGTCATGATTGCACCATGAAATAAATTGCACAAGTTAACTCTAATAACAGTATCGAGTCGAGGACAATAAATTGTAGCCCTGCATCTGGTGAATACCAAGCATGGAAACAAAGAGTACAAATTTATTTACGAATGAATACCAATATAAAAAGCAATCTGTTGAAATTGACCCCCAGAACAAGGGGATCAACTACTCATTTTTAAAGTGAGCTGCCGCCGTGGCCTAGTGTGGACGATTCTGCTGGTCCTTGCCTTCCGTTGTCCGAATGCGGTAGAGGGGATCAAGAGGATGAGGTATATCGTGAAATGTGATGCTCTGTGGTAGGCGACTGGTACACATTTGTCTCCGAGAATAGCTTGTTCGTCAGTCGGGGGAAAATCGATTCAGGGTGCGAATTGTATCCTTTAGATATGCATAATGTGTGGTCGTGATTCTGGCGCTGCGGCGCGAATACCGACTGTTATGTCGGAGGAGTGCGGGGAAGTAACGCCACTCGTGATGGTTACCTGCTCCGATATTCCCGGACGCTCCCGAAGAAGTGGGTGGGGATGCACTGCGGTGGTCCTGATACCGATTGAAGTGTCGATATATGAGTGGTATTTGGAGAGGAGGGAGTCGCATTTGTGGTTATCTGATTTGGTTGGTCGTATTGATTCGTTCTCTTAATAATGGTTATGAATAATTATGGAATTGTTGATAATTTGTTTTAGGGATGCAATCGCATGCATAGAAGCTGATAGATTGCAACTCTTGCTTCGGTATTTGCTTCGCGAAATTTGTGTACTTGCTGGAATCAATTATACGGTGACTACAATTCTTTGTTGTTGTTTTTTTTTTCTTATTATACGGTGACTACAATTCCAACCCAAAAATCCGAACTCTATGTTCGAGCAAAGTATCCTCAACGTGCTTTCATTTGACACTGATTTTTTCTTAATGCTGATATCGACAATATAAGGTAACTTAAAAGAAAACATAACAAAATCTTGAAATACGAAGTTAAAGATAAATATTGTAAAATAAAATATACAACCTTTTATTATATTTTACAAAACAAATTTTGTAATTTATTCTGCAAATTATAAAATATAGGGATAACTACTATACGAAACATATCAAATTATAAAGATAATATACTACGGTAAATTAATATGAAATGGATATGTGGTTTGATGTTACAGTTATCCAACAAATGGGAATGAATTCCTTTAGGTCTAATGGTCATGTGCCTGGATATAATTTTTAGTAGGGTTGACAGCTTGAGAATTTTAACTCAAAAACGACACTACATGGCATAGAGCGGGTTCGAGTATAACGGAATGCGTCTTTCCTTTAATACAATTTGAGACAGACGACAAAATATGGGTTGGGATAAGAGTTTTAAACTTCCACGAATTTTAAAACATGTTTAAACAATTTCATTTATAATGAAAAATCGTTTATATATTTAAAAGAATATTATTTAAAATTATTATTGAATAACTGTACACTATATTTGAATTATTATAATATTACGTTTTTTAGTGGGCCACTAAAGCGATAAATCTAAAACATTAATCCATGAAATAATAAATATACATGTCACCGCATCAAATATAACTCTTTTAGTCGGCAATTAAAGCGATAACTCAAAAATATTAATCCATGAAATAATAAATATACATACCATCGCATCAAATATTTATTTCAGCTATTTTATACATATGAATAAAATTTTATTATTGATTTTCTAGTTTCATATTTATACATGATATTTTTTTTGCCTATAAAGCTCAATTATATAGGATTATAAAGACAATTATTTTAGTTTTTAATTATGGTGGAATGATTTCATAATATATGTTTGACATTTCATATTCATATAATATTGTTTATTTCAATAATTTTTAAACGTGTTAACGTGTATGACAAGTTTATTTTGTGAGTTTAATCTTGGTTTTCAAATTTTTTACACGATTAGCGAAACTGATTGTGTATCATTTTTTAACTTTAAATATGTAAACTCGTTACGCAACACAATTACAACATGAAAAGCAAGCATTGTAAGCCCTAATGTTTAATATTTTATGATAATATTTAATTTATATTTTAGTTTTTGGTTTAGTGAGTATGGTTTAAATCATACTTTTTAAAAGAAGGCAAAATATCTATTTTTGACATTGAGCCAAATTTTATTTTTATATCCAATCTTGGATTTTATCCTACGAAAATTATGCATGTCTTAATCGATAGTTTTATTAATTGAATAAAAAATAAGAAATAATAAATAATATAGAAAAAAGTCTCATATATATATATTTTTTTAAATTAAGTATTTTGACGGCCATATTAAGTAAGTTTGAAATCAAAGTTGGACTTTAGTTGGTGATGCTATCAAGAATACGTAAAATCGACGAAAGTCGAATGATAACTCTATTATAGGGGATTCGACAAGTAAGGTAGATTACGAGGTGAAGAATGAGAGTTTGATGCTCCACGATGATACGACAAAGTCAAACTATATTAAGGCATGGTTTGGCTTTCGTTAAACAAAATTCAAGATTGGTCAAAATTAATATATAAATACAGGTTGTTGTTAAAATCGTAAAACAAACTAAGTAATTGAAAAAATAAAAAGTCTACAAAAGTTTTTTATTAGTAAAATTTATGAAAGTTAAGGTTATAAATATATATTTTACCTCAAAAATGATAAAAAAATTTATTATATTTTACAAAATAAAATTTTGATATTATCCATTAAATGTCAATTGTTCATGCTAACATATCCTCCTCATGTACTGACGCACTGATAAATTGTTATAGATATTGGAAATATTCAAAACACAGCACAAAAAAAAAAAGAACCCACGTCCCGAATTGAAAACCCAAAACCCAAACCCAGAGCCAGACCCGCAGAGGAGGACCGGCGGCGGGGGTGGTGGGTTCCGCCTTTCACTCTCTCTATCACTTTTTTCGATATTAATCGATCGGCTATTTTTTCGATAATATTCGTTACAAACATCAGTCGACAACGAGAATATTAAATTCTCATGTCACGTCGGACTTTAACCCAGTCAACGGATATTTATTTAGTACTATTACAATAGATCATACTTATTTTATTCACACTAAAATTCGGGTCGTTAAACTCTCTGCTTGCTGACTGTCCGCATGATTGCGTGGGTTTGTGCATCGGGGGTGGGCAGCGTCGGGTAGTTTTGAGGGTGTTTATTACACGGGTGGTTGAAATGCCGGTATGGGATCGAGCGGGTTCTGCAGGCTTTGGGAATTTCCATAAATCTGGTGCCCGTAAGGTTGCTGTTGAGATGCATTACGGCAGCGGAAATGGGGGTACGAAGGAGAGGGTGGACGACGGTGCCACCTTTGTCACGATTATGTCGGTACGGCCTGTGCGATCCCTGGATGGGTCGTAACGTGTCACTTTCTGGATGTTGTTGTTCATTTATTTCTGTGTGAATGCCCAACTGTTACGTCGGAGGACTGCGGAGAAGTAATGCCACTCGCGGTGGTTACCTGCTCCCATATTCCCGGGCGCTCCCGGAGGAGTGGGTGGGAATACACTTCGGTGGTCCTGGCACTGATAAAGTGTCGATATACGAGTGGTATTTGGAGAGGAGGGAGTCGCATTTGTGGTTATCTGATTTGGTTGATCGTATTGATTCGTTCTCTTAATATTGTTATGAATAAATATGGAATTGTTGATAATCGTATGTTATGCTGTTCCCGGGCCGCATGTGCATAAAACACTTTCAAGATGCACGTTAGGGCCGCATGTGCATAAAACATCACTGTTTTTTCGTGTGCATAGTGAGCGTACTCAGCGAGTTATCGCTGACCCTAAATGGGGAATTTGTTTTTAGTGTTGTAGAGATACGAGAGAAAGGATACTCGTGACGAAGCTTATCGAACTAGTCAAAGAATGACAATGCGGTGAAGACCTTAATTTTGTCGTTCCCACTGTTTGACCGGTCAACTACGGTTGAACCTTCTAAGTAAAATATGAAAAATTTTCAAGTCGTTTCAGTTGGCAACAGAGCGCAGGTAGTTTTGAGGAATAAGGAGGATTAATATGCGCTATAGGTTTAATTAAAAAGAAGAGTAAAACCACCCGTAAGTGATGGAACTAGACAGTGACTGATAAAGCAAAGAAAATTGAATACGCAGATGCACTCATCACTGTTTGGGAATCTTTCAGAGTGCTGATAGACGTGACTTGGCACTGAAAATTGCCCATGACACGAAAAGGCCCGACGAACGACCAATTTATGAAATGAAAAATTCAATATAAATACATCGAGAAATTCGTCAAAGAGAAAATCACACCATAGTCCGAAAATTTCGAGTAACACTTCTAGTATAGGATGGCGAACAATGGCGATAGACGACGAATGGGATGCATGCCAGAGCTGTTTAAAGGAAAAGAAAGCCCCAACGATGAATCGGGTGGAGGCTTTCCAGGAGCTAAAGAAGTTGAGGATGTTCCGAACATTGCCTACCGCTAATGAGAATTTTGCACAAGACATTATCGTTGCTGAGTGCCTGGACATCCTCACTCAATTTCTCACCGTCCCTGAACGTGACCCATCTCCACCTGCCCTCACCAATGCATTTTCGTGACGCGCTATGGCTAGTCTCCCTGCGATTGAGGATGAGGACGATCCTGTCGACCGCTTTGGGAAATGTCAAAAATTCTGAGACCTTGTGAACCCGTGAATGGATCAATACGTACAGGACTTCCATTGGTCAATCATTGCGGCTGCCCAAATGGAACTTCAATAAGCTATAGACCACTTCGAGCGTAACACGCTAGGTCACCAAGATTGATTTCGAATTTGTCCGCGTATAGCGTGTAATAATCGTCTATGAGTGGAGAATCTTATCAGTCTGGAAAAGGTGAGCGTGCTAGTTTTCAATAAATTATGAATTATTGGTCTACGAACCTTAGTTATATAAAGAGGGACGTTGATTCATCAGATTGAACCACGCCTACAATAAACATTTGGAACTCACCCGTGAACTGCGCTTACGTCGAGAATCCTAATTCGAGTCCGTTTGATTTCTTCATATGGCAGATGACGCAGGAAGCAATTCTGCTGGGAGTTCTCGCTTACCTAGAGCGGTACAACTAACCGCCACCGGCTGAGGATTATCAAAGAAGTGGGGAAATGATTTGATAAAAGAATGACTTGAATTGGATTTTTAAGCCCAAAGGAAAGCTACCAAGTAAAATTTTATAAAACAACAAAATTATATGAAGCTTTTGTTAGTGTGTGCACGTATGTGCCAAGACAATTTAATGTATTTCTGGATAAATAATTATTAAAGGTGAGTATTTGTCATTGATTATTTTACTTTTCTGCACGTAAAATTATTAATGATAAAGTCCCACAGATTATTGAGTATATTAATATGAAATAGTCCGTGATCGGATAGACGTTTAGAGGGGACATGGATATCTAGATCATCGCTAAGTATAGCTGAGGTCGAGATAGACCAAGGGATAGTGATCCATGTTATACTTAGAGGTACCTAAGATTAGGGATACTGGATACAACCCGATTAAGAGGATACCACATATTGAACATCATTGGTCAATCCTATTTATGGAAGAGTGTAACTGATCTTTTAACTTGAGACCTTCATTTATTATATGCGTGGATTTCACGCACTTTGACGTCGTTAAAAGCACTCTTTAACCGGATTGTGAGTAATACGATTGTTGGGTGTGTGACAAAGCGTAGAGAGAATATTGTTGAGTCAATATATGATTCATCACTCTCTTGGATTAGAGAGTTGACATCTAGGCCACTTGATAGAGATATTAGTGACTCTAAAAATCCATGGCCATGGGAAGAATGTTATACATTCAAGAGAGTATATTATATCTTGGTAATAAAGTAAAACAATTAATTCGGTGATGATGTATTCTGCACCGAATTAATTGGGATGTCGGTTAGATGAAGAGATTGAATTACATGGTAATCTGTTCATAGTGGTTTATGATTTATAATCATTATCCTAACACGTTGGGTGACTATAAACTGTTGCTAGACGGGTTACCTTAGTTTGTGTAGATTTACACTACCTTCGTATATAGGACCTAGATGGTCGCATGCAAAGTACGTCGACACGAACATTATATTTTGATTACTTTAGTGGATACTAAAGTTAATCATTTTATTTCAGAATTAGAATTAATTGGGTTATTAATTTATTCTGAAATATCGGAAGCAAATAAATAGACCAAGATCAAATATGGATTTATTCGGTTCTTTTTTATTTGATAAATGATATAAAATAAGTATTTGATATTTTATTTGAATAAATTAATATTTGATTAAATTTAATAATACATTTACGGTTAAATCTATTTGTATATATATATATATATATATATTTATTTATTTATTTATTCTTTAAAGGAGAATGATACGTTTCCTTTTCCTTAACCGATCTAAGATCGAATCTAAAAACAATAAACGAATTATACGATAAAAAGGTATTTTTTATAACTAAGTGAAAGAATATCTTTTAAGTAGCTAATAATAAAAAGTTTCCTTGACACCTCCGTCCCTCAACCCAATAGAGTGAGTGATTTTCCTTAACTGAATCTAAAAACAATAAACGAATTATAGGATAAAAAGTTTTTTTTTATTATAACTAAGTGAAAGAATATCTTTTAAGCTAATAATTTTAGTTAACAATTATCTCCTGAAATTTATAAAAGTTTCTCAAAGTTTCCTTGAGACACTCAACCCAATAGAGGAACAAAATGAAAACAAAAAATAAATTAAAATAGAATCTGAATCAAATTTTGGTAACAAAAGAGCCGGAACATTAATTGTACACGTGCGGTGGTTTGGCTGGTATTTTTGGTCAAGAATATTAAATATTAATAAAATTATTTCAGTACCCACATATGTAAATTTTGGATGAACACATCGAAAATACAACCACAGTTCAATGTTAATTCATATGTACACTACATTATACGTAAACACATATATTAATTCAATGTTTTTAAAAAATGTCAGATATATTAAATGGATTTTAAATGCCAGGCACCCCGACATCACGCAAGACGATTCTCTCTCCGTTCCTCAAGATAAGGGAAAAGCTGCAGGTGGATGCTGCCCCGCAATATTATGTTCTGCTCACGGAGGCTTCAACTCGGTCGGAGAGGGATAGACCACCTCGCCGTCGAGATTCCAAGGGGACGAAGATTAGGATTTCACCTTGCTTCGCGAAAAGCAGGGCAAAGTGTCATTCTTTCTGTAAAATCTGAAAAGTTCCGAACAACCTTAATACAACAAGATACAACTTTGATTAAGATTTAGTTTGTGGGAATTTTCAGACAATATAATAGACAGCCTTGTTAAGTTCTTCCGTAAAAAGATACTCGCAATAGCACATATTGTTATTGCATCATTCTCAAAAATGAATATATAACTTAATGTAGACTTCATGTCATTAGAACAACTAGCAAAATTGAAATATCGATATCAAAATCGAAATCCTATTATCTTTCGTACATTACATGTACAAATGTATGAAATATGTACATATTCAGATATGTACATTTTCGTAAATGTATGAAATATGTACAAAAAAATGTAGCAAATTTGAGGAAGCAGGCGAACACTATTCACAGGCACAGCAGAATCCAGGCAAACGGAACAGTATACTCAGAGGACAATCCAACCTATTTCTCTCGCCCATGAACAACACGACGTCCCGGCAATGCCGAAGACAGTTCAGCCACCAATCGAGAAGACGGAACGAGGGACGTTCCGACTCGTCAAGGGCTGTATGCGAAAAAGGCGGAAGGACAATGAAAACAGAACGCTGGCGAGACTAGGTGATGATGACAGCACCTGCGCCACGATGGACGAGAAATGGAGCATGCATAGCCCACAACTCTCCGACTCAGACTCGATGGAATTCCCTTACCCGACCTGCCCTCCTCCCCATCGCCAAACGCGCTCAGCTCATCCCCATGACAATGCGCAAACAGAACAGCGAAAAGAAGTAGACGAGGGGAGGGGGAGAACATACTGTTCGTCTAAAGCTCGAGTAAATCGAGCCGCAGCTCGGGTGTTCCTCCACCCTTGCACCCCCTTACCTTCTTTCAGTGGAGTCGATCATTGCCACCAGGGACGCCGCCCACACTCAGGAACTGTTTTGAGAAAGGTTGACCAATCTAATGACATTAGTAAGATTACTAAATGAGAATATCAGGTCATGACTTTCCTAAAAGAATACCTGAAAAAGTCCAAAATGAAATAAGACTTTTTCCTCGTATTAGAATGCCTCGAATAATCCTTGATGCTCTCTTCATGACATCAGTTTCAAGTGAACAAGCAGCCAAAGCCAACAATGAAAAATGTGATTTGACATTCCTTGCAATGAGCTCACAAACTTTGGTAGTCAAACCATAAATACTTGATTTGAAAGGGGGCATCCTTGGAAAATTTCAACATGATATAGATCAACACCTTGATATTGCAGGATCTGATGATCTCAACTTAATTTTTGGTTCTATGGAAAGTAGCCAAGGAGGAAATCCTCCAAAGTCCCACTCTGCAGGAAACATTCACACTATTATTACATTAGATAATAGATTAACAATACCATGAACTTCAAGATTGAGCAGAAATCAGATCCTGTCATGATTGCACCATGAAATAAGTTGCACAAGTTAACTCTAATAACAGTATCGAGTCGAGGACAATAAATTGTAGCCCTGCATCTGGTGAATACCAAGCATGAAAACGAAGAGTACAAATTTATTTACGAATGAATACCAAGCATGATGTAGGTCGGTCAAACTCATATTTCCTTGACTAATGCCAATAACTCGGACGGTGCCGCGGACGGGTTGATCAGTCGGCGCGGACTGCTCGTGGGTGGTGGTGGGGTTGAGTTTTGATAGGACGTAAATAAATATTAAGTTTGAAAATTAAGCAGATAAAATCGACTTCATGTCATTAACCCTGGAAGTAAATCTTTATAAAATCGATTTCATATTTAAAAATATATATATATTTAATTGAAGTCGGACTTTGTTCAGACTCGTCTTTTCTCCCCTCTTCCCTTTCTTTTTTCCGCCTTTTATTTTTCCATCTTCACTTTCTTTATGTACACACCCTTTTCAGTTTGAATACAGACCCCTCCCTTATCCCATCATCACATCACTCGTCAATCCATTAGCGTTCTCCTCTTATATCATTTTTCACGTTTTTTTATTAAATATTCAGAAGTCCGTAGGTGGACTTCATGCGAGATGAATTAATGGCTTAGTTGAAGAATTTTTAAATATTTAATGAAATAATTTAGTATTAGAACAAAACTCATGGTGGGGTTCGGCTACTCCTGGTCGTTACTTTTGGGTTGGGCAGCGTCGGGTGGTTGAAATGCCCGTATGGGATCGAGCGGGTTCTGCAGGCTTTGGGAATTTCCATAAATCTGGTGCCTGTAAGGTTGCTGTTGAGATGCATCGCGGCAGCGGAAATGGGGGTACGAAGGAGAGGGTGGACGACGCTGCCACCTTTGGGTGGAGTCGCCATTCTGCCGGTACGGCCTGTGCGACCCCTGATGGCTGCCTGTAGGATTGTCACCATGGGTCTTCGGTGCAGCTGGATGATCTCTAGCAAGTTGGTACTGCTGTCGGTGCACCTTGATCCGGAGGGAGGGGGAGAAGAGCTGCAGCCGGGTTTTTTTCCTTGGGGTAGCATTCGGTCGAGATGGATACTGTAGCGGGTGGCTCCCCTGCTTCGGAATGGGTGTACGGCGACGACCGATTATGCGTACATTGCATCCTGTCTCCCCTTCGCCATGCTGCGTAAAGTGAGCTGCGGCCGTGGCCTAGAGTGGACAATTCTGCTGGTCCTTGCCTTCCATTGTCCGAATGCTGTAGAGGGGATCAAGAGGATGAGGTATATCGTGAAATGTGATGCTCTCCCCATCGCTTCCCTTGAAATGGCCGTAGTATGGGAAGACAATGAATGGGGAAATTAAAACCCCGTGGCCCACAGTGAGGGGGTCTGAAATTGGGAAAGCATCTGTGGTAGGCGACTGGTTCACATTTGTCTCCGTTATATGTATCCTTTAGATATGCATAATGTGTGGTCGTGATTCAGGCGCTGCGTCGCGAATACCCGACTGTTATGTCGGAGGAGTGCGGGGAAGCAACGCCACTCGTGGTAGTTACCTGCTCCGATGTTCCCGGACACTCTCGAAGTAGTGGGTGGGGACGCACTGCGTTGGTCGTGACGCCGATTGAAGTGTCGATATACGAGTAGTATTTGGAGAGGAGGGAGTCGCATTTGTGGTTATCTGATTTGGTTGGTCGTATTGATTCGTTCTCTTAACAATGGTTATGAATAATTATGGAATTGTTGATAATCATATGCTACGCTGTTCACGGGCCGCATGTGCATAAAACACTTTCAAGATGCTTGTTAGGTTTGTCTAGCGGTCATCATTGATTTGGCGTGTGTATGGTGAGCGTACTCAACGAGTTATCGCTGACCCTAAATGGGGAATTTGGTTTTAGTGTTGCAGAGATACGAGAGAAAGGATACTCGTGACGAAGCTTATCGAACTAGTCAAAGAATGACAATGCGGTGAAGACCTTAATTTTGTCGTTTCCACTGTTTGTTAGGTCAACTAAGGTTCAACCTTCTAAGTAAAATATGAAAAACTTTCAGGTCCTTTCAGTTGTTATCAGAGCGCAGTTAGTTTGGAGCAATGAGGAGGATTAATATGCGCTTTAGGTTTAATTAAAAAGAAGAGTAAAACCATCTGCGAGTGATGGAACCAGAAAGTGACTGATAAAGCAAAGAAAATTGAATACGCAGACGCACTCATTACTATTGACCTGACACAGAAACTTGCTAGTGACACGAAAAGACCTGATGAACGACCAATTTATGAAATGAAAAATTCACTATAAATACATCGAGAAATTCGTCAAGAGAAAATCACACCATAGTCTGAATTTTTCGAGTAACACTACCAATTGGTTCTAGTATAGGATGGCGAACAATGACAATAGACGACGAATGGGACGCATGCCAGAGCTGTTTAAAGGCAAAGCAAGCCCCAACGATGAATCGGGTGGAGGCCTTCCCGGAGCTGAAGAAGTTGAGGATGTTCCGAACATTGCCTACCGCTAATGAGAATTTTGCACAAGACGTTATCGTTGCTGAGTGCCTTGACATCCTCACTCAATTTCTCACCGCCCCTGAACGTGACCCACCTCCACCTGCCCTCCCCAACGCATTTTCGTGACGCGCTATGGCTAGTCTCCCTACGATTGAGGATGAGGATGAGGACGATCCTGTCGACCGCCTTGGAAAATGTCAAAAATTCCGAGACCTTGTGAACGACATCCCTGGAATGGATCAATACGTACAGGACTTCCATTGGTCAATCCTTGCGGCCGCCCAAATGGAACTTCAATAAGCTATAGACAACTTCGAGCGTAACACGCAAGGTCCCCAAGATTGATTTCGAATTTGTCCGCGTACGGCGTGTAATAATCGTCTATGAGTGGAGAATCCAACCAAATCCCTAAACACAAACAACAACAACAACATCATGATTATCAACATGCCGAGCTTTGATTCATTCAATTCGTAGTCATCAAACATCAATCCATTAAAGGCAACCATGAAAGCCAGTCAAACTATTAATGGCATCTTCGAACACCAACCAAATCCCTAAACACAAACCTCACCATTTACCGAACAGTTAAACCTAAATGCATACGACACACTCACATATGCATCCTAATCTCATATCATCATTATGTTAGTAGCCCGACAACAATATTTAGAGCCTTGGCAATGTTAAAAATAAAAGGGTGGTGAACAAACCAGTTGGACGTGTGTGAGGTCATGCCCTCGCGATGGGCAATCGGAAGGGGAGACTTATCCCTTGTTTCATCCAGCAGTAAACCACCTTGGAGTTTCATTCATCGTCATTCCACGACTCATTCAATAGTACACAACAAAGCGGCAAAGTAAAAGAAACAAGATGAGGCCATCCATGGCCATTCAGATGCTCGGCGAGGGAGAGAGGGCCGGCCTGAAAACTTGTCCATCAACTTTGATTGCCTCTGAATAGGTGGTATTTTCAAAGGTTTTTAGTAAATGGTGAAATTTTCACTTTGTAACTTTACTAAGCATAGAAAGGAATTTGCTATTTAATTGGTGTACTTTTGTAAATTCTGTGTTAAAAATAAAAAATAAAAGTGACCAAAAATCAACTGAGAAGATTTTTTATTGACAAACAAAGGATAAAAGAAAAGCAAAAACATAGGGATTATACGGAAGAAACACCAGAAGACTTAGAAAAAATATTTGAGGACATCACGCCCCAGCGGGCGCAAATTATCAGTTGACTTATCCAGTACTTCCTTCTCTTTAAACCAATTATTCATCATCAAATCCCTCACCGAGGGCTCCACGGATGCCATCTGAAGCCTCGTAGCCTCCTCCGACAAGTTGAGCTTCTCCCGAGCCATCTTAAAAATTGCCTTTTCCCAGGGAGATATCTGACCCTTGAGATGGCCATCACCGCCCTCCTCCACTACTTCATTGTCGCCATCATCCGTCCTCCTCTTCTCGCAAGAGCCTTGCTCGTTTTCTTCGTTGCCGTCCTCCCCTTGGTGGTTGGCATGCTCAGCCTGGATAGGAGAAGATTGAGGGGCTTGGGATTTTTCATACCTCTCGCGAGTGAATTTCATCCTCCTGAAACGAAAATGCTTTCTACCCATTAATCAGAAACCAAGAGATGTATGTTTTCTTGTTATAAGATTTTCTTTTGGTATTTATAGCGAGGGACAGACAAAAGATTTTATTTTATTTTATTTTATTTTTTTAGTACTTGACAGATTTCGTTTTCAATTTTTTATTATTTTTTCCGATCATGAGAATCTCGTAGAGGACATCATTTTTTACCTTTTCTAGTGGGCCACTAAAGCGATAACTCTAAAACATTAATCCATAAAATAATAAATATACATGTCACCGCATCAAATATAACTCTTTTAGTCGGCAATTAAAGCGATAACTCTAAAATATTCGCTTCAAATATTTATTTCAGCTATTTTATACATATGAATAAAATTTTATTATTGATTTTCTAGTTTCATATTTATACATGATATTTTTTTTGCCTATAAAGCTCAATTACATAGGATTATAAAGATAATTATTTTAGTTTTTAATTATGGTGGAATGATTTCATAATATATGTTTGACATTTCATATTCATATAATATTATTTATTTCAATAATTTTTAAACGTGTTAACGTGTATGACAAGTTTATTTTGTGAGTTTAATCTTGGTTTTCAAATTTTTTACACGATTAGCGAAACTGATTGTGTATCATTTTTTAACTTTAAATATGTAAACTTGTTACGCAACACAATTACAACATGAAAAGCAAGCATTGTAAGCCCTAATGTTTAATATTTTATGATAATATTTAATTTATATTTTAGTTTTTGGTTTAGTGAGTATGGTTTAAATCATACTTTTTAAACGAAGGCAAAATATCGATTTATGACATTGAGCCAAATTTTATTTTTATATCAAAGTTGTATCTTGTTGTATTAAGGTTGTTCGGAACTTTTCTGATTTTACAGAAAGAATGACACTTTGCCCTGCTTTTCGCGAAGCAAGGTGAAATCCTAATCTTCGTCCCCTTGGAATCTCGACGGCGAGGTGGTCTATCCCTCTCCGACCGGGTTGAAGCCTCCGTGAGCAGAACATAATATTGCGGGGCAGCATCCACCTGCAGCTTTTCCCTTATCTTGAGGAACGGAGAGAGAATCGTCTTGCGTGATGTCGGGGTGCCTGGCATTTAAAATCCATTTAATATATCTGACATTTTTTAAAAACATTGAATTAATATATGTGTTTACGTATAATTTAGTGTACATATGAATTAACATTGAACTGTGGTTGTATTTTCGGTGTGTTCATCCAAAATTTACATATGTGGGTACTGAAATAATTTTATTAATATTTAATATTCTTGACCAAAAATACCAGCCAAACCACCCCACTTGTACAATTGGCTCTTTTGTTACCAAAATTTGATTCAGATTCTATTTTAATTTATTTTTTGTTTCCATTTTGTTCCTCTATTGGGTTGAGTGTCTCAAGGAAAATTTGAGAAACTTTTATAAATTTCACGATATAATTGTTAACTAAAATTATTAGCTTAAAAGATATTCTTTCACTTAGTTATAAAAAAAAAACCTTTTTATCCTATAATTCGTTTATTGCTTTTAGATTCGGTTAAGGAAAATCACTCACTCTATTGGGTTGAGGGACGGAGGTGTCAAGGAAACTTTTTATTATTAGCTACTTAAAAGATATTCTTTCACTTAGTTATAAAAAAATACCTTTTTATCATATAATTCGTTTATTGTTTTTAGATTCGATCTTAGATCGGTTAAGGAAAATCTCTCACACTATATATTGAGTTGTTTTCTTAAGCAATTTCATTGTGTGCTTGGAAGATTGTGTTACCGAGACAAAAAAAAAAAATTTGACAAATTCCCAGGATGCGTCCAAAGAAGACGGCCCCGGCGCCTCTTCCCTCTTCCGACGACGGTGACAGCGATTACAACCCCTCTAATGATGATCACCAAGATGATGTTAGCCATGTTCACAGTCCCCTGACCATGCCTCTGATGACTGAAGCTGGCGCCTCCACCGAAGGAGAAGGTCGACAAGTGGTGGCCCCTCCCGCCGATAGAAAGTGCCGATGGAGACCCAACGAGACCATTGTCCTTTTGAAGGAGTTGATCAGGTACTCCGAGCTGAATGGTGAATGTAAGATGTCGAATCCTTATCTCTCAGATTTTTACTCATCATTGACTATATCACCCACTGGAGAAACCATATCAAAGAAGTACAAGTACGATCAAGTCCACAATAGGATTAAACGACTAAAAAGGATTTTTGTGGGTCTAAGCAAGAAGAAGGGTCCTCTTTCTCGGACAAACAAGAAAATAGTAAAGTTCGGGGGCAAGTTATGGGGAGAAGCAAGGAAATATATTGAGGAGGAGGAGAAGGACAATGAGGATATGGCAAATGATGTGGAGGAGGACAATCCTCCTGAAATGATACTTTGGGAGAACGCGATTCAAGATCTATGTGAAAAGTTGTTTGGCTGGCCATGGAATTATACCATGCTGAAGATCTATGGCTTGGATAAATTTGTCATGATTTCAATAGCGAGGCAATGGATCAAAGAGAAGCGCCAGATTGATCAAGCCACTTTTAATATGAATACCATTGAGGAAGATTTTCTTAGTGTCATGCGGTCATCCTCCAAGGCATCCTCAGGCTGAATTAAATTTTTTTTATATTTCTTTTCATGTCTTTTATTTTGATTTGTCTTTGAAGGACTCCGGGTGGAATTTATTTTGATATTTTGAAGTTTTTGTCATGTTCGTTGATCACCGAACGATTTGGTTCAATTGATTATTTTAGTTGACTTATTTTCTTAATTAATTTCAAACAACCGTCTTCCCCCCCACCGAAAGAAAAAAGCTATTGATCGGCTTCCTGACGATTCGGTGCTTCAGGCCCTCCTGCATGGTCGAGAGAGATGGCTCCGTCACGTACTGCCAATCCTCATCAAGGTAAGTTGAAAATCAAAGTTGGACTTTAGTTGTTAAAATCATTGAACAAACTAAGTCATTGAAAAAATAAAAAGTTTACATAAGTTTTTTATTAGTAAAATTTATCGAAGTTAAGGTTATAAATATATGTTTTACCTCAAAAAATGATAAAAACATTTATTATATTTTACAAAATAAAATTTTGATATTATCCATTAAATGTCAATTGTTCAAACTAACATATCCTCATGTACTGACGCACTGATAAATTGTTTTAGATATTTGGACATATTCAAAACACAGCACAAAAAAAAAAAGAACCCACGTCCCGAATTGAAAACCCAAAACCCAAACCCAGAGCCAGACCCGCAGAGGAGGACCGGCGGCGGCGGCGGTGGGTTCCGCCCTTCACTCTCTCTATCCCTTTTTTTTAGTAAAATTTTTGTGGGATTGGGGAGGGGCACCGAGTCGATTGACTGTGGTGGTTGATTTTTGTTTGGGGTTTGTTGCTTGTTGGAGGTTATTTGATGATCTTTTCTGGGTTTTGATTTTGTTCCCCTTCTCCTCCCCGGGGTGCTGTTATTGATGCTTTTATGTTGTTTAGCATGATTTCCTTCGTGGACAATCGGTAACTGTTTGGTTCCTTTGTAGGGGGATCCTGTCTGTAATGCCACCCCTTCCATGCATCGTTTTACTGCCTCTCACTTCTCCCTGTATCTTAAATCTTCTCCAGTTCAATGGCGAGAAGGCCCAAGAGAGGCGCCCCTCCAAGTGCTCCTTCTCCTGAGGAGGCTGCTTATTGTCCTGCCCTCGTTGATGATTCTGTTCGGAGATTCAAGGAGCTAATGGCCAAGTTTGCATATACTGGCTCCTCGGCGAAACCCAGAGAGAAGGTTGTGTCTCCCTACTTCCAGAAGGGAAACGCCGGCGATACTCTGACTCCCCTGGCACCACGCAAGACGATTCTCTCTCCGTGTCTCAAGAAAACAGCTAAACGGGGCAAGGAAAGGGAAAATCTGCAGGTCGAGGAGATGGATTCTGCCCAGCAAGATTCCGTTCTGCTCAAGGTGGCTTCGGCTCAATCGGAGAGGAGTAAACCACCTCGCCGTCGAGATTCCAGGGGTAGGAAGATTAGGATTTCACCTTACTTTGCAAAGAGAGAGGCTGATGAGGTGACAGCCATAAGGAGGGAGAAGGTTGTGTCTCCCTACTTTCAGAAGGGAAACGCCAGCGATACCCAGACTGTCCTGGCACCACACAAGACAACCCTCTCTTCGTGCCTCAGGAAAACAACTAAATGGGGCGAGGAAAGGGAAAAGCTACAGGTAGAAGAGATGAATGTTGCCCAGCAAGATTCTGTTCTGCTCAAGGTGGCTTCGGCTCAATCGGAGAGGAATAAACCACCTCGCCGTCGAGATTCTAAAGGGAGGAAGATTAGGATTTCACCGTACTTTGCAAAAAGTCAGGCCGACGAGGTGAAAGCCAAAAGGAGGGAGAGGGCGAAGAAGTTGAGAGAGGAGGAGAGGAAGCTGGTGGAGTTGTTTCCATGGAAGAGGAGGACACTGAAGGCGGCCGAGAGGAAACTTGAGGCATATAAGAGGAAATCGGCAGACAACAAATGGGTGCCTCCCAGGTCAAGGCACCACCTAATGCAGGAAGATCATTTCCATGACCCTTGGAGAGTGTTGATCATCTGCATGCTTCTTAATGTTACCACAGGGAAGCAGACGAGACAGATACTAAACGGGTTCTTCGAGCGGTATCCAGATGCCAAGTCAGCTGCGGTGGCCTGTGAAATTGAGATGGAGGGAATGATAAGAGGTTTAGGTTTGCAAAAGAAGAGGACCCGAATGATAAAGAGGCTATCGGCAGAATACCTTCATGAGGATTGGCAGTACGTGACGGAGCTTCATGGAGTAGGGAAGTACGCGGCAGATGCTTATGCAATATTCTGTAACGGGAAGTGGGAAGAAGTGGATCCTGGGGATCACAAGTTGAGGGACTATTGGATGGATTCATTTTTCCCTAAGGATGCACAGGGGAGTGGTGATGCTGGTGCCGATGTTTATAACTAATTTATGCATAAAGAAAGCAGGAGCTACAGCTAATTTATGCTACGTAGGTATCGAAACTGATAGGGAGATTTTGGCCAGGACGGTTTAAGGTTATTTTGGGCTGTGGAACAATTTGCTGTTAATGTACTTTGTCGTTCTAGCGGAGTGTACCGCTAACCGGTTGTCGTCGGTTGCATAATCCAATTTCATGATTGCTCCTCCCGAGTTGTCCATGTCTATGAGTCGGAATGGGGCAAAACTGAACCCTGGTGCCAGCATTTAGATGGGCATTACCGTGGAGATCTCATACTCCAACACCTTCAGCGAGATAGGCATCGTGGCATTTATGACAATGATATCGCCGCTCCTGTGGCAGTAGATGGCTGAATCACCGGCCCATCTGGAATCGGTAGATGCCTCATGGATGAGGTGGACATCGTGTCCCTTGAAACTGATCATGGACTCGGTATTAGTCTGGTGGAAGGTGTTCTTCCATTCGATTCTGTTCCATGCTGCTCCTTGGAAATTGTAGATCCGGAGAACACACTGTGTACTTGTCCAGGTTTCATATCTTCAACAAGTAGCAGCAACAATGGATACAAGGAACTCAGTCATAAGCACGTTTAAAGGAAATGAATAGGCATAATCACATCACGAGATTGCAACCTAACGCCATCTCTCTCGACCATGCAGGAGGGCCTGAAGCACCGAATCGTCAGGAAGCCGATCAATAGCTTTTTTCTTTCGGTGGGGGGGAAGACGGTTGTTTGAAATTAATTAAGAAAATAAGTCAACTAAAATAATCAATTGAACCAAATCGTTCGGTGATCAACGAACATGACAAAAACTTCAAAATATCAAAATAAATTCCACCCGGAGTCCTTCAAAGACAAATCAAAATAAAAGACATGAAAAGAAATATAAAAATAATTTAATTCAGCCTGAGGATGCCTTGGAGGATGACTGCATGACACTAAGAAAATCTTCCTCAATGGTATTCATATTAAAAGTGGCTTGATCAAACTGGCGCTTCTCTTTGATCCATTGCCTCGCTATTGAAATCATGACAAATTTATCCAAGCCATAGATCTTGAGCATGGTATAATTCCATGGCCAGCCAAACAACTTTTCACATTGATCTCGAATTGCCTTCTCCCAAAGTATCATTTCAGGAGGATTGTCCTCCTCCACATCGTTTGCCATATCATCATTGTCCTTCTCCTCCTCCTCAATGGATTTCCTTACTTCTCCCCATAGCTTGCCTCCGAACTTTACTATTTTCTTGTTTGCCCGAGAAAGAGGACCCTTCTTCTTACTTAGACGCATAAAAATCCTTTTGAGTCGTTTAATCCTGTTGTGGACTTGATCGTACTTGTACTTCTTTGATATAGTTTCTCCAGTGGGCGACATAATCAATGATGAGTAAAAATCTGAGAGATAAGGATTTGACATCTTACATTCACCGTTCAGCTTGGAGTACCTGATCAACTCCTTCAAGAGGACAATGGTCTCGTTGGGTTTCCATCGGCACTTTCTATCGGCGGGAGGGGCCACCACTTGTCGAACTTCTCCTTCGACGGAGGCGCCAGCTTCAGTCATCATAGGCATGGTACCGATGGTCGGGGGACTGGGAACATGGCTAACATCGTCTTGGTGATCATCATTAGAGGGGTTGTAATCGCTGTCACCCTCGTCGGAAGAGGGGAGAGGTGCCGGGGCCGTCTTCTTCGGACGCATCCTTGGAATTTGTCAATTTTTTTTTTTATCTCGGTAACACAATCTTCCAAGCACACAATGAAATTGCTTAAGTAAGAAAACAACTCAATATTTAGAGTGAGAGATTTTCCTTAACTGATCTAAGATCGAATCTAAAAACAATAAACGAATTATATGATAAAAAGGTATTTTTTTATAACTAAGTGAAAGAAAATCTTTTAAGCTAATAATTTTAGTTATTTATAGACAATTATCTCGTGAAATATATAAATGTTTATGAAAGTTTCCTCGACACCTCGGTTGCTCAACCCCAATAGAGGAACAAAATGGAAACAAAAAATAAATTAAAATATAATCTGAATCAAATTTAGGTAACAAAAGTGCCGGAACATTAATTGTATACATGCGGTGGTTTGGCTGGTATTTTTGGTCAAGAATATTAAATATTAATAAAATTATTTCAGTACCCACATATGTAAATTTTGGATGAACACATGGAAAATACTTCTACCATCAATACAACCACAGTTCAATGTTAATTCATATGTACACTACATTACACGTAAACAGATATATTAATTCAATGTTTTTAAAAAATGTCGATATATTAAATGGATTTTAAATGCCAGACACCCCCGACATCACGCAAGACGATTCTCTCTCCGTTCCTCAAGATAAGGGAAAAGCTGCAGGTGGATGCTGCCCCGCAATATTATGTTCTGCTCACGGAGGCTTCAACTCGGTCGGAGAGGGATAGACCACCTCGCCGTCGAGATTCCAAGGGGACGAAGATTAGGATTTCACCTTGCTTCGCGAAAAGCAGGGCAAAGTGTCATTCTTTCTGTAAAATCTGAAAAGTTCTGAACAACCTTAATACAACAAGATACAACTTTGATTAAGATTTAGTTTGTGGGAATTTTCAGACAATATAATAGACAGCCTTGTTAAGTTCTTCCGTAAAAAGATACTCGCAATAGCACATATTGTTATTGCATCATTCTCAAAAAAGTGGAGGATCTTCCCCCCCTTTATGTCGTTGCGGGTTCTCTTCGTTTTCGATTTCACAAAATCATCCTTAAAAGACTATTGCTTCGTCGACTTCAAGACCGGCCGATCTCCTAACTAAAATGGAGTTGTTTCTTTTTATTTGCGCGTTAGTTTGATAAATTATTTGCAATAATTTCTGGAGTTACAAAAGAGAAGTGATTTTTTATACACACCATTAATTTAGTAATGTCAAAGTAAAGCTTTATAATTTACAAAAATTTGGAAGCTGGGAATGTGGGCGACTCTGCATCTGCTTGTCGGCGAAAGCAAGGGAAGAGAAGCTGCTAGACTGATTCTTGCGGGATCCAAGCAACGGGAGGGGGTCGCCTTGGGACACCTATTTCTGGTTCCGTGAACTGCGAGGGGTGGGGGGGGGGGGGGAGGGGGGTGAATGAGAGGTTGGTGAAGCCGCGTTGGAGCAGGGTGATGGTTTCGATGACTGGTAAGATGTTGGGCTCGTTCAGCTGGTTCGTTGAGCGGTTGGACAGAGTCGTGTCCCCCTTGAGCGTGTGTGCTGGCCGGTTGTTTGCCACACTCGATGAACTAACAAAGCATGCCCATTATTATTACTATTATTATTATTTGCAATTGTTTTATCCGTGTGATCCGTAGCTTCTTTCATTTGTCTGTCTTTGATGTATTAGGAAATCGTTGATTGAGTCCCAAGATTTATTTTAACTTTTCAAAATGATCCGGACTTAATGAAAATATAGAAAGTCGCAAATTATTCCTAGGATTTTAAAGTGGTTTCCGGTTTAGTCCGAAATCAAAATTAAACTAAAAGAAAGCAGTAGAAAATGCTTAAAATTTCATTAAAAGTTTAAAAGTAACTTTGTCGCTTAATGAAAATGCAACTTTGATATTAGTTTCATGTAACTAACTTTTAATTCGAAATTAAGCATTAATCAAATATTGTTTAACATGTTCAACGATTTTTATGAAACTGTATGCATGTTCGATAATCTTTAAATTTCAAATAGCACCATCGGTTAAGGTTAATCTTTAGTCTAATCACATGTGATTAAAACTTGGTTATTATTGAGTGTTGTGTGTTAATGGCCAATTTGGGGATCTACAACTACTCAAGGACTTCCTGCCAACATGACCGGGAATGCCTCATCTTTGCTGCCTCTACCGTTGCCGCAACTTCGATGTCCACTTCGAGACTCTTGTTCCCACCCTTTACTACCGAGGACATCAACATGATGTTCTCATCTCTCACTGCTATAACCCTGCTTTCAAGAGGCACCCTCCCGACTCACATCCTATCGTCGCCACTTTTAATGGATCGGTCGTATAATCCTCAACAACTACACTAACTGTGGAATTATTTGACAATACCAATCCAACCCAAAGTGTTGCGGATAATGCCATATCACAAAAGGTTGATGTTCCCACCACCGAGCTCAATTCCCTTAAGCAAATGATGACACGACTATTACAGATGCAGCTAGCCGCCTTGAAGATTCCAGTCCCTACCCCAACTTCAACTCCTATCATCACTTCGCCTATTGCAACCCAACCTCAGCCCCAATACATAACCCACACCAAACCCCCTATATGACAAGGTCTTCCATGTCGACAAACCCATCTCCAATATAAAATCCTAATTTACATCACACTCTCATAATGGGATTTACGGCCATTATGGCATGCCCTTATGTTCTTTCAAACATGCTCGAGGCCTCAGTACCAAATGTCAGCCAACCTTACATCCTCCAATATTATCCCCAGCTCGGATATGGGCCGACCCTATGCAGTCACAACCTATGGGCCAAATCCTTACCACCCACATGTTGTCAAACAAAATTCCTCAATGATAGGGACAACTCCCTACGTCCCTAATGTTATTCATGTTCCTATAGCCACACAAGCAAACATCTTCGAAGAGCCTACTCCACCTCTCAGCAACCAAACACCGCAAGTGGTGATTCCTTAGCCAAACTCAGCCATCTGTAATGCTGCACTTGGGGATAAATTATTTGAAGAATAGAACAAGCTCTAAAACTTTGGTGTTTTGAACAGTCTGGTTCGACGACACCTTCCCCTTCATCGGCCACGTCGAAGTTCAACACCTTCACCTTCACCTTTATGGAGTTTGTTTCTCACTTTCTTAGGCATTTCTAGGTATGCCCGAACCCGGGACTAGGATCCTTAGGGGGGGTCACCGTGAGGCCTAGCAGTGCTGCTCTTTGCGTTATGGTCTTGGGTCGGGACCCGCCTCCCTTTGTCCGTGGGAGGTCTTAGAAACATCTTCTGAGTCTAGAATTATTTGCTCACTACAGGTACCAAATGCCGCACGTACATATGTTTGTTACTAAGTGTCTGCTACATGTGCAGGGACAGGTGTCAGGTACTCTTTGAATGCGATTACTTGTAACACTAACATTGTTCGTTTTATAGCAGTTTGAGTTGGTTAGGGGTGTTTCCACAATTAATTTTCTCCCTTCTCTTCCTCCCCTCTTTATATTATTGCACTCATTTGCATTCATTTCCCTTGAGTGCCAGTTGACGAATAATCAATGGATCGACATATCTATAATTGTTCAATATCATCACTGTTCAAGTATGAGAAAACTCGCGTGTAAATTCATCTCACATTAGTAGTTGGATTGGACTGTTTTTACAATCGAATAACGTCTAACAATGCAGGTTAATCTCATGGAGTCAATCGCGTTGCGCACAGATATTCCATCATCTGACCAACTCCGTGACTGGTTCAAGATGCTCAGACCCTCGGAGTAGGAATTCGTAATCAGGTTAAAGCTTCCACCCATAGAAGAATAACCTCTTCCCATTTCATTAATGAACAAGAATTTGGACGACGTGAACGAACAATGAAATATACGAAAATTGAGCTACTTGTTAGAATAGCAAAATATCATGTACAAAAGTTCGGTTACATGTAACTGATGCGTATAAAAATCAACTTACATGTAAGAATAATAAATTGACATGTATGGAAAATGCGTGACATTTAAGAATAATAAAATGACATGTACGAAAAAATGTCCGACATATCAATAACATGTGTGAGAAGTGCTCGACATGTAAGAACAATGTATTTACATTTATGAACAGACGACTGACATCACATCTGACTTACTAACTCCGGGGCCTCCCATTGATGTTGGAAAAAAGGAAAAGGGACAAGCATTATCGAAACTTCAAATTCAATTTTGTGTGACTACGTCAAGCGAGAAAAGGGACGTCTAGACCTAAACGGAATTGAATTCGAGTAGCGTTAAGATTCGTTTAACATCACAGGTTTCGACCGGAAAAATTATAATTAGAGATAACCGTGTTAGGCTTATGGACTTAATAAAAATTATCAGACAAGGAATAAAATGAAATAAAAAAAGGACATCGGACATCTAACTGGGACAATGGATGGGGGGACAGTGGTGAAGAGAAATTGGCACCACACGTCTTCTATCCGGATGAAGGGGACTACTACGAGAGGGGTTTTGGTAGATAAAGGACAGTTTTCACTGACCCCGGGAAGAGAAGGAGAACGCGATTTGCCTGAGTTCCTTCTTCGGAGTGCTGCGTTGCTTGTAGACTGACGAGCAGCGGGAGGAGAGTACAGAGCGGGGACGGAGACCCCAGGGGAAGGAAAGCTCCACACGAAGTAGAGATTAACCAACTAACAACGTTTAATACTCAAAAGCAACTCCCTCATTTCATCATCTCTCGTATATCAACACTTCGTACGGTGCCAAACCACCGAAGTGTATCTGTAATGAACCAAACTTTTATAATTATGAATAATGTAAGATTATCAACAAAGGTTCGTGATACACTGGCTGATTTCATGATTCAACATCAAACTTGTCCATTTCCAATATTAGATGAACTTGTGTTCACTGTATGTGATTTTTTTAGGAGGAGATACGGACGAAACTAATAGCATTTAATGTCATTATGGGAAAATTAAGTACTTGTCACTTTTAGAAGCCAAAGGATGAGGTCTGGATGTAATCCTTGTAATTGGCGGAATCGTTGCCACCATCATGTCCCGAGTAGCTATCTCGTTCACAAGTCCACTGTTTTGTCACATGAATTGGAAATGGTGGGACCCCGCCATCATTAAAGGACACTAAGCTCTACGAGAAGAAGTGAATTAGAGGCGGTTACTTGATTTGATAAGGATAAGGAGAAGTCGTGACAAAATAAAATGGGGAAGGAGGGGAGAAGGGGAGGAGGACAGCGGAGGAGGAAAAGTCAGAGAAGGAGAATACGGTGACGTCGAAGGTGGAGTTTCGTGCGGAACTTCGAGAAAAAGACGTCTTAACACGTCCGACCCGAAGCGAAATCGTACAGAGGCGTCGAGAACTAGAAGTATTGTGCGGAGGAAGTGGAAGTAGGTACGATTTCTCTACCCTCTCTTTCCTTTACCCTCCTCCAATGATCAACATATTACGTTACAAATACTTACTGTGCTATAGTTGTGAGTGAATATGGGTAGGCAAGGGGAGGACATTCTGAACCTTGGGAGGTGAAGGAAAGGATGTCCAACCCTTGGGAATAGGAGAAATAACTGCTCCTTCAGGAAGGAGGCAGCGACGGAAGAACACTTGAAAGCTTCTCACTCGACGGGAGATCGTCAGAGAGAGGAGGGAATTACACGGGGGTGGCTGGAACATGGTGAAAGTTATGCGTCCCTTCTCTTCTTCTGTCCGCGGCCACAACGTTCATTACCCTTGTGTAGTTGAGTGTGCTGTGATTACAATGGCCAAAGGAAATTAAAAAGAAGGGGGGGGGGGAGGAGAAATGACAGAACCGTGGAAAGTGGAATGAGGTTACCCCGGATTACATTCCCGTATGCTGACGAATGTGTGGTGGTTGCGACGTATTTACGCGTCGGCTAATCATGGAAGTCTTGAATGATGGAGGTGATATGTGAGGGCTAAGAATGTTATATATACATACGTGTATATATATAATAATTTACGGGGTCTTGATTCCGGAAATGAGGGATTACCCCGGGTGGACGCTCGTTGGGGCGAAGTACGCGAATATACGAGCGTCGGTTTTGGCAGGAATTATGCCTTGAAATAGAGTAGGAAGCAAGGAAATTTTTTTGCCACTGTTACCCGAATAAAATAATACGGGATTAAATCATGTGTGGCTGGAAATGAGTAGATAAAGATACAATGAGGGTGTTTGATCGTCTATACTTAATCTTCCTTTCCCTTTGTATTTTACAGGAGTTTAGAAGCTTTCGCTTATGATGATATTCATTTTATACGGATACTTCAATTAGGATATGGAAAGATAATTGGGTAAGAACAATGTAAATTTATATGTAATTAATGATGGAATTTAATCTCATAAATAATGAAGATCAGAACCTTTCAGGTGGTATCAGAGCGAGGTTAAGCTCGGAGTAATAAGGTTGGAATTGCAAAATGTAAATGAGTCGGTTTTAGACTCGGGGAATGAAACTAAGCATGGAAACATGCACGTGAGTTGGTCAAACTTGTTTGACGGGTTTACGGATACTTCCCGGGAAAGGAATGGTGATTGGAAAAAACAATGGGTAACGACATGGATATGGTATTTATAAAATAAATGTCGATTGTTGGAATTGAACAATCGTGTGTTTAGATTAATATAAGAACGTTAATTGTCAAGGATTGAGTGTATAAGGGCCGGTTGCTCAAACATGTTTAATGTTGATTAAACTAATGTTTGAGGTATTAAGAATCGTCTTCCACCCATGGAATGAATGTGTGAAACGATGTGTGTCTATGTATGCGTGGTTATGCTTGGTATTGCGCAAATATGCAAATTATTACATGCTTCCGTTGAGGTAGTATTATGAGTGGATGACATAATACTTGGACTGATAAAACAATTGTTGTGAACTCAGGATGATGGAAGAGAGTATACGCAATGCTGTGCGGAATTCTCCTCCTAGAGATGAGGAATTACAACGAAAGAGAAGAGTCGCGCTTATCGGGCAATTTCGGAAACTTGAGATACCCACCTATTCGGGTGAAGAAGGGCCCGAGAAGGCGGAAGAATTTATTGTCGAATTGGAAAATGCTTTCGATGTATTGGGATGTTCAATAGAAGAGAAGATGATGTTGGTACAACAGTCAATTAAGCGAGAAGCAAATGACTGGTGGAAGGCCAATAAGGATGGAGCACGGATTCTTCATACTGGAGATGAATGGACAGTGTTCAGAATGGCGTTCCTAGGCAAATTTTATCCTCACGTGTTCAAAGAAAGGAAAGCTAGAGAATTCTTATATCTGAGGCAGGAAAGGATGTCAGTGGATAAGTATGAGGCACGGTTTTTCGCTCTGTCGAGGTATGGCCCGACAATGAGTGCCGAGGCGAAGGCTAAGAAGTTTGAGGAGGGATTGAGACCGGAAATCAGATTCCAACTAAGAACTCTGATGCTCACAACTTACGAAGAAATATATATGAGAGCACAGAGCGCTGAAGAAGGATGGGCAGATATGAAGGCTGCTGGGGAAGAGGAGAATGTGAGAAGAATGTTAGGAGTAGGATCGCCTCCGAGGAAGAAGTTCCGGTTGGGAGAGTCATCCTCCTCTACTCCACGGTTTCAGGTGAACCGACCCCCGAGAACTCCTATACCGGTACGATCATTCTCTCAGGGAAGAGGTCAGGGAGTGAGAACAGGATGTCAGCCCCTTTGCCAGAGATGCGGGAGGCGTCACTATGGAGATTCATGTGCGTCCAGGGAATTCACTTGTTATCAGTGTGGGCAGCCAGGACACATTCGTAAGGAATGTCCTCAAGGACCAGGAGCGGGCTCCGGTAGCTGGTTAACCGGATCGAACGCTCTACGCCCAAGAAGTGGAAATAGACCAGGACCGACTGTGTCTACTTCTAGGGGATCAGTCAGTGGGCCTGCAGAGACTGTGAGACTGAATGCGACCACGGAAGCGGATGCCGTTGCATCTCGCGGTGTGATCTCAGGTACGGTTCGACTTCAAGGTGAATTAGTTTATGCCTTGTTTGATACCGGTGCTACACACTCTTTTGTGTCATCTAACTGTGTGGAGAAATATGGTTGGATAGTAGAGAAGACAGTGAAACAGTGGCATGTTGTGTTCCCTACTGGAATAGAATACTGCGTTGATGATGCGTGTCTAAATTATGAGTTAATTGTGGCTGAATTAAAGTTTACTATTGATCTGTTGGTATTACAGATCCGCGATTTTGAGATTATTCTGGGCATGGATTGGTTGGCTTCCAGCCATGCACAGGTAGACTGTGAAAGGAAGCGCATTTCGTTTAGCACAGAAGATGGAGGTTCTCGTGAGTACATAGGCCATGGAGGATGCGGCCAGATTTTGATGATATCAGCGACACGGGCGTATCACCTTGTACAGACAGGGCACGAAATGTTTCTAGCGACTGTGCTGAACAAAGAAGCTGAGCTACCGATGCTGGAGCGGATTGAAGTGGTGAAGGACTTTTCTGATGTCTTTCCCGAGGAGCTACCGGGACTACCACCTAGTAGGGAAGTAGAGTTTGTGATAGATTTGGTTCCGGGGACAACTCCCATTTCTCGGACTCCGTATCGCATGAGTTTTGCCGAGTTGAAAGAATTGAAAGCACAGTTGCAGGAACTTGTAAATAAGAACTTTATTCGCGCTAGTGTAAGCCCGTGGGGCGCTCCTGTTTCGTTTGTAAAAAAGAAGGATGGATCGATGCGATTGTGTATTGACTATAGGTTGCTTAACCAAAATACAATCAAGAATCGATATCCACTTCCACGTATAGATGATTTATTCGATCAGTTACAGGGATCAGTGGTGTACTCCAAGATCGATTTGAGATCAGGTTATTACCAGATTGGAGTGCGGGAAGAAGATATCCTTAAGACTGCATTCAGAACGAGATACGGTCATTACGAGTTCAGAGTAATGCCGTTTGGAGTAACCAATGCACCGGCAGTATTCATGGGATTAATGAATCAAGTGTTTCAACCGTACCTGGATCAATTCGTGATAGTGTTCATTGATGATATTCTCGTATACTCTAAGAGTAAAGAAGAACACAAGGAACATCTGTCTATTGTACTAAGGACGTTACAGGAAAATAAATTGTATGCCAAACTCAGCAAATGTGAGTTTTGGCTTGAGAAGGTAACATTCCTTGGACATGTCATTTCAGCCACAGGTATAGGAGTAGATCCTACGAAAGTGGAAGCAGTTAAGAAATGGCCACGACCGACGACAGCAGCAGAAGTAAGAAGTTTCCTTGGGTTGGCAGGTTACTACAGGAGATTTGTCGAGGGATTTTCTAAAATAGTTGCCCCTATGACTAAACTATTAAGAAAGGATGTCCAGTTTGAATGGACAAATAACTGTGAAGAATGCTTTGAAGAACTCAAGAGGAGATTAACTAACGCTCCTGTGTTAACTATACCGAGTGAGTCAGGAAAATTCGTGGTGTACTGTGATGCATCCACTCAGGGATTGGGTTGCGTATTGATGCAAAACGGTAAAGTAGTGGCATATGCCTCTCGACAATTGAGGAAACACAAGGAAAATTACCCAACCCATGATTTAGAGTTCGCTGCTGTGGTATTTGCATTAAAATTGTGGAGGCATTATCTGTATGGAGAAAAATTCGAAGTATGCACAGACCATAAGAGTCTGAAGTATCTATTCACACAGAAGGAACTGAATATGAGACAACGAAGGTGGATGGAACTACTAAAAGATTATGACTGTACAATTCAATACCATCCAGGCAAAGCAAATGTGGTGGCAGACGCCTTGAGCAGGAAGCATTGTTCACTTATGTACCTCCTGGTGGAAGAGTCACGGATGATAGAACAATTAAGTAATTTGGACTTGCGTCTCGAAGAGCCAGATGGACGATTATGTATGGCTAGAGGACAGGTGGAGCCAGAGATGTTAATGATTATCCGAGAAGCACAATCCCAGGATGAGTACCTAAGAATGGTGCGAGAAGAAATCGGAACGGAGAAGTATGCCCAGTTTGAACTAGCACCAGATGGGATGCTGAGAATTCAAGGACGTGTATGCGTACCTGACGTGAAGGAAGTGAAACGTAGATTAATGGATGAGGCACATAAGGGTAAATATAGTGTACATCCAGGAATTACAAAGATGTATAGAAACCTGCGAAAAGATTTCTGGTGGCCTAAGATGAAGAAGGACGTGGCAAGGTACGTAAATTACTGTAAGACATGTCAGCAAGTGAAAATTGAACACCAACGACCAGGAGGATTATTAGAACCACTCCCAGTACCAGAATGGAAGTGGGAAGACATAGCAATGGACTTCGTAACGAACCTACCCAAAGGAGGCCGAAACATGGATTCTGTGTGGGTAGTGGTTGATAGACTCACGAAGTCGGCACATTTCATTCCTATTCGGATCAACTGGTCATTGGAGTCCTTAGCTAAGCTGTATATCAAAGAGATTGTGAGATACCACGGCGTGCCCCATACCATTACCTCTGATCGAGATCCACGATTCACATCTAGATTGTGGAGGAACTTACAAGAAGCCTTGGATACAAAATTGCAAATGAGTACCGCCTTCCATCCACAGACAGACGGAAAGAACTATTCAGACATTAGAAGATATGCTCAGAGCGTGTGCTCGTGAGTGGAAAGGAGGTTGGGTTGATCACTTGCCATTGGTGGAATTTGCGTACAATAATAGTTATCATGCTAGTATCGGAATGGCACCCTATGAAGCCCTCTATGGCAGAAGTTGTAGATCACCACTGTGTTGGAATGAACCAGGAGAAAGGACATTCAACGGACCTGAATTGATACAGGAAACCTCAGACGTGGTGACCACAGTCAGAGAACGGATGAAAACTGCGCAGAGTCGACAAAAGAGTTATGCTGATCGCAGAAGGAGGCCCTTAGAATTTCATGTTGATGATGAGGTGTTCTTAAAGTTGTCACCGATGAAATCAATGTTCAGAGCGAGGAGAGCTCACAAGTTAAGTCCTCGCTACATTGGGCCATATAAAGTAACGGAACGGATAGGGAAGTCGGCATATCGCGTAGCAATCCCTCCGGAACTCTCCCATTGTCATGATGTTTTTCATGTCTCAGTATTGCGCAAGTATGAACCAGACCCGGATTTAAAGACGGAAACATCAGAAGTTATAGTGAACGACAATCTGAGTGTGACAGTACAACCGGTAAGAATTATGGATCGGGATGAACGAATACTACGAAAACGAAAAGTGCCACTAGTACAAGTCCTCTGGAGCGGAGTTGGGAAAGACCAGAAAACCTGGGAACAGGAAGCAGAAATGCGAGATAAGTACCCTTCCTTGTTTGAAGAAAAGGATTTCGGGGACGAAATCTCCTAAGGGGGGAGGAAAGTGTAATGAACCAAACTTTTATAATTATGAATAATGTAAGATTATCAACAAAGGTTCGTGATACACTGGCTGATTTCATGATTCAACATCAAACTTGTCCATTTCCAATATTAGATGAACTTGTGTTCACTGTATGTGATTTTTTTAGGAGGAGATACGGACGAAACTAATAGCATTTAATGTCATTATGGGAAAATTAAGTACTTGTCACTTTTAGAAGCCAAAGGATGAGGTCTGGATGTAATCCTTGTAATTGGCGGAATCGTTGCCACCATCATGTCCCGAGTAGCTATCTCGTTTACAAGTCCACTGTTTTGTCACATGAATTGGAAATGGTGGGACCCCGCCATCATTAAAGGACACTAAGCTCTACGAGAAGAAGTGAATTAGAGGCGGTTACTTGATTTGATAAGGATAAGGAGAAGTCGTGACAAAATAAAATGGGGAAGGAGGGGAGAAGGGGAGGAGGACAGCGGAGGAGGAAAAGTCAGAGAAGGAGAATACGGTGACGTCGAAGGTGGAGTTTCGTGCGGAACTTCGAGAAAAAGACGTCTTAACACGTCCGACCCGAAGCGAAATCGTACAGAGGCGTCGAGAACTAGAAGTATTGTGCGGAGGAAGTGGAAGTAGGTACGATTTCTCTACCCTCTTTCCTTTACCCTCCTCCAATGATCAACATATTACGTTACAAATACTTACTGTGCTATAGTTGTGAGTGAATATGGGTAGGCAAGGGGAGGACATTCTGAACCTTGGGAGGTGAAGGAAAGGATGTCCAACCCTTGGGAATAGGAGAAATAACTGCTCCTTCAGGAAGGAGGCAGCGACGGAAGAACACTTGAAAGCTTCTCACTCGACGGGAGATCGTCAGAGAGAGGAGGGAATTACACGGGGGTGGCTGGAACATGGTGAAAGTTATGCGTCCCTTCTCTTCTTCTGTCCGCGGCCACAACGTTCATTACCCTTGTGTAGTTGAGTGTGCTGTGATTACAATGGCCAAAGGAAATTAAAAAGAAGGGGGAGGGGGAGGAGAAATGACAGAACCGTGGAAAGTGGAATGAGGTTACCCCGGATTACATTCCCGTATGCTGACGAATGTGTGGTGGTTGCGACGTATTTACGCGTCGGCTAATCATGGAAGTCTTGAATGATGGAGGTGATATGTGAGGGCTAAGAATGTTATATATACATACGTGTATATATATAATAATTTACGGGGTCTTGATTCCGGAAATGAGGGATTACCCCGGGTGGACGCTCGTTGGGGCGAAGTACGCGAATATACGAGCGTCGGTTTTGGCAGGAATTATGCCTTGAAATAGAGTAGGAAGCAAGGAAATTTTTTTGCCACTGTTACCCGAATAAAATAATACGGGATTAAATCATGTGTGGCTGGAAATGAGTAGATAAAGATACAATGAGGGTGTTTGATCGTCTATACTTAATCTTCCTTTCCCTTTGTATTTTACAGGAGTTTAGAAGCTTTCGCTTATGATGATATTCATTTTATACGGATACTTCAATTAGGATATGGAAAGATAATTGGGTAAGAACAATGTAAATTTATATGTAATTAATGATGGAATTTAATCTCATAAATAATGAAGATCAGAACCTTTCAGTATCCCCACCCCACTCCTCCGGGAGCGCTCGGGTGATGGCAGCAGGAACGACCGCGAGTGGTGGTCACCTCTGCATCCTCCTCCGACATTACAGCCGGGTAATACCATTCCACCTCGCAACAGTAACAACAACATCCACTAATTCAACCAATGTCTCATCGTGGCAGAAGATTGAATTAGAATGCTGGGTAGCGGCTATCTGACATAGCCTCCACTACCTCCTCGTAATGCGAGTTCATCCTGGAAACAAGGCACATAATAGAACAACAGAACTTCCCCACCGTCCAAGTGATATCTTCGCATCACCCCGGGGGCGAAGCTCGGTTCTATCCCGATCAACTCGTCGCACAATTTCCTCACAAACTCTCGCTCGAAACAATCTGTGGTTCAGTCTCAAGAATAATCTCCACCCTTTCCACTCATAACCGGAATCAAGCTCACCTTTCGCTCCATTAGCACGCCATCCAGCAGTGACAAAAGAACGGCAAACATCCAGACAAAGATCAGCACCTCAGCTCCCGTCTGATCGCACGGCTCGAGTAAATCGAGCCGCAGCTCGGGTGTTCCTCCTCCCTTGCACCCCCTTACCTTCTTTCAGTGGAGTCGATCATTGCCACCAGGGACGCCGCCCGCACTCAGGAACCTCGATCTGGATGGCAGCGAAGCTAATGGACAAATTCCAGCTCCAGGAACGGAGCCACAGGGGGTGTAGCTGTGGACAGCCGCTGTTACGAAGATGTGTTACAGCGAGGAAACGGGTTGAGGAAGAACGCAGTCTCCTTCCCCCTCCTTCGCAGAAGAATGTAGCCTGATTCCCCCCCTATCCGTTCCCCTTTCATTTTCTTGTAGTTTCCAAAGTCTGTCCTCTGTTTGCTCCACTGTCCGGATAACGTCTTTATGGTCAGGAGGGATTTTCCTTTGATCCACACTGTCACAGTTGTTATCCGAAATTCGGATAAATTATTTTGCTTCTCTGTCAGGGGAGCTTGATTTTGAGTCAATGCAATCCTGTCATCTGTAAAACAGTCAAGCATTAAACGTGTAATACGCAAAACAAAGGTTAAGCCCCACCAAGGTTGAAAGCAAACAGTTAAGTTCCTAGCTCGTCAATGCCTCATGGTATAGAAGCAGATCATTTTATGACATTCCTTGCAATGAGCTCACAAAGTTTGGTAGTCAAACCATAAATACTTGATTTGAAAGGGGCAAAATAGCATCCTTGGAAAATTTCAACATGATATAGATCAACTCATTTCATTTCATTAAAGGCACCAACTGAACAGGTCAATTTCGACACATCAAGGTTTTACTAACAATCATTATTTGTCATTTAATGACAGGAAGATCTTTTGCCCGAATAAACATACGGGAAGCATACCAACTTGATATTGCAGGATCTGATGATCTCAACTTAATTTTTGGTTCTATGGAAAGTAGCCAAGGAGGAAATCCTCCAAAGTCCCACTCTGCAGGAAACATTCACAGTATCGAGTCGAGGACAATAAATTGTAGCCCTGCATCTGGTGAATACCAAGCATGAAAACGAAGAGTACAAATTTATTTACGAATGAATACCAATATAAAAAGCAATCTGTTGAAATTGACCACCAGAACAAGGGGATCAACTACTCATTTTCAAAACCATGGGGAAATATTCATTGTTGTAATCAGGATAGAAAGGCAGTACCTCAGGAAGTACGCGGTAATAGTGCAGATCACCACCGATAATTTGGAAAGGCTTGCTATTTTTCCAAAACTTGTCCTCATCAATCTTAAAACTCCGGTAAGTCGCCTGACTCCATCCATTCAAAATGATAATAGACACATTTCAGCCCAACAGGAAGGAAGAACGCTAGATAATCCCCTTATCATCAAGAATGAACGTCAGCTACTTACTAAAGATTCAAAACTTACACCGAAATTCGTGCATTGAGACAGTAATGACTGATTAGACACTAAACATGGACAATAAAAAAAACTATTCAGAAGTATCTTCTAGATTCCTAGTTGCAATTCATACACTAGAACCATATGTATGAACATAGAGATTTGTTCCTTTATAACATTACTTTGCAAAATATTTTACGAAATAGGTCAGTCAAACTCATATTTCCTTGACTAATGCCAATAACTCGGTGTTTCAAACGCAAAGGTTAACACCGAGTTCTTGGCATTAGTCAAGTAAATATGAGTTTAACTAACATATTTCGCAAAACTTTTGCGAACTAACTTTATTAAGGAACAATACTCTATAAACATAAGCACAATCCTTTTCTTTACTGTAGTTAAATGCAGCAAGAAAACAAATAATTCATTCACCTGATATATCTTGCATTTATGTCCTTCATTTTCATATATATAACTGAATTAACAATAAAACACAGAGAAAAGATATATCACTGATAAAAGATGTTTCCCCAATTCAAACTAAATTATCCGTGGCCATCTATGAAGTGTCGTCGTTCACATTCACAACAACGGAAACACAGCTCATCGGTAACCGTCAGTTAAATTGGAGCCGGAATCTAAAACCCACTTCTCATTAAGTCTCCGTTCATAACTTGTTCAGTCAACGATCAAGTCCCACCACAACCATCACATCAGCAAACAGACCACCAAACTTGAGCTAATGCCATACTTCAATATGCAGTCTGCACCGATCCAATCACCAGGAGAATAGGTAGATCAAAGAAGGAAGCTCATCTTACCCCGTGTGGGCCAGAGCGATGGAGGGAGAGGGAGGGAAGCGGAGCGAAGGCGGGGACGAAAGCTGCGAAGGCAATGAGGGAGACGAGCATGAAGAAGACCACCGTCGCAGCCGAGGTACGCCGTCTCCCCGCCGTCGTCGCAGCCGGGAGAGGATGAGAGAGGAGGAGGTGCCGCGGACGGGTTGATCTGTCGGCGCGGACTGCTCGTGGGTGGTGGTGGGGTTGAGTTTTGATAGGACGTAAATAAATATTAAGTTTGAAAATTAAGCGGATAAAATCGACTTCATGTCATTAACCCCGAAGTAAATCTTTATAAAATCGATTTCATATTTAAAAATAGCTCATCGGTAACCGTCAGTTAAATGCCGGGTGGTTGAAATGCCGGTATGGGATCGAGCGGGTTCTGCAGGCTTTGGGAATTTCCATAAATCTGGTGCCTGTAAGGTTGCTGTTGAGATGCATTACGGCAGCGGAAATGGGGGTACGAAGAAGAGTGGAGATTATTACACGCGTACAGCGTGTAATAATCGTCTATGAGTGGAGAATCTTATCGGTATGGAAAAGGTGACATTATTGCGTGTACTTTGTATCATGTGGCTGACGAATAGTAGGTGAATAGTGACCCTGCTGTGAGCGTGCTAGTTTTCAATAAATTATGAATTATTGGTCTAGGAACCTTGGTTATATAAAGAGGGTCGTTGATTCATCGTATTGAACCACGCCTACAATAAACATTTGGAACTCACCCGTGAACCGCGCTTGCGTCGAGAATCCTAATTCGAGTCCGTTTGATTTCTTCATACGGCGGACAACGCAGGAAGCAATGCTGCTGGGAGTTCTCTCTTACCTAGAGCGGCACAACTAACCGCCATCGGCTGAGGATTATCAAAGAAGTGGGGAAATGATTTGATAAAAGAATGACTTGAATTGGATTTTTAAGCCCAAAGGTACCAAGTAAAATTTTATAAAACAACAAAATTATATGAAGCTTTCATCCACCATTAAACCACCTTGGAGTTTCATTCATCATCATTCCACGACTCATTCAATAGTACACAACAAAGCGGCAAAGTCAAAGAAACAAGATGAGGCCATGCATGGCCATTCAAACGACCTACAAAATTTTTCAAACTTTATCAGAATAGTCAACCATCGTTTGACAGTCAAGCAGCGGAAACAACGTATACGAAATCCTACCGTGGCGATTATTAATGTCTTGTCCTGTGATTCTTCGCCACGTGTCCTATAGTATTGTCTCCTGTAAGACTAAAATAATTCCCCAAAACTGGGGTCAGCGATAAATTGCTGAGTACGCCCCAACAATGCACACGCGAAACATGATACTACTAGTCACATGCTAATGGGCAATAATTATTTCTCTTGTTTACAGTCAGCTAGGACGGATTAGTTTCATAGGATCAATTTTACCACAGCAGCACACCTCCGCATTCGTCCAAGCATGCACAGCTTAACAGACAAAATCGGCCTCACTCCACGCAAGCATATTCATACAGATCATTCTCGTCTAACATGCGGAATCTTGTGAGACAAACCGTCCATGCCGCAGCCTCCTGTCCGAACTAGTCGCAAGACAGGAGCCACAAACTTCGCTCGTGCGCAGGCGCACACAATTGGCTGAGCCTTGCTCAGCTCAACCCACAGAATCGTCCCCATTTCTCACTAGCACATTCCCGCAGATTATTCTGTTTTAACGCACGGCAACATTACGCCCCCATATTTTGCTCAAACGGGCATGAATTGATGATTGTCATGAAAACAGATTATGACAAGTGAATACGAATTTTATTATTTGCCTTTGGGAAAACAATTGATCCAACCATCAGTCGAATCTTAAAGAATTAAGAATACTCCTGGTATTTTCAAAGTATCTAAAAATTGAAGTATTCTGGTGAAATGTTTACCGTAAGGTTTTTAGTAAATGGTGAAAATTTCACTTTGTAACTTTACTAAGCATAGAAAGGAATTTGCTATTTAATTCGTGTACTTTTGTAAATTCTGTATTAAAAAGTAAAAATAAAAGTGACAAAAAATGAGGTGAGAAGATTTTTTATTGACAAACAAAGGATAAAAAAAGCAAAAACATAGGGATTATACGAAAGAAACACCAGAAGACTTAGAAAAAATATTTGAGGACATCACGCCCCAGCGGGCGCAAATTATCGGTTGACTTATCCAGTATTTCCTTCTCTTTAAACCAATTATTCATCATCAAATCCCTCACCGAGGGCTCCATGGATGCCATCTGAAGCCTCGTAGCCTCCTCCATTGTCCCAGTTAGAATATGAAATGGGCATGTGGTTTGATGTTAGAGTTATCAAACAAATGGGAATGAATTCCTTTAGGTAAAATGGTCATATGCCTCGATATAATTTTTAATAGGGTTGACAGCTTGAGAATTTTAACACAAAAACGACACAACATGACGTAGAGCGGGTCCGAGTTTAACCGAATGCGTCTTTCCATTATACAATTTGTGACACCACGACAAAATATGGGTTGGGGTAAGAGTTTTAAACTTCCACGAATTTTAAAACATGTATAAACAATTTTATTTATAATGAAAAATCTATAATATTACCCTTTTTAGCGGGCCACTAATGCGATAACTCTAAAACATTAATCCATGAAATAATAAATATACATGTCACCCCATCAAATATAACTCTTTTAGTCGGCAATTAAAGCGATAACTCTAAAATATTAATCCATGAAATAATAAATATAAATATCATCGCATCAAATATTTATTTCGGCTATTTTATACATATGAATAAAATTTTATTATAAATTTTCTAGTTTCATATTTATGCACGATAATTTTTTTTTGCCTACAAAGCTCAATTATATAGGATTATAAAGACAATTATTTTAGTTTTTAATTATGGTAGAATTTATAATATATGTTTGACATTTGAGATTCATACAATATTATTTATTTCATTAATTTTTAAACGTGCTAACGTGTATAACAAGTTTATTTTGTAAGTTCAATCTTGGTTTTCACATTTTAACACGTTTAGGGAAACCGATTGTGTACCATTTTTTAAGTTTAAAAACATAAACTCGTTAGGCAACACAATTACAACATGAGAAGCTAGGATTGTAAGCCCTAATGTTTAATAGTTTATGATAATATTTAATTTATATTTTATTTTTTGGTTTAGTGAGTATGGATTAAATCATACCTTTTAAAAGAAGGCAAAATATCGATTTATGACATTAAGCCAAATTTTATTTTTATATCCAATCTTGGATTTTATCCTATGAAAATTATGCATGTCTTAATCGATAATTTTATTAATTGAATAAAAAATAAGAAATAAGAAATAATATAGAAAAAAGTCTCATATATATTTTTTTTTAATTAAGTATTTTGATGGCCATATTAAGTAAGTTTGAAATCAAAGTTGGACTTTAGTTGTTAATGCTATCAAGAATACGTAAAATCGACGAAAGTCGAATGATAACTCTATTACAGGGGATTCGACAAGTAAGGTGAATTATGAGGTGAAGAATGAGAGTTTGATGCTCCACGATGATACGACAAAGTCAAACTATATTAAGGTATGATTTGGCTTTCGTTAAACAAAATTCAAGATTGGTCAAAATCAATATACAAATACTGTTTGTCGTTAAAATCAGTACATATCCTCGTGTATCGACGCACTGATAAATTGATATAGATATTGGAAATATTCAAAACACAGCACAAAAAAAAAAAGAACCCACGTCCCGAATTGAAAACCCAAAACCCAAACCCAGAGCCAGACCCGCAGAGGAGGACCGGCGGCGGCGGCGGCGGCGGTGGGTTCCGCCCTTCACTCTCTCTATCCCTTTTTTTAAGTGAAATTTTTGTGGGATTGGGGAGGGGCACCGAGTCGAATGACTGTGGTGGTTGATTTTTGTTTGGGGTTTGTTGCTTGTTGGAGGTTATTTGATGATCTTTTCTGGGTTTTGATTTTGTTCCCCTTCTCCTCCCCGGGGTGCTGTTATTGATGCTTTTATGTTGTTTAGCATGATTTCCTTCGTGGACAATCGGTAACTGTTTGGTTCCTTTGTAGGGGGATCCTGTCTGTAATGCCACCCCTTCCATGCATCGTTTTACTGCCTCTCACTTCTCCCTGTATCTTAAATCTTCTCCAGTTCAATGGCGAGAAGGCCCAAGAGAGGCGCCCCTCCAAGTGCTCCTTCTCCTGAGGAGGCTGCTTATTGTCCTGCCCTCGTTGATGATTCTGTTAGGAGATTCAAGGAGCTAATGGCCAAGTTTGCATATACTGGCTCCTCGGCGAAACCCAGAGAGAAGGTTGTGTCTCCCTACTTCCAGAAGGGAAACGCCGGCGATACTCTGACTCCCCTGGCACCACGCAAGACGATTCTCTCTCCGTGCCTCAAGAAAACAGCTAAACAGGGCGAGGAAAGGGAAAATCTGCAGGTCGTGGAGATGGATGCTGCCCAGCAAGATTCTGTTCTGCTCAAGGTGGCTTCGGCTCAATCGGAGAGGAGTAAACCACCTCGCCGTCGAGATTCCAGGGGGAGGAAGATTAGGATTTCACCTTACTTTGCAAAGAGAGAGGCTGATGAGGTGACAGCCATAAGGAGGGAGAAGGTTGTGTCTCCCTACTTCCAGAAGGGAAACGCCAGCGATATCCAGACTGTCCTGGCACTACACAAGACAATCCTCTCTTCGTACCTCAGGAAAACAACTAAATGGGGCGAGGAAAGGGAAAAGCTGCAGGTAGAAGAGATGGATGTTGCCCAGCAAGATTCTGTTCTGCTCAAGGTGGCTTCGGCTCAATCGGAGAGGAATAAACCACCTCGCCGTCGAGATTCTAAGGGGAGGAAGATAGGATTTCACCTTACTTTGCAAAAAGTGAGGCCGACGAGGTGAAAGCCAAAAGGAGGGAGAGGGCGAAGAAGTTGAGAGAGGAGGAGAGGAAGCTGGTGGAGTTGTTTCCATGGAAGAGGACGACACTGAAGGCGGCCGAGAGGAAACTTGAGGCATATAAGAGGAAATCGGCAGACAACAAATGGGTGCCTCCCAGGTCAAGGCACCACCTAATGCAGGAAGATCATTTCCATGACCCTTGGAGAGTGCTGGTCATCTGCATGCTTCTTAATGTTACCACTGGAAGCAGACGAGACAGATACTAAACGGGTTCTTCGAGCGGTATCCAGATGCCAAGTCAGCTGCGGTGGCCTATGAAATTGAGATGGAGGGAATGATAAGAGGTTTAGGTTTGCAAAAGAATAGGACCCGAATGATAAAGAGGCTATCGGCAGAATACCTTGATGAGGATTGGCAGTACGTGACGGAGCTTCATGGAGTAGGGAAGTACGCGGCAGATGCTTATGCAATATTCTGTAACGGGAAGTGGGAAGAAGTGGATCCTGGGGATCACAAGTTGAGGGACTATTGGATGGATTCATTTCTCCCTAAGGATGCACAGGGGAGTGGTGATACTGGTGCCGATGTTTATAACTAATTTATGCATAAAGAAAGCAGGAGCTACAGCTAATTTATGCTACGTAGGTATCGAAACTGATAGGGAGATTTTGGCCAGGACGGTTTAAGGTTATTTTGGGTTGTGGAACAATTTGCTGTTAATGTACTTTGTCGTTCTAGCGGAGTGTACCACTAACCGGTTATCGTCGGTTGCATAATCCAATTTCATGATTGCTCCTCCCGAGTTGCCCATGTCTATGAGTCGGAATGGGGCAAAACTGAACCCCGTTGCCAGCATTTAGATGGGCATTACCATGGAGATCTCATACTCCAACACCTTCAGCAAGATAGGCATCGCGGCATCATGAGTTATGACAATGATATCGCCGCTCCTGTGGCAGTAGATAGCTGAATCACCGGCCCATCTGGAATCGGTAGATGCCTCATGGATGAGGTGGACAGCGTGTCCCTTGAAACTGATCATGGACTCGATATTAGTCTGGTGGAAGGTGTTCTTCCATTCGATTCTGTTCCATGCTGCTCCTTGGAAATTGTAGATCCGGAGAACACACTGTGTACTTGTCCAGGTTTCATATCTTCAACAAGTAGCAGCAACAATGGATACAAGGAACTCAGTCATAAGCACGTTTAAAGGAAATGAATAGGCATAATCACATCACGAGATTGCAACCTAACGCCATCTCTCTCGACCATGCAGGAGGGCCTGAAGCACCGAATCGTCAGGAAGCCGATCAATAGCTTTTTTCTTTCGGTGAGGGGGAAGACGGTTGTTTGAAATTAATTAAGAAAATAAGTCATCTAAAATAATCAATTGAACCAAATCGTAGGGAGATTGAGTCTTACTATAGTCTTCTATGTCTCCCGAGTTACAGAGACAGCATGAGAACATGAGTGCTAGGGAGATTGATCAGCACTTACGTGAGCTCTTCCAAGAGAGTGCCAGAGTTGAGAGGTATGAGACCTCTCGGGCACTATTTCGAACAATGCTGGTGGAGGGTAACCCAGTTGGGCCACATGTACTCAAGATGATAAGGTACATTGAGAGGCTCGAGAGCTTAGGTTCCAAGCTGGACCAGGACTTAGTAGTTGACTTGATTTTGTCTTCACTCCCACCATCGTTTTCTCAGTTTGTGTTGAACTTCAACATGAACAGTATGGAGAAGAGTTTGACTGATCTGATGGCAATGCTGAAAACTGCTGAAAAGGACATGAAGGTGAATCCTTCACCACGAGCAATAATGGTCATAAAGACATACAAGCGTCCTGGCACCGGGAAATTCAATCCCAAGGCTAAAGCAGTTAAGAGCGCTGGACCTCCAGCTCAAAAGAAGCTTAAGAAAGGCCAGCAGGTGCCCCAGTCTGATGAGAAGGAAGCTATATGCTTTCATTGTGGCAAGAAAAGCCATTGGAAGAATAATTGCTTCCAACTCATGAAGAAGAATGCCAGTGGAGCAGATGCTTCAGGTGTCTTTGTGATTGAATGCAATCTTTCTGTTTCTTCATCATGGGTCATAGACTCCGGAAGTAGTTCTCACATTTGTGCGAACTTGCAGGGTCTAAGTGACTGCAGACGGCTGTCCAAGAGCGAGATAGACCAACGAGTGGCGAATGGAACTAGAATTGCTGCATTAGCTGTAGGGACGTATGTAATAAAGTTGCCCAGTAGATTTGATCTAAATTTGGAGAACTGTTATTTCGTTCCTAGTTTTTTCAAGAACATCATTTCGGTGTCGTGTTTAGACGCCAAGAGATTTGTATTTGAATTCAAGGACAAGTTGTGTTCCTTTTATTTGGATGGGATGTTCTCTGGAAATGGTTAATTAAATAATGGTTTGTACGTTCTGAATTTGGATGAGCCGATTTACTGTGTTGAAGGGAAGAAACAAAAAACGCGTGACTCAAACTTAACATATCTCTGGCATTGTAGACTTGGTCATGTAAACGAGAAACGCATCGCAAGGTTACTAAGTAACGGGTATTTGGACTCTTTTGAGTTAGAGCCCATAGATACATGTGAAGCGTGTTTACAAGGAAAAATGACCAAGAAGCCTTTTACCAAGACAGGTGAAAGGGCCAAGGATACTAGAACTCATACATAGTGATGTGTGTGGACCATTACCGGTTCAGGCCAGAGGAGCGTATTCATACTTCGTGACTTTCACCGACGATTTAAGTAGATATGGATATGTCTACTTAATGAGGCACAAGTCTGAAACTCTGCAAAAGTTTAAAGAGTTTAAGAACAAGGTAGAGAATCAACGAGGCCAGAAGATAAAGGCCCTTCGGAGTGATCGAGGTGGCGAGTATCTTAGCCAAGAGTTCATTGATTACCTTAAAGAGTGTGGGATCGTTTTACAACTCACACCTCCTAGAACACCGGAGTGGAATGGTGTTTCAGAAAGGAGGAACCACACAGTCATGGACATGGTTAGATCAATGATGAGTCATGCAAGTCTTTCGTTGTCATTTTGTGGTTATGCCTTAGAAACAGCAGTATACATGCTTAATCGAGTTCCAACCAAGTCAGTAGATAAGACACCTTATGAATTATGATTTGGGAAGAAACCGAACTTGTCTTGTCTTAAGATATGGGGCTGCGATGCTTATGTAAAGAATGAGAATTCTGATAAGCTTGCGGCAAGATCCACTAAGTGTATGTTTGTAGGTTATCCCAAGGAAACAAAGGGATACTACTTTTATCTCCCAAGCGAGCACAAAGTTATTGTTGCTCGATATGCTACTTTCTTGGAAAGAGAATTCATCTCTAAAGAGAGTAGTGGGAGTAAAGTAAGTCTTGAAGAAATTTCGGACTCTACAAACAGGTTGGAAATTGAACTTTTAGATAGGGAATCGGTACCACTAGTACAAGCGATTCCAACTTCTGAAAATGTTCAAGGAACGCAAGATCAACGTAAGTCGACAAGAGTACACCGAGAACCTGACATATATGGTTGGCTAGTAACCCAACATGGGGAAGTACTGCTCGTCAAGGATGATGAATCGTCGACTTATGAAGAAGCAATCGCTTCAAATGATTCCGAGAAATGGCTAGAAGCCATGAAATCAGAAATGGACTAATGTATATCAACCAAGTTTGGGAGTTGGTTGATGCGCCAGTTGGGGAAAAACCCATAGGGTGCAAGTGGATCTTCAAGAAGAAGATTGACATGGAAGGGAATATAAGCACCTATAAAGCAAGACTTGTGGCCAAGGGTTTCACTCAACGTCAAGGAATTGACTATGATGAAACATTTTCACCGGTTGCAATGCTTAAGTCCATTAGAATTCTGCTTGCGATAGCAGCTTACAAAGATTACGAGATCTGGCAGATGGATGTAAAAACTGCTTTTCTGAATGGAAAGTTACAGGAGGAAGTGTTTATGGTACAACCTCCCGGTTTCATTGCATCCAAGAATGCAGATAAAGTATGTAAGCTCAAGAGGTCCATTTATGGGCTAAAGCAAGCATATCGGAGTTGGAATCTGCGATTTGACGAAGCTGTCAAAGAATTTGGCTATGTCAAGAATCCAGAGGAACCTTACATTTACAAGAAGGTTAGTGGGAGCAAAATTTCGTTCCTAGTGCTATATGTTGATCATATACTTCTGATAGGCAATGATATCCCTAGCCTAGAGTCTACCAAGACTTGGCTGGGAGAGTGTTTCTCTATGAAAGATCTTGGGGAAGCGACTTATATCTTAGGTATTAGATTATACCGAGATAGACAAAATAGGTTGCTGAGTTTGAGTCAAAATATGTATATTGACAAGGTGCTGAATAGGTTCAGCATGCAAGATTCCAAGAGAGGATTCTTGCCAATGTCACATGGTGTACATCTTTCCAAGTCTACGTGTCCGAAGACACATGAGGAGAGAGGAAGGATGGGCAAGATACCTTATGCATCTGCTATAGGGTCCATTATATATGCCATGATTTGCACTCGACCCGATGTCTCGTATGCTTTGAGCATGACAAGTAGATATCAGTCAGATCCTGGAGAGGGTCATTGGACTACAGTAAAGACTATCCTTAAGTATCTTAGAACAACAAAGGACATGTTCTTAATTTATGGAGGAGATGAGGAGTTAGTTGTCAGAGGATATTCTGATGCTAGTTTTCAGACAGATCGGGATGATCTGAAATCGCAGCAGGGTTATGTGTTTTGCTTGAATGGTGCAGCTTTATGTTGGAGGAGTTCCAAGCAGGAGACAGTTGCAGATTCTACAGCTGAGTCCGAGTACATTGCAGCTTCTAAAGAGGCAAAGGAAGCTGTGTGGATCAAGAACTTCACAGCGGAGCTTGAAATGGTTCCGAGCATTATTGACCCAGTGACATTATATTGTGACAATAATGCGGCCATAGCGCAAGCCAAGGAGCCGAGGTCTCACCAACGATCCAAGCACGTACTGCGGAAATATCACATCCTCTGAGAGATTGTTCAGAGGGGTGACGTGTTGGTTAGCAGAGTTGATACGAGCGAGAATATCGCGGACCCACTCACAAAAGCCTTACCTCTACAGAAACATGATACCCATGTGAGAAGCCTAGGACTTCGAGTCCATAGTGCTGGGCAATAGTGCAAGTGGGAGATTGTTAGTGTGTGCACTTATGTGCCAAGATACTTTAATGTATTTGTGGATAAATAATTAATAAAAGCGAGTATTTGTTATTGATTATTTTACTTTTCTGTACGTAAAATTATTAATGATAAGGTCCCACAGATTATTGAGTATATTAATCTGAAATAGTCCGTTATCGGATAGATGTTTAGAGGGGACATTGACATCTAGATTATCGCTAAGTATAGCTGAGGTCAAGATAGACCAAGGGATAGTGTATCCAAGTTATACTTAGGGGTATCCTAAGATTAGGGATACTGGACACAACCCGATTAAGAGGGTACCACATATTGAACATCATTGGTCAATCCTCTTTATGGACGAGTGTAATTGATCTTTTGACTTGAGACCTTCATTTATTCTATGCGTGGAGTTTGCGCACTTTGACGTCGTTAAAAGCAATCTTTAACCGGATTGTGAGTAATACGATTGTTGGGTGTGTGACAAAGCGTAGAGAGAATAGTGTTGAGTCAATATAGGATTCATCGCTCTCTTGGATTAGAGAGTTGACATCTAGGCCACTTGATAGAGATATTAGTGACTCTAAAATCCATGGCCATGGGAGGAATGTTTTACATTCAAGAGAGTCTATTATATCTTGGTAATAAAGTAAAACAATTAATTTGGTGATGATGTATTTTGCGCCGAATTAATTGAGATGTCGGATAGATGAAAAGATTGAATTACACAGTAATCGGTTCATAGTGGTTTATGATTTATAATCATTATCCTAACACGTTGGGTGACTAAAAACTGTTGCTAGACGGTTACCTTAGTTTGTGTATGGATATACACTACCTTCGTGTATAGGACCTAGAGGGTCGCACGCATAGCACGTCGACACGAACATTATATTTTGATTATTTTAGTTGATACTAAAATTAATCATTTTATTTCAGAATTAGAATTAATTGGATTATTAATTTATTCTGAAATATCGGAAGCAAATAAATAGACCAAGATCGAATATGGATTTATTCGGGTCGTATTATTATTATTAAAAAGGATATGAAATGAATATTTAATTAATTAAATAAAATAATTTGATAATTAATTTATATCTAACGATTAAATATATTAATTATATATAAAGATTAAATTAAATTTTGTCTTGCCGTTACTTACGTTTGTCTTTTGGATTGTAAAGATTGAAACGTAAAGTTTTCTTTTAAAAGGCAAGAAATTTAATGAGATTGGGGATTGTCAAATAATATTGAGATTGGCATATCGTGTCAGGGAGTTCCTGGATAAAAGAATCTCAACAAAAAGAAAAATAGGTCTGAGTGTTTTTGCTTCCTAAAAGTTATTTGTCGATCTAAGAGTCTAGCACTTACAGGATCGTTGATGCGTTCGTGATCGTGTGCGCGTGGATACCGCTAGAGGTGTCACACTTGGGACTCTTTGTTTTCATATTGTCTTAACGGTGATTTTGAGGTAAGATTTCCGGGTAAGAATTATTTTTATTCTTTACCAAAATTATTTTTATCATACGTACCATGAATTCAGATAATTTTGGGCTGAAAAATCTTGTTTTACTGCTTCCGCTGTGCCCGAATTCTAACAGAGAGTACAGAGCGGGGACGGAGACGCCGGGGGAAGGAAAGCTCCACACGAGGTGCTGCGTTTTAGCTGTGTACGTCTCACCCCTCCCCTTCGCTGTCTAGTTCTCTGCTTGCTGACTGTCAGCATGATTGCGTGGGTTTGTGCGTCGGGGGCGGGGAGCGTCGGGTAGTTTTGAGGGCATTTTCTGCACGGGTAGTTGAAATGCCATATGGGATCGAGCGGGTTCTGCGGGCTTTGGGAATTTCCTTAAATCTGGTGCCCGTAAGGTTGCTGTTGAGATGCATCGCGGCAGCAGAAATGGGGGTGCGCAGGAGAGGGTGGACGACGGTGCCACGCGCGAACGAGAAATGCGTGTGGCTCCGCCTTTGGGGGGAGTCGCCTTCCTGTCGGTACGGCCTGTGCGACCCCTGATGGCTGCCTGTAGGATTGTTTTGGACAGAAAGTAAGAATTTGACGGATTGCAATATATTGATTTACAAAATTTATAAAAGTTAAGGTTATAAATATATATTTTACCTCAAAAATGATAAAAACATTTATTATATTTTACAAAATAAAATTTTGATATTATCCATTAAATGTCAATTTTCAAGCTAACATATCCTCATGTACTGACGCACTGATAAATTGTTATAAATATTGAAAATATTCAAAACACGGCACCAAAAAACAAAAACCCACGTCCCGAATTGAAAACCCAAAACCCAGAGCCAGAGCCAGAGCCAGACCCGCAGAGGAGGACCGGCGGCGGCGGCGGTGGGTTCCGCCCTTCACTCTCTCTATCACTTTTTTTTAGTGAAATTTTTGTGGGATTGGGGAGGGGCACCGAGTCGATTGACTGTGGTGGTTGATTTTTGTTTGGGGTTTGTTGCTTGTTGGAGGTTATTTGATGATCTTTTCTGGGTTTTGATTTTGTTCCCCTTCTCCTCCCCGGGGTGCTGTTATTGATGCTTTTATGTTGTTTAGCATGATTTCCTTCGTGGACAATCGGTAACTGTTTGGTTCCTTTGTAGGGGGATCCTGTCTGTAATGCCACCCCTTCCATGCATCGTTTTACTGCCTCTCACTTCTCCCTGTATCTTAAATCTTCTCCAGTTCAATGGCGAGAAGGCCCAAGAGAGGCGCCCCTCCAAGTGCTCCTTCTCCTGAGGAGGCTGCTTATTGTCCTGCCCTCGTTGATGATTCTGTTAGGAGATTCAAGGAGCTAATGGCCAAGTTTGCATATACTGGCTCCTCGGCGAAACCCAGAGAGAAGGTTGTGTCTCCCTACTTCCAGAAGGGAAACGCCGGCGATACTCTGACTCCCCTGGCACCACGCAAGACGATTCTCTCTCCGTGCCTCAAGAAAACATCTAAACGGGGGAAGGAAAGGGAAAATCTGCAGGTCGAGGAGATGGATGCTGCCCTGCAAGATTCTGTTCTGCTCAAGGTGGCTTCGGCTCAATCGGAGAGGAATAAACCATCTCGCCGTCGAGATTCTAAGGGGAGGAAGATTAGGATTTCACCTTACTTTGCAAAAAGTGAGGCCGACGAGGTGAAAGCCAAAAGGAGGGAGAAGGCGAAGAAGTTGAGAGAGGAGGAGAGGAAGCTGGTGGAGTTGTTTCCATTGAAGGGGAGGACACTGAAGGCGGCCGAGAGGAAACTTGAGGCATATAAGAGGAAATCGGCAGACAACAAATGGGTGCCTCCCCGGTCAAGGCACCACCTAATGCAGGAAGATCATTTCCATGACCCTTGGAGAGTGTTGATCATCTGCATGCTTCTTAATGTTACCACAGGGAAGCAGACGAGACAGATACTAAACGGGTTCTTCGAGCGGTATCCAGATGCCAAGTCAGCTGCGGTGGCCTGTGAAATTGAGATGGAGGGAATGATAAGAGGTTTAGGTTTGCAAAAGAAGAGGACCCGAATGATAAAGAGGCTATCGGCAGAATACCTTGATGAGGATTGGCAGTACGTGACGGAGCTTCATGGAGTAGGGAAGTACGCGGCAGATGCTTATGCAATATTCTGTAACGGGAAGTGAGAAGAAGTGGATCCTGGGGATCACAAGTTGAGGGACTATTGGATGGATTCATTTTTCCCTAAGGATGCACAGGGGAGTGGTGATGCTGGTGCCGATGTTTATAACTAATTTATGCATAAAGAAAATGATGCGCATAAACTTTAATGTACGTAAGCTCTACGGTACATTACTAGAGATACTGTAGTGACAATATCGTCTTATTCGATACTAAGCACCAAGTAAAGGTTTTCTTTAGTGTATGTCATGTGCACATGATATAAAAGTAATTTCATGCATGCAAATTATTTAACCAGAGCAAATATATAGATGATCATCATAGCAGTCTATTATCAATATTTTACATGGACCAATAGTTAAGAAAACAAAATGTCGGATACAAACTCCCATTAACCAAAAACATCAAAAAATTCTACGACACCCATGTCTACAACATGTTCTTGAAATCCATAAGCCTAAGTCCTTTAGTCAGTGGATCCGATAACATCGGCTCGTACCTATATGCTCCACATCTATGTGCCCTTGTCTTACCCGCTCACGAACTATGAGATACTTAATCTCCATATGCTTATAACTACCTGTAGTTCGGTTGTTCTAGGAGTAGAACACTGCAACGCTGTTATCACAATAGATCACTAACTGTGTAGCAATGGAATCAACATCTCTAAGGAGTGAAAAAATTTATGAGATAAACTGCATGAGAATACGCCCCATAACATGCAACAAACTTTGTCTGCATGGTCGGGGAAGCTCTGAGAGTTTGTTTAACACTTTTTCAGGAAATGACTAATCCAATCAACATGAATATATAACTTAATGTAGACTTCATGTCATTGGAACAACTAACAAAATTGAAATATCGATATCCTATTACCTTAAGGTAATAGGATATCGCCACCAATAGAAGAATATGCGTTGCGCACAGATATTCCATCATCTGACCAACTCCGTGACTGGTTGAAGATGCTCAGACCCTCGGAGTAGGAAATCGTAATCAGGTTAAAGCTTCCACCCATAGAAGAATAACCTCTTCCCATTTCATTAATGAACAAGAATTTGGACGACGTGAACGAACAATGAAATATACGAAAATTGAGCTACTTGTTAGAATAGCAAAATATCATGTACAAAAGTTCGGTTACATGTAACTGATGCGTATAAAAATCAACTTACATGTAAGAATAATAAATTGACATGTATGGAAAATGCGTGACATTTAAGAATAATAAAATGACATGTACGAAAAAATGTCCGACATATTAATAACATGTATGAGAAGTGCACGACATGTAAGAACAATGTATTTACATTTATGAACAGACGACTGACATCACATCTGACTTACTAACTCCGGGGCCTCCCATTGATGTTGGAAAAAAGGAAAAGGGACGAGCATTATCGAAACTTCAAATTCAATTTCGTGTGACTACGTCACGCGAGAAAAGGGACGTCTAGACCTAAACGGAATTGAATTCGAGTAGCGATAAGATTCGTTTAACATCACAGGTTTCGACCGGAAAAATTATAATTAGAGATAACCGTGTTAGGCTTATGGACTTAATAAAAATTATCAGACAAGGAATAAAATGAAATAAAAAAAGGACATCGGACATCTAACTGGGACAATGGATGGGGGGACAGTGGTGAAGAGAAATTGGCACCACACGTCTTCTATCCGGATGAAGGGGACTACTAAGAGAGGGGTTTTGGTAGATAAAGGACAGTTTTCACTGACCCCGGGAAGAGAAGGAGAACGCGATTTGCCTGAGTTCCTTCTTCGGAGTGCTGCGTTGCTTGTAGACTGACGAGCAGCGGGAGGAGAGTACAGAGCGGGGACGGAGACCCCAGGGGAAGGAAAGCTCCACACGAAGTAGAGATTAACCAACTAACAACGTTTAATACTCAAAAGCAACTCCCTCATTTCATCATCTCTCGTATATCAACACTTCGTACGGTGCCAAACCACCGAAGTGTGTCCCCACCCCACTCCTCCAGGAGCGCTCGGGTGATGGCAGCAGGAACGACTGCGAGTGGTCGTCACCTCCGCATCCTCCTCCGACATTACAGCCGGGTAATACCATTCCACCGCGCAACAGTAACAACAACATCCACTAATTCAACCAATGTCTCATCGTGGCAGAAGATTGAATTAGAATGCTGGGTAGCGGCTATCTGACATAGCCTCCACTACCTCCTCGTAATGCGAGTTCATCCTGGAAACAAGGCACATAATAGAACAACAGAACTTCCCCACCGTCCAAGTGATATCTTCGCATCACCCCGGGGGCGAAGCTCGGTTCTATCCCGATCAACTCGTCACACAATTTCCTCAGAAACCCTCGCTCGAAACAATCTGTGGTTCAGTCTCAAGAATAATCTCCACCCTTTCCACTCATAACCGGAATCAAGCTCACCTTTTGCTCCATTAGCACGCCATCCAGCAGTGACAAAAGAACGGCAAACATCCAGACAAAGATCAGCACCTCAGCTCCCGTCTGATCGCACGGCCAACTCACAGAAGAATACACCACTATTCCACTCGCCGTTTACCAAACCATCCCGCAGCTAACCCCACAGAGGTTTCTCCGCATCATCACCACTTACAGCCACAGGAAGCAGGCGAACACTATTCACAGGCACAGCAGAATCCTGGCAAACGGAACAGTATACTCAGAGGACAATCCAACTTATTTCTCTCACCCACGAACAACACGACGTCCCGGCAATGCCGAAGACAGTTCAGCCACCAATCAAGAAGACGGAACGAGGGACGTTCCGACTCGTCAAGGGCTGTATGCGAAAAAGGCGGAAGGACAATGAAAACAGAACGCTGGCGAGACTAGGTGATGATGACAGCACCTGCGCCACGATGGACGAGAAATGGAGCATGCATAGCCCACAACCCTCCGACTCAGACTCGATGGAATTCCCTTACCCGACCTACCCTCCTCCCCATATTAGAATGCCTCGAATAATCCTTGATGCTCTCTTCATGACATCAGTTTCAAGTGAACAAGCAGCCAAAGCCAACAATGAAAAATGTGATTCGACATTCCTTGCAATGAGCTCACAAACTTTGGTAGTCAAACCATAAATACTTGATTTGAAAGGGGGCATCCTTGGAAAATTTCAACATGATATAGATCAACACCTTGATATTGCAGGATCTGATGATCTCAACTTAATTTTTGGTTCTATGGAAAGTAGCCAAGGAGGAAATCCTCCAAAGTCCCACTCTGCAGGAAACATTCACACTATTATTACATTAGATAATAGATTAACAATACCATGAACTTCAAGATTGAGCATGTCGCAGGGAAAAAATATCAACGCTTCTAGATGAATGGGAAAAGCCCACGGGTCAAACCAGGGATTCAGACCTCAATGTGCAATTCTGTCAAACTACCAACCATTAACAGATAACGATACCTCCACAAATATATGGACCGACTCGAAGCATGACAAGCAGGTCAAGCTTCTGGCATAGCATCAGGTAGGATATTATGTCTGCAATCCCCTCGAACATCAGTTCTCCAGGCTTAGGTTCATGAACGTTCCATGGCACGCAGGGTTGAATCGTATTCAAGCCTAGTGCTTTAGCTCTCAGTAATCTATCTTCCCAGTACTGCATTAGCAGAAATCAGATCCTGTCATGATTGCACCATGAAATAAATTGCACAAGTTAACTCTAATAACAGTATCGAGTCGAGGACAATAAATTGTAGCCCTGCATCTGGTGAATACCAAGCATGAAAACGAAGAGTACAAATTTCTTTACGAATGGATACCAATATAGAAAGCAATCTGTTGAAATTGCCCCCAGAACAAGGGGATCAACTTGTCATTTTTAAAACCATGGGGAAATATTCATTGTTGTAATCAGGATAGAAAGGCAGTACCTCAGGAAGTACGCGGAAATAGTGCAGATCACCACCGATAATTTGGAAAGGCTTGCTATTTTTCCAAAACTTGTCCTCATCAATCTTAAAACTCTGGTAAGTCGCCTGATTCCATCCATTCAAAATGATAATAGACACATTTCAGTCCAAGAGGAAGGAAGAACGCTAGATAATCCCCTTATCATCGAGAATGAACGTCAGCTACTTACTAAAGATTCAAAACTTACACCGAAAACAGATAATTCATTCACATATGTCCTTCATTTTCATATATATAACTGAATTAACAATAAAACACAGAGAAAAGATATATCACTGATAAAAGATGTTTCCCCAATTCAAACTAAATTATCCGTGGCCATCTATGAAGTGTCGTCGTTCACATTCACAACAACGGAAACACAGCTCATCGGTAACCGTCAGTTAAATGCCGGGTGGTTGAAATGCCGGTATGGGATCGAGCGGGTTCTGCAGGCTTTGGGAATTTCCATAAATCTGGTGCCTGTAAGGTTGCTGTTGAGATGCATCGTGGCAGCGGAAATGGGGTACGAAGGAGAGGGTGGACGACGCTGCCACCTTTGGGTGGAGTCGCCATTCTGCCGGTACGGCCTGTGCGACCCCTGATGGCTGCCTGTAGGATTGTCACCATGGGTCTTCGGTGCAGCTGGATGATCTCTAGCAAGTTGGTACTGCTGTCGGTGCACCTTGATCCGGAGGGAGGGGGAGAAGAGCTGCAGCCGGGTTTTTTCCTTAGGGTAGCATTCGGTCGAGATGGATGCTGTAGCGGGCGGCTCCCCTGCTTCGGAATGGGTGTACGGCGACGACCGATTATGCGTACATTGCATCCTGTCTCCCCTTCGCCGTGCTGCGTAAAGTGAGCTGCGGCCGTGGCCTAGAGTGGACGATTCTACTGGTCCTTGCCTTCTGTAATACTTCAAATAAACAAGATGGAATCTGTTGCTACGAATAGTTCGAAAATGGCTTACAAACAGGTTGATTTGCCAGCAACATCGAATGGGCCAAATATTTTTATTAGATTTGCAAATACATTTTTCCCTGGGGGTGGCATTCACTATTGGTTTGGTCACCGTTTACAACAAATAAGTTTATACAAATAGTACGAGCACCCTCAGATCCTCGGAGAACGGCACAGCATTGGTTCGTCATCTTCGCCTGCTTGTAGAACATCTGCAAGCGATTGCAGAACATTATTCCGCATCAGGGGGCTTCCTCACGCTGTCCAGTTTCTCACCTCGAGATCCTGAGGACCAACATTAAATCCTCAAATCACAAAAGCTCAAATGCCTGTTTGGGTCAAACTATCGCAGCAGCAGCAGCAGGCGCGGGGTTACCAAGTTCACCGGTCAGCTCCTATGATGCGGTTGAATCGATTCAGCAGATTCTCCAATGGAGAAAAGAAAAATCATGCAACAATGACCACAACATCAACAACATACAAAGCAGCAACAGCAGGCGCAGTCGCAGAAGGCAGCCAACTAAGCAAAAGGACGGTTCCCACTTGCTAAAGGTCATTGCTAATGGCATGGGGAGTAACGAACCTATTGTTTGCCAAAAGGAAGAAACAACATTTGCCACTACTCCAAGAACATCACAGTCGATCAACGCAACGACAGCAAAAGCAGGCTCATGCTCCGGCCGCTACAATAACGCTCACCTAACCTTCTCCCGAGGCAAAATAGGGACGACTCAACACTTTCCCCCAGATCAGCGGCGAAGCCCTCCTAATCAGTGGCAGCACTAAGGACAGGTTTGTGAGCAAAAGAAATCGATACTTCTGGGAGGAGGCCCTGCCGTTGCCGACAGCAAAACTGCAAGGAACATTCAGCTCTGTTTGGAACTCGGGAGCTTAATGAATGGCAAGGGAACTCACCTGAATTCCCTGTGGAATCTCGAAGGCATTCTACCGAAGACTCGGAATCGAGCGCAACTCCTTCAGTTTCCTTCTCGAGCTCTGCCATTTCATCTCCGTGTTGATGTTCCTTATCAATGGCGGTCGAGTGCGTGACCTTCCCCTGCTCGATTACCAAGTGGGCTTAGCATACAGTGGCTGTCCATGCATCCTCAGTCTCGACGACCAGAACTTCCTGGTTCACAGATGCACCTGGTATTGCAACAATAAATTAGAGATCGAGCAAGGGGAAGAGATCAAACAAGGCCCCAGGACAAACCCAAAAAAAAAGGGGAAGAAGAAGAAGAAGAAGAAGGGGGACCAAGCCCGTATTAGACTGCCAAACCCGGCCTAAAACGAAATGAAAAGCCCAAGCCAAAGGAGGGAAATCAAGCCCACCTACAAGTCCCGGACGATTGCAGCCTCCCACCTGTGCCTGACACCTACCTGCAGAGAAGAAAGGGAAGAAATCAGACGAAGAAGACAGAGCAGAAATCGTCACCTCCTTGCACCCGCCATCCCACCCGCACAAGAGACTCAAGCAACAGTCTTGTCACTCCATCCCACTTGATCCCCACTTGTATGCCGTCCCACCGCCTGAGCCCTGCACCAGCCGAAAGGAGGGACGTCAGACACAAGATAGAAGGCGATACAAGATGGGAAAGTCGATTGTAAGCAGGGATAGCCCTGCCTAGCCGCAATGATCCCTCCTAGGATCATCAATGGCCTCGCCCCTTGAAGCAAGTGCCAGGGGGGATCAGATGAGAACGGAAGGAAAAAGATAAAAGGGGGCTTCTTCTCTTCCAGCAAAAAAAAAAAAAAAACTGATCTTTCAGCTGACGGAGAGTACCCGCTTGATCAGCCGACCTCCGGCCGCCTTCACCTCTGGAGGACTTGAGCCATCTTCACCACCACGAACTCCTCAACAACTCTCTGCCAAGGTAAGAGAGTCAACAATGTGGGACTTCCCCGTGACAACCTAAACTCAACAACAACAAATAGGAGGCAACGTCGACTCGGCCTCCACTTACCTTGGCGATGACAGCAAAGACCGTCTCTAGTGTTTGCTGCGGAGGCCTTGAGCTTCTAGTCGTCTCAACCTAGCTCCCTTGACGTTCCAGACAGCTGCAACGGCCACAGGAGATGATGACGATCCAGATGAAGCCTTGACGCATCCCTCTTTTCTTTCCCAGTAGCTTCCTAGAGCAATCACTCTGAGTGTTACCTCCTGAAGCCCCGCGGCTACTCCTTTTGTTACTAACGCTTTCTTTACTTGTATAGATTTTAGAACGCCGAAAAAGGGAGACCATGGAGAGAAGAACGTCACCTTCAGGAAACTATGGCAAGACGGAGGGATGATTCCTCGAAGCCCCAATTCAATGACCATGACCAACGGACCGGCACCATGGAGCTGCTCCCCTTCCTCAACTCCACATAATTGGCAGTTGGCGTCTCCTCCCCAAAGTCCGGCAACCAGCTCTCCTCTCTCGTTCTTCGGCGCCCCCCAACAGTGACAACCTGTCCCCAGTACTCCAATGACAACATCCACAACGCCCAACTCTTCCCATGCTCTCCTCGGCTTGGATCCGACGACTACCGCCTCAAATCATCCCGGATTTGACCACCCACGACCACACTCGGCCTCCCGACTGCCTCAACGCTGGTCTCGTCCCCGGAGTTCCAGCCACGCTCGCTCCAGTACTTCCACAGCCCATTCCCGGCGGTTTCGAACTCCACGGTTTCTTCCCGGCCAAACCTGCTCCCCGCCAGCCTCTCCCTCAAATCCAGCCGTGACGGACCTCCCTTCTCCCCGGTCACGACCAGTTGCCCCGGCTCCTCCCGTCCTCTCCTCGGTTCATCCTCAGAACCAGCTCAGAGTCGGCATCGAGAGCGGCAAACCAAGAGCTCGACCCGCAGCGGCCAAACGCCCACAAGCTCAGCATAAACGGAGCCCATGCTCTCCAGACGAGGACGTCTTCAGATCTGGTGATGGACCCCCCTTTCCTTTTTCCCGACGGCAGCAATCTCGGATCCCACCTCTACCTCTCCTCTTTCCCTCAGCAAGCTCCCCGGCGAGTCCACAGCAGCCCCAAGGCGGCTCTCCATCGCAAGCTCTCACTATCCCAGAATCGGCAGCAACCAGCGACGACGAAGCTCCACCTCCCGGCGCCCAGAGCCAGCGGCAGATCACAACCCCCCTCTGGCGACCCACCATCCAGCGACGGCTCCTCGTTGCTTCCCAACAACCCCTTTCCTCAGAAATGGCAGCGGCCAGTGACCGGAGCTCACCTCCAGACGCTTCAGTCCTCCAATAGTTCCACGGCAGCCTCGATCCGGCGACAGCGAGCATCCTCCGGCGTCCCTAAGGCTCCCCTCCGAGCAGAGCAGCACGGCAACCTGTCTCCACCCTAGCCGAACCCACTACCGCGCCTCGGCCCTTCTCCAACCCAGATTTGTCACTCCCTGGTAACCCGTCCAAATCCAGCCACAATCCGGCCTCTCTTCAACGCCAACGGCCCACATCCTCCCGGCATCCTCCCTCCCCTGTAGCTGTGACGATCCGGCCTCGGAGAAGCCTCCCATCTCAGACCCACGACGCCGTCCCCAGATCCGGCCGGCTCCCCGTCATCTCCTTCGGCGCACCAAAGCGGCAACCCCGACAACCCCTCCTGGAGCAAGTTTCCAGCTGGTCTATAGCACGCCAAATGGGTTTCTTCCCCTTTGCTTCTTGATCGACGAGATGGGTGGCCGGCGTATCCTGGGTTCGGCTGGCGCACGAGTTCTTGGAGCAGCAAGCGCGTCGTCTCCTCCTTCGTCCCACCCGATTTTGCGATATCCTGGTTCGCCACGTCGAGCTCCTGGAGGAAACGAAGCAAGAGCACTCAGAGCAAAGGGGAAAGTGCTTTCTGCTGGGGAGGGGGTCGCGTGTCAGGTAATAGATCTACTATCCCTCAATGATTTTCCTTTAGTTACGATTTCTAACTTATTATCTTAATAATTTGATTTGCCCTAAAAATTTTTAATCACCTTCATTTTGACCTATTAATTATAAACTATCTTTGGACGCAATCTGAAAACGTTTCTTTATTTCATCATTTCATTTGGACTTTAATCCTTACGTTTTCTTGCCTGAATTTATCATGTTCCCGTAGATTAAAATTTAATTTTAAATGTGCATTATTAACCTTTATCTCCTCTTTATTTCGCATGTAAAATACGGAGGAAATTTCTCGATTTTTTCGTTAAGCGAACATCTTTGATCAAAACGCACTTAATCCTGAAGATCAACTCGAACAATTTCGAAGATTAACTCGAAGGCGCGTGTATCAAACCGCGTGGATCTACCCCGGCCTAAAAACCGCGGGCTCGAAGATTTAAAGCGGCCCCAACCTTCAATCAAAGGTACAAAGGGGAGGTGCGGGCCTCCCCGAATTTTCTTTGAACCCACTTGTAACGGATTGCGGGCCCAAGTGTATAGGCCCGCAATCACCGCCCTTCCCCGCTCTTTTGATCTAAATAATTGTTTGTGATTGCGCGTATGCTTAGGCTTTAGGTTTTGCGTCGCATGATTAGTTTTAATCAAACAAACCTAAATTCGGGTCCAACGCCCGTTAAAACGTCGATAAAAGTCCGGCCTACTCCCGGATCGGGCCCAACACCCGTCAATCAAAAGTTAAACTTTTTTGGACAAATCGCCACCCTTTCGCATGTTTTAGAATACAAAGGTTAGTAAATAGGAATCCCCGAACCCAACTCTGATTTTTCCGACTTAAGATCACATTTTTAAACTAAGTCGGTGGCGACTCCGAACAATTTACCAAAGCTAAACATTACCCTCTTTTCGGAGCCATTTAGGATGAGGTGACGGCAGACCGAGCCGCTCCTTGAGCCTTCCCCAAAATTCGGGAGCGAGGTCTTAACGCAGCCTTTCGCTCGCCACCTTCAGGGAACTGGAGACGGTTGGCGAAACGTCCCGCAAACCCGTTCGCGAATCAAGGGAAGGCCCAACCCCGGGTCCCCTTTCCGCAGCGTCCGGCGTTCGAGTCGTAACGTCGACCGGATCGGGCCTCGGGGGAGCGGGCCCGGATCCTCGGGTTGCCCGAACCGCAGCGCGCGTGCTAGGCCGGAGGGCGCGCGTACATCCCGGATGGCGACTCCGCTGCGGATACTCCGCATGTGGATTCCTACCGAAAACCTTTTACAAACCACATGCGGAGGGGAGTTGTTTGTTTTCGCATGTACTTGATTAGCTCGGTGCCCTTTGTATGATCTCCTACCTGTGTTTGTTTACCGCTTTATTAGGCATACATAGGTAAGTCCCTATACCCGGGACTAGGATCTTTAGGGGGTCACCGAAAGGCACGGCCTCGCTGCTTCCTGCGGCTTGTAGGCTATGGACCGGGACCCGCCTCCCTTAGTCCGAGGGAGGTCTTAAAAACCTTCATCCGAGTCTAGAATTGCTTGCCCACTACAGGTACCAGACGCCGCACGTGCATTTGCTTGTTACTAAGTGACTACTACTCGTGCAGGGACAGGTTCAGGTATGTGTTGTATGCGATAAACCGTGACACTAACTCTGTTCATTTTACAGCGGTTTGGGTTGGTCACGGGGGGTTTGGGTTGGTCACGGGGGGTTCCAAATTCCTTTTCTCCCTTCCCTAACTCCTTTTACCGCTTTAATACATTCATACACATTCATGATTGCGTGAATGCATTTCAATTCACAATTGTTCTTGTAATGCCATACATTCTATTTTACTTGAACACGATTGCACAAATTACATGCTGAATCATACCATACTAGGGTTAGGGATTGGAATGTTATCATCCTGGATTGACACCCTATTATGCAGAAAGACTTCATGGAGCCCATCGCATTGCGTCAGAAGGACATGCCTAACGCCCATCACCTCCACCAGTGGTTGCCGCTGCTGAGGCCATCCGAGCTCGAGTTCGTGCAGTCCAAGCTCAAGGGGCTCTTCCACCTCATTCACCTGGAGTTGGATTGGGCTCTCCTGCAGAACCTGGTGGGGCGCTGGGATCCGAATTCCTTCGTCTTCCGCTTCGGGGATTTGAAGCTGGCGCCACTCTACGAAGAGTACATCAACCTTGCTGAGATGCCCCACCGCACGGGAATACTGCCCTTGCCTCGGATCGACAAGCCGAAGGAATACATAGCGAGGCTTCTCCAAATCCCGTCAGCAAGTGTACCTGGACTGTTCCATTCCCAAGGAGACATCAGCGTCAATGGCATCATCGATCTGCAACTAACGCCGTACAACCCACGCATGGGAGAAGGGCAAGGATCGGCACGGGCGTTCATCCTGCTATTCGTCGGGACGATACTGTACCCGCAGAACGAGAAGACAATCAACAGGCGAGCCGTCTACATTACCAAAGCCATTTTGGAAGGCGCTCCTTTCCTGCCCAACCTGATTGGAGAAACCAACTTCAGCCTCACCAACATTGTGCGTGAAGCCAGGCGAGGAGTTCGCAACCACCGAATGACCTTCTGTCCAGCCCTACTGCAATTGTGGTTCTACACGCATCTCGGGATCACAGGGGAAGCCTTCACGAGAGAGCACACACCGGGATTGCTGGCCCGCATCGTAGAGCATGCCCGCCTTCCTATACGCACCTTCGTTGGAGTCGACGCACTATTCCATTCTCTGGAGCCTGCCGACTTCTATCAGAGAGCCCCCTGCTTCGACACGGATGATGCCATCACTTCCTCGACGGACGGATACTTCATTCCAATTATGGGGTTCGGAGGCACTTCCTACTACGTGCCATTTCAAGTCCGACACCAGCTGGGATTGACTCCAAGGATCAGAGCACCTCCACAGCAGCTCTTCCGACCGCTCAGCCTCGACGACAAAGTGATCAAGACAGCACTCCAGAGGGTGATCGCGCACATCTCCCGCACATGGATGACCCTCACGGAGGAAATCTGCGAGCTTCCACCAGAGCCCGAGGAGGAGGATCGCGCAGCTCAGTCCCAGCGCTTCTGGAGGAAGCGTCATGCTCAGTGGGATCGCACCTGATCGACGGCGTCGTCATGCAGCTATCGGGCCTACGAACCCATTCTATCTTTCATTTCGGTTGATTGTATTTTAACTTTTACGAAGATGTTGAACTTGTTGGTCTCTATCTAATTCGTTTCTTTTGGGGTTAAATTCGAGTGAGAACAATCCGATCCCTACATTAGACACATCATGCATCACTACATGTCATGCATCTATGGTATCACTGCTTGATGCTGATCAAATTTTCCTTTGTGCCAAGCCAAGGTACTGAGCGATAGGTCCATATCGAAATATCGTGCCATCCGAGCAGTGATGGCCGAAGCTTCGGTAGGACAAGCGCTGACTCCCATGGTCCTGTCTCCGGCGGCGGAAGAAGAGATGGCCCCGGCTGCCGGAGTCACCATTGCCGTCCCGTCGCCCGCCGTCATTGACTTCTCGGCCGCAATGGAAGCTGCCTCACCTTTCCCAATGTTCGCCTTCCCGTCGTTGCCCCAGACTATCCTCACTACCGGACAACCCTCAGATGGGAGGACCTCACCGATGTACGTCCCACCGCTGGTTGCGTCAACAGCGCCGACGGTGATATCGTCAGCTGCTCTACTGGCGGCAACTCCCCCCAATTCCACCTCAAACATACTGGCCCAAGGCGCCGGCCCTCCTTCCCTGGGAGACAAGGTGGAGTCTCTCACAGCCGAACTCTCTTCTTTGAAGACGATGATGGCTGAGCTTCTCCAACGACAGCTAGCAGCCACCCCTGCTCCTGCCACCTCCCAAAACCCCCACCTTCCTCCTGTCATGCCAGGACCCCAAACATCAACATACCCATTCCATCCTAACCTAAACACTTCACCTCAAACATACTGGCCCAAGGCGCCGGCCCTCCTTCCCTGGGAGACAAGGTGGAGTCTCTCACAGCCGAGCTCTCTTCTTTGAAGACGATGATGGCTGAGCTTCTCCAACGACAGCTAGCAGCCACCCCTGCTCCTGCCACCTCTCAAAACCCCCACCTTCCTCCTGTCATGCCAGGACCCCAAACATCAACATACCCATTCCATCCTAACCTAAACACTTCACCAAACACTCTACCTCCCTATAATCCGGTCATGCCCGGATCCGCTACCTCCACAAGTGTAGCACCTTTATCTAACCCGTACATGAGTGGGCCACCCCTTTCCCTTCCCACGCCTCAGCCATATCTGCCTCCATACTACCCTCAACCAACATCCTGAGGGCCAATTCCCTACCTCCCAATGTCGTACGGGCCAACTCCCCACACCCACACTCAAACAACCGGGCCAACTCCCTACCCTCAAACAACCTTCACACCTCCCGCTTTCAGAATTTCCCAACCAATTGCCACCCCTTCAGTTCCGCATGTGGAACCAGCCTTGCCAAGCCCACGAACCCGTAACGCAGCGATCGTCGACGAGTTATTTGGCGAGCAACAACAGACTAACGCTTTCGAGACAAGGCTCGAGGCTAAGATTGCCTCAATGCAGCAAGAAGAGGCTCGCCGCATGGCAAAGTTGGAAGAGCGCCTGAACGCCATCCAGGGGCATCGGGCACACAACTGGGAGTACGCCAACTACCAGATCCCTCAGATTCAAGTCCCGCCAAAGTTCAAGATGCCCGAATTTGAGAAATTCCGTGGAAACGGCTGCCCGGAATTACATCTAAAGCACTTCTGCCACAAGATGGCAGTATATCCAGCAGACGATAAGTTTCGCATCGCCATGTTCCAAGAGAGTTTGGCGGAATCAGCGCTACACTGGTACTACACCAAGGATGTCAGCCAGTACGCGACGTTCAAAGACTTGGCCCTTGATTTCCTCAACTACTACAGCTTTAATGTTGAGATGGCGCCAACAATATCGGATTTGCGGAAATTGAAGAGATACCACACCGAAGACGTCAAGCAGTTTGCCTACCGTTTCAGGCATATCGCGTCCCAGATAAAACCGGCACTTACAGAGAGAGAGCTCATCGACGAATTCCTCCAGTTGCTCCCACGTGAGTACATGCCCTACATGATCGGGCAGACATTCTCCACCTTCGCCCAGGCAGTCATCAATGCAGACAAGCTTGACGGAGTAAATCGAGAAGGGCTAATCCCTTCCCCTTCAGCGAAACTGACGGTGAAGCCCAGGCCCAAGGAGCTAATTGCAACTGCTGAACAGAATAGGCAGTCAATGAGGGCAACGCCGCCCCCGACCTCGTACGCGCCAAGGACGTATATCGCAGCCGCGCTCAGGCCCCCAGCCCCTGCAGCAACTCGTTTTAGACCCCCAGTCAACATGGCGGGACAACAGCAGCCAAGGCCTGCGCAAATGGAGCGTCCACGACGGAGGTTAGAGGACTTGACCCCAACGCCCGATCCCCTGGATGTTATGTTTGTTCGATTGAGGGACATGGGTTTCATCAAGCCCGTTGAAGCCAAAGCAACCAACCCCTCCTCGTTCGGATACAACCCCAAGGCGGTGTGTCAGTACCACTCAGGAGCAGCAGGGCATGACACCAAAGATTGCATCGCCTTGAAGTTCAAGATTCAGAATCTGTTGGACGAAGGAGCCATCACATTTTCTGCGCCTGCGGCTGCCCCAAATGTTAAGAGCAATCCTCTTCCTGAGCATGTGAATTATATCGGGGCAAATTTCTTCTCAGTTTTAGCCGAACAGGAAGAAGAGGTGAACGTGTATGAATACGAGTACGCGCCCTCAAGGAGTGTTAACGTCGTAAGCGCCGGTCGTAGTCGAGGCCGAGGCCGCAGCCGAGGTCGAGGAAGAGGTCGTGCGCCCCAGTCCAGCAGAAGTGTTCAGCCCACTATCCTGCCGGATGGATTTACATTAGTTCCCCCTCGGCGGCCAAGGACGCCCTATGTTTATATTTCGTTGGGATCAACACAACCTGAAGCGTGTCAGACAGAATCATCGCCTGCAACGGAACCAAGGATTCCGGTCGTGATGGGACCCACCTGCACGTCTCTCAGCCCAGAAGTTGAATTAATTACCCGCTCAAGAAGGGTAGTGCCAGCCCCTGAAGCCTTGTCTCCAGCCGAATCTTCGAAGCCCAAGGCGCCTTCAAACGAGCAAATCCGCAAGGTGATTTATACGGTGAAGGAAAGCGACTACGATATAGTCGAGCAGCTCCGAAAACAGCCAGCCCAAATCTCACTATTCGACCTCATCCATTCATCTGACAAGCACAGGGAGATGTTGGAGAAGTTTCTAGCCGAGGTACATGTGCCAGAGCAGGTTGAAGTCGCGGCGTTAGATGCGTACATGAGCAGCATGCTGGCGAACAACATAATTACCTTCTCGGAAGACGATCTACCGGAACAGGGGCCAGATCACAATAATGCTCTCTTCATCACGCTCAATGATCTCCAAGGTTCTCATCGATGGCGGGTCAGGGGTTAATATCATCCCGTTGGCGGTAGCTCAAAAGCTCGGTATCAACTTGGAGAAGCTTTCACAATCCGGCTTAACTATTCGGGCTTTCGACGGCGCGAAGCGGCAGGCCCATGGGGAAGTTACGTTGGAGATCAAAGTTGGGCCAACCCTCTTCTCTACCCAATTCCAGATTCTGGAGACTGCGGGGTCCTTCAACATGTTGCTGGGGCGTCCATGGATTCACCAAGCTAGGGCAGTTCCCTCAACGCTTCATCAGATGATTCGATTTTCCTCAGATGGCAAGCTCATCACAGTCCGGGGAGAACATTCAATGGAGCTTTGCCACATAGATTGACATGCCATATGTAGGAGAGCCAACCGAACAGCCGTCAACAACGCAGACCTTGGAGATGGTCAACATGGTGAGGCGCGACTACAAATCAGATCCTTTGATGACATGGGGCAACATCAGTGCCGCAAAGGAATTCCTTCGACATGGGTATCAACCGGGCCAAGGACATGGAATTAGAGGACAAGGGATCGTCTATCCGATCACTATTCCAGCTCCTGCAGGGACTAGTGGACTCGGGTTCACTGGCAAAGTGCGGCGCAAACAGGGCAATCACTACATCAGCAAATCGGCCATCCATTTCGTCCGATCATCTGCGGCAACAATGGAAGGCGAAATCCTGTCGGAGAAGTTGGAGAATGTGAAGATCCAGAAGGATGAAGAAGTCGATGACGAGCAGATGACTATTGAACATGTCAACGTCATCCAAGTGAATATTGGGCTCGGTCATAGGCGTCGACCTCGCAGGCGGGCTCACTTCTTACCTCATAACGTCGCCATTCCCTGGAATCAAATACAGGCACATTTTCAGCAAGCCGGAGCACCGTACTTTCGAGCTCCAGTGGTGTCAATGCTGCCCAGGACGCCTCCAAGGTTCGAAACGCCTCCTCCGAACAGGCGCTTGGATTCTCCTACTACTAGCGAAGAAGCGGAGAAGAAGGAAGACAAGAAGACCAGGATACAAGAGTCCGAAGAAGAAGTTTGTATGATGGAAGCGTCGACCCTGGCCGAGTCAGACATGCCTCTCGACGGGTGAAACTTTCCATCTTTACTTTTATGCACTTAGATAGATAGAGTCTAGGGTAGGTTACCTTGCTACATTCTGGTCGCGGACTAGCAAGGTTGTCTATATGCAACGCGACCCCTAGGCAGTACCTAGGGCGTTTGTGGGATCGGGCCGTTGATGATCAGGGCGAATCTAAGGAAACGACGAGGGACCCGCTGAGTCCTGATCCCACAACATTTTCTTTTGGTCATAAGCGCATGCCCTATTGTCACATGAAACGATATTTCGAATGATTCATTTCAATGCATCACTCTGATTTCTGCTCCTTTTCAGGAACGGCGCTTTGGGTACACCCGAGAACACCCCCGAACAAGATGGAGAAGCAGTAGACGACCCTAAATCCATAGAAGGATACTATGGCTTGGAACAAGGTCTTCAACGACATGAAGAACCAAAGGACATCACACTGCAGAGGCCGGTTTCGATCAACATCGGAACTCAAGATGACCCCAAGGAATTGTTCGTCGGCGCAGACTTGTCAAAGGATGAAACTGAAGACATCACCAACTTGCTCAAGGAATTCTCTGACGTCTTCGCTTGGTCGTACACAGACATGCCGGGATTAGATTCGGAGATTGTGGAGCACAAGATTCCTACAGACCCGTCAGTTCATCCTAAAAAGCATAAGCAACGCCGGTATAAGCCCGAACTAGCCCTTGCCATCAAGGAAGAAGTGGATAAGCTGCTGAGGGTCAACTTTATCGAAGTGTCTACCTATCCACAATGGGTTGCCAACATAGTCCCTGTCATCAAGAAGAACGGGAAGGTCCGAGTCTGCGTCGACTACCGCGACCTCAACAAGGCGAGTCCCAAGGATGACTTTCCACTCCCGCACATCGATCTGTTAGTGGACAATACCGCTGGATTCAATAGATTCTCTTTCATGGATGGATTCTCCGGTTACAATCAGATTCGCATGGCCGAAGAAGACAAAGAAAAGACAACCTTCACGACGCCCTGGGGCACCTTCTGTTATCGAGTCATGCCTTTTGGACTCAAGAATGCTGGGGCAACTTATCAACGTGCTATGGTGGTTTTATTTCATGATATGATGCATCGCGAAATTGAAGTCTACGTCGACGATATGATCGCCAAGTCCAAGGAAGATGAAAACCACACTGTCATTCTCCGGAAGCTATTCGAACGGCTTCGTAAGTACAAGCTGCGCCTCAACCCCGCCAAATGCGTGTTTGGAGCAACTTCGGGCAAACTTCTTGGTTTCGTTGTCAGTAACAAAGGCATTGAGATTGATCCAGATAAAATCGAAGCAATTCGTGATCTCCCAGCTCCAAGGTCGGTCAAAGAGATCCGCGGCTTCATGGGTCGTGTCAACTACATCGGACGGTTCATCTCCAACCTAGCCGACACATGCAAACCACTGTTCAAGAAATTAAGGAAAGACGTCAAATTTGAGTGGGACAATGATTGCAAGATCACATTTGAGCAGATTAAGACGTATTTGACAGAACCACCATTTCTTATCCCGCCAAAGCCGGGGCATCCTCTCACGCTCTATCTCACCGTCAGGGAAGAATCATTTGGAGCCATGCTCGCCCAACAATTGCCAGGTGCCAAGGAGCATGCGATTTACTACCTCAGCAAGAAATTTACAGATTGAGAGTCGAGATACACAACTTCTGAGCGTACCTGCTGCGCGCTCATTTGGGTTCTCCACCGACTCCGACAGTATACTCTGCATTATGAGATCCTGTTAGTGTCCAAGAATGACCCACTCAAATATCTCTTCGACAAGCCAATACTGATGGGGAGAGTATCATAGTGGCAATTACAGCTCGCCGAATTCGACATTCGACTCCACTCCACGAAGTCAGTCAAGGGGAGAACAATCGCTGATCACATCGCTGAATATCCAGGAGGAACTCTGAGTGTTACCTCCTGAAGCCTCGCGGCTTCTCGGAGGACTCCTTTTGTTACTAACTCTTTCTTTACCTGTACAGATTTTAGAACGCCGAAAAAGGGAGACCATGGAGAGAAGAACGTCACCTTCAGGAAACTATGGCAAGACGGAGGGATGATTCCTCGAAGCCTCAATTCAATGACCATGACCAACGGACCGGCACCATGGAGCTGCTCCCCTTCCTCAACTCCACAGAATTGGCAGTTGGCGTCTCCTCCCCAAAGTCCGGCAACCAGCTCTCCTCTCTCGTTCTTCGGCGCCCCCCAACAGTGACAACCTGTCCCCAGTACTCCAATGACAGCATCCACAACGCCCAACTCTTCCCATGCTCTCCTCGGCTTGGATCCGACGACTACCGCCTCAAATCATCCCGGATTTGACCACCCACGACCACACTCGGCCTCCCGACTGCCTCAACGCTGGTCTCGTCCCCGGAGTTCCAGCCACGCTCGCTCCAGTACTTCCACAGCCCATTCCCGGCGGTTTCGAACTCCACGGTTTCTTCCCGGCCAAACCTGCTCCCCACCAGCCTCTCCCTCAAATCCAGCCGTGACGGACCTCCCTTCTCCCCGGTCACGACCAGTTGCCCCGGCTCCTCCCGTCCTCTCCTCGGTTCATCCTCAGAACCAGCTCAGAGTCGGCATCGAGAGCGGCAAACCAAGAGCTCGACCTGCAGCGGCCAAACGCCCACAGGCTCAGCATAAACGGAGCCCATGCTCTCCAGACGAGGACGTCTTCAGATCTGGTGATGGACCCCCCTTTCCTTTTTCCCGACGGCAGCAATCTCGGATCCCACCTCTACCTCTCCTCTTTCCCTCAGCAAGCTCCCCGGCGAGTCCACAGCAGCCCCAAGGCGGCTCTCCATCGCAAGCTCTCACTATCCCAGAATCGGCAGCAACCAGCGACGACGAAGCTCCACCTCCCGGCGCCCAGAGTCAGCGGCAGATCACAACCCCCCTCTGGCGACCCACCATCCAGCGACGGCTCCTCGTCGCTTCCCAACAACCCCTTTCCTCAGAAATGGCAGCGGCCAGTGACCGGAGCTCACCTCCAGATGCTTCAGTCCTCCAACAGTTCCACGGCAGCCTCGATCCGGCGACATCGAGCATCCTCCGGCGTCCCTAAGGCTCCCCTCCGAGCAGAGCAGCACGGCAACCTGTCTCCACCCTAGCCGAACCCACTACCGCCGCCTCGGCCCTTCTCCAACCCAGATTTGTCACTCCCTGGTAACCCGTCCAAATCCAGCCACAATCCGGCCTCTCTTCAACGCCAACGGCCCACATCTTCCCGGCATCCTCCCTCCCCTGTAGCTGTGACGATCCATCCTCGGAGAAGCCTCCCATCTCAGACCCACGACGCCGTCCCCAGATCCGGCCGGCTCCCCGTCATCTCCTTCGGCGCACCAAAGCGGCAACCCCGACAACCCCTCCCGGAGCAAGTTTCCAGCTGGTCTATAGCACGCCGAATGGGTTTCTTCCCCTTTGCTTCTTGATCGACGAGATGGGTGGCCGGCGTATCCTGGGTTCGGCTGGCGCACGAGTTCTTGGAGCAGCAAGCGCGTCGTCTCCTCCTTCGTCCCACCCGATTTCGCGATATCCTGGTTCGCCACGTCGAGCTCCTAGAGGAAAAGAAGCAAGAGCACTCAGAGCAAAGGGGAAAGTGCTTTCTGCTGGGGAGGGGGTCGCGTGTCAGGTAATAGATCTACTATCCCTCAATGATTTTCCTTTAGTTACGATTTCTAACTTATTATCTTAATAATTTGATTTGCCCTAAAAATTTTTAATCACCTTCATTTTGACCTTTAATAATTAATTATAAACTATCTTTGGACGCAATCTGAAAACGTTTCTTTATTTCATCATTTCATTTGGACTTTAATCCTTACGTTTTCTTGCCTGAATTTATCATGTTCCCGTAGATTAAAATTTAATTTTAAATGTGCATTATTAACCTTTATCTCCTCTTTATTTCGCATGTAAAATACGGAGGAAATTTCTCGATTTTTACGTTAAGCGAACATCTTTGATCAAAACGCACTTAATCCTGAAGATCAACTCGAACAATTTCGTAGATTAACTCGAAAGCGCGTGTATCAAACCGCGTGGATCTACCCCGGCCTAAAAACCGCGGGCTCGAAGATTTAAAGCGGCCCCAACCTTCAATCAAAGGTACAAAGGGGAGGTGCGGGCCTCCCCGAATTTTCTTTGAACCCACTTGTAACGGATTGCGGGCCCAAGTGTATAGGCCCGCAATCACCGCCCTTCCCCGCTCTTTTGATCTAAATAATTGTTTGTGATTGCGCGTATGCTTAGGCTTTAGGTTTTGCGTCGCATGATTGGTTTTAATCAAACAAACCTAAATTCGGGTCCAACGCCCGTTAAAACGTCGATAAAAGTGCGGCCTACTCCCGGATTGGGCCCAACACCCGTCAATCAAAAGTTAAACTTTTTTGGACAAATCGCCACCCTTTCGCATGTTTTAGAATACAAAGGTTAGTAAATAGGAATCCCCGAACCCAACTCTGATTTTTCCGGCTTAAGATCACATTTTTAAACTAAGTCGGTGGCGACTCCGAAGAATTTACCAAAGCTAAACATTACCCTCCTTTCGGAGCCATTTAGGATGAGGTGACGGCAGACCGAGCCGCTCCTTGAGCCTTCCCCAAAATTCGGGAGCGAGGTCTTAACGCAGCCTTTCGCTCGCCACCTTCAGAGAACTGGAGACGGTTGGCGAAACGTCCCGCAGACCCGTTCGCGAATCAAGGGAAGGCCCAACCCCGGGTCCCCTTTCCGCAGCGTCCGGCGTTCGAGCCGTAACGTCGACCGGATTGGGCCTCGGATCCTCGGGTTGCCCGAACCGCAGCGCGCGTGCTAGGCCGGAGCGCGCACGTACACCTTCCATTGTCCGAATGCTGTAGAGGGGATCAAGATGATGAGGTATATCGTGAAATGTGATGCTCTCCCCATCGCTTCCCTTGAAATGGCCGTAGTATGGGAAGACAATGAATGGGGAAATTAAAACCCCGTGGCCCACAGTGAGGGGGTCTGAAATTGGGAAAGCATCTGTGGTAGGCGACTGGTTCACATTTGTCTCCGTTATATGTATCCTTTAGATATGCATAATGTGTGGTCGTGATTCAGGCGCTGCGTCGCGAACACCCGACTGTTATGTCGGAGGAGTGCGGGGAAGTAACGCCACTCGTGGTAGTTACCTGCTCCGATGTTCCCGAACGCTCTTGAAGTAGTGGGTGGGGACGCACTGCGGTGGTCGTGACACCGATTGAAGTGTCGATATACGAGTAGTATTTGGAGAGGAGGGAGTCGCATTTGTGGTTATCTGATTTGGTTGGTCGTATTGATTCGTTCTCTTAACAATGGTTATGAATAATTTTGGAATTGTTGATAATCATATGCTATGCTGTTCACGAGCCGCAAGTGCATAAAACACTTTCAAGATGCTTGTTAGGTTTGTCTAGCAGTCATCATTGTTGGCGTGTGTATGGTGAGCGTACTCAACGAGTTATCGCTGACCCTAAATGGGGAATTTGGTTTTAGTGTTGCAGAGATACGAGAGAAAGGATACTCGTGACGAAGCTTAGCGAACTAGTCAAAGAATGACAATGCGGTGAAGACCTTAATTTTGTCGTTTCCACTGTTTGTTAGGTCAACTAAGGTTCAACCTTCTAAGTAAAATATGAAAAATTTTCAGGTCCTTTCAGTTGTTATCAGAGCGCAGTTAGTTTGGAGCAATAAGGAGGATTAATATGCGCTTTAGGTTTAATTAAAAAGAAGAGTAAAACCATCTGCGAGTGATGGAACCAGAAAGTGACTGATAAAGCAAAGAAAATTGAATACGCAGACGCACTCATTACTATTGACCTGACACAGAAACTTGCTAGTGACACGAAAAGACCTGATGAACGACCAATTTATGAAATGAAAAATTCACTATAAATACATCGAGAAATTCGTCAAGAGAAAATCACACCATAGTCTGAATTTTTCGAGTAACACTACCAATTGGTTCTAGTATAGGATGGCGAACAATGACAATAGACGACGAATGGGACGCATGCCAGAGCTGTTTAAAGGCAAAGCAAGCCCCAACGATGAATCGGGTGGAGGCCTTCCCGGAGCTGAAGAAGTTGAGGATGTTCCGAACATTGCCTACCGCTAATGAGAATTTTGCACAAGACGTTATCGTTGCTGAGTGCCTTGACATCCTCACTCAATTTCTCACCGCCCCTGAACGTGACCCACCTCCACCTGCCCTCCCCAACGCATTTTCGTGACGCGCTATGGCTAGTCTCCCTACGATTGAGGATGAGGATGAGGACGATCCTGTCGACCGCCTTGGAAAATGTCAAAAATTCCGAGACCTTGTGAACGACATCCCTGGAATGGATCAATACGTACAGGACTTCCATTGGTCAATCCTTGCGGCCGCCCAAATGGAACTTCAATAAGCTATAGACAACTTCGAGCGTAACACGCAAGGTCCCCAAGATTGATAACTGTGTAGTAATGGAATCAACAATTCCCGTATTATTCGCGGTGGTTACCTGCTCCCATATTCCCGGGCGCTCCCGGAGAAGTGGGTGGGAACGCACTTCGGTGGTCCTGGCACTGATAAAGTGTCGATATACGATTGGTATTTGGAGAGGAGGGAGTCGCATTTGTGGTTATCTGATTTGGTTGGTCGTATTGATTAGTTCTCTTAATATTGTTATGAATAAATATGGAATTGTTGATAATCGTATGTTATGTTGTTCCCGGGCCGCATGTGCATAAAACACTTTCAAGATGCACGTTAGGTTTGTCTAGTGGCCATCACTGTTTTTGCGTGTGCATAGTGAGCGTACTCAGCGAGTTATCGCTGACCCTAAATGGGGAATTTGTTTTTAGTGTTGCAGAGATACGAGAGAAAGGATACTCGTGACGAAGCTTATCGAACTAGTCAAAGAATGATAATGCGGTGAAGACTTTAATTTTGCCGTTTCCACTGTTTGACCGGTCAACTACGGTTGAACCTTCTAAGTAAAATATGAAAAATTTTCAGGTCGTTTCAGTTGGCATCAGAGCGCAGTTAGTTTTGAGGAATAAGGAGGATTAATATGCGCTATAGGTTTAATTAAAAAGAAGAGTAAAACCACCCGTAAGTGATGGAACTAGACAGTGACTGATAAAGCAAAGAAAATTGAATACGCAGATGCACTCATCACTGTTTGGGAATCTTTCAGAGTGCCGATAGACGTGACCTGGCACTGAAACTTGCCCATGACACGAAAAGACCCGACGAACGACCAATTTATGAAATGAAACATTCACTATAAATACATCGAGAAATTCGTCAAAGAGAAAATCACACCATAATCCGAAAATTTCGAGTAACACTTCTAGTATAGGATGGCGGATGAAGCAATGCTGCTGGGAGTTCTCGCTTACCTAGAGCGGCACAACTAACCGCCACCGGCTGAGGATTATCCAAGAAGTGGGGAAATGATTTGATAAAAGAATGACTTGAATTGGATTTTTAAGCCCAAAGGAAAGCTGCCAAGTAAAATTTTATAAAACAACAAAATTATATGTACCTTTTGTTAGTGTGTGCACGTATGTGCCAAGACAATTTAATGTATTTGTGGATAAATAATTATTAAAGGTGAGTATTTGTCATTGATTATTTTACTTTTCTGCACGTAAAATTATTAATGATAAAGTCCCACAGATTATTGAGTATATTAATCTGAAATAGTCCGTGATCGGATAGATGTTTAGAGGGGACATGGATATCTAGATCATCGCTAAGTATAGCTGAGGTCGAGATAGACCAAGGGATAGTGATCCATGTTATACTTAGAGGTACCTAAGATTATGAATACTGGATACAACCCGATTAAGAGGATACCACATATTGAACATCATTGGTCAATTCTCTTTATGGACGAGTGTAACTGATCTTTTAACTTGAAACCTTCATTTATTATATGTGTGGATTTCACGCACTTTGACGTCGTTAAAAGCAGTCTTTAACCGGATTGTGAATAATACGATTGTTGGGTGTGTGACAAAGCGTAGAGAGAATATTGTTGAGTCAATATAGGATTCATCACTCTCTTGGATTAGAGAGTTGGCATCTAGGCCACTTGATAGAGATATTAGTGACTCTAAAAATCCATGGCCATGGGAGGAATGTTATACATTCAAGAGCGTCTATTATATCTTGGTAATAAAGTAAAACAATTAATTCGGTGATGATGTATTTTGCGCTGAATTAATTGGGATGTCGGTTAGATGAAGATATTGAATTACATGGTAATCGGTTCATAGTGGTTTATGATTTATAATCATTATCCTAACACGTTGGGTGACTATAAACTGTTGCTAGACGGTTACCTGAGTTTGTGTAGATTTACACTACCTTCGTGTATAGGACCTAGATGGTCGCACGCATAGTACGTCGACACGAACATTATATTTTGATTACTTTAGTTGATACTAAAGTTAATCATTTTATTTCAAAATTAGAATTAATTGGATTATTAATTTATTCTGAAATATCGGAAGCAAATAAACAGACCAAGATCAAATATGGATTTATTCGGTTCTTTTCTATTAGATAAATGATATAAAATAAGTATTTGATATTTTATTTGAATAAATTAATATTTGATTAAATTCTTTAAAGGAGAATGATACGTTTCCTTTTTAATTAAGTTTCCTCTGTGGTTACATTTGTTTAACAAAAAATGAAATGTATCAAACAGCCAATAAAGGCAAAGTTATGGCAATTGTTTGTTTTTATTAAAAGAAAATAAAAAGGAAAGAAGACGTAAGGGTGGAGGTGAGTCTGACTGTTAGAGAACCAAAAAAGGGAGAGATAGGTTGGGATACCCAGAGGATCGTGCGAGAGTCTCGGATTTTTGCTTCTAAAATAAAAATATTGTTCTGGCGATCCAAGAGGCTAGCACCTAAGAGATCGTCAAGAGATTCGTGATCGCGTGCGCGTGGATACCGCTAGAGGAGTCACACGTGGGGCTCTTGATTTCGTGTCTCTGTTTTGTTTTACCGGAATTTCGAGGTACGCTTCCGAGTAAGGTTAATTTGTTATCTAAATATATTATACGTACCATGATAGATCCTGTCATTTTGGGCATAAAATTTTATAATATTTGCTTCCGCTGCACCCTGAAATCTAACGAGTGGCATCAGAGCCTTGTCTTCGTTGAATCGTATATTATATTTGAATTTTGCTAATTTTAACGAAATTATAATCTGTCCGAAGATTTTAAGATTTCGTTAAAGATTTTTGTCCATCAAAATTATGGTAAACATATTTAACCTCAAAGATGAGATTTATGCATATGATTATTTTGGACGAAATAATTCATACTTTAAATTCTTTCTTTCTAGTGAAATTTAGAAACAAAGGTTAATAGTTTTGGACAGAAAGTAAGAATTCGACGGATTGCAATATATTGATTTATAAAATTTATATTAGTAAAATTTATAAAAGTTAATGTTATAAATATATATTTTACCTCAAAAATGATAAAAACATTTATTATATTTTACACAATGAAATTTTGATATTATCCATTAAATGTCAATTGTTCAAGCTAACATATCCTCATGTACTGACGCACTGATAAATTGTTATAAATATTGAAAATATTCAAAACACGGCACCAAAAAACAAAAACCCACGTCCCGAATTGAAAACCCAAAACCCAGAGCCAGAGCCAGAGCCAGAGCCAGAGCCAGACCCGCAGAGGAGGACCGCCGGCGGCGGCGGTGGGTTCCGCCCTTCACGCTCTCTATCCCTTTTTTTAGTGAAATTTTTGTGGGATTGGGGAGGGGCACCGAGTCGATTGACTGTGGTGGTTGATTTTTGTTTGGGGTTTGTTGCTTGTTGGAGGTTATTTGATGATCTTTTCTGGGTTTTGATTTTGTTCCCCTTCTCCTCCCCGGGGTGCTGTTATTGATGCTTTTATGTTGTTTAGCATGATTTCCTTCGTGGACAATCGGTAACTGTTTGGTTCCTTTGTAGGGGGATCCTGTCTGTAATGCCACCCCTTCCATGCATCGTTTTACTGCCTCTCACTTCTCCCTGTATCTTAAATCTTCTCCAGTTCAATGGCGAGAAGGCACAAGAGAGGCGCCCCTCCAAGTGCTCCTTCTCCTGAGGAGGCTGCTTATTGTCCTGCCCTCGTTGATGATTCTGTTCGGAGATTCAAGGAGCTAATGGCCAAGTTTGCATATACTGGCTCCTCGGCGAAACCCAGAGAGAAGGTTGTGTCTCCCTACTTCCAGAAGGGAAACGCCGGCGATACTCTGACTCCCCTGGCACCACGCAAGACGATTCTCTCTCCGTGCCTCAAGAAAACATCTAAACGGGGGAAGGAAAGGGAAAATCTGCAGGTCGAGGAGATGGATGCTGCCCTGCAAGATTCTGTTCTGCTCAAGGTGGCTTCGGCTCAATCGGAGAGGAATAAACCACCTCGCCGTCGAGATTCTAAGGGGAGGAAGATTAGGATTTCACCTTACTTTGCAAAAAGTGAGGCCGACGAGGTGAAAGCCAAAAGGAGGGAGAAGGCGAAGAAGTTGAGAGAGGAGGAGAGGAAGCTGGTGGAGTTGTTTCCATGGAAGAGGACACTGAAGGCGGCCGAGAGGAAACTTGAGGCATATAAGAGGAAATCGGCAGACAACAAGTGGGTGCCTCCCAGGTCAAGGCACCACCTAATGCAGGAAGATCATTTCCATGACCCTTGGAGAGTGTTGATCATCTGCATGCTTCTTAATGTTACCACAGGGAAGCAGACAAGACATACTAAACGGGTTCTTCGAGCGGTATCCAGATCCCAAGTCAGCTGCGGTGGCCTGTGAAATTGAGATGGAGGGAATGATAAGAGGTTTAGGTTTGCAAAAGAAGAGGACCCGAATGATAAAGAGGCTATCGGCAGAATACCTTGATGAGGATTGGCAGTACGTGACGGAGCCATCTCTCTCGACCATGCAGGAGGGCCTGAAGCACCGAATCGTCAGGAAGCCGATCAATAGCTTTTTTCTTTCGGTGGGGGGGAAGACGGTTGTTTGAAATTAATTAAGAAAATAAGTCAACTAAAATAATCAATTGAACCAAATCGTTCGGTGATCAACGAACATGACAAAAACTTCAAAATATCAAAATAAATTCCACCCGGAGTCCTTCAAAGACAAATCAAAATAAAAGACATGAAAAGAAATATAAAAATAATTTAATTCAGCCTGAGGATGCCTTGGAGGATGACCGCATGACACTAAGAAAATCTTCCTCAATGGTATTCATATTAAAAGTGGCTTGATCAATCTGGCGCTTCTCTTTGATCCATTGCCTCGCTATTGAAATCATGACAAATTTATCCAAGCCATAGATCTTGAGCATGGTATAATTCCATGGCCAGCCAAACAACTTTTCACATAGATCTTGAATCGCGTTCTCCCAAAGTATCATTTCAGGAGGATTGTCCTCCTCCACATCATTTGCCATATCCTCATTGTCCTTCTCCTCCTCCTCAATATATTTCCTTGCTTCTCCCCATAGCTTGCCCCCGAACTTTACTATTTTCTTGTTTGTCCGAGAAAGAGGACCCTTCTTCTTACTTAGACCCACAAAAATCCTTTTTAGTCGTTTAATCCTTTCTCTCGTATCTCGTGCGGTGGTTTGGCTGGTATTTTTGGTCAAGAATATTAAATATTAATAAAATTATTTCAGTACCCACATATGTAAATTTTGGATGAACACATCGAAAATACAACCACAGTTCAATGTTAATTCATATGTACACTAAATTATACGTAAACACATAGATTAATTCAATGTTTTTAAAAAATGTCAGATATATTAAATGGATTTTAAATGCCAGGCACCCCGACATCACGCAAGACGATTCTCTCTCCGTTCCTCAAGATAAGGGAAAAGCTGCAGGTGGATGCTGCCCCGCAATATTATGTTCTGCTCACGGAGGCTTCAACTCGGTCGGAGAGGGATAGACCACCTCGCCGTCGAGATTCCAAGGGGACGAAGATTAGGATTTCACCTTGCTTCGCGAAAAGCAGGGCAAAGTGTCATTCTTTCTGTAAAATCTGAAAAGTTCTGAACAACCTTAATACAACAAGATACAACTTTGATTAAGATTTAGTTTGTGGGAATTTTCAGACAATATAATAGACAGCCTTGTTAAGTTCTTCCGTAAAAAGATACTCGCAATAGCACATATTGTTATTGCATCATTCTCAAAAAAGTGGAGGATCTTCCCCCCCTTTATGTCGTTGCGGGTTCTCTTCGTTTTCGATTTCACAAAATCATCCTTAAAAGACTATTGCTTCGTCGACTTCAAGACCGGCCGATCTCCTAACTAAAATGGAGTTGTTTCTTTTTATTTGCGCGTTAGTTTGATAAATTATTTGCAATAATTTCTGGAGTTACAAAAGAGAAGTGATTTTTTATACACACCATTAATTTAGTAATGTCAAAGTAAAGCTTTATAATTTACAAAAATTTGGAAGCTGGGAATGTGGGCGACTCTGCATCTGCTTGTCGGCGAAAGCAAGGGAAGAGAAGCTGCTAGACTGATTCTTGCGGGATCCAAGCAACGGGAGGGGGTCGCCTTGGGACACCTATTTCTGGTTCCGTGAACTGCGAGGGGTGGGGGGGGGGGGGGGGAGGGGGGTGAACGAGAGGTTGGTGAAGCCGCGTTGGAGCAGGGTGATGGTTTCGATGACTGGTAAGATGTTGGGCTCGTTCAGCTGGTTCGTTGAGCGGTTGGACAGAGTCGTGTCCCCCTTGAGCGTGTGTGCTGGCCGGTTGTTTGCCACACTCGATGAACTAACAAAGCATGCCCATTATTATTACTATTATTATTATTTGCAATTGTTTTATCCGTGTGATCCGTAGCTTCTTTCATTTGTCTGTCTTTGATGTATTAGGAAATCGTTGATTGAGTCCCAAGATTTATTTTAACTTTTCAAAATGATCCGGACTTAATGAAAATATAGAAAGTCGCAAATTTCGGTTTAGTCCGAAATCAAAATTAAACTAAAAGAAAGCAGTAAAAAAATGCTTAAAATTTCATTAAAAGTTTAAAAGTAACCTTGTCGCTTAATGATAGTTTCATGTAAGTAACTTTTAATTCGAAATTAAGCATTAATCAAATATTGCTTAACATGTTCAACGATTTTTATGAAACCGTATGCATGTTCGATAATCTTTAAATTTCAAAGAGCACCATCGGTTAAGGTTAATCTTAGTCTAATCACATGTGATTAAAACTTGATTATTATTGAGTATTGTGTGTTAATGGCCAATTTGGGGATCTACAACTACTCAAGGGCTTCCTGCCAACATGACCGGGAATGCCTCATCTTTGCTGCCTCTACCGTTGCCGCAACTTCGATGTCCACTCGAGACTCTTGTTCCCACCCATTACTACTGAGGACATCAACATGATGTTCTCATCGCTCACTGCTATAACCCTGCTTTCAAGAGGCACACTCCCGACTCACATCCTCTAGTCGCCACTTTTAATGGATCGGTCGTATAATCCTCAACAACTCCACTAACTGTGGAACTATTTGACAATACCAATTCAGCCCAAAGTGCTGCGGATAATGCCATATCACAAAAGGTTGATGTTCCCACCACCGAGCTCAATTCCCTTAAGCAAATGATGACACGACTATTACAGATGCAGCTAGTCGCCTTGAAGATTCCAGTCCCTACCCCAACTTCAACTCCTATCATCACTTCGCCTATTGCAACCCAACCTCAGCCCCAATACATAACCCACACCAATATTTAGAGTGAGAGATTTTCCTTAACTGATCTAAGATCGAATCTAAAAACAATAAACGAATTATATGATAAAAAGGTATTTTTTTATAACTAAGTGAAAGAAAATCTTTTAACCTAATAGTTTTAGTTATTTATAGACAATTATCTCGTGAAATATATAAATGTTTATGAAAGTTTCCTTGACACCTCGGTCGCTCAACCCCAATAGAGGAACAAAATGGAAACAAAAAATAAATTAAAATATAATCTGAATCAAAGTTAGGTAACAAAAGTGCCGGAACATTAATTGTATACATGCGGTGGTTTGGCTGGTATTTTTGGTCAAGAATATTAAATATTAATAAAATTATTTCAGTACCCACATATGTAAATTTTGGATGAACACATGGAAAATACTTCTACCATCAATACAACCACAGTTCAATGTTAATTCATATGTACACTACATTACACGTAAACAGATATATTAATTCAATGTTTTAAAAAATGTCGATATATTAAATGGATTTTAAATGCCAGACACCCCCGACATCACGCAAGACGATTCTCTCTCCGTTCCTCAAGATAAGGGAAAAGCTGCAGGTGGATGCTGCCCTGCAATATTATGTTCTGCTCACGGAGGCTTCAACTCGGTCGGAGAGGGATAGACCACCTCGCCGTCGAGATTCCAAGGGGACGAAGATTAGGATTTCACCTTGCTTCGCGAAAAGCAGGGCAAAGTATCATTCTTTCCGTAAAATCTGAAAAGTTCCGAACAACCTTAATACAACAAGATACAACTTTGATTAAGATTTAGTTTGTGGGAATTTTCAGACAATATAATAGACAGCCTTGTTAAGATCTTCCCCCCCTTTATGTCATTGCGGGTTCTCTTCATTTTCAATATCACAAAACCATCCTTAATAGACTATTGCTTCGTCGACTTCTAGACCGGTCGATCAAGCCTAACTAAAATGGAGTTGTTCTTTTCTTTGCGCGTTAGTTTGAATCTAAACTGTGGTCGCTTCCTCCCATAGACCTACGACGACTGAACGTTTGCTATTGTGTAGGAACTATACTAGAGCAACGGTGACAACGACGAGACTTCATGGGGTTCGCTGGTAGTGGCACCGCGAGGTGGCCGTCTGCCTCTTTCCCGAGCTGCAAATTGATAGTTGTTCTTGCTTTCGGGTCTTGCTCCTGTCTTTTTTAATCTGTCGATGACGATCTTGGCCCCTGAATTACTTGGAAATAAACGAATGAGGAAAGGAAAGAACACGTGGCATAGAAGTACGAGAAAAGTCGGATGAAAAACGCCACGATAAAGGATCGAAATTTGTTGTCTTCCCCTGTTTTGACTGGTCAAACGGATAAACCTTCTGAGCAAATTATATGAAAAATGCTAGTCGTTGCCAAAATATTCATAATTAAAAATTAAAAATCAAGGTACAAATTTATGTGTGTAAATATGCATTTAGGAAATTGTTAATGTTAAAAATTTTTAATTGAGCGAGGGTAATTGATAACGTTAAAATAAGATTGGTCTAATTTTATTACAATAACGTTAAAATAATAATTAGAAAGACTGTAATTGAATATAGAAAAATATATGTTTTAGAATTTTGAATTGCTGTGTATTATTTCGTATAAAAAATTGATAAAATTATACTCTCGCTTAATCTTCATAAGAAAATCAACTTCTTTTAATGGAATCCCAAAAAAAAAAAAAAATAATAATAAACAAACAATGATAAAAGAGTTTTTTCTTTTCCAACTAAATTAACTATGAAACAAATTTGTGCTTCGTCCAAGATAATAAATAAATAGAATAATGTTATGATAATAATTTTAATTTTTTGTAACTAATTATTCCGTAAAATTTGTAAATGTAATTTCGGTGACTCCTACCTGGTCAACAAGAAAATGGGATCAATAAATAAAATGAAAAAATATAATATAATATGAATCAAAAGAGATCAGATAATAAAATAAAATCTAACACTTTTACTTTTTTTATTAATTAAACTCAATGTTATATAAAGACATCTCGAACAGCCCAGACCAACTTAATTACCGAGCATCGAACCATGGCCGTCAGAGGTTCACTCAATGATACAAGACAACCATAATCACAAAATTAAGCAATCAAGCCATCACGAGTTAATGTGGTCGTGTGGCCAAAATATCATCTGTTGTATCAAATTTGATGCTACTTCAGTCGGTCTTAATCTTTTTGTAACCTTACACTCATAACGAGCAACAAAGGCCCTATAGCAAATGATGCGCATAAACTTTAATGTACGTAAGCTCTACGGTGCATTACTAGAGATACTGTAGTGACAATATCGTCTTATTCGATACTAAGCACCAAGTAAAGGTTTTCTTTAGTGTATGTCATGTGCACATGATATAAAAGTAATTTCATGCATGCAAATTATTTAACCAGAGCAAATATATAGATGATCATCATAGCAGTCTATTATCAATATTTTACATGGACCAATAGTTAAGAAAACAAAATGTCGGATACAAACTCCCATTAACCAAAAACATCAAAAAATTCTACGACACTCATGTCTACAACATGTTCTTGAAATCCATAAGCCTAAGTCCTTTAGTCAGTGGATCCGATAACATCGGCTCGTACCTATATGCTCCACATCTATGTGCCCTTGTCTTACCCGCTCACGAACTATGAGATACTTAATCTCCATATGCTTATAACTACCTGTAGTTCGGTTGTTCTAGGAGTAGAACACTGCAACGCTGTTATCACAATAGATCACTAACTGTGTAGTAATGGAATCAACAATTCTAAGGACTGAAAAAATTTATGAGACAAACTGCATGAGAATACGCCCCATAACATGCAACAAACTCTGTCTGCATGGTCGGGGAAGCTCTGAGAGTTTGTTTAACACTTTTTCAGGAAATGACTAATCCAATCAACATGAATATATAACTTAATGTAGACTTTATGTCATTGGAACAACTAATAAAATTGAAATATCGATATCCTATTACCTCAAGGTAATAGGATATCGCCACCAATTGCATTCGACAGAGGAGGCAATCCAACAACATTGAAGGATCACAACTCACCTCATTCGTTTATTTCCAAGTAACTGATGCGTATAAAAATCAACTTACATGTAAGAATAATAAATTGACATGTATGGAAAATGCGTGACATTTAAGAATAATAAAATGACATGTACGAAAAAATGTCCGACATATCAATAACATGTATGAGAAGTGCTCGACATGTAAGAACAACGTATTTACATTTATGAACAGACGACTGACATTACATCTGACTTACTAACTCCTGGGCCTCCCATTGATGTTGGAAAAAAGGAAAAGGGACGAGCATTATCCTGTACAAAGGTTGCCTTCAGCAAAGGAACGAACCCTTAGCACTTTGTTGCCATAAGTCGACATGGACAAAGCTCGAACAAATTTCGTAGATAAAGGATAGTTTTCACTGACCCCGGGAAGAGAAGGAGAATGCGATTTGCCCGAGTTCCTTCTTCGGAGTGCTGCGTTGCTTGTAGACTGACGAGCAGCGGGAGGAGAGTACAGAGCGGGGACGGAGACGCCAGGGGAAGGAAAGCTCCACACGAGGTGCTGCGGTTTAGCTGTGTACGTCTCACCCCTCCCCTCCTGAGACGACCTGAAATTTTTCAACATTTAATTAGGAAGTCCAACCGTAATTGAACGGTCAAAACAGGGAAGACGACAAATCTAAAGTCTTCACTGCGTTTGTCATTCTTAAACTAGTTTGATGAATTTCGCCACGTGCATCTCTTCTCTAGTATCTCTGCAACACTAAAAATAAATTTTCCATTTGGGGTCAACGATAATTCGCTGAATACGTTCTACCCATGCACAAGCGAAAACAATGAGACGCTAATCCATCCTAATATATATCTTTGAAAACTGTTTTATATGCATGCCAATCATAAACATCACCTTGTGCAACACAATGAATCAGCATAATCTCCGAGTATTTTACGAGGAAGTAGAGATTAACCAACTAAAAACGTTTAAAAATCAAAAGCAACTCCCTCACTTTATCATCACTCGTATGTCAACACTTCGTACAAGAAGCCGGCGAACACTATTCACAGGCACAGCAGAATCCAGGCAAACGGAACACTCAGAGGACAATCCAACTTATTTCTCTCGCCCACGAACAACACGACGTCCCGGCAATATTTTACGAAATAGGTCAGTCAAACTCATATTTCCTTGACTAATGCCAATAACTCGGACGGTGCCGCGGACGGGTTGATCAGTCGGCGCGGACTGCTCGTGGGTGGTGGTGGGGTTGAGTTTTGATAGGACGTAAATAAATATTAAGTTTGAAAATTAAGCGGATAAAATTGACTTCATGTCATTAACCCCGGAAGTAAATCTTTATAAAATCGATTTCATATTTAAAAATATATATATATTTAATTGAAGTCGAACTTTGTTCAGACTCGTCTTTTCTCCCCTCTTCCCTTTCTTTTTTCCGCCTTTTATTTTTCCATCTTCACTTTCTTTATGTACACACCCTTTTCAGTTTGAATACAGACCCCTCCCTTATCCCATCATCACATCACTCGTCAATCCATTAGCGTTCTCCTCTTATATCATTTTTCACGTTTTTTTATTAAATATTCAGAAGTCCGTAGGTGGACTTCATGCGAGATGAATTAATGGCTTAGTTGAAGAATTTTTAAATATTTAATGAAATAATTTAGTATTAGAACAAAACTCATGGTGGGGTTCGGCTACTCCTGGTCGTTACTTTTGGGTTGGGCAGCGTCGGGTGGTTGAAATGCCCGTATGGGATCGAGCGGGTTCTGCAGGCTTTGGGAATTTCCATAAATCTGGTGCCTGTAAGGTTGCTGTTGAGATGCATCGCGGCAGCGGAAATGGGGGTACGAAGGAGAGGGTGGACGACGCTGCCACCTTTGGGTGGAGTCGCCATTCTGCCGGTACGGCCTGTGCGACCCCTGATGGCTGCCTGTAGGATTGTCACCATGGGTCTTCGGTGCAGCTGGATGATCTCTAGCAAGTTGGTACTGCTGTCGGTGCACCTTGATCCGGAGGGAGGGGGAGAAGAGCTGCAGCCGGGTTTTTTTCCTTGGGGTAGCATTCGGTCGAGATGGATACTGTAGCGGGCGGCTCCCCTGCTTCGGAATGGGTGTACGGCGACGACCGATTATGCGTACATTGCATCCTGTCTCCCCTTCGCCATGCTGCGTAAAGTGAGCTGCGGCCGTGGCCTAGAGTGGACAATTCTGCTGGTCCTTGCCTTCCATTGTCCGAATGCTGTAGAGGGGATCAAGAGGATGAGGTATATCGTGAAATGTGATGCTCTCCCCATCGCTTCCCTTGAAATGGCCGTAGTATGGGAAGACAATGAATGGGGAAATTAAAACCCCGTGGCCCACAGTGAGGGGGTCTGAAATTGGGAAAGCATCTGTGGTAGGCGACTGGTTCACATTTGTCTCCGTTATCTGTATCCTTTAGATATGCATAATGTGTGGTCGTGATTCAGGCGCTGCGTCACGAATACCCGACTGTTATGTCGGAGGAGTGCGGGGAAGTAACGCCACTCGTGGTAGTTACCTGCTCCGATATTCCCGGACGCTTTTGAAGTAGTGGGTGGGGACGCACTGCGGTGGTTGTGACACCGATTGAAGTGTCGATATACGAGTAGTATTTGGAGAGGAGGGAGTCGCATTTGTGGTTATCTGATTTGGTTGGTCGTATTGATTCGTTCTCTTAACAATGGTTATGAATAATTATGGAATTGTTGATAATCATATGCTATGCTGTTCACGGGCCGCATGTGCATAAAACACTTTCAAGATGCTTGTTAGGTTTGTCTAGCGGTCATCATTGATTTGGCGTGTGTATGGTGAGCGTACTCAACGAGTTATCGCTGACCCCAAATGGGGAATTTGGTTTTAGTGTTGCAGAGATACGAGAGAAAGGATACTCGTGACGAAGCTTAGCGAACTAGTCAAAGAATGACAATGAGGTGAAGACCTTAATTTTATCGTTTCCACTGTTTGTTAGGTCAATTAAGGTTCAACCTTCTAAGTAAAATATGAAAAATTTTCAGGTCCTTTCAGTTGTTATCAGATAGGTTTAATTAAAAAGAAGAGTAAAACCATCTGCGAGTGATGGAACCAGAAAGTGACTGATAAAGCAAAGAAAATTGAATACGCAGATGCACTCATTACTGTTGACCTGACACAGAAACTTGCTAGTGACACGAAAAGACCTGATGAACGACCAATTTATGAAATGAAAAATTCACTATAAATACATCGAGAAATTTGTCAAGAGAAAATCACACCATAGTCTGAAAATTTCGAGTAACACTACCAATTGGTTCTAGTATAGGATGACGAACAATGACAATAGACGACGAATGGGACGCATGCCAGAGCTATTTAAAAGCAAAGCAAGCCCCAACGATGAATCGGGTGGAGGCCTTCCCGGAGCTGAAGAAGTTGAGGATGTTCCGAACATTGCCTACCGCTAATGAGAATTTTGCACAAGACGTTATCGTTGCTAAGTGCCTTGACATCCTCACTCAATTTCTCACCGCCCCTGAACGTGACCCACCTCCACCTGCCCTCCCCAACGCATTTTCGTGACACGCTATGGCTAGTCTCCCTACGATTGAGGATGAGGATGAGGACGATCCTGTCGACCGCCTTGAAAAATGTCAAAAATTCCGAGACCTTGTGAACGACATCCCTGGAATGGATCAATACGTACAGGACTTCCATTGGTCAATCCTTGCGGCCGCACAAATGGAACTTCAATAAGCTATAGACAACTTCGAGCGTAACACGCAAGGTCCCCAAAGATTGATTTCGAATTTGTCCGCGTACGGCGTGTAATAATCGTCTATGAGTGGAGAATCCAACCAAATCCCTAAACACAAACAACAACAACAACATCATGATTATCAACATGCCGAGCTTTGATTCATTCAATTCGTAGTCATCAAACATCAATCCATTAAAGGCAACCATGAAAGCCAGTCAAACTATTAATGGCATCTTCGAACACCAACCAAATCCCTAAACACAAACCTCACCATTTACCGAACAGTTAAACCTAAATGCATACGACACACTCACATATGCATCCTAATCTCATATCATCATTATGTTAGTAGCCCGACAACAATATTTAGAGCCTTGGCAATGTTAAAAATAAAAGGGTGGGTACGTGTTATTTCTAGTAATTTAAAAGGTAAGTCAAATAGATGACCTTAGTCAATGTTCGATATGTTCGATATGGACACGGGAGTCTGGTATTCTCGTAGTTATCGACATTTTGAGTGAAATATTATCGAAGCTTGTGTTCGATTACGTGTGACTGCGTCACGCGAGAAAGGGGACGCCCTTACTCAAACGTAATCGGGTTCAAGTAGCGATTTTCGATTTGCTCGTTTCTTTAATATTTCGGATGGGGAGCTAACATGAGGACCTAAATGCAATCTTTCCGGAAATTAAGGGACTTTATTAAATGATAAAAAAATATATTTATAAGACAAAAAGGAGAAGAATCAAGTGGGGGGATCGTTCCCCACCCCACACATGCACCTAGGAGGACAAGTTTCCTCATTTTCTTTCTGGCTTTCTCTACACGTTTCTTAGAGGTTCGGGTGGGGAGTTAAAAGAATGCCCACAACTTCTCCGAGGGAGGATAGTTCGATCCCGGATCACTTCCTCCCGTTCGTCGAGCTGAGGTCCCTAAGCGCGATCGTGACTGTTGAGGAAGCGAGCAACCCCACCGAGGTAAGGCAGCAGGACACGAAGTCTGGACGATCGGGGCACGGGAGCTGAGGATGCTGAGGAGGAGTGCGCTCCAGAAGGGGGTCGTTGTAGACGCGGAGTACGTGAGTTCGCGCAAGGTCGGCACCGATTGTAGTGTACGTATCACCCCCTCCCCTCGTCTGTGTCCTATTTCTGTTGGGTGGACGTGTATTTTATGCGGGTAGAGACGTCGGGGAGTTGGGGTAGGTCGGATCTGTTGTGGTATTGTCGTTGGTGCATTGGATGCCAACCAGAATTTCGTCGACTTGGCGGGGCTCTGCTTCGGCTGAGCTGCTAGATACAGGTTCTGTCCGGGAGCACTTGGGTGTCGTCCGCTAGGGATGCTGAACCTGGTGAGGGACAAGGACGCCGAGGGTGCTTTGTGAGCGGGGACGTGCCTGGTTTGCCTTCGGCAGAGCCGCCGTCCCCTTGTACGCACCACTTCTTCTCCCCTGCTTCGATGTTGTATGATCGTGCTCTGCGAAATTCTGCTGGACGGTCGAATGTTGCTAGGCTGTCTAGAGAAAAGCGTGGGGAGGGATGCGTTGAGGTCGGGGTGCGGATGAGTTGTCCGGTGTTAGCCATGTGCTTGTAGCCTGAGCTGACTTCATCTTGAACAAATTCTCTTACGAATTGTTAATGGAAAGATGCCTCGGTACTTATATGTCATGTTAGTGGGAATGGGATGCGCTAATGTCGTTGTGTACTTGCTATGATGCGTGATGCGTAGCCAGCAATCTGATTTCAAATGCAGGTAAGTTGAATTCGAGGCTTACAGATTGATTTCCATAATTGTGTTGAATGAGCCTTAATGTGGGCGCATGATGAGTGGTTGATAGGAGACAGATCAGGACATTGCTGTACTTACTATTATTGGATTATTGAAATAACGAATTGTTGGAGGTTCTGTACAGGCAGGAATGAGGATGGTCGCGTTAATTTGGAAGTCAGGAGGTGGTGGTTGGGGACTGTTGACGATGGTCTTGGCTGAATCGACTAGAGGAGGTTACGAACCTTTGGACGGGATCAACCACGTCTAGCTTTGGTTAACGGTGGTTGGGGTCCGTAGGTTGTCGGTATCCTTGTGTCGTATGGGAGCCGACCGTCGTCCGGTTGGGATCAGCCACGCCGCAGTTGTTGGCGAGTTGGATGCCACACGGGCGTGCCGTCCTCATGTCCCGGTTGCTGTACACATGAACTAGGAAAAGTGATACTTCAATCATCTGCTAAATAATGAATTTCCTGGTCTAGTTTGCCTTGATTTGAGAAGAAAAGCCACTGTTATTGATGGTGTTACCCAACAGTGTGTCGAAGCAGTACGGAGGGGCGACAACCACACGCGGTTGTGCCCGCTGCCGTTACCCGGGCGCTCCCGGTGGAGTGGGTGAGAACGCACTACGGTGGTCCTGGCACCTTGGGAAGGGTCGATTTATGAGAGGACGTGGATTTATGGAAGTCGCCATGGGAAATTCCGTTTATTCTGCTTCTGCTGATTGGTGTGCTGCTGTTTATACGAATTACGGTGTTATGTTGTTATTATTCTGCTCAGTGTTGATTTGTATTACTTATAGCCAATCCCGTTTGTTGCATAAAAATCTTTCAAAGAATTGCACGTTAGAGGTGTATGAGTCGTCTCATATTTCGCATGTGCATAGGGTGAGGCGTACTCAGCGAATTATCGCTGACCCCAATAGAGGACTATTGCTTTTAGTGTGATGCAGGGTTAAATAGAAAAAGGAGGACACGTGGCACATATTTACGAGATAAAACTGTAGAGCATGCCACGGTGGAGGTATAAGTTTGTCGTTTCCGCTGTTGACTGGTCAGCTACTGCTGATCTATCTAATTAAATTGGAAAAAATTTTGTAGGTCGTTTCAACTATGTACCACACCACCTGCTTGTTGGGATGTTAATGTTGTCCATGTCAGGTGTTAGAAGCAACGAAGGGTTCTACTTCTACCATACCAGCCATTTTTGCAATGTCAAACACGACGAAGAACGGTACAAAAACACTGATAACCAATGATAATGAAATTGCAAAAACACTGTGTAAATAATGCTGATATGCATCACATAGAGAGTGAAGTAACTCTGATTTTCTGGATATTACTCATTATAATAATCTCCCCGGGGGTGCCGAAAATGCAGTTTGGCTGCTACATGACTGAGAGCAAAGTCCCAACAATTCACTAGTTCTTGAGGTGATTTATATCGCAGTCAGCCACGCATGACTTAGCACAACCCTGGAACTTCTCAGGATCTGCAATACAAGAGCAAAACATAATTAAAAAATCATCCAGGATCTTTTTCTCTTGCATTAGTAGTAGTAGTTGTAGTAATAATAATAATCGAGAAGAAACCATTCATTCATAATTTTCTTTCGGGAACATTTGAAACTCACCGAAGACATCGTCTATTTATTTAGAAGAAACGCATTCCATTTGGCACTGGATCTTCGGATCAGAAATGGGGGGGTGAGAAGAATCTCGGTAGAATTTTTCTTGCTTGCCTTTACATTCTTTGTCGCAACCTGCCTCGCAGGGGGTCAATCCCGCAAAGGCCGCATCCATATAGAGCATCATTATCAAGAATGAAATAATCATCAGTGCCGCCGACACCGGCATCAATTTCTTCGAAGTCATATTCGAAGGAAGAAATTTCTTTGTACGGTGTGTTTCTTAGTTAGATGTAGATATCGAATGGGTACACCATTCATTTATATATACCCAATTTTCCACCTAAAAAAGCTTTTTTTTCATATATGGGTATTTAATAATACATTAGAAAAATTTATTCTCTTTTATTTTTTGGTAATTTACAACCACAACAAAACAATTATATGAGATTATCCAAAATTATTCTAATATATCTAAAGGTTTAAAATGACTTGAAAATTTTGTTTCTTATTTCTTTTGGTTACCCGAGTTTCGTCTCGACTAATTCGGACTTGATTCGAGTAAGACGGTCGGCTATGGTGAGTGGGTCTTCTTACAGGGGTAAATATTTACGGTATGTTTCGAACCCAATGCTTCCTTAATCAAATTCAAGCTTCCTACCACTTGGACAAACTCCATATTGTTCCAACATATAAATTATTTTATTGTTATCAAAATCTACAAGTAAAATTAATTATTTTATAAATTTGGTTGTGATAGTCGTTTATTTGATAGGTAAGCAACAAACAGCTAATTTAAATGGCTATTTTTTAATGGCAGAAAAGTTAGCAGAAATTTAGATAGATTTTGCTTATTTTAATTGCTCTATATATTGTCTATTTTAATTGCACGAAAAATATTGAAGTTAGAGAATCTCTACATGGGTTTTGTAGATTTTAATGGCAAAAAAGTTTGGCAATCTCAGCTTGGTGTGAAATATTTATATTTGAGATGAACTTTATCTTTTGCAAGAATTAATGTAAATTGGGTTCTTGTTAAGACTTCATCCTTTAACGTTACGACAAGAAGCCAACTTTTTACGAATAAAGAAGTATGACCAAGACATAAAGGAAGTCGCAAATATGTCATGTCGTGAGCTGCTTTTTTCTCACTTTATTGAGATTTCGGTCGACTGCGACTCATTTTACGGTCGACCGTAAACGAATAAGTTTGTTCTCTCATAATCATAACTGGAAAATTTATTCATCGATCGTGTCATACGAACTTTTCTGAACAAAAAGTACTTTCTGGCAAATGAACCTCCGCTATAATCATTATAAGAAAGTGCTGAATAGAATGAATTTGCCAAAAGGTTCTGTTTAATTAAATGTAGGAATTAATTTTTCAAATAAAAGAAGATGATTAATTTTACTATTAGAGGACTATTAAATTAACAATATTTGAAAGTCTTAATTCCTGATACATTGAAACCAGATTACACAATAATTGATCGCATCACTTGGACATAAAAAAAATGCACAACACAACACTCACAAACGAACTAGACAATTCCGTAAAAATAAAAACATCGTAATAAGTGTGCTCGGATCATTGAGTCGTGGCTGCATCATGTTATTAACTTTCCTCGGGAACAAGCGGCATATGAAAATTCATTGAGGAGAAAAATCTTCTGGTTTTTCAATGAATGCCCACACAAATGATTAATTATTCTTCGCATTATTATAGGTCCAGAATACCCCAGTCGATCATGCCATGTAATAAAATTATTTTGATCAACAAACTTCTGATTTGTAATGGCATGTATTTCACCAACACTTATATTTGTGAAATATAGTCCAGAGGAAACTGCGGGTAATTTTTCTAATATACTTTTTCGAGATGATACTTGCAATACACAAATATTCATTTTCACTTGAAGTCTCAATGTGATATCCATTTCTGCGGATATCTTTAAAACTTAACAAATTTCCCAAGACTTAGAGGAATACAATGCATTATCAATACAAATATTTTTTCATCTGGATAATAAGATATTTATTCTTTCGGAGCCCTCAATGATTTTTGTACTTCCATATATCGTATTAACACTTGTTTTGTTCATTACCAAGATGGTAAATAATTTGCTGCTATTCAAAATAGTATGTATTGATGCGCTGTCTACAAGACAAGTTCATTTTTCATTTGTCTAGAATTCGGTTCGGGGAACCTCCATTCTTCATGAAAAGAAATAAAAATATTAAAATTTAATAATAAACAAAAATAAATGAACAAATAATAATAATAAGAATACAAAGATAGTAGTTAAGCTTTACTTCAGGAGAGTGGTTAAGGTGATAGTTTTAGGCTTAAAAAGTCGTGGGTTGTAATATAGTAAGAAATCAATTGAATGATTTACTTTTATAAAATTTTATTTGTGACAACTTTCCAAAATTTCATTTCAATTGAATGATTTACTTTTACAAAATTTTATTTGTGACAAGTTTTCAAAATTTGGTTTGTAGTAAATTGTATATTAATTATTTTTACTTGTAAAAGGAATGATTAATACATTCTCTATTTCTTTTCTTTTTTTATTTGTTTAATAACATACCAAAAATATAAAAGAAAATATTACTAAATAACAATAAATTTTTTACTTAAAAATTTAAATACATCTACAGAAAAATCAATCAAATACATTAACAAGATAACGTGTTATAAAACAAAGGAGCAGATTTGGGTTGAAGGAAACGAGAGAATGCAACAAAAAGAGAAAGGGGAGAATAGCTTATTTTTTTATTTCCAATCCATACGTATACAATAGATATCCCTTTATTTATAGGGATCATACCAGAATTTAAACAATTGTAACGGAATGAATAATAAATTATTACAATAAATGGGAATCATAATGACTTTCACAATACGTTTACGTACATAGTTTATTATGAAATGATTAAAATGAAACTACACAAATTTTTAACTTAATCAATTAATTAATAAAAATACATGCATGAAAAATTAAACATCCCCCTAAAAACCCATAACAATACTTCCCTACAATTTTCTTATTTTATTAATTGATTTTCTCATGGAATTAACCCAAGAAATTCAGACCTCCCGCTTTGTGGGTGGGCCTGGACGGAACCCACCCACAAAGCCCAAGGGGATACGCGTGTCCAGGGACACGGAGGAGGTCCGTCACGGCGAAGAGATCGGGGACGAGCTCTGTCATGCTGTCCCGGACTCTAGGATCTACGGTCTTCTACAGGGGCTACGCGTCGAGCGCGTGGTGCCTCCGAGAACTCACCATGATGGTGGACTGCCGCAGGGACCCAGCCTCTAGGAAAATCATCTTGCCCATCTTCTACGATGTAAGACCCAGCTATGTGAAGCAACAAACCAATCTGTACCGGGAGGCCCTCGAGAAGCACAAAGAAAAATATAAGGAAGAGGATGTGAAAATGTGGGAGGAAGCTCTGAAGAAGGTTGGAGGTATCCGTGGTCTCCAAGAAAAAAGAGATATGGGGTATATAACTCATAATCTTTAACCTTTCTCTTTCTTATATAATTATTTATGTCTTTCCGGATATTTCAACAGCTGTTGCTGCCTGCGAGCTTTTTGTAGGGATGGATAATCACGTGGAGAAAGTAATGGGCATGTTGAATTTGAGTTCTCACGTTGAACGACAAGTCATGATGGTGCACGGCATGGGGGGGACTGGAAAGACAATGCTGGCGAATGTCATCTTCAACAGAATCTCTTCCGGATTCAATGGATGCTGCTTCCTTGCAGATGTGCGAGAATCGTTGTCGACTGGTATGGGGGGTGTTGAAAGGCTGCAAAAGAAGCTATTGAAGGATACCTTCGGCAAGTCGGATGGGGAAATTGGTGGCGATGGAATGAATGAGATCCAAAGAAGGCTCCGAAACAGAAAGGTCCTTATCGTTTTTGACGATGTCGGCGAGAGTAGTCAGCTCAAAAGGTTGGTTGGAAATTTCGATTTCTTCGGATCGGGAACTAGAATTATCGTCGTGACGAGGGATAGGAGCGTTTGCGAGGGCCTTATGAGATCCAGTGACATCGCCCATGAAATGGAGGGAATGAGCGATGATCACGCTCTGCAACTCTTCGGTCGGCACGCCTTTGGTGGAAAGGAGTCTCCGGATGACTTTGTTGATTTATCGAAGCGGGTTATTCGTAAGACTGGAAATCTTTCCTTAGCTTTGGGGGTGATCGGAGGGCACTTATTCCAAAAGGAAAAGCGTGTATGGGAGGATACAATGGAAAAGCTTGAGCGAGTGCCTCGCAAAGACGTGTTGATTAAGCTGCGGATAAGCTACGATGACTTGGAAGAGAGGGACAACCTCGTCGTTCTCCAGATCTCTGGGATGGGAATTACGGACAGATTCAATGAAAGACATGGTATTAATTCCCTTTCCCTTGTATCCATCTCCAGGGATGGGAATTTCGGAGCTGCCAGAGTATACTGGGGCTAGGGGACCTGAGAATACTCTGTTTCTATGGGACTCAGATAAGGAAGCTACCTTCCTCGATCTACAATCTAAAGATCCTTTGACGAGTTAGATATTGAAAAATTCGTCTTATCCGGCGGAATTCCAATGTCAGAGGTGCCAAACCTTGTAAAATGCAATCTCCTGTCGTGGATCTCGTTTCCGGTTCCATTTAAAATGAATACCCTCCCTTGATGATAAGGCTTCGGATTTCGAAAACGTGTCCGAGTCGCCATTAACTTATTTTAAGTTCAAGTTAGAAAAACTATAAAGATTCGTTAAGGTTCGGGAATTAGGGATTACTAAATCGCATGCATCACAAAGAAAAGGGAGGCTTTTATCGCGTGTTTCCGATGTCCAAATTTATTTAAGCTCGGTTTTAGAAAAAAGTTCTTTTATATATAAAAATGATCTCGAGCTTAATAATACTTAAAATGTCTACGTGAATAATGTTTATGAAAATATTTCCTTTTAAAAATTGATTTTTGGGGCAAAAATGCAAACAATCATAGATTTATTAATGCCCTTAACAGTTTCTATGCCGAAGATAAATTCAAGGGAGAACCGGGTGTTTGTACCATTTCTCGCTCTATATAGAACGCCCCCGTTAGCGTTTGTACCTCACACTGCTGTTTTAAAATAGGTTGACAGCGAACCTGGCGAGCCGTTGATGTCGTAACGTTGGTGAGTGCGAAGCCATCTACAGAGGGTCTTGATATTCGAAAATCCAAAATAAACCCTCAAATATAACTTCCGTTGTCTTGAACGCGTCGATTGAGGTGCGTATGTTGGTTGTCCGCAAGGCACGGCCCCAAGATACCTGCATAAATATCAAATAGACGAAGTAAACTGTTCGAAGATGGAGGTAGCCTTTTAGTACAAATTATTAACTTCATAAAATATAAATAGTACCTATATTTAAAAAAATAGAATGAACATCGACCCTTTTTATCTTTTAAATAATTTATCCGACGATTATTAAAATCCTATTCTAAACAGTTGTCAAAAATACAATTTATCGAAAGACAAGGTTTTGTTACCTTCAGTTAGCCTGATTTCCATAAACAACTGTGTGTAGCTTGCTCGCCGGAGTAAATTCCTGTAGACGCCGTATAGCAACAGGGTGGACTCCAGCAAGCATTTCTCCGATGAACTCTTTGTCAGTCATCCAAGCAGACTTGTCATATTGAATCACTTTGGGCATAGGATATTTGAAAAGTCCTTCGCCGTCAGCCGGAAGAAGGTCCTTGACAAACTCAAGGGGGAAAATTTTCTTTATAAATTCAACAAGATGCTCGGGTAGCTTGATACCCCCCTCGTAGAGACTGCGAGCTCATCCCGGAACGAACCAAACTCTTTCCTAGATCCATGCAGGAAAGTTTCAATAGTCCGGATGCTTGATTTCATCCTTTATGCGGAAAGGTAGGAAATCTACCAAATCGTTCATCTCTAGGGACATATATATTTAGGACGTCAAAATCAGGCAACAGCTACTGCAGGACTTCTTCAACGGGAAGGAACTCTGCAAGAGCATCAAATCGGATGAGGCAGTGTCTTATGGTGCGGCTGTCCAGGCAGCAATGTTGACCGGCAAAGGGACGAGAAGGTGCAGGACTTGCTTCCCTTGGATGTTGCACCGCTCAGCCTCGGCCTTGAGGCAGCAGGAAGGGTAATGACGGTTCTCATCCCAAGGAACACCACGATACCGACCAAGAAGGAACAGGTCTTCTCGACTTACACAGACAATCAGCCTGGAGTGCTCATCAAGGTGTATGAAGACGAGAGGGCGAGGACAAAGGACAACAACCTGTTGGGCACCTTCACGAGCACAGAATTATACCACAGCTTCAAGCAGATTATAATGCCGGATGATACGGAGAGCTTGATGACCGGCCATAGGCTTGAGAACACAGCTAGCGAGAACCACGAATAGCCAAGACAGGAGCACGTGCAGGAGCAATGCACCAGACGAGAACCAGGTAATGATTGAGTTCCTGCTCTGGTCTTGCAGGTACATCTGCACAGTGGTGCGGAACACGGGTGGCGAACACGAACAGGGAATCAGTATGGTTGTGATGCCGCAACTGACGATTCAAGATCTCTGGAGGTATATGCACATCATATGGTACTGCCTAGCACCGAATGCTTGGCCGCGTAAGGTCTCGGTCGCGCTGGACATCCCGAGCGTGATGCCGCTGACGAGTCTCACAAGTATGGTCAGTACGATGGCGAACGCGGCGAACGACAAAGTGCCGATGTGGCCGAGGGGATCTGCAAATGTGGCCGGTGAGTTTTGCAATCCAAAGATTGACTGCGGACATTGGGAACCTGCAAAGGCTGGCAAAGGCTGGGAACTCGATGAGCATGATAAAAACTCATCCATGCTCAGGAATGGAGAAGACCTTTGGACAGAATGCGAGTCTGGCGAGCTGCTCTACGGCAATATTTTCCCCAGGGGCGCTAGGAGCCAGCGAAATCAACTGGTTCAGCTGATCTGTTTTGTTGGCGAGATCCAGTTTTGAACTCTCTGATGGCAATGGATTGTTGTTGGGATTTGCCGCAGAAGGTCCTGTTCCCGAAGCTTGATCTTCAAATGACATGCACTTCGTGTCATGTTGTTCATGACAACTCTGTGAAGAAGATGCAACTTGAAGGGGCTGCTTGCCGACAATTTGTGCAGACAGGAAGCTTTCACTGACAACGCTGCTGAATTATGTAGTTTTTACCACCTGGGATGCTCCTTCCTCGCCCACTGGGCACTTCCAATCCCCTTCAATTTCATTCAGAGCATCTATGTTCTTGATATCAGAATGCGGAGCTACGATGGATGGAGATTGTTTGTCTTCACATTCAAAGTGACCACCATCTTCCCTAATATCGGACGTCAATGGAACTCCGATTAGATCAGCCGGTTGAACCAAAACTACACTTTCGTCTTTGACGCTCGTGTCATCTGGTAGGAGCTCCATTTTTAGCAGGATCCCCTGGTTCTCCCATCTCAAGCGATTTCATTACAGCCACCGAGTTGTCTTCTTCTACTCTGAGATTGGCATCATCCTCCCAGGTAATTATGATTTCATCAACCGGGGCTGCCTGTTTCCACTGGGGAATCATCATTGTTAGCAGGTGAAGGCAAATTCCCTATTGCGCAGAGCTTTTCATCCATCAATCCCAGCTCATCGGGTGCAGACGACACGCCAGCCTATGTGGTTTGACCAAATTTCAATTGGCCTTTCCGTTCCATCGTCCACAGGCTCGTTCTCTCTTGTGATATCCTCCACGTTCAGACATGCAGATGGTGAGGTTAACCTCCCTTTCCAGTCATCCTCATGTTCTAGGCGGTTCGATTCTTCGGAAACTTCTGGAGAAGTATCTGGAGAGTTCGATTCCGACGGAGGCTGAGGACGCGAGAATGACAGAGGTCCTCGATGTCGTCAACGAACTTGTTGCTCCCATAATAGCGGCTGCAGGTCATACTCCTGGAGGGACGAGGATTCAAATCTGGATTGGAGAGGCTGCTGTTGTGGTCGTTTTTGCTGCTGGTGCTGCTGCTGGTGCTGCTGGTGCTGCTGCTACTGGGACGATCCTGATGATGTTGTGAGGACGCAGCACCATGCAAGGGCATGCCGACGAACTGCTGGGTGGTCGTGGCCTGAGTAGTGGGGCCGGCGGCGCGTGGTGGAGTGCCGAAGCAGGGACAGTCGCCGGGTTCAATAAGAATAGGCTGTTCGCCACGGCTGCAGATGGAGCAGCCTGCGGCGCAGCTGCTGTGGCAGCGGATGTGTACTGGACGTAGGCGGGGTTCATCAGGACGAGGTTTTGGAGCCCGTCGGCGGCCGGTATGTCGGAATTCTGACCGTGGAAGAACGTTGCCATCACTCCTTGTCCGAAAATCCTTCACTGACCCCAACTCTCCTATGCAGATGAAATGGATCGGACGGTGAAATCAACCCATGTACAGCCTTTATCAAACCTGGGGATACTGTCTGGTTTTTCTGGCCGTATGATGGGCTGCGGTACACCAAGGGCCTGGTGGGGAGGAGAGGGGAGGAGAAGAGAGAGGGGGAAAGAAAAGAAATTCTTGCAGGTGAGTTCGCGAGTGTGTAAAACAACAGTTTTGTCTATTCAAAGAAGGCAAAGGTTTCTTTCTCTGCCATCTCTCTCCATCTCTTTCTTTGTAAGATGTCCGCGCAAATCTTTCCACTCACGGTGCCATTTTCCTTGTGAAGAACAAGGTAGAAGGCGCTGTCTTAAGCAGGCATTGCCCAGAATTGAGGTTCAGGATAGGAAGAAAGAAGAAGAAGACGGGAAGACAGAGAAGAGGAAAACAGACTAACAGAAAAGGGGAAAAACCCATGTAACTTCCTTAACCAAAATCGTCTGTCATACAGCCCCTTTATACACACTACACAGCAACATAATGTAATCGTCTAACCATCTAAATTACTAATTTCTCCTCTACTCTGATCTCTTCATTTCCTTCCATCTGGGGCTGCAATTCATCTTGCTGCACTTCATCGTCTGATCCAGCTCCTGTCATGGCCTGTTGTGGCATGTCTTGGGCTTTATCTTGAACTATTCCCGGGCTGCTGGTAGCCTTGAGTTGTTCCTGGGCTGGTTTAGTCCAACACTTCCCCGCAACTCGAACTCCCCTGTTAGCTATGTCAACATCTTCAACTTTCTCGCTTACCTCCATATCTTCAATATTCAACCAAAGCCCAGAATCATTCCTCCTAGAATCATTCCTCGACAGCTCCAGTGTATAATCATCACCCACTTGCTCGTCTGTCAACTTCATATTCTCCCATACTTGTCCACTCTTCCAATGAAGAAAACTGTCCCTAGTTACCACCGTGAGCCATGATCGAGCTCTCAGAAATTTCTGAACTGGAATAACTTTAGTAAGCGGATCTGCCACTTGTCCTTCAGACCCTACGTGTAAGATCTTAAGACTCCCATTCACGACCTTCTCCCTCACAAAACTGAAATCTATTTCAACATGCTTGGTGCGAGCATGCAAAATAGGATTCCCAGCAAGATGGATGGTGCTCATATTGTCACAGAACACTGTCGGAACAGTCTCTGTTTTGCTCTGCAGAACTTGTAACTCCGCTAATAGTTTTTGTACCCAGCTAACCTCAGCTACTCCATCAGCCAACGCTCGGTATTCTGCTTCTGTACTTGAGCGAGATACGACGCGCTGTTTGTGTGAAGCCCAGGAAACCAGATTATGCCCCAGAAAAGTGCAAGCCACTCGTGCTTTTCCTATCATCCGGGCAGCTCGCCCAATTGGCATCCGTAAAACAAGATACCTCCAATGAATTGTTAGTAGTGAACACGATTCCATGATGAATGGTTCCCTTTAGATACCTAAGAATACGTTTCACTGCCTGGAAATGAGCAGATGTTGGTCGATGCAGAAACTGGCACACCTTGTTTACAGCGAAACAGATGTCGGGCCTGGTGTTAGTGCAATATTGTAGTCCTCCTACAATGCTGCGATATTCAGACGGATCTGGGAGTTCATCCCCATCATACAGTGACAAAGTACGAGTGGAAGCCATGGGAGTGGGGACAGGTCTGCAGTCCACCATATGTGTTCGCTCAAGAAGGTCCTTGATATATTTCTCCTGACACAAATGAAGTCCTCTGTTCTGGCGAGTAACTTGAAAACCAAGGAAGTAGGAGAGTTCCCCTAGATCTTTCAGGGCAAATTCCTTGTTCAAGCACGGAAGTAAGGCATCCAAACTAGCAGAATCGGAGCCCGTGACAATAATGTCATCCACATACACTAGAATGATCACAATACCTTCCCTTGTGTGTTTATAGAATAAGGAAGCATCTGCCTTTGAGTTAATGAAGCCCCACTATCCTAAGCACGTGCTAAGCTTCATATACCAGGCTCTTGGGTTTTGCTTCAAACCGTACAATGCTTTCTGGAGAAGACAGACATGAGCAGGGTAAGCAGAGTCTTCAAACCCCGGAGGTTGCTGCATATAGACAGTCTCGGAGAATTCTCCATGAAGAAAGGCGTTATGAACATCCAACTGTTGTAGAGACCAGCCATATGACACAGCCAAGCCAAGGACAACGCGTATGGTTTGATGCTTCACTACTGGACTAAAGGTTTCTTTGTAGTCCACTCCTGCCGTCTGATGGAAACCCTGCGCAACGAGACGTGCTTTGCAGCGTTCCAGAGACCCATCTGAATGAACTTTCACCTTAAGCACCCACTTACATCCCACTATCTTCCGTGCAAAGGTTGCTGGAACAAGAGTCCAGGTACCATTCCGCAGCAATGCCTCATACTCCACCCTCATCGCGTCCTTCCGGATTGGTTGAGAGAACCTCATCAATGGATTTTGGTTCAGTTGGAAAAGGAGAAGTGAGGATTAAAGGTGGGTTCAGGGGAGCACGGATAAGGTATGTTTTCGGTTTAAAAATCCCAGCTTTTGACCGAGTAGTCATAGGGTGTACATTGGCAGACGTAGAAGGTAGTTCTGGTGTCCTTGTTGGCTCTGGTGCATGGGATGGAGAGGAAGCATCACTGGTGTAGGTTCTGCAGAGGAATCAGCGGGGGGCAAAGAAGAAGATGACTGAGAGGATGAAGGTACAGAAACTGGAGGTGGATGGGAGGTAGGAAAGAGAACAATAGGAAGGCATGGTTGTGAAGGAGAGGTGCTTACAGAATATGAGATGTTCTGGAAAAGAAAAGTATGCTCATCAAAGATGACATGTTGAGAGACATCAAAGTATGCTCATCACTCACGGTGCCATTTTCCTTGTGAAGAACAAGGTAGAAGGCGCTGTCTTAAGCAGGCATTGCCCAGAATTGAGGTTCAGGATAGGAAGAAAGAAGAAGAAGACGGGAAGACAGAGAAGAGGAAAACAGACTAACAGAAAAGGGGAAAAACCCATGTAACTTCCTTAACCAAAATCGTTTGTCATACAGCCCCTTTATACACACTACACAGCAACATAATGTAATCGTCTAACCATCTAAATTACTAATTTCTCCTCTACTCTGATCTCTTCATTTCCTTCCTTCTGGGGCTGCAATTCATCTTGCTGCACTTCATCGTCTGATCCAGCTCCTGTCATGGCCTGTTGTGGCATGTCTTGGGCTTTATCTTGAACTATTCCTGGGCTACTGGTAGCCTTGAGTTGTTCCTGGGCTGGTTTAGTCCAACACCTTGGAAGGCCAAACAGAATAAGGATTGCAGCCCATTCACAATGGCGAGGTAGTTTGTAGGGCTCGGTCGTCATGCCCATCATCCTGTCTCCCCCCGACTTCAGGTCTTTTCCGGACTGTGCTTATAGTTTGTTCCTCCAAGAGACAAAGTCCTCGAATCTCCAGCATGTGATGATGACCTTTTGTACTGGCAAAAAAAAATTCAAAAGTAGACGAATTGACCAAAAAATTGAAACAAGAGCGAAGGAATGAATTTACCCGGAATCGATCGCATTAGATTGGGGAATCAAACCGAAGTCATGGTCACTGAGAGCAAACCGTAACCACTGCGACATCGATGCACGGGGGAGGCTCGGCCGGCTGGGATATGACCTGACGCAATTTCTACCGAGAAAATCGAGAAGAAAGCATTACCTTTGACGACAAAGCTTTTTTTTTTCTGTTTCTTCTTTTAGCACTTGTATCTATGTCCCCCTCTGAGTGTCTCGATGATTTTTATTGATTTTAGATGATTTTTATTGATTTTAGATGATTTTTATGATTTTCGATGATTTTAGATGACTTTTATGATTTTCGATGATTTTTAATTTTTAATTTTTGTGATTTTTGTAGAAAAGAAAAAAAATTGGGTTATAACATCTCCGCTCACTGAATTTATCTGGTCTCATCGAGGTTGGGGGCTTTCCAGGGATCGAGAAGCTATGCGGGTTTAGGGTTTAGGGTTGAAGAAATTAAAGTTGGATGTTTATGGCAAGCTAGATTTTCTTTCTACCAAGTTGGGTTCCATGTCCAGGCTGGAGGAACTCTGGTTGGATTCTATGGACATTTCATCCGTATCACAGCTTCCTTCGTCCTTGCGTAAGTTGACACTCGTGGAATACTCAAGTAGGCAGTCAATATGGGGTGGGACTTCGTTGAATGGACCAGATTATATGGGAAATATGAGTTATCCTATTAGGTTGTCAGTTTTAAGATCATTGATGAGGCTATGCTATTTACGTCTGGAGGCATGTGAACGCATCGATTTTCCGGGGTTGAGAGGATGGAGCTCTTGGAGAAATTCATCATCTTAAGGTGTGGTGATTTCGTGGGTGAAATCCCATACCTGTCAAACTTGAGAAGAGCTGCAAAGCGTGCCCCGTATGGTGGAAGATTGTCACTTGATGATTGTTAATAGCGGCAAATTGGAGTCATTTGAAGGCCCGTATCGACAATACCACAACAAATGAATGAAAAAGGAGAATGGAAGTTGAATAATATACTCTACCTCAACAGTATCCAAACAGGAATTCATTAAAAAGGTAAAAGACAAGGGACCAGCATATATTGTTATGAAATGATTAAAATGAACCTTCACCAGTTGAACTCAATCAATTAATTGGTAAAAACACATGCATAAAAAAATAAACATCCCCGTAAAAAACCAGATCAATATTTCCCTCCAAGAATTACGAAAATTAAACCACATTTGGACTATTGTTTTTCTCAACGAATCAACCCAATAAATTTAGACCTCCCGTTTTAATGGGCTTGGACTCAACCAACAAGGAATCCGGCCCATAAAATCACCTCCGATTCTCAAAAAACAAATGAAATGAGCGGAGATGAAGAGATTATTAGGGATTTATCTCTTGAATTTAACCATTTTCAAAGCATTAATTAAATATAACAGAAGCTTTTACGTTCTGTTCGACAAAAATCATATGAATCTGTAAAATGTAAGACTTGTAGTCGCCTCTATTTAGGGAGAGTCAGGGGGAGTTACATGCAAAAATATTTCCCTCAACGATGTATATTTTGTCATTATCAAAAAGGGGGAGATTGTTGAAGTGGTTTTGATAATAAGCCATGACCTTCTGTGAAACATGATAGAAGCTACTCCTGATAATAAGTCAACCTTCTACATGATAGAAGCTACTCCTGATAAGAACCTCCTGCAAGGAAATATTTTTGTAATTAATAATTTATTACGAAATTAAATGTGAATATTTCATGAGAATTCACCAAATTGATTAGGATAATTATCTAGTCGAAATCAAATGATTTTGTTACCAAAGAAATAAAAAAGATAATATATTTCCAATTGAAGGAAATAAATTATCTATTTATGAAATGTTATATATGATTGATTAATTATCTTATGAACGTTATCTTCCATTAATAATTTTTCTTTGGACAACAAAAACGTGTTATTTGTCTAGATTCGTCAAAATAAACTAATGAATCTAACAAAATAACTTGAGGAAATCGATTTTATTTATTTACATTCTTAGAAGGTTATCATAATATGTAATCTTCTGCAATGGTTATCCATGGAGATTTGATTAAATCAATTGATCTTAGTCAGATCTCAACCCCAACGAAAACTTACCAATGGGAGACGTCATTTACATATTAATAGAATTAATATCAATGATTTATTCTTTTTCCATTTAAGTGGAGAAGCTATTTTTGTAAATTAGACCTTCTATGATTAGCTCTTCATCTAAGTGTATAAATAGGAGACCATTCGACCACATTGTGCGTGGTGTTAAGCACTAGACACATTTGTCAGACGTTGGAGCTTGTAATTTTTTGTTGGTTTGAGTCTTGTTAGTCACACACGAGGGATGTTAGCTGCAGAAGGCTGTATCGTTGGTGAAGTCTTCTGGTAGGTGACTCGGGGGCCACAAGGGACTCTTGGTTAGAGGCTGCAGGAGACGTTGGTGGAGGTGTGCGGCTGTAGGTCGGCGTGCCAACGTGCAGTGACCGGAGAGAAAAGCAGATACCTCGGGAGCACAGAAGGTGAGGGACTGAACAGCTTTTGCAATGTGACATTCTGTGTGTGCAGGAACCTAGGACAGAGATTGTTGTCTGCTTGCATGGGGTTTGCCGCTTACTTGTGTAGGGCTTGCTACGTGCTGGCGTGAGGTTCACCACGTAGTCGCTATCTCGAGGAGGTCGCACAGGTCGTGTGGAGCAGCCGGAGGAAAAATCCATATTTGGACGGGGGGACATTATCTACTTGCGTAGGATTCGCTATGTGCTCGCGTGGGGCACACCACGCTTAGTCATGTTAACATGTGCATCTCACTGTGATACAGAACCTTACGGTGTGTTATCTATAGTACAAAACCTTATTCTATGTGCTTTGAAAAATAGTCTTCTCTCGTACAGAGCCTTTTGGTCTGTGCAGTAGAGGGTTGACACATTTAGTATAGAACCTTATGGTCTGTCACATGTAGTACAGAACCTTACTGTCTATGCTGTGAAACCAAGTCACCTATAGTACAGAACCTTCTGGTCTGTGCTGTAGAAAGTAGACATCTGTGGTACATAACCATCTGTTGTGTAGAACCTTATCGTCTGTATTGTGAAAGGCTGATCACGTATCACCTTCTATAATCGTTACTACATTTCGTCTGAGTGGAACCATCCAAAATCTGGGTGAAGAGTGAATGTAAGTAAGTAGCTGAATCACTATAAATATCCTTGTGTCCATTGAGTCAAGTCGCAATCATGTTCGTACGTTCTGTCTTACAGAAGCCTGTCGTAAGGTTCTTCTGCAATAGGGTTAAAAATCCTTAATTGGACTTTTAATACTAATTCACCCCCTCTTAGTGTAACAATTGGTATCAAAGCGGATTTCGACATAAGCTAACCGCTTGTTGTAGATCCCACAGAAGCTCGTGCCAACTACATGTTCTACGCTGCAGAAGCTTTCGTCTCTACATATTATCTAAGCAAATTACTTCTGCTTTTGGTTGGATTACTTTGTTTGGTATTCATGTTCTGATTTTCAGGAACTTAAACAACCCTCATTTCCACATAAGCTTTAAGCTTTGTGAGAATTAAACATCTACTATTCTGTCGAAGCTTATACTCTATCAGAATCTAGTTGCAATTCAACAGAGGCTTATGCTCAGCCTAAATACAACGCTTGGTATAAGGGTTCTGTTCAACAAAGACTGAATTGTCTGTTTGTTCCCACAGAAGCCTCTACCGTTTATACAATATTTTACGGTTGGGCATTGTAGTTCTCTTCTGCAGAAGCCTACAGCCCTGCAAGAGTTTAACAACTGCTCCGTAAAAGAAACTTCAGATTTGTTATATTGACACTCGTGCTCTAGCTAACAGAGGCTTGACTGTCGGTTTGACAACTATTCTCTTCTCAATAGAAGCTTGAAGCTTGTTGAGGTTCTACGTTGTAGTCGTCAAGGTTCTGCTCCACAAAAGCCTATAACTCTATACGAACTAAACTAATGGCCAATAACTAGTTTGTACCAAAACCACATATTGGGAATCCTTCCATATTTGATGGTAAGAATTTTGCTTATTAGAAAATTCGAATGACATTTGTAGATGCTATCGACGAGGACTTATGGTTCGATATAGAAGATGGTCCACCTTCTATACCAGAGAACCAACAAAATGATCGAGATGGTCGTCCCACACGGGGATACCTCAAGGTCAAACGACTCACTAAGACGACGAAGTACTTAATGTTTAGTGCTATTGTGAAAGTGACTTCGTGAAAGTTTCTACTTGCACTTCGGGCAAGGAAATCTGGGATAAGCTTGTCACAATGTATGTTGGGACAGACCAGATTAGAGAAACTAAGATGAATTTCTTAATCCATTAATATGAATATTTTACTATGAAAGGTGGTGAATCCGTAGAACAGATGCTCCAAAGACTAAATCTTCTAGTGATGCCTTAACACATTTAGGCAAACATTATACAAATTCTAAACTAGTGCGAAAAATTCTGCATACTCTACCCAAATCATGGGAAGCCAAGAAAATGGCTACAGGGGAAGCTAAAGATCTTTCAATACTTCGACTAGATCAATTAATGAACTCCTTAATATCATATGAGATGGAAAGATCCTCTCAATATGATATAAAGAGACCCACAGTAGCTTTCAGAGCATCGGAAGAACCAACCGAAGGTTCCGATGATGAAGCAAAAGGTGATTCGGATGACAAACTCGCTATGATAGCTAAACGTCTTCTACTGTTCGCCACCAAGAAACGCTTTAATAAGAGAAGCCAAAATCGTTATAAGCAATCTGATTCATAATCGATCATTTGCTATGAATGTAAAAAGAAAGGGCACTACAGAACATAATGTCCTTTACTTAAATTGAAGGAAAATCCTTCTGCACCATCTAAGGCCAAGAAAGCAATGGCTACTTGGGCAGATCTTGATGATTCTGTTGATGAGGAAGAAGAAGCACTAATGTACCTCACCGCTCATACGGAAACTCAAAATGAAAGTCATACCTGCTTTCAAACAGAAGCTGTTGAAAGTGAATGATATCTGGATAACGGATGCTCCAGGCACATGACCGAAGATCCATCTAAATTTTCTCAACTAACTGTACAAAATGGAGGGTATGTTAAATTCGGTGACAATCGCAAAGGCCCTATCATCGGAAAACGAACCATTGGAAGTCCCGACTCCATGGTTATAGATGAGGTTCTGCTAGTTACAGAACCGAAACATAGTCTGCTGAGCATTAGCCAGCTTTGTGACAAAGGTTATACAATAACTTTTGATCAAGATAAGTGTTCTGGTATCCTAGACAATGGAGTACGTGTCATTGGAAATCGGAAAAGAACATCTATACCTTGACACAGGAGAGCTTCTGTGCTACAGAAAGCTGCCTTTTGTCTGTCAAAGATGAGAGCCATCTGTGGCATAGAAGGTTGGGACATCCAACTTTAAATTGTTATCCAAGCTTGCTAGAAAAGAGTTGGTAAAAGGTTTATCCAACATCAAATTCGAGCAAGACAGCTTCTATGAAGCATGTTCACTTGAAAAATAAACCAAATCTTCATTCAAGTCTAAGAATGAAGTTTCTACTACGCGCAACCGCTAGAACTACTACATATGGATCTATTTGGTCCTACTAGAGTTCAAAGTATTGGTGGTAGAAGACATTGTCTAGTTGTAGTACATGACTACTCTAGATATACATTGGTTAAATTTCTAACTCATAAAAGTGATGCTTTTGAAAGTTTCATAAAGCTTGCTAAGAAATTACAGAATGAAATTGGATCTTCTGTAAAATCTATAAGGACGGATCATGGTACTGAGTTTGAAAACCATGAATTCGCTACCTTCTGTGAAGAAAATGGTATCGATCATAACTTCTTTGCACAATACACTCCTCAACAGAATGGATTAGCAGAAAGGAAAAATCGAACACTTATAGACATGGCTAGAACCATGATAGTGAGAACAACGCTCCATAGAATCTTTGGGCAAAAGCTGTTAATACAGTCTGCTATATCTCTAATAGGGTTCTACTAAGACCCTTACTAGAAAAAACTCCCTATCAACGATACAAGGGGAGAAAACCTAACATTTCCTATTTTTATGCCTTTGGAAGTCCTTGTTTTATCTTGAGACATTCTAAGGATAATCTAGGAAAATTTGAAGCTAAGTCAGATGAAGGCATCTTCCTAGGATACTCGTCTAGCAAAGCCTATAGGATTCTTAACAAAAGGACATATACTATAGAAGAGTCTATTAATGTAAAGACTTACCTATAGAAGATACTACAAAAGATGTAATATCTCTAGAACCTACAGAAAGTCTGGTAGAATACCTACCTTCTACAAAAGAGGTGGGCGAACCTTCTGTTCATGATTCAAAAAAGTATTATGAACAAATAATTGCTAATTCCGAAGAATCATCTCAGAATGATCAACAAAATGATAGTGGAGACTCATGTAACGAGCTTTCGACCAATGACTCCCAAGCCAGTCGGTCCAAGGCACTAGGCGATAAACATCCCGGATCTAATGACTCGAGCTACCATCATCATGACTCGCACCACAAGTACTTATTCAAGCATTTTAATGAATTTTGAATAATTTTATTTTTCTTTTCCGCCTGAACATTGGTGCTTAGAGCCTTGGCAAGATGGATATCTATTTTTTTTCTTCTTCTTTTTATGCATTCCACCCAAGAGTTTCCTTCACAAGGATATCTAGGTGGCTCTACTCCTCCCTAACTTACGTGTGCTCTAAGAGATTAGACTTGTTGCCACTATGAAACAGCTTTAAATGAAAACACAATCTCACCTCACACAGGATATTATGTGAAGGCAGCTCTGCGGTGACTCATCCATCCTCCTTTACGAAATGGTCACTATATCAATTGTATCCTGTAGTTTGTACGGACTTTCCGGTTTACCCAAACGTTTAGAAAATATCCTACAACAGCTAAACTTTTAACTTTGTTTCAATAATATCCACCATAAAATTTTAAACTTTATGAAAATTCGAATTTAGTTCCCAAAATTTTGAAAATTACAAAAAGGTAATTAGAATGTTTGGAGAAGGAAATTTATCGAATACTCCTTCTGGAGCACCTAGAAAATTGGTGTTCGTTCCCGAGTCTAAAGTACTTAGCTAATGAAGTAGGTGAAATAATTAATAGTATGCTAAACTCGGTGGAAAGGGAAAGAGATTTGAAAAGGCCTGAGACTGAGGCGACCTTTGGACTGGCCAGTGAAGCTAGAAAACCAGTTAATAAATTGAAACTGGGAGGAAGAAATTCCAAAGAGTGTCAAGGGAAAGGTGTTGATGAGATGTACAGGGATTCTGTGGCTCCCTTCATCTTAGATCCACGAAAGCGAGATGCAAATCTGAACTCATCAAGTGGTGAGTTGGTAAAAGACCCAAGGAAAGCTTTAGGTCTGACAAGCCAAACTATCCCCAAAGAACAAAGCAAGAATTTGTTCTTAGGGATAATATGTTAAAACCTATAATTACTCCTGGCATGCACATTATTAGCCTGGTGGCTAACAACGGCAACCATACCATCCACATTGACTATCTGGATAGGCCTTTGCAGGGGTTTCCACCATTCATCTGGTAAGGCATTGAGTCTAGCACAACTTATGCTACACCCAGTGTCTATCAGAGTATCTAGAGAATACTCATAGTATCCAGGGAACTTGAATGTTAGAGCCGCGTAATTGCTCAGGTCTTCATCCCTCACATTAAAGAAGTGTGTCTGGGTACTTCTTGGGATGGTTTTATCATCCTCCAGATTTCGTCTACAGGGATAGACCTTTACTCAGCTATCTGTTCAATAACATTATAGACTTTAGGAATCTTAATCAAAGGATTATCTAAATAGGTAACCCTCATCATTCTTAAAGATTCCTCTCAGTTGATCTACTGGGTCTTCATAGACTGGTAGAGACACTTGTCTATACCCGACGATTCTTCCTGAATGTTGTGTCGACGGCCTAGAATCAACATATCTCCGAGCCATCTCCTCATTTAGTGGTGGTGCAGAGGCTTCCACTGGTTGTGGAATTATTACCTCCTCGTCCACATCATTAGCTCTTGAGGAAACATCATAGAGACCATAACCACGAATATTACTGGGCTCTCTCAGTGACAACGCTCTCATAGACAATTGTTTATCAAGCCTAGGAATACTAGACAACGATTCTCCTAAAGGTAATCTGACTACCTCTTTATTGGATGTTTGCCGCGCTAATAGGTCTAGAGCATGTAGAAGGCTCATTCATCACCCAACTTCTGGGCTAGGTTAATTCCAAAGGATTCATCCAAAAATTTGGATGCTTGTATAAGTCTGTGTATAATTCTAGTATAATACGCCAAAAATTTGACCTGGGGAATCATCTTGTCCATATTCAATGACTTTAATCTCAAGGTTAACGAATTCCCCAAACATCTGTCGTTCAAGGCCATCATGTAATTTGGATGGACTTGAAACCATACAGGACCATGTGCCAGATTGGCTTGTATTCCTGATATCAGCTGATCTCTAAACTCTCTCCATCGTTTATCGATCACCGTTGCTACCACAGGGCCATCCACTGGAAGATGAAATAGCGGGACGAATCCTACCTGGATCAATCTAATGTGTATGTAGTTATACACACCTCTTGCAAGTTGCATAGTTTCCCTAATGCGTTGTACATTGAGTAATGGAATATCCAGAGTCTCAAGTTCCGTAGTGGTAACTTGAGCCGTTGCCTTTGTTTTTGAGATGTTTACTATTAATCTAAAATTGAACCTCGAAATATTGTAGACATCTCTAACATTAGTGTTAGGCAACCTCCATTCCAAAATAGTTTGGGATGGATCTTCGTATTGGTGAGCTTCTTCCAGTACCTGACTCGTTGATTCTATAGGAACCAATTCGTTGCCATATCCATTCGCTTCTACTCACATCATGAATAGATACGATGTCTAGTGATTAGAATCATCTTCAGAGTCTGTATCATAATTTGATACTGCCCCTAGATTGATTATACTTCCGAGTCTAAATCACAAATATCGATAAGCCTTGATTTCTTCTTCACAACTCATGTCATCTAGAAAAACCCTCCTAAGCCTTTCTTTCCTCTAGTTTTTTTGAGGACATGTATCCGCTTTGTGGGCTATTGACCCACAAATCCAACAACAATTGTAGCTGCTCAACGGTTTCCCTTTTGGACACTTTGGTTTTCTGCCATTGTTTCACTGGCATCGATCATATCTTTATCCTTAAGGTTATCCCGTCTCCTTACAAACCTTTTGGGTTTGTAAGCAAGACTCCTCCTTTGGACGTCCTTCTTTAGCCACACTTTCCTTTTATTGTATCCAATAAACTTTCGTTTCTTAGAAAAGTGCCTTGCCCTCTTTGGCTCACCAGGAGCATCACAACCATACCTCCTAGGCACATACTCTATTTGAGAGCAACAACTCTTGCTTAGGTAGGGAAGCTTTTTGACTGCTTCCTTTACTTGGAGCTCAATGCACACTTTTCTCATCGCGTACTTGATCGCCGAATTTTACCTCCTAATCCAGGAAATATCTTTGACTCCATTTGAAATAATTCATTGGCCTTTTGCGCTACTTCTGGCCAGGGCTCAGGAAGTTTTGCAGAAAAGGTTCCTAATATGAACTGTTGAAATACCACGTCTAAATTGTAGTAATACCTCTGAAACTCGCAGACGTAGTTACCAAACAAGCACATATTAGAGATTTGCAGCTTAACCAGAGCAGTTAAAGTTTGCTCTTGTTCCACAAATTTCAGAGGATAATAGATGCCACGAAACTCTCGTTTCAGTGCATCAACAATAATAGCCAGCACACCATCAACCTATAATGCCTAACCTATCTTTTCATTGATGTCCGTAAGGGCAACCAAAGATTTCAAATATTTCAGCGCTGTCCCCATGAGGGCTGCTACACATAATTTATAGACGATTCGGGGTGTAACCCTGTGGCAGATGCAATCATTCGAATTAATGATAACCACTCATCTATTCTTTTGGATACATGCTTCCATAATCAATGTCCAGAAAAGCACCGGGAGAAATTAGGTCTTTATTGGCGGACAAAAGTTCGTTCTAAAAGCGCTTCTTGCACACCCCCTTTTAGAAGCAGATATCATTATTGGTAATGCTTTTCTTAAGGGACAAAAGGAAAACCGTCCTTTTGTGCAGGATATCCACGATGTTACTATTAGTCGGGTAAAAATCAATACCCTAAGAAATCCATAGTTACGGTTGAAATTTGGGTTATATCCAGTAAAACTGACAGAGTATTGTGGTGATTCACCATGTGAAAAGGCTTTCAGAGTGCGAGCTATGCGTGGTGAGTACACGGTTGAAAATGATGAATATGTGCAAACCTTGTTTTCTCCAACGAATACCCGGAGTTCTAGCTGGTATAACATCTTGTTTTCTAAACAAGGAGTGTGTACGGCAGTTCAGTTGACCGGAAAATAATGGGATAATTTTATGGTTAAACTTGCCGACAATTTTAATGAGGATCCATTAAAATTGTGGAGTCATAATGGCCTTAAAACCATACTCAAATTAAATGATCCCGAAACAGTCGTAAGAGCTAGAATATCACATATACGGCTGAGATAGTTGATGCGTTTGACAAACAAATTCCCGAGTTGCTTGAAAAGGGCTTGATAAGGGATAGTTATAGTCCACATTCTAGTCCTCCATTTATGGTGATAAACCATGCTAAGCAGGTTCATGGCAAAGCATAAATGATTATGGACTATCGTCAGCTTAATCAAGCTACAAAAGACGATGGCTATAAGATTCATATTGTGGGAGATTTGATTGATAGAATCAGTTTGAGCCAGTCGAAATTCCTTTCCAAATTTGACATGAAAAGTGTATACTTGTAAGTCAAGACGGAAGAGGACTCGATTCATCTTACTGCATTCAATGCTTTGCAAGAAATGTTTGAATGGTTGGTAATGTCGTTCGACCTAAAGAGTACCCCAGGCGTGTTTCAGCGCAAAATGGATAATGCCTTCAAGCATATCCGAAAATTTTGTGCGATCTATATTGACAATGTGCGAGTCTACAGTCAAACTGAAGACGAACACATGAGGCACCTAAATCTCTCCCAAGATTTAGGAAGAATTTCTAAGAAAACATCTTCTAAGAATCCTTGGTTGAAGAGTTAATCTTGGAAATTGATGCTTCAAATGATTTCTGGGAGTACTCAAAATAAGATGAAAAAAACCAAAACCCATTTGTAAGTATTGTTGGGGTTGTTTCAAGGGGTACAAACTCTGATACCTGATACACGAAAAAGAGGTATTTGCCTTAAACTACGGAATAAAGGTTTTTTACATCTTTTTGGCACCAAAGAAATTCTTAGTGCGGTCTGACTCGACCTATGTAAAATGGCTCATGAGTCTAAATCTAAAAGAGACTAGGCAGACTAGATTTTTGAGGTTACAAGAGTAGTTTAGCTATTATAAATTCGATGTTGAGTTTATTCCGTCGGACAAGAACATAATAGCCGACTCTCTCTCTAGAGAACTTACAGATGGATCCCCCCGCGAAGAGAAGATTTGCTGAGGATACAAGCAGGAGGGGCACTCCAAGAAGGTACGTCCCAATAAGAAAGAGAGTGAGCCTCATGAGGCTAGTTCCGAGTCTGGAACGGAAGCAAAAGCAGTTATCTGCTGGTAGTGTAAGGGACCTGGGCATCGTTCATTCGAATGTCCGAGTAAGCTGAAAACTATGGATTCCCAAAAGGGAAAGGCTGCTTTTAAGGAGAAAGCTTCTGCTAACTCCAAAGAAAAGGCGAAAACAGAAGGGAATGGCTGAACCTAAGGAGAAGGTGAATACTAACATCGAAGGAAAAGCGAAAATGAATTCCTAGAAAGGGAAGGCTGAACCCTAGGAGAAGGGTAACGCCAACTCTAAGGGTAAAGTGAAAGTGCTAGTCGAACCTAAGAAGAAGGCGAAAGCCAGATCTAAAGGAGAGACGAAAGTTCCTCATAAGAGGATGGCTGAACCTGAGGAGAAAATCTCCAAGGGAAAGGCACAAGTAGCAGATCTAAAGGGGGAAGCTCCGGCTAAATCCAAGAGGAAAGCTAAGAGGGCAATGAAGGATAAAGTTTCTAAACCCTCTGATCCTGAGAAGGATGCTCCGGTAAAGGAGGATAAGGTTGAAGAACCTTGGTGGTACCCACTTATCACAATGCAGTTCAATTATTGTCGTGATCATCTGGCAAAGGAATGAAAGTCTCTGTCCGGGATGCAGTAAATTCATACAAAGGGATGCTGCAACGACAAAAGGAGGAGAAAGAAAAAGCTGAGGCTGGGTTGCTCAGGAAGAGGTAGAATTCAAAGCTTTCATTGGCCAATCCAATCCTATTGAGGAGGGTACGACATAAATGGAGTTTGATGACTATTTTGGGCAGGGAATAATCGCTATACTCAGAGAAAGAACCTCTGGATTTTTGAAAGAGAACCTTGAGGAAGTAATTCCTGAGAAACATTCGGTAAAGGAATCTGGTGAGCAGTAAGCTCACGATGATGAGAATCATAAGGAAACAATTCCTAAAAAGAACTCTATCAAGGAGTCTCGTGAACAAGTTAACGATGATGAAAGTCATGAAGGCTAGGAAGAGGCTTGGTATTTTGATTCTGATGCTATGGGAGACGATTCTCTTTCATGGGATGTAATGACAATCTGCGGTGGACTCAAATGAGGAATCAAACATAAATTGTTTTGACAGATTGAGTGATTTGCTGAAGGCTATGGCATATATGAAAGATCTGGAGTCCGAGCTACATTTATGTGCTTCAGATGGAGAAGAGCTGTTTATACAGGCAACAATGCGACAACAAATTCTCACGACCACTATGTCCATAGTTCCATGGGAGGTAAATAACTTTAAGTCTTCAGTACTAGTGGATATAATGGAAATAAACAGATCAGACGGAGAGTCGATATCACAGTTGCCTTTATTGGTAAACCTTTTACTCGGATGCCTTGGCTATGGACCAAAATATGCCACGGTATTGATTACCAGCACTATGGGAGAACAGGATGAACAAGGAGCTATAATGATGAATAGACGAATTTGGGACATGCACCCTAGTGAAGGTAAACGTCTAGTAGAACCCCGCAGATAGGACCTTGCAAAAGTATTAACGAGAAAATGTAGTACAAAAAGACAGCAAAGCGAAATTCTTTAAAGAATATTATTGTTTGCTCAGTGACAGATACGACTTCGTCACGATCCAACGTTCATACTTAAGTTATGAAGATCCAGAGATCAACGAACGTGGATGGAAAAAGGTGTTGGATTTCTTTGATAACTTATGGATGAGAGAAAACACTTAACTAAATTTCTGGACGGACACCTTTGAAGTATGGAAAAAAATCACTGACAACTTAGACAAATCATGGGATCAACGATTTAAGGAAGCAAGGTTGAGAGGCCAAGAGATCAAGAGGAATATCTAGCAGAACATGCATTCTCAAAGGAAGAAGGCGAAGCGTCATCCATGACGTCAAACGCCAATAATGAAGGAATCTCCCCGAACAAAGAAATGATCCAGACGGGAGAAGAAAAGGCTGTACAATGTTAGGACAATTAGCTTTCTTTCCAGTAGTTTTTGGTCGGTTGGACCATTTGCTTTTAGTTTTTGTCTGGTTTTAATAAATTAGATTCCTTTACTTTTGTGCCTACAAACAGTGAACAGATATCAGCATTTGTATATATATTTTACAACCCTCTACCATATTCAGGAAGGCAATCTGAATAGAGAATTTTCTTTCACATCTCCCTGAGTTGAAATTCTTTGATTGACCTTCAAGAATACCTAAGTGAATCATGTTAGAATTAACGTGGACATACAAATGTGGTTAAGAATAACAAAAGGCAAGATCATTTGATCAAACCTTGAAGGATGCCTGCGGGTTGGAACCTTGTTGAGGAGGAGTGTTGTCTATATAATACCCTCAAGGGAAGGACATTTCTTACAACACAGAAGAGCCTCTCCATTCTGCAATTCCTTCACTCAAAAAAATTGTGTAAAACACTTGAACTCTGAATCTGTGAGGACTTAATAGTAAATATAAAAAACATTAGGGAGTCAATTATAAACTAGAAATGTAGAAAAATTGTAATTTTGGATAAAATCATAACAAGGTAAAACTACGGGCTGCGTGAAGATATATTTTTAATTATAGGATAGATCAGATAAAACAGATAAAGTTGGGGATATATTTTATAATTAAGCCTTACGAAATACCCTGCGACAAGAATCCCCTCCACCATGCGGTCTAGAAGGATCTTTCCTGGGACTACCAAGAAGGACGACAACAGTGATATTGTTCCCACATCCCCGGCAGAGAATCCACAGCAGACAAGTGTATAAGAATAATCTGACATTATCTTTTTCCCAACAGTTTTCTGTGGACAATGATCTTCCCTAAGTGGCAATTGCTTTCATCCTTCTAATTATCAATTCCATCCCAACGAAATCAATCTAGTTTTCAACTAAATCAATTAGACCCAACAAAAAGGCCAAGCCTCATCTTCTTCTTGCCCCATCATTCTTCATTTTTTAAGAAAAGGAAAAGGAACCGGATACCAGACGAAGAGGGGATCTCTCCTCTTTTTCACCCGGGGACTTCACTTAGAAAAGAAGAGGACACTGCCTTCTTCTTCATTACAAACAACTACAGACCACCATCATGTTTCAAATTTTCCCTCTGTGTCACATCTTCTCCCAAACTCCCTGACCCTTCAAGATCAAGCGTCCGCAGTTCCAAGGTAAGCCTGGCTACCACATGCACACCCCTTGAAACCAACCTTCAACCAAGCCACGAAGAAACTTTCCAGAAGGCTGTCTCAAGGCGAACACAAGCAGGAAGACTGGACTTCATCCACACGGGAACTGAGAGCTTCATCATCAACCCACAGCAGGCAGCTGTAGATACATGGTGACGTTATTCGATGACTACCGAAGGAATGTCTTGGTAGACTTCATGTAGGAGAGGTTAGAGATTTTACAGAAGTTTAGAGAGTTCAAGCTCAAGGTAGAGAACCGCTTGCAAATGAAGCTGATGTGTCTGCGCACCGACAATGGGAGAGAATACACCTCCAAGGAGTTTATAGAATACCATCAATCAAATAAAGGGTTGGGTGGGGGGGACACCATCAATTGATCGTGTTTGTGGGGTGTAATTGTTGTTATAACGCTCAAAAGACTAGTTATAATGACAATCCTTTAGTATAATTAAAAGAAATAGATTTTCTTTAACTTTTTGGAATATCAATCCCATGTTACTTCAACAAGAAGTTAGTAAACTGAGTTACTTCAACGAGAAATGTTTAGTGAAATTAGTGTGGTCACTGATACAACAATGATTAGAAGTTTTCTCTTTTTACAACATTACCAAAGTGAATTGTGTGTACAGATACTTATCACAAACTCATTCCCTAATAAAAGCTATGCTTAGATACCAAAGTATTGTTGAATAGATGTTAGTATCATTTATTTAAGGACAAGACAAGCTAAGTCGCTAGGCAATCCTAGTCAGGAAATTAGTTCTCAATCAAAAACATCGATGTCAACCAAATGTAAAATTTATAGGTAATAATAGGATTTGAACTTGGGACCTCCAAGTGAACCCTCAATGCCCTAACCACTGGGGCTTAAGGGACAAGTTCATTCGTGGCTTACTTTAAATATGAGAGTGTATATATAATTACATAGCAAATCATTTTGAATCAAATGCATCTAATCCTTAATATCAATTTGTGGGATGAGTCGAAGGTGGGGCCAATATTTCCCTTTGCCCTTCCTGAATTTCTCCTTCAACAAGGGACAGCTTGAAATGATGAAACATTCCAGGGAGTCAGGGAGTCCATCGTTTGGCAACTGTCTCAGCCTCTCACAGTTATTAATAGTCAAAGATTGAAGGGAGGTGAGGTGGTGTCTGAGTCCCTCACCTTCCTATCCAACTTCTTCATTTCCCCAATAATCAATCTCAAGGGGGATGAAGGGAGGAGGCGACTCCAGTCTTCATCATTACGAAGAAAACACTCCATCTCATCCACGCATCCCATCCCTCCATCAATCAACAATTATTGTAAGGCGGAGAGACCCCTCAATCCCCACTCCTCGATTGTTTGACTCAGATTTCGCTATCTCCCAATCCAAAGGGTCTCCAAATTGGGAGGCAGGCCTCCTCTCGGTGGTAAGCTTGTGATGCCTTCGCATTGCATAACATATAGTGATTTGAGGCATGTTAGTTGGTGCATGTCGGCAGGCAAAGACTCCACCATTGGACAATTTGATTGAGACCTCCTCTCATGTCGGCATGTTAGTTGGTGCATGTCGGCATGTTTGAGACCTCCTCTCGTGTCCAACAGAGAACCCTTTTTTTCATTCTTAGCTTTGCTTTCAAGGCTACATCCAAACTCAATGATTAAGAAACGAATCGTACCAGCAAAAAGTCATTGAAGTGATTAATATTCAAATCCGCACGCAAGAGGGGGAATTTTTGGAGCAACATGAGCCGTGAAACATGTAAAAGAAATCAACAAATATTTTAAGAACATGTAATAGTCATGGAATGCCCACTTTGAGGAACATGGATTCTTCATTTTAATTCATGATGTAATTTTACACATTCCTCAAAATGCCCTTAAATTATTTTATTTTATTTTTTATATTTTCAATCAATCCATTTATTTTAATTATTTTTTCATATTTTGTAAATTAGTATTATGAAGTTATAAATTCATGTTAGAAAAAAATATACTTATACAGTGATATAAAAATTGCTAGTCTTTGCAGGTATAAAAATTGGTTTCATAAAAAAATTATAAATATTATACAGTGAGAAACATGGTTGTAACGTGAGAATTAATGTAGTCTGTTGCATACGATGAGGCTGCACAGGATCTTACGAGAAAAGGACCAATTTCCCCACGGATAAGCAACAACTTCATCGCATACACGATATTGTCAAACGAGTGCCGAATACACAACTCCTAAGCCACTACTATATAATCAAGAGGTGGCGGGTGGGAACCCATGCTACTAACACTCTCGTGATCATCTATCTAAGTGTATTTATTAATTACTTTTAATGTATTTTTGTAATCGGATTGTGAGTAATATTGAGTGTCTAGAAACCGTAGAGAGAATAATGTGGAGTAAATATATATCGCTTTCTTATATTAATAACTTCACATCGGAGATTAGAATATTAGTGATTTTAAATACACGACCGTTAAGTAATGTTTGTCATTTAAGATGAGATTTATTATATCTCATAAATAATCATCGGGATGTTAGTGAGATGAAGACATTATACTTCAAATAATCGGTTTAAAATGGTTTTGATTTATGACTATTATTCTATAAATGTGGGTGATTAAAAATTGTTGCTAAATAGTTTACCTTAGTATGTGTATGCATGTACACTACCTTCGTATATAACATCTAGAGTGTCCACGCAAAATCATGTTACACAAAACTTCTTCGTTTTATTCTAATGAAGATTAGAATTAATAGGTTTTAAGTTTCGGAATTATAATAGGTTAGATTACAAAAATTATTCTAAAATATTGGAAACAATAAATTCTAGTATTGAATTTAAGTTGCTTGAATACGTGTAAGTTACGGAAAAAAATATGACGCATACCAATAAACGTGACACCAACGAATAAGTATAGCAAAAGATATAATAATATGATAAGTATTACTATATCATAATAACCTTAAAATATCAACACCTTCTCAAACTTTCTAGGAGCTTCACTTCTCGATCCTTCCTCTGACAGCAAGGTGAAGATATTTTCATCAATACGTGGTGAATTCACTATTTTAATGTTTGGTAAATCATGTGGTAAAAGTAAGAGTTACGTGGCTAACTCTACTACATATTCTACGGGCAATTTTCCATTTGTAAATCATCCCTCCACAAGTAGTAATCGATCACTTCTCTCCATTCCCTCTCTCTCCCATTCACAGTAGAAATTGGTGGGTTAAACTAATTGTTCCAGCTCAAGACCAACATCACACCGCGACGGTTTAGTTCTGTTAATCCTAGTTTTGATGATGAATTTAAACGACAATGAATTGTTATGGCTCCATAAATTGCGTGCTTACCTTTGGTGATGTGCTTGCACAAAGTATTGCTGAGGCATAAACATAAGCAGTATCTTGTTGCATTACAGTATGCTGCTTTTGTCTTGATATGCTTATTAATTATATATTTGGAAATAAAATAATTCTTATTTATTTTATATTTCTAATTAAATCAAATTATATTCTGAGATGTCCAAATATGTTGAATATGCCAAATCATCTGAAGGCAACTCATAATCGTAATATTTGGAGATTTGGGAACAAAATATTTTATTTTGGAAAGTTCTGATCATCTACAACAATGTTATGCTGCAAAGATACAAATTGTTGAATCAATAGTTTTAATTACGCTTTTATTTTAATATCTGATTTGATAGGATCTTATTAGGTCAGTTAATTTATAAAATATAGAAACTAATAATCTCATTTCAGATGAGACTGATTATTCAAGGGAAGTTACTATTTGAGGACTTTCCTTCTTGGTCACCGTGACCGTTGAACAGCTGTCCGCTGAGACTGACCACAATGTGCTGAAATTTGGTAAACTAGGAAACAAATTATCTGTTTTACTCTCCATTGAAAATCGGACGATATTCTTACAAAAAAAACTGTCTAAGTGGTCCGTGTGGTTGTCCGAAGCCTGTGTGATTTGAGTGAAGCTTTGTAGCTGTCTGAGCTGAGTGCGGCGGAGAGCGGAAGGTGCTAAGTGATCGCCTGATTCTCACTTTTGCAACTGCCTGAGGGACTGTCAAGGGCCGTGTGCTACCTTGGTTGCTGTGAGAGGCACTGGGTGTCCTCGGTACGTTCAAGGAGCGGTTGGCGGATCGATTGAGGGAAGGTAAGTGAGTACCTATTCTTAATTCAGTAACCAGTTGCTAACCCATCAGCAAGAAGCCGTTCTTGTTTTGTCTTTTCGCTGGGAAGTCTCGAGCCTACGGAGTTTGACTAGTTGGACACGTACTTGCTGGTGCGCGCCAGAAGTCTCGTGCATGCAGAGTAGAGCAGGAGTTGGAAATGTCACCGGAGTGGAAAGAGGTCCTCCCGAGGACAGAGGTGCTTTGCAGAAGTCTCGACTTCCTGATACAGAGGGATAATAGAGCAGGTTGTGTGGGAGCCGCCGGAGCAGAAAACCCCACCCTAAGCACTGGGTGTGCAGTGTAGTGAGTCACGGTTGTGGTAATCGTGCACGTCCGAACTGTGTGTATGACATATACCTCGACTTTGCTGTGTGAGAAGTCAAGTTCCGCTGTGAGGAACCAATCTTTTCTGTGGTTTTAATATCTGTTCTAAGTGATCTTCTTTGTGGTTGTCTCTTGTGTTGAAATATAGGTTCTCATCTTGAGAAGATACAAAAGCCGTCTGGAAATCCTCTCCTGTGTGATTAAGTGTTGAAGCATTCCTCTAATGTGAACCAGAAACGGGCTGCTATTTGAGAAGTCGTTCTATCACTGTAACGAATAACTTTATGAGGATTTATTTAACAAACGTTGTCTTTGTGCTTTGATAGACAGGTCTACACTAAAGCGACAACGTATTGCGTGAGAATCCGTTGAGCTACCAAAAGCTGAACATGGGCATCCATTTGTTGGAAACGAGAAGGCGTCCACTGAGTGAGGAGCTGATCGTTGCTTCTAAGGGATCTTTAATTTATTTAAGGATTCCTGTGAGAAACTGAAAGCCTAGTGCAAGGGCATTTTGTACCCATTATATTTACATAGTGGAATCATCTCGTTGGTAGAAAGTGGACGTAGGTTTGTTACGGCTCAACCATTATAAAAAATTGTGTCCCTTACGATCGTGCTTACATCCATACACGTATCTAACGATCAACATCGTAACGCTTACAGCGAGCCAACCTCATTTCTAAGTAACGCATTGTTGTGATATAGTACGCTTCCACATACTCTGAGAAAGGGTAAAAAGGGAATAAACACTAATTCACCCTCCTCTTAGTATAGATAAACGATCCAACAAGTTCCTCGTTTGGCATCAGAGTCGAGTTGTCGGGGTCGAGTTGCCGAAGTCCAACATAGGCTTTACCGAAGTCCAGCGGAGATCCTGTCGAAATCCCGCAAAGGTTCTGGAGAAATATAACGAAGATTCTGCCGAAATACTGTCGAAGTTTTGTTGAAAAAGCTGCAATACGAGATTGCGTTGCGCATAGGACGGGGACCAGGCTACGCTTCCAGAAGTCTAACCCGGTATGGCGGAATTTAATACTGTCGACATGCTGAAGAAATTAAATAACCAAAATTGTAGCACGTGGAAGACGTGCATGGAGTCCTATCTCCATTGCCATGATCTATGGGTGATTATTGGCGGAAGTGAGATGACCCCACCGGAGGAGGATGTTGCCGCACTGAGAAAATGGCGGATTAAGGCAGGGAAGACGATGTTCGACATTAAGACTACCATAGAGGAAGAAATGCTTGAGCTATAAGGTACGCCATTACACCAAAAGATGCTTGGGATATATACTAGCAACTAGTTTCTCGAAGAAAACGATATGAGGTTACAGTTGCTAGAAAATGACTTGCTGACAGTTAGGCAAGGAGACGAGTTAATCAGTATTTCCTAGAGTAAAGTCCTTATGCCGGGAGATTTCAGAGCTAGAGCCATAATCTAGGACTAGTGATGACAAAATGAGGAGGATTATCATCCATGGTTTAAGGCCAGAATATAGGGGATTTATTGTGGCAGTGCAAGAATGGCCCACGCTGCTGTTCCTAGAAGATTTAGAAAATTTGCTAGCTAATCAGGAGACGTTAGCAAAACAACTGGAGGGCGTAACCTTAAAAAATGAAGAAGAAGCCTTATATAGTAATAAGGGAAGAAGCCATATTAAAAATAAGAGGGCTGAGGAGGGAAGATTGCAACAAGGCAGTAGAAGTGAGAGACGTGATCAACAATTGAACAGACAGGGTATAGAGAACGAAACTGCAAACCAATGGTATGAGAGACTTGGGCACGTCGGCTATCAGAAGTTGAAGATCATGATGAACAAGGAGATGGTAAAGGGCCTTCCTCAGCTGGAGGTAAATGTTGACAATGTCTGCTTAGGCTGATAGTACAGTAAAACACATCGATTACCGTACGAAGAGTCCAAGTATAGGGCCGAAGAACCACTACAGCTGATACACACTAATGTGTTTGAACCGGTGAAACACCATCAACCTGTAAAGGTTATGCTCAAGACATTTTCCAAACAACTCTGATTATTAAACCAATACGGAAATCTTTTGCCCCTGTAGCCACGTATAATAGTACGTGAAGTTAGCAAGCAATAATGTAACCCCTTAGTTAAGTAGGTGACACGAGTTGATTTTCTAGTACCATAAATTAATGAAACAATAGCCGACCTAATAGTTGCTTCGCCTGCGGCAATAACCGAAATTGCATTGCACATTCATAATAGGCATAAGAAAACATGATCCCTACATGTGCATATTAAAATGGGGCAGATTTTTAGTCGAAGTAGAGCATAAACCTAACCCCGCCACTACTCTCAAGACGAGATTAACGCTTTATGTGTGTATTACAAACTAAAACTGTATTTTGAAAATTAAAAAAAAAAACAACGAATCGTATTGTCATACAAAGCTCCAGTATCTTAGGAGGCCATCTTGAAACACGTTTAACGCTTAATTGTTAGTCGGTAACGGTTAGAAAAAATAATCTGCCTAAATCGTTATTTTTGCGATCATTTAGTTAAATCGTTGTTTTAGACAACGATTTTAGGTTTGTCAAAATTTTTCTAACTTTTCATGAGTTGCTCTTTTTCGTGATTTGAATCCGAGACATAAGAAGACCTAAAAGAGAAATAAAAATTGTTGTTATAGTTGTTAATTCTGATAGCAACTTTATCATACACATTTTGTAAATTAAAAATCACTTTTTAAAATATTAACATATCAAAATTTTTCTAAACTATTTAGAATTTATATCATTTACTAACCTTTTTAAAAAATGGGCAATATCTATTGTAAATTATCTCCCTACCAACCACTCTCTAGAAGCCTCGTGGATCCTTCTCAGAGAGTCAAATTGTGGCTCAAGAAACTACATTACAGCAAGAAAAATTGAGAAGGAGGTAGTATCTGAATAGAGAAATGTTAGGTAAAGTAAAAGGTAAAAAATAAAGAAACGTGACCGGGATTTGCCATTATAAATAGGGGATGCATCCCCATTTTCGTGTAAGTCCAACTCAAGTAAATTGATGGAATCCGCATATCATTCCCACTCCAACGCAAACATGAGTTCTGCAGCCCAAGGCATTGGCCGCCGTGATACGAATGAACTGCTCCGAGCACAATATAAGGTATTTAGCCAGACGTTCGGGTTCATGAAGTCCGCAATGCTCAAGTGCGCCATCCAGTTACGTATCCCCAACCTCATCTACGAGCAAGGCCGCCCCATGACCCTCCCCGAACTGGTTCACGCCATGCGCATCAACCAAGAGAAATCCCACGGTTTGTTCCACCTCTTGCGCTTCCTCGTCCACTGCGGCTTCTTTGAGATTGTGCAGTCTGAAGGCGGAGGAGATCCGACCTACGCCTTAAACAGTACTTCAGAAGTCCTTCTGAGTGATGACGAGTTCAGCATGCAGCCACGGGTGATGATGATCTTGAATCCTACAGTCTTGACCCCATGCGACCAGTTTGCTGAGTGGCTCCAGAATGATAAGTCCACGGCTTTTGGGATGGCTTTCGGGTATGAATTCTGGGAGGGCACCGCCCGTGACTCCTCGTGGAATGATTTGGTCAACAAGGCTATGGCAAGCGATGCGTGGTTGGTGTCGAGCATTTTGGTCAACGGGGAAGGGAAGGAGGTCTGTATGTGGCAGGGGACATGTTCCAAGAAGTCCCCCCTGCAGATGCGGTTGTACTAAAGGTGAGTCTATCGCTTTTACATGATTCATTTTTTGACGAAATATCAAGTCGAGATTTCCTAACGATCTAAATTTTAAATCGTCGGCCAGCCGGAAAAAGTCGACACTCCATGACTGGGGAGACGGCGATTGCCTGAAGATACTAAAGAGATGCAGGGAGTTGATCTCGCAGCAGAACAAGAAAGGGAAGGTGTTGATAATCGACGTGGTGATCGGGGACACGAGCGGGAACGGGAGCAAGGAAAAAACCGACTTGCATCTGTCCACCGATATCGCGATGATGGCTCTCTGCTCTGCAAAAGAAAGGACTAAGAAGGATTGGGCGAAGCTATTCAGCAATGCCGGATTCAGCAGGTATGAGATCAGTCCCATTGATATTGGTTTAAAGTCGGTAATTTAGGTCTACCCGTAACTTCAAGTCTGCATAGAACTTAGCACTATGTTCATGCATTGTCTTAACAGCCCGTTTGGTTTCCGGATTTTGTACCGGAGTGGAATGGAATGAAAATAAAAATTCGATTTTGAGATAAAAGTTTTGGGATTGTTTACTATATTTCAGAAAAAAAAAAGCTCCCGGTCTTTATGGACACGTTAATGTTTAGGAAATTAATAACTTCTTCAAGATAAAAAAGGAATGTCAGGCCATGTATCACAACAATTAAAGTAGTTTGCTACGAGCTCTAGGAGTGTCAACCGAGGTAGTCCGAATGTGTTTGTTTCCGTTTTCGTTGTGGGATAAGGCTCGATCATGGCTTCATTCTTTGTCAGAAAAGGCAGTCCTGTTCGCGTCGAAAACGGATCACGTCAAAAATTTTTGGCAATAAGACTCATAGGGATTGTAAATGTGGTCGCCAATAAGTAATCGAATGAAATTGATTGAATGTAAACAGTTTCACAATAAGCGAAGAATGCTTACAGCCATAAAAATAAAAACAAGGATGGTAGTAAGGTTGTAAACTGGCTACTGGGCTCTGTAGACTCAGAGCGGGGTCATAGACTTGATGCTGGAAACTGCAATCCAGCAAGTCTGGGCGATGAAGGACGTCGTAGATTTCACGCTGGGCACTCCGGTATTGGGAATATGGGCCGCGTCGTCGTAGACTTGATAACAAAGCGCTGTAGACTTGCACTCCTTGGCTAGCAGAACTTGGATGCTGAGCTTGGTGGACGGAATGTGGTCGAATGTAGAGGCGGACGTGGATACCAAGGCTACGATTGCTGACCCTGGTGGCGTTGTCGAAGGTGGAGACGTGTACTGGGACTACGGTGGCTCGTCCTGGCATTGGAGTGCTGGCGGGGATTAGTTACCAGAGCTACGGTGGCTCACTCTGATGGTGGAAGTGAAGGCGGAGTTTGGTTACCAGAGCTACGGTTGCTCACTCTGATGGTGAAAGTGAAGGCGGAGTTTAGTTAACAGAGCTACGATTGCTCACTCTGATGGTGGAAGTGAAGACCAATGAAACCTTAAGGGTTTCGCCTAGGTCGGGGAATCCTAACAACTAACAACTAAGGGGTGATGAGCAAGATAAGCATCTGTTGGCTGATTTGTTCGTGATTTTCTTTGAGGGAGATCTCCTCCCTTTTATACTCGGTCTGTTACGACCTTCGAAGATTTTCTAGTCTCAACCACCCCCAAGGATCTTGAAGCCAACAAACTAACTTCTAAGACGTACCACTCGTGTGGACGTGGGTCGTAGACTCCTTTGACTTTGGAGTCAATTAACTGTCTTTTAAGACGTGCATCAGTATAGACTTGGGTCGTAAGCTCCATTAATTTTGGGGATATTAAACCGTCCTTTATGACATGTGTCTTGTGCAAGCGCGGGTTGTAGACTTCCATTGACTTCGAGGGCACCACCCAGCCATATAGTCTGTGTAGACTAGAACTGCAGGCCTGGTGTGACTGTCTCTATTATGGGCTCCGCGTCTATTGTGGGCTTCGTTAGAAACAATAGGCCCAAAATAGTCTATCGTGTCAACATCATGTCAACATAAGCCCCCTTTTTTGCTGAGGGGACTTCTGTCACCTGAGCACTTCTAACATTGCTTGTTTCAGAAGGAAAATCTTTTTTCTTCTGCAAAAAGAAAACCTTTCATCTTCTCCCTTATGCAGAAAGAAAGCCCTTCGTCTTCTTCCTCTTATCTTCTGTAGAAAGAAAACCTTTCGTCTTCTTCCTTCCAAACTTTCTTTGAAAACCCTTACAAACTCTCTGGAAATCCTCACTTCATGCCTCGATGATGTCCCTTCTTTTCACCTTCCAAACCTTGGGTTTTGCTTCCAAGCCTTGCTTCTCGATATGGTCCCCCTAATTACAGAGTCCTTCATCTCATTTCGTCGAGAACTTGAAGATGAGCGGTTTCCTTCGCTTCCCCCCCCCCCCCGTTGAGAGACGAGTGGCGCAGAAATTGTTCTCCACTTGGCTCGGGGAGCGGGGGCACGAGGCTGGTGATTCCCTGTGTTGCGTGCAGCCATTGCCTTGCTTGCAGATGCTAGTGCTCACAGGTAACCAGACAACCCTTAGCGCTGATACAGTTAAGTGTTGTGGAGCGTACATGCTGGAGCCCTACTACCTGTTTAAAGACAAGCGGCTGTACGTCTCCGTAACAAGGCATATCTGTCCTACTGGGAGTTTCCCCGGGGTACACGCCACGACTAGTTCTCCTTTCCTGCTGTTCATCCTATTCTTTTGCAAAGAAGGATGTTCCAACAACAATGTACCCTTCCGCAAGAGACGCCCACAGCATGCAATCCAAAAGCTGGACAACCTCGGAAGGCCGTTCAGACAGCCAAGTATTGTTGCAGATTGCTCAGATGTGGTCCTGAAGTAAATGAAGACCCTGGGGCTGCATTGTCTTCATCATCCGACATTACAACAGGCCCCTTGACCTCGAAGGGCAGAAGGCTTGCAGTGTTCAGTGCCCCATCATACGCGAGCTTTCTCTTGGCCTAGTGAGACAGACCGTAGGTATTCACTAGTTGACTCGTTACTGCCAGACTCTAGGGAAGAAGAGGCGAAAGCCCAGTGAGGTAGACCGTAGGTATTCACGAGTCAACCCGCCTCTGCCAGACTCCAGGGAAGAAAAGGCAGTAGGAGAAGAATAAGGAGCGGAGGAGGAAAAAAAAGTGGGATCAACGATGTAGCAGTCGAAGGGCTAACCAAGTGCGAGAAAAAAGGAAAAGCGAGCTTAGTTTCAGAGAGTTTTTTTTTCCTATGAAAGCGTTTCTGTGATGGTCGACATTAAGTTCTCCCTTTGTCGATTTGACGACTATATCATCAATGTAGACTTCTACTGCCTTGCCAAGAGAGGCATCAAATATAGTATTCATTGCTCGCTGATAGGTAGCACCGGCGTTCTTTAATCCAAATGGCATTACTACCCATCCGAATATTCCTGGGGGACATCTGAATGCTGTTTTATGTATGTCCTCTTCTGCGATGAGGATTTGGTTGTAACCAGAAAAACCATCCATGAACGACATAATCTGATGCCCTGCTGTCTTGTCTATAAGATCGTCTGCGATGGGCATAAGGTATTCATCCTTTGGAGTAGCACGATTCAAATCTCTAAAGTCTATACAGACTCTGATTTTGCCGTTCTTTTTCAAGACGGGTAGATACTAGAAATCCATTCTATATAGCGTGAAGTCCTTATGTAACCTATTCAAAAAAGTTTTTTAACTTCTTCAAAGACTAATTGTGTTACTTCCTTAGTCATGCGCCTTGGTGCTTGCTGCACTGGTTTAAAATCCTTTTTAATGGGAAGGGTGTGTTCTATTAATCTACGGTCTAAACCTGGCATCTCAGTATAATCCTAGGCGAAGCAGTTCTTGAATTCCTCAAGTACTCCTTTAATGGCATTAAAGAGTTCTTTATTTACTGAAGAACTAATGAAAAGAATATTGGGAGAAGACTCGCTCCCTAGATTAATGCTGGGTCGCATGGGGTCATTAAAGACTCGCGTTCCTCTGTGCCACCCAAGTCGGTAGACACGGGCTTATTACAAGCGTTAGGCGCTCTAAGCGCTTCTGAGTTTATTGAAAACCAAGAGATAGGTCGTCTACAACAATGATTCCCCTGGTACACATGAAGTCGTCGAAGGACATCGGCGACTGCTTCGTTTCCTTCTTCATTCTGGTCCATAGGTCCCTTCCTTTAGGAGTCTATAGGGCTCCAACTCTGCAACAGCGTTTTGCTGATCCTTTCCAGCTTCATCCTCTTTTGCTCCGTCGGTCCTTACGGGGTTTTCGCCCGAATTAACCTCTTGCAGAAACTCCTCTATGTCCTTGGCAGACAACTCGTCTCCCCATCCAGTTGGAACATTTAGCCCCGTCTCTGGCTTAGGATGTGATGTTCCGTAGTCTACAATGTAGTCAAAGTTTCTAGATGGTTGACAAAGGGGCCCAACAGTAGGGTCGCCAAGCTTATAGCGCTGCTCCAGCGTGAGGTCCTTGACAGTCGTGCTTGTCTCTGCATGCAAGATACCTTTGTCACAACAATAGTATTCATCAGCCTTGATAATTTCAATTTCAGAGTCAACCCATAACATCAACACTCTATGTAAAGTGGAAGGAATAGCTGCAGCTATATGGAGCCAATCGCGGCCCAACAAAGTATTAAAAGTAGGAATTATGTCTATAACAAAGAAAGCGGTTTCTCTTTCCTGGCGACCCACTTCGAGGTGCACAGAGAAAACCCCTAAGCATTCAGACTTCCTACCATTAAAACCACTCACCGCGACATTGGTTTTAACCAAGTCGTGAGGCTTATACCCAAGCATTTTAAACCTGGACAGAGGAAGCACGTTTATAGTAGCTCCATTGTCCACAAGGACCCGACTCACCACTGTACCATCAAAGGCAGCGGTTGTGTACAAAGAGTGCATGTGCTATCAGATGGTTTCTCCAACCAATTTAGTGGAAAGTCTCCTGGGTAAGCAGGAGAACAAAGAAGAGGCACTTTACCTCGTAGGGTCTCCATTTTTCGCTTATTAGCGAAGTCTACAGGCAGGGTAAGAGCGTTGCAGCTCACGATTGGCCACATTTCCCCGTCGACATCACTTGGGATTTCGCTCCGAAGTGGGGTGTAATCGAAACTCGAGCCAGGCTCTTCTGAATGGTCTGTACACTCAATGTGCTCTGCTTCGGCGTTCAATCCCTTCGTAGGCACGCTAGCAGGTAGAGCGGCCCCTGAGAGGGTAGGCCTAAGCCACTTAGCGACGTGACTTAGACGCCTGTCCCTTCTCTTGCGAGCCCTTGGTGGTAAAGTGGTCTTGTCTACTACCTTCTGCCAATATTTTGAAGGGTTAACCGCTTTAATTACCCTTGATCTCTTAGAACCAATGAGAGTTTGACATACCTCGACAAAGTCTCCGACAAATGGATCGCATCCTACTACTGTCCGCGTTGGTACCTACTGTGGTTCCGAAGAAGTGTTGTTAGTTTCACCAGTACCGGTGGCTGTAGAGCGTGCGGGTTTGACCACGATTTCCCCATTTGAGGACAAGTCTACAAGCTTGAGGTAGTAGTTGATACAACAGGAGGTGCAGAGCTGATTGATCAGAATCCTGTTTTGAGCTATCCGTTTGAACCGCACTTGAGGTGAGCAAGGACCCAATTTTATCGTTATTCGAGACATCGGTGTAAGCACTACTCTAACCCCCCGTTTCAACCCCACTCGAGAAGTATTTCGAGTCTCTCATGGACAAATCCCATACTACTCGAGACTTGAATAGCCTCTCACAACTCGAGAGACAGTAATGTCTCAAGGAGATTCACATCAAACCACGTAACATATAGGAAAGCAGGATATGTGGCAAATCCACAAGGGTCGGTTCGAGCACGACGTGCATGTCTCGTACAAAATGGGAATCAGATCTTGCGCTTGATCTAGGAAGATCACATACAAGCTGAATAATCGCAACTACAATATTCTGAAGATATATAAGGAATCAAAAATTCAACAACACACAACACAATTTAGACACTGAACTCTTAGTTTTATCCTTTTATCTTTAGTGTCCTGGAACCACATTCCATCCTCACAACATCTGACCGATCCACCAAGGTAGATTCCGCTAAAGGTATCTGCCATAGGCGTCGTTCATCCACCGCCGGCTGTCGTGAAGTACTTTGCGACCGTTCTCCAGTCCTTTGTTATTTTTTCGCTTACGTCATGTCTGTAAGTATTGACCTGTAATTCAATACTGATTGATTTAATTATGGTATTTTATTTACCTTTCAGCCTGCATTCAAAACCTGCAATACAATATTGTTTAATTAAATTAAAGTATTGTATTTGCCCGTTGTAACTCTATGAAAGTAGAGTTATTTCGTATATCTAATGATGCTTTATGTGGTTAGTCGTACGAGTATTGATAGGAATTTGGTAGGATTTGAGTACTTTTTAGTTTAGCTTTAGTTTAAGTTGATCTTTGTTATTTTCATAGTTTTTTTAATCTATTTTGATTTGAATCTTTTATTTTGTTGATGCCTCTTGGTTTGTCATGTTTTAATGTAGAAAAATGAAGGAGATCTCGAAGCTGGAACGAAGTGAAGTGCATATGAGCGGACATTGGACAGAGAGCAGAAGGACGCGTCCTTCAGTTCTCAGGGACGCGTCCTTGAAGGTTATGTGGATTCAAGCGACCACCGACGAACCTATTTCCAAATCGCTCGAGGAGTCTTCAAATCTTCCGGAGATTACATTATGAAGACATAAAGGATCAATTAGTCATTTATTTTGGTAGTTTCAGGTTATTTTATTTTATTCTTCCTAGAAATATTATTTAGATTTGGAGAATCTTAGGAAATCTTTCTAGATGGGAACAATATATTCTGTTTTGAGAGACAACCTTAGGGGGATTTATTCTGAGGGGAGTTAGGAGAAGGAGACATTCGACTCGAGAACGGAGAAGGAGGTGACGGCTAGGGTTGAAGCGGGGAACAGAGAACGAGGCTACTACTTCTTAGATCGGAAGATCGGGAGGGCGTTTCTCTTTTTTTTTCTTTCTCTTTGGCTTCTATGTCGTTATTGTTTTCTCTTAAACTTGGGATGAATTTCTTTTACACTATGAACTAATTTCATTTTCTACGACTTCAATGGAACTTAACGCTTTTATTTAACGAGTGAATTCATTTTCTCCGTGTTATTCGAATTTGTGTGGTTACTTATTCAAATATTGATCTTAATGCGATTAATTGCCTGATCACCAATTAATTTGATATGGAGACCTATTCGGGCTTGGAAAAGTTGTTTAGGTTAAGCCGTGGATTGAATAGCCTAAGTTAGCGTCTCGTTGGAAAACGGAGCTAATTCGCGAAAGGGATAGGAATATACCGAATCGCCTTAGGTAGCCATTTAGGGTTGTTGCATAATGGGTTCCCACTAGTTAATTGCCTAGGAATAGAGTGATTAGCTCGATACAGGGAATACGTCCTTAGAGCACTCGGGAGAGGCGTGAGGAGATTATCGAACCCTAGGTTAGTAACTTGAGAATTTGATAACTGGAGAAAGGAAGGAACGAGTTAGATAATTCGTTAGGGGAAGTTGATAGTCCTAGGCTTTTAATATTTGATTGAACTACCGTTTATTTGCATTTTATTTCTCTCTTTTATTATCATTACATCTTGTTGACTTGACCTCGATATCGTTAAACGTGTGACCGTTAGGAATTTCTTTCTCTGTTGATTCTCTGTGGGATCGACCTCTACTTACCCTATCTACAAGTTAGTTAGGTTTGCTAGAGTATTTAATTTGCCGCCTTCGACAAGCGTGATCACCCGTATTTGATTAAATTCCAGTATTTTATTTACTTTACGGCGACCACAAGAAAATTACTATAAAATTCGACACGTGTTGCAGGGAACACAATTCCGCGCCAAGAGTTTCGGACAGCTTCAACGATACGGATCATGTCGGAAATATTTGGCAATAATACTCACAGGTTTTTAGATGTGGTCGCCAATAAGTAAATAAAATAGATTAAATTGAATATGCGAAGTCTTACAATAAAGAAAAGGTGCTTACGGCCACAAAAATAAAATAAGGACGGCGATGCAATGTTGTAGACTTGCTACTGTGCGCTGCAGACTACGAAGATGACGGGACAGGGTCGTAGACTTGCTGCTGAACGCTGCAGTCTTGCAAATCCGGACGATGGAGATGTCGTAGACTTGGCGCTGGGCGCTGCGGACTTGGGAATTCGGGCGATGACGTCGTAGACTTGACAACAGAGCGCTGTAGACTTGCGACTCTGGTTGGCAAAACTCGGTTGCTGGGCTTGGTGAACGGAGCGTGGTCGAATGTAGACGCGGATGGGGATACCAAGGCTACGGTTGCTCACTCTGGTGGCGGAGTCCATGGTGGAATTGCGTACTGGGACTACGATGGCTCGTCCTGGAGGCGGAGTGCAGGCGGGGATCTGTTACGAGAGCTACGGTTGCTCACTCTGGTGGTGGAAGTGAAGGCGGAGTTGGACTGTCAGAGCTGTGGTTGCTCACTCTGACGGTGGAAGTGAAGGTGGAATTGGCTGTCGGAGCTACGGTTGTTCACTCTGACGGTGGAAGTGAAGACCAATGAAATTTTAAGAGTTTCGCCCAGGCCGGGGAATCCTAACAATCTAAGGGGGAACGAGCAAATAAAGCTTCTGTTGATTTGATAGTGTTTTTTCCAAGGGAGATCTCCTTCCTTTTATACCCGATCTGTTACGACCTCTGAAGATCCTCTAATTTCAACCACCCCCGAGGATCTCGGAGTCAACAAACCGTTCTCTAAGACGTGCCACTCGTGCGGACGTGGGTTGTAGACTTCACTAATTTCGAAGTTAATAAACCGTCCTTTAAGACGTGCAAACTGAGCAGACGTGGGTTGTAGACTCCACTGATTTCGGAGATAACAATCCGTCCTTTGAGACGTGTTACCTGTGCAGACGTGGGCCGTAGACTCCCACTGATCTCGGGGTCGCCAATTAGTCCTGTAGTCCGTGTAGATTAGAGCTATAGGCCTGTTGCGAGCGTCCCGTCTTTTCTCTCATGGGCGCCGCGTCCTACTGTGGACTTCGTCAGAAAATAGGCCCAAAATAGTCCATCATGTCAACAAATACATTATATGTAGCTATTTCAATAAATGTCTATTACTCTAATGTTATTTTACTCATAACTACATATCCCATAATATATATATAAGTAATTTTGTTATTGCCGTGGAGATGAAAATCGATCCCACCAGCGTCAAATATTATGGTCATAAAATTGTTTAATTTTATTCTTATTTAAAAATCATATAATTAGCTACAAGTTGCTTGTCAATCTTTTTCGTCATCTTCGTAAGGCTGTGTTTAAATTTCATGGAAAATGAAAAAAAAATACACTTGATAAGTAAAATTTTGAAATAATGTGAAACACTTTTACCTGAAAAATCGTGTTTTCTCGTTTTTTTTTTAACTTTTTTCACCGATCCCACATAAAATAAACAGAATAAATGGATTACTGAAATAGGAAAAGAGAGGAAATATAATAGCCACGCCAATCAGAATCTCTATAGGATATTTAGTTATTTTATTTTCTTATTAAAAGTATTCCATTTACAAAATATAAGTGTTAATTTTGTCCAATACATAAGAATTTATAAATATTCTTTAAATTTAAGAGTTTAACATTTAATTCGTAATTTATATGTTTTATTATTTGAAATATATTAAAATTTTATTATTTTTAGATCCGATAATAAAAAATTGAATATGTGCATAAGATTTTAAATATAAATATACATATAATTTTGTCGGTGGTTTTTTTTTCTTTTCTTTCCGGGAGACGTAAATGGACATAACATTTTGATCAAACCCTCGCCAGGGGTTATAGCAAAACGACTGGTTTATTTCTTTACAAAGCATCTGAACCGAACCCAAAAAGAACGAACCAGCTCTTTTCCCACCAGCACCGGTTCACTCAAAAAAACTATAGGGAGAGACATCGGAAGATTCTAGAAGGTGGTGTTCACCTGGAAACGGTTGATGGGAAGATGGTTTTCAGACATTCACCTTCCGCGTGGTTACGGTTGATGATGGCCTTCTCCAGCTTGACCTGGACTTCGATCCATTTCTTCGCCATCGAATCCCTGGTAGATGGCTCCATGGCCGCCATCTTTAGCCTCGTGAACTCGTTGGACCACCCGAACATCTCCATCGCGGCTCTTAGTATCGCATCCTCCCATAAGGACAGCCGCTCCTTGTAACAGCTAAGGCCTGCATGTAACCCGCTGCCGTCGTCGTCGTCTGAAGCCTTCTCTTTCTCCTTCTTCTTAGTCCTTTCCGGCTCGCTGTCATCAGACTCACCATCCTCGTTTTCTTCATTCTCGTCCTTCTCATGCACTTCGCCGCTATGGGAGCATTCGGCTGGGGGAGAGACTGGGAGCGGGGCGTGCTCTTCCTTCTCCATATCGGACGAGTCGCTGACATCGACGGATGCCACTGGCGGTTTCTTCTTGCGCGGACCCATTCGCTCAGGGGAAAACATACGGAGGAGAAGACCGTGTGCGGTGGGTTTGGGTTTAAGAGGAAAGGAGTGACCAAGGGAAGACGATGGCACGTCGCTCCACCTCCCTCCCTATCAAGATTATGGTAACCTTGTTTTCATTACAATATCATGACAACCTACAACTAAATAGGGTATTGTTAATGGGCGCTCTGAGAACAGAATTTTAATTATTAATGTTTAAATATAATATTATAATTTTCAAATATTTTCAAATAAAAAAATAAAATAAAATAATACTCAATTAATATACTTTAAATAATATTAATTAAGTATTCAAAACACGCGTTAACAAAATTCATACTACTCCATTTTTTCCCGTCCGTTCAATTCATTACACCCCAATCAATCCATCACGGAAATTTTTATTTTTAAAGTCAAAAATGAGTCGAGGGAAGATATCTTATATTTGGACGAGATATATTGTATAAAGAGGGGTTGGGAAACGCGTCTTTCACCATTTTTATAAAAAACGCGGTTGGTAATCAAGTCTTTTATATATTTTAAGTGGCGCAATTATGAACCACGTCTTATGGTTATAAATTTGTATTTAGCAAATCAGAGCCACATTTGGCGAATTTTTTTGAAAACCAACGTTGTTTTGGTACAAACCTCGTATAAGCTATACGACGTGGAAAATGCTACGATTTCCTATCCAAAGGGGAGGGGAAAAACATGACACGAAGATAGTCAGTCGTCCATCATGGCATCCATCCTTTCTTCCTCGTCGTTGTGGTCATGGCCGCTATCCAGAACCTTGTTCAATTCTCTAGAATCAAGCGAGTTCCCTTTCGACGAATTTGACCGTGGGCAGGTGTTGATGGGATAACTATTTCACACATAACGGCAGGTTTTCAATACCCGCCCCTCCATATTTTCCATATGGTTGAGTCTTCAAAACCAACCACTTTTTAGTGATGTGTACTGAAAACCGGCCACTAATATTATATTTAGGATATTTTAAAAATACTAATCTTGACGAATTTTTTTACAATCTAATCATACATTCGTCATTCCTCGTTTATTTACTTGTAAGAACAATTGGCATTATTGCAATTGGTGGGATCTTTTGATGTATCAGAAGGTAATCTATTACGCTGTTGCTTTATTGAGAAATGAAATATAAAATATTATATCCCTTTATATATACTTACACATTACGTACTATTAATATTTATAATTTTTTAATTATTTTGATCAGTTCTCGTAATCACTACTCAGTTCCTAAACAAACCTACACACACTTGAAACCGATAGTACTATGACAAGTCGTATGTAGTTTAAAAGGGAAGCGGCTATCGTCCCTCCCATGGGCAATTCCGCGGCTTTTACTAAAATTTGCCCTATTTAGTAATATAACACTAAACAGTGCCATCCTTTAGAAAATGCTTTGAAAGTTTTGGTAACGAATACTTGGGCTTAGTAAAAGTTTAGTACCAATGTACGGGATTTTACTAAAACCATGGCCCTTTTACTAAGTCACTTTACTATTTAGTAATTTACTAACGATTTAATGATAATTTAGTAAAATAATACTAAATCTATTAGTAGTTTGTTAGTAAAATGTACAAAGTCCATTATTGTTCATACATGAGACAATTTACTAAGCCATGGGACTTTTACTAAGCCACTTTACTATTTAGTAATTTACTAAAGATTTACTTAAAATTTAGTAAATAGTTACAAAACTTCTTGGAATGTGCTTAGTAAAATATACAAAGCCCATTATTGTTCATGTGTGAGACAATGTACTAAGCCCATGGGCATTTTACTAAGCCACTTTACTATTTAGTAATCTACTAACCATTTATTAAAAATTTAATAAATAGTTACTAAACTTCTCGGAATGTGCTTAGTAAAATGTACAAAGCCCATTACAGTTTATGCATGAGACAATTTACTAAGTCCATAGGTTTTTAACTAAGTCACGTTACTATTTAGCAATTTACTAACGATTTACTAAAAAATTAGTAAAATAATATTAAACCTATTAGTAAAGCCTACTAGTAATTTACTAAGCTCCGTTGTTGTTTAATAATTTACTAATAATTTACTAAGACTTTAGTAAAATAGTACTAAACGTATTCTTAATTTGTTAGTAGAATGTACTAAGCCCATTACTGTTTATACAAGTGACAATTTACTATGCCCAATGGACTTTTACTATGTCACGTTACTGTTTCGTAATTTACTTACGAATTACTAAAAAATGTAGGTAAATATATAGTAAACTTCCCGTAAATGCTTAGTAAAATGCACGAAGACTTCACAGGTTAAATTTAGTAAATAACACTTTTTATAAATTACTAGACATTTTATACATTTTACCGGTCAATTAGCATAATTTAGTAAAAGCCCATCATTCGTAGTAATCTTTTACTAAGCCCACGAGCCCGTTACCAAGCTTTTACTAATTAATGCTATTGTTTAGTGTAGGTATTGGAAAATCACGTTTTTGTCACCAATTATTTTGTGACATTTTTGTCTAAGTGACCGATATAATTGAAAGGATGAATCATAGTGCTTTTCCGGGAGGAGTTCTGCATAATAATTTATAGCATGAGTGACCATAACAGTGACAAGATTATTATTGGTAAATTAAATGCATTTTTATTTTTAAAAATAAAATAAAATTTAAATTAATTATAAATTGCCTAGTTACAAATAATCACGTGTAGCTATTTTTTTTTTATTTTTATGCATACTATCGTTCTTACTGTATTAAAGGAATATTGAGTCCTCTGCCATACTAGGAAGGGCACCGAACTTGGAGATTTTAGATTTGGTTCTCAGCAGCCGAGTCCCGGGTACCTGTCATGCCCTACTCTTGCTGGGTCTAATTTATCTGGTCGTCGTAGATTTCATTACCTTACGATGACCGTAAGGGATAACTGGAGCCTCAGTCGAGCAAAAACACTAAACCGGCCGGGAACCTCTTAGTTATAAGAAACTATTATTTGAAGACTTGAAATTTTTCCCTTCTTCTTGATAATCTACTTCAAATATTTGTACAGTAATGAATACATTTTTAATAATAATTGAAAATATTATGCAAAATTAAATCATTTATTTAAAATTTACATGTTAAATAGTTTTAAATTTATCAATACAAGAACCGTTGCTAATAATTTAGTCAACCATAATGGCCAGTGTTCATAATATTTCGATAATTAGTTTTATAATGCAGAGAGCCATGCAAAGGAGCATAAATAAGATTATAATATCATCCAAAAGATAGACAGTTTCTAGACGCTGGATAGGTTTCTGGACACTTTCAAGATACTAGGAAAGAGAGCAAAAGTTGTAGATCAACTTTGTCGAATTGGACTTATGAAGTTGATCGTGTCTTTCTTCTCTTTCTCTTTGGCTTCTATACTACTGTTGCAGTTTTGCATGAAAAATCTGATTTGCCTTGCGATTAGATCCCTAATTTATAGGAATAATGCATATCGTGTTTTAGGCAAGTACTCTGAATTTGCCACATGTACTATTTTATTAACGTGTTAAAGGTCAATAGTATTTCTTGAGTTGTCTCTATTGCTTTCCATGAGAGTCTTAATCTCAAGATCCATATGCCATCTCGAGACATATCACTTCTGGTCTTTCCCTTTCTCGAGAAGTAGCTTTGCCTTGCTATCTCGAGTTCTGGGGCATCGTTAACCCAACAGTAACTTCTATACATTGAGAAGAACTCCCTTTAGCATGATTGTTCACGTAGGAAACGGACCACGTCGGAAATATTTGGCAATTGGACTCACAGGGAATTGTATGTGGTCGCCAGAAAGATGAATTTCAATGATAAATAATACGACTGATTACAAAATCGAAGATTTACATAAATAAACGGACGCTTACAGCCATAAAAATGAATGAAAAGCGGGGGTATGAATGACGGAGGCGGTGTAGACTCGCTGCTGGGGGTGCGACTGGAGCTGACGTCACTGCTGACGCTGTAGACTTGTTGTCGCGAGACGCAGGCCTGGTGCTGACGTCACTGCTGACGCCGTAGACTTGGTACAGTGCGCTGTAGACTCACGCCCCGTGAAGCAGAATCTGGTGGACGTCGGGTGCGGATGCCAAAGCTTCGGATGAACACCTTGGTGGCGGAGATGCAGGCGGAGGATGATCGTCGGAACTACGGTCGCTCGTCCCGACGGTGGAGGCGATGGCGGAAGCTGGGTGTCGAGACTACGGCTGCTCGTCTCGACGATAGAAGTGCTGGCGGAAGGTTGATCAACGGAGCTACGGTTGCTCACTCCGCTGTTAGAAGGATGACCCAATAAACCCAGGCCGAGGTATCTACTTAAACTAAGGGTGACGAGCAATGCAAAGATTGTATTTTGGCTGATTGATCGTGCAAATTTCCTAAGGGGAGCCTGTTCCCTTTTTATACTGAGTCTTGTAAGTCCTTGCACGTTCCACACGTCCCCGAAAATCCCTTAAATCGTGGCTCAATCTTAACTTCTCTCCAGGGATCTCGGAGTTTGTTTTTCTCAGAGATTTTTCTAACCTCCACTTAATGAGATCATGCGCGGATCATGTCCAGATAAGTTGTAGACTTAGCTCGCACTCGTACTTCTAAAAAAGGGGTCGTAGACTTAGGCTGTTACGGACTGAGAGTTTGGCTCAGTCGACGGGCTGTAGACTTAGCTAAGGCCCGTGTTCCAATATGGGCTGTAGACTCACCACAGGCCCAGAATATCCTATTGTGTCAACATAAGCCTCCCTCTTTTGCTAAGGCGATTTTTCGTCGCTTGAGCACAGTGACCAATTTTTGGTTTGAAAGAAACGTTTCGCTTTCCCTCATTTCACTTACATCCCACGCTTCAATTTCCTTTTCTCCAAGAAACCTCGATTTCCCTTGAAACCCTAACTTCTTTCCGAAGAAAACTCTGATGTCGACTCTTGGCTCATTTCAGTGGCACCAACAACGTGCCGGCCCCGCCGGTGTCGTCACTACTGTGGACGGCGAGGGTTTAACCCTTGGTCCTATTCTTGGCGCTCAACTTTTCCCGGACCCTGTTCCTTATGAGTACCTGATGACGGCGTTCCAGATTTCTATCTGCCGGGCAGACTTCGTCGACCCCCTCAACTGGGAAGACAAGAGTGGCTTCCTCTGCTTTCCTTCCGTAGAGAAAGCCCTATTCCGCCAGTGGTTCACTTGTTGGTTGGAGAAACTGCAGAGCAAACTCAGGACATGCAGTCTTTGGTCTTTCTTGAAGATCACTATGCTGGAGAAGCATTGCGACCCAAGGGTATGTGCCAGTCTACTTCCTTTTTGGAATAGTGAGGTGAACTGCTTCTATCTGCCGGAGGGTCCCATGACAATCACTCTAGAAGATATTTACTTCTTGACTGAGAGTAGTGTGTCTGGAGCCCCCGTTCGTTTATATTCCTTGGATGGTGATTATCATCCTAAAGAGATGCTGCAGATCCAGAACATAGCAGAGAAGCACCTTAAGATGATTGAGGGCCGGTCGACCGCTGTCTGGGGCAAGGCTGAAGAGGTTGAATTCTTCAGTATCTGGTTGAGCAAATACGTCTACTGCTTCGCTGGCAAGAGGGTGCCGAAGCATGTATACGGGATCGCCAATTTCCTGAGCGCAGCGAAGAGCAGGGTGGCTTGGGCACCGTTCTTGCTGGGTATTATCTACCAGAGCCTCTACAAGAACAACGCGTCTGCCAAGCCCTTCCCAAAATGTCCAGCTGGTGGCCTTCTCTGGATGGTGCATCTTTGGGCATGCATATGGCTTCCAGGACTCTCTGGGTATCAGATGCCCTCCAGCGTTGCTAAGGACAGCTGTTATGGGATCCACATGCTCAAGTCCTGCTGTCAATCAAAGGACCAATGGCTGTGGGCCTCTGTGACAGGGCACTTGAAACACCTGGTCGATATTGACCGGAGCGAACGCCGCGACTGGCAGCCATTCCCAGCTGATCATGCCATCAACAAGCGCCGGAAGAGGCTGGAGCCGAGTGTTTACTGGGACTCTGTTCTTACTAGCAGAGTCTTACCCTGCGCAACAGAATCGGGCTTCAGCTTCGAGGTCTACAATCCTCAGCTTTGCGCAAGACAGTTGGGTTTCGTCCAGAGCTCTGCAGCCCCATACTTCGACGATTCCAACATGATTTCCAGGAGTAGCTATGTCCTCTCTAAGGACTCCCTCCAGGCAGCGGTGGATCTCCTCTCAAGGAAGACGGAGCTTCGGCGTATGGAGTTCCCTCTTGAGAACACCATAGTCTACGTCACTGAAGCTTTTTCCCATCAGTGGTCGTTGACCTTTAAGGCTCTTCGTAGCAAGATGAGGTTCCTGGATGTCTCTACAGAGCCGGACCTACATCTCTCCACTGATATGAAGATAAAGGCTAGGCGGAAAGTACCAGCTGGTAAGATCTAATAGCTCTCCCTTTTTGCTGATCGCTTTTGAAAACAAATGTTTATTTTTTATGTTTCAGCAGCAAAGGGTGAAGAATCTGGATCTGGAGGAGGTACTCCTTCAGAGACGAGCCTTACTCCTCCAGCCAGTCGCCTGACTCGCACACAACGGCGAGTTCCTTTGAAGAAGGCTGGGAAGTCTGAGGCCGAGGACTCGCCTCCTGCTTCATCAAAGAAGCGTGGGAAACGGAGGATGCCTTCTCCTTCAAACTCAGATTCTGATGAAATCCCCATCTCCCAGATGCAGAAGCAGGCGAGGCTTTCCTCATCTACGCCTCAGATTCCAAGTTCGGTGGCTGCCCAATCTATCACTCCGCCTCCGGAGTATGTATCATTCCCTTGTTGTTAATGAACAATTTCCTACCAACTGTTATAATACTTGCTTTTTCTTCAGGCAATCATTGGCTTTAGTGCCTTTAATCTGCCTGTCGCCGGAAGCATCACCAGAGTATGAGATGGATGTAAGTCCTTCTCTGCCGCTTACTTTCCTTTTAATGTTCCGATATTTAATGTCTTTTCTGTTCACAGGTTACTTCCCCTCCTATTCCTCAGTTGTTAGCGCTTACCGAGGGGGATGAGGTTACCATCAGAGGGGAAGTTGCAGTGCAGGAAGAGATATGCGCTCCTGAAGCCACTCCTCTTGGCGCCGTAGACCCTGTTGTGTCTACAGCGGACGTTGCAACTCAGGAGGTGGCAGTCGCTTCAGAGGCTGATCCTGGTGTTGATACCCAACCAGCTGCGACGCCTGTCGCTTCTCCTCCTACCCATCCTTTAGATGCACCTTCCGGCGAAGGCACATCAAGCGGCGCCAGCGACTACACTCGTATCATGGAGAACGTGGACCGTATCACGAAGCTGCTCTGCCATGAAACCTTCTCTGAAGCTCTCTTTAAGGAGCAACAGGACTGTGTCGCAGAGATACGGAGTTCTCCAAAAACTAGTGTGCAGATGCTGGCCGCTTGTGAAGAATTCAAGTCGCAATTTTGGACTGAGTGGTCAGTCTATCTGGATGATCTCAAGGCTCACCAGGAAGCTAAATACCAAATCCAGGAGAAGCTGGCTGCTCAGTCACGGGAGGTGGATGATATCCAACTCCTCCGGGACCAGAAGGAAGACATGTCCCGGCAACTCCTTCAAGTCCAAAAACGACTACGGGAGCTCTTGGCTCTTGAGAAAGATCTCAAGGAACGGGTCGCTGTGGTGGACTCTCTGCTCATTGAACGGACTGCACATGCTTCTGCGCAGCAGGACCAAGACGACTTAATGTCTTGGTATCGCCGGAAGAACGAGTTCATCCTCAAGCGCAACCAGGCCAAGGTTTTGATTCTCCTGTTCGTGGAGGCGACCGGTTCGATTTCCAGGTCTGGCACAAGATCAAGCCTGCGACTCCCTCCACGCTGAAGTTTTTTCTTACTTTTCACATTTTCCTTACCGGTTGTAGACAGCAAGTCGCAGGGATGACACCCTATAAACAAACTCAGTCTACGACCGTGTATTCGATTTCTTTTACACTATTCTCTTATAATGTAGACAGCATTCAGAGCACAAACTTGCAGGTCTATAATTACACCAACATTTTTCTTTGTGCAATTTCTTTAAGGACGGCTGGGAAACGCTTTTCTAAAACCTTCCTATGGGATTCCCAAATGGTCTTTTTGTATTGCTTCAAATACTTACCATTAATTTTCAACGGTTGTTTAACCCCTTCGAGTGTTGACAACCTATAACTATTCGTTGAATAGGCTTCAATTACCCGATATGGTCCTTCCCAATTTGGGGACCATTTCCCTAATACTTGATCCTTGGATTTTAGTGGTAACACCATTTTCCAGACCAAGTCGCCGACATTGAAGTGTTTATGGACTACCTTCTTATTGTAGTGTCGGGCTATTCTTTGCTTGTGTGCTTCTATCTTGTCTACAACTTCTAACCTTTTCTTCTCTAAAACATAGCTTCATCTTGTAGACTTGACTGTGCAACGCGAAGCGACTTATATCTCATTTCTATGGGTAAAATCGCATCATGCCCGTAGACTAGCGCGAATGGCGTTTCTCCAGTGCCTTCTCGCTTAGTGACTCTTAGAGCCCATAAGGTATCATTTAACACTTCGTGCCATTTTCTCGTATTACACCCAATCATCTTTTGGATGTTGTTTTTTATCAGTTTGTTAGATGCTTCAGCCTGTCCATTCACTTGAGGGTAATATGGGGTAGAGTTTGAAATTGTGAAGCCAAACTCTTCAGCGAATTCCCTCACCTTGGCATTGTTAAAAGCTGTCCCATTGTCCACAACGATGTTTTGAGGAATGCCAAAGCGATAGATGATGTAAGTTCGCAGGAAATCGATCACTTCGCTGTGGTCAATTTTCTTGTAGACTTGAGCTTCTATCCACTTAGTGAAGTAGTCCGTCGCTACCAAGATGAACGCGTCCCCTCGACTAGAGTGGGGGTGAATCTCTCCTATTATATCTAAAGCCCAAGTTCTAAAAGGTCAAGGTTTGATTATGGGAATCAGGTCAATCGTTGGTGCACGAGTCGACGGGCCGTGTCGCTGGCAATCTTGACATCCCTTAGCCATTTCAATACAATTTTTCATCATTGATGGCCAATAAAACCTGTGTCTCCGAATAATCCAGCACATTTTAATTCCCGATTGATGCGATCCACAGAGTCCCTCATGGGTTTCTAACATTATTGGGGTAGCTTCTTCTAAGTCTACACACCTCAAGAGTACTCCGTTAGTGTCTTTCTTATAGAGGACACCATCTAGAAGCACATACGCTAGTGCCTGGACTTTAATTCGCTGTTTAACCTTTCGACTCGGATCAGAGAGAAAATCTATGATTGGCTTTCTCCAATCTTCGTCTTGCTTCATTATGTCTATAGCCATGACATTATTTCTTGACTGCAAATGCGACTCTATTTCTATCAAATCCCTTGAGTTAACTTTTCCTTTATAGCCTGAGGCAAGTTGTGCCAAGTTATTAGCTACTTTGTTCTCGTCACGGCTTATGAAATGAAAAGTTATATTTTCAAAGCGTGCGACCAACTGTCGAACTATGTCCAGGTAAGGTCGCAACTTCTCTTGACACAAACACTCCTCATTCACCTGGTTGATAACCAACTGGGAATCACCCTTGATTCAGACTCGCTTTGGTTTTAATGAAAGGAGTTCTTTTAGCACTGTTATCAACGCTTCATACTCAGTAGCATTGTTGGTTGACAACTTATGTAAACGAAAGGCCAACCTAATGTCTATGCCCATAGGAGACATTATATGGACTCCTATCCCTGCTCCGTTTCTTGTGGATGAACCATCAAACCACGCCTGCCAGATATCACCGATTTTTTCCTCTTGATCTATCGACAGGCCCGGGTCATGTTCCACTAGGAAATCGGCTAATACCTGTCTTTAACCGACTGCTGGGTTTTATATCTCAAATCGTATGGGGAAAGAATTAGGCTCCATTTGCTGATACGTCCGGCTAATAATGGGCTTTCAAAGAAATATTTAATTATGGGCGACTTAGACACCACGTAGACTTCCTTGTTCCCAATGTAGTGTCTAAGTTTCATTACGGCATAGAATACCGACAGGCATAATTTCTCTTTTGGAGTGTATTTAACCTCAATTGGGGTTAGTTGTCTTGATAGATAGTAGACTGCCCTTTCGCGTCCGTCCTGATCTGTTTGTGCCAACATTGCGCCTATTGTTACTTCAGTAGCTGCTACGTAAAGGATGAAAGGCTTTCTCGTTGAGGGGGAATCAGAACCGGTGGATGCGTTAAGTATTCTTTTAGGGCATTAAAAGCCTCTTCATGTTTTTCCGTCCATTTATATTCATCTCTTCCTCTTAATAGATTGGAGAAGGCTTTTGTCTTTCCTGCGATATTCCCTATGAACCTACGCAGGTAGTTAACTCTTCCTAAAAAAGCTTGCAATTCTTTCTTATTCCTTGGCACTGACAGGCTCTGAATGGCTTTTACTTTATTCTGATCAACTTCAATGCCACGTTGATGTACTAGGAAACCTAGAAAATGCCCTGCCCTGACTCCAAAGGCACACTTAAGAGGATTCAACTTCAGTTGGTGCATCCTCATTTTCAAAAAGGCACTTCTCAGATGTTCAACATGTAATTCTTCCTTCGTCGACTTGACCACTATGTCGTCGATATAGACTTTTATTGTTTTTCCTAGATAGGCATCGAATATGGTGTTCATTGCTCGCTGATAGGTAGCCCCAGCATTTTTCAAGCCGAAAGGCATTACTACCCATTCAAAAATGCCTAGCGGACACCTAAACGCAGTTTTGTGAACATCTTCTTCTGCGATGAAGATCTGGTTGTAACCCGAAAAGCCGTCCATAAAGGACATGACCTGATGGCCCGCAGTTTTGTCTATAAGGTCATCTGCGACGGGCATAGGATATTCATCCTTAGGGGTAGCACGATTTAAATCTCTGAAGTCTACGCAAACTCTGATCTTTCCATTTTTCTTTAATACAGGAACGATGCTAGAGATCCATTCTGTATACCGCGAGGTCCTTATATATCCTGCCCGAAAGAGCTTTTTTACTTCTTCAAACACCAATTGTGTCACTTCTCTAGACATCCGTCTTGGAGCCTGTTACTGGCTTAAAACCTTTCTTGATAGGCAAGGTGTGTTCTACCAGTCTACGATCTAGCCCTGGCATTTCGGTGTAATCCCAAGCGAAGCAATCTTTAAATTCCTCAAGTACATCCTTGATCGCATCAAAGAATCCTTTATTTATTGATGAACTAATGAAAAGATTCATAGGAGAAGCCTCGCTCCCCAGATTAACACTGACTAAGGGGTCACATGGGATCATCAAAGACTCACGACCGTTGTCACCACCAAGACTAGTGGACACGGGGTTATTACAAGGATCGGGCGCTCTAAGCCCTGTTAAATTTATTGCTAAAGACGATGTAGACTGGCTCCAGAAACGTCCTTCTTTATAGACTCGGAGTCGCTGGAGGACATCAGCGACCGTCGCATTCCTCTCTTCATTCTGGTCCATACGTTCCTTCCTTCAGGAGTCTATCGGGCTCCAACTCCGCGCCATGGTTCTGCTGGCTTTCCAGGGCTCCTTCTCCTGCGCGGCCGTTTGTGCTCCCTTCAGCAGGTTTCTCCCCCGAATTGACTTCTTGTAGGACTTCTTCTATGTCCTTGTCAGTAAACTCATCTCCCCATCCTGTTGGAACAATCGGGTCGGACTCTGGCTTGGGGTGCGACGTCCCGTAGTCTACAATGTAGTCGAATTTTCCGGAAGGCTGGCCTAGGGGTCCGACTGTAGGATCGCCCAGCTCGTATCGCTGATGCAGAGTAAGGTCTTTTACAGTCTTGCTCGTCTCTGCATGCAAAATACCTCTATCACAACAGGAATAACCATCAGCCTTAACAATTTCAACCTCGGAATCAAGCCATAACATTAGTTCCCTATGTAAAGTAGATGGTATAGCGGCGGCTTTATGAAGCCAATCGCGACCAAGCAAGGCGTTGAAAGTGGGAATTATGTCTATGACGAAAAAGGCAGTTTCTTTTTCCTGTCGACCCACACCTAAGTGTACTGAAAAGATTCCTAAGCATTCCGATTTCCTGCCATTGAATCCGCTTACGGCTACATCCGTTTTTATCAAGTCGCACGGCTTATATCCAAGCATTTTAAACCTGGATAACGACAGTACGTTTATAGTGGCCCCGTTGTCTACTAAGACGCGGTTCACCACAGTACCATCAAAGGTAGCAGTGATGTACAAGGAATGCATGTGTTGCTTCATACTATCCGATGGCTTCTTAAGCCAATGGAGTGGGAAACCCGACGGGTAAATTAAGGGACGAGGAAGAGGTGACTTACCTCTAGAGGCCTCTGTATCTTTCACCTTGGCGAAGTCTACAGGCAAGGTGATGGCGTTACAACTCACAATCACCTCTTTACTAGCATTAGCATCACTCGGGATCTCGCTCCGAAGAGGAGTATAGTCGAAACTTGAGCCAGGCTCTTCCGAATGATCCATAGACTCGTTGCATTCGGCTTCCACATTTGGTTTCTTTACATGAAGTTGGGCATGTGGAGCAACCAACGTCGGGGCAGGCCTAGGCCTTTTGGCGACGTGACTTAGACGTCTGTCTCTCCTTTTCCAGGTCTGTGATGGTAAAAATGTTTTACCCACAGCTTTCTGCCAATATTTCGAGGGATTAGTCACCTTCACCATTCTTGATTTCTTAGAATCAATGGCGGCCTGACATACCTCTACGAAGTCCTTTACGAACGGATCATATCCCACGACTGTTCGTGACGGTTCCTGTTTCATTTCCGGATTATGCAAGGGGTTCCGAGTACCTGTAATCGCAGGGTGAGCTGGCTGGACCACGATCTCTCCATTTGTTGATAGGTCTACGAGTTTGAGAAAATAGCTCACACAGCAGGCCGTACAGATTTGCGTGATCAGAATCCTGTTTCGACCGATCAGCTTGCACTTCTGGCACAGCAATCTCTCATCCAAGAACTGAGCGATCGGTGGTCCCATTTGGATCGCTTGGGCGTCCGCTTTATGCGAGCCATACCTTGGCTTGGCTCCTTTCCTCTGTGCCTCATCGCCTCGCTGCGCTCTGTCAGTCGCACCTGCCAGAGGGTGCGATTCATGGGTGCGACCATCATTTTCCTGCTTAGCTTTGTGCTGGGTCAGCGGATTGTCGAACTCCAATTGTCGCCTGGAGCGTTCTTCAGCATGAGAGTGGTGTTCGGGCGCCCTTCCTCTACCATGGGGACCACCTCTGCCTCCTCGAATTGCTGCCCTTCGTTCCTGACCCGTAGGGCTTTTGAACCCCCTTTGCAGATTGTTTGGGGCAGCCCGTGGTCCCGAGGAGCCTATTCCCATCGCCACCTCCTCAAGCGGGGTCAGGTCATACCAGGTGTCGCCCTGATTAGCTTGCAGATACTTCCGAAAGGTGTTACACCTATCAGTAGTGTGTGTGTCATCCATGTGCCAACAGCAGAGGTTACTGGCAACTGCCTTGGCTGGGCAGGTAATTACCCCTTTATCAGCCAGTCTACGGAACAGGGCATTTGCCACCATGGTCTCTCCGGATACTTTTGTAGCCTGCAGAGAGAAACCGTTGTCAGCTTCTATGAGATTTATGTCTACATCAGAAATGTCAAACATACGAATGGCAATTTCATCATCAAACGGTTTCTCGTCAACCATAGTGACTTCATCGACTTCAGGAAAACATAACTCTTTTGCCTCTATGAGCTCTTGAATAATGTTCCTAAAGGACAAACAATCCTTGGTCGTATGTGTAAACGACCCATGCCACTTGCAAAAATTTCTAGACTTTTCTCTATCGGTCTGGGAGGTCCTGTGGCCCGGTTTCAACTTAATTCGTTTTCGCTGGAAAAGCCAGTCGAAAATCGCATCCGCTTTGTCTACGTCGAAAGAGTATTTCCTTTCCTCCCCTGTTTTCTGGGATGCTTTCGCTTTGGAATTCCTCCGTGCTAATGGCTCGCAAACAGTAGCCTCCCCCTTTATGAACTCAGCCATGTCTACCTCAACAGTCTCTAGCTGATAGGTGCGCGTAGACTGGGCTTCTTCCACCAATAATTGATGGTACTCGGTCGCTCTCCTGGCGAGATCATAAAGGTCAGTGAACCTTTCTCCCTGTAATTTCTTTTTGAAAGGGATAGATAAGGCATTTAATGCCACCATGAGTTGATCTCTTTCCGGGATTGCTGGTCTACAGCGAAGCAGTACTTTCCGCAAGCGCATCAGAAACTGCCCTGGATGCTCACCGGCGACTTGCTTCAAGTGCATCACCTCAAAAATTGACAGGGGCGAGTCCAAGCGGGCAAATGCCTTCATAAAGCTACTTTGCATTTCTGCCCAGGATGCCACTAATCCAGGGGGCAGACTAGCATACCTTGTAAAGGCGTCTCCCGTGAGAGAATTCGGGAACAACTTTAGTTTCCAAAAATCATTAGCTGCTGCTTCCCCGAGTTGATGGGTGAATCGCGCTATATGCTCCAGGGGGGTCATCTCATCCTCGCCTGAGAAGCGGGTGAAATCAGGCACTCTATACCCCCTGGGCAAAGGGAAATCCCTGTCCACATATACCGGATAAGGACTTCTGTAGAAGTTGGGATCGTCCTGCCTCACGACTCCAGGTATCATCTGTTCTAGCACTTGGGCTATCGTTTCCCTCAAATTTAATGGGGGTGGACGGCCAACCGGCTCTTGTATAGGGTCCTGACCCCATCTTTCTCCTGCATAAGGCGCTCTTTCAACACCCTTTGCTGGCAGCGAGTCTACAGGGGTTTTAGCATAAAAACTTTCCACCCGAGATGGGCCCCTTGCGCTTGGCAAGTCCCCTGGCGGGACTTTTTCTATGGGGGCTTTTCCAGGTCGACGAGCGGGGACAGAAGGTACATATCTGTTTGTCTCACCTTGAGCTTCGCCATACTCGTCTTCTGGATTTACCGCGTAGACAGCATTTTGCCTCCATTCTGTGGGCGATCTAGAAGAGGCTGGCCTAGAAGGAGATGTCCTGTCCCTTGATTCTGTAGGGTATTGGTAATCACCATTCCAAGGATCATCATTTTGGAACGAGACACTCCTTCTCTCGGTGCGCCGCGCATCTCCCATAAAGGAGAATTCCCTGTCTACGGGGTTACTCGTTCCTGCGACAGCGCTGGGCCTATTTAAGGCACTGATTTGCTCTAGAATCCCAGTCATGTTGTTTTCCAGTCCAGATATTTGTCTGTCGACCAGATTTCTCATATCACTGAACTCTTTGTGGAATTCGAGTATGGATATGAATTCGGAGGGTGTATGCGCTCCGAGACCAGTTTGACTGGCATTCGCTTGACTGCTTAGAGTCACATCACCCACGTTTGTGTTCCCTTCTGCGGGAACAACGTCTCCATCTAATGGAGGTGGGGGGTTTCGGTTGGTTCCGCTTCTGGTATTTTTTGCCATCAGCAAATGTGAAGTATTTTCTTCCCTCCCACTGTGGTCGCCAAAGACGTGTTCGCGTAAGAAACGGACCACGTCGGAAATATTTGGCAATTGGACTCACAGGGAATTGTATGTGGTCGCCAGAAAGATGAATTTCAATGATAAATAATACGAGTGATTACAAAATCGAAGATTTACAGAAATAAACGGACGCTTACAGCCATAAAAATGAATGAAAAGCGGGGGTATGAATGATAGAGGCGGTGTAGACTCGCTGCTGGTGGTGCGACTGGAGCTGACGTCACTGCTGACGCTGTAGACTCGTTGTCGCGAGACGCAGGCCTGGTGCTGACGTCACTGCTGACGCCGTAGACTTGGTACAGTGCGCTGTAGACTCACGCCCCGTGAAGCAGAATCTGGTGGACGTCGGGTGCGGATGCCAAAGCTTCGGATGAACACCTTGGTGGCGGAGATGCAGGCGGAGGATGATCGTCGGAACTACGGTCGCTCGTCCCGACGATGGAGGCGATGGCGGAAGCTGGGTGTCGAGACTACGGCTGCTCGTCTCGACGATGGAAGTGCTGGCGGAAGGTTGATCAACGGAGCTACGGTTGCTCACTCCGCTGTTGGAAGGATGACCCAATAAACCCAGGCCGAGGTATCTACTTAAACTAAGGGTGACGAGCAATGCAAAGCTTGTGTTTTGACTGATTGATAGTGCAAATTTCCTAAGGGGAGCCTGTTCCCTTTTTATACTGAGTCTTGTAAGTCCTTGCACGTTCCACACGTCCCCGAAAATCCCTTAAATCGTGGCTCAATCTTAACTTCTCTCCAGGGATCTAGGAGTTTGTTTTTCTCAGAGATTCTTCTAACATCCACTTAATGAGATCGTGTGCTGATCGTGTCCAGATAAGTTGTAGACTTAGCTCGCATTCCTACTTCTAAAAAAGGGGTCGTAGACTTAGGCTGTTACGGACTGAGAGTTTGGCTCAGTCGACGGGCTGTAGACTTAGCTAAGGCCCGTGTTCCAATATGGGCTGTAGACTCACCACAGGCCCAGAATATCCTATTGTGTCAACAATGATCTCGAGATTAACTGTGATTGTATCCTGAGATCTTCAAAGCATTAGGTCCTTCTCGAGTTCACACATAAATGTGGCCCTAAAAATTCATGTGTCAAGCCCACTTTTTTAAAATATAATGTGGAACGACTTTATGTTTATCTCAACATAAAAATGTCTTTAATTAATAAATGCGCGGTTTAAAACATCTCGAAATCTGTTTCAACACTTGAGGTGTTGCCTCCTTTCATCATCACACATGGCTTGCTGAGCAACATTTGTTTTTCCCGCTAATCAAAATTCAGGGTTTTATCCTGCCAATAGTAAGCCAATCGTCCCTTCACTAAAAGAGGAACTGCCTCTTCAGGTTCTTTGTCACATTTCGGAAGCTGACCTTCATCTTTTCCACATCGTCTTCTTACTTCGAAGTCTGATTCTTAGTTTCTTCTTTTCCGACGAACAACCTCTTCCTGCTGCAAGTAATGGCGTCATTCAGGAAGGTTTTTGATCAAGTTCGATTTGGCCAGTACTCTAGGCTCGCCGATCAAGTCATCTTCTAGGCTCGTCATGGGGATAATAACCTCAATGATTTTCGAGGTTCAAACAAATATTTTAATTTAAATTTACACACTAAAAGGGAATTAGATTTGAAGCTTTTACCTTAATAAAAGTAATTAAGGTTAAAAAAGTTAACTACTAAACCAATATTTTAGTAAGTTGAGATTTTGAAGTTTTCACAAATTTCAATTAAGTTTATGTTACATGTCTTGATCTTTTAGAATTTTACAAAACCATCCCTTGACATGGTCAGATGACCAACTTTACATTGAGAATTAGTTATATGAAACTAATTTCTTAATTACATTTTTGAAGACATAGCCAAAATTATATTTTTACATTTTCAATGTTTTTTTATCATTTAGATCAAACTCATTCATTTTAAAATTGAAGCCCAGACACATATACATGGACTTAGGCCCTTATTGATGAGATGAAAATGGCCAAAGTCCAGAAAGAGTCCATTGAAATAGTTAATCATTAAAAAGTGACGAATTTTCATTATGTTTTTCATATTTATTAGTTCCCTCCAAAACTTTGTTGAAATTTATCATTTCATTGTCATTTAACATGAATTTTCATTTTAGTTTCTAACAACTTATCCTAACAGATTGACCAACCTAAAAATCTTTAAGTTTCGAAGGGTCACTCATTTTGAGTTTTCATCAAACAAAAATTAAAATCAAAATGAAAAATAATAGGCTTTGATTTAATTGACATGGGTATGATGTCTTCTCTTGTCTTTGTTTCTCCTCACTTGTCCTTACATGTTGGGACGTAATTCGAGCTCCAATTGAACCAAAGCAACGTCGGTAAGCGGAAGTGAGTCTTGGATCAGCCTACACTAGTGTTAGTATTTTGTGTTTAACCTTTTGCTCGCTTGTCGAAATTGAATGAAACCACTTGTATTAGATCCGTTACTTAAATACGGACCTAATAAGACTAACTATGCATGATTTGGAGTCTTGAGCTATTATTTCCGAATTAAACACTAAAACAATGTCAGTTTCGACCATCTTTTAGTAAATCAAGGCTTATGTTGATCTTTCGTTTTGCAAACTGATTTAAACTTGCTATATACTCATTATATTATGTATTCCTATAATTTAGTGGCTTAATAATCCTTATTTGTGAAGTTATGCATGTTTTAGTGTAGAGGACAAGTTTATTTTGCTTAGGATTTGGGTTCCCCTGCATGATGGATGCATGCGTGGTTGCTTGTAACTTGAGTTTGGAATGTCAGATCAAGCTGAAATCTGCAACATTGGATTTGTAGCTCAAATAACTTCAGTTTGAGTATTGAAAATCATGATTTTGTCTTGGATCTGAAAGTTACATTCCGTTCTTCACAACTTTTTAAATCTGCCGCTGCTGAAATTCACATTTAACCATTGCTTGTTTATTGGATGATTCTAAGACAACTCTGTTCGATATTAATTTTGTTCAAACTCATTTTTTCTACATTGAAGTTTAATGACTCATTCATTCCATGTTTTGAACATGTAGACTTTATTTTCGTGTATTTTGGATATGAACTTACGTTCTACATTTATAAGTTCATTTCGAGATGATTTGTCGTTGTTATTATTCTTTTAAATTGAGTTGCTACTTAGATTATAAAAATATGATTTCATTTGCTAATCCTTGCATACTTCTCTTATTGCTTTCGTATGTGAAAACCGACCTGCATCGATCCGTTTGATGTCCAAGATGCATTCGCAGTCAATGGGTACAAATTCTCCACGTAAGTCTCATTCCAACTTACCCGGGTAATTCTAATTGATTTATACACTTCAATTAGAATTTACTGACCACATCCATATTTTATTTCTTTGATTGATTTACAGGTATATTATCCTTCCACCTTTACGGATTCGACAAGACGATTCTCGAAGACTTATCTCACTTGGGTGGAAGCTCTAGAAGAAGTGGACCGCATGGATTTCTCCGCGTGTGTAAAAAACCACGACGAACAAAGACCTGAAAGCGGCCCCATCCGACATTTTTTTTGATAAGTCATCAGACAAATTTAAGATGCATGAGGGAAGGTGCGGGTCTTCCCGACTTTCTATTTCTCACTTTTAAGGGGTCGTGGGCCCAGGTACATGGGCTCACGGTCAACACTTTTTCCCGCCTACGTTGATCTAAATAATTATATATGATTGCGCACATGATCATCATATATGAGTTCGGGTCCAATGCTCGAATCGGGCCTAAGCTCGTAACCCAATGACACGAGTCTAGGCCCAAAGAGGCTAGATCGGGTTAATACCCGTAACCAGAAACTTTTTGAGATCATCGTCACCTCTTCTTCGCGTGTTTAAATGAGAGAGCGAATAGTGAGAAATCCTCAAACCCTCTTTGGTTTTTCGGACTTTATTTCATCTTTTTGAAATAAAGTCGGTGGCGACTCTGTAATAGCTTACCTAGGTTAAGCGACAAACATGTATTCTACGGAGCCACGATGGATCACGGTCCTCCTTTTGTTTCCTTTCTAATCATGCTCCACCTTTCGCCGGCCGCCCCTCGGGACGACTGAGTAAGGGCCCAGGCAGGCCCGTCGGGAAGGAGCAGGACGGGCGCACAACTGGAATAATACGAAAGAACACATTGGATTTCCTTCCACTGACGCTTTGACTGAGAAATGGTTGAAGTTATGGAAGGAGAAGCTGGATGAGAAACTGTGTTGTTTGGGTTTGAAAAGTTTAGTGGCCATCTCGAGAAGGATGAAAACCTGTCCCAAGGTTCGTGCGAGTTTAATCCCTTTCTAGAACTCAAGATTAAATATTTTTTTATCTCCCTGTGTGGCCTATGATTGTGACCATAGAAGATATTTTGTCTGTTGACGGATTGTTCTGCCTCGGGAGCTACTGTTCAACTCCACAAAACCGAAGAAGACAAGTTCCAGTGCAGAAATCATGAGATTTGTAATACTGTTAGCGCACATATGGAGTTTTTCAAAACAACAAAGAAAAAGAACAAAGCTTGAGGACCAGAACAAGAATTTGAGTTTTATCTCAAATGGCTCGGCAAATACATTTTCTATTGTGTGCTGGATCAGCAACTTCTTGGTGAGGATTGACCATATAGTGGCCTTTGCACCCTTTCTTCTCCAGCTTCTGTATAGAAGCCTCCAAATGTGTCTCTACTCTCTAGTTAAACAAGGGTTTCCCGATTTACCCGTCAAGGGGTCTGATATGGCTGCTGAAAGTATGGGCATACATCTGGTTTACTTGGTTGACTTCTTTCAATAAGTCATTTCTCACTGGTGAGAGATGTATTGGGCTAGACATCGCCCTTCACTACTGCAGCAACTCGAATACGTGGTCTGTTGCGACGATGAGTGCTCTTATGCACCTGCTCATTAATATTGAGAGTGAGTAAGATTGGACACCTTATCCAGCCAATAAGTTCTATTCTTTTCGAGATGATCACTCCGGGTGGCTTTACTGGGACAGCATTCTGACATCTTGAAATCTAGTAGGGGTTGACAGAAGTAACTTTATATTCGAGACGTATAATTCTCAATTGTGTGCTCGGTAGCTTGGCTTCGTCCAAGGTACCAGTGTCCCCTTCTTGAGGTCATTTAACAGCTTTGTGCACGGGAAGACAATGATCGTACCATTTAGGGAAGCAGATGAAGTGGCTTCTCAAGTCTCGTTATCTCCTATCGAGTTTCCTTTTCCAAGAAACGCAGAAATTCTCGTTACCGAATTATTCACAATGGCTTGGAAAATGACATGGTCAGAGTTGTGGGGCTTCATGGTTATCTTCTATGCCCCATTGGATGATTTCTACTTGCCTGGACCTGATCATGAAAGTAAGTTACCTGACAGAGTTTTGATATAGTTTATTACTGTTAGTCAGTTCTTGACTTAGATCTGTCTCTTTTGCAGCTGTGTCGAAGATCGAGATGGGGATTCTTCCTCCTGAGGCCATATCTGCTCCGGGTTTCCCGAAGAAGAAACGTAGAGCTCGGACTACTAAGTCCCAAGTCGAAAATACCACTTTCAAGGAGCAAATCCTTGAGGAAAAAGGATCAAATCTCGAGAAGAACGTCCTTCAAATAATGATCAAGCTAGTGGTGATGGAGAAGAACCTTCGGTTAAAAGGCGAAAGTGGTTCATCAAGAGGCGACCAAAGCCTGTTATCAAGGAACCTACCTCCATGTTTTGGATGGAAGTTCCTAGCTGGAAGTGTCTACCTCGTCTCTTTCTGAGGTGGTGTCAACAAAAATACCTCGTGGCCAAATGGCAGATCACAAGGAGACCCGTGCTTTGGCCTCGAAGATTCATTCTACAAAAGGCGTCGCCCCAGATGTTCTCTATGATGTTCTTACCTTTCCTAGTATTCACAGAGGTCATTACCAATATATACCCTCGGGTCTTCTCAAGACGAATAGTGGTTACAAAGAAAACTCCCGGCACTACGACTATTGTGAAATATATTCAGGTATTCTTTAGATAAAATTAATTTTGTCAAGCAGTATTTTGCGCACAAAATACCGGATGCTTCTTTCTTGACTCTAGGCTAAGAGACGTCAATCTTGAGACATGAGGTTACAACACTTCTCGAGAATCACATGCCAAAATCTTTTTGCTTACTAAGTCAATTTTAGGGGTACCATGCGGAGCGAGTCGACGTTTCTGAACGGGCGCTTGCTTCACCTGTGGTTAATGTAGACGTCTCGGCCACCAACCCCAAGACATTGTAAGTTATTCTGTAGCATTACTTTTTTTCCTTTACTAATCTCCATTTTCCTTTGTTTCCGGAGACGAAGAAAGTTGATTTGCCTTTTGAGGCTGTTCGCTCCGGAAGTGACCGCGGATGAGTCAGATACTAATACGTCGAAAATCTCTGGCACTACGGGCAACTGGTACCCGGAGGATTCGTTGAATGTGTGGTTGCCGTATGAAATGAAAAGAAGAGGGGGGGGGAAACAGTGGACGAACACCCTTAAGCGGAAGCACTTACGGATGCCATCGACGATACCTTCGGAAGTGAACAAGAACGCAGGAGCACAAAGAGAGCTTGAACGCTGGAATGCTTGAAAAGATAAATTGACAACTGTCCGTCTGTAGAGAGGTGTCTTGTACAATGCCTAAGAACAAGTAATTATATTAAGCTAGACCTACGTATATACGGTAACGTAATATTGCACATATATTACGTTTCTTTTGCTGCCGGTCTTCATGGAATATATCATTTCCATTTGAGCAATCTTGGTAACAATCTCCCTCCAGAACCTGAGATCATCTAGAACCTTCCTTAACAGCTGAGTTTATCAATCGCATTGCCCATTGGCCTTCACCATAGAGTTTTCTCGCTCGCCCAACTAAATGTTGCTTGTCGCTTCATTTGTCGCCTGTCGCCTAGTAACCCCTTCGCTTGATGACTGCTTCGGCCAGCAAGCCTTCGCCTGGTGTGTTTCCGTGGTCACCTCCTTACTGGATTTCCGTCCTTTGGGCCTTCATTATGGACCGTTGATCCACAGATGAGACCGAGATCTGTGGCCCAGAATTTCTGTTGTTAATAGAGGCAGATGGAACAAAGTCTCTGGGGAATCTATACCGGCAGCATCTCAAGATGACGTTCTGACTGTCGAGGTAGATAGAGTAGAGTTACCTCCTGAAGAATCCCTATTAGCAACATCTCAAGATGATGTTCCTCCCGAGGTATAACTACTCATTTTTTCTTAATTTTAAATTTTATCAGCACCACCGGTGTTCTAATTTAATGGCCAACATGATTCTCAGTCTCCAGCAACATCTTCTCCTAACGGTGCGGACGACCCAGAGTCTGAAGATGCTCTAGACATACTCCTTGCTGAGCCTACACTGCCGATTGTTCATCCCGAGGAAAAAGTCCCTTTGAGGAGCGATGGCCCACAACTCCAGGAAGACATTCAGTTCGTGACAGACTTTCTGTGTGTAGACATTGAAATTTTATTAATGTTGAAATAATGTCATTCGGCCCAAACCATATATTATATTGGCTGAATATGATTGATTATCTTTATATTATAAGACATCACGATATGAAATATTTTGCACTTATATCTTAGTGTAAATATAATACACGGGCCTGAGAATATAAAAAAAAAAGATCAAGCCCAACCCATTTATTATTGGGTTTTAAAATTGTGGTTCAGCCCATATGCTAGCCCAATAAGCCTAACCCAATTATAAAATGAACTGGGCCTAGCCCATATATCGGCCCATTCATACTTCGGCCCAATCCAAATGTCGGCCCAATATAACCATAAGCCCACTTGCATTTGTCCCACATCGGAAAGAAACACTACCTAAGGACTTCTCAATTCCTATATAAAGGGAGTCCCTCCCCCTTATTTGGGACACACAAAAATTCTCTCTTCTCTCTTATTCTCTTAAGCCCCATTGGGTTATAAAGAGATTCTAGCTATTTTTGAAGATCCCTCAGTGGGTAGTGCGGCGAAGGCTCCTCGGCGAGTGGTGCGGCGGCGAAGGCCCCTCTAGCGGGTTTATCTCCGAAGGCCCCTCTTGCGGGTATATCTCCGAAGGCCCCATAGCGGGTATATATATCTCCGAAGGCCCCTCTTGCGGGTTTATCTCCGAAGGCCCCATGGCGGGTATATCTCCGAAGTCCCATCTGCGGGTTTATCTCCGAAGGTCCCATAGCAGGACGACGAGATTCTCGTGGTGATATATTATCCTTGGAGATATATTTTCCCAGCGGTCATATTCTACACACAACAATATCTTTTCCGAGCGATATTTTCGGATATTATATTCTTCGACGGCGGCTATATTCCTCTGTCGACAACATCTCCCTCAAGTTCTGTTGGATCAAATCCACAGGCCTCAAGGACTTCAAGAGTGAGGAGCTCCTTCGATAGCGAAGTTCTCGAGCATCTTTTCCTCACCCGATCGACGCAGTGCTGCCAAGATCAAGGTTCAAGATGATGTCTGAAGATCGAGATCAAGCCTGAAGATCAAGTTCAAGCATTCAAGATCAAGTTCAAGCATTCAAGATCAAGATCAAGCTTCAGCAGCCTGGTGTTCTTCGCCCATCCTCAGAAGACTCTCCAGATCAAGCTTCTACAGCCTTGGTGATCTTCGCCACTTCTGAAGACCCGCCGGATCAAGCTCTGCAGTTCCAGTGTCTTCATCAACATATCCCTAAAGCTCCGGCAGATATTTGCCAGAGCTTCAGCACATCCATATTTCGGATATCTTACGAGTATAGAATCAGAGGACTCACGTGCTTTGTCCGTGACTAGAGATTGAACCTGCTATTTCTCAATACGACAATTTGTACGTTGCTTCCGGTTTATATACGGACCGTGAGATTTTTTACGTCAACAAATTTCTGGCACGCCTAGTGGGACCATCTCTACCTCTCATCTCTTTACGTCTAAGCATCCAGATGGCTTCAAAGATGATCATGCTGAAGAATTCCGTCAATGCTGTGAATAACCAGCTAGTGGGTTTCCCTTCTCACTTGTCTGAAGGCTCTTCATCGCCTGGTTCCAGAAACTTCACCAAGACCAGACCGATTGCTGATATATATAAGGAGACCGAAGAGATTCTAAGATCCATCTCTCCAAAGTCATCTCCATCCTATAAGGAGGTTACTGAAAGAAGCCTTCTCAGCAAGAGTTCCATATCACCGATTCATTTGGGTAGTTTCTGCAACAGCTCATCAAGTGTCTCTCCTCTTGAGGATTCTTCATCAGACTACACTCTGAAATGGAGCTTTGCTGAATCAAGGGCCAAAACGCGCAAGCAAATGGAGGAGATAGAAGACATTCTTCGATCTATTCCATCCTGTAAGGAGATTGCCGAAAAGACGCCACCGAACAAGAGCAATATGTCGCCAATTCCTCTGCCAAGCTTTCATGATAGTTTATCGGAGGACTCCTCACCAAATCAGTCTCGAAGCGTCAGCGAGGTTGATCTAACTGAAAAGTTAGATGAAATTATGCCAGTTATGATGGCTGATACCCCATCATTGGAAGACCAAGTTGCGTCTCTTGCCAAAGCAGTTGAAGCGATGACGAAATCCATGAGGGACAGGGATCAACAACTTGAGTATGTCATATGCAGGCTCGAGAATAAATAGTCTAGAAGAACATCTAATGAAGGAGGTTCTCACATAGGCAAGGATAAAGACAAGAATGTGCTGAACGTGGATGATTCACCGAAGCCTGTATCTATCTCTGTTGATGCTCCAGTCTCAACTAGAGCAATGAAAGAGCTAATACAAGAGGCTCTGAAGGATGAACTTGAGGGAAAGTATGCGACACCTTTGGCATACAATAAGCCGTACAACCAAAGAATCGAAAACTTGAGCATGCCAATGGGTTATCAGCCCCCATACTTCCAACAATTTGATGGGAAGGGGAATCCAAGGCAACATGTGGCTCATTTTGTCGAGACTTGCAACAATGCTGGTACAGATGGAGACTTGATGGTCAAACAGTTCGTCCGCTCCTTGAAGGGAAATGCTTTTGACTGGTATATCGACATAAAACCAAGAAGTATTGACAGTTGGGAGCAGTTGGAAAGAGAATTCCTGAACCGCTTTTATAGCACGAGGCGTGTGGTGAGCATGATAGAACTCACTAACACTCGTCAATGGGAAGGCGAGCCCGTCGTTGATTATATACAACGATGGAGAAACCTAAGTCTAAACTGTAGGGATCGCTTATCGGAGGCGACGTCAATAGATATGTGTATTCAAGGAATGCTTTGGAGGATTCGCTATATCCTGCAAGGGATCAAACCTCGGTCTTTTGAGGAATTAGCTACAAGAGCACATGATATGGAGTTGAGCTTTGTAGGAGTTGGTGTGGAAGATCTTCCGGTACCCGAGCCATCCAAAGGAACAGGAAGACCAGTTAATAGAACTGGGGGCAAGCCTGCCTTCAAGGATAGCAAGAAACAAGTGCTGGCCACCGATGTTGTTCCTGTCAAGGTCCCGAATGCGAAGGACAAAGGACAATCAAGCACTTCAACCCATGCTCCAGCAACTCCTTAGACAGAGAAGAGGCGACCGACTCTGGAGGAAAGGCAGAATAAGCAATATCGTTTCCAAGATTCAGATGTTGCGGATATATTTGACTTTCTTTTGTCTGTTAAAATGATTGAACTCCCTCCGTCGAAACGCCCACAACAAGCGAGTCGAGCGGGAGATCCAAACTTTTGCAAGTATCACCGTGTTCTGGGTCATCCTATTGAGAAGTGTTTTGTCTTCAAAGAGAACGTTATGGAACTTGCCCGAGATAACAAGATTGACTTAGGGTCGATGTTTTCCTCGAAGCTGGTGGACGTAGCAAGTTTGAACGCATCCAATATTATCTTCGGGTCGTTTAGCTCTGATGAGATGGCTGCTTTCCTTTGTTCGAAAGTGGAACAGGATGATAGTCAGGACGTTAAGATGTCAAGCTGTGCAATTGGCCATGAGGCGATTCATGATGAGGAAGGTTGGACTTTGGTAACACGTAGAAGGAACCGAAGAAAGACTTTGAAGCCTCAAGAGAATAAACCTCCTATTCGAGCAAGAGTTTTTAAAAAAGGAAATATGAAGGCAAACTTCAGGGAGGTTGTAGATAAGCGAAAGCCTGGTGTTGAAGTAACCTTGAAGAAGCCATCTCCAATCACCGTGTGGGATTTCTTCCCTAAAAAATTTCAAAGGCTTGCGACTTTGTCCAGAAGTTGTCACCATATTAACATGGAAAAGGAGCAGTCCAATCTAAAGGTTGGCTTCCCGGAAAGTTCTACAACAATGTCAGTGGAAAAGGTGAAGGAGAATTGTCTGATTATCACGTTTTCTGATGAAGATCTTCTCGTGGGCCACAAGTCACACAATCGACCATTATTTGTGTCTGGATATACATGTGGCACAAAGGTTAATCGCATCCTGATTGACCCAGGTTCGGCAGTCAATATAATTTCATCAAAAACTTTGAAGGATATTGGCTTGGGAGTGGATGATCTCTCAAGTAGTCGGCTGATAATTCAGGGATTTAACCAAGGCGGAGAACGAGCCATAGGAAAAATTTGCCTTTCCCTCACAATAGGTGACATGGAATCTTGCACGACATTCTATGTTATCGATTCAAGGACGACCTATAATATGTTACTAGGTCGACCATGGATGCACGAATATGGAGTTGTCGCATCAACACTTCATCAATGCTTCAAGTTTATAAAGGACGGAGTGTCGTGTACAGTATGGGAGGATGCTAAGCCCTTCACAGAGGAGGAGTCATACTTTGCTGACGCCAAGTTTTACTTGAACAAGAGTTTACATGTGGAGGCGTCAAACTTAAAGCCTATCGTAAAGAACGCTCTAAAAGAATCAAGCGCAGATATACCATCCATACGACAAGAGAAATCTTCAGCTGATATTATGCCTGAAAATATACAGGCAGAAGATGTGACGAAGCAGAGCAAACCAATTCTGCGCTATGTCCCAAGAGCCTTCCGAAAAGCCGGGGAACCACCTTTCGTGAATAGCCACGCTGAAGAAATAATGGTGCCAAAGGAACTCAACTGGCCAGTGACGAAAATGACGACAATTGCTCAAACGAGTACGCCTTTAAAAGGTTTTGTCCGGCCTAAACAGGGGGCAATTATATATCCAGATTCATTGCCTGACAGGCGCACCAACGGATTTGATCCAAATGCATTCAAGCTAATCTCTGCGGCCGGCTACACAGAGGACTTAAAGGCGCTTGGGGCTATTTCAAAAGAGGCCAATCCGGGATGTGATACTCAAAAGTCAAAACTTGGTCTTGGGTATGATACACCTAAGCCCGTCGATCAAGCGTTGAAGAAGGCTTCAACTCAATACATTGAGGCTGATGATAAAACTACAGCCAAATCGACGAGAACTTCGGTATTCGATCGACTTGGAGCCCCATCCGAACGAAAATCAATATTTGATAGACTTGGTGCTCCAGAGGAAAAGACTGTTGCTCAGAGACCGGTACAACTAAGGTTAGGCGACACTCTAAGAAGTCGAATGGTGTGGAAGAGAGTGGACAAGAGGAAAGACGTTCCAATCATAATTGAAGACACAAATGACCTCCATAGTAAAATTCCTTCCCGGATGAAGCGTCGAACTGCTGTGGAGGTGACCACTGGAGAGGTGTTGAAAATGACCACGAAGACGAGGATAACTACAAATGGCAACGATGAGCTATCTCAAGATAGCGTTGAAGATGATGTTGCTTCTTATCATGTCACGATTTCAGAGGCTAATGAAAACGAATCTCACAAAGAAGATGGTGCGGAAGATGCTCCTAAAGTATTCGAAGATGGGAAGAAGTCTACTATTGATGAACTAAAGGAAGTTTGCCTTGGAGAAGAAGGGGATCACCGTCCTACTTTCCTCAGTGCGAGTTTAACCCCTGAAGAAGAGGAATTATATATCCAACTGTTGAAGGAATACAAAGATGTCTTCGCATGGAGTTACAAAGAAATGCCCGGCCTTGACCCTAAGATTGCAGTTCACAAGTTAGCTGTGAAGCATGGGGTTCGGCCCATGAAGCAAGCTCAACGGCATTTTCGTCCGGAGTTGATTCCCCTAATAGAAGCCGAAGTCAATAAACTTATCGAAGCTGGATTCATTCGAGAGGTGAAGTACCCAACATGGATCTCAAATATCGTACCCGTCAAGAAAAAGAACGGTCAACTTCGCGTTTGCGTTGACTTCCGCGACCTCAATAATTCATGTCCGAAGGATGATTTTCCTCTTCCGATCACCGAGATAATGGTAGATGCTACCACTGGCTATGAAGCCCTCAGTTTTATGGATGGATCGTCGGGATACAATCAAATCCGAATGGATCCGAAGGATGAGAAAATAACAGCTTTTCGTACACTAAAAGGAATATATTGTTATAAGGTGATGCCTTTTGGGTTGAAGAATGCGGGAGCAACTTATCAACGGGCCATGCAACGGATCTTTGATGATATTCTCCACAGGAATGTAGAGTGTTACGTGGATGATCTGGTTGTCAAATCCAGACAAAGGCGCGATCATATTGATGACCTTAGAAAAGTATTTGACAGATTGCGCAAATATCAACTGAAGATGAACCCATTAAAGTGCGCCTTCGGGGTCACTTCGGGAAAGTTCCTTGGATTTATCGTTCGACATCGAGGCATTGAAGTCGATCAATCAAATATAGATGCGATTATGAAGATGCCAGGACCAAGGAATATACATGAGTTGAAGAGCCTTCAAGGGAAACTTGCATACATTCGAAGGTTTATATCAAACTTGGCGGGACGATGCCATCCCTTTCATAGATTGATGAAGAAGGGTACTCCTTTTGAGTGGGACGAAGCATGTGAAAATGCATTCAACAGCATAAAAGCTTATTTGTCAAAGCCACCAGTCCTTAATGCACCTATCCAAGGAAGACCACTCATACTTTATATAGCGGCGCAAGAAGCTTCTTTAGGAGTTTTGCTAGCCCAAGAGAATGATGATGGAAAGGAGAACGCTCTATACTACTTGAGCAGAACGTTAACTGGTGCGGAGCTGAAGTATTCTCCAATTGAGAAGACATGCCTCGCACTAATGTTCGCTATACAAAAGTTGCGACATTATTTGCAGGCACATTCTGTTCGCCTCATATCACGGGCAGATCCTCTCAAATACATCATGTCAAAGCCAGTACTATCTGGTCGTCTAGCGAAATGGGCACTCATGCTCCAGGAGTTCGAGATTTCGTATGTGCCCCAAAAAGTTGTTAAAGGGCAAGCCTTGGCTGATTTCTTAGCAGATCATCCTATACCAGATAATTGGAAGATTTCGGAGGAACTACCCGATGAAGAGGTGATGTTGGTAGATACTCCACACCCATGGAAGATGTTCTTTGATGGATCGGCTACCCAAAGGGGTGCAGGAGCTGGAGTTGTCTTCGTCACATCTGATGGAGATATCATCCCATATGCATACACCCTTACACAATTATGCTCAAACAACATGGCTGAATATCAAGCCCTCATATTAGGGTTAGAAATGGCTATGGATAACAAAGTGCATAGTTTGAGGGTATATGGGGACTTCGAGCTTGTGATTAATCAACTTCTATCTACATATGAAGTTCGCAAGCCAGAGCTTTTTCCATATCATGACTATGCAGTTAAGCTCGTGGGATGGTTCCAGGATTTTAAAATAAGTCATATACCAAGAAGGGAAAATGCGTAAGCAGATGTCTTGGCAAGACTCGCTTCTTCACTTACTTCAGTAGACAAACATGTTAGTATTCGACTATGTCAAGCTTGGGTGGATCCTCCCACCTTTAATGAGGAGGAAGAGGAAGTTAATATCATCTCTGTCTATAATGTGGAAGACAAAGACTGGAGACAACCACTAATTGACTTTCTTGAGCATGGAAAGTTGCCTGATGATCCTCGACAAAGGGTAGATGTTAGGAGACGAGCACCTCGGTTCATATATTTCAAGAATACTCTTTATCGTCGATCATTTGAAGGAGTGTTCTTACGGTGTCTTGGAGAAGGAGAAGCCACGAAAGCAGTAAAAGAAGCGCATTCTGGAGTATGTGGAGCTCATCAATCTGGTCCTAAACTTCACTTCCAATTGAAGAGAATGGGTTATTATTGGCCGACAATGGTAAAGGATTGTGTGGAATATGCAAGGAAGTGTCAAGCATGTCAATTTCACGCTAACTTCATCCATCAATCACCCGAGCCACTTTATCCAACTATAGCATCTTGGCCGTTTGAAGCCTGGGGGCTAGATGTCGTAGGGCCCATCACACCCAAATCATCAGGGGGTCACTCATATATTCTTGCAGCAACTGACTATTTTTCAAAATGGGCAGAAGCTGCACCTTTTCGGGAAGTGAAGAAGGAAACAGTGATCACCTTCATCAAGAATAATATTATTTTTCGTTATGGTGTGCCTCGCCATATAATCACAGATAATGGCCGGAATTTCTCTAATAAGGCCATGGATAAATTTTGCGAGCAATTTGGTTTCAAACAATATAACTCTTCCATGTATTATGCAGCCGCAAACGGGTTGGCAGAGGCGTTCAATAAAACGCTATGCAATCTTCTAAAGAAGGTGGTCGATAAATCTAGAAAAGATTGGCATGTACGAGTCGGGAAAGCTCTATGGGCGTATCGCACGACGTATAGAACTGCGACTCAAATGACGCCATACTCGTTGGTCTATGGTGTTGAAGCGGTCCTTCCACTTGAACGGCAAATACCGTCGCTGCGAATAGCTATACAAGAGGGACTTTGTCAAGAGGATAATGCGCGGTTACGCTTACAGGAACTGGAAGCTTTGGATGAGAAACGTCTTGAAGCCCAGCAACGGATTGAATGCTATCAGGCAAGGATGTCGAAGTCTTTTAACAAGAGAGTGCGACCTCGCTCCTTTCAAGTAGGTGACCTTGTTTTGGCGGTGCGAAGACCCATAATCGTCACGCATAAGACCGGAAGCAAATTCACATCAAAGTGGGATGGCCCATACGTCGTCCAAGAAGCTTACACCGGGGGTGCCTACAAGATAGTTGATCAAGATGGAGTGCGTGTCGGACCAATCAATGGAAAGTTCCTGAAGCGATACTACGCCTGAAGAGCAATGCTCCATGTCGCACGAGCCTAAACTGCACGACATAAAAAAAAAAGAAAAAAATCATCATGTAATACTCTTGGCCCGCACGAGTATAAACTGTGAACGGCTAAACAAAATGTAATACTCCTGGCCCGCACGAGTATAAACTGTGAACGGCTAAATAAAATGTAATACTCCTGGCCCGCACGAGTATAAACTGTGAACGGCTAAACAAAATTAATACTCCTGGCCCGCACGAGTATAAACTGTGAACGGCTTAAAAAAATATATTAAAGTCGTGGTTCTACGAGTATAAGAGATGAACGACTTTGAAAAGAAAGGACTTTTTATTCGAAGAAATGATAGTCCTATAAAGAAGGAAAGTCCTATTCTAGAACCTAAACAAGCTAGAAGGGTGAAATCAAGCTTCCGAGGTAAATTGGACAATCTCTTCACGAGTCCTCTTCAGCTGCTCTGGAAGTTCATTGAAGGACAAACGATCTTCATCACGGACTATCCAGGCATTCTTCAAAGCAAACATGGCCCCTTCAAACTTGATATGTCCTCATCTGCCTTCTTAGCGATAGCAACAGTCTACTCTAGAGAATCCTCTAAGGTCGCTTTAGCCCCAATACAGTCAGACAATTGTTGTCGGAGTTCTTCAATCTGGGCTTTAACGGCGGCTAGTTGTTCTTCTGTTGTTGTCCCTTCAGCGATGGACAATAGATCTGAATATTTTGTCGATCCTTGCATATATTCTTCCACCGAGGCATAGATAGGAGCCCATTCCAAATGCTCGCTTTCATTGATGAGATCGAGAATATTCTTCAACTCCTCAATAATTGTGTGACCCAGAGTTTTGAAAATCTTCTCCTTGATGTCTTCCCATATATAAGCTCGAGAAGCCACAGCTGGGTCACTCAAGTCAGGGTCAATAGAAGCGTCATCAACTTCTTTATTCCCTTCGAGCTGAGCAATCCTTTCTGGAATTCGAGCTGCCGTTGATGATTATCCAGCAACTCCCGAAAATACCCTTCCCAACAAGATTCGCCAAATGTAAGCGAAGGTTTTGGCTCGGCATAGGACATCGTAGATGGAGACACTAAAGACCAAGCCTTGAGGCGATAAGAATCATATGGAATCCCAAGCATTCAGTGTTGGATATCAAGCTTAATGTGCAGGGCACAATGGCCCATTTTGGATGGAAGACAGGGTAACTTCAGCGTATCTTCTTCTTGTGAGTTCTCGTCCTTCACAAGACACAGATACCGTTGTCTCCTTGAAATAAACCACGGTTCTGATTTCTGAAATACACAGCATGTGTCTTACGGATCTCACTCCAATATTTACGTACTTTAATTCTAATCTCTCTGTAATATATATACGCATACGAGATACGAATTAAAGTGGGGGCATTTGTAGACATTGAAATTTTATTAATGTCGAAATAATGTCATTCGACCCAAACCATATATTATATTGGCTGAATATGATTGATTGTCTTTATATTATAAGACATCACGATATGAAATATTTTACACTTATATCTTAGTGTAAATATAATACACGGGCCTGAGATTATAAAAAAAAGATCAAGCCCAACCCATTTATTATTGGGCTTTAAAATTGTGGTTCAGCCCATATGCTAGCCCAATAAGCCTAACCCAATTATAAAATGAACTGGGCCTAGCCCATATATCGGCCCATTCATACTTCGGCCCAATCCAAATGTCGGCCCAATATAACCATTAGCCCACTTGCATTTGTCCCACATCGGAAAGAAACACTACCTAAGGACTTCTCAATTCCTATATAAAGGGAGTCCCTCCCCCTTATTTGGGACACACAAAAGTTCTCTCTTCTCTCTTATTCTCTTAAGCCCCATTGGGTTATAAAGAGATTCTAATTATTTTTGAAGATCCCTCAGTGGGTAGTGCGGCGAAGGCTCCTCGGCGAGTGGTGCGGCGGCGAAGGCCCCTCTAGCGGGTTTATCTCCGAAGGCCCCTCTTGCGGGTATATCTCCGAAGGCCCCATAGCGGGTATATATATCTCCGAAGGCCCCTCTTGCGGGTTTATCTCCGAAGGCCCCATGGCGGGTATATCTCCGAAGTCCCATCTGCGGGTTTATCTCCGAAGGTCCCATAGCAGGACGACGAGATTCTCGTGGTGATATATTATCCTTGGAGATATATTTTCCCAGCGGTCATATTCTACACACAACAATATCTTTTCCGAGCGATATTTTCGGATATTATATTCTTCGACGGCGGCTATATTCCTCTGTCGACAACATCTCCCTCAAGTTCTGTTGGATCAAATCCACAGGCCTTAAGGACTTCAAGAGTGAGGAGCTCCTTCGATAGCGAAGTTCTCGAGCATCTTTTCCTCACCCGATCGACGCAGTGCTGCCAAGATCAAGGTTCAAGATCATGTCTGAAGATCGAGATCAGGCCTGAAGATCAAGTTCAAGCATTCAAGATCAGGTTCAAGCATTCAAGATCAAGATCAAGCTTCAGCAGCCTGGTGTTCTTCGCCCATCCTCAGAAGACTCTCCAGATCAAGCTTGTACAGCCTTGGTGATCTTCGCCACTTCTGAAGACCCGCCGGATCAAGCTCTGCAGTTCCAGTGTCTTCATCAACATATCTCCCTAAAGCTCCGGCAGATATTTGCCAGAGCTTCAGCCCATCCATATTTCGGATATCTTACGAGTATAGAATCAGAGGACTCACGTGCTTTGTCCGTGACTAGAGATTGAACCTGCTATTTCTCAATACGACAATTTGTACGTTGCTTCCGGTTTATATACGGACCGTCAGATTTTTTACGTCAACACTGTGTACTGCAATTATCTCTACTAAGGCAATTTCGAGCAATTTGATGTTCCAATCAAGAGGATCGAGAACTCTCCTCTAGTGATAGTTGACCATCTCCTCGCCTGCTCGCTCATCAAGGAACATTAGTGGACTTGTTGCTATGATTATGAAGCTAGTCAGGGGGCTAAAGGTAAGGCCATCGATATACAAATTGAACATGAGCTGGATAGCGCATGAATCTAGGCACGCCTTAATCTTTTCGACAAAGAAATTAGGCGCAAGACCAAACGCTTGCAGTCTATCGAGTAAAAGATGGAAAGGCTTGCCAAGAAAAAGGAAGCCCTTTTTTTATCCTTATCTGAACTTGAGAAAGCGCGAGCTGATTGGTCATTAGCAATGGAAAGGGTTGGTCCCCTAAGAGAGAAGTTGTGGTGGCTGAATTCATATTGAAGCGGGCTGAAATTCGAGAGAAACAACATCTCGAGCTCGCCTAGCTGTTTAACAACAAAAATTCTGGACCACAGATCTCGGCCTCATTTGTGGATCAATGGTCTAGAATGCAGGCCCAAAGGACGGAAATCCAGTAACGCGGTACCAACGGAAACACACCAGGCGAAGGCTTGCTGGGCGAAGCAGTCCCCAAGCAACAGGGTTACTAGGCGACAGGCGAAAAGGGACAGCGGAAGCTACAACCGACAGTTAGTTGGGCGAGCGAGGAAACTCTACGGCGAAGGTCAATGGGCAATGCGATCGGTCAACTTAGCTGTTAAGAAAGGTTCCAGAAGATCTCAGGATCTGGAAGGAGATTGTTGCCAAGATTGCTCACATGGAAAGAAGATATTCCATGAAGACCGGCAGGAAAGGAAACGTAATATATGTGCAATATTATTTTACCGTATATACGTAGGTCTAGCTTAATATAAATACTTATTCTTAGGTATTGTACAAAATACCTCTCTACAGACGGACATATTGTCAATTTATCTTTTCAAGCATTCCTGCATTCAAGCTCCCTTTGTGCTCCTGCGTTCTTGTTCACTTCCGAAGGCATCGTCGATGGCATCCGTAAGTTCTTTCGCTTAAGGGTGTTCGTCCACTGTCTTCCCCCCCCTCTTCTTTTCATTTCATACGGCGACCACACATTCAACGAATCCTCCGGGCACCAGTTGCTCGTAGTGCTAGAGATTTCCGATGTGTTTAGATCCGGCTTGTCCGCGGTCACTTCTAGAGCGAACACCAGCTTTTCCTTGATGTTCATGTTACTTTTCCTCTTGGTGCTATTACTCCCTTGGCGTTATGCGGCTCATGTGTAGTCATATCTCTAGAACAGTAACTGCTGAATAGTCGAGATTCTCACAGTAATAGTGTGCATATAAGGCTGTTGGTAAAGCTATCGAGATTCTTCATTGTGCATATAAATCTTTACATGATTATCGCAAAGATTTTATTTATGCTACTCTTCTGTCTATAAAGGGAGTCGATCACTTAGTGAAATATGCGCACTTCTTTCTCTCGACTAAAATGTCTTGTCGAGATGTTGTTCTCTGCCAAATCTCTCTCCAAATCTAAAGCTTATGTTCACAACCTTAGATCTCCTGAAAGCCTAGGTACACAACCTCCTTCTCCGGCACTCTACAACTCAAGTGCTACACTTGAGGTTTTCAGGTGTATGCTCACCTGGTAGCAAGGGTACCGATGATGGAGCCGACGCATGGAGTTGTGGTAACTTCCCTATGTTCTTTGGCCTCCTGTCGAAGGATTTAGGGAGGCTTACGAGGAAGTGCCAGCTTGTGTGAATCCTTCCGAAGAACAGAAAGGAGGAAAGACAAGATGGAGGACACCATGGCGCCCCTCGATGATCTCCTAGGTGTTCGAATATTAATTTTAGCCTATATCTTCTTTTAGTATTGTACTTCCTTGGAACCTCTTTAATGAGGACTGATCTTTTAGAAACCATGTAAAAAATTGTAGTCATTTTTACTATTAATAGAGAGATTTACTCTTCCCTGTATCCACAAATTCGGGAATAACTTTTTTATGACTTTTTTATGAGTTCCCCAGATAATCTGTTTATAAGACTTAAGGTACTTTTCATTAATTTTCAACTCATGCAGCCGACCCTCAACTAGATGATTTTTTTAGTATACTTCTTTAACTCTAAAAGGACATTCCCAGTTCGACGACCATTTTCCAAGGAAATAATCCCGAATTCCTATAGGGAGAATCATTTTCCACACAAATTTCCTTCCTTGAAACTCTGAAGGTGTACTTTCTTATTATAATATTAAATCATTCTCTTTTTTTTACCTCCATCTTGTTTGCTGCTTTCGTACGCAGTTTCTCGAGATTTTCATTATCTCGAGAACTATCTTCATCTCTATTTGTATCTTCCTGGCCATAAATTAAGTTAAAATAAAATGGGAAATTACAAATTGGATTCCCAAATTGTTTTAATTTTTTATTAGTTCGAAAGTAAAAAATTCAGAAGTTTCTATCTGATCCTCATATTTATTAATGCTTTTCAAATTTGCCTAGTATTAGAAAAACAAAGCTTACGAATTGATCACTCTAGACTTTAGAATGGTTTCCAATCTTGTCCAAAAATTAAAGAAAGAGGATGAGTTAACTGGTATGATGATTATTTTCATTTTGTTAAAGTTTTTTAAGAACATAAATTTTTTATCTTTTTGTTTAAAAAAATTTTACTTCAGAAGTTAGTTTCATATAACTTATTTAAATCTCGTTCAAAGTAGAGAGCAAAAATGAAAGATTTCTTTTAAATCCGAAACTCGTTGGGTTGCCTTTGGTTGCTTATTTCATATTGGATTCGAAAAAATTAAAATTTGGTATCTAAAGTTTGTCCTTCTTTGCAAAAAGAATCAAGAAAGATATTTTTACAAAGACAATCTAATGACCCCAAATCAAATTTTGGAATCTACTTTGGGTGACCTATATCTTGGGATCTTATAAATGTTAGTAACAAAAGAAAATCTTTGTAATAGAATAACCATAAAATTCCCTTGACTTTGATACTCATATACAAGTAAAACAAGTCTTGATTCGGGTTATGATGTTGAGTTTGCGTAAGGCCAATTAATAGAACCTTTGAACTTTCCTTTATGAAAGGGACAAGTCGAATAGACTTCATTAGAAATAAGCCAGAATCATAGTGGTTTCACCGTGCAAGCAGATTCACCATCATTTGGACAACATACCGCCCGACACATTCCACTTGAGGATTGTGAGTGATGGTACGCACACAGCGGAAGCAAATTTTAATGAAATTGCATAGAAAATCACCCAGGAAATTTTGATACGTATAAATCTGCTAAAAAATGCCTATTGGGCGTACCTTGCCTTTAGTCTGAATACGCATACCAGCAGGGAGAAATCACCTCCAGATCACGACCGTCTTCAAGATCCTTAAGCACGACTCTTCTAGCGGTATCCACACACACGAACAATTTGTCCCTTTGGTACTAGCCCTCGAAACACGTCTGTTTTTCTTTGGAGCTAATTTTTAAGAGACTGAATGTCGTTTTAACCCTAGGGCCAAAATATCCTTTTATAATCTTGGAGAATTAAAATCAAAAAAATATTTTATTTTTTTGTATTTATATTATTTCTATGGACCAAACTAAGGCACTTGGGCCTTAACCCATATTGAAATAAAATAAACATCGGCCCGTCTAATAAGTCCACTCTAGAATTCATTAGGTTCCATTTATCCAGAATAAATGAATAATCCAATTAATTATGATTCTGGATCAAATTCCAGCAGTACAACTTAACATATTGTTCGTGATAACGTGTTATTGCGTGCGACACTCTAGGTTCTATACATGGAGGTAGTGTAAGTCCATGCACAAACTAAGGTAACCGTCTAGCAACAGTTTTCAATCATCCAACATGATAGAATAATGGTCATGAACCATAAACCACTATGAACCGATTACTGTGTAATTCAATCTCTTCACCTAACTGACATCCCAATTAATTCGGCGCAAAATACATCATCACCAAATTAATTATTTTACTTGATTACCAAGATATAATACCCTCACTTGAATATAAAACATTCCTCCCATGGCCATGGATTTTAGAGTCACTAATATCTCTATCAAATAGCCTAGATGTCAACTCTCTAATCCAAGATAGCGATGAATTCTATATTGACGCAACACTATTCTCTCTACGTTTTGTCACACACCCAACAATCGCGTTACTCGCAATCCGGTTAAAGACTGTTTTTAACGATGTCAAAGTGCACAAACTCCACGCATAGAATAAATGAAAGTCTCAAGTCAAAAGATCAGTTACACTCGTCCATAAAGAGGATTGACCAATTATGTTTAATATGTGGTATCCTCTTAAACAGGTCGTGTCCAATAACCATAATCTTAGGGTATCCCTACGTATAATTTGGATACAATATCCTCCGGTCTATCTTAACCTCAGTTATATTTAGAGATGATCTAGATCTATCCGATCACGGACTATTTCAGATTAATATACTCATTAATCTGCGGGACTTTATCATTAATAATTTTACGTACAGAAAAGTAAAATAATCAATGACAAATACTCGCCTTTATTAATTATTTATCCACAAATACAATAAAGTGTCTTGGCATATAAGTGCACACACTAACAGTGAGATGATCCACTGGGGATAATGAAGTTCTTCTTTTAGACACTTTGCTTTTAGAGAATATTCGCTACCGATAAAAAATCCACTGGGAAATTCTTTAGTTCCAGAGAAAATTTGATTTTTTTTTTTCCCTTTGCATTTATTTCAAACAAATTTACTCTCACAAATACTTTGTTTAGCCTAGGGGTTTTATTACTCTTTTTTATATTTGCACTTTGCTCTTGCAATAGATTGGCCTTTACATTTTTCTTTCGTTTTTGTGTTCTTAGACGGATTCGGTGGGATGTCCGTCTTTTCTTTTGTCCTCCTTTGTTTTGAATTTCTTGGGGAATGAGGATTCAGTGATGCTCTATCCTTGTGAGTGGTTTAACCGATTCTCACATTCGCTGATAGTGCTTCTCTACTCAAACATTGAGGAAGTATTTTCTTTGCAGCCAATTGTTTTCATATGTTTGCTGAAAAACTCCTTTTAACCTTAGTGTGAGGGAGTCTTTAGACTCAAGGTAGTAGCATTCTATGTAAACTCCGATTTGGCTCTAAAAGGGATCGCAAAGGTCGATGTACCTTGTTGGGGATAGAGAAGAACATGCTCTTTCTCATCCTAGCTTTGAGCATCATCTATCAAGTGATTTCGAGCCTATCTCGATGCTCATACTGGTAGTTCCTCATAGTCTTCACCCTCAACTCTTTGGGGTACGTGTTTAGGACAGGTTTGCCTTCCTTTCTCGGCAAAATTTTACCTGCCTTGGGATGCTAGTTGGTGAAGAAGAAGGAGATAAAAAGGAAACAAAAAGTGGAGAAATGGGGGAGGCAGAAGAGGGAGAGATAAAAAGACGAAGGGAGAAAAGATAACTAAAAGAAGGGAGGAAGAAAAGGAAGTTTGAAGTGCAAACTACATACCTTACTTTAGGTTTCTAATTGTTAGCCGTAAAACTGGTAGCTTAATTTAATAATTATTTGCTAATATATGTTTGAGTATCTGAGCGGAATTTGATTTAGGGTTGAGAGATTGTATGAGAAAGTTTGGATATTCGTCTCGATGGTGATGGAAAGGAAATCATAGGCTAGAACCGAAAGCAAAAGGGATGTCGGGTGGAACGTATATGCATGTGTGGCCCTCCGAGGACCATGAATAATCTATGATAATGATGGAATGATGAAATCTGAAAGTGAGAAGGATGAACATAATCTTAAAAGAACAAAGGGTTTGGTTGTTACTTGGTGTAAGGCTTGATAAAGTCGTATGTGATATAATTAAGGCGAGGGACTCCTTGTGGATGTTTACGGTTACGTGGACTGAGTTCCATTGCATTTTGAAATTGGTTTTCATGAGTAATGAAAGGCCGGGAAAATTCGAATAGTGAGGGGTTTGATTCTTACCTCAGCCGGATGGCCAATGTTAGAATGACCATGTTGCTAGGATGAGTGGTGAAAGGGTCGGTTGCGATCGACTCCTATGATATGACCTTGTAAATGAAAGTTCTCTGTTAACCTGGTTTTGATGATGAACTTAAGCAATGCGCTACTGGTGGTCAGTAGTAACGATTCACAAGTTATGTGTTCATCCTTAGTGATGAGCTTGAGCAATGCGTTGCTGAACCACAGCTAGTAACAGCTATATATTACTGTGTTCCAGCACGATGTTACTGTGATTTTACGCATAGACGTTGAAAATATGGAAACATATTTTTGATAACCACGATTTAATTTAAGATTTATTTTAATCTATCTCAGATTATTAGTCTGAGCGTCTAGGTTCACTTAATGTAGCCTAATGATCTTATCATAAGGACTTAGGCAACAAAATATATTGAGATTACCTTTCCAAATGATAGTTTTGGAAACAATATATCTCTCTGATTCCCTGCAGCAACATCTCGCTGTAAAGAGAGAAAATATCAAATCGAATACATTTGATTATCATAATTTGAGATGAGTAAAGGAAGTTACCGTTGGTATCTTTCCTTCTATGGCACAGCAAACGTTGAGCAGACTGTTGCTGAATCCTGGCTGCCAGTTTTGGCAACAAATCTCGAAGATTGCCTGGACGTCCCTTATGCTTCTTTCTCCGTTATAATCAGACCCAGGACGACATTTTTTTTCTTTGCCTTTGTGCATCTGAGTGGTCTGAGTGGTCTAAGTGGTCTAAGTGAGCTTTGTGCATCGACGGAGAGCGGAAGGTGCTAAGTGTCTCCTGGTTCTTTCTCTTGCAAGCTGCGTGTGAGAGTGTCAAGGGGCTGAGGTCAGATCCTTTGATCGTCTGAGAGGGACTAGGTGTCCTCGGTGCGTTCAACGAGCAGCCGGCGAATCGTCTCAGGGAAGCTAAGTGAATACCTGCTCTGAATTCAGTAACCGGTTGCTGACCCATCGGCAAGAAGCCGTTCTTGTCGTGTCTTTTCGCAGGGAAGTCTCGAGCCTACGGAGTTTGAGCAGTTAGACACGCACTTGCGGGTGCGCGCCAGAAGTCTCGTGCCTGCAGGGTAGAGCAGGAGTTAGGAACGCCGCCGGAGTGGAAAGAGTTCCTCCCGAGCACAGGGGTGCTGTGCAGAAATCTTGAACGCCTGATACAGAGGGTTAGTAAAGCAGGTTGCGTGGAAGCCAACGGATCGGAAAATTCTACCCTAGGCACTGGGTGTGCAGTGCAGTGAGTCACGGCTGTGGTAACCGTGCACGTCCGAACTGAGTGTAGGACGGATACCTTCTAAGTGGCTTTGTGGTTTTCTTTGTGATCTTTGTGGTTTCTATCTTCGTGATCTTTGTAATTCAACTTTGTGGTTATCTCTTAAGCAAGTGCAGGCTTATCTTAAGGAGAGACAAGATCTGTGTGGAAATCCTCTGCTGAACGACTAAGTGCTGAAGCAATCCTTCGCTGTGAAACAGAAACGAGCTACTCTCTGATAAGCTATTCTTCATTGTAAGGAATTATCTGTGAGGATTTATACTCTAACATAACGTTGTCTGTGTTCTTTGATAAGTCAGGATTATATTAAGCGACAACGAGCTGTGTGGAATCCATTGAGCTACCAACTGCTGAGGATAAGCATCATTCTGCTGGAAACGAAAAGACGTCCACTGTGTGAGGAGCTGACCATTGCCAGGAGTGATCATCTATTGTACGGGATTCTAAATCTCACTTTGTGAGAGGAACATACGCCTAGTGCAAGGGCTTTTTGCACCCATTATTTTATATAGTGGAATCACCTTGTTGGTGGAAAGTGGACGTAGGTCAATTAAGGCCGAACCACTATAAATCACTGTGTCCATTACGATCGCGCAACACTAGTACGAAAACCTACTCGACAAAATCGTAACAGTTACAGTAAAGTATTTCTCATTCTGAGAAACGCTCTGCTGTGATACAGTACGCTTCCGCTTACACCAAGAAAGGGCGAAAAGGTGAAAAACACTAATTCACCCCCCCTCTTAGTGTTCCTGAACGATCCAACAATTGGTATCAGAGCGGGTTTGCTGGGAAGCTTTCTGTGTGATTGCTAGTACAGAACTCAGTTGCTGAACCAAAACAGCTTGTTGCTGAAAGTCTTACATTAAGCACAGTAAAGTGCTGCTGAGTACTGAACAGAATGTCAATGCTCTTGACTGATGGTCATTCGACCGAACGTCCACCGCTCTTTGCAGGACAACACTTCTCATATTGGAAAATGAGAATGGAGTTGTTCATTGGAGCAAAAGAAGCCGATTGCTGGCATATTATTATGGAAGGAGATCTAATAGTTCCTCCACCTAATCCGAACGACATTTGGCATGAAAATGAAAGAAAGAGAACTATTTCTCTCAATACTAAAGCAAGGCACTATTTAGTGTGCGCTCTTGCTGGAAACGAATTCAATCGCGTCTCTACTTGTAAGACGGCGAAAGAAATGTGGGATAGACTTGCTTTGATCTATGATGGAACAGAACAAGTCAAGGAATCCAAAGTGAATGCATTAGTAACTCAATACGAAGCATTCAAGATGAAAAAGGATGAGTCAATAAATCAAATGTTTGATAGACTCACCGAAATCACTAATGCCATGGAATCACTTGGCAAAACAATTTCTAATTCTGAGTTGGTCAGAAAGATACTTCGCTCTTTGCCTAAAACATGGGAAGCCAAGAAAACGGCAATCGAAGAAGCAAAGGACTTAACGAGCTTAAGTCTTCAACAGCTACTTGGTTCTCTTGTCGCTTATGAGAATGAGAACAAGTTTGCTGAAGAAAAGAAATCCAATGCTGTTGCATTTAAAGGAAGTATTGAAATGTCCGATGAATCTGAGGATGAATCTTCATCTGATTCTGAGGATGAAGTCTCCTTGATGGCAAGGAAATTCAAAAGGTATCTTCGCAAAAATCGCTTTAAGGGAAAGCGAGATACTAAAAAGAAGAATACTAAACCACACCAAAGTAAAGGTGGTGTATGCTATGAGTGCAACAAACCTGGTCATATGCGACCAGATTGCCCACTTTTGAATGAGAAGGGCAAATCTTCAAAATACAAGAAAAATGCCATGATGGCATCTTGGAGTGATAGTGATGAAGAATCAAATCAGGATGATGAAACAGCAAACATCTGCTATATGGCGCAAACTGATGCTGAAACTGAGAAGGTAAATGCTTTCTCACCTTCTGATCTATCTGCTGAAGATATTGAGAATCTTTTCTCAGAACTCTATGATAAAATTGAGTTTTTGTCCGCAAACAATAAAGCTCTTAAAAAGGAATATAAATTCTTAAGTGCTGAGAACGCTTCTCTTAGGGAAGATTTATCAGCAAAGGCTAAGAAAGCGGAAAAGCAACTTTCTCGATCCAAATCAAAGATTGAGGAGCTGCAGCAGCAACTTGATGCTGTAAACAACAAAACTGATTTATGTATGCATGAGATGCATGATTCTGGAAATGAGAAACATTCACGACATGGGAAATATCTTCCCCCTCATGTTAGGAATGGCGAGTCTCATTTTATTATTCAAAGGTTACCTAGGCTTTGTTACTATTGTAGAAAGCCGGATCATTTCATTAAAAATTGCCATGTGCGGCGAAATGACATATTTATCCACAAATACAATAAAGTGTCTTGACATATAAGTGCACACACTAACAGTGAGATGATCCACTGGGGATAATGAAGTTCTTCTTTTAGACACTTTGCTTTTAGAGAATATTCGCTACTCATAAAAATTCCACTGGGAAATTCTTTGGTTCCAGAGAAAATTTGATTTTTTTTTCCCTTTACATTTATTTCAAACACCTTTACTCTCACAAATACTTTGTTTGGCCTAGGGGTTTTATTATTCTTTTTTATATTTGCACTTTGCTCTTGCAATAGATTGGCCTTTACATTTTTCTTTCGTTTTTGTGTTCTTAGACGGATTCGGTGGGATGTCCGTCTTTTCTTTTGTCCTCCTTTGTTTTGAATTCCTTGGGGAATGAGGATTCAGTGATGCTCTATCCTTGTGAGTGGTTTAACCGATTCTCACATTCGCTGATAGTGCTTCTCTGCTCAAACATTGAGGAAGTATTTTCTTTACGGCCAATTTTTTTCATATGTTTACTACAAAACTCCTTTTAACCTTAGTGTGAGGGAGTCTTTAGACTCAAGGTGGCAGTATTCTATGTAAACTCCGATTTGGCTCTAAAAGTGATCGCAAAGGTTGATGTACCTTGTTGGGGATAGAGAAGAACATGTTCTTTCTCATCATAGCTTTGAGCATCATCTATCAAGTGATTTCGAGCCTATCTCGACGCTCATACTGGTAGTTCCTCATAGTCTTCACCCTCAACTCTTTGGGGTACGTGTTTAGGACAGGTTTGCCTTCCTTTCTCGGCAAAATTTTACCTGCCTTGGGATGCTAGTTGGTGAAGAAGAAGGAGATAAAAAGGAAACAAAAAGTGGAGAAATGGGGCAGGCAGAAGAGGGAGAGATAAAAAGACGAAGAGAGAAAAGATAACTAAAAGAAGGGAGGAAGAAAAGGAAGTTTGAAGTGCAAACTACATACCTTACTTTAGGTTTCTAATTGTTAGCCGTAAAACTGGTAGCTTAATTTAATAATTATTTGCTAATATATGTTTGAGTATCTGAGCGGAATTTGATTTAGGGTTGAGAGATTGTATGAGAAAGTTTGGATATTCGTCTCGATGGTGATGGAAAGGAAATCATGGGCTAGAACCGAAAGCAAAAGGGATGTCGGTGGAACGTATATGCATGTGTGGCCCTCCGAGGACCATGAATAATCTATGATAATGATGGAATGATGAAATCTGAAAGTGAGAAGGATGAACATAATCTTAAAAGAACAAAGGGTTTGGTTGTTACTTGGTGTAAGGCTTGATAAAGTCGTATGTGATATAATTAAGGCGAGGGACTCCTTGTGGATGTTTACGGTTACGTGGACTGAGTTCCATTGCATTTTGAAATTGGTTTTCATGAGTAATGAAAGGCCGGGAAAATTCGAATAGTGGGGGGTTTGATTCTTACCTCAGCCGGATGGCCAATGTTAGAATGACCATGTTGCTAGGATGAGTGGTGAAAGGGTCGGTTGCGATCGACTCCTATGATATGACCTTGTAAATGAAAGTTCTCGAATGCTAAAATGATGGATCGTGTATCCGAAATCTGGAAAAGGTAAATGAAAGCATGATTGGATTGACGAGAACGGAAGTGGAACCCGTTCTATGAGGGTTGGTCGTGGTCGCAAAGGAAAATGAATGTTTTGAATGGAAGTAGATTTGATTCCATCACATTCTTCCTTGAAATAAGTGTATCGAAACGAGGATAATTGATTAGTGGTATCGACTGGTCTTCGTAGACTTAATCTGAGCTCACGCCCCTCGTAGACCCGATGTGGGTTCGTTCCTAGTCGACCGGATATGGGTTACTTGTGGACTTGATGTCATGTAGACTTGAGTAGCTTGTATACTTCTTCATTGATGGTAAGGGATGGTTCAGGTTTGTACAGACGTTGCTTTTGTTTTATATGATCAGTGGGGATTCTATTTTTCACTATCTCAAGTCTAATCCCGGCATCTCTACGAATGACCAGGCAAAGACATCTGAATACTCTTTGAGAAGGTTAGAAATATTTCTCGACTTTGTCTACCGGTAGTTCTACGTCGATTAATAACATTTTTGGCTCATCTCCTATTTTGATGTTAGCTTAGTGTAACCTCTTTGGGGTTTTCATGTCTCAGTTTACCATTGTTCCAAGCTGCGGCAACCATTGAGGGATTCGGGACTCTGAATGAATTCTTCATTTGATTCTTCGACTATCACGGGACTTTTGAAGATTGCCCATCTGATTTCTCAAATTCTTTCGAGATCTGGTTACAGTTTGCTTGGGGAAGATATAAGGGTTTATTCCAAGTATCTTGGGTAGTCCTCGAAACGTGTTCCTACATAAGAGCATACCAGAAAACATAATTCAATATGTCTATAAAAAGTTTGAATGATCATCACATACGTGAATAAATGAAAAGTCAGAACGAGAATAAGGCGTGTAGATAAATGATGTCGCAGGCATCAAGCTGACTCCATCACACTGGACGTAATTCTTTTGCCTGTATTTTTCATATATCCCTCAAATGCCGTAGAACTCATCATCGTCATGATGTCATTTTCATGACATCTCGACGTGAAGCAGTCATTTACATTTACCCCACAAATCCGCGACCAAAGATATGGGGGGGTTTATTGATGCATCAGTTGATCGACATGCCTCTCACGCAAATTCTATGTGCATAAAAGTAAAATAAAAGGTTCGAGTGTTTCACCTTGTGAGTGAAACTCGTCTGGGCTCAACACTTCATGGGAGACTCGTCTGAACTCATCTCATTGGTTAGCTGCTCCTGCTCTAATGTGCCTATTGAAGATGGAATGAACATACACTCCATAGGAGACTCATCTGAACTCATCTCATTGGTTAGCTGCTCCTGCTCTAATGTGCCTATTGTAGATGGAATGAACATACACTCCATAGGAGACTCATCTGAACTCATCTCATTGATTAGCTGATCGTGCACTAATTTGCCTATTGAAGATGGAATGAACATACACTCCATAGGAGACTCGTCTGAACTCATCTCATTGGTTAGCTGCTCCTGCTCTAATGTGCCTATTGAAGATGGAATGAACATACACTCCATAGGAGACTCGTCTGAACTCATCTCATTGGTTAGCTGCTCCTGCTCTAATGTGCCTATTGAAGATGGAATGAACATACACTCCATAGGAGACTCGTCTGAACTCATCTCATTGGTTAGCTGCTCCTGCTCTAATGTGCCTATTGAAGATGGAATGAACATACACTCCATAGGAGACTCGTCTGAACTCATCTCATTGGTTAGCTGCTCCTGCTCTAATGTGCCTATTGAAGATGGAATGAACATACACTCCATAGGAGACTCGTCTGAACTCATCTCATTGGTTAGCTGCTCCTGCTCTAATGTGCCTATTGAAGATGGAATGAACATACACTCCATAGGAGACTCGTCTGAACTCATCTCATTGGTTAGCTGCTCCTGCTCTAATGTGCCTATTGAAGATGGAATGAACATACACTCCATAGGAGACTCGTCTGAACTCATCTCATTGGTTAGCTGCTCCTGCTCTAATGTGCCTATTGAAGATGGAATGAACATACACTCCATAGGAGACTCGTCTGAACTCATCTCATTGGTTAGCTGCTCCTGCTCTAATGTGCCTATTGAAGATGGAATGAACATACACTCCATAGGAGACTCGTCTGAACTCATCTCATTGGTTAAGAATGAACATTTCATGCTAGTTTGGATAGCTGAACATATGACATGTCTTCAGCTTCAACCTCCATTCTCTTGCTCATGCTCTTAGATAGCCAAGACCCCACTTGTTGATCTGCGTCAGAATCTTGATTGGGTGTAACATGCCTTGCTCCTTCCCCAGCCCTTCACCGATGCGATATCCTAGCTGGAGTAAGAGTTACGCCATGTTGGCGACCACGGGCTTGGTAAACGGTTCACTGTTGACCTTCTTAATCAGATTCACCATCTCGGACGTTTGTGTTGTTGATTGTTCTCTAGAAGGCTCCCTGACATGTGACATATTGATTTCATTACACGGTTCAATGTTTCACTCCCCATGGACGGTCATGAGCTTGTCATCGTGCAATAGCTTAACATTCGGATGATATGTGGAGAGGATTGCCCTAGCTTGGTGGATCCACGACCTTCCCAACAACATGTTGAAGGAGCTGATGTGGCCACAGCTTCCATCAATCAAGACCTTTGAGATTTGATTCCCCATGTTTTTCAATGTAATGAAAAGGATCTTGTTGTTGTCTTCAGCTCTTTCCAAAATATCTTGGCCTGAGAACGTGATGGCGTTTTGATCCAACATCCCATTCATAAAGGAGTCAAAGCACTGACTTTGATCTCTGGAGGCACATGCACCTCTGCCAAGAATTTCTCCAGCATGTTTCAATGTTTGTCAAATGAATTGATGAGGACAAACAAGGAGATCTAAGCTGGTTGTTTTGACAACTTGTCTAATTTCATCCGCGGTTGGCACTTTAAGCTCCGGGTTCTTTGGCTGTTCAAATCCAAATACGACCTTTCCTTATCACCATTATTTTTCGGCGGGATCAGTCCCTTTATTTAAGGAGCAACCAGAGGAATCTGAACTTGCGGAACCTTTTAAGCTTCCCCCTGACGAATAATATACATATGCTCTCATTGGTGGTGGTGCGAATAGTACCGTGGTTCGCCCGGAGAGACTATAAAATAGTTTGGTGGGTCGGAGCTCGTCCTTTCCCTTTCCTCCCCGTTTTGAAGAAGCTTCATACATGTGAGCTTCCTCCTCTTACTTCGAATGTTCGTTGTCATCTGTCGAAGTCATTGGTGTCCAATGGAGTGCTTGAATAAATTGATCGTCTAGTTCATTTTTAACTATTAATAAATAATCATTACAAAATATTCTTGTATTTTACGAACTAATTAATAAATTATTAGTAGAGTAATATACAGTCATGATGAAATTTTACAAAAGTAACTTTCTTTTCGAAGTTAATGGAAAAAAGCACATTATATGGAAAATAAACATTTTAAGAAAATACGGGAAAGAAAGAAACAAAAATGGGAAGTTATTTTATAAAATAAAAAATACAAAAAGTTTATAAATTGCAAATTTTGAAAATGCAGTAACTTATTTTTCAGGAGTAAAATTTCCTAAATTAAACCTTTTAAAAAGCAGTTTTTAGGAAAAATACTAATTATATGGAAGTCTAGTACGAAAGAAAGATTACTAATTAATTAGATATTTTACAAATTTATTGTGAAAACAACATATTAACATAACACAGTTTTACACTTTACGGAGAGAAAAGGGATTAGAAACAAACTATTAAGAAAAAATTAGAAAATATCAAGAAATTTAAGAATTCAAAACTTAACAAAAACTAAGAAATTTTAAATATACTATATTTAAAATAGATAGTAAAATTAATTAATTGATTCTTAAAGGTCATTTATTATACACTACAATACATATCTTTCCGAGAGTTTTTTTAGGAATGATGAATTTTATGCTAGTAAACGTAACCAAGTTTACTGCTATTTTCATGTTATCAATGTAGATATTCACATTTTGAAACTTTAAAATTAAATGGAGGGTAATATCTCGTTTATTTATAATTTTAGAAACAATATATTTTTTAAATATTTAAATATTATATCATAATGAAGGGACTATCCGGGGCTTTTAAGGGACGACACCATAGAAATGTCCACAAGATGTTCATGTGTGGTGATTTGCAATGAAGCTTTGTTAGACTTTTGAAGTTTCTTGTTGCCTAGGATGTTTTGCTCGATAATCCCCGAGTTTGTGCAACTTTTGACATCCTCTGTAATATTCCTTTGGTGGAGAGTTCAAGAGTTTATATAGCCGCTAACGTCAACACAAGAGTCCCCACAAGCTCGAACGCGCGTATCATATTATATTTTGTCATTTTCAACACAAAAGTCCCCACAAGCGCTACAAATATAAACTCAAGAAAGAGCCGAGTTGAGCTTCGTAAAATAATCCCGTGGTATGAGAAAATCAACATGTCATCTTTCGCAACCCTCGTTCTTCTTCTTCTTGGGCATCATGGTGTGCCTCTCGGTTTATTGTCTTGGTCTTGCTGATGCAGAGGCAGACACCACCGAAAAGTACCATTGGTGTAACCAGGAAATGCTTACTGCCGGTACCAGCCCTTTCTACGACATGGTCGAGATCCGAGACTATACCGTCCACAAGACATACGAATTCGGGTTCAATTCAAATGTAACTTACCAAGGATTTTTCGCCCAGGCATCCTGCCATACACCGATGTCACCCGAGGATTGTGTCCGCTGTTTGGGCTATGCAGACGACAAGCTGTACGAGTCATGCAACTTCGCTGTTGGCGGACAGATCACACAAGCTGATTGTCGATTGAGGTACGAGCTGTACAACTTTGACAACAACTGGTGAACGGCTGCTCACTGGACGAGGTTGACATCTTTAGGCTGAAATAAGAGGCGTCTAATGCATGTCCCTGTCGTTCATTAAACGAGGGCTCATTTACGTCCCTTTTCGACGCAGCTTTTGCTTAAAGCCATCGATCTATTGTCTTATACTTTTACTTTTATCGGCAGTTTTTTAATTGAACTGGGAGATGTTTGCCTCGTTATTTAACCTCAACAAGAATAATGAAAACCAAACACAATAAATAATAATAATGGCGGGCACTCACAATTCCCAACAAAATATTAAAAAAATAATGAGAAAATATAGCATCTATATTTCTTTATAGAGTTTCTTACGGATATTAAAATACTTCATTTTACAACATTTGTGTAATTATTAAACTGACACATTATTCTCTCTATTAAGAATATAGCTTATGAGAATCACAATTGGAAAATACAATCCTTGATTCATAAACTTCATAAAAAGCACCGAATTTTCTTACGGAAATCCGACAATTATATTACATGGGATTCATCAAATCGTTGTTTTCCCGGCGGGAATTCGTTTCCGAAATTTAAAGTGAAATATTAAACATTTCAGAGTTCGTAATTTACCGAGTTTTGTTGAATTTTGTTTTTATTCATCATCAGCTTTGATGTTGTCTTTTATTAAAATATTTGAAATTGGGATTTACTTAGCAGAATTTGTTTTTTACGAGGACTGATGACGATGGGAAATAGACTTGAGTTGATTAATATTTGTTTCAGGTCGTTTATTATATTTTTTCTAAATAATATATTTGGTGGGAAATTGACTTGAGTCGAGACGATATTCACACGGTCATCCAACGCTTACAAAGAGGCCGTCTTTTGGGTCAATGATGATTATTACGATGTTGGATTCATTCGATGGCATATGTTAGGGCTGGTAAATTTGTGTCTCATGTTTATTAGACGTGTCGTATCTTATTCGAGTTCGCGTCCTAAGGACACATGACTCAGCCTCATTTATCTAATGATATCAAATATTAAAAACGAAAACACGACATGATTTATTAAATTCGGTAAATAGGTGAAAATCCATTTATTAATATAACAATAATTCAAAAATTCTATTGCTAAGTAAAAAAAAAAATCAATAATTGCAAATTTAATTAAATTCAAAAGTATTATATAATTTTTATAATTAAGCAAACTAAATATATTGTATGGACTTTGGTGTGAATCTTAATAATCCAAAATAGTAATTTAAGGTATTGTGTATAATTAACAAATAAATCATCTGTTGAAGTTTGGCATTGTCACAATGATACAGTTAGCACATTTTTCAATTTTAAGTATTAAAGAGGAGGATTTACGAAATCTTCAAAATGAAACAAACGATAAATTATTCGTAGAAAAGTTACAAAAGTAATATAAATTTATCGATTTTGGAATAATATGTTTTAGTATACCTAGGGCTTTTGAACTTTTGAAATAATTAAATAAAAAATTTATCTCTTAATACATAATTTATTTAAAAATATGATTCCGGAATAATTTTGTTGACACCAAATTTCGTGTTTAAATATAGACAGAAAATAAAATTACAAATATTCTTTATTAAGTGTATAATGGATTACATTCTTGATTTGTAATAATACAAATGAATCTTCAACTAATATCGTCTGTGATCCTTAAGCTCAAACAGGTATGTGTTGAAGCTTCAAAGAAATCGTGGTGTGGAATCGCCATGACCGTACGGGCTTACTCCAGTGAGTCTTCTTAAATTAACGAAGAATGTCGGATATATTTAGAACTGCAAATTCCTTCGAGAGTGTAGCAAGCAGAAAATTTTCGAGAGCTTATACTTGATAATTTGTCGTTCTTTGTGCCACGAATGCTTTTCGCAGGAGATTCATTTAGGAATATCTTGTTGGGCCTTGATATAAACAGGTCATGAGCTCCACAAAATTGGCCCATCATCTCATATATGAGTTTGACTTATGGGCGCTTTATGTCAAGCCCAATCGTGATATTTGTTCCAACATATTATACATTTAGAGCCCGTATAGAATGGGAATGGAGAAAACATATAGTGAATAAGAAAGGCATTGTTTAAAAAATAGTGTGTTTAGATTAAAGATGAAGACGAGAAGGGAAGGTGGATGGAATGAGCAAGGGAATGGGCATTCCCTCCATCCCTTTTCCTCTTCTCCTCTTCTTCCTTGTACTAAACACATCATTTTTTAAACAACTCACTTCCTAATTACTGTATTTTTTCTCCTTTCTCATTCCATTCGGTAAAGCAAACATGCTATAATAGTATTATGTATTACATATTGGTGTCTACTGTTGGCGAGGAATTTGTGTTCCTCACAACACGTATCGAAGTTTATAGTGATAGTGTGGCCGCCGTAAAGTGAAAGTAAACGTAACATCAGAATTTAATACGACGATACTGAATTTACAGTGTTTAGTGTTGTACATCGCAAAGTGAACAAGTGCAAGTAAAATAAATAAACACAACACTGGAATTTAATGCAATGGTATCGGGTTTACAACATAACACTTGGTGACTTGAACGGAAAACAACATAATAGACTTGGTGACACTTTACGACGGTCGGCGGCAGATGAACGGCGATTGAGGCAAACTCCTTTAATGGAATTCTCCCTTGTGGAACGGCGCTCGGACGTCAATGGCACCGGAATTTAATGCAACGGCATTGAGGGTGGAAGGCGGATTCGAAGTGGTAGCAGGTCAACAGCGTCGGACTGAATAAATAACACTGAGGATGGATGGAGATGTGTCAACAATGCCGAAAGAATCAACAGCACCGAGGGTGAAGGTTTTCGGGCCGAAGATAAAAGATAAAAAACAAAGTCTGTGTTTTTGACTTCTTGTTGTTTTTCTCTCTCAAGCAGCGAGGATCTTAATTACGTCTCGAGCTATACCGGGTGCTCAAGAGCCACTCCTCGAGTGATGTTGATCTTGGGAGCATTTCTCGAGAACGCCTATATAGGCTTCTCGAGCAGAATTAATGTTGGGCCCTATTTGTCCTAAATGGTGTGGCCCATTGAGAGGCGAAACCCAAAAATTCGTGTCAACGTCTACATATTAAGTAACAATTTATGCCCATCCATTTACAATCTTACTTCAAATTTGCTCCACGAACACACCTTTTCTTCTATCCCGGTTTCCATATTTATCATTAAAATATAGAAAGTCCAGAGAAACATTAAAAGGTTATACCTTGCCGATTCTATTGTTTAACTGCACTCTGCTCTTTTTTATTTATTTATTTCTTGGTTTCTGTTATTATTATTCCCATTTTTTGAGCATCAGCATCACTATGCACATAATTAAAACTCACAATCATTTTAATTTTAAAATGAATTGATAATTTTTATTTTAATAAAAAAATGCCTCCAAATTAAAATTTTGGCTATAAATCTTGTAACCTACCTATAGTTTTCATTGAATTAGAGAAAAATATGGTTAACGGAGAATCGGTGATTTTAGGGTCTCTTGTTGTTTTTTTTTTTAAAAGGTGGTTAGTTTAATCTATTATATTGATTAATTTTATTCACTTTTTTTAGTCTCCATTTTCATAAAACTTCAAATATTATTTAAATGTCTAAAAGATGAAATATTTCAAAAAAATGATTTTCATGGATTATGATATGATTTTACTTAGTATAGCGAAGAGAATGGTACAAAGGGTCTTCCGAGTATATACAATGTTTGTATTGTACGTGGTGATGTACGTTTTTCATTAAATAATTCAAGCTTAGAAATGTTTGCTTCTAAAAGACATTCCAAATATCCCTTTTTCTTAAGTCAATTTAAGATTTCAACGGAAAATATGATTTTATTTCTGAAAATTTGTTTTTCCTTGTGTTTTGACAATGGGATTTCCTTAATACTTTTACCCAAAACTTTTCATATATTTTTGACAAAGAAATATTTTTATAAAGATTATTTTTTTATATATTTCATCGTGCTTTCAAAATGCGATTTATTAAGAAAATAGACTTTTACCCCGTACTTTCCTCTCCAATTATTCCGAGAAAAATTAAGGGACAGCTGTGAAAAATTTTGGAAGATCTTTTTTTTTTCAATTTTTGAAGAAGTTACAAAAATTCATGAAATCATTTTCTTTTTTTAATATTTTTTAAAGCACCTTCTTCCTCCTTCAAAATTCTCAATAAACAAATGAAAAATTTCCAGCCCAGTCGTTCTTTAATTTTTATAAGATTATAAAATTAGTAATTTTATTGCAATAAATAAGAAGCATAAAAAACATAAGTTAAAAAATTCCGATAACCCGTTTTAACCTGCTTTCGTGGTTCCAATAAGAAAGAAAACAACAATACTTAAAGGATTATAAAAATCTCAGGCAACAGAATATGCAAATCCTTTTTCAGATTTGCAGCACCCATCAAAAGCAGACTCATAACCGATGGTCACTCCGGGAACCGTGGCTAATTACATTTTAAAACATTGTGGCCGATATCAGCGAGGCCGGATATGTCCACAAAAGGGGGGATGGAGCCTGGCTCATTCCGGCCGGGCATACGGCGACGAGCTCATGTCGGTGCTATAGAACGAATCCTCTTGACCGCCAAAGTAGTTTTCCGCCCTCTCCTCATCCCACTTGAGGACCTCCCTTATGTACTTGAATGCTTCGTCCACTGTCACCCTGTCCCTCCCCTTCACTTGCCACACGAATAGCTTCCGACCCGTTAGCGAAGCGTAGAGGTCCTTGAACTTCATGGCGATATAGTAGTAGGCCTGGTGGGCAAGCGTCTGGTTGTTGTTGTTGGGCTGCACCGGGCTGAAATCCTCAAACCATTCGCATAGAGTCAACGGTGCCCGGTTCACCTTGTCTTCAAAGAGGTCGTACTTGTTCAGTAGCAGCACGAATGGTGTTTCCTTGAAGCAACGCTGCCTCAAGACATTCTCGAAGAGCTCCTTGCTTTGCATCATTTTGTTCTGAAGAAGGGCTCCACCACCACTTCCCGCCACAATGGACACCTTATCATAGTCACTGAGAGCTATGCAGAAGATTATGACACGAACGTCTTCGAACATGTCAACCCACTTGCATCCTTCATTCATCCCCTTCGCATTAACCCTGATCAACTGATACCTGTAATTTTTTTTTGTTCTCGCCATTATCATGATTTGAAATTGTCTCTTAGGCAACTAGGACAAATAATAGCCTTATATAGTTTGAGTTGCAGTTCATGCTGATACCTTGCCAAAGGCTGAACCGGAGCATCGATATTTTCCATGTAAGGTTCGGACATTGGGCTACGATCATCGAATGAGAATTCCATGAAAGCCAGGCCATTCCCTTGGCTTACACCTTCAGCATACACTATGTCCCGCTCCGAAGGTTCGTACTCATTTCCTGATACCTCAACGGCCTGCAAGAGAGCAAAAAATGCTATCGGTTTCAGTACTGAATGTGTGTAACAGGCTAACGTATGAAGAGGAATCACAGCAATAAAGGCACTATGAGAGAGAATATGCCAATCTGTTGGTGATGTATGACTGACTACACAGAGCAAGAGATAACTTTAAAATTAATGACATTTGAAGTTGCATCACCAAAAAGTGCAGTAGTGGGATAGGTCTGAGCATTTCTGCGTACGTCCCGAAAAACAAAGACAATTTGCAATTACCCTGCTTAAGAAATATTCTGCAACATCCGGCAGAAAATGGAGCTCGTTCTTTCTCTTATACGTCTCCTGTATTGCTGGATCCCTCCACAGCTCTTCAACTATAGGGGCATATTCACGAGTTGCAGCAGGGAAGAAGGCATCCAGATCTCCCGTAGCTATGATGTCCAGAAGCCAATCAGAGAAATGTTTTAACTTCGGGTTGATAGAGTAGATACACTGATTTCGCTCGTTAGAACCAAGTTCATCATCTGCAAGATCACATTTAGGTGTTGTGATTAGAATTACAAAGAATTGAAGCTACATCCTCCTACTCAGAGTTACCATATATCAAACAACATTATGATTTATTCATCATAAAAAAGGATTGCTGAAGACTTAAGATCACGCAGACTAAAAAAAAGTAGAGAAGGGGTCCAAAGGAACAGGTGTTCAATTCAATCTCATCCAAAGAGCAGCCAAATGGATAGAAATCATGCATGCTAAGTCATGAGATTTGACTTTGATAAGCGGATAAATAATAGTCAGGATGCACCGAAATACAAGTCCCGAGGGAAGCAATGGGAGATTCCCTTTTACAAGGACGATTCGGAAAATCAATGACGGGATAATAAAATTGAAAAGAGGAGAAACTACCTTCTTCATTATGTAGAGCAGGGAAGTGCTGCTCACTCATGTCATGGAGGGCTTCATCCTCAAACCGCTCTCGGCCATCGAGCAAAATGCTGAGATATTTGTATATGTTGCTCTGAATCATTAACTTTATTTCCTTCAGCTCGTCTCCAGTAAACTTGTTCCCATACAAAAACTTGGCCTGTATAAAGAAACATACTTGGTCTGACTGAAAACCAAAAAACTGAGCTCTGAACTTCACGCTAATGTTAATGGCAACAAACATTCTTTCCCGTGACACCAGAAACTGACATTAGCAGATAAGGAAGGTACTTATTTCGTCAATACCGTCACATCATAAATCATTTGCTTCTAACCTCCTTGTTAGCAACTGCACAAAGTTTCCATTCACCTTCGGTTACAAAGACCTTGATTGGCGCCTCACTTATGCAACCAAAATTCAGACTGAAAGTACAGCAACAGTGAAATTTTCAGATGCAATTTTCAATGGTGAGAAAGATATCTCAATAGTATTGCTCTGTTCTGGTTATAATCATCCAGTATGCTCACATTTTCCTTCTGCCTCAGGTTGATTTGCTAATTCATAGAGCCAAGGAGATATTTCTACGTTCAAAAGCAATATCACAATGACGCACTGCACCACAAACAGGGACGTGCGGCAAAAAAGAAAGTCTTGTTGAGCACCAAAAAGCATTTAATGTGGACTCGACTAACGACTGGACCAGTGCCGAGGATCATGTGAAATCCATATGACTGACAACAATTCAGATGCGTGTACGGGGGACAATAAAAGACATATCATTCATTAAACCTAATTTTTTTGTGTTCCATCATCGTTTCTAAATCTGCTAATGTCAGGCACTTCACATGCTCCAAATTCACCCCAACAGTGATCAACAAGAAATGTAAAGCATGTGTCAAATTCCATCATTCTGAAACAGTGTGTGTCAAATAAAAACTCAATTCATCTTGCCTAGTTGTAAGCATTTCAGGTTAACTTGAAGTCTCAAACAGGGTATGTCGATGAACTTCGATCTGGGAGGACATCACTTTTACTAACAGAAAGAGTAAGATAGGCGATGTAAGGTCTAATGTTAAAGTAAAGGACTACTAAGTGCAAGAGACCACACAGTTTAACATTCTGATCACGAAAAGTGAGGATTTCAGTGCATTAGAAGCACATGTCCTCATCTAGTGGCATTTTCTAGTTCCTTTTTGCCCCTTTTCCCAGCTATTCTGAAAATGCTCATCCTTATCAATGTCTCATCTTATCTATTACTGATAGTTTCCAGTAGAACACTTACGCTGATTGGTGGAATCAATGATTCTTAAAATTCAAATAGTCAAAAGTTTTGGTCCCAAAATATGAGTTATGCCAAAAATTGAAAACACAGAAAAAAATCAAATTGAAGCTGTGCTGCTTTCCAAGAATCAATGTTGCAACTACCAAGATCTCATTTTCAATATATCCTGAAAATTTTTCATCTAATTTATAAATTCATCCTAATAATCTACTCATCAAACACATGGTACAATCGGGATTTCAGATTGAATCTACATAAAGAACACATGGAAACCAGAAAGGAATGCTGTAATGAATTCCAACAGGCCCTTCCCACCAAAACTTACTATTAAGCAAGTCTACCCCTTGTGCAAAATTCTACCTGACTAGAGTTCGAATCAGCGTATATGCACGCCTCTTTATATTTGCAATTACAATACAATGACACTGTTCGCATGCGTAGAACTCAAAGCGACTTTTTGTTATGTCAAGACTCACCCTAATTAATGTCCTAATTGGTTTTTAGGGATGGGGCCAAGGAACAGAATGGATATTCATACATAGATGGAATGAAATCCTTTCTTCATTCCTTAAACGAAACACTACACCAATTTCAGTAGCATTGTCAGAAGGATTTTCACCTTGCCAAATGACAAGGGCTAGTTAAAAGTACTCATAAAGATTAAAAACTTGAAGCACACCCAATAGTAACATTATCTCAAGAGAATGCTTAAAATACCTGCTTAAAGATTGTACTTGTTCCAGAACTCTGAAGTCCCAATAGAAGAAGTTTTTGCATCTTCTTCTGTTCCAGGTAGTTTGGAACATGGGTATAATTGCTAGCTTCACCTCTCATTCCATGAGGCTGACCATGAGGCACAGGTAAGGAGAACAATGCGCATATAAACCGTGTTGATGCCTGAGAAGAATGTGACCGATGAACATCAAGATCCTTGCAAACAGGTAGAAAGAATCTCCCAGGAAAAATTATTTGTCCCAAACAAACCTTCTCCCAAATATTCCCCCTGATGTTGTTTTGACCTTCTTCCTCGTAGCGACCGTCGTCATAGACCCAAAAATGAGTGTCCCGAGGACATTGGACATTTGCCAACTAAAACATGATTAAATTAAGTCACTGCCAGTTCAGGTGTGCCACAATTACACAAGGAAGAAAGACAATTTAACCGAGAAATGAATCCATGAATTGACAACATGAAAGATCGTGAGAACTTAGTGATTGCAGATGAGCAATGCAGTTGAAAGTGATTCGAAGATAAAAAATACCAACAAAACGGGCTAACTTTCTACCTTGAGTACCCTAAGTTCTCGTTTCGTGATTTCTCGTCCATTTATATAGACTTCTGTGTTCCCTTTACTTGAATCGGGTCTAAGTTTCCCAGACAAATTCAAGTTTGAGCTGACGATTCTATCTGGCTTTTCTCCTTCCTGAAAGGTCAACATTGTGTTATACTCGGCCACACTATAGTTATTTGTAAGTCATCGTCTACTGGTAGAGAATGCAGAAAATCAAAGAGAAACAAGATGAGAGATAAGGTTTACTCACCTTTCCCCACAGACCAGATTCTTTGTCATACCAGTACTTGCCCGGCTTCAATTTTTCCGGGGGCAAAGGACATCCGAGCAATTCCGCCATCTCTTCAGGTTTTAGAGGAAATCCATTGACAATGAGTTGTTCCGGTCTGAGCTGATTAGCAGCACACTCCTTTTCTGCTTTCATTATCTGCTTCACTTCCAAAGGACTCAATAATCGCGACAGAACTCTGTAATGCTTCCCAAGCTTTACCCTCTTTGACTCGTCAATTGGCTGCCCAATGCAAGTAACACACTTACGTCCCTCAGGCATTGAGCCCATAGATCTGAGCACGCAGTTGCTGCAATACATGGCCCCACAAACAAGACACGACTCCTTCGATTCCCACTTCCCTTTGCCGCACCGATAGCAAGTTCTTCTCCTCTTTATCTTCTTCTCCTTCGAGACCGCAACGTACTCGGAATAATCCCGTTCTTCCATTTCAATGTCCTTCCTCTCGGATCTGTCAGCGGTGTTGAAAGTGACTACCATAGCTCTCCGAGCAACTTGCTGTGGTGAACCGTTGGCCGGAATATCGCCGTAATCCGGAGAACCCGACAGAGACCTCGACGAAGAATGACGGTTGTGAAGGACAGACACCTCCGATTCAGAACTCGCACACATCCCTGGGCTCTGACCAGCAGAGTTAGACATGCCAGCCAGGCGTAAAACAGGGAAAGGAATCGGCAGAATCACAGGGGGGCCCGAATCAGAATCCTCCTTTGACAGCACTCCCAATAGCGGCTCGGCAGTAGGAATATCATTCGAGCAGAGATCAACAGGGTCAACCCTGGGCAGTTCATATTCCACAGGTGATCCCTTGTATTCAAGCGCAATGGAGTAATCGAGCTCGGTGGCATCCTCCGGGATAGAAGCTCCGGGTGGCAGCATTTGCCGCACGAAAGCCTTCCAATCCTCTTCGTCTCTATCGGCCATATCGTCGCGAAACGGAAACCAAACTAAACGCTAACCTCCCGCGTCCACGGATGGATTATTGCATTCCGAGATTCCAACTAGAAAACAATCAAGTCCTCATCAACAGAATCTCCAGCCTCGTGAACAACAAAATTTGAGAGCATAAGCCCCGGTCAAAGCCAAAATCAAACAGAGAGTTCACCCACTCCGACTTTGAAAAGGCACCCCAGAATTGAACAAATCAGAATAAGCCCCGGAAGTAAAACCAAAGGGGCAGTTTGACCTTCTCCCCTATCACAAAAGAAAAAGAACAAACCCAAAAAACTTTGAACAACGGACTCGACTCCGTCAACAAGTGGGGGGACCAGGAGAATTATCAAGGAACACCCAATACCCCATAACAAATTACTTCAAGACAACAAAAGGGGAACGTAAACCCAGAAAGAATCTCACATTTTTTTTCGGGGGAGAATAAATTTTCGTACGGATTGGCGAAAGTTGTGGGGTTGGGGAGAAAAGCACCCGGCCAACTCTGTGGGGAGAGAATAGAGCGCACCAAAAGAGAAAAGGAAAGGGAAAGGGAAGCAGCTGGAAGGTGGGTTTCGTGTGCGTCCGTACCTTTTGCCTGAGAGGGAGAGAGTCCGCAGAGGAAGTGAAAGCAGTGTGGAAGAAAAACACAGAAAAAAGGAGAAGAGCAGAGAGAGAGAGGGAGAGTGGCGTGGGAAAATGGAGGATGTCTAATTCAGGCAGGACATGCTTGTTTCCTTTGAGACAGGAGCGCAGAGAGAAAAAAAGGTTGTCCGTATCAACGAGAGATAGATTGAAATTTATATCAAATATCAATATATAATATTATTGTTTGTGAAAAAAGAAAACCTTATAAGAGTAAAAATGTGTAAATCTTTTAATTAATTTTTTAAATTAAGAAAAAAGAGGGAATAAATTATAATGATCATGTATAGCGAGTGGAGCTCGGGGAACTGTCATGTACCTAATGATTTGGGATAAACTTCTATTTTTTCCAGAGTTCAAGTAAACTAAGAAGGATACCAGAAATTTCGAGGTTTGTACGGCTTTCCCTTTAGTTTTGAAAAAAAAAAGTAGCTTTTAAGTTTTGGAAATTATTCTAATCTCTTACTAAATAGAAACAATGATTTGTTGACCATATTCATATAATTTATGAAATATAAATCCTTATTTTTTCCAATAATATTAACGTGAAAAATAATGTTTATTTAATTTTGAAAATAATAGATAGCAAGTACATACAATAAAGAACAAGATCTTTTTGCAATGATCAAAGGGTTCCACATTGATATAATTTGTCAATTCGTTATATTTTCAAAATTGGTCATAAATCAAGCCTCAAATTCCCGAGGTCTGACAATCACTCGTCAAAGTCGCCGTATTCTATGACTTCTGCCTTCATTAGATAAAATATTTGTATTTTAAATATTTCATTTTTATTTTTTTAAATACCCTTAATATAGGTTTGGTTCCTTGAAGAAATGTTCTCTCTAGTCTAGATACAAATTATTTTAGGGTTTTATTATCGGGTGTACTTATTAATTTTATAATTTTAATATATTCTAAAATAAGAAAAAGTACAATTTACGAAACATATTAAAGCACGACTTATAAAATATATTAAATATTAAATTACTAAATTTAAAGTAAAATCCATTTTTTCATGCCGCTAAATTTTCCCAAATCGTAGTTTTGCAATTGTGAGTTGAGCTGCTTTTCAAAAGTAGATGATGATTAAATTTGGGTCAAACAATTTGACTATGAATGATTGACGGAGAGGAATAAGAAAAACATAATCATTTTGAATCAATTTCCCTGTACAAAACACAAACATCATTCTTTGACGTGGAGTGCAGCCAATATATGCACACATTATTATTCCTCACATTTCCTTTTTTTTTTAATTCATATGCATTATTACAAGCATTCTCCGTAACAAAGGCCACAGAACTTTACCGTCTGCAAAATTATAAAGTGCGGTCATAAACGTTTTTTCATTCCTCAAAACCATTTTCACATAAAATAGAGGTTTGTACATATATGTAATTAGTTTGCAAAAACATTTATGAAGTATCGAAAATTCCTTAAATAAGGTTACAGTTTCGAAAATTTGTAAACCTGATCTGGAACTTCGATTTCAAATCGCGACTTAGAAATATTTAGACAAATTTTGTTTTTCTAATGTTTTATGAAAGTCGTGATTTTAAATTACGGCTTAGACAAATTTTACTTAAGTCATCATTTCAAACCGCCACTTCTTTGTAAAATGAAAGTGGATGTTTAAAATTCATAATTTAAAATGAGGGAGTTTTCAAAACTATAACTATACTTTATAATTTTTATTTTTTGGGAACAAACAATCAAATCACATAAAAAAAATAGGGTTACGAGATTCTGGATTATCTTCCTTTGGTGGATTAGAAATTTTAGAGGTCCTGAACTTATCCGTCTCTCCTCGAACCCTACTTGCAACATGTCAAGTTGGTCCTGATATCGGTTCGATTCTATACCAATTATTTTTAAAAATTAAAAAAAAAATTCTTATATTTAAACCTTTATCATGAGTAAACTTTGATAATTTTATTTTTTTTTAAATAATAATTTATTGTATAATAATAGAACTTCAATTTTGAATTATTATCCTGATACGAGTTGAGTTCCAGGTATCTAATGGCTTCGAGGTATGACTCTCGAATAGGAACAGTACCACCTGGTACCCGTCCGTTCCTTAAATTAGGAACCGAAATTTTACACAAGTACTTTAATAACTGAGTTAGAGGCATGTCCCCTTTTTAGGGGTAAAACTCTCATTCCCTCGGCCACTTTTGGTCGGACACTCATTTTCGTCGAAAAAATTGTTTCCGGAATTTTATAAATAGATTTCAGTAATTTTCAAAATTTTTCGGAAATTATCCGCTATAATGTAAATTTAATAAATCCTGGCAAAATACCAGACCCTCCCTTTTGATATACAGAATTCATTGAGACTGTAACACGAATTTCAATAGAAATAATTATTTTTTTTCATGTACGAAACACAACATCGTGAAGATTTTCCTCTTTTAAATGTGATTTCTTCATTCTGGTTGGTTAAAGTTCTTATAATAAATTATGATTTTTTTAAAATAGGCTCTGGTTTGGGAGGCATCCCATAGTTCACATTTCTAGTTTCATTTCTATTTTTTGATATTCTCAATCCCATTTATTAAAAAAAAATTGACTAAAAAGAGTGGTCGTAGTAATCTGTGACATGACATGATCCGTATCAATTACATGGCATTAATTAATTCAAGACATGGGAAAAGGAAAAGAAGACCCAACCGTCGTTATACGACTCGGTCAGCATTAATGGAAACAAATACTAGAATTAGATTTGGTAGGTCCAGCTCACATTAAATGCTTCCAATTGCTTCCAAACTTTGACAAATCACATTTAATGTTATATGTACATTAAATTTCATGTTGGCACCTAAGAGAGTCCCGTCTTTCTATTAGATAAAGAAAACGTGGAGCTTTATCCTTTATGTCACTGTTTTACTTACTATGAAGCCATCTTTCTAGAATGTATTAAAGTGACATGGTTGGCCTTTTTTAAAACCAAAGTATTCTTTGATAATCCACTACTCACGAGAAGAATAGGCAAATGGAGCAAAGTACTATCAGCCTATAATATTTACCACAAACCGCAAACCTCAGTTAAAGGCCATGCTTTGGCCGAATTCATCACCCATTCTGGTGTAGGCAATCTCGGTGCCACGCATGGAGAAATTCAAGCAGACGAACGATGGACCATTTGGTTTGACGGGTCCTCTAACAAGTTTGGAGCTGACATAGGCGTCTTTATTGAGACACTATGGAAAGCAGAAACCAGGGTAGCCGGTCACATCAACAGAAAAGTGACCAACAATGAAGTGGAGTGTGAGGCTTTAATTCTAGCCTTACAACTTGCATTGGATTGGAAGGTGGAAACCATGAAAATATGCGGTGATTCCCAGCTGGTGATCCAACAACTTCTTGACCAAAGTGAGTGCCATGCACCCCATCTTGGTAAATACTTACGCAGAGCCAAAGAGCTCTTCACTAAGCTGTGCGGAGCTCAAATCGTTCATGTAAAATGGGACGACAATCAAGAGGCCAACCACTTAGCACAATGGGCCTCAGGGTTGATCAATGACTTGGAAACATCCAAAAGCAATACGACTCTGTTCGTAAGCAAACGGCCAGAATTATACAATGACGGGATAAGAACTGAAGATGTTCGTACCACTGACCTATTCGAACTGAAAGAGGATTGGCGAGAACCAATACGAAAATTCCTAAAGGATACCAATACAAAAGTGGAGAGGATCCGAGTGATCGCCAGATATTACGTACTCCTTTATAGAAATACCAATGAAGATGTCCTTCTAAGATGCGTTGATCTAGATGAAGCAATCCCAATCATGATGGAAACACATGATGGGTTGTGCGGAGCGCATCAAGCAGGAATCAAGATGAGTTGGTCGATCAAACGACACGTGAAGGAATTGTTATGACATGCCTGAAGAGGACGTGTTACCACCTGACGATCGCTTCCTTGGTGGCACCTCGCTTGAACTGGGAAGCGCTGGGATAGGGACCGCCTCCTCTTCCTGGGCCAGCTTCTCCAAATGAGAAATCTCCAGCACTTTTCCCCAGATCTCGTATCAAATAAGGGAGAAGTGCGGAGACCAGCCACCTGAGGGCTCGGATTCCACCCGGTGGGAATGAAGGAACGGCGGCTAAGATTGCTCGGCTACCCCAGATCCCACAGGGAATACGACACGTTGGTCCAACGGCTAATTCTGGGACTTAAAAAATGGGACAGCCAGACACTGAGTAAAGCCCAGTTGACGGGCACAGAGTTGAGGATTGTATACCTCAAAGATCAGATCATCAGAGTCCACAGCCACTAAATCTCTAGTAAAGAAGGCTGGGCGAAAGCTTTTAACTGTCCTCCGATGCAGCTCCTCCCATTCTCCAAGGAAGGGGCGCCAGGAGAACACTGTGCCCGCACTATCATCCGCATGACCGTCCACCAGGGCTTGAATGCATCCAGTGATATTAACCGGAGCCCAGTACTTGGAACGAACTCGCCTCGATGATAACAGGTGAATCCCATTATCCACAGGTACGCGCATGCATTGGGACGGGATAACGGGCGAATCCCGAAAATTACAGGACAATCCACAGGTACATGGTCCCAGAGATCTCAACCGATACCCTTCGGGGATATCGACGGTTAAGGATTTAAGGTCGCCTGCACACGCTAATTAATTGCAGGAGAATGATTACTTGGTCTTTTTAAAAGCGCGACAGATAACTCAGTCTGCCTTGAGGGAGGCTTATATGTTTAACAACACAATTTATGGGCCACAGATCTCGGCTTCGTCTACGGATCGACAGTCCAGAATGCAGGCTCGAATGACTGAAATCCTGTAATGAGCGAAAACACACCGGGCAAAGGGTTGCTGGGCGAAGCAGTCACCAAGCGACAGGGTTACTAAGCGATGGGCGACAAGGGACAACATAAGCGATAAGCGACAGTTAGATTAGGCAAGTGAGGAAACTCTACGGCGAAGGCCAATGGGTAATGCGATTGACCAATTTAGCTGTAAAGAATGCTCTAGATGATCTCAGGATCCGGAATGGGATTGTTGCCAAGATTGCTCATATGAAAATGAGATATTCCATAGAGACCGGCAGCAAAGAAAACATAACATATGTGCAATATTACTTTACCGGATATACGAAGTTCTAGCTTAGTATAAATACTTGTTCTTATGCATTGTACAAGAAACAACTCTCTACAGACGAGCATATCCTTAGCAATTTATTTTTTCAAGCATTCCGGCATTCAAGCTCTCTTTGTGTTCTCGCGTTCTTGATCACTTCCGAAGGCACCGTCGATGGCATCTGTAAGTGTCTTCACTTAAGGATGTTCGTCCACCGTCTTCTCCTCTCTTTCTTACATTTCATACGGAGATCACATATTCAATTAATCCTTCGGGCACCAGTTCGCCCGTAGTGCCAGAGATTTCCGACGTGTTCGGATCCGGCTTGCTCGCGGTCACTTCCTAAGCGAACAGTGCCCTTATTTAGGTTCGTGCCTTTGATCATATCCGTTTCTAGAAATTATTGAACACGTTATCGAAATGGGGTTACGGACATGAACACAACGATTTAAAGTGTGTTTGTGTTTAACAATGTGTTTTTTGCTAAAGGAGTCTAGAAATCACACGAAAAAATATGTAAAAAACTATTATTAGTAATAATTATTTTAGTTAATTATATTTTAATTATTTTAATATTAACGTTTTAGTTGGGGGCTTAAGTGATAATTTGTTTGTCTTTTGTTATTAATTTTATTGGATTATGAAGAAAAATATTTTTAATTTTAATTATGAGAAATGATTTTAATATTTATTTGGTATTTTAGAGATATAATTTATTTTATATTTTTATAAATTTTAAATGGGTTAACATCGTTTAGTAAATGAGTTAGATCCTGCATTTACTATTTTGATACGATTAATTAAACAAGTTTTTATTATTTATAGTTTTAAAATATAAACTTATTGAGACTGATTGCGACATGACGGACACATACTAAAAGATATGGTAATGTATTTTTTTTAGAAATATAAAAAATAAAATAATTGTAAATTTTAAGCATTTTATTTCTTAAGTAAAGTTAAATAAAAGATTGTTGGTACTTTTTTTAGAAGGATTATTTTAAACAATAAAATAAATATAAAAAAATATCGAGATATCACTGTTTCTATTAATAATATTTTCGATAGGCAATTAAACGTGCCTGAGGGTCAACTTGTTTAAACATGAAATACGAATAACTTAAACTCAAACATATTTTAAATTGTGTTGTTACATGTCCGTGTTAGTGTGTCAATATCTCAAATTGTGGGCACTATTGGGAATGATTACTAATGTATTTAGCGTATTTTAATTTCAAATTTAGTATTCGTTGAATTAGGGCTAGCAATTCGTGTCTCATGTGTCTATAGGTCTTATCCAGGTTGTGACTTAAACTACTCAATATAGAGCACAACCCAATTATCTTGCTAAATATGAGAAGGTAAAACTCAACACAATTATTATACGTGTAAAACATGTTAACCCGCTTATTAAAATAATAATTGATTCATAAAATTTATTTTAATTTTTTTAATAATAGTTATAAATTAAATTTACAATTTATTATATTAATATATAGGCATGATATTTCATAATCATCCAATAATAATAATAATAATAATAATAATAATAATAATAATAATAATAATAATAATAGTACAATTGACAAAAGAGGTTTTCATTGACGAAAATATTTTTGAGAGAACGTAAAAAGCTTATGTAAAGTGTAAACATATAATAGCTCATAAATTATAAACTTATGCATAGGACATAATACTTCATGAGTTTTGTACTTTCTTATAAGTTAAATCCAGTTAAACTTTCTTCATAATGATGCATAAAGCTTTTGTATTTAACTCGGCTTATAAGTAGATTAGAATCGAAACTGTTATAACAGAAATCAAATTCCAATTCTTCCATTTGGTTTTAGTTAGAAATTGATTTCTAATCCATGGTAAGTTTTAAGTAAATTTTAAAAAATAATAATTAAAAATACAAAAATGCCCCTCAAAATAAAATAAAAACACGATTTCTAAAAATGGCAAATAACTAATTTTCACGTAATTGGGATTGGAAATGATTTTCTAACCTTATTAGGTGGAATTCCTCTTCTAATTATAGATGTAATTGTGTTTCCTATTAGAATTCTTTTTCGAACTCCAAGTTATAAAACAAACAACAAATCATTAGAAATCCAGCTCCAATTTCACCGGATTCCATATACCAAACATAACATTAGAGACAATAAAACAACAAATATGAAAGGTAGCTAAAAGGATGCAAAAAGTTGATTTCTACCCACATAAATTTGCTAAAACATCATCCATATCTATATATTTCCCCTTTTGGTCATATTTTAGAAGTCTGATTAAGTTGACAAAGGGGTAAGCTTGAGAAATTGCTGCAACCATAATATCATACACTTTGGCAGGTGTATCAGTTCTCGTCCTCTTATTGCATTCAGCAGATGATGTCGTATTTTACCGCTCTCTTATTCTTAAGGGTAGGACCCTAGTCATTATGGTTATAATCAAGTTTAGTGTATCTTGTTATACTCCTCCTTTTCATTGGACGAGGTCTACATTCGATAGAAAGAATCTAGCATAGCACTCAGTTCATTTTAACTAATAACATTTGTTTGTACTTGTGCTTTAGCTGCTTCTTGTAGGCATTCCACGAAAGTGAAAGCTTCCTGATAAGTAGGCTAACAGCAAACACTTTAAAGAGAATAGTATAATGGTCATTAAGGTCCCGAAATATATTGTGTTGTTCATTGACTTGTGACTGAATATCCTTGCCCTCTCTCATCTTCTAACACTGGAATTTGTTGATTGTCAACCTCCATCTAACATCTTTAGTAGTATTTGAGAAACTAAGACTTCTAAATCTTGATAGCTTTCTTATATACCACATAAACATCCAAAAGTTCATTAGATAATGTATTAATTGTGTACGATGACATACCTTATTAGAAAGCATCCATGTTTCTAGTTGTTTAAATTCAACGATATTACTTGGCTTCGGATAGGCGAATGCTATGCCATGGACTTCAAGGATGAGAAACCTCGATTTTGGCTATGTTTAGAAAGAGCTTATAGTGTGCCACTGGAACAATAGTTGTAATTGGATAAATAAAATTTAACTTGTATGAAGTCTTGCCTCCGGTCCTTTGGCATTACACTGGATAATGATAATTCAATTGTCGTATCAGTAGAATCATTTTTATTGGTATCCATATTTATTTCGATTGTGGTATAAATATGATATGATTCATAAAAGATATAAGAATATATCGTGTATTGAGCCTAGGGTTATCCATTATTTGGTTCATCCGAATCAAACTGATATTTATTGGTTTGGCATGAGTTTCTTTGTCAAACTTTTGGGTTGAAATCGACCGAATCCGAATAGCAAACTTTGATTAGAATTTAGATTTCTCGCTAAAGAATTTTAAACTAATTTATGGATTCATAAACAACAACAAGCTTATGAATTATCTTTGTAAAGAATTTAGGATTAAGTACCTAACCTCTTGACCATATCGTTTGCAAATGAACGGGGTAATCGTAGCAGCAAACAAGAATACAGAGAAGATTCCTTAGAAAACTACAATCATTTATAGAGATTTGCATGAGAAGCTCTGATATACGTTACTTGTCCAAAGGACGATATGTTCGATTGGGGCAACTCTGTTCAAGCTCATTTCTGAAGCACAAGCCTTTATTCCAGTAGAATTCTGATTATCAGCTCTCATGATATCGTCCCAAAGTAGCTTGATGGATGAGGTTTCAGGTCAATCACTAGCTCACTAATCTTAATTTCATTAAGATGAAACGACTTGTAGTAACCCATCACATGCAGTTATATCAACAACGCGTGGTACAATAATCCAAGAGAAATGTCAAACCAATCTTGTATTGACCCAAATACCTCATTCTTAAGTGACTCATTCCAAATTACAAGGACCCACGAGGGAAGTTTGTGTCGAATTATGAAAGATCTTGCATAATAGTATGTTAAAATCAACACCGCCGGGCTTCGCTAGGTTTTTTTCATCATCTCTACATATCTTCTCTCCCTTCGAGATAGTTAAGTTGCAATTTTTGTAGCTAATATGAAGGCAACAATTAGATGATAAATATGGTAAAAGAATAGGAAACGTGGCATTGTAAATTTTCACTCCCTCGATTTGATTCCCAATTATAAATAGGGATCTTCGGGTGGCGTTTAGAATCGAAGAAAATTTAAAAATTGTCTTATCTCTCCTCTCTTCTCTTCGGGTCTTCCCTTGTCCTCTTCCTCCTAAAATTTTCACCATGTCAGTCGTGGGTTCAAGGACTTCAGTCCCATTTGGTGTCATAGTTAGAAGTCATAGCTCCACATTTGGATCAGAGCCAGGTCGGTTGAGGTCAAGGTCGGGATGTCGAAGTTCAGCGGAATTTCTGCCGAAGTGTAGAGGGGGTTTTGCCGAAGTCCAGCAAATGTTCTATCGAAATCCAGCAGAGGTTCTACTAATGTCTAGTGGTAGTTCTGCCGAAGTACTGTTAAAGTTCTATCAAGAAAACTACAATTCGAGATTACGTCGGGCATATGTCGGGGACCAGACTGTACTTTAAAAAATTGAGTTCGGTATGATGAAATTTAATAATGTCAGCGTACTAAAGAAATTAAACAACCATAATTTTAGTATGTAGAAAATGCGCATGGAATCATATCTCCAAGGCTAAGGCTCTGGGAGAATATTGGGGAAGTGAGATGACCCAACCGTGGGAGGATATTATTGCGCTGTGAAAATGGCGGATTAAAACAAAGAAGGCTATGTTCGCCATAAAAATGACCATTAAGGAGAAGATGCTAAAGCATATAAAGTGTGCCACTACACAAAAAGATCTCTAGATGTTTTAGCGTCTAGGTTCTCGAAGAAAAATGATATGAGGCTTCAGTTGCTAGAGAATAATTTGCTGACAGTTAGACAATGAGATTTAGTAATTGATCAGTTTTTTACTAAAGTGAATCTATCTGTCTGGAGATTTCAGAGTTAACTCCAAAATCAAGGATTAATGATGATATGATGAGGAGTATAATTATTCAAGGATTACGAACGGACTGTAGGGGATTTATTGCGGCGGTGCAAGGGTAGCCCACACCTCTGTCAAATTTCGAAAATCTGCTAGCTAATCAGGAGATGTTAGCAAAACAATTAGTTGGAATAACTCTGAGAAATGAAGAGAATGTATCATACAGTGGGAAAGGGCTAAATTATTCGAAAAGGAAAGTCCCTGTCAATTATGAAGAGAGAAGCTACCCAAAAGGAGATAGAAGTGGTAAGGAGTAGAAACATATTCGACCACAAGAACAGAAGAGACAAGGAAGGTCAACACTAGAGAAAGATGAGGAATATTTCAAATGTGGCACGAAGGGACATTACGCTCGTGACTGCTGGTCGAACGAAAAGCGAAAGGAAATGATACACCGCCAACTAGTTAAGTCGAAGATAAATATGAAGAAGAAGGATCCTTAAACCATCTCTCATTGTGCTGGAAGAAGAGCAGCTATTGGAAGATCAGACTCTTGTAGTTGTTCACAATAACTCTATGGATTATGTAGAAAACTGAATATTTGACTCTGAATGCTCCAATCACTTGATAGAAGACCAAGAAAAGCTGCAGAATTGTCGGAATACAAAGGACAGCGCATCGTTGTCACTGCCAACAACTCAAGATTGCCAATCTTCCATACTGACAAGACTGTCACTGAAAGTGATGACACATCCAGCAAGGTGCAGATTCAAGGAGTCTACCATGCCCGAGGAATAAAGAAGAATCTTTTGACAATGACTCAACTGACAGCCCCTGGCAACTTCGTGGTGTTCCGGCCAGATGTTGTCGAGGTGTATAACAATGTATGGTTTTCTAGGACAATGCTCTTGGAAGGATGGAAGCTAAACTCCTCCTACGTTATGTATGTAGAGTCAGCATACATAAATAGAGTAAAGAAGAGCGAAATGGTAGACTTATGACATGAGATACTTTGGCATGTCAGTTTCCACAAGTTGAAGATCATGATGAGTAAGGAGATGTTGAAGTGCCTTCCGCAACTAGAAGTAAACGTCGACATCGTTTGCGCAGGCTGTCATTACGATAAAGCATACCAATTATAGTATGAAGAGACCAACTATAGAGCAGAAGAGCCTCTGCAGTTGATCCACTTAGACGTGTTCGGTCTAGTGAAATATCCATTAGTAGGCGGCTACAGGTACATGGTGACGTTCATCGATGACTACTCCACGTATATTTGGGTAGACTTTTATGAAGAAGAAGTCAGAGGTCACATAAAAATTCAGAGAGTTCAAGAGCAAGGTGGTGAGCGACTTACAAAAGAAGGTGGTATATGCGTACTGACAATAGGGAAGGATATACCTCTAAGGAGTTTGTGGAATACCTGTAGGAGAACATGATAAGGTGACAGTTGACTTGTCCCCACATGCTATAGTAGAACGGTGTTGCAGAAAGAAAAAATGGGCATCTTGTAGAAGTTTGCTGAAGCATGCCGCGCACAAGGAATGTTCTAGGAAGATACTGGGAGGAATGCATGAACACCACTGCAGATGTTGCAAATAGGCTATCGTAAGCTCGCTTCAACTTTAAGACACCCTTCAAGCTACTATGCAAGATGAAGCTAGCGGTGAGCCACTTTCGCGTGTTTGAGTGTGTATGTTATGTGTTCATTCCCAACCAACTACGAAACAAGTTCGACAAGATGACGATAAATTGCATCTTCGTCGGATATGACATGGAGAGAAATGGATGGAGATGATGGGATCCTATGACCAATCGATGCACTATATCCCGCAACGTTGTCTTTGATGAGGCAACCTCCTGGTGACCATCTTCAAGGGAAGCAGAAGACAAGGTACATGAGGGACAAGGGGAGAAAGTAGCCTTACAGCCTAGTCAAAGAGATAAAAGAAGGTCCTGTTACAACAGGGACATTGATGCATAAGAATAGAGACCTTGGTAGACATGAGTATGTCGAAGGACTTCTCAAGATGTGATAGAAGAAGAAATTGGAGATGGAACAATACAATTAAGAAGATCCACAAGACAACGAAGACCTCCAACACGGTACATAGATGTTGCACTTGCAGAAGATGTCTATCCACAAGAGCCCTCCAACTATGAAGAAGCATCAAAGCATAAGGTGCGGCAAGATGCACCATGAGAAGATATTCGGGCTTTAGAAGTGAATCAAACTTGGGATTTGGTTCCCACACCTAGCGAAGTAAGACCTATATCTTACAAACGGATTTATAAGGCGAAGACTCGACCAGACAGATTGAAAGAAGGATACAAGGCTCGTCTTGTCGCTCAAGGATTCTCTTAACAATAAGGTTTAGATTATGATGAGACCTTCAGTCCATTTGTGAAGATTACAAATGTTTGAATTCTGCTCGCACTAGCAGCAAAAAAGTCCTAGAAGCTCTGGCAGATGCATGTGAAGAATGTGTTACTATATGGAGAGCTTGACCGTGATATCTACATGGAGAAACCATAAAGCTTTACAGACAAGGATCATCCCAACTATGTCTGCAAGTTAAGAAAATCTTTATACAGTTTGAGTCAGGCACCAGGGGCATGGTATGACAAGATTGCAGAGTTTATATTCCCTAATAGATATATAATCTTGTAGTAGCCAACTCAAGTCTTTTTGTTAAAGTTTAAGAAGAGAAGATTGTAGTGGTACTCATATACGTGGACGATCTCATCATCACAAGAGATGATGACATGGAGAACAAATAAAAAAAAATCTTTCCATGCGGTTCCACATGAAGAAACTCAGAGAACTAAAACACTTCCTTGGGCTAAAAGTCAATCGAGTTCTAAAAGGCATATTCGTATGACAAGAAAAAAATGCAAAGGAGCTTCGAAAGAAGTATGAAATGCTTGAGTGCAAGCTGATATTGATGCCCATTGAGTTCGATGTTCGATGGTTTGAGTCCCGCAAGTGCGGGGTCGCACAAGTAATAGAGTAATAAGTAAAAGTCATTCCCACGGAGAATTATTTTAGAAATATCCTAGCGATCAACGGAAAACAATTGCGATGTAGTTAAATCAAGTAAAACGAGAAGTCAAGAAACGAATAAGCATAAACACAAGAATTAAATAAATGAGAAAAACCTAGGATCACGACTTCTCCCGATACTTCACCAAATCATTCAACCCCCTCTTTATCATTAAATTGTCTAAAACATGTTTACTAACCTAAGATTCTCAGCCACTCTTACGCATCTTACGACCTACACAAGAGAAATACCTAACCCAGCCAAACTCCCTATATTCCTATGGGAATTAATAGTTGAGTCAAGTTCATTAAGTTCTAACCTTAATCTGGCTACCTAAGACAAGTAATATATTCCTATAGTACTTGTTAAATTAACTCGATTCCTTGACGTTAACCTAGACTATTTTATCCTCCTTCTAAACCTAAAATTCCCCTCCCGAGTTCAGATGGGTTAAGAAATCAATACGGATTGTTGATCAGACAGCCGCAAGCATTAAACACAGAATAAAATAAATAAACGAAGTCTTAAACGCATTAAATCAACGAGAGTCAAAAGTAATACGGCTACATATCGGGTTCCGTCATAACCCTAGAAGAAATACTTAGTTCATCGCAAGATTGACGAAAAACTAGAAAATAAAAGTAAAACTCATCCTAAACAAAACTAAGAAAACTAAAAATCCCTTCTCGACGGCTCTCCTCTGATCTCCTCCCTTAACTCACGTTCAAGCCCCTTTTTATAGGTAGGGTAAATCTCAAAAGATTAGAAAATATTGTAAAAATATTCCAGAAAATTTTCTCGCCTCGTGTGGCCACACTAACCTTTCTGTGGTGGGCTGCTTCGTTCGTGTGGCCACACCACATCCTCGTGTGGCCACACAAACCATTCTATCCAAGTATGTGCCTCTCATAGAATATTTCTTTTCCTTTTGAATACGCTTGACAGCTATTTCCTTTCATGCTTTCGAGATTTTCCATATCTTTCCATGATAGCCACCGATCAACCCTATCGTCCATTAACTTTCGCCTGTAGATGCTTCCCCGTTCCCTTAGTTGGCTGTCTCTTCGTCTCTTCGTGTCGCCTGGTGACTTTTGTCGCATGCTAACTATTTCGCCTTCAAGCCTTCGCCTGTCGTCTTTCTGCTAGTTGCTCACTAAAAGACCTTGCTCTATTAAGATATATTCTTAAACATGATTTTCGCATCGTATTAATCACTTCACCTACAATAAAAACCACAAAATCCGAAAGTACCCATGCAACGCGACTAAATCGAAAGTAACATGCAAATTAACTATAAATATAACTAAGTATCGGATATGCTCGTAAATAAGACATATAACTCTAATTTCTTAGAGTTAACATTCGACACCAAGCTAAGTGCACACCAAGGATAGGATCTTGAGGAACCAACGATGTACCATTAGTTGGTTGGTAGTTCGATCTACCTAATACATACAAGGCCAGATATCTCCTTTAAAGTCGGTCTAGTAAGCAGATTCATGCAATTTCCAAAGAAGCCCACCTCGAAGCAGTTTAACAAATACTTAGGTATGTTAAAGGTATGTTGGATTTTGTAATACTCTATAAAAGAGAAAAAAAACTACAAAATCGTGGGATACTGTGATGCGGAAAATGTCGGAGACCGTGATACTCAAAGGTCCACTACGGAATATGTCTTTAATGTAGGGGAGGAGCAATCTCATGGTGCAATAAGCGACGACCAACTGTTTCTCTTTCAACAACAGAAACATAGTACAGAGTTGTTGCAAAATGCAACTCAGGAAGCTACATGGCTAATACAACTCATGAGTGATCTTCACCAGCATGTTGACAATGCATTTTTTTTATCATGCGATAACCAATCAACTATTCAGTGGTTGAAAACCCGATGTTTCACGCTAAAACCATGCACATGGAGGTTTACTATCACTTCCTAAGAGAGAAGGTGCTCTGAGGAGAGATAGAGTTAAAATATGTTGGCACTAAAGATCAGCAGGCAGATACTTTCACTGAAAAGCTCAACTCAACCAAACTCGAAGAGTTTCGAAGATTAATTAGTATGATGAAAAAAAGAAGTTGGTGTGAAGGGGGTGTTAAAATCAATAACTCTGGGCTACTCTAGAATTTCCCACCATATCTAAATATATTATCTCTAGGTTCTTCGAGGCTGGTAGATAGCAATTTTTGTAGCTAGTAGGAAGCCAACAGTTTGGTGGTAAATATGGTAAAAGAATAGGAAACGTGGCATTGTAAGTTTTCACTCCCTCAATCCGATTCCCAACTATAAAAAGGGATCCTCGGGTACGGTTTGGAATTGAAGAAAATTGAGAAATTGTCTTATCTGCCTTATCTTCTCTTCAGGTATTCCCTTATCCTCTTCCTCCTAAATTTCTCATCGTATTAGCCATGGGTTCAAAGACTTCGGTCCCATTTGGTGTGTAGCAAAAGTCATAGCTCCACTTATTAAAATACACCTTCTCTAGAGGAGTGACTATCTTAACCATGATGAATGGAGACTAATTACCGCAACCAATCAACACAGACGATGTATGGCACTATTACACATGAAAGGTAGTATCATTCAAAAGTCAATACTTTCTTGAAACAACTTGCATAAGCTCACATGACATTGCCTTGTTGAATGTTTGCATAAACGTCATGATAAAGGCGTGAGCGGTAAGGTGGCAAGTGTTACTGGGGTAAAATGCTCTATCAAGTAAATCTCCTTGTAAGCATCGCAACTCGCCCTCGAGCACGACCAGCCAATCACAATGGAAGCTCACAAGTGTTTTAGGTGAAGGAAGCCTTTTGTTTTTCATTAGAATTCCCGAAATTACAAGTTGTTTGCCCATGCCCCTTTACAAGCTCTCTTATAGGGGTCATGGTTGTACACAAGGCATTACAACAATTCACTAAGAGGCACGTTGGCTCAGGTGGCACCCAACATGTTACATGAGCAACTAAAAGCAAAACATGTTACATGAACTCACTTATGTCATCTATGTAATAGGTAAATGAATTTCCTAATATTTTAAATACAAGGCAATGATAAAAATTTCATCAATCATTTGATTCCTTTGGACAAGTAAGTAATGAGAAATGATCTTAAAGGGAGTATTATTTTATAATTAATACTTTCTCTACAAAACAAGTTACATAGGCGATATGAGTAGGGAATGAATAGAAAATGCAGCCACCGTAGAATCAAAAAATGTAATAAGATGAAAGAATACAAGGACACTTACTGTCATTGATTCAATCTGACTACAACACTTGACTTAAATCCAAAAGAAAACAACCAAATGCACGTCTGGGTCGGAAGTGATTGTCCGTGTTCTTTTTACAATCCAAACTACCCATATATATAAACAAAAGACAACCACTAACTAACCGTTGTTTATATTCCATCACGTGTTTCTACTGTCCACCAACTGTCACATTCGACCGGACCATCCCTGACTTCGTCCTTCCTTCTTCGCTTATTTTGTTGACTGTCTCCAGTCGATGCAGACTAAGTCTTGTCTCAGTAGATTGTCTCTAGTCAATGCAGACTGAGTCAAGTCTCGACGGACTGGCTCGGGCTCAACAGAATGGCTCTGGTCTTAACAGACTGAGTCCCGTCGACACAGACTAAGTCCAATCCACTTCAGTTGATCGTCTTCTATTTTACTCATTGATTGTGTCATGTCGACCACAATCGATCGCCAAAAATTACCTTGCCTAAACATTTACCCCTCACAAAAGTAACTAACAAAGGTGGTATAAACTACTCCCGTTTAAGGAGATTTCTTCAAAATAAACCGCTCCTAGTCGACGAACAGAGTAGTCATAAGCCTCTTCATCCAGCGTTGGGCTCGAATAAAGATTCTCACATCCATAAGGGGAAGCATAAGTCTGTGGTCGATATGACTCTTCATTATTTTCCTCCAGGTCCACACCTTCTATATCATGGAAGGGGTTTCGCAAAACGAATGTGATATTTGCACCTCATATCGGAGGAGGTGACCTTGATCGATTAAGACCAATGTTTGAGTTTTTTAAAGGCACCAATGGCATAATCGACTGAGGGAAAACTATGTGGGGATTTTCGTGTAGAAGCCAACCTTGCACTTTCTTTTAGCAATTGATGCTCTTTTGGCTTGATTAGTACGAGACCATTCATTCTCCCGGGAAGATGATTCTAGTTTTACTATAAACGTCAAAGGGGACGATCCCTGGATGAGTTTGGAGCGGTGCCCTCATAGGAGGCATTTTCGCAATGCAGAATTACATGTGCTACACTTGGTCATTGCACAATTTCACATCAACTATATCGACTCACATATTGGTTGCCAAAACGTGTTCGCCTGAAATAAGTTCAATATGCGTGATACAAACAGGAAATGAAAAGAAATTGTGGCAGTTATAGAATCAATATAATGTAATCTGATGAAAGAACACAAGAGTACTTATAGCCATTGATTCAATCTAATTGCAACAATTGACTGTAAACAAAAAAAAGATACACCAAATGCTCGTATGTGTTTGATAGATACATGAACTTCCTCATGTGATAGATACAAGGCAAAGATAACAATTCATCAATCCTTTAGTTCCTTCGAACAATAAGCAATGAGAAATTATATGAAAGAGAGTATTATCCCATGATTAATACTTTCTCTATAAAATAAGTTACATGGGCGATATAAATAGGAAATGAAAGGAAATTGTGGCCGTTGTAGAATCAACAAAATGTAAAAAGATGAGAGAACATAAGAACACTTACTGTCATTGATTCAATCTGATTACAACAGCTTACTGAAAACAAAGAAAACAAACACATCCTCGTTTGGTACTTAAGTAATTGTCTTTGTTCTGTTCACTGTCCAAACTACCCATATATATAAACAAAAGGCAAATAACCGCTAACTAACCGTCGTTTGCAATCCATGACATGCTTCTATTGTCAGCCAACCGTCACATTCGACCGGACTATCCCTGTCTTCATCGCTCCTTCATTCGTTTTGTTGATTGCCTCCAGTGGACACAGACTGGCTCAAGTTTCCACATACTGAGTCTAATTGATGCAGACTGGCTCTGCTCTTAGCAGAATGAGTTGAGTCGATGTAGACTGACTCCAGTTTTCAGCAGACTAAGTCCAATCTACTTCAGTCGACCGACTTCTATTTTAATCATTGGTTGTTTCATGTCGACTACAATTAATGGGCAGAGATTACCTGGTGTAAACGCTAGGTTTCCTTTGATTTAGGCATTTAGGGCTTCAAATACTTTAATTTGGTAACGGTCACACTAATCCACATAGATCTTTAGGTTCACTTTTGTCAAACGCAACATAATTCCCGTTTGTCAAACGCAACATCCTTTTACTGAATAATCAAAAAACACGAATTTAGTCAATGGGGAATTTTTTGTAAAAGTAAATGCGACTTACGGCAGAAGAGAATTCTTCTCAAGGAACTCGTGTTTGAGAAACACATTTCTTATTTTTATAAGTAAATCATGTCTTAAAAACATGATTTGTGCGGAACTTACACTTCTCACGGGACACGACTTCCATTAACGGTTGCCTCGCAAGCCCTAAACCTGTTAGTGTGTGCACGTATGTGCCAAGACACTTTGTAATATATGTGAATAGTTGTTAATAAAGGTAAGTATTTACTGTTTATTAATTACTTTTCTGCTCGTAATTAACTTTACGGTAAAGTCCCATAGATTGATTATTTGTCAATCTAGAATTGTCCTTGATCGGATAGATGTTTAGATGGGACATAAACATCTAGATCAACGCCGAGTATAACTAAGGTCGAGTTAGACAAAAGGATGGATGTTCAAGTTATACTCGGGGGTGCCAAAGTTTAAGGTACACTGGACACGACCCGTTTATAGAGAATACCACATATTAAGTGTCATTGGTCACTTCTCTTGTTGAACGAGTGTAATTGATCTCCTGACTTGAGACCTCCATTTATTCTATTCGTGGAGTTGTTCACTTTGATGCCGTTAAAAGCAGTCTTTAATCGGATTGTGAGTAATACGGTTATTGGGTGTGCAGCGAAGCGTAGAGAGGATAGTGTTGAGTCAATATAGGATTCATCGCTCTCTTGGATTAGAGAGTTGACATCCTGGCCTCTTGATTGAGATATTAGTGATTTTAAACACACGGCCGTGGAGGAATGTTTATCAAGTTAATATCTATTATATCTCAGAAATCAAGTAAAATGATTAATTCAGTGATGACACATAATGCACTGAATTAATCGGGATGTCGGTGAGATGAAGAGATTGAATTACACAGAAATCGGTTCATAGCGGTTTTGGTTCATGACCAATATTCTATTACGTTGGGTGGCTGAAAACTGTTGCTAGACGGTTACCTCAGTCTGTGTATGGATGTACATTGCCTTCGTATATAGAACCTAGAGGGTCGCACGCAAAAGCACGTAGACACGGACATTGTTATTTAATTCTAATAAATATTAGAATTAAAAATATAAATTCAGAATTAGAATTTGTTGGACTACAAATTTATTCTGAAATATCGGAAGCATAAAATCCTAGTGTTGGATTTAATTTGGTAGAATGTGTCTGATTTACATACAAAGTTTATAATAATATAATATTATAATAATATAATATTATAATATTATAATATTATATTAATAATTATTATTATATTATTATAAAATCATATAACTACGACGTCATGCTACATTAGTAGCTTTGCTACGTGCGTGTTGATTGAATTGATTTCAATTAACAATTGCAATTGACGGTACCCTGTGGGTTAAGGAATGTCACATTATAAATTGAAGCTTCGGCTTCCACAGACAGTATGTAGTCATAAGAAAAATTTTCATCGGAGAATTTGTTTTTCGCAAAAGGCTTCTGAAAGAAAAACAGTTGAAAGAATTCCGAAGGCTAGCACCGAATGGAATTCGAGTTTTCGTGTCACGTGTGCGTGGATACTTCTAGAGGAGTCACGGTTGGGACTCTCGAAGACGGTCTAATCCGCAACGTTCGTTGTTTTCAAACAACAAGGTACGTGTTATTAAACTTATCTACTATTCGATTTATACATATCACATAGATCCGGGGTGTGTTTCGGATAGTATTTTTCGAAACGAACTTCCGCTGCGCCCGGTGGAAACCCATCAGTGGTATCCGAGCTATTTTGTGATCGTATCGTATAAATCGATGTGTTATTTTAACAATTTTCTTTGATTTTGAATGGTTTCTCTTATAACTAAGAGAATTATGGCCTACCCACTTTATTATATTTCCATTAGTGGGTTTAGGCCAATAAAAGCATTTTAACTTCAAGACTCAAAGTATACGTGTGTTGATGAGTTTAGTGTGATGAATAAAATGAAATTCAAGTAAGAATTAAATATGCTATATTAGTGATATTGAAATTTAATCACTAAACATGTGTTGCAAAGCTGTAACACAGAGGGCAAGAATGATATGCGAGCAAGAAATTGATTTGCAGTGTTAATGCAATCGTGAAAATTTACTCAAACAAAAGAAAACTATTTACCCACACTGTTACGGTCATTGGTAATGATAGAATACAATAATATTATCATAGTAATATGGCCGAGAGAAATAAAACAATTTGATGGGCTAGTCAGGTTCAAATATAATAGAACAAGCCCAAATAAGAATTGGCCTGTAATTTTAAAATGGGTCAATTTAAGATTGACCGTGAAAGATACAAGCCAATTAAGTTATGAAATGGGTTTAAATTAATAAGCCCATTCAACATTATATATTGGTGAGACAATTAATTAAAATCCCCTAAATATTAAGTCAAGTTTTATTTGCCCTCCATCAATAATAATGAAAGTAGTCGACGTACTTCGTGAGTCGGTACAGCTCAGTTGTGGGCTTGCGTTAGTACAGTTGTAGTTTTTCATAATTTATTGATGGGTCGACTTAACTCAGATTAATTGATTTGTTAGCTCAGCTAAGGTCAATTGATTTGATGGGCAAGGGGCTTAAGAAAATATTAAGTAGTGCCTACTTAATGACTATGGTGTGTAGGTACAGCTCAGTTGTGTGCATACTATAGGATTTGAGTATTCGGTCCCGCTAGGAATTATTACCAACTAATTCCCGAGCCTAATGGTGGGGGCTATTAGGTTTGAATAAAATAGTGGGAGTTTATAAAAGTCCTTTATATAACTATTCACGAATAATGATTCATAATTTTATTTGCTGTAGATGTCGACAAACCTATCGCTGCGAAGTATTTTGGAGAAAGAAAATATCCTCCAAGGACCAAACTACCTGGACTGGTATCGAAAGCTCAAGATTGTACTGAAACAAGAGAGAAAGTTTCATGTACTAGATTTTGAGCCACCAGCAGTACCAAATGTAGACACTTCAGAAGCAGATCGAATCATTTATGATCATTATGTGGAAGATGCTATTGACGTGCAATGTCTTATGCTATCTGCAATGTCTCCAGAGTTGCAGAAGCAGCATGAGAATATGAGCGCTAGGGATATCGATATCCATTTGCGCGAGCTCTTCCAAGAAAGTGCACGGACTGAGAGATTTGAAATCTCTCGAGCGTTTTTCGGGATGAAATTGCAGGAAGGGAACCCTGTCGGGCCTCATGTACTCAAGATGATAGGGTACATAGAGAAGCTCGCAAGTTTGGGTTCCAAGATGGATACTCATTTGGCTGTTGATGCCATTTTGTATTCCCTGCCTCCATCGTTTGCTCCGTTCGTGATGAACTTTAATATGAACAACATGGAGAAGAGTCTTGCCGATCTGTTGACCATGCTCAAGACAGCAGAGAAAGACATGAAACAGAAGACTGTTTCAAATGCAATGTTGGTGAGAAATACCAACAAGAGAATGAGTAAGGGGAAGTTCAACCCCAAGGTCAAGAAATCAAAGATGTCTGCTTACCCGGGCCAAAAGCCCAAACTGAAGAAAGGCCAACAGATTCCCCAATCTGATGAGAAGGAAGCTATATGCTTTCACTGTGGCAAGAAAGGCCACTGGAAGAAGAATTGTTACCTCTTTCAAAAGAAAAATACCAGTGGGGCAGGTGCTTCAGGTGTTTTTATGATTGAATGTAATTTTTCTGTTTCATCCTCATGGGTCCTAGATTCAGGATGTAGTTCTCATATCTGTGTGGACCTACAGGGACTAAATGAATGCAGACGGTTGTCCAAGGGCGAGATGGACCTACGAGTGGCTAATGGAGCAAGAGTAGCTGTATTAGCTGTAGGAACTTATAAAATAAGTTTGCCCAGTGGACTTATTTTGAAACTAGAAAACTGTTGTTATGTTCCAAGTTTTTCTAAGAACATCATCTCGGTATCCAGTTTAGACACCAAGGGCTTTGTTTTTAAATTTAAGGACAAGATGTGTTCCTTTTATCTAGATGATGTTTTCTATGGATATGGATCTTTAAACAATGGTTTGTATGTTTTAAACTTACATGAGCCAGTACATTGCATCGAGAATAAGAAACAGAAATCGTGTGACTCAAACCCAACTTACATATGGCATTGTAGACTTGGTCATATAAACGAGAAGCGCATTGCTAAGTTACTCAATGATGGGTATTTGGATTCATTTGAATTAGAATCCATAGATACATGTGAAGCTTGTTTACAAGGAAAGATGACCAAGAAGCCTTTTTCCAAGATTGGAGAAAGAGCGAATGAACTGCTAGAACTCATACACAGTGATGTGTGTGGACCATTGTCAGTTCAGGCCAGAGGAGCTTATATCAACTTCGTGACTTTTACCGATGATTTTAGCAGATATGGATATATCTATTTAATGCGGCAAAAGTCAGAAACTCTTGAAAAGTTTAAGGAGTTTAAGAATGAAATAGAAAACCAACTTGACAAGAAGATTAAGATCCTTCGAAGTGATCGAGGGGGCGAATATCTTAGTCAAGAATTCATTGATTACCTCAAGGAGTGTGGCATAATTTCACAACTTACACCTCCTCGAACGCCAGAGTGGAATGGTGTTTCAGAAAGGAGAAACCGCACACTCATGGACATGGTTAGATCAATGATGAGTCATGCAAGTCTTCCATTATCATTTTGGGGCTATGCCTTAGAAACGGCAGCATACATGCTTAACCGAGTTCCAACCAAAGCTGCAGATAAGACACCATATGAGTTATGGTTTGGGAAGAAACCAAATTTGTCTTATCTCAAAGTATGGGGTTGCGATGCTTATGTGAAGAACGATAGTTCTGATAAGCTTGCAGCAAGATCCATTAAGTGTATGTTTGTAGGTTATCCCAAAGAAATAAAGGAATACTATTTTTATCTTCCAAGTGAGCACAAAGTTATTGTTGCTCGATATGCTACCTTCTTATAAAGAGAATTTATTTCTAAAAGGGGTAGTGGGAGTAAAATAAGTTTGGAAGAAATTTCAGACACTACAGACAGGTTGGAAAATGAACAATTAGATATGGAGATGGTACCACAAGTACAAGTGACTCCATTACCAGAACATGTTCAAGAAACGCAAGATATACGTAAGTCTACGAGAGTACATCGAGAACCCGAGAGATATGGGTGGATTATAACACAACATGAAGATGTACTACTTGTCGAGAACGACGAACCGTTGACTTATGAGGAAGCAGTTGCTTCAATAGATTCCGAGAAATGGCTAGATGCCATGAATTCCGAAATAGACTCCATGTATACCAACCAAGTTTGGGAGTTAATAGATGCACCAATTGGGGTAAAACCTATTGGATGCAAGTGGGTCTTCAAGAAGAAGATCGACATGGATGGGAATGTTAATACCTATAAAGCAAGGCTAGTGGCAAAAGGTTTCACTCAACGTCAAGGAATCGACTATGATGAAACATTTTCGCCAGTTGCAATGCTGAAGTCTATTCGGATTTTACTTGCTAAGCTTACAAGGATTACGAGATCTGGCAAATGGACGTTAAAACTGCTTTCTTAAACGGAAGGCTAGAGGAGGAAGTGTACATGGTACAACCTCCTGGTTTTATAATGTCCGAGAATACAGATAAAGTATGTAAGCTGAAGAGATTCATTTATGGATTAAAGCAAGCTTCTCGGAGCTGGAACATAAGATTTGATGAAGCGGTTAAGGATTTTGGCTTCATCAAGAATCCAGATGAACCTTGCGTTTACAAGAAGGTTAGTGGGAGCAGTATTGTCTTCCTAGTGCTGTATGTTGATGATATACTTCTTGTTGGAAATGATAAGTTCAGCCTAGAATCTACTAAAGATTGGCTGAATAAGTGTTTTGCAATGAAGGATCTTGGGGAAGCGACTTATATCTTAGGTATTAGAATATACCGAGATCGACAAAGAAGACTGGTAGGGCTAAGTCAAAGTACATATATTGACAAGGTACTAAAGAGATTCAATATGCAAGATTCCAAGAGAGGATTCTTGCCACTGTCACATGGTATACAACTCTCCAAGGCGATGTGTCCACAGACACTACAGGAGAGAAATAGAATGGGTAAGATACCATATGCTTCGGCTATTGGATCCATCATGTATGCTATAATATGTACAAGACCTGATGTATCGTATGCTTTGAGCATGACAAGTAGATATCAGGGTGATCCTGGAGAGGGTCATTGGACAGCAGTCAAAACTATCCTCAAGTATCTAAGAAGAATAAAAGATATGTTCTTGGTCTATGGAGGAGATGAGGAATTGGTTGTCAGAGGATATACTGACGCCAGTTTCCAGACAGATCGTGACGATCTGAAATCGCAGCTGGGTTACGTATTTTGTCTAAATGGAGCAGCTGTTTGCTGGAAAAGTTCAAAGCAAGAAACAGTTGCGGATTCTACAGCAGAGTCCGAGTACATAGCAGCTTCAGAAGCGGCAAAAGAAGCTGTTTGGATCAAGAATTTTACGACGGAACTTGAAGTGGTTCCTAGTAGTCATGGTCCAGTTCTGCTATACTGTGACAACAATGCTGCCATAGCACAGGCAAAGGAACCAAGGTCTCACCAGCGATCCAAGCATGTACTACGGAAATATCACATCCTCAGAGAAATAGTTCAGAGGGGTGATATGTTGGTAAGTAAAGTAGACACTAACGAGAATATCGCAGATCCACTCACTAAGGCCTTACCTCAGCAGAAACATGAGTCCCATGTGAGGGGCCTAGGACTGAGAGTTCATAGTGCTTGGCAATAGTGCAAGTGGGAGATTGTTAGTGTGTGCACGTATGTGCCAAGACACTTTGTAATATATGTGAATAGTTGTTAATAAAGGCAAGTATTTACTGTTTATTAATTACTTTTCTGCTCGTAATTAACTTTACGGTAAAGTCCCATAGATTGATTATTTGTCAATCTAGAATTGTCCTTTGATCGGATAGATGTTTAGATGGGACATAAACATCTAGATCAACGCCGAGTATAACTAAGGTCGAGTTAGACAAAAGGATGGATGTTCAAGTTATACTCGGGGGTGCCTAAGTTTAGGGTACACTGGACACGACCCGTTTATAGAGAATACCACATATTAAGTGTCATTGGTCACTTATCTTGTTGAACGAGTGTAATTGATCTCCTGACTTGAGACCTCCATTTATTCTATGCGTGGAGTTGTTCACTTTGATGCCGTTAAAAGCAGTCTTTAATCGGATTGTGAGTAATACGGTTATTGGGTGTGCAGCGAAGCGTATAAAGGATAGTGTTGAGTCAATATAGGATTCATCGCTCTCTTGGATTAGAGAGTTGACATCCTGGCCTCTTGATTGAGATATTAGTGATTTTAAACACACGGCCGTGGAGGAATGTTTATCATTCAAGTTAATATCTATTATATCTCAGAAATCAAGTAAAATGATTAATTCAGTGATGACACAAAATGCACTGAATTAATCAGGATGTCGGTGAGATGAAGAGGTTGAATTACACAGAAATCGGTTCATAGCGGTTTTGGTTCATGACCAATATTCTATTACGTTGGGTGGCTGAAAACTGTTGCTAGACGGTTACCTCAGTCTGTGTATGGATGTACATTGCCTTCGTATATAGAACCTAGAGGGTCGCACGCAAAAGCACGTAGACACGGACATTGTTATTTAATTCTAATAAATATTAGAATTAAAAATATAAATTCAGAATTAGAATTTGTTGGACTACAAATTTATTCTGAAATATCGGAAGCATAAAATCCTAGTGTTTGATTTAATTTGGTAGAATGTGTCTGATTTACGTACAAAGTTTATAATAATATAATATTATAAATGTAATAATTATTATTATATTATTATAAAATCATATAACTATGACGTCATGCTACATTAGTAGCTTTGCTACGTGCGTGTTGATTGAATTGATTTCAATTAACAATTGCAATTGACGGTACCCCGTGGGTTAAGGAATGTCACATTATAAATTGAAGCTTCGGCTTCCACAGACAGTATGTAGTCATAAGAAAAATTTTCGTCGGAGAATTTGTTTTTCGCAAAAGGCTTCTGAAAGAAAAACAGTTGAAAGAATTCCGACGGCTAGCACCGAAGGGAATTCGAGTTTTCGTGTCACGTGTGCGTGGATACTTCTAGAGGAGTCACGGTTGGGACTCTCGAAGACGGTCTAATCCGCAACGTTCGTTGTTTTCAAACAACAAGGTACGTATTATTAAACTTATCTACTATTCGATTTATACGTATCACATAGATCCGGGGTGTGTTTCGGATAGTATTTTTCGAAACGAACTTCCGCTGCGCCCGGTGGAAACCCATCAAAACCGCCTTCCCTTTACAACCCCATTGGATGCCCCCTCCCCACTCAATCGCAGCAGCGTGCATTTTAATCCAGGTGACGACCCGAAAACGCGAGTTCCTTAATAAAAGTAGCTGTTTGTCGAAACTCTTGTTGGACAAACACGATTTAATCCTGCAAATTTGAAAAGTGTTTCTCAAACGAGAGTTCATTTAGAAGAGTAGCCCCATATGAGAAGTGGTGTTTCACAAAAGCAACTTCCTCATTCAAAAGTAAAAGACCTTTTCCATACAAGTTCCTTAAAGAAGATGTTGATCTGCTGCAAGTCATATTTCTGAGACGCGAGTTGCGGAGGTAAAGTCAAAAAGTGTTTGGTAAGACACAACCTCCTCGACAAGAATACCCCTATGCCTAAAGTCATGTTTCTAACATGTAATATTATTAAAAAGGAAGTCGCATTCGATAAATGCGATATTTTCCTAGGATAACTTCTCCTTTGACACACACGACTTCTTCAACCCACGTCTCACTTACCAAACGCGACATTTGATCATATTTTCAATTTTTTTTCATGAATGACTCTACTATGGAACTTTTCTTAAAGATTTTTTGTAAGTACTTTTCTCAAAGTTAGAATCTTTATCAATGCGTGCACTTATAGGGTTTGTTTTCATGATTTTCCCGCCGAAATTTTCGTTATCCATCGAAACCACAGGGACATCGTTGGTGAGTTTTTGCTTGTATTAATATTCTTCTAGTTCATACTTTGAGAACAATAGGGTGGCCCGGTAGAGATATTCAGAATTTCCAACTCAAATTTGACACTAGCCGTCGCCTGAAAGTCGAGTTTTGTATGGAAATACGATTAATTTAAAAAAACAATTTGCGAAATACGGTCTAAGTTTCATAAAAGGGCGCGGTTTTAAAGCGCGTCCTCCGTGTATAATAGGAAAACCCGCCCCTATGCGGCATCCGAACCCAGCATGAGGGCGCAGTTTCACAACGCGCCCTCATGTAGGGGCGGGTTTTCAAAACGCTGAGAAAAATTGGCCCCTTTAGTAATGAGCCAAAGGCGCGTTAAAACGCGCCCCTCACTAAAACTCGCCCCTTACCCAACTTAAGTGGGGAGCTAACTCTCCCGACTCATTTCGTTTAAACCCTACCTCCGACCCCAGACCCCCGAACTCTGACCTCCGATCCCCGACGCCCGACTTTCCTCCTCCTCCGCCGCTCTCCTCCGACGACCCCAACGCCCGATTTCCATCCTCCTACTCTTTTCACACCCTCCCACACTTCCTCACGTCCCGGCCCCCTCCGACGCCCGAACCTCCACCCGCTCACTGTTGTCGTCACGATCCTTTGTTGTGCGCGAGCCACAGTAGGCAATACATATCGCACACTGGCTCCATGTTAGGCACAATGGTAAGTCGTTTACATTTTTCCATTCAATTTTTCAGATATGAACTATATTCACTTCTGTCGTGATTTTTTAAGATATAGATGAGGAATTTCCAAAAGATTAAGCTTCGGTCCGACCAGCCCGAACTCGTTTCTATTGCCGAGGATTCTATGCAGTTGATGAGGGAGTACGCACCGGTACGATTGTATGGTCGTATCGGCGGGTTGGGAGATCAACCTACATACGAGTTCATGCCACCATATGATGGACAACATATGGACGAAGATCCTCACATTGATGAAGAGGAGAATGCGGAGGAAGCAATGATGACGTGCCACCTGCATATGAGGAACCCGTGTTTGACGAGGAGGGCAATGAAGTCGGAGAGGGCATGCTCATCTCACAGGTGACACACCTAGAGGTTGATTACAACACACCTAGAGGTTGATTACAGCACACCTCACTTTGAAGCTGATTCCAGTTCGACCCCAGGAGCTCTGATTAAAGGCACGAGAGAATTCGGGTAAGTCCATTACAACTATCATGTTCGAATGAGTTAAACTCCCGGAACTCAACTAATATAACATTTTCAGGTACGACCATCATTCATATCAAGGAGAAGGACCTTCTCAGATCACCCAGCTATATCCGGATGATTCATCGGAGCAGCCACGCGTACCAGTACCTGTCATTATGCCTTATGTGAGGAGGAAATCGACGAGGCGTGGGGGACTTTACTGATGTTTGTAAACAAACATGTATGATTTTTACGTATTATATTCTAAGGTTTTATGAATGATATTGTTCTAGTTTTCTGTTTTCAATCGGGGATTGTTTTGAAGTTAGATTGATTGGTTATTGCGTTGTTAAAATAGGGTTTCTAATATAATTTATAAGTGTATGTTTATGTCTAAGAGGGGGCGGGTTCCTTGTGTATTTCTGAAAGGGGCGGGTTAGTGAGGGGCGCGTTTTGAAAACCCCCGTCAGACGACAGAAACCCCAAAACTTGGGCGATTTTTCTCAAGTATTGAAGGGGCGGGTTTGTGTATTCCCTAAAGGAATTCTCAAGTATTCGCGTTTTGAAACCGTGCCCTCATGCTAGGTTCGGATGCCACATAGGGGCGGGTTAACCCGCCCCTTTCCTATTATACACTGAGGGCGCGTTTTGAAACCGCGCCCTCTTTGTAATTTGAGGAGCGCATTTTCAAAACGCGTCCATTCGACGGTAAAACTGTATTTTACGAAACTTGGATCGTATTTCGTAATTTTTTTAAAATTAACCGTATTTCCGTACAAAACACCCAAGTCCCTAGAAGCCAGTTATTCAACTAAGTTAAATTAAACATTCAAAATGAATACTTATTTGAAGTAAAATAAACCAATAATAATAATAATAATAATAATAATAATTAAATGCTTTTTTTATGTTTGATTTGAGTCAGATTCTGAAAAGTAATTTTTAGTATAACTATAAATGTGACTTCAGCCTGAAACAAACTTTCATTTAGTTGTTGATTGGAGTTAAGGTTATAGCAAAAGCTCAACCAATAATATATGTTAATTAATTAATATGTTTAACTGTCATAAATAAATTAATAAAATTTAATAAACTGTTAAAGAGATTGTCATTATAATCACGTGGTGATATGTAAAAGTATATTATGGAAAGTCCATGGGGCTTCCTACTTAATGCTGAAGTTTATTATTAAGATTTAAGTGTATGATTAAGATTGAAGATTAAGATTACAGATTAAGATTAAGGGTTATGTGGGGGAGGAGGAGGAAGAAGGAAAAAAAGACGATAGTGCGTTAAAATCGGCCCATTCTCAGTCGATCTCTCCCCCTCTCTGGATCTCCCTCTCCCCCTCTCTGGATCTCTCCTGCGTGGTTTCCCTCCACCCCTCATTTCGTCGATCTCATCCCCGTGGGCGGGCGTTCGGGCGATCTGCCCCGATTCGGTCGTGGATTCTGTACGGTCAGGTCAGCCGTCGGGTGAGACGCCTTCCTCCTCCCCCTGTAGCTATTTCTCGTCTTGCTGGTTCGTCTTTTTTCTTTGCGGGGGTGTTGTAATGGGCGGCCGAAGGATCTCGTGCCTCGAGCTGGGTGGGGAATGCCGAGATCCGGGACGGTTTAGGCGTCTTGGAATGGCTCTTAGCCTGGATTTGAAAGTAGGCAGGTGAATTTGAACGGAGTTATGTGGGCAGCTTTAGGTTTGGTGATTTTGTGATTTGTTCTGTAGGAATATTGCGGGATCTCGGGCCGAATATTGTTCGAATATGTTTTCTGATCAGCAGCCGTGCTGGTGTAGTTCATGCCTTAGAAGTTCTGAGAATGGTCTCAGGCTAGGTTGTTGTTATCTTGTTAGTGGTAATGATACTGTGATCGTCTTGCGCTGCCATCTGCGGCCTGGTGTTTTTTCTTTTTTAATGCGGATGTGGTATGCCATTATTCTCGGCCTGCAGATGACTGGTTGAAGTAAATAATTTCTCGAACGGAGTGGGAGTGAGTCTTTTAAATTCAAAGTTCCTTCGGACACTATCAAAGAGACTCCTGGAGTGGAGGATAGTAGCATTCCGACCACAATAACTGAGAATTGTGGAAGTCTGCCTATGGAAGATTCTCCGAGTGCCTTGTGATAAATGGAGGTGGTTGGTCTTCATTTTGCAGCTCGCGTACTTCATGCGGGTATGTAAAATAAAACCTCCGGGTTTTGGGATAGGTTCGCAGTTCGGACACACCCCTCTACTAAGCTTTCTAGTGCCGTTATATGTTTGAATGGCTAGGAGGATCTGGCAGCGTAAGATATTGTGGATGTTCCCTCGAATCCCGTCTGCATTTGATATGTTCTTATTTCCTGGAGGAAATTCATTGTTTATATCCATTTTACCCTATTACCCGCTGTTCTTTGTGTGTCATATTTAAGAACGGCATTGGTTGTGCTTAGTACCCCAAATCCTTTATTGGATACAAATTAAGCCAAATTACCTTTCGGTTATTGGCCCTTCTCTCAGTACCCAGTCTTGTAAAAGTTCCTGACGTAGTTTCTCATAACTTGTTCATTGTTGCTATGACAGGTGGGAATAAAATGGATGGATAGTGATTTTCAGTTTGATTTATGGTCATCGAGATGGAAAAGGAAGAAGTGGCAGAGCTTAGTGACTCACTTTCGAAAGATTCCCATAATGGTGAAGTGGTTGGCGATGTTGAAGAAGAGAATACTATGACGCATCATCCTCACGAAGCTGAAGTAGATGATGAAAGGGCTCCACATGGGGTCCAAGCAGTTGCTGCGATCATTGAGGACGAAAATTTTGAGCCTGTATCTTTGGGAGACCAAGAGAAGACTCTGGGCCTACGTGACATTGACAATGCCGATTCATACCAGTCATCACCTTCTAACAGCCCAAACAACCCATCCTTGTCATTTTCAGTTGAAGATATTTCTAGCCCTACTGAAATTTCTACTTCAAGCCCTGGATCTGAGAGAAATATGGGTGAATTTGTTGGACATAGCCTCGACATGTACACAGACGGTGGATTCACTTCCATAGATAGCTTACAAAAGAATAAGCCAAAGCCTGCGATACCAAATGTGTCTCCGGAGTTGTTGCACTTGGTGGATTCCGCCATAATGGGGAAACCAGAAAGCTTGGAGAAGCTAAAGAATGTTGTACAAGGGGATGAGAAATCTGGAACTGGGGATGAAATGGATAGCATTGCTTTCATGGTGGTCGATTCTCTTATAGCTACGATGGGTGGCGTTGAGAGCTTTGAAGAGGATGAGGAAAAAAACCCTCCCAGCATAATGCTTAACTCTCGTGCTGCCATTGTTGCCGGAGAGCTTATTCCCTGGCTTCCTTGCATTGGTGATGGCGTGAATTTCATGTCTCCTAGGACAAGAATGGTAAGGGGGTTGCTAGTTATACTACGAGCTTGCACGAGAAATAGAGCGATGTGCTCAATGGCTGGATTGCTAGGTGTTCTTTTGGTGTCCGTTGAAAGAATTTTCTCTCAGGAAGGGAGTTTACCCGAGTCAGCATGCTGGGATTTTACTCCTCTATGTTATTGTATTCAATACCTGGGGGGCCATTCTTTAAACGTTTCAGATTTAAAGAGATGGTTTCAAGTAATCACGAGAACACTCAGTACAGAATGGTCAAAAAGATTAGTCCTGGCACTAGAGAAGGCAATGTGTGGTAAAGAATCCAGAGGTCCAGCCTGTACTTTTGAATTTGATGGTGAAAGCTCGGGTCTGCTTGGTCCAGGGGAAAGTCGCTGGCCTTTTCACAATGGTTATGCATTCGCGACGTGGATTTATATTGAATCATTTACCGATACATTAAATGCTGCCACCGCTGCTGCTGCAATCGCTGCAGCTGCAGCTGCCAAGTCTGGAAAATCATCGGCTATGTCTGCTGCTGCTGCTGCTAGTGCACTAGCTGGGGAAGGCACTGCTCACATGCCAAGGCTGTTTAGTTTTCTTTCAGCCGATAATCAGGGGGTAGAGGCATACTTTCATGCTCAGTTCTTGGTAGTTGAATGTGGAAGCGGAAAGGGGAGGAAGGCATCTTTCCATTTTACACATGCATTCAAGCCACAATGCTGGTACTGCATCGGCCTTGAACATTCGAACAAGCAAGGGCTCCTGGGGAAGGCGGAGAGTGAGCTGCGGTTATATATCGATGGATCCTTATACGAAAGTCGCCCTTTTGAGTTCCCTAGAATCTCCAAGCCTCTGTCATTTTGCTGTATTGGTACCAATCCTCCTCCTACTATGGCTGGTTTACAGCGCCGCCGCAGACAATGCCCACTATTTGCAGAGATGGGACCTGTTTATATTTTTAAGGAAACTATAGGGCCAGAAAGGATGGCACGGTTAGCTTCAAGAGGAGGGGATGTGCTTCCTACTTTTGGTTCTGGGGCTGGGTTACCTTGGCTGGCCACAAATGATTACGTGAGAGAAATGGCGGAAACAAGTGCTGTTCTGGATGTTGAAATTGCAGGATGCCTTCATCTCCTGTATCATCCATGTCTGCTAAGTGGACGATTCTGCCCTGATGCTTCTCCCAGTGGTGCTACTGGTAAGTGACGTGCACTCTATCTGCTCCTATTCAAGGAGTGTATGTGGTGGTGTGTTTGAAGTTGTAATTCTCATTGCACTAAAAAGAGTCTCACTCGTGAAATTGATAGGTTTTGGTCTCGCTTTTCAGGTGATAGTCAAAATTTGGTCCATTTGAGAGATTGATTTGTGGTTAATCACTGCTGCAAAGCATTTCTGTTTGAGAACCCTCATCATAGAAGACTAATCTACCGCCAAGTAGATTATTCTGTTGATATATTTCTCATGACAGATGAATGATTTATTTGATTAATGAGGGGATTGAAAGGGGCAGATATATCTTCATTCATCTTGGTCCTTCCGTGTGTGATGTTGTGTTTCTATTCTCAGCCTTTTAAGCTTGTTTGGGAAGGCGGGAAAGGGCGAAAAAGACAGAAATTGGAATGATTTAGTTGGGAAATTTTAAAATGCGTAAACACAACAAAATCAAATAGTAGAATGCTTCAGTGGAAAATCAGAGAGAGATTCTGTGGGCAATGAGTCTATGTAGCTTTAAGGGTAGTATTTATTTTATAATTTTGTTGTGGTGTTGCATCTGTGATCATGTCTGCGCAGCCTGTCCTTGTTTTTGGTAGAGAGGGAAACCAGCTTTCCTTTATTCTTCTGATATTTGGTGTCTGTGTAGGAATGCTGAGACGACCTGCAGAGGTTCTCGGGCAAGTCCATGTATCTTCAAGGATGCGGCCTATAGAGGCTTTGTGGGCGCTGGCTTATGGAGGTCCCATGTCTCTACTTCCTATTATCATAGCTAATGTGAATACTGAAACTCTACAGCCGGAGCAAGGAGATCCGACTCTGACATTACATACTGCTAGTCTTGCTGCTCCAATTTTCCGGATAATATCCCGGGCTGTTGAACACCCCGGAAGCAATGAAGAGATATGTCGAACAAGAGGACCAGACATTATCTCTAGACTTCTGGACTATCTATTGCAGACCTTCTCATCATTCAGCGTTGAGAAGAATGACGGAGTAGACAATGAGGAACTTGTTGCTGCCGTTGTCTCTTTATGTCAATCCCAGAAAATTAACCATGCTTTAAAAGTCCAACTTTTTAGTAGACTGCTCTTGGATCTGAGAATTTGGAGCTTGTGCAATTATGGTTTGCAGAAAAAGCTTTTGTCATCGCTAGCTGACATGGTCTTCACAGAGTCGTCAGCAATGCGGGATGCAACCGCAATACAGATGCTTCTTGATGGCTGCAGAAAGTGTTACTGGTCTATTCGTGAGAAGGACTCCATATGTAATTTCTCTGTTAATGAGGAAGACCGACCTATGGGTGAAGTTAACGCTTTAGTAGATGAGCTGTTGGTGATTATTGAGCTTCTAATTGGTGCAGCACCTCCGTCATTTGCTGTCGATGATGTTCGTTGTCTGCTTGGTTTCTTGGTTGATTGTCCCCAACCCAACCAGGTAACATTATCCTTTTGTTTCTAAAGCAAATTCAACCAGTAATTGTGCATCTGGGGTTTTTTCCTTCTCTTTTTCCCAATAGAAAGTGGAAGACATATGGTTGTTAACAAAATCTGCATTTTACCTTGATCTAATGCCAATGACGACATTTTTTAGTGTATCCATCTGCTATGACCTTGCTCTGACATCCTACTTCGCTCCAAGCATTACTCTGTAAAATTCCACTTCCATCTTGTCTTTAGTCTATCCTTAGCACTTATTCTACTCTCTTCCTCCTCCTGAACAATGGTATTGAGAGTTTGGTAGCTATGACCTGATGATGGAAGCTTTATCACAAGGTTGTCCACTTTTGTGATAATTATGATGCTGGCTTGGTCCAGTCTTGTCCAGTGACCTGCTCTTGAGCTCTTCCTTCCTCTGCCCCACACAGTATCTCATTTGGTGATGGAGCCTCTGACCAAGCTTCTAGCCTATACTCTTCCTACTTCTCCTCTTCTCTCCTTTCCTTTCTCCATGTTTTTTATTATGTTCTTGGTGGACCTCCTTCTGTGGTAGCTGTGGATGGATTGTGGGAATTTGGGGTGGGTGGAGGTTGTTCAGGTTTGGGAAAATTGGGCCGATCAATGAATGACTTCCTTGTGGTGATTGGATGTTGTCTTAACTGCTGAGTATAGCTATAGATGAGAGATCAAATTTAGAGGGAGGCATAAATGGGAACAAGGAAACAGTAGGGGATGATATGATAATATGTTAGCCAAATGATGGGAATGGGGAACATGTAAATTGGCTAGGATTAAGGGAAAATGGATTTGTTACAATTAAGTTGTGGCAGTTCTTTTTTTTGGTAGAAAATGGATAGATAGCATTCAAAAGAAGCGTTTAGGGTCTTAGGTTACAGATCCAGATGTGCATGGGATGTCCTCATGCAATAAATCCAAGATAAGGTCCGGAGGAAAATCAAAAGTGAGATAGTTCATTCAAAAGTGGCAGTTCTTGTTGTTATTTTTATTTAGCTAATTCCTAGTTGCTTTTCTTGCGAGCCACTTAATATCTAGAAATTGTCATGGTTCATGAGAGCTCATAACTAGTTGCTTCTTGAATCAGTTTGCAAATTTTACAGCCATATTTGTTCATAGTTGATTCCATTAATCAAGGTCCGAAAGAAAATTTTTAGTTTCTTGCCTTAACGGTTGCAAAAACTTTGGATCTCCCCCTGGGTAGATTTGTTGTAGTTTAATAAACTGGTACGGCATTAGTCCATGAGGGTCTCAACACATATGGTTTCTTTTACTGATCATTAAGGAATTTCAGAACGTATGAATTGTGCACAAACACTGCAATTGGATTGTGTACTAATCGCGTAACAAAATCTCCTATTAAGTAAACTCCTGTAGAATCTGTTCCCCTGTAAGTTCTGTTTAAGGAAAAGTTCTCCCACACACCTTTTTTCTTCTTGTCACGAAAACAGGGTTCTTTTCTTTTCATTCTTTCTTTGTTTTTTTTTTTCGTGGGGGGTTGGGTGGGGGGAGAGGGAGAAGATATACAGGGTTCTTATTGAAAGTAAAAATTGGAACTTCTGGTATAATAGAAAATACTGATAAATATCCTGTGGAAATGTTGTATGTGTAATTATCATGAATTGCGCTGCCGGGAATAACAGAGATCATCCTATTTATGAAACTGATATATTTCTGGTAGGTTCATCAATTAGTTTAATCCATGACTTCCACCTTTTATTAATGGTCCGAACACCAATACATGTCCGACTTCCTAAATTTATTTGTTTTTCTCTGTTAGAAGTAAAAGCTTATATCTTTCTTGCATGGCATTAGATAAGCGAGCCTCGGCACAAGTATTTGGATTACAAATGTGAAGTTGCCGATATAACCAATCAAAAAAATGTGAAGTTGCCTACATATATGCCATTCTCTCTCTATTCTCTGTACTGGGATAGCAATTTTGCCAACTGCTTGCATTAATTAACTGAATGTGGCGGATGGTGATCCAATTGTGATTCTTAGTTCGAATTGTTTCATGGATCATGCATGCATGTAAATTACCTCTTCATGGTTGGATATAACAAAATGATGAGAGAAATTAGATATGGTTGATCTGGTACTGAACTTCCAGCAATGAATTTTCAGGTTGCTAGGGTTCTGCACATGATTTACAAGTTGGTGATGCAACCGAATGCATCTAAAGCACGTTTCTTTGCAGAGGCCTTTATAACCGGAGGTGGGATAGAAATGCTTCTTGTCTTATTGCAACGGGAAGCGAAAACTGGTGATGGGAGTGTTGTAGAATCTCGTTGTATGGATAGTTGTGGTTCATTAACTAAGGAACAAACATCTGAGAGTGTTGGTGATATTCTGGAGGAGGATCAAAACCATGGAATCAGTCCTCAGGTGACAGAATCTACAGAAAAAAAGAGAAGTGGCAATTCTTCACCCATCGACAGGTCCAGCAATGCAATTACTGTTTCCTCTGGTTTAAGTGAAAGAATGATTTCACTTTCTGAAAGTTCTTTCTTGAAGAATTTGGGGGGCATAGTCCTTTCAATCACTGCTGATAATGCAAGAAATAATGTGTACAACGTTGATGAGCTTGATGGGGTTGTTGTTGCGATTATTGGTCTTTTGGGAGCTCTGATTTCCACGGGATTTTTGAAGTTTGGTTCTTCCCTCCCCTCTGATATATCAAACAATATTCTGGCTGGGGGATTACAAGAGGCAGGTGGTTCCATGTTTGATGATAAGGTTTCCCTTCTTCTTTTCGCTCTTCAGAAAGCCATTCTGGCAGCACCAAACAGGCTGCTGACTAACAACGTTTACACGGCTATTTTGGGGGCTTCGGTAGGTAAATGTAATGAATTATTTATTTATCTCTCTTTATATAGAAATGTTGCCTGCCCAAGAACATTTTCATATTAATTTTCGCTTGAATTTTGAAACAGAGAGTGTAGGTGGAAAAAAAATTACTGTGCTGATTGATGGATTTGCTAAACAAATTATTCAATGAATCATGTACGTTCTTTGGGGGGCTATGTATTTTGGCTTTCATGAGAAATAATGAAAGAAAATGGTAGACACTTGTCAGATTCATTTGATCTTTACCCAGAGGACCCTCTTAAGGTGCTATTGAAGGATCCACTGCAAAATTTAGGAAAATCACCCTTTGAAAACTTCCTTCCTATAATAAACACTGGTTTCTACCCTTTAGTAGGTATTTTTCCATCCTCTGTTCAATTTTTGAATAATAATCCCCTCGTTATTTCAGATGAATACTTCGTCAACAGGAGATGAGTTGAGCTTTTATGATTCTGGTCATAGATTTGAGCACTGCCAACTTTTGCTGGTCCTTTTAAGATCACTTCCTTGTGCTTCACGGTCTTTGCAAAGCAGGGCTCTCCAGGTAGTTCTAGTTATTACTGCAGTGTTACTGTTTTTCTATGAATTCCCTTGCTTGACCTTAGAATAGTTGGCAGCTGTTATCTAACCTGAAGATGAAAATCAGAGTTTGTGACTGTCTTGTTTTGTGTGACTCTGTTTTGTCGTCCTTGTAGCTGGAGTATCTCACATCGAGAATTTTCTTACCATTTCCAAGCTTATAGCACTACTTATAAAACCAATAAAGTTTGTAGCGCTAACATAAAGTAAAAGCTGTAGAATAGAGATGAGCAAATGTTTAGCATGTTATTAGTTAAGTTATGTACCTTGTGATTCTGGCTGCTTTAGCTTAAACAAGAAGTACGTTTCCCAGAATTTCATAATTCTTCCCTGCTAATTATCCATGAAACTGCTAAGTTAAGGTGAACCATTCCAGTTTACTTTGGCTACTAATGTACTTATATTTCTCTCTCTTGTATTTCGGTTCCTAAAAGGTGCTTCTGGTTTTCATTGTTGCATACTGCAGGATCTTTTGTTTTTGGCTTGCAGTCATCCAAAAAATAGGAACACTCTTACACAAATGGATGAATGGCCTGAATGGATCTTGGAAATTCTCATTTCCAATCATGAGGTATTCGTGGCTATATGTCAATATTTTGTTGTACCTGTAGCCTTTACTAAAGTGATTGACTCATCCCTTATAAGGGTTGCTTGACAGAGAACATGTAAATTTTGGAACATTTTCCAAACTTTATAACTATGAGATTGTTAATAGATAGGGTATGTATTTGGAATTGGATTATTTTAAGGAAATTGTTCATCTCCATCTTGCATTACATTTCAGATGGAGGCAGGCAATGATGCTACATTACCCAGCTTGGGAGACATAGAAGACCTCATTCACAACTTCCTGATAATTATATTGGAACATTCAATGCGCAAGAAGGATGGATGGAAGGTTGATCTCATTTACATTAGCACTTTTGTTATTCTTGATAGATATGTTGAAAATCCTATTATGATTGAGTTGTTCGCCTATTTTCAGAAGGTGCTTTAGTGAAAGGGTTACTACTTAAACCAGTGTTTGTACTTACTAGATATTTTGATATGAAACCAAAATCAGCTTGCTTAGCACAAGTGTAGTCTCATATTCTAGTTCCATGTAGCTAGTTAGATGATTCTTGGTTTGCCTATGGTTTTATCAATATTTGTTGACAATGTCTTTATGATTTAATTGTTTGACAGCAAATAAAGAGCGACGCCTTCATTTTTTTTGTAAGAAAGGGAGATTTGATTAGCTCGTGGCCAAAGCATTTAGGTTACTCCAATTTGGTGTGTAGACACACCATAGGTTTCAAAAGAGAGGATGTCCCTATGAAGTTCAATTATCACAAAAAACAGAAATGATAGTGTTTTCTTCTTGGTGCCTCACTTCTTTAGCTAGCTTGTCCGCAAGTTTGTTCTTCTCTCTTGGGATGTGGGTGATCTCGAATTTGTCGAATTCATTTAATTGTGACCTGCAAAGATCCACAACCGGGGAGATTAGTGGTGGGCATGGTTTAGTACCTGCCATGTAGTGAGCTAGGGTTTCAGCATCAATCTGGAAAGCTAGGGATCGTAGTCCTAGGCGCTTTGCTAGGGAGATGCCCTCCTGGAGAGCCATGGCTTCAGCAGTTAGGCTGTTTGTGCTTAGGTGTTTTTTGCAGAACCCTCCTATCCAGCCTCCCCTCTGGTCTCTGATTGGCCCTCCTTGTCCCACATGAGTTGAGTTCTGGTGTGCTGATGCATCTGTGTTATGGTATATGAAATGTTGCTTGAGGGTTCCCAGTTTCATTGCTTAAACAGTTAGAGCACATTGTTGTGATGTCAAGTTCATGCCAATGTTAGAGTGTGGAAGTTCATTGCGTTGAATTTGCTGTGGTCCTCATTGATTTGTCCCTGCTGATTGATGTGTTCAAGCTTTGGGTAGCCGACCCACATTGGTCAATCAAGCAGTTTCAATAGTAATATCAAGTTCTTTATGCTATTATTATATTATCCAACTCGTGTTAATGATGTAATAATTCTTTTCAATCACCGTCTTGGAAGGTCGACTAAGTGACCTGTTTCATTAATAGTGATGTCAAGGTCATTCTGGTATTATATTAGGCTTAATTATTCTTGGATGATCTCCTTTCTGTAATACCTATTATTAATGAGCATGCTTATGATTTGGAAAAGCAATTTGTGCGAGGCATGTTTATTGAATATTTTTCTAATGGTTTTTGTGCTGTTAATTACGTTGGTGTTGTGTTATTAATATGGATAATTTATTTCCTTAAATGCTAGTGGCACAAAAATCTTGAACTCTTAAGTCTATCACTATCATATCAAGGGATTCCAAATCAGCAATATGGAGTTCTTGAATGGTTGACTATTGTGTTGTGGTCCCAACATGGAAAATTTTTTAACTGATATGGTTCATGTAACTATAAAATCAAATGCATCTGGTCCTTGTGAATGATAGTTTGTCATTCTACATTGTACTTTGACATAATTAATTTATTGATGTATTCTGTCCTTTTGATAGCTGCTATTTTCTTTTCCAATAGGACATTGAGGCTACACTGCATTGTGCAGAGTGGCTGTCTATCATTGGTGGTTCTAGCACAGGAGACCAGCGGACTAGGTATATACTATGACAGTGGTTTGGCTCTAGAGTTTCTCGGCTAAATAGTCAGTCTTCTCCTTTTGAATATTTGGCATTTCCTTTGAGTCTTGTGTAATGTCAGATTGCTCCTTTCGTGTATTAGCTCTTTCTACAAGTATTTGTAAGGTTAAAGTTGCATATAGATATGTATGTCCTCTCCTACTCACACTAGTTGGAGGTGGGTTTTAGTCCTTTGGTGTTATATTGCTATTTTCTGCATCTTTAAATTGATTGTTATAGAAAGTGTGTTAGGTCTGTCTACAAATATTTGTAAGGTTAGAATTCCATATACAGATGTCCTTCTCCTACTCACACTAGCGGGGAAAAGTATTATAGTCCTTTGGTTTTCTATAATTATTTTACACGAACTTTGAAATGCTTGCTATTAAAAAGCATATATACCTTGCTTATTCTACTTTTAAATGTTGCAGACGTGAGGAGTCACTACCTATATTTAAGAGACGGCTTTTGGGTGGATTGTTGGACTTCTCTGCGAGGGAATTACAAGTTCAGGTATATTTTATGTAGCTTTGGAATTGGTTATTGACTTGATCAGGGAATACACAATCAGTTTCATAATTTCATATTTCTATTGACTATTTGAATCTGGAACATATTCCTCAATATCCCTATATTTAAATTTGTGAAGAAAACAAACATGTCCTATCAATATGAAGCATCAGATTGGTGCTGATGATATCTATTCACAGTGCCACTTCTTTCTGGCAATAACTAACATTATTGTGAAATGACTGGGTGTTTTAACTGCTTCTTACTTTCTGATTTTATTTATTTATTTATTCAGACTCAGGTTATTGCTGCTGCTGCTGCTGGTGTTGCAGCTGAAGGATTGCCGCCCCAAGATGCTAAAATAGAAGCAGAGAATGCTGCACAACTGTCTGTGGCATTGGTGGAAAATGCAATCGTAATTCTTATGCTTGTCGAAGATCACTTGCGGTTGCAAAGCAAATTGTCCTGGTCAGCACGGGCTATGGATGTTTCTCCATCTCCTCTCTCACTCGTTTCTCCTTTTGGCAATCGTTCAAATTTGGGTGCGAGAGTTGATGGGGAATCATCTAAAGGTCAGGATGATCGTCAATCACTATCAAGCGAGTCTGGGGGACTTCCTCTCGACGTATGTCATTTGAACATCTACAAGTCTTTTCTCATATTGATTTGTTACGCATTTATAAGCCTATACATTTAGAAAATTGGTCCTAGAGGTTATCTCTGGATGTGATGGCAACTTATCATTGTCAATGTTGATCTTCACGGGAACTTATCTAAAAGGGATTCATTTTGGTGGAGTAATCACTCTTTTTGGACCACATTTTGCTTACTTCTGTTCCGAGCTATTAGTTCTGAAGATTTAATTATCATGGAAAAAAATTATATCACTTTGCACGATCCTGTGTGGCAGAATCCTCAGATACCTAAGAAGTTTCTTATTTGTGAATAAGCATTTAATGGCTATATCTGTTGTGAAGTTATTATGCTTATTTGTTTGGAAAGCAGCGGTCTATTAACAAAAGAAGCAGCAAAATGCTTACTTTGTTGGGCTACTTCATGCAAATGAAAAATCTTTATTTGTTGTAGAACTTACCGATATAGCTTTCCAGGTCCTTGCTTCAATGGCTGATGCAAATGGTCAAATATCAGCTGCAGTGATGGAACGACTGACTGCTGCTGCAGCTGCTGAACCTTATGAATCAGTTTCCTGTGCTTTTGTCTCCTATGGAAGTTGTGCCGTGGATTTGGCAGAAGGTTGGAAATACAGGAGCCGCTTGTGGTATGGTGTTGGTGTTCCACCAAAACCAGCTTTGCTTGGTGGTGGAGGCGGTGGCTGGGATCGTTGGAGGTCTGCCCTGGAAAAAGATGAAAATGGGATCTGGGTTGAATTGCCATTGGTTAAGAAATCAGTTGCTATGCTTCAAGCTCTGTTACTGGACGAGTCAGGCCTTGGGGGTGGTCTTGGTATAGGTGGTGGCTCTGGCACTGGGATGGGAGGAATGGCTGCACTCTACCACCTACTCGACAGTGATCAGCCATTTTTGTGCATGCTTAGGATGGTCCTTCTTTCTATGAGAGAAGAAGATGATGGTGAAGATAAGATGCTTATGAGGAACATGAGCCTAGATGACCCTGTTTCTGATGGATCAAATCGTACCGCAGGTATTCTGGATATAAATTACCGGATGTCAATCCGCAAACCCCGCTCGGCTTTGATATGGAGGTAATTGTAATTTTTGTAACTCATATTATTTTATATATCTAAATATCGAACTAGAATGTTCAGGGTGTCAAAGATTTATAGAAAAAAATCCCTATTCAGCAACTTTGAACTATACTCTTGGCTGGATCCTGATCATCTGATTGGGCTATGATACCTTGTGCTTTTATATGATTGCTATACATCAACAGAAGTTTATAATCTTAGAAAAGAAAAACTGAATTGTGGTATGTCTTTCTGATTGGTCGCCATACTATTTCCGAGGAAGTAGTACCGTGAGCCGGATTGACTTGTGGTTTATTCATCTATTGGTTTTATAGATTGGATTGACGGTAGTTTTATGGTACTTATTTTTTCTGTTGTTGTTAGAAGGTTAATCATTATATCCTTCTAGACACACTTTCAGACTCGTTATTTTCTGGGTTAATGTCATGGTTTCTATATCAGGTTAAGTTCAATTTTAAAAGTTTGGTTCTCTTGTGCAGTGTCCTTTCTCCGGTTCTTAATATGCCAATTTCTGAATCCAAGAGACAAAGAGTGTTGGTAGCATCATGTGTTTTATATTCAGAGGTGGGTTTTAAATATTCTATTTTTCTACTATAACCTTTTTCTGTGCTTATTGTAGTTTGCACAATACCTATGGTTTTTTACACCATCTCTTTTTGCATCAGGTTGCCACATTATTTGTAAAATCAGTTTCGACTATTTTGGTGGTGGATACTTACACACATCAGATGTCATATAGGTGTGGCATGCAGTGGGAAAGGACCGAAAGCCTCTTCGGAAACAATATCTGGAAGCAATTATGCCCCCATTTGTTGCTGTATTAAGAAGATGGCGGCCACTCTTGGCTGGTATTCATGAGCTTGCCACAGCTGACGGCTTGAACCCTCTGGTAGTTGATGACCGAGCATTGGCTGCAGATTCATTGCCTGTGGAGGTTTGCACCATTTCATTGATCTTTTTAAGTTTTAGATGGAGAACGTTTTTCGCTGTTACAGCTGGTCTTGCCTATTAAAATGTAGCAGTCAGCTTGTGATTCCTCTTCCTTTTTTATGATGCAAGAGTTTGGCTATTAACTGCTGTCGTCTTTTTGCTGTGTTAGGCTGCTCTTTCAATGATTTCTCCTTCTTGGGCAGCTGCTTTTGCATCACCCCCGGCTGCAATGGCATTGGCAATGATTGCTGCTGGAGCAGGAGGAAGTGAAACTCCAGCACCCGTGACAACAGTTCAGCTTAAGCGTGATTCTTCATTGCTTGAGCGTAAAACAGCAAAACTCCTGACGTTTTCTAGCTTTCAACATACGACTGAGGTATCGCGCAAATCTCCAATTGTTCTTAAAGACAAAGCGGCCGCAAAAGCTGCTGCATTGGCTGCAGCACGTGATCTTGAGCGCAATGCGAAAATCGGGTCAGGAAGGGGTCTGAGTGCTGTGGCTATGGCAACATCTGCTCAAAGAAGAAATGCAAGTGATATGGAGCGTGTCAGGAGGTGGAGTCTTTCTGAAGCCATGGCAATTGGTTGGATGGAATGTCTGCAATCAGTTGATCGGAAGGCTGTCTATGGAAAAGACTTTAATGCTCTGACCTACAAGTTCATCGCAGTTCTTGTTGCAAGTTTTGCATTGGCCCGAAATATGCAAAGATCAGAGGTGCAGTAATATTTTTAGTTGCTTAGAAAACTTAGTAGTATTGAAGAAATTAAGCCACCACTTATCAATTTGATATGCCAGGTGGACCGACGTACCCAGGTTGACTTGATCTCGAGACATCATATCTTATCTGGTATTCGTAATTGGCGGAAATTGATTCACCGTCTTATAGAGATGGGCAGTCTCTTCTCTGCATTTGGTGATCGCTTGAGCAATCCTTCCCGGGTATGAGCTGTCTGAAATTAGCTTTTGACAACTCAAGCTTCTTATGATGCCGAGTCCACTTTATTCTCTAATATTAATAATGTATTTCACTGTTTGCATTTCACTTTTGGTAGTTTTTCTGGAAGCTAGATTTAATGGAAACTTCTTCAAGGATGAGACCATGTTTGAGAAGGAATTACAGGGGCTCAGATCATTTTGGTTCTGCTGCTGATCATGAGGATCCAGTTGAAAAGACAGTGGATCAGGAAATCCCATCCGGTGCTGCTACTCTTGCAGCTGATGCATTAGCGATGGAATTTCCATATGGGGATGATGAACGAGTGGAGACTGATGCTTTGGATGAAAGACTGAACATGGTTGATCATGTTGAAGAGAGTCACTCCAGATTACCATCAATTGCTGAGGAAAATTTGCAGACCCCCATGCAATCCACAGATATTCAATTTGCAACTGAGAGTGACCTCATCCAGGGTTCTGCTGCAGCTCCTGGTTATATACCTAGTGAAGCTGATGAAACAATTTTGCTTGAGCTTCCTTCATCTATGGTCCGGCCTCTTCGAGTTGTCGAAGGGACCTTTCAAGTAAGCTTCTCTGCACTGTTGAAGTATTTCCTAGAGATGTTACTAATACATGTTTTAATTTCAACTTATGTCTTTAAAGAAAATATTCCCCTTCCATGCTGTGCTAATACTGTGATAAGAGTTAAGGAGCTACCAAAGTTGTTATAAGTCAAGAGATGAATATCTCTGACCATTCAGGCACGTCCTAATATGCACGCTGCTCCCTATTTGGTGTTCTATTTCTTGTGAGGGTCGAAGTTCTTTATGATAGTTCTCATCCCCTTACCTTCCTAGGTTTGTTTTTTTTTTTATGAGTATCTAGGTTTGTTTTGTGCTTTCTGTCAAATGACTTCTGCAGATCTGGCAATACCATAGTGAAGCACTAGTAGGAGCACTCACTTGTTCTCTGCTTATTGGCATTTATTTTCATCCTCAAATAAGGATGGCTGTTGTGTTGAAGTATCTCTTCCATTTCTTACATGTCATTGACTTATTTTTCCTCTTAATTTTGCAGATAACAACTAGGAGAATTAACTTCATTATTGAACATACAGAAGAGAGCACATATGTTGATCACATGGCGGATGCATCTGGAATTGCTGAATACGAAAAGGATTACAGTTGGCCATTGTCATCTCTCCATCAAATTTACAGTAGAAGGTAACTAGGATCAGCTAATCTAAGGGAGGTATATTTTGGTTACTTGATATTCTGGTTGTCCCTGAGCTTAGGCCTCTTTGGTTTTACAACCAAAAAGATTAGTTGGAACTCTGCTTTTCTGGTCTCTCCTGAGGGTTTTGGCTAGTAAATCTATTGTTTCAATTTGTTTCAATTTGTTTCATTGGGATTGAAGGCTTTCATAGATGCAGTGCGCAGTTAAGTATTTGAAATTTTAGATATTTTCTTTGCTGATAAACTTAATTGAAATTATGTGACAGCAGATGGGATCCTTCCTTGTTACCCTGATTGCTCCATATTTCTTTTTTGTCAAGTATTTCTAATTTGGTGTAATAAGCCATTCTTCCCATGGAACTAGATTTCTTTTCTAAATGCGGGCAAACCCTGTTGTGTCAACTCATTTCACGCACCTGAGAACCTAATGATATTCGTCTCTAATAAACAAATCATTGTAAATCTCCATCTTCAGAAGTTTAATGTGGAAAGTCTCTTTATTGATCTGGTGGAGGTTCAATGTTGCATGACAAGTTTAAAAGTGTTGTTTTCTCAGAGTTTATTTACTTTCTTTGGCTCTGGTTGAAGATGTCTTTTCGGACATTTTACCTTTATACTGGTCATGGTTTAGTAATGTTTCTTGTTAACTTTCCATGCAGGTACTTATTGAGAAGAAGTGCTTTAGAACTATTTCTGGTTGATCGCTCGAACTTCTTTTTTGATTTTGGGGTAATATATTGTGTCGTCGTTTAAGTTTGTTTCACTGATTAGTAATCTGAAAATTTGCAGCAATAGAAGTGATTTGTATTTATCTGATAAGCTAAAATCCTTTCTTTCCCAGAGTATTGAGGGTAGAAGAAATACATACCGGGCAATTGTTCAGGCTCGTCCTCCACATCTAAATAATATATATTTAGCAACACAGGTTTGCATTTTCTTCTGCATATCTCTATTAAAATATTTACGTGAAGTGTAAGCTGATATTACGCCAACTGTATAAGTTTTGTGATAAATCATACTTCTTTATCCCAAATGTACTGTGTTGACCATGATGACTGGAATTGCAAACACTTCATTGCAGAGACCAGAACAACTTTTAAAAAGAACACAATTAATGGAACGCTGGGCCCGGAGGGAGGTAGGGATTGGGAATCACTGTTTTCTTCCTTAACAACTTGGTCATTACAAGAGAGTTCAATAAGCTTATTATTCCCTAAGAGGATGTAGGTTGTAAGGAACTATAACCCTCTATTATTTTGCAGATTAGTAATTTTGACTATCTCATGCATCTAAATACACTGGCTGGCCGCAGTTACAATGATATTACTCAGGTTTATTATTTTGACCTTTTGTTGTTTACTACCAGTCTTGTTTTCAAATTGCTGATATTCTTCTGCAACAGTATCCAGTTTTTCCTTGGATTCTTTCCGATTATAGTTCCAAGAATTTGGATCTTTCTGATCCATCTTCTTATCGTGACCTGTCAAAGGTAATAGAATGTCCATTCTTTGTTGTATATTGAGAAATTAATCAACTACTCAACAATTGCTTTGATCCTACCCATTTCAGCCAGTTGGTGCATTGAACCCTGAGCGGCTAATGAAATTTGAGGAGAGATATTCCAGCTTTGAAGATCCACTAATTCCGAAATTTCACTATGGATCACATTATTCAAGTGCTGGGACCGTGAGTCATTATTATTTTCCTATCCTGATAATATTTTATAGTCTTTATTCTCCGTAGATAAATTATCCTGCCTATTTTTTTTTTGGTAAAAAAGGAGATTGATTGATGGATGCACGTCCAGGTGCAACGCTACATACTACAATTCAATTCAGATCCTGCCTAATTTTTACTATTGTATTTTCTTTCTGTGGATTTTTGCTCCATCAGTATCTGTTGTTTTATATAGGTAAAAAGGAACAAGATTGTTTGAGGGATGAGCTTTTCTCTCTTTTACTCATCCTCAGCTTCTAATTTTATTACACTTACGCCAGTCTCACCTTCATTTGTTAATAGCGTTTCATTTCTTTATGGTTTGAGATCTGTGGATGTGAGACGAGTCTTAACACATTTGCATAAATGTTTCATATATACATGTCGATCATGGATTTGTGGCTTGGAAACTAACTCTATAGACATTGAATACCAGATTACTTAAACGACACCTTAGATATTCAATCACTTAAATCGACAAAAAACTGAAATAAATAAAAGATTTTTAATGCTTGCATGATGCTTATGTAGTGTTTTATACCTTCTCATGAAAAGTGAGTGCAAGTTCATTTGAAATGATCATTTTTTATCCAATTTACTGGCTGATTTTGGAATTTCCTTTTTTTGTTTGTTCATTATCTTATTGACCATTCCAGAACATATTTATAGTCATTTTGCACTACTACAGGTGCTGTACTATCTTGTTAGAATCGAGCCTTTTACAACTCTATCAATCCAACTACAAGGTGGAAAATTTGATCATGCCGACAGAATGTTTTCAGACATTGCCGCTACGTGGAATGGGGTCCTAGAGGATATGAGCGATGTGAAGGAGTTGGTAGGTTCAGTTTTTTCTTTTCTGCTGTTTCGTTTGTAATGTGTAACCCCTTGAATTTATTTGACTGTTGCCGTGTGTACTTTAATTATTCCAGGTTCCTGAGCTTTTTTTTCTTCCTGAAGTACTAACAAATGAGAATTCAATCGACTATGGCACTACACAGATGGGAGAGAAACTTGGTATGTGCCAAATGTTGCAACTAAAATTCTTAAATAGACTACTTACCTAAATGGCGATGATTGATTCTTTACAATGTTGATAGATACTGTCAAGCTTCCACCTTGGGCCAAGAATCCTGTTGACTTCATTCATAAGCATCGGATGGCTCTTGAAAGCGAGCATGTTTCAGAACATTTGCATGAATGGATTGATCTTATATTTGGGCAAGTGTCATATTTCCATCCTCCTACTTTTTCATTGAAATACTATTCCTTAAAATATTTTAAATCTTACCCAGGTACAAACAACGGGGAAAGGAAGCTATTGCCGCAAACAATGTTTTCTTCTACATTACTTACGAAGGAACAGTTGATATTGACAAGATTTCAAACCCTGTAAGCTCTTAAAGTTTATCTGCTTGGTCATTTTGATGTGACCTCTCTTATCTTTTGCATATTGATAACTTAAAGGAACAACAAAAGGCAACACAAGATCAGATTGCTTATTTTGGGCAAACACCATCTCAGCTTTTGACTGTTCCACATTTGAAAAGGGTACCATTGGCGGATGTTCTTCACTTACAGGTACTTTGCCTCTTCTCAGAGAACTGCATTCTTTGCCTTATTCAAGCAGTTAAAATTTGAACAACTAATAGATGAATAGGGTTGTTCTTTTGTTTCTGAGCTTAAGCCCTTCGGTTACATAATTTTATCTGGAATCATGGTTGAGTTATCTACCTGCCTTTCTTTTCCTTTTCTCTTTTCACCAGGGTAGCATGATGTAGACTCCTTTGTGATTTCACTTCTAACCATTTAGTCGGCTGTTGTTTGAGGAGATTGTTTGGAGCATTTAACTATTTAGCACTTTTACATTCTATGGCTTAGAATGGATACATGTTTCAAATTGGCCCTTGACCCACTTTGGAAATTTAACTGGTATATGGAATGTGTTTCTGACTCCAATGTTTGGAATCGGCCCATATGAACCCTACGGAGGAAATCCTATTTACTGGGTATCCTCTCACCCTTATCAGAAACCAGAAGAGCGTTTCACACTAAAATATTTGCAGTGAGCTTCATATGACCCGGGGGAAGGTATTTGATGCTCAGGAACTGTGATATTAGAACTTTGATTGCAACTGTAATGGTCATGTTTCTTTCATTTTTCTTTATTTTATGGCCAGATCGTGAGAGATTGCATTTTTGCTTGTTGATTCTTGATAGAACGAATTGCATCCCTTTGGCTATGGCATTTAATATCTATGTTCTGACGTAAGACATTTTCAGACAATATTTCGGAATCCCACAGAGGTCAAACCATACGCTGTATCAGCACCAGAGAAATGCAACCTACCTGCTGCCGCAATTCATGCTTCTTCAGATTCTGTTGTAATTGTAGATGTAAATGCTCCAGCAGCACATGTGGTACAGCATAGATGGCAGCCTAACACGCCAGACGGTCACGGAGCACCATTTCTCTTTGACCATGGAAAACCATCAGGAAGCTCGAGTGGTGGATCGTTCATGCGCATATTCAAAGGGACAGCTGTGCCTGGCTCAGATGATTGGCATTTTCCTCAAGCGTTGACATTTCCCACACAAGGAGTACAAAGCTCAGCTATTGTTGCCATCACTGGTAGCATGGAAATAATCACTGGTAAGCAATTTATAAGGTGTTTCTAGAGAGACTATGATTTTGTTCTTTGTTTATAACAATAGGTCCTAGGTGGAAGTCCTTATTGTTAAGCTGGGAGTACAGAAAGTAGGCGTAGCATGAATATTAAATGCCTTCCAAGTCAAAATGTTCTTGTGTGCTTTCCTTAATTCTTTTTTTTTTAATCTTCAGATTTGACAAAGCAACTTTCTTGTCTTCTTGCCTGGTAGGTGGACATGCTGATAATAGCATCAGGGTTATATCTTCTGTGGGAGCGAAAACCTTAGAAATGGCCAGAGGACACTGTGCTCCAGTCACTTGCCTTGCTCTTTCACCAGACAGCAGTCATCTTGTGACTGGTTCAAGAGATGCAACGGTTTTACTCTGGAAGTTACATAGGAATGTATCGGTCCCTGGTGGCATTTCAGACCCTCCCAACGGGACGCCTCCCTTGACTACAAGTGGTAGTCACATAAACATTCTGACCGACAAAAACAGAAGACGTCGGATTGAAGGTCCAGTCCACGTTCTCAGGGGACATCGTCGAGATATAACATGCTGTTGTGTAAGCTCGGATCTCGGCATTGTCGTTTCATGCTCTCAGTCTTCTGGCATTCTTTTGCATTCCACGAGGAGGGGCAGACTTTTGAGGAGACTGGACATAGAGGTGCATGCAGTCTGCCTCTCTTCCAGGGGAATTATTATGACTTGGAACGAGTCACAACATATGTTAAGAACCTTCACTTTGAATGGCGTCCCCATTGCTTCTGCACAAATCCCTGTTTCATGCAGTATTACTTGCATGGTGATTTCTGGGGATGGGGAGAAGGCACTTCTGGCTGTAAATCCGTCTGTAGAAGCGTTTCAGGGTATTAATGGCAACAGCTCTGCAAGCGAAGAGGAAACACCAGAAGTTGAGAAATTAGATGTCGTGTCGGATGCTCAGACACCTTCAATATGCTTTCTGGATCTGCACACTTTGAAGGTGATAACAACACGTAGACTCTCAATATGATTTATCACTCTTGCTTTCCTTTCATGATGAAGATGAATTCCATAAAGCATCAGTTGCCTCGTTGGTGTTGTTTCCAGATATTTTTTTTTAACTCAAGCTTACTTATTTTTCAGGCTTACCATACTCTAAAACTAGGAAAAGGACAAAATATTACGGCCATGGCGTTGAACGAGGACAACACCAATCTCCTCGTTTCAACCATCGACAAACAATTGATAGTGTTCACTGACCCAGCAGTAAGTAGCTGCAATGTTACTGGAGGCAATTTATCCTGATAAAACTCGAGATAGTTAGGTTGATGCCTTTATCATTTCTCGCTGGCAGCTGAGCTTGAAAGTTGTAGATCAAATGCTCAAACTTGGCTGGGAGGGCGATGGTCTTAGCCCTTTTATGAAGTAATTAGCTCAACCGGATTTCCCAGGTGACTACAGCATACTCAAACCATGTGATTTTAGCTCCTTTTATGTATTGACTGGACTTGAAGGGTTGTGTGAATTGTACACAATCCGGTCACGCCATCAATCAATGCCGGGACGGTTTATCAACAGTGGAAAAGTGACTGAGGTATTTCTTCTTTCCAATATGGATGGATGGTTGGGTGGATGGATGCTGGCTCTACAGATCACGTTTTACTCATTCTTTAAGCAGGCCTACTCATGAGCAACGAGATGGTTTCATTCGGTCTATAAATCTTTTATCTCTTAAGCATTGTAGATGATGAGAGGATGGTGAGGTTTGTATCGAGATTAACGTACAGTTGCTGGGAACTTCGATCTCTTGTTCTTTTCGGAGGGACAGATGATGAGTACATATATACATGGTGTATTTTGGGCTTGGCGCAGGAACTGTTCATACTCGATTGAGGCTACTTTGAACCAAAACTCTGGCTTTCTTTCAAGAAGGGCTTTTCTTTTCGTTTTAATTCGTCTTTCACTCATGCCATCTTTGATTAGTCCATGAATAGACCATTTTGCCAAAAGAATGAAATATAGATTTGAGGGAATTATATATTATCTAAGAAGAAAAATCAAACTATTCTCTGCAGAAATAAAAACAGGTTTGGAAACTCCTATTTTTACTTGCATTAACGAAATTGGAATTGGAAATTCAAACTTCATCGCTATGGAGTCAAAGTTTAGTTTTCATTACATCCCCTCCTATTATTTTCTAAGTGCGACGAAATCGAAGGTTGTAACTCTGAAATTATATCATTTGTCACGCCTCTATGAAATCGAGTTTCAGAAGACTGTGTTCGTGTTTTGCAAGTTAAAATCGTATTTCCAAAGACGACTTTCTTAAATTTTCAAAGTCCGATTTCAAGATATTGTTAGACGAATTTTGATACCTTCTTTTTTCACAAAATATTTCGATGACGGTAACAAACCTCTGCATTCCAATAGAGAGAATAGTGGACTTGTAAATTGAGCGATTATTTTTTAATCGAGTTTATTAAATTATATTTTGTGTTCTTGTTTTGATGTTCCTGTCACACAGATTGCCTACTGGCAAGTTAACTTCCCGTTGATTTCAATACTTTCTCCACTTCCTGTGAACAAATCAACTAATCAATGACAAAAGGAAAAAACTAAGGTCTCGAGTGCATTATTTTCGGACATCTAAGTAAGTAGGACAAGAACACTCACCCACGAACAATGTTGCCCTTGGAGACGGTTAAGAAAAGGTCTATAATTCATCATCTTGTCGAATACAATAGAAAAGAAAAAATCAACTGGGATTTGATATATGATGATTATAAGTCTTAAGGGTTTGAGTAGTTGTCGAGACCGCAATTTCGATTACCTGCCAAATACGATTATGTCGGAATTTGGCTTAACCAATGATCAGCGGAAGTAATAATCAATTTGTCTACGTCCTTTATTTACCGAGTACCAAAAAGAAATGGTCCCTCAGCGGGTTAGCGAATAATCTCTAAGTACGTCACATCCCGTGCTCACGTACGAAAATAGTGGGGGAAATATATACTCATTCTACTATGTGCAGTTTTGAAATGTTTTCCATGCGTCTACCCCACAAACATAACCGGGCACATGTCATATAACTATTCTCACTGACTTTCATACAAATATAAGCGAATACACAAACATATGCGCATCCAACAAGTCACATACAATTCATTATAAACATATCAACTCCCTCATATCCCTCATCTCATATCAACCATCTCAGAGTGCCAGGATCACCGCAGTGCATCCCCACCCGCTCTTCCGAGAGCGCCCAGGAAGCTGGAGCAAGTAACAACGGTGAGTGGTGTTACTTCCCCTCACTCCTCCGACTCTGATAAGCCGGGATACATCGTAATGCAAGTGGGATCGACCTCCACTCATATGAATACAAGTCGAAACTACATCATAACCATCATCAACTCAACACACATGTGTTTTCAAAGGAATACTCAAAGAATGGATTGTCGTTAAATACGACATCCAAACATCCACGATAGACCATAACAAGAAACCATCACGCATTCAAGACCTCGGCAATGCCAGTTCACACAAAGCAATGCCTTGGCAACATCGGCTCATACATGCAATACCTCAACAATTACCAACTCACACAAGCAAAACCTCGACAAAACCGACTCACAAGTAACGAACTCAGCAACGCCGACCCTCAAGGGCTCATCTCTGTGCATCACACCATTCCAAACACCTATTCAGCCCAACAAGGGCCCGTACAACTCATAAATGAGACATCAAATCCAATAATCACAAATCCTGATTGTAAAGTTTAAAACAAAAGCCCACATAGTGCATAATCAACATCACGAAGAAACAGATCCGAAGGGGCTACTGCCAGAATGGTGAGGCTCCTATTCAAGGGTTTTAACCCTAGTCGTGAGCATAGTAGCCTGAGGTAAGTCAGGAGAATGGATGTGGTTAGGAGATGAGAAATGTATCTCGAGTATCATGCCTTCGCAAGTCGCCATCGTCCTCAAGTCTCCAACCCCACAACCCTATGCTTAGTCAGCTTCGCCTCACCGAGCACCCTCCAAGACAAAAGCAACCCCATCTCCCAAAATGAATGGTGAGTAAAAATTGACTCATATATATATATATATAATACAACAAAATAACAATCATGTATTCGCTATTGACATCCTCTACACTACAAGAAATTAGACTTAATTGGACAAAAATAATTTTGACGAAATAAGTTTTGTATCAATAAGACCCCTTCTCGAGACAAAAAATTAAATTTGTCATGAAAACACTTGGTTCACAATAAAAAGGAGATAGAATATATTTTGTCGCTATGTCTTGTTATTTTGTTTTGTTATTATAATTTGTCATCATTTTAGATATAACAATTAGTTATTATAAAAATGTGAAATTAAATCTGTTTTTTTAATAAGTATTTTAAGTATGAGTTAATAAATAAATATTTTCATTTTTCACATCGGGTAGCTTTTGATATATAAAAATAAATAACATAAAGTCACATGCTCAAATAATAATAATTCAAAATTCTAAATAAAAGTTATTAATTTCTTTTGTTATGGAAACTATTGTTAGAAATAATAATTTCATTTGGTGGCCCGACGTTTATGTTTAGTCATACACGAGCTATTCGGATATTGGACCTGATTAAGTGATCTAACCTACATCAATATTCAGAGGGTCCAATTGACATCTCGTTACGTATAGGGGTATATCGTGCAGATACCGTAATAATCTCTTATTCTGTGATTGGTGGAATTAAAGAGATTATTAACCTCAGGGACTTAATTGTCAAAGAGGGGTTATGGTCCCCAGGTCATACGATATCTAAGACAACTGTAGGGCATCCCATTACCCTAGTCAGTTTTTTCAGACGTCTAATCGTAAAGGCCTGGAAGACCAAAACCCTAGGCGTTCTTCTCAGAAGTTCTCCAAGTTTCTAATGGATTCATCAGGTACGCTTCCGCATCTAGATATGGATCTCGGTAATTTGACATGTGTGTTCCCGATTTTATGTGGATTACAATTCTAACAAGTGGTATCAGAGCCGATCATGTGTTGAATTACTGGGAATTGAGAATTAGGGTTTGAGATTCTTTTTATCAGGAAAAGGGCGAATTTTTTTTGTTCTGCTTCAAATTTTTTATTTAGAGGGGAGAATCTCTGTAGAAGGGGGGAGAATCTCTGTAGAAGGGGGGAGATCTCTGTAGAAGGGGGAGATCTCTGTAGAAGGGGAGAAATCTCTGTAGAAGGGGGGAGATTTTTTTAGAAGGAAGAGATCCTTGTTTATCCCCCCATGTTCTTGCGGTTTTTTTTTTCTTCTTGAACAAATTATCTTTTGGATATAATTAATTTAAGTTTTATGCTGAATTTGGGGGTTTCCAGTCCCGATTTCGAGCATGTCAGATCAAATTTTACTGGTTGTTTGGATCTGAAAAGTAATGGTATATTCTGGAAGTCTGTATTTTAAAATAGGCGGACTGAAGCGATATCTCCCCTCGGAGCTCTCTCGTGTAGGGAAACCCATTTGAAATATAAGATGGCGTGTTTGGTTTTCATGCGGACAGTGATCGGCCCTTCGGAAGGCGCTGTTTGGCCGAATTCCACACATGCACCCGCAGTATTAGATACGAGACTATCATTTGGATATCCATGTGAACATTGAGTCGGCCCCTCGGAAGACTTCCTTGTTTGACAGGATTGATGGTCTGTGTCTGATTGTTGCACTGAGATACCACTTGCAAGTTGACATCGCGGTCCTTCGATAGGGTGTTAATGTTGCGCTGGTGTCTTAATGGGACTTGCCATTATTTATATTTCCCTTTATTCGGTTATTGATTGAGTGAGCTGATACATTTCCTCTGTTTGTTCTCTAATCAGCTGTTACTCCTGCTACCAATGTCAGTGGTGCACTGAACTCCATCCCCGTGCTTAACGGCACAAACTTCAGACCCTGGAAAGAGCACATTGAGATCAATCTTGCTGTCTTGGATCTGGACATGGCACTTCGGGTTGATCGCCCCCCCGCTCCTTCAGATGATAGTTCGGCTTTTGTTAAACAGAACTATGAGCGGTGGGAGAGATCCAATCGCCTTTGTCTAATGATCATGAAACGTGCTATTCCAGATAGTTTTCGGGGCGCTGTGTCCGATGCGGCAGACGCCAAACAGTTCCTTGCCGATATAGAGAAGCGTTTTGAAAAAAACGAAAAAGCTGAGACGAGTGCGCTTCTGGCGTCTCTTGTCTCAAAACGATACAGCGGCAAGGGCAACATACGTGAGTACATCATGGAGATGTCCAACATCGCTTCCAAGCTTAAGGCACTCAAACTAGATCTCTCGGATGATCTGCTGGTGCATCTGGTTTTGATATCCCTTCCTGCACACTTCAGTCATTTTAAGGTCAGTTACAACTGTCAAAAGGAGAAATGGAGCCTCAATGAGCTCATTTCTCACCTAGTGCAGGAGGAGGACAGAATGAAGCGAGATAAGACTGAGAGTGCTCACTTGGCGTCCGCACGTAAGGACAATGCTAAGAAAAGGAAGAGCATTCAGGCTACTGCGGTTGCCCCACAACAGAAGAAGCAGGCTCCTGTGAATCCTGATTCCTGCTACTTCTGCAAGAAGGAGGGGCATAAGAAGATTCAGTGTGCCGGATACCGTGACTGGCGCAAGAAGAAGGGTAATCTTCTCACTTTGGTTTTTTCTGAAGTTAATTTAGCTTCGGTACCTGAGAGCACTTGGCGGGTAGATTCTGGTGCTACTACTCACATTAGTGTCTCTATGCAGGGTTGCCTGAACTGGCGAGCTCCAGTTGATGCTGAAAGATTCATCTATGTGGGAGACGGCAAGTCAGTGAAGGTGGAGGCCATTGGAACTTTTAGGCTATTACTGAGGACTGGTTCCTATCTGGACCTGAAGGAAACTTTTGTAGTACCGTCTTTTAGACGGAATTTGATTTCTGTTTCTGCATTGGACAAATTTGGTTATTCCTGTTCATTCGGAAACTGTCAATTTAGTCTCTTTTATGGTTCCCGTACTATTGGCACTGGTTCATTATCAGCCTATGATAGACTTTATTTATTGGAAACAGTGGCCTCATTTAATGAAACCTTGTGCTTCAGTTCTCGTGGTACGAAGCGTAAATTGACTGATAAGAATTCTGCCATTTTGTGGCACAAGCGTTTGGGTCACATTTCGAAACAGCGCATTCAACGGCTTGTGTCGGACGGAATCCTTGATATCCCCGATATGGCGGACCTACAGGTCTGCCTTGAGTGCATTAAGGGGAAACAGACAAACATTAGGCGTTTTGATGCCAACCGGAGTACGGATGTCTTAGAACTTGTGCATACAGATATCTGTGGGCCTTTCCCTACGGCATCCTGGAATGGCCAACAATATTTCATTTCGTTCATAGACGACTACTCTCGGTTTGGCTATTTGTTTCTGATTAGTGAGAAGTCTCAGGCTCTGGACACGTTCAAGGCATATAAGGCCGAAGTTGAGAACCAACTAGGAAAAATGATTAAGGCTGTCAGGTCTGACCGTGGTGGTGAATACTACGGCAGATATGACGGATCAGGTGAACAACGTCCAGGTCCTTTCGCTAAGTTCCTAGAGGAATGTGGTATCGTCCCTCAGTACACCATGCCGGGTAGTCCTACGATGAACGGCGTGGCTGAGCGACGAAACAGAACACTTAAGGACATGGTGAGGAGTATGATTAGTCATTCTACCTTACCAGATTCCCTCTGGGGCGAAGCACTTAAGACCGCAGTATATTTGCTCAACAGAGTGCCAACTAAGGCCGTTCAGAAAACCCCTTATGAACTATGGTATGGCAAGAAGCCAAATTTAAAGCATTTACACATTTGGGGTTGTCCAGCTGAGGCAAGGCCTTATAGGCCACATGAAAAGGAACTGGACTCTAGAACGGTTAGTTGTTATTTTGTTGGTTACTCTGAAAAGTATAGGGGTTTTAAGTTTTTTGATTCCACTGCTAGATCGTTTTTTGAGACGGGAAATGCCCGATTTTTTGAGGATGTTGAGTTTGAAGGGGGAGATAAGGTTAAGGATGTCGTCTTTGAAGAGGAAACAGTTTCTCTTCCTTCGGATCTTGATCTGGTGCAACAAGACGACAATGAGATACTCCCTCTTCAGCCTGAAGAGGCTATTCCGAATGAACAAACTCAACAACCTCAAGAGATAGTGCCACTTAGGAGATCTACTCGAGAGAGGAGAAGTGCGATTTCGGACGATTTCGTTGTTTATCTCCAGGAGCATGAGGAAGGCATTGGAATGACAGAGGATGACCCGGTCAACCTTTGTGAGGCCATGCAGAGCTCCGAATCTCAAAAGTGGATTAATGCCATGAAGGATGAGATGAAATCAATGGCTGACAATGACGTTTGGGATCTCGTTCCACTGCCCATTGGTGTGAAACCCATTGGTTGTAAATGGATTTTTAAGACCAAGAGGGATTCTAAGGGCAATGTGGAGAGATATAAGGCTCGTCTAGTCGCCAAAGGCTTTACTCAAAAGGAAGGCATTGATTATACAGAGACTTTCTCTCCGGTTTCTTCGAAAGACTCTTTCAGGATTATTATGGCACTTGTGGCTCATTTTGATCTCGAGCTACATCAGATGGATGTAAAGACAGCGTTTCTCAATGGCGACATTGATGAGACGATTTATATGGTACAGCCAGAATACTTTGCTTCGCAAGATGCAGAGAAGATGGTATGCAAACTTAAGAAATCCATCTATGGGCTAAAGCAGGCTTCTCGTCAGTGGTATTACAAATTTCATCAGGTAATAGTCTCATTTGGTTTCGAGGCTAATGTCGTTGATGAATGCGTATACCACAAGTTCAGTGGGAGTAAGTTCATTTTCCTGGTTTTGTATGTCGATGATATATTGATTGCGAGTAACGATGTAGGCTTAGTGCACGGAACTAAGAAATTTCTCTCGGAGAAATTCGAGATGAAAAATCTTGGTGACGCCTCTTTTGTATTAGGGATTCAGATTCACCGAGATCGCTCTCGGGGTATTATTGGATTATCACAGAAGAGCTACATCGAGAAAGTACTGATGAGGTATGGTTTAAAGGACTGCAAACCAGGAGATACCCCTGTAGCTAAAGGAGACAAATTTAGTCTCAATCAGTGCCCCAAGAATAATTTTGAGATTCAGAAGATGCAGAAGATTCCCTATGCATCGGCAGTTGGGAGTCTGATGTATGCTCAGGTCTGTACGCGTCCAGATATTGCGTACATAGTAGGGATGTTGGGGAGGTACTTGATTAACCCGGGCGTGGATCATTGGACAGCAGCCAAACGGGTCTTGAGATATCTACAGAGAACAAAGCATTTCATGCTCACTTACCGGAGATCAGATCAATTGGAGATCATTGGGTATTCTGACTCCGATTTTGGTGGATGCCAAGACAGTCGTCGATCCACGTCAGGTTATGTTTATCTGCTGGCTGGAGGAGCTATTTCCTGGAAGAGCGCTAAGCAGAAGCTCACAGCGTCTTCGACCATGGAAGCAGAATACATAGCTTGTTTTGAGGCGTCCAATCATGGGGTATGGCTGCGAAATTTTGTCACAGGGCTGCGCATCATTGACAGCATTGAGAGACCACTTAAGATATTCTGTGACAATAAGTCGGCAGTGATGTACTCCAACAGCAACAGGAGCTCTTCGAGGTCTAAGCACATTGACATCAAGTTCCTGGCTGTAAAAGACAGGATTCGGAGTGGGTCTTTATCTATAGAGCACATCGGTACATCTTCCATGATTGCGGATCCGTTTACTAAACCATTAGCGCCCAGGGTCTTTCACGAGCATGTTGCTCGTATGGGTGTTATGTCACTAGATGATGTAATGGTTTAGTGGGAGATGTTACTTCGATGTATTTTAGTTGTACGTACACTTTTGAACTTCAGTTTCAGCTTTGATTTCAGTTTCAGTTTCGGTTACACTCTGGATCGAGAGATTATGGATCTCACCTTATGAGGACCAGTTGGAAATAGGCATGTACAGATCACATTTCATGTAATTTCCATGCTGCACACCTATACTTGGTCTATGTCGTTGAGTGTGTTGGTATTTGTGATTATTGAAGGTTTAGCTGCGATTAATGACAGCGAAAGCCGCTTTAGTTCTGATACTGATATGCTTGATGGACCAGACTGTTGAGATGGTTGATACGGATATGTTTTATAGAGATCTCATTTAGTGTGTTATGACTGTTCGGTTTTATCAGTCGGTCCAAGTGGGAGATTGTTAGAAATAATAATTTCATTTGGTGGCCCGACGTTTATGTTTAGTCATACACGAGCTATTCGGATATTGGACCTGATTAAGTGATCTTACCTACATCAATATTCAGAGGGTCCAATTGACATCTCGTTAAGTATAGGGGTATATTGTGCAGATACCGTAATAATCTCTTATTCTGTGATGGGTGGAATTAAAGAGATTATTAACCTCAGGGACTTAATTGTCAAAGAGGGGTTATGGTCCCCAGGTCATACGATATCTAAGACAACTGTAGGGCATCCCATTACCCTAGTCAGTTTTTTCAGACGTCTAATCGTAAAGGCCTGGAAGACCAAAACCCTAGGCGTTCTTCTCAGAAGTTCTCCAAGTTTCTAATGGATTCATCAGGTACGCTTCCGCATCTAGATATGGATCTCGGTAATTTGACATGTGTGTTCCCGATTTTATGTGGATTACAATTCTAACAACTATAATTTATCCGTTACGTTTATAAGTAAAAACAAAATATTTTATTAATTAGATTTGGGTAGCTTGTTCAAATTAATAAATAAAACATATATAATTCAATATATATATATATATATATATATATATATATATATTTTAAAACAAAATCTAAAAGCAGTTATTCCAAATCACGAAAATCTCCATCAATTTATTTATTTATTCTTAAAAAATTAACAAATCGTTAGGTTGTTATGTATGTTAATTTGTAGAGTTATTATTTTTCAGAAAGTGTACATGATAAATGTTTTTCTTTCAGATATATATTTTCTATTTATGTTTGTCACTTATAAAACATTACTAAATGAAAATTAATTAACTTATTAAAAATTATTATAATAATAGTATTCACATTATTATTAGAACAGCATATCAATTATTAAAATCATGAAAAAGTCTCAAAATAATAATAAAAAGTCTTTCATATTATAAAATTTAAAAAGTTATTTTTAAATTTTATATATGTAGTGACAAATCAAATAACTGTTGTAATAAACTTTTTTGTTACTACTGAGAATTTTGTTGAGACGACAAATGTTTTGCCACAATGAATTTAATAGACGATGAAATTCAGACAAAATAAATGACAAATAATTTTGTCTCCATAATTTTATTTTGACAAAATTTAATTTTATTGAGACAAATCTTGTTGTAGCTAAATAATGAAATTGTTGTAGTGCTAGTTCAAGGCATGTTTCATAGGCCGAAGTATTCTCATTTCTAATTAGGTCCATTTGTTAATACACATCTCAGGATCCTATTATAGAAAAGCAAACTAGAATTGTCACATGTGCTCGATTTCGTTTGAGTCAGGGTGTCCTCTTTCTCATGTGACATAGTCACACGTAATCAAACCCAAAGCATCTCGCTAAGGACGTTGATAATGTTGGGTTTCTATGCATGCAGCGAAAGTAAATTACCTTGTGCAAAAAATCAACCAGGAAACTGCGATACGCATAAATATGTTCAAGAAAATACTTGTAGGGCGCACCTTGCATTAATCCGTATACGCTTACTAGGAAGAAATCACCCCATATCATGATCATCTTCGAGAACCTCAAGTACAAATCCTGTAGCGATATCCACGCACACGCGCATGAACAATTTGTCCCTTCGGTGCTAGCCCTTGGACACACATGGAGCCAATTTTAGAGAGATTGAACCGTCACTTTAACCATAGTGTTAAATCTCCTTTTATACTAAATTATAGGAGAATATATTATTAAAATAAAATATTTCAGTTTTCCGTTATTTATTTTATTTCTATGGACAAACTTAGGTACTTGGGACTTAGTCCAAAATAAAATAAACCCCGATCCAATTCATGTTTAATAATCTAGGTCCACTCTAGAACCATAAGTGTTCAGTTATTCAGAATAAATTAATAATGTAATTAATTATAATTTTAGATCAAATTCTAGTATCCACTAGAACTTAACATATTGTTCATGATAACGTGCTATTGCACGCGACCCTTTAGGTTCTACACACGAAGGTATGGTGGGAATTTTGAAAACGATACGATAACATGACACGAACACAATCCGTAATTTTAGTGTATGGATCTAGCTTTAACGAGTTCGTGTCGTTATCATGTCAACCCATTGTACACGAAATGATAAAAGGTTGACTTTTTGGTCGTGTGCCCTTTACCCGTTACTACCTGTTAAGACTTGTTAGACTATTTTTAATAAAAGTTAATAATATATTAATTGTTTCAACATCTGCCAATTAAAATATGTCCCACATTAGGTTTTTTCCTTCCCCATATGCTAGATTTTCGTCTTCCCAAATATAAAGTCATCCACTTCTTTGTACTAAAAGTTGGATTATAACTTGAAACATAATATTTATTTTGGTAGAAATATTTAATTTCTAGTTAATAGATTGCATGCAATCACTCAAATGGAACAAATACATCATAGTTTGTTTCAATCATACGTTTATTTCTTATTTCAGAAACTGCACGTGTTGGACATCTACAACTCGATGAACTTACAGAAGATATTGTCAGGTTATATGTAGATAATGAAGACATCCCTCAACTAAAGGTTCAAAAAATATTGGTTAGATAAGTTCTTTATGGGATGATTATTTTTATAATTTTATTTTGTTATATATGAGCATAAAGTTTTTGCAGGAAGTGGAAATCTGTCTACAAGTGCACGATCATAATATGCATTCAAAGTTGTTTTTGTTATATGAACTTGAACACCAAATTATTTAATATCATAATTTATCATGGAATCGCTATGGATTTGTTTTAGTTTTTGCTCGTTGAATTATGATGTAATTCATATATTATGTCTATTTATACTAATTTATTTCGTGCGTAACTGATCGTTTCGTATCTACTCGTTATGAAACGGTTCGTGTTAGGATCTACTTTGATAACACGAAAGTCTTAACAGGTCGTGTTTGGATCGACGTACTTCATGTCGTGTCTTATCCTGTCTGGACAAGAATCCGATCCGTTTACCCGTTTTACCACCCCTACATGGAGAACCGTCAAGCAACAGTTTTTAGCCATATAACGTGATAAAAGAATGGTCATGAACCATAAACCACATGAACCAATTGCTGTGTAATTCTAGCTCTACATTTAACCAACATCCCAATTAATCTGGTGTAAAATACATTATCACCAAATTAATTGTTTTATTTTGTTACCAAGATATATTAGACTCAATTGAATGTAAAAATTCCTACAATGGCCATGGCTTTTAGAGTCACTAATATCTCTATCAAGTGGGCTAGATATCAACTCTTTAGTCCAAAAGAGCGATGAGCCCTATATTGACTCAATATTATTCTCTCTACGCCTTTGTGACACACCCAACAATCCGATTAAAGATTGCTTTTTAACGACGTCAAAGTGCGTAAACTCCACGCATAGAATAAATAAAGGTATCAAGTCAAAAGAACAGTTACATTCGTTCATAAAGGGATTGACAAATGATGTTCAATATGTGGTATCCTCTTAAACGGGTCGTGTCCAGTAATTGTAATCTCAGGGTACCCCTAAGTATAAATTGGATATACTATCTCTTGGACTATCTTCACCTCAGTTATACTCAACGATGATCTATATTTCCATATCCCTTCTAAATATCTATTCGATCACGGAATATTTCGGATTAATATACTCATTATTTTATGGGACTTTAGTATTAGGGATTTATAGGACATGTCTGTAATCTCTCTATTATAAACAGCTCGCCGAGTCAAAAACATCTTTATATCGAAAAGAAGCAGAGGGGGGACATCTTTGACACTAACATGCTCAGAATTTGCACTACAGAAAAACCATCATAATTCCAATTCCCTCTGTCTCAAACGTTGACCCATTCCTCCATTACATGCCTAAAAGAAATTCATCGATCTTCATAAAAAAAAATTTCCAACTTCAATAAGAAGAAGGGACACAAAACTCAAAAACCGAAACAAAACAACTTCCGTAGTTTAGCTAAGTTTAGCTAAGGTCGGGATAGACCGAGGGAAAGTATTTATAAGTCATATTTAATTGTACCCTGAGATTAGGGATACTGGACACGATACCCCATATTAAACAAGACTGGTCAATCATCTTTATGAACGATTGTAACTATCTTTTGATTTAAGACCTTAATTTATTATGTGCGTGGAGTTTACGTGTTTTGACGTCGTCAAAAGCAATCCTTAACCGGATTGTGAGTAATACTATTGTTGGTTGTATGACAAATAGTAGAGAGAATAGTGTGTAGTTAATATATGGTTATTGCCCTTTTATATTAGAGAGTTGAAATCTAGGCCACCTAATAGAGATATTAGTGACTCTAAAATCCATGGCCATAGTAGGAATGTTTTTCGGTGATGATTTATTTTACGCCGAACTAATTGGGATGTCGATTAGATAAAGAGGTTGAATTACACCATAATCGATTCATAGTGGTTTGTGATTTATGATCATTATCCTAACACGTTGGGTGGCTAAAAACTGTTGCTAAATGGTTACCTTAGTTTGTGTATGGATTTACACTACCTTCGTGTATAAGACCTAGAGGGTCGCACGCATAACACGTCTTCAAAAAGATTATATTATTGATTATTTAGTGGATACTAAATTAATCATTTTTATTTTTTCAGAATTAGAACTAATTATATTATTAATTTATTATCGGAAGCAAATAACTAGACCAAAAAATCGATTTATCCGGGTCGATTTATATTAAATAAAGTATATGAATAAATATTTAATTTTGTTTAGATATTATATCAAAGATCTTTTACTTAAAAATTATTTTATTAAATTATATTAACGCATGCATTTATGTAACGTTAAAACTATTTTGCATTAATTAAATTTAATATTTTTTATTCCTGCCAAACGAAATAGGAAATCAATTTAAAGCAATTTAGAAACTATAATTTATTGTCAGAATGAAACCGGAAGAAATATGAAACTGAAAAGAGGTAAACTATTGTTTCAAGAATTAAAAAAAAAAAAGTCGAAAAAAAAGAAGGATGGGCTCTCGGTGAACATACGATTGCATTACTTTTAGACGGAAAGTCGTTTATATATATATATATGTAATGAATCCAGCACCACTAAGGTACCAAACTCTCACAAAGAAAGAAACAAAAAAAAAATTTAATTCTGTCGATATGGCTGTTAAGAAGTCGATGATAGTGTTCACGCTCTTGATGATTTCGTTCTTGGTAGCGATGCAGTCGATGGATGGCTGCGAGAATAAATGTTTGTCAAGATGTGTAGATAACCATGTCAAGATCAGCGACCGCTGCTACAATCGATGTATACTAAATAACTGCAGGCGGCCAACCCTTGATCTCGATTCTTCTTACCACCCCCATTTTCAATCCAAAATAATTAAATTTTTAGCCCAAATCAACTCGCGGTGCATATAATATTTTTAAGATAAACAATACGAAATAAGCTTATCTATGTACCTACGAATATCTCGACGATGTGATATGTGCTAGCCTCTTGAATCAACGAATTCGAAAAATACTTTTCTCCTTCTCAAGGACCGACCCCACCTCATTCGTCCTTTCTTTTCTTTTATAAAACCCATGTCCGATTGTCAAGCAATTCTATTCTTAAAAAAAAATTATAATAAAATTTAATACATCACAAATCATCTCCAAATCAAAGTTTATGTATTACGAATCCTAACGGAAACAAAATAAAATAAAATGATAGAACAAATCATTTAATTTGAAGAGTCCTTAAATTATAAATGATACAGACTCAGTCAATGCTATTTGGAAATCAATCCCTCCACGGAAAAATGATAACATCCGGTTTTTGATACGAATGGTTAAAAATTGGTCAAATGAAATAAATAATAATTTCATAATTTTTAAAAGAGTTTCTTAAAAAAACTCGTATAAATTCATATTCGATATTGATGCTTTCAACATTTCAGAATAAATTATAACTCAATTAATTCTAATTCTGAAAATAATAAAATGATCAATTTCAGTATCACTAAAATAATCATTTTCAAATTGTCGTGTCGTCGTGCTATGAGTGTAAGTCCATACACAAACTAAAGTAGTTGTCTAATGACAGTTTTAAGTAATCCAACTTGTTAGGGTAATGATCATAAATTATAAACCACTATGAACATATTACCGTGTTCATGTAATCGAAATCTCATTTAATTCGGTACAAAATACATCATTCCCAAATTAATTATTTTACCTAATTATCAATATATAATAGTCTCCCTTAAATGTGAAACATTACTACCAGAACCACGGATTTCAGAGTCACTAATATCTCCATCAAGCGGTCATGATGTCAACTCTCTAATCCAAAAGAGCCATGAATCCTATATTGACTCAACATTATTCTCTCTACGCTTTGTCATACATCCAACAACTGTATTATTTATAATCCGATTTTATCGGCGTCAGAGCGTGAACTCCACATATAGAATAAATGAAGGTCTCAAGACAACCGATCATTTACACTCGTTCACAAAGAGTATTGACCAATGATAATTAATATGTTGTATCCTCTTAAACGAGTCGTGTAAAAAATCTCTAATATCAGGGGTACCCATAAGTATATCTTGGATATACCCTTTCTGTATCTTGACCTCAATTATACTCATTATGTCTATGTCCCTTCTAAACATCTATCCGATCAAGGACTATTTCATATTAATATACTAATTAATTTGTGGGACTTTATCATTAATAATTTTACGTGCAGAAAAATAAAATAATCAATGACAAATACTCACTTTTGTTAATTATTTATCCACAAATACAATAGAGTGTCTTGACACGTAACTGCACACTGAAGGTTCTTCCAGATTACCGATGAAGCTATAGGTTGCGAACTGCATGAAACATCTGGGTTAGAACACTGTCATCCCATTCTCCCCCATTGATGCTTTGAACTAGCTTCGTAACCATCGGACTCAGGCAACTGCTACAGTCTATTTTTGGCAAATATGGCATGCATTTCTCCTATGTGTACAGCTTTGTGGGAGAGGCGGCAACGTAATTTCCAATGCAGCATACAAATTGCTCGAAGCACTTCCATCGGTACAATTCTGAAATTGTCATGGTGTGTGGCACTCTTCTCGTCTGGTATGGGGAAACTCGACATTAACTCAATGACCGGTTCTAGTATCGCAAGAGGCAATCATCGAACCGGATGATTACCTCCTTACCAGGGCACTCCCGGTGGATCTCAGTGGTCACGTTGTTTATGCAGCTCTGGCATGCATCATCGGAGACATAATCGCGGCAGAGGAAGAGGTCGTAGACTGTGTCAGTGGGGTCGCCCACCGTGGCACTGTCGAAGCCGGAGTGTCGGCCCTCGACGAAGAGGCGCTGGAGGAGACTTTCGATGTTGGAGGACTGGAAGGACGTCTCGGTGTCGACGCAATTTCGTTTGTGCAATGTCTACCAAAACGTGGGCGGCAGAGGACGGGGGACACAAGGATGATGAGGAGGAGAAGAGGAGAAGCCATCATTCTCATTTTCCAAAACTTTGGGGCAAAAGACTTGATGTATTTAAGATGAGAGACTTTGTTGATTTGGTGATAATTTGAATAAATCCCAAACTTCTATAAGGAACCATTCTTATTTATAATAATTTTTTTGTTAAAAAATAATAACAGAAAATTTCTCATTTTTAACATTTTTAAATTCCTAATTCGGCCTCTATTTAAATCATTGAATAACATCAGCCTGCCTAAAAAATAAGTATATACTAATATTTGTGAGAACCAAACCCTATCAAAGATGAGACAATTATTTGGGTCGAGGTTTGATTGGAGTATTAGTCACTTTTGCAATATATTACACGTAAAGAGTCCGGTCAGTTTTTTTAAACAAGGTAGAAAAGGTTAGAAATAAGGAATAAGGAATTTTGGAGAAGAAAATTTTGGCTATTCGTGGATTCTTCTTTCTTTTCTTACTATCAGAACGCTTTCTTGGCCTATTTTCCCGTTTACACCATAACTTGCTTATCCTTTTATAAAGTTCTGGAAAAATTATAAAACAATCATTTACTCAAGTCTAGTGCCAAGGCCATTTAATTGTAACAACTTTCTAGACCGCTAAAACACCTTCTTCCTAGGCCACCTAATCTACTTAATACAGATTATAAATTACCATTAACATTTAACACCCCCTCTTTATTCGTAATCTTTAGAAATTTCGGGCCTTTGTTAGGACATCAGCGAGCAGGTCCTGATTATGAATATATTCCATAACTATCTCCTTCTTTAGCACAATTTTTCTGATAAAGTGGTGGCACAATTTGATGTGCTTTGACCTTACATGAAACATGGGGTTTTCCATCGACTGATTGATTACCACATAATATTGTTGTTGAATGAACAACCTTATATTGTAACTCCAATAATAACCTTCTTAACCATATTGCTTCACTAATGTCAAATTTGGAGGCAAGCCAAATTTTGACAGTGTTGTAAATCATGGCATACCAAATTTGGAGGCAAGCCTACTCTTGGGAAGCTGATGATGGCCTCACTTTAGGACAATCACCAAACACGAACTCTGCAAGGCTGCAGGGGAGATTGGGGAAGAAGTCGAGCTCTAACGCAGGGCAACCGAAGACCCATAGCTTACAGAGACAGGACAGATGTTGCAAGCAATCTGGTAAAGTCTTGAGACTTCAACATGGTCCAATCCATAATCGGCGAAGAGACCAGGAGCAATTACCTCCTGCGATTGCATCTGTTATTGATGGGGTAGCCAACATTGCGGTAAAGCACATGTGAATTCCTCGAGACCCCAGAGATATAGATAGCTAGATAGATCCGGGGAGTCTCATGCTAGTAAACTGGGACAGAGGAAGACTACGACAAACACCGAAGATCCGGGGAGTCTCATGCTAGTAAACTGGGACAGAGGAAGACTACGACAAACACCGATACTCAGATTCTCGAGTTTTGTACGGAAATACAGTTAGTTTTAAAATAAAATTTGCGAAATACGATCCGAGTTCCGTAAAATACGGTTTTACCGTCGAAGGGGCGCGTTTTGAAAGATTGTGGGCTATCAAAACCCGCCCTCCGTGTATAATAGGCAGGGGCCTACATAGGGACGGGTTTTGAGAACCCGCTCACCATGTAAAGAGAAACCCGCCCTTCCAACACTTGGTGAAAATTACGCTTTGGCCTATGAGGGGCGGGATTTTAAAAACCCGCCCCTTGAAGAAACGAATGAGAAGCAGGTTTTGAAAACCTGCCCCAATCCCGCCCCTTGAATAAACGAACGAGGAGCGGGTTTTGAAAACCAGCCCCTTCAATAACTCAAACACGCCCCTACTTTAACTCAACAAGGGGCGGGTCCCACAAAGGGGCGGGTTATCAAAACTCGCTCCTCTAGTAAATGACTCACCAAATCGAAACTCATATTCATAAAAACCCTGTTGCAAAAACGGAAAATGAAAACACAATCCATAAAACAGAAATATATCCTGAAAATAACCCAAAATGTATTAAGAAAACAGCTTACAATCCAAATATAAGGAAACCTAGAATACATGTGTTACAAATGTTTACAAACATCACTAATTCCCCCTACGCCTGCTCGACCTCTTCCTGACAAAAGGCCTGATGACGGGATCTAGAACGTGAGGCTGCTCCGATGAATCCTCCGGGTACAGTTGCGTGATTTGAGATGGTCATTCTCCTTGTTGTGAATGGTCGTACATGAAAAACTTATATTAGTTGAGTTACGGGAGTTTAACTCAAACGAACATCAAAGTTATTGTGGACTTACCCAAATTCTCTCGCCCCTTTAATCGGAGCTCTCGGGATCGAACTGGACCCAACCTCGAAGTAAGGTGTGCTGTAATCGGCATCAATGTGTGTAAGTTGCCAGATGAGTATGCCTTCTCGCACTTCATGGCCCTCCTCGTCAAATACGAGGTCCTCATATGTCCGTAGTACCTCCTCATCTTTATGCTCCTCTTCCGCATCTTCCATGTGAGGGTGATCTTCCTCCATATAGATGTGACGGCATGAACTCGTATGCAGGTTGATTTTCCAACCCGCCGGTACGACCATACAATCATACCGGTGCATACACCCTCATCATCCGCATAGACTTCTCAGTAAGAAAAACGAGATCGGGCTGGTCGGACCGGAGCTTAATCTTTCGAAAATTCCTCATCTACATCACAAATAAGCATGACAGAAATGAATATAGGTTATAGCTGAAAAATGGAATGAGAAAATGTAAACGACTTACCATTGTGCCTAGCATGGAGCCGGTGTGCGATATGAATTGCCTGCTTTGCCTCGCGTACCATTTCGAGTATATAATGCGAGACTCCCAAACGAGCGGCACGACCTTGTCCAACTGATTTTGCCACAGCTTTACAAATTCCCGATGGATCTCCCTCCCAACTGATATAGTCTTGCCGCGCAAATCCATCCGATGGAGGGCCTTGCTGGTGTCGCATTGCTATTGCACGAGCTGCTGATCGCCAAACTGACGAATCCCTCTATCCGGGTAATGCCACTCCACGATGTAGAAGCAAACGAGAGGGACTCGGGCACGCCAAAAAGCCTCTCCCAATCGGCAATACTCTAAAAGCATGGTTATCAACTCTTCCCGGTAAGGATGCCAAATAATCTGCATATTTCAATGTGAATGTGTGAAGAAAATATGATATAATGAAATGAAATTACTTTATTGAATCGTAAAGTTTACCTGATCCATGCTTTGCCTATCGAAGGCCTCTCTGTAGGAGGAAAGAACATGGGTAATCACCATGCGCACATCCTTCGCAATGGCCCAGCGGTAGCTCAAAGGAATATCCTCTACAAATGGGTTCCGACGTATCAGCAGCGCCATGTGCGGGAATCTATCCCATGCCCAAATTTGTAATAATATGAGGGAGCCCTCTATCTGGGAAGCCTTGTGGTGAGCCGCCTTACATAAACTCCTATATAGCTATGCTAGGCAAGCACTACCCCAACTATATTGTCCTGCCCTCTCAAAATCCGCTAGCAGAGGCAACCAGAAGAGGAGTACTAAATTATCTGACTTGGTGGTGAATAACATTCCACCAAGCAGCTGCAAAATCTATCGGAAGCTTAGCAAAATTCTAGGCCAACCAGCTAAGTCTAATCCCACCAGACTTAATGTTGTCACCCCTAGGTACCCGCCCCAACAACTCTAGACACACTGCCTCGGAGGTGTTTGCTATCACCGCATCACCATCTACGGGCAAATATAGCTGGATGGCTACATCCTGTAGGGTGACAGTCATCTCACTGTTCACCATATGGAAGGTATGTGTCTCCGGCCTCCGGCGTTCTATCAAGGCTGTGATAAGGAAATTAATGGAAGCTTAGCCACTCCGTAGAATCCCACCTGACCGAGGTAAACATCCATTCTCGGGTTGATGGCAACTCCCTTGAGTGATTTTTCTACCTGACGACAAGTTAGAACGTAGTTTTGTAAATAAAACACGAATTAGTAAACAAGGTACGAATACATGAAAGATAATGTAATGATTTTAAACTAAAGAAGTTGATATACCACACTATATCCGGCTTCCCATTCAGCCGTCGACTGATGCTCTCCTTGAGCATTAAGAACGTGTGTCCTCCTTAGCCTTAGACGCATTTTCCTGTAAGACAATATAGAAATGGTTAAATAAAAACTCCATTTAAGCATAAAAACAAAAATATATAATTTATACATTGAATAAGCACTTACAAAGATTCCTACTAGGACAACTACATCAGTTATGACCTTCCTTTCTACATAACCCACAACTAGTTTTCCGATATTTCTCCTTGATATCCATTTCATTACGTATATCGGATAACCTGGGACGCCCTTATGGTCTGACTCTTGTAGGGTCAGGATTGACTATAGGAAAACGATATTCCGACCATTCTTCTTTGCAATCAAAAGAATGCCATCGCGAAGAATATACGGCCTTTTGACACTCGAATGAGTAGAAATAGCTAATGACAGCGGTATGATCTACATGCATGTGTGCATAACATGCCAAAGCATGCGAACAAAGAATGCGATAAATCTGCCACTTCTTGCAGCTGCACTTCCGCGCTTGAAGAAATACATACTTGAGTCGATGCTTTCCTCTAGTTTTCATGTCAAATCTACCCTCCTGTCAATTGAGAAGCACTATTTCGTACCGTTTGGCTTTCTCTATCGATTTGAATAACCGATTTGTACAAACACCTGTATAACTTTCATCAATTTTCAACGTAGAGTCGGCATCATCCCGTCTAGCTATACAATATGATACGCAATTATACCATACTTTCCTAACAAGAGCCGAAACAGGAAGATTTCTTGCACCTCTTATAAAAGAGTTGTAACTCTCGCTCAAATTCATAGTCATAAGACTATATTTGTAAAAGCCATTCCGGCTCAAACACCACTGTTCTTCATTCATCTCAGCGAAAAACTCGCCAGCTTCTGGCATTGATTCAAACAAACTTCTTATAATGTTCTTGTAGTTCATAGTTATCGATTTCCTCGCTGCGGCTATCAACTTCCTTTTATAAACAACATTTTTATATCTCGTATTGAAATTGCTTGCCACATGTGTAAGACAAAACCGCCAATGCACAAATGGCGGGGTCCAACCCACCTGCGGATCATTCACAGCCGCTTGAATGCGTCGGAAATCAAGCATACTCCTCACGTCCTTTCACCGATAACATATCCCTTAAGACATCTCAAGAACCAATTCTACGAATCATAGCTGTCTTCATCAACCAGTGCAAATGCAAGTGGCACAATATGGTTCTCTCCGTCCATAGAACATGCAATTAAGAGTTTATGCCTATATTTACCATATAAAAATATGCCATGTATACTTACAACTAGCCGACAATGCTTGAATGCCTAAATACACAGTCCGAATGCTCAAAACACTTTCTGAAAGTGGAATACTTCCACATCGCCAACGTTATAAGTTGCACCCCAATCAACAATTGTTTCGGGGTTGGCAATTCTAATTGCATTTAGAAGATGTGGTAACTCATTATAAGATTCATCCCAATCGTCGTATTCAATTGAAATTGCTTTCCTCTTTGCATCCCATACACGTTTCCTAGTTACTTCGTACCCAAATCTTTCTTTTATTACATTCTTAAGGAACGAAACTTTTACTACAGGAGATTCTCTAACAAAAGTACGAAAGTAGGGAGCCATAAAGTTACAGTCAAGTCGATCATGATCTTAGGAAAGCACTGCATTTAAACATGTATGCGGCTAACCAACAATCGTTATTTCAAACTCATCATCACACGCACGTTGAATCGCGCGTAATCTCCACTTGCAACCAGATCCAAACTTGGAACAAAACACTGACCACAACCTCTTATCTGACTCCACAATTTCGCAATTATAATGGTTCTTGATATGGAAAGTGTTCACCGTATGAATGAGATGGTTATTATGTTTGAATCCCATCCCTTTACGAAATTCAACCACAGAATCTGGATCGTCCGTCATCATCACATCCTCTTCCTCCTTAAAAATCACCTTCCCAGTATCACCACTGTGTAGATAAAATGCTAGAGGTTTCTTCAACCGTTTCTTCCTAGACGGACCAGCCTCATTAACCCTTATATTCATAACATTTTCATCGTTCCCCAAAGCAACACCATTGAATATTTCATCATCAGTATTGGCGTCATTATTGGAATTCACTATTGAATCAACGATATGATTCTCATATCACCGCTATATACTTTCGTCTAGAACTCCTTGATCGCCCAAATCACGTTCTAAATCTTCAAACGGGTCACCCTCTTAATAATCATCCTCCTCGTTACCACCATCTTCATCATTTCCCACATTACCACCATAACCGTAACACCCTACATTCACCAGTACCAATTGACGAATATTTCCACGAACTTCGAAATTTTTCATTCTTTCTTGCACGACATTTAACCCATCATCCACATTCACTCTTACGACTTGCATGTTACTACCACGCTTACTTCTTGAATTTGCAGTCCTCCCTTCATTGCCATAATTCTCAGAAACTGATATCACATACACTTCTTGAATGCGGTCACCGTTTGACATAGCAAATTCATACAACAACTTGACATCCTCATCATCACCAGTAGGTACTAGCATAAACTTTATGCCAGAAGAACCATACGAAGGAACGAGATATCTATGACATATTTCCAACCTACTGCCTTCGTTTAATCTCATTGCATGAGCAATAACCCTTTCAAAGTTCACATAATCGACATCAAAAGGCACTTTTATACGTTTCACTGGACCCCTATTATAACCTACTCCTTCACTACAATGGATAACTCTCCCATTTCCATACAACAACAAATGGACGTGTGACATTTGAACGTAAGATAATACTTACGATTTAGTGAATACCTTCTTTGAAATTTCAAAAACTACAAAAATTCAAACAACAAATCATTAATTATAAAACGTTAAATTAATAATTACTAAACTAATTTCAACCAATTTCAAATCAATTCAACTCATCAACTAAATCCTAAATTGACATAATTTCAACTAAATCCTAATTTTGACAACCTAATCCTAAATACCAAAAATTGTAAATTGACCTAATTTCCAACCAAAACCACTAATTTAACCTATTTCCAACCAATTACAAAAATTTGCCCTAATTTTTCAATCAAAAACCCTAATTCGACCTAAATTTAACAAAAATCCTAAATTTACCTAAATTAGCGGTAAAATCACCTAATTGTAAATTAATTACCTTGACGACAAAGGATCATGAGGAGGACGGCGAACGGGTGGAGGGTCGGGCGTCGGAGTGGGCCGGGATGTGAGGGAGCGTGGGAAGAGGAGGGTAGTCGGAGGAGGAGGGAAGTGGGGCGTTGGAGGTCGTTTGAGGAGGGCGTCGGAGGAGGATAGTCGAGGAGGAGGGAAGTGGGGCATTGGAGGTCATCTGAGGAGGGCATCGAAGGAGGAGGAAAGTCGGGCGTCGGGGGTCGGAGGTCGGGTCGGAGGGTAGGTTTCGCACGAAATGAAGTTGGGAGGAGGGAGCACTCGACTTAAGTCGGAAAACCCGCCCCTTGTGGGCTTAAGGAATGGGCGAGTTTTCAAAACCTGCCCCTGTCAGACGCCTAACTAGTACGTCCCCCTTGGCGAAATTTGTCAAGTGTTGGAGGGGCAGATTTCTTCCACAAGGGGTGGGTTTCCCGGCAGACACCCACTTCTTTACATTTTTTTGCGAAGAATTTGTCCAAGTATTGGAGGGGTGGGTTTTGAAACCCGCCCTCATGACCATCATGCCACCCCGCATAGGTGCGGGTTCTCTATTATACATAGAGGGCGGGTTTTAACCCGCCCTCTTTGTAATAGAGGGGCGCTTTTTCTTCGACGGTAAAATCGTATTTTACGAAATTCGGACCTTATTTCGCAAATTGTTTTTAAAACTAACCGTATTTTCATACAAAACTCCGGATTTCTCAATGTGGGCGGAAATTCCGAGATAGGAAATGAGGAAATCTTCCGACATTACTCAGTGGTCAGATAATTGACAGATGGAAGACATCGCAAGTCATCTGGTAGCTTCTCCATACCATCACCAGTTAGTTATTTTAAGACGCTTCAGCTTAGGAGGCACTTCTTTCCCAAAATCTCCATCCAGAAAAGAATTACATCGATGACGTCCGTAAATCGAGATTGCTTCGAGGGAAACACAATGAAGGGAATGTTTTACCTCCGTAGTTTTTTATTTAACTAGTCTCTTTTGTAGTGTTTGATCCCTGCAACTGATTTTGAAAGATCATTGATGAGATCACGCATTGAATAGTACAACTCAAAGTCCTTCGCTTTCTGTAAAAGGGATCTGACTTCTAGCTCATCAAAATACTCTATCCACATTTTATACTACGTTTTTGCAGTTCCCTATTTCATTTAATCCTATCCGATCCATAGATCAATCAGGTGGTTCTTGCTAAATAGGTAGTTCTTTGGAAATATTGCACAAACTGCCAAACATTGTTTTAAATGAATTAGAAGATGGATGTAGCTCAACTTCAATGCAGGGGTGATTCGGACATGCGAGGGCTCATAAAGAGAACCCTCCGACCTATTCTAAACCTAATATTATCTAACTCCTATACAATCGGATTCTTTACAATCTGTATCACTACTCCCCTCTTGGAAATAAGACATTTAGGAGGTGCTCTTTAGTTTTCATAATTTCAAAACCGCCTTCTTCCATTCGATCAAGATCCGATAACTTGGGTTTCACCGCCGACATTGGAACCGGAAGTAGACAATTTTCTGTTGTAAGAATTCGATGTTTCTCCTTAATGGGGACATGATGGATCTCCTTGTGTTTAGGGACATGGCTTATCTGCTCGAAATCGGGAATTGCTTGCTGTTCATGCTTGGGAATTACCTTGCACAGGTTGTCCCTTCCATTATTGCGTTTGGACATCCTCAATTTCAGCGCACCTGAGCGCCGATTCCAGCTGCTCAAGGCCAGGTTACAACTTTCGTTGATGTTCAACATATTGTTATAAAAACATTTTGAATTGCTTTTGAAAAGTCGCGAAAACACCCATGACTCGTCCTGATACCAACTGATACGGGCTCGCCAAAGAGAAGCCTCAGCCTCTCACCCTTGACACCTAATTCTCTAAGGGAAAATAAACACGCCTTTTCTCTTCCTTCCTAATTCTTTAGATAATTAGGTTTATAAATAGACGTACATCGAAATCAAAATAAAAATAAGATGACAAAAATATAGAAATAATCCAAATATTTTAAACATAATATCCAATCCCTAGAGGATCGAATTCTTTGCGATCTGTATCATTACTCCCCTCTTGGAAATCATGCTCGTCCTCCAGCATGGCATTTAGGAGGTGCTCTTGCGTTTTCATAATTTTAAACACGGCTTGGATCTAGATCCGGTTACTTGGGTTTGACCGCCGACATCTAAACCGAAAGTAGACAATTTTCTGCCGTAAGAATTTGATGTTTCTCCTTGACGTGCACATGATGGATTTCCTCATATTTAGAAGGCGACATGGTTGATTTGCTCGCAATCGGGAATTGCTTGTTGTTCACGCTTGGAAATTACCTCCTGCACAGTTTGTCCCTTCCATGATTGCGTTTGGACATCCTCAACTTCAATGCACCTGAGTGTCGATTCCAGCCACTCAAGCCAAGATGACAACTTACGTTAATTTTCAACATATTGTTGTAAGAAATTTTCAAATTGCTTATGGAAAGCCGCGAAATCACTCTTCAAAGAGAACCATCTGACCTCTCTCTCTAGGGGAGAATAAACCTAATTTTTCTCTTCATCGCTTATTCATTAGAAATTAGGCCTATAAATAGGCTTACATTGAAATAAAAATAAAATAAAATAACAAAAAAATATAGAAATAATCCAAATATTTTGAAACCTAATATTATCTAATCCCTAGACCATCGGATTATTTCGCTATCTGTATCAAAATGATACGTATTACAAGTAAATATCTTTTACAATAAATATATAAAGAATAGATGAGGGGGTTTTAGCCCTATTTGATATGCGGTTTAATTTTCTTTTTAGAAAACAGAAACATATGACCGTGTCTTTTTCTTTTCTTTTTTTCTTTTGTATTTTTAGGAAATTGGTACGTGAAACTATGTTTCGGGCGAACATTCTTCGGTTCTTCGTGCTTATGCTTCCATGACTCTTTGCTCTGGCAACACAAGTGTCCTCAAATCACCTCCAAAGCTAAGGGAAGGTTTCCAGTGGTCTCAACTACCTCTTTCCATATAGAAAGACAGTAACGAAATTGTTCTCTAAACCGAAGACGGAGCAATAACAAGGCATGTACGAACAACGACGCAACATACAGGAACAGTGCCATGCATTAAATTTGGAATTACCTTTACGATCGGTGACCGACATGTACGAAATTTCGAATTACATGTAGAAACAGCGATATGTACGTAAATAAATGAACAGAGCGATGATATATATGAACATTATCTATGATATATTTGGGAAAAGAAAAGGAAAAGTGTTAGCGCCACTAACAGATTGCTTATATGTGCTTCAATGGTCTTCGAAGCTGCATGTCCAATGTGCATCTTTTGTTCTAAACAAACGACTCCCTTCGGAATTACGTGGCTTTTGGGAGTTTCCCTGTTCCTCAGGGACTTTCTGGTTTGTAATCGAATGGTGGTTTGTATGGTTTTAAGGATTGATGGAATGAAAATGACTAATGGAGCATGCAGCTTGGACAAATTCATTTCGCCAAACATTACATACCCGAAAGGGATATTAAATAATGCATGACCTCAAGGACAATGCCGAATTCCCTCGAGCTCACCTTCATCCACCTCGGCCGCAGCTTCTTCTCCATCTCCTGGCTTGCCAACTTCAAGCTCCTCCTCTTCGCTTTTGGCAAGGGACCCCTTTTGTTCCTACCCCAACGTTCCCCTCCTCCGGTTCATTGCCGCCTGCGTCCCCATCAAGATCCAGCACCTGATCGCTAAATTCGCGCACCGCAAGTATACGAATCGCAACAAGTAAGTAGAGATGAGTAGAATTATCATTCCCACGAGGATAGTAAATAGAACCTTTTAGCATACACGACTGCAATATTTATGTACCAAGCCAATAAGAGAAATGAATTTGAAACATAGAAAACTAATATAATGAAAAGCAAAAATCAAAGCAAAGAAATCGGAATTCAACCAGTCGAAAAAGCCTAGAATTACGTATCTCCTCCTTGTTTCATTAAATCCCTTCACTCACTTATCCCAAATTCAAACTAATTCTGTTTACTAACCGGATTCTCATGTCTTTAAGTGCCTCTCTCGAGTTTATAAATGACTATTCAAAACCACCATAAAACCTATATCCCTATAGTGAATTACGAAGGCAAGAAACCTAAATGCCTAGAAGTATATCTCCCGATAATACTTACTAGATAATTCGCTCCAGCGATATTAACCAATGTTATTTCGTTCATGTTCTCTCCTGAAATTCCTCTTTCGAGTTTAAATTAGGATAACAAATCAATAAAATTCGTAGATCAGACAAATTGCATGCGTTAAGATAAAATGAAATAAATAAACATCCAAAGTACGAATTTGTTCTAAAACGAGTTCAAGAAATTCAACTACACAATTCGGTTCAACATAATCCTAGCAAAGAAAGTTTACCCAAGCATCGTTTTCGGAACACAAATCAAACAAAAGAAAAACATCCAAAACGATAGTCCAACTCCCTGGCTCTCCTTCATAAAAGTCATCGCCCCTAGCAAGAGGTGAATAAAGCCTTTCAATAGTCTTGAAAATGATCCTAAAGAATATAAGAAAATCTAGGATAAAATCCTTTTCCTCCCATCCGTTCTTCTTCATGTCATGTAGCGACACCAAAGTCCTTTCAGCTGCATAGACCAAAATCTTCTTGTTTCCGCTTTTATCCAGAAATAAACCCACAATTTGGCAGTATCCCAACTTCTCGAGAATAATATGAACAACAAGAAATATTATGTAATAAACGCAATATTTCACAAATCTAACAAAATCCAAATGTAAAATTAACATAAATAACTCTACTTTCATAGAGTTATGAGCACCCCCACGAACTCCGCCCGCCCATTAAGTCTGTCCAGCAGAAGGGAGATGCGGGGAAAGAAAGTGACCCAACGTAGCACTGGATAGGCTATTTCGTTCCTGTTCTCTCCTGAAATTCCTCTCCCGAGTTTAAATTAGGATAACAAATCAATAAAATTCGGCAATATCCCAACTTCTCGAGAATAAACGCAATATTTCACAAATCTAACAAAATCTAGATATGAAATTGACATTAATAATTCTACTTTCATAGAGTTATGAGCACCCCCACGAACTCCGGTCGCCCGTTAAGTCTGCCCGGCAGAACGGAGATGCGGGGAAAGAAGGTGACCCAACGTATAGGCCACCTGTCGAAGTTTAATTATGGGGCCAAGATGGTCCTAGTTGCGGCCATGCTATGCGGAGAATGAACATGTACTTTTTCACTGAATTAAATCCATGTTCGAGTAATAATAGATGAATCTTATGTTAACAATTTTAATTTATGTATTTTGCCGAACTATTTCTCCTAGAGTCTGAAACTAAGTACGAATGAACATAAATTGATGAGGGCATTTATTTATCTTAATTTGAAGATTTTAATTTATTAAAAAGGGATAATTAGCGTAATTTAATGTTTTTGGATTAATGGCGATCAGAAATTGTCAAAAGCTGGAAAATAATAATAATAACAACAACAACAATAATAATAATCGTGCTTGTTGGGCCGAGAAAATCCCCCGTCCCGAAGAAATGTTAAACAACAGTCCAATCCGTGCTCACCGGAACAATCTCCAATCGAATTTACTGGCCCTGCTCTTTCGTTCATACTCACTATAAGTGCCGTCGAATGACTGCAACTTCTCACAGCCAAAAATACGCAGGCGACACTCGTCGATCATACGAGGCACGCGGAGCCACGAGGAGCAACAACTGATTTCCACACTCTCCAATCTTTTCAAGCCCAACAAATCCTGAATTCCGCAAATGGAATCGCAACTCCAAATGCTCAATCCCTCCAGCAGCTCCAATTGTTCCAGTCCTGGAATATCCACCAGTGCTCCACACGATACGAATGCGAGCCATGTAATCCCCCTCAATCTCCCTAGGTTGGACACTGCGAGGAGACTATCAGCTGACTCGATAGACAATTTCGTAAGACTGGGTAACAAATCAAGCCCACCAAGCTCCATGTCCGTCAATGCCAAATTTACGAGACTCAACTCTGTCAAGAGCATCAAGTTGGAGAAGCGTTCCCAGGGTATGGCTGTTCGTGAGTGCAGGAGCGTCAGCTTTCGCAGAGATGACGGAAGCTCCGAAAGTGACGCCATGTCTGGAAAAGACAAATGGAGAGTCTCGAGCCTGGAAAGGGAGCCCAACTCGGAAGCTCGGCTGAATGTAATCATTCTGCTTGGGTGTAAGTGCAAGCTCTGCAGCTTCTCCAAGCTTCCAAGCCCAGATAGCTCCAGACGCTCTCCTTCATAGTCTTTTGCACAGTATTTTCCATCAGAGAGCTTTAACTTTGTTAGGTTCGTTAGGACAGCAAGATTTGGGACTGCTCGTAGTGACTTCGATGAAAATGTCAACTTTGTTAGGCTAGTTGGAAGTCTTGGAAGCTCCTGAAGCATGTCGCAATCATGCAATTTGAGGGACTTTAGGGTCGAGAGTTGGCTGACTGTTGCTGGCAGGATGCGAATCTTGCTACCCGAAATGTCCAACTGTTCTAAAGCTGACAGGCTACAGATTTCTTCCTGAATTCCTCTGTCGGGAGGACAAACCGAAGCATCCAACACTATTAGGCTGGTTGGAAGTCCTGGAAGCTCCTGAAGTATGTCGCAATCATGCAATATGAGAGACTTAAGGCTTGAGAGTTGGCTAACTCTTGCTGGCAGGAAGCGAATCTTGCTGCACGAAAGGTTCAAATATTCTAAAGCAGATAGGCTCCCGATTTCTTCAGGAATTCCTTTTTCGAGAGGACAAACAGAAGCATCCAACACTGTTAGGCTGGTTGGAAGTCCTGGAAGCTCCTGAAGCATGTCACAATGCTGCAATATGAGGGACTTAAGGCTCGAGAGTTGGCTAACTGTTGCGGGCAGGAAGCGAACCTTGCTGTGCGAAAGGTCCAAATATTCTAAAGTTGATAGGCTCCCGATTTGTTCCGGAATTCCTTCGTTAAGAGGGTTCCACGCGGCATCCAATACTTGTAGGTTCTTCAGATCACATATTGAGGCGGGTAGTCTTCTGATCTTGTTATGCTGCAAGTTAAGTATCCTCAACGATCCCAACCTCCCAATTGATTCTGGTACTTCATCAATCATGCTATAAGTCACAATTAGCACCCGTAAAGCTCTTGCACAACAGAGCTCTTTTGGTAAACTCCTTAAAGACTGACAGTCGGAGATCTTCATATAAGTAAGACTCTCCAACTTACCCACCGATTGGTGGATTTCTTTCAAGTTGTCAAAAGACTGAAAAGACATAATCTCCAACTTTAAGCAATGAGAGACATCGGGTGTTTTCGTCATATTGCTGAGCCAGATCTCCAGTACCCTTAATTCAGGCATTACCTGTAAATGCATGCACCACAAATTACAATAAGAAGAGCATTTTACAACACATTTACCGATCAAACAAATGACATATAGAAGGAGCTCATACCAGCTTTTCAAAACCCCTCCATCCACCTCTGACACCATCGATTTGGAGAACAACTAAGTTTCTCATTCTGAAAAAGTCGGAATTCAACTGTTGTTTACAACCCATCCAAGAAAGCCACAGTAACTTCTCCCGAAGATCTCCAAAATCTCCAATAAGTTGCGCCCAATTTAGACGAAGATAAAGCAAATTAGCCAATCCTTTGAAGTTCTCGTATGAGAAATTTTGTGGTTCATCAAAACTCCCCAAGTTCATTGCTATGATTTTCTCCGATACCTTATCAATGAATAAAGTCCACCATCATTCATAGTTATATTATGTTTCATGAATAGTAACATCAATGCAAATAAATGCACATGAAAAGAAAGTAAAAAGATTTCCTTATTATAATAGAATGATGAACAATTCCTTTATCAAGAAAGTGAATTCGACTTGCTTAAAGAGTTCATTACCTTTTTTTGAAGCACTATCTTTAAGGCATCATCTCGATCCCAAAGTCTAGTAAAATTTTCGGGTCTTCCGAGGCCTTCCAATCGAATGATTTCTCGTCCCATGTCTCGAAGTTGGTCATGAATCCGGAAATTGTTGTCTGAATCAATCTTTATCAATGATTTGTTGATGAGAACCACCACTCCATAATCAGGATACAACTTGCGAGCTTCCCACAAGTAACCCGCATACCAACGAGGCATCTCTGGCCAAAAACACGCAATATCGAGAAAAATTTCTTTCTCCCTGAAGTCTAACCCATCGTAACTTACCTTCAAAATTTCAAAAACCTCTTCATGGGGAACATTCTTCAATTTTTCGAGCGTAATCTTCCATAACTCTTTGCTCTGACAACACAAGTGTCCTCCAATCACCTCCAAAGCCAAGGGAAGATTTCCAGTGGTTTTAACAACTTGTTTCGATAAAGAAAGATAATCTTCTGAAAGCTCATTGGTGCCAAAGGCATGCCTGCTGAAGAGTTGAAGGGCGTTGTTGTCGTCCAATTTCTCCATTTCATAAAAGCGAAGTACTTCGGAACCCAAAAGACCAAATCGATTGCAAATGGTTTTATCCCTAGTCGTGATTATGACTCGACTGCCTGTTGCAAATGTGTCTCTTGGGTTATTTCCGGCCAGTTTTTTCAATTGGGAGAACTTATCCACGTCATCGAGAACCAGAAGCATCCTCTTGCCCCGAAACCTTGGTATGATCTCGTCGAATTCATTGTCGGAGTTACATGATCTCGCATATTGGCCACTGAAAATGTCCCTCAATAATTTGTTCTGCACGTTCGCAATGCCTCCATGACCCGTTGACGACTCACGAACGTCGGAAATGAAACTGTACACTTCAAACTGGGAATATAATTTATTGAAGATGACGCGAGCCAGGGTGGTCTTCCCAATTCCGCCCATGCCATGAAGCACCACGATTCTTACTCCCATGGAATCGCAGTCCAACAAATTTAACATATTGGAGACCTGGTCATCCATCCCTATTAGATGATTTGGCAAACTTTGATCCTTGATTCTCAGCTTTCCAATAATGTCCTGAACTATTAATCTAACGAATCTGCCTTCCCTGCGACAATGGAATTCCGATTCGATTATTTCCAAAAAAGTTTAATATTTTAAAGTATTTATTTCCAGAGAAAAAATAGATGACAAAAAACACGAAGTGAGAAGCAACAAGGCTCTGGTTACCCTTGGATGGCTCTCGAGTCCCATCCGCTGATCTGGCCGACCGCCATAAGTGCTTCCTCCCATTTTTTCACGGCATGGTGCCCGTGTCGACCCTTGTGGGCGTCGAGCGCTTCCCGATACAATTCCGTCCGCAGCTTTACATCGGCCGGATCAGCCCCATAGAAAATCGGCAGTATGATCTTCCTGCCGACGTTCGAACCTCTGTGGAGATCCACCATCATTTTGAGCTCCCTGAGGCACCACGCACTGGAGGCATAATTCCTGGAAAAGATGACGGCGTAAACCCTGGAGCTGCCAATTGCTCGCTCGAGCTCTCCCCCAATTACTTCGCCGCGACGGATCTCCTCGTCGTCCTTGAATACACGGAGACCGGCCCCCATCATGCACTCATAGAGATGGTCAACGATGCCGGAACGAGCATCGGGTCCCCGAAAGCTAAGGAAAACATCATACTGAGATGTCATGGAGGTGAGGTAATCTCGGTCACAGCCCTCGCTTCGTACGGATTACTTTCCCACCGCTCAAAGAAGAAGGTTATGGATTGAATCGAGGAAAAAGAAAGAGAGAGAAAGAGATTAAAATTACTTTGAGTTTTAAGTCAAAATTTCTCACAAGTGAAATTTCGAAATTATTTATTTTACAATTTTTTTTTATCCCACACTATTTCTGATACTTCTCGAAAATTGGCCTTGTATTCGGGATAGACATTGTCCACAGAATTCCCCATGTCACGCCGACATCCTTGACCATTATTTAGCATATTAAATTACTTACATGCCTCTGACCATCACATCATACCAACACGAATGATTCAATTTAAAACAAATTCAATATGTATTTTTTTTTATCTAAGAGACTTCCACTGTCCTTTTATATTTTTTTATTAAAAAAGGAATCATATATTTAAAATTATAACAAATAAATTATGTCGAGATTTATTAAGGCTTGGCGGAGCAATAAGAGAACTTCTAGCAGTCCATCACCGCAGGGGCTAAAGTCTCATCACCTACACTTCCAGTGACGTACAACGTCATTTTTTCATATAAATGCAGGAAATGTGGCACGCTTTTGGTATATTTTACGTAAGCGATGACGTGACTTTTATACATAAGTCGATGAGATTTGAACATATTTTGTATATTTTAATAGGTTTGTATAAAAAATTCTTAATGGCCTCGGATAAATGTACAAAATATATACGAAATTAGAAGAAATTTACATGTTTTGTTATTGTTCACATGTATACATCTAAGGTACGAATCGTGGGGCTAAAAACACGTCGACGGGACGTCGTGTCGTGTACAAAGTTAACATCATTTTTCGTACTTATGTACGGAATGTGACGCTTTTTTCGTACATGTGACAGAAGCCCCAAGGTGACATTCGTGCATGGGCCGTTGGGCTTAGTACATATTTCGTACAAATCTATATAAATATATGAAAAACACGCAATACTTCGTATATACGTAAAAAAAAAAAAAATGACATCACCTACGAACATCACGGGATATCCCGGACTTTACCCTTTTCCTTCGATCACAAGAAGTTAGTTATTCGATAAAAATTGTTGTTATTATATTATAATATTTCGATAATTTTATTTCTATCACAAAATGAACGCGCTTTCCCTTGAACCTTTCCATTTTGTCATTGCATTCGGACTGACTTTGACTTTCTATCTCTATCATGATCCCTTTTTTTTGTTTTATAAAAAGCATTTCATTAAATAGAATTTATTCCAAGTCTACATGTATTTTATATAATTTAAGTTAAAAGAGGAAAATAATTTATTATTAATTCTCTTATTTTAATTTTGGGATAAAAGAAATATTATCAAAAAAAGGAAAAGGTCTATTAGCAAAGCAACGAAAGAAGTTTGTTCGGAAAAGATGCACAAAATTAGGGATAAACATGAGATCCGGGTAAAACCTGAAACCGATCATAACCGGTACTAATGGAATTAAGTACGATTTCATGTTCTCGTATCGGAACCAAACCTTGAACTTGATTCGTATATATATATATATATAAATTAGATTCGTGTTTGAAACCCAGAAATTAAATCTGATGTTTGAAACACTACAACCGACATAGATTTGGGGCCGATATTGAGTTTTTCTCGAACCGTTGTTCTAATCATTTACACCCCTAGATAGAGGAACCGGAACATGTAGTAGAACAAGCAAGTTGGTTTTTGGATGGTTCATTGAGTTACCGAGTAGGTTCTAAAATAAGAAACTGGTCATTACATCGTAGGATCGGGTTACACGTCCGGAACTTGTCCACCCGAAACCTGATCACCCTACACGAAATAAGATCTTATTGTCTTTTTCTTCGTTACATGCCTTATGTGTTTGTGTTTCCAAGTTGCTGATAATCGACCAAACAATTTTATGCTTTGGAGTTGTTGGTGCGGAATTTTGTTTCCTGCAATACGTATCAAATTTTATAGTGATTTATGGTCACCGTAAAATAAGTGAACAAAGATGGAAAAGGAAAGCGAATACTTGAATTGATAAAACAGTGCTAATTTACCAAGTTCAAGATTCTACGCATTTACATACATGACGTGAACGAAAATACAACAAAAAGGGACTTGAAAACGATGATGTGGTGCTCCAAATGAACGACGGTGGGCGAACGGCGGCTATGGCAGATCCCTTTAGTGGAATCTACCTTGGTAGATCGGTGGTCAGATGTAGTGAAGTGATGGTGGTTTCAGGACGCTGGGGACGAGAGCATAGGCTGTTGACCAACTTAGACAAAATCTGGGTTTGTGTTGAGTTAATCGTGTCCTTTCCTTGATTTCTTCCAAGATGTTAACCCTCAACTTAGACAAAATCTGGGGACGAGAGCATAAGCTGTTAACCCTCAACTATGTGCTAAGCAACTTGATTTCTTCCAAGATGTTAACGTTCCTTTCTCGAGATCGTACAATAGTTTTATGCACGGGAAAACTGTGACCGTGCATTTCAAAGAAGTAGACAAAGTGTTATCTCGAACTTTCTTATGTTCAATCAAGTTCCCTTTCTCGAGGAATGGTGGGATTCTTGCATCCGAGCTTCTTCAAGTCTACTAACCATGACATGGTCTGAATTGCGAGGCTTTATGGCTGTCCTGGGCCGCAACCTGGAAGATCTTTACAGACCTGGTCCCGACCTAGAGAGTGAGTCACAAAACCTAGACTCTTCTCGCTAAGTCTTTTTTGTAGCTACAGTTAAGATTAAGATTGTAATCTTGCCCGAAGCAATTTCTGATAAGGAGCCTTTAGAGTCAAGGAAGCATAGCAAAGTCTGAACATTAAAGTCTCTTGAAGAGGAAAACCTTGAGGAAGAATGATTTAAAGCTCGAGAGGATAGTCCATCTAAACAGCAGAGTGAGGATACATATCATGAGAGAGAACCTCCTCTTAAGCGATAGAAACGCAGCCTCAGGAAGCAGGTAAAGCCCGTCCTCGAGGAGCCTGTTATTCAGGTCCTAGACAAAAGTTCTGAGGCGAACATATCTACCTCGTCTCCTCCCGAGGTATCGTCAACCAAGGTTCCTCCTCCTGATCCTGATGACGAGGTATTTTCTTACCTTTTCTCCATTTTCATTTCTTAAATTCATTTTTATTTTCTTCAGATTCCTTGCTCCTAAGAATGGAACAGGCTGATCTGCTCGTTGGAGTAACTGAGGAGGAACTCGAGAAGTTTTCTTGTCTTCTCGAGATGCTTTGGAAGCTCGAGATGTTTCATCTCTTGAGGGCATTGGGGTAACTCGAGATGGTGCGCCAACCATGGAAACTTGGCAAACCTTATGGATACAGACACGTGATTCAAATGGGTTGTCATTTGCCATGATTCATAAAGAATTAGGACGTGTTTAGATGCAAGAGAAGGGATTAATTTACTGTTAGATAGTTCCAGATCAATCAACTGAACCTTGTATCAATGCTTTCCATATATAGAGTGATTTGTAATCTTAAAAGAATAGATCAACTCACATGGAAATGAATCGGAATCAAATGATTTAAAACCATTTTAATTAATCAGATGATTAATTAAATAATTCGTGGTACAGATTACGCGACACAAGATACGTAACAGACTGTCCATGTTGGTTAACCTTCTACAAAATAGTAGAAACTTACATTCCGTATGTCATCAAAATCATACTAACAATCTTTTTTTAAAGTCAAAGTTTATGAATATTAAATGGAGAGGGAGCGAAAAAAGATTAAAGTCATAAATACGGCAAAGGATGATTGGAGGCAATGACGTGTTCACTCCACATTGGCCTCAATTATTTTCCATTTTTTCTTTGTCATTTTCCTTGCCCTCTTTTTTTCTTTGTTGGTTTCTAAAAAGTCAACCGAGAAAAATAAACACCGGGGGTTTCTAGAAAGTCACTTCTAGTTGTCGACAGGCTGAATATGGTAAGGAGAAGGCGTGCAAATATTTCTCGGGAGTGTTTGACAATAAAAATTTTGGCCACATGCCTTATATGAATGTGGGACAGATCTGGTCGAACGTTCAAAATTGGCCCAAGTGAGACCACGGAAAAAGGTCAGGAACACCTTTATACGAGACTACGAGAAAGGTGCAAATATTCTCCGGCATGTTGACCACTTCGACGAAGCCCAAACAAGGGGCTAAAGTAATTAGAATTCTTTCTTTCATGATTGTGGGGTTTGCTTGAATGATATAGGATAACATAGTAACATGCGAGGGTTCATCATAGTGTCTTTGGGTGCACCTCCACATCCCTGAGCCAGCTTTACAACGAGCTTCAGATGCACTCCCTAGAACGACTTACCTATGAGGGAGGCTCAACAAAGTTGTTAATTTACATCATACAATACTTTGAAATTGTTCCTTATCCAAGGCATACTCACCTGAGGATATTTGATTTCCTTTCGTAATCAAGTCCGTGAGAATCGAGACATTCGCAATAAGCTCACCTAGAGGACGTTTTAGTGACCGTGCAAAATGCTTCACATGAATTAATCACAAAAAGAATGCTTCAAGAGGAAGTAGGGGACTCAATTCAAAAATTGTTTCAAAACTTTCTCTTTCTAAACTCTCTACCCTCTCTCTAAAAGTTTTCCATGGGCTCTATAGGCCCATTCCCCTTCTCCCTTCCGGCCTTCCCCTTCAAGGTTCAGTTGATATTCAGTCGACCTCCCTCGGTGTGATTTTTCAACTACATGGAACTAGGGTGTATGGGTTTGTGATGGGACTGTGTGAAGTTGGGCTTGCTGATTTTCGGCCACGCCACTACGTACATGACAGTGGCGACGTAGTTTGGTCGGCCTCCGGATAATGGTTGTCGAGCTTAGAAGTTGTGAACTATCTGGTTCGGATTGGGGTGGAAACATGATTACCGTAACCAGCGAGAAAAGGTATCCCAATGTTGTGGCGGATGTGGGAAAGGAGGAGTGACGGCCGATGGCCGACATGAAGAGGAAACTATTGCTCTCGTGGGAGGCCAGGCTTGCAAGCGTAACGAGTGAAGACAGGGACGGTGTCGACGGCTGTTGGTCATTCGAAAAAGTAGGGAAGCGGTCGCCCGGTAGCCAGACCGCAAGGGAGCTTGAAGGTCGCCGACGGAGGATGCTCGACGAAGACTAATGCGAGGGTCGTAAGACGGACGGAGCTTCGCCAGTGAGAAAAAGAGGCGGACGGGTTGGGCGGCATGACGGCAGGTGGGCTACGTGATGGGCTTTAAATGGGGTGGGTTCTTTAGCCGGCAGGTTGTATGGTGCCTCGCTTATGTCAAAAAGGGTTTGGTGTCGGGAGGGCCTTGGCTGTGCCTTGTTCAAAATGGGTGTTAATTAGTTTGGGTTTTTTATAAGTAATTAGTTTGGGTTTAGTAGGACTCGAGTAGGAATAGCGGTGGGCCGGGAGATTGTGAGCTGAGCCTCCAGTCCATTGGTATAAATTCCGGCTCAACCTCCTTTGCTTTTAATGCAAATCCTAACTTACCAAAAAAAAACGAATTAATCATAACATCCTAAGAAGCTTGGTCAAATCATAAGCCAGTGGCTCCTTGCCTACATCACACCGAGTCTGACTGCAGTGGAAACACGTCGCGGTATAAATGTAGACGAAGGATGAAGTAATGTGGTTGTCAATAATAATAAAACAAACAAGTCAATGAAAAGGATTCACTAATGCAAAGAAAGTATACTTACAGCCATGAAAACACTTGCACTAACAACTTTATAATAAGACGACAATCAAGCAGCTCTTCGGGATCAAAGAATGATTGTCGTGTGTTTTTCTGACTCCCTAAGACTCTTATTTATAGACACAAGACAAAGTAACTATCGATCTAGATACATTGAACATGTGCTTATTACACTTAAAAATGATATCCTAGCGTCTGCGACAGCGCCAAAGTGCTCCTGCTGTGACAACGTCAAAGTGCTTCTACTGCGGCAACAACTGCTGCGACGACACCCATCGATGGAACTTGCTTCTACGCCAGCCATCGATGGAACCTGCTTCTACGCTAAGCACCGAAGGCACCTGCTTCTTCGCCAGCCATCAGTGGAACCTGGTTCTACGCCAGGTACCGAAGGCACCTGCTTCTACGCCAGCCTTCGATGATGAGACAACATCTGTTGCGACATGTCCTGTTGTCGAAGTAGTCTCCTTCAATGTTAGGACAACTTCTCTATATGCCTCAATCTATGTGTGGACAACAAGTCCATCGATGACACCTTTTCTGCATTAGGGTTGAAGCACTCTTTCGACTCTTCCTCCTTGTCGATGCACTTTCTCCCATCACTGGTCGATGCCCTCCAGGATGTCCATCGATGAGCCAGGGAGTTCTCCATCATCGATGGTGCTTCTCTGTAGGAGTTGTCTAGTCGATGACTGAATCATCTAACATTTGTTGATTGATTTGAATATCAATCAACGGCCGAGAATTACATTGTATAAATAGAGTCTCATCAGATCACATCCATCGTAATCATTTCATGATGCAACAGAAGAACCAAGCAATAAGAACTTGACCTGAACCCACGGCAACATAGCTGAACTGTAAGGCATACTTGCTTGGGATCATAAACTCCTACCCATCGATGATTTAGACTATTAATGCCTCTTCCCAGTTGAATAACCAAATCGAGGTGTTTCACTCATTGAATGCGAAGTAAATTGTTCCGATGCCTTTTGGCAAGATGCCCCTCTTTCTGTTCAAAAGCCATGGACCGCCCCATGCCATATTCCCCGCATGCCAAATTCATCGTCTGCAGTCGACATACCGCATCAAAGTGTGAACATCTGTTTACACAGTAAAGTCATTTTAGGGTTCAATGTTGACAAGCCCATTGGATTATCGAGGGATAATATATATACATGGCTAAAGAGGTGTTGAGTATGGCCGGTTGTCGCTGCATGATTTAGTCGCGGCGTGGTTCGGTCAAACATGGTCCAGTCGGAGCATAACGCATCAAGTCGAAGATCATTCAAGAAACATAGTCGAAGTGAAGGCAGAATTATGTCCAGTCGAAACCGATTGCAAGCTGAAGAAGGAATTAGGTTGTGTTCGACTATAGAAGGCTATCATTTAACATGTACAAAATGTGTATGACGGTTAAGTTAGCGGTTATTGTTAGGATGGGATCGAGTATTAGTATAAATAGTTGACGAATCTTTTGTAATAAGTTAGACAATCATTCAACACCCTGAAGGGCTGCTTTGTTATCTTCTGTACTTAGCATTTTCTCTGAATGGAAGTAAGTTACTTCCTTTAATGTGATTTTGTCTTTTGATTCAATTTCTTTTAAGTTTTGGCGCCACATCTATCCTATTCATTACTGTGATTCTCGTTGAATTTCGCGACATGTTATTTCCTTGTAAAGAACATTGAAGATGATCCACTCAACATTTGAGGTTAGAGCACTCAAATGGAATCCAATCCAACAAATTGAGCTAAACCTCTAATTAGTCTAAGAACCAGAATACCTACGCCCCACGTCTGATCTAACCGACTACAACAATCATTCCCATCCCTTCCCCGACACACTACAAACATCAACCAGCTATTGGAAGCAAAGAGTCAACTATTGGGAATGCATCAGGCGCGAAGAGGAGTGTACCGAATTTGAAGAACAAACGCTGATGGTACAGGGATTCTTGCAGCCGCGACAAAGGCGGAGTATGCTGCTGCTACGAAGGCGGAGCGTGTTACCACGGAAGGCGACTGACGTGCTATGACAGGTGCGGATGGCCAGCAAATGAGTGCCAGGGCAGTAACAGGGGGTACTGCGTGAGCTGCGACGATGAGTACTTCAGCGAGGAGAACGAACGCATTGTGTTGCACTGTAACATTGGATCACAAGACAAAGAATTCACAAAATCATGTTATTTGAACCCTCCACTCCATTTAACTCAAACCAAATCACATGCAAGGAAGGATGGCGGCATCCGTGTCCCAACTAGGAAAGCCCAATCTGATCCCATAAACTCTGGACCAGGTTTAAATTGCATTCTTAAGGAAAAAGAAAAGAATAAGCAAATTTACGGTGAGGTTTATGCGTAAGTAATAAATGATGGGAGATGTGAACACACTACTAACTCGGCAATGTTCAAACCGCATTTTGTTTCTCCACCCAATCGGCATTAATTAATTTTTCAATGGACATCAAACAGACATTTCTGATTAGTTCGTTACGTCACTTCGGTTTACAACACACTTACCAAGCATTTTCTCTCTGGTCTGAGTTTGAGAATGAGTAGTCCTTCTGCTCAAGTTCAAACACGAGAATACTAGAGGGATAAAGCTCGCGAGTTCCGGTTGAGTATTTTATTCTACCGTAATCGAGTTTTCTTTCATAATTTTTTTTTCTTAAATAACTAACATTATTCAGAAAAGAACAAGAGAATCACTCATGTTTTCATTAAGGTTGGAGCTAAACGTGGAGAGTGAAAAATGTAGAACTTTGTTAGGTACTTTGTGTGTGTTTTTTTAATTATATGTTTATTATTTTATGAATTTAATGTACCATTTTTATTTTTAGTTCTAGCAATTAATTTTTATTATCAAAACTAATAATTAAATGAATTATGGTAATTCTCCTCGTCAACCACTTTAGTTTTCTATAAGAAAAGTAAAAGGACAAGAAAAAAAATTAGACCGGATGATCAATGAGAGGGGATTTTGGATGAAATTTAATGAATAAATGGTAATTAGTAATTTATGATGTTATTACATCAAATCCGAATGAAGTTTGACTATGTGAATAATTTACAAGAGGACAAACTCTTGCTCGTTCTAATTGGTCCGATGGGGAAAAAGCCAATCCAACCTACTGAGACCGATACATTGAGAATCTCCGGACGTGTGAAGAGGAAGACTCGTATCACGGATTTTACCGATCGTCGTAATAATTGAGATTGCGATAAAGAGCATAATTTATCCTCCATGTACTATGGATTTCCATACCAATATTAACGAAAACATTATCCTTTCCTTTAGATTGTGATGTAATTGTTTTAATTAAATTCACATTGCCTTTCTTGTAGCCCCATTTTGAGTACTGCTACTAGTCAAAGGCATTATTGTCTTTTCTAAGTCAAAGCACTGGGAGGAAATGTGTTAATCACCCCAATTAATTGTAGGCCTTGTTGGGCCGATTGCGATCTCTCATGGGCCTTCCCTTCTGGTCCATTAACGGTGAATTACATTGTGGGCCAGAAAGTGTCGATGCAATTTGAACAGTCGTTATGGACCTTGTTGGGCCAACTATATCTATCATGGACCCGCCCTCCGTGTCCATTTAAGGAAGTATCAAATTCGATTTCAGAATAGCGCAACGGTATCAAGATTTAAAATATTTCTGCGCAGATCAAGGTTTGTCATTCATCAAGAGAGGTACATGTTTCACTGACCACATGATTCACCCAGTGTTTATCGACAGAGGGGACAACGAGCTCAAACATCTCGTGGGGATAATGTGCTGGGCGCAGAAGGGATCCGTGAAGAAGATGGACCTGCACATCCCTCCGGAGGAGGAAAGGTTTCATGTTGTCCAAATGGTTCTGTACTTAAGAGGGAAGCACGGCCGGTGGCGACGTTCTAGCCATGGACCTGCCTCACGAGATGGGGGATACTACTCATTGCTACAGCCGGGAGCATTTCTGGCGCCATACAAGATTTGGGGATAGGGATAAGCTTACTCGTGTAAGATATATTTTTCAAGATAGTTTTCTTACCTTGATAAATCTCCTTCTAAATATAATAATTTTGAACTTCAATTAAACGTATTCTTTTCTCCCAATTGAATTTTGATGGGCGGCCCTGCTCTCTCCTTCGTTGATGCTCACTGTTAGTGCCGAGGAAAGACGGCAACTCCCCACAGCTATCAATTGATAGGCGACACATGTCTGTTACATGAGGCAATGCGGAGCCACGAGGAGCAATAACAGATTTCCACTCTCTGCAATCGTTTCGAGGCCAACAAATCCTGAATTCCGCAGATGGAACCACTCTTACGAATGCTCAATCTCTCCAACAGCTCCAACTGTTCCAGTTCTGGAATCTCCACCAACGCTCGACACCTACCGAACTCAAGCGACTTCAGCCCCCTCAATCTCCATAAGTTAGACACCCTGAGGAGACGATCAGACTCCCCAATAGACAATTTCGTAAGACTGGGTAACGAATTGAGCCCACCAAGCTCGATGTCCATCATTGTCGAATTTTCGATCTCCAACCCCATCAAGAGCCTCAAGTTGGAGTAACTTTCCCAGGGTATGGTTCTTCGCAAGTGCTAGAGTGTCAGCTTGCGCAGAGGAGACGGAAGCTCCGAAACAGACGACATGTCTGGAAAAGACAAATCAAGAGTCTCGAGCCTGGAAAGGGAGCCCAACTCGGAAGCTCGGCTAACTGTAAACATTCTGCTTTGGGGCTGCTCTTATCGATTTCGATGAAAATGTCAACTTTGTTAGGCTAGTAGGAAGTTTTGGAAGCTCTTGAAGCATGCTGCAGTTATACAATATGAGGGACTTAAGCCTTGAGATTCGACTAATGGTTGCTGGCAGGAAACGAATTTCACTGCCCGAAAGGTCCAAATATTCTAAAGCTGATAGGCTACCAATTTCTTCCGGACTTACTTTGTCGAGAGGACAATACGAAGCATCCAACATTGTTAGGCTGGTTGGAAGTCCTGGAAGCTCCTGAAGCATTTTGCAACTCCTTAATTTGAGGGACTTACGGCTCGAGAGTTGGCTAACTGTTGCTGGCAGGAAGAGAATCTCGCTAACGAAAGGTCCATATATTCTAAAGCTGATAGACTCCCAATTTCTTGCGGAATTCCTTTGTAGAGAGGACAATGCCAAGCACTCAACACTGTTAAGCTGGTTGGAAGTCGTGGAAGCTCCTGAAGCATTTGGTACCGTTTAATAGGAGGGACTTAAGGCTCGACAGTCTGCTAATGGTCGCTGGCAGGAAGCGAATCTTGCTGAAAGAAAGGTCCAAAAATATTAAAGCTGTCAGGCTCCCGATTTCTTCCGAAATTCTTTTGTTGAGAGGACAAAACCCCGCGTCCAACAGAGTTAGGTTGGTTGGATGTCCCTGAAGCTTGCTGCAAAATTGCAATTTGAGGGACTTAAGGCTCGAGAGTTGGCTAACTGTTGCTGGCAGGAAGCGAATGTCGTTGTTCGAAAGGTCCAAATATTCTAAAGCTGATAGCCTCCCGATTTCTTCCGGAATCCCTACATCGAGAGGGTTGGAGCCCAGAAGCAGGACTAGTAGAACCAGAACCAGAACTGGCCCAGAATCAGGGATTTTTTTCCTGCTTCTTCGTTCGTGGCATTTCAGAATACCAACCGCTTCTTTCTTCTTTAAACCCTCCTTTCTTTTCGACTTCTGAAACCGTTTCTTTGCCAAAGTTCGGACCTTTCTTCGACGAAATTTCGGTTTTTGCTCTTCCCCTCCATAAAGTTCCGAGCTTTCCTTCATCGGCACGCGGTTTGCAAGTGATAGCTTCCCAGACGATGTCCAACCATGTTCGATTCGGCCAGTACTACAAAATCGCCGACTAACAGGTGGTCATTTCTGTTCCGAACTGCGATCCTCCGCTCCTGACCTTGGGTCCTCTGCTCTCGTCGTATGCTTTTAAGGAGCACGATATCCCAGAGACCTATCTTTTGACTTAGCCGACTATTCTGGTATGTTGCCCCGATTTTTGTGCTCCTGTCTCATGGCTCAGCGCGAAGGAGCATGTAGGATTTCCCCCAACCGACGCTTCCACTGAGAACTGGTTGAAGTTGTGGGAAGATAAGTTGGACCAAAAGTTACACCGTTTGGGTCTGCGAGATTTATTGTCCATCTCGAGGAGGATTAAATTTTGTGATTTCAAGGTCTGCTCTAATCTGATTCCTGTTTGGAACTCGAGGCTGAATGTTTTCTTTCTTCCTAAGGACCCATGACCATCACTATAGAGGACGTCTGTTTGCTAACAGGTTGTTTTGCCTCGGGTGTTGACGTTCACCTTCATAAAGCAGAAAAGGATAGATTTCAGTATAAAGAGCATAAGATCTACAATACGGTCAACAACCACATGAATTTATTCCACGTTGTAGGGGAGAAAACTACTCAATGGGGGGTACAACAGGAATTTGATTTTTATCTCGAGTGGCTCAGTAAATATATTTTATGCAACCCTGGAAGGCAAGCTGCCATTTATATGTCCTCGATCGGTAATTTCTTGGTCCAGATCGATGAGACTGTGGCTTTCGCGCACTTCCTCCTCCAACTGTTATACAGAAGTCTTCGGGTTTCCTCTGCTATTGTGAAAGATAAAGGTTTTCCGAATCACCGGTCCGGAGGACCAATGTGGCTGCTGCACTTATGGGCACTCATCTGGTTCCTTCAGTTATCTTCCTTTGACAAGTCAGTGTTTAAAGGCGACAGATGCTTTGGATTTGATATAGCCCTTCGTACTTGTAGTGATTCGGGCACTTGGTCTTCTAGGCCTATCACTTCTCTAATGAGAGAATTGGCTGACCATTAGAGGGAACAAGAATGGAAGCCGTATCCTCGCAACAGACTCTATGCCGCTCGATACAGACTTACTGAATGGCCTTACTGGAATAGTGGTCTAACGCCTCGAGACTTAGTAGGAGCCTGCCAGGGGAGCAAGTTTATGTTTGAGATGTACAACCCACAACTGTGCACTAGACAACTTGATTTCTTCTAGGATGTTAGTGTTCCTTTCTCAGAGTCTTACAACAACTGCGACTGTAAGTTTCAAGAAAGCTGATGAGGTATTGGCTCGGACTGCTTTGTCCCCAATTGAGTTTCCTTTCTTTAGGAATGGCAGGATCCATGCGTCCGAGCCTTTCCAAGTCTATTGGGCCATGACATGTTCTGAGTTGTGAGGAGACGGCTATCTTAGATAGCAGCATGGGTGACCTGGCTTATGTTATTAATCGCCAATTGTTGTGGTCTTAATCTTACTTGTTCTACAACTATGGTTGGGACATAAAGTCCGATAGTATTGGCGTGATTCCTATTTGACTAAAAGTCAGGCGTTTGATTATGAATACTGCTTCTACTTTTAATGCTTTAAGAGGAAGAGATTTGTTACATAATGCTGCAGCTATTCCTTCTACACTTCATCGGGAATTGATGCTTTGGCTAGATTCGGAAATCGAAGTTATTCCGGCTGAATCAATTCCTCTTCCTTGTGTTAATATAGTTGAAATCTTTACGGGGAAAATTGTAGGCACCTTTGAAGATCTTAGCCTAAAGGAGAGGTACAACCTTGGTTACCCGAATGTTGGTCCGCTTGGTGAATCTTTTGGAGCTTTTGAATACCTTGTAACGTAAGGAGGCCCTCCCCAACCTGATGTCCATGCACCCACTGGTTGGGATTCAAACTAAGTCCCTGTCCCTGTAGATAGGAGTGAGCATTCGGAACGGACTCGGATATCCGAGTCCGAATTTCACCCAAGTCCGAACTTCCGCGTTATATATTTTGAAGTCCGAGTCCAAGTTCGATTGTATATATTTCCGAATTAATTCGGACTCGGAAGTCGGATAATCCAAAATTTTTTAATTTCAAGCTTAAAAATATTAGTCCAAAATCATCCAAGTCTAATGCTTCAAAAACTAGTCTAAAATTCCATATCTACATAAGATTAATAACAATTCCCATGTCATAACAATAATAATTGCAAATTTAGATAAAAAAGAGCAAGGGGATATGCTTAAAAGCATCTTATGTCTTCATTCTTGAATCCATGAAATGTCCTCGAAATTTGAATACGCTTTCATACCCACTTTCTCAAAATCTACAATTCAAATTAAATAATGTTAGTACACAAAAATAATACCAAAACTCTAACTTTTGATATAACAAATATAATTAAAAATATCAACATTACCATCTTCAAGTTTTTCAATATCGTCCGTATCTTCTTCAATACCAATAGGTGAATAAGAATCTCGAAGCCAATCTTGAGTGCATAAGAGAGATTCCACAATTCTAGGAGATAATTAACTTCGAAATGAATCAAGCACTCGACCTCCAATACTAAATGAAGACTCTGAAGCAACAATAGATATAGGAATTGACAAAATATCACGAGCCATTCGATCGAGAATGGGAAGTCTATAACTCAACACTTTCCACTATGCTAAAATGTCAAATGAATCAATATCATCCTCTAGATTCTCAACCAAATACTTATGCTACTCTGACTTGTTACTTTCACCATCTATTTATTTCGCCTTCTTAGATTCCTTCTTCATCTCATCATATTCTCATCAGAGTCATCATCATCATCAACATCATTAACACCTCCTAATGTGACGAATTGAGAAGGAGATGGTGCAAATTTGCATTTATAATCATTGTACAGTTCATAAAGTGCACTCTTCACATTTTCAAATAGTTGCTCACTTCTTTCAGCTTCATATATGTCTATCAAAGTAAATCTCAAAAACTTCAACTTTTGTCTCGGGTCAAGAACTACTGCAAAGTATAACAACATGTCCATTTTTTTAAATGCACCCCAATATTTGTTATAACTTGCTGCCATTTGTGATGCCATTATGGACAAAACTATATCACCACTCTCTTTCCATTTTCTAAAAAGAGCATGAAGATTTGCAATTTCATGAAAGAAAGAATGAGCACTTACAGACTTTGATCCAGAAACCTTCAAAGTCAAGTTGTAAAATCTCTTCAAAATGTTTACCAACCTTTTCACAATCTCCCAATCCTCATGAGTAGGCAACACTTCTTCCATTATCATCTTTAAGATCAAACTTCATCAAATGATCCAATTGCTCATATCTCACAAAAGCCTTTTGTAACTTTTGAACTGCATCCAACATCTTGTAAGTAGAGAGCTCCATCTCTTCCATACTCACAGCTTTTATGAATAAAGCATACCGACCACATGAATTTTTAATGTATTTAACAACAGCTTGAACTCTTCTAATGACATCAAACACACCATGCATACTCATGACATCCGTAAAAATGAGGTTTAACATGTGAGCAAGCATCTCATGTGAATGTACTTTCCATATAAAATAAGCTTGCTCTTATGCTTATCTATCAAATAATTCACAGAAACTTCACTGGCACTTGCATTATCCATCGTTACTACAAACAACATATCAATCCCCCAATCATGTAAACATATTTCCAAAGCCTCCCCAATATCATTTCCTTTATGAGAAAAAAGAAGCAAAGCTCAACAACTTCTTTTGGAGATTCCAATCATCTTCAATGTAATGAGCTATCACGCACGCAGTTCATTTTTTGAATTGAAGTCCAAGTATCAGTTGTGATGAAAACACTTTGCGAAGACTTTCTAAAATATGCTTGCAACTTCGCTTTCTCGTTGGTAAACAATTGAAAACGATCTCGCTGAATGGTCCAACAAGATGGAATGCGAAACTTCGGGCATGCAATTTCCATGAACGATTTAAATCCTAAACCCATGAAAAACTTGAACGGCAATTCATTCAATATTATCATCTTAACTAAAGCTTTTCTTACGGCCTCAGAATCAAACTTATAAGTACCTAAAAGTTTCTCACTAGTTGTAGAGCTCAAACCAATCAATTCTAGTTGCTTATCATCCGAAGAAGCCTTACCTCGACAACTAGTCAAATGATTCTTCAATGGGGCAGTTTCATTTCGTGACCCTGCTCGAATTTCCTTTTGTCAATTGTGGCACCTTGCCATGACTTGACCATCTTTAATATATCTGTCAAAATGCTTCCAATGTACTGATCTTGGCTGAATTGATTTTCTTTTCTTAGTAGGAGAACTCCCAAAAGCAATTGATTCAATAGGAGTGTCGACCATGTCCGCATCATTTTGTGAAGAAACATTCACTGTCTCCATAGCAAAATCCTAAAATAGAAAATAAATTTACATTAGATTAGAATATCTATCACAACAATCTGATTTGAGGCATCTATTTCATTTGAAATTCATCATAAATCCCTCATAATGATTAAACACAAGTATGCATACAAACAGAGATCTCCTGACCTTGCCCAGAGAGCCGACAATTGCTGATCGAGGCGATAGTAAGGGTGATACGATAATTGCCCAAGAGGGGGAGAAGCAGCCGGTGATAGAGCAAAAGCCCGCAAAGAACTCGTCGGAATGGATAAAGATCAGACAGCACGGAAAGTCGCTCAAGGCGTTGAGTGCGGTGCACTTTTGCCAAGGAATTCAAGCTCACGAAGGCTCAATCTGGACAATGAAGTTTGAGATGGCAGCCCCTAACTAGCTTCCTTGAAAAAAGATCCGACCTTTAAACCTCTCCCCAGCTGCAAGAAGCACTTGCTGAACTTGGAGAAGGGTAGGCAGCCAAGAAGCGATCTTCTTCTTTTGCTTGGTACACTAAAATCACACGAAAACCCCCCAAAATTATTCTCACAACGGGGATGGGAGGACGAAATGGGTGGAGCAGCAGTAGCAAAGGGCGGGGGAGAAAGTCGTGGAGAGATGGAGGGATTCCGATCCTTGGGTTCTTCTCCGGACCGCTGCGTTGGTGCAACGAAGAAGAAGATATCGTTAGCAGAGGAGGGGAAGACAACAAACGACTAGTAGGGAGGCTTCGGGGCCAGGGGAGGGAAGGGGAGAACGATCTCTCATAAGAGAGTCGGGATTGTAAACCCCGACAATAGTTACCTAAAAATAATACATCCGAAATTTCGGATATTCGGACACCTGATTTGTTTTTTCAAATTCAAAATCCGAGTCCGTTTCCGAAATTTAAATTTTGAATACATCCGAATTTGAGTACAAAATTACAAATATTCGAATCCGAGTCCAAATAAAATCGGATTTCGGACTCGGATTTCGTAATTCGGATACTATGCTCACCCCTACCTTTAGAGGTCGAAGCTGCGGCTCAAGCGCAACGTGAGGAGAAACTAGTTGGAAGTCTCCAAGCAATAAAAACGGCGCTTGGGCAAGAGGATGATCCTATCACTAAGGGTAACAATGGATGCTGTTGAAAGGAAAGATGGTGCCAACCCAGATTTGGAGCCCGAGAGACTCCTCCGGGGAGAATATGATGCCTGACCTAGAGGAGGAAGACGTAGTCGTTGATGTCATGGAGCGACTACGAGTGTATATAATAACTAGGCCTAGGGTTAGTCTAGAGTTGTGTCTAGATGCCAGTTCACTGGACGTTGATAGTCCCGACCAGTGTGTTGAAGAAGATGAGTCGAACCTTGTTTTGACATCGTGTAAGGGTTCGACTAGTGTGGTACTTCATTCTCTGACGAATAAAACAACGTTTTGTCACCAATTTGTTCTAGGTTCTGTCGAGGATCGACAGTCGTTCATGACACCATGTGATGTTCTCAAAATAGTGAACTTGGGTACTGAACAATTGCCTCGACCAACTTTCATTAGTAGTGAAATCGATGGGAGACTATTACACTTGATTCTGAAAACCTTGCAAGAATTCAAAGATTGTTTTGCTTGGGATTATACTAAAATGCCAGGGTTAGATAGAAGTTTAGTTGAACATAGACTTCCAACGAAACCATATGTCAAGGCAGTAAAGCAAGCACCACGGAGGATTCCAGCACAATATCGTCAAAATGTTTATGATGAAGTAAAAAAAAAGCTTTTTTACATTGGGTATATTCGAACTTCGAGATATATTAATCGGATAACACAGATAGTACTCGTGAAGAAGAAAAATGAAAAAGTAAGGGTATGCATCGACTTCAGAATTCTGAATAAAGCAACACCTAAAGATGAGTACCCTATGCCGATCGCGGATGAACTCATTGACAAGACCTCTAGTCATCAGATCATGTATTTCATGGATGGATACTGTGGTTATAATTAGATATTCATCGCCGAAGAAGATGTCTACAAAACTGCATTTCGTTACCCTTTTGGGATATTCGAATGGGTAGTAATGTCATTCGGATTAAAGAATGCATGTGCGACATCATGTCAATATCGATCGGGAATCTTAGCTTGACTCTTTGATCGGGAAAACTGTTGAAGTTTATATCGATGACATCGTTATAAAGTCAATATCGGATGACATCAAGCCAATGATCTAAGAAAAGCTTTCTTGCAAATGAGGAAGCATAATCTCAAGTTGAATCCTCTTAAATGCGCTTTTGGTGTTCGAGCAGGACAATTCTTGGGTTTCTTAGTACATAAAAGGGGAATCGAGATTAATCTTGGAAAGATTAAAGCTATTCAGGATCTTTGACCACCATGACTAAGAAACAACTTCAGGGTTTCTGGGTCGAATCAATTATTTAAGGCGTCTTATTGGTAACATTGTTGGAAAAACCGAAATGTTTTCCACTTTGTTACGTGGTAAGGATGGTTTTGTCTGGACTAAGAATCGCCAAAAAGCCTTTGAGACAATTAATCCTCCAGTATTAGCACCCCCAAAGGTTGGACAGCCTTTCATCCTATATGTGGCTGCAGGGGAACGTGTCATTGGGTCACTATTGGCCCAGGAGGATGATGAAAATAAGGAACGTGTTGTCTGTCACATGTCACGCATCTTGACTCCAATCAAGATTAAGTATTCAAATAATGAGAAATTACACCTCTCCGAATTTTATTCAGCATTAAAGATACTGCACTACATCGGTAATAATACCATTTATATAGCCTTTAACCCTCCAATATTGAAAACATTCTTCGACAATCCTTTGCTCACCGGTCGACTAAGTAAATGGAGCCTAATTCTATCTCCGTATGATTTGCAAGATCGACCTCAAACAACATTTAAAGGACAAGTGTTAGTCGATTTCCTTGCTGACTATGGGGAAAGCCAAAATGCTTCCCCGTCGAAGATGAATATTGGGAAGCATGGTTCGAATGGGTCAGCATCGAAAAATTGCTACGGTGTTGGCATATAGATTTTTTCACCTTTAAAGGTTCAGCACAAGTTAGCCTTTAAATTAGACGGAGTCTTTACGAATAATTCAATTGAGTATGAAAATGTAATTTTGGCTAAAAGAACTCTGGTTGATCTAAGGGTCCACTGTTGTACCGTATATGGTGATTCACACTTAGTGATTAACCATATTAATGGTATCAGCATGTGTACCTTCGAGTATTTACAACAATATCTAAACAAAGTGCATAAATTAATTCCATTGTTTAAAGTAGTCATGTTCATGCATATACTTAGGAAGGACAATGTTGTTGCTACCGAATTGACTCAACATGCGTCTGGCTTCAGATATAACTCGCAACTATTTAGTGTGTTTCCTCTGTTTTAAATGATATCGTTGCCCTAGTAAATGAGGTTAGTGGGTTTACGTCACAACAAGATTGGAGAACGTCCTTTGTCAACTTCCTCTCCAATCCTGGAATGGGGGCCACCCGCCAAGTAAAATTGTCAGCAAGATTTTATGCCTTGATCGATGGTGTTCTGTATAGAAAATAAAATTGATGGTGTATTATTAAGATGCGTTGACATGGATGAGGCGATCCCAATAGTGTTGGAGACGCATGAAGGATTGTGTGGCTTACACTTGTCAGGGCCAAACATGTGTTAGTCTTTTAGAAGACATGGATTCTTTTGGCCATCGATGATGAAAGATTTGGCTCGGGGATGTGAGAAATGTCAAAAGCATGATCCATTCTTTCATGTATCAGCAGCACTTTCACATCCAGTCGTGAAACCATGGCCTCTCAGGTCTTGGGCTATGTACATGATTGGGAAAATAAGACCAAGTTTGACTAAGGGAGATGCATTCATATTAGTCACGGCTGACTATTTTATCAAGTGGGTAGCATACAAGAATGTCACTCAAGTCGAACATTGTTGTCCCTCATAACATTATTGTCGGCAATGCAATAGTTTTTAACAGAATCATAGTCAAAGACTTCACTCAGGAGTTTGGATTCACGTTAACTAATTCTTCCCCTTACTATGCACAGCCGAATGGACAAGCTCGATCAAAAAATTATTAAAAAACAACATACATAAAATGATTGATAACAACCCTTGACAATGGCACACTTTGCTTTTAGACACCCTTTGGGCTATAAGGGTTACAAAGCGTGAAAGTATAGGTCAGTCTCCTTATAGTTTGGTATATGGGCATGACACAATACTACTCATTGAGACACGTTATAAGTCGATTAGGGTCCAGATGCATGAGAACAAGGATCCATGTACTTGGAGATCGAAGGATTGGAATCCCGACGCTTTGATGCTTTAAATCGAATTGAAGTCCAAAAGGAACGAATCGCTAGAATTTATAATAAAAAAGTTACTGTGAAGTCATTTGTGAAAGGAGACTTAGTTCGGAAAATGATCATTCCAATTGGGAAGAGAGACTATTTCCTCGAAAAGCCCATTTAGAGTCGATGAAGTGTATTTTAAAAATGCTTATCACTTGTCGAACTTAAATAGAGAACATCACGCTTTAAAAATTAATGGCAAGTATTTAAAGAACCTCGACCTACAGTGTGGAGTTCACATTCAAGGAACATTCAGGATAGATGCCCAATGTTGTGGACACAATTAGTGGGGTCAGTCGATCATGACTAATTGCTAAGCTCTGTCGATTTTGTGTTACATAAAGATGTGATACAAGTTTGGATCGACAATAATATTTAAATCTTATTACGTCGTCGTAGCTAGAAACACAACTTGATCTTCGATTGTTCCAATGACTGTTATGGACACTAAGGTCGATTGTCGCAGCCACTGTTGTGAAGCTCTTTCCTTCTCCTCGAAGGGCTTTCCTTCAAAAAGACTATGTCGCGCTTGCATCCTGGGAATCCCTCTTGTTCCCCTGCTGCTGCGCCACTGTGTCTTTTGGAGAAGCCACATTCTCCTCTACCTTGATAAGTAAGTGGCTTGGGATTCAAACCAAAAGAGCCGCAATGACGCCGGCAATCTGGGGCTTTTCTCCCAGGTTCCTTTGGCAGGGCATCTTGAAGCTTTTGCGGATCCCCGAATTTTCCACCTATCCCTATCCAGGTCGAGGCGAGAGGAGAAGAATATAAAGGTTCCCATCCATATGCTCCGCCACATATGGCATTTCAGCCATGGAGCCCTGGACAGGAGCCGATCCCTCACCTAAGGTTGTGAACTTGGGTTTTAAAAGGATTAAAGGTTGTGAACTTAGTTTTTGGTTTGAAAAGAAAGTGTTTCAAAGAGAAGACTTCTCGGCGAGACATTACGAGGGACCGAAGGGGATGAAGTGAGTTTCATCTTTTGGGCAAAGCTATTTGTCGGTGATTTCAAATCGTCGTGTATTAAATGAAAAAAGTAATATTAAAGATTTAGGAAATCTCAACAGTTTAATCAGCGAGATCTCTAGAATCTTAATAACCTGATCGACTGTTGCCCAGTCTGACTCGGGTTGGTCTTATCTTCTCGTGAACTGATGAAACTTTGAAAAGGCAAGACTACTGTTATTACAGAATACTACTTTTTAGAGGCTTGTCGAAAGACGTGAAAACGAGAGGATCGACTTCGTAAACAAAAAACAAGGGGACTAAGTCATCAGTTTATACAACTAAGTCCAAAACTCAGAAACACGAACTAATCTTTGCGCCTTCCCAACATCAGCATGATCGACAGCCTGAAATCATCCTTCAATTCAGAAATTGATTTCAATTGCAGGACAGTAGGGAGTTTCTGCTCTATCGATGCTCTGCCGATTCTCTCTTGCTCGAGGGAGGCTTGGACAGCTGCAATCTCATTGTCCTTAGTGGCAACTTCAGACTGCAATGCATTGAATTCGTGCTTCTTCGACTCTAGTTGTGCTTCTAGTTCAGAGATTTCCTCACAACGTGAACTTGCAACTTGACGAGCTTCTGCAAGTTCCGCAAGTCTGTTTCTTGTTGATTCATTGGGCATTTGCACGAAATTCTCCCAGATCTCATTGGCCATGCGTGCTTCAAAGTACTGCTCCCATGATTTCCAATAAGATCTGAGGGCAAAGCAAATTCCTCGAAGGAGGGCAGAAGTTGAAGGAGACTCTTCAATAATCCTTGCAATATTCTGTAGTCGATCTAGAGACTATCTGGGTACATCTTGTCGAAGGAGGACATCTAATTCTTCCAGAAGGTCATCCTCTCATAGATCATGACTTGGGACTGTCGGTGATGATCCTTCGGCTGACTGATCATGCCTGTTCAAAGGTGGGTGCTCTTCCTCCTGATCTATGACTACGACATCGTCCACAGGGTCTTGTTCTTGAACATTGACTGGGGCTTCGTCTTGATGTTCTTGAACATCGTCATGGAAGTTGGTTCGACTTGAGCAGCTTCATTTTTGGAAGTCCAAAACCCCCCAGTCCATCATCAGTGGTTCATATGACTGTTAATAAAAAATAAGAGAATAAATAAAACAGCAACAAATATACGGTCAGAAATGAATGATCATCGGCAAAAAGATTATCATCATTTCGTCGATCATTGCATCGACTTCGTGCTGAAGATTCTCAGATTCTTCCGAAGTCCTTTCGGATGGTACATCTTGGGCAGTGTTGGGGGATGGCTCATTCGTAGCCTCGGGATGGGCCGAAGAGGATCCATCAATATTAACATTCTCTGTTTCGACGTCCCCTGTTTCAATTGAAATGTCCGAATCGACCTGTTCAAAGTAAAAACGACGAACACGTCATTTCAACTAAAAAGTCAAATGTAAATGATGTTAATGTAAAAATTACTCTTACGAGATAGTGATTTCCATAAAGATCTTACTCTTCCTTTAGCCGGAGATGTAGAAGTCTTCTCTTGCATCGATACTTGGGGAGGGTGCTCCCCCTGGTAGCACCTACTTGGGGAGGGTGCTCCTACAGCACCAATTGACGCTGCTATAGACATCGAAGCTAACTTAGGAGCCGTGATCCCCCTGGTAGGCTACAATAGAAAAAAATAGTTAGTATTAGAATATAGATAGCTAATACACAAATGGAAACATACCTCTGTGTGTTCCTTTCTTCTGGTTGAAGCTTCATCTCTTGCCGGAGGAAGATTTTGAGTCGATTCTACTGTCGACTTCAACGCTCATCCTTTCTGCTTCTTCGATAAAGGAGGGACGTTAGAGACTGTCTGCTCATCTGAAGAGTCAACTTGAAGCTTGCACTTGGCGTTAGGTTTTGGAGGTGCATAAGGAAGGTCTGAAGTCATCGCAGCCTTACCCTTAGGAGACTTACCCTTAGGACCAGCTCTTTCGAAAGATGCTGAAGGAGATCTTTTTGGCTTCGACTTGATGATTTTAGGTCGAGTAGCTAAAAGCTCCTCAGTCGAAGGTGTAGCAATTTGGTAATTAGCCCGATGAAATAAAATAAGTACTTTATGGGAGAAATGCTTACCAGGAAGTAAGGCCTTCTCAGTCTTTGAAAGAAGATCTTTGAGAAGATCTTCTGGAAGAGTTCAATCCTTATAGGGGAACTTTGTCTCTTTCCTGATCTTTCTAAAAGTCTCACTCCATACCTCATCGAAGGTTATGGTGGTCCCAGTAGATTTATAGTTAGTTGGGAACTCGACTTCCTTCGACAACTCTCTCATCGTTCGGAGAACCTACAATTAAGGATCATACTATGTTAAAATAGAGAATCTGACATAGGAATGTTAAAATACAGAATCTGACATAGGAATGTTGGAATACATAATCTGACATAAGAATGGTTTGAGAGCGTTACAGTGCTTTCATGAGAAAACTGTATGTAGACACGCCTCGAGAAGTCAGTATTGAAGGATCGGTAGTGCGGCAAGGGAGGACTTTGGACAAATCTGAATTTTCTAGCACATAGTTGAGGATTGTAAACTTCGAATATGAATCCTCTAGACTCGCAAGCCACTAAGTCCCTTGTTAATGGCACTGTATCCCAGTACTCATTTGGTTTTGCCTGGCTTTGAAGATGGTGGTACTGGTAGTTGGCAGGGAATGGATCCCAATTGACACGGTCCTTTGACAAGAGTTCTTGGAGATAACCAACAGTAGTAAGACTTCCCTAATGCTCATAGCAGAAGTTCCTAACTATCTCTTGCCCATAGAAATGGTGAGAACTGTCACGAGGCTGGAGTCGAAAGTTATCACAGAACTGAGGGAAATACAGATGGATCCAACTGTATACAATCCACAAAGGACTAGTTGCAGGGACACTTGGAAACATAGAAAGAACCTTTGTCGATGTCGAATTACCCTTGGTTGCACTGGTGTTCTTCCGAGTTGCTGCTTCGAACAAGCCTCGATATAGAAGACATTAGAGGAAGAGAGGCAAGGAGATAGTCTCTTTCACTTTAATTAAGTAACTGGCCAAGGGGCACAGCATCTTCAAACGTTGTTTTCCTCGACCATAGAATATAAACTTCAACAACCACACCAGCAGAAACTCAAACTCAAATTCATCACCCCATTTTTCAGAATCTGAACTCATATGCTTAGCAATAATCTTCGATGTCGACGATTCTGGAGGAGTGAAATCCCCTTTTGCTTCGACTTACCAAGGGGAAGCTCCTGACGCATAACAACCAGTAAGGAAACTCACATATGATTAGTTAATTGTCAAAAGACCCTCAGGCAGGAAGAAACAATTGGTATTGATATCCAACCAAGAAAGCAAGGCAGCTAATGGGCGAGGATTGCAGTGCATTCCCTCAACTGACAGCTTAACAATATTAGCAATTCCTCGCTGTTGCCATTCCTTCCTACGGACACTTAACCACTTACGAACTCACTCATCATAACCCATAGACGATCTAACTATGGGGAAGCAACATAGATTCTCCAACTAACTCGAACCCTTGGTCCAGTAAGAAGGATCCGTAAAATCTGACCTATGGATGGGTAAACCAGCAAAAGGATAGAGGTAATCATACGTCACCTTCTGTTGAATGAAGGTGGAAGACCGGAAGAACGGGCCGACGGTTACTGATGGTGGTGCCTGGGTGTCATCCGTCGCTTCATCGTTCGCCATGTCTGTTATCATACCTAGAAGCCATGATGGATCTTGATGCTCGGAAATGGCCATGAAATGCAGGCTGTCGCCGTGGAGGGGAGCAGAGTTGATGAAAGCGCGAGACATGACGATTCTAGGGTTTTGGAGGTTTCTTGCTTGAGGGAGAAGTTTGAGAAAGATCAGCCATACGGTTTTTGGAAAAGGTGGCCAAAATGAATCCCTCGGGGTTAAAATGACTTTTAAAGGTTGACACGTGTCGTTCGAGATAAGCTAAATGTTTACATAGTAAAGCCATTTTGGGCTACGATGTTGGCAAGGCCCATCGTTCTAGGTACTAGTCCAGTCGAAGTATGATTCAGTTGAAGCATCGTCCAGTCGAAGCCCAGTCCAATCGAAGCTCAATTTAGTCGAAGCATGATCAAGTCGAAGTACGGGCAAGACGAAGTTCAGTCAAGACTTGGTCGAAGAAAGTTCCAGTCGAAGTTTATCGTCAAATGTAGTCGAATTGTGTTGTGTGCAGGTAGTTCTAATAAAGTATGTGTAAAATGTGTCTAGCGGTTATGTTAGCAGTTGCGTTAGCAGTTATTGTTAGGATAAGATCAAGTGCTAGTATAAATACGAGGTTAGCCTCTTGTAATAAACACACGACAATCATTCAAAGACCCGAAGAGCTGCTTGGTTGTTTTCTTGTACTCCGTTTTCCAATAATGGAAATAAGTGTTTCTGTTGCCGCATTCGTGTTGTTCATTTCACTGTTTGTTTAAAAGTCTTGGCGACCACTTTTACTTTTACAATCACTGTGACATCTGCCAAATATCGCGACGTGTTGTTCTACCCGCAAGCATTGTCTCTAGAACAAAAATTATTATTAACTTATCTTCTTTCGCAAATCACATGCAGCAGCGGTCGAGTTCTTTGAGACTTGAGCAAGCCAAGTAATAAGTCATCGAGATGAATATCTATTGTAAAAGAGTATAGCATAAATATATTGTGTATATATATTCCTATTCAATGCATAAGTACAAGAGACATGTATAGCAGAGAGCATAAACCCCTAGATGTGGGACAAGTCTCGGAATGATTCTAGACTAACTTTTACGTCTAAATACACTCTAGCATCAAGGGATCGGAGCTAAAGATAAAGTAATTCAATATTTGATAGCAAGGCCACTAGAAATGGAATCTTGGCAGCTATTAAGAGAACTCGAGATGCGGTTAAGATACTACAGAGCTAATTCCAACCGATCACGTCACACCTCTTTAAGACAGCTGGATCTATAAACAGATGATCTTCAACCCAAGTAAAGGATGAATCTTAAAGGATACCAAACATGTGTATCATTCCATTTGTTGCAGAGGCGGCAGGAATCTTCCCATTGTGGTTAAAGCAAAGAAAAGTGATTGTAGGTGGATCTTCTCCCATAGGCCACAAAAAGCAGAAACAGTCAAGTCATCAAGGATTAGGTGAAATCCCAAACTCTGCATGAGCAGATTTTAGAACAAAAAACTGCATACCATGGCCTTCCAAGTCTTCATGTTCCAGACATTTAGTGACACAAATTCCAAGTTTTCTATGGTTCGAGCATCACTGTACCATGATAGTCTGATTTGGAGAATAATTGCTCTGCGCGCCAACGATCAATGCCTACCCGTTATTCTTGTGACTTCATATGTGCAAGTTAGATTATCTCTGATGAATTGCAACCTGTTCATGCCTTCCTCCAACGTCTGAAGGGAGTTTTGATTTTTAGATACGACTCCTATCGAGCTTTCATGGATTTTGGGTTTCCTGATAAATTCATCACTTGTGAGGTACTGCATTTTGAAGGTCTGTTCTACGGAAATAAATGTATTGCCAGATTTGGCGCATGATGAAATTAGATCTTATTACTCAGTGGCGTTCAAATGATTATGTCGTGCTTTATGTTGAAGCATTGGTGTCGGTATCTTGTTTGAAATAATTTAAACCAAGGCAAGTATGCATCTGTAGAATAATTATCTGGGTAAATATTCCCTTAAAGTGCAGCATTAGAGTCGTGGTAATCGAATGATGGTAGTTCCGCTACTGACGCCTGATATTTGTAATTTAGCTTTTTTGGCATTATTAAAATTTTAGAATTTTCAGATGTTTGTTTGGACTCCCACAAGAAGTTAGCATGCATTTGGTGGTTTCAGAAAATCAGAGGTAAGCAAATCGAAATTTTTGATTCGTGGCCTCCTGTATGCATTGTTTGAAGTGGCTATATTTTTTATCTTGATTAACTATGCTATATTGTCACGTCATTCATATTTTAGTGTGACTTGTAGTTTGTTTTGTCGATGGTTTCAATTGCATCGAGCAGTGGCTGGTGATATCTGATGTTCTTGGCCCGAATTCTTGCCATCTCCTTGAACTCTATGCACTATAGCAGAGCAGTTACTACAATAAGTAAGAGATATGTCGGTTCCCTCCTTATTTCATTGTCTGGGAATGGTTTCCCAATTTTAAAAATGCATTTTTCTCTTGTTAGACTTTGTTTTGCTTTTTGAGCCAGAGGCTTGATTCGTAAAAATGCAGGAATATAAACGACAAGACAAGCACGTTTGAAGATATCATCGATGCATACCTGGTTTATTTGCAGTTAATTCCTCAAAGGTTCCTCACACGCACCATCCACTTCTCGGGTCCGACCCAAGTTTCTCTTAATTCAGACCACTGCAGTAAATCCAGCGATGGAGAAGGCGCTTCAAATAATTCAAAAGTTCGCTGCTGATGGCCGTTGTGGACGGATCCCAAAAGATAAACTTCATTTTGGTGCTCCATGGAGACATCCCCCTTCTGACCCCAATCCTGAATCGAACTTGCAATGGGCAAAGCTTCAATTGATGGGCTTTGTTCAGCCCTTGGTCATTGCTGAATTCGGGGTATATATTTGCTTCAACACAATATATTATACCTTCACTCCAGTAACAACACTCTACTTCGGCATAAGTGATAATCTTGGGTGAAATTTATTTTGGTCGATTTCTTGTCGTTAGTCTTAATCAAAATCCTTTTGCCAGAACTAGTAGCCCAGTTGCTACTTGTTCCTCTCCAATGCCACCCTTTCTTTGCTAACTAATGATTGGTCAGGTAAATTACTTTGCCTATCGCAGCCTTGAAATCTATGATGATACGGCGGATTTTGCATCGTTGGAGGTGCTGAACGTTCATTTATCCATAACTGTTTATATCTCCTATTGGTTGGCTTACTTTATACTCAATGGGATCCTTCTTTTAGGTTAGCCTAACTTCCTGTGCACGCGCCCTCCGGCCTAACACGCAACGCTTCGGACGACCCGAGGATCCAGACCCGCTCCCCCAAGGCCCTTCCAGTCGGTGTCACAACTCGAACATCGAACACTGCGGAAGAGAATTGGGTTGGACCCTCCCTTGGTTATCAAATGGGCCCGTGGAGTGTTTCATCAGTTGTCTCCAGTTCCGTGAAGTCGATGGGGGAAAGATTGTGTTAAGGCCTCATTCGTGAGCTTTTGGGAGGACTCGAGAGCGGCTCGTGTCGCCGTTACCCTTCCAAAATGGCTCTGTAAAAATAGTTGTTTAACCTTGGTAAACTATTACGGAGTCGCCACCGACATAATTTTAAAAACGGGCTTACGTCGGAAAAATTAGAGTGAGTTCTGGGATTCCTATTTATTAACTCTTACATTCTAAAATGTGAAAAAAGGTGACGATTGTCCAAAAAAGTTTCTTTTGTTTAACGGGCATTGGACCCAATGCGGGAGTTGGCCCGAACTCGTATCAATGTTTTATGAGTATTGGACCTGATTCGGGCTTTGGACCAAATCTTATGTTTGTTTGATTAGAAAAACCATCAAGCATTCGACGGTAATCCTAATGGGCCTATAGCACACTCATTCATGTCCAATTAGTTAGATCAAAGGGACGGAGAAGAGCGGTGACTATGAGCTTATACACTTGGGCCCGCAGCCCATTACAAGTGGGCTTTGAATTCGGGGAGACTCGCACCTCCCATCAATTACCTTTGGGCTTTGTTAGTGGGCCGCTGTGGGGATTCATTCATTGCATTTTACACACAGAGATCCAACCCACGGTTTGTTACACGCGCTTTCGAGTAATCTTCGAAAATTCGAGGTTGAATCTCCCAAAGTTGCATGCGTGGTGTACATGCAAAATAAAATGCAAGTGTGAAAGTAGAATGTTCGAGATATAGAATGTAGGAGCAATTCAATCAATCCTCTGTAATTTTCTCACATTTCAGTAGGTCGACGAAAGCGCCATCATTTGACCGACAAATGCTCAACTAATGACTTCGAATCAAAATGTTCCAAATATAAAAGTTGCAGAAAACTTGAAGATGCATCCAACCAAATTGGTTTCATGAGACTTTGATGCTCATGTTATGTCCAAGAAACAAAAGCAGCAGCTCTGCTCTTGAACATAAATATATTGTTATGCAAAGTCAACAAAACCCGATCGAAATGGCCTCAAATGGAAAAGTTCAAAAAAAGAGAGTTGTAGATAAGTTGAATAGGGATTGATCCCAAGCAGTTTCAGTTATTGGGAAGCCACACAGACCAAGTTAGGTCTAATGGAATATAGCTGCTTGCTTCACGGATGCACGAAACACAACAACTTCACTCTTCAAATTTCAATTACCAAAATCTTCATGTAAATGCATTCGTTTGGAAGATCAATAGAGAAATTGTTCCCCATTAAGAAAGAAAGCTGGAAAGAAAAAATTCAACTCATTCCATGCAATGAGCAAGAAATTATGTATAAAAACATCAAACAATGACAAAAGCGAAGTTCCAGCACATATATATCCCAAGAATCAGTCATAACTCAGGCTACACATGCTTGATTTAGACGCACGAGCTATCCACATGACCAAGGGAGAGAAAGGAAGAGGACGAACCTGACTAAGCTCGATTCCAACGCTGGACGGAAGAGCAGCGCCCCAGTAGTGGACGGTCAACGTCATACTTCGTGACTACCAGCCTCCGACCATCCCGAACTCGTGAATAATAATGCGTTCATGCACATTAACATCAAAGCACAAGTAGACAGAATGCGGTTAGCATGAGAAAAGGAAACATTGCATATGGGCGTTCGACGGTTTAACTAAGCAAGGCAAAGTCTCAACAGGGGGTGACCGTCTCAGGGAATGAGTGGGTACGGCTGAAGCTGCCACGACCAGCTTTGGTGGCCCTGTTGATGGTCACCGCAGTGAAGCGCGGGGCTGGCAGAGAAAAGCGGGATTGACATCTCGTTGGACTTATGTCCCGGGTGTCGGGAAAGACAACATCACGTTTGTGGCTTTCTAGAAGCCATTTTCTGGAGAGTTCTTCATGGGTTGGTCATGGGAATGTCGCTGGTTGCGGCCGTTGGCTGTTCGTTGGTTTTGTGGCTTCGTCATTGACTTGCAGGATGCCTCTTGGTGTGGAGGCAGGAATGAACGCTTGTGTCCATAGAAAGGAGAAGGAGCTGCTCGATTCTTATGAGGAATGTCCTTGATGAAGAAGCGACTAGACTCGTCGAAAACGTGAGGTGCTGGTCTGACAGTGGAAGCCAGGGAACACTCGCTACTGCCGCTGGAGGAGGCGTGAGTGGCAGGAAGGAGCTGTACGTTGTTGGTGAGGCCGCCTTCTAGCCCTTTTCTTATGAAGGAGGGTGCTTGTAGAGGCTCGGATGTGAGCCGTTGTAACTATGTTGAAATCGTGACATATTGCTGCTGGTTTGTGGGAGGGTATCTTGTTGCTGCTTTAGACCCGGAAAAACAACTGTTGCAGTTGATGTTGTTGAGGTGAGGCACCGTTATGAGGTGCTGGTTATTGAGATCTAGCTTCCCATCGAATAACGGGTGTCGTGATGTCACTATTCCAGGTCGAGGAGCGCAGCAGCTACTTCGAAGCCAGGAAGGTATTGCAACCGTGTTGTTAGCTACTGGAGTGTTATGGCAACGATTGGGAGGAATGGTGACCAGGAAGAAGGCCCGGGAGGTGGGGGTTTGAGTTTCCGGGACCGACGGAGTTGCTACTGTGGGGGTCTCTGTCTTGCCTCCATGTGGTCGCTGGGAAGGCCAGTGGCGTTGCTGTAAGTGATTCCTTGACGCTGGAGAGTCCAACTACGGTTAGCTCCCGATGCCAAAAGGGAGGTCACTGGAATCGACCATTGGCTATGAGCCGGGGAGTATGTTCTCTAACATTGTTGAGGCTAAGATGTGAGGAGGTGGGAGGAGGCTTTGGCTCCATCCCGGGAGGAAGGTCATAGAGAAAGGGGAAGGAGTTGGCCTTGGGTTCATGTCTAGCCTTTTCTTTTCAAGGGAAGAGATGTCTCCCCCAACCAACAGTGGAGAGAGACCTTTTTTATCACCCTTTTCTTCCTAATTAGGATAAGATCAAAGGGGAATTGGGATTTATTGGAGCGAAATTGTGTTCACCGTAACATGTATCGATTTCTACAGTGTTTCATGTGGTCGCTATAAAGTAAAAGAAATACGAACATAACAGGAGAGCAAATACTTGAATTAATGCAACAACGTTGATTTACAAAGACAAAGCTTTTACAACATGTACATGCATGACTTGAGTAAAAACACAACAAAAGAAACAAGAAAACTACGGCGATACGTTTCAGATGGACGGCGGCAGACGAACGGCGGCCATTTCCTTTAGTGGAATCTACCTTAATAGATCGGCGGTCGGACGTAATAAAAGTGACGGTGGTTTCGGGATGCTGGTTTCAGGATGCTAAAAAAAGAGAGTAAACTATGAATTATGTGTTTGACTTGTGTTCTGGTGTGCTAATTGAGATTTTAAAGACGTCTTCAATTGGTAGGTAGATACGCGTTCTCCTCGACGGTTGTTCATCTTCAAGCATGTACGCATGTGATTAAAACTTGATTAATGTTGAGTGTGTTGGGTTATTAATGGCCAATTTGGGGGATCAACACCTCCACATATCATCCTGTCTTTTGTTTTGAATTATGCATACACTAAACTCTCGATAAAAACTCAGACAACACGTACTTGCTTTCATTAAGATTCGGACGTTTGCTAGCAAGTTATAAGCTTAGCCTCTACTTGCCCGATCTAAATAAATGATATACGATAAATATATATTAAAATTGAGTAGTATAATTGAGTAAAAATATATATTATAAATTTTGGTTATGTTTTGTAGGTGGATTAGGCTAGACATTTTGACCTTATTATCATTTGCCTTTAAAAAATTAATAAAACATATATTTACAAATTAGAATGATAAAAATGTTGTAAAACTATCAAAAATAATAAATAAAAAATTTCGGAATAAGCTAAATTTAACATAAAGAGGTTGCTATGTCATTTTAGTATTTATCTGATATAATTGGTGGAAAAATATTATAATTTTGGAGTTTGCAAAATAAAACTACCAACAATACAATTTATCTTTTCATTTTGCCTTACAATTATTTATAATAATACAATTTCCACCATCTAAACAATATACACTTGATATTTTAGAATCACTCAACCAATCTAAGGCAAACAATTTAAAACCACAACAAAAAAAGGGAATAAATAGAACAAAATCAGTTCAAACACAACAAAAAAAAGGGAATAAATAGAACAAAATCAGTTCAAAACTTTGGCTTTTGTTGCAATTGTTTAAAACAGTTTGATTAATTGCAAAAGATTTTATGTTTGTTGATTGTAATTCCGAAAATATTATGAAGTAAAATATTTAAAGGAAAGTTCATATACTACAATTTGATCATCAAGTCAAGTCGAAAATACACATGCTTTATGGTAACCTAAACAATATAGGACATGAACACTAAAGATGCAAAAGAAATTCTCGTGTTAGTAAAAAAGAGAAATAATGTGATTAAAAATTTCAAAAATAATATTCAGAAAAATTGTTATTTCATAGTGGAATGAATATGGTCGGAAAAAGATAGCCTCAGCGAACGCAACATTGCTTAAGGGGAATTCATAAAAAGATAAAAGTTATCAGTGTTGTAAAACAAAGAACGGAAAGAGGAAAAAGGAAAACGAGAGAACACAATGCGGAGAAAAAGGAGGAAAGAATTTCTTATTATTTTCCAAGATCATCCTCATCATCATCATCATCATACGTAGATAACCCTTCTATTTATAGAAATTATACAACGGAAAGAATCTAAAGAATTATAACCGAATGAATAATTTATGATTATAATAAATGTGCATTCACATTATGTTTACAATACTCCCCTTTGAATATCCATTCCGATACTATCTTGTTAAAAACCCTTCCAGGAAAACTTCGTGGGAAATAACCATGGTAAAGGAAAAAAGAGTACAATATGTTTACTCATCCTCTTAGTAAGATCACTTTAAATCTCCAAGTTTGTGCATTTTAATTTTATGCACCAACCTTTCAAAAACTGTTATAGGCAAAGCCTTTGTGAATAAATCTGTTAGATTTTCTGATGAACGCATTTGTTGAACATCAATATCACCACTGTTCTAGAGATCATGGGTGAAAAAGAATTTCTTGTTTTCGAAATAGTATGTGTCGATGCGCTATCTACGAGACAGTCGCAATTTTCATTGATCAAGAATTCGCTTCCGGAAACCTCCATTTTTTTCATAAATAAAATATTAATTTTATTGATATATAAAAACACATAAGAAAATAAAAAAAATTATAATAATAAAAAGAATCCAAAATATAAAAGTAAGTTTATAAAAGTTTAATTTGCACAACAAAATGTATAATTAGGTAATCATAAAATTTCATTAAAAAAATAAACAAATACATCAAGAAAAATAAAATTAAACGACATTATTATTATTTTCATGCTCGATAAGAAAGTCAGCTATATCAAATTGGGAGTCATCAAAGCCAAAATCTATTTTATCATCATCGGAAGCCACTTTTCCTTCATTAGGAACGAAGTTTATTTCGATCGCCCTTTTTCCTTTTAATGACTCTTGATAGAGATTGATCAAATATTTGGCGTACGACAGGTACGTGACTAGTGGCTCTTCATGCCGTAATGATAACATTTATTCTCCACAGTCTTGTTGAATTGACCATTTTTATCATCATGCATCTCTTTGTCATTCTGCCCTTTTTCCACATATTGGGGACGATTGTTACGAAAATAATACCGACCACCACGTCCTCGACCATAACGACATCCACGTCCATTTCCACGGCCACGACTGGGACCACGACCACATTGTTGTCCTCCATATGATATCACATTCACTTTAGGGAATGGAGCAGATCCGGTCGGACGGGCCTCATGATTCTTCATCAAAAGCTCATTGTTTTGTTCGGCCAAAAGGAGACATGAAATCAATTCAGAATATTTCTCAAAATCTTTTGCACGATATTGCTGCTACATGAGCACATTTGATGCAGGAAAAGTGGAGAATGTTTTCTCCAACATGTCTGCATCACTAATAAATTCTCCACATAATTTCAATTGAGAAGTAATTCGAAATAATGTCGAATTGTATTCGTTCACCGATTTAAAATCTTGAAGGCGCAAATGCAGCCAATCAAATAGAGCCTTTGTAAGAATGATTGTTTTTCAAATGATCATTCCTTTCTTTCAAATTATTCCACGGGACCGAGGGATCTTTCATTTTGCTGACTAATTGCGCACAATGTCTTGCCCTTCTAGGAATCGAGTATCCGCTTTTGGGAAATGATGAATCGCTTTTAGAAATTGATGATCGATGATCCGCTTTTGGGAATCGTGGATCCGCTTCAGGGGATCGAGATTTGGTACGAATAAACTTTTTGATAATAAAAAAGTTAAAATAGCGTGTAGGATTACCGTTTACTAACTCCACGGAATCGTTGATTTAGCGCCCTTTCAATATGTGAAGAATCTTGCATACAATCGTCGTTTTCTTTTATTTCCTCGCTTTTCGGTAGAGCTTCGTGCTGATAACGTGTTGTAAAACAAGGAACGGAAAGAGGACGAAGAAAACAAGAGAACACAATGTGGAGAGAAAGGGCAGAAGATTTTCTTATTGATTTCCGAGATCATCCTCATCATCATCATAGATATTCCATCTATTTATAGAGATTTTACGGTGAAAAGATCTAAAGAATTCTAACCGACTGAATAATATATGATTACAATAAACGGGTATTCACATTGTGTTTACAGTTATCAAGTGTTTTTCCATAGTGTACTCAGATTTAATTGTTGCATAGAATAATAATAAAATTTTCTTTATTTTTTTTGGTCAACTTCTTCTAGGTATGAATCCCCAAGCAATCAATTCCCCGAAGTTGTAAGACAATGGAAGATATCACATGATATGGAGACGTGTGGAATCTTCTATGCGTTTACGAAACTTCAGGAAAGTTTCTTAAATAAGTAAGAAACGAATTTCGTAATCATTCGTAAACTACGAAATTGATGAGTAAAACTTCGGGAAAGTTTCGTAAACGTGTGGAATGGAAGAATGGGGCGCATCCCACATGATGCAAATAGCAATTCGTCCTCACCGCATTTGCTGGCCCTGCTTTCGTTCATACTTCCTATAAGGGCCGAAAAAGTACGGCAGCGTCCCACAACCCCAAAAATTTAGGAGACAATCGTCCATCATCCGGGGCACGCGGAGCCACGAGGAGCAATTAGCGATTCTCACAATCTTCAATCTTTGGAAGCCCGACAAATTCTGAATTCCGCAAATGGAATTGCACCCTGCAATGGTCAATTCCTCCAACAGCTGCAGTTGTTCCAGTCCAGGAATCTCCACCAACGCTCCACACGATCCGAACCTAAGCGACTTCAGCCCCCTCAATCTCCCTAAGTTGGACACCCCAAGGAGACTATGAGAGTCCTCAATAGACAATGTTGTTAGACGGGGTAATGAATTGAGCCCACCAAGCTCAATGTCCGTAATTGTAAAATTTCGGAGCTCCAACTCTGTCAAGAGCCTCAAGTTGGAGTAACGTTCCCAGGGTATGGATGTTCGTGAGTGCAGGATTGTCAGCTTGCGCAGAGATGACGGAAGCTCTGGAACAGACGCCGTGTCCGGAAAAGACAAAAAGAGTGTCTCGAGCTTGGAAAGGGAGCCCAACTCGAAAGATCGGCTAAATGTAATCATTCTGCTTAAGACCAAGCTCTTCAGTTTCTCCAACCTCCCAAGTCCAGATAGCTCCAAACGCTCCCCTTCAAAGTCTTTAGTACAATCTATTCCATCAGAGAGCTTTAACTCTGTTATGTTTGTCAGGACAGCAAAATTTGGGACTGCCCGTAGCGACTTCAATGAAAATGTCAGCTCTGTTAGACTGGTTGGAAGTTCTGGAAGCTTCTGAAGCATGTTGCAACCATCCAATTTGAGGGTCTTAAGGCTCGAGAGTCGGCTAATGGTTACTGGCAGGAACCGAATCTGGCTGCCCGAAAGGTCCAAATTTTCTAAAGCTGATAGGCTCCCTATTTCTTCCGAAATTCCTTCGTCAAGAGGACAATGCGGAGCACTCAATACCGTTAGGTTCGTTGGAAGTCTTGGAAGCTCCTGAAGCATGTTGCAATGCTGCAATTTGAGGGTCTTAAGGCTTGAGAGTCGGCTAACTGATGCTGGTAGGAAGCGAATCCTACTGCGTGAAAGGTCCAAATTTTCTAAAGCCGATAGGTTCCCGTTTTCTTCATGAATTCCTTTGCCGAGAGGACAACTCGAAGCAAAAAGCACTGTTAGGCTGGTTGGAAGTCTTGGAATCTCCTGAAGCATGCCACAATTATTTATTTTGAGGGACCTAAGGCTCGAGAGTTGGCTAACGGTTGCTGGCAGGAGGCGAAGCATGCTGCACGAAAGGTCCAAATATTCTAAAGCTGATATGCTCCCTATTTCTTCTGGAATTCCTCTGTCTAGAGGATTGACGCCCGCATCCAACACTAGCAGGTTCTTCAGATCTCGTATCGAGGTGGGTAGTGTTCTGATCTTGTTATCCCGTAAGTTAATTGTCCTTAAGGATTCCAACATCCCAAATGATTCCGGTACTTCTTCAATGCTAGTTTTAGTCACAGTAAGCTCCTGTAAAGCTCTTGCACAACAGAGCTCTTTTGGCAAACTTCCCAAATACTCAGAACCAGAGATCTTCAAATAAGTAAGATTCACCAACCCACCCACCGAAGGGTGGATTTCTTTCAAGTAGCTAAGAGACTCGAAAACCATAATCTCCAACTTTAAGCACCAAGAGACATCTGGTGTTGTCATCATGCAGCCCTTCCGGATCTCCAGCACTCTTAAATTAGGCACTATCTGTAAATACATGTAATACAAATTATAACAAATAATCGACCACTTTCCTCCTTTACCAATGAAATATGGAAAGAGTTCATACCATCTTTTCTTCACCCCTCCATTCTCCGACGAAAGAATCGATTTTGAGAACAACTAAGTTTCTCATTTTGAAAAAGTCGGAATTCAACTTTTTATCGCCACCACTCCAAGAAAGCCACATTAACTTTTCCCGGAGATCTCCAAAATCTCCAATAAATTGCGTCCAATCTAGATGAAGGTACAGCAAATTAGATAATCCTCTGAAGTTCTCATAAGAGAATATATGTGCTTCATCACATCTCCCGAATTTCATTGCTATGATTTTCTTCGAGACCTTGCAAACGAAAAAAAATCCCTGATTATAAAAGAATTATGAACAACTCCGTTGTCACAAAAGTGAATTCGACCCACTTAAATAGTTCATTACCTCCTTTTGAAGCATTATCTTTAAGGCATCTTCTGGATCCCAAAGTCTAGTACACATTTCGGGGTTTCCAAGGCCTTCCGATCGTATGATTTCTCTTCCCATATCTCGAAGTTGGTCGTGAATCCAGAACTCACTGTCTGAACTAATCTTTATCAATGATCTATTGATGAGTGCCTTAGTTGTTGTTTCGGGATACAACTTGCGAGCTTTCCACAGGTAATACGCATACCTCCGAGGCATCTCCGGCTGAAAACACGCAATATCGAGAAAAATTTCCCTCTCCCTGAAGTCTAAGCCCCTGTAACTTACCTTCAAAATTTCGAAAACCTCTTTCTGGGGAACATTCTTTAATTTTTCGAGTGTATACATCCATGACTCTTTGCTCTGGCAACACAAGTGTCCTGCAATCACCTCCAAAGCCAAGGGAAGGTTTCCAGTGGTCTCAACCACCTGTTTGGATAAAGAAATATAATCTTCTGGTGGCTCATCGATGCCAAATGCATGTCTGCTGAAGAGTTGAAGGGCGTGGTTGTCATGCATTTTCTCCATTTCAAAAAACTGAAGTACCTCGGAATTTAAACGAACGAAGCCACTGCAAACGGTTTTATTCCTTGTCGTGATTATGACTCGACTCCCTGTTCCTAATGTGTCTTCTGGGTTATTCCCGATCAGTTTTTTCAACTGGGAGAGCTCATCCACGTCATCGAGAACCAGAAGAATCCTCTTGCCCCTAATCCTTGTTATGATCTCGTCGAATTCATTGTCGGAGTTACAAGATCTCGCGTATTGGCCACCGAGAATGTCCCTCGATAATTTGTTCAGCAACTTCGCAATGCCTCCATGACCTGTGAACGACTCACGTATGTTGGAAATGAAACTGGACCCTTCGAACATGGAACATAATTCATTGAAGATGAAGCAAGCAAGGGTCGTCTTCCCAATTCCTCCCATTCCATGAAGCACCACGAGTCTTACTCCCATGGAGTCGCAGTCCAGCAAATTTAACATGTTGGTGACACGATCATCGATTCCTGTTAGATGAACAGGCAAAATTTGATCCTTGAATCTCAGCTTCCCTAGAATATCCTGAACTATTAGTCGAACGAATCTGCCTTCCCTGCACAACGAAATGGACAATTGATACTAACATTATTCTTCGCTTAACCAAAAATGGAACGATATCAAGGCTCTAGTTACCCCTGGAAGGCTTTAGAGTCCCATCCGCTGATCCGGCCGACCGTCATAAGTGCTTCCTCCCATTTCTTCACGACGTCATCCCCGTGTCGAACCTTGTGTGTGTCGAGTGCTTCACGATACAACTCCGTTCGCAACTTTACATCGGCTGGATCTGCCCCATAGAAAATCGGCAGTATGATCTTCCTACCGACGTTTGAACCTCCTTGGAGATCCACCATCATGTCGAGCTCCCGGAGACACCACACGCTGGAGGCATAGTTCCTAGAAAGGACGACGGCGTAAACCCTGGAGCTGACGATTGCTCGTAGGAGTTCTCCCCTAATTCCTTCACCGCGACGGATCTCCTCGTCGTCCTTGAAAACATGGAGACCTGCCCTGGTCATGCACTCATAGAGATGGTCGACGATGCCAAGACGAGCATCGGGTCCCCGGAAGCTCAGGAAAACGTCGTACTCAGATGTGATGGAGGTAAGGGAATATCGGTCATTGCCCTCATTCCATACAGACTCCATTTTTGAGCTGCTTATGCTTACTTTCCCACCGCTCAAGGAAGAAGGTTATGAATATTAAATTAATTTTTATTTAATGGAAATAGTTAAGAAATGGAGCCAAACAGAAACCATTTTTTTTTCTTCCAGTAATTTTGTAAAACCTTCTATACAAAATCAGCTAAAATATAAATTGAAGTTGTGAATATTTATACAAATTTTATTAATTAGTTTATAAATATTTAAAGTATAATATTCAAAGCTTTTGAATACAAATTCCAAGAATTTAATGAATTTGGTAAATCGTAAAAAATTTTTACAAAAGCTTTTGATCTTTGAAGCATATTCTTGTTGATTTGGTGTTCCCATATTTTAATCGTGTTATATTATTTACGTTGAAATCTGCACGTGTTTTCTATAATTGTTTCATGAATCTTCTTTTTAATGAATTCTGTTTGGCGTACGTATATTAGGGATCACAGGTCATTAAATTCTCATTGAGGAATTATTATACTACCCAAAAATAACATGAAGAATATAACTCTAAAATAATAATAATAATAATAATAATAATATATTAACTTTTCTGATTATTTTATGTATATATTTTTTTCGATTAGTGAATTTAAAGAACTAACATTCCCTAATATGATTTCCGGTTATAGGTTGGGAACCCCTCCGAATCCATCATGTAAGGTAAGAACTAGAGGATCGCTCTAAAATTAAAATTATGTTATTATTATTATTAAAAAAATCACGATAATAAGCCTTTTAATATTTGTTTATCATATATTTTATGGCATCACACGTAAAATTAAATATCAAAGATTAAGAACGGGTGTATGTAAGCACGAGAGAAATATCTTTCTTATAACCCGATATTCGAATGGAAATTGCGTTTGTGTTGTGAAGTTACCTGGGTTGGTGTGACCCGCTGCACCATCAAAGTTTCCTTTAATGTGTCGCCTCATGTAAATGAAAATGCCAGCAGCGTTCGTCACTACGAAAGCCCCCGCAACGGCGATCATTGCAATCCATTTCACGGCCATCGCTGCAGCAAACGTTAACATCATTTATCGTACAGGGACATATGAGCAGAGTAATTGATTGATAAAAAAACATGGCCGTAATCTAAGCCGGCCTTCGATCATATATATGGGATATGGTCTGCCACTTACATGGTTGCGGATTGCCGGTGAAGCTATGGCTGACAAGGGAGACAAAGATAATGATGAAGAGGAGCAGAGGAGGAGGAGGAGGAGCCATCGTTGTGTTTATCTTTCCGTTCGTGTTTCTCTGGTTTTATAGTCCAAAATGCCTTCCTCCCTCACTATAACACGTCGGTGAAAGTCTTTGGCTTCTTCCCAAGTCTTTATTTAATTATATTTGTTTGAGGTGTGAAAAATTAATTAATTAATTAATCTTTACACTTGGTTAAATTCAATGTCACGTTAGTTGAACTAATCCAAACTCGATAATTTGTTTATTTTATTCACTGATAATTATATCAAAGTTGACATTTTCATGCACACATCCTTTGATTACTCTCCCACCCCTAACTTGGGTTTTTGAATATGTACCGAGGAAAAGAAGGGTTTGCTTAATTTCGTGCAAACTTCCTCTTTTTTATTTTTTTTTATTTTTAATATTATGTGCGTTGACTTGCTTGCCCCTCGATAAAGACATCACACCAAACCAGAGAATCAATATTTCTTTCTGTTTCGAAGTTTCGGATAATCAACCAATCAAATACTAAAACTACCCCAAGAATGCTCAGATAGGAAATGAATAAGTTTACGTGACGAAGTCAAAAGATAAAGTAAGTGGATGCATGCGTTCGGTAGTCAATTAGGCAAACACTGTTTATTATCAGAAAGTGTATGCCCAAAATTTCCGGGAGCCTTCTAAATTCCGTACACTGAAGTTTCATGAGCTCAACTTTTTTTTTAATAACTTCTTTTTTTTGTTGTAGAGAGTTCATCTACATTTTCTCTTTTACTTACTTTTTTTTTAAATAATTATATGTACATATTTATTTATAAAACCGACAATCCTTATGAGAAAGTATAAGGATTGCCGGTGGAAGGTGTCTTGGAGATCATGCGTGTGTAATCGACAATCCTAAATAATTGGGATTCCCACATTGAGTAAATTTTAACGCCCGTCATTTTTTTTTTCTTGTAGTTGGTTTCAGTTTTTCTTTGTTTTTATTAGATATGTTATTATTATATTGTAATTCATATAAATTTTGTTTTTATTTATTTTTTCTAGGTTTAATTATTATTTTTGTCTTACATAGGAATCATCATTCCTAAAATAATAGGGTTGCCTGCTTTAAGAAAAAAGCGACAATCATTTTCAAATAAGATTGCCTGATTTCAGCAAAAGCCAGCAATCCTTTGTAAATAGGTTGCCTGATTTCAGTAAAATACGGCAATCCTGATGTTATAGGATTGCCTGGCAAAAATGTTGGTATGATCGGGAAAAAGATTCATAAAGATTTACAATTATTTCGTATTATACGAAAAAGTTAGATGTACTGCAGGATTGCGGACAAGATTACCTGCAGAACACATATGACAAGTAATCCTTTGAGTGACAGATTGCATGTCCCTACACTTAGGCACTCGGAGGAGCCCATGTACAGTAGGATTGCCGGTCCATAGACGGGATTGCCGACAGATGACATATGATAGATAATCTTTTAATGTGTTATTCATTAAAATGTCATAGATAATCCTTATTAACATGACCATAAAAAGAAGAGACTTTATCACCAAAATTATCGATGTTTGTAGCCATATCAAATTTTATTATTGATTCCGAAGTATTTTGTTGGATCGTTTATGTATGTTAAGAGGGGGTGAATTAGTGTTTATCACTTTTTTGCCCTTTCTCGACGTAAGCGGAAGCGTACTGTATCACAACAGAGCGTTTCTCAGAATGAGATCGGCTTCGCTGTAATCGTTACAATTTGTTCGAGTAGATTTTCGTACGAGTGTTTGCGCGATCGTAATGGACACGGTAGTTTATAGTGGTTAGGCCTTAATCAACCTACGTCCACTTTCCACCGTAGAGGTGATTCCACTGTATAAATATAAATCACACTCAGCAGTTGATTGCTCAAAGGATTATCACACGACACGTTGTCGCTTAGGCGTGAGCGTGTCGATCAAAGTACAAAGACAATATTATGTTAGAGTATTAATCCTCACAAATAATTCCTTGTAGTGAAGAACGACTTTTTTGAGAGTAGTCCGTTTCTGATTCATAGCAGATGAATGCTTCAGCACTTAATAGCTCAACAGAGGATTTTCACACAGTTTTTATCTCTTCTCAAGATGAGTCTGTGAGTACTCAAGAGACAACCACAAAGCCAGTCACTTAGAACAAAAAAGAAATAAAAGAAAAGGTTGGTTCCTCATACAGCGGAACCTAACTTCTCACTCAGCGAAGTCGCGTTATCCGTCTTGCACTTAATTCGGACGTACACGGTTACCACAACCGTGACACTCTGCACTGCACACCTAGTGGTGCCTAGGGTGAAATTTTCAGCTTCGGCGGCTTCCACGCAACCTGCTCTACTGTCCCTCTGTATTAGGAGGTCGAGGCTTTTGCACAGTACCCTTGTGCTTGGGAGGACCTCTTTTCACTTCGGTGGCGTTTCCAACTCCTGCTCTACCCTACAGGCACGAGATTTCCGGTGTGCACCAGCAAGTGCGTGTCTCGCTGCCCAAACTCTATCGGTTCGAGTCTTCCCTGCGAAAAGACACAACAAGAACGACTTCTTACCGATGGGTCAGCTACTGGTTACTGCAATCAGCATGGGTATTCACTTAGCTTCCCTCAGAGGATTCGCCGGTTGCCTGTTGAACACACCGAGGACACACAGTCCCTCTTACGACAATCAAGGTCGCACTCAGCCCTTGACACTCTCACACGCAGATTGCAAGAGTTAAGAACCAGGCGATCACTTAGCACCTCCGCTCTCCGCCGATCCTCAAAGCTTCACTCAGATCACACAGGCTTTGGACAACCACTCAGACCACACAGATTAGTTCTTCGGTGTATGAATGTCGTCATGTTTTAATAGGGAATGAAACAAATAATTCTTTTCCAAATATCAGCCTTCAACAAGCTGTAATCTAGATCAGCGGACAATTGCTCAACGGTTACAACAACGAAGAAGCGAGGAAATCTTTGTCAACTTTCCTAATTAATATAATCTCATCCAATCATCATCAGAACGATGTCTGATTGTAATCCTAATCATTATCAACGACAAAACAAAAATATCATTATTTCTTAATGGTCGTAGATATAAGATATGATAGAAAATGTTGTTATAATCAGACATTCCATTTTCAAATATCTTCAAACGTAGCCATCTAATCCCCATATGTAATCATCTGATTACAATAATGTAATTTATCATTAAATATGATAAAATCATAATAATCAAGTTAAAATAATGATTATTCCTTCATTTAGGTAGTTGTAGCGTAGTAATGCGTAACAACTTTGCTGTAGTGTAGCAACACATCTCTCAAGCGTAGCGACACACTTCTCAAGCACTACAGCAATACATCTTCCCGTATATTATTTCCAAATCTTTAATTCGAAAGACAACATTTTGATTTTGAGTTGTCTAATAAAAGGATTTGGAAAATCCAAAGCTTATCCAATGTATTTAGACATCTCAATATTTGTTTTAAACATATTCCGAGATACTCCGAGATATATTGCAAAAGGGAATATTATTTCTAAATTTCCAGTGAGCAAGCGTAGCAAAATAGTAACGACTTATTATAGTGTAGCAACGCATAGCTTAAGCTAGTTGTGGTACAGCAACACTTTGCTCAAGCTCATTGCTAAAGATAAGGAAAGAGTTATAGCATCACATTACTATGAATTTATAACATAACTTCTCAAGCTCATCATCAAAACCAAGGTTAACAATTTTCTATATTGACATTCATCGGAGTTATATTTGATATCAAACCGAATTAGGAGTACAACACTTTTGCTAAAAAGAAGGAGCCATATAGAGTTGAATGCCTCAACCTTCACCATAGAAATCATTTATGAGTGTCCCTCGATGTTTTTAAGGACGATTATTGATTTCGATTTTCGTTGACCACTATATTAATATGAGTGTAATGCTTTGTGACGCAAATTGCTAACAACTCAATCAAAGTGATGAAGGAATTCATGCTCCAAGTTCGAGGACACGAGGTAGGAAATGACATAAAGTTGAATAAACAAGAAAGGCTTCAGGGATTATAATTACTAGCTCTCTAATTCTACATGCAATGAAAAAGTGAAATAATTTGGTTTACATAAGTAAAAAATGAGTGAAATACAATCCAAGAATGATAATGTGTATTCTTTTAGCATATCCAAGGACTCAAAATAAAAATCTAATAACATCTAAGGGGAGTAGATCGATGATTATTTAAAGGGAGTAATAATTTTTAAATTCTACCCGTCCACCAAAACATGGACGACTTTAAAGAATCATATCTTTTCAACCACATACCCAAATATAATGCATAATATATGGTTGGAAAGCTATCTGAATGTGATATATGAAAAAAAATAGTTTTCAAATCAAAATGAATATTTAAAGTATGATTATCAATGTCGATTTTTGCTGACCATTATATTAATTATGCATGTAATGCTTTTACGTAATTGCTAACAACTCCATTGAATGTACGAAGGAATTCGTGCTCCAAGTTCAAGGACACAAGATAATAAGTGACATAAATTCAAATAAACAAGAGAGGGTTCGGGTATTCTAATTAGTAAATCTATTAGTCTAACATCCGAAGAAAAGGTGAAATAATTTGGTCCACATAAGTAGAAAATGAGTGAAACAAAAACCAAGAACGATAATGTCTATTCTCTTAACATATGTAAGAATGCAGAGCATAAGAGCTAAAGCAGAAACTGTCAATGACAGTAGAAGGCTGGCTCATGAAATGGCAACACTATGAGCTTCTTCAGAAGAAGACTCCATCTGCTGCTGTTGTTACTACTAAAGGCAAGAAACATGCCAAAGCACCCCCTGCAAGCCAGAAAGGTTTTGCTACCCCAGCTGGTGAGGTTTCTGCTTCTTCCGCTATGCTCTCTGTTCTCAAGGAACTGCAACTCCAAGTTGCTGCCCAAGGTGAGGACATCTGAGTGTTGTAAAGGCTGATTATGGATGATATACGCCAACTGGAGGGCCTCACCAAGTTTATGCATGAAAATTTGGATGCCTGAAAGGCATTATTGTTGAAAACTTTTGGAAAACTCTGTTTTTAGGTTTTCAATAAGTGACCCTCTACGAGCACACCCCTCGTACGTTGTACTGCTTTTCAATGGTTTAATACAGAATATGCTGATCTTTCTTTCAATATAGTTTTGATATCGTTTCATCATATTTCACCCAGTCTTATCCTTTTCGATATAACAAGAAAGGGGAGTAATATGGATGTTTAAAACAGATAGACTTCCAGGAACTAGTTCCTGGCAAGAACTCAGCAACTGCACTCCCAGCAAAAGGGACAAAGTCTCCTTTTACATTCCCTAGCAGAAGAATGTTAGAGACATGCAGCAACACCTGTAAAATGTTGTTGAAAGCAGTGCAAAAACAGGCTTATACACCCATCAATTGTAGAAATATTTCCGACATAAACTTGGAGTTGCAGCTCCTAGAGAACAGAGAGCATAGCGGAAGAAGCAGAATCCTCACCAGCTGGTGTTGCATAACCTTTCTGGCCTGCAGGGGGTGCTTTGGCATGTTTCTTGCCTTTAACAGTAACAACAACAGCAGATGGAGTCTTCTTCTAGAGAAGCTCATAGTGTTGCCCTTTTGTGAACCAGCCTTCTGCTGTTTTCAGGTACTGCATCCCGTTGATGATGTTGGCACCAAAGTTGCCAACCTTCCACTTGTCCTGCTCAGAAGTTGGAGTAGGGTCAATGCCGTGCCTCTGCAGAAGGCCAGCAATCACTTGGCCATAGGGCAAACTCTTTTATCTCTTGGACAAGCTCCACTCCATGTGCCGATGCACCATGACTTTGGCATCCGCAAGCATGATGGTATCGATGCTTCCAACACGAGGCAGAAGACTAAAAAGAACAGCGTGTTGCAGAACCTTAAGGTGAAGATTTAGCTGAGTGGACTCCATGTAATTTTTCAGGGATATCTTTTGCCCAACAATGATGTTAAAAGCCTAATTCTTTTCAAAGTCCTGCATCTCAGCAGTGGATTCACAACCATACAAGTTGCTGACATCAAGAGCACAGCACACAAGGGTAACTCTGTTAACAGACGTACAGATGAACTTGATTGTGCGTTCGTCCCGTAGAAGTTGGGATTGAATTAGAACTCCAGAACATTTGCCACAAATACTTTAGCATAAAACCCCCAGAAGGTTTTCAAGCCTAATGCCTCAAACATAGGGGATATGTCCAGCATATTAGTAGAAAACTAAGCTAAGTCTACTCGCTTACTTGTAGTCAATTAGCGGTTAGAGGTGTCGATTGTGGACAAATCGCCATAAGCCAACACTTCATCAATTTCCTCCTGGCTAACAAAAGCAGAAGGTGTTGGGGTAAAGCTAACATGTCCCTTAGGCCTCTTCTCGAGCAGTTTAGCCGAGACTTGGAGATCGTTTCAGCATCCTTTCGCTTGAACCTGGTCCGGGATGACACACCAGACGCTGTGGCTGTAGAAAGTAGCTTAGGGCCGTCAGATTTTTCAATCTTAGGCACTTTAAGAGAAGCAGAAACCACACTTTTTTGCTTTAGATCTGGAAAGATCGCCTACTTTAGCGGGAGCATGACTATGATTGGCTCTACATTCTCAACAAAATCCTCCTCATCTGAGCCTTTTGGTCCTTCAGATTTGGAGAGAGAAGGTTCGTTGGCCACACCTTCAGAGACATGAGTCTCTTCAGCAGATGGTTCTCCTTCTATAGGGAACTCGCCAACATTCGGAACCTTTTCCATAACGGTTTCTAGAGACTCAGCAGAGACCTCATTGGCCATAGGAGGTGGATCATCGTCACTGAGGACTTCAGATGGTGGAACCTCCTCAGAAGGTTGATTAATAGCAACAGGCTTGGGAGCCTGTACAGGAGGGGTAAAGCGCCAGATTTCGACAGCCTCTTGGGATTCATGGTCTTTGGTGCCATTAGAGAATTTTCAGAGAAGAGTTGAGAGAAGAAAGAGAATTTCTAGATTTCAGAAGACAGAAGAGAAGTGTGAGGCGGTGAAAGAGAGAGAAGAAAGCGATGGGGCTTTTAGAAAGAAATAGCAGAAGGTAAATTTGGTAAGAATATATTATCCAACATATAGGTAGACCAGAAATTTTTCAGATCCTAACGGATCTTCTATGGATTAGATCAATCTAACCATTGGGGGAAAGAGGTAAATCTTCCCAGATTTTGGTATCGTTTGAATCACGATAAATTTTGAATCAAAGCTAGCCGTTCAAGACTGTAGAAGGTCAACCTTCAACGTCGAAGCTTCGGTACAGTTTGGTTTGGTAATTAAGTTCAGAAACATAAGTTCTCTTACTTAATTAACGTAATCTCAAGTTTTCACCTGAGTAGAAGGTCAGCTTATGCACCAAGCTTATATACATAGCTATCTGTTCTAAGGTAAGATACAATGACGTCCCATCTTAAACAGTTGGTGTTTGTGTTAATTTCTCAAACTTGGTTTTATGTTGCAGAAGGTCAAACTTTCTGCACATAGGTTTTGTTGTGTCAGTGATTACACAATGCCTTCCCTTTTCGCTTAAGGACTTAGTTTGGGTGACATAGTCCCAACTCGCTCCTGATAAAGTCAAATGATCTTTATCTAGAGGCTTAGTGAAGATGTCTGCCAGTTGTCATTCTGTATTAATGTATTCAATACATACATAACTTTTTTGCACATTGTCTCTTAGAAAATGATGTCTGAGTTCGATATGTTTTGATATAGAGTGATAAACGGGGTTATGAGCCAAATTGATTGCGCTCGTATTATCACACTTGATTGAGATTTTAACAAACTCAAGGTTGTAGTCCTCAAGTTGTTGTTTCATCCATAGAACTTGAGCACAGCAACTTGCAGTTGCTACATACTCAGCTTCTGCAGTTGATAAAGCAACATAAGTTTTCTTTTAAGCGAACCATGATATCGACATGTTTCCCATGAGTTGACAAGTACCACTAGTACTTTTTCTATCGATCTTCCAGCCTACAAAGTCAGCATCCGAGTATCCAATGAGATCAAAATCTGATCCTTTATGATACCACAATCCGAGGTTAGCAGAACCTTGCAAGTATCTGAAGATTCTCTTGACCACAGTTTTATGAGACTCTTTAGGTGCAGATTGAAATCTTGCATAGATACATACGCTAAACTGTATGTCGGATCTAGAAGTTGTAAGGTACGGAAAGGAGCCAATCATGCTCTTATAGTGTTTACTATCCACTTAAGAACCATTTTCATCTTTGTCTATCCTGGTGCTTATAGCCATAGGAGTCGACAGGGGTTTTTTTCCATTTAGGCTAAATCGTTTCAGAAGATGCTTAGTGTACTTCTCTTGATGTAAAAATTACCTTTTGCAGTATGGTGAATTTATAAACTCACTTATCATGAGTTTTGCAAACCCTTTGCAAAGCTTACCATTAGTTGATCCGAAGATTATGTCATCAACATAAATCTGGACCACCATAAGATATTTGTTTTTGTTTTTGAGGAAGAGTGTATATTCGACCTCTTCTATAGCCCATTTCTAGTAGAAAGGAGCTAAGTTTCTCATACCGGGCTCTTGGTGCATGTTTAAGCTCATATAATGCATTTGAGAGCTTGTAGACGTGTTTTCTATGCTTTGGATCCTCGAATCCAGGAGGTTGCTCAACGTATACCTCCTCCTTAATTTCACCATAAAGAAGGCACTCTTCACATCCATTTGATACAACTTGAAGTTGTTGTAGGAGGCATAGGCTAGTAGAAGCCCTATAGCCTCTAGACGTGCTACAAGAACAAATGTCTCATTGAAGTTTATTCCCTCTTAATGGGCATATCCTTTCGCAACGAGTCTTGCTTTCTTTCGAACAACATTGCCTGACTCATTTAGTTTGTTTCTGAAGATCCATTTTGTTCCGATCGCGGAACGGTAATCAGGACGTGGGACAAGTGTCCACACTCTGTTCCTCTCAAATTGATTTAGCTCTTCTTGCATTGCAAGAATCCAATTTGGATCACTAAGAGTTTCATCAATGCCATCTGGCTCGATTTAAGATAGGAACGCATAATGTTGGTAGAAGTCATTAACAGAACGTCGTGTCTGAATGCATCTGTTGAAGTCTCCTATAACTTGGTCAATAGGATGACGTCGTTTCTATAAGGGTGGAACATTTAATTCTGAATGTCGATTGTTCATATTAGAGGTAGAAGCCTCTCTAGACGGATCAACGTTAAATCCCTTAATTTCATTGCTAAAATTTGAGGCAAAAGTATGTTCGACCTTACTACCTTCTAATGAAGGTTTATCTGCAGAGACTATATTTTCTGCGGGTTCCAGAAACACTACAGGTTCTGCAGTATCTTCTGTTTTGTTGAATGAGTCATCAATTTTAACGTTGATAGACTCTTCAATTTTAGATGTCCTTTTATTAAGGACTTTATAAGCTTTACTAGTCGAAGAGTATCCTAGAAAGATTCCTTCATCTCACTTAGCATCAAACTTTCCCATATTATCCTTAGAAGATCTCAATATATAGCAGACACTTCCAAAAGGATGAAAGTATGAAATGTTTGGTCTCCTCCCCCTGAGAAGTTCATAGGGAGTTTTATCCAACTTGGGTCTAATAAGTACCCTATTGGATATGTTGCATGCAGTATTCACAGCTTCTGCCCAAAGGTTCTGTGGAACCTTACTCTCACAGATCATGGTCCTTACCATGTCCATTAGAGTTTTGTTTTTCCTCTCCGCAATACCATTTTTTTAGGAGTATAGGGAGCAGAAAAGTGTGATCAACACCATATTTGCTACAGAAGGTTTCAAAATCATGGTTTTCAAACTTTGTACCATGATCTGTCCTTATAGCTTTTACAAAAGAGTTGAACTCATTATGTAGAAGTTTAGTTAAGCTTTCGAAAGCCTCGAAAGCATCACTTTTGTGGGCGAGGAATTTAACCCAGGTAAACCTAGAGTAGTCGTCAACTACTACAAGGATATACCTTTTTCCTCCAACACTTTGAACTCTGGTTGGACCAAAACGATCCATGTGCAGAAGGTCCAAAGGTTTAGTTGTAGAAACTTCATTCTTAGGTTTGAATGTGTTTTTGGTTTGCTTACCAAGAGAACAAGCTTCACAAAAGCTTTCCTGCTCAAATTTGATGTTAAGAAGTCCTTTCACCAAATTCATTGAAGCAAGCTTGGATAGCAACCGAAAGTTGGTATGACTTATTTCCTGTGGGGTCTGAATATCCTGTGGGGGGCCCAATATTTCTAGTCCACTTATTTCCCCTCTGACTTTGTGTTTCTACATAAGTTTGGAAACATTCTAAGAGAATAAGAAGAGATATGTCAAAAGGCACAAGGAAATTATAGATATGCTAAAAGAATTATATGATAAAATTGATAAGAAAAATGATTCCCTTAGAGTGAAAACATTTATGGAAGATGCTAGAATGGCTGAAAAACATAATGTTACTTTTCAGGAAAATTCTTATAGAATCCCGAGTTTTACTTAGAATATCACGATGGGAGTAACGGAGTTGGTGTATGCACCTCGAGAATTCCAATGTTGAGCTATAATCTCATATACGTAAAGGATCTCGAGAATGACTTAAGGCACGAGATAGCACGTACATATCCAACCTCACATAGGAGTAAGGAATCCAAGAGCTTTTATTGTAAGCCCATAATAGAGGAGAGAATTTCGGGATCGACACCGTTTCCTAACCCTATGCCATTTCAAGAGAAGTTTGAAATTGAGGGAAACGATTCACCTCGAGATGGTTTTATGAGTGATGTTCATAGAGTTGGTTTTTCAAATCCATATTCTTCTCATGTTCCTGCGATTGCATCGAATGGGAGACTACCAAGCATTTCCAAGTTAAATATCATTAATATTGCACCTAATTTTGTGGAATTGCAGGTAATAAAGGGACACGATCCTTGAGTTGGAAATTTTATCAAAGCCAGGCCCATGGATAAGTCCATGGAGTTAAGGGAGAGGGAATTCCAAGAGGAATCCTGTCACAGCGAAAACAAATGTATGGGTAACTCAGTTCTAATGAAGGAGGATGTAGTCGAATCTATTGTATCATATCCTGACCAAGACTATACTCCCGTAGAGAATGGAACTCGTACAGAAGTTGACAAGGATGAAGAAATGATGTTTCAACAATATACTCCCTCACATCATAGACGTGACGAGAAAATTGACAAATATCACATGTACTCATTGTTGAATCAAATAGTCATTATAAGTAATATTGCACAAAAAATGAGGGATTTTTACGAGCGATGGGATCTCAATGGATGAAATTTTGAAGATACACATGAATGAAGAACCCCTATGTATCTTCTTGGAATGTCAAGGAAGTCCAAACAGTCGAGTGATATTCAATGGTGTATATATAATAGATTCATGCAAAACTTTTCATTGAAATGTGATGGATTTGGCCCACCCAAACGATAAAAAAGAAAAAGTAAGTCAAGAGTAAAGTTGAGAAGGGGCAAACCCACAATCGATAAGAGTGAGGTGAGAAGAGTAAAAGTGCGTTGATTTTTAAATAAAAGTCGAGAAGTGTGAAGTGTAATCAAAAGGAGTGAGTTAAAAAAAAATGGCCACACCCTCTCTCAAATCAAGATGTCATCGAGAGTGTGTGATGATTAACAAGAAAAGAGAGAGAAAGAAACCCAAGTAGAGAACAACATCTCGAGAAAGGTATGATAGATAAAGACAAAAGTGTGTTGGTTTTAAAAGAAAAAGAAAAAGAGTTCCTTCTCGAAGAAAAGAGACAAATGAGTCTTCTCGAGGAAAAGGAAGAAAAATGTATCATTTTAAAAAAATTATATATGGAGACATGGATGAGCTCCTCAACAACTCGAGAAGAAAAGTTTGGAGAAAAAGACAAATGTGTCTTCTAAAGAAAGAAAAGAAAAAATCTCCAAGTAAAAGAAATTTTTTTCCCATATGTTTACTTGCTAATTTCCAATATAACTAAACCAAACATATCGTGAATGTGGTGTCACCCGTAAGAGTACCGATTGACATCATTACAAAACGGGTGGGACTAAATGTTGACACATAAACTTAGGCTCCTTTTTCATGTTTTAATTTTAAGGCAGAGAATGTCAAGAGAGGCAGGGATATCTTCTCGAGACAAGACTCAAAAAATTATTAAGAAAGAGTATCCCAAGATAGTATTCGAGAAAAAATTATAAAGTTATGGCCATAAAATCAAAGCAATGTCCGATCTCGAGATCATAACTCTTGCATTATGTTCCTCGACTTTGGACAAGCCATAACTCGTTCAAGATGACCTTGAATCGACAAGTGAAAAACATAAACATTGTAGGTCGAGAAGAAAGGAGACTAACGCAACTCGTCTCGAGTTAATCCGACTTTCTAGCAAAAGTTATGATAAAAAGTCCGAGGGAGTGTTTTGATCTCGAGATACAGTCGCGACTTTGATCGGTCATAACTCATCTTAAATGACCTCGATTTGAAAAGTGTAAACATGTTGGGAAGAAAGGAGATCAACCTAACTTGTCTTGAGATAATCTGATCTTTGTGGCCAAAGTTATGATCAGAATAGTTAAGACTTCGACTTGTCAAAACTTGACTCAGATTGCCTCAAATGAAGAAATTCAAAACATGAAAGTTACAGAAGAGCCATAGAGGGAAATGAAAGTTTTTGTGTGACTAACTGCAGAAACCCTTTGGTAGAGGTTCCACACTAAAGACAGTAACTAACTCCACAATCCATATGGTTGGGGTTTTGTAGAACGTAGTAGCTCCACACAAGCATGTAGTGGTTCTACGCAGGCAGACAGCCCCTCTATCCAAAGGTAGATTTTCTCTCCGGCGGTTCCACGACCTGCTTGGCTCCTCACCAAGACTTCTCCGATGCTTAGCTCCTTACCAAGACTTCCAAAAGCAAACAACACCCGTGGGACTTCTCTAAAGCCTGTAACAGGTACTTGCCTTTTATAGAAACACAAGTGTCAGTGCCACACCATGAATCTCACAGACGCGACCCTTCTTCTGCTCACTGCTCTACCACGTATACACCCCGACTTCTCCCTAAGCCTGATGCACGTCCATCACGCCATAGTGCAACAGATCCTTCGCGATCTCACTCACGCCCGGCACAACTTAGACCCTGGACCCTTGCTTTCTACACACACGAGCAAACCAGTTATAAAACAACTGATACCAGTACCTCACCAGATTCCTCTAGACGCGGCCCGTCTTCTGCTCACTGTCCTGACACGTATACACTCCGACTTCTCCCTAAGCCCGATGCATGTCCGTCATGCTGCAATGCAGCCAGATCCTTCGCAGCCTCACTCACGTCCGGTCTAGCTTGTACCCCGGGCACCAGCCTTCTGCAACCGAATGCTCAACCCCAAAGAGAACAAAAGCTCACAAGTCTCTCAGGCTATAACACGGTCAGTACACGGAAGTTCTCCACTCTTTCTTTCTAGCAAATGATCATATTTTATACAAATAGAAATAGTTGTTTACAGAAGGTACGCTATGCAATGAAACAAAATGACAATCAAATAAATTGTTTCCCTATTGTAAGAGATGTTACGCTTCACTTAAGGATCAATCATGCCATCTGGTCATGATTGTGTTCACGAACCTATGAGATAAGGTTTGCAGAAGATTCAGACAGATAAGATACGTCAGGCTTATATAAATGGAAATCAGATAATCTTGGTTTCTATAAGTGATTGGCAGACCTTCTGGATACAGACACGTGTAGGGTGCGTCCATATTCAGATGGTTGTCATTTGCCATGATTCATAAAGAATCTGGACATTTTTAGATGCAAAAGGAAGGATTAATTGACCGTTGGATAGTTCCAGATCAATCAGTAGAACCATCGATGCTTTCCACAAATCGATGTAAAAGGAAGGATTAAAGAGAATATATCAACTCACATGGAAATGAATCGTAATCAAATGTTTTAAAACCATTTTAATTAACAAAAAATACCATATGAACATATTTAAATAATCAAAAGATTAATTAAATGATTTGTTGTACAGATTAGGTGACAGAAGGTATGAAACAGATTGTCTCTATAGGTTAACCTTTTGCAGAGTAGTAGAAGCTTACCTTCTACACAACAAAAGTTTACCTTCTGTATAGCATCATCAATACCATACTATCAAACTTTTCACGCCATTGTTTTGGTGCTTGATTTAATCCATATAAAGACTTAACAAGCTAGCAAACTTTCTTTTCATTTCCAGGGAGTACGAATCCTTCATGTTGTTCCATATTCACCTCTTCATCTCAATCTCCATTTAGAATAGTCGTCTTAAAATTCATTTGATGGACATGTAAATTATAAATTGATGCTAGTGCAAATAACACTCTAATGGATGTTAACCGCGCAACCGGAGCATATGTATCGAAATAATCAACATCTTCCTTTATTTGAAACCTTTTGCCACCAATCTTGCTTTAAAGGTTTGTATTGACCCGTCAACATTGTAATTTTTCTTAAATACCCATTTGTTCCCAATTGCTTTGGAACTCGGATGCAAATCTACAAGAACCGAAGTGTTGTTATACAACAAGAAATCCATCTCTTCATGAATTGCCTCCTTCCAAAACGATGCATCTCTTGATGACATCGCTTCTCCATATGTCTTTGGATCATCATCGATGTTACATAGCATAGGCATTTTATTTAGAACTTTCGTCCTACTTCCTTCTATGAGGAAATACATAAATTCCGGGTATAGCCGTTTTTCTGTCCTAGCTCTCTTACTTCTTCTTAGTTCAAGAGTAACTTCGCGTCTTTCTTTTTCTTATTTATCAAGCCCTTTTGGCTACCTTTACACGCTTCATTTTCTGTTGAGTCACATACAACTTTATCTTCTAAAAATTCAACATCTCTTGATTCGGCAAAACATTCGAATCCAAATCCAATAGTCGATATGCTTTTGAATTTTCTACATATCCGACAAACATACTTTTAAGTGATCTTTCTCCAAGTTTAACTCGTTTCTAATCCGGCACTCTATAGAATGTCAAACAACCCCAAACTTTAAGATAACTCAAGTTTGGTATCCGTCCTTTCCATATCTCATATGGAGACTTCTTAGTCCTTTTCGATGGAACTCAGTTGTGGATATGACGTGCCGTTAGAAGCGCTTCAACTCATAGATTCATTAGTAGCCTTACATTTAATAGCATAGAATTGACCATGTCAACCAACGTCTAGTTCTTTCTTTCCACCAAACCATTTTGTTGTGGCGCATACGGTGCACTCGATTGGTGTATAATTTCATTTTCTTCGGAAAATAAAGAAAATTCCAAGGAGATATATTCTCCTCCCCGATCGCTCGTTAGAGCCTTAATATTTCTTCCTAGTTGATTCTCAACTAGGGCTTTGAATGTCTTGAATTTCTCAAAGACCTCATCTTTGTGATTCAACAAATACATATAAGAATAACGAGAGCAATCATCAATAAAAGTAATAAAATATCGATTACCACCTCTTGTAAGAATACCATTCAATTCATAAATATCAGAATGAATGAGATAAAGCAATACTGAATTTCTTTCAACATTAGGAAAAGCCTTCGTTGTTCATTTTTGCTTGAACACAAACTTCGCGCTTTTCATTATCAAAATTCTTACATGAGATAAAACCATTCTTTGCCACAAATTTTAATAAAGTTTTACCAATATGACCAAGTCTCGCATGCCATAAAGTAGAATCAACATTAACGATATAAGTAAAAACATTATTCTTATTCAAACTAAGTTTGTACATCCCATCACCTAACATAACCCTTTCCCACAAACACAATTCTTGGAAATGATTATTTTGTCAGACCCAATCATAGCCTTAACACCTCCTCGATCTTAATGCGTTTCTCGATTTCCTCGAGATTATACATCTCTGAAGAGTGAAATAATTTTTCTGGTATCCTATCCAACTTGGAGGTAATCTGGAGATTGTAACTCCCACAACAAATGTCCCCGAAAGTTCTACCTTGAAGTTCTTCAACTTGGAAACCATCAACAACAAGCTGTGTAATTAGCTAATGATGGGAATACCATCACTCATTTTGAACTCGTCAAATTTTGAGATTAGAAACTTATTTGAGCCTTGCTTTGACGTTTGATGGAAAGCCTTGAGAGTTCTCCATATTTCTTGTGTTGATTCGAGTGGGGAGACAAGATAGTAGAGTTTATCCGAGAGATAATTGAGGACGTGGCCGCGACAAAGCACTTCATCATCCTTTTGTTTCTTCCTTTCAGCAACGAGCGCGGGGTTGTCACTTCTCAATGATGAGGTGTCTGACGTCACTTCCAAGTCAAACACATGAGCAATCTTCAGCACCGTCAACAAGAACATCATCTTGTCCTTTTCCTTAAAACTGTTGAGAGATTTTGATCACGAACGGTAGGAAAAGCTTCAATCGCTGTCACCGATGAACAAACTATAAGGATGCAAATAACATTGATGGCCTTAACTTCACCGCACACGAGGCACTCTCTTTAAGGAATTATTTACCCCCACTATAAAGTTTCAGAAGGGAAGTAATTCGCAAATATCCCTCCAAGAGTAATGAAGAAAGAACAAATACGTCGATCCTACAAAACCGAGTGTTCCAACAAGAAATCTCAAATGAAAATGGTTATTGGAGTTTTGGAGTTGTGTTGATTCACAATTGCCACATACTTGTCTAATGTGTCTATATAGACTAGCGGTAATCTCAAACAACTTTTGAAGTAAAGATACATGACCTTCTGGTAATTAGAAACAACTAGCTAACCGTTACAATGAGGAGATACGACCCTTCGTCATTAATAAATGTAACATTTCATTATAAGAGATAACTCTTCATGAGAGGACGTGCCGCAAACGACGGTTACAACTCGTGTACCTTCAAAAGAAATGTTACGATGACTAGGTGTGTTTATTGTTTTCCTTATCAAGAGACACAACCCCTCACAAGACATTTTCGTCGCTTATATTTCTTCCCCTCAAAACGTCGATGTGACGGATACGTCCGTCGCTTGTCAGATATTACGGAGGCATCCATCGGATCAGGCGGATGCGTCCATCGATTGTCAGATATTACGGAGGCATCCGTCGGATTAGACGGATGTGTCCATCCCTTGTCATATATCACGGAGGCATTTGTCGGATCAGAAGGATGCATCTGCTGCGGTTCTGTTCAATAATTTCGAACATTCTAATATCCTATAACAACTCCAACTCATTCAATGGTGTGATCTACATGAACATATACAACAGTTTAGGCATTCGGACGTCCAATGATCGCCCTTCTTGTCGCAAGTCATACACACCGTGAGAAAACCCCTTTTTCCCCACCTGAGCTAAGTGATCTCCCATTGTAATCGATTATTCGATTTTTCTACCAAGAGTCTTAGGATGCTCAAGCACAATCTCTTCAGTGGAAACCATGTGGAGTCAACTCCTGACGTCCTTGTGGACGACAAACCCAAACTCGGGCTAGTTGCGGTGCTTGATGGCCCTCTCGCTAAGCTTGGTCTTGGTGAGCATCCTGTCATGACTGACCATCCATCGTGATCTTGACCTTGTTGCCCTCGTTGCCGAGCTTGAGAAAAGTGATGTTGTACTACAGTAAGGTGTCATTGTAATATTGCGTCTATCCTTTTATAAACATGGAGATAATTACTTTTCCAGAATAAAATATTGAAATTAATTCGTATTTTGAATTTTTCAGATTAATTCGATGCTTCAATTATTATCTTGATGTCCTAAATATTCTAATTTAATTTAGAATATATATTTTTTAATTATGATAATAAAGCCTCTAATTGTGGAAGTTAATCAAGAATCCTTTTGTTAATTTCGTTCATTCATAATAAGAAAGCTTATCATGATTTAATTGTCAATGATTTTCTTAATCATATCAATCATTGTCGAATTTGGAAACAAAGAATTCCATTCTAATGACGCTAGTGAGTTATCGAAAGTTACCGTTGAGTAGCATCCTACTTACATAAAGCGGCAGTTGAGCAATTACCTGCTTATCGTTATCTGACATATTGCAATCTATGAATTTTGGGAAGGAAATCAACGGGATTGCTAAATGAACCTATCACAATTGCGTGGAAGAGTATCAAGGGTTGTGTGATACCTTGGTCGTCCTGAAAGGGAATGTGTCCCTGGTGCGTTCAACGAGCGGCTGGCGAAACGTCTAAGGGAAGCTAAGTGAATACATGTTCTGATTGTACTAACCATTTCTTAACCCATCGGTAAGAAGTCGTTCTTGTCGTGTCTTTTCGCAAGGAAGCCACGAAACTACGGAGTTTTTGCAGTTAGAAATGCATTTGTGGGTACACGCCAGAAGTCTCGACCTCCAGGAGGCACAATAGAGCAAGTTGCGTGAGAGCCGCCAAAATTAAAAATTTCACCCTAAAAACTGGTGTGCAGTGTAGTGAGTCATGATTGTGGTAACCGTACATTAGTGATACTGCATTTCAAAAAGATTAGTTGATGATCTGAAACTATATTTTCAATTTGAGTCGTTTTCTTCTCGAAGGCATCTCAATCGAGACTTAAATAATATTCTACAAGTTTTCTCGGATTGATACTTACAGTTTTATATTATTTGATAATGATCTCATATCCTCTTCGGGTAAGAACCTCGGAAGAGGATCTTCGAAATTATTTGCATAAAACTCCTCATGACTAAGAATTCTAGACAATGTCTTCAATATTAACTGACGAGTAGTAATTAAGCTCCAAACTGAGGAACAAAACTCGACCTCGGATAAGATAGTATGTATTTTTAAATGTAGCGATGGATGATTTTATTGGAGGTTCACTGAAACATGGAGAGCACACGGTTGGGAAGTTGTTTGATACAGATGTTAACTCGTTCATGTTCCTACTCTCTGTTCATTTGACCGATCAGAAGAGTTCGAAACTGTACATGGAATTGTGAAATTCATCTGCCCAGCCAGAGAAGGCTGGCAAGACGACGAGCTGCCTAACAGCTCGTCCTGACAAAGCCATGCCTATTTCCTGCAAAGCTCAACAATGTTGCAGGGCAAGCACGTCCCGGATCCTTTAAAGCAGCCATCCGCGATGTACTTTAGATAAATTTGGGTAATGTGATGCTTGTCGAAAAGCAGGTATTCGTCTCGGTTGTCGCAGGGCTTCAATCCCTTGATGCAATTGCCGAATCTGTCTGTCTCGCAACACTGCTCGAAGACGTGTTTCATTCCTGCAACACATCGCATGAAATGGAATAGAAGAGATGAAAACAGAGGTCAGTATAGTCCTATTGTTTTGAATGGAACGTGTGTGGCAGGGTGCCTGTCAGATCATGCCGAATCAATACCCATTTCGGCCGCTACTATGCGAATGTCCAGCTTTTCCGGGTTTATTAGGGTGTAATAGATAGCCCTATTGGTCTTTAGCTGATCCAAGACTGCAGTGAGCTGCGAGTTGTATGACACGCCGATCTTGTTCATAGTTTCGTTACATTTGCCCTGATTCTGCTCTAAGAAGAAGCTCGAGCACCCTATTGGTGGCATCCCCGATACCACGAACCTCTTCGCTCCAAGATCGACCATTCTCTGTGAAATTAAGAATATCATAATCCTTTCCCTTGGAATTGAATATAAAGAACCGGAAATCCACTGCTGGTTACCTCTATGCTTGCGGAGAATGACTGGATGAGAAGTCTAGTATAGGAATCGAGATCGAGCTGCGGTGAGATAGTTCCGTTGAGGAAGTATCCCAGGACATAGTCGTTTTCTGCAAAAGAAATGAGTATGATCGACTCCTCGAGGTGGAGCTTCAGGTCGGTAGGGATCTGCTTAGGGAGATCTTCCTTTACTGTCGTCTCGAAGAGGTCAATTTGTTTTGAAAACGACAAGCATTTCCCCTGTTTCAAATGAGGAGATCAATTTTCAGTTCATTCGTAAAAATCGTAATGCCGACAAGGGTTGCCTCCTTACGGTTATGAGTCCGGTTTGATTGAGAACGCCGCTAGCGCTGGAGGCATAATTCATCCCAGTTAGAACCTTGCTCCGGGTCTCTGCATCCTTGAAGCTCAAGACCGGGGGCGGTAGTGGCAGCCCGAGATGTTCAGCTGCATGTCGGAACACACAATCGTTTGGTTACGAACTGTGAACCGGAATAATTACCAATGGCAATGACGATAGCCATTACCTATGAAGTCGGCATAAGTCAGGCCATTGGATGCTCGGGCAAGAAGTGACGGATCCTGAAGGTCCACCCCGTAAGGAAATGAGGTGTCCTTCTCTTCGTTCCTCAAGATCTTGTTGTTTCCGGCATCAACGGTGGACGCACCAAACACGTACAGGGCTGGAGCGAGCGGCTTTTGGCATTGGACGTTTGAAACTACACATGTGAAGGCAATTGCGACGATGATGGACATCGGGATCAATCCTCTGGTCACCATTCCTTTTGTTACAACTCAAACGCTATCGAATATCACAGATCAAAACAAGAGGGTTATTACTAACAAGTTGCTGTCTGAACACGATCGTAGCCCCATCCTTTTTATACCATTTAAGTGCTGAACTCTTCCCTGAAGGCTTTTGGTTAAATGTCCTCGTCATCTAATGGAATTTCTTGTATTTGGGTTGTGGTTAAGGTTGTAAGAGCGAGGCAGGTTTGGGAATAACTGATGCCTCCTCGTTAACCGTACAACATTAACCACAACCTAAATAAAAGAAATAAAACTAATGCTTTTCTACGTCAAACTGATTAGAAACTTATGGCTGCTCCGATTGAGGCGGCTATCAACGTAATCCCGCCATCTTTTCCAGTACAATGGATTGATCTCCAACCTTATCTCGTTCGGGGAAATGCGTGTCGCTGTCAAAACCTAAGTAAGGGAAGGCCTGCCAAAGTGGATCCCTCGGGAAAACGAACCCGAGTAACATCTTGAAGAGTTTGATCGTGCTCGTGTCCATTGTCAGGCAACATCCTGCATCCTCGGCTACTACTTTGAGAGAGGTATGCCTAAGAAGCTCCATACTGATTTCTGTTGGATAAAGTCAGGACCCAAGTCTAATATGCAGTCCAGCCCAGCTGCAAGTTTCCCGAAGCCCAATCCAGGTGAAGGTATTATCAAATGAGACAAAGATGGTTGGAGGATTCGTCTCTATCCTGCTGTCACAAACGAGGAATTGGGATTGCAGCTGTAACAAATTTCTTCTAGAACCCCAATATGGTTACAGACAAAAACCGATATATATATGTGTAGTACAACCCATGTGCTATTACAAGAAATGAAAAAGAAACAATTCTGCTTCCTTCCTTTTCTTCTTCCTTCTTCTTCTTCTTCTTCTTCTTCTTCTTCTTCTTCTTCTTCTTCTTCTTCTTCTTCTTGTCCTGCGTTTTTCTTCTTTGGTCTGATGTTCAAGGTCCTAAGAATCCACAATTTCCTACCCTCTATAATCCAATCATAGAGGGGAAAGACGATGGTTTGCAAATGCAGTTTGTAGAATGGATTTGTGAAGTCTTTGATTTTGCAAAGAATGGTCAATCTACGAGCAAAGAAGTTCTGATGCTTCCTTGTGTGGTGCTCTTGGCGTTTCTTATCCCCAAATCATGGAACCCTAGAGAACTGGTCGAGGACTTGAAGTCAAAGTTTAAAGGTTTGCTCCACATCGGGTGCCAAACTGTCTCGTTTCAACCGCCGTCGTTGGCCCTTTGATTGTGACTAAGAGGGGGTGAATTAGTCCTTTCGCTCGAATAGAACTTTCTCAACAAATCCACAGAACCCTCACAACGGAAGGTTTAGCTTCTGTGATTTACAGAAGCTTAAAGAGAAATCGCAACACAATGTTTTATAGTGGTTCGGTGAATACACCTAGGTCGACTTTCGGCCGCTTTCACTAATAACTTGTAAGTAGTGATTACAGTGTAGAAGGTAAAACTTTCTGTAGTATAAGAAAATAATTTCTTTAATCACGGGGCAGTAAGATTAACTTAACCAATGCAAGAAACTCTCTTGCTGAGTTTGGGATGCGTTTAGGTCGAATTACAAGGAAATCAACCAGACTTGCCGAGCACAGAACCCCGGCTGGAAGCTTCAGCCTTCTGTGACGTAGTAGCGGGCTATCCCTTCTGCGGATATCCGATCAGACTCAATGATGCTTTATCCACGTGTTTGAACGTCGTCGAATGGACTTCTCTTTTTGTATTTTCGATATAATATGCAAAACAAAGAAAATAACCATCTATAGAAGGCTCCAATCCCTCACCACTTGTGCCTGCTACAGAAACCTTCTCTTGGACCTGTTGTACGCCCACACAGTGTTACGGACAGCTTCAGATCCGTAACCACCAACGCCTACGTAGTGGCTTCACTAATACACACCTGGTACAAATAAACAGACAACCAAATAACAGACTAGAGAAGGCTGTAGGTCCTTCACCGCTTACGCCTGCTACGAACTCCTTCTCTACGACCAACTCTGTACGCCGACTCGCCAACCAGCAACCCTTCTCCCCAGGTCCTGTTGCACACAGTCCGACATTACGGACAACATTCCGGTCTAGTCCCTCAGATCCAAAACCACCGGCATCTTCGAAGCGGCTTCACCAAAGCTCAACTTGCTGTAGTCACTTCCTTTGAGAACGCTTGCCTAGAGACTATATTCCTACACTCTCAACACACACCTTAAACACCACAATAACGCTACAAGAATGCCAAGACTCACCACCAGTTTTTTTTTTTTAAATTAACCGAATGAATTATTTTTTAATTTTTCTTTTATATAGAGGTTCGATCCTTATTTTTTTTAAGGAAATTTATTTTTCTAAAATTATATTACTACCAGATTCATTCCCATGGTGCATAAAATGATTGGGAACAATTTCTATTTGATTTCGCAACAATCAGATTATCCAATCACCAAATATTGCATTAGAGAAGGTTGGAGCCAGATTTAATTAACAATCTTCTATAGTTGGAAATAAAAAATATTTTATTTCCAACCTAGGAATTCTGATTATAGGCTCGTGCATTTATCCGTTAGGGACTTTCAAAATTAGTTTTGTTTTAATTTGTTGTTTTAATCCCCAGATAGTGCACCATAGAAGGTTCGTAGAAATCAATCAATCAACCTTCTATTGATGAAAATAATCAATCATTTATTTTCAAAATGAAATAATTCGTTCCAGATAAGTTTGTTATTATATCTAGACGAAATTCAAGTGAAAAATTCAATTGGAAGTATTTTCTAAATAACGTTATCTCTTAACAGAAGGTTGGATAGATATTTCCAAAATTGACAAGATAATTTCCTTGATATTAATTATTTTCGAAGTATTACTCTTTGACAAGCCCGTGAGCCTCAGGCTCGGCCCCACTACATCCCCTCTGGGCCCGACTTGAAGCCTGCTCCCCCGTCGGTCCAATTTCAATTGAGGCTCAAAGGCCCAACAGGTGGATGGCTCTTGGGCTTTACTAGCCATCACCCAAGAGACTAACCGTAAATCCAAATGGAATGTGCATGATGGGGCTCGAATCAGGAATCATGACAAGGTTTCAAACACCCATCACCCATCTTATGCCACTTGGGTGTCCTCGGAAGGACAGATTACTAAATTTCATCTTCCTTGAAAGGGATACCAAGCTTCTCAAATGTAAACAATGCAGTCTCTTCGCCAACTTCCTCTCCCACGGAGTAAAATACTCCTCGACAAATCCATCAGTAGAAGGAAAGCCAATATGCTCCCTTAGATTGTTCTAGTTAACCGGCGTCAGAAAATCTTGACGACTAGTATAGGGATTTCAGTAGAATGATAGGTTAGAGATACCTTCTTTTGATAGCAGATGGGGGCAAAAGAAGTCCCAAAGTCATCAGAAAATTCGGGACTCAGAAAATTCTCAATCACAAGTGTAACACAATGGTAGGCAATTCGAGATACGCCAACAAAGGCAGAGATCCTGAGTCAGGAAACCATGTATCGAGATGTGCTCCTCAAATATCCTCTATAAAGAGAGGTTTTCTAAGACACCCTTGAAAGTACAAGATCTTCTTGTCACATTATGTATCTCGAGATTAACTAGTGTAAGTTCTTTGAATGCCTCGAAACTCTGGTAACCTCGGACACATAAGAACCTTTAAGTTGAGTGATGAGTCCCGAATTTTCAAGGAATTTTCAACCGCCGTCGTTGGCCCTTTGATTGTGACTAAGAGGGGGTGAATTAGTCTTTTCGCTCGAATAGAACTTTCTCAACAAATCCACAGAACCCTCACAGCGGAAGGCTTAGCTTCTGTGATTTACAGAAGCTTAAAGACAAATCGCAACACAATGTTTTATAGTGGTTCGGTGAATACACCTAGGTCGACTTTCGGCCGCTTTCACTAATAACTTGTAAGTAGTGATTACAGTATAGAAGGTAAAACTTTCTGTAGTATAAGAAAATAATTTCTTTAACCACGGGGCAGTAAGATTAACTTAACCAATGCAAGAAACTCTCTTGCTGAGTTTGGGATGCGTTTAGGTCGAATTACAAGGAAATCAACCAGACTTGCCGAGCACAGAACCCCGGCTGGAAGCTTCAGCCTTCTGTGACGTAGTAGCGGGCTATCCCTTCTGCGGATATCCGATCAGACTCGATGATGCTTTATCCACGTGTTCGGACGTTGTCGAATGGACTTCTCTTTTTGTATTTTCGATATAATATGCAAAACAAAGAAAATAACCATCTACAGAAGGCTCCAGTCTCTCACCACTTGCGCCTGCTACAGAAACCTCTCTTGGACCTGTTGTACGCCCACCCAGTGTTACGGACAGCTTCAGATCCATAACCACCAACGCCTACGGAGTGGCTTCACCAATACACACCTGGTGCAAACAAACAGACAACCAAATAACAGACTAGAGAAGGTTGTAAGTCCTTCACCGCTTACGCCTGCTACGAACTCCTTCTCTACGACCAACTCTGTACGCCGACTCGCCAACCAGCAACCCTTTTCCCCAGGTCTTGTTGCACGCAGTCCGACATTATGGACAACGTTCCGGTCGAGTCCCTCAGATCCAAAACCACCGGCATCTTCGAAGCGGCTTCAACAAAGCTCAACTCGCTGTAGTCACCTCCTGTGAGAATGCTTGCTTGGAGACTACATTCCTAAACACTCAACACACACGTTAAACACCACAATAACGCTACAAGAATGCCAAGACTCACCACCAGTTTTTTTTTTAAAATTAACCGAATGAATTATTTTTTAATTTTTCTTTTATATAGAGGTTCGATCCTTCTTTTTTTTTAAGGAAATTTACTTTTCTAAAATTATATTACGACCAGATTCATTCCCATGGTGCATAAAATGATTGGGAACAATTTCTATTTGATTTCGTAACAATCAGATTATCCAATCACCAAATATTGCATTAGAGAAGGTGGGAGCCAAATTTAGTCAACAATCTTCTATAGTTGGAAATAAAAATATTTTCAACCTAGGAATTCTGATTATAGGCTCGTGCATTTATCCGTTAGGGACTTCCAAAATTAGTTTTGTTTTAATTTGATGTTTTAATCCACAAATAGTGCACCATAGAAGGTTCGGCCAAATCAATCAATCAACCTTCTATTGATGAAAATAATCAATCATTTATTTTCAAAATGAAATAATTCGTTCCAGATAAGTTTGTTATTATATCTGGGCGAAATTCATGTAAAAAATTCAATTGGAAGTATTTTCTAAATAACGTTATCTCTTAACAGAAGGTTAGATAGATATTTCCAAAATTGACAAGATAATTTCCTTGATATTAATTATTTTCAAAGTATTTTCCTTGGCAAGATAAATTCAATTGGAAGTATTTTCGACTTTCAATTATTTTTCTTTCAGATTATCATTTTAATATTAATTCAAAAATATTCCTAATAATATTCCTTATTTGAATTAATAAAATAATTAAGATAATCAACAATTAATTAACAATTAATTAATTATTAAAATATATAAATATGAAAATATTTTCTAATCGCGTCATTTGATTTGAAATGATCATTGGAGAATGAAGAAAATATTTTCGCCATATTTTTCCTTTATTAGGAAGCATATCATTGTTACAGGAGGTTACAGCTTCTTTAAAGTCAAAGTAGGTCAAACATGCTGTGTGACTCATCATCAAAACCATATCAACAAGGTCCCCCTTATTGATGATGAGAAAACATTCATCCATAGAAGATATGTTAATGAAAGATGACGTATCAAACTCCCCCTTAGATAGAGAAGGTAAGAGTCTGACACTTTATAGAAGCTTCAACAAGCTTTTACTTTTGCAGAATGCAAAAGCTTCCGTATAAGCATATAGCTTGAATAGATTATAGGGGCAAGGCTCCTGTATATTTAGCCTGACAGTAGAATGTGCTTCGGACTCCCAACAAAAATGAGTTGTACTCAAATTTTGAATGCCCTATGGAAGGTTGATATACCACATTGTAGGTTTAACCTTCTATCCCGCTAAATATTCAAGAATTGTTGAAGTTTTTGAGAATTAGCACCAGGCTATATCTCCTTAATTCTCTCCCTTAATTGTTACTTCCTATTTCTCCAAATATCTCCAAGATCTCTCCCCCTTTTGTCATATAAAAAAGAGTGGAAGGTAGAAACAGAGAAGAATGGCTCTGTAGAAGGTAAACCATAATTGTATAAGGTATAAATAATCCATTCAGAAATGGGTTAGGCGTGTCTTAAAGGCACTTGTACATCAAAACCATAGCAAGGCCATTAAGATTCCTATAGGATCTGGTCTAAGGTACTGATGTAAGAACAATTGAAGGCATTACTCCACAGGAGGCGCCTCAAGATTGTCACACGGGGGCTTCTCCTAGAGCGCGACGGTGTGCACCAGCTCAGCGACAGTTTGAGCAGCAACTTGAGCAGCTCTCTTTGTTCTAAGTGACTTTCTTCGTGGTTGTGTCTCTTGTGTTTAAAGATAGATTCTTATCAAGAAGAGACAAAAGCTGTGTGAAAATCCTCTAATAAGCTATTAAGTAGTGAAGCATTCCTCTGTTGTGAACCAGAAATGTGCTTCTCTTTTAGAAGTCGTTCTATCACTGTAAGGAATCATTTTGTGAGGATTTATATTCTAACTTTAACGTTGTCTTTGTGCTTTGATAGACATGCCTATGTTAATGCGACAACGTGCTGTGTGAAAATCCTTTGAGCTACCAACTGCTAAGCACGAGCATCCATCTGCTAGAAATGAGACGGTATCCACTAAGTGAGGAGCTGATCGTTGCCTCGGAATTTTCTCCAATTTCTTTAAGAATTCTAAACCTCACTTTGTGAGAAACTGAAAGCCTAGTGTAAGGGCATTTTGCACTCATTATATTATATAGTGGAATCACCTCGTTGGTGAAATGTGGACGTAGGTCGATTAATGTCGAACCACTACAAACTACTGTGTCCATTACGATCGCACAGACACTCGTACGAAAATCTACTCAACCAATTCGTACCGCTTACAGCGAATAGATATCATCATCTGAGAAACGTATTATTGTGATACAGTACGCTTCTACTTACACTGCGAAAGGGCGAAAAAGTTACATTAACTAAATTACAAAAGCGAAAAGCCCGAAACACTTTTGCTCGAAGTGATACCACCTTGTATGCTCATTTAGGCATGCTTCATTTTCTTCCTGTGTCTGTTGTAATAGGTAACCAAATCGAACCTTGTTAAGAGTATATACTCATCATCCATTTCACAACGATACGCACGAGAATCCCATATGGAAATGACCTAAGTGGTCAATCTAGTATCTCCAGTCACGTATCGATATCTTATTTTTACCTATAAAACGTCTAGGACATCGATATAATTGAGTTGAGGTTAGGTTCATGTCACCAGTGACCCATGTAGATTTTAATCCACTCTTATTGATGTCGAATAAACAAGGTCTCTACTTAGACATTTTGGCAATGGATCCACTAGATTTTTACACGACTTCACATATGTAATGGTTATTTGACCATCATTCACAAGTTGCCTGATACACATGTGTCTCAAACAAATGTGTCTAGATTTTCTATTGTATATCTTATTCAGTGCTATAGACATCTTCACTTCACTATCATTGTACAACGTGATTGTTGAAACCGGTAGTGGCTACAACACTATTTCTGAATAGTGTTTATCTTAATTATTTTATGAATTCAAATGAGGAATATTCTTAGGAATATTTTTGAATTAATATTAAAATGATTATCTGAAAGAAAAATAATTGAAAGTCGAAAATACTTCCAATTGAATTTATCTTGTCAAGGAAAATACTTCGAAAATAATTAATATCAAGGAAATTATCTTGTCAATTTTGGAAATATCTATCCAACCTTCTGTTAAGAGATAACGTTATTTAGAAAATACTTCCAATTGAATTTTTCACTTGAATTTCGTCTAGATATAATAACAAACTTATCTGGAACGAATTATTTCATTTTGAAAATAAATGATTGATTATTTTCATCAATAGAAGGTTGATTGATTGATTTCTACGAACCTTCTATGGTGCACTATCTGGGGATTAAAACAACAAATTAAAACAAAACTAATTTTGAAAGTCCCTAACGGATAAATGCACGAGCCTATAATCAGAATTCCTAGGTTGGAAATAAAATATTTTTTATTTCCAACTATAGAAGATTGTTAATTAAATCTGGCTCCAACCTTCTCTAATGCAATATTTGGTGATTGGATAATCTGATTGTTGCGAAATCAAATAGAAATTGTTCCCAATCATTTTATGCACCATGGGAATGAATCTGGTAGTAATATAATTTTAGAAAAATAAATTTCCTTAAAAAAAATAAGGATCGAACCTCTATATAAAAGAAAAATTAAAAAATAATTCATTCGGTTAATTTAAAAAAAAAAAACTGGTGGTGAGTCTTGGCATTCTTGTAGCGTTATTGTGGTGTTTAAGGTGTGTGTTGAGAGTGTAGGAATATAGTCTCTAGGCAAGCGTTCTCAAAGGAAGTGACTACAACAAGTTGAGCTTTGGTGAAGCCGCTTCGAAGATGCCGGTGGTTTTGGATCTGAGGGACTAGACCGGAATGTTGTCCGTAATGTCGGACTGTGTGCAACAGGACCTGGGGAGAAGGGTTGCTGGTTGGCGAGTCGGCGTACAGAGTTGGTCGTAGAGAAGGAGTTCGTAGCAGGCGTAAGCGGTGAAGGACCTACAGCCTTCTCTAGTCTGTTATTTGGTTGTCTGTTTATTTGTACCAGGTGTGTATTAGTGAAGCCACTACGTAGGCGTTGGTGGTTACGGATCTGAAGCTGTCCGTAACACTGTGTGGGCGTACAACAGGTCCAAGAGAAGGTTTCTGTAGCAGGCACAAGTGGTGAGGGATTGGAGCCTTCTATAGATGGTTATTTTCTTTGTTTTGCATATTATATCGAAAATACAAAAAGAGAAGTCCATTCGACGACGTTCAAACACGTGGATAAAGCATCATTGAGTCTGATCGGATATCCGCAGAAGGGATAGCCCGCTACTACGTCACAGAAGGCTGAAGCTTCCAGCCGGGGTTCTGTGCTCGGCAAGTCTGGTTGATTTCCTTGTAATTCGACCTAAACGCATCCCAAACTCAGCAAGAGAGTTTCTTGCATTGGTTAAGTTAATCTTACTGCCCCGTGATTAAAGAAATTATTTTCTTATACTACAGAAAGTTTTACCTTCTACACTGTAATCACTACTTACAAGTTATTAGTGAAAGCGGCCGAAAGTCGACCTAGGTGTATTCACCGAACCACTATAAAACATTGTGTTGCGATTTGTCTTTAAGCTTCTGTAAATCACAGAAGCTAAACCTTCCGTTGTGAGGGTTCTGTGGATTTGTTGAGAAAGTTCTATTCGAGCGAAAGGACTAATTCACCCCCTCTTAGTCACAATCAAAGGGCCAACGACGGCGGTTGAAACGAGACAGTTTGGCACCCGATGTGGAGCAAACCTTTAAACTTTGACTTCAAGTCCTCGACCAGTTCTCTAGGGTTCCATGATTTGGGGATAAGAAACGCCAAGAGCACCACACAAGGAAGCATCAGAACTTCTTTGCTCGTAGATTGACCATTCTTTGCAAAATCAAAGACATCACAAATCCATTCTACAAACTGCATTTGCAAACCATCGTCTTTCCCCTCTATGATTGGATTATAGAGGGTAGGAAATTGTGGATTCTTAGGACCTTGAACATCAGACCAAAGAAGAAAAACGCAGGACAAGAAGAAGAAGAAGAAGAAGAAGAAGAAGAAGAAGAAGAAGAAGAAGAAGAAGAAGAAGAAGGAAGAAGAAAAGGAAGGAAGCAGAATTGTTTCTTTTTCATTTCTTGTAATAGCACATGGGTTGTACTACACATATATATATCGGTTTTTGTCTGTAACCATATTGGGGTTCTAGAAGAAATTTGTTACAGCTGCAATCCCAATTCCTCGTTTGTGACAGCAGGATAGAGACGAATCCTCCAACCATCTTTGTCTCATTTGATAATACCTTCACCTGGATTGGGCTTCGGGAAACTTGCAGCTGGGCTGGACTGCATATTAGACTTGGGTCCTGACTTTATCCAACAGAAATCAGTATGGAGCTTCTTAGGCATACCTCTCTCAAAGTAGTAGCCGAGGATGCAGGATGTTGCCTGACAATGGACACGAGCACGATCAAACTCTTCAAGATGTTACTCGGGTTCGTTTTCCCGAGGGATCCACTTTGGCAGGCCTTCCCTTACTTAGGTTTTGACAGCGACACGCATTTCCCCGAACGAGATAAGGTTGGAGATCAATCCATTGTACTGGAAAAGATGGCGGGATTACGTTGATAGCCGCCTCAATCGGAGCAGCCATAAGTTTCTAATCAGTTTGACGTAGAAAAGCATTAGTTTTATTTCTTTTATTTAGGTTGTGGTTAATGTTGTACGGTTAACGAGGAGGCATCAGTTATTCCCAAACCTGCCTCGCTCTTACAACCTTAACCACAACCCAAATAACAGAAATTCCATTAGATGACGAGGACATTTAACCAAAAGCCTTCAGGGAAGAGTTCAGCACTTAAATGGTATAAAAAGGATGGGGCTACGATCGTGTTCAGACAGCAACTTGTTAGTAATAACCCTCTTGTTTTGATCTGTGATATTCGATAGCCTTTGAGTTGTAACAAAAGGAATGGTGACCAGAGGATTGATCCCGATGTCCATCATCGTCGCAATTGCCTTCACATGTGTAGTTTCAAACGTCCAATGCCAAAAGCCGCTCGCTCCAGCCCTGTACGTGTTTGGTGCGTCCACCGTTGATGCCGGAAACAACAAGATCTTGAGGAACGAAGAGAAGGACACCTCATTTCCTTACGGGGTGGACCTTCAGGATCCGTCACTTCTTGCCCGAGCATCCAACGGCCTGACTTATGCCGACTTCATAGGTAATGGCTATCGTCATTGCCATTGGTAATTATTCCGGTTCACAGTTCGTAACCAAACGATTGTGTGTTCCGACATGCAGCTGAACATCTCGGGCTGCCACTACCGCCCCCGGTCTTGAGCTTCAAGGATGCAGAGACCCGGAGCAAGGTTCTAACTGGGATGAATTATGCCTCCAGCGCTAGCGGCGTTCTCAATCAAACCGGACTCATAACCGTAAGGAGGCAACCCTTGTCGGCATTACGATTTTTACGAATGAACTGAAAATTGATCTCCTCATTTGAAACAGGGGAAATGCTTGTCGTTTTCAAAACAAATTGACCTCTTCGAGACGACAGTAAAGGAAGATCTCCCTAAGCAGATCCCTACCGACCTGAAGCTCCACCTCGAGGAGTCGATCATACTCATTTCTTTTGCAGAAAACGACTATGTCCTGGGATACTTCCTCAACGGAACTATCTCACCGCAGCTCGATCTCGATTCCTATACTAGACTTCTCATCCAGTCATTCTCCGCAAGCATAGAGGTAACCAGCAGTGGATTTCCGGTTCTTTATATTCAATTCCAAGGGAAAGGATTATGATATTCTTAATTTCACAGAGAATGGTCGATCTTGGAGCGAAGAGGTTCGTGGTATCGGGGATGCCACCAATAGGGTGCTCGAGCTTCTTCTTAGAGCAGAATCAGGGCAAATGTAACGAAACTATGAACAAGATCGGCGTGTCATACAACTCGCAGCTCACTGCAGTCTTGGATCAGCTAAAGACCAATAGGGCTATCTATTACACCCTAATAAACCCGGAAAAGCTGGACATTCGCATAGTAGCGGCCGAAATGGGTATTGATTCGGCATGATCTGACAGGCACCCTGCCACATACGTTCCATTCAAAACAATAGGACTATACTGACCTCTGTTTTCATCTCTTCTATTCCATTTCATGCGATGTGTTGCAGGAATGAAACACGTCTTCGAGCAGTGTTGCGAGACAGACAGATTCGGCAATTGCATCAAGGGATTGAAGCCCTGCGACAACCGAGACGAATACCTGCTTTTCGACAAGCATCACATTACCCAAATTTATCTAAAGTACATCGCGGATGGCTGCTTTAAAGGATCCGGGACGTGCTTGCCCTGCAACATTGTTGAGCTTTGCAGGAAATAGGCATGGCTTTGTCAGGACGAGCTGTTAGGCAGCTCGTCGTCTTGCCAGCCTTCTCTGGCTGGGCAGATGAATTTCACAATTCCATGTACAGTTTCGAACTCTTCTGATCGGTCAAATGAACAGAGAGTAGGAACATGAACGAGTTAACATCTGTATCAAACAACTTCCCAACCGTGTGCTCTCCATGTTTCAGTGAACCTCCAATAAAATCATCCATCGCTACATTTAAAAATACATACTATCTTATCCGAGGTCGAGTTTTGTTCCTCAGTTTGGAGGTCAATTACTACTCGTCAGTTAGTCTCAAAGACGTCGTCTAGAATTCTTAGTCTTGAGGAGTTTTAGGCAAATAATTTCTAAGATCTTCTTCCGAGGTTCTTACTCGAAGAGGATATGAGATCAAATAATATAAAATTGTAAGTATCAATCCGAGAAAATTTGTAGAATAGGAAGCGGCTAACGATACGTGCACGTAACGGTTACGTAGTTTACTAAATTCGTTTATTTTTTTTAGTAAATTTTACTAAGAAATCACTTTTTTTAGTCCAACGCTGACATAATTAGTAAAAAAAGTTGTAAATTTTACTAATTTTGTAATTGTCAATTTTTAGTAAATTTTACTAAATCTGCGTTTATTTTACTAAGAAATCACTTTTTTAGTAAAAGGATGACATAATTAGTAAAAAAATTGTAAAGTTTACTAATGTTGTTACTGTTCATTTTTAGTAAATTTTATTAAATCTACGTTTAGTATTTTTACCCATTTTTTTGAAATAATTTCCACATTTTTTTAGTAATCGTTTACTAAAAATATAGGAGAATTCCTAATATGTTTAGTAAATTTTACTAAAAATTTATTGTTCAAGTTTAGTAATTATTACTAATTTTTGTTATTAAAAGTTTTCATTTTTTCATCGGATTTACTAATTTTTTTAGTAATATTTATTAATTTTCACTGTTTACTTTTAGTAAAAATTACTTCTTTTATTTTGTAAAACATAACTAAAATTAGTAATAGTTTACTAATTTTATTGAGATATTTAGTAAAACAATGTTTGAGTTAGTAAAGTGTTAGTAAAGTTGTACGGGTTTCGTAAATATTTACTGATTTCTACATGATTTTACAGAAAAAATTTTTAACCTGTTTCTAAAAAGTTTATTAATTTACTAATTCGAACAGTGAAACCCAAACCTATTAACGAACCTAATGTCGCTGTGAAATTACCATTTTACCCCCGACACTAAATCACTAAATATATTACGAAACTTGTTAGTAATCTTGTCCTCATCGCCCTCAACGCTCTTGTCCTCCTCATGTGCTCTCTGTCCTCCCCTCCGATCGACGTCCTTCTTCCTGTCCTTGCCGGCCACACCGTTCCTCTTGCTGTCAAAGTCGGAAAGCCCCTTCCTGGTTTGGACGACGACATCAGGTGTGCTCCTCTCTTCCTTTATCGCCGTTCGTTTTTCTGCGGGTGAACCGGAAACCCTAAGTCGGCTTCATTTTACCTTCCGAAAACCATCACCCTAATCCGCCTCCTTCGATGTAGTAAACTGAACGACTTTTGGTTTTAGTATCGTGCATTGTCTCCTGGAGTTTGGTTTAGGTGAATCGGTCGAGTTTTATAGTTAGGGTTTTGGTGATTTGTGTCTGTTTTGGGTTTAGTGAATCCGTCGTGCCTGGCACTCATCATACCCGAGAGGCCAAGATTAGTTGATGTGCGTGCTTTCCTGATTTGTTGGCAGTCCTCCTTGGTTTGATTTGTAATGACGTTGTTGTTGTGAAGATGTTTTATAATATTCTGGCAAATGTGTCTTGTTTTAAGGCCTTTTCGAGGATGGTCACGTGAGTAGACAGAGATGTTTCTACTGTTTTTGGGTGCTTGATTTGGTTGATTCATATAAATTCCTCAACCATTCCTCCTCTTTGCCCGTAGAAGCCAAGGCAACAAACTCTGACTCCATCATGGAGTGAGTTAAACAACTTTGATTCTTTAATGCCAAAGTAATAGCCCACCTCTTAGTGTAAAAATGTAACTGGAGGTTGAGATATCTTCACATATACTAGTAACCCAACTAGCATTTGTGCATCCCTTAAAAATCGATGAAAATCCTTTATAATGTAATCTCATGTCCTTAATCCTCTTGAGATATCCAAATACTTTCCCTTTTGCCTTCCAATGTGAGGCTTCAAAATTACTTGCATATCTTGATAGTCTGCAAACCACAAATGTTATATCTAGTCTCGTAGATTGCATAGCGTACATAAGACTTCCAATTACATTTGCATATTCAATGGCCCAATCGGATCACCTCACGATTTTAACTAGGGCATCATAATGATTGTTCACTTCCTTGAGGCTAAGATAATTACACATAAAGATGATTTTATCAATATAGTGGGGTTGACAAAGAAAATAACCCCCACGAGTTTTGCAAACCATGATTCTGAGAATCGTATCAACCTCATTTAAATTCTTCATTTTGAAACTCGAAGTAAGATACCCTTTTGTCTCTTAAATGCCATTTATATTAGTCCCAACGATCAAGATATTGACATATAATCACTATGTATTCATACGTGAACTTTGAGTAAATGCACTTATCTACATCACTGTGCGTAAAACCATGACTCAAATATCACATTATCAAACTTTTCATGCCATTTTTTCGGCACTTGCTTTAAGCAATACAAAGACTTCGCAAGCCAACAAACTTTCTTTTCATTTCCAGGAAATGCAAACCCCCGTAACTTATAAATTGATGCATTAAATCTCCATTTAGAAAAGTCGTCTTAACATCCATTTGATGAATATGTAACTTATAAATTGATGCAAATACTAACTCTAATGGATGTTATCCCCGCAACCAGAGTGTATGTACGGAAATAATCGACACCCTCCTTTGTTTTGAAGCCTTTTGCAAATAATCTTGCCTTAAAGGTTTGTATTGACTCATCATCAATATTATATTTTTTCTTACATACCCATTTGTTCCCTATTGCTTTGAAACTCAGAGGAAAATCCACAAGAACCTAAGTGTTATTAGACAACAATGAATCCATCTCTTCATTTATGCTTCCTTCCAAAACGATGCATCTCTTGATGACATTGCTTTCACATACATCTTCGGATCATCCTTGACGTTACATACCGGGGCATTTTATTTAGGACTTCCATTCAGCTTCCTTCTACGAGGAAAAATGTAAACTACAGGTCTAACCATTTTTCTATTTGGGCTCTCTTTCTTTCTCTTGGTTCAAGATGAACTTCAACGTCATTCTTTTTGCAATTTATCAAGCGCTTTTGGCTGTCTTTGCATGCTCTTTTTCTATAGAGTCACATATAATTTATCTTCCAAAAATTCAACATCTCTTGATTCAACAATTACATTCAAATCTAAATCCAAAAATTGACACGGTTTTGAATTTTCTACATATCTAACAAACACACTTTTAAGTGGTCTTTCTTTGAGTTTAACCCATTTCGGATCCAGCACTCTATAAAATGCCAAACATTTCCAAATTTTAAGATAACTTAAGTTCGAAATCTTTCCTTTTCATATCTCGTATGGGGACTTCTTAGTCCTTTTAGATGAAACTCTATTGTGGATCTAACATGACGTTAGAAGCACTTCAACCCATAGGTTATTTGTAGCCTCATATTTAATAACATAATATTACCATGTCACCAATATCTGGTTCTTTCTCTCCGTTAAACCATTTTGTTGTGGTATATATGGAATACTTAATTGGCTTATGATGGAAATATTATCGCTCGTTTTGAACTCATCCAACTTTGAGATTAGAACATTATCAAATCCTTGCTTTGAAGTACGATGACGAGCCTCGAGAGTTCTCCATATTTCATGTGCTAATTCTAATAGGGAAACAAGGTCATCGAGTTAATCCAAGAGAGAATTGAGGTTGTGGTCACAACAAAGCACTTCATCATCACTCTGAGCGGGGTCATCATTGTTTGATGATGAGGGTGAGTATTAGAATATCAACTCCTTTTAGATGATTGCTTGTTAGTATGTGTCTTAGCCGTACATATTTTTTCAGAAAAATCTAGATTCTTCTTAATATCTAGATATTTTTCTAAATTCTAAAATATCTGGATATTTCTACCAAATATTTTTATCCTTGTATGAATTTTGGATCACAAAATCCAAGGAGGTCACAACTATAAATAGGGTGGATATTATTGGCGACTAACTTATAAGAGTCCAAATGTCGTGAGTTCAACAAACATAACAAAGTTAAAACTCGCTGGTGGAAGAGATTGTATAAAAGACTATGAAGGAGAACGTCTGGAGCTATCTGGGCTTAGGAATTTGGACAAGCTGAAGAGCTTGTGCTCCAGCCGAAGCAGAATGATTACATTTAGTCGAGTTTCCGTGTTGGGCTCCCTTTTCAGGCTCGAGACTCTCAAAATTTGTCTTCTACAGACATAGCGTTTGTTCCGGAGCTTTTGTGGTCTCTGCACAAGCCGATGCTACGGGACACAAGAACAGCCTTATCCCGACAATGTGACTCTAACTAGATGCTCTTCATGGAGTTGGAGATCATAGAATCGAAAATGACGGACATCGAGCTTTGTGGGCGTGATTCGTTACCCAGTGTTACAACATTGTCTATTGAGGACTTTATAGTCTCCTGGGGGTGTCCAACGTAGGGAGATCGAGGGGGCTGAAGTCACTTATGTTTAGATCATGAGGAGCGTTGGTGGAGATTTCAGGACAGGAACAACTGGAGCGGTCGGAGAAATTGCTCATTTGTTGGGCTTCAAAAGATTGAAGGGTTTAGGAGGGTGTAGGAATCCTGGGTTGCTCCTTGTGTCTCCGTGTGCCCAATTCTAAACCCTAAATCCTAAAATTATTGTGTGGGCTATATATTCATGGTTATGGAAAGTTATGGAAATTTGAGAGCACTTACTGTGTTTGTTAATTTAAATTTGGAAGAATTGATTGGTTGGGAATTCATGAGTTTTATGTACTTAATTTTATTAAAAATAAAAATATATTACATGCAACGCTTTTATCTAACAATTCAATTTTTTTAGGATTGTTGATGTCTGCTACTGAAATCTCTTATATCAAAACCACATGTTAAGGGTTCAAAATGGCCAAAAAAAGAATTAAAATAATATAATGTAATGTAAAAACAAATATTTCTTTCTACCAAGGGTGAGCGTTGCTCATGACTATGGGTTTACCATATGGTTAATATTAAGATTGATTTTTTAAACCATTCGAGATTTTAACATTAAAATAAGTAATTTTATAATATTTATTTTATTATTTACTTAGTTAGAACAAAGTATTCATCACAATTAGTTGATTTATCATATTCTGAAAATATTTTTAATATAAAATTCTCATTTTTTTATTCTTGCATGCTTATATTTCTAAATAAACTACTTCTTTTAATTACTTCAGCATAATATAATGTATTTTTTTCAAAACATTATAATGTATTATTTTAACTATTTTTCGAACAACAGAACCGATACCAAAATGGGTTAGGTGGCTCTAAGGGGAACCAGATTAAGTTCTAAATTTCAAAAAAATTAGAAATTCTTTATTAATAAATGGTGTACTTGGTTTATAGACGGAAAATCGACCCACTTCCAACCATTCAATTCATCAATAACATCTTGATATTATTTTCGAAATTCACAATGTAATTTTTTATTAACATTTCGAGAATTTCTTCTGAAACATTGATAAAAATAAGTGTCTTTGTCCTTTGTTAACATCGGATAGCATGTTTAGTAATATTGGAAAGAAAAATAAATTTAGTTTTTGTCTATATTTTTTGTAAGATAAAGCACGTGTATTATTGACTTGGGGTTGTCATGAAAAAAAAAAAATATTTGGGGTAAGGTTTTTAGCAGATTAGATTGAAAATATAATATTATAAATGAGAAACATATTAATTTCATGGTCGAAAAAAATAATATATTGCTTTGTCAACCAATAAGCAACAAGTTGACGTGCTCATATTAAAAGGACAATTCGAAGACTATATCAAAGTAGATTGAACTCATATATCATATCTCGAAGTATAATGTATAAAAGAACAATTTGACTTAATATTACCTGAATTTGAAACATGTCATCCCTCCAATGCCTTTAGAAACGAGGTTGGACAAACAGATAATGGCAATATGTTATCCATTTTCTTTGTTCTAATAAATTTTAATTTTCAATATTTATTTAAAATTATAAATATTAGGTAATGGTAGACAAGTCGACCTAATTCTTTCATATTAAGAAAGATTAATTTTTAAATAAAATTATGAAAAGAGATATGAGGAGGCTAAACATTTCTATACTATTAATACTAAGTCATCAATAGAGTCTAATGCAGAAGGTTGCATCTTTTGTAGCCTTAGAGACTTAATTGAACTTTGGGAATATTAAATTAAGATGGAATATATTCTAACCAGATTTATCAAACTATCAATAAATATGTTTTATAAGGAAATGTATTCTAGCATGATAAAAACAAATCACGTATATTAATAAAAACAATTCCACATGAGACATTTTTTGCCACCTCGGCTTCACGTGTGTAGTTTCTACCATGTCGTATAAACGGATGTGTATTAACGCCATTTGTGTCAACAGGAATGACATGTAGGACGTCGTTATTTGTAACACTAACTGAGGATAAATTTAATATGACGGAGTAAATACAGATATGGTTTCAAAGCGTTTCAAAGAACGTGATATATCTGAAAAATGGGTATAGTACAAAATAAATTTGCTAATTTGGCCTTGGAGAAAACGGATGTGTAACGCCGTATGTGCCAACAGGGATGACACGTGGGACGCCGTTATTTACAGCACTAACGAAGGGTAGATTTAATATATGGTTTCGAAGCGTTTCAAAGAACGAGATAGATAGAAAAAAATGAGTATATTGCAGGATAGATTTGCTAATTTGGCCTAATATAAATATATTGTTATTGTGACATAATATAATATATAGGTTATCAATTCATCACTCCCAAGAATTTTAAAGGGCAGATAATTATAAAATGAACATAACTCTCGTGGGTAAGAAATTGAATTTCATCTTAATAATAAACAAACTCTCTCGACAATGCACATGAATAATTCTATGAGGTTCTAAATATCGATGATTATGCATGCTCAAATAAACAATGCCGCATCGTTCATTAAACCATGACTTATTTCGTACTAAAATACGAAGCCCGTATAAAGCCCACCAACCCTTTTATATTTTAATATGAAACGGCTAAAAGATACGAAGAAGTTTGGTACTATACGTAATAGTCTTCGTTCTTTACTGGGAAAGAGTTTTGTATAGTAAAAAATTGACAAAATATCAATTTATAGCCTCAACTTTATAATAACTTTGTGTTTTATTATTAACTTAGTTTGTTATATAATTTTGTCACCAACTTTTTTTTATTTTGATTTTGGCTAATCTTAAATTTTATCACGTGTAAGCCAAACAGACAATTTTCATTTATTGACTAAAAAAGAAAAAAATTAAAAAAAATGGGAAATAATATTGAAACATCTCATATATTTTTTTATTTAAAAATTTTGATGGATAAATCAAGTGAATTTGAAGCCGAAGTTAGACAATAGTTGATGATGCTATCAAAAAATACGGAAAATCGATTAAGGTTGAATGATGTTCTATTAGGGTTGTTATTACGAGTAAAGTGAATTATGAGCCGAATGAATGAGAGGTTGAAACTATACGATAATAGAACATGTGTTAGACTATATTAAGGCGGCTAAAGAAATTCAAGAAAATTGGCTTAAAGTTAAATCCATCATATTTTGCCTAAAAGACACAAGAACAGATTAAACCCGTCAATGAAGAGTTTTTTGAAAAGACAATAATTTTTTGTCATTTCGTATGCTCCGCTTCCTAAAAATGAAACATTAGAAGATAATCTAACGATTTTGTCGAGGATCATAATATATGAAAAGATATGATTTTGTACTAATCTTACGGTTGAATTTTGTTCTTAAAAATCAATCCAACGGTAAAAAGATAACTACAATGGATGAAGTATCGTGGTCACATATCCTGCCGCGTAGACACGGAACTTTGTTCCTTAATAAAGTCCGTCCGTAAAAAAAGTTTTAATGTCAAGAAATAATTGTTGTAGAACACGGTGTTCACTTAAAAATTAGATGAAATCGTACATGATTTTCATTTACAAAGAATTAGATATTTTTAACACCTAATTTTCTATTTATCAAGCTAAATTAAATTTTTAAATTTCTATCAAGAAAATATTTTTACGGACTTATTTCACGAAAACTTTTACGCAGTAATGCTATTAAGGTACAATCCTCCGTGAACACGTAAACTAAACCGGGTTTGACGACCGATTTAGAGATTTACGGAGTTTTGTTCCTTAATGACGTCATTCGGCGAAATTAAGTTTCTAAATTCGCGAACTAACCCACCAAAGTCGGTTTTACAAAGGCCGACTTCGGTCCTCAAGGAAGTCGGCCTTGGTTTTGACAAAGGCCGACTTCCCTCACTTAGGCTTATTTTTTTAATTCAAAAGAAAAAAAAATTCAGAAAGTCGATCTCACAAAGACCGATTTCGATGAATTAGTACGAGAATTTCACCGAATGACGTCGTTAACTAAGAAAACTCGATATCTACGGGTGTTAAAAACACCTATTATCACATCTACAACACCTTTCCAAATTCCCCTTTCCCGTTCCCGGCACTCTCTCACTCTCACACTCCACCCTCGCGCAAACAGCGTGTCGATTCCCGGAGTGGTTTCATGAATTAGGTCTTTGTTCCTCCCCCTTCTCCTTCTCGTTCTTCTTCCCCCCTCACTCCGTTTCTCGTTCTTCTTCCCCCCTGTTTTCGGTTGGGATTTGTGATTGCGGATTGTTTCCAGGGTTTCCTGTTGCGTCTGATTCTGTTAGGATTGAAAGAAAAATCGGTGGTTCTGGTGGGTCGGTGGGTGTGCATGCATTGCGTTTGTTTGTTTGTTTGTGTGAATCCTGCTGCTCCGCGATTTGATCGTTGGCTCTCTTCCTCTTTTTTGTAGTCCCCCCATTGGAAGCGCAAGAGGGCTTCTGTGATGGAGTTTGGTAGGGCCACGGGGACGGTTCCTGAATATGGGGCTATCTTTATGTCGGATTCTGAGACCCGGAAGGAATGCTTGGAGAGAAGGCTGTTCGGGCTTCCGTCGTCTATGCAGTCATTCGTTTCGCAGGTCAAAGCAGGGATGATATTGTTCTTGTTTGAGTATGAAAGCAAACGCCTTTATGGCGTCTTTCAGGCTTGCTCTGATGGTGCGATGAACATCGTGCCCCATGCTTATAGTGCCTCCGGGAAGCAATTCCCCGCACAGGTGTAGTTTCTTTATAGGATCTCGCATTCTTTCTCTGCTAGCTTTGCACCGGAAATGTGCTGATGGCTTTCCTGTTATGCTTCGAAGCTTGCGGTGTTTAATAGCTGAATGGTCTTATTTCTTATTGCCGATTCTCGAATTGGTGGAAGTTTGTTCTGGGACGTGATGCCTAATACGTGATGTTTGTGGGACAGGCGGATAACTTTGCACAAACTGCACTTTTTTGATTGATTACCCTTTGTTCATCTTACTGGAGTGGTCAGATGATATGTGAAACCTTTCTTTGCCTAGGTAAAAATGAAGCCACTGTGGCATTGTGCTCCGCTTTCTGAGAATGTATTCCGTGATGTTATAAAGGAGAATTATTTTACACCAAAGAAGTTCAACTTTGGCTTGTCAGAGGAGCAGGTTTGCATTTATTTTGTCTGTGTTTCTTTTTGCCGTTTTGGGTATTACAGATGAGGGGAAATATTCTACGAAACGATAGAAGAGGAACCACACTGGTCTCCTCACTGATTTTTGAATCATTGTTCTTATGATTTTGTCACAGGTGTGTGGTCTTGTTTCTTTGTTTGAAAGAAGAATCATAAACCGAAACATGCCTAGGAAGCAAGTTAGTGACTACGAGATGGATGCTAACCTGGTGGAAAATGTGGGCAGTTATAGGGAATCAGATGGCATTTGGGATTTTGCAGAACCTGGTCACCCAAAAAGTGATCCTCCATTGGGTTCCTATAATTTGGATTGCTATCTTCAGGACATAGCTAACGATGTCAGATTGACGAGGCATGACACTGAAGAATCCAGAGCCATCGATTTGGTCAATGCTGAGGCAAGTGTAATTCTTGCTGCAAAATGCTCATGCTGTAGTGTCAGTGAAAGATATCCACCTGAAGATGTTGAAGCTACTGCTAGAGGTCAGTTAGGAAGGCACTATTATGCTGCAGAATGCTCAGAGTCGGATGTTAGGAAAGCTAGTTATCCGCATCAGGAATTTGAATCTTCTGTTCAGGAAGAGTCATGCAGAAGCTCCTTTTCCTACAAGCCATCCTTATCCAGAGTTTCTGGTGATCTTCTTCTATGCTCATCAAGAACTGAGTGTTCTGACCATCCCATGGGAAAGGCTTGCCTGGAAACAAAGTTACCTTCATTTGAGACACCGGAAGCATATTGCCCTTCTTGTTCCTTCGATATTCGAGGTAACTCCTGTGCAAGCTGCTTTGATGTAGCCAATGCTTGTCTGCAGGAATTTGAGCCCCCAATGAAATGGTCCAGTGACAGTTTGCCTTCTCCGACCAATCAATGGAATATTCTACGTGTTGCTAAATATTCACCCTTGCGGAGTTCCTCCTGTGCTCACTGCACAGGTGATGGAATATTTCATGGAGGAGGAAAGGATAAACACTTCAAACATCAAATGGGAAATGTTCAGGGCAGCTGCTTGCTAGGTTGCACTGGCTTCAGTCATTGTCTTCCTCAAAAGAGAAAGAGGAACAGCGTCTTCTCGCGATTATCAAGTTCTATAGGTAATGACGTTGAAGGGATTGATAAGTCTGATAATAGAGATAGTTCTTACATAACATCACTGCTTCATCATCAGCAGTATCACTTGGCTGTTGAGTCGGCAAATGACCTTATTGGAATGAACTATCGAAGCAAAATGTCTACAGTTGAACCGATCATGGGGGCAGATGGCATTATTACTGATTCAGCTCCCTTTGATAGTTCTCATGCCAGTGACCTGAGATCTCACAGTGAAAATGTGGTTGACGCAACGCCTTTGTATGACTTTAGGCGTCGTAGTCATATTAGGAAAGATCAAGCTAAATCATTGGATAACCCTCCATCCTATGCTGGCACACCACTTAAGCCATCTGGGAGAAGAAAGTTGATTCGACCAGATTTTAGCAAGAAAGAAACACCAGAACAAAAACCCAGTGATGATGATTTGTCAAAGAGTTGCCCAGCGGAATCATTTGATGCAGATTCTGCCATAAAAGACATCATTGATGATCATACAGCACTCAAAGCTGACGACGATGTCAAGAATTTGTCAATTGCTGCATCGCCTCAAGTTTTGTCACAGTTGGTGGCAATTGGGGATAAACTGTCTGATACCAATGAGAGGGTAGGGGGAAAATGTAATGAGCAGGACACAGTTGATCTGTCCCAGAGTTGCCAAGGGGGATCAAATGATGCCAGTATTGCCGCGAAGGATGCCAATGATTATTCTGTTGTGATCGATGGCAGCAACAATGTCTTGAATTTCTCGATGGCTGCATCATCGCCTCGGGTTTTATCCCAATCAGTGGTAATTGCGGATAAAGAGCCTGGTTCCAATGAAGCTGGAGGAGGAAACTGTAATGGCCACGATGTTGTCGGCTTGCATGGAAACCAGGAGCAGGCACCGAACCAGGTACGCCTATGTCAGGAAAGGAAAATGTGGCGTGCGTAGGCATTCCGAACACCGGGGATGAAATGCAGGAAATCCCATATTCCGAAACTTCAGGAGTGACTAAATCTTCTTGTCTTGCAGTCTCCTTCACCAATGTCCCTTGCGGCTAATAAAAGTAGCCCCCCTGTTACCGGTTGGGGAAATCGAAGCTTGTGTTGGGAAGGATATCCTCATGATCAAATCAGTGACTGATACTGCAGTGCCAGTCCCCATCGACTAAAGTTTCCCCTCGGAAAAGCATGAAGGGGTCAGGACGGATGATGGTGAGAGAACGGATCTGCCGGTTGATGGGACTGGTATTAAGTCGTATCGGAAAGAAGATTTGGAGATCCTTGATCCTAGTTTGGCTTAGGATTAAATGTTGAGAGTGATACTAGTCAGTTTCTATGTTGCAAAATGCGGAATCATATAAACCAGACTTCTTTCTCAGTTTCGAACTCGATGATTTCCTTAAATCATCGTCCAAGAAAGATGATGACGGCAATAGACTTTCCATCTTTGTCTTTTTGTACTCGTTTGAGAATTATATAATGTGGTTTACATTTTCATAATCCATACATCAACAAAAACATGATTAAACCTTATTTTTCTAAACGAAAGACTCGATCACAAAAATTCCAAATATTCAAAGGGTCCAACCGGCTCGACTCGTTTCCGAGCGAGTTATCGCCCTCCGCGGCAACTCAAATCCATACCTGTCCGGCACACATGCCCACTTCAAAAACATTTCGAACTCAATTTTTTAGTTTTTTTTGGTAAAATCATTTAGATATTTAAAGCGTTTAAAATTAAACTCAAAACATTTGTATCTTTATTTTACTGAAATAAAAAGAATCCAAAATAAAAATTTCTTTGATAAAAATAATTTCTAATTAATAATTTTTTATAGAATAGACACTTAGCGAGGTTATTTGGAACAGATATTTTTGGAAAAAAAAGGAGTTCTGTAAAATGGTAACAATTTTAATATTCTTTAAATGCATTTTAGTTTGCCTAAACATAAATATTCGTTTCAAAATATTAAATTTATTAAAATAAAAACATATAGATTAGAACCGTGGAATTATAAAGTTATTTGATTTAATAACAAAAAAATAATTAATTGTTACAATTATCTAAAATAAAAGCACTTAAATTCGCAAATTCCTCGTCCTTAAAATGCAACTAAAAGAATCAACTAAAATGAAATCCTGCGAATATATAAATTCATGGGTCTTTTTGACATATTTAAATCCGAGTGTATTTAAAATTACATGCTAAATCATTTCTCCTCCAATAGTGGCATCCCCAAATGTCCAGCGGGAGGCCTGCATATGCGGGAGGAAAACACTCCATCTCATTTACGCTTTTCATTCGTTGACACATGAATTTTGGGCTTCGTCTTTAATGGGCCGAAGAGGTGAGACTTTGTGTAGACACTACTCGAGAAGTCCGAGAATAACATTACTCGATAATCGCATCTCGAGAAAGCTGCAGGCATCGCGTAGCTGGAGACCTAGACTACCACTCGAGAAACTACAAAATCTCAGGTTCTTTGACTTTAACCCACGATGATAGAACAAGACACGTAGCAGCTTTAGAGAGGTCGGCCAAGATACGATGTGCATGACTCCTACAAAATAGGAATCAGATCATGCACACGATTTAAGGAGATCATGTAAAAGATGAAGAATCACAACTCCAAGATTCCATGAATATAAAAAGCAGAAAGAATGATGAGACAAGGGCACACTGAACACAACTCAAACGCAGAACTAAGATTTTTGTCTCCTTTTTTTTTGGCGTTCTTAAAGGGTCCTGAAACCCCGGCGTAATGAAACCACCTTCACCTTCACTACATCGTACCACCGATCCACCAAGGTAGATTCTATTCAAGGGATATGTCGTAGCAGTCGTTCGCCCGCCGATTGTCGTGAAGTACCCGACAACCGTTCTCAAGTCTTTTTGTTGTTTTTCCTGTCCACGTGATATATGTAAGTGTGTAAATATTTAGATTCTGTACTTCAACATTGTTAATTATTTCAAGCATTGTGTTTACGTTTCAACTTGTGTTCATTTACTTTACGGCGACCACAAATCACTGTAAGATTCGACACGTGTTGTGGGGAACACAATTCCATGCCAACACGTTTTTGGCGACCATAGTGGGAGCTTGAATTAAAAATCCACAAAATTTCTTGAAAGATGCCTCATGCCAAAAAGAATGGTACAGATGTTGACCCTACTGAAATAGGGTAATCCAATGAAAATCAAACCGAGGGAAATCATGATGTGCTCATAGGGCCCCTGAATAATCCTTGGCTTGGTTATTCACCTAATGATTTTGTATCTAAATAAGAGTTTGGTTGTGCTATAAGAGAATTAAAATTGAAATTAGCAGAGAGCCATAGAGAGTTGAAAATGCAAATGGATGAAAAACATAAGGAGTAAACTTTATAAGTCTCCTTAAGGGTGATAGATCTGAGAAAAAGAGTGAGCCTCTAGGAGAAAAATCATTTATGGGAGATGCTAGAGCTGCTGGAAAGCAGAAAGTTAATGGTGGAAGTCCTTATAACGAGCGTATTAAACCATATTCTGTTAATTCTAATAGGGTTTATGTAGTTGGTGTGGGTAAAAGTTCGATGCATCTGATGTCCCCGCTCCCAAGCTGGCCAAAGTTGAAAAGGCATCTGCTGAAGCAAAAGGAAAAGGGGTAGTACAAATCAATCCGAATCTGATTCAAGAAGGCCCACAAAATGCTTGTTTTCTCGAAGAAGGATGCTCTGTGAGAAATGCAAGCTAATCGCCTCAAATAAGTTCCTTATCCCGTAAATGTGCACCAAGTATTGCATGGTGTACTTCCTAAAGTTGGTTCATATGTCAATCAATGAGGAAATCAAAATTAAGCTCAAAAGCGAGATCGCATGTAATCTCACCACAAACTTTATTAATGCTATGGTGATTGAGCCTAACGTACAGGAAATTTTGAAATGGCTTTCCCTTTTTTCCAAGGGTTGCCAACCATCGAACCCCGAAATCTATCTTTTTTACTCACAGAGGTGCTCTTGGCCAAAATGCTTAACTTAATAGCATGGTGATACAATGATTGGTCAATGGAGGAACAAGATCACCACTTTTGTTCAATAAATTACGATCTCGAGAAGAAAGATTTTGTTTACATCAAGTGCCTTGTTAAAAGTTTTGGGCGAATTGTAGGAGAGGAATACCCACAATCAAAATGGCAGCGAGTTTGTAAGAAAGTAGTGATCCCGAAAGCAGTATGCAAGAGAATCCTAAGACGGAGGGAGGCTAAGAAAAGCAAAAGTGTTTCGCCAAAAGAGGCGACTGAGCCTCGAGATGGGCGCAACAAGTGGAAGGTGAAGGAGAGGAAGATTACGATGACTATGTAGATTATACACCAATTCACGAGGGGGGTCTCCTTGTGAACACTAGGAAGACAGATACCCCATGGTGACATGCAATGTGGTTGAGCTACCCGCATGCTTCTCGAGTGAAGGTAAAAGAGTTATGCTTGCTAGTGGCGCAGTATGTAAGGTTCCTAGGTCGAATGACGGATATTCAAAGGAATCTCAGCTCCACTGGTTCGAGAAACCCTCTCTCGGGATGAGGCAACATATTCATTTCATGTACATCACAACAGACTTCGATGGAGTAAGGATGAATAAGGACCTACAGTCAACATCCTTCCATTCGTAACTTTCCTCGCAATGGTAAAGAAAGGTGGCAGCTGACAGATACGAGTATGTCGATCATTGCCTTCAATGGGAAGATATCGGAATGCATGAGACCGTTCTCAGTAAATCTCCAGGTCGGGAGACACGGGATGGAGACCGCCTTCTTCGTGCTGGACATTGCATAAGCTCTCAATGCTAACCTGGGTCGAGATGGCTTCATAAAGCTGCTGTTATACCCTCGACTCTACATAAAGAGTTGATGATATGACTTGATAATGAAATAGAACTTGTAAGAACCATTGCTCTTGTGAAACTAAGTCTATGCGTTTCATTGAAGACCTCGAGAAGGAGAAACAGGTGAAGGAGGACAACTATGGAAACGGTCGATGAATCCGGAAGTTGAGAAAGTCATAGTCCATCGGGCTGAGGCAACGAGAGCCGAGCCTCCCATAGTCTCAACCGGTTGGGGAAGTGAAGATGACGACACTTCTCGAGCTAGGGGTGTCACTCTATTGTTCAGCTTCACTGTAGAAGCTCGAGGAGATGAAGAGCTCGAGAACAACCAAGGGATGTTCGTGTCCGAAGAAGGGATCCCTATTACTTGATGGGTGATAGGCCTCAAGGAATGCCGGAAGGCAACATCGTCCTAACTCAAGCTAGTATCAGGATAGGAGATATGGAGGTCGAGATAGAGAACTTCTCCGGACAAAACAAGGAAGGAATCAGGGATAAGATGGTGATGCGGAGTTGGAACCCGATAGACTCCTACAAGAAGACACTTATGAAAATTGAAGAAGCAGAAGATCTGATCGATGTATACCAAGAAGCACATCCCTTAGGATGTCTAGGTCAGTGCGTTGCATCACATCTTTGTCATTTTATTTCAGTTTAGGCCATTTCTAGGTGTTTTCTCTTTGCAACTCGACAATAGTCGAGAAACCTTGTTTTCAGCTTCAAATCTTTTGATTAGTATTAATCTTGGTTTAGAAGAAAATCCTGGACTCACGTATATGAGTGCAATTCTAGACAATTAGCTAATGTCCTCTTTAATAAAGTTGTTGTGCGAATTTCGTAACTGTTTCGCTTGGGATTACACGGAAATGTCAAGACTAGATAGGGGATTGGTGGAACACAAACTCTCAATTTGACAAAACTTTAAACCTGTGCAACAAGTTCCACGAAGAATGTAGGCGAGGTAAGTAAGCTTGTGTATGAAGAAGCAAGAAAAATTTTTCAAGCCGGCTATAGCAGGACGTCCAGGTACACGAAATGGATCTCGAGCATCGTTCTTGTAGTGAAGAGAAATGGTAAGATTCGAGTATGCATAGATTTTTCGAGATCTAAATAAAGCAACTCCAAAAGATGAATATCCATGCCAATAGCTGATGAATTAATTAACAAGACCAGTAGGAAATGTCATTATGTCATTTATGAATGGTTACTTGGGATATAATCAAATCTTCATCACTGAGGAGGATGTTTACAAAATAGATTTCCGATGTTCAATTGGCATCTTTGAATGGGTGGTAATGCCATTTGGATTAAAAAATGTTGGAGCCACATATCAAAGGGCCATGAATGCTATATTCGATCCCTTTATAGGAAAGACAGTTGAAGTTTACATCGACGATATAGTTGTAAAGTCGAGAAAGAATGATTCACATGTCGAGGATCTCCGTGCTGCATTCTTCTAGATGAGAAAGCATCATCTGAAGCTGAATCCTTTGAAGTGTGCATTTGGGGTCCAAGCTGGACAATTCCTTGGGTTTCTAGTACATCAGAAAGGGATCCATGGAAAATCAAAGCAATACAAGAATTGCAACCCTCGAAGAATAAGAAAGAGCTACAAGCTTTTCTCAGACGAGTAAACTACTTAAGGAGATTCATTGGGAATCTAGCAGGAAAAGTAGAGGCTTTCACAACATTATTGAGGGGAAAGAATAGATACGCTTGGACAGATAAACTTGAACAAGCGTTCGAGAAAATCAAAGGCTATTTAACAAAGCATCCGGTCTTAGCTTCTCCTTGGCTCAGGAAGCCTTTCATTTTATACGTAGCCGCAATTGCCAGCACGATAGGTGCGCTCTTGGCTCAAAGAGATGATCAGAAGAGACAAAGAGCCGTGTTTTATTTATCTATACTTTTAAATCCTGCTGAGACAAGGTATACAGCTTCGGAGAGGCTTTGTCTGTCAGTATATTATGCAGTTATGAAGTTAAGACACTACATAGGGAACAACGAGGTATATGTGGTTTAGAGAGCACAAGTTTTAAAAACATTCTTGGAGAGTTCATTGCGTACTAGAAGAGTTAGTAAGTGGAGCCTAGTGCTCTCTACATATGACTTGAAATTCAAACCTCAAAAGGTTGTCAAAAGACAAATTCTCGCATATTTCTTGGCAAAATTCTCAAGTGAAACTTCATTAGACGAAGAAGAGGAAATGCAAGAACTTTGGGAAGCTTGATTTGATGGGTCGTAAAGCAAGATTTGGAGCTGGGACTGGAATTGTGATAAAGTCACCAGCAGGGCTCGAGGGCCTTCAAATTAGCCAAACATGCAACTAACAACGCCACCGAATATAGCGAACTCATTGTTGCGTTAGAAACCTTACTCGAGAGCCGAGCAAAAGTTGTAATAATCAAAGGTGATTCACAGCTATTGGTAAACCAAGTAAATGATTTGAGCCTGTACCATACTCAAGAATTGAAGAAATACTTAGCTCTAACTCTGATAAAAAAGTTTTAGTAAGTCACCTTGGAGCATGTAAGTCGAGAAGATAATGTAATGGCCAATTCATTGGCCCAATTGGCATCTGGATATAAATCAAACGATGCATTACATAAAAAAATAGGAGGAATAATTCCTGAGATTAGTTCACCCATTGTTAAGGAGAAAGAGGATGAGATCACTTTTGTTCATAAGGTAGACGTTACGAAAGCATATGAAGATTGGCGGATACCTTACGTCAAATTCTTGGAGAACGCCAACTCACAAGTCGAGAGAAAGATTAAACTGGCAGCCAGACAATATGTGCTCTTAGATGGTCTGTTGTACAAGAAAACTCAAGAAGGGGTTTTGTTGAGGTGTGTCAACTTGGACAAAGCGACACCAATCATGTTGGAGACACGTGAAGGGTTATGTGGAACTCACCAGTCAGGAGTAAAGATGTACTGGATGATTCAAAGGCATGGATTTTATTGGCCATCTATTAAGAAGAATTGCATCGAGATGGCTAAATGTTGTAGAAAGTACTAGAAGTTTGGACCTATAACTCGAGCTCCAAAGACAGAATTAAATCCAGTAACACAACGATTGCAATTAAGTCTTGGGCTTTAGATATAATTGGCAAAATTAGACCTCACTTGAGTAAAGGAGATGCCTACATATTGGTGGCCACAAATTATTTTACCAAGTGGGTGGAGGCTAAAACTTATCAAAAAATCGACCAGAAGAAGGTAATCGAGTTCATCAAGGCGAACATTATTTTTCGTTTTAGACTCCCGTACAACATAGTAGTGGAAAATGGCACCGTATTCAACAGGGAATTGATGCATGAGTTCTCGAGAGAGTTTGGTTTCATCATCAACAATTCCTCATCATATTATCCACAGTCTAATGGCCAAACAGAATCTTCCAGCAAGCTTATTAAGAATGGGCCACAGAATAAGAGTTTGATTTCTATCTCGAGTGGCTGAGTAAGTATGTCTTCTACTGTCCTGGAAACAAGTTGCCATTTACATGTCCTGGATCAGTAATTTCTTGGTCCAAGCTGATGAGACTGTGGCCTTTGCATCGTTCCTCCTTCAACTATTGTATAGAAGCCTTCGGAGTGCTTCTACTCTTGTGAAGGACAAATGTTTCCCAATTCATCCATCTGGGTCCAATATGGTTGCTGCATTTATGGGCACATATTTGGTTTTCTCGGTGACTTCCTTTAACAAGTCAGCACTCAAGGGCGATAGGTGCTTTGGGCTGGATATACCTCTTCGTTCGTGTAGTGACTCGAGCACCTGGTCGTCTAAGCCTGTCACTTCCCTGATGAATGAGCTGACTGATCCCCAGAGATAGCAAGAATGGGAGCCATATCCTTCCAATAAATTCTATACTGCTCGAGACAGCTTTGTTGAGTGGTCTTACTAGGACAGTGCCTTAATGCCTCGAGACTTAGTGGGAATCTACCTAGAGGACAAGTTCACATTCGAGATGTATAACCCTCAACTGTGTGCTAGACAACTTGGTTGCTTCCAAGATGTTAGTGTCCTATTCTCGAAATCCTACAACAGCTTTATTCACGGGAAAACCGCGACTAAGCGTTTCAAGGAAGTTGATGAGGTATTGGCTCGGACTGCTTTGTCTTTGGTCGAGTTTCCTTTCTCGAGAAACGGTGGAATTTCTGCGTCTGAGCTTTTCCAAGTCCATTGGACCATGACATGGTCTGAATTGTGAGGTTTTATGGCCATATTGGACAACAATTTGGGTGACTTTTATGTGCCTGGTCCCGACCTAGAGAGTAAACCATGAAAACCTGGCTCCTCTCCTTTTACTTTGTGAAGTCGAACACTAGTACTTGAGGCAGAGCAGCCTGTCAGCAAGCAAACATCTTCTATGGTGACAGTCGTAGGCCCCTCGAAAAAGAAGAAAACGTTCAATCTCGAAATCTCGAATTCAAAAAATTAATCAAACTATAACAGACTTTAGGGTCGCAGAATCTCATTCTCCTCGAGATGGCAACCAAATCTCTTAAACCCAAACAACACAACTTCTGGTCTAGTTTTCCTTTCCATAGTTTAAACCACTTCTCGGTAGAAGCATCGGTTTAGGGAAATCCTACATGCTCTTTTACATTGTGCCAGTTGACAGGGGCACAGAAATCAGGGTGATATACCAGAATGGATGGCTCGATAAGAAGATAAGTCTTAGGGATATCATGCTCCTTGAAAGCAGTCGACGGCAATGGGGGACCCAACGTCATAAGTGGAGGATCACAATCTGGAACGGAGATAACCACTTGTGGGTCGGCGAGATTATGGTACTGGTCGAATCGAACTTGGTCGGACATCTTCCAGGGAACATCACTCGTGTATCTCGCGCCGATGAAGAAAAGTTCATAAATTTAGGAAGAAGAAAAACAGGAGGCAAAGGTTGATCGAAAAAAGGACCAAACTTTGATGAAGGAACGGTTCCGGAAGTCTAAAAGAAATGACGGTTTGGAGAAGAAGGAAACGATTAGTATTCCAAGAACTCTAAGGGTAAAGAAGAGGGAAAAGAGATGCTTACTTGATAAGTTTCATCCATAAACACAGTACAATGTAAAAACGCAGCCGTTTTGAGAACTCGAAAGGGTAAATATAAAGTTCCCCATATTATGATCAACAAGGGGGGGCTTAATATTGACACATGAATTTTGGGTTTCGTCTCTAATGGGCCGTAGAGGTGAGACTCTTTGTAGACACCACTCGAGAAGCCCGAGAATTACGTTACTCAAGAATCGCGTCTCGAGAAGGCTATAGACATCACGTAGCTCGGGACCTAGACTACAACTCGAGAAACTACAAAATCTTAGGTTCTTTTATTTTAACCCGCGATGATAGAACATGATACGTGGTAGGTTTAGAGAGGCCGTCCAAGATACGATGTGCATGGCTCCTACAAAATAGGAATCAGATCGTGCACACGATCTAAGGAGACCACATAACAGATGAAGAATCACAACTGCAAGATTTCAGGAAAATAAAAGGCAGAAAGATTGACGAGACAAGGACACACCGAACACAACTCAAAAACAGAACTCAAATTTTTCTCTCCTTTTCTCCAGCGTCCCGAAACCACCTTCACATTCACTACATCCTACCACCGATCCACTAAGGTAGATTTCATTAAAGGGATATGCCGTTGCCGTCGTTCGCCCGCCGATCATCGTGAGGCACCTCACAACCGTTCTCAAGTCTTTTTGTTATTTTTCCCGTTTACGTCATGTCTGTAAGTGTTGTAAAGATTCAGATTCTGTAATTCAACGTTGTTAATTATTTCAAGCATTGTATTTACGTTTCAACTTGCGTTCATTTACTTTACGGCGACGACAAATTACTGTAAAATTCGACACGTGTTGTAGGGAACACAATTCCGTGCCAATACCATCGCTTCCCTAATGCTCAATAATCGTAACCCGGTGTGATTCCTCAATCCAAATTACTTGGTTGGTTGATTCGAATTTCCATAAATAGTTTCCACATTAGGAGGACGACCTCCTCTCGGTGGTACACAGGCATGGTATACAGAGATCGTTTGATTTTCACTTGGATTTCGTCTTTCGTCCATAAGATCACAACATGTTGTCATTGTTCGCGTAACCGGGAGTATAGTTTGGTTGAGAATAATTTATATCGCTCACTTGATTTTTAATATGGTCGGGACTTTATTATTCACCCATAAGGAAACAGTTTCCAACATTTGCTTGATTAATATCATATCTTATTATTCCCTCCCTCAATGAATTTTGAGTTTCGTATTAGCGTGTTTCAACCCATCCACGTGAAGTATGTGGATATTGTCAGAGTAAACTATTGGAATTTTATTTTATAAAATCCTTGTTGGGTTATAATCAATTAACGATTCACGTTTTCTTAAATCGAGATGTGTTACAATATACGAGACAATGTATGATAACCCGTTCAGATGTGTCATTTTTTATTTGGGCTGGTAGGCATTCGGTCTAGGCCATGTGGACGTAAGCCAGTGATGGAAGGTCTCGTCACACCTTATATTAGCAGGTGTTAGGTCCCCTCTCCCACTTGCCATAACTGTTTTACAGATCATGTCGGGCAGCGCTTTTGGAATTGAGATTGCGCTAAATGATTTATTCATGTTATTCTCAAGGTATGTTAAGTCGGGAACATGTCTCTATTTTCTACAGCTTTCATGTCCTATATTCGATTACGGTGATCTTGAATGGACGATTTTTCTTACATGTGTCACGAAACTAAGACGACAGTTAAAATACGACATTGTAGAAACAGAAGCGACTCTACACGAAGAACACTCTAGTATTTGATGAACTAGTTGAGATTCACTGTATAAATAGAATACTTGTAGATAACGCTAGACAACACAATCACAATTCAAGCAAAAATTTGGTTGTCATTTAGCTCTTAGTATTTAGGCATTATTGTTATGGTTGCTTTCTCTCTCAATATACTCAATAAGCTTTAGTAAGTATACGTTATTGTTTAAGCATCGTATTTTTCTTTATTCTTTATTCACGATGACCACATTCTCAAACCAAATATTAAATTCCATGTTTATTTGTCAAATATTATCAACAACAGAAATCCGTGTGGTTACAAGCCATCCGATAGTTACAATGTCGTCATTGTACATATGCTTTTCCTTGACATAGTCCTACACGGCTTGGAGCTTACTCACATCTTGAGCTTACTCATCGATGAGTGAGCCGATGAGTTTGACGACGGGCAGAGGAAATTCATTTGTTCTTTAAGGAACTCGGTGTTTTTAACATCGAGTTTGTGTGTGAAAAATGAACTTCGAATTTTAGACACCGAGTTAACATTGAGTTCCCACTCAGGGACCGAATTGGTTAGGAAAATATTTCTCATTTTTTAAAACACCAAATTAGGAACATAATTTGACGAATTTTTAATATTATTACCCTATTTTGTGAAATATTTTCTCGAAAAATTAGAACGAAGCTGAGCCCCTGTCTTTGTTTATTCATTTAGTTGTCTTAGATCAACCCACAAAATATTACGACGAGATAATGTGAAAAGAATAAAGGAGACATGTAAATAATTAATTATTCTTTCACATGGCGGACCTCGATAATTGCATACCATAACATATATATTCACTGTTGAACTTAATAGTTTTTAATTTAATTGTTTATGTTTGGATTAGGTGTCAATCTTGTTTGTTATTGCATGTATTCCTTTCCTCTCTTTCTTACCATGAAAAAACATCCCATATCCATAAAATCACAAACATCACTGTTGACTTTTGTCGTTCTCACTCTTTCAAGGTTGCATCAAACCAAACCTACCGACCCAAACAAAAGAGTAATATGTTTGTCGGGGCGTAATTACTATAATTTTTTATTGGCTGTGTTTGGATTAGCTGTGAATGTCTATTATGGCATTCATCTGGGACTTCCTTTTAGAACCTGAAAGATGAACATAAACTTGTAGTCTTGACTTGATCTGATTTGGGACTTTATTTCCATGTCCGATGAAGACTTTCTAGCGGTACATTAAGAAACTTGGGCCTCCGCTGAGTAGGAAATCGTGGTTTCGCACTCATCTCGGATACAGCCTCTGGAGACCTTCGTCAGAGTCCATCTCAATCCTTCGTAGTAAGACTATATATATCTCGCTCAAAGGCTCGGTGAGAAGGAGATATGACCAGGAGACACAGACCAGGTTTGATGCTTGTGTGCCAATCTCTACTATTACTGTCCTATGTCTTAAGGATGTCTGAATACCCGGTCCGGTCGCCACACACAACCATACCTGCCAAACTAAACATACATCACTCATGGTCCTTAGCATGGTACAAGGAGCATGTTGAAAAGGTTATGACCAACAAGTCCCAACTACCGTCGACCAAATGCCATACACTTCCATGGAGACTAAGATAACAGGGGAAAAGAACTGTGTTTTGAGATGATGCTTGTTGTTTTCACGTGGTGTTCTTGCTTCAACTATTCTTAGAGATGTAATAATGAATTGGTCATGATAATGTTTTGCATCTTTTTAACCACTTTTGGAGGAGTTGATCTGATTTTTTGACTCCATGTCCATCCAAAGGCATATCCTCCGAAACTTATGGCATGTTGTTATGATGTCTAAATGTTTTATCCCAATCTTTGACCTCTTGAAATGATACTACGTTGATATTAAAGATTCCATGCTATGCAAACAAAATCAATAGGAAGTGTATGGGATGAGGGTTAAATAATATGAAAGATTCCCTTTCTCCTAAACCAGTTAACTTGTGATTGCGAAAATATAATAATACTTCCCCTAATACAAACCGAGCCTAAACTCGACTAGACAGTCTTGAAAGCGCATGACAATTTTAGCTCGAAAATAAATATAACTTAAACTCAAAAGAGTGTCCACGTTCGAAACCGCGACAATGTGTCAAAATTCCCCGTCATGATACTATTATCGAATTTTGTTTTTATTAAAAAATATATAACACGGTATGTGAGTCGCTCGAGAGCTACCGAACCGGCTCGAGCTCGACTCGCTTCACTACAGGGTAGACTTGAGCTTGATCAAAGTCGATTTTGACCAAATTTTTTGCCCACAATACACACTTCGTGTTGTTTAAATAAGAGGCTAAAGGATGAAATATGCCACATAATAATAATTATTATTATTCGTAGTTGTTTGTTTATGACAAGAGGAAAGCGATCATTGTCAATCATTTCAAGCAACCAAACCGACAATCATGAAAGAAGTGGGTCCATCCCATTACATCATTACATGTGAATCTAACCTCTCCTTTTCTTCTCCCTCTCCTCTTACAGGCAAACATTCGATGCCAAATCCTATATTTAAACAGGTCGAAAATAAACCCAACTTTATATCAATTATAATATATGCTCAACGCACCGAACTATATCAAAATTACTCTAACTCACCTCGATAGTAAATCGAGATGTGTAAGAATTTAAATAAAAAATCATGTAAACTTGAACGGTCTTTCATATATTGTCTCGTATACATCTCAATCTATGAAAACTTAAATTAGTAATTAATTATAGCTTAATAAAAATTTTATAAACCAAAATAAAATAATAAAAACTAAAATAAAATCCCAACGTAATATAGACCCGACTTTATACCAATTATAACCTATGCTTAGACACCGAACCACTCCCAAGACATATTTACATCCAACGCCCACTTTCTCCACACCATTCAGACAGACTGTCTGTGTCCCTAACGAGAAGAGATGTCCATTGTTAAGGTTGTTGTCCTGCTTTTGTGCACCTTGGTCAACTCCTCTGTAGTGGTTGCGGCCTTGGATCGCACAGCAAACTACGAGGGCTCGTCCGACCTCGTCAACCTCCGCTACCACCTGGGTCCAGTCCTTGCATCTCCGGTCCGCCTCTACATCATTTGGTACGGCCGCTGGAACCCGACTCACCAGTCAACCATTAGGGACTTCCTTTACTCTGTTTCCTCGGCCGCGAATTACCCCTCTGTAGCTGACTGGTGGAGGACGGTGACGATTTATGCTGACCAGAGCGGTTCTAACGTCACCGGAAGTGTAGCCCTCTCGGGGGAGTTCCACGACTGGGGGTACTCACATGGGAATTACCTCTCTCGCCTCGACGTGCAGTCCGTGATCAAGACGGCGATGAATTCGTACTCCCGGCCACTGCCATTGGACGTTCGCGGTGGGCTTTACCTTGTCCTAACGTCAGGGGACGTACGGGTCCAGGACTTCTGCCGCGCGGTGTGCGGTTTCCACTACTTCACGTTCCCGCACGTCGTGGGCGCCACTGTGCCTTACGCGTGGGTCGGTTACAGCGGAGCACAGTGCCCAGGGCTGTGCGCTTACCCGTTTGCCTGGCCGGGCTACTCAGGTATGCCGCCGCCAAGCGGGGACGGGATCATGAAGCCACCAAATGGAGACGCAGGGGTGGACGGAATGATCAGCGTGATTGCACACGAGCTGGCTGAAGTCTCAACAAATCCACTCGTGAATGCATGGTATGCAGGGGACGACCCAACCTCGCCGTCGGAGGTAGCTGACTTGTGCATAGGGGTGTACGGGAGTGGCGCCGGGGGAGGGTACGTCGGGGCGGTGAACAAGGATAAGTGGGGTGATGGGTTCAACCTGAATGGGGTGAATGGGAGGAAGTTCTTGGTGCAGTGGGTTTGGAGTCCTGTTAAGAACAGATGTTATGGTCCTAATGCTCTTGATTAATCTCAATACCCCGATTTGATTAATTACCAAATAATTCAGAACATATTTCCCTTAATCCAGTGAAGAGAATTTTAACTCGACAAGGTTTCAATCTTCTCCGTGTCGACATCCATCTCTCCGTCTGCAGCTAAAGGCTCGGTATCTCCAGCATATACAGCAGCAATATTGTTCATCTCTCTAGGCATCTCGGCGTTACCGGGCGGATCTGCATCCTTCTTTTACCCTCAAGGTTTCTAACTCTTCGTCGGAGAAAAATGACTGATAGGGCTTGGTTACCTGCAAAACAGCTGTAATGGATACGGTGTTCCACTAAATGTTCGAACAGTGGAGACCAGAACTTGTCTAAATGAGCCGGTCTTCACAGCAGCTTCTGTCTGGTTGTTCCTGTGCTAGTCATTCCTAAACGTCGTGGCCCTAACCAACGACCGAAAAGATAAACCAAAACGAGCTCTGCAAACTGAGTCCTGGAAGTTTGTTACGGAAACTCTGAATATACAGAACGAGAACACAATCCGCATAAAATGACTCCACAACAGTACAAGCTCTTGTGATCGCTGCATTCATTCGCCGGTAATTCTGCCGCGAAATCCGATGCTCTTACTCTCGCTGGCCGTGAAACAAGAAAAGATGACCATGTCTTTCTCCCTTCTCTGAAAAGATGTGTAAGATAAATACTGGTAAGCTATGAAAACGATTAATACAATGATAATAAGTTAAAATGGCCGGAAATGGTTAACATATATAATGTATTTATTGAATTCTTCTACACAAGAAAAAAAAAAGAAAAAGAATATTATTAATAAGCCAATCAAGTAGAGAGATTATAAAAAAACATATATATTTATATAATTTTTTATAATTTTAAAACTCGCATTTGGTCGCATATTTTATCATGTCGTATTATATGTATCAACCCATTTAGATGAAATACACGTTTAATTAAATTCGAAACCATTTTAAATCGTGTCTTATTGTATCTATGTTAACTCATGTGTTCCTCAAATTGGCTGACAAAGTCTAATGTTTGAAGTTTCGAGACACGTGCATGTTACAATTCATTTACTGAGATGCATGAACTGAATTGATTTCCATATTTTATATTATAGTTTATATTTTTTATTAGAACTATAATTAAAGAAAAACAATTTATTTCTATATTAGTGATTTGTGATGCATTTTACGTGACAAAAATGCAGTTTAGACCTTGAATATTCTCTTTGTCATTCATCAAAATTATTGAGTATTGTCTACTGGTCAAAACATTCATAAGTAAAAAAATAAATGGTCACGCCACAGGCATAATATTCAAACATTCATTCCATGTCAAATGAGAATGACTTTTATTACATCTTGAAATTACAAATAGTGGGTTCCTGTTTATAAATCAAATTATGGAACATAAAATTATACAATGAAATAAAATTACTCTTAAGAATTGAAAATTTGGCCAAATTATGAAGGTGTATCTTTTGGGTGCTTCAATTTAATTTTATACATTAAATAAGAAATTAGGGCATATGGTTAGATTCCTAAGTCCCACATTTTGCGAGGAAATTTTTATTTTAATTAAGTTTTATTTTTATACAATAAACTTTAGAAAAAAGAATTACAGAGAAGAGTTGGATATGAAGGGAAATTATGAGACATTTTCCTCCATCTACAAGTCAGGCTGTGTTTTTGAAGAGACGGTACTATAATTTTTTAGCTTGATGTTATTTTGTCAATTCAATAGTTCTAAAATAGTTTGTAGCTTATAAAATTTGAATAAATTTTAAAGGGTGGAGATTATGCCGTAAGTTCTAAATTATCAATAAAGAAACATAGTGGAACTTTTGATTACAGCTTTTTAGGACTAGATTAAAAACTATTATTCTTTTCGACACGAATGATAACAGCATACGAATCCGTATTTAATAGTTTATTATCCTTTTTTTCGAGTAGGATAATGATCAGATTTGTGTTAAGGAGTAAAAGGCATTGACACGTTTACTGATTCATATATAACTTAATTGATTCACAATTAAGTTATCTTTCATTGAACAAGAAGTCTATGAAAATTTTTTCATCATTTAACGAAAATGAAGTTATCTATGATAATTTTTTTAAAAGTTTTTCATCAGGTCAATACTAAATCGTGTCGAATTAACTTATTCGATAAGAATTTAGATGATTGGCACGACAACTTTATCGGGGGTAAGGTGGTATTTTACAAAAAGAATAGGACTGTGTTGAAAATGAATGCCTTTCCCACAGACTTTCACTTTACTTGCAAATATTCTTCATAGTTTTAGCTGTCAATCAACGTATACTTTAAAATCAAACAAAAAAAATCAATTAAATCGTATATATTACTTTATAATCAAACATAACAAAATTATTTAACTCGTAATACTTCATGGCATCTACCAACTTGGAATTAAAAAATCAAGATTTCTCTAATTTCTCTATCATGTCATAGAATATCAACAACTATCATCTAACAAAATTATCTCGATGAACATTTTATTAAAATTTCTCTAATTTATCTATCATGTCATAGAATATCAACAACTATCATCAAACAAAATTATCTCGATGAATATTTTATTAAAATTTCTCTAATTTATCTATCATGTCATAGAATATCAACAACTATTTAAGGAATGTACTATCTTAAAAAAAACTAATAATAACTTTTAAACATTTCATCCTAGTCTCACATCGCCACCACAGCACGAGGAGAAGATCCCCTCTCTCGTCGAGGAGGAGGAGGAGGAAATCGGCCTCACAATATGCAAGGCAAAGCAGCTTCTGCGGCCTCCGCACCTTCGTGGACGATAAGGGGGTCGGCGCTACCTACCACTCCCTTGTGTCCCTCCTTATCGCCGCCATGTTCATCGCCATCATCTCCCTCACCACCCATCGGACCGCCGAGCAGCAGGAACAGCTGCAACTGCAAGGGGGGTTGACCGGGCAGCTGGCACCGGAGTCTTCACGGTTCCAGCAGAGTGTTCCCTTGCAACAGGAGGCGTTGCAGCTTGAGGAAAACCTCACGGAGCCATCGTCTGTTCAGGAGGAACAAGCCTACACAGATGCCGAGGGCGCTGTGTCTTCATCATCCACGTCCTTGTCGGATTCAGAGTGTGATCTGTCTTCTGGTACTTGGGTTTTCGACAACGTCACTTATCCTCTCTACCTGGAGAAGGAGTGTAAGTACATATTGGATGAGTTCTCCTGCGAGAAGTTTGGCCGGAAAAACTTCATGTACCGGGATTGGAGGTGGCAGCCCCATGCCTGCGATCTTCCCAGGTAGAACTCTCCCATCCTCCCTGCTCCTGAAACCACCTTAATCACTTCCCTCAATGTTGTAGAGAATGAGAAAGTTCATTTCTCTGTGCTGCAGGTTCAACGCAACAAGGTTGCTCGAGCTGCTGAGGAGCAAGAGGTTGGTATATGTTGGGGACTCGTTGAACAGGGGGCAATGGAACTCAATGGTTTGCCTCGTGCAATCCGTCATACCTGAGCCCCTCCAATCCCTCTCTTATCCTTACAATGGCTCCTTGATCGTCTTTAAGGCTTCCGTACGTATATCAACTCAACCAATCGTCCATGCTCGCACGTACTTGCATTTGCATTGGCATGCACATATGACAATCAAGAAGTTTCTAATAATTGCAGGAATACAATGCGACGGTGGAGTTCTATTGGGCGCCGATGCTGGTGGAGTCTAACTCCGATAATCTGAGGCTGCACAGACTGCCTGAACGGGTTGTCCGAGTCAAGGCAATTGAGAAGCATGCCCCGATGCTGGTGGAGTCTAACTCCGATAATCCGAGGCTGCACAGACTGCCTAAATGGGTTGTCCGAGTCAAGGCAATTGAGAAGCATGCCCCGATGCTGGTGGAGTCTAACTCCGATAATCCGAGGCTGCACAGACTGCCTGAACAGGTTGTCCGAGTCAAGGCAATTGAGAACCATGCCACGCGTTGGACTGATGCTGACTTCCTAGTATTCGATTCCTATCTATGGTGGAGGACTACGCCCCAGATCACCGTCCTGTAAGCTGTGATTCCTTATTTTCCATTTCTCATGAGGAGCAGAACTCATTCTGATAGACTGTTTCTCTCTTGAACAAGAAAAGTTGGGGATCGTTCGAGAATGAGGACGGGATATACAAGGACATGGAATCACTCAGAGCGTACAAGTGGCCCTTAGCACATGGTCGGACTGGTTGGAGGTCCATGTAAACAGGTCGAAGACCCAACTGTTTTTCGTCAGCCTGTCCCCAACCCATCAAAAGTGAGCTCTCGCCTTTCGGTCGGTTACCCTTCCTTAAAATGGGAAACTAGTGCAATGTTGTTTGATCGTTATGTCCACGTGTGCACGCAGGGCGGAGGACTGGGGCGGCAAGCAGGGAAATAACTGCTATGAAGAGACAGAGCCCATCAGCTGTGCGATTCAAGGGTACAGAGGGAGCGGAACCGATCCCAGGATGACACGTTTGGTGGAGGGAGCAATCGCTAATCTAGGGAGCAGAGGATTGGCAGTCGAGATACTCAACGTAACTCAGTAGTCGGAGTACCGGAAGGACGGGCACCCATCCATCCACAAGCGGCAGTGGAGGCCCCTGACGGAAGAGCAGAAAGCGGACCAGACCAAATACGCCGACCGCTTTCATTGGTGCATCCCCTGGGTGCCCGACGTGTGGAACGAGCTCCTGTACGCTCGCTTGCTCCAGATCACGCCTCCCCGGTCGTGACATCTCCTGCCGTATTAGGGAGAAAACAATGTCCAAAGGCTTTGTTTTTTCTCCAGTTTCCTTTAGGAAGGCGCGTCACAAGATTCAACGTCCTAACAAAAAACTTCCCCAAATGGGATTGATGCATTCTTTTCACGTGTTTTCTTCTTTAAACCTGCATCAATTGCTTTTATTTAGAGAAAGAAGATAGAAATTCTAGGCACCTACGCCTACTTGTTTCCACAAAGCAACCAACGAAAATAACACGCCAAAGAAAATGAAATCTTTATATAACAAAATGAATGACATTGGAGAAGACTTGAACGCTCTCTTAGAATTGATACTTTCAAACCCCGTGAGTTGAAGTGAAGCACACACTAATCCCAGAAAACATGTAATATCATCATCGTCGTCACATCGTACCTTGAGAACTGTACATAAATATCCTTTAGTTTAAATAACATTTATGAAATACGATTTTAGTTCGTAAAATTATCGAAATATCATTTTTACGACAGAGTTTCCAACTGCGCCATAAGAGGAGTTGGGCAAAGGCGGTGTTAAGAATTACGCAACCGCGACATGACATACTGGGAGAAATTTTTACTAAGTATGTAAAAGGCGGAGTTTCCAACTACATCACTCCCACATCACACGCTTAGAAAAAACAATTTTCTTAGTATGTCAATTACAGTCCAAAAATGCGACACTAAGTTGGAGTCAAAGACGTAGTTCCCAACTCATTTTTGCCCAATTGCATCTAAAGCGCCGTTGACAATTACGTTTTTTTTTTTTTTATAAATTAAGTAGCACAACTAAAAACTCAAATCGCATTTCATAATCTTTTTCAAAATTAACCTACAAAGCTCCACATACATCTACATGCAAAAATAATTGTTTTTACCATATGACTACTTCTTGCAGACATGATTAAATTCTAATATTGAGTGTGGGGTGGGCAAACACAAAGCAGCCACACATATAAAGCAAAATGAACCGACTGGATTAGTTGGAAGGGGAACTTGCTTCCACAATCAAAGCAACGCCATTTGGGAATAATTATTTGTCTTGGCTATAATTTGGTAAGCCTGCCATTGCGATTTTAATTTATTTTAAAAGCAACAACAACCAGACAAACAAAAAGCCATTCGTCACGCAAAAACTTCTCCTGCCAACTCTCCTCATCCAGAAAAGGCATCAGGAGTCACTTATGTGCTTTAACTTACTTCCCAGACTCCGCCTGTGGCTGGATGCGAAAATGTTTTAGCATACCGACAGCTAGTTCTTTATGCAGAGTCCTGCCAAGCAAAACGGGGACTCGAAATGAGAATTCCGCAAATTGCTCGAGGCTAAAAAAGGGAGCATCAAGCTCCTGATGGTAAAAGAGCGAGCTGCTGGGTGCACTGAAAGTGGACAGTGTAGAGATCTAGGCTGACAACCCCCTCCCCACAAAAAAAAAAGGTTAAAACAGAGAAGGATATCTCCATCAATGCCGATCATTACTACACATGATTATAGTTGATGCTCAGAAAGCTGCAAGTTTGAGCGTTGCAAAACATTATTCCAGTTTCCGTCAGTAATTTTTGTATGGCCATGTGCCTCCCCCCATATCGTTCTGGAAATAAAGCATCACCAATTGTAGATAGAAGGCAGCAAAGCAACTTACACGGAGGAATTGTGAAAGACTTACTTCTCCTGATACGCATCTCGACACACCCATTTCCTCAAATTACTGAAGTAAAGCCGTAACTTGAGAGCAGCATTAGTTTACTTGAGAAGACTTCCCGGAAATGCCGAAACATTTACTTCTCAGTATGAATGTTTGTAAACCTATGTAAATATTATAAGACCTGCTCACATAAATCAATTAGAAATGAATTATTCATAAAAAATCATATGGGAAGAGGTTGTAGTGAGCTACAATGTGTTAAAATGGAATAGCAGCCTTCCCAGGCTACTTGTTGAGATGACATTAAGATACTAAGGTACCTGCTTTCGGGTTCGAATTTAGATAATGATGGTTCATTAGCCTGAAAGGAATTCCATAACTTCTCATAAAGATGCATAATAATACATAACAACTTATGATGGCAGTTGACAAAGGCCACATTCCTAGTAGTATTGGGTGGATAATTTGCTATGCATAATTTATATTTCATACTTTAATACCTTATTTAGGATTGTAGAGAAATGGATAATTTTTTATACTAAAATATAGGCATCTTAATGCTAAAACATGTTATTAGATGCATTTTAACTATTCTAACTATCATAATCCCTAACTAAAGTGTGCAAATTATGCCAGTATACTCATAGTCGTCAAGCACCATAACACAACAATACGATAAGAAGATATGGAGATAAGTACAGACAGCGAGCAATGTTGATGCCCTAGCTTCTTCCTTCACCAATAATGATTGAGACCCTTTCTCTTAGCTTTTTGATAGCCTATATAGGAAAAGAAAACATGTAACAAGATATAATCTTGGCAGATTGCAGAAACTAGCTGCCTTTATTTCCTATCCATACCATCTCATATGTGCTTGCCCATGCTTCAACAGATGCAGCAGCCCCTTTAAGGTGCTTGCAATAAGGAACATTGAAATTCAAGAAATAATTTGAATTTTCTGACGCTTCTGCAACCCAAAAATGATTTATTTGGTCATTAGCCCTTCTGATAAGATTACAAAATCCAACCTGCAAATGTGAAAATAATTAGTAAGGAAGATGATAAGATCAAAGTTTCAGCCATTTATTTAAGAGATTCAAATCAACCCTGCTATCAGTTCTGAAACCTACTAACTGATAATAATTAATGACCTAATAGGTCTGTTTTCATCCGAATCAAAATATAAAACTGGAATAGATTAAAACTGCTAGGATTAGGAGATCAGACAAAAACCGGCTTTATCTAATTCAGACCAATTCTATTTAGTAACAATCCAAAAACGGCCACCCCATAAAACCAGTTTAACTTGTTCAAACACCACCTCCCAGCGAATCGATCAGGTAATGATACTTGTTTAAGCTAACTTGGCACCAAGCCCTTCTGAGTAAGAATCCACCTCAGATCACTGATGGAGGCTGGCGATATCATGGTTCTACTGAGTTTAATTTCCATCCTTTTAGGCAATAAAATTCACTACTTATTTTTTAGCAACTTCTTTGTCAGATTATTCCATTGCAATCCAATGCCAAAAATCAACATTTTGTACTTGGACATACTACCAACCACCTTCCACGATTTCCAATGCATCAAATTCCCCAGATATTCATCAAAGGAATTGCTACTGTTATGAGCATGTTTCAATCAATTTCTATTGGATGAAAGTGCCAGGGAATGTGAATTAGATTCAGTTGTTACTAACTAATACATAATGTAGAGCCAGTAAAAGTGAAGTGAATTAGATTGCATAAGTAACTAATACTTACTGTAGAGCCTGCTAAATTGCTGTTGATAGGAGCAGGTGTCAAGTCATCCGAGCAAGGCAAGGCAAAGCTGATAGCCAGTATAGATATGTCTGATTCGTTCATATGCCGGTCATTATTTGTGCCATCAGTCACAAACACCCACTGCTGTTTTTGCTGAGCACTTTCATGAACTTCCCCAACATAGAGAACAAAAGCAGCCGCATCAAATTCACTGGAGCAACAACATCTATCGTTAGGACGCAGAATAAAAAATAAATCTCAGAGCACCATAAAAAAACGAACAACTTCACCTTGAAAATGGAATTTCACCTAGAAGTGACAGTGGAGTACTACTACGAGGGTTGAAGAAGGGCCTGGAAATGATAGTTACTTCAGGTGATCAAAATATTTTCTACTAGAGTTCAAAGGGAAAATAAGGATGCCAGAAGAGTCTCACTTGAAGCTTTCATATTCTCGTGAAGATAAAGGCCTCCACTTTACGGTGGATCCTTTAGCTTGCAGATAAAGGGTATCTAAATTAGAATAAACGGGGATGAGGCTGGAGATAGCATATGCTTTTCCTTCAATCAAATCATGTTGCTGTTTCATTAACCAAACATTTTACTGTTACGTAATCTCCAAATTGCATCAATATGATGATTAAAATGAATCAATTGGCTTACAAGCAACAAATTTTACACCATCAATACCTGGCTGTCCGTGGGTTCCCAGATTGTGATAAATCCTTCATCACAACCGTGCTCTCCCGGGAGATCTCTCCTCCTCAATCCCACCACACGTACTCTCATGAATGAGGTGACTTCTCTCTCAGTCAAACCAGCATCTCTTATAGCATTCTGAATTAGTTTGTCCAAGTGATTTTGCTTGCTTACCTGAGATAAGAAACCCCAGATAAATTAAAATTCAAGAAGGCCTTCATATCACCATTTTCTTCGAAATGATATTGAGCATACTTCTAGTTTAGATTGGTAAGAAGAAAAAGAATTCAGTTGCCCAGCACTCATCTGTGCCATCAATACTTCGGGTTCTGCTGAGTTCTCAAGCATATTTAATATCTTTGCACCCTCCTCGGTGTCACTATCACTACAATGATAGAAGCCTTGCTTGTTTTTCTCATATTCAGAAACGACTGCATCTACAATGACGGAGCGCCTGCAAAATGAACGAGTTTTCAGAAGACTAACGAGATGTAATAAGTGTAGATCTTGACTCACCTTTTCCTCTATAAACGCTTTTTCAACATCATACTGTTGTACATAGTAACATGCTAGTAATTGATGACAATGCTATATCACTTGTTGAGAAAGTTGTTCGTTCTCATGTTTTTTAATAAAAAAAAAAGAAAAATATTTGGTGGATCAGGCAGACTCTAGTTTTAGAAGGTAAAGAGAATTTGCTACTCTCATAATTGCTAGGACATTCATTTTTTTCTCCATTAGAAAAACCTGTTTTCTTTTTATTTTCTTTAATCTTTTGAAGACACCAAAGCAAAGCGGATTAAACGAATTAGAGTTCCTCTTCCTAAAAAAGTAGGCATCTCCATTCAATTTGAGTTTGCAGAAACAGTGGCCAAGGAAAGTCCAGATGCATGGATTATGCAGATTTTGACTCATATAAGGGCAAAATAAGCTGGAAATCTCCCTCCAACGTATAGGAAAGCTGGAAACCTAAAAGAAAACATAATATATGCAGTTATAGACTTTAATGAGCTGCAAGGACTCACTTTTTGTCATAAAGCTGCCTCATTTTCAGCTCCATCTTCTCAGATCTGACAACTGAACTTCCGAAACTCCTATTACAAACAGCTACATTACAAGAATTTCCCCCTCCAACAGAGAAAAGGAAAATGCACAAGTTAGCTAGCTTTACCTTTCCCTATAGAGAATGGGATATATCCGTGAGACTCCAACTAAAGTAAGGGGGATTTTCCCTCCATTACTTTTGATGCATCTAAATGACAATGGAGGAGGGCCGTCGTTATCTACATGGTTCGATAAGTTTCAAGCATTATCAACTTTCACCAGAAAAGGCAAACATATCCTAAAAAAAAAGTGCTTACGGAATCCCAGTCGATCAGCCCAGTGCGCTCTATAAGTCCCATTTGCATGCAACAAGAAGCTAACAGATCCTCCTACCTACAGAAATAGTAGTATTAAAAACTATCTATGCGGATACCATCCAATGTTAACATGAAAATATCACAGCAGAAACCTGGAGGGGAGAAATGGGGTCATTCCACCCATGAAGTCCTGCCCCACATATCTGCATTAGAAAATTCAGGGAAAAATATAGTTAAGATAACCAGGTTGATAGATCTGAATAAATCAAAACAAGAGATGCAGTTTGTATTACCCGGATTTTTTGTCCTACAAATATTTTTTTATTTGTCAGATACCTCGATAACTGCTCATCCAAAATGGCATTCAGCGAGTACCTGTAGAGAATTGACAATTCAGTTTTTTGGACACAACTCGAGCACGAATAAGTTTTCACTTACCAGCCATCAGTCACCTCTATTTTTTTCATACTTTCATCTGTGGCTTCCTTAAATGGCAAAGAGGTAGCCTCCAATTTTGAGGTCTTGGGACAATGCACAGCTGAAACACACAGCACAAGTACTTTGGCGGGAGATGAATCTCCTTCAAGAATTCTCTTGATTGCAGAATGCTGACCATGATTTATTTCCCTTTCATACCTAAGAAATTCTTTTTTCTAAGTATTTTACCACGTAAGAAAACAAGGTTTGCACCCAGAAATAATTTATGCACCTGTACTTCAACTCCTCCAGGACATTTGGAATAGTCAGAAATTTCCCTGAGCAAGTAGCCGGGTAGCATCTTTCATAAGATGCTAACTTCCAGATAATCCATTTACAGTGATTCCTTACCCACCTAAAAGGACATCGGATATTGGCGAGGTTAATGGGAAACTAGTAGCACACGGGTATCAACTCATTAGGAGAACAAGGGCCTATATTTTGCTGGTTAGCCTTGTTCCGGCAATCAATTTATCAGAATAATCAACATTGAGACATGCTAAATGGCCCAGAAGAGCATATTTTAGCATTCATTCAGGTGTCAAATCAACTTTAGCAAGCAAAAGAGTTCATGAAATTATCCTTTCAATAGATAGCAGGTCCAAATGGTATAGTTTAAAACAAAAGTTTACACGAGCTTTACTGGTCAGAAATATGATGTGAAGAAGCTCCTGATTGTACCAACATCCGGAAGAAATCGCCAACTCCTATACATTTGGAGCCAGATGCAGACGCATTTGGCAACATGAAGTTCTCAACATTGTCAGGTCCAACTGATCTGATTAAGGACGTTGCACCCTGCAACTACGACCATTCAGTTACATGTGAAAGCAGACAATGAAAAATAGCTGTGTTCCTCCTAGTCGAAGGATTCTTACAGGTACAGTGAAGAAACCCAATAAAGGTCATACCGACTCATGCATGTGTGGGGGGCCATCAAAATATTCCTTGACATAAGGTCTCATAAGCAGGGGTGGAAAGCGGACAGAAACTTTTTCCTTAGATAGGTTGTGCTCTATTGATGTGGATCTGCCTATTTAAAGAGTGAATCTTAGTAAATCACATGATATATATTTTTAAGAAACAGTCAGTATCCACATTTTACCGCTAGAAGAGAATGAGAGGGTCGATATCAAAGGGGTCAAGAACTTAGAACTTCGAGGTTTTTTGAATGGGGAACTGAAGCGTATTTGTCCAATTTTCCTGCTTTCACCTCCAACATGCACCCTGCTTGAGCAAATGATGCCATATTTATTTTCCTCTTGCAACGAGCCTCTTGCCAGCTGCTTCATTGAGTTCCTAGAAGTGCATGAGAGTCATTCACAGCTGGAAAAAAGAAACTAAAGTTTCATAAGAATTTCTTCTTTGGACAAACTGAAATTAGAAACTTACCCAAAAGCATTCTTCTGAAATGCTACATCAAATTGTTGGGCCAAGTTATTTGAACAGCTTAGATTTTTTGATGAATTTGATAGCTCAAATTTATTGGAAGTTGGTCTAAGCGGAGATACGAAACTTTTCAACTTATCATGCCTCTTCGGCTGCTCTGGATGGGCTGGGATATTGGGAGGAAGCTTTTCTTTGCATGACAAACTGTCACAACTTTTCCCAGGATATGAGAAAGAAGCAGATGGACCCACTATTTTTTCCTTTTTCAAAAGGCCTCCCATCTCGGGATCACCAAGAAGGCTCCTGGCCCGCTTCATAGCATCACCCGATATGGATATAGATCTTCCTCCTGCTGTCAGGAATTTGATGGGACTAGATGCAGTATGTAAACTGTTAGTCTGCAGCACTGGTGTTGTAGCATAGCATGAAACATCTAAAGCACCATGTGAACCAGCTTCACAAGTCAAGGAAGAGCTCGGCATGGGAGCATGACTCATTGTGTGTCTAACATTACCAACTGATGCACATGGCATACTCATCTGTGGCGAAACCTCAAAAGGATTCTCTCCACTAACATCAGTGGCATTTTCTGTGCCTGTCATAACTTGAAAAGTGTTATTGTCTGCATCTCCCTCCAATCCCAGCAATCTTTTTGCTCTATCTAGACTAGCAGAAGATGCACGAATTGTTTTTCCTGAGCCGGTCTGAAAAAGAATACTAGAAGAACTTGGCCGACAGTCTTGGAGACCTGCACAAGTGATTCAATTTACCGATTATCTCATCAATGCTTGCTACTGCAAACAAAGATCATTTTACTGTCAAAAAAGTCATTGGCAAACCAGTCCACATGTGAAACACATACACACAACAAGTTTAGGAAGCAAACAATTGAATTTTTCAATTAGGAAATTGTACCGTTACTTGGCATTGTTCCTTTCCGGAAAAGAAAAATGACTTTGAAGTAGTTAGAAGACAGGGAACTTACAAGTTTTGGCACATGGACTGGTCCTAGTAAAACAGTTTCAACGGTCAAATTACTCTTGCCAAACTTATGTGTCTTTCCGAAACAAATGAACCAGACAATCTATAGAAATTTAGTCTTATCATGGCAAATCCTCAGTGTGAACTGCCTGGGGAGGTAGTAGGGCAACAACAATCTGACTCCAGACCATAAAAGAGAAATGCTTGGCGGGATGAGCAAACGAATGACTTCGACACTAAACGTTTGCCGAGGAAAATGGAACCCAAATCTCAAGAGAAGAAAGGCACGGAATTTCCCTTAGATAAACAAAGGAGCGAGAAGTGACCACCTGAACCAGGAAGAGTCTCATCGTCACCTCCATCCTCGAGAATAGACAAGGCCTTGGCAAACGAGGACCTACTCCACGGCACCGACTTCCCAGACCCTGTGCGGAAGACGGGCAGAACCTCACCTCGTTGGTCACCGCCTTCCAGAAGCTTCGAGCGACCTAACCACAAAATCAAGACGGGATGAATATTCAGGATCAAAACGTATCGAAAATTGGACGAGGATAAGCGATCGCGGGGTTGGGGGGGGAGAACAGATGGTACCTTGGCGGACGACCCCGGGCATGGAAGAAGGAAGAACATCGGGTTGGGATGAGGGGGGATTCCGTTGGACTCCACCGAGCAGTTCGCTTTCGAGGGGGGAAGAGAGCTCCCACCGATAACTGTCGCCGTCGCAGGCGAGGACGTGCCACGTCGACATTTGAACCCCCCCTGTAGCCTCCGGCGAGCTTTGAGTTGGGATGACGGAAAGGGGGATTTGTGTGGGTTGAATCGCGGGAAAGAATAGAACAAAAATGTTTTAAATAGAAACTCGGAGGGGAGAGAGGGAAAGGGCATGACCTCTTGGTGGGCCCAAAAAGCCCAATGAAATTTAGGCCCAGAAGAGCCCGAGGCCCTGAATGGGAAAATCCTGAATGTAGTAGAATTGGGGGAACTGGGCCTGGCCCATTCTGGAATTTTAGCCTTTATTTATTTATGCTACCCGTCCTGTTCTTGACAAAATATTAAACATAGCATAAATTCAACATCTTATTGTAAATATGTAAAAAACGGGGGTTGGGGACCAAAATTATAGTAACAAATTGATAATGAGAATAATGAATTGTATAAACAATAATATATTTGAAAAGAATGAATAGCAAGTATAGTAAAGAGACTCGCGCTCTCTCTCAGGAGGCAGCGGAGGGTGAGGGCTGGGGTTGATCATGCTTCTCCTCCTCCGTCTCCGTCTCCATCTCCATCCCCGCCGGAGGAGGTTTGATTTCCTGGAGCTGGCGAAGGACTTCTTCTGCGTCTGGCCTTGAGGAAGGTGAAGGATCCACGCAGTGGATGGCCAGCTTCAGGGTGTTGAGCAGCTCATTCGCTATCCCTCCTCCTTCCTCTCCCTCCCCCCACCTTCCCTCAGCAGCTCCAAGTCGAACACCTCGTTCGTCCATTCCTCCTTCACCACCGATGCCACCCACCTCGGCAGCTCCTCCCCTGCTCCCCACCTTCCCCTTCCCCTGCCCCTGTTCCCCCCTCGCTCGGTGACTTCCCCTCAGCAGCTCCAGCATCACCACCCCCAGGCTGTACACGTCCGACTTCGCCGTCCCCTTCTTTGTCCTCCCCACCTCCGGTCCTGCGTACCCCAGCGCTCCCGCCGTTGCTACCGTTGTCGCTGCTGCTGCTGCTGTGGTCAGTCGGGACAGTCCGTAGTCTGCTATCCTTGTTGTCCCGTCGTCGTCCAGGAGGATGTTGGTTGAGTTGAGGTCCCCGTGGATCATGTCCTCCTTCGTGTGGAGGTGGCTTAGCCCCCGTGCCACATCCATCGCTATCCGCATCCGTGTCGACCATCCTATCGTTGTCTCTAGTCCGCGTGCTGGAGGAGATCGATAATGTCAGAATCATTTTGTTTCTTAGTGGAAATGCTGAGAGAAAAAGCCCGGACGTGAATGATGGAGCTGCGACTCACCGTGAAGGAAGGAGGCAAGGCTGCCCTTTGGCATGTAGTCGAAGACGAGGAGCATCTCGCCCTTCGGCCCCCAGTAATAAGCCCTCAGTGCCACGAGGTTTGGATGTCTTATCCGTCCGAGGGTGCCTGCCTCGCTCTCAAACTCCTTTTGCGCTTTGGTAGCCTTCTCTCGCAACCGCTTCACGGCCACCTGATTCCCATCCTCCAGGGTCGCCTTGGAAGCAGTTCCATGCACGCTCTTCCCCATTATCTCTGCGGTGGCACACAGCAGGTCATCTGCCGTGAACACGAACGGCCCATCAAAGTGGACAAGCTTGCCCCCACTTTCTCCACTGACGGGTGCCGACTTCTCCGAGATCTCAGTCGCCTTTGCTGGCTTGACGGCAGCGGCACCCGTTTGCTTCTTCTGGCTAGTTCTCTTCCTAAACAGACAACAAAGCCGGAAACAACACAAAAGAAGTAGAACAAACAAGAGGGCTTCGGCTGTGTTCGCGTCGAAAACGGATCACGTCGGAAATATTTTGTAATAACACTCACAGGAATTGTAAATATGGTTGCCAGTAACTAATTGAATGAAATTGATCGAATGTAAACAGTTTTACAATAAGTAAAGAATGCTTACAGCCATAAAAATAAAAACAAGGATGGTAGTAAGGTCGTAGACTGGCTATTGGGCTCCGTAGACTTAGAGCGGGGTCGTAGACTTGATGCTGAAAACTGCATTCCAGCGAGTCTGGACGGTGAAGGTCGTCGTGGACAAGACGCTGGGCACTCCGGACTCGAGAATCTAGGCAGTGCAGTCGTAGACGATAACAGAGCGCTGTAGACTTGCACTCCTTGGCTGGCAGAACTTGGCTGCTGGACTTGGTAGACGGAATGTGGTCGAATGTAGAGGCGGACGTGGATACCAAGGTTACGGTGGCTCACCCTAGTAGCGGTGTCGAAGGCGGAGAAATGTACCGGGACTACGGTGGCTCGACCTGGCGTTGGAATCGAAGGCAGAGAAGTATACTGGGACTACGGTGGCTCGTCTTGACGATGGAGTCGAAGGTGGAGATTTGCTATCAGAGCTACGGTTGCTCACTCTGATGGTGGAAGTGAAGGTGGGTATTTTCTACCAGAGCTAAGGTTGCTTACTTTGATGGTGGAAGTGAAGACCAATGAAACCTTAAGGGTTTCGCCCAGGTCGGGGAATCCTAACAACTAACAACTAAGGGGTGACGAGCAAGATAAGCTTCTGTTGACTGATTTGTTCGTGAGTTTCTCCGAGAGAGATCTCCTCCCTTTTATACCCGGTCTGTTACGACCTCTGAAGATCTTCCAAACTCAACCACCCCCAAGGATCTCGAAGCCAACAAACTGACTTCTAAGTCATACCACTCGTGTGGACGTGGGTCGTAGACTCCTTTGACTTCGGGGTTAATTAACTGTCTTTTAATACGTGCATTAGTTCAGACGTGGGTTGTAAGCTCCATTAAACTCGGGGCTATTAAACCGTCCTTCATGACGTGTGTCCTGTGCAGGCACGGGTTGTAGACTTCCACTGGCTACAGGGTCACTCAGTCACATAGTCTGTGTAGACTATAACTACAGGCCTGGTGTGACTGACTCTGTTATGGGCTCCGCGTCTGTTGTGGGCTTTGTCAGAAACAGGCTTAAAATAATCTATCGTGTCAACATAAGCCCCCCCTTTTTTGCTAAGTCCCCTAAGCATTTTTAACATCGTTTGCGTCACAAGAAAACCCTTCGTCTCCGCGCCGAGAGAAGACCCTTCGTCTTCGCGTTAAAAGAAAACCCTTTGTCTTCTTGTCAAAGAAAACCTTTTGTCTTCTTTCCTCTAGGTTTTCTGAAAAAATCGTCTCAAGCTTTCCGAAACCTAGTTTCTTGACTTGACAATGTCCAACCTTTCTGCTTTCCAGTGGCACTCCCATCGTGCTGGACCTTATGGCGCGGTCTGGACCGGTGACAACGGGCTGACCTTGGATCCTGTTCTTGACCTTGCCCTTTTTCTCGATGTGGTACCTCATGAATACCTGATTACGGATTCTCCATCCCCATCTGTCGGGAGGGTTTCACAGACCCCTTGAACTAGGAGAAGAAGAGTGGCTTCCTTTGTTTCCCGTCTGTGGAGAAGCCAGTGGTGCATAAGTGGTTCTCCGCTTGGCTCACGAAGCTGGAACACAGGCTGAAGATTTATGGCCTGTGGTCGTTTGTCAAGTTGTCTCTGGCAGGGAAGCGTTGCGACCCTAGGGTATGTGCGAGCCTGCTCCCGTTTTGGAACAACTCCGTCAACTGCTTCTACTTCCCTGAGGGTCCCATGACCGTGACTCTAGAGGACATCCACTTCTTGACGGGGAGCCACGTGGCCGGTGTTCCTGTTCGTCGTCATCTTTCTGATGAAGACTACCAACCCCTCGAGATGCTCCAGATTTTGAGCACAGCCAAGAAGCACATGGATATGCCTTCCACTGATTGGGGAAAAGCTGAGGAAGCTGAGTTTTTTAGCATTTGGTTAAGCAAGTATGTCTTTTGTCTTGCTGGCAAGCGTGTGCCGAAGCTGGTCTACGGGGTCGCCAATTTCTTGAGCTCGGTGGCCTCCAAACAAATTGCCTGGGCCTCATTTTTACTAGGGTTGGTTTACCAGGGACTGCACAAGGCGACAACATACAGCAGTCCCTTCCCAAAGTACCCAGTCGGTGGCCCTCTATGGCTTGTGCATCTATGGTGCTACCTGTGGATGCCCGGGCTCACAGGATATCAGATGCCCTCCGGTGCCACTCCAGTCGCGTGCTATGGGAAGCACATGCTGGAAGCATGTTGCCATTCCAAGGACCAGTGGCTGCATGCCTCTGTGACGGGACACATCCGTCACATTGCAGACACCGGACGGAGCGAACGCCGCAACTGGGTTCCCTTTCCTGCTGGCCATACCATTCTGAGGCATCGCCGGAAGCTCACTCTGGGTCTATACTGGAATTCAGTTTTGACCTGCAGAGACCTGATCTGCACGATAGAGGGAGGCTTCACCTTTGAAGTCTACAATCCCCGCAGATGGGCTTTGTGCAGAGTTCCTCAGCACCCTTCTCTGATACTTCTAACCTTTCACTCCACTCGAGGGTTTCCACAACTTTTTCAAATGAATCCCTCGAGTCCTCAACGAGCCCCTTGGCCAGGAAGGCGGAACTCCTACATATAGAATTCCCTCTTGAGTCTACACCAGTCTTTGCCACAGAGATCTTCACTGTTCAGTGGGCGATCACCTTCGACATCATGCTGAAGAAGATGTCCTTCCTTCAGACCTCTGAAGAGCCTAATCTCTGCCTGACCACGGACCTGATGTTGAAGGCAGGGCAACGACCATCTCTTGGTAAATACTTATACTTATCCTTCTTTTGGATTGAGAGTCATTTACTAACAGTGAGTTACAGTTTTGGATGTAGACTCTGGGGATTCTTCACTGGAGAGCGACTCTCCCCCTCCTGTCAGGCGTCGAACTCGCCTAAGTTGACAAACCCTTACCTTTAGTGGCAAGCAGGTCGAGGAGGGGGCAGCCAGTAAGCGTAAAGCTCCTGTCCATGAGCCTTTTGACTCCTAGGAAGTGCCAATCTCAGTCTCTTTCAAGCGTCGCTGGCCTACTGTCCAGGACCCAACCTCTATTTCTGTCAGGGCCCCGGATCCCTCTCCTGCAAGGTATGCAGTGCTTTTTATCATTGAGTAATGTGATTTTTTGTTTTGCTTAAGTTAATTGTATGGTGTTGATCCCAGCAAATCAACTAAGGTCTCGAGCCCGCACCCTCTGATCACTCAAGCGTATGAGTTTCCTCGAGGAATAGTATGCAACTTTGTGTCTATGCCATTTTCTGTCTTTAAAGCCTGAACATCTTTCTCTCCCCAGAGTCCAACTCTGTCTGAGGAATTTGATCCTGAGGAAGAGACTTTTGAGGAAGCTGATCTGCCTCCTCCTTCCGAGGTAATGCATGATAGATGTAGACTTTGTTTGTTTGATATCTATACTGATTGTTATGTTTTCAATTGTAGCCCATTCCTTCGTCTACCCCTGAATTCCCAGCTGCCCCAGCTACTGAGGAGTTGGCGGCCCCTGCTGTTACGTCAGAGGCTACTGTTCCAGGGTGGTGAGTGTGACCAACCATTTTGCTGCTGCAAGCCTATCGTCGGTCAGCCGTCCTCTTAGTCAGCTGCCAAGCGGGATGCCCGGAGGAGATACTCCAAGCGGCCTGAGCGATTACGATCGTCTGATGCAAAATGTGGAACGTGTTGGGGATGTCCTTCGCACTGAGATCTTCTCTGAAGACCAGTTTAAGGTCCTTCAAAATTGCATCAAGGAGATCGAGGACTCCCCGGCTGTCACTATTGAGATGCAGGCGGCTTGTGAAGAGTTCAGGGGGCGATTCTGGTATGACTGATCGGCATACATGCAAGATATTGCATCAGTCGACAATGCCCAGTCCAGGATTGCTGATGTTCTGAAGAAGCGCGCGGAGGAAGAGACTGACCTGCAACTTCTCAAGGGGCAGAAATAGGGTTTGGCTCGCCAGCTCGCATAGGTCCAGGCTAAGATTGCGGACCTCATGACCATGGAGAGAGATCTCAAGGAACGGGCTTCTACGATGGACTTCCTGCTTACAGAAAGATCTGCTCATGCCTCTGAGCAGCGGGACCAGGACGAGTTGAAGTCTTGGTTTCGACAGAAGAATGCAATTATCGTCAAAAAGACCCAGGCCAAGGTCTGACTCTCTTGTTCATAGAAGCAGCGCGCGGGTGCTCAGACCAGATGTGGCGTGGCCATAATGGCTGAGTTTCCTTTTCTTTTAGGGTATCAAGGGATGACACCCTCAAAACAAACTCTTTTTTCTAGTTGTAGACTAACCAGGGGATGACACCCTTTCAACAAACTCTTTAGTTTACAGCTATAATATTCTTGTTGAATTAATTTTTTGCTATCTGTTCCCATATAAATGGGAAGCGTTTGCTCAGAATCTTGCTGTGCGATTCCCAAATAGTTTTTCTATAGTGCTTCAAATACTTGCCGTTAATCTTTAAAGGTTGTCTGACTCCATCGAGTGTCGACAACGTATAGCTATTTGCTGAAAAAGCCTCGCTGACTTGGTATAGTCCTTCCCAGTTCGGAGACCATTTTCAAATGATCTGGTCTTTAGATTTTAAGGGTAAAATCATCTTCCAGACCAAATCACCAACCTGAAAATGTTTATGAACAACTTTCTTGTTGTAATGGCGAGCTATTCTCTGCTTGTGTACCTCTATCTTGTCTACAACGTCCAGTCTCTTTCTTTCTAACTCTTCCAAGGCTATATGCATGGCTTCGTCCTGTAGACAAGGTTGGCTGACACGGAGTGACTTGTACCTCATTTCGATGGGCAACACCGCGTCATGGCCACAGACTAACGCGAACAGAGTTTCTCCAGTGCTTTCGAGTTTAGTGACTCTCAGAGCCCAGAGTGTATCATCAAGTACTTCGTGCCACTTTTTCGGATTAAGCCCGACCATCTTCTGGATATTGTTTTTGATTAGTTTGTTGGAAGCTTCAGCCTGTCCATTCGCCTGAGGATAGTACGGAGTGGAATTCAAGGCTGAAAAATCAAATTCCTCAGCGAATTCCCTCACTCTTGAGTTATTAAAAACTGTCCCATTGTCTACAACAATAATCTAAAGAATGTCGAATTGATAGATGATGTAAGTCTGTAAAAAATTGATGACTTCATTATGATCAATTTTCTTGTAGACTTGCGATTCCACCCACTTTGTGAAGTAATCTGTTGCCACCAAGATAAATGCCTCCCCACAACTAGAGTGAGGGTGAACCTCCCCTATCACATCCACAGCCCAGGTCCTGAAAGGCCAAGGTTTGATCACAGGGGTAAGTTCGGCTGCTGGGGCGCGAGTTATGGGACCATGTCGTTGGCACTCTTGACATCCTTTAGCCATTTCAATGCAATTTTTCATCATCGACGACCAATATAAACCATGTCTACGAATAATCCAACACATTTTTATCCCTGCTTGGTGGGATCCACAAAGTCTCTCATGAGTTTCCATCATTATTGTAGTGGCCTCATCCAAGTCTACACACCTTAAAAGGCCTCTGCTTGTATCTTTCCTGTAGAGCACACCATCTAAAAGGACATACGACAGTGCCTAAACTTTGACTCGCTGCTTGGCTTCTCGACCGAGATCTGACAGAAAGTCAACTATCGGTTTCCTCCAGTCTTTATCTTGGTTCATTATGTCTACAGCCACGATCTTATCCTCCGGCTATAGATGCGAGCCTATTTCAGGTATACTTCCCTGCTCTATTCTGGTTTTGTACCCTGACGCTAACTGTGCTAGGCTATTAGCCACTACATTTTCCTCACGTCCTACAAATTGGAACGTGACATCTTCAAAGCTCGTGAGCAGCTGTTGGACTAATTCGAAATAGGGCAGTAGCTTGCCTTGGCAGGTACATTCTTTATTAAACTAGTTAATAACTAACTGAGAATCCCCTCTACTATGGGCATGCTTTGCCTTTAGCTCCATGAGTTCTTTTAATACTGTTATCAACGCTTCGTACTCCGTAGCATTGTTAGTAGGTATTACCTAGAGTCGAAAAGCTAGCCTAATGTCTTTACCCACTGGGGATATTATATGAATTCCTATCCCAGCTCCATTCTTAGTGGACGAGCCATCAAACCAAGCCTATCAGACCTCTTCAGTTGCTTCTTCTTGTTCTATGGATAAGGATGGGTCATGGTCGGCTAGAAAATCAGCCAATGCTTGCCCCTTGACTGATTGTTGTGACTTATACCTCAGATCATATGGGGACAAGATTAAGCTCCATTTGCTAATTCGTTCACTTAGTAATGGACTCTCGAAGAAGTATTTAATAATGGGTGACTTAGACACGACGTAGACTTTACTGCTCCCGATGTAGTGTCCAAGTTTCAGGATAGCGTAAAATACGGATAGACACCGCTTTTCTTTCGGAGCATATCTGACCTCGATCGGCGTCAATTGCCTTGACAAGTAGTAGATGGCCTTTCACGTCCGTTCTGATCCATTTGAGCTAACATAGCCCTTATGGTTGTTTCGGTGGCTGCCACATAGAGAATGAAGGGTTTTCCTTATTGAGGGGTATCAAAACTGGTGGATACGTCAAATACCTTTTTAAAGCATTGAATGCTTCTTCGTGTTTCTCAGTCCATTTAAAGCCACTTTGTCCCCTCAAAAGGTTGACAAACGCCTCAGTCTTCCCTGCGATATTCCTAATGAACCTATGCAGGTAATTCACCCTTTCAAGGAAAGCCTGTAATTCCTTTTTGTTTCTTGGTGCTGCTAAATTCTGGATAGCTTTCACCTTGTTCTGATCAACCTCAATACCACATTGATGGACTAAGAAACCCAGAAATTGCCCAGCTTTGACGCCGCCAAAAGCGCATTTTAGCAGGTTTAGTTTAAGTTGATGCTTTCTCATTTTCATGAAAGCATTTATGAAATAATCGACATGAAGTTCTTCCTTTAACGATATGACGACTATACCATCAATGTAGACTTCTTCTGTCTTGCCAAGAGAGGCATCAAATATAGTGTTCATTGCTCACTGATAGGTAGCACCAGCATTCTTTAATCCAAATGGCATTACTACTCATTCGAATATTCCTAGGGGGCATCTGAATGCTGTTTTATGTATGTCCACTTCTGCAATGAAGATTTGGTTGTAACCAGAAAAACCATCCATGAACGACATAATCTGATGCCCTACTGTCTTGTCTATAAGATCGTCTGCAATGGGCATAGGGTATTCATCATTTGGAGTGGCACGGTTCAAATCCCTAAAATCTATACAGACTCTGATTTTGCCGTTCTTTTTCAAGACGGGTACGATGCTAGAAATCCACTCTGTATAGCGTGAAGTCCTTATGTAACCTGCTTGAAAAAGTTTTTTAACTTCTTCAAAGACTAATTGTGTTACTTCCTTAGTCATGCGCCTTGGTGCTTGCTGCATTTGTTTAAAATCCTTCTTGATGGGAAGGGTGTGCTCTACTAGTGTACGGTCTAATCCTGGCATCTCAGTATAATCCTAGGCGAAACAGTCCTTGAATTCCTCAAGTACTCCCTTAATCGCATTAAAGAGTTCTTTATTTACTGAAGAACTAATGAAAAGAATCATAGGAGAAGACTCGCTTCCTAGATTAATGCTGACTAATGGGTCACATGGGGTCATCAAAGACTCGCGTTCCTCTGTACCTCCTAAGTCGGTAAACACGGGCTTATTATAAGTGTTAGGCGCTCTAAGCGCTTCCGAGTTTATTGAAAACCAAGAGATAGGTTGTCTACAACAATGATTCCCTGGTAGACTTGAAGCCATCGAAGGACATCGGCGACTGCTTCGTTCGCTTATTCATTCTGGTCCATAGGTCCCTTTCCTTTAGGAGTCTATCGGGCTCCAACTCCGCAACAGCATTTTGCTGGTCCTTTCCACCTTCGTCTTCCTTTGCTCCTTCGGTTCTTACGGGGTTTTCGCCCGAATTAACCTCTTGCAGAACCTCCTCTATGTCCTTGGCAAACAGCTCATCTCCCCATCCAGTTGGAACGATCGGCCCCATCTCTGGCTTAGGGTGCGATGTCCCGTAGTCTACAATGTAGTCAAACTTTCCAGATGGTTGATCAAGGGGTCTAACAGTAGGGTCGCCAAGCTTATAACGCTGTTCCAGTGTGAGGTTCCTGATAGTCTTGCTTGTCTCTACATGCAAGATACCTTTGTCACAACAAGAGTATTCATCAGCCTTGATAATTTCAATTTCAGAGTCAACCCATAACATCAACTCTCTATGTAAAGTGGAAGGAATAGTAGTAGCTTTATGGAGCCAATCGCGGCCCAACAAAGCATTAAAAGTAGGAATTATGTCTATCACAAAGAAAGCGGTTTCTCTTTCCTGGCGACCCACTTCAAGGTGCACAGAGAAAACCCCTAAGCATTCGGACTTCTTACCATTAAAACCACTCACTGCGAATTGGTTTTAATCAAGTAGTGAGGCTTATACCCAAGCATTTTAAACCTGGACAGAGGAAGCACGTTTATAGTAGCTCCATTGTCTACAAGGACTCGATTCACCACTGTACCATCAAAGGTAGCGGTTATGTATAAAGAGTGCGTGTGTTGTTTCATGCTATCAGATGGTTTCTCCAACCAATCTAGTTGAAAGCTCGCTGGGTAAGCAGGAGAACAAGGAAGAGGCACTTTACCTCTTAGGATCTCCACATTTCGCTTACTACCGAAGTCTACAGGCAGGGTAAGAGCGTTGCAGCTCACGACTGGCTTCATTTCCCCGTCGACATCACTTTGGATTTCGCTCCGAAGTGGGGTATAGTTGAAACTCGAGCCAGGCTCTTCTGAATGGTCTGTAGACTCAATGTGCTCTGCTTCGGCGTTCAATCCCTTTGTAGGCACCCTAGCCGGTAGAGCAGCCCCTGAGAGGGTAGGCCTAGGCCTCTTAACGACGTGACTTAGACGTTTGTCCCTTCTCTTGCGAGCCCTTGGTGGCGAAGTGGTTTTGCCCACTGCCTTCTGCCAATATTTTGAAGGGTTAACCGCTTCAATTACACTTGATCTCTTAGAACCAAGGAGAGTTTGACATACCTCGACAAAGTGTCCAACAAATGGATCGTATCCTACTACCGTCCGCGTTGGTACCTATTGCGGTTCCGAACAATTGTTGTTAGTTTTACAAGTACCTGTAGCTGTAGAGTGCACGGGTTTGACCATGATTTCCCCATTTGAGGACAAGTCTACAAGCTTGAGGAAGTAACAACAGGCGGTGCAGAGCTGAGTGATCAGGATCCTGTTTTGAGCTATATGCTTGCATTTCTGGCAGAGCATCCTCTCATCAAGGAACTGAGCTATTGGTGGTCCCGTCCGGAGCGCCTGGATGTCTACCTTAGGCGTTCCGTGTCTCGGCTTGTTCCCTTTCTCCTGTGGCCTTTCAGACAGCTGGGTTCTACTAAGGTCGTCCCCCTCTATGGTTCCAGAGCGAGATTCACCAGAGTGGCCATGTTTCTCCTGCCCTGGCTTTGCCCTTTGTTGAGAAGACGAATCATTAAACTCCAGGTGTCATTTGGGACGCTTGAACGCGCGGGGCTGCTGTTCGGGTGCTCTACCTCGACCATGAGGGCCACCTCTTCCTCCCCGGGTAGCTGGTATGCGCTCTGCGCTTGGAGGGCTTTTGAATCCCCTTTGTGAATTGTTGGAGGCACTTCGCGAACTTGGGGAAACTATTCCCATAGCTACCTCCTCAAGCGTGGTCAGGTCATACTAGAAATCTCCCTGATTATTCTGCAAATACTTCCTGAATGTATTGCATCTATCAGTGGTGTGCGTATCATCCATGTGCCAGCAACAGAGGCTGGGCACTACTTCATTGACCGGACAGGTGACTAGACACGTATCAGCCAGGCGACGGAAAAGGGCATTCGCCACCAAGTTCTCCTCGGGAATCTTTATATCCTGCAGGGAAAAGTCTGCATTAGTTTCGATGAAATTGATGTCTACATCAGCAACATCGAACATATGAATGGCTATTTCATCGTCAAAAGGTCTGTCGTCGACCATAGTGACTTCGTCTACTTCAGGAAAGCACAATTCTGTTGACTCTATAAGATCCTGAATTATATTCCTGAATGATAGACAGTCCCTGGTCGTGTGTGTAAACGACCCATGCCATTTGCAGTAATTCCTAGTCTTTTCTCTTTCTGTCTAAGGGCCTCTATGGCCTGGTTCAAGTTTGATACGCTTCTGTTGGACAAGCCAGTCGAAGATTGCATCTGCCTTGTTTACATCGAAAGTATACTTTCTTTCTTCACCAGACTTCTGAGACGCTTTGGCTTTTGAGTTTTTCCTTGCCAAAGGTTTACAACCCGTTGCTTCGCCTTTCACGAATTCGGCCATGTTTACCTCTAGGGTTTCCAACTGATAAGTGTGCTTAGACTGGGCTTCTTCCATCAGTAACTGATGGTACTCAGTCGCTCTCCTAGACAAGTCATACAGGTCATTAAACCTTTCCCCATGTAGCTTTTTCTTGAAGGGCATAGACAACGCGTTTAACGCAATCATCAATTGATCCCTTTCAGGAATTGCAGGTCTACAGCATAGTAGCGCCTTTCATAGATGCATGAGGAACTGTCCTGGGTGTTATCTAGCTGTCTGCTTAAGCCGCATCACCTCAAAGATTGACATGGGTGTGTCTAAACGAGCAAATACTTTCATAAAGGAAGACTGCATTTCCGCCCATGATGTTACTAATCCAGGAGGTAGACTCGCATACCATGTGAAAGCATCTCCCGTAAAAGAATTCGGGAATAACTTTAGCTTCCAAAAATCATTGACTGTAGCATCTCCTGCCTAATGAGTGAACCGGGCTATATGCTCCATGGGTGTCATCTCATCTTCCCCCGAAAAGCAGGTAAAATTAAGTACTTTGTACCCCCTGGGCAGGGGAAAGTCCCTATCGATGTAGGCAGGGTATGGACTCCTGTATAGACCAGGGTCGTCCTGCCCGACATACCATTTGCTCTAAGATCTGAGCAATCGTCTCCCTCAGATTCTGTGGTGGTGGTACAGGATCGAACTGTTCCAGAACATATTCCTGACTCACTTTTTATGGAGGATAAGACACCCTTGCTGTGGCTCGAGGTGGCTGTGGGTTTACCGAGACATTAGTGTAGAAGCTCTCTGCCCGTGGTAGTCCTCCTATAACGGGAGCTTCCCTTGGAGGTATCTCCTCTACAGGTGCTTTACCAGGTCGGCGAGAGGGTATGCCACTTGCATACCTGTTTGTCTCACCCTGAGCCTCTATATCATCGTCTACAGGGTTCACTGAATATACAGCATTTGCCCTCCAAGTGGGAGACCGAGAGGTAGTAAGCCTTGATGGGGACATCCGGTCCCTATTGCTAACTTCTGTAGCGCGTGGCTTAGCGCCGCCCCATGGTTCATCCTCCTGGAACGATACATTGCGCCTCTCTGCGTGCCGGGTGTCTCCCATAAAGGAATTCTCCCTATCTACAGGGGCACTTGGCTTTGTACTGGCACTTGGCCTATGAGTTGCTCCAAAATCTGAGCCATATTGTCTTGCAATCCAGTAATATGTCTGTCCATTAGGCTTCTCATATCATTAAATTCTTTATGGAATTCAAGCCTGGATATGAACTCAGAAGGAGTATGTACCCGGAATCAGGTAGATTCGCAGTCTCTTCACTTCCTAGAGCCGCATTCTCGACGTTTAAGTATCCTGCTATAAGCTAATCATCTCCATCTAATGGAGGGGGAGGGTCGCGATTAGCTTCACTCCTGGTACTTTTTGACATCTGAAAACTTTAAGTTTCACGACTCCCACTATGGTCGCGAAAAACGTGTTCGCGTCGAAAACGGATCACGTCGGAAATATTTGACAATAAGACTCACGTCGTAAAAATGTACCAAAAATTTAGGGCAAAATATACGTTTATGGCCTCAACTTTGAGCCAACTTTCTGTTTTATCATTAACTTAGTTTGTTATATAATTTTGTCACAAACTTTTGTTTTTATTTTGATTTTGGCCAATCATGAATTTCTTCTAGCGAAAGCCAAACAAGGCTTTAATATAGTCTAACCTGTGTCCTATAGTAGTGGAGTTTCGACATCTCATTCATTCGTCTCATAATCCACTTTATCTGTAATAGTTGCCCCATAATAGAACATCATCCGATATTCATCGATTTTTCATAATTTTTGACAACATCAGCAAATATCGTTAACTTCGGCTTCTAATTCACTTGATTTGTTCATCCAAATTTTATAATAAAAAAACAAATAAAATGTTTCAATATTATTTCCTATTTTTTAAAATTTTGTTCATTTTAGTCGATAAATGAAAATTGTCTATTAAGTCCTTATTTGGCTTTCGCTAGAAGAAATTTATGATTGGCCAAAATCAAAATAAAAACAAAAGTTGGTGACAAAATTATATAACAAACTAAGTTAATGACAAAATAGAAAGTTAGCTTAAAGTTGAAGACATAAATTGATATTTCCAAAATTTTGAGGAAATTTTACCTATCCATTTTAGCTGCCTCCACTTTCATCCGAATAAAAAACACGACACGTGTATGGCCTAGATTTAATGCTTTGCCCTGTAATGGGAAATTCTATCCCGGTGTTCTTTTTATCCAACGGACATGTATTTTAAAAGGAAACAATCCTTTGTAAATTACAAAAATAACCCCAGTTTGTGTTACGGACAATCAATTCGGGAGTAACGACTTAAGAGTGATACTTGTTCGTCGAATTCGAACGAATTACTAAAAAGTTCATATTAATTCGGATATAATATCAGCCTTATCAATAGCATAGTCAAGATACATTTTTCATTTAATTTTAACTAGGTACGAATAAATTTATTTGGTCTAATATTTGTTCTCAACTAATTCCGATTAGAAAAAATAAAATAGTGAGTGTGCTGCTATTAGCACACACTATTATTAATAAAAACACATTAAGGTATAAAAGGTCTACTGTAGCTACGAGCATAAATGATCAGAATCGAGCCTGAAAGTGTGGGAAATACATGGTTCGAGGGCATAATGGTCATTGTCTGAGGGTTTCGCGTAGTATGAAAACGAACCGAGCCTGCTCTCAAAATTCGGTTCGAGATTGACTTTGACCGAGCTCGAGCCAAACTCGAGCCGGCTCGTTAACGAAAGGAGCCGAGCTCGAGCCGAAATACTTACAGCTCGATGGTTTGCGAGGCTCTCGCGAGCATAATATTATATAATAAATATTAATAATGTACTAAAATAATTAATAAAATTAATAAAATCGAGCCTACATTAGAGCCTTTTCGAGTCGAGCTCAAGCTCTCCATAATTGGACCGAGCCGAGCTCGAGCTCCAATTATTTGAGCTCGACCGAGTTCGAACCGAACTCGAGCTCGGACTGTTCCTAATTGAGCCGAGCTCGAGCTTGGGGGTATTCGGTCTTGGCTCGGCTCGTTTTCACCTATATTTTCGGGAAAATTAGGTTCCCCCTTCTTGTTCATCGCTCATGGCGGCTTTGAGCTTCCCCAACCCACTCCCGTGCCTTCAATCGACGCAGAATCTGCGAACCAAGCTTCCCACCTTTAAGGATCAGGGTAACAAGCTGTGATTATCACCCTATTGAGCCAAAAGTAAGCTAGAACTTAGTCCTTTTATGGTGGTAAATAGTTTAATAGGCGAGTATCTGGATACTTTAATATGTCATTACTAAGACTAATGAACTACCACGCAATACTTAAATAATCATTTAGTGAACCAGTAGCAAGTCTGAAATTAACAATCAAATAAAGACTTAATAATAATGAATTGTTCGAAAAGAAATCTTGAGAAGTGTTTCGGAAAACGAATTTAACGTGAAGAATTTAATAATAATTTTATTTTAAATGAACATTAAAATTATGAAAAATTATATTTGACATAGTGTTATAACTAGTGGCTACATGACCCAATTATTATTCACGAGCCGAAAATGAATAGGCTTTAGATTTTGTGTTGGATAAAATGGATGGGGGTGACAGAGGAATCCATTGTCTGCCAATCAAACTCCTCCAAAATCTTATATATTTATTTATTTTAAGAAAATGTTATCCAGCTCCCTGGAAAAAAACATATGGGAAGAGGGAAATCTAATATTATTATTATTATTATATTTTATTTTTAGTTTTTATTTTAAAACAGAAATTGAATATTTTTTGTGGCTTATGATTATCCTGAAAATAATAAACAAAAATGAATTTCTGGTTGGCTGAGAATGAAGAAGCTCTTCTTCCTCCGCCATTGTCTTGCTGATCCACAACACACTCACATTCTTTCCTCCTCTGCTTCGGACATGGACTGAAATCACTTTTACCATGATCGGGACGGCTGTCCGAATCCAACCACCTGCCACCATCTCCCCCTCGACCTCCAGAGACCAGCACCGCCAGCACCGCCATCAACAACAACAGTTCCCCAATACCCTACATGAATCCAATCTGCCACTGCAGTCTCCCAGGGAGACCCACGAGTTCCTGTCCCTCCTCAAGAGATGCCACTCCCTGGAGGAACTCCGCCAGGTCCACGCCCATCTCCTTAAACTGGGTCTCTTGTCCGACCCCTTCTTCGCCAGCTCACTCCTCTCCGCCGCTTGCGGCATCCCCGACTCAGGTAGCATGGCTCAGGCCCTCTCCGTCTTCCGTTGGGTTCCGGACCCGGGCACGTTTGAGTTCAACGTGATGATCCGGGGTTATGTTAGTGATGGGAGTTACACGGATGCTCTGTCGCTTTATGTAGAAATGGTCGAGGCGGGGGTTGGGCCCGATAACTTCACTTACCCTCCCCTTATGAAGGCGTTCACGCATTTGGGCGAACTCAAGGGAGGAACCCAGATCCACGCGCACGCATTCAAGATGGGGTTGGGGGATGATGTGTATGTTCAGAACAGTCTGATCAATTTCTACGGGAAGTGTGGGGAGACCGGGAGGGCTGCGACCATTTTCGAGCAGTTGGAGAAGAGGAGTGTCTCGTCCTGGAGCGCGATAATGGCGGCGTGTGTCGGTTCGGGGTTGTGGGAGGATTGCTTGTTATATTTTGCTAGGATGTGCGAAGAGGGTGATTGCCGGCCTGAGGAGAGCATCCTTGCGAGCGTGCTCTCTGCGTGTGCTCGAATGGGTGCTCTTCACTTAGGGAGATGCGCTCATGCTTCCTTACTGAGGAATGTGCGTGGTATGAATGTGATCGTTGCAACAGCCTTGATAGACATGTATGCAAAATGTGGGTTAGTGGAGAAGGGCATGCATGTTTTCAATCACATGGAAGAGAAAAATCACCTGTCATATAGCGCGGTAATCTCTGGTCTCGCACTTCACGGTCGAGGACTAGAAGCTCTGACAATGCTCTCGCGGATGCTAGATAGGGGATTGATCCCGGATGAGGCTGTATATGTTGGAGTGTTGAGTGCCTGTAGTCAAGCTGGTCTTCTTGATGAGGGTATCAGGTGTTTCGAGGGAATGAAGGCTGATCGCAGAATAGAACTGACAATTCGGCATTATGGATGCATGGTGGATTTATTAGGCCGAGCTGGGCAAGTCAGGAAGGCTTATGAACTCGTAAAGAGCATGCCCATGAAACCGAACGACATAATTTGGCGAAGCCTTCTTGGTACCTGCAAAGTCCATGGAGAAACCGAAATTGGCGAAATTGCTGCGAGCCATCTATTTGAGTCTAGCTCACAGAACCCAGGTGATTATGCGTTGTTATCCTCTTTGTACTCCCAAGCCCGAAGATGGGAAGATGTATCCAGAATCCGACTGGAAATGAAGAATAGGGGGATTCGTCAATTGCCCGGATCCAGCTCTGTTGAGGTGAACCGCACGGTCCACAGATTTATTTCGAGGGATGTTAGGCAGACGGACTGTGACGAGGTCTCAGAGATGATCCATCAGATGGAATGGCAACTGAAGTTCGAAGGGTACATACCAGACACGTCACAGGTGTTGCTAGACGTCGATGAAGAGGAAAAAAGGGAGAGACTGAAAGGCCATAGCCAGAAGTTGGCAATAGCTTTCTCTCTGATACATACATCGGACAGATCGCCAATCAGGATCGTCCGAAACCTGAAGATGTGCAGTGACTGCCACACTTACACGAAGTACATAAGTTTGATATATGAGAGGGAGATAACCGTGAGAGATCGAACTCGTTTTCATCATTTTCGAAATGGAAGTTGCTCTTGTAAAGATTACTGGTGAAAAAACTGCAGACGACTAATTTATTTCTCTAAGGAAGGATAGAATTCTTACAGCAGCCTGCGATTGTTCTTGCCCAGAGGATTGCATGACCCAGGAAAGCCTTCCTACTGGCTGCCTTCAGACAGCACAGAATATAATGTAAATGGGGGTTATTCATGTTACAAAGGCGTCTGTGAATAGCTGGACATTACAAAATGGAATTTGCAGCGACAACACATTTGATCTCAATGATCCTGTGGTTGCCAGTCTCCAGAGGAATCCCTCAGTGGATCTTAATGAACTAGCATGGCGAACACCCGGTGCGATCTCCATGCTTTTGTTAAGTTGCTCATGGCATCTCCTAATATGACTGCAAAAACTGCATTGAAGCCTCCCGCCCAGGGAACTCCAGCTAGAAAAACCCCTGCTATGTCCATAGTAGCATCCAAAAGTTCAGTCTGTGGTTGAGGCGCTCGGAAAAACCTGGAAATTCATAAGACATCAGAAGGCATAATAACTTCAAGCGTGCCCCAGTGCGGAAGAAAAAGACGGAGACAGAAGCAGCAAAAATAGCCTTACTGGGATGCCGGCAGCCACTCCCATTGCTAAGAAATGAAATCGGACTTCAAGCATCGTTTCCCTTCCCTTTGAGAGAGCCTTCTTCCCCAGGCTCCTTTGTTAGTCCTGTAAACTGAGTTATAACATTTTTGTTAGATCAACACGACAGAATAATTGAAAAAGTACTGTATCCTTTATTCCATAGCCATCTTGGGTCAATTGACTTAGAGCTGATTCCCCATTCCCAGGAACAATTTTCAAGGGTGTTTAAGCAAGTAAATTAGAGGGAGATCATTCGCAGATTGACAAATCAACTCCTTGAACGAGCTAGTATAGCTGCACTCAGGCCAAAAATGTTTCCTTGAGATATTGACCACGAAATACATTTACGACTCCGGATGGGAAGCCACCAAAAGGGTTCCCACTTCGATTAACTTTCTTTGTGTTGCACTAACAGGGGGTGAATTAGTGTTAAAGTCCAATTAAGAATTTTTAACTCTTTTCGACAAACCCGCAGCGGAAGAAAGCTTCGGTAAAACAGAACCATATAGACAGGTTTCTGTAAGACAGAACGCACGAATGTGATTGCGATTTGTTTGATAGGCGCAAAGCTTTTATAGTGGTTTAACAACTTGCTTACATACACTCTTTACCCAGAATTTGGATGGTATTCATTCAGACGTAACTTAGTAACGATAACAGAAGGTGATACACAATCGACCTTTTATAGCACAAACCAGAAGGTTCTGCACCACAGATGACTGAGTTGCAAAGCATAGACTAGCAGGTTCTGTATCAAATGTGTCAACCCTCTACAACATAGACCAGAACGTTTTGTACCACAGGTGACTTAATTTCACAGCACAGACCGAAAGGCTCTGTACCAAGATGTCAACCCTCTATAGAACAAAACAAAAGTTCTGTACTAAAGGTGACTTGGTTTCAGAGCACAGATCGTAAGATTCTATACCAAAAGTGTCAACCCTCTACAACACAGACCAAAATGTTCTGTACTACAAATGACTTATATTTTAAAGCACTAACCGAAAGGTTCTGTACCACAATGACTTGGTGCACGTGTTAATGTGACTAACAAAGGTTACCAAGTGCAATCCCTTCGGGATAACGACTTCGTGACGTACCCCACACCAGAACGTAGCGAACTCTACGCAAGCGGATAGCAACCTCTGTCCAAGGATGGATTTTTACTCTAGCGACTCCACAAGATGTGCACGATCTCCTCAAGATAGCGACTACGTGGCGAACTCCACGCAAGACAATAGCCTCTGTCCTAAGTTCCTGCACACACAGAATGATACACCACAGAAGCTGGTTATCTCATCACCTTTTGTGCTCCCTGGGTATCTGCCCTTCACTTCGACCCACTGTACGTTGGCCACGCCAACAACCTGCCGCACGCCTCCACCAACGTCTCCTATAGCTTCCAACCAAGTTTCTCGTGGCCCCCGAGTCACCCTACCCAAAGGCTTCACCAACGATGTAGCCTTCTGCAGCTCACGTTCCTCGTGTGTGACTAACAAAGCTCAAACGAAATGTTACAAGATCTCAGCACGCTTTTTGAATTTTACAACAATAACGGGTTATTGTTGATAGACATTAAAGCTGATATCATTCTGTTCAAGACACATAATTGAATGTAACTAGACAGATGATGTGGATAGACATCCCAAATAACGGGTTATTGGAAGTCATATCGATCAACAGAAGGTTGGAAACAACTTTGTAAAACTTATTATAAATAGAAGATTATGTTTCTTTCCATAGGGAATATAATTCTTATTGGGATTATTTGGAAACTTAATCCATTGAATTGGATCAAATTAATATCTTGATCAATTCCTTTTCATTTCGTGATTAAATAATCGTTAAACAATCATTTCATTACAAAACTATTTCTTACAGAAAGTTCTCAACGTGAATAGCTTCTGTAGTGTGGATGTTTGCCTTCTGTTTCACAGAAGGTCAAGGCTCTTCATCAAAACCTACTCAACACTCTGATTTGCGGGCACTGTTGTTCGTTGAATCCGCAAGTGCAGGGGTCACGTCAAGTAATATAGAGTAAGTAAAGTGTCGATCCCACGAACAGACATTATAGGAAATCCCTTCTATCGTCCGGTGCCAACGCTTTCAAAGTCAACCCGAAAATAATGAGAATTGTAACTAAAACTAAAAACAAAAGTAAGTAAATAAAGTAAAGCAAAATGAAATCAATAATAAGAAAGCCTAGGACTATGAAACCCTCAACTGTTTCGTTACTATCCTGTATCTTCCCTCTCCCTATCTTAATTCCATGTTCATTTACTAACCGAAATCCCTAGTTATCGTGCTCCTCTCGTAGTCCACCGAACTACCTAAATAATCGATCCCTATCTCTAGGCTTACGGTTAATTAGACGCCTTAAGTCCTGATTTCCCTTGGTTGACTTCTGTGTAAATCTCTATATCACCTTAAGTCCGCTCGCTCTCCCGACACAAACCAGGCTACTTTCACCACTACTTCTCCTAAGATCCTCTCTCAAGCTCACTCAAGGACAAGCGATCTATACGAACGTCGGCCACACGCACGCAAGCATTAAGAACAAGTGAGGTAAATAAACGAAACATAAAACGAGATAGTTCAAATGAATTCACTAAGAAAGTAACTCCACAACCGAGTTCATCATATTCCTAGAAAATAAATTTAGTTCATGTTGAAAATAATCAAACACAAAATTAAAGAAGAAAAGGAAAACATCCTAAACATCGCCCGAAGCTTTGTCGAATGTCTTCGTGTGTGGCCCAGTGTGATCTCTCGTTCCTGGTACACCCCTCTCCCTCAGGCAAGTCGTCCTTTTATGCCTCCAGGGGTTGTAATCTTAGGAAATCTTCAAAATCTGGAAGATAGAGAGAATCTAGGAAATAAAATATTTCCTCGCGTCCGGACATGTAGCTGCACGAATATCTGGTGCAGCTGCATCAAATATTCTGTCAAATTTTTGTCCACCGTGTGCGGATGTAACACTTTCTGGTTCAGCCACACCAACTATCTAAGCACTTTCTAGCCCGGTGGCTCAGCTGCAATGAAATCTGGTGCAGCTACACCAACTTTCTGCAGAAGTCCATCTACCCTCATTCCTTGCGAATTTACTTAGAAAGTTAATAAAACTACCAGCAGTACCCAAATCTAAGTAATATATTCATATATTACCATATACCTCAAGGATTTAACCCAATATCGCGCAACTAGAGGGATGAAAATATATTTCTAACGACTTATCACACTCCCAAACCTAGATTTTGCTAGTCTCTAGCAAAACAAGCACATGATACTACTAGAAAACAATAAACCGGGGAATCATTATGTATTATATGTTCTCAGATATCAGCCATAATACACAGACACATTCGAATTTCAACCCTTTCCCTCAACTCATGCTTCGACAGTCTTTTATACCCACACGCTCTGCTCCCACGACATACATGCCACGACAATTCTGGCACTCCACATACGAACTCAAGTCCATGTTATCGAACTAATTAGCATTAAGATTGCTCACTCAATAATTCATTAATTATGCACTTTCTCTTCTCTTTACTTTTATTCCCTACACGACTCTAAATGCTTTATCAATAGCGGAAATACTCATGTATCAAGTGTTCAATCGGTGTCTCCCGAACCGGATGGACCAAGGCACCGAGTTATAAGGCACCCCTCGGATTTACTAACTCGAGCTATCACACTATGACTCGCACCACAAGCACATGTTCGAATGTTTTCAGTTTATTCTTTTTCTCTTCTTTTTATTTTTCACACCCAAACAGCGGTATTCAGAGCCTTGGTAGGTGTTAGGAACTTGTTGCGGCCATACACAAAATTAGCATGAGATGGGGACTTAAAACTGCCTAATACAAGTCAAGTTGAGGCTCTAATGCTCATATGTCCGTGTTAGCCGACTTAATTCATCATTAAGCACAATCTTTCAAATAATTTTCCAAGATTAGTTTTAACAATAGGTAAATCAAATTTTATTTATTTATTTATTTTTTAACAGAACACACTCAACGGTAACACCCACGACAATTAAAATAAAGCAGCAGCTGCAAATAGGCGATGCACACCCCCAAACCTATCTAACATTGTCCCGATGTTTATTCAAAAGAAAAGAAAAGAAAATAAAATAAAAATGGGAAACTTGCCTGCTCAGTGGCCGATCTTATTGCGGTTGGGTTGCCTCCCAACAAGCGCTTGGTTTAACGTCCTTAGCTTGACGTTCCTTGGTTGTTATGCTGCACTCAATGTCAGAGTCGATATGTCGTGTTCGACACCTCCTCCATGCTAATGTTTGACCCGACTAGCGTTAAACTTAAACCTTGTGTGGTCTTTCGGGTTCTCCAACTCCAATGCTCTATAGTTAAATACTTTTGACACCTTGAATGGTCCTGATCATCTTGACTTCAACTTACCTGGAAATAATTTAAGTCGTGAATTAAACGGCAAAAATAAGCGGACCTAGTTCAAAATGTCGTTTCTTGATTCATTGGTTGTGCGAACATTTGGTCCTTTCCTTATACATTCGTGCATTCTCATAGGTCTCATTCCGAAATTCTTCCATCTCGTTGAGTTGCATCATTCGCTGCTCACTAGGTCAACATTCAGCTTTTGGATTGCCCAACAAGCCTTATGCTCAATTTTCACCGGTAGATGACATGCCTTACCATAAACCAACTTGTACGGTGAGGTGCATATAGGAGTTTTATAGGCAGTCCGATGCTTGCCCAATCCTTTCTGTTTGGACTCACGGTTTTCTCCAGGATACGTTTAATTTCACGATTTGACACTTCTACCTGCCCACTTGTTTGTGGATGATAGGCCAAAGGGATTCTATGCGTCACACCATACTTTTTCATCAAGGCCTTGAACTTTAACTAGCAGAAGTGGGATCCTCCATCACTTATTGTTGCCCTTGGTGCTCCAAACCTTGCAAAAATCTGCTTTAAAAATCTGACCACTACATTAGCATCGTTAGTTAGTAGAGCGGTGGCTTCCACCCATTTAGAAACGTAGTCAACAACCACAAGTATGTAACGGTTCCTAAATGATTCAATAAATGGACCCATAAAGTCGATTCCCCAAACAACGAATATTTCAACCTCCAAAATATTTTGCAACGACATTTCATCACGGCGCGAAATATTACCTATCCTCTGGCATCAATCACAATGGGTGACAAAGTTATGAGCGTCCTTAAACACTGTGGGCCAGAAGAAACCTGATTGTAAAATTTTTAGTGCAATTTTGTGGCACTCGAATGGTAAAGACCAGTCTGGGACAACAATTATAGGAGCAGAAACTGACCTCTTCTTGAGTTCTAAGAATGCCTCCATACACTTACTATCTAAGATAAATGCTGTATCTTTTTCCAGAAGATTGCACAATGGTTTGGTGATCTTCGAGAAATCCTTGATGAAACGTCTGTAGAATCCCACGTGTCCTAGGAAGCTTCGCACTCCCTTGATCAAAGTTGGTGGGGGCAGCCTTTCAATCGTTTCAACCTTGGTTCTATCTACTTCGATTCCTTTCTCGGAGATCATATGACTTAAGACAATACCTTCTCGGACCATAAAATGACATTTCTCCCAATTTAACACGAGGTTTGTCTCCTCACAACGTAGTAAAATAATAGACAAATTTTCCAAATAATTATCAAATGAAATGCCAAATACTGAGAAGTCGTCTATAAATACCCTGATGTTACGCACATTCGTATCAGAAAAGATGGCCATCATACACCTCTGAAATGTAGTCGGTGCATTGCATAAGCCAAATGGCATGCGCCTAAATGCGAATGTTCCGTGCGGGTAGGTAAATGTTGTTTTCTCTTGGTCTTTTGGACCTATTGCAATCCGATTGTAACATGAATATCCGTCAGAAAAACAGTAAAAACTTTTACCTGCTAACTTGTCAAGCATTTGGTCGATAAACGGCAATGGGAAGTGATCCTTGCTTGTGTCTGCATTCAACTTTCTGTAGTCAATGTATACCCTCCATCCGGTCACAGTTCTTGTGGGAATCAACTCATTTTTACTATTTTCCACAACCATCATTCAACCCTTATTTGGTACACACTGGATAGGGCTGACCTATGAGCTGTCCGAGATTGGGTAGATAATGCCCGTATCGAGCCACTTGATGATCTCCTTGCACACCACTTCCTTCATGTTAGGGTTTAGCCTCCGTTGTTGCTCTATTGATGTCTTCTTATCATCCTCCAAGATGATTTTGTGCATGCAGATGGAGGGCTAATCCCCTTGATATCCGCGATAGTCCCACCAATTGCCATTGTATGCTGTCGTAGTACTTGTAGCAACGATTCCTCCTGTTCATTAGTTAGATAAGCTGAAATTATAACACGTAGGGTGCTGGACTTACCCAAAAAGGAGTATCGCAAATTCTCTGGAAACGGTTTGAGTTCAAGCTCGGGTGGCTCTTCCACAGATGGTTTAGCTCAAGTAGCCACACGATCTAATGGTTCCACTCTTAGAATGCGATGGATGTAAGATGCCTCAACTGGTTCTTCCTTTACTGTTTGTACATCCACCGTATTCATTATCTCATCAAGTGGAATATTGGCATACATATCCAAGAAGGATTCGTATGCAATGTCTTCGAGTATGTCACATAACTGCAATCATTATTGTCGTTAGGCATATGCAATGCGTCACCAATATTAAACTTTACCTCCTAATAATGCACGCGCATGGTGAGTTCGCCCTTTTGCACATATGTGAGAGTCCTTCCAGTTGCGAGGAATGGTTTGCCCAAACTGATCAGGATCTCACGATCCTCCTCATACTCCAAAACCACAAAGTCAACAGAGAATAAAAACTTGTCCACTCTAAATAAGACAGCTTCAATCACACCTTTTGGATAAGTATATGATCAATCGGCTAATTGAAGAGTCACGAAAGTGGGACATTCCTTGCCGATGTTAAGCTTTGTGAATACCGAATATGGCATCAAATTTATGTTTGCCCCAAGATCGCAAAGTGCCTGTCTAGAAAATTCATTACCAATCTTAGAAGGAATTGTGAATTTACCTGGATCTTTGAGTTTTGGAGGTAACTTCTTCTGAAGGATGGCACTGCACTCTTCAGTCAAAGCAATGGTCTAGTGATCACCTATCCGACGCTTCTTAGATAGCATCTCCTTCATAAATTTCGTGTATTTTGGCATTTGCTCCAATGCCTTCCGAAAAGGATGTTGATCTGCAGCTTCTTGAACTTCAGAATTCAACGTCGCTCCTCTATTAACAAGGTCATCCTATTAACAAGTACATCCAATTCCTCTTTCCATTTCTCACTTAAGTCATGCATGAGTCACCTTCTTACCTGTGGAATAATTAATAAAGGTTGGGTTGTTACATTCTTTCCCCCTTAGGGAATTTCCTCCCCAAAATTCGTTAGCCCAAAAAGAGTTGGATTCAAAGTCCTTATCCCCACTTGTAAATGCAACCTCAATTATTACCTTTGAATACAATTCATGTCCCTTTTTCCGGTTTCAACACATGGAGCATTCGGCTCCATTCTCTTGCCCAAGTCCGTTCATTCATTTTGCACGCCCTATTCCCTAGAAGGGCGTCCCTTTCAAAACGAACAACACCTTTATGCTCATTCCACCTATCCGGACATATCGCTCGGGTAGAAATCGCTTCTTCATCTCGCTTTTCATTTTATCCCATAAGCAGATATTCTCCTTCCCTTCTCGACGACGCTGTTGGAGTTCTCCCACCATAGACTCGCGTACTTGTGTAGTCGAATGGCTGCAATTTTGACTCATTGATACTTGGGAACCTCCTCATACTCGGATATTCTCTCGATAGTATGCATCCAGTAAAGAAACTCTTCTGGCTCCAATTCTTCCTTGACCTTGGGAATGTCAACTTGTATATTAACAGGACGTGCGTGTTAACGTTCTCGAATTTGCCTCCTAAAACACTCTTCGTCCCGAGTTGGTCTCCTTGGACTCTCCTCGTTCCCATATCCATCCACAAAAGGATTTTCTTCATCCTCAAATCCTTCTGCCATCATATTGTTTCTCCTTCGCTATCCAGTTTACCATTGGATGGCGACAGGCGATGACAAACTCCGCTTGACTGAGTTCGCGTTCAATTTTGTCGTCCTCCTTTGGAATGTCTTGTTGACTGACTTCGTCCTCGTTCTTTCAATCTATTACAAGCAACGTGACATTTGCCTTGGTCAAACAAATTTCTCGAGTTCAACTCCTCTCAAACATAGGCAGAACCAATCCCACCCGACTTGAGGTTCAATATTGAATAGTCATCTTGAGATGGATTGAAAAGGATCGACTCAAGTGACTCTGCTCGCCTCCCTACTGGAAATGACCTCATAGTTGTGCTGAGGTCTCCCTTCAGCTTCGCGTTGGAGAATATAATGGGTGTCTGAAACTGATGTAAGGGGACTCCAATTCCCTCTACTGAGGTGTCACCTTCGAACTCGGATGCTCCACAAAATTCGGGTAACTCGAGGAAGGGGGCCTCAAGCATCTTCAATGGCACGAAATTAGCTTCTTCAGCAAAAGCCCATTTGTACCGATCTTCCTTCGAACACTTAAATTGTTAGTGATATCCCACTGGAAGCTCGAGTATTAACTCTGTTGGGATCACTTCCTTCGACTCCTCAATATCTTTAGAATGCCAAATCAGGCCTGAATCCTCTTTGAGTCTTCTCCTTTATTAAGATAAACCCCAACTTCTGGATTCTGAATAGTTACCTCTCGAGCTTTCTCTTCTAGGTGAGGAATTGTTAGGATGGAAGTCAACTCTTCTCAAACATCTCCATTACAGGGGCTCTCTTTATCATCATTGTCGAAAGTGGAAAGAAGATTGAAGAACATACCATCTAAATGGCTGTAAACACGACAAGTGTTCTGTCGATGAAAGTCCACATCCTCTTCGATTGGAGAGTCAAATAGATGGTTCTTGAGACACTTGACTGTAGAATCGACTGGTTGGGACATTCGTCTTCCAACAAAGTATAGTCGTTTGCTTAACGGTGATGCTCCATCGGTCCTCAAATCTCGAAGTTGACATTAGACATCCTCAATACGCTGTTCAAGTCGAGCGACATGCACCGTATACTTTAGATCTGCAACAAACGTCATCCCACGTTGGAACCTATTCGCCATTACTTACGCTGTACGCTCAATATCAGCCTTATGCTCTCAACAACTATGCGCTCTGATACCAACTGATGTGTGACCATAATGAAAATGGAAAAAACAACAGCGACTGTGGAACTACGCAAAACAAACCGAAACAAACGAACGGGATAGGACTCGGACCGTCACGGATACAGCCTAAGCACCATCGAGACTGTCACAAGGGTTGAACGCTGCACAATAGGATACAAAAACACTATCGATTATGGGAACGCTCGGATAAAATCTCGCCACGCTTGGAGTCCACCAAACGATAAGAGAAATTGCGCAAAGTCCTAGAAGAACTTGACGACTTCCAAATTTGGGTAAAATATTCAAAAGGTTATATCTTAACCCGAAACACAAAGGCCCTATTTATGGAGGACACACCATGGGCTAAACTTAGATTCCCAATAATCCCAAAATAGAGAAAACGAATTACTAATTACCCAATAATCTCGAGTTTTCTCTAGTCTCGAGTTTCCCTGAAGCGAGTTGAAGCTAACCTTGGGATAGACACAATTGTCACGTCGAAAATATGTTCACCACACAAGTGCACGCGATCGTACAAGTAATAGAGTGTAAGTAAGATATTGTTCCCACGAGGACTATTCTAAACTTCTACCAATTGTTAAAATACTTCAAATCTCTATTATTCAACCACACTAACTAAATATTAAATTAAAAAAAAAATGAGGGTTCTAACGAATTAAAGTTCAAGATGAGAAAATACCTAGGATAATGATTTCACTTAACAATTAATCGCAAGTCATATTTCAATCAATACAATGAAATGATCCGTTGGATAATCTGAAATTCGGTTATCTCCTTACGCCCCTTCCGAGGTCATAAGAACTTACCTCTCTGTAACTAGTAACCACTATATTCCTAGGCGGATTAACTATCGAGAGTCCATTAAGAATCAATTCCAATTTGATTACCATTGATGATTAGGTATATTCCTATCGTGCTCGTTCATAATCACGTCTTCCGACCAAGATTAACCTAGGTGATTCCTTTTCCCGTGCTTAACTTAGGATTCCCCTTCCGAGTTCACCTAAATTCGCTATTCAATATTGGTGATCAGTCAATAAGAAAGCATTAAGAACGAATAGGAATAATCAAACATAAATCATCCAAGAGTGTCAAAAGAGATAAACCCTTGACTAATTGTCAAGATCCATCTTATCCCTAGGCAAAGAAAATTAGTTCATGACGGAAGAAAAGAAAACATCAATTCATTCTTAAACATCGGAAACGACATCAAGAAAAACTAAAAGAAATTCAGCAACGTCTCCGTCGACGACTCCTTGTCACCGGTAGCCTTTTCGGTCGACTCCCCCTTCAAAGAGATAGTGGAAGATCTTTTTATACTCCTAAGGAAATAACCCTAGAGAGTCTTGAGAACCTTAGAAATAAAATATTATCTCCAGCGTCGGTGCAGCTGCATCAAATTCTCGTGCAGCTGCACAAAGTTTCTGTGCATATTTGTCTGCCTTTCTTGCGTCTCGTACAGCTGCACCAAATTCTTATACAATTGCACAAAGTCTCTCTGCAAATTCTGACCACATCGTACAGCTGCAAGCTTCTTGCTCTTCTTGTTTCTTCCTCTTGGCCCTCATTCCCCAATTGTGCTTTCCTTCGTATAATTTTCCTAATCAAAACAATGAAAAGCACATTGATGAGACAATAAACACAATATTGCGAAAGCAAAGAAAAGGAAGACTAACTCATATATAATGCTTAACAACTTACATCAATTAAGTCTAAAATATGATCCCTTAACTCTATTTTTCATAGAGTTATCACAGCCCCAAACCAAACCCTCAGCAGACCCAAGTCATTGAAACGTAGAAACATCTTTTTCACATTCTCATGTAAGGTCGCAACTTTCCCATATAGCTAGATTCCATTCATTACCTAGTGTGCTTGTTCGAAACCTTTAAAACACATTTTCATCCCAGCAAGTTTCACACTTAACATTAACAAGCCTACGCTACAAATAGTTCATGTTAACCAGTAACTTGTAAAGCTTACCATGAACATCCCTATCCATTCATCAAGGGTTGTATAACTTTTTCATGCATAATTTCACTTTTTTTAGTTGCACGACTCTAAATGTATCATCTGATTCCGGCAATGCTCATATAACAAGCTCTCGATCAATGACTCCCAGTCCAGTTGGACTAGCCATTAAGTGATGATATAAGGCGGTAAGGCACCCTCAGATCAATCACTCGAGCAAGCGCGCAAGACTCACACCAGAAGCACATATTCAGGCAATCTCTTTTTTTTTTTTTAAATACCTGAACATTGGTACTCAGAGCCTCGGCACCCTCATTTTCTTCTTCAACACATACACCAAAGAATTTGTTTCAAGGGATAATTCAAGCAACTCAACTCACCACCAGTCACCATGCATTCTAAGAAGATGTAACATGTTGCACCTAAGTACACTTTCTACTGGGAGATCTTATCAAAATCCAAAAAGATTTAAACACACTAAGCTTAGAACGTCATGTTTCCACGCGTTAGGAATGCAAATCTCAAACTCATCATAGAATAAAGACATTCTACTTTTGAATTCCTAATGTAACACTGAGGAGTAAAAACACACTGTTTTTTTTTTTTTTTTTCTTAGACTTACCCAACATGTAAACTGACCTATCCTAAAGGAACACCACTTAACTTAACATAAAATGCACGCATCAAAACATAATACCCCCAAACCTACACTAAGCAATGTCCTCGATGCGAACTAAAAGATAAGAACATGACAAAAGAATATCAGGGAAGAAGGATACTCCCTTATGAGGTCATTTCTGGGTTATTGTCTTCATCTTCATGGTCAACCGTCGATGGTGAGTGTTTTAAAGTGGTGATCTCCTGAGAAAGCAAGGAAAAAAGGAATGAAACCGAAGAAATTAAAATAAAAATATAATAAAATGAAATAAATTTGGGTTGCTTCCCAATAAGCGTTTGATTTATGGTCTACGGCTCGACTCTTAGATCGATCAAGTGTTTCTCAATGTTATTGCGGCAACTACCCTCTCAATGTTACTTCCCCAATAGTATTTCAGCCTCTGTCCATTAGCCTTGAATGTATGTTCTGAAGTTGGATTTCGTATTTCTATGGCACCATAGGGGAATACTTGAACTACTTGAAATGGTCTAGACCACCTCGATTTGAGCTTTTGTAGAAATAATTTCAGTATGGAATTGAAAAACAATACTTGTTACCCATGTTCAAATTGTCGCTCAATGATTCCCTTGTCGTGCCACTGTTTCGTCTTCTCCTTGTAGATCCTCGCATCTTCATAAGCTTGAAGCCGAAATTCCTCAAGTTCTTTCAGTTGGAGCATCCTTTTCTGTCAGGCTTTCTCAAAATTAAAATTCAATTTCTCAATCGTCCATAATGCTTTATGCTCTAATTCCACCGACAAATGACTTACTTTTCCATAAACAACTGTTTTAGCATCGTTAGTGGGCAAAGCTTTTACTAAACCCATTTAGACACATAATCAAATGCAACTAAAATGCAACGATTTTTAAATGAAGAAACAAATGGTCCCATAAAATCAATACCCCATACGTAAAAAATCTCTACCTTCAGGATGTTGTTCAGAGGCATTTCATGTCTTCTTGATATGTTCCCCATTCGTTGGCACCTATCACACTTAGAAACAAAATTGTAGGAATCCTTAAATAAAGAAGGCCAATAGAAACCTGATTTTAAAATACGTGCAGTCATTTTATCTCCTCCAAAATGTCCCGCCGTAAGGTGATGAATGACAGTGCCACAAAATTTGTTCCCATTCTTCGTCGGGTACGCATCTCCTCAAAACCTGATCTGAATATAACTTAAACAAGAAAGGCTCATCCCACACATACTCCTTGACATCATGCAAAAACATTTTCTTTTGTTGGTTGGTCAAGTCAGGAGGTATGAAATTCGAGGCAAGAAAATTAACGAAATTTGCATACCATGGTACTTGTGTTACTGCTAGAAGTTGTTCATCAGGAAAAAATTCATTTATGGCTACCTGGTTGAATTTGATGTCACTTTCTAACCTTGACAAATGATCTGCTACTTGATTATTTATCCCCTTTCTGTTTTTAATTTCTAGATCAAACTCTTGTAGTAAAAGAACCCATCATATCAATTGTGGTTTTGCATCCTTTTTCTCGATCAAATACTTGATTGCAGAGTGATCTGTGAATACAATAACTTTCGAACCCACAAGACAAGATCGAAATTTATCAAAGGCGAATACGACTACTAGTAGCTCCTTTTTAGTGGTCGTGCAATTTACCTGTGCATCGTCCAAGGTTCTACTAGCTTAGTAAATCACATGAAATACCTTGTTAGGTGCAGTTACTAACCTCTCTTTTAGCTTAGTGAATGCCTCCATGCATGCTTCATCAAATGTGAAGGGCTTGATTTTTTCCAAGAGGTTGTATAAAGGTTTCGAGATCTTGGAGAAATCCTTGATGAATCTCCTGTAAAAGCCAACATGGCCAAGAAAACTTCTTATTGTTTCACTGATGTTGCTGGAGATAACTTCTCGATGGTCTCGATCTTCGCTTTGTCAACTTCAAACCTTTACTTGACACCCTGTGATCAAGGACAATACCTTTCCGAACCATAAAATGACATTTTTCCCAGTTCAAGACTAGGTTAGTCTTCTTACAACGCTCGAGTACACATGCAAGGTTATGCAAGCAATTATCGAATGAGACACCAAACACAGAAAAATCGTCCATAAAAATCTCAAGATACCGTTCCACCATGTCAGTAAAGATGGATGTCATGCATCTTTGGAATGTGGAAGGCGCATTACATAATCCAAATGGCATTCTACGAAAGGCGAATGTACTATAAGGACATGTGAAAGTTTTTTTCTCCTAATCTTCTAGTGCAATGGCACTCTGATTATAACCGTCAACAAAACAATAATATTCCGTACCTGCTAATCGGTCCAACATCTGGTCGATAACTAGGAGTGGGAACTGATCTTTTCTTGTTGCTTTATTCAGCTTCCGGTAATCCATGCATACTCTCCATCCCGTTACAGTGCAAGTCGAGATGAGTTCATTCTTCTCATTCGTCACAATTGTCATACCGCCTTTCATGGGTACGCACTCTACAGGACTAACCCACGAGCTGTCAGAAATCGGGTTGATACTTGCATCGAGCCGCTTGATGATCTCCTTCTTTACGACATCCTTCATGTTTGGGTTCAATCTTTGTTGATTCTCTATCGATGGTTTGTGATCGTCCACGAGGAGGATTTTATGCATGCAAATTGTTGGACTAATTCCTCGGACATCTGCAATAGTCCATCCTATTGCTCTCTTGTGGTCTCTCAAGGCTCGTAATAACTTCTCCTCTTACAACTCTGTTAAATCCGCAGAGATGATCACAGGGAGTTGAGTGGAGTTTTGAAGGAATGAATACCTTAAGTGCGTCGGTGGAGTCTTGAGTTCTAATTCGGGTGCTTCCAAAATTGATGGTTTAGTGGTCTTTTCGGGCATCTCCAATGGATCAAAAGCTTTTAGGTCTCTCGGAACGTAGAACAAGCCCTCCATCCATTTCACCACTTCATTTGTTTCCTCCTTGATTTTTGCTTCCTCAGACGTTAATGCTAGCTCAAGCACATCCGTTAACTTCAAAATGTTTTAACTTCTTCGGCTACTAACCTATCAATGGTATTTATAGCAAAACAATCATTAGCTTCATCCGGACATTTCATAGCACGGAGAATATTAAATGTAACCTTCTCATCGTTTACCCTGATGGTTAACTCTCTTTTTTGAACATCAATTAAAGTCCTCCCAGTGGCTAAGAATGGCCTTCTAAGAATTATTGGTATCTCACTATCCCCTTCAAAATCAAGCACAATAAAATCTGCAGGAAACACAAACTTATCTTCCTTAACCAAAATATTCTCAGTGATTCCCCTCGGAAAAGCAATAGATCGATCGGCTAATTGCAATGTGACTGAGGTGGGTTTAACTTCCCCCAAACCCAATTCTCGATATATAGATTAAGGCATTAAATTAATGCTAGCACCAAGATCACATAATGCCTAACCATTGAAGTTCGAGCCAATAGAACATGGTATAGTGAAACTACTTGGATCTTTGAGCTTTGGAGATAGCTTTTTCTTTAAGATGGCACTATACTCTTCAGTTAAAACAATAGTTTCGAACTCACCGAGATGTCTCTTTTTGGATAAGTTATCTTTCATGAATATGACATAGCTCGGTATTTTCTCCAATGCTTTAGCGAATGGAATTTTTATATGTAGGTTTTTGAATAGTCTAAAAGTTTATGGAAGTCCTTCTCATCATTCGGCTTACGAGCTCGCTGTGGAAAAGGAAGAGGTGGATAGATGAGTTTATCATTTCCAATGTAAGCATCTTGCTTACCTTCTTTAGGTTGAGCAAGTTGTTGACTGAGCTGGATAGAAGGTTTGTTGGGGTTGTTTGGAAAGTGGTGCTTTGCTGTATTACAGGAAGGGTTTTACGAAACTACTGCAATACAGCGAAGTGTTTCTGGAAATAAGGAACAAGGAAATTTGGAGAGGATATTTGGCTAACTACGGAGCCTTGTCTTTTCTTAAGACCAAAAGGCCTTCTTGGTCTTTCTCTTACACAACATTTTTTCTCTTACAACATTTGGAGATTGCTTATCCTTTTATAGTATCCTAGGAAAGATCTAGAGAAAGCATTTACTGTGCCTTAATTCCTAGGTCATTAACTTCACCCCACTACCAAGGCCATTAATATTACCGTACTTCATGAGATTGCAAATTAATATGACATTTAACAGGAAATTTAATACCCTCTCTTAATTTGTAATCTTCAGAAACTTCTTGTACAACTCGAGCTTCTTGAAATTCACAGCCTTTGTTAAAACATCAGCGGGCTGATCCTGGGTGTGCATAAACTCCATAATTATCTCCTTCTTCAACACCATTTCTATGATAAAGTGGTGGCGTAATTCAATGTGCTTAGACCTTGCATGAAACCATGGTTCTTCATCATAACAATGGTGACTGATTATCACAGAATATTGTTGTTGGATGAGCAACCTTCTGTTGTAACTCCAGCAATAACCTTCTTAACCATACTGCTTCGCGAATTGCTTCATTTGCTGCAATGTATTCTACTTCAGCTGATGATAACGCTATAGTAGCTTGCTTCTTCGAAATCCAGGAGATGGCTTTTGTTTCAAGACAGAAAAGATATCCTGACGTGCTTCTTTGATCATCAACACTTCCTGCTATTCCAATACTTCGCATACTTGAACAAGGGTTAGTGATTAGGCAATCTTTACACATCAATTTTGCTTTCTTAACTCTTGCTGCATGAGTGAACTTCTCAGTGAAATCAATTCCGGGCTGTTGTGAGGAACCCTTTGCTACGAGACGAGCTTTGTTATTTTGTACGCTTCCATCCTCATTGAACTTTGTTTTGAATACCCATTTCAAGCCAATTACTTCTTTTCCTTTAGGAAGGTCTACTAGGGACCAAGTATCATCCCGGAGATTTGATCTCCCCCTTGTTTGGAGATCAGAGAAGAAGAATACCCAAAAAAGTAAAAAACAGTGAGAAAAAACTTAACATTCTCCTCCATTTTTCTGACCTTAACCCAAAATTGTCACCTTTGTTTGACGACGTTAGCCATCATCATCACCACGGATTGATATTCATTTCCTTTTCTGGTCGTGGTGGTTCGAAAGTGCAAAGGAATATGAAATAAGAAAACTTCCTCGGACGGATCGAACCTGCGAGCACAACATAGTGAGACTGGGTCTCCGTTTTTGGGCCAATGTGTCAGAAGTCAAATGATGCTTCGACTTGCAAAACTATAATAATAATAATAATAATAATAATAATAATAATAACAACATTACCCGCAATTAGTTGTTGTATATTAAATGTTCACCCACCACCAGCTACACCAAACGCTTAGCAATGGCTGGAGAAGCATCTTCCTCCTCCTCTGCATCCGCCGTAGCAACCTACGTTGTGTTCCTCAACTTCAGAGGAGTTGACACTCGTAACGGCTTCGTGAGCCACCTCCATGCTTTGCTTCCGTGAGAACCGCATCGAGGCCTTCATGGATGAGGATGGCCTTGACCACGGGCAGGAAATCTCACCGTACCCTCCTCAGGAGCATCGAGGAGTCGAGGATCACGATTGTGGTTTTCTCAGAGAAGTATGCGACTTCGCGGTGGTACCTGGATGAGCTCGTGAAGTTCGTCGAGTGCAAGGAGAAGAGGGGGTAAGTTGTGTTTCCCGTGTTCTATGGGGTAGATCCGAGGGAGGTGAGGCATCAGATGGGGAGGTACAAGGTGGATTTGGCTAGGCAGAGGGAGCGAGGGGTGGAACCAGATAGGCTGGCTGCATGGTGTCGTGCCCTTACAGCTACTGCATCGATTTCTGGATGGCATCTCGTCAACGGGTGAGCAATTTCAAGCTGATCTCTGCTGCCTACCTGGTCGATTAATTTCTTTCTGCTTGCAGATGGGATTATCACCTGGATGCTGCAGATTCTTGACATGGGCTCGGTTGGAGCCGCCATGGATGAGGATGAAATGCGGTTTTCAGCTTTGGAATTGTTGCAGCTGTTCTGCATATTCTGCTTATCTTCACTGTTTTGCCATGCCATTTTCCATTTACTCTTTGTGTTTTGTACTTTAAGGAATGAAGCCAACGCCGTCTGGAGCATCGTGACAAAAGCATTGCAGATTCTGGAGCTTAATCAATTACCCAGTGAGAAACTCATGGGCATAGAGTCCCATCTGCAGGCAGTCCTCTCCCGACTAGACCTGCAGGTCGGGAATGTTCAAATGGTGGGAATATGGGGAATGGGAGGGGTTGGGAAGACTACTGTAGCGCAAGCCGTGTACAACAGAGTTGTCAGCCAGTTTGAGCATTGCTGCTTCCTTAATGATGTGAGGGAAACTTGCGAGAAATCCTCTCTCTCTGGCCTGGTTCAGGTCCAACAGAAGCTTCTCTCTCAGCTAAATCTCAAATACAAGTTGGAGATCGGCATGGTTGATCAGGGCATAAAATCATAAAAAGGAAGGTACACAACAAGAAGGTCCTTATAGTCCTTGATGACGTCGATCATCCGAAACAATTAGATGCTTTAGCAGGAAAATGCAATTGGTTTGGTCCTGGAAGCAGGATAATTATCATGACTCGAGATGGACGTTTGTTAATTTCACAAGGCATTGAGAAAGTATATAATGTTCATGAGTTAACTAACGAACACGCTCTTCAGCTGTTCCGTCTTACTGCCTTTCGTGGTGCATCTCCTAACAAGGAACACCAGCAGCTTATGTTTGAAGTAGTGGAGTATGCAAAGGGACTTCCTCTAGTGATTAAGATTTTGGGGTCACATCTTTTTAGGAGAACAATACCTGAATGGAAAAGCTTGTTGGAAAAACTGAAAATGGCTCCAGACGGAGAAGTCTTTGACAAACTGAAAGTAAGCTTTGATGGTTTAGATGATTCCCAGAAGTCGATCTTCCTCGATGTTGCTTGTTTCTTCAAAGGGGAGAGGCGTGATCACATAGAAGATTTGTTACAAAGTTGCGGCGTTTCTCCGAAGCTCGATATCACAGTCCTCGTTGAAAAATCTCTCATTTTTATCGAGAAAGGTAGGTTGGAAATGCATGATATGGTTCAAGACATGGGAAGGGAAATCGTACAGAGAGAATCAACAGTACCAGGTGAACGAAGTAGACTCTGGTCATCCGATAATGTTCTCTGGGTTCTAGAAGAGGGCACGGTAAGGAACAGAAATCTCCAGTTTTTTTTGGATATGCTTTAAGTCCTCGATTGATCGGTGATTGGTCCAATTCTTTTCTGGCAGGGAACGAACAAAGTGCGGGGTGTAAAGCTGTCATTGTCCGAACCAAAAGAGGTGTGCATCAAGGCTCAAGCCTTCACTAACATGAGGGAACTAAAATTTCTCATCGCCAGAATTGCATCCAGCTCTGACGCTCCTATACATTTACCTAATGGATTGAGATGGCTCGAATGGTGTGGCTATTCTTCGTCTCGTGTTCCATTTGGCTGCAAGGAACTTGTCAAACTGCGTTTGAGCAGAAGCAACATAAAGCCTTCTGGAGATGAACTGAAGGTATGTGTCCCCTACTGTTGTTGCTTATTTGCCATAATTTCAAATCCAGACTTTCTTTAGAACTGATTTTGGTCATTCGATCATGTTCGGTGAACAGTTCTAGAGAAACCATAAATCAATCGACTTCAGCGACTGTGAACTGCTAACTGAAGTTCCTGATGTATCCACTATTTCAAACCTCGAAAGGTTGGACCTCAGAGGGTGGATGAGCTTGGTTGCCGTTCACGAGTCTCTCGGGACACTTAAAAATCTCGTCAACCTGAACTTCTTAAACTGCAGAAATCTCTGCCTTTTTCCAAGTTTTCTAAGGTCAAAAGCCCTGCAGAACCTCCTCTTCGAAGGATCTTCAAAGCTAAAAAAGTTTCCAGCTATTCAGTCACTTAGAGGGACTGCAATCCGCGAACTGCCTTCATCCATCGAGAATTTTGTGGCACTGGAGCAACTTAATCTCATTGATGACCAAGCCCTCGCCTGTCTCTGAAGCAGCATTCATTCATTGCATCACCTCAAGCTGATCTTGTTGCATGGTTGTTCACAACTTAACAAATTCCCGAGATGTTCCTTGAGGTCGAATACTCCCCCTTCTTTGATGGGACTTCATCACGTCGTTCATCTAGATTTGGCACAATGCAGCTTGCTGGCGGTCGATTTCTCGGAAGATCTTAGGTGCTTCGGTGTGTTGAAGATATTGGATCTATCGGGAAACAGAATCATTACCTTCCCGAGTGCCTTGGTCTGTTTATTCAACTGCAGCAGCTCAAGGTGGTGGATTGCAAAAGACTTCGTGAAATCTGATGTCTCCCACCGAACTTAGCTCACTTTAATGCAGAAGGTTGCGAGTCTCTTGAAAGGTGTGTCGGGTTGTCAAGAAATCTGAGGTGCCATTCAGATGAATCGCCCTGGACTCGACAGATAAACTTCTATAACTGCCATAAACTGATCTGCAATCAGTGCACGGGCGAAAATGAAATGCTCTTTGACAAGGTATCTACGTGTTCTCAATAGTAGGCAATTTTCTTGTCCTTATGCTCGAGTTCAATTTCTTTTCCCTACCAGCTTAAAAAATCACCTTACAAACTGTTGCAGAGCTCTCGCCTGGCAGGACTCATTTGGGGATTCTTGAGTGAGCATTCTCTTCCCAGGAAGCGATATTCCGGATTTCTTTAGCATGCAGACCCAGGGTTTTATTGAAGGTTTCTCCCCAGATTCAGAACCGAACAGGAATATCGCCGGAACCGCCTTTGTTCTAGGACCAAGTGAGGAGAGGAGGGAGACTATATATTGTGGATTTACGTTGCTGGCCAATGACCAGAAAGCCTATGGTTATTCAGAGACCTTCCGCGCTCCTGCGACGTACCACATTTGGATAGTGTATGTACCTCTGAGGATGATATGGGGATTACAGGGGAATCTGGATGACGACCTCGGCAAACACATGGTTATATTCCATTCTTCTAACAAATGGGCAATGAAAAGCGTGGGAGTGAAATACGTGCTGAAGCAGGGAAGGATGTATGCCGTGTCACGTCTGGAGCATCCCAGTCCCGGACTCGATCATCGCTGCACAGCAAGGACTGTGAGATTTGTCAATCCAGAAACATAAATTTACAATCAAAAGTTTTTTATATGCCTAAAATGTGGTAAGAAATCTAGAAACATAAATTTCGAATGTTTGACCGAAATTACTTGTTTAATTTGGTTTCCAATACAAATAAAAGAAAATTTGTGGTAAAAGTAGTAAATTATATGTTTTTGGGCATTTATTTATAATTTTCTTGGACCTTGGAAAAAAAATTTAAAAATATCTTGTAAATAAGACAAGAAATTTTTTTCGAAAAAGTTTGGTGCACCGACTATGACTTGTTTATTTGTAAATTTATCCTTTGTGGGGGAATTCATGAACTAAACCATATTATTGTTAGGACTTATGTATATATATATACATACAATGGATTCTCCAAACACGCTGACCGTTGAGCGCAAGTAGTTGAGGTCGGTTCCAATAATTACTCACCCGTTAAAATTTCAATTAGGTGGTGATGGATCGGTTATGAGCACTAAGAGATGCGTGAATTAGTGTTTGTCACTTTTTTACCCGTTCTTAAAATAGGCGAAAAAGCATACTGTGTCACCTCATCAATGCGAGGCTCAGATTATGATATCTGCCTGTTGTAAGTTCCACTTATGGTTTAGATCATTTTGTTTTTCGTAAGGGTGTAAGTGCGACGATAATGAGCAAATCAGTTTTTATAATCGTTCGGTCTTAGTCGACGTCCGTCCACTTTTTACAAACGAGGTGTTCAACTATATGAAATAATAGGAGCAAAATACCCTTGCACTAGGTTCACCTTACCGTGGATAATCATTAGCTTTTTTAATTAAAATAAATAAGTGTTTTCAAATATTTAGTTGAAACGTCTATAATTGCTTTGACATTATGTAAACAGAATCAATTAAGACATTTTGAACTAAATATGATTTACACTATATTTTGAATTAATCAAACGTCTATTAATAAATGTGGTAAAATATATCTCCATATTTGAAGAACATAAGCACATTATTTCAGTAACATTTTATTGTTAACGAGCAGCATGTCTCTCAAACTCATCATCATATATAAGTGCATTATTATAGTAACACGAAGGGCATCTTCAAAGCAAAATGTCAAACAGGCGGGAATCGATATTATGGTTTTGAGCTATATCAAATTTTTTTTATGAATTTATGTCCCAAATATGGAAAATTCAGAATATTACTAATAATTCCTGTTAAGGTAAAACTTTCAAATGTTAAATATTCTTCTCCATTACTTTTGAACAAAAATTTACAAGTCACTAAAATTAAAAAATCCAATCCCAAATAAATATTTATATACCAATTCAAAATCGAGTTGATTTGCCTTTCTTTCGTTTCAATTTTTCTTGAAGTTAGTCTTCCATTCCATGTTCATTGAAAAAGTGAGACATATCTAAAGAATAATCAGAACACTCGTCCAATTGAGACATAATCGATCTCGTTCGATATGCCAATGAAATTCTTATTATGATGTGGAATTCGTCCCCAACTTATTCTTCAAATTGATGGCAATCCCAATAATGTGATTGTTTCTAAGGAATATCAAATACATTTTCTTTTTATATCTAAGATATTTATGTATTGGTTCAAAGGTTTTACTCCGATTTAGGCCCGGTCACGCCCCTTAGAGCCTTCCCATGAACTTGTGAGCCTGCCGGATACACAAGTAAATTCTCATCGTCGTAGCCACTTGGGTATCTCTTTGGGGACAAGTAAGTACACTTACTTGGGATCTATTCGCTTATGTGCCGTCCCTGCGATCGCTCGAAAGTTCATTACGAGGTTCTGTTTCTCATCTTAAGCTTTAAACAAGGTGAGCAAGAATATGCTTCTTCCCACTTTCCGAACCTATTCTCTCGATCCACTCGAAAGTTGTCATCACCTTTTTTTTTCTTATACTTCGATCAATCTCGACTACATATTTCAATTTAAGTTGATCAAAAATTGATTATTTTGTATTTTTATTGCTATGTTCCATGCATCTTCTTCGTTTAAATTAATCGTAGCCCGTCCTTGGAATAAAACAAAGCTGAGTTTCCAACCACGCTTATCTAAACAACATCAAAGCGTAAAAGAATTATACGGACAAAATTTCGCCATCGGTTAGTTCGAAATTATCCCGAAGTGATGCCAAAAACACAATTTTATGATGGGTCATAAGAAAATGAATGGTGAACCAAAGATTAACAAGCAAGAATAATCAAATGAGAGTCCTTGAATTATTAATCTAGTGTCCTAAAATTTCTACCTGTCGTATGTATCTTCGAGGTTGTCATGAATCAAATTAACTACTTTACTTCTAGGTAATTAATTAATGGGAACCCATTATGAATCAATATTAACTGGATATGATATGATATATTATCAACATTCTCACCAATTAGTCTATTTTCCAACTCATGGCTCAACCAAGAATTACTTTCATGTTCTTCTAGATTTTCCGATCAACTTCATTTATTGTCGCACAATTAATCGCATTGAAAATTTCGTTCGAGTTAATAATCAACATGACTCGAATAACACATGGAGGGGAAAATTATAATTCACATAAAAACACTTGGTTCCCTCGTCACCCTAGACGAAAAACAATTTAGTTCAGCGTAACTTAATCAAACATCCATGTCAAAAGAAATAACATGGGAAACAATATCGATTAAGAGGAAAAATATGTTATACCTTTTACACCAAAAGTCCTACAATTTTATACAAAGTTCGTAACCCGTTGAAAATGAGATATATAGTATATCATGCGTTCACCTAATAGTTTGAGCTTTTAGGATGGTTGATTTCGACTGTTGTACATCATGTCCTGCGATTTCCTAAAATAATCAGCTGAAATCCTCTAAAATTATAAATTAAAACTACATGGAAAAACTTTTATGTAATTCAATATCCTCGTTACGGGACAAAATTGCCAAACGTTGGTATGCATCACTACCATTTCATTGTAACTTCATAGTCCGAGGAGCTTTGTACGGTTATATCATTTGTTTTAAAAAAAAAATTATGAAACATGATCGAAGTTTCAAAAATATCCTATGTTTTGAAAACTCGTCTTCCAATTTATAAATAAAGACGGATTTTCAAAAGCTTTTTTATATGCCTAAAATGTGGTAAGAAATTCAGAAACATAAATTTCTAATGTTTGACCGAAATTACTTGTTTGGTTTATTTTCCAATACAAATGAAAGAAAGTTTGGGGTAAAAGTAGTAAATTATATGTTTTTGGGCATTTATTTATAGTTTTCTTGGACCTTGAAAAAAAAATTTAAAAATATCTTGTAAATAAGACAAGAAATTTTTTTCGAAAAAGTTTGGTGCACCGACTATGACTTGTTTATTTGTAAATTTATCCTTTGTGGGGGAATTCATGAACTAAACCATATTATTGTTAGGACTTATGTATATATATATACATACAATGGATTCTCCAAACACGCTGACCGTTGAGCGCAAGTAGTTGAGGTCGGTTCCAATAATTACTCACCCGTTAAAATTTCAATTAGGTGGTGATGGATCGTTTATGAGCACTAAGAGATGCGTGAATTAGTGTTTGTCACTTTTTTACCCGTTCTTAAAATAGGCGAAAAAGCATACTGTGTCACCTCATCAATGCGAGGCTCAGATTATGATATCTGCCTGTTGTAAGTTCCACTTATGGTTTAGATCATTTTGTTTTTCGTAAGGGTGTAAGTGCGACGATAATGAGCACATCAGTTTTTATAATCGTTCGGTCTTAGTCGACGTCCGTCCACTTTCCACAAACGAAGTGTTTAATTATATAAAATAATAGGAGCAAAATGCCATTGCACTAGGTTCACCTTACCGTGGATAATCATTAGCTTTTGTAATTAAAATAAATAAGTGTTTTCATATATTTAGTTGAAACGTCTATAATTGCTTTGACATTATGTAAACAGAATCAATTTAGACATTTTGAACTAAATATGATTTACACTTTATTTTGAATTAATCAAACGGATTTATAAATAAAGGCGGATTTTCAAAATCCGTCACACAAATTGTGGGGAGGATAGCAGGTATTCAAAACGCGTCCTCCCGGTCCTTTAATTTTTTTTTTTTTTTTTTACTTTACCCTTCTCCACTCCCCTCACTCTCTGCCCATCCCCTTTCTGCCTTTCCCTGTCCCCTTCTCCCTTCCCTTCCCTTTTTAAAAAAATTAAAGGACGGAGACGCTAGGTTTTGAAAAGCCGCCTTCATCCCGACAATTTAGGTGCTTCCGTCCCTAAAGACGGTAAATCGAGTATTTTTAAAACTTCGACCCTATTTCACAATTTTATTTAAAACAAACGATATAACGGTACAAAACTCATCGTCCGAGTATCAGCTCATCCCTTATGCTTCCAATCTTGCTCAGACAAAATCACACATTAAGAAAATAACTGGCAATTAGTCCGTTTGTCGAATGGGAATCCCAAAGTTCTGAGCCGCCGGCATATGACGCGTTTTAAGATATAATAAGCAGATGAGTCAAAGCATAACTTCAACAATCGCCCAACAACGACGTTCAAATGTTTGTATAGAGTTTGCTGTTGTAATCCTTTTGTGGAATAATTAATTTTGAAACAAGACGATTTATACAGCTGAAAATATCATAGGAAAATATGTACTCTCAATATGTGTTCTATCGAAGCTGACTAAGAAAGACTATATGAAGACCATCTCTGTGTAGTGTCATTCACATCCGTGGATGGAGAAGTCCTCGACATAAGAGAAAGCAATAATTTTTTTCCCTACAAATTGAAGGTGATGGATAACTCGACCAGTAACATGATGACGAGGGTGGTAGTTCTTGCCGTGATGGTAGTTGTCTTTGCTTTTGGCGTTGACGCTCAATTCTTTGGAGTTTGCAATGTCTCCGTCGACGAGATAAAAACGTGTGACCGGCGGTAACGAGAGGAAGCTTGAAACCCCCGGCAGGCACAGTCAAGGCTAAAATCACATGTCCTGGACTCCCGTGAGTTCGGACACGTGATTACATGTCCGAACCCACAAGAGTCTCCCAAACATGAAATTTTAACCGTGACCCGACAGGCACATGTTGCTATGTGCTCAAGAAGGCGAACCTACCTTGTCTTTGCATGTATAAGACCAGCTCGTTCATTCCTAGTTACATCGATATCCACCTCGCCATGGCAACTTCCTTCAAAGTGAAACCTTAAGCTTCCCTCTCGTTGCTAAATTAGTGGACAACAACGATGGCGATGTTGATATGTGGGACAATCTGTTTACCGATATGCTAAATAAATTGTAGAACTTTGCTTATCCACTATCACTACAAAACGTTGGTTTTAAAACCACCGCAAGACTAGAAGGAAAGATTTAGAAGAGGAGGGAGGTAACAAGGAAATGTCAAGAGAAGAGAAAATGTCTGTAGATACCCCAAATTTACAGCTATCCGATAGAAGCTAATGATCACCTGATTCCCTTCACCAAAGCAAGGAGGCCAAGAGTAACACAAGGAGGAGTAGATAAGCTAAGAGATAAGAAGATAAGGGCTAATTAATTAATTATAACCCACCATTTCACATATTAACAAAACGATCAAACAAAAAAATTAACAAAAAAAGTAAAAAACGATCCCTATCTAACATCAGATAAATGTCACATACACGCGAATTTGGCATGTAAATAGCTATATCTATCAAGTGCCCTTCGGCGGCCAGGCAGACCTAGGAGGCACTCACCCCATCGCCTAGAACAACGGCCCTTCACAGCAGGTGCGCCAAAGACGATTTGTTGCTCTCTCTCTCTCCGCGATGTGATGTCCTGAAGACCATCCTGGAGCCTCTTGTTTAGCAACAAAAATTCTGGGCCACAGATCTCGGCGTTATCTTTTGATCAACGGTCCAGAATCCATACTCAAAATACGAGAAGCTTAGTAATGAGGTAGCTGTGGAAAAACACCAAGCGAAGGCTTGCGGGCGAAGCAGTCACCAAGCGACAGGGGTCAACGAGACGATCAAGCGACAGCCAACTTTTGCGGCGAAGGTTAGTGGGCGATCCAGTCGATCAGTAGCTATTATGGGAAGATTCCAGACAGTCACAAGACTTGGAAGGGAATTGTTGCCAAGATTGCTCATATAGAAAAGAGATATTCCATGAAGACTTACAGCAATGACGCGTAATAAATATATAATATTTCGTTACCGTACATACTTAGGTTTAGCTTAGTATAAATAGTTTGTTTTTAGACATTGTACGCACACCTCTCTATAGGCGGACATATTGTCTTTTTATCTTCAAGCATTCCAGCGTTCAAGCAATCTTGTGCTCATGCGTTCTTGCTTCCTTCTAAAGGTATCGTCGATGGCATCCGTAAGTGTTTCCGATTAAGGGTGTTTGTCCGCTGCCTTCTCCTCTCTTTTTCATTTCACACGGCGACCACACAACGAATCTTAGAGTCCAGTTGCTCGTAGTGCTAGATATTTCTGACGTGTTTGGATCCGGCTTATCTACGATCACTTCCGGAGAAAACACACCTTTGGCGACCACAATGGGAGGCTACACCAACAATGCCATGAACCAGAGGTGGTCTTTATTCGAATAACCTCGGAGACAATCGCTCCGATGGGGAAAATGGCAACGACAGAAACAACTCGGACCCAGTCATAGCTGGAGAGCTGTCTGCCATCATGAGTACCCTCCAACTCTTAATGGAGATGGTCAATGCTATCGATCAGAAACACGATGCCCTCAAGGAGAAAATTGATTCCAAGATGGACATCGTCTTTCAAAACCGAGAAACATTCCTGGAGTACCCACAGATGGCCCTGGTAATGAGAAGGGTGAATCGGCCACAAAACATCAACTCGATTACGATGCTCGTAGGTTGTCAATAGCTGAGGGAAAGAAAATGGCTGACTTGGAGGATGTCTCGTTTATCCCCACAGGCCCCAAGCATTTTGCGCATAATAATCCACCACTGGTGATAAACGAGGGTAGGACAACCGCATAACATGATCATCAGGCTACATATCAACTCCCGTTTTCTTGGAGGAGAGATCTCTACAAGCCGATCGAGAACGAATCTCTTCGTCCTATTGAGGACCATAGACACCCTGAGTACTTTCCCCAGCCCATTCGGGAAAGGGGAGTGGCAGTGCAAGAAGCAATGGTTCCACTAAATCTCATTCCTGAAATAAGGGACTACGTGGCTCGATTAGTTGAGCAGGCGATCCCTGGGGCAAATGATATGAATGAAGTTGAACTCTATCGGGCCCCTTACCCTGATGACATTGACCTGGACTACCCTTTTCTGAGGGGATATCGTGTGCCTGAATTTGCCCGTTTTTCAGGCGAAGCAGGCATTTCGCCTGCGGAACATATTTCCCGCTCCACCCATTAGGTTGGAAAAGCTGCCACTAATGGGTTCTGGAAGCTTCGCATGTTTCTTCGCTCTCTCACGGGAGCAGCATTTACGTGGTATGTGAATCTTCCCCGAAACTCGGTAAGGAATTCGGAGGATATGCATGCGCAATTCACTCTGGCGTTTGCTCAGACTGACCTAGCAGTAACACTAAGAGCTCACTCACATGAAGCAGCAGCCTGGGGAACCCGTGGCAGTCTTTCTGAATTGACTTTGAAAGGCAAGGCTGAGATGAAAAATCTCTGCATCCGAAGGTGAGCTTATCGCCATCGCCTAGAAGGTAGAAGGTGAGTGCCGGTGGCTGGAATGAGCTTATCGCCATCACCTGAGGTAGAAGGTGAGCTTATCGCCATCGCCTGAGATGCAAAACCTCTGTCCTTCTTCGGCTTGGAAAGAAGCTAGAAGGTGAGGTGAATGAGTTGGCCAAAAGGGCTATCCGATACAAGAATCTCCTCAGAGAGAAAATTCAGGCAAAGGGAAGTCTGATTACAAGACCCTTGGTGACCTACCAAGTGGAATTGATTGTAGACGTCGACGTTGCAGAGTATGTAAAAGGTCAACCCCTGACTTACGATGAGTTGACTTAGAAAAACTACCAAGCCAAAGCCTCTCCAAAGACTCAAGAGGAAAGGAAATATTCCTTTGATGAAGCAAAGGCAGAAGAGATCTTCGAATTCATGCTCCAGAATAGGCAAATTCGATTGAGATCGGGCCATCAACTTCCTCGCATTGATAGAGAGAAGTCTAGAAACTTCTGTAATTGGCATGGGTGGTTTACCCACACTACTAGGGACTGTATCACGTTTAGAAACCTGATGCAGGACCTAGTAAAGTCTAAGGAGTTACGCTTCCCAGACTCGGGAGATCAGGGGTTAACAGAGTCGCATCCTTTTGGCGACCTAGTCAACATAAACGCCTTTGATGTCAATTGTCTAACTGTCTCCCCTTTATCAACGTAGGGAGACCAAGACCAATCGATTGAGACTAGCGAGACAATCATTTCCATCATGCTATTCAAGCGACTCGTAAGTGCCCTGCTGATCTCAAGAGCATACAACACAATCGTTGTCGCTGGCATATGGATGCTTTGCATACTACTGATCCATGCCAAACTTTTAGGAAGTATTTTGTTACACTAAGAGGGGGGTGAATTAGTGTTATAATCCAATTAAGGATTTTTAACTGTCTTTCGACAAACCCCGCAGCAGAAGAAAACTTCTATAAAACAGAACGGAGAGGAATTTGTTAAAACAAATCCGAATTCACATGCAAACTCTTTAATCAAGCTGCCATTGAAAACAATAGCATTTATCTACCACTACGTTATGAGGAATGCCAAATCTATAAATAATGTCAGATCGAAGGAAATCAATCACTTCGCTTTGGGTAATATTCCTATAAGCATTTGTTTCGACCCACTTTGTAAAATAGTCGGTGGCTACAAAGATATAAGAATCTCCATTACTCGAGCTTGGTCTTATTTCTCCGATAATATCCATAGTTCAAGATCTAAATGGCCAAGGTTTGACCATAGGATGTAAATGAGTCGCAGGTGCATGTGATATAGGTCCATGCTTCTGACATTTTTCAAATTCTTTGGCCATGTTAATGCAATCTTTTAACATCGAAAGCTAGAAGAAACCATGCTTCTTAATCGACCAGCACATATTCGGTCCAGAATGATGAAGGCCACAAAGACCTTCGTGTGTTTCTAACATAATAGGGATTGCTTCATTCATATCGACACACCTTAAGAGAACACTATCACTCTGCTTTCGATAAAGTACGTCATCGATTACGGTGGAGAATCGTGTCGACAATTTTACTTGGCGGGGGTTGCTCCCTTCTCAGGATTGGAGAAGAATTCCATGAATGATTTCCTCTAATCAATTGTCGATCGGAAAATACTGATGACATTTACTTATGTAGAATCATTGCGTGAAACACAAGGTATTGTCGGTATTTGTCCTCCAATTTCTTGCATCAATCGATGACTTATTTTAAAAGCAAAAGCATGTTGTGCCAATTCGTTTGCGATGGCATTATCCTCCCTAAGAATGTGTTCAAATCGAACCTCCTTAAAGAAAGAAAACAACTCATGGACTTTATCCAAGTATCGCTGGAGGTGGTCGAAGGTACACAAACTCAAACCTTTGACATGATTAATGGCAAGCAACGAATCCCTTCTAACTGTCGTATATGATACTTAAAGATCAATCAAGGTCTGTTGAGCAATGATCAAAGCCTCATATTCAACAAAATTGTTTGTCAACATCTCGTCGATCCGATAGGCTATCTTGTGTTTTACCTTCGAAGGAGATAGAATATAAATTCCTACACCAACCCCTTCGCTGACACAGATCATCAAAGTAAATTTCCCAAAATTCTTTCAGATCTTGAGAACTGGTTAATCTAGAATCTGTATATTGGGCTAAAAAATCGGCTAAAACCTGCCCTTTAATCGATGCTTGTGATCGATATCGAAGATCAAAAGGAGACAAAATAAGGCTCCATTTACTAAGCCTACCTGATAACATAGGACTATCGAATACCATTTTTAATACAGCAGCATTTGATACTACATACACCGTGTTACTCCCAATGTAAGGTCAAACTTTCATGATCGCATAATATAATGAGTAAGTATAGCTTCTCATTATTAGTATATCTATATTCGATGGGAGTAAGGACCCGGGATGAGTAGCAAATGACTCGTTCCTTACGTTGGTTATCTTCTTATACCAACATCGATCCGATAACCTTATCACCCGCAGCGATATATAGCAAAACGGGTCGATCTTGCTTTGGAGGAACCAGGACTGTGAGATTTGTCAATCCATAAACATAAATTTACAATCAAAAGCTTTTTTATATGCCAAAAATGTGGTAAGAAATCCAGAAAAATAAATTTCTAATGTTTGACCGAAATTAATTGTTTAGTTTGGTTTCCAGTACAAAGGAAAGAAAGTTTGTGGTAAAAGTAGTAAATTATATGTTTTTGCGCATATATTTATAGTTTTCTTGGACCTTGGAAAAAAATTTTAAAAATATCTTGTAAATATTTATATGTTTTTGCGCATATATCTTGTAAGTTTTTCAAAAAAAGTTTGGTGCATAAGATTAGACAATTTCATGTTTATTTGTAAAATTATCCTTTGTGGGGGAATTCATGAACTAAACCATATTATGCATAAGATTAGACAATTTCATGAAATGTTTGTGGAAATTAAATTTCATAAAGTTGTTAGGACTTATGTATATATATATATACATACAATGATATTGTCATTTTCGACCTCTTACTGATTAATTCTTTCTTTGGTATGTAATTAAGCTTTTTCTAAATTGAAAAACAAAAATCAGAAACCAAATAAAATAGTCATTCCACTATAAAGGAAAGTATTAAAAAATAGAAGAGAGATTTGAGAATTTTATCAAATATATACAACAATACAGAATAAAAAAAAAACCCAGATTTTATTGGATTTATTGCCGTATACTAATTTTATGCTTGTGGGAATACCATGAAATTGTTATCCAAGAGACGAAGTATCATACAAGATGATGAAAAAGGAAACCTAAAACAAGAAAAATTACCATAATCTTGTTAGCCTTTTCCTGGTATCCTAATCAAGATCATAAACCTTATCTTTCCCAGGGAATGTTGAGAAATTTCTGTATAAATTGATGGGACAACCTTCGAAATGATTGTAGTTGTTTGATCAATATGCCTAAGATGGGTTCACCAATGATTTCTGTATTCATCATCATGTCTTTCTTCATCGGTTCCATTCATGCCTGGCCTTACATTTCCCTAGTGCCCACATATGTTTTGATCAATAATGCGATTCCGGAGGCGCCCCAGCTCACTGTCCATTGCCGTTCCAGGGACGACGACCTTGGGTACCATGTCCTTTCTCTTACGGATTCGTACGACTTCCATTTCAAACCGAACTTCTGGGGCAGAACGCTGTTCTACTGCCAGTTCAATTGGTTGAATGAGTCGCGATACTTCGACATCTACATCCAGAAGCGGGATTACAGTAGGTGTTCTGCGTTATGCATCTGGTGGATTAAAAGCGAGGGACCTTGTTATGGTGTGGACCCTGCTACTTGTGTTCCTTACCCATGGAATTGACACTCCATATGTATCAAATAAAAATCCGTGTTTGTGTAATCTTTCATGTTATATATTTTCATCAATAACATGGGTTTTACCATGAATGACTATGGATTCTCCAAACACGCTGACCGTTGAGCGCAAGTAGTTGAGGTCGGTTCCAATAATTACTCACCCGTTAAAATTTCAATTAGGTGGTGATGGATCGTTTATGAGCACTAAGAGATGCGTGAATTAGTGTTTGTCACTTTTTTACCCGTTCTTAAAATAGGCGAAAAAGCATACTGTGTCACCTCATCAATGCGAGGCTCAGATTATGATATCTGCCTGTTGTAAGTTCCACTTATGGTTTAGATCATTTTGTTTTTCGTAAGGGTGTAAGTGCGACGATAATGAGCACATCAGTTTTTATAATCGTTCGGTCTTAGTCGACGTCCGTCCACTTTCCACAAACGAAGTGTTTAATTATATAAAATAATAGGAGCAAAATGCCATTGCACTAGGTTCACCTTACCGTGGATAATCATTAGCTTTTGTAATTAAAATAAATAAGTGTTTTCATATATTTAGTTGAAACGTCTATAATTGCTTTGACATTATGTAAACAGAATCAATTTAGACATTTTGAACTAAATATGATTTACACTTTATTTTGAATTAATCAAACGGATTTATAAATAAAGGCGGATTTTCAAAATCCGTCACACAAATTGTGGGGAGGATAGCAGGTATTCAAAACGCGTCCTCCCGGTCCTTTAATTTTTTTTTTTTTTTTTTACTTTACCCTTCTCCACTCCCCTCACTCTCTGCCCATCCCCTTTCTGCCTTTCCCTGTCCCCTTCTCCCTTCCCTTCCCTTTTTAAAAAAATTAAAGGACGGAGACGCTAGGTTTTGAAAAGCCGCCTTCATCCCGACAATTTAGGTGCTTCCGTCCCTAAAGACGGTAAATCGAGTATTTTTAAAACTTCGACCCTATTTCACAATTTTATTTAAAACAAACGATATAACGGTACAAAACTCATCGTCCGAGTATCAGCTCATCCCTTATGCTTCCAATCTTGCTCAGACAAAATCACACATTAAGAAAATAACTGGCAATTAGTCCGTTTGTCGAATGGGAATCCCAAAGTTCTGAGCCGCCGGCATATGACGCGTTTTAAGATATAATAAGCAGATGAGTCAAAGCATAACTTCAACAATCGCCCAACAACGACGTTCAAATGTTTGTATAGAGTTTGCTGTTGTAATCCTTTTGTGGAATAATTAATTTTGAAACAAGACGATTTATACAGCTGAAAATATCATAGGAAAATATGTACTCTCAATATGTGTTCTATCGAAGCTGACTAAGAAAGACTATATGAAGACCATCTCTGTGTAGTGTCATTCACATCCGTGGATGGAGAAGTCCTCGACATAAGAGAAAGCAATAATTTTTTTCCCTACAAATTGAAGGTGATGGATAACTCGACCAGTAACATGATGACGAGGGTGGTAGTTCTTGCCGTGATGGTAGTTGTCTTTGCTTTTGGCGTTGACGCTCAATTCTTTGGAGTTTGCAATGTCTCCGTCGACGAGATAAAAACGTGTGACCGGCGGTAACGAGAGGAAGCTTGAAACCCCCGGCAGGCACAGTCAAGGCTAAAATCACATGTCCTGGACTCCCGTGAGTTCGGACACGTGATTACATGTCCGAACCCACAAGAGTCTCCCAAACATGAAATTTTAACCGTGACCCGACAGGCACATGTTGCTATGTGCTCAAGAAGGCGAACCTACCTTGTCTTTGCATGTATAAGACCAGCTCGTTCATTCCTAGTTACATCGATATCCACCTCGCCATGGCAACTTCCTTCAAAGTGAAACCTTAAGCTTCCCTCTCGTTGCTAAATTAGTGGACAACAACGATGGCGATGTTGATATGTGGGACAATCTGTTTACCGATATGCTAAATAAATTGTAGAACTTTGCTTATCCACTATCACTACAAAACGTTGGTTTTAAAACCACCGCAAGACTAGAAGGAAAGATTTAGAAGAGGAGGGAGGTAACAAGGAAATGTCAAGAGAAGAGAAAATGTCTGTAGATACCCCAAATTTACAGCTATCCGATAGAAGCTAATGATCACCTGATTCCCTTCACCAAAGCAAGGAGGCCAAGAGTAACACAAGGAGGAGTAGATAAGCTAAGAGATAAGAAGATAAGGGCTAATTAATTAATTATAACCCACCATTTCACATATTAACAAAACGATCAAACAAAAAAATTAACAAAAAAAGTAAAAAACGATCCCTATCTAACATCAGATAAATGTCACATACACGCGAATTTGGCATGTAAATAGCTATATCTATCAAGTGCCCTTCGGCGGCCAGGCAGACCTAGGAGGCACTCACCCCATCGCCTAGAACAACGGCCCTTCACAGCAGGTGCGCCAAAGACGATTTGTTGCTCTCTCTCTCTCCGCGATGTGATGTCCTGAAGACCATCCTGGAGCCTCTTGTTTAGCAACAAAAATTCTGGGCCACAGATCTCGGCGTTATCTTTTGATCAACGGTCCAGAATCCATACTCAAAATACGAGAAGCTTAGTAATGAGGTAGCTGTGGAAAAACACCAAGCGAAGGCTTGCGGGCGAAGCAGTCACCAAGCGACAGGGGTCAACGAGACGATCAAGCGACAGCCAACTTTTGCGGCGAAGGTTAGTGGGCGATCCAGTCGATCAGTAGCTATTATGGGAAGATTCCAGACAGTCACAAGACTTGGAAGGGAATTGTTGCCAAGATTGCTCATATAGAAAAGAGATATTCCATGAAGACTTACAGCAATGACGCGTAATAAATATATAATATTTCGTTACCGTACATACTTAGGTTTAGCTTAGTATAAATAGTTTGTTTTTAGACATTGTACGCACACCTCTCTATAGGCGGACATATTGTCTTTTTATCTTCAAGCATTCCAGCGTTCAAGCAATCTTGTGCTCATGCGTTCTTGCTTCCTTCTAAAGGTATCGTCGATGGCATCCGTAAGTGTTTCCGATTAAGGGTGTTTGTCCGCTGCCTTCTCCTCTCTTTTTCATTTCACACGGCGACCACACAACGAATCTTAGAGTCCAGTTGCTCGTAGTGCTAGATATTTCTGACGTGTTTGGATCCGGCTTATCTACGATCACTTCCGGAGAAAACACACCTTTGGCGACCACAATGGGAGGCTACACCAACAATGCCATGAACCAGAGGTGGTCTTTATTCGAATAACCTCGGAGACAATCGCTCCGATGGGGAAAATGGCAACGACAGAAACAACTCGGACCCAGTCATAGCTGGAGAGCTGTCTGCCATCATGAGTACCCTCCAACTCTTAATGGAGATGGTCAATGCTATCGATCAGAAACACGATGCCCTCAAGGAGAAAATTGATTCCAAGATGGACATCGTCTTTCAAAACAGAGAAACATTCCTGGAGTACCCAAAGATGGCCCTGGTAATGAGAAGGGTGAATCGGCCACAAAACATCAACTCGATTACGATGCTCGTAGGTTGTCAATAGCTGAGGGAAAGAAAATGGCTGACTTGGAGGATGTCTCGTTTATCCCCACAGGCCCCAAGCATTTTGCGCATAATAATCCACCACTGGTGATAAACGAGGGTAGGACAACCGCATAACATGATCATCAGGCTACATATCAACTCCCGTTTTCTTGGAGGAGAGATCTCTACAAGCCGATCGAGAACGAATCTCTTCGTCCTATTGAGGACCATAGACACCCTGAGTACTTTCCCCAGCCCATTCGGGAAAGGGGAGTGGCAGTGCAAGAAGCAATGGTTCCACTAAATCTCATTCCTGAAATAAGGGACTACGTGGCTCGATTAGTTGAGCAGGCGATCCCTGGGGCAAATGATATGAATGAAGTTGAACTCTATCGGGCCCCTTACCCTGATGACATTGACCTGGACTACCCTTTTCTGAGGGGATATCGTGTGCCTGAATTTGCCCGTTTTTCAGGCGAAGCAGGCATTTCGCCTGCGGAACATATTTCCCGCTCCACCCATTAGGTTGGAAAAGCTGCCACTAATGGGTTCTGGAAGCTTCGCATGTTTCTTCGCTCTCTCACGGGAGCAGCATTTACGTGGTATGTGAATCTTCCCCGAAACTCGGTAAGGAATTCGGAGGATATGCATGCGCAATTCACTCTGGCGTTTGCTCAGACTGACCTAGCAGTAACACTAAGAGCTCACTCACATGAAGCAGCAGCCTGGGGAACCCGTGGCAGTCTTTCTGAATTGACTTTGAAAGGCAAGGCTGAGATGAAAAATCTCTGCATCCGAAGGTGAGCTTATCGCCATCGCCTAGAAGGTAGAAGGTGAGTGCCGGTGGCTGGAATGAGCTTATCGCCATCACCTGAGGTAGAAGGTGAGCTTATCGCCATCGCCTGAGATGCAAAACCTCTGTCCTTCTTCGGCTTGGAAAGAAGCTAGAAGGTGAGGTGAATGAGTTGGCCAAAAGGGCTATCCGATACAAGAATCTCCTCAGAGAGAAAATTCAGGCAAAGGGAAGTCTGATTACAAGACCCTTGGTGACCTACCAAGTGGAATTGATTGTAGACGTCGACGTTGCAGAGTATGTAAAAGGTCAATCCCTGACTTACGATGAGTTGACTTAGAAAAACTACCAAGCCAAAGCCTCTCCAAAGACTCAAGAGGAAAGGAAATATTCCTTTGATGAAGCAAAGGCAGAAGAGATCTTCGAATTCATGCTCCAGAATAGGCAAATTCGATTGAGATCGGGCCATCAACTTCCTCGCATTGATAGAGAGAAGTCTAGAAACTTCTGTAATTGGCATGGGTGGTTTACCCACACTACTAGGGACTGTATCACGTTTAGAAACCTGATGCAGGACCTAGTAAAGTCTAAGGAGTTACGCTTCCCAGACTCGGGAGATCAGGGGTTAACAGAGTCGCATCCTTTTGGCGACCTAGTCAACATAAACGCCTTTGATGTCAATTGTCTAACTGTCTCCCCTTTATCAACGTAGGGAGACCAAGACCAATCGATTGAGACTAGCGAGACAATCATTTCCATCATGCTATTCAAGCGACTCGTAAGTGCCCTGCTGATCTCAAGAGCATACAACACAATCGTTGTCGCTGGCATATGGATGCTTTGCATACTACTGATCCATGCCAAACTTTTAGGAAGTATTTTGTTACACTAAGAGGGGGGGTGAATTAGTGTTATAATCCAATTAAGGATTTTTAACTGTCTTTCGACAAACCCCGCAGCAGAAGAAAACTTCTATAAAACAGAACGGAGAGGAATTTGTTAAAACAAATCCGAATTCACATGCAAACTCTTTAATCAAGCTGCCATTGAAAACAATAGCATTTATCTACCACTACGTTATGAGGAATGCCAAATCTATAAATAATGTCAGATCGAAGGAAATCAATCACTTCGCTTTGGGTAATATTCCTATAAGCATTTGTTTCGACCCACTTTGTAAAATAGTCGGTGGCTACAAAGATATAAGAATCTCCATTACTCGAGCTTGGTCTTATTTCTCCGATAATATCCATAGTTCAAGATCTAAATGGCCAAGGTTTGACCATAGGATGTAAATGAGTCGCATGTGCATGTGATATAGGTCCATGCTTCTGACATTTTTCAAATTCTTTGGCCATGTTAATGCAATCTTTTAACATCGAAAGCTAGAAGAAACCATGCTTCTTAATCGACCAGCACATATTCGGTCCAGAATGATGAAGGCCACAAAGACCTTCGTGTGTTTCTAACATAATAGGGATTGCTTCATTCATATCGACACACCTTAAGAGAACACTATCACTCTGCTTTCGATAAAGTACGTCATCGATTACGGTGGAGAATCGTGTCGACAATTTTACTTGGCGGGGGTTGCTCCCTTCCCAGGATTGGAGAAGAATTCCATGAATGATTTCCTCTAATCAATTGTCGATCGGAAAATACTGATGACATTTACTTATGTAGAATCATTGCGTGAAACACAAGGTATTGTCGGTATTTGTCCTCCAATTTCTTGCATCAATCGATGACTTATTTTAAAAGCAAAAGCATGTTGTGCCAATTCGTTTGCGATGGCATTATCCTCCCTAAGAATGTGTTCAAATCGAACCTCCTTAAAGAAAGAAAACAACTCATGGACTTTATCCAAGTATCGCTGGAGGTGGTCGAAGGTACACAAACTCAAACCTTTGACATGATTAATGGCAAGCAACGAATCCCTTCTAACTGTCGTATATGATACTTAAAGATCAATCAAGGTCTGTTGAGCAATGATCAAAGCCTCATATTCAACAAAATTGTTTGTCAACATCTCGTCGATCCGATAGGCTATCTTGTGTTTTACCTTCGAAGGAGATAGAATATAAATTCCTACACCAACCCCTTCGCTGACACAGATCATCAAAGTAAATTTCCCAAAATTCTTTCAGATCTTGAGAACTGGTTAATCTAGAATCTGTATATTGGGCTAAAAAATCGGCTAAAACCTGCCCTTTAATCGATGCTTGTGATCGATATCGAAGATCAAAAGGAGACAAAATAAGGCTCCATTTACTAAGCCTACCTGATAACATAGGACTATCGAATACCATTTTTAATACAGCAGCATTTGATACTACATACACCGTGTTACTCCCAATGTAAGGTCAAACTTTCATGATCGCATAATATAATGAGTAAGTATAGCTTCTCATTATTAGTATATCTATATTCGATGGGAGTAAGGACCCGGGATGAGTAGCAAATGACTCGTTCCTTACGTTGGTTATCTTCTTATACCAACATCGATCCGATAACCTTATCACCCGCAGCGATATATAGCAAAACGGGTCGATCTTGCTTTGGAGGAACCAGGACTGTGAGATTTGTCAATCCATAAACATAAATTTACAATCAAAAGCTTTTTTATATGCCAAAAATGTGGTAAGAAATCCAGAAAAATAAATTTCTAATGTTTGACCGAAATTAATTGTTTAGTTTGGTTTCCAGTACAAAGGAAAGAAAGTTTGTGGTAAAAGTAGTAAATTATATGTTTTTGCGCATATATTTATAGTTTTCTTGGACCTTGGAAAAAAATTTTAAAAATATCTTGTAAATATTTATATGTTTTTGCGCATATATCTTGTAAGTTTTTCAAAAAAAGTTTGGTGCATAAGATTAGACAATTTCATGTTTATTTGTAAAATTATCCTTTGTGGGGGAATTCATGAACTAAACCATATTATGCATAAGATTAGACAATTTCATGAAATGTTTGTGGAAATTAAATTTCATAAAGTTGTTAGGACTTATGTATATATATATATACATACAATGATATTGTCATTTTCGACCTCTTACTGATTAATTCTTTCTTTGGTATGTAATTAAGCTTTTTCTAAATTGAAAAACAAAAATCAGAAACCAAATAAAATAGTCATTCCACTATAAAGGAAAGTATTAAAAAATAGAAGAGAGATTTGAGAATTTTATCAAATATATACAACAATACAGAATAAAAAAAAAACCCAGATTTTATTGGATTTATTGCCGTATACTAATTTTATGCTTGTGGGAATACCATGAAATTGTTATCCAAGAGACGAAGTATCATACAAGATGATGAAAAAGGAAACCTAAAACAAGAAAAATTACCATAATCTTGTTAGCCTTTTCCTGGTATCCTAATCAAGATCATAAACCTTATCTTTCCCAGGGAATGTTGAGAAATTTCTGTATAAATTGATGGGACAACCTTCGAAATGATTGTAGTTGTTTGATCAATATGCCTAAGATGGGTTCACCAATGATTTCTGTATTCATCATCATGTCTTTCTTCATCGGTTCCATTCATGCCTGGCCTTACATTTCCCTAGTGCCCACATATGTTTTGATCAATAATGCGATTCCGGAGGCGCCCCAGCTCACTGTCCATTGCCGTTCCAGGGACGACGACCTTGGGTACCATGTCCTTTCTCTTACGGATTCGTACGACTTCCATTTCAAACCGAACTTCTGGGGCAGAACGCTGTTCTACTGCCAGTTCAATTGGTTGAATGAGTCGCGATACTTCGACATCTACATCCAGAAGCGGGATTACAGTAGGTGTTCTGCGTTATGCATCTGGTGGATTAAAAGCGAGGGACCTTGTTATGGTGTGGACCCTGCTACTTGTGTTCCTTACCCATGGAATTGACACTCCATATGTATCAAATAAAAATCCGTGTTTGTGTAATCTTTCATGTTATATATTTTCATCAATAACATGGGTTTTACCATGAATGACTATGGATTCTCCAAACACGCTGACCGTTGAGCGCAAGTAGTTGAGGTCGGTTCCAATAATTACTCACCCGTTAAAATTTCAATTAGGTGGTGATGGATCGTTTATGAGCACTAAGAGATGCGTGAATTAGTGTTTGTCACTTTTTTACCCGTTCTTAAAATAGGCGAAAAAGCATACTGTGTCACCTCATCAATGCGAGGCTCAGATTATGATATCTGCCTGTTGTAAGTTCCACTTATGGTTTAGATCATTTTGTTTTTCGTAAGGGTGTAACTGCGACGATAATGAGCACATCAGTTTTTATAATCGTTCGGTCTTAGTCGACGTCCGTCCACTTTCCACAAACGAAGTGTTTAATTATATAAAATAATAGGAGCAAAATGCCATTGCACTAGGTTCACCTTACCGTGGATAATCATTAGCTTTTGTAATTAAAATAAATAAGTGTTTTCATATATTTAGTTGAAACGTCTATAATTGCTTTGACATTATGTAAACAGAATCAATTTAGACATTTTGAACTAAATATGATTTACACTTTATTTTGAATTAATCAAACGGATTTATAAATAAAGGCGGATTTTCAAAATCCGTCACACAAATTGTGGGGAGGATAGCAGGTATTCAAAACGCGTCCTCCCGGTCCTTTAATTTTTTTTTTTTTTTTTTACTTTACCCTTCTCCACTCCCCTCACTCTCTGCCCATCCCCTTTCTGCCTTTCCCTGTCCCCTTCTCCCTTCCCTTCCCTTTTTAAAAAAATTAAAGTACGGAGACGCTAGGTTTTGAAAAGCCGCCTTCATCCCGACAATTTAGGTGCTTCCGTCCCTAAAGACGGTAAATCGAGTATTTTTAAAACTTCGACCCTATTTCACAATTTTATTTAAAACAAACGATATAACGGTACAAAACTCATCGTCCGAGTATCAGCTCATCCCTTATGCTTCCAATCTTGCTCAGACAAAATCACACATTAAGAAAATAACTGGCAATTAGTCCGTTTGTCGAATGGGAATCCCAAAGTTCTGAGCCGCCGGCATATGACGCGTTTTAAGATATAATAAGCAGATGAGTCAAAGCATAACTTCAACAATCGCCCAACAACGACGTTCAAATGTTTGTATAGAGTTTGCTGTTGTAATCCTTTTGTGGAATAATTAATTTTGAAACAAGACGATTTATACAGCTGAAAATATCATAGGAAAATATGTACTCTCAATATGTGTTCTATCGAAGCTGACTAAGAAAGACTATATGAAGACCATCTCTGTGTAGTGTCATTCACATCCGTGGATGGAGAAGTCCTCGACATAAGAGAAAGCAATAATTTTTTTCCCTACAAATTGAAGGTGATGGATAACTCGACCAGTAACATGATGACGAGGGTGGTAGTTCTTGCCGTGATGGTAGTTGTCTTTGCTTTTGGCGTTGACGCTCAATTCTTTGGAGTTTGCAATGTCTCCGTCGACGAGATAAAAACGTGTGACCGGCGGTAACGAGAGGAAGCTTGAAACCCCCGGCAGGCACAGTCAAGGCTAAAATCACATGTCCTGGACTCCCGTGCGTTCGGACACGTGATTACATGTCCGAACCCACAAGAGTCTCCCAAACATGAAATTTTAACCGTGACCCGACAGGCACATGTTGCTATGTGCTCAAGAAGGCGAACCTACCTTGTCTTTGCATGTATAAGACCAGCTCGTTCATTCCTAGTTACATCGATATCCACCTCGCCATGGCAACTTCCTTCAAAGTGAAACCTTAAGCTTCCCTCTCGTTGCTAAATTAGTGGACAACAACGATGGCGATGTTGATATGTGGGACAATCTGTTTACCGATATGCTAAATAAATTGTAGAACTTTGCTTATCCACTATCACTACAAAACGTTGGTTCTAAAACCACCGCAAGACTAGAAGGAAAGATTTAGAAGAGGAGGGAGGTAACAAGGAAATGTCAAGAGAAGAGAAAATGTCTGTAGATACCCCAAATTTACAGCTATCCGATAGAAGCTAATGATCACCTGATTCCCTTCACCAAAGCAAGGAGGCCAAGAGTAACACAAGGAGGAGTAGATAAGCTAAGAGATAAGAAGATAAGGGCTAATTAATTAATTATAACCCACCATTTCACATATTAACAAAACGATCAAACAAAAAAATTAACAAAAAAAGTAAAAAACGATCCCTATCTAACATCAGATAAATGTCACATACACGCGAATTTGGCATGTAAATAGCTATATCTATCAAGTGCCCTTCGGCGGCCAGGCAGACCTAGGAGGCACTCACCCCATCGCCTAGAACAACGGCCCTTCACAGCAGGTGCGCCAAAGACGATTTGTTGCTCTCTCTCTCTCCGCGATGTGATGTCCTGAAGACCATCCTGGAGCCTCTTGTTTAGCAACAAAAATTCTGGGCCACAGATCTCGGCGTTATCTTTTGATCAACGGTCCAGAATCCAGACTCAAAATACGAGAAGCTTAGTAATGAGGTAGCTGTGGAAAAACACCAAGCGAAGGCTTGCGGGCGAAGCAGTCACCAAGCGACAGGGGTCAACGAGACGATCAAGCGACAGCCAACTTTTGCGGCGAAGGTTAGTGGGCGATCCAGTCGATCAGTAGCTATTATGGGAAGATTCCAGACAGTCACAAGACTTGGAAAGGAATTGTTGCCAAGATTGCTCATATAGAAAAGAGATATTCCATGAAGACTTACAACAATGACGCGTAATAAATATATAATATTTCGTTACCGTACATACTTAGGTTTAGCTTAGTATAAATAGTTTGTTTTTAGACATTGTACGCACACCTCTCTATAGACGGACATATTGTCTTTTTATCTTCAAGCATTCCAGCGTTCAAGCAATCTTGTGCTCATGCGTTCTTGCTTCCTTCTAAAGGCATCGTCGATGGCATCCGTAAGTGTTTCTGATTAAGGGTGTTTGTCCGCTGCCTTCTCCTCTCTTTTTCATTTCACACGGCGACCACACAACGAACCTTAGAGTCCAGTTGCTCGTAGTGCTAGATATTTCTGACGTGTTTGGATTCGGCTTATCTACGATCACTTCCGGAGAAAACACGCCTTTGGCGACCATAATGGGAGGCTACACCAACAATGCCATGAACCAGAGGTGGTCTTTATTCGAATAACCTCGGAGACAATCGCTCCGATGGGGAAAATGGCAACGGCAGAAACAACTCGGACCCAGTCATAGCTGGAGAGCTGTCTGCCATCATGAGTACCCTCCAACTCTTAATGGAGATGGTCAATGCTATCGATCAGAAACACGATGCCCTCAAGGAGAAAATTGATTCCAAGATGGACATCGTCTTTCAAAACCGAGAAACATTCCTGGAGTACCCACAGATGGCCCTGGTAATGAGAAGGGTGAATCGGCCACAAAACATCAACTCGATTACGATGCTCGTAGGTTGTCAATAGCTGAGGGAAAGAAAATGGCTGACTTGGAGGATGTCTCGTTTATCCCCACAGGCCCCAAGCATTTTGCGCATAATAATCCACCACTGGTGATAAACGAGGGTAGGACAACCGCATAACATGATCATCAGGCTACATATCAACTCCCGTTTTCTTGGAGGAGAGATCTCTACAAGCCGATCGAGAACGAATCTCTTCGTCCTATTGAGGACCATAGACACCCTGAGTACTTTCCCCAGCCCATTCGGGAAAGGGGAGTGGCAGTGCAAGAAGCAATGGTTCCACTAAATCTCATTCCTGAAATAAGGGACTACGTGGCTCGATTAGTTGAGCAGGCGATCCCTGGGGCAAATGATATGAATGAAGTTGAACTCTATCGGGCCCCTTACCCTGATGACATTGACCTGGACTACCCTTTTCTGAGGGGATATCGTGTGCCTAAATTTGCCCGTTTTTCAGGCGAAGCAGGCATTTCGCCTGCGGAACATATTTCCCGCTCCACCCATTAGGTTGGAAAAGCTGCCACTAATGGGTTCTGGAAGCTTCGCATGTTTCTTAGCTCTCTCACGGGAGCAGCATTTACGTGGTATGTGAATCTTCCCCGAAACTCGGTAAGGAATTCGGAGGATATGCATGCGCAATTCACTCTGGCGTTTGCTCAGACTGACCTAGCAGTAACACTAAGAGCTCACTCACATGAAGCAGCAGCCTGGGGAACCCGTGGCAGTCTTTCTGAATTGACTTTGAAAGGCAAGGCTGAGATGAAAAATCTCTGCATCCGAAGGTGAGCTTATCGCCATCGCCTAGAAGGTAGAAGGTGAGTGCCCGTGGCTGGAATGAGCTTATCGCCATCACCTGAGGTAGAAGGTGAGCTTATCGCCATCGCCTGAGATGCAAAACCTCTGTCCTTCTTCGGCTTGGAAAGAAGCTAGAAGGTGAGGTGAATGAGTTGGCCAAAAGGGCTATCCGATACAAGAATCTCCTCAGAGAGAAAATTCAGGCAAAGGGAAGTCTGATTACAAGACCCTTGGTGACCTACCAAGTGGAATTGATTGTAGACGTCGACGTTGCAGAGTATGTAAAAGGTCAACCCCTGACTTGCGATGAGTTGACTTAGAAAAACTTCCAAGCCAAAGCCTCTCCAAAGACTCAAGAGGAAAGGAAATATTCCTTTGATGAAGCAAAGGCAGAAGAGATCTTCGAATTCATGCTCCAGAATAGGCAAATTCGATTGAGATCGGGCCATCAACTTCCTCGCATTGATAGAGAGAAGTCTAGAAACTTCTGTAATTGGCATGGGTGGTTTACCCACACTACTAGGGACTGTATCACGTTTAGAAACCTGATGCAGGACCTAGTAAAGTCTAAGGAGTTACGCTTCCCAGACTCGGGAGATCAGGGGTTAACAGAGTCGCATCCTTTTGGCGACCTAGTCAACATAAACACCTTTGATGTCAATTGTCTAACTGTCTCCCCTTTATCAACGTAGGGAGACCAAGACCAATCGATTGAGACTAGCGAGACAATCATTTCCATCATGCTATTCAAGCGACTCGTAAGTGCCCTGCTGATCTCAAGAGCATACAACACAATCGTTGTCGCTGGCATATGGATGCTTTGCATACTACTGATCCATGCCAAACTTTTAGGAAGTATTTTGTTACACTAAGAGGGGGGTGAATTAGTGTTATAATCCAATTAAGGATTTTTAACTGTCTTTCGACAAACCCCGCAGCAGAAGAAAACTTCTATAAAACAGAACGGAGAGTAATTTGTTAAAACAAATCCGAATTCACATGCAAACACCCCGCAGCAGAAGAAAACTTCTATAAAACAGAACGGAGAGTAATTTGTTAAAACAAATCCGAATTCACATGCAAACTCTTTAATCAAGCTGCCATTGAAAACAATAGCATTTATCTACCACTACGTTATGAGGAATGCCAAATCTATAAATAATGTCAGATCGAAGGAAATCAATCACTTCGCTTTGGGTAATATTCCTATAAGCATTTGTTTCGACCCACTTTGTAAAATAGTCGGTGGCTACAAAGATATAAGAATCTCCATTACTCGAGCTTGGTCTTATTTCTCTGATAATATCCATAGTTCAAGATCTAAATGGCCAAGGTTTGACCATAGGATGTAAATGAGTCGCAGGTGCATGTGATATAGGTCCATGCTTCTGACATTTTTCAAATTCTTTGGCCATGTTAATGCAATCTTTTAACATCGAAAGCTAGAAGAAACCATGCTTCTTAATCGACCAGCACATATTCGGTCCAGAATGATGAAGGCCACAAAGACCTTCGTGTGTTTCTAACATAATAGGGATTGCTTCATTCATATCGACACACCTTAAGAGAACACTATCACTCTGCTTTCGATAAAGTACGTCATCGATTACGGTGGAGAATCGTGTCGACAATTTTACTTGGCGGGGGTTGCTCCCTTCCCAGGATTGGAGAAGAATTCCATGAATGATTTCCTCTAATCAATTGTCGATCGGAAAATACTGATGACATTTACTTATGTAGAATCATTGCGTGAAACACAAGGTATTGTCGGTATTTGTCCTCCAATTTCTTGCATCAATCGATGACTTATTTTAAAAGCAAAAGCATGTTGTGCCAATTCGTTTGCGATGGCATTATCCTCCCTAAGAATGTGTTCAAATCGAACCTCCTTAAAGAAAGAAAACAACTCATGGACTTTATCCAAGTATCGCTGGAGGTGGTCGAAGGTACACAAACTCAAACCTTTGACATGATTAATGGCAAGCAACGAATCCCTTCTAACTGTCGTATATGATACTTAAAGATCAATCAAGGTCTGTTGAGCAATGATCAAAGCCTCATATTCAACAAAATTGTTTGTCAACATCTCGTCGATCCGATAGGCTATCTTGTGTTTTACCTTCGAAGGAGATAGAATATAAATTCCTACACCAACCCCTTCGCTGACACAGATCATCAAAGTAAATTTCCCAAAATTCTTTCAGATCTTGAGAACTGGTTAATCTAGAATCTGTATATTGGGCTAAAAAATCGGCTAAAACCTGCCCTTTAATCGATGCTTGTGATCGATATCGAAGATCAAAAGGAGACAAAATAAGGCTCCATTTACTAAGCCTACCTGATAACATAGGACTATCGAATACCATTTTTAATACAGCAGCATTTGATACTACATACACCGTGTTACTCCCAATGTAAGGTCAAACTTTCATGATCGCATAATATAATGAGTAAGTATAGCTTCTCATTATTAGTATATCTATATTCGATGGGAGTAAGGACCCGGGATGAGTAGCAAATGACTCGTTCCTTACGTTGGTTATCTTCTTATACCAACATCGATCCGATAACCTTATCACCCGCAGCGATATATAGCAAAACGGGTCGATCTTGCTTTGGAGGAACCAGGACTGTGAGATTTGTCAATCCATAAACATAAATTTACAATCAAAAGCTTTTTTATATGCCAAAAATGTGGTAAGAAATCCAGAAAAATAAATTTCTAATGTTTGACCGAAATTAATTGTTTAGTTTGGTTTCCAGTACAAAGGAAAGAAAGTTTGTGGTAAAAGTAGTAAATTATATGTTTTTGCGCATATATTTATAGTTTTCTTGGACCTTGGAAAAAATTTTTAAAAATATCTTGTAAATATTTATATGTTTTTGCGCATATATCTTGTAAGTTTTTCAAAAAAAGTTTGGTGCATAAGATTAGACAATTTCATGTTTATTTGTAAATTTATCCTTTGTGGGGGAATTCATGAACTAAACCATATTATGCATAAGATTAGACAATTTCATGAAATGTTTGTGGAAATTAAATTTCATAAAGTTGTTAGGACTTATGTATATATATATATATACATACTTTATATTGTCATTTTCGACCTCTTACTGATTAATTCTTTCTTTGGTATGTAATTAAGCTTTTTCTAAATTGAAAAACAAAAATCAGAAACCAAATAAAATAGTCATTCCACTCTAAAGGAAAGTATTAAAAAATAGAAGAGAGATTTGAGAATTTTATCAAATATATACAACAATACAGAATAAAAAAAAACCCAGATTTTATTGGATTTATTGCCGTATACTAATTTTATGCTTGTGGGAATACCATGAAATTGTTATCCAAGAGACGAAGTATCATACAAGATGATGAAAAAGGAAACCTAAAACAAGAAAAATTACCATAATCTTGTTAGCCTTTTCCTGGTATCCTAATCAAGATCATAAACCTTATCTTTCCAAGGGAATGTTGAGAAATTTCTGTATAAATTGATGGGACAACCTTCGAAATGATTGTAGTTGTTTGATCAATATGCCTAAGATGGGTTCACCAATGATTTCTGTATTCATCATCATGTCTTTCTTCATCGGTTCCATTCATGCCTGGCCTTACATTGCCCTAGTGCCCACATATGTTTTGATCAATAATGCGATTCCGGAGGCGCCCCAGCTCACCGTCCATTGCCGTTCCGGGGACGACGACCTTGGGTATCATGTGCTTTCTCTTACGGATTCGTACGACTTCCATTTCAAACCGAACTTCTGGGGCAGAACTCTGTTCTACTGCCAGTTTAATTGGTTGAATGAGTCGCGATACTTCGACATCTACATCCAGAAGCGGGATTACAGTAGGTGTTCAGCGTTATGCATCTGGTGGATTAAAAGCGAGGGACCTTGTTATGGTGTGGACCCTGCTACTTGTGTTCCTTACCCATGGAATTGACACTCCATATGTATCAAATAAAAATCCACGTTTTCGTAATCTTTCATGTTATATATTTTCATCAATAACATGGGTTTTACCATGAATGACAATGGATTCTCCAAACACGCTGACCGTTGAGCGCAAGTAGTTGAGGTTGGTTCCAATAATTACTCACCCGTTAAAATTTCAATTAGGTGGTGATGGATCGTTTATGTGCAATAAGTGATGCGTGAATTATTGTTTGTCACTTTTTTACCCGTTCTTAAAATAGGCGAAAAAGCATACTTGGTCGCCTTATCAATGCGAGGCTCCGATTATGATATCTGCCTGTTGTAAGTTCCACTTATGGTTTAGATCAATTTGTTATTCGTAAGGGTGTAAGTGTGACGATAATGGCACATTAGTTTTTATAATTGTTTGGTCTTAGTCGACGTCCGTCCACTTTCTACAAACGAGGTGTTCAACTATATAAAATAATAGGAGCAAAATGCCCTTGCACTAGGTTCACCTTACCGTGGATAGTCATTAGCTTTTGTAATTAAAATAAATAAGTGTTTTCAAATATTTAGTTGAAACGTCTATAATTGTTTTGATATTATGTAATCAGAATCAATTTAGTCATTTTGAACTAAATATGATTTACACTATATTTTGAATTAATCAAACGTCTATTAATAATAAAATATATCTCCATATTTGAAGAACATAAGCACATTATTTCAGTAACATCTTATTGTTAACGAGCAGCATGTCTCTCAAACTCATCATCATATATAAGTGCATTATTATAGTAACACATTACTGTAAGCTAGCAACACGAAGGGCATCATCAAAGCAAAATGTCAAACAGCTGGGAATCGATATTATGGTTTTGAGCTATATCAAAATTTTTTTAATGAATTGATGTCCCAAATATGGAAAATTCAGAATAGCACTAATAATTCCTTTTGAGGTAAAACTTTCAAATGATTAAATATTCTTCTCCATTACTTTTTAACAAAAATTTACAAGTCACTAAAATTAAAAAAACCAATCCCAAATAAATATTTATATACCAATTCAAAATCTAGTTGATTGGCCTTTCTTTCGTTTCAATTTTTCTTGAAGTTAGTCTTCCTTTCCAAGTTCATTTAAAAAGTGAGACATATCTAAAGAATAATCATAACACTCGTCCAATTGAGACATAATCGATCTCGTTCGATATGTCGATGAAATTCTTATTATGATTTGGAATTCGTCCCCAACTTATTCTTCAAATTGATGGCAATCCCAATAATGTGCTTGTTTCTAAGGAATATCAAATACATTTTCTTTTTATATCTAAGATATTTATGTATTGGTTCAAAGGTTTTACTCCGATTTAGTCCCGGCACGCCCCTTAGAGCCGTCCCATGAACTTGTGAGCCCGCCTGATACACAAGTAAATTCTCATCGTCGTAGCCACTTGGGTATCTCTTTGGAGACAAGTAAGTAAATTCTCATCGTCTTAGTGAGTAGTTTGATCTTGAGGTATTGTTGTGTGGGACGATCTTCTTGATCATTTTATTGGTTCTCTGGTATAGAAGGTGGACCATCTTCTATATAGGACCACAAGTCATTGCCACTAGCGTCTACGAATACACCCATTCGAATTTTCCAATAGGCAAAATTCTTACCATAAAAAATAGAAGGATTTCCAACATGTGGTTTTGGTACATGGTAGTTATCAGCCATTAGTTCAATTCATATATAGTATTACGCTTCTATAGAACGAAACTGTGACGAGATAGTATAGTACCTCAACAAACTTCTGTTGGGTAGAAATCAGTTGTCAAGCCAACAATCAAGCCTCTGTTAAACAGAGCAAAAGCGTCAATATGACAAATTTGAAATTTTTCTTTTAATAGCAGTTGTTGAATTCTAGCAGAGCAACAAGCTTCTGCAGAATAGAACCAAAATGCCAACTGTGAAATGAGAGTTAAAAGCTTATGTAAGATCTCAACATGCAATTACACTTCTGTTGGACAGAAACCTTATAGCAGACGTTGTATTCAAACAGAGCGTAAACTTCTGTTGAATTGCAATTTGATGCTGATAGAGCGTAAGCTTGTATAGAATAGTAGCAAATGAATTTTCACAGAGCTTACGCTTCTGTGGAATAGCAACTGAATTCTGATAGAGCGTAAGCTTCTACAGAATAGTGGCAAATGAATTTTCACAGAGCTTACAGCTTCTGTGGAATAGCAACTGAATTTTGATAGAGCGTAAGCTTCTACAGAATAGTAGCAGATAATTTTTCACAGAGCTTACAACTTCTATGGAATAGCGACTGAATTCTGATAGAGCGTAAGCTTCTACAGAACAGTAGCAGATGATTTTTCACAGAGCTTAAAGCTTCTGTAAAATAGAGAGTGTAGCTGGCATGAGCTTCTGTGGATCTGCAACAGGTGGTTAAGCTACTATTGCAACCCGCTCTGATACCAAATGTTACACTAAGAGGGGGGGAGTGAATTAGTGTTATAATCCAATTATGAATATTTAACACTTTTTCGACAAACCGAACGATAGGTTTCTTTAAAACAGAACGTTCGAGTGTGATTGTACTTTGTTCAATGGACATAAGATTTTTATAGTGGTTTAGCAACTTGCTTACATCCACTCTTCACCCAAGATTTGGATGGTATTCACTCAGACGTAACTTAATAAAGATTACAAAAGGTGATACACAATCGACCTTTTATAGTACAGACCAGAAGGTTCTGCACCACAGAAGACAAAGTGGCAAAGCACAGACCAAAAGGTTCTGTACCACAGAAGACTGAGTGGCAAAGCATAGACCAGAAGGTTCTGCACTAGAGTAAGTTACACAGCACGGACCAAAAGGTTCTGTACCAGAGTAAGTTGCACAACACGGACCAAATGGTTCTGTACCAGAGTAAGTTTCACAGCACAGACCAAATGGTTATGTATTGAATGTTTCAACCCTTTATAGCACAGACCCGAAAGGTTCTGTACCAGAGATGACTTGGTTTACAGCACAGGCCGTAAGGTTCGGTGCCAAAGATGTCAACCTTCTATAGACCAAAAGGTTTTGTATTAGAGATGACTAGGTTTTATAGCACAGACCGTAAGGTTCTGTACCAAAGATGCCAACTACTATACAGACCGTAAGGTTTTGTAGCAAAGGTGACTGAATTTCAAAGCACAGACCGTAAGGTTCTGTACTGCAGTGACTAACAAAGGTAACCAATGTCGGACGTTTCCCTTAGGCAGTGTCCTCTGCTGCACATCAACCTGCCGTGACTTCCTCCGAGACTATTCACTCCAGCGGCGTCTCCACCTGCACAGCATCGAATTGCGACTTCCCTTGCGCGATCCCTCAAGATCTCGACTGAGCAAACACAAAACCCTTGCCCAAGGTTCTCCTGCGTGGTCCTTCGAGACAATGGCTAAGCAGCCACGGAACCCCTACCCAAGGTCATCCTGCACACAGAAAGTTACACCACAAAAGCTGGTTAGTCCCTCACCTTCTGTGCTCCCGGGGTTCTGCCCTTCTTTTCGGCCCACTGCACGTTGGCCACGCCAGCAACCTGCCGCACGCCTCTACCAACGTCTCCTGCAGCTTCAAACCGAGTCCCTCATGGCCCCTCGAGTCACTCTCCAGAAGATTTCACTAACGAAACAGCCTTTCCTAGCTAACGCTCATCGTGTGACTAACTCAAAAAATTAAACGAAAGAATAAAAGCTCACAGCTCACGCTCCCTGGAAAATAATACACAAGAATAACAATTGGTTTAGGAGAGCGTGGCTAAAAGATCCTATTTATACAAGAGAGTCTAAATGAAAAACGTTGAAGGCAATTACACGACCAGCCTTCTGCAAATATGAAAAACAGAGCAATCAGATAAAATAAAATAAATAATTTACAAGTTCGTCACTCCCATGCATATATACGTTTAGGTAATTCAATCATATCAAATAGAAATAAGATATAATAGAATTCCCATGTATGCTGCGTTATAGAAGGTTATGGCTGAATCTGGTCAGCAACCTTCTGTAAATGGAAATAATCAAAGATTAACTTCCATATTGATAAAAACCGACACCATTCTGTTCAGGACACTTAAATGAATATATCTAGACAGATAGTAATGATAGACATCCCAAATAACGGTCATATAGTGGTCGTATAACATCACAGAAGGTTGTAGTACATTGCCATAAATAGAAGATTATATTTCCTTCAATTGGAAATATTATCTCTAATGGGATTATTTGGAAACGTAATCGGTTTAAATTGATCAGATAATATCTTGATCAAATCCTAATCAATTTGTGTTTAATTAATCATTACCAATCAATTAATCACAAAAATATTTCTCACAGAAAGTCCTCAACGTGAGTAGCTTCTGTAGAGTAGATGATTGACTTCTGTTAAACAGAAAATCAAGGCTCATCATATAAACCTATATTCAACATAGGTCAATCCTCCGGATAAGTTGAAGTGTGCGTGGTGGAACTAAAGAAAAATTTCTTCGAGGGCAAGGAATTCCTAATATGATATGTAAAGTCTGAATAAGTTGCTGCATTGAAATGTAGTTTGGTAACCCATACCACGATGGAGTTACGTGGTGATTATGAGAAAAGACGTCAGTTCACGCAGTAAGAACAAAACTCTCATAATTTCCAATCCATATTTACAGAAACATTATTTCTCAAAGGAGGATGGAACAGTTGAGGATTCATAAACAGAGACGCCGCGGCCAGAATGATTATCTTTGCCGCCTTCTTGGCTTCATTCAACCTGATATAACCTGGACATTATTGAAAAGAATAGGACAATGCCTGATCAAAATTCTAAAGGTGGGAGCGAATCCTGTCGTCCCTACCGAACCAAGAACCAAGAGGCAAAATTGCCTACCAAATTGGAGTTACCTGTCAACCCGCAGCCACAAACCAATACTACATACAGTACCTATACAGTTGACATATCAATTTCATGCACCAGCAGCTATCCAACTTTGCCCATCTTCTGCAACATCATCAGCTGTCCTTGGACGGTAAGCTTGCTACAGTACAAATGGAGACAACTCGTGCCTATTTGAAGGTCCCCTACCCCAACGATTTGCTGCGCAGCAATCTCCTACTGATTTGATCTTCCTAAGACCTCCTGGAGATTTGATCTCCCCCTTGTTTGGATATCGGAGAAGAAGAATACCCAAAAAAGTAAAAAAACAATGAGAAAAAATTTATCATTCTCCTGAATTTTTCTGACCTTAACCCAAAATTGTCACCTTTGTTTGACGACGTTTGCCATCATCATCACCACGCATTGATATTCATTTCCTTTTCTGGTCGTGCTGGTTCGAAAGTGCAAAGGAATATGAAATAAGAAAACTTCCTTGGACGGATCGAACCTGCGAACACAACACAGTGAGACTGGGCTTCGGCTTTGGGCTCTCCGTTTTTGGGCCAATGTGTCAGAAGTCAAACGATGCGTCGACTTGGAAAACGATATAATAATAATAATAATAATAACATTACATCCCCGATTAGTTGTTGTATATTAAATGTTCACCCACCACCAGCTACACGAAAGGCGGCTTAGCAATGGCTGGAGAAGCATCTTCCTCCTCCTCTGCATCTGCCGTAGCAACCTACGATGTGTTCCTCAACTTCAGAGGAGTTGACACCCGTGAGGGCTTCGTGAGCCACCTCTATGCTCGCTTCCGTGAGAACCGCGTCGAGGTCTTCATGGATGAGGATGGCCTTGACCAGGGGCAGGAAATCTCACCGACCCTCCTCAGGAGCATTGAGGAGTCGAGGATTGCGATTGTGGTTTTCTCAGAGAAGTATGCGACTTCGCGGTGGTGCCTGGACGAGCTCGTGAAGATCGTTGAGTGCAAGGAGAAGAGGGGGCAAGTTGTGTTTCCTGTGTTCTATGGGGTCGATCCGAGGGAGGTGAGGCATCAGACGGGGAGATACAAGGAGGATTTGGCTAGGCAGAGGGAGCGAGGGGTGGAACCAGATAGGCTGGCTACATGGTGTCGTGCCCTTACAGCTACTGCATCGATGTCTGGATGGCATGTCAAGGGGTGAGCAATTTCAAGCTGATCTCTGCTGCCTAACTGGTCGATTAATTTCTTTCTGCTTGCGGATGGGATTATCACCTGGATGCAGCAGATTCTTGACATGGGCTCCGTAAGAGCTATTTGTACCAGATAATTTTGGGCCATGATTTGAGTAGACCACGATTATAGTAGTTGAGGAAAATCTAATTTGCCACGCCCTAGCTTTCGTCTCTCAGTGTCAGTGTCGGCGTTGGCCCAGCAAAGTGCTTTCATCGTTGGTGTTCTTTTCAATCTCTATGCATTTCACCGCTTCATCGGAAATTCTCTCTGCCCTTACCGTATTCTAGCTTAGTAGTTTCCACCGTCTGTCCGGGGTTGAACCCTGGGATTTGACGGCGGACTTAAAAAGCCACCTAGAGACACCTTATGCCCAATCATTCCGGATAACGCTTGCTCTTTATTACCGAAAAATCTTATCATCGACTGACAAAATCTGATTTATGCTGGGGAAATCTACTTAGTCATGGAGAATCTAATCAGTAAGAAAATCTAATCTAGTTTACCGGAGAAATCTGATTTTGTAGATAAGATTAAATACGTATGCCAAATGAGATCAAGAATAACCGGAAGATTCTCTAGGAGGTAGACTGAAAGATCAAGAACTCACTCACCAACATAGAGATATATTCATCCTTTATCTTAGTTTTAGGATAGAATCTCTAAGCAATCTTTAGAACATCCCAGTGTAATATGTTCAGCGTTCGAAATTCTCCTTTCCCCCTATATTGTTTTTGTTTTTTTTCTAACCCAATGAGTTCGCCATGAGTTAGTCCCGACGTGTTGCGATTTAATTCGCAAACAGGATGAGGATGAAATGCGGTTTTCAGCTTTGGAAGATCATGCTTACCTTCACTGTTTTGCCATGCCAGTTTCCATTTACTCCTCTTTGTGTTTCGTACTTTAAGGAATGAGGCCAACGCAGTCCGGAGCATCGTGACAAAAGCATTGCAGATTCTGGAGCTTAATCAATTACGCAGCGAGAACCTCATCGGGATAGAGTCCCGTCTGAAGGCAGTCCTCTCCCGGCTAGACCTGCAGGTCGGGAATGTTCAGATGGTGGGAATATTGTAGGTGTTCCCGGTGTAGGAACCAAACCTCTTCACAGTAGAAACTCTCTCTACTTTTATTAAACAAACTCAAAGTTAAAAGTTACATCTGACGACAAGCCCTATTTATAGGGTCAAAAATAATCTAAAGAAATCAAATAAAATCTCAACAAAATCTTAAATAAAAGATACTGTATCTCCTACAAAATCTTTAAAATATTTTCTAAGATTTTTCTAAGATATTTCATAAGATTTTCATATCAGGTTTGATCCAATCACCAACAAACTCCTCCTTGGATCAAGAGCTGATAGACACGCCAATTTTCTGTCGAAGCCACTCAAACCTGCTCTGGTGAAATGACTTCGTGAAAATATCGGCTAGCTGATCTTCTGTAGGACAATAAATCAGCTCTACTTCTCCCATCTGCTGCACTTCTCTAAGATAATAATACTTCACATTAAAGTATTTTGTTTTACCATGGAAAACTGGATTTTTTGAAATCGCCAGTGCAGCTTGGTTATCAACAGAGACTTTCGTCTCCTTCTCCATTCTGTAACCCATGTCATCCAGAAGCTTCCTCAACCAAATAGCTTGATTTACAGCACCTATTGCTGCAACAAACTCAGCTTCTGCAGTCGATTGAGCTACAATTTCTTGTTTCTTTGAGCACCATGAGAAACAAGCCGATCCCAAGGAGAAACAATACCCAGAAGTACTTTTCATGTCATCTACAGAACCAGCCCAATCACTATCAGAAAAACCATAAAGCTCAAATTTCTGACACCTTCTGTACTTCACACCATGGGAACTCGTTCCTTTGAGATACCTGAGCACCCTTTTCGCAGCTGTCATGTGTACTTCTGTAGCACAATGTAGAAACCTTGAAATCACACTTACAGAAAATAAAATATCTGGTCGAGTTGCTGTCAAGTACATTAGGCAACCAATTAAGCTTCTGTAGAATGCATTGTCTGCAGGAGCAGAACCATTGTTTCTGCTCAGTTTCTCCTTCTGATTCATGGGAGTTGTTACACTTTTGCACTCCTCCATCCGAAATCTTTTCAAAATTTCTCCAACATACTTCTTTTGACACAGGAAGATCTCACCTGGACTTTGATTTACCTCCATGCCAAGGAAGAATGACATCTCTCCCAAGTCATTTCAAACATCCGCATCAGATTCTGCTTTAGCTTCTGTATGAGTTTATGATCATTTCCAGTAACAAGAAGATCATCCACGTATAAGGAAATAATAATCACACTCATATCAACCTTCCTGACATACAGAGTATGCTCACTGCGGCTTCTTTCAAATCCTAACTCAACCAAATAATTATCAATCTTACTGTACCAAGCCCTTGGAGCTTGCTTCAACCCATACAAAGCCTTCTTCAATCTGTACACCTTTTGTTCAGGTTCTGCAACCCAGAAACCTTCTGGTTGCTCTACATAAATCTCCTCCTGCAGAATCCCATTAAGAAATGCGGATTTAACGTCAAGTTGAAATACCTTCCATTCTTTTTCTGCAGCAATTGCAAGTATCAACCTGATTGTGTCAAGTCTTGCCACAGGAGCAAAGGTCTCTGAATAATCTACCCCCCATACTTGAGAGTAGCCCTTCACAACAAGCCTAGCTTTATGCTTGTTCACGGAACCATTTGGGTTAAGCTTCGTTCTGTAGACTCACTTAACTCCTATAACCTTTCGATCGGTAGGTCTATCCACAAGCTCCCATGTCTGATTCTTCTCAATCATAGCTAGCTCCTCCTGCATTGCAACTAGCCATCTTCTATCTTCCTTTGCATCCTCAAATCCAGCAGGTTCTAATACTGCTACATTGCATCGTTCATAGATTTCAGTCAATGATCTCGTACCTCTTACAGGTGGATCATCAATTTGTTGTTCAGAACTGAGTTGCTGCTCGACATTCTGTCCCTCAGCATTCTGCTCCTCAATGTTTTGTTCCTCCAAAATAGGCTTATGTGACACATGCCATGTATGCTCAGAGTTTGATTCTCTGTCCGACCAGATCCATCTTTCTTCTTCAAAGAACGTGACATCTCTGCTCACAATTATCTTCTCATTCTGTGGCTGATAAACTTTATATGCCTTCGATTTCATGCTATATCCAACAAAAATACCAGCTTCTGCCTTCTGGTCTAACTTGTCCCTTTTCACAGAAGGAACATGTGTATAACACACACAACCAAATACCTTCAGGTTCTTCATAGTAGGCTTGACTCCATACCAAGCCTCATGAGGTGTCTTCATATTTACCGACTTTGTAGGTAGTTTGTTCAACAGAAATACTGCAGTATTTGCAGCTTCTGCCCAAAACTTCTTCGGCATCTCCTTCTCCTGCATCAAGCATCTTGCCATCTCCATGATGCTTCTGTTCTTCTGTTCACTCACCCCATTTTGTTGTGGTGAATATGGTGCAGTAAACTGATGCTGCACTCCGAAATCTTCACAGATGGACCTGAAACTGGCAGAAGTATACTCTGTCCCATTGTCAGACCTCACAATCTGTATACTCCTCCCACTCTCATTTTCCACAAGATTTTTAAACTTCCCGAAAGTCTCTGCAACTTCAGACTTAGCCTTCAAGAAGTAAATCCAACACATTCTGGAGAAGTCATCAATAAAAATGATGAAATACCTGCTTCCATTTATGGAAGCCTCCGACATCGGTCCACAAACATCTGTGTGTATAAGCTGTAGCTTTTTACTAGCTCTCCAGTCCGTACTTTTGAAAGGAAGCCTCGCCTGCTTTCCCAGCACACACGTTTTGCAGTTAGATGCATCCTTCTGCTGTAGAATTGTAAGTCCAACTGCCATCTCATTCTTCAGCAGAAACTCTATGCCCTTGCTATGGAAATGCCCCAGCCTTTTGTGCCAAAGTTCTGCTTCATCAATCTGAGCCACTAAAGCTTTTTGACTCTGTGATGCTGGATCGAAAGAGAAACACTTTTCCTTCATTTGAATCTTAAGTATCTCTTTTCCAGATGAATCTGCTATCATACAGAACCCGTCTTCGAACATCACCTTGTACCCCTTTTGCACGAGTTGACCTACACTTAACAAGTTCTGGTCAATCTTAGGTACATACAAGACATCACCGATTAGCCTTGCACCTTCTGGACCATCAATGACTACATCTCCTTTCCCTTCAACGTCAATGTAATCACCATTCCCGATCCTTACTCGAGCATAGAAGCTTCGATCTAGACTTGCAAATGCCTTCTTATCATATGTCATGTGGTGGGTACATCCGCTATCCACCAGCCAGCTTCTACGAGTCAATCCGGTAGCAAAACAAGATGCTGTAAACATCAATTCTACCTCATGATTTGCAGCAGCTTCTGTAGCACTTTGCTGAGAATCTTTTTCCTGACAAAACCTTGCAATATGCCCTAATTTCTGACAATTATTACACTTCACGTATGGCCTCCTCCAACACTTGTAATGTGGGTGACTTCTGCCTCCACAGTGTTTGCACGGATCTAGTTTCTTCTTCTGATCAGCAGTAGGCCGCCTCTGTTCACCAGAACCTCTACTTCTGCCTGAACCTTCTGCAGTCCCCTTCTGCTGACTCCACGGCTTCTTCCCTTCTCCAGAATTTGTTGTCTTCGACCTTGCTGGTAAGGCTTCCTCAGTAGGAACTTGACCTTCCCTTCTCATCAGCCTTCTCTGTTCCTGAGCCTGCAATGCACTCAGCAACTCTGCCAGCTTTATGTCCGATAGATCTCTTGTATTCTCCAATGAAGCAATCGTAGCTTCAAAACGTTCTGGCAGCGACACCAAAACCTTCTGTACGATACGGTCGTCTTTCAAATCAGTGCCCAGAACTCTGATTCTGTCAGCCAGATTGATCAATCTGTCAGAGAAATCCTTCACAGCCTCATCTTCCTTCATCTGTTGCCTCTCAAATTCTCTCATCAAGTTCAAAACCTTCATGCCTCTTATCTTCTCGTCACCTTCATACTCCTCCTTCAAGAAATTCCAAATATCCTTCGCAGTCTGGAACTTCATGATCCTCGTGAATATTGTAGGCGACACTGCAGCATAGAGACATGACTTCGCCCTTGCCTTCTTCGTGACTCTTTCCTTGTGATACCGAATTTGGTTGATAGTAGGGTTGTCGGGGAGTGCATCCACGGTGTAGTCACCTTCCACTGCTTCCCACAAATCGCTACCCTCCATGAAAGCGTTCATCTTCACCGCCCAAGCTTGATAGTTCTCCCCATCAAACATAGGTGGCGTCGTAGAAGAGAAACTGCTTGCACTTGCCTCCATCTCCTTCTTTTGGATGAAAAGGAAAACTCCCAAATTCTTCACAAGACTTCCACAGCTCCCGAAAGATCACAAACGCTCTGATACCAATTGTAGGCGTTCCCGGTGTAGGAACTAAACCTCTTCACAGTAGAAACTCTCTCTACTTTTATTAAACAAACTCAAAGTTAAAAGTTACATTTGACGACAAGCCCTATTTATAGGGTCAAAAATAATCTAAAGAAATCAAATAAAATCTCAACAAAATCTTAAATAAAAGATACTGTATCTCCTACAAAATCTTTAAAATATTTTCTAAGATTTTTCTAAGATATTTCCTAAGATTTTCATATCAGGTTTGATCCAATCACCAACAAATATGGGGAATGGGAGGGGTTGGGAAGACGACTGTTGCGAGAGCCGTGTACAACAGAGTTGCCAGCCAGTTTGAGCATTGCTGCTTCCTTAAGGATGTGAGGGAAACTTGCAAGAAATCCTCTCTCTCTGGCCTGGTTCAGGTCCAACAGAAGCTTCTCTCTCAGCTAAATCTCAAATACAATGTGGAGATCGGCATGGTTGATCAGGGCATAGACATCATAAAAAGGAAGGTACACAACAAGAAGATCCTTATAGTCCTTGATGACGTCGATCATCCGAAACAATTAGAAGCTTTAGCAGGAAATTGCAACTGGTTTGGTCCTGGAAGCCGGATAATTATAACGACTCGAAATGAACGTTTGTTAATTTTACAAGGCATTGAGAAAGTATATAATGTTCGTGAATTAACTAACGAACACGCTCTTCAGCTGTTCCGTCTTACTGCCTTTCGTGGTGCATCTCCTAACAAGGAACACCAGCAACTTATGTTTGAAGTAGTGGAGTATGCAAAGGGACTTCCTCTAGTGATTAAGATTTTGGGGTCGCATCTTTTTAGGAGAACAATACCTGAATGGAAAAGCTTGTTGGAAAAACTGAAAATGGCTCCAGATGGAGAAGTCTTTGACAAACTGAAAGTAAGCTTTGATGGTTTGGATGATTCCCAGAAGTCGATCTTCCTCGATGTTGCTTGTTTCTTCAAAGGGGAGAGGCGTGATCACATAGAAGATTTGCTACAAAGTTGCGGCGTTTCTCCGAAGCTCGATATCACAGTCCTTGTTGAAAAATCTCTCTTTTTTATCGAGAATGGTAGGTTGGAAATGCATGATATGGTTCAAGACATGGGAAGGGAAATCGTACAGAGAGAATCAACAGTACCCGGTGAACGAAGTAGACTCTGGTCATCAGATAATGTTCTCTGGGTTCTAGAAGAGGGCACGGTAAGGAACATAAATCTCCAGTTTTTTTTGGATATGCTTTAAGCCCTCGATTGATCGGTGATTGGTCCAATTCTTTTCTGGCAGGGAACGAACAAAGTGCGTGGTGTAAAGCTGTCGTTGTCCGAACCAAAAGAGGTGTGCATCAAGGCTCAAGCCTTCACTAACATGAGGGAACTAAAATTTCTCATCGCCAGAAATGCATCCACCTCTGGCGCTCCTATACATTTACCTAATGGATTGAGATGGCTCGAATGGTGTGGCTATTCTTTGTCTCGTGTTCCATTTGGCTGCAAGGAACTTGTCAAACTGTGTTTGAGCAGAAGCAACATAAAGCCTGCTGGAGATGAGCTGAAGGTATGTGTCCCATACTGTTGTTGCTTATTTGCCATAATTCCAAATCCAGACTTTCTTTAGAACTGATTTTGGTCATTCGATCATGTTTCGTGAACAGTCCTGGAGAAACCTTAAATCAATCGACTTCAGCCACTGTGCACTGCTAACTGAAGTTCCTGATGTATCCACTATTTCAAACCTCGAAAGGTTGGACCTCAGAGGGTGCACGACCTTGGTTGCCGTTCACGAGTCTCTCGGGACACTTAAAAATCTTGTCAACCTGAACTTCTTAAACTGCAGAAATCTCTGCCGTTTTCCAAGCTTTCTAAGGTCAAAAGCCCTGCAGAACCTCCTCTTCGAAGGATGTTCAAAGCTAAAAAAGTTTCCGGATATTCAGGCCAAAGTCGAGGGATTGAAAGAGCTTTCACTTAGAGGGACTGCAATCCGCGAACTTCCTTCATGCATCGAGAATTTCGTGGCACTCGAGCAACTTAATCTCATTGAAGACCAAGCCCTTGCCTGTCTCCCAAGCAGCATTCATTCATTACATCACCTCAAGCTGATCTTGTTGCGTGGTTGTTCACAACTTAACAAATTCCCGAGATGTTCATTGAGGTCGAATACTCCCCCTTCTTAGATGGGACTTCAGCACGTTGTTCATCTAGATTTGGCACAATGCAGCTTGCTGGAGGTCGATTTCTTGGAAGATCTTAGGTGCTTCGGTGTGTTGAAGATATTGGATCTATCGGGAAACAGAATCATTACCCTTCCCGAGTGCCTTGGTCAGTTTATTCAACTGCAGCAGCTCAAGGTGGTGGATTGCAAAAGACTTCGTGAAATCAGATGTCTCCCACCGAACTTAGCTCACTTTAATGCAGAAGGTTGCGAGTCTCTTGAAAGGTGTGTCGGGTTATCAAGAAATCTGAGGTGCCATTCAGATGAATCGCCCTGGACTCGACAGATAAACTTATATAACTGCCATAAACTGATCTGCAATCAGTGCACAGGCGAAAATGAAGTGCTCTTTGACAAGGTATCTATGTGTTCTCAATAGTAGGCAATTTTCTTGTCCTTATGCTCGAGTTCAATTTCTTTTCCCTACCAGCTTAAAAAAATCACCTTACAAACTGTTGCTGAGCTCTCGCCTGGCAGGACTCATTTGGGGATTCTCGAGTAAGCATTCTCTTCCCAGGAAGCGAGATTCCGGATTTCTTTAGCATGCAGACCCAGGGTTTTATTGAAGGTTTCTCCGCAGATTCAGAACCGAACAGGAATATCGCCGGGTTAGCAATCGCCTTCGTTCTAGGACCAAGTGAGGAGAGGAGGGAGACTATATATTGTGAATTTACGTTGATGGCCAATGACCAGAAAGCCTATGGTTATTCGGAGACCTTCTGCGCTCCTGCGACAGACCACATTTGGATCGTGTATGTACCTCTGAGGATGATATGGGGATTACAGGGGAATCTGGATGACGACCTCGGCAAACACATGGTTATATTCCTTTCTTCTAACGAATGGGCAATGAAAAGCGTGGGAGTGCACCATGTGCTGAAGCAAGGAAGGAAGTATGCCGCGTCACGTCTGGAGCATCCGAAACCCGGACTCGACGAGGCGTCGCTGCACAGCAAGGACTGCGAGATTTGTCAAGGCCGAGCTTGGAGGCCGGAAGGGACAGGGGGGCAACGTCCTCCTCCTCCTCCTCCTCCTCTTTGTAATATTGTTGGTTCCATGCTTGCCTCACTGTGGAGGGTAGTCGTCTCATCGTTGGGGAATCTCATCCGCTGCTTTTGGAATCAACCGGAATAATGGATGTTGTCCGAAGCTGTGAACATTAGTGAATTTGGAAACTATCTATCATATTTTAGAAAATATAACTGTGCTCGTATATCCGAGACTAGCTGCCTCTATTTGATTTCTAATAGAAAAATGGAAGGGCCTTTTTCCACACCCTAAGGCCATGTTTGCTTACAGCAAACATGGTTCATTTTCTGCTTTCGTTTTCTGTTTTGGAAAACAGGAAATGAAAACCCCAACAAATTGCTTTTCCTCTATATATTTAGAAAACTGTTTTTTGTTTTCTAGAAATAAACATAATTCTTATTTTCATGAAAAACGAAAACAGAAAATGGACCTTATTTTCTCGTACAAAACAGGTCTTAAGATGCTCAAACCCCCTACTATGATTTAATAATGATTTTTAAGTAACTAGTTTAAGAAAAAATATAAATAAATCCTTTCATTACATTATTAAAAAGAATTACGATCTCTAAAATAAAAATAAAATAAAAATATCTATAAAAGCCTCTCACAAATAATTCATGAATGCTCAACAATTGGACTCGTCATTGTTGCAAACCAATCACAAAAATAAGAAAATGATATATTAATCGTGAGATCGACAAGATAATTATATCATAAATAAGAATACAAATAATCTAACTTATCACTATGCATTTACATAATCTCTTTTGACGGATGAGGATTAGCAATATACTGACAAGTACGACTATTATGACCAAACCCATTACACAAACTGCATTTTATCTTCTTTTCAACAAACTCAAATTTAGAGGGATCACGTTTTTGTAGAACTAGAACATTTGTTCCTTGAACTAGTGGACGACCTCGATGAGAAGCAATCATTGGTTCAAGTATAAGAGGATCCACACCTTTCGTAATCAGGTGAACCTATTCTTAAACCGGTTCTTGTCTATCGAGATGCCATTCTTGATTTCTTTTCCGTAAGTCCACAATGAGCTATGAGAAATTAACACAAACACATAAACAAAAACCAAAGAAAACAGCGGAAGAGTGAATCGGTTATGCGAGTTTACGGTCACCGAGAAAGACTAGGGAAAAAGAAAACGTACATGTAGATGCCATCTCGACAACGTTCCCTGAAACCTTAGCGGCAAAAGCCTTCATCCCCTTTTTCTTCCCGTTCGACTACTCTCGACAGAGGAGGCAAAATAAAACTGACCATCTGACTGACTGGTAAATTAACACCAGATACGACAAACCTAATATAGGGTTTCATTATGAAATGTCAGTTTTGCCCTTTAATAAATAAAAGCCTGAATGACAGGAGAAGGAACCTAGCCGTAAATAATCATAATCTTGTATAATCTATGTTCCTATTGTAATAATCCACAGTTTGTTAGTTATGAATGTAAATGGAGTTGTACTGATGAATGATAATGGCTTATGTAGATTTGAGTATAAATGATGTATATCTAAGGGTATGAACGTTTAGACATGTGATGGATTAATGATGGATAGACAACCCCAGGCAAGTGTGAGGACAGGTTATCCCCGTCGACGCGCAGCAAGTGAGGCGTCACTTTGCTCGCTTGCGACTGAACTACGAACGCGATGCAAGGAGGTGCAAGTCGACGCGACGCAAAGAGGTACAAGTCGACGCGACGCAAGAAGGTGCGACTTGACATCATCGGCGACTGAGGACAGGTTATCCCAGTCGACGCGAGACACAAGTCGACGCGAGACACAAGTCGAGGCTCATTTACGACTGAACTACGATCGCGACGCGAGGACGCGTAAGTCGATGTGAAATATAAGTTGACGCGATTTAAGGGGGGTGCGACTTGACATCATTAGCGATTGAGCAATGATTGCGATTCAGTACGCGTGACTGACGCGAGATGCAAGTCGACACGATTTAAGGGAGTGCGACTTGACACACCAACCATCACACGTTCAAGTGGCTGTCTAAGGTCTAGGTGGTGAAGCAAACCTCCCTCATGAGATAGGCGCACATGTGGCCCTTGAATGAATATCCACTATTGATTTTGATGACATAGACAAAGACTTCCAAGAATGAAATATGGTCATTGGATCAAGTTGAGTAGATAACTAAATATAGTAATATATTAATGTTGGGGGAGTCCAAATTAGAATGATGGTAATTTGGACTTTAACTACTAACTGATAAGGAAATGGGATTTTCATGAGGGGGTGGAAGCGGTGAACCCCATTTAAAAAGGTGTGGAAGCGGTGAACCCCATTTAAAAAAGTTGTGGAAGCGGTGAACCCCATTGGAAAAAGGGGGGAAAAAGAAAAGAGGAAAAGGGAGAACTTGAGGAAGGCTTTCGGCCAAGAAGGAAAGAGGAGGAAGTTAGGTGTTGCAATCCACCAAAGTGGATCCAAGGGCAAGAAGAGCTAGGCGTCGAGTGTGTGAGAGGCTAAGGGCCGAAAGAAGACCACCACGGGCTGAAGTGGTGCGGAGAAGGGCGGAGCTCACTGACTTGTGTAGAGGTGCAACCGGACGGTAACCCCTACAACCTACCTCCGCTTTTAAGCTTAGTTGTGGTGCATGCGGTTGAGAATATTATATGTGTATTGGCTGTGGTTTGGAAGGTGTTTGGGGAGGGTTAGAGGGTGGCCGAACCCTTAAGGTTGAGGGAAGCCACCCGAACCCCTCTATGTTGAGTATAGTATGTGTGTGGTTGTTGGCTTACCGAAAGGCTACGCTCAGGGCGAGCCTGGAGGGGAATGAATTACGGTCCTTAGGGGCTGGAAATGAATGAAGTTAAGGTATGGAATAGGGAAGCGTCGAGCCCCGTGATGGCTGCGCTTCACCTCGCGCTCTAAGAGCGGAACCGCGTGGCTTTGGCCATGGAAATTAAATCGGCCGAGGGCTGGAAATTATGAGGTATTGTAAGGTCAGAATGGAAGCCTAGAAAGGCTGTTCCTCATGCTAGAAAAGCATGGAAAAGTTATGCTCGGGGGAGGATGGGAGGTGAGACCGAATGGGGTGACATTCGGTTGAAACGGGCATGAGTAATGAGTGTTACTTGAGCTTAAATGAGGGGCTGTAGGGAAGGAGTTATGACGTGAAAATTTGTGGCCACATTCCCACCTTGAAAGGGAGTAGGAATGTGGTAGAAACAAGTTGAAAAAGATGGGGGAAGGTCAAAGCTGAATTGGTTATTTGAGTACGGTTAGTTTTTGATTGTGTGTGCCGTCCTTGTGGTTGTTTGTGGGGGTTAAAATAAAATAAATTCTAGTTTCTTGCAGGTAGTAGAAGTGTGTTATGGGCTGCGTTTCTTGCAAGAAGAGACATTAACAAGATTTTGAAAAGTTTGAATGTATAACTCGCATACATGTAACAATTATTTTGCTAATCAATGTAAAAGTACTGTTTTTGCGTAAATCAAATTGTTTAGATCCTTTCACTATCCATCAACATACCATAGCATATAAAATAGCCTACATCTAGAAGTAAACCACATCAAATAAATGAGATGTGCATATCCCAAAAACTTTATTGATCACGACACTTTCGTGGGATTTCATGCAGATGCTTTATTACCATAATTATGATAAAATATATTCTAAATTAAATTAGAATATTTAGGACATCTAGATAATGATTGAAGCATCGAAAATCTGGACAATTTGAAATACAAATTAATTTCAATATTTTATTTCGGAAAATTAATTATTTCCACGTTTATAAAAGGACAGACACAATATTATAGCGACACCTTACTGTAACGCGGCATCACATTCCTCAAGCTCATCATCAAAAGACAATTGAAGTATTATAACAACAAGTGCTATGATTTTATAACTTAGCTTCTGAAGCTCGTCATAAAAAACAAGGTTAACATTCTCCCCTTTTTTATGATGACAAAACACGAAGCTTTAGTTTATAGATGACAAGGGATATAGCATAGAGCTTGAGATACAAACTCAATTCCCCCGAGAATAAGCACCAAATTACTTACTTTGTTCAGAGTGCTAGAGCTCCCCCTCAACTTATCCTTTTCCCCCTTTTGTCATATCAAAAAGAAGTGAAAGACATAGCAAGAGATAGTTTTGTTAATGCTACTACAAAAGTATGCTAACACCTAAAGTTCATAAGGAGGAGAACACATCTCAATCCTCTTCACCATCATCAACATCGCTGTCAATCAAAGTCTGGATCATCGCCTCCAACTTCCCAAGCTTTTCGACAAAGTTGTCCATTCTTTTCAGAATGGAGCGCTTAGTAAAGGTAATTTCCTCGATGAGGACCTTTGTAGTTTTGAAAGAGACGAAGCCTCATGTGCAAAAACATTCTTCTCACGTTTAGCATGCCTGAATTTCTCAGCAGATGTTGCTTTGCCGCGCATAGAAGCAGCGATTTCTCGCTTTGTGGATTTCTAAATAAACTCACCATCGGAATATGCATAGCCCATGCTTTCAACAGAATTACCACCAATCACCCGAGTGGTCCAAGGATCCATCTTGTTTAAGTAAGTCAAATACTCACCATAAGATTTCAGCAGAGTTGAGATAATATGAGCAAAGGGCAGCGCCCCACCTTCATCTTTTATACATGAAGCCATATGATGAAAGATCACCCTTCGTAAATTGACAAGAATTGCCCGTTTTAGATGCAACATCAAATTCCAGTCTCTAGGCTTGATTAGTTAACACTTCCTATTCGAGGAGCCAAGCAGGACATCACTACTTTATGGAACATGCAATTGCTAAAACTCAACGCAGTGTTCTGCAGATATCCGCTGCTTTATCGAGTCATGAAGTAGTAAGGTAGTAACCCTATCATGCTTCTATAAAGTTTATAATCCATTTCCATCAGAGGTTCTTAAAAGACGATATCGATGTTGTTCTCCAATGAAGCAAGTAACACCATTTCGTGATACACTACATGTTCTTTCATTGAAGACCATAAGATAACCTTTATCGCACAATTGACTAATACTAATCAAATTGTGCCAAAGGCGTTTTCCATATAAGACTCCTTCAATGATCAGGGAATTAGAACAACAAATGGTTCATATTCCGTTAACCATTCCTTTTCCATTTTCACCAAATGTAACAGAACCACAATCTTATAAAGTCAGGGTGGAAAATGAGGAGACATCTCCTAGCATGTGCCTGGCGCATCCACTATCCAAGTACCATTCATGGTCCTTCGCAATGGAATTGAAGCAACCCTGAAATATATTTAAATTAGTCATTGATTCTATTTAATAATAGAACCATGAACTTTAGAAGTAATGCCATGCATACCGTTACGTCTGATATGACAATTTTTAACGAAGTGGCCTGGCCTTCTACTGTAGTAGCATAGCCTCGGTAATTTTTTTAATAATATAATGAGAATCGTCATTCTCACCATGAGCAACATTTTTCTCATTATGTGAATTTCTCATTTTGTGCATCCCAAGCATGCACAGCCCAGTTATGCTTTGCACAGAACTTAGTTGTTATTGCAATTCCTCAATCTTTGACTTCGATTGAGAAGATTTCTTTACCACTTCTTTGGCCTTTGCTGATAACTCTTCCTTAAGAAAAGTGCTCTCAACATTCAAGAGTTTATTTTCCTCTTGAGAGCTTTATTATTTGCGGTCAGTGACTCAAGTTTATCATACAATTCTGTGAAAAGATTCTCAATATCATCGGTGGATAGACCAGAGGGAGAGGAAGCATATGCATTCTCAGTTTCAGCATCAGTTTGTGCAATATAGCATAGATTTTTTGTTACGTTATCCCGATCTGGTTCCTCATCACTATCACTCCAAGAAGCCGACAAGACATTTTTCTTGTATTTTGAAGGTTTACCCATTTCATTTAATAGCAGGCAGTCTGGTTGCATATGACCAGGTTTTTTACATTCAAAGCACACACCACGTTTATTTTGGCGTGGTTTTGAATTTTTCTTTTTAGTATTTCGCTTTTTCTTGAAACGATTTTTGCGAAGATACTTCTTGAATTTCCTTTCTATTAAGGAGATTTCATCTTCTGAATTGGATGAAGGTTCTTGACTTCCCTGCGTAAAGACACAATATGAACGGCTTCCTGGTGATGGGTTAGCAACTAATTACTGCAATTAGAATAGGTATTCTCTTAGTTTCCCTTAGACGATTCGATTCGCCAGCCGCTCGTGGAACGCATCGAAGACACAATCCCTCAAGACGACCAAGGTAGCACACTACCCTTAGTACTCTCACATGCAGTTTGTGGGAGGTAAGAACCAGGCGATCACTTAGCACCTCCCGTTCTGCGCCAAATCACACAGATCACATAGGCTCTGGAAAGATAATTTGATTGTGTAACCAAGACTGGGATATATGGGGAAAAACGTCAAGGGAGTGTCCAGATTCATTTGACAATATTAATTATTTGTTTTCCATAATTTCATCGGATCAGAATAATCTGAGCGAGTACCTGCTCAACAGTCTTTCCAACAAAGATGGAAAGCTCTCAAACGGTAACTTCTCATAGTTAATTAATTTCATCCGACTGAAATAATTAATACACCCTACATATAGAAAATTAACCCAACAACAATCATATCAGATCAATTATCGAAATGAAATCATAATTTAAAATTATTTGATTTGACGATCAACCCTTTATAGCGTAACATTGTTGCAGATGATTAGAAGCTTCCATAAAATATTTTCTTTCCACATCTTAACTTGGAAAGCTAATAATATAACTTTGAGTTGCCTAAACAAATGATTTGAAATGTTCAAATCAAATTGAATGTATTTAAACATCTTGAAACATGGTTTAAATATTTTCTAAAATACTTCAAAATATATTGCAACATAAGAAGGAAATATTCATTTCCATAATTCCAATGGACAAGCGTAGCAAGACAGTAGCGCCTTACTATAGGGTAGCAATGTACAACTCATGCTAGTTGTGGCTCCACAACACTTAGCTCCATGTCATCAATATTATGAATGAAATTAATCAAAAGAATTTTGATTAACTTCCACAATTAGAGTTTTTTTTTACCATATTTATGATAAAATATATTCTAAATTAAATTAGAATATTTTGGAGATCCAGATAATGACTGAAGCATCGAATCTGGAGAATTTGAAATATGAATTAATTTCAATATGTTATTTTGGAAAATTAATTATTTCCACGTTTATAAAAGGATAGACGTGGGATTACAGCGACACCTTACTGTAATGCATCATCACATTCCTAAGTTGATCATCAGAAGACAAACAAAGTGTGACAATAAAAAAGCTTCTCAAGCTCATCGTCAAAATCAAGGTTAATAGCTATCGATGAAGAAAGGCATTAAGATGGATACAAAAATAAATCGTGAACCCATTTTAGGTTTACTGCAAATTTTATCCCGGTAACAACTAAATTGTGTCCTTAAATAAGAATGAGTCACCCTATGTCTTACAACAACAATCATTTCGTTCATATTTTTAATTTTTTTTCAGGGATCGAGATAATTCTTAATATATATATAATTCACAACTTTTACCATAAATTTCTTTCATTTGAATTATAAACGAAACTAAACTAATATATTCGTATAAACATAAAATATTTGTGTTTTTGGATTTATTACCACATTGTAGGCATATGCAAAAAATTTTTTTATTGTGAAGGTTAATACGATCAAATACGGAAAAGATACGACTATCTTTTGGCATAGTTCGACATTCTACCGATTATCTTTCATTTAATCACGAGTTAATAGACATGCAATTATTGGAACAAATTCTAGGCCCCGGAAAGGAGGCCATAAGAAGCTAGGAGCTGGCTAGAGGCCAGGCCCCTAAAAAAAGGGCAATGGAATACACAGAGGTTAGCGAGCACATTGGGGAGTGAGTAGCAGACCAACATCAGTCGAGCAAATGAACGAGCTAAGCATCAAGTTTTGTCGAGCACAAGTCAATAAGCGAGTGGAGGTGAGGGGCGAGTAACAAGGAGCATGGTTGAGTAACCTAAGAACGAGTGCCCGCGATTGGAAGACACGAAACCTACATATACACATCTCCTCACTAACCCGCAAATAAAGGGAGCTCACTCCAGTTTTTCAAGAAGCGTGGCGATTTTTACTTATATATATGTCATGAGATCATATAGTATCTTCAATATCTAACATTCACATACCAGATATAACATGTACAATGAATCAGTGGAGACAATATATGCATTGTCCATCCTTTCTTCACTTTCAGGCTGGAAAGTGGCACTTCGATACATCGATCTTGACAATATATTTTCTCCTCTGGTCAAGATGTCTTCTATTCAAGTTGTTCTTGGTTTGGTAGCAAGTAAAAATTTGGAGATTGAACAGCTTGATGTAAAAACCGCATTCCTTCAAGTTGATTTATATGAGGAGATCTACATGGATCAACCAGAAGGATTTGTTGTGAGTGGAAAGGAGGATCTAGTCTATAATCTGAAGAAGGGTTTGTACGACCTTAAGCAAGTGTCGCGACATTGGTATAGAATGTTTAACTCCTTTATGACTGACCATGAGTATGACAGAACGAAATTTGATCACTGTATTTATGTCAAACAGTATGCTGATGATGATTTCATTATTCTACTGCTTTATATGGATGATATGTTGATTGTTGGATATGATACTACAAAAAATTCATATTTATAAGCATTTTGAGCACGTCTTTTACAGTAAAAGACTTGGCGCCAACAAAGAACTTGATATGAGGATTGCCCGTAATAGGAAGAGATGGAAACTTTGGCTATCTCAAGAGAGATATCGAAAATGTTTTGCAGAGATTCAATATGAATTGATGCAAAACAGTCGGTAATCCACTTGCGAGTCATTTCAAGTTAAGTACTTTTCATTATCCTTTGACGAATAGAGATAGAGAATACATGGGTAAAGTTCCTTCTACGTCGACAGTGGACAGTTTAATCTATGCTTTGGTGTGTACACAACGAAAATATTGCTCATGTAGTTGACGTTGTGAGTCGATTTCTATCAAATCATATAAAAGAGCATTAGATGCTATTTAAGTGGATTATGAGGTATTTAAAAAGTACTTCTCCGTTTTTCCTATGTTTTGGCATTGATGAACCAGTCTTAGTTGGTTATACTGATGCAGACATAACCAATGGTGTTTATTCAAGAAAATCTACGTCACGCTATTTGATGACTTTCTCAAGAGGAGCGGTGTCATGGCAGTCCAAATTGCAGAAATGTGTAGCTTTATCATCTATAGTTGTGGAGTGAATTGATATCATCGAAACGAATAAAGAACTTATATGATTGAAGAGGTTCTAACTTGAACGAGGCATTGACCATGAGAGTTATATTCTTCAGAGTGATTCCCAGCGGAGTCGCCATCCGGGATGTGCGCGCACTCTTAAGCTTAGCACGCACGTGGCGATTCGGAGAACCTCAGGATTCGGGCCCGCTCCCCTAAGGCCCAATCCAGTCGACGTCGCGACTCGAGCATTGGACGCTGCGGAAGGGTCTTGGGTTGGGCCCTCTCTTGGTTCCCGAATGGGCCGGCGGGGCATTTCTCCCTCCTTAGAGGGGACAGGTGAAATACTGCGTTAATGCCTCATTCGGGAACTTTTGGGAGGACTCAAGGAGTGGCTCGTGTCTTCGTTACCATCCAAAATGGCTCTGTAAAATCGCTTGTTGTTTAACCTAACCGACTTAATCTTGAAAACAGGTTTAAGTCGAAAAAATCAGAGTGAATTCGGGGATTCCTGTTTACTAACTCTTACATTCTAACATGTGAAAAGGATATGGCGCTTGCTCCAAAAGGTTTGCTTTTGTTTAACGGGTGTTGGACCCGATCCGGGATTTGAGCTGGACTCGTATCAATGTGTTACGAGCGTTGGACCCGATTCGGGCTTTTGGACCCGATTCGGGCTTTTGGACCCGAACTTATGTTTGTTCGGATAGAAAACAACACATGATATAAATAATGAAACCTAAAACATGCGCGCAATCACAAGCAATTATCTAGATAAAAGGGGACGGCGAAGGGTGGTGACTGCGGGCCTATGCACTTGGGCCCGCAGCCCGTTACATTTGGATTTGAAAGATAATTCGGGGAGGCCCGCTGTAATGACCCGAAATTTTACACTCTTGAAATTAATGTATACGTGATGAGTTTGAGGATGAATGATAATGACTTATGTAGATTTGAGTATAAATGATGTATATCTAAGTGTATGAACTTTAGACATGTGATGGATTAATGATGGATGCCTTGGCTGCCCAAAAAAGAAGGTATGTGAATCGAAGTGGGGTTGTCGCGAAGGGTTAGAGGATGAAAGACGAATGCCCGAAGTGGGCGTTATAATATTAAGGTTCGTCCCAGATTGAACACGAGGAGGGTCGGAGTAGGTCGGGTAAGGGTCCACGGCCACCGACCCCGGGGGCGATAGCCATCGACCCCCTAACATGCCCAAGGGGTGACGACCCCGGGCAAGTGTGAGGACAGGGGAGGATCGACCCCCATATCGCCCAGGAGGCGAGGGGAGATCGACCCTCGCATTGCCCAAGGGGCGACAGCTTGCGACGGATGAGCGTGCCCGTGTCGCCCAAGGGACAATGGACAAACGTACCATAGGTATATTCCGGGGGCGACCCATAAGCGACGAGTGGGCAATGCGTGAGCATTATATGGATGATAGCAAGGGGCTCAGAAGGGGGGTCCAGGGGGGACCCAACGGGGGCCCAGAGGGGATCCAAGGATGAATTGTGGCCATTGAATCAAGTTGACTAGTCAACCAAATATGTTATTTAAATAATAAGGTGGAGAGTCCAAATTATAATGATGGTAATTTGGTCCCTAGTTGCTAATGGAAGAGGATGAGGGGCCTCATGAAACTCTTGAGGCGGTGAATCCCTCTGGAATGGGGGGGGAGTTCATCTTCTTCCCTAGATAACACACACACACCCCACACACACACAATTGACTTAGAGAGAAAAAGGAAAGAGGGGGAGTTCGGCGAAGAGGAAGAAGAAGAGGAAAGGAAGACAATTTGATTCACCAAAGTGGATCCGAGAACGAGAAGGATTAGGCGCCGAGCTTGTGAAAGGCTAAGGGCTGAAGGGAAACTACCTTCGCGGGCTGAAGTGGTGCGGCGAAGGGCGGAGCTCACCGACTTGTGTCGAGGTGCAACCGGCCGGTAATCCCCTACATCCCTCCTTCGCTTTTAAGCTTAGTTGTGGTGCATGCTGTTGAGATTCGTGGCTGTGGTTGGGCTGTGATTTGGAAGTTGTTTGGAGAGGGTTAGAGGGTGGTCGAACCCTTAAAGGTGAGGGAAGCCACCCGGACCCCTCTATGTTTGAGTAAGGATATGTGTGTGGTTGTTGGCTTACCGAAAGGCTGCGCTTGGGGCGAGCCTTGAGGGGAATGATTACTGTCCTTAGGGGCTAGAATGAGTGAAGTTACGGTATGGAATAGGGGAGCGTTGAGTCCCGTGGTGGCTGCGCTTCACCTCGCGCTCTAAGAGCGGAATCGCGTGGCTTTGGCCATGGAAATCAAATCGGCCAAGGACTGGAAATTATGTGGTGTTGTAAGGCCGGAACGGAAGCCTAGAAGGGCTGTCCCTCAAGCTAGAAAAGCATGGAAAAGTTATGCTCGGGGGTGGATGGGAGGTGAGATTGAATGAGGCAAAATTCAGTTGAAACGAGCAAGATTAACGAGTGTGCTCAAGTCCGAATAAGGGGCTATAGGAAAGGAGTTTCGGTGTGAGAATTTATGACCACATTCCTACCTGGAAAGGGAGTAGGAATGTGGTAGAAACAAGTTGAATTAGATGAGGGAAGGTCAAAGCCGAATAGGCTTAGTAATGAGACCAGAAGGTACAGTTTTCGGTGGAAATAAGTGTGGAAAGGTGATAAGTTTTTGGACTATGTGTTTGGAGTTTGAATCTGAGATTTTTATGGTGTTTTTCTACCTTAATTAAGGTGTGGGAAACGGTAAAAACAATTAGGAATTGTTGGGATAAGGTGAAAACCGAATTGGTTTAAGGTCAGGGGGTATGATGTCTCAAAAAGGGAAAAACGGTCTTGGACATTTTTGTATGGAACGTGTGGTTTCTTGTGGATGTATGTGGGGTTTAAAATGGAATGAATTCTAGTTTCTTGCAGGTAAAAGAAGGGTTTTTAGGCTGCGCATCATGAATGAATAAGACTTGTTTAGTTTTCAAAAAAAATTTGAGCATGTAGCTCACATACATGTAATGAATCTTTTGCTAATCAATGTAAATGTAATGTTTTTGCATAAATCAAATTGTTTCGATCCTTTCAAGTGGCATCAGAGCCTAGGATCGTTTTGGAGTGATAAGGGTGGAATTTGAGTTGATTTTTGCATTAAAAATGCACCTTGTGCCATGCGCATGCGTATGTACTTGTTTGGATTGATTCGGAGTTGATTCGGATGAGTTGGTATTGAGGAAAAAGTGAATGGAAAAGTGTTCGGAATTACCAAATTATGTGTGTATGAGAACACATGAGTGGGTGTTTGGTTTGGAAAGTTTGAGGTTCAAACATCCCGGAAAATGATGGAAACAAGCGCTTGGTGCGCTAAAGGTATGGTGCCGTAAAAGAATCACCTAGAAAGGGGGTTGATTGAATTTGAAATGTGTGTATTGAGGCTGCAAATGTGCGCCTAAGTTGGAATGAATGAGATGTATGACTAAATGTTTGAATGGTGATTTGATAGGGAAATGACGGATGAAGGAGTGCCCATAGCGGTACGTGAGTTCACCGAAGTGGAACATTCTCTTCCAAGGAATAGGAAGGCATACCTTATGGGACAGTATCGGAAGATGGATCCTCCAAAATTTAAGGGGGACGAAGGACCTGAGTTGGCGGAAGATTTTATCAATGATGTGGAGAAGATCTACGACTCCTTGGTGTGTACACCCGAGGAGAAATTGTGCCTAGCCGAATACTCACTTCAAAGAGGAGCGGAAACTTGGTGGAAGGCAAGTAAGGGGAGTGCCAAGATGGGCCAAAGTGAGGATGCTTGAACAATGTTCAAGACGGCATTCCTGGACAAATACTTGCCATTTTCTTATCGGACGGATAAGGCATTGGAGTTTGCTCAACTGAACCAAGGAAATATGTCGGTAGATGAGTATGAGACAAGGTATACAGTTCTATCTCACTACGGACCTGCTATGGATGAGTTGAGTCGGGCAAGGAAATTCGAATTGGGGTTGGAACCCCATATTAGGATGCAAGTGTCTACGCTTTGTTTGACTACTTATGAGGAAGTGTACAAGAGGGCTCAGAATGCAGAAATGTCATGGAAGGCAGTGAAAGAGGTGGAGGAAGCTGAAAGGGCAAAGAGAAGGGTGGAGGGCGGAATGCCTCCTCATAAGAGGTTTAGGCCAAGTGGATCCTTCTCGGGTCAGAGAGGATTTGTGTCACGACCTCCGCGTCCTCCTATGCCTATGAGAAGCTTTAACCGAGGGGGAAACCAAGGCTCAAGGATGAGCGGCCCTCCCACCTGTCCTCGGTGCAATAAATAACATTTTAGGTTCTCATGCGTAACCAATGAGCCCTTGTGCTACCAATGCGGGAAACCGGGCCACTTGAGGAGGAATTGCCCTCAAAGCGGTGGAGAGGTGAGCAGCCGAAGGACTGGCATGAGCGCTTCCAGAGGAAGAGGTGGCATGAGGCTTGGTCCGACAGTGACGGCCTCCAGGGGATCGGTGAGCGGACCAGTGGATAATGCTAGGCTGAATGCGCTTACTGAGGATGAGGCGAATGCCTCACGAGGAGTGATCTCAGGTACGGTTCAACTTCAAGGTGAATTACTGCATGCATTGTTTGATACTGGTGCAACGCATTCGTTTGTGGCACAAAGGTGTGTGGAATTGCATGAATGGCCGGTTGAGAAACTTGAGAAACGGATGCATGTGGTGTTACCTTCGGGAAATGAATTAGAGGTAGAGAAAGCATGTCACGCATGTAAGCTGATGATTGCGGGATTGAGTTTTGTGATTAATCTCATCGTGCTGCAGATAAGTGACTTTGATGTGATATTGGGCATGGATTGGTTGGCTTCGAGCCATGCCCAAGTGGATTGCGAATCGAAGCGACTTTTGATCACGGATGGAGAAGGGAAGTCCCGTGAGTACATAGGCCATGGAGGATACTGCCGAATTTTGATGGTATCTGCAGTACGAATGTACAGGTGGATGAGGACAGGACATGAACTGTATCTTGCATTGGTGCTGAACAAAGAAGCTGAAATTCCGAGGTTGGAGCAAATAGAAGTGGTAAGAGACTTTGCGGATGTATTTCCGGAAGAACTACCTGGATTACCACTGGAGCGTGATGTAGAGTTCGAGATCGACCCTACTTCCTGGGACAGCTCCTATTTCACGTGCTCCATATCGAATGAGTCTAGCTGAGTTAAAAGAGTTGAAAGCACAATTGCAGGAACTTGTAGAAAAGAAGTATGTACGTCCTAGTGTAAGCCCGTGGGGCGCACCTGTACTGTTTGTAAGGAAGAAAGACGGTAGTATGAGATTGTGTATAGACTATCATTTGTTGAACCAAAGAACGATTAAGAATCGTTATCCTCTACCTCGTATAGACGACTTGTTTGATCAATTACAAGGATCAGTCGTATATTCGAAAATAGATCTCCGGTCGGGATATTATCAGATTGGTGTGAGAGAAGAGGATATTCCTAAGACCGCGTTCAGAACACGTTATGGGCATTATGAATTCAGAGTAATGCCGTTTGGAGTGACAAATGCGCCAGCGGTGTTTATGGGATTAATGAACCAAGTGTTTAGACCGTACTTGGATCACTTCGTAGTGGTGTTCATAGATGATATCCTCGTATATTCCAAGAGTTGGGAAGAACATAAGGAACACTTAGAGACCGTGTTGGGGATATTGAGGGAAAACAAATTGTATGCCAAATTAAGTAAGTGTGAATTTTGGCTTGAGAAAGTAGCATTCCTTGGCCATGTGATATCGGCCACAGGAGTGGAAGTGGATCCTTCGAAGATTGAGGCAATAAAAGAGTGGCCACGCCCGAAGAGTGTGTCAGAAGTTCGAAGTTTCTTGGGATTGGCAGGTTATTATCGAAGATTCGTGGAAGGATTTTCGAAAATCGTAGCTCCCATAACGAAACTCTTGAGGAAAGATGTCAAATATGAGTGGTCGGATAAATGTGAAACAAGCTTTGAAGAATTGAAGAAAAGATTGACCAGCGCACCGATTTTGACATTACCGACGGGAACGGGTGGTTTCGTGGTATACTGTGATGCTTCGGCACAAGGCCTTGGTGGAGTGTTAATGCAAAATGGAAAGGTTGTAGCCTATGCTTCGAGACAATTAAGGAAGCATGAGGAAAACTACCCTACGCATGATTTGGAATTAGCTGCGGTAGTGTTTGTGTTGAAATTGTGGAGACATTACTTGTATGGAGAGAAATTCGAGATTTACACTGATCATAAGAGTTTGAAGTATTTGTTTACTCAGCAAGAGTTGAATATGAGACAGCGCCAATGGATGGAATTGTTGAAAGATTATGATTGTACAATTCTGTATCATCCTGGGAAGGCTAATGTAGTGGCAGATGCATTGAGTAGAAAACACGTAACCCTCATGTACTTGATTGTAGAAGAATCAAGGATAATCGAACAAATGAGCAATTTGGACATTCGGTCTGAAAAATCTGAGGGGATTCTATATATAGCCAGGGGGCAAGTGGAACCGGAAGTGATTGGAATGATTAGAGACGCCCAAGTTCATGATGAGTACTTGATGATTGTACGAGAAAGGCTTGGGACGGCACCATATGAACGATTCGAGTTAACGGCTGATGGATTGCTAAAATTCCAAGGAAAAATCTGTATTCCGGAAGACGGGGTAGTAAGAAAAAGGCTTTTGGATGAGGCACATAAGACGGCATATAGTGTGCATCCAGGAATAACGAAAATGTACCGGAATTTGAGACAATGTTATTGGTAGCCTAAGATGAAAAGAGATGTCGCTAGATATGTGAACCGGTGCACCGTTTGCCAGATGGTAAAGATTGAACATCAAAAGCCAGGGGGATTGTTGGAGCCACTGCCTGTACCCGAATGGAAGTGGGAGGATATTGCAATGGACATTGTGACAAACCTACCCAAGAGTGGTCGTAATATGGATTCGGTATGGGTGGTTGTGGATAGGCTAACGAAGTCAGCCCACTTCATACCAATACAGATAAACTGGTCTCTAGAGGCCTTGGCAAAAATTTATATACGAGAAGTGATAAGGTATCACGGAGTGCCTCATACTATTACTTCAGACAGAGACCCACGGTTTACCTCGAAATTGTGGAGAAGTCTCCAAGGAGCTTTGGACACAAAGCTACAGATGAGCACAGCTTTCCATCCACAAACGGATGGGCAAACGGAGCGGACAATACAAACGTTGGAAGACATGTTGAGGGCATGTGTATTGGAATGGAAGGGTAGTTGGGTAGACCACCTTCCATTGATTGAATTTACGTATAACAACAGCTATCATGCGAGCATTGGAATGGCGCAGTTCGAGGCCTTGTATGGGAGGAGCTGTCGATCTCCTTTGTGTTGGATGGAACCGGGTGAGAAAGTATTTGATGGTCCGGAGCTTATCAAGGAAACATCGGCAGTAATTGCGGTGGTTCGAGAAAGAATGAGAACGGCTCAAAGCCGACAGAAAAGCTATACGGATCGACGAAGGAGACCCTTGGAATTTGAAGTCGGAAATAAAGTATTTCTAAAGCTCTCCCCCATGAAGTCAATATTCCGGATGGGCAAGGCTCACAAGTTGAGTCCGAGGTATATAGGTCCGTATGAGATAATTGAAAGAGTAGGGAAAATGGCGTATCGAATAACTATACCTCCGGAGTTGTCGCATTGCCATGATGTTTTTTATGTGTCCATGTTGAGAAAGTATGAGCCGGATCCGGAGACAAGGGTGGAAACGACCGCAACAACGGTGAATGAGAATTTGAGTGTGACCATGGTACTGGCAAGAGTAATCGGGCACAAGGAGCGAACAACTCGAGGGAAGAAAACGCAACTGGTTTTGGTGTTATGGAAGGGAGATGGAATGGAAGATCAATCTTGGGAACTAGAAGAACGTATGAAAGAGTTATATCCATTTCTTTTTTAGTAAAATTAATTTCGGGGACGAAATTCCTTAAGGGGGGAAGAATGTAATGACCCGAAATTTTACACTCTTGAAATTAATGTATACGTGATGAGTTTGAGGATGAATGATAATGACTTATGTAGATTTGAGTATAAATGATATATATCTAAGTGTATGAACGTTTAGACATGTGATGGATTAATGATGGATGCCTTGGCTGCCCAAAAATGAAGGTATGTGAATCGAAGTGGGGTTGTCGCGAAGGGTTAGAGGATGAAAGACGAATGCCCGAAGTGGGCGTTATAATATTAAGGTTCGTCCTAGATTGAATACGAGGAGGGTCGGAGTAGGTCGGGTAAGGGTCCACGGCCACCGACCCCGGGGGCGATAGCCATCGACCCCCTAACATGCCCAAGGGGTGACGACCCCGGGCAAGTGTGAGGACAGGGGAGGATCGACCCCCATATCGCCCAGGGGGCGAGGGGAGATCGACCCTCGCATTGCCCAAGGGGCGACAGCTTGCGACGGATGCCCGTGTCGCCCAAGGGACAATGGACAAACATACCATAGGTATATTCCGGGGGCGACCCATAAGCGACGAGTGGGCAATGCGTGAGCATTATATGGATGATAGCAAGGGGCTCAGAAGGGGGGTCCAGGGGGGACCCAACGGGGGCTCAGAGGGAGTCCAGAGGGGGTCCAGGGGGGACCCAACGGGGGTCCAGATGGGGCCAGAGGGGGGTCCAGAGGGGATCCAATGATGAATTGTGGCCATTGAATCAAGTTGACTAGTCAACCAAATATATTATTTAAATAATGAGATGGGGAGTCCAAATTATAATGATGGTAATTTGGTCCCTAGTTGCTAATGGAAGAGGATGAGGGGCCTCATGAAACTCTTGAGGCGGTGAATCCCTCTTGAAAGGGGGGGGAGTTCGTCTTCTTCCCAAGATAACACACACACACCCCTTACACACACAATTGACTTAGAGAGAAAAAGGAAAAAGGGGGAGTTCGGCGAAGAGGAAGAAGAAGAGGAAAGGAAGACAATTTGATTCACCAAAGTGGATCCGAGAACAAGAAGGATTAGGCACCGAGCTTATGAAAGGCTAAGGGCTGAAGGGAAACTACCTTCGCGGGCTGAAGTAGTGCGGCGAAGGGCGGAGCTCACCGACTTGTGTCGAGGTGCAACCGGCCGGTAATCCCCTACATCCCTCCTTCGCTTTTAAGCTTAGTTGTGGTGCATGCTGTTGAGATTCGTGGCTGTGGTTGGGCTGTGATTTGGAAGTTGTTTGGAAAGGGTTAGAGGGTGGTCGAACCCTTAAAGGTGAGGGAAGCCACCCGAACCCCTCTATGTTTGAGTAAGGATATGTGTGTGGTTGTTGGCTTACCGAAAGGCTGCGCTTGGGGTGAGCCTTAAGGGGAATGATTGCGGTCTTTAGGGGCTGGAATGAGTGAAGTTATGGTATGGAATAGGGGAGCGTTGAGTCCCGTGGTGGCTGCGCTTCACCTCGCGCTCTAAGAGCGGAATCGCGTGGCTTTGGCCATGGAAATCAAATCGGCCAAGGACTGGAAATTATGTGGTGTTGTAAGGCCGGAACGCAAGCCTAGAAGGGCTGTCCCTCATGCTAGAAAAGCATGGAAAAGTTATGCTCGGGGGTGGATGGGAGGTGAGACTGAATGAGGCAAAATTCAGTTGAAACGAGCAAGATTAACGAGTGTGCTCAAGTCCGAATAAGGGGATATAGGAAAGGAGTTTCGGTGTGAGAATTTATGACCACATTCCTACCTGGAAAGGGAGTAGGAATGTGGTAGAAACAAGTTGAATTAGATGAGGGAATGTCAAAGCCGAATAGGCTTAGTAATGAGACCAGAAGGTACAGTTTTCGGTGGAAACAAGTGTGGAAAGGTGATAAGTTTTTGGACTATGCGTTTGGAGTTTGAATCTGAGATTTTTATGGTGTTTTTCTACCTTAATTAAGGTGTGGGAAACGGTAGAAACAATTGGAAATTGTTGGGATAAGGTGAAAACCGAATTGGTTTAAGGTCAGGGTGTATGATGTCTCAAAAAGGGAAAAACGGTCTTGGACATTTTTGTATGGAACGTGTGGTTTCTTGTGGATGTATGTGGGGTTTAAAATGGAATGAATTCTAGTTTCTTGCAGGTAAAAGAAGGGTTTTTAGGCTGTGCATCATGAATGAATAAGACTTGTTTAGTTTTCAAAAAAAATTTGAGCTTGTAGCTCACATACATGTAACGAATCTTTTGCTAATCAATGTAAATGTAATGTTTTTGCATAAATCAAATTGTTTCGATCCTTTCACCCGCACCTCCCCTTTGTACCTTAGATGAAGATTAGGGCCGCTTTATCGTCTTGTCATCACAGTTTCTACACACGCGGAAAAATCCACGCGGTTTGATACACGCGCTTTCAAGTAATCTTCGATGTTTGACATCCGTCTTGTCGAATCTTCGTATCCCTTGATCAGTGTTCATGCAAACCAAATAAAAAGGTGAGATTGAGCCTTGGTCGCTTCTGATCCATTCGCGTAGCTCCGTCATGCTTTTCATGCAAAACAACAAGAACGGAGGGTAAAGAACGAAATATGAAATCGAATGAGTAATCCTTTAGAAGGGCGGAATTTCGGTTAAAACTAATTCGAATGAAAAAATTTCAAACATGAAAGTTGTAGAGAGACAAGAGGGGGACCTAACCCAACTAGTTATGCCCTGTCTCTTGGAGTTGCATATCCAGGCGATGAGAGAACCCTTGTGTTCAGTAAGTTGACTTTTGACGAGACCAACCTCGGTTAAGATGACCTCTGTTGGAAAAGGTTTTGATGATGAGCCAGACCTCTGTGCCACAGAAGGTCGAACATTCTTGGCTTTGATGATGAGCCTGACCCTCTGTACAACAGAAGGTCGAACATTCTATTCTACAGAAGATTCTTTTATTAAGGACTTCTTGTAAGAATTATTTTTGTAATTAAATGATTAGTTTTCAATTATTTAATTACGAAATATGCTTAATTTGATTAAGATATTTATCTGATCAAATTACCACGATTTGGTTTCTAAATAATCATATTGGAGATAATATTTCTTATAGAAGGAAATAAGATCTCTATTTATGGAAAGGTTCTACTAGACGGTCTACAGGCTTCTGTAAGCTTAATTGACCACTATACGACCGTTATTTGCAAACCTATCACCACCACCTGTCTAGATACGTCCTCCTATGTATCTTTAACAGGATGGAACGAATTATTACTCTAATGGAAATAAATCTCTGATTATTTTCATTTGTAGAAGGTTATCGAGCAGAACCTTCTGCGATACCTTCTGTGCTGCATTATTTAGGGAAACTATCATATTCTTATTTTATTTTGATATGATTATCTTCCTTGCTGAATGTATGCACGTGTATATTATTTTATCTATTTTGTAAACTAACTTTTAATTTCTTGTTTTGCAGATTTCGTTTTTATCTTTTCCCATTTAAGTTTTCTTCTTAGGCTTTGTGTATAAATAGCCACGCCCTCTCCCATTGTAACATACACAACACATTACAGAACATTCATTTTTCCCTTATCCCATTCTGATCAGAGAGAGCGTGTGCTTGAGCTTTAGTTCTTTCATTCGTTCGAGTTAGTCACACGAGGAGCACTACCGGCAGAAGTTGCATCGTTGGTGAAGCCTTTTGGGAGAGTGACTCGGGGGCTCGAGGGACTCGGTTGGAAGCTGCAGGATACGTTGTTGGAAGCGTTGTGTACGTGGGCAACGTGTAGCGGGCCGGAGAGAAGGGCTGAACCTCGGGAGCACAGAAGGTGAGGGACTGACCAGCTTCTGTTGTGTAGAGCTCTGTGTGCAGGAACCTCAGGACAGGGGGAACGCTGTCACCTCAGGACAAGAGGAAGGTTGTCACCTCAGGACAAGAGGAAGGTTGTCACCTCAGGACAGGAGGAAGGCTGTCACCCCAGAACAGAGGGAACGCTGTTCAACCTCAGGACAGGAGGAAGGCTGTCACCTCAGGACAGGAGGAAGGCTGTCACCCTAGGACAGAGGGCACGCTGTTCATCCTAGGACAAAGGATACGTTGTCCACCCTAAGACAAAGGGAACGTTGTCTACTTGCGTAGGGTTCGCTACGTACTCGCGTGGGGTACGCCACGAAGTCGTTATCCTTGAGGGATTGCTCATTTGCTACCTTGTTAGTCATGTTAACGCGTGCAACCTTCTGTTGTGTAGAATTTTCGGATCTGTATAACCTCCTGTAGAGCAGAACCTTAAGGTCTGAATCTACTTTAGTGCAGAACCTTACGGTCTGTACAACTCTCTGTAGTACAGAACCCTACGGGTCTGTGCATACATTTTCCTGGTCACTTTTGCTACAGAACCTCACGGTCTGTTCAGTAGAAGGTCGACTACCCTTGGTACAGAATCTTTTAGATCTGTGCTTCTCAACTAAGTCATTTTCCTATACAGAACCTTCTGTTGTGGATTGACATACTCGGTACAGAACCTTACGGTCTGTGCTATACCTTCTGTGATACAGAATCCTTGGATCTGTTCTATAGAAGGTTGACGTCTCTAGTACAGAATCACTTGATCTGTGCTATAGAAGGTCAACACATTCGACACAGAACCCTCTGTGTTGTGCCTACCTTCTTCGACACAGAACCCTCTGTGTTGTGCCTAAGTCTCTTCGACACAGAACCCTCTGGTCTGTGTTGTGCCTTACCCTCTACGATACAGAACCTTCTGGTCTGTATTGAGCCTAAGTTACTATAGTACAGAACCTTCGGGTTTGTGCTACATAACGAGCCTCTACGGCACAGAACCTTCTGGTCTGTGTTCTGCCACTCAAGCCTCTATTGTACAGAACCCTACGGGTCTGCTTTTAGTTGCTATCACTTGTGTAACTTGTACTGAGATACATTTGAGTGGAAACCATCCAAATATCTGGGTGAAGAGTGGACGTAAGCAATTTGCTGAACCACTATAAAAATCCTTGTGTCCATCAAACAAATTTGCGTACACAATCAAACGTTCTGTCTTACAGAAACTTACAGGCTCTGTTTAACAGAAGCTTTTCATTCCGCTGCGGGGTAAAACGAAAAAGGGTTAAAATCCAATTTTGGAGATTAACACTAATTCACCCCCCCTCTTAGTGTAACAACCTCGAAAGAAAAAGTTCCAAACATAAAAGTTGTAGAGAGGCAAGAGGGGACCTAACCAATTGGTTTTAGGTCGATCTGACTTCTATGGACAAAGTTATGCCCTGTCGCTTGGAGCTGCGTCTCCAGGCGACGAACCAAGCGAAGAGAGAACCCTTGCATTCTGTAAGTCGGCATTCGACTGGCCGAAACTCGGTCAAGAAGACCTCGAATGAAAAAATTTAAAACATGAAAGTTGTAGAGTGACAAGAGAAGAACTTAAGTCGATACGACCTCTATAGAGATGCCCGGTTTCTTTGAGCTACATCTCCAGGCGAAGAGAGAACCCTTGCGTTCTGTAAGTCGGTTTTAACTGGCCGAAACTCGGTCTAGACGACCTTGAATGAAAATGTTAGAAACATAAAAGTTGTAGAGCAACAAGAGGAGAATCGAACCCAATTGATTTTGAGTCAATCTGACTTCTATAGACAAAGTTATGTCGTGTCGCATCGGGCTGCGTCTTCAGGCATCGAGAGAACCCTTGCGTTCTGCAAGTCGAATTTCGACTGGCCAAAACTCGGTCAAGACAACCTCAAATGAAAATGTTCAAAACATAAAAGTTGTAGAGAAACAAGAGAGAAATCTAACCCAATCCTTTTGAGTCGATCCGACCTCTATATAAAACGTTATGCACTATCGCCAAGGGCTGGGTCTCCTGGCAAAGAGAGAACCCTTGCGTTGTGCAAGTCGACTTTTGACGGGCCGAAACTCGGCTATGATGACCTCGAAAAATAGTTCAAAACATAAAAATTGTAGAGCAATAAGAGGGGGACCTAACCCTACTAGTTTCGAGTCGATCCGACTTCTATAGACAAAGTTATGTCCTGTCGCCTAGGGCTGGATCTCTAGGCGACGAGAGAACCCTTGCGTTTTGTAAGTCGACTTTTAAGGGGCCGAAACTTGGTCAAGACGACCTTGAAGGAAAAGTTTCAAAACATGAAAGTTGTAGAGCGACAAGAGGAGGACCTAACTCAACTAGTTTTGAGTTGATCCGACGTTTATAGACAAAGTTATGTCTAGTCAACTACTACAACATTTCTGTTCAAGTACGGGACCCTTGCGTTCTGTATTTCGGCTATAATTTGGGTTACACACACTCGATTTAAGTGTGCAACATATCCACGTGACGGGGAGAGAGTAAGAAAGAGGATAAACCCGACCGAGTTTGATTCTGTCGTTGGACGAAAGAGAAGCGCCTCCAGGAGTGGTCTGCCGACGTCATACTTCGAGATTCCCAGCTTCCGACTATTCCGAACTTGTGAATAACGGTGTGTTCATGCACATTATCACAAAAACACGATTGGACAGAATGTGGAGAGTATACAGACATCATGGGTGTTTGTTTAGTGAGTTAAATAAGTGAGAGGAGGTCTCACCGAGGGATTGCCTCGCGTCGGATGGCCCGAGGAGAATAAGGGACGTTGAGGAGTCCGCGAAATAGGTTGCCTTGGAACTAATAGCCGCTAGGAACGACTTTGTTTGTTGAAGTTGATGTTTCCGTTTGTGTTGTCGGAGGTCGAGCTTGAGTTGGTGATGAGGGGGTCTCTGCAAGTAGAATTGAACCTACCCTGGGGTTCGTGGAGGAAGATCATAAATGATGTTGGAGGAATTTTTTTTTCAGGGGGATGAAAAATGGGGGCCTCCTCTTCTTCTTTAAAAAGATGGGTTTTCTTCCTTTTTATCCCCCATTCGACAAAATGGAGGATGTCCTCCCCCTTTACTAAGCAAACCGTTGATGGGAAAACCAATTGGGGGCTGCCAGGTGGTTCTTTTTAAGGGCATCGTACAACACCCATCTTGTCGGGTTGTTGGTGGGGTGATGATTATTTTTTATTTTTTATTTTCTTTTTTTTGTTCTTATCTTGTTTGTATGGGCTTGGGCTTGTAAAATGAAGTGAGTGGATAGATAAATGGGTTTGAAGTGGGTTTAGGCCCTCCATGGAATAATTTGAGGTATCACCTTCCCTTCGCTATTGGAATCATCTATTCCTTACCGACCCCGTATCATTGATCCTCTTGGTAAGCTCTTCGTGTTGTTGATTGAATCATCTTGAGATGTCGTCACAGCCTCTTCTGATTTACTGGCGCTCTCGATGTTTCCTTTTCTTGGTGTTTGGTAGTAATCCATCCTTGTGCTATAATTGTTAACATTGAAATGAGTCGGCATTGATATTCTCGAAGGTCATTCTCTAGATTCGACTAGGTAAGAAAATATTGTACATAATCCATTATTGTTGATAGTGGAGATTTGACTGTACTTTTGTCCCGTGGCTTTTCCCCTCACATCGAGAGGTTTTTCATGTGAAAATCGGAGTGTCTTTTTTATCTTTCTCTTGTGATTGCTATTACTTTGTTGGAGATTGATGTTGTGCAAAAATCGCAGTGTTTCTTTTATCTTTCTCTTGTGATTGTGATGTTAATTGTTGTGGTATAATCGATGTTACGTTGTTTCTGTTTGATCGGCACAAGACAGGGATTCTGACCCAGGCTGGCACATCTTCGACTGCATGAGCACGAACGGAACCTTATTTTAGTTTGGTCAATCTGCGCTAGATCCCTCGACCATTCTCGTAGTTAATAAAATCATTAACCTTTTAGTAAGTGAATATTATTTGATTAAATATGTCCTTATCTAGCGACATTAGTGCACTGATTTTTAAAAGTTTTATTTGAATGTTTTTATTTGTTTCTGGTATTCATAGTCGGTCGAAATTATTACACGACACCATACATAAAACATCGAGTCAACAAAAAATTGATAGTTCGGTAATTTGGACACGTATTCATGTTTGGATCGATGAAAACACACACAGTTTTCCACAATCGGACTCAGGTTGGAGTCACAGACATTACAACTTATTCATGCCATTTACCAGGAGGTTACCACGCCTCAAGTGGATTTCGCCGACACTACTTGCTTCGCGGCCCGCGGTATGATGGACAGAGGGACTGCTTTCTTCATAGTGAATCCGAACTGCTCTTGCATATTGAGATCCTCTGGCTTCATCCCCTCCGGGAGTTCCCACTCGAACGACTGGACAAGCGACGCCACCATCAGGTGCACCATTCGAGCGGCCAGCGGCAACCCAGGGCAGATCCTCCTACCCGCCCCGAAAGGGATGTACTCGAAATTCACCCCCTTGTATTCCACTCTGGAATCCAGGAACCTCTCTGGGATGAAGGACGATGGATCGTTCCAGTAATCTGGGTCTCTCCCTATGGCCCACGCGTTGATCAGGAGCTGGACACCCTCGGGGATAATGTACCCTCCTTTGACCTCGATGTCGGCCTTGGACTTGTATGGAAGGAGGAGAGGGACCGGCGGGTGAAGCCTCATCGATTCCTTGACCGCTGCATGAAGGTATGGGAGCCGGTCGATATCGGATTCCTGGACTGGAGTTCCGGCCCCTATGACCTTTACGATTTCTTCTCTAGTTTTCTGGAGCTTGGATGGATTGCGGACGAGTTCGGCCATGGTCCATTCAACCGCTATTGCTGTCGTGTCCGTTCCCCCTATGAATATATCCTGTTTACATCCATAAATGGGTGAATAGTTCGATCGGTGCATGCATGCAACAAACTGTTAGACAATTTATAACTTACGAGGATTAGGGGCTTGATGTTGTAACGATCAAGACCGGAGTTCTTCTCCTCACACTGATCGAGGAGAGCATCCAAAAAGTCGCCCTTCCTGTTCGCATCTCCGTTGGAGCGAGATTCGGCCCTCTCTTGGAGGCGCTTCTCAATGACTTCATCGAACATCTTATGCAATCGAGTGTAGGAAACCTTGATATGCTTCTTGATCCCTTGCAAGTCGAACCTCCCAATCACCGGGAAGTAATCCGACAGGTTTGGCTTTCCAGTGTCCTCCATAATCCTCCACACCACTTCCTTGAACTCCTGGGCCGTCTCAAACTCAGGGTCGACCACATCAACGCTGGCCACCGTGCTTGATATAAGGTTCAAGGCCGTGGCGAACGCGACCTTACTGATGTCGACCGGCTTGCGAACGGGACTGTACTTGACCCGGATGTGGTCGACAAGCTGCCTCACCTTCTGGTGCCTAAGGTGTTGGAACTTGTCTAGGCTAATCGTGGAGAACATCTGCGTGTTACATAGACGACGACGGATACGCCACTTGCTATCGCCGTCGGACCATGCGACTGTATACTCGGGGCTCGGCTGCGCAGTAACAACGTCGGGGATGAAACGGTCAGTGAAGTTCCGGTCATTGACACGGAGTACCTCCTGGGCGGCATCTGGGGTGGAAACGACGATCGCAAGCGTGGATCCCAGGCGAACGGTCATGATGGGGCCATAACGCCTGGCAATCTCATAGAGGGACTGATGGGCACGGTTGCCGAGCTTATGGAGGGATCCGAGGAAGGGAAGGCCGGCAGGACCTGGCGGGAGGTTCTTCAGCTTCGCCGGGACGAGGAATTGACAGAGGAAGAAGAAAAACACAGGAAGGAGGGAGAGGAGGGCAATGTAAACTCCCATTATTTCCCTTCTCGATGATGTGAGATGATGATTTTTTATGTGTTTCTCAGGATGAGGAGGAATTGGGGGAGAGAGGGGATGTTGTTTATATAGAGGAGTCCAAAATAATGCATGCAAAAAAACAATAACTTGGAATTTAAGAAATGTCATTAAAGTTTTCGAAATGCTAAACTCAGGAGGAGAAGTCAGACTTTATTATTACTACAACAACAACAACAACAATCTCGCTTTCCTCTCCCCGATGAAGAAGGAATTGTGACGTGGACGATATGCCACGAAATTATCATTAGAATAAATTAGAAATAATTGAAATTTCCTATGCAAAAAATAAAAGAATTAGCAGAATAATAACTCAATGCGTGGACATAAAATAAATACGAATGACGGAATTTCCAGTGTCTATATGTATAGAGTTCATACATCAGTGAGTTATATATAATTATGGAGTTGTAATTTACAAATAATGTTCGTATTCATTCAGGTCTCGGAGCTGCTGGCATTGATTAGAGATGATATATGGACATTTAAGGTTAGGGGGAGGGACTCTTTCCCCGAGGCCTGACCGGGATGACGGGGCACCGGTGGTAGGTGTTCCGCCGCGGTGGCACTCCGGTGGTAGGTAATTGCCTCCCCCGCAACCACCACACCCTTCACCAACTACTCGGGCATCTTCTTCTTCCCCCTTATCACCGGGGAATGAATGAATGGGTAGGATATGAAATTTATTACGTTTATTGGGAAATTGAATCATTGTTGAGTTTAATTTTGCATGCATAATATTAAGAATGAGTTGAGTACATCATAATAATCGGGAATGTTAGGTAAAATGATTAATGGATTCCAATTTAATGAGTTTGTTAAAAATTGATGAAAGAAAAAGCAACTTATGTTAATTTTTTTATGTTTTATTTTGCTAGGGTATAAAAATGATATTATTGTTCTGATTTTAAGTAGTAATCTTTTCCCATAACTTTTTATCTCCGGATCAAAATTTATAATTTAGAACTAAATTAAAAAAATATTTAATCGGCATTTTCTTGACTATAAAGTTTTCATGCACACCAATTATAAATGACCGAATCCATTATGATAATAAGGAAGAAATGACCTTATTATACTGTTAACGGTCTCCGTTGTTGAGCCCTAATTCAAAGATACATGTCTTGATTAGGAAGGCGGATTACGAGATCTCTCACTGCGAATCTCCGACTTATCCATGCAGGGGATCTAAAGGGAGTGCGACTGCGAAGTACGGAGGTAGCTAAACAGAGAAGGCAGACGAGCAACAAAGGGATGATTGGAGCAAGTTTTATCTTACTAATTTTTTAGTAAGATGCTTAAAACTCCATTCACTTTTATGTGTCCACTATCCGTTCTCGAAGCAGTCATATGAAAAGATTTTCAATAATCATTTTTATTATGAAAATTAATTGATCACAAATCATAAATTTATCATATGAAATGATTTTCACGAGATGAAGTTGATATGATAAAACTTCATCCATTGGAATTATGTCCCCAAGTCACTTTCTTCTTATACGGAGATAGTCTCATTTATTTATTTTTTCTGATACACGATTAAGAAATACTAATAAATTAAAATAGGAATTATGTAATATAAAAGAATAAAAGAAATATTATTCCAGTCATCATAATTTGAATCAAGTCGAGATGGAGTCACCGTACTCCTAGTCGACAAAGAGAATGAGTAGGAAGCTATGCGGGGCGGTCTAACATGAGACTTCGCAACTCGAGTCGAGAGGTCTAACATGAGACTTCGCAACTCGAGTCGAGAAAGTAAGGAGTCACCTTGCTGACCATCGAGTAGCCCGTTGAGCAGAGAACTCGAGCAACCTGAAGAAGACATCTCAAGAAGCTTCAATGCCCATCTCGAGAAGGCGTCGTCCTACTGATCATCGAGTAGTCGAGAAGGAGATTTTGTTCGAGGAGCCTGTTAAAGAAGTCTTCCTCGAGTCTATCAAGGCAATCATCTCGAGAAGCCAGATGGAAGCACCTTCCTCCAGTCGATCGAGGTAATCAACAAGAGATGCTAGATGGAGGATTATGTCAAGACGAGGTGGTCAACTCGAGCATCTTTAATCAAACATGACAAGGAAGCCTTTTCATCTTATCTCTAATAGGATATATTAGCTCGACCAACAAGGTTTTCCCTTTTCATTATGCATCTTATATGCCCATATGCTGGGAGAGTTAAAAGGTGTTGGGATGTGGTCACGTGGAATGTTATCCGCTGACGATGGTGCTTCACCAGCGGAATCCATGCGCCATCATTGTGTTAATGTGTGCACTTATATGCCAAGACACTTTATTGTATTTGTACATAAATAATTAATAAAGGCGAGTATTTGTCATTTATTATTTTATTTTTCTGCACGTAAAATTATTAATGATAAAGTCCCACAGATTAATGAGTATATTAATCTGAAATAGTTCGTGGTCAGATAGATGTTTAGAGGATACATGGACATCTAGATCATCCTGAGTATAACTGAGGTCAAGATAGACCGAGGGATTTTATATCTAAGTTATACTTAGGGGTACCCTGAGATTAGGGATACTGGACACGACCCGTTGAATATGATACCACATATTAAATATCATTGGTCAATCCTCTTTATGGACGAGTGTAACTAATCTTTTGACTTGAGATCTTCATTATTCTATGCGTGGAGTTTGTGCACTTTGACGTCATTAAAATCAGTCTTTAACCGAATTGCGAGAAACACGATTGTTAGGTGTGCGACAAAGCGTAGACAGAATACTGATGAGTCGATATAGGGTTCATCGCTATCTTGGATTAGAGAGTTGACATCCATGGCCATGGGAGGAATGTTTTACATTCAAGTGAGTCTATTATATCTTGGTAATCAAGTAAAACAATTAATTTGGTGATGATGAACTTTGCGCTGAATTAATTGGGATGTCGATTAGATGAAGAGATTGAATTACACATTAATCAATTCATAGTGGTTTATGATTTATAATCATTATCTCAACACGTTGGGTGACTAAAAACTGTCGCTAGACGGTTATCTTAGTTTGTGTATGGATTTACACTACCTTCGTGTATATGACCTAGAGGGTCGCACGCATAGCACGTTAACACGAACATTATGTTATTGATTATTTAGTGGATATTAAATTAATCATTTTATTATTTCAGAATTAGAATTAATTGGATTATTAATTTATTCTGAAATATCGAAAGTAGATAAATTGACCAATATTGAATATGGATTTATTCAGGTGAATTTTATTTGTAAGTATAGATTTATTTACATTAAAGCTTTAAACATAAGATCCCTTTACATAATATTTTGTTAATACTTGAGGGATAAGTTGGTCACGTTTTTTTTAAATAGGGAATTGGTTGGAAACTGAACTTTTAGATAGGGAATCAGTACTACTAGTACAAGCGATTCCAACTTCTGAAAATGTTCAAGGAATGCAAGATCAACGTAAGTCGACTAGAGTACACCGAGAGCCTGACATATATGGTTGGCTGGTAACCCAACATGGGGAAGTACTGCTCATCGAGGATGATGAACCGTCAACTTATGAGGAAGCAATCGCTTCAAATGATTCCGAGAAATTGCTTGAAGCCATGAAATCAGAGATGAACTCCATGTATACCAACCAAATTTGGGAGTTGGTTGATGCGCCAGTTGGGGTAAAACCCATAGGGTGCAAGTGGATCTTCAAGAAGAAGATTAACATGGAAGGGAATATAAGTACCTATAAAGTAAGGCTTGTGGTCAAGGGTTTCACTCACTCCAGTTGCAATGCTTAAGTCCATTAGAATTCTGCTTGTAATAGCAGCTTACAAGGATTACGAAATCTGGCAGATGGATGTAAAAGTCGCTTTTCTGAATGGAAAGTTACAGGAGGAAGTATTTATGGTACAACCTCCCAGTTTCATTGCATCCAAGAATGCAGATAAAGTATTTAAGCTCAAGAGGTCCATTTATGGGCTGAAGCAAGCATCTTAAAGTTGGAATCTGCGATTTAACGAAGTGGTCAAAGAATTTGACTATGTCAAGAATCCAGAGGAACCTTGCGTTTACAAGAAGGTTAGTGGGAGCAAGCTTTCGTTCCTAGTACTGTATGTTGATGATATACTTCTAATAGGCAATGATATCCCTAGCCTAGAGTCTACCAAGACTTGGCTGGGACAGTGTTTCTCTATGAAAGATCTTGGGGAAGCTACTTATGTCTTAGGTATTAGATTATACCGAGATAGACAAAATATGTTGCTAGGTTTGAGTCAAAGTATGCATATTGAGAAGGTGCTGAATAGGTTCAGCATGCAAGATTTCAAGAGAGGATATTTGCCAATGTCACTTGGTATACATCTTTCCAAGTCTATGTGTTCGAAGACACAAGAGGAGAGATGAAGGATGGGCAAGATACCTTATGCATCGACTATAGGGTCCATTATGTATGCCATGATTTGCACTCGACCCGATGTCTCGTATGCTTTGAGCATGACAAGTTGATATCAATCAGATCCTGAAGAGGGTCATTGGACTACAGTAAAGACCATCCTCAAATATCTTAGAAGAACAAAGGACATGTTCTTAATTTATGGAGGAGATGAGGAATTAGTTCTCAAAGGATATACTGACGCTAGTTTTCAAACAGATCGGGATGATATGAAATCGCAGCAGGGTTATGTGTTTTGCTTGAATGGTGTAACTGTACGTTGGAGGAGTTCCAAACAGGAGACAGTTACAGATTCTACTATTGAGTTCGAGTACATTGCAGTTTCCGAGGCGGCAACGGAAGCTGTGTGGATCAAGAACTTCATAGCAGAGCTTGAAGTGGTTTCGAGCATTGTTGACCTAGTGACGTTGTACTGTGACAATAATGCAGCCATATCGCAGGCCAAGGAGCCGATGTCTCACCAACAATCCAAGCACGTACTGTGGAAATATCACATCCTCCGCGAGATTGTTCAGAGGGGTGGCGTGTTGGTTAGCAGAATTGATATGAGCGAGAATATCGCGGAGCCACTCACAAAGGCCTTACCTCAACAGAAACATGAGACCCATGTGCGGAGCCTAGGACTTCGAGTTAATGGTGCTTGGCAATAGTGTAAGTGAGAGATTGTTAGTGTGTGCACTAATGTGCCAAGACACTTTATTGTATTTGTGGATAAATAATTAATAAATGCGAGTATTTGTCATTTATTATTTTACTTTTCTGCACGTAAATTATTAAAGATAAGACCCATAGATTAACGAGCATATTAATATGAAATAATCTTTGGTCGGATAGATGTTTATAGGGGACATGGTTATCTAGACCATCGCTGAGTATAACTGAGATCAAGATAGACCGATGGATTGTATATCTAAGTTATACTTAGGGGTACCCTAACATTAGGGATACTGGACACGACCCATTTAAGAGGATACCACATATTAAACATCATTAGTCAATCCTCTTTATGGACGAGTGTAACTGATATTTTGACTTGAGACCTTCATTTATTCTACGCGTGGAGTTTGTGCACTTTGACGTCATTAATAGCAGTATTTAACCGGATTGTGAGTAATACAATTGCTGGGTGTGTGACAAAGCGTAGAGAGAATACTGCTGAGTCAATATATGATTCATCACTCTCTTGGATTAGAGAGTTGACATGTAGGCCGCTTGATAGAGATATTAGTGACTTTGAAATCCATGGCCATAGGAGGAATGTTTTATATTCAAGTGAGTATATTATATCTTGGTAATCAAGTAAAACAGTTAATTTGGTGATGATGTACTTTACGCCGAATTAATTGGGATGTCGGTTAGTTTAAGAGATTGAATTGTATAGTAATCAGTTCATAATGGTTTATGATTTATAATCATTATCCTAACACGTTGGGTGAATAAAAACTATCGCTAGACGGTTACCTTAGTTTGTGTATGGATTTACACTACCTTCGTGTATAGGACCAAGAGGGTCGCACGCATTGCACGTTAACACAAACATTATGTTATTGATTATTTAATGAATACTAAATTAATCATTTTATTATTCCAGAATTTGAATTAATTGGATTATTAATTTATTCTGAAATATCGGAAGTAGATAAATTGACCAATATTGAATATTGATTTATTCAGGTGAATTTTATTTGTAAGTATAGATTTATTTACATTAAAGCTTTAAACATAAGATCCCTTTGCATAATATTTTGTTAATATTTGAGGGATAAGTTGCTAACGTTTTTCTAAAGCTAAAAGTGATTAAATTTCTATTTTATTATATTTTCATTATAATATAAATAAATAAAAGGATTACGCATTTTCTTTTAATCAATCTGACAAATATTTTACGTTACAAATCAAATAAGGAAATGATTTGATTTTTCATTAATGGTAATCCGTTACAATCGCAAGCGTTTCCCATGATGGTAACAAAGGAAAGATGCAGAACGAATGGGAGTTGTGATTGTCGGAGGATCAGTTTGTCAGAAAACAAAAATAGAAAAAGAAATCATGAGAGCTTGAGAGGAGTTTTGAGGTACTTTCGATTTGGAGACTAGACGTATCCAAGAGGTTAGCACTTGTCGGATCGTCGAGTGTTCGTGATCGCGTGCGTGTGGATACCGCTAGAGGGGTCACATTTGGGACTCTTTGTTTTTGAGGTTGTCTTAACGGTGGTTTTGAGGTAAGATTTCCGGGTAAGATAATTTTTATTCTTTACTTAAATTATTTCTATTATACGTACCATGAGACTTGTTATTTTGGGAATAAAAGTTAAATTTTTTTTATTTCCGCTACGCCCTAAAACTAACACACTGTACCGCAGTTCGACCTTGACTATAAAGCACAAATCGCATGACTGCAAGCTCCACATTCTTCGCACAATGCATCCACAACCACGTTCCCCATCCTCTCGCGGGAAAGGCTGCACCAATTGACAATGGTGTACTCTTCCTCATCACACTGATCGAAAAGCGTATTTTGAGAAGAATGGCTGTTAAAGATTTCAAAAATATTAACAAATAAAGTTCACACAATCATCCCAAGCATCTCTGCTTCAATTACTTGAACATTGTTTTCACCTTTTAGTCTGTTTCCATTTCTTTCAAAGTTTTAGTGTTGCGCTTAACTTCATATCTTTGTTGATGCGGAATTTCGTTCCCACAACACGTATCGAATTTTAAAATGAATGTGGTCGTCATAAAGTAAAAGAACAAAGATTGGAAAGGAAACAACATTTGAATTGAAATTGAACAGTGCTGAATTATAAAGATTGGGTTTTTATAACACTTATAGACATAACAAAAACGATAAAACAACAAAAACAACAGCGGCTGGACAGCACGACGGTCGGCGGCAAACGGACGGTGCCTATAGTAGACTCTTTTAATGGAGGCTACCTTGGTGGATTGGTGGTCAGAGGTGATGAAGGTGAATGGTGGTTTCTCGACACTTTTCTGGACTCTTTCAGGACATTGTAGGGAGAGCAAGACCGGTAGATCAACTTTGTCGAATTTAGACTTATGAAGTTGATCGTGTAGCCCCTTTTAATGGAGGCCACCTTGGACAAAATGGGGACGGTGATCGATTGAACTTCATGGCGACTACGACAACCTCCTTTAATGGATACTACCTTGGGGTGTTTTGCGGATCGGTGGACAGTGAAGTGTGGAAGGCGATGAAGGGCTATTTCAGGACATGCGCTTTTCTGGACATCTTCATTACACCGGGGTAGAGAGCAAAACCTGGAGATCAATCTGCCGATTTGGATTTAGTGACTGATCGTGTCCTTAAATGAAGGAAAAAAATTCTTAATTACAATAAATTCATCAAGACACTGTGGGTAACTACCCCGAATAGTGAGAAACACAAGAAAACTACCAAAAGATATAGACAAAAGATGGTAACTCTCATAGATTGGGTACCTCAAGAACTACTATTTTAGTCAACTGAGAATAACTTTGGCCACAAAGCTTTAATTTGCTTGAGATTAGTTGGGATAGTTCCCTCTCTGGCTCTTCTACAACTTTCAAGTTTTGGGTTTCCTCATTCGAGGCAATCTGGGTCGAGTTTTGATAAGTCGAAGTCGCAACTTTTCTGATCTCGAGATAAAAAAATCCTTCTTCAGTATTTTCAACATAACTTCGGCTACAAAGATTGGATTAACTCAAGATTACTTGAGATAGTTTCCTTTTTGGCTCCTTTATAACTTTTTTGTTTCGTGTTTTCTCATTCAAGGTCATCTATGTCGAATTTTGACCTATCAAAAGTCGCAAGTGTTCTGATCTCAGGATCACAACACTCCTTCCGTATTTTGAAAAAAGTTGGGTTTGTCTCATTTCTTCTCGATATACAACCTTCATGTTTTACACTTTATGATTCGAGATCGTCTCAGACGTATTATGACCAGCCAAATTCTCAATTGTTTTGATCTCGATATCAGAATACTCTCTCGGTCTTTTGATCATAACTTTTGCTGGAAAGATCAAATTAACTCAAGACAAGTTGAGTTAGTTCCCTTTCTTCATGAGCTGCAACTTTTATGCTTTTCACGTTTTGATTTGAGGTCTTCTTGAACGTGTTATGGCTTATCCAAAGTCGAGAAACATAATGCAAGGGTTCCGATCTTGAAATCAGACATTGCTTTGGTTTTTTAATCATAACTTTACATCTCGAATACTATCTTGGGATACTCGTTTTTTATAACCTTTTGAGTCTTATTTTGAGAAGATATTTGTATCTCTTTTGGCATTCCCTGCCTCAAAATTAAAACATGAGAAAGGGGCATGAATTCATGTGTCAACAATCTTAAAACATTTTTTCTTTTCCGTCGTTTCTATCTGACTTAAAAAAAATTTCTTAGTTTTACAACTTATAATAAAATAAATAGCAGCAGAAAAACCCTCTTCAATATTATCATGTCCCTTGATCAAATAAGCTGTTTTCTGGATGATCCTCGCGTAGATACAATGTCAAGCGAGCTAAGACGGCTGAGTGTACAATGGACAACCAAGTCATCACGTATGTCAAACACGAAGATGTGCTTTAAGACATCACGTATGCAGAACACAACCAATTTTGTACTAAAATAAACAGTCACAAAAATCCCTCTTCAATATTGTGACATGTCCTTTGAATGAATAAAATTTTGTGTTTGACGAGCCTCGCAAAAGTCTCTCATCGACGCTCTGCCCGAACAATGTCCTTTCGGCTCTGCAGTCGAAGAATCGTGTCCACTTTCATCTAAGTTTTCAAAGCTTTTTTGGTTCCTGTGGAGGGAAACTTTGATAATTGCGTTGACATTGAGAAAGCACTTCCAAACATAAACTACAATGTCAAGCCGAGCAAACCTGGCCCGAGGAGTTTATGACGGATAACCAAGTCATTCATTTCCTATGCCAAACACGAGGATGCAATGCTTTAAGTCACACACTTTGAGACAATCCATATCACTCACCTGAGAAGCCAACTTTTTATTACATCATTCGGGTATTGGTGTCAGCAAAGCAAAAGAAATAGGATGCCTTTGGTCGTGAAGATTTTTATTACTCGCTATTTGTTTTCGAAGGGGTGGAGTGATATTTAATCAAAGAAAACAAAACGTTTTTTTATGTGATTCGAGCTTTCAGTAATGTTCTTGAAGAGATGCACGACATGCGGTGATCTTACAAGGCAGGAGGATAGGGGAAAATGGATCAGTCAAGGCTAAAATCTCGTGCACGGATTTCTCATGACATTCGTACATTTTGCTTTCTTTTTTACGTATCGTAATTACTTTTCATACATGTTCATCCACCGTTCATACATTTATTTACATGGAAGTCACTGTTCGTACATATAATGTATAAAATCCTACATGTCGGGATATTGTCCTAATACGTAATTTAAATTTTTAGACATGTCATTTCACTTTTCCTACAAATATTGTCCCAATTAATACATGTTATGTAACTATTTGTGTATATAATCACCAAAGAAATATTTTAAAGTTGGGATCACAAATGAAAGTATGCCCAAAAGTGGTGCCAGAAATCGCAAATTTGCCAAAAATTTATTGTTCATTTTGAATACTTTTTCCTAAAAATGTTTAGTTTTAAGCTTGTACTTTCCAAAAGTTTAGAAAGTTAGATGTTTAGTACTAAACAATTTTGGTAATGTACTAAACAATAAAATGTACATGTATAACACTAAATATATTTCCAAAAATGTAGTAAAAATGATTAGTAATTAGTTAGAAAAAAACTACTAAAAATAACAATATTTTAGTCGTGTACTCTGTACAAGTTTACTATTAAACTTGTACTAAACTCCAAAAATTTAGTACACTGTAGTGCACTAAAAAACTTATAATTTTAGTACATTTGTACTAAAAAATCAAAAGCATTAGTACAGCGTAAGTAAATATTCTTACAAGTACATGTAGCCGGTTCCTTGTCACACCAAAACACAGAGAGAATCGTTCCTACGAACCCAAGGTATGTCCAACAACGAAGTTTGAATTTCCCCTTCGTCATTCCTCAGACGAGCAAAGCCCCCTTCCCCAACCCGGAGAAGTGCTCCGGCTTCACACACATCAGCGGATAGTCAGCCATCCTCCAAGTTCCATGCTCACGCCAACGACCAAATTCGGCATCCCCTCTCTCCATCTGTTGGGGATCGCCAAGTATGGCTTCTTTGTTTGGAAGGAGGCACTAGAGAGTGTGTTCCTTGGAGTAGAGACACAAGAACAGGGAGTGGAGTTTTTGCCGTGACAACTGTGATGGGGTTGAGACGGTATTATGGCCAACTCAACCTAGCAACGCTACCCGCCCGGTGTCGTGCCCACCCGAGCACGACCAACCTTTTCTCACTATCCCAGAAACACCCAACCCAGCAAGATGGTGGCAATCACCGTATTATCACTCACAATAATACAAAGCGACTACAAGACTCTCGTGTGTACAACAAGCTCTCTCTAAGCACACACGCATGCCTCTGTCTCTCGCCCAAGTCCCCCGCTCACTCATTTATAGGGGCAAAGGGGAGTTATAACCAGATTAACACCATACGGCCAAGAGCAACCCAACAGTCCCGGAACACCAACGGTCGTCTGCAGCTAGAAACACCAAGGGTCGTCTACACTCACGTCGGGGACTGTCGCCTCTTGCAACAGCCATCCAAAGGGTCACCTACAGCTTGCGTTAGGATTCTTCCGTCAGCAACTACCCACAGCAACCTCTAGAGAATCTCCGATGCTTCCGGCGACAGGCCACTTCTGCAGCTTCGCACTCCAAGAACGCCAAGAGCCAGATTCCTCCCTGACCCGCGCATCTCGACGCATCCACATTGTCCGTTATGCAGTACATCTCTCTACGTGCCTTTGCCAGCTTTTCCTTTTCTGTGAGTTCGTCCACAGTGTGAACTCGAACGCTCGCGTCCTCGTATGATTGCCTCCAATGCACGTCCCTCGTCGTGCTGCCCGCCACCCGCTAGTCTGCTAACGAGTGTAACCAAGGCTCCGTGCCTAAGCTGATCCCCACAAGGGATTCGGGATCATGTGCTCGTTCCTAGCTCATGAACACCGCTTTAGCACTCGCACCAGAGCCCTTCGCATTCTGGACACGCCTCGTCTCGTGCCCAGATTCGATGCCCGAGCCTCGCTCCAGAGCACCGATGAGCGCCACCCAACGCTCAAGCCCGTGCCTCCTTCACGGGCTGCCGCTTAAGCAGCTTCACACTACAAGAATGCCACCTTTGTAGCTTCGTACACCAGGAAACCCAACAACCAGATTCCTCCCCGACCCGCGCATCTCATCACATCCGCATTGTCCGTTGTCCGGCACGTCTCTCTCCGTGCCTTTGCCAGTTTTCTCTTTTCTGTGAGTTCGCCCATAGTGTGTACTCGGACGCTCACGTCCTCGTACGATTGCCTCCAATGCATGTCCCTTGTCGTGCTACCCGCCACCCGCTAGTCCGCCAACGAGTGTAGCCAAGGCTCCGCACCTAAGCTGATCCCCACAAGGGATTCAAGAACATGTGCTCGTGCCTCGCTCACGAACACTGCTCTAGCACTTTTACCAGAGTCCTCCGTATTCTGGACACATCTCGTCTCGTGCCCAGATTCGATGCCCAAGCCTTGCTCCCGAGCACCGATGAGCGCCACCCAACGCTCAAGCCCGTGCCTCCTCCACGGATTGCCGCATAAGTAGCCTTGCTCAAGCCTCGCTAGTTGACAAACCTCCCCCACCAGTTGGAGTCGACGCCGTGTCAAGGTATGCCATCTCTACTACGTCCCTAACAAATAAAGAACACAAGTTAGCTGTCCTTATAGCCTCCGCAACGCTTGCTTCATCCTCCGGCGCCTCATCCGGAGTTTCAGGGAATGGTACTTGGACAAGCTTCGCCCTCTGGGGTGCCTCCATGCCACTTTCCTTATAGGAAACACCTGCCAGCATGACCTCGTCGCAGCCCTTCTCCAGCTGCATGGCCGTCACGCGCTCAGCAACAACACCATCTTTCCCTCCGGATTGCCCCTTCCTCACTTGCAGCGCCCCCAAGAGCTACAATGGAGCAAAACGAGCCTCGGAAGCATCCTCATCCGCGTCGGTAATCGCGTTCAGCCTCTCCTTCTTTGGACAGTGACTTGCCCAATGAGGTTCGTTGCAAATGAAGCAGCCTGAGCAAGCCCTTGGATCCGTCTGCGACTCATCCCTCATTCTGTCATCTACTCCGGTAGCCAAGCCATCACCATCACAAGCTTCGATTTCGACCTGCCAACACGCTTTCCCTTTTCTCCGCCATTTTGTGGCCACACCTCTTTGGTCACGGGCCTCCCATTCTATTCGCTGCCCCCTACCAAACGGAGATCAACAAGAGCGTCTGCCGCTGCCATCGCCGAAGCCAAGTCTCGCGCACCTCATCGACTCAGCTCGATCTGTTCCAATTGTTGAAGTCTCCTACCAGATATGATGGCCCCCTCTTCTTATATAATATAAGATGATATAAGATACATTAGGAGGATCTTTTCCGATAAATTCGAAAATCCGAAATAAATAAAGAACATATAAAATTCAAGAAAATTTGTTAGGATTTTATTTTACAATATAATATTTATATATATGAAAGAAATCAAAAGGATCAAAGTAAATAAAATAGAAAATCATCGGCATAAACAAAATAAAGAAAAAAAAAAGACTTTCTTCTCCCAAAACCCATATCTCTCTGCCTTTTTCTCTGTTTCTTTTTTTCCTCTGTTTCCAACTCCTTCCTTCCATGACTTGCTTTAAATATTTCCTATACCAAAATCATCAAATATTTCCTAAACGTTGTAAGTCTCCCCTCGAGCGGACCCCATTGAGACTCGTGCGCTATCCTTATATAATATGATACTTATTTAATTAAATAATAAATAATAATTCTTTAATTAAATCGAGATGCCCGCTGAAGCGGAGAAGAAATCGGCTGAAAACAGGTAGACATGGTTCTTTTGGGCATTGCGTGATCGATGGACTGTTTGGGTGTGTCGAGTGCCAACGATGGATTTGTGTTTGATCATGACAGGACGAAGGCCTCGGAACCCAATGCGAAGAAGGCAAAAACGGAGGAGAAAACGAAGAAGGGTCGTGGCTCTAATTTGCCAAAGCGTCCTCCAGCTGCGTTTTTCATTTTCATCTAATAATCAATGCCTTTACCTGTCATGTTTCATGCCTTATAATGTGGATAATGAGTGATGTGGTTCTTGGCCTGGTTGATCCAGGAATGACTTCAGGAAGGAATTTAAGCCAACCCCGACTCCAAGGATGTAAAGGAGGTATGAATTTGGTTGCATTTTTCTTTACATCATTGAATTTCTAAAAAAATCAAATTTCATCCCTGAACTATTTTTTTCTATTTTTATTTTAAATTATATAAAGAACAAACCCACAAAAAATTCAATACAATATATTGCCGGAACAGCGTGAGCGGACACCATTTCACGTTTTGTTTCATGCGGTAGTGGAAGAGGGTCAGTATTGGGCAGGAGATGCTAGGGAACCAGAGTTTGTTGTTGCTCGATGAACCGACCTACTGGCTCGAGACGACTGCAGCTCAGAAGATTGTGCGGGAGGTACGTGGACCAGTGAAGGGAGGCCCGACACAGGGCATGACCAGCCATCGAGCCGGCTCTTTTACATGTTACATAACTAGCTTCTGTTCTCGCGAAATAGGTAGTCGCGACTGCTCTCTCGCTAAAGTAGAGAGGGCCGCCCACCGCCAACAGCAGCCACTTATGGAAAATGTAAAAGAGTCGGCTCGGTGGCTGATGTATGGTCATGACCACCGTCCGCCTCCCATCACTAGTCCACGTACCTCTCGCACGATCTTCTGAGCGGCAGCCCTCTCGTGCCCAGAGTTCGGTTCATTGAGCAACCCCAAACTACGGTTAAGTAACATTACTCATTCTTATTAGTTTAATAATAATAAAAAGAATTCGGTCGACGGAATATATTAGAGTTTGAGTTGGACCGAAAAACATCGTTATTTAGTGGTTACATTTTTCTTTACCTGAAAGAAAGTTTTTGGAATATAAAGTTGAATATGTAATTTTGATTAGTTGCTCGATGAACCGACCTACCAACAACCTCGTTAATCTCTTCCTTTTCTCTCTTTCTTTTTTCCCTCGGCCTCCAACAACCACCCCCTTTCCTTCCTTCCTTCCAGCATGCCTTCCTTTAAATATTTCCTACACCAAAATCATCAACATTTGATTTCATCTGTCCTACTTGTCTCCGGGACTCACTGCGCTCTCCTCAGGCCCATGCAGAGGCTGTCCTGACACAGCTCGGGCTGACCCACTGCCGGAACAGCTTGATCGGAGACCGTTTCACGAGGGGTGTTTCGGGTGGGGAGCGGAAGCGGGTGAGCATCGGGCAGGAGATGCTAGTGAACCCGAGCCTGCTCTTACTCGATGAACCGACCTCCGGGCTCGACTCGACTACCGCACAGAAGATTGTGCGGGAGTTATGGGGACTAGCGAAGGGAGGCAGGACAGTGGTCATGACAATCCACCAGCCATCGAGCAGGCTCTTTTACATGTTTCACGAGGTGTTAGTGTTGTCAGAGGGCAACCCTCTCTACTTTGGCGAGGGAGCGGTCGCGATGGCCTACTTCGAGTCGGTTGGCTATGCTCCCTCTGTTGGGGCGCAGCGGAAAGAAATATTATAACTTTTATGTCCAAGATAATCAAATCATGGTACGTATATTATAATAAAATTCTTACCCGGAAACGGTACCTTGTAATTTCCGACGAAACAAAACTGTAATCCGGAACAATCGATCGAGAGCCCCACGTGTGACCCCTCTAGTGGTATCCACACGCACGCGATCACGAACACTCGACGATCCGGTAGGTGCTAGCCTCTTGGATCCGTCTGAGAACTCTTCGAAAGCAAAAAGAATTTCTTTCCTTTTCACAAATCTTACTCTCTGATTTCTAAAGCTACAGAGATTTGTTTCCAAACTCACAAAAACCTAGACACTCAGAGAAAAAACATAATACCTTTTTTTTTTTCTTTTATTTCATCCCACTAAATTTCTTGCCATAAAAATTTACGTTTCCTCTAATCAAACGTCTTAGTGTAACGGAAGAAAAATTTAATGGACAAAATTAATGGGAAAAGATTCGTTACGTAAAATAATAATAATAGTTTTAATAATAATATTAAGACTATTTAATGCAAGTGACGTGGACATGTGGAAATTAAAAAGCTTCCAACGACACATGCATTAAAATGATCTAATTAAATAAACTATATATTGGATATAACATTTAAATAAATAAATAAAATTTTAAATATATATATCCTTTATAAATTGACCCGAATAAATTCATATTCGATCTTGGTCAATTTATTTGCTTCCGATATTTTAGAATAAATTAATAATCCAATTAATTCTAATTCTGAATTAATAAAATGATTAATTTAGTATCCACTAAATAATCAAAATACAATGTTCGTGTCGACGTGCTATGCGTGCGACCCTCTAGGTCCTATACACGAAGGCAGTGTATATCCATACACAAACTAAGGTAACCGTCTAGCAACAATTTTTAGTCACCCAACGTGTTAGGATAATGATCATAAATCATATACCACTATGAACCGATTACCGTGTAATTCAATCTCTTCATCTAACCGACATCCCAATTAATTCGGCACAAAATACATCATCACCGAATTAATTGTTTTACTTGATTACCAAGATATAATAGACTCTCCTGAATGTAAAACATTCCTCCCATGGCCGTGGATTTTAGAGTCACTAATATCTCTATCAAGTGGCCTAGATGTCAACTCTCTAATCCGAGAGAGCGATGAATCCTATATTAACTCAACACTATTCTCTCTACGCTTTGTCACGCACCCAACAATCGTATTACTCTCAATCCGGTTAAAGATTGTTTTTAACGACGTCAAAGTGCGCAAACTCCACGCATAGAATAAATGAAGGTCTCAAGTCAAAAGATCAGTTACACTCGTCCATAAAGAGGATTGACCAATGATATTCAATATGTGGTATCCTCTTAATCAGGTCGTGTCCAGTATCCCTAATATTAGGATACCCCTAAGTATAACTTGAATACACTATCCCTTGGTCTATCTTGACCTGAGTTATACTTAGCGATAATCTAGATGTCCATGTCCCCTCTAAACATCTATCCGATCACGGACTATTTCAGATTAATATACTCAATAATCCGTGGAACTTTATCATTAACAATTTTACGTGCAGAAAAGTAAAATAATCAATGACAAATACTCGCCTTTATTAATTATTTATCCACAAATAAATTAAAGTGTCTTGGCACATACGTGCACACACTAACAATCTCCCACTTGCACTATTGCCAAGTACTATGGACTCGAAGTCCTAGGCTCCTCACATGGGTCTCATGTTTCTGCAGAGGTTAGGCCTTTGTGAGTGGGTCCGCGATATTCTCGCTCGTATCAACTCTGCTAACCAACACGTCACCCCTCTGAACAATCTCTCGGAGGATGTGATATTTCCGCAGTACGTGCTTCGATCGTTGGTGAGACCTCGGCTCCTTAGCCTGCGCTATGGCTGCATTGTTGTCACAGTATAATGTCACTGGGTCAATAATGCTCGGAACCACTTCAAGCTCCGCTATGAAGTGTTTATTCAAAAATGATAAATTATACCATAATATAAGAAAAGAAATGTTTATTCAAAATTGATAAACTATAAATTTATATGAAATTATAAAATGACGTAACCTTAACATGGGTTTCTAGAAAACAAATTTCATAAGTAATTTTCTGAAATTAATTATTTTTCTGTTTTTATTTTAAATTATATGTAGAAAAACCCACCAAAAATTCAATAGTTTTCATAAATATTTTATTACAATAAAGGAAACAATTCTTTAATTTTTTTATATACAAATTTTTTATAAACGAAAATCTTGTTTGTTATAGGAAACTCAGATTGCCCACCAACCAAGCGTCACAAAATCTTGGTTACTCAGGAAGTGGAAAGAGAACACTATTTTTAATCCAACTTACTTGTTTTATTTTTCAAAATAATTAATACAATGAAAATGATAACACTATTATTACAAAAGTGATTAAAAGAATTCACACAAAAAAGTTGATCCCGTAAAATTAAAATGACAATATTTTTTAAAGAATATTAAAAATGAAGTCGTAAATTTTCAATACGTCAAATTATAAAATTTTGCACGATTCTACAAAAGTTTTGTACTTAATATTTTATTGAATATAATGATTTGATATTATCGAGTGATCTAATAAAATAAGGGAGAATCATATAAGATTTTCTTAAATATTATTTTTGGTATAATTATCGTATGAAAAAGTGCTAATTCAAATTGATGAAACAGAATTATAAATATTAATTTGATCTAAGCTTTTTAAAATTTTGCAGAAGCGTTTTATATTAAAAATTTTAAAGTAGCTTATTTGAATCTATTTTTTTTTAAACAATTGAATTAATAACAAATAATAATAACTAAAATGAAAGTTGAATGCACCAACAATCATAAGGAAAGATAATAACATTCAACAATATCCATCTAAAATATTATTAAAAAAAAAAGAGGATCCTTCTTTTTTTTATATTATAATATTATAAATATATAGTTTAAACTAAAATTAAATATTTCCTTTCTAAATAACGTCCGAGTTCTACAAAATTTAGAATCTATCTTCTGTCTATCTAAAGCAGTTAACAAACACTAATTATATAACTAAAATAATTTGACTTTAAAAATTGATTTTCTTTTTACCGCTCACTCCCAAACTCACCAATACAAAATTAAATAGTCTGCTTTTGAAAAAAGTTAGGTTTTTTTAACCTCCAAACTATCAAATCGGCCAAATTAATGACGTGTTTCTTATATTAATCCTTATTAATTTAGTAATAAGGTCAAACGAATCCGATCGTAATGAGTTACAAGTATTTCGACAGAATATGTTTTGAAGTTTGAGTAGGACAAAAGTAGAAAAAGACCATTATATTTTTTTTTTACCTTCCTTTCATGTACTAAAGTTTTTACAATAAATTTTTCTGGAATATAAAGTCCAATATGTAATTTTGATTTGGAGAGTTAAATCATCGAAATCTAAAGATTTGATTTTTTTTGTTATTAATCAGTACGTGATAAAATGATTCGGGCAACCTCTTTGATCATTAATATCTTAAATATTTTTATTACAGGGAGAAGAGAATCTAAACACTCATATTAAATGCACTTATATTTTAAAAAATTAATTCAATATTACTTTTCCTAACCCTTTTGTAATTCGTCATAATAAAATATAAATTTTTTTTAGAATAGCTACCTTTTTCGCACTTGTTTACTTAAATTACGAAGATTAGACTAAATTTTTTTGAAGTTTTTAGTAAACTATAATATTTTTTATTTAAAGTTCCTTTTTAATTATAAGATTTTTTATGATTGTTACGAAAAAGAAATATTTACACAAATTGTTAAATTATAAATTTATTGAAATTATAAAATGACATCGTTGAATTTTTAAAAAATCAAATTTCATGTCTGAATTAATTTTTTTTTATGTTTTAAATTATATGATTAACCCGCAAAAAACTCGTTGTAGTTTTCATAAAAATTTTATTATAATAAAGAAAGTAATTCTTTAATTTTTGTATATACAAATTTTTTACCTTGTTTGTCGTGGAAGTTCAGATTGCCTGTGAGTAATCCCGAGAAGGCGACACAGGCAGAGGCGTCGACCCATTGCATGGCCATCCACCAGCCATCGAGCCGGCTCTTTTACATAAGTAGCTGCTGTTCTCGCGGAGGAATAGTCGAGACGGCCTACAAAGGGTCTGTCGCCGTGAATGCCGCTGATTTCCTCTTCGACCTTGCGACTGGTGTTGTGCCTGACGAGGAAGCTAGAACAGGGGCTGAAGGAGGAGGTCCGCGCAACAGGAGATGACGGCCATAGTCGTAAGGAAGGGCATAGTCACAAGGACTTAGGTCCGTGGCCGGCGACGTGGCGAAGTGGAGTCTCATATCCTCCTATGGAGGCGTTTCAAGAAGAAGAATCAGGAGTCATGACTGCTGTCTCGCTAGAGTAGAGTGGGCCGCCCACCGCCAACAGCAGCCACTTATGAAAAATGTAAAAGAGTCGGCTCGATGGCTGATGTATGGTCATGACCACCGTCCGCCTCCCATCACAAGTCCCCGTACTTCGCGCATGATCTTCTGAGCGGCAGCCCTCTCGTGCCCAGAGTTCGGTGCATTGAGCAACACCGAACTATCGTTGTAGCATCTCCTACCAGATATGATAGCCCCCTCTTTTTATATAATATAAGATGATATAAGATACATTAGGTGGATCTTTTCCGATAAATTCGAAAATCCGAAATAAATAAAGAACATATAAAATTCAAGAAAATTTGTTAGGATTTTATTTACCTGTCATGTTTCATGCCTTATAATGTGGATAATGAGTGATGTGGTTCTTGGCCTGGTTGATCCAGGAATGACTTCAGGAAGGAATTTAAGCCAACCCCGACTCCAAGGATGTAAAGGAGGTATGAATTTGGTTGCTGTTTCTGGTGCCTTGATTCAAAAAGAGATTTGTTGGGGGAATTTGTTTGTGCTGATTGATGTTGGGATTGTTCCTTAGGTTGCCAAGCAAGGAGGGGAGATGTGGAAGTCCTTGACCGATGAATTAAGTCTATGACATGGTTCCTGTGACTGTAATGATGTTAGTTGTTTCTTTGGTTTGGATTCTGTTTCGATTCCAATGCAAATCCTTGCAGGAGAAGAGGCCTTACATGGATGAAGCAGCTGAGCTCAAGGCAGAGTATGCCAAGTTTGTTGAAGCTGGCTACGATGACAATGCTAATGATGTTGAAGTATGTTTGGTTAATTGTTATTCTGTATTTTGTTTTATCTTAGGAATGTCAATAACTGATGGTATAATATATGTGATTGTGGATGATGCAGGTGAAGGATGAGGCTGCCACGGAGAATGAAATTGAGGAATTGACCGATGAAGAATAGCTGTTAGCTTTAGTATAAATTCTGGTGGCAGTCTGGTCGCTTCTCTGTGCGGCATGATGTCACCAGAGGTGGCCACAGAAGAACGATGACAAGGACCTGCCCTACCTTCATGCCGGAGAATGATTCATGCTTCCTCTCCTTGGCACGCCTCCGTAGGAGGATATGAAACTGCAGTCGCCACGTCTCCAGCCACCGACCTAAGTCCTTGTGACTGTCACGACTCTGGCCGTCGCCTGCTGTCGTGCGGACCTCCTCGTTCGGCCCCTATTCTTGCTTGTGCACAGACAAAGGACCGCCTCAATCCACGCTCCAGTCTTCCTTGTAGGTCATTCGCAAGGTCGAAGAGGAAATCTGCATTATTCATGACAACTCCGACACGAAATAGGTAGTCGCGACTGCTCTCTCGCTAAAGTAGAGAGGGCCGCCCACCGCCAACAGCAGCCACTTATGGAAAATGTAAAAGAGTCAGCTCGGTGGCTGATGTAGGGTCGGAGTCACGAAGACGAGAGGGACATGGTAACTGGGTCGCAACAGGTGAGTAGGATAGCCCGAGAAGGGGAAGCTTGTCCCATTCAAATAAATCAAAACTCACGTATCGCGCTCGTTCGTTTATTCCGGTTCCAAATCCGAATACCAATCACGTACAAAAACATTTTCATATCGAATTAATCCATGATAAATCATAATATAGTAAAAGTAATGTTTATTCAAAATTGATAAATTATAAATTTATATGAAATTATAAAATGACGTAACATCATCGTGACTTTCTAAAAAACAAATTTCATACATAATTGAATTAATTTTTTTCTGTTTTTTATTTTGAAATATGAGGAACAATCCCACAAGGAATTCAATACAGTATAGTTTTCATAAATATTTTATTTCAATAAAGGAAACAATTCTTCAATTTTTGTATATTCAAATTTTATACGAACGAAAATCTTGTTTGCCGTAGGAAACTCAAATTGCCCACCAACCAAGCCCTATTCCTTCTTCACCCTCGAGGGAATCGACCCACGGAGACAACCCAAAAGGCAGGAAGGAGTGTCATCTGCCGGAGGGACCAAGAATGGCCGAGATCTACCCCGGAGAACCCTATGATTCATTCAGGATTGCCTTCTCCGCCTTCTTTCCGGCATTGCCGAGGCTAATCAACACATTTCCGAAGCAGTATTTTGTGAAGTGGACACGCTTGCTTAATTTCCATATTTTGTAATATTTTTGAGTTAATGTAATGGATATGTGATTCTAGCGAGGATAGTGAAAATCAAAATATATATTATGTGCTTCGAACCCTTTTAGGACAACTGGCCTGGTTGTACAACAAGGTATCGATGTAAGATTAAAAATCATAATCATTTAGATATTCGAATTACATCTTATTTTTTGATCGTAATATAATAATTATGAGTTAAAAATTGGATTGCCATTAATTGTTAGACGGGAAAAGAACATCTCCACGTACAACAATACCACATGATTTTCCTGTTTTTTTCTAAATCATCAATTAAAATTAAGTCTTGATGGCGGATACAAAAGAAAAAAAAATATTCCATTCTTAATAAAATGACACGACTAATCAATCCAAAATCCACTCAATTAAAGTCACCACTTTTATCAAATTTTAAAAAAAATTACAACAATGTGTATAAAATATATTAAATATTTACACTATATCATCTCCTCCGAATGTGACGATTAATAGTATTTGTTGAAAATGCACCATCGTCGGGCAAGAGCTTTTCCACGTAATTCGGAATGAAAAAAAAAATTCTAGTTCTTGTTTTTTGGCTCATGAGTGTACACGAGCCGGGAGAACTTGCAGAATTGTCGCTTTGCACGTAGATGGTGGAAGTATTCCTTTAGCTCGGTTCGATTCACCATCTTCTCAGCTTATTTCTCAGAGATTTTCAGCTTGGCATATCAGATAATTAACATGGTACATATTCTTACGCCCTTCCGCTATCACAAGATTTTGGCAGTCTTCCTCGAATATCCGCTTTTTAATTAAAAAAAAATTAGCTTTATACATTACATAATATTTAACTAAAACAATCTAAATTAAAAGAATATATTGTTCTTAAAATCTTGAACATGGAAAATGTATTTATTTTATATTCAAATATAAAAAATAATAATTATATAACTTATGATATAAATTTAGTATCTAGTATAAGGTTTCTAAAGAGTTCTTGGATGGTTCTTTATAATAAGAACCTATACGATAGCGTTACAGGTCGTGGAACTTGTAGTAAAATTGATTATTGGAATTAATTGGTTTAAGTGTTTGGTGGAAGTACTTTAAAAATGTATATAAGCATTCTTACTTTTCTCTTTGTTTTTAAGATTTTTAATCCCGCTTACTTGTTTTTATTTTTCAAAATAATTAATACAATAAAAATGATAGCATTATTATAACAAAAATAACTAAAAGAATTCACACAAAAATTTAATCAGCTGCAAAATTAAAATGAAAATAACTTTAAAAATGTTAAAAGTGAAGTCGTCAATTTTCAATATGAAATTTGGCACGATTCTACAATAGTTTTATACGTAATATGTTACTGAATATAACAATTCGATGCTTATCAAATGATCTAATAAAATAAGGGATAATCATATAAGATTTGCTTAAATATTATTTTTGGTATAATGATCCAATGAAAAGGTGCTAATTCAAATTGATGAAACAAAATTAATAAATATTAATCCATTTAGTTGTTTTGACAAAACTATTTTTTGAAAATTTGTTCAAGTTTTTCAGACTTATGCAAAAATGATATTAAAAGTTTAAAGTAGCTTATTTGAATCGATTTTATTTTTCTAGTCAATTGATTTAATAACAGATAATAATAACTAAAATGAAAGTTGAATACACCAACAAGAAAAATAATGACATTCAACAATATCCTTCTAAATATTATTAATAATATAATTTTATAAATATATAGTTTAAATTAAAAAACAAATATTTCTTTTCTAACAAATGTGCGAGATCTACAGAATTTAGAATATGTAACAAACACTCATTATATAACTAAAATAAATTTGACTTTAAAAATTGATTTTCTTTTTGTCCGCACACTCCCAAACGCACCAATACAAAATTAAATAGTCTGATTTGAAAAAAAGTTAGGTTTTTTAACCACCAAACTCACGGCCAAATTAATGATGTATTTCTTATATTAATACATTACTCATCCTTATTACTCACTGCGCTCTCCTCAGGCCCTCTTCGTCCGTCAGCCGCCGTCCCTCCATCGTACACCCTGACAGAGATGACGAGACCACCGGACGACGCGGTGATTGACCTAGAGGACGGTCGCACCGACGGCGACGTCGCGGCGGTCCATGCGAAGGCTATCTGCGAGCGCGCGAACCTGCCATTGACGTTGAAGGTCTTTCTTTTCCTCCTCTCGTTCTTTCTTTCTTTTCTTGCTTTGGATGATTGAGAGGGGTTCTCGGGGAGGCAAAGTGATGTTTCTTGATGATTCAATGCGGTGCAGTTTGAAGACGTGGTTTACAAGATCAAGGTGCCGAAACCCGGGAGATCGGGGTTGTCCCTCACCAAGCGCGGGAATACGGTGGATAAGGTGATCCTGAAGGGGATTACGGGGGTCGTCCGACCCAGGGAGGTCCTGGCCATGCTTGGTCCCTCTGGGAGTGGCAAGACGACCCTCCTTACTGCCCTCGGGGGACGTCTCGGTGCGGGTCGGCTCGAGGGGAGGGTGACGTACAACGGGAGGCCGTTCTCGAACTCACTGAAGCGTGCCACGGGGTTCGTTACCCAAGATGATATTATGTACCCTAACCTGACCGTCGCCGAGACCTTGACTGAAACGACCTACAAAATTTTTCAAACTTTATCAGAGTAGTTCTCCGTCATTTGACGGTCAAACTGCGGAAGACGACAAATCTATACCTCCACCGTGGCATCCTCTACAGCTTTATCTTGTAAATCTGAGCCACGTGTTTCTCGTTCCTCTGCAAGACTGAAATAATTTCCCCAAATTGGGGTCAGCGATAAATCGCCGAGTACGCCCCACCCATGCACATGCGAAAACCATGAGACTACTAACTCGCCCATTCGTGCACATTTATAAATCAGTTATGCAACACACGGCACAACCTAGCAGTATAAGGAAAACACTGAGATTCTAGACTCATCCTATCGTGGACCTTTGAAGTAGTCTTAGGCACACGAACATTTGAATCCACGGCAATACAACAAATCATATAGATGCAACTACCAAACCACAGAATATATCAAGTTATAATTAGCGAGCATATATAGCGGTAGGCGGAATAGTAAACAATAATTAGGCAATAAATAATGTAACGCGCTGAAAGCAGTAAATAAATAAGTGACTCCCTCATAACACCGGTGTCTCATATATCAACACTTCGTTTGGTGCCAGGACCACCGCAGTACGTCCCCACCCCCTCCTCCGGGAGCGCCCGGGAAACGGCCAGCAGGCACGACCGCGAGTGGTCGTCGCCTCCCCGTTCTCCTCCGACTCACAGTCGGGCATAACACTCTCAATTTGAATAACCATCAACATCTCGGGTCTTAACAGAAACCGGAACATAATTCTCACAAGCTCACTTTCGGTTTCCTGCATTAAATCTCAATACCAAACCTCAAATATAAAACGTAGTCAGTCCAAATCGTAGACAGCGGCAACTTCATTTCCAATGCCCTGAATCCTTTCCAATCTACGGAACCCAACCACCGTCGACCGAAGCCAACGTGGTTGGTCCAATCCGTACACCCGCCACACATTCATGGATCGGCCGCAACGTCTGCCTCGATCCCTGACCACCGTTGTATCTCTTTCCATGGTCACTGCAATAAGGTTCTCACATACCCGAGAGATTCAAAAATGAATTTCCGCAGACAATTTCAATAGGCGCATATGTAGACAACCCCCAATAATTAGAAGGCTTTCAATTTCACAAATTCCATCATAGACAGAAGCATCATTAGTCATTTTCCGGCCACTGTCGCAACAACTCACATTGGGGTATTCATTTTTACTCTAACCAGCGTGATGCTGGTCTAAAACTTTCAGCACCACCTTAATTCGGTGCCACTGACAATCTGCAGACGTCTATTACAGCCACACCTCATTATTACGATGTTGCCCCGTTCTGAATGGGTTACACTCACCAACAACCACGCCAAGTTTCAACAGAATCGCAGAACGTACACCAAGTTTTCTCGAATTTCTCCGCAATAGACTAATTCAACCCAAAGTCTAACGGATAGTGGCTCTTCAGTAGCCGCCGCCACGATTCGGAGCTGTACGCTCACAGCGGCTCACGAACATAATCAAATAACGAACTGCCCTATGTTCCGTAACAAACGAACAGAGGACACGAGGAGCTTCCTCGCAACAGCCGCAGCAAACTCGGCTGTGATCCAGTGAGATATCGGGTTGACACACATCCAATGACGCGCAAATCTGCACAACTCACGATCGAGCCACCGACAACACGCGCAGACAACATCCCGACCTACCCACCCCTTCCCGACGCTCATACCCCAAGCATTGATCACAACTAACACACACAGACCATAAAAGGGGAAGGGGGGGAGAGACGTACATGGATAACCACCAGCGGTTGTCCTCCCTTACGTGCGATGGTCCTTGTCCCACTCGAGTTCCTCCCTTGGCTGCACGATCGTTCGATCCGAGGCGAAGATGCCGTCCTCTTCTCCGTGAGCTCAAGGGCGTCCGGAAGAAATAAGGGTGGGGGAAGGGAGCTGTTCCCCCTTATCCTTCTATCCATTGCCGATCGGGTAATCTGATGGGATGGGAAGCGTGTGCCACAAGACACACACACCTGAACACCTTGTCCCATCTCAGACGCCCTTCATCCACTTGCCCATTTTTATTTGTTATTTATTTTATCATATCCTAGCAAATGTAATCCATCGACAATAGTGTTTTACTAGTCATCGCTATTATCGGTCAAAACCTGTGACGTTAAACGAATATTATCAACACCCTAATTCGATTTTGTTTAGGTCCAGGCGTCCCCTTTCCCGTGTGACGTAATCACACGAAATCGAATTAGTAATCTCGTTAATATTCGATATTAACGTTCCCTGACAACGAAAGTATTAAATTATTTGACTCGGTCAACCGTTCTAATTCTAGTCAATCAATCTAGTCAAAGTACTATATCTCCTTTCCGAAATTTCGGGTCGTTACATTGACGTACACAGCTCTCTTGAGGCTGCCCAAGACCTTGAGTAAGCATGAGAAGGTGGCACATGCAGAGGCTGTCCTGACACAGCTTGGGCTGACCCACTGCCGGAACAGCTTGATCGGAGACCGTTTCACGAGGGGTGTTTCGGGTGGGGAGCGGAAGCGGGTGAGCATCGGGCAGGAGATGCTAGTGAACCCGAGCCTGCTCTTACTCGATGAACCGACCTCCGGGCTCGACTCGACTACCGCACAGAAGATTGTGCGGGAGTTATGGGGACTAGCGAAGGGAGGCAGGACGGTGGTCATGACAATCCACCAGCCATCGAGCAGGCTCTTTTACATGTTTCACAAGGTGTTACTGTTGTCAGAGGGCAACCCTCTCTACTTTGGCGAGGGAGCGGTCGCGATGGCCTACTTCGAGTCGGTTGGCTATGCTCCCTCTGTGGCCATGAATCCTGCAGACTTCCTCCTAGACCTTGCGAATGGCGTTGCGCTTGACGAGGAACACCAGGGCGTGGACGACCTGAGGCAGGTCCTTGTCTCTTCATACAAGGAGAAGCTTGAACCGGGGGTGAAGGAGGAGCTCCGTGCCATGGGAGATGACGGCCAAGGCCCCGAGGGTGGGCATAATCACAACGATTTTGGTCGGTGGCCGGCTACATGGATGCAGGAGTTTCATATCCTCCTAAGGAGGGGTCTCAGGGAGAGGAAGCATGACTCATTCTCCGGAATGAAGGTAGGACAGGTCCTCGTCGTCGCTCTTCTGTGTGGCCTCCTATGGTGGCAGTCTGATATCAACCATCTTCAGGATAAGGTACTACGACCCCACCTCGTTATCCTGTTCTTTCCGAGATTACTACTGTTAATGCTCTGTCGTCTTTCTCTGTCCGACGTGCAGATCGGTCTGCTGTTCTTCTACACAGGTTTCTGGGGCTTCTTACCGATGTTCAATGCCATCTCCGCATTCCCCCAGGAGAGGTCCATGCTCGACAAGGAACGTTCCTCGGGGATGTATCGCCTGTCATCCTACTTCCTCGCACGAATAGTCGGCGACCTCCCCATGGAGCTCATCCTCCCGACGATCTTCCTGACAATAACCTACTGGATGTCAGGGATGCGACCTGACCTTGCCTCCTTCCTCCGAGCCCTCTTCACCCTCCTCTACAGCGTCCTGGTGGCGCAAGGGTTGGGGCTCGCGATCGGTGCCATCATCATGGACCTGCTTTCAGCCACCACCCTGGGGTCAGTCGTCATGCTCTGTTTCATGCTCGCAGGAGGATTCTACGTGCAGAAGGTGCCTCAGTTCATCTCCTGGATACGCTACTTCTCGATAAGCCACTACACGTACAAGCTGCTACTGGGGTCACAGTTCGACCAACACTCGACGTACCCCTGTAAAACGAACCCAACAGGGTGGTGCCTGGTGGGGGAGTATCCGGCAGTGCACAAGGTGGGTCTGGACGGGTATGCGGTGGCCGCCATCGCCCTCGGGGTTATGTTAATTGGGTATAGGCTGATTGCTTACCTTGCTTTGATGAGAATTGGGGTCACCAAGAGATAGAAATTTCCTGGGTTTGATCACAACATGAGAATTTGATGGTTTTTTAGTGTAATTCGAGGGGGGTGGCAATCCTTTCTTTTCCATTTCTTTTTTTTTTTTTTATCTTTTATGATTAATAGTTTAATTAATATATGAAAAAACAAAACTACAAACTGTAATCAAGATTGAATATATTTGGGCCAGCCCAACATTGTAATGGGTTTTGGAAGCCCAAAAATAATATCGTATCCAGACCGTCGAAACGACTCGTCAATCAGATCGTTTTCCATTCCCTCCTCTGCTTCTTCTTCTTCAGCGCTTTTGCCAGATGACTCGAGAGAGGTAGAACCTCAGCCTGTTTCTCGAGAACTTGACGTCACTCAACTCAGATCTTTCTCAAAAAGAATGGAGATCCCATCCATCAGGGTGTTGTCGGAGAAGTCGACGTAGGTAAGAGAATCCTGGTTTGTGAAGTTTGGAAGGCTTCCTCTGAGATTATATCCAGCAAGACGAATGTCGTAGAGTTGACGGTTCTTAACTCAGTTGGGAATCACCCCTAAACTGAGGTTATTGTAGGACAGATCAATTACTGAGAGGGATGGCAAGCCAAAGGCCAAAGAATCTGGTAGATTACTCGAGAGCGCATTTCTTGACAAGTTCGGGTACCAAAGACTTTTCAATTTCCCTATGGAATTCGGAATTTTGCCCTCAAATCTGTTCGAATTTCCATTGCCACCTTTGGATTTCCTGGGATATTCTTGCAACCCTGTCCATCATCATGCCCAATATTACATCCAAGAATCTTCCAAATTGCATTTGGCTTCACCATCATGTCCAATGCTACATCTAAGTCTGGGATTTTGTTCATTTGGTTATCGTATTGCTCGAGAAACAAATCACTTCGATCTGTCCTTCGTGGTAGCGTCCCTAAGTATATATGCCAACATTCTATGACAGATAATTTCACCACTCGATCCTCTCTTTCAGGTCGAAATAGTTAAGTCTGGTAAGAACGAACCCGTACATGGATACCACTCGTCATCATCAGTTCCTGTTGTTCACCGGCTCCTTCATCTTTTCACTTGCCCTTTCAACCTTCTGTACCCATGCAAATAGCTGTTTTTGGGGTATCGTTTGCGAGTTCTGCTGTGTGGATAGTCAAGTCCTTTAGATTCGACATCTTTGTTCCCAACACTCATTTAAATTTGTACTACGAGAATCTGGTTCCTCTTTATATATCAACCCTGCTAAATCAGTTTTGCTCTTGTAGATTTACAGAGCTGTTAAGTATGAGTCTCGACTGTGATGCAATTAACAGACCATTGCAAAGGCCATGATGACAAGGATGAACATGATCATTTGCTCCTCAAGTGTGCTAACCGGCCCATCACGTTAAAGGTGATTAAAATTTGAGCTCTTTCGGAACTCAGCCGATCAATTTTCGAATTCTTATAACTGAATGTTCTGCAGTTTGAAGACGTGGTTTACAAGATCTGGGCTCTAAACACGCGTGATCAATGTTCTTCCTTGAAAAGAATTCAAGGGCCAAGGAGATACCGATCCTTAGAGGAATTACGGGCACTGTCAGGCCAGGAGAGATGCTCCTCTGGGAGTGGCAAGACGACCCTCCTGACAGTCCTCGGCAGCCGTCTTGGAGGAGGTCGGCTCGAGGGAACCGTGACATACAATGGAAAGCCCTACTTGAAAGGCCTGAAGCGGGTCATCGGGTTTGTGACCCAGGACGATGCGATGTCCAAAGGGTTCCGTCATTCATCGGATGGATGAGGTACCTGTCGATAAGCTACTAAACGTACAAGTTACTGCTAGGGTGTACCCTTGTGGAGACGGAGGGACATGCCTTGTTAGGGAAGACCCCGCAGTATGGGAGGTCAGGTCAGGCTTGGTGGGCAGGCATTGGCGATAGTGGCGCTGGGCATAATGATCTTCGGCTACAGAGTGGTCGTGTACATCGCACTGTTGAGGGTCGGAGTCACGAAGACGAGAGGGACAAGGTAGATTGGTCGCAACAGGTTATTATCAGTTACAGAAACATTTCCATATCGAATTTATCCACAATAAACCATAATATAAGAAAAGAAATGTTTATTCAAAAATGATAAATTATACCATAATATAAGAAAAGAAATGTTTATTCAAAATTGATAAACTATAAATTTATATGAAATTATAAAATGACGTAACCTTAACATGGGTTTCTAGAAAACAAATTTCATAAGTAATTTTCTGAAATTAATTATTTTTCTGTTTTTTTTTAAATTATATGTAGAAAAACCCACCAAAAATTCAATAGTTTTCATAAATATTTTATTACAATAAAGGAAACAATTCTTTAATTTTTTTATATACAAAATCTTGTTTGTTATAGGAAACTCAGATTGCCCACCAACCAAGCGTCACAAAATCTTGGTTACTCAGGAAGTGGAAAGAGAACACTATTTTTAATCCAACTTACTTGTTTTATTTTTCAAAATAATTAATACAATGAAAATGATAACACTATTATTACAAAAGTGATTAAAAGAATTCACACAAAAAAGTTGATCCCGTAAAATTAAAATGACAATATTTTTTAAAGAATATTAAAAATGATGTATGGTCATGACCACCGTCCGCCTCCCATCACAAGTCCCCGTACTTCGCGCATGATCTTCTGAGCGGCAGCCCTCTCGTGCCCAGAGTTCGGTGCATTGAGCAACACCGAACTATGGTTGTAGCATCTCCTACCAGATATGATGGCCCCCTCTTCTTATATAATATAAGATGATATAAGATACATTAGGTGGATCTTTTCCGATAAATTCGAAAATCCGAAATAAATAAAGAACATATAAAATTCAAGAAAATTTGTTAGGATTTTATTTTACAATATAATATTTATATATATGAAAGAAATCAAAAGGATCAAAGTAAATAAAATAGAAAATCATCGGCATAAACAAAATAAAGAAAAAAAAAAGACTTTCTTCTCCCAAAACCCATATCTCTCTGCCTTTTTCTCTGTTTCTTTTTTTCCTCTGTTTCCAACTCCTTCCTTCCATGACTTGCTTTAAATATTTCCTATACCAAAATCATCAAATATTTCCTAAACGTTGTAAGTCTCCCCTCGAGCGGACCCCATTGAGACTCGTGCGCTATCCTTATATAATATGATACTTATTTAATTAAATAATAAATAATAATTCTTTAATTAAATCGAGATGCCCGCTGAAGCGGAGAAGAAATCGGCTGAAAACAGGTAGACATGGTTCTTTTGGGCATTGCGTGATCGATGGACTGTTTGGGTGTGTCGAGTGCCAACGATGGATTTGTGTTTGATCATGACAGGACGAAGGCCTCGGAACCCAATGCGAAGAAGGCAAAAACGGAGGAGAAAACGAAGAAGGGTCGTGGCTCTAATTTGCCAAAGCGTCCTCCAGCTGCGTTTTTCATTTTCATCTAATAATCAATGCCTTTACCTGTCATGTTTCATGCCTTATAATGTGGATAATGAGTGATGTGGTTCTTGGCCTGGTTGATCCAGGAATGACTTCAGGAAGGAATTTAAGCCAACCCCGACTCCAAGGATGTAAAGGAGGTATGAATTTGGTTGCTGTTTCTGGTGCCTTGATTCAAAAAGAGATTTGTTGGGGGAATTTGTTTGTGCTGATTGATGTTGGGATTGTTCCTTAGGTTGCCAAGCAAGGAGGGGAGAAGTGGAAGTCCTTGACCGATGAATTAAGTCTATGACATGGTTCCTGTGACTGTAATGATGTTAGTTGTTTCTTTGGTTTGGATTCTGTTTCGATTCCAATGCAAATCCTTGCAGGAGAAGAGGCCTTACATGGATGAAGCAGCTGAGCTCAAGGCAGAGTATGCCAAGTTTGTTGAAGCTGGCTACGATGACAATGCTAATGATGTTGAAGTATGTTTGGTTAATTGTTATTCTGTATTTTGTTTTATCTTAGGAATGTCAATAACTGATGGTATAATATATGTGATTGTGGATGATGCAGGTGAAGGATGAGGCTGCCACGGAGAATGAAATTGAGGAATTGACCGATGAAGAATAGCTGTTAGCTTTAGTATAAATTCTGGTGGCAGTCTGGTCGCTTCTCTGTGCGGCATGATGTCACCAGAGGTGGCCACAGAAGAACGATGACAAGGACCTGCCCTACCTTCATGCCGGAGAATGATTCATGCTTCCTCTCCTTGGCACGCCTCCGTAGGAGGATATGAAACTGCAGTCGCCACGTCTCCAGCCACCGACCTAAGTCCTTGTGACTGTCACGACTCTGGCCGTCGCCTGCTGTCGTGCGGACCTCCTCGTTCGGCCCCTATTCTTGCTTGTGCACAGACAAAGGACCGCCTCAATCCACGCTCCAGTCTTCCTTGTAGGTCATTCGCAAGGTCGAAGAGGAAATCTGCATTATTCATGACAACTCCGACACGAAATAGGTAGTCGCGACTGCTCTCTCGCTAAAGTAGAGAGGGCCGCCCACCGCCAACAGCAGCCACTTATGGAAAATGTAAAAGAGTCAGCTCGGTGGCTGATGTATGGTCATGACCACCGTCCGCCTCCCATCACTAGTCCATGTACCTCGCGCACGATCTTCTGAGCGGCAGCCCTCTCGTGCCCAGAGTTCGGTTCATTGAGCAACACCAAACTACGGTTAAGTAACATCTCCTGCCCGATATGATGATCCCCTCTTCTTATATAATGTAACATAATATATAATCTAATATGATATTATATAATATACATCGTGAGGATCTTTTTCGATAAATCAGAAAATCCGGAATAAAATAATAAATAAATAAAGAAGATTCTCGTTGAAAAATATGTTATGTTCACCGAAATTTGTTAGGATCTTATTTTACAATATAAATTTTATATATATATGAAGAAACTCAAAAGGATCAAAGTAAATAAAATAGAAAATCATCGACATGGCATGGACAAAACAAAGAAAAAAAGACATTCTTTCCCCAAAACCCATAAATCTCTCTGTTTCTTTTTTCCCTCTGCCTTCTATTCCAACAACCCCTTTCCTTCGTTCCTTCCTGCATGCCTTCATTTAAAGGAAAATAATAATTAAAATTAAAATGATAATAATTTCAAAAATGTTAAAAGTGAGGTAGTGAATTTTCAATACGTTGAATTATAAAATTTAGGACGATGCTCTAAAAGTTTTATAGGTAATATATTACTAAATATAATGATTTATTACTTATCGAATGATCAGAATCATATGAGATTTGCTTAAATATTATTTTTGGTATAATGATCCCATGAAAGAGTGATAATTCAAATTGATGAAACAAAATTAATAAATATTAATCCATTTATAGCTGTTTTGACAAAACTATTCTAAAAAATATGATTAGGTTTTTTCAAACTTTTTGCAGAAGCGTTTGATATTAAAAATTTTAAAGTAGCTTATTTGAATTGATTTTATTTTTTTTAAACGAATAACAAATAATAATAACTAAAATGAAAATTGAGTACACCAACAATCGAAAAAATAATAACATTCAACAATATACTCCTAATCAGACTCTGAAGCAGAAACTTCCTTCATCTTGGCTACAACCAAAAGGAAGATGACAAGCTCATCTCTGCATCAACGCTACCAAGAAGGTGACCCAACAGTTGGACCCCTTGGCCAACCAACAGGGAAGTTTGATTACATTGTGAACTACAAGATGCCATCTCCCAAACCTACTGCTGGTCCAATTATCCCTTCAGGATGGGATGACAAGGATAAGCCTTCAGTTTCACCTCCAGCACCAGTGTTACCTCTACAACAAACAGCATGGCAAAAGTTTGCAGACTTGGCAAAGGATATCCGACGCCCATTGAAGCAGAAACCAACGATTTTGCCGTGCTACAAGCCTATCCTCAAATGGAGGAAAAAGAATTCTTCGACATTCGAAAATGAAGATCTTCTTCCTGAACCAGAAATAATAACAGAACCAACTGTGGAATCTGTGAAACCAACCCTAAAGGGTTTACCCATGAAGATCCAGACCTGTTCCCAAGAAGTTGCACTTCACCAGGAGTGCTATCTAAACAGCATTCATACTCCAGTACAGATCATGATGATGCAGCCGGAACAAACAGACTTGACATTTCCTACCCTTGATGAACATACGGTCAACAATGTGAGGTATACGTCAAAGATTCCTATACCAACAGCTGTAGACGCACAAGGAAATGTGCAGCGCAACAGCCTTGCTGAAACAGTACTCAATTGGCAAAGCCAGAATGCGATCTCTCAGAATGAAGCCCTGAAGTTGATCCACAAGAAAGTGGAGAAAGTGGAAAATCGCATTGAAAGAACAGAGTACAATCTGTATCGCCAGATTCAAACACAGAACGTCAAGATTTCCCAGAAGCTTGACGAACATCATGACCAGACTCATGAAGTGTTAAGAGTTCTTCTACATTCCTTAGAGAATATTGAACAGGGAAGATATCCACCACACTTTCAATCAGATCCAGATGAAGAGATTGCTAGATTGAAGAAATTAATTAAAGCGGCTAAAGAAAAGCCTCCATCCAGAAGCTCAGACTTTATGGACATAGGAAGATTTACTTCCTACTCATCCCTTGAAGAACATGCTAAAGGATATCATTTGTTTGGTAATCCAGCAAAGAAAGATGTTGCAGACATCAGAGAAATCGCCAGAAAGCAACAAAAGCAAGAACGCTAAAAGAGTAGGTCTCGCCATGAGAAACAAAAAGAAGAACAACGAAGAGTCGAGATTCGAGAAGGAAAACAAAAAATGTCAGAATCCTCTCGAAGACCAAGATCTCCTAGTCCTACAAGATCACTAAGTGGTGATAGCTCTTTAGAACAGATACCTACGCAGCAGTTGCTGATGAAAGAAGACAAGCTGCAGAACCATCCCCCAGTTTCTGTTCCACACTGGATGAAATCCGATAGAATTCATTATTCTATGGATCCTCTGGGATATACTCATCAAGATGACTCAGATGAATTAAAGATTTTTATGGCTAAACCCCCAAGTGAGGAACCAGATAAAGAATCATCCGAAACAACATCAGAAGAATCATCAGCATTACCCTTCACAGAAACATCAACTGAAAGCTCAGAAACTCAGTCACCATCCGAGTATTCTACTGATTCACAACTCTGTGAATTACCAACAGCTTTTATGGCTGATACTCAACCACAAGTCGATGAACCAGAAAGCTCTTCAGACAACTCCATGGAAGACCGGCCGAACCAACCAACAAAGGAAAAAGCATCCTTTGAGTTTACCATTGATGATATTGACATAGATCGATGGCCATAACGGTTCAGAGATTTCTATGCATGGTGCCTTCAAAAGAGATTAACGGTAACCTCCTCAGTTGAAATACTTTCAGAGTTGACAACAAAGTTCAGAGGAATGTTACAAACTTGGTGGAATCAGCTAACCGAACAAGTTCAGATTCAACTGATAAGCCTTTCCTTTCAAGAGTTTCTGGCACAATTATACATGAACTTTATAGGAAGTCCAGAAAACCTGATTGAAGATCAGAGGAAAGAATTCTTCAAAAGACGTTGCTGTTCATTCAAAAGAAAGGACATCAATCGATATTTCAAGCGAATGATCAAGTTGTTCATAGATCTTGGAGCAGACAACGCCCTCAAACCAGTCTTCTTATCCTCTCTTCAAGAACCAGTTTCTTCTCTTGTGGAAAAAGAGTTGATAGTTAAAGGATTAAGAGTTATGGACTTGACAGTCGGACAGATCATCCAGACAGTTCATTTTGCAATAAAGGAACTGTGTCAAAGACGAAGCGTCATCAAAGACTTCCTCAGACGTGACAAACGACTGGACATAGCTTGCAAACCAGCCAGGTACCTTACCAAATGTACCAAAGCAGATTTATGCAAGTGCCCAGATTTTCCTGACAAAGAAGTATCCAGAAGACGATTTAGAAAATCCTCACGTAAATACTTCCAACGAAGGAAGCAAAGAGATTCTGTCACGAAACAGCCAAAGAAGAAACTCTTCTCCAGACCAAAGAAGCGTTATCTCCGATTCAAGCATAAGCGATTTCCAACAAGGAAAACAAACAAGTGCTACGTCTGTAACAAGTCAGGACATTTTGCAAAAGACTGCTCCAAACGGAAAAAGAAGTTCATTGCTCAACTAGAAAGAGTTGCAGGAGTATCATTGGAAGACAATAATGTGGAATCAGTCTTCTCCTTAGATGACGAACCATCAGAACAGACAGTTTACTGTCTTAAGCCAAAGCATGCTCCTCCAGACAACTACTCCACTTCAGGAGAGAGTGATTATGATAGTATCTATACCATCACCTCAGTCACAAGACATCCCCAACCATTCTCAAGACATGCTAGCCTTGCTACAAGGAGAATCCCTTCATGTGAATCCTTCACCAACCTGGAGATCCAGTCCACAGAACTAGGATCAGAACCAGAATCACATACTCCTTTCATGGCAACCACTAATGTCTTACCGCATGTCAAGATACAGATCTACTTCTCGAAATACCACAGACCGGTTCAAGCTATAGCTTTCATTGATACCGGAGCAGCTGAAAGTATGATCAACCCAGCCATAGTCCCAGCAGAGCTATTGGTCCCTCAAGTAAATACTTACAAGGCAGCATCTGGAAAGAATTTCCAGACATTCTTACGGACCAGACCAATAACGATCATGCTCTTCCCCACATGTTCCATATCCGTAAAGGTAGTAGCAACAGATCTACCAGGAAAAGACCTTGTAATTGGATGGGACATACTTCGCCAACTTCCCAGTCTGAAGCTGCTAGCAACTGGTATACGACACAAGTCAAGTTTCAAGCCATACATACATCAAAGCAGAATGTACTCCATTCAACCAGTGCAGCAAGCCTTGGAATTGTTCAGACCATTCTTTGCTTCAGACCACCAAGACTTTTTGACAAAGTGTTCACATCCTTTATGGACCAATCCAAAGTTCTTCGTCAGACTTCCATTCAAGCATAACGAAGACGTGAACCCCACAAAAGCCAGTCATCCAGGCATGACTCCCAAAGATTCAAAGCTAGCGACTGATGAATGCAACTTACTGCTACAGCAAGGACTAATTGAACACTCCAGTTCATCATGGGCATGCCAAGCATTTTATGTCAACAAAAGAGCATAACAGAATCGAGATAAGAAGCGATTGGTTATCAACTATCAACCATTGAATCACTTCCTACAAGACATCAAGTTTCCTATTCCTAATAGGACAGCTCTGTTCTCCTCACTTTCAAAAGCCAAGGTATTCTCCAAGTTTGATCTCAAAAGTGGTTTTTGGCAAATAGGTGTTCATCCCGATGACAGATGGAAGACAGCCTTCTGTATACCCAATGGCCATTACCAATGGAGAGTTTTACCATTCGGCTTGAAGACAGCCCCTTCTTTATTCCAAGATGCCATGGTAAGTATTTTTGAACCTATACAATCTTCTGCACTCATTTATATCGATGACATCTTACTCTTCAGTGAAGATGAGAGTTCCCATGAACTCTTATTAAAAGAGTTTGCACAGATTATACAGAATTTTGGAATAATGCTATCTGAGAAGAAAGTTCAGCTTTGCACATCAACAATTGAATTTCTAGGAATGAAGATAGCAGATGGACAATATTACCCAGGACCGCACATTGCTCAAGAATTGCTAAAGTTTCCAGATTCATCATTGACCACAAAACAGGTTCAACAGTTCTTAGGAATTGTAAATTATCTCAGAGACTTTGTTCCCGAGATCAGCAGGTACACCAGCCCATTAGAAGCCCAGCTTAAGAAGAATGCATCTCCATGGGGAGATCAGCAGACCAGTGCTGTCAAATATTTGAAGAAGAATCTTCAGAACTTGCCCCCCTTACAGATTCCATCAGATGGAACCAGGATATTATAGACAGATGCCAGCAACGAGTTCTGGGCAGCCATTCTTCTAGAAGAAACCAATGGGGTCAGAAAAATATGTGCCTACAAATCAGGAAAGTTCAGTAATGCTGAACAACACTACTACTCAGGCCTTAAAGAAATTCTTGCGGTCAAATACGGGATCAAGAAGCTTGAATTCCACTTGATGGGACACCATTTCATCATTGAAACAGACTTCAAAGCCTTCAACTCCATGTTAAACTTCAACGCCAAGAAAGTCCCAAATGCTCAACTCTTAAGATTATCCCAGTGGTTCTCTCAGTACTCATACGAGGTCAGGCATATCAAAGGAAAGTCAAATGTAGTAGCAGATTTCCTCTCCAGACCCTTTGATACAGTCAATCCACAAATCCTCGAGTATCCCAAGCTTCAAGCAATGTTTACTACTCACATCCAGAGTAAACCCAGAAGAAATCAGAACAGCTCTCTGCCTCCAGAAGTCCACAAATGGAATAAGCTCTTCAGATATGATTATGTTATGGAAATACTATCCCAGCCATATCAACAAATGCATCATTATTTGGCACAAATTTTCAGACATTATGGACAGTTATTCTTTCCAAGACTTGGACTCCATCCAACTTGTCCATTCTTACACTTATTTCCAATAACACCTTCAGACAGATTTCCTCAAGAACTAAAATGGTTCTTCTGGTACTTGTTCCATGCACATACAGTAGCTTTTGAGTTTCCCGCATCAGAAATGCTCCAGTACATCGAGACATTTGGAGATTTATCCTCATATTCCCCTTCAAACCATCCACATGCTCATTTAGCAGAAGTCCTAAATTGGTTCGCTCCTCTATCCAAATGGAAAGTTTGGTTTGAAGAACAAGCCTATAGATTCCAGAAATGGCCAGACATCACACCATACACCATACACCTCTTCCACAGGAATTGGCACTATGACAGTGAAGTAACCTCCTTGGTTGCCATCAACACAGTTGACCACTTTGCCTGTCTACCCTACTCCTTTGCCATACATTTCGGACACTATGAAGTAGACGACCAGATTCCTCATACATGGGAAATTCCCCCTGAAGCCAAGAATTCAGAAAAGCAAGATATGCTCCACAGCAGGACATGCCTTACTAACAAACTTTTTGCACTTAATAATATGCTTCCTTTAACAGGTGAAGAATTGTTAATTCACCAAATTGCAAGAGACGATCTAAACCAAACATGGTGCTTATCTCAAGCCCTGGAACAGTTCACTCAAGAAGAAATTGATTGGGATATTATAGCCGAAGACATCATACAAAACCTCAATCTTTCAGACCCAAGTGCCGCATCAGGACCATCAGGCCCAAGCAGACCATCACCAGGCCCAGGATCAACCTCAAATTCAAGACAAAGGACTTCACGACAAAAGAGACTGTCGGCAAAGAACCTGGACCCACACGGAAAGCGACCAAAGCACTTTGAAGACTAACAATAGTCCCCTTCGCAGCCCATGTGAAGATAAGATAAGGTCGGCAAGCCAAGACAACAAACTTTTTGACAAAGTTGGCATGACAAGACAAAAGTTTGACAAATGTGCCACCACCTTTAGTCACTTTCATCTTTTTGACTAAGAATAGTGTAGGGACTCGTGGCTTAACCACATCCAAGTTTTAGTTTGCAACCCGGTGTATAAATAGATACCCCTTGTAACATAGAGAGGCAGAGGAGAAAAAACACACATCAATACAATCTGATTTTCTCCCATCCATGAGCAACTAAAACACATCAGGGCAATAACCAAGAGCAAGGAAGGTATCTAGTTCTCAGATCTCTCGATGATCTTTCTATCTTCGATAAAACCAAAAACATTCACAAAACCCCAAAACCCCAAAAACAAAGTTTTGATGTTTCTCTTCCAACTCCTTAGAGAAATCCTTCTCTTATTTCTCATCTTATGTTTGTGTTATTCCCACATCTCCAGCTTATATGTTTTACTATTCATCATCACTGTTTATCTTCTTCAATGAAGTTATCGTTCAGTGTCTTTCTCCTAAAAGGAAATCCTTCTTCCATAATTGCTTAGAAGTTTTACGATATTGCTACGGACATGTCTACCCCAGGCTTTTAGGTTATGGAAAGTTTGTTTAACTGAAACATTGTTTGCTTGGTAGTGCACTCTCGGGGCCGTAAAGCTATCTACTTCACCATTAAGGACCACTTGCCGTTATAGCCAGGAGGGCTGCCAGGCGCCGGTCGCGGCTTGATATTGATAGTAGGCATCATGAGATCCCCTCCAAGAAGACGCTGTTTTACTAAACCACCTTTCCCTAACTGCCAAATCCTGCGTAGCCATTTCCTTGGCATTGTTGGTCAATACAACGAGCCACTCTGGAAGAAAAGAAAAACAATTAGGAGAGTCCGTCATACCTTATGTCTACTAGATAACTACATCGAGTTCATGTCTAGGACAAGCGTTCTCCATGTCTTTGATTATCAACTTCGCCAAATTGAGACTATGAAACCAGGTGAGGAATGGATCCCCCTGGATGCATGGGAAGTATGTGCAGGATGGTATAACCTCCTGAGACATGCCCAGTACCGCAAATATCTTGCTTGGTACCTCAAATGGCTTTCATATTTGTCTAGTGTGTAATCCCTGTAAAGCTTTCTCTTATCTTATCTAAAGAGTTTCCCTTTTGAATCTTCTCTATCTGATTTGTAAATCAGTGTGATCCTTTTCACCGTTTGGTTTCGACTTGTTGTATCCATCCCTTTGAGTCATATATTCCGCTGTTTAAGTTATTCTTACAAGTTGTCAGTATCAGAGCCCCCTATGGTATCAGAGCCCCCTATGGTATCAGAGCCCCCTATGGTATTTCTTTTTTAACTAATGTGCGAGATCTACAAAATTTAGAATCTGTAACAAACACTAATTATATAACTAAAATAATTTGACTTTAAAAATTATTTTTCTTTTTACCCGCTCACTCCCAAACGCACCAAGACAAAATTAAATAGTCTGATTTGAAAAAAAGTTATGTTTTTTTAATTACCAAACTCCCAAAGCGGTCCCACAAATTAATGACGTGTTTCTTACATTAATACATTACTCATCAATAATAAGGAAAAGGAATCACATTAATACATTACTCATCAATAATAAGGAAAAGGAATCCGGTCTTAATGAATTAACGCGACGGGATATGTTGGATTTTGAGTCTGACAAAACCCTTAAATAGGAAAAAGGACCGCTTAGTTAGTGGTTACATTTTTTTTTTTTTTTACCACAAATTCTACTAATGAAGCACCTCAGCCTTCCTTTCATGTACTAACTAACTTGTTTTTATATAAATAATTGATGATAAAATTATTTGGAATATAAAGTCCAATATGTTTCGGTCTAAATCACCGAAATCTAAACATTTGATTTTTTTTATTAATTAGTACGTGATAAAATGATTCCGAACAAAAAAAAATTCAATACAATATATTGCCGGAACAGCGTGAGCGGACACATCAAGACAGGTGGCTTGGTGTGTCTTGATAATTAGTGTCTTATAAACCAAGACGTTGAGTAAGCCTGAGAAGGGGGCACATGCCGAGGCTGTCCTGACACAGCTCGGGCTGACGCTGGGCATAATGATCGTCGGCTACAGAGTGGTCGCGTACGTCGCCCTCATGAGGGTCGGAGTCACGAAGACGAGAGGGACATGGTAACTGGGTCGCAACAGGTGAGTAGGATAGCCCGAGAAGGGGAAGCTTGTCCCATTCAAATAAATCAAAACTCACGTATCGCGCTCGTTCGTTTATTCCGGTTCCAAATCCGAATACCAATCACGTACAAAAACATTTTCATATCGAATTAATCCATGATAAATCATAATATAGTAAAAGTAATGTTTATTCAAAATTGATAAATTATAAATTTATATGAAATTATAAAATGACGTAACATCATCGTGACTTTCTAAAAAACAAATTTCATACATAATTGAATTAATTTTTTTCTGTTTTTTATTTTGAAATATGAGGAACAATCCCACAAGGAATTCAATACAGTATAGTTTTCATAAATATTTTATTTCAATAAAGGAAACAATTCTTCAATTTTTGTATATTCAAATTTTATACGAACGAAAATCTTGTTTGCCGTAGGAAACTCAAATTGCCCACCAACCAAGCCCTATTCCCTCTTCACCCTCGAGGGAATCGACCCACGGAGACAACCCAAAAGGCAGGAAGGAGTGTCATCTGCCGGAGGGACCAAGAATGGCCGAGATCTACCCCGGAGAACCATATGATTCATTCAGGATTGCCTTCTCCGCCTTCTTTCCGGCATTGCCGAGGCTAATCAACACATTTCCGAAGCAGTATTTTGTGAAGTGGACACGCTTGCTTAATTTCCATATTTTGTAATATTTTTGAGTTAATGTAATGGATATGTGATTCTAGCGAGGATAGTGAAAATCAAAATATATATTATGTGCTTCGAACCCTTTTAGGACAACTGGCCTGGTTGTACAACAAGGTATCGATGTAAGATTAAAAATCATAATCATTTAGATATTCGAATTACATCTTATTTTTTGATCGTAATATAATAATTATGAGTTAAAAATTGGATTGCCATTAATTGTTAGACGGGAAAAGAACATCTCCACGTACAACAATACCACATGATTTTCCTGTTTTTTTCTAAATCATCAATTAAAATTAAGTCTTGATGGCGGATACAAAAGAAAAAAAAATATTCCATTCTTAATAAAATGACACGACTAATCAATCCAAAATCCACTCAATTAAAGTCACCACTTTTATCAAATTTTTAAAAAAAATTACAACAATGTGTATAAAATATATTAAATATTTACACTATATCATCTCCTCCGAATGTGACGATTAATAGTATTTGTTGAAAATGCACCATCGTCGGGCAAGAGCTTTTCCACGTAATTCGGAATGAAAAAAAAAATTCTAGTTCTTGTTTTTTGGCTCATGAGTGTACACGAGCCGGGAGAACTTGCAGAATTGTCGCTTTGCACGTAGATGGTGGAAGTATTCCTTTAGTTCGGTTCGATTCACCATCTTCTCAGCTTATTTCTCAGAGATTTTCAGCTTGGCATATCAGATAATTAACATGGTACATATTCTTACGCCCTTCCGCTATCACAAGATTTTGGCAGTCTTCCTCGAATATCCGCTTTTTAATTAAAAAAAAATTAGCTTTATACATTACATAATATTTAACTAAAACAATCTAAATTAAAAGAATATATTGTTCTTAAAATCTTGAACATGGAAAATGTATTTATTTTATATTCAAATATAAAAAATAATAATTATATAACTTATGATATAAATTTAGTATCTAGTATAAGGTTTCTAAAGAGTTCTTGGATGGTTCTTTATAATAAGAACCTATACGATAGCGTTACAGGTCGTGGAACTTGTAGTAAAATTGATTATTGGAATTAATTGGTTTAAGTGTTTGGTGGAAGTACTTTAAAAATGTATATAAGCATTCTTACTTTTCTCTTTGTTTTTAAGATTTTTAATCCCGCTTACTTGTTTTTATTTTTCAAAATAATTAATACAATAAAAATGATAGCATTATTATAACAAAAATAACTAAAAGAATTCACACAAAAATTTAATCAGCTGCAAAATTAAAATGAAAATAACGTTAAAAATGTTAAAAGTGAAGTCGTCAATTTTCAATATGAAATTTGGCACGATTCTACAATAGTTTTATACGTAATATGTTACTGAATATAACAATTCGATGCTTATCAAATGATCTAATACAATAAGGGATAATCATATAAGATTTGCTTAAATATTATTTTTGGTATAATGATCCAATGAAAAGGTGCTAATTCAAATTGATGAAACAAAATTAATAAATATTAATCCATTTAGTTGTTTTGACAAAACTATTTTTTGAAAATTTGTTCAAGTTTTTCAGACTTATGCAAAAATGATATTAAAAGTTTAAAGTAGCTTATTTGAATCGATTTTATTTTTCTAGTCAATTGATTTAATAACAGATAATAATAACTAAAATGAAAGTTGAATACACCAACAAGAAAAATAATGACATTCAACAATATCCTTCTAAATATTATTAATAATATAATTTTATAAATATATAGTTTAAATTAAAAAACAAATATTTCTTTTCTAACAAATGTGCGAGATCTACAGAATTTAGAATATGTAACAAACACTCATTATATAACTAAAATAATTTGACTTTAAAAATTGATTTTCTTTTTGTCCGCACACTCCCAAACGCACCAATACAAAATTAAATAGTCTGATTTGAAAAAAAGTTAGGTTTTTTAACCACCAAACTCACGGCCAAATTAATGATGTATTTCTTATATTAATACATTACTCATCCTTATTAGTTTAATAAAGTAAAAGAATCCGGTCGTAATGAATTACAAGTATTGCGACCGGATATGTTTTGGAGTTTGAGTAGGACAAAAGCCGGAAAAGAACGTTACATTTTTTTTACCTTCCTTTCATGTACTAACTTTTTTTTATGATAAAATAATTTGGAATATAAAGTCCAATATGTGATTTTGATTTGGAAATCTAAACATCTGTTTATTTGTTATCAATTAGTACGTGATAAAATGATTCCGAATATGACGTGTTTGATCATAAATAATTAAATAATTTTATTACGAGGGAGAAGAGAATCTAAACACAATGTTCGGATTGTTTTTATATTAGATATATTTAAGTAAATGTACTTAGTTTTTAAAAAATTAATTTAATATTACTTTTACTAATTATTGCTTACAATAGGAAATTTTTATTAAAAAATTTTCGAGATACTTACTTTAACATACAATCTTCCAGGCTCGACTTACACATAGCTTAAGTAATTCTGCGTAATAAAATATAGACTTTTTTATAATAGCTACTTTTATTCGCACTTTTTTTACTTAAAATTTAGAAGATTTTATCTGCAGAGTATAAATTTTTTTTGAAGTTTTTAGTAAATTATAATATTTTTTATTTAAAGTTTCTGAATTTTCATATTTTTTATGATTGTTACCGAAAAAGAAATGTTTACACAGAATTGGTAAAGTACAAATTTATGACGTAAAAATCATCATTGAATTTCTAAAAAAATCAAATTTAATCCCTGAACTATTTTTTTCTATTTTTATTTTAAATTATATAAAGAACAAACCCACAAAAAATTCAATACAATATATTGCCGGAACAGCGTGAGCGGACACCATTTCACGTTTTGTTTCATGCGGTAGTGGAAGAGGGTCAGTATTGGGCAGGAGATGCTAGGGAACCAGAGTTTGTTGTTGCTCGATGAACCGACCTACTGGCTCGAGACGACTGCAGCTCAGAAGATTGTGCGGGAGGTACGTGGACCAGTGAAGGGAGGCCCGACACAGGGCATGACCAGCCATCGAGCCGGCTCTTTTACATGTTACATAACTAGCTTCTGTTCTCGCGAAATAGGTAGTCGCGACTGCTCTCTCGCTAAAGTAGAGAGGGCCGCCCACCGCCAACAGTAGCCACTTATGGAAAATGTAAAAGAGTCGGCTCGGTGGCTGATGTATGGTCATGACCACCGTCCGCCTCCCATCACTAGTCCACGTACCTCTCGCACGATCTTCTGAGCGGCAGCCCTCTCGTGCCCAGAGTTCGGTTCATTGAGCAACCCCAAACTACGGTTAAGTAACATTACTCATTCTTATTAGTTTAATAATAATAAAAAGAATTCGGTCGACGGGATATATTAGAGTTTGAGTTGGACCGAAAAACATCGTTATTTAGTGGTTACATTTTTCTTTACCTGAAAGAAAGTTTTTGGAATATAAAGTTGAATATGTAATTTTGATTAGTTGCTCGATGAACCGACCTACCAACAACCTCGTTAATCTCTTCCTTTTCTCTCTTTCTTTTTTCCCTCGGCCTCCAACAACCACCCCCTTTCCTTCCTTCCTTCCAGCATGCCTTCCTTTAAATATTTCCTACACCAAAATCATCAACATTTGATTTCATCTGTCCTACTTGTCTCCGGGACTCACTGCGCTCTCCTCAGGCCCATGCAGAGGCTGTCCTGACACAGCTCGGGCTGACCCACTGCCGGAACAGCTTGATCGGAGACCGTTTCACGAGGGGTGTTTCGGGTGGGGAGCGGAAGCGGGTGAGCATCGGGCAGGAGATGCTAGTGAACCCGAGCCTGCTCTTACTCGATGAACCGACCTCCGGGCTCGACTCGACTACCGCACAGAAGATTGTGCGGGAGTTATGGGGACTAGCGAAGGGAGGCAGGACGGTGGTCATGACAATCCACCAGCCATCGAGCAGGCTCTTTTACATGTTTCACAAGGTGTTACTGTTGTCAGAGTGCAACCCTCTCTACTTTGGCGAGGGAGCGGTCGCGATGGCCTACTTCGAGTCGGTTGGCTATGCTCCCTCTGTGGCCATGAATCCTGCAGACTTCCTCCTAGACCTTGCGAATGGCGTTGCGCTTGACGAGGAACACCAGGGCGTGGACGACCTGAGGCAGGTCCTTGTCTCTTCATACAAGGAGAAGCTTGAACCGGGGGTGAAGGAGGAGCTCTGTGCCATGGGAGATGACGGCCAAGGCCCCGAGGGTGGGCATAATCACAACGATTTTGGTCGGTGGCCGGCTACATGGATGCAGGAGTTTCATATCCTCCTAAGGAGGGGTCTCAGGGAGAGGAAGCATGACTCATTCTCCGGAATGAAGGTAGGACAGGTCCTCGTCGTCGCTCTTCTGTGTGGCCTCCTATGGTGGCAGTCTGATATCAACCATCTTCAGGATAAGGTACTACGACCCCACCTCGTTATCCTGTTCTTTCCGAGATTACTACTGTTAATGCTCTGTCGTCTTTCTCTGTCCGACGTGCAGATCGGTCTGCTGTTCTTCTACACAGGTTTCTGGGGCTTCTTACCGATGTTCAATGCCATCTTCGCATTCCCCCAGGAGAGGTCCATGCTCGACAAGGAACGTTCCTCGGGGATGTATCGCCTGTCATCCTACTTCCTCGCACGAATAGTCGGCGACCTCCCCATGGAGCTCATCCTCCCGACGATCTTCCTGACAATAACCTACTGGATGTCAGGGATGCGACCTGACCTTGCCTCCTTCCTCCGAGCCCTCTTCACCCTCCTCTACAGCGTCCTGGTGGCGCAAGGGTTGGGGCTCGCGATCGGTGCCATCATCATGGACCTGCTTTCAGCCACCACCCTGGGGTCAGTCGTCATGCTCTGTTTCATGCTCGCAGGAGGATTCTACGTGCAGAAGGTGCCTCAGTTCATCTCCTGGATACGCTACTTCTCGATAAGCCACTACACGTACAAGCTGCTACTGGGGTCACAGTTCGACCAACACTCGACGTACCCCTGTAAAACGAACCCAACAGGGTGGTGCCTGGTGGGGGAGTATCCGGCAGTGCACAAGGTGGGTCTGGACGGGTATGCGGTGGCCGCCATCGCCCTCGGGGTTATGTTAATTGGGTATAGGCTGATTGCTTACCTTGCTTTGATGAGAATTGGGGTCACCAAGAGATAGAAATTTCCTGGGTTTGATCACAACATGAGAATTTGATGGTTTTTTAGTGTAATTCGAGGGGGGTGGCAATCCTTTCTTTTCCATTTCTTTTTTTTTTTTTATCTTTTATGATTAATAGTTTAATTAATATATGAAAAAACAAAACTACAAACTGTAATCAAGATTGAATATATTTGGGCCAGCCCAACATTGTAATGGGTTTTGGAAGCCCAAAAATAATATCGTATCCAGACCGTCGAAACGACTCGTCAATCAGATCGTTTTCCATTCCCTCCTCTGCTTCTTCTTCTTCAGCGCTTTTGCCAGATGACTCGAGAGAGGTAGAACCTCAGCCTGTTTCTCGAGAACTTGACGTCACTCAACTCAGATCTTTCTCAAAAAGAATGGAGATCCCATCCATCAGGGTGTTGTCGGAGAAGTCGACGTAGGTAAGAGAATCCTGGTTTGTGAAGTTTGGAAGGCTTCCTCTGAGATTATATCCAGCAAGACGAATGTCGTAGAGTTGACGGTTCTTAACTCAGTTGGGAATCACCCCTAAACTGAGGTTATTGTAGGACAGATCAATTACTGAGAGGGATGGCAAGCCAAAGGCCAAAGAATCTGGTAGATTACTCGAGAGCGCATTTCTTGACAAGTTCGGGTACCAAAGACTTTTCAATTTCCCTATGGAATTCGGAATTTTGCCCTCAAATCTGTTCGAATTTCCATTGCCACCTTTGGATTTCCTGGGATATTCTTGCAACCCTGTCCATCATCATGCCCAATATTACATCCAAGAATCTTCCAAATTGCATTTGGCTTCACCATCATGTCCAATGCTACATCTAAGTCTGGGATTTTGTTCATTTGGTTATCGTATTGCTCGAGAAACAAATCACTTCGATCTGTCCTTCGTGGTAGCGTCCCTAAGTATATATGCCAACATTCTATGACAGATAATTTCACCACTCGATCCTCTCTTTCAGGTCGAAATAGTTAAGTCTGGTAAGAACGAACCCGTACATGGATACCACTCGTCATCATCAGTTCCTGTTGTTCACCGGCTCCTTCATCTTTTCACTTGCCCTTTCAACCTTCTGTACCCATGCAAATAGCTGTTTTTGGGGTATCGTTTGCGAGTTCTGCTGTGTGGATAGTCAAGTCCTTTAGATTCGACATCTTTGTTCCCAACACTCATTTAAATTTGTACTACGAGAATCTGGTTCCTCTTTATATATCAACCCTGCTAAATCAGTTTTGCTCTTGTAGATTTACAGAGCTGTTAAGTATGAGTCTCGACTGTGATGCAATTAACAGACCATTGCAAAGGCCATGATGACAAGGATGAACATGATCATTTGCTCCTCAAGTGTGCTAACCGGCCCATCACGTTAAAGGTGATTAAAATTTGAGCTCTTTCGGAACTCAGCCGATCAATTTTCGAATTCTTATAACTGAATGTTCTGCAGTTTGAAGACGTGGTTTACAAGATCTGGGCTCTAAACACGCGTGATCAATGTTCTTCCTTGAAAAGAATTCAAGGGCCAAGGAGATACCGATCCTTAGAGGAATTACGGGCACTGTCAGGCCAGGAGAGATGCTCCTCTGGGAGTGGCAAGACGACCCTCCTGACAGTCCTCGGCAGCCGTCTTGGAGGAGGTCGGCTCGAGGGAACCGTGACATACAATGGAAAGCCCTACTTGAAAGGCCTGAAGCGGGTCATCGGGTTTGTGACCCAGGACGATGCGATGTCCAAAGGGTTCCGTCATTCATCGGATGGATGAGGTACCTGTCGATAAGCTACTAAACGTACAAGTTACTGCTAGGGTGTACCCTTGTGGAGACGGAGGGACATGCCTTGTTAGGGAAGACCCCGCAGTATGGGAGGTCAGGTCAGGCTTGGTGGGCAGGCATTGGCGATAGTGGCGCTGGGCATAATGATCTTCGGCTACAGAGTGGTCGTGTACATCGCACTGTTGAGGGTCGGAGTCACGAAGACGAGAGGGACAAGGTAGATTGGTCGCAACAGGTTATTATCAGTTACAGAAACATTTCCATATCGAATTTATCCACAATAAACCATAATATAAGAAAAGAAATGTTTATTCAAAAATGATAAATTATACCATAATATAAGAAAAGAAATGTTTATTCAAAATTGATAAACTATAAATTTATATGAAATTATAAAATGACGTAACCTTAACATGGGTTTCTAGAAAACAAATTTCATAAGTAATTTTCTGAAATTAATTATTTTTCTGTTTTTATTTTAAATTATATGTAGAAAAACCCACCAAAAATTCAATAGTTTTCATAAATATTTTATTACAATAAAGGAAACAATTCTTTAATTTTTTTATATACAAATTTTTTATAAACGAAAATCTTGTTTGTTATAGGAAACTCAGATTGCCCACCAACCAAGCGTCACAAAATCTTGGTTACTCAGGAAGTGGAAAGAGAACACTATTTTTAATCCAACTTACTTGTTTTATTTTTCAAAATAATTAATACAATGAAAATGATAACACTATTATTACAAAAGTGATTAAAAGAATTCACACAAAAAAGTTGATCCCGTAAAATTAAAATGACAATATTTTTTAAAGAATATTAAAAATGATGTATGGTCATGACCACCGTCCGCCTCCCATCACAAGTCCCCGTACTTCGCGCATGATCTTCTGAGCGGCAGCCCTCTCGTGCCCAGAGTTCGGTGCATTGAGCAACACCGAACTATGGTTGTAGCATCTCCTACCAGATATGATGGCCCCCTCTTCTTATATAATATAAGATGATATAAGATACATTAGGTGGATCTTTTCCGATAAATTCGAAAATCCGAAATAAATAAAGAACATATAAAATTCAAGAAAATTTGTTAGGATTTTATTTTACAATATAATATTTATATATATGAAAGAAATCAAAAGGATCAAAGTAAATAAAATAGAAAATCATCGGCATAAACAAAATAAAGAAAAAAAAAAGACTTTCTTCTCCCAAAACCCATATCTCTCTGCCTTTTTCTCTGTTTCTTTTTTTCCTCTGTTTCCAACTCCTTCCTTCCATGACTTGCTTTAAATATTTCCTATACCAAAATCATCAAATATTTCCTAAACGTTGTAAGTCTCCCCTCGAGCGGACCCCATTGAGACTCGTGCGCTATCCTTATATAATATGATACTTATTTAATTAAATAATAAATAATAATTCTTTAATTAAATCGAGATGCCCGCTGAAGCGGAGAAGAAATCGGCTGAAAACAGGTAGACATGGTTCTTTTGGGCATTGCGTGATCGATGGACTGTTTGGGTGTGTCGAGTGCCAACGATGGATTTGTGTTTGATCATGACAGGACGAAGGCCTCGGAACCCAATGCGAAGAAGGCAAAAACGGAGGAGAAAACGAAGAAGGGTCGTGGCTCTAATTTGCCAAAGCGTCCTCCAGCTGCGTTTTTCATTTTCATCTAATAATCAATGCCTTTACCTGTCATGTTTCATGCCTTATAATGTGGATAATGAGTGATGTGGTTCTTGGCCTGGTTGATCCAGGAATGACTTCAGGAAGGAATTTAAGCCAACCCCGACTCCAAGGATGTAAAGGAGGTATGAATTTGGTTGCTGTTTCTGGTGCCTTGATTCAAAAAGAGATTTGTTGGGGGAATTTGTTTGTGCTGATTGATGTTGGGATTGTTCCTTAGGTTGCCAAGCAAGGAGGGGAGAAGTGGAAGTCCTTGACCGATGAATTAAGTCTATGACATGGTTCCTGTGACTGTAATGATGTTAGTTGTTTCTTTGGTTTGGATTCTGTTTCGATTCCAATGCAAATCCTTGCAGGAGAAGAGGCCTTACATGGATGAAGCAGCTGAGCTCAAGGCAGAGTATGCCAAGTTTGTTGAAGCTGGCTACGATGACAATGCTAATGATGTTGAAGTATGTTTGGTTAATTGTTATTCTGTATTTTGTTTTATCTTAGGAATGTCAATAACTGATGGTATAATATATGTGATTGTGGATGATGCAGGTGAAGGATGAGGCTGCCACGGAGAATGAAATTGAGGAATTGACCGATGAAGAATAGCTGTTAGCTTTAGTATAAATTCTGGTGGCAGTCTGGTCGCTTCTCTGTGCGGCATGATGTCACCAGAGGTGGCCACAGAAGAACGATGACAAGGACCTGCCCTACCTTCATGCCGGAGAATGATTCATGCTTCCTCTCCTTGGCACGCCTCCGTAGGAGGATATGAAACTGCAGTCGCCACGTCTCCAGCCACCGACCTAAGTCCTTGTGACTGTCACGACTCTGGCCGTCGCCTGCTGTCGTGCGGACCTCCTCGTTCGGCCCCTATTCTTGCTTGTGCACAGACAAAGGACCGCCTCAATCCACGCTCCAGTCTTCCTTGTAGGTCATTCGCAAGGTCGAAGAGGAAATCTGCATTATTCATGACAACTCCGACACGAAATAGGTAGTCGCGACTGCTCTCTCGCTAAAGTAGAGAGGGCCGCCCACCGCCAACAGCAGCCACTTATGGAAAATGTAAAAGAGTCAGCTCGGTGGCTGATGTATGGTCATGACCACCGTCCGCCTCCCATCACTAGTCCATGTACCTCGCGCACGATCTTCTGAGCGGCAGCCCTCTCGTGCCCAGAGTTCGGTTCATTGAGCAACACCAAACTACGGTTAAGTAACATCTCCTGCCCGATATGATGATCCCCTCTTCTTATATAATATAACATAATATATAATCTAATATGATATTATATAATATACATCGTGAGGATCTTTTTCGATAAATCAGAAAATTCGGAATAAAATAATAAATAAATAAAGAAGATTCTCGTTGAAAAATATGTCATGTTCACCGAAATTTGTTAGGATCATATTTTACAATATAAATTTTATATATATATATGAAGAAACTCAAAAGGATCAAAGTAAATAAAATAGAAAATCATCGACATGGCATGGACTAAACAAAGAAAAAAAGACATTCTTTCCCCAAAACCCATAAATCTCTCTGTTTCTTTTTTCCCTCTGCCTTCTATTCCAACAACCCCTTTCCTTCGTTCCTTCCTGCATGCCTTCATTTAAAGGAAAATAATAATTAAAATTAAAATGATAATAATTTCAAAAATGTTAAAAGTGAGGTAGTGAATTTTCAATACGTTGAATTATAAAATTTAGGACGATTACTAAATATAATGATTTATTACTTATCGAATGATCAGAATCATATGAGATTTGCTTAAATATTATTTTTGGTATAATGATCCCATGAAAGAGTGATAATTCAAATTGATGAAACAAAATTAATAAATATTAATCCATTTATAGCTGTTTTGACAAAACTATTCTAAAAAATATGATTAGGTTTTTTCAAACTTTTTGCAGAAGCGTTTGATATTAAAAATTTTAAAGTAGCTTATTTGAATTGATTTTATTTTTTTTAAACGAATAACAAATAATAATAACTAAAATGAAAATTGAGTACACCAACAATCGAAAAAATAATAACATTCAACAATATACTCCTAATCAGACTCTGAAGCAGAAACTTCCTTCATCTTGGCTACAACCAAAAGGAAGATGACAAGCTCATCTCTGCATCAACGCTACCAAGAAGGTGACCCAACAGTTGGACCCCTTGGCCAACCAACAGGGAAGTTTGATTACATTGTGAACTACAAGATGCCATCTCCCAAACCTACTGCTGGTCCAATTATCCCTTCAGGATGGGATGACAAGGATAAGCCTTCAGTTTCACCTCCAGCACCAGTGTTACCTCTACAACAAACAGCATGGCAAAAGTTTGCAGACTTGGCAAAGGATATCCGACGCCCATTGAAGCAGAAACCAACGATTTTGCCGTGCTACAAGCCTATCCTCAAATGGAGGAAAAAGAATTCTTCGACATTCGAAAATGAAGATCTTCTTCCTGAACCAGAAATAATAACAGAACCAACTGTGGAATCTGTGAAACCAACCCTAAAGGGTTTACCCATGAAGATCCAGACCTGTTCCCAAGAAGTTGCACTTCACCAGGAGTGCTATCCAAACAGCATTCATACTCCAGTACAGATCATGATGATGCAGCCGGAACAAACAGACTTGACATTTCCTACCCTTGATGAACATACGGTCAACAATGTGAGGTATACGTCAAAGATTCCTATACCAACAGCTGTAGACGCACAAGGAAATGTGCAGCGCAACAGCCTTGCTGAAACAGTACTCAATTGGCAAAGCCAGAATGCGATCTCTCAGAATGAAGCCCTGAAGTTGATCCACAAGAAAGTGGAGAAAGTGGAAAATCGCATTGAAAGAACAGAGTACAATCTGTATCGCCAGATTCAAACACAGAACGTCAAGATTTCCCAGAAGCTTGACGAACATCATGACCAGACTCATGAAGTGTTAAGAGTTCTTCTACATTCCTTAGAGAATATTGAACAGGGAAGATATCCACCACACTTTCAATCAGATCCAGATGAAGAGATTGCTAGATTGAAGAAATTAATTAAAGCGGCTAAAGAAAAGCCTCCATCCAGAAGCTCAGACTTTATGGACATAGGAAGATTTACTTCCTACTCATCCCTTGAAGAACATGCTAAAGGATATCATTTGTTTGGTAATCCAGCAAAGAAAGATGTTGCAGACATCAGAGAAATCGCCAGAAAGCAACAAAAGCAAGAACGCTAAAAAAGTAGGTCTCGCCATGAGAAACAAAAAGAAGAACAACGAAGAGTCGAGATTCGAGAAGGAAAACAAAAAATGTCAGAATCCTCTCGAAGACCAAGATCTCCTAGTCCTACAAGATCACTAAGTGGTGATAGCTCTTTAGAACAGATACCTACGCAGCAGTTGCTGATGAAAGAAGACAAGCTGCAGAACCATCCCCCAGTTTCTGTTCCACACTGGATGAAATCCGATAGAATTCATTATTCTATGGATCCTCTGGGATATACTCATCAAGATGACTCAGATGAATTAAAGATTTTTATGGCTAAACCCCCAAGTGAGGAACCAGATAAAGAATCATCCGAAACAACATCAGAAGAATCATCAGCATTACCCTTCACAGAAACATCAACTGAAAGCTCAGAAACTCAGTCACCATCCGAGTATTCTACTGATTCACAACTCTGTGAATTACCAACAGCTTTTATGGCTGATACTCAACCACAAGTCGATGAACCAGAAAGCTCTTCAGACAACTCCATGGAAGACCGGCCGAACCAACCAACAAAGGAAAAAGCATCCTTTGAGTTTACCATTGATGATATTGACATAGATCGATGGCCATAACGGTTCAGAGATTTCTATGCATGGTGCCTTCAAAAGAGATTAACGGTAACCTCCTCAGTTGAAATACTTTCAGAGTTGACAACAAAGTTCAGAGGAATGTTACAAACTTGGTGGAATCAGCTAACCGAACAAGTTCAGATTCAACTGATAAGCCTTTCCTTTCAAGAGTTTCTGGCACAATTATACATGAACTTTATAGGAAGTCCAGAAAACCTGATTGAAGATCAGAGGAAAGAATTCTTCAAAAGACGTTGCTGTTCATTCAAAAGAAAGGACATCAATCGATATTTCAAGCGAATGATCAAGTTGTTCATAGATCTTGGAGCAGACAACGCCCTCAAACCAGTCTTCTTATCCTCTCTTCAAGAACCAGTTTCTTCTCTTGTGGAAAAAGAGTTGATAGTTAAAGGATTAAGAGTTATGGACTTGACAGTCGGACAGATCATCCAGACAGTTCATTTTGCAATAAAGGAACTGTGTCAAAGACGAAGCGTCATCAAAGACTTCCTCAGACGTGACAAACGACTGGACATAGCTTGCAAACCAGCCAGGTACCTTACCAAATGTACCAAAGCAGATTTATGCAAGTGCCCAGATTTTCCTGACAAAGAAGTATCCAGAAGACGATTTAGAAAATCCTCACGTAAATACTTCCAACGAAGGAAGCAAAGAGATTCTGTCACGAAACAGCCAAAGAAGAAACTCTTCTCCAGACCAAAGAAGCGTTATCTCCGATTCAAGCATAAGCGATTTCCAACAAGGAAAACAAACAAGTGCTACGTCTGTAACAAGTCAGGACATTTTGCAAAAGACTGCTCCAAACGGAAAAAGAAGTTCATTGCTCAACTAGAAAGAGTTGCAGGAGTATCATTGGAAGACAATAATGTGGAATCAGTCTTCTCCTTAGATGACGAACCATCAGAACAGACAGTTTACTGTCTTAAGCCAAAGCATGCTCCTCCAGACAACTACTCCACTTCAGGAGAGAGTGATTATGATAGTATCTATACCATCACCTCAGTCACAAGACATCCCCAACCATTCTCAAGACATGCTAGCCTTGCTACAAGGAGAATCCCTTCATGTGAATCCTTCACCAACCTGGAGATCCAGTCCACAGAACTAGGATCAGAACCAGAATCACATACTCCTTTCATGGCAACCACTAATGTCTTACCGCATGTCAAGATACAGATCTACTTCTCGAAATACCACAGACCGGTTCAAGCTATAGCTTTCATTGATACCGGAGCAGCTGAAAGTATGATCAACCCAGCCATAGTCCCAGCAGAGCTATTGGTCCCTCAAGTAAATACTTACAAGGCAGCATCTGGAAAGAATTTCCAGACATTCTTACGGACCAGACCAATAACGATCATGCTCTTCCCCACATGTTCCATATCCGTAAAGGTAGTAGCAACAGATCTACCAGGAAAAGACCTTGTAATTGGATGGGACATACTTCGCCAACTTCCCAGTCTGAAGCTGCTAGCAACTGGTATACGACACAAGTCAAGTTTCAAGCCATACATACATCAAAGCAGAATGTACTCCATTCAACCAGTGCAGCAAGCCTTGGAATTGTTCAGACCATTCTTTGCTTCAGACCACCAAGACTTTTTGACAAAGTGTTCACATCCTTTATGGACCAATCCAAAGTTCTTCGTCAGACTTCCATTCAAGCATAACGAAGACGTGAACCCCACAAAAGCCAGTCATCCAGGCATGACTCCCAAAGATTCAAAGCTAGCGACTGATGAATGCAACTTACTGCTACAGCAAGGACTAATTGAACACTCCAGTTCATCATGGGCATGCCAAGCATTTTATGTCAACAAAAGAGCATAACAGAATCGAGATAAGAAGCGATTGGTTATCAACTATCAACCATTGAATCACTTCCTACAAGACATCAAGTTTCCTATTCCTAATAGGACAGCTCTGTTCTCCTCACTTTTAAAAGCCAAGGTATTCTCCAAGTTTGATCTCAAAAGTGGTTTTTGGCAAATAGGTGTTCATCCCGATGACAGATGGAAGACAGCCTTCTGTATACCCAATGGCCATTACCAATGGAGAGTTTTACCATTCGGCTTGAAGACAGCCCCTTCTTTATTCCAAGATGCCATGATAAGTATTTTTGAACCTATACAATCTTCTGCACTCATTTATATCGATGACATCTTACTCTTCAGTGAAGATGAGAGTTCCCATGAACTCTTATTAAAAGAGTTTGCACAGATTATACAGAATTTTGGAATAATGCTATCTGAGAAGAAAGTTCAGCTTTGCACATCAACAATTGAATTTCTAGGAATGAAGATAGCAGATGGACAATATTACCCAGGACCGCACATTGCTCAAGAATTGCTAAAGTTTCCAGATTCATCATTGACCACAAAACAGGTTCAACAGTTCTTAGGAATTGTAAATTATCTCAGAGACTTTGTTCCCGAGATCAGCAGGTACACCAGCCCATTAGAAGCCCAGCTTAAGAAGAATGCATCTCCATGGGGAGATCAGTAGACCAGTGCTGTCAAATATTTGAAGAAGAATCTTCAGAACTTGCCCCCCTTACAGATTCCATCAGATGGAACCAGGATATTATAGACAGATGCCAGCAACGAGTTCTGGGCAGCCATTCTTCTAGAAGAAACCAATGGGGTCAGAAAAATATGTGCCTACAAATCAGGAAAGTTCAGTAATGCTGAACAACACTACTACTCAGGCCTTAAAGAAATTCTTGCGGTCAAATACGGGATCAAGAAGCTTGAATTCCACTTGATGGGACACCATTTCATCATTGAAACAGACTTCAAAGCCTTCAACTCCATGTTAAACTTCAACGCCAAGAAAGTCCCAAATGCTCAACTCTTAAGATTATCCCAGTGGTTCTCTCAGTACTCATACGAGGTCAGGCATATCAAAGGAAAGTCAAATGTAGTAGCAGATTTCCTCTCCAGACCCTTTGATACAGTCAATCCACAAATCCTCGAGTATCCCAAGCTTCAAGCAATGTTTACTACTCACATCCAGAGTAAACCCAGAAGAAATCAGAACAGCTCTCTGCCTCCAGAAGTCCACAAATGGAATAAGCTCTTCAGATATGATTATGTTATGGAAATACTATCCCAGCCATATCAACAAATGCATCATTATTTGGCACAAATTTTCAGACATTATGGACAGTTATTCTTTCCAAGACTTGGACTCCATCCAACTTGTCCATTCTTACACTTATTTCCAATAACACCTTCAGACAGATTTCCTCAAGAACTAAAATGGTTCTTCTGGTACTTGTTCCATGCACATACAGTAGCTTTTGAGTTTCCCGCATCAGAAATGCTCCAGTACATCGAGACATTTGGAGATTTATCCTCATATTCCCCTTCAAACCATCCACATGCTCATTTAGCAGAAGTCCTAAATTGGTTCGCTCCTCTATCCAAATGGAAAGTTTGGTTTGAAGAACAAGCCTATAGATTCCAGAAATGGCCAGACATCACACCATACACCATAAAAGAATCCGGTCGTAATGTAAAAGACCACCGCCCTCGGGGATGTATCGCCTGTCATCCTACTTCCTCGCACGAATAGTCGGCGACCTCCCCATGGAGCTCATCCTCCCGACGATCTTCCTGACAATAACCTACTGGATGTCAGGGATGCGACCTGACCTTGCCTCCTTCCTCCGAGCCCTCTTCACCCTCCTCTACAGCGTCCTGGTGGCGCAAGGGTTGGGGCTCGCGATCGGTGCCATCATCATGGACCTGCTTTCAGCCACCACCCTGGGGTCAGTCGTCATGCTCTGTTTCATGCTCGCAGGAGGATTCTACGTGCAGAAGGTGCCTCAGTTCATCTCCTGGATACGCTACTTCTCGATAAGCCACTACACGTACAAGCTGCTACTGGGGTCACAGTTCGACCAACGCTCGACGTACCCCTGTAAAACGAACCCAACAGGGTGGTGCCTGGTGGGGGAGTATCCGGCAGTGCACAAGGTGGGTCTGGACGGGTATGCGGTGGCCGCCATCGCCCTCGGGGTTATGTTAATTGGGTATAGGCTGATTGCTTACCTTGCTTTGATGAGAATTGGGGTCACCAAGAGATAGAAATTTCCTGGGTTTGATCACAACATGAGAATTTGATGGTTTTTTAGTGTAATTCGAGGGGGGTGGCAATCCTTTCTTTTCCATTTCTTTTTTTTTTTATGTTTTATGATTAATAGTTTAATTAATATATGAAAAAACAAAACTACAAACTGTAATAAAGATTGAATATATTTGGGCCAGCCCAACATTGTAATCGAGAACTTGACGTCACTCAACACAGATCTTTCTCAAAAAGAATGGAGATCCCATCCATCAGGGTGTTGTCGGAGAAGTCGACGTAGGTAAGAGAATCCTGGTTTGTGAAGTTTGGAAGGCTTCCTCTGAGATTATATCCAGCAAGACGAATGTCGTAGAGTTGACGGTTCTTAACTCAGTTGGGAATCACCCCTAAACTGAGGTTATTGTAGGACAGATCAATTACTGAGAGGGATGGCAAGCCAAAGGCCAAAGAATCTGGTAGATTACTCGAGAGCGCATTTCTTGACAAGTTCGGGTACCAAAGACTTTTCAATTTCCCTATGGAATTCGGAATTTTGCCCTCAAATCTGTTTGAATTTCCATTGCCACCTTTGGATTTCCTGGGATATGCTTGCAACCCTGTCCATCATCATGCCCAATATTACATCCAAGAATCTTCCAAATTGCATTTGGCTTCATCATCATGTCCAATGCTACATCTAAGTCTGGGATTTTGTTCATTTGGTTATCGTATTGCTCGAGAAACAAATCACTTCGATCTGTCCTTCGTGGTAGCGTCCCTAAGTATATATGCCAACATTCCATGACAGATAATTTCACCACTCGATCCTCTCTTTCAGGTCGAAATAGTTAAGTATGGTAAGAACGAACCCGTACATGGATACCACTCGTCATCATCAGTTCCTGTTGTTCACCGGCTCCTTCATCTTTTCACTTGCCCTTTCAACCTTCGGGTTTGTGACCCAGGACGATGCGATGTCCAAAGGGTTCCGTCATTCATCGGATGGATGAGGTACCTGTCGATAAGCTACTAAACGTACAAGTTACTGCTAGGGTGTACCCTTGTGGAGACGGAGGGACATGCCTTGTTAGGGAAGACCCCGCAGTATGGGAGGTCAGGTCAGGCCAGGCTTGGTGGGCAGGCATTGGCGATAGTGGCGCTGGGCATAATGATCTTCGGCTACAGAGTGGTCGTGTACATCGCACTGTTGAGGGTCGGAGTCACGAAGACGAGAGGGACAAGGTAGATTGGTCGCAACAGGTTATTATCAGTTACAGAAACATTTCCATATCGAATTGATCCACAATAAACCATAATATAAGAAAAGAAATGTTTATTCAAAAATGATAAATTATACCATAATATAAGAAAAGAAATGTTTACTCAAAATTGATAAACTATAAATTTATATGAAATTATAAAATGACGTAACCTTAACATGGGTTTCTAGAAAACAAATTTCATAAGTAATTTTCTGAAATTAATTATTTTTCTGTTTTTATTTTAAATTATATGTAGAAAAACCCACAAAAAATTCAATAGTTTTCATAAATATTTTATTACAATAAAGGAAACAATTCTTTAATTTTTTTATATACAAATTTTTTATAAACGAAAATCTTGTTTGTTATAGGAAACTCAGATTGCCCACCAACCAAGCGTCACAAAATCTTGGTTACTCAGGAAGTGGAAAGAGAACACTATTTTTAATCCAACTTACTTGTTTTATTTTTCAAAATAATTAATACAATGAAAATGATAACACTATTATTACAAAAGTGATTAAAAGAATTCACACAAAAAGTTGATCCCGTAAAATTAAAATGACAATATTTTTTAAAGAATATTAAAAATGAAGTCGTAAATTTTCAATACGTTAAATTATAAAATTTTGCACGATTCTACAAAAGTTTTGTACTTAATATTTTATTGAATATAATGATTTGATATTATCGAGTGATCTAATAAAATAAGGGAGAATCATATAAGATTTTCTTAAATATTATTTTTGGTATAATTATCGTATGAAAAAGTGCTAATTCAAATTGATGAAACAGAATTATAAATATTAATTTGATCTAAGCTTTTTAAAATTTTGCAGAAGCGTTTTATATTTAAAATTTTAAAGTAGCTTATTTGAATCTATTTTTTTTAACAATTGAATTAATAACAAATAATAATAACTAAAATGAAAGTTGAATGCACCAACAATCATAAGGAAAGATAATAACATTCAACAATATCCATCTAAAATATTATTAAAAAAAAGAGGATCCTTCTAAATATTATAACTTTTTTTATATTATAAACTAAAATTAAATATTTCCTTTCTAAATAACGTCCGAGTTCTACAAAATTTAGAATCTATCTTCTGTCTATCTAAAGCAGTTAACAAACACTAATTATATAACTAAAATAATTTGACTTTAAAAATTGATTTTCTTTTTACCGCTCACTCCCAAACTCACCAATACAAAATTAAATAGTCTGCTTTTGAAAAAAGTTAGGTTTTTTTAACCACCAAACTATCAAATCGGCCAAATTAATGACGTGTTTCTTATATTAATCCTTATTAATTTAGAAATAAGGTAAAACGAATCCGATCGTAGTGAGTTACAAGTATTTCGACGGAATATGTTTTGAAGTTTGAGTAGGACAAAAGTAGAAAAAGACCATTATATATATTTTTTTTTTTTACCTTCCTTTCATGTACTAAATTTTTTATGGTAAAATAATTTGGAATATAAAGTCCAATATGTAATTTTGATTTGGAGAGTTAAATCACAGACATCTAAACATTTGATTTTTTGTTATTAATTAGTACGTGATAAAATGATTTCGAATATGAAGTATTCAACCACTTTAATCATAAATAAGTAAATATTTTTATTGCTGGGACAAGAGAATCTAAACACAATGTTCTGATTTTTTTCATATTCGATATATTTAACTAAATGTACTCATTTTATTAAAAAATTAATTTAATATTACTTTTACTAATTATTTCTTACAATAGGAAATTTTTTTCGAGATATTTACTTTAACGTGCAATCTTCCAGGCCCGACTTACACATAGCTTAAGTAATTCTTCGTAATAAATATAGACTTTTTTAGAATAGCTTCTTTTATTCGCACTTTTTTAACTTAAAATTTAGAATGCAGAGTATAATTTTTTTTTTAAGTTTTTAGTAAATTATAATATTTTTATTTAAATTTTTTGAATTTTCAGATTTTTAATGATTGTTACCGAAAAGGAAATGTTTACACAGAATTGGTAAAGTAAAAATTTATGACGTAAAATCATCATTGAATTTCTAAAAAAATCAAATTTCATGCCTGAACTATATTTTTTTTTCTATTTTTATTTTAAATTATACAAAGAACAAACCCACAAAAAATTCGATACAATATATCGCCGGAAAAGCGTGAGCGGACACCATTTCACGTTTTGTTTCATGCGGTAGTGGAAGAGGGTCAGTATTGGGCAGGAGATGCGAGGGAACCAGAGTTTGTTGTTGCTCGATGAACCGACCTACTGGCTCGAGACGACTGCAGCTCAGAAGATTGTGCGGGAGGTACGTGGACCAGTGAAGGGAGGCCCGACACTGGGCATGACCAGCCATCGAGCCGGCTCTTTTACATGTTACATAACTAGCTTCTGTTCTCGCGAAGGAGTAGTCGAGACAGCCTACTTCGGGTCGGTTGCTGTGAATGCTGCTAATTTCCTCTTCGACCTTGCGAATGGTGTTGTGCCTGACGAGGAAGCTAGAACAGGGGCTGAAGGAGGAGGTCCCGCACAGCAGGAATCGACCGCCAGAGTCATAAGGAAGGGCACAGTCACAAGGACTTAGGTCCATGGCCGGCGACGTAGTGACAGCAGTTTGATATCCTCCTACGGAGGCATTTCCAAGACAAGAATCAGGAGTCATTGTCCGAATTGAAGCTATGATAGGTCCTACTCATCGCTTTTTTGTGCGACCTCCTCTGGTGCCAGTCTGGTCGCTTCTCTGTGCGGCATGAAGTCACCAGAGGTGGCAACAGAAGAACGACGACAAGGACCTGCCCTACCTTCATGCCGGAGAATGATTCATGCTTCCTCTCCTCGGCACGCCTCCGTAGGAGGATATGAAACTGCAGTCGATGTGTCTCCAGCCACCGACCTAAGTCCTTGTGACTGTCACGACTCTGGCCGTCGCCTGCTGTCGTGCGGACCTCCTCGTTCGGCCCCTATTCTTGCTTGTGCAGAGACAAAGGATCGCCTCAATCCAAGCTCTGGTCTTCCTTGTAGGTCATTCGCAAGGTGGAAGAGGAAATCTGCTTTATTAATGACAACTCCGACTCGAAATAGTTAGTCACGACTGCTCTCTCGCTAGAGTAGAGTGGGCTGCCCACTGCCAACTGCAGCCACTTATGGAAAATGTAAAAGTGTCAGGCTCGATGGCTGATGTATGATGGTCACGACCACCGTCCGCCTCCCATCACTAGTCCACGTACCTGTCGCACGATCTTCTGAGCGGCAGCCCTCTCGTGTCTAGAGTTCGGTTCATTGAGCAACACCAAACTACGGTTAAGTAACATCACCTGCCCGATATGATGGCCCCCTCGTTCTTATATAATATAACATAATATATAATCTAATATGATAAATTCGAAAATCCGGAATAAAACAATAAATAAATAAAGAAGATACAAAATTAGAGTTTGAATCAGACAAAACCCGAAAAAGACCGTTAGTTAGTGGTTGCAATTTTTTTACCTTCCTTTCATGTACTAAAGTTTTTACGATAAATTTTTCTGGAATATAAAGTCCAATATGTAATTTTGATTTGGAGAGTTAAATCACCGATATCTAAAGATTTGATTTCTTTTGTTATTAATCAGTACGTGATAAAATGATTCCGGCAACCTCTTTGATCATTAATATCTTAAATATTTTTATTACAGGGAGAAGAGAATCTAAACACTCATATTGTTATATTAGATATATTTAACTAAATGCACTTATATTTTAAAAAATTAATTCAATATTACTTTTCCTATAAAGTTCCTTTTTAATTATAAGATTTTTTATGATTGTTACGAAAAAGAAATATTTACACAAATTGTTAAATTATAAATTTATTGAAATTATAAAATGACGTAACATCATCGTTGAATTTTTAAAAAATCAAATTTCATGTCTGAATTAATTTTTTTATGTTTTAAATTATATGATTAACCCACAAAAAACTCGTTGTAGTTTTCAAGAAAGTAATTCTTTAATTTTTGTATATACAAATTTTTTACCTTGTTTGTCGTGGAAGTTCAGATTGCCTGTGAGTAATCCCAAGAAGGCGACACAGGCAGAGGCGTCGACCCATTGCATGGCCATCCACCAGCCATCGAGCCGGCTCTTTTACATAAGTAGCTGCTGTTCTCGCGGAGGAATAGTCGAGACGGCCTACAAAGGGTCTGTCGCCGTGAATGCCGCTGATTTCCTCTTCGACCTTGCGACTGGTGTTGTGCCTGACGAGGAAGCTAGAACAGGGGCTGAAGGAGGAGGTCCGCGCAACAGGAGATGACGGCCATAGTCGTAAGGAAGGGCATTGTCACAAGGACTTAGGTCCGTGGCCGGCGACGTGGCGAAGTGGAGTCTCATATCCTCCTATGGAGGAGTTTCAAGAAGAAGAATCAGGTGTCATGACTGCTGTCTCGCTAGAGTAGAGTGGGCCGCCCACCGCCAACAGCAGCCACTTATGAAAAATGTAAAAGAGTCGGCTCGATGGCTGATGTATTGTCATGACCACCGTCCGCCTCCCATCACTAGTCCATGTACCTCGCGCACGATCTTCTGAGCGGCAGCCCTCTCGTGCCCAGAGTTCGGTTCATTGAGCAACACCAAACTACGGTTAAGTAACATCTCCTGCCCGATATGATGATCCCCTCTTCTTATATAATATAACATAATATATAATCTAATATGATATTATATAATATACATCGTGAGGATCTTTTTCGATAAATCAGAAAATTCGGAATAAAATAATAAATAAATAAAGAAGATTCTCGTTGAAAAATATGTCATGTTCACCGAAATTTGTTAGGATCATATTTTACAATATAAATTTTATATATATATATGAAGAAACTCAAAAGGATCAAAGTAAATAAAATAGAAAATCATCGACATGGCATGGACTAAACAAAGAAAAAAAGACATTCTTTCCCCAAAACCCATAAATCTCTCTGTTTCTTTTTTCCCTCTGCCTTCTATTCCAACAACCCCTTTCCTTCGTTCCTTCCTGCATGCCTTCATTTAAAGGAAAATAATAATTAAAATTAAAATGATAATAATTTCAAAAATGTTAAAAGTGAGGTAGTGAATTTTCAATACGTTGAATTATAAAATTTAGGACGATTACTAAATATAATGATTTATTACTTATCGAATGATCAGAATCATATGAGATTTGCTTAAATATTATTTTTGGTATAATGATCCCATGAAAGAGTGATAATTCAAATTGATGAAACAAAATTAATAAATATTAATCCATTTATAGCTGTTTTGACAAAACTATTCTAAAAAATATGATTAGGTTTTTTCAAACTTTTTGCAGAAGCGTTTGATATTAAAAATTTTAAAGTAGCTTATTTGAATTGATTTTATTTTTTTTAAACGAATAACAAATAATAATAACTAAAATGAAAATTGAGTACACCAACAATCGAAAAAATAATAACATTCAACAATATACTCCTAAATATTATTATAATAGAGTTTAAATTAAAAATCAAATATTTCTTTTTTAACTAATGTGCGAGATCTACAAAATTTAGAATCTGTAACAAACACTAATTATATAACTAAAATAATTTGACTTTAAAAATTATTTTTCTTTTTACCCCAAACGCACCAAGACAAAATTAAATAGTCTGATTTGAAAAAAAGTTATGCTTTTTTAATTACCAAACTCCCAAAGCGGTCCCACAAATTAATGACGTGTTTCTTACATTAATACATTACTCATCAATAATAAGGAAAAGGAATCACATTAATACATTACTCATCAATAATAAGGAAAAGGAATCCGGTCTTAATGAATTAACGCGACGGGATATGTTGGATTTTGAGTTTGACAAAATTTGTAATATTTCCATATTTTGTAATATTTTTGAGTTAATGTAATGGATATGTGATTCTAGCGAGGATAGTGAAAATCAAAATATATATTATGTGCTTCGAATCCTTTTAGGACAACTGGCCTGGTTGTACAACAAGGTATCGATGTAAGATTAAAAATCATAATCATTTAGATATTCGAATTACATCTTATTTTTTGATCGTAATATAATAATTATGAGTTAAAAATTGGATTGCCATTAATTGTTATACGGGAAAAGAACATCTCCACGTACAACAATACCACATGATTTTCCTGTTTTTTTCTAAATCATCAATTAAAATTAAGTCTTGATGGCGGATACAAAAGAAAAAAAAAATATTCCATTCTTAATAAAACGACACTACTAATCAATCCAAAATCCACTCAATTAAAGTCACCACTTTTATCAAATTTTAAAAAAAATTACAACAATGTGTATAAAATATATTAAATATTTACACTATATCATCTCCTCCGAATGTGACAATTAATAGTATTTGTTGAAAATGCACCATCGTCGGGCAAGAGCTTTTCCACGTAATTCGGAATGAAAAAAAAATTCTAGTTCTTGTTTTTTGGCTCATGAGTGTACCCGAGCCGGGAGAACTTGCAGAATTGTCGCTTTGCATGTAGATGGTGGAAATATTCCTTTAGCTCGGTTCGATTCACCATCTTCTCAGCTTATTTCTCAGAGATTTTCAGCTTGGCATATCAGATAATTAACATGGTACATATTCTTACGCCCTTCCGCTATCACAAGATTTTGGCAGTCTTCCTCGAATATCCGCTTTTTAATTAAAAAAAATTAGCTTTATACATTACATAATATTTAACTAAAACAACCTAAATTAAAAGAATATATTGTTCTTAAAATCTTGAACATGGAAAATGTATTTATTTTATATTCAAATATAAAAAATAATAATTATATAACTTATGATATAAATTTAGTATCTAGTATAAGGTTTCTAAAGAGTTCTTGGATGGTTCTTTATAATAAGAACCTATACGATAGCGTTACAGGTCGTGGATCTTGTAGTAAAATTGATTATTGGAATTAATTGGTTTAAGTGTTTGGTGAAGGTACTTTAAAAATGTATATAAGCATTCTTACTTTTCTCTTTGCTTTTAAGATTTTTAATCCCGCTTACTTGTTTTTATTTTTCAAAATAATTAATACAATAAAAATGATAGCATTATTATAACAAAAATAACTAAAATAATTCACACAAAAATTTAATCAGCTGCAAAATTAAAATGAAAATAACTTTAAAAATGTTAAAAGTGAAGTCGTCAATTTTCAATATGAAATTTGGCACGATTCTACAATAGTTTTATACGTAATATGTTACTGAATATAACAATTCGATGCTTATCAAATGATCTAATAAAATAAGGGATAATCATATAAGATTTGCTTAAATATTATTTTTGGTGTAATGATCCAATGAAAAGGTGCTAATTCAAATTGATGAAACAAAATTAATAAATATTAATCCATTTAGTTGTTTTGACAAAACTATTTTTTGAAAATTTGTTCAAGTTTTTCAGACTTATGCAAAAATGATATTAAAAGTTTAAAGTAGCTTATTTGAATCGATTTTATTTTTCTAGTCAATTGATTTAATAACAGATAATAATAACTAAAATGAAAGTTGAATACACCAACAAGAAAAATAATGACATTCAACAATATCCTTCTAAATATTATTTTTTTAAAAAGGATCCTTCTAAATATTATTTTAATATTATAATTTTATAAATATATAGTTTAAATTAAAAAACAAATATTTCTTTTCAAACTAATGTGCGAGATCTACAGAATTTAGAATATGTAACAAACACTCATTATATAACTAAAATAATTTGACTTTAAAAATTGATTTTCTTTTTGTCCGCACACTCCCAAACGCACCAATACAAAATTAAATAGTCTGATTTGAAAAAAAGTTAGGTTTTTTAACCGCCAAACTCACGGCCAAATTAATGATGTATTTCTTATATTAATACATTACTCATCCTTATTAGTTTAATAAAGTAAAAGAATCCGGTCGTAATGTAAAAGACCACCGCCCTCGGGGATGTATCGCCTGTCATCCTACTTCCTCGCACGAATAGTCGGCGACCTCCCCATGGAGCTCATCCTCCCGACGATCTTCCTGACAATAACCTACTGGATGTCAGGGATGCGACCTGACCTTGCCTCCTTCCTCCGAGCCCTCTTCACCCTCCTCTACAGCGTCCTGGTGGCGCAAGGGTTGGGGCTCGCGATCGGTGCCATCATCATGGACCTGCTTTCAGCCACCACCCTGGGGTCAGTCGTCATGCTCAGTTTCATGCTCGCAGGAGGATTCTACGTGCAGAAGGTGCCTCAGTTCATCTCCTGGATACGCTACTTCTCGATAAGCCACTACACGTACAAGCTGCTACTGGGGTCACAGTTCGACCAACGCTCGACGTACCCCTGTAAAACGAACCCAACAGGGTGGTGCCTGGTGGGGGAGTATCCGGCAGTGCACAAGGTGGGTCTGGACGGGTATGCGGTGGCCGCCATCGCCCTCGGGGTTATGTTAATTGGGTATAGGCTGATTGCTTACCTTGCTTTGATGAGAATTGGGGTCACCAAGAGATAGAAATTTCCTGGGTTTGATCACAACATGAGAATTTGATGGTTTTTTAGTGTAATTCGAGGGGGGTGGCAATCCTTTCTTTTCCATTTCTTTTTTTTTTTTATGTTTTATGATTAATAGTTTAATTAATATATGAAAAAACAAAACTACAAACTGTAATAAAGATTGAATATATTTGGGCCAGCCCAACATTGTAATCGAGAACTTGACGTCACTCAACTCAGATCTTTCTCAAAAAGAATGGAGATCCCATCCATCAGGGTGTTGTCGGAGAAGTCGACGTAGGTAAGAGAATCCTGGTTTGTGAAGTTTGGAAGGCTTCCTCTGAGATTATATCCAGCAAGACGAATGTCGTAGAGTTGACGGTTCTTAACTCAGTTGGGAATCACCCCTAAACTGAGGTTATTGTAGGACAGATCAATTACTGAGAGGGATGGCAAGCCAAAGGCCAAAGAATCTGGTAGATTACTCGAGAGCGCATTTCTTGACAATTTCGGGTACCAAAGACTTTTCAATTTCCCTATGGAATTCGGAATTTTGCCCTCAAATCTGTTTGAATTTCCATTGCCACCTTTGGATTTCCTGGGATATGCTTGCAACCCTGTCCATCATCATGCCCAATATTACATCCAAGAATCTTCCAAATTGCATTTGGCTTCATCATCATGTCCAATGCTACATCTAAGTCTGGGATTTTGTTCATTTGGTTATCGTATTGCTCGAGAAACAAATCACTTCGATCTGTCCTTCGTGGTAGCGTCCCTAAGTATATATGCCAACATTCCATGACAGATAATTTCACCACTCGATCCTCTCTTTCAGGTCGAAATAGTTAAGTATGGTAAGAACGAACCCGTACATGGATACCACTCGTCATCATCAGTTCCTGTTGTTCACCGGCTCCTTCATCTTTTCACTTGCCCTTTCAACCTTCGGGTTTGTGACCCAGGACGATGCGATGTCCAAAGGGTTCCGTCATTCATCGGATGGATGAGGTACCTGTCGATAAGCTACTAAACGTACAAGTTACTGCTAGGGTGTACCCTTGTGGAGACGGAGGGACATGCCTTGTTAGGGAAGACCCCGCAGTATGGGAGGTCAGGTCAGGCCAGGCTTGGTGGGCAGGCATTGGCGATAGTGGCGCTGGGCATAATGATCTTCGGCTACAGAGTGGTCGTGTACATCGCACTGTTGAGGGTCGGAGTCACGAAGACGAGAGGGACAAGGTAGATTGGTCGCAACAGGTTATTATCAGTTACAGAAACATTTCCATATCGAATTGATCCACAATAAACCATAATATAAGAAAAGAAATGTTTATTCAAAAATGATAAATTATACCATAATATAAGAAAAGAAATGTTTACTCAAAATTGATAAACTATAAATTTATATGAAATTATAAAATGACGTAACCTTAACATGGGTTTCTAGAAAACAAATTTCATAAGTAATTTTCTGAAATTAATTATTTTTCTGTTTTTATTTTAAATTATATGTAGAAAAACCCACAAAAAATTCAATAGTTTTCATAAATATTTTATTACAATAAAGGAAACAATTCTTTAATTTTTTTATATACAAATTTTTTATAAACGAAAATCTTGTTTGTTATAGGAAACTCAGATTGCCCACCAACCAAGCGTCACAAAATCTTGGTTACTCAGGAAGTGGAAAGAGAACACTATTTTTAATCCAACTTACTTGTTTTATTTTTCAAAATAATTAATACAATGAAAATGATAACACTATTATTACAAAAGTGATTAAAAGAATTCACACAAAAAGTTGATCCCGTAAAATTAAAATGACAATATTTTTTAAAGAATATTAAAAATGAAGTCGTAAATTTTCAATACGTTAAATTATAAAATTTTGCACGATTCTACAAAAGTTTTGTACTTAATATTTTATTGAATATAATGATTTGATATTATCGAGTGATCTAATAAAATAAGGGAGAATCATATAAGATTTTCTTAAATATTATTTTTGGTATAATTATCGTATGAAAAAGTGCTAATTCAAATTGATGAAACAGAATTATAAATATTAATTTGATCTAAGCTTTTTAAAATTTTGCAGAAGCGTTTTATATTTAAAATTTTAAAGTAGCTTATTTGAATCTATTTTTTTTAACAATTGAATTAATAACAAATAATAATAACTAAAATGAAAGTTGAATGCACCAACAATCATAAGGAAAGATAATAACATTCAACAATATCCATCTAAAATATTATTAAAAAAAAGAGGATCCTTCTAAATATTATAACTTTTTTTATATTATAAACTAAAATTAAATATTTCCTTTCTAAATAACGTCCGAGTTCTACAAAATTTAGAATCTATCTTCTGTCTATCTAAAGCAGTTAACAAACACTAATTATATAACTAAAATAATTTGACTTTAAAAATTGATTTTCTTTTTACCGCTCACTCCCAAACTCACCAATACAAAATTAAATAGTCTGCTTTTGAAAAAAGTTAGGTTTTTTTAACCACCAAACTATCAAATCGGCCAAATTAATGACGTGTTTCTTATATTAATCCTTATTAATTTAGAAATAAGGTAAAACGAATCCGATCGTAGTGAGTTACAAGTATTTCGACGGAATATGTTTTGAAGTTTGAGTAGGACAAAAGTAGAAAAAGACCATTATATATATTTTTTTTTTTTACCTTCCTTTCATGTACTAAATTTTTTATGGTAAAATAATTTGGAATATAAAGTCCAATATGTAATTTTGATTTGGAGAGTTAAATCACAGACATCTAAACATTTGATTTTTTGTTATTAATTAGTACGTGATAAAATGATTTCGAATATGAAGTATTCAACCACTTTAATCATAAATAAGTAAATATTTTTATTGCTGGGACAAGAGAATCTAAACACAATGTTCTGATTTTTTTCATATTCGATATATTTAACTAAATGTACTCATTTTATTAAAAAATTAATTTAATATTACTTTTACTAATTATTTCTTACAATAGGAAATTTTTTTCGAGATATTTACTTTAACGTGCAATCTTCCAGGCCCGACTTACACATAGCTTAAGTAATTCTTCGTAATAAATATAGACTTTTTTAGAATAGCTTCTTTTATTCGCACTTTTTTAACTTAAAATTTAGAATGCAGAGTATAATTTTTTTTTTAAGTTTTTAGTAAATTATAATATTTTTATTTAAATTTTTTGAATTTTCAGATTTTTAATGATTGTTACCGAAAAGGAAATGTTTACACAGAATTGGTAAAGTAAAAATTTATGACGTAAAATCATCATTGAATTTCTAAAAAAATCAAATTTCATGCCTGAACTATATTTTTTTTTCTATTTTTATTTTAAATTATACAAAGAACAAACCCACAAAAAATTCGATACAATATATCGCCGGAAAAGCGTGAGCGGACACCATTTCACGTTTTGTTTCATGCGGTAGTGGAAGAGGGTCAGTATTGGGCAGGAGATGCGAGGGAACCAGAGTTTGTTGTTGCTCGATGAACCGACCTACTGGCTCGAGACGACTGCAGCTCAGAAGATTGTGCGGGAGGTACGTGGACCAGTGAAGGGAGGCCCGACACTGGGCATGACCAGCCATCGAGCCGGCTCTTTTACATGTTACATAACTAGCTTCTGTTCTCGCGAAGGAGTAGTCGAGACAGCCTACTTCGGGTCGGTTGCTGTGAATGCTGCTAATTTCCTCTTCGACCTTGCGAATGGTGTTGTGCCTGACGAGGAAGCTAGAACAGGGGCTGAAGGAGGAGGTCCCGCACAGCAGGAATCGACCGCCAGAGTCATAAGGAAGGGCACAGTCACAAGGACTTAGGTCCATGGCCGGCGACGTAGTGACAGCAGTTTGATATCCTCCTACGGAGGCATTTCCAAGACAAGAATCAGGAGTCATTGTCCGAATTGAAGCTATGATAGGTCCTACTCATCGCTTTTTTGCGCGACCTCCTCTGGTGCCAGTCTGGTCGCTTCTCTGTGCGGCATGAAGTCACCAGAGGTGGCAACAGAAGAACGACGACAAGGACCTGCCCTACCTTCATGCCGGAGAATGATTCATGCTTCCTCTCCTCGGCACGCCTCCGTAGGAGGATATGAAACTGCAGTCGATGTGTCTCCAGCCACCGACCTAAGTCCTTGTGACTGTCACGACTCTGGCCGTCGCCTGCTGTCGTGCGGACCTCCTCGTTCGGCCCCTATTCTTGCTTGTGCAGAGACAAAGGATCGCCTCAATCCAAGCTCTGGTCTTCCTTGTAGGTCATTCGCAAGGTGGAAGAGGAAATCTGCTTTATTAATGACAACTCCGACTCGAAATAGTTAGTCACGACTGCTCTCTCGCTAGAGTAGAGTGGGCTGCCCACTGCCAACTGCAGCCACTTATGGAAAATGTAAAAGTGTCAGGCTCGATGGCTGATGTATGATGGTCACGACCACCGTCCGCCTCCCATCACTAGTCCACGTACCTGTCGCACGATCTTCTGAGCGGCAGCCCTCTCGTGTCTAGAGTTCGGTTCATTGAGCAACACCAAACTACGGTTAAGTAACATCACCTGCCCGATATGATGGCCCCCTCGTTCTTATATAATATAACATAATATATAATCTAATATGATAAATTCGAAAATCCGGAATAAAACAATAAATAAATAAAGAAGATACAAAATTAGAGTTTGAATCAGACAAAACCCGAAAAAGACCGTTAGTTAGTGGTTGCAATTTTTTTACCTTCCTTTCATGTACTAAAGTTTTTACGATAAATTTTTCTGGAATATAAAGTCCAATATGTAATTTTGATTTGGAGAGTTAAATCACCGATATCTAAAGATTTGATTTCTTTTGTTATTAATCAGTACGTGATAAAATGATTCCGGCAACCTCTTTGATCATTAATATCTTAAATATTTTTATTACAGGGAGAAGAGAATCTAAACACTCATATTGTTATATTAGATATATTTAACTAAATGCACTTATATTTTAAAAAATTAATTCAATATTACTTTTCCTATAAAGTTCCTTTTTAATTATAAGATTTTTTATGATTGTTACGAAAAAGAAATATTTACACAAATTGTTAAATTATAAATTTATTGAAATTATAAAATGACGTAACATCATCGTTGAATTTTTAAAAAATCAAATTTCATGTCTGAATTAATTTTTTTATGTTTTAAATTATATGATTAACCCACAAAAAACTCGTTGTAGTTTTCAAGAAAGTAATTCTTTAATTTTTGTATATACAAATTTTTTACCTTGTTTGTCGTGGAAGTTCAGATTGCCTGTGAGTAATCCCAAGAAGGCGACACAGGCAGAGGCGTCGACCCATTGCATGGCCATCCACCAGCCATCGAGCCGGCTCTTTTACATAAGTAGCTGCTGTTCTCGCGGAGGAATAGTCGAGACGGCCTACAAAGGGTCTGTCGCCGTGAATGCCGCTGATTTCCTCTTCGACCTTGCGACTGGTGTTGTGCCTGACGAGGAAGCTAGAACAGGGGCTGAAGGAGGAGGTCCGCGCAACAGGAGATGACGGCCATAGTCGTAAGGAAGGGCATTGTCACAAGGACTTAGGTCCGTGGCCGGCGACGTGGCGAAGTGGAGTCTCATATCCTCCTATGGAGGAGTTTCAAGAAGAAGAATCAGGTGTCATGACTGCTGTCTCGCTAGAGTAGAGTGGGCCGCCCACCGCCAACAGCAGCCACTTATGAAAAATGTAAAAGAGTCGGCTCGATGGCTGATGTATGGTCATGACCACCGTCCGCCTCCCATCACTAGTCCATGTACCTCGCGCACGATCTTCTGAGCGGCAGCCCTCTCGTGCCCAGAGTTCGGTTCATTGAGCAACACCAAACTACGGTTAAGTAACATCTCCTGCCCGATATGATGATCCCCTCTTCTTATATAATATAACATAATATATAATCTAATATGATATTATATAATATACATCGTGAGGATCTTTTTCGATAAATCAGAAAATTCGGAATAAAATAATAAATAAATAAAGAAGATTCTCGTTGAAAAATATGTCATGTTCACCGAAATTTGTTAGGATCATATTTTACAATATAAATTTTATATATATATATGAAGAAACTCAAAAGGATCAAAGTAAATAAAATAGAAAATCATCGACATGGCATGGACTAAACAAAGAAAAAAAGACATTCTTTCCCCAAAACCCATAAATCTCTCTGTTTCTTTTTTCCCTCTGCCTTCTATTCCAACAACCCCTTTCCTTCGTTCCTTCCTGCATGCCTTCATTTAAAGGAAAATAATAATTAAAATTAAAATGATAATAATTTCAAAAATGTTAAAAGTGAGGTAGTGAATTTTCAATACGTTGAATTATAAAATTTAGGACGATTACTAAATATAATGATTTATTACTTATCGAATGATCAGAATCATATGAGATTTGCTTAAATATTATTTTTGGTATAATGATCCCATGAAAGAGTGATAATTCAAATTGATGAAACAAAATTAATAAATATTAATCCATTTATAGCTGTTTTGACAAAACTATTCTAAAAAATATGATTAGGTTTTTTCAAACTTTTTGCAGAAGCGTTTGATATTAAAAATTTTAAAGTAGCTTATTTGAATTGATTTTATTTTTTTTAAACGAATAACAAATAATAATAACTAAAATGAAAATTGAGTACACCAACAATCGAAAAAATAATAACATTCAACAATATACTCCTAAATATTATTATAATAGAGTTTAAATTAAAAATCAAATATTTCTTTTTTAACTAATGTGCGAGATCTACAAAATTTAGAATCTGTAACAAACACTAATTATATAACTAAAATAATTTGACTTTAAAAATTATTTTTCTTTTTACCCCAAACGCACCAAGACAAAATTAAATAGTCTGATTTGAAAAAAAGTTATGCTTTTTTAATTACCAAACTCCCAAAGCGGTCCCACAAATTAATGACGTGTTTCTTACATTAATACATTACTCATCAATAATAAGGAAAAGGAATCACATTAATACATTACTCATCAATAATAAGGAAAAGGAATCCGGTCTTAATGAATTAACGCGACGGGATATGTTGGATTTTGAGTTTGACAAAATTTGTAATATTTCCATATTTTGTAATATTTTTGAGTTAATGTAATGGATATGTGATTCTAGCGAGGATAGTGAAAATCAAAATATATATTATGTGCTTCGAATCGTTTTAGGACAACTGGCCTGGTTGTACAACAAGGTATCGATGTAAGATTAAAAATCATAATCATTTAGATATTCGAATTACATCTTATTTTTTGATCGTAATATAATAATTATGAGTTAAAAATTGGATTGCCATTAATTGTTATACGGGAAAAGAACATCTCCACGTACAACAATACCACATGATTTTCCTGTTTTTTTCTAAATCATCAATTAAAATTAAGTCTTGATGGCGGATACAAAAGAAAAAAAAATATTCCATTCTTAATAAAACGACACTACTAATCAATCCAAAATCCACTCAATTAAAGTCACCACTTTTATCAAATTTTAAAAAAAATTACAACAATGTGTATAAAATATATTAAATATTTACACTATATCATCTCCTCCGAATGTGACAATTAATAGTATTTGTTGAAAATGCACCATCGTCGGGCAAGAGCTTTTCCACGTAATTCGGAATGAAAAAAAAATTCTAGTTCTTGTTTTTTGGCTCATGAGTGTACCCGAGCCGGGAGAACTTGCAGAATTGTCGCTTTGCATGTAGATGGTGGAAATATTCCTTTAGCTCGGTTCGATTCACCATCTTCTCAGCTTATTTCTCAGAGATTTTCAGCTTGGCATATCAGATAATTAACATGGTACATATTCTTACGCCCTTCCGCTATCACAAGATTTTGGCAGTCTTCCTCGAATATCCGCTTTTTAATTAAAAAAAATTAGCTTTATACATTACATAATATTTAACTAAAACAACCTAAATTAAAAGAATATATTGTTCTTAAAATCTTGAACATGGAAAATGTATTTATTTTATATTCAAATATAAAAAATAATAATTATATAACTTATGATATAAATTTAGTATCTAGTATAAGGTTTCTAAAGAGTTCTTGGATGGTTCTTTATAATAAGAACCTATACGATAGCGTTACAGGTCGTGGATCTTGTAGTAAAATTGATTATTGGAATTAATTGGTTTAAGTGTTTGGTGAAGGTACTTTAAAAATGTATATAAGCATTCTTACTTTTCTCTTTGCTTTTAAGATTTTTAATCCCGCTTACTTGTTTTTATTTTTCAAAATAATTAATACAATAAAAATGATAGCATTATTATAACAAAAATAACTAAAATAATTCACACAAAAATTTAATCAGCTGCAAAATTAAAATGAAAATAACTTTAAAAATGTTAAAAGTGAAGTCGTCAATTTTCAATATGAAATTTGGCACGATTCTACAATAGTTTTATACGTAATATGTTACTGAATATAACAATTCGATGCTTATCAAATGATCTAATAAAATAAGGGATAATCATATAAGATTTGCTTAAATATTATTTTTGGTGTAATGATCCAATGAAAAGGTGCTAATTCAAATTGATGAAACAAAATTAATAAATATTAATCCATTTAGTTGTTTTGACAAAACTATTTTTTGAAAATTTGTTCAAGTTTTTCAGACTTATGCAAAAATGATATTAAAAGTTTAAAGTAGCTTATTTGAATCGATTTTATTTTTCTAGTCAATTGATTTAATAACAGATAATAATAACTAAAATGAAAGTTGAATACACCAACAAGAAAAATAATGACATTCAACAATATCCTTCTAAATATTATTTTTTTAAAAAGGATCCTTCTAAATATTATTTTAATATTATAATTTTATAAATATATAGTTTAAATTAAAAAACAAATATTTCTTTTCAAACTAATGTGCGAGATCTACAGAATTTAGAATATGTAACAAACACTCATTATATAACTAAAATAATTTGACTTTAAAAATTGATTTTCTTTTTGTCCGCACACTCCCAAACGCACCAATACAAAATTAAATAGTCTGATTTGAAAAAAAGTTAGGTTTTTTAACCGCCAAACTCACGGCCAAATTAATGATGTATTTCTTATATTAATACATTACTCATCCTTATTACTCACTGCGCTCTCCTCAGGCCCTCTTCGTCCGTCAGCCGCCGTCCCTCCATCGTACACCCTGACAGAGATGACGAGACCACCGGACGACGCGGTGATTGACCTAGAGGACGGTCGCACCGACGGCGACGTCGCGGCGGTCCATGCGAAGGCTATCTGCGAGCGCGCGAACCTCCCATTGACGTTGAAGGTCTTTCTTTTCCTCCTCTCGTTCTTTCTTTCTTTTCTTGCTTTGGATGATTGAGAGGGGTTCTCGGGGAGGCAAAGTGATGTTTCTTGATGATTCAATGCGGTGCAGTTTGAAGATGTGGTTTACAAGATCAAGGTGCCGAAACCCGGGAGATCGGGGTTGTCCCTCACCAAGCGCGGGAATACGGCGGATAAGGTGATCCTGAAGGGGATTACGGGGGTCGTCCGACCCAGGGAGATCCTGGCCATGCTTGGTCCCTCTGGGAGTGGCAAGACGACCCTCCTTACTGCCCTCGGGGGACGTCTCGGTGGGGGTCGGCTCGAGGGGAGGGTGACCTACAATGGGAGGCCGTTCTCGAACTCACTGAAGCGTGCCACGGGGTTCGTTACCCAAGATGATATTATGTACCCTAACCTGACCGTCGCCGAGACCTTGACGTACACAGCTCTCTTGAGGCTGCCCAAGACCTTGAGTAAGCATGAGAAGGTGGCACATGCAGAGGCTGTCCTGACACAGCTCGGGCTGACCCACTGCCGGAACAGCTTGATCGGAGACCGTTTCACGAGGGGTGTTTCGGGTGGGGAGCGGAAGCGGGTGAGCATCGGGCAGGAGATGCTAGTGAACCCGAGCCTGCTCTTACTCGATGAACCGACCTCCGGGCTCGACTCGACTACCGCACAGAAGATTGTGCGGGAGTTATGGGGACTAGCGAAGGGAGGCAGGACGGTGGTCATGACAATCCACCAGCCATCGAGCAGGCTCTTTTACATGTTTCACAAGGTGTTACTGTTGTCAGAGGGCAACCCTCTCTACTTTGGCGAGGGAGCGGTCGCGATGGCCTACTTCGAGTCGGTTGGCTATGCTCCCTCTGTGGCCATGAATCCTGCAGACTTCCTCCTAGACCTTGCGAATGGCGTTGCGCTTGACGAGGAACACCAGGGCGTGGACGACCTGAGGCAGGTCCTTGTCTCTTCATACAAGGAGAAGCTTGAACCGGGGGTGAAGGAGGAGCTCCGTGCCATGGGAGATGACGGCCAAGGCCCCGAGGGTGGGCATAATCACAACGATTTTGGTCGGTGGCCGGCTACATGGATGCAGGAGTTTCATATCCTCCTAAGGAGGGGTCTCAGGGAGAGGAAGCATGACTCATTCTCCGGAATGAAGGTAGGACAGGTCCTCGTCGTCGCTTTTCTGTGTGGCCTCCTATGGTGGCAGTCTGATATCAACCATCTTCAGGATAAGGTACTACGACCCCACCTCGTTATCCTGTTCTTTCCGAGATTACTACTGTTAATGCTCTGTCGTCTTTCTCTGTCCGACGTGCAGATCGGTCTGCTGTTCTTCTACACAGGTTTCTGGGGCTTCTTACCGATGTTCAATGCCATCTTCGCATTCCCCCAGGAGAGGTCCATGCTCGACAAGGAACGTTCCTCGGGGATGTATCGCCTGTCATCCTACTTCCTCGCACGAATAGTCGGCGACCTCCCCATGGAGCTCATCCTCCCGACGATCTTCCTGACAATAACCTACTGGATGTCAGGGATGCGACCTGACCTTGCCTCCTTCCTCCGAGCCCTCTTCACCCTCCTCTACAGCGTCCTGGTGGCGCAAGGGTTGGGGCTCGCGATCGGTGCCATCATCATGGACCTGCTTTCAGCCACCACCCTGGGGTCAGTCGTCATGCTCAGTTTCATGCTCGCAGGAGGATTCTACGTGCAGAAGGTGCCTCAGTTCATCTCCTGGATATGCTACTTCTCGATAAGCCACTACACGTACAAGCTGCTACTGGGGTCACAGTTCGACCAACGCTCGACGTACCCCTGTAAAACGAACCCAACAGGGTGGTGCCTGGTGGGGGAGTATCCGGCAGTGCACAAGGTGGGTCTGGACGGGTATGCGGTGGCCGCCATCGCCCTCGGGGTTATGTTAATTGGGTATTGTTGACATGGCAATTAATTTTGGGCCTGAGTTTAGAACAGAAACCCAGTAATCCCTCAAGTCATACTCCCAGTCGGCCCAAGGCGTAGTCGTCTAGGCCAACTCATGACGAAATCGACTAGGTCGACTTATGACGAAGTCGACTAGGTCGATTTATGAATGGGGTCGACTAGGTCGACTCATAACGAAGGAATATAGTGATCAAAGCCAGTCAAGATGACTCAACAGTAGCTAGGTCTGCTAGTAGGGTCAAGTCGACGGAATCCTGGATAAGTCGACCAAGTCATAGTCCGTACAGATCAGTCAAGTCGACGAGGTTGAAATAAATTTATTCATTTACGTTTGCTAAAGATCGTAACTGATCTTAAATATCCAGGAACGTGATCCCATATATCAAGGAGGTTGTTGAGACACTCCCACGACATTAGGGATCACGATCTATAACACGATCTGCAAAACGATCTATCTGTTACGCGTTAATCGCGTACAAATCCTCTATAAATAGTAGAAGGATTTTTCAAGATAGCACGACCATACACAGCCAAAACTCTGAAGTTTGTTCGTCAACCTTAGAAAATTAGACACCTTGACCCGGTTTATAGGTCAACTCCCCTTCCACCGACAGAGTGAGCTCGTAGGGCCTTTGCCGTCAACCTCCCGCCAGCGACACCACCGACGGAGTGAGCTCGTAGGGCCTTCGTCACAGTTTTCCGCCAGCGACTGCCACCGACGGAGCGAGCTTCCAAGGCCTTCGTCACAAGTTCTCCGCCGTCACAGACTTCCACGTCATTGTCACCGTTTACACCTTTTATTTCTGATGGCTGTAAGCCCTTTTCTTTTATTTTAAAGATTGTAAGACTTGCATTCTAGTTCAATAAAATTGTGCATCTTCTTACTGGCGACCACAATTCGATTCCTGTGAGTCCTTTGCCAAATATTTCCGACGTGATCCGTTCTATAGGCGAACACGTTTTTGGCGACCACAGTGGGAGAACATGCCGAGAAATACTCGAAGTACTACTACCCATGAATTTCAGAATCCTCTAAATGGGGAAAACCAGTCAGAACTTCCTCCGGGAGTGGGCTTGCAAGCGCCGGCCCTAGGAGGCCAGGCAGCTACAAACCAGTCACAACTTCCTCCGGGAATGGACTTGCCCGCGCCGGCCCTAAGAGGCCAGGCAACTACGAACCAGTCCACTTTTGATTCACATACCCCGTCCGAATTTATTTCAAGACTGGAGTTCCACAAAGAACTGGGGGATGTGCGTCAGGAGTTGACTGATATGAAGGGTATTCTAATGGATGTCCAAACTCTAATAGGGCGTCTTTCTGGCCCAAGAGATGAGGAAAGACTAAGGCCTCGTATGAGTGAAGTCCCCTTTAGGGAGTCTACGTTCATGACAGACGCTCGACGGACTGCTCAAGGGTCACGTAACGTGACTTTTGAGCAATCTGAGATAAGGACAAATGCTCTTTTTGAGCCCGGGAATTTGGTTCCCCCTGGTCGACCCTCTTCATCACGTAATCGACCAGCGAATACGTGTTGGAATGAGGAGGAGGACTTTCAAGAGGAGACAGATCGAGGGGAGGATTTTATTCCGACTCATCGCCCTAGAAAAGAACCTGTAGTCGACGCGACGAGAGACCCCTATGAGTCTGGACCCCAAAGTGGAAACTTTCGGGAGGAGCCTTCTTTTTACATGAGGAATCCAGCGAATCAGGCAGCGGGGGAAAGATCTCCGTTCAGCCCGATAAGGTCGACTCGACCTTCGGCGCAAGCCCCAGTAGGCGGCGTACCCCCAGACTTGAGGGAGGCCATAACTCAGGTTATAGAACAAGTCGTCCCCGGAATAGCTCGGCAAGACGATGCCTGTTTGTACAGGTCTCCCTATCCCGCATATGTCGACAGGGATTTCCCTCTACCTAGAGGTTATAGGGTGCCCGACTTTACTCGTTTTTCGGGTGAAGATGAAATGACCCCGCTCGAGCATGTCGCTCGCTTCACTCACCAACTTGGTGAGGCGGCCGGGAACGACTTCTGGAAACTGAAGCTCTTCCCTAATTCGTTAACGGGAGACGCCTTTACATGGTATGCGAGTTTGCCGCCAGGGTCAATAGCCTCGTGGACCCAGATGCAGTCTATGTTTGTTAAGACCTTTGCTCGACTGGACACCCCCATGTCGATGTTTGAGGTTATGCGCCTTAAGCAGGCTAACGGAGAACACCCAGGGCAGTTTCTAATGAAACTTAGGAGGGCCTCATTACGGTGTAGACCCCCCATACCGGAGAAGGATCAGTTACTTCTCGCATTAAATGCGTTGACTATCCCGTTTCGAAAAAAGCTGCAGGGCGAGCGCTTTGCTGACCTGTATGACTTAGCCAGGAGGGCTACTGAGTATTATCAGCTCCTTACAGAGGAAGCCCAGCTGACTCGAGCCTACCAAGTCGACACTTACGAAGTCGACGTAGCGGAATTTGTCAAGGGGGAGTCGACCATATGCGATCCCTTGACTAAGAAGAATTCCAAAGCTAAGGCATCCCAAAAGAATGCCGAAGAAAGAAAATATTCTTTTGACACGGATAAAGTCGACGCTATATTCGACTGGCTTCATCAAAGGAAAAGGATTAGACTTAAGCCCGGCCATCGAGTCCCTCAGACAGATAGGGAAAAGAATAGGAATTACTGCAAGTGGCATGGGTCCTTCACCCATGCTACCAAGGACTGTTTGTCCTTTAGGAATGTCATCCAGGATTTAATAGAGTCTAAAGAGCTCCGTTTTCCTGAGGTCGACGAAGTTGCCATGGTGGATGATAACCCGTTTGGGGATGAAGTCGCCATTCATACGTTTGACATATTTGATGCTGAGGTTAATCTCTTAGAAGTTATTAATGACTCTGCTGTGCCCTCGCAGGACTTACAAGCAACCGGCGAGACTTTGGTGGCTAATGCCCTGATGAAGCGACTGGCTGAGCGTGGGGTCTTCATTCTGCCCAAAGGAAGGGAGAAGTGGCTATGCCACTGGCACTTGAACGACACCCACACTACGGATCAGTGCCACACGTTCAAGAAGTACCTAATGGACAGCAAGACGGAGGAGTGGTATGACTTGACCCCGTTCGAGGAAGCAGCAATGTCGCTAAACACCCCCCGAGGGTCTTCTCATGCCCTCAAAAGCCCTCCTAGCGCAGATCGCCGATTAGCCTTGCGAGGAGGAAGAGGAGGCCCCCAGGGTCACAAGGGGAATGGAGAGGCAGTCGCCCGGGGAACAGAACGCCCAGCACGGCGACTGGAGTTCATAGACTCGTCTGGCCAAAGGGTCATCAAACAGGGGTACACTAGAACTACCCCTGTCAAGGAGATCAGGCCGGTAGAGGAACAGAAGGGAGCGGACCAACCTCAGCAGGCCATGAATCGCAGGCCTCGCTACGCGTCGCAGACAGTTGATCCTCAGGAGCTGCGGAGAGGGCCACCCATCGCCCAATTCTTGGACGAAAAGCTGCTGTGCCAAAAGTGCAAGCTGATCGCCCACAACCGCATACTCATAACCCAGCTCTGCACAGCATGCTGCGTTAACTACTTCCTGCGGCTCGTCGACCTATCCGCAAAAGGGGAGATGCTGGTGAAAGCAGTCCGCCCTGAGGGCTCAGGTAGCTCGAACCCTAACAAGCCCTCTTCGAATAGGCCAGCAGATAACCCTGTGTAGGTAGGATATGATCCAGCCGACGGAAGGTTTGTAGAGGTAAGTCGACTTCCTTTTGGTTCTAAGAAACCAAGGTTTGTCAAAGCGCTTAACCCTTCGTCTCAATGGCAGAAGGCGGAAAGGAAGGTTACACTTCCCGTGAGGGCTCAAAAGAGAAAAGAAAGGCGTCTAAGTCACGCCCAGAAGAAGCCAAGAATGACTCCTGTGATGCCACCCTTTGACGGGAACCATGCCACAGGGAAGCAAGTCGCAGAACCCGAGCAGGTCGAGTCTACTGACTACTCGGAAGACCCAGGCTCGAGCTTCGACTACACTCCTCTACGAGGAGATAAGCCCTGCGACTTCAACGCAGAGCGAGGGCCCCTCGTGAGCTGTAACGCTCTTACCCTCCCTGCGGAATTCGCCTGCAACAACAAGTCGGAGGCACCGAAAGGTAAAACTCCAGACTCTAAACTCACTACATTTCCTTCTGGCTTCCCTCTGCACTGGTTAAGGAAACCATCAGATCGCATGAAACAGCACATGCATTCGCTGTACATCTCAGCCACCTTTGATGGTGTCCTAGTAGGCCGAGTTTTAATAGACAATGGCGCCACTGTCAATGTTCTTCCCTTCGCCAAGTTTAGATTACTTGGGTACAAGCCCAGCGAGTTGGTGCGAACCGACGTAGCTGTAAGCGGCTTTAATGGGAGAAAATCCGAGTGCCTAGGCATATGCTCCGTGCGCCTAGGCGTCGGGAGACATGAACAGGAAACTGCTTTCTTTGTAATCGATATAGCCCCTTCATTTAATGCGCTTTTAGGACGCGATTGGCTCCACAAGGCCGCTGCGATTCCGTCTACTTTGCATAGGGAGTTAATTTTATGGCTTGACTCGGAAATAGAAATTGTTAAGGCTGATGAATACTCCTGTTGTGACAAGGGTATTTTGCATGCAGAGACGTGCAAGACAGTTAAAGACCTTACTCTGGACCAGCGCTACAAGCTGGGAGACCCCACAGTCGGACCCCTAGGTGAACCATCGGGGAAGTTCGACTTCATCGTAAGCTATGGCACCTCTCACCCCAAGCCTGACGAAGGACCGATTGTACCAACAGGATGGGGGCCCGACTTCACGGATAAGGACATAGACGAGGTCCTGCAGGAAGTAGTCCCGACCAAAGATGGAGGCGAGACAAACAACAGCCCTAATGACAACAAGGGAGAAGCGCCTAAGAGCCAAGAGAGCACTGCGACGGAGTTGGAGCCCGATAGACTCCTGCACGAAGGGATGTATGGACAGTGAGGAGAAAGGTCATGCAGTCACTGATATCCTACAGCGACTTCAGAAGCATGTTAGGATGACTAGGAAAGTAAGATGCCAGATAGGCAACATCGATTTCGAAATTAGGTCATGTAATAACGTGGACACCGATTTAGGTGGTGTCCAGAGTCGTGAGTCACTGATGATGCCATGTGACTCACTCGTAGGCGTCAATTTAGGCGAGGCATCAAGCCCTCGAATTGTTTTCGTCAGTTCCTCAATGAATAAAGAACTTTTCCATTCTATCAAAGCTACTCTAGAAGAGTTTAAAGATTGTTTCGCTTGGGATTACACTGAGATGCCTAGCCTAGATCGCCGACTTGTGGAACACAAGTTACCAATCAAAACAGGATTTAAACCAGTCCAACAGGCGCCGAGGAGAATGACTCATGAAGTCACTCAAGCAGTATTCGAGGAAGTCAAAAAGCTCTTTAAGGCCGGATATATAAGGACATCGAGGTACACCGAATGGATATCCAGTATAGTTCCTGTCATTAAGAAGAATGGTAAGATTAGGGTTTGCATCGACTTCAGAGACTTGAATCGTGCCACTCCAAAGGATGAGTACCCTATGCCCATCGCAGACGATTTAGTCGACAAGACTGCAGGGCACCAAATTATGTCCTTCATGGATGGTTTCTCAGGATATAACCAAATCTTCCTAGCCGAGGAGGATATCCATAAAACTGCGTTCAGATGTCCCTTAGGCATTTTCGAATGGGTAGTCATGCCATTCGGACTCAAAAACGCTGGGGCAACCTACCAACGGGCCATGAATGCTATATTTGATGCCTTGATTAGCAAAACGGTTGAAGTATACATAGATGATATAGTGGTCAAGTCACAAGACGAGAAGTCACATGTTAATGACCTTAGAAATGCTTTCATTCAAATGAGAAAGCATCAGCTCAAACTAAACCCTCTCAAATGTGCCTTCGGAGTCAGAGCAGGGCATTTCCTAGGGTTTCTAGTTCATCAACGCGGCATAGAAGTCGACCAGAACAAAGTGAACGCCATTCAAAGATTGAACCCTCCGAGTAATAAAAAGCAGTTACAGGCTTTCTTAGGAAGGGTCAATTATCTAAGACGATTTATAGGTAACGTCGCTGGACGGACAGAAGTTTTCTCGACTTTACTAAAGGCAAAGGGAAATTTTGTGTGGAGCGACGAACACCAAAAAGCATTTGAAGGCTTAAAGGAGTACTTAATGAAACCGCCTGTGCTGGCCCCTCCTCGGATAGGAAAGCCCTATCTGCTTTACGTGGCAGCAACTGAATCAGTCATCGGTGCCATGTTGGCCCAAGAGGCGGAGGACAAAACTGAGAGAGCAGTCTACTACTTGTCAAGACAATTGACTGCTACAGAAAAGCGCTATACGATTAAGGAAAAGTTATGCCTGTCAGTCTTTTATGCTGTTAAGAAGCTGAGACATTATATCGGATCCCAAGAGGTTCATGTTATTGCCAAGTCTCCAATCATAAAATACTTTTTTGAAAGTCCCCTATTGTCTGGAAGAATTAGTAAATGGAGCTTGGTCCTGTCCGCATACGATCTGCGTTTCAAACCTCAACAGTCGGTGAAAGGGCAGGCCTTAGCCGACTTCTTAGTAAACCACGATCCATCTGCATTAATCGATCAAGAGGAATCCCTTGAGGATGTCTGGCAAGCTTGGTTTGATGGATCTTCGGCAAAATCCGGCGTAGGCATAGGCCTTCATATACTTTCGCCACTAGGAAAGGACGTTCGCCTAGCATATCGTTTGTCGGCGGCCCATACAAACAATGCGACCGAATATGAGGCGTTGATCACGCTCTTGAAGGAATTGTTAGCCTTGGGAGCCAGGAAAGCCAGAGTAATGGGAGACTCTCAACTGGTTGTTAACCAGATGAACGGCGACTCTCTATGTCAAGAGAAACTCGCACCTTATCATCGAGTCGCTCAAAGGCTAGTCAAGCGGTTCGAAGCAATTACTTTCCTCTTTGTAGGCCGGGAGGAAAACACAATCGCTAACGACTTAGCCCAAAAGGCTTCAGGGTACAGGGCCAAAAGAGGAAGCGATTGTATCCCAGAAATAGCTTCCCACCTAGCTCCCCAAGGCGACGCGTTCACTCTGAACATAATGACAAGCGATAAAGATTGGAGGAGGCCAATCACCGACTTCCTCTCCGACCCAACACAAAAGGCGAGCCAAAGAATCAAGACTCAGGCTTTATCGTATACCCTTATAGATGGGGTACTTTACAGAAAGTCCAAAGTAGGAGTCCTACTAAGGTGCGTCGACTTAGACGAAGCGACCCCAATTATGTTGGAGACTCACCAGGGTTTATGCGGGTCTCACGAATCTGGCACCAAAATGTCTTGGACTATCCAAAGACATGGTTTTTACTGGCCATCAATGCTAAAGAACTGCATAGAAATGGCTAGGGGATGCCAAGAGTGTCAAAAACATGGTCCGGTGACAAGGGCCCCAGCGTCCGACTTAGTCCCAGTCATTAAACCTTGGCCATTTAGAACTTGGGCCCTGGATATAATCGGAGAAATTCAGCCACACTCGAGTAAAGGCGATGCCTATATTCTAGTCGCTACAGACTACTTTACTAAGTGGGTCGAGGCTCAAGTATATAAGAAAATTGACCACAAAGAGGTGATCGACTTTCTCAGATCTTCCATCATTTATAGATTTGGGATTCCCCAGAATATTGTAGTAGACAATGCCACCGTTTTCAATAATGAGAAGGTGCGTGAATTTGCTGCTGAGTTCAGCTTTTCGATCACTAATTCGACACCTTATTACCCCCAGTCGAATGGACAAGCTGAAGCTACTAATAAGCTCATAAAGAATAACATTCAGAAAATGGTTGGTGCAAATCCAAGAGAATGGCACAAACTATTACAAGACACCTTGTGGGCTCTAAGAGTCACCAAGAGAGACGGCACAGGAGAAGCCCCTTTTTCGCTAGTATATGGGCAAGATGCTGTCTTACCTATTGAAATTCGATACAAGTCGCTCAGGGTAGTCCATCCTGACTTGCAAGACGAGGCAATGTACCTCGCTTTAGAAGAATTGGAAAAGAAACGACTCGACGTAATAAATCGACTCGAGGTACATAAGCAAAGAATTGCTAGGCACTATAATAAAAAGGTTGTCCATAAGCACTTCAAAGTGGGCGACTTAGTATGGAAGATGATCCTACCTCTTAAGTCAAAGGACCAAGTCCTGGGTAAGTGGTCTCCTAATTGGGAGGGTCCATATGAAGTGTGCGAGACATACTCGTCTAATACGTATCGACTCATGACCAGAGAAGGGGATAGACACCCATTGAAGGTCAATGGTAAATATCTTAAATCCTACCGCGCGACTATCTGGGAAGCTCATCATAAAATCCTAAGACAAAGGACTCCATTAATTTGGGAAGCGCTTAAATCCTAAGAAAATCGCGCTAGGCTTCAGTAACGCTGTTTGGAAGAATGAATTTAGCGTAGTGGGCAGAAATTCATTCGAGAAACAAGATACTTGATTTATTCAGTAAAGCAAAAATAATCGAATTGCGTTGTTCTTTGGATTACAAGTCTAGCCTCCATAACCCGCCAACTTCTCTAAAATCGAGGACAAGGGATTTACGAGCTCGTCGCTTCGCGTTCACCTTGTTTCGCTGGACATACAGGTCGACGACCTTTTCTCTATCCTTCTCCGCGTTGGCCTCCAGCTCCGCGATTTCTTGGGTATTGATCGACGCAAGCTGCCGAGTCAGGTCATTCTTCAGGTTCGTGTAGAACTCTATCTGTCTCTCTGCCTCGGTCAGCTTCTCTTGCACATCGACCAAACGTTGGCGGGCGTCCTGTGCAGCTTTAGAGGCCTGCCCTCGAGCGTCATTGATCGACTAAATCTTCGAGTCGGTCAAGTCGTAGGTGAGCAGGTCGGCGTAGTAATCCCTCCAGCGGGTCCAATACGTCGACCTGAAGCTCTTGCAGGCCCCCAATATTTCGTCTGTGACCCGAGGGGATGTCTCGATCTCCTTCAACAGCTTCTGCATCTTCTCAAACTCGTCGACGTTTAAGGGGTCAATGAGCAGAAGCTGACAGAATTCCTCAATGTCCTGGTGAAGCTTCACCCATGGGTCGACAGTCGAGGTCGCTGCAGCAGGAGCCTGCAGAAGAAGAAATGAAATGTTGCTAAGACACAATATCCCCGAACAGTCAACACCTCCATGCAATCGAATACTTACCTCTGAAGGTAGTGAATCCTCAAAACTTTCGCTCGAAGAAGTGGGGGGAGTAGGAGCCTTTTTGCGACCAGCAGTCGCCTTCACTCTCTTCAGACGAGCCTGTGAAGTGTCGCGGTTAGAACCGCGATAACAACGCCATGCCTTGGGTGAAAGAAGAACACGTACCATTGGTGGTGCAGGAGTGGGGACTGAAGAAGAAGGAACGCCCTGCTCTTCCTCCTCTCGCATCGACTGAGGGGGTGCCCCCTCTCGCGTCGACCGAACTGAAGGATCGACTGCAACCGTAGTGGTTCCTTCTTGTAGCAGGACTTCAGGAGCCTGCTCTTCCTGGAGTAGAGTGCAATAAAGCGAAAGTTCATATATGAACTAGGGTAATATATTCTAGTAGGGAGTCGAGCTCACCTCGGCGGTCAAAGCCGTTGCGCCCGTCTCGAACACAACCAGAGTAGGCTGGTCACTACCTCTGGTTGACGCTTCACCCTAGGCAATATAGTGCGGGTTAGATACAGAAGCTCAAGATGAATTAGAACCAGTAGAGTCATACCTCTGTAGTCGCTCCTCGAGCGACACCGACCGTCGCTAAGGTCGCAGGCACCGCAGCAGATGATGAACTCATGGGGGCCACCGCTGCTGGCGACCTCGAAGAAGAAGTCGCCGCTACGGTAGTCGACGACTTGGGAAGAGGAGCCGCCACTGGAGCGGGTACCTTCACTAGCCTCCTCCTCTGGGATAGAGGCATCTCCTCAAGATCTCCTTTCTCGGCCGCCTTGCGCTTTGGAGCGCCTTTAGTTCGAGCCTTAACAGGATCACCTGCAGCTGTTTCCCTGGAGCTCGCCACCTTAGCTTTCCCCTTGCCAGTCGACTTAAGCCTAGAAGGAACAGGGGCAAGGGGAACCTTAGGCTTGGATTTTTCAGAGCCCTGAGGCATCATTGATCCTGAAAAGGAGAAAGCTCGCGGTTAATACTAAGAACCCAATACTCTTAAAGTAAAGCTAAGTCTTTACCTTTCGCTTTGGTATGTGCGTCGCCTAGGTAAAAATCAGGCTCCTTGGAAACCTCCAAGAAATGCATCAAAGCCCGCAGCTCTTCATAAGTAGTCGACCACAGCACAGTGAAGAACTGTGTGGCGAAACAGGCAGAAGTGCCAGATGGGAATTCTATCTGGGAGAGCTGCGCCTTGCTGTTGAGCAAGTCGAGGGTCTTCGGGGAGATCGGCTTGCACACAATTCTCTTCATCCTATCCCCGCACAAGCCACCGGTAGGATCAGCAAGTGGAACCGCTACGTCCTGGATGAACCCAAACTGCCTTGCACACAGCTGAGGGTTATAGGCTTCAAAGGTCAGGTAGCCATCGAAGATGACTGGTAGGTCCCTGCGGGTCAATACCCCATTCCAGAAGCCACGAGCAGCTTGAAGTTTAATTTCCTGAGCAAATGTCGTGCCGCCTGGAAAGGGTGCCCAGTTGCGTCGATCTGCCCTGCCAAAGTCGACGATGTGCTTCATGTGGCCAGTAATCGATGTCATAAGCCATTGATCCTTCCGCTGGCAGCACTGCTCCAAGATGGTCTCCCCATAATAGGCCGACTCGAGGGGCGAAGCAAGGCCCTTGAACCCAGTCAATCCTGGCATCCACATAGCCGACCAGAGGTGAACTAACCAGAGCAATCCTCCTGCTGGATGTTTTGGAAACGGCTTGATCTGAGTCGTCGCTCTGTCCAGATCATGGTAAACGAGACCCAAAATGAAGGGGCCCCAAGAGATTTCTTCATTGGTCTCCCTCAGAAAGTTGGCCACTGGATAAGAAGTGTGGCTGACCTTCTTCCCTGGGAAGCAATAGACAAACTTGCTTAACCAAGTGCTGAGGAACTCGACCTCTTCCCGGGTGCCAAAACACTCGGTCGACAACTTCTCATCTGGCTCTTTGCCTGCTGAGGCCATTTTTAAGTGCCTGTTTACCACCTCCATGTACTGAAGGGCGCCCTTGGGATTAATATCGCCTGCCAGGGAGTATTGGCGAACAGGGAGGCTATTGACTTTGCACCTGGCCAAAATCTTCACATCTGCCAATGTAATAGACATGGGGCCCTCCGGGAAATAGAAGCAATTGACTGAGGAATTCCAGAAAGGCAGCATAGCCGAGCAGACTCTAGGATCACAGTTCTTGTCTGCCACGGACATCCTAAAGAACCTCAGAATCTTCTGATTCCTAAACCTCTCTGTGAAATGCTCCTCCCACATCTCGAGCCATTCCACCATCTCAGATTTAGACGCAGAAGGAAAACACAGGAAGGATCCCTGACCTTCCCAGTTGAGGGGATCGACGAAGTTGGGATGGCAAATCGGGATGGGCTTCTCGGTGACGAGATAGTTGAGCGGCACCGTCCCCGGGAAAAGATGCTCCGGCAGGATAGGTCCGAGAGTGACGCCAGATCCCTGATCCTCTGCGACCGGAACGGGTCCAGTTGGCCCCGCACGCTGATTATGGACCTCAAAAGCCTTAAAAGTCGACATCTTTTCTAGGATCGAAAGATTTTTAAGGAGGGAGACGAGGAGTTTTCTCGGAAGCGAGGGTTTCTGGTTTCTTGGAGAAGATGGAGAAGTGTTGAGCAAGGAAGAAAAGTGCGGGAAAAGGATGATGACTCTCCTTTATATAGGGTCTGATTTTTGCTGAGTCGGCATAGCCAACCCAGCATAAAAGGGGGGCTTATGTGTTGACATGGCAATTAATTTTGGGCCTGAGTTTAGAACAGAAACCCAGTAATCCCTCAAGTCATACTCCCAGTCGGCCCAAGGCGTAGTCGTCTAGGCCAACTCATGACGAAGTCGACTAGGTCGACTTATGACGAAGTCGACTAGGTCGATTTATGAATGGGGTCGACTAGGTCGACTCATAACGAAGGAATATAGTGATCAAAGCCAGTCAAGATGACTCAACAGTAGCTAGGTCTGCTAGTAGGGTCAAGTCGACGGAATCCTGGATAAGTCGACCAAGTCATAGTCCGTACAGATCAGTCAAGTCGACGAGGTTGAAATAAATTTATTCATTTACGTTTGCTAAAGATCGTAACTGATCTTAAATATCCAGGAACGTGATCCCATATATCAAGGAGGTTGTTGAGACACTCCCACGACATTAGGGATCACGATCTATAACACGATCTGCAAAACGATCTATCTGTTACGCGTTAATCGCGTACAAATCCTCTATAAATAGTAGAAGGATTTTTCAAGATAGCACGACCATACACAGCCAAAACTCTGAAGTTTGTTCGTCAACCTTAGAAAATTAGACACCTTGACCCGGTTTATAGGTCAACTCCCCTTCCACCGACAGAGTGAGCTCGTAGGGCCTTTGCCGTCAACCTCCCGCCAGCGACACCACCGACGGAGTGAGCTCGTAGGGCCTTCGTCACAGTTTTCTGCCAGCGACTGCCACCGACGGAGCGAGCTTCCAAGGCCTTCGTCACAAGTTCTCCGCCGTCACAGACTTCCACGTCATTGTCACCGTTTACACCTTTTATTTCTGATGGCTGTAAGCCCTTTTATTTTATTTTAAAGATTGTAAGACTTGCATTCTAGTTCAATAAAATTGTGCATCTTCTTACTGGCGACCACAATTCGATTCCTGTGAGTCCTTTGCCAAATATTTCCGACGTGATCCGTTCTATAGGCGAACAGGTATAGGCTGATTGCTTACCTTGCTTTGATGAGAATTGGGGTCACCAAGAGATAGAAATTTCCTGGGTTTGATCACAACATGAGAATTTGATGGTTTTTTAGTGTAATTCGAGGGGGGTGGCAATCCTTTCTTTTCCATTTCTTTTTTTTTTTATGTTTTATGATTAATAGTTTAATTAATATATGAAAAAACAAAACTACAAACTGTAATAAAGATTGAATATATTTGGGCCAGCCCAACATTGTAATCGAGAACTTGACGTCACTCAACTCAGATCTTTCTCAAAAAGAATGGAGATCCCATCCATCAGGGTGTTGTCGGAGAAGTCGACGTAGGTAAGAGAATCCTGGTTTGTGAAGTTTGGAAGGCTTCCTCTGAGATTATATCCAGCAAGACGAATGTCGTAGAGTTGACGGTTCTTAACTCAGTTGGGAATCACCCCTAAACTGAGGTTATTGTAGGACAGATCAATTACTGAGAGGGATGGCAAGCCAAAGGCCAAAGAATCTGGTAGATTACTCGAGAGCGCATTTCTTGACAATTTCGGGTACCAAAGACTTTTCAATTTCCCTATGGAATTCGGAATTTTGCCCTCAAATCTGTTTGAATTTCCATTGCCACCTTTGGATTTCCTGGGATATGCTTGCAACCCTGTCCATCATCATGCCCAATATTACATCCAAGAATCTTCCAAATTGCATTTGGCTTCATCATCATGTCCAATGCTACATCTAAGTCTTGGATTTTGTTCATTTGGTTATCGTATTGCTCGAGAAACAAATCACTTCGATCTGTCCTTCGTGGTAGCGTCCCTAAGTATATATGCCAACATTCCATGACAGATAATTTCACCACTCGATCCTCTCTTTCAGGTCGAAATAGCTAAGTATGGTAAGAACGAACCCGTACATGGATACCACTCGTCATCATCAGTTCCTGTTGTTCACCGGCTCCTTCATCTTTTCACTTGCCCTTTCAACCTTCGGGTTTGTGACCCAGGACGATGCGATGTCCAAAGGGTTCCGTCATTCATCGGATGGATGAGGTACCTGTCGATAAGCTACTTAACGTACAAGTTACTGCTAGGGTGTACCCTTGTGGAGACGGAGGGACATGCCTTGTTAGGGAAGACCCCGCAGTATGGGAGGTCAGGTCAGGCCAGGCTTGGTGGGCAGGCATTGGCGATAGTGGCGCTGGGCATAATGATCTTCGGCTACAGAGTGGTCGTGTACATCGCACTGTTGAGGGTCGGAGTCACGAAGACGAGAGGGACAAGGTAGATTGGTCGCAACAGGTTATTATCAGTTACAGAAACATTTCCATATCGAATTGATCCACAATAAACCATAATATAAGAAAAGAAATGTTTATTCAAAAATGATAAATTATACCATAATATAAGAAAAGAAATGTTTACTCAAAATTGATAAACTATAAATTTATATGAAATTATAAAATGACGTAACCTTAACATGGGTTTCTAGAAAACAAATTTCATAAGTAATTTTCTGAAATTAATTATTTTTCTGTTTTTATTTTAAATGATATGTAGAAAAACCCACAAAAAATTCAATAGTTTTCATAAATATTTTATTACAATAAAGGAAACAATTCTTTAATTTTTTTATATACAAATTTTTTATAAACGAAAATCTTGTTTGTTATAGGAAACTCAGATTGCCCACCAACCAAGCGTCACAAAATCTTGGTTACTCAGGAAGTGGAAAGAGAACACTATTTTTAATCCAACTTACTTGTTTTATTTTTCAAAATAATTAATACAATGAAAATGATAACACTATTATTACAAAAGTGATTAAAAGAATTCAAACAAAAAGTTGATCCCGTAAAATTAAAATGACAATATTTTTCAAAGAATATTAAAAATGAAGTCGTAAATTTTCAATACGTTAAATTATAAAATTTTGCACGATTCTACAAAAGTTTTGTCCTTAATATTTTATTGAATATAATGATTTGATATTATCGAGTGATCTAATAAAATAAGGGAGAATCATATAAGATTTTCTTAAATATTATTTTTGGTACAATTATCGTATGAAAAAGTTCTAATTCAAATTGATGAAACAGAATTATAAATATTAATTTGATCTAAGCTTTTTAAAATTTTGCAGAAGCGTTTTATATTTAAAATTTTAAAGTAGCTTATTTGAATCTATTTTTTTTTAACAATTGAATTAATAACAAATAATAATAACTAAAATGAAAGTTGAATGCACCAACAATCATAAGGAAAGATAATAACATTCAACAATATCCATCTAAAATATTATTAAAAAAAAGAGGATCCTTCTAAATATTATAACTTTTTTTATATTATAAACTAAAATTAAATATTTCCTTTCTAAATAACGTCCGAGTTCTACAAAATTTAGAATCTATCTTCTGTCTATCTAAAGCAGTTAACAAACACTAATTATATAACTAAAATAATTTGACTTTAAAAATTGATTTTCTTTTTACCGCTCACTCCCAAACTCACCAATACAAAATTAAATAGTCTGCTTTTGAAAAAAGTTAGGTTTTTTTAACCACCAAACTATCAAATCGGCCAAATTAATGACGTGTTTCTTATATTAATCCTTATTAATTTAGAAATAAGGTAAAACGAATCCGATCGTAGTGAGTTACAAGTATTTCGACGGAATATGTTTTGAAGTTTGAGTAGGACAAAAGTAGAAAAAGACCATTATATATATATTTTTTTTTTACCTTCCTTTCATGTACTAAATTTTTTATGGTAAAATAATTTGGAATATAAAGTCCAATATGTAATTTTGATTTGGAGAGTTAAATCACAGACATCTAAACATTTGATTTTTTGTTATTAATTAGTACGTGATAAAATGATTTCGAATATGAAGTATTCAACCACTTTAATCATAAATAAGTAAATATTTTTATTGCTGGGACAAGAGAATCTAAACACAATGTTCTGATTTTTTTCATATTCGATATATTTAACTAAATGTACTCATTTTATTAAAAAATTAATTTAATATTACTTTTACTAATTATTTCTTACAATAGGAAATTTTTTTCGAGATATTTACTTTAACGTGCAATCTTCCAGGCCCGACTTACACATAGCTTAAGTAATTCTTCGTAATAAATATAGACTTTTTTAGAATAGCTTCTTTTATTCGCACTTTTTTAACTTAAAATTTAGAATCGACCGCCAGAGTCATAAGGAAGGGCACAGTCACAAGGACTTAGGTCCATGGCAGGCGACGTAGTGACAGCAGTTTGATATCCTCCTACGGAGGCATTTCCAAGACAAGAATCAGGAGTCATTGTCCGAATTGAAGCTATGATAGGTCCTACTCATCGCTTTTTTGCGCGACCTCCTCTGGTGCCAGTCTGGTCGCTTCTCTGTGCGGCATGAAGTCACCAGAGGTGGCAACAGAAGAACGACGACAAGGACCTGCCCTACCTTCATGCCGGAGAATGATTCATGCTTCCTCTCCTCGGCACGCCTCCGTAGGAGGATATGAAACTGCAGTCGATGTGTCTCCAGCCACCGACCTAAGTCCTTGTGACTGTCACGACTCTGGCCGTCGCCTGCTGTCGTGTGGACCTCCTCGTTCGGCCCCTATTCTTGCTTGTGCAGAGACAAAGGATCGCCTCAATCCAAGCTCTGGTCTTCCTTGTAGGTCATTCGCAAGGTGGAAGAGGAAATCTGCTTTATTAATGACAACTCCGACTCGAAATAGTTAGTCACGACTGCTCTCTCGCTAGAGTAGAGTGGGCTGCCCACTGCCAACTGCAGCCACTTATGGAAAATGTAAAAGTGTCAGGCTCGATGGCTGATGTATGATGGTCACGACCACCGTCCGCCTCCCATCACTAGTCCACGTACCTGTCGCACGATCTTCTGAGCGGCAGCCCTCTCGTGTCTAGAGTTCGGTTCATTGAGCAACACCAAACTACGGTTAAGTAACATCACCTGCCCGATATGATGGCCCCCTCGTTCTTATATAATATAACATAATATATAATCTAATATGATAAATTCGAAAATCCGGAATAAAACAATAAATAAATAAAGAAGATACAAAATTAGAGTTTGAATCAGACAAAACCCGAAAAAGACCGTTAGTTAGTGGTTGCAATTTTTTTACCTTCCTTTCATGTACTAAAGTTTTTACGATAAATTTTTCTGGAATATAAAGTCCAATATGTAATTTTGATTTGGAGAGTTAAATCACCGATATCTAAAGATTTGATTTCTTTTGTTATTAATCAGTACGTGATAAAATGATTCCGGCAACCTCTTTGATCATTAATATCTTAAATATTTTTATTACAGGGAGAAGAGAATCTAAACACTCATATTGTTATATTAGATATATTTAACTAAATGCACTTATATTTTAAAAAATTAATTCAATATTACTTTTCCTATAAAGTTCCTTTTTAATTATAAGATTTTTTATGATTGTTACGAAAAAGAAATATTTACACAAATTGTTAAATTATAAATTTATTGAAATTATAAAATGACGTAACATCATCGTTGAATTTTTAAAAAATCAAATTTCATGTCTGAATTAATTTTTTTATGTTTTAAATTATATGATTAACCCACAAAAAACTCGTTGTAGTTTTCAAGAAAGTAATTCTTTAATTTTTGTATATACAAATTTTTTACCTTGTTTGTCGTGGAAGTTCAGATTGCCTGTGAGTAATCCCAAGAAGGCGACACAGGCAGAGGCGTCGACCCATTGCATGGCCATCCACCAGCCATCGAGCCGGCTCTTTTACATAAGTAGCTGCTGTTCTCGTGGAGGAATAGTCGAGACGGCCTACAAAGGGTCTGTCGCCGTGAATGCCGCTGATTTCCTCTTCGACCTTGCGACTGGTGTTGTGCCTGACGAGGAAGCTAGAACAGGGGCTGAAGGAGGAGGTCCGCGCAACAGGAGATGACGGCCATAGTCGTAAGGAAGGGCATTGTCACAAGGACTTAGGTCCGTGGCCGGCGACGTGGCGAAGTGGAGTCTCATATCCTCCTATGGAGGAGTTTCAAGAAGAAGAATCAGGTGTCATGACTGCTGTCTCGCTAGAGTAGAGTGGGCCGCCCACCGCCAACAGCAGCCACTTATGAAAAATGTAAAAGAGTCGGCTCGATGGCTGATGTATGGTCATGACCACTGTCCGCCTCCCATCACTAGTCCATGTACCTCGCGCACGATCTTCTGAGCGGCAGCCCTCTCGTGCCCAGAGTTCGGTTCATTGAGCAACACCAAACTACGGTTAAGTAACATCTCCTGCCCGATATGATGATCCCCTCTTCTTATATAATATAACATAATATATAATCTAATATGATATTATATAATATACATCGTGAGGATCTTTTTCGATAAATCAGAAAATCCGGAATAAAATAATAAATAAATAAAGAAGATTCTCGTTGAAAAATATGTTATGTTCACCGAAATTTGTTAGGATCTTATTTTACAATATAAATTTTATATATATATGAAGAAACTCAAAAGGATCAAAGTAAATAAAATAGAAAATCATCGACATGGCATGGACAAAACAAAGAAAAAAAGACATTCTTTCCCCAAAACAAAGAAAAAAAGACATTATTTAAAGGAAAATAATAATTAAAATTAAAATGATAATAATTTCAAAAATGTTAAAAGTGAGGTAGTGAATTTTCAATACGTTGAATTATAAAATTTAGGACGATTACTAAATATAATGATTTATTACTTATCGAATGATCAGAATCATATGAGATTTGCTTAAATATTATTTTTGGTATAATGATCCCATGAAAGAGTGATAATTCAAATTGATGAAACAAAATTAATAAATATTAATCCATTTATAGCTGTTTTGACAAAACTATTCTAAAAAATATGATTAGGTTTTTTCAAACTTTTTGCAGAAGCGTTTGATATTAAAAATTTTAAAGTAGCTTATTTGAATTGATTTTATTTTTTTAAACGAATAACAAATAATAATAACTAAAATGAAAATTGAGTACACCAACAATCGAAAAAATAATAACATTCAACAATATACTCCTAAATATTATTATAATAGAGTTTAAATTAAAAATCAAATATTTCTTTTTTAACTAATGTGCGAGATCTACAAAATTTAGAATCTGTAACAAACACTAATTATATAACTAAAATAATTTGACTTTAAAAATTATTTTTCTTTTTACCCCAAACGCACCAAGACAAAATTAAATAAAAAGTTATGTTTTTTTAATTACCAAACTCCCAAAGCGGTCCCACAAATTAATGACGTGTTTCTTACATTAATACATTACTCATCAATAATAAGGAAAAGGAATCACATTAATACATTACTCATCAATAATAAGGAAAAGGAATCCGGTCTTAATGAATTAACGCGACGGGATATGTTGGATTTTGAGTCTGACAAAACCCTTAAATAGGAAAAAGGACCGCTTAGTTAGTGGTTACATTTTTTCTTTTTTTTACCACCAACCTGTCCACAAATTCTACTAATGAAGCACCTCAGCCTTCCTTTCATGTACTAACTAACTTGTTTTTATATAAATAATTGATGATAAAATTATTTGGAATATAAAGTCCAATATGTATTTTTGATTTGGAGAGAGCTAAATCACCGAAATCTAAACATTTGATTTTTTTTATTAATTAGTACGTGATAAAATGATTCCGAACAAAAAAAAAAATTCAATACAATACATCGCCCTCATGAGGGTCGGAGTCACGAAGACGAGAGGGACATGGTAACTGGGTCACAACAGGTGAGTAGGATAGCCCGAGAAGGGGAAGCTTGTCCCATTCAAATAAATCAAAACTCACGTATCGCGCTCGTTCGTTTATTCCGGTTCCAAATCCGAATACCAATCACGTACAAAAACATTTTCATATCGAATTAATCCATGATAAATCATAATATATTATAAATTTATATGAAATTATAAAATGACGTAACATCCTCGTGACTTTCTGAAAAACAAATTTCATACATAATTGAATTAATTTTTTTCTGTTTTCTATTTTGAAATATGAGGAACAATCCCACAAGGAATTCAATACAGTATAGTTTTCAAAAATATTTTATTTCAATAAAGGAAACAATTCTTCAATTTTTGTATATTCAAATTTTATACGAACGAAAATCTTGTTTGCCGTAGGAAACTCAGATTGCCCACCAACCAAGCCCTATTCCCTCTTCACCCTCGAGGGAATCGACCCACGGAGACAACCCAAAAGGCAGGAAGGAGTGTCATCTGCCGGAGGGACCAAGGATGGCCGAGATCTACCCCGGAGAACCCTATGATTCATTCAGGATTGCCTTCTCCGCCTTCTTTCCGGCATTGCCGAGGCTAATCAACACATTTCCGAAGCAGTATTTTGTGAAGTGGACACGCTTGCTTAATTTCCATATTTTGTAATATTTTTGTAATGGATATGTGATTCTAGCGAGGATAGTGAAAATCAAAATATATATTATGTGCTTCGAACCCTTTTAGGACAACTGGCCTGGTTGTACAACAAGGTATCGATGTAAGATTAAAAATCATAATCATTTAGATATTCGAATTACAGCTTATTTTTTTATCGTAATATAATAATTATGAGTTAAAAATTGGATTGCCATTAATTGTTACACGGGAAAAGAACATCTCCACGTACAACAATACCACATGATTTTCCTGTTTTTTTCTAAATCATCAATTAAAATTAAGTCTTGATGGCGGATACAAAAGAAAAAAAAAAATTCCATTCTTAATAAAACGACACTACTAATCAATCCAAAATCCACTCAATTAAAGTCACCACTTTTATCAAATTTTAAAAAAAATTACAATAATGTGTATAAAATATATTAAATATTTACACTATATCATCTCCTCCGAATGTGACAATTAATAGTATTTGTTGAAAATGCACCATCGTCGGGCAAGAGCTTTTCCACGTAATTCGGAATGAAAAAAAAATTCTAGTTCTTGTTTTTTGGCTCATGAGTGTACACGAGCCGGGAGAACTTGCAGAATTGTTGCTTTGCACGTAGATGGTGGAAATATTCCTTTAGCTCGGTTCTATTCACCATCTTCTCAGCTTATTTCTCAGAGATTTTCAGCTTGGCATATCAGATAATTAACATGGTACATATTCTTACGCCCTTCCGCTATCACAAGATTTTGGCAGTCTTCCTCGAATATCCGCTTTTTAATTTAAAAAAATAGCTTTATACATTACATAATATTTAACTAAAACAATCTAAATTAAAAGAATATATTGTTCTTAAAATCTTGAACATGGAAAATGTATTTATTTTATATTCAAATATAAAAAATAATAATTATATAACTTATGATATAAATTTAGTATCTAGTATAAGGTTTCTAAAGAGTTCTTGGATGGTTCTTTATAATAAGAACATATACGATAGCGTTACAGGTCGTGGAACTTGTAGTAAAATTGATTATTGGAATTAATTGGTTTAAGTGTTTGGTGAAAGTACTTTAAAAATGTATATAAGCATTCTTACTTTTCTCTTTGTTTTTAAGATTTTTAATCCCGCTTACTTGTTTTTATTTTTCAAAATAATTAATACAATAAAAATGATAGCATTATTATAACAAAAATAACTAAAAGAATTCACACAAAAATTTAATCAGCTGCAAAATTAAAATGAGAATAACTTTAAAAATGTTAAAAGTGAAGTCGTCAATTTTCAATATGAAATTTGGCACGATTCTACAATAGTTTTATACGTAATATGTTACTGAATATAACAATTCGATGCTTATCAAATGATCTAATAAAATAAGGGATAATCATATAAGATTTGCTTAAATATTATATTTGGTATAATGATCCAATGAAAAGGTGCTAATTCAAATTGATGAAACAAAATTAATAAATATTAATCCATTTAGTTGTTTTGACAAAACTATTTTTTGAAAATTTGTTCAAGTTTTTCAGACTTATGCAAAAATGATATTAAAAGTTTAAAGTAGCTTATTTGAATCGATTTTATTTTTCTAGTCAATTGATTTAATAACAGATAATAATAACTAAAATGAAAGTTGAATACACCAACGAGAAAAATAATGACATTCAACAATATCCTTCTAAATATTATTTTTTTAAAAAGGATCCTTCTAAATATTATTTTAATATATAGTTTAAATTAAAAAACAAATATTTCTTTTCTAATTAAAAGTTAGGTTTTTTAACCACCAAACTTACGGCCAAATTAATGATGTATTTCTTATAGTCGCTGCGCATCGCCTGTCATTACTCATCCTTATTACTCACTGCGCATCGCCTGTCATCCTACTTCCTCGCACGAATAGTCGGCGACCTCCCCATGGAGCTCATCCTCCCGACGATCTTCCTGACAATAACCTACTGGATGTCAGGGATGCGACCTGACCTTGCCTCCTTCCTCCGAGCCCTCTTCACCCTCCTCTACAGCGTCCTGGTGGCGCAAGGGTTGGGGCTCGCGATCGGTGCCATCATCATGGACCTGCTTTCAGCCACCACCCTGGGGTCAGTCGTCATGCTCTGTTTCATGCTCGCAGGAGGATTCTACGTGCAGAAGGTGCCTCAGTTCATCTCCTGGATATGCTACTTCTCGATAAGCCACTACACGTACAAGCTGCTACTGGGGTCACAGTTCGACCAACGCTCGACGTACCCCTGTAAAACGAACCCAACAGGGTGGTGCCTGGTGGGGGAGTATCCGGCAGTGCACAAGGTGGGTCTGGACGGGTATGCGGTGGCCGCCATCGCCCTCGGGGTTATGTTAATTGGGTATAGGCTGATTGCTTACCTTGCTTTGATGAGAATTGGGGTCACCAAGAGATAGAAATTTCCTGGGTTTGATCACAACATGAGAATTTGATGGTTTTTTAGTGTAATTCGAGGGGGGTGGCAATCCTTTCTTTTCCATTTCTTTTTTTTTTTTATGTTTTATGATTAATAGTTTAATTAATATATGAAAAAACAAAACTACAAACTGTAATAAAGATTGAATATATTTGGGCCAGCCCAACATTGTAATCGAGAACTTGACGTCACTCAACTCAGATCTTTCTCAAAAAGAATGGAGATCCCATCCATCAGGGTGTTGTCGGAGAAGTCGACGTAGGTAAGAGAATCCTGGTTTGTGAAGTTTGGAAGGCTTCCTCTGAGATTATATCCAGCAAGACGAATGTCGTAGAGTTGACGGTTCTTAACTCAGTTGGGAATCACCCCTAAACTGAGGTTATTGTAGGACAGATCAATTACTGAGAGGGATGGCAAGCCAAAGGCCAAAGAATCTGGTAGATTACTCGAGAGCGCATTTCTTGACAATTTCGGGTACCAAAGACTTTTCAATTTCCCTATGGAATTCGGAATTTTGCCCTCAAATCTGTTTGAATTTCCATTGCCACCTTTGGATTTCCTGGGATATGCTTGCAACCCTGTCCATCATCATGCCCAATATTACATCCAAGAATCTTCCAAATTGCATTTGGCTTCATCATCATGTCCAATGCTACATCTAAGTCTTGGATTTTGTTCATTTGGTTATCGTATTGCTCGAGAAACAAATCACTTCGATCTGTCCTTCGTGGTAGCGTCCCTAAGTATATATGCCAACATTCCATGACAGATAATTTCACCACTCGATCCTCTCTTTCAGGTCGAAATAGCTAAGTATGGTAAGAACGAACCCGTACATGGATACCACTCGTCATCATCAGTTCCTGTTGTTCACCGGCTCCTTCATCTTTTCACTTGCCCTTTCAACCTTCGGGTTTGTGACCCAGGACGATGCGATGTCCAAAGGGTTCCGTCATTCATCGGATGGATGAGGTACCTGTCGATAAGCTACTTAACGTACAAGTTACTGCTAGGGTGTACCCTTGTGGAGACGGAGGGACATGCCTTGTTAGGGAAGACCCCGCAGTATGGGAGGTCAGGTCAGGCCAGGCTTGGTGGGCAGGCATTGGCGATAGTGGCGCTGGGCATAATGATCTTCGGCTACAGAGTGGTCGTGTACATCGCACTGTTGAGGGTCGGAGTCACGAAGACGAGAGGGACAAGGTAGATTGGTCGCAACAGGTTATTATCAGTTACAGAAACATTTCCATATCGAATTGATCCACAATAAACCATAATATAAGAAAAGAAATGTTTATTCAAAAATGATAAATTATACCATAATATAAGAAAAGAAATGTTTACTCAAAATTGATAAACTATAAATTTATATGAAATTATAAAATGACGTAACCTTAACATGGGTTTCTAGAAAACAAATTTCATAAGTAATTTTCTGAAATTAATTATTTTTCTGTTTTTATTTTAAATGATATGTAGAAAAACCCACAAAAAATTCAATAGTTTTCATAAATATTTTATTACAATAAAGGAAACAATTCTTTAATTTTTTTATATACAAATTTTTTATAAACGAAAATCTTGTTTGTTATAGGAAACTCAGATTGCCCACCAACCAAGCGTCACAAAATCTTGGTTACTCAGGAAGTGGAAAGAGAACACTATTTTTAATCCAACTTACTTGTTTTATTTTTCAAAATAATTAATACAATGAAAATGATAACACTATTATTACAAAAGTGATTAAAAGAATTCAAACAAAAAGTTGATCCCGTAAAATTAAAATGACAATATTTTTCAAAGAATATTAAAAATGAAGTCGTAAATTTTCAATACGTTAAATTATAAAATTTTGCACGATTCTACAAAAGTTTTGTCCTTAATATTTTATTGAATATAATGATTTGATATTATCGAGTGATCTAATAAAATAAGGGAGAATCATATAAGATTTTCTTAAATATTATTTTTGGTACAATTATCGTATGAAAAAGTTCTAATTCAAATTGATGAAACAGAATTATAAATATTAATTTGATCTAAGCTTTTTAAAATTTTGCAGAAGCGTTTTATATTTAAAATTTTAAAGTAGCTTATTTGAATCTATTTTTTTTTAACAATTGAATTAATAACAAATAATAATAACTAAAATGAAAGTTGAATGCACCAACAATCATAAGGAAAGATAATAACATTCAACAATATCCATCTAAAATATTATTAAAAAAAAGAGGATCCTTCTAAATATTATAACTTTTTTTATATTATAAACTAAAATTAAATATTTCCTTTCTAAATAACGTCCGAGTTCTACAAAATTTAGAATCTATCTTCTGTCTATCTAAAGCAGTTAACAAACACTAATTATATAACTAAAATAATTTGACTTTAAAAATTGATTTTCTTTTTACCGCTCACTCCCAAACTCACCAATACAAAATTAAATAGTCTGCTTTTGAAAAAAGTTAGGTTTTTTTAACCACCAAACTATCAAATCGGCCAAATTAATGACGTGTTTCTTATATTAATCCTTATTAATTTAGAAATAAGGTAAAACGAATCCGATCGTAGTGAGTTACAAGTATTTCGACGGAATATGTTTTGAAGTTTGAGTAGGACAAAAGTAGAAAAAGACCATTATATATATATTTTTTTTTTACCTTCCTTTCATGTACTAAATTTTTTATGGTAAAATAATTTGGAATATAAAGTCCAATATGTAATTTTGATTTGGAGAGTTAAATCACAGACATCTAAACATTTGATTTTTTGTTATTAATTAGTACGTGATAAAATGATTTCGAATATGAAGTATTCAACCACTTTAATCATAAATAAGTAAATATTTTTATTGCTGGGACAAGAGAATCTAAACACAATGTTCTGATTTTTTTCATATTCGATATATTTAACTAAATGTACTCATTTTATTAAAAAATTAATTTAATATTACTTTTACTAATTATTTCTTACAATAGGAAATTTTTTTCGAGATATTTACTTTAACGTGCAATCTTCCAGGCCCGACTTACACATAGCTTAAGTAATTCTTCGTAATAAATATAGACTTTTTTAGAATAGCTTCTTTTATTCGCACTTTTTTAACTTAAAATTTAGAATCGACCGCCAGAGTCATAAGGAAGGGCACAGTCACAAGGACTTAGGTCCATGGCAGGCGACGTAGTGACAGCAGTTTGATATCCTCCTACGGAGGCATTTCCAAGACAAGAATCAGGAGTCATTGTCCGAATTGAAGCTATGATAGGTCCTACTCATCGCTTTTTTGCGCGACCTCCTCTGGTGCCAGTCTGGTCGCTTCTCTGTGCGGCATGAAGTCACCAGAGGTGGCAACAGAAGAACGACGACAAGGACCTGCCCTACCTTCATGCCGGAGAATGATTCATGCTTCCTCTCCTCGGCACGCCTCCGTAGGAGGATATGAAACTGCAGTCGATGTGTCTCCAGCCACCGACCTAAGTCCTTGTGACTGTCACGACTCTGGCCGTCGCCTGCTGTCGTGCGGACCTCCTCGTTCGGCCCCTATTCTTGCTTGTGCAGAGACAAAGGATCGCCTCAATCCAAGCTCTGGTCTTCCTTGTAGGTCATTCGCAAGGTGGAAGAGGAAATCTGCTTTATTAATGACAACTCCGACTCGAAATAGTTAGTCACGACTGCTCTCTCGCTAGAGTAGAGTGGGCTGCCCACTGCCAACTGCAGCCACTTATGGAAAATGTAAAAGTGTCAGGCTCGATGGCTGATGTATGATGGTCACGACCACCGTCCGCCTCCCATCACTAGTCCACGTACCTGTCGCACGATCTTCTGAGCGGCAGCCCTCTCGTGTCTAGAGTTCGGTTCATTGAGCAACACCAAACTACGGTTAAGTAACATCACCTGCCCGATATGATGGCCCCCTCGTTCTTATATAATATAACATAATATATAATCTAATATGATAAATTCGAAAATCCGGAATAAAACAATAAATAAATAAAGAAGATACAAAATTAGAGTTTGAATCAGACAAAACCCGAAAAAGACCGTTAGTTAGTGGTTGCAATTTTTTTACCTTCCTTTCATGTACTAAAGTTTTTACGATAAATTTTTCTGGAATATAAAGTCCAATATGTAATTTTGATTTGGAGAGTTAAATCACCGAAATCTAAAGATTTGATTTCTTTTGTTATTAATCAGTACGTGATAAAATGATTCCGGAAACCTCTTTGATCATTAATATCTTAAATATTTTTATTACAGGGAGAAGAGAATCTAAACACTCATATTGTTATATTAGATATATTTAACTAAATGCACTTATATTTTAAAAAATTAATTCAATATTACTTTTCCTATAAAGTTCCTTTTTAATTATAAGATTTTTTATGATTGTTACGAAAAAGAAATATTTACACAAATTGTTAAATTATAAATTTATTGAAATTATAAAATGACGTAACATCATCGTTGAATTTTTAAAAAATCAAATTTCATGTCTGAATTAATTTTTTTATGTTTTAAATTATATGATTAACCCACAAAAAACTCGTTGTAGTTTTCAAGAAAGTAATTCTTTAATTTTTGTATATACAAATTTTTTACCTTGTTTGTCGTGGAAGTTCAGATTGCCTGTGAGTAATCCCAAGAAGGCGACACAGGCAGAGGCGTCGACCCATTGCATGGCCATCCACCAGCCATCGAGCCGGCTCTTTTACATAAGTAGCTGCTGTTCTCGTGGAGGAATAGTCGAGACGGCCTACAAAGGGTCTGTCGCCGTGAATGCCGCTGATTTCCTCTTCGACCTTGCGACTGGTGTTGTGCCTGACGAGGAAGCTAGAACAGGGGCTGAAGGAGGAGGTCCGCGCAACAGGAGATGACGGCCATAGTCGTAAGGAAGGGCATTGTCACAAGGACTTAGGTCCGTGGCCGGCGACGTGGCGAAGTGGAGTCTCATATCCTCCTATGGAGGAGTTTCAAGAAGAAGAATCAGGTGTCATGACTGCTGTCTCGCTAGAGTAGAGTGGGCCGCCCACCGCCAACAGCAGCCACTTATGAAAAATGTAAAAGAGTCGGCTCGATGGCTGATGTATGGTCATGACCACCGTCCGCCTCCCATCACTAGTCCATGTACCTCGCGCACGATCTTCTGAGCGGCAGCCCTCTCGTGCCCAGAGTTCGGTTCATTGAGCAACACCAAACTACGGTTAAGTAACATCTCCTGCCCGATATGATGATCCCCTCTTCTTATATAATATAACATAATATATAATCTAATATGATATTATATAATATACATCGTGAGGATCTTTTTCGATAAATCAGAAAATCCGGAATAAAATAATAAATAAATAAAGAAGATTCTCGTTGAAAAATATGTTATGTTCACCGAAATTTGTTAGGATCTTATTTTACAATATAAATTTTATATATATATGAAGAAACTCAAAAGGATCAAAGTAAATAAAATAGAAAATCATCGACATGGCATGGACAAAACAAAGAAAAAAAGACATTCTTTCCCCAAAACAAAGAAAAAAAGACATTATTTAAAGGAAAATAATAATTAAAATTAAAATGATAATAATTTCAAAAATGTTAAAAGTGAGGTAGTGAATTTTCAATACGTTGAATTATAAAATTTAGGACGATTACTAAATATAATGATTTATTACTTATCGAATGATCAGAATCATATGAGATTTGCTTAAATATTATTTTTGGTATAATGATCCCATGAAAGAGTGATAATTCAAATTGATGAAACAAAATTAATAAATATTAATCCATTTATAGCTGTTTTGACAAAACTATTCTAAAAAATATGATTAGGTTTTTTCAAACTTTTTGCAGAAGCGTTTGATATTAAAAATTTTAAAGTAGCTTATTTGAATTGATTTTATTTTTTTAAACGAATAACAAATAATAATAACTAAAATGAAAATTGAGTACACCAACAATCGAAAAAATAATAACATTCAACAATATACTCCTAAATATTATTATAATAGAGTTTAAATTAAAAATCAAATATTTCTTTTTTAACTAATGTGCGAGATCTACAAAATTTAGAATCTGTAACAAACACTAATTATATAACTAAAATAATTTGACTTTAAAAATTATTTTTCTTTTTACCCCAAACGCACCAAGACAAAATTAAATAAAAAGTTATGTTTTTTTAATTACCAAACTCCCAAAGCGGTCCCACAAATTAATGACGTGTTTCTTACATTAATACATTACTCATCAATAATAAGGAAAAGGAATCACATTAATACATTACTCATCAATAATAAGGAAAAGGAATCCGGTCTTAATGAATTAACGCGACGGGATATGTTGGATTTTGAGTCTGACAAAACCCTTAAATAGGAAAAAGGACCGCTTAGTTAGTGGTTACATTTTTTCTTTTTTTTACCACCAACCTGTCCACAAATTCTACTAATGAAGCACCTCAGCCTTCCTTTCATGTACTAACTAACTTGTTTTTATATAAATAATTGATGATAAAATTATTTGGAATATAAAGTCCAATATGTATTTTTGATTTGGAGAGAGCTAAATCACCGAAATCTAAACATTTGATTTTTTTTATTAATTAGTACGTGATAAAATGATTCCGAACAAAAAAAAAATTCAATACAATACATCGCCCTCATGAGGGTCGGAGTCACGAAGACGAGAGGGACATGGTAACTGGGTCACAACAGGTGAGTAGGATAGCCCGAGAAGGGGAAGCTTGTCCCATTCAAATAAATCAAAACTCACGTATCGCGCTCGTTCGTTTATTCCGGTTCCAAATCCGAATACCAATCACGTACAAAAACATTTTCATATCGAATTAATCCATGATAAATCATAATATATTATAAATTTATATGAAATTATAAAATGACGTAACATCCTCGTGACTTTCTGAAAAACAAATTTCATACATAATTGAATTAATTTTTTTCTGTTTTCTATTTTGAAATATGAGGAACAATCCCACAAGGAATTCAATACAGTATAGTTTTCAAAAATATTTTATTTCAATAAAGGAAACAATTCTTCAATTTTTGTATATTCAAATTTTATACGAACGAAAATCTTGTTTGCCGTAGGAAACTCAGATTGCCCACCAACCAAGCCCTATTCCCTCTTCACCCTCGAGGGAATCGACCCACGGAGACAACCCAAAAGGCAGGAAGGAGTGTCATCTGCCGGAGGGACCAAGGATGGCCGAGATCTACCCCGGAGAACCCTATGATTCATTCAGGATTGCCTTCTCCGCCTTCTTTCCGGCATTGCCGAGGCTAATCAACACATTTCCGAAGCAGTATTTTGTGAAGTGGACACGCTTGCTTAATTTCCATATTTTGTAATATTTTTGTAATGGATATGTGATTCTAGCGAGGATAGTGAAAATCAAAATATATATTATGTGCTTCGAACCCTTTTAGGACAACTGGCCTGGTTGTACAACAAGGTATCGATGTAAGATTAAAAATCATAATCATTTAGATATTCGAATTACAGCTTATTTTTTTATCGTAATATAATAATTATGAGTTAAAAATTGGATTGCCATTAATTGTTACACGGGAAAAGAACATCTCCACGTACAACAATACCACATGATTTTCCTGTTTTTTTCTAAATCATCAATTAAAATTAAGTCTTGATGGCGGATACAAAAGAAAAAAAAAAATTCCATTCTTAATAAAACGACACTACTAATCAATCCAAAATCCACTCAATTAAAGTCACCACTTTTATCAAATTTTAAAAAAAATTACAATAATGTGTATAAAATATATTAAATATTTACACTATATCATCTCCTCCGAATGTGACAATTAATAGTATTTGTTGAAAATGCACCATCGTCGGGCAAGAGCTTTTCCACGTAATTCGGAATGAAAAAAAAATTCTAGTTCTTGTTTTTTGGCTCATGAGTGTACACGAGCCGGGAGAACTTGCAGAATTGTTGCTTTGCACGTAGATGGTGGAAATATTCCTTTAGCTCGGTTCTATTCACCATCTTCTCAGCTTATTTCTCAGAGATTTTCAGCTTGGCATATCAGATAATTAACATGGTACATATTCTTACGCCCTTCCGCTATCACAAGATTTTGGCAGTCTTCCTCGAATATCCGCTTTTTAATTTAAAAAAATAGCTTTATACATTACATAATATTTAACTAAAACAATCTAAATTAAAAGAATATATTGTTCTTAAAATCTTGAACATGGAAAATGTATTTATTTTATATTCAAATATAAAAAATAATAATTATATAACTTATGATATAAATTTAGTATCTAGTATAAGGTTTCTAAAGAGTTCTTGGATGGTTCTTTATAATAAGAACATATACGATAGCGTTACAGGTCGTGGAACTTGTAGTAAAATTGATTATTGGAATTAATTGGTTTAAGTGTTTGGTGAAAGTACTTTAAAAATGTATATAAGCATTCTTACTTTTCTCTTTGTTTTTAAGATTTTTAATCCCGCTTACTTGTTTTTATTTTTCAAAATAATTAATACAATAAAAATGATAGCATTATTATAACAAAAATAACTAAAAGAATTCACACAAAAATTTAATCAGCTGCAAAATTAAAATGAGAATAACTTTAAAAATGTTAAAAGTGAAGTCGTCAATTTTCAATATGAAATTTGGCACGATTCTACAATAGTTTTATACGTAATATGTTACTGAATATAACAATTCGATGCTTATCAAATGATCTAATAAAATAAGGGATAATCATATAAGATTTGCTTAAATATTATATTTGGTATAATGATCCAATGAAAAGGTGCTAATTCAAATTGATGAAACAAAATTAATAAATATTAATCCATTTAGTTGTTTTGACAAAACTATTTTTTGAAAATTTGTTCAAGTTTTTCAGACTTATGCAAAAATGATATTAAAAGTTTAAAGTAGCTTATTTGAATCGATTTTATTTTTCTAGTCAATTGATTTAATAACAGATAATAATAACTAAAATGAAAGTTGAATACACCAACGAGAAAAATAATGACATTCAACAATATCCTTCTAAATATTATTTTTTTAAAAAGGATCCTTCTAAATATTATTTTAATATATAGTTTAAATTAAAAAACAAATATTTCTTTTCTAATTAAAAGTTAGGTTTTTTAACCACCAAACTTACGGCCAAATTAATGATGTATTTCTTATAGTCGCTGCGCATCGCCTGTCATTACTCATCCTTATTACTCACTGCGCATCGCCTGTCATCCTACTTCCTCGCACGAATAGTCGGCGACCTCCCCATGGAGCTCATCCTCCCGACGATCTTCCTGACAATAACCTACTGGATGTCAGGGATGCGACCTGACCTTGCCTCCTTCCTCCGAGCCCTCTTCACCCTCCTCTACAGCGTCCTGGTGGCGCAAGGGTTGGGGCTCGCGATCGGTGCCATCATCATGGACCTGCTTTCAGCCACCACCCTGGGGTCAGTCGTCATGCTCTGTTTCATGCTCGCAGGAGGATTCTACGTGCAGAAGGTGCCTCAGTTCATCTCCTGGATATGCTACTTCTCGATAAGCCACTACACGTACAAGCTGCTACTGGGGTCACAGTTCGACCAACGCTCGACGTACCCCTGTAAAACGAACCCAACAGGGTGGTGCCTGGTGGGGGAGTATCCGGCAGTGCACAAGGTGGGTCTGGACGGGTATGCGGTGGCCGCCATCGCCCTCGGGGTTATGTTAATTGGGTATAGGCTGATTGCTTACCTTGCTTTGATGAGAATTGGGGTCACCAAGAGATAGAAATTTCCTGGGTTTGATCACAACATGAGAATTTGATGGTTTTTTAGTGTAATTCGAGGGGGGTGGCAATCCTTTCTTTTCCATTTCTTTTTTTTTTTTATGTTTTATGATTAATAGTTTAATTAATATATGAAAAAACAAAACTACAAACTGTAATAAAGATTGAATATATTTGGGCCAGCCCAACATTGTAATCGAGAACTTGACGTCACTCAACTCAGATCTTTCTCAAAAAGAATGGAGATCCCATCCATCAGGGTGTTGTCGGAGAAGTCGACGTAGGTAAGAGAATCCTGGTTTGTGAAGTTTGGAAGGCTTCCTCTGAGATTATATCCAGCAAGACGAATGTCGTAGAGTTGACGGTTCTTAACTCAGTTGGGAATCACCCCTAAACTGAGGTTATTGTAGGACAGATCAATTACTGAGAGGGATGGCAAGCCAAAGGCCAAAGAATCTGGTAGATTACTCGAGAGCGCATTTCTTGACAAGTTCGGGTACCAAAGACTTTTCAATTTCCCTTTGGATTTCCTGGGATATGCTTGCAACCCTGTCCATCATCATGCCCAATATTACATCCAAGAATCTTCCAAATTGCATTTGGCTTCATCATCATGTCCAATGCTACATCTAAGTCTGGGATTTTGTTCATTTGGTTATCGTATTGCTCGAGAAACAAATCACTTCGATCTGTCCTTGGTGGTAGCGTCCCTAAGTATATATGCCAACATTCTATGACAGATAATTTCACCACTCGATCCTCTCTTTCAGGTCGAAATAGTTAAGTCTGGTAAGAACGAACCCGTACATGGATACCACTCGTCATCATCAGTTCCTGTTGTTCACCGGCTCCTTCATCTTTTCACTTGCCCTTTCAACCTTCTGTACCCATGCAAATAGCTGTTTTTGGGGTATCGTTTGCGAGTTCTGCTGTGTGGATATTCAAGTCCTTTAGATTCGACATCTTTGTTCCCAACACTCATTTAAATTTGTACTACGAGAATCTGGTTCCTCTTTATATATCAACCCTGCTAAATCAGTTTTGCTCTTGTAGATTTACAGAGCTGTTAAGTATGAGTCTCGACTGTGATGCAATTAACAGACCATTGCAAAGGCCATGATGACAAGGATGAACATGATCATTTGCTCCTCAAGTGTGCTAACCGGCCCATCACGTTAAAGGTGATTAAAATTTGAGCTCTTTCGGAACTCAGCCGATCAATTTTCGAATTCTGATAACTGAATGTTCTGCAGTTTGAAGACGTGGTTTACAAGATATGGGCTATAAACACGCGTGATCAATGTTCTTCCTTGAAAAGAATTCAAGGGCCAAGGAGATACCGATCCTTAGAGGAATTACGGGCACTGTCAGGCCAGGAGAGATGCTCCTCTGGGAGTGGCAAGACGACCCTCCTGACAGTCCTCGGCAGCCGTCTTGGAGGAGGTCGGCTCGAGGGAACCGTGACATACAATGGAAAGCCCTACTTGAAAGGCCTGAAGCGGGTCATCGGGTTTGTGACCCAGGACGATGCGATGTCCAAAGGGTTCCGTCATTCATCGGATGGATGAGGTACCTGTCGATAAGCTACTAAACGTACAAGTTACTGCTAGGGTGTACCCTTGTGGAGACGGAGGGACATGCCTTGTTAGGGAAGACCCCGCAGTATGGGAGGTCAGGTCAGGCTTGGTGGGCAGGCATTGGCGATAGTGGCGCTGGACATAATGATCTTCGGCTACAGAGTGGTCGCGTACATCGCACTGTTGAGGGTCGGAGTCACGAAGACGAGAGGGACAAGGTAGATTGGTCGCAACAGGTTATTATCAGTTACAGAAACATTTCCATATCGAATTGATCCACAATAAACCATAATATAAGAAAAGAAATGTTTATTCAAAAATGATAAATTATACCATAATATAAGAAAAGAAATGTTTACTCAAAATTGATAAACTATAAATTTATATGAAATTATAAAATGACGTAACCTTAACATGGGTTTCTAGAAAACAAATTTCATAAGTAATTTTCTGAAATTAATTATTTTTCTGTTTTTATTTTAAATTATATGTAGAAAAACCCACAAAAAATTCAATAGTTTTCATAAATATTTTATTACAATAAAGGAAACAATTCTTTAATTTTTTTATATACAAATTTTTTATAAACGAAAATCTTGTTTGTTATAGGAAACTCAGATTGCCCACCAACCAAGCGTCACAAAATCTTGGTTACTCAGGAAGTGGAAAGAGAACACTATTTTTAATCCAACTTACTTGTTTTATTTTTCAAAATAATTAATACAATGAAAATGATAACACTATTATTACAAAAGTGATTAAAAGAATTCACACAAAAAGTTGATCCCGTAAAATTAAAATGACAATATTTTTTAAAGAATATTAAAAATGAAGTCGTAAATTTTCAATACGTTAAATTATAAAATTTTGCACGATTCTACAAAAGTTTTGTACTTAATATTTTATTGAATATAATGATTTGATATTATCGAGTGATCTAATAAAATAAGGGAGAATCATATAAGATTTTCTTAAATATTATTTTTGGTATAATTATCGTATGAAAAAGTGCTAATTCAAATTGATGAAACAGAATTATAAATATTAATTTGATCTAAGCTTTTTAAAATTTTGCAGAAGCGTTTTTTATTAAAAATTTTAAAGTAGCTTATTTGAATCTATTTTTTTTAAACAATTGAATTAATAACAAATAATAATAACTAAAATGAAAGTTGAATGCACCAACAATCATAAGGAAAGATAATAACATTCAACAATATCCATCTAAAATATTATTAAAAAAAGAGAGGATCCTTCTAAATATTATAATTTTTTTTATATTATAATATTATAAATATATAGTTTAAACTAAAATTAAATATTTCCTTTCTAATTAACGTCCGAGTTCTACAAAATTTAGAATCTATCTTCTGTCTATCTAAAGCAGTTAACAAACACTAATTATATAACTAAAATAATTTGACTTTAAAAATTGATTTTCTTTTTACCGCTCACTCCCAAACTCACCAATACAAAATTAAATAGTCTGCTTTTGAAAAAAGTTAGGTTTTTTTAACCACCAAACTTTCAAATCGGCCAAATTAATGACGTGTTTCTTATATTAATCTTATCAATTTAGTAATAAGGTAAAACGAATCCGATCGTAATGAGTTACAAGTATTTCGACGGAATATGTTTTGAAGTTTGAGTAGGACAAAAGTAGAAAAAGACCATTATATTTTTTTTTACCTTCCTTTCATGTACTAAATTTTTTATGGTAAAATAATTTGGAATATAAAGTCCAATATGTAATTTTGATTTGGAGAGTTAAATCGCAGACATCTAAACATTTGATTTTTCGTTATTAATTAGTACGTGATAAAATGATTTCGAATATGAAGTGTTCAACCACTTTGATCATAAATAAGTAAATATTTTTATTACTGGGACAAGAGAATCTAAACACAATGTTCTGATTTTTTTCATATTCGATATATTTAACTAAATGTACTCATTTTATTAAAAAAATTAATTTAATATTACTTTTACTAATTATTGCTTACAATAGGAAATTTGTTTCGAGATATTTACTTTAACGTGCAATTTTCCAGGCTCGACTTACACATAGCTTAAGTAATTCTTCGTAATAAAATATAGACTTTTTTAGAATAGCTTCTTTTATTCGCACTTTTTTAACTTAAAATTTAGAATGCAGAGTATAATTTTTTTTTGAAGTTTTTAGTAAATTATAATATTTTTATTTATATTTTTTGAATTTTCAGATTTTTAATGATTGTTACCGAAAAGGAAATGTTTACACAAAATTGGTAAAGTACAAATTTATGACGTAAAATCATCATTGAATTTCTAAAAAAATCAAATTTCATGCCTGAACTATATTTTTTTTTTCTATTTTTATTTTAAATTATACAAAGAACAAACCCACAAAAAATTCGATACAATATATTGCCGGAAAAGCGTGAGTGGACACCATTTCACGTTTTGTTTCATGCGGTAGTGGAAGAGGGTCAGTATTGGGCAGGAGATGCTAGGGAACCAGAGTTTGTTGTTGCTCGATGAACCGACCTACTGGCTCGAGACGACTGCAGCTCAGAAGATTGTGCGGGAGGTACGTGGACCAGTGAAGGGAGGCCCGACACTGGGCATGACCAGCCATCGAGCCGGCTCTTTTACATAAGTAGCTGCTGTTCTCGCGGAGGAATAGTCGAGACGGCCTACAAAGGGTCTGTCGCCGTGAATGCCGCTGATTTCCTCTTCGACCTTGCGACTGGTGTTGTGCCTGACGAGGAAGCTAGAACAGGGGCTGAAGGAGGAGGTCCGCGCAACAGGAGACGACGGCCATAGTCGTAAGGAAGGGCATAGTCACAAGGACTTAGGTCCGTGGCCGGCGACGTGGCGAACTATGGAGGCGTTTCAAGAAGAAGAATCAGGAGTCATGACTGCTGTCTTGCTAGAGTAGAGTGGGCCGCCCACCGCCAACAGCAGCCACTTATGAAAAATGTAAAAGAGTCGGCTCGATGGCTGATGTATGGTCATGACCACCGTCCGCCTCCCATCACAAGTCCCCGTACTTCACGCATGATCTTCTGAGCGGCAGCCCTCTCGTGCCCAGAGTTCGGTGCATTGAGCAACACCAAACTATGGTTGTAGCATCTCCTACCAGATATGATGGCCCCCTCTTCTTATATAATATAAGATGATATAAGATACATTAGGAGGATCTTTTCCGATAAAATCGAAAATCTGAAATAAATAAAGAACATATAAAATTCAAGAAATTTTGTTAGGATTTTATTTTACAATATAATATTTATATATATGAAAGAAATCAAAAGGATCAAAGTAAATAAAATAGAAAATCATCGGCATAAACAAAATAAAGAAAAAAAAAAGACTTTCTTCTCCCAAAACCCATATCTCTCTGCCTTTTTCTCTGTTTCTTTTTTTCCTCTGTTTCCAACTCCTTCCTTCCATGACTTGCTTTAAATATTTCCCATACCAAAATCATCAAATATTTCCTAAACGTTGTAAGTCTCCCCTCGAGCGGACCCCACTGAGACTCGTGCGCTATCCTTATATAATATGATACTTATTTAATTAAATAATAAATAATAATTCGTTAATTAAATCGAGATGCCCGCTGAAGCGGAGAAGAAATCGGCTGAAAACAGGTAGACATGGTTCTTTTGGGCATTGCGTGATCGATGGACTGTTTGGGTGTGTCGAGTGCCAACGATGGATTTGTGTTTGATCATGACAGGACGAAGGCCTCGGAACCCAATGCGAAGAAGGCAAAAACGGAGGAGAAAACGAAGAAGGGTAGTGGCTCTAATTTGCCATAGCGTCCTCCAGCTGCGTTTTTCATTTTCATCTAATAATCAATGCCTTTACCTGTCATGTTTCATGCCTTATAATGTGGATAATGAGTGATGTGGTTCTTGGCCTGGTTGATCCAGGAATGACTTCAGGAAGGAATTTAAGCCAACCCCGACTCCAAGGATGTAAAGGAGGTATGAATTTGGTTGCTGTTTCTGGTGCCTTGATTCAAAAAGAGATTTGTTGGGGGAATTTGTTTGTGCTGATTGATGTTGGGATTGTTCCTTAGGTTGCCAAGCAAGGAGGGCAGAAGTGGAAGTCCTTGACCGATGAATTAAGTCTATGACATGGTTCCTGTGACTGTAATGATGTTAGTTGTTTCTTTGGTTTGGATTCTGTTTCGATTCCAATGCAAATCCTTGCAGGAGAAGAGGCCTTACATGGATGAAGCAGCTGAGCTCAAGGCAGAGTATGCCAAGTTTGTTGAAGCTGGCTACGATGACAATGCTAATGATGTTGAAGTATGTTTGGTTAATTGTTATTCTGTATTTTGTTTTATCTTAGGAATGTCAGTAACTGATGGTATAATATATGTGATTGTGGATGATGCAGGTGAAGGATGAGGCTGCCACGGAGAATGAAATTGAGGAATTGACCGATGAAGAATAGCTGTTAGCTTTAGTATAAATTCTGGTGGCAGTCTGGTCGCTTCTCTGTGCGGCATGATGTCACCAGAGGTGGCCACAGAAGAACGATGACAAGGACCTGCCCTACCTTCATGCCGGAGAATGATTCATGCTTCCTCTCCTTGGCACGCCTCCGTAGGAGGATATGAAACTGCAGTTGCCACGTCTCCAGCCACCGACCTAAGTCCTTGTGACTGTCACGACTCTGGCCGTCGCCTGCTGTCGTGCGGACCTCCTCGTTCGGCCCCTATTCTTGCTTGTGCACAGACAAAGGACCGCCTCAGTCCACGCTCCAGTCTTCCTTGTAGGTCATTCGCAAGGTCGAAGAGGAAATCTGCATTATTCATGACAACTCCGACACGAAATAGGTAGTCGCGACTGCTCTCTCGCTAAAGTAGAGAGGGCCGCCCACCGCCAACCGCAGCCACTTATGGAAAATGTAAAAGAGTCAGCTCGGTGGCTGATGTATGATCATGACCACCGTCCGCCTCCCATCACTAGTCCATGTACCTCGCGCACGATCTTCTGAGCGGCAGCCCTCTCGTGCCCAGAGTTCGGTTCATTGAGCAACACCAAACTACGGTTAAGTAACATCTCCTGCCCGATATGATGATCCCCTCTTCTTATATAATATAACATAATATATAATCTAATATGATATTATATAATATACATCGTGAGGATCTTTTTCGATAAATCAGAAAATCCGGAATAAAATAATAAATAAATAAAGAAGATTCTCGTTGAAAAATATGTCATGTTCACCGAAATTTGTTAGGATCTTATTTTACAATATAAATTTTATATATATATGAAGAAACTCAAAAGGATCAAAGTAAATAAAATAGAAAATCATCGACATGGCATGGACAAAACAAAGAAAAAAAGACATTCTTTCCCCAAAACCCATAAATCTCTCTGTTTCTTTTTTCCCTCTGCCTTCTATTCCAACAACCCCTTTCCTTCGTTCCTTCCTGCATGCCTTCATTTAAAGGAAAATAATAATTAAAATTAAAATGATAATAATTTCAAAAATGTTAAAAGTGAGGTAGTGAATTTTCAATACGTTGAATTATAAAATTTAGGAAAAGTTTTATAGATAATATATTACTAAATATAATGATTTATTACTTATCGAATGATCACAATCATATGAGATTTGCTTAAATATTATTTTTGGTATAATGATCCCATGAAAGAGTGATAATTCAAATTGATGAAACAAAATTAATAAATATTAATCCATTTATAGCTGTTTTGACAAAACTATTCTAAAAAATATGATTAGGTTTTTTCAAACTTTTTGCAGAAGCGTTTGATATTAAAAATTTTAAAGTAGCTTATTTGAATTGATTTTATTTTTTTTAAACGAATAACAAATAATAATAACTAAAATGAAAATTGAGTACACCAACAATCGAAAAAATAATAACATTCAACAATATACTCCTAAATATTATTATAATAGAGTTTAAATTAAAAATCAAATATTTCTTTTTTAACTAATGTGCGAGATCTACAAAATTTAGAATATGTAACAAACACTAATTATATAACTAAAATAATTTGACTTTAAAAATTATTTTTCTTTTTACCCCAAACGCACCAAGACAAAATTAAATAGTCTGATTTGAAAAAAAGTTATGTTTTTTTAATTACCAAACTCCCAAAGCGGTCCCACAAATTAATGACGTGTTTCTTACATTAATACATTACTCATCAATAATAAGGAAAAGGAATCACATTAATACATTACTCATCAATAATAAGGAAAAGGAATCCGGCCTGGTTGTACAACAAGGGATCGATGTAAGATTCAAAATCATAATCATTTAGATATTCGAATTACATCTTATTTTTTGATCGTAATATAATAATTTTGAGTTAAAAATTGGATTGCCATTAATTGTTATACGGGAAAAGAACATCTCCACGTACAACAATACCACATGATTTTCCTGATTTTTTCTAAATCATCAATTAAAATTAAGTCTTGATGGCGGATACAAAAGAAAAAAAAATATTCCATTCTTAATAAAATGACACTACTAATCAATCCAAAATCCACTCAATTAAAGTCACCACTTTTATCAAATTTTAAAAAAAATTACAACAATGTGTATAAAATATATTAAATATTTACACTATATCATCTCCTCCGAATGTGACAATTAATAGTATTTGTTGAAAATGCACCATCGTCGGGCAAGAGCTTTTCCAAGTAATTCGGAATGAAAAAAAAAATTCTAGTTCTTGTTTTTTGGCTCATGAGTGTACACGAGCCGGGAGAACTTGCAGAATTGTCGCTTTGCACGTAGATGTGGAAATATTCCTTTAGCTCGGTTCGATTCACCATCTTCTCAGCTTATTTATCAGAGATTTTCAGCTTGGCATATAAGATAATTAACATGGTACATATTCTTACGCCCTTCCGCTATCACAAGATTTTGGCAGTCTTCCTCGAATATCCGCTTTTTAATTAAAAAAAATTAGCTTTATACATTACATAATATTTAACTAAAACAATCTAAATTAAAAGAATATATTGTTCTTAAAATCTTGAACATGGAAAATGTATTTATTTTATATTCAAATATAAAAAATAATAATTATATAACTTATGATATAAATTTAGTATCTAGTATAAGGTTTCTAAAGAGTTCTTGGATGGTTCTTTGTAATAAGAACATATACGATAGCGTTACAGGTCGTGGAACTTGTAGTAAAATTGATTATTGGAATTAATTGGTTTAAGTGTTTGGTGAAAGTACTTTAAAATGTATTTAAGCATTCTTACTTTTCTAACTAACGTGCGATATCTACAGAATTTAGAATATGTAACAAACACTCATTATATAACTAAAATAATTTGACTTTAAAAATTGATTTTCTTTTTTTCCGCACACTCCCAAACGCACCAATACAAAATTAAATAGTCTGATTTGAAAAAAAGTTAGGTTTTTTAACCACCAAACTCACGGCCAAATTAATGATGTATTTCTTATATTAATACATTACTCATCCTTATTACTCACTGCGCTCTCCTCAGGCCCTCTTCGTCCGTCAGCCGCCGTCCCTCCATCGTACTCCCTGACAGAGATGACGAGACCACCGGACGACGCGGTGATTGACCTAGAGGACGGTCGCACCGACGGCGACGTCGCGGCGGTCCATGCGAAGGCTATCTGCGAGCGCGCGAACCTCCCATTGACGTTGAAGGTCTTTCTTTTCCTCCTCTCGTTCTTTCTTTCTTTTCTTGCTTTGGATGATTGAGAGGGGTTCTCGGGGAGGCAAAGTGATGTTTCTTGATGATTCAATGCGGTGCAGTTTGAAGATGTGGTTTACAAGATCAAGGTGCCGAAACCCGGGAGATCGGGGTTGTCCCTCACCAAGCGCGGGAATACGGTGGATAAGGTGATCCTGAAGGGGATTACGGGGGTCGTCCGACCCAGGGAGATCCTGGCCATGCTTGGTCCCTCTGGGAGTGGCAAGACGACCCTCCTTACTGCCCTCGGGGGACGTCTCGGTGGGGGTTGGCTCGAGGGGAGGGTGACGTACAACGGGAGGCCGTTCTCGAACTCACTGAAGCGTGCCACGGGGTTCGTTACCCTAGATGATATTATGTACCCTAACCTGACCGTCGCCGAGACCTTGACGTACACACCCTCGGGCCAAGGCCCCGAGGGTGGGCATAATCACAACGATTTTGGTCGGTGGCCGGCTACATGGATGCAGGAGTTTCATATCCTCCTAAGGAGGGGTCTCAGGGAGAGGAAGCATGACTCATTCTCCGGAATGAAGGTAGGACAGGTCCTCGTCGTCGCTCTTCTGTGTGGCCTCCTATGGTGGCAGTCTGATATCAACCATCTTCAAGATAAGGTACTACGACCCCACCTCGTTATCCTGTTCTTTCCGAGATTACTACTGTTAATGCTCTGTCGTCTTTCTCTGTCCGACGTGCAGATCGGTCTGCTGTTCTTCTACACAGGTTTCTGGGGCTTCTTACCGATGTTCAATGCCATCTTCGCATTCCCCCAGGAGAGGTCCATGCTCGACAAGGAACGTTCCTCGGGGATGTATCGCCTGTCATCCTACTTCCTCGCACGAATAGTCGGCGACCTCCCCATGGAGCTCATCCTCCCGACGATCTTCCTGACAATAACCTACTGGATGTCAGGGATGCGACCTGACCTTGCCTCCTTCCTCCGAGCCCTCTTCACCCTCCTCTACAGCGTCCTGGTGGCGCAAGGGTTGGGGCTCGCGATCGGTGCCATCATCATGGACCTGCTTTCAGCCACCACCCTGGGGTCAGTCGTCATGCTCTGTTTCATGCTCGCAGGAGGATTCTACGTGCAGAAGGTGCCTCAGTTCATCTCCTGGATACGCTACTTCTCGATAAGCCACTACACGTACAAGCTGCTACTGGGGTCACAGTTCGACCAACGCTCGACGTACCCCTGTAAAACGAACCCAACAGGGTGGTGCCTGGTGGGGGAGTATCCGGCAGTGCACAAGGTGGGTCTGGACGGGTATGCGGTGGCCGCCATCGCCCTCGGGGTTATGTTAATTGGGTATAGGCTGATTGCTTACCTTGCTTTGATGAGAATTGGGGTCACCAAGAGATAGAAATTTCCTGGGTTTGATCACAACATGAGAATTTGATGGTTTTTTAGTGTAATTCGAGGGGGGTGGCAATCCTTTCTTTTCCATTTCTTTTTTTTTTATGTTTTATGAGTAATAGTTTAATTAATATATGAAAAAACAAAACTACAAACTGTAATAAAGATTGAATATATTTGGGCCAGCCCAACATTGTAATCGAGAACTTGACGTCACTCAACACAGATCTTTCTCAAAAAGAATGGAGATCCCATCCATCAGGGTGTTGTCGGAGAAGTCGACGTAGGTAAGAGAATCCTGGTTTGTGAAGTTTGGAAGGCTTCCTCTGAGATTATATCCAGCAAGACGAATGTCGTAGAGTTGACGGTTCTTAACTCAGTTGGGAATCACCCCTAAACTGAGGTTATTGTAGGACAGATCAATTACTGAGAGGGATGGCAAGCCAAAGGCCAAAGAATCTGGTAGATTACTCGAGAGCGCATTTCTTGACAAGTTCGGGTACCAAAGACTTTTCAATTTCCCTTTGGATTTCCTGGGATATGCTTGCAACCCTGTCCATCATCATGCCCAATATTACATCCAAGAATCTTCCAAATTGCATTTGGCTTCATCATCATGTCCAATGCTACATCTAAGTCTGGGATTTTGTTCATTTGGTTATCGTATTGCTCGAGAAACAAATCACTTCGATCTGTCCTTCGTGGTAGCGTCCCTAAGTATATATGCCAACATTCTATGACAGATAATTTCACCACTCGATCCTCTCTTTCAGGTCGAAATAGTTAAGTCTGGTAAGAACGAACCCGTACATGGATACCACTCGTCATCATCAGTTCCTGTTGTTCACCAGCTCCTTCATCTTTTTACTTGCCCTTTCAACCTTCTGTACCCATGCAAATAGCTGTTTTTGGGGTATCATTTGCGAGTTCTGCTGTGTGGATAGTCAAGTCCTTTAGATTCGACATCTTTGTTCCCAACACTCATTTAAATTTGTACTACGAGAATCTGGTTACTCTTTATATATCAACCCTGCTAAATCAGTTTTGCTCTTGTAGATTTACAGAGCTGTTAAGTATGAGTCTCGACTGTGATGCAATTAACAGACCATTGCAAAGGCCATGATGACAAGGATGAACATGATCATTTGCTCCTCAAGTGTGCTAACCGGCCCATCACGTTAAAGGTGATTAAAATTTGAGCTCTTTCGGAACTCAGCCAATCAATTTTCGAATTCTGATAACTGAATGTTCTGCAGTTTGAAGACGTGGTTTACAAGATCTGGGCTCTAAACACGCGTGATCAATGTTCTTCCTATTCAAGGGCCAAGGAGATACCGATCCTTAGAGGAATTACGGGCACTGTCAGGCCAGGAGAGATGCTCCTCTGGGAGTGGCAAGACGACCCTCCTGACAGTCCTCGGCAGCCGTCTTGGAAGAGGTCGGCTCGAGGGAACCGTGACATACAATAGAAAGCCCTACTTGAAAGGCCTGAAGCGGGTCATCGGGTTTGTGACCCAGGACGATGCGATGTCCAAAGGGTTCCGTCATTCATCGGATGGATGAGGTACCTGTCGATAAGCTACTAAACGTACAAGTTACTGCTAGGGTGTACCCTTGTGGAGACGGAGGGACATGCCTTGTTAGGGAAGACCCCGCAGTATGGGAGGTCAGGTCAGGCTTGGTGGGCAGGCATTGGCGATAGTGGCGCTGGGCATAATGATCTTCGGCTACAGAGTGGTCGTGTACATCGCACTGTTGAGGGTCGGAGTCACGAAGACGAGAGGGACAAGGTAGATTGGTCGCAACAGGTTATTATCAGTTACAGAAACATTTCCATATCGAATTGATCCACAATAAACTATAAATTTATATGAAATTATAAAATGACGTAACCTTAACATGGGTTTCTAGAAAACAAATTTCATAAGTAATTTTCTGAAATTAATTATTTTTCTGTTTTTATTTTAAATTATATGTAGAAAAACCCACAAAAAATTCAATAGTTTTCATAAATATTTTATTACAATAAAGGAAACAATTCTTTAATTTTTTTATATACAAATTTTTTATAAACGAAAATCTTGTTTGTTATAGGAAACTCAGATTGCCCACCAACCAAGCGTCACAAAATCTTGGTTACTCAGGAAGTGGAAAGAGAACACTATTTTTAATCCAACTTACTTGTTTTATTTTTCAAAATAATTAATACAATGAAAATGATAACACTATTATTACAAAAGTGATTAAAAGAATTCACACAAAAAGTTGATCCCGTAAAATTAAAATGACAATATTTTTTAAAGAATATTAAAACTGAAGTCGTAAATTTTCAATACGTTAAATTATAAAATTTTGCACGATTCTACAAAAGTTTTGTACTTAATATTTTATTGAATATAATGATTTGATATTATCGAGTGATCTAATAAAATAAGGGAGAATCATATAAGATTTTCTTAAATATTATTTTTGGTACAATTATCGTATGAAAAAGTTCTAATTCAAATTGATGAAACAGAATTATAAATATTAATTTGATCTAAGCTTTTTAAAATTTTGCAGAAGCGTTTTATATTTAAAATTTTAAAGTAGCTTATTTGAATCTATTTTTTTTTAACAATTGAATTAATAACAAATAATAATAACTAAAATGAAAGTTGAATGCACCAACAATCATAAGGAAAGATAATAACATTCAACAATATCCATCTAAAATATTATTAAAAAAAAGAGGATCCTTCTAAATATTATAACTTTTTTTATATTATAAACTAAAATTAAATATTTCCTTTCTAAATAACGTCCGAGTTCTACAAAATTTAGAATCTATCTTCTGTCTATCTAAAGCAGTTAACAAACACTAATTATATAACTAAAATAATTTGACTTTAAAAATTGATTTTCTTTTTACCGCTCGCTCCCAAACTCACCAATACAAAATTAAATAGTCTGCTTTTGAAAAAAGTTAGGTTTTTTTAACCACCAAACTATCAAATCGGCCAAATTAATGACGTGTTTCTTATATTAATCCTATTAATTTAGTAATAAGGTAAAACGAATCCGATCGTAATGAGTTACAAGTATTTCGACGGAATATGTTTTGAAGTTTGAGTAGGACAAAAGTAGAAAAAGACCATTATATATTTTTTTTACCTTCCTTTCATGTACTAATTTTTTTATGGTAAAATAATTTGGAATATAAAGTCCAATATGTAATTTTGATTTGGAGAGTTAAATCACAGACATCTAAACATTTGATTTTTCGTTATTAATTAGTACGTGATAAAATGATTTCGAATATGAAGTGTTCAACCACTTTGATCATAAATAAGTAAATATTTTTATTACTGGGACAAGAGAATCTAAACACAATGTTCTGATTTTTTTCATATTCGATATATTTAACTAAATGTACTCATTTTATTAAAAAAATTAATTTAATATTACTTTTACTAATTATTGCTTACAATAGGAAATTTTTTTCGAGATATTTACTTTAACGTGCAATCTTCCAGGCTCGACTTACACATAGCTTAAGTAATTCTTCGTAATAAAATATAGACTTTTTTAGAATAGCTTCTTTTATTCGCACTTTTTTAACTTAAAATTTAGAATGCAGAGTATAATTTTTTTTTGAAGTTTTTAGTAAATTATAATATTTTTATTTAAATTTTTTGAATTTTCAGATTTTTAATGATTGTTACCGAAAAGGAAATGTTTACACAGAATTGGTAAAGTACAAATTTATGACGTAAAATCATCATTGAATTTCTAAAAAAATCAAATTTCATGCCTGAACTATATTTTTTTTTCTATTTTTATTTTAAATTTTACAAAGAACAAACCCACAAAAAATTCGATACAATATATTGCCGGAAAAGCGTGAGCGGACACCATTTCACGTTTTGTTTCATGCGGTAGTGGAAGAGGGTCAGTATTGGGCAGGAGATGCTAGGGAACCAGAGTTTGTTGTTGCTCGATGAACCGACCTACTGGCTCGAGACGACTGCAGCTCAGAAGATTGTGCGGGAGGTACGTGGACCAGTGAAGGGAGGCCCGACACTGGGCATGACCAGCCATCGAGCCGGCTCTTTTACTTGTTACATAACTAGCTTCTGTTCTCGCGAAGGAGTAGTCGAGACGGCCTACTTCGGGTTGGTTGCTGTGAATGATGCTGATTTCCTCTTCGACCTTGTGAATGGTGTGCCTGACGAGGAAGCTAGAACAGGGGCTGAAGGAGGAGGTCCCGCACAGCAGGAGTCGACCGCCAGAGTCATAAGGAAGGGCACAGTCACAAGGACTTAGGTCCATGGCCGGCGACGTAGTGACAGCAGTTTGATATCCTCCTACGGAGGCATTTCCAAGACAAGAATCAGGAGTCATTGTCCGAATTGAAGCTATGATTGGTCCTACTCATCGCTTTTTTGTGCGACCTCCTCTGGTGGCAGTCTGAACGCTTCTCTGTGCATGAAGTCACCAGAGGTGGCCACAGAAGAACGACGACAAGGACCTGCCCTACCTTCATGCCGGAGAATGATTCATGCTTCCTCTCCTCGGCACGCCTCCGTAGGAGGATTTGAAACTGCAGTCGCCACGTCTCCAGCCACCGACCTTAGTCCTTGTGACTGTCACGACTCTGGCCGTCACCTGCTGTCGTGCGGACCTCCTCGTTCGGCCCCTATTCTTGCTTGTGCAGAGACAAAGGACCGCCTCAATCCACGCTCCAGTCTTCCTTGTAGGTCATTCGCAAGGTCGAAGAGGAAATATGCATTATTTATGACAACTCCGACACGAAATAGGTCGAGAGGGCCGCCCACCACCAACAGCAGGCACTTATGGACAATGTAAAAGAGTCAGGCTCGATGGCTGATGTATGATGGTCACGACCACCGTCTGCCTCCCATCACTAGTCCACGTACCTATCGCACGATCTTCTGAGCGGCAGCCCTCTCGTGTCTAGAGTTCGGTTCATTGAGCAACACCAAACTACGGTTAAGTAACATCACCTGCCCGATATGATGACCCCCTCGTTCTTATATAATATAACATAATATATAACCTAATATGATAAATTCGAAAATCTGGAATAAAACAATAAATAAATAAAGAAGATATAAATTTCTCGTTCAAAAATATGTTCCGTTAAAATTATATAACTAAATATTTATTTTCCAACTAATGACTGAGTTCTACAAAATATAGAATCTATCTGTCTTGACAAACACTAATTTGAATTTGAATTTTAAAAAATTATTTTCTCTTTAACCTCTCACACCCAAAACGCATCGAGACAAAATTAAATGGTCTGATTTGAAAAAGTGATGACCACCAAACTCCCAAAGCGGCCCCACAAATTAATGACGTCTTTCGCGACCTGAAAAAGACCGTTAGTTAGTGGTTGCATTTTTTTTACCTTCCTTTCATGTACTAAAGTTTTTACGATAAATTTTTCTGGAATATAAAGTCCAATATGTAATTTTGATTTGGAGAGTTAAATCACCGAAATCTAAAGATTTGATTTTTTTTTTTATTAATCAGTACGTGATAAAATGATTCCGGCAACCTCTTTGATCATTAATATCTTAAATATTTTTTATTACAGGGAGCAGAGAATCTAAACACTCATATTGTTATATTAGATATATTTAACTAAATGCACTTATATTTTAAAAAATTAAATCAATATTACTTTTCCTAACCCTTTTGTAATTCTTCATAATAAAATATAAATTTTTTTTAGAATAGCTACCTTTTTCGCACTTGTTTTCTTAAATTCCCAAGATTAAAGTAAATTTTTTTGATGTTTTTAGTAAATTATAATATTTTTTATTTAAAGTTCCTTTTTAATTATAAGGTTTTTTATGATTGTTACGAACAAGAAATATTTACACAAATTGTTAAACTATAAATTTATTGAAATTATAAAATTACGTAACATCATCGTTGAATTTTTAGAAAATCAAATTTAATGTCTGAATTAATTTTTTTTATGTTTTAAATTATATGATTAACCCGCAAAAAACTCGTTGTAGTTTTCATAAAAATTTTATTATAATAAAGAAAGTAATTCTTTAATTTTTGTATATACAAATTTTTTACCTTGTTTGTCGTGGAAGTTCAGATTGCCTGTGAGTAATCCCGAGAAGGCGACACAGGCAGAGGCGTCGACCCGTTGCATGGCCATCCACCAGCCATCGAGCCGGCTCTTTTACATAAGTAGCTTCTGTTCTCGCGAAGGAATTGTCGAGACGGCCTACAAAGGGTCGGTAGCCGTGAATGTCGCTGATTTCCTCTTCGACCTTGCGACTGGTGTTGTGCCTGACGAGGAAGCTAGAACAGGGGCTGAAGGAGGAGGTCCGCGCAACAGGAGATGACGGCCATAGTCGTAAGGAAGGGCATAGTCACAAGGACTTAGGTCCGTGGCCGGCGACGTGGCGAAGTGGAGTCTCATATCCTCCTATGGAGGCATTTCAAGAAGAAGAATCAGGTGTCATGACTGCTGTCTCGCTAGAGTAGAGTGGGCCGCCCACCGCCAACAGCAGCCACTTATGAAAAATGTAAAAGAGTCGGCTCGATGGCTGATGTATGGTCATGACCACCGTCCGCCTCCCATCACAAGTCCCCGTACTTCGCGCATGATCTTCTGAGCGGCAACCCTCTCGTGCCCAGAGTTCGGTACATTGAGCAACACCAAACTATGGTTGTAGCATCTCCTACCAGATATGATGGCCCCCTCTTCTTATATAATATAAGATGATATAAGATACATTAGGAGGATCTTTTCCGATAAATTCGAAAATCCGAAATAAATAAAGAACATATAAAATTCAAGAAAATTTGTTAGGATTTTATTTTAGGCTTATTTATCCAATATATCCTCAACTTTACTCATTTTATCCAATTTATCCTATTGTTTAACTAATATCTTCTTCTATCCTCATGTTTTGCCAAGTTTCAATTTTATCCTGGTTTAATCCTAAGATTTTCACAGACAATTAAGAATAATTTTCTTAAGCGGCTCTGATACCAATAAAAACACTGACAATATTAAGCAAAGCAAACTAACTCAATTAAGAGTTAGATATCAGCATGCTAGATATTCTTCAGCATAGCCAGGAATCGAACTTAAGAAGTTTTTCTCAATAGTCTTTGTCGTCGGCGTTCCACCAGCCTCAAATATTCATTTGAGTATTTTGAACTTGCCGCAAATCCCAGATTGGATTTACCTTCAAGGAAATTTTCCTCGAATTCACTCTGTACTAGAGTCAGTTCTTCTAATTCCTTAGAATAACTCTCTATCTGCTTTGGTATTTGTGATATCTGTGCCGATAGATTTTCGAGACGATCTACTATGGTATTAAGAAGACCAGTAGTAGAATCCTTGCCAACCCCATGATCCAAATGCAAAAGATCTAGGTTAGGACAATCAGTCATAAGAATGACTCGTGCACTTGCACCGCCTTAATTAAGTTGCCTTAATCAAGATCTTCTTTTAGAGCAAAAAAAAACAGCAAAAACAACCCTTTAAAATAAAAAGCTGCTTTTCATACCTTAATCGAATCGCTCAGAGGGTTCACCAAGCTTCCGAACCAAGATAACTCAGGAAACAAAGCTTCAAGAGTCTTCTTCTCAGAAATTTAGAGAAGGCAGTGGAGATGCTCTTCTGTGTTATTCTAACGCCCATAACATGAGAGACTTATATAGACACTCCTCATCCCAAGTCTCAGCCTGATGGCTTAGCCTTACAAGGTTTAGTCATAACGACTTATCCTTCAAGGTGTCGATCCGCAGATCTAGCCTTTGGTTAGACTTAATCATTTTTGATTAATTCTAACATTCTTGGTTTCTTAAGGTATCTTTCGAAGAACAATCAGAGAAAACTTTAACTCGAATTTGAGATCGAAGTTTTCGTTTTAGATTTTCTCCCGGAGGACAATCAAAGAATTCTTTTCTTCAAAATTTTTGAGAGAGAAAATTCTCTATTCAGATTGCCTCCCCAAATGAGGTAGAGGGCTTGTGAATATATACACAAAGGAGCTGGTGCCTCTGCACTGTTTGCCAGCTCAAAAGTAAAAGGAATCTAAACTGTTACAAAAGTTAGTGGGGTCCTAGCGACCGACAAAAATGTCCTAGTCTAACTTTCTGCAGTTGTCTTCTCCCGTCTGCATTGGTGCTCTATCTTGGGAGATTCCTTCCTTGTTGTTGGCTCTTGAATAATTGCCAACTCCTTCTTTTTCTGAGAGTCCCGGCGGGTCTTGGACCGCTTCAAGAATTTGTCGTGAGATTTGTTGGGCTCTCTCATCATATTCGATTTGTTGATTTAAGGTTTTATCTGTGAAATCAGCAATCTTACTCCAAACCTCGAAGGTGTCGGTTCGGAGATGCAACTCAGAGTTCTCTCGCCTCCAGAAACTATCCAGAAGGTTGAGCATTCTCTGCCATCCTCGGTCTCCTGCTTGTTCATCTATGAAACTAAGATTCGACCGCAGAATCGTGACGGTTATGATGCCGTCACAGAGCACGTAATACTCGTCCTTACGAGCTAACACATGCTCTAATACATCCTTGAGAAACTCAACTTTTATGGCCTTTCGGACTGTTTTGTCCTTGTAGTATTTTCGCCATAAACCTCTCTGATCGAGGTCCTGTCGTTGAGGTTCCACCAGACGTCTACTCTCACAAGGGTGGATGTCCCATACTTGCAGATTTTGAAGTATTACCTTTACGTACTGCGGATGGTCTTCCTCCTCCATTATTGTGCTTGTAATCAATGACGTGGCGTATTTTGATCCATAGCCTAGGCATTCGAGTACATACCTTACCAACACAGGCAGTGGTTCCATACACTCTGGTTCAGATCTATCGATCTCCAGGATGTCTACAAACCCAGCATTTACGTAAGGTGCTGTTACTCCCACCATGTCTGAATGAATTATCAGAGACGGCCACTTCCCCGATATCCAGTGTAGATACGGTTAAAGTACAGTGTTTTCCTCAAGCGAGGATTCACTCATGTCTACTGCTACCCTTGGGACTTCATAATCTTTGACTTCCCCTGGTATTATGGACATCGTTGTGGAGAAAATCTGTTGTCTTTCTTTTTCAACTTTGGACAGTTCCTCCTCACCTGAAGCCATAATCGATAGCTTATACTCCAGGTCTTTGATGTACTCAACTCTCTTTCTTGCGAAAAACTCAACTTGGCGTTTGTCATCATGTTTGATGCCGCCCATGAGTCCTCCACAGACCACAGACGCATCCCAACTCAGTGATTCATCTTCGAATGAGTCTTGATCAAAAAACCAGGATCCTCCCAGATCCTCTTGGACTACTCCAACATGGCCTTTGCCATTGTGACTCTTGTCACCGTGAACATTCTCACCAGACTCTTTGACCGAGTCTTTTACAGGAATTGCTTCCTCAAGGTTCTCCTTTTTCTCTAGAGTACCTTCCAACGATGCGTAAGCACTCCCAAAATCAAAGTATTGCTCACACTCCATCGCAGCCGCTTCCTCAGGCTCTACCCTTGGTTCAAGGTCTACCTCTTGGACTGGCTCGCCAATTAAGGCCTTAAACTTAGCCTCCTCTTCAGCATATTGTGTTTCCATCTTTTCTTTCTGTTCATCCTTGCTTTGTAACAATGCCATGTAGGATTTCACAGCTTGATTAATGGAAGTCTTCTGCTCTTTGGCTAAGTGGTTTCGGCAGTAATTGAACTGCTCCATGGTCAAAGGAGACCACCAAGGTTCTTCAACCTTACCGTCCTTCTTAGGACCTTCTTTTGCAGAATCATCCTTCTTGGGACCAGAAGATCTAAGCCTCTTGGCTCTCCTCTTCTTCCTGGCTTTCTCTTGTGACTCAGCTTTTGCCTTGTCTTTCAGATCTGCCATTTTCACATCTCCTCCGGAGCTTTCCTTCTTTGGATCTGCCATCTTCTCTTGAAGATCTTTTTCCATGTCTCTTCCAGAGTTAGTGTTACCCTTCTCCTTCATATCCATCTTCCCTTGGGAAATTTTCGCTTTCCCCTTAGAATTGGCTCTTGCCTTTTCTTTGGGTTCAGCCATCTCCTTCTGGAGATCCGATTTCGCCTTACTCTTGGAGTCAGCTTTTGCTTTCTCCTTAAGTTCAGCCTTCCCCTTCTGGGAATCCGCAGTTTTCAGCTTCTTGGGACATTCGTAAGAACGATGTCCTAGTTGCTTACACTGCCAGCAGAGAACTGCTACCTTCGTTCCTGCAATGGAACCAGCATCACTATGCTCACTATCTCCCTTGTTAGGACATACCTTTTTGGAGTGTCCTTCCTTCTTGCATCCCCAGCATATCTTTCTCTTTGCAGTAGGATCCATCTGCAGAGTTTTTTGAAAGAGAGGTGTTTGCAAGTTCTCTAGAGAGAGAGTCAGCTATTATGTTGTGGTCGGACCGAATGTATTCGACCTCATATTTATAATAGCTTAACCATTCTTGCAACCTTAAGAGTCTAGTTTGCCTAGCTTCCTTAAGGTTCAGACTCATAAACCTTTTAACATAGGTCGAGTCAGAGCGCACTAAAAATTCTTTTGGTGCCAAAAAGATAAAGCCTTTATTCCATATTTTAAGGCTAACACTTCTTTTTCGTGTATCGGGTACCGTAGTTCGCATCCCTTGAAGCTTCCCGACCAGTATTTACATACCGGTTCTGGTTTTCGTCCTTTAATTTTAAGGACTGCTCCCCAAAATTCTTCAAAAGCATCAACTTCCAAGACTAACTCATCTTTATCTGAAGGTAAAGCAAGTTGTGGCAAATTTTTCACCTTTGCTTTAATCCTTATAATAGATTGAGTGTCTTCATCTTCCCATTTCCAAGGATTAATCGAAGAAGTTTTCTTCGAAATCCTACTTAGATCTCTGGAAAGATCTTTCACAAACTTTCTTGCATAGTTAGCACATCCACAAAATCTTTGGACTTGCTTTCTATCCTCAAGTCTGTCAGGAAAATTAACTATTTTCTCAGCAATATGATTTTGCAGTTTAATTTTACCCTACTCAATCTCCATGCCTAAGAAGTTAACTGATTCCTTAAACCATTCTATCTTCTTTTCAGATAGAATCATACCTTCCTGTCGGAAGACATTAGTCACCTTATCTAGGTGTTTCATGTGGTCATCCTCAGTCTGACTGTAAACTAACACATCGTCAATATAGACCGTACAAATTTTTCGGACTTTCTTGAACGCATTATCCATTTTGCGCTGAAACACGCCTGGAGCATTTTTCAGGCCGAATGGCATAACCAGCCATTCAAGCATTCCTCGCGGAGCATTGAAGGCAGTTAGAGGAACCGATTCTTCCTCCATCTTGACTTGCCAGTATCCACTTTTCAAGTCAAACTTAGAGAAGAATTTTGGTTGGCTCAGACTTACCCTATCAATTAAATCTCCCGCAGTGGGAATCTTATAGCCATCGTCTTTCGTAGCTTTGTTAAGCTGACGATAATCTATAACCATTCATGCTTTACCTCGCACCTGCTCGGCATGATTAATAACTATAAAGGCAGGACTAGAATGCGGACTATAACTGTCCCTAATCAAGCCTTTTCCAAGCAACTCAGGAATTTGTTTATCAAACTCCTCAACCATCTCAGCCGTATACGTAATGTTTCTGGCTCTTATAATGGTTCCGGGATCCTTCAACTCTAATTTAGCCTTTAGGCCATTTCGAGTCCATAACTTTAGTGGATCTTCACTAAAATTATCGGCAAGTTTTACCAGGAACTTATCCCATTTTGTCCCAGCTAACTGTACAGCCATACACACTTCTTGTTTTGGAAACAAGTCGTCATACTAGTTAGAACTCCTGGTATTTGTTGGTGAAAACATGGTTTGTTCCCATGAATCGTTCTCATCCAACCGTATATCACCACGTTGAGCTCGCACTCTGAAAGCCTTTTCACATGGTGAGTTACCACAGTACTATGTCCGTTTTACCGGATAGAACCCAAATTTTAACCTTAACTTAAGTTCTTGGAGAATACTAATTTTTATACCACCTATGGACACATGATGGACATCCTGTACAAAAGGTAGGTTTTCCTTTTGTCCTTTCAGAAAGGCATTACCTATGATGATGTCTGCCTCTAATAAAGGATGGGCCAGGATCTCTTTTATGATGAACTGTTGTCCACCAATAAAGACAGGCACATTATTGGCCTGATGGCTGACTATTGTCGCCATTCCATCGACGTTTACCATATGGATGGGTTTCTGCAGTGGTTTCCACCACTCATCTGGTAGAGCATTGAGTCTAGCACAAGTTACGCTACACCCAGTGTCTATCAACGTATCCAAAGAATATTCATAGTATCCAGGAAACTTGAAGGTTAGAGCCACATATGTGCTCAAGTCTTCCTTCCTAACACTAAACCCAATATTCTTAGGTACCTCTTGGGATGGTTCTATCATCCTCCAGATTTCGTCTATTGGTATAGACCTTTGCTCGGCTATTTGCACAATAACCCTACAAACTTCAGGAATCTTGGATAAAGAGTATTCCATACTGGTAACCCTTAACATCCGTATAGATTCCTCTCTCGGTTGATCTACCGGGTCTTCATAGACTGGTTGTGATACCTGTCTATATCCTACGATTCTACCCGTATGTTGAGACGGGGTTCTCGAATCTGTAGACCTTCGAGACATTTCTTCTATTAGTGGTGGAGCAGATGCTTCTGCTGGTCGGGACACAATTATGTCCTCTCCCACATCACTAGCTCTAGAAGAAACTTCAGAGAACGAATGACTTCTAGGTTCTCTCAGGAGTGGCATCCTCATAGGCAAATGCCTATCAGCTCTAAACCTTTCTCTAGCCGGTTCACCCAACATTAGAGTAATCTCATTACCTCTTTGTTGGATATTAGCCGCACTAATTGGTCTAGAACTACTACCAGGTTCAGTCATAACCCAATTTCTTGGCCAGGTTAACTCCAGCGGGTTTACCTCACGCCTGTGAAATTGTTGGTAGTTATTATGACCTTCTTCGAACAACTCAGTTAGCCTTGAGATGTTCCTCACACCAGGACTCGTGGTATTTACCAATCGGTAAATCACTCTAGTGTGATACGCCAAAAATTTGGCCTGGGAATTCATCCTATCCATATTCATTGATTTAATTCTTAAAGTCAATGAATTTCCCAAACAGCGATCGTTCAGGGCCATCATGAAATTTGGATGGACCTGGAACCATGCAGGGCCGTGTGCAAGATTGGCCTGTATACCTGATATCGGCTGATCTCTAAACTCTCGCCATCGTTTATCGATCACTGCTGCTACCACAGGACTATCCGATGGTAAATGAAATAGCGGAATGAGCCCTACATGGATTAACCCAATGTGTATATAGTTATATACTCCTCTCGCACGTTGCATGGTTTCCCTAATGCGTTGTACGTTGAGTAATGGGATATCCAAAGTCTCAAGTTCCGTGCTTGTAACTTGAGCCGTTGCTTCTGTTTGCGAGATGTCTATTATCGATCTAAAATTAAATCTCGATACATTATAGACTTCCCTCACATTAACATTGGGCAACCTCCATTCTAGTACTGACTGGATGGATCTTCGTACTGGTGGAATTCCCCCAGTACCTGATTCGATGCTTCCAATGGGACCATCTCATCACCATCTCTGTTTTGCTCTGCTCTCATCATCAACAGATGCATTTTCCAGAAATCAGAATCGTGGTCCGAGTCTGTATCATATTCTGACACTACCTCGTAAATCGATTATACTTCCGAGTCTAAGTCGGAAATCTCTTGCTCATCGATTGGTTCATAAGCAAGTAGTTCTTCCTCCTGACTCTTGTCGTCTAAGAATACCATGCGGAGTCTTTCTCTCCTCTAATTTTTCTTTGGACAACTATCCGCCTTGTGATCCTTCGAACTACAAAACCAGCAGCAATTGCAGCTACTTAACGGTTTCCCCTTTGGACACTTAGGCCCTCTGCCATGCTTTCGCTTGAAGGCATCGATCCTATCTTTGTCTTTTAGGTTATCCCGTCTCCTTACAAACCTTCTGGGTTTGTAAGCAGAACTTCCTTTTTGCTTACGCTGGAAGTCCTTCTTGGGCCAAACTTTTCTTTTGTTATACCCAACAAACTTCCTCTTTCGGGGAAAGTTTTTCGCTCTCATTGAATCACCTGAAATATTGCGAGTATCGCATCCATACCTTCCAGGTACATATTCAATTTGAGAACAACAGCTCTTATTCAAGTATGGCAGCTTCTTAGCTGCCTCCTTAACTTGGAGCTCAGTACATGCCTTCCGCATTGTGTACTTAACCGCCTGAATTTTTCCTCCGAGTCCAGAAACAATTTTTTCCACACTCAGAAGTAATTTAGGCCTTTTGCGCAACTTCCGGCCAAGGTTCGGGAAGTTTTGCAAAAAAGGTTCCCAATATGAACTGTTGAGAGACTACGTCCAGATTGTAATAATACTTCTGGAATTCACATACGTAGCTGTCAAACCAGCACATATCGCAGATCTGTAGTTTAACCAGAGCAGTCAATGACTGCTATTTTTCCACCGTCTCAGTGGATAATGAAAAACCACAGAACTCCCGTTTTAATGCATCAGCTATTATTGCTAACACACCGTCAACGGTCAGCGCCTGATCTATCTTTTCTTTGATGTCAGTATGAGCCACCAAAGATTTCCAGTATTTTTGCGCCGTTCCCATGAGGGCTGCCACACATAATTCATAGACAGATCCAGGGGATAATATCCCTGCGGACGCAGTCATTCGAATTAGCGATAACCACTCATCTATCTTTTCAGATACATGCTTTTCACAATCCATGTCCAGAAAAGCACCAGGGGTAATTATAGGCTTTAAAACATTATCCATAGGAATAAACTCTTGTTTAGTTCTGTGCGGATAATCCGGCCTGTAAATTTCCCTCTTCGCAGTTACCAGTTCATTAAACGTTCTATTGTCTAAATGAACTGGAGCATCTTCTGCCAGACCTAAGGCTTTCCTTAAGTCTCTTGCCAACTCCCCACTTTAGGAGTTCAAGTTCGCACTTCGCTTTTGTGAGTCTAAAATGTAAGGAGCTACTGACTCTCTGTACATTTCATCCACACTCTTGCCTTGATTCTGTTTGGAATTTCTTCCTCCCAGATTCAATCTTTCGACTGGTTTTCCTATCGTACTCTCCAGTCCAGAAGTCGCCTCGGTTTCAGGCCTTTTTAAACCTCTTTCTTTTTCCATAGCGTCTAGCATATTATTAACAATAGAGCCTACTTCCATTGCCATTCTCGATGGAGTTAATCTAGACTACGGAACGAACTCCATTCTCGATGGAGTCCCAGAAGGGTTTCTTGAGGATTTTCCTTCTCTAGCCATTCTGAAAATCTTTCTTAAAAACTTTTATGGATATTTTTGAAAAAGGGTTAAGTTTAGGTTGTCTGAGGATATTATTTAAACCTTAGGATAAATTGGAAAATTTTTGTAACTTTGGGATGTTTTGGATAAAGTTGAATGCACCAATAATCATAATGAAAGATAATAACATTCAACAATATCCATCTAAAATATTATTAAAAAAAGAGAGGATCCTTCTAAATATTATAATTTTTTTTATATTATAATATTATAAATATATAGTTTAAACTAAAATTAAATATTTACTTTAACGTGCAATCTTCCAGGCTCGACTTACACATAGCTTAAGTAATTCTTCGTAATAAAATATAGACTTTTTTAGAATAGCATCTTTTATTCGCACTTTTTTAACTTATAATTTAGAATGCAGAGTATAATTTTTTTTTTTGAAGTTTTTAGTAAATTATAATATTTTTATTTAAATTTTTTGAATTTTCAGATTTTTAATGATTGTTACCGAAAAGGAAATGTTTACACAGAATTGGTAAAGTACAAATTTGTGACGTAAAATCATCATTGAATTTCTAAAAAAATCAAATTTCATGCCTGAACTATATTTTTTTTCTATTTTTATTTTAAATTATACAAAGAACAAACCCACAAAAAATTCGATACAATATGTCGCCGGAAAAGCGTGAGCGGACACCATTTCACGTTTTGTTTCATGCGGTAGTGGAAGAGGGTCAGTATTGGGCAGGAGATGCTAGGGAACCAGAGTTTGTTGTTGCTCGATGAACCGACCTACTGGCTCGAGACGACTGCAGCTCAGAAGATTGTGCGGGAGGTACGTGGACCAGTGAAGGGAGGCCCGACACTGGGCATGACCAGCCATCGAGCCGGCTCTTTTACATGTTACATAACTAGCTTCTGTTCTCGCGAAGGAGTAGTCGAGACGGCCTACTTCGGGTCGGTTGCTGTGAATGCTGCTGATTTCCTCTTCGACCTTGCGAATGGTGTTGTGCCTGACGAGGAAGCTAGAACAGGGGCTGAAGGAGGAGGTCCCGCACAGCAGGAGTCGACCGCCAGAGTCATAAGGAAGGGCACAGTCACAAGGACTTAGGTCCATGGCCGGCGACGTAGTGACAGCAGTTTGATATCCTCCTACGGAGGCATTTCCAAGACAAGAATCAGGAGTCATTGTCCGAATTGAAGCTATGATAGGTCCTACTCATCGCTTTTTTGTGCGACCTCCTCTGGTACCAGTCTGGTCGCTTCTCTGTGCGGCATGAAGTCACCAGAGGTGGCCACAGAAGAACGACGACAAGGACCTGCCCTACCTTCATGCCGGAGAATGATTCATGCTTCCTCTCCTCGGCACGCCTCCGTAGGAGGATATGAAACTGCAGTCGCCACGTCTCCAGCCACCGACCTAAGTCCTTGTGACTGTCACGACTCTGGCCGTCGCCTGCTGTCGTGCGGACCTCCTCGTTCGGCCCCTATTCTTGCTTGTGCAGAGACAAAGGACCGCCTCAATCCACGCTCCAGTCTTCCTTGTAGGTCATTCGCAAGGTCGAAGAGGAAATATGCATTATTTATGACAACTCCGACACGAAATAGGTCGAGAGGGCCGCCCACCGCCAACAGCAGGCACTTATGGACAATGTAAAAGAGTCAGGCTCGATGGCTGATGTATGATGGTCACGACCACCGTCCACCTCCCATCATTAGTCCACGTACCTGTCGCACGATCTTCTGAGCGGCAGCCCTCTCGTGTCTAGAGTTCGGTTCATTGAGCTACACCAAACTACGGTTAAGTAACATCACCTGCCCGATATGATGGCCCCCTCGTTCTTATATAATATAACATAATATATAATCTAATATGATAAATTCGAAAATCCGGAATAAAACAATAAATAAATAAAGAAGATATAAAATTTCTCGTTCAAAAATATGTTCCGTTAAAATTATATAACTAAATATTTATTTTCTAACTAAAGACAGAGTTCTACAAAATATAGAATCTATCTGTCTTGACAAACACTAATTTGAATTTGAATTTTAAAAAATTATTTTCTCTTTAACCTCTCACACCCAAAACGCATCGAGACAAAATTAAATGGTCTGATTTGAAAAAGTGATGACCACCAAACTCCCAAAGCGGCCCCACAAATTAATGGCGTCTTTTGCGACCGGATATATTAGAGTTTGAATCGGACAAAACCCGAAAAAGACCGTTAGTTAGTGGTTGCATTTTTTTTACCTTCCTTTCATGTACTAAAGTTTTTACGATAAATTTTTCTGGAATATAAAGTCCAATATGTAATTTTGATTTGGAGAGTTAAATAACCGAAATCTAAAGATTTGATTTTTTTTGTTATTAATCAGTACGTGATAAAAAGATTCCGGCAACCTCTTTGATCATTAATTGATCATTAATATCTTAAATATTTTTATTGCAGGGAGAAGAGAATCTAAACACTCATATTGTTATATTAGATATATTTAACTAAATGCACTTATATTTTAAAAAATTAATTCAATATTACTTTTCCTAACAATAAAATATAATTTTTTTTAGAATAGCTACCTTTTTCGCACTTGTTTACTTAAATTACGAAGATTAGAGTAAATTTTTTTGAAGTTTTTAGTAAATTATAATATTTTTTATTTAAAGTTCCTTTTTAATTATAAGATTTTTTTTATTGTTACGAAAAAGAAATATTTACACAAATTGTTAAATTATAAATTTATTGAAATTATAAAATGACGTACAATCATCGTTGAATTTTTAAAAAATCAAATTTCATGTCTGAATTAATTTTTTTTATGTTAAATTATTTTATTAACCCGCAAAAAACTCGCTGTAGTTTTCATAAAAATTTTATTATAATAAAGAAAGTAATTCTTTAATTTTTGTATATACAAATTTTTTACCTTGTTTGTCATGGAAGTTCAGATTGCCTGTGAGTAATCCGGAGAAGGCGACACAGGCAGTGGTGTCGACCCATTGCATGGCCATCCACCAGCCATCGAGCCGGCTCTTTTACATAAGTAGCTGCTGTTCTCGCGGAGGCATAGTCGAGACGGCCTACAAAGGGTCTGTCGCCGTGAATGCCGCTGATTTCCTCTTCGACCTTGCGACTGGTGTTGTGCCTGCCGAGGAAGCTAGAACAGGGGCTGAAGGAGGAGGTCCGCGCAACAGGAGATGACGGCCATAGTCGTAAGGAAGGGCATAGTCACAAGGACTTAGGTCCGTGGCCTGCGACGTGGCGAAGTGGAGTCTCATATCGAGGCGTTTCAAGAAGAAGAATCAGGAGTCATGACTGCTGTCTTGCTAGAGTAGAGTGGGCCGCCCACCGCCAACAGCAGCCACTTATGAAAAATGTAAAAGAGTCGGCTCGATGGCTGATGTATGGTCATGACCACCGTCCGCCTCCCATCACAAGTCCCCGTACTTCGCGCATGATCTTCTGAGCGGCAGCCCTCTCGTGCCCAGAGTTCGGTGCATTGAGCAACACCAAACTATGGTTGTAGCATCTCCTACCAGATATGATGGCCCCCTCTTCTTATATAAAATAAGATGATATAAGATACATTAGGAGGATCTTTTCCGATAAATTCGAAAATCCGAAATAAATAAAGAACATATAAAATTCAAGAAAATTTGTTAGGATTTTATTTTACAATATAATATTTATATATATGAAAGAAATCTAAAGGATCAAAGTAAATAAAATAGAAAATCATCGGCATAAACAAAATAAAGAAAAAAAAAAGACTTTCTTCTCCCAAAACCCATATCTCTCTGCCTTTTTCTCTGTTTCTTTTTTTCCTCTGTTTCCAACTCCTTCCTTCCATGACTTGCTTTAAATATTTCCTATACCAAAATCATCAAATATTTCCTAAACGTTGTAAGTCTCCCCTCGAGCGGACCCCACTGAGACTCGTGCGCTATCCTTATATAATATGATACTTATTTAATTAAATAATAAATAATAATTCTTTAATTAAATCGAGATGCCCGCTGAAGCGGAGAAGAAATCGGCTGAAAACAGGTAGACATGGTTCTTTTGGGCATTGCGTGATCGATGGACTGTTTGGGTGTGTCGAGTGCCAACGATGGATTTGTGTTTGATCATGACAGGACGAAGGCCTCGGAACCCAATGCGAAGAAGGCAAAAACGGAGGAGAAAACGAAGAAGGGTAGTGGCTCTAATTTGCCATAGCGTCCTCCAGCTGCGTTTTTCATTTTCATCTAATAATCAATGCCTTTACCTGTCATGTTTCATGCCTTATAATGTGGATAATGAGTGATGTGGTTCTTGGCCTGGTTGATCCAGGAATGACTTCAGGAAGGAATTTAAGCCAACCCCGACTCCAAGGATGTAAAGGAGGTATGAATTTGGTTGCTGTTTCTGGTGCCTTGATTCAAAAAGAGATTTGTTGGGGGAATTTGTTTGTGCTGATTGATGTTGGGATTGTTCCTTAGGTTGCCAAGCAAGGAGGGGAGAAGTGGAAGTCCTTGACCGATGAATTAAGTCTATGACATGGTTCCTGTGACTGTAATGATGTTAGTTGTTTCTTTGGTTTGGATTCTGTTTCGATTCCAATGCAAATCCTTGCAGGAGAAGAGGCCTTACATGGATGAAGCAGCTGAGCTCAAGGCAGAGTATGCCAAGTTTGTTGAAGCTGGCTACGATGACAATGCTAATGATGTTGAAGTATGTTTGGTTAATTGTTATTCTGTATTTTGTTTTATCTTAGGAATGTCAGTAACTGATGGTATAATATATGTGATTGTGGATGATGCAGGTGAAGGATGAGGCTGCCACGGAGAATGAAATTGAGGAATTGACCGATGAAGAATAGCTGTTAGCTTTAGTATAAATTCTGGTGGCAGTCTGGTCGCTTCTCTGTGCGGCATGATGTCACCAGAGGTGGCCACAGAAGAACGATGACAAGGACCTGCCCTACCTTCATGCCGGAGAATGATTCATGCTTCCTCTCCTTGGCACGCCTCCGTAGGAGGATATGAAACTGCAGTTGCCACGTCTCCAGCCACCGACCTAAGTCCTTGTGACTGTCACGACTCTGGCCGTCGCCTGCTGTCGTGCGGACCTCCTCGTTCGGCCCCTATTCTTGCTTGTGCACAGACAAAGGACCGCCTCAGTCCACGCTCCAGTCTTCCTTGTAGGTCATTCGCAAGGTCGAAGAGGAAATCTGCATTATTCATGACAACTCCGACACGAAATAGGTAGTCGCGACTGCTCTCTCGCTAAAGTAGAGAGGGCCGCCCACCGCCAACAGCAGCCACTTATGGAAAATGTAAAAGAGTCAGCTCGGTGGCTGATGTATGGTCATGACCACCGTCCGCCTCCCATCACTAGTCCATGTACCTCGCGCACGATCTTCTGAGCGGCAGCCCTCTCGTGCCCAGAGTTCGGTTCATTGAGCAACACCGAACTACGGTTAAGTAACATCTCCTGCCCGATATGATGATCCCCTCTTCTTATATAATATAACATAATATATAATCTAATATGATATTATATAATATACATCGTGAGGATCTTTTTCGATAAATCAGAAAATCCGGAATAAAATAATAAATAAATAAAGAAGATTCTCGTTGAAAAATATGTCATGTTCACCGAAATTTGTTAGGATCTTATTTTACAATATAAATTTTATATATATATGAAGAAACTCAAAAGGATCAAAGTAAATAAAATAGAAAATCATCGACATGGCATGGACAAAACAAAGAAAAAAAGACATTCTTTCCCCAAAACCCATAAATCTCTCTGTTTCTTTTTTCCCTCTGCCTTCTATTCCAACAACCCCTTTCCTTCGTTCCTTCCTGCATGCCTTCATTTAAATATTTCCGACATCAAAGGAAAATAATAATTAAAATTAAAATGATAATAATTTCAAAAATGTTAAAAGTGAGGTAGTGAATTTTCAATACGTTGAATTATAAAATTTAGGAAAAGTTTTATAGATAATATATTACTAAATATAATGATTTATTACTTATCGAATGATCATAATCATATGAGATTTGCTTAAATATTATTTTTGGTATAATGATCCCATGAAAGAGTGATAATTCAAATTGATGAAACAAAATTAATAAATAACAAAACTATTCTAAAAAATATGATTAGGTTTTTTAAAACTTTTTGCAGAAGCGTTTGATATTAAAAATTTTAAAGTAGCTTATTTGAATTGATTTTATTTTATTTGATTAGGCTGCAGTCGCCACGTCTCCAGCCACCCACCTAAGTCCTTGTGACTGTCACGACTCTGGCCGTCGCCTCCTGTCGTGCGGACCCCCTCGTTCGGCCCTTGCTTGTGCACAGACAAAGGACCGCCTCAGTCCACGCTCCAGTCTTCCTTGTAGGTCATTCGCAAGGTCGAAGAGGAAATCTGCATTATTCATGACAACTCCGACACGAAATAGGTAGTCGCGACTGCTCTCTCGCTAAAGTAGAGAGGGCCGCCCACCGCCAACAGCAGCCACTTATGGAAAATGTAAAAGAGTCAGCTCGGTGGCTGATGTATGGTCATGACCACCGTCCGCCTCCCATCACGAGGAAGTTGAATGGCTTGACCGCCTTAGACATGTCACTGGAGTTGCAAAGTTGTGGTGGCGGACGGGGGTGAAGAGGTTGTTGGGATGTTTAGCAGACTCTTCTAGGAGCTACAATCTTTTGGTTTGCTGGGATGGACTAGTCATGGTAGAGAGGTGCCTTTTGTCCGTGAGCTATCAACACGATGTGGTTATAGATTAATCTTCCCCCTTTCATTTTATTTTTTGATGATCAAGCGGCTTCCCCATTTCCTTTTCCTTTCATACGTGATACCCATTTCCTCTTCCTTTCATACGTGATGATATGAGCGTGTCCAAAGGGATGGTGTTAGATGTAATAATGCGAGAATAAAAGTAATAACGACTGATGGTCTTGAAAGAATTATTAGGCTTATCAAGTGGAAAAAATATTGTGCTTGTCGATCCGATCGTCGTGATCGAAGTCAACCCCATTGATCGTATTAGCATTGGTGTGAGCGAATAAAATCACACGGCTTAAATTGACTATTTTATATTTATAGTTTTTGTATTTGTTCTCGTGATAAGAGGAATGGACACAATTCGCGTGGGATGACCACAATTTTTAAATGTAGAATTTGTTTCTCATTACGGGAGAATATGAGAGGATTTTACTAGTGCTTCTGGTTACGATGTTGAAGGTGGAGGTCTCCTCGTGTCATAGGATGGGAGTCTCGATTGCGAACCGCTTCCCTTGTGGAATGGTGTAGTCCTTGTTGTTGGTTGACTGCCAGACCTTCTTACCAGTTGTTGCCCTTGTTGCCTAGTCCTCGCATGTCATCAATGGACTGGTATTGTTGTAACTTAATTGCTGTTAATGAGTCGGCCGGGCTCGGACACCTCCTACCCAAGCCCGGCACGAGCCTGACCAGGTTCTCTATAGTCCAGCTCGCGTTCGGGCCAGTCCCGAAATTTTTTTGGCCGACCCTGAGACAGAGCCCGTCTGAGCCCGAACCTCTCCAAAGTTATATTCTCACAAATCTCCTCCGAGCCCGATCCTAGCTTCAAATATTTTATTTTTTAAAAATTATTGATTATAAAATATTTTTAAAATTTGTCAAGCCCAGACGGACTGTTTTTCAGGTCTGTAAGTCAACTCGAGCCCGGCTTGACTATCAAAAGTTAAGGCCTGAGCCTGAGCTCATTGGGTGTTGATTTTTGTCGAGCCGGGCTCGGGCCACAAGAAAAGCCGGGCCGGGTAGTTCGCGAGCCGACCCAGCTCATTAACATCCCTAATCTCCAATATGGGGTTTGAGTCCTCGAATATACAACAATTGTTTGCTCGGGTATTGAACTCTCTAGTGTAATCCAAGACTTCTGTATCTTACCTTTGCAACTATAATTTGATAAACAAATCTTGTGGAGTGTTTTGGCTGAAAAATTCTTTCACCACGATCTAGTGTTTTGTCATCCTTCTTGTCGGCGATACTGGTTTACATTCTCCCACCAAAGGCCGTCGTACTTTCATAGCTTTCGTACGGCCATGTTCACCATCGCAGCTTCTATTTCCTCCTCGTACTCGAAGATATGCTTGAATGTGTACATCTAGTCAATGAACTCTTCCGGATCTAGATTTGCATCTAATTCATGAAGCTGGACGAACATGACGGGACATCTTTTGTCTTGTCAATGGTGTGTCTGTGTTTTGACTACGCTGTCCCATAGTTCACTTAATCGTCACAGTCTTGATGGCTCGTAGACGAGGCAGTTCGTTAGGTACAAAGCATCCTCAATTGTTTCACAAAATTTTCTATTTGTTGCTCCAAACGGGCAATATGGGTTTCTTCTAAGGACTTACTGTGATGGAAATGTCTTGATATATTTTCTCAACTAAGTTTGTAAACTCGACATATAAGAATAATCTTATGTTCTAATACTCAAATGAAACGGCGAGGCTGAAAAAGGTGGGAATTGGAAGGAAATGTGGCTCGAGTTGAAGGATAAGGAAAGATAGTGTGTCAGCTTGAGAAAACTAGTGAGTAGAGATATACGGACATAGAAAGGTGAGGGCTCTCTCTTTAAATAGAGAAGAAAAGAAATGGTAGAGATTAAATGACTTAATACTGAACAAAATAAAAGGGTAGCACTCTATGACTATCGGGTTTGGATTTTAATAATACCAAATTTGAATGTATCGATTCAAAGATCAACGCATGCATAAACTTCACCGTGATCAAACGTACGCACATATATAGAAACATCATTGTGATACGATACGAAGGCAAGGGGCAACACGGGCGATAAAATTACATCACTACCTACCGATTGACATGATTAACTTAGTTCATAGTTAAAACCCACCATATGAAGATTGAGATCTGAAATAGAATCCACTATCTTCTAAGAAAGTAAAACCTTTATGATTGAGAGTCTTAGTAACTTTATATAGATTAAGTACGACCTTCAATGGGCTAATGTATGTGCACAAATAGATGCTGAGGAAAATGTAGAAAAATAAAAATAGTGTTTGGGGCATCAGTGTTGGCATCTTTATGATTATCACGTTGCTTTGTGTGGGTTGTCCTTATTTATTGTTCGAGTTATCCTACTGACATGATCTACTCAAAAGGTATCACTCGTCCTGGTTCTCATTTGCTTCTTCTTCTTGACTTGGCTGCTACTCAAGCAGCTCCATCTCGAGTCATGGTTCACTCGGTTAGTTGACAGTTAACAAAATGACTCCTACTCGATTCCTGCCAGATTTGGGCGACCCGAGATTGTTCATCCCCTTATAGATTTCTCCTTTAAATTCACCGTTTGAGAGAGTTTGTGTCGCCATAGAAATTGTAGTAGGGATCGGAAAGGGAGCAGGAGCGTGTGCCAGAAGTGGATTCGGAAGAGGAGCCTGGAGATAAAACAATGGAAGATTATTAGGTTAATTTTCTGTCTATAAAAGTTGTTTGGATTGGGGAGGCTAGCCTCAGTGATGGCCTAAACCTTTATCAATGCATCGAGAATTCAAAATATACCCAAACAAAAAGAAGCAGGTTAGACTTTTCGAAAGTGAATACCATATTTGGTCGCATTACAAACAAACAACGTGAAACATAAATTGTTCGAGAATGCATTTCTTTTTTTCCTTCATGTTGAGTGGACAAAGTTATTTTTGGTACGCGTTACGGTAGTGAAATTTGAAGGTTGAGAATATGGGAAGTTTACCGAATATGTCTCGATCATAGTCAAGAACGAACACATTGTTTGGGTCTTTTATTTAAAGATTTGATTTGCTTTCCAAGTGAACAAACTTCACTAACTTTCATTCTGAGTTTCCGTGTGATCTATAAGGCATATTAGTGATTCTTCTTCTTCATCATTAAAGACATCAAGTTCTGCCTATGTCAGCATGGCTTTCTTGGTCTTAGTGTGCGCGTAACGTTTTTCCTTCTCTTTAAGTTTATTATTATTTATTTAATAAATGAATTTTATTCCTCCGGTAGACCATTTCTAGGCGATACGCCAACCTGTGAGGACAATAATTTCTGAAGTGTCTTTTCTTTTCACATTCATTGCTCACTAGAGTCCATGATTTTAGTTTGCCGAGAATGCTTTTCTTTGATCTTGCCTTTGTTTTACCAAGGTGTCATTTATATGTGAATTGCAGAAGACACTTGGCAAATCATTCCGAGTTCGTCGTCCGAATCAACTTATTCTTCATCATCAAAATCCTATATTAGTTTTTTCGATGCTGTGAAAGCTACTAGGGCTCCTTTCATGTCCAATTGAGAGGTTCACTCCATCTCATATAACATTAAAGAGCTCATTAGTTGAATTAATCGAAAAATAAAAAGAATCTTAGCTTCCTCTTTAGTCGTTTAATTATCTTCCCAAGATTTGGGTAGAATACAAGAACCTTTGTTACTAATTCAAAATTAGTACAATATTTACCAAAATGAGTTTAGGTATCAATCAGAAGGTTAAGTCTCTTTAACATTTGTTCTACAAATTTCTCACCTTTCAAAGTAAAATTTTTACATTGATGAATTAAAAAATTCATGTTAATTTGTTTAATCTAGGTAGACCCAACATACATAGTGACAAGCTTATTCTAAATATACTTGCACGGAGTGCAAGTTGAAACTTTAAGGAATTCACTTCGGACAAAGCATTGAACACTAAATGCGTCATCATCTTAACGAGTCATTTGACCATAATGTATTCCTTTGTATGACTTCCATCTAGAACATTTTGTTGGTTCTCGGGTATAGAAAGTAGACCATCTACTATGTAGGATGCAAATAATCATCGAATGCATTTACAGTTGCACGCATTTGAATTTTTCAATAGGCAAAATTCTTATCTTCAAATATGATATGATTCCCAATATGTGGTTTCGGTGTATAACAGTTTTCAGGCATTAGTTCAATCCTCGTAGAATTATTCAGCTTCAAAAGTATAGAACCTTGACGATTACCGCGTAGAACCTGAACGAGCTTCACGCTTTTGTTAGGTAGGAATTAAATATCAAACTGACAATCAAGCTCTGTTATTAGAGCAAGAGTATCAATTTGACTAAATTAAAGTTTATGTTCCCGTATCAATTGTTGAATTCTCACAGAGTTTAAGGCTTTTTCACAACAAAGCTAAGATGTTGACTTTGAAAGAGCATATAGTAGATTCAAGCTTTTGTTGAATTTGAATGTGCGATTAAGTTTTTATTGAATGAAATTCTTATACAAGTCAGTGGATGCTAACAGAGCGTACAATGTCCATAGAATTATAGCAATAGATGGTTACGAATTAGTGTTAAATCCACTTAAAAACTTTTAACATCTTTTCACAACTCCGCAACGAAAGATAGCTGATGTAAAACAGCACCTTTGAGAAAGGCTTATGTGAGAAAAAACGTATGGAATGAATCATGAAATAATTCATAAGACACTACGCCCACTTACCTAGAATTTAGATGATTATTAGTAAATGAAATGTATTAACGAATACTAAAGGTGATACATGATCAACGCTCTATACCACAGACAGGAAGATTTTGTATCAAAAGTGATTGATTGCATAGATTAACGTGACAAACAATCGCTGATGTTTGGTCATTCCCCTCTGGTGGTGCCCTTGCCTGCACAACAACCCGGTACAACTTGCATTCAAATGTTTCATTACGACAATGTGCTAATTTTCACAACAACTTGCAGCAACTTCCCCTGTGCGGTCCCTCAAGACAATGACTTCGTGATGAATCACACACAAGTAGCTGATAATCCATGCCTAAGTTGTTCCTGCACTCACAAAAAGTAGTGTAGAAACCGGCCAGATTCACACCTTCTACGCTCCCAGAGTAACAACGCTTTTCTTTGGCTCATGACAAGATGGTACACCACGACCTCTTACTGTACCTCCGACGTTATTCGTATAGTCACAACGGTGAGTTCCTCGAGCCCATCAAGTCACCCTCAGAAAGGTTTCACCAACGCTATAGTCTTTTGCAGCTCTCTTTCCTTTCCATATGTGACCAACAACACTCAAGATCAAACTTTTACATGTACGCACTCACACGCTCTGCCTCTTTTCCTTCTACTTACAAATTGGCGGAATACATCTATTTATACTAAACGTTAAAAACTAGTAAAATTCACAAGAATATGTTCTGCATATAAAAGAAAATAAAAAAGTAATCAATACATAAATTCACCTTTCAAACAAATATTACTTAGGGATTAAATCATATCAAAGAGATTATGATTTAATTATATTCTTATTAATACAACATTACAGAAGGTTTTGGACTGAACATGTCAACAACCTTTTATAGTTGAAACGAGTTCAAAACGTATTTCTAAAGATGATTTTATTTAATCCATAATAGATCAACTTAATCTACGTGGATAAATTTTTATACAATTCCCATATAGTGAATATTTGCGATCCACATAAGGTTATTGATTGTCTTAGAGAACCTTCCATAAATAGTTAATATAATTTTGTTCAATAGTAAATATATTACTTATTGTATTTGTTTTGGTATTAAATTATTTTATTTAGATCGGAATAATCTCTTGATAGATAAGAATAATTTCTATGGAATACGTCTTTTATTTACGCAATTAAATAACTATCTAATACTTATAAAAAAAATAACTATCTAATAAATAAAAATATTTTCCTAAAGGTTCCCATCAAAGGCAACTTCCGTAGTGTATTCTAAGCTTCTACATTTTGCAGAACGTCAAGCTTTTATGTAGCTCGTGATCAAAACTATGTCAATATGTATGTATTCTTTCCCCAGTTTAATTTACCTTGTATTTTAGTTTAAATATGAACCTAGGACAATTTTTTTTAGGTGAGATAATACTACTAAAGTAGGAGTAAGTGATACATAATCTACACTTTTAGTAATATTTTATGCCTCAAAAAAATTTATGTAGTTTTTTTAATTATTAATTTGTAAAATATGTCATAAACCGAAAAAGAACCCCGACATTGTATTTTCACCTTGGCGCTTTGACGCATAGAGGATATCGGAAGGAGGCCTCATAGTCCGGAGGGCGACTCTGTGACTTATCTCATCACACTTGTCCGATGACTCGAGTCGTCCCGGAGGCTGGATCATGAGCACTACCATTGACCAATTGCCACCCTATTTTTGCGAGTAAGTCTCCGTTGACTTCCCCAATAATCGTGCAAAGAATTCGAGTGGATAAACCTTCAAATATTTTTCCGATATGAAGCACAAATCAAATATATACACTTACGACATAGTATACGTCATACCAAACTACAGACGAAACACTAACACATAGCACTTTATAATTCCTAATTCTATATGTATGAAAAAATATTAATGGTGTTCGAATAGTGTAATCAGAATTTATCAGAGAAGAAAGAGAAAAAGGATGAGTTACATGAATTTAGATTGCGCTCCCTAAATCAGAGATAACTATCACTTCAAGTTGACATTAGGACGGCATATTCGCCTAACAAGTTTGGCAAAAAATAAGTTCTTCCCTAACACGTCAAGATGGCCGAACTTGAATCCCTGTCATTCTTTGTTGAGCTCACTCTAAAACTCCTATATAAACGAGACATTTTCTATGCTTCATATGTGCGAAAGAACTTCAACAATGTCGGTCTCCAAGGTGCTTGGTTTTACTTTACATGTTCTCTTCGTCCTTGCAGCATGCTTTCAAGAAGCCGCTCCGATTCCGATTACTGTAACCATTGACATGGATGTAGGAGACGCCATCAAAGTCGGCAACAATGATATTTCTCTAGTCTTACCCCTCTATGGCGATGATGGTGACACCAAAGATTTCGTCGGAATCCTGTCGGTCAGTAATATATCCGAGTCCTTGGCCACGTTAACCTTTATCAATGGTCAATACAGCGGTAGTACAATGGTGGTGAAGGGTAATGGCAACAGCAGCAACTCCGATTGCGCATTATTAAGATCACTCGGCAGTGATGGTCAAATCATCTCTGGGACCAACATATTCTCTGGTGCTAGTGGGGACGTGCGCTTTACTTCAGGTGCTGCACTGGGGACGACAGACCAGGTCTCGATCGATGTTGTAGTTCTTTGATGATCGCCAATCCACTTATACTAACAATAAGAACCATAAGCACCGGGTGGTGTCGCTTATGTATGTCGTGAGTTAAGCCAAATATGGCGACTTGTAATAATGAGTAAAGAATAAATAATGCTTGCATAGTTGCACAGAGTTGTATTTCTGGAGTGTGATGATTATGTCACATCTCAGAAACCTGTCACTTTCTTATAAAGTTCAATAGAAAATTCAAGATTGAAGGGACGGACAATATAATACCACTCCAATCGTTTGGTTGCCATAGTAGCATATAATGCCATATGTATTAAATTAAGTTGACTATAGCGTATTTATTCCATAATATTTTTCTTAAAGATAAGATATTTCTCAATTAGTACGACTTGAGACACAATAAAACTGGCAAAAAATTAGATTGCGAACCTTATCAGCCCGTGAGTGTTTAGATTGCTGAAGCATTTTCATTTTGAATCGTAGAAGAATGTCGCATAAATTTTTGGAAAGGATTTTTGTTTGAGATACAAGTACGGTCGTCGTTTCGCCCATACCTCAGACACTATCGCCTACCAGAGGTATCAACTTGCTCGTCATCGAGTAAACGAGGCGATGGGAGGCACCAAGGGGTGGATCACTCCGGCGACACGTCTCTCAGGCAACGAAGCCGTTTAGCAACAAAAATTTTAGGCCATAGATCTCGATGCTCTCTGTGGATCGACGGTCCAGAATGCAAGCCCAAAGTACATGAGGCCCAGTAAGGAGGTAGTTCTGGAAAGATACCAGGTGAAAGCTTGCGGGCGAAGTAGTTACCAAGAGACAGGGCTACCAGGTGACGAAGGTCAACGAGGTGGTCAAGCGACAAGCAACTAGATAAGCGAGGAAACTCTGCAGCGAAGGATAGTGGGCGATCAAATCAATTAGTGGCTTTTATGAGAAGATTTCGGACGATCTCAAGATAAGAAAGGAAATTGTTGCCAAGATTGCTCAAATGGAAAGGAGATATTCCATGAAGACTGCCGACAAGGACACGTAATATATGTACAATATTTCATTTCCGTATGTAGGTAGGTCTAGCCTAGTATAAATAGTCGTTCGTATGCATTGTATAAAAACAACCTCTCTACATACGGACAGTCTTTTTACCTTCAAGAATTGAGACGTTCAAGCATCTCGGCATTCTTGCGATCTTGTGCTCTCGCATTCATGATTCCTTCCGAGGGCATCGATGATGCATCCGTTTATTTTTTTCGCTTAAGGGTGTCATTTCCGCGGCCTCCTCATCTCTTTCTTCATGCATAAAGAGACCACACATTTCAACAAACCTCCGTATACAAGTTGATTGTGCCAGAGATTTCCGATGTGATTGGATACGGCTTGTCCAGCGGTCACTTCCAGAGCGAACACGCCTTTGGCGACTACACGCGCTTGCTTGCCTGAAGGCAACAAGTCCTTTTCGCTAGGTCCAAAAGCTTCTGTGTATTAATGGAGAGGGTCAGTGCTATCGATCAGAAGCACGCCTTCAAGGAGAAAATTTGCTCTAAGATGGATGATGTCATCCAAAACCTAGAGACTATATCAGGGGTGCCCATAAACAGCCCTGGTAAGAAGAATGGTGAATCGGCCACCAAACACCAACTCGACTATGATGTTTGGGGACATGATCGCCAATAACCAAAAGAAAGAAAATGTCCGACTTAGGGGACATCCATTCAACCTCTAAAGGGTTTGTCCACAAGAATCCATCACTTGTGATCAACGAGGGTGGAACAACTATGCGACATGATCATCAGGCGTATCAACCTCCGCTTCCAAGAAGAGAAGATTTCTATAGGCCGGTAGAGAACGAGCATTTTCGTCACCTTGAGGATCATCAACTCTCTGAGTACATTTCCTAACCCGTACGCGGAAGAAGGATGGCAGTACAGGAGATGATGGCCTGACTTGGTCTCATTCCCGAAATAAGGAAATACGTAACCCGACTAGTTGTCCCTAGAGCGAATGATGTGAATGAGGTTGATCTCTATCGTGCTCCTTACCCTGACAACATCGACCGGAACTATCCTCTTCTGAGAGGATATCGCGTGCCTGAATTTGCCCGTTTCTCGGGCGAAGAAGGTATTTCTCCTTTGGAACATGTCGCCCTTTTCACTCACCAGGCTAGAGAAGCTACCACTAATGGGTTCTGGAAACTTTACTGGTTTCCTAGCTCTCTCACAAGAGTAGCTTTTACGTGGTATGTGAACCTTCTCTCAAATTCGGTGAGAAACTAGGAGGAGATGCACGTGCAATTCACGCTGGCGTTCACTCAAACTGACCTAGTTGTGACACTACAGGACGTCACTCATATGAAGCAGTAACCTGGGGAACCTATGGCAATCTTCCTGAACAGACCTCGGAAGGCAAGGCTGAGATGCAAAACTTCTGCATCTAAAGTTGAGCTCATAGCCACAGCTCAAGCTTCCCTCCTTCTTCAGTTTAGGAAAAAACTAGAGGGACAAGTGTTCAGGGATTGGAATGAGTTAGCTAGATCAGCCATTCGATATAAGAACCTCCTTAGAGAGAAAACTTAGGCGAAAGGGAGTCCGATTACAAGACCTTTGCGACCTATCAAACGGAACCAGTTGTAGACGTCGACGTCGCTGAGTATGTAAAGGGTCAACCCCTGACTTGCAAAGAGTTGTCTAACAAGAATTTTCGAGCCAAAACTTATCCAAAGACATAGGAAGAAAGGAAATATTCCTTCAATGAGGCCAAGTCCGATGAAATCTTTGTGTTCATGCTCCAAAACGGCCGGATTCTAATGAAAACGGGTTGTCGATTCCCTCGCACTGACAGAGTGAAATCTAGAAACTCTTGCAAGTGGAATGGGTCATTTACGCATACCACCAGGGACTGCATCACGTTTAGAAACTTGGTCAAGACATAATAGAGTCTAGAATCTTTTAGTGACCTAGTTGAAATAAACCCCTTCTATGTCAATTGCCTAACTGTCTCCCCTTCACAGATGCAGGGAGACCGAGATTAGTTGATCAAAACTGACGAAACAATCATCACCAAAATCCTGTTCAAGCGGCCCGTGAGCAAGGGCGCACTCCAGCGCCCTGCTGACCTTAAGAGCATACGACACGATCGTTGTCGCTGGCACATGGATGCATTGCACACCACACCTTTAGGAAGTACCTACTGAACGAAAAGAAAGCATAATGGTATAACGTCAACCGCCTTGAGGAGATGGCTATGGGAATCAACAGTGGTTCAAGAGTGCATCAACCCCTGAAGAGACATCAAGTGCGAAAAGGCACTCCACCAACTGGAGTAACCGAACTCTACACCCCTGGAGAAATTCAGAGACAGGGAACTATTGGCAACATGAAAAAACTCAAAAGGAGCCTCGCACCGAGAAACTTCCCAGGCGATGCGCTCCTGATCGCCTCGGAAAGGATGCGATGAGAGAAGGGACATCATTAGCCCAATTTCTAACCGCTAACATGCTTGGTTACAGGTGCAAACCTATAGCATCGCATAAGGTATTCATCACCCATATGTGTCAACTCTACTGTAACCAGTACAACCTGCTATTGGCCAGCATGGCGTCCGAAGAGAAGATCAAAGTAGGGACGGTCGACCCTCCATCATGTAACTTACTCGACTCCGAGTCAACCTACCTTCCGGATCCTCCTCTTGTGGGGTAATAACCCACATAAGAGGGAGTTTGTTCCGGTGGATAATCATCTCCAACCTCTCAAACACTCAACGTTACACCTGGCATGAAAGATGCACTCACATTGGTTCTCCTCACGAATTGGTGTTGCATTTAAAGCTTTGCGAACGACTAGCTAATCCGGAATATTCGTCCGGGTACTCTTCAGTTTCTTCTTGATTCCAAATCGGATACTCATTCTCTTCAAACTCTTCTTCTTCATCAGACAACTCTTTGATGACAACACTTTTCCTTGAGGAACACTCCGAGGCCATGTGTCCTATCCCTTGGCATTTGAAACAATGACGAACATGATCTAGCTCGTTCGTCTTAACTAAACGCTAGTCGTCAATGATGGGGTTCTTCTTTATGTGGTCAACTGTGGCTTTATTTGGGAGCTACTCCCCTTGTTGAAAGGCAGAGCTTTCACAAATGAGTGGGTACTAGACTTCCTTGTGTGTTGCTACTCAACGTTGTGGGCAAGCCCTCGCACATTGTCGAAGGTCCTATACTAGTAATGTTCGACAGCGTCAGTAACTTATACTAGTAATGTTCGACAGCGTCAGTAACTTGGGGCTTAAGTCCTCGAAGATACCTAGCAACGGTTTGCTATGGGGGTTCTTTGACATCGCATTGCAACAAGAGCCTCTTGAACTCCCTTGTGTACTCTGATACCCTTGAGACTTGTTGAAACGATTGTAGCTTGAGGAAGAGATCGCGCCGATAGTGCTCCGGCAAAAACCTCTTAGTAATAGCCCTCTTCATTTTCGACCACGTTTGAGTCTATCACGTCCTTCTCTGTGGCATTATTGACTAGTGTTCTCCCACCAATGGTGTGCTTCTTCAATTTCAATGCAGCCAAGTTAACCTTTCAATTCACGGGCACCTCTTCGTGGTCGAAGATGTGCTAAACCGTTTGCATCCAATCAATGAACTCCTCGGGGTCGAGGTTTCCCTCAAACTTCGGAATCTGGACACTCATTGTTTGCGCTCTCCTTTCTTGCCGACGATACTCTGATGAACACCCTCGTTAAGAATCCTCATGGCATGGATTCTCCTCTTCGTTGCTGTCTAATAAGCTGTAGGAAGACGATGCATGATGGGTTTCCAACGACTGTAATTTTTGCTGAATATTAGTGAATTGCTACTAAATCCGAACAACGTGTGCTTCGTCAAAAGTCATACAATGTCGAAATCTTCCGGCCATTGGCAACCGAGGGCTGTACAACAACCGTGTGCTATGATACCAAGATGATGCGGGGGAGGCAAGGAATTGATGAACCCAACACCAAAACGATGCAGGACGTCACTAAGGATGCGTAATGGAGTGATGTTTGTGGTCAGAAGGGTAGATAAGGCGAGATGGCTGTACGGAACGGGTATGGAAAGGAAAATCGAATTATGGGTTGAGATCAACCTACACGGATATAGATACAACATCGTTAAAGAAGTATCGAAAAGAACTTTTTTGTCACACCGAAATAGAAACACCACCGAGAACAAGAACGGGGGTAAGGAACAATACGGAGGATATAGATACACTACCTCCAGTTAATACACTTTACTCAATCTGTACTTGGATTCCACCAAATGAAGAAAGAGTTTGAACGAGAATTCATTCCATTGGATAGAAAGACAAAATTATAATATGGGTTTAAAAGTTTGAATCAAAGTTGTTCTCAATCCTTACAAATTGTGCCCTATTTATAGGGATTACAAAGATCAGAACATAAATGCAAGATAATGAACCTAAGAAAATGCATGCATGGTCCAATTTATGAACAAGTCATAAATGGCTTATTGGAAAAGAAAATACAATTAATGATATGCATGAATGTGGACGGGAAGTTGAATGGTCTCGGATCTAGAGTTGCCTTCAATGCAGATTGCTTAGATCCTTTCCCTTAGTGAAATTGACCTCTCGCCTGATGGCTTCTGTTCGCTCCAGAAGTGATCGTTGGACAAGTCGGATCCAAACACGTCGGAAATCTCTCTAGCACTACGAACAACTGGTACTCAAACGTTCATTGAAATGTGTGATCGCCATATGAATGAAGAAAGAGATGAGGAGGGAGCGGAAACGATACCCTGAAACGAAAACTCTTACGGATACCATCGCCAATGCCTTCAAAAGGAAACAGGAACGCATGAGCATAAGATCGCAAAAACGTTGGGATGCCTGAATGCTTGAAGGTAAAAAGATTGTACGTCCGTCTGTAGAGAGGTCGTTTTTATACATTGCCTAAGAACGATTATTTATACTAGGTTAGACCTACATATATTGATAGTGATGCACCTCAAACTGGGAAACAAAATGCCTAGAATCTAGTGCTACTAGTAAATTGATGGGACGTCCAGGAAGGATTTTCAAAATCGAGGGTGGCGTGAAATGAGGGTTGACTTTTTCCGGAATTAATAAATCTTGGAAATGAGGGAATGTTTACATAGTAAATTGATTCAAGGCCCACGAGTTTAAGGTCCCTGAAGTATGTAGAGGTAAGGATCGTCTAGGTGAAGAGACTTCCTTAAGTTTCTCGAGAAAGTCAACGAGTGCTCACCAGTTTAGTAAGTTTAATGTAGGACTCTGGGAGCAGCTAGTCTACCAGATTAAAGGGTCGCGGTTGTTTTTGGGAAGGTGACAATTATAAGCGGATAAGGGGATATAAGCCCACAAAGTGATTCCAATCAAATCCCATGTATGTTTTTCAATTATTTTCTTAGATTATATATCTATATAACATTAGTTAGTATAAAACGAATAACACAACAATCATTTCTGATCCCCAAAACAGGCATGTAGATCCCCAAATTGTTTCTTAGGCTAGTATGAACATGTCACCGCCACATCACATTATCATGTCCCTCCATAGATCCCCAAATTTCGAAATGTCCACATTCGCGTAATATGTCACCGTCGTGTCATTACCCTAATGTCATCCTTTCACCGCGACACTTTATCACTCTCGTCTTAACATTAACGTCTATTACGCTGATTTAGATTATACCTGCGTCGAGTCATTTCAAAACCTCTTTCTTTATTGCCTCTTTCATTATTAGGTTAAGTCGCCGTTGTGCTTCAACTGCTCACTTTTCAATGTCAACAACTCGAATATTATGCATACAGATTAATGGACTAATACCCTTAATGTCCGCTGAACTCCACCCAATTGCTTCTTTATGCCCGTAGTAACTCCACCAATTTCTTCAACTGCATGTCTTCTAAAAGATGAGAAGCAATTACCGGTAAAGTATTGGACTCATCCAAAAATGCATATTTCTTTTGATATCACAAAAATGCATATTTCAAATGTGAAGGCAAGGGTTTGGTAGATCGATTACAAGAGCTTCAACGTGTTGCACATACTCCACTTCCATGAAATCCTCTTCTATTATCAGTGAGAAGTCCCCATGCTCCCTCTTTTGAATTAGGCAACTCTGCTCTTGTCACAACTCAAACATTCATTAGTAATATCAATGTGTTTCAAAGCATTAAAAATATTGAAAGTCACTTTCTAATCATGAACCCGCAATTTTAGAATTCCGTCTACCACATCGATGGATGTTCGACCTGTTGTAAGGAACGACCGACCAAGTATAATCGGCACCTCTTTATCCGCTTCCATCTCGAGAATTAAAAAGTTTGCTGGTAAAATCAAATCAGCAATGTTCACCAACCCCCATGGGTGTGTAATCGATTGATCCGCAAGTTGTAGTATGACTGTTGTTGGTTTTGCTCCTTCAAGTCCTAGTTCCAGGAAAATTGAGTAAGGCATTAAATTAGTTGAAGAACCAAGATCACATAAAGCCTTACCAAAAATTTTAGAACCAATGCATCAAAGAATATTAAAACTCCCTCAGTAAGCAAGCTTAGGCGGAAGTGGTTGATGTAATGCCATGTTACACTCCTTCGACAACGGAATCACTTCAACTTTCTCCCAACTTCGCTTCATTAATAGAATACCCTTGAGAAACTTCGCGTACATGGTCATTTTTTCTATTGCCGTCGATAATGGGATGTTGATGTGCAGCTGCTTGAACAGCTCCAAGAATCGCATGAATTGGTTCTTGTCTTCAGTTTGTTTTAATCGCTCTGGCAATGGTGGTGGTGAATAAGTCACTTGTCGCGGCTAGGCTAATTTTTTATGCCATTCACGGTTCCATGCTTTCGACTCCTTAGTGAGTTCGGGACTTCTCTTTTTTTCCCGTTCTTCATTGAGGTCAGCCGGCACTTTTTCAGGTTGATTTTTCGATGGAGAAATCTTGAGAAGATTTTACTCAGATGCACATGATTCCTCCATAGATTGCTTGATCCCCCCTTGTTTTCTTGGCTTGAAGAACCAATGTGTTCGTTGATCACCTTTTTGGTTATGAGGTTCATGGCCTTACATTATTCCTTTGACTTTGGATTGATTTCGGTGAATTCTTGATCCCCCCTTGTTCAAGTTCCTCCTCGATTGACACCTTGTTTTCTTGGCTGAACCAAAGTGTTCGTTGATCACCTTTTTGGTTCCGAGGTTCATGGCCTTACATTGTTCCTTTGACTTTGGATTGATTTCAGTGTAATTCGGCAAGATTCTTGGTGGCCTCGAGGCAATCGCGGATGCAAGTCGACCCATCTGGTTCTCCATGGTTCTCATCGATGCTTCAAGATTTTCTTTAGATGAGCTTTGCAAGGAAATCAATTGTAACATGCCATCAATACTTACATTTCCCTTCGCGAACGCTTGTGGATGTCCTTGAAATCCTGGAGGCTTTCGTGTGCAACGGGTTGTCCAAATTGTTGGGTCTCTCTCCAAAAAAAATTAGGATGATTTCTCCAACCTGCATTATCAGTGTTAGAAAACGGATTACATGCTCCTCGATTTAAGTTTTCCATATAATTTGTTGAATACATTGTAGTCTGCACGATCAGCCACTTCGGAAGGTCATGATGTGGGCACTTCGGGAGTGATTGCTTATACCGCTCCCACGCCTCGTACAAACTCTCCCCATCGAGTTGCATAAAGGTAGTAATATTTCACTTCACCCATTCCGTCTTCATAGAGGAAAAGAACTTTGTAAGGTCTCGAGCTAATTCATCCCATGTCGTAATTGAATCAGGTGTGAGAGAATATAACCACGCATTTGCTTTGTCTCACAAGCTGAATGGGAACAACCTGAGTCGGATCGCATCTTCGGACACACCATTGCTCTTAAATGTATCATAAATATCGAAAAAACTCGCAATATGGGCATTTGGCTCATCGCTCACTCTTCCACCAAATTGGCATTGATTCTGCACTAGTTGGATGATGGCCGGCTTGATCGCAAAATTATTTACTGCTATTGTGGGTCTTCAAATCCTTGTCTGGACATCTCCTACGGATGGAATCGCATAGTATCTCCAAGTGCCTTATGATCCTCCATGTCTCGATTTTCTAGAGCCATCTTGGCTTGTTGTTTTCTGAGCTTTGCTTCATTACTTAGAACATGACGCGTCCGCTCGATCTCGGGATTATACACTAAAGAATTAGCACTTTGGCTATGTCGCATTCACCGATAGTAATCCTGAGAAAGAAAAAGAAAATAAAATAAAAGTAAATAGAATAAAAAGTCTAGTCTAATATCAGCGAGTCAAATATTGATATCAAGAAATAAAAATTAGTCACCGGCAACGGCGCTAAAAACTTGTCTTGCTAAACATGTATTGTGTGCAAGTATACACACGTATCAATTATAGTACGTAAGATATCGTTCCCACGAGGACTAATTATTTCTGAGTACCAAATCAAACCCCTAAATATTATGTAGACTAATCTAATAAATGATGAAAGAAAATAAAATAACGCAAGTAAAATGACAAGGTTAAAGAGGATATACTAATTTGGAATATCCATGGCGACTAAATTTATTTAATTTATCGTTGATCAATTAGACGTTTACATAAATTATCTAAGAATTTAAATCATGCTCACATATAATTTAGATGTATTCATACACTTTATTTTCAATTAACTCCTAGCATTCAATTAATTTAACATTAATCGTGATATCCTTATCTGCAGTTACTATTAATCTACTTCCAAAAGTCAACCCAATTAATATTAACTGTGATATCACTATCTAGAGTTTCTATTAACCTGTTCTTTGATTTTCCTCTCGAATCAATCTTACACCTCCTGATGTTAATGTAATCCGAGCAAATTCAGAAACTGACGCCAATCGTATTTCAAAAAAAATAAACACGCAATCACATCAAAGAACACAAACTTTCAATAAAATAAATCACGTTCTCGACAAATCTTGCAAATTTAGCACCCTAAATAAGAAAATTAGTTCATTTTAAAATAAGAAAGCATCCAATATTTAGAAAAAAATAGCAACGACATAGAACAAGGAAAATAGATAAGGAACGCCTTTCCGATCTCCAGATCCGGTCGGTAGTCGCCTCATCCGAATCTTCACTCAAACCCTCGCCGTCACGTCATCTTTCTCTTCAGATCAAAAGTCTAAAACTAAACAAATGGAACGTAACCTAACTGCTCCCCCATCTCTAGGTTATACGTAGGAAATATATGGTCATTCCTAAAAGATTTCCTAATATTCTGAAAGATTTTAAAAAGATCTAAGAAAATAAAATAAAACATAAAAAGACAAAAGAGAGTAACTAATGATACTCTTTCTCTCCAAATCGAAATATTGAGGAAGATATCATAGTTGAGCAATCTTGTACAGATTGACGAAAGTCGCGTCCCTCCTGTAGACGGACGGATCTTTCTGCTCTCTATGATGCGCACATTCTTGAAGGTCGCGTCCTTCTTGTATATGGTCGTGTCCTTTTGCTCTCCGTGATTTTCTGCACTTTATCATTTTTCATCGCGCTTTCATTTGTCCATCTCCTCATTTTCCTACAACAAATCAAAACAAATCTATCATGCATGAACTCGTTTCCAATTAATCTCAAAATAGACTCAAAATCTAATAAAAAACTCACTTTGAGTAATCTATCATCAACTTTCGTACTACCCTTGTAAACACCCATTAAGAGTACCAAATAACTCTACTTTCATAGAGTTATCAACAAGTGGTACTCGACCCCTCTAAGATTGTTGATCAACCAGACAATATTGTGGTAAATTAGCAAGGACATCATCCGTATATGGATGCCAAATAACCTAAAAGATGGAAGTAAGTTCAGTAGTGGTCAATAAAGTAGAAATCATCGTATTATACCAGTATGAATTAAATACATGTTCAAGACTCCGTCGATCTAACGCTTCTTTGTACATATATTAACACATGCATGGAGACGGTCCTGGTATGGAATGTTCCCCTAACGAGGAGCCAATGGCAAACCCCATATACTTAGTACGACGTATAAGGGGCAACAAATATGAAAACATGTCCCACACCTTTCTTTTCTAGCAAGACTAAACATCCAGCTACTTGTGAAACATCTATGTGGGAGGGTCAACATAAATTCCTATACAATCAAGCCAAACATGTAGATCCCTAGTTATAACTACTCGCGACTTCAAAATACTCTAGTAATGGTAGCCATATCAGATGGACAAGATTGTTCGACTTATTCGAAATAATCATTGATCCAATCAATTGAAGAATGTATGCTCGTCTATGCATACGTATCTATTCTTTAGGTGCCTCATGGGGAAGTTCATCAAAACGAGATGCTAGCTTATTCATGTTAACCCTATCGCCCTTCATATCAATTCTACTTAGATCCCCACCAAGTAAATGCTCACAGAGGGCTGCAAAATCTGAACATCCTGGAGAATTATTGTCTTATCTCCATGAACCATATGGAAAAAATGTGTCTTCAGCGTCCATCTCTCCTTCACTAATGTTGTAGTTAGTGTCCAACCCAACTGATTGAACGACAACTTTGCAACAGAGAAAACCCCGTTGGCCTAAGGTGAACATCCATACACGAGTCTCGCCTTATTCTCTTCACATATAATTCATGATGACGACATTTGTGGACATTGTTCTGTGAAAGCTAACATGTTAATTGAAACGATTTAAATGCAAATCCCAATACTAAATAGCTATGAAAGCCAATGAGACGATATTACCAAAAGATATTCCCAAGTTCCATGAACTCGGTGTTAATAACATTGAGTTCAGCACATTTGGTAAAATTACTCCAAACTGAACATGGTGTTAACAACATCCTTTCGACTAGAAGTTAGTGTTACTAATGTCGAGTTCACAGAACATGGGAAAATTCATCCCAAACCGAGTCCTCCTTATCCTCATATGAACTCGAAGTTTGTAACTTCAACCTCCTGGAGGCTCATATGGTGCCATAAATTCAGAGTCACTAACTATGAAGTTTTCAAAAGCTTACTTAGTGTTTGCCACTCTGCGTTCTTTGTAAATTGAAATCAAAATTATGAACTTCGATTATTCAACATTAGTTAAGGAATTATTGGTTTGACCGCCCTATTTCGCAAAATATTTTGAGAAAAAAGCTACTTTAATCCACATAGCAATTTGCGAGGCAATGACAAACTTCGAAACAGGAGAGACAAACTTATGCGAGGGCGACAACGAATTGATTATTACAATACCGAAACAATGTGGGAAACCACTAAGGGTTGTGAATGGACTGGCGTGTATGGTTGGAAGGGTAGATAAGGCGGGATGGCTGAACGGAACGAGATGAAAGGGAAAATCAATATAATGGGGTGAGATCAACCTACACTGATACATATACACTACCGAGAACAAGAACGAGGGCGAGAAAAAACACGGAGGACACAGATACACCACATCCAGTTGATACACTCTACTCAATCTGCACTTGAAATCTACCAAATAAAAAACAAGGTTGAAAGAGAATCATCTCCCTCGGATAGAAGGCCAAAAGTCTAATCTATGTTTAAAAGTCTGAATCAAAGTTGTTCTCAAGCCTTAAAAATGGTGCCGTATTTATTGGGATTACAAATATCAGAACTTAAATGCAAGATAATGAACCTAAGAAAATGCATGCATGGTACGATTCATGAACAAGTCATAAATGGCTTATTGGGAAAGAAAATATACTTAATGATATGTATGAATGTGGATGGGAAGTTGAATGGTCCAGGATCTTGAGTTGCCTTCAATACAGATTACTTAGATCCCTTCCTTTAGTGAAATTGACCTCTTCGCCTGAGAGACGCGTCGTATGAGTGATCTGTCGCTCGGTGCTCCTCGTCACCTCGCTTACTCGATGACGAGCAAGTTGATACCTCCAGTAGGCGACGGCGGCTAAGGTGTGGGCGAAACGACGATCGTCCTTGTATCATCTTTCCCTGGTTGAAGAGAGTTTTCCCTCAAACTCGCATGTTGTCATCCTCAACAAACAGAATGAGGTCCTTGACGTTGAAAGTGGCGTGGATTCCATATTCTCTAGGGAAATCAACCTTGAAGGCGTTGTTGTTGATGCGCTCAATGATCTTGAAAGGTCCTTCTGCTCGAAGCATTAGTGTTCTTCCTCTTTGCGGGGAATCATTCATTTCTCAGATGAATCCACACTAAGTCTCCTAGTTATAAAAATTTTGCACTTCTCATGCGGTTTGCTCTTTCCTGATATTGAAAGTTAGCCTTCTCGATCTAAGCACGAATCTTCTCATGGAGCAATCTCATCTCTTTAGCGCGTTCTTCGACATCTCGGTTGACTATTTTCACATTAGGTAGATGCATGAGATCTGCAGGAACCAAAGGGTTGAGACCATAAACTTCATCAAAAGGTGAGGATTCGGTGCACTGTCATAGGCGAACTCATCATGGGCTAGCTTGCCCAATCCTTTTGGTTCTTCGAGGCCAAGGTTCGAAGAATTGCAGCCATGGTTCGATTGACATTTCCGTCTGGCCGTCCATCTGAGGAAGATACGTTGTGCTGAATACGAGTTTAGTTGCCAACTTATGCCACAATGTCTTGAAGAAGTAACTTAAATACTTCACATCTCTATCTGACACGATCGACTTGGGAACTCTGTGTAATCTCATCAATTATCGACAGTACCAATTTGCGACGTTGGTTGCATCGTCTGTCTTTTGGCATGGAATGAAGTGTGCCATCTTTGAAAATCAATTGACCACAACCATGATCGAATCCTTCCTCCACTACATCCTGTAGACCCAACACGAAATCCACACTCACATGTTCCCATGGTCGCTCAAGGACAAGCAGTGGAGTGTATAGGCCTTGTGGTTGGACCTGACTCTTCACTTGATGGCAAGAAGCACATCTTGAAATAATACTCCTCACTTGCTTCTCCATTTGAAGCCAATAGAAATTCTCCTGAAGCATCGACTTGTCAATTCCAAAATGTCCGGCGATTCCTCCTCCATGGACTTCTTGAACGAGTAGTTCTCATGTTGAACTCAAGGAAATGCACAACTTAGTATCCCGAAATAAGAATATGTTCACATGGTGGAATCGATCGACCACATGACTGGTGCATTGGGCGAAGATTCCTTCAAAAGTCTTCGTTGTCGACTGAGTTTGTGCTGGCTGTTGATGTACTTGAGAGCTTCATGGTCGGTGCACTGCACTAACTCTCTAGACTGCAGGTAGCGGCTCCACGTCTCTACTACTCGAACGATGGCTAGGAATTCCTTGTAGTGTGTTAAGTAGTTGAGTTTCAACACTATTGAGCTTCTCGCTAAAATAAGTAATCGGCTTCCCTTCCTGTAACAATAGTCCTCCTATTCCAACTATTGATGCATCACATTCAACTTCGAACAACTTCGCAAAATCAGGTAAGGCGAGAACGGGTGTTTGCTTCACTGCTCGAAATTAGTTTGTGCGGCAGACATCCACTCGAACTTGTCTCCTTTTAAACGTTTGGTGAGAGGGGATGCAATTGAGCTAAAACCTCGAATGAATCTCCTGTAGAACGACGTTAAGCCATGAAAGCTATGAACGTCGTGGAAACTCCTTGGCACCGTCCATGCCTTGATTGCTTTGACTTTGCTTTCGTCGACCCGAATGCCTTCTGCAGTTACAACGTAACCAAGAAACACAACACTTGATTAGAAAAATTCACACTTATTGAGGTTTCCATACAACTTCTCCACTAGCAGTGTGTGAAACTCTTCCCCAAGTGCTCAACATGCTCTTCTTGGCTCGTACTATAGATGAGAATATCGTCAAAGTAGACGACCACGAACTTCCCCATAAATGGTCGCATGACATGGGTCATTAATCGCATGAATGTGATGGGCGCGTTCGATAAATCAAAGGGTATCACCAACCATTCGTACAGCCCGTACTTGGTCTTGAAGGTTGTCTTCCACTCATCACCCTTCTTCATTCGAATCTGGTGATAACCACTCCGCAAGTCTACTTTCGAAAATACTTGCGCTCCATGCAACTCATCCAACATGTCATATAGTCGAGGAATTGGGAAACGATACTTCACATCTATCTTGGTGATCGCTCGACTGTCCATATACATTCTCCATGTGTTGTCTTTCTTCGCCACCAATAAAGTTTGGACAGAACAAGGATTCAAGCTCTCTGTATCAGGCCTTTCTCAAGTAGTTGATCGACCTACCTTTGAAGTTCCTTTGCATCCTCGGAGTTGCATCGATAAGTTGGTTGGGTAGAAAAGCTCTTGGAACCTAGTCGATTTGGTGCTGAATACTTTTCAGGGGTGGTAGTTCTATCTACAACTCTTCGGGGAATACATCTTTGAACTCCTTGATTAAAGCTTCCGCATGTGGATGTTCCACATATCGATCTTGGGCTGCTTTGACCAGAACCAAAAGGTAAACCTCCCTGCTTTTGTGCATTGCCCGAATCAACTCCATTCGCTTGATAACTTAAGCGGGCTGTTGGTGGATGGGTGCTTCGCCTGGCTAAGCGATCAAGGGCATCGGGGTGATCGTCTTCCCGTTGACATTAATATAATAGGTATTGTGACACAATTCATGTTGTGTGCACCGATCAAACTGCCATGGCCTTCCTAGGTGCAGGTGGCACGCATCCATCGAAATCACATCACAAATTACTTCATCCATATAACTCTTTCCGATCAAAAAAGGAACTCGTGTTTGTTACATCACTCGAACATCACTGTCGTTGATGAGCCATTGTAGGCGATAGGGATGAAGATGTGGTGCTACGGGCAACTTGAGCTTCTCAATCACAGTTTTAGAAACCGCGTTGGTGCAATTTGTTCTCTACAATCAGCAAACAAAAACTTCCCTGGTGGATGCCTGAAAGAGCATCCCACATCACTTCAGAAACACATGTTCCCGCTGCACATTCAGGCGATGACCAATAATGTTTCGATGCGTCATGTCCTTATTGATAACAAAGCAACCATTAATGTGCTTCCTCTCGAATCGTGTCAGCTGAGCTAGAGAGGACTGACTTAAGTGTCAGCGGATTTAACGGGATTGCCTCCTCTTGCTGAGGCGTGGTGTATGTTCGTCTCCGTGTCAGTACCCATGAAAAGAAGACAGCTTTCTTCGTCATTGACATAAAGTGGTACCCTACTCGGAAGAGACTGATTGCACAAGGCCGGTGCCATGCACTCCACACTTCACCAAGAACTTCTGTTATGGGAAAAACATGGTTTAGAGGTTATCACAGGGGAAGTGAGCAAGAATGCTAACATGTCCTATGTATGTGCAGGGGCAGTAAAGCAAGTCAAAGACATGACACTAAAGCAAAGGCATGCATTGGGAGACTGAACTGTCGGACCTTTGGGTGAAACAAGCTATGAATTTATGGTGTCATACTGTGGACCGCCCTTGGCAGACCTCTGCATCCAATTATTCCAACAGGATGGGGCAAGTTGAAGAATACCTAACCTCGCTTGAGAATGATATGAGTGAAGCAGGGTTACAAGGCGATAGTGAGGTTCCCTATACGGAGATGGATTTGGAGCCCGATAGATTCCTCGATCTGCCTTCGTCTAATGGAGAGTGAAACACACAATCCAATATCGGACGCCCTAGAAAAACTAGGTAGCTATAGGGCATCCAGAATAAATGAAGCTCGATATAATGTGTTTCCCTGGGAATGCCACAACATACCAAGTATTTATTCAATTAATAAAGAAGTCCATAATATTTTTGTTGTCCCATCTGATCCGTTAAACAAAATCAACTTGGGAACCATTGAAAAACCACTTGTCACCTATCTCAACTCACAACTAAGCAGAAGTGAGGCATGTGACATTAGCAAAGTCCTTCGCACCTACAAAGATTGTTTCACCTGGGATTATACAGAGATGTCTTGCCTTAACCGAAACTTGGTCGAGCATCGACTCCCGACATAAATAACTTTAAGCCCGTGCAACAAACTCCAAGGAGGTTGTCATGGGAAGTAGCCTAGATGGTCTATGATGAAATTAAGAAGTTGTTCAAAGTCGTTTATATAAGAATGCCGCGCCGAGGACTTGTTCAGGGCCTCTCCCCTTCTAGAGGAAGCGAGGTGGAGAACTTAAACACCATCCTCATAAGGTCATGGACATGGACTCTCAAGCAAGCTAAGGTGATGGACATAGTCCCTGGGCAAGATTTTGAAAGAAAGGTAGAGACTTCATGGCCTGGTTACTTTCAGAAGCAATGTTTGTGGTTTAGAAGATGAACCGAGGATCGCTATTTATAACGAAATTATGAAGGGTAAAAGGACTCTGACAGAAGATATAATGGCAGAGATCTCAGGGATTCCAACAGTTACCCCGGGAAATCTCAAACGTTTCGGGGATATCGACGGTCAAGGATATATGTTCGCCTACACACATTAATTAATTGCAGGAGAATGATTACTTAGTCTTTTTTAAGGTGCGACAGATAACTCAGTTTGCCTTGAGGGGGGATTATATGTTTAACAACAGAAATTCTGGGCTACAGATCTCGGTCTCGTCTGTGGATCAACGATCCAGAACGCAGGCCCAAAGGACGGAAAACTAGTAAGGACATGACAACAGAAACACACCAGGCGAAGGCTTGCTGGGCGAAACAGTCACCAAGCGATAGGGTTACCAGTTGACGAGCAACATGGGACAGCGGAAGCGACAAACGACAGTTGGTTGGGCGAGCGAGGAAACTCTACGGTGAAGGCCAATGGGCAACGCGATCGATCAACTTAGCTGTTAAGGAATATTCCAGACGGTTTCAGGATTCGAAAGGAGATTGTTGCCAAGATTGTTCATATGGAAATGAGATATTCCAAGGAGTTCGGCAGCAAAGGAAGAGTAATATATGTGCAATATTACTTTACCATATATACATAGGTCTAACTTAGTATAAATACTTGTTTTTAGGTATTGTACAAAGACACATCTCTACAGACGGACATATATTGTCAAATTATCTTTTCAAGCATTCCAGCGTTCAAGTTCTCTTTATGCTCCTCCGTTCCTGCTTCCTTCCGAAGGCACCCGTCGATGGCATCCGTAAGTACTTCCTCTTAAGAGCATTCGTCCGCTGTCTTCTCTATTTCTTATTTTCATTTCATACGGCGACCACACACACACAAATACAACGAACCTACGGGCACCAGTTCGCCCGTAGTGCTAGAGATCTCCGACGTGTTTGGATCCGGCTTGTCCGCGGTCACTTCCGGAGCGAACAAGACCAATTTTGATTAATAGGGTTAATGGTCAATATTTAAGTTTTCTATTCGAAATCGTAGCAAATGGCACTGATCTGGATATGTATGCCAAACGCGGAACTGCATCATATCTCGGCATCGGAGTTTATGTAAATGCCTTCTTCTTTGTCATTATGAGAAAAATGGAGGATGTAGGAAGAAAGTTTGGCGTAAAATAGATGCACCAAATTTCATTGATATTCATTCAAATAGGGTCCCAAAGAATTTTTAGGAGTGCCTTCGAGATTAAGTTAGGCGAATGCATGAAAGTTACAAAATGTAAGGCACGTCAATGTCAGTTGTTGCTGCCTAACAAAGAATTGGGCCTCCTAAATCAAATTCCACATTGTAATTAAAGTTTATATTTTGTTTTGTATCCGCATGTTCTGGAAAGTCAAGTTGGTAAAATTGGGCAAGAAGACATTATTCACACTAACATGTTACTGAAAAGCAAATGGTTTAGTTGATAGAATAATGAGGTAATAGTAGTAGAAGGCAATTACAATAAAGAAAACACACCCACAGCCACTATTGTACATAAAATTTGGATGACAAAAAAACTAACCCCATCAAGACATTATGATTAAAACATCTGTTTTGACAAGAGAAACGGGATCTCCACTCCAATCATCAATCACTTATTTCCCACGAAACTAAAACAACATGCTTTTTTTTTTTGTCCGTCCGGTATTCGGAACTTTGCACACAGTTGTATTCAATAATACGAAAAAAATTATAGCACAACAAGTCACAAAAAATCCCCGTTGCCTTGTGGTGTTTGTAAATTGCTAACAAATTTTAATTATTGGTAACACCATACGTCTCATTTTCCTTTGTATATGTTTATGGGTCATCTTTTTCAAATGTTAATAATACAAAAACCTCTATAAGTTGCTGTCAAAGGTACTTCGGGCGGAAAGACGATTCACACACCTCTTGCCCATAAATAAAGGCCAACACATTTTATTTCATAACTAAAAGTAGTCAATAAATATATTTTTGAGTTGATAAACGATTGAGTATAGTCGATATACGTTGTGATTTTTAGCGTTTGGTGTTTGCGAACGTCAATTTACTCGATATTTTCTCGATCGACTGCAGCACGGAGTTAGAGTAAAGTAGCTAGAATTTTCTCTTTATCACTCTCCTTTATTTTAAGAGCCAAGCATTTGCAGTGGTGAACTTGGATAAATCATCAAGGAGATGAAAGTGACTCGAAACTCTTTTCTCTTAAAATGTTAATTGTGAAATAATCGTTTGTATTTTTCGGTCTCTTTGCCTGTAATGTGGCTTGAGAAATGTTGGATTCAATCAAAGGATTCAGACGCCATATGCAGTTTTAAAATATATTGTGGGTCTCGTATTTAATGTTTATTATACACGGCCTCTGAAGGTACTAAACGGGCATAACGGAGACATACGCTGCGAAAAAACCATGTATTCTCCGTGAAGTTACGGGGGGATTTGGAGCTTACGCATCTCTTATTTCGCCCCTGCCCCCGGTTAGTCGGACCGTGACAAAGATAAAATCACAAACTTAGTTTTTCCCACAAAGTACACATAACAAGTTTTCATCTGTTCGCAAACCCTTGATCTTTCCTGTACTGAGCAACAGAAGTTTCTGATTGATAGTTGGTGCAGATCGCAAGCTAATTTCTTTTATATTACATGTGTGCAATGCTCCTTTACAAACAAGAAAGCATACATGTTCACAAGGTTCAGAATTTTCTCGAAATCTTAATAAAACAAATTGGAAAATTTCAAGGATGATTCCCCTGTCTTTGGTGTCATCGATTTCGATATTGAGTAGTCATTTCCACTGAAACGGGGTAAATTAGTTTGAGTATCGAAATATCGACATCGACGTTGCTGAACCGTACATGAAACATTCCGATGAAAATTAACAAATTGAAGGGCTTGATCTTTCAAGAAATTGCTACCGGAGTGAGCAAGCAAGAAGAACTTGTTCATCGAGAGATAAGCAATTTATTAAAAGAGCATAAATCATCCAGTGAACGACATAAACCCAGCTTTCATATCAAATGTGGTTATAGAGAATATATTATAATTTAAGATTGTTAAATCTCCTAGAAAAGCAGAAGAAGTTGATCCCATTTCAGATGTAGTGGATTTGAAGTTTATCTACTTGTTAATGACATGAGACAAATGTCATGGAATATGGAGGATGCGGTCAGCGAATTTCGAATTCGTCATTCTGCGGAACCAATCTTTTCAGCAATTTATCAGCCTCAAATGGATCATGAATTTGTAGGAACTAAGGTTTTAGGCGATTCAAACTGTAAACCCTCTTTCTGAATCATCATCATTCCAAAGAGCAAGGTTATCGAATTGTGTGAGGATCCGCTCGCCAATCTCTAAAGTCGAGGCCGGTTGTACGCATCGAGCGAGCGTGAGAGCAACGAGCATAATGTGAGCACTATTGTTGTTGGTGTTTGCTACCGCAATTTCAATTGAAAAGGAAGTCTTGCTGTCATCACCCTGAAGTCTTTATCCGAATCGGGGACAAATCATTTAACCAAAATCGTGTAGTGCCTAATTACCCTTTTAATTATGATAACTTGGTCCCCAATGTGCTCTAAGCACTCACAGGCAACCCTTAAACTAATAGGAAAATAGTTGTACATGTCATAGGCAGCACTGATAATGAAATGTCAGCCGACTCGGACAAATTTAGTTCCCCGACCAAACATGTCCTTAACTCCATGACCATATCTGTTAGTCAAGAAATTTATGAATATCAAAATGTCCATAACACAGCCAAATGTGACATTGATATATTAAACCGGCCACCCCACAAAACATTATGCAATCATATATGACCTTACGGTGTGTTTAATTTAAGGATTCGATTATAGAATGGAATGGACTAAGAATCTTATTTATTTCTCTTTTCTTATCTTTTTTATTATATTCATTTCCATTTCATTCAATTCCTTTTCCTAAATTTTAAAGATAAATTGAAAGAATGGCATTCCCTCACTCATAATAAGGAATGTTCATTCCATTCTCTTCCCCTTCTCCCCTTCTTCCTTGACTAAACACATCATTTTTTTAGACAACTCTCTTCCAAATCATTATATTTTTCTCCCTTCCCATTCCATTCCGGAAACCAAACAAGCTATTAGTTTTCTTGAGTTTTGTTCACAAAACATTTCATGAAATAAGCCGTTCAAACTCATATTTCATTTATTAATGTCAAGAACTTGGGGTTAGAAATACGGAGTTCCATTTTTAAAGAACTCAGTGGTTCAATCACCGAGTTCCATTTTCAAAGAACTGCTTCAAACACCGTGTTCATTTCAAAGAACCCGGTGCCTCAAACACCGAGTTTCATTTTTAAAGAACTCGTTGCTTCAAACGCTGAGTTCATCCCCCTCAAACTCGATATCTGAAAAACTGAGTTCCATTTTTAAAGGACTCAGTGCTTCAAACACCAAGTTCTATTTTCAATGGAATGCTTCATACACCGAGTTCCATTTTCAAAGAATTGCTACAAAACCAAGTTCTATTTTCAAAGAATTCAGTACTTCAAACACCGAGGTTAAACCCCTTAGAGGCATTTCAAAAACCAAATTCTTAACTTTTTTTGAAGAACTCGATGTTTCCAACATCGAGTTATTTAAGTAACCGAAATCGGTATTTTTTTAACACCGAATTTTTTACATTGGTTAAGAATCTTATGAGTTTGACCGGCCTGTTTTCGCAAAATATTTCGTGAACTAACGTTATTATACAACAAAACTATAGTTTTCTTTAGAGATTATTGTATGTATCCTTTATTTCTCATGGGTTTTCTAAAGGTATCCTTAATTATTTATTCAGAGTAATAATTTTAGTTGATATTTAGGTTTCACTGCTTTTAACACGCAACATCAAGAGCTATATGTGACTTTAAAAAAATGAATTGAGATAAATTCACACCTAGCAGTTTACATTTACATGAATCTTTGTGGGATCTGAATCAACTCCACGCCATCGGAAAGCGACTTATTATTTTATTTATTTTTTTGGTGCATAATTTTAAACCCAAGAAATGGCACTCGGCCTCTAATTAACATCCAATTATTAATTCAAAGTATTCTTTATTTGCTTTTCACCTAATGACATTATCTTCTCTTCTTTAATCTCTTCTTCTTTTTCTCAAGTGGATCTGGTCAGATCTCGCTTGCAGCAATGGCAAGTCCAGGTAAAAACGATGAGGACCCGATCTCTTCCGCGGCCGTCTGTCAGTTCGGACCGCGACTCTTGCTTCCGAGAAAACATAATCCCATGGAATTTACCCCCTTATTTTCATTCAGGCAAGGACTTGCAAGTATGTTGTAAGGAATTCGGGCGTGTTTGCAGATCGAAAATAAAAAATTCAGCATACTTTCCTAGAATTGGAGTCATCGCTGCTGCTACTAGCTTGCTGCAATCTCTAGCATGAATCGGAATGGTCTTTCACATACTTGATATCGAAATAATATCTATATATTTTGGTAACAGCAGTCCTGGGATCCCGCCAGAGCGCAGTTCCCAGATTGTTGTGCCTTTCGAGCGGACCAACCATAGATCAAAATCGATGTTGATGACAAGATAAATGGATAAGGGGCTAACCACTTAACCTGTAATGGATAGATCATATCAATTTATGACACAGACAACATTGTATCTGCTGCAAATTTCTTGTACAAGAGTCCATAATCTTATCCATTTGAATCAACAGATTATCGGCCAAGGGCTGCTTCCGGGTAATTTCACTGGGGCCGAAGATGATTTGCCTTCTCGGAATAATTAATTAAGGTAATGTTTCATCAGTGGACTTTGTATATTAATGGACAGTGGCCTGCATGCATTGTTGAGCAATTATACAGAACGATCGATACTCGAAAGGAGTTGGGAAGATGGCAGAGAGTGCAGTGAACTTCGTGGTCAACAAGCTTGGGCTGTTTCTGGAAAACGAGATTAAGCTGTTTAATGGAAGCCACGAAGAGTTTGTCATGGCGAAAGAAGAGCTCGAGAGGACCCAGGCCTTCCTACGGATTGCAGATTCCCTTATGGAGAACGATGATGAAGTTAGGGTGTGGGTGAAGCAGCTGAGGGAGTGCGCTAATGATATGGAAGACGCCCTCGATGAGTTGAAGCTCGTCCTAATGCACAAACACGACAGACTTGGATGGAGAAGCCTCCGCCAGAGGTTGTCCTGCTGCATTAGGAACCTCAAGGCTCGCCATCGCCTTACAACCGAGATATGCAATATAAGCGGAAGGATTAAGAGCATATGTGCTGGGCACCAAAGACTACGCCGCAAATTCAATCGGGTTCGAGACAATCCCAGTTTAGCAAACTCAGACATCACATGGCCGGATCCCCGAACAAACGCTCTCCTCCTCGATAAGGCCGAGCTTGTGGGAATCGAAGAACCAAAGAAAAAGCTCGTGGACCGCTTACTCCAGGGAGCATCAGGAACAGAGGTAATCTCGATTGTGGGTATGGGAGGGTTGGGGAAAAGCACTCTCGCGATGCAAGTTTACGAGGATGTCGAGGTAAGGAAGCACTTCTCCGTGTACGCTTTCATCAACCTATCTCGTTATGCGAAGCCAGAAGATCTACTGAAAGACATGCTCCGCCAAATCATGAGGGACATGTCAAAGCCAGTCCCTCCCGGTGCCGAGTCCATGAATAGCCACTGGCTCAAGATGATAATTAGGGACCTGCTACAGCGGAGGAGGTACCTCATCGTCCTAGACGACGTGTGGTTCATAAGAGAGTGGGATGCAATCAGAAACGCGCTGCCCAACAATGACCAGGGAAGCCGAGTGATGATCACCACGAGGTCCGTAGACATTGCATCTACTGCCTGCGCTGAGTTTGGAGGAGAAGTCCACAACATGGAGCCGCTGCAAACGGATGTGTCCTGGGAGCTATTCTGTAGGAAGACATTTCAAGGGAACCCATGCCCTTCGCACTTGGAAGACATCTGCAAAAATATCCTTAGGAAGTGCGACGGGCTACCGCTAGCAATCGTGGCCATCAGTGGTGTTCTATCTACAAAAGAGACCTGGAGGAAAAACGAATGGGCTGTAGTTTGCCGCAGCCTCCACGCCGGATTCGATGGGAATGACAGGCTACAGAACTTGAATAGGGTATTATCCCTGAGCTTTGGCGATCTACCTTACTATCTAAAGGCGTGTTTCCTACACCTCGTCGTATTCCCAGAGGGTCTGCCAATTGAACGCGTGAGACTTGTCCGGCTGTGGATAGCAGAGGGATTTGTCGAGAGAAAGGAAGGAAAGACTGCAGAAGAAGTTGCAGAGGATTACTTTGGGGAGCTTATGAACAGAAGTCTCATGCAAGTTGCAGAAACAACCACTGACGGACGGGTCAAGTCGTGCCGCATCCATTGCTTTATACGAGATATAATAGCATGCAAGTCGAAAGATCAGATGTTTGCTACAGTTTCGAAGGATCCAAACATTACATGGCCTGAGAAAGTTCATCGACTGTCAATACAAAGCAACCAACAAGACAAACTGCCAAACAGGTCACTCTCTCAACTACGCTCGTTGTACCTGTTTGCCGTCGACAAGTCTTTTGTCGATTCTATTCTAACATGCAGCATGAGGCTGCTGACTGTCTTAGACTTACAAGCTGCACCAATCTGTAAGTTCCCGACTCAAGTCGTCGATTGGTATTATCTGAGATTCCTTAGCTTCCGAAACACGGAGATCAAGACGATACCGCGTTCCATAGGAAATCTTCAGAATCTGGAGACTTTAGACCTTAAACAGACTAATGTCACCTCTCTGCCCGAGGAAGTTTTAAAGCTCCAGCGTCTCCGCCATCTCCTCGTATATCGATACGAGAATGTATCCTATAACTGTTCAAAGTATGGATTCAAGGCTCTTGCTGGGATTGGTGCTATGCAATCCTTACAGAAGCTGTGCTACATAGAGGCCGACGATGAGAAGAATGACACGGTATTGAAAGAGATTGGAAAGCTGACGCAGCTTACTCGGTTAGCAATACTGAAGATGAGGAAAGAAGATGGCAGGTACTTGTGCAGCTCGATTGCGAAGTTGACGAGCCTCCAAGCGATGTCCGTGAATGCATTCGATGACAATGAGATCCTTGACCTGCACCACCTTAGGTCGCCACCACAACTACTTCAAAGGATATACTTGAAAGGGCGATTAGAGTCATTACCAAGTTGGATTGCAAACATTCATGGCCTTGTCAAGTTGAATCTCAAAGGGAGCCGGCTGCAAGAGGATCCACTGGAAACCCTCCAGAAATTGCCGAATTTGGTAGTTCTCGAGCTCCTTCAAGTTTACAATGGGAAATCCCTGTGCTTTAAAGCGAAAGGATTCAAGAAGCTCAAGATTCTGGGACTCGATTACTTCGAGGAACTGAGAACCATTGACATTGAACAGGATGCGATGCCTAATCTTGAGAAGTTCGTCCTCCAACGCTGCAAACTATTTCGGGAGTTGCCTTTAGGTATAGAGAATCTGACCAAGCTAGAGGTGTTGGAGTTCTTCGATATGCCAGAGGATCTAATAAGGAGGATTGCACACTACAGCTCCCACGAGGACTATCAGAAGGTCGCCCGTGTCCCAGAAGTTTATTATGGGTTCTGGAGGGATGGACGTTGGGATGTTCAGTCTATAGAGAGATCAGATGAGGCGAAACCTTCCCCTCGCCCGGGAGAAAGCATGAGAAGCTTTGAATTCCCTCCATGCTGGAAGTAATCTGCTGCATACCCAAATGCAGCTGGTTAATATCCTCTCGCCTTTACTGTATGAATTTCACAGTGTGTCACCGCATGGCACAGCGTGGTATTGTCCATGGGTTTTCCTTGTACATAGATAAGATGTAATGTAACGACTAGCTGCAGATGTGCGACTTCTGGGGGTTGTGACGTACTACGTACACACAAGTAAGTTGGATTGTATATGTAAGAGAAAAATGGATGACTATGGATTGTGTATGTATGTATATACTCATTCTTAACTGTTGATCATTTCTTAGCAACAGCATCTCACCCCATTTTACAAGACATGGACAGAGCAGGGTCTGCTAAAAAATCCATGCATTGATATCATACAAGGCAAGTGATCGGAATGAGAGTGCTTGAATCACCGCTTCGAACAAAAAATTTCTGGTCCAAATCCGAACTATGTCAGCCTGCAACCACTGATTTCATCAGAGTCGCATAAGCAAATCATCAACCTTACTCGGACACAACAGTTAAGAACAAATGGGGCAGCCAGACAAACATTAGAATTTGCATTCATTGAAGAAGGGGTACAAAGTGATTAAACAGGACGAAGCAGAGTTACCTTCGTCGCGTGATTCTGTGGACCTCAGTGAACACGGGGAACTACTAAAATCATGAAATTTTACAGAAGGGTTTCCAACTCATAAGGAGTGAGACCCAGAAGAATTGAGCTTATGATCAACATACATACAGTAGGTGTAAAGAAAAAATTTATATCTTATGATATAAGCTCAAATGAAATGAAATCAGAACCCAAAGATGTCTCACATAAAATTGAACATGGCCGTATAGTGTAGTGGTATATCGACTTACAAATATCAAATGGCTTTGGGTTGTTCAAACAACTTAAAAATGGGAAAACATAAGCCCATATATTTTCTATCATGCAAGGGTTAATGTTAAAAGATGAAGATTTTAGCCCAAGTATAAAAAATGATGGCTTTCCTCATTGTTTGCCTAATCAGTTTGGGATGATGGCTTTCCTCATAACCCTTAAAATCACATTTTATTATCACACGCAAATGAACACGTCGTTGACGTATTGCTAGTGTCTCTAATTCTCTTTACTCCGTAAGGTTGTTACATCACCAAGAATCAGCATGTCACAAAATTCCCATTAGAATGACACAGTGATCCCGTTGACCTACCTTAACCTGAATGTGGCCTCATATGTAAGCATATCGAGTAACCGGAAAACTGACCCTCATCGTCCAGGTAAAGGTTCCAGTGCCTGGCTCATCTCCCAGGAGTAACCTATACTCCTTGTTAGCAAATACAAGTATTCCAGAGTCTCGTATATACACTTTGATCGTGGATGCGACTTATCACCGCTGTAGAAAACATGAATCCCTCTGTGTAGCTCGATGGAGCTATATGCCGCGACCTTATTCACGCAATTCTTCTTCAACCTTGCTCTCAGGTTTTGCACGCGATCCCAGTTTCCTACCTTGGCATACATGTTGGACAGTAGAACTTGATAAGCGGCTACATTGAGCGCTAAATCGAGCATTGCATCAGCCGCAATCTGACCCATTTCTATGTCACCATGGACTGCACAAGCACCCAGTAATGAACCCCAAATAGCCGCGTCCGGCTCCATTGGCATATTCATTATGAAACCATGTGCTGCATTGAGGTCTCCTGATCGACCAAGCAGATCGACCATGCAGGCATAGTGCTCTTTTTGAGGTTCTACGCCCTTTGTGCTCATGCAGTTGAAGATGGCCCGACCCAGGGTCACGCGTCCAGCATGGACACAGGCAGACAAGACCCCGAGGTACGTTACGTGGTTCGGCTCGGTCCCTTCATCCTGCATCCTTGAAAACAAGGCCAGAGCTTCCTCTCCTTTCCCGTTCATCGCATAGCCATTAATCACTGCGCTCCAAGAAATCACATTCCTAGAGTGCATACTGTCGAACACAGCTCTCCCCAATTCGGTTATACCGCATTTCATATACATGTCAAGCCGTGCATTCTGGACTACCAGGTTGTTCTCCAAGCCGCCCGCTCGAGTGGACTTGTATATCCGCTCACCAATCTCCAAACAACCTAATTGACCGCATGCAGAAAGCAAACTGACAACCGTAATGGCATCGGGCTTAATCCCGGCCAGTTCCATCCGATGAAACAAGGACAAGGCCTTACTGGCACAACCCATCTGGACGCACCCAGCTAGAAACGCATTCCAAGCGACCAAATCCCTCTCCACCATGCTATCAAACAACCACTCAGCCGAACCCAGCTCTCCTGACCTCACGTAAAGCAAGACCAGCTCATTCCTCACCTCCGTGAAGAACTCGAGCCCGTACTTTATCCCATCGGAGTGAACGGCCTGCCCGGACTCAAACTCTGACAGCTCCGCACATGCTTTAACCGCGAACGGCAAGGTGAACTCATCCGGCCGAACCGACCGCGCCCTCATCGACCCGTAAAGAAAGAGAGACTCGCGGGGCAACCCGTTCCTAAAGTAACCTCTAAGGACGGTGTTCCAGAGGAAGATCCTGGGCTTATGCATTCCGTCGAACAGCTTGCGAGCGTAGGAGACATGGCCGGAATCGAGAAGTGAGAAGAGGAGGGTCGTGAGGAGGCTGTCCTTGACGGAGAGTCCGGAGGTGAGGATGAGGGCGTGGACGATGGGAAGGGATTGAGGGCTGCGGGAAGAGATCCAGTTGAGGAATTGGGAGACCGACTGCTTGGTCAGAGGGAAGAGTGATCCCCCCCCTGCTCTCATGTGAGCGACTGCTCTGTCAGAGGGAAGAGTGATCGTCTGCAAGATTCCCGACGGATCGAGTGAGCGCTAACTCAACACGATTATGTTGAGTTTGTAAACGGTAATCGTATACGCTATTTTAATATTTTTATTATATTTATCAAAAAATTTATTTACAAATTTCGATCCCCCGAAGTGGATGTACGATTCTCATAAGTGGATCGACCGTTTCTAAAAGCGGATCCCCTATTGCGAGAAGTAGATCATCGACCATAATTTCCTAAAAGCATATACTCGATTCCCAGAAGAGAATCATAGATTTACATGATCCACAGAAGGGCAAAACATTATGCGCAATTAGTCAGCAAAATGGAGGTTCCTAAAAGCGAATCCTCTACCAATAAAAAATGTATTTGTCTCGTAGACTCATCAACACATACTATTTTACAAAGTAAGAAATTCTTTTCCTTCTTGGTAGATAATGAAACAAGTCTGAATACGATATTTGCAAGTACGAAAATCATTGAGGGCTCCAGAAGAGCAAATATCTTATTATCCATAGGAATAAATATTTGTATCGATAATGTGTTACATTCCTCTAAATCTTAGAGAAATTTGTTGAGTTTTAAAGATATTCTCATAAATGGATATTACGTTGAGACTTCAAATGAAAACAATAAATAATATTTGTGTATTACAAGTATCATCTCGGGTAAGAAATGTACATTAGAAAAATTACCCTCATTTTCCTCTGGACTATATTTCGTAAATGTCCATGTTGACAAAGTACATGCTATTACAAACTAGAAGTTTGTTGATCAAAGTAATTTTATTACATGGCATGATCGATTGGGATATCATGTAGGTACAATGATGCAAAGAATAATTAATAATTCGTGTGGGCATTCATTGAGAAATCGAAATACTTTTCTCCCCAATGAATTTTCATGTGCCGCTTGTTCTCTAGAAAAGTTGATAATAAGGCCATCATCATAAAAAATCAGGGCTGAACCCTTAAACTTTCTTGAAAGAATACAAGGTAATGTATATGGGTCTATTCATCAACCACGTGGACCATATGAATCACCATCCATAATAAAATATTTAGAACCATTGATGAGAGATATATTTACGACACGTTTTGTCGATTGTCGATTTGATGAAATGACATTTCCGACATTAAAAGGGAAACATAAGTAGTTGGAAAAGAAATAATCTGGTATGAGTTATCATTGGCTCGCTATGCTCCTTGTATAAAGTAATCTGAAATCGAATTTCAGAAAATTATTCACTTTCAAAATATAGCAAATCAATTGTCAGTTGCTTTTATTGACCCTAAGAAAGTGACAAAGTCTTGTATTCCAGTTGATGTCCCTAAAGGACAATCTAATATTGCTAAGAAGCATAAAATGCAAGTAAAGCATTGTAAACCGGTAGGTTTCAAAGTTAAAAATCCTTGGAAAAGAAAATAAGTAAGGGCTCAAACCGATGATGCAATTGTTTTTGAATAACCTCCAGTCATTGAGAATATGATTCCATAAGAGTCACGGGTACCTGAAAATGAAGAATCTTTATCAATTATGTTTTGACTAGAAAAAGATGGAATCGAGATAAAATCGATATCGATGATGAAAATTTTACATATGCTATTGCATGAAATAATGTAACTGAAGATGATGATCTTGAACCAAAGTCTGCAGAAGAATGCAAATGAAGAAATGATTGGCCAAAATGAAAATGTACAATTGAAGCAGAACTAATATCACTCGCAAAACATAATGTTTTTGGACTTAACGTCCGTACACCGGAAGGTGTAAAACCGATCGGTTATAAATGGGTATTCGTGCGAAAAAGAAATGAGAAAAATGAGATTGTCATATATAAGGTACGACTTGTTGCCCAGGGATTCTTGGAGAGACCTGGTATTGATTATGAGGAGACATATTCTCCCGTGGAGGGTGTAACGACATTTAGATATTTGATAACTTTATCAATTCATGAGAAATTGGAGATGCGATTGATAGATGTTGTTACAACACACTTATATGCCTCTCTTGAGAACGACATATACATGAAATTCTCTGAAGGAATTAAAATGCCAGAAGCATGTAATTCAGATCATCGAGACCTTTACTCGCTCAAATTATGTAGATCTCTATATGGATTGAAACAATTTGGACCTATGTGGTATAAATGTCTCAGTGAATATTTGTCGAGAAAATGAATATCAAAATGATTCAATATGTTCATGTGTGTTTATTAAGATACCTAGATCACAATTTGTAATAATTGCGGTTTACGTTGACGATTTAAATATTATTGGAACCACTGATGAATTGTATGAAATAGTTGATTATCTCAAGAAAGAATTTGATATGAAAAGATATCGGGAAAACAAAGTTTTGTCTTGGCTTGCAGATTGAGCATTTACTGAATAAAATTTTCGTCCATCAATCTGCTTATTCATCAAAGGTGTTAAAATGAGAATATATTAAAGACGATAGAACGAAACACATATCACCAAAATTCCTTCTCATTCGTGACATCCAGAAGAATGATGATATTGACATTCAACAAATTCGTTCTTTAGATAATCTGACAGATTTATTTACAAAGGTTTTACCTACCACAACCTTAAAGATTTATTTACAAAGGTTTTACCTTAGTTTTATAACAGGCAGAACCATTTTTTCATGCATTTAAAGGAATAGAATGATTGTAAAAAGGTTGGGATTCCACCGGAATAAGCTTGCCTTCTCGACAAGATCGAATAGACTTCCTCGTGCCGTTTGATGAAAGCTACTCGAGTTGATCACCACGGCTTGACAAAATCTTCCATCTTACTTCTTTAGTTGATTATCTCTATCGACTGAAGGAACGCTTCCATCTGGCTTCTCAAGATGATTACTTTGATCAACTAGAGGAAGACTTCCTGAACAGGCTAATCGAACAGAATCTGCTTCTTGACCACTCGATGATTAGTTGGATGGCACTTTCTCGAGATAGGCACCGAAGTTCCTCGAGGTATCTTCTTCTGTGCTTGAGTTCTCTGCTCAACAGGAGTAAGGTGACTCCATCTCGATTTGACTTGATTTATGATGGTTGGCGTAGTAACTAGAACTCGACCATCGACCACAATAGTGAGTTGAGGTACTTTATTCTTTTATATTACATAATTCATATTTTAATTTTCAAGTATTTCTTAATCGTGTATAAGAAAAAGAAATAAATGAGACTATCTCCTTATAACAAGAAAGTGATTGAAAATCTTTTCATATGATTACTTCGCGAACGTAAAGTGGACTTATAAAAGTGAATGGAGTTAAGCATCTGACTAAAAATTTGGAGTTCATATCATTGCTCGTCTGCCTTCTCTGATTTAGCTCCATGTGTACTTCGCAGTCGCACTCCCTGTCGATCCCCAGCATGGATAAGTTCGGAGGTTCGCGGTGGGTGATCTCGTAATCCGCCTCATTTCCTACTCTCGACCTGTATTTGCTAAGATCTTCGGGATCAATTCCAGAAGATGATGAATGAATACGGGATTAATGGATCAAGAACTCAATCGAGTAATTCATTTAATCACAGGCTCGAAGAATGCAACCCATCGCATATACAAAAGAGCGAAGAAAATGAAGGTAACAGATTCAACAACCGACTAATGAAGCATTTTTTTCCTTCTTTTATACATTTTGTAACTGTTTGTAACTACTTTTATAACCAATACGGTAAAACATTCCTTCTCTTCACTTCTCCTGCCTTCTTTTGTTATTATCTCAATCCCATCATCTTTACGCACATGACGATATCTTTGTATTAGGGCATAGCTGCGGAGACCATTCATAGTAGAATAAGGTCATTTATGTCTTTTCATCATAGTGGTCTCGATTATATGTATTTGGTATATGATTTTATTTAGTCAATATAATGCCGATTAAATAAAATATTACTCAATTAAGGATCGAGTTAGTTCTAAATTATAAATTTCAATTCAGAAATAAAAATTTATCGAAAAAGATTACTACTTAAAACCAGAACAAAGTTACTATTATTATGCCCAAAAAATATATAATAATTTTAAGGTTTATATTTATTATGTATAAAGTAAAAAAAAAATAACATAGAATCGGAATCCATTAATCCTTTTACCTAACATTCCCGATTATTATGATATACTCAACTCATTCCTAATATTATGCATGCAAAATTAAACTCAACAATGATTCAATTTCCCAATAAACGTAATAAATTTCATATCCTATCCGTTCATTCATTCCCCGGCGATAAGGGGGAAGAAGAAAGATGCCCGAGTAGTTGGTGAACGGGTGCCGTGGTTGCGGGGGAGGCAATTACCTACCACCGGAGTGCCACCGCGGCGGAACACCTACCACAGGCGCCCCGTCATCCCGGTCAGGCCTTGGGGAAAGAGTCCCTCCCCAAAACCTTAAATGTCATCTAATCAATGCCATATATCATCGAATCAATCCCAGCTCCGAGAAGATAATATATATGAAAATATTTTAGTTATTTGTAAATTATAACTCCATAATTATATATAGCTCACAGATGTATGAACAGTATTACATATAGTAACTGGAAATTCCGTCATTCGAATTTATTTTATGTCCATGCATTGAGTTATTATTCTGCGAATTCTTTTTTTTTTCATAGGAAATTTCAATTATTTCTAATTTATTTTAATGATAATTTCGTGGCATATATTGTTGTTGTAGTAGTAATAATAAGTAGTCTGACTTCTCCTCCTGAGTTTAGCATTTCGAAAACTTTAATGGCATTTCTTAAATTCCAAGTTATAGTTTTTTTTTTTACATGCATTATTTTGGACTCCTCTATATAAACAACATCCCTTCTCTCCCACAATTCCTCCTCATCCTGAGAAACACAAAAAATACATCATCTCACATCATAGAGAAGGGAAACAATGGGAGTTTACATTGCCCTCCTCTCCCTCCTTCCTGTGTTTTTCTTCCTCCTCCGTAGATTCCTCGTCCCGGCCAAGCTGAAGAACCTCCCGCCAGGCCCTGCTGGCCTTCCCTTCCTCGGATCCCTCCATAAGCTCGGCAACCGTGCCCATCAGTCCCTCGACAACATGGCAAGGCGTTACGGCCCCATCATGACTGTCCGCCTGGGGTCCACGCTCGCAGTGGTGGTTTCCACCCCGGATGCTGCCCAGGAGATCCTCCGCGTCAATGACAGGAACTTCACCGACCGTTTCATCCCTGATGTTGTTACTGCGCAGCCGAGCCCGAGTATACCGTTGCGTGGTCTGACGGGGACAGTAAGTGGCGCATCCGTCGCCGCCTGTGTAACACACAGATGTTCTCAACGATTAGCCTAGACAAGTTCCAGCATCTCAGGCACCAGAAGGTGAGGCAGCTTGTGGACCACATTAGGGTCAAGTATAGTTGTGTTGGCAAGCCGGTTGACATCAGTCAGGTCGCGTTCGCCACTGCGTTGAACCTGATATCAAGCACGGTGTCCAGTGTCGATGTGGTCGACCCCAAGTTTGAGACGGCCCAGGAGTTCAAGGAAGTGGTGTGGAGGATCATGGAAGACACTGGAAAGCCAAACCTTTCAGATTACTTCCCGGTGATTGGGAGGTTCGACTTGCAAGGCATCAAGAAGCACATCAAGGTTTCCTACACTCGGTTGCATAAGATGTTCGACGAAGTCATTGAGAAGCGCCTCCAAGAGAGGGCCGAATCTCGCTCCAATGCTGATGCGATCAGGAAGGGCGACTTCTTGGATGCTCTTCTCGATCACTGCGAGGAGAAAAACTCTGGTCTTAATCGCCACAACATCAAGCCCCTAATCCTCGTAAGTTGCAAATAGTCTTGCAATTTCTTGCATGCACTGACCGAGCTATTCACCCATTTATTATGGATGTAAACAGGATATATTCATAGGGGGAACGGACACGACAGCAATAGCGGTTGAATGGACCATGGCCGAACTCGTCCGCAATCCATCCAAGCTCCAGAAAACTAGAGAAGAAATCATACAGGTCATAGGGGCCGGAACTCCTGTCCAGGAATCCGATATCGACCAGCTCCCGTACCTTCATGCAGCGGTCAAGGAATCGATGAGGCTTCACCCTCCGGTCCCTCTCCTCCTTCCATACAAGTCCAAGGCCGACATCGAGGTCAGAGGAGGGTATATTATCCCCGAGGGGGTCCAGCTCCTGATCAACGCGTGGGCCATAGGGAGAGACCCGGATTACTGGAACGATCCATCATCCTTCATCCCAGAGAGGTTCCTGGATTCCAGAGTGGAATACAAGGGGGTGAATTTCGAGTACATCCCTTTCGGGGCGGGTAGGAGGATCTGCCCTGGGTGGCCGCTGGCCGCTCGAATGGTGCACCTGATGGTGGCGTCGCTTGTCCAGTCATTCGAGTGGGAACTCCCGGAGGGGATGAAGCCGGAGGATCTCGATATGGAAGAACAGTTCGGATTCACCATGAAGAAAGCGGTCCCTCTGTCCATCATACCGAGGGTAGCGAAGCAAGTAGGCGCGGAGGAATCCACTTGAGGCGTGGTAACCTCCTGGTAAATGGCATGAATAATTTGTAATGTCAGTGACTCCAACCTGTGTCCGAGGTTGAAAACTGTGTTTTTTCATCGGTCCAGACATGAATCCATGTCAAAATTACCGAACTATTAGTTTTTGGTCGACTTTATGTTTTATATGTTATGTCAAAGAAAAAGACACATATTATTGACATTTAAGTTTTCTTTGGCATTTAAATTCTAAACATTCAAGGTTCATAAAACATTTAAAAAATTCAGTGCGCTAATGTTGCTGTAACTAGAGGGGCCTTGCCAAGGTGCTCTGATCGATCTAACGCAGATTGACCAAACGAAAGTGGTGGTGCTCCGTTCACGAAGTCGAAGATGGCCCAGCCTGGGTCACGCGTCTGACATTGACGCGAGCTGATGAAGCCTTGAGGCATGCTTGATGGTTCAGCTCTGTCCCATCATCCTTCATCCTCCACAAACAACGACAACCTCCTCATTGGCACAACCCCCATCTGGATGCACCAGGCCATGAAAGCATGCCAAGCAACCAAAGCTACACCATGCAATCAAACAACCATTCAGCCGAGTCTAGCACTCCCAATTTTGCTGGTAGTAAGACCAGCTCATTCCTAACCTCCGTGAAGAACTCGAGCCCGTACTCGATCCCTTGAAGTGCTGCCCGGACTCAAACACGGACAGCTTCAAGAATACTTCAACCGCTTGTGTCCCAAGTATGAAATCTTTTGGAGTATATATTTCATGGTCAAGGCTAAAATCTGTTTCTACATCTCAAATGGCTTAAAAATTATGAGATTTTAAAGTGACATTTATCATAGCATTATTGTAGAAACCTTACCATTTCACCTAAAAGCTTAAGCTATTATGTGAACCTTTGTTATATATTATATAGTTTAACACGCCCCTCAAGTACGGCCGACTTCTTTGACTCTGGGCCCTTTGATTTAAGGCTAGGCAGGGTCTTTTGGCCTCTCGCCTTATTTTGGGGATTTTTATGTTCGTGGGGATTTAAATTCAGGACCGCACTAATATGATGTAAAAACTTCACCGTAGTTACCAAGGAGTCATAAGTTCGCGTAGTTATTACCAAAAAACTCTTCACTTCACACAATTAGGGAGTTTGACCGTTGTTGGCATGACAAGACTGGGAGCTGTGGATAGCATTGGAATAACATGCATTCGGTTGATTACTGATTATACGTGTCAACGTGTAGTGGATCGAAGTGAAGAGTTATGACTTCACGGGTACAAAAAGTGATTAACTGATCAGATTCTGAAACTATGTTATATGTGTATAGAAACTATGTTAATGACTATACGGAAACACAAGGATCGTGCATCATGATGGACCCCAAACTGCAAATTGGAGATACTATTCCAATTATTTGATTTCTGATTGACAATCGACAAGTAAATTAATGTAGTAGTAAAATTATCCACATATTCTCTTGGGATGAACCAAATATGTAATAAGTCGGGTGTTATGTCTCTATTATCAACTTGTCACGTGGGTGGGGGGCTCCACCATTTGGTTCTTGTCGGGGAGGTCACAATCACCGACACATTCCCCTTTCCTTGTGATATATATGTAGTAGAAATTAGCTCGACATGGGGCTTTCTTTGATTGTATCGAAAAGCCCAGTGAATTGAGATTTCTCTATCTAGAAATCAACAATATGCAGACTTTGGTCCCAAAAATAATTTCTTCTGTGGGTGAACGCATTAAATATTTACCTACCGAAGCAAGAGCTTTATGCAAGAGTTGAAGCCCCGAAAGGGGAACTGGGATGGGAGCGCTAGATCACATAAATGGATATCTAAAAAATCGATATCTTTCCACTCGGGAATTATCCCATTTCGAGGACTTACGGCAACCCCTCGAGCGGTTCCACAATTCGTTCGACATACAACAATGTGTTGAACTACTTCAATAAGTCGGTACGTAAGATATCCCTTATTGATCCAAAAACGTTGTTGCCAAGGAAAGAACAAGATTTTTGTGAACACATGAAAACTCGTCATGTATACTTTGAGGGAAAAGCTATGTTTGTGATTTTATCTTGGTCGTGGTCCGAGTTAAAATAAGAGATGAGTCGTAAGCCCAAATCTTCGGAAGCAACTAGATTCCCGTGAACGAAGAGAACAGTCATTCGGTCATTCTGTACCACAAATGACTAAATTGCACAGCATAGTCGAGAAGGTTCTGTACCAAAGGTATCAACCCTCTATAGTACAGACTAGAAAGTTCTTTCCCACAGATGACTCAGTTGGACAGCATAGACCCGAATGTTTTGCACCAAAGTTGTCAACCCTTTACGGCGTAGACCAGAAGATTAAGTACCACAAGTTACTGATTTCATGGCACAAACCGAAATGTTTTGTACCACAATGACTTGGTACAGTGGTAATGTGACTAACAAAGGTAATCGGTTGTCAGATGTTTCTCTCGGACGGTGTCCTCTCCTGCACAACAACCTGTCATGATTCACTTGCACAGCAACCCGCTGCGACTTCCACATGTCTTTTCACTCCGGTGGCGTCCCACCTGCACTGCCACTTGCGACGACTTCTCTTGTGCAATCCCTTGAGACAGCGACTAAGTAGACACAAAACCCCTGTCCAACGTTCTCTTGCATGGTCCCTCGAGACTATGGCCCAAGATTCTTCTTCAGGCTGAATGGCATCACCAACCATTCAAACATATTGTGGAACATTGAAAGCAGTAAGAGGAATCGAATCCTCTTCCATCTTGACTTTCCAGTAACCATTCTTCAAGTCAAATTTGGAAAAGAATTTTGGTTGGGTCAAACTTATTCGATCAATAAGATATCTAGCAGTATAAATCTTATAGCCATCGTCTTTGATAGCTTTGTTGAGCTGACGATAGTATATACCATTTGTGCTTTACATCGCACTAGCTCGGCATGGTTTATCACCATAAAGACATGAATAGAATGTAGACTGTAATTGTCCCTAATCAAGCCTTTTTCAAGCAACTCAAGAATCTGTTTGTCAAATTCCTCAATCATTTCAGCTGTGTATGTGATATTTTTGGCTTTTATAATGGTTCCAGGATCTTTCAACTCGAGTATAACATTGATGCCATTCCGACTCCACAATTGTAATGGATCTTCACTAAAATTGTCGACATATTTCACAAGGAACTTATCTCATTTTGTCTCTGCTAATGATACTACCCTACACACTACTTGTTTGGGAAACAAGTTGTCATACCACTTAGAAAACCTGGTATTCGTTGGAGAAAAACGGGTTTACACCCATAATTGGTTCTCATCCAACCGTGTATCACCATGTTGGGCCCGCACTTGAAATGCTTTCTCGCATGGCAAATCACCACAATACTCTGTCCCTTTTACTGGATATAAACCAAATTTTAACCTTAACTTAGGCTCTTGTAGAGTATTGATCTTCACACCTCCAATAAAAATATCGTGGATTCCTTTTGTCCCTTAAGAAAGGCATTACCAAGAATGATGTCTGTCTCTAACAAAGGATGTGCAAGGATCTCTTTAATGAAGAATATTTGTCTGCCAATAAAGACAGGCACCTTACTGGCCCGATGGCTAACAATTGTTGTTATTCCATCGACATTAACCATATGAATGGATTTTTACTATGGTTTTCACCAGTCATCTGGTAAGGCATTGAGTCTAGTACAACTTATGCTACACCCAATATTTATCAAATATTGGGTGATTTATCCACAGTCGGCACCTCTAACCATTGCAAGTGATCGAGTAAACTTTGCTTGGTTTTCTACAAATATGTTGGACATAGCTCCTATGTTTGAGGCATTAGGCTTGAAAACCTTCTGCGAGTTATATGCTTAAGTGTCTGAGGCAAAAGTTCTGGAGTTCTACTCTAATCTCAACTTCTATAGGGACGGACGTTTTATCAAGTTCATCCGTACTTTTATTGATGGAGTTACCCTTGTGTAGTCTGTTCTTGATGTTTGCAACTACTGCTAAGATGCAGGATGTTGAAAAGAATGAGGCTTTCAGCATCATTGTTGAGCAGAAGGTATCCCTGAAAAATTACATGGAGTCCACTCGGCTGGATCTTCGCCTCAGGGTTCTACACCGCGCTGTTCTTTTCAGTCTTCTGCCTCGTGCTGAAAGCAACGACACCATCATGCCTGCAGATGCCAAAGTCATGGTTCATCTCTTGGAGGGAATACCTTTCAGCCTTGGTGCATTGATCTTCGAGCACAACGAGTAGAGTTTGTCAAGGAGAGAAAAGAGCCTGCCCTATGGCCAAGTGATCGCTGGCCTTCTGCAGTTGCACAACAATGACCCTACTCCAGGCTTTTAGACATTGTCTTCTCCACGATCTGAAACAAATCCGTAAAATGTAAGGTGAAATAATCGTTGATTTGAGCAGGGAGCGTCGTGTTCTTTCGCGAGAGGAAAGGGGAGTCATCTAGCTGGGGAGCTGCCGGAAGGGTCAATGTGTAACTACCCGAACTTTTGTAATTCCAAATATGAAATATAATGTGTCCATGGTTAAGGGTATAATACAAACGAGTATTTGCATTGAAAAGGAACGTGTATGCGTGCGAATGCACAAGTATGGATGAGCACTCGTTCCCGGATTGAAAAGAACGATTCAGAGGGAATAAGAATGCGAAATTGAGTCCTAAAGGGGTACCTGAATTGCAGAATATAGCACGGATATACACAGGCGGATAATGGGGCGATCCCGGGACATAGGAGTGTTAATGAGCTGGGTCGGGCTCGAACACACCCTACCCGAGCCCGGGCTCGCTAAAAAAGGTATCGGACTCGAGCCCCTGATCGGGCTTTTGTAATTTAGCCCGAGCTCGAGCCCGACTAAAAAATTTTCGGCCAGAGCCCGAGTCAAGCCTGACCCGAAATTCTCCCCCTTTTAATCTTTTGACATATAGGCGCATTTTGTATTTTTTTATTCTTTTTTATGTTTATTTATTTTATTTATTTTAATCATTTATTTATAAAATTAATTAAGTTGTGTCGGGTTTGTCAGGCTAAAAAATCCGCTCGAGTCCTACTTGATTAAAAAAAATTAAGCCCGAATTCAAAAGACGAGAGTTTGCTAGCCAGTCCGACTCATTAACGGCCCTACAAAACGTCCAAAGGTCTTAGGCATGCAGTTCACATCCCATTCGAAAACTATTTGACTACCCTTCGATCCACTCGAGAAAGGGAGAGTGGACTTTGACCAAGACATCCTAACCATTCATTAGGAAGTTGATCATTTGACTCAAGATTGATTTTTTAACCCTTGGATAATTTTGTTGGGAAAGAGGAGCTTGTGAGGGAAGCTGAGATAATTAATGGTGACGAGACTAAAGTTGATGACATAGTTTTTCCCTTAATGATGTCATTAAAGGAAATATAATGTCCCTGATGCCTTAGGATGAAGGGAGGAAGAGAACGCCATTCTTGGTTCCTGGGAAGAAAGTGGCTGGCCGGTGAGCGAAAGGAGGGATAGAGCGAGATTCCGATGACCACGACGGAAGGCCACACCAGGAAGCTGTGGCAGCTCCAAGGGCAGCTAAGGGAGAACGTCCGGAAGTGTGCTACTCGCGAGTAGATCGTCTGGAGAAGGCGGGCACTCGCAGGTGCACTCGCTCTATCCATATCCTTCGATGTTCTGTTTCCTAATTGTAAGCGTGAGTGTGTGTTGTGGTGAATGTAGTTGAAGAGGGTGGGGTGGGGTGGGGGATTTTCCATGTAAAAAAACGACTGTCGACAATCGATAAGTTTATTGGACGATAGTTCCCAATTACAGTGGGAAAGTAAATTATTTCGCTTACTACTGTCAGGAGCATTTATATTCCTAGAAGACCCTCCTTATCCTGTTTTGTCTTTTCTACTCTTTAAGCTTCAAAATTATTAAAATCTTGCGAATTAGTCTTTACTATGGATGGAAAAACTTAGGAAAATCCTTCTGAAACTCTTTCAAGATTGGAGTTCGTTACCGAGTCTAGAATGACTCCCTATGGAATTAGCAAGAGTATAAATGATCTTTTAACTCAGCTAACTATTCAAGGAAGTACAGAAAGTCTTGAGAGCCGAAATTATCTTGCGCAGGAAATAGGCTCTATAGTAAACAAGATGTTAGACTTTATTGAGCATGAAAGAAGTTTAAAAAGGCTTGAAGCCGAGATTTACAGGCCGGACTATCCCCATAAAACCTGATGGGTTTCCACCGGACGCAGCGGAAACTTGTTTCGGAAAAACTATCCAAAACACACCCCGGATCTATGTGATACATATAAATCGAACAATAGTGTTAAATAAAACATGCCTCGTTGTTGCGAATGCGAGCTTTAAGAGTTCCAAACGTGACTCCTCTAGAAGTATCCACGCGCTCGTGACACGAATGCAACGATCTCCTCTTGATGCTAATACTCGAAGATCTCGTTAAGTTTACTATTCTTGGAAGCCTTACGTTTTTCTTTTCGGCTGATTACGATTCCTTCACCTTGGCCGAATGTCCCCTTTTGCTGTGACTAAAATCTTTTAAGCCTTTTCCCCCTTATTTAAAACGCAAGTTTCTTGCCACTTTTATAAGTAAAATTAAACAACAACATGCCAAGTAGAAAAGCTATGCTACAGTGTAGAATTAGGTAGTTATTATTTCTTAGAAGATGGGTACCGCCTTAGGATCTTTGAATCCACGTAGCAAAGCTACGATTCTATTAATTTAGCCAAATACGATTAATCCACGTAGATATCTGGAAAATAATATTATAATAATTAATAATTATAATTATATTATTACATTGAACAAATTAGACATATTTGATCAATTTAAATCCATCACTAGGATTTATTGCTTCCAAATATTTCAGAGTAAATTTATAGTCCAACAAATTCTAATTCTGAAAATTTATACTTTTAATTCTAATATCGATTAGAAATTAAATAATCAATGTTCGTGTCAACGTGCTTTTGCGTGCGATCCTCTAGGTTCTATATACGAAGGTAGTGTATATCCATACACAGACTGAGGTAACCATCTAGCAACAATTTTCAATCACTCATCGCAATAGAATATTTGTCATGAACCAAAACCACTATGAACCGATTTCTGTGTAATTCAATCTCTTCATCTCTTTGACATCCCAATTAATTCAGTGAATCATGCGTCACCACTGAATTAATCGTTTTACTTGATTTCTGAGATATAATAGATCTTAACTTGAATGATAAACATTCCTCCATGGCCGTGTGTAAAAAATCACTAATATCTCAATCAAGTGGCCAAGATGTCAACTCTCTAATCCAAGAGAACGATGCCTATATTGACTCAACACTATCCTTTCTACGTTCATTGCACACCCAATAACCATATTACCTACAATCCGATTAAAGTCTGTTTTTAATGACATCAAAGTGAACAACTCCACGCATAGAATAAATGGAGGTATCAAGTCAGGAGATCGGTTACACCAGTTCAACAAGAGATGTGACCAATGACACTTAATATATGTGGTATTCTCTATAAACGGGTCATGTCCAGTGTACCCTAAACTTAGGCACCCCAAGTATAACTTGGACATCCATCCCTTGGTCTAATTCAACCTAAGTTACACTCGGCGTTGATCTAGATGTTTATGTCCCATCTAAACATCTATCTAGTCAACGACAATTTTAGATTGAAAAATAATCAATCTATGGGACTTTACCATAAAGTTAATTATGAGCAAAAATGTAATTAATAAATAGAAAAATACTTGTTTTTATTAACAACTATTCACATATAATACGAAGTGTCTTGGCACATATGTGCACACATAAACAAAACCAAGCCGAAATTTATTCCAAGGGATAACGTCTTAAAGCCAATAATTACTCATGGTGCCTTTCTTGACATAGATTGTGAGAACCACGTACCCGAAAGGATAGATGAGTGCCTATCACTAATTCGAATGACTGCGTCTGTTGGGATATTATCCACTGGATCAGTTTATGAATTATGTGTAGTAGCCCTCATGGGAACAACGCAAAAATATTGGAAATCTTTGTTGGCTCATACTGACATCAAAGAAAAGATAAATCAAGCGCTGACCGTTGATGGTGTAATGGCAATCATCGCTGATGCATTAAAATGGGAGTTCTATGGTTTTTCACTATCAACTGAGACTGTGGAGAAGGAGCAATTGTTGATTTCTCTTGTTAAATTACAGATCAGCAATATATGTCTGTTTGATAACTACGTATGTGAATTTCAGAAGTATTATTACAACCTGGTTGTAGTTTGGCAACAGTTCATATTGGAAACCTTTTTTGCAAAACTTCCAGAACCCAGGCCGGAAGTTGTGCAAAAGGCTTATGAATTACTTCTAAGTGAGGAAAAAATCGTTCTTGGACTTGGAGGTAAGATTCAGGCGGTTAAGTACGCGATGAGGAAGGCGTGTACTGAGCTCCAGGTTAAGGAAGCGGCTAAAGCTTCCATACCTAAACAAGAGCTGTTGTTCTCAGATTGAATATGTACTTGGAAGGTATGGATGTGATACTCCGGGTGAATGAGCGAGAACAAGAAACTTTCCTAGGAAGAAAAAGTTTATTGGATACAATAAAAGGAAATTGTGGCCAGAAAGAGACCTCAAGAACAAACAAATGAGAGGTCCTACTTATAAACCCAAAAGGTTTGTAAGGAGAGGGGATAGCCTTAAGGATAAAGATAGGATTGATGCCTTTAAGTGAAAGCATGGCAGAGAACCTAAGTGTCCAAAAGGGAAATCATTCAGCAGTTGCAATTGCTGCTGGTTTTGTGTATCAAATAACCACAAAGCGGATATTTGTCCTCAGAAGAACTAAACAAGAGAAAGAATTTGGATGGTATTTCTAGATGACTGGAGTCATGAGGAGGAAGTCCTGGCTTAACCAATAGACGTGCAGGATATTTTTTACTTAGACTCGGAAGTAGAATCTATCTATGAGATTGTACCAAATTACGATATAGACTCAGACGAAGATTCTGATCTCTGGACTGCCCACTGTTCATGATGAGAGCGGAGTAGAATGGAGATGGTGGTGAGTTGGTTCCATTGAAAACAACGAATCAGGTACTGGAGGAATCTCACCAGTATGAGGATCCATCCCAATCTATTTTAGAGTAGAGGTTGCCCAATGTAAATGTGAGGAAAGTCTATAATGTTTCAAGGTTTAACTTTAGATCAATAATAGACATCTCACAGTCAGAGGCAATGGCTCCAGTTACAAGCACGGAACTTGAGGCTTTGGATATCCCATTACTAAACGTACAACGCATCAGGGAAATCATGCAACGAACGAGATGTGTATATAACTCTATACACATTGGGTTGATCTAACTAGGATTAATTCCGCTATTTCATCTTCCAACGCATAATCCTGTGGTAACAGCTATGATCGATAAGAAATGGAGAGAATTTAAAGATCAGCTGATATCAGAAATACAGGCCAACCTTGCATATGGTATTTCATGATGGCCCTGAACGATCATTGTTTGAGGAATTCATTGACCTTAAGGATTAAATCAATGAATATGGATAGGATGAATCTTCAGGCCAAGTTTTTGGCGTATCACACTAGAGTAATTTACCGATTGGTAAATACTACTAGTCCTGGTGTGAGGGACATCTCAAGACTCACTGAGTTATTCGAGGAAGGTCATAACAACTACCAACAATTTCATAGGCGAGAGGTAATGAGATTATCCTAATGTTGGGAGAACCGTCAAGAGGTAATGATAGAGCTGACAAGCATCTGCCTGTGAGAATGTCAATTTTGAGATAGTCAAGATCTCATACGCTCTCTAAAGTTTCCTCTAGGGCTAGTGATGTGGGAGATGACATAATTGTGTCCCGACCAGCAGATGCATCTGCACCTCCACTAGTAGAGGAGATGTCTCGAAGGTCTGTTGATTCCAGAATCCCTTCTCAACGTACAGGTAGGATCGTAGGGTATAGACAGGTTTCATTACCAGTCTACGAAGACCTAGTAGACCAACCGAGAGAGGAATCAATAAGGATGATGAGAGTTACCTACCCTGATAACTCTTTATCCAGTATTCCTGAAGTCTCTAAGGTTATTGAGCAAATAGCCGAGCAGAGGTCTATTTTGGTAGACGAAATCTAGAGGACAATAGAACCATCCCGAGAAGTAACCAATCCATATCCTAACATAAGAAGTCCAATCGATACTGGATTTAGTGTCAGGAAGGAAGAATTGAGCACATACATTGGTTTAACTTTCAATTTTCCTGGATACCATGAGTATTGTCTAGATACCTTGATAGACACTGGGTGTTGCATAAGTTGTGCTAGACTCAATGCACTACCAGATGAGTGGTGGGAACCACTGCAAAAACCCATCCATATGGTTAATGTCGATAGAATGGTAGCAATTGTTAGCCGTTAGGCCTGAAATGTGCCTGTCTTTATTAGCGGATAGAAATTCGTCATTAAAGAGATTCTTGCACATCCCTTTGTTAGAGGCAGACATCATTCTTGGTAATGCGTTATTTAAGGGACAAAAGGAAAATTTACCTTTTGTATAGGATGAAAACGATGTTTCCATTGGTGGTGTGAAAATCAGTATTCTACACGAGCCTAAATGAAGGTTAAAATTTGGGTTCTATCCGGTGAAACGAACAGAATATTGTGATAGTTCACTATGTGAAAAAGCTTTCAGAGTGCAAGCTCAACGTGGTGATATATGGTTGGAAGAGAATGACTCATGGATGCAAACTCTGTTTTCTCTAACGAATACCAGAAGTTCTAACTAGTATGACGACTTGTTTCTTAAACAAGAAGTGTGTAGGGCTGTAATGTTAACAAGGACAAAATGGGATAAGTTCCTTGAAAAACTTGCCGACAATTTTAGAGAAGATCCATTAAAATTGTGGAGTCAGAATGGCCTTAGGGCTAGACTCGAATTAAAAGATCCCGGAACCATTATAAGAGCCAGAAATATCACATACACAGCTGAAATGGTTGAGGAGTATGACAAACAAATTCCTGAGTTACTTGAAAAATGCTTGATTATGGACAGTTACAGTTTACATTCTAGTTTTACCTTTATGGTTATTAACTATGCCGAGCAAGTGCGAGGTAAAGCATGAATGGTTATAGATTATCGCCAGCTTAACAAAGCTACCACAGATTATGGCTATAAGATTCCTACTGCAGATGATCTGATTGATAGGATTAGTTTGAGCCAACCAAAATTCTTTTCCAAATTTGACTTGAAAAGCGATTACTGGCAAGTCAAGATGGAAGAAGAGTCGGTTCCTCTAACTGCCTTTAATGCTTCGCAAGGAATGTTTGAATGGCTGGTGATGCCATTTGGCCTAAAGAATGCTCTAAGCGTCTTTCAACGCAAAATGGATAATGCTTTCAAGCAAGTCAGCAAATTTTGTGTGACCTACATAGACAATGTGTTAGTCTACAGTCAGACTGATGACGATTATATGAGGCACCTTGATAAGGTGACTGATGTCTTCCAACAGGAGAGCATGATTCTATCTGAACGAAAGATAGAGTGGTTCAAGGAATCAGTTAATTTTCTAGGCATGGAGATTGAAAATGGAAAAATTAAACTACAAAACCCATATTGCCGAGAAAATTGTTGAATTTCCTGAACCACTGAGCTAATAACTATACTTGCTGAACATAGAAACTACAACAAAGCACTTAAGGTGCATAGGAAATACAACTAAAGAAAGTGGACACAATAAAGAAGCTAGATGTTCAGAAATCTTGACAGTCGTCGACTGGTAGGAAGTCTACTAGAGCAATGTCTATAGATACGAGCTCCTAGACTTGAAGGTTCATCACTTTAACTTTCAACAAACTGGCTCGAAATGTGGTGGGAAGGCACCCCGGATTGTGCTTCATGGACGTTATAGCGTGTGTCTGATCAGTGTCATATGTATGTGTGGGTTACTCAAGGTTCTTCGGATGACATGAACTAGTTGTATGGCAGCTGGAGAGGGCTGGAAATATGAAGGAAAAAGGAGTTGAGTAGGGGCGATGCTCGAATGAAATAAGAGCGTATATGCTCGGAATCGTGCAAGGGCAATGTCCGGAAGCACGGGGGCTGCGAATGCCCGGAATAAATGGACTTCCCTGCATCTTCTAGGCAAGATAAGGGGCAGGGGAAGTGACCGAAAGGCTGAACCATATAGGGAATTGAGTGGCTGGATGATACGATCGGAAGTGAGGAATAAGCAAGAAGGAATGAGTCGCCTACCGGGCTGTCTTGTAGGGCAATGACACCAGGGACTCGGGTGCGGATTCGCCCCCGTACACGAAATAGAAAAATTACGCCTCCCATTATTGAGCTTTTATAAATGGGCCTGATTAGTTGGGCTTCGGATCAATTACCTGGACCTACCGAATTTCTCACGTATAAACATCCGTTTATTTTTATTAGTAGCAGGTGCATGTGACTCCACCCGTGAACGGCATTCGCTGTGTCTTTGCGTTCCTCTTCAGCCTCCTTCTCCCACTCCTTCCAGCTCTCTATTGGTATAGGATTGCACTAAGAAGGGGGGGTTGAATTAGTGCCGTAAGAGTTATGACACTTTTTTCGCTCACAGAAGCGTGGTTCTGTTAGGTCACAGAGGCTGGATCTGATAAACAGATTCCCAGTTCTGAGACAAGTTATCTTTTGTGTAAGACACAAAGATTTATAGTGGTTCGGCAAACAATGCCTACGTCCACTCTCCCAGCTCTCACCCAAGTAGGGCGTATTCACTATGATTGGAATGTGGGACTTTACAGATGCACACTTCTGCCAGAAATGTGACTAACAAATTGCACGTTATCACGTGTCTAACACAACCCGCACGCAACGTGTCTGACTCCAGCTACTCACTGAGCCCAACGTGGCTTGACGGCTACCACCTGCCCAACGAGGCTTAACGGCTACCTCCTGCCCAACGTGGCTTAACGGCTACCACCCGCCCAAACGTGGCTTAATGGCTACCACCTGCCAAACGTGGCTTAACGGCTACCACCTGCCCTTGCACACAACCTGTGTGACTAACAACCTGCACGAGACAAGATTAGCAACTACAGCACAAACTCTCTGCAGTTACAGAAGACGCTCTCTGTCAGCGGTGATCGGCTCGGTGAATGCACGACGGACGCTCTCAGCTTTTTGCAACGGTGAAGGCACAAGGATTCTAGTAAGCTTTTGGTAGAACGGCGACTTGGAATCGTTGCTTCACACTTGCATATAAGCTTGTCCGCAGAACGAAGTTTTCCAATCAATCCCAACGGCTAGTTGATTCACTTGCCATATTCTCCATGATTTAATCCTGTAGGAAAACTTCCAAAAGCATAAAGCATTACCCTTAGTTACGTTAGATAATAATAAAATAAAGTGATCGCTCATTAAGAGATAACGACTTCTGCTCAGAAGCTGTTTGCTGCGACAGCAGAACCAGCACTCTTTCTTATACGAATTTGGCATTGGGATTATAAGTTTCCATAATATGAAAACATTCCCTTCGTAGAATTATTCTCACCATATAGGGAGATCTTAACCTGATAAGGTCATTGCCAAATTACGTAAACATAAGATCACGTTAGTTAAGGAAATAAATATTTCCAAATAACTTAAGGTCCAAAGATGAACCTAGACGTGATCCTGTGTGAGATAAATATCTCACGTGCTCGCATATAGGACAATCTCCAAGAAGGAAATCGTCACTCACAGAAATACCATTCTGTAAACCATAGCAAGTACTCCAGCAAGGAGAGTTATAGCAACTGTGACACAGATGCTCATCTCTGTAACAGAGATAGTGGATTCGATAGTAGATCTTATCCTCAGAACTCCATTTCTGATGGCTAGATCGTTTCCCCTGTTGAAGTACTCCACATAACTCTTTTACGTATTGCACGAATGACAGAGACCAGCTTCTACACCCGAAGACCTGTTCTTCTGTACACTTAAATAACACGTTAGCAATACATAACCTTTGTCATCATCAAAACCAGATTATATCAACAATCTCCCCCTTTTTGATGATGTCAAAACCATGCTCATCTGGAGAGTAATGATTAAAGAGTTTTAATGGTCTTACAGATTTCCTTGTTGCGAGATGGTTGATACAGAAGCTACTTTCTGTAATAACTCCCCCTGAATCTAAGCGGATTAATTTCGATCGAAATTACTGCTTGCTCAGATCAGTGATCGAGATTAGTTAATGTTCATTAACCAAATCGATTAGAGCATTTATATGATTTGATCAAATCAGCGCTCGTAATTGCAATATTATGCATTATGGACAGAAGTACTATTCTGTCATAGCTCCCCCTGAACAGGTGAGTAGTTCTAAGATGACCCTTTTTAATCAGATCTCAGAACGTCACACAGAAGTGATACTCTGACCAGAGTATAAGCAGAGAAAGTTCTCTGACTCCCCCTGAGTTTAAGCAGTTCTGCTCAGACCCAAGTTGATCTCAACCAGAAGCATCGTTCTGGCGAGGAATTTCTCAAGGCAGAAAATAATTCTGCTGAGACCTGCATTACACTGAGGAAATCTCCTCAGCGTCTTCATGACCTGCAAACAGAGGAACACATAACACAAAGAAAAATGCAGAGACTGTTCCTAAGTCTCACAGAACACCTGTCCTAAAAACTAAAAATTCACCTGTCCTAAAAACTAAAAATTCACCTGTCCTAAAAACGAAAAAATTCTCCAGGGAGCTAGCTACTTCTCCCCCTTTTTGCATCATCAAATAAGTCATATATCAAAAAGATATGTCATGAAACAAGTTTCAAACCACATGCAGGAAATTCAAAAGAGTGAGTTTTAAAGCAACAGATCCAGAGTTTATCAGTTTTCAGAAGCCGGATTCTGAGAGGACTGGTCAGTCACTTTCTTCTGCAGAAGGAGAGGAGGATGCATCATCCTTGCCCTTGATATATGCCGCGAGATCAGCAAGATCTACAAGCAGCTTCGTAATCAGGGTCTTAATCTCCTTTTGCTGAGCAATGCACTTATCCAATTTGCGTGACTCTTTCGGATTAGCAGAAGTGGACGCCTCAGAAGTATGCTTCTGTTTGGTATCAATCTTCTTCTGCTTGCTGGTGTCAGCCCGAGTCTTACGCTTGGAAGGTGCAGCAACTCTTTTTCCTTTGGAGGATGGCTCCTCTTTGCTCCTCTTTGGAACCCATTCTGACCCTGTAAAAACAAACCCCATATGATCAAGTGTCGTACCATCAAAAGGCTCGACATGGATGGTGTCCTGATTACTCTTGGGAGTTATATCACAAGAGTAAGTCTGCAGGAGCTTCATGATGATATGGCCATAGGGTAGTCCTCTATCAGGCAGAGTTGCACATCTCTCCATGTGCTCAGAGACGATCGATCCAAGATTGACAGGAAGTCCCTCCAGCAGATGCACCATCATGGTGGCGTCCTTCGTGATGATACTGTCTGTGCTCCCAGTCCGGGGGTAGAGGCAGTACATAACAGCACGGTGGAGGATGTGCAGTTCTAGAGGCAGCTTCGTGCTCTCCAGGTATACACTGGACTTGGTTGGCCTTTCGGCCCCTGTTATCCTGCGATACGCCGATGATTTGGATATCTCCATGGGTTGGAGCTGAGAGTGGTATCTTGCACTGAAGGCCCTGCATACATCAAGTAGAGAGAAAACATAGATGTTCTCCTCTATTACCACCTTTATGTACTTGATCAGCTTGTTCACCCTGTGGAAGGTGATGTGGCTGTAGAATTCTCTAACCAAGGAGGCAGAGACAGGGCTTCTGTGCTCACAGAAGTTAACCAGAGAGAGCTCACGGAAAAGAGTTTCTAATCGCCCAAGAGAGTGCTCAGAGAAGAAGCTGAATCTGATGAATCGGCAGGGTACGATTTTCCTATCCTCAAGATCTCTAGCAGGAGACTCAGAAGAATCTAACACAGCCTGAATTTCCTCAGCAGAAACGATCTCCCCAATTTCAGGAGTAAAGGTCAGAGGAGTACCTCTTCGCTTTTTGTTCTCCTTCTGCGGTTCCGCAGATGGGCGTTTCTGTGCCTTTCCTTTCTCCTGTGCCGCGACCGCAGGAGGGTTCACAGCCTGTTCCTCAGCATTAGATGAAGTTGGGGCCAACTTCTGCTTTGGAAGAGGAGGAGGAGGTGGCAGAGTCTCAATATATGGCAAGATAGCCAGAGATGGAGACTCTAGAGGAGGGCTTACGTGCTGAGGTATAGGGACCTCTTTCTCAGCTTGTCCTTGTGGAGAAATCACCATTTCCTCAATTTCTGGCTTAGAAATTTTTGCTGCAGGAGGGTCCTCCTTAGCAGGTACAGGAGGGTCCTCCTTTGTGGATGGCTGGATGACTTCTTGCTCTGCATTCAGAGCTTTGGAACTCTCGGGGGGAGAGTGCTGGGACACGGATTTCGTATCCTTCGACGAGAGACTTGCGTTCTCAGAGTCGCTCCCCTGTAATGAAGACTGGGTCTCCTGAGAGTCCCGATCGGACAGAGACTCAGTGCTGAGTCTAGCAGAGCGCCTTGCTTTGGCTTTGGCAGCGCGCATTCTCTTGATTCTTGGTGCCATGAGGAAAAAGGAAGCAAAGAAGAGAAGTTAGGGTTTGGAAGAGATGACGAAGAAGGATCGGAAGAAAAATGTGGGGGAGAGAAAAATGGGTTTCTGAGATAGAGGGAAGACGTGTGTGTGTGCAAAGATACTTTGAAAGGGAGAAAATAAATAAGAAAAGATTTTGGCAGGGAAGTCTTAAGAAAATTTTTAAAACAGGAAATAATAAAATTGGAAATAATTTTTGAAAATCATATCTTTCACTAAATCAAATATGCACACGATAAGGATCAATCAGATCCATTTAGAGGGGATAACAAATCCCTAATTCCATTCGCAATTTTGAGAACTTCTCAAAATTTAATGGTTTTGTGAAGATATGACAGAGCTGTGTTTCTGTGCTCACATATTCCACAGCAATAGAACCATTTTGGACATGATCTCGAATGAAATGATGTCTTAGTTCTATATGTTTAGACCTTGAATGCTGAACAGGATTCTTGGTCAGATTTATGGCACTGGTGTTATTACACCGTATTGGAATATTGTCAAACTTGAAACCGTAGTCCTCAAGTTGTTGACGCATCCATAGAAGCTGTGCACAGCAGCTTGCTGCTGCAACATATTCTGCCTCTGCTGTTGATAATGCAACAGAAGCTTGCTTCTTTGAGTGCCAGGATATGAGCATATCTCCAAGCAATTGGCATGTTCCAGAAGTACTCTTCCGATCGATTTTGCAGCCAGCAAAGTTTGCGTCGGAGTACCCTACAAGATCAAATAATGATCTCTTGGAATACCAAAGCCCTAGATTTGTAGTCCCCGAAAGATATCGAAATATCCTTTTAACATGTGTTAAATGGGACTCCTTTGGTGCTGATTGGTATCTAGCACAAAGGCAGAAGCTGAACAGAATGTCAGGCCTGGAAGCAGTAAGGTACAATAAGGACCCTATCATACTTCTGTAGAGGCTAGGATCTGCATCCTTTCCTGATTCGTCTTTCTCCACAATAGCGTTTGTGCTCATGGGAGTAGACAAGTGTTTTGAGTTGGTCAACTCATATTTCTTCAGAAGTTGTTTAGTGTACTTTTCCTGATGGATGAAAGTACCTTCTGAAGTTTGGCGAATCTGTAAGCCCAGAAAGAATGTTAATTCTCCCACCATGCTCATTTCAAATTCACCCTTCATGAGTTCTGCGAACTCATTACATAAGGTATTGTTCGTAGATCCGAAGATGATGTCATCTACGTAGATCTGAACAATCAGAAGCTCGGTTCCGTGCTTCTTTAGGAAAAGAGTTGTGTCAACCTTTCCCTTTCTATAGCCCTTTTCAATAAGAAATTGGCTCAGCCTTTCATACCAAGCTCTGGGAGCTTGTTTCAAGCCATATAAAGCTTTATCAAGCTTATAAACATGATCATGTTTCTTAGGATCCTCAAATCCCGGAGGTTGGTCTACGTAGACTTCCTCCTTGATCTCACCATTCAGAAAGGCGCTTTTCACGTCCATCTGAAATAGTTTGAAATCATTAAAACACGCATAAGCTAACAGAAGTCTGATAGCTTCTAGGCGCGCCACAGGAGCGTAAGTCTCATCATAATCAATCCCTTCTTACTGAGAGTACCCTTTGGCCACGAGTCTGGCCTTGTTCCTGACCACAGAGCCTGATTCATCAAGCTTATTGCGGAAGACCCACTTGGTTCCAACAACAGAACGATCCTTTGGTCTCTGAACAAGCGTCCAGACCTTGTTTCGTTCGAATTGATTGAGCTCTTCTTGCATGGCAATGATCCAGTTAGGATCTGCAAGGGCTTCATCAATGCTTGTTGGTTCCTTTTGGGAGAGGAACGCAGAATGTTCACAGAAGAGATTCACAGAACGTCTCGTCTGTATCCCTTTCTGTACATCCCCAATGACTTGCTCCATGGGGTGTCTTTTCTTGTACAGAGTGGGCACTCTGTCCAAGAGATTCTTATTAGAATCATTATCCTCTGAGGGGCCCTCAGAGTTTGCATCCTGTCCAATGACGGACTGGATTTGTACAGAATTAGTCTTAAGAGGGACAGAGCTCTCTTTCTGTACTTCAGCAGCAGGCAGCTGCGTACTTGGCCTGTCAGATAAGACAGATTCCTCTGTGTATTGAGAGTCATTAATGATGACATTAATAGATTCCTCAACAACAAGAGTTCTTTTGTTGAAAACTCGATAAGCTTTGCTTGATTCAGAGTAGCCAAGGAAAACTCCTTCATCTGATCTAGCATCGAATTTACCAACATTCTCCTTAGGAAGTCTTAGTATGTAACAAGGACTTCCAAAGGGATGGAAATATGAGATGTTAGGGACTTTGCCCTTGTACAACTCATAAGGAGTTTTGTCAAGTGTCTTTCGTGCAAGTACACGGTTAGACACATAACATGCTGTGTTAATCGCCTCAGCCCACAAATTCTGTGGAACCTTGCTTTCACACATCATCGTTCTGGCCATATCAAGAAGAGTTCGATTCATTCTCTCAGCTACTCCATTCTGTTGTGGAGTATAAGGAGCAGAGAATGTGTGTTCTATGCCATTCATGTCACAGAAGGTCTTGAACTCATGGTTTACAAATTCTGTACCATGGTCAGTTCTTAAGCTTTTGAGAGAGGCTCCTCTCTCATTTTGCAGCTTTGTGACAAGGCTTTTGAACGCACCGAATGCATCACTCTTATGAGCCAAGAACCTTACCCAAGAATATCTTGAGTAATCGTCCACAACCACCATAGCATAGCGTCTGAGGCCCAGACTCTGTGTTCTGGTGGGACCAAACAGGTCCATGTGGAGAAGTTCAAGTGGTTTTGAGGTGGAAATATAACCTTTGCTTTTAAAAGAAGCTTTGGTTTGTTTTCCCAAAGAACAAGCTTCACAGAAGCTGTTCTCTTCAAAAGAGAGCTTCGGTAAACCTCGTACCAGCTTCCTTTTGGCAATCTTAGACAATAATTGGAAATTGATGTGTCCCAATTTCCCATGCCAAAGATTTGTTTCATCCTTGTAAGAAACAAGGCATTTCTCAGAAGACAAGAGGTTGTCTTGAGAAACGATGGAGACGTTCTTTCTTCGTTCAGCAACGAAACAGACGGATCCGTCTGTGGATCCAGAACATCCTTCTGCGTTAAAGGTTATTTGATAACCCTTATCACAGAGTTGGCTCACACTTAATAGACTATGTTTTAATCCTGCAACAAGCAGAACATCGTCTATTTGCATTGTTTGTGAACTACCGATAGTTCCAATGCCTTTGATGTAGCCTTTGCTATCATCGCCAAATGTCACAGAACCACCGTTCTGTAACTTCAAACTTGAAAACTTAGAAGGATCCCCGGTCATGTGGCGTGAGCACCCACTGTCCAGGTACCACTCATCCTTCCTGGCTTTAGTTTTCAAGTGTACCTGCGATTAAGAACAAGTTAGGTTACAACAGGAACCCACCTTAAGCCGGTTCCATAGGATTGTGATTTGTTCCGTGAGAGAATCGCGTTGGTTATGCTTATAGACTTCTTGATCTGACATTGTCCGATCATATGTCCAAGCATGCCACAATAGTGACAGGATTTAACCTTTTCTGTCGGTCCGACAAGGTTTTTAATCCTAGATTTGTTATGCTTCTGCTCAAAAGTATAACATTTCACAGATTCAGATTTCTGTGGCACCACAGACTTCTGTTTCTGTGCAACTTTGGGACGCACCACAGAACATGCGTTCTGTGTCACATAGCATACATCATCTGAACATTCAGATTTGTTTCTGTGACAATTGTGAGACTGACATTCAGGTAATAAACCTTTGTTAGACTCATCTAGTGGAAAAACCACTTTGTCACGAACGAGTAGCTCGTCCCATACCTCAGGAAGAGGTTCTCTGATCAGAGGAGATGCTTCTGTGCAGAAGATCTCAGCATCCTTTTTCAAGGCAATCTTTTCTCTGTGCAGAGAAGTGAGTTGTGATTGCAGAACCTTGTTCTGCTCTTTCACCGAGCGATATTTTGAGGATAGCTCTTTAACTCTCTCAAGGATTTCTGTCAGAAAACCTTTAAGATCATTAGAAGATAAATTAGACATAGATGTCGAGATTACCTCTTCATCTGAATCAGATTCTGATTTGGAACGAGCCATGTAGCAAAGGTTTGCCTTCTGCTCTTCCTCAGACTCAGATTCATTGTCCTCCTCATCGCTCCAAGCCAATAAGGCTCTTCTTCTGTTTCGAGAAGATTTTGACCTATCAGCCAACAGAGGACATTCATTCCTCATGTGTCCCAGTTTCTTACATTCGTAACATACTGGTCCCTTTTTGTCATCTAAGTTAGAAGACTTGGGTTTAACACTTCGTTTGAAACGTTTCTTGTAAAGGAGTTTGTTCAAACCCTTTACTAACAAGGAAAGCTCCTCATCAGTTTCTGCTTCTATATCATCTGATTCATCATCAGTAGAAGCTGATGCCTTAAAGGCAATAGATTTGGTCGTCTGAGGCACAGATGACCGTTTCTCTTCCTCGTAGGAGAGAAGAGAACCCATAAGCTGATCCAGCCTAAGAGTTGTTAAATCTTTGGCTTCCTCAATAGCGGTCTTTTTAGCTTCCCAATTCATGGGTAAAGACCTGAGGACCTTTCTCACCATTTCAGCATTAGAATAATTTTTCCCAAGAAGGGCTAAGCTGTTGATGATTGTATTGAGTCTATCATACATTTCAGAGATAGACTCATCAGGCTTCATTTTGAAGGCCTCATACTGCTGGACCAGCAGATTTATTCGTGTCTCCTTGACTTGATCCGTCCCTTCATGGGTTAGAACAAGTCGATCCCAGATCTCTTTTGCTGTGGTACAGGCAGAGATCCGGTTGTACTCCATAGGAGATAGAGCACAGTGAAGAAAGTTGACAGCCATAGCATTCAGCTTGATGATTTCAACTTCCTGATCAGAAAGTGAAGTCGTGCTGTCATGCTCAACTTTCAGATCTTATCCTCTGAGAAGCAGAGGACCATTTCGGATGATCCCTAAACACCTCGGTTCTCGGGATGCAATCCAGAACTCCATCCTGCTGCGCCAGCTGGAGAAGTTTTGTCCATCAAATAATGGTGGACTATTACTGTTGGAACCAACAGCGTGCATATATCCCATTTGCATCCTATCGGATCTCTCAACAAGCGGTTAAGCTTTTATCGTTGAGCCTGCTCTGATACCAATTGTTGGTATAGGATTGCACTAAGAAGGGGGGGTTGAATTAGTGCCGTAAGAGTTATGACACTTTTTTCGTTCACAGAAGCGTGGTTCTGTTAGGTCACAGAGGCTGGATCTGATAAACAGATTCCCAGTTCTGAGACAAGTTATCTTTTGTGTAAGACACAAAGATTTATAGTGGTTCGGCAAACAATGCCTACGTCCACTCTCCCAACTCTCACCCAAGTAGGGCGTATTCACTATGATTGGAATGTGGGACTTTACAGATGCACACTTCTGCCAGAAATGTGACTAACAAATTGCACGTTATCACGTGTCTAACACAACCCGCACGCAACGTGTCTGACTCCGGCTACTCACTGAGCCCAACGTGGCTTGACGGCTACCACCTGCCCAACGAGGCTTAACGGCTACCTCCTGCCCAACGTGGCTTAACGGCTACCACCCGCCCAAACGTGGCTTAACGGCTACCACCTGCCAAACGTGGCTTAACTGCTACCACCTGCCCTTGCACACAACCTGTGTGACTAACAACCTGCACGAGACAAGATTAGCAACTACAGCACAAACTCTCTGCAGTTACAGAAGACGCTCTCTGTCAGCGGTGATCGGCTCGGTGAATGCACGACGGACGCTCTCAGCTTTTTGCAACGGTGAAGGCACAAGGATTCTAGTAAGCTTTTGGTAGAACGGCGACTTGGAATCGTTGTTTCACACTTGCATATAAGCTTGTCCGTAGAACGAAGTTTTCCAATCAATCCCAACGGCTAGTTGATTCACTTGCCATATTCTCCATGATTTAATCCTGTAGGAAAACTTCCAAAAGCATAAAGCATTACCCTTAGTTACGTTAGATAATAATAAAACAAAGTGATCGCTCATTAAGAGATAACGACTTCTGCTCAGAAGCTGTTTGCTGCGACAGCAGAACCAGCACTCTTTCTCATACGAATTTGGCATTGGGATTATAAGTTTCCATAATATGAAAACATTCCCTTCGTAGAATTATTCTCACCATATAGGGAGATCTTAACCTGATAAGGTCATTGCCAAATTACGTAAACATAAGATCACGTTAGTTAAGGAAATAAATATTTCCAAATAACTTAAGGTCCAAAGATGAACGTAGACGTGATCCTGTGTGAGATAAATATCTCACGTGCTCGCATATAGGACAATCTTCAAGAAGGAAATCGTCACTCACAGAAATACCATTCTGTAAACCATAGCAAGTACTCCAGCAAGGAGAGTTATAGCAACTGTGACACAGATGCTCATCTCTGTAACAGAGATAGTGGATTCGATAGTAGATCTTATCCTCAGAACTCCATTTCTGATGGCTAGATCGTTTCCCCTGTTGAAGTACTCCACATAACTCTTTTACGTATTGCACGAATGACAGAGACCAGCTTCTACACCCGAAGACCTGTTCTTCTGTACACTTAAATAACACGTTAGCAATACATAACCTTTGTCATCATCAAAACCAGATTATATCAACACTCTCGTCGGCATGGTCATCCGTCTGCAGCTCGTTCCGGCAAATCTGACATGAATTATGCTCATCCTGGTTCAAAATAATCAATTGAGCACTACTTCTGACAAGCATAACATTAGTGTAAGGAATCGATCTGAGCAAGTCTTACCAGCCAAGGGTTCATGCAAGGAGGGTGGAACAGATGCTTGCGCGGAAGCTCCTGCATCTCGTCGTTCATGACCAGATCCTCCCGGAAAACTGCACATTCTGCATCTTTTTTCCAAGTTTTGCCTGCATTTCCTCTGGAAGAGTAATGACTGGAAGTTTAGCTAACCTCCTTGCTAGCAGGTGGTGTGCTCTTGGTGCTCCAGGCAATGCGTCCAATAACTGCACAAAGAGAACAACGATGTAACCACAATTAGTAAAGAACACACCAATATCACAAGTAACATAACCAGTACCACCGGCACAAAAAGATTGATGACAACTGCTGGTGTACCGGATAAAGGAGAATGACCGGATTCACAAAAAGAATCCCTAATTCCATTCGCATGGTGGGGCGACGAGAACGAAATGCCGGATGGCGGAAAGAAAGTTATAAAAAGCTAAAAACGGGGGATGATTGATTCATCGCCAGGGCCCAGGATCACCATCTTGAGACGAAGAATTAATAATCCAAGTCTTCTTCACACCATCCGCATCTCTCCAGCATTTGCAACTGTCCGGCTTTCGTTTGAGTTATGTTACTTAATTTCCCGTAATATTTTACTATGTTTTATACTTATAAATCGATGTTAGAGCAACTGATGAGAGGAATTCAGAAATTTTCTATGCCGTGTCATAACTTCTCCGAAAGTACGACTACCACTCACACTCGCATTCCTTTTTGTCCCACCAACACTCACTCACAATGTTGGCTCACGTACTCTCGTATATTGCTTACGCTCATACTCGAATAACGCTCTCAAGGACAAGGACACGGTCTCAATGGAGACAAAGAAAGAAATGTAAAGAATTTCAGTCAACACACAAGATTATATTTCCACTCAATCTCATCTTACAGTGGAGACGATGGGGTCGGTATCCTTATAGGCAAATTTTTGCATTCCACTACCTTCTCTTTCCCCCTCTTCAAACTCCGATTGTCTTGCATATGCCCCTTTACAATACTTATTTGTAGGGGTCATGAGGCACGCATGCTACTTACAAATATCCATCATGCAACCCAGTTATGACCTACAAAAACATACCAAGGTTCGCCTGCACCCATTCTGATCACGTTAGTGGCAGCCTAAAAATCGTCTGCTCCATCATGTTCCATCTCATCTCTAACTCCAGATTCATACTAAAACATTACAAGATAACCGCTTCATACTTCCTGCGAGAGCCACTTTATTAAATAGGTTTTGACCAAAACCCAAACATGATATGAAATGGGCCGTGTCTAAAAGCCCAAAATCCCCCAAACCCGTTGCTGGGTTTTTGGTCCGAATTTCAAATGTCACCTGCACTCTTGTCAAATCGAACAGACAAAGGAGCGAGTCCCCCTTTGAAATTATAGTTTGTTTCCTCCCTCCCTCCCATCCATTTGGTTCTACTCCCTTGGGTTTCCCCATGCCTCCCTCCCTTGACCTCCAAGACTGCCGATGTTCCACTTGGGGAGCGCCTGCCTATGGCTCTTCACGTGCCACGGCTTCTGGCACAATGCTCTGCTGGTCTCTGTAGTTCGTACTCTTCCTGTAGTTTCTGGCAAAGCAGAGCTTCTCGAAGCTGGTGGACGATGGACATGAGGTCACATCTCATGATTGCATATCACGGATGCCTCCAGATATTCAGTTTTTCGATGGAACATCCTTTCCCCGTTCACGACATCCGGGATGTTGTTCCTTGAAGTAAGTTTGGTCCCATGTTCCTTGTTCAAATAGTACTTACGTCAAGGAACAGTAGCTGAAGAGCGCTAAGAGTAATGTCATATGCGGGGAACGTAACCCGCGCTTGGGAGATGGCATCTTATAAGGAGGAGAAGAAGGGAAAAGCTCTACAGTATTCCTGGGGCTTGAAGCTTCCCTATCTGTTATTCTTGATCTCCATGGTTTCCTCTTCCAGTCTTCGGAAACAACGTCAAGCCATATTTAGTGGTTTGATGTTTTGGACAACGGAGATGTAGTTGACAGGTGAGGCAAAGAAGAATTCGAGAATATGCTCGTTTATTTACAAGCTTTGGGCGTCTATACATCATTCCGTTACTGAATGCTTCGTCTGCCACTGCCCGATACAAAATGGTAAGGGAGGAGTTGACTTGTATCTCGTAGACACGCAAAGCTTCTAATTTCTTTCACACGGCAGTTACCATTTATTTTACCCATGAAAGTTCCTAGAGCAAATATAGACGAACCTAGTGAACCTCAGTTTCCAACACTTTCGCCACTCGCTGCATTCTTCTTCTTCTTCTTCCACTTCACAGCAGTATCCGGGGAGTTCTTTGCCAGGGAACCAGACCATAAATCCAATCAGTTCTTGGAAAATATGAAGGAGGTGGAATTGTGGGGGTTATTGGGAGGATATATGGTTGGATCGAGGTTATGTAAGGTTCCGACTACACCATCTCGGTGTGGAGGAGGGAACTTCTCACTCGTACCCTTTGGATTAGTATTGTAAATGATTTGTCGCCGTCTCTGTCCGCCAAAATGCAGCAAAAACATACTATTACACCGATAAAGTTAAAATATCTGAGCTTGACAGAGCAGGCAATTCGATCACATACATAAATGTTGGCTTGAACCTCTGCATTTGCTTCTGGTGCAGGAATGGCTCGGACTGCTCTGTCATGTGTCCTTAATTTCTTCTTGTTATCACCTTGAACTCGGCTAGCAGCTCGCAGTCTACAGGAAACAAATAGGTACACCATAGTTTCATCTAATTCACAAAGAAACAGCATGAACTGGGCAGATACTGAATAAATAAGATATCATAAACCTTCGTACTTCATTGTCACTACGTCTAGCATCGATTTCCTTGCTGGGGGATATCATGGGAGAATAGAAGGCTCACAAGCATATGGTTCAGTGGAAAACAGCTGCACATCAAAATGGAGATAATTAAATTCTTGTCTAACTAGCGGTGAAAAAATGATGACAGTGTGGCAGCCACTGTCATACGCTCCTCTGGATCAATTGAGAGAAGGGCATTGATAAGCGGTAGTGTGGATGATGGGAAGTCCTTAAATTTACTCCTGACACATCTTTGTTAAGGATCCTTGAGCTTGTACAAGGTTGTCTTCTATAGCTTAGATTTCTTCCAGTAGCCGTCGTCCGGAGATGGTGTTCTGAAGACAGGATTCATTATCGAGTCCATTATCTCAGTTATAGTGATGAGCATCTGTGTCACAATTGCCATACTCTCCTTGTTGGAGTATTTACTACGGTTTGCAGAATGGTACTTCTGTGAATGACGATTTCCTTATTGGAAATTATTCAATATGTGAGTACTTGAGGTATTTATCTCATAAGTCCTTAAGTTAATTCTTATTGAATAACTCTGACATCACGCCTAAGGTCATTCTTGGACCTTGAGTTCTTTTGGAAAGATTTATTTCCTTAACTAACGTAATCCTATGATTATGGAATTTGGCTCAGGTTGAAATCTCCCTTATATTGTGAGAATATTTTACAATGGGAATGTTTTCATATTATGGAAACAAATCATTCCCGACGCCAAATTCATATAAGGAAAAGTGTTGATTCTCCTGTTGCATAAAACAGTTTCTGAGCAGAATACATTATCTCTTATTTGGTGATTACTCTGGTTTATTATTATTTGATATTACTAAGGATAATGTTTTGTGTTCTTGGAAGATTTTCCACATGATCGAATCATGGAGAAAATGACAAGGGGATCAACTAGCCGTTGGTGATTGATTGGGAAACTCCTTTCTACGGACAAGCATAAAAGCAAGAGTGAAACCATACTTCCAAGTGGTCATTCTACCTGAGAGCTAAAGAAATCTTTGAGCCATCAGCGATGCAAAAGCGGAGAGCGTCCATCGTGCGTTCACCGAGCCGATCACCTCTAAGAGATAGCGTCTTCCGTAGCTGCAAACTGTTGGTGCTGTAATTACTCTGTTCTGTTTGTGTATGTTCTTAGTCACACCGGAAGTGTGCAAAGGGAGGTGCTAGCCGTTAAGCCACGAGGACAGGTAGAAGTCGTCAAGCCACGGGCTCAGTGAGGAGCCGGAGTAAGACACGTCGGTTGCATGCGGGTTTGAGTTAGTCATCTGTGTACGTGCAAGTGGTTAGTCACATTTCTGATAAGAAGTGTGCATCTATAAAGTCCCTTGATCATCATATAATGAATACGCCCTAATTGGGGTGAGCGCTTGTAGAGTGGACGTAGGCATTGTTTGCCGAACCACTATCAATCTTTGTGTCACACACATAAGATAACTCACCTTAGAATTGGAAACCTGTCCAGCCGATCGAGTTTCTATAATCTGACAGAACCATGCTTCTGTAATTGAAAAAGTGTCAAAATTCTTAAGGTACTAATTTAACCCCCTTTCTTAGTGCAATCATATAACAACAATTGGTATCAGAGTAGGCTCAACGATAAAGTCTTAATCGCTTGTTGAGAGATTCGATAGGATGCAAATGAGATACATGCATGCTGTTGGACTCAACAGTAATAATTCACCATTATTTGATGGAAAAAACTTCTCCTGGCGCAACAAGATGGAAGGAGTAATAAACAAAACTAGATTTTGATGAGATTTATTGCCTAATCGGAGATGACTAGGGCTTGTTCGAGGGAAATCGTAGTCATTTGGCATAGTTGGAAATTGGAAAGAAATATCCCACATTCTTCAATTATATACTTCGTTATCTTCTTCGAGAACCTCAAGTGTACGGGTCGCACAAGTAATAGAGTAATGAGTAAAAGTCACTCCCACGGAGAATTATTTTAGAAATATTCCAACGATCAACAATAATCAATCGCAATGTAGTCAAATCAAGTAAAATAAGGATTTAGGAAAGTGGAATTGTCTCCGTCGTCGTCTCTTGTCCCCAATAGCCTCCTAGGTCGAATCCCCTCTTCAAGGGATTGAAAAAAAAATGTTTATATATGTCCTATAAGTAACCCTAGAAAATCTAAGAAAATCTGGAAATTAAATATTCTCGTTGTCCGTACGTGCAACTGCACCAACTTCTCTGTCCTTCATCCGACCCTTCACTGCAGCCGCATAGACATCTGGTGCAGCTGCAGCAACTGATCTGTCCACAGTTCGCCCCTTCGCTGTAGCTGGACAAGTTTGGGTGCAGCTGCATCGGCCATCCAGATCCAACTTCTTCATGGCTCCTCCTTCTGTCTCACTGTTTTTCCTCTCATTTTTAACTATGTGCATAAAGTATACATAATTGAGAAGACATTAAAATAACCAAGACTCAAATGCCTAAAACTAACCAAAATCAAGTCTAAAACATGATCCCTTAACTCTATTTTCATAGATTTATCACACCCCCAAACCTAACTTTTGCTAATCCTCGAGCAAAACAAAAGAAAGAAATAGACTCAAAAGACACTTCTCAGACAACCCAAGCCACTCGATCATGGAACATCTAAGAAACCTCTCAGATATGGCCGCAAACTTCTTCAGTAGTTGGATTTCATTCACCGCTAGCGTGTTTAGGTACTTTTGGCTTGGAGAAGTGAAGTATTGGATGGAGAAAGTGAGGAACTCCATATTCTGGCATTCTTCTTCGCGGCTGTCGGGGTCATACATTTCTTGTCCTCCCTAATCGCGGATAATCATAGCTGTCCTTCTTCCAGTGACTCAGATCCTAGCAGTGTTAATCCACCGGGAGAAGTTCCAGGTCGAGTTGGCGGTCTCTTCGGTGCTCTCCCGCCCACCCAAGAGCGCTTATGTCATATGGGAACTCATGGCTGGAAACAATCCTTGTGGTTTTGACTCTTTACAAGCGTTGTTTCTATCTACTATTATCTAAAAATAATCAACCTTCACGCACTCAAGGATCTAACTCTCTTTCTTTTTCTTTCGGGCTTAGCCTAGCCCGTGGGAAGAGACTTTAGTCATTGATATCCATATTAAAAGGCGGGTATTCCCACAAAACAAAAGCGCTTTTGAGGTTCATCTCCTACTTCTATAGGGAGATTAAGGAGTGCAACAAGCAGGTGGTTTCCGGAGAGGCCGCCTCAAGAGGGGGGAATCACAAGAGCTGGGAATCCCATGATCATGTATATAATCTAAATACATGGATACTTCTCGTCATAAGAAAGCAAAAGCAGCTGCAGTTGCCTTCTCATCCAAGCACTCAAGGAGACGAACTTGCATGTTGGCGTGGTTGATAGTCAACCAGTTCTTTAGGAAACTGCAATTCCAAGTATGTCTTCAAGGATTTGTCGTATTTTGGCGTATCCAGCAAATGCAAGCTAGAGGTCACGGTAGCGAGCACAAGAACAAATTAGATTGTAAGCTGCAGATTGATGCAGATAAAAGGTTAGCTGTCAAACTCTGTGATCTAAGTGCAGGAAGACGAGGACAGATCGCAGTGCTCTCTGGACGGTCTGGGGTCGGCGTACTCATGAGAATCCAACCAGTGACACAAGACACGATGGTGAACATTGTCAGATGATTATCGAGTGACAAGAGAAAGCTCCATTTTCCATCCCATTTGAAGTAATAGCAGGACCAGACAGAGCGCCTCACACTGTTTATCCTCCTGGTGGTCGAATTTGGCATCACAAAACCCAATCAATCTACACAAAACATAAAATAAACTTGCGCGACATATTTATAAGATAAAAAAATGGATGGAGAACATGTTCTCTTCGACAAATAAAGAGCTTCGAATTTGTTTACAACGCTTTAATTTTCTCTGCTCTGTCATTTAATTATCTATCAATGAAACACAGAGATGGTTACTGTAATTTCAAATTACATTTATTACTTCGCTACATGTTTACTTGCCAACAACAAAATCCACAAACTGACTATAATAATATTCCTGGATAATGAACAAGTCAGAAAGAGATAGAGTCATGGTCGTTGTAAAGATGCTAGGCATGACGCAACATTGGCGGAGATTCGATCATGTATCGGCTCCTGCACAAGAAAGTGGAGGACTAGCATAAGTTGCTGGCTACAATAAAAGTACATCCACAGCCAGTGACGGAACCGTAGTAGCATACCTGCGTCACGGGTATCTCAAATTCACGGTTTGTTATTGTCTCATACAAGAAGATGTACCTGGAATAACAGGATCCCATCGAATTGAACAGATGGTTCCACATGACAAATGACTAAACTATTGCAATGAATTAAGGGTGTGTTTGGATTTGAAGGAATAGAAAAGAAAAGAAAAGAAAGGAAAGGAAAATGGGTGAAGATTTAAAATTTTAGGAGGGGAAAATTTTTGGAGGGAAGGCGTTTTCCATTCTTTTCTATTCTACCCCCCTCCCCCAAACACAGCGTAAAGCCGACAGACAAAAATATGCTCATTGAGAAAGTTTTCGGAGAAACGGTTAGTGTCTAGAAAATTCACAGCCTAACTTGTGTGCTTTCAATGCTTTCCGAAAACTAAAAATGCTTTTCCCAACAGACGTCACAGTTTTACTTGCAAAAGCATAAACCTTTGGAAATAGGAAACTTACCGCCAAGCCAACTCGGTAACCAGTTCTAGTGGAGCATCAGGGAGAACCTCCAAGTGTTAAAAATGAAAAGACGTCAACCAACCTCGAATATAGCAAGTTACAGCAAACATAAAGGAAAACAGCTTACCTCGTCTTCATAAGGATTTGAATGTTCTTTAAACCAAAGCCTCAAAAACTCCTGAGAAATGAAAATATATGACAATATCCTAACAAGACCGTAATCCATAATTATCTCTCAGCAAGAGTAAAACAGAATAGAGATAAAATGACCTTGTCAACATTTTCAGGTTCAAGGCCATCCTGCAATCGCCGATCATAAGAATGCGCGACCCAATATCTGCTCGAGTCAGGTGTATGCACCTGCAATAGAAAATGTATGTGTGAGTCTGTCCAACTCAAATGGTGAAAAGTAATAACCAAACCGTGGAGCAAATATTTGCATCCACAACTGCCCAAAGCAATTTAAAATCTGACCTCATCTATTAAAAGAATGGAGCCATCAGGAGCCTTCCCAAACTCATATTTTGTATCCACCAATATCAGTCCATTTTCTGAAGCCACCCTCTGTCACATGTGGAAGACGATTACAAAATGAGCAACAAGACAATATAATTGTTTCCAAAATAGCGCATGAAGCCAACAATAGTTCCGTCATCATTTCTGCCTGTCACTATAAAATGGTAATTTTTTCTCCGAAAGAGTGGCATGTTAACATATGAAGGCTGATAATGATGAGGGAACATCATTGGAGATGGCATAACTTGTAGCTGCAATTTTTTACTTTTTTGCATAAAACTTCAAAACAACAAAAATTGCCGAAGCTCAGAGTCGGTAGGTCGTGATATAAGAATCCCATAACCTCCGTCACTTTGTAACACAGAAGAGCCATACCGAATGGAAAATAAAAGAGTAGAAAAATCATAACAGGGAAAAGCTGCCTGAAATCTCAATATTGTAGTAGTGTTAAAAGATAAACCACACTTTCAAGATGGAGCTACTAATGAGAAGAAAAATAATCATATAGCCCAATACTCAAGGCAAAGAATAAGTACAGCTCCAGAGAAGATCAACCAACAATCTAAATCTAGAATATGAAAAGGCAAATCTAAATGGGTTTTGGGAAACCACATTACTCGGTAATGAAAGAAAGAATCAAGGTGTAACCTGTCCGTACTCGAATAAGCCCAACGCCTTCGTGCTAACTTCATCATACTCATCTTGAGTCATAAGTCCTCTTTCAACAATCTGTCACAAAGTAATTCAGCTAATTCTGCAAGGACAAACTGTACAAGAGACGAGAAAATGGTTTTTGCACCCACAAATGGTTCAAAAGGGGCAGATCACATCTCAAATACATACATAAGTACATAGGTGTAAGCACAAGGACATGCATACATGTAGAAACAGGAGACAACCGAGTCATATTCATCAAATGATTACCTGTTGAGGGCTAATTGGTACATCATGGTCTGCAGCTTTTGTGGTTGGTGTCAATATATTTGCAGACAACCTCTGGTTCTTTTCCAAACCTGAGAAGTTATTTTTAATAATCAAGTCATCCGTAGCACCACCAAGGAAGAAAATTTGCTAATTTACGGAAAAACTTGCCATCTGGTAGGGCATTGCCACAGTAGTTGCGGAGACCTTTTTGGTAGACCGTCCATAGGGATGTATCGGTACTTCCAGTCACAAAGCCTCGTACTACAAGTTAGAGCAATAGGACACGTGTAAGAATATAAATACCACAACCTCTCCTAGTCAAAGTTCAAGCACATAAAAATAATTAATAACACCATCAGAGCTCTAAAATTGTAATAAACTAAAATATCAGGGAATGTACAAGGAATGTCATCACAGTTCCTTAACTAGGTCATGTAAATCAATTCGGCATTATTATGTATAACGAATATACAAATGTAGAGGTACAAGGCAGCATGCCCAGAACCTTTTCTTGCGTAAGTCCTAAAGTAGACAACATAACCAGTGCACGAATACCCCATCGAAGTGCAAGAAAATCTTGCCTGACAAAGTTTAAGAAGAAAAACAACCTAAAACGGGAATGTAAGGGGCATAGGTGGCCAAATATTCTGAAAATTTATCTAAATCAACAATATGTCGTAGAAGGCAAGAGCATTTTACACAGGAGTAATGACTCACCAACAAATTCAACCGGAAACACGGTGCACTTCTTTGCTAACGTAACATTCTTATCGGGAAAAGCCACAACCGCATTTGAAGTAATGTGCCTTGTCTTATCAAACCACCACAGACTCGTCTGATTAAGAACCTGAAAACTTATCAGGAACAGAACAATGGGGCACACAGAAACATCATAAGGCTGAATATAGGCAAGAAATTAAATCTGTCAATGATCAAAGATCATGAAACAAACCTGGCCCTTAAAAGGGATCGAAGCCAGAATCCTCTCAAATGCACTTTGTCTATCAGTTGTAACGATCACCAGGTAATCCCCACTGTCGTAGATATCCCTGACCTACAATGTAACATCCTCACACTTGTTTCTTACACCTTGCACGCATCCACCATTTATTTTTATGCTTTACCAGTTAAATGCAAACTTTTTTCATGCTCAATCATCGAAAAGTCAAAGCAAACTCGAGATGATTGCTTATGTGCAATCCTTAATGTCTTACCACAGACTTTATCCAAGCCCAAGAGTCCAAAATCAAAACTTTAACCCATCCCACATAAAAGAAAACAATTTTAATATCTCCCATAATGCCGATTCCGACCAAAAACTCACAACCCACTAAATCCTCAGCAAGCAAACTAAAAAAAAAAAGGAGTAAAAAAATACTCCACCTTGCCACGAACTTTGGACTTGAGACCAGGCACAGAGAGATGGAGATCAGTTTCGGAGAGGCAATTGGTCAAAGAAAGCTCGATCGCAGCAAGAACCTCCTGCTTGCGGGGATTGGCGTTGATAAGCACGTCGAGGGAGGGCCGCCTCTGGGCCAACATCACCAACTCAGAGGTCGCCAATACAGGTCTGGGATAAGGTCGGAATGAGGAGTTGGGGGCGTTAAGCCTGGGGCGGAGGAAGGAGTTGGGCAGGCGGGAGGTGTCGTCATTGAGGGTTCTCACAGGGTTTAAACACCCCATCTCAGTTGCTGCCCAAATTGGAGAGGGTTTTCGGTAAGAGAGGAGAAATGAGTCAGGCTCTCACAGGGTTCAAACGGCCTCCACCTACACCTTTCCTAGATGTTAGGTTTGAGAACTATAACAACTACAACAAACAACAACAAGATGCACAGGGATAGATCGATCAGCGGTTACAACAAAAGGAATCAATTCATGAGGGGCTCAACCGATCGACACACAAATCCGAGAGATCATCACAAAAGTCGATCAATCATCAACAACTGGGCACAGATCTAAGCATGAATAAGGCTACGGACAGAAAAAAATCGTGCAACAAAGTGAAAACCCTTAAAGGAGAGAACTCACCGTCAGAAACAAAATAAAAGAATTCGGAAGAAAGAGAAGCAAAAAGACTAAGAGATTGAAATCATAAACCCAAAAAAGAAGCAGAAAAAGGAATCAATGTAAACCGGTAATTACGGACACACCCCTGGACTGCTGAGAAACCACGAGAAACGAACACATTGTCTTCAGAGAAAATCACAGAAGACAAGCAATCAAACAAGGGGGAAGGCCGGAATCGTCACAAGCCCAAGGAAGTAACCAGTAACCCTAAACTCGAAACCCTTCCTGCTAAAAACCATCCATTTTCCTTCACACCAGCAAAAGGCACAAGGTTACGGGATCAATTGCCAAGAGGTTGCAAGAATATTCAACAATTCCCGCACAGAGGCATATCACCCCGAAGGCAGCAGAGAGCAGGGTAAAACTCCAAGTCAACACCCTCTGAAGATTTCCAATTTCAATTTCCAAATTTGATTCTCACGGCAGAGGGAGGGGAAAGCAGCCACCTAATTCCAGCATGATCAGAACGTACTCAATGCCTTCGAAGCCATCCACGAACAGGGAACCTCAATCATTCGTAGGCACAGCATGTGAAGCCACAGATTGCTGCACAATTTCTCTGGTTACTCGGGACGAAGGTCTGTACGGCGTGCCCAGGATAGGCGGAGGACTTCGTGACCCATACCCGTTCAAATCAGAGGAGGAGAGGCCTCCTGATTCAGCCTCCACCACGATGCCTCCATTAACCTCACCATAGTCACAGCATCCTCCTCTGTCCCAAAGCAACGCCAAAAAGAGTCGCCGGCTCCACCGATCGTCAGAGTGGGTTCATTCCGACGAGAGAACAACCACAGCACTCGGGGGCAGAGCCGACCTCCCTCAGGTTCGCAAAACGACCGCCTCCCAAAATTTCATAGACGGGCACTTTCCCTCTCCTCACTCCGTCAACGCGAATCGAAGACCCATTAGGGACAGGAAACACACAACAAGTAAGATGAGACACCACTATACCAGACCAAGCCCCAAGGACAGATTTCACCACAGCGACCAACAAGACCCACAAGTATCAACCAGGACGTCCACAGCAAGAAACGAAGAAAAGGGGGGGTGAAACGTACCCACGGACAGACCCACAACCACAAACAAGACTCCCACAAGTTTTGACGGAGACGGAGATCAAGCAAAACAGAAAAGAAAAAGGGAAACGTACATCGGTCTCCGGGTCCTTCCCTTGACGATTTTCGGGACAGTGCCGTGTTCCCTCCTGCGTGTGGTCCACTCGTCCTCCCCGCGGCTCCGGCGACTATCGGGACCTCGTCACACCGGCGGGCAAAGAAGGGAAGCCGAGGGAGAAAGAAAATCGCGCCTCCCCAGCTCTTAGTGCGTCGAATCTTCTGATCCTCCGAGGAACAGAGTGATCAGGGTCCTAAACTGACAATGAGAAAGAGGTGAACCAATTTAATTTTCTTTTTGGTTATTATTAATTTTTATTCGTAATCTCAGTTAATTACTATTAGATAAAGCCAATTATGCGAACCTGCCAAAATTCTCGACGTCCTACCCAAATTCGATTACGTTTTAAATTAAGACGTCCTTTTATTAACATAATAGAATTATACATAATCAAAACCGAAGTAATAACATTGATTGATTACGAGAATGTTAAACTCTTAGGTTCACGTCGAATTTGACATAATTCAACCCCGCCTCGAAGATGACGTTATTTTATTTTATTTTTCGACATTATTTATTGACAGAATAAAGTTGGGTATTTTGGGAAGAGGTGAATTTTTATTTTATTTTATTTTTTGACATTATTTTTTTTCCAAGCTTATCCAAGGAAAGGTTACGTAAAATTCTGCCATCTATGGTAACCTTCTGTTGTTACGTTTGAATTTATCTAAAATAAATTGTTTTCCATTTCTTGAGGGGAATAATAATAAAAAATGTGTCCCACTTCTTGATCCATTTATGACGGGGAGTATCCTCGGGCTATCAACATGCTTATAATTATATAATTTTAAAATAATATCTTAAATTAAAATTAAAAATTTCGATTATGTTAAATTTAGTAATTTGGATTTTCACACCAAAAACTTATAAATCCGATTTTACAAGACTTCATTTTGAGGAAATCCAAAATTGATTTTCCCCGATTCACTTAAAAATCAAATTTGTCAAATCCAACTTTATCACACTTAAAAAAAACATCTACTTTACTTACATTCAAATAATCCAAGTTATCAAATCAATTTAAGTAGCATGAGTGTTTCTAACTCTAATTTAATTATATTATTTAATAAATTTTAAAATTAATGAACATGACGTGATCGAAAAAATAGGTTGGACTAAAGAGCAGATGCAAGCAATCATCACAAATAATTGTAAACACCTCCTATAAAAGAAATCCTGGTCACTACTCCTCCATAATCTCGAAGACACAATAAATCCTTAATGGATGAATTTGTCAAATCTTAGATGGATCAAACAAGAGAATTATGTTCCCGGGTGTGAAATAGGGTTGTGCATTAAATTTCATTCTACTTCTCATGAAGAAAGTTGGACCCTATTAAGAAATTTATAAGTCCGTTTTTTAAAAAAAAATGAAAAAGTTAGTTGGACTTAGAAAGAATAACTTTCTATTTCGCATTTAAGTTAGACTTGATTTTGGTTAGTTTTAGGCATTTGAATCGTTTAATTATTGGTATTTTTGTTGTTTTAATGTCTCCTCACTTCCGTATACTTTATGCACATAGTTAAAAATGAGAGGATGAATAGTGAAAGACGGAAGGAGGAGCCATGAAGAAGTTGGATCTGGATGGCTGGTGCAGCTATAGCGAAGGGGCAGACGATGGACAGACCAGTTGGTGCAGCTACACCAAATGTGTGTGCAGTTGCAGCGAAGGGTCGGATGAAGGACAGAGAAGTTGGTGCAGCTGCACCAAGACTCGTGCAGTTGCACGTATGAATGCCGATAATATTTAATTTTCAGATTTTCTTAGATTTTCTAGGGTTATTTATGGGACATATATAAACATTCTTTTTCAATCTCTTGGAGGGGGGATTCGACTTAGGAGGCAATTGGGGACAAGAGCCGACGACGAAGACAATTCTACATTCGTTACCTTTCTTAATTTCCTTTATGTTGATTTTATTGTTTTCGTTTTCTTTAGCTATGAACTAATTCGTTTTCTAGGGTTATGAAAAAACCCGATATGTATTTGGATTACTATTGGGTCTCTTTGATTTAATGCGTTTAAGCCTTCGTTTATTTATTTTATTCTGTGCTTAATGCTTGCGATTGTCTGATCAACAATCCATATTGATTTCTTAACCTATATAAACTCGGGAGGGGTTTAGGTTTAGAAGAGGATAAAATAGCCCAAGTTAATGTCGAGGAATCGAGTTAATTTAACGAGTACTATAAGAATATACGTGCTTGTCTTAGGTAGCCAGATTAAGATTGGAACTTAAGGAACTTGACTCGACTATTAATTCCCATAGGAATATAGGGGGTTTGGCTGGGTTAGGCATTTTTTCTTGTGTTGGTAGGAAGATGCATAAGATTGGCCGAGAATCTTAGGTTAATAAACATGTTTTGGACAATTTAATGATAAAGATGGGGTTGAATGATCGGGTGAATCATCAGGAGAAGTCATGATCCAAGGTGTTTCTCATTGGATTAATCATCGTATTTTCTGCTATTTAGTTTCCCGTTATTTATTTTCCTAAATCCTTATTTTACTTGATTTAACTACATCGCGATTGTTTATCGTTGATCGCTGGGATATTTCTAAAATAATTCTCCATGGGAACGACTTTTACTCATTAGTCTATTACTTGTGCGATCCATACACTTGTGGGACACAAACCATCGAACAAGTTTTTGGCGCCGCTGTTAGGGAATTATTTTCAGAATTACTTCCCTTTCAGCGAAGTAATTTTTGTAGATCAAGTCCTTTTAGTTTTAGTTTTCTTATTCATGCCTTTACAATTGTATGCATTGATCGCACATCGAAGAAACATTCGAGTTTGATCCAGAAATCGAGCAAAATTTTCGTGCTAGATTAAGAGAGTACCGACGAGCGATGACCGACGACAATATGAATAATGAAAACAACAATCAAATCCCAAATCCACCTCAGCGGAGGACAATGCGAGATTTTGCTCAACCAACGCCATATGAGCTAACAAGATTTCTTCGGCCAGCTATCCAGGCGAACAACTTTGAGATCAAGCCAACCATACTCAACATGATTGAAAATTCACGCTTTGGTGGGCTACTGAACGAGGATCGGCATTGGCATCTAACCGTTTTGAGGATTTATGTGATACTTTCAGGTACAACGGAGTGTTGCCCGAAGCTGTGCTATTACGGATGCTCCCTTACTCTTTAAGGGATAAGGCGAGGGCATAGGTTTACTCATTGCCAGGAGATTCCATCAACACGTGGGATGAGCTGTCAAGGCAATTTTTAACCAAGTATTACCCACCAAAGAGGGCTGTGAGGCTGAGGAACGAGATCACCTCTTTTCGTCAACAAAGCACCGAGTCTATGTATGAGGCATGGGAGAGGTTTAAGGAATTACAAAGATTATGCCCTCATCATGAGATTTCGACGTGGATGTTAGTTCAAAGTTTCAATGATGGCTTAGCTGAACCACTTCAATCGAAGATCTATTCAGCTGTAGGAGGGACATTGATGAACAACACTCTTTAGGAAGCACTTGAATTATTTGAGCAGATTGCCAACAACGGGCAAAGAAGGACGTCAACCAGAGGGGTAGCTAGGATGCATTCGGTCGACCAATTGTAATCTTTGATGCCCAGATGGAAACATTAACCAGGGAAGTAGCTGCGCTCCGAGCTTCAAATCAAATTACTAATAAGGCTGATGCTGTTCTAAATTTCAGGTGATAGATCAATATGTGGAGCCCAATGAAGTTAACTATGTGGGGAGAAATTCTTGGAACAACCCCTCCTCCAACTCATGCAATCCCGAATGGAGAAATCATTCGAACTTTTCGTGGAGTAATAATCAAGGAGCACAAGCACCAGCACCACAACCGATATTAAACCATCCTCAAGGACCCGTAGTGCCATCACGTGCAAACGTTGGAGAAAACAAGTCAAATGTGGAGGATCTCTTAAAGCAACTCATTGCAAATCAAGAGGAGGTGCGAAAACAACAAGATGTGATAATTGAAGGATCATGCCACTTCAATTAAGCAATTAGAGTTCCAATTGGCCAGATCGCAAGTTAATTGAACTATAGACCACATGGAGCACTACCAAGCGACACTGAGATAAATCCAAGGAGAGAACAATGCAATGCTATTACCATGCGCAATGGATGTAACTTCGAGGCCTATGAGAGCATGGAACAGGAGAAAGAGCAGGCTCGAGAACAATGTCGAAACAAAGGTAAGTGAGGTAAGTGAGAAACACAGTGAGCATCACCGAAGTGAGCCTGTTGAATTACCAAAGGTAAGTGCTACTTCATCTCCGATAATTCCTACTATACCTTTTCCGCAACGTTTTAGAAAGAAAAATGATGAGCAATAGTTTCAGAAATTTCTAGTTGTGTTTAAAAAGTTGGAGATTAACATTCCGTTCGCGGAAGCGCTGGAACAGATGCCGAGATATGTGAAATTCATGAAGGATGTTCTATCAAAGAAGAGGCGGATTGGTGAGCATGAGACCATCTCTTTGACCGAGGAGTGCAGTATAATATTGCAAAAGGAGCTACCTCCAAAGTTGAAGGATCCCGAAAAGTTCACTATCTTGTGTATTGGAACGTAATTTTTTGGACATGCTCTTTGTGATTTAGGAGCAAGCATCAACTTTATGCTATATTCGGTTTATGAAAAGCACAGTATTGGAGAAGTAAAGCCAACTTCTGTGACATTGCAACTTGCTGATAGATCATACACATATCCTAGGGGTGTCATAGAAGATGTGCTAGTTAAGGTTGATAAATTCATTTTTCCGCCTAACTTTGTGATATTGGATTATGAGGAGGATCGCGAGATTCCCGACATTCTTGGTAGACCATTTCTTGCTACAGGGAGAACTCGACATGCAGAAAGGTGAGTTGACTATGAGGGTGCACGATCAGGAGGTAAACTTTAACATTTATAATATCTTGAATATGCCGGACGATCTTGATGAGTGTAATTTCGTTGATGTCATTGATGAAATTACATATTAGGATTTTCTGGATTTGTACTCAAGCATCACATTGAAAGAAGCATCGACATTCGATATGACAAAAGCTGAAGATAAAAGCGTAGATGAAGTATCACAGATGCGACACATGCCAAAGAGTGAACCTTTAGAGCGATCTATCTCCTCGATCAAACCATCAATCGAAGAGCCACCAAAATTGGACTTGAAGCCATTACCGGAACATTTGAGGTACTAGTTTCTTGGTACGTCAAGTACCCTTCCTCGAATTATTTCTTCATCATTGACTAACGAACAGGAGGAGATGCTTTTCAAGTGTTACGCAAGCATAAGAGAGCCATTGGGTGGACAATCGCCAACATTCGAGGAATCAACCCATCTATATGTATGCACAAAATTCTTCTAGAAGAGAATCACAAGGCATCAATCGAACAGCAAAGAAGATTAAATCCGAACATGAAAGAGGTAATGAGAAAAGAAGGCTTGATGCATGAATTATTTACTCGATTTCTGATAGCTCGTGGGTGAGCCCGATCCAATGTGTACCAAAGAAGGGCGGAATGACGGTGATCGAGAATGAAAAGAACGAACTTATACCGACACGGACAGTCACGGGATGGTGAGTTTGCATAGATTACTGCAAGCACAACGCAGCTACATGTAAAGATCATTTCCCTTTACCTTTCATTGATCAGATGCTCGATAGGCTAGCATGTAAGGATTTTTATTACTTTCTTGATAAGTATTCTGGTTACAATCAGATAGCTATTTCACCAGAGGATCAGGAGAATACCACTTTCACGTGTTCATACGGTACGTTTGCGTTTCGACGTATGCCTTTTGGTTTATGCAATGCCCCAGCCACATTTCAAAGATGTATGATGGCAATCTTCTCAGACATGATTGAGCAATGCATCGATGTATTTATGGGATGACTTTTCAGTCTTTAGACTTCCTTTTGATAATTGCCTTGAGAATTTATCAGTTGTGCTTAATCGTTGTGAGGAGACTAACCATGTTTTAAATTGGAAGAGGTGTCATTTTATCGTTAGAAAGGGTATTGTATTAGGTCACAGGATCTCAAGAAATGGAATTGAGGTGGATAGGGTCATGGTGGAAACAACTGAAAAATTACCACCACCAACATCAATTAAAGGAGTTCGAAGTTTCCTTGGACACGCAAGATTCTACAGGTGTTTTATCAAGAATTTTTCAAAAATCACAAAACCATTGAGCAATCTCTTGGAGAAAGATGCAGCCTTCATCTTCGATGGTAAGTGTTTGGAAGCGTTTCTGGAGTTAACAAGAAGGTTAGTCTCTTCCCCGATAATGGTTACTTTGGATTGGTCTATTCCTTTTGAATTGATGTGCGACGCTAGTGATTTTGTTGTTGGAGTAGTTTTAGGACAAAGGAAAAATAAAGTTTTGCATGCAATCTATTACACGAGTAAAACATTGGATGATGCACAGGTGAATTACACCACTATGGAGAAAGAAATGCTTTTGATAAGTTTAGATCAAATTTAATTGGGTCGAAAGTGATTGTTCATACTGACCACTCTGCGATTAAATATTTGATTTCAAAGAAGGATGCAAAACCGCGATTAATAAATGGATTCTCTTGTTGCAAGAATTCAATTTGGAAATTGTTGATAGGAAAGGAGCGGACAATCAAGTTGCAAATCATCTCTCCAGGTTAGAAAGTGGAAGTTCGTCCCTTGATCCAACTCATATAAATGATTCGTTTTCTGATGAACAATTATTTATGGTTGATTCGAATTTACCACGGTATGCCGATTACGTGAATTACATTGTTGCTAATGTGTTGCCTCCAGATTTGACAAGCCAGCAAAGAAAAAGGTTCCTCCATGATGTAAAATTTTATATGCGGGATGAATCTCTTTTGTTCAAGAAATGTGCATATCAAATCATACGAAGATGTGTACCCGAGGAAGAAGTAACATCTTTTCTTCAACATTGCCACACTTCTCCTTATGGTGGACATTTCGGTGATAAGAAACAGCCGCAAAAGTGCTTCACTCAGGTTTTTTCTGGCCAACACTTTTTAAGGATACACAAAACTTTGTCTTTTAATGTGTAGTAGTCAAAGAGTCGACAATATTTCTCGGAAAGAATAAGATGCCTCTGCAAAATATCCTAGAAATAGAAATATTTGATTTGTGGGGCATTAACTTCATGGGACCTTTTATCAAGTCTACACAAAATCGTTTTATTCTAGTTGCCGTTGATTATGTTTCAAAATGGGTAGAAGCAATTGCACTACCTACTAATGATGCATAGAGTGTTAGATTTTTTAAGCATATTTTCACTCGATTTGGAACACCAAGGGCAATCATCAGTGATGAGGGTTCCCACTTTTGCAACTCAAAATTCAACACATTAATGAAAAAGTATGGAGTAAAGCATAAAGTCGCATTGGCATACCATCCGCAGACAAGTGGTCAAGTTGAAGTCTCTAATCAAGAAATAAAAAGAATTCTTGAGAAAACGGTAAACCCAAATCGTAAGGATTGGTTAACAAGTTAGATGATGCACTTTGGGCATATCGAACAACATACAAGAGACCCATCGGGACATCTCCATATAAATTAGTCTGTGGGAAAGCTTGTCCTCTCCCGATAGAACTCGAGCACAAAGCATTTTGGGCTATGCAAAAGTGTAATTTTGATTTGAAGGTACTTTAAAATTTGGACACACAATGGACATAAATTCAATAACCAGACGAATCTGAATGGCAACTCAGCTGTTATAATCAACTTAGCTAAAGACTTTCGGATTGTTTCGGGATCGCACCTGAGATTAGTTATAGTATTTCCACTAAGATCGCCTGCTGGTTTCAATGCAAGAATACTTTGAGATGTATCATCTCGCCGAATCCTTCCTTTGCATGCTTTACTATGACTTTTCAGCCGAGAAGTTCCATTTGATGTATCAGCTCGCAATTCCGTTCAGCAAAACTTACATCTAGACATCATGTCACCATCTTGAGTTTGAAACCTCCAAAAGGCTGACCGTGGGGCCATTTACTTTCTTTTTTTACTAGATGTTGCTGTTAAATCCGATTGACTTGATGGCGTTATTGGCGGAATCGATGGAACACTTCCTTCGCCTGTCATTTGTGTGTTACCGAAAAAAAATAGATAGAGTTAAAGGAGGTAAACAGAGAAAAACCCTCCGTCAATCAGGCATCACCAAACTCACAATCAATCAAACTGACAAAAACCCAATATGCACATTTGGTCAACAGAATCCACCCAATTAACCACACACGTCTTAAAACAACAACCCCAGCAAGCTTCTACGCAAGATAAGCTGGCAAGGCGTCAAAGGCAAGAACTTGACTCTACGATGATGAGAACCCACAAATCACCAGGCGAATAATTGCAGAAACCAATCCCAATAGGTAAACAGGCAGGTGAACAAAGTGAGGCGGGAGGAGTAGCCCCGTCAGAGATAAAAAAATCAAAATGCCCCGGGATTTCACCACAAGTTGAGAACTTGAACAAGACCCATGATTCCCCGAAACAGAAAAATGGGGGGAGGCAAGGAACTTCTGACAACTACCTCGTCCTAAAATTACTTTCTTTTGTTGCCGCTGTGAAGCCCTAATTGTATTTGTTTTCACTTGTCGATACCGTTTTCCCATTTTTCTTTCTTTCTTTTTAATTCACGTGGGTCTTTTCTGATTTTCTCGTTTTCTTTTACCAATTTCTGGAGATTTTAGGAGGTGAAGAATTGGGGAAACGGAAGAAGAAGAGGCACTGAACTGACAGCCCATGGATTTTGCTAAATCCGGCCCATATTTCATTTTAGAAATTCGGTATTCGGTGAATACCGAATTTCTTTTTTTCGATCCCGATCCCAATACCGAATACCATTTTAACAAAAACTTACTTCCAATCCCGATCCCAAATACCGAAATACCGATCCTGAATTCCCGAAATTTTAATTTTGGAATTGGAATCGGTATCCCGATTTTTTTGCTCTCCCCTAGTTGAATCCGAACACGTAAGCAGATGCTACTACATCTCGCGGAGTGATCTCCGGTACGGTTCAACTCCAAGGTGAACTGGTATATGCTTTATTTGACATTGGCGCTACGCACTCTTTTGTGTTGTATGATTGCATGAAGAAGCATTGGTGGGTGGTTGAAAAGGCAGAAAAGAGGTTGCGAGTTATATTGTCTACTGGAGTCGAGTATTGCTTGGATGAGGTGTGTTTAGGTTGTGAGTTGATGGTAGCTGGTTTGAGGTTTACTGTTGATTTGTTGATATTTCAGATCCGTGATTTTGAGATCATCTTGGGCATGGATTGATTGGCTTCCAGCCATGCCCAGGTGGACTGCGAGAGGAAGCGCATTTTGGTCAGCACGGGAGATGGAGATTCCCGTGTGTACATAAGCCATAGAGGATGGTTTTGATAGTATCAACAATGCGGGCACTCCACCTTGTACAGATGGGGCAAGAAGCATTCTTGGCAACGGTGCTGAACAAAGGAGTTAAGCTACCAGTGCTGGAGCATATTGAAGAGGCAAGGGACTTCCCCGATGTCTTTCCCGAAGTGCTGCCGGGACTATTGCCTAAGAGGGAGGTAGAATTTGTCATAAACTTGACTCCGGGGACAGCCCCTACCTCTAGATCTTCGTATCAAATGAGTTTAGCGGAACTTAAGGAGTTAAAAGCACAGTTGCTGGAACTTGTAGATAAAGACTTTATTCGTCCTAGTGAACCCCGTGGGGCGCTCCCGTATTGGAAGTACTTCCGAAGATAATGGCTTTGTAAAAAAAATTATTTTTTTATATTTACTTGGGGAACGCAAGGTGTCCATTTAGTAATTGGGTGCCACGAAGCGATCCAACACCCTGGAGTTATTATCCCAATTTGCCCCATTTTCCAGGGATTTTTGGGGATGACATGTCAAGTGATGAGGATATTTAAAGATGATCCCCATTTTTCTGTTGCGGCCGTCTTGGGGTTGTCCGCACGTGTGTTGGTTTAGGGGTAAGCGTAGATTCCGGGTAAAACCGGGAATCGGTCGAAATCGGTATCATAGAATTGGTGTCAGTATAGGTTCTCGAATAAACTTGATGGGCTCTAGGTTCTAAATTTTTAAAAACTGGCGGTACCAAGTACGATTCCAGGTTCTCCTCTCGGAACGAACTCGGATAACTTGGAACCTAACCTAAATTTTGCCCAACTTAACTCAACTCAATAACCTAACCTAAATCTAACCAACCCAACAACTTAACCCAAATTTTACCCAACCCCCAACAATCTGGTTGTTGTTCCTAGTCCCCATCCGGTTCCTAGTCCCATGCCCTATTTATTATTAATCACTAATATCTCATCGGTTCCTGAGTCCCCACCCCATCTTCTTCTTCCCTTCCAACCAGCTCTTCATCACCGATCCACATCCACATCTACCCAGGGCACCCAACAAATCAGGTAAACGACCCACATCCACATCGTGTTTTTAATTTTTTTGCTTGTAAAATTTTACTTTACAGCATAACACTGTTGTAGATGATCAAAAGCTTCCATAAAATATTTTATTTCCAAATCTTAACTTGGAAAGCTAATAATATAATTTTGAGTTTCCTAAACATTATTTGAAATGTCCAAATCAAATTGAATGTATTTAGACATCACAAAACATGGTTTAAATATTTTCTGCAATAATTCTAAATATATTGCAACATAAGAAGGAAATATTCCAATAGACAAGCGTAGCAAGACAACAACGCCTTACTATAGGGTAGCAATGTAGAACTTATTTTAGTTGTGGCTCGGTAATACTGTACTCCAAGTCATCACAATTCTGAATGAATTAATTAAAAGAATTTTGATTAAGTTCCACAATTAGAGACTTTTTTACCATAATTATGATTAGATATATTCCAAATTAAATTACAATACTTATGATAAGCATTGAGTTAATTTGGACAATTTGAAATTCGAATTAATTTTAATATTTTATCTTGAAAAATTAATTATTTCCATGTTTAAAAAAGGACAGGCGTAATATTACAGCGACACCTTACTATAACGCATCATCACATTCCATAATTTCCTCATCAAAAGACAAACGAAGTGTTACAATAATAAGTGCTATGATTTTATAATACAGCTTCTCAAGCCTATCATCAAAATCAAAGTTAACTATAAAGAACGACATTAAGATGGATATAAAAATCAATCGTGAACCCATTTTTGGTTTACCGCAAATTTTATCCCGGGAAAAACTAAATTGAGTCCTTAAATAAGAACGAGTCACCATATGTCTTACAACACAATCATTTCCTTCATATTTTTAGTTTTTTTTCTGCGGGATAATTCTTAATCTATGCGCAAAACATATAATTATTCACAACTTTTTACCATAAATTTCTTTCATTTGAATTATAAACGAAACTAAACTAATATTTTCGGATAAACATCAAAATTTGTGCTTTCAGATTTACTATCACATTGTAGGAATATGAAAAAAAAAAACCTTTTTTATTGTGAAGGTTAATACGGTCAAATACGGAAAGGAAATAAGAGTTGGCATAGTTCGGCATTCTACCAACTATCTTTCCTTTAATCACGATTTAATAGACATTCAATATCGGAACAAACGCAGGAAATGCCCCGGAAAGGAGGCTATAAGAGGCCAGGCCCGTACAAAAAATGGCAATCGAATACACAGAGGTGAGCGAGCACAACATCAGGCGAGCAAGCAACTAGTTTAGCGAGGAGATGAGAAGCGAGTAACGATGAGCACGGTTGAGTAACCTAAGAGCGAGCACCCACGATTGGAGGACACGAAACCTACATCTACTCATCTCCTCACCACCCCGCAAATAAAGGGTGACAATATCACATGTACAATAAATCAGTGGTGACAATATATGCATCGTCCATCCTTTCTTCACTTTCACGCTGCAAAGTGATCTTGACGATATATTTTCTCCCCTGGTCAAGATGTCTTCTATTCAAGTTGTTCTCGGTTTGGCAGCAAGTAAAGATTTGGAGATTGAACAACATGATGTAAAGACAGCATTCCTTCAAGTCGATTTATATGATGATATCTTCATGGCTTAACCAGAAGGATTTGTTGTGAGCGGAAAGGAGGACCTAGTCTATTATCTGAAGAAGGGTTTGCATGACCTTAAGTAGGTGCCGCGACAATGGTATAGAATGATGTTTGACTCCTTTATGACTGGCCATGAGTATGACAGAATGACATTTGATCACTGTGTTTATGTCAAATAGTATGCTGATGATGATTTAATTATTCTATTGCTTTATATGGATGAAATATTGTTTGTTGGATATGATACTACAAAAAAAATTCATATTTATAAGCATTTTGAGCACTTCTTTTACAATAAAAGACTTGGCCCCAACAAAGCAATTGATACGAGGATTGCCCGTAATAGGAAGAGATGGAAACTTCATCTCAAGAGAGATGTGGAAAAGGTTTTGCAAAGATTCAATATGAATGGATCCAAAACAGTCGGCACTCCACTTGCGACTCATTTCAAGTTAAGTACTTTTCATTGTCCATGGACGAATAGAGACAGAGAATACATGGGTAAAGTTTCTTATACATCGGTAGTGGATAGTTTGATGTTGTGCTGGGTACGCAGCCAAATATTGCTCATGTAGTTGACATTATGAGTCGATTTCTGTCAAATCATATAAAAGAGCAATACATAATAGTTAAGTGGATTATGAGGTATTTAAAAAGTATTTCTTCATTTTTCTTATGCTTTGGCATTGATGAACCAGTCTTCGTTGGTTATATTGATGCAGACATGGCAGATGATGTTTACTATAGAAATTCTATGTCACGCAATTTGATGACTTTCTCAAGAGGAGCAGTGTCATGGCAGTCCAAATTGTAGAAATGTGTAGCTTTATCTTCTATAGAGGTGGAGTGAATTGATATCATTGAAGCGAATAAAGAACTTATATGGTTGAATAGGTTATTACTTGAACAAGGCATTGAGCATGAGAGTTATATTCTTCAGAGTGACTGTCATAATGTTATCCATCTAATTCGAAGCATATTGATGTCTGTAAATCCCCAAATTGGCCATTAATCCAAACACGTTTAATTTTTGACAAAATCGAAAACTACTTTAATATCCAAGGACTAAATGAGGGAAAATTTGAATAGCCTAACCAAATCTATGGATTCAATTGTAATTCTTTGAATCATCTCAATTTAACAAAGTTAAGGAGTCACCCAACATAGGGGTGAGCAGGTTCCAGGTTTCCAGGCTCCGGACGTGAAACCTGAAACCTACCCTATAATGTCCGGTTCTTAATTTTTAGAATCTAAAACCTACCCAAAGAATCAAAGACCCACCCAAGAACCTCCCTGACCGGTTCTGGTACAGATTCCGGTTCGATTCCAGTTCCCTCAACGGCGTCGTCCTACAATGGTTAGTGTTTCGATTATGATTAAAATGCCCTTACGTCATCACTTTCTCAACCGAATGTTCATTCATCCCCTAGAAGGGGAAGAAGAAGATGATGATGACGACGACGATGCGGAGGAGCGTGATGACAATGAAAGACAAAAGTTTACTGTCACTTGTTATGTTGGAAGGGAGGGTGGTGTTTCTGATGGTCACAGTGTGGCAAACAATAGACAAACAATTTTCCATGTACCCGCCCTCCTCTCCTGACCTTGGCTGGGATCTCATCAATACAAGCAAAAAAATTAAAAACACGATGTGGATGTGGGTCGTTTACCTGATTTGTTGGGTGCCCTGGGTAGATGTGGATGTGGATCGGTGATGAAGAGCTGGTTGGAAGGGAAGAAGAAGATGGGGTGGGGACTCAGGAACCGATGAGATATTAGTGATTAATAATAAATAGGGCATGGGACTAGGAACCGGATGGGGACTAGGAACAACAACCAGATTGTTGGGGGTTGGGTAAAATTTGGGTTAAGTTGTTGGGTTGGTTAGATTTAGGTTAGGTTATTGAGTTGAGTTAAGTTGGGCAAAATTTAGGTTAGGTTCCAAGTTATCCGAGTTCGTTCCGAGAGGAGAACCTGGAATCGTACTTGGTACCGCCAGTTTTTAAAAATTTAGAACCTAGAGCCCATCAAGTTTATTCGAGAACCTATACTGACACCAATTCTATGATACCGATTTCGACCGATTCCCGGTTTTACCCGGAATCTACGCTTACCCCTAAACCAACACACGTGCGGACAACCCCAAGACGGCCGCAACAGAAAAATGGGGATCATCTTTAAATATCCTCATCACTTGACATGTCATCCCCAAAAATCCCTGGAAAATGGGGCAAATTGGGATAATAACTCCAGGGTGTTGGATCGCTTCGTGGCACCCAATTACTAAATGGACACCTTGCGTTCCCCAAGTAAATATAAAAAAATAATTTTTTTTACAAAGCCATTATCTTCGGAAGTACTTCCAATACGGGAGCGCCCCACGGGGTTCACTAGGACGAATAAAGTCTTTATCTACAAGTTCCAGCAACTGTGCTTTTAACTCCTTAAGTTCCGCTAAACTCATTTGATACGAAGATCTAGAGGTAGGGGCTGTCCCCGGAGTCAAGTTTATGACAAATTCTACCTCCCTCTTAGGCAATAGTCCCGGCAGCACTTCGGGAAAGACATCGGGGAAGTCCCTTGCCTCTTCAATATGCTCCAGCACTGGTAGCTTAACTCCTTTGTTCAGCACCGTTGCCAAGAATGCTTCTTGCCCCATCTGTACAAGGTGGAGTGCCCGCATTGTTGATACTATCAAAACCATCCTCTATGGCTTATGTACACACGGGAATCTCCATCTCCCGTGCTGACCAAAATGCGCTTCCTCTCGCAGTCCACCTGGGCATGGCTGGAAGCCAATCAATCCATGCCCAAGATGATCTCAAAATCACGGATCTGAAATATCAACAAATCAACAGTAAACCTCAAACCAGCTACCATCAACTCACAACCTAAACACACCTCATCCAAGCAATACTCGACTCCAGTAGACAATATAACTCGCAACCTCTTTTCTGCCTTTTCAACCACCCACCAATGCTTCTTCATGCAATCATACAACACAAAAGAGTGCGTAGCGCCAATGTCAAATAAAGCATATACCAGTTCACCTTGGAGTTGAACCGTACCGGAGATCACTCCGCGAGATGTAGTAGCATCTGCTTACGTGTTCGGATTCAACTAGGGGAGAGCAAAAAAATCGGGATACCGATTCCAATTCCAAAATTAAAATTTCGGGAATTCAGGATCGGTATTTCGGTATTTGGGATCGGGATTGGAAGTAAGTTTTTGTTAAAATGGTATTCGGTATTGGGATCGGGATCGAAAAAAAGAAATTCGGTATTCACCGAATACCGAATTTCTAAAATGAAATATGGGCCGGATTTAGCAAAATCCATGGGCTGTCAGTTCAGTGCCTCTTCTTCTTCCGTTTCCCCAATTCTTCACCTCCTAAAATCTCCAGAAATTGGTAAAAGAAAACGAGAAAATCAGAAAAGACCCACGTGAATTAAAAAGAAAGAAAGAAAAATGGGAAAACGGTATCGACAAGTGAAAACAAATACAATTAGGGCTTCACAGCGGCAACAAAAGAAAGTAATTTTAGGACGAGGTAGTTGTCAGAAGTTCCTTGCCTCCCCCCATTTTTCTGTTTCGGGGAATCATGGGTCTTGTTCAAGTTCTCAACTTGTGGTGAAATCCCGGGGCATTTTGATTTTTTTATCTCTGACGGGGCTACTCCTCCCACCTCACTTTGTTCACCTGCCTGTTTACCTATTGGGATTGGTTTCTGCAATTATTCGCCTGGTGATTTGTGGGTTCTCATCATCGTAGAGTCAAGTTCTTGCCTTTGACGCCTTGCCAGCTTATCTTGCGTAGAAGCTTGCTGGGGTTGTTGTTTTAAGACGTGTGTGGTTAATTGGGTGGATTCTGTTGACCAAATGTGCATATTGGGTTTTTGTCAGTTTGATTGATTGTGAGTTTGGTGATGCCTGATTGACGGAGGGTTTTTCTCTGTTTACCTCCTTTAACTCTATCTATTTTTTTTCGGTAACACACAAATGACAGGCGAAGGAAGTGTTCCATCGATTCCGCCAATAACGCCATCAAGTCAATCGGATTTAACAGCAACATCTAGTAAAAAAAGAAAGTAAATGGCCCCACGGTCAGCCTTTTGGAGGTTTCAAACTCAAGATGGTGACATGATGTCTAGATGTAAGTTTTGCTGAACGGAATTGCGAGCTGATACATCAAATGGAACTTCTCGGCTGAAAAGTCATAGTAAAGCATGCAAAGGAAGGATTCGGCGAGATGATACATCTCAAAGTATTCTTGCATTGAAACCAGCAGGCGATCTTAGTGGAAATACTATAACTAATCTCAGGTGCGATCCCGAAACAATCCGAAAGTCTTTAGCTAAGTTGATTATAACAGCTGAGTTGCCATTCAGATTCGTCTGGTTATTGAATTTATGTCCATTGTGTGTCCAAATTTTAAAGTACCTTCAAATCAAAATTACACTTTTGCATAGCCCAAAATGCTTTGTGCTCGAGTTCTATCGGGAGAGGACAAGCTTTCCCACAGACTAATTTATATGGAGATGTCCCGATGGGTCTCTTGTATGTTGTTCGATATGCCCAAAGTGCATCATCTAACTTGTTAACCAATCCTTACGATTTGGGTTTACCGTTTTCTCAAGAATTCTTTTTATTTCTTGATTAGAGACTTCAACTTGACCACTTGTCTGCGGATGGTATGCCAATGCGACTTTATGCTTTACTCCATACTTTTTCATTAATGTGTTGAATTTTGAGTTGCAAAAGTGGGAACCCTCATCACTGATGATTGCCCTTGGTGTTCCAAATCGAGTGAAAATATGCTTAAAAAATCTAACACTCTATGCATCATTAGTAGGTAGTGCAATTGCTTCTACCCATTTTGAAACATAATCAACGGCAACTAGAATAAAACGATTTTGTGTAGACTTGATAAAAGGTCCCATGAAGTTAATGCCCCACAAATCAAATATTTCTATTTCTAGGATATTTTGCAGAGGCATCTTATTCTTTCCGAGAAATATTGTCGACTCTTTGACTACTACACATTAAAAGACAAAGTTTTGTGTATCCTTAAAAAGTGTTGGCCAGAAAAAACCTGAGTGAAGCACTTTTGCGGCTGTTTCTTATCACCGAAATGTCCACCATAAGGAGAAGTGTGGCAATGTTGAAGAAAAGATGTTACTTCTTCCTCGGGTACACATCTTCGTATGATTTGATATGCACATTTCTTGAACAAAAGAGATTCATCCCGCATATAAAATTTTACATCATGGAGGAACCTTTTTCTTTGCTGGCTTGTCAAATCTGGAGGCAACACATTAGCAACAATGTAATTCACGTAATCGGCATACCGTGGTAAATTCGAATCAACCATAAATAATTGTTCATCAGAAAACGAATCATTTATATGAGTTGGATCAAGGGACGAACTTCCACTTTCTAACCTGGAGAGATGATTTGCAACTTGATTGTCCGCTCCTTTCCTATCAACAATTTCCAAATTGAATTCTTGCAACAAGAGAATCCATTTATTAATCGCGGTTTTGCATCCTTCTTTGAAATCAAATATTTAATCGCAGAGTGGTCAGTATGAACAATCACTTTCGACCCAATTAAATTTGATCTAAACTTATCAAAAGCATTTCTTTCTCCATAGTGGTGTAATTCACCTGTGCATCATCCAATGTTTTACTCGTGTAATAGATTGCATGCAAAACTTTATTTTTCCTTTGTCCTAAAACTACTCCAACAACAAAATCACTAGCGTCGCACATCAATTCAAAAGGAATAGACCAATCCAAAGTAACCATTATCGGGGAAGAGACTAACCTTCTTGTTAACTCCAGAAACGCTTCCAAACACTTACCATCGAAGATGAAGGCTGCATCTTTCTCCAAGAGATTGCTCAATGGTTTTGTGATTTTTGAAAAATTCTTGATAAAACACCTGTAGAATCTTGCGTGTCCAAGGAAACTTCGAACTCCTTTAATTGATGTTGGTGGTGGTAATTTTTCAGTTGTTTCCACCATGACCCTATCCACCTCAATTCCATTTCTTGAGATCCTGTGACCTAATACAATACCCTTTCTAACGATAAAATGACACCTCTTCCAATTTAAAACATGGTTAGTCTCCTCACAACGATTAAGCACAACTGATAAATTCTCAAGGCAATTATCAAAAGGAAGTCTAAAGACTGAAAAGTCATCCCATAAATACATCGATGCATTGCTCAATCATGTCTGAGAAGATTGCCATCATACATCTTTGAAATGTGGCTGGGTCATTGCATAAACCAAAAGGCATACGTCGAAACGCAAACGTACCGTATGAACACGTGAAAGGGGTATTCTCCTGATCCTCTGGTGAAATAGCTATCTGATTGTAACCAGAATACTTATCAAGAAAGCAATAAAAATCCTTACATGCTAGCCTATCGAGCATCTGATCAATGAAAGGTAAAGGGAAATGATCTTTACATGTAGCTGCGTTGTGCTTGCAGTAATCTATGCAAACTCACCATCCCGTGACTGTCCGTGTCGGTATAAGTTCGTTCTTTTCATTCTCGATCACCGTCATTCCGCCCTTCTTTGGTACACATTGGATCGGGCTCACCCACGAGCTATCAGAAATTGAGTAAATAATTCATGCATCAAGCCTTCTTTTCTCATTACCTCTTTCATGTTCGGATTTAATCTTCTTTGCTGTTCGATTGATGCCTTGTGATTCTCTTCTAGAAGAATTTTGTGCATACATATAGATGGGTTGATTCCTCGAATGTTGGCGATTGTCCACCCAATGGCTCTCTTATGCTTGCGTAACACTTGAAGAGCATCTCCTCCTGTTCGTTAGTCAATGATGAAGAAATAATTCGAGGAAGGGTACTTGACGTACCAAGAAACTAGTACCTCAAATGTTCCGGTAATGGCTTCAAGTCCAATTTTGGTGGCTCTTCGATTGATGGTTTGATCGAGGAGATAGATCGCTCTAAAGGTTCACTCTTTGGCATGTGTCGCATCTGTGATACTTCATCTACGCTTTTATCTTCAGCTTTTGTCATATCGAATGTCGATGCTTCTTTCAATGTGATGCTTGAGTACAAATCCAGAAAATCCTAATATGTAATTTCATCAATGACATCAACGAAATTACACTCATCAAGATCGTCCGGCATATTCAAGATATTATAAATGTTAAAGTTTACCTCCTGATCGTGCACCCTCATAGTCAACTCACCTTTCTGCATGTCGAGTTCTCCCTGTAGCAAGAAATGGTCTACCAAGAATGTCGGGAATCTCGCGATCCTCCTCATAATCCAATATCACAAAGTTAGGCGGAAAAATGAATTTATCAACCTTAACTAGCACATCTTCTATGACACCCCTAGGATATGTGTATGATCTATCAGCAAGTTGCAATGTCACAGAAGTTGGCTTTACTTCTCCAATACTGTGCTTTTCATAAACCGAATATAGCATAAAGTTGATGCTTGCTCCTAAATCACAAAGAGCATGTCCAAAAAATTACGTTCCAATACACAAGATAGTGAACTTTTCGGGATCCTTCAACTTTGGAGGTAGCTCCTTTTGCAATATTATACTGCACTCCTCGGTCAAAGAGATGGTCTCATGCTCACCAATCCGCCTCTTCTTTGATAGAACATCCTTCATGAATTTCACATATCTCGGCATCTGTTCCAGCGCTTCCGCGAACGGAATGTTAATCTCCAACTTTTTAAACACAAATAGAAATTTCTGAAACTATTGCTCATCTTTTTTCTTTCTAAAACGTTGCGGAAAAGGTATAGTAGGAATTATCGGAGATGAAGTAGCACTTACCTTTGGTAATTCAACAGGCTCACTTCGGTGATGCTCACTGTGTTTCTCACTTACCTCACTTACCTTTGTTTCGACATTGTTCTCGAGCCTGCTCTTTCTCCTGTTCCATGCTCTCATAGGCCTCGAAGTTACATCCATTGCGCATGGTAATAGCATTGCATTGTTCTCTCCTTGGATTTATCTCAGTGTCGCTTGGTAGTGCTCCATGTGGTCTATAGTTCAATTAACTTGCGATCTGGCCAATTGGAACTCTAATTGCTTAATTGAAGTGGCATGATCCTTCAATTATCACATCTTGTTGTTTTCGCACCTCCTCTTGATTTGCAATGAGTTGCTTTAAGAGATCCTCCACATTTGACTTGTTTTCTCCAACGTTTGCACGTGAAGGCACTACGGGTCCTTGAGGATGGTTTAATATCGGTTGTGGTGCTGGTGCTTGTGCTCCTTGATTATTACTCCACGAAAAGTTCGAATGATTTCTCCATTCGGGATTGCATGAGTTGGAGGAGGGGTTGTTCCAAGAATTTCTCCCCACATAGTTAACTTCATTGGGCTCCACATATTGATCTATCACCTGAAATTTAGAACAGCATCAGCCTTATTAGTAATTTGATTTGAAGCTCGGAGCGCAGCTACTTCCCTGGTTAATGTTTCCATCTGGGCATCAAAGATTACAATTGGTCGACCGAATGCATCCTAGCTACCCCTCTGGTTGACGTCCTTCTTTGCCCGTTGTTGGCAATCTGCTCAAATAATTCAAGTGCTTCCTAAAGAGTGTTGTTCATCAATGTCCCTCCTACAGCTGAATAGATCTTCGATTGAAGTGGTTCAGCTAAGCCATCATTGAAACTTTGAATTAACATCCACGTCGAAACCTCATGATGAGGGCATAATCTTTGTAATTCCTTAAACCTCTCCCATGCCTCATACATAGACTCGGTGCTTTGTTGACGAAAAGAGGTGATCTCGTTCCTCAGCCTCACAGCCCTCTTTGGTGGGTAATACTTGGTTAAAAATTGCCTTGACAGCTCATCCCACGTGTTGATGGAATCTCCAGGCAATGAGTAAACCTATGCCCTCGCCTTATCCCTTAAAGAGTAAGGGAGCATCCGTAATAGCACAGCTTCGGGCAACACTCCGTTGTACCTGAAAGTATCACATAAATCCTCAAAACGGTTAGATGCCAATGCCGATCCTCGTTCAGTAGCCCACCAAAGCGTGAATTTTCAATCATGTTGAGTATGGTTGGCTTGATCTCAAAGTTGTTCGCCTGGATAGCTGGCCGAAGAAATCTTGTTAGCTCATATGGCGTTGGTTGAGCAAAATCTCGCATTGTCCTCCGCTGAGGTGGATTTGGGATTTGATTGTTGTTTTCATTATTCATATTGTCGTCGGTCATCGCTCGTCGGTACTCTCTTAATCTAGCACGAAAATTTTGCTCGATTTCTGGATCAAACTCGAATGTTTCTTCGATGTGCGATCAATGCATACAATTGTAAAGGCATGAATAAGAAAACTAAAACTAAAAGGACTTGATCTACAAAAATTACTTCGCTGAAAGGGAAGTAATTCTGAAAATAATTCCCTAACAGCGGCGCCAAAAACTTGTTCGATGGTTTGTGTCCCACAAGTGTATGGATCGCACAAGTAATAGACTAATGAGTAAAAGTCGTTCCCATGGAGAATTATTTTAGAAATATCCCAGCGATCAACGATAAACAATCGCGATGTAGTTAAATCAAGTAAAATAAGGATTTAGGAAAATAAATAACGGGAAACTAAATAGCAGAAAATACGATGATTAATCCAATGAGAAACACCTTGGATCATGACTTCTCCTGATGATTCACCCGATCATTCAACCCCATCTTTATCATTAAATTGTCCAAAACATGTTTATTAACCTAAGATTCTCGGCCAATCTTATGCATCTTCCTACCAACACAAGAAAAAATGCCTAACCCAGCCAAACCCCCTATATTCCTATGGGAATTAATAGTCGAGTCAAGTTCCTTAAGTTCCAATCTTAATCTGGCTACCTAAGACAAGCACGTATATTCTTATAGTACTCGTTAAATTAACTCGATTCCTCGACATTAACTTGGGCTATTTTATCCTCTTCTAAACCTAAACCCCTCCCGAGTTTATATAGGTTAAGAAATCAATATGGATTGTTGATCAGACAATCGCAAGCATTAAGCACAGAATAAAATAAATAAACGAAGGCTTAAACGCATTAAATCAAAGAGACCCAATAGTAATCCAAATACATATCGGGTTTTTTCATAACCCTAGAAAACGAATTAGTTCATAGCTAAAGAAAACGAAAACAATAAAATCAACATAAAGGAAATTAAGAAAGGTAACGAATGTAGAATTGTCTTCGTCGTCGGCTCTTGTCCCCAATTGCCTCCTAAGTCGAATCCCCCCTCCAAGAGATTGAAAAAGAATGTTTATATATGTCCCATAAATAACCCTAGAAAATCTAAGAAAATCTGAAAATTAAATATTATCGGCATTCATACGTGCAACTGCACGAGTCTTGGTGCAGCTGCACCAACTTCTCTGTCCTTCATCCGACCCTTCGCTGCAACTGCACACACATTTGGTGTAGCTGCACCAACTGGTCTGTCCATCGTCTGCCCCTTCGCTATAGCTGCACCAGCCATCCAGATCCAACTTCTTCATGGCTCCTCCTTCCGTCTTTCACTATTCATCCTCTCATTTTTAACTATGTGCATAAAGTATACGGAAGTGAGGAGACATTAAAACAACAAAAATACCAATAATTAAACGATTCAAATGCCTAAAACTAACCAAAATCAAGTCTAACTTAAATGCGAAATAGAAAGTTATTCTTTCTAAGTCCAACTAACTTTTTCATTTTTTTTTAAAAAACGGACTTATAAATTTCTTAATAGGGTCCAACTTTCTTCATGAGAAGTAGAATGAAATTTAATGCACAACCCTATTTCACACCCGGGAACATAATTCTCTTGTTTGATCCATCTAAGATTTGACAAATTCATCCATTAAGGATTTATTGTGTCTTCGAGATTATGGAGGAGTAGTGACCAGGATTTCTTTTATAGGAGGTGTTTACAATTATTTGTGATGATTGCTTGCATCTGCTCTTTAGTCCAACCTATTTTTTCGATCACGTCATGTTCATTAATTTTAAAATTTATTAAATAATATAATTAAATTAGAGTTAGAAACACTCATGCTACTTAAATTGATTTGATAACTTGGATTATTTGAATGTAAGTAAAGTAGATGTTTTTTTTAAGTGTGATAAAGTTGGATTTGACAAATTTGATTTTTAAGTGAATCGGGGAAAATCAATTTTGGATTTCCTCAAAATGAAGTCTTGTAAAATCGGATTTATAAGTTTTTGGTGTGAAAATCCAAATTACTAAATTTAACATAATCGAAATTTTTAATTTTAATTTAAGATATTATTTTAAAATTATATAATTATAAGCATGTTGATAGCCCGAGGATACTCCCCGTCATAAATGGATCAAGAAGTGGGACACATTTTTTATTATTATTCCCCTCAAGAAATGGAAAACAATTTATTTTAGATAAATTCAAACGTAACAACAGAAGGTTACCATAGATGGCAGAATTTTACGTAACCTTTCCTTGGATAAGCTTGGAAAAAAAATAATGTCAAAAAATAAAATAAAATAAAAATTCACCTCTTCCCAAAATACCCAACTTTATTCTGTCAATAAATAATGTCGAAAAATAAAATAAAATAACGTCATCTTCGAGGCGGGGTTGAATTATGTCAAATTCGACGTGAACCTAAGAGTTTAACATTCTCGTAATCAATCAATGTTATTACTTCGGTTTTGATTATGTATAATTCTATTATGTTAATAAAAGGACGTCTTAATTTAAAACGTAATCGAATTTGGGTAGGACGTCGAGAATTTTGGCAGGTTCGCATAATTGGCTTTATCTAATAGTAATTAACTGAGATTACGAATAAAAATTAATAATAACCAAAAAGAAAATTAAATTGGTTCACCTCTTTCTCATTGTCAGTTTAGGACCCTGATCACTCTGTTCCTCGGAGGATCAGAAGATTCGACGCACTAAGAGCTGGGGAGGCGCGATTTTCTTTCTCCCTCGGCTTCCCTTCTTTGCCCGCCGGTGTGACGAGGTCCCGATAGTCGCCGGAGCCGCGGGGAGGACGAGTGGACCACACGCAGGAGGGAACACGGCACTGTCCCGAAAATCGTCAAGGGAAGGACCCGGAGACCGATGTACGTTTCCCTTTTTCTTTTCTGTTTTGCTTGATCTCCGTCTCCGTCAAAACTTGTGGGAGTCTTGTTTGTGGTTGTGGGTCTGTCCGTGGGTACGTTTCACCCCCCCTTTTCTTCGTTTCTTGCTGTGGACGTCCTGGTTGATACTTGTGGGTCTTGTTGGTCGCTGTGGTGAAATCTGTCCTTGGGGCTTGGTCTGGTATAGTGGTGTCTCATCTTACTTGTTGTGTGTTTCCTGTCCCTAATGGGTCTTCGATTCGCGTTGACGGAGTGAGGAGAGGGAAAGTGCCCGTCTATGAAATTTTGGGAGGCTGTCGTTTTGCGAACCTGAGGGAGGTCGGCTCTGCCCCCGAGTGCTGTGGTTGTTCTCTCGTCGGAATGAACCCACTCTGACGATCGGTGGAGCCGGCGACTCTTTTTGGCGTTGCTTTGGGACAGAGGAGGATGCTGTGACTATGGTGAGGTTAATGGAGGCATCGTGGTGGAGGCTGAATCAGGAGGCCTCTCCTCCTCTGATTTGAACGGGTATGGGTCACGAAGTCCTCCGCCTATCCTGGGCACGCCGTACAGACCTTCGTCCCGAGTAACCAGAGAAATTGGGCAGCAATCTGTGGCTTCACATGCTGTGCCTACGAATGATTGAGGTTCCCTGTTCGTGGATGGCTTCGAAGGCATTGAGTACGTTCTGATCATGCTGGAATTAGGTGGCTGCTTTCCCCTCCCTCTGCCGTGAGAATCAAATTTGGAAATTGAAATTGGAAATCTTCAGAGGGTGTTGACTTGGAGTTTTACCCTGCTCTCTGCTGCCTTCGGGGTGATATGCCTCTGTGCGGGAATTGTTGAATATTCTTGCAACCTCTTGGCAATTGATCCCGTAACCTTGTGCCTTTTGCTGGTGTGAAGGAAAATGGATGGTTTTTAGCAGGAAGGGTTTCGAGTTTAGGGTTACTGGTTACTTCCTTGGGCTTGTGACGATTCCGGCCTTCCCCCTTGTTTGATTGCTTGTCTTCTGTGATTTTCTCTGAAGACAATGTGTTCGTTTCTCGTGGTTTCTCAGCAGTCCAGGGGTGTGTCCGTAATTACCGGTTTACATTGATTCCTTTTTCTGCTTCTTTTTTGGGTTTATGATTTCAATCTCTTAGTCTTTTTGCTTCTCTTTCTTCCGAATTCTTTTATTTTGTTTCTGACGGTGAGTTCTCTCCTTTAAGGGTTTTCACTTTGTTGCACGATTTTTTTCTGTCCGTAGCCTTATTCATGCTTAGATCTGTGCCCAGTTGTTGATGATTGATCGACTTTTGTGATGATCTCTCGGATTTGTGTGTCGATCGGTTGAGCCCCTCATGAATTGATTCCTTTTGTTGTAACCGCTGATCGATCTATCCCTGTGCATCTTGTTGTTGTTTGTTGTAGTTGTTATAGTTCTCAAACCTAACATCTAGGAAAGGTGTAGGTGGAGGCCGTTTGAACCCTGTGAGAGCCTGACTCATTTCTCCTCTCTTACCGAAAACCCTCTCCAATTTGGGCAGCAACTGAGATGGGGTGTTTAAACCCTGTGAGAACCCTCAATGACGACACCTCCCGCCTGCCCAACTCCTTCCTCCGCCCCAGGCTTAACGCCCCCAACTCCTCATTCCGACCTTATCCCAGACCTGTATTGGCGACCTCTGAGTTGGTGATGTTGGCCCAGAGGCGGCCCTCCCTCGACGTGCTTATCAACGCCAATCCCCGCAAGCAGGAGGTTCTTGCTGCGATCGAGCTTTCTTTGACCAATTGCCTCTCCGAAACTGATCTCCATCTCTCTGTGCCTGGTCTCAAGTCCAAAGTTCGTGGCAAGGTGGAGTATTTTTTTTTCTCCTTTTTTTTTTAGTTTGCTTGCTGAGGATTTAGTGGGTTGTGAGTTTTTGGTCGGAATCGGCATTATGGGAGATATTAAAATTGTTTTCTTTTATGTGGGATGGGTTAAAGTTTTGATTTTGGACTCTTGGGCTTGGATAAAGTCTGTGGTAAGACATTAAGGATTGCACATAAGCAATCATCTCGAGTTTGCTTTGACTTTTCGATGATTGAGCATGAAAAAAGTTTGCATTTAACTGGTAAAGCATAAAAATAAATGGTGGATGCGTGCAAGGTGTAAGAAACAAGTGTGAGGATGTTACATTGTAGGTCAGGGATATCTACGACAGTGGGGATTACCTGGTGATCGTTACAACTGATAGACAAAGTGCATTTGACAGGATTCTGGCTTCGATCCCTTTTAAGGGCCAGGTTTGTTTCATGATCTTTGATCATTGACAGATTTAATTTCTTGCCTATATTCAGCCTTATGATGTTTCTGTGTGCCCCATTGTTCTGTTCCTGATAAGTTTTCAGGTTCTTAATCAGACGAGTCTGTGGTGGTTTGATAAGACAAGGCACATTACTTCAAATGCGGTTGTGGCTTTTCCCGATAAGAATGTTACGTTAGCAAAGAAGTGCACCGTGTTTCCGGTTGAATTTGTTGGTGAGTCATTACTCCTGTGTAAAATGCTCTTGCCTTCTACGACATATTGTTGATTTAGATAAATTTTCAGAATATTTGGCCACCTATGCCCCTTACATTCCCGTTTTAGGTTGTTTTTCTTCTTAAACTTTGTCAGACAAGATTTTCTTGCACTTCGATGGGGTATTCGTGCACTGGTTATGTTGTCTACTTTAGGACTTACGCAAGAAAAGGTTCTGGGCATGCTGCCTTGTACCTCTACATTTGTATATTCGTTATACATAATAATGCCGAATTGATTTACATGACCTAGTTAAGGAACTGTGATGACATTCCTTGTACATTCCCTGATATTTTAGTTTATTACAATTTTAGAGCTCTGATGGTGTTATTAATTATTTTTATGTGCTTGAACTTTGACTAGGAGAGGTTGTGGTATTTATATTCTTACACGTGTCCTATTGCTCTAACTTGTAGTACGAGGCTTTGTGACTGGAAGTACCGATACATCCCTATGGACGGTCTACCAAAAAGGTCTCCGCAACTACTGTGGCAATGCCCTACCAGATGGCAAGTTTTTCCGTAAATTAGCAAATTTTCTTCCTTGGTGGTGCTACGGATGACTTGATTATTAAAAATAACTTCTCAGGTTTGGAAAAGAACCAGAGGTTGTCTGCAAATATATTGACACCAACCACAAAAGCTGCAGACCATGATGTACCAATTAGCCCTCAACAGGTAATCATTTGATGAATATGACTCGGTTGTCTCCTGTTTCTACATGTATGCATGTCCTTGTGCTTACACCTATGTACTTATGTATGTATTTGAGATGTGATCTGCCCCTGCCCCTTTTGAACCATTTGTGGGTGCAAAAACCATTTTCTCGTCTCTTGTACAGTTTGTCCTTGCAGAATTAGCTGAATTACTTTGTGACAGATTGTTGAAAGAGGACTTATGACTCAAGATGAGTATGATGAAGTTAGCACGAAGGCGTTGGGCTTATTCGAGTACGGACAGGTTACACCTTGATTCTTTCTTTCATTACCGAGTAATGTGGTTTCCCAAAACCCATTTAGATTTGCCTTTTCATATTCTAGATTTAGATTGTTGGCTGATCTTCTCTGGAGCTGTACTTATTCTTTGCCTTGAGTATTGGGCTATATGATTATTTTTCTTCTCATTAGTAGCTCCATCTTGAAAGTGTGGTTTATCTTTTAACACTACTACAATATTGAGATTTCAGGCAGCTTTTCCCTGTTATGATTTTTCTACTCTTTTATTTTCCATTCGGTATGGCTCTTCTGTGTTACAAAGTGACGGAGGTTATGGGATTCTTATATCACGACCTACCGACTCTGAGCTTCGGCAATTTTTGTTGTTTTGAAGTTTTATGCAAAAAAGTAAAAAATTGCAGCTACAAGTTATGCCATCTCCAATGATGTTCCCTCATCATTATCAGCCTTCATATGTTAACATGCCACTCTTTCGGAGAAAAAATTACCATTTTATAGTGACAGGCAGAAATGATGACGGAACTATTGTTGGCTTCGTGCGCTATTTTGGAAACAATTATATTGTCTTGTTGCTCATTTTGTAATCGTCTTCCACATGTGACAGAGGGTGGCTTCAGAAAATGGACTGATATTGGTGGATACAAAATATGAGTTTGGGAAGGCTCCTGATGGCTCCATTCTTTTAATAGATGAGGTCAGATTTTAAATTGCTTTGGGCAGTTGTGGATGCAAATATTTGCTCCACGGTTTGGTTATTACTTTTCACCATTTGAGTTGGACAGACTCACACATACATTTTCTATTGCAGGTGCATACACCTGACTCGAGCAGATATTGGGTCGCGCATTCTTATGATCGGCGATTGCAGGATGGCCTTGAACCTGAAAATGTTGACAAGGTCATTTTATCTCTATTCTGTTTTACTCTTGCTGAGAGATAATTATGGATTACGGTCTTGTTAGGATATTGTCATATATTTTCATTTCTCAGGAGTTTTTGAGGCTTTGGTTTAAAGAACATTCAAATCCTTATGAAGACGAGGTAAGCTGTTTTCCTTTATGTTTGCTGTAACTTGCTATATTCGAGGTTGGTTGACGTCTTTTCATTTTTAACACTTGGAGGTTCTCCCTGATGCTCCACTAGAACTGGTTACCGAGTTGGCTTGGCGGTAAGTTTCCTATTTCCAAAGGTTTATGCTTTTGCAAGTAAAACTGTGACGTCTGTTGGGAAAAGCATTTTTAGTTTTCGGAAAGCATTGAAAGCACACAAGTTAGGCTGTGAATTTTCTAGACACTAACCGTTTCTCCGAAAACTTTCTCAATGAGCATATTTTTGTCTGTCGGCTTTACGCTGTGTTTGGGGGAGGGGGGTAGAATAGAAAAGAATGGAAAACGCCTTCCCTCCAAAAATTTTCCCCTCCTAAAATTTTAAATCTTCACCCATTTTCCTTTCCTTTCTTTTCTTTTCTTTTCTATTCCTTCAAATCCAAACACACCCTTAATTCATTGCAATAGTTTAGTCATTTGTCATGTGGAACCATCTGTTCAATTCGATGGGATCCTGTTATTCCAGGTACATCTTCTTGTATGAGACAATAACAAACCGTGAATTTGAGATACCCGTGACGCAGGTATGCTACTACGGTTCCGTCACTGGCTGTGGATGTACTTTTATTGTAGCCAGCAACTTATGCTAGTCCTCCACTTTCTTGTGCAGGAGCCGATACATGATCGAATCTCCGCCAATGTTGCGTCATGCCTAGCATCTTTACAACGACCATGACTCTATCTCTTTCTGACTTGTTCATTATCCAGGAATATTATTATAGTCAGTTTGTGGATTTTGTTGTTGGCAAGTAAACATGTAGCGAAGTAATAAATGTAATTTGAAATTACAGTAACCATCTCTGTGTTTCATTGATAGATAATTAAATGACAGAGCAGAGAAAATTAAAGCGTTGTAAACAAATTCGAAGCTCTTTATTTGTCGAAGAGAACATGTTCTCCATCCATTTTTTTATCTTATAAATATGTCGCGCAAGTTTATTTTATGTTTTGTGTAGATTGATTGGGTTTTGTGATGCCAAATTCGACCACCAGGAGGATAAACAGTGTGAGGCGCTCTGTCTGGTCCTGCTATTACTTCAAATGGGATGGAAAATGGAGCTTTCTCTTGTCACTCGATAATCATCTGACAATGTTCACCATCGTGTCTTGTGTCACTGGTTGGATTCTCATGAGGACGCCGACCCCAGACCGTCCAGAGAGCACTGCGATCTGTCCTCGTCTTCCTGCACTTAGATCACAGAGTTTGACAGCTAACCTTTTATCTGCATCAATCTGCAGCTTACAATCTAATTTGTTCTTGTGCTCGCTACCGTGACCTCTAGCTTGCATTTGCTGGATACGCCAAAATACGACAAATCCTTGAAGACATACTTGGAATTGCAGTTTCCTAAAGAACTGGTTGACTATCAACCACGCCAACATGCAAGTTCGTCTCCTTGAGTGCTTGGATGAGAAGGCAACTGCAGCTGCTTTTGCTTTCTTATGACGAGAAGTATCCATGTATTTAGATTATATACATGATCATGGGATTCCCAGCTCTTGTGATTCCCCCCTCTTGAGGCGGCCTCTCCGGAAACCACCTGCTTGTTGCACTCCTTAATCTCCCTATAGAAGTAGGAGATGAACCTCAAAAGCGCTTTTGTTTTGTGGGAATACCCGCCTTTTAATATGGATATCAATGACTAAAGTCTCTTCCCACGGGCTAGGCTAAGCCCGAAAGAAAAAGAAAGAGAGTTAGATCCTTGAGTGCGTGAAGGTTGATTATTTTTAGATAATAGTAGATAGAAACAACGCTTGTAAAGAGTCAAAACCACAAGGATTGTTTCCAGCCATGAGTTCCCATATGACATAAGCGCTCTTGGGTGGGCGGGAGAGCACCGAAGAGACCGCCAACTCGACCTGGAACTTCTCCCGGTGGATTAACACTGCTAGGATCTGAGTCACTGGAAGAAGGACAGCTATGATTATCCGCGATTAGGGAGGACAAGAAATGTATGACCCCGACAGCCGCGAAGAAGAATGCCAGAATATGGAGTTCCTCACTTTCTCCATCCAATACTTCACTTCTCCAAGCCAAAAGTACCTAAACACGCTAGCGGTGAATGAAATCCAACTACTGAAGAAGTTTGCGGCCATATCTGAGAGGTTTCTTAGATGTTCCATGATCGAGTGGCTTGGGTTGTCTGAGAAGTGTCTTTTGAGTCTATTTCTTTCTTTTGTTTTGCTCGAGGATTAGCAAAAGTTAGGTTTGGGGGTGTGATAAATCTATGAAAATAGAGTTAAGGGATCATGTTTTAGACTTGATTTTGGTTAGTTTTAGGCATTTCAGTCTTGGTTATTTTAATGTCTTCTCAATTATGTATACTTTATGCACATAGTTAAAAATGAGAGGAAAAACAGTGAGACAGAAGGAGGAGCCATGAAGAAGTTGGATCTGGATGGCCGATGCAGCTGCACCCAAACTTGTCCAGCTACAGCGAAGGGGCGAACTGTGGACAGATCAGTTGCTGCAGCTGCACCAGATGTCTATGCGGCTGCAGTGAAGGGTCGGATGAAGGACAGAGAAGTTGGTGCAGTTGCACGTACGGACAACGAGAATATTTAATTTCCAGATTTTCTTAGATTTTCTAGGGTTACTTATAGGACATATATAAACATTTTTTTTTCAATCAATTGAAGAGGGGATTCGACCTAGGAGGCTATTGGGGACAAGAGCCGACGACGGAGACAATTCCACTTTCCTAAATCCTTATTTTACTTGATTTGACTACATTGCGATTGATTATTGTTGATCGTTGGAATATTTCTAAAATAATTCTCCGTGGGAGTGACTTTTACTCATTACTCTATTACTTGTGCGACCCGTACACTTGAGGTTCTCGAAGAAGATAACGAAGTATATAATTGAAGAATGTGGGATATTTCTTTCCAATTTCCAACTATGCCAAATGACTATGATTTCCCTCGAACAAGCCCTAGTCATCTCCGATTAGGCAATAAATCTCATCAAAATCTAGTTTTGTTTATTACTCCTTCCATCTTGTTGCGCCAGGAGAAGTTTTTTCCATCAAATAATGGTGAATTATTACTGTTGAGTCCAACAGCATGCATGTATCTCATTTGCATCCTATCGAATCTCTCAACAAGCGATTAAGACTTTATCGTTGAGCCTACTCTGATACCAATTGTTGTTATATGATTGCACTAAGAAAGGGGGTTAAATTAGTACCTTAAGAATTTTGACACTTTTTCAATTACAGAAGCATGGTTCTGTCAGATTATAGAAACTCGATCGGCTGGACAGGTTTCCAATTCTAAGGTGAGTTATCTTATGTGTGTGACACAAAGATTGATAGTGGTTCGGCAAACAATGCCTACGTCCACTCTACAAGCGCTCACCCCAATTAGGGCGTATTCATTATATGATGATCAAGGGACTTTATAGATGCACACTTCTTATCAGAAATGTGACTAACCACTTGCACGTACACAGATGACTAACTCAAACCCGCATGCAACCGACGTGTCTTACTCCGGCTCCTCACTGAGCCCGTGGCTTGACGACTTCTACCTGTCCTCGTGGCTTAACGGCTAGCACCTCCCTTTGCACACTTCCGGTGTGACTAAGAACATACACAAACAGAACAGAGTAATTACAGCACCAACAGTTTGCAGCTACGGAAGACGCTATCTCTTAGAGGTGATCGGCTCGGTGAACGCACGATGGACGCTCTCCGCTTTTGCATCGCTGATGGCTCAAAGATTTCTTTAGCTCTCAGGTAGAATGACCACTTGGAAGTATGGTTTCACTCTTGCTTTTATGCTTGTCCGTAGAAAGGAGTTTCCCAATTAATCACCAACGGCTAGTTGATCCCCTTGTCATTTTCTCCATGATTCGATCATGTGGAAAATCTTCCAAGAACACAAAACATTATCCTTAGTAATATCAAATAATAATAAACCAGAGTAATCACCAAATAAGAGATAATGTATTCTGCTCAGAAACTGTTTTATGCAACAGGAGAATCAACACTTTTCCTTATATGAATTTGGCGTCGGGAATGATTTGTTTCCATAATATGAAAACATTCCCATTGTAAAATATTATCACCATATAAGGGAGATTTCAACCTGAGCCAAATTCCATAATCATAGGATTACGTTAGTTAAGGAAATAAATCTTTCCAAAAGAACTCAAGGTCCAAGAATGACCTTAGGCGTGATGTCAGAGTTATTCAATAAGAATTAACTTAAGGACTTATGAGATAAATACCTCAAGTACTCACATATTGAATAATTTCCAATAAGGAAATCGTCATTCACAGAAGTACCATTCTGCAAACCGTAGTAAATACTCCAACAAGGAGAGTATGGCAACTGTGACACAGATGCTCATCACTATAACTGAGATAATGGACTCGATAATGAATCCTGTCTTCAGAACACCATCTCCGGACGACGGCTACTGGAAGAAATCTAAGCTATAGAAGACAACCTTGTACAAGCTCAAGGATCCTTAACAAAGATGTGTCAGGAGTAAATTTAAGGACTTCCCATCATCCACACTACCGCTTATCAATGCCCTTCTCTCAATTGATCCAGAGGAGCGTATGACAGTGGCTGCCACACTGTCATCATTTTTTCACCGCTAGTTAGACAAGAATTTAATTATCTCCATTTTGATGTGCAGCTGTTTTCCACTGAACCATATGCTTGTGAGCCTTCTATTCTCCCATGATATCCCCCAGCAAGGAAATCGATGCTAGACGTAGTGACAATGAAGTACGAAGGTTTATGATATCTTATTTATTCAGTATCTGCCCAGTTCATGCTGTTTCTTTGTGAATTAGATGAAACTATGGTGTACCTATTTGTTTCCTGTAGACTGCGAGCTGCTAGCCGAGTTCAAGGTGATAACAAGAAGAAATTAAGGACACATGACAGAGCAGTCCGAGCCATTCCTGCACCAGAAGCAAATGCAGAGGTTCAAGCCAACATTTATGTATGTGATCGAATTGCCTGCTCTGTCAAGCTCAGATATTTTAACTTTATCGGTGTAATAGTATGTTTTTGCTGCATTTTGGCGGACAGAGACGGCGACAAATCATTTACAATACTAATCCAAAGGGTACGAGTGAGAAGTTCCCTCCTCCACACCGAGATGGTGTAGTCGGAACCTTACATAACCTCGATCCAACCATATATCCTCCCAATAACCCCCACAATTCCACCTCCTTCATATTTTCCAAGAACTGATTGGATTTATGGTCTGGTTCCCTGGCAAAGAACTCCCCGGATACTGCTGTGAAGTGGAAGAAGAAGAAGAAGAATGCAGCGAGTGGCGAAAGTGTTGGAAACTGAGGTTCACTAGGTTCGTCTATATTTGCTCTAGGAACTTTCATGGGTAAAATAAATGGTAACTGCCGTGTGAAAGAAATTAGAAGCTTTGCGTGTCTACGAGATACAAGTCAACTCCTCCCTTACCATTTTGTATCGGGCAGTGGCAGACGAAGCATTCAGTAACGGAATGATGTATAGACGCCCAAAGCTTGTAAATAAACGAGCATATTCTCGAATTCTTCTTTGCCTCACCTGTCAACTACATCTCCGTTGTCCAAAACATCAAACCACTAAATATGGCTTGACGTTGTTTCCGAAGACTGGAAGAGGAAACCATGGAGATCAAGAATAACAGATAGGGAAGCTTCAAGCCCCAGGAATACTGTAGAGCTTTTCCCTTCTTCTCCTCCTTATAAGATGCCATCTCCCAAGCGCGGGTTACGTTCCCCGCATATGACATTACTCTTAGCGCTCTTCAGCTACTGTTCCTTGACGTAAGTACTATTTGAACAAGGAACATGGGACCAAACTTACTTCAAGGAACAACATCCCGGATGTCGTGAACGGGGAAAGGATGTTCCATCGAAAAACTGAATATCTGGAGGCATCCGTGATATGCAATCATGAGATGTGACCTCATGTCCATCGTCCACCAGCTTCGAGAAGCTCTGCTTTGCCAGAAACTACAGGAAGAGTACGAACTACAGAGACCAGCAGAGCATTGTGCCAGAAGCCGTGGCACGTGAAGAGCCATAGGCAGGCGCTCCCCAAGTGGAACATCGGCAGTCTTGGAGGTCAAGGGAGGGAGGCATGGGGAAACCCAAGGGAGTAGAACCAAATGGATGGGAGGGAGGGAGGAAACAAACTATAATTTCAAAGGGGGACTCGCTCCTTTGTCTGTTCGATTTGACAAGAGTGCAGGTGACATTTGAAATTCGGACCAAAAACCCAGCAACGGGTTTGGGGGATTTTGGGCTTTTAGACACGGCCCATTTCATATCATGTTTGGGTTTTGGTCAAAACCTATTTAATAAAGTGGCTCTCGCAGGAAGTATGAAGCGGTTATCTTGTAATGTTTTAGTATGAATCTGGAGTTAGAGATGAGATGGAACATGATGGAGCAGACGATTTTTAGGCTGCCACTAACGTGATCAGAATGGGTGCAGGCGAACCTTGGTATGTTTTTGTAGGTCATAACTGGGTTGCATGATGGATATTTGTAAGTAGCATGCGTGCCTCATGACCCCTACAAATAAGTATTGTAAAGGGGCATATGCAAGACAATCGGAGTTTGAAGAGGGGGAAAGAGAAGGTAGTGGAATGCAAAAATTTGCCTATAAGGATACCGACCCCATCGTCTCCACTGTAAGATGAGATTGAGTGGAAATATAATCTTGTGTGTTGACTGAAATTCTTTACATTTCTTTCTTTGTCTCCATTGAGACCGTGTCCTTGTCCTTGAGAGCGTTATTCGAGTATGAGCGTAAGCAATATACGAGAGTACGTGAGCCAACATTGTGAGTGAGTGTTGGTGGGACAAAAAGGAATGCGAGTGTGAGTGGTAGTCGTACTTTCGGAGAAGTTATGACACGGCATAGAAAATTTCTGAATTCCTCTCATCAGTTGCTCTAACATCGATTTATAAGTATAAAACATAGTAAAATATTACGGGAAATTAAGTAACATAACTCAAACGAAAGCCGGACAGTTGCAAATGCTGGAGAGATGCGGATGGTGTGAAGAAGACTTGGATTATTAATTCTTCGTCTCAAGATGGTGATCCTGGGCCCTGGCGATGAATCAATCATCCCCCGTTTTTAGCTTTTTATAACTTTCTTTCCGCCATCCGGCATTTCGTTCTCGTCGCCCCACCATGCTACACCTCCCCCCCATCGTTTTGAATTTGCTCGTTTTCCTTACATGGGATTTTGGTAAATGGACCTCCTTGACTCGCTGGGTGTTGGTTGCCATTTTTTCAGCTCCCTAAAATCCTGTTTACATGTCTAGCTGTAGTGAATTAAAGAAAGTTTGAGTCTTTCCGAGTTTTTGAAGTTGTTCAGGTGAGGCTACGTCTGGTGTGGATCTTTCTGTTGGTTTTACGCGAGTTTAGAACGAAAGTGGATGGTTTGGATGCCAGATTTACTAGTCTAGATGTCAGAATGTCTGCAATTGAAATCAAGATAGAAATTAGACAGATGGATATTGACCATACCCTTGAGAAGGTGGGGAAGGAAACTTCCACCATTGGAAGGAAGAGCCGTTGGGATGGGGAAGCAACCCCAGTAAACGCAACCGATTTGAAGGCGACACTTGATGTAGTTTCTACTCCGGAAGCATCCTACCTCTCTGTGGTAGGGTTTAAGGAGAAAAGGGCTCCGACGCCTAACATCCTCGGCGAGAATCAGTTAGGTCAAGATGTTCAAACTCAGAACGTGGTAGTTGTTCAGGCTGTGGCCAACGCCGTTAAGTCCTCACTCGGTCTTATCGGCCTCGACAAAATACTACTGGCTAATGATATTGACTATGGAACCATTGTTAATGACATGATTACCATACACAAAATGCTGGAAGTTGAACATTTGGCTGCTAAGGGTCAAGTGGAGTGGGCTGAGTTTCAGTACAAAGAGATAGGGAGCACAAAGTTTCTCAAGAAAGTGAATGATATGGTGAGAGACATGATATACCTCTCTATCGGTGGTGGTAGAGATGCAATGAGGGAAGCTTGGAAGTATGTGAAAGAGAAACTTGCAGATAAGATTGACAAATTAAGAGGGGAGTCCCTTGTCTATTGCGCTCAGACAAACACGTCATTCAAGTTCATTGATGATGTTAGGACGACTGTGTTAAGTATGGAGCTGATCAACAATATTGTCAAAGTTCATGATTGTTTCTCTGTATTTGCTGGTGAGGGTAATGAATTGCACAGAGAAATGATTAAGAGTAGCGTCATCGAGGAAGTATCCGAGAGCAAAATTACACTTGTCTACGCACAAATGAACAAGCCTCCAGGTGCGCGTGTACATGTTGGACTTACTAGGCTAACTATGGTGGAGCACTTCGGAGATGTTGAAGGACAGGAAGTGCTTATCTTCATTGTAAAGTTTTCAGATTTACTGAGGCCATCTTGCCGGCCTTTTGCACTACTGAGCTGTCCAGTGTACGCTTCGAAGGGAAAATTTTCGAAGTGTACAATCCTCAGTTATGTGCCCGTCAACCAGGCTTTGCTCAAAGCCTGTGTTCCTTTCTTCAAGTTTAGGAGCCGGCCGCTAAAGGAGCCTGCTCATATTCCCTTGACTTCAGTTGTAATGGGACTTCCTTCCAAAGTGCATCCTGGCTCAATTAAGAATGTGTCTGCACCTTGTGGGGGTCGGACTTCATCCTTCTCTCAGACCTGACTGGAAGTCTGGTGAAGATGGGATGTTCCTTTGACCTGGGGAGATTAGACGAAAGAGAGAAGCAGTCTCCTCCACCAAGGCCTATTTCGAGGAAACGGTCGTCAGGTGATCGATCCTCTTCCTCAAGTAAGTGCTTATAGACTGACCCATATTAATGTTTCGGTCCATTATACAGCTTCCTTGTTTGTAACAGGGGTAAAGGAAACGAAGTCTTCCCATGCGGGTCCGTCATTAGAGGGGGCTCGGCTAAAGAGGAAGACGTTATGTGGACCTGTTTCCCCTCTTGGCGAAGATATGCCTTCTGGCAATGTGCCAAGAACTGTTCGTGCTTCACCCTTTATTATTCTGATAGGTGCATCTGTTCCTGACCTTTATTATTTGGACAAGGAACTGGTGCCCCTGTACCCATTGAGGTCGATGAGGAGAATGAGGATGGCGTTACCCTCTCTGCACTACTTGAGGGTTGTCGTCGTCCTGTTGAGGTGGAGACTATGGAGCCCCCAGCGTAGCGGTAACGGATGCTCTGCTTTTGCATGGTGCTGAAGTTCCTTTTGAAGGTGGGGCGATGGAAGCACCCTCCGTGGAAACGGTCGAAGCTTCCCTTGAAGAATCGTCCAGAGCCCCTCAAAGGCCGCAAGTGCAGGCGTCTCAGGTAGGTGGTTCAAAACTCGCTTTTCCGCTTGCTTTCAACTAGCCTGACTGTGGTATTCTTGCATAGTCCCTGTGGTCTTTAATCGCCTCTGCCAGTGCTCTACTCGAGCAAAGGGTCACTACCACCTAGGACTTTGCCAATCTGCTATCCATCATGTACGAGCCCGAACGAGTTGGTGGTAGTCTACCCGATTTGGCGATCTCGCTCGCGCTCCTCAGGCACTCTTTATGGAGCTCGTGGGACGAACGTCGTACAGCCCTCGAGCTGGAATTAGAGCAGCAAGAGCGGGTATACGTCTTGTCACAGCCGCCACGTTCCTCTGCTTGGCTGGTTGAGCTCGTTGGTCAGGGGCGCTCTATTCTGAAAGAGTATGACGAGCTCCAAGCCAGGATCCAGAGCCTCCGGGGAGAGTTGCATGCCATTTCTGCAGAGCTCGAAGTAGCTCGTGCAGAGGAAGATGCCGAGCACGTTGCCCGTGATGAAGCGAGAGCAGCACATGACAGGGACTGGGCGAAAGCCCTTGATTTTGAGACGAAGGAAGTCATGATAGCCGGTTTAAATGATCGGCTAAAGCTCATGTTGAACTCCCCGTCTCTCCTTTAATCGACTACGTTTGTATTTGTCCCCTACGTGTGGGGAAGCGTTTTGCGATGATATTCTTGTGGGCTTCCCACATTGTTGGCCGGTACGCCTTCAGGTACTTACCATTGATCTTAAGGTTGTGCGTTGATCCGTCAAGCCCCCCTAGGCGATACGAATTTTTCCAAGACAAGATTCTATCGCGCGGAAAGAGCCTTCCCAATTTGGAGTCCATTTCCCTCGAAAATAGTCGCGAATGCCTTCAGGTAATCGTAGTTTCCACACCAAGTCGCCCATCCAGAATGACCAAGACACCACTCGCTTGATGTAGTAGCGGGCGACGTTCTTTTTACGTGCTTCTAGATGATTAAGCTTATTGATCCTGGTAGTCTCTAGTTCTTCCAGTTCAACGTCCATATCCTCATCGTATTCTCTATACTCGCCCAAGTATATGAGGAGTCTGAGCGACTTGTATCACATTTCTATGGGAAGCATCGCATCGTGAGCATAGACTAGGTTGAATGGTGCTATGCCCGTGCTATCCTTTTTCGCCCACAAAGCCTGAAGAAGAGAGTGCCAGGTTAGTGGGTTATCGCCAACCGTTCTTCGTGTCACTCGCTTGATGAGTTTATTCGAAGCCTCCGCTTGCCATTTGACTGGGCATAGTATGGAGTCGAATTTAGAACCATAAAACCAAAGTCTTCAGCGAATTCGTCCATCAGTTCGTCATTGAATACCTTCACATTGTCTACGACGCTGCTCTGAGGTACTCTATATCGATATATGATGAAGTCCTTGATGAACATAATCACATCTTTTTTATTTATGGTTTTAAATGCCGCAGATTCGATCCATTTCGTGAAATAGTCGGTGGCAACAAGTATATAGGCATCCCCTCTGGTGGAATGAGGGTGGATTTCTCCAATGACATCCAATGCCCAAGTCCTGAAATGCCATGGTTTTAGTACGATATTCATGTCTGTCGTGGGAGTCCGCTTTACCGGCCCCGCTTTGTTGACAGGCTTGACACGCTCGAGCCATTTCGACACAATTCTTGACCATTGATGGCCAATAAAAATCGTGTCGCTTGATCAACCAGCTCATCTTAATTCCAGCTTGGTGAGCCCCGCATAAACTTTCATGTATTTCCATCATGATTGGAATTGCTTCATCTAAATCGACACACCTTAAGAGTACGCCCTCCTTCGTTTTCCTGTAAAGGACGTTGTCAAGGATGACGTAGTGTCTTGCGATCACTCGAATTCTCCTGTCTACCTTCACACTAGTGTCCTTTAGGAATTGTAGTTTTGGTTCTCGCTAGTCCTTTTCCTGTTCGAACAGATTAGCAGTATGAACCTCACTAGTTTTCTCTTCGTTGTTGTCATCAAACTCCAGTCGTTTGGGGACGAATAATGTTGTTTGGCTTGTTAGTAGTTCCGACTTATCGATTAGTCTAGAAGCACATTGTGCCAAGTAGTTAGCTTCTTTGTTATCGTCCCACTTTATGTGTACGACATCTACTTCTACCTTAGGTAGCTTAACGAAGAGTTGTTTCGCCTTGTGAAGATACCTACCAAGGTGAGGTGTGTGACACTTGCTTTGGTCTAAATATTGTTGGATCACCAGTTGGGAATCGCCGCATTTTTTTACAGCTTCCATTTTTCAATCCAGCGCCATCTGAAAGGCGAGGATCAGGGCTTCGTACTCTGCCTCATTATTAGTCACCTTCCCATTTATGTGGCAGGCCACTCTGGTTTTCGCTTTCCATGGAGTCTTAATAAAGACGTTCGTGCCAGCCCTGAATTTGTTGGATGATCCATCAAACTAGATGGTCCATTCGTCTTCGGTGCAAACCTCTTCTATCGTGTAATCGAGGTTGCCTTCGTTGTAATGCATTATGAACTCTGCTAGAGCATACCCTTTTACTGATGCTTGAGGCTTTTGGTAAATGTTATAGGTTGAGAGCACTATGCTCCAGTTGCCAATCCTCCCTGTCAACAAGGGATTATCGAAAAAAACCTTGACGACTGGGGTTTAAGGCACAACATATATGTCATTGGACCCAATGTTGTGTCTTAGTTTCATCACTAAGTACTATACCACCATGCAGATCTTCTCTGTCGGTGTATACTTTTGTTCTGTTTCCACGAGCAATCGAGACAAGTAATAGATCGCTCTTTCTATTTGGTCGTTTTCCTGTGCTAGCATTGAGCCAATGGTGGTCTGAGATGCTGCTACGTACAGGGTGTACGGAAGGTTCATGTTAGGTGGAGCAAGCACTGGCGGCTTTACCAAGTAATCTTTTAGATTTTGGAATGCAATTTCATGCTGTGATGTCCAGTTTATCCGGTCATTCTCCTTTCCTCTAAGGATCATGGAAAAGGAATTAGTTTTGGCGGTGACATTGCCTATAAAACGGCGAATATAGTTTACCCTGCCCAAAAATCCTAGAAGTTCTTTCTTACTTCGTGGGATAAGAAGGTTTCAGATAGCCTGTGTCTTCAAAGGGTCCACTTCGATTCCCCGATGGTGAATAAGGAAGCCAAGAAACTGGCCCTTTTTTACTCCAAAAGCACATTTTAATGGGTTGAGCCTAAGATTGTGCTTTCGCATCTTTTCAAATGCTTCGCTTAGGTGGACCATTTGATCGCGTCGTCTTTTGGACTTCACGACAATGTCATAGATGTATACCTCAACCATTTTTCCTATTAAGGATGCAAAGATCAGGTTCATCGCCCTCTGATATGTTGCCCCGGCATTCTTTAGGCCAAAAGGCATGATAACCCATTCGAAGATCCCAATTGGGCATCGGAAAACCGTCTTATGCACATCCCAACCCATTCATAGTCCAGAATACCTGTCCATGAAGGACATAAGCTCGTGACCTGCTGACTTGTCTATAAGGTCATCAACAACAAGCATTGGGCATTCGTTTTTGAGTGTCGCTTTATTTAGATTTCGAAAGTCTATGCAGACACTGGTTTTCCCATTTTTCTTGACGACTGGCACTATACTGGAAATCCAGTCGACGTATTTGGCTGTTATGATGTATCCAGCTTTGAACAACTTCTTGATTTCATCATAGACTAGTTGGGCTACTTCCCGCGACATTCTCCGTGGAGTTTGGTTTACGGGTTTGCTATTGTTATGCAACAGGAGCCTGTGCTCAACCAAGTCACGATTGAGACCTGGCATTTATGTATAGTCCCAAGCGAAACAATCCTTGTATGTGAGGAAGACCTCGCTTATGTTTGATGCCTCAGTTTCATCCACCAACGAGCTGAGATATGTAATTCGTGGGAAATCGTTCGTTCCCAAATTTATCTCTTTAAGCGGATCGCATGGAACAATAGAAGTATTAAGGACATTTTTATTATTTAATTGGATACTTAGATTATCTGGGTACGCTGATAGGAATGAGTTACAACGGAACTCGTTTATTCTAGACGTCCTATTACTAGCTAGTTTATGTAGGACGTCCGTTATCGAATCCATTCGCTCACTCTCCATTGGTGGAGGATGTGTTGAGGAGTCTGTCGGGCTCCAAGTCCGTCTCAATCTGCTGTATGCTGCTATCCTCGAGTATCCCCGCGGCTTTCATACCATTTTCCAAGGGAGTCAGATCTTGATTGGCCTCCAGCTGTGACTTTTCTCCTCATCCAGTTGGGATGATTGGGCTTAAAGTGGTACCGTAGGTGGTCCGTCGTATGAGACGAAGAACTTTATAGCCTGTGTCGGGCAGGGGACCGATTTTCGGGACTCCTAGCTCATATCTCTGCTTCAGAGTCATATCTTTTACCTATTTAATTGCCACTGTGCAAATGGAAGAAGCGTCAATATTCCTGATCACTTCACTAGTAATGACTTCCAAGCCGTGTTTTCCCCACAACAGAAGTTCTTGGTGGAGGGTAGAGGGTATTGCACCCGCTTTATGAAGCCAATCTCTCCCGAGGAGGACGGTGAAGGAGGGCTTTATGTCTATGACAAAGAAAGCCGTCTTCCTTTTATATATTCCTACTCGGAGTTTAGCAGATACAACTCCGATATTGGAAGAAGTGATTCCATTGAAACCACCGACTCTTATGTCAGTTTCGCCTAGGTCAGCTATATCATTTCCCCAGTTCTTATAAGCTTCGAGAGGTAGCAGGTTAAAAGTCGTCCCATTATCAAGAACGACTCTGCACACTGCTATGTTGTTAATTGCCATTCGGACATGAAGGGGAAACATAGGTTTCGCGCCGCCATAGAGGGTTCCGTAAACCAATTGGTCGGGAAATTTTGTAGAATTTCCATAGTAGTATTGAGTTTTAGGGGTAAGACTAGTCTACCTTTCGGCTGACTCTCTTCCTTTTTACCAAACTCTGCTGGTAGCATGAGGGCATTGCAAGAAGTTTCCTTCGCCACGGGTGGAGTCCCAGTTTGGAGCGGGTTGTAATCGCTCATTGAATTAGAGGCGAGATCTTTCACTCGACTCCTTGACCCTGTGGGTGCCCAGGTTTGTTGAGCAGCACGACGTGCTCGCCTTTTTTTGCACTTCCTGGTTTTCTAGATGGGTGCTTGAGCTTGTGCCTCTGCGCCCACTTTCTTGTCCCTACATTTGAGGGATGAAGTATTCGTATAAAGCATAAGTTCCTAAAAGTTTGCAGGCGATTACCAACCTGAACAAACTCCCTTTTATGTGGGTCATACCCCTTTTCATTGGGCAGAGCGATTAAGCAATTACCATGTTCAGGGTTAGTCAAGTTACCTAATGGAGGGTCTACTTTTTCCAATCTGATTCTTCCTTCTGAGGCCAGGTTGGCTAGTAGGAGAAAGTATTGGTTGCTATAGATTTGACACATCTGGGTCAAGAGCACTCTTCGTGCTGCTATTGGTTTGCACTTTTTGCATAGCATGTCCGCTATTAAGAACTGGGCGATTGATGTCCCGTTCTCATTGCATCATCATCACCCTGGGGATGATTCTGTCATTCGGGATTCCCTTTCACCTGTTGAGGTCCAAGGCGGTCGGTTATACGCTGTGTAGGAGCTCTCTTTGTATTGACCTCTTTTTGCCAAGTTTGACTCTCTCCTTCAAGTCCTTGCCGCGAGCTCTTCAGGGGTATACAACTTTCTTTGTGGGCGAGTGGTGTATTCTGGATTTTTACCTCTTTATTGGTGGGCTCTTGAACCGCCATGAATTCCTACCGCCATTTCTTCCAGGCGATTAAGGTCATACCACTTTGTCTTTCTTTCGCCGAGTAAGTACTTCCTGAATGTGTGGCATTGATCGGTAGTATGAGAAGTATCCATGTGCCAGCGACAACGATTGTGTTGCATCTCCTTAAGATCAGCAGGGCACTGGAGTATTCCTTTGCTCACCAGTCGCTTAAACAGCATATTAGCCAAAAGGGTTGCACCAGTCTCAGCTTGTTGCTCCTTGTTTCTCTACATTGACGAAGGGGAAGTAGTTAGACAGTTGATGGCGAAAGTATTCACATCAATTAGATTTTCGAATGGATGTGAATCGGTTAGTGTCTGTTCTTGTGAATCTAGGAAACATAGTTCCTTAGATTCAATGAGATCCAGCACCAGATTTCTAAACGTGATGTAGCCTTTTGTAGCACAGGTAATCGATTCATGCCATTTACAGAAATTCTTCGATTTTTCCCTTTCAGTACGAGGAACGAGATGTCCTTATTTTAATCGAATCTGGCCATTTTGCAGCATGAATTTGAAGATTTCATCAGCTTTTGACTCCTCAAAGGAATACTTCCTCTTCTTGAGTCTTTGGGGACTCTTTGGCCCGGAAGCTCTTCTTCATTAATTCGTCACACGTCAGAGGTTGCCCCTTCACGTATTTTGCAACGTCGATGTCCACTGTTGGTTCCGCTTGATAGGTGACAAGGGGTCTCGCTATCAAACTCCCTTTTGCTTGAGTTTTCTCTCTGAGGAGATTCTCATATCGAACGGCCCTTCTGGCCAGTTCGTTCCAATCTTTGGAGGTATCACCTTCAATCTTGTTTCTCAAACGAAGCAGCAGGGAGTCCTGAGCTATGGCAATTAGCTCAGCCTCAGAAGCGGATGTTTTACACCTCAAACGAGTTTTTCTCAACTTGTTGAGAAACATAGCCATGGGTTCGCCTGGCTGTTGTTTCATATGATTCAGGTCCTGCAGTGTTACCGGCGGATCTGTCTGGGTGAGTGCCAGAGTAAATTGAATTTGCATCTCATCCCAGTTTCTCATTGAATTATGAGGAAGGTTTATATACCACGTGAAGGCGGCTCTTGTAAGAGAGCTGGCAAACAAACGAAGTTTCCAAAAACCATTGGCAGCGGCTTCCCCACCTTAGTGGGGGAAACGGGCGATATGTTCAGCTTATAGAGTACTGAGAATGAACAGTCTTGGGAATTCGAGGACGCGGTATCCTCTTGGGAATGAACAGTCCTGATCTATATTTTTAGAATATGGAGCTCGATAGAGTTGAATTTCATTTGTTTCGACTACCTCGTGAAATGCCCTTTCGACTAGTTGATTCACGTAGTCACGGATTTCAGGCGAGATCTCTGGTGGTAGAATGATTTCAGACATCATTGGTTCCCTCCTTTATATAGGCTAGAGAACATGTCCAGAGTGCCTTGGTTCCTCAACAGGGTGAACGAATTCGCTTTCTGCGAGCCTGATGAACGATTCCCTCCTTTGATATGAAGGCACTTTGTTGCTTGAAGAGATGTCCTCCTACCCTCGTTTGTCACGAGAGGTGGGTAATCAATGGTCCTCCCAGGATTGGCATGAATAGGGGAATTTTCAGCGTCCCCCTTCCTTTTTCCTTCAGCGATCTTCCCCTTATGCGAGTAGTGATCGAACTGATGTCCAGTTGGTGTTTCTGTCATCCTGCTGACGGGGTTACCTATTTGTACTCCTGTCGGGATCTCGAGATTTTGGGTAACGACTTCTATTTTATAGTCCATCCATTCTTTCAGAGAGTCGTATTTCTGATAGATAACATCGACCTTCTCCATCAAAAGTTGGAGAGCATTCATGATGCTCGACGACCCTTCATTGAAGATTGCTTCTAGACTGCGCTCATTGTTGTTTTCCCAATCAGATGTGTTACCCAAGGGGTTATTCGTGTTGAGACCAGATCGAATCGATGGCATTGTATTAGCCTAACGTCTCCCACTGTGGTCGCCAAAGACGTGTTCGATCTGTAAGTGAATGCGGACAAGCCGGACGCCGAACGCGTTAGAAATCTCTGGCACGATGCGAGCACCCTACGCAAGAGGACTTACGGATGCCATCTGTGTAGCCTTCGGGAGTGAGCATTGAGCACAGCAGCAAAAGAGAGCTTGAACGCCCGAATGCTTGAGATAAAATTGATAATATGTCTGTTATCTATAGAGATGTGTGTGTTATACAATGCCTAATAACGGGTATAAATACTATGCTAGCCCTATGTATGTACTGCAACTAAATATTGAATACTGTACGTTTCCTAAATAACGGGTATAAATGCCGTACGTTTCCTTTGTTACCATTCTTCTATGGAATATCACATTTCCATGTAAGAGTACTTGGTAACAATCTCCTTCCGAGTCCTGAGATCTTCTGGGGCTTTCCTTAACAGTTAACCTTTCGCCCGCATTGCCCATTGGCCTTCACCGTAGAGCTTCCTCGTTCGCCTAGTCAAACCGTCGCCTGTCGCTTGGACTTGTTCTTCGCCCATCCTCTAGTGATCCCGTCGCATGATGATTCCTTCGCCCAGCAAGCCCTCACCTGGTGTGTTGCTGTGGTCACCTCCTTACTGGATCCCCGTCCTTGGGCCCTCAATCTAGACTGTCGATCCACAGATAAAGCCAGCAATCTGTGGCCCTTGTTAAACCGGGTGTTTGATGGTATTAAACTATACAATCAAAAGCTTTTTATATGCCTAAAATGTGGTAAGAAATCCAGAAACATAAATTTCTAATGTTTGACCGAAATTACTGTTTAACTTGGTTTCCAATACAAATGAAAGAAAATTTGTGGTAAAAGTAGTAAAGTATATGTTTTTGCACATATATTTATAGTTTTCTTGGACCTTGAAAAAAGAAAATGTAAAAATATCTTGTAAATTAGACATGAATTTATTTTCGAAAAAGTTTGGTGCATCGATTATGACTTGTTTATTTGTAAATTTATCCTTTATGGGGGAATTCATGAACCAAACCATATTATGCATAAGATTAGAGAATTTCATGAAATGTTTGTAGAAGTTAAATTTCATAAAGTTGTTAGGACTTATGCATATATATATACCAAGAAATTGTCATTTACTAACTCTTACTGATTCATTCTTTTTTGGGTATGTAATTAGGCTCTTTCCAATTTGAAAAACAAAACACAGAAACCAAATAAAAGAATCATTCCACTATTAAGGAAAGTATCAAAAAATAGAAGGGAGATGTGAGAATTTTATCAAATATAAACAAAACAAATATCCCGGATCAATAAATGGAAAATTAATAAGTTTACTGGATTTATTGCCGTATACTAATTTTATGCTTGAGGGAATACCATGAAATTGTTATCCAAGAGACGAAGTATCATACAAGATGATAAAAAAGGAAACCTAAAACAAGAAAAATTACCATAATATTGTTAGCCTTGTCCTGGTATCCTAATCAAGATCATAAACCTTATCTTTCCCAGGGAATGTTGAGAAATTTCTATATAAATTCATGGGACAACCTTCGAAATGATTGTAGTTGTTTGATCAATATGCCTAAGATGGGTTCACCAATGATTTCTGTATTCATCATCGTGTCTTTCTTCATCGGTTCCATTCATGCCTGGCCTTACATTCCCCTAGTGCCCACATATGTTTTGATCAATAATGCGATTCCGGAGGCGCCCCAGCTCACCGTCCATTGCCGTTCCAGGGACAACGACCTTGGGTACCATGTCCTTTCCCATATGGATTCATACGACTTCCATTTCAAACCGAACTTCTGGGGCAGAACACTATTCTACTGCCAGTTCAATTGGTTGAATGAGTCGCGATACTTTGACATCTACTTCCAGAAGCGGGATTACAGTAGGTGTTCTGCGTTATGCATCTGGTGGATTAAAAGCGAGGGACCTTGTTATGGGGTGGACCCTGCGACTTGTGTTCCTTACCCATGGAATTGACACTCCATATGTAGCAAATAAAATTCCGCGTTTGCGTAATCTTTCGTGTTATATTTTCATCAATAATGGGTTTTACAATGAATGACTATGGATTCTCCAAACACGCTGACCTCGAGCACAAGTAGTTTGAGGTCGGTTCCAATAATTACTCAACCGTTAAAATTTCGATTAGATGGTGTTGGATCGTTTAAGTGCACTAAGAGGTGCGTAAATTAGTACTCGTCACTATTTTACCTGTTCTCAGTATAGGCGGAAGCATAATGTGTCACCTCAGCGATGCGGGGCTCATATTATGATATCTGCCCGTTGTAAGTTCCACTTATGGTTTATATCAATTTGTTATTCGTAAGCGTGTAAGTGTGACGATAAGGAGCACATTAGTTTTTACAATCGTTCGGTCATAACCGGCGACCATCCACTTTGTTCAATCCGAAAGTGACCGCGGACAAGCCGGAAGCCGAACACGTCGGAGATCTCGGTCACTACGGGTAAACTGGTGCCCGAAGGATTCGTTGAATGTGTGGTCGCCGTATGAAGTGAAAGTAAAAGGAGAGAGAGGAAGACGGTAGACAGTACCCATAAGCAAGAGTACTTACGGATGCCATTAGCTATGCCTTCAGAAGTGTACAATGAACGCGGAGCACGAAGAGACTCTGAATGCCGGAATGCTAGAAAAGATAAAGATAAATTGACAATATATGTCCTTCTGTAGAGAGGTTGTGACATATACAATGCCTAAGGACAAGTATAAATACTAAGTTAAACCTACGTATAAACGATAACTTTGTATTGCACATATATTACGTTTCATTTGCTACCAGCCTTCCATGAAATATCACCTTTCCATATGATGGGTCTTGATAACAATCTCATTCTGAATCCTGAGATCTTCTAGAGCCTTCCTTAACAGCTGGCTGATCGACCGTGTCGCCCATTAGCCTTCGCCGTAGAGTTTCTTCATTCGTCCAACCTGACTGTCACTGTCGCTTAGCCGACCTGTCGTTGCCAGTCGCCTGGTAAACCTGTCGCTTGATGATCGCTTCGCCCAGCAAGCCTTCGCCTGGTGTGTATCCAAGGTCACCTCCTCACTAGATTTCCGTCTTTGGGCCTGTAATCTGGACCGTCGATCCATAGATGAAGCCTGGAATCTATGGCCTAAAATTTATGTTGTTAAATAAACTTTCTAGAAACGAGATTTTCCACTATATAAAATAATATGGGCTAAATGGCTTGCACTGGGCTCACCTTACCGTGGATAATCATTAGCTTTTGTAATAAAAAAAAGTATTTTCAATTATTTAGTTGAACCGTCTATAATTGTTTTGACATTATGTAAACAGAATTAATTTAGACATTTTGAACTAAATATGATTTACACTCTATTTTGAATTAATCAAACGTCTTTTAATAAATGTGGTAAAATATATCTCCATACTTGAAGAACATAAGCCAAATATTCCAGTAACATCTTATTGTCAACGAGCAGCATATCCCTCAAGCTCATTATTGTAGTAACACGAAGGGCATCATCAAAGCAAAAATGTCCAACAGGTGGCATTCGATATTATGGTTTTGAGCTATATCCAAAGAAAGGTTACTCAAATGTCCTGTGATGAAATGTAAACATTTTGTTTTATGAATTTATGTCCCAAATATGGAAAATTCAGAATAGCACTAATAATTCCTTTTAAGGTAAAACTTCCAAATGATTAAATATTATTCTCTATTACTTTTGAACAAAAATCTACAAGTCACTAAAATTAAAAAATCAATCCCAAATAATATTTATATACCAATTCAAAATCGGGTTGATTGGCCTTTCTTTCGTTTCAATTTTCCTAGTTTATTTAAAAAGTGAGACATATCTAAAGAATAAGGGCACTTTATCAAAAATATCCCAAAGTTACAAAATTTTTCCAATCTATCCTAAAGTTTAGAAAATGTCTCTCTGTATCCTAAACTTTGACCCAATTTCAAAAATATCCATCAAAGTTCTAAAGTAAGTTTTTTTGAATGGCTGGAGAAGGAAAGCCTTCGGGAAATCCTTCTGGAACTCCATCACGCTTGGAGTTCGTTCCAGAGGCTAGATTGTCTACTTTTGGAGTTAGCAAGAGTATAAATGATATTTTAACTCAGTTAACAATTCAGGGGAGCAATGAAAGTCTAGAAAGCCGAAACCAAATGGCAAAGGAAGTAGGTTCCATTGTAAACACAATGTTAGACGCTCTAGAAAGAGAAAGTGGTTTAAAAAGGCCTGAAGCCGAGGCGACTTCTGGACTGGAAAGTACTACGGGAAAACCAGTCGAAAGATTGAATATGGGAGGAAGAAATTCCAAACAGAATCAAGGCAAGAGTGTGGAAGAGATGTATAGGGAGTCAGTAGCTCCTTACATTTTAGACTCACAAAGGCGAAGTGCAAACTTGAACTCCCAAAGTGGGGAGTTGGCAAAAGACTTAAGGAAAGCCTTAGGTCTGGCAGAAGATACCCCAGTTCATTTAGACAACAAAACGTTTAACGAACTGGTGACTGCGAAGAGGGAAATTTACAAGCCCGATTATCCCCATCGGACTAAACAAGAGTTTGTACCAAGGGATAATATTTTAAAGACAATAATTACCCCTGTTGTTTTCCTGGACATTGATTGTGAAAAGCACGTATCTGAAAAGATAGATGAGTGGTTATCACTTATTCGGATGACGGTGTCTGCAGGAGGAGTACCTCCTGGAGTTGTCTACGAATTGTGTGTAGCAGCTCTCATGGGTACAGCGCAGAAATATTGGAGAACCTTAGTGGCGCACACAGACATTAAGGAAAAGATAAATCAAGCGCTGACGGTTGATGGAGTATTAGCAATAATTGTCGATGCCTTGAAACATGAGTTCTGTGGTTTTTCACTATCCACTGAAACGGTGGAAAAAGAGCAGTCATTGACCGCTCTAGTTAAACTACATATCTGTGATATGTGCTGGTTTGATAGCTACGTGTGTGAATTCCAGAAGTATTATTACAATCTGGATGTAGTATCACAACAGTTCATATTAGGAACCTTTTTTGCAAAACTTCCAGAACCTTGGCCGGAAGTTGCGCAAAAGGCCTACGAATTACTTCTGAGTGATGAAAAGATTGTCTCTGGACTCAAGGTAAAATTCAGGCGGTTAAGTACGCGATGAGAAAGGCGTGTACTGAGCTCCAGGTAAAAGAGGCAGCTAAGAAGCTACCTTACCTAAACAAGAGCCGTTGTTCTCAGATAGAGTATGTGCCGGGAAGGTATGGATGCGATACTCGCAGTACAACCGGTGATTCTTTGAAGAGAAGGAACCTTCCTCATAAGACGAGGAAGTTTGTTGGGTACAACAAAAGGAAAGTTTGACCCAAGAGAGATCTCCAGCATAAGCAAAAAGGAGGTCCTGCTTACAAACCAAGGAGGTTTGTAAGGAGAAGGGATAACCTAAAGGATAAAGAAAGAATCGATGCCTTTAAGCGCAAGCATGGCAGAGAGCCTAAATGTCCTAAAGGGAAACCTTTGAGCAGTTGTAATTGCTGCTGGATTTGTGGTTCAAAAGGAGGAGGAAGTTCTTGCTTACGAACCTATCGATGAGCAAGACATTTCCGACTTGGACTCGGAAGTAGAATCTATCTATGAGATTGTGGCTAATTATGATACAGACTCAGACTATGATTCAGATCTCTGGACCGAACATCTGTTCATGATGCGAGTAGAAAGGGAAGGAGATGGTGATGAGTTGGTTCCTTTGGAAACAACGAATCAGGTACTGGAGGAAACCCACCAGTATAAAGATCCATCCATGTCAATTTTGGAATGGAGTTTGCCAAATGTCAATGCGAGGGAAGTTTATGAAGTGTCGAGATTTAGGTTTCGATCGACCATAGATATCTCACAGTCTGAGGCGACGGCACAAGTCACGATCACTGAGCTTGAGACTTTGGATATCCCACTCTTGAATGTACAACGCATAAGGGATACCATGCATAACGCAAGAGGTGTATATAACTATATACACATTGGGTTGATCCAGATAGGATTAGTCCCGCTGTTTTATTTACCAGCGGACAGTCCTGTGGTAGCAGTTGTGATCGATAAACGGTGGCGTGAGTTTAAAGATCAGCTGATATCAGGTATACAGGCCAACCTTACACATGGTCCTGTATGGTTCCAAGTCCATCCAAATTTCATGATGGCTTTGAACGATCGCTGTTTGGGGACTTCATTGACCTTGAGGATCAAGTCGATGAACATGGATCGTATGAATCCCCAGGCCAAATTTTTGGCGTATCACACTAGGGTTATTTACCGATTGGTGAATACAACTAGTCCTGGTGTGAGGAACATCTCGAGGCTGACCGAGTTGTTTGAAGAAGGTCATAACAATTACCAACAATTCCATAGGCATGAGGTAAATCCATTGGAATTAACCTCGCCAAGAAGTTAGGTTATGACTGAACCTGGCAGTAGCTCTAGGCCCATTAGTGCGGCTAATATCCGACAAAGAGGTAATGAGATTACTCTCATGTTGGGTGAACCGTCGAGGGTTATTGAGAGAGCTGATAGGCACTTGCCTATGCTTAGCGATAGAGCTGACAGGCATTTGCCTGTGAGGATGCCAATCCTGAGAGAGCCAATAAATCGTGCGCTCTCTGAAGTCTCTTCAAGAGCTAGTGATGTCGGAGACGATGTTATAGTCTCTCGACCAGAGGTTGCAAGTGCACCTCCGCTAGTAGAAGAGGTGTCTCGTAGATCTGTCGATTCAAGGACCCCGTCACAACACACGGGTAGAATTGTTGGGTATAGACAGGTATCATTACCAGTCTACGAGGACCCAGTAGATCAACCGAGAGAAGAGTATATTAGGATGTTAAGAGTAACCAATCTGAGTAACTCTTTATCTGAGATTCCTGAAGTTTGTGAGGTTATCGAGCAGATAGCCAAGCAAAGGTCTATTCCGGTAGACGACATCTGGAGGATGATAAAACCATCCCGAGAGGTGACCAGACACAAGAGTTTTAGTGTCCGAAAAGAAGAACTGAGCACATATGTGGCTCTAACCTTCAAATTTCCTGGATATTATGAATACTCCCTGGATACCTTGATAGACACTGGGTGTAGCATAAGTTGTTCTAGACTCAATGCTCTACCAGAAGAGTGGTGGGAACCACTACATAAATCCATCCACATGGTCAATGTTGACGGTATGGCAACAATTGTTAGCCATCGGGCATTAAACGTGCCGGTCTTTATTGGTGGACAAAAGTTCATCATTAAAGAGATCCTTGCACATCCTTTATTGGAGGTTGATATCATACTTGGTAATGCCTTCCTTAAGGGACAAAGAGAAAATCTTCCCTTTGTGCAGGATTCAGATGACGTCACCATTGGTAGTGTTAAGATCAGTATTCTCCCAGAGCCTAAATTAAGGCTCAAGTTTGGGTTTTATCTGGTAAAACGGACAGAGTACTGTGGTGATTCACCCTGCGAAAGAGCTTTCAGAGTGCGAGCTCAGCGTGGTGATACACGGATGAGCATGAATTGCCGGTTGGTGAAAAAAGAGCATGATTGGATGCAAACCTTATTTTCTCCAACGAGTATCAGTAGTTCTAGCTGGTATGACGACTTGTTTGCAAACGCAAAACAAGAAGTGTATGGCTGCTGTTAAGTTAACAGGGACGAAATGGGATAAGTTCCTTGTGAAATTGGCCGATAACTTTAGTGAACATCCACTAAAGTTATGGACTCGAAATGGCCTAAAGGCTAGATTAGAGTTGAAGGATCCTGGAACCATTATTCGAGCCCGAACATTACGTATACGGCTGAAATGGTTGAGGAGTTTGACAAACAAATTCCTGAGTTGCTTGGAAAAGGCTTGATTAGGGACAGTTATAGTCCACATTCTAGTCATGCCTTTATGGTAATTAACCATGCCGAGCAGGTGCGAGGAAAAACACGAATGGTTATAGACTATCGTCGGCTTAACAAAGCTACAAAAGACGATGGCTATAAGATTCCAACTGCGGGTGATCTTTTTAATAGGATCAGTCTGAGTCAACCAAAATAATTTTCCAAATTTGACTTGAAAAGTGGATACTGGCAAGTCAAGATGGAGGAAGAGTCGGTTCCTCTAACTGCCTTCAATGCTCCGCAAGGGATGTTTGAATGGTTGGTTATGCCATTCGGCCTGAAGAATGCTCCAGGCGTGTTTCAGCGCAAAATGGATAATGCTTTCAAGCAGGTCCGTAAGTTTTGTGCGGTCTATATTGACGATGTGCTAGTCTACAGTCAGACTGAGGACGACCACATAAGGCACCTTGATAAGGTGACTGATGTCTTCCGTCAGGAGGGCATGATTCTATCCGAACGTAAGATAGAATGGTTTAGGGAATCAGCAAATTTCCTTGGCATGGAGATTGAGAAGGGTAAAATTAAGCTTCAAAATCATATAGCCGAGAAAATTATTGAATTTCCTGTCACACTTGAGGATAGGAAACAAGTCCAGGGATTCTGTGGATTTGTAAACTATGCTAGGAAGTTTGTGAAAGATCTGTCCCGAGATCTGGGAAGGATTTCAAAGAAGACATCTTCTACGAATCCTTGGATATGGGAAGATGAAGATACTCAGTTGATTCAGAGGATTAAAGCTAAGGTGAAAAATTTACCTCAACTTGCTTTACCTTCTGATAAAGATGAGTTAGTCCTGGAAGTTGATGCTTCTGACGAGTTTTGGGGAGCAGTTCTCAAGATTAGAAGACGTAAACCAGAACCTGTATGCAAATACTGGTCTGGTAGCTTCAAGGGGTATGAGTTGCGATACCCGATACATGAAAAGGAAGTGTTAGCCTTGAAAAACGGAATAAAGGCTTTCTACATCTTTTTGGCACCTAAGAAGTTCTTAGTGCGCTCTGACTCGACCTATATAAAAAGGTTTATGAGTCTGAACCTTAAGGAGGCTAGGCAAACTAGACTCTTAAGGTTGCAAGAATGGTTTAGCTATTATAAATATGAGGTCGAATACATCTCATCCGACCACAACATAATAACTGACTCTCTCTCTAGAAAACTTGCGAAAATCTCTCTCTCTAAACACTCTGCAGATGGATCCTTCTGCGAAGAGAAAAGTGTGCTGGACATGCAAGAAGGAGGGACACTCCAAGATGGTATGTCCGAATAAGGGAGATGGTGAGCATAGTGATGCTGGTTCCTCGGCTGGAACGAAAGTAGCAGTTCTGTGCTGGCAGTATAAGCAACTGGGGCATCGTTCTTACGAATGTCCTAAGAAGCAGAAAACTGCGGACTCTCGTAAGGGAGTGGCTGAATCTAAGGATAAGGCAATAGCTGAATCCAAAGAGGAAGCGAAACCAGATCTCCAAAAGGAGATGGTTAATCCCAAGGAGGCTGAGGCCAAATCCAAGGGAAAAGCGAAAGAATCCCAGAAGGGGATGGCTGGATCTAAGGGAAAGGTAACAACCAATCCTAAGGAGAAAGCGGAAAGTTCCCGGAAAGGGAAGGTGGATCTGAAGGAGAAGGGTAACACCAACTCTGGAAGAAACACGAAAGATCTTCAGGTGAAGATGGTCGATCCTAAGGAGGGAAGCTCCAAAGGAAAGGAGAAAGTGGCGGATCTGGAGGATAAAGCAAAGGCTAAATCCCAGGAGAAAGCCAGAAAAAAGAGGAGAGCCAAGAGGTTTGGATCCTCTGGTCCGAAGAAGGACGATAAGGTGGAAGAACCTTGGTGGTTTCATTTGACCACGGTGCAGTTCAATTACTGTCGGGAGTACCTTGCTAAAGAGCGAGGAATCTCTATCAACCAGGCTGTAAAGCTCTACAAAGCTCTGTTGGAGAGTAAAGAGGAGCAGAAAAAGCAGGTTGAGGATGAGTATGCTCAGGTAAACACTAAGGCTGAAGCAGAATTCAAAGCCTTGGTGGGAGAACCAATTCCGAGGGTAGAACCCACACCAAGGGTAGATCCCGAAGCAGCGGTAGCAATGGATTGCGATCTGATGTTCGATTTCGAAAAGGCTGAGGAAATCATTGAAGGTAATCCTGGATCTAAGGAGAACCTTGAGGAAGTAATTCCTATAGTCTCGTTCAGGGAGGCTGGTGAACCTGTTCACGGTGGCAAAGGTCACGATGGATTTATCCATGGGGATCTTGAAGGATCCTGGTATTTTGATGAAGACTCATTTGAGGATGGATCCCTAAGTTGGGATGCGTCCGTTGTCTGTGGAGGACTCTTGGGTGGCATCAAACATGATGATAAGCGCCAAGTTGAGTTTTTCGCAAAAAAGCAGTTGAGTACATCAAAGACCTGGAGTATAAGCTGTCAATTATGGCTTCAGGTGAAAAGGAGTTGTCTAGAGTCGAGAGCGAAAGACAGCAGATCTTCTCTACAACTACGTATATAATTCCATGGGATGTCAAGAATTATGAAGTCCCAAAGGTGGTGGTAGACATGAGTGAGTCTTCGTTAGAAGAGAACACTGTACTTCAACCGTATCTACACTGGATATCGGGGAAGTGGCCGTCTCTGAGAATTCACTTAGATATGGTGGGAGTAGCAGCACCTTACGTATATGCGGGATTTTGTGACATTCTGGAGATTGACAGATCAGAACCAGAGTGTATAGAAACCCTGCCTATATTGGTGAGGTATGTACTCGGGTGCCTTGGCTATGGACCAAAATACGTCACGGCATTGATTACTAGCACAATAAGGGAGGAGGAAGACTATCCGCAGTATGGGAAGGTAATACTTCAAAATCTGCAAGTATGGGACATCCACCCTTGTGAGAGTAGACGTCTGGTGGAACCTCAACGACGGGACCTTGATCAGAAAGGTTTATGGCAAAAGTATTACAAGGATAAAACAGTCTGAAAGGCCATAAAGTTTGAGTTGCTGAAAGATGTGTTGGAGCATGTGTTAGCCCGCAAGGACGAATGCTACATGCTCTGTGACGGCCTCATAACCGTCACGATTCCTCAGTCAAATTTGAGTCTCATAGACGAACAAGCAGGAGACCGAGGATGGCAGAGGATGCTCGAACTTCTGGATAGCTTCTGGAAGCGAGAGAACTCTGAGTTGCATCTCCAGACCGATACCTTCGAAGTCTGGAAGAAGATAGCTGACCATACGGACAAGTCCCTGGCTCAACAAATTGAAGATGATGCTGAGAGAGTGCGGCAAAGTATAGAAAGCCATCGTCAAAAGGAGCACTTCTCTGAAGCACCAGTTGGCGAACCAACAAACGCCAACGAAAAAGCGGAAGGAATCTCCCAGGACAATGCCATGATGCAGACGGGAGAAGAAGAGGGTAGCTTAGGACAATTTTTGTCGGCTTTAGAATAGCCCCACTAACTTTAGATTCCTTATTATCTTTTAGCTTTTTAGCTTTTGAGCTGGCAAACAGTGCATAGACACCAGCTCCTTGTGTATATATTCACAAGTCCTCTACCTCATTTGGGGAGGCAAATCGAATAGAGAATTTCTCTCTCAAAATTCTGAGTAAGAATTTTCTGAATCGCTCTCCGAATACCTTAACGAACCAAGAGTAAGGTGGTTAGAATTAATCAAAATTGGTTAAGACTAACGGAAGGTCAGATCGATAGATCAGAACCTTGTAGGGAGTATAGCTTCTAGCTGAAACCTTGGATGAGGAGTGTCTATATAAGACCCTCAGTGTAAGGGCATTGGAATGACACAGAAGAGCCTCTCCAGTTTGCGGATACGTTCGCTGAATTCTCTAGTTTGAGAATTGTGTTACTCTTGGATCTTTGACGTCGCGGAAGCTTGGTGAACCCTGAGCAACCCACTGGATTAAGGTATGATAAACTTTCCGCTGTGTAGTTTATGTTAATCTTCGTGATCTAATAAGATTGTGAAGGTGGTGCTCAAGCACGACTGTTGCGAAAGCACGAGTCTTATGACTGATTGTCCAAACCCCGAGCTCCTACACTTGGATCACGGTGTTGGCAAGGATTCTGCTACGGGACTACTAAACACTGTAGTAGATCGACTGGCAAGCATTTCGGCACAAATAACGCAGCTGACTGAGCTTGTAGATAGCTATTCTAAGAAATTAGAAGAGCTGACTCTCTTGCAGAGCGAATTCGATGAGTATTTCCTTGAAGGTAAATCCAATCTTGGGTTTGCGGCAAGTTCGAGGTACTCAAACGAGTATTCGAGATTGGCAGAACACCGACGACAGAGACAATTAAGAAAATCATCTTAAGTTCGGTATCTGGGTGTCTTTATTGGTATCAGAGCCGCTTAAGATAAAAGTTTAATTGTCTGGAAAAGGTTTGATTAAGAGGATTAAGTAAGGAAGGATAAAATTGATACAAGATAAAAGTATAGGATATAAAAGAAGAGTTTTTTATTCTTTTTAGCCCCTAGGATAGATCGGAAAAACGAAAAGTATAGGATATATTTGATAATTAAGCCAAAAATTAATAAAAGGATTAAAGTGTCACATCTATATATATTAAAAGATGGTTTTCAAATAATAATAGAAGTAATAAGTATTTATAAAACAAAATAATATACGGGGGGATGATTCTAAGCAGATGACTTGGAGGGGGAGACTCATCGTTACTCGGTCCTCCCTCTACACAAAAGAAAACCTTGATCACCTTGCTCTCCAATTGGGGTTCGAAGTGTTCCATCCGTAGGGCGTTTGGCGATTTTCCGGTCTCCTTGGGATGGACGACCAAACCAGAGGTGGAGGAGCGCGGTGCAGGGTCAGGGGAACCCTGGGAGAATCCTGATCTGGTCCTTTCGGTTCTTAACCCAATTGTCCGAATCGCCTTTCCTTCTAATTAACTCTCCTGCTTTTGGCTCTCCCCCAACTTTTGCCAACTTCTCTTAGGTTTAGATGGTACTGATCTCCGTTTAATTTTGGACAGCTTTGCTTGTTGAAAATGGAAAAATTCTTCTCTCTGACAAAGCGTTTGAGTGAACAACCATGCATCGGAATCATGTGAAGCTTTAAAGTAACTACTCTGGCACAAGCCAATTGGTATCAACAAAAGGACAGCATCTCTTATCTCCTACTAATAGTAGCTGAGAAAAATACTCTTCTTTAAGTTATTTTCATGTCCCCCATCTGTTTACTCTGGAAACCTAGAAAAAAATGCCATCACTAGTGAGCTACCATGGAGATTTCGTGGAAGGAAATGAGAGGATGAAAATTTCAGTGTTCTTTCGAAAAATGCAGGGCAATAAAAGAATCTATTATGCCTGTAGATCTCTACTACAATCTGATATGTCTATCAAAAGTTTCACCTATTTAAAAATCCAAATTTCTCTAAACCATGATTTGCTTTGCTTCATGTCAATAGGAATCAAGGACGGTAAAATGCGTAGCTTAATCTCTTGGACTTGCCTCACTACTTGATCCCCTGTCCGATTTGTCGTTCTTCATTGGTAACATAATTACTTTTGCTTCTGTATTGCAAGCTCAGACTTTTCTTTTAATCCCCTAAAATTCCTTTAAGAATGGTGTTCTCCACATCACGGGAGTGTTGCCACATCTGTTCGAAAAATAATCGTTGTTATGAGGAAAGCTTGTTCAGATATTGTGTTTTTGTGGGCAAGGTGGACATAAAGGATCAATTAGCTTTCCAGAATATTGTAAACTCCCATTGTTTCCCTTCTCTATGATGTGAGAAGATTTTTTTTTTTATGTGTTTCTCAGGATGAGGAGGAATTGTGGGAGAGAAGGGATGTTGTTTATATAGAGGAGTCCAAAAATAATGCATCCAAAAAAAAAACAATAACTTGGAATTTAAGAAATGTCATTAAAGTTTTCGAAATGCTAAACTCAGGAGGAGAAGTCAGACTACTTATTATTACTACTACAACAACAATATATGCCACGAAATTATCATTAAAATAAATTAGAAATAATTGAAATTTCGTATGAAAAAAAACAATTTGCAGAATAATAACTCAATGCATGGACATAAAGTAAATTCGAATGACGAAATTTCCAGTTACTATATGTAATACTGTTCATACATTTGTGAGGTATATATAACTATGGAGTTATAATTTACAAATAACTAAAATATTTTTATATATATTCTCTTCTCGGAGCTGGCATTGATTCGATGATATATGGCATTGATTAGATGACATTTAAGGTTTTGGGAAGGGACTCTTTCCCTGAGGCCTGACCGGGATGACGGGGCGCCGGTGTTCCGCCGTGGTGGCACTCCGGCGGTAGGTAATTGCCTCCCCCGCAACCACCACACCCGTTCACCAACTAATGGGCCATCTTCTTCTTCCCCCTTATCACTGGGGAATGAATGAATGGGTAGGATATGAAATTTATTATGTTTATTGGGCAATTGAATCATTGTTGAGTTTAATTTTGTATGCATAATGTTGAGAATGAGTTGAGTATATCATAATAATCGGGAATGTTAGGTAAAAGGATTCATGGATTCCAATTTAATGAGTTAGATGGAAATTGAAAGAAAAGGAAACCTATGTTAAGTTTTCTTTTTTACTTTATACATAATCAATATAAACCTTAAAATTATCATATATTTTTTTTGGCTATAATAATGGTAGGTTTGTTCTGATTTTAAGTAGTAATATTTTTCCCATAAATTTTTAATTCCGAATTGAAATTTATAATTTAGAACTAACTCGTTCCTGACTGAGTAAAAAATTTTATTTAATCGGTATTATATTAACTAAATAAAATCATATACCAAGTATATGTAACCGAGACCACTATGACGAAAAGACATAAATGACCTTATTATACTAAGAATGGTCTCTGCAGCTAAGCCCTAATGCAAAGATATTGTCATGTGGGTAAAGATGATGGGATTGGAGATAACAGCAAAAGAAGGCAGGAGAAGTGAAGAGAAGGAATGTTCTACTGTATTGGTTATAAAAGTAATTACAAACAATTACAAAATGTATAAAAGAAGGGAAAAATGCTTCATTAGTCCGTTGTTGAATATGTTACCTTCATTTTCTTCGTTCTTTTGTCTATGCGATGGCTTGCGTTCTTCGACCTTGCAATTAAATAAATTACTCGATTGAGTTCTTGATCCATTAATCCCGTATTCATTCATCATCTTCTCGAATTGATCCTGAAGATCATTGCCAGTACTGGTCAAGATTAGGAAACAAGGCGGATTACGAGATCTCCCACCGCGAATCTCCGACTTATCCATACAGGGGATCGACAGGGAGTGTGACTGCGAAGTACACAGGGAGCTAAATCAGAGAAGGCAGACAAGCAATGATATGAACTGGAGCAAGTTTATCGTACCAATTTCTTAGTCAGATGCTTAACTCCTTTCACTTTTATGAGTCCACTTTACGTTCACGAAGTAATCATATGAAAAAATTTTCAATCACTTTCTTGTTACGGAGATAGTGTCATTTATTTCTTTTTCTTATACATGATTAAGAAATACTGAAAATTAAAATATGAATTATGTAATATAAAAGAATAAAGTACCTCAACTCACTATTGTGGTCGATGGTCGAGTTCTACATACTATTCCAGCCATCATAAATCAAGTCAAATCGAGATGGAGTCACGTTACTCCTGTTGAGCAGAGAACTCAAGCAACCTGAATAAGATATCTCGAGGAGCTTCGGTGCCTAATGCGAGAAAATGCCATCCAACTAATCATCGAGTGGTCGAAAAGCAGATTCTATTCGATTAGCAAGGAAGTCTTCCTCTAGTTGATCAAAGCAATCATCTTGAGAAGCCAGATGGAAGCGTTCCATCCAGGTAATTAAAGAAGTAAGATGGAAGATTTTGTCAAGCCGATGTGATCAACTCGAGTAGCTTTCATCAAACGGGACGAGGAAGTCTATTCAATCTTGTCGAGAAAGCGAGTTTATTCCCGTGGAAGCCCAAACTTTTTACAATCATTTCATTCCTTTAAATGCATCAAAAAATGGTTCTACCTGTTATAAAACTAAGAACAGAACGAGGAAGAAGGAAAACGAGAGAACAAAATGAGAAGGAAACTAGGGAGAATTTTCTTATTAGATTTCAAAAGCATCGTTACAACTGAATTACAAAGTTCTCTATTTATAGTATAAATAGATGAAACGTTTCGGTAAATGAAGAGTTTTGGCAGGCAAAAAGTTTCGGTAGTTACTTCTCGGAGTCATAATGACATTCACAAGTATTCATAATATTCTCTCTTAAATGACCATTATGATATTGCTTCGTTAAAAATCTTATGGGAAAAATACTGTGATCAAGGGACAAAGAATGCAATATTTTTACATCCCTTCTTCATAGCCTCATCGTAGATCTCCAAGTCTACGCATACCAACCTTTTGTCTAAGTTTTTCAAAAGGTTGTGGTAGGCAAAACTTTTATAAATAATCTGAAGAATAATTTGTTGAATGTCAATATCACCATTCTTCTGAATATCGCGAATGAAAAGGAATTTTGGTGATATGTGTTTCATTTTATTTATGTCAAGCGTTTTCACGACAATTGGACTACTCAATGAATGCACTTTATCCATATAAAATCTTTTTAACACCTTTGATGTATAAGCACATTGATGGACGAAAATTTCATTCAATAAATGCTCAATCTAAAAGCCGAGACATAACTTTGTTTTTCCGATATCTTTCATCTCAAATTCTTTCTTGAAATAATCAACTATTTCAGACAGTTCATCAGTGGTTCCAATAATATTCAGATCATCAACATAAATCGCAATTAATACAAATTGTGATTCAGGTTTCTTAATAAACACACATGAACTATTGAATCATTTTGATATTCATTTTTTCAACAAATATTCACCGAGGCGTTTATACCACATAGGTTTAAATTGTTTCAATTCATATAGAGATCTACATAATTTGAACGAATAAAGGCCTCGACGATCTGAATTTCATGCTTCTGGCATTTTGAATCCTTCAAGTAATTACATGCTTCTGAACGAGTAAAGGTCTCGACGATTTAGCGCCATCTCAATCCGTCAAGGATCTTGCAGACTATAGTCATTTTCTTTTCTTTCATCGCTTTCTGGGAGAGCTTCGTGCTGATAACGTGTTATAAAACTAAGAATGAAAAGAGGAAGAAGGAAAACGAGAGAACACAATGAGAAGGGAAATGGAGAGAATTTTCTTACTCATTCTAAAAGCATCGTTACAACTGAATTATAAAGGCATTTATTTATAGTATAAATAAATGAAACGTCCTAGTAGATGAAATGTCTTGATAGATTAATCGTCTCGGTAAATGATCAGTTTCGGCAGACGAAGAATCTCGACAGGTACTTCTCGGAGTCATAACCACATTCACAAATATTCATAATACTACGTACTCTTTTGGAAAAATTTTAATTTTCTAGTTAGCATTTAATTTCATTGTTTATTTTCTAGTTAGTAATTAATTTTCTTTTTTGGACGACCTCCATAAACAAAGTGCCTTCTAGTATAGTCTGAATTAAGTACCTCATCCTCACCACCGGACTCTCCGTCAAGGGCAGCCTCCTCACCACCGGACTCTCCGTCAAGGGCAGCCTCCTCACGACCCTCCTCTCTGTTCGCCTATAGAACGGATCACGTCGGAAATATTTGGCAAAGGACTCACAGGAATTGAATTGTGGTCGCCAGTAAGAAGATGCACGATTTTATTGAAATGAAATGCAAGTCTTACAATCTTAAATTAAAAGAACAGGGCTTACAGCCATCAGAAATGGAAAAGTGCAAGCGGTAACAACAACGTGGAAATTTGTGACGGCGGAGAACTTGTGACGAAGGCCTTGGAAGCTCGCTCCGTCGGTGGCAGTTGCTGGCGGGAAGCTGTGACGAAGGCCCTACGAGCTCACTCTGTCGGTGATGTCGCTGGCGGGAGGTTGACGGCAAAGGCCCTACGAGCTCACTCTGTCGGTGGAAGGATAGTTGACCTATGAGCCGGGTCAAGGCGTCTAATTCCTAAGGTTGACGAACAAACTTCAGAGGTTTTGGCTGTGTGTATTCGTGTCCTGTCTTGAAAAATTCCTCTGCTATTTATAGAGGATTTGTAAGCGATCAACGCGTAACAGTTAGATCACTTTGCAGATCGTGTTGCAGATTGTGATCCCTAATGTCGTGGGAGTGTCTCAACAACCCCCTTAATATATGGGATCACGTTCTTGGATATTTAAGATCAGTTACGATCTTAACAATCGTGATTGAAAATGAATAAATTTATTTCAACCTCGTCGACTTGACTGATCTGTACGGACTAAGATCGACTTGGTCGACTTATCCAGGTTTCCGTCGACTCGACCCTACTAGTAGACCTAGCTACTGTTGAGTCATCTTGATTAATTTTGATCACCATATTCCTTTGTTGTGAGTCGACCTAGTCGACTTCGTTGTGAGTCGACCTAGTCGACTCCGTTCGTAAGTCGACCTAGTCGACTTCGTTGTGAGTCGGCCTAGACGACTATATCTTGGGCCGACTCGGAGTGTGACTTGAGGGATTACTGGGTTTCTGTTCTAAACCCAGGCCCAAAATTAATTGCCATGTCAACATAAGCTCCCCTTTTATGCTGGGTTGGCTATGTCGACTCAGCAGAAATCATACCCTATATAAGGGAGAGTCATCGTCCTTTTCCCGCACTTTTCTTCCTTGCTCAACACTTCTCCATCTTCTCCAAGAAACCAGAAACCCTCGCTTCCCAGAAAACTCTTCGTCTCCTTCCTCAAAACTCTTCCGATCCTTTAAAAGATGTCGACTTTTAAGAGTTTTGAGCTCCACAATTGGCGTGCGGGGCCACTCGGACCCGTTCCGGTCGTGGAGGAGCAGGGGTCGGGCATCACTCTTGGGCCCATCTTGCCGGAGAAACTTTTCCCGGAGACGGTGCTGCTCAACTATCTCATCACTGAGAGGCCCATCCCGATTTGCCATCCCGACTTCGTCGATCCCCTCAACTGGGAAGGTCAGGGATCCTTCCTATGTTTTCCTTCCGCATCTAAGTCTGAGATGGTAGACTGGCTTGAGATGTGGGAAGAGCATTTTACAAAGAGGTTTAGGGCTCAGAAGATCTTGAGATTCTTTAGGATGTCCGTGGCAGACAAGAACTGTGACCCTAGGGTTTGTTCGGCCATGCTGCCTTTCTGGAACTCTACTGTCAACTGCTTCTATTTTCCAGAGGGTCCTATGTCTGTTACATTGGCCGATGTGAAGATTTTGATCAGGTGCAAAGTCAACAGCCTTCCTGTTCGGCAGTATTCTCAGGCAACTGATATTAATCCCAAGGGCGCCCTTCAATATATGGAGGTGGTGAACAGGCATCTGAAGATGGCCTCAGCAGGCAAGGGTCCAGATGAGAAGTTGTCAACTGAAGTTTTTGGCGCCCGGGAAGAGGTTGAGTTCCTCAGCACCTGGCTGAGCAAATTTGTTTACTGCTTCCCTGGGAAGAAGGTTAGCCACACTTCTTATGCGGTGGCCAACTTTTTGAGGGAGACTAATGAAGAAATCGCCTGGGCTCCCTTTGTTTTGGGTCTACTTTATCACGATCTGGACAGAGCGACGTCTCAAATCAAGCCATTTCCAAAACATCCAGCAGGAGGGTTGCTCTGGCTAGTCCATCTCTGGTCGGCCATGTGGATGCCGGGATTGACCGGGTTCAAGGGTCCTTCTTCGCCCCTTGAATCCGCTTATTATGGGGAAACCATACTGGAGCAGTGCTGCCAGCGTAGGGATCAATGGCTTATGACGTCGATCACTGGTCACCTAAAGCATATAGTCGACTTTGGCAGGGTGGATCGACGCAACTGGGCACCCTTTCCCGGCGGTAAGACATTTGCTCAGGAAATCAAACTTCGAGCTGCTCGTGGCTTCTGGAATGGAGTGTTGACCCGCAGGGATCTGCCAGTTATCTTCGACGGCTACCTGACCTTCGAAGCCTATAACCCTCAACTGTGTGCAAGGCAGTTTGGGTTTATCCAAAGTGTAGCAGTTCCACTTGCTGATCCTGCCGGCGGCTTATGCGGGGACAGGATGAAAAGGATTGTGTGCAAGTCGATTAGCCCGAATACCCTCGACTTGCTCAATGAAAAGACGCAGCTCTCCCAGATGGAATTCCCATCTGATACTTCTGCCTGTTTCGCCACACAGTTCTTTACCGTGCTGTGGTCGACTACATACGAAGAGCTGCGGGCCTTGATGCACTTCTTGGAGGTCTCCAAGGAGCCTGATTTTTACGTCGGTGACGCGCACATCAAAGCGATAGGTAAAGACTTAGCTTTACTCCAAAAATATTGGTTTCTTAATGTTAATCATGAGTCTTCTCCTTTTCAGGATCAATGGTTCCTCAAGGCTCTGGAAGACCCAAACCTAAAGCCCCCCTTGCCCCTGCTCCTTCTAGACTCAAGTCGACCGGCAAGGGGAAGGCTAAAGTTGCGGACTCCAGGGAGATAGTCGTAGGCGATCCTTCTAAGGCTAGATCTAAAGGCGCCCCAAAGCGCAAAGCGGCCGAGGGAGAAGACCTTGAGGAGATGCCTCTATCCCAGAGGAAGAGACTGGCGAAGGTAGCGACTTCCTCTCGCAGGTCGCCAACTATTGCAGCGGCGACCCCATCCAGGTCGCCAACTGTAGCAGCGGCGACCCCATCCAGGTCGCCAACCGCTTCGGCAGCGACCTCATCTACCCAGGCACCAGCTGCGGTACCAGTGTCCTCAGCTGTAGTCGACGCTTCACGAAGGCCAGCTGCAGAGGTATGTCTATGACGGCTCCAGTTCTGTTTCGAGTTTTTATATCTGATCCATACTATATTATCTAGGGAGAGTCTTCAGATGGGGATGACGACCAGCCTATCTCCCATGTCTTAGACAAAGCTTCGGTCGCCAAGGTGAGTTGAATTCCATGTTGATGTATCATTACTTTAGTTCATATATGAACTTTTTGGTTCTGCGTCATACTCTGTTTCAGGATCAGCGCATTCCTGAGGCCTTGGTTCAAGAAGAACCGGCTGCTTTAGATGTCGCGATCTTAGGCGACTTGCCGACTCGATCGACTCATGAGGAAGAAGGCCAAGCTATTCCTTTTCTTCCAGTCCAAACTCCTACAACTGCGATGGTATGTGTCTTTATTCTAAACAACACATAGTAGTATCATTGCGATTTTAACTGAGGTTCTTGTATCCCTCCTTATAGGCTCGTCCGAAGAGGGTAAAGGTGCCTGCTGGCCGACGAAAGATTCCTACTCCCCCTTCTTCTCCGGATGAAAGCTCTGAGGATACATCGCCTCCAGAGGTAAGTACTAGACCATATGAGATCGTTGGCCTTCTTAGGGTACTGTTTAACAATATTTTGCCTCCTATTCATCAGGATCCTGCTGCAGCGACTTCTGAGTCAAGCAAAGACCCGTGGGTGAAGCTTCACGAGGATATTGAAGAATTTTGCCAACTTCTGCTCGTTGACCCCTTAAGCGTCGACCAATTTAGGAGGATGCAGAAGCTGTTGAAGAGGATCGAGACATCCCCTCGGGTCACGGACGAAATTCTGGGGGCCTGCAAGAGCTTCAGGTCGACGTACTGGACCCGCTGGAGGGATTACTACGCCGACCTGCTCACCTTCGACTCAACTGACTTGAAGATTCAGTTGATCAATGAAGCTCGAGGGCAGGCCTCTAAAGCTGCACAGGACGCCCGCCAACATTTGGTCGATGTGCAAGAGAAGCTGACCGAGGCAGAAAGACAGATAGAGTTCTACACGAACCTCAAGAATGATCTAACTCGGCAGCTTGCGTCGATCAACACTCAAGAAATCGAGGAGCTGGAGGCCAATGCTGAGAAGGATAGAGAGAAGGTCGTCGACCTTTATGCCCAGCGAAACAAGGTGAACGCGAAGCGACGAGCTCGTAAATCCCTTGTCCTCGATTTCAAAGAAGTTGGCGGGTTATGGAGACTAGATTTGTAACCAAAGAACAATGCAATTCCATTGTTTTTGCTTTACAAATCAAATACCTCGTGTCTCGAATGAATTTCTGCCTACTACGCTCAATTCATTCTTCCAAACAGCGTTACTGAAGCCTAGCGCGATTTTCTTAGGAATTAAGCGCTTCCCAAATTAATGGAGTCCTTTGTCTTAGGATTTTATGATGAGCTTCCCAGATAGTCGCGCGATAGGGTTTGAGATATTTGCCATTGACCTTCAATGGGTGTTTAACCCCACTTTTTGTCACAAGCCGATAGCTATTAGATGAGTATGTTTCGCATATTCGATATGGACCTTCCCAATTAGGGGACCATTTACCCAAAGCTTGGTCTTTCGACTTAAGGGGAAGAATGTAATGACCCGAAATTTTACACCCTTGAAATTAAGGTATATGTGATGAGTCGAAGATGAATAATAAGGACTTATGTAAAATTTGAGTATAAATGATGTATATCTAAGGGTGTGAACGTTTAGACATGTGATGGATTAATAATGGATAGACAACCCCAGGCGAGAGTGAGGACGGGTTATCCCAGTCGACGCGAGGCACAAGTCGAGGTTCGCTTGTGACTGAACTACAATCGTGACACAAAGACGAGTAAGTCGACGCGAGACACAAGTCGAGGTTCGCTTGTGACTGAACTACAATCGCGACACAAAGACGAGTAAGTCGACGCGAGACACAAGTCGAGGTTCGCTTGTGACTGAACTACAATCGCGACACAAAGACGTGTAAGTCGACGCGAGACACAAGTCGAGGTTCGCTTGTGACTGAACTACGATCGCGACACAAGGACGTGTGAGTCGACACGAGATACAAGTCGAGGCTCATTTACGACTGAACTATGATCGCGACGCAAGGACGCGTAAGTCGATGTGAAATATAAGTTGACGCGATTTAAGGGGGGGTGCGACTTGACATCATTAGCGATTGAGCAATGATTGCGATTCAGTACGCGCGACTGACGCGAGATGCAAGTCGACACGATTCAAGGGAATGCGACTTGACACACCAACCATCACACGTTCAAGTGGCTGTCTATGGTCTAGGTGGTGAAGCAAACCTCCCTCATGAGAGAGGCGCACATGTGGCCCTTGAATGAATATCCACTATTGATTTTGATGACATAGACAAAGACTTCCAAGAATGAAATATGGTCATTGGATCAGGTTGAGTAGATAACTAAATATAGTATATACTAATGTTAGGGGAGTCCAAATTAGAATGATGATAATTTGGACTTTAGCTACTAACGGATAAGGAAATGGGATTTTTCATGAGGGGGTGGAAGCGGTGAACCCCATTTGAAAAGGGGGGAGTTCGTCATCTTCCACATTCACACCCACACTTACAGACCAAAAACACTTTGGGGAAAAAGAAGAGAAAAGAGAGAGGAGAGCTTGGGGGGAAAGCTTCCGGCCAAGAAGAAAAGGGGAGAAAGTGAGGTGTTTCAATCCACAAAAGTGGATCCAAGGGCAAGAAGAGCTAGGCGTCGAAGGTGTGAGAAGCTAAGGGCCGAAGGAAGGTCACCTTCACGGGCTGAAGTAGTACGGAGAAGGGCGGAGCTTACTAATTTGTGTCGAGGAGCAACCGGACGGTAACCCCTACAACCTACCTCCGCTTTTAAGTTTAGTTGTGGTGCATGCTGTTGAGAATATTATATGTGGTTGGGCTGTGAATTGGAAGTGGTTTGGAGAGGGTTAGAGGGTGGCCGAACCCTTAAAGGTGAGGGAAGCCATCCGAATCCCTTTACGTTGAGTATGTGTATGCGTGTGGTTGTTGGCCTACCGAAAGGCTGCGCTTGGGGCGAGCCTTGAGAGGAATGATTGCGGTCTTTAAGGGCTGGAAAGGACTGAGGTTAAAGTGTGGAATAAGGGAGCGTTGAGCCCCGTGGTGGCTGCGCTCCATCTCACGCTCTAAGAGCGGAATCGTGTGGCTTTGGCCATGGAAATCAAATCGGCTAAAGGCTGGAAATTATGCGGCGTTGTGAGGCCGGAACGGGAGCCTGGAAGGGCTGTCCTTCGTGCTAGAAAAGCACGGAAAGGTTATGCTCGGGGGTGGATGGGAGGTGAAACTGAATGGAGTAACATTCAGTGGAAACGAGCAAGATAAATGAGTATGCTCAAGTCCGAATAAGGGACTGTAGGAAAGGAGTTTTAATGTGAGGATTTGTGCCCACATTCCCACCTTAAAAGGGAGTGGGAATGTGGTAGAAACAAGTGGAATTGGACGGGGAAAAGTTAAAGCCGAATGGATTTATTAATGAGACTAAAAGGTATAATTTTCGGTGGAAACGAGTGTGGAAAGGTGTTAAGTTTCGGGATGATGTGTTTGGAGTTTGAATCTGAGATTTTAAGGGTGTATTCATACCTTAGTTAAGGTATGGAAAATGCTAGAAATGAATGGAAATTGTTGAGAATAAGTGGAAGCCGAATTGTACTTAAAGTCGGTACGCAGGATGTTCCAAGGAGGGAACGAACATGAGATGAGTATACGGTTTCACTAGCATAAGGGGCTATGTGCTTGGAGTTTGGTTTTGAGATTTTAAGGGTACCTTCCTACCTTAGTTAAGGTGTGGGAAATGATAGAAACGAATGGGAATGGTTGAGATAAGGTGAAAACCGAATTGGTTTAAGGCCAGGGGTTATGACGTCTCAAAAAGGGATAAATGGTTCTCGAACACGTTGAATGGAATGTATGGTTTCTTGTGGATGTATGTGGGGTTTTAAAATGAAATGGATTTTAGTTCCTTGCAGGTTTAAGAAGGGTTCTTAGGCTACGCATCGTGAATGGACAAGATTTATTTAATTTTCAAAAAAAAAATTGAGCCAGTAGCTCATATGTATGTAACGAATGTTCATTCAATCAATGGAAATGCAATGTTTTTGCATAAATCAAATTGTTCGGATCCTTTCAAGTGGTATCAGAGCCTAGGATCGTTTTGGAGTGATAAGGGTGGTATTTGAGCTAATTTTTACATTGAAAATGCACTTTGTGTCATGCGCATGTGTATGTGATTGTTTGGATTGGATTGGAGTTGATTCGGATGAGTTGGTATTGAGGAAAAAGTGAATGGAAATTAGCTCGGAATGGCCAAATTATGTGTGCATGAGAGCACATGAATGGGTGTTTGGTTTGAAAAGATTGAGGTATAAACATCATTGAAAGTGATGGAAACAAGTGTTTGGTGTGTTTAAGGCATGATACCGAAAAGGAACCACCTAGGAAGGGGATCGATTTGAGTTGAAATGTGTGTATTGAGGCTGCAAGTGCGCGCCTCAATTGGAATGAGTGAGATGTACGACTAAATGTTCGAATGTTGATTTGGTAGGGAAATGACGAGTGAAGGAGTGCCCATAGCGGTGCGTGAGTTCACTGAAGTGGAACATTCTCTTCCAGAGAAGAGGAAGACATACCTTATGGGACAGTATCGGAAGATGGATCCTCCAAGATTTAAAGGGGATGAAGGGCCTGAATTGGCAGAAGACTTTATTAATGACGTGGAAAAGATCTACGACTCCTTGGTGTGTACACCCGAGGAGAAATTGTGCCTAGCCGAATACTCGCTTCAAAGAGGAGCGGAAGCTTGGTGGAAGACAAGTAAGGGAAGTGCCAAGAGGGGCCAAAATGAGGATGCTTGGACAATGTTCAAGACGGCATTCCTAGACAAGTACTTGCCATTTTCTTATCGGACGGATAAGGCATGGGAATTTGCTCAACTGCGCCAAGAAAACATGTCGGTAGATGAGTATGAGACAAGGTTTACAGTTTTATCTCATTACGGACCTATCATGGATGAGTTGAGTCGGGCAAGGAAATTCGAATTGGGGTTGGATCCCCATATTAGGATGCAATTGTCCACGCTTTGTTTGACCACTTATGAAGAAGTGTACAAGAGGGCTCAGAATGCGGAAATGTCATGGAAGGCAGTAAAGGAGGTGGAGGAAGCTGAAAGGGCAAAGAGAAGGGTGGAGGGCGGAATGCCTCCTCCTAAGAGGTTTAGGCCGAGTGGGTCCTTCTCGGGTCAGAGAGGATTTGTGTCACGACCTCCGCGTCCTCCTATGCCTATGAGGAGCTTTAACCGAGGGGGAAACCAAGGCTCAAGGATGAGCGGCCCTCCCACTTGTCCTCGGTGCAACAAACAACATTTTGGGTTCTCATGTGTAACCAATGAGCCCTTGTGCTACCAATGCGGGAAACCGGGCCACTTAAGGAGGAATTGCCCTCAAAGCGGTGGAGAGGTGAGTAGCCGAAGGACTGGCATGAGTGCTCCCAGAGGAAGAGGTGGCATGAGACTTGGTCCGACAGTGACGGCCTCCAGAGGATCGGTGAGCGGACCGGTGGTTAACGCTAGGCTGAATGCGCTTACTGAGGATGAGGCGAATGCCTCACGAGGAGTGATCTCAGGTACGGTTCAACTTCAAGGTGAATTACTACGTGCATTGTTTGATACTGGTGCGACGCATTCATTTGTGGCACAAAGGTGTGTGGAATTGCATGAATGGCCGGTTGAGAAACTTGAGAAACGGATGCGTGTGGTGTTGCCTTCGGGAAATGAATTGGAAATAGAGGAAGCATGTTATGCATGCGAGTTGATGGTTGCGGGATTGAGTTTTGTGATTGATCTCATTGTGCTGCAGATAAGTGACTTTGATGTGATATTGGGCATGGATTGGTTGGTTTCGAGCCATGCTCAAGTGGATTGTGAATCGAAGCGACTTTTGATCACGGATGAGAAAGGGAAATCCCGTGAGTACATAGGCCATGGAGGATACGGCCGAATTTTGATGGTATCTGCAGTACGAATGTACAGGTGGATGAGGACAGGACATAAAGTGTATCTTGCGTTGATGCTTAACAAAGAAGCTGAAATTCCAAGGTTGGAGCAAATAGAAGTGGTAAGGGACTTCGCGGATGTATTTCCGGAAGAGCTGCCAGGATTACCACCGGAGAGAGATGTAGAGTTTGAAATCGACTTACTTCCGGGGACCGCTCCTATTTCGCGTGCTCCATATCGAATGAGTTTGGTTGAGTTAAAAGAATTGAAAGCACAGTTGCAAGAACTAGTAGAAAAGAAATATGTACGTCCTAGTGTAAGCCCGTGGGGCGCACCTGTACTGTTTGTAAGAAAGAAAGACGGTAGTATGAGATTATGTATAGACTATCGTTTGTTGAATCAAAGAACGATTAAAAATCGTTATCCTCTACCTCGTATAGATGACTTGTTTGATCAATTACAAGGATCCGTCGTATATTCGAAAATAGATCTCCGGTCGGGATATTATCAGATTGGCGTGAGAGAAGAGGATATTCCTAAGACCGCGTTCAGAACACGTTATGGGCATTACGAATTCAGAGTAATGCCGTTTGGATTGACAAATGCGCCAGCGGTGTTTATGGGATTAATGAACCAAGTGTTTAGACCGTACTTGGATCACTTTGTAGTGGTGTTCATAGATGATATCCTCTTGTATTCCAAGAGCTGGGAAGAACATAAGAAACACTTAGAGATTGTGTTGAGGATATTGAGAGAAAACAAATTGTATGCCAAATTAAGTAAGTGTGAATTTTGGCTTGAAAAAGTAACATTCCTTGGCCATGTGATATCGGCCACAGGAGTGGAAGTAGATCCTTCGAAGATTGAGGCAATAAAAGAGTGGCCACGCCCGAAGAGTGTGTCTGAAGTTCGAAGTTTCTTGGGATTGGCAGGCTATTATCGAAGATTTGTGGAAGGATTTTCGAAAATTGTAGCTCCCATAACGAAACTCTTGAGGAAGGATGTCAAATATGAGTGGTCGGACAAATGTGAAACAAGTTTTGAGGAATTGAAGAAGAGATTGACTAGTGCGCCGATTTTGACATTGCCAACGGGAACGGGTGGTTTTGTAGTATATTGTGATGCTTCGGCACAAGGCTTGGGTGGAGTGCTAATGCAACATGGAAAAGTTGTAGCCTATGCTTCGAGACAATTAAGGAAGCATGAGGAAAACTACCCTACACATGACTTGGAATTGGCTGCGGTGGTGTTTGTGTTAAAGTTGTGGAGGCACTACTTGTATGGAGAGAAATTTGAAATCTATACGGATCATAAGAGTTTGAAGTATTTGTTTACTCAACAAGAGATGAACATGAGACAACGCCGATGGGTGGAATTGTTAAAGGATTATGATTGTACAATTGTGTACCATCCTGGAAAGGCTAATGTAGTGGCGGACGCATTGAGTCGAAAACACATAGCTCTCATGTGTTTGATTAAGGAAGAATCAAAGATGATCGAACAAATGGGCAATCTAAATATTCGATTGGAAGATTCGGACGGAACATTATATGTGGCCAGGGGGCAAGTAGAACCGGAAGTAATTGGAATGATTAGAGACGCCCAAGTTCGTGATGAATACTTGGTGATTGTAAGAGAAGGGCTTGGGACGACACCTTATGAACGGTTCAAGTTAGCGGCCGATGGGTTGCTAAAATTTCAAGGAAGGATTTGTGTTCCGGAAGATGTTGTAGTAAAGAAAAAGCTTTTGGATGAGGCACATAAGACCGCATATGGTGTGCATCCCGGAATAACGAAAATGTACCGGAACTTGAGACAATTTTATTGGTGGCCTAAGATGAAAAGAGATGTCGCCAGATATGTGAACCGGTGCACCGTTTGCCAGATGGTAAAGATTGAACATCGAAAGCCAGGGGGATTGTTGGAACCACTGCCTGTACCCGAATGGAAGTGGGAAGATATTGCAATGGACTTTGTGACGAACCTACCCAAGGGTGGTCGTAATATGGATTCGATATGGGTGGTGATGGATAGGCTAACGAAGTCAGCCCACTTCATACCAATACAGATAAATTGGTCTCTTGATGCCTTGGCAAAGATTTATATACGAGAAGTGATAAGGTATCATGGAGTGCCTCACACTATTACTTCAGACAGAGACCCACGGTTTACCTCGAAATTGTGGAGAAGTCTCCAAGGAGCTTTGGACACAAAGCTGCAGATGAGCACAGCTTTTCATCCACAAACGGATGGGCAGACGGAACGGACAATACAAACGTTAGAAGATATGTTGAGGGCATGTGTATTGGAATGGAAGGGTAGTTGGGTAGACCACCTTCCATTGATTGAATTTACGTATAACAACAGCTATCATGCGAGCATTGGAATGGCTCCGTTCGAGGCCTTGTATGGGAGGAGTTGTCGATCTCCTTTGTGTTGGATGGAACCGGGTGAGAAAATATTTGATGGTCCGGAGCTTATCAAGGAAACATCAGAAGTAATTGCAATAGTTCGAGAGAGAATGAGGACGGCTCAAAGTCGACAGAAAAGCTATGCGGATCAACGAAGGAGACTCTTGGAATTTGAAGTCGGAGATAAAGTATTTTTAAAGCTCTCCCCCATGAAGTCGATGTTCCGGATGGGCAAGGCTCACAAGTTGAGTCCGAGGTATATAGGCCCGTATGAGATAATTGAGAGAGTAGGGAGAATGGCATATCGAATAGTTATACCGCCGGAGTTGTCGCATTGTCATGATGTTTTTCATGTGTCCATGTTGAGAAAGTATGAGCCGGATCCGGAGACAAGGGTGGAATCGACTGCAACAACAGTGAATGAGAATTTGAGTGTGACCATGGTACCGGCAAGAGTAATCGGACACAAGGAGCGAACAACTCGAGGGAAGAAAACGCAACTGGTCTTAGTATTATGGAAGGGAGACGGAATGGAAGACCAATCTTGGGAACTAGAAGAACGCATGAAAGAGTTATACCCTGGTCTTTTTGAGTAAAAATAATTTCGGGGACGAAATTCCTTAAGAGGGGAAGAATGTAATGACCCGAAATTTTACACCCTTGAAATTAAGGTATATGTGATGAGTCGAAGATGAATAATAATGACTTATGTAAAATTTGAGTATAAATGATGTATATCTAAGGGTGTGAACGTTTAGACATGTGATGGATTAATAATGGATAGACAACCCCAGGCGAGAGTGAGGACGGGTTATCCCAGTCGACGCGAGGCACAAGTCGAGGTTCGCTTGTGACTGAACTACAATCGTGACACAAAGACGAGTAAGTCGACGCGAGACACAAGTCGAGGTTCGCTTGTGACTGAACTACAATCGCGACACAAAGACGAGTAAGTCGACGCGAGACACAAGTCGAGGTTCGCTTGTGACTGAACTACAATCGCGACACAAAGACGTGTAAGTCGACGCGAGACACAAGTCGATGTTCGCTTGTGACTGAACTACGATCGCGACACAAGGACGCGTGAGTCGACACGAGTCGACACGAGATACAAGTCGAGGCTCATTTACGACTGAACTATGATCGCGACGCAAGGACGCGTAAGTCGATGTGAAATATAAGTTGACGCGATTTAAGGGGGGTGCGACTTGACATCATTAGCGATTGAGCAATGATTGCGATTCAGTACGCGCGACTGACGCGAGATGCAAGTCGACACGATTCAAGGGAATGCGACTTGACACACCAACCATCACACGTTCAAGTGGCTGTCTATGGTCTAGGTGGTGAAGCAAACCTCCCTCATGAGAGAGGCGCACATGTGGCCCTTGAATGAATATCCACTATTGATTTTGATGACATAGACAAAGACTTCCAAGAATGAAATATGGTCATTGGATCAGGTTGAGTAGATAACTAAATATAGTATATACTAATGTTAGGGGAGTCCAAATTAGAATGATGATAATTTGGACTTTAGCTACTAACGGATAAGGAAATGGGATTTTTCATGAGGGGGTGGAAGCGGTGAACCCCATTTGAAAAGGGGGGAGTTCGTCATCTTCCACATTCACACCCACACTTACAGACCAAAAACACTTTGGGGAAAAAGAAGAGAAAAGAGAGAGGAGAGCTTGGGGGGAAAGCTTCCGGCCAAGAAGAAAAGGGGAGAAAGTGAGGTGTTTCAATCCACAAAAGTGGATCCAAGGGCAAGAAGAGCTAGGCGTCGAAGGTGTGAGAAGCTAAGGGCCGAAGGAAGGTCACCTTCACGGGCTGAAGTAGTACGGAGAAGGGCGGAGCTTACTAATTTGTGTCGAGGAGCAACCGGACGGTAACCCCTACAACCTACCTCCGCTTTTAAGTTTAGTTGTGGTGCATGCTGTTGAGAATATTATATGTGGTTGGGCTGTGAATTGGAAGTGGTTTGGAGAGGGTTAGAGGGTGGCCGAACCCTTAAAGGTGAGGGAAGCCATCCGAATCCCTTTACGTTGAGTATGTGTATGCGTGTGGTTGTTGGCCTACCGAAAGGCTGCGCTTGGGGCGAGCCTTGAGAGGAATGATTGCGGTCTTTAAGGGCTGGAAAGGACTGAGGTTAAAGTGTGGAATAAGGGAGCGTTGAGCCCCGTGGTGGCTGCGCTCCATCTCACGCTCTAAGAGCGGAATCGTGTGGCTTTGGCCATGGAAATCAAATCGGCTAAAGGCTGGAAATTATGCGGCGTTGTGAGGCCGGAACGGGAGCCTGGAAGGGCTGTCCTTCGTGCTAGAAAAGCACGGAAAGGTTATGCTCGGGGGTGGATGGGAGGTGAAACTGAATGGAGTAACATTCAGTGGAAACGAGCAAGATAAATGAGTATGCTCAAGTCCGAATAAGGGACTGTAGGAAAGGAGTTTTAATGTGAGGATTTGTGCCCACATTCCCACCTTAAAAGGGAGTGGGAATGTGGTAGAAACAAGTGGAATTGGACGGGGAAAAGTTAAAGCCGAATGGATTTATTAATGAGACTAAAAGGTATAATTTTCGGTGGAAACGAGTGTGGAAAGGTGTTAAGTTTCGGGATGATGTGTTTGGAGTTTGAATCTGAGATTTTAAGGGTGTATTCATACCTTAGTTAAGGTATGGAAAATGCTAGAAATGAATGGAAATTGTTGAGAATAAGTGGAAGCCGAATTGTACTTAAAGTCGGTACGCAGGATGTTCCAAGGAGGGAACGAACATGAGATGAGTATACGGTTTCACTAGCATAAGGGGCTATGTGCTTGGAGTTTGGTTTTGAGATTTTAAGGGTACCTTCCTACCTTAGTTAAGGTGTGGGAAATGATAGAAACGAATGGGAATGGTTGAGATAAGGTGAAAACCGAATTGGTTTAAGGCCAGGGGTTATGACGTCTCAAAAAGGGATAAATGGTTCTCGAACACGTTGAATGGAATGTATGGTTTCTTGTGGATGTATGTGGGGTTTTAAAATGAAATGGATTTTAGTTCCTTGCAGGTTTAAGAAGGGTTCTTAGGCTGCGCATCGTGAATGGACAAGATTTATTTAATTTTCAAAAAAAAAATTGAGCCAGTAGCTCTCTCAATGGTTGCCTTAAAATCCGTTCATAGCCACAAAGTGCATTTTCAATGTAAAAATCAGCTCAAATACCACCCTTATCACTCCAAAACGATCCTAGGCTCTGATACCACTTGAAAGGATCCGAACAATTTGATTTATGCAAAAACATTGCATTTCCATTGATTGAATGAACATTCGTTACAGTAGCACCATCTTCCAAACCAGGTCGCCCACCTTAAAGTGCTTATGGACAACCCTTTTGTTATAATGCCTAGCAATCCTTTGTTTATGCACCTCGAGTCGGTCTATTACATCAAGTCGCTTCTTCTCTAATTCGTCCAAAGCGAGGTACATCGCCTCATCTTGTAAATCAGGATGAGTCACCCTGAGCGACTTGTATCGAACCTCAATAGGTAGGACGGCGTCTTGCCCATATACTAGTGAAAAAGGGGTCTCCCCCGTGCTTTCTCTTTTGGTAACCCTCAAAGCCCACAAAGTGTCTTGTAATAGTTCGTGCCATCCTCTTGGATTTGCACCAACCATTTTATGAATATTGTTCTTTATGAGTTTATTGGTAGCTTCAGCCTGTCCATTCGCCTTAGGGTAATAAGGTGTCGAGTTGGTGATTGAGAAACCGAACTCCGTAGCGAATTCTCGCATTTTCTCATTATTGAAAACGGTGTCATTGTCCACCACAATATTCTGGGGAATTCCGAATCTATAAACGATGGATGATTTGAGAAAATCGATCACTTCTTTATGATCGATCTTCTTATATACCTGGGCTTCGACCCATTTAGTAAAATAATCAGTGGCGACTAGAATATAGGCGTCACCTTTACTTGAGTGCGGATGGATTTCCCCGATTATATCTAAAGCCCAAGACCTAAATGGCCAAGGCTTGACGACTGAGACTAAGTCGGCCGCTGGGGCCCTCGTCGTAGGGCCATGCCTTTGACACTCTTGACATCCTCTAGCCATCTCTATGCAATTTTTTATCATTGATGGCCAGTAAAATCCATGTCTTTTAATGACCCAAGACATCTTAATGCCCGATTGATGGGTCCCACATAAACCCTGATGAGTTTCTAACATTATGGGCGTCGCTTCGTCTAAGTCGACACATCTTAGCAGTACTCCTTCCTTGGTTTTCCTGTAGAGTACTCCATCTATGAGGGTATAAGACAAAGCCTGAGTCTTAATTCTTTGGCTTGCCTTTTGAGCTGGGACCATCAGGAAGTCGATGATGGCCTTTCTCCAATCTTTATCGCTTACCAGTATGTCCAATGCGAACAAATCGCTTTGTGGGACTAAATGAGAAGCTATTTCGGGGACACAATCGTTTCTCCCTCTAGCCTTGTATCCCGAAGCTTTTTGGGCCAAGTCGTTAGCGATGGTGTTTTCCTCCCGGCCTACAAAGAGGAAAGTAATTGCTTCGAACCGCTCGACTAGCCTCCGGGCGACTTGATGATAGGGTGCGAGTTTCTCTTGACATAGAGAGTCGCCATTCATCTGGTTAATAACCAGTTGAGAGTCTCCCATTACTCTGGCTTTCTTGGCTCCCAAGGCCAATAATTCTTTCAAGAGTGTGATCAACGCTTCATATTCAGTCGCATTGTTTGTATGAGTCGCCGACAATCGGTATGCTAGGCGAACGTCCTTTCCTAGTGGCGAAAGTATGTGGAGGCCCACGCCTACGCCGGATTTCGCCGAAGATCCATCAAACCAAGCTTGCCAGACATCCTCAAGGGATTCCTCTTGATCGATTGATATAGATGGATCGTGGTTCACTAAGAAGTCGGCTAAGGCCTGCCCTTTCACCGACTGTTGAGGTTTGAAATGCAGATCGTATGCGGATAGGACCAAGCTCCATTTACTAATTCTTCCGGTCAATAGGGGACTTTCGAAAAAATATTTTATGACTGGAGACTTGGAAATAACGTGAACCTCTTGGGATCCGATATAATGTCTCAGCTTCTTAACAGCATAGAAGACTGATAGGCACAACTTCTCCTTAACTGTATAGCGTCTTTCTGTAGAGGTGAGCTGCCTTGACAAGTAATAAACTGCTCTTTCTACCTTGTCGTCTGTCTCTTGGGCTAACATGGCTCCAATGACTGCTTCAGTCGCCGCTACATAAAGTAGGTAAGGTTTGTCTATTCGAGGAGGAGCAAGCACAGGTGGTTTCATTAAATATTCCTTTAGTCCCTCGAATGCCTTTTGGTGTTCTTCTCTCCATACGAAGTTCCCTTTTGCTTTTAGCAAAGTCGAGAAGATTTCTGTTCGACCGGCTATATTGCCAATGAATCGTCTAAGATAGTTGATCCGTCCCAAAAAAGCTTGTAATTGCATCTTATTACTCGGAGGGTTCAATTTTTGTATAGCGTTTACTTTGTTTTGGTCTACTTCTATGCCGCGTCGATGAACTAGGAACCCTAGGAAATGTCCTGCTCTGACTCCGAAGGCACATTTTAGGGGGTTTAGTTTGAGCTGATGCTTTCTCATTTGAACGAAAGCATTTCTAAGGTCATTGACATGTGACTTCTCTTCTTGTGACTTGACTACTATATCGTCTATGTATACTTCGACTGTTTTGTTAATCGAGGCATCAAATATAGCGTTCATGGCTCGTTGGTAGGTCGCTCCAGCATTTTTGAGTCCGAATGGCATGACTACCCACTCGAAAATGCCTAAGTCACAGGAGTCATTCTTGGCTTCTTCTGGGCGTGACTTAGACGCCTTTCTTTTCTCTTTTGAGCCCTCACGGGAAGTGTAACCTTCCTTTCCGCCTTCTGCCATTGAGACGAAGGGTTAAGCGCTTTGACGAACCTTGGTTTCTTAGAACCAGAAGGAAGTCGACTTACCTCCACAAAACTTCCGTCGGCTGGGTCATATCCCACCTGCACCGGGTTAACTGCTGGCCTATTCGAAGAAGGCTTGTTAGAGTTCGAGTTACCTGAGCCCTCAGGGCGGACTGCTTTCACCAGGATCTCCCCTTTTGCGGATAGGTCGACGAGCCGCAGGAAGTAGTCCAAAAACGTGTTCGCCTATAGAACGGATCACGTCGGAAATATTTGGCAAAGGACTCACAGGAATTGAATTGTGGTCGCCAGTAAGAAGATGCACGATTTTATTGAAATGAAATGCAAGTCTTACAATCTTAAATTAAAAGAACAGGGTTTACAGCCATCAGAAATGGAAAAGTGCAAGCGGTAACAACAACGTGGAAATCTGTGACGACGGAGAACTTGTGACGAAGGCCTTGGAAGCTCGCTCCGTCGGTGGCAGTTGCTGGCGGGAAGCTGTGATGAAGGCCCTACGAGCTCACTCCGTCGGTGATGTCGCTGGCGGGAGGTTGACGGCAAAGGCCCTACGAGCTCACTCTGTCGGTGGAAGGATAGTTGACCTATGAGCCGGGTCAAGGCGTCTAATTCCTAAGGTTGACGAACAAACTTCAGAGGTTTTGGCTGTGTGTATTCGTGTCCTGTCTTGAAAAATTCCTCTGCTATTTATAGAGGATTTGTACGCGATCAACGCGTAACAGTTAGATCACTTTGCAGATCGTGTTGCAGATTGTGATCCCTAATGTCGTGGGAGTGTCTCAACAACCCCCTTAATATATGGGATCACGTTCTTGGATATTTAAAATCAGTTACGATCTTAACAATCGTGATTGAAAATGAATAAATTTATTTCAACCTCGTCGACTTGACTGATCTGTACGGACTAAGATCGACTTGGTCGACTTATCCAGGTTTCCGTCGACTCGACCCTACTAGTAGACCTAGCTACTGTTGAGTCATCTTGATTAATTTTGATCACCATATTCCTTTGTTGTGAGTCGACCTAGTCAACTTCGTTGTGAGTCGACCTAGTCGACTCCGTTCGTAAGTCGACCTAGTCGACTTCGTTGTGAGTCGGCCTAGACGACTATATCTTGGGCCGACTCGGAGTGTGACTTGAGGGATTACTGGGTTTCTGTTCTAAACCCAGGCCCAAAATTAATTGCCATGTCAACACTCTCCTCCCTTCTCGATTCCTGCCATGTCTCCCACGCTCGCAAGCTGTTCGACGGAATGCATAAACCCAGGATCTTCCTCTGGAACACCGTCCTTAGAGGTTACTTTAGGAACGGGTTGCCCTGCGAGTCTCTCTTTTTTTATGGGTCGATGAGGGCGCGGTCGGTTCAGCCAGATGAGTTCACCTTGCCGTTCGCGGTTAAAGCTTGCGCGGAGCTGTCAGAGTTCGAGTCCGGGCAGGCTGTTCACTCCGATGGGATAAAGTACGGGCTTGAGTTCTTCACGCAGTTGAGGAATGAGCTGGTCTTGCTTTACATGAGGTCAGGAGAGCTGGGTTCGGCTGAGTGGTTATTTCATAGCATGGTGGAGAGGGATTTGGTCGCTTGGAATGCGTTTCTCGCTGGGTGCGTCCAGATGGGTTGTGCCAGTAAGGCCTTGTCCTTGTTTCATCGGATGGAACTGACCGGGATTAAGCCCGATGCCATTACAGTTGTCAGTTTGCTTTCTGCATGCGGTCAATTAGGTTGTTTGGAGATTGGTGAGCGGATATACGAGTCCACTCGAGCGGGCGGCTTGGAGAACAATCTGGTAGTCCAGAATGCACGGCTTGACATGTATATGAAATGCGGTATAACCGAATTGGGGAGAGCTGTGTTCGACAGTATGCGCTCTAGGAATGTGATTTCTTGGAGTGCAGTGATTAATGGCTATGCGATGAACGGGAAAGGAGAGGAAGCTCTGGCCTTGTTTTCAAGGATGCAGGATGAAGGAACTGAGCCGAACCACATAACGTATCTCGGGGTCTTGTCTGCCTGTGTCCATGCTGGACGCGTGACCCAGGGTCAGGCCATCTTCAACTGCATGAGCACAAAGGATGTAGAACCTCAAATAGAGCACTATGCCTGCATGGTCGATCTGCTTGGTCGATCAGGAGACCTCAATGAAGCACATAGTTTCATAATGAATATGCCAATGGAGCCGGACCAATGTAGCCGCTTATCAAGTTCTACTGTCCAACATGTATGCCAAGGTAGGAAACTGGGATCGCGTGCAAAACCTGAGAGCAAGATTGAAGAAGAATTGCGTGAATAAGGTCGCGGCATATAGCTCCATCGAGCTACACAGAGGGATTCATGTTTTCTATAGTGATGATAAGTCGCATCCACGATCGAAGTGTATATACGAGACTCTGGAATACTTGTATTTGCTAACAAGGAGTATAGGTTACTCGTGGGAGATGAGCCAGGCACTGGAACCTTTACTTGGACGATGAGGTTCAGTTTTCCGGTTATGCTTACATATGAGTCCACATTCAGGTTAAGGTAGGTCATCGGGATCACTGTGTCATTCTAATGGGAGTTTTGTATTAGTAATCATTTCTCAATTAAAGGAATTCATCGCAAAAGATATCTTTAAAATGTCAATTGGTTATCCAGGATACTTTCGAAAATCAAAACCACGACTTCACATTTATTAACGTTCAAACCAAGAAATTGTGCTAATTCCGTTCATTCCATACCCAATTCTCTCATGCAGTCGATTCGACTTAAAAATTATTAAGGGCATTAATAAACTTGTGATTGTTTGTCTTTTTATCCAAAGCGATTTTTAAACGAGAGTTTTCCTGAAAATGGTTCCGGCTGGTTCTTTTTTTAATCATTAACGAGCTTGAGATCATTATTAACGTCATATTATGATTCTTTCTAGAACCAAACTTTAATAAACATAAGTACTTAGTAACAAATGATTTAATTCCTTCGCATGCGATTTAATAATTTATAATTCCCGAATTTAAATGAATCTCTTCAGTTTTTTTAGCCTAAACTTATAATATGTTAGTAATGACTCCAACACATTTTTAGAATCCGAAGCATCATAGTCAAAGGTTATCCGAATCCTTCCATCTAAAATGAGCTCTGACTGGGATCCACTCGTGACATATTGACTACTCCGCCGGAAAAATTGGGTGATCTTCGAGAGAATTAGGGTCCAAAAATTGATTTCACTAAATTGGGGTGCCTAGGCTTTCGCGTGGAGTGTATTTGTGCTCTACTTTAGGGTTGTCACTGCTACGCATATATGAAGTTGTCCTAAAATCCAGGGACAACTAAATTTAGGGGATATACCAGCAATATGGAGGAGGTTATCATCCACTCATCCTTTCATCGGGTGAGTCAACAACCAGTCTAAATAGGTATATATTTGAAGGCCATACATATTGACTCTTAACAATTTATTTTTCATGTTATCTCTAACAGGATATGTTAGCTCGAACGACAAGGTTTTCCCTTTTCATTATGCATTTCACGCATCTTATAAGCCCATATGCAGGGAGAGTTAAAAGGTGTTGGGATGTGGTCGCGTGGAATGTTATCCGCTGACAATGGTGCTTCACGAGCAGAATCCATGCGTCATCACTGTACCGCAACTACTGACAGCACGTCCCGTGGATGAAGAAATCGCTCTTTGTTGACTAACAAGGGATGCATGTGAACCCGTCACCAACAAGCTCTCGACCTCAACCTCAGTTCGACCTTGACTAGACTCCTCATCAGGGAGGATGTATAAAGCCCAAATCGCATGAGTGCAAGCTCCACATTCTTCGCAGAATGCATCCACATCCACATTTCCCGTCCTCGCGCAGCAAAGGTTGCACCAATTGACAATGGAGTACTCTTCCTCATCACCCCAATCGAAAGGCGTGTTTTGAGATGAATGGCTGTTAAAGATTTCAAAAATATTAAAAACAAATTAATAAAAAAGGTAACAAATAAAGTTACTCCTATCAGAAATAGGATTGAATACGGATTCGAGCCATAGCACATGGTTACTATTTTTTTCTAATTGAAATGGGGCATATGATAGGACAGATCCCAAGCATCACTGTTTTGATTACTTGAACATTGTTTTCGCTTTTTAGCTTCCAGTAATTCGATTCCAGATGAGAGGACCACTTGAGTCTCAAATTCTCCCCAAGTATTAGTGGGAAATTGTTCACGTTTACGAGAGCGATCACAACAATGATGACTGGGTCACCAAAGACCCAGTTCTTTCTTATGGTTTGACATTGATGGGAATCCACCGGGGCGCAGCGGCAGCTCGTTTCGAAAAATACTGTCCAAAACACAGTTCCAAATCTATGTGATATGTATAAATCGAATAGTAACGTTAAATAAAACATACCTCGTTGCTACGGATACAAGCTTTAAGAGTCCCAAACGTGACTCCTCTAGAAGTATCTACGCAAACTTCAAACGCATCAGATGCGCATGTAGTCGTAGGAGTCGACCCAAAGTGCCTCTGTTCTTTACTAAAAGACTACTTCGAATGAATGGGGAATTAACCTCGCTCTTTGCTGGGTGGGTTTTTTCTTTGACGTCAATCCTTTGGATTACTCTTGAGATGAAAGGCGAGATTTTGAGTTTGAGGTGAATGGGTTGTCCTTGTACAACACCATGGCATCGTGAAGTTGGGAGGAGTTGAAAGGTACATGGGGGAGCCTATCACTGCTTATGGCTCGTTTCCTTGGGTGCTAGCCCCTTGGAGTTCTTACAAACTTTTCTATCGGAAGCAACAGAATTCTCAGTCGAATGTATCGAAAGAATCCATCAAAAACCTCGAAATCAAAACAATTGATTTGGTGGAAGAAACTGCCTTTGTCAAATCGATTATGCACGTCTGTTCGTACGCGTAATTGTACGCATCATACTTATCTATTCACGCACGCCTTTTCGTACGCGATATACTATTTGACCATTTTAAATTCAAGACTAGGATTTTGTGCTTCCGATATTTCAGAATACATTTGTAGTCCAACAAATTCTAATTTTAAACTTATAACTTTTAATTCTAATATCCATTAGAATTAAACAGTCATTGTTCATGTCGGCGTGCTTTTGCGTGCGACCATCTAGGTTCTATATACGAAGGCAGTGTACATCAATACACAAACTGAGGTACCTCTAGGTTCTATATGCGACTCTGATGAAATCAGTGGTTGCAGAATGACATAGTTCGGATTGGGACAAGAAATTTTTTGTTCGAAGGGGTGATTCAAGAACTCTCGTTCCGATCACTTGCCTTGTACGATATCAATGCATGGATTTTTTTAGCAGACCCTGCTCTGTCCATGTCTTGTAAAATGGGGTGAGATGCGGTTGTTAAGAAATGATCAACTGTTAAGAAAGAGTATATACATACATACACAATCCATAGTCATCCATGTTTCTCTTACATATACAATCCAACTTACTTGTGTGTACCTAGTACGTCATAACCCCCAGAAGTCGCACATTTGCAGCTAGTCGTTACATTACATCTTATCTATGTAAAAGGAAAAACCCATGGACAATACCACGCTGTGCCATGCCATGACACACTATGAAATTCATACAGTAAAGGTGAGGATATTAACCAGCTGCATTTGGGTATGCAGCAGATTACTTCCAGCATGGAGGGAATTCAAAGCTTCTCATGCTTTCTCCCGGGCGAGGAGAAGGTTTCGCCTCATCTGATCTCTCTATAGACTGAACATCCCAACGTCCATCCCTCCAGACCCCATAATAAACTTCTGGGACACGGGCGACCTTCTGATAGTCCTCGTGGGAGCTGTAGTGTGCAATCCTCCTTATTAGATCCTCTGGCATATCGAAGAACTCCAATACCTCTAGCTTGGTCAGATTCTCTATACCTAAAGGCAACTCCCGAAATAGTTTGCAGCGCTGGAGGACGAGCTTCTCAAGATTAGGCATCGCATCCTGTTCAATGTCGATGGTTCTCAGTTCCTCAAAGTAATCGAGTCCCAGAATCTTGAGCTTCTTGAATCCTTTCGCTTTAAAGCGCAGGGATTTCCCATTGTAAACTTGAAGGAGCTCGAGAACTACCAAATTTGGCAATTTCTGGAGGGTTTCCAGTGGGTCCTCTTGCAGCCGGCTCCCTTTGAGATTCAACTTGACAAGGCCATGAATGTTTGCAATCCAACTTGGTAATGACTCTAATCGCCCTTTCAAGTATATCCTTTGAAGTAGTTGTGGTGGGGACCGAAGGTGGTGCAGGTCAAGTATCTCATTGTCATCGAATGCAGTCACGGACATTGAGCTGCACAAGTACCTGCCATCTTCTTTCCTCATCTTCAGTATTGCTAACCGAGTAAGCTGCGTCAGCTTTCCAATCTCTTTCAATACCGTGTCATTCTTCTCATCGTCGGCCTCTATGTAGCACAGCTTCTGTAGGGATTGCATAGCACCAATCCCAGCAAGAGCCTTGAATCGATACTTTGAACAGTTATAGGATACATTCTCGTATCGATATACGAGGAGATGGCGGAGACGCTGGAGCTTTAAAATTTCCTCGGGCAGAGAGGTGACATTAGTCTGTTTAAGGTCTAAAGTCTCCAGATTCTGAAGATTTCCTATGGAACGCGGTATTGTCTTGATCTCCGTGTTTCGGAAGCTAAGGAATCTCAGATAATACCAATCGACGACTTGAGTCGGCAACTTACAGATTGGTGCAGCTTGTAAGTCTAAGACAGTCAGCAGCCTCATGCTGCATGTTAGAATAGAATCGACAAAAGACTTGTCGACGGCAAACAGGTACAACGAGCGTAGTTGAGAGAGTGACCTGTTTGGCAGTTTGTCTTGTTAGTTGCATTGTATTGACAGTCGGTGAACTTTTTCAGGCCACGTAATGTTTGGATCCTTCGAAACTGTAGCAAACATCTGATCTTTCGACTTGCATGCTATTATAGCTCGTATAAAGCAATGGATGCGGCACGACTTGACCCGTCCGTCACTGGTTGTTTCTGCAACTTGCATGAGACTTCTGTTCATAAGCTCCCCAAAGTAATCCTCTGCAACTTCTTCTGCAGTCTTTCCTTCCTTTCTCCCGACAAATCCCTCTGCTATCCACAGCCGGACAAGTCTCACACGTTCAATCGGCAGACCCTCTGGGAATACGGCCAGGTGTAGGCAACATGCCTTTAGATAGTAAGGTAGATCACCAAAGCTCAGGGATAATACCCTATTCAAGTTCTGTAGCCTGTCATTCCCATCGAATCCGGCGTGGAGGCTACGGCAAACTACAGCCCATTCGTTTTTCCTCCAGGTCTCTTTTGTAGATAGAACACCACTGATGGCCACGATTGCTAGCGGTAGCCCGTCGCACTTCCTAAGGATATTTTTGCAGATGTCTTCCAAGTGTGAAGGGCATGGGTTCCCTCGAAGTGTCTTCCTACAGAATATCATCTTGAACCACACGTTGGGCAATGCGTTTCTGATTGCATCCCACTCTCTTATGAACCACACGTCGTCTAGGACGATGAGGTACCTCCTCCGCTGTAGCAAGTCCCTAATTATCATCTTGAGCCAGTGGCTATTCATGGTCTCGGCACCGGGAGGGACTGGCTTTGACATGTCCCTCATGATTTGGCAGAGCATGTCTTTCAATAGATCTTCTGTGTTGGTATAGGAATGCACTAAGAAGGGGGGTTGAATTAGTGCCTTAAGAGTTATGACACTTTTTCGCTCACAAAAGCGTGGTTCTGTTAGGTCACAGAGGCTGGATCTGATAAACAGATTCCCAGTTCTGAGACAAGTTATCTTTTGTGTAAGACACAAAGATTTATAGTGGTTCGGCAAACAATGCCTACGTCCACTCTCCCAGCTCTCACCCAAGCAGGGCGTATTCACTATGATTGGAATGTGGGATTTTACAGTTGCACACTTCTGCCATAAATGTGACTAACAAATTGCACGTTATCACGTGTCTAACACAGCCCGCACGCAACGTGTCTGACTCCGGCTCCTCACTGAGCCCACCGTGGCTACCACCTGCCCAACGAGGCTTAACGGCTACCACCTGCCCAACGTGGCTTAACGGCTACCACCTGCCCAAACGTGGCTTGACGGCTACCACCTGCCCTTGCACACAACCTGTGTGACTAACAACCTGCACAAGACAAGATTAACAACTACATCACAAACTCTCTGCAGTTACAGAAGATGCTCTCTGTCAGAGGTGATCGGCTCGGTGAATGCACGACGGACGCTCTCAGCTTTTGCAACGGTGAAGGCACGAGGATTCTAGTGAGCTTTAGGTAGAACGGCGACTTGGAATCGTTGCTTCACACTTGCTTATAAGCTTGTCCGTAGAACGAAGTTTCCCAATCAATCCCAACGGCTAGTTGATTCACTTGCCATATTCTCCATGATTTAATCATGTGGGAAAACTTCCAAAAGCATAAAGCATTACCCTTAGTTACGTTAGATAATAATAAAACAAAGTGAACGCTCAATAAGAGATAACGACTTCTGCTCAGAAGCTGTTTGCTGCGACAGCAAAACCAGCACTCTTCCTCATACGAATTTGGCATTGGGATTATAAGTTTCCATAATATGAAAACATTCCTTTCGTAGATTTATTCTCACCATATAGGGAGATCTTAACCTGATAAGGTCATTGCCAAATTACGTAACCATAAGATCACGTTAGTTAAGGAAATAAATATTTCCAAATAACTTAAGGTCCAAGGATGAACCTAGACGTGATCCTGTGTGAGATAAATATCTCACTTGCTCGCATATAGGACAACCTCCAAGAAGGAAATTGTCACTCACAGAAATACCATTCTGTAAACCATAGCAAGTACTCCAGCAAGGAGAGTTATAGCATCTGTGACACAGATGCTCATCTCTGTAATGGAGATAGTGGATTCGATAGTAGATCTTATCCTCAGAACTCCATTTCTAAAGGGTAGATCGTTTCCCCTCTTGAAGTACTCCACATAACTCTTTTACGTATTGCACGAATGACATAGACCAGCTTCTACACCCGAAGACCTGTTCTTCTGTACACTTAAATAACACATTAGCAATACATAACCTTTGTCATCATCAAAACTAGATTTTATCAACAATCTCCCCCTTTTTGATGATGTCAAAACCATGCTCATCTGGAGAGTAATGATTCAAGAGTTTTAATGGTCTTACAGATTTCCTTGTTGCGAGATGGTTGACACAGAAGCTACTTTCTGTAATAACTCCCCCTGAATCTAAGCGGATTAATTTCGATCGAAATTATTGCTTGCTCAAACCAGTGATTAGTTCGGAGACGAACTTTCGATATTAGTTAATGTTCATTAACTTGATCGTTTAGAGCATATATATGATTTGATCAAATCAACGCTCATGATTGCAATACCATGCATTATGGACAGAAGTACTATTCTGTCATGGCTCCCCCTGAACAGGTGAGTAGTTCTAAGATGACCCTTTTTAATCAGAGCTCAGAACGTCACATAGAAGTGATACTCTAACCAGAGTATAAGCAGAGAAAGTTCTCTGACTCCCCCTGAGTTTAAGTAGTTCTGCTCAAACCCTTTTGTTTAAACACTTATCTGGTCCCTTTTGTTTTGTTGTAGAATGCCATTGCTGCTATTGCTTGCTACTCTGGGTATAATCAGGAAGATTCTGTCATCATGAACCAGTCATCCATTGATCGCGGATTCTTCCGGTCACTTCTCTTCCGCTGTCATAGGTATGCTTTATCAACACATTACTTCAACCCTGCTGGATCTTCACGTGTCTCTTTGCTGCACCTTGGCGATTTCTTGACAGGGATATCGAGTCAAAGAACGGAACATTAGTCAAAGAGGAATTTGGCCACCCTGACCAGAAGAAAACAATGGTGAAACTCACTTCCCGAAATCCACTGTGATAATATATTCTGTAATTATCAGAAAAAGGAACTTGTGATTACAAATTGACATGGGGTCACTCTGCAGGGTATGCGACACGGTTCTTATGACAAGTTCGATGATGATGGCCTGGTCCCTCCGGTTAGTAAAATCCGGATTGATGGTTGGGTTCTACAGAGGAGAATTCATAATAAGCGTATGCAGTTTTACCTCACACCAGGGTACCAGGGTTTCTGGGAAAGATGTCATCATCGGGAAGACGACTCCAATTGCACTGGATGGAGCTCAGGGACAAGCTTTCCGTCATACCAGGCATGATCACAGTATTGCCCTGAAGGACTGTGAGGTTGGTATGGTGGATCAAGTAAGGATCTTTCTCCGAATCATCTCCTGTCCTACTTACAAATATTTTATGTAAGGAAAGTTCTATTGTTGCAAAGGTTGCAAGAACAAGATCGACATCGTTCAGGCTAGTTACCACCCCTTCATCCTACTCCACTCTTTCTCTATTCCTCAATATGGTAGAACACTGGTCATGGTCACAGGTTGACACTCGAGCATTCCAAATTGTGCAGATTCCTATCCCTTATGCATGTAAGTTGCTTTTCCAAGAGCTCATGGCGATGGCCATAGCCCCAAGGATGATCACCAAGGGTGTCGAGCTGTAAGGAAAGAGCAGCAGCACGACTCAAAAAATGCTCATGAGGGTGACTCCGAGAACAGTATAGCCCGAACCCATTGTATCTAGAACTCTGGATGATATGCTACAGCAAAAATGGCAGCAATAAAACTAATTACGATAGTTGCTGCCCAGGATCGAACTGGAGACCCTTAGATTGTAAAACTAACGCGATAACCAATATTTTCATCCCTTTTCAACTTAGACTCTCATAGTATAAAGATATCATTTATTGCATACACTTACAATCTCCTGAATCATGAAACATCCAATATTTAATAGATGCCAAAAGTGAAGGATCCTAACATCCAAAACATTCCCCAGAAGAGCCAGTCCTCATCGACCTAAGCATTTACAAATACAACGTCCTCCTCGTGTACTGCGAGGACAAATACAACACTCCAAAATAATTTATAAGGCTTCTTCAGTTCCAAAAATGGTGGAATTCCCGTCGAGGGAGCGGAGAGTAACTCACCACAAGAGATGTGCAAAAACGGATTGCGCGTGCCTGTTCCTCCATCTCTGTGGCTCGCAATCCGGTTATCTATTTTTTATTCGCTATTGTTTGAAGGGTCAATGTCTGCCAGGGGGATAAGTATTGCCCCCGTGTTTGTATCTTCGACCCACTTGATGGAATACTTCTCCCAGAACCTCAATACCTGTCCGAGCGACAGATACACGAAGTGAGTGTAGGAGGACTCAACACGGTTCATAATGTAGTATATGGTAAACTATGAAAATAATCAATCAAGGTTTCAATCAACAATCTTACCCGTCGTTTGCGGGTGCCTTTCGAGGTATCTTTGTCATCCTTTTCAATGACAACCTTGAGGTGGTTGAATGCTGATCAAACGAAGAGAAACGGCATTTAATATTGTGCTACTTGGCCAGTTGCAACCTAATTGCAGCCATAACATCATGCTCATGCAAGTCAAGCAACATATTCTTTTGCTCCTCCTCCTTTCTGGAAAATCAACAGGGAAAGGAAATGCATCAGAAAATTACAAAAAACACGATAGGCACAGTGTGGGGTTATGACTCAACTCGCCAAATAAGGGAATGTCGTTGGCTTATCAAATACGTCATGGTAGCAAAGAATAGAAATGCACCTCACGTCAAAGATCTTTTTACAGGACTCTTCATCAGCATCCCGAGCCTTTTTGTAGAAAAATTTTCCCTGCTATTAATCATGGTCCACTCAGTGCGTTAACAAGTGTGTTCACCTTGCATCTATTTTTCAACTCTTCATTACTCGTAGCCAATACCTGTTCCATAAGCTTATTAGCACGAGAATGGTCCCCTTGCTGAAGGCATCTATAGCCTGTCAGAAAGATGGGATTAACGCGAATTAGAAACTAAATTTGCGCCAAGGCTCAGGCACTGGGAGAATCTGATAAAAATGGCTTACAGCACTGTAATACAACTTCTTTGTAACGCGGTATTCCTGCACAGCCTGGCGGAGAACCTGATAGCTACCATCTTCATCTATAATTTACCTTACATGAGTCAGGCCGGGTAAAAGTAGGAAAAATTCCAATTGTATATCTTCGAATCCTATTGGCTGGCAAGAGGCTCATGCCAAAATGTTAAAAGGCTATAAGAAAAATGTATTGTGTGTATATATTATATTATTCATAGCTTAACTACAAGCTATATATAGCATAGAGCATAACCACTAACCAATATTCTATTCGATGTGGGACAATTCACCTAATGAATCTAGACGAACTTTATGTCTAAATACACTATAACACTCTCCCTCAAGCTAAAGCATATATGATATATGCATAGCTTGAATAAGCATAGGCAATGCCGATAGCTGTAGCAGACAGCACGATAGTAGTAGGGACTAGGTCGAAAAAGCATGTGGCAACGTCGACAGCACTAGGAGTAGCATCAGAGGCAGAGTTGACAACAATAGGAGGTAGCATCGACCGCGACAGGGGCAACATCGACCGTGACAGGGGCATCGTCAGCTGCGGCATGAGACAACGTTCGACAATAGCAGTGGGGAGCATTTGCAGCAGCAGAGAATGAAAGACAAGGATAGCAGCAACCCTATACGAGCAACACATGGTAGAAAATGGATAGCAACAGGTAAGAATCCTTGATAAATGAGTAAGGGCAAAGGAACCCTAGAGTAGGTCAGGCCAACAACAGGTCAATAACCCTAGACAAGTAAGCGGGTAAACAACCCAAGTAGGTAGGGAAACAATGGGGAGTAAGGTAAAGAACCCGAGTATAGGTAAAGAACCCCGGACGAGCAAGGTAGGTAAAGAACCCAAGGCGTGAGGCGAGGCCAACAACATAATCCCATCCCAGGGTACCATGTTAAAAGGCTATAAGAAAAATGTATTGTGTGTAAGTATTATATTATTCGAAGCTTAAGTACAAGCTTTATATATAACATAGAGTATAACCACTAACCAATATTCTACTCGATGTGGGACAATACACTCTAACAGCAAATAAAAAAGGTACTTTGTAAAGATAAAATTCGTTTACCATTCAAGTCATTTTGATCTTGTAAATCGGAACCACAAGTCTGGGAATTAGGAGTACAATATTCGTGAGATTCAGAGACCACTTTATCAAACCCTTTGGATTGTTTGGCAACCTTTGGAGGAGCTGGACTTCCCAACTCCTTTTCTGGCTCAGAATTATAATACAAAGCAAGAAGGACATCATTAGGAAGAGTCTTTGCTCCCCGAATTTCTCCCCCATTTGCATATGCAACCCTACAGAATCAAACATAAATTATTTGTTGTGAATATTACAATATCATCATTAACTGACATAGTTCAAATAAATGTATAAGGAAGCACAACGATATAGACCTACCGCTCAGAATGCTCTTTATAAGTTGTATCTCGAGGACTTCTCTCATACCCAGAGTATGAATTTGGTAACTACAAGAAAAGGGAAAAAGGTTTTCCTGGTAAGACAAACAAAGCAGAATGCAAGAAAGGACGTGACCCACAAAAGGGGACGCCAGGCCTCATCACTAAGATATGATCGATAGGTATTAGCTTTGCATGTGAAATATATCAACCCCTCATATGACAATGCAAAGATCTATCTAAGGAAGATCTCTTTACAAAAAAATCAGTTCCGGTATAAGAAAAGCCTACTGGATGCTTTTAGAAATACTCCCGTTTCTGAAAGAAACATGAGTCAACAGAATGACTTACTTTTGTCGATGGCTGGCTACAGTTGCCTCCTATTTTCACTCCCACAGGTGAAACATCGAATAGCTTATCCATACTCTAAGCCACAGAAAACAAATAGAGAATCTCTAATCAATACATGTAGGTTATTCAAGAAGGCAACCTTTATACCAGCTTTCCGTACCACAATTACTGAACTATAGCTACCAAATGGAAAGACCAATTGAATGAAGCCAAAGCCAAACAGATCAGGACAGACTCAACCCAACCAATTTTGGCAGCAAAAAAATGTTATAATGCCCAAAGAAAGAGCAACGAAGGGGGAATAAGAGGCAAAGACACATGTAGTGACACATTAAACAAATCCATCTAATAATGGGAAGCTACACGTTGAAGGAACCCAACCAACGTAAAGAAAAGTTTTACTATAAATCTATCTTCAGGCGTCATGACATTGTCGGGTAAAAAATTAACATAAAATAGAAATTTTCTTCAAAAAACTAACATTAAACTGGAAATTTTCTTTTAAATTTTAACAAGGGGTTACTAATCCAGAAAATTAATTACTAAATAGATAATATTCTGTGTAACAGAACTGCACCCGCTCAAAATTTATCAGGGTTATGAGATGAGATCCAACCATACCTTTTTCATGTCATATCCACATTTACCTGCAGCAGATGCAGAGCATGAGTCATTAGAAACACACTTGACTAGACTGATTTCTCATGTAAGTAGCATTCTAAGTACTTAAGTTGAACCAATTTAGGCATTTCTTATCCCAATTATTTAGTAAATCCATCAATGCAAGTATGCAACTCAAGCAGGGAAACACATACCAAGAACATCACGAATAACATCCCTGTCCAATTGAAATCCATCACCAAGCATACTAAATAGAAAATCTTCCATGTTTTTCTGCAAGCGAGCCTGTTTTTCATCTTTCACCAGGGGAACTTCTGCAACAGGCCTGGACACCGGCAACACTTCAGAGTTCACTTTTAAAGGTTTCCAAATCGTGTTGGAGGCACTTTCGTAAGGTTTGGGATTGCTATATCCTTTGCCAATCACACTTGAGACGGAGCCAGCTGAAACGGGACGCCATTTCTGGTTGGGAGATCTGACATTCCCATTTCCCTGGAAAGATGTGTTGGCATAATTACTACTAGGCACCTCTGTGGACTTCATACTCTCCGCATTCCGCCACTTCCCATTACTCCTATTCGTTGAGCTGAACTCCTGCATGTCACACAGCATGATGCCAGCCACGGTCGCATCTTTTTGTGCCTCACAGTAAACAGATGCGATCTGTTCTAGAGAAAACGAAGAACCGAACACATCAATCAGACTCCTGAGAACTTTCTCGTCGTCCACGTTATTCACCATGCTGGTGCCATAAGCTGCCATGCTGGACTAAATTCAAAGACAAATAGGGAAAGGAAATAAGTAGAGGAGTGCACAAACAAATGAAATAAGCCACGGTAATTATTGAATCATTCATTCATTCATTCATTACATGTCACAGAAATCCACTCTAGATCTACTAGAAAAACCACTGCACGTCACAACTAAGTCTTTGTCTTTTACGGAAGCGGCTAACGGTACGTGCACGTAACGGTTACGTGCTTTTACTAATTACTACTAAAATTTTTTAGTAAATTTTACTAAAAGTTGACCGTTACTAACAAAGTCAACGCGAATTTAGTAAAAAATGTAGTAAAATTTACTAAAATCCGGTCTTCTTTTAGTAAAGTCAACGAAGAATTAGTAAAAATGTATGTAAAATTTACTATTTTTTTACTGTTCAAAAAAGTTAAAGTTTACTAATTTTCCGCTGACTTTACTAAAAATTTTCCATTAGTAAAGTCAACTCATATTTAGTAAAAAAAGTAGTAAAATTTACGAACTTTTTTACTAACTGTACGTTGACGTAACGAAAATTTTTTCGTATTTTAATAAAGTAAACTATATTTTAGTAAAATTGTTCGTAAAATTTACTACTTTTTTTACTAGTTTTGAGTTGACTTTTACTAATGGAAAAGTTTTAGTAAGGTCAGCAGGAATTTACTAAAAAAAGTAGTAAAATTTACAACTTTTTACTGTGCGGAGGAAGCCGATAAGTAGTAATCTTTTACTAATTGTGGTGCCATTTTTAGTAAAAAACTCTTCCAGTTAGTAAAACTGTTAGTAAAGTCCAACGTTTTTAGTAAATGTTTACTAATTTTGGCATGTTTTTACTAAAAATATTAGTAAACTGTTACTACAAAATGAACGTGTTTACTAATGAATTTACTAAGTAGAACAGTGTTTCCTAAGCTAACTCCGAACCTATATTGGGTGTGAAATTACCGGTTTACCCCTGTTACTAACTTTATTACTAATTTTACGGGTCGAAAGTTGTCATTTCCATCGAAGACTTCTCCGCTTGCACGTCGAGTGGACTGCTGCTCCTCCTTGTTCTCCGCCACGTCTGCTGTTGCCGGCCCAAAGATGGTGCGTGTGTGGTAGAAGTGGTGAGGACGACATCAAGTTTGTACTCCACTTCCGTTCTTGAGTGGGTTTTCCTAGCATTTGCTGGCATTGCTTCCATAAACGTAATCGAGAAATGGGTATCTTTCCATACCTCAAATCCGATCGTTGGAGAAGTTTGGAAAGCTGAAAGCGCGAGGGCGGTTGTAGTCGTTTGTGGGTTTGTGGGTATTGCGGTTATATGGGTTTGTGGGTGTTGCGTTTTTATGGGTTTATGGGTGGGTGTTGCGTTTTTATGGGTTTGTGGGTGTTGCGGTTTATATGGGTTCATGGCTGTTGCGGGTTGATGGGTTTGTGCGTTTTGCGGTTTTATGGGTTGTCCGCTATCGAAACCAGAAATCGGCCGTTGTCCCCTGTTTGTTTTCGTGTGTCATTTGGGTTCGTGGGTTCTGCGCTTTCCTGGAATCCGGCTTCAGCCTCGTCATGATTTGTTTGGGTCTGGATACTGTTAGTCGGAGGTAGGCTTCATGAGGTGTTGTTTGTTGGTAGTCGTCCTGATTGGGCTCGACTTGGTTGGGTAATACTTGAATTGGGTCTGTGGTGTTGTCTGTACCTTGAAGTGGGAATGGTTGGGTTTGATTTTGTTGGTTTCGTTGAATTTGACGAAAGTATAAGTGGGTTTGATCTGGTTCGTTTTATGTGGTTCGCAGCCCGATTTGGTTTCGCTTTTGTTATGGTTTGGATTGTGTTTCTTTTCATTTTGTGTATTAGTGGAGTGGGGTCCAATCTTCATTTGGTTTGATGTTAATTTGTGATGGATTTGTGATGGATGCTCCTTGGCTCGTTGGGTTGTTTGTTTTCTTTAATTTTGTTTTGTTTGAGTGGGACTGTACGAACAAAATGAAGTTCGGTTCGTTATAGTTATGGTTCGCAGTTTAATTAGCTTCGGTTTAATAGGGTATTTGGTGTATTTGTACTTATTGGATGGTGCAGAAATGGAAGGATCTTTTGCAGATTTGGCTGGACAGTTTTCACCCGAGGCACAAGGGGTAGACATTCCAGAAGCCGGAATGGAAGGCAACACACCTGTTTCTTCTCAAAAGGCGAAGGCGAAGGCTGTGCGTGTCTCGAAGGTAACTCGAGAAACATCTTTTGTGAGTGTCTTGAGTATTGATGATTGTAGTATTGACGGTGTCGCGGATATATTGTTACAGGATTACCTGTATACAAGATGTAGTCCGCGGAAGTTGTGGGCTGTGCTGAATACATTTAACGATGCCAAGAGGGCTGCCCTGTGTGAGTTAGGATTTGCTGGGCTACTACATCTGGCTAGTCATCAAGTTCATCACAAGGCTGTGAAGTGCCTTCTGAAGCTGTTCGACCCCGTTAAGAGAGTTATGGTAATTGACGGTGTCGAACACCGTATGCTCTCTTCGGATGTGGAAGCACTGATTGGCCTTCCGACTACGAAAGTCGGTGTCCCGTTCAGCGGACACATGGACACCGTCCGGGATGAGCTGAAACAGCATCTGAAGCGGGGTAAGATTTCGTTAAAGTCAGTTGAAAATAGTATGCTAAGAAGAGATATTCCGGACGACGTATGGAAAGTAGAGGTCGTACTATTCATATTAGGAAGCTACTTGTGCCCAACGACAGCCTTCGACATCGAGAAGGAGTACCTGCTCGCGACAAGGGACGTTGGCTCCATTTGTAAGTTTGATTGGGCCACTCACGTCGTCGATACACTATGTACTCAAGTGAGGGCCTTCAAAGGTCATCATGCGAAGTATATAGGAGGCTGCGTCCATCTATTGCTGGTGAGACTGTATAGTACATTGCTTGTTTTGCTTACTGAATGAGTTTGGAGTTAACTGAATTGGACGTTAACAATTAATTGTTAATATGTTGGATTTGTGAAACCACCAGTTGTTTTACGCTTGTAAAACAACTATGGAGGAGACCGTGTCAACCTCGACGAGCAGGACTACGCCTTTATGTGCGGATTGGGATGACGACCGCCTGAAATCCTTATTCAGAGTTGCAAATGCTGATCTTGCTGAACTTGTACGTTTGGTCGTTGTTTTAATGCGTACTACATGTCATTGGCAGATAATCGTACTAAGTGTACTTACAGGAATCCCGCGATGTGGAAACAAACGCAGAGGAAGAAGTGGACCCTACGAACGAATATGGGCAAATGGAATTGGTGATGCGGCGGCTGAAGGTATGTTTCATTGCGATTGCTGGTCTGTATCTGTTTATAATTTGGGCTTTGACTTTAGTCTTCATTTGTAAGTCGTTATTGTTCGAATGTACTTCCTAAGCAGACCGTGGAACTTTCGGTTATGAGACTCCATGCTAGTAATGAGCACATCATCCGAAAATTGGCTGCAATTCTCAATGAACTTAGAAATGAAAGAGGGCGACAAGGCCATTCCGTCATGCAAGAAGAGCCAAGTAAGTCTGAGGAGAAGGTGGTAGGAGACGAGAAGGAGAAGGATTTCCCAGAGGGTGTTGCCGTAGGAGTGACAGAAGGAATGGTTGACGTAAATCCTGCAGAGAATGATGCTGACCGTTCGTCTCCATTTTCTGAGCCCGGGCCGCCGGACATCCGCTTCACTGTACCTATAGTCGAGGTAGGATCAACTATGATCTCGGAGCAGAGCTTGGTTCCGTATCATCCTCCTCGGATACAACAGAATTTGCCAGAAGGCTCCGATGAATATTCGGACCCGCGTGAGGTACAACTAGCCCGAGCTCTGAATAAACTATCTGCATTGGTTGGTGCTGACGTGAATGAGAGTGAATCTGAGCTGAGCTTGACACCATCGGAGGAGGGTGTGAATCTGCTTCAGAGGAATAAAGGAAACGAGAAGAATATTGAGGTAGTCGCGGTCGATAAGGAAGGAAACGCCACCCCCACAGAAATGGCAAAGGAGAAGGAGTTGGTATTCGAACAATGCATTGCAGATTTCGAGGAGGTTCCCAGCACTAAAGTCGAGGTCAATCCCCGGCATCCCATGGGGGAAGAGGTCGAACTGCATATGAAGGTGAAGTATGCACATTTTTTTTTTAACCCCTTTCCAAAGTGATTGACCATTGTCGGTTGCTCCACTATTTCTGTCAGGAAAGTGCATCATCGACGACAGCAGTCTTCAATCGAAAGACCACCCGTCGTACGGCTGAGCGGAAGCCATCCGCTTTTAAGAGCAGTCCATTTGTTCCGCCTAAGCCGATTACAAGGACGAGAAAGCGTGGACGGTCAACTATCCCGGAGGTATAAAAGGACTGGAGCCGTAGCTGAAATCCTGCCAGAAATATAAGGAACAAAAGGATTAATATGTTAATCCATGGTTGTAATTTGTCATATGGTTAGGCACTGCAAGAAGTCTTCCCAATGGATGTGCCAGTTAGTGAGCTGAAAACTTTTACACCGGCTCAATGGAGTGTCATTGAGTACGCTTGGAATGAGGACCGGGACCATAGGTTAGTGTCATTGTCTTCGGACTTGTTGTATTCGGATATTCTTTAAGTTTCTGAACACTCGATGCATGGATCTGTTGTGTTGCAGTGAATGCCTTTGCATGACCGAGTCCGCACACGTTAATAGGCATGCCATACTATCTCTTATGCCAAAAAGATGGATAGATAGCGATGTAAGTTTAACATGTTAATGTGGGACCTTCAATGACAGTTAACCTCTCTTGCCATGTGACCCACAATTCCTTCATGCAGATTATAGACTTCCACGCCGTTATGCTACAAAGTAGCGTCGATCCCGAGAAGAGAAGGATATGGTACCTTCCAAGTTGGTTAGGGGTAAGTGATAATTCATGACGTTATCCTACATTGTATGTAGCCTCAACTAACGGTCCCGTGGAAAACAGAATCTTGCATCGATGCAGTATAGTGCAGCCAAGATGCCAGTAATAAGCAAATCAAATGTCGCTTCGTTATATTCGCACTTCAAGTCTCACATTGGCAAGAACCATGAAGTGCAATGGGTAACCATCCTCACCAGTTTACTAATTCATGGTTATGACCATCTACGTACATGTTTCATGGTTGCGAATTTCGTGTTGTTGGTATTTTCGAAAACTGAATCGTATTCGAATATGCAGATTTTTATTCCGATTTGCGTAGCGGAATCACATTGGGCATTACAGATTCTTTCATTCAGAACAGAAGAAGTGATCATAATGGACACAATGTACAAGAAACTATCGTCGATCGGGGGCAGAGCTGAGCTCCATTATCGGGTGTTGAAGCTTCTAAGCGTCGTCATCCAAGAAAATATGGTAAAATCAAAGGCGAAAGGGTATCAAATACCAGACATTTGCAGCTGGAAAATAATATATCCGACGAACGTCCCCGACCAGATGGCTGACGGAAATGAGTAAGTCCGTCAACTTTTGTGAAATTTCGGTCGATCGTAGTAAGTTCAGTTTTGGTGTTCAACTGTTGTGCGTTGCCGTTTCTGCAGAAGCGAATGTGGGATATATGTGATGAAATTTATGACTTTGCCTGATCCACCTTTACGGGCTGACGAAGTGGTATGTTCCTTTTCCATACCTACCATTACGGTGAACTGGCCTTAGTACATTGCTGCCTTACTGCTGAAAATTGTAGATAGATGCAATACTGGTTTCTTTCACAGAAGGTTGTCCGCAAACTACTGCTTTGTTGGTTAGAATGTAGGCATTGCTGATAGGTTGAGGCTCGTTATCAGCATGATGAAGTGGCCAGGGAATGACGTCAAGAAAAGAATACAGCAGAAAATGAAGGAGGATGCGAACAAGAAGCTGAAAAAACCAGAGAACAGTGATGCGTCAACATGGGATGCAGGTCGATAGACACTGCACTGTGCAGAGGCAGATTCCGGACTTCTACTACAACCTTTTTTGCAACACATGCCCACATCCGGATGTAGGCAGACTATTGTAGTTTGATAAATGTGTCCTGTGTAGTGAACTCGTACTGTAGGACCTGTATAATTTTTGGTAAGGATCTGCTGTTACTTAGTTCAGGTTGCTTAACTGAATGAACAGGTTCATGTAAACTGAAACACCTGCAGAAATGCTATCGAAATTTTGACTTAAGGGTACATATTTAGCTGTCCATACACGGAGTTTTCTTCACAGCGCACATCTTGTACATTTTCAAAACAACTTTCACTACATACGTTGCCTACTTTTTCGACATTTTCACCACAGTCATTGGTCCGTTGCGAAGGGCCAATGCCACAGTCATGCTTGCTTCCGTGAATGACGTACTCGCGACGAATCTCGTCACCAATATTATAGGCGACGCGATGATCAACCCTTGTTAAGCCTTCATTGTCCACAGTACTCCTCTCCAACTCCAACGTCAATGACTTAATTCTTTTCTGAACCTTCCGAAATTTGTTGTCCGATCTTCCAGCAAGAAAGCTCATACGCCGGCATGCGGTCATGAGAATCCCCTGTCGTAGAGCATTTTCGTCCACACCGTATTGACGCGCCGTTACACCTGGGTTACTTTGACTTTTAGCAAACTTTGTCCATCTCTTACTGACCAGATGCTGCGGTATGGAAAAGAAACCTTCAACTTTCGCAACGTGGAACAGGTGGGCACATGGTAACCCAAATGTCTCTAAATGCAAATAGCTGCAACTGAGTTCCACATTTTGTTTGCTTGATGACACTTGCACACATCTATGCTCACCGTCATAACACGAAAGACTGTACAACCTCGCTATATTCCCGTCAACTACATCTTCCACATAAAATCGTGACTCCTTTTTCAGTTCTGACTGAACTTTACGAAATGAACTGAGGGTGTACAATCGACTAGCATCCTCCTCAAGTCGACGCAACATCGTAGTTGTCCTGATTGCCTTATGCATTGAATTGAAATCCTCTTCGTATTCCTTGTGACGAAGATCAGCAACAGCGCGCTCGAAATTGTTAACGAAATCATGCAGTTTTTGTTTGCTGTCGACATAGCCCTTCATGTAACGATGCATTCGTTCGCATCATTGAGTGCTTCTAAGTTCTGCCCAAAAATGACCATGAAGATAAGTTTGCCACCACATATGCCGGCATGCATAAATCTGTTGCAGCCATCTAATGCTTATGGATCCTGTATGGGTCATTAACGACGACCACTCATGTTCAACTTCTTCACTTGGTCTACTGTTGTACATGAATGACGAAATACGAGCTCGCATACCCGGGTCCTGTACACGACAATTGATGTTCCGACTAAAATGCCAAAGACATAACCTATGCCTTGACATTGGCCATACTTGTCTCACTGAAGCAATCATGGCTTTGTCGGCGTCTGTGACCACGCTTAGCGGATGTTTGCCTCCCATTATCTGTGTATGAGTCCGTAGGAGCCAAGTGTAGTTAATAACTAAATATCCTCAATTTGAAAATTTAAAACCGACTTTTCAAGTGCTTAAATATTATGTAATGGATGTGTCAGCAGTGGTTTCATAACTCATCAAGGCAGATCCAAAAACCGTAGTTTGATGGTGATGATTTACACCGACAATGATTACCATTTGCATTCCATAATTATTTGTCTTGAACGTGGAGTCTAGTGCTACGACATCGCTGAATGATTGGTAATCACTGATTGACGTACTGTCGGCCCAATATATGCGTGTCACTTCATTATTTTCCACATATGTTTCAAACGCCATACCAGTGTCACTGTTCCTCCTACATAGGAGATATGCAAGGACTGAATCACAACGACCAACCTTACCACTACACTCTTCCTTCAACTTCCGGTTATTGAGGTCCTTCATTAGGAAACCGGCACGTGAGTGTCCACCAGATGCGTGTACAAGTAGTCGCATTATATCACACTGTCTAAATCCAACGTCAAGCATTCGACGGACAAAGGTCATATCTTCGTCGCTGATTTGGCGCCTCTCTGGCATGAAATATGACAGACCTGCGCTCACCATTTCATGATTGTGTTCCAAACTTAACTGCAACGAAATTCCATTGTCCATTTACCTCCACTCTTGCTTTGAAGAAACACTTGCAACCATTCTTGACAGATGCTCTAACCCGACTTTTAGCTGTCCAGTCCGGGATATCGGAACACTCGCCTTCCCTTGAACAAACCCACTTTCTCATGACACATTCACCGTTTCTTAATGTCTATCGATCTCTTTTGCGAACTGAAAACCCATGAACCATTGCATACATTTTAATGAACTCTTCCACCTCTTCGGCATTACCGAATACCATATTCAACATCTGATCTTCATTCATACCACTGACTACATTGAAGAAATGGTGAACATCCTGGTCATCTACATTCACATTAATTAAAACAAAAGGTTATCAATACATGGACGATGATGAATAATAATTCGATAATGAACTTTGTTTTCTTCACTGAATCTTGTGTTATCCGCGTTCAATAGACTCTCCATTTCGGCATACTAACGAGGACGAAAGCACATATTCCACCACAAACCGAACAAGAATCCCCTATCAGACCACCTGCAGCGGAGGAATAAAGGTCTGTCAGTCCACCTGCAGTGGAAGTACATGAACCTGCAGGACAAGCTGCAGCCGAATATCATGAAGTTGTCGGAAGAGCAGCAACCGAAGAACCTGAACATACAACTCGGCCTGCGGCCGCAGCGGAGGGAGCATGCCGAACACCTGGGACGATGCCCTCCAGCCGAACATCTCGGAGGAGGACCTGCAGAATGTGATATGGGTTGAAGACGAAGTCCAGCCAAAGATCCGGCACGAGGACGACCTGCACGAGCCAAAATCTGGGACTCCGCCCCAAAGGCCACTCTCTGGGACGATCACGTACTGCCGGCGGGGAGAAATCCGGGACGAAGACCCGGTCACGAAATGGTGAATCCTTCACCGTCTGCAGCTGCAGCTACTACCTCTGCCTACGGGAGCAACACCTCGTCAGCAAGAACGCTGCAACAACTCCAAATCGAACTGCAGAAGCACATCGGCAGGGAATTAAATGCGGATCTGGGGGTTAAACTTAGTAAAATTTACGTCACAATTCTTAAAACTTAGTAATAAAGTTAGTAACTTAATTACTAAATAATATTAGTAATATGACCCGTAAAATTAGTAATAAAGTTAGTAACAGGGGTAAACCGGTAATTTCACACCCAATATAGGTTCGGAGTTAGCTTAGGAAACACTGTTCTACTTAGTAAATTCATTAGTAAACACGTTCATTTTGTAGTAACAGTTTACTAATATTTTTAGTAAAAACATGTCAAAATTAGTAAACATTTACTAAAAACGTTGGACTTTACTAACAGTTTTACTAACTGGAAGAGTTTTCTACTAAAAATGGCACCACAATTAGTAAACGATTACTACTTATCGGCTTCCTCCGCACAGTAAAAAGTTGTAAATTTTACTACTTTTTTTAGTAAATTCCTGCTGACCTTACTAAAACTTTTCCATTAGTAAAAGTCAACTCAAAACTAGTAAAAAAAGTAGTAAATTTTACGAACAATTTTACTAAAATATAGTTGACTTTACTAAAATACGAAAAAATTTTCGTTACGTCAACGTACAGTTAGTAAAAAAGGTCGTAAATTTTACTACTTTTTTTACTAAATATGAGTTGACTTTACTAACGGAAAATTTTTAGTAAAGTCAGCGGAAAATTAGTAAACTTTAACTTCTTTGAACAGTAAAAAAATAGTAAATTTTACATACATTTTTACTAATTCTGCGTTGATTTTACTAAAAGAAGACCGGATTTTAGTAAATTTTACTACATTTTTTACTAAATTCGCGTTGACTTTGTTAGTAACGGTCAACTTTTAGTAAAATTTACTAAAAAATTTTAGTAGTAATTAGTAAAAGCACGTAACCGTTACGTGCACGTACCGTTAGCCGCTTCCGTCTTTTACGGTGGTCCCATTTTTTTGTCTTTTTTCCAAAAATCAATTTAAACCCAAAAGTTTAAAAAGGTCTTCAATTAAGTCTTTGAAGTGTCTGGAGAAGGAAAATCAACAGATAATCCCTCCGGGGCTCCTCAGAGGATGGAGCTCGTTAATGAGTCTAGAATGACTCCATATGGCATCAGCAGGAGTATAAACGAATTGTTAACTCAGCTGACTAGGCCAAGAGGTCTTGATAATAAGGAAAGCCGACACCTTGCTGAGGAGGTGGGTTCGATTGTCAACAAAATGCTAGATTCATTAGAGTATGAAAGAGGTTTAAAAAGGCCTGAGACAGAGGCGACTTCTGGGCTGGCAAGTACAACAGGGAAGCCAGTCGAAAAATTGAAACTGGGAGGAAGAAATTCCAACCAGGGTCAGGCTAAGAGCGTTGAAGAGATGTATAGAGAGTTTGTGGCTCCGTATATCTTGGATCCGCAAAAGCGCAAGGCCAACATGAACTCTCAGAGTGGAGAGATGGCGAAAGACCTGAAGAAATCTTTAGGTCTGGCAGACGACACCCCTGTTCATTTGGACAATAGAACGTTCAATGAGCTGGTCGCTGCGAAAAGGGAAATTTACAGGCCGGACTATCCTCATAGAACCAAACCCTTAGTTCATCCCGAGGGATAATGTCCTTAAGCCAATAATCACCCCTGGTGCTTTTCTGGACATAGATTGTGAAAAGCACGTATCTGAAAAGATAGATGAGTGGATATCACTTTTTCGAATGACTGCATCGTCTGGAGTACTAGCTCCTGGGTCAGTCTACGAATTGTGTGTGGCAGCCCTCATGGGAACGGCGCAAAAATATTGGAAAACCTTGGTGGCACACACAGACATCAAGGAAAAGATAGACCAGGCGCTGACCGTGGACGGTGTGTTGGCAATTATTGCCGATGCACTTAAACGGGAGTTCTGTGGTTTTTCATTGTCTACAGAGACAGTGGAGAAAGAGCAGTATATGACAGTTCTGGTAAAACTACAGATCTGTTATATGTGTTTGTTCGATAACTACGTATGTGAGTTCCAGAAGTATTATTACAATCTGGACGTAGTATCGCAACAGTTCATATTGGGAACCTTTTTTGCCAAACTCCCCGAACCATGGCCGGAGGTTGCGCAAATATGAATTACTTCTTGTCGAGGATAAAATTGTTCCTGGACTGGGAGGTAAAATTCAGGGGGTAAAGTACGCGATGAGAAAGGCGTGTACTGAGCTCCAGGTGAAAGAGGCGGCTAAAAAGCTACCTTACCTGAACAAGAGCTGTTGTTCTCAAATTGAGTATGTACCCGGAAGGTATGGATGCGATTCTCGCATTACTTTGGGTGACTCTTTGAAGAGAAGGAACTTTCCTCGTAAGAGGAAGTTTGTTGGGTACAACAAAAAGAAAGTTTGGCCCAAGAGAGATCTCCAGCGAAAGCCGAGAGGAGGTCCTGCTTACAAACCGATAAGGTTTGTGAGAAAAAGGGATATCCTGAAGGATAAGGATAGGATCGATGCCTTCAAGCGAAAGCATGGCAGAGAACCTAAATGACCAAAAGGGAAACCTTTGAGCAGTTGTAATTGCTGCTGGTTTTGTGGTTTAAATGACCACAAGGCGGATGCTTGTCCAAAGAAGAATCAGAGGAGAGAAAGACTCCGAATGGTTTTTTTTTATGACGGGAGTCAGGAGGAGGAAGTCCTTGCTTACGAGCCTATCGATGAGCAAGACATTTTCGACTTAGACTCGGAAGTAGAATCGATCAATGAGGTTGTGTCAGAATATGATACGGACTTTGATGATGATTCTGATCTCTGGACCGAACACCTGTTCATGATGCGAGAAGAACGGGAAGGAGATGGTGATGAGTTGGTTGCGTTGGAAATAACGAATCAGGTACTGGAAGAAACCCACCAGTACGAGGATCCATCCCAGTCAATTCTGGAATGGAGGTTGCCTAATGTAAATGTGAGAGAAGTCTATAATGTATCGAGATTTAGTTTTCGATCGATAATTGACATCTCGCAGTCTGAGGCGACGGCACAGGTCACGAGCACTGAGCTCGAGACGCTGGATATACCCTTACTCAATGTAAACCGCATAAGGGAAACCATGCGGAATGCTAGAGGTGTATATAATTATATACACATTTGGTTAATCCAGATAGGATTGATTCCGCTGTTTCATTTATCAGCGGACAGTCCTGTGGTAGCAGCTGTGATCGATAAACGATGGGGAGAGTTTAAAGATCAGCTGATATCATGAATACAGGCCAATCTTGCACATGGTCCTGTATGGTTTCAAGTCCATCCAAATTTCATGATGGCCTTGAACGATCACTGTTTGGGGACTTCATTGACCTTGAGGATCAAGTCAATGAACATGGATCGCATGAATCCCCAGGCCAAGTTTTTGGCGTATCACACTAGGGTGATTTACCGATTGGTGAATACCACCAGTCCTGGTGTAAGGAACATCTCGAGGCTGACCGAGTTGTTTGAGGAAGGTCATAACAACTACCAATAGTTCCATAGGCGTGAGGTGAATCCGTTGGAATTAACCTGGCCAAGGAGTTGGGTTATGACTGAGGCTGGTAGTAGCTCTAGGCCCATTAGTACTGCAAATATCCGACAACGAGGTAATGAGATTACTCTCATGTTGGGCGAACCGTCGAGGGTTACTGAGAGAGCTGATAGGCACTTGCCTATGCTTAGCGAAAGAGCTGACAGGCATTTTCCTGTGAGAATGCCAATTCTGAGAGAACCGAGAAGCCATTCGTTTTCTGAAGTCTCTTCGAGAGCTAGCGATGTGGGATAGGACATTATAGTCTCTCGACCAGAGGTTGCAAGTGCACCTCCGTTAGTAGAAGAGGTGTCTCGTAGATCTGTCGATTCAAGGACCCCGTCACAACATACGGGTAGAATTGTTGGGTATAGACAGGTATCTTTACCAGTCTATGAAGACCCTGTAGATCAACCGAGAGAGGAGTCTATAAGGATGTTAAGAGTAACCAATCCAGGTAGCTCTTTATCTGAGATTCCTGAAGTTTGTGAGGTTATCGAGCAGATAGCCAAACAAAGGTCTATTGCTGTTGACGATATCTGGAGGATGATAGAACCATCCCAAGAGGTTACCAGACACAAAAGTTTTAGTGTCCGGAAAGAAGAACTGAGCACATATGTGGCTCTAACCTTCAAGTTTCCAGGTTACTATGAGTACTCCCTGGATACCTTGATAGACACTGGGTGTAGCATAAGTTGTGCTAGACTCAATGCTCTACCATATGAGTGGTGGGAACCACTGCAGAAATCCATCCACATGGTCAATGTTGACGGTATGGCAACAATTGTTAGCCATCGGGCATTAAACGTGCCGGTCTTTATTGGTGGACAAAAGTTCATCATAAAAGAGATCCTTGCACATCCTTTGTTGGAGGCTGATATCATACTTGGTAACGCCTTCCTTAAGGGACAAAGGGAAAATCTTCCTTTTGTGCAGGATGCCGATGATATCACTATTGGTGGTGTTAAGATCAGTATTCTCCCATAGCCTAAATTACGGCTCAAATTTGGGTTTTACCCTGTAAAACGGACTGAGTACTGTGGTGATACACCGTGCGAAAGAGCTTTCAGAGTGCGAGCTCAGCGTGGTGATACACGAATGAGCATGAATTGCCGGTTGGTGGAACGGGAGCATGATTGGATGCAGACCTTGTTTTCTCCAACGAGTACCAGTAGTTCTGGCTGGTATGACGACCTGTTTACAAATGCAAAACAGGAAGTGTGCATGGCTGTTAAATTAACAGGGACAAAATAGGATAAGTTCCTTGTAAAACTGGCCGATAACTTTAGTGAAGACCCACTGAAGTTATGGACTCGAAATGGCCTAAAGGCTAGATTATAGTTGAAGGATCCCGGAACCATTATTAGAGCCCGAAACATCACGTATACGGCTAAAATGGTTGAGGAGTTTGACAAACAAATTCATGAGTTGCTTGGAAAAGGCTTGATTAGGGACAGTTACAGTCCACATTCTAGTCCTGCCTTTATGGTAATTAACCATGCCGAGCAGGTGCGAGGGAAAGCACGAATGGTTATAGACTAGCGTCAGCTTAACAAAGCTACGAAAGACGATGGCTATAAGATTCCAACTGTGGGTGATCTTATTGATAGGATCAGTTTGAGTCAACCAAAATACTTTTCCAAATTTGACTTGAAAAGTGGATACTGGCAAGTCAAGATGGAAGAAGAGTCGGTTCCTCTAACTGCCTTCAATGCTCCGCAAGGAATGTCTGAATGGTTGGTTATGCCATTCGGCCTGAACAATGCTCCAGGCGTGTTTCAGCGCAAAATGGATAATGCTTTCAAGCAGGTCCGTAAGTTTTGTGCGGTCTATATTGACGATGTGCTAGTCTACAGTTAGACTGAGGACGACCACATGAGGCACCTTGATAAGGTGACTAATGTCTTCCGACAGGAAGGCATGATTCTATCTGAACGTAAAATAGAATGTTTTAAGGAATCAGTTAATTTCCTTGGCATGGAGATTGAGAAGGGTAAAATTAAGCTTCCAAAATCATATCGCCGAGAAAATTATTGAATTTCCTGACAGACTTGAGGATAGGAAGTAAGTCTAAAGATTCTGTGGATTTGTTAACTATGCTAGGAAGTTTGTGAAAGATCTATCCCGAGATCTGGGAAGGATTTCTAAGAAGACTTCTTCTACGAATCCTTGGATATGGGAAGATGAGGATACTCAGTCGATCCAGAGGATAAAAGCTAAGATGAAAAATTTACCTCAACTAGCTTTACCTTCTGATAGTTAGTCATGGAAGTTGATGCTTCTGACGAGTTTTGGGGAGCTGTTCTCAAAATTAGAGGATGTAAACCAGAACCTGTATGCAAATACAGGTCAGGTAGCTTCAAGGGGTACGAGCTACGGTATCCGATACACGAAAAGGAAGTGTTAGCCTTAAAAAATGGAATAAAGGCTTTCTACATCTTTTTGGCACCTAAGAAATTCTTAGTGCGCTCTGACTCGTCCTATGTAAAAAGGTTTATGAGTCTGAACCTTAAGGAGGCTAGGCAAACTAGACTCTTAAGGTTGCAAGAATGGTTTAGCTATTATAAATATGAGATCGAATACATCTCATCCGACCACAACATAATAGCTGACTCTCTCTCTAGAGAACTTGCGAAATCCTCTCTCTCTAAACACTCTGCAGATGGATCCTTCTGCGAACAGGAAAGTGTGCTGGTCATGCAAAAAGGAGGGACACTCCAAGAAGGTATGTCCGAATAAGGGAGATGGTGAGCATAGTGATGCTGGTTCCTCTGCTAGAACGAAAGCAGCAGTCCTGTACTGGTAGTGTAAGCAACTGGGACACCGTTCTTACGAATGTCCTAAGAAGCAAAAAACTGCGAATTCCCAGAAGGGAGTGGTAGATCTCAAGGAGAAAGCAACAGCTGACTCTAAGAGTGAAGCGAAACCAGATCTCCAGAAGGAGACGACCAATCCCAAGGAGGCTGAGGCCCTATCTGAGGGAAAGGTGAAAGAAAAATCCCAGAAAGGGATGGCTGGTTCCAAGGGAAAAGCAATAGCCAATCCTAAGGAAAAAGCGGGGAGTTCTCAGAAAGGGAAGGTGGATCTGAAGGAGAAGGGTAACACCAACTCTAAAGGAGACACGAAGAAAGATCTTCAAGTGAAGATGGCCGATCCTAAGGAGGGAAGCTCCAAAGGAAAGGAGAAGATGGCAGATCTGGGGGATAAAGCGAAAGCTGAATCCCAGGAAAAGGCCAGGAAGAAGAAGAAAGCCAAGAGGCTTGGATCTTCTGGTCCTAAGAAGGACGTTAAGGTGGAAGAACCTTGGTGGTTTCCTTTAACCATGGTACAGTTTAATTATTGTCGAGAGTACCCTGCTAAAGAGCGAGGAATCTCTATCAACCAGGCTGTAAAGCTCTACAAAGCTCTGTTGGAGAGTAAATAGGAGCAGAAAAAGGAGGTTGAGGATGAGTATGCTCAGGATAACACTAAGGCTGAGGCAGAATTCAAAGCCTTAGTGGGCGAACCAATTCCAAGGGTAGATCCCGGAGAAGCGTAGCAATGGAGTGTGATCTGCTATTCGATTTCAAAAAAGCAGAAGAACTCGTTGAAGGTAATCCTAAATCCCTGGAGAACCTTGAGGAAACAAATCCTGTAGTCTCGTTCAAAGAGGCTGATGAGCAAGCTCACGGTGGGTTTACTCACGGTGGAAATATTCACGGTGACAAGAGTCGCCATGGATTCATCCATGAGGATCTAAAAGGATCCTGGCGTTTTGATGAAGACTCATTTGAAGATGGATCCCTAAGTTGGGATGCGTCTGTTGTCTGTGGAGGACTCATAGGCGGCATCAAACATGATGACAAATGCCAGGTTAAGTTTTTTGCAAGAAAGACGATTTTTTAGTATATTAAAGACCTGGAGTATAAGCTGTCAATCATGGCTTCAGGTGAGAAGGAGTTGTCTAGAGTCGAAAATGAAAGACAACAGATATTCTCCACAACTATGTCTATAATTCCGTGGGATGTCAAGAATTTTGAAATCTCAAAGGTAGTAGTAGACATGAGTGAATCTTCTTTGGAAGAGAACACTGTACTTCAACCGTATCTACAATGGATATCGGGGAAGTGGCCATCTTTGAGAATTCACTCAGATATGGTGGGAGTAGCAGCACCTTACGTGTACGCAGGATTTTGTGACATTCTGGAGATTGACAGATCAGAACCAGAGTGTATGGAAAATCCGCCTATATTGGTGAGGTACATACTCGGGTGCCTTGGCTATGGACCAAAATACGCCACGGCATTGATTACTAGCACAATGAGGGAGGAGGAAGACCATTCGCAGTATGGGAAGGTATACTTCAAAATCTGCAAGTATGGAACATCCACCCTTGTGAGAGTAAACGTGTGGTGGAACCTAACGACAGAACCTTGATCAGAGGGGATTATGGCGCAAATACTACAAGGACAAAACAGTTCGGAAGGCCATAAAAGTTGAGTTCCTTAAGGATGATGTGTTGGAGCATGTGCTAGCCCGCAAGGACGAATATTACGTGCTCTGTGACGGCCTCATCACTGCCACGATTCTTCGGTCAAATCTGAGTCTCATCGATGAACAGGAGACCGAGGATGGCAGAGGATGCTCGAACTTCTAGATAGTTTCTGGAGGCAAGAGAACTCTGAGTTGCACCTCAGGGACGACACTTCGAGGTCTGGAAGAAGATAGCTGACCACACAGACAAATCTTTGGCTCAGCAAATTGAAGATGATGCTGAGAGAGTCCGACAAAGTATAGAAAGTCATCAACAAAGCGGACAACTCTCTGAAGCACCGGTTGGCGAACCAACAAGCGCCAACGAAAAGAGGAAGGAATCTCCCAGGACAATGCTATGATGCAGACGGGAGACGAAGAGAATAGTTTAGGACAATTTTTGGCGGCTTTTGAGGAACCCCAATAATTGTAGATTCCTTCTTAGCTTTTTAGTTTTTAGCTTTTGAGCTGGCAAACAGTGCATAGGCACCAGCTTCTTTGTGTATATATTTGCAAGACCTCTACCTCATTTGGAGGGGGCGAATCGAATAGAGAAATTCTCTCTCAAAAATTCTGAGTAAGAAATCTCTGAATCGCTCTCCGAATACCTTTATGAACCAAGAGTAAGGTGGTTTGAATTAATCAACATTGGTTAAGACTAACGAAAGGTTAGGTCGATAGATCAGAACCTGTAGGGAGTATAGCTTCTAGTTGAAACCTTGGATGAGGAGTGTCTATATAAGACCCTCAGTGTAAGGGCATTGGAACGACACAGAAGAGCCTATCGAGTTTGCGGATGCGTTCGCTGAATTCTCTAAGTCTGAGAATTGTGCTACTCTTGGATCTCTGCCTCTGCGGAAGCTTGGTGAACCCTCTGAGCAACCCACTGGATTAAGGTATGATAAACTTCCTGCTGTGAATTTTATGTTAATCTTCGTAATCGAATAAGATTGTGAAGGTGGAGTGTGAGCACGACGGTTGCAAAGCACGAGTCTTATGACTGATTTGTCCGAACCCCGAGCTCCTACATTTGGATCACGGTGTTGGCAAGGATTCTGCTACCGGTCTTCTAAACACGGTAGTAAATCGATTGGCAAGTATCTCGGCGCAACTTACGCAGCTGACTGAGCTTGTGGATAGCTATTCTAAGAAATTGGAAGAGCCGACTCTCTTGCAGAGTGAATTCGAGAAATATTTCCTTGAAGGTAGATCCAATCTTGGGTTTGCGGCTAGTTCGAGGTACTCAAACGAGTATTCGAGGTTGGCATAACGCCGGCGACAATGACAATTAAGAAAATCATCTTAAGTTTCGGTCTTGCGGTTCGAATTGGTATTAGAGCCCGCTTAAGAATTATTTTCGTGTAATTGTCTTGAAGGACTAAGTTGGAAAGAAAGAGAAAGTTTTTGGGTAAATTTGAAAGGAAAAAGAGGTGAATAGTGAAACTGCCGTAAATCCGTAATTTTAAAACTCGCAACCGTAAAAGGCAAAATTTTTTAGAAACTAGTGCTAAAACGGTACAAAACTCCGATATTTATTTTATAGACAACCTATGACTTGGAATTAAAGCATTGATTGATTCATTTCTTTCATTTGAGTCGAGATAACTTCAAAAGCAACAGAAAAGATTCATTTCATGTTCCTCAACTTTACTCAATTTATCCGATCTAACTTAATGTTTAAAACGTATCTTCTTACAGCCTAAAGTTTCTTTTTGTTTCAATTTTATCCCCACTCAAATTTAATCCTCTCGATTAAATTCTCACAGACAATTAAACTTTTATCTTAAGCCGCTCTGATACCAAATGAGGATCGAGGATTGCAACTTAAGATGGTTTTCTTAATTGTCTCTGTCGTCGGCGTTCAGCCAACCTCGAAAACTCGTTTGAGTACTTCGAACTTGCCGCAAATCCCAAGTTAGATATGCCTTCAAGAAAAAAACTCCTCGAATTCACTCTGCAAGAGAGTCAGCTCTTCCAATCTCTTAGAATAGCTATCCACAAGCTCAGTCAGCTGCGTTATTTGAGCCGATATGCTTGCCAATCGATCTACTATAGTGTTTAGAAGTCCCGTAGCAGAATCCTTGCCAACACCGTGATCCAAATGTAGGAGTTCCGGATTTGGACAATCAGTCATAAGACTCGTGCCTTTACAGCAACCGTGCTTGCGCACCACCTTCACAATCTGTTTACATCGTAAAGATGATCATAAACTACACAGCGGAAAGTTTATCATACCTTAATGTAGTGGGTTGCTCAGAGGGTTCACCAAGCTTTCGCAACGGCAAAGATCCAAGAGTAGCATAATTCTCAAACAAGAGAATTCAACGAACGCATCCGCAAACTGGAGAGGTTCTTTTGTATCATTCCAATGCCCTTACTCGAAGGGTCTTATATAGACACTCCTTATCCCAAGGTTTCAACCCGATGCTATACTCCCTGCAAGGTTCTTGATCTTTCGATCCGACCTTTCGTTAGTTTCAATCTATGTTGATCGATCCTAACCATCTTACTCTTACTTCCTTAAGGTATTCTTGGAGAGCGATTCAGAGAATTCTTACTCAGAGTTTTGAGAGGAAAATTTTCTCTATTCAATTCGCCCCCCTAAATGAGGTAGAGGGCGTGTGAATATGCGTTGCATGGCTGTACAAGAGTTTATGTAAGGCAGCTCACCACAAGGCATCGCAGATAGATGGTCCCCTTATACTGTTAGGGGTGTGCATTCGGTGTTCCAAATCCAAACTGAACCGAATACCGAAATACCGAATACCGAATTTTCAAAATTTTGTCCTCCAAATACCGAACCAAATTATGAACTTCCAAATACCGAAATACCGAAGTAATTTCGGTATTTCGGTTCGGTATTTGGTAGTTCCAAATCTTGAACTGGGCCAATTATAAGCCCAAGTCTATAAAAGAAACCCATGCCATTATGTTCAAGAGCCCACAAAGGAAGAGGGCATGACACCCTTTTCTGTGGCTGTTCCCCAAGTTTTGCGTTGCCCGTACAGCTGTATCGCCACCATCCCCATCCTTCCTCTTTCAGTAGAGGCATACAGTCACAATCCCGACTAGTGCAACCGCGGTCATGTCAGAGGGCAGGTCGATGTGGAAGGACTGAAGGTTGGGGGAGTGATGAGTGACAGAAAAGGGCGCGGCCGAGGAATCAGAGTTCGTAGAGAGGGAGAAAAAACTGGGTATTCGGCGGGGAAGGGAAGAGAGGAAGCCAAGGTACTGGAGGGGTTTGAGGAGGATGTGGGAGACAAAGGATCGGAGAAGGGAGGAGAAGAAAGGGAACGGACGAAGAAGATGGAAGGCTTGTTGGTAGCGTTCAATAAGGAGATGACAACTACGAAGGAGGTGGAAGAGGAGGGATCCGGGTTGTCGTTGTAGATGACGCGGTCGACGCGGACGAGGATAAAGGAGACAACGGGGGCGAGGAGGCAGAATCGGCGGAAGACGGCGATTTTGGTTTTTTGGTTTCGTTAGGTCTGATTGTGGTTTTGTTAAAGAGGATAGGGCTGGAAGAAGTTGAGAAAGATAGATAAATGAGCTAAAACCCAAAAATATTTCCAGCCTTGTAAAAGTTCGGTTTGTTTGGAATGCCAATTGTTTTTTAGGAAAAACCGAAACCGAACCGAATACCAAATAAGTTTATAAACATCAAACCGAACCAAATACCAAATACCGAATACCGAACTCCAAATACCGAAATACCAAAATTTCGATTCGGTAATTGGAATTCCAAAGTTTTTGCTCACCCCTATATACTGTTACAGAATTGGGCATGGGATAGATTCCCACATATAGCGCCCCTCAGACTACGCACCCCATTTGTAGAGGATATGCCTTTGAGCTATCGTTGGGCCGTTGCAAAGGATGTACGCACGGTCACTACGCACGCACTGTCCTCTTACAGAGATGCCTTCGATAGGCAGAGTCTCGATCAGGTAAATGTCATTTCATTTGACTTTTTTGTTTTGCTAATTCGAACCTTCCTCACGTATTCACATTTCTATATGTGGATTGTTTGGCATCCTTACTCGGATGAGTTGATAGCTATGCTGCCAGATTACTGCCGATCGGGAGAGGCTCCTTGGCGTGCTAGAGTCCCTCTCATCTGCTTCTACATCGTCGAGTGGCATTACCCCAATAGAGTGATTCGTCAGTTTGGCGACCACCAGATCGTGCCCGCAGATTGCGACTCCAGCAAGGCACTCCATCGGATGGATTTGCACGGCAAAACGATGAACAACTGGGTAGAGATCCTTTGGATGTTTGTGGAGCAGTGGGGAGATCGGATGAACAACATCATGCCGCTGTTCTGGGATTCTCATTCTCGCGTCAAGTACTCCAAATGGTACGTGAAGTACACCAGACAGTACATATCCCACACCGGCTCCATGCTAGGCACAATGGTAAGTAATATATGAGTTCATTCATTACATTCTTCATTCTATTGTCAAATTTAACATATATTTGTGATATAATATAGATGAAGAACCTCCGCAAGATCAAGCTTCGATCCGACCAGCCCGAGCTCGTTTCTCTTACCGAGGAGTCCTTGCAAATGATGCGGGAATATGCACCGATACGTTTGTAAGGTCGCACCGGCGGATTGGAAGATCAACTGGCGTTCGAGTTCATGCCGCCGGCAGGTGGACAGCATGTGGACGAGGATTTTGCGGCATAAGAAGATCACATGGAGGAAGATCACGAGAATGAGGAGGTGTCGTAGACGTACAAGGACCCTGTATTTGACGAGGAGGGCCGTGAAGTACCAGAAGGGATGCTCATCTCTCAGATTGACCACATTCAGGCCGATTACAGGACACCGTACTTTGAGGTTAGGTTCAGTTCCACTCCGGGAGCTCCGATTAAAGGAGCGAGAGAATTCGGGTAAGTCTTCTCATATCCGATTGATTTAAACTCTCGCAACTTCACTAATATAAGTTTTCAGGTACGACCATTTACAACAAGGAGAAGGACCTTCACAAATCACACAACTGTACCCGGATGATTCCTTGGAGCAGCCGAACATTCATGAAGATCCCGTCGTTAGGCCGTATGTTAGGAGGAAATCGATGAGGCGTAGGGGTCTTTACTGATGTCTGTAAACTGCATTATGAATTTTATGATATTATGAGTTTCTGAACTTTGGGTTTCATATTTTGAACTCCGTATGAGGTTATAGACTCGCTGAATGAGGATGAGGTTGTGAACTTTCTGTATTAGGGGATAAAGTTTGTGTTATTGAAACAGGGTTTTCGAAAAATTTTATGGTTTGTTATTGAACTGGCAAGAGGGCGCGTTTTGGGACCGCACCCTCATGCCATTGCCGGATACCTCATAGGGGCGAGTTTTGAAAACACGCTCCTTCCTTTGGCACGTAAAACGCGCCCTCTTTGTAAATCAGAGGACGCGTTTTGAAAATGCGCCCCTTCGACGGTAAAACCGTATTTTACAAAACTGGGACCGTATTTCGCAAATTGTTTTTAAAACTAACCGTATTTCCGTATAAAACTCAAAACAAAGGAACTTCCACAAGAAGCTCTCCTTTTCTTTCTTCCTACCTTCTTACTTTCTTTTTTTTTATGTCTCTGTCTGTCTTTCAAATGTATCATTCCCAGATTGTCGTTTCCCTCTTTTTGTCCAAAGCTTCTTGGAGAAGGCACGCAAATCAGATAGCATTCTTTGCGCGATTATTGCATTGTACCTGCCAAGCCCAAACGCGGTGGGCTCCAACCGGATTGAGGCTAAAATCCCTGTTCGAGTCTCGTTGCTACGAATATAGTATAAAAGTATATAAATACGTCCGAAGAGTAAAACGATAGATAGGAAAAAAAATGCGTAAACATATGTACAAATTATCGACATATTTAAACATTTGTCAATATCGACGATTTTCGACGATTACATGTTCGCATTCGAGCTCATTTTATAAAAAGAATGACTTTCGTGCTCGAATTCCGAATATTCTTTGAGCCGATGATTCACATCCCAGTCATTATTACATAATGTCATTTATTATCTCTTTTATTTATTTTTCATTCAAATTTTCGATATACTTTTCTAAAATTAAAATAAAAATCAATTTCATCTACCTTAAATTTTCTCTTATTCAATTTGGCGTACCTAAACCCTATACTTTTTCTGGCGTTCGCCGCTGCTCCGATAAGAAAATCACGCAACTGCCGTATATAGTGCCATTTTAGTTTTAATCATCTGGATACGGAAAATGCGGGCCGATGCCCAAGTGAGCCATCAGCAGCCAGACGATCGTCACGAGCTCACCTCCCTCGCTCACGGCCCGAGCGTGTTTCTCAGCCCTGCAGTGGCCGGCCGCATATGTAAGCAGCTCCATCCAAACTCCACTTATTATCTCCCATTTGTTGTCCTTCTGCATCAGTAATCTGGCCAGATTGCATGCGTCTGACAAGACAGAGGTGCGCTTGTCTTTGTAAATGTCCGCGGGTTCGATGCTCGTGTCTTCGTTCGATATCTTATTGCAGAACTCACTCACAGTCTTGGCTTCGTATTCCCTGCAGAAATGTTTTACCTCGGCACAAGTATCACCAGACCTTATGTGGCCAATCCCTGCAATGGCGGACAAGATCTCGGGCTTCTTGATCAGGAGATAATGCATGTAATTCGACAATGTAACTGCCAATTTCCTCTGCTTGTAGTCATCTGTCTCCACGGCGGTGTTATGGCATATTTCGGTGGCGATGTGCCACGCTAGAAGGCTCCTGTCGTAGTCAAACTTCTTCACATATCTCATCAATCTGTCCGCATTCCCTAGTTTCGACAATATCCAGCTCCCTCTCGCCTCGTAGATCTCCTTCACTTTGTCCTCATCAACGGCCGCCAATGCTTTTTCCTTCAACTCCTCGAAAATGAAGTCTCGGGTTTCCGCTTCCTGCAGGGATTCAAAAGTTTTTCAGAAGAAGTAGCTTCTTCGATTATCCGGAAAACAAAGAGAATGCAACGAGGTCTGGCATACGGTAAATCAAGTGAGCATACTCCAAAAGGTTTATTACCACCTCTATGACAATGTTCGATACAATGCAACAACAAACTGAGTGATCCCAACTTCTTGCTCCATGTCTCCATTACGAGTTAAGAGCAACCACACCGAACTGACAAGATTATTCCTACAACCAGGATTATTACAAACGGAATGACAAAGCACACTGCTTGAAGCAGACCCCATCCAACATGGAACCATCTCACCCGACCACACCAATTGGAAAAAAAGATCATCATTCCGTTAGTCATCTATAGAGCAACAGTGCCGCCCAGCAAGAAATAGGTGATCCAAATATCAACCTCATGGAATCCCTTCTTCTCCAAACGGCCGTACAACCCCATCAACGCTATACAATGTGATGATGCGAACGATCACCCCCAACCAAGAATTTACGGATGAGATTTTCGTGTAGAACAATTCGAACAGAAGTTCTAGCTCGGCTACCATCAGGTCAAAGGCCTCTTTCGCATCTTTTTGTTGGAAGAGCTCACGGCTCTGTGCTCGCTCTGCATGGTTTGGATTGATTTCTACGACTAGACCTTTGAATATTTGGAAGAAGTAATAAGCTTCTTTCCCAGTATTTTTATCAGTAAAATCTTCTCCTTCCAAGTCTTCAAGGTTTGTAACAGGCAGTTTCCCGGTGGACTTCTTGAGGTTTTCCATGCTTGCAAGATATAACGATCTGGTCCTCTCCCCATACGTGATTGCTCCGGCGACAGCAATCAGGATTGTGGGAGCGACGATGTTATTGTTAGGGAGGGTCTTGAAGAATATGTAAAGGAAGGTGGACAATTGGGCGACGAGCCCAACTAGATGGCGCATCCAAAGGGCGTTGTCCTCTAGGGAGTAGGCGGTGATCGTATCCGGACTGCTGAGGTGGATCAAGAGGAAAGCAGCCCAAAAAGCCATGAGGTTCTCGTTGACTACCGGAGGGGAGATCGAGTCGATTCGTTGTGCATTTGAGATCAGCCCGAACGTGAATGTCACCACCCAATCTGCCATGAAGTAGGCCGACCATATAACAAACAGAAAGAACCTGCTGGTGGAAGCCTTCCTCAAGTGGGCGGTGGATGCGAGTAGCACCTGGAGGAGAAGGCTAAGCATCACAAAACCTCGAACATTGGAAGCGTTCCAGATTTCCTGCAAGCTCGCCGGCATGAAATTTTGAACCATGACGACAGCTAGGTTGTTTGAGGCTGTGTTTTTTTGTACGAGCAAGTGTGCCGAATCCTGGAATGATAATGCCACAAGTTCTAGGATCTCAAAACTTAATCTCCTGTATTACTGCAAAGAATATACTTAACTTGTCGGATTTGGCACAATCTATGGAACAAAACTTTGCTTGGTTGCTACATTCTCTTCATTGGGTTTACCTCCTTTTTGGTGTTTGAGGTGCTTGTCCATGGTATATTTCGATAACTCCCCGTATCTCGGGGATATCAGATCTCTTCTACAGTGAAGATACTCATCTTCGGGACGCTGGAAATGTGTGTCGATACATAGCGTATCGTTAACTGGAAAACCAACATTACTAGCACTCTTGAATCTCCACTCCTATGCGCACTTTTGTTCTGTGGTGGTCTGCCACTCACGCCACCTTGTGCATTTACCTCGGCACTTTTGCCAGGTAGCAGGAATTGCACAGTTGAACTAGTGTGCAGGTTTTCATGTTTGTACTGTTAATGAGTTACTTCATCTGCAAGCTCCGCAGAACTGATCTCATGGCAAGAATCCGAGTTTCTTGGGGAAAGTGATGTGTTTCAGTCCAGGCACTGAGGTCGTGGTATAGGCAGTCGACACAAGTATTTCCACTGAAAAGCATACAAGATATTTGAAGTTCCACATGATTACTGCAACCGATGAACATAACACTAAGGAAGGTCACCGGGGAAGACTGTAGACGAACTTTTCCCAAAAGCACGCCAGTAAAGGTTACATGTTGTGATCGTGGCCATGTCAGTAATTCTAAAACATCGTCTCTCTCAAATTTTAAAACAGAGGACCGTGATGGATCTTCCTCTTGTCTCCTGACATAAGTTCGTTCGGTTGTTCCTCAAACATTTTTGACATTGCAGCCACGGCTTACCCCGACACAAAACATCCTGTCAACATTTTTGTTATGCAGATGCAAGGAACGGTCTTAACGCCAAAACTACGGGATGCGCTTAATCCTACAATAAAATCACCCAGTTTCCATATACAACATTCTAATTTTTAATCTCTCGGGTATGGGAAACACTGGCCTATCCCGAAGGGGGCCATCCGTAGTATCCAAAGGATTGTCCAAAGGTCACCTCCTCCGCATAACGCCCGTTGGTGTTTCGCTGCCCTACAGTGGCCTGCCGCGTACATAAACAACTCAATCCCAAACTGTGTTGGTTGCGCTTCTGCCTCAGCAGATCTGGCCAGATTGCACGCATTAGAGAAGAGGGAGGTGGGCTTGTCTTTGTCGAATCATCGTTCGTTACCCCTGTGCCGAAATCATTAAGCGTCAGAGAAGAGTAATCCCACCTATTACTTTGTTTAACAACAGAGAATGATAAAAGTAAATATGTGATTTATAACCTCTCATCTTAACTACGTAAAGTACGAAAGAAAAAGGGAAATGAATAGCAGAACAAAGTTTTGTCATCGTTAGCACCCTTCGTAGGCTAAAGATATCCAACATCGTATTTGTCATCTGAAACCAATTGAACTCGTGGAACGACCGATGTTTCATCATCCTTCGCCTTGTTATGCAGCTCATCCTCGCCCTTCGTAAGCTGAAGGCATCCCACCGTTTTATCGTCCAAATGGCGTAGGTTCCATCATCCTTAGCTTCATTTTGCAGCTCATCCTTCATCTCAAATATTGCTTGCCCGAACACGTGAAACAGCGACACGCAAGTTCTTTGGAAGTCATGACCTTCTCGGCACTCATTGACGGTTATAACATGGCAACAGTACGGGTGCTGTAAGTAATAAAGAGTAAAGGTTGTTCTCACATAAAATTACTTGGGAATGATGTTCAATGAACAACCAAAATGCAGTTGAATCAATTAACTAAGAATTGGGAAAATAAATCATATTTGAAGCTATTCATAATGCTCTAGAATCTTTTCGTTGAAATCTTTCTCGACAAATGATGGCAGCCATGTCTCAAGAGACTACGTTTATTTGTGCATGCACGTCTGCCAGTGTGCCGAAACCCAAGGCAATTGACAAAGTTCTAAGAACTTGAAACATAAATTTGCAATACGTACTCAAAACACACGCTAGCGGATCTCATCTCCGGTCTTATTGCAGGAAGATACTAATCTTTGGGATGAAGGAAACACGGGCCGATTCCTCAAGGTGTTAACTTTACGTTGGCTGAATGTGGTGGCCGTAGGAGGCTGGCCAAGGAGGAGCAGGAGATTTCTGCAGCACCAGAGGTGGAGGCCGGAACTGGACCAGAGGACTTACTTGGCTGGAGCTCATGATCGGAGATTGCAGTAACATGATCAGCCACTTGAGGAAGAATCTGCAGGATCCTTGACATGAAGAAAACGTTTATATCGATTGAGCAACTGAAATCTCCGTTGGCCTTCAATTGCACGATGCTGAAGTAAATATATTTTCTTTAGAACACAGCTATAAGGTTCCATGCTCATAACTTCATCTGTTCTGATCATATCCACGTCAACAATGTCCGACTGTCAGTGCATACCTAGATGTCTCCGTCGGATGGATCCTGACAGACCTGCGTCATCGTCTCGAGCATCCCGACCAGTCGCTTTGGAACTGTCTGTCAATAGCTGAGTTGGGGACATATTTGAAATTTTTTGAGCGTTTTAAAAGAAATTTCTAAATAAGTTACGAAGTTTTGTGGACATGATTTTACGGATGGAGGATTTACTATTTTTATTATATATTTCAAATTAATTTTCAAAATATTTCTGAGAAAGTTATTTATTACTTATTCAATTTTCAATGAATTATCAACAGTGGCCCTCCGGTTAGGGGTGATCACAGTTTCTCGGTAAAACCGAAAACCTGTCGAAACCGATATCATAGGGTTGGTGTCAGTGTAGGTTCTCAAATAGATTAGGTAGGTTCTAAGGCCTAAATTTTACAAAACCGACGGTACAAGGTACGGTTCCAGTTTCTCCCACGGAACCTATCCTAAATTTTACCCAACCCAACCCAATAACCTACCCTAAATCTTACCAAACCCAATAACCTAACTTAAACTTTACCATACCCCAAACAATCGTCTCAGTTCCTTATCTCTCCGTTCCTAGTCTTTTCTTCCTCTTCACAACAACGTCTTCATCAAACGGTTCCGAGAGTTACGATTTCTTATAGTAAGTCAGCTCATAATTTGTTTTTTTCTTTTGCCTTGTCAATTTTTATTTATAATTTTTTCTGGGTTATGAATTTTTTGGAGGATTTTAGAGATGGGTAAGGTTCCTTAAAATTAAGCCCCAACAAAGCACTCAAGTCCTATCCTCTACGGATTCTGAGTCTCGTCGACCACATCTGTACTTCCCTCACGACCAGCAGCGATCCACCTTCACTGGCAAGTAGCTCAAGGATGGCCGCCACACCCCTATTCTCCTTGGTTCTGGGCAACCCGTGCTCGGCGTTAACAGCGGCCACCATCAACTTAGCCTCGACCTCCACCTCGACATTCTCGACTGCCAAGGACGCCACGCTCCAAATCACCCATGACCAGTAGCGTCTCCTTGCCCCAATCGTCTCCTTTCAAATCGCCAAACCCATAAATGTTCGGTTCCCCTACTCAAACTTCAAGAAAAGGGGACGAAGGTCGTCGCACAGCCGCTACCCATCATGGCCTTCCCGCCGACGAGATGCCTCGCAACCGTGGCCTTGTATCTTCGATCTCTCGTCTCACCGCGGAGGAAATTTGGTAATACCCGCTTTCTCCCCTTTCTGTGCAATGAATGTTTATTATTATTTTGTTTTAATCGAAACATGGGTTGGCTTTGCTTTGTTCCATGGTATTTAGCTTATTGATTTTAACAATTGTATTAACCGTGTGGGTAGTCTTCATCAAGTCTCAACCCAATTTGTTGTTATTATTATTATTATTATCTCTTTATTTTTTAGACTTGTCAACTTAATTTATCATGTTGGCTTATCTTTAAAAAAGTTAAAAAAAAATCATTTTAATTATTTCGTACTTTCAAAGTTCTTTTTAACATTTAAAATTCATTTTCTTAAAAAATGTTTTTAACCTCATTTTATTTCTTTTCAATTGTCTTATAACATACCGTGATTTTAATCGTTACCTATTAAGAATTTATACTACTGCAAGTTATCTTTTAATGTTATAATTAATCATGTTTTAAACTATTTTCGAACAGTTTACTTCGGTTATTCGATATTTATGCAGGTATTTAGGGGCATGCCTTACGAACAATCAAGGCACGCACGCCATTCAACACGTTCAAGACACCGGAACTTATATTCGAGGGTTTATTCCGGATTCTCGAAGATCAAGACCCTCTAAAGATGGCTTCGCACTTACCAATGTTACGGCATCAATGACTCGCCAAGTTTGCTGTAAACCAATTCTAAAACGGCAACGTGAGGTACAAACGCTAACGGGGGCGTTCTATAAACACGATCAACGGTACAACACCCGGTTCTCCCTTGAATTTATTTTTTGGCTTAGAAACTGTTAAGGGCGTTAATAAATCCATGTTTATATTTTTATGCCTAAAATCAACTTTCAGGAAATATTTTTCGAAAAAATGATTCACGTAGACATTTTAAGCATTAATAATCTCGAAATCATTTTTTTTATATGTCAAAAAATTTCTATTTTTTTTTCTAAAAACGAGTTTAAATAAATTCAGACATTGACAATATACGATAAAAGCCTCCCTTTCTTTTTTATGCATGTGATTTAGTAATCCCTAATTCCCAAACCATAACGAATCTCTATAGTTTTTCTAACTTGAACTTAAAATAAGTTAGTGGCGACTCCGACACGTTTTCAAAATCCGAAGCCTTATCGTCAAGGGAGGATATTCATTTTAAATGGAACAGAAAACGGGATCACTCGCAACAGGTTATGACAGCTGATGAGTTAAGCTCCGACTTACAATCTGAAGTGTTAGGTGATGCATGAATCTTTTGACTACACACAATCTGATAATGAAATCAATCCCAGCTACCCGATATGTCAATTTTTAGTTTTAATCTTCTGGATACGGGAAATGCGGACCGATCCCCAAGTGAGCCATCAACAGCCAAATGATCGTCACGAGCTCTCCTCCCTCGCTCACTGCCCGAGCATGTTTCTCAAGCCTGCAGTGGCCTGCCGCATACGTGAGCAGCTCTACCCAGACTCCACTTATTATCTCCCATTTGTTGTCCTTCTGCATCAGTAATCGGGCCAGATTGAACGCCTCCGATAAGACAGAGCTGCGCTTGTCTTTGTACACAGCAGCAGGTTCGATGGTCGTATCATTCAGTATCTTATTGCAGAAATCAATCACGGTCTCTGCTTTGTATACACTGCAGAAATGTTCAATTTCGGCACAAGTATCATCATACCTTATGTGGCCAATCCCCGCCACGGCAGACATCATCTCGGGCTTCTTGATCAGGAGATAATGCATGTAATACGACAACTTAACGGCCAAATTCCTCTGCTTGTGGTCGGCTTTCTCCACGGCACTGTTGGCATTATGGCAGATTTCGGTGGCGACGTGCCATGCTACAAGGCTCCTGTCGTAGTCAAACTTCTTCACATAGCGCATCAACCCATCCAAATTCCCTAATTTCGTCAATATCAAGCTCCCTCTCGCCTCGTAGATCTCCTTCACTTGGTCCTCATCATTGGCCACTGATGCTCTTTCCTTCAACTCCTGGAAAATGAGGTCTCGGGTTTCCGCATCAAAGACATTCCATGATACGCCTCCCTTTTTTCTTCTGGTGACACTTCCTGCAGGGATTCAAAAGATTTTCAGAAGAAGTAGCTTCTTCGATTATCCGGAAAACAAAGAGAATGCGACGAGGTCAGGCTTACTGTAAATCAAGTGAGCATACTTCAAAGGTTTGTTACCAGCTCTATGACAATGTTCGATGCAATGCGACAACAAACTGAACGCGCCCAACTTCTTGCTCCACGACTTCTGAACGAGTTCAATGCAACCACACGGAGCTAACAAGATTACTCCTACAGCCATGATTGTTACAAACGAAATGACAAAGCACACTGCTTGAAGCAGACACCATACAACATGGAACCACCTCGCCGGACCCTTCCAATTGGAAACGAAGATCATCATTCCGTTAGTCATCTCTAGAGCAACAGTGCCGCCAAGCAAGAAATAGGTGATCCACATATCAACCTCATGGAATCCCTTCTTCTCCGACAGGCTATACAATATTAGAGCCCCAATAACGCTATACAATGTGATGATGCGAATGATCACCCCCAATGAAGAATTTACGAATGAGATTTTCGAATAGAACAATTCGAACAGAAGATCCAGCTCGCCTACTATCAGGTCAAAGGCCCCTTCCGCAACTTTCTGTTGGAAGTGGTCAAGGCTCTGTGCTCGCTCTGCGTAGTTCGGATTGATTTCTACGACTAAACCTTTGAATACTTGGAAGAAGTAATACGCTTCCTTCCCAGCATTACCTAGAAAACTTGTTCCGCCTAAGGCTTCAAGTCTTGTAACAGGCAGTTTTCTGGTGGACTTCTTGAGGTTTTCCATGCTTGCCAGATATAGCGATCTGGTCCTCTCCCCGTACTTAATTGCTCCGGCGACGGCAATCAGGATTGTGGGGGCGATGAGGTTATTGTCAGGGAGGGTCTTGAAGAATACGTAAAAGAAGGTGGACAATTGGGCGACGAGCCCAATTAGATGGCGCATCCAAAGGGCGTTGTCCTCCAGGGAGAAGGCAGTGATCGTGTCTGGACCGCCGAGGTGGATCAGGAGGAAAACAGCCCAAAAAGCCATGAGGTTCTCATTGACTTCTGGAGGGGATATCGAGTTGATTCGTTGTGCATTTGAGATCAGCCCAAACGTGAACGTCGCCACCCAATCTGCCATGCAGGAGGCCGACCATATAACAAACAGAAAGAACCTGCTGGTGGAAGCCCTCCTCAGGTGGGCGGAGGATGCGAGTAGCACCTGGAGGAAAAGGCTAAGCATCATGAAACCTCGAACGTTAGAAACGCTCCAGATTTCCTGCAAGCTCGCTGGCATGAAACTTTCAGCCATGATGACAGCTAGCTTGTTTGGGGCTGCGTTTTTTTTGGTATGAGTGCAAGTGTGCAGAATCCTGGAATGGTAATGCCACAAGTTCTAGGATCTCAAAACTTAAACGCAGACTACAAAGAATATACTTAACTTGTTGGAATTAGCTCAAAATCTATGGAACAAAACTTTACTTGATTAAGTTATGAATCAGTCACTAAGTATCACATTCTCTTCGTCTGGTTTACCTCCTTTTTGGTGTTTGAGGTGCTTGTCCATGTTATACTTCGATAATTCCCCGAATCACGGTCTACCTGATCTCTTCTCCAGTAAAGATACTATTCTTCGGGATGCAGGAAACTTGGGTCGACACGAAAGTGAATCATCAACTGGAAAACCAACATTGCAGACACTTTCTCCGCCCCGAATCTCCACTCCCGCGTGCACTTCCCACCCTGTTGTGGCCTGCCACTTGCGCCACCTTGTGCATTTGCCTCGGCGCTTTCGCTAGATAGCAGGATTTGCATGACACTGAGGTACACCATTTTCCTTTGAACTCATCCGCCGGTTCGATGCTCATAACTGTTGATGAGTTACATCATCTTCAAGTAGCCAACACTCTGTATCTAATCTTCCGAGCAAGGGAAATGCAGGCCAATCCCGAACTGGGCCATCAGCAGCAAAGACGATCGTCACAAGCTTGTCTCCTTCATTCTCTTTGGTTTTTTCGACTTTATACCATTTCTTTTTAAATAAGCTCGTTGACGACTCCGTATTAGCTTACCTAGGTTAAGCGATAACATGCTTTTTTTACGGAACCACGAAGGATTACGGTCCTCCTTCTTGTTCTCATTTGGGAACGAGCGGGGGGAACGCATAATAAGGAGTGTTGTTTCCCTTAGGCTGGATCACTTCCTTCACGGCATGCTTGTCCTTGTGAAGCGACTTTAGGAGCTCTTGACCAAGAGGGCTCAATACGGAAGGCCCACCATTGCAACCCATGAAATTGACCAACTCATTCGCAAGCTACAACAGAAAACAAAGAAGAGACAAGGCATAGATCATTTAAAATATGTACCTCAATGATATAAGATGTTCACCAACTCATTGCCAGCCGGAACGATGTCATCTGGCACGTCTTCCACTACATCGAGGTCCCCGGATGCATGCTTTGAACGCCTCTGCCTCTTGAAATGTCTGTTGTCATCTAGAGTTTATGACTTTTCAGAATGTACAACTGTCGATGAAAAAAGGCATGTTTATTAACAAGGTAAAACAAAACAAACAAAAAGAAGGATACATGTGTTTATAAATGTATTTGGTGGTAAAGGCATTTTCTTTTAGGTTATGCCAATCGGCTTGGCTGGCTTCCCTCGAGTATCAGCATCTTTACGTGAAGGATGACGTATCCCTACAATCAGTGCCTCTATCCCTCGTTTTAGGAAATCATCATGCTTCTTTCTCCACCATTTAGAGTATCTCTTCGTTACATTATGTGTCCAAATCAGTATGAGAAACAGGAGCACTAGGCACAAAGTAATGCGCCCCACCTTCTCCAGAATACTAAATCATCTGAGTGCGAACAACAACGTTTGGAATAGGAAAGTGAGTCTGAAAATAGAACGATAACCATCCGTACATGTAATATATTGAAAAACAAACTTTTTGAGCCCATGCAGGAGTGGAGTTGCAAATCTCATTCAGTCCTCGATATATGATAGCCAAAATAGGTACCGCAAGGCTAAAGCATTTTCCCACGCCATCAAGCTCACTACCTTGAATGTTTTCGAGTTTATATATGCTTCATCACATGGGAATACAAATACGCATGACCAGGCGATATAGGTAGAAAGATAAGTCTGCAAAACGCATTTCTTCTCTAATGCCTAAACCATCAAATACTCCCGCTTCCTTGTGGCTCCAGGGAGATGAGTCTGCTATTGGCCCCACAGGATTATGAGATTTCTTTAGACGAGTTAATTTCTTCGGCACACGCCTAGGAGGCTTAATATATTTTTCTTCTCCCTTAAACCAGAACTCGATCCAAGACGATATAGGTACGACCCCCTTACTCGTGATACCTTTATTTTTCTGCCTACTTCGGTCATCCTCTGTGTTTTGTTCCAGAAGATGAGAAAATGCCACAAATAGATATGTGCAGCTCTTCGGAAAAATCTGCTTCGGGAGTTCGAGCCAGTGAGTTCTTTCAAGCAACGGATCGTCTCCCCATATATTCTGCCATGAATAAGAAGCCCATCAAGCTTATAGAGATTCTAAAGAGAAATTGAAAAAGCTCCACGCGATGTTTCAAGGACATTAAACTCCGGACACCAAGCTTCACCGAAAGCGCACATGACATCAGTGTTACGGTCATAACTATAGCGCGAACAACGTATGGCAACAAATATGTTGCCTTTCTGAGAAGTTCTTCATTACGAGAGACTGTGACTTCAAGCCATACCAAATATTTTGGAATTAAGCCGAATTCACCGCGAAAGCGAACAGAGTATACCCACTCATACTTTCTAGCAATGTTGTTCCTCCCTAACGAACGTGAAGGCATTGGCTCTAGCATGCATGAGTGAGGGAGGGACTTGAGTGACCACGTGTCCAACAAGGAGAGCTCAGAGATTTTTTGCTACCAATGACTTAAATTATCACAGTTTTCATCCAACTTGTCACAGAGTGGGGCAAAAAAACCGATCAATGGATGATGGACTACTAGTTCCACTCTTTGCGGAGGTCGCCTTCATTTTCATTAATACAGAAACACTCACGCTCGGAAACGAGCTTCTTGATAAAATAAACCATGGCTCCAATGAATCCTACCAAGTAAAGGGATAAGTGAGTAAAGTGGAATATTAGGCAAGTATCCTGTGTACGGAAAAGGCCAAGGGAATGTCCAACGGTGGTCCCATTTATGTTATGTTAGGATGATCCAAAGAAAATCTGAATAACAAAAAAAAAACATATACATCATGAGAAGAAGAAGAATTGCTCATCAAGAGCAAAGACACTTACAGTGACACCCGAAGGAGGAGATGATTTATGAAGGAAGACAAAGTGTCTTATTTATAGTGTCCGTAACTATCTGGATTTTCCAAGATTTTTGGTACGGGACCGATGGAAGGATCGCATCTAATAGCATTTTTTTTAAACAATAATCAAATCCCATCGTTGCAAAATCAAATGTTCAGGAGTTGGCCGAATCACGCCCATATTAAGTTCTGGGGCTGCAAAAAAAGAATCCCTGTTAAGATAGTTTTAAAGTATTAAGTCTTGTGTTACATAATTTATTAAAAGTTTGAATAACATCATAAAGACTTAAGCTTGCATTAGTAAGCATTTCTTAATTAAAGGAATTCATTGCGAAAAATACCTTTAAAATGTCAAATGGTTATTCAGGATATTCTCGAAAATCAAAACAAAACCGGAAGGTAGGAACGCTGATGGGCGTGTTTTAAGAGAGCCAATAAATGGTACTAATTCCATTCGTCCCACATCCAGTTCTCTCATGAATTCAATTCGACATAAAAATTATTAACGGCATTAACAAAGCTGTAATTGTTTGTCTTTTTATCCAAATTACAAAACAGTTTTTCCTGAAAATGGTTCCCACAGGTTCTTTTTTTAATCATTAACGAGCTCGAAATCATTATTATCGTCATGTGATGATTATTTCTAAAACCAAGCTTTAATAAACTTAAGTACTTAGGAACAAAAGATTTAATGCCTCCTTTTTCATTGTGATGAATTCATGCGATTTAGTAATCCCTAATTCCCGAATTTAAATGAATCTCTATAGTTTTGTAGCCTAAACTTAAAATAAGTCAGTAACGACTCCATCACATTTTTAGAATTCGAAGCCTCATAGTCAAGGGTTTAACCGGGTTCTTCCATTTAAAATGAGCTTGGACCAAGATCCACTCGCAACAGATTTAACTACTCCGTAGGAAACACTTGGGTGATTTTCTAGAGAATTAGGGCAAAAATTGATTTCACGAAAATTGGGGTGCCTAGGCTTTTGCGTGGAACGTGTTTGAGCTCTACTTTATGGTTGTCACTGCTACGCATATATAAAGTCGTCGTAAAATCCAGGGACACCTAAATTTAGGGGATATACCAGCCATATGGAGGAGGTTATCATCCGCTCATCCTTCCATCAGGGGTGAGCGAACAGACAGTCTAAATGGGTATATATTTGAAGGACATACATATTGACTCTAACAATTTATTTTTCATCTTATCTCTAACAGGATATGTTAGCTCCACCGACAAGGTTTTCTCTTTTCATTATACATCTCACGCATGCATCTTATAAACCCATATGTAGGGAGAGTTAAAAGGTGTTGGGATGTGGTTGCGTGGAATGTTATCCGCTGACAATGGTGCTTCACCAGCAGAATCCATGCGCCATCACTGTGCCGCAACTACTGGCAGCACGTCCTGTGGATGAAGAAATCGCTCTTTGTTGACTAACAAGGGATGCATGTGAACCCGTCGCTACCAGGCTCTTGACCTCAACCGCAGTTCGACCTTGACTAGACTCCTCATCAGGGAGGATGTATAAAGCCCAAATCGCATGACTGCAAGCTCAACATTCTTCGCACAATGCATCCACAACCACGTTTCCCATCCTCTCGCAGCAAAGGCTGCACCAATTGACAATGGAGTGCTCTTCCTCATCACACTGATCGAAAGGCGTGTTTTGAGATGAATGGCTGTTAAAGATTTCAAAAATATTAAAACAATAAAAAAGGAAACAAATGAAGTTTACTCAATCATCCCAAGCATCTCTTTGAACATTGTTTTCGCCTTTTAGCTTCCAGTAATTCGATTCCAGGAGAGAGGACCACTTGAGTCTGAAATTCTCCCCAAGGATAATGGGAAATTATTCATGTTTATGAGAGCGGGATAAGATCACAGCAATGATAACAGGGTCACCAAAGTCCCAGTTCTTTCTTATGGTTCAACACATGATATATCGTTGCCTTCACAGTGACCGCAAGATCGTCGATTCATCCTTCATCGTTTTAAGGAATCCAGAGATGTTGCTAGCAATGCGCTGACGATAGAGGCAGCCTCGACAATTCTTTTCCATTGGCTTCATTTTTTCCTCTGGCAATGGATTTTTCGAACGCATGTCCCAATCCACAGTTTATGCGAGTATGCTGATAGTTTGTTTCCACCTCTTTCAGAGTTTTAGTATTGCGTTTAACTTCATATCTTTATTATGCGGAATTTCGTCTCCCTCAACACATATCGAGTTTTACAATAATCGTGATCGCCATAAAGTAAAAGAATAGAGAATGGAAAGGAAACAACATTTGAATTGAAATTGCACAGTGATGAATTACAATAGTTGAGTTTTTACAACACTTGTAGACATGATGAAAAGGATAAAACAAGAAAAACAGCGACCGTTGGTCGGCACGACGGTCGGCGACAGACGAACGATGGCTACGGTAGGCTCCTTCAATGGAGGCTACCTTGGTGGATTGGTGGTCGGAGGTGATGAAGGTGAATGGTGGTTTCCTGACACTTTTTAGGAAGTTGTAGGGAGGGAACGGTAGATCAACTTTGTCGAATTTGGACTTATGGAGTTGATCGTGTAGCCCCCTTTAATGGAGGCCATCTTAGATGAAATGGGGACGATGATCGATGGAACTTCACGCCAACTACGGCAGCCTCCTTGAATGGAGACTATCTTGGAGAAGTTTGCGGATCGGTGGACGGTGAAGTGTGGAAGGCGATGAAGGGCTATTTCAGGACATTATTCAGAATGCTTTTCTAACATCTTCAGGACGTCGGGGAAGAGTGCAAAAGCTGGAGATCAATCTGTCAATTTAGACTTAGTGACTGATTGTGTTCTTAAATGAAGGAAAAAAATTTCTATTTATAATAAATTTCTCAAGACGTCTTGGGTAACTGCCCAAAATAGTGGGGAACCCAAGAAAACTACCAAAATATATGGGCAAAAGATGTTAACATGGTGGGTGCCTCAAGAAATACTACTTTAGTCAACTAAGAATAAATTTGGCCACAAAACTTCAATTTGCTTGAGATCAGTTGAGGTAGTTCCTCTACGACTCTTTTACAACTTTCATAGCTTTGGGTTTCCATATTCGAGGCAATTTGGGTCGAGCTTTGACAGGTCGAAATCGTAACTTTTCTGATCGAGCTCAAAAACGCTTCTTCACTATTTTCAACATAACTTTGACTAGAGAGATTGGATTAACTTGAGATTACTTGAGATAGTTTCCTTTCTGGCTGCTCTATAACTTTTATGTTTCATCTATGTCAAGTTTTCACATATCGAAAGTCGCAAGTGTTCAGATCTTGTGATCACAACACTCATTCGATATTTTGATCATATCTTTTGGTACATAGATCGGATTATTTCGAAACAAGTTTGGATTAGTCTCATTTCTTCTTGATCTATAATCTTCATGTTTTATACTTTACGATTGGAGGTCGTCTTAGTTGTGTTATGACCGGTCGAAATCGTAACTATTCTGATCTCGAGATCAGAATAACTCTCTCGGTCTTTTGATCATAACGTTTGCTAGAAAGAGTCGGGTTAGTTCCCTTTTTTCTTAAGTTATAACTTTTAGGCTCTTTTTGATTTGAGATCTTCTTGAACATGTTATGGTCTATCCAAAGGCGAGAAACATAATGTAAGGGTTCCGATCTTGAGACTAGACATTGTTTTGGTTTTTTGGCCATAACTTTACGTCTCGAATACTATCTTGGGATACGCTTTCTTGATAACCTTTCGAGTCTTATTTTGAAAAGATATTTGTGCCGCCTATGGCATTCTCTACCTCGAAATTAAAACACAAGAAAGGGGCATGAATTCATGTGTCAACAATCTTAAAACATTTTTTTTTTCTTTTTCATCGTTTCTATCGACTTCAAAAAAATTTTCTTAGTTTTACAACTTCTAATAAAATAAAGAGTCAGCAGAAAAACCCTCTTCAATATTATTGTGTCCCTTGAACAAATAAGCTGTTTTCTGGATGATCCTCACGTAAATACAATGTCAAGCCGAGCTAAGACGGCTGAGTGTACAATGGACAACCAAGTCATCACTTATGCCGAACATGACGATGTGCTTTAAGTCGCGTATGCAAAACACAACCAATTTCGTACTAAAATAAACAGTCACAAAAACCCCTCTTCAATATTGTGACGTGTCCCTTGAATGAATAAAATTTTGTGTTTGACGAGTCTCGCAAAAGTCTCTCATCGACGCTCTGCTAGAACAATGTCATTTCGGCTCTGCAGTCGAAGAATCGTGTCCACTTTCATCTAAGTCTTCCAAGGTTTTTTTGTTCCTGTGGAGGGAAACTTTGATAATTGCGTTGACAGTGAGAAAGCGCTTCCAAACGTAACTACAATGTCAAGCCGAGCAAAGCTGGCCCGAGGAGTGTATGAAGGATAACCAAGTCATTCATTACCTATGCCAAACACGAGGACGCAATGCTTTAAGTCACACGCTTTGAGACAATCTATATCACTCACCTGAGAAGCCAACTTTTTATTACATCATCCGGTCATTGGTGTCAGCAAAGCAAAAGAAATAGGATGCCTTTGGTCGTGAAGATCGTGAAAATTTTTATTACTCGCTATGTAACAGCCCAGACCACCGCCACAGGATATTGTCCGCTTTGGGCCTCGCCCACACGGTTTTGTTCTTGGCGACCGACGCATAGGCCCCAAAACGCGTCCTGTGAGGAGAGGTCTCCACAGCCTATATAAGCACTGCTTCGTTCCCCACTCCAACCGATATGGGACTTCACAATCGACCCCCCTTAGGAGCCCAACGTCCTCGCTGGCACACTCGGTCCGGTCCCCGGCTCTGATACCATCTGTAACAGCCCAGACCACCGCCATAGGATATTGTCCGCTTTGGGCCTCGCCCGCACGGTTTTGTTCTTGGCGACCGACACATCGGCCCCAAAACGCGTCCTGTGAGGAGATGTCTCCACAGCCTATATAAGCACTGCTTCGTTCCCCTCTCCAACCGATGTGGGACTTCACACGCTATTTGTTTCCGAAGGAGTGGCGTGATATTTAATGAAAGAAAACAAAACGTTTTTTTATGTCATTCGAGCTTCCAGTAATGTTCGTGAAGAGATCCACGACTTGTGGTGATCTTACAAGGTGGGAGGATAGGGGAAAATAGATCAGTCAAGGTTAAGATCCCGTGCACGGATTTCTCGTGACATTCATACATTGTCTTTCTTTTTTCGACGTATCGTAAATATTGTCCATACATGTTGATCCACTGTTCATACATTTTTATACATGTAAACTGTTCGTACATGTAGTGTATAAAATCATACATGTCGGAATATTGTAATTTAAATTTTTAGACATGTCATCTCGCTTTTCCTACAAGTAATGTTCCAATTAATACACGTTATGCAACTATTTGTGTATGTAATGGTCGCACTCCATGCATTACTCTAATCGTTCGAATTTATTTTAGTTTGTATGTTTTCTTAGGGTAATTCCACATGTAGGGGAATCATAAATATTTATACATATCCGAAGAAGTGTAAGTGCACGCATGCTTTGCTCAGGCACGCCAATCGAATAGAGTGCAGACATTTGAAACCAGTAATCAGAAACTAACCCTAGTACTGTAAATACATGCACAACCCTCCTATGGCTGTAGTTGAACCGTAAGTATTATTACAAGTCCGAAAAGTTGATAACTTTATGAAAGTGGAGTTTATTTATGTCAATTACATGTCTAGATTTTGTTAGATTTGTGAAATATTGTGTTTATTGCATAATATTTCTTGTTATTTCACATTATGCTTGAGAAGATAGGATATTGTTGAATTTTATGTTTATTTCAAGAAAAAAGCGAAAGCAAGAGGATTTTGGTGTATCTATGAAGATTATGTGCAATTGAAAGGACTTTGGTGGCGATGCATGAGCATGACATGAAGTTGAATGGGAAAAAAATTATTTTCAGATTTTTTTAGATTATCTAGGTTTATATTTAGGACTATCAAATGACTTTATTCGCCTTTCACGAGGGGGGACGACTTTTAGGAGGAAAGGAAGGGAGTTAGACTATCGTTTAGGATGCTTTTCTTTTTTCTTATTTGTGTTCCGAAAGCGATCATTGGCTAAAGTTTTCTTTACTAGGATTATGTTGAACTGAATTGCGTAGTTGAATTTCCTAAACTAGTTTTAGAATAAATTCGTGCTTTGGATGTTTATTTATTTCATTTGATCTTAAGATATGCAATTTGTCTAGCCAATGAATTGTATTGAATTATTATCTTAATTTAAACTCAGAAAAGGAATTTTAGGAGAGAACACGAACGACATAGCCTTGGTTAATATTGCATGAGCGAATTAGCTAGTAAGTAGTATCGAGAGATATACTTCTAGGCAAATTCTTAATGCGTTTCTTGCCTTCGTAATCCACTATAAGGATATAGGTTTTATGGTGAATTAGTATGATCCTAGGCTTTTCCGACTGATTGAATTTAGATTTCTTTGCTTTGATTTTTGTTTTTCATTATATTGGTTTTCTAAGATTTAAACCCATTTTTTATTGGCTTGACTATATAAATATTACAAGTGCGTATGCTAAAAGGTTTTATTCGCTATTCTCATGGGAACGATAAATCTACTCATCTTTATATTACTTGTTAAGATATGTATACTTGGGGAGTGCGAATTCAGCTATCAAAAGCAACAATACATTTAATTAGTAAAAGTAAAGTAATTTGGTAACGGAATCGGCAATGGGAAATTCAGTAATTGCAACAGTTAGAGCAACTAAATGCTGGTATGTCCCCCATATGATGCATGTTAAATTATGTTGGATCAAACCATAAAGTTTCACACATGTTCGGAGTGGTCTAACACGACTACATGTGGGTGGGTCGTTACTGTTCATTTTAACGACATACGTCGATCCATCCGAATGTGCATGTTCGCTTTGTGAAATGATCCATTAATCACACACGATTAGGTTAGTTAAACAAGTAAGTACTGCAGCCAAATGATCACACATGACTTCCTACCTTTGTCCCTTAGCATATCATCTCCATAATTCAATCCTGGCCGTCCCTCCATCCGTTCGTGTCCGATGATTATTTCCAAATTTCGACACCCACTTAAGAGATTTGATTCGCATCCTTAATCACCCCATACTGTTCACTCATCAATTCGAGGATGTTCACTTTCGAGCGTTCGTAGCACGCGTTCTTAGGGATATACCAGCATTATTATTAAATTGCACACATACCCTTGCTTCCATGTGAATTCTCTTTAGCAATACACATATAATGACTTTCACACGTCATATTTATAAAAAATTAAATTTACAAAAGTACAGGACGTTACGACCTTTACCCCTTGGGAATTTCGTCCTCAAAATTCCTCACTTAAAGAGGGATGGATGTGCCGTCACCATGTGCTCCTCCAGCTACCATGTTTGTTCTTTGACCCTTGCTCCTCTTTAGAGCACATCTACTAACAAGTCTTCTTTCCACGCGTGGTGCGCTCCTTGTGTCCAATCATCTGCATCGGCTTCATCGTAACGCTCATGTCTTCATTATTCCACATGGTCGTAGTTTCTATCCTCTTATTTGGGTTTGGTACGTACTTTCTTAACATTAACACATAAAACACGTCATGGCAATCTGACAATTCCGAGGGAATAGCCACTCGGTAGGCTATCTTTCTAGTACGTTCCATGATCTTATACGGCAAAATGTACCATATACTTAACTTGTTAGCCTTCCTAGTACAAAACATCGATTTCATAAGAGATAGTTACAAAAAACACATCATCGCCGACCTCAAACTCTAAGGGCCTTCTTTGTCGATCAAAGTAGCTCTTTTGTCTACTTTGTGTCGTTTTCATTCACTCACGAACAACAACTACTATTTCCGACGTCTCCCTTATGATCGTGAGCCCATCAAACGTCTCTCACCTGGCTCAGTCCAACATAAAAGCGATCGTGGGGCATTAGTCAATCTTCTCTTCAATTCCTCGAAGCACTTTTCATATTTGTGTGTCCACTCAAATCGGACCTTTTCTCATAGCTGTCACTAGGATAAAAATCATGGAGAACCCTTCAACAAACCTCCTGCAATAGCCAAGCAATCCAGTAAAGCTTAACGCGTTTTTGACATGGTTATTGGTAGTGGCCAACACTTAACCGCTTCAATTTTAGCCGGATCCACCTCCACGCCCAAGGCCAATATAACATGTCCTAAAAACAGTACCTTATCCAGTCATGGTTCGCATTTACTTAGTTTAGCGTACAACTTATTTTCTCGTTGAGTCCACAACACAATAGCTGGGTGTTCTGTATGTTCCTCTCGACTTTTTGAGCATGTCAGAATGTCATCTACAAATGCTACAGCATTGTAATTCAAATACGGTCAGAAAACTTGATTCATTAACCTCCTCATAAAGACAGCCGATGTGTTTGTCAGTCCGAAATGCATCACTCAAAACTCATAGTGAATATATCTAAGCCCGAAAGCGGCTTTTGAAATGTCTTCCTCACGCTACCCGATCTGGTAATATCCTAATTCCAAATCTATTTTCGAATAAACAACAGACTCATGTAACTGATCAAACGAATCATTTATGCGACGAAGTGGATACCAGTTTTTAGTTGTTGCTTGATTCAACGACCTGTATTCAATAAAAAGCCGCATAGAACCATCTTTCTTCTTTGCAAAAAGTACAGGGGCACCCCAAGGTGATACACTAAGAGATGCACGAATCCCTTATCTACAAGTTCTTACAATTGTGTCTTCAACTCTTTTAGCTCGGCCGGGCTCATCTGATACGGTGCGCGGAAGATCGGAGCTGTCCCAGGAAGAAGGTTAATCTCAAACTCCACCTCTCTTTTCAGCAGTGATCCCAACAACTCCTCTTGGAAGACATCTCCAAAGTCACACACCACTTCAATTTGTTCCAAAGCCGGCATTTCTTCACCTTTGTTCAACACAATCGTCAAGAAAGCTTCGTGGCCCTTCCCCAAAAGTCAGTGCACCTGTACTGTTGATACCAACAAAAGTCGTCCGCTACCTTCATGACCTATGTACTATTAGGACTACTCCCGAAACCTCCACCAAAAGACGCTTCCTTTTGCAGTCAGCTGGGACGTGGCTCGAAACCAACCAGTCCATACCCAAGATGACATCAAAATCACTTATCTGAACGACAATCAGATCATCAATAAATCTCAATCCAGCAAGGATCAATTCACAACTTCGGCATACCTCATCTATATCAATTATTATTCCTATAAGCAAAACTATTCTCAAACATCCCTCTCTCTACTAATTGGCCAGCCAAACTTTCAACACATTCACTACACACAAACAAATGCGAGGCACCAGTATCATAAGGCATACACTGAGGTTCCTTGGATATAAAGCGTACCCGAGATCACTTCGCGGGATGCAGTCGCATCCACTTCGGTGACTACATTAAACCTTGCCCTCTCCACTAGTCCGCTAACAGACCCCCTAGTAGTAGACACCGTGGGTGAGGGCCTAGCTCCTCCTCTCGGTCACAAAGCGTTCGTACCAGCCATGCTACTCCTCGATGTATCTCCTCGTCGTGGGCAATTCCTTCTTATGTGGCCAGGCCTACCACATCGGTAACAGATTGTCTCACTAGTTCCGCAGGTACAGCCAAAATGAGTTTTGTGGCAACGAGGGCAAATGGGTGGTCCAACCAACCTTGACCCATGGCTTCCTCCTCTACAGAATGACCCAGTGGGGGCGAAAGTATGAGGAGGGCATGTGATGAACTGCCTCGGAGCTGAGTGTGCTCCACCTGACCTAAATTTCTTCTTCAGGGGGAGCCCACTCATGTTCCCCACCATCCTTTTCCATCCCTCCGACTCCTCCTCCCTCACAGCCATCAATGCCTTTTCTATGATTTGTGCCCGACGATAGATGTCTTCGTAAGAAGTAAGCAGGAATGAAGCAAGTTGCAGTCTTATCTTTGGTTCTAATCCGAGCTCGAACTTTCTAGCCCTGCACTCTGCATCAAGGTGAGGTCCATAACGAGATAATGCTGAAAACATCCTTTCATACTCATCAACCGTCATCCCTTCCTGCTTCAGATAAGCAAACTCCAACGCCTTATCCTCGCGGTAGGAGAAGGGAACGTATTTTTCCAGGAAGGCGATCTTGAACACGGTCCACGCGTCCCCCGTATGAATGACACTGTCACTATCCTTGATGGCCTTCCACCATGTCTCTGCTCCTCTTCGGAGAGAGTATTCTGCCATCAACAAATTTTCTTCCGGGGTGCATTCCAGAATCTCGAATATCTTCTCGAGCTCGCTAATAAAGTCTTCTGCCACCTCCGGGCCCTCATCTCCTTCAAATTTCGGTGCAAAGTTCTTGAACTGTCCTAAGAGCCAAGAGGTATCCTCTTCCCTTTCCGGGGAAGCTAGCGCCGCCACTCGGGTGCTCTCCTCAGCCATAATGCTGTCCATAAGAAGGTCATATGATTAGCCATACTTTAAACATAACGTCCCTCATACAGGTTTCGCTCTTATCTCGCAAACAACCACATAGTCACCACGTCAAGCCATCTTCTAAAGCAGGCAATTCGGCCACATTTCATCAAATTTCAGCATTTACACGATTTCTTAATTTAAGAAAATAGATTCAAAAGGGAAAATCGTTTACATAATGTATACATTCTACTTATACAAGTCCAATGATATGAATAGGTAAGCTAAATATAAAATCTTGGCATGCGGACTCCTTTAGAACCTGTTAATCACACACGATTACGTTGGTTAAATAAACAAGTCAAGCAACCCAATAATCACTCAGGGAATGCACTTTAAGGTACTCTTTTAGTATTCAGCAACACGACATTTTCAGCCTAGGAACAGTCCTCGGCTGCACGACTCGACTCAATCAGCCCTACCACATCGCACGACTCGGATCCTCCAATCCGAGTTCTATCGGCCACGGATCCTCCCATCCGGGCATTTTCCTTGGACAATCATGTGGCAGCCGATTTCGATGCCTCACCACGCCCATACACATCTCATTTAGGGGTGGGTCCTCCCTTCCAATCATACGACCAGGCAACCCCTTGGCCTTCCACGATTTCTAAGGTATTAGCGGGAACATTCGCATCACTTCCACACACGCATCAAACAACACCATTTCAGCAGGCAGACATCCACAACAACACACGTTAAGGGCGACAACAGCATGGGCTCTTCACGTAAGGTAGGAGAGAAGAAAAGGGGTAAGGTGGGCGTCCCACAACGTCACTACTCACCTCCTTCTCCTTCACCGAATGCTTCTTCTTCTCCTCCAAACCCCTTTCCTTTCTTGCGTTCGTCTCCTTCCCAAAAATGGAACCCCTTTTCCCATTAATATTTATGTCTTATCATCATTAATTCCCCACCGAGGCTTGCGGAGCAAGCTTTGCCTCCCAAGACTCCTGATCCAAGGGCTAACAATCAAGTCAAAGTCAAGGTGTCAAGGGTTGAGATTCAATGATCAACTCTCCCACTCGCATCAGAATCAGAGTTGGGCCCTCCATTCTTCCTTCACCAAGATGTTGGGCCCTCCATTCTTCACCAAGAGGGAAACGCCTTCATAATTTAACTCTGGTCGTCCCTCCATCCGTGCGTGTCCGCGTATCGTTTCCAAATTTTGATACCCACTTAAAGGACTTTAATTCGCATCCTTAGTCACACCACACTGTTCTTTTGAGCGCTAGTGGCACGCATACTTAGCATTATACCGTCATTATTATTAAACTCGGGCGGAAAGACGAATCACATGCCTATTGCCCATAAATAAGGGCCGACACATTTTATTTCATAATTGAAAGTAGTCAGTAACTACATTTTTGAGTTGATAAACGATTGAGCATAGTCGATATACGTTGTGATTTTTTCTGTTTGGTGTTTTCGCACGTCAACTTACTCGATATTTTCTCGAGTGACTGCAGCTCAGGGTTAGAGTAAAGTAGCTAGAATTTTCTCTTTATCACTCTCCTTTATTTAAGAGCCAAGCATTTGCTGTGGTGAACTTGGAGAAATCATCAAGGAGATGATAGTGAATCGAAACTCCTTCCTCTTAAAATTTTATTTGTGAAATAATCGTTTGTATTTTTCAGTTTTTTTGCCTGAAATGTGGCTTGAGAAATGTTGGATTCAATCAAAAGATTCAGACGCCGTATGCAGCTTTAAAATATATTATGGGTCTTTTATTTAAGGTCAAATGATCAATTCTACTTTAAAATTTGGCTGTTTTTTCAATTTACCCGAAACGTTTTAAAATATCATCACACATCCTAACGTATGGCCGTTGTATCAATTTTAACCACCTTTAATTGAAGAGTATGACGGAATCTTACGTGGCGCTTAGGTGGCAATTAACGCCGTCTACCCATCGTTAAAGTGCTGACTGTGCATGACATGGCATCCGCCACCTTCACCTCCTGTACGCTCAACTTCATTAATGCCACCACCACCATGTCCTCCGCCTCCTCCTCCGCTGCCCTTTCCACCGCCACGTCCTCTACCTTCTCCTTCGCCACTCTTTCCATCGCTGCCATGTCCTCCGACGAGAAAAGGGAAAGAGAAAAATTGAAAAAAGGGTAAGGGAAGGTAAGGAGATCTAGGGGAGGTGGGGGGAGGATGATGCACGGAGACCAATCTGGGATGCTCTCTACTAGTGGAAGGATTTCATACAGTTGTAATGGGCTAGGTGATGGATTAAAGAAGGGGTAGCCCATTAGTATGTGGGCTAATATGGGTCAAAACAATAAAATGGGGGAAAGAACGGCGAGGGGGGAACGTTCATTCTGTTGGAGGGAAATTAGTTGGGAGAGGAGGAGAGGTAGTGGGGGAACGCGCAGTTTGTTAGAGGGGACGTTGGGGGTGGAAGTCGCAGGAGAAGACGATAGCGGTGGCGTTTGTTGGCCGGAGCTGTCGGGGTTGTGTGTGCTTTTGTTTTTTAATATAGAGATGGTCATCGTGTTCTGAAACTCCACGCTTCAGAGGAACAGACATAATCGCCTATGAAGAGGTAATTGGTGTCGGGGGACTAGCCGCTGATGCGAAAGACAGTGACCGGGCACTTGACGGGCTGGACTTCCACTCCTCGACGATGAATTCAATTCAAAGTTTCTTACGATTCGGACCGCCTTAATCTTTTCCCTTTTTGATTTTGTCATTTAGTTGTAGTTAATCAAATGATTATGTTTTTATGTTGTGTTTTCCTATAAATTTGATGATTATGTTTTTATGTTGTGTTTTCCTATAAATTTGGAGCGTAATAATATGGTAAAATATTTTTAAGGAAATTATTTCAGCAAAGAAAAATATAATGTAATAAAATAAGAAAAGCCGGAGGAGTGAGAGGAGGAAGAAAGAGAGGGAACAAAAAAATAGAGGGAAGAAAGGGACGTAGCAATAATCTACGGTGGGCTGGGGAAGGGAAGGGGAAGGTGAATCGGAGACAGAGGAGAAGGGAATCGGGGGTGCCGTCATAGGAGATATGGAGAGCTTAGGATTCATGATTTGGGGATTTGGGTAATTTAACGGTGGGTAGACTGCGTTACTTGTCACCTGAGTACCACGTAGGATTCCGTCATCCCCTTCGGTTAATGGTGATTAAAATTAATGGGGTTTCAACATATCCAAAGAAGATTTAAGCGATTATAGAGTGGCCACTTCCACATAATGCGAAACAATTGCGGGGGTTCCTAGGTTTGAGTGGATATTATAGACGGTTTGTCAAGGGGTATGGAGTTATTAGTCGACCTTTAACGGATTTGTTTTGGAAGGATGCCTTTCAATGGAATAAAGAAGCACAGATGGCCTTCGACAAACTTAAGGTAATGCTAACTACTGCCCCTGTTCTAGCACTCCCTGATTTCACCACAGAGTTTATATTGGAGACGGATGCTTGCGAAATGGGAATTGGAGCTGTGTTGATGCAGAAACATCACCCCATCTCTTTCATCAGTAAGTCACTATCCTTGAAGCATCACAGCTTGTCGGTCTACGGGAAGGAGCTGTATTCAATTGTTTATGCTATAGAGAAATGGCATCATTATTTGGTGGGGTGACATTTTATTATTAAAACCGATCATAAGAGCCTCAAGTTCTTATTAGAGCAGAGACTACACACGGAGACCCAATTTAAATGGCTATCTAAGTTGGTGGATTATGACTACGAGATATCTTATAAGAAAGGTGTTGAAAACGTGGCTGCAGACGCCTTATCGCGGGTACAGGGAGCTGAGCTATTGGCTATTGTTACCCAGGATGTTTATCCTACTCTCTTAGATGAAATTAGGGGGTCTTGGGAGAGAGACGTTCATCTCTGTGAATTGGTAAAAGGATACAAGGAAGGAGGGACAACCAACAGTACTTTTAATTGGCAGTAGGGGTTACTCAAGAAGGGATCCAAGATTGTAGTGGGTAATGTCGAGGTTGTGCGGAAGAAAATTATTCAGATATTTCATTGCAGCCCAGTTGGGGGACATTCAGGCGTGCTAGCCACATATAAGAAGTTGGTAGGGGTGTTTCACTGGAAGGGATTGGAGAGGGATGTGAGGAATTTTGTTAGACAATGTGAAGTCTGTATAAGGTGCAAACATGAGAACGTCAGTCCGGCTGGATTGTTGGAGCTGCTACCGGTCCCAGAGGAGGTATGGAAGGACATTTTGATGGACTTTATAGAAGGGCTGCCGAAATCACAAGGGAAGGTGGTGATTTTTGTAGTAATGGACAGGTTGACCAAGTACAGCCACTTTATCGCCTTGGCTCACCATTACACAGCAAAGGCAGTTGCTCAATCCTTCTTGGATAACGTTTTTAAGTTGCACGGGATGCCTGCCACCATAGTTAGTGATCGGGACACTGTCTTCCTTAGTAGATTTTGGCAGGAGCTTTTTAAATTACAGGGGGTGGAGCTGCATCTATCAACGGCTTACCACCCTCAGACGGACGGCCAAACAGAAGTGGTAAATCGATGTCTAGAGACTTATTTGAGGTGCATGACAGGGGATTGTCCGAAGGAGTCGAATAGATGGCTTTCGTTAGCGGAATGGTGGTATAATAGCACCTATCATTCCTCCATTCGCATGTCACCATTCGAAGCTTTATATGACTACTCACCGCCAATACACATTCCATACTTTCCCCATGATAATGTGGTGGCAGCAGTGGATCAAGAGTTGCGAGTTGCGTGACAGAGAAGCTATGCTGCAGCTATTACAGTTTAATTTGGACAGAGCTCGACCGGGATGCAACAATTAGCTAATACTCACATAACGGAGAGGCATTTTGAGATTGGAGATTTGGTGTTCGTCAAACTGCAGCCTTATAAACAGTCCAGTGTATCAAGGAGGGAGAATCAAAAGCTATCACCATTATAATATGGCCCTTATAAGATTTTGGACAAGATAGGCAAGGTGGCTTACAAGCTGGAATTACCGGAGGGCTCTGCTATCCATCCCACGTTTCACGTTTCTAAGTTAAGGAGTGCGAGCAGAATTGTTGCTAGAGTCTCATCCACATTTCCAGAAGGGGATAACATTCAAACAGATGTTCCTGTGGCAATCTTGGCCAGGAAGATGGTGAAGAGAGGGTCGCGTGCTACTACCATGGTTCTCGTCCAGTGGAAAAATCGAGTCAAGGAGGATGCTACCTGGGAGTTCCTGTACGATTTGTAGCGCAAGTATCCAGGACACACACTTGAGGACAAGTGTGATTTAAGAGGGGACGCTTGATGCACGGAGACCAATCTGAGATGCTCTCTACTAGTGGAAGGTTTTCATACAGTTGTAATGGGCTAGGTGATGGATTAAAGAAGGGGTAGCCCATTAGTATGTGGGCTAATATGGGTCAAAACAATAAAATGGGGGAAAGAACGGCGAGGGGGGAACGTACATTCTGTTGGAGGGAAATTAGTTGGGAGAGGAGGAGAGGTAGTGGGGGAACGCGCAGTTTGTTAGAGGGGACGTTGGGGGTGGAAGTCGCAGGAGAAGACGATAGCGGTGGCGTTTGTTGGCCGGAGCTGTCGGGGTTGTGTGTGCTTTTGTTTTTTAATATAGAGATGGTTATCGTGTTCTGAAACTCCACGCTTCAAGGGTATCAGAGCTCCGATCTGCTCAACAATGGTGGATACGAAGTTCCAGGAGCTGCGTAAGGAGCAGAATGCCACCCAGGCGTTAGTGGGAAACGTGGTGGATCGTATGGAAATGTTCATGACGCAATGTAAGGATATTCAAGTCAAGTCAGATTCCAAGTGGGAAGCGATCCAGAACCACCTCTCAGCACTGGGAAAAATTATGTAGGAGAGTAAGAAAATGGAGTAGGGACAGGAAGCAACCCAATCGGGAGTTGTGGCAACTCGGAATGAGGAGAATCAGCAAGTCAGGTTTGCTTATGATTATTCTATGCCTAAAGTCGAGTTTCCTGAATTTGATGGAACTCAATTGGAAGATTGGTTATACAAGAGTTAGATATTTTTCGAATTGGAGAATGTACCGAAGGAAAAAAAAGTGAAGTTAGCCTCGTTGTATATGAATGGTCCGGCTCTACTATGGCATTATACATACATAAGGAACAGGGGAGTTGTGGATTGTCCAAGCTGGAATGAGTATGTAATCGCCTTAAATCAGAGGCTTGGAAGAGAAGTGTTCGAGGACAGATGGGGCGCATGAAGAACCTGAAACAAGAAGGAGCGTATGACAATCTCTACGCTTACATGGAAGAATTTGATGCCTGCCTCAGGAAGGTGTTAGAGAAGGTGGATTTGCTTATGTCATTTCAGGTAAGCTTGTTTATCAGTGGGCTGAAGGAATCTTATCGGAGTACCCTCTGGCTTTTACATCCCACAAATCTGTTAAGCGCACAAGCTAATGCAAGGATTATTACTACTGATGTGCCCCAAGAAGGGAGGGATAATTGGAGATATAAACCATCTAAACCTGTTAGCAGGGGATTAATTCCTTTTTCGGGAGCATCTGCAAGTGTGAGGGGCAGTAATAACCATGGACCAGTTGGAGGAAAAGGAGGTACCAAGTTACAAGTTCAATAATCGGAATGGTAGCACATATAGGATAGGGGAACAAAAGGGTAGTGCATCTACCAATGGCAGGAGAAGGCTTAGTTAGGAAGAGATTGAAGAGAGAAGGTTGAAAGGCCTTTGTTTTGGCTGCAATGAACCCTTTAGTCGAAATCACATATGCATTAAGCGACAATTTTTTTCCTTAATTGTGGAAACAGACTCGGAAGAAGAACTTCCCACGGAAGAACAACTGGGTAAATGTGAGGAGCAAGAGAATGAGGGGTTAAAATTAACATTACATGCCTTGGGTGGTGAAATGGAGAAATTGGGTGTCCAAACCATGAAAGTGCAGGGAAAGTTTAAAGGAAAAACTCTGAATGTGCTGGTGGACTCAGGTAGCACGCATAACTTTTGGATGTTAGTGTGGTGAAAGGATTGGGTTTGTCTACTACATATATACAACCTACTAATGTTACGGTGGCGGATGGCAAGTCGATAACCAGCAATCGGCTATTAAAACAATTTGTCTGGGAGATGAAAGATTATCAGTTTGAAGCTGATTTTTATGTGATTCCATTAGGGGGATGTGAGATGGTTTTAGGAGTTAAGTGGCTAGCACAGTTGGGCGACATAATTTGGAATCTTAGTTCATCAACCATGAAGTTTCATTGGCAGGGCCAACAGATGGTGTTACAAGGAGTTAAGGAGGCTGAGGGAAGGACAGCATTGCAGATGGCGTCTAAGAAGATATTAACCAAAATGGGGGGCCGACAGTTAAACTGTTGTTGTCTAAACATACTACTTGGTGGTGAAGTTATCCTCTTAAACCAGATAGAGCTTCTCGGTGAGTGGGGAACAAAATTGGAAGAGGTGTTGCAGTCATTTTCTGATGTTTTTGAGGAACCAAAAGGTTTACCCCCATTTAGGGGATATGACCACTCAATATTATTGAAAGAGGGAGTACAAGGGATTAATTTGTGTCCTTATAGGCACTCCTCTTTGTAGAAAGTTGTCATCAAGAAAATGGTGTAGGACATGTTGAATTGCGGAGTAATACAACCAAGTAAGAGTGCCTTTGCTTCACCCGTAGTATTAGTGAAAAAGAAGGATGGTAGTTGGAGGATGTGCATGGATTATCGGCAGCTTAATCTCCACACAGTGAAGGACAAATACCCCATTCCAGTCATCGAAGAGCTAATGGACGAATTACACGGTTCGACGGTTTTCTCGAAGATTGATCTAAGGTATGGATACCACCATATCAGAATGCTACCCGAGGATGTGCAAAACTGCCTTCCGTACCCACGACAGACACTACGAGTTCCTTATGATGCCATTTGGGCTCACAAACGCCCCCTCGACATTTCAGGGACTAATGAATTCAATCTTTCGGCCATATTTGAGGAAGTATATCCTGGTTTTCTTCGACGATATTCTGGTATACAACAGGAACAGGGAAGAACAGTTGGAACATTTAAAGACTGCTCTGCCTTTACTGCGGACTCACACGTTGTATGCCAAGCGATCAAAGTGTTCTTTTGGCAGTACAAGGATTGAATATCTGGGGCATTATATTGACAAAGATGGGGTTTCAACATATCCAAAGAAGATTTAAGCGATTATAGAGTGGCCACTTCCACATAATGCGAAACAATTGCGGGGGTTCCTAGGTTTGAGTGGATATTATAGACGGTTTGTCAAGGGGTATGGAGTTATTAGTCGACCTTTAACGGATTTGTTTTGGAAGGATGCCTTTCAATGGAATGAAGAAGCACAAATGGCCTTCGACAAACTTAAGGTAATGCTAACTACTGCCCTGTTCTAGCACTCCCTGATTTCACCACATAGTTTATATTGGAGACGGATGCTTGCGAAATGGGAATTGGAGCTGTGTTGATGCAGAAACATCACCCCATCGCTTTCATCAGTAAGTCACTATCCTTGAAGCATCACAGCTTGTCGGTCTACGGGAAGGAGCTGTATTCAATTGTTTATGCTATAGAGAAATGGCATCATTATTTGGTGGGGCGACATTTTATTATTAAAACCGATCATAAGAGCCTCAAGTTCTTATTAGAGCAGAGACTACACACGAAGACCCAATTTAAATGGCTATCTAAGTTGGTGGGTTATGACTACGAGATATCTTATAAGAAAGGTGTTGAAAACGTGACTGCAGACGCCTTATCGCGGGTACAGGGAGCTGAGCTACTGGCTATTGTTACCCAGGATGTTTATCCTACTCTCTTAGATGAAATTAAGGGGTCTTGGGAGAGAGACGTTCATCTCTGTGAATTGGTAAAAGGATACAAGGAAGGAGGGACAACCAACAGTACTTTTAATTGGCAGTAGGGGTTACTGAAGAAGGGATCCAAGATTGTAGTGGGTAATGTCGAGGTTGTTCGGAAGAAAATTATTCAGATATTTCATTGCAGCCCAGTTGGGGGACATTCAGGCGTGCTAGTCACATATAAGAAGTTGGTAGGGGTGTTTCACTGGAAGGGATTGGAGAGGGATGTGAAGAATTTTGTTAGGCAATGTCAAGTCTGTATAAGGTGCAAACATGAGAATGTATGTCCGGCTGGATTGTTGGAGCCGCTACCGGTCCCAGAGGAGGTATGGAAGGACATTTCGATGGACTTTATAGAAGGGCTGCCGAAATCACAAGAGAAGGAGGTGATTTTCGTAGTAGTGGACAGGTTGACCAAGTACAGCCACTTTATCGCCTTGGCTCACCCTTACACAACAAAGGCAGTTGCTCAATCCTTCTTGGATAACGTCTTTAAGTTGCACGGGATGCCTGCCACCATAGTTAGTGATCGGGACACTGTCTTCCTTAGTAGATTTTGGCAGGAGCTTTTTAAATTACAGGGGGTGGAGCTGCATCTATCAACGGCTTACCACCCTCAGACGGACGGCCAAACGGAAGTGGTAAATCGATGTCTAGATACTTATTTGAGGTGCATGACAGGGGATTGTCCGAAGGAGTCGAATAGATGGCTTTCGTTAGCGGAATGGTGGTATAATAGCACCTATCATTCCTCCATTCGCATGTCACCATTCGAAGCTTTATATGACTACTCACCGCCACTACACATTCCATACTTTCCCCATGATAATGTGGGGGCAGCAGTGGATCAGGAGTTGCGTGACAGAGAAGCTATGCTGCAGCTATTACAGTTTAATTTGGACAGAGCTCGACACGGGATGCAACAATTAGCTAATACTCACATAACGGAGATGCATTTTGAGATTGGAGATTTGGTGTTCGTCAAACTGCAGCCTTATAAACAGTCCAGTGTATCAAAGAGGGAGAATCAAAAGCTATCACCATTATAATATGGCCCTTATAAGATTTTGGACAAGATAGGCAAGGTGGCTTACAAGCTGGAATTACCGGAGGGCTCTGCTATCCATCCCACGTTTCACGTTTCTAAGTTAAGGAGTGCGAGCAGAATTGTTGCTAGAGTCTCATCCACATTTCCAGAAGGGGATAACATTCAAACAGATGTTCCTGTGGCAATCTTGGCCAGGAAGATGGAGAAGAGAGGGTCGCGTGCTACTACCATGGTTCTCGTCCAGTGGAAAAATCGAGTCAAGGAGGATGCTACCTGGGAGTTCCTGTACGATTTGTAGCGCAAGTATCCAGGACACACACTTGAGGACAAGTGTGATTTAAGAGGGGACGCTTGATGCACGGAGACCAATCTGGGATGCTCTCTACTAGTGGAAGGATTTCATACAGTTGTAATGGGCTAGGTGATGGATTAAAGAAGGGGTAGCCCATTAGTATGTGGGCTAATATGGGTCAAAACAATAAAATGGGGGAAAGAACGGCGAGGGGGGAACGTACATTCTGTTGGAGGGAAATTAGTTGGGAGAGGAGGAGAGGTAGTGGGGGAACGCGCAGTTTGTTAGAGGGGACGTTGGGGGTGGAAGTCGCAGGAGAAGACGATAGCGGTGGCGTTTGTTGGCCGGAGCTGTCGGGGTTGTGTGTGCTCTTGTTTTTTAATATAGAGATGGTTATCGTGTTCTGAAACTCCACGCTTCAAGGGTATCAGAGCTCCGATCTGCTCAACAATGGTGGATACGAAGTTCCAGGAGCTGCGTAAGGAGCAGAATGCCACCCAGGCGTTAGTGGGAAACGTGGTGGATCGTATGGAAATGTTCATGACGCAATGTAAGGATATTCAAGTCAAGTCAGATTCCAAGTGGGAAGCGATCCAGAACCACCTCTCAGCACTGGGAAAAATTATGTAGGAGAGTAAGAAAATGGAGTAGGGACAGGAAGCAACCCAATCGGGAGTTGTGGCAACTCGGAATGAGGAGAATCAGCAAGTCAGGTTTGCTTATGATTATTCTATGCCTAAAGTCGAGTTTCCTGAATTTGATGGAACTTGTTAATATTTGTATACTTGGGGCGTGCGAATTCAGCTATCAAAAGCAACAATACATTTAATTAGTAAAAGTAAAGTAATTTGGTAACGGAATCGGCAATGGGAAATTCAGTAATTGCAACAGTTAGAGCAACTAAATGCTGGTATGTCCCCCATATGATGCATGTTAAATTATGTTACCATAAAGTTTCATACATGTTCGGAGTGGTCTAACACGACTACATGTGGGTGGGTCGTTACTGTTCATTTTAACGACATACGTCGATCCGAATGTGCATGTTCGCTTTGTGAAATGATCCATTAATCACACACGATTAGGTTAGTTAAACAAGTAAGTACTGCAGCCAAATGATCACACATGACTTCCTACCTTTGTCCCTTAGCATATCATCTCCATAATTCAATCCTGGCCGTCCCTCCATCCGTTCGTGTCCGATGATTATTTCCAAATTTCGACACCCACTTAAGAGATTTGATTCGCATCCTTAATCACCCCATACTGTTCACTCATCAATTCGAGGATGTTCACTTTCGAGCGTTCGTAGCACGCGTTCTTAGGGATATACCAGCATTATTATTAAATTGCACACATACCCTTGCTTCCATGTGAATTCTCTTTAGCAATACACATATAATGACTTTCACACGTCATATTTATAAAAAATTAAATTTACAAAAGTACAGGACGTTACGACCTTTACCCCTTGGGAATTTCGTCCTCAAAATTCCTCACTTAAAGAGGGATGGATGTGCCGTCACCATGTGCTCCTCCAGCTACCATGTTTGTTCTTTGACCCTTGCTCCTCTTTAGAGCACATCTACTAACAAGTCTTCTTTCCACGCGTGGTGCGCTCCTTGTGTCCAATCATCTGCATCGGCTTCATCGTAACGCTCATGTCTTCATTATTCCACATGGTCGTAGTTTCTATCCTCTTATTTGGGTTTGGTACGTACTTTCTTAACATTAACACATAAAACACGTCATGGCAATCTGACAATTCCGAGGGAATAGCCACTCGGTAGGCTATCTTTCTAGTACGTTCCATGATCTTATACGGCAAAATGTACCATATACTTAACTTGTTAGCCTTCCTAGTACAAAACATCGATTTCATAAGAGATAGTTACAAAAAACACATCATCGCCGACCTCAAACTCTAAGGGCCTTCTTTGTCGATCAAAGTAGCTCTTTTGTCTACTTTGTGTCGTTTTCATTCACTCACGAACAACAACTACTATTTCCGACGTCTCCCTTATGATCGTGAGCCCATCAAACGTCTCTCACCTGGCTCAGTCCAACATAAAAGCGATCGTGGGGCATTAGTCAATCTTCTCTTCAATTCCTCGAAGCACTTTTCATATTTGTGTGTCCACTCAAATCGGACCTTTTCTCATAGCTGTCACTAGGATAAAAATCATGGAGAACCCTTCAACAAACCTCCTGCAATAGCCAAGCAATCCAGTAAAGCTTAACGCGTTTTTGACATGGTTATTGGTAGTGGCCAACACTTAACCGCTTCAATTTTAGCCGGATCCACCTCCACGCCCAAGGCCAATATAACATGTCCTAAAAACAGTACCTTATCCAGTCATGGTTCGCATTTACTTAGTTTAGCGTACAACTTATTTTCTCGTTGAGTCCACAACACAATAGCTGGGTGTTCTGTATGTTCCTCTCGACTTTTTGAGCATGTCAGAATGTCATCTACAAATGCTACAGCATTGTAATTCAAATACGGTCAGAAAACTTGATTCATTAACCTCCTCATAAAGACAGCCGATGTGTTTGTCAGTCCGAAATGCATCACTCAAAACTCATAGTGAATATATCTAAGCCCGAAAGCGGCTTTTGAAATGTCTTCCTCACGCTACCCGATCTGGTAATATCCTAATTCCAAATCTATTTTCGAATAAACAACAGACTCATGTAACTGATCAAACGAATCATTTATGCGACGAAGTGGATACCAGTTTTTAGTTGTTGCTTGATTCAACGACCTGTATTCAATAAAAAGCCGCATAGAACCATCTTTCTTCTTTGCAAAAAGTACAGGGGCACCCCAAGGTGATACACTAAGAGATGCACGAATCCCTTATCTACAAGTTCTTACAATTGTGTCTTCAACTCTTTTAGCTCGGCCGGGCCCATCTGATACGGTGCGCGGAAGATCGGAGCTGTCCCAGGAAGAAGGTTAATCTCAAACTCCACCTCTCTTTTCAGCAGTGATCCCAACAACTCCTCTTGGAAGACATCTCCAAAGTCACACACCACTTCAATTTGTTCCAAAGCCGGCATTTCTTCACCTTTGTTCAACACAATCGTCAAGAAAGCTTCGTGGCCCTTCCCCAAAAGTCAGTGCACCTGTACTGTTGATACCAACAAAAGTCGTCCGCTACCTTCATGACCTATGTACTATTAGGACTACTCCCGAAACCTCCACCAAAAGACGCTTCCTTTTGCAGTCAGCTGGGACGTGGCTCGAAACCAACCAGTCCATACCCAAGATGACATCAAAATCACTTATCTGAACGACAATCAGATCATCAATAAATCTCAATCCAGCAAGGATCAATTCACAACTTCGGCATACCTCATCTATATCAATTATTATTCCTATAAGCAAAACTATTCTCAAACATCCCTCTCTCTACTAATTGGCCAGCCAAACTTTCAACACATTCACTACACACAAACAAATGCGAGGCACCAGTATCATAAGGCATACACTGAGGTTCCTTGGATATAAAGCGTACCCGAGATCACTTCGCGGGATGCAGTCGCATCCACTTCGGTGACTACATTAAACCTTGCCCTCTCCACTAGTCCGCTAACAGACCCCCTAGTAGTAGACACCGTGGGTGAGGGCCTAGCTCCTCCTCTCGGTCTCAAAGCGTTCGTACCAGCCATGCTACTCCTCGATGTATCTCCTCGTCGTGGGCAATTCCTTCTTATGTGGCCAGGCCTACCACATCGGTAACAGATTGTCTCACTAGTTCCGCAGGTACAGCCAAAATGAGTTTTGTGGCAACGAGGGCAAATGGGTGGTCCAACCAACCTTGACCCATGGCTTCCTCCTCTACAGAATGACCCAGTGGGGGCGAAAGTATGAGGAGGGCATGTGATGAACTGCCTCGGAGCTGAGTGTGCTCCACCTGACCTAAATTTCTTCTTCAGGGGGAGCCCACTCATGTTCCCCACCATCCTTTTCCATCCCTCCGACTCCTCCTCCCTCACAGCCATCAATGCCTTTTCTATGATTTGTGCCCGACGATAGATGTCTTCGTAAGAAGTAAGCAGGAATGAAGCAAGTTGCAGTCTTATCTTTGGTTCTAATCCGAGCTCGAACTTTCTAGCCCTGCACTCTGCATCAAGGTGAGGTCCATAACGAGATAATGCTGAAAACATCCTTTCATACTCATCAACCGTCATCCCTTCCTGCTTCAGATAAGCAAACTCCAACGCCTTATCCTCGCGGTAGGAGAAGGGAACGTATTTTTCCAGGAAGGCGATCTTGAACACGGTCCACGCGTCCCCCGTATGAATGACACTGTCACTATCCTTGATGGCCTTCCACCATGTCTCTGCTCCTCTTCGGAGAGAGTATTCTGCCATCAACAAATTTTCTTCCGGGGTGCATTCCAGAATCTCGAATATCTTCTCGAGCTCGCTAATAAAGTCTTCTGCCACCTCCGGGCCCTCATCTCCTTCAAATTTCGGTGCAAAGTTCTTGAACTGTCCTAAGAGCCAAGAGGTATCCTAGCGCCGCCACTCGGGTGCTCTCCTCAGCCATAATGCTGTCCATAAGAAGGTCATATGATTAGCCATACTTTAAACATAACGTCCCTCATACAGGTTTCGCTCTTATCTCGCAAACAACCACATAGTCACCACGTCAAGCCATCTTCTAAAGCAGGCAATTCGGCCACATTTCATCAAATTTCAGCATTTACACGATTTCTTAATTTAAGAAAATAGATTCAAAAGGGAAAATCGTTTACATAATGTATACATTCTACTTATACAAGTCCAATGATATGAATAGGTAAGCTAAATATAAAATCTTGGCATGCGGACTCCTTTAGAACCTGTTAATCACACACGATTACGTTGGTTAAATAAACAAGTCAAGCAACCCAATAATCACTCAGGGAATGCACTTTAAGGTACTCTTTTAGTATTCAGCAACACGACATTTTCAGCCTAGGAACAGTCCTCGGCTGCACGACTCGACTCAATCAGCCCTACCACATCGCACGACTCGGATCCTCCAATCCGAGTTCTATCGGCCACGGATCCTCCCATCCGGGCATTTTCCTTGGACAATCATGTGGCAGCCGATTTCGATGCCTCACCACGCCCATACACATCTCATTTAGGGGTGGGTCCTCCCTTCCAATCATACGACCAGGCAACCCCTTGGCCTTCCACGATTTCTAAGGTATTAGCGGGAACATTCGCATCACTTCCACACACGCATCAAACAACACCATTTCAGCAGGCAGACATCCACAACAACACACGTTAAGGGCGACAACAGCATGGGCTCTTCACGTAAGGTAGGAGAGAAGAAAAGGGGTAAGGTGGGCGTCCCACAACGTCACTACTCACCTCCTTCTCCTTCACCGAATGCTTCTTCTTCTCCTCCAAACCCCTTTCCTTTCTTGCGTTCGTCTCCTTCCCAAAAATGGAACCCCTTTTCCCATTAATATTTATGTCTTATCATCATTAATTCCCCACCGAGGCTTGCGGAGCAAGCTTTGCCTCCCAAGACTCCTGATCCAAGGGCTAACAATCAAGTCAAAGTCAAGGTGTCAAGGGTTGAGATTCAATGATCAACTCTCCCACTCGCATCAGAATCAGAGTTGGGCCCTCCATTCTTCCTTCACCAAGATGTTGGGCCCTCCATTCTTCACCAAGAGGGAAACGCCTTCATAATTTAACTCTGGTCGTCCCTCCATCCGTGCGTGTCCGCGTATCGTTTCCAAATTTTGATACCCACTTAAAGGACTTTAATTCGCATCCTTAGTCACACCACACTGTTCTTTTGAGCGCTAGTGGCACGCATACTTAGCATTATACCGTCATTATTATTAAACTCGGGCGGAAAGACGAATCACATGCCTATTGCCCATAAATAAGGGCCGACACATTTTATTTCATAATTGAAAGTAGTCAGTAACTACATTTTTGAGTTGATAAACGATTGAGCATAGTCGATATACGTTGTGATTTTTTCTGTTTGGTGTTTTCGCACGTCAACTTACTCGATATTTTCTCGAGTGACTGCAGCTCAGGGTTAGAGTAAAGTAGCTAGAATTTTCTCTTTATCACTCTCCTTTATTTAAGAGCCAAGCATTTGCTGTGGTGAACTTGGAGAAATCATCAAGGAGATGATAGTGAATCGAAACTCCTTCCTCTTAAAATTTTATTTGTGAAATAATCGTTTGTATTTTTCAGTTTTTTTGCCTGAAATGTGGCTTGAGAAATGTTGGATTCAATCAAAAGATTCAGACGCCGTATGCAGCTTTAAAATATATTATGGGTCTTTTATTTAAGGTCAAATGATCAATTCTACTTTAAAATTTGGCTGTTTTTTCAATTTACCCGAAACGTTTTAAAATATCATCACACATCCTAACGTATGGCCGTTGTATCAATTTTAACCACCTTTAATTGAAGAGTATGACGGAATCTTACGTGGCGCTTAGGTGGCAATTAACGCCGTCTACCCATCGTTAAAGTGTTGACTGTGCATGACATGGCATCCGCCACCTTCACCTCCTGTACGCTCAACTTCATTAATGCCACCACCACCATGTCCTCCGCCTCCTCCTCCGCTGCCCTTTCCACCGCCATGTCCTCTACCTTCTCCTTCGCCGCTCTTTCCATCGCTGCCATGTCCTCCGATGAGAAAAGGGAAAGAGAAAAATCGAAAAAGGGGTAAGGGAAGGTAAGGAGATCTAGGGGAGGTGGGGGGAGGATGATGCACGGAGACCAATCTGGGATGCTCTCTACTAGTGGAAGGATTTCATACAGTTGTAATGGGCTAGGTGATGGATTAAAGAAGGGGTAGCCCATTAGTATGTGGGCTAATATGGGTCAAAACAATAAAATGGGGGAAAGAACGGCGAGGGGGGAACGTACATTCTGTTGGAGGGAAATTAGTTGGGAGAGGAGGACAGGTAGTGGGGGAACGCGCAGTTTGTTAGAGGGGACGTTGGGGGTGGAAGTCGCAGGAGAAGACGATAGCGGTGGCGTTTGTTGGCCGGAGCTGTCGGGGTTGTGTGTGCTTTTGTTTTTTAATATAGAGATGGTTATCGTGTTCTGAAACTCCACGCTTCAGAGGAACAGACATAATCGCCTATGAAGAGGTAATTGGTGTCGGGGGACTAGCCGCCGATGCGAAAGACAGTGACCGGGCACTTGACGGGCTGGACTTCCACTCCTCGACGATGAATTCAATTCAAAGTTTCTTACGATTCGGACCGCCTTAATCTTTTCCCTTTTTGATTTTGTCATTTAGTTGTAGTTAATCAAATGATTATGTTTTTATGTTGTGTTTTCCTATAAATTTGGAGTGTAATAATATGGTAAAACATTTTTAAGGAAATTATTTCAGCAACGAAAAATATAATGTAATAAAATAAGAAAAGCCGGAGGAGTGAGAGGAGGAAGAAAGGAAGGGAACAAAAAAAATAGAGGGAAGAAAGGGACGTAGCAATAATCTCCGGTGGGCTGGGAAAGGGAAGGGGAAGGTGAATCGGAGACAGAGGAGAAGGGAATCGAAGGAGGGGGGTGCCGTCGTAGGAGATATGGAGAGCTTAGGATTCATGATTTGGGGATTTGGGTAATTTAACGGTGGGTAGACTGCGTTAATTGTCACCTGAGTACCACGTAGGATTCCGTCATCCTCTTCGGTTAATGGTGGTTAAAATTGATATAACGGCCAAATGTTAGGATGGGTGATGATATTTTAAAAAGTTTAGGGTAGATCCATAAAAACAGCCAAACTTTGAGGTAGAATTAATCCTTTCGCCTTTATTTAATAGTTGTTATACATGGCCTCTAAAGTACTAAATGGGCATAATGGAGACATACGACGCGAAAAAACCATGTATTCTCCGTGAAGTTACGTGGATTTGGAGCTTACACATCCCTTACTTCGCCCCAGCCCGCGAGTAGTCGGACCGTGACAAAGACATAATCACAAACTTAGTGCTTCCCACAAAGTGTACATGACAAGTTTTCATCTGTTCGCAAAACCTTGATCTTTCCTGTACTGGGCAACAGAAGTTTCAGATCGATAGTTGGTGCAGATCTCGAGCTAGTTTCTATTATTACATGTATGCAATGCTATTTTAGAAACAAGAAAGCATACATGTTCACAAGGTTCGGAATTTTCTTGAAATCTTAGTAAAACAAAGTGGAAAGTTTCGAGGATGATTCCCCTGTCTTTGGTGTCATCAATTTAGATTGAGTAGTCATTTCCACTGGAATGGTGTAAATTATTCTGAGTATCGAAATATCGACATCGGCGTTGCTGAACCGTACACGAAACGTTCCAATGAAAATTAATAAGTTGAAGAGCTTGATCTTTCAAGAAATTGCTTAACTTGACTTGAATGATAACAACAAAAAACAACACTAAACCGAGTGAGCAAGCAAGAAGAACTTGTTCATCGCAAGATAAGCGATTTATTAAAAGAGCATTAATCATCCAATGAACGACATAAACCCAGCTATCATATCAAATGTGGTTAAGGAGAATAAATTCTAATTTAAGATTGTGAAATGTCCAAGAAAAGCAGATGAAGTTGATCTCATTCATATGCAGTGGATTTGAAGTTTATCTACTTGTTAATGATTTGAGACAAATGTCATGGAATATGGAGGATGCGGTCAGCGAATTTGGAATTCGTCATTCTGCGGAACCAATCTTTTCAGCAATTTATCAGCCTCAAATGGATCATGATTTTATAGGAACTAGGGTTTTAGGCGATTCAAACTGTAAACCCTCTTTCTGAATCATCATCATTCCAAAGAGCATGGTTATCGGATTGTGTTTGAGGATCCGCTCACCAACCTCTAGAGTCGAGGTAGGTTGTACGCATCGAGCGAGCGTGACTGCAACGAGCATAATGTGAGCACTATTGTTAATGTCAGTTGGTGTTTGCTACCGCAATTTCAAATGAAAAGAAAGTCTTGCTGTCATCACCCGGAGTCGTTATCCGAATCGTGGACAAATCATTTAGCCATAACAAACATCACATACAAAACAGCCAAGAGCCACGATAACTTCTGTTCGTGTAGTGCCTAATTACCCTTTTAATTATGATAACTTTGTCCCCAATTTTCTCTAAGCACTCACAGACAACCCTTCAACTAATAGGAAAATAGTTGTACATGTCATAGGCAGCACTGATAATGAAATGTCAGCAGACTCGGACAAATTTAGTTCCCCGACCAAACATGTCCTTAACTCCATGACCACATCTGTTAGTCAAGAAATTTATTAATATCAAAATGTCCATAACACAGCCAAATGTGACATTGATATATTAAACCGGTCACCCCACAAAACATTATGCAATCATATATGACCATACGGTGTGTTTAATTTAAGGATTCGATTATAGAATGGAATGGACTAAGAATCTTATTTATTTCTCTTTTCTTATCTTTTTTATTATATTCATTTCCATTTCATTCAATTCCTTTTCCTAAATTTTAAAGATAAATTGAAAGAATGGCATTCCTTCACTCATAATAAGGAATGTTCATTCCATTCTCTTCCCCTTCTCCCCTTCTTCCTTGACTAAACACATCATTTTTTTAGACAACTCTCTTCCAAATCATTATATTTTTCTCCCTTCCCATTCCATTCCGGAAACCAAACAAGCTATTAGTTTTCTTGAGTTTTGTTCACAAAACGTTTCATGAAATAAGCAGGTCAAACTCATATTTCATTGATTAATATCAAGAACTTGGGGTTAGAAACACGGAGTTCCATTTTTAAAGAACTCGGTGGTTCAATCACCAAGTTCCATTTTCAAAGAACTGCTTCAAACACAGTGTTCATTTCGAAGAACCCGATGCCTCAAACACCGAGTTTCATTTTCAAAGAACTCGTAGCTTCAAACACTGAGTTAGAACCCCTCAAACTCGGTATTTGAAAAACTGAGTTCCATTTTTAAAGAACTCAGTGCTTCAAGCACCAGGTTCCATTTTCAATGGAATACTTCGAACACCGAGTTCCATTTTCAAAGAACTGCTATAAAACCAAGTTCCATTTTCAAAGAATTTAGTACTTCAAACACCGAAGTTAACCCCCTTAGAGGTATTTCAAAAACTAAGTTCTTAACTTTTTTTGATGAACTCGATGTTAGAAAAACATCGAGTTATTTCAGTAACCAAAATCGGTGTTTTTTAACACCGAATTTTTTACATTGGTTAAGAATCATATGAGTTTGACCGGCCTGGCAAAATATTTCATGAACTAACGTTATTATACAACAAAACTATAGTTTTCTTTAGAGATTATTGTATGTATCCTTTATTTCTCATGGGTTTTCTAAAGGTATCCTTAATTATGTATTCAGGGTAATAATTTTAGTTGATATTTAGGTTTCACTGCTTTTAACACGCAACATCAACAACTATATGTGACTTTAAAAAAATGAATTGAGATAAATACACACTTAACAGTTTACATTTACATAAATCTTTGTGGGATCTGAATCAACTCCACACCATCGGAAAGCGACTCATTATTTTATTAATTTTTTTGGTGCATAATTTTAAACCCAAGAAATGGCACTCGGCCTCTAATTAACATCCAATTATTAATTCAAAGTATTCTTTATTTGCTTTTCACCTAATGACATTATCTTCTCTTCTTTAATCTCTTCTTCCTTTTCTCAAGTGGATCTGGTCAGATCTCGCTTGCAGCAATGGCAAGTCCAGGTAAAAACGATGAGGACCCGATCTCTTTCGCGACCGTCTGTCAGTTCGGATCGCGACTCTTGCTTCTGAGAAAACATAATCCCATGGAGTTTACCCCCTCATTTTCATTCAGACAAGGACTTGCAAGTATGTTGTAAGGAATTCGGGCGCATTTGCAGATCGAGAATGAAAAATTCAGCATACTTTCCTAGAATTGGAGTCATCGCTGCTGCTACTAGCTTGCTGCAATCTCTAGCATGAATCGGAATGGTCTTTCACATACTTGATATCGAAACAATATCTATATATTTTGGTAACAGCAGTCCTGGGATCCCGCCAGAGCGCAGTTCCCAGATTGTTGTGCCTTTCGAGCGGACCAACCATAGATCAAAATCGATGTTGATGACAAGATAAATGGATAAGGGGCTAACCACTTAACCTGTAATGGATAGATCATATCAATTTATGACACAGACAACATTGTATCTGCTGCAAATTTCTTGTACAAGAGTCCATAATCTTATCCATTTGAATCAACAGATTATCGGCCAGGGGCTGCTTCCGGGTAATTTCACTGGGGCCGAAGATGATTTGCCTTCTCGGAATAATTAATTAAGGTAATGTTTCATCAGTGGACTTTGTATATTAATGGACAGTGGCCTGCATACATTGTTGAGCAATTATACAGAACGATCGATACTCGAAAGGAGTTGGGAAGATGGCAGAGAGTGCAGTGAACTTCGTGGTCAACAAGCTTGGGCTGTTTCTGGAAAACGAGATTAAGCTGTTTAATGGAAGCCACGAAGAGTTTGTCATGGCGAAAGAAGAGCTCGAGAGGACCCAGGCCTTCCTACGGATTGCAGATTCCCTTATGGAGAACGATGATGAAGTTAGGGTGTGGGTGAAGCAGCTGAGGGAGTGCGCTAATGATATGGAAGACGCCCTCGATGAGTTGAAGCTCGTCCTAATGCACAGACACGATAGACTCGGATGGAGAAGCCTCCGCCAGTGGTTGTCCTGCTGCATTAGGAACCTCAAGGCTCGCCATCGCCTTACAACCGAGATATGCAATATAAGCGGAAGGATTAAGAGCATATGTGCTGGGCACCAAAGACTACGCCGCAAATTCAATCGGGTTCGAGACAATCCCAGTTTAGCAAACTCAGACATCACATGGCCTGATCCCCGAACAAACGCTCTCCTCCTCGATAAGACCGAGCTTGTGGTAATCGAAGAACCAAAGAAAAAGCTCGTGGACCGCTTACTCCAGGGAACATCAGGAACAGAGGTAATCTCGATTGTGGGTATGGGAGGGTTGGGGAAAAGCACTCTCGCGATGCAAGTTTACGAGGATGTGGAGGTAAGGAAGCACTTCTCCGTGTACGCTTTCATCAACCTATCTCGTTATGCGAAGCCAGAAGATCTACTGAAAGACATGCTCCGCCAAATCATGAGGGACATGTCAAAGCCAGTCCGTCCCGGTGCTGAGACCATGAATAGCCACTGGCTCAAGATGATAATTAGGGACCTGCTACAGCGGAGGAGGTACCTCATCCTCCTAGACGACGTGTGGTTCATAAGAGAGTGGGATGCAATCAGAAACGCACTGCCCAACAATGACCAGGGAAGCCGAGTGATGATCACCACAAGGTCCGTAGACATTGCATCTACTGCCTGTGCTCAGTTTGGAGGAGAAGTCCACAACATGGAGCCGCTGCAAACGGCTGTGTCCTGGGAGCTATTCTGTAGGAAGACATTTCAAGGGAACCCATGCCCTTCGCACTTGGAAGACATCTGCAAAAATATCCTTAGGAAGTGCGACGGGCTACCGCTAGCAATCGTCGCCATCAGTGGTGTTCTATCTACAAAAGAGACCTGGAGGAAAAACGAATGGGCTGTAGTTTGCCGCAGCCTCCACGCCGGATTCGATGGGAATGACAGGGTACAGAACTTGAATAGGGTATTATCCCTGAGCTTTGGCGATTTACCTTACTATCTAAAGGCGTGTTTCCTACACCTCGCCGTATTCCCAGAGGGTCTGCCAATTGAACGCGTGAGACTTGTCCGGCTGTGGATAGCAGAGGGATTTGTCGAGAGAAAGGAAGGAAAGACTGCAGAAGAAGTTGCAGAGGATTACTTTGGGGAGCTTATGAACAGAAGTCTCATGCAAGTTGCAGAAACAACCACTGACGGACGGGTCAAGTCGTGCCGCATCCCTTGCGTTATACGAGATATAATAGCGTGCAAGTCGAAAGATCAGATGTTTGCTACAGTTTCGAAGGATCCAAAAATTACATGGCCTGAGAAAGTACACCGACTGTCAATACAAAGCAACCAACAAGACAAACTGCCAAACAGGTCACTCTCTCAACTACGCTCGTTGTACCTGTTTGCCGTCGACAAGTCTTTTGTCGATTCTATTCTAACATGCAGCATGAGGCTGCTGACTGTCTTAGACTTACAAGCTGCACCAATCTGTAAGTTCCCGACTCAAGTCGTCGATTGGTATTATCTGAGATTCCTTAGCTTCCGAAACACGGAGATCAAGACGATACCGCGTTCCATAGGAAATCTTCAGAATCTGGAGACTTTAGACCTTAAACAGACTAATGTCACCTCTCTGCCCGAGGAAGTTTTAAAGCTCCAGCGTCTCCGCCATCTCCTTGTATATCGATACGAGAATGTATCCTATAACTGTTCAAAGTATGGATTCAAGGCTCTTGCTGGGATTGGTGCTATGCAATCCCTACAGAAGCTGTGCTACATAGAGGCCGACGATGAGAAGAATGACACGGTATTGAAAGAGATTGGAAAGCTGACGCAGCTTACTCGGTTAGCAATACTGAAGATGAGGAAAGAAGATGGCAGGTACTTGTGCAGCTCGATTGCGAAGTTGACGAGCCTCCAAGCGATGTCCGTGAATGCATTCGATGACAATGAGATCCTTGACCTGCACCACCTTAGGTCGCCACCACAACTACTTCAAAGGATATACTTGAAAGGGCGATTAGAGTCATTACCGAGTTGGATTGCAAACATTCATGGCCTTGTGAAGTTGAATCTCAAAGGGAGCCGGCTGCAAGAGGATCCACTGGAAACCCTCCAGAAATTGCCGAATTTGGTAGTTCTCGAGCTCCTTCAAGTTTACAATGGGAAATCCCTGTGCTTTAAAGCGAAAGGATTCAAGAAGCTCAAGATTCTGGGACTCGATTACTTCGAGGAACTGAGAACCATCGACATTGAACAGGATGCGATGCCTAATCTTGAAAAGCTCGTCCTCCAACGCTGCAAACTATTTCGGGAGTTGCCTTTAGGTATAGAGAATCTGACCAAGCTAGAGGTGTTGGAGTTCTTTGATATGCCAGAGGATCTAATTAGGAGGATTGCACACTACAGCTCCCACGAGGACTATCAGAAGGTCGCCCGTGTCCCAGAAGTTTATTATGGGTTCTGGAGGGATGGACGTTGGGATGTTCAGTCTATAGAGAGATCAGATGAGGCGAAACCTTCCCCTCGCACGGGAGAAAGCATGAGAAGCTTTGAATTCCCTCCATGCTGGAAGTAATCTGCTGCATACCCAAATGCAGCTGGTTAATATCCTCACCTTTACTGTATGAATTTCAGTGTGTCACGGCATGGCACAGCGTGGTATTGTCCATGGGTTTTCCTTGTAAATAGATAAGATGTAATGTAACGACTAGCTGCAGATGTGCGACTTCTGGGGGTTATGACATACTACGTACACACAAGTAAGTTGGATTGTATATGTAAGAGAAAAATGGATGACTATGGATTGTGTATGTATGTATATACTCTTTCTTAACTGTTGATCATTTCTTAGCAACAGCATCTCACCCCATTTTACAAGACATGGACAGAGCAGGGTCTGCTAAAAAATCCATGCATTGATATCGTACAAGGCAAGTGATCGGAATGAGAGTGCTTGAATCACCCCTTCGAACAAAAAATTTCTGGTCCAAATCCAAACTATGTCAGCCTGCAACCACTGATTTCATCAGAGTCGCATAAACAAATCATCAACCTTACTCGGACACAACAGTTAAGAACAAATGGGGCAGCCAGACAAACATTAGAATTTGCATTCATTGAAGAAAGAGTACAAAGTGATTAAACAGGATGAAGCAGAGTTACCTTCGTCGCGTGATTTTGTGGACCTCAGTGAACACGGGGAACTACTAAAATCATGAAATTTTACAGAAGGGTTTCCAACTCATAAGGAGTGAGACCCAGAAGAATTGAGCTTATGATCAACATACATACAGTACGTGTAAAGAAAAAATTTATATCTTATGATATAAGCTCAAATGAAAAGAAATCAGAACCCAAAGATGTCTCACATAAAATTGAACAAGGCCGTATAGTGTAGTGGTATATCGACTTACAAATATCAAATGGCTTTGGGTTGTTCAAACAACTTAAAAATGGGAAAACATAAGCCCATATATTTTCTATCATGCAAGGGTTAATGTTAAAAGATGAAGATTTTAGCCCAAGTATAAAAAATGATGGCTTTCCTCATTGTTTGCCTAATCAGTTTGGGATGATGGCTTTCCTCATAACCCTTAAAATCACATTTTATTATCACACGCAAATGAACACGTCGTTGACGTATTGCTAGTGTCTCTAATTCTCTTTACTCCGTAAGGTTGTTACATCACCAAGAATCAGCATATCACAAAATTCCCATTAGAATGACACAGTGATCCCGTTGACCTACCTTAACCTGAATGTGGCCTCATATGTAAGCATATCGAGTAACCGGAAAACTGACCCTCATCGTCCAGGTAAAGGTTCCAGTGCCTGGCTCATCTCCCAGGAGTAACCTATAGTCCTTGTTAGCAAATACAAGTATTCCAGAGTCTCGTATATACACTTTGATCGTGGATGCGACTTATCACCGCTGTAGAAAACATGAATCCCTCTGTGTAGCTCGATGGAGCTATATGCCGCGACCTTATTCACGCAATTCTTCTTCAACCTTGCTCTCAGGTTTTGCACGCGATCCCAGTTTCCTACCTTGGCATACATGTTGGACAATAGAACTTGATAAGCGGCTACATTGAGCGCTAAATCGAGCACTGCATCAGCCGCAATCTGACCCATTTCTATGTCACCATAGACTGCACAAGCACCCAGTAATGAACCCCAAATAGCCGCGTCCGGCTCCATTGGCATATTCATTATGAAACCATGTGCTTCATTGAGGTCTCCTGATCGACCAAGCAGATCGACCATGCAGGCATAGTGCTCTTTTTGAGGTTCTACGCCCTTTGTGCTCATGCAGTTGAAGATGGCCCGACCCTGGGTCACGCGTCCAGCATGGACACAGGCAGACAAGACCCCGAGGTATGTTACGTGGTTCGGCTCAGTCCCTTCATCCTGCATCCTTGAAAACAAGGCCAGAGCTTCCTCTCCTTTCCCGTTCATCGCATAGCCATTAATCACTGCACTCCAAGAAATCACATTCCTAGAGTGCATACTGTCGAACACAGCTCTCCCCAATTCGGTTATACCGCATTTCATATACATGTCAAGCCGTGCATTCTGGACTACCAGATTGTTCTCCAAGCCGCCCGCTCGAGTGGACTCGTATATCCGCTCTCCAATCTCCAAACAACCTAATTGACCGCATGCAGAAAGCAAACTGACAACCGTAATGGCATCGGGCTTAATCCCGGCCAGTTCCATCCGATGAAACAAGGACAAGGCCTTACTGGCACAACCCATCTGGACGCACCCAGCTAGAAACGCATTCCAAGCGACCAAATCCCTCTCCACCATGCTATCAAACAACCACTCAGCCGAACCCAGCTCTCCTGAGCTCACGTAAAGCAAGACCAGCTCATTTCTCACCTCCGTGAAGAACTCGAGCCCGTACTTTATCCCATCGGAGTGAACGGCCCGCCCGGACTCAAACTCTGACAGCTCCGCACATGCTTTAACCGCGAACGGCAAGGTGAACTCATCCGGCCGAACCGACCGCGCCCTCATCGACCCGTAAAGAAAGAGAGACTCACGGGGCAACCCGTTCCTAAAGTAACCTCTAAGGACGGTGTTCCAGAGGAAGATCCTGGGCTTATGCATTCCGTCGAACAGCTTGCGAGCGTAGGAGACATGGCCGGAATCGAGAAGTGAGGAGAGGAGGGTCGTGAGGAGGCTGTCCTTGACGGAGAGTCCGGTGGTGAGGATGAGGGCGTGGACGATGGGAAGGGATTGAGGGCTGCGGGAAGAGCTCCAGGTGAGGAGTTGGGAGAGCGACTGCTTGGTCAGAGGGAAGAGTGATCCCCCCCCTGCTCTCATGGGAAATCCTAAAACCCCTCACCCGCTTGTTCGGACAGTATCCGTTTATGACATATTTTCTTATTTTAGTTTATTAGTATTTCGTAATCATGAATTTTCAAGTAGGAATTATTTCCAATGGATGAAGTTAATCACAATAACTTTACATGTCGAAATCTTTCCATATGATACATCATCATATGGAGGCACTTTGTTTATGGAGGTCGTCCAAAAAAGGAAATTAAATACTAACTAGAAAACAAACAATGAAATTAAATGCTAACTAAAAATTAAAAATTTTCCAAAAAAGTATGTAGTATTATGAATATTTGTGAATGTCGTTTATGATTCCGAGAAGTAACCGTCGAGACTCTTCGTCTGCCGAAACTCATCATTTACCGAGATGATTAATCTATCAAGACCTTTCGTCTACTAGGACGTTTTATTTATTTATACTATAAATAGATGACTTTGTAATTTAGTTGTAACGATGCTTTTGGAATGAGTAAGAAAATTCTCTCCATTTCCCTCCTCATTGTGTTTTCTCGTTTTCCTTCTTCCTCTTTACGTTCTTAGTTTTATAATACGTTATCAGTACGAAGCTCTACCGGAAAGCGATGAAAGAAAAGAAAACGACAATCGTCTGTAAAATTCTTGACAGATTGAGAGGGCGCTAAATCAACACGGTTCTGTGGAGTTTATAATCGGTAATCCTACACGCTATTTCAATAGTTTTATTACATTTATCAAAAAATTTATTAGCAAATTTCGATCCCCCTAAGTGGATCTACGATTCCCAGAAGCGGATCGACCGTCCCTAGAAGGGGATCCCCTATTGCGAGAAGCAGATCATCGATCATCATTTCCTAAAAGCGGATACATGATCCATAGAAGGGCAGGACATTGTGCGCAATTAGTCAGCAAAATGGACGTTCCCAAAAGCGAATCCTCCACCAATCAAAAAATATATTTGTCTCGTAGACTCATCAACACATTCTATTTTACAAAGCAAGAAATTCTTTTCCCTCTTGGTAGATAATGAAACAAGTGTGAATACGATATCTGTAAGTACGAAAATCATTTACGGCTCCGGAAAAGTAAATATCTTATTATCCATAGGAATAAATATTTGTATCGATAATGCGTTGTATTTCTCTAAGTCTGAGAGAAATTTGTTGAGTTTTAAATATATCCCCATAAATGGATATCACATTGAGACTTCAAATGAAAATGATAAAGAATATTTGTGTATTATAAGTATCATCTCAGGTATGAAATGTAAAATAGAAAAATTACCCTCATTTTCCTCTGGACTATATTTCGCAAATGTAAGTGTTGGCGAAGTACATGTTATTGCAAACCAGAAGTTTGTTGATCAAAATAATTTTATTACATGGCATGATCGATTGGGGTATACTGGTGGTATAATGATGCGAAGAATAATTAATAATTCTTGTGGGCATTCATTGAGAAATCGGAAGATTTTTCTCCCCAATGAATTTTCATGAGCCGCTTATTTTCAAGGGAAGTTGATAATAAGGCCATCACCATAAAAAATCAGGGCTGAACCCTTAAACTTTCTTGAAAGAATACAAGGTAATGTATATGGGTCTATTCATTCACCATATGGACCATAAATATATTATATGGAATTAATTGATGCATCAACTAAATGGTCACATGTATGTTTATTATCAACTCATAGTCAAGCATTTGCAAGAATGCTTGCTCAAATTATCAAATTATGAGCTCATTTCCCGGATTATCCAATAAAATGTATTCATCTTGATAATGCCGAGGAATTTACTTCATAAGCTTTTAATGGTTATTGTATGTCAATTGGGATAAGTGTGGAACATCCCATTGCACATGTTCATACACAAAATGGACTTGCAGAGTCATTGATAAAATGTCTTCAATTAATTACAAGACCTGCTTATGAGAACAAAACTCCCGATACATGCTTGGGGACATGCTATTTTGCACGTGGCAACGTTAATTCGCATCAGACCTACAAATTATAATGAGGTCTCCCTTTTGAAAATGGTTTATGGTCAAAAACCAAATATATCTCATTTAAGAAATTTTCGGGTGTGCGGTATACGTGTTAATTGCTCTACCACAACGCACAAAGATGGGACCCCAAAGGAGATTGGGGATATATGTCGGATATGAATCACCGTTTATAATAAAATATTTAGAACCGTTGACGGGTGTTGACAGGCAACTAACGTGCAAGCTATCTTGGGCCTAATTTTGACAAAGCCCACAACCGAGACAAACATATCAGGCTTGTGCCTACAGGAGGAAGTCTACAGAGGCCGGATAGTAACCTTATAATCAAGGGCCTGCGCCTGGGACACGAAGTCTACAGGCTTGCGCCTGCGACACAAAGTCTACAGGCTTGCGCCTATAGAAGGTATTAAGACTATAGGCCTGCGCCTGCAAGGGACACATGTCAAAGGAAAACGGTTCCATGGCCCCGAGATAATTGGGACTTGTTACCCACGCATAACACTAGCACACGTCTTAAAGATAATCATTTAAACCCGAAGTTAGAGGAGCTGATCCACGATCAAATAAGTGAGAATCAGTTAATTCCGAGATTCTTGGGGTGAGTTGAGTCTGGAAGATCTTCAGAAGGCCATAACAGACCGAGTATAAAAGGAGGAGATCTTCCCTAGAGAAAAGCACGATCAAAACAGCCAACAGAAGCTTATTTTGCTCGTCACCTCTTAGCGTAGTTGTTAGGATTTCCCGACCTGGGCGAGACCCTTAAGGTTTCATTGGTACTCACTACCACCATCAGAGTGAGCAACCGTAACTCTGATAACAAACCAACCGCCTTCACTCCCACCGTCAGAGTGAGCAACCGTAACTCTGATAACAGCCCTCCGCCTTCACTTCCACCATCAGAGTGAGCAACCGTAGCTCTGGTAACAGCCCTCCGCCCTCGACTCCAACGCCAGGACGAGCCACCGTAGTCCCGGTACGCGCTTCCGCCTTCGACACTTCCGCCAGGGCGGATCACCACAGCCTTGGCACCCACGTCCGTCTCAACACTCGACCGTACCCAGCCCACCAAGCCCAACAGCTAAGTTCTGCCACCCGAGGAGCGCAAGCCTGCAGCGTTCCACCATCAAGTATACTACAATGCTTCAAGTCTGCGGAGCACTGTAGCTAGTCTACGTCTTTACCACCGTCCTTGTTTTACTTTTATGGCTGTAAGCGTTCTTTACTTCTTGTAAAAACTGTTTGCATTCAATTAAATTCTTCAATTACTTACTGGCGACCACATCTATAAAATCCCTATGAGTCTTATTGCCAAATATTTCCGACGTGATCCGTTTCCTACGCGAACAGGAGTTAATGCCGAAGCAGAGCACATTGAGTCTACGGATCATTCAGAAGAATCTGGCTCAAGTTTTGACTATACCCCACTCCGGAGCGAGATTCCAAGTGATGTCGACGGGGAAATGAGGCCAGTCGTGAGCTGCAATGCTCTTACCCTGCCTGTAGACTTCGCTTATAAGCGGGACACGAGGACTCTAGTAGGTAAAGTGCCTCTTCCTTGCTCTCCAGTTTACCCAGCAGGATTTCTATTAAATTGGTTAGAAAAGCCATCTGACAGCATGAAACAACACATGCATTCATTATACATAACTGCTACCTTTGACGGTACAGTAGTAAGTCGAGTCCTTGTAGACAACGGAGCGACTATAAACGTGCTCCCTCTATCCAGGTTTAAATTGCTTGGATATAAGCCTTGTGACTTGGTTAAAACCAATGTCGCAGTGGGTGGGTTTAATGGCAGGAAATCTGAATGCCTAGGGGTATTCTTGGTGCACCTTGAAGTAGGTCGCCAGGAAAGGGAAACTGCCTTCTTCCTGATAGACATAATTCCCACTTTTAATGCACTATTGGGCCGCGACTGGCTCCATAAAGCTGCTGCTATCCCTTCTACATTGCATAGAGAGTTGTTGCTTTGGGTTCACTCTGAAATTGAAATTATCAAGGCTGATGAATATTCCTGTTGTGACAAGGGTATCTTTCATGCAGAAACAAGCAAGACTATCAAGGACCTCACGCTGGACCAGCGCTATAAGCTTGGTGACCCTACGGTAGGGCCCCTTGGCGAACCGTCCGGAAAGTTCGATTACGGTAGGGCCCTTTGGCGACCCTACGGTAGATTACGGGACATCGCACCCCAAGTCAGATACAGGGTCGATCGTTCCAACTGGTTGGGGAGATGAGCTGTCTACTCAAGATATAGAGGAGGTTCTCCAAGAAGTTAACTCGGGGGAGAACCCTATGGCGTCTGACAAGCCAAAAGAAGAGGGAGTGGCGAGAGACCAGCACAACGGTACTACGGAGTTGGAGCCCGATAGACTCCTCAAGGAAGGGACTTGTGGACCAGAATGAGAGAGTAACCGAAGCAGTCGCCGATGTCCTTCAACGACTTCAAGTCTACCAAGGAAATCGCTACTGTAGTCAACCCGTCTCTTGGTTTTCAATAAACTCAGAAGCGCTTAGAGTGCCTAATGCTTGTAATAATCCCGTATCCACTGACTTAGGCGGTTCAGAGGAACATGAGTCTTTGATGACACCATGCGTCCCATTGGTCAGCATTAACCTAGGAAGTGAATCCTCTCCTAGATTTCTTTTCATCAGTTCTTCTATAAATAAAGAACTTTTTAATGCGATTAAGGGAGTACTTGAGGAATTCAAAGACTGTTTCGCCTGGGATTACACTGAAATGCCAGGATTGGACCGTAGACATGTATAACACACTCTTCCTATTAAAAAGGATTTTAAGCCAGTGCAGCAAGCACCCAGGCGCATGACTACCGAAGTCACACAGTTAGTCTTTGAAGAAGTTAAAAACTTTTTCGGGCAGCTTATATTAGGACCTCGCGCGATACAGAATGAATCTCTAGTATAGTGCCCGTCCTTAAAAAGAATGGTAAGATCAGAGTCTGTATAGACTTTAGAGACCTCAATCGCGTCACCCCAAAAGATGAATACCCTATGCCGATCGCAGATGATCTCGTAGATAAGACAGCAGGGTACCAGATTATGTCATTTATGGATGGGTTTTCTGGGTACAATCAATTCTTCATCGCAGAAGAAGACATACACAAAACGGCATTCAGATGTCCCTTAGGGATTTTCGAGTGGGTAGTAATGCCATTCGGGTTGAAGAATGCTGGCGCTACTTATCAGCGGGCAGTAAACACTATATTTGATGCCTCTCTTGGCAAGACAGTAGAAGTCTCCATCGAAGATATAGTAGTTAAGTCGACGACAAGAAAACCTTAGTCTTAGTCTACGTTCTCAGTAATGCGTCCAAATAAAAAGAAAGAAAACAGAGGAATAGAAGAGAGAAAAAGAAGAGGCTCTAAGTAAAGTTTACTTCTGCTGTTTTCAGCACTTTGTTAGCCTTTCGGCTATTCCCGCATCGTGGACTTAGCCGGTTCCACTTCTTCCTCCACTTCTTGTCTCCTTCTGCCTACTCGCTATGAGGGTCAGACAGGAATAGGTCAGCCCAGGAATGCCTATGGTTTGGTATATTGGACAATCGCCTCTGCAGTCCTAAGAAGCTGACAGAGGCAGAGCAACTAGTGAATACCTCCGATCTGTCTTACTTAACTCCTGCTTCACCCTCTCTAGAGCTTGGCAGAAGCAAGTAAGCTTGTGAATACCTACGGTCTGTCTCACTTGGCCAAGAGAAAACTCACAGGCCCGGACGTTGTCAACTTTATGCCTGGTGAGGTCAGTCTGCTGTAATATCCGACGATGAAAATGATGAACCCCCGGGAGCTTCGTTTGCTCCAGAAAGAGATTTGGGCCATCTGCAACAATACATGACTGGCGTAACAGTCTTCTGACGATGTCCAGACTTTGGATTGCACACAGAGGCCGTATCTCACGTGGGGGATAATGTTGCGAAATGATCCTTCGTCGCCAAAGAATAGGGCAAACAAGGGAAAGAGGAAATCAGCCGCAACGTGTTCTTTTAAAGATCTAGTAGGACGAAGATGCAAGGATGAACAGCCGCTTGGCTTTAGGTGGCTGAAGATCGTCACCCTCATACCTCCAGAGCAGGCTTTGGGTTATGCGTCTCTCGTTAGAAAAGTGGTACAGAGAATCACTTTTTATTGGAAGATCCATAGAGACCTTCCAACAGAAAGAAAGGAAGATTTCTCCAGGAAGCTAGGCTGAGAATCTAGTATTGAAAAGAAACTAAAGACTTAAAAATCTTGGGGTTGAAATGTGTGGTTTCTTCAGGAAGTTCGCGAGTGAATTTAAAGAACGGATTGAGGAGGAATAGTAATGAGTCTGGGGGTCTCGAGGAAAGAGTATGAAGAGCTTTCCTCTCGGGAAGGGAAAGAAGGCAAAAGGTCTCCACGTAACGGCGGGAAGATGAAAAGTTTCCCCTACGGAAATATCATTTTGCAGAAAGAATATCTTTTCTGACAGAGAATCAAATATTTGATTTACTGAAGCCCGTAACTTCAGGAGTGCTCAGGCGACGTAAGTCCCCTCAGCAAAAAAGGGGGGCTTATGTTGACATGCGACTAACGTGCAAGCTATCTTGGGCCTAATTCTGACAAAGCCCACAAAAGCCCACAGCCGAGACAAACATATCAGGCTTGCGCCTACAGGAGGAAGTCTACAGAGACAGGATAGTAACCTTATAATCAAGGGCATGCGCCTGGGACACGAAGCCTACAGGCTTGCGCCTGCGACACCAAGTCTATAGGCTTGCGCCAGCGACACCAAGTCTACAAGCTTGCGCCTATAGAGGATATTAAGACTATAGGCCTACGCCTGCAAGGGACAGGTGTCAAAGGAAAACGGTTCCATGGCCTCGAGATAATTGGGACTTGTTACCCACGCATAACACTAGCACACGTCTTAAAGATAATCAATTAAACCCGAAGTCGAAGGAGCCGATCCACGATCAAATAAGTGAGAATCAGTTAATTCCGAGATTCTTGGGGTGAGTTGAGTCTGGAAGATCTTCAGAAGGTCGTAACAGATCGAGTATAAAAGGAGGAGATCTTCCCCAGAGAAAATCACGATCAAAACAGCCAACAGAAGCTTATTTTGCTCGTCACCCCTTAGCGTAGTTGTTAGGATTCCCCGACCTGGGCGAGACACTTAAGGTTTCATTGGTACTCACTACCACCATCAGAGTGAGCAACCGTAACTCTGATAACAAACCAACCGCCTTCACTCCCACCGTCAGAGTGAGCAACCGTAACTCTGATAACAGCACTCCGCCTTCACTTCCACCATCAGAGTGAGCAACCGTAGCTCTGGCAACAACCCTCCACCCTCGACTCCAACACCATGACGAGCCACCGTAGTCCCGGTATGCGCTTCCGCCTTCGACACTTCCGCCAGGGCGGATCACCACAGCCTTGGCGCCCACGTCCGTCTCAACACTCGACCGTACCCAGCCCACCAAGCCCAGCGACTAAGTTCTGCCACCCGAGGAGCGCAAGCCTGCAGCGTTCTGCCATCAAGTCTGCTACAACGCTTCAAGTCTGCAGAGCACTGTAGCTAGTCTACGTCTTTACCACCGTCCTTATTTTACTTTTATGGCTGTAAGCGTTCTTTACTTCTTGTAGAAACTCTTTGCATTCAATCAAATTCTTCAATTACTTACTGGCGACCACATCTATAAAATCCCTGTGAGTCTTATTGCCAAATATTTCCGACGTGATCCATTTCCTACGCGAACAACAGGAGATATATTTACGACACGTTTTGTCAATTGTCGATTTGATGAAATGACATTTTCGACATTAAAAGGGGAACATAAGTAGTTGGAAAAGGAAATAATTTGGTATGAGTTATCATTGGCTCGCTATGATCCTTGTACAAAGTAATCTGAAATCGAAGTTCAGAAAATTGTGCACTTGCAAAATTTAGCAAATCAATTGTCGGATGCTTTTACTAACCCTAGGAAAGTGACAAAGTCTTGTATTCCAGCTGCAAATGCTCTAATAAGAATTGATGTCCCCAAGGGACAATCTAGTATTGCTAATAAGCACAAAATACAAGTAAAGCGTGCTAGGCCAGTCAGTTTCAAAGATAAAAATCCTTGAAAAGGAAAAGAAGTAAGGGCTCAAACTGAGGATGCAATTGCTTTTGAATAACCTCTAGTTATTAAGAATATGATTCCATAAGAGTCACGGGTACCTGAAAATGAAGGGATCTCTATCAGTTATATTTTGACTGGAAAGAGATGGAATCGAGAAAAAATCGACGTCGATGAAAATTTTGCATATGCTATTGCATGCGATAATGTAAATGAAGACGAGGATCTTGAACCAAAGTCTGTAGAAGAATGCAGATGAAGAAATGATTGGCCAAAATGAAAAGATGCAATTGAAGCAGAATTAATATAACTCGGAAAACATAAAGTTTTTGGACCTGTCGTCCGTACACCTGAAGGTGTAAAACCGATTGGTTATAAATGGGTATTCGTGCGATTAAGAAATGAGAAAAATGAGATTGTCAGATATAAGGCACGACTTGTTGCCTAGGGATTCTCGTAGAGACTCGGTATTGATTATGAAGTGACATATGCTCTCGTGGTGGGTGCAACAACATTTAAATATCTGATAACTTTATCAATTCATGAGAAATTGGAGATGCGATTGATAGATGTTGTTACATCATACTTATATGGCTCTCTTGAGAATGACATATACATGAAATCCCCTGAAGGATTCAAAATGCCAGAAGCATGTAATTCAGATCGTCGAAACCTTTACTCGGTCAAATTATGTAGATCTCTATATGGATGGAAACAATTTGGACATATGCGGTATAAACGTCTCAGTGAATATTTGTTGAAAAATGGATATCAAAATGATTCAATATGTTCATGTGTGTTTATTAAGAGACCCTGGATCACAATTTGTAATAATTGCGATTTATGTTGATGATTTGAATATTATTGGAACCACTGATGAACTGTCTAAAATAGTTGATTATCTCAAGAAAGAATTTGAGATGAAAGATATCGGGAAAACAAAGTTATGTCTTGGCTTGCAGATTAAGCATTTATTGAATGAAATTTTCGTCCATCAATCTGCTTATACATCAAAGGTGTTAAAAAGATTTTATATGGATAAAGTGCAATCCATTGAGTAGTCCAATGGTCGTGAGATCGCTTGATATAAATAAAGACTCATTTCGAACTCGAATGAATGATGAAGAACTAATTGGTCACGAAGTATCATATCTTAGTGCTATTGGAGCACTAATATATCTTGCTAGTCATACTAGACCTAATATATCATTTGTTGTAAATTTATTAGCAAGATATAACTCATCTCTTACAAGGAGACATTGGAATGGGATAAAACACATATTTAGATATCTTCGAGGTACAATAGATATGAGTTTATATTATCCTTATACGTCTGAATCAAATTTGATAGGATATACAGATGCGAAATATTTATCCGATCCTCATAATAGTAAATCTCAATCAGGTTATGTATTCACAGATTTATTTACAAAGGTTTTGCCTACCACAACCTTTGAAAACTTAGACATAAGATTGGTATGCGTAAACATGGAGATCTACGATGAGGCTATGAAAAGGGGGAGTAAAAATATTTTACTCTTTTTCCCTTGACCACGATTTTTTTTCCCACGGGGTTTTTCGGTTAACGTTTTTAACGAGGCAATATCATAATGGTCATTCAAGGGAAATATTATGTATACTTATGAATGTCATTATGACTCCGAGAAGTAAGTACCGAAACTCTTCGCCTGCCAAAACTCTTCACTTACCGAAACGTTTCATCTATCAAGACCTTCGTCTATCATGACGTTTCATTTTTTTATACTATAAATATAAGACTTTATAATTCAGTTACAACGATGCTTTTGAAATCAAATAAGAAAATTCTCCCATTTCCCTTCTCATTGTGTTCTCTCATTTTCCTTCTTCCTCTTTCTGTTCTTAGTTTTATAACGGGCAGAACCATTTTTTCATGCATTTAAAGGAATAGAATGATTGTAAAAAGGTTGGGCTTCCACCGGAATAAGCGCGCCTTCTCGACAAGATCGAATAGACTTCCTCGTGCCGTTTGATGAAAGCTACTCGAGTTGATCACCTCGGGATGACAAAATCTTCCATCTTACTTCTTTAGTTGATTACCTCGATCGACTGAAGGAACGGTTCCATCTGGCTTCTCAAGATGATTACTTTGATCAACTAGAGGAAGACTTCCTGAACAGGCTAATCGAACAGAATCTGCTTCTCGACCACTCGATGATTAGTTGGATGGCACTTTCTCGAGATAGGCACCGAAGCTCCTCGAGATATCTTATTCTGGTTGCTTGAGTTCTCTGCTCAACAGGAGTAAGGTGACTCCATCTCGATTTTGCTTGATTTATGATGGCTAGAATAGTATCTAGAACTCGACCATCGACCACAATAGTGAGTTGAGGTACTTTATTCTTTTATATTACATAATTCATATTTTAATTTTCAGTATTTCTTAATCGTGTATAAGAAAAAGAAATAAATGACACAATCTCCGTATAAGAAGAAAGTGACTTGGGGACATAATAATTCCAATGGATGAAGTTCGATCATATTAATTTTGACTCGTGAAGATCATTTCATATTGAAAATCTTTTCATATGATTACTTCGTGAACGTAAAGTGGACTAAAAAATTGGTACTATAAACTAGCTCCAGTTCATATCATTGCTCGTCTGCCTTCTCTGATTTAGCTCCCTGTGTACTTCGCAGTCGCACTCCCTGTCGATCCCCCTGCATGGATAAGTCGGAGATTCGCGGCGGGAGATCTCGTAATCCGCCTCGTTTCCTAATCTCGACTTGTATTTGCAATGATCTCCAGGATCAATTCGAGAAGATGATGAATGAATACGGAATTAATGGATCAAGAACTCAATCGAGTAATTCATTTAATCGCAGGCTCGAAGAACGCAAGCCATCGCATATACAAAAGAACGAAGAAAATGAAGGTAACAGATTCAACAACTGACTAATGAAACATTTTTCCCTTCTTTTTATACATTTTGTAACTGTTTGTAACTATTTTATAACCAATACAGTAAAACATTCCTTCTCTTCACTTCTCCTGCCTTCTTTTGCTGTTATCTCCAATCCCATCATCTTTACGCACATGACAATATCTTTGTATTAGGGGCTTAGCTGCGGAGATCATTCATAATATAATAAGGTCATTTATGTCTTTTCATCATAATGGTCTCGGTTATATATACCTGGTATATGATTTTATTTAGTCAATATAATGCCGATTAAATAAAATATTACTCACTGAAGGATCGAGTTAGTTCTAAATTATAAATTTCGATTCGGAATTAAAAATTTATGGGAAAAGATTACTACTTAAAATCAGAACAAAACTACCATTATTATACCCCAAAAAATTAAAAATATATATATGATAATTTTAAGGTTTATATTGATTATGTATAAAGTAAAAATAAAAAAAAAATTAAATTGGAATCCATTAATCCTTTTACCTAACATTCCCGATTATTATGATATACTCAACTCATTCTTAATATTATGCATGCAAAATTAAACTCAACAATGATTCAATTTCCCAATAAACGTAATAAATTTCATATCCTACCCATTCATTCATTCCCCGGTGATAAGGGGGAAGAAGAAGATGCCCGAGTAGTTGGTGAATGGGTGTGGTGGTTGCGGGGGAGGCAATTACCTACCACCGGAGTGCCACCGCGGCGGAACACCTACCACCGGCGCCCCGTCATCCCGGTCAGGCCTCGGGGAAAGAGTCCCTCCCCCTAACCTTAAATGTCCATATATCATCTCTAATCAATGCCAGCAGCTCCGAGACCTGAATGAGTACGAACATTATTTGTAAATTACAACTCCATAATTATATATAGAGAGTAACCGGAAATTCTGTCATTATGTAAACTCTCTTTTTTTTTGTATAGAAAATTTCAATAATTTCTAATTTTTTTTAAAAGACAAAGCGATTACGTGAAATAACTGACTGCCAATGTTGTTGAAGTAGTAAGAATAAGTAGTCTGACTTCTCCTCCTGAGTTTAGCATTTCGAAAACTTTAATGACATTTCTTAAATTCCAAGGTATTGTTTTTTTTTGCATGCATTATTCTGGACTCCTCTATATAAACAACACCCCCTCTCTACCCCACAATTCCTCCTCATCCTGAGAACAACAAATAAAAAAACCATCATCTCATCACAGAAAAAGGGCAAACAATGGCAGTTTACATCGCCCTCCTCTCCCTCCTTCCTGTGTTGTTATCCTTCCTCCGTCGATTCCTCGTCCCGGCCAAGCTGAAGAACCTCCCGCCAGGCCCTGCCGGCCTTCCCTTCCTCGGATCCCTCCATAAGCTCGGCAACCGTGCCCATCAGTCCCTCTATGAGATGGCCAGGCGTTATGGCCCCATCATGACCGTCCGCCTGGGATCCACGCTTGCGATCGTCGTTTCCACCCCAGATGCCGCCCAGGAGGTACTCCGTGTCAATGACCGGAACTTCACTGACCGTTTCATCCCCGACGTTGTTACTGCGCAGCCGAGCCCCGAGTATACAGTCGCATGGTCCGACGGCGATAGCAAGTGGCGTATCCGTCGTCGTCTATGTAACACGCAGATGTTCTCCACGATTAGCCTAGACAAGTTCCAACACCTTAGGCACCAGAAGGTGAGGCAGCTTGTCGACCACATCCGGGTCAAGTACAGTCCCGTTCGCAAGCCGGTTGATATCAGTAAGGTCGCGTTCGCCACGGCCTTGAACCTTATATCAAGCACGGTGGCCAGCGTTGATGTGGTCGACCCTGAGTTTGAGACGGCCCAGGAGTTCAAGGAAGTGGTGTGGAGGATTATGGAGGACACTGGAAAGCCAAACCTGTCGGATTACTTCCCGGTGATCGGGAGGTTCGACTTGCAAGGGATCAAGAAGCATATCAAGGTTTCCTACACTCGATTGCATAAGATGTTCGATGAAGTCATTGAGAAGCGCCTCCAAGAAAGGGCCGAATCTCGCTCCAACGGAGATGCGAACAGGAAGGGCGACTTTTTGGATGCTCTCCTCGATCAGTGCGAGGAGAAGAACTCCGGTCTTGATCGCCACAACATCAAGCCCCTAATCCTCGTAAGTTATAAATTGTCTTACAGTTTGTTGCATGCATGCACCGATCGAACTATTCACCCATTTATGGATGTAAACAGGATATATTCATAGGGGGAACGGACACGACAGCAATAGCGGTTGAATGGACCATGGCTGAACTCGTCCGCAATCCATCCAAGCTCCAGAAAACTAGAGAAGAAATCATAAAGGTCATAGGGGCCGGAACTCCTGTCCAGGAATCCGATATCGACCGGCTCCCGTACCTTCATGCAGCGGTCAAGGAATCGATGAGGCTTCACCCGCCGGTCCCTCTCCTCCTTCCATACAAGTCCAAGGCTGACATCGAGGTCAAAGGAGGGTACATTATCCCCGAGGGTGTCCAGCTCCTGATCAACGCGTGGGCCATAGGGAGAGACCCAGATTACTGGAACGATCCATCGTCCTTCATCCCAGAGAGGTTCCTGGATTCCAGAGTGGAATACAAGGGGGTGAATTTCGAGTACATCCCTTTCGGGGCGGGTAGGAGGATCTGCCCTGGGTGGCCGCTGGCCGCTCGAATGGTGCACCTGATGGTGGCGTCGCTTGTCCAGTCGTTCGAGTGGGAACTCCCGGAGGGGATGAAGCCAGAGGATCTCGATATGCAAGAACAGTTTGGATTCACCATGAAGAAAGCGGTCCCCCTGTCCATCATACCGCGGGCAGTGAAGCAAGTAGGCGCGGAGGAATCCACTTGAGGCGTGGTAACCTCCTAGTAAATGGCATGAATAAGTTGTAATGTCTGTGACTCCAAACAGTGTCCGAGGAGAAGCTTCACGCTCTGTATTCTACAGAAGTTGCAGGCTTGTAGCATAGAACAAAATATGTTCTGTAAGGAAGCTGCTATACTCGTATATTTCCTAAAGATTCTATGTCTAGGTACAGGAGCTATTGTGCTTCAAACCTTGACCATAGAACTGAAGGTTTTGATCGAAGGAGAAAGACTCATACCCGCACCTATTTATGGGGAGTTAAAAGAGTACCCTGCGAAAATAATTTCCCTTATTGAGAGGAGGTTTTGCCACCATCAAGAAGTGGGAGATTGTTAATCATATCTTTTATTTTTTCTAATTAATCATCTCCTTTTGTTAATTTAATACTCCTTTAATAGTAAAAATTAATCATCTCCTTTTGTCCGAACAGTTAATTACTACATATATGTATTCTAATTTAAATTCAAGGCGATATTGATGTGAAAAAGGTACAATCACTTTTTGGCATGTGATAATACAACTCTTCTTGATCATTAATATCCCCAAAAATCTTGATCACCAAGCTCTACATAGAACTTTTCATCCATTAATATCAACAAAATCTATGTAGAACTTTTCATGTCATTTTAAACAATTTAATCTATTGCATTATTTTTATATGGAAAATTGTATCTATAAAAACTAATCCTGCGCCCTTTAGATACCAACATCTCACAAAGAAGGCCACAATACAAACAAGTCGCTTCCGTCGATATGGCTTTTAAGAAATCGATGCTAGTATTGGCACTGTTGATGATTTTGTTCCTGGTAGCGATGCACTCGATGGATGTGGCCTTCGCGACAAAGTGCGAGGAACGTTGTCGCAAGAAATGTGAAACTCGTAAAGACGCTAAGCCCATAATAAAGTTAGACATACCAGGCCTGGATCTGTAGTCTACACAGACTATATGGCTAAGTAGCGATCCTGTAACCAGAGGAAGTCTACAAGCTTGCGCTTGCACAGGACACACGTCATGGAGAACGGTTAAATAGCCCCGAGATAAATGGAGCTTACAACCCACGTCTATACTGATGCACGTCTTAAAAGACAACTGATTAACCCCGAAGTCAAAGGAGTCTACGACCCACGTCCACATGAGTGGAAGTCGGTTTGTTGGCTCCGAGATCCTTGGGGGTGGTTGAGTCTGGAAGATCTTCAGAGGTCGTAACAGACCGGGTATAAAAGGGAGAGGATCTCCCTCAGAGAAAATCACGAACAAATCAGCCAACAGAAGCTTATCTTTGTCGTCACTCCTTAATTGTTAGTTGTTAGGATTCCCCGACCTGGGCGAAACTCTAAAAGTTTCACTGGTCTTCACTTCCACCATCAGAGTGAGCAACCGTAGCTCTGGTAACAAATCCCTGCCAGCACTCCAACGCCAGGATAAGCCACCGTAGTCCCGGTACACATCTCCGCCTTCGACTCCAACGCCAGGACGAGCCACCGTAGTCCCGGTACACTTCTCCGCCTTCGACTCCAACGCCATGACGAGCCACCGTAGTCTCGGTACACTTCTCCGCCTTCGACACCGCCACCAGGGTGATCCACCGTAGCTTTGGTATCCACATCCGCATCTACATTGGGCCACATTCCGTCCACCAAACCCAGCAACCAAGTTCTGCCAGCCGAGGAGTGTAAGTCTACAGCGCTCTGTTCTCAACTCTACGACGACATGGCCCAAAATCTCAAGACCAGAGTGCCCAGCGTCAAGTCTACGACGTCCTTCATCGCCCAGGCTTGCTGGATTATAGTTTCCAGCATCAAGTCTACGACGCCGCTCCGAGTCTACGGAGCACAGTAGCCAGTCTACGACCTTACTACCATCCTTGTTTTTATTTCTATGGCTGTAAGAATTCTTTACTTACTGTAAAACTGTTTACATTTGATCTATTTCATTCAATTACTTACTGGCGACCGCATTTACAATCCCTGTGAGTTCTTATTATCAAATATTTCCGACGTGATCCGTTTTCGACGCGAACACGTTTTTGGCGAACACAGTGGGAGCAAAAAACTTAAAGTTTACACATGGCAAAAAGTACCAGGAGCGGAGCTAATCGCGACCCTCTATCTCCATTAGATGAAGATAATGAGTTTGTAGCGGGGAACTTAAATGTTGAGACCGTGGCTCTAGGAAGCCAAGAAACTGTGAATCAACCTAATTCCGGGATACATGCTCCTTCTGAGTTTATATCCAGGCTTGAGTTTCACAAAGAATTCAATGATATGAGGAGCCTAATGGACAGACATATCACTAGATTGCAAGACAATATGGCTCAGATTTTGGAACAACTCAGTGCTTTAAATAGGCCAAACGTCGCTGCAAAGTCAAGTGTCCCCGTAGACAGAGAGAATTCCTTCATGGGAGACGCCAGGCGCACGGAGAGGCGCAATGTGTCGTTCCAGGGGGATGAGCCTAGGGGCGGCGTTAACCAACGCGCTACAGAGGCCTGCAATAGAGAAGGATGTCCCCATCAAGGCCTAGTACCTCTAGGTCTCCTGCGTCTTGGAGGGCAAATGCTGTCTACGCAGTGAACCTTGTAGACGATGATGTAGAGGCCCAGGGTGAAACGAATAGATATGCAAGTGGCATACCCCCTCGCCGACTTGGTAAAGAGCCTGTAGAGGAGATACCTCCAGGGAAAGCTCCAACTATAGGAAGTCTACCACGGGCAGAGAGCTTCTACACTAACGTCTTGGTAAACCCACAGCCACCTCGAGCTACAACAAGGGTGTCTTATCCTCCAGAAAAAGTGAGTCAGGACTATGTTCGAGATCAGTTCGATCATGCCCCACTGCAAAATCTGAGGGAGACGATTGCTCAAGTCTTGGAGCAGATGGTACCTGGGGCTGTCAGGCAGGATGACCCTGGTCTATACAGGAGTCCATACCCTGCCTTTATCGATAGGGACTTTCCTCTGCCCAGGGGATACAAAGTGCCTGATTTTACCTGCTTTTCAGGGGAGGATGAGATGACACCCATGGAGCATATAGCCCAGTTTACTCATCATGCAGGAGATGCTGCGGCCAATGACTTTTGAAAGCTAAAATTATTCCTGAATTCTCTTACAGGAGATGCTTTCACATGGTATGCGAGTTTACCTTCTGGATCAGTAACATCATGGGCGGAAATGCAGTCTTTCTTTATGAAAGCATTTGCTCGGTTAGACACCCCCATGTCAATCTTTGTCAATGCCCTTCAAGAAGAAGCTGCAGGGAGAAAGGTTTAATGACCTGTATGACTTGTCTAGGAGAGCGACTGAATACCATCAATTATTGATGGAAGAAGCCCAGTCTAACCACGCTTATCACTTGGAAACCCTTGAGGTAGACATGGATGAATTCGTGAAAGGCGAGGCAACGGTTTGTGAGCCTCTAGCAAGGAAAAACTCAAAAGCCAAAGCGTCCCAGAAGTTTGGTGAAGAAAGAAAATATTCTTTCGACGTAGGCAAGGCAGATGCGATCTTTGATTGGCTCATCCAACGGAAGCGAATTAAGCTTAAACCAGGCCATAGAGCACCCAAGACAGAAAGAGAAAAGACTAGAAATTACTGCAAATGGCATGGGTCGTTTACGCACACGACCAGAGATTGTCTATCATTCAGGAATATAATCCAGGACCTTATAGAGTCAAAGGAATTGTGCTTTCCTGAAGTAGACAAAGTCACTATGGTCGACGACAGACCTTTTGACGATGAGATTGCCATTCATATGTTCGATGTTGCTGACGCAGACATCAATTTCATCGAAACTAATACAGACTTTTCCCTGCAGGACATAAAAATTCCCAGGGAGACCTTGGTGGCGAATGCCCTCTTCCGCCGCCTGGCTGATAAGGGTGTAGTCACTTGTCCGGTCAAGGAAGTGGCACCCAGCCGCTGTTGCTGGCACATAGATGATACACACACCACTGATAGATGCAATACGTTCAAAAAGTATCTGCAGAACAATCAGGGGGATTTCCGGTATGACCAGACCCCACTTGAGGAAGTAGCGATGGGAATGGTCTCCCCAAGTTCGCGAAGCACCTACAACAATTAACAAAGGGGATTCAAGAGCCCCCCAAGTGCAGAGCGCAGGCCAGCTACCCGGGGAAGAAGATGTGGCCCTCATGGTCGAGGTAGAGCATCCGAACAGCAGCCCCGCGCGTCCCAAACGACATCTGGAGTTCAATGATTCGTCCTCTCAACAAGGGGCAAAGTTGGGGCAGGAGAGACATGGCCATTCTGGTGAATCTCGTTCTGGAAACGTAGAGGGGGACGATCTTAGTAGAACCCAACGGTCTGAAAGGCCGTAGGAGAAAGAGAACAAGCCGAGACACGGAACATCTAAAGTAGACATCCAGGCGCTCCGGACAGGACCACCGATAGCTCAGTTCCTTTATGAGAGGATGCTCTGCCAGAAATGCAAGCTTATAGCTCAAAACAGGATCCTGATCACCCAGCTCTGCACCTCCTGTTGTGTCAACTGCTTCCTCAAGCTTGTAGACTTGTCCTCAAATGGGGAGATCGTGGTCAATCCCGCGCGCTCTATAGCTACAGGTATTTGTGAAACTAACAACACTTGTTCGAAACCGCAACAGGTACCGACGCAGACGATAGTAGGATACGATCCATTCATTAGAGACTTTGTCGAGGTATGTCCAACTCTCCTTGGTTCTAAGAGATTAAGGGTAATTAAAGCGGTTAACCCTTCAAAATATTGGCAGAAGGCAGTGGGCAAAACCACTTTGCCACCAAGGGCTCGCAAGAGAAGAGACAGACGTCTAAGTCACATCGCGAAGAGGCCTAGGCCTACCCTCTCAGGAGCCGCTCTACCGGCCAGGGTGCCTACAAAGGGATTGAACGCCGAAGCAGAGCGCATTGAGTCTACAAACCATTCAGAAGAGCCTGGCTCAAGTTTCGACTATACCCCGCTTCGGAGTGAAATCCCAAGTGATATCGACAGGGAAATGAGGCCGGTCGTGAGCTGCAACGCTCTTACCCTGCCTGTAGACTTCGCTAGTAAGCGAAATGGGGAGACCCTAAGAGGTAAAGTGCCTCTTCCTTATTCTCCTGCGTATCCAACAGGTTTCCCACTAAATTGGTTGGAGAAAGCATCTGATAGCATGAAACAACACATGCATTCTTTATACATAACCGCTACCTTTGATGGTACAGTGGTGAGTCGAGTCCTTGTAGACAATGGAGCTACTATAAACGTGCTTCCTCTGTCTAGGTTTAAATGCTTGGGTATAAGCCTCACGACTTGGTTAAAACCAATGTCGCCGTAAGTGGTTTTAATGGTAGGAAGTCTAAATGCTTAGGGGTTTTCTCTATGCACCTTGAAGTCGGTCGCCAGGAAAGAGAAACCGCTTTCTTTATGATAGGCATAATCCCTACTTTTAATGCTTTGTTGGGCCGCGACTGGCTCCATCAAGCGGCAGCTATTCCTTCCACTTTACATAGAGAGTTGATGTTGTGGGTCGACTCTGAAATTAAAATTATCAAGGCTGATGAATACTCCTGTTGTGACAAAGGTATCTTGCATGCAGAGACAAGCAAGACTGTTAAGGACCTCACACTGGAGCAGCGCTATAAGCTTGGCGACCCTACTGTTGGACCCCTTGGTCAACCATCTGGAAAGTTTGACTACATCGTAGACTATGAAACACCGCACCCTAAGCCAGACACAGGGCCGATCGTTCCAACTGGATGGGGAGATGAGCTGTCTGGCAAGGACATAGAGAAAGTTCTGCAAGAGGTTAATTCGAGCGAAAACCCCGTAAGAACCGATGGAGCAAAGGAAGACGAAGGTGGAAAGAACCAGCAAAACGTTGTCGCGGAGTTGGAGCCCGATAGACTCCTAAAGAAAGGGACCTATGGACCAGAATGAAGGAGGAAACGAAGTAGTCGCCGATGTCCTTCGATGACTTCAAGTCTACCAAGGAAATCATTGTTGTAGACAACCCATCTCTTGGCTTTCAATAAACCCAGAAGCGGTTAGAGCACCTAACGCTTGTAATAAGCACGTACCAACCGACTTAGGTGGTACAGAGGAATGTGAGTCTTTGATGACCCCATGCGACCCATTGGTCAGCATTAATCTAGGAAGTGAGTCTTCTCCTAGGATTCTTTTCATTAGTTCTTCAGTAAATAAAGAACTCTTTAATGCTATTAAGGGAGTACTTGAGGAATTCAAGGACTGCTTCGCCTGGGATTATACTGAGATGCCAGGTTTAGACCGTATACTAGTAGAACACACCCTTCCCATCAAAATGGATTTTAAACCAGTACAGCAAGCACCAAGGGGCATGACAAAGGAAGTAACACAATTAGTCTTTGAAGAAGTTAAAAAACTTTTTCGAGCAGGTTACATAAGGACCTCACGCTATACCGAGTGGATTTCCAGCATTGTACCCGTCTTAAAAAAGAACGGTAAAATCAGAGTCTGTATAGACTTTAGGGATTTGAACCGTGCTACCCCAAAGGATGAATATCCTATGCCTATCGCAGACGATCTTATAGACAAGATAGCTGGGCATCAGATTATGTCATTTATGGATGGTTTTTCTGGTCACAACCAAAACTTCATCACAGAAGAAGATATACATAAAACAACATTTAGATGTCCCCTAGGAATATTTGAATGGGTAGTAATGCCATTTTGGTTAAAGAACGCTGGCGTTACCTATCAGCGAGCAATGAACACTATATTTGATGTCTCTCTTGGCAAGACAGTAGAAGTCTACAGTGATGATATAGTAGCTAAGTCGACAGAGGTGTAGCTTTATGTCTACCATCTTTGAGACATTTTCAAATGAGGGGCTCTTTGAAGCCAAGGTTGCTTATCCCGTTTCTCTCATTTGGTTAGCCCTTCGACTGCTGTATTGTAGACCCAGTCGACCCCACTTTCTTTTCCTCCTCCGCTCCTTGTTCCTCTCCTTCTGCCTTCTCGTACCTAGAGTCTGGCAGAAGCAGGTTGACTCGTGAATACCTACGGTCTGTCTTATCGGGTTTTCGCTCCCTCTTCCCTGGAGTCTGGCATAGGCGAGTCAACTTGTGAATACCTACGGTCTGTCTTATTGGGCCAAGAGAAAGCTCGCGTATGATGGGGTACCGAACACTACCAGCCTTCTGCCTCATGAGGCCAGTCTACTGTAATGTCGGATGATAAAGACAACGCAGCCCCAGGGTCTTCGTTTGCTCCAAAAAGAGATCTGAGCCATCTGCAACAATACTTGGCTGTCTGAGTGGCCTTCTGAGGTTGCCCAGTCTTTGAATTGCGTATTGCGGCCGCCTCTTGCAGAAGGATACACTGTTATTGGAAGATCCATCTTTGCCAAAGGATGGGGCGAATGGCAGGAAGGGAGAACCAGTCGTGGTGTATACCTCTGAGAAACTCCTAGCAAGACGGACGTGCCCGGTCGTAGGGACGTATAGCCGTTTGTCTTTAAACAGGCAGTAAGGCTCCGGCGTACACGCTTCGTAACACTCAACTATACCAGTATTGAGGGATGCCTGGTTACCTGTGAACACTAAGCGGGGCCATAGATGCATGGAACACAGGGAATCACCAGCCTCGTGCCTCCACTCCTCGAGCCAAGCGGAGAACTTTTTTTGCGCCATTGGTCTCTCGACGGGGAAGGAGCAAATGAAACCGCTTATCTTCAAGAGATCCATAAAGTTCTCTTGACAGAATGATATGAAGGTTTCTATGGTACAGTGAGGGGAACTATACTGAGGAGCAAGGCTTGGGAGTAAAACCCAAGGATTGGAATTTGAAAAGAAGAGACACCATTGAAGCAAGAAGTGAGGATTTTTTCAGAGAGTTGGTAAGGGTATTTAAAGAGAGTTCGGAAGGAAGAAGACAAAAGGTTTTCTTTCTGTAGAAGGAAGAAGACGAAAGGTTTATTTCTACAGTGGATAAAAGATTTTTCTTGTGACGCAAGAGATGCCAGAAATGCTCAAGCGACAGAAGCCCCCTCAGCAAAAAGGGGGCTTATGTTGACACAATAGATTATTTTGGGCCTACTATTTCTGACAGAGCCCACAAAAGACGCTAAGCCCATAATAGAGTTAGACACACCAGGCCTGGATCTGTAGCCTACACAGACTATATGGCTGAGTAGTGATCTTGTAACCAGAAGAAGTCTATAAGCTTGCGCTTGCACAGGACACACGTCATGGAGAACAGTTAAATAGCCCCGAAATAAATGGAGCTTACAACCCACGTCTATACTGATGCACGTCTTAAAAGACAACTGATTAACCCCGAAGTCAAAGGAGTCTACGACCCACGTCCACATGAGTGGAAGTCAGTTTGTTGGCTCCGAGATCCTTGGGGGTGGTTGAGTCTGGAAGATCTTCAGAGGTCGTAACAGACCGGGTATAAAAGGGAGAGGATCTCCATCAGAGAAAATCACGAACAAATCAGCCAACAAAAGCTTATCTTGCTCGTCACCCCTTAGTTGTTAGTTGTTAGGATTCCCTGACTTGGGCGAAACTCTTAAAGTTTCATTAGTTTTCACTTCCACCATCAGAGTGAGCAACCATAGCTCTGGTAACAAATCCCCGCCAGCACTCCAACCCCAGGACGAGCCACCGTAGTCCCGGAACACATCTCCGCCTTCGACTCCAATGCCAGGACGAGCCACCGTAGTCCCGGTACACTTCTCCGCCTTCGACACCGCCACTAGGGTGATCCACCGTAGCTTTGGTATCCACATCCGCCTTTACATTCGGCCACATTCCGTCCATTAAACCCAGCAACCAAGTTCTGCCAGCCGAGGAGTGTAAGTCTACAGCGCTCTGTTCTAAAGTCTACGACGACGTGGCCCAAAATCTCAAGACCGGAGTGCCCAGCGTCAAGTCTACGACGTCCTTCATCGCCCAGGCTTGCTGGATTATAGTTTCCAGCATCAAGTCTACGACCCCGCTCCGAGTCTACGGAGCATAGTAGCCAGTCTACGACCTTACTACCATCCTTGTGTTTATTTCTATGGCTGTAAGCATTCTTTACTTGCTGTAAAACTGTTTACATTTGATCTTTTTCATTCAATTACTTGCTGGCGACCACATTTACAATCCCTGTGAGTCTTATTGCCAAATATTTCCGACGTGATCCGTTTTCGACGCGAACAGACATGAACATGGCAATTAGTAATGCGTGCTTGCATATATGACATTAAAATATGTCGCGTCATAGCCTTCAACAAATCGTAGATTCGGGTAACACCATTACAATAATGTCATAAATGATTCAAAACAATAAAAGAAAGATTTCAAAGTTTATGCCACGAAAGGAAGTCGGTAAAAGATTGGGGCCACAAATAGATATTTTTTCGGAAGTTGCGATATTCTGTGACGGCAAATTGTAGATTCGATTAGAGATGTTTGAATAAGGCCATAAAGGATTTAAAATATCGATCTAAGGCTATAAAAGAAATATTTTAGAGTCTAGTTCATAAACGTTCGAGAAAAGGTGATTGACACTGATCGATATTTTAGATAGAGTTTTCATTCCCAAAGTTTATAAAAAATCTCACTCTATTCTAATGTCTTCAGTTCCATCAAAATTCCGTGGAGGTAAATTTTTCTCTCTTTTAATAGTTGTCGTCGTCTTCATTTGCTAATTATTATTTCATTTGAGCTAAAAATTAAAAATAAGTTTTAATATTTACAGATATAAAAAAGTCCGATTTATAAAGCCTGACCTCCTTAAAGTCCGGTTGATGAGTTCCAATATATGTATAAAGACTAAATTTGGCTGAAACAATAATGCACACCTATTTCATCAACAATTTAGTAAAATCTACCCATACTAAACAAAATGCTTGTATTGTAGTAACTTATTTCTTCTCCGTCCATGGATGTAGGTCAATATGGCCAAATCATGTAAAATATGCATCTCCTTATTTTTCATCGACATCCGATCGAGGACCATACACAATTTAAAATGATTCTATATTTTGCTATTTAAATAAAAAATTGTGACGTTTAAAATATAAATAAATTTGATTAAAAAATTTGAAAGGGAATGAAAATTTGCTCTAAAATTTTATTACGTGGTGATAATTACTAATAAAAACTGAAACACCTAAAAATGGAGAATAAGCAATTAGATTACAGAAGATAAACGTGAAATTTAGAACCATCAAGTTTTTATTATCTGGATTTATTAAAGGCGAAATTGTAAAACCTATAAACAAATAAAAGAAATAAGAGCTAAGCTCGTCTAGCTGATAAGGGTGTGAGTTTATGTCTAAATGAAAAAATTTAAATCAAATCAGACTAATATCTAAAGTGAAATAATTTCATACAAATCATAAAAATCATTCCATCATTTGACTTTAGACATTCAATTGGGATGACTTTAAAAGGAAGTGGTCGGCCACGTGAACTTGATCTAATCTCTGCAAAAAAATATTAAGAGTGAGGGATGGATCATATTCATCATTTTGACTTTGGCCATTGCGAATAACTTCCAAAGAGAAGAAGCGGATTTCCTCAAACTCATCTGCTCTCAACTCCTCCGCTGAGTATGCCCGGCATCTCCGACAAGCTCCAGGTGTGGGCTGAGAACTACCGACGGATGATCCAAGCCGTGATGGATTCTGCGGAGGAAAACCAGATGTACGATGTTCATGTGAACTCGAACTTTACTTTCGAAATATATTTTAAAATCAACTATTCAACTCTCATCTTATTGTCAATGATTTAGTTAAGAATAGATTTCCATTCTGATAATTTCGGAATTCAAATTAAATCATACTAAAATATTCCAAAAATGTGATTTTTGGAAACGTTGTAAATTAATGGAAGTTTCCTTTAGTATAGTTTTCAGTCAATTGAAATATATCTATACAAAATATGTACAGTAACTTTCTAAGAAAGAATAGTGTATATCGTTAACAAAAGTTTCGACCCTAAACTATCAATAGAGGGTCCTGACTACCAGGACTAGAAGCAAATGTGTTGCAGCAGCAAAGGCTTCTCCTCTTGCCAATGCTTCCGTTGCCGCAACCTCAACCTATCCAGAGTCTTCTATTAAGGCATCTACCCTTGCTAGAGAAGGAGCTTCCTCCCACACATTGTTGTCACGCATGACTGAGCTTTAATGCCAAGTTGATACACTCTCCAAAGAGTTTCGCATGATGCATAACTAAATGACCGACCTCATTCGCTCCAACAATCGATAGGAGAAGCTCCTGCAAGAATGTGTTGACGATCCTATCATAGAGGTAGAGTGATCCTCTGTATCTCTTTCTGAAAGATGTTAAAACTGTTGTGTTTTGAGCCAGATACTATGCCTTTTATGATTTGGTGGTATGGTTTTGATGTTTGTAGGTGCTATGACACCTTCTACTATCTCTCTTATGCAAGTGCTATGTACAATTATTGTTTGATATTGCTAAATAAAACCAATATTTTCCAAAATATCTACTCCCGAAATTCTTCTACCTTTCTCTTTTTGATGTGATGAAAGGGGGAGAGATTTTATTGAGGAAGAGATAACTCATCGAAGTTTAATACTCTTTGAAGCTCAACACTCTGTATTTATTTAGTGGGTTATAGAAGCTTTGTTAAGTTCATGTTGCTAACATTCTTCTCCAGGTTATGCAAGGGTTTCACTTTTGCCAAGAGTGCAGAATTTGAAATATTATCATCTTCTAACAGGTTAAATACAGAAGCCGTAGGGTCTGTAGCATAGAACAAAATCTATTTTGTAAGGATGCTTTTATGCTCATATATTGCCTAAAGACTCTATGTCTAGGTACATGAGCTATTGTACTTCAAACCTTGACACATAAACCTGAAGGTTCTGATCGAAGGAGCAAGACTCATACTTGTACCTATTTAGGAGGAGTTAACGAGTACTTTGCAAAAAAAATTTTCCTCAATGAGAGGAGGTTTTGTCATCATCAAGAAGGAGGAGATTTTCAATCATATCTTATCTGATTAGTATTAATTAGATATGAATTTCTTATCAAAATAAATGGCGAGATCATATCTTTCCATTTTCTGGGAACAATATATTTCTCACCTTGTAAGGTTCTATAATGACCTTCTGTAGGTTAAAGAACGTCCCCATTCATTTATAATATGATATGGACGAACCTCTTTAAGCCTTTTCAATAGTGATAACGTCTAGGTACATATGTAATGACATTTGGATGAAATCAACTTGATTAGTAAATAAATCGTGGATTATTTCCTTTTACAGAACGTTAGACGTCTGCAGAACTTTCTGACCATTTGTTACTTGCTAGGGAATAATCCCAGATCCTGCCGTCGTGAGAAAACTACTTTGGGCCATACGCTACCTACGGCGGTCTTTGAGAAAGGGGATTATGTATCCTACCTTCTCACAGAGAAAGTAATCACTATATGCATTTCAGAATTCGTTGATCCCTCTGACTGGGAAGACGAAAAGCTTTGTTTTCCCTCCACGGGTAAAATGACTGAAATGTCCTTTTCTTATCTCACCTTCAGAGATGACGAGGGAGGCCTCCCGGTTCACGGCTGTCGGGGAGGAGGCAGTGCTGACATATAAATTTTAGGCTCCGTCTCAATGGTTCGAGGGGGAGAAGACTCATGAACACTACTCGAGGAGCGCCTCTCGAGCAAGGACTCAGAACAAATATCACTCGAGAAGCACATCTCGAGTAAGTCACATGTAACCTGCCATAGCTTGAGAACATATGATGTCTTGGGTAAACTTACTCCGGAGTGACTCACGTTTGATTACGTCAATAGAGTAGGACACGTGGCAAACCAAGAGAGACCAACTGAAGCACGATGTGCATGGCTCTTACAAAATAGAGATTCAGTCGTACACACGATCTAAAAAGATATTCTCTAACTGATCCCGGGAACATAAAAGGCAGAAAAAATAAGGAGAAACACACGATCAACTTCATAAGTCCAAATTTGGCTAAGTTGGTCTAGAATCTTTGCTCTTTCCACAGCTTCCTGAAAACGTCTAGAACCCAGCATCCATCACTCATTACTACCTTTGTCACTCTTACCACATCCGACCATCAATCTGCTAAGGAAGATTCCATTAAAGGAGTCTGCTATAGCCATCGTTCGTCCATCGCCAACAGTCTGCCGTTGCTGTTTTTGTTGTTTTGTCCTTTTCTTCATGTCTGTAAGTGTTGTAAAAACTCAACCTTTGTAATTCAGTACTGTTTAATTTCAATTTAAGTATTTGTTTCTTATTTAATCTACGTACTTTTATTTTACAGCAATCACAATATCTGTAAAATTCCAATGCATACTCGCCCGAATACCAAAACGGCTGAGGACGAAAGTCGGATGAAAGATAATGTATTTTGTTCCTCCCAAATTTCCGCCAGTTCTATTGATTATCAACATATTGTTTTCTAATGCAAGATTGACAAAAAGCTCACGTGGAGAGCAAATTGTGCAGTTGAAACAGAGACGGGGATCATAATACAAAACACTTTGAGAGAGCTTTCCGCTAACAACGTATTCCACGCACACCCATTGATACTACACCCACACCCACACCCACACGAGCATATATCTCCCTTTGAGTAATATTCCCTTTAAGACTAAGAATAATTTACCCTAGTGACGAATCCCATGATGGGTTTGTTCTCATACCACCCACCACTACAACAATTTTATTATTCACCTATAAAAGATAACATTATATTTTATCAAAATAAAACTATTGAGATAGAATATTTTGTCTTTCATTTTTTTCTGAATTTCCTTATCCTATTAAGTTTATTGTGACAAAATTTTATTTTGTGAAGAATAAAATTGTCAAGTAAGCATCTCATTTGGCCCTATTGCTAAATTATTTATTCAAGTGTTAATTATATATTATGAAATCGTCAATATAAAGCTGATAATTAATTCGGTATTTCAAAAAAATCAAAATATTATCGGACCCATTTCACGTTTGGGCTTTTGGCCATGGTCCATGCCAATCAGCCCACAAAAATTATCAAGATAGATTACGTCCGATCCAGTCTATCTCCCCTACCCTTAATTCCCGTCTTAGGTTTTCTTCTGGTCAGCTACTACCTTTTCACGTCGTCCTTGCAAGAGTTCTCGAGATGGATCCTTCTTCCCCTAACTCCGCCGAGCTACAGCGCCTCTTCTCCGTAAGTCGCCGCTATGTCCTCTCCCTTCGCGTGATTGCTTCTCTTCGGGTTCAGTTCTTCTTTGCCCTTGCTTTGGATGTCGGTCGAGTAAATGGGTTTTTGGTGTAAATGGGTTTGTGGGTTATGCTTGGTATGCTGTTGGGAAGATGTTTACGGGCTTAGGTTATATCTCATGAACCACAGCGTATGATTTTTTACGGGCTTTCGAAAGTTATGGGCTTGGATTTCATTTTTTAATTGGCTTTGGGCCCATAATCGGTCCAATTGAAAATTTTAAAAAATCCAAATACCGAATCGAAATACCGAAACAATTTTGCTATACTAATTATACTCTACACGTCCTTTTAAACCTGAACCTCTAAGGTTTCGAAAGTTATTAAAAATCATTCCGTTGGTCTGATCGACGACGTATACAACAGATCACTTCGGGCTTTATTCGATAGACTTTGTGGCCAATAGAAATCTCACAAAGGTTATGTTCTTACCGGAGGTTAAGTCTTCAGTCGTAAAATTACCCTTTAGGCATTCATACTAATTCACCTCCTCTTAATTTTAATCTTTAGGCCAACAAAACAATGTCAAATGAAAATTTTAAAATCAAATCAGACAAATATAAGAATTAATGAAATAATGTCATATAAATCATAAATAATCAAAATAACTTTGTTTCTTTGTTCGAAAACTATAAATCTTGATCTAATCTAAAACAAAGTCTAGCAAACTTATTTTTGTTTGTTTGTGGGGGAGGATGATAATGTGAACTTGACCTAATCTCAGAAAAAAGAAAAAAAAATAAAATTATTAATTATTAATTCCTGCACTAACAAACAAGATTGACAACTAATCCAAACACAAACATTTCATTAATGAATTTTAAAATTTCAAAGTATATATTATTTATTGTATCCAATTATCGACAATGAAAAGTAAATGTTGAAAGAGTTGCTATTAAAATGGGGCAAACCCAAGTCTACACGAAAAGAAAATTGACTCCGGCCAATTGATTTTAGAGTGAAAATCTGTTGGGCTTGTATGCTGGGTTCGGCATGTGGACATGTCTGGTATCGCTAACAATAAACAAAGACTCGCAACAAAACTACAAAGAATTAGCATACATATGTATTCAGATCTAAAACGAAAAAGTGATATATTCGAACACACACGCGACGTTGATTTCTTTGTTTGAGATTTGGAGGGGTCATGGTGAAATCATCTCAACTAAACATCAATGACGCTATTGACATACAAGATACGAATACAGTCACCGAATTTGGCCATCGTAAAAGAGTAAGCCGGCCTTGGGCTTGTAAATGCAATTTTTAAATTTCAAAGGATTTATTGTATCCAATTATCGATAAAGAAAGACTTAGAATGATTCCTCTCTTCAATTATCGAGTAGTGAAATGATTTCTTAAGAATAAATCATTTTTTTATGTATATGCAATTATCACATGGTCACATGATCACATGGTCACATGGTCTCATGGTCCACCATGTGAGCTAATCCAGTCAGAGTCTCTGATCTGACAAATTATTATTTATTGTATCGATGTGTGGATGCTTTTTTGACCGACAGTCAAATCACAACAGAGACTTGGCAATTCCATCCTCCATTTCTTAGTTTGAGTGAGAAGAGTTAGAACAAGCAGCAGCAGCAGCAAGAAGAAGAAGAAGCAAGAGAAGAGACGAATGGATTTCCTCTCCCCTGTCCTCAACCTGATCGGCCCCCTCCTCGTCGACGAGTATTCCCGGATCACCGGCATCTCCGACAAGCTCAAGGTGTGGCAAGATAAGCTACCGACCATCCAACTCTTGCTGGATTCTGCCGAGGAAATGATGATGAAAGGCGACACTGCTACTGCCACTTGGCTCTCTGACCTCAGGGACGTTGCCTACGACATGGAAGATCTGCTCGAGGAGTTCTCTGCTGAAGCCAAGCGAGAGGCACCAAAGCTACAGGCCTTGTCAAAGAGGACTAGACTTCCTCAGCGCCTCATCGCTTGCTGCTCTCGGTTCAGCCCGCCCACCCTGATCACGGATCATCACATGGCCAACCAGATCGAGGAGGTGGGACGAAGACTGGATGGAATCAACAGCCGCATAGACACGCTCAAATTAGTCCAGAATTCGACAAGCAAGCCTCCCAACGACCGGCCTCGTTTCGTCACCACTTCCGTGCCTGAGCCCAAGTTCGTTGGCAGGGAGAAGCAAATCGAGGAGCTGCTCGTTCGATTGACCGGATCTGAAGCAACCTACGACTCCTCCCGACCCTTTAACATTGTTTCAATCTTGGGGATGGGCGGACTCGGTAAAACTACCCTGGCACAGGAGCTGTACGACATAGCCGGATTTGAAGTCAAAGCCTGGGCTTGTGTTTCTGACGTATTTGACAAGGCCGCCATCACGAAAAGCATCCTGGACCACTTTGCGCTGTCTTCATCCTGTGTGGGAATGGATCTTAATCAGCTCCAGAACTCTCTCCGAGAAAAAATTTCCGGAAAGAAGTTCCTCATTGTGTTGGATGACGTCTGGAATGATGATTATAATGATCTCGAATCACTGGTCAGGCCCCTATATTCTGGAAGTAAAGGAAGTAGGATATTGCTCACTACAAGAAAACACGAGGTCACCATATCTGTTGGAGACCCTCATCCGATGAGGTTGGACTTGCTGCCAGTGGAGGATTGTGTATCTTTGCTCGCCTATCACTCTCTCGGCGAGAAAAACTTTGAACAACACCCTCTTCTTCATGATATTGCAGTTCAATTAGCTGAAAAATGTAAGGGGTTGCCTCTTTCTGTGAAGATGATTGGAAGACTTCTTCGCTTCAAAATTGATGAGAAGGAATGGAAGGGATTGTTAACTCACTCTATTTGGAGCAAAGAGGGAAAAATTCCACCCGCATTGAAGTTAAGCTACCTTCACCTGCCCGTCCACTTGAGGAGATGCTTTGCGGCTTGCGCGGTATTCCCGAAGGATTACATGTTCGACCAGGATGAGGTAATTCGAATGTGGATCATACATGGTTTGCTTCAAAAAGGGACCAGCCAGACATACCGACAAGTAGGGATGGAATATCTCCTTCAGTTAGAAGCAGCATCACTTCTTCATAAAGTAAGGGATGTGGAGGGGTCCTATTATTCGATGCACGATTTGGTCAATGACCTTGCAACGTCGATTGATGATTGCTCATACTTCAGCTCGGATGAGTATAAAGATGGTTCTGGCTGTCATGGGAAGTCGCTGGGTCGAGTGCGTCATGCGTCAATTGTCATACAAAGCGAAGAAAATTGTGTTTCGAAGAGATTTGATGTCTACCGCGAAATGAAGAAGTTAAGAACGTTTTCGGCTTTCCAAATTTCAAAATACGGAGTGCAAAATGTCTACGTCTCAGGGGAGGTGATGTGTGACTTGATAATCAATATGAAGAAATTGAGGATGTTGTCGTTAAGTGGCTTTCGAGTCAGCGAGCTGCCCGACCGAATTGGAGAGTTGAAGCTCTTACGTTCCGTTGACCTTTCTCACACAGGAATCGAAGGGCTGCCGAAGTCCATTTGTGACTTGGTCGAGTTGCAATCTCTACTACTTCGAAAATGCCGTTTCCTCAAGGAGTTGCCTGAGAACATCCACAGGCTGACCAATCTTCTCCACCTCGACATAACATCCCCAAATCGTTTACGAGAGATGCCTCCACGAATAGGTGATCTGACCAATCTTGAAATATTATCTGACTTTATTGTAGGTAAAGATGTCAGTCGAGGCTTGAAGCAACTAGGACCCCTCAATTGCCTTCATCGAGGGTTGAAGATAAGTAATTTGCTGGCCGTAGATGACGTTAAGGATGCAAGAGTTGCTAATCTACCTGGAAAGGAAGGGGTTCTGGACTTAAGCCTCGACTGGGGATCTTGTTCTGGAGTTTCAAGGGAAAATGACCATCAATTCAAGCTCCTCCAACATCTGCAACCTTCGGAAAATATTGAGTCCCTCACCATAAGTGAATATGAACCGAAACAATTCCCATCCTGGTTTGATAATCCTCTCCGCTTGAAATATGTCTGTCGGATAACCCTTTCAGGTTGTGGAAGTGTAGATTCGCTGCCTCCCTTGGGACAACTTCCCTCCCTTGAAAGTTTGGACATAATCCGTCTTGAAGCCCTCTCTTCGATAGGCGACGAGTTCTACGGGACCGAAAAGCCATATTTTCCGAAACTGAGGAGTTTGAGTTTCACAACCATGGAATCTTGGGAGAAGTGGTTGTTCCATGGAGAAAACGAGAATGACCAGCCATTCCCCTGTCTCCGCCAACTAAAGGTGTTGAATTGTACCAAACTGAAAGGAGGGTGCAGTCTTAGACTTCCATCTCTGGTCGAGATTGATATTGATGGTTGCGATGGAGAAATGTTGAATTGTCTGGCTGGCCTTACATCCATGACCATGATGGGAATTAGGAACATTCCCCAGCTTGTTCACTTTCACAGGAGATTCCAGACCTCTTGGGTTTCACTGGAAGGGATATGGATCAGTGATTGTCCTCAATTTAAGTCATTTGTAGCCGGGGATGGCTGGGAACTACTGCCCACTAAGCTGAAGGAACTAGATATATCATCTTGTGGAAATATAGAGAGGCTGCCTGAGGATTTATCTGGGCTTACGTCTCTGAAAGAGATCAGTATTGCCCACTGCGAGAAGCTACCTTCCTTCCCAAGCAAGGGACTGCCTGTTTCGTTGAGAAGGCTTACGCTTATAGATTGTCAGAGTTTACCGCAGTCTCTATGTGAACTTCCGGGTTCTCTCGAGCTGCTTGCCCTATGGGATGTCAAGGGACTCGTGTCGATTAGGGATATAGTTCCTAAAGGTAGTCCCGTCTCTCAGTTTCTGCAGGCATTGGAAATTAGGGATTGCACAAGCCTCACGACTTTGACTGACAGCTTGCAACACATGTCTGCCCTGTCCTTCCTTTTTCTCGAAAATTGCCCAGAATTAGAGGTGGACATATTCCCTACACTTCCCAGCAACCTGTCCATTTTTCGGCTTTACGAGTGTCCAAAAGTGAAGTCATTGCCTCAAGACATGCATCGCCTCACCTCCCTCAAGGAACTAACTATTGAGAACTGTGAAGGCATCACGAGCCTCTCTGTTCTTCCCTGTAACCTGTCCAGTTTTTGGCTTCACACGTGTCCAAAGGTGAATAATTTGCCTCAGGATATGCATCGCCTCTTATCCCTCGAGGAACTATCCATTATGCACTGTGAAGGCATCACAAGCCTACCTAGAGGAGGATTGCCTCCGTATCTGGAATCGCTTGTGATTTGGGAATGCCGAAAGCTGAATCAATCAATTGGGGAGTGGGGTTTGAGGGATCTCACCACCTTACGAGAATTGACAATTGTGGGAAGGATGGAATGGATGGATGAGATGGAAGTGTTTCCTCCTCCTCGTTCAGGTGCAGATTGGAGTAGAATCCTCCCTTCATCCCTCATTAATTTGACTATATGGAAAATGGAGAAGTTGGAGAGGGTGGGTGGGGGACTCAGACACCACCTCACCTCCCTTCAATCTTTGGATATTCGTTGTTGTGAGAGGATGAGGTGGTTGCCGGAGGACGGACTCCCTGACTCCCTGGAACATCTCATCATTTCTAGGTGTCCGCTGTTGACGGAGAAATGCAGGAAGGGGGAAGGGGAATATTGGCGTTCCCACCTCCGACTCATCCCACGAATTGAAATTAATTACTAGAACAAATGACAGATGATGGAGCAAAGGAATGTTTTCGTTGCCGTTTCTTCATGTTTAAGAAATTATGAGAAATATTTCACCCAAATTAAGCTCGTTATTACTTGTTATCAATATCTTAATAACTTAATTTTGGAAGACTTTTCTCTCATGACTTATTTTTCTTCTAATTTATTAATAATTATGCTTAACCTTGTCGAATGACATTGATACAAATGTTTGGTGCTTGGCTTAATATTTTGCTTGTGTGACTTGCAATTTTGATTTCGGTTGGACAATTTTGATTGGTGAAGGATGCCAAAAGAGATTTGTTGTCATGTATGGATTAGATCCTCCATTTTTACCTGTCAAATAATAAGCTTAGGGTTGAATTTTAGTTTTGAGAACCAAGAATTCTCTTTCTTTATCATCAATCGAATCACTGAAGAAATTCCTGGAAATTTTTTTTATTATATAATTAAATTAAAATATAAAATTTTTATCTACTCGAATTTAAGAACTAAAATACGTAGGTGAAAATACTTATGCGTAAAATAAAATTTGATAGTTACGTCGTTAGCAAATGGTTTGTTCATATTTTCCTCAAGGATGGTGTGGTTTATCTTTGGGATTAGGTGTGGTTTATCTTTGGGATTAGGTGTGGTTTGTTTTGAATAAATATTTAACGTGCATTACTTCTAAAGTATTTCGTTCGTTTGATCATATGTAACTCTCTCGTTCTTAAAAATAGAATGATTTGAAAGTGAATTTCGATAAATGTGCTCGCCGATGAAATAAACACAAATGTGATAACAAACGAATAAAGATGCGGAACACTTACAACCGTTGTTGCTTGAATACAAAGTTTAGACTAAGAAGAAGAATAAATGGTGAAAAAGTGAGAAAAGCGAGGGACAAAAAAGAGCCTTTCGTGAGGTTTAATATTCGTGCCTTAAAATGGATAACGAGAAACCTATTTAGTATAGACTAATAAATAAAACCGTCAAGATTTCGTGGAAGAAACCGTCAGGGAACATATGTAACCGCCGAAGATCGTCGGTAAAGCTTGAAAACCGATCATGGAACTCAATTCACCGAAGACGTCATGAGCTCAAACTCGATTCGTCTGTGTGTCGCTAGAAAACAAACCTCGAAGTCTTATTGGGAGCTTCTTGATTTTTTGATTCCATTTTTCTCTCTTCAATTAAATATTTTCATAAAATATTCTCTTTCAAATACTTCTCGATTGAATGTGCATAGCCCAAAATTGCTATGATTCATCTTGATTGGTCATTAGTATTAATAGTATTATTAATATTTCTTTAAAGGCAACTCGAGTCTCTAGGACTAAATCTTGTTTACAATATCTATCCTCAATTTAAAATATTTTCACTATTTTTTTTTAGTTTCTCCTCAATATGTCCAAAATTACACGTGTATGCAGTTTCACAATTCGTTATGCGTTGAAAAAAAAATATTACAACTCGAGGAAAAGAAATTATATATTTTTTTAAGCATCATCATCAAACTTTTAACGGAGATCTGAACAATGACTTATGTGCCAAGGAAGAAATCGTCATTGTGGGAGCGGACCCCATCCCAGGGATTGAGAAACCAATGTTCGAGCTGGTCTAAGCCGAGCAGACCATCCTCCCCGAGAGCGACGGGGCCAATCACGTTATCTCGTGCAATCATTCGTTAATCATGCTAACCTATGCAAACTTGTAAAAGTACAGTACCTTTGGGTGCATGCGTTATAGATGGCTGATTTTGTATCACCTTCTACATCACAAGGTTCGATTAGTGTAACCACCCTACATTTTGGGTGAGAGTAGACGTAGGTAGTCTCTACCGAACTACTATAAAATTGTATCTTATTTACTCTTATTTGCTAATTATTTCGTAAGTGTTATCATACAGAAGCCGCAAACAGAAGGATAACTGCGCAGTTAGAGAAGGTTGATAGACGAGTTACAGGAGGTTGTGCTATACTAATTATACTCTACACGGCCTTTTAAACCTGAACCTCTAAGGTTTCGAAAGTTATTAAAAATCATTCAATTGGTCTGATCGACGACGTATACGACAGATCACTTCGGGTTTTGTTCGATAGACTCTGTGGCCAATAGAAATCTCACAAAGGTTATGTTCTTACCAGAGGTTAAGTCTTCCGTCGTAAAATTACCTTTAGGCATTAATACTAATTCACCTCCTCTTAATTTTAATCTTTAGGCCAACAAAACAATGTCAAATGAAAATTTTAAAATCAAATCAGACGAATATAAGAATTAATGAAATAATGTCATACAAATCATAAATAATCAAAATAACTTTGTTTCTTTGTTCGAAAACTGTAAATCTTGATCTAATCTAAAACAAAGTCTAACAAACTTATTTTTGTTTTTTTGTGGGGGAGGATGATAATGTGAACTTGACCTAATCTCAGAAAAAAAATATATTAATTATTAATTCCTGCACTAACAAACAAGATTGACAACTAATCCAAACACAAACATTTCATTAAAGAATTTTAAAATGTCAAAGTATATATTATTTATTGTATCCAATTATCGACAATGAAAAATAAATGTTGAAAGGGTTGCCATTAAATTGGGGCAAACCCAAGTCTACATCGGAAAGAAAATTGACTCCAGCCAATTGGTTTTAGAGTGAAAATCCGATGGGCTTGTGTGCTGGCTTCGGCATTTGGACATGTCCGGTATCGCTAACAATGAACAAAGACTCTGAACAAAACTACAAAGAATTAGCATACATATGTATTCAGTTCTAAAACAAAAAAGTGATATATTCGAACACACAGCGAGTTGATTTCTTTCATAGTTTGTTTGAGATTTGGAGGGGTCATGGTGAAATCATCTCAACCAAACATCAATGACGCTATTGTCATACAAGATACAATCACCGAATTTGGCCATAGTAAAAGAGTAAGCCGGCCTTGGGCTTGTAAATGCAATTTTTAAATTTCAAAGGATTTATTGTATCCAATTATCGATAAAGAAAGACTTAGAATGATTCCTCTCTTCAATTATCGAGTAGTGAAATTATTTCTTTACTCAGAGGTAATAAAAGAGTTAGAACAAGCAGCAGCAGCAAGAAGAAGCAGAAGCAAAAATCCCCTCAAGAGAGGAGACGAATGGATTTCCTCTCCTCTGTCCTCAAACTGATCGGTCCACTCCTCCTCGACGAGTATTCCCGGATCACCGGCATCTCCGACAAGCTCAAGGCGTGGCAAGATATGCTACCGACCATCCAACTCTTGCTGGATTCTGCAGAGGAAATGACGATGAAAGGCGACACTGCTACTGCCACGTGGCTCTCTGACCTCAGGGACGTTGCCTACGACATGGAAGATCTGCTCGAGGAGTTCTCTGCTGAAGCCAAGCGAGAGGCACCAAAGCTACAGGCTTTGTCAAAGAGGACTAGACTTCCTCAGCGCCTGATCGCTTGCTGCTCTCGGTTCAGCCCGCCCACCCTGATCTCGGATCATCACATGGCCAACCAGATTGAGGAGGTGGGACGAAGACTGGATGGAATAAACAGCCGCATAGACACGCTCAAATTAGTCCAGAATTCGACGAGCAAGCCTACCAACGACTGGCCTCGTTTCGTCACCACTTCCGTGCCTGAGCCCAAGTTCGTTGGCAGGGAGAAGCAAATCGAGGAGCTGCTCGTTCGATTGACCGGATCTGAAGCAACCTACGACTCCTCCCGACCCTTTAACGTTGTTTCAATCTTGGGGATGGGCGGACTCGGTAAAACTACCCTGGCACAGGAGCTGTACGACAATGCCGGATTTGAAGTCAAAGCCTGGGCTTGTGTTTCTGACGTATTTGACAAGGCCGCTATCACGAAAAGCATCCTGGACCACTTTGTGCCGTCTTCGTCCAGTGTGGGAATGGATCTGAATCAGCTCCAGAACTCTCTCCGAGAAAAAATTTCCGGAAAGAAGTTCCTCATTGTGTTGGATGACGTCTGGGATGATGATTATAATGATCTCGAATCACTGGTCAAGCCCCTATATTCTGGAAGTAAAGGAAGTAGGATATTGCTCACTACAAGAAAACACGAGGTCACCATATCTGTTGGAGACCCTCATCCGATGAGGTTGGACTTGCTGCCAGTGGAGGATTGTGTATCTTTGCTCGCCTATCACTCTCTCGGCGACAAAAACTTTGAACAACACCCTCTTCTTCGTGATATTGCAGTTCAACTAGCTGAAAAATGTAAGGGGTTGCCTCTCTCTGTGAAGATGATCGGAAGACTTCTTCGCTTCAAAATTGATGAGAAGGAATGGAAAGGATTATTAACTCACTCTATTTGGAGCAAAGAGGGAAACATTCCACCCGCATTGAAGTTAAGCTACCTTCACCTGCCCGTCCACTTGAGGAGATGCTTTGCGGCTTGCGCGGTATTCCCGAAGGATTACATGTTCGACCAGGATGAGGTAATTAGAATGTGGATCATACATGGTTTGCTTCAAAAAGGGACCAGCCAGACATACCAACAAGTAGGGATGGAATATCTCCTTCAGTTAGAAGCCGCATCACTTCTTCATAAAGTAAGGGATGAGGAGGGGTCCCATTATTCGATGCACGATTTGGTCAACGACCTCGCAAAGTCGATTGATGATTGCTCATACTTCAGCTCGGATGAGTTTAAAGATGGTTCCAGCTGTCATGGGAAGTCGCTGGGTAGAGTGCGTCATGCAGCAATTGTCACACAAAGTGATGAAAGCCCGCATTCGAAGAGATTTGATGTGTATCGCGAAATGAAGAAGTTAAGAACGTTTTCGGCTTTCCAAATTTCAACATTCAGAGAGCGAAATGTCTTCTTCTCAGGGGAGGTGATATGTGACTTGATAATCAATATGAAGAAACTACGGATGTTGTCCTTACGTGGCTTTCGAGTCAGCGAGCTGCCGGACCGAATTGGAGAGTTGAAGCTCTTACGTTCCATCAACCATTCCCACACAAAAATCGAAGTGTTGCTGGAGTCAATTTGTGAGTTGGTCGAGCTGCAATCTCTACTACTTCAAGAGTGCCATGAGCTCAAGGAGTTGCCTAACAACATCCACAGGCTGACCAATCTTCTCTACCTCGACATAACTGGCAGAAATAGTTTGTTGGAGATGCCTCCACGTATCGGTGATCTGACCAATCTCGAGATACTATCCGACTTTGTTATAGGTAAAGAAGTCGGTCGAGACTTGAAGCAACTGGGACACCTCAAGTGGCTTCAGCGAGAGTTGCACATACGTAATCTGCTTGCCGTAGATGACGTTAAGGATGCAACCGTTGCTAATCTACCTGGAAAGGAAGGGTTCCTTGACTTAAGCCTCGATTGGGGATCTTGTTACGAAGTTTCAAGGGAAAATGACCATCAATTCAAGCTCCTCCAACATCTGCAACCTTCGGAAAATATCGAGTCCCTCACCATACATTACTATGGGGCGAAACAATTCCCATCCTGGTTTGATAATCCTCTCCGTTTGAAATATGTCATTAGGATAACCCTTGCAGACTATGGAAGTGTAGATTCGCTGCCTCCCTTGGGACAACTTCCCTCCCTTGAAAGTTTGGACATAAGACGTCTTGATGCACTCTCTTCGATAGGGGCCAAGTTTTACGGAACCACAAAGCCATCTTTTCAGTCACTGAGGAGTTTGAGTTTCAAAGACATGAAATCTTGGGAGAAGTGGTTGTTCCATGGAGAAAACGAGAATGACCAGCCATTCCCCTGTCTCCGCCAACTAAAGGTGTTGAATTGTCCCAAACTGAAAGGAGGGTACATTCTTAGCCTTCCATCTCTTGTCGAGATTTATATTGATGGTTGCAATAGGGAAATGTTGAATTGTCTGGCTAGCCTTACATCCATGACCAAGATGGTAATTAAAAATGTTCCCCAGCTTGTTCATTTTGACAGGAGATTCCAGACCTCTTGGGTTTCACTAGAAGAGATGAGGATCGATGATTGTCCCAAACTGAAAGGAGGGTGCAGTCTTAGCCTTCCATCTCGGGTTGAGATTGATATTAGTGATTGCGATGGGGAAATTTTGAATTATCTGGCTTGCCTTACATCCATGACCAAGATGGAAATTGAAAACATTCCCCAGCTGGTTCACTTTGACCGGAGATTTCAGACCTCTTGGGTGTCACTGGAAGAGATGAGGATTGGGAATTGTCCTCAATTTAAGTCATTCGTGGACGGGGATGGCGAGGAACAACTGCCTCTTAAGCTGAAGAAACTAGAAATAAGTGGTTGTGGAGATATAGTGAAGCTGCCAGATGCTTTATCTGGGCTTACATCTCTAAAAGAGATCACTATTGTCAATTGCGAGAAGCTGTCTTCCTTCCCAAGCGAGGGACTGCCTCTTTCATCGAGAAAACTTGGGCTTTACAGCTGTTAGAGCCTCCCACGCTCTCTATTTGAACTTCCAGGTTCTCTCGAGGAGCTTACCCTAAGGGATCTCAAGGGACTCGTGTCGATAAGGGATATAGCTCCTAAAGATAGTCCCCTCCCTCGGTCTCTGAGGAAATTGAACATTAGTTATTGCAGATGCCTCACGACTTTGACTGACAGCTTGCAACACCTGTCCGCCCTCTCCGACCTTTTCCTAGTTGATTGCAGAGAATCAGAGATGGACATATTCCCTACACTTCCCTGCAACCTGTCCAGTTTTTGGCTTTACAAGTGTCCAAAAGTGAAGTCATTGCCTCAAGACATGCATCGCCTCACCTCCCTCAAGGAACTATCTATTGAGTTTTGCCAAGGCATCACGAGCCTCTCTGATCTTCCCTGTAACCTGTCCAGTTTTACACTTGACGGCTGTCCAAACGTGAATAATTTGCCTCAAGACATGCATCGCCTCTTATCCCTCAAGGAACTATCTATTAAATACTGTGAAGGCATCACAAGCTTACCTAGAGTAGGATTGCCTCCGAATATGGAATCGCTTGTGATTTGGGGATGCCGAAAGTTGAATCAACCAATTGGGGAGTGGGGGTTGAGGGATCTCACCGCCTTACGAGAATTGAGAATTGAGGGAATGATGGAATGGATGGATGAGATGGAAGTGTTTCCTCCTCCAGATGCAGACTGGAGTGGCATCCTCCCTTCATCCCTCTTTGAATTGTATATAGGGGGGAATGGAGAAGTTGGAGAGGGTGGGTGGGGGACTCAGACACCACCTCACCTCCCTTCAATATTTGGGGATTTACTCTTGTGAGAGGATGAGGTGGTTGTCGGAGGACGGACTCCCTAATTCCCTGGAACTTCTCTATGTTTCGGGATGTCCGCTATTGGAGGAGAAATGCAAGAAGGGGAAAGGGAAATATTGACATTCCCACCTCCGACTCATCCCACGAATTGAAATTAATTACAGGAACATATGACGGATGATGGAGCAAAGGAATGTTTTTTTTTTGTCGTTTCCTCATGTTTAAGAAATTATGAGAATATTTCACCCAAATCAAGCTCGTTATTACTTGTTATCAATATCTTAATAACTTAATTTTGGAAGATTATGACTTAATTTTCTCCTATTTTATTAATACCTTGTCGAATGTTTGGTACAAATGTTTGGTGCTTGGCTTAATATTTTGTTTGTGCGACATGCAATTTTGATTTCGGTTGGACAATTTTGATTGGTGAAGGATGATGCCAAGGGTTGAGTTTGTTGTCATGTGTGGATTATATCCTCCATTTTACCTGTCAAGGATGGTGTGGTTTGTGTTTGGGATTAGGCTTTTAGTTTCAAAATTATTTTTGTTTTATATCTTATGGTTTTGAATTTGATTAGCATATGACATAGTATAACTCATCTTTTGTGAAATAATTATGAGATTATTTATAATCTCTATTAGTCTAGTATAAGTGGTCTTATTTTTATTTATTTAATTTTAGATATTAACTGTTATAATATCTTATTTTCTTATAAGTAAATTTAGGGGCATTATGGTTTATGTTGATATAAAAGGCGTTATTTTTCCCAAGTATAACGTCGCTTTTAATTTAACGTAGGAACTTGTGGTGTGCAATACTTAAAGAGTATTTATTCTTCATTTTCTAAGAGCTTGAAAGAGCCTGTTTTATCATCGAGCCAATTCCGTTTTTGAGAGAACGTCCCTTTGGAGCTGCAGACGGGTTGTTCTGTAGCTGTTTTGTTTGTTTCAGACTGTCAATAACACGTGGTCTGCAAGGGAAGTCGTGGGGCAGGAGCCTTATGCAGGTGGAGTGGTAACCACCGGAGAGAAAGCCACGGGAGTCGATCACGTGCAAGTAAAGTCACGAAGCTGTCTTTGTGCAGGTGTTAGCCGCCGGAGCGAATGCCACGGACGCAGCGGGAGTGTGCTACCGTGCAGGTTGTTGTTGATCACTGTGTGACCGTGTGTGTGGTTAGTCACATTTATGATAAAAGTGTGTATTGTATTCTGGTACTCGCCTATTCTAATATCTAGTCATTACACTCTGACTAGGGTGGGGTGCTAGAGAGTGAACGTACACACTCCTTGTCGAACCACTAAAACTCTAGTGTTTGATAAGCCGAAACAAAACCACGGAAACACGAATCTGATATGAGAATTTATGCAGTAGATTCAAGTTCTATAATCTGACAAAAAGGGCACTTACGTACGTGTTGACCTTAGTTTTAATGATGACGTGTGGATAAGAAATGCGTTGTTGTACTGCTTGAGAAGTATGTTGCTACACTACAGCAAAACTGTACTGCATTACTGCGCTACAATTATCAAAACGAAGGAATAATTATTATTTCAGCTTATTATATTTATGATAAAATATATTATCTTAATGAGATAATCACATGTGGGGATCAGATGGCTATATTTTGGAGATATTTGGATAAAGAATATCTAATTATAGCAATAATCTATTTCATATCTTGTCTCTACGGCCGTTAAGGAATTTTGTTATTCCTCATGGTTCGTTGCCAATGATTGAAACGACAATCGTACATCATTTTGATGGTGATTGGATCAAATCACACGATTAAGGAAAGTTGATAATGATTTCTTTCCATCTTGGTCAATAGTGATTGTTAAGTAGCCATTCGTTGAACCTAGTCACAGCTTGGTGAAACCAAGAATTTGGGAAACAAAATTTCTAATTCGTTCCCCAGTAAAATCAGACGACATTCATACACCATACAACTAATCTTTGTGGTCTGTGTGGTTTTCCAAAGCCTGTGTGATCTGTATGAAGCTTTGAGGATCTGTGTGAGCTGTGTGGTCGGCGGAGAATGGAAGGTGCTAAGTGATCGCCAGGTTCTTACCTCTCGCAAGCTGCGTGTGGGAGTGCCAAGAGTTGTGTGCCACCTTGGTCGTCGTGAAAGGGACTGTGTGTCCTCAGTGCGTTCAACGAGCAGCTGGCGAATCGCTTGAGGGAAGATAAGTGAATACCTGTGCTGAATTCAGTAACCAGTTGCTAACCCATCGGCAAGAAGCCGTTTTTGTCGTGTCTTTTCGCAGGGAAGTCTCGAGCCTACGGAGTTTGAGCAGTTAGACACGCACTTACGGGTGCGTGCCAGTAGTCTCGTGCCAGTAGGGTAGAACAGGAGTTGGGAACACCGCCGGAGTGGAAAGAGGTCCTCCCAAGAACAGGGATACTGTACAGAAGTCTCGACCTCCTGATATAGAGGGATAGTAGAGCATGTTGTGTGGGAGCTGTCGGAGTTGAAAATTGTACCCTAGGCACTGGGCGTGCAGTGCAGTGAGTCACGATTGTGGAAACCGTGCACGTCCGAACTGAGTGTACGACGAATACCGCGACTTTACTGTGTGAGAAGTCAGGTTCCGCTGAGTGAGGAACCAAACCTTTTCTTTTACTCTCTTTTTGTTCTAAGTGATTGTCTGTGTGGCTGTCACTTGAGTACTTATAGGCTCATCTTGAAAAGAGACAGAAACTGTGTGGAAATCCTCTGCTAAGCTTTCAAGTGCTAAAGCATTCCTCTACTGTGAATCAGAAACGGGCTGCTCCTTGAGAAGTCGTTCTTCACTGTAAGGAATTATTTGTGAGGATTTATACTCTAACACAACGTTGTTTTTGTGCTTTGTTAAACAGGCTTACGTCTACGCGACAACGTGCTGCGTGGAAATCCTTTGTGCATTCAACTGCTGAGTGTGAGTATCACTCTACTGGAAACGAGAAAACGTCCACTATGTGAGGAGCTGATTGTTGCACAGGAGTGATCTCCTTTTGTAAAGTATTCTAAATCTCACTTGTTGAGATACCAAACTCCTAGTGCAGGGCTCTTTGCACTCATTATTTTATATAGTGGAATCACCTCGTTGGTGGAAAGTGGACGTAGGTCGATTAAGGTCGAACCACTATAAAACCATTATGCGCCTTACGATCGTTTTTACATCTATACGAGTGTCTAACGATCAAAATTGTAACGCTTACAGTGAGCCGACCTCATATTTGAGTAACGCTTTGCTGTGACAGTATACTTCCGCATGCGCTGAGAAAGGGCGAAAAAGTGATAAACACTAATTCACCCCCTTTTAGTGTACATAAACGATCCAACAGAACGCATATCTAAAACAAACAAGTATCATAATTCTTAAGGCTCTAAATCAATCTCGTGTTCTTTAATTCATATTGCTTAATTATTTTTTAATTTTCAATTGTTTTTGGTAAATTAAATTTAAATAGATTAAGTTTTCTCCGCTTGCACATCAATAGAAACGCTGATGCAGTAAGGAGGGGCTCAACGAGGTGGTATTATAACGAAACATCGATGATATTACTCAGTCTCGGGCGACGTTTTATTTCGCAACATAGATATTGCACAACAATTCACTAGTTCTTCTGGTGAATTATATCGCAATCAGTAACGCAGGAGTTGATGCAATCATGGGTCTTCTCAGCATCTGCTAAACAAGAGCCAAAGAAAGACTTTAAAATCGTCCGGCGAAAACAAAGTGTAAGCTTCAAAATGACACGAATTCGGCCAGTCGTGATTTTCGTTTTGAGGAATATGGAAATGTACCGGTGCGACCGTTCATGCATTTAGAAGAAATGCATTCCACTCCACACTGGATCTTCGGATCAGAAACTGGAACGTAAGAAGAATCGAGATCCAGGGTTGGCATCTTACATCTGGCGCGTACACATCTATTGTAGCAGGATTCGTAGGCACTTCCTTTACGATCCACACATTTGAAGTGACATCTTTGCTCGCAGTCTCCCGTGAAGGCCACATCGATAGAGTGCATCGTTACCAGAATCGCAATCATCAATAGCGTCGACGCTAGCATCGATTTCTTTAACAGCCATATCTACGGAACAGATTTGTTTGTATTGTGGCTTTCTTTGTGAGATGTTGGTGTCTGAAAGGCGCAGGATTAGTTTATATAGATACAATTTTCCATATAAAAATAATGTAATAGATTGAAATGTTTAAATCGACATGAAAAATGGCTTCTTATTTGCTATGCAAGTATCAAAATAATATTTTATTGTTGTCGAATCTCGACGAGCTAAATTAATTATTTCATTAATAACCGGTTTTTCGATAGATTAGCAACATATAAATAATTTAAATCGCTATTTTTTTTCCTTAATGGCAGAAAAGTTAGCGAATCCCTACATATTTTTTTTAATATTAATTGCTCTATGCATATTTGTTGTTTACTTCAGTTGCAGAAAATATTTTTTTATGATATTTAAAAGTTAGCTAATCCCAACATAGATTTTGTTGATATTAATGGCAGCAACGTTTGGGAATCTCAATGTAGAGCTTGGTATTCAAGATTTTTGTTGATATTAATGAGCAAGAAATAAATGTTGTTATGTCCAAATACTAGGTTGGACAAATTTATGAAACATAAGTTTAACTTCTTTAAGAACAAGTCGAACTTATAAAATTCAAACTTTGAGTATTATTTTTCAAAGTTCGAAACTATCTATTCTATTTTGTAAAATTTTTTCCCGCCTAATATTAAAATGGAACAAAGCTATGCACGGCCTTTTTGTTTATCACATGCTAAAAAGTGATTGTACCTGGTTTTGATGATATGTAATAGTTGTTGAAAATGAAAATATATAGTATGTCACGCTTTTACCTAAAAGTTCGAGCTATTGAACAGTTGACGTTGACTACTGTACAACATTATTATCAGAGCCAGAGGTCACAGAAGCCCACCCCTAAGGCCAAAGAAGCCGCTGTACATCAATAGTTTACGTTTTGTAACACTACAGAGTTAAGCCTGACACCAAACTTCTCTAATTAAGATATGTTTTTTAAAATAAGAAAACTATAACAAAAATATTTTGTACATCATCTTACGATGGAAAGGTATTATTATTTGTCAATGATTTTATATCTAAATATTTTAACGATTAAATAATTTTTAATTATGTTATTAATGCAAATGTAGAATATTTCACTGAATATTATTTAAATTAATAAAAACATATTATACCATTAAAAGTCGAAAGCAATATATTTTTCCTAATTAAGAAAATTATATTGTTAATAAAGGAATCGCATTTTCCTGCAAAGGCCACATCCATCGACTCCGTCATTACCTGGATCAAAATCATCGACTGTGTCGACGGCAGCATTGATTTCTTAACAGCCGGCCATAGCCACCGAAGCAACCTGTTGGTATTGTGGCATCCTTTGTCAGAGGTTGGTGGTATCTGAGGGATGCCGATTTATATACACATTTTTTTCAATCTAAAAATATATTATTCTAATATATTTAAATGTTTCTCATACGTTTAAACAATACCAAATAAGAAAATTATCACTGTTGTAAAGCAACGAAACAAGAAGGAAGAAGGTTGAGAAAATACACAAGAGAAAAAACGTAGAAATGGGGAAATAATTTCTTTATTGATTTCGATTGAAGGTTCAAAATACTTCTTACAAGACCCTCTATTTATAGTATAACCAAATGAAACGTCTTGGAAGATGAAGGGTCTCGGTATATGAAAGGTCTTTGGTAGATGAAAAGTCTCGGCGGACGAAGAGTCTCGTACTACTCGGAGTCATAATGGCATTTATAAATATCATAATACTCCCCCTTGAATGACATTATGGTATTGCCTCGTTAAAAACCTTACCAGAAAAACCTTGTGGGAAAAAACCGTGGTCAAGGAAAAAAGAGTACAATATTTTTACTCCCCCTCTTCATTGCCTCATCGTAAATCTCCAAGTCTACGCATGCCGATTTTATGTCTAAGCCTCTCATAGGTCGTCGGAGGCAAAGCCTTTGTAAATAAATCTGCCAGATTGTCTGAAAAACAAATTTGTTGAATGTCAATATCACTACTCTTCTGGAGATCGTGAGTGAAAAAGATTTTTGGTGATATGTGTTTCGTTCTATCGCCTTTGATATATCATCCTTTGAGTTGAGCAATGCAAGCAGCATTATCCTCATATAATGTCGTCAGGTCATTCTTATTTACATATAAACCACATGATTATCTAATGTGATGTATAACAGATCTCAACCATACACATTCTTTACTTACTTCAGGAATCGCTATAATCTCAGAATGATTACTAGATGTGGCGGTAATAGTCTGCTTCATAGATCTCCAAGATACAACAATACCACCACATGTGAATACATAACTCGATTGAGATTTACCATTATGAGGATCGGATAAATATCCTGCATCTACATATCCTATCAATTTTGCTTCAGGCGTATAAGGATAATATAAACCCATATCCGTTGTACCTCGAAGATATCTAAATATGTGTTTTATCACATTTGAATGTCTCCTTGTAGGAGATGAGTTATATCTTGCTAATGAGTTTACAGCAAACGATATATCAGGTATAGTATGACTAGCAAGGTACATTACTACTCCAATAACACTAAGATATGGTACTTCAGGATCAATTAGTTCTTCATCATTCATTCGAGGTCGAAATGGGTCTTCATTTACATCAAGTGATCTTACGACCATTGGACTACTCAATAGATGCACTTTATCCATATAAAATCTTTTTAACACATTTGATGTATAAGCAGATTGATGGACAAAAATTTCATTTTCTAAATGCTCAATCTGCAAGCCAAGACATAACTTTGTTTTCCCGAGATCTTTCATCTTAAATTCTTTCTTGAGGGAATCAACTGTTTCAGACAGTTCATCAGTGGTGCCAATAATATTCAGACCGTCGACATAAATTGTAATTATTACAAATTGTGATCCAGATCTCTTAATAAACAAACATGAACATATTGGATCATTTTGATTCATTTTTCAACAAATATTCACTAAGACATTTATGCCACATACGTCCAGATTGTTTCAATCCATATAAAGATCTGCACAATTTGATCGAGTAAAGATCTCGACGATCTGAATTACATGCTTCTGGCATTTTGAATCCTTTAGGGAGTTTTATGTATATGTCGTTCTCAAGAGAGCCATATAAGTAAGCTATAACGACATCCATCAATCGTATATCTAATTTCTCATGAATTGATAAACTTATCAAATATCAAAATGTTATTGCATCCACCGCGGGAGAATATGTCTCATCATAATCAATACCAGGTCTCTGCGAGAATCCCTGGGCAACAAGTCGTGCCTTATACCTGACAATCTCATTTTTCTCATTTCTTTTTCTTACAAATAACCATTTATAACCGATCGGTTTTACACCTTCAAGTGTATGGACAACGGGTTCAAAAACTTTATGCTTTGCGAGCGATTTTAACTATGTTTCAATCGCATCTTTCCATTTTGGCTAATCAGTTCTTTGTCTGCATTCTTCAACTGACTTTAGTTCAAGATCCTCGTCTTCATTTACAATATCGAATGCTATAGCATATGCAAAATTTTCATCGACGTCGATTTCATCTTTTTCTATTCAAAACATAATTTATAGAGATCTCTTCATTTTCAGGTACCTGTGATTCATCCGGAATCATTTTCTCAATGACTGGATGCTCTTCTTGAGTATTTGTTTCCTTAGTTTGAGCCTTTACTTCTTTTCTTTTTCGAGGATTTTTATCTTTGGAACCGAATGGTCTACCACTTTTCACTTGCATTTTAGGCTCATTAGCAATACTAAGTTGTCCTTCAGGGATATCAATTCTTAATGAAGCATTTGCAGCTGAAATATAAGACTTTGTCACTTTCTTAGGGTTAGTAAAAACATCTGACAACTGATTTGCTAAGTTTTGCAAGTGAATAGTTTTCTGAACTTCGAGTTCTGATTGTTTTGTGCAAGGATCAAAGTGAGCCGATGATAGCTCACGCCAGATTATTTCCTTTTCCAACTGCTTATGTTCCCCTTTCAATGTTGGAAATATCATTTCACAAAATGACAATCGGCAAACCGTGCCATAAATAAATCACCCGTCAATGGCTCAAGATATTTAATTATAGACGGTCATTCATATCTAACATAGAGCCCCAATCTCCTTTGGGGTCCCATCTTTGTGCGTTGTGGTGGAGCAATAAGCAATACCACAAACCTGAAAATTCTTAGATGAGATATATTTGGTTCCTGACCATAAACTATTTCTAAATGGGAGACCTCATTGTAATTTGTAGGTCTGATGCGAATTAACGCTGCCGTGTGCAAAATAGCACGTCCGCAAGCATGTATCGGGAGTTTTGTTCTCATAAGTAACGGTCTTGTAATTAATTGAAGACGTTTTATCAATGATTCTGCAAGGCCATTTTGTGTATGAACATGTGGATGTTCAACACTTATCCCAATTGGCATACAATAATCATTAAAATCTTGGGAAATAAATTCACTGGCATTATCAAGGCGAATACATTTTATTGGATAATTCGATAAATGAGCTCGTAATTTGATAATTTGAGTAAGCAATCTTGCAAGTCCTTGATTACGAGTTGAAAATAAACACACATGTGACCATCTATTAATGCGTCAATTAATTGCATAAAATATCGGAATGGTCTACATGGTGGATGAATATGCCTCTATATGTCACCTTGTATTCTTTCAAGAAATTTTAAGGCTTCAGCCCTGATTTTCGATGGTGATGGCATCATTACTAACTTCCCTTGAGAACAAGCGGTACATGAAAATTCATTGGGGAGAAAAATTTTCTGGTTTTTCAATGAATGCCCACACGATTGATTAATTATTCTTTCCGTCATTGTAGCTCCAGGATGCCCCAATCGATCATTCCATGTAATAAAATTATTTTGATTGACAAACTTCTGGTTTGTAACTACATGTACTTCGCCAACACTTATATTTGTGAAATATAGTCAAGAGGAAACTGCAGGTAGTTTGTCTAATATACATTTCTTACCCGAGATGATATTTATAATACACAAATATTCCTTTTCATTTTCATTTTAAGTCTCAATGTGATAGCCATTTCTACGGATATCTTTAAAACTCAATAAATTTCTTTGAGACTTAGAGGAATATAGCGCATTATCGATAAGAAATATTTGTTCCTCTGGGCAATAATATATTTGCCCTTCCGGAGGCCTCAATGATTTTTTCGTACTTCCAGATATAGTATTCACACTTGTTTAGTTCATTACCAAGACGGTAAAGAATTTCTTACTTTTCAAAATAGTATGCGTCGATGCATTGTCTACGATACAAATACATTTTTCATTGATGGAGGATTCGCTTCTGGGAAATCCATTTTGCTGAATAATTGCACACAGTGTCTTGCCCTTCTGGGGATCGAGAAAAACAAGGATTCTCATATGAGAATCGTGGATCTGCTTTCGAGAATCGTGGATCCGATTCGGGGGATCAAGACTTGGTACGAATAAACTTTTCGATAAATGTAATAAAAATATTGAAATAGCGTGTAGAATTACCATTTACAAACTCGAGAGAATCGTTGATTTAGCGCCCTTTCAATCCGTAAAGAATCCTGCAGATGATCGTCGTTTTCTTTTCTTTCCTCGCTTTCTGCTGGAGCTTCGTGATGATAATGTATTGCAAAAACAACGAAACAAGAAGGAAGAAGGTTGAGAGAATACATAAGAGAAAGTACGTAGAAAGGAGGAAAGGGTTTCTTTTTTGATTTCGATCGAAATTACAAAATACTTCTTACAAGGCCCTCTATTTATAGTATAACCAAATGAAACGTCTCGGTAGATGAAAGGTCTCGATATATGAAAGGTCTTTGGTAGATGAAAAGTCTCGGGCGGGCGAAGAGTCTCGGTAGTTACTACTCAGAGTCATAATAGCATTCACGAATAGTCATAATAATCACGATAATATAATAATGTTTTCGTGCATTAAATTACTAGTGAATCATAAATCACCTATTATTCGTTTTGCTGAGCTTTTTTTTGGCTCAATTGCCATTAATCTTTCTCTAATATTTTAATTGAAGAAATGTTAGTGAGTCTCTTCATTTTCCCTTTTACCAATATACAGAAAATATTATAATTAATTGGTCTTCGAGAAATATTATCGAGAGAGACGTTAATGAATGCAAAAAGGGGGCCTCAACGAGGTGGTATTACATAACCAACATTAATATTACCCTGTCACGGGCGACGTCTTATTTCGAAACACCGATGCTACACAAAGTCCCAACAATTCGCTAGTTCTTCCGGCGAATTATATCGCAATTAGTCATGCAGGAGTTAACGCAACCCCAGGTCTTCTCAACATCTGCAATGCAAGAGCCAACGAAGAAGTTAAAATCATCCAGCAAAAACGAAAAATCATTCAAGATTCCTTTTTGGGGGACGTTTTGAAACTTACCGTTGCGACCTTTCATGCATTTAGAAGAAACGCACTCCGCTTCGCACTGGATCTTCGGATCAGAAACTGGGAAGTAAGAAGAATCGAGATCCGGGGCTTGCATCCTGCAAAACTTGCGTACGCATTTATCAAGACCCCTCGGCCGGTGGTGCGGCGAAGGCCCCTCTGGGGGTGGCGTGGCGACGAAGGCCCCTCTAGCGGGTTCTCCGAGGCCCCTCTACTGGTGGCGAGGCGGCGAGGCCCCTCTAGCGGGTTCTCCGAAGGCCCCCCTGTGGGTGGTGCGGCGAAGGCCCCTCTACGGGTGGTGCTGCGAAGGCCCCTCCAGCGGGTATATCTCCAAAGGACCCTCTTGTGGGTTGATCTTTAAAGGCTCCTCTTGCGGGTATAGCTCTGAAGGTCCCTCTGACGGGTTTATCTATGAAGGCCTCATAGTGGGACGACGATATTCTCAAGGTGGTATATCCTCTATGAGTTATATTTTCCCAACGATCATATTCTACAAACAACAATATTCTTCCCGAGCGATATTCTCGGATATTATATTCTTCGACGACGGCTATATCCCTCTATCGACAACAACACCTCCTCGAAGTTCTGTTGGATCAAGCTCATAGGCCCCGACGACTTAACCAAGCCACTGAAGTACTGCCATATCAAGCTTCTACAATAGCCCTGGTGTTCTTTGCCCATTTCTAGAAGACTCTCCAGATCAAGCTTCTACGGCCTTGGTGATCTTCGCCATTCCTGAAGACTCTAGATCAAGCTACAATAGCCCTGGCATTCTTCGCCCATCTCTAGAAGACTCTCCAGATCAAGCTGCTACGGCCCTGGTGATCTTCGCCATTCCTGAAGACTCTAGATCAAGCTTGAGCAGCCCCGATGTTCTTCGTCCATCCCTAGAAGACTCGTCAGATCAAGCTTCTACAGCCCTGTTGATCTTCGCCACTGCTGAAGACTCCAGATCAAACTTCTATAACAGCGCTGGTGTTCTTCACTCATCTCAAAAAGACTCGTCGGAACAAGCTTCCACAGCCCTGGTGATCTTCGCCACTCCCGAAAACTCGTCGGATCAAGCTCTACAGCTCCAACTTCTTCATCAATATATATCCCTAAAGATTCAGCATATATTTGCCAGAGCCTCAGCCCTTCTACATTTCGGATAACTTGCAACTATAGAACAGGGGACTCACGTGCTTCGTCCGTGACTAGTGATTGAACCTATTATATTTTTAATACGACAATTTGTACGCTATTTTCGTTCTATATACGGACCGTAAGTTTTTTGTGCTCATTTATTCTTTTGTCTATTTACTTTATTGGCGACCACATCTACTTTCAACACTTTGAGTCTCTGTTATATCGCGACGTGTTTTGCCACGCTAACAATTGCCCTCCGTATCGTAGTTACAAGATCGGTCGACATTGGACCAGATGAATGGTTGCTCAACACTGGCGCATTGTACATCTACTAACCAACAGAGCGGCTTCAGAGATTTTCTTCACTATCTCTAAATGTTTTTCTTGGTATGAAAATGTTGGAACTTGATTCGATTATGAAATTACTTGATGTACAAAAAATATTACATGTTTTCAAATTTTAGTAAAATTAAAGTGTTTTAAAATTTTCATTTTAGAACAAAATTGTAAAAATAAATTTTAAAAAAAGGAAAAGGATCATCAAGTGCCTTGGAAAAAAGATTATTCTCTCGAATGATTGAGTGTTGTCCATAAGAAAAGATGGGCACAAATTCTTTACCCAAAAACAAGAAAGACGTATAGAAAAAGCAAAGAATAATATAAAGTGAACTGTTGACGGTGACGCCCTTTTTATTGAAACGATTATTTCCTCCCATCATTTGAATGACTAAAACAAGCCTTCCACTCCGCCCCCCCCCCCCCCCCCCAAAAAAAATAAAGAACAAGAACAAGACGAAGGCGAATGGATTTCCTTTCCCCTGTCCTCAACCTGATCGGCTCTCGCCTCCTCGCCGAGTATGCACGGATCAACGGAATCTTGGACAAGCTCAAGACATGGGGTGGGAAGCTTCGGACCATCCGAGCCGTGCTGGATTCTGCTGAGGGAAAGCAGATGAACGGCGACACTGCTACAGCCACGTGGCTCTCTGACCTCAGGGATGTTACCTACGACATGGAAGATCTGCTCGAGGAGTTCTCTGTTGAGGCCAAGAGGGAGACAACAAAGGTACAGGCCTTGTCGCGGTCGACTAAGCTTCCTTGCTGCCTGATCGCTTGCTGCTCTCGGTTCAGCCCGTGCACTCTGTTCTCGGATCATCACATGGCCAACGAGATCGAGGATGTGAGCCGAAGATTAGAAGAAATCTGCAGCAGCATTCCCATCCTCGGATTAGTTCAGAATTTGGGGAGCGTGCCTCACAACGACAGACCTCATTTCATCACCACTTCCTTGCCTGAGCCCAAATTTGTTGGCAGGGAGAAGCAAATCAAGGAGCTGCTTGCTCGATTGGCCGGATCCAAAGAAACCAGCGACTCCTTCCGACCCTTTACCGTCGTTTCGATTGTGGGGATGGGCGGACTCGGTAAAACTACCCTGGTACAGGAGCTGTACCACAAAGCAGGATTTGAAGTCAAAGCCTGGGCTTGTGTTTCTGACGTCTTTGACTTGGCCGCCATCACGAAGAGCATCCTAGATCACCTTGCACCGGCTTCGTCCAGTGCGGGGAAGGACCTGAATCTGCTCCAGAATTCTCTAAAAGAAAAACTTTCTGGGAAAAAGTTTCTCATTGTGTTGGATGACGTCTGGAACGATGACTATAATGAGCTCGAATCACTGGTTAAGCCCTTATATTCTGGGAGTAATGGAAGTAGGATATTGATCACTACAAGAAGCCTCCAGGTCGCCAAATCTGTAGGAGACCCTCATCCGATGAGGTTGGACTTGCTGCCATTGGAGGATTGTGTATCTCTGCTCGCCTATCACTCTCTCGATGAGAAAAATTTCGAACGGCACCCTCTTCTTCGTGATATTGCAGTTCAATTAGCGGAAAAATGCAAAGGGTTGCCTCTTTCTGTGAAGATGATTGGAAGACTCCTTCGCTTCGAAATTGATGATAAGAAATGGAAGGGATTATTGACTCACGATATTTGGAGCAAAGAGGGAAACATTCCACCCGCATTGAAGCTAAGTTACCTCCACCTCCCCGTCCACATGAGGAGATGCTTCACGGCTTGCGCGGTATTCCCTAAGGATTACATGTTCGACCAGGACGAGGTAATTCGACTATGGATCATACATGGTTTGCTTCAAAAGGGGACCGGCCAAACATACCAAAATGTGGGTATGGAAAATCTCCAATGGTTAGAAGCCGTCTCTCTTTTTCAGAAAGTCAGGGATGAGTTTGAGGAGTCTCATTATTCTATGCATGATTTGGTCAATGACCTCGCAAAGTCGATTGATGATGGCTCATATTTCTGCTCCGATGAGTATAAAGATGGTTCCAGCTGTCATGGGAAGTCAGCGGGCAAAGTGCGCCATGCTTCAATGGTCACACAAAGTGGTGAAAGCCTTCATTCAAAGAGATTTATTGTGTATCGCGAAATGAAGAAGTTAAGAACGTTTTCGGCTTTCCAAATTTCAAGATTAAGAGAGCTAAATGTCTACGTCTCAGGGGAGGTGATGTGTGACTTGATAATCAATATGAAGAAACTACGGATGTTGTCCTTACGTGGCTTTCAAGTCAGCGAGCTGCCCGACCGAATTGGAGAGTTGAAGCTTTTACGTTGCATCGACCTTTCTTACACAGCAATCAAAGCGCTACCAGAGTCAATTTGTGACTTGGTCGAGTTGCAATCTCTACTACTTCGAGAGTGTTTTCGGCTCAAGGAGTTGCCTGAGAACATCCACAAGCTGACCAAACTTCTCCACCTCGACATAACAGGCACAAATCATTCGCTGGAGATGTTGCCACATATCGGTGATCTGACCAATCTCGAAATACTCTTCGACTTTGTTGTAGGTAAAGAGGTCGGTCGAGACTTGAAGCAACTGGGACCCCTCAAGTGCCTTCAGCGAGGGTTGAAGATAAGTAATTTACAGGCCGTAGATGACGTTAAGGATGCAAGTGTTGCCAATCTACATGGAAAGGAAGGGGTTCTGGACTTAAGCCTTAACTGGGAATCTTGGTCTGGAGTTTCAAGGGAAAATGACCATCAATTCAAGCTCCTCCAACATCTGCAACCTTCGGAAAATATCGAGTCCCTCACCATACGTCACTACGGGACGAAACGATTCCCATCCTGGTTTGATAATCCTCTCCGTTTGAAATATGTCGTTAGGATAACCCTTGCAGACTGTGGAAGTGTAGATTCGCTGCCTCCCTTGGGACAACTTCCCTCCCTTGAAAGTTTGGACATAAGCCGTCTTCATTCAGTCTCTTCAATAGGTGCCGAGTTTTACGGGACCGAAAAGCCATATTTTCCGAAACTGGGGAGTTTGAGCTTCAAACACATGCAATCTTGGGAGAAGTGGTTGTTCCATGGAGACAATGAAAGAGATCATCCATTCCCCTGCCTCCGCCAGTTGCAGGTGTTGTGTTGTCCCAAACTGAAAGGATGGTGCAGTCTTAGCCTTCCATCTCTGGTCAAGATTGATATTAGTTATTGCAATGGCGAAATTTTGAATTCTCTGGCTGGCCTTACATCCATGACCAAGATGGAAATTGAAAACATTCCCCAGCTGGTTCACTTTGACCGGAGATTCCAGACCTCTTGGGTGTCACTGGAAGAGATGTGGATTGGGAATTGTCCTCAATTTAAGTCATTCGTGGACGGGGATGGCGAGCAACAACTGCCTCTTAAGCTGAAGAAACTAGAAATAAGTGGTTGTGGAGATATAGTGAAGCTGCCAGATGATTTATCTGGGCTTACATCTCTGAAAGAGATGAGCATTGTTAATTGCGAGAAGCTATCTTCCTTCCCAAGCAAGGGACTGCCTGTTTCGTTGAGAAAACTTTGGCTTGAAAGTTGTGAGAGTTTGGCACAGTCTCTATTTGAATTTCCGGATTCTCTCGAGGAGCTCACCCTATGGAATCTCAAGGGACTTGTGTCGATAAGGGATATAGCTCCTCAAGGTAGTCCCGTCTATCAGTCTCTGCGGAAATTGAATATTAGGGATTGCACAAGCCTCACGACTTTGACTGACAGCTTGCAACACCTGTCCGCCCTCTCCAACCTTACTCTCGGAAATTGCCCAGAATTAGAGATGGACATATTCTCTACACTCCCCTGCAAGCTGTCCTATTTTTGGCTTTACAAGTGTCCAAAAGTGAAGTCGTTGCCTCAAGACATGCATCGCCTCACCTTCCTCGAGGGACTATCTATTGAGGACTGTGAAGGCATCACGAACATCCCTGATCTCCCCTGCAACCTGTCCTATTTTTGGCTTTACATGTGTCCAAAAGTGAAGTCATTGCCTCAAGACATGCATAGCCTCTTATTCCTCAAGGAACTATCAATTCGATACTGCCAAGGCATCACAAGCCTACCTAGAGGAGGATTGCCTCCGTATCTGGAATTGCTTATGATTTGGGGATGCCAAAAGCTGAATCAACCAATTGAGGAGTGGGGATTGAGGGATCTCACCGCCTTACGAGAATTGAACATTCGAGGAAGGATGGAATGGATAGATCAGTTGGAAGTGTTTCCTCCTCCTCGTTCAGGTGCAGATTGGAGTGGCATCCTCCCTTCATCCCTATATAGATTGACTATTAGAGAAATGGAGAAGTTGGAGAGGGTGGGTGGGGGACTCAGACACCACCTCACCTCCCTTCAATATTTGGGGATTGATTCTTGTGAGCGGATGAGGTGGTTGCCGGAGGACGGACTCCCTGACTCCCTGGAATATCTTAGCATTTCTGGGTGTCCGCTGATAGAGGAGAAATGCAGGAAGGGGGAAGGGGAATATTGGCATTCCCACCTCCGACTCACCCCACGTATTGAAATTAATTGCAGGGACATATGATGGATGATGGAGCAAAGGAATGTTTTTTTTTTTTGTCGTTTCCTCATGTTTAAGAAATTATGAGAATATTTCACCCAAATCAAGCTCGTTATTACTTGTTATCAATATCTTAACAACTTAATTTGGAAGATTATGACTTAATTTTCTCCTATTTTATTAATACCTTGTCGAATGTTTGATACAAATGTTTGGTGCTTGGCTTAATATTTTGTTTGTGTGACTTGCAATTTTGATTTCGGTTGGACAATTTTGTTTGGTGAAGGACGCCAAAAGGGATTTGTTGTCATGTATGGATTAGATCCTCCATTTTTACCTGTCAAATAATAAGCTTGGGGTTGAATTTTAGTTTTAGAAGAAATTCCTGGAAAATGTATTTATTATATAATTAAATTAAAAACTAAAATTTTTATTTAAGGAGTAAAGTTATTCGTTTGTTTGATCATATGTAACTCTCTCATTCTTAAAAATAGAATGATTTGAAAATGAATTTCGAAAAATGTGTTAGCCGATGAGATAAACACAAATGTGATGATAAATGAATAAAGATGCGGAACACGTTGTTGCTTGGATACAAAGTTTCGTGCCTTAAAATGGATAACGAGAAACCTATTTAGTATAGACTAAAAGATAAAACCGTTAAGAATTCGTGGAAGAAACCGTCAGGGAAGATATGTAACTGCCGAAGATCGTGGGTAAAACTTGAAAACCGATCATCGAACTCAACTCACCGAAGACGTCATGAGCTCAAACCCAACGATGGACAGGGATCAAACCCAGCCTTAGCTGGAGAACTGTCAGCCATCATGAGCACTCTCTAGCTTTTAATGGAGAAAGTCGATGCTATCGACCAGAAGCACGACGCCTTCAAGGAAACAATCGACTCCAAAATGGAGGCCGTCTTTTAGAACCTTGGAGCTGTGTCAAGAGTACCATTGAGCAGCCCCGTAGACAGAAGGGTCGTGTCGGCTACCAGGTATCAGCCTGAATATTCTTCTCATAGGGCAGTAATTGCCGAAGGGAAAGGGAAGGTTGATACTGAAGATGTCCCTATCTATACAAGTCCAGGAAGGATGACGTATAACAACCCACCACTCGTTATAAACAAAGGCAGGAGTTCGTCAGGCCCGTAGAGAGCGAACTCATTCGCCCCTCGGAGGAACCGCAACACTCTGAATATATTCCCCAACCAGTACGCAAGAGGGAGACGGCATTGCCTGAAGTAATCGCGCCACTAGAGATTACGCCCGAAATTAGAGACTAAGTTGCTCAACTAGTTGAACGGGCTATCCCTGGGGCAGATGAGGCAAACGAAGTTCAACTATACCGGGCTCCGTATCCTGACAATATTGATCGGACTATCCTTTTTCTAGGGGATATCGCGTTCCTGAATTTGCCCGTTTTTCGGGCGAAGAGGGGATTTCGCCTGCGGAACATATTGCTCGTTTTACTCATCAAGCTGGAGAGGCTGCCACTAATGGTTTCTAGAAACTTCGTTTGTTTTCAAGCTCCCTTACTGGAGCCGCCTTTACGTGGTATATAAACCTCCCTCCTAATTCAGTGAGAAATTATGATGACATGCAAGTCCAATTCACGCTGTCGTTTGCACAAACTGACCCAGCTGTGACTCCGCAAGATCTCACTCACATGAAACAACAACCTGGTGAACCTATAGCTGTCTTTTTTAACAAACTTCGAAAAGCGCGGCTCAGATGTAAAACCTCTGCATCCGAGGCCGAGCACATAGCCATCGCCCAAGATTCTCTTCTTCTTCGACTCAGAAAGAAGTTGGAAGGAGAAGTCTTCTGGGATTGGAACGAGCTAGACCGGAGAATTATCCGATATGAAAACCTCCTTAGAGAGAAAAGCCAGGCAAAATGAAGTTTGATAACGGGACCTGTGGTAACTTATCAAGCAGAACCAATTGTCGATGTCGACATCGCGGAATACGTGAAGGGACAACCCCTAACGTGCGAGGAGTTGACAAAGAAGAACTTCCAAGCTAAGGCGTCTCCAAAGTCCTAGGAAGAAAGGAATTACTCCTTTGACGAGTCAAAGGCTGTGTGTTTTCGTCGGTCCAGACATGAATCCGTGTTAAAATTACCGAACTATTAACTTTTGGTCGACTTTATGAAAACATATTCTTGACATTTAAGTTTTCTTTGGCATTTAACTTCTAAACATTCAAGCTTCATAAAACATTTAAAAATCAGTGCACTAATGTTGCTGTAACTAGAGGGGCCTTGCCAAGGTGCTCTGATCGATCTAGCGCAGATTAACCAAACGAAAGTGGTGGTGCTCTGTTCATGAAGTCTAAGATGCCCCAGCCTGGGTCACGCGTCAGGCATTGACACCAGCCGATGAAGCCTCGAGGCATGCTGGATGGTTCAGCCCTGTCCCATCATCCTTCATCCTCCACAAACAACGACAACCTCCACACTGGCACAACCCCCATCTGGATGCACCTGGCCATGAAAGCATGCCAAGCAACCAAATCTCTCTCCACCATGCAATCAAACCACCATTCAGCCGAATCCAGCTCTCCCAACTTTGCATGTAGTAAGACCGGCTCATTCCTAACCTCCGTAAAGAACTCAAGCCCGTACTCGATCCCTTTGAAGTGCTGCCTGGACTCAAACTCGGACAGCTTCAAGAACACTTCAACCGCTTGTGTCCAAAGCATGAAATCTTTTGGAGTATATATTTCATGGTTAAGGCTAAAATCTGTTTCTACATGTCGTAAGTACTGTTCCTACATGTACATAATCGTTTCTTAAAAGTCGACATGTATGTTGTCATAGGTGAGATGTTAAGGTGACATTTACCATAGCATTCCAAACACGCGACCATTATCAACGAGTCATAAGTTGGCGTAATTATTACCATAAAACTCTTCACTTCACACAATTAGGGAGTTTCACCGTTGTTGGCATGACAAGGCTGGGAGCTGTGGATAGCATTGGAATAACATGCATTCGGTTGATTGCTGGTCGTACGTGTCAACGTGTAGTGGATCGAAGTGAAGAGTTTTTACTCCACGGGTACAGAAAGTGATTAACTGATCAGATTCTGAAACTATGTTATATGCGTATAGAAACTTCTTAGAAGGTTATCAAGGAAGAAGAAGCATGTAACTGTGCAAAGGAAGTTGCGACGGATGATAGTGCGATTATTTGAATCAAATAAAACACTAGAAACAATTTTTTACATAAAAATAAAATTTTTTAAAAAATAGAATAGTCATTAGCTTAACTCTTAACACTTAATGACTATACAGAAACACAAGGATCGTGCATCATGATGGACCCCAAACTGCAAATTGGAGCTACTATTCCAATTATTTGATTTATGATTGACAAGCGACAAGTAAATTACTGTAGTAGTAAAATTATCCGCATATTCTCTTGGGATGAACCAAATATGTAGTAAGTCAGGTGTTATAAATTTGTCACGTGGGTGGGGGTCCTCCATTTGGTGCTTGCCGGGGAGGTCGCAATCACCGACACATTCCCCTTTCCTTGTGACATATGTAATCGAAATTAGCCCGAGATCTGCATCAATTATTGATCCAAAAATGTTGTTGCCCAGGAAAGATCAAGGTTTTTGTGAACACATGAAAACTTGTTATGTATACTTCGAGGGAAAAGCTATGGTTGTGATTTTATCTTGGCCGTGGTCCGAGTTAGTTGTGGTAAAATAAGAGATGAGTCGTAAGCCCAAATCTTCGGAAGCAGCTAAACTCCCGTGAACGAAGAGCTTTTATTTTTACAAAATAGTAATCGCTGTTTCGTAAAATTTTACGAAATAATAGTTTACTGTTTCGCATTTATGAAGTGGTTTCGTAAAATTTTACGAAAAATTCGTTGGGTTTCGTAAAATTAAACAGGCAGTTTTTGTAAAGTACGAAACAGTCTTCATGAGCTTTGTAAAATCTTACGGGTCGTTTCGTACAGTGAGAAATAGTAATGGACTTTGTAAAATTTTCCGAAATACATGATATTGTTTCGTACTTTACAAAATGCCTCCAGACGTTGATTGAATCCAACATTTCTTAACTGATGATAGCGATTTTCATTTAACTATTAGATCACTTGTTATATGAATATATTTTGTTTTGGTTAGGCATCTTGAGTTACTTATGTCTTCTGTAATGAAAAACAAATATGAACATGAGATAAAGTGAGTATTCTAATAATTAAACTAGGGACCCAAAATAATTTCCAAGCTATATATCATGCGGGGCATGGATTTTAGTCTCATTAAAGACAGAGAGATTGAAGATTTTAGGGACAAATGAAATAAAATCACATATTGAAACAATTAATTTTGACGGAAAGAGTTTGGATTCACTTGGTCTCCTCATGAATGTCTCCAAATTCACCGCAGCAAATGCTTTAGTTTGTAAAATAAAGGAGTTGTTACATTAACGAAGTGAATTAGTGTTAAAGTTCGATTTATGATTTTTAACTCCTTTTCAACAAACCCCGCAGCGAAAGAAAGCTTTTGTAAAATAGAACCGTAGAGACAGGCTTATGTAAGACAAAACGTACAAATGTGATTGCGATTTGTTTGATGGACGCAAAGCTTTTATAGTGGTTCGACAACTTACCTACATCCCCTCTTCACCCAGAATTTGGATGGTTATCACTCATACATAACGTAATAATGATTACATAAGGTGATACGTGATCAACCTTTTATAGCACAGACTAGAAGATTCTGAACCACAAATGACTGAGTTGCACAGCACATACGAGAAGGTTTTGTACCAAAGATGTCAACCTTCTATAGTATAGACCAAAAAGTTCTGTTCAACAGATGACTGAGTTGTAGAACACAAACCCGAAGGTTTTATATCAAAGTTGTCAACCCTCCATAGCACAGACCAGAAGGTTAAGTACAACAGGTGACTGATTTTCACAGCACGGACCGAAAGGTTCTGTATTACAGTGACTTAGTGAATCTTATAGCCATCGTCTTTGATAGCTTTGTTAAGTTGACGATAGTCTATATCATTCGTGCTTTACCTCACACCAGCTCGATATGGTTTATCACCATAGAGGCAAGAATAGAATGTGGATTGTAATGATCCCTAATCAAACCTTTTCCATGCAACTCAAGAATCTGTTTGTCAAATTCCTCAATCATTTCAGCCGTGTATGTGATATTTGGCTCTTATAATGGTTCCGTGATCTTTCAACTCGAGTATAGCCTTGAGGCCATTCCGACTCCACAATTTTAGTGGATCATCGCTAAAATTGTCTACCCACAAGGAACTTATCTCATTTTGTCCCTGCTAACAATATTACCCTATACACTTCTTGTTTGGGAAACAAGTCGTCATACTACTTAGAACACCTAGTATTTGTTGGAGAAAAGAGGGTTTGCACCCATAATTCGTATTCGTTCTCACCCAACCGTGTATCACCACGTTGAGCTCACACTCGAAATGCTTTCTTGCATGGAAAATCACCACAATACTCCGTCCCTTTTACTGGATATAACTCAAATTTTAACCTTAACTTAGGCTCTTGTATAGTACTGATCTTCACACCTCCAATAGAAACATCGTGGACATTTTGCACAAAAGGAAGATTTTCCTTTTGTCCCTTAAGAATGGCATTACCGAGAATGATGTCTGCCTCTAACAAAGGATGTGCAAGGATCTCTTTAGTGAAGAATCTTTGTCCGCCAATAAAGACAGGCACCTTACTGGCCCGATGGCTAACAATTGTTGTTATTCCATCGACACTATGGATGGATTTTTGCAGTGGTTCCCACTACTCATCTGGTAAGACATTGAGTCTAGCACAACTTATGCTACACCTAATGTTTATCAAAGTCTCTAGAGAATACTCATAGTATCCAGTAAACTTGAAAATTAAAGGAACGTATGTGATCAGTTCTTCCTTTCTCACACTAAACATCGTGTGTTTGGGTACTTCTTGGGTAATTGCTCAATAACCTCACAGACTTCAGGAATATTGGACAACGAGTTCTATGGATAAGCAACTCTCATCATTCTTATTGATTCCTCTCTCGGTTGGTCTATTGGACAACGAGTTATATGGTTGCTCAACTCTCATCATCACTAGAGAACCGAGATTACAAAAACACCAAGTGTGTCGTTCGCCCACCAGAGATACAAGAAAATCCTAACCCCGAATCGTGTAGAATAACCTCTACCATGACCCGATGACTTTCTCTCTCGAATGTCACACACTCACCGTGTCACAACATAACTAATAACCTAGATAAAGCCCCTATTTATAGATAGTCCTAACTTATCCTCCAAGTTAGAAACCTATCTAGATATTAGCCCAGAATCATATAATATCTAATTATACCAGATATTATATTTCCGCAATATTACGTAATCTCAAAAGATCTCAACTTCGGACCATATCCTAATAGGTAGTAAAGCAAAAATAGGAAATATCACAGAAAAAACTATCGAACACGAGTGGGATTAAAACTTTAATGATATCAAAATTCTAGGATATATAAGAAAGCCTAAAAAAATGAGAAAAATAACAAAGTTGTTTCTTGCAAGCTAAACACCCCTATTAATAGTAGAAAAGAAACATATTATGTTACTCATAAGATATCATAATAACATAAAATCTTAAGATAAGGAAATATATATTTCAATTTTATGCTCAAACACTCAAGCAGAAAGTTCAATACTGTCGTGCATACCTAAAACAAGCTCGAAAAGCAACTCTAAGAAAAAATATCATCTTAAAACCAAAAAAGCGTAACAGAAGAGGGAATGATGGTTAACAAATTGAGATATTTTTCGTAATATTAAATTATATAAGAATGTCAATTTTAAGTAAAAGGAGAGGTCAAACCTTAACAAATGATCAATTTAGGCCATGTAATAACTCCATCCCCTTTGATGTACATCCATCGAAGTATTGGAGAAATGTTAAGACAATGACAATTGATTTAACTGATCAGGAGAAAGTGCAGGCGATTGTGGAGGCGACAAGGACAAAGTGTATCTTCTCCTCAAGAGACGCTTAATGAGGAATTACGGTAATATTTTCCTCGTTTTCTTAATAATTTTCTCTATTGATAATTATAGATGAATATTATATAATTCAATTTATTCCAATATAAAATATAGATTCCTAAAGCTTGTAAATCTCTGGATGAAAAAAACTTGAAATAATATCTTATAAAACTTATAATTTAAAAATTAATATATCACAAATAATATATATATTCATTTCTTAAAATTATATTATTTTATAAATTAAAGGCAAATTATATGCCTTGACTTTAGTCCAATTTTCTGTTTTAGCATTCATTTAGTTTTTTATGTAATTTTGTCACCAACTTTTATTTTTATATTGATTTTGGCCAATCTATTATTTAATAATGTGAAAGCCAAACAAAGCCTTAATATAGTCTTGCCCGTGCCCTATAATAGTAGACCTCCAACCTCACATTCTCGTGTTTTTCCACCTTATCATTCACCTTACCATTAACAGCAATCCCCAGAATAGACTCATCATTCGGCCTTCATCAATTTTCCATATTCTTGACAGCATTAGAAATTATGCTCCGACTTCGGCTTCTAATTTTTGATCTGGCCATCAAAATCCTAAAATAAAAAAATAGGACGATGTTCAATATTATTTCCCATTTTTTTCAATTATTTTTTTCTTTTTTTAGTTGATAAATGAAATCTATTTATTGAGACCTTATTTGACGCTCGCACGATTAAATAAAAAATTAGTCAAAATAAATATAAAAACAAAAGTTGGTGACAAAATTATATAACGAACTAAATTATGGGCAAAACAGAAAGTTGACTCATGGCCCTAAATCGATAGCCTAAATTAAATACACTTTACTAGACAAATCCTTTAAACTAACCCATGAACCTCTTGTTAATAAGAAAAAAAAAATATACACTACATGGTGAAATTATTCTAACAATAGTTATAGTAGTCGCATAATTACAGGCCTCTTCTACATTAAAATTTTGGTTTCTTTTGATAAAAAAATAATAATAATATAAAGAAGAAAACTATCGCCATGAATATCACAAAATTAAAACTTTGAATAAAAGTTATTAAGCGATCATTTGTTTATATTTTTATGGCCATTAACTGTAAAGCATAAAGACTCTCGTTGAAGATGATTGTCTTGTTCATTCAATGCGAATTTAGGTGTTTTTCATATTCGATAAAATTAGAATAATAACATCAATGTTATGATTATATTATTTCTTGCTTTAGGAGATTAACTTTTGTTGAATTATTTTTAATAATATAATGCAACAAGGCCAGCACACAAGCACAACTGCGAGTTATTACAATACAGATAGTTTTCAACATCGGACTCCCTTTCGAGTTCAACATCGAACTCCCTTTCGAGCCACTAACAACACAATTTATTCGTGCCATAACCTGGAGGCTACAATACCTTAAACGGATTTCTCTGCACCCACCGGTACGATGGACAGAGGGACTGCCTTCTTCATGGTGAATCCGAACTGCTCTTGCATATCGAGGTCCTCTGGCTTCATCCCCCCAGGGAGTTCCCACTCGAACGACTGGACAAGCGAAGCCACCATCAGGTGCACCATTCGAGCGGCCAGCGGCCACCCAGGGCAGATCCTCCTACCAGCCCCGAAAGGGATGTACTCGAAGTTCACTCCCTTGTATTCCACTCTAGAATCCATGAACCTCTCTGGGATGAAGGACGTCGGTTCCTTCCAGTAATCTGGGTCTCTCCCTATCGCCCACGCGTTGACTAGCAGCTGGACCCCCTCGGGGATAATGTATCCTCCTTTGACCTCGATGTCGGCCTTGGACTTGTATGGAAGGAGGAGAGGGACCGGCGGGTGAATTCTCATCGATTCTTTGACCGCTGCATGAAGGTATGGGAGCCGGTTTATATCGGATTCCTGGACTGGAGTTCCGGCCCCTATGACCCGGATGATTTCTTCTTTAGTTTTTCGGAGCTTGGATGGATTACGGACGAGTTCGGCCATGGTCCATTCGACCGCTATCGCAGTCGTGTCCGTTCCCCCTATGAATATATCCTGTTTCCATCCATAATAAATGGGTGAATAGCTCGGTTGGTGCATGCAAGAAATTGTAAGACTATTTGCAACTTACGAGGATTAGGGGCTTGATGTTGTGGCGATCAAGACCAGAGTTTTTTTCCTCGCACTGATCGAGAAGAGCATCCAAGAAGTCGCCCTTCCTGATCGCATCACCATTGGAGAGAGATTCGGCCCTCTCTTGGAGGCGTTTCTCAATGACTTCGTCGAACAGCTTATGCAACCGAGTGTAGGAAACCTTGATGTGCTTCTTGATGCCTTGCAAGTCAAACCTCCCAATCACCGGGAAGTAATCTGAAAGGTTTGGCTTTCCAGTGTCCTCCATGATCCTCCACACCACTTCCTTGAACTCCTGGGCTGTCTCAAACTCGGGGTCGACCACATCGACACTGGCCACCGTGCTTGATATCAGGTTCAACGCTGTGGCGAACGCGACCTGACTGATGTCAACCGGCTTGCCAACACCACTATATTTGACCCTAATGTGGTCCACAAGCTGCCTCACCTTCTGGTGCCTGAGATGCTGGAACTTGTCTAGGCTAATCGTCGAGAACATCTGGGTGTTACACAGGCGGCGACGGATGCGCCAGTTACTGCCCCCGTCAGACCATGCGACAGTGTACTCGGGGCTCGGCTGCGCAGTAACAACATCGGGGATGAATCGGTCGGTGAAGTTCCTGTCATTGACGCGGAGGATCTCCTGGGCAGCATCAGGGGTGGAAACCACCACCGCAAGCGCGGACCCCAGGCGGACGGTCATGATGGGGCCATAACGCCTTGCCATGTCGTAGAGGGATTGATGGGCACGGTTGCCAAGCTTATGGAGAGATCCGAGGAAGGGGAGGCCGGCAGGTCCTGGCGGGAGGTTCCTCAGCTTGGGCGGGACCAGGAACTGCCGGAGGAAGAAGAAGAACACCGGAAGGAGGGAGAGGAGGGTGATGTAAACTCCCATTGGTTCCCTTCCGGTGACTTTGATCTCTTCGCAGGATGAGGACGAATTCGGGGATAGAGGGGTCTTCTTTATATATAGGAGTCCAAAATGCATGCAGAAATGTGGAGTTTTCAGAACGCCATTGGAAGTTCCTCACCCGCATTTATTATATATGCATTGCTTTCCCCACTACGATGTTGGTGAAGGAATTCCGAGATTATTACTACCAAAAAAAACACGACAAAATTAAAAAAATTATGAAAATTTCCGGTAAATTTGCAGAATATAATATAATATTTTTAATCCACGTACATGAAATGAGATCAGTCGAGGCAATCGCCACTTACTAATGAAATAAAATAAACTCCATGCATTCTCATGTGAGCTATGGCATTGATTATATGGACATTGAAGGTTTGGATAAGGGACTCTTTCCCCGAGGTAGTCGGAGACGACTCCCCCGGTGGTAGGTGTTCGGCCGCAGGAACTCGTCGGGTGGTAGGTATTGCCTTCCGAAACCACCCCCAACCACAACCGCCTTCACCAACTATTTGGGAATCTTCCCCTTATCCGGTGAATGGTGTAAGAAACTTATTTTTTTTTTAGAAAATTATTGTTGAATTTATTTTTGCTAGATGTTGTCGAGAAGAGAATGATACTAAAAAATGTAATGAGTTGAGTAGAGAGCAAGGAAAAGGCAAAATTTAATTTTCTACCCGTAAAATTATTAATGATAAAGTCCCACAAATTAATGAGTATATTAATCTGAAATAGTTCATGATCGGATAGATGTTTAGAGGGGGCATTGACATCTGGATCATCGTTGAGTATAAATGAGGTCAAGATAGACCGAGGGATAGTATATCTAAGTTACACTTATGAGTACCTTGAGATTATCAATACTGAAGTCAATCCTCTTTATGGATGAGTGTAACTGTTCTTTTGACTTGATACATTCATTTATTCTATGCGTGGAGTTTATGCGCTTTGAGGTGATTTAAAGTAGTCTTTAACCGGACTGTGAGAAATACGATTATTGGGTGTGTGACAAAGAGTAGAGATAATAGTGTTGAATCAATGTAGGATTCATCGTTCTTTTGGATTAAAGAGTTGACACCTAGGCCACTTGATATAGATATTAGTGACCCTAAAATCCATGTCCATGGTAGGAATGTCTAACATTCAAGATAGTCTATCATATCCTGGTAATCAAATAAAACAATAGTGATGATGTATTTTTGTGCCGAATTAATTGGAATGTCTGTTAGATGAAGATATTGAATTACACAGTAATTGATTCATAGTGGTTTATGGTTCATATTGAATGTTCTATCACGTTGGACGACTGAAAACTGTTGCTAGTCGGTTACCTTACTTTGTGTATGGATTTACACTACCTCCATGTATAGAACCTAGAGGGTTGTATGCAATAGTACGTTATCACGAAGAATGTGTTAAGTTCTAGTAGATACTGAAATTTGATCCAGAATCATAATTAATTTGATTATTAATTTATTCTGGATAAATGGAAACTAATGGGTTCTAGAATGGACTTGTTAGACGGGCCGACATTTATTTTATTTCAGGCTAAGGCCCAAGTACCTAAGTTTGTTCCATATAAATAAAGAAAAATAAAATATTTTTATTTTAATATTATATTCTCCAAGATTATAAAAAAGAGATTTTAGCCCTAGGGTATAAAGTGACATTCAGTCTCTCAAAAATTAGCTTCCGAGAAATAAAGACGTGTCTCGATGGCTAGCACCAAAGGAACAAATTGTTCGTGTGCATGTGCGCGGATACCGAGTCGCACTTGAGGCTCTTGAAGACGGTCGTGATCTGGATGTGATTTATTTCTGCTGGTACGCGTATTCAAACTAAAGGTAAAGTACGCCCTATAAGCATTTTCTTGAGCAGTTCTTTACTGGCCATGGTCAATGGGAAGAAACCGAAATGAATTTTCACGGCCGGCGGGCGAAGAGGAACTGCGATTGGGATTTACTAAAGGGAGCTTTACATAGAAGGCAGAGAAGCAAGCTAATGGTGTGGCCTTTTCACGGGGTGCAACAAATGATATGTATAATAACGGGGAGTTATGGTAATTTACTACAAATCAAACATTTCATGGATATGCAAGGGTTTGGTTTTGCTTGCAACGAGCCTTCACCTTTCCGGTATTATGTCTGCCATCCCACGACCAGACACGAAGTGAGGCGCAACCTTATGGCCAATTATGTTGATCCTTTTGAACCATCCGTCTCGTTAGTTTACAGAATCGTCCAATTTGGAAATACTCTCCTCCAGTTCTTGAATGTGGTTGCGTCATTTGTTCAAAGTCGCCATGCCTATTGAGAAATATAGGTTTCTTAAGCCCTAAACCCTAAACCTTAAGCAATCCGTCTTCGAGAGCAGCATATTGTAAAAATTGTTGTCTCAAATGATTGTAATGGTTGATCTGGAAGAACCTATGGTTGCCAAAATAGACGATCCCGACAGCACAGAAAAGGATGGAAGAAAGGGATGGATCGGACTAATGGATGGAAGAAAGGGATGTATTGGGTTGTGGATGGGATGTATCTGTTATAGAAAGTGCAGAGGACAAGCAATTAAAAATTGTAAGGTTCTTCTGTATGAAAAATCTATGCATACATGATAATCGATGTCGAACTTATGACACGAAAAAGGTGAAAAAATAGAGGTATGTTACTATCCTTGGCATACTTCAAAGAGAAACTTATTATTGGGCTTTTAGACGTCGTCGTCTTCTCCAGGATCTCAATGGTTATCTATAGGAAGTACAGATGACATGCAATTCAATTTAGATTCTTCTTTAGAAAAATCAATCAATATAATAACATTGTAATCGAATTTAGAACCCGAAAAAAGTGTGAAAAATAAAGTCACGTACTCTCGGTTATAAAATACCTCAAAGAAAAATTAATTATTAGGCTTTTAGACGTTGTCTTCTCCACAATCTTAGACACGAGCTCCCAGACTTGAAGGTTCATCACTTTAACTTTCAACGGACCGGACCTCGAAATGTGGTGGGAAGGCACCCCGGATTGTGCTTCATGGACGTTATAGTGTGTGTCTGATTAGTGTCGTATGTATGTGTGGTTACACAAGGTTCTTCGGATGACATGAACTGGTTGTATGGCAGCTGGAGAGGGCTGGAAATGTGAAGGAAAAAGGAGTTGAGCAGGGGTGGAATCGTGCAAGGGCAATGTCCGGAAGCGCGGGGGATGTGAATGCCCGGAATAAGTGGACTTCCCTGCATCTTCTAGGCGTGATAAGGGGCAGGGGAAGTGACCGAAAGGCTGAACCATATAGGGAATTGAGTGGCTGGATGATACGACCGGAAGTGAGGAATAAGCAAGAAGGAATGAGTCGCCTACGGGGCTGTCTTGTGGGGCAATGACACCAGGGACTCGGAAAAGACCCATTATTGGGCTTTTATAATTGGGCCTGTCATTAATGGGCCTGATTAGTTGGGCTTCAGATCAATAACTTGGACCTGCCGAATTTCTCACGTATAAACATCCGTTTATTTTTATTAGGAGCAGGTGCATGTGACTCCACCCGTGCATGGCATTCGCTGCGTCTTTGCGTTCCTCTTCGGCCTCCTTCTCCCACTCCTTCCAGCTCTCGTCGGCATGGTCATCCGTCTGCAGCTCGTTCTGGCAAATCTGACATGAATTATGCTCATCCTGGTTCATAATAATGAACTGGGCACTACTTCTGACAAGCATAAAATTAGTGTAAGCTATCGATCTGAGCAAGTCTTACCAGCCATGGGTTCATGAAAGGAGGGTGGAACAGATGCTTGCACGGAAGCTCCTGCATCTCGTTGTTCATGACCAGATCCTCCCGGAAACCTTCACATTCTGCATCTTTTTTACCAAGTTTTGCCTGCATTTCCTCTAAAAGAGTAATGACCGGAAGTTTAGCTAACCTCCTGCTAGCAGGTGGTGTTCCAGGCAATGCGTCCAATAACTGCACAAAGAGAACAACAATGTAACCACAATTCGCAAACACAAGGAGGACACACTAATGTCACAAGTAACATAACCAGTACCACCGGCACCAAAAGATCGATGACAACCGTTGGAATACTATATTAAAGAGAGTATCTTGATTGGCAGACACCATTTGTTTTTCCAGTTTCATCGTCAATATCAGAATTGTGACGTCTCACCTTTTAATCTATATTCTGAATCAGCTCCTGAACCAGCGTAGAAGCAGCTGCTTCAGTTCCCATGCCTCAAAAGATTCTCCTGACATAAGAGAAGCGACAGTATTGACGATCTCAGACTAGTCTAGCCACTGAGGCCGTGGTGGCTCGCTTCTCAAACAAGTATCCTGCAATGGGGCATGAAAATTATGCAGTCTCGTATAAGCCTGATACCTCATACAATTAAGTTCAAAGAAAGCCGGACCTCGACTTGAACTGCTTTCTCTGGGTTCAGGAACAAGAATTTCCACCAAATCCAGCTGCTCTCTTGCCTGCACAAAATCATCTACAGATATCTTTTTGACCATGCAGGATGACATTGGGGGGGGGGGTGGAACCTTTTGTGGTAAAGCAAAGTTGGGTGTTGGTTTGAGAGAGCTTTCTTGGTGAAAAGCAAAATGCTGTCCAGAGATGATAAGATAAGGGTTTCCTTTTTTTCTGAAGATAACAAGAAAATAAAAAAGGGGTATGATTTGCAATTTGCACCTGCTTACCTATTTATAACATCAGCCCACAAACCTTAACCCCAACACAATCACCTTTCCTTACAGTACTCTCCTTTTTCCCCATATCTTCATGCTTATCTGTAGGTTTCTTTCATCTTTGGTCTTGGACAGCTCCTTTAAGGTTGTGATACTTTCCCCCTCAGTATACTTACTTTCTAGCACATTCCTTCCATATGCTTGGTCGGGCGGCTCCCATGATAAGGAATCCGGACTATTTGTTTACTCTTTATCAAGATTATGGTTTTGATAATACGTATGTTTTTGTTAATATCCCGTGTTTTCTTAACAAATTTTATCTACATGAAGTGATTTTGGTTTTGATTATAAGACATGAATGTTACCACAATGATATTGTATTAGGATAGAGGTACTGTAAGAAGGCCAATGAATGTATACTTTTGTTCGTACCATGATTTCTTTCTGTTTTCCCTTCATCATCATCAGCATCATGATCTTGGATCTTCCTTTCAAGGGAAATGAATGGATGGTGAGATCTGACTAGGAGCAGAGGAAGATGTCGAAATGTCTGACGATGCAAAAACAAAACAAAAGTTCCGATCTTTGCCTATTTTGGTGATGATGATGATGATGATATGGGTGACATTGAATTCCTCCCCATTCAACCTAACATAGTTGCCGAAAGCTGTCTCTAACTTTTTGTGCTCACGAAATTGATGATAGTATAGTACTACTACTACTCTGGCGATATGTGATTATAGAAGGTATCAATCACGTCATAAAAGGGTGCGAATAAGTATCTCTTATTCTCCTTGCACATGGGAGCGACTTGAAGGAATCTTATCAATAAAATACAGTCGGCGTGTCTTTATCTCATGAGCATATCATGTAGGACGTGATGTGATCGATTAATCACTAATATAAGAATGATCATCATCGGCTAATTAGTCATTCAATCTCCACGTTTAAGCGATCCGTTACCCAATTTCATAACTCCAAGAAGCATAAGTGAGTCTCCTTACCAGACCAGTATTGGCTGTGAACGGAAGACTTGCCATGGACATGTTAAGAAGTGGCCCTCCCGAGATGCGGGAATGACGCATACAGAATTGTTTCATCGTGGGCATTCGCCCCGGATTCCTCGTGATCGGCCTGTGCATTCATTGTTCCCGCCTGCTCGAGATTAAGAGCTTCTTCCACGGAAAGGGTGAGGTCATCCCTGACCTGATGATGCTGCGGAATCAGTACTCAGTAGTTGGTAGTCTGATTCTACACATGCAACTAGTAGAAGAAGAAGAAGAAGAACACTCAAAATCTACATGGTTGGCATCCAACGTGCGACTAATGGACATACACGCATGAAAAGATAAAGAAAAAGGAAGGCCGAGCAAAAGCAAAAGCTGGGAAAAGCTAAAGAAGACAACCACTGCTTATCACACCATGCATCACCGAGCATCATCGTTCGACAACTTTATCACCCTTTAAATTCAAACCGTGTAGAACACAACAACTTCCCCCCTCCCCGCGACTCAATACACTCACCACAAGGATCTTACAACTTCCTACGACATGGGTTTCTTGCTAGAAGATGATCCCAGCAGCATGGTCCTCACCCATGTCCTGTACAGGGCTGCTCTTGCCTTTGCTGTCCTAAGATGGATCCTATGTTGTGCCTTCAGGGTTAAGGAATGCCTCTTCACCGACCCTTCCCCTGTTTCCTCCCCCCTGTCGTCCGTTTCCTCCAAGCAGATCCGTCAAAGCCTCGCCCTAACAACTTACCGGGAAGTCAGTGACCGCCGACATGGGGTTCCGGACACGTGCGCGGTCTGCCTAGGCCAGCTTTCAGAGGATGACGAAGTCAGGGAGCTCAGGAACTGCTGCCACGTCTTCCACAGGGACTGTATAGACAGATGGGTGGACCACGATGACGATCATCATCTTCATGACCAGGACGATCATGGCAACCGTAAGTCGTGCCCGCTGTGCAGGGCGCCACTCCTGACAGCATCCCAGGTTGTCGCGGCCCATGATCTGAGGTGGGATGAGCCCAGCTGGGCTGTGGAGAGACTGCTCTACCTATTTGGCGATGACTTGCTTGCTTGACTGGAAAGGTGTTGTTAAAATTTAAAGAAAACAAATTAATCCTTTTTGTTTAGTGAGTGCAAAGATTAGGGGACACTTGAGGATTCAAAGGAAGAGAAGTGGGAAATATCAGTTGTACATTAAAAAAAATTGTTGTTTCCTTCATCAATTGACATGGATTTCATCATCCAATTTCACTATCTACTTCAAATTCACTCATGGAGAATTCATATTATGTGAGATCAGTCTCAAGTTCACCTTCAAATTGGCATCAATTTGGAGGGGGAGGCATCAGATTCCTTGTTGAATCTAGTCTGCAGGGGGGGGATTCCTTCCCTTTCCCTCTAATGGTGGATTTGTGAAAAATTCTCTTTCCTTTTCCCAACTAAATAAAAATCAACAACCCCCTAAGTATCATTTCACACCTGTGAAAGGAACAAAATTAAGACATGGGTATGTATGGGTCAGGGTCAGGGACATTCTTGTACCGGGGCATGGTTGCTATTGATGGTGATGGTGGTGGTGGTGAGTTTGGTTTTGCAAGGCCTACTGGTAGGAACCCAAGAATTGGAATGCAGTTGGTGATCAAGGGCATCACACCCTTTCCCACCAGAGATTGCGGTGAAGTTGCTCAACGACAATGTGTTTGATTCAAGTCATGGTGGGGATCCCAAATGAGATGTTCGAGCCTTTGGCAATGACTGTTCAGGTTGCCATCAACTGGGTTTACCAGTATGTCTCTACTTACATCTCCAAGTATGGCGTTGAACCCGAGTCTATCGGCTAAATTTACAGAGTTGAACGCCGCACACGCATGATAGTTGCCTTGACGCAAAATGGCGAAATTTTCATGCAGGTATGTGGCTGTTGGGAATGAACCGCTCCTAAAGACATAGCGAGAACCTCTATGTTTCGGACAACCTTCCCGGCCCTACAGAATGTCCAAGCGGCCCATGCACTAATACTCTCAATTTTTTGTGCGGGAGAGCATGTGCTTTCTAAATCTCTAGTAGTAATTAGTCCTGGCCCCACTTATCCATCTCCACATCTCACTTGCATTTTAGGTTCATTTCCAATTTCAGTGTGTCATTCAGATACATTAAGTCAGATCGGAGCGTTTGCAGCCGGAATACATGATTTAATCAGTAGTACGAATTGAATATATACTATGATTTAATCCATGTTGCCCTTCTGTTTAAGATTATATTGAATTTTTGGGAGTAGATCTATGATTTCTACAATGGGGAATTAAGATTGGGTTTTTATTGTGTTGGTCGCATTGATATAATTATTGAATTATTTCGAGACCGCCATGCTCTCCCTCTTCTGTTTTTGTATATTTTTCTTGCTTAATTAATTATGTTAATCCAGTTTAACTGGATTATCACCAGACATCTCACAAAAATCCCTTTGTAATAATAAACGCTTTATTCACTCTGGTTTAAATTTCTGTATGAGCATCATAATTCAAGACACTCGGTTGATTATTTTAATTTATTGATTTTTTGGGGTCATTTTTAGCACTTCCCCAGGCAGAAAATCTTAGATCAGCCTGTCCCACTCTTTTTTTTTTTAAGTTTTTATCACTCTCATTCACTTCTTCTAACTAAGAATTATAATAATTTTAAGTTTAGACTGCGGATAAAAACGTAAAAATAACTTTAAAATGAAATCTCTTAATTAATTTTTTTTTTTTTTTAAATATCACGCATCATGTTTTTAAAGCTTTTTCTTAAAAATGAGTGTAAGTCTTTGATAAGGGAATAGGAAGGTGCGAATACAACATAGATTTTGTAATCTTATGTAATATAGGTGAACTTTCGGTACCCTACTCGGATTAAGTATTTAAGTAGAGCTAAATGTTTTTATGATGCAACAAGATTTCTTCTTTTTCACTTGTTCATATTCTGAAATAGTTACAAATTTATTTTCTATTCATAGGAGTAGTAAAACAATCTAGACTTACCCGTAAGATGTATCATAATACACTTAACCCGTTACATACGAAAACTTCTCTTATTAAACGCCTTTATTTCCGAGATGATCTAACATTCTTTCATGTTGTTGGGATCACGAAAGTACGGCATCTTAAGTCTAAGAGATCTCAAAAAGAAAGAGAGAGGGCAGCCAACAGCGTGACTGTCGGTTCGTTTCCCTTTAAATAAAAGAAAAACGTGGGGTTTTAAAACTAAGGGAACAAAACACACGCCATGTGTTTTTCTAGGTCAAGTGAATTGCGTGTATGATGTGTGTTCTTCGTCTCTTCTCTTCCGCCTCCATTTCTTAAATAAACAAATCTCATTATTGCCGATTCTTTTCATTAAGACAACTTACCTTGTAGTCTCTGACAACAGAAGGTAGATGTTTGTACTGATATGAAGTTAGTTTAAAAAAAATTATGAAATGCGGTCGACGTTTCAAAAAATTATTCCTTTACATTTGTTAGGACGAGTTTTAAAAACCGTCCTTGATTTTACCAAAAAAAGGTGAGTTTTGAAAATTAAGTAATTGGAGGATGCATTAGACAAGGTTATTTGCTATCATTGGAGGGCGAATGTGTCCTCCATCCAAACAAGGCCCATTTTTAAAATGCATCGTCAGCTTTTCAAGGGCGCGTTTTCAAAACTCAGCTGGAAAATTAATGGCGAGTTTTCAAAATCCGCCATTGCGACAGTATAGACGTAAGTTTAGAAAGTACGACCGTATTTCGCGTTTTTTTTCGAAATTAATACGTATTTTGTTTCTTTGTGAATTTAACATCATGGAAAAATCAAATCAAATCATATCATATCATATGCTCGAGTGATGTGTAATCCGATTTGTGTCCAAATTATTGTTATTATTATTTATATTTGACGTAATAATATCTCGAGGAATTGACGGGACTGTGATTTCCTTTCTTTTTCAAAAGGAAAAAAATGTTCATCAAATTGGACACGACAACCTTAGACCGACTCCGACATCACCAATTTGTTTGTTGGGACACAATCAAAGGGGAAAAACGCGTTGCCTGTCCAATTCCTCACCTCCTTAATTGGGGGGACTCTATTTATTGTCACTCCCCCTACTTCCCCCCCCCCCCCAATCTTTTGCTTTTGCTTTAATTGCTGTCCTAAAAAAAGAGCACCACCACGTCGTCACTTGCATGCCCATTAAAATGAACAGGCTAGTAAGGTATATCTGTTACAAAGTAAGTTGAGTTACGTTCTCGAATAGTTCTGGGTAAGGAAAAAATTTACAAAGTAGATCAGTTTAAAAATTTCAAAAATAATGCCTTATAAAAGTTGACATTTAAAAAATAACTTTAAGTAAGGTGGACTTCCGATCTCAAAAAGTAAAAAAATTAAAAGGAAAGTTGAACTCTATAATCCAGACTTTGAGACATTATTTTCGAAATTTTAAAACTATCTACAATATTTCATAAATTTATTTTTCACATAAAGTTAAAATGTATCAAATCCCGCACCCATATACCTCACCTAAGCCATGTGTTGTGCGGTCCGTGTCCTAATCAGTAGTAAATTTTCCCACACTACCCAAACTATTTGTGGGCAATTAATCGAGTAATATTGAACCATTAATCGAGAAGTATTTGAAATGAAACGTCTGATTGGAGATATGAATATAGTAAAAAGTCTAAAAGAAATCGATTTTTTTTTACCGACGACCACATTTGATCCGTAATTTCCACGTTCCGACTGCCCGCGTTTTCGTGTACAATCACAAACAGATGAACGCGAGGCAGCAATAAAAATCTAAAAGCCAGTTTTAGAGACTGCCACGGAACGTGGGGTATGTATTTTTCGAGTACAGACCGCCCATTTTGTCCGACAGATTGGGACTCAAGACACGGTATGTGTCTTTCATTCAACAAAACTAAAATTAAATAAATGTTTTAAGTTGTGGGAGAGGATGATGCGTATGGGATTTGGCGATGGAATAAAATGAACTTTATATATTTTCCTTCCCTTATCCTTTTTATTTTATTCATTTCTTTTTTATTTCATTTCATTTAGAAAATGTGGAAAAGAAATCATTCCTCGTAATAGGGAATGTTCGTTTCCTTGCCCATTCAATTCTCTTCTTCTGATTAAATACATCATTTTTTTAAACAATTCTATTCATAATCATTATATTTTTTCTCTCGTTCCTTTTCATTTCATCCAGAATTTGATTCGAGAAACCAAACTTGCTATAAAAGATACGGGAAGTGTCGTATGATTCTGTGCATGTGAGACACACACTGGTTTCAACTATGCATTTAAAATATTTGAAAGGTTTGTTCTAAGACTAACAAAATTAATCATTTTTCTTTTGGTCGGTGGGAGTGGATAATATGCATGCATGCATGTATGTATTTACTTTTGAAGTTAAATCCTCTTTTGTCACACCCAGTCCTCTTTCCGCCCACAATTTCTCTCCAATAATAATAATATGGATTTTGGCTATACCTGCTTTATCGCAGTCGTTGAGATATAAATAGTAAAAATATAATTATTAATATTATTGAATGTAGTTGTACGTGCCAGCGAAATTAAATTAGGCCCAAATTGAATGGAAAAAAAATTTTAAATTAAATTATATTAAATTTAATAAAAATAATAATAATTTAAGCCTAATTTATTTATCTTTTTTTTACCCCCTAGGTCCCCAGTTCGCCCACCGATTTTATAATTTTAATATATTTTAAAATAAGAAAAAACACAACATATAAAAAGTATCACCTACAAAATATATTAAATGTTAAACTACTAAATTTAAAAGGTATTAAGAACACGGTTAACAAAATCCTAATACTATTTACTTTTAACACAGCTTGAGTATTTGAGCAGAAGAATTTAACTGAAGAAGTCGTCCTAAATTCAATTTCCGACATGTATTTCTTTTTTCAGTTCTACCTCAAAAATCTCTCCCCACCCTCATTAAATTCCCACACCTCCCCATCTAATAACCCTCCCTTCCCTTTTCCTTACAACCTTTTAAAATACACTGCCCTTCCTGTTTTCTTCGCTCCCTTAATCTTCGTCCTTAAACCATCCTCCATCCCCTAATCATCCTCCTTGCTTCCCCTCCAGTTATGCCTCCCAAGATCGCCTTTGTCGCGGTCCTCATCCTCCTCGTCTTCCCATCCTCGCAGGCTCCTCTCAGGTCCCTGTCCAGGCATTCCGACTTCCTACAGGCAGAGTGCCTGACCGTGCCGAACTCCCAGTTCATCAGCTCGCTGCTGGCTACCATCGACATCCTAAGGCAAGTGACCTCCATCGTGTCGCAGTTCACTGGGTTCTTTGGGGACTTCAGGGTCTCGAATGCCGTCGCAGACTGCCTCGACCTCCTCGACTCCACTGTCGACGAGCTCAGCTGGTCCGTGTCCGCGGCTCAGAATCCCAAGCGTGAGCACATTAATTCCTCCCAAACCTACCGAACTCTGTTCCCTTTATTCTCGATATTTATTTTTCCTTGTACTTGGAATTTATTGTAACATTGAAATTATAGGGGACCATGTAAATTTATTCAATTTGATGTCTAATGATTCAGGTAAGGATAATGGAACCGGCGATCTGGGTTCGGATTTGAGGACGTGGCTGAGCGCCGCGCTTGTGAATCAGGACACATGCATGGAAGGCTTCGACGGAACAAGCTCCGGCATTGTCAAAGGTTTGGTGTCCGGCGGCGTAAGCCAGATCACCTCGTTGGTCGAGGACCTTCTGACCATGGTCAACCCGCGAAATCCATACAGAATCCCGAACAGTAACAGGGTATTCCCATCTTGGGTTGATCCCAGGGACATGAAGCTGTTAATGCAGGCCGGCAGTGGTAGCGGCAATGCCAACAGCAGCAATGCCGGCATTGTCATGGCGGATGTGGTTGTGGCACAGGATGGGAGTGGGAACTTCACCAAGATTCAGGACGCGGTCAACGCCGCGCCGGACTACAGCGCGAACAAGAGGTTCGTGATCTACGTCAAGAAGGGGATTTATAACGAGAATATCGATATCAAGAGGAAGAAGTGGAATATCATGATGTTTGGGGATGGAATGGGCACGACTGTGATATCTGCAAATCGAAACTTCATCGACGGCTGGACCACGTTCAGGACAGCAACTTTCGGTAAGGTCATTGACCCCTTTCGTAATCGTAATTCATATTTTCGGGAAAAAAAATACTAAAATTTGGGATTTTGGCAGCTGTCAGCGGCCGAGGCTTCATCGCTCGCGACCTAACAATCGAGAACACGTCCGGTCCCCAGAAGCACCAGGCAGTGGCCCTGAGGTCCGACTCTGACCTATCGGTCTTTTACCGCTGCGAGATAAAAGGCTACCAGGACACCCTTTACACCCATACGATGAGACAGTTCTTTAGAGATTGCCGGATCAGCGGCACAATCGACTTCATTTTCGGTGACGGGACTGTGGTTTTCCAGAACTGCCTACTCCTAGCCAAACAGGGCCTTCCCCAGCAGAAAAACACGGTGACAGCACAAGGCCGAAAGGACCTGAACCAGCCCACGGGCTTCTCCTTTCAGTTCTGCAACGTGTCGGCTGACTCTGACCTCGCGCCCAACATAAATGCAACCTCGACCTACCTGGGCCGACCGTGGAAGGTGTACTCTAGGACCGTGTTCATGCAATCCTACTTTAGCAATGCCGTCCGACCAGAGGGTTGGCTCGAGTGGAATGGCCCGTTCGCGCTAAACACCTCCTTCTACGGAGAGTTCCTAAACTATGGACCTGGGGCAGGCCTCGACGGGCGAGTCAAATGGGCCGGGTTCCATACACTCAACAGCTCTGCCCTAGCAGTAAATTTCACGGTTGCCCAGTTCATCGAAGGGAACTCCTGGTTGCCGGCAACTGGCGTCGCCTATACTGCCGGCTTCGGGAACTAATACTCGATGTTCGTTACAGTCGGCTGGATTCAAAACTCGCCCTTTAAGTTGCAGATTTTGAAGATTGTATAATATTAATTTACTTGTCATGATCCATTAATTATGAAGATTAAGGAGGTAATTAAGTTGAAGGCTATATTTTTAAAATTATATAATTATTCCATTTTCATTCATGCTAAGCAGAAAATTAATCATTGGTTTATGTAATTACCAGTCATTAGTCCTTTCAGCAATCCCTTTTCTTACCATTAACATCTTAATTCCTCGAATTGCAACTTCTCAAGAAGCCTTTCAAGCCTGATATAACAGTCGCGGCTAACGGATTCAGGGACTATATGTCTGCATGTTTGAATAAAAACACTATATGTCCGTCTATAGAGAGGTGTGTGTACAATGCCTAAGAACAACTATTTATACCAGGCTATACTGAAATGAATATTATACATATATTTCACGTCCTTGTTGTTAGTTAGTCTTCATAGAATATCACCTTTTCATTTGAGTAATTTTGGTAATAATTTCCTTCCATGTCTTGAGATTGCCCAAAATTTTCCTATGACAGTCGTTGATTGATCGGATTGCCCATTAGCTTTCGCTGCAGAGTTTCTTCGCTCATCCAGTTGACTGCCGCTTGATCATCTTGTTAACTTTCGTCGCCTGGTAGCCCCGTCGCTTGGTATGTTTCCATAGCTACCTCCTTACTGGGCCTCATGTACTTTGAGCCTACTTTCTGGACCGTTAATCTACAGATAGTACCGAGATCTGTGGCCCCGAATTTCTGTTGCTAAACACATGACGGACTTCATATTTGGGAACGTCTCAGCCGTTTTCCAACAGTGCATGATCCAGGATAATCCCTCATCGATAAGCAGACCAACACTACAACGGCCCATGGCAGGTGTCATAGGGACACAACACATGCACTCTGTGAGCCCTATGGGCGACATACTCACTCTCAAGTATGACTAGCCCATGCACAATGGAACCTAACAAGTGTACATGGATGAAAGTCACTCAATTGTATTATCTAGAGTTCTCGAATTACAACTCTATTTGCCTCTACCACCTTTACAAGCCCTCTTATATATTGGGGGTCGTGACCGTTCATTGAATAATACAATGGTTACAAAGGGTTGTGTAATTTCCAGGGTACCTATTGTAACCGCCCTAGGGTCATCCCTTTTGGGCAACTTTAGCCAATAGGCCACTCAGCCAACACGCTGCATTACTTCAAATGTCCGCCGTACCTTGAAATCAAGCGCAATGTACCGTCTTACTACTGATCTTTTTCAAGATATGCGGTGTTAACTTGAGCATCACTTTATCCCCAAGCTAAATTCTAGTGTCTGTTGAGTTTGGTCAGCATACTTCTTCATCCGTTGAACTGCCTTAGACACGTTGTCTTGTGCCTATGATGTCGGAAAACTAGCAAACGTAGCTAAATCTCCTCTTGCTACTCCAAAAGGAGAATTACCAACAAACCAGTCACCGATCCTTCACCGGTCGGACGTTCCCAAGATGGCATCGCTTTCACATATCGGAAGATGCTAGCCAGATGATTGTCCTTCACCAAATCTCTCACTCACAAGCTCAACAAAACCCTCTCACACGCCACACATTTCCCCTGTTCCTATGCAACAGACCACACCTCCCTATTACTTCCCGTCTCCCTCATCGTTTTCTGTTGGTGAGTCCCAAAATTTACTAGTTGTGCCTATGTCCTTTCCCTTTCTTGCAATTGCATCCTGTAGACACCCCAAATCGAATTTTCGATTTTTTAATCTTAATCTAATATTTAATCGTTGGTTTTAAAAGAAATGATTTTGAAGCTTTCGTAATTTTCAATTAAATTCATGTTACATGGTTAAATAAGTAATTTCAAATTGAGAATTAATTACATGAGGCTAATTTCTTAATCATTTTTAGTTAAAATTACATTTTAACACTTTTTGTCATTAAGATCAAGTTCATTCATTTTACTTTGAAGTTCAATCACGTGTGCATAGATTTAGATTCTTAATTGTAAGGTGAAAACGATTGAAATCCAACAAAGCCCATTAAAATAATTAATCAAACAAAAATAACAAATTCTTTTTATTTTTTTCCGAAAGTTGATTAAAGTTTAACATTTCATTAACATTTAATTTGAATTTTCATTTCATTTTATATTCTAACTAATTAATTTGTAACAACTCACTTTAACAAATTAATAACAACTTATGCTAACAACCTAACAAATTATTTTAACAAACTAACAACTATCCCACCACACTTTCATCGTGCCATGTAAAAAAATAATAAATAAAAATAATAATAAAAATAAACCCACCCGATCATACTAAGGGCCTTACTCCCACATTCCCCACGTGAATATAAAAAGTTTTCTGTTTTGGGGGGAAACGTGGGGGGACAACAAAAACAGAAACAAAACAAAACAGAAAAATTCCCCAGCTCCGCTTCCTCTCCTCGGTGGTCTTCAGCTCACTTCGGGTGCCGACGTCGTCTTCAGTCAAGATCCACCAGCGGACGTCCTGCAGTCCCTCCTCCCACTCGTCTTCCCTCGTGGACCTGCCTTCTCCAGGCAAAGGTAAACAAAGGATCTTTGCGGAAAACCCCCTGGAGCCAACTCCAGCATCGTCACCAAGGTCGGCCGCAACTCCATGGGAACTCCCTAGTGCAAACCTCAGCGTCATCGACAAGATCGGTCGCAGCTCTGCGGAGATTCTTTGGAGCCAACTCCAACACCGTCATCAAAGTTGATTGCAAAAGGACAGAGCCAGACCAAAGTTCTCCGGCTCCAACCGATCCACTCCTGCTCTCTGACCGATCCTGAACCAGCCAAGGATTCCTATTTCTTCCTTTCTTTTTGTTTGCAGGAGATGACCGCTGAATCGATCGAACAAGTCGTCAACGAACCAGGATAAGCATCGTCCAGATTTCGCGGAAGACCGAAGCGAATAACAGGAAGTTTCATCTCTTTTATCGTTCTTTAGTCTGATTTGCTTCTTGTCATTGCGATGGTTTCATCCATGAGTGGGATACTGTCGTTATGGATTCACATGCTTAGTTGATTTTGTTTATTTTCGGTTAGGCTATTTTGTGCTTGTTTGTATGTTTGCTAGCCTGGTCATGTACACTGCAACTTTATTACGACTTACGTTTATTTTATATCTTAGCCCTTGCCGATCGAAGATTAGACTATGATTACCTTGACTGATTTGTTTATTCCGTTGTCGTATTATTCATGTTGAAAGGATTCTGTATTTGATTCACCAATAGCTTATTAAACATTTAATTAGCCAGATAAGTTTCGTCATTATATAAATTCTTTGTGCCTGTGTTGCTGCAATCACCACGTCACTACTAGTTTAGTTCGATCTGGTACGAAACCTGAATAGTCGCATAACAATCTGGAAATTCGGCCATGTTCTTTGATTTGTTCTTGATTAGTAAATTTCACTGCAGATTTTTGTCCGTCTCATACTTAATAGATTGCATTTTTGGTCTGTTATTTTTTTTAAATTCTGCCACAATACTCTTGTGCACTACATTATTCAATCTACCTATATACTCATCCACGATTTCTTCATTGTCTCGTTTACGATCTGCTTGTGTTTGGCTATACTTCTGCCAAAACATGGTAATTGAATCATTGCAGCCCTGAATTATTAGTTTACCTCGTTAGTTTTTTTTTATATCCGTTTGCCTTGTTTTCGTCTTTGTTTGGATGTTTAATTTCCTAATCCTATGATTTTGCTGCAGCTTTATTGATTTGTTTTCCTTCATGGTGTTGTCGCAGCTGTTCTAGTTGAACTATACATTTTTGTTACCGATAATGCCTGTATTACTTTGATTTCATTAATTGCATTTTGTTCCTTTGACCGTCTCTCTCCATTGCTATTTGTTATGATCCCTAGTCTGCTTCCCGTCTCTTCTGATGTGTTTATCTTCTTGTCGACATCTTTGTTTCATACTGAATTAATATTGCAGCGTTCACTATTGCTATAGGTCCTGTTTTGTTGCGAAATCACATATGCTTTCTAACCCGTTCATTCGTTGGACATCATTGATCATCTATTTTCAAGACTAGGCTTCGAGCATGTGCTTAATATTAGTTGTGTTATCTTTAGCGAATTCTCGAATACTTGTAAAACCTGGAAAACAAGATTCCCGCGACGGTGAGCAATCTCACCCTTTCTTTTCGTACTAATTTCGCTTCACTTGCATAAAAGTAACGTCGTCGTCGCCGTCGTCCTTCTCTTCTTTGTCTTGTCCTCTTTCTATTCTGGATATTTTTGGATACGACCGAGCAACCTTGGATCGAAATGGAGCACGTTCACTCTCGGCTGCAAAACAGGACAGCTCAACGGAGGTACGTACTTTCGCTTGTATTTTGAGATTGGAATGTCGGATTGAGCTGAAATCTGTGGCATCGGATTCGTATCTTTCGTAGCTTCGTTTTGAGTATTAGAACACATAATTTCATGCTCTGAGCTGAAAGTTACTCTTCATTCTTCGTGGTTATCCAAATCTGCCGCATGTGTGCCTGTTTGCTTTATATTTGATTGATCGTTCTTTCGCGTTGGTTTTTACTTGCCAATTGTCCATTCGATTGATTCTTGTTACATTGAAATTTAGGGAGTGTCACCTATTTCGCATCTCGATCATTTATACATTCATTTTTTGTACGTGTTCTCATATAAGCTTACGTTTCATATTTATAAAATGATTTTTTTCGAAATGATTTTCCTATGACATGGTTGTTTCAAAATAAGGTTGTCACTTAGCTTATGAAAACATGATTTCGTTTGCTACTCCGTGCATATTTCTCTTCTTCTTTTCACATGTGAAAACCGACCCGCATCGATCCGATTAACGCTCGGGATGCATTCGTGGTCGAATGGGCTCAAGACGCCCACGCAAGTCTCATTCCGACTTATTTAGAAATTCTAATTTGTTCACGTATTTCATATTAGAATTTTCTAACCCACTTTCCTTTTTCCATTTTTCTATTCTCCCACTTTCTTCTTTTCCCACTTTACCATTTCCCCACTTTATTCTTTCTCCCATTTTTCCGTGAACACTACTCGTGCGAGCTCGAAATTCCAACAAGTGTGGAAAGGAAGCCTTGAAGACGCGTGTAACAGACCGCGTGGATTTTTCTCCGCGTGTGTAAAAACCGCGATGATTGAAGACGTTAAAGCGGCCCCAACCGTCAAACTTAAGGTACATGAGGGAAGGTGCGGGCCTTCCCGACTTTCTATTTTTTCCACTTGTAACGGGCCGTGGGTCCAGGTGTATAGGCCCACGGTCACCGCCTTTCCCCGCCTACTTTGATCTAGATAATTGTATATGATTGCGCACGTGATCATCACATACGAGTTCGGGTCCAATGCCCGAATCGAGCCTGAGCTCGTAATCCAATGACATGAGTCTGGGCCTAAAAGCCTAGATTGGGTCCAACACCCGTTAATCAGAAACCTCTTTTAAAAGTATGGCCACCCCTTCTTCGCATGTTTGAGTGAGAGAGTGAGTAGTTAGGAATCCCCGAACCCTCTTTGGTTTTTCCGACTTTATACCATTTTTTTAATAAAGTCGGTGGCGACTCCGTTTCTTCTAGCTTACCTAGGTTAAGCGACAAACGAATTTTTTACGGAGCCACGAAGGATTACGGTCCTCCTTCTTGTTCTCATTCGGGAACGAGCAGGAGGGACGCACATCCCGGATGGCGACTCCGCTGGGGACCTCGTATGTGGATTCTTACCGAAACCTCTTTCTTTCTATCCACATGCGGGGAGGAGTGATTGTTTGCGCATGTAATTGTTTGGCTCGTGCCTTTTGTATGAACTTTTGTTTGTGTTTGTTTACCGCTTTCCTAGGCATGTCTAGGTATGCCCGAACCCGGGGCTAGGATTTTAGGGGGGGTCACCGTTAGGCCCAGCTGTGCTGCTCTTTGCGGTGTGGTTTTGGGTCGGGACCCCGCCTCCCTTAGTCCGAGGGAGGTCTAGAAACCTCTTCCGAGTCTAGAATTGATTGCCCACTACAGGTACCAGACGCCGCACGTGCATTTGCTTGTTATTAAGTGACTGTTACTCGTGCAGGGACAGGTTCAGGTACGTTTGTATGTGATAATTGTAATACTAATTCTGTTCGTTTTGCAGCGACTTGAGTTGGTTACGGGGGTTTCCGCAATTTCTTTTCTCCCTTCCCTACCTTCTCTTTTTATATCGTCATACTCATTTACATCCATTTCGCACGAATGTTTGTTGATCAATAATCAATATATCAACGCTTTTATAATTATTCAATATTATTATTGTTAAAGTAGGAGAAAACTTGCATGCGAACTCATCTCACGTTAGGAGTTGGATTAGATCTCAAAGAAGAGGAGTACAATCTTTTCATAGAGTGTCAGGCTGACATCGACGCCCGATCTGCACGATTTCAAAGGAAACGGATAACCCCTTGGGATCGCATTTAATGGCGGACATCTCATAGCAATCCTTAGGCCTGCGAGCCTATCCTATTTTTCATTTTTTATTTTTTAAGGAAGTGTATCGTGAAATGAACCTTTTTGGATTTTATCTAACGCACTTCTTTTCACTTGGACTGAATTCGTTATAATCACAATCAAATCCTTGCATTAGACATGTCGTGCATCATTACATATCATGCATTCAAAATATTACCACCACTTAATACTAATTGAATGTTCTTTTCTTTATCAAGGGTATTAATCTGCCAAGATTGCTCCGATTACGAGGCGTCGGTATCGCTCATTGAAAAACCTCATGGCTAGCCATACTGCAGATCAGACTACTCAAGGGCTTCCTGCCAGCATGATCGGGAATGCCTCGGGCCTTACTGCCATTGCCGCAACTTCGGCACCTGCTCTTGGGCTCTCGTTCCCGACTTCTACTACTGCGGAGATCAACATGATGTTCCCGCCATTCAATGCTGCAACCCCTTCTTTCAACATGGGGCAATCGGGATCAGGGGGTACACTCCCAACTCACATTCCTCCAATCACCTCTTTTACGGCGTCAGCCATACAGTCATCAACTACTCCGCCAGCTGTGGAAGTACTTGATAATGCCAATCCAGTCCAAAGCGCTGTGGATAATACCCTGTCGCAGAAGGTCGATGTTCTCACCACCGAGCTCGATTCCTTGAAGCAGATGATGGCACAACTGTTGCAGAGGCAGCTGACTGCCATGGAGATTCCAATCCCTACCTCAACTTCTATCCCTTTCACTACTCCGCCTGTAGTAACCCCAACCTCAGCTCCACCACATAACCCACACCTTCCCCCCTACATGTTGGGGTCTTCCGTCTCGACAAACCCGCCTCCAATATACAACCCTTATTTCCATCCCACTCTCGGGATGGGATCAACGGCCACCCCGGCCCACCCATATAATTCACCAAACATGCTTGGAACCTTCTTACCAAATGCCTACCAACCACACATTCCCCCATATTATCCCCAGCCTAGATTCGGGCCGACTCCCTACCCACCAACTACCTATGAGCCAAATCCTCACCAACCACATACTGCTAGACCAAATTTCCCCATGACAAGGCCAACTCCTTATGTCTCTACCACTCTTCCTTCTCCGCCAATCAACAACTTTGAAACTCCTAGCCCCCCTATCAGCAACCAAACTCCACAGGCGGAGATTCACCAACCAAACCCTGTCATCCGTAATGCCGCGCTTGTCGATGAACTACTCGGAGACCGCAGCCAAACCAGTGCTATCCAGACAAGACTCGAGGCAATGATATCCTCCATGCAGGAATCAGAATCAAAGCGCTTAGCGAAACTAGAAGAGCGCCTAAATGCTATACAGGGCTACGGAGCACATTCATGGGAATACAATGATTTCCATGTCCCTCAATTTCAAATCCCTCCGAAGTTTAAGATACCTGAATTCGAGAAGTTCAGAGGAAAGGGTTGCCCAGAGCTGCACTTGAAACATTTCTGTCACAAAATGGCAGTATATCCGGCTGATGATAAATTTCGCATTGCGATGTTCCAAGAGAGTCTGGCAGAATCGGCACTCCATTGGTATTATACAAAGGATCTGAGTCAATATTCCACTTTCAAAGAGCTGGCGCTTGATTTTCTGAATTATTACAGTTTCAATGTGGAAATGGCTCCTACTATATCAGATCTGAGGAAAATGAAAAGGTATCGAACTGAAGACATGAAGCAGTTTGCTTACCGTTTTCGTCAGGTGGCATCTCAGATTAAACCCACTCTCAAAGAGCGAGAACTGATAGACGAGTTCAATCAGCTGTTACCCAGAGAATATCTCCCTTACATGATCGGGCAGACTCCTTCAACCCTCGCCCAAGCAGTGATTAACGCTGACCGTTTGGATCAGATTAGTCGAGACGGTCTTATTCCGACCCCAGTAGTAAAGCCGACAATGAAGACTAAGCCTAGAGAACTAGTCGCAACAGCAGAATACAACAAACCTTTGATGAAAACGGTGCCGCCCCCAGCCTCTTATGCGCCAAGGACATATATGGCAACGGCGCCTAGACCTTTTGTACCTACTGTGAACAGATTCAGACCATTGGCCCCCGTGGTGAGGCCTCCACCGCCAAAGCCGGTAGGACAAGAGCGACCACGACGTAGACTCGAAGACTTAACTCCGACTCCTGACCCGTTGGATGTTATGTTCTTTCGTTTAAGGGATCTGGGCTTCCTCAAACCAGTCGATGCCAAACCAACCCATCCTACATCCATTGGCTATAACCCCAAGGCGGTATGCCATTATCATTCTGGGGCACTTGGACATGACACGAAAGATTGCATCGCCCTGCGATTCAAAATTCAGAACCTCTTAGATGATGGAGTTATTACGTTTGCCTCTGCTCCGGCCCCTGCACCAAATGTGCAAAAGAACCCTCTCCCAGAACATGTAAACTTGATTGAAGCAGAATTTTCAGACGGAGATATTTCAGAAGGAGAGAATATGGAAGAATCATCACAAGAAGATGACTCCTCCGAACAAGAAGAAGATCCCTCAGAAGGAATAATTGATGGATCATCAGGAGAAGATGATAGTTCTGGAGATGAACGGGAACCATCAGAAGGAATTGTTGATAACCCTCCGAGAGGAATGGCGAGATCGACCATGATGCATAATTATCGCTTCCCAACACTGGAAAATCGAAAATTAGGAGACGCTGTTGTAGCTCGAGAGGCAAATGATTTCTTAGACATGGTTCAAGCTGCCCAGCAAGAATATGTCCAAAGATTACATAATATGCCGGATCATGCATCTCCGTCTCTCCCCACGCAAGGTCAAGTGAGACTCTCCCGACACCCATCTCCTGACAGAGACGTCGTCTATCCATGGGAAGAACATCCACTTCCACCACTTAATAGAACCCCTGTATATCCCCGGGACTTCCTTTACATGTCCACCCCGCCTTCATATTTATCTTATCCGAGAGACGAAGGCTCGAGCAGCCAAGTTCAAGCAAATACAGCAGATACTACAGTTATATCAGGAAGCCAATGGTCACTAGCGCCGGGATGGGAATATCAATATCAGCCTATGGAAATGAGGACTCCAACATATGGAATGTCGACACCTTTGTCGTGCCCAATAGTCAGAGCATTGGATGGGACGCCGACAACTCCGGCAGATAATGAAAATAGTTCGGAGTCACGAGAAGAAACCCATATGTATGAACCCTTGTACAAACAAGGAGGAAAAGGGAGAGGCAAACCCCAACCCGCAAAACATCTCTACACCCTTCCGGGGCAACCAACTATCCCAAAGCCCTATGTGTACTATCCTTCAGGGATGAGCTCAAATTTTGAAGTACCGCAAGTGCAAATTCCTTCGGTCACCCCTATCGTGATGGGACCAACGGTGACACGAAATGTCCAGTTGACAGAAGACAATGTGGGGTTAATTACCCGATCAGGAAAGGTTGTAGCGGGACCTGAGTTACCTAAGAATCCGGAGCCCAAAGTGCCCACTGCCGATGAAATCAGGCAGGTCGTCAAGACGATAAAGGTTAGCGACTATGACATTATAGAGCAGTTGAAGAGACAACCAGCACAAATCTCGTTATTTGATCCGATCAACTCGTCAGACAAACATCGAAATTCACTGGAGAGGTTCTTGGCAGAGGTGCATGTACCGCCAGAAATCGAAGTTAATGCTTTTGACATATTCATGAATGGGATGTTGGCTCAAAATGCCATCACTTTTTCCGACCAAGACGTCCCAAAAGGAGCAGAGGAAAGTAATAAAGCTTTGTTCATAACATTAAGCTGCATGGGCAATCAGATCTCCAAAGTGTTGATCGACGGAGGCTCTGGAGTTAACATACTACCTCTGGGAGTCGCTCGCCAATTGGGACTCGACGTGAAAAACATGTCTCCGCCCAGCTTAAACATCAGAGCATTTGACGGAGCAAAGCGCAAACCCCTCGGAGAAATAATCCTGGAAATCATTATGGGCCCGGCTAAATTTATGACTGCATTCCAGGTGCTTGAAACTAACAGCTCTTTCAACATGTTACTTGGGAGACCATGGATTCATCAAGCTGGGGCAATCCCTTCCACGTATCATCAAAAAGTCAAGTTCCCATTCAGAGGCAAACTCGTAACTGTCAACGGAGAACGAGATATTGAATTATGCAATGAAGTCGATATTCCATATGTTGGAGAACCCTCTGTTGAACCGTCCACGATGCAAGCATTCGAAATGGTGAACATGATCCGAAAGGTCAATAAGGACCCGCCAATTGAACCTGTGGTCGCAAACATGGCACGAGTTTTACTTCAAATGGGATACCAGATTGGAGGAGGTTTGGGAGCACAAGGACAAGGAATGCTTTTCCCAATTCAGATCCCCACCCCAGCCGACAAAGCGGGTATCGGATATGAAGAAGATACTATTCAAGATTGGAAACTAAGAATCGAGACATGTGGAATTCTTGGCTATCCAGACTTATATGAGGTATTCGTTCCGGCATCACGGGACACGTTACAACAGGAGCAATTAGCCGATGCAATGGCAGATCTCCACCTCGAAGGAACATTGAACCTGGACGAGTTGCCACTCAAAGGGAATAATACTTCAGAAACTACTCAAGAATTCCGGGAAAAACTCCCAGAACCTTTTCAAATAGAGTGTGGTCATATTTCAGATGAATTCGATGAGACAGACGGCCAATCGTCAAAAGACCCCGAAACATCAGAAGATCCAGATAAAGAAGTCATTCAAAATCCTGAATCCCTCGACAGCTACCATGGCCTAGAACAAGGATTACTGAAACATGAAAATCCCAAGGAAGTCACTCTGCAAGAACCAATTTCTATCAATATTGGAACAGAAGACGAGCCCAAAGAGCTCTTCATTGGTGCAGATTTACTAACAGATGAAGCCGAGAAAATTATAAATCTTCTCAGAGAATTTTCAGATGTCTTCGCTTGGTCATACGCAGATATGCCAGGATTAGACTCAGAAATAGTGGAGCACAAAATCCCCACTAATCCTTTGATTCATCCAATCAAACAGAAGCAACGTCGATACAAACCGGAACTAGCCCTTGCAATCAAGGAAGAAGTAGACAAACTACTTAAAGTCAATTTTATCGAAGTATCGGAATATCCTCAATGGGTCGCAAACATCGTCCCGGTCATGAAGAAGAATGGAAAAGTCAGAGTATGCGTGGATTACCGAGACCTCAATAAAGCAAGTCCCAAAGATGACTTCCCTCTGCCGCACATCGATCTATTAGTGGACAACACGGCCGGTTTCAACAAATTCTCCTTTATGGATGGATTCTCTGGCTATAATCAGATCAAGATGGCTGAGGCAGATAAAGAAAAGACGACATTCATCACACCCTGGGGCACATTCTGTTACCGAGTTATGCCATTTGGGCTAAAGAACGCCGGGGCAACATATCAACGAGCAATGGTAGTTCTATTCCATGACATGATGCACCGTGAGATCGAAGTTTATGTTGATGACATGATCGCCAAATCCAGAACAGAAGAAGATCACATGGTCGTTCTACGCAAGCTGTTTGAACGACTTCGTAAATACAAATTACGTCTTAATCCCGCCAAATGCGTGTTTGGGGCAACATCAGGGAAACTTCTCGGATTTGTTGTCAGCAACAAAGGTATTGAAATAGACCCAGATAAAATCAAAGCAATTAAGGAACTTCCAACACCGAAGTCAGTTAAAGAGATCCGTGGCTTCATGGGCCGCATCAACTATATCGGAAGGTTTATTTCCAACCTGGCTGACACATGCAAACCTCTATTCAGGAAATTGAGAAAAGACGTCAAATTTGAATGGGACGAAGATTGCAGGAACGCATTCGAACAGATCAAGATGTACCTAACAGAACCGCCAATCCTTATCCCGCCAAAGCCGGGACATCCGCTCACGCTCTATCTAACAGTACTAGAAGAGTCATTTGGGGCAATGCTAGCACAGCAGTTACCAGGCGCCAAGGAACACGCCATTTATTACCTCAGCAAAAAATTCACAGACTGCGAAGCCCGATACACAGTCCCGGAACGCACATGCTGCGCACTCGTTTGGGTTCTTCATCGTCTCCGACAATATACTCTCCATTACGAGATATTGCTAATTTCAGATAATGATCCGCTCAAATACCTCTTCGATAGACCAACTCTTATCGGAAGAATTTCAAAATGGCAGCTGCAACTTGCCGAATTCGACATCAAATTTCACTCAACGAAATCAATCAAAGGCAGAACTATTGCCGATCACATAGCAGAATATCCAGGGACAGATGATTCACCATTAGAAATCAAGCTGCCAGATGATGACATCTTACTAGTAGACCCAGAACAACGATGGACGATGTATTTTGATGGCGCAGTCAACTCATCAGGTTCTGGCATTGGAGCAGTTGTGATATCCCCAAACGGGCAGTATTATCCGGTTGCTGCTAAAGTCACATTCCCATGCACAAATAACATTTCTGAATATGAAGCATGTATTCTCGGTTTACTACGTGCGCTTGACATAAAAGCACAATTCTTAGACGTTTACGGAGATTCTGCACTCATAATCTCTCAAACCAACGGAGATTGGCGCACAAGAGATCCAAAACTTATCATATATCAAGATTATCTGCAAGAGCTGATTCGAAAATTTACAGACATTAGTTTCAGCTACCTACCACGATCCGACAATCGATTTGCAGATGCACTTGCAACCCTCGCATCAATGATACCATTGGCCGGAGAAATGGACATTGAACCTCTACGCATCAACATCATCGAAGAGCCCAGTTGCATGAACACTGAACCCGATCAACAAATAGATCCACCTCCATGGTATGCCGATATTAAGTCGTACCTACATTCAGGAGACTTCCCTCATATAAACACAAGGAAAGAACGCAAGTTCATCAGGAGGTTATCCAGAGGTTACTTTCTCGACGGGAACATCCTATACAAGAAGTCTTTCACGACGACCCTCATGCGGTGCATCACAGAAAAAGAAGCCAAAGACATTATGATGGAAGTACACGAAGGTGCTTGTGGTCCTCACATGAATGGATACGCACTTGCCCAAAAAATCATGCGTCTGGGATATTATTGGTCGACAATGGAAGCCGATTGTATCAAATACGTCAAAACATGTCACAAGTGTCAAATTTATAGTGACAAGGTGCATGTACCTCCTACCAGGCTCTACCCTTTATTCGAGCCGTGGCCATTTTCAATGTGGGGCATGGACGTCATTGGACCCATCAATCCCATAGCATCAAATGGACATCGATTCATCTTAGTTGCAATTGACTATTTCACCAAGTGGATCGAAGCTCAATCATTTAGAGAAGTTACCGCAAAAAACGTCGTGCGATTTATGCGGGTTAACATCATCGCTAGATATGGCATACCGGAACTACTCGTCACCGACAATGGTTCCAACTTTAATAGCAAACTCATGCATTCTCTCTGCGAAGAATTCAGAATTAAACACATCAACTCTTCACCGTACCGTCCACAAATGAATGGCGCAGTCGAAGCAGCAAACAAGAATATGAAGAAGATTCTTCAGAAAACAGTAATCACGTATCACGACTGGCATGAAAAGCTCCCATTTGCGCTACTCGCATACCGAACGACGATGCGAACATCGACTGGGGCAACTCCATTCGAGCTCGTCCATGGAACACAAGCAGTGATTCCGGCAGAGGTCAAACTACCGACCCTTAGGATATTGTCCCAGAACAATATGACAGATGAAGACAAGATCAACCATCATCTTGTTCATCTCGATTTCATAGACGAAAAAAGGCTCGCGGCAGCCCATCACATGCAGTTATATCAACAACGCATGGCTCGGGCGTTCAACAAGAAGGTCAAACCGATCCGATATCGACCTGGAGACCTCGTTCTCAAACGGATCATTCCCAACTACAAGGACCCAAGAGGAAAATTCGCCCCGAATTATGAAGGACCTTTTGTGGTAAAACATGCCTTCTCGGGAGGCGCAACCATCCTAACCAAGATGGATGGACAAGAACTACCGCAACCAATCAACGCGGATGCCCTTCGGCGCTACTACACATGAAAGGGAGTATTCGATACACATCGATACTTTCCTAACAAAACAAGTTACATGAGCTCACTTGTTTTTGCCCTTGTCACATATAGGTACAAAAACTTCCTATCATGTGGACGAAGGCGTGGGTGGCAGGGTGGTAAAACTCCAAGCAATCTTGGAGAAACCTTCGTTGTCAAAACAACGAATAACATGAAAGGACAAAGTCTTATCGCAATTTCGTCAACCCTTCGATTCCTTCGGACGAAGATGCAATGACGAAACAACATGAAAGGGAGTATTATTTCATTATTAATACTTTCCTAACAAAACAAGTTACATGAGCTTACTTGTTTTTGCCCTTGTCACATGTAGACAAAGGCGTGGGTGGCAGGGTGGTAAAACTCCAAGCAATCTTGGAGAAACCTTCGTTGTCAAAACAACGAATAACATGAAAGGACAAAGTCTTATCGCAATTTCGTCAACCCTTCGATTCCTTCGGACGAAGATGCAATGACGAAACAACATGAAAGGGAGTATTATTTCATTATTAATACTTTCTTTACAAAACAAGTTACATGAACATCCTTGTCTTTGCCCTGCGTTCGTCTTGTAGGTACATGAGCATCCTAGACAGACAACGAAAGGCGAGGGTGGTAGGGTGGAAAAACTTCAAGCAATCTTGGAGAAGCCTTCGTTGTCAACAAACAACGATTACATGAAAGGAAGTGTTGTTTCAAAATCAATACTTTTCTCATTTACAAAACAAGTTACATGAACATCCTTGTCTTTGCCCTGCGTTCGTCTTGTAGGTACATGAGCATCCTAGACAGACAACGAAAGGCGAGGGTGGTAGGGTGGAAAAACTTCAAGCAATCTTGGAGAAGCCTTCGTTGTCAACAAACAACGATTACATGAAAGGAAGTATTGTTTCAAAATCAATACTTTTCTCATTTATCAAAACAAGTTACATGAGCTTACTTTCGCCCTTTGGCGGGTGCAGGTACATGAGCAACCTCGCACTACGAACAAAGGCGAGGGTGGTTGGGTGGAAAATTTCGAATCAAAACTTCGAGATTGCCTTTGTTATCACCAAGGATGATCACATGAAAGGGAATGTTTATTCCCTATTGAAATTTCTTATAATTCCCCAATCGGAGTCATGCTCCTCATTTCTCCAAAGCCGGAATTGGTTTCATGAGTGTACCACAATCCCCAGTAGAAGTTGAATATACAAGCATATTTCTTCCAACAACAGTCAAGATGGACGGACATTCACAACTTATTCCCCCAGCGGATGTCCAACTTTATCGTTTCTTTATTTCCTCAACAATAGTCAGGTTACATGAACTCACTCAGCCTCTATTCCTTGATGTAGGAACTCGAGCACCTTATATCATGGATGATCTCCAAAGCAGACACCAAATCCACGAAATGAAGTTCATAAATCCACAGCCAAGGCGCAACATAAATCAAGGAATGCATAAACGTCATCCACCCAGTGAGTTTGCATCATCTGCATATCATTTATAATGTAGATGTCATATCATCACCCCATGGAGTTCTCAAATGCTTATGGACATGGGAAAAGAAGGCAAACCCTATCCTAAACACCTACCCCAGAGAGTTGAGTGCAAACACTGTGAGTTCTTATAAAAAAAAAAAAAAGCATCGAGATTGGACTCAGAATCTGTTGACAAAAGATGCTCAAAGCCAGGATGAAAAGGAGCATTCTCTTCTCTATCCCAAACACAGTACATCGACCATTGCTAACCCTTAGAGCCAAAACGGAGCTTTTATAAATACCGCTACCTTTTAGTCCAAAGACAACCTCACACCGAGGTCAAAAGGAGTCCTGTAGTAGGAAGTGGGAAACAGCCGGCTACAAAGGCAACACTTCCTCAAGGTTCAAGCGGAAAGACAATGTCAGTGGACATGAAAAACTAATTAGGCCACTCCTCAAAGATGAGTATCAAAGAAGTCTTATTCCCAAAGAATGAGAAGACAGAAAAAGAACCAACAAACATTCTCGGCAAATCTTTTCAAAAAAAAAAATAAGAAAAAAAGAAAAAAAAAGAAAAAGAAAAAGCAAAAGAAAAGCACAAAGGGGCCAAAGCCCTGCAAAAGCAAAGTGCAAAATTCAAAAGAGCAAAAATAAAAAACACCAGAGCCAACAAGTTGGTTGCAAAAGCAAAGGTGTTCAAAACGAAATTTTCGCAACAAATTCAAAGAATTCCCAATGGAACTTTCATCCCCAGCGAATCTCCTTAAAACAAGAATTTCATTACTCCCAGTAAATAGTCACATTATCCCCAAACGGAGTGTGCCGAGTAGTAAGTTGTCCAAATGATAGAAAATCTGCTTGAACGGTGAAATCTTTGTAGAACAGGTCTGTTTCCGACAAAGTCTCATGGACTTATTCCTTCCAAGTAGAAACGTTTTAAACTTTCTATGAAAGGCCTTACGCCAAAGCCGACATTATAACCCTGGCCAAGACTCCTTCGATCTGGTACATGAGCATCCTAGTCAAAGGAATTCCAAGTCTAATCAAGACAAGCTCACACAAACACGAGTGAACCTCGAGAGTGTGAGGAAGACCTTCAGTAACCGTGTTCAGAAGCATTTCCCCTAATCGAACTGCATAAATAAAGCACGATATACATGGATATCGTAGTTGCATTTGTTCGCATATAATTCAAGTTTCTCTCATTACTAACACATTTGAGATCCCAAAGCAGGTCTCCCAAAAGCAGATCCCGAAATTCGATTTGAGGTCTCTAGATCGTCTTTGCGAGAAAATCTTTCTAGATTCTCTCGCAAAGAGGGGCAAACTGTAGACACCCCAAATCGAATTTTCGATTTTTTAATCTTAATCTAATATTTAATCGTTGGTTTTAAAAGAAATGATTTTGAAGCTTTCGTAATTTTCAATTAAATTCATGTTACATGGTTAAATAAGTAATTTCAAATTGAGAATTAATTACATGAGGCTAATTTCTTAATCATTTTTAGTTAAAATTACATTTTAACACTTTTTGTCATTAAGATCAAGTTCATTCATTTTACTTTGAAGTTCAATCACGTGTGCATAGATTTAGATTCTTAATTGTAAGGTGAAAACGATTGAAATCCAACAAAGCCCATTAAAATAATTAATCAAACAAAAATAACAAATTCTTTTTATTTTTTTCCGAAAGTTGATTAAAGTTTAACATTTCATTAACATTTAATTTGAATTTTCATTTCATTTTATATTCTAACTAATTAATTTGTAACAACTCACTTTAACAAATTAATAACAACTTATGCTAACAACCTAACAAATTATTTTAACAAACTAACAACTATCCCACCACACTTTCATCGTGCCATGTAAAAAAATAATAAATAAAAATAATAATAAAAATAAACCCACCCGATCATACTAAGGGCCTTACTCCCACATTCCCCACGTGAATATAAAAAGTTTTCTGTTTTGGGGGGAAACGTGGGGGGACAACAAAAACAGAAACAAAACAAAACAGAAAAATTCCCCAGCTCCGCTTCCTCTCCTCGGTGGTCTTCAGCTCACTTCGGGTGCCGACGTCGTCTTCAGTCAAGATCCACCAGCGGACGTCCTGCAGTCCCTCCTCCCACTCGTCTTCCCTCGTGGACCTGCCTTCTCCAGGCAAAGGTAAACAAAGGATCTTTGCGGAAAACCCCCTGGAGCCAACTCCAGCATCGTCACCAAGGTCGGCCGCAACTCCATGGGAACTCCCTAGTGCAAACCTCAGCGTCATCGACAAGATCGGTCGCAGCTCTGCGGAGATTCTTTGGAGCCAACTCCAACACCGTCATCAAAGTTGATTGCAAAAGGACAGAGCCAGACCAAAGTTCTCCGGCTCCAACCGATCCACTCCTGCTCTCTGACCGATCCTGAACCAGCCAAGGATTCCTATTTCTTCCTTTCTTTTTGTTTGCAGGAGATGACCGCTGAATCGATCGAACAAGTCGTCAACGAACCAGGATAAGCATCGTCCAGATTTCGCGGAAGACCGAAGCGAATAACAGGAAGTTTCATCTCTTTTATCGTTCTTTAGTCTGATTTGCTTCTTGTCATTGCGATGGTTTCATCCATGAGTGGGATACTGTCGTTATGGATTCACATGCTTAGTTGATTTTGTTTATTTTCGGTTAGGCTATTTTGTGCTTGTTTGTATGTTTGCTAGCCTGGTCATGTACACTGCAACTTTATTACGACTTACGTTTATTTTATATCTTAGCCCTTGCCGATCGAAGATTAGACTATGATTACCTTGACTGATTTGTTTATTCCGTTGTCGTATTATTCATGTTGAAAGGATTCTGTATTTGATTCACCAATAGCTTATTAAACATTTAATTAGCCAGATAAGTTTCGTCATTATATAAATTCTTTGTGCCTGTGTTGCTGCAATCACCACGTCACTACTAGTTTAGTTCGATCTGGTACGAAACCTGAATAGTCGCATAACAATCTGGAAATTCGGCCATGTTCTTTGATTTGTTCTTGATTAGTAAATTTCACTGCGGATTTTTGTCCGTCTCATACTTAATAGATTGCATTTTTGGTCTGTTATTTTTTTTAAATTCTGCCACAATACTCTTGTGCACTACATTATTCAATCTACCTATATACTCATCCACGATTTCTTCATTGTCTCGTTTACGATCTGCTTGTGTTTGGCTATACTTCTGCCAAAACATGGTAATTGAATCATTGCAGCCCTGAATTATTAGTTTAGCTCGTTAGTTTTTTTTTATATCCGTTTGCCTTGTTTTCGTCTTTGTTTGGATGTTTAATTTCCTAATCCTATGATTTTGCTGCAGCTTTATTGATTTGTTTTCCTTCATGGTGTTGTCGCAGCTGTTCTAGTTGAACTATACATTTTTGTTACCGATAATGCCTGTATTACTTTGATTTCATTAATTGCATTTTGTTCCTTTGACCGTCTCTCTCCATTGCTATTTGTTATGATCCCTAGTCTGCTTCCCGTCTCTTCTGATGTGTTTATCTTCTTGTCGACATCTTTGTTTCATACTGAATTAATATTGCAGCGTTCACTATTGCTATAGGTCCTGTTTTGTTGCGAAATCACATATGCTTTCTAACCCGTTCATTCGTTGGACATCATTGATCATCTATTTTCAAGACTAGGCTTCGAGCATGTGCTTAATATTAGTTGTGTTATCTTTAGCGAATTCTCGAATACTTGTAAAACCTGGAAAACAAGATTCCCGCGACGGTGAGCAATCTCACCCTTTCTTTTCGTACTAATTTCGCTTCACTTGCATAAAAGTAACGTCGTCGTCGCCGTCGTCCTTCTCTTCTTTGTCTTGTCCTCTTTCTATTCTGGATATTTTTGGATACGACCGAGCAACCTTGGATCGAAATGGAGCACGTTCACTCTCGGCTGCAAAACAGGACAGCTCAACGGAGGTACGTACTTTCGCTTGTATTTTGAGATTGGAATGTCGGATTGAGCTGAAATCTGTGGCATCGGATTCGTATCTTTCGTAGCTTCGTTTTGAGTATTAGAACACATAATTTCATGCTCTGAGCTGAAAGTTACTCTTCATTCTTCGTGGTTATCCAAATCTGCCGCATGTGTGCCTGTTTGCTTTATATTTGATTGATCGTTCTTTCGCGTTGGTTTTTACTTGCCAATTGTCCATTCGATTGATTCTTGTTACATTGAAATTTAGGGAGTGTCACCTATTTCGCATCTCGATCATTTATACATTCATTTTTTGTACGTGTTCTCATATAAGCTTACGTTTCATATTTATAAAATGATTTTTTTCGAAATGATTTTCCTATGACATGGTTGTTTCAAAATAAGGTTGTCACTTAGCTTATGAAAACATGATTTCGTTTGCTACTCCGTGCATATTTCTCTTCTTCTTTTCACATGTGAAAACCGACCCGCATCGATCCGATTAACGCTCGGGATGCATTCGTGGTCGAATGGGCTCAAGACGCCCACGCAAGTCTCATTCCGACTTATTTAGAAATTCTAATTTGTTCACGTATTTCATATTAGAATTTTCTAACCCACTTTCCTTTTTCCATTTTTCTATTCTCCCACTTTCTTCTTTTCCCACTTTACCATTTCCCCACTTTATTCTTTCTCCCATTTTTCCGTGAACACTACTCGTGCGAGCTCGAAATTCCAACAAGTGTGGAAAGGAAGCCTTGAAGACGCGTGTAACAGACCGCGTGGATTTTTCTCCGCGTGTGTAAAAACCGCGATGATTGAAGACGTTAAAGCGGCCCCAACCGTCAAACTTAAGGTACATGAGGGAAGGTGCGGGCCTTCCCGACTTTCTATTTTTTCCACTTGTAACGGGCCGTGGGTCCAGGTGTATAGGCCCACGGTCACCGCCTTTCCCCGCCTACTTTGATCTAGATAATTGTATATGATTGCGCACGTGATCATCACATACGAGTTCGGGTCCAATGCCCGAATCGAGCCTGAGCTCGTAATCCAATGACATGAGTCTGGGCCTAAAAGCCTAGATTGGGTCCAACACCCGTTAATCAGAAACCTCTTTTAAAAGTATGGCCACCCCTTCTTCGCATGTTTGAGTGAGAGAGTGAGTAGTTAGGAATCCCCGAACCCTCTTTGGTTTTTCCGACTTTATACCATTTTTTTAATAAAGTCGGTGGCGACTCCGTTTCTTCTAGCTTACCTAGGTTAAGCGACAAACGAATTTTTTACGGAGCCACGAAGGATTACGGTCCTCCTTCTTGTTCTCATTCGGGAACGAGCAGGAGGGACGCACACATCCTTGTTTAGTTTGTAAGCCCAACCCGTCCTTCCTTTGCTCGCCTGGGCTTTAGAGCCGACCCATCTTGACATCTTGCGGTCCTCGAACCTACTTCTCTTCCCTGCATTCGACTCCATTCTCTTTTCCATGCAATAATACCTTCCCCTCAGAAACATCCTTGTCCACAAGGGTAGCATTTCGAAACCTTCCATCCCTATTTCATCCACTGCGGAAATGGAAGCATGAAATTAGTCCGGAGGCAGGGTCATCGTCGAATGCTTCAAGAGGAAGTGTTGCATTTTCGTTGAGTCCACTCGAAGTCGTGAGAATGGCAATCCAAGTATCTAATAAAAATTCATGTGCTTCTGTTGATTTATTTATTTATATACTGCTAATTTTGAGTGCTTCCCCAGGTAGAAAATCTTAGATCAAACTGTCCCACTCTTTCCTTTTTCTCGCTCTCTTCCACTTCTTCTAACGAAGAAAAATTAATTTTATTGTTTTAAAAAGATCGTATTATTGTCAGATACAAATAATAATAATAATGATGATGATGATAATGATAATAATAATAATAAATGAATGGGTCGATGTTAATTCTAAGTTTAGAGTGCGGATAAAAAATGTAAAAAAAAATCCCATTTCTTTGAAAGGAAATCTCTTCGTTAAATTTTTTTTTTAAATCCTTATACACACTAATGATGAAAACAATGTCATGTAGATTGTTGTTTCATTTTATTAAATTCAAAAAGGAAAAAAAGAACGTGCCATTTCTTTTCTACGGCGAATTGATCATCATATTTCCTTTTCTGCTCAATTTCTAAATAATCAATGTACACACGCCTGCCTAGCACGCGCGTTGCGGTTCGAATGACACGGAGATCCGGGCCCGTTCCCCTAGAATCTTCCGATCGGCGTCGCGACTCGAGCGTCGGACACTGCGGAGGAAGCAAGGGTGATCTCTCCCTAGATTATTAACTGGATCTGCTCGTGCCCTCGCCGACCGTCTCCGTTTTCCTATTAGGCGGATCATAGGAAAGGCGGAACATGATCCGAAGAAGGAACTTTCGGGAGAAATTGGGAGCGGCTCGCGTCGACTTCACCCATCCATGATGGTTCCACCGAAAATATGTTGTTGTTTAACCTTGATAAACTATACGAAGTCGCCACCGATTTATTTATAGAAACGGTTCAAGTCGAAAAAACCGTTGGTTCGGGGATTCCTATTTACTAACCATACACACACATTCCTATTAACTTCAATTCTTTAAATGAAGTATCTCCCTTCGTCAACATGCGACAAGAGCTAAAATAAGTGAGCTCATTTAACTTATTTTCACAAATAGGAAATTATTGATCAAGTAACAAATACTCCTTTTCATGTGTAGTAACATTGAAGAGTGTCTGCGTTGAGTGCTTGCGGCAGTTTTTCTCCGTTAATGTAGTTGTTTTCTTGAAAGGGCGTGCTTAACAGCGAACGATCCTTTGTAACTTCAGAACAAATTCTCTAATGGAATCTCTTGCATTCCACAGGATCTGTCTGAGAATGTTGTTGTCCAGTCGATTGTCCTTGGATGTGTATTGTTGATTGCCCTCTGAGGTGGGTCTGAACGGGTAACTGTCCTCTCCTGTGGTGGGCCTGGGTGGGCAATAGGTCATTAATGTAGTGAGCTGAAGCGGTTGTTTCTCGTCAATGAGGCGATGATTGAGATTTTCATCTTCTCCTTGGAACAAGCTCCAGAGAGTCGGTGTTAGAATCTTTGCTAGATTGATCGCTTGGGTACCGTGGACGAGGTCGATGGGAGTTGACTCAGTTTGAATATGCGTCATCATTAAATAGATTGCATGTTCTTTGGTGTAGGGTAAAGCTGTTATGCAAGCATTGCCCCAGACGATTCATCTTGTGCTGTGAGATAAATTGATGCCCAAGTTGCACCAAATATGTTTAATGTTCTTCATGCTTATATAGTTGCCTTGGAGATACTTTGAATCCCGTATACACCAAGTTCCCGTTGCTTGGGAGACAATGAAAACTGAATCTTCGTAGACGTAAAGTGTCTTTAATTAGAGGTTAATTGCTTTGGAAATGTCTGATCTTGTCAGGTCGTTGTAAAGACTAAGGTTTGTCCCATGTGTTGGATTGTAGCACTGGCGAGATGAAGAAGGTCACCGGTAGGATGCAAGTAAGAGGATTTGCCCCTTGTCTAATTGCCTGATGTTGAGGATCAGGGCTTGAAACGTAAATTGGAGGTTTGCCTCTTGTCGATCTGCTCGATGTTGTGGATTGAGACGTGAGTTGTAAATCAAAAGATCGCTTGCATAATGTCGAGGATTGAATTGAAAATGGAGGTAGCCTTGGTTTGGTTGCCAGATGTTGAGAATCAGGGCTTGAGTTGTAAAAGGAATTGCCCTTGTCTGAGTCGCACGATGTTGAGGATCGGGGCTTGGGATGAGCAAAAGAATATAGCCTCGACGAAAAAGCTGAGAAGGACGTTCTTGTTCGTGCAGAAGTTGCGGTGGCTGATGAAGTAATGTAATTGCTTCTTCTTCCTTGGAACGGTTGTTGATTAGTGGGGGTATCATGTTCCACTATCGTGACAAGTCCGTGAATAGCACTTTGGCCTGTCATTAGTCTTGATGCTGATGGAGATTGGCCTTTTGAAAAATATGCATTATGTAACTGCAATTGTAAATATGACGTATATGCAATGGATCAGTTACTATGAATGACATGATAATGTAACTACTGCAATCAGGCAGACACTCATGTGGTCATGTGAATGTATGAATGCAGTAAGCAGTAAAATAGGCAGGGATATGAGAAATGAATGTTCTTAAAGCCCATTGTAATAAACTCAACCCAACTGCAAAACGAGCAGTGTTAGTTTTACGGTTATAGTAGACAAAGCATACATGGCGTCTGTACCTGCACATGTAGCAGTCACTCAGTAACAGACAAATGCACATGCGGCGTCTGGTACCTGTAGTGAGCAATCAATTCTAGACTCTCGGATGAAGGCTTCTAAACCTCCCTAGGACAAAAGGAGGCGGGCCCCGACCCAAGACCATACCGCAAAGAGCAGTACAGCTGGGCCTCATGATGACCCCCTAAAACTCGGGAGGCCCGCACCTCCTCATGTACCTGAGGCCCGCCGGGATGACATGTCATCAGCTAAGGCTTCATCAGTTGGGGCCCCTTTTGTGATGTGCCTCCACCACGAGTTCCCTCGCGCGCCTCCAATCTTGAACTCCATCTCCGAGATCAGTCTTGTCGAATCATTGAAACAATGTCGAATTTTCATGCAACGGAAACAAGAAAAAGTGGGATATGCTATCAAAAGAATGAAAATCCAATCATTCATTAAGATGATATATTAATTGAATGGCGGGATCTCGACTTATGGAATTACAAAGTCAGACATTCACGCAGACTTCTTTATTTACTGCGAATTAACACCTCAAAGAAAAATAGAAAAAGTAACGTGTGTATAAGATAAAAATACGCACAATACGTCTAAATAATCATATTCAAATGAAAAACATGTTTGTCATGTTTTGGGATCTCATCAAGAATGGGACTGCGAAGTATAGAAAGCACAGCCTTGCATGTGTTCTGTTCATCGATTCGTGTTCGAATCTACGAGAAACTTCAACGGTCGAAATACACATGTGTGTAACCATCTTTCAATCTATTTTTATGTTTGAAAAGCTTGGAGACGATCCAACAGTTGGATCTCTAGAGATCCCCCCGGAAGTGGGAGTGCAGTATGCAGGCTAGCCGCAAACTGCACGTACGGACTTAGCTTCTGGGGTATTATCTCAGTCCTTGATCGTCATAAAAATGAAACAAAAATTTTTTCAAGACCATCACCCATTGGGGATCATTCGATATAAGAAGTCGAGGTCAGCCGACAAGCATAACCCCTTCGAAATGGACCCCCTTTTAGCCTGCAATGCTGGGAGACAGCGGAACTGAGAAACCCGAAGGTTCTCCGCTGCTCCCAAGCACGGGTTTCAGTCTACGAGACTGCAAATGACCACCTGAGTTTGCATCGATCCGACACCGGACGGGAAAGTCATGACCCGTCGAATACTTCCCTACATTCTGGCTGAGGTTGTCTTGCTTCGTCGGGGCTTGGTTTCATGTTAACATGTCACATGCAACAAGTTCAAAAAAAATACGAAAGGTGGTCAACCATGCTTTAAAGTGAAAGAGTGGCTACATGATTATGAGTAAAAGACTGAAAACTCACCGAGGGGTTGCCTCGCCCCGAGATTGCCTGGAGAGGAAGAAGGACAACTGGGAGTCCGTTAGAAGGCTACCTTGGAGCACCATACTTGGGTTGTGGCTGTGGCAGGAGGCGGTGTCGTCGGAGAGAAGGGTGTCAGCTGGTCGGCTGGTCGGGAGGCTTTGGCAGACCTAGGAGACACTCACCCCATCGCCTCGAACGACGGCCCTTCACAGAAGGTGCGCCAAAGACGATTTGTTGCTCTTTCCCCGCGATGTGATGTCCTGAAGACCATCCTCGAGCCTCACCCCGGAGAGTTCGCCCTCGACATGGAAAATCATCATGAAAGTCTTGTAACAGCTTTTAATCAATCCCGACGGCAACATCAGAGATAGACCACCTTCCCCCCTCTTATTTTAATTTGCTGCAAAAGAGGTGGAGCAGGGGAAGCCTGTAGCCTTCTTCTTCAGTTTCTTCTTTCGGATCTCAAGCTCGGTCTTTCTTCGATTTTTTTCCTCGGGATCCAAGGCATCCCCTCTTGATCCACTTTGATTTCAGGAAGATAGCTCCCTCCGTCATGCTATCCTTCCCCAAGGACGGAGGCTAACTCCTCTTCTTCCCTCCAGAAACAGATATGTCTGAGCCTCCATCTTCTATAGTACTCGGTCTTGACTCGCCCTCAACCTCAGCACTTTCCTGGTGTAGCTCTAGCCACGCCAGCGGCCGATTTAATCAACAACAACTCCATACCAGCAGCTCCAACGAGCTGCTCTTCAAAGGCAGCGACTATAGTTCCTTCTCAGCTTCACGCAAGAGGACCAAAGCCTCCCTTTGTTGGAAACGCTGGCGGGCACTCGCTGCAATCTGCCGGAAAAATCGACAGACTCACCGGGAAAAATCGTTAGGCTCTCTGAGAAAAAAATCTGATAATTTTCTGGGGGAAGACTCACTGCAACAACTCTCCATCAAATCAACATTACAAAAGAATTTAAAGGAAAAATTACTAGACTACTCACCCAAAATAAAACAAATCTACCGTTACCAAAAACCACGACAACAATCTCTTAATCTACTCATTAAAAAATATATTAAATTCAAGATTAAATTCTCCGACATAAATTGTCTTAAATTAATTTTATTTTCAACACTCCCCTTAAAATTGATTTTCTTCATAACTCCAAGAATGCTCCTCATCTTGCAGAAAACATCCACTCTAAGAGGCTTCGTAAAAATATCTGCAACTTGATTGATAGGATTCCTCACCAACGCTTGAGCAGATTTGTTGTGACAAAGATCATGGTTTGTTTCATTCTCTGTCAAGCCTATCTCTTTCAACATTCTACTTAGATTGCGTGACAAGCGCATGCCGTAATCACAATATATTCAGCCTCATAGGAAGATATAGTATGGAAGCATGTACACATGTCTTAACAGTAAAATGATATGTCTTAATAGTAATATCCCATCTTTGTTTGCCTATTACATCTCAAGCAGCTGACCAATGTTTTCTCTTTTCATCGTATCTTGGCTGATTTGTCAGCCAAATAAGCTTGCTAGCATGTTGATGCGATTATCTCTGTTCCTCAGGACTAATTGCTTTACCTTTGTACTCGGGGCTTCCGCGGGCTGAACAGGTGACTGATTGACAAGTTGTTGCTTTTATGGAAAGCTTATACCGAAACAAGTTTCTTGCTTAATTTTTTCCTCTTCTAGGATTTAATATTTTCCCCTACTCCTCGGGGCAAGAGGAAAGTTGTGATATCAACAAATATAGCGGAGACGTCTTTGACATTGGAGGTTATTTTACTTTTTTTGTCTGGCAACGATATTTTCCCAAGCCTTTGGGCAAGTTAATTCACCTTTCTATTTCCTGTTCTATGTAGGGTGTTGTGTATGTCATTGACAGCGGGTTCTCCAAACAACAATTTTATAATCCGGTAACTCAATCTTCTTTCTGTGTCAGATTTATTTTTGAGAGACTAAGACATCATACTGTCCAATGATTATAGTTGTTGGAATGATTCCGTACCAATCTGGAGAGAATTCGCCAATTTTTCCCAGTTTTTTTTATCTCCTATGTAGGGATTATACATCACATGAATGGTTCTTGCCCAGTGTAGGATGTGATTAATCCAGCTGCTGGCGAAGTACATGTATCTACAAATGTAGTTGACCGTTATTACTTTTCTATGCTTAATCTGCAGATTACAGACATCGAGAACCTTGTGGTGGCACCTATATCTCAGGCATCTGCTAGACAGAGAGCTGGTAGGGCCGGAAGAGTTCGTCCTGGAAAATGTTACAGGTGATTGTGGGAGGTTTGACGTATGAAATGATGTTTGATCTCCCAAGTATATTTTATTCGGAAAAGCCTTCCTCCTGAAGAAGCTGCTGCTTGCTTTTTTACTTCCAAACCAGGTTGTACACAGAAGAGTATTTTCTCAAGGAGATGGCTGCTCACGGTATTCCAAAGATTCAGAGATGAAACCTCGTTTCATGCGTAATTCAGGTACTGCTGGCATTAGTCTGATCGTATTTCAGCCAATCAGGCTGTTGTTTGTGAGTTTTCGAGGGAGAAAGAAGTGCTTTCAATTGTGGTCCAAATGGAGCACACAGAAATGCCATTGCCTTCTTTGAACGTTTTAGTTAGTGATCTCAAATGATGGAAATTAATTGGTAAAGTAATCGGCTAAGGCATTATTTTTATGTAGGAAAGAGGTTTTTACCATTTTTTTTTCTTTTTCATCTTACAGTTGAAAGCTCTTGGGATAGATAATATACTAGGCTTTGACTGGCCGGCTTCTCCATCGCCAGAATCAATGATTCGGGCACTTGAGATACTCTACTCTCTTGAGGTGCTTTACGACGATGTAAAACTTACTTCGCCTGTTGGATTTCATGTTGCTGAAATACCCTTAGTATGAAACCCTTTTCTTTCATTTTGCATATCCAGCAATCAAAGCTATGTACCCATTCACAGTTGTTATATTTATATTATCACAGAGTCTCACTTCATGGCGTCTCTTTATTCTATGTCGACAATAATAACAGAAGTTGAATCTTGATAAAGTGGTGATGTGGTCCTCCCAAATACTTACCTCAAAGTTCCGTTTCCCTTTTTCTTTTGTATTTCTTTTTCGATGATTTGCTAATTTTCGTTTTCTACGATAGCACACTTTTTGAAAGTTAGTGCTGTGCTGTGTAATTTTATTCACAGTGTTGAATATGGTGAGGCTGCCAGTGTGTTTTAAATTAACAAGTTGAAGCATTCTGGTTTAAACTTATGACATATTTCTCCTTCCCGCCTACTTCTCTAGAGTGAAACAGGAGGTAATAATTACTGATGACAAGTTTTCTGCAGGAGCCAATGATTTCGAAGATGATGTTGTCTTCCAACCAACTAGGCTGTTCAGAGGAGGTACTCACAATTTCGGCAGTACTTTCTGTTTAAGTAAACCCTTCTGACCTTACAGAATAGATGTAAACGCATGGAGTTCATTTGGAAACAATTTCAGTAAGCTTTTCACAAATTGATCAAATTATGGGTTGGTAGTCTATTTGGGTCGCTGGTCGTGGAGTACGCATGGAATTCGATGAGGCCAAAATGCGTTTTGCTGCAGCTGAGGTACGTGTTTAATATATATCCCGATTTAACTCACTTGTTTGAAACCGCACTCATGCACAACTCGGCCAGAACGTTATAATATTTAGCAACTGTATCAATCATATCATTTTGTTTATAGTTGGGACAACCTCTTTGCGCTCTTCCCTACGTAGATATCTCATTCCTTACAGAAGTTTATATCCAATTTTGTTTTTACTACTTTTTGCAAGTGCCTGAAGGCCAAGCTTCTTCTTTCTTGCAGGGTGACCATGTGACATTCCCTAAACGTCAACAAAGGATTCCTTGAATCTGGGAAATCATCCAATTGGTGTTACAAGAATTATATTAATTACCACGCCATGGTATGAGCTCAATTTTCAACCCGTGTGTATGCTGTTATATTTTTAATGTTGTTGCTTGTGTTGTGAAGAAAAAAGTCGTTGAAATTAGAGAACAACTTTAAAGAATAGCCCAGAGGTTAGGCATAGACCTTAAATCTTGTGAAGGAAATTTGCAGGTTAACTTCTGCAGACCCATGCTAGAACTTCTATTTTGTTTTAGTTTCATTGTTCAATAGAAATGGTAGCTTAGCTGGCTGTTTCGCCCATTAATTTTTATTTTATCTCGCAGGCCGTAAGGAAGGCGGTGACTGCTGGGTTCTTCGCCAACGCCTGCGTCTTGAAGTGAGTTCCTTCAATTGGCTTTTCACAACCTCTGGTTTACAACCTTTTGGATCTAATCCCTAGAAATACTGTTGCTTCTTGTGTTGGGCTTATGTAACGAAAAGCCATACAGTCACAATGGGATGTACAAGACACTCAGAGCATCGCAGGAAGTTTACATCCACCCATCATCGGTGTTATTTAGGTGAGCACATCATATCCATCCAATAAAAAAGTATATATGTGTTTGGTTGAATGCATATCTGTCAGCACTACAACTTCTCCGTTCATTCCTCTCCTAGGATTGACTCTGAGTTTAGTATTAGATGTGGCCATGTCTTCCTTTTTACTGAATTTTGTGCTACTCGATCATTTCTTGTGACACAGAGTCAATCCGAAGTGGGTTCCATATCAGACTATCATTTCAACTGACCGGCGGTACATGCGCAACGTCATCTCGATCGAGCCTTCTTGGTTGACTGAAGTTGCCCCTCACTTCTACCAAAAACAAGGACTTTGATACTCCATTCTATGCTTCCTAATACCCGAATCGGATCAAGTGAATACTACAAATGCGGAATGAGCCAATGCCTTTGTTTATGTTCATCTTTCGGGTACTAAAAGAAGTCCTAGATGAAATTGCACATGTGAGTTGTTCAGGCCATCTTAGCATTAACCCCGAGTTACGTTGCAAGAGGATCATACTTCGGAAGACACTTGTAACAATTTTGCAATCTCATCATTTCTTCGCATTCGGAAAAAGGCTTATTTCGAAAGATTCCTAAGTTATTCCTTTAGTCATATATCTTAGACGGTGTTTTGAATTCTGTACTGCTCCGAGGGTGTGAAATGCTTCGGAAGTTGCCGAGAAACATTCGTAAGCTGTCCAGTCTTATTTATCTCGATATAACCGGGACAAAAGTCTTGCAGGAGATGTCACCACGTATCGGCAATCTAACGAAACTCGAGATACTCTCAGACTTTGTCGTGGGAAAAGAAGTCGATCAGGATTTGAAGCAACTGGGACCACTCGGACACCTTCAACGAGAGCTGCACGTTTGTAATTTGCTCATTGTAGATGACGTCGAAGATGCAAGGATTGCTAATCTATCCGGAAAGGTAGCGGTTCTCAAATTAAGCTTGGATTGGGGATGGTCTTCTGAAATTTCACGTGAGGAGGACCATCAATTCAAGCTCCTTGACAATCTGCAACCTCCGAGGAAGATTGAATCGCTTGAAATATGTCGCTATTGGGCCAAAAGATTCCCAAAATGGTTTGATAATCAATACAGTTTGAATTATGTCATAAGTATAACCCTGACAGGTTGTAAAAGCTTGAATTCACTGCCACCATTTGGAGAACTTCCCTTGCTGGAAAGGTTGGAAATGAGCGGTCTTAAAGGGATGTCTTCCATAGTTCCCGAGTTTTACGAGTATAGAGGGCCATTTTTTCAGTCATCGAGGATGTTGAGCTTCAAGAACATGGGTGCCTGTGAGAAGTGGCTGTCCAACAGAGGGGATGAGAACGACCACCTATTCCCCTGCCTCCACCAGCTCATCGTGATGAACTGCCCCAAACTGAAAGGAGGGTGCCCTCTTAGCCTTCTGTCCCTCATTGAATATAATATTGGTAGCTGCGAGAATTTGTGACATGTCTGGCTAGCCTTACTTCGATGACCAAGATGGTAATTAGTGGAATTCAGGAGCTGGTTCACGTTGGGGAGAGTTTGACAACCTCTTGGGTCGCGCTTGAAAAGATGAAGATTGTGAGGTGTCCTCGATTTAAGTCCTTTGTGGAAGGGGATGGAGTGAGGCAAGTTCCACATAATCTAAAGGTCCTTGAAATTGAAGGTTGTGGAGAGTTAGAGAAGCTGTCGGATGATTTATGTAAGCTTACATCTCTTAGTGAGATGAGTGTTGGTTATTGTAAGAAGCTGTGTTCCTTTCCTAGTGGAGGATTGCCTTCTTCATTAAGAAGATTGAAGCTCTGGGGTTGCCCAAGTCTGCCGAAGTCACAACTGATTAGCATCAGGCTTCTGGATTATCTCGAGGTGCTTACTCTATGGAATATGGAGGGACTGATGTCGATTACGGAATTAGTCGGTGTTGGTAGTCCCCTCTCTCTGTCTCTGCGGGAATTGAAAATTCAGAATTGTGAAAGCCTTACGACATTGACGGACGGCTTGCAACACCTGTCCGCACTATTTGATCTTAATCTCAGGATTGCTCAGCATTAGAGATGGAGATATTCCCTTCACTCCCTATCCTTCTTTTACCTTGTCAGATGTCCAAAGGTGAACTCTTTGCCTCATGACATGCACCGCCTCACATCCCTCAAAACACTATCTATTTATGACTGTCAAGGCATCACGAGACGTCTGACTCCCAACCTGGAATCTCTTTCGATTGGACATCAAAATCTAAATCAACGAATTGGGGAGTGGGGGTTGAGGGGTCTCACCGCCTTACGAGGATTGGATATTTGGGGAGCGATGGAATGTGTGGAAAGAGCTGGATTGTTTTCCTCCTCCTGGTGGTGATGATGGAGACTGGAGTTGCCTCCTCCCTTCATCCCTCGTCGATTTGTCTATTATACGTATGAAGAAGTTGGAGAGGGTGGGTAGGGGACTCAGACACCATCTCACCTCCCTTCAATCTTTGATTATTTATTATTGTGAGAGGCTGAGGTGTTTACCAGACGACGGCCTCCCTGACTCCCTGGAATATCTCCGTATTGAGGGATGTACGGAGGAGTTGATGGAGAACTGCAGGAAGGGAAAAGGGGAATATTGGCATTCCCACCTCTGACACATCCCATATATTGATATTATTTGATATTAGGGGGTATTAATATTATTATGTGTGTTTTTGCTTTTACTTTTGTATCCCACTCGTCCCAGTAATTTCGAACAAACGAATTTATTTTCAAACACACAATGAATTTAACTTTCTTATCCCTGCCAGTTCCGTATTATCTTTCCCAGACTCTTTTTTCTTTTTCTTTTTTAGATTTGTCGGAGTTGTAGATAATATTTTATGGATGGATATATTGGAAAATTATTAAAAAACAATGATATATATAAATTATAACAAGGGTGGAAGTTTAATCTTACAGATTAGAAAACTGTTCAATTCGTCATTTTGGGGGGTTGGAAAACCTTCTCACTATATATAATAAAATATGTAATTTTATTTCACGAATTACAAAATCTTAAATCGGTTGACATGAAGAAGAGCATAACCAGTGGTGGTGAAGCCATGGGAACTGGAGCTAAACATGGGTCAACGCTAAAATCCCGTGTCTATAAATCCCGTGAGTTCAGGCATAATATGAAAGCATGTACACATGTTTGAACAGTAAAACACATGTAGAAAAAAACGTGCACGTGTCTGAACAGAATCGCCGACATGTTTGAACAGTTGCCAATGTCGGCGGTTACTTGTCCGAACTCATGGGAGTCCCGGACACGGGATTTTAGCCGTGACCGATGAACATGGCCCCGTAGCTTTTAGAGATAATTGAATTTGACCCTCCGAACCATTGGATAGTTCAATTCGGCCCCCCTCAAGAAAATTTTCTAGCTTTGCCACTTAGCATAGCTACATTTTGGAGGCCGAAAGCAAGGTCATTTACGCAGCATACTTCACACGCTATAAATACACTGGAAGTACAAAAGAAACAAAGATTGTTCGCTCCGGAAGTGACCGCTAGACAAGTCGGATCCAAACATGTCGGAAATCTCGAGCAACTGGTGTTCGCAGGTCCGTTGTATGGTCGCCGTATGAGTGAAGAAAGAGAGGAGAAGGCAGCGGACAGACACCCTTAAGCGGAAGCACTTACGGATTCACATACCTTGTAAAGGCCGAATTCATCAATTCGGGAAAAGATTCACACCGAATTCGGGAAAAGTTCACATACCACGAAAGGTCGTGAGAGTTGGGAAACAGGCAAAGTTTCCATAACCCATTAGTGGCGGCTTCTCCAGCCTGGTGAGAGAAGCGGGGGATATGTTTCGCGGGCGAAATACCTTCTACGCCCTAGAAACGGACAAATTCATGCACACGATATCCCCTTGGAAAAGAATAGTCCCGGTCGATGTTGTCATGGTAAGGAGCTCAAAAGAGTTCAACCTCGTTCATATCGTTTGCTCTAGGAATCGCTTGCTTAACTAGTCGGGCCTAGTAATCCCTTATTTCGGGCATGAGACCAGGTGGAGCCATCGCCTCCTGCATAGCCATCCCTCTTCCACGCATTTCGAGTATTTCTGAAGAGATCATTTGTGGGTGTCTCTATTTGATAGTCGTTATACTATCGGTTTCTCACTTGGTCATGTATAAACAACTTTTATTTTTATTTGCTTAAAATAATAAATATTTAGAGGTCTTGAATTAACTTGAGGCTAAATCTTAATGTCTTACGTATCAACGTGAATGTCTTGAGTATGTCACTTTGTTCCCTTGTGGGCTAAACAAGGTTTTACGAGCATCCTGGAATTGGAAGATTTCACATGATGATACGGGCGCTTGGTTACCAAAGCGACTCGCTCGTTGAGATCCGTGAAATCTGCTTGTGTGATAATATATTACATTAATTATGGATTTACATAATTTATTTTTCTAGCATTCAACTCGATTGTCGAGTTGGGAGGGAAGGTTTGATAAGCATCCTGGGATTGGGAGATTTCACATGATGATACAGGTAATTAGTCACCAAAGCGACTCGCTTGTTGAGATCCGTTGAGTCGCTAATGTGATACGTGTTGTGGAGTTTGTAACATTTGCTTAAAGCTTGATGGTAACACAACCAAAGATTGAAAGCCTTGAGTAATCATGTTTTAAAAAGCTTGAGGGAGATCTTAAATTTATGATGATATATTATTTTAGTGGGAGCACTTCAACTTAATCATCTAATTGTTTTTATTAGTGGGAGTTATTATTGTTGACGCTCATTAGAGCATTATCCAACATTATCCAACTTAATCATCTAATTGTTATTTTAGTGGGAGCACTTCAACTTAATCATCTAATTGTTTTTATTAGTGGGAGTTATTATTGTTGACGCTCATTAGAGCATTATCCAACATTATATTTTCTTGATATTGTGTTGGATGTTGAGGCTTCTTACGTACACCACTCTCATTAATTGAATTATTCTTTTTAAAAGGTCGAGTGGTGTTGTTTTGAAACTACCGCAGTCGATGATAAATTTGAATAATCATGCTAATTACTATGATATTAGTGCGATATCGACTGATTTCTAACCAGGAGAGTGCCACTTGAAGTCCACTTGGATTTTATAATTATTGTACGTGGTTCATTATTATGATTTACTTGGTTAGTGGGACCATCGCATTACTATCTTATTTGATAGACATGATTATGTGACTGTCGTATTTGACACTTGCTTTATACATGTGGAATATCAGATTTGATTATCGTTGATTATCTGGTTTATTCTGTGCACATTCTTAAAAGTCTTAAGGGTTTAGGTTTTAGGGTGCCTATCTTGAGCATGACGGTAATGTCAAGTTTGTACGTCTCGTATGACACCATAAATGTTTTCTTGAGATATTTATGTTTTGAGACATATAAAGCAGTAGTGGTCGGTTTATTTCATCCGGCTTCTTTGAGGCATAAAGTTTACGAATGATTACCCTGGTTTCACCGAGGTATACAGGTTACAGTGGGTATTATCTGACCTTGGTTCAATATAAAGATAACGGATATATTTGGTTGTATCCGGGTTACGGATGACTACTCCGGTTTCACTAAGTATTTAGGTTACAGAGATGGTTTTCTCTGACTTTGTCAAACATTAAGGTTACGGAAGTAGATGATTTCATTTGGCTTTTCTGAAGCATTAAGGTTACGAATGTGTACTCTGATTTCTCTAAATTATTAAGGTTACGGATTGTACACTCCGACTTCAGAGAAAGAGTTATTTGATTTTTTAAAGAAAATCTTGAGACTTGGTGCTTGGTCTTGAGTATGACGGTTTTGTTAATATAGTTTGTCTCTTATACAGCACAATGCAGTTCACGTGCATTAAGGTTTATGAGACATATTACAAAGCGGTTATGCTCTATTGTCTTTCTAGCTCATTATGGGCATAACGTTACAGAAAGATGAGGATCGACCAAAAATAACATCATCAGATCACATTCAGGGATGTTATTTTCGGCTACACCACCACATTGACCTATTGACGTTAGTGTTGCCGGCGCTCGTGATCATGGTTGTTCAACACCATTAAATGGTGTAACGACGGCTATGGTTCAGTGTTAGTAGCATGGATGGTCAGGGTTGTTTTTGAGATGTTGTCTCGTATATTGTGTTTTTTGCTATGGCCATATTGTATACATCCTGAGAGTCATTTTCAAAACTAAAATGTTCTTAAAAGCTTTGTAATTGATCATAGCCCAAGTAGGAGAATGTTAGAATTTTATTTTACTTTTTTATTATTTTATTTTGTTTTATAAAAATTCTGTTGGGCTATAATCAACTACTAATTTAAGTTTTCGAAAACCGGGCTGCGTTACGATATACGAGACAATGCATGATAACTCGTTCAGTTTGGGTGATTTTTTATTTGAGCTTTTGTGGCATCTCGGTTTGTTATTGATGTGGGCTGGATGGCATTCGGTGTAGGCCCGGTGTGTTGACGTAAGCTTGTGATGGAAGGGCCCGTCACACCTTCATTAACAGGTGCTAGGTACCCTCTCCCACTTGCCATAACCCTAACAGTAGTGCTCCATTGGTCGTCGGCAAGTCAGGGAGAGGAAGACCCAGATCACCGGTTTTGCCTTGTGTTTTGCAAATTTCATCGGACAATGCTAGAGATTGCGTTAAAGGCTTGATAATCGAGTTATTATAAAGGTACGTTAATGCCAAGTACGTAACTTGTTTTCCGTACGTTTCGTGTCCTAAATTCAATTACGATGATCCTGGATTGGATTGATTTTCTTACATAATTTGCAATGTTAAAAAAAAAAGTTTCATGAGCAGAGTCGGAGGCTACCATTATGTCATATTATGACTTCCTGGGTGACAGTTGATGCATGTGATCCAGGTCGAATTGAGGATAAACTCTCACAAACACATCGGGATGATTGAATCATTATCGAATGTAGTCGAGACGTGATTTTTACGTGTATCTCAGGTATTTATATTGGTTCTGGGGTTTGACATAAATAAAACCATCGGCTGTAGCCAAAATTTTGAAATATTTTTTTATAGCCTTAAATATCTTATGATATTATTCTAACAGCGAATTCGTGGACCCACAGAAGTGGAAATAAAGTTAAAGAGTAATATAAAGTGAACTCATCACTTGCTATGCCATTCACAGAAGAAGATTATTACTGTCAAAGTAGACATGATTGAGAGGAACAAAGATTTCCATCTCCCCATATGCGTGTCCGTCGTGTTTGTGTTTATGATCATCTTTGTGGTAATTAGAAGTTATGTGTTGAGGCCGTTTTCACCATATATTAACAAACACATTGGAAAGAGGAATGTAGTCCGATAAAAGTTGCTTAAAATCATCATCAATTCTCTTTTGCATTTGAAAATCTTAGTCTAACTCGAAGTAAAATTTCGACCTGGATATCGAGGTCGCCACCCTTGGACTTTGGACAATCTTACGAGTACATTTTTCCTGTATGGTTGTAGCCCCCTGACCCGGTAGTTAAAACATAGTACAGTAATTGCAGAGAATAGAAACGTCAAGCCTCGAACCTGGTCTGTGCCTCCTTGTTATACCTTCTTTTTCTCACCGAGCTTTTGGAGTAGATGTATACAGTCCTACAATGGAGGACTGAGATGGACTCGGACGAACGTCTCCTAGAGGCTTCCTTTAGGCGAGGTGAGCAATAAACCACTGTTCCATACTCGGCCAAAGTCCCAAGCTTCTGCAAGTACCGCTCCGCTAGAAACCACCTATTTTTGTTCGTTGTTTTTAAGCAAAAGACTCTATTCTAATTTTGTTTGATTAATTAATTCATTGGGGAGGGTTGTGGAAACGGCTAACGATACGTGCACGTAACGGTTACGTAGTTTACTAAAATCGCTTTTATTTTTAGTAAAGTTTACTAAAAATCGATCTTTTTTAGTAAAATTATACTTCAAAATTAGTAAAAGATTTAGTAAAGTTTACTAATTTTTCACTGTTCACAGTTAGTAAACCTTACTAATTTGCGTTTAGTAATTTCACCCGGTTATTTTCAGATTATTTTAGTAATCGTTTACAAAAAAGATCGGTGATTTCTTCATTTTTTTAGTAACTTTTACGAAAAATTTACTGTTCAAGTTTAGTAAATGATTACTAAACTTTTTAGTAATATTGTCATCTGATTTACTACTTTTTGTTTATTAATTTTTACTAAAAATTTACTGTTCATCTTTAGTAAAAAGTACTAATTTTACATAGTAAAAGTTCAATGTTTAGTAATTTTTTCGATTGGCTTTTGACTGAAATTAGTACTAATTTACTAATTTATTTAGGAAGATTAGTAAAATACTGTTTAACATAGTAAAATTGTTTGGAAAATACAAAAATGAATTTTGGTTTCGTAATTTTTTACTAATTTCTGCGCGAAATTTTAATAAAATTTGGTAAACAATTACAAAATATTTTAGTAATAAACTAAGCTAAACAGTAAATTTCGAACCTAATTACTAATATATGGTCATTGTGAAATGACCAATTTGCCCCGATTAAAATTTACAAAATGCTTTACCAACCCAATTAGTAAATTTTAATCGGGGGCAAATTGGTCATTTCACGACTACCATAGGTTAGTAATTAGGCTCGAAATTTACTGTTTTGCTTAGTAAATTACTAAAATATTTTGTAATAGTTTACCAAATTTTATTAAAATTTCTCACAGAAATTAGTAAAAAATTACCAAACCAAAATTCATTTTTAGTAATTTCCAAACAATTTTACTATGTTAAATAGTATTTTACTAATCTTCCTAAATATATTAGTAAATTATTACTAATTTCAGTCAAAAGCCAACCGGAAAAATTACTAAACATTGAACTTTTACTAAGTAAAATTAGTACTTTTTACTAAAGATGAACAGTAAATTTTTAGTAAAAATTACTAAACAAAAAGTAGTAAATTTGATGACAATATTACTAAAATGTTTAGTAATCATTTACTAAACTTGAACAGTAAATTTTTCATAAAAGTTACTAAAAAAATGAAGAAAACACCGATTTTTTTCGTAAACGATTACTTAAATAATCTGGAAATAACCGGGTGAAATTACTAAACGCAAATTGGTAAAGTTTACTAAATGTGAACAATAAAAAATTAGTAAACTTTACTAAATATTTTACTAATTTTGAAGTATAATTTTACTATAAAAGATTGATTTTTAGTAAACTTTTCTAAAAATAAAAGCGATTTTAGTAAACTAAGTAACCGTTACGTGCACGTATCGTTAGCCGTTTTCGAGGGTTGTTGGTTTTATCTATAATATTAAGAAAGTGGTCAGCCACGTGAACACGTCACATTGTAAGAAGGGATTGATTCCAATCTTATTATTTATTGGATGCAATTATTATTTGAGATCCAATCTTTAAAAAAGATGAAAAAAATATATTTGTATGCACAAAACGACAAAGACTTAGCAAGTTGGGCTTATGTAACAAAAAAATAAAAATTGTGACGTTTAAAATTTAAATAAATTTAATTAAAAAAATTTTGTACGTAATGGAAATTTGTTCTAGAGTTTTATTAAGTGGTGATAATAAATAATAAAAACAAATGTCATCATCGTCATCATCAAGACTCGTGGGAGTGGGGGAAAGTCTTCGGGTCAGTTGGTTTAATAATATTGCCTTTGCCTCTGTGTAAGTGTTTCAGGAAGACAAACCATTCCAAAAGAGAGAGAGAATATGGATTTCATCTCCCCCGTCCTCAAACTGGTTGGCTCTCAACTCATCGCCGAGTATGCCCGGATCCACAGCATCTCCGACAAGCTCAACTCATGGGGGGAGAAGCTGCCCTGGATCCAAGCCTTTTTGGATTCTGCTGAGGAAAAGCAGATGTACGACAATGACTCTGCTACTGTCCTGTGGCTCGCTGACCTCAGGGACGTCGTCTACGACATGGAGGACCTGCTCGACCACTTCTCTGTCGAAGCCAAGCGGGGCGAGTCCAAGGCCCAGTCGTCCAAACTCCCACACTGCCTCATCGCTTGCTGCTCTCCTTTCCGCCCGCGCACCCTGATCTCTGGCCATTATATGGCCAATGAGATCGATGACATCGACAGAAGATTAAAGGATGTCTTTGAAAAAATTCCCTCGCTCCAATTAGTCCGGAACTCGAGGAGCGAGCGTCACAGCTACCAGCCCCGTTTCGAAACCACATCCCTGCCCGAGCCAAAGTTCGTGGGCAGGGAGAAGCAAATGGTGGAGCTGCTCGCTCGATTGACCAGATCTGAAGCAACCCAAGGCTCCGTCCAACCCTTTACAGTTGTTTCGATCGTGGGGATGGGAGGACTCGGTAAAACTACCATCGCACAAGAGTTGTATAATCACGAGTCCTTGAAAACTGCGGACTTCGCAGTCAAAGCCTGGGTCTGTGTCTCCGAAGTCTTTGACATGGCCGCCATCACCAAGAGCATACTGGACCAGGTACCCCCGTCTTCGTCCAGTGCGGAGAAGGATCTTAATCAGCTTCAGAGTTCTCTGAGCGACAAGTTATCTGGAAAGAAGTTCCTCCTTGTGTTGGACGATGTCTGGAGCGATAATTATGAAGAGCTCGAGTCCCTGCTGAAGCCCTTATATTCCGGGAGTAAAAGAAGCAAGATTCTGCTCACAACAAGAAACTTGGAGGTCGCTAGACTGATGGGGGATCCTGATTCGAAGCAGTTGGAATTAATGTCATTGGAGGAGTGCTTGTCTCTGCTTGCCTATCACTCCATAGGTGAGAAAAACTTTGAAGGCCACCCACATCTTCAAGAGATTTCCGTTCAATTGGCTAAAAAGTGTAAGGGTCTGCCTCTTTCTATTAAGGCGATAGGAGGTTTGCTGCGTTTCAAAACTGACGATGAACAGTGGAAGCAAGTGTTAACTCATGGTTCTTGGGACAGAGAGGTGGGAAAGATCCCTCCAGCTTTGAAGTTGAGCTACGTTCATCTTCCCATTCACTTGAAGAGATGTTTCGCAGCTTGTGCTTTATTCCCCAAGGATTACGTATTCGACCAAGACGAGTTAATTCGATTGTGGATCATACAGGGTTTGCTGCAAAAAGGGACTGCCCGAACTCTCCGAGAGGCGGGGATGGAGAATCTCCGTCGGCTGGAGGCCTTGTCATTGCTTCAGAGAACAAGGGATGATAAGAATTTCTATTCAATGCATGATCTTATGAATGACCTCGTGAAATCAGTCGATGCCTACTCATATTTCAGTTCTGATGAGTTTAAAGAAGGCTCCACCTCTTGCGAAGTGTTGTTCCTTGACAAAGTTCGTCATGCTGCAGTGGTTACACAGTTATATGAACGTTGTCGCTCGAAGAGATTTGAGGCGTTTCGCTCAATGAAGAAGCTGAGAACATTTATGCCATTTCAAATCTCAGAAGAGCGAGAGGGAATTGCCTTTGTTTCTGATGATGTGATACAAGACTTGATCGTGGATATGAAGAATCTAAGAATGTTGTCGTTACGCTTCTTTAAAATTGAGCAGGTGCCAGACCAAATTGGAGAGTTGAAACTGTTACGTTCCGTAGATTTTTCTCATACAGATATCCAAGTGCTGCCGAAATCCATTTGTGACCTGGTGGAGTTGCAATCTCTACTGCTCCGAGGGTGTTGGAAGCTTCAAAGGTTGCCGAAAAGCATTCACAAGCTGTCTAATCTTCTCCACCTCGACATAACCGGGACAAAAGTCTTGCATGAGAAGATGCCGCCACGTATCGGCGATCTAACGAAACTCGAGATACTATCAGACTTTGTCGTGGGAGAAGAAGTCGGTCAGGATTTGAAGCAACTGGGACCACTCGTACACCTTCAACGAGAGCTGCACGTTCGTAATTTGCTCAATGTAGATGACGTCGAAGATGCGAAGATTGCTAATCTATCCGGAAAGGAAGCGGTTCTCAAATTAATCTTGGATTGGGGATGGCGTTATGAAATTTCACGTGAGGATGACCATCAATTCAAGCTCCTCGACCATCTTCAACCTCCGAAGAAGATTGAATCACTTGAAATATGTCACTATGGAGCCAAAAGATTTCCAAAATGGTTTGATAATCAATACAATTATGTCATGAGCATAACCCTGACAGGTTGTAAAGGCTTGGATTCACTGCCACCATTTGGACAACTTCCCTTACTGGAAAGGTTGGATATGAGCGGTCTTGAAGGGATATCTTCCATAGGTCCCGAGTTTTATGGGTCCAGAAGGCCATTTTTTCGGTCATTGAAGAGCTTGAGCTTCAAGGACATGGGTGCCTGGGAGAAGTGGTTGTACAACGAAGAGGAGGAGAACGACTCGCCATTCCCTTGTCTCCGACAGCTAATCATGGAGGGGTGTCCCAAACTAAAAGGAGGGTGCACTCTTAGCCTTCCATCACTCGTCGAATTTAACATTGATGGCTGCGATGGGGGATTGTTCACATGTCTAGCAACCCTTACGTTGATGACCAAGATGGAAATTAGCCATATCCCGGAGCTGGTTCTCTTTGAGGGGAGTTTGGCAACCTCTTGGGTCGCGCTGGAAGAGATGAAGATTGTGGAGTGACCTCAATTTGAGTCCTTCGTGAAAGGGGATGGAGGGAAACAAGTTCCACCTAATCTAAAGGTTCTTAAAATAACAAGTTGTGGAGAGTTAAAGAAGCTGCCGGAAGAGTTATCTGAACTTACAACTCTTAGTGAGATGATTGTTGGTTATTGTGAGAACCTGTTTTCCTTTCCTAGTGGGGGATTGCCTTCTTCGTTAAGAATATTGAAGCTTAAAGGCTGCCCAATTCTACCACAGTCCCAGCTGATTAGCATCAGGCTTCTGGATTATCTCGAGGAGCTTAGTCTATCGAATCTGGAGGGACTCGTGTCGATCACGGAATTAGTTGGTGTTGGTAGTCCCCTCTCTCAGTCTCTGCGGAAATTAGAAATTCTGGATTGCGGAAGCCTTACGACTTTGGCGGACAGCTTGAAACACCTGTCCGCACTCTCTGATCTTACTCTCTCGGATTGCCCAGCATTAGAGATTGAGATATTCCCTTCACTCCCCTGCAATCTGTCCAAGTTTGGACTTGCCGGATGTCCAAAGGTGAAGTCTTTGCCTTATAACATGCACCACCTCACATCCCTCAAAATACTAGCTATTTATAGCTGTGAAGGCATCACGAGTGGTCTGCCTCCCAAACTGGAATTTCTTTCTATTAGACTTCGAAATCTGAATCAACGAATTGGGGAGTTGAGGTTGAGGGGTTTCACCGCCTTACGATTGTTGAGCATCTCGGGAGAGCATGTGGATGAGATGGAGTGTTTTCCGCCTTGTGGTAATGATGATGCAGGCTGGAGTCGCCTTCTCCCTTCGTCCCTCATCCATTTGGAAATTAACGGTATGAAGAAGTTGGAGAGGGTGGGTGGGGGACTCAGACACCACCTCACTTCCCTTCAAACTTTGGGCATTTCTAACTGTCCGAGGCTGAGGTGTTTACCAGACGATGGCCTCCCTGACTCCCTAGAATTGTTCAGCATTAGGGGATGTACGGAGGAGTTGGTGGAGAAATGCAGGAAGGGGAAATGGGAATATTGGCATTCCCACCTCCGACTTATCCCACAAGTTGTTATTGAGTAAGATGCATATAGTTTTATCTTGGGTATTATGTGTTTCTCCTTCTACTTTTGTAATAACCTCTGTTTACCGATATAGACATTGTTCTGGAAAATAATTAAAAGATAACGATATATATAAATTATAAGAAGGGTGGAAGTTTAATCTTACAGATTAGGAAACTGTTCAATTCATCCTTTTGGGGATTGGAAAACCTTCCCAATATATAATAAAATATGTAATTTTATTTCTCGAATTATAAATTCTTAAATCAGTTGACATGAAGAAGAGCATAACCAATGGTGGTGGAGCCATGGGGACTGGAGGTAAACATGGATCAACGCTAAAATCCCGTCTATAAATCCCCTGAGTTCAGACATAGTATGAAAACATGTACACATGTCTGAGCAGTAAAACACATGTAGAAAAAAACGCGCACATGTCTGAACAAAATCGCCGACATGTCTGAACAATTATCAATGTCGGCGGTTACATGTCCGAACTCTTGGGAGTCCCGGATACGGGATTTTAGCCGTGACCGACAAAACATGGCCCCGTAGCTTTTAGAGATAATTGAATTTGATCCTCCAAACCATTGGATAGCTTAATTCGGCCCCCCTCAAGAAAATTTTCTAGCTTTGTCGCTTAGCGTAGCTACATTTTGGCGGCCGAAAGCAAGGTCAATTACGCAGCATACTTCACACGCTGTAAATACAGTGGAAGTAAAAAAGAAACAAAGACTGTTCGCTTCGGAAGTGACCGCTAGACAAGTCGGATTCAAACACGTCGGAAATCTCGAGCAACTAGTGTTCGCAGGTTCGTTGTATGGTCACCGTATGAATTAAGAAAGATAGGAGAAGGCAGCGGACATACACCCTTAAGCGAAAGCACTTACGGATTCACATACCATGTAAAGGCCGAATTCCTCAATTCGGGAAAAGATTCACACCGAATTCGGGAAAAGATTCACATATCACGTAAAGGTCGTGAGAGTTGGGAAACAGGCAAAGTTTGCTAACACACAAAACTTTGCCTCCGACTCACACTGTAGACGCCAAAAACGTGTTCGCGTGGCAAAACACGTCGCGATATAATGGGGGCTCCAAGTGTTGAAAAGAATGTGGTCGATAATAAAGTAAACAGACAAAAGGAACAACAGAGAATTCACTAAGTATCAAGAAAACAACTTACAGCCATTACAGAGTGCCTAAAACAATTGCGTAGAGATATGTTGACAATCAAGCAGCCCTTCGGGGTCATGAAATGATTGTCGTGTGTCTACAACGAATCGAGGCTGGCTTATTTATAAGACACTAGCTAATAATCGTCGCCCTGACGCACATTTACCACGTGGTGATTATCCTAAAACTACCTATCGATTGACTACTACAACGACGCCACTATCAATACTTCGAATATACCGACTCCAGACGTTGAGGACCCTTGTCGATACTGAAGGCGGTCGATGGAACTCTATCTTCGATCACGCTGTCTGTTGATCAGCACTCCCTCGGCCCATTCTAGCATCGATGCTTATCGTGGCGAATACCTCTGTCGATCTCCGTGTCCACCAAAGCCCATCGCTGAAGCCCAAAATGTCGTTACAGACCGTTACTCCCATGCCTTCGCCTATGAGATGGATGTTCTTCTTCTCCTTTCAGACTTGCAAGTGTTCAATGTATTTTCCTGTCTTGACAAAGATCACAAATGGCTTTGTGTTATGATTTGCGGCAGCCCTTACGTCCTCGCTAATCTCCCATAAGTCCCCGGATCATCGGTCAGCCACGACTGTTATATTAGGCTTGAAGGCTTCTTGAGAAGTTGCAATTCGTGGAATTTAGATGTTAATGGTAAGAAAAGGGATTGCAGCAAGGATTAATGACTTATAATTACATAAACCCATGATTAGCTTTCAGCTTAGCTTGAATGAATATGGCATAATTATATAATTTAAAAAGCGTATAGCCTGCAACTTAGTTACCTCCTTAATCATAATAAATGGATGTAGTTAATGACAAGTACATTATTTGAGTACATTAATCTTATACAATCTTCAAAATCTGCAACAGTTAGTTGCTAAACCACCGGCGCATTTTTTAATCCGGCCGACTGTAACAAACATCGAGTATTAATTCCCGAAGCTGGCAGTGTAGGCGACGCCAGTCCCTGGCAACCAGGAGTTCCCTTCGATGAACTGGGCAACCGTGAAGTTTACTGCTTGGGCAGAGCTGTTGAGTGCGTGGAACCCAGATCATCTGACTCGCCCGTCGAGGCCTGCGCCAGATCCACAGTTTAGGAACTCTCCATAGAAGGAGGTGTTTAGCCCGAACGTGCCATTCCACTCGAGCCAACCCTCTGGTTGGACGGCATTGCTAAAGTAGGATTGCATGAACACGGTCCTAGTAGAGGTTCCATGGTCGGCCCAGGTAGGTCGAGGTTGCATTTACGTTGGGCACGAGGTCAGAGTCAGCCGACACGTTGCAGAACTGGAAGGAGAAGCCCGTGGGCTGGTTCGGGTCCTTTCGGGCCTGTGGTCACCGTGTTTTTCTGTTTGGGAAGGCCTTGCTTGGCTAGGAGTAGGCAGTTCTGGAAAACCACAGTCCCGTCACCGAATATGAAGTCTATCGTGCCGCTGATCCTACAATCTCTGAAGAATTGTCTCACTGTATGGGTGTAAAGGGTGTCCTGGTATCCTTTTATCTCACACCGGTAAAAGACCGACCGGTCAGAGTCGGACCTAAGGGCCACTGACTGGTTCTTCTGTGGCCCGGACGTGTTCTCGATCGTCAGGTCGTGAGCGATGAAGCCTTGGCCACTAACAGCTGCAAAAAATTCCAAATTTTAATATTTTTTCCAAAAAAATATGAATTTCGATTACCAAAAGGGTCAAAGATCTCACGGAAGGTTGATGTCCTGAACGTGGTCCAGCCGTCGGCGTGGTTTCAATGTGCAGATATCACTGTCGCGCCCATCCCATCCCCAAACATCGTGATATTCCACTTCTTCCTATCGATCTCGACGTTCTCGTTATAAATCCCCTTCTTGACGTAGATCACAAACCTCTTGCCCGCAACGCAGTCTGGCACGGTGGCGATCGCGTCCTGAATCTTGGTGAAGTTCCCACTCCCATCCTGCGCCACAACCACATCTGCCGTGACAGGGCCGTGGTTGCTGCTTTTGGCATTGTCGCTGCCACTGCTGGCCTGCATTAACCGCTTCATGTCCCTGGGATCAACCCAAGATGGGAATCCCCTATTACCGTTTGTTTTTTTGTACGGATTTCGCGGGTTGACCATAGTCAGAAGGTCCTTGATCAACGAGGTGATCTGGCTTATGCCGCCGGACACCAAACCTTTGACGACGCCGGAGCTCGTTCCATCGAAGCCTTCCATGCATGTGTCCTGATTCTTGAGCGCCGCACTCAGCCATGTCCTCAAATCTGAACCCAGATCACCGGTGCCATAATCCTTGCCTGAATCATTAGACATCAAAACTATAACTTACAAATTATCATGGTATGAAAATTAGCTGGGACAGAATACTTTTAGTAAAATCATTGAACAAGAAATTAAATAAATTTACATGGCCCCCTAGAATTTCAATGTAACAATAAATTCCAAATACAAGGAAAAATGAATATCTAGAATAAAGGGAACATAGTTGGGTGTTAAAGATCAACAACTACTTTCAAAGTTTCTCGAAGGTACTAGTAAGTTCTAGAATAATCGGGTAAGTTTTTGGATAGATTTAGAATATTCTAGAACAGATTAGAAGCTTGAAATACGATAGAAGTTTCTATGAAATGTATAGAAGGTTCTCGAGAATCAATCTTAGCCGTATATGTAATTTCATCTTAGCCGTAGGTTTAGAAGGCAAGGGAAGGGGCCTCATTTGTAACTATCATGCAAGAGTCCAAGAAACCATTTGATGTAGTGGAGTGTGAGCTTCAAGTGAGGGTGTTTCACTTTCTCTTCTTCCGAGCTTAGGAGTTCGAAGGTCCGCTCAAAGACTAGCGTTCGCCTTGATCAACGCTAAGTCGAGATCCAACATTAGGTAGGTTTGGGAGGATGTAATGTGCTCTCGCTCACGTTTGGGATTCTCAGCTGCGGACACGGACCAGCTAAGCACGTCGACGGAGGAGTCGAGGAGGTCGAGGCAGTCGATGATGGCATTCGAGAGCCTGAAGTCCCCGAAGGACCCCGTGAACCGTGACACGATGGAGGTCACTTGCCGTAGGACATCGAAGGTGGACAGCAGTGTGCCGGTGAACTAGAAGTTTCGCACGGTCAGGTGCTCCAACTGTAGGAAGTCGAACTGCCTGGATGGGATCCAGGATGCGCCTGAAAGGATGGAAAGATGAAGAGGACCGTAACGAGGGTGATCTTCGGACACCTAACTGGGAGGGGGGGGGGGGGTGCTTTTGAGGTGGATTTAGATCCTCCCCATTTCCATTGAAATGAGAGAATTTTACTGTTATGATGTTACTATTTTTAATTTAACGACTGAATTTTTCCATATTTCTAATTAGGTTAAGGACATTTTTAAAATTTAACAAAAATAAATCAAACTACTAAATTATAAACACAAAATATTAAACATGAAATGTTAAACCCTAAATATTAAAAGTTAAAATATAAAGTATAAATACGAAAAATTAAACCCTAAATATTGAAAGTTAAAACATAAAATAGAAATTCATATGTTAGAGTGTTTGTGATTGATTCTTTTTTAATCCAACTGTCATTATGAAATTACTTTATTACCCTTGATATATTAAGAAGTTAATAAATTATTTTCTACAATATATAATTTATTGTTTATGGTTTAATAGGTATAATATTTAACTTTTAAGATTTTAAGGTTTATGGTTTAATTTTAATAATTAAGGTTTAATGTGATTTATAATTATGGTTAAATTTTTAATGATCCTAATCCTTTTGAGGTGCGGGAAGACAGTGTATTTATAGGGGTTGGAAAGGAAAGAGGATTAGACGAAATGCATGTGAGAAATTGACTCCTTCGTTAGTCGTTGAAGGAAAATGAGAAGGCTTTATTAGTTAAATGAGTTGTCTCAATGAGAAATGATATTGAAGATGTCTTATAATAAGACTATAAAATATTCAAGATATCGATTTAAGGCATATAAAAAAGATTTCAAAGTTTAGGTCACGAAAGAAAGTTTAAAAAAGTTGAGGCCACTAATCGATATTTGGTTGGATAATTATGAGCTTTGAGTAACGATAAATCGTAAAGACGGCAAATCAAAATATTGATTTAAGGCTATATAAGAAAGATTTTAAAGTTCAGGCCATAAACGAATTTTCGAGAAAATGTGACGACACAAATTGATATTTGGCCTAAAAAATATTAAACAAAAAAAATTAAACCCTAAATATTAAAAGTTAGACTATAAAGCTTAAATTGTAAACCTTAAAAGTTAAATAATATGTTTAAAAATACTATACTCTATTAAACCCTAAACCATAAATGTTAAACTAACGCATTCAATCGTTAATCTTAAATTATAAATATTAAACTATAAAGTATATATTATAACAATTTCTTTATTTCTTAATATTTTAAAAGAAATATTTTTATTAAGAGTAATAAAGTAATTTTATAATGTTAAAAATACCAATGATGATTAAAAAAAGAGGAAAGAGGATTAGACGAAATGCATGTCAGAAATTGACTTCTTCGGTTAAATAATTCTTGTAATAAAAATCGAGGAAAATTGTAAAAATTTTAAATTTTTATGCCGAAGTTTTCGTTAGTCGTTGAAGGAAAATGGAAAGGGAGCGAGAGAAGTTATTTTACCGACAAATTGGGGAAAATTTTTTTGAATTAGGTATATAATATCAAAATTTAAAAAATAAGGCTCAGAAATCGGACTTATAAAGTCCGACTTTGCTTAAGAGGTCCGAGTTAAAAAAAGGAAAATCGGACTTATAACGTTTAACTTCATTCTTAAGTAAAATCGAACTTTATAACTCTGATTTCGGAAACTTATTTTCGGAATTTCAAAACTATAAATCCAATTTCGTAAATTTTTCCCAAACTGCATTGAAATGTAACGAAGCTCGGAGGGGGAGTTTAGTGCACCTACTTGACGGGGGGTAATATATGTGTTCCCCTTAAATGCACGCTAAGCTAAGAAAACAACAGTAAGTCCAGTCGAAAAGCGCAACATCTCATCTCGACGTCTTAAGAATGAATAAAGATTTCCGAAAGGGATTTAATAATTGCTTCATTTGTATCAGATTGAAGGTTGTTGAATGAATGTCCGATCCTTCTCATCTAAATGTTGTGAATTAATTATAGTTCTCTTTATTGACTAGACTAAGACAAAATTATGGATTTCATTTCCAAGTAAATTTTCAATCATTTCTTTTATTGGGAAGATAGAAACGATGGGGAAGAAGTCCAAGTCTTTCACAGACCCACCACCATTCAAAAATCATATGATCCTCCTATTCATATCAACTTTCTAATATTTTATGTTAGACATGTTGGAAGAATGAGTCCTTACGTGTCATCTTCTTACCATATCCGAAATTGCCCGAGACAACCTTCGGCAGATTGATACGCAGTATATCCTCCGTCCTCGAGCTTTATATTAAAATACGGTTAATGTTGAAAAAATAACTTATGAAATGCGATTCGAGCCTGCAAAACTCTCTAATATTGTTTCTAAGATGCGTTCGGGAACCACGCAACTCAATTTACATATAAAACGTGGTTCCAAATAAACACGAAAAATCACATATAATATATAATAATAATAATTGTCGACCCATTTTCATATTTTTGTTATTTAATTATGTCCCAACAAACACGACAAAGGACAAGATGTGGGGGAAATGAAAAAAAGGAAGGGGATTGCGGTCTAAGGTTGCGCTAACATGACAAACTATTCTGGGCCTTAATTAACTTTGGCCCAAGGAGAGATTCTATGACCAAAAGGAAGGTTTAAGCCCATCGATGAGGGCAATCGTTAAGTCTACATGAGTCTAAATTAATAAATGACATGGATAAGGGCCATGACTTCTGAGATCAGTTTGTTGCAGAGATTTCTGGGGTCTAGTTGAGGGAAACACGATCCGGAAAGATTATATGGGAACGTGACATACATCCTAAGCATATCAAATATTCAGTATAAAAGGGATAAGATTTTCCTGAGAAAAAAAACGACAATCAAACTCAAATACATTTTGTATTGATCGTCAACTTTAGGTTTTAGTTAAACAGGCGTCCAAACCCCGACCTGGGTGAACTTGTTCTTGGTCTTCACTTCCACCATCAGAGCTAGCAATCGTAACTCTGGTAACCAATCTCCGCCATCACTTCACCGTCGGGGGCGAGCAACCGTAACCCTGACAGCCACTCCCCGTCTTCAGTCCATCGTCTTGGTGAGCAACCGTAACCAGGACACCTAAGCACCGCCTTCACTCCATCGTTTTGGTGAGCAACTGTAACAAGGACACCAAAGCACCGCCTTCACTCCACTGTCCGGGCAAGCAACCATAATCCAGACAAACCAATCCCGCCTTCATTCTGTCACTAGGGAGAGCAACCGTAGCCTTAACTTAGTATCCAAAGTCCGCCACTACCTTCGTCCATATTCCATCCACCAAGCCTCCAGCGATCAGTTTCCACATTTCCTGTTCGCAAGTCTACGACGCCAGCAGCAAGTCTACAACATCACCATCATCCACACCAGCAACTTTTATTTATTTTTATGGCTGTAACCTTTTCAATTCTATTGTAAGACATCATTTGACATTGTTTGATCAATTCAATTTATCTTTTTCTTTACTGGTGACCATATCTGAATCCCTGTGAGTAATCGTGCCAAATATTCCCAACGTGATCCGTTTCAACGCGAACAGGTTGGTCTTGTCCAATTTGATAAATATTTTTGAGAAAAGAAAGGAAAAAAGCAATCACGTCCCCCTGTCAAGACGTAAAATTTAAATAATATACAACGCATCGACACTTGAGTATATGATACGATTTGTTTGAGAACAGAAATTCCGGGCCACGAGTTTTTGGAACGGCCTATGGGTATGACTGAGATAAGACCCAACGAAGCCCAAAACAACTTAAGGTCCAACGTGAAGTGACTCAGCGCATCAAGCGAGGGCTAATAGACGATATGGTCATGGAGCGACAAACGACGGACCGTGATGGACTGGCTATGCTGGCAAAGAAACACATTGGGTGAGGGCTAGTGGACGAAATGCTAGTTTTCCAAGGATATCGAAATAAGGAAACAAGAAGATTCAAGACTTAGAATAAACTCAATCAGTAAAGGAAAGACATACATAGGAAGGAGATATCCCGATTTGTAGCAAAGAAGATCGGGGTATCTTTACTTTCATCTTTGTACAGTGTCCAGAACCACCCCTAAATTACACTTATTACCTTTTTAGTTCTCGTGTTCTCCTCTCTGCTTGAGAGTGTTATCTTTTTACTTTTTTTACGACAATCACATACACACAAACCTACAACGTTGTTGTCTGAATCCGCACGGTCCATCGGGAGCGCAACAATGATATGACTTTCCATGATGTTAATACACATTAAGGAATATAACATCAGCATTATATAAAACTACAGCGTAATGTAGTTCCTAACTTACCTTAATGAAAAATGCCAATAATGAGATTTGATTGCAATAACCGAAAGTTTTCCAAAAAATTGCAAAACCCATTCAAATTGAAGCCCTAGCCCATATACATGGACATGGGCTTTCAATTTCATGAATGACATGGCCAAGGTCCATTACCCATTTTTATTTCTATTTTTTTCCATTTTTTATTTGATTTGTCGTTATCCACATTCAAAAAAATCTCAAAAAAACTACTTTCCTGATTTATCTCACCAAAGCGATAATTCTCTAGTCAATCTGAGATTTCATTGGAAAGATTTATTTTTCCTCTGATTCCTCTCTTTCACACAATCTCCTCCATCACTCCCCAAAAAATATCACATTCCCCATTAAAAAATATCTTATCTTCTTTGTCATGATGAACCTAGACACAATCACCTTCTCATACCCTTACAATCCTAAAAAAGAGGAGGAGATCCATCGTTCCTCATCAGATATTCTATTTCCTGAGAGAGCCAAAGTCTCCAAAATAAATCAATCAGACAATCACACACGTAAAAAAAATTCATTAGGATCTCTCATGTCCTTCTCCGTTAGAACAAAAACCTCCCCATCCCTCTTGAGACAATTATCAGATAACCAGAAAGACATTCAGACGTTGCTCTGAGACGCTTCCACCCCCTCTGGGAATCGGAGGCCAACTCCTCCCTACACATCCATGCCGAAGCCTAACTCCTTCCAAGGTACAAAAAGAAACCGGAGCCAAGGACTCCCTCTATGCCAACAACCAGGAGTGTGGCAAACAGAATGGCTGATACTCACAGTGATTCGGAGGCCAATTCTGGGCAGGACCAGACTGCCAACAATGGCCGGAACAGTCGAAATGGGCAACAAACTGCCCAGAATATGGGGCAAAATGCCCAGAATTTTGGACAACAAAATGTTCAGACGCGGGAGTGGGAGACTCCCCCTGTACCAAACACTTTGCCGAACGTGCCAGAAATAGTCTCTCTAAACATGTTTTTGCATATTCAGGCCAAAAATCACGAGAACTTTTTGAAGTTGCAGAAACAACTTCAGGGGTTGGCCGCTAGAATCGATATTGAATACTCTGCTGAAACTGCGGCGAAAAGAGTTGTTATTCGCGATGGAAAGCGCATGGTGAGTTTCTATCACGAAACCACTCAAGATCATCCCCTGCAACACAGGATTATCGACAGACTGAACCAACTAGGTCATGCTATGTCTCTGATGATCGAAGTGACTTTGTGACCCCTGATCGATTCAATCGTCATAGTGATGCTGTCGATCTTGATGATGATGCACAGGACCATTATCGACCGCAGACATATGCACCTCCTCATCGTCGACGGGAGAGTCATTACACAAGATATACTGTCGACGACCCTGTTCGTGAGCCGCAAGTAGAAAGCCAACCCCCAAAGAGAAACCTTTTCAGTGACATTCCCAGGGAAGTTCCTACCTTCGATAGAGAGCGTGACAGGTTTCATCTGGGAAGAGAAATCCCCAGAGTCCCTCTTATGCCTTGCGATCATGTTGGCTACAGGGACATCATTGCCCAAGTAGTCGAACAGATGGTCCCAGGTGCGGTGCGCAGGGAAGAGATCAACCTCTACAGGAAGCCCTACCCTGAGTTCATCGATCGAGATTATCCGTATCCGAGGGGCTTCAAGATCCTTGATTTCGCTCGTTTCTCTGGCGAAGATGAGATGACGCCGATGGAGCACATAGCTCGATTTACTCATCAAACCGGTGGAGCGTCGAACAACGATTACTGAAAGCTTCGACTCTTCCCTAATTCTAATTAGCTACCTGGACCAGCGTTTACCTAGTATATTCATCTTCCACCGAACTCAGTGCAGAACTGGCAGGACATGCAGACGCATTTCATGCAGGCCTTCGCCACACTTGATTCGACCATCTCTCTGGTTGAATTGGCTAAGATGTGACAGCAGCCTGGAGAACTTGCAGCGACTTTCCTGCAGCGATTCAGAAAGGCTCGACTCAGATGTAATACATCGATCAGCGAAGATGAGGTTGTCGGTGTAGCTCAGGAAGCTCTCGATATACGAATTCGAAAGAAATTCCAAGGAGAAAAATTCAGGGATCTTTACGAACTCTCATTGAGGGCCACCAAATATGAAAATTTACTCAGAGAAGAGTTGAAGGAGCGTACGACATATCAAGTTGAAACTACGCTTGTGGAGGTCGATATGGCTGAGTTTGTCAAAGGCGAAGCTACTATTTGCGACCCTCTGTCGAAGAAAAACTTCAAAGCGAAAGCATCTCAGAAGTCGAATGAAGAGAGAAAATACTCTTTCGATATTGAGAAGGGTGACGAAATCTTCGATTGGTTACACAAACGAGATCGAATCAAGCTGAAACATGGCCATCAACTCCCTCAGACTGCTAGGGAGAAGAAGAAAAGCTATTGTAAGTGGTATGGGTCTTTTACCCATGCCACCCGTGATCGCTTGACCTTTAGGAATTTAATTCAGGATCTTATTGAGCCGAAGATTCTCTGTTTCAAAGAGTCGGAAGAGCTATCTTCCGTCCATCAAAAACCTTTTACTGATTATGAAGTACATACATTCGACATTAACATGGTTGATGTTGTTCGACGTGCTTTTCAGGAATCCAGTGTTTCTGGAAAAAGTTATGTGGTCAACAAGCTGTTCAAGAGGCTTCTCGACAAAGGGTTCGTCTCTTGCCTAGTGGCTGCTTCGAAGCTGAAGAACGAAGTTTGCTAGTGGCATATGCATGAGACTCATACCACTAATAAGTGTTTCAGCTTCAAGAAGTTCCTCCAATCACACCAGACTAAAGACTGGTTCGATCTGACACTGGTGGAGAAAGCTGGGACAGGGATTTCTTGCAAAAAGCCTTCGATGGCGTTCAATCGAAACCCTAGGGGGAGAGGATCCGCACCTGACGCTCACAAGGTCTTTCCTGATAAGGGGCATGCCATTCAGAACGCAAAAACGGCACCTCACTGTCCCGTGGCACGAGCAGCCCTACTGACTGTCAACAGCGATGCGGTTCATGCTAAGTCCAGTGACTTGTTCAAGGAGACTGTCAAGAGGGGCAATGTGAAGGATCGACTGCGACCTCCTCCATGCCTCGATGAGCAAGTCATCAGGGATGGACCCCCCTATAGCACAGTTTCTCGAGAAAGTTGACACATGTCGTCGATACAGTCTTATCCTGAGGAACAAGATCTTAATCTCTCAACTGTGCAATTTGTGCTCGTACAATTACCTGTAGAAGCTGATTGCCATGTCTTTAGCGAACAAGTTCGACATCATCCTGGTCGACAATCCAGTTCAAGGTATGATCGACACTAATCCATTATATTGTATGCCAATTTTTGTTCATAAAAAGGAGGAAGGGCAGGTAAAAGGATACGATCCTCGCAAAGGAGAGTTTGTTCAGCGATATCCTGAATACTATAGATCATGTAGACGTCGACTTGACTTTTCTCGTTCTGACGATGATGAGTGGAGACAAGTGAATAACCAACGGTCTCCGCTCCCGTCTAAGAGCAGTAAGAAAAGAAAAGAGAGGCGTCAAAGGAGAGCAGAGGAGAAACGACGAAAGTCCATTGACCTTACAACGTTAGAAGGAGGAGAAATCGATCATGATAACATCTTTGTAGTAGATGATCATGTTCGTCATGATGATCCTTTAGGGAAAAAGAGAAGGAATCTGAGGATGATGACATCGAGGAAACCTTTGATGATTCGGATTATAATCCGATCAAGTTCGATGTCACAAACAACCCGGTAGAGTGTAACGTGATTATGTTACCTACAGAGCTTGCAGGACCATTGATCGATCAATCTATCCCAGTTATTTTCAAAACTTCGACTCCTCGAGTCATTCGTTGTCTTACGGGTTTCCCCGTAAATTGGTTTATCAAACCTGCTCCTTCGATGCAATCTCAAATGCATTCTCTGTATATTGAAGCAGAGTTCAATGAAGTTTCTTTGAAGAAAGTTTTGGTCGATAATGGTGCGACAGTCAACGTGATGCCTCGACGCACCCTTAAATACTTGGGGTATGATAAGGCTGATATTACTAACACCGATGTAGCCATAACGGGTTTCAATGGCCTTATGTCGAAACGTGTAGGCATTTTTCCACTTAAGTTTAAAATTGGGAGGTCTACGATGAATACTGCTTTCTCTTGGGTCGAGATTGGCTGCATAAAGCAACAGTGATTCCTTCTACTCTTCATCGAGAACTTATGCTTTGGCTTGATTCTGATGTTGACGTTGTTAAAGCTGATTTGTCTATTAAATATTATTTTAACCCTGTCGAGATCTATACAGGAAATATTATCTAAGCTGTCGATGAGATGAGTCTGAAGAAGAGGTACTCTCTTGGAGATCCAAATGTTGGACCTCTAGGAGAATCGACAGGAAAGTTTGAGTACCTTGTTAAGTATGGAGGCCCTCCTCATCCTATAGTCGATGCCCCTTCTGGATGGGATTCTGACGTTGTGTCACCGGTTGTCGTAGCTGAAGCACAGTCTAAAAATGAAGCGGAACTTACTAGAATCCTCCACTCTATTAAAGAAGCCGGTGGATTGCACCCTACTATCGAGGAGGAAAATGCCGAACCCATCGACGGAGAGACTACTCCTCGCTCCATCAATGAAGAGAAGGATGCTGATGGTGATGAACCCGACTTGGAGCCTGAAAGACTCTTCCGAGAGACTAAAGATACTTGATAAAGATCAGAAAGACGTAGTCGCTGATGTCTTAGAGCGACTACGAGTGTATAGGCTACCTAGGCCTGTAGTTAGTCTAGAAATGTGTCTGGAAACCAATTCGCTGAACGTAGAAAGTCCGACCAGCATGATGAAGAGGATGAGTCGAATCCTGGCTTGAAAGTGTGTGTAGATTCGACTGGTGTTGTAATTCATCCTACTATGAATAAAACAACGTATTGTGATAAATCTATTGCTAAATCTCCTGAGGATCGATGCACTTTAATGACGCCTCGAGATCCCTTAGTAACAGTAAACTTAGGTGACGACGAGGTCCAGCGTCCTACCTTCATAAGTGGATCGATTGACAAAGATCTATTTCAATCCATATTAACCCTTCTGAAAGAATTTAAAGATTGTTTTGCATGGGATTACACTAAGATGTCTGGATTGGATCGACGATTAGTCGAACATACATTACCGATTAAGCCAGATTTCAAACCCGTAAAACAAGCCCCACACCGGTTGGCAACTGAACTTAGATAGCAAGTCTTTGATGAAGTAAAGAAGTTGTTCGACGCCGGATATATAAGGACATCTCGATACACAGAATGGATCTCTTCCATCGTTCCTGTAAAAAAGAAGAATGGAAATATTCGAGTTTGCATCGATTTTTGAAATCTTAGCAAAGGAACTCCAAAAGATGAATATCCAATGTCGATAGCGGATGAACTCATCAACAAGACATCTGGACATAAGATTATGTCCTTCATAGATGGTTATTCTGGATATAATCAGATCCTCATCGCTGATGATGGCATTCACAAGACTGGTTTTCGTTGTCCCTTTGGCATTTTTGAATGGGTTGTTATGCCATTCGGTTTAAAGAATGCTGGTGCGACTTATCAAAGAGTGATGAACCTCATCTTTAATCCATTGATTGGGTCAATGGTCGAGGTTTACATCGATGATATTCTCGTAAAATCGTTGGCAGATGATTGTCATGTCGATGATCTTCGAAATGCCTTTCTCCAAATGAAGAAATACAGCCTGATAATGAATCCCATGAAATGTGCCTTTGGCATTCGCGCTGGTCAATTTTTGGGATTTTTTGTTCACCATCGAGGCATAGAGATCGATTCGGGCAGGATTAAAGCAATTCAGGATCTTCCACCTCCATCGACCAAGAAACAGCTCCAGGCTTTTCTAGGACGAGTGAATTATTTAAGAAGATTATAGTTAACCTCGCCGGTCGAACAACGGCATTCTCCAACTTGTTGCAAGGACAAGGGAATTTTGAATGGACTGATTCACATCAGGAATCCTTCGAAGTTATTAAAAAATACTTCATCAATCCGTTTGTTTTAGTTCCTCCAAAACAAGATCGACCCTTTTCGTTGTACATCGCAGCTGGTGACAAGGTCTTAGGATCGATGTTGGTACAGAAAGATAACCAGCGGAAGGAACGAGTTATTTGTGACTTGTCACGGATTCTAACTCCTGTCGAATATAGGTATACTAACAATGAAAAACTTTCAAAGCTATTAAAAAATACCGCATCAATCCGTCTGTTTTAGTTCCTCCAAAATAAGATCGACCCTTTTTGTTGTACATCGCAGCTGGTGACAAGGTCTTAGGATCGATGTTGGTACAAAAAGATAACCAGCGGAAAGAACGAGTTATTTGTTACTTGTTATGGATTCTTACTTCTGTCGAATATAGGTATACTAACAATGAAAAACTCTCGTTATACTACGTTGTCATGAAGGATAGACATTATATCGGAAGTAATACGGTATATGTAGTGTCGAATGCTCCTGTGTTAAAAATGTTGCTCGACAGCCCTGTATTATTGGGAAGGCTTAGCAAATGGAGCCTTGTTTTGTCTCTTTTTTATCTTCAATACCGACCCTAGGCATCGATCATAGGACAAGTGCTGGCTGATTTTTTAGCCCAATATACAGATTCAAAACTAACAAGCTCTTAGAATCCTAAAGAATTTTGGAAAGTTTGGTTCTATGGCTCTGTGTCCCGCGATGGTGTTCGAGTAGGAATTTATATTCTATCTCCTTTGAAGGTTAAGCACAAAGTAGCCTATAGAATCAACGTCATGTTAACAAACAATTCCGTCGAGTATGAGGCCCTCATAATCGCTTTACAAACCATTGTTGATCTTCAATTATCCTATGCGATAGTTCGAGGAGATTCACAGCTTGTTAGCAATCATGTCAAAGGATCAAGCATGTGCACCTTCTATCACCTTCAGAGATATTTAGACAAAGTCCATGAGTTGTCTTCTTTCTTTAAGGAAATTCATTTTGAACATATCCTTTGGGAGGACAATGGAGTGGCAAATGAATTGGCACAACACGCTTCTAGTTTCAGAATAAGTCATCGATTGATGCAAGAAATTGGAGGACAATTACAAACCACACATTCTGTATTAGACAATGAATCTTCACATGTAAACATTGTTAGTATTTTCAGATCGACAACTGATTGGAGAAAACCATTCACGGAATTCTTCTCCAATCCTGGGAAGGAGCCAACCCGCCAAGTAAAGTTGTCAGAGCAATTTTATACAGTTATTGATAATGTACTTTATCGAAAACAGAGCGATGGTGTTCTTTTAAGGCGTGTCGATATGGATGAAGCGATCCCTATTATACTGGAAACACACCAAGGACTTTGTGGTCTTCATCATGCTGGGCCGAATATGTGCTGGTCGATTAGGAGGCATGGTTTCTTTTGGCCGTCCATGATGAAAGATTGCATCAATATGGCTAAAGGATGTGAAAAATGTCAAAGACATGGGCCAATTTCACTTGCACCCGCAATCCATCTACATCCTGTGATCAAACCATGGCCATTTCGATCGTGGGCAATGGACATTATCGGTGAAATAAGGCCAAGTTCGAGTAATGGAGATTCTTATATCCTTGTGGCCACAGACTATTTCACAAAGTGGGTCGAAGTGAATGCTTATAAGAACGTTACCCAGAGCGAAGTCATAGAGTTCCTTCAATCGAGCCTTATTTATAGATTTGGCATCCCTCAAAACGTGGTGGTCAATAATGCTATTGTTTTCAATGGCAGTTTGATTAAAGACTTTGCGGCGAAATTTGGGTTTGTTTTAACAAATTCTTCCCCTTACAGTCAAATGGATAAGACGAATCGACTAATAAGATCATCAAGAACGCTATTCAGAAGATGATCGATAATAACCCTCGATCGTGGCATACTTTGTTGTTGGACGTACTCTGGGCTTTGCATGTCACTAAACACGAGAGCAACGGACAAACTCCATATAGTTTAGTTTATGGCCATGACGCCATCCTCCCGATCGAGGTTTGCTATAAATCAAGAAGATTTTAGCACATCAGGAAAATAACCCTATCGTTTATGAAGAATCGATGTACATCGAATTTGTAAACTTAGAGGCAGTACGCTTTCAAGCTTTGAATCGAATTCAAGTTTAAAAGGAAAGGGTCGCCCGCAGTTATAATAGTAGGGTTGTTCTCAAATTCTTCAAGAAAGGAGACTTAGTTTGGAAGACGATCCTTCCGATTTGGAATAGAGATTATTTTCTAGGCAAATGGTCTCCTACCTGGGACGGTGTCTTTAGAATCGACGAAATGTACCCTAAAAATGCTTATACTTAAATGGTGAGCCGCATGCCTTAAAGGTTAATGGGAAACATTTGAAACTCCATCAACCGACTTTATGGGATATACATTCCAAAGAAATTAGACTTCGATTTCCTGAATTGTGGTCAAAATTAATAGGGATAGACGATGTTTCGAACAATACTTAATTGATGTGATGAAGTCGATTCACTATAAAGTAAACAAAATATAAGTGGATCGATATACATAAATTTCTTTATTCCATCGAGAACTAAATAGTCATATCTTCAATCTTCGATTGTCGCAGGAACCGTTGGGGACACGAATGTCGATTGTCGCAGCAACCGGCTTTCTGCCCCACTTCCTCCCTTGCTTAGAGAGCATCCGCGGCTAGGGTTGCCTTCAATGTCCCCGCCTCATTTGCTCCCGAACCTACCTTGGAAGTCCACTAATATTGCGGCTTTCACAGCAAGCAATATTTGGAATGGAGTTCCGAGGAGGCGAAGAAGTTCTAAAGGCTCGATACCAAGAGATGAGGTTTGCAACTCGGGCAAACCTTATGCCACCTCATGGCACCGAGCAATCAGAGCTGACCCCATGTCTAAGGTTGGGGACTTAAGCTTTCATTGGGTCTAAGGTTGAGAACTTAGGCTCCATGATGAGAGGGAAAGTAAAGAGGATCAAGATAGGCTCCTCGACGGGACATAATGGCTGAGGTGTTTACGAATGAGAGGTTGGGGTCCCCACAATCTGCTATTTATAGGTAGAAGAATTGGGTTACGTCGATTGTAAAGAATCCCAACAGTCCCCGGGAAATCTTAACAGTTCCCGAAGAATCTCAACAACCTCATTTAATTAATTTATATTTTTAAGAGCCCATTTAATTAGAATTGAATGAGACGATTGGGAACTTGGGCCTGCAAGCTCGATTGAGTACAACCGGTCGAATGCATTACTCATTCGAGTCAGTCACAACACAAAGGAAAAGAAATAAAAAGCAACAAGAACATTTAAATCGATGATTTAACATCGATATTGGTTACTGTCCAGAACCATACAAGAGTCCACTCCGTAAGTTGACTGAGCAGATTCAAGAATTGTTCTTTAGAGCTAGTGCGCCTTCAGCCTTTTGGAACGAGACCAACTCCTGAATCTTGTAAGTGGGGAGGCGGTTTGATCCAATTTCCACTTGGATCGCTGTCATTTCTTTTTCTCAAATGGCCACCTTAGCTTCACCTTTCTCTAACTTCGATGACAGTTCTGCGATCTCGGCCCTCAGCCATTGGTTTTCTTCAACCAAACGTCGATGTTCAGTAACAATCATTGTCATCTTGTCTTGGACAGATTGGACATCGGTCAGCTACGAAGAAAATTCCCTCCATTGCTTATCGTCCGAAAGAACCTTCTTCCAGTCTTCCCAAGATCTCCAAAACGATTCCCAGACGTTTTGACATATGCCTAGCAGAGTACTTGGTGCTTTGGCGTGTCTTTCAATGGCATCAATGATCTGGAAGATCTCATCGAAGTTGGACCTTGACGGTTCTTCACGGCGCAGTGCTTCAATCAATCTCAGTGCAAGCCTAGAAGGTTTGTTTGGATCGATATTCACCTGATCCACATTGCTCGATGAGGTCACATGACTGGCATTCGCTGGGACCTTCATTGGCAATAATTCTAAGTCATTCTGCTAAAAATAATATATTTATTCTATATTTTGGGTATACTATAGACTGCGAGGATCATTACCTTCATTTTCTCAAAGAGTTCGAAGAAAGTGACGTCCATTTCCCTGGACGCCTCCGCGTTCGACATTCCCCTTCGACGTTCTCCATAGGTATTATACCTGGTGGAGCAAGCATGGCAACTACCGAAGGAAGAGCTTGTTCTTCTACAATGTTCCTAGGAGGTTCTGGTCCCATCAAGGGAGCGACATTCACCTGCGAAGGTATTTCCGGATAAGAGTTAATAGGGGTGTTGTCACATTCGAATGATGTGACTTCGGTGGTTCGATCATGAATGGTTTCGCCAATGGTTGGATCAGAAGAGATTGAATAGACCTGAATAGGTGAAGAGTCAAGTAAAATTCAGATTTATTTAAAATGAATTTGAAATATGTACCTCTACGTCCCGCGTAGGGTTCGCATCTTGGAGAACGTTTGTATTGACGTTCCTATTAGCCCTCTCGTTCGAACTCTCTTCAGAGACATCTCTTGTCACTCCTTCAGTGGCGCCTCCGACGGTAATTGAAGGATCTTCTACTTCGGGCGAAGGTGGCGTGAATAGGTCTTCATAATCGATATGCGCATGAAAAGTAAATTTAAAATCCCAACATACTTTTGATTTAAGCATTGATTTCATTCTTACCATATCAAACTCTGGGTTTCGTTCCAGAGACTTTGGAGGAATCCTGCTCTTGTCAGTGGTCGAAGTATCAACTGTCGAATGACCGATCACTGGTGGGACTACTTCGACGGATCCTGCCTTCTCAGTAATTAGAGGATTAGCGATCGAATGTTTGGTCGCTTGGGGATCTTTTTCAAGTGAGTCATCCCCATGTGGAAGATTTTCTTCAGTAATGGGAGTAGGCTTGTTCTTTTTGGGACGTCGGACAAGATTTGCTTCCACTTCATCTACGGTATCTTCCGATGATTCACCCTAGTTGATCGAAGAAGCCCGAGTGTTTGGTTTCTTCGATGGGACTACTGGCAGCACTCGCTTCCTCTTCAGTCTTCCCTTCCCAGTAGGGACAGAAGAAGAAGCGTTGTCTAGTGCTCCTGGAAGGGTTGATTTTGTCAAAATCGATTTCAATCAAAGTCGATACAAGGCAGTTCAGAACTAATACCTGGCATCAGTGATTTCTCATGTTTCTCGATGAGACCACTGAGGAAGTCTTCTTTTTCTATCAATGGCTCTGTCCATTTCTTAGGAAAGTTAGCCTTCCTCAGTAACTTGTTGAAAACCGTCTTCCAGCACCAATCAAATCCCTGAGTTGTGTCGCATCCTTCTGCGTTTTCGCTGAATACGACTTTGCAGATCGATCGATTCAGGCAAGCAACTGTAGAAGAAAAGTTGAGTTGATTGTCATTTAATACTACGATTTTTCATGGAGCTGTTGTCTTACTGGTCGATATATGTAAGACTGATGTTGCATTCGTCGAGATTGGTGTTGTACAAGTCGATGAAAGGGAAGGGACAGCTCTGAGCGAATCCTAGCTGCCCCACCACAAATTGAGGATTGTAAGTTTTGACAAATAGTCCTTTGACGTCGCAGCCGGGTAAGTCTCATGGGGTTAGCACTTGATCCCAGAATGGGTCTCCTAGTTCCGAGGTCTATCGAAGCTCTCTGAGATTCATGCTTCCAAGGTACGGTTGCCAATAGGGTTTGCTGATCTTCAGGAGTCGATTAAGGTACCCTGTAGCAGATTCTCTTCCCCAGTTCTCGTATCGGAAGAAGCGAATGATCTCTAGCCCGTAGAAAGCCGTAGACGTGTTACCTGCTGATAGGTTGAAATTGTGCAGACCGGGGAAATACAAGTGCGCCCATGCTAAGGTAATCCACAATGGACTCAATGCCGGTCTAGCTGGAAATGCCCCTGGGTTCTTTGAATCGACCGCAACAACTTCGAAGTTAGCTCGATAAATCAGGCCAAGTAGGAACTGAGCCATCGCTATTGGCCCCTCCACTTTAACCAAACAATTCGCTACCGGTGCCATGTGTTGTAGCGACTATTTGCTGCGGCTGCAATAAATGTACTTCGTGAGCCATTCGATTATGAATTGGTATTCCTCCTTGTCACCCCATTCTTCTGGGCTCTTCTTCAAGTGATCATTGATGATCGAACCAAGACGTTGTCCCTTCTTGAACTTGAAATCATCAATTTTTTCAATCAGTCTGACTAATTCCCCGACTCATCGACATCCTATCCAACAGATCACATTCGGGATGGTGATGGTCATGGGGCCTTCTGAAAGGTAAAAGCAGTTGGTTGAAACATTCCACAGAGATAGAAGGGCTGCGACCGATCGATGAATGCATCTCATTGGCTCTGTCGACGCTTTGACCAGATTGTAGATCCCTATTTCTGCCCACTTCTTGCGTCGAATCTCGGTCCACGCGTTTATCCATTCGGGGAACCTGTCTACACCTGTAGTGGAGAATCCGTGCAAGATTTGGCTGGCATTGGTCGAGTTGTTGGGATCAGAAGATCGATCTTTGTCAGAAGAGCCGGTCTTGTCAGTAGTGCGATCCTTTTCGGAGGGTTGATTCTTGCTGGAAGATCGATTTTTGTCAGATGATCGATTCTTCTCAGGGGGACGACTCCAATTGCCCGGATCGATGAAGGCAGTCGTAAGGTACATGTGTCTCGTCTGCCGTGGAGCCAATATGGGTAGACTTGATTAGAGGACCTAAAGTCATCTGTCCCTTCACCCTTTTCTTTTTATCGGCAATGTCGTTTGTCCTTCTGACCAACTCCTACGTCGACAGATTCCTGAACTTATCGAAATAAGTGCCAGTACCTTTCAATGGCGCATGATGATAGAACGACGGAGGGGCCATGAATGATAAGATTTTTTGCTGAGGGAGCAAGCGGCGCAATAAAAACAGAAGATATGAAAGGAAGCGGATGAGTGAAAGGCGAGGGTTATATAGAGAAGGCCAGAAGATGAAGGGGCACTTCGGAGGAAGGGGGGCCAACTGTTTACATAGTAAACGACATTTTGGGCCTCCAGCAATGGGCTTTGGTGGACACTGAGATCGACAGAGGTATTCGCCAAGATAAGGATCGATGCTAGAATGAGTCGAGGGAGTACTGATCGATGGACAGCGTGATCGAAAATAGAGTTCCATCGACCGCCTTCAGTATCGACAAGGGACCTCAACGTATGGAGTCGGTGTATTCGAAGCATTGATAGTGGCGTCGTTGTAGTAGTCAATCGATAGGTAGTTTTAGGATAATCACCACGTGGTAAATGTGCGTCGGAGCGACGGTTATTAGTTAGTGTCTTATAAATAAGCCAACCCCGATTCGTTGTAGACACATGACAATCATTCCATGACCCCGAAGGGGTACTTGATTATCAACCTATCTGTACGTAATTGTTTTAGGCACTCTGTAATGGTTGTAAGTTGTTTTCTTGATACTTAGTGAATTCTCTTTTATTCCTTTTCTCTGTTTACTTTGTTGGCGACCATATTCTTTTCAACACTTTGAGTCAGCGTTATATCGCGACGTATTTTTCCACGCAAACACAGTCATATGGGAAGCCGTGGTAACCACACTGCGTATCGGATGGTCGACACCGCGACGGTTGGTACGGCCATTAGGAATTATTACCGTTTACTGGGAACGCCAACTATGTTGATTTGGGTTTCGTTGATTTCAGATGTGAAGGGGGAGAAATTTTTCGTGAGGGACCTGACGATAAGCAATGTGGTCTGGAAAGCCGCGAATCAGGCAGTGGTGCTACAATCGCTCTCGGAAAACTCGGTCTTCTACCGAGTCGAGATCATGGGCTAACAAGACACAATGTATGCACATTCCAAGGTTCAATTCCACCGGGAGTGCAAGATCGCTGGCACGGTGGAATTCATATTCGGGAACGCCGCAGCCGTTTTCCAAATGTGCGCGATCCAGACTAGACAATTCTTCATCGACAAACAGACCAATACTACAATGGCCAATGGGAGGGGCAATTGGCATGAGAGGACAGAGTTCGTGTTCCACCTGTGCGCGATCTCTGAGGAGAGTGACCTCAAGAGAGCCACAGAATACGATGGCCCCCGTTCTCGGGGTGCAGCCGTCAAAGCATTCATTGGCAGGCCATGGAGGGAGTACGCGGTTACGGTATTCATGGAGTGTCCCATGAGCGACATCGTGGACCCTAGTGGGTGGTTGGAGTGGAACAAGACCTTCGATTCAACAGTGTACTATGGGGAGTTTCATAATGTCAGACCGGGGCCCGTCCTCACGGATAGTGTCAAGTGGAAAGGGTTCCATGCGATGAAAAGCTCCGACGTTGCGAGGAATTACACGGTTCCTGAGTTCTTGCATGGAGATATGTGTATTCCGCATTCGGGTGCCGTATCAAGGAGGATTAACAACAAATGGAATACAGTAGTTAATCAAATCACGATCATTGGCCTTAGATTAAAACTTTTGATGGCCTTAGCATTAATTTAATTACATTTGGCTTGTACAACATCAGATCATGATTGAACTTTGAGGTTAACGTCCAGGTCGGCAAATAAAATTAATACTCTGATGAAATCAATGTTACCCTTTATAAGTAAAGACATTTTGCCTTGTAATAACAAGTGATGCGACCACAAAACAGAACGGAGGAAATGGAAGAGAGAACTGCGTTTTTCAGCAGCTACAGCAAGTGCCACGAGCAAGAAGAAGACCCGTAGATTTACCGGAAATCTGCTTGTCGCCGTTTGATCATCACTCGATCCCTGGGGTCATGCTAGTGTTGCAAGTTGTCGGCATGGCCGTCGGCATTATGTTCTCGAAGGAGCCTGGGGCGGAATCAAGTGCCAAGAGATCGTACAAGGTGGAATCAGTCACAGCAGTCTGCAAAGTGACGCGATACCCTGACTCATGCATCATAAGCATATCCCAGATTAGCAATTTCTCCAGCACTGCCTCTCAAGATCCCAGCATGGAAGAGATCTTTATGCTGTCATTGCAGGTTGCCCTGACTGAACTGAGGAATCTGTCCGGACACATTGGTCCGATACCCCATTGGTACGCAGTCGCTGACGGACTGAGGTTCTGATCAGGGTGCCATTGATCAGGTTCAAGAGTGCATTTTCTTGTGTCCCTGAGGTTCACGAGGCAAGGAGTGCTATGATCTCGAATGTGAGCAACATTAGGACAGGGTCAGTGCCTCAATAACGAACCAGAACGCGCGCCTTTATGGGTTCAGGGAAACGGTGATTGAATCCTCCTCATGAATAATACCATGAAGGATTCGTTGGAGTACACAAGCAACAACCTGACAGTAGCGGCAAACATAATTGCAGTCCTCAATGATCTTGGAGCAACAAACTAAATAACACGAAGACTGTTGGACGACAATGGGAGAAGATCGGTGGTCAGGAAAATCTGGAGTAATCTGAAACCCAACAAACAGTGGCAAAGGACGGGAGTAGGGATTTCAAGACAACCGTTGAGGGCATCGCTGCAGTTGCCAAGAAAAATTGAGAACAGGACGGTGATTTATTTCAAGGAAGGGGCGTGCACAAAGAATGTGACCATCGGCTCTGGTTGCTGGAACTTGATGATGTATAAAGATGGAACGAAGGAGGAGGTTTGTTCCAAAATAACATTGGTTCGCAAATATTTTGCAAAATAGGTTGATCAAACTTAATATTTTGATTTTCAAAGAAATCGGAGTTCAAAACTCCGATTTAGGCTGGTGGACCATAAACATGGATTCGCCAACTCCGACTTTACGAGGATGTGAAGAAATCATTAAATCGAAGTCCCTGACTCCGATTTTAGTCCAACGGACATAAAATCGAAGTGATGGACTCCGATTGGAACCACGAACTCCAGTTTTAGTGAGGATTAGCCCAATTGCCAAGCGTCAGAACAAAGTCGGAGGTTTGAACTCCGATTTTGATGGAGTCAGGGAATCACAATTATACACAATTTCGGAAACTTTTTTGCGATCTCTGAAACTCGTGCCATATTTTATTTTGTAAAATAATAATCTCTGAAACTTTTTATTTTGATGGTCTCCGTGGCCTTGAATGTCCGGGCGAGGTCCCCACTGCCTTTACACACGGGACGAGGAGCTCCGAGTCTGCCTTGTTGATGATCATGAGGAGCTGCCCGACTATGGCCTTGCACACGGGAGAGTTGGGCTTGAATGCAGACCGCCTAAGGTCAGCGTCCTTCTCGGCCACCGTGGTGATCTCCATCAGGGCCATTGCAGAGTTGTACCGCACCTCCTTGGATCCCTTCTCGAGGAGGAGGGCAAAGCACAGTAGAGCTCTTGATTCTGTGATGCTGCGGCAGATTAATGAGTTCCCCTTCGTGAGATGCCAGAGGACTCTGGCGGCCATCGCCTTCATTCTTGCCTTGGTCGCCGGATCCTCACGATTTCAGCGACCGCTCGGGCGGCCTCCGCCTGGACCTTCATTTGAGCATCCTTAAGCACCTTGGTGAGGACCACGGGCACACCAGCGCGGATGATCTCCTCGACACTCTCCAAATCACGGCTGAGCAGGCTTATGGCGAGGGTCGCGTTCTCCTGTGCCTCAGAAAAGGTACCTTCCTTGAGTAGCAGGAGGAGAGGGCCGATGCATCCCTCCTTGATGATGAGCTTGCCGTATCTCATTGTCGCGGGCGAGGATTGCAGGGAAGCGGCTGCTTCGGACTTATCGTCAGGGGATCCGGTGTGGAGGACCGAGATCTGTTCCCAGATGAGACAGAAGATGGGCTCGTGGGCAGCAATCGGTGGGAGACCATTCTCTGGGGAAAGCAAGCGGAGGAGCCAGAGGAGATCCGCGAGGGAGGAGTCAAGGAGGGAGGCGCACTTGCGGAAGGAGGAGAGGAGGGAGGGCAGGAGAACCTGGGCCTTGTTGGGAGGAGGAGGGGAGGAGCCAGTCCTCCGTTGGACTAAAATCGAAGTCAGAAACTCCGATTTCATGATCTCCTGACATCCCATAAAGTCGGAGTCGGAGACTCTGTAATTGTTGTCCTTAGCTTAAGTAGGAGTTTTGGACTCCAATATATCTGAAAATCAAAATCTGAGCTCGCAGTTCCCATTATCGATCGTAGTTGAGAAATTTTAGGTTTGATCAACCTATTTTGTAAAAATATTTTATGTACCAACGTTATTGTGGAACAAACCGCAACGAACAATACCATCGTGTCATTTGCGATGAATTTATACAACAAGTTTTGGTGAGATTAAACATTATTAATCAGGCAATTGGGGAGATTAAAGTCTATAATTTAGGGGGATTAGTCCTAAATTTTATATATGTTGCTGTTAATGGTAGGGATGGATGGTGGACTTGGTATCGGGAATGCATATGCAAGGTTCCAAGATTATAGCATCCAGCTGAGGCTACATTCACGAGGCAATTCAGCAGTGTGACTGCACAAGGAAAAAGCGACCCAAATAAAAAACATTGGATCGTAATTCAACAAAGTCAGGGCACTCCCTCCGGGAAATGTTAAGGCTGATTGGTACCTCCGTCAGCCATGGCAAGATTTCTCCATTTTGTTCCCACTAATATGGATAGAACTTTAAGACCGGCTGGTTGTGTCCATTGGGATCCGAGAAAGGATCAGCCTAGTACCATGTTCTATTGCAGAGTACGAAAATGTCAAGATAAAAAAACCCTGCCATCGAGTCAAGTAGTCAGGATACAAACGAAACATCACATTGCAGCAAGCATCGAAATTCGTAATTGGTTGTCAAAAGCAAATGTGCAATTCGAATCTTCGTGTAAAAGCTCAACATAAGTGATTGATTTGGCTGTTGAATTGTCATATGGTAATGACCGTGGTAAAAAATAATATATCAGTGTATCAAAATCAAAGTTACGGCCTTACTCGGGATACACATTTCCTTCTAGGAGAAACACCAGAAGCCGGCTTTGGTACAACGGAGGTTGTTCGGGCTTATCCGCAACGGCCAAATTGTTGAGTACCAGGGCTACAACGGCTGTGAAAAGGAGGGGATTATTTCTCATATTCGAATGTGATTAAGACGCGGGAGACAAAGAGTAATTTATGAGAGGGAAGTTAGATATTGATCTTCGAAGATTAAGATGCGGGAAAGCACATAGGACTCTTCTACAAAGGCAACATTGATTCTTCCTCGTATACGTTGGTATCAGAGCATACTATCTGGTGTCATCCTTCTTCTTATCATTTTAATATCCGATCAAACTATCTGGTGGGTCCATAGTCATATCATCTTGGTATGAGAGCATAGTATACGTTGTCGTCCGTCCTCCTATCATCTTGGTATCAGAGCATAATATCCAGTATCGTCCACGGTCCTCCTATCATCTTGTGTATCAAAGCATAGATACACTCTTTTGAGTTACATTTATGGAGTTACGAAATTACTCACTCTTTTGATGTCCACGAACCCTCCATCCGTGCAAATTTCTAGAGCCACAGATCCTCTAATTATCAAAGCATGCATAAGTACCTTTTCATCTAATGCGTCGAAGACTTCGAAGTCCTTGATTTTATGGGACTGGTCCTTCTTAAACAAAGAATAGAGTATTTGGTAATTGCTTCTAAAAAGAACCAAGAATATAAAAGACAGAGAACTCACCTCTTGTGCTGTGAGTATCCCCACTGGTTCCAATAAATATTCCAATGAATAGATAAAATTCCTCCAATGTAACACAATGTTTTGTCATATAGTAGAGAGCATGTTCATAGGAATTCAAATAGCCCTTTCTCTTCATCACATTATCAATCACCTACTACACTGATAGTCTCACGTCTATTCGTTTATGTATGAACAATGCATACTCCACCACGGCAACACCAACTATTGTCCAACAAAAATTCGTTGTGACCCTGATCCCTCACATTAACAGTAATTCCAAAACCCCACCAAAGTTCTATTCCCAGCCCCTTCGCCGTCCTTCCTCTTCCTCTTTTTGCCTCTTACTTCACCCTCGGCCGCTGTCCTCATTTCACCTTCGTCTTTCAACTTTACCCCTTCGACCTTTCTACTCCTGCTCACAGGATTGCGCTGAACATGCCGTGGAACATCATCGACGGCAATGTCAAGAGGTCGTCAAGTTCTTGGAAAAAGAAACCGCTCGACGAAAAAATTAAAATAAAAATTTCAAATTTAAGTTTGAGAAAATTTACATTTGGTCCTCAAGAAGATCATATATTTGCATTGGAGGTCCCGTTTGAAAAGTTATATGTGTGTTTGATAACATCTTATTAATAATGTATATTTTGTTTTGCCTATTAATCACTGGCAAGTCTAAAAAAATATTCAAGGGGTCAAATTGAACTAAAAGAAATTTAAGGGGGACAAAATTGAATTTTTGTCCATGGTCCTCCTATCATCTTGGGTATCAGAGCATAAGTATTCAGTATTGTCCACGGTCCTCCTATCATCTTGTGTATCAAAGCATAGTATCCGGTATGGTCCACGTATATATTGGTATCAGAGCATAATATATTGTGTCGTTCATGTATATCTTTGTATCATATTATATTTTAGTATCAGAGTATAGGAATTTCGATCGTTGCTTCTCTTTATACATTGTCAATTACCTGCTGTACTGATAGTCTCACGTCTATTCCTTTATGGTTTAACCCTTCCACGAAGAAGATTACAATAAAACTTTTAAATTTAAGTTTGAATAAATTTACGTTTGGTCATAGGAAAGATCACATATTAGCATAAGATCTCTTGTTTGGAAAGTTTATATATATATATATATATATATATATATTTGATAATAAATTATTAATCAAAGTATATTTTGTTTTCAGCTTATTAATGATGATCAATTCACTGGAATAAATATTATAGCTTAATCAAAGTTTATTTTTTAATCATGATCAATTGACTCATTGAATGAATAAATATTTAGCATAAACCAAGAGATAACCCTCTCGTATTGGTAAAAGACGTGGAATTTCAGACAAAGTCCCGTTGTTAGGTTCATTCATCATTTGAACACTAGGGGTCCTAAATCATATTTCTCACATGTCTCCTCGGATTAGGAACTGATAAATATCTCTTTTGGATGGTGTCAAATTTTGTTTCACACACCAAAAGAAAAAAAAAAGTAAAATAGAACATCGACATCGACATGCATAAGAAGTTGGTCCATCCAACATGTCAAAAAATTAAAATTAACCAAATACTCCACAGGTAGCATCTCCATGAAAACTACACCGAGGTTGCCCAAATTCAACTATATATATAGTAGGTAGGTAAAAATATATTTAATTTACCATCTATTTTTATTAGATTTCTAGAAATAGAAAATATGAATAACGAGTTGATTAAAAGTACTTTTTTAAACCCAACGTAATCCAAATTTTGAAGTTTTCTAATTTTTTAATTATTTTAATATTTGACTACATTCCACAAAATAAAATAAGATAACCAAGATGCCAAAAAATTATGCTACAAATGTTTGCTTCCAAATTAATACTAATTTGGAACAACATGACATTTAATTTGTTTAAAAAATTATCCATGAGAAATCAAGTTGAACATTTATTATTTACCAGCAAAGCAAATTTACAATATTAAATTATAAATTTACTTAAACACCCGCCTACAATGCCAAGAAAATTTTAATGTGACATAACATCAACAAATTTTTCCAGCACCAAATATAATCTGAAAAAATTGATTACCATATTATACTTTAATACATTTATTACGCTATATATAAACCAATTATTAGTTTTTTTCAAATGGTTATTTATTAAATAATTATTAGTTATTTCAAAATTATATTGGGCAGATCAAACACTTACCTATTGTCATAAAACATCTATATTTATTTTCGACATCATATTTATACAAACATAAACAACAGTTTCATATACCAATTTGAGGTAAAATTTTTAATACATACCATAATTTTTGTATCGCATACTAATTCAAATTCATGAAAATTTAGAAATTTTAATATTCATTTACTTTTAAACTTTTTTAAATATGCACTTAGTGTAGTGTTTTTTTATATTTTTTATCATATTTTTAAGATATATTTACTTTTTATATCTAATATTTTGTTTAGTTAAAGAATCTTAAAATTTTATTAATTTGAATTTAAGCTTTGAAATATCAATTGATTCCATAGAAAAGCTGTTATTACAGAAACTTTTGCAATATCAAGAAAAACTAAGTCGAAACTGTTTTATTTTATTTGAATATAGACTTTAAAATTTCATTGCAGTAATATATATATATTCACAATCTTATATTACTATTTACTTATAAATAATATATATTATCCTATTCACAAAAATTTTGTGAAATAGTGTACGTGGATTTAAAATTTCTTAACCAATGCTGTAAGACCGATTTCTTAACATTAGTCTATAAATTTTAAAATTTGATGCCATATTTCACAAAATATTTTGCCGACAAACATTATTTCATATCACATATCGTAAGGGTAAGATTCCATGTCACCAAATGAGTTTCTTGCTCTTGAAGTAAGCCCTAAATGAGGAAGAGGAGGCGTCTGTTTGTAGGAATTAGGGGTCATTATTTTAATATAAATATTCATCATTAGCCAGAATATAAGTTGGGTTTGAATTGGGTTATACCATGAATTGAGCTTGACTTGAATAAGTCACCTATAGCCCAATAATATATATACAAATGGGATGGGCTCATCATTTATCTAAATTCAAAGAAATATTATTTGATTTTAATTAACACTAGCCCAATGTATATCATGCCACCATATGATATGAAGGCAATAATCACATCCGATTCATATAATATATGATTTAGGCCGAATGTGATTATTTCAACATTAATAAAATTTTAATGTTTGTACTATTAACTTACGTTTTCTTCCTCTTTTTGTTCAACAATGATTAAAATAAAATAGAGCAACCTCAACTCTTTGTCTTTAGTTATTTTCGTTAGAAATAATTTTTTTTAGTGTTTATCGACTAAAACTATAAAAAAAATGCCATCCACGTCGAGGACCTAACTTTCAGGTCAATATTATTCACATGAATTTGAGTATTCTTCGCCTTGGCCTGCCTTGCAACATAGAGAATGCACATTCACAAGACACTTGTGAGGGTATGAGTAATGACCATCAAATGTAAATAATACAGAAGAACATAAACTATATTTCAAAGTTTTGTTATTTAGTAGGGTTGGTATGTAACTATTTTGTAAAATAAGATCTCTGGTCTCAAAATTCCTTGATTAATCGATGTTTGAAATAGATTTTTTTTTTAAGGTTGAAATCGGTCTTTGAAAAACTTATTCAAGAGACAAAATCGTTATTTCAAACACCGATTTAGGAGTACTAGAAAAGAAAGTTTAAAACTTCGGACTCTATTTCGCGACCTTGTATTCTTACAGAACTCTTGAAACGTAACCAACCATCAATTGTATATTTATGGACGAAGTTACATTTACCAAATAGAGAAAGAGTAAGTTAACACAGTGTATCAATCCCATGACCTAAATAAAACCAAGGAAGGATCCGACGACCGCTATTATAGGATCTCGTGTTTTCGGATGAGTCCCATAGTTGTATCTACGCAGCAAAAGCCACTGAAGAATTTATGTTAGAGCTTCCCCCACCTCCCCGTGGTTCATTGGTCGTACCCATAATGATATGCGTAGTAGTGTTGAGACGACTCAAATTTGTATTGATAAGCATGGGCATGGGCATGAGCTTGAGGTTTTGGTTCTTCGGTATGATGTTTAGGTGAGGGGGAGCTGAGCTCGCTCTCTGTTGGACTGGCTTCGTGAGATTGCTCTTGCTTGTCTGCTTTCTCCTGAACTATGATCATGTCCTCTTCCTCGGCCTCAAATGATCTGAATATGGGGTGCAAGTAGGCGCCCGCCGAGTATGCCTTCAGTTTCAGGTTGGGCTCTTCTGCTCTCTTAAGACTATCCCAAGCCGATTCACTCAACTAATTCAATGACAGAATAGTTATCGGGTTCATGAATGAAGGGCAACGACAGTGAAGAATATGGGCCATCCTTTGCTTTCTCATGGTTGGACAGTTGAGCTCGATAATCTTTAGAGATGAGCGCATGCGATCTGATGCTTGTAGGCTCGACATCATACACAGGAACGACAGTGTTTTTCAAGCCAACAAGAAGCAACAACCCGGTGCCTGTCTTTCATTCAAGCTCCCACACTGATCTTACGTAGACAGGATTGTATTCATTGATGCCAAGTTTCTTGAACTGGACTACAGAAGCATCAAAGGAGCTATCCAGAAAGAAAATCTCTTTTCTAAAATGCTCGGCAGTGGAAGCTTCCGTATATACCCTCCCAATGATAGAGCACCCCACGGAAGACAATTTTTTTTTTTTTTTTGTATCTAAAATGTTCACGTGGACTTACTCTTATATAAGCTTGGCACACTTACAGGCCGCGGTCCCACTATATCCTCCTAGGGGCCATGCAAACCTTTATGCCCACGTGGACCGGGTACATCATGCTCTTGCTGGGCTCTGGCCGATGCCCAACCCTATCGAAGGAATTTACCCTTATAGGCCTGGCATACTTTCGGACCAAAGAAAAGTCCCAGGCAGGGACGATGCCCATGGGACATCCTAGCATTGCCAGAAGGACACCTCGCACGCAGATCAGAGACTGTTCTCAATTGTAAGAATAGTACGTGATAACTCTATGAAAGTAGAGTTATTTAGGGCAACTTCCTACTTAGATTTTGTTAGATTAATGAAATATTGTGTTTATTGCGTAATATTCCTAGTTATTTCACATTATTCTCGAGAAATAGATTACTGTTGAGTTTTCTGGTTTATTTCAGGATAAATATGAAGAAAAGAGGACCTCTGCGTAATTATGAAGACTTTGTGCAAAGGGAAGATCTCTGGATGCTCTTGCAAGACCAAAAGCTACGATGGGGAGAAATTAGAAGATTTTCTTTCCTGATTTTTTAGAGATTCTCTAGGTTTATTTGGGGATTATAAAAACATTGTAGTTTGACCTAGAGAAAAGAGGGGAGGCTGCTGGTAACAAGGAGCCGTCAACAGAGACTTTGGGAGTTTTTCTTTTAGTTTTCCTTTATGTCGTTTTCATTGTCTACGATGGATTTGATGTTTTCGTTTATTTCGGCTATGAACTAAATTTCTTTGCCTAGGGTTAAGATGGATCTTGACGATTAGTCAAGAGTCTATCTCTTTTGACACACTCGAATGATTTTGGGTTGATTATTCCTGTTCGTTCTTAACGCTTTCTTATTGCCTGATCACCAATAGGATTGAATAGTGAATTTAGGTGAACTCGGAAGGGGAATCCTAGATTAAGCACGGGGAGAGGAATAACCTAAGGTAAACTTAGTCGGAAGACGGGTTTATTAACGAGCGGGATAGGAATATACCCAATCGTCCTAGGTAATCGAATTGGAATTGATTCGTAAGGGGCACTCGATAGTTAATCTACCTAGGAATAGAGTGAGTACTATTTACAGAGTTGTACGTTCTTATGACCTCGGGAGGGGCGTAGGAAGATAACCGAATTCCAGATTATCAACCAGATCATTTTAAGCGTGTTGATTGAGATATGACTTGCGATTAATTGTCCGGTGAAATCGTCGCCCTAGGTGCTTTTCTCATTTGAATCTTAATTCAATTTACCTACTCGTTTTCTTTAGCTTTTCATTTAGTTTGATTAATTCTTAAATCGTTTAGTTGGATAATAGAGATTGACGGTATTTTAATAATTGGGAGAAGTTTAGACCAGTCCTCGTGGGAACGATATCTTACTTACACTTTATTACTTGTACGATCGCGTGCACTTGCGTGGTGAATACGTTTTCGACGTGACAAGTTTTTGGCGCCGTTGCCGGGGACTGTTTTCTAGATTTTCAGCCAATATTATTTTTAATCATATCTTTATTAATTCAGCTTTAATCTTGATTTTCGATTTACTTGCAGGAAAAATTTCAACATTGTATGCGCAGTAGGGAATTGGTTCCTTTTGATCCTGAAATAGAAAGAACCTTTCGGTTACGACTAAGAGAGCAAAAGGAAGCCACACGCCGACAAACAATGGAGAACAACAATCAAGACGTTAAACCGAGAATCATGCGGGATTATGCCCAGCCCCATGTGCATGAACGCTCTAGCATAGTGAAGCCGACCATCCAAGCCAACATATTTGAAATCAAACCAGCGGTTATCACCATGCTACAAAATTCGAGTTTCGGGAGATCTCCATCTGAGGATCCACATGGGCACATCACCAACTTTTTGGAAATCTGCGACACTTTCCGCTATAATGGAGTGTCGAGCGAGGCCATTCGGATGAGACTCTTCCCATTCTCGTTGAGGGACAAAGCACGAACATGGCTCTACTCTTTGCCAGAAGGGTCCATCACAAACTGGGAAGAGATGTCCGGAAAATTCTTATCAAAGTATTTCCCACCTAGCAAGACCATCAAGATGCGGAATGACATCACTTCGTTTCGACAACATGGAACAGAGTCACTTTATGAGGCGTGGGAGAGATTTAAGGAATTTTTACGAGTGTGCCCACATCACGAGATACCTCAATGGATGCTGGTACAAATTTTTTATGATGGATTAACTGATGCACTTCGTTCAACGATTGATGCAGCTGCAGGGGGAACAATATTAAACAAGCAGCCAGAGGAAGCAATGGAGCTATTCGAGCAGATGGCTAATAACGGTCATGGAGTATCGCGTGCCCGAGGAGTAGCTGGAGTACATTCAGTTGATGAAGTTGCAGCCCTCAATGCTAAAGTGGATGCGTTAACTCGGGAGCTAAATGCATTAAAGGGTCCTAGTCATCCCATTCATTATCCGTGTGAGAGGTGTGGAGAAAATCATGCTCCTGGTCAATGTTTCACTGGTGCCGAGTCAGCCAACTACTTGGGAGCCAACTCGAGGAACAACCCCTTTTCGAATACTTACAATCCGGGATGGAGGAACCACCCGAATTTCTCGTGGGGAAATCAACAATCGGTGAAACCAACTCCTCCACCAGGGGCTCATCAACAAAAGCCACAACCGCAAGAGAAAATGTCAGGTATTGAAGAACTATTAGTCAAATATATTTCTAAAACCGACACTCTTTTGCAGAACCAATCGGCTTCACTTCGGAGTTTAGAAGCCCAAGTCGGACAATTGGCACAAGCAATCAATAATCGACCTCAAGGCACTCTTCCGAGCAATACTGAGGTGAATCCAAGGAATGACGGGAATGCAAAAGTGCAAGCTATCACTTTACGGAATGGGAGAACACTTCCTGAAGCCTCAAAGTTCAAGCACGACGTTGCAACTACACCAGAAGTTACGCACAAAGGGAATGAACCTTCTGCTCAGCCTAGCCAACAACTTTCTCAACCAAAAGAAGGTATGGAAAATGCTTCTAATGGAAAAGATAAACTCGTATATCCACCTCTTCCTTTTCCACAGCGAGCTATAAAGCAGAATGATGAGAAGGATTTCCTGAAATTCTTAGAAATCTTTAAAAAGCTACACATCAACATACCTTTTGCTGAAGCGTTGGAGAAGATGCCGAGCTACGTTAAATTCATGAAAGATATATTATCTAAAAAGAGACGTCTCGGTGAGTTTGAGACTGTTGCTTTAACTGAAGAATGTAGTGCTATTTTGCAGAAAAAATTACCTCCAAAGCTGAAAGATCCAGGTAGTTTCACTATACCTTGTTCTATTGGTTCAAATTTCAGTGGTAAGGCATTGTGTGATCTTGGAGCAAGTGTTAATTTAATGCCTTTATCAATATTTTATGAATTGGGTTTGGGGGAAGTAAAACCTACATCGGTCACGTTGCAATTAGCCGACCGGTCTCTTGCTTTTCCAAGGGGAATCATTGAGGATATTTTGGTTAAGGTAGATAAATTTGTTTTTCCCGCGGATTTTATCGTGCTTGATTTTGAAGAGGACCGTGAAATACCAATCATCCTTGGAAGACCATTCCTAGCCACAGGTAGGACTTTAATTGATGTCCAAAATGGTGAGCTAACCATGAGGGTTAATAACGAGGAGGTAACATTTAATATTCTTCGTGCAATGAAATGTCCGAATGAACCTGATGATTGTTTTTCTATTGACATCATTGACAGGATAACAGCCGAAGAAGTTACTATTTTGAAGACGACCGATGTGCTTGAGCTAGCATTAACTTCTGAGGAAACAACTAGCGATGAAGAAACTATGGAAATGATCGGTTGGATGGAGTGCAAATCTTACATACCTAGAGATCTGAGAGTTTTCGATCCATTGGAGATGCCAGAAAAGACCATCAAACCATCCATCATAGAAGCACCAGAATTAGAGCTCAAAACCTTACCCACCCACTTGAGGTATTCATTTCTCCAAAACGCAAATCAACTCCCTGTGATTATTTCTGCAGAATTGACGGAGTTGCAGGAGGAGAAATTACTTCGAATCTTGAGGGAACACAAAAAGGCGATAGGATGGACTATTGCAGATATCAGAGGAATCAACCCAGCAATTTGCATGCATAAAATCCTCCTCGAGGATGATCACAAACCATCAATAGAGAATCAACGGAGATTGAACCCAAACATGAAAGATGTTGAAAAGAAGGAGATCATCAAGTGGCTGGATGCAGGTATCATATATCCTATTTCTGATAGCTCGTGGGTTAGTCCTATACAGTGTGTTCCCAAGAAAGGTGGAATGACAGTAGTAACAAATGAAAATAATGAACTCATTCCTACTCACACTGTCACGGGATGGAGGGTATGTATGGACTACCGGAAGTTGAACAAAGCAACTAGAAAAGATCACTACCCGCTTCCATTCATCGACCAGATGTTGGACAGATTGGCAGGTAAGGAGTATTATTGTTTTCTCGATGGTTACTCGGGATATAATCAGATTGCCATTGTACCAGAAGATCAGGAGAAAACGACTTTCACATGTCCATACGGTACGTTAGCCTTTCGTAGAATGCCATTTAGACTATGTAATGCACCTGCTACATTCCAACGATGCATGACATCCATTTTCACTGACATGGTAGAACGATATTTAGAAATTTTTATGGATGACTTTTCCGTCTTTGGTGACTCATTTGATAATTGCCTGCATAATCTTGCATGTGTACTCGAACGTTGTGAGAAGACTAATCTAATCCTAAATTGGGAAAAGTGTCACTTTATGGTTCGAGAAGGTATTGTCCTTGGTCACAGGGTGTCGAGCAAGGGCATTGAAGTCGACAGAGCAAAGATTGAAACCATCGAAAAGTTATCCCCACCAACATCGGTAAGAGCTATCCGAAGTTTTCTTGGTCATGCTGGCTTTTACAGGCGATTCATTAAGGATTTCTCCAAGATATCGAAACCATTATGCAATCTTTTGGAGAAAGACATACCTTTCAACTTCGACAAAGCATGCATGGAAGCGTTTACAAAATTGAAAGAGAGGTTAGTTACAGCACCTATCGTTATAGTGCCTGATTGGACTTTACCTTTTGAATTGATGTGCGATGCGAGTGACTATGCCGTAGGAGCAGTGCTTGGGCAACGTAAGAATAAGGTCTTTCATGTGATTTACTATGCTAGTAGAACTTTGGACGATGCACAGGTAAATTACACGACCACTGAAAAGGAGCTACTAGTTGTTGTATTTGCTTTCGACAAATTTCGATCTTACCTTGTGGATTCGAAAGTCATAGTGTTTACAGATCACTCCGCAATCAAGTACTTGATTGAGAAGAAGGATGCAAAACCACGATTGATAAGATGGGTTCTCTTACTACAAGAATTTGATCTCGAAATCAAGGACAGAAAAGGAACAGAGAATCAAGTAGCCGATCACTTGTCAAGGCTAGATGGTCAAAGCGACATCAAGCTCAACCAGGTAGTTATAAATGAATCATTTCCCGATGAACAGCTGCTCTCGGTTAGTCACACACAAGTTCCGTGGTATGCAGATTTTGTGAATTTTCTTGTTTCTAATTTCATACCCACTGATTTGAATGTGCAACAAAAGAAGAGGTTTTTACACGATGTTAAGAATTATGTGTGGGATGAACCATTCTTGTTTAAGCAATGTGCAGATCAGGTTCTTAGAAGATGCATACCTGAAGGAGAATGGGACCAAATTCTATGGCAATGTCATTCATCACCTTACGGCGGACATTTTGGAGGAGATAAAACAGCTGCTCGAATTTTACAATCAGGTTTCTATTGGCCTTCTTTATTTAAAGATGCTTGCAATTTTGTTGCTAAATGTGACAGATGCCAACGAACGGGAAACATATCAAGGCGACATGAAATGCCCTTAAACAACATTCTGGAGGTAGAAATTTTCGACGTTTGGGGTATTGATTTTATGGGACCATTTGTTTCGTCTTTCAAAAATCGTTATATTTTAATGGCTGTGGATTACGTATCTAAATGGGTTGAAGCGAAAGCTTTGCCCACTAACGAGGCTAAAACAGTGGTTAAGTTTTTAAAGAAGCAGGTGTTTACAAGGTTCGGTACCCCAAGAGCAATCATTAGCGATGGAGGATCTCACTTTTGCAATAAACAAGTCGCCAATTTGTTAAACAAGTGTGGAATAAATCACAAGGTTGCTCTAGCATACCATCCTCAGACTAGTGGGCAAGTGGAAGTATCAAATCGAGAAATTAAGAGAATTCTCGAGAAAACAGTAAACACATCACGGAAGGATTGGGCACTGAAGCTTGAGGACGCACTGTGGGCTTATCGGACAGCGTACAAAACGCCAATTGGAATGTCTCCGTTTAAGCTAGTTTATGGGAAAGCATGTCACTTGCCGGTGGAATTGGAGCACAAAGCATTCTGGGCGATTAAGAAATTGAATTTTGATCTCGAGAAGGCTGGAGAGAAGAGGTTGCTCCAATTGAACGAACTTGATGAATTTCGGCTTCAAGCATATGAAAACGCAAGGATCTATAAGGAGAAGACGAAACAGTGGCATGATAAGAAGATCATTGAGCGGAAATTTGAGCCTGGACAACAAGTATTGCTATTCAATTCCAGACTAAGATTATTCCCAGGAAAGCTCAAATCACGGTGGTCTGGACCATTTCAGGTAGTTCAGGTATTCCCCTATGGTGCCGTAGAAATACGAAATCCAAGTTCAGAACATACATTCAAGGTCAATGGACAGAGGCTGAAACACTATTGGGGAGGAAACGTTGAAAGGGTAGTTGCCGCGGCAACATTGAGAGACACGTAATGGATATCAAGAGTCGAGCCGTAGACTATAAACCAAGCGCTTCTTGGGAGGCAACCCAAGTTATTTTCTTTTAGTTGTTTTTATTTATTTCTTTTGTTTTACTAGGGAAAAGATAGCGGGGGATGCAAGAGCAAGCAGCAAGATCGTGCAACTGCAGGAAAATCTCGTGCAGCTGCACCGCTTGGACCTCCAGGGCACAGAAACTTTGTGCAGCTGCACGAAAATTTGGTGCAGCTGCACCGCTGGGAGCACAGAATGCACAAAGACTTGGTGCAGCTGCACGAAAATCTCGTGCAGCTGCACCGAAATTATAAAATTTAAAAAAAAATCATAAACTTAGAAAACGAATTTGGGCATTTGACTCGACAAACCCTAATCGTTGTATTTCTTGTGATAGGGAGAAGCAACCACCGCCGCCGTCTCCATCTCGAGTCACAGACGAACCGCCGCCACCGCCCACCAAAGTCGCAGCCGCCGTCCGCCACTCTAGTACACTCTCCGAACCAGGTATTTGACTATTTCTTTTAGGAGGAGATTGGGGGTTAGTTCTAGCCGTACACCCACCACTCATAGCTCGAGGTTCGGATACCATGCTTTCCTTTGATCCATTCTTGGTGTGAAAGTGTCTTGTGCAAATTAATTTGTGAACGTGCTAATTGTGTGCGTAATAGTAAGTTGTGATGGCACCCAAGAAGAAATTGGTCGTAGGGAGTACTTCCGGCACTAGGAGAGGACAAGCATTGACCAACGAAGCGGCCCAAAACTACCGGGACTCTATGGTGCGTCGGACCTTAATTCCGGAACGAGGATTTGAGACCAGGTTCCACATGGAAGAGGACGCGCAAGAATGAACCGCTGGCGCTATACGGTAAGGATCTCACTGTAGACGCAAAAATTTGGGTGCGATTCGTCTCGGCAAGACTGATTCCGGGAACGAACATTAGTAATGTGACAAAGGAAAGAGCGGCGTTGATTTTTTGCATCTTAGAACGCATGAACATTGATGTTGGAAAACTGATTAATCAGATGTTGCATAGGGCATTGAAGGATACTCACCTGGGCTTGTGGTTTCCTTCGTTAGTATTTCAGTTATGCAGGAGGGCAGGGGTACATTGGGAACCTACCAAAGAGATTGCTCATCCACAGAAACCAATCACTCATGCCACATGGTTGAAAATTCAACGGGAGGAGGAGAACAAGGATGACGCCCCTTCCGGCACATCTCAGGGTAACCGTACAGCAGGTGGTCCTGCCATTGCTACTGCCAACACATCTGTTGCCCAGGAACATTGGACCAGGATCAACGAATTCATGGAGTACTCAATTGCATGCCATCAAAGGTCGGAGGAAATTCAGAGGCGAATAGCGTCAATATTACATGTGGATCTATCTGACCTTGGCGAGCAACCAACTCCACCGACGATGGGTGCTGAAGAAGAAGAAGATGTGGATTCAGACAATACGGTTTAGTCCTACACCAGGGCAGTCGGGAGGTACACATGGGCGCTTCATGTTCACCGACATATCTTGGTACTATCGCTTCCTACTCTTATTTTTTAAAGCACCGAGGACGTTGCTCTGATTAGGTTTGGGGGTGTGTGTGTTGTATTGACTTTGGAAGTGATGTGTGCTTAGGGTGAGTCCTGTCTTTATTTTCGTCTTTTAGATTGTTTTTCCTCAACGTAACCTTAGGAAGTCGATGTGGAATGTCTGTTTTCGATGATGAGCATATGCGATGCATTCTTCAAGTGTGGATAGATGAAGTTCTCTGCTTAGTATGCTAAAATTTTTCGTTTAATTTTGAAAAGATCTCCCAGTAGGAAGTGTGCTTAGCGGCAACAGGTTACATCTCCTCAGAATGCATGGTGACTAGTGGTGAGTAGAGTAGCTTGAATTATCTCTTGAAACGACATCTGTGGGGATCTCGGCAAAAAGAAAAAGAAAAAAAAGAAAGAAAAATTAGGTTGTCAAGGCTCTGAGTACCAATGTTCAGGTTTAAAAAAAAAAATAGAGAAAAAAGTTATTACCTGAATATGTGCTTGTGGTGGGAGTCTTCCGTGCTAGCTTGAGTGATTGATCCGAGGGGTGCTTTATCACCTAATGCCCTGGTTCAACTGAGTCGGGAGTCATTGATCGAGAGCTTGCTACATAAGCTTTAGCCGGAATCAGATGAACATTTAGAGTCGTGCAATCTGAAAAGAAAAAAAAAATGATGATGAAGTTGTTAAAAAGTCGGAAAACCTGTGATGAATGAATAGAGATGTTTGTGGTGATCTTTGCGAGTTACTGGTTGACATGAGCTATTTGGAGTGTATGCTTATTAATGTTGAGTGTACAACCTGCTAGGACGAAGATATTGTGTTTTAAAACCTTTAATTGAGCATGTTAGGTAGTGAATGGAATCTAGATGCATGAGGAGGATGCACCCATTTCTGAGAATGTTCTAAAAGATGCTTCTACGTTTCACTGACTTGGGTTTGTTGAGGAGAGTCTTTGAATTTTATTTTCTTCATTTTTGCTCGGGACTAGCAAAATTCAGGTTTGGGGGTGTGATAACTCTATGAAAGTATAGTTATTTAGGGCAACTTCCTACTTAGATTTTGTTAGATTAATGAAATATTGTGTTTATTGCGTAATATTCCTAGTTATTTCACATTATTCCCGAGAAATAGATTACTGCTGAGTTTTCTGGTTTATTTCAGGATAAATATGAAGAAAAGAGGACCTCGGCGTAATTATGAAGACTTTGTGCAAAGGGAAGATCTCTGGATGCTCTTGCAAGATCAAAAGCTACGATGGGGAGAAATTAGAAGATTTTCTTTCCTGATTTTTCAGAGATTCTCTAGGTTTATTTGGGGATTATAAAAACATAGTAGTTTGACCTAGAGAAAAGAGGGGAGGCTGCTGGTAACAAGGAGCCGTCAACAGAGACTTTGGGAGTTTTTCTTTTAGTTTTCCTTTATGTCGTTTTCATTGTCTACGATGGATTTGATGTTTTCGTTTATTTCGGCTATGAACTAAATTTCTTTGCCTAGGGTTAAGATGGATCTTGACGATTAGTCAAGAGTTTATCTCTTTTGACACACTCGAATGATTTTGGGTTAATTATTCCTATTCGTTCTTAACGCTTTCTTATTGCCTGATCACCAATAGGATTGAATAGTGAATTTAGGTGAACTCGGAAGGGGAATCCTAGATTAAGCACGGGGAGAGGAATAACCTAGGGTAAACTTAGTCGGAAGACGGGTTTATTAACGAGCGGGATAGGAATATACCCAATCGTCCTAGGTAATCGAATTGGAATTGATTCGTAAGGGGCACTCGATAGTTAATCTACCTAGGAATAGAGTGATTACTATTTACAGAGTTGTACGTTCTTATGACCTCGGGAGGGGCGTAGGAAGATAACCGAATTCCAGATTATCAACCAGATCATTTTAAGCGTGTTGATTGAGATATGACTTGCGATTAATTGTCCGGTGAAATCGTCGCCCTAGGTGCTTTTCTCATTTGAATCTTAATTCAATTTACTTACTCGTTTTCTTTAGCTTTTCATTTAGTTTGATTAATTCTTAAATCGTTTAGTTGGATAATAGAGATTGACGATATTTTAATAATTGGGAGAAGTTTAGACCAGTCCTCGTGGGAACGATATCTTACTTACACTTTATTAGTTGTACGATCGCGTGCACTTGCGTGGTGAATACGTTTTCGACGTGACAGTACGGCAACTGCCTTCACAAGAAAAAATAAACTGAGTACTACAAAATTAAAAAAGTTACGGTGTTTGAGATACCCAAAAGTAATATTACGGTAAAATAAATAAACGACAGCGTTTGAGATACCCAAAAGTAAAATAAATAAAAAATAAAAGAGTAGACACTTCCGGAAGTCATTGAAAATTAACTAATATCCTTAGACTAATAAAGAATTCTAACTGACTCCTCGCCCCGGATTAGGAACTTTTAGGTGTGCACGCACCAAAAGAAACTATGCAAAAGCAAAACAGTAAAATCGGAACATGCAAATACCCCTACACTCCACGTAGAGATATAAAGAGATGTAACATGACAGACGCTATGCCGAGGAAAGTTTGGACCGGTGCTTCAGGCGGAATTTTCCGACCCGAATCCTCCCGGTAGGCTTTCCTGGGATGTTAGACACCATAGTTTGGTATGTCCGAACATGACCTTCACCGTCGCTAGCCTTAAATGTTATGTAATGGTGCCCGGGATAGGTAATGCAGCGATTGGCCTTCACAACCTTAACCAGCTGCAAATCAGTGCCCTGCCAAAACGAAGCCATCCAAAACAATCACAAACAGAGGGAAGTGGAAACTAGGGGCAAGTCAAGGCAACGAATAGTCCAGAAACCTCCTGCGAATTATAGAAGCTGATGGCAGATTTCGTGTACTCCTCCACCTTCTCATCGCGGCGCACCGGATAAATCATGCCGAAAAACAGGACTCCAGGAAGGTGAGGGACATCAAAACCCTATGAAACCAAACAAATCAGGTATACAACCGAAACCAAAAAGCTGATCCCAAACAGAAAACGGGGGAGGAGAAGCCACTAACCTCACTCTCTCTGACAGTCTTGTAATAATGGGATTGCTCCCTGTGGGTCATCCAACGACTATCACCCAGTGGGCTGATTAAAAATCTGGATCTGCGGCGCCGTTTACGAACACCATCAACCACCACTGCCTCCCTCGCACTCCCAGCATCAGCTTTCTCCATCCTTCTCTTCTTGCGAGAGGCCGGAGATTCGCTCGATTCCTTGGACCTAGCGAGGAAGATATCCAACCCCATCACACTAAACCGAGAAAAAAACCGGCATCGCATCTGGAGACTTTTACCTACCTCTTCGTGGGATGATTGGGTTTCGCTCTACGGTTGCTCGACGACCGACAAAGCTGCGATTAAAATACGAAGCGAAGTCAAGAATTACTCACAGCCATGGCTGGGCAAAATCGAAATCCTCGAATCAGAAAAAAAAAAAACCTCCATCGTCGGAATATTGGGGAAGAATTAGGTTAAATCTTATTTTTACATACGCTTTTATATATAACTTATTATTAAATAAATTCAATAAATAAAAAAAAAAAACAAATCTTAAAAGTTATAAATTTTTTTATCTTAACCCATAAATAGAACAAATAGGATGGGCTCATCATTTATATAAATTCAAAGAAATATGGTTTGATTTTAATTAACATATGCCCAATAGATTCATGCCACCATGTGATATGAAGGCAATAAATCAACTCCGATTCAACATTATTGTATGTACTTTTGCGGTTTGCCCTCTTTTTGTTCAACAATGATTAAAATAAAATAGAACAAACTCAACTCTGTCATTATTTGTTTTCGTTAGAAATCATATTTTTATAGTGATTATCGAGTAAAAATCTGGAACAAAAAGGCCATCCACGTCGACAAACTAACTTTCAGGTCAAAATTATTCACATGAATTTGAGCATCCTGCAACTTTTGGCCGGCATTGCAACATAGAGAATGCACATTCACAAAGACACTTGTGAGGGTATGAGTAATAATACTACGACCATCAAATGTAAATAATACAGAAGATCATGAACCATATTTCAAAGTCTTGTTACTTAAAAGTGTTGGCTGGTAAATTATTTTGCGAAAAGAGTATTTAATTTCAAAATTCCTTAATTAATATTTCAAAATCGGTGTTTGACACTATTTTTTTCCTTAAAGAAAATCCTTATTTGAAACACGGATTTCCCCTTGGGATTGAAATCGGTGTTTGAAAATCTAATATATTCAAAGAACAAAATTGATATTTCAAATACCAATTTAGGAGCATTAGTCAAGAAAGTTTAAAACTTTCGACTCTATTTGGCGAACTTATATTGGAATATAACTCTTGAAACGTAACCAACCATCAACTAACTGTACATTTATGGACGAAGTTACATTTACCAAACAGAGAAAGAGTAAGTTAACCCAGTCTATCAATCCCATGACCTAAAATCAAGTAAGGACCCGCCGACCGCTGTTATAGGATCTCGTGTTTTCGGATGCATCCCATAGTTGTATCTAAGCAGCAACAGCCACAGAAGAATTTATGTCAGAGCTTACCCCACTCCCTGTGGTTCACTGGTCGTATCCATAATGATATGCGTAGTAGTGTTGGGATGACTCGAATTCGTATTGATATGCATGGGCATGGGCTTGAGCTTGAAGTTCTGGTTCTTCGGCATGATGTTCGGGTGAGGGGGAGCTGAGCTCGCTCTCTGATGGACTGGCTTCGTGAGATTGCTCCTGCTTGTCTGCTTTCTCCTGAACTATGATCGTTTCCTCTTCCTCGGCCTCGAATGATCTGAATATGGGGTGCAAGTAGGCGTCGGCCAAGTACGCCTTCAGGTTCAGGTTGGGCTCTTCTGCTCTCTCGGCTACATCCTTCTTCATTGCTTCCTGAAGAATGTAAACATAAATGTTTATAGAAGATGGGGATTAGGTGATTACCTCATGTTCTTTAACATATATAATTTAGATAAAAAGAGGTACCTCGAGAGGGTACTTTCTGAAAGCAGGTTCGAACCGATTCTTGCAGTATTTGTGAAATGCCAGTGTCAACACAGGTAAAACAACAAGCAGCGGGGTAGAATTAGCAGCCTCTTTCGTGCTTAGCAACCCCAGCAAAAGTAGTTGAGATATCAACATGCTTGCGATGATGCGGCTATGAACATGTGGCCAAAACGCGCCGACGCTCTCGTATTGCTGATTGTAGACATTGATGATCTGTAGATAAAATCGCAATCAGTTTCTATCAAATTAGAAACTCGGACCTCTAAGTATGGAAAGATGATCAGTATTGGCTTTACGAGAAACTGACCTGATGCCGGTATACCAGGAAAGCAAACGCAAAGAATACCAGTATAAAGGGTAGCAAGATTGGAGTGACTACAGCGTAAACGATGCCCAAAAGGAAGTAGAGTTGAAGAGTTGGGAGAGTTTCGGGGAAGTCCACACTTCCCGGGTCCATTGCCTTCTCCCTGTCCCTTTCGGTCTTCACGAGGAACATGTTCTTAAGATGATATATGACTAATGCCTTCAAGCGGAGAATCTCGGCAGCAATTCCAGCCCAGCCATCTACCATTATATACGTGATGAAGAAGGTTGCTTTTGTTGGTATCGACACACCAATGGTTTTGGGAATCCTGCCATAGTATGTAAGGGAAGCATCCCCAATTGCTTGTCATATTGAAATTACAAAAAAAAAAAACTGATTTAGCTCGAGCATCAAAGCACTTACTGGGTTGCTGACTGATGCAAGAAGGAATGGAGCTGCTGGAAGGCAGTTCCAGTAATTATGCTGCCCAAGAACACATTGACTAACATAAAGTAGTAGTATTTTGATGCAGTCCTCCTCTCCAACATTGACAGAGCAATGTATCCTTCAATTTTAGACATGACCATGAGGACTGCGGGGAGAATGTAGAGAAATATCTTGAGTGCTAGCCCAGGTAGAAAGCCTTGTAAGAAAGACTTGATGAAGCTCCTGCAATATTTGGCGACATGTTATTCATAAACTTGTCCTCCAAGATATGGCTCAACTCGCCCAATGGTTGATTGTACAGTATAAGCAAGAGGCTTACATTTCAATAACTGGTCTTAGGAATGGAGCGACTCTTTCAAGACCCTCCAGATTCGCAAGAGATTGCACGAAGGCGATCGGGATCATATAAAAGAAGACAAGGGCAAACACCGAAAGCGATATCACTAACTTTCGAACAGTCAGCGAGAAAAATGGTATGGCCAAGTTACTCCAATAGACGTCACGAGGCTCCGGTGCCCAGTCTGTCAACCACAATGTCGGGTTCTTGCTTTGCTGGGTCTGTGCACAAACGGCTGCCCCCCAACGAGAGTTGAAGGAGACAAATGCAACTGGCAGTATGGATCTTGAATCCTTGATAACATTTTCTCGCTCAACGGCCATCTATCAAACAAAAAATGAATGAGCCTGTTTTTCAGCTTCAATATCATTAACTTCCTATTAGGGCCACAAAGAGACAGTTTCATTTAATGGGATGCTAGGAAATATCAAAAGTAACTTACTCTCTTATCAAGGTATTTGATCTGAGCTTGGTAGTACTCGATGGCATCAATACGATCACCCCAAAGCCCGCAAAGGCCCCTCTGGATACGAAGTGTCATGAAAATGCAATGAGGGCCGGGATACATGTATTTTTAATAAATGTGCAAGAGAGTACACCAATAGGGATGGATCGTATGAAGGAGAGCAGGAGGGACCAAGCATAATAGGAAGGGATCCGTTTTAACAAAAACTGGATATTCGCCCGATGAAAGTGAATAATACCTTTGTGGTTGGCCGCTTGTCCGGATGCCTCTCGTACTTTAGTTGATAATAGTCCAGCCAGTTCTGGAGCCTTTCTCTTCTAATCACATATTTGGCATACCTATTTGCATTATATACCGCCTAGAATAGATCGGTAATAACGACTACGAACAAGTTATCCAAAAAATTTTGAACTTGAAGGGTAAATCATACAAAAATTAGTCGAATGGAGGCCGAGAGACTGATTCACCTGATGGCTCAGGTAGTGCTCCGGATGATTTGCCTGGAAGAAGTGATCTACACTGCCTGATACGGATTTACCAGAGCTATGAGGCACATTTCGAACCACAACCTGTGCAAAGGACAATATTTGATTGGAATTATTATTCACTGAAGAAGTGAATAACTAGATTCATGAAGAGAGAAGATCAATGCACGTGATACATCAAAATCCAAGTTCAATATGAATAAATGAATGACAATGGTTAGAACTGATGAAAAGAACAACGTTCTAATTTATCATTCAAAGCTGCCGTGCCTCAAAATATAGTTAGCTCCCTCTCTGAACCAGCACTAAACAAAAGCTGGGCATAGTAGAGCAAGTAGCGTAACTTACCGTGAACTGTTCGACGCGTCGACGTTGAGATGCCAAGAAACGCATCCTCATTGATGCTACAATGCTATACTCCTTGTATAGCAAGTAACAAATCCAAAATGTGAACAGGTACTCCAATCCAATGTGGATGAAAAATCTGAAAGATCGCGTGATTGTTAGAACCCTTCTTGCATTCATCTTAACGTTATATAGCAACCGCAGAAACAGAACAAGGACAGAGGAATGACTGTCCAGAAGCATCAACTAGCTCATATCAATATGCATGCCTGTTTGAAATGTCCGATCACATTCAAAACAATGATAACCATCAGAAATGTTGAGTTGAAACCCGGTGTGACTGTTCGGCTTAAAACTCCAGTACAAAACGGCCATAATAAAGAACCAAATTCTCTGTCACATTCAGTATCTCAACTGTAGCCTCCTCAACTGTAGCTTCACTAAAACGTTGATGAGAACGGGGTTCGTCCAACTACATGATCAGTAAATCTGGCTCGCCCATGGCAATGTTGACTTGATATAGCAATGTTGACTTGATAGTCCAAGGCAAATGATCCACACTGATTCAGCAACAATAATGACTTCAGAGTTGGAGTATTAATACGCAGGCTCACCTTGAAGATTGAGGACGAACATTTGATATCGAGAGTTTATCAATGTCGCTCACGACCAAGTCCCTCTTCAAAAAAGACAATGTCCCGTCCGATACATTAACCGGGATAAGAATAAGGAGCGCAACAAGGGTAACAGGAACAAATATCTTCAACCTGCAAGGCAGAAAAACAAGAACAAGCTGATCAATAGTACTGATAATCAATTCCAACGATGTCAATCTCTTTGGCACCGATTCCCCTCATTTTCGAATTTAATAAACATTGAACTGAAGCTTGCAGAAAACAAAAACAATCACAAGCCTCCAATCCTGTGAATTTCAATGCATCAGTGCCAGCAATTGTTCCCCGACCACCAAATTGAACAACCATCTACACAACAAATAATCGAGTCAAAATTGCAGAAAGCCGGCCGTGCAAATGGCAGAGCAACTTCCATGGAGATACACAGCTCAACTCGTAGAAAATTATGCAAAATCTTCCCCAATTGGCACCTAGGTGGAGAATCGACGCATACTTACGTGAAGGAACAACGAAAACTGAATTCTTCCATACATATATCGGGTGGACCAGAATCAGAAAAAGAAAACACATCACAACAGCAAGAGCTCCCCGCTACAGAAGCAAGCAAAGATTAAGCATTTATTTACAGACAACAACTAAAAAACTACAATCAAGACACAGTCAAAATCGACGAAACACCCCCGAATGAAACAAATCTCGGAGAAAATATACTAACAAGAAAAATAATCCCCAAGTAAAAAAGATTAAACAATAAACATTCGATGAAAATTCAAAAGAAAAGAACTCCTATTTTTCCCAACCAAAACAAAATGACATCATTCAACAGAGAAACCCAATTCGTCATCAAACAAGCACAAAAGGAAGGAAGAAAAAAAAACCCCACCCAAGAAGGTAAATCCTGAGGAAGATGGCGGAGTCCATCCCAGCATGGGAGACGATGTCGTGCTCGGACATCTTAAGGGCCTGAGGCATCCAGTTGAGGAAGGTGAGGTAAGTGAGGGGGTTGAGGTTGAGGAAGCGGCTGACGAAGTTCCTGTTGCGGGAGGGGCTGGTCCGGGAGCCAGTTATATACCACTTGGGGAAGTATACCCTGTCGTTGACCGGCTGTATCCTGAGGAAGGCGAAGGCGAGGAGGAAGGAGACAGCACCGACGATGTTGATGGCGGCCGACACCCCAATGTCCTGAAGCGTCGCCATTACATGCCCTGAAATGTCTGCCCTTCCCTCCTCCTCCTTCTTCTTCTTACAGGGAAAGAGTGAAGAGGAGTGGGGGGCGCGGTGGGAGACTAAAAGGAGAGTGATGGGGAGAAAGAAAGGAGAGGAAGAAGACGATGATTTTGATTGGTCAATAAATAAAATAAATAAATATAGTGGAAATAAAAGAATTGTGGAGAAATTCCCCTCTCTCTCTCTCGTAATAATAATTAACTTATTTTTAAATAATCGCCGAAATGAACCCGTGTAATGATAAAAAAATTGTTAGTTATTATTTGGACAATGTTCGAATTCTTGGGATGGAATAAGAGGAAGTAAAAATAATCAATTTTATTTCAAATTTTTTTCTTTTTTTATTTATTTTAAACTTTTAAAATATAATCATATCCTAATGTTTGAACGTTATCTCAATTTTAATCGTCTTATTAACGAAATCGGTACACTAATAACATTCGTTAACTAAACCCGAATAATTGTTATCTGGTTGTTTAAATTATTTGGGCGGACAGAGACAACAAACAACGGTGGGGAGGGCGAGGGATAATGAAAATGACGTTTCTTGATTAATTCCCGCGTACATTGTCTTTCCAGCTGTCCCTCAAATGGAATGTCCCGGAAATTCCTCCTTGGATTTACGTTTACTCCCAACCAGAATATATTTACAAGTGACTAATTCTTTTGTTTGGAAATCCATAATATTATGTCTTTCTTTTAATTATTATCTCATCCCTCCCCAAACAAAATTTAGGAAATTTTTGGGTTGTTTTCCATCTTTCAAAAACAAATTTTTATCAAGTTTTTTTATGTGATAAATCGCTGACAAATTTGTCAAGTTCGAGATATAAGTTTAACGAGTCCACTCTAAAACTAATTCAGAACAGGGATTGATTCATCGGCCTTGTACGATAGTTTGGGACTTGGGACAGATTTCAGGAGTAGTACTTTAACTTCCCAAATAAGTTGTATAAGACATAATTAATTAATTTTTTTCCGTAAATTTTTAGAAAGATATATAATGTATGTATTACAGTAGTAGAAACAAATAATGTAAATGTTACAGCTAATTGGAATATCAAAAAAATTATTGGTCCCATGTGCCAATAATGGAAAATAACTACGCACGATTGTATCTGGGTTTTATGTGGCTTTCGCATTTAGGTTTTGTACCTTTAAAAATATCTTAATTGAATCCAGAAAGGCTTTACCTTTAAAAATATATTAATAATGAATCAACTCTATCTAAATATTTGATACAATATATTTATGTTTCCCTCACGAGATTTTTATTTCCTACTAATATTCATAATTTTTATTCTGTTTATTATATTAAAATAATAATGATAATTTAGAACTAAGATGTTCTTGCTTTTCGACGGGTTTGGTTTTCATAATTGTGACTTGAATAATAACAACGTTTATTTCGATTTTGGAATACGTCTGTTGACATATGAATTTTGGATCTCATCCTTAATGAGCCGAAGATGCTTCGTGTGAGCGCCACTTGAGATGAACAAGGACCCAATATTAGCGCTACTTGAGAAATCCGTGTGAGCACTACTCGAGAAGTGCCTCTTGAACAAGGGCTTAAGATTAACGCCACTCAATAAGCATTTCTCGAGTATGTCATTGATAAATCACATACATCTCGAGACTTGAATAGCCTCTCACTACTCGAGAGACTGTAATGTATCGGAGAGATTTATATCAAACTACGTCTGGCTACGTCAGGAGAGTAGGATACATGGCAAATTCAAAGGGAATATAATCGCAATGGTTGAATAATCACAACCGTCAGATTTTGGGAATATAAAAGGGATTAAACACAACTAAAACAGAGGAACACCGAACACAACTCAAACACAGAACTTAGATTTTACTCTTTTTTTTTCCAATATCCTGAAAGCATCCTGAACCCAGCGTCCCGAAACCATCTTCCATACTCAATACATTCGACCGTCAATCTACCTAGGTAAATTCAACTAAAGGGATATGTCGTAGCTGCCGTTCATCTGCCGTCGACCGTCGTGAAGCACCTCGTAGTCGTCCTCAAGTACTTTTGTTGATTTTTCCGTTCACGTCATGTATGTAAGTGTTTAACTGTAATTTAGTACTGTTTGATCAATTCCAATATTATATTTCTTTTTAGCTTACATTCATTTACTTTACGACGATAACACAAAATACTGTAAAATTTGATAGTAAGGACACAATTTCGCACTAACATCGTCAAAAAATGAATCGAAATGGTATTATATTACGGTACAAATTATAATCCATCGATTCCATTCCCGGATAAATAGGCGTTCTATTCTATTCCACCGTCAAATTCATTGGGCCGCCCGATGTTCCATTTTCAAAATCAAACGCGTCCGTCATCTGAGTCTTTTTTTTTTTTTTTAATATTTTGAGTCGTATTACTTTACGAGTAACTTGTGATGACGTAATTCTCGGCGCCATTTGGGGGTGGGATCGACCGATTGGACCCTTTAAGGCTAACTTTCTTGACTTTGCTCTTATCATCACATCGCATTTCCTTTGCTTTTATTAAAACAGCGTTTCCATCTTATAATATTCGACAGAGAATTTAAATTATTTTAAACAAAAATAGGGAGATCAATTTAATTGGGAGGAGATGGAAACTCGAATCTCGAAGAGATGGGAATTTTTTTTTTAGTGGTCAGAAATTGTTTTTTTATTAATGGATTTCATATCCTCAATTTCAAAACGCATACTTTACTGTTTATTGCAAATAAATCGGGTGTATATGGCCATTAACTTTGAGTCAACTTTATGTTTTTAACATATTATATAATTTTGTCTTTAACTTTTATTTTTATATTTATTTTGGTCAATTTTTTATTTAATCGTGTGAAAGTAAATAAGTTCTTAATATAAAACATAAGAATGAGAGGTTAGATGTCCACTATTATATAACATGAGTCAGACTATATTAAGACCTTGTTTGACGTTCACACGATTAAATGCTAGCATCAATATAAAATAGAAGTTGTTGATAAATTTATATAACAAATTAAGTTATAAAGTTGACTCAAATTTGAAGTCGTAATTCGATATTTTTCTTAATTTTTTAAGTATTCTGCTTTTGTTTATAAGAAATGAGGTGTATCTTTATTTTTCATATAAATTTGAATACTCTGGAATGTGCAAATAAAAGATTAGGGTTTATTAATCGTCATTTGACTATGTTTCTTTAATATAGTTAGCGATGAGAATATGCGCCGAAAACAGAATGTAGACAGTTGGGCGCATGTGATCACCACCACAACGACGAGGAGATCGCGGTGCGTGCACATGGCATAGAACTCATCACATTAGTCAATTCCAATTCCATGCCATTGCTGGAATGCAGATAAACACCCACCCCCCCTTCTCTTGTTATTGCCAGTTTGATGAACAGGACAGGCACATTTCGTGTCATTCCTGGTTATTAATCCTCAGGTAATTCGTCCGAGACGACGACGAATCTTCAATATCGAGCAGCATAACACGACCTGGGAATTCTTACAATATGGACAACACTTGATATGAATGGAGCACATTGGATAACGAGTTTCCATTTTTAGTTAAGACCTTTTCATTCTTTTAATCCTTTTATTTTTATATTTTTCTAATTGACGTAAGGTTTAAATTGGCCTTATAGTTTCTTTTTCTTTTTTTCATTACACAATTAGTTTCATTACTTTTTCAATTTAAATTCAATAATAACCTGATGTTTTTCGTATAGTAAAAATTCTAACTACCTAATTTTTTTTTCCCATATATATACTTTTTTCTATCGCTGTATTTCAATAAAAGGAAAGGATGATAATAATTTAATATCTTTTCTTTTCACGCCTGAGCGGAAGGACGGAGGAAAGAAAGTTTCTCGAAAAGGCGAAATGGCTTACACGTAAAGCTAAAGCATACTCATCCTATCAATAAATATTAAAAAAAGGGCACTTTATCAAATATATCCCAAAGTTACAAAATTTTTCCAATCTATCCTATAGTTTAGATAATATCTTCTTCTATCCTAAACTTTGACCCACTTTCAAAAATATCCATCAAAACTCCTAAACAAGATTTTCTGAATGGCTGGAGAAGGAAAATCGTCAGGAAATCCTTCTGGGACTCCATCTCGTTTGGAGTTCGTCCCAGAGTCTAGATTGTCTCCGTTTGGGATGAGCAAGAGTATAAACGATGTTTTAACTCAGCTAACCATTCAAGGGAGTACAGAAAGTCTGGAAAGCCGAAACCAAATGGCAAGGGAAGTAGGCTTGTATGTTAATAACATACTAGACGCTCTGGAAAAAGAAAGAGGTTTAAAGAGGCCTGAAGCCGAGGCGACCTCTGGACTGGAGAGTACAACTGGAAAACCAGTCGAAAGATTGAATTTGGGAGGAAGAAATTCCAGACCAAATCAAGGCAAAAGTGTAGAAGAAATGTATAAGGAGTCAGTAGCTCCTTTCATTCTAGATACACAGAAGCGAAGTGCAAACTTGAACTCTCAAAGTGGAGAGTTGGCAAAAGACTTAAGGAAAGCTTTGGGTCTGGCAGAAGATGCTCCAGTTCATTTAGACAATAGAACGTTTAATGAGCTGGTAACTGCGAAGAGGGAAATTTACAGGCCTGATTATCCACACAGAACCAAACAAGAGTTTGTTCCAAGGGATAATGTTTTAAAGCCTATAGTTACCCCTGGTGCTTTTCTAGATATAGATTGTGAAAAGCGCGTATCTGAAAAGATAGATGAGTGGTTATCACTTATTCGTATGACGGCCTCTGCAGGAGGAATACCTCCTGGAGCAGTCTATGAATTATGTGTGGCAGCCCTCATGGGAACGGCGCAAAAATATTGGAAGTCTTTGGTGGCTCACACAGACATCAAAGAAAAAATAGATCAAGCGCTGACGGTTGATGGTGTATTAGCGATAGTCGCTGATGCCCTGAAACGAGAGTTCTGTGGTTTTTCGTTATCCACTGAGACTGTGGAAAAAGAGCAGTCATTGACCGCTCTGGTTAAACTACAGATCTGCGATATGTGCTGGTTTGATAGCTACGTATGCGAATTCCAGAAGTATTATTACAATCTGGACGTAGTCTCTCAACAGTTCATATTGGGAACCTTTTTTGCAAAACTTCCAGAACCTTGGCCGGAAGTGGCGCAAAAGGCCTATGAATTACTTCTGAGTGAAGAGAAGATTGTCTCTGGACTCGGAGGTAAAATTCAGGCGGTCAAGTACGCGATGAGGAAAGCGTGTACTGAGCTCCAGGTAAAAGAGGCAGCTAAGAAGCTACCTTACCTGAACAAGAGCTGTTGTTCTCAGATAGAGTATGTGCCTGGAAGGTACGGATGCGATACTCGCAGTACTCCAGGAGACTCTTTAAAGAGAAGGAACTTTCCTCGTAAGAGGAAGTTCGTTGGGTATAACAAACGGAAGGTTTGGCCCAAGAAGGACATCCAGCAAAAGCAAAGGGGAGGTCCTGCTTACAAACCAAGACGGTTTGTAAGGAGAAGGGATAACCTAAAGGATAAAGATAGGATCGATGCCTTCAAGCGCAAGCATGGCAGAGAACCAAAATGTCCAAAAGGGAAACCCTTGAGCAGTTGTAATTGCTGCTGGTTTTGTGGTTCTAAGGATCACAAAGCGGATAGTTGTCCAAAGAAGAACCAAAGGAGAGAAAGACTCCGTATGGTCTTCCTGGATGACAGGAGTCATGAGGAACAAGTTCTTGCTTATGAACCTATTGATGAGCAGGACATCTCCGACTTAGACTCGGAAGTAGAATCTATTTATGAGATTGTGTCTAACTATGATACAGACTCAGAAGACGATTCTGATCTCTGGACCGAACATCTGTTCATGATGCGAGCAGAAAGGGAAGGAGATGGTGATGAGTTGGTTCCTTTGGAAACAACAAATCAGGTACTGGAGGAAACCCACCAGTACGAAGATCCATCCCAATCTATTCTGGAATGGAGGTTGCCAAATGTCAACGCTAGAGAAGTTTATGAAGTATCGAGATTTAGGTTTCGATCGACCATAGATATCTCTCAGACCGAAGCAACGGCGCAAGTCACAAGCACCGAGCTTGAGACTTTGGATGTCCCACTCTTGAATGTGCAACGCATAAGGGATACTATGCGTAACGCAAGAGGTGTATACAACTATATACACATTGGGTTAATCCAGATAGGATTAGTCCCGCTGTTTCATTTACCAGCGGATAGTCCTGTGGTAGCAGCTGTGATCGATAAACGTTGGCGAGAGTTTAGAGATCAGCTGATATCAGGCGTACAGGCAAACCTTGCACATGGCCCTGTATGGTTCCAAGTCCATCCAAACTTTATGATGGCTTTGAACGATCGCTGTTTGGGGACTTCATTGACCTTAAGAATCAAGTCGATGAATATGGATCGTATGAATCCCCAGGCCAAGTTTTTGGCGTATCACACTAGAGTAATTTACCGATTGGTAAATACCACCAGTCCTGGTGTGAGGAACATCTCGAGACTTACCGAGTTGTTCGAGGAGGGTCATAACAATTACCAACAGTTCCATAGGCGTGAGGTAAATCCAGTGGAATTAACCTGGCCAAGGAGTTGGGTTATGACTGAACCTGGCAATAGCTCTAGGCCCATTAGTGCGGCTAACATCCGACAAAGAGGTAATGAGATTACTCTTATGTTAGGAGATCCGTCAAGGGTGAATGAAAGAGCTGATAGGCAGTTGCCTATGCTTAGCGAAAGAGCTGATAGGCATTTGCCTGTGAGGATGCCAATCCTGAGAGAGCCGCTCAATAGAGCGCCCTCTAAAGTCTCTTCAAGAGCTAGTGACGTGGGAGAAGATATAATTGTCTCTCGACCAGAGGTCGCAAGCGCACCTCCACTAGTAGAAGAGATGTCTCGAAGGTCTGCTGATTCAAGGACCCCGTCGCAACATACGGGTAGAATCGTAGGGTATAGACAGGTGTCATTACCAGTCTATGAAGACCCCGTAGATCAACCGAGAGAGGAATCGATACGGATGTTAAGGGTTACCAGTATGGAATACTCTTTATCCAAGATTCCTGAAGTCTGTGAGGTTATCGAGCAGATAGCCAAGCAAAGGTCTATTGCGATAGACGATATCTGGAGGATGATAGAACCATCCCAGAGTGTTCCTGAGAATATTGGGTTTAGTGTAAGGAAGGAAGACCTGAGCACATATGTGGCTCTAACTTTCAAATTTCCTGGATACTATGAATATTCTCTAGACACCTTGATAGACACTGGGTGTAGTACAACTTGTGCTAGACTCAATGCTCTACCAGATGAGTGGTGGGAACCACTGCAGAAACCCATCCACATGGTTAACGTCGATGGTATGGCCACAATGGTTGGTCATAAGGCAAGCAACGTGCCTGTCTTTATTGGTGGACAAAAGTTCATCATTAAAGAGATTCTTGCACATCCTTTACTAGAGGCCGACATCATTATTGGTAACGCCTTTCTAAAGGGACAGAAGGAAAACCTTCCTTTTGTGCAGAATGAAAACGATGTTTCCATTGGTGGTATAAAGATAAGTATTCTACAAGAGCCTAGACTGCGGTTAAAATTTGGCTTTTATCCGGTAAAACGGACAGAATACTGTGGCGATATCCCATGTGAAAGAGCTTTCAGAGTGCGAGCTCAACGTGGTGATATACGGTTGGGTGAGAACGAATCATGGGTGCAAACCCTGTTTTCTCCAACGAGTACCAGTAATCGTAGCTGGTATGACGACCTGTTTAACAATCCAAAACAGGAAGTGTGTATGGCTGTAAAGTTAACAGGGATGAAATGGGATAAGTTCCTGATAAAACTAGCCGATAACTTTAGTGAAGATCCGCTGAAGTTATGGACTCGAAATGGCCTAAAGGCTAAATTAGAGTTGAAGGATCCCGGAACCATTATAAGAGCCCGAAACATTACGTATACGGCTGAGATGGTTGAGGAGTTTGACAAACAAATTCCTGAGTTGCTTGGAAAAGGTTTTATTAGGGACAGTTACAGTCCACATTCTAGTCCAGCCTTTATGGTAATTAACCATGCCGAGCAGGTGCGAGGTAAAGCACGAATGGTTATAGATTATCGTCAGCTTAACAAAGCTACTAAAGACGATGGCTATAAGATTCCAACGGCGGGTGATCTTATTGACAGGATTAGTTTGAGTCAACCAAAATACTTTTCCAAATTTGACTTGAAAAGTGGATACTGGCAAGTCAAAATGGAGGAAGAGTCGGTTCCTCTAACTGCCTTCAATGCTCCGCGAGGAATGTTTGAATGGTTGGTTATGCCATTCGGTCTGAAGAATGCTCCAGGCGTGTTTCAGCGCAAGATGGATAATGCTTTTAAGCAGGTCCGAAAATTTTGTGCGGTCTATATTGACGATGTACTAATCTACAGCAAGTCTGAAGATGAACACATGAGACACCTTGATCAGGTGACTGATATCTTCCGAAGGGAAGGTATGATTCTATCTGAGAAGAAGATAGAATGGTTCAAGGAATCAGTTAACTTCTTAGGCATGGAGATTGAGCAGGGTAAAATTAAACTGCAAAATCATATTGCCGAGAAAATAGCTAATTTTCCTGACAGACTTGAGGATAGAAAGCAAGTCCAAAGATTTTGTGGATGCGCTAACTATGCAAGAAAGTTTGTGAAAGATCTTTCCCGAGATCTAAGTAGGATTTCGAAGAAAACCTCTTCTACAAGTCCTTGGATATGGGAAGATGAAGACACTCAGTCTATTAGGAGGATAAAAGCTAAGGTGAAAAATTTGCCTCAATTAGCTTTACCATCTGATATGGATGAGCTAGTCTTGGAAGTTGATGCTTCTGAGGAATATTGGGGAGCGGTTCTCAAAATTAGAGGACGGAAACCAGAACCGGTGTGCAAATACTGGTCGGGAAGCTTCAAGGGGTACGAACTACGGTACCCGATACATGAAAAGGAAGTATTAGCCTTAAAATACGGAATTAAGGCTTTTTACATCTTTTTGGCACCGAAAGCATTTTTAGTGCGATCTGACTCGACCTATGTTAAAAGGTTTATGAGTCTGAACCTTAAGGAGGCTAGGCAGACTAGACTCTTGAGGTTGCAGGAACAATTGAGCTATTATAAATATGAGGTCGAATACATTCGGTCCGACCACAACATAATAGCCGACTCTCTCTCTAGAGAACTTGCAAACACCTCCCTTTCTAAAAACTCTGCAGATGGATCCTGCTGCAAAGAGAAAGATATGCTGGGGATGCAAGAAGGAGGGACATTCCCGAAAGGTATGTCCTAACCTGAGAGATAGTGAGCATAGTGATGCTGGTTCCGTTTCAGGAACGAAGGTAGCAGTTCTCTGCTGGCAGTGTAAGCAACTAGGACATCGTTCATACGAATGTCCCAAGAAACTGAAAACTGCGGATTCCCAGAAGGGGAAGGCTGAACTTAAGGAGAAAGCAAAAGCTGACTCCAAAAGGGAAGCGAAACCAGATCTCCAGAAGGATATGGCTAATCCCAAGGAGGCTGAGGCCAGATCCAAGGGAAAGGCGAAAGAATCCCATAAGGGGATGGCTGGATCTAAAGGAAAGGCAATAGCCGATCCTAAAGAGAAAGCGAAAGTTTCCCAGGAAGGGAAGACGGATCTGAAAGAGAAGGGTAACACCAACTCTGGAGGAAACGTGAAGAAAGATCTTCAAGAGAAGATGGCAGATCCAAAGGAGGAAAGCTCCAAAGGAGATGTGAAAATGGCAGATCTGAAGGACAAGGCAAAAGCTGAGTCACAGGAGAAAGCCAGGAAGAAGAGGAAAGCCAAGAGGCTTGGGTTTTCTGGTCCCAAGAGGGACGATTCTGCAAAAGAAGGTCCTAAGAAGGACGGAAAGGTTGAAGAACCTTGGTGGTCTCCATTGACCATGGAGCAGTTCAATTACTGCCGAAACCACTTAGCCAGAGAGCAGAAGATTTCCATTAATCAAGCTGTGAAGTCCTATAAGGCTTTATTACAAAGCAAGGAGGAACAGAAAGAGAGGATGGAAACACAGTATGCTGAGGAGGAGGCTAAGTTTAAGGCCATGATTGGCGAGCCAGTCCAAGAGGTAAACCCTGAACCAGGGGTAGAACCTGAGGAAGTGGCTGCAATGGAGTGTGAGCAGTACTTCGACTTTGGAAGTGCTTACGCAGCATTGGAAGGTGATCTTGAAAAGAAAGAGAACCTTGAGGAAGTAATTCCTGTAAAAGACTCGGTTGCGAAGTCTGGTGAGAAAACTTACGGTGATGGAAATCACGGTGGCAAAAGCCATGTTGGGAAATCCCAAGAGGATCTAGGAGGATCCTGGTATTTTGATGAAGACTCTTTTGAGGATGGATCCCTGAGTTGGGATGCGTCGGTGGTCTGCGGAGGACTCCTGGGCGGCATCAAACATGATGACAAGCGCCAAGTTGAGTATTTCGCAAAGAAGACTGTTGAGTACATCAAAGACCTGGAGTTTAAGCTATCGATTATGGCTTCAGGTGAAGCGGAGATGTCTAAAGTCGAAAAGGAAAGACAGCAGATTTTCTCCACCACTATGTCGATCATACCAGGGGAAGTCAAAAATTATGAAGTCCCAAAGGTAGTAGTAGACATGAGCGAATCCTCGCTTGAGGAAAACGCTGTACTTCAACCGTATCTACACTGGATATCGGGGAAGTGGCCGTCTTTGAGAATCCATTCAGAGATGGTGGGAGTTGCAGCACCTTACATACATGCTGGGTTTGTAGACATTCTGGAGATTGATAGATCTGAGCCAGAGTGTATGGAAAACCTGCCTATGTTGGTGAGGTATGTACTCGGATGCCTAGGCTATGGACCAAAATATGCCACGGCATTGATTACTAGCACAATAAGGGAGGAAGAAGACCATCCCCTATACGGGAAGGTGATACTGCAGAATTTGCAAGTATGGAACATCCACCCTTGTGAGAGTAGACGTCTGGTGGAACCTCAACGACAGGACCTCGATCAGAGAGGTTTATGGCGAAAGTATTACAAGGACAAAACAGTCCGAAAAGCCATAAAGGTTGAGTTCCTTAAGGATGTGTTGGAGCATGTGTTAACCCGCAAGGATGACTACTACGTGCTCTGTGATGGTTTCATAACCATCACGATTCTTCGGTCAGATCTGAGCCTGATAGATGAAGAAGCAGGAAACCGAGGATGGCAGAGGATGCTTGACCTTCTAGATAGTTTCTGGAGGCGAGAGAACTCTGAGTTGCACCTCCGAACCGACACCTTCGAGGTTTGGAGCAAGATTGCTGATTTCACAGACAAGACCCTGAATCAGCAAATCGAGCATGATGAGAGAGCCCAACAAATTTCACAACAAATTCTTAAGGCGGTTCAAGACCCGCGGGGACTCTCAGAGGAAGGAGTTGGCGAATCTTCAAGCGCCAACATCAAGGAAGGAACCTCCCAGAACAACACACCAATGCAGACGGGAGACTATTAGACTAGGACAATTTTGTCGGTCATTAGGACCCCACTAACTTTTGTAATAGTCTAGATTCCTTTTACTTTTGAGCTGGCAAACAGTGCATTGGCACCAGCTCCCTTGTGTATATATTCACAAGCCCTCTACCTCATTTGGGGAGGCAATCTGAATAGAGAATTTTCTCTCTCAAAAGTTTGAGCAAAAATTCTTTGATTGTCCTCCGGAAGAAAATCTAGAAAAACTTAATCTCAGACCTGAGTTAAAGTTTTCTGATTATTCTTCGAAAAATACCTTAAGAAACCAAGAAGGTTAGAATTAATCAAAAGCTGATTAAAACTAACTGAAGGTTAAGATCTGCGGATCTACACCTTGAAGGATAAGTCATTCTGACTAAACCTTGTAAGGCTAAGCCATTGGGCTGAAACCTTGGATGAGGAGTGCCTATATAAGTCCCTCATGGTATGGGCATTGAGATAGCACAGAAGAGCCTCTCCAACACCTTCTCTAAATCCCTGAGAAGAAGACTCCTGAAGTTTTACTTCCTGAGTTCTCTTGGTGCGGAAGCTTGGTGGACCCTCCGAGCGATTCGATTAAGGTATGAGCAACATCTTTATGTTTTAAAGTTGTTTATGCTGATTCTTTCAATTCAGAAAGAAGATCTTGATTAAGGTAACTTAATCCGGGTGGTGCAGCAGCACGAGTCATTCTATGACTGATTGTCCTAACCCAGATCTTCTACATCTAGATCACGGGGTGGGCAAGGATTCTACTACTGGTCTCCTCAATACCATAGTAGATCGACTAGAAAATCTATCAGCACCGATATCACAAATATCAGAGCAGATAGAGAGTTATTCTAAGAAATTAGAAGAACTGACTCTAATTCAGAGTGAATTCGAGGAGTATTTCCTTGAAGGTAAATCCAATCTTGGGTTTGCGGCAAGTTCGAAGTACTCAAACGAGTATTCGAGGTTGGCAGAACGCCGACGTCAAAGACAATTAGGAAAATCATCTTAAGTTCGATTCCTTTGGGGATTATTGGTATCAGAGCCGCTTAAGAGGAATTAATTTTCTGATTGTCTGAGAAAATTTTTAGGAGCCCAGATAAGGGAGGATAATTTGGAAACAAGTCTAAAGTACAGGATATCTGGAGATACAGTTTGAACTCCAGGATAAATCGGAAAAAAGGAGTAAAGTTGAGGATATATTGGATAATTAAGCCTTAAAAAAATGGACTCAATTTGGGTCGATTTTTGTTTTTGCTTTAAGTTAGTTTTTATATAAATTTATTATCAAAATTTTTATATTAATTGTCAATCTCGAATTTCATGAGGTAAAAGATAGTATAATTTATTTACTGAAAAAGAAAAAAAATTAAAAAGTGGAATAATATTGGAGCCTCCGTCGTATGGTTTTCTAGTTTAAGATTATGATAGTCGTTGGCTTTAAGGTCTCAACAAGTACGGTAGTTATTGATGCTGTCAAAAAATGTACAAAATTGATGATGGTGGGCGCCCTACTAAGGGAAAGGCGGAAAAACACGATGAGGAGGGGTTGGAAGCTTATGTTATAGGACGACTATATTAATCCAAAATATAAAGACAAATAGGACAACTATATTAATGACTCTTGTTCGACAAAATTCAAGACTGGCCAAAATATAAAGACAAAAATTGATGATAAAATCTTATAACAAACTAAATTCAGGCCAAAATAAGAAGTTGAAAGTCCATAAATATATTTTGCCTAAATATTAAATACTAAGGTAGGTGTCTTGTTTTGACCATGTGTCATATATTATAAAAATAAGTATGAACATAAATTTATATGCATATCATACATCTTCACTTAGTTGAATCACATAAACAATTTACCCTTTTTTTCCGAATTCAATATTTCTTATGCGCGGGAAATATTTAATAATACACCTCATAATCTTAACCGGTCAATATGAAAATGTTATGGTTCCGATGCATGTTGATGAAGTGTGTGAGGTATTTGTCATATTAAATATCCCTAGAGGAAGTGTTCGAAGCATGTCCAAAGAGTTTGTGTCATATTGTACTACTTTTTAATGAAGTTCTTACACGGTCGGACTCGAGAAAACCCTCGAAGCTATGATCAGACCATGCAATCCATGACGATCAAGTAAATTACGTTCACATCATCGCATTCGAACCTTGAATCATATTATATACAACTTCAGTGCTGCTACTACTACTAGGATTGGCGTAATTCTCGCCGCTGGTTGAGGACTTCCGGATGTACTCTTTAAAAAGAGTCTTGTGATTGATTCAATCTTAAGGCAAACTTTTTCTTGACTTTTACCAAGTCACTTTTTAAGCTTTTTGCCCACTTTTGGAAAAGAATGGTAAATTTATTTTTTAAAAAACATTCTCATCTTGGAATTGAGGAGGTCAAATTCTATCACAGTTAATTTCATCAAGGATGAGTAAAAGGAATAACATTTCAAAAATCTGGAAATAAGTCATGCAATTCAACACTTCTTTTAGTTTCTCTTATTTCCCTTTCTATTTCCGCTGTCTCCAAACACGCACACCCCCATGAAGATCAACCGGTAAATCACATGCTCACAAAACATAAAAGAAGTATCAAATATGCATTGATAATGATAATTTTTCGTTTATTGCATATCGATGTTGTAATCTTTCTTTTTTTAGTTAAATATTGAAATTATAAATTAAATTATATAATTTTGAAAACATAAAATTTCTATATTTAGAGGGGCTACCCGTTAACAAAATCAACATTAAAATCAGTAAGAAATACGTTTTTAATTAAAAAGCCTAAATGATGAATGGATATCCTCACTTTCCAAAGTCCAAAAGAAAAAAGACTAAATCATAAGAAATAAGGAGTGCTTCATCTGGGTTTTTATTTCCTTTTTAAGTTTTTAAATTGGAAGATGATTCCCGACAGGATCCTCTCCATTTCATAAAAATGGATAGTATGTGATTAGCATTAACTCTTTTTTAACCCGACCTATCATTATAAAATTAATTTATTACCCTTAATATATTAAGAAGCTAAACAACTATTTCTTTTAATATATTAAAAATAAAGATAATGTTATGATAAATACCTTGTTGTTTAATATTTGTTTTTTTATCATTATGGTTTAATTTTTATAGTTTAAGATTTATGATTGAATGTGTTAGTTTAACATTTATGATTTAGAGTTTAACATTTTGGATTTAATATTTTGAATTTATAATTTATGGTTTAACCTTTAATATTTAGGATTTAATATTTTAGATTTATAATTTATGGTTTAACTTTTAGTCTTTAGGGTTAACATTTTGAGTTTATGATTTATTTTGTTATTAATTAACTGTCGCATTTTAAATATGCGAAATTATTAAAAATGATTGTATAGAGTAATGTCATACCCATACCATAATTACAATAAGATAAAATAAAAAAATTTCAACCATTAAATTAAAAATAGGAACATCCTAGCCATAAAATGGACAATCTCCATTTCATTAAAAATGGAGAGTATCCAAATCCCAAAATGACTACCCCTAAACTCTGGTTTTGTTCTTTTTACCTCTTCATATTGAAAATAGTAACTTTTAATGCCGAAATTTAAAATGAAAGAATAATTTATTCATTTATTTATTTAATACTCACCATATTATAAAATAAAGGAGAGAGAGCAAGAAGAAGAAAATCAGAGAAGAGACGGAGAAAAAAATGAGAGAATTTTATTTGTTACAGTGTAACAATGTACAAAACCTATCCCTTTATTTGTAGGAACTTACAACGGAAGGAAGTTAAATTACAATCGTAACGAAAGAACATGTCTAATACTAATTAAAGGTAAATTGGAGTCATAATGGACATTCACAATATATTTACAAGAATAATTTATTCATTTGTTTATTTATTTACTTATTTAATACTCCCCAGTTTTGCTCCCCCGTGACCCCCCAAATCCATCCAAAACAGATTGTTGTTATTTTTTTCTTTTTTTCTTTTTTTTTTTGGTGTTTTCTTTCAAAAAGAGACAAAAGAAAGTGTGGGTGGTGGTTGTTCTGCGAGAAAGCCAAAAGCAAAATTCACGCGCATTTTCCCACTATCATGTAAGTGACAATTTATTTATTTGTTTTATTTGGTTTGTGTTGATCTGTAGATGCAAAAACAAAAAAGGAAATGGAAGGGGACCAAAATCCCGTATTGGTTGTTGATTTTGTCCTCATCCCGTATTTGGTGTTCGCCAGGACAAAACCCTAATATTACTACTTGGCATACGTGCCATATGAATAAACAGAGATGAAAATAACTCGATGGCTTTGAATTTATAAAGAAATCGCTCCATGAGAGTGATTTATAGTAAAATCGGTAAGGTTTCGTTTCATATTTGGGGTGACTTGAGAATTTTTTAGTGTTAAGGAAAATTAAAAAAACATCCAAATCACCTTCAGAGAGCGACTTTGTCCATTAATCACTGTACTAGCGACTTTTTTAGCAAATTCACATTCGTCATTTGAGACAGTTGATTTAGTATCGATATTTCGAGTAATTTTGAAAACTCGAACCATATTTTACAATTTTTTTTTCCAACAACCCACATTGAGTTACGGTCCTTTTCATTCCGTAAGGCTAACCAGAGGAATGCTCCCGAATATGATGAAATCGATCCCATTTCATTAATTTGAGAGGGGAAATAATTTTATGGTTGGTGGAAATATATTTGATCTATTTTCTGTTTGCTTTTAAAGAATGGAATGCGACATCCACGTGGTTTTAATGAAGAAAAAACAATTCTCGCCAATGGGTTTTCACGAACTAGTCTAAAAATAAAGTTACTTCTGGGAATTATCCATTTAAATTTCTATTTACTCTGTTTGGGGCTCGTATAATTCGATACGACCTTTTCCTCATATTCCTTGTTTTGAGAAAAAGAGACATCTCAAAGACAAAATTCAATAGAGGGAATCAGAAAAAGTTGGTCTAAGAACTAGAAACCATTATGCATTACTAGAAAGGAAATGAAATCGAAAACTTGTAGATGCGATATCGTTAGACAAGCTATCTAAATCTTATCGGATCACACCGATACAAAATATGTTTGAACATTGTCTAGCACACTTACATCATAAGTTAATCATTTCCAAGACATCAACATGAAATTAGTCCAAGTAGTAAGGAGTTTGGATTCGTTTAAGGAGGTCCCATCGACCATAGGTTTACTCGGGTTGGGTTGGGCAACAAAAAAATCATATCCAACGCATGATTTTATTCGAATAAAATTTTGGATGGAAAAGTTTTTTATTCTGACGGGTTAAATTTTTATTTAAAAATGTGAAAATTTTTGACTGTGCTTGATTCCTCTTAATCCCAAACAAAAAACATAAATATAATTAAAAGAAAAGATTGACTTCTAAAGTGCTAATAATCTCCTACTTGCAATTTATTTTGACTTGTAGAGATGATGTTGAGGTTATCTATCATTCATTGTTTTTGGGGTGGATAGCCATGTGAATCGCCGCTTCAAATAAGGAAAAGAAAAGGCCAAACTATGAACTTTCCAATATGGTTACAAACTATTAGTCAATCACAACATGGATTGCATAATCTCTAACTGTTCGTGGAATCGAATGTCATATCCATTTTGGAGGGGAGTCCACATGTTAGAACAAGCTCTAATCTCACACGAGGGAGATGGATTAAAAGAAAATACTCCGGTTTGACGGCTGTTACGGTAGGGCTATTCGATATCCTGCTTCTTTATATGAGGTCTCAAGTTCGAGTCCCACGAACAGATAAAACTCGCATCGTATAGGATTAATAGCTCTCCTCTCACTTGAGAAACAAAAGGGCATATAAGCATCTCATTATCTTTTGTGGACTCCATCTAAAACGTTTACAAAAAGAACGACGGGATTTTCTCATGTTGGAGCCACCAAATAAAGTTTGTTAATTCTCTTGTTGGGTATATATTTAGACAAGTTAAACCTAAATGCACAAACTCGTACTAAACTTATGAGCACCAACCAACCCCATCATCTAATGACGTGTTTGGTTTAAGGATTCGGCCATGGAATGGAATGGACTAATAGTCTTATTTATTTCGTTTTTCTTATCTTTTTATTTCATTCCCTTCCTTTTCATTCCATTACATTTCCTAAATTTTTTAAAAATATATAAGGAATTGGCATTCCCCCCTCATGATAGGGAATGCCTGTCCCATTGTCCATTCTATTCTCTTCCTCTTCTCATCTTCTTCCTTGAATAAACACACTATTTTTTTAAAACAACTCCCTTCTAAATGACTATGTTTTTGTTGTAATACAACGAAACAAGAAGGAAGAAGATTGAGAGAATACAAAAGAGAAAGAACGTAGAAAGGGGGAAATAATTTTTTTTATTGAATTCGATCAAATGTACAAAATACTTCTTACAAGGCCCTCTATTTATAGTATAACCAAATAAAACGTCTCGGTATGTGAAAGGTCTTTGGTAGACAAAGAGTCTCAACCGTTACTTCTAAGAGTCATAATGACATTCACTCATTACAAACAACTATAACAGTTTTATTTCCAAACGGTTATAAAAGGATAACGATTTGGAATTTGTTAGTGGGTGCCTAAGGCAATAATAGTTAAGAAGCATTAAATATGTATGGATAATTGTGATTTTGAATTTGTTACTTGATTATCGTAGTCTTTCCTTTTTAGCTAATTATAGTAACTATAAATTATATTAAATAATTTTGAAAACATAAAATTTACTATATTTAAGGGCATAACTAGTGCACCCGCTAACAAAACCCAAGGGCTTAACTGAGGCGTTTGAACATATGATTTCCTCTAAGCGAGATGTCGATTTGGAGTCCAGAAGTTAAAAAAAAAAAAAAAACTTACAATCGACCCATCTTAAGATTAAAAGACAGAACAAGATTCTTTATACAATGACATTAACTCTTGTATTTCACATACATTTACTTTATGTGGTTGAAAAGGGAAACAGTTCATCACACATTTTCTCCCAACCCCAGAAACCAAAGAAAAGAAAAGCATAGGAGGCAAAGCATGTTTTGGCATCCTATGGACTTACTTTGGGAAAGGAAAATGGATAAAGAAAGGAAATAGAGAGTAGTGGTGGGTGGTGGTGGTGGTGGGTGGGGTCCACCACATTCCCATCCAAATCCCCCTAATTCAATTATTGGTAGTTAATACAAAAAATTTGAATGTTAGGCAGACGACCCACTAAAGTCCAAACATCAATATGAATAAAAAAGGGGAGAGTCGAGGCCAAATTGGATTCTCTTCTCCTTTTTGTAAAGGGGAAAAAAGTTTCCCCTGAATTTGTTTGATATCCCTGGATTTACAAACTTTTATGGGCCTTTGTCCCCTCCTGGGCTCGGATGACGTTTGATTCTCCCATCGAGGCCCAAGCCCATTACGACTCCTGGGCTCCAGGTTGAAGAAGGGAGACGTGCTCGAGATCATGCGCGGGTGGCGGTCGAGAACGCAGACCTAACAAGGTCAAGACGAGGGCTTTGTTCGGAATCTCGACGACGGAAAGGAAATGAATTATGTATGTAACGTGAGTGTCGACTCGGGCGACGAGCGAGCAAAATGCGGGTCTAACTCATCTTCGTGCCGGGGATATTAAGCTGATACGACCGTGTACAAATACCAAAAGGAAAGGATTATGCCATATTTGTCACATTTAACGTATATTAAGCATTAAACGTGTTTAATGGGTTTTTTTTTCCCTTTCCAAGGCCAAATGCCTTTCACATAAATACTAAACTCCTTTTACAGCTTAATTACAGATAGCCACTACACATAGCCCCCCACTTGCCTATTATAACCTTCAAATGTAGATAATTCATTCCTCAATTACTACTGAACACACTTTCCTAGATAAACAACCCCAATTTGAGGAATTTACTATAATTTAAAAAAAAATTACAAAAGGGAATCTTTTCTAAAAGTATTACCGCAGATCAAGTTATTTCTTTTACTTGCTAATAACTTGCATAGGATACACATGTAATAAAGTTACCCATTTCGAGATGTATGTAAAATGTACAAAAAAATATATCATATTCCGTACACAAATGACTTTAATTTAGAGCGATGATACGGGGTATAATAATCATACTTAAATTTCTGGTAAGAATTTTTTTTATTTTTTTAAAAGTAAATAATCATTTAAATAATAAAAATCTATCATTATGCCATTGCCTTGGGAACTTGTCATCGAATGGGATCAGAATCATGATTGATGCTACTTGGTACGCCACTGCCTGCAGATGGATGGGACGTTCATCACGGCGGCTTGCCCCCCTTCCCCCCCTGATAAATGCAGGGAAACTTTTGATCTTCCTAAGTTCCCATAAGTATACCACCTCCCTCCCCTCCTGTTGATACGTTTTCAGAGGGAAAGGGAAAGGAAGAATGGCTACCGATGTCGACAATGCCGAGGCTTCACAAAAGAGGAAGAGCAAGAGCAAGAAGAAGAAGGTGAAGAGCACGACCCTTCCGCCGCCGCTCCCACCCTCTGACGACCATGGCGATGACGAGGAGGAGATGCCACAACAGCAGGATGGCTCGCCTGTTGCCGCCGCTTCCCCTGTTTCCAAAAGGAAGCGCCACCTTGAGGTTGATCAGGAAGACGGCCGAGAAGATCCTGTGGACGACGGCGGCGGCAAGGTACCCAAGTCAGCTGAACCCGTTTCTGGTGTCCATGCCAAAGGAGGAGACCCGGTCACTCACACGGAGGCGGCTGCTGCTGCTGCTGCTGCTGCTGCTATCGGAATGACCTCTGCGAAGAGGCCCGGGAGCAAGTGGGGGGAAGCCGAGCAGCTCACCCTCTTGAAGGAGATGGTGGGCTACACCGAGGGGAATGGCCCTTGCAAGTTGTCCAAGCCTTACGTCACCAGCTTCCGATCTTCTCTGCCGGAAGGGTCGTCAACCTGTAGATTCTCCGTGACCGAAATCCTTGAGAAGATGAAGGACCTCAAGAGGATGCATGCCAATCCGAACGGGATGGGTAAAGGCAACGGGAAGGGGAGAAAGCCCCACGTTCTGGAGATGGTCGAGCTCGCTGTGAAACTGTGGGGAGAAGCTGGGAGAGGCACGGTCCAGAAGGAAAGGAAGATCATTGAGGAAGTGGAGGTCAGGGAAGACGACAATGACGATGACGGCAGTCGAAGGGGTAGCGGTCGCGGGGCACTGTTATGGGAGGAAGCAGTGGTCGGTTTCGCACGAAACGTATTCACTTGGCCTGAGGAATACACGAGAAGCAAGCTCGCATCGATGGGCAGATCGGCCAAGGATTCGTTGGCGAGGAAGTGGATGAAGGCGAAGAGCGAGGAGGATATGGCGGCGCTTAATTTGATCCGCGCGGAGGCCGAATGCCTCGCAGCATTGCTATCCTCTTAAGACCATCACCACCTCCTCCTCCCATCCGGCCGATGCTAATGTCGTTTTTGGTTTTTGAGGCGTCGTTTTGTTTGAAAATTAGGAAGTTCTAAGGACGAGGTGGTGGATTTGCCTCTATGCATCCACCCCCCCAGTAGCAGGGGTTCTCTCTCTTTCAGTCGTTTTGTTTTTATTAACAAAAACAACTTTCTTTTTTTTTAAAAAAAAAAGATGGGAAAGATACTTCTATTCCCGCGCTATTATAAATTAAAATTCACTAAAAAAAATTATAACCCTTTGCAAATTTGAAATTTCAAAATATAAAAGAATTTCCCTAATCGAAAAAGAAAAATCTTCGAGGAAAAGTACCATATTCCATCGAGTAAAATGTTAATTAATTATAGGGGTGTATATATATATATATATGTTTAACTAAGTTATTATTATTACATTATATTATTTCAATTTCGTATTTTATAAGTATTTAGTCCAATTAACAAATAAAATTTACATTTATTTTTGAATCTATAATAAGTTGTTTGTTTTTCAAAATAACACCATCATCTATTGAGTTGTAAATTTTATTAAAAATAATTTAAATAAAAGTTGGATCCTGCGTATTTTCATTAAATCCCCAAATGAAGCCAAATATATAGATTATGCCATATAATATTGATAAAATTACAAAATTTTCAAATATAAAAAGTTAAAATAATAATACTTCTTTACCAACAACAAGTACTAAGAACTTTTTTTATAACATAAAATTAATGAGAGAAGAAAGATAAAAGATGGAAATAAATGTTATGTGTTCTTCTCAAGAAAATAAATTATATTTCTTGTAATTAAATTATGTAGAATATGAAATAAGTTGTGATAAACAGGGTTTGTTCCTACTTATTGAGGAAAAGAATCACTAACTAATCAACAATTAATCAAAATGAGGCATCGAGTTTTAATATTATCCGAATACCGTTATTTCACTATTCAATTTCATTTCAAATTTCTCAAATAATCTATTAAGCCTCAAGATTTTGTAGATAGTTCAAATAATTCCTCAGAAAAGTCTAGGAAAGGAAAATCTCCAAAAGAGTTATTCTCATATTCTAAAGTACCTTTGGAATCAACATATAAATGAATGATCTTTTAACAGTTAAATATTCAAGTGAATAAAAAAAAACTTGAAAGGAGAAAGCACCTAGATCAAGAAGTAAGTGAAATTACATACAAGATGTTGTACTATGTGGAAAGGGGAAGAAGTCTAAAAATATTCGTGGAAACTGAAGCAACCTATGGACTCTCAACTTTTGCTAAATAGTCAATCAAAAAATGAAACTAGGAAGAAAAAATTTCAAATAGGGTTAAGGTAAGAGGATAGACGAAATGTATAGGGAATCAATCATTTTAGATTCACAAAGATGATATGTAAATATGAACTCGTAAAGTGGTGCATTGGAAAAATATCTAAAGAAAGTCTCGCGTCTAAATGAGACAACTTCAATTCATCTAGACGATGAAACGTTTAATGAATTGGTAACTGCAAAATGAAAAATTTACAGTTCAAAATATCCTCATAACAAACATGAATTTATTCCTAAGAAAAATGCTAAGTTTATAAAATAAGAAAACCTTTTTCGCATTTGACATAAGACCAACGTTTAATACATTTCTAGGCAGGAATTGTCTACATATGGTAGAAGAAATATCTTCCACACTATTTAAAAGGGAACACTTTTGTGAAGGTGTTGATGTGTCTTGTGTAGGGGTGCCAAGGCATTTGAAAGACCTGGCTGAAACAAAAGTCCAAGATGAGAGACCCAATTGTGTGACCATCGCGCGAACCATCTAGTTCTTTGATTATTTGATTGGGGTAGCCCTAAAGTGTTGCAACATGACTACAGGCACAAAGAGGCGCCTCGCTGCATGTCTAACCCGCTGGAGATAGACAATGGAAGTTGAAATAGGCGACTATCCATTAGGCAAAAACACTGAATAACAGAATCAAGCGGAGTGTGAACTCAAAAGAATATGTGCCCAGAACGGTTCGCTGAATGAAATGCAAGCAAAGTGAAGTAGGGTGAGACACAATTCACAGGTTACATATTATAGGTAGTCTAAAGTTAGTCATGTCCCACTTTTAATTTCAGAAGTATGAGTAGACACTTCCATAAATGTCCTCATGGAGCAAAATGAGAAGTAGATAACCGTCTTCTCAGCGAGACTTAATTGACAGTGTTGATCTTGGCAGCGACGCCCCCACAAAATCCTTTCATTGTGATTAACTCAGGGATCAATGAACATCCTCGCATAACATTAAGCGAATCCTGCACGATTATATAAATTGGTTTGTTTGGAATTATACTGAAATACCCGGCCTAGAATGGAATTAGGTTGAGCATAAGTTGCTAATGTATGAGGAGATCAAACCGATAAAGAAAGCCCTAGTTAGTGTATGATGAAGTTAAGAAACTATTTAAAGTTAGTTATGTCCGAACTACCAAGCATTTCAAATTACAATTGAGTATTGTTCTTATCGTAAAAAGAATGGTAAGATCAAAGAGTGTATTCAATTTACTTTGAATATGTACGAAATATGTACAAAGTCCATCGGCCCATGCACGAAAGCTATGTCGTCGATTACATTAAATGTACGAAAAATACATCAAATTTCGTACATATATACAAAAGAAATGACGTCATTTTCGTACAGGGAAGGACGTTCAGTCGACGGGAGTTTAGCACCTTCCACAACCTTACATGTATATCTAAAATAATTTAATATATCTTTTTATAATTTCATTGCTGTTTCAAGAAAAGAATTACAGTAATCGGATCATAATAAAATCAGAAACATGATTACTCGTGTTCATTGAATATATCCTATAAAATGATGGGAATAATAGTAATAATTAATAATTCTTTGAGAGCTTATTAAATGTTGATTGATGAGCTAGGAGTGTGCATGGGTTCCAAGTATACTCGAAAATGATTGTAACCGATACTAATGGTTCCGATAGGTGATAGGTTCTTAGGGTGACATGGTAAGGTTATTTGTTTCAAATTTATTAAACCGGACGTTACAGAGTAGGTTCGTGATTTTATAGTCCGAGAATCGATAATATATTTATATATACTCCCTATAACGGGTGATGGCCATTGTTTTGAGGAGGCGATTTGCTTGATGGTATATGATATTATTTAATTGATATAAGCTAATTTTTGTTTAAATCTTTTTCCGGTACCTATAATTTAACTTGAGTAGCCATATAAATTATAATTATTTTTTTAATTATTTGAAGACTTATCAATCTTTTAGAACGAGGTTTGAATCGTAAACTTAGACAGCGTTACTTGTTTTAACTTCATCGCTGGTCTTGATTTCATGTCGATGGTTTCGCTTCGAACTTGCGAAATCATGTTTCGGAATCCACCCAACCAAATGACAGAACAACTGGCCTGTTATATTACTAATAATAATAACAATAATTCCGAATTATTATTATTAACCCGTGTTTTAAGAAGGCTCACTTAGAAGTATTATGGTGATTTTACATTTATTATGTGTTTTTTTCTTATGTAGTTAAACAATGAAATCATAAATTATATTAAACAAAATATTATATTTAAAGACTTATTGAGTGCCCCAAGGGCGTTAAGGAAATCCTTATTATTATTATTGCCCTCAAACTAGGCGTGTCAATTTTAGACACGGCATGAACACGACCCGCAGCTTTCATGTCTGTGCCTAGCCCTAATGAGTTCGTGTCGTTATTGTGTCAACTCATTATATACAATATGTTAATGAGTTGATTTCGAGTCGTGTTCACCTTAACTGTTCAGACCCATTAAGGCCCGTTTTAATAAAAGCCACCAATTGTTTCCCCGAACATTAGGCTTTCGACATTTATGAATATTTATCAATTTCTCTTCTATTTCGGCTCATGACCCATATTTATCGATTTTGTGACATTTATACGAACACAAATCTTCTTGCACGAAATAGAAATTCGTTTACAAGTACCCAACGATGATGTACATTCAAAAGTTGTCATGGACACCAAAATTATTTATTTTTTCCATAATTTTATCGTGGAGTTGTTATGAATTTTTGTATTTTTATTTTACTCGATGAATTATTATCTAGTTCAAATCTTAAGTTATTTTATACGAACTGTTTTCGCGTCTAATGGGTCATTTCATGTCTATCGTTATAAAACAGTTCCGGTTTAAAAGTACTCTAATGACATAAAAACCTTAACGGATCGTGTTCAGGTTGACGTATTTCGCACCGTGTCCTATTTTTTATAAACACCGGCTTAATCAGTTAATCCATTTTGCCACCCGCTCGAAACGCAAGTCTAAAATTAAAGGTCAGATGGGAAAAAAATGAATGGAGAAAGAAAAAGTAAGAAAGAGGAGAAAGGGTCATCGTCGCTCAACGGTCAGAAAGATCCTCTCCAAAATTTCAAATTTGGTCGTCATTCTTTTTCTCGTTTTGTTTTCCCTTCCTTTCGGCGGTTATTAATTAATTTATTTACAAAAACCTCCAGCGGACACGCACACACGCCACATCCAATAGTGAAAGGCCTGATTTATTATTTGTTTTTTTTATTTGAATAGTAGAAGTACATTTTTAATTATCATTTTGAGAAATTGTATTTAATCATATTTACAGGCACTTAATGGTTTCTTGTATGTTATGCTGTTTGAAGAGTTCCTAAATGAGGTTTGTCTGTTCATTCCTTCGTGTTAATCCCATATTTCAGACTCTCTTGAAACAACAGTGGCGGAGCTAAGGGACATTGGTCGCCATGCTCTCCTGATTTGTTTTTTTAAATTTGTATGTTATTTTAATCTGGTCTCAATCTTCTAGAAAGTTCAATTTGGCTCGCGTAAGCTAATTTTTTTGGCTTCGCCACCGACCCACAATCTGCAGTCTGCCAGCAGAACAATGACCCTCCTTATCATATAATCTTAAATTTATATAAAAATTAAGTTTCAAAATGGATTAACCAATTCAATAAATATTCGTATAACAATTAGTTTTAATACATTAATAAAAAGTGTAGCTAAAATATTCAAACTTTCTTTATTGAAAAAAAAATCCAATTGCTTTAAAATTAAGATTGGCATAAACTGGCGACCCAAAGCAACATTCCGCGGGACGCAGCTAACGTCCCGCCATGTACGAAGTTGACGTCAGTTTTTCGTACAAATGTACGAGAGCTGACGTGGCTTTCGTATATTTGAAGTAAGAACCAAACTAATTTCGTACATATCTCGTACACTTTTCGTTCATTTGTATGGTTTTGTATAAAAATCTTGTCATATGTATGTTTTTTGATATTGTACATATTTCGTACGTGTACAATTAATGTACGAGTAATATACATTTATACATTTTTCGTACATTACTATGAGTTTGTTGGCTAATTCTTGTGCATATGTACGAAATAAGTTGTACATATTTGTACATTAGTTGTACATATATACAAAAAAAGTACAAAGTAAAAAAATGTACATTTCCCTCTACTTCCTACATATTTTATACATATGTACAATAATTTCCTAACAAACACATAGTAATGTACGAATAATGTACATCCGTAAATTATTCATACATTAGTTGTATATACGTACAAAAAATGTACAAATGCAAAACATGTACATCTCCTCTTATTTCCTACATATTTCAATGTACAGTACATTATTGGTACATTACATGTACCTATGTACAACAAATGTACAAATTCAAAACTTGTATAATTCCCCGTATTTTCGTACGTATGTACAATAATTTTCCAACAAGCCCAGAATAATATACGAATAATGTACATGTACAATATTCTTACATTACTTGTATATACGTACGAATAATGTACAATGGCAAAACATGTACACCTCCTCTTATGTTCGTACATATATACAAGAACTTTCACTCAACTCCATAATAATGTACGATAAGTGTACGTGTACATTATTAGTACAATACTTGTACACATGTACGTTTAATGTACAATGTCAAAAGATGTATACATATATATAAAAATTGGCATAAAAACCCATAGAAATGTACGGAAAATTTATAAATGTACATTATTCGTACATTAATTGTACACATATACGAAATATGCACAACGTCAAAAAACGTACATATAACAAGATTTTTTTTACAAATTATATAAATGAACGAAAAGTGTACGAGATATGTACAATAATATTGCTGCTGTATTCATGATAATGTGCTCGTTAGAAGAAAATAAAATATTATTCATGTAAAATTCGATTAAACTTGTTATGTCACGTAAACGTGTATATAATGCATCGATATAGGTCTAACGAATTGCATTGACATTCGTACTATGTTTTGTCAATTGATATTCTACCTATGCGTCGGCAAAGAGATATATGGTCATGACATTAATGCAACTTTAGCCCCGACCAAGTTTTATAACGAAGTTCCAATTCCAAGAAATCCGGCATCAAAATTTCAAAACATAAATTGAATAAAATAGAAAAAACTAGCATTCCATTAATTAACTAAAGTCTTACACGATTGAAAATTTCTAAAATACTGCAAATACAAATATCAATGGATGCCAGTAATCTATAAATGACTTATCGCCGTAATTTATCATTTTGCACTCTCATCTAACGTTCCTACTTAATGTTTCTTTCATTCCACATTTATCGTGTTACTCTTATTTACTTTTTCTTTCATATCACATTATTAGCGCGAAGCTCTGGTTTCGAAGTATTTTCCTCCACAAAATATCGTCATTTCGAGTAGTTAAGATGTTAATATTTTATTAAGATGACAACATATTAAGATAAACTGTGGGGCCCGCCATGTATCCAGATAAAAACATACGTAAAGTGAGGTCTAATCAGAGGCAGAGTCAGAGGATACATGCCATGACCTTGTTAACATAACAAAATATTTTGGGCCTAAATTAATCATGGCTCATACAGAGTTGCGTTGTAGCCCATTAGACCAGAAGGAAAACATGTTCCCGTACTAAGTCTACGAGAAGAGTTATTAGGTTTACATGAGTCCGAACTAATGGTTAATGTGGATAAGAGTCATGTCTACCAGGATCAGTTTGTTAGCGAGATTTCTGAAATTTAGTTCCACAACCTTGGGAGATACTTTGAGAACGTGTCAAACATCTCAGGCACATCAAGATTCAGTATAAAAAGGAAGAGACCTTCCTTAGACAGACACGACAATCATTCCGAGCAAAACAGTGCATTGATCGTCAACCTTTTAGAACAGGCGTCCAGACCCCGACTGGATGAACTTGCAGGGGTTCTTAGTGGTCACTTATACCATCAGGGTGAGCAACCGTAACTCTGATAACCAAGTCTCGCCTTCGCTCCATCGTCTTGGTGATCAACCGTAGTCTTGATACCAAAATCCTGCCTTCAATCCGTCACTAGGGTGAGCTCGTAAGGCCCTTAGTATCCACACTCATCGCTACCTTCGACCACAATCCGTCCATCACATCCTCGACGATCAGATCGCATCACTCCAGTCCGCAGGTCTATGGCGCCAGCAGCGAGTCTACGGCGTCACTACCATCCGCATCATTAACCTTTTCTTCGTTTTTATGGCTGTAAGCTTTTGATTTATTTGTAAGACATTGTTTTGGCATCGTTAATTAATCCAATTCATCTATTTCATTTACTGGCGACCACATCCGAATCGCTGTGAGTATTCGTACCAAATATTTCCGACGTGATCCGTTTCCTACGCGAACAGTCCCCTTCTGGTTTTTGTTACAAATATTAAGCCTATTTTTTATATTTTTTATTAATTTAATACAAAAAAATAAAATAATTTGATCCCTTCCTACTTTTTGTTGGCTTCGCCGCTGGGTCTAATCATTTATTTCTTTTCTTCTTTGTTCCTCTGTATGGATACAAATCCCAAAGGGATTACTTTTCTAATACTATGCGTGCTTTTCAAGTACAAACTTTAACATCATAAACACATGCTTATTTTAATCGTGTATTTATTTTTCCAATTTCAAATATCTTTAAATTTATTACTCTCCTATGAACTCATTGAATCCCGGACGGAGCCCATTTTGATGGTTATAAACTAATCTCAAAACGCATGTGATCTCCTAAAAGCTGTAATAAGTTTCAAGCCCTTAAAAAAGGTTGTGCCAACCTAGAGGTGGCCAGGGGCCGGGTTGAACATGGACCTGGTTGACAACACATGTCGACCTGTAATCGAGGGGTCTTCAGTTCAACCCGTAACCAGCGTACGAGTTTTCAGGCCGGTTACGTGTTTGTTTGCGGACGAAACACGTCGCGATATAACGAAGACTAAAAAGGTTCAAGAAATGTGGTCGACGAGACTTTTAAACAAATATAAATGTACAAAATGAGAACAAGAATACATGAACAAAAACACTTACTTTCATTTCTGGAAAAAAAGATTATAGGAGATAAGCAGCCCTTTGGGTAGACTATTACAGAGATTTCCCTTAGAGATTTTACCCTAAGACTAAGATAAAGACAAAAATGTGCTATGTTATTGAGGTGTGTCTTGATTTCTTGTCTTGCCTTTTATTTATTGAGAATCTTCAATGACGATTATTCTTGATCCTTCAACTTCCATTTAGCAGTTATCTTCAATTTCTGCACGTTTTCAAATCTTCCACCTGTAAAATCCTATCTTTAAGATTATCCTCGAAATTTGAAACGACAGGATTAGATTTTTTCCACTGATTAGATTCTCCATGGGAGAATATTCAATCGAGACTGGGTTACATTTTCTTCAACTGATTACATTCTCCATCGACGGGGAAAATCATCCATCGACTAAATCAGATTTGCAGGCCGATGATGAGATTTTCGCAGTCGATTGATTTGGCTAATTAGATTTTCCTTGGATCGACTTAACTATTATATTCGTCGATTGTGCTCTACTCAAGTCACAACTGACAGCTCAAAATTATTTGGTGTAAACATTTGCCCCCCTCACGACAATTAATGAATGGATTTTATCTCAATTAATCTTTTCGTCTTTTTATAGTCAAGTATTTTTGTCGACAAGAAAAAAGTTTTGCTCGCTTAATCGACTGGAAATATATTATCTTCCCAATCAATTGACAAGAAAGATATTCTATTTCGTTCACAAAGATTCTCCTCTCAGTCAACCCAACTAGAGTTTCCACTTAATCGACTTAAGAAAACTAGTCGATTGGCTTTTGTTACGACAATAATTTAAACAAGAGAAATTATTGAAAAATTAACTTTGGTGGTCCAAAAACCACTATCTTTCAAGGAAATTTTTGTCCCTAGTTGATGAATCAGATTGTCATATGCCTTTTCACAATCCGTTCTTTCGAATAGCGTGACAATTTTAATTAATTGAATTTTCTGAGTGTAGCATATTTGTGGATCGCCCTTATCAACCATTTGTCGAGTTTTACCAGGAACATGCATTTTTACGCTTTCGAATGGCATGACGGATTCACTCGACAGGTTGGAAGTGTCATATAATTTTGGATCACTTTCGGTCGACTGGATCTTCGAAGCATTACTCATCGGTTGATCCTTCACAATTGTTTGTTGGGTTTTAATAAGAATTTGCGGAGAGTTATATATTTTTGGATCATTCTCGACAGTTACTTGTTAAGTTTCCATATGAACATGCGTCGGAGATAGATCCTCCAAACGGAATTTCTTCAAATGCAAAGTGTCTAATTTCCGACACATATTTCCTAGCCGTTCCATTATACCATGGAGGACATTCCTTATAGATATCCGCGCATCCGACTCTCGAAGGGCAATTTTTAAAGCCTTCGTTGTATAAGGGACATCGTCCCAATTTGATCCACGCTCACCGCACCAAAAACGTGTTGACATTTCTCATATTCACACGAAACTTGTTTCCGACTCCCACTGTGGTCGCCAAAAACGTGTTTGAGGACAAAACGCGTCACGATATAACGAAAACTAAAAAAGGTTCAAGAAATGTGGTCGCCAAGACTTTTAAACAGTTGGAAATGTAGAGAACGAGAACAAGAACACATGGACAAAAATACTTACTTCAATTTCTGGAAAAAAAATTACCGGGAGAAAATCGAGCAACCCTTCGGGGAAGTTGAATGATTGTCGTGTTATAAGAGACTATTACAGATATTTCCTTAGAGGAAGAACTGGGGACGAAGGTTGGTCGAAGAAAGGAGTAAACTTTGATGAAGGAATGGTTCTGGAAATCGGAAAGAAATGAGGGTTTGGAGAAGAAGGAAACGGTTAGTATTCCAGGAACTCTACGAGCAAAGAAGCGGGAAAAGAGATGCTTGCTTAATAAGTTTCTTCCAAAAACACAGTACAATGTTAAAACGCAGCCGTTTTGATAACTCGAACAGGTAAACATAAAGTTCCCCACATTATATTTAACAAAGGGGGCTTAATGTTGACATATGAATTTTTGGCTTCGTCCTCAATGGGCCGAAAAGATAAAACTCCGTATGAACATCACTCGAGAAGTCCAAGAATAACGTCGCTCGAGAAGTGCTTATCGAGTAAGCATCAAGCATTGCACGGGTCGATACTCTGACCACAGCTCGAGAAACGCTCATTTACTGAAACCTACATCTGGCCACGATAATGTAGCAGGACACGTGACAAGCTTAGGGAAGTCGTCTGAGGTACTATGTGCATGACTCCTACAAAATAGGAATCAGATCATGCACACAATCTCGGAAAATCATGTACTAACCAAACAATCGTAACTGCAAGGTTCCAAGAACATAAAAGGTAGAAAGAACGATCAACCCAAGACACCGAACACAATCCAAACACAGAACTCAGATTTTTCTCTCTTTTTCTAGTATCCTGAAAGCGCCTTTGACCCAGCATCCCGAAACCACCTTCATTTCACTACATCCGACCCTCGATACAGCAAGGTAGATTCTACTAAAAGGGATTTGTCGTAGTCGCGGTTTGTCCACCGTCATTCGTTTGGAGCACCCCGTCGTTGTTTTCAAGTTTCCTTTTGTTGCATTTCAATTCGCATCAAGACTATAAGTGTTGTCCTGTAGTTGAATACTGTTTAATTAATTCAAACATTATTTTCCATTTCAATTTATGTTCATTTACTTTACGACGATCATAATTTCTCTGTAAAATTCGATACGTATTGCGGGGAACACAATTCCGCGCCAACAATACGTAATTACAATATCGTACTTTACAAAAAAAAAATAGGAGAATGATTTACACGCCACATGGGGAGGGGGGAGGATCGTCGAGCTTTTTGTAGTCATGTTGGGGCGAATTATGACAGTTCAAATTCATATAAAAAAAGACCACCGGTCGACATGCACATGATGGACCCGCACAAGCTATGATTCCATGCATATGAGGATGAGATTATTTCATCATTAGATCGTGAATGTAGTAATAAATATTTATGAAACATGTTTTTCTTGTACGCCATCATTCTTCTTTCTCGAAAGATCATTATTCTTCTTCCACCTTTTTTCTCTTCATTTTACTTAATCTCTTGGGTTGGAATTCATTCCTGTCCCCTTGCCTCAAGTAAACCATGAATCCACCCCGCACGCATTCTCGAGAGAGTAAGTATCCTGGAAGATATCATTCTGACGATTCGTTAGCAGGAAAGAAAGATGGAGAACGTTCTTAATAAGTTCATAACATTATCGTCCTCCACGAATCATTCCGTGGTAAGATTGGGTTCGAGTGTATTTGTCGTAAAAGTTGATGCAACCTACTAACACAAGGATCATTTTTTTTTGTTTCTGATTATAACTTCGTGAAATCATGACCTCTTTCCAAAAGGAAGTTCTATATTGTTCCAGGAATAACAGTTAGCAGGGCTGCTGCGGTAAAGGGACTTATCGTCGATCCCTGTGTTGTTGTTATATGCTCCGGCGGATCATTTAACCCTAGAAGGGCATTTTCCTATTCACGAATTTTTCTCTAAAATTAAACCAAGTAATGATTTATGACCGACCAAGGATCGCTTGCAATCTCCATGAGGGAGTGATTTTTCGAGTGATGTGATTCACATAGAATATCTTTGTAAGATAAACAAAGTCACATAGTTTCATGTCCATGGAAAACGTTTTCAATATCAAGATTGTATGTAGCATTGCCTCGTTGAGACAGGGACAAAGTTGTCGCTAAACTACTACGATAAAAGAGGATTACTTTAACCAAAGTGAATTCCGTACAAACTATTTCCATGGATATTAACGGAATTGTACGAACTAATTCGGATTCGGACAATTCTTTTGTATTTTTTTAAACTTAGTACAGATGATCTTGATAGAGTAAACATTTATCAATTTTACTGCAAAGATATGTGAGGGGATTCGTACCAACAAGGTGATTCGTACAATAATTTCTTTAACGCCTTGGATTCATTTAAAGAGTTATCGGGTTCGAAATTTATCGTATGCGGCCGCAGTTTCGGATACCGGGCATTAAAAAAAACAAATGTGTGAGGCGATTATAAAAAAAAAAACAGTTAATTAGGGAGATCAAATGGAATTATTATTATTATTAAAGTTTTGATGGTTGCCAACTCTGATCAATATTTTGATAAGTAGAAATATTGAAGTCACTGCTTGTGAATCATACATATATATTATTAATGTGAAATATATGACTAAATATATTACGTATGGGTAAGTACATGTGAAATTTAATGGACGTGAAAAGAACTGATTAGTATTAGACAACTGACAAACCAAGTTTCAGTAGTAAACCCGTAATGCATATTATCTATTTAAGTAGTTATATGGAGACATCAGTCTCGTATCACTCTGATCCGGCGGACGGTTGTATTTTAAGCGCAGCGATGATGCTTGCAATTCTACCAGGCTATCGTTATCGTTAATTCCTCAGTTGTGTTTTGTTCGCCTGCGAGATTATTTCTGGATGAATATCAATGTTCCCCGTTTAGTAGGGCAGCTCTCTACGAAAACTTTTCGTTGAACCGTTTTCGTTGTAAAGTCATTTTGGACTTCAAGTATGAAAGTATATCATGGATGTAGTCAAGTGCAGGTGGTCAAATACACCAGAGACGTCCGTCAGTCGAAGCATGGTTCAATCCAAGCGAGTTATGGGTTGAAGTCGAAAGTACATTCTAGTCGAAGGTTTGCCCAAAGTCGAAGATGAGAGTTCCCCGACAAAGCTCCAACTGCAAATGGGTCAAGATCACATGGATTTGACGCACGTGGGCAACTTGACAACGATTATTGAGCAGTTGTGTGTGGATAGACTTAGGTGTTAGAATGAACAGAGGATATAATCCATGTAAAAGAAGGATGACATTAATTCTGAAACCTCGAAGGATTGTCTTGTTGTCTTTTTGTATTTAATCATTTGCCGTAATAATGAAAGTAAATTAAATTCATTTATTTTTTTGGTATTTTGTTTCTTTCACTCTTCAACGACAACGCAGTTTTTTCTTTTTTAATTTTCACGTCGTTATCGTAACGCGTCATCCACCGTAAATACAAACGCATGAAAGCCGGAAAAACACGAAAAGAAACGTGAATAGAGAAATCATAAGAGCAATGCACTTTGCCAGGAAGATGATCTTTGGAGCTATTTTACTATGAAAGTCACGGGGTGTCAAAACAAACCACATGCTTACATTTTTTTTTATCAAATTAATTTCCTTAAATTGTACTTTCATTCTCAAAAGAATGTTAAAAAAAATAATGAAATTTAATTTTTCTTCCTTCGTTGTTACAAGCGATAATTTTCAAGTTCGAATCGCTCCTCGACTAATTTTAAAGTTCCATCTATAAACGGTAATGTTTTTTGTTCAATCTAGAAGAGGGGGAGGGACACAAAATGATGGGACCACAACACGACCAGATGATCCCCCGACACTCGCCCATCCAAGGAAAAAGATAAAAAGCATGGTTAAAATATTAAAATTGGTCTCGATGCCCAAAGGAATCTCGCTAGAGAATTTTAAAGAAATTCTTACCATCACTTGTCATCTCCCCACCAACGCCCTATCCATATCGTAACTTCGAAGGAAAGTATCGACATAGTATTAAGCTGGAAAAAAATTTACAAAATAAGGTAAATATTTTTGAAATTTTGAAAATAATACTTCGTAGTCTGACTTTTATAAGTCCGAATTCACGCATGAAATGAATTATAAACTTCGATTTTCTTAAGGATTTTTTTGGAACTAAGATTTTATAACTCTGACTTTACTTTTTCTTTTAAATTTGTTTTAGAACTCGAACTTATAAAGTTCGACTTCCAAAAAACTCTTTAAGGGATTGAGACTTTATAATTCCGAATTCCTTTACGAGTGAATTCGAACTTATAAAATCCGACTTTGAGATATTATTTTCAGAATTTCGAAACTATTTATCATATTTCACTTATCTTTTCCCATCGATACGTTAATATTGCACGACGCCCTCGTAACTTAGTCCTACATAATACGTCTCATTATTTATTTGTTTACTTACTTTTGTTCTACTTCTAACTTATGGTTCTCGAAACTACCCGCACAAACTTTAATTTATTATTTAAACACAACCAGACTGAACCCTCCAACCATTAATATTTTGAAATATGTGCGACATACTACTTGAATGACAGATAAGGACTTTTTATAACATTTTGTATATGTAATTGTTTTTTGTAATATTAATTTTATTTTCTTGCTGTACTCCAAGGCCTACATTTGTTTTCAGTGTCAATAATATTTGCCTAGGAGAATTTTAACATGTGCTCTTTGGACACCGATTAAGAAACATAAATAGTAAAAATTTAACTATTAATATCATTAAATGTAATTTTATAATTTTAAAATAATGAGTAAAACAATTTACGAATCATATTAAACAAAAAAACAAAACTTACGATACTAAATCAATAAATTTAAAACATATTAAACACGTCCGTCGGAGACACAAGAAAAACAAACAGGGTCCGTCGTTCACACATTCACAAAAAGAATCTCACTAGACCAAACACGCCCTTACTAGAATAAAAGAAATTGAAATCAAAACCACGAGACATTGAAAGAAAGGTTGGGGTGGGTGTTTGGCGTCTTGTCTTCTTTTCCCTCCCTCCCTCCTCCTATCCTCTCCCCCCTCTCTCTCTAACCCTCTGCTTCCCAGAAAAAAATGACAGACTCCAACAACTCCACCACAACCTCCATAGGCAAGATGATCGCCAACTCCGCCTCCCACGCCTCCGGCGGCGGCGGCGTCCACGTCGACAGGACAGGGAGGGACGGCGTCGTCGTCCCCGGGGGAGGAGGCTACAGGGCTTCCTCCGCTGCTTCCCCTCGCAACCCTCCCTCCCTGGAGGAGAAGCCCTCGAGGGTCGAGGTCTGGGGGTGGAATCTCTACGGGTGGTGCACCTACCTTGTGGAGATGGCCCTCATCCCCGTCATCTTCCCTCTAATCATCAGCCAGGTCGTGGATCAGCCTCCCGAGCCCCCGCAGGGCTGGTCGAAGAGCGCCCGCGGCTTCTCCTGCCGAACCAACGAGCTTCGCGTGTCGGTTTTTTCTTCTCTCTTCTCCTCTCCTCACTCCCGGCTTCTCTTAACAAAATGGGTCTTGTTGTTTCGACCATTTGTAGTAGTGGGTCTGAAGTGCATATGCATGTTCTTTAGCTTTTGCTTTTGTTGCTCTCTTGGTTTGATTTCTATGATTTCCTGTTCTTAGCTGCACTCAGTCGTTCTTACATTGTTTAACTTAAAACTTAACCCAAAGAAAACCAAAACGAGAAGTGAGAAAATTAAACAAAACAAGGGTTTTACTTTGTCTCTTGTTGGGTTTGTGTGTTTTGTGAGTTTTTTTTTTCTTTTGGGTTTTGGTTTTGAGATCTGAGGGTTTTTACTGTGTTCATCCATCCAGCTGTTGTTTTTTGAAGTGAACTAAACTAAAGTGAAGAAGTCACTCTGAGAAACTATTTCATTAATCATTATTATTTTTCTACTGAAAAAAAATTAATGGGTATTCGATTTTTTTTTTAAATGATGGTTTTAAGGGCTACCAGAAAGAAGAAAAAAAGGAGAAAAAGTAATAAGTTCCCTCTTTGTTTTTCTATCTTTAAATGTAAAATTTGCTTATTTTATTTTGTTGGGTTGTTTCTTTCTTTTTTTAATTTAAAAACAAATTCCAATCACAGTGAGATCCTTCGGCCGAGGTTGTCACAGTTTCTTGGACACTTATGTTCCCAATTTTATTTTAATTTAATGACTCGAAGTAATCACTCTTCCCACTCTCCCTCTTTTGAAAAAAAGTGAGAAATTGTGTTTGTATTTTCTTATATAGCATTGCTAATCTCAAAAAATGTTTAAAAAAATTCAAAAGAAATGTTACCGTTTGTCCTGCCTTTTGTTTGATCTGCGGTAAAAGGGATTTTTTTTTTAAGGAAAGTAAATTTATTGTATTTTTTTTATTCAAACGAGGAAGATTAATTAAATTTATGTTGCAGACTGGCGTAAGTCATTATTACCACCACACATTGCGGGATTAGGATTAGATAAAAGCAGACAACAACAAAGAAGAAAAGCATGTTGTATTAATTATTATTATATAAGTAATTATTATTGTTTTTGTTTTTTTTTGGGGTTATTGGGTTTTGGACAGAGAAAGAAAGTTTGACCGGCTGTTGTACATCGGAAAGCTATAATAAAAAAGAAGAGTAAAAAAATAAAAAAATTGCATCCCTTGGATGAGAAATTTTTGATGTGGAGAGGACAGACAAAACATCAGTGAAAGGAGAGGGTGGGGACCACATCCCTCCCCTGTTTCGCTCTGCTTCTATTTGGAGTTTTTTTTATTTATTTTTACATGTTTTGCAATTTGAATTTCTATTTATTTTTTTTTACAAGGGATTGATTATGGTTTTTTTTTTAGTGTTTTTAGGTTTTTTTAGAGAAATGGGTATCGTGGGAAATTCTTGGTTTCCTTTTTAAATTTATGGAGTGTGGGGAGGGGGGGGGGGCAAATTGATGGCGTGCGTTAGGGGGGAAAAAGTTTGTGAATGTGGGGCAATGGCAACAAGCGAAGAACAAGAACAAGAACCCACTTTTTTGAACTTTTGCACTAATTTGATTTAGTTTTTGGGTTAATGTTAGTGATTTTTAGGACATGTCTGGGGTGTGAGTAATGGTGGATTGAATCTAGCATTTTGATTTGATTTGAACATTTGCAGGTATGAAGGTTTGACACACAAATCCATCAACAACTCCAGCATTTCTCCCCTGGAATGGACCTCCGTCTCTTGGGTGATTGGGCTGGTGTTCGCGGCACCCACCCTCGCCTTCCTGTCGCCCCGCCTTGACTATGGTCAGTACCAGCAGCTCATCGCCGGGGCCGCCACTGTTGTCGGGGCCGTCTTCTGCCTCCCATCCGGGTTCTTCCGTACGCCCTACATTTTCCTGATATACATCTCCGTCATCGTGGTCGCGTACACCGTCTCTTCCGCCGCTCACACCCGCAACCTCGGTCTCATGATCCGGGGATTCACTGGCCCTGTCGTGAGGAAGGATCAGTTCCAAGTCAGGAGGTCCGTCTCTGGTTGGCTGTCGCTGTATGCTACTGCTGCCGGCTGCTTCAGCACTGCCCTGATCTCTGCCTTTACTTACCACATGCTCGAGGAGAAGGAGAAGTTCATCAGCTTGTGGGTTGTGTCCATCTTCAGTGGCCTGGCGTGGCTCCTCGGTATCCTCTACGTGATCGTGGCTTACAGACCAGGCTCCGACGATCCCCCCTCGACTGCTTCTTTCTTCTCCATCCTCGGCTACCCCCATGCTCTCGGAACCCTCGTGGGCGTCTTCCTGTCGTCGTTCACCATCATGTGCATCTTCACTGGAGGCGTGCTATATCTGGTCGGAGAACTGTGTGTGAAGCCCGTGTTCCTCCTCTACTTCTGGTTGACCTACTTCCTATTCCCGATCGTTTCCTTGCCATTGCTGCACCCGTTCCAGAACCTCATCAAGGCCAACGCCGTGAAGATGAAGCTGCTTGGGTTCCTTCTCTCCATGGTGACGGCTGCTGTCGGCTTCTACTGCCGCAACAAGAGCTGGAACAGGGGACACATAGTCTTCTTCGGCATGCTACAGAGCACGGCCGCAGGGATCCTGTACTCATACGGGAGAGTCCTGGTGCTGGACTGCTCCCCATCGGGGAGGGAAGGCGCGTTCTCCTCGTGGTACACGTGGGTGAGATCCGCAGGATCGTGCGTGGGCTTTGCGATCGCCGCCGTTGCTCCAGGGAAGATCGGCACTTCCTTCGGAGTGGCATTCGTGTCCGCCCTTCTTGGGGCGGTCATGTTCGTGTTCGCGAACGTGAGCGACATCGGGGCAGCGAAGGCGGCGGGGCACGTGAATGAAGATCACGAGAAGCCTATGCACGCCCTAGAGAAGGCTTAGCAGAAGAAGAAAGAAAAGAAAAACACTTAGCTGACTTGTGCTCTTGTTTTATGTAAGGAAGAAGAAGATAAGTAAGTCAAGTCAGTAAGTTGGTGCTACGTTTGGTTTCGATTTGTTTAATTTTTAATGGAAGCCTCTGATATTGTTGTGTTATTGAAGTTTGAAAATGATGAATGTCTTATGTCACTATGTAGAGGTGGTAAGAAAGGGCCAAATGGAATTTAGACATTAGTTTTGGTGTGATTTGAATTTGATTTGAGCTTCTTTTTGTGTAGAATTGTCACTGCTAATCTCAAAGTCAGACCAAAAGGACACACACATGCTGATTTTTTTCACCTTGAAGGAAAACGATGAAGTGGGAAAGTGAACAGGGGGGATTTCCCACATTTAGGAATGGGAAATTTTGTACCAGTTGTCCTTACAACCACAGTGAACAACGACATGACCCAACCCAACTCCCCCTCCCAAAAGTCCCAATTGGGGTCTCACCTGGAAAAGAAACAGTACAAAACAAGAGAACTGGTTGTAATCAGACCAATGGAAATGGGTATGCGAATCAACAAGTTATTTTGGGGGGGGTGGGACCCACTACTCCATTTGAGTCCCCACCCCCCATTGGAATGCAACCTGTCGATGCAGGAAGAGGAGAAAAATTAAGATAAGATATCGAATCAAATCCACCTGGGATGGAGGGTGGAGCACCAAAGGCAAACGAAACCCATTTCTAGGCTTCATGTTCTCGAGGTGGGTCTTTCATGGATTCCCCAGTTCTTTCGTCCTCAGCCCCTCTTATTCTGGCTTGGCTTGGGCATGGGGAAAGCAATGTTTCCAATAAAAAACACACCCCCAAAATTGGGTTTTCGTTTCCTTTTTCTTTTATTAATCCCTCTCCTCTCATGAAAGAAAGCTCGAAGCCCGAGAAGAAAAGCTTTGCAGGGAGAGAGGAGGGGGAGGGGGGTGATGCTGCTGCTGCTGCTGCAGCTTGGCAGGGAGTGTCGCAGGCAGGGGAAGGCAGAGGGGAATGGAGAAAGAAATAAGAAAAAACGAGCATCAGTTCTTCACATGTCCTGCCTTCACTCTCTGCCCCCTTCCGACACGTCAATAGACTTGTAATAAAAATCCTTCAGCATAATCGTCTTGGAATTAAATATCCCACAATTATTTGCTCATGTGTTTGTTTCCTCCGTTTTTGACTTGTTTACCGTACAAGATTTGATCAATCTCGGCGGCTAAGGGTCCCTCGATTTTATGACCTGATATTATCAAACCACTAGTCATTGCAACATGTCCATACATTATTTGTTTTATACGGGGTTTATTTAAAGTTAATCATGAAAAAATTTCATAATATATGATATATAATTTTAAAATTCGTTAAATAATATCCTTAAATTGAAAAGGTCAACACTTATTTTTTGTTTGGCCACATCCTTGAAAGTAGGAGTTGTCCTTAAGGAGGAATATAAAAAATGTGAGTATCTTAAAACGCGAAATATGAGTTATCATTTCGATTTCAGGACATTATTTAATAAACACTTAAAAACCTAATGGGATGTATTGAATTACGCGTCAAAAAGCCCTTGAACCTTTTAAAAGTTATCGAGGCAGTCTGTTAGTATTCTAATATGGTATTTAGAAACGAGTAAAGGTTGAGATTAAATATCATATGTAAACATAGAAGAAACTAGCCAAATTCAATAATGTTGCTTCGAAAATTTGTACTTAAGGGACCGTTCTTATGGGTCTAATAAAGGACTATATTACTCGTATGATTGCGTGAACTTATACTGATCGACGTAGAGATTAAAGAACTCCCTATAGATGTCAAAAGGAATAAAGTTAAGTTATATCACAAGGTTAGTACTACTAGCATATATTACCTTTCAATAATTAGACAACTAGAAATGTCAAATGGAGAAAAGGAAAGGATTTTGGAGAATTCAGTAAACATGAATTGGAAGGATTAGATACAAAAGTAGTCTCCATTTGGATTGATTTAGGGGAAAGGAAATGTCATTGCCATTTGCTTGTGAAACTCAAGGGCTGGGGCAGTTTGAGCGTTCAAGAAGGAATGCTACTTCAGTTGAATGAGCGTCGATGAATTTCGTTTCCGAGTTTATCAGAATCCAAGGATTTACGCGGATAATGATGAAACAATGGCCTAGTAAAAGAATTATCACGAGGCAATTGGGAACTGGACAAACAAACGTTGTAGTTCAATCTTAGATTCGAGTTTTTCCTCTCTCGAAAGCTTAATCGAGATTGATGGGACAATTTCAAGTTGCAGAGGCTTTCTGGTATGGCGTCGTCAATGTAATTGGCAAAGGTCGAAGTACGCTTACGGAGATGACGTTGATGTAAGATTTGGCTCTACTACTATCACGGAAGGAAGTTGGACTCGAACGCTCCACACTCACCGAAAGACTCAAAGGAATAAGGAAATATTTTAGAAGTGAGGAGGGACATACTAAGAAACTATCACATTATATTTATTTGAGGAGCTCTCGATGCTCCAAATGAAGAGGAGATGAGACCCATTTATAGTGGAGAACTTCCAGCAACATGAGTTAGAAAGTTTTAACACGTAATCCTATTTCTAATCATTTATCTTACCTATTTCTCTGTCAATCTTTTTTAACCACACAGCCATACAATTTAACATGTTGCCCATTTATTGTTCACATATCTTTCTAATAGCGAAATATCTTGGGATCTTCCGTCTGCTGTTCAATGTCATACAAGTAGCAACCTTTAACCCCAAACGGATATCCAAGTGCTTTATCCAGTTTTCTTCTGCCATGTTCTAAAGTGTTTGCATAACAAAGTGAACCAAACACTCGCATCTCATGATAATTGGGCAGTTTGCGGCAAATAGCCTTGTAGGGTGATTTTTTGTCAACAAGGAGCTTAGTAGGGAGTCTATTTATTATGAGTGTCGATGTTTGAAGTGCATAGCCCCAAAATTCTGCTGGAAGCTTAGCCTGAAACAAAAGAGCTCGATCGACTTGTAAGATTTGTTGGTGTTTTCTTTCAACTACCCCATTTTGTTGAGGAGTTTCTACACAAGTTTTCTATTGAATGATGCCATTGTTTTATAGAATTATGATAGGTTATACTCTCCTCCATTATCACTCCTAATGACTCTTACCTTTAGGTCAAATTGAGTTTTGATGAAGTGACAAAACTGCTTAAGTAAATTGTGTGTTCCTGACTTATGTGTCATGAGATATACCCAAGTAACTCAAGGGAAATCATCCACTATAGTTAGAAAGAAACGAAAGACTCCAATGGCTGGCTATGAATAGGGACCCCAAACATCACAATACCAAAACAATGCAAAATTTGTTTCACTCATGCTAGTAGAAGAAGGCAAACTTTTTTGTCTAGATTCATGACAAATTATGTGCACATTCTACCATAAATTTTGGATTGTAGGATATACTGTTTATATCATCCTACTCTTTCCGTCGATGCCACAAGTCAAAAAGGTCGAAAGTATGTGTTTGTGTAGAAATACTAGCAACTTTCAAACTACATACCTTATCTCCTCACATTAGATCCTTGACTTGAGAAGATACACCATAACTATGCCTTGCTTCCAAGACTTGATATAGTCCATCCTTTGCCTTAGCTTGTCCAATCGTCATCCAAGTTCACAAGTCATGAATAAAACAACGATTGTGAGAGAAAATAAGACAGAAATTATTTCCTGAGGTGAGTTTCTTCCTGGATCAAATTGAAGTGAAAAGATTCGGCAAACAATACATTTGTTAAAACCAGATATTTGTTCAGTTTTACAACCCTAATATGCGTAGATGACATCTTGGTATTGTTTGGAAGCTTTATAGACAGAGGGTTTGTGAGAACCACATATGAATTAAATAAAGAAAGATCTGAAATGACATGGTCGGTGGCTCCAATAGTAAGATACCAAACGATGGAAGGATGAGCCGTGCGTATTAGCTTCGGGACAAAAATAATTTTACTTTGGTTAGTAAGGTACTAGTAGAATATGGTGTGAACTGTGCAGTTGGAAGGATATATTCCTGTCCTTGTTTTACCTCATTTATAGCCAAATTTGGTTCCTCTACATTGAGAAAGGCTACTTGCACCTATTGTTTATTGAGTCCCAGAAGAGAGGTAAGTCCTCCATGCTTAGTTCTCCAGCCTCATGGCCATTCGCATCACCAGACCTTCTCCCTATAGTGGTATGTAGTCTTACCTGATTCATACCTCTTCCCTAGTACATCCCCTTCCTCTTTCAATTCTGGTGTTAGGGAGAAATCCAGTCAAGTAATATCACTTATCATTCATATGACCTCTCTTCCCACAGTGTTCACGCACCCACTCTACTTTACAAGGTCTTCTGTCCATCGCCATTGCAGTAGAACGATTTTAATCCTACGTTAGATGTCTTAGTTTCAGATCTGTTTGTTAGATTTCAGGGCGCAGCGGAAACAAATATTATAAATTATTTGTGCCCAAAATAATCTGATCTCATGGTACGTATAAATTTTAGATAAATAATAACATAATCTTACCCGGAAACCATACCTGGAAATTTCCGGCGAAAAACGCAACCATGAACAATTTAATCGAGAGCCCCACGTGTGACTCCTCTAGCGGTATCCACGCGCACACGATCACGAACCTCTCTACGATCCCTTAGGTACTAGCCTCTTGGATCGACGAAGGAAAAAACTCGAAAGCAATATTTCACTTATTTGGAAAAACGTGTTTTTTTCCTTTTATTGAAAGCCAAAAACTCATCGGCCCCTCTCTTATCTTGTCACAAAAGAAAAATCTTAACGCATCAAAACTTAAATTTTTATCCGTTAAGATACTCATTAATCCTTAATGCCAAGATCGTAACGAATGTAATCATTAAAAAATACTTTTAAATTGATTTCTTTATTCCATAAATATTAAACTAATTAATGCAAAATAGTTTCAACCACGTAAACTACATGCATTAATATAATTTAAAAAATTATTATTAAGTAAAACATCTTGAATATAATATATAAATAAATACTTAATATTTATTTCATATCCTTTACTTTAATATAATACGACTCGAATAAATCCATATTCGATCTTGATCTATTTATTTGCTTTCGATATTTCAGAATAAATTAACAATCCAATTAATTCTGATTCTGAAATAAAATGATTAATTTTAGTATCCACTAAAATAATCAATAATACAATGTTTGCGTCGACGTGCGATGCGTGCGACCCTCTAGGTCCTATACACGAAGGCAGTGTATATCCATACACAAAACTAAGGTAACCGTCTAGCAACAGTTTTTAGTCACCCAACGTGTTAGGATAATGATCATAAATCATAAACCACTATGAACCGATTACCGTGTAATTCAATCTCTTCATCTAACCGACATCCCAATTAATTCGGCGCAAAATACATCATCACCGAATTAATTGTTTTACTTAATTACCAAGATATAATAGACTCTTTTGAATGTAAAACATTCCTCCCATGGCCATGGATTTTAGAGTCACTAATATCTCTATCAAGTGGCCTAGATGTCAACTCTCTAATCTAAGAGAGCGATGAATCCTATATTGACTCAATACTATTCTCTCTACGCTTTGTCACACACCCAACAATCGTATTACTCACAATTCGGTTAAAGACTGCTTTTAACGACGTCAAAGTGCGCAGACTCGACGCATAGAATAAATGAAGGTCTCAAGTCAAAAGATCAGTTACACTCGTCCATAAAGAGGATTGACCAATGATGTTCAATATGTGGTATCCTCTTAATCGGGTCGTGTCCAGTATCCCTAATTTTAGGGTACCCCTAAGTATAACATGGATCACTATCCCTTGGTCTATCTCGACCTCAGCTATACTTAGCGATGATCTAGATGTCCATGTCCCCTCTAAACATCTGTCCGATCACGGACTATTTCAGATTAATATACTCAATAATCTATGGGACTTTATCATTAATAATTTTACGTGCAGAAAAGTAAAATAATCAATGACAAATACTCGCCTTTATTAAATATTTATCCACAAATACATTAAAGTGTCTTGGCACATACGTGCACACACTAACAATCTCCCACTTGCACTATTGCCAAGCACTATGGACTCGAAGTCCTAGGCTCCTCACATGGGTCTCATATTTCTGCAGAGGTAAGGCCTTTGTGAGTGGGTCCGCGATATTCTCGCTCGTATCAACTCTGCTAACCAACACGTCATCCCTCTGAACAATCTCTCGGAGGATGTGATATTTCCGCAGTACGTGCTTGGATCGTTGGTGAGACCTCGGCTCCTTGGCCTGCGCTATGGCTGCATTGTTGTCACAGTATAATGTCACTGGGTCAGTAATGCTCGGAACCACTTCAAGCTCTGCTATGAAGTTTTTGATCCACACAGCTTCCTTTGCCGCTTCGGAAGCTGCAATGTACTCGGACTCAGCTGTAGAATCTGCAACTGTCTCCTGCTTGGAACTCCTCCAACATACAGCTGCACCATTCAAGCAAAACACATAACCCTGCTGCGATTTCAGATCATCAAGATCTGTCTGAAAACTAGCGTCAATATATCCTCTGACAACTAACTCCGCATCTCCTCCATAAATTAAGAACATGTCATTTGTTCTTCTAAGATACTTGAGGATAGTCTTTACTGCAGTCCAATGACCCTCTCCAGGATCTGACTGATATCTACTTGTCATGCTCAAAGCATACGAGACATCGGGTCGAGTGCAAATCATGGCATACATAATGGACCCTATAGCTGATGCATAAGGTATCTTGCCCATCCTTCCTCTCTCCTTCTGTGTCTGCGGACACATAGACTTGGAAAGATGTACACCATGCGACATTGGCAAGAATTCTCTCTTGGAATCTTGCATGCTGAATCTATTCAGCACCTTGTCAATATACATACTTTGACTCAAACCCAGCAACCTATTTTGTCTATCTCGGTATAATCTAATACCTAAGACATAAGTCGCTTCCCCAAGATCTTTCATAGAGAAACACTCTCCCAGCCAAGTCTTGGTAGACTCTAGGCTAGGAATATCATTGCCTATCAGAATTATATCATCAACATACAGCACTAGGAACGAAATCTTGCTCCCACTAACCTTCTTGTAAACGCAAGGTTCCTCTGGATTCTTGAAATAGCCAAATTCTTTGACTGCTCCGTCAAATCGCAGATTCCAACTCCGAGATGCTTGCTTTAGCCCATAAATGGACCTCTTGAGCTTACATACTTTATCTGCATTCTTGGATGCAATGAAACCGGGAGGTTGTACCATAAACACTTCCTCTTGTAACTTTCCATTCAAGAAAGCGGTTTTTACATCCATCTGCCAGATCTCGTAATCCTTGTAAGCTGCTATCGCAAGCAGAATCCTAATGGACTTAAGCATTGCAACCGGTGAAAATGTTTCATCATAGTCAATTCCTTGACGTTGAGTGAAACCCTTGGCCACAAGTCTTGCTTTATAGGTACTTATATTCCCTTCCATGTCTATCTTCTTCTTGAAGATCCACTTACACCCAATGGGTTTTACCCCAACTGGCGCATCAACCAACTCCCAAACTTGGTTGGTATACATGGAGTCCATCTCTGATTTCATGGCTTCTAGCCATTTCTCGGAATCATTTGAAGCGATTGCTTCCTCATAAGTCGACGGTTCATCATCCTCGACGAGAAGTACTTCCCCATGTTGGGTCACAAGCCAACCATATCTATTAGGCTCTCGGTGTACTCTTGTCGACTTACGTTGATCTTGCGTTCCTTGAACATTTTCAGAAGTTGGAATCGCTTGTACTAGTGGTACCGATTCCCTATCTAAATGTTCAGTTTCCAACCTGTTTGTAGAGTCCGAAATTTCTTCAAGACTTACTTTACTCCCACTACTCTCTTTAGAAATGAATTCTCTTTCCAAGAAAGTAGCATATCGAGCAACGATAACTTTGTGCTCGCTTGGGAGATAAAAGTAGTATCCCTTTGTTTCCTTGGGATAACCTACAAACATACACTTAGTGGATCTTGCCGCAAGCTTATCAGAATTCTCATTCTTCACATAAGCATCACAGCCCCATGTTTTAAGATAAGACAAGTTCGGTTTCTTCTCAAACCATAATTCATAGGGTGTCTTATCTACTTACTTGGTTGGAACTCGGTTAAGCATGTATGCTGCTGTTTCTAAGGCATAACCCCAAAATGACAACGGAAGACTTGCATGACTCATCATTGATCTAACCATGTCCATGAGTGTGCGGTTCCTCCTTTCTGAAACACCATTCCACTCCGGTGTTCTGGGAGGTGTGAGTTGTGAAACGATCCCACACTCTTTAAGGTAATCAATGAACTCTTGGCTAAGATACTCGCCGCTTCGATCACTCCGAAGGGCTTTTATCTTCTGGCCTCGTTGATTCTCTACCTCGTTCTTAAATTCTTTAAACTTTTCTAGAGTTTCAGACTTATGCCTCATTAAGTAGACATATATATATCTACTTAAATCATCGGTGAAAGTCACGAAGTATGAATATGCTCCTCTAGCCTGAACCGGTAATGGTCCACACACATCACTATGTATGAGTTCTAGTAGTTCCTTGGCCCTTTCACCTGTCTTGGTAAAAGGCTTCTTGGTCATTTTTCCTTGTAAACACGCTTCACATGTATCTATGGGCTCTAACTCAAAAGAGTCCAAATACCCGTTACTCAGCAACCTTGCGATGTGTTTCTCGTTTACATGACCAAGTCTATAATGCCAGAGATATGTTAAGTTTGAGTCACGCGTTTTCTGTTTCTTCCCTTCAACACAGTAAATCGGCTCATCCAAATTTAGAACGTACAAACCATTATTTAATGAACCATTTCCATAGAACATTCCATCAAAATAAAAGGAACACAACTTGTCCTTGAATTCAAATACAAATCCCTTGGCGTCTAAACACGACACCGAAATGATGTTCTTGGAAAAACTAGGAACGAAATAACGGTTCTCCAAATTTAGATCAAATCCACTGGGCAACTTTATTACATACGTCCCTACAGCTAATGCAGCAACTCTAGCTCCATTCGCCACTCGTAGGTCCATCTCGCCCTTGGACAGCCGTCTGCAGTCACTTAGACCCTGCAAGTTCGCACAAATGTGAGAACTACTTCCGGAGTCTATGACCCATGATGAAGAAACAGAAAGATTGCATTCAATCACAAAGATACCCGAAGCATCCGCTCCACTGACATTCTTCTTCATGAGTTGGAAGCAATTCTTCTTCCAATGGCCTTTCTTGCCACAATGAAAGCATATAGCTTCCTTCTCATCAGACTGGGGCACCTGCTGCCCTTTCTTAAGCTTCTTTTGAACTGGAGGTCCAGTGCTCTTAACTGCTTTAACCTTGGGATTGAATTTCCCGGTGCCAGGATGCTTGTAGGTCTTTCTGACCATCATTGCTCGTGGTGAAGGATTCACCTTCATGTCCTTCTCAGCAGCCTTCAGCATTGCCATCAGATCAGTCAAACTCTTCTCCATACTGTTCATGTTGAAATTCAACACAAACTGAGAAAATGATGGTGGGAGTGAGGACAAAACCAGGTCAACTGCTAAGTCCTGGTCCAGCTTGGAGCCCAAGCTCTCGAGCCTCTCAATGTACCCTATCATCTTGAGTACATGTGGCCCAACTGGGTTACCCTCCACCAGCATTGTTCGAAACAGTGCCCGAGAGGTCTCATACCTCTCAACTCTGGCACTCTCTTGGAAGAGCTCACGTAAGTGCTGATCAATCTCCCTAGCACTCATGTTTTCATGCTGCCTCTGTAACTCGGGAGACATAGAAGACAACATGACGCACTGAACATCCAGCGCATCCTCCGAGTATTGACTGTAGTAAGACTGATCATCCTCAGAAGCATCAAGTGCAAGTTCTTTAAGAGGTTCATCCTCCAGCACATAAATCTTTCTCTCGTGCCTTAGGACAATTTTCAGTTTTCTATACCAATCCAGGTAGTTGGAACCGATGAGGATATTCTCTTTCTCGAGAATGCTTCGCAGCGAAAGGGTGTTTGTGTTTGCCATCTACAATAATATAAAGCAGAGTTTTAATATTTGTGGAATATTAATTAATAAAGGACTTTAATATAGCTCCCACTATTTTATTCGAAAACAACAGCCCCCTCTGTTGAAATCGGGAATTTGTTGGTTAATAATTCCTAGTGGGACCGAAATCTCGAAACATGAAGTATGCACACAGCTGAGCTGTACCTACACACCACACGAAACAAGTAGGCCTTAACTCGCCAATCACAATAATCTGTGTGACTTTCGGTATTTTCACGTTGAGTCTAATAATTCTTAAACTCAACACTTTCTCCTCAAAAAGCTGACCTTAGCTGAGCTAAACAAGTCAACTAAATTGAGTTAAGTCGACCCATTAATCATTTAGAATAAATTACAAATGTTCTACCAGAAGCCCACAGCTAAGTTGTACCGACTCATGGGAAAAATCTGACTATTATAATAAATATTAATGGAGGGCCTATAGAAAATAATTGACTTAATATTTAGGGGATTTTATTTGTTGTTGTCTCACCATTAAAATACTTCGTAGGACATATTTGTCCATTTCAACCGACCATTATAATAATAAAATTATTATTATTATTTTATTTTCAGACTTTTAAATTAATTATTTATCTTATAATTAATTATTGGTTGGCCTCAACGTTACTTATAAATCCCATTATATGGGATAATATTTAATTTGCCAAAAATTTCACTCGGCAATTAATTCTAAATATGTTACTATATATATAGAATGAGATAAATCTTAAAAGGAATGTAATCCCTTTGCCCAATTCCATATAAATAGGAGTTTAGAATTATTATATTTTAAAACAATTTCCGTTGTCACTTGATTTATTAAAAAACAAAATCAATTGAATAAATCACCAAAAATTGTTTTTGTTCTTCTAAGCGTTTAGACTTTAGGAAATCTATTAAAATTGGCTCTCTGTGGAATATAATTTTATTATATATATAAATATAACAATTGGATGGTTCATCCGTTAGTCCTGGATCTCCACAGACTCCTTTCTGTAATTTTGAAAAACCATTATATATATATAAATTAAATAATTATAACTAGGTTTTGAAATTATATTCTCCAGAATCTTAATTCCACGGTTGCTGTTATTTTTCCCTTTTTTTCATAGGAAAAATATTTTATTTGACCAAATCTTTCTATCGGTCAATTAACCTACGATTGGCTAAACATATCAAATGGATATATATATATTTTGAGGAGATTCTGCCAGATTCACGTAGGATTTTAAAAATTATAAATTATTTCAAATATATTTCCAAATCTCAACTTTGAGATTTTGATATAATCGTACAGCCTTCCATTTTGTGGCCGTATAATTAGATAATTATTAATATTCTAGAACAATTTTGATATTTAACTTTTGTTCAAGAGAAATAATTATCTAGATATTTACTTTTAAAGAAAAACACTTCTTTAACATTTATAATAACAATGATAATATATCAATAATATAAAACATCCTTTTTTTTAATTATATCATCAAAAATTATACGTTCTAACCATGTGTAGGCTCTGATACCACTTGTTAGATTTCAGGGCGCAGCGGAAACAAATATTATAAATTATTTGTGCCCAAAATAATCTGATCTCATGGTACGTATAAATTTTAGATAAATAGTAATATAATCTTACCCGGAAACCATACCTGGAAATTTCCGGCGAAAAACGCAACCAGGAACAATTTAATCGAGAGCCCCACGTGTGACTCCTCTAGCGGTATCCACGCGCACACGATTACGAACCTCTCTACGATCCCTTAGGTACTAGCCTCTTGGATCGACGAAGGAAAAAACTCGAAAGCAATATTTCACTTATTTGGAAAAAGGTGTTTTTTTCCTTTTATTGAAAGCCAAAAACTCATCGGCCCCTCTCTTATCTTGTCACAAAAGAAAAATCTTAACGCATCAAAGCTTAAATTTTTATCCGTTAAGATACTCATTAATCCTTAATGCCAAGATCGAATGTAATCATTAAAAAATACTTTTAAATTGATTTCTTTATTCCATAAATATTAAACTAATTAATGCAAAATAGTTTCAACCACGTAAACTACATGCATTAATATAATTTAAAAAATTATTATTAAGTAAAACATCTTGAATATAATATATAAATAAATACTTAATATTTATTTCATATCCTTTACGTTAATATAATACGACCCGAATAAATCCATATTCGATCTTGGTCTATTTATTTGCTTCCGATATTTCAGAATAAATTAACAATCCAATTAATTCTAATTCTGAAATAAAATGATTAATTTTAGTATCCACTAAAATAATCAATAATACAATGTTCGTGTCGACGTGCGATGCGTGCGACCCTCTAGGTCGACCCTATACACGAAGGCAGTGTATATTCATACACAAACTAAGGTAACCGTCTGACAACAGTTTTTAGTCACCCAACGTGTTAGGATAATGATCATAAATCATAAACCACTATGAACCGATTACCGTGTAATTCAATCTCTTCATCTAACCGACTTCCCAATTAATTCGGCGCAAAATACATCATCACCGAATTAATTGTTTTACTTAATTACCAAGATATAATAGACTCTTTTGAATGTAAAACATTCCTCCCATGGCCATGGATTTTAGAGTCACTAATATCTCTATCAAGTGGCCTATATGTCGACTCTCTAATCCAAGAGAGCGATGAATCCTATATTGACTCAACACTATTCTCTCTACGCTTTGTCACACACCCAACAATCGTATTACTCACAATTCGGTTAAAGACTGCTTTTAACGACATCAAAGTGCGCAAACTCCACGCATAGAATAAATGAAGGTCTCAAGTCAAAAGATTAGTTACACTCGTCCATAAAGAGGTTTGACCAATGATGTTCAATCTGTGGTATCCTCTTAATCGGGTCGTGTCCAGTATCCCTAATCTTAGGGTACCCCTAAGAATAACATGGATCACTATCCCTTGGTCTATCTCGACCTCAGCTATACTTAGCGATGATCTAGATGTCCATGTCCCCTCTAAACATCTGTCCGATCACGGACTATTTCAGATTAATATACTCAATAATCTGTGGGACTTTATCATTAATAATTTTACGTGCAGAAAAGTAAAATAATCAATGACAAATACTCGCCTTTATTAATTATTTATCCACAAATACATTAAAGTGGCTTGGCACATACGTGCACACACTAACACTGTTTGCATTGCAACAATCATCAATGGCCCAGCTCCCACTAGGTTTCTTGCACAATTCATTCCCTTCTGCATCTCTTCACATTGTATCACATTAAAAGCTTCACCAAGCATGGGAAAGGGGTTTCTCATAAGTAGTTGCGACCACATATGCATACCCCAATTGAGACCATTAAAAAATTTGAAAATATCTTTTTGGTGTTACTTCGGGAAAGTCCTTGCCCATTTGCACTCACATTTTCCACATTCACATCAAGGTGGTTGCCTATAAATTCTGAGTTCTCTCAAAATGGCTAGTATTTTATTATAATATGCAGACACAATCATCATCCCTTTCTCTAAGCTAAAATACCGCTGTTGTAACTGGCAAACCTTTGAGTCGTCAGGTTCATCGTACCTTTCCTTCAACTCATCCTAGATATCCTTAGCCGACTCCGGGTCGAAGATTATGAACCAATGGGTACAGATACTGACCTCTGTATCCAAGCTTTCACTAGGTTATTACATCTTCTCCAGGCCGGGTGCAGAGAATCCTCCACTTCCGGTTTTGGGATGTCGTCGTCAACGAACCCCTAAAGGACAAAGCAAGCTTGAACGAAGCCTTCTATGACCTCTAGTTTCCATAGTCTAATTCTATAGACACTATCGGAGACACCTGATTTTCCCTATAGTGAATGTAGTATGGCGATTGAGGCTTATCAACGACCACCACATCCAGACCCCTTGCTGCCATCTCTCAGCACAATGATCTGATACCATGCGATCAAACAAGGAGCTCCCAATCTCATCTCGATTCCTTTTTCAGCAAAGTAAAATGATCAACAATCCCATCATTACATTCTATTAGTTCTGGGATATTTAACCACCACACACCTATCAATTATAGGACCGCGGTCCCTTTTTCCCTTATAACAAACTCCCATGTGTAAATACATCTATGCTCCGATTCTTCCGATCCTCCTAGTGCTCCCTTTGAATCAATTGCTTAAAACATGTTCCTGGGTTTAACATTTGTGATGGAATCCTATGTTTCAAAACGAGGCCTAAGATGGAATGATATCAGTATAATGCTAATGCAGTTGTTGTGCACAATTTCAACTCCCTGTCCCATTGCATAACCCATCTCTACCATTTTCTGAAGCAAGACCTCGAACCCTCCCTCCCGAGCATCACATCAATACTCCTCGGGCTGATTTCGGTTGCGAATCACCCATCTCGAAAGCTAAAACATTCTCTTTCCCCCGAGTTGCTACACAAATCATCACTATTACCACTACTACTACTATTTGATGGAATTGAAACACCTGTTATGTTTTATTGGTTCAACTTAGTTTATTCTAGTAGACTTGATATGTGGTTCTCTCATCTCTCGAGTTCACTTGCCTTGACTGTTCTTCTCGCCTCGATCGAATTCTACTCATCTCGCACGTGTTTGTCTCTCCTTGACCGACCTTGATTTGCTCGAGTTCACTATACCTCGCTTGTGCTACAGTAGTAGCTAAATGAAAAGCTCTAAAGATAAACACGATGAATTTAACTTAATGCCTCTCAATGTTCCAACCAAATGACTTCTCACAATGATTCGTGCCACAATAAAAAGATCTTGACATGCGGATCATTATGATAAAGGTTCGTCGGACTTCAACCAGAAACCCTTCCTCCTCTGCCTTTTTCCTGGAACTCTCTATTTTTCTTTATAACGCGTTCTACTGTACATACGCCTTTTTGCCATTGCTCGCGCATGTGGGTCGGCAACACGAGGATTCACGGTCACTCCTCAATGTCCTCTGTTCGACCCTTCGACTTGGGCATCGAGGAGCTGTGGAGAAAATGGGGTAAACCCTATCATGGTTCCTAAATGGGCATGTCCGAGCCCTTTCTAAGTTCCGTCGTAAAGCCGGAGCATGATCTGCGAAGGAAGGTAGGGGAGGATCGAGCAGCTCGTGGTGCACCCCCATTCTTCAAGATGGTTCTATTTAAAATAGTTATTGCTTCTTTATACAGGGAAGTTATCGGAATCACCACTATCTTTATTTAAAAGATGGTTTAAAGTTGGAAAACCAGATTTAGTTTGAAGATTCTTATTTACTAGCAAACAAGTGTTGTTGTTCTTAAAAGGATTTCTGGTTGGGGATGTTCGACTCTATTCGAGCATTTGACTCGAACTCATGTCAAGTTAGCAAAATATCATAAACACATCCACATTCAAGTATTTAGATAAAAAAAAAAGGCAGGGAATGGTGATCGCAAATAATATACGATGCTTACGGGGTGTTGTGAGCCCACTAATGTCGATCCTTCAAAAAGTTGGAGGAGAAGTGTTGATCGCAAATTCTCTGCTTGATGGAGTTCAAACTGTATCCGTTTCACATACTCGGTCACGAGTATAAGTGTAAATGAGCCAAGCCGAGTCCGAATATTATTGGGCTCGGGCTCTATTGCAGGCTCAAGCTTCCACTTGGACTTGATAATATTTTAATATTGGGTTCGGGCTCGAGTTTGTTTATTTACATGGAGCTCGGGTTCGAGCTCGAGTTTGGGATTTTTTATTTCAACTGTAGATTCATTCGAGACGAAGTTGTCTGTTCGATTCTCAATCATAGCATAATATTTTCTTAGGTCGAAAACCGGTGGCCTGGTGAAAGATGACCAAGCAAAGCTAACAAGTGAAAACTTTCAAAATGTTTGAAAATATGAGGCTTGTAACTCTCACCACCATTGGAGAGATATTTGCATAAAATCCGGGGATTTTAATAGTTACAAAACTAAAATACTTTATCATTTTCAATTATGAGTATTTATATATATAGAATGTGATTCATTATTTTTATAAAATTAATTTTAATAATTTTTAAAAATTTACTTCAAAATTATATTATTAATATTATAAATAATTCATAATTTTTTATAACTTCAAAATAAATTAACTTAGTTCTTTCCTAAATTTTAGAATAATTTTAAAGTGTTCAAAGAAATAATTTTATGTTTTCCTCGAAGAATTTATATATTGAATTCGAAGCATTTCTTAAAAAAAAACTAATTTCCATATTTTCTAAATTTATTTTAATCATTTATATATTTCAAGTCCAAGAAAATGGAATAGAAAGCACGGGTCGACTAAAGAATTAGTCTAGTTACCAACATGTAGTTTGTCCAAGTGGTAAAAACCTTGAATTCACTTAAAGAGATCTCAAGTTCGAAACTTACTGTACGCAGCCACCCTGTTGGTAGACTCGCCAACCATCCTAGGCGAGCAACCAAAGAAAAAAGAATTAGTCTGGTTGTTTTTGAGAAAGAAGGCGAATGGAAATATACTATGGTCGGTTTGGTTTCTCATAGGACGACGGAGTTTTTGCTATATTTTCATAAAAATAAACAAAAAATTACCATTTTCCTCTATTTATTTATTTTCTTTTATTATAAATATAGGAAAATATATTATATATGAATGACCCAAATTCGTCAAAATTTTATGTAACCAAACGGAGTATAATTAGTCGGTGAATAAACCCTTAGCGAAACCACAAAACCCTGTCGAGCTTAAGGCGAAGGCCACCTGTTGATTCCTCCCAGTCACTCCCCCGATGGCCGCCGCCCTGCGATTCCTTCTCTCCCGAGCAGCTTCCTCCGCCGACCGCCTCTTCGTCCATTCCAACTCCTCCCTCCTCGCTGCTTCTCTCCGCTCCCTCGTCTCCAGCTCCAGGCCCTTCTCCTCCCATCCTGACTACGTCCCCTGGGACACCTCCGCACCACCCTCCGCCGGCCTCGACAACCGCGTCCCCGCCACCGTAATCACCGGCTTCCTCGGCTCCGGCAAGGTCACCCCAACGCAACCCCCTTTCCTTTACTTTCTCCTGCATCGGTTTTCGGTTTGGTAGGTCGATTCATCTTAGGAATGGGATGCCGCTTGTTCTGCAGACTACCCTCCTCAATCATATCCTCACGTCGCAGCACGGGAAGCGGATTGCAGTGATCGAGAACGAGGTGATTGATCTCTGGGACTAATTGTTAGTTTTTCGTTGAATAGGAAGAATGAGGTGAGCGTTTTATTAGTGACTTGGCCGTCCGATGATTTCCTACAGTTTGGCGAGGTAGATATTGATGGCTCACTGGTGGCAAGCCATTCTTCTGCTTCTGAAGAAATAGTCATGGTGAATAACGGATGCCTCTGTTGTACAGTCCGGGGGGATCTGGTTAAGATGCTGTTGGAGCTTGTGAAGAAGAAACGGGACAAATTTGATCACATTGTTATCGAGACTACAGGTACTTTACCCACTCACTTGTTTTGTCCCAATTTGTGTATATATATCATGATCTTATCTTTCAGTGTTTGGATTTCCTTGCAGGCCTTGCCAAGCCTGGTCCAGTGATCGAAACTTTCTGTAGTGATGAGTTGGTTTCTAGGCATGTGAAGTTGGATGGCGTTGTCACGCTTGTTGATTCGAAGCATGCAATGCGGCATCTGAACGAAGTGAAACCCAGATTTGTGGCAAATGAAGCAGTTGAACAAATCGCGTACGCTGATCGTATCATTGTAAACAAGGTGGACAATGCATTGTAGCCAGTTGATTTTTGCAGCTACTGATTGCTTTTGCCTCAGCGGTTGTGTTCTAAAATTTTTCGGTATTGCAGATCGATCTGGTAAATGAAGCTGAAGTCGATTTATTGACCAAACGCATCAAGGTATGCTTCTTTAATCGAATTGATTATGAAGGGTAGCTTTTTTGTATGGTTATGAGTTGGTTGATGGCTTACTGAGGGCATGATTGTCTAATTTGTGACGAAAAGATAACTGCATATTTGGCTAACTGCCGAGCAAGGAAGTAGTTGAATGGAGGAGCAAATCATTGCTTCCTCTCCTCCATGTCCATTCAACTCTTTGGTTTACTCTTTAGGTTTTTCCATACCTTTGTCCCCTTTCTGACTGACCACTCTTGGATATTTCTCAGCACATCAATGGAATGGCACAGATCAAGCTTGCTAAATATGGATCTGTCGACATGGACTTTGTTTTGGGCATAGGAGGTTATGATCTGGATAGGTCAGAAAATTTTCTCTCTAATCGAGATTTTTTCTGTTCTGTGTAATGCTTGCCTACAACTGAGCTGGATTTGGACCTCTCAATCGTGATTGAAAAGAAAATTGTTTCTGCAGGATAGAGTCTGAAGTTCAGGGAAATAATTCTTCTTGCTCAACTCATCATCACGATTCTGGGAAAGGTAAATTTGATACGCTCAAGCCTATCTTTCTCATGGCATTTCTTTTACTTTTTAGAAATAATTTCTGGGATCTATCCCATAATTAAAGCAGTACAAACATAGTTTAACTATGTGTGGATGTTGTTCTGTTCTCTCTATTTTGTGACGTTAGTAATTTATATGATTAATACCACCGCCATGAGGATAGAAGGTAGAGGTGGATTTTCTTTCCCGTCTCCTTAGAATATGAGTCATGCTGTATTTTTACTGATGCTATGTTGAAATAATTGTCGGTTAGACATTGTTTAACAAATTTAGCACAATGTGTTCTTCAGTCTGCAATATACCAGGATACTTCAATTAGGCTATAGAACTTGTGCTAAAGGATAATCAATATATCCGGGGTACTTCATAAATGGTTCATGACGATCCATTATTGTTATAGCATTGCACCAACTGCAATGACATTTAGGTTCTAATATGAAGTCAACCTCTTTGTTCTTTTGCAAAGGCAAAAGGTTACATACATATACAACATTCCTTCCAGAACCCTCACTAGTGGGAGAGCATTATGCTTATGAGATGATTGCTTGATTGAATTAGCTTTAGTGCTGAGGTTTTGGTGAGTCGTGGTGTTGCTTGGCATCAAAAGAGTATTGCATCCATTCTCATATTACATACATATACAACCTCTCTTCCCGTTTGACATAGATGGGTTGAAAGGGCAACATGTTGTAACTTGTGATCAGGATCTCCAAAATATGGTTGACTGTTCTCTTTGGAAGATTACTTTGCAACATGAGACTGATAGCTGTTCCAATTTTTATACAATTCAGGAGAAAAAAAAAGGCACCATCATGACCATGTTCATGACTCCGCCGTATCGAGTGTTAGCATTGTTTCTGAAGGAACCCTCGATCTAGATGAGGTAATGGTTCGCTTCATGCATCAGTTTGTTTTAACTTTTATTTTCAGTTAGCTATATTGAAAATCGCAAGCTATATTGTGTTGGTTTTAGTTTACATCTGGTGCTTTAAATGAATATGTTTTCTATTTTTTAAATTGAACTGGCTATTTCCTGCGAGCAAAGATACCTTTACAATCCGGTGATTCTAGCTTCGGCTGTAAGATTTCCTTGACTTTTGCAGGAAGTGTTGTCTGAAATATGTGACCAAACGTCTTCAAAACATATATCAGTCTTTTAAGCTCTTTGGGATTGGCTTCATGGTACTTGCATGCCTTGAAGATCATCTCTCTAAGGAATGCATTGAATGTCCTCGAGCATGTTTACTCATTTGCATCACGAATCATCTTTCCAACATGTGAATGTCCTACAGAAAAGAGTGCATGTACAGGTTATGATGTATGATGTATCCTGAGACACGTGGGAATTTGGATTCACCAGGTTGATGACTGGCTGGAAAGATTGATAGAAGAGAAAGGAGAGGACTTGTACCGAATGAAGGGTGTGTTGTCAGTTACAGGATACGATCAACGCTATGTTTTCCAGGTATCAAACTCGAATCTCACTATATAACAAACGTGTGTTCTTTAGAATTATAGTAGTCGAATGAAGACAGGATCTCATCTGCCTCGACGCCATCCTCTGTTATCAGGGTGTCCATTCAATGTTGGATGGGTGTCCTGGGAAAGCTTGGGGAGATGATGAGAAGAGAGTGAACAAGCTTGTATTTATTGGAAGGAATCTGGATGAAACTGCCCTCCGGAGAGGCTTCAAGGGATGCCTTATATGACACAATCAGCTCGAGCATTCGTTTCACCTAGCTTACATGTAAAAATGTAGCATCCGAATGGACTGGCGTGTTTAAAGCATGATGTGTACATTTAAAGTAGTTTAGGAGATATTTCTTCTCTGGCCGGAATCGGAATTGGTCTTATTAACCGAAAAGGATGACATTACAGATACTGTCTGAGGTATTCATCCACGCGGGTATAACGGACTTCAGGGTAAAGTTTTGAAGCTTCTTCTCCTCCCTCCCCGTTGTCGAAGTTCGTTAAACATATATTTGATAGTAATGACTTGCGATGCATAATCCATTCCTACCATTCCAAAAATATTAAAAGCAATGTATTATTAGATAAATCGATCTTAAAACATCAAAGTTATGTTTTAATCAAGTGATTTTGTATGGTGATACCCCTCACTGAAGCCAAGAGCTCTTCAGCAGGAAAGCAAATTTTCTCCAGTTCGACGCCACTCATCTTCTCCCATATTTCGACTACCTCCCTCTGCAAGAGGATGTTCGCAGGTGGCCTCGGGTAAAGGGTCTTTTGTTCAGGGTCCTTGGATCAGCGACTGCTTTTGTCATGTACATCCCAATATCATCCTCATCCAGGAAGACAGCTTGCGGACGGCAAAGTCATCGATTCAGGACTTGATATGGATCCAACAGAAAGGGGTTTGCGAATTTCTTTTACCTTTTACGTGCCATTGCCATAGAAATGGACGGTGTGCTTAGGCGGCAAAAGTGCCCCGAGCTGGCAGAGGTTGCCTATGAAGTATCCGACGAAGCAGTTGGCAGACATGTACGTGAAGGGGATCCCAACCTCCCCTATCCCTTTCCTCGCCTCCATCTTATCGTCGAGGTCACTCTTCCAGGTTCCAAGGCGTTGCTCATGAGTGCCGGGTCCATACCGAATTCTGAAGGCAGGAACCTCTACAAAAAGCATGCGAGCGTGGTCTTCTAATACGAGACAACCCGGCGGGAGTTGTAACAACCATGCAAATGCAAATAGGGCTTTATTCCATTTTAATGCTAGTCGGGAAAAAAATTCGAAAAACAAGGCAGATAGTTTAAAAATTTTCAAACCATATTCCGTGAATTTTGTTTTCCAACTAATACTATTTGGAAACATAACTCATGCAAATGTATGTACATCATTAAATGCTACGATGACACTCTTTAAATAACTTAATAACAAGCTCTAAATGGATATTATAAATGTTTTTATTACATTTTGATTAACAACATTATCTTTCATGGAAATTAACACTTGCAATTTTTTTATTTACAAATAAAGTTATTCCAATATTTTGTTTTATTTTTCTAAAAAAGGAGAAATAATTTTTTTATTGAACACTAGCCGGCAAAGATCTCTCAAGTTAAAGTAAAATAATGCCCAGAAATGAAATCTATACTTTATTTAAGTGTGCTTGAAAGTTGGTGCAACTTGCTTTGCTTGTAAGAATATAATCAATCTTCCAAAAAGTTAGCTTTATAAATTAATATTCAAAATGCCAAAGATGAAATTATATATATCTATATATAGGGTGTTGCAGCTTGTTGTTAATAATATTATCTTCTGCAACTGGGTGACTGTCGGTGGTTGGTTCGGATATCTTTTAACATTTATTGGTGCATATCAAACAACACATACAACAGTGATCCGTCAATAGTTTATGTGTCTTTAAGGACAATCTGACATTTTTTTTAACAAAAATTGAGGGCGTCGTGATATTAAACTATGGTGTCTAAATAACATAGAGTTTCGTTCCTAATTAGTGTTTGTCGTGAAAATATTTCACGTTTTAGGGCACACTTACTTTCGAAATTTTGCCACATCCATGTTGCGTAATTGAACTTGACTTTTAAAAAGTCGATTTCTGTTAAAAAATTTTTCTTAAACTTGTAAGGAACTTATAAAAAAACTTCTAAACTAATAATAGAACTTCGAAAAGGAAGAAGTTGGTTTTATAAAAGCTGAGTTCGGGACATTTTCTCAGAAATATCGGAAACGTGTGCTTAAATCGCGAAATATTTTGATAACAAATGCTAATTAGGAACAAAAGCTCCCAATAACATAAGCTTAACTTTAATCCCTTGTAACTGGAACAATCATCCTTTCTGTTATAAAGGATTATTATTATTATTATTATTATTATTATTTTAAGTCCATTAATCTTCTGATTTTAAACCAAACACATAAATATTTTTGTAAAAAAATTAATAGCAAGGGGTAAAAATAGAAATTACTCAAAGACATGGAACAAGGCCTCGCCTTAATGTTTCCTTCCTTCTGGATGGCCTCAAACAGCTTGAGTTGCAGCAAGATGTTGTGACTCCTGAAATGGACGCCCGACATGGCAGAGACGACGACATCAACCTGCCTGACTGCATCCACGAGGCTCTCCACGTCTGAGAATGACCCCTCGACGAGGCGGGTGCCCTGCATCTTGAAGGACAATAGGTCCTGGAACTTCTCGATGTCGAGTCCGACCTTCGGGCGCATGACGACAAAGGTCTGGTGGCCAAGCTCGAGGCTAGCCTTCACGATCCGACGACCGATGTAGCCCGTCCCACCGACCACCAGCACCTTGCTCTTGACATTGGTTCGCTTCGACAGCTGGGGCTTGCCTCGACTTAGAAGAAGTTTGGCCTCAGCAGCTGGGGCTTGCCTCGAGTTGTAAAATGTTGAACGGAATGAACTTAGTCATCCGGGTGAGATTTTCGCCTCGACTTAGAAGAACTTGGATACAGATTTTCTTGATTGGTTGGAGTTGGACGGCGAACGTGATTCGAAGCATCAAAGCGAATTTGTAAAAGATATTATTTATTTCGTTTGCTTTATGTCATTTTTTGTTTTTTTATAACTAAGAGATTCATTAACCGGTTGAAGAGTTTTGCCGACTCAGACTCAGCTGTTTGTACAAGAAAATTTGAGGCCTGAGCAAAGAGCCTAATATGTTTAGTCGCGTCGGTTTTCCCCTGAGTCGTTGTATCATGGAGGGGACACGTCGCTTGGATCAACCGTCACATGACATTTAAGTCGAGTTGCTTCAATCCCCAGATTCAAGTTCATATGTCCATCGATGAGAAAAGCATGTAAGACGTTTGAGGTTGAGATGGTCCTTTCAGCAACTCGTCGATGTCGAGATAGTCTTTTTAGTAGCTCGAATGAGATATTGTCCCAGTAAGACGTATTCGAGTGGATGCCCACGAGAGCCTATTTGAGGATCAAGATCGAGATGACCCCTTCAACAATCCTTCAACGGCTCGAGTTTGACATCAATCCAGCAAGATGTGTTTGAGAAGACACTTCTGACAGTAAGAGCGAGGAGCCTACCAAGAGATCAAGGACGAAATGATCCCTTCGACAACTCGAAATTGACATTCCTAGCACCCCAGCAGTTACCTGATGTCAATACAACTTCACCAGAAGTTTACCACGATCCTTTGGCAATTAGTATTAGGTTATTATAAATATGTCTTTTACTCTTCATTTAAGGGTATGCACATTAACTCTCTCATCAATCACTTTTTGTCCCATGCCTCTCTCATTTTTCCACCATTTCTTTTCTCAGTATTTTTGTTCCTGTTTGTACAAGGATCATGGTCGTAAGTGTTTATGTTTTCAATGATTGAAATCTTTGTCTGTCATTTTCTTGTGTTTCATGTTCTTAAATTTTACTGTCAACCACATTTAACACATATTCCCATACTCCGGTGAGTGCTTCGGCTGCCCACGTTTTTTGTGTGCGAACACATTTTTGTCGACCACATTAAGAAACTTTAAGTTATTTTTAAGATGCTAGTAGGATGACTAAACATTTTACAAGGAATGAAGGTGCTGAAAAAATGAATAGTGAACTCGAACCGAAAAATGATATCCAAAGTTGAAAAAAATGATGATGAGGGTAAAGCAAAACACTAGTAGTACGAGAGAACTTACCCAGGTTAACAAAGATTTTACTCAGGTTAACAAGGATTTAGTTCAGGTAAATAAAGATTTAACTCAAGTGAGCAAATATCAAGAAAATGACTTAAGGATTATAATGCAAAATATTCGAGAAATTTCACGTTGAGTAGAGTATCCTTCCTCATTTTATAATTATACCTCATATAATGAATTTTATTTCTTTGATAGGTATAGGATATGCATGAAAATTTTTACACTCCGACCTAATCCAGTAGAACCAATCTTGCCGGTGGAAGCCCGAGCTTGTTTAAATCGTATGATCGAGTAAATAATACCGAATGTTGTTTGTCGAGAAGAAATGACTTTTGATGATGTGCCTTACCTTGCTTATATAGATTAAGAGCATCCCTATCCTCGAGGATATAACGTGCAAGACTTCACTCGATTATCAGGAGATGATGAGATGACTCCAATTGAACGCATAACTCGATTACCCATCAAGCGGGAGAAACAACTGGCAACGATTTTTGGAAACTACGACTTTTCCCAAATTTTGTTAATTGAAGTAGCATTTTCGAGGTACACTCATCTCATTCCAAATTCAATCCCAACCAAGAGAGAGATGTGGCTTAGTTCATGACAGCTTTCCCAAAACTCGACTATGCCCTTTCCGTTGTATACTAGGTCCGAATGCGACATCAGCCGGGTGAAACAGCATACCAGTTCTTAACAAAGTCTTGAATGGCGAGGTTGAAATGTAAAACGGTTGTTTCAGTAGAAGAACTGGCGGTCATTGCCCAAAAAACCAAACTCGAATGAGCTGCTTCGAAGTCGACTTATGTCCTCGAGCACAATTAAGAAGGTGAGGTGTTCAGTGTTATCGAACAAATACTGAATAGAAAGGGTATTTTTGTCAAATTACCCATGGAGGGAAAACACAACAAATCTAAGTCACTCCAATAAGTCTCCTTCCAAGACCGTGGTTTGACATTTCGACGAGTTTTCATGCAGCCAACCACACGGCCCTGATCTCACACCGTGGGTAGTTCGCGAATAGGATTTGCAAGCCGACCCTCGGCGAGCTATAGGCGATGCATCTTCAAGGGATGTACCCGAGGATACCATTGGTAGAAACCCAAACACCCATAATAGCTTTGACAACACATAGCACAGGAATATCCTATGAGGGCGACTGTTGATGTCGGACAAGTTCCTCATGCATTCATCGCAACCATTTATGTGAAATGTTTTATTGTGAAATTTTTACATTTGATTCTTAAAACAAAAAATGAAAGTGTTGTTGAGAATTAAAGTTTAGAGATGTAATTGTTGTTAGGCAGCATCATTTGTGGCCGCCGGAGTTTTCTAAGTGGATCCATCATTATTTATCCTCGGTCATATTCACCATCAAATATTAAAAATTAGACGGGTTGAATACGAAACGAAAGTAGATGACTTGGGTGGATATATTTATGATATTTACTAACTTGAATTAATGTTTTGATGATGATAAAATTTTTTTTGTGGCATCCTAACAAATAGAGAATTATGTGTCATGTGGATTGTGAAATTTTAGTAATAATGTCGAAGGAAATCCTTAGCATTTTTTGTAAAAGTTACAAAATAAAACTTTTCTATTTAGTATAATCCTAGGAAGCTATAATTTCTTTTGTTCTTGCTAATAAAATCTAAACAAATATTTTATCTTTAATTTTTGGATTTGACATAACTAATTATATATATTTTTAGTTTCACTAAATTTATCGTGTTCATTTTTTTAAAATAACTGGCATCAATCTCTAAATTTTTAAATAATCTTTGATTAAAGTTAGAAATTTGAAAGTAAATATAAATTTGTATTTCCCTAATATTTTCTTTATTTTACCATATGATATTTGCTGCAGGACAACTTATTTTTTTTTCTCAAAATTCTTACTTTTTTTCGAATAATAAAAAATATATGTACCAAATTAAAAATAAAATATTTATCCTAACTAAATTTCTTTAACAAGCATAAACATAGCTAGAAAAATATCAGTTGAGCAATTTTGTTTTTCTTCCTTACAAATTATTGGATAAAAGGTATGAAATAATTGCACTTACAATAAATATAAGTCTAGTTGGACGGTAAATTGCAAATGACGTAATTAGTCACTTTCTAGAAGAAACAAAAATAACAGTAAATTACAAAATATTTGCCCGAATATTTTAATTTATTCAAGTCACAAAACTTTAAATATCTGGCGGTAAATTCACAAATGCTGAGATTTATATTATCAAAGAAAGAAATTACCTTACAAAAACATTTATAAAATTTGGTAAATTCAAGGAACTCGACAAAGAACAAATATTTTATTAGAAATTACATGTTCTGAAGGACATATCCCAATTCATTTCCAAAATGTTTTGTGGTTTTATTTACAAAGATTTGTAAAAAAATTTATAACATATATTAGTTTAACAAGATCACATAAGCCTATAGACTAGTTTTAATTTTCTTTTCTTTGGATGAGTGAGATTTTCTCAACAGTAACCACACTTGAGAAAAACATGAACTGGGTATCTCAAAAACATAACTGTATGTTTGCATTTTTCCAAAGTTTCGCCGAAAAAGTTTTAAAAATATTTTCCATTTTATACAGCGGTTGCCATTTTTATTTTCTAGGAAATGATGTTCTCTTATTCACATATGTGTATTTCTTTAAACAAGTACACGAAGTGTTTACTTCATGTTTTTAGTATAATATATTATTCTCATTGATTCTAGAATGTAACTAATCCATGTTTTATGTTAGTCAAATGGAATTGGTGGGACAGACAGGTAGAATAACAGAGAAAAAAGGTTCAACAAGAAGCAGGGGAATATCACGGGTTTGGGAGATTGTAGTTGTCTTTTGCCTAAATTTTTGGAGATTTATTAGGGTTTTCCTTTCCCATTTCTTCAGCTAAATATTTGGAGATTAAGGTGGCCACAAAAATCTCCTGGCCGTGTTTCGAAAACAATAACAGATAGGCTCCCTTTGTTACTGAAGTTGTTGGGGCTATTCAGCTTTATATAGGACAATGGCGCGAGAGGTTGCAGTCATCATCTCACGCAGTAGAGGAGGAGGGGGAGAGGAAGCCACGATATTGTTCTGGTGATACAGGGTGTTGCGGAAACTAGAGCTTAAGACATTGTCGCGGAATCCTAAAGGCAATGGCGATCGCGACAAGAACAAGGAGTTCGGACCTTGTCATTAACTTGTTAGGTTTGGGTTTGATTTTTCTGGCCTGCCTGGTCAGAGGAGGTGAATGTCGCCAAGTTGTGTTTGGGGACATGACAGGCCGGCGCAGCCTTGTTGTTGTCGGGGCCGGTGGTCTCATTGCCGGTGGTCCCATTCCTGCCATTCCCAACAAAGGTGACACTGAATCCATTGATCAGGATCTGGCTTCCAATGCCCTGCCTCCAGTAAATGGAGTTTTTGATGCCACCCAATATGGTGCCAAGGCCGACGAAGAGACTGATAATGCATTGGTATAGTTCTGGTTTAACCCTAAAGCAAAGTTACGGTGCCTGGTTGTAGGATCATCATGCTTACGCGTGTGTTTCTGGATGTGTGTTGCCTGCAGGCTTTCATAAGGACGTGGGATGCAGCTTGCAAGTCCGGGGAGCCGGCCAAGATGTTGATCCCATCAGGGACATATGTCGCAGGTCCGGTAGTTTTCCAAGGACCTTGTAACAATGGTGTGCCAATGGAGATCGAAATCCAAGGAACCATTAAGTCATACAACGATATCAGTGCATACACGTCCGACGACTGGTTTGGCTTCGAGTCGATTGATGGTCTAAATGTCAAGGGTGGAGTCTTCGATGGGCAAGGCCAGAATTTCTGGGAATACGCGGGCTGCGATCCGAGGAAGCCATGCCAGCACCTCCCGATGGTAAGCTCCCTTCTTTCCTGTTTTCTGGTTGAAACCATCGGCTAAATTTACGTAGAGACACAGTGGAATAAATCGTTTGGCAAACCTCTGCCTGCAGTCGCTGAAATTCAGCAAAGTGAAGAACATTTACGTCGAAGGCTTGACGTCCGTGAACAGCATGGGATTTCACTTCGGGTTGTTGGGGTGCCATAACTTCACTGGCTACAAGCTCAACATTAGCGCTCCCAGCGAAAGCCCTAACACCGACGGCATCCACATCAGCAGCTCGGATCTCATCAACATCACCAGCACTGTTATCGGCACGGGTGACGACTGCATCGGCATCATTCAGGGCGCCTCGAACATCGTCGTGAATGATGTCATCTGCGGCCCCGGTCACGGGATAAGCATCGGCAGCCTCGGAAAGTGGCCGGATGAGGAGAACGTTCAGACAGTCAGGGTGAGCAACTGCACTTTGAGGAACACCACCAACGGCGTTCGTATCAAGAGCTTCCCTGGGAATAAACCGCTCGTGGCCTCGGACATCATATTCGAGAATATCGTCATGGACAGCGTGGAGAACCCGGTCATCATCGACCAGAACTACGGATTTCACGTGATCACAAAGGTACACATGCGATCCCCAAAAAGCAGTCTTAAATTCAACCCATGGTCGACAAAACAATTCACGACGCCGTCCCAATTCAGCCCTCGAGCGTGAAGATCCAGGACGTCACCTTCACGGACATAAGGGGGACAACAGTCTCAAGCAGCGCGGTGTCGTTAACTTGCAGCTCGAAGAACCCATGCGAGAACATCCAACTCTCCAACATCGACCTCGAGTACAATGGACCACCCCTGAACGAGAATACATTCAGTTCGTCTTGCATAAACGCGAAGATCACCGTCAGCGGCACCCACAACCCTCCGGCTTGCCAGAGCTCGTAGAAATCACTCCAATTAATTAAACAAGTAAAATAATTGATTAAGTAGTGGGCCACCTGGATGAGATCCGTCCGTCGTATTATTGCATTGGACTGGGAGTATTCTCCTCCACATCATCCGTCACTGCCGTGAATAGGAATTTCTTTTTTTTGGTTGAAAGATTTTTCTAACGAAATGATTAGTAGGTCAATTTAAAGAATGGAATGACCTTTCTGCCCTCATGTTGAGTGTCCTTTGGGTAATTGTTTGCCTTCACCATGTGCAAGCTTGCACAATCCAATCGGATTAACAGCAATTCCATCCGAAAACACTCGGAATCGAGACAAGATGAAGAAAACAATCGAGTTACGCTCTAAAAGGATGTCAATCCGGTCTGTTGACTCTCTTTTGGATTGTGCGAATAAAACGTCGAAAATATTTAGCTTTGAACACGAGCTTTTGTGTAAGTTTGCGTGAGTGCCACCAAGAAAAGCCGAACGCAACAGAGCAATGGAAGTATGTGGTTCTGGGGGCAGTTCTGGACAACTTTATGATGGGCGCAACAGAAAGCCACCCTGTCGCCCATCAAACTTTATTCGATGTGTTTTTTTGGATCACTTCACTCGAGACTTCAGACTATACTAGGCCTCAGTGGGCCTCTATTCCTGTCATATCCACAAGTCGTTCATAGGACTCGTGGCCCAGAAGTACTGTCGCCAAATATATAGCCCCCTTTTTAAACGAGTCACGTTTCGTATACCCCATCCTGAATGCCTGAGTAGTCAAATCCATATCGAATCACCAGCTAAAGTAACCACTTAATATCACATGAGGATACCAAAGTTATCTTCAACTATTACGATTTTCCTTATGGATTGATAATTCTATGAAAGTATAGTTATTTAGGTCAATTTCATACCTAGTTTGTGAAATATTGCGTTCATTGCATAATATTTCTTGATATTTCACGTTATTTCCAAGAAGTTTGGATACTGCCAAATTTTGAGTTTATTTCGGGATAAAGTGGAAACAATAAGATTTGGAAATATCTACCGAGACTCTGTGCAGCTGCAAAGGAAATTGGTGTCTCTTGCACGACAGGAGGGAAGGAAGGACGCGGAATATCGCCGAAACTTGGTGTGGCTATACTGGAAGATGTTGCAGATGCACGATGTGATCAGAAGTTGGACAGAGACTTGGTGTAGCAGCACAAATCCATCAGATCTCCTTAAATTAGATGTCAATTACCCCTTCTTTATTCCCTATAAATAGGCGAGCCAAACTTCTCTCAATATGTTTGTTAGAGAGCATCAATCTTTGTCGAAGAAAGGTCTCCAGAGCCTACGTCTCCAACATTATACTTCTCCTGAGTTTGGGTTCAGTTGACCAAGCAATCACGTTGAGAATATTTGGATCGAACACAAAGTTCAGATTTCGGATTGGAACTGTAGTCCCCGTACAATGAAAATTGAAAAAAGGTAAGAAAAAGAAAGAGATCAAACACTTACGAATACCATTGAGTATACGCTTGAAAAAATGCAAGATTTATCTGTCTTCTTGTTTTGTGTGTGTGTCCTCGGCTAAATTAAAATGAAAATATTTATAGTTAAAAAAGAATCCTAACTAATCCCCAAAAATCTGCCAGCACGTCCCACGTTCGCTTGCCACATGTCTCTGATCGCTGGTCGCTCAATAGAAAAACAACCGCTGCCCATTTTGGGCTCACTCAATGTCAAATGCTCGCCCAATCAAGGCTGCTTGGATTGCTCGCTCATTTTGAAGCTTGTCCGGTTCGCTTGGTTGGTCTTTCATCCGAGAAACCAGGCTCTCTCTCCATAAATGGGCTTCCACTTCATAATAAGCTCTGCACAAAATGTTTGTTATAAACAGGTCCACAACTTTAGGTGAAAAATTCCCTTCTTCAATCCTTAGGAGCGAGTAGTTTTCTTCAAAGAAGTTCGAGGTAGGGCCTTAACTGAATTGACATTCCCCTTTTGTTGGGTGGTCTCTCATTATTGCGTCGCCGTTTAGACCGGAATTCGCGGAAAGGTCAGACCGTCATTTGGTCTCTCGTGGGAAATTTTCACCAGTCTCACGATGGAAGCGGCTACCGTCCCACTCACTGCAGATGCCGCTCCCGTTAATAATTTTTTTCACTTTTTAGTAATATAATACTAAATAGTACCATTAATTAGTAAAAGCTTAGTAACAGCCCTGTTGGCTTAGTAAAATATTAGTATGAATGTATGGAATTTTACTAAATTACTCTAATGGACCGGTAAAATGTATAGAAGTATGTCTAGTAATTTACTAAATAGTGTTATGTACTAAATATAACCCGCAAAGTCGTATATTTTACTAAGCACTTTAGGAGGATTTTAGTAATTATTTACTAAATATTTTAGTAATTCCTTAGTAAATGACAACATATTTGTGCCTATCCTTTCTTATTGGACAACACTCAATTATTCGAGAGAATAATCTTATTTCCAAGGCACTTTATGGTCCTTTGCCTTTTTTTTTAAAAAAAAATTTGTATTAAAATGAAAATTTCAAAACACTTTAATTTTACCAACATGTGAAAACATATAATCAGAATTTTTTACATCAAATTAATTTTAAAGTAATTTAAAATCGAATCAAGTTTCGGTTTATCAACATTTTCTTAACTAGATTCAGGAATAACGAAAAATATCTCTCCAGCTCCATTGGTTGTTGGATGTACATTTTCTGAGGAATTATTTGCCCCCACTATCAAATTGCAGAAGAAAAAAGATGAGCAAATATCCCTCTAGTAGTAATAAAGAATGAACAAACATATCGACACGACAAAACCCGAGTTTTTAGCTTAGTGCGCAACGATGAAAGCATCCTGTACATTGAAGGATGCATTCTTCTTGGTTATATAGAGAGGATGCGTTCTTCTTGATTTTGTAATCCACAGAATGCTCATAAACGCATCCTTCTCAGTTTTGTGATTTACAGTGCTATGAAGGACGCGTAAGCCTATTTATACTACATGTCCTTTTTGGTTATGTAATTCTCGCTGCACCTATGGACGCTTCCTTCCAGAGGCAGAGCTAGGGGCAATGCCCCCGGTTTTTCTAAAAAAATAAAATTAGGTTCAATTTTTTTAATTTTACATAAAAAATTAAAATAGTTCAATTTGGCCGGATTAATTTTTTTGGATACCCTACTACTTCCTTCTCTATTCTATACAAGTCATGCCATGGGACAAGGCATGCCAACGCTACTAATGATCTTGATGTTGCTTGTGGAACAATCACTGGGAACGGCAGAGGCCATCGACAATTGCCAGCTCTCTTGCCTTGTTGGATGTATGGGTCGTTTGCCTTACACCCCATCTGTGCGGTAGTTTGCCTCCTTACAGTCTGGTAAAGCGACTCCTCCGGCATCTGAAAGCACCTTGATGCAGTACAAAAGCGGTCACATCATGTCAAGATGCCTGCACCCGAATCATAGTAATTACCCATGACCCTTTATTCTGCAAACAAGCCTTGCCAGACATATAATTTTAAATTTCTCTAATGCTTTAATTTCGTGATAAGTGATGATGATGAGAGCATCAAGCGATGCGTTATACCTTGCTTTATTGATTTATCCTTTCGGTAAAAACACAATAATATGATGCATCACTCAAATAATAGAAAGAATATCGACCTATAGCACGACGACGGTGTTAGAAACAATCAATCGAATCTAGAATCACTGTAATGGAATTTTAAGGCACGGATAAGAACATTAGTTCTTGGATGAAAGATGGAATTGACATTGGCTAATCCATTTGTTTTAATCAACACCTATTCCGTTATTTTGGCTCGATTCATCATGAATTATGTCACTGCAAGTTACCCTTTGCACTTATTAGCTCGGATCCGTTGATGGCTCCACTGGTAGAATGAGCACGAATAATACGAACACGAGATCGCAAAGTTTGCATTAACAATATAATCTTCGGCCAACACCATAAATACGCCGTTGAGATTCGAACCTAGGACCTTCAAGTAAATCCTCAATGCCTTAAACCACTAGGGTGTCCTTAGCAGGAAAGAATTGTTTTGTCCCTAATGAAGTGATGCGATCATTTTGTGACCAATCAGGTTTAAATTTACAAGGCAATAAAAACTTTCGTAATTTTATTGGAATCAATCCCAGCAACGTGGTCGGTCACTTAGTTCATATTTCTATTGAATTCTAAATTATTGGCATTTCGGCATAACATTTCATGAAAATAATCTTTCTTTATTTAAAAAAACAATTTAACATTTTGACCGTTTGTATATTTAGAAGAAAAGGCACTTCTAAAATGAGGTAAATATTTAATATTTTTGAAAATGAGTCAAATACACTCTTCTTGAAAACAAAAAACTCATTCGGATGTGTTTGTTACTCTTCAAATTTAAAAAATTGAAGAAGAGTAAATATAATCAGGAATTTGGTACTGAAGCAGACGACTAACCCTGTCAGATGTTTAACAAGTTCGACCTAGGAATTTGTATACTATTTTTTTTTGGGGAGTTGTCTAATTCGTTTGTGAGTTTTGTGTCGCACATTGTTTTTTTATGTCCAAGTGATGCGATCATTTTTTTGTGTAATATGTGTTCAATGTATCAGTAATCAAGACTTATTACTAATTTAATAGCCCTTTAATAGTAAAATTAATCATCTTCTTTTATTTGAAAAATTACTTCCTACAAATATGAAATTTAATTTAATTAAAGGGGAGCCTTTTGGCAAATTCATTCTATTCAGGACTTTCTTATAATGATTATAGCTGAGATTCATTTGCCAGAAAGTTCGTTATGTTCAGAAAAGTTTGTATGACATGATCGTGGAACAAATTTTCCTGTGATGATTATGAGAGAACAAACTTTTTCGTTTACTGTCGACCGTAAAATGGGTCGCAGTCAACCGTAATCTCAATAAAGTGAGAAAAAAGCAGCTCACGACATGGCATATTTGCGTCTTCCTTTATATCTTGGTCATATTTCTTTGTTAGTAAAAAGTTGGCTTCTTGTCGTAACGTTAAAGGATGAAGTCTTAACAATAATCCAATTTACATTAATTCTAGCAAAAGATAAAGTTAATCTCAAATATAAATATTTGACGACAAGCTGAGATTGCTAAACTTTTCTGCCATTAAAATCAACAAAACTCATGTAGAGATTCTCTATCTTCAAATAATATATATATAGAGCAATTAGAATAAGCAAAATCTATCTAAATTTCTGCTAACTTTTCTGCCATTAAAAAATAGCCATTTAAATTAGTTGTATGTTGCTTACCTATCAAATAAACGACTATCACAACCAAATTTATAAAATAATTAATTTTACATGTAGATTTTGACAACAATAAAATAATTTATATGTTAGAACAATATGAAGTTTGTCCAAGTGGTATGAAGCTTGAATTTGATTAAGGAAGTATTGTGTTTGAAACATACAGTATGCATTCACCCCCGTAAGAAGACCCACCCACCATAGCCGACTGTCTTACTCGGATCAAGTGCGAATTAGTCGGGACGAAACTCGGGTAACCAAAAAAAAAAAAATAAGAAGCAAACTTTTCAAGTTATTTTAAACCTTTCGATATATTTTGAATAATTTCAGATAATTGTTTTGTTGGGGTGGTAATTTACCAAAACATAATAAAAGAGAATAAATTTTTCTAAAGTATTATTAAATACCAATATATGAAAAAAAAGCTTTTTTAGATGGAAAATCGGGTATATATAAATGAATGGTGCACCCATTCGATATCCACATCTAACTAAGAAACACACCGTACAAAGAAATTTCTTCCTTCGAATATGACTTCGAAGAAATTGATGCCGGTGTCGGCGGCACTGATGATTATTTTGTTCTTGACAATGATGCTCTATATGGATGAGGCCCTAGCGGGGTTAACCCCTTGTGAGGCAGGTTGCGACAAAGAATATAAAGGCAAGCAAGAACAATTCTACCGAGCGTGCTACCAGGATTGTGTACGCAGAAAATGCAGGCAGCCGACCTCGGACCTCGATTCTTCTTACCCTCACATTTCAGATCTGAAGATTCAGTGCCAAATGGAATGCGTTTCTTCTAAATGCATGAACGATGTCTTCTAAATGCAAGAATCCATATTATCCTGATATTTGTATTCAAATGTTGTTTTTTTAAGAAATAAGAAACCTTTAAATGTACAAGAATAATTCGGATAATTTCGAATCATTCGGTAGTTGGATAATTTGCCAAAAAAAATGAGGTTGGGTTTTTCCGATATCATTCGATGTTATTCGGTAGTTGGATAATTTATATTCCTGGTATCAGAGCCATCTGCTTGTTTTCTTACTCTTTTTTCAGAGAGGGAGAGAGAGACTAAGTACCTTGTCAAAGGTTATTACCCTGCCTCACCACCCATGGATAACCCAGTAGTTTTAAGTGCTCCAGTTACTCTAGACTCCCAGCCCTTCATTCCGCAAGTCCACTTCATCTAGATTAGATTATTTGTATGAAATTTCTCACCAAGATATTTCAGACAACAACCAAATCTCCGACACCACCATCCCTCTGCTCAATCCGTACACCGCCTTCAGCAAGCCTTCAGTAAGTCCCATCAGACGAATAAGATCGCTTATTTGACAACCTGCTTCTCAAGTTCTTGAATACATTCAGGCAAGCAAATTTAACCAGCATCATGTTTTGGCAACACAGAGAGAGCAGTTTGTGTCTTTACAACTACCTACGGACTTTCCTCGCCAATGGTCCCATAAAGGCTATGCACATCTCCATTTTGGAGCTATCAGACTGGCCTTAACTTACCATGGCAGAAAAGGTTTGCCCGTGACGGCTAGAATGGCTTTACTTGACACAAGATTTGTGGAATATCAGCATGCTTGCATAGGAACTGTTAAGACAACCCTGAATGTAGGAACCGTCTTTGTTACATTATATCCTAATTTCTGCATGTCTTTGCAAGATCCTAAGTTGCTAACAGCTTTACAAGTACGGCTACAGATTGACGGACCTCAACAAGATCCAAACTCCATGGAAGCTACCCTATACTACCAGATGTCTTACCGAGTGCAGAATCATGCTTTGGACCTTAATGTCCCTGATGATGCTAATGATGCTTTGATTATTACAGCTGATTATCATCATTCGACTTCTCCCACATGTTTGCATATACCCAGGCAAATTTCTAGGAACGAGTTAGTCAAACTCCTCTCGGAAAAGTGGGTAACGAACTATGAACAACTGCGGCAGCATGTCAGACCAATTAAGTCTACAGAGTCAAGATTCATCAAGGAAAATGATGGATCTATAACCAGCAAGTTTAATAGGTCCCACGAAAAGGATCCAGCAACACCGTCCATTTTCCCAACAATGTTTATGGTCCAACCGGTACCAAGACGTAAGAAGCCTGACTCCTTGAATAAAATTATTCACTCTTTTAATGGACAGGGAAAAGAAGTCTACTTCTTCAAAGACCCCCAGACAGACCACTGCTATTGGGATGTTGGCAAATGTAGAAATGACTGTGATTGCCATGAGGAGGAACCAGAAGAGGATGACTACTCTTTTAGGAAGAAAAAATCAAATCATCGGTCACAAAACCTTCCAGAATCAGATAGACGACGATGACGATGATGAAACTGGCCAAAAGCCTATTGTTACGACCTCACCACTCCAGGAGAACTATGGAGATTGGCAGTTCTTGATGGACATGGCCAAAACAAAGAAGCCACGGAAACAGTCATCAAAGGTATTACCTTGCTATAAGAATGTTCTTAAATGACAAAAGAAAAATCCATCTCAGCAGGTAATCCCAGTATGCCAAGAAGAGCCTTCCTCGACAAAAGTAGTGCCACCAGTATCTGTACCAAAGGTACAGGAGGCACCATTAACTGCACCAGTTCCAGTACTAAGGCCACATAGCCAAGTAACTTCATGTGCTCAGGAAGCTCTTAAGATGGCACCTATCCCTACCATACCAGTACCCACCATAATGATGATGGGTAATACAGGTTTTAACTTTCCTCCCGTTGATAAACATACTATCGATAACGTTTGATATTCTGTAAAGATTCCTATTCCTACAGAGCTTGACAGAAATGGTCATCCAACACGAAACAGTGTTGCTGAGACAGTCTTCAACTGGCAAAGCCAAAATGCATTTGTACAAAACTCAGCATTAAATACTATTTGTCATAAAATTGACTCTGTGCAGGATCAATTGAGAGGATCAGAAAAGCGCTTGAATGAAAAGCTAGACACTCATCATGGTAAGACCCATGAGGTATTACAGACTTTACAGAAAAGGTTAGATAAATTTGAAAGAGGAATATTCCCCTCGCACTTTAGATCTGACCCAGATGCTAAGATTGCTAAGCTCAAAAGACAAATTAAGATGATAAAAGACAAACATGTAGAAATTTCTAAGAAACCAAATATGTCAGACTTCTTGAATTTTGGAAGGCCAAGATCTAACAATTCATATTACTTGAATCTGGAAAGGCCTAAACCATACAACTCTGACTTTTTGGACTTTGGAAGACCATATATGCAATCTACTTCCCAAGTGCACGAAACTATGCACCCCATTTTTGGACAAACGGGGAAGAAAGATCCAGCTGAATTAAGAGATCTAATACGCAACCAAAGGCATAGAGATAGGAAACGAGAAGAAATTCGTGAAGGAAAAAGGAAGCAAGAGAGTTCTTCTGAAAGAAGGCCTTCGGCTGAATACAGATCTTCACAGTACAGATCTCCAAGCCCAAGCCCAACACTTCCTACTCCTCAACTCATGATCAGAGAAAGGAACTATAAGGAGCAAAAAGAGGACCTACAGGTTTCAGTACCAAAATGGGGAACATCATCTATCGCTTCAGTCTCGTTAAAAGATTCATCTGATTCTTCACCATCTGAGAATTATATAGAACCAGAATCTAGTGATGATATTTCACAGAATTCGATGGATGAAAAATATTATGCTAATGGAAATTACTTGGAGAATTCTCCGCAGATCTGGATGGCAGAGAATCTCAGTACAGAAGAAGAGAGTCAATCAGATGAGCATACCTCAGATGAAAATGCACTCCACATTTTTATGGCTGACAGAAGTGACCAAGGCCCCATAATTGATGAGCCTATAGACGAAAGTCTTTCAGATCAGTCAGCAGAAAGACAGAGGCCTCAGTTGAGAACGAATGAAGGAATTACTAACCTCAAGTTTACTTTTGATGATATTCCTTATACAAAATGGCCCCAGCGTATTCAAGATTTCTACGCTTGGTGTCTGCATAAGAAATTAACAGTTTTTAACACATCTGACATTCTTGCAGACTTAACCTCCAGGTTTACAGGAATACTCCTACTTTGGTGGAGTTTGTTTCCAGAACCGAATCAGGTACAAATGATGAGCGTTCCCCTATAAGAATTTATGGGAAATCTTTATACTCATTTTATTGGGAGTTCAACTAATATTTTAAAAGAAAAGAGAATAGTGTTTTTTCATAGAAGGTGTTGTTCATACACACTCAAAGATCTTGATAGACACTATTAAAGACTTTTACACTTGTTCATACATCTTGGAGGTGACAATTCTTTAAAGCCAGTGTTTTTATCTTCCATACCTTCTTCAATATCTTCAATGGTAGAGAAAAGTTTGACTAACAAACATTTAAAGATTACTGATCTTACAGTAGGACAGATACAACAGGAAATCCATTTAGGTCTCAATGAATTACGTCAAAGAAAGGAGATCATTCAAGGATTCCTGAAACAGCACAGAGGGCTTGATACAGTTTGTCAGAACAAGTCATCAAGGTACAAAATTAAGTGTACAAAACGTGACCTGTGTGATTGTTCAGGAATTACAGGTCCTAAGCCCCCAAGGCATAAATTCATTATAAGGAGACAGAAACCCCAAAACGAAATATTTGGTCAGAGGACAATGCGGTTCAGAACTTCTCCCAGGCGTTGGAAACGCTACTTGAGGGTAAAGAAACGGAGAAACCCTCAAAGGAAGTCCTCCAGATGTTTCATTTGCAATAAAAAAGGTCATTTTGCAAAGAACTGTCCAAAAGGACAGAAGAAACTAGTTGCTCAAATTGAGAAATTCTCTGGTGTTTCACTGCATAATGATGATATTGAATTAGTTTTCTCTCTTGATGATGAACCATATTTACAAACAATTTGTTTTCTTGAAGGATATATAGACTCAGAACAAACAGGTTCAGTAGAGGAGTCTTATACATCCTCGTTAGAAGAAGACAATAAACGAGTCGTTGTATCAAGAGGAAGGCATCAAGCAAGCGGACTCGAATCCTCGTGTAATACAAACCACGCACGTGTACATGGGGGAGACTTTTTGTTGTACAACAAGAATTATTATTAAGTCACATATATTTATGTTTTAACATTTGAAGCCATGAAAAGTCTCCGGTAACGAAATATTAAATCAAAATAAGTTAGTTTGTCAATGTTGCATGATCATACATTAAAAATAAAATAAATAGAAAAGAATAGACTTCACACCTGAATTAGAGAAAGGTCAGTCAGAAACAAATATGATAAAAAAATTATTCTAACTCTTTTAGTCTTACGAATGCTTAAAATCGTAGGGAAAGTATTGTTCTGGGTTTCTAGGGAGGATGTTTAATTTTTCATATGTGTATTTTTATTAATTGATTGATTAAGTTTAACTTGTGTGAAATCATTTTAATCACTTCATAATAATATATGTTGGTCCCTTGTCTGTGGCCTCTTTAATGAATTCCTGAGCTGAGAGACACAACGATTGAATACAACGTTAATCATCCAGTTGAGGCAGAGTACATCATTCAACTTTCAGTTCTCCTTCTTCGTCTATTGTGGTATTGTCGATACGGGCCTTCAAATGACTCCAATTCCCTGCAGAGATCAATCGTCAAGTGGCAGTCTCCCGCCATACAGGGCACGCTTATAAGAGTGTTGCATGAATTGAACTCCACCCTTTTCAATCTTCTCAAGTTTGACAGGTTTGCGATTTCCCCCACGAAATCATCACACCACACGACCAATATTCCTCCAAGAGCTCCATTATCTCAATCCCAGAAAAGTCGATGCTTCCACATAATCGCAGTTGTAAAGAGCAAAGCCTCCTTAACGATCCTAAATCTGACAACCTGATAGGATAATTCATATTTTCAATATTATCTCGTCCATCCAGCGAAGTCTCACGCATTGACTGCCAACATCCCACGAGTGTTAATCTGCGCAAGGACGAAGGAAGCAGTGATGCAGATGAAATGTTCATGTTCCAAGAACGCAGATAGAGATCTTCCAGCCTGGACATGGAACCCAAATTGGTAGAAAGAATATCATCGACATCCAACTTTAATTTCTGCAACCCATATAGCTTCTCTATCCCCTCTATGCCCTCATCGAGACCAATTAACGTCAGCGATCGGAGGCTGGCGAGTCCGAAAAGATTGCATCTTGCACGGTTTGGCACCTCTGACATTGGAATTCTAACAGAAATGGGGAATCTGTCAATTTCCAACACCTCAAGGCTCTTTAGATTGCCGATCGAGGAAGGTAGCTTCCTTATCTCAGTCCCAATCCCACGAAGTATTCTCAGGTCCCCTAGCCCCCCAATATACTCTGGCAACTCTGAAATTCCTTTACACCGGATCAAAATGAGCTCTTGTAGAGCTTTTGCGGATCCAAGCTCTTCTGGTAACCTTGTCAACTTCCAACAGTCTGCTATAATCAGGCGTTTAAGATCCCCTAATACACCGATAGAACTGTGGATTTCTTTCAATTGCCAGCAAAAGCGGAGATCAATTATCTCCAGCTTTGGGAAACGAGAGAGGTCGGGCAGTCTTGTAATCCCCACAAACGAGATATCAAGTACTCTCAAATTACCCATTCTCTATTAAAACAAAAACAAAACGAGTATCATCCCATGATTAGTTAATGTTGATTTTCTACTTCATGAGATATGGATACAAGGGAAAGGAAATTAATACCATGTCTTTCATTGAATCGTCCGTAATTCCAAACCCCGAAATCTGGAGAATGACGAGGATGTCCATCTGGAAGAAATAGGGATTAGGTCTGAGATACAACTTCACATCCCAACGTAGCCACAATAGATTCGTCCGGAAATTCCTAAAGTTCCCACTTAATCCTGCTCCAACTCCTAGGTTGAGAAACCTGAGATTGGACATGCCCTCGAATTCGTCCCCGCTTAAAAATTTGTAACCACCTTCCAGGTCGATGGCTAAAACTTGATCGGTGCCCTGGTAACATAACATAAAGGAAATGAGGAAGCCAAAGAGAGAGATCGAGTCCAATCCAATAAATCAGGAAAACATTATTATTATTACTATCATCTCACCTGCTTTTGGCGTATGACAGTAAGTGCCAATTCAGGATCCCACAGCCTGCTGCGCTTGCCGGGGCTCTCTGAACTAACAATGGCCCTTCCCATCTCTCTAATTAAGTCATGCATCCAACACTTGTCTTCAAAGTCATCGTTGACATTCAGTACCTTTATCAAAGATTTGTTCTGGAGGACATCCAATCCACTTTTAGGAAAAAAACCAGAGGCTTCCCACATGTAACTCGCATACTTCCTTGGCATCACTTTATGGTCAAAACATGCAATGTCCAGAAAAATCTGCTTCTCACTCTCCTCTAAGTCATCGTAGCTGATCCGCAGCTTATTCAAGATGTCTTTGGGAGGCACTCGCTCCAGCTTTTCCAATGTATATTCCCATTTATTCTTTTCCTTTTGGAGTAAGTGCCCTCCGATCACCGCCAAAGCTAAGGGAAGATTTCCGGTCATACGAATAACCCGCTTCGATAAATCAACAAAGTCATTTGGAGGTCCCTCTCCACCAAATGCATGCCGACTGAAGAGTTGCAGAGCATGATCATTGCTCATTCCCTCCACTTCATAAGCAGTATCACTAGGTCTCATAAGGCCCTCGCAAACGCTCTTATCCCTCGTCGTGACGATAATTATCGTTCCCGGTCCAAAGAAATCAAAATTTCCAACCAACCTTTTGAGCTGACTACTCTCGCTGACATCGTCAAAAATGATAAGGACCCTTCTGTTGCGGAGCCTTCTTTGGATCTCATTCATTCCATCGCTAGAGTCACCAATTTCTCCATCCGATTTGCCGAAGATATCCCTCAATAGCTTCTTTTGCAACCTTTCAACACCCCCCACACCAGTCGACAAGGATTCTCGCACATCGGCAAGGAAGCAGCATCCATCGAATCGGGAAGAGATTCTGTTGAAGATGACACTCGCCAGCGTTGTTTTCCCAATACCCCCCATGCCGTGCACCATCACAACATGTCGTTCAATGTGAGAACTCAAATTCAACATGTCGATTACATTCTCCACGCGATCATCCACCCCTACGAGATGATCCGGCAAACTCCTATCTTTGATGTTCAGCTTGTTTAGAATATCCGCAACCACAGCATTAACAAACTCGCCCATCCTGCCCAAAATCAAATGGAGATCAAGTTGTTAAAAAAACTGCCAATTAACAACATGGAAAAGCTCAAAGGAAACAACAACTGTTGAAATATCCGAGATGACATAAATAATTATAAGAAAGAGAAAGAGTAAAGATTATGAGTTATATACCCAATATCTCCTTTGTATTCCAGACCACGGATACCTCCAACCTTCTTCAGAGCTTCCTCCCACATTTTCACATCCACTTCCTTAAATTTTTCTTTGTGCTTCTCGAGGGCGTCCCGGTACCCATCGGTTTGCAGCTTCACGTCGCTGGGGCTTACATCGTAGAAGATGGGTAAGATGACTTTCCTAGAGGCTGGGTCCCTGCGGCACTCCACCATCATGGAGAGTTCTCGGAGGCACCACGCGCTCGATGCGTAGCCTTTGGAGAAGACAACAACGTAGATTCTAGAGTCCGGAACAGCTCGACGGAGCTCGTCCCCCTATCTCTTCGCCGTGACGGACCTCCTTCGTGTCCCTGAACACGCGTATCCCCTTTTCCCTCATGGACACATAAAGGACGTCGGTGATGTTGTACCGGGTGTCAGGTCCCCTGAAGCTAACGAATACATCGTAAGCTGATCCGTCGGGGGTGTTCACAGTGCCGCGGCTAGTCCCTGCTTCCGATGTCCCCGCCATCCAAGGCAGCCGACAAATGATCGAACTTTGACCAAAAGGCAGGGGTCGTGTGGATGACAATAATTGAAGGGGAGGAGAAGTTCGAAATTACGAAGACCGATATTAGAAAAAAGTGATTGAATGATAAAATTTTAGAAAACGTGACAAAAATTTAAAAGTTATTATAATTAACTATCCTAGTTCAATATGCCCCATAAGTTATGTCATTTGAGAGCTTTAAGTATTTAACTTTTAATGTTTCCAAAGAGTAAAAAATATGTGTAACAAATATTAAACTTACTGTATACAACATAAATACTTAGGCAATGGAGCATCTAGGAGTTTGCAATCACATACCCTACTTAGGAAAAAATTTATACATGGGAGATGGGGAAGTTTTGGATTCGTGAGTTTGGTTTGCATTCAATGCTAAAGGAAAGAAGAAGTCCTCCTCATTCCTTCTAAGAAGGAATTAAAGTTGGGGTGTGAACTTCAATTATTGGTCATAGTCAACTTGATATATAAATATCACATGCCCTGTTATTTAATGTGAACGAACTATTTCCCTTACTATATTATCAAACAAGAAAAGACAACTCATTGGTACTATTCCGCGTAACTATATCGATATTTGGAAGATCTCGAGGAAAACTTAATACTGATCCATCCAAACCGGGATCATAGTTCCTCTAAGAATATTAGATGTATGAGATTTACATTATAACACAAAGTTCATTAATTATACATGTTGTTCTTGGGCTTTACTCCATTTTAACGTAGTTGGAGAAAAAAATTCATGAAATAAAATAGACAGTTTTGAAATTCCGGAAATAAAGCATCCGGACTTATAAAGTCAGATTTTGCTAAAGAAAAAAGTCGGCTTTACAAAGTCTGACTTAAAAAAACCCCTTAAGGAAGTCGAACTTTAGTCTGACTTTCCTTTTCTTACTTTTTTTATTTTTGAAAATGGGACTTATAAAGTCCGACTTCCTTTTTTAGTAAAATCAGATTTTATAAGTCCAGTTTCAAGGCCTTATCTCCGAATTTTTGAAACAATCTATCATATTTCATAAATTGTTTTCCTCCATTGCGCTATTTAGGTTCAGAATGAATCGTACAATCGCAAGCCTTCCAACTACTTCAAAAACTTCTGGAACACCCTAAAGTCGAGGGTTAGGTCTTTAGGTAGGTTTTGTGGTCTTAATTCAATGTAATCTAATCTTAGACCGACAAAATCTGGTCGAGAAAAGGTTATTGCTCCACTAACCATTGCTATTTCTAGCATCTTACTTTGTTTTGTGCCTTAATATTTGGTGGGGCATCATTATTATTTGTTGAATTTCAAGTTGAAACACAACATTCCCACTTTCTTTTTCCTATTTCTTTTTTTTTATTGATTTCCCTCTTGTTTTTTTTTAGTTAGTCAATGATTATATGACAAAAGAAATGTTTTCCCAAAAGCATCCTTTGAAATGTTTTCCCAAAAGCATCCTTACATTTTTGTGGCCTAATGAGTCCTTGTGATTTCTTAGTCGGACTACAACCAAATACCACGGTGAGAGGTTTGTTTTATTATAACGTTAGTTAGCAAAAAATACAGGTTTTGAAATTCCTTAAATAGGGTGATATATCGTTGTTGAGAATAATGAATTCCAAATTTAAACAATTACGATTTACTATTCTATTGGGCAAATTATTACCAACGGGATATTTATATTATATTTTCGGAGTTTTCTTATCACAAGACTTTCATCTTTGGTTAGCTATATGATGCCATCATTATGAAAAATGATGCAAATTGTTATGTAAGCATAAATTTAAATAATTTTTATTTTTTATTGTTATTGTTATTATTAATCAATCCATCCATACCATCGATTAACGGATTCATGGAAATCTAGCTCAATAAAATTTATAAATTTTTTCAAGTACTAAAACTTTAATGAATATTAAATTTTTTCAAGTACTAAAACTTTAATGAATATTTCATTTTTCCACACATGTCATAAAAAATTATTTTTATAATCTAACGTTTAAAATTCAACCTTGGTAATTTTTAAAAATTATGTGACTTGAGGTTTACTTAATATGAAGAATTTTTTAAATCATTGCAGAATTTTTAAGGCGGAATTAAAACCCATGCTCAAAGTTAATTATTTGATTCTATTATTTTTTGTCATTCCTTTTTAGTAAAAAGAGAACTTCCCCCTAAACATTTCATTCCTAAAAAGATTCAAGGTAAGAAATAGAGAATTAGTTCGTAAAATTATTCATAATTCCTAGAATAATATTAACTCAATGTTAAGATCGAGTTCAATAAAATAAATTAAAAAAATTAAAACATCGAGTTTCTTCATTTTTTAAATGGTTACTATGGTAAGTTCAGAACAAATATGAGTTCCGATTTACCAAAGATATCCTTCATGTTGGATCGTTTGTGTACATTAAGAGGGGGGATGAATTAGTGTTTATCACTTTTTCGCCCTTTCTCAATGTAAACGGAAGCGTACTGTATCACCGCAATGCGTTTTTCAGAATGAGATCTACTTCGCTGTAACCGTTACGATTTGATTGAGTAGGTTTTCGGATGAGTGTTGCGTGATCGTAATGGACACAATAATTTATAGTAGTTCGGCCATAATTGACCTACGTCAACTTTCCATCGTAGAGGTGATTCCACTATATAATATAATGGGTGCAAAGAGCCCTTTTACTAGGCGTTCAGTTTCTCACAAAGTGAGATTTAGAATCCTTTACAAAAGGAGATCACTCTTGGGCAACGGTCAGCTCCTCACACAATGGACGTCTTCTCGTCTCCAGCAGAATGATGCTCACGCTCAGCAGTTAGTAGCTCAAAAAGCACGTTGTCACTCAAACGCAAGCCTGTCTATTAAAGCATACAGACAACGTTATGTTAGAGTATAAATCCTCACAAGTGATTCCTTACAGTGAAGAATGACTTCTCTGAGAGCAGCCCATTTCTGTTTTACAGTAGAGGAACATTTCAGCGCTTAATAGCTCAGCAGAGGATTTCCACACAGCTTAGTCTCTTCTCAAGATGAGCCTGTAAGTACTCAAGAGACAACCACAAATATAACCACTTAGTTCACAAAGAAAACAGAACAGAGATTGGTTCCTCACTCAGTAGAACCTGACTTCTCACTCAGCGAAGTCGCGGTATCCATCCTACACTCAGTTCGGACGTGCACGATTACCACAACCATGACTCACAACACAGCACACCCAGTGCCTAGGGTGGAAAACCTGCTCTATTGTCCCTCAGGTGGTCGAGGCTTCTGCACAGCAAGAATTCGATTAATCTCAGCCATAGAAACATACTGATCAATCTTCGGTAGGAAAACATCAGAATCTCTAGCAAGCTTTTGCTTTTTAGCTCCATCAGGACCAGATTTCGGAGTACCTAGTAAGGAGCGTTTTCCTCTAGTGCGAGAAGCAACACTAGTGACAGGAGGATGCGGTTTCTATCCGAGATGGACATCAGTCACTTCAATCTCATCCCCAGCATCCTCAGAGAGATCCTTCTCCTCAGGCAAGTCTGTCTCCTCATCTTGAGACACATCCTTATTGCCTGAAGTTTGGTCACCCTCAGAATTGGCCTCCACCTTAGTGGGTGTATAGTCCTCCTTTTCAGGGGTTTCTTGGACTTCCTCCACAGAGTTCCCAGATTTTACGATATCAGGGAGAGTTTCCTACTCCACTACTTTCCCAGCCTTGACATGCGCAGCAACATCAGCCTTGGCCGAAGCGATTTTAGTAGTAGTACTGACCTCGACGCCAGCGGAGGGCCCTTTGGAAACTTTGACAGAAGTTGCCTTAGCCTTCCCAGCTGAACCGGTCTTAGTTGGTGCCGGAGCAATCACAGATTGCATGGGCATCTCTCCCTCAGAAACAAGGGGGTTGTTACTCAAAATGAGAAACCTTTGAAGTAGCGGCCACAGCTTTGGACCGTCGTTTGGGGGTTGCCTTTCCCTTAGCGGGCGTTGCCGATTTTGGTGCCATGGGTGATGATAAGAGGTTGAGAGAGTTTTTAGGGTTTTGGAAGAGAGAATGGGTAAGAAAAAGAAGAGAGGGATTTTCGTTTGTGGTAGAAATGAAAATAAAGAGGAGAGATTAATATAAATTTGGAAGTTGATTTTTAAGATTTGGAAAGTGGAGAACGTGGTTTAAGTGGAAGGAATAAAAATAAATCACCCATTTTTGGCAACAAATAATTCTCTACCTAGAGAGATGATAAGATTCATGTTTGAATATTATTCTAGGCGTTAGGATTGCAAATTCCTAACTCAATTCGTAAATAAATAAACCTCTCTTTATCGAGTGGTTTGGTAAAAATATCAGCATGTTGTTGCACAGTATTAATATACTGAATATCAACTTTTCCGCTTTGCACATTGTCACGTAGAAAATGGTGTCTCAACTCAATATGCTTATATCTTGAGTGATAGACAGGATTCGTGACAAATTAATTGCCCTTGTGTTGTCACACTTTATTGGAATACTATCAAAATGAAGATCATAATCTTCAAGTTGTTGTCGCATCCAAAATAATTGAGCACGGCAACTAGCTGTTGCGACATATTCAGCCTCTGGTGTAGATAAAGCAACTAATGTCTACTTTTTAGAGAACCAGAAAATCAACATATTTCCTAATAATTGATAAGTACCAGATGTGCTTTTTCTATCAATGCGACAGCCAGCATAGTCAGCGTATGAATATCTTACAGGATCCAGCAATGATCCTCTGGGATACCATAGACCTAAGCTAACAGTTCCTGCGAGGTATCGAAAGATCCTCTTAACTGCAGCAAGATGTGACACTTTTGGAGCAGACTGATATCTAGCACATAAGCACACGCTAAACATGATATCGGGTCTTGAAGCAGTAAGATAAAGTAATGACCCTATCATGCTTCTATATAGTTTGGAATCAACTTCCTTTCCATCCTCATCTTTATCAACTTTGGTATAACTACCAATAGGAGTTGAAAAAGATTTAGCATTCTCAAGATCAAATTTCTTGAGCAACTGTTTGCTATATTTTTCTTGATGGATAAAAATTCCATCTTCAATTTATTTAATTTGGAGTCCAAGAAAGAAGGTTAATTCTCCCATGAGACTCATTTCAAATTCTCCTTTCATTAGATTAGAGCATTCGGTACATAGTTGTTCATTAGTTGAACCAAATATAATGTCGTCAACATATATTTAAGCGACTAAAAGATCAGCATCCTGTTTCTTAAGAAACAAGGTTGTATCTATTTTTCTATGCTTATAGCCTTTCTCAATGAGAAAAGAACTAAGCTTTTCATACCATGCTCTTGGTGCTTGCTTAAGGCCATATAAGGCTTTAGAGAGCTTATGAACATGATTACGATGTTTTGAATCGGTGAATCCAGGAGGTTGTTCAACATACACTTTCTCTTTTAGATCACCATTAAGGAATGCGCTTTTCACATCCATTTGAAATAACTTGAAGTCATTATAGTAAGCATACGCTAAGAGTAGACGTATTGCCTCAAGAGGTGCCACAGAAGAAAGCATCTCATCATAATCGATACCCTCTTCTTGAGAGTAACCTTTAGCTACAAGTCTAACTTTGTTTCTCACAACATTTCCAGACTCATTGAGTTTATTACGATAAACCCATTTTGTTCCAATGATGGAACGATCATTTGGTCTAGGCAGAAGATCCCAAACTTTGTTTCTTTCAAAGTGGTTTAGTTCCTCTTGCATAATAAGAATTCAATTTGCGTCATCAAGCGCATCATCGATGCCTTGAGGTTCCTTTTGAGAGATAAAAGCAGAGTGTTCACAGAACATATTTGCTATATTTCTAGTTTGCACTCCAGTGTGCAAGGCTCATATGACTTGGTCAATAGGTTGTCTTTTCTTATGTAAAGAGGGAACACGGTCCCTTATTTGTTCATCCTGTGAGACATTAGAATTGTTTTCTGCTGTAGGAATATCTTGTCTTTCTGCCACAGAATTTTCATTTGGAGCACTGTCAACAGGCGTCTGCTGTAATTCTCCAATTGGTTCTGTGTTTGAGGATCCTGATGCTTTTTTCAACAACATCTTCTTCCTCAGTTAGCGAATCATCAATTTTAACATTGATTGATTCCTCAACAACAAGAGTTCTCTTATTGAAAACTCTATATGCTTTGCTGGTGAGAGAATATCCTAAGAAAATACCCTCATCAGAACGAGCATCAAATTTTCTAACACCATCTCTTATGGGTCTTAGAATGTAGCATTTACTTCCAAATAGATGGAAGTATGAAGTATTTGGCTTTCTTCCTCTATATAATTCATAAGGAGTTTTGCCTATAGAATGCCTTAAGTGCACTCGGTTTGAGATGTAACAGGTCGTGCTTATAGCTTCAGCCCAGAGGTTCTTAGCTACCTCATTTTCCTGTGTAATCCCTCAAATTTGGTCAAAGTAATAATAATAAGATTGCGATTTAATTTCTTTAATTCAATCCTTTGGATAATCATCGTTAGCTAATTTCCTTTTTTAACATGCCTTATTGTATTCCTCATCAGACAATCTTACAATTAGAAAAATAAAACCAATCACATCCCCTGAATTCCCCAATCAAATATCCATTCACCCAAGGAAGGCAACTGCAGATTTTTGGAATGAATTGGGGGGAATCGTGATCATCAATCTCCTGTTCCTCACCCCCCAAAAACAACAATCAATTATATAGGGACATCACAGACACACCAGAGATAGACGCTCCGACTTTCAGAGAGAGACGCTCCCACTTTCAGACACAGAGACGCTCTTGCCATCAGATGTCCTTTTCCCTTACATCCAACGACTCCAAGGTAGGTCCAGCAACCAAAGCTTGAAGGAACCCCCGTCATCAACTTGAACCCAACCAGCAGCCCGGCTTTCTTTCTCCAAGCGGCCCCAAGTGGCCAGAGCTCCTATAGCAACAGTTTACCAGTCGCAGTGGACATCAATGAAGCCCAGACCAGTGGCAACGACAAATCCCAAGCCTAGTTGTTCCCACTCTACAACGTCAATTAATACCAAAGCCGGATACTTCTTGCGGCTGCACATTAGCACCACGAGAAGTCGTTTTATATTCTGATGGACTTATCTACTTGTGCAGAACGAAAAAAGAAACAGGTACCGGATGACGCAACCCCATCCGGCGGCGAACTCGTCTTATCCCGAACGTTTCTCAATCCAGGGTGTTCCCCTGGATGTTCTTTGCCATCTGAAAACTTTAAGTTTCACGTCTCCCACTGTGGTCGCCAAAAACGTGTTTGCGTAGGAAACGGATCACGTCGGAAATATTTGGCAATAGGACTCACAGGAATTTTATAGATGTGGTCGCCAGTAAGTAATTGAAGAATTTGATTGAATGCAAACAGCTTTTACAAGAAGTAAAGAACGCTTACAGCCAAAAAAGTAAAATAAGGACGGAAAGTCGTAGACTAGCTACAGTGCTCCGTAGACTTGGAACGTCGACGCGGACTTGACAGTGGAACACTGCAGGCTGGCGCTCCTCTGGTGGCAGGACTTAGCTGCTGAGCTTGATGGACTGAGTACAGTCAGGTGCCGAGGCGGATGTGAACGTCAAGGCTGTAGCGGTCTGCGTTGGCAGGAGTGTCGAAGGCGGAGATCTGTACCGGGACTACGGTGGCTCGTCCTGGCGTTGAAGTCGAGGGCGGAGGATTGTTACCAAAGCTACGGTTGCTCGCTCTGATGGTGGAAGTGAAGGCGGAGGGTTGTTATCAGAGCTACGGTTGCTCACTCTGATGGTGGAGGTGAAGGTGGAAGGTTTGTTATCAGGGCTACGGTTGCTCACTTTGATGGTGGAAGTGAAGACCAATGAAACCTTAAGGGTCTCTCCTAGGTCGGGGAATCCTAACAACTACGCTAAGGGGTGACGAGCAAGATAAGCTTCTGTTGGCTGATTTGATTGTGATTTTCTCTGAGGGAGATCTCCTCCCTTTTATACTCGGTCTGTTACGACCTTCTGAAGATCTTCCAGACTCAACTCACCCCAAGAATCTCGGAGCTAACTGATTCCCACTCACTTAAATGTGGATCAACTCCTCTGACTTCGGGTTTAATTGATTATCTTTAAGACGTGCGCTAGTGTCATGTGTGAGTAGCAAGTTCCAATTATCTCGGGGCCATGAAACCGTTTTCTTTTGACACGTGTCTCTTGCAGGCACAGGCCCGTAGACTTCGTGTTCAAGCGCAAGCCTGCATACTTTAAGTTCAGGTGCAAGCCTGTAGACCTGGTGTCGCAGGCGCAGGCCCTTGATTATAAGGTTACTATATTACCTCTGTAGGCTTCTCTTCACAGGCACATGCCTAGTATATGGCTATGGACTTTTGTGGGCTTTGTCAAAATTAGGCCCAAGATTGGCCTGAGATTACCAACACGTTAATCGCGTGTCAACATAAGCCCCCCTTTTTTGCTGAGGGGACTTCCGTCGCCTGAGCACTTCTGACATTATGCGCTTCGGTAAGCAAAATATTCAATCTTCTGCAGACATGATATTGTCCCTGCGAAAAGATATTTTCTGTAAAAGTGTTTTTTCACCTCCCCTTTTTCAAAGACCGTTTGTCTTCTTTCCCTTCCCGAGAGGAAGACTTTTCGCCTTCCTTCCTCGGAACTTTTCACACTTACTTCCTCGTTCTTTAAATCCCCTCGCAAACCTCCCGAGGATTTCTCATTTCTCATTTCTTAAACTTCTATGTTTTTTGGTTCTCTTTTCAAACCTTGCCTTCCTTCAGCCTTTCGCACCCATATCCCAAAGAAAGTCCCTTTACTTCCTATCAGAAACCTCTTTTTGAATCTTTTAACAAAAAGCAGTCTTCTTCGCCACCCTTCCGTGAGGAGACGAATGGCCCAAAATCTCCTCTGGGGGCACGAGGATGGCCATCTTCAGCTAACCAGGAATAGACGGCTGTTCATCTTTGCACTAAAACGCCTTCGTTCTACTAGATTTTTAAAAGAATGCGCTGCGACTGATCTCCTCTTCCCTTTGTTTGCCCTATTCTTTGGCGAAGAAGGGTCACTTCGCAACGTCATCCCTCCCCGTGAGATATGGCCTTCATGCGCAATCCAATGCTTGGACAACCTTGAAAGGTTGTTCAGCCAGTCATGTATTGTTGCAAATGGCCCAGTTCTCTTTCTGGAGCAAACGAAGCTTCCGGGGCTTCATCATCTTCATCATTGGATATTACAGCAGACTGACCTCACCAGGCAGAAGGCTGACAACGTCCGGGCCTGTGAGTTTTCTCTTGGCCAAGTGAGACAAACCGGAGGTATTCACAAGCTTACTTGCCCCTGCCAGACTCCAGAGAGGGTGAAGCAGGAGTTAAGTAAGACAGACCGGAGGTATTCACTAGTTGCTCTGCCTCCATCAGCTTCTTAGGAATGCAGAGGTTGCTGCAGATTACGCCTAGCCGCAAGCATTCCTGGGCTGATTATTCCTGCCTGACCCTTATAACGAGCAGGCAGAGGGGAACAAGAAGTGGGAGGAAGAAGTGGAGCCAGTAAAGTCTGCAACGCAGCAGTTGAAGGATTAACCAAGTTCAAAAAACAGCAAGAGTAGACTTTACCTAGAACCTCCTCCTTTTCTCTCTTCTTTTCCTCTTCTTTTTTTTTTTTACTTAGATGCACTACTGAAAGCGTGGACTAAGACTAAGGTTTCCTATTGTGGACTTAACTACTATATCATCGATGTATATTTCTACCGTTTTGCCAAGAGATGCATCAAATATAGTGTTCATTGCTTGCTGATAAGTAGCGCCAGCATTCTTCAACCCGAATGGCATTACTACCCACTCGAAAATCCCTAAGGGACATCTAAATGTAGTCTTGTGTATGTCTTCCTCTGCGATGAAGATTTGGTTGTAACCAGAAAATCCATCCATAAAGGACATAATCTGATGCCCTGCTGTCTTGTCTACAAGATCATTTGCGATTGGCATTGGGTATTCATCTTTTGGAGTGGCGTGATTGAGATCTCGAAAGTCTATGCAGACTATGATTTTACCATTCTTTTTAAGGACATGAACTATACTGGAAATCCATTTTGTATAGCGTGAGGTCCTAATATAACATGCTCGAAAAAGTTTTTTAACTTCTTCAAAGACTAGTTGCGTGACTTCAGTAGTCATGTGCTTGGGCGCTTGCTGCACCGGCTTAAAATCCTTTTTAATAGGAAGGGTGTGTACTACAAGTCTACGGTCCAACCTTGGCATCTCGGTGTAATCCCAGGCGAAACAGTCTTTGAATTCCTCAAGCACTCCCCTAATCGCATTAAAAAGCTCTTTATTTAAAGAAGAACTAATGAAATCTTTATTTAAAGAAGAACTAATGAAAAGAAGTCTAGGAGAGGACTCACTTCCTAGGTTAATGCTGACCAATGGGTCGCAAGGTGTCATCAAAGACTCACGTTCCTCAGAACTACCCAAGTCGGAAGACATGGGCTTATTACAAGCATTGGGCGCTCTAAGCGCTTCTGAATTTATTGAAAACCAAGAGACAGGCTGTTTACAGCAACGATTTCCTTTGTAGACTTGAAGTCGTTGAAGGACATCGGCGACTGCTTCTGTTACTCTTTCATTCCGGTTCATAGGTTCTTTCCTTGAGGAGTCTATTGGGCTCCAACTCCGTAGTACCATTATGCTGGTCTTTCACCACTTCCTCTTCTTTTGGTTTGTCAATCGCTACAGGGTTCTCCCCCGAGTTAACTTCTTGGAGAACCTCCTCAATGTCTTGGGCAGACAGCTCATCTCCCCATCCAGTTGGAACGATTGGCCCTGCATCTGGCTTGGGGTGCGATGTCCCGGAATCTACGATATAATTAAACTTCCCGGATGGCTCGCCAAGGGGTCCTACAGTAGGGTCGCCAAGCTTATAGCGCTGATCCAGTGTGAGATCCTTGACAGTCTTGCTTGTCTCTGCATGCAAGAATATTCATCAGCTTTGATAATTTCAATCTCGGAGTCAACCCAAAGCAACAACTCTCTATGCAACGTAGAAGGGATAGCGACAGTTTTATGAAGCCAGTCGCGGCCTAATAGCGCATTAAAAGTGGGAATTATATCTATCACGAAGAAGGCGGTTTCTCTTTCCTGATGACCCACCTCAAAGTGCACTGAGAAAACCCCTAGGCATTCGGATTTCCTACCATTAAACCCACTTACTGCGACGCTGGTTTTAACCAAGTCGCAAGGCTTATATCCAAGCATTCTAAACCTGGATAAAGGGAGCACGTTTATAGTAGCCCCGTTGTCTACAAGGACTCGACTTACTACTGTACCGTCGAAGGTAGCAGTAACATATAATGAATACATGTGTTGTTTCATGCTGTCAGATGGCTTTTCCAACCAATTTAGTGGAAAGCCCGATGGATAAATGGGAGCGCGAGGGAAAGGCACTTTACCTCCTTGAACCTCTGCATTCCGCTTACATGCGAAGTCTACAGGCAGGGTAAGGGCATTGCAGCTCACGATTGGCCTCATTTCTCCGTCGGCATCGCTTGGGATCCCGCTCCGGAGTGGGGTAAGGTCAATTCCGTGAGCTTGAGCCAGGCTCTTCCGAATGGTCTGTAGACTTGATGCTCCCCTGGCTCTCCTGGATGTTCTTTGCCATCTGAAAACTTTAAGTTTCACGCCTCCCACTGTGGTCGCCAAAAACGTGTTCGCGTAGGAAACGGATCACGTCGGAAATATTTGGCAATAAGACTCACAGGGATTTTATAGATGTGGTCGCCAGTAAGTAATTGAAGAATTTGATTGAATGCAAACAGTTTTTACAAGGAGTAAAGAACGCTTGCAGCCAAAAAAGTAAAATAAGGACGCAAAGTCGTAGACAAGCTACAGTGCTCCGTAGACTTAGAACGTCGTCATGGACTTGACGGTGGAACACTGCAGGCTGGCGCTCCTCTCGTGGCAGGACTTAGCTGCTGAGCTTGATGGACTGAGTACGGCCAAGTGCTGAGGCGGACGTGAACATCAAGGCTGTAGCGGTCTGCGTTGGCGGGAGTGTCGAAGGCGTGCGTACCGGGACTACGGTGGCTCGTCCTGGCGTTGAAGTCGAGGGCGGAGGATTGTTACCAGAGCTACGGTTGCTCGCTCTGATGGTGGAAGTGAAGGCGGAGGGTTGTTTTCAGAGCTACGGTTGCTCACTCTGATGGTGGAGGTGAAGGCGGAAGGTTTGTTATCGGGGCTACGGTTGCTCACTCTGATGGTGGAAGTGAAGACCAATGAAACCTTAAGGGTCTCTCCCAGGTCGGGGAATCAGGGGTGACGAGCAAGATAAGCTTCTGTTGGCTGATTTGATCGTGATTTTCTCTGAGGGAGATCACTTCCCTTTTATACTCGGTCTGTTACGACCTTCTGAAGATCTTCCAGACCCAACTCACCCCAAGAATCTCGGAGCTAACTGATTCGCACTCACTTAAACGTGGATCAGCTCCTCTGACTTCGGGTTTAATTGATTATCTTTAAGACGTGCGCTAGTGTCATGCGTGGGTAGCAAGTTCCAATTATCTCGAGGCCATGGGACCGTTTTCTTTTGACACGTGCCTCTTGTAGGCGCAGGGCCGTAGACTTCGTGTTTCAAGCGCAAGCCTGTAGACTTTAAGTTCCAGTGCAAGCCTGTAGACCTGGTGTCGCAGGCGCAGGCCCTTGATTATAAGGTTACTATATTACCTCTGTAGGCTTCTCTTCACAGGCATAGGCCTAGTATATGGCTATGGACTTTTGTGGGCTTTGTCAAAATTAGGCCCAAGATTGGCCTGAGATTACCAACACGTTAATCGCGTGCCAACAACATGTTATTTGTAAAACAAATAAACATGAGTTAGGGCACAAAAAAGCTCGAATCGGGTCCAACACCCGTAAAACAAAGACATGAGTCCAGAGTGATGCCCGGATCGGGTCCAATGCCCGTTAATCATAAACAAATTTTTTGGAGTAAACGCCACCTTTTCACATGTCTAAGTATAAGAGTCAGTAATTAAGGATCCTCGAACCACTGTTTTTTTCCGACTTAAAACAGATTTTATAAATAAAGTCGGTGGCGACTCCGTATAGTTTACCTAGGTTAAACAACAATAACTTTTTTTTACGGAGCCATTTTGGATGAGGAACTGATGACGCGGGCCGCTCCCAATTTCTCCCGAAAGTTCCTTCTTCGGATCATGCTCCGCCTTTCGCTTGCGGCCTCTTAGGAAAATAGAGACGGTCGGCGAGGGCCCGAGCAGGCCCAGTTAGGAACCCAGGGAGGGATCACCCAGGCTCGAGTCGTGACGTCGACCGGTTGGGCCTTGGGGAGCGGGCCCGGATCCTCAGGTCGTTCGAACCGCCACGCGCGTGCTAGGCTGAAAGGCGCGCGTACATCCAGCATCATGGTTCTCGCCATATCCTGTAAGGTCTGTTCTTTCGCTCTACGACTCCATTTTGTTGTGGAGTATGTGGAGCTGAGAAATTATGATTAATACCACACACCTCACAGAAATTAGTAAAGTCATGGTTATCAAATTCAGTACCAGTACCCTGATCTGTTCTAATACTTCGTAGAGAAACGCCTTTCTCATTTTGAAGTTGTTTAACTAGAGTTTCGAATGTTGTAAACGTATCACTTTTGTGGGCTAGAGAAGTCGTCAACAATAACTAATCCATATCGTTTGCCTCCTAGACTCTGAGTCCTTGTAGGACCAAACAAGTCCATGTGAAGTAATTCCAGTGGTTCCTTACTTGAAACCATATTTTTTGTTTTAAAGGACACCTTTGTTTGTTTGCCAATTGCACAAGCTTTACATATCTTGTCACTGACAAACTTAATTTTAGGTAATCCCTTGATAGGATCTTTTCTGGCTAGTTTGGATAGCAAGTCATAGTTTGCATGTCCCAACCTTCGATGCCATAGAGTAGCTTCGTCCTTTATGGACATAAGACAATTTTCTCCGGATGTTCTTAAAAGACAGGATATATATGTTTTTCTTGCGTTCAGCAATGAAACACGTAACAACAGCCCGTGAAACAGTACATGTTTTCTCATTGAAGGCAACATGATAGCCATTGTCACACAATTGACTAACACTAATCAAATTGTGCTGGAGTCCTTTGACATATAAACTCTTCAATGGTTAGGGATTTAGAACAACAAATAGTTCATGTTCCTTTAAACACCTTTTCCATTATCACGAAAAGTGACACCACCACCATCCTGGAAATTCAGAGTGGTAAACAAGGAGACATCTCCTGACATGTGCCTTGAACCGCCACTATCTAAGTATCATACATGGTCCTTAGCAATGGACTTGAAGCATCCTTGAAATAGAGAAAAAACTTGTCGTTGTTTCCATTTAACAATAGAATCATCAACTTTTGAGGTAATGCCAAGCACATCATTTCGCCTAACATGACAATTCTTGATAATGTGATCTGGCCTTTTACAATAGTAAGAAAGCCTAGGTAGTCTTTGAATAATATAATGAGAATCACCATTCCTGACATGAAGAGGAATATATTTCCCATGAGATGAATGATTCTCATTTCCAGAATCATGCATCTCATGCATGCATAAATCAATTTTGTTGTGCACAACACTGAGTTGCTGTTGTAGTTCCTCAATCTTTGATTTAGATTGAGAAAGTTGCTTTATCGCTTTCTTAGCCTTTGCTGATAACTCTTTCTTAAGAGAAGCGTTCTCAGCACTCAAGAGTTTATTCTCCTTCTTGAGAGCCTTATTGTTTGCGGTCAATGACTCAAGAAAAGATTCTCAATATCATCAGTAGATAGATCAGAGGGAGAGAAAGCATTTACCTTCTCAGTTTCAGCACCGGTTTGAGCCATATAGCAGATGTTTACTGTTTCTCCGTCCTAATCTGATTCCTCATCACTATCGCTCCAAGATGCCATCACGGCATTTTTCTTGTATTTGGACGATTTGCCTTTCTCATTTAATAGTGGGCAATCTGGTCGCATATGACCAGGTTTGTTGCACTCATAGCACACACCACCTTTACTTTGGTGTGGTTTTGTGTTTTTCTTCTTAGCATCTCGCTTGCCCTTGAAACGAGTTTTGCGAAGATACTTCTTAAATTTCCCAGTCATTAAGGAGATTTCATCCTCTGAATCAGATGAAGATTCATCCTCAGATTCATCGGAGAATTCCACACTCCCTTTAAATGGAACAACATTGGATTTCTTTTTTTCAGCGTACTTGTTCTCATTCTCATAAGCGACAAGAGAACCAAGTAGCTGTTGAAGACTTAAGCTCGTCAAGTCCTTTGCTTCTTCAATTCCCGTTTTCTTGGCTTCCCAAGATTTGGGCAAAGAGTAAAGTATTTTTCTGACCAGCTCAGAGTTAGAAATGATTTTGCCAAGAGATTCCATGGCATTAGTGATTTCGGTGAGTCTATTAAACATTTGATTTATCAACTCATCCTTTTTCATTTTGAATGCTTCGTATTGAGTTATTAATGCATTCACTTTGGATTCTTTGACTTGTTCTGTTCCATCATAGATCAAAGCAAGTCTATCACACATTTCTTTCAAAGTCTTATAAGCGGAGACGCGATGAAATTCATTTACAGCAAGAGCGCACACTAAGTAGTGTCTTGCTTTAGTATTGAGAGAGGTGATTCTCTTTCTTTCAATTTCATGCCGAGTATTGTTGGGATTAGGTGGAGGAACCGTAAGTTCTCCTTCCATTATAATTTGCCAATGCCAAATGGAATGCATTTCTTCTAAATGCATGAACGATGTCATCTAAATGCAAGAATCTATATTATGCTGATATTTGTATTCAAATGTTGGTTTTTTAAGGAACAAGAAACCTTTAAATGTAAAAGAATAATTAGGATAATTTGGAATCATTCGGTAGTTGGATAATTTGCCAAAAAAGAAGAGGTTAGGTTCTGATATTTTATAGAATATCCACAAATGGAAAAAAAAGTTGCATTACGTATACATATTATTGCATTATTTTTAGATGGAAAATTATATATATATACATAAATATTATTGCAGTAGCCCGACACTCGAGTCGATGTATCAAGAGGAAGACATAAGGCGAGCGGACTCGGATCCTCATGTAATACAAACCACGCACGTGTACATGGGTGGAGATTTTTGTTGTATAACAAGAATTATTATTAAGTCACATATATTTATGTTTTAACATTTGAAGCTGTTAAAAGTCACCGGTAACGAAATATTAAATCAAAATCAGTTAGTTTGTCAACGTTGCATGATCATACATTAAAAATAAAATAAATGGAAAAGAATAGACTTCACACCCGAATTAGGGAAAGGTCAGTCAGAAACAAATATGATAAAAAAAATTATCGTAACTCTTTTAATATTTTCTGATCATTTAATCTTATGAATGCTTAAAATCGTAGGGGAACTATTGTTCTGGGCTTTTAGGGGGGATGTTTAATTTTTCATGTATGTATTTTTATTAATTGATTGATTAAGTTTAACTTGTGTCAAATCAGTTTAATCACTTCATAAGAATATTTGCCTTTGGCCTCTTTAATGAATTCCTCAGCTGAGAGACACGACGATTGAATACAACGTTAATCATCCAGTTGAGGCAGAGTGCATCATTCAACTTCCAGTTCTCCTCCTTTTTCGTTTGTTGTGGTATTGTCGATACGGGCCTTCAAATGACTCCAATTCCCTACAGAGATCAATCTTCAAGTGGCAGTCTCCCGCCATACAAGGCACGCATATCAGAGAGTTGCATGAACGAAACTCCACCCTTTTCAATATTCTCAAGTTTGACAGGTCTGCGATTTCACCCACGAAATCACCACAACATATGACACTTAATTCCTCCAAGAGTTCCATCCTCTCAACCCCGAAAAAGTCGATGCATTTACATAAGCACAGTTTTAAAGAGCAAAGCCTCCTCAACGATCCTAAATCTGACAACCTGATAGGATAAATCATATTTCCAATATTATCTCGTCCACCCAGCGAAGTCCCATTCTGCATTGACTGCCAACATCCCACGAGTGTCAATTTACACAAGGACGAAGGAAGCTGCGATGCGGATGAAATGTTCCAAGAATACAGAAAGAGATCTTCCAGCCTGGACATGGAACCCAAATTGGTAGAAAGAATACTACCGACATCCTCCAACTTTAATTTCTGCAACCCATATAGCTTCTCTATCCCCTTTAAGTCCTCATCGAGACCAATTAACGTCAGCGATCGGAGTCTGGCGAGTTCGGAAAGATTGCATCTTGCAAGGTTTGGCACCTCTGACATTGGAATTCTAACAGAACTGGGTAATCCGTCAATTTCCAACACCTCAAGGCTCTTTAGATTGTCGATCGAGGAAGGTAGCTTCCTTATCTTAGTCCCAATCCCACGGAGTATTCTAAGGTCCCCTAGCCCCCCAATAGACTCTGGCAACTCCGAAATTCCTTCACACCGGATCAAAATGAGCTCTTGTAGAGCTTTTGCGGATCCAAGCTCTTCTGGTAACCTTGTCAAGTACCAACACTCTGCTATAATCAGGCGTTTAAGATCCCCTAATACACCGATAGAACTGTGGATTTCTTTCAATTGCCAGCAAAAGCGGAGATCAATTATCTCCAGCTTTGGGAAACGAGAGAGGTCTGGCAGTCTTGTAATCCCCACAAACGAGATATCAAGTACTCTCAAATTACCCATTCTCTATTAAAAAAAAAACGAGTATCATCCCATGATTAGTTAATATTGATTTTCTGCTTCATGAGAGATGAATACAAGGGAAAGGAAATTAATACCATGTCTTTCATTGAATCGTCCGTAATTCCCTTCCCCGAAATCTCGAGAATGACGAGGCTGTCCATCTGGAAGAAATAGGGATTAGGTCTGAGATACAACTTCACATCCCAACGTAGCCACAATAGATTCGTCCGGAAATTCCTAAACTTCCCACTTAATCCTGCTCCATCTCCTGCTAGGTTGAGAAACCTGAGATTGGACATGCCCTTGAAACCTGAGATTGGACTACCTCGCAGGTCGATGGCTAAAACTTGATCGGTGCCCTGGTAACATAACATAAAGGAAATGAGGAACAAAAAGAGAGAGATCGAGTCATTATTATTATTATCATCTCACTTGCTTTTGGTGTATGACATTAAGGGCCAATTCAGGATCCCACAGCCTGCTGCGCTTGCCGGGGCTCTCTGAACTATCAATCTCCCTTCCCATCTCTCTAATTAAGTCATGCATCCAATACTTATCTTTATCTTCAAAGTCATCGTTGACATTTAGTACCTTTATCAAAGATCTATTCTGAAGGACATCCAATCCACTTTTAGGAAAAAAACCACAGGCTTCCCACATGTAACTCGCATACTTCCTTGGCATCACATAATTGTCGAAACAAGCAATGTCCAGAAAAATCTGCTTCTCACACTTGTCTAAGTCATCGTAGCTGATCCGCAGCTTATTCAAGACGTTTTTGTGAGGCATTCCCTCCAGCTTTTCCAATGTATGTTCCCATTTGTTCTTTTCCTTTCGGAATAAGTGCCCTCCGATCACCTCCAAAGCTAAGGGAAGATTTCCGGACATACGAATAACCAGCTTCGATAAATCAACAAAGTCATTTGGAGGTCCCTCTCCACCAAATGCGTGCCGACTGAAGAGTTGCAGAGCATGATCATTGCTCATTCCCTCCACTTCATAAGCAGTATCACTAGGTCTCATAAGGCCCTCGCAAACGCTCTTATCCCTCGTCGTGACGATAATTATCGTTCCCGGTCCGAAGAAATCGAAATTTCTAACCAACGTTTTGAGCTAACTACTCTCGCTGACATCATCAAAAATGATAAGGACCCTTCTGTTGCGGAGCCTTCTTTGGATCTCATTCATTCCATCGCTAGAGTCACCAATTTCTCCATCCGATTTGCCGAAGATATCCCTCAATAGCTTCTTTTGCAACCTTTCAACACCCCCCACACCAATCGACAAGGATTCTCGCACATCGGCAAGGAAGCAGCATCCATCGAATCGGGAAGAGATTCTGTTGAAGATGACATTCGCCAACGTTGTCTTCCCAATACCCCCCATGCCGTGCACCATCACAACATGTCGTTCAACGTGAGAACTCAAATTCAACATGTCGATTACATTCTCCACGCGATCATCCATCCCTACGAGATGATCCGGCAAACTCCTATCTTTGATGTTCAGCTTGTTTAGAATATCCGCAACCACAGCACTAACAAAATCGCCCATCCTGCCCAAAATCAAATGGAGATCCAGTTGTTCAAAAAACTGCCGACTAACAACATGGAAAAGCTCAAAGGAAACAACAACCGTTGAAATATCCGAAATGACATAAATAATTATATAAGAAAGAGAAAGATTAAAGATAATGAGTTATATACCCCATATCTCCTTTGTATTCGAGACCACGGATACCTCCAACCACCTTCAGAGCTTCCTCCCACTTTTTCACATCCTCTTCCTTGTACTTTTCTTTGTGCTTCTCGAGGGCGTCCTGGTACCGATCGGTTTGCAGCTTCACGTCGCTAGGGCTTACATCGTAGAAGATGGGCAAGATGACTTTCCTAGAGGCTGGGTCCCTGCGGCAGTCCACCATCATGGCGAGTTCTCGGAGGCACCACGCGCTCGATGCGTAGCCTTTGGAGAAGACAACAACGTAGATCCTAGAGTCCGGGACAGCTCGACGGAGCTCGTCCCCTATCTCTTCGCCGTGACGGACCTCCTCCGTGTCCCTGAACACGCGTATCCCCTTTTCCTTCATGAACACATAAAGGACGTCGGTGATGTTGTACCGGGTGTCAGGTCCCCTGAAGCTAACGAACACATCGTGAGCTGATCCGTCGGGGGTGTTCACAGTGCCGCGGCTAGTCCCTGCTTCGGATGTCCCCGCCATCCAAGGCAGATCCCTAATTTCCAATCTTTAATAAAAAATGGAAGGGAGAAAGGAGTAAGAGAGAGAGAGAGAGCGCTTGATGATGATGATGATGATGATGGATGGGTTTAGAAGGAGAGGGTTTGGGAAAATGGTGTTTGGGTGAGGGTTGGGATGGGATTAGAGGGAAGAAGGGCGGAGGTGGAAGACTGGACTGGTCTTTTGTAATCAGTAATCAGTAAGCTCTGTTTCTTTAACTCCCCCCACCGTCCCTGTTTAAATTTAAAAATGCCAGAACATAAGAAAATGAAATGGGGGAGGGTGTGACCGCCGACCACGCCGAAAATGGGACCCAGACGACCTCTGACCGACCAGCTTTGCTGCCCCCCCCCCCAAAATCACGGGCGAGTGATCTGACACACAGATACTTTGGGCCTCCTGGGTACCGGGTAAGGCCGGTGTGCTGCGCCTTGACTCGGCCCTCGCCACTAACCGACAGCTGTTCGTCCGTCTTGATTGTCGAATAAAATAAAGAAATAAATGAAGATGTTCTCCGTCTCTTCAGTTGTCGTTTTGTGGGTCCGGGTCCTGTGACCGGAGGACTATTTGTTGCGCGGGAAGGAAAAGTTGTATGTTTTTCTTATTTTCTTTGGCGCACAGTTCTACCTTAAAACCAAAATAACATTTGGATACGAAATGTGATTTCTCTCGGAAAGTGGGACCAAAAACTTTAAAGGAACGAGAGAGATGCCCTCCCTCCCACCACTCCCAATTGGTGTGGGAGTGGCGGGTTTTGTTTTGTTAGGGCAGACTTGACTGAAGTAGATAATTGGGATGGATTCGATACAAGTTTTTTCCTCATATATTGGGCTTGAAAAGTAACTAGAGGCCCATTGAGGTTCAACTAGTCAAGCCCATTAAAGAAAGGAAGGAGCCCATGTGTTGTCCAGGTTTCGAAACCATGGGGGGAGCTGATCTCGTCAAGAGTGGAGGAATGATGTCATCGGGAGTGCCCTCTAGAGGACGCTAAGAAGCCCAATGACTCCTCTGTTCACACCTCGAAGTCAAGGGCCAGGTCCCTTTCCTTCCTCCTTTTTGAGTCTTGGGTTTTGAAGTGTTTTTTTTTAATCATTCGTAGACTCGGTTGTGATCGTGGTGGGTGTTTGATAATTATTTCAGTCGATGCCTCGTGGGGGTTTAGGATTTTATAGTTCTGTTACATGGCTAAATTATTTCCCAAGATAAAGGGAGTCTGGGCCCATGAAATGGGCAGGCCGGAACCGATTACCGAGCCGGAGCTATATGTGCAGAAAGTGAGATGAAAACATTAAGATCGTGGTTAGGCCCACCGACAAGCAAAGTTTTCGCTAGAGAGTTAACTATAGCGAAGTCAAGAAAATAAATCATGATTAGGGATTGGTACATTCAAGCAGGTCATGCAAGACGATGAGTAAAATCTAGTCCAGAAAGACAAACCATGATGAAGAGCCAGAGTGTTAAGAAGAATAAATGTCAAGCAAGGATAATGGACTGTCATCCTAATTTTGTCAAAAGGAATAAGTCAAGACGAAGATGCCAAGTGAGGACGAGGGACTACAATGAGGATACAATGAAAGTTGCGAGTAAAGAGTCAAACACACGTCCCACCACTAAATTCGCATAATAAGGAAACGTAACCTATAAACTGAGATACATAAATTGGTAGTTATAAGTAATGGCTTTGTATAAATTCAACCTAAGCAGAAGACGCAATAATTACTTTTAAGAGTCTTGAAGACTTGAATTATTCATAACATTTTCTCTCTTTTTCTTTCTACGAGCACTAGATTTATGTGACATATTAAGTGTCTACTTCAAGGTTAGTGTATTTGTTTCGTGTTTTATTGTTTAATGTTCAATTATAAAATTTTAGAGACAACGGTTAGAACTCAAATCGAACCCCCTATTTTTCGTAGTTAAATATTTTACGACGTGTTTTTTACATGAATATGTCTCTGGCGACCATAATTGGAGTAGATCTTGTTAGTAATGACTAAAATGATTAATAGAAATTCTACAAATGCAGAAGACCCATTAGATGGAGGAAAGTCCAAGGAAGCATTTGTAAATTTGGGTGACAATGCTAGATGTTCGAATGACGGATTGGCAAATGTCCATCCGTTTGATGTAGGCAACATAACCCATTCGTAGATTTTTTTTTTTTCAGATTAAATACAACAATTGGTCAGGGTATTAATATCTGGACAACAAAGGATGATAAACACACTAAACGCACCGAATGAGTTTGTGAGGCATAGTAACACTTTTGGCAAAAGTGTCCTTTCCAATGTTCAGATGGGCAACCCTTCTCGAGAAGCTCTTAGACTAGTTGTTGTTAAAGGAAAAATAAAGGTAAAATTTCAATATATGTAAATGTACGATCCTGATGGTGTGGAAGTTGATATCAATGAACACGGTTTATAATCAGGACAGCTACAAATGCATGCTCGCATTTAATTCCCTTCTTTACCAAAGATCCCGATGAGACTGATTCCATCAGGAAATTAGGGTCAATAAGCTATGCTCCTTCACATCGTCGACGAGAAAGCTTTTGCCCTCGCCAGGGCTATCAAATACATAACAACGTAGTCCGAAATTTGCATGCTCATGCACCTAATATAAATGGAGGAGATGATATGTACTTAGAAATCGTCCGGTACGTTGCTTGTTTGGTGGGGCAGTTAGTCCGCATAAACGAGTGAGGCGAAGAAATTGAAAAATCATGTCACTCTAAACTCTATATGATATAGAATTACTACACTTTGTTATAAAATTATGGCATTATCATTGTCACTCACTCTCTTCATCAAGTAAATGCATGTTTGTATGTTAATAGTGAGGGAACAATTCATCGCTCTTTGATATCGATAAACTACTAGCTGGGCAAAGGTTCTATGTAATTTAGGGATAGTTATAAGCTGGTGGCTGGCTATGATTGGACCAGGTCGAGTGGGAATCATGAATAACGATGTGGTTGAGCTGAACAATATGCACAGGCAGGTACTTGATATGATCGCCAGGTATTTTGCTTCTTTTTGAGGTTGATTGCTCTATGTTCTCTTTGCATGGACATACTCTTCAATGCCTGGTTTCCATTTTCTCCAAGATAAGCTTGAGCCTCTTGAGGACTTAACTCTATGCCTTTCAAAAACATCTCATGGAGGGAAGTCTCTCTTTCTTTCGTCAACAGCTCGAACAGCACAGTAGTAGGACCAAGACCATTCGAAGGTAGGTGGCCCGCCCCTCCTAGAACAGTCATGTTTGACTGGGCTTACACACGTTCGCTCACTTACGCTGTCCCTTCTCAGCTCACCCTAGCCCCCGGCCTTTTGCTCTTCTAATGTTAAGCTCCAAAGCTTCAATGGGAAAGATTCTACTTTAACCAACTGGATTTTGAGCTCATCAATCAACGGCTCCTAAACTCAAAAGGAGGAGACCCGGTAGTTGGGGAGATCGAATTCCAAACTTTTCTTAAGCGTGTTGATTTGGTTTCTATTGGCTTTGTTTTGATTAGGTTATCCACACTGAAGCGTACATTGGACGATCAAAGGTCGAATCTGCTGCTGCTACCTGTCGGGCGTAAGTGCTCCTACAAAAGAGCCGAAACTTTTTGCATATTAATTTTATCTGTGTCGGCGATTGAGCATTTCCTTCTGTGTGACATCGGTGGTATGGCGGTTTCAGCATAAATTACAGTTTGGAGGTCATAGAACACCGAGAGGCCTTGCGGACCTCTAATGCACTTGAAATTTTGAGCAAGTATGACATTGTAGTTGATGCAACCGACAATGCTCCAAGCCGATACATGATCAACGATTGCTGTGTTGTCTCGGGAAAGGTATAGTAACGTACAAATAAACTAGTTTTCTGGTGGCCGTTTGTCTTCCAGGTTCTCTCCTAGTGGACTGTCAACCCTGTTTTTCAATCAGTTTGTCTTGTTTGGCACATCCAGGTCCTTTGCGTGTCACAGAAGATACTACTTTTTCTTTTGGGGGGGGGGGGGGGGGGGAATGTTAGCCTAACTACCTTGAGATTGATCTTTTCTCGTTTATACCATACAGCCCCTTTTATCTGGTGCTGCCCTTGGATTGGAGGGTCAGGCAATAGGAAAGCAGCATCCAGTCACCCTACAGAATGTTGAGATTTCCATTTAAAATTTTGTGTATAATAATTTGTTTGTCTGACATTCACAACATGCTCAATGACTGAGGATGAAGTTTAAATACATGATACTCATAAAACACCACAACTTCTACAACTGTTTTTTTATCATTACCTTTTGAATGAAATAATTATCCATCAAAGACACACGACTTCACTCTAACTATAGTCATACAAAACAAATTAGAAGAATTGTCACTCTAATTTATCAGCAAGTGTATAGCAAATATTTTAAAATGAAAATACATTATTGTTATGATCTTCCATAATTGTGTCTTTTGATATAGCTGAAAAATCTTCTCATTACGTTTAACTTTAAATAAAAATATATTCCCTTCAAGTAGTTGATTTGCAAGTTTGCATATCACTTGATCAGTACAAGCCAGGGCACAGCTACAAAAGATACGACTTCAAGATTAGGAAATATCTTCTCTGCAAATATTTGTAAGGTTAATGTTACACGCATACGAACATTTGCTCTCGTACATCTCGCTAGCCGAGAGCATACTCAAAAGAAATTTGCATATAGAAGATATACAAAGATACAGATTTGAAGACGCAATTTTCACCACTACAATCAACAAGCATTACCCACCAATTGTAACTCACATAATGGGTCTTTCAGTAGTTTCTCATTGTAAGTACCAACATCAATCATCACTAGAAGTGCCTGGAATTGAAGATTACAAAAGAAAAACATTTGTGAATCAATGCCGAGATGTTCAAGACGAGCAACATTATACTTAAAATAGAATGAAAAGGAAAAGTTGCAAATGAAAGATAATTGTCAAGAAGCGAAGCACCGAAGCGGTCTTTCTCAGTATTGCTTTGAAAAGCCTTTTTCCATAAGATATTGGGTGCAGGCAAACTCATAAGATTTTACTCAAGAAAAATGGATAGGAAATGGTAAATATTAGGTCCACAAATTTCACAAAGTCGACCCAAATTTGGAGCCAAATTATGAAGAATAAAACAAGTATTAACCTGCCCCAGCAACCCAAAAATTGGATAAAATGAGTACAAAATGCCATGATCTCACTCTTTGAGGGTTTATTCCAGCTGTAGTGCCCAATATCAATTTCAATTCCTTGAATCCCCAGATCGCCAAGACTCAATATTCTACTTCCATTTGTGACAATGATCATGTCAACTTGCCTAGGAATTCATGTTTTCAGGACATCTCCACCAAACTTCTAACAGAGTAACACTAAGGTTTGCCATTCACCAATTTTTTAGATCATCTGAGTCCACTGATATTTCTTTAATTGTATCTATCGAAAGAAGTACCTCAGGATTGGGTACATAAAATTATTTCCATGCATTAGCGACTTTGACGGAAAATAGCAAAAGGTAGATTAGTTTAATAGTAATACGAATATTATATTTGTTTTTAGATTTCATGAGAGTAGTTGCTATTACACCTACAACGGAGCTTCATGAGTGATGTCAGAATATCTAACTTACATATTTGACACTGTTTTGGGTGACACAATTCTTCGTCTACTGTTTTGCTCGAATTTTACTAAAGCAGAGGATGCCAGCAAATCCTGTTTGGCAGCCTGACCGCTTTTCTTTGTATCTGTAGTTCATTTCTTGGAGAGAAACGGGAGGGTTTTTCATGGAGCATGTTTAATTTGTTTATTTAATTTTTTTATTAGATATCTAAAGGTTGCTAGATTTATGTGGATCTTTCTCAAGGTTTGCACTGTCCTGTCCCTATGCAGAAGAAGGTACCCGGATATCTCTAGAAAAACTTATGGATACTTGGTCCCTAATGGTAAAGTCCCCATTCTAAAATATGGTTATGATTCTAACAGAAGTAAGCAAACACTGCAATCCATAGGAATATTAGGCATTGAAAACCCCAACAACAAAAGACATGAAAAGAAATAGCATTAACGGGTAAATTAGAAAAACATACGCAATCCATAGTTACTATTCGTAACACAAATAAGAAATGAGAAAGAAAGAAGCAGCAAAAGAGATAACATACGCATGTATTCAAGGAAACTTCCCAAAGGATTAAGATGGAGAGATCAGATGGCTCACTTCATAATACATTGTTTCATTTCTATCATGGAGATGGTTTAGAATTCGCCACATTGCCAAGAGCAGTAGGATCAAATGGGCCATCTTAACTTGTTCTTCTATCCTCTTCAAATCAGCCAAATGTCAATGCAGTTTTTGTTGGTTCCAATGTCGATACATGGTAATACACCACAAAAGCAAAAAAGTGAAGCATTTCACTTTCCAATATAGCAGAAAAAAAAAACTCAAAATGACCTACGTGCAGTAGATCCATCTGCTCTACCAACGTCATAACTCGCCTAAAAAGGCTCAGGACAATGCAACCAATCCATACACACATAATAAAAAATGCTACGCCATAATCATCGTATATCTTCTAAATCTTATAATGACTAAGCCTTAATATGATTGTAGTTTTGCTTTGTTTGGAGGTTTAGGAAGAATACCATCAATCTTTGTTTGGAGGTTTATCAAACATGATTTATTCCCCTCAATTATCTAACTTTAGAAGGAAACCTGGCTGGTGATATACACCAGATATTTCAGAAGAATATGGTTTGTTTACATTTTAAACACATTTTAAAGACAAAGTGAAGGATTGACAGACCATCCACAGAGTGGTATATTAAAGGCTAATAGAATGTATATTCATCATTGAAGGAATTCACACGCTCAGACTCTTTCATGGATCTCAACCTACACTTACCGAATCACTTTCCAACTTATTACACAAACAATTGCATTATCCACTGAAATGCCTACTATGAGTAAAGGAATTGCCATCTAATCATTAAACCATGCTTACATTTCATAGGCAGCTATATGAAGCTTTTCATACTAAGCTGCAATTTTCAAGCTGTGACCCGGGATACCAAGACAAAACGAGGCTCAATTTTAGTAGACCATTCGAAAAGGCATCTGATTCTACTATAATCGGTCAAGTAATCACTCCAGGGCAAAAACTAAGCTAAGCTAAGGAATCATCTGAGTGACAGCGAAAAACACGCTCGATCTGCTGCACGGGAGACATGACATTTGGCGGAAGGAGGCCACGGAGGTCCAGCAGATCCCTCTCCGTCATGGAAAACGCCGTCCCCTACACCCACAAAGGCAATCCGGTCACTCCCTTAGCCTGACGTCAGATTGAACACAAACTTCCCCTTGTTGAAGCCAGGGGTCATGGAGAATGTCCGTGCTCCACTTGTGGATGATCGCAGGGCCGTCGTGGTGAAATGCCTCATGGGAACCGCCCCAGCGGCTGCCCTGACCTGGCCGTGGGAGTTGGGGATTGCGATCACATATCCTCAGTAACGGGGTCCGACCACAATCTTCGAGAGTTGGCATATCGGTCGGGAGTGGACATTGATGAATAATATGACTGATTGAATGAACGAATGAATGATTGTTGGTAAAAATGGATTCGCTTAAGGAGTTTTTGGCTTCGAAAGTTGTTGTAAGCATTCATTTTCATAGGAAAATCAGCTATTTGGAATTTTATTAGAAAAAAAAGTGATTAAATGATAAAATTTCAAAAAACGTGACAAAAATTTAATAAAAATAGGAAAATAATTTAAAAATATTTCATATATGAAAATCAAATTGAAATATTATGAATCATTTTAGCAAAATTATAACAATATTTATACTTACTTATATTTTAATACAGAGTATAAAATTTTTACTTTTAATTCAAATTTTAATGAACAAATAAGTAAGAATTATTCGATTATGGAAAAAAAATTGTATTTTTATGTAAGTTTTGCAAAAATAGCTTTCCACCTTAGGTCTAAATAAGCTTATGAAAAAATGTTACAAATGGAAAACCTATTTTTTTTTTCTCTCTTGTCTCTTAATGGCGTTGCAAAGATTCTTATTTCAGTTCCTCAAACATCCCAATACATATAGTCAATATAATTAACTATCCTAGTTCCATATGCCCCATAAGTTATGTCATTTGAAAGCTTAAGTATTTAACTTTTAATGTTTCTAACGAGTAAAAAACATGTGTAACAAATATTAAACTTATTGTATACAACATAAATACTTAGGCAATGGAGCATCTAGGAGTTTGCACTCACATACCTGACTTAGGAAAAAATTGTTTTAAGAGGCGATAAAAAAATTCGAGTATCCGGATAAAGTCTCCCTCAAAGTTATGACTTTTAAAACACCCCTAACTTGTCACTTGGAGCGACGATTTTCACTAAAACTGGAGAAAGTTTTCCCTTACGTGAGTATAACTGAGTTTAGAATGACGAATTTAGCCGAGTATAATCAGAATTTTTTTTGTTGCCCCTTCTTTACTCATTTCTTTTCTTCAAACAGGGTATTTACGTGCAAAACGCGAACATTCAGATGAGATGGGTACAATCCTCATATATAGGCTGCCATGAAAGCATTATATAACGCGCACATCTTGATTCTAGCACGAAGTTCGACTTCGCATTGCCGCGAGACAAACCCATGTGAAAAATTTATACATGGGAGATGGGGAAGTTTTGGATTCGTGAGTTTGGTTTGCATTCAATGCTAAAGGAAAGAAGAAGTCCTCCTCATCCATTCTAAGAAGGAATTAAAGTTGGGGTGTGAACTTCAATTATTGGTCATAGTCAACTTGATATATAAATATCACATGCCCCGTGAAACACAAGAAAAGACAACTCATTGGTACCATTCCGAGTAAATATATCGATATTTGGAAGATTATGTCTCGAGGAAAACTTAATATCAATCCATCCAAACCTGGATCATAGTTCCTCTAAGAATATTAGATGTATGAGATTTACATTATAACACAACGTTCATTAATTATACATATTGTTCTTGGGTTTTATTCCATTTTAACGTAGTTGGAGAAAAAAATTCATGAAATAAAATAGATAGTTTTAAAGTTCCGGAAATAAAGCATCTGGACTTATAAAGTCCGACTTTGCTAATGAAAAAAGACGGCTTTATAAAGCCCGACTTCAAAAACCACTTAAGGAAGTCGAACTTTATTCCGACTTTCCTTTTTTTACATTTTTATTTTTGAAAATCGAACTTATGAAGTCCGATTTCCATTTTTAGTAAAATCAGATTTTATAAGTCCCGTTTCAAGACTTTATCTCCGAATTTTCAAAACAATTTATCATATTTCATAAAATTTTTTTCCTCCATTGTACTATTTAGGTTCAGAATGAATCGTACAACCGCAAGCCTTCCAACTACTTCAAAAACTTCCGGAACGCCCTAAAGTTGAGGCTTAGGTCTTTAGGTAGATTTTGTGGTCTTAATTCAATGTAATCTAATCTTAGACCGACAAAATCTGGTCTAGAAAAAGTTATTGCTCCACTAACCATTGCTATTTCTAGCATCTTACTTTTATTTTTGTGCCTTAATATTTGGTGGGGCATCATTATTATTTATTGAATTTCAAGTTGAGACACAACTTTCCCACTTTCTTTTTCCTATTTCTTTTTTTTTATTGATTTCCCTCTTGTTTTTTTATAGTTAGCCAATGACAGAAGAAATGTTTTCCCAAAAGAATCCTTACATTTTTGTGGCCTAAAATGAGTCCACGTGATTTCTTAATCGGACTACAACCAAATACCACGGTGAGAGGTTTGTTTTATTATAACGTTAGTTAGCAAAAAATACAGGTTTTGAAATTCCTTAAATAGGGTGATATATCGTTGTTGAGAATAATGAATTCCAAATTTAAACAATTACGATTTACTATTTTATTGGGCAAATTATTTTTCCGACTAATAATTCATGTATGAAAATGTATACAGGATGTGTACAAAACAAACCCCAGTGTCTATCAGAGTATCTAGAGATACTCATAATATCCAGGGAACTTGAATGTTAGAGCCGCGTAATTGCTTAGGTATTCATCCCTCATACTAAAAGAAGTGAGTCTGGGCACTTCTTGGGATGATTCTATCATCCACCGGATTTCATCTACAGGAATAGACCTTTGCTCAGCTATCTATTCAATAACCTTACAAACTTCTGGAATCTTAATCAAAGGATTACTAAATAGGTAACCCTCATCATTCTTAAAGATTCCTCTCAGTTGATCTATTGGGTCTTCATAGACTGATAGAGACACCTGTCTATACCCGAAAATTCTTCCCGAATGTTGTGTCGACGGCCAAGAATCAACAGATCTCTGAGCCATATCCTCATCTAGTGGTGGTGTAGAGGCTTCCACTGGTCATGGAATTATTACCTCAGCATCCACATCACTTGCTCTTGAGATTGGGCTCTCTCAGAGACAGCGCTCTCATAGACAATTGTTTATCAAGCCTAGGAATACTAGACAACGGTTCTCCTAACATTAAGGTAATCCGATTACCTCTTTATTGGATGTTTGCCGGGCTAATAGGTCTAGAGCTCGTAGAAGGCTTAGTCATCACCCAACTTCTGGGTCAGGTTAATTCCAAAGGATTCATCCAAAAATTTGGATGCTTGTACAAGTCTGTATATAATTCTGGTATGATACGACAAAAATTTGGCTTGGGGATTCATTTTGTCCATATTCGATAACTTTAATCTCAAGGTTAATGAATTCCCCAAACATCTGTCGTTCAAGGCCATCAGGTAATTTGGATGGACTTGAAACCATACAGGACCATGTGCTATATTGGCTCGTATTCGTAATATCGGCTGATCTCTAAACTCTCTCCATCGTTTATCGATCAGCGCTGCTACCACAGGACTGTCCGCTGGAAGATGAAATAGCGGGATGAATCCGACCTGGATCAATCCAATGTGTATGTAGTTGTACACACCTTTTACACATTGCATAGTTTCCCTAATGCGTTGTACATTGAGTAATGTAATATCCAGAGTCTCAAGTTTCGTTGTTGTAACTTGAGCCGTTGCCTTTGTTTGTGAGATGTTTACTATTAATATGAAATTGAACCTCGAAATATTGTAGACATCTCTAACATTAATGTTAGGCAACGTCCATCCAAAGATCGTTTGGGATGGATCTTCGTATTGGTGTGCTTCTTCAAGTACCTAACTCGTTAATTCTAAAGGAACCAATTCGTCACCATATCCATTCGCTTCTACTCTCATCATGAATAAATACGATGTCCAGAGATTAGATTCATCTTCAGAATCTGTATCATAATTTGATACTACCCCTAGATTGATTCTACTTCCGAGTCTAAATCACAAATATCGATAAGCCTGGATTTCTTCTTCACAACTCATGTCATCTAGAAAAACCCTCCTGAGCCTTTCTTTCCTCTGGTATTTCTGAGGACATGTATCCGCTTTGTGGGCTTTTGACCCACAAATCCAACAACAATTGTAGCTGCTCAACGGTTTTCCTTTTGGATACTTTGGTTCTCTGCCTTGCTTTCGCTTAAAGGCATCAATCATATCTTTGTCCTTAAGGTTATCCCGTCTCCTTACAAACCTTTTGGGTTTGTAAGAAAGACACCTCCGTTGGATGTCCTTGTTTGGCCACACTTTCCTTTTATTATATCCAATAAACTTTCGTTTCTTAGAAAAGTGTCTTGCCCTCTTTGGCTCACCAAAAGTAACACAACCATACCTCCTAGGCACATACTATATTTGAGAGCAATAGCTCTTACATTGGTAGGGAAGCTTTTTAACTGCTTCTTTTACCTGGACCTCAGTACACGCTTTTCTCATCGCGTACTTGACCTTCAAATTTTACCTCCTAGTCCAGGAACTATCTTTTCCTCCATTTGAAGTAATCCATAGGACTTTTGTGCTACTTCTGGCCAGGGCTCGAGAAGTTTTGCAAAAAAGGTTCCTAATATGAACTGTTGAAATACTACGTCTAAATTGTAGTAATACCTCTGAAACTCGCAGACGTAGTTACCAAACAAAGCACAGATTAGAGATTTGCAGCTTAACCAGAGCAGTTAAAGATTGCTCTTGTTCCACAAATTTCAATGGATAAAAGATGCCACAAAACTCTCGTGTTAGTGCATCAACAATAATAGCCAGCACACCATCAACCTACAATGCCTAATCTGTCTTTTCTTTGATGTCCGTATGGGCAACCAAAGACTTCAAATATTTCAGCGCTATCCCCATGAGGGCTGCTATACATAATTCATAGACGATTCAGGGTGTAACCATGTGGCAGATGCAGTTATTCGAATTAATGATAGCCATTCATCTATTCTTTTGAATACATGCTTTCCATAATCAATGTCCAGAAAAGCACCGGAAGAAATTATGTCTTTATTAGCGGACAAAAGTTCGTTATAAAAGAGCTTCTTGCACACCCCCCTTTTGAAGCAGATATCATTATTGGTAATGCTTTTCTTAAGGGACAAAAGGAAAACCGTCCTTTTGTGCAGGGTAAAAATCAATACCCTAAGTAATCCCTAGTTATGGTTGAAATTTGGATTCTATCCGGTAAAAGTGACGGAGTATTGTGGTGATTCACCATGTGAGAAGGCTTTTAGAGTGCGAGCTCTACGTGGTGAGTACACGGTTGAAAATGATGAACGTGTGCAAACCTTGTTTTATCCAACGAATACCCGGACTTGTAGCTGGTATAACGTCTTGCTTCCTAAACAAGGAGTGTGTATGGCAGTTCAGTTGACTGGAAAATAATGGGATAAGTTTATGGTTAAACTTGCCGACAATTTCAGTGAGGATCCATTAGAATTGTGAAGTCATAATGGCCTTAAAACAATACTCGAATTAAAAGATCCCAAAACAATCATAAGAGCCAGAATATCACATATACGGTTGAGATAGTTGAGGCGTTTGACAAACAAATTCCCGAGTTGCTTGGAAAGGGCTTGATAAGCGACAATTACAGTCCACATTCTAGTCCTGCATTTATGGTGATAAACCATGCCGAACAGGATCATGGCAAAGCACAAATGGTTAGGGATTATTGTCAGCTTAATCAAGCTACAAAAGACGATGGCTATAAGATTCGTACTGTGGGAGATCTGATTGATAGAATCATTTTGAGCCAACCGAAATTCACTTCCAAATTTGACAGGAAAAGTGTATACTGGTAAGTCAAGATGGAAGAGGACTCGATTCCTCTTACTGCATTCAATGTTCCGCATGGAATGTTTGAATGGTTGGTGATGTTGTTCGATCCGAAGAGTGCTCCAGGCGCGTTTCAGCACAAAATGGATAATGCCTTCAAGCATGTCCGAAATTTTTTGTGTAATCTATATTGTCGATGTGCGAGTCTATAGTCAAACTGAAGACGAACACATGAGGCGCCTTAATTTTTCCCAAGATTTAGGAAGAATTTCTAAGAAAACTTCTTCTAAGAATCCTTGATTGAAGAGTTAGTCTTGGAAATTAATGCTTCAAATGAATTCTAGGGTGCAGTACTCAAAATAAGATGAAGAAAACCAGAACCCATTTGTAAGTATTGGTGGGGTTGTTTCAAGGGGTACGAACTCCGATAGCCGATATATGAAAAAGAGGTATTTGCCTTAAACTACGGAATAAAGGCTTTTTACATCTTTTTGGCACCAAAGAAATTCTTAGTGCGGTCTGACTCGACTTATGTAAAATGGCTCATGAGTCAGAATTTAAAAGAGGTTAGGCAGACTTTTTGAGGTTACAAGAGTATGAATTCGATGTTGAGTTTATTCAGTCGGACAAGAACATAATAGCTGACTCTCTCTAGAGAACTTACGGATGGATCCCCCCGCGAAGAAGAAGATTTGCTGGGAATGCAAGCAGGAGGGGCACTCCAAGACGGTAAAGTTGAGGATATTTTTGATAATTAAGCCTTACGAAATGCCCTGCGACTAGAATCCCCTCCACCATGCGGTCTAAAAGTATCTTTCCTGGGACTACCAAGAAGGACGACAACAGTGATCTTGTTCCCACATCCCCGACAGAGAATCCACAGCAGACAAGGGTATAAGAATAATCAGACATTCTCTTTTTCCCAACGGTTTTCTGTGGACAATGATCTTCCCTAAGTGGCCACTGCTTTCATGCTTCTAATGATCAATTCCATCCCATCGAAATCAATCCAGTTTTCAACTAAATCAGTTGGACCCAACAAAAAGGCCAAGCCTCATCTTCTTCTTGCCCCATCATTCTTCATTTTTTAAGAAACGGAAAAGGAACCGGATACCAGACGAAGAGGGGATCTCTGCTCTTTTTCACCCCGGGGACTTCACTTAGAAAAGAAGAGGACATTGCCATCTTCTTCATCACAAACAACTACAGACCACCACCATTTTTCAAAATTTCCCTCTTTGTCACGTCTTTTCCCAAACTTCCTGACCCTCCAAGATCAAGCGTTCCCATTTCCAAGGTAAGCCTAGCGACCACATGCACACCCCTTGAAACCAACCTTCAACCAAGCCACGAAGAACCTTTCCTGAAGGCTGTCTCAAGGCGAACACAAGCAGGAAGACTGGACTTCATCCACACGGGAACTGAGAGCTTCATCATCAACACAAAGCAGGCAGCTATAGATACATGGTGGTGTTATTCGATGACTACCGAAGGAATGTCTTCCTAGACTTTATGTAGGAGAGGTCAGAGATTTTACAGAAGTTTAGAGAGTTCAAGCTCAAGGTAGAGAGCCGCTTGCAAATGAACCTGAGGTGTCAGCACACCGACAATGGGAGAAAGTACACCTCCAAGTAGTTTATAGAATACCATCATCATCAATCAAACAAAGGGTTGGGTGGGGGGGACACCATCAATTGATCGTGTTTGTGGGGTGTAATTTTTGTTATAACGCTCAAAAAACTAGTTATCATGACAATCCTTTAGTATAATTAAAAGAAATAGATTCTCTTTAACTTTCTGGAATATTAATCCCATGTTACTTCAACAAGAAGTTAGTAAACTGAGTTACTTCAACGAGAAATGTTTAGTGAAATTAGTGTGGTCAGCAATCCTAGTCGCGAAATCAGTTCTCAATCAAAAACATCGATGTCAAACAAATGTAAAATTTATAGGTAATAATAGGATTCGAACTTGGGACCTCCAAGTGAACCCTCGATGCCCTAACCACTGGGGTGTCCCTTAAGGGACAACTTCATTCGTGGCTTACTTTAAACACGAGAGTGTATATATAATTACATAGCAAATCATGTTGAAGCAAATGCATCTAATCCCTAATATCAATTTGTGGGATGAGTCGGAGGTGGGGCCAATATTTCCCTTTGCCCTTCCTGAATTTCTCCTTCAACAAGGGACAGCTTGAAATGCTGAAACATTCTAGGGAGTCAGGGAGTCCATCGTCAGGCAACTGTTTCAGCCTCTCACAATTATTAATAGTCAAAGATTGAAGGGAGGTGAGGTGGTGTCTGAGTCCCTCACCCATCCTATCCAACTTCTTCATTTCCCCAATAGTCAATCTCAAAGGGGATGAAGGGAGGAGGCTACTCCAGTCTGCATCATTAGGAGGAAAACACTCCATCTCATCCACGCATCCCATCCCTCCCTCAATCAACAATTCTTGTAAGGTGGAGAGACCCCTCAATCCCCACTCCTCGATTGGTTGACTCAGATTTCGGCATCTCCCAATCCAAAGAGTCTCCAAATTGGGAGGCAGACCTCCTCTCGGTGGTAAGCTCGTGATGCCTTCGCATTGCATAACATACAGTGATTTAAGGCATGTTAGTTGGTGCATTTCGGTAGGAAAAGACTCCACCTTTGGACAATTTGTAAGATATAAACTCGACAGGTTACAAGGGAGATCAGGCAAACTCGTAACGCCTTTGCAGTCACCAATAACTAATGTTACGAGGGATGTGAGGTGGCGCATGTCCTGAGGCAAATACTTCACCTTTGGACAACTGTCAAGATATAAAGTGGACAAGTTGTAAGGGAGTGAAGGGACTATCTCCATCTCCAATGCTGGGCAATTTTCAAGCTTAAGATAGGTGAGGGCAGACATTTGTTGCAAGCTATCTGTGAATGTCGTTAGGCTTGTGCATGAGTAGATCTCCAATTCCCTTAGAGACCGAGAGAAGGGACTACCAACACCAACTAATGTCGTAATCGACACCAGTCCATCCAAATTCCATAGGGATAGCTCCTCGAGAGAATCCGGAAGCCTGCTGCTAATCATCTGTAACTGCGGCAGTCTCGGACAACAGCCAAGTACCAGTTTTTTCAACGAAGGAGGCAGTCCCCCACGGGGTAAGGAATTGAGCTTCTCACAATCAAAAACACTCATCTCAATAAGAGATGTAAGCCCACATAAATCATCCGGCAGCTTCTCCATATCTCCACAATGACTTATTTCAAGATTCTTTAGCTTAGGTAGAACCTGTTCCCCTCCACCCCCTTCCACCAAGGACTTAAATCGAGGACAACTCTAAATCCTCATCTCTTCGAGCTCAACCCAAGTGGTCGACAAACTCCCCTCAAAGTGAACCAGCTCTGGGATTTTACTAATTTTCATCCTGGTCATCAAAGTAAGGCCTACTAGACATTTTAAAAGTCCCTCATCGCAGTCGTCAATATTAATCTCTACGAGGGATGGAAGGCTAAGACTACACCCTCCTTTCAGTTTGGGACACCTCTTCACAATTAGCTGACGAAGGCAGGGGAATGGCTGGTCATTCTCATCCCCTCCATGGGACGACCACTGCTCCCAAGCACCCATGTCCTCGAAGCTCAAGCTCCTCAATGACCGAAAAAATGGCCTTCTAGACCCGTAAAACTCAGGACCTATGGTAGATATCCCTTCAAGACTGATCGTTTCCATCCTTTCCAACAAGGGGAGTTGTCCAAAGGCTGGCAATGAATCCACACTTCTGCAACCAGTAAGGGTTATGCTCAAGATATTTTGCAAACAACTCTGATTATTAAACCAAGATGGAAATCTTTTGCCCCGGTAGCGACGTATAATGAGGGATTCAGTCTTTCTCGGAGGTTGCAAATGGTGGATGAGCCTGAATTGATGCTGATCTTCACGAGAAATTTCGGAATTGGATCCCCAGTCCAAGCTTATTTTCATAACCGCTTCCTTACCAAATAGATTGGCAATCCTCGCATCTTCAACGTCATCTACATTCAGCAAATTATGAATGTTCAATTCTCGCTGAAGATATCCGAGTGGTCCCAGCTGCTTCAACTCTTGACCGGCTTCGTTCCCCACGACAAAGTCAGAAAGTATCTCAAGATTGGTCAGATTACCGATCCGCGGTGGCATCTCCTGCAACTTACTTGTGCCGATTATGTCGAGGTGGAGAAGATTGGATAGCTTGAGAATGTTTCTCGGCAAAATCTTAAGCATCTTACAACCTCGAAGTAAGAGAGATTGCAATTCCACCAAGTCACATAGTGATTCCGGTAGAATTTGGATATTTGTATGAGAAAAATCAACCGAACGCAATAATTTCAACTCTCCAATCTGGTCGGCGACCTGCGTAATTTGAAAGTACCGCAAGGACAAATGCTTGAGGCTCTTCATATGCACGATCAAGTCTTGTATCACATCCTCCGAAACAAAGACATTTGGATGTGGGTCTTCGGAGATTTGAAATGGAATGAACGTTCTTAATTTCTTCATTGAGCGGAACACCTCAAATCTTTTCGAAAGACAGCTTTCATAACGTGTTGTAACCATTGCCGCATAACGCACTTTGTCGAGAGACCCTTCATGGGAGGTGGAGCCTTCTTTATCTTCATCGGAGCTGAAACATGAGCAGGCGTCAATCGATTTTACGAGATCGTTTATGAGATCATGCATTGAATAGCGGGTCTTCTCATCTCTTGCTTTTTGAAGGAGCGACGCAGCCTCCAACCGACGAAGATTTTCCTTCCCCACCTCGTGGTAGGTTTTTGCAGTTCCTTTTTGTAATAAACCTTGTATGATCCACAATTGAATTAACTCATCTTGGTCGAAAATGTAATTCTTCGGGAATAATGCACAAGCTACGAAACATCTCTTCAAATGACTGGGAAGGTGGATGTAACTCAACTTCAATGCCGGAGGGATCTTTCCACCCTCTCTGTCCCAAGAACTATGAGCTAACACAAGCTTCCATTTTTCATCGTCACATTCGAAACGCAACATTCCTCCGATGGTCTTAATAGAAAGAGGCAGCCCCTTACACTTATTTGCCAATTGAATGGAGATCTCCTGAAGCTGTGGGTGGCCTTCAAAGTTTTGCTCACCAATGGAGTGATAGGCGAGCAGAGACAAGCACTCCTCCAACGACAAGAATTCCAACTGCTTCGGATGACGATCACCCATTAGTCTGGCAACGTTGAAGCTTCTTGAAGTGAGCAGAATCCTGCTTCCTTTACTCCCGGAATACAAGGGCTTCAGCAGAGACTCGAGCTCGTCATACTTATCGTTCCACACATCGTCCAATACAATCAGGAACTTCTTTCCTGATAACTTCTCTTTCAGAGAACTTTGAAGCTGATTCAGATCCTTCTCCACACCGAAAGAAGACTGGTGTACTTGGTCTAGGATGCTCTTCGTGATGGCGGCCTTGTCAAAGACATCGGAGACACAAGCCCAGGCTTTTACGGTGAAGTTGGCCATTTTCAACGACTCGTGATTATACAACTCTTGTGCGAGGGTAGTTTTACCGAGTCCGCCCATCCCCACGATAGAAACTACGTTAAAGGGTCGGACAGTATCGTTGGTTGCTTCGGATCCAGTCAAACGGGTGAGTAGCTCCACCATTTCCTTCTCCCTGCCCACAAAATTGGGCTCGGGAAGGGAAGTGGTGACGAAACGTGGGTGGTCACAGTGAGACCTGCTCCTCCAGTTTTGGACTAATCCGAGAATGGGTATGCGTGCAACTACTTGCTCCAGTCTTCGGTCTATGTCTTCGATCTCATTGGCCATACGATGACCAGAGATCAGGGTGCGCGGGCGGAAAGGAGAGCAGCATGCGATCAGGCGGCGAGGGAGTTTCGATGAGGCCTGCACCTTCGACGATTCCCGCTTTGCATCAAGAGAGAACATGTCGAGGAGGTCTTCCATGTCGTAGGCAACATCCCTAAGGTCGGCGAGCCACTGGACTGTAGCACGGTCATCATCGTACATCTGCTTTTCCTCTGCAGAATCCAAAACAGCTTGGATCATCGGCAGCTTGTCGGAGATGCCGTTGATATGGGCATATTCAGCGATGAGTTGAGAGCCGACCAGGTTGAGGACGGGGAAGAGGAAATCCATCCTTCTCTTCGGAAGTTTTTGCAATCGTTTATTTTTTTGTCTCTTTAGGTTTTTGGATTCCAAGGCTTCTTTTACTCTTTTAACTGATGAAGGAATAATCTTTTCCGAGAAAAAGAGTCGTCGTGTCCAACAGAGATCCCTTTATTTCATTCTTAGCTTTGCTTTCAAGGCTACATCCAAACTCAATGATTAAGAAACGAATCGTACCACCAAAAAGTCATTGAAGTGATTAATATTCAAATCCGCACGCAAGAGGGGGAACTTTCGGAGCAACATGAGCCGTGAAACATGTAAAAGAAATCAACAAATATTTTAAGAACATGTAATAGTCATGGAATGCCCACTTTGAGGAGCATGGATTCTTCATTTTGTAATTTTACACATTCCTCAAAATGCCCTTAAATTTTGTTATTGTATTTTTTATATTTTCAATCAACCCATTTATTTTAATTATTTTTTCATATTTTGTAAATTAGTATTATTAAGTAATAAATTCATGTTAGAAAAATAATATACTTATACAGTGATATAAAAATTGCTAGTCTTTGGAGGTATAAAAATTGGTTTCATAAAAAAAATTATAAATATTATACAGTGAGAAACATGGTTGTAATGTGAGAATTAATGTTGTCGGTTGCATACGATGAGGCTGCACAAGATATTATTATACGTGAAAGCTTGCGAGAGAAGGACCAATTTCCTCACGGATAAGCAACAACTTCATCGCATACAGGATAAGCCACTACTATATAATCAAGAGGTGGCGGCTGGGAACCCATGCTACTAACACTCTCGTGATCAATTGCCAGAAAGTGGTGCTATAGAGTGTATTTATTAATTACTTTTGATGTATTTTTGTAATCGGATTGCGAGTAACATTGAGTGTCTAGAAATCGGATAGAGAATAATGTGGAGTCAATAGAGATCGCTTTCTTAGATTAGTAAATTGACATCTTATATTAGAATATTAACGATTTTAAATATACGACCATTAAGTAATGTTTATCATTTAAGATAAGATTTATTATATCTCAGAAATAATGATCGGGATGTCAGTGAGTTGAAGACATTACACTTCACAGTAATCAGTTTAAAATGGTTTTGATTTATGACTATTAATTCTATAACCGTGGGTGATTAAAATTATGGTTTACCTTTGTATGTGTATGCGTGTACACTACCTTCGTATATACCATCTAGAGTGTCCACACAAAATCATGTTACACAAAACTGCTTCGTTTAATTCTAAAGAAGACTAGAATTAATAGATTTTAAGTTTTGGAATTATAATAGGTTAGGTTACAAAAATTATTCTAAAATATTGGAAACAATAAATTCTAGTATTGAATTTAAGTTGCTTGAATATGTGTAAGTTACAGACAAAAATATGACGCATACCAATAAAAGTGACACCATCGAATAAGTATATCATAATAACCTTAAAAATATCAGTACCTTCTCAAACTTTCTAGGAGCTTCACTTCTCGATCCTTCCTCTGACAGCAAGGTGAAGATATTTTCATCAATACGTGGTAAATTCACTATTTTAATATTTGGTAAATCATGTGGTAAAAGTAAGAGTTACATGGCTAACTCTACTGTATATTCTACGGGCAATCCTTCCCTGTGAAGAGGGACAAATTTCCCATTTGTAAATCATCCCTCCACTAGTAGTAATCGATCACTTATTTCCATTTCCTCTCTCTCCCATTTACATTAGAAATTGGTGGGTTAAACTAATTGGTCCACCTCAAGACCAACATCACACTGCGACGGTTTAGTTCTGTTAATCCTAGTTTTGATGATGAACTTAAACGACAATGAATTGTTATGGCTTCATAAATTGTGTGCTTACCTTTGGTGATGAACTTGCACAAAGTATTGCTGAGGCATAAACATAAGAAGTATCTTGTTGCATTACAGTATGCTGATATTGTCTTGATACGCTTAATATTCTGAGATGTCCAAATTCGTTGAATATGACAAATCATCTGAAGGCAACTCATAATCGTAATATTTGGAGATTTGGGAACAAAATATTTTATTTTGGAAAGTTCTAAACATCTACAACAGTGTTATGCTGCAATGATACAAATTGTTGAATCAATAATTTCGATTACACTTTTATTTTAATATCTGATTTGATAGGATCTTATTAGGTCAGTTAATTTATAAAATATAGAAACTAATAATCTCATTTCAAATGAGACTGATTATTTAAGGGAAGTTACTGTTTGAAGACTTTCCTTCTTAGTCACTGTGACCGTTGAACAGCTGTCCGCTGAGACTGACCACAATTTGCTGAAATCTAGTAAATTGGAAAAAAATTATCTGTTTCACTCCCCATTAAAAATCGGATGATATTCTTAAAAAAAACTGTCTGAGTGGTCTGTGTGGTTGTCTGAAGCTTGTGTGATCTAAGTGAAGCTTTGTAGATGTCTGAGCTGTGTGCAGCGGAGAGCGGAATGTGCTAAGTGATCGCCTGATTCTCACTTTTATAACTGCGTGAGGGAGTGTCAAAGGCTGTGTGCTACCTTGGTTGCTGTGAGAGGGACTGGGTGTCCTCGGTACGTTCAAGGAGCGACTGGCGAATCGATTGAGTGAAGCTAAGTGAGTACCTATTCTTAATTCAGTAACCAGTTACTAACCCATCAGGAAGAAGCCTTTCTTGTTTTGTCTTTTCGCTGGGAGTCTTGAGCTTACGGAGTTTGATTAGTTAGACACGCACTTTCTGGTGCACGCCAGAAGTCTCGTGCATCAAGAATAGAGCAGGAGTTGGGAATGCCGCCAGAATGGAAAGAGCTCCTCCCAAGCACAGATGTGCTGTGTAGAAGTCTCGACCTCCTGATACGGAGGGATAATAGAGTAAGTTGTGTTGGAGCCGCCGGAGTAGAAAATTCCACCCTAAGCACTGGATGTGTAGTGCAGTGAGTCACGACTGTGGTAATCGTGCACGTCCGAACTGTGTGTAGGACATATACCTCGACCTCGCTGTGTGAGAAGTCAGGTTCCGCTGTGTGAGGAGCCAATCTTTTCTGTGCTTTTAATTTCTGTTCTAAGTGATCTTCTTTGTGGCTGTCTCTTGTGTTGAAAGACAGGTTCACATCTTGAGAAGATACAAAAGCCGTGTGTGCGATTAAGTGTTGAAGCATTCCTCTATAGTGATCCAGAAACGGGTTGCTCTTTGAGAAGTCGTTCTATCACTGTAACGAATAACTTTGTGAGGATTTATTTAACAAATGTTGTATTTGTGCTTTGATAGACAGGTCTACACTAAAACGACAACGTGTTGCGTGAGAATCCGTTGAGCTACCAATAGCTGAGCATGAGTATCCATTTGTTGGAAACAAGAAGGCGTCCACTAAGTGAGGAGCTGATCGTTGCCTATAAGGGATCTCTAATTTATTCAAGGATTCCTGTGAGAAACTGAAAGCCTAGTGCATGGGCATTTTGTACCCAATATATTTATATAGTGGAATCATCTCATTGGTGGAAAGTGGACGTAGCTTTGTTACGGCCCAACCACTATAAACAAATGTGTCCCTTAAGATCGTGCTTGCATCCATACACGTATCTAATGATCAACATCGTAACGCTTACAGCGAGCCAACTTCATTTCTAAGTAACGCATTGTTGTGATACAGCACGCTTCCGCATACTCTGAGAAAGGGTGAAAAGAGAATAAGCACTAATTCACCCTCCTCTTAGTGTAGATAAACGACCCAACAAGTTCCTCATTTGGCATCGGAGTTGGGTTATCGGGGTCGAGTTGCCGAAGTCCAGCCGAGGTTTTGCCGAAGTCCAGCGGAGATCCTGTCGAAATCCCGCGGAGGTTTTGGAGAAGTATAACGAAGGTTCTTCCAAAATACCGCCGAAGTTTTGTCGAGAAAGCTACAATCCGAGATTGCGTTGGGCATAGGATGGACCAGGCTACGCTTCCAGAAGTCTAATCCGGTATGTCGGAATTTAATACTGTCGGCATGGTGAAGAAATTAAATAACCAAAATTATAGCACGTGGAAGACGTGCATGGAGTCCCTATCTCTAAGGCCATGATCTATGGGAGATTATTGGCGGCAGTGAGATGACCCCACCGGAGGAGGATGCTGCCGCATTGAGGAAATGGCGGATTAAGGCAGGGAAGGCGATGTTCGACATTAAGACTACCATAGAGGAGGAAATGCTTGAGCTATAAGGTACTCCACTACACCAAAAGATGCTTGGGATATATATTTGCAACTAGTTTCTCGAAGAAAAACGATATGGGGTTACAATTGCTAGAAAATGACTTGCTGGCAGTTAGGGAAGGAGACCTAGGAGTTAATAAGTATTTCCTAGAGTAAAGTCCTTATGCCGGGAGATTTCATAGCTAGAGCCATAATCATTGATTAGTGATGATAAAATGAGGATGATTATTATCCATGGTTTAAGGTCATAATATAGGGGATTTATTATGGCAGTGCAAGGATGGCTCAGGCTGCTGTCCCTAGGAGATTTAGAAAATTTTCTAGCTAATCAGGAGATGTTAGCAAAACAACTGGCGGGCGTAACCTTAAAAAATGAAGAAGAAGCCTTAAATAGTAATAAGAGAAGAAGCCATATTAAAAATAAGAGGGTTGACGAGGGAAGATTGCCACAAGGCAGTAGAAGTGGGAGACGTGATCAGCAATTGAACAGATAGGGTAAAGAGAACGAAACTGCAAACCAATGGTATGAGAGACTTGGCACATCGGATATCACAAGTTGAAGATCATAATGAACAAGGAGATGTTAAAGGACCTTCATCAGCTGGAGGTAAACGTTGACAATGTCTGCTTAGGCTGCTAGTACAGTAAAACATATTGATTACCGTACGACGAGTCCAAGTATAGGGCCAAAGAACCACTAGAGCTGATACACTCTAATGTATTTGAACCGGTGAAACACCATCAACCAGTAAGGGTTATGCTCAAGACATTTTCCAACCACTCTGATTATTAAACCAATACGGAAATCTTTTGCCCCTGTAGCGACGTATAATAGTACGTGAAGTTAGCAAGCAATAATGTAACCCCTTAGTTAAGTAGGTGACACGAGTTGATTTTCTAGTACCATAAATTAATGAAACAATAGCCGACCTAGTAGTTGCTTCCCCTGCGGCAATAACCGAAATTGCATTGCACATTCATAATAAGCATAAGAAAACATGATCCCTATATGTGCATATTAAAATGGGGCAGATTTTTAGTCGAAGTAGAGCATAAACCTAACCCCGCCACTACTCTCAAGACGAGATTAACGCTTTAAAAAAAACGAATCGTATTATCATACAACGCTCCAATATCTTAATAGGCCATTTCGAAACACGTTTAACGCTTAATTGTTAGTCGATAACAGTTAGAAAAAATAATCCGCCTAAATCGTTATTTTTGCGATTATTTAGTTAAATTGTTGTTTTAGACAATGATTTTAGGTTTGTCAAAATTTTCTAACTTTTCATGAGTTGCTCTTTTTCGTGATTTGAAACCGAGACGTACGAAGACCTAACAGAGAAACAACTTTAATTCTGATAGCAACTTTATCAGACACATTTTGTAAATTAAAAATTACTTTTTCAAATATTAACATATCAAAATTTTTCTAAACTTTTTAGTAAAATGCTTTTAATTAAATTTATACCATTTACTAACTTTTTTAAAAAATGGGCAATATCTGTTGTAAATTATCTCCCTACCTACCACTCTCTAAAAGCCTCGTGGATCCTTCTCAGAGGTAGTATCTGAATAGAGAAATGTTAGGTAAAGTAAAAGGTGAAAAATAAAGAAACGTGACCGGGATTTGCCATTATAAATAGGGGATGCATTCCCCATTTTCGTGTAAGTCCAACTCAAGTAAATTGATGGAAACCGCACATCATTCCCACTCCAAGGCAAACATGAGTTCTGCAGCCCAAGGCATTGGCCGCCGTGATACGAATGAACTGCTCCGAGCACAATATAAGGTATTTAGCCAGACGTTCGGGTTCATGAAGTCCGCGATGCTCAAGTGTGCCATCCAGTTACGGATCCCCGACCTCATCTACGAGCAAGGCCGCCCCATGACTCTCCCCGAACTGGTTCACGCCACGCGCATTAACCAAGAGAAATCCCACGGTTTGTCCCATCTCTTGCGCTTCCTCGTCCACTGCGGCTTCTTTGAGATCGTGCAGTCTGAAGGCGGAGGAGAGCTGACCTACGCCTTAAACAGTACTTCGGAAGTCCTTCTGAGTGATAACGAGTTCAGCATGCAGCCACGGGTGATGATGATCCTGAATCCTTCAGTCTTGACCCCATGCGACCAGTTTGCTGAGTGGCTCCAGAATGATAAGTCCACGGCTTTTGGGATGGCTTTCGGGTATGAATTCTGGGAGGGCACCGCCCGTGACTCCTCGTGGAATGATTTGGTCAACAAGGCTATGGCAAGCGATGCGTGGTTGGTGTCGAGCATTTTGGTCAATGGGGAAGGGAAGGAGGTCTTTGAGGGGATCAATTCCCTGGTGGACGTTGGTGGAGGGACAGGAACCCTGGCTAGGGTGATCGCAGATGCATTCCCAGAAATAGAGTGCACCGTCCTCGATCTTCCGCATGTTATCGGCAGCCTCGAAGGTCATAACAACGTGAAGTATGTGGCAGGGGACATGTTCCAAGAAGTCCCCCCTGCAGATGCGGTTGTACTAAAGGTGAGTCTATCGCTTTTACATGATTCCTTTATTGACGAAATATCAAGTCGAGATTTCCTAACAATCTAAATTTTAAACCGTCGGCCGGCCCGAAAAAGTCGACACTCCATGACTGGGGAGACGACGATTGCCTGAAGATACTGCAGAGATGCAGGGAGTCGATCTCACAGCATAACAAGAAAGGGAAGGTGTTGATAATCGACGTGGTGATCGGGGACACAAGCGGGAACGGGAACGAGGAAAAGACCGAGTTGCATCTGTCCACCGATATCGCGATGATGGCTCTCTGCTCTGCAAAAGAAAGGACTGAGAAGGAATGGGCGAAGCTATTCAGCAATGCCGGATTCAGCAGGTATGAGATCAGTCCTATTGATATTGGTTTAAAGTCGGTAATTCAGGTCTACCCGTAACTTCGAGTCTACGTCGAACTTAGCACTATGTTCATGCATTGTCTTAACAACCCGTTTGGTTCACGGATTTTGTACTGAAGTGGAATGGAATGAAAATAAAAATTCGATTTTGAGATAAACGTTTTGGGATTGTTTACTATATTTCGGAAAAAAAAGGCTCCCGTCCTTTATGGGGTACACGTTAATGTTTAGGAAATCAATAACTTCTTCGAGATAAAAAAGCAATGTCAGGCCATTTATCCCAACTACTTATAAATAAATTAAAGTAGTTTGCTACGAGCTCTAGGAGTGTCAGTCGAGGCAGTCCGAACGAGTTTGTTTCCATTTTCGTTGTGGGATAAGACTCGATCATGGCTTTATTATTTGCCGGAAGAGGCAGTTCGATCATGGGAGGATCTTTCGAAGCTATTCTCGGCCAAATACTTTCCACTGAGCCGAACTGTAAGGATCAGGAATGAGATCACAACCTTCCGTCAACATTCAACTGAGTCCACGTATGAAGCTTGGGAGCATTTCAAGAAATTGCTACATCTATGTCTGCGTCACGAGATCCCAAAGTGGATGCTCGTGCAAAGCTTCTACGATGGCTTGGCAGATCATCTTCAACCCACGATAGATTCCACACCAGGAGGAACATTGATAAACAAGACACTTGATGAATCCTTGGAGTTATTCGAACAAATTGTCAACAATGGACAGTGGAAAACCTCAACAACAGGAGTCGCCGGGATAAATCGATTGGCCACAATGACATCCATAACCGCCAGCTTGAGAAACTCACCAGGGAAGTTGCTGCTCTCCGTACTACAAAACCGATATCTAAAAGCATATATTCTGATAGCAGATAGATGAGGACCAGGGAGAAGTGCCGGAGATTAATTATGTAGGATCCAATCCACAAAACAACCCGTATGCCAACACCTATAACCCCAGATGGAGAACTAAAAAAAACTTCCCATGAAGGAATAACGCAGCCCCACAGGAACCAATTCAACCAAGGATGAACCAGCCTCCTGGTTCTAAGACCACAAAGCAGCTATCTACAGGTGAGAATAAACCTAACATTGATGATTTACTAACGCGATTGCTTGCCAGTCAGGAGGAAACCCAAAAACAACAATAGGAGGTTCAAAAGCATCAAGAAATGATCCTGAAGACCATGCCACGTCCATTAAACAGCTGGAAATGCAGATTGGATAGATTGCAAGTTCAATAACAAGCAGGCCACACGGAACTCTACCGAGCAACACCGAGCTAAATTCGACAAGAGAGCATTACAACGCCGTCACCCTTCGTAATGGTCGTGATTTCGAAGAAGCCTTTGAGAAGATAGAGATGGAAAAGGAACAAGCCAGCAAGAAATGCTGCCAACTGAAAACAAGCGAAGAAGGAGGCGAGAAAAATGATTAGCAGCCAACCGACATCACAGTCACAAAGGTACATACCTCAACACCACCATTCGTTCCCAAAATTCTTCTCCACGAAGGCTTAAAAATCTATTGACGAGCAACAATTTAGAAATTTTCTAGATGTTTTTAGACAGTTGAGATTAATATTCCCTTTGCGAAAGCTTTAGAGCAAATGCCCAAATATGTCAAATTCATGAAGGAGGAGTTGTCAAGAAAGAGAAGAATTGGTGAGCATGAGACTATTGCACTTGCTAACGACTGTAGTGCCATCTTGCGAAAGAAGCTACCACTGAAATTAAAGGACCCAGGTAAGTTCATTATCCCATGTCGAATTGGAACTCAATTTTCATGTTATGCCATCTGTGATTTAGTTGCAAGCATCAATTTTATGCAATTTTTCGTCTTTGAGAAGTTGAACATCAGGAAGGTAAAACCGACATCCTTGACTTTGCAATTAGCTGATTGATCTTTCATTTATCCAAATGACGTAATTGTAAATGTATTGGTAAAGGTCGATAAGTTTATTTTCCTAGTAGACTTCGTCATTCTAGATTATGAAGAAGATCGAGAAATTCCGATCATATTGGGAAGACCTTTCTTAGCCACAGGACGAACTCTGATTGACGTACAGATGGGCAAGCTTACCATGCGTGTCCATGATCATGAGGTAACTTTTAACATCTGTAATGCCATGTGTATGCCTAACAAGACTGATGAATGCAGCTTTGTGGAACTCGAATCGAACCCCCTATTTTTCGTAGTTAAATATTTTACGACGTGTTTTTTACATGAATATGTCTCTCGCGACCATAATTGGAGTAGATCTTGTTAGTAATGACTAAAATGATTAATAGAAATTCTACAAATGCAGAAGACCCATTAGATGGAGGAAAGTCCAAGGAAGCATTTGTAAATTTGGGTGACAATGCTAGATGTTCGAATGACGGATTGGCAAATGTCCATCCGTTTGATGTAGGCAACATAACCCATTCGTAGATTTTTTTTTTTCAGATTAAATACAACAATTGGTCAGGGTATTAATATCTGGACAACAAAGGATGATAAACACACTAAACGCACCGAATGAGTTTGTGAGGCATAGTAACATTTTTGGCAAAAGTGTCCTTTCCAATGTTCAGATGGGCAACCCTTCTCGAGAAGCTCTTAGACTAGTTGTTGTTAAAGTTAAAATAAAGGTAAAATTTCAATATATGTAAATGTACGATCCTGATGGTGTGGAAGTTGATATCAATGAACACGGTTTATAATCAGGACAGCTACAAATGCATGCTCGATTTAATTCCCTTCTTTACCAAAGATCCCGATGAGACTGATTCCATCAGGAAATTAGGGTCAATAAGCTATGCTCCTTCACATCGTCGACGAGAAAGCTTTTGCCCTCGCCAGGGCTATCAAATACATAACAACGTAGTCCGAAATTTGCATGCTCATGCACCTAATATAAATGGAGGAGATGACATGTACTTAGAAATCGTCCGGTACGTTGCTTGTTTGGTGGGGCAGTTAGTCCGCATAAACGAGTGAGGCGAAGAAATTGAAAAATCATGTCACTCTAAACTCTATATGATATAGAATTACTACACTTTGTTATAAAATTATGGCATTATCATTGTCACTCACTCTCTTCATCAAGTAAATGCATGTTTGTATGTTAATAGTGAGGGAACAATTCATCGCTCTTTGATATCGATAAACTACTAGCTGGGCAAAGGTTCTATGTAATTTAGGGATAGTTATAAGCTGGTGGCTGGCTATGATTGGACCAGGTCGAGTGGGAATCATGAATAACGATGTGGTTGAGCTGAACAATATGCACAGGCAGGTACTTGATATGATCGCCAGGTATTTTGCTTCTTTTTGAGGTTGATTGCTCTATGTTCTCTTTGCATGGACATACTCTTCAATGCCTGGTTTCCATTTTCTCCAAGATAAGCTTGAGCCTCTTGAGGACTTAACTCTATCCCTTTCAAAAACATCTCATGGAGGGAAGTCTCTCTTTCTTTCGTCAACAGCTCGAACAGCACAGTAGTAGGACCAAGACCATTCGAAGGTAGGTGGCCCGCCCCTCCTAGAACAGTCATGTTTGACTGGGCTTACACACGTTCGCTCACTTACGCTGTCCCTTCTCAGCTCACCCTAGCCCCCGGCCTTTTGCTCTTCTAATGTTAAGCTCCAAAGCTTCAATGGGAAAGATTCTACTTTAACCAACTGGATTTTGAGCTCATCAATCAACGGCTCCTAAACTCAAAAGGAGGAGACCCGGTAGTTGGGGAGATCGAATTCCAAACTTTTCTTAAGCGTGTTGATTTGGTTTCTATTGGCTTTGTTTTGATTAGGTTATCCACACTGAAGCGTACATTGGACGATCAAAGGTCGAATCTGCTGCTGCTACCTGTCGGGCGTAAGTGCTCCTACAAAAGAGCCGAAACTTTTTGCATATTAATTTTATCTGTGTCGGCGATTGAGCATTTCCTTCTGTGTGACATCGGTGGTATGGCGGTTTCAGCATAAATTACAGTTTGGAGGTCATAGAACACCGAGAGGCCTTGCGGACCTCTAATGCACTTGAAATTTTGAGCAAGTATGACATTGTAGTTGATGCAACCGACAATGCTCCAAGCCGATACATGATCAACGATTGCTGTGTTGTCTCGGGAAAGGTATAGTAACGTACAAATAAACTAGTTTTCTGGTGGCCGTTTGTCTTCCAGGTTCTCTCCTAGTGGACTGTCAACCCTGTTTTTCAATCAGTTTGTCTTGTTTGGCACATCCAGGTCCTTTGCGTGTCACAGAAGATACTACTTTTTCTTTTGGGGGGGGGGGGGGGGGGGGGGAATGTTAGCCTAACTACCTTGAGATTGATCTTTTCTCGTTTATACCATACAGCCCCTTTTATCTGGTGCTGCCCTTGGATTGGAGGGTCAGGCAATAGGAAAGCAGCATCCAGTCACCCTACAGAATGTTGAGATTTCCATTTAAAATTTTGTGTATAATAATTTGTTTGTCTGACATTCACAACATGCTCAATGACTGAGGATGAAGTTTAAATACATGATACTCATAAAACACCACAACTTCTACAACTGTTTTTTTATCATTACCTTTTGAATGAAATAATTATCCATCAAAGACACACGACTTCACTCTAACTATAGTCATACAAAACAAATTAGAAGAATTGTCACTCTAATTTATCAGCAAGTGTATAGCAAATATTTTAAAATGAAAATACATTATTGTCATGATCTTCCATTATTGTGTCTTTTGATATACCTGAAAAATCTTCTCATTACGTTTAACTTTAAATAGAAATATATTCCCTTCAAGTAGTTGATTTGCAAGTTTGCATATCACTTGATCAGTACAAGCCAGGGCACAGCTACAAAAGATACGACTTCAAGATTAGGAAATATCTTCTCTGCAAATATTTGTAAGGTTAATGTTACACGCATACGAACATTTGCTCTCGTACATCTCACTAGCCGAGAGCATACTCAAAAGAAATTTGCATATAGAAGATATACAAAGATACAGATTTGAAGACGCAATTTTCACCACTACAATCAACAAGCATTACCCACCAATTGTAACTCACATAATGGGTCTTTCAGTAGTTTCTCATTGTAAGTACCAACATCAATCATCACTAGAAGTGCCTGGAATTGAAGATTACAAAAGAAAAACATTTGTGAAACAATGCCGAGATGTTCAAGACGAGCAACATTATACTTAAAATGGAATGAAAAGGAAAAGTTGCAAATGAAAGATAATTGTCAAGAAGTGAAGCACCAAAGCGGTCTTTCTCAGTATTGCTTTGAAAAGCCTTTTTTCATAAGATATTGGGTGCAGGCAAACTCATAAGATTTTACTCAAGAAAAATGGATAGGAAATGGTAAATATTAGGTCCACAAATTTCACAAAGTCGACCCAAATTTGGAGCCAAATTATGAAGAATAAAACAAGTATTAACCTGCCCCAGCAACCCAAAAATTGGATAAAATGAGTACAAAATGCCATGATCTCACTCTTTGAGGGTTTATTCCAGCTGCAGTGCCCAATATCAATTTCAATTCCTTGAATCCCCAGATCGCCAAGACTCAATATTCTACTTCCATTTGTGACAATGATCATGTCAACTTGCCTAGGAATTCATGTTTTCAGGACATCTCCACCAAACTTCTAACAGAGTAACACTAAGGTTTGCCATTCACCAATTTTTTAGATCATCTGAGTCCACTGATATTTCTTTAATTGTATCTATCAAAAGAAGTACCTCAGGATTGGGTACATAAAATTATTTCCATGCATTAGCGACTTTGACGGAAAACAGCAAAAGGTAGATTAGTTTAATAGTAATACGAATATTATATTTGTTTTTAGATTTCATGAGAGTAGTTGCTATTACACTTACAACGGAGCTTCATGAGTGATGTCAGAATATCTAACTTACATATTTGACACTGTTTTGGGTGACACAATTCTTCGTCTACTGTTTTGCTCGAATTTTACTAAAGCAGAGGATGCCAGCAAATCCTGTTTGGCAGCCTGACTGCTTTTCTTTGTATCTGTAGTTCATTTCTTGGAGAGAAACGGGAGGGTTTTTCATGGAGCATGTTTAATTTGTTTATTTACTTTTTTTTTTAGATATCTAAAGGTTGCTAGATTTATGTGGATCTTTCTCAAGGTTTGCACTGTCCTGTCCCTATGCAGAAGAAGGTACCCGGATATCTCTAGAAAAACTTATGGATACTTGGTCCCTAATGGTAAAGTCCCCATTCTAAAATATGGTTATGATTCTAACAGAAGTAAGCAAACACTGCAATCCATAGGAATATTAGGCATTGAAAACCCCAACAACAAAAGACAAGAAAAGCAATAGCATTAACGGGTAAATTAGAAAAACATACGCAATCCATAGTTACTATTCGTAACACAAATAAGAAATGAGAAAGAAAGAAGCAGCAAAAGAGATAACATACGCATGTATTCAAGGAAACTTCCCAAAGGATTAAGATGGAGAGATCAGATGGCTCACTTCATAATACATTGTTTCATTTCTATCATGGAGATGGTTTAGAATTCGCCACATTGCCAAGAGCAGTAGGATCAAATGGGCCATCTTAACTTGTTCTTCTATCCTCTTCAAATCAGCCAAATGTCAATGCAGTTTTTGTTGGTTCCAATGTCGATACATGGTAATACACCACAAAAGCAAAAAAGTGAAGCATTTCACTTTCCAATATAGCAGAAAAAAAAACTCAAAATGACCTACGTGCAGTAGATCCATCTGCTCTACCAACGTCATAACTCGCCTAAAAAGGCTCAGGACAATGCAACCAATCCATACACACATAATAAAAAATGCTACGCCATAATCATCGTATATCTTCTAAATCTTATAATGACTAAGCCTTAATATGATTGTAGTTTTGCTTTGTTTGGAGGTTTGGGAAGAATACCATCAATCTTTGTTTGGAGGTTTATCAAACATGATTTATTCCCCTCAATTATCTAACTTTAAAAGGAAACATGGCTGGTGATATACACCAGATATTTCAGAAGAATATGGTTTGTTTACATTTTAAACACATTTTAAAGACAAAGTGAAGGATTGACAGACCATCCACAGAGTGGTATATTAAAGGCTAATAGAATGTATATTCATCATTGAAGGAATTCACACGCTCAGACTCTTTCATGGATCTCAACCTACACTTACCGAATCACTTTCCAACTTATTACACAAACAATTGCATTATCCACTGAAATGCCTACTATGAGTAACGGAATTGCCATCTAATCATTAAACCATGCTTACATTTCATAGGCAGCTATATGAAGCTTTTCATACTAAGCTGCAATTTTCAAGCTGTGACCCGGGATACCAAGACAAAAAGAGGCTCAATTTTAGTAGACCATTCGAAAAGGCATCTGATTCTACTATAATCGGTCAAGTAATCACTCCAGGGCAAAAACTAAGCTAAGCTAAGGAATCATCTGAGTGACAGCCAAAAACACGCTCGATCTGCTGCACGGGAGACATGACATTTGGCGGAAGGAGGCCACGGAGGTCCAGCAGATCCCTCTCCGTCATGGAGAACGCCGTCCCCTACACCCACAAAGGCAATCCGGTCACTCCCTTAGCCTGACGTCAGATTGAACACAAACTTCCCCTTGTTGAAGCCAGGGGTCATGGAGAATGTCCATGCTCCACTTGTGGATGATCGCAGGGCCGTCGTGGTGAAATGCCTCATGGGAACCGCCCCAGCGGCTGCCCTGACCTGGCCGTGGGAGTTGGGGATTGCGATCACATATCCTCAGTAACGGGGTCCGACCACAATCTTCGAGAGTTGGCATATCGGTCGGGAGTGGACATTGATGAATAATATGACTGATTGAATGAATGAATGAATGATTGTTGGTAAAAATGGATTCGCTTAAGGAGTTTTTGGCTTCGAAAGTTGTTGTAAGCATTCATTTTCATAGGAACATCAGCTATTTGGAATTTTATTAGAAAAAAAAGTGATTAAATGATAAAATTTCAAAAAACGTGACAAAAATTTAATAAAAATAGGAAAATAATTTAAAAATATTTCATATATGAAAATCAAATTGAAATATTATGAATCATTTTAGCAAAATTATAACAATATTTATACTTACTTATATTTTAATACAGGGTATAAAATTTTTACTTTTAATTCAAATTTTAATGAACAATTAAGTAAGAATTATTCGATTATGGAAAAAAAATTGTATTTTTATGTAAGTTTTGCAAAAATAGCTTTCCACCTTAGGTCTAAATAAGCTTATGAAAAAATGTTACAAATGGAAAACCTATTTTTTTTTTCTCTCTTGTCTCTTAATGGCGTTGCAAAGATTCTTATTTCAGTTCCTCAAACATCCCAATACATATAGTCAATATAATTAACTATCCTAGTTCCATATGCCCCATAAGTTATGTCATTTGAAAGCTTAAGTATTTAACTTTTAATGTTTCTAACGAGTAAAAAACATGGGTAACAAATATTAAACTTATTGTATACAACATAAATACTTAGGCAATGGAGCATCTAGGAGTTTGCACTCACATACCTGACTTAGGAAAAAATTGTTTTAAGAGGCGATAAAAAAATTCGAGTATCCGGATAAAGTCTCCCTCAAAGTTATGACTTTTAAAACACCCCTAACTTGTCACTTGGAGCGACGATTTTCACTAAAACTGGAGAAAGTTTTCCCTTAGTGAGTATAACTGAGTTTAGAATGACGAATTTAGCCGAGTATAATCAGAATTTTTTTTGTTGCCCCTTCTTTACTCATTTCTTTTCTTCAAACAGGGTATTTGCGTGCAAAACGCGAACATTCAGATGAGATGGGTACAATCCTCATATATAGGCTGCCATGAAAGCATTATATAACGCGCACATCTTGATTCTAGCACGAAGTTCGACTTCGCATTGCCGCGAGACAAACCCATGTGAAAAATTTATACATGGGAGATGGGGAAGTTTTGGATTCGTGAGTTTGGTTTGCATTCAATGCTAAAGGAAAGAAGAAGTCCTCCTCATCCATTCTAAGAAGGAATTAAAGTTGGGGTGTGAACTTCAATTATTGGTCATAGTCAACTTGATATATAAATATCACATGCCCCGTGAAACACAAGAAAAGACAACTCATTGGTACTATTCCGAGTAAATATATCGATATTTGGAAGATTATGTCTCGAGGAAAACTTAATATCAATCCATCCAAACCTGGATCATAGTTCCTCTAAGAATATTAGATGTATGAGATTTACATTATAACACAAAGTTCATTAATTATACATATTGTTCTTGGGTTTTATTCCATTTTAACGTAGTTGGAGAAAAAAATTCATAAAAAAAAATAGATAGTTTTAAAGTTCCGGAAATAAAGCATCTGGACTTATAAAGTCCGACTTTGCTAAAGAAAAAAGTCGGCTTTATAAAGCCCGACTTCAAAAACCACTTAAGGAAGTCGAACTTTATTCCGACTTTCCTTTTTTTACATTTTTATTTTTGAAAATCGAACTTATGAAGTCCGATTTCCATTTTTAGTAAAATCAGATTTTATAAGTCCCGTTTCAAGGCTTTATCTCCGAATTTTCAAAACAATTTATCATATTTCATAAAATTTTTTCCTCCGTTGTACTATTTAGGTTCAGAATGAATCGTACAACCGCAAGCTTTCCAACTACTTCAAAAACTTCCGGAACGCCCTAAAGTCGAGGCTTAGGTCTTTAGGTAGATTTTGTGGTCTTAATTCAATGTAATCTAATCTTAGACCGACAAAATCTGGTCTAGAAAAAGTTATTGCTCCACTAACCATTGCTATTTCTAGCATCTTACTTTTATTTTTGTGCCTTAATATTTGGTGGGGCATCATTATTATTTGTTGAATTTCAAGTTGAGACACAACTTTCCCACTTTCTTTTTCCTATTTCTTTTTTTTTATTGATTTCCCTCTTGTTTTTTTATAGTTAGCCAATGACAGAAGAAATGTTTTCCCAAAAGCATCCTTACATTTTTGTGGCCTAAAATGAGTCCACGTGATTTCTTAATCGGACTACAACCAAATACCACGGTGAGAGGTTTGTTTTATTATAACGTTAGTTAGCAAAAAATACAGGTTTTGAAATTCCTTAAATAGGGTGATATATCGTTGTTGAGAATAATGAATTCCAAATTTAAACAATTACGATTTACTATTTTATTGGGCAAATTATTTTTCCGACTAATAATTCATGTATGAAAATGTATACAGGATGTGTACAAAACAAACCCCAGTGTCTATCAGAGTATCTAGAGATACTCATAATATCCAGGGAACTTGAATGTTAGAGCCGCATAATTGCTTAGGTATTCATCCCTCATACTAAAAGAAGTGAGTCTGGGTACTTCTTGGGATGGTTCTATCATCCACCGGATTTCATCTACAGGAATAGACCTTTGCTCAGCTATCTGTTCAATAACCTTACAAACTTCAGGAATCTTAATCAAAGGATTACTAAATAGGTAACCCTCATCATTCTTAAAGATTCCTCTCAGTTGATCTATTGGGTCTTCATAGACTGATAGAGACACCTGTCTATACCCAAAAATTCTTCCCGAATGTTGTGTCGACGGCCAAGAATCAACAGATCTCTGAGCCATATCCTCATCTAGTGGTGGTGTAGAGGCTTCCACTGGTCATGGAATTATTACCTCAGCGTCCACATCACTTGCTCTTGAGATTGGGCTCTCTCAGAGACAGCGCTCTCATAGACAATTGTTTATCAAGCCTAGGAATACTAGACAACAGTTCTCCTAACATTAAGGTAATCCGATTACCTCTTTATTGGATGTTTGCCGGGCTAATAGGTCTAGAGCTCGTAGAAGGCTTAGTCATCACCCAACTTCTGGGTCAGGTTAATTCCAAAGGATTCATCCAAAAATTTGGATGCTTGTACAAGTCTGTATATAATTCTGGTATGATACGACAAAAATTTGGCTTGGGGATTCATTTTGTCCATATTCGATAACTTTAATCTCAAGGTTAATGAATTCCCCAAACATCTGTCGTTCAAGGCCATCAAGTAATTTGAATGGACTTGAAACCATACAGGACCATGTGCTATATTGGCTTGTATTCGTAATATCAGCTGATCTCTAAACTCTCTCCATCGTTTATCGATCACCGCTGCTACCACAGGACTGTCCGCTGGAAGATGAAATAGCGGGATGAATCCGACCTGGATCAATCCAATGTGTATGCAGTTGTGCACACCTTTTGCACATTGCATAGTTTCCCTAATGCGTTGTACATTGAGTAATGTAATATCCAGAGTCTCAAGTTTCGTTGTTGTAACTTGAGCCGTTGCCTTTGTTTGTGAGATGTTTACTATTAATATGAAATTGAACCTCGAAATATTGTAGACATCTCTAACATTAATGTTAGGCAACCTCCATCCAAAGATCGTTTGGGATGGATCTTCGTATTGGTGTGCTTCTTCAAGTACCTAACTCGTTAATTCTAAAGGAACCAATTCGTCACCATATCCATTCGCTTCTACTCTCATCATGAATAAATACGATGTCCAGAGATTAGATTCATCTTCAGAATCTGTATCGTAATTTGATACTACCCCTAGATTGATTCTACTTCCGAGTCTAAATCACAAATATCGATAAGCCTGGATTTCTTCTTCACAACTCATGTCATCTAGAAAAACCCTCCTGAGCCTTTCTTTCCTCTGGTATTTCTGAGGACATGTATCCGCTTTGTGGGCTTTTGACCCACAAATCCAACAACAATTGTAGCTGCTCAACGGTTTTCCTTTTGGATACTTTGGTTCTCTGCCTTGCTTTCGCTTAAAGGCATCGATCATATCTTTGTCCTTAAGGTTATCCCGTCTCCTTACAAACCTTTTGGGTTTGTAAGAAAGACACCTCCGTTGGATGTCCTTGTTTGGCCACACTTTCCTTTTATTGTATCCAATAAACTTTCGTTTCTTAGAAAAGTGTCTTGCCCTCTTTGGCTCACCAAGAGTATCACAACCATACCTCCTAGGCACATACTATATTTGAGAGCAATAGCTCTTACATTGGTAGGGAAGCTTTTTAACTGCTTCTTTTACCTGGACCTCAGTACACGCTTTTCTCATCGCGTACTTGACCTTCAAATTTTACCTCCTAGTCCAGGAACTATCTTTTCCTCTATTTGAAGTAATCCATAGGACTTTTGTGCTACTTCTGGCCAGGGCTCGAGAAGTTTTGCAAAAAAGGTTCCTAATATGAACTGTTGAAATACTACGTCTAAATTGTAGTAATACCTCTGAAACTCGCAGACGTAGTTACCAAACAAAGCACAGATTAGAGATTTGCAGCTTAACCAGAGCAGTTAAAGATTGCTCTTGTTCCACAAATTTCAATGGATAAAAGATGCCACAAAACTCTCGTGTTAGTGCATCAACAATAATAGCCAGCACACCATCAACCTACAATGCCTAATCTGTCTTTTCTTTGATGTCCGTATGGGCAACCAAAGACTTCAAATATTTCAGCGCTATCCCCATGAGGGCTGCTACACATAATTCATAGACGATTCAGGGTGTAACCATGTGGCAGATGCAGTTATTCGAATTAATGATAACCATTCATCTATTCTTTTGAATACATGCTTTCCATAATCAATGTCCAGAAAAGCACCGGAAGAAATTATGTCTTTATTAGCGGACAAAAGTTCGTTATAAAAGAGCTTCTTGCACACCCCCCTTTTGAAGCAGATATCATTATTGGTAATGCTTTTCTTAAGGGACAAAAGGAAAACCGTCCTTTTGTGCAGGATATCCACGATGTTACTATTAGTCGGGTAAAAATCAATACCCTAAGTAATCCCTAGTTATGGTTGAAATTTGGATTCTATCCGGTAAAAGTGACGGAGTATTGTGGTGATTCACCATGTGAGAAGGCTTTTAGAGTGCGAGCTCTACGTGGTGAGTACACGGTTGAAAATGATGAACGTGTGCAAACCTTGTTTTATCCAACGAATACCCGGACTTGTAGCTGGTATAACGTCTTGTTTCCTAAACAAGGAGTGTGTATGGCAGTTCAGTTGACTGGAAAATAATGGGATAAGTTTATGGTTAAACTTGCCGACAATTTCAGTGAGGATCCATTAGAATTGTGAAGTCATAATGGCCTTAAAACAATACTCGAATTAAAAGATCCCAAAACAATCATAAGAGCCAGAATATCACATATACGGTTGAGATAGTTGAGGCGTTTGACAAACAAATTCCCGAGTTGCTTGGAAAGGGCTTGATAAGCGACAATTACAGTCCACATTCTAGTCCTGCATTTATGGTGATAAACCATGCCGAACAGGATCATGGCAAAGCACAAATGGTTAGGGATTATTGTCAGCTTAATCAAGCTACAAAAGACGATGGCTATAAGATTCGTACTGTGGGAGATCTGATTGATAGAATCAGTTTGAGCCAACCGAAATTCACTTCCAAATTTGACAGGAAAAGTGTATACTGGTAAGTCAAGATGGAAGAGGACTCGATTCCTCTTACTGCATTCAATGTTCCGCATGGAATGTTTGAATGGTTGGTGATGTTGTTCGATCCGAAGAGTGCTCCAGGCGCGTTTCAGCACAAAATGGATAATGCCTTCAAGCATGTCCGAAAATTTTTGTGTAATCTATATTGTCGATGTGCGAGTCTATAGTCAAACTGAAGACGAACACATGAGGCGCCTTAATTTTTCCCAAGATTTAGGAAGAATTTCTAAGAAAACTTCTTCTAACAATCCTTGATTGAAGAGTTAGTCTTGGAAATTAATGCTTCAAATGAATTCTAGGGTGCAGTACTCAAAATAAGATGAAGAAAACCATAACCCATTTGTAAGTATTGGTGGGGTTGTTTCAAGGGGTACGAACTCTGATACCCGATATACGAAAAAGAGGTATTTGCCTTAAACTACGGAATAAAGGCTTTTTACATCTTTTTGGCACCAAAGAAATTCTTAGTGCGGTCTGACTCGACATATGTAAAATGGCTCATGAGTCTGAATTTAAAAGAGGTTAGGCAGACTTTTTGAGGTTACAAGAGTATTTTAGCTATTATGAATTCGATGTTGAGTTTATTCAGTCGGACAAGAACATAATAGCTGACTCTCTCTAGAGAACTTACGGATGGATCCCCCCGCGAAGAGGAAGATTTGCTGGGAATGCAAGCAGGAGGGGCACTCCAAGACGGTAAAGTTGAGGATATTTTTGATAATTAAGCCTTACGAAATGCCCTGCGACTAGAATCCCCTCCACCATGCGGTCTAGAAGTATCTTTCCTGGGACTACCAAGAAAGACGACAACAGTGATCTTGTTCCCACATCCCCGACAGAGAATCCACAGCAGACAAGGGTATAAGAATAATCAGACATTCTCTTTTTCCCAACGGTTTTCTGTGGACAATGATCTTCCCTAAGTGGCCATTGCTTTCATCCTTCTAATGATCAATTCCATCCCATCGAAATCAATCTAGTTTTCAACTAAATCAGTTGGACCCAATAAAAAGGCCAAGCCTCATCTTCTTCTTGCCCCATCATTCTTCATTTTTTAAGAAACGGAAAAGGAACCGGATACCAGACGAAGAGGGGATCTCTGCTCTTTTTCACCCTGGGGACTTCACTTAGAAAAGAAGAAGACATTGCCATCTTCTTCATCACAAACAACTACAGACCACCACCATTTTTCAAAATTTCCCTCTTTGTCACGTCTTTTCCCAAACTTCCTGACCCTCCAAGATCAAGCGTTCCCATTTCCAAGGTAAGCCTAGCGACCACATGCACACCCCTTGAAACCAACCTTCAACCAAGCCACGAAGAAACTTTCCTGAAGGCTGTCTCAAGGCGAACACAAGCAGGAAGACTGGACTTCATCCACACGGGAACTGAGAGCTTCATCATCAACACAAAGCAGGCAGCTATAGATACATGGTGGTGTTATTCGATGACTACCGAAGGAATGTCTTCCTAGACTTTATGTAGGAGAGGTCAGAGATTTTACAGAAGTTTAGAGAGTTCAAGCTCAAGGTAGAGAGCCGCTTGCAAATGAACCTGAGGTGTCAGCACACCGACAATGGGAGAAAGTACACCTCCAAGTAGTTTATAGAATACCATCATCATCAATCAAACAAAGGGTTGGGTGGGGGGGACACCATCAATTGATCGTGTTTGTGGGGTGTAATTATTGTTATAACGCTCAAAAGACTAGTTATCATGACAATCCTTTAGTATAATTAAAAGAAATAGATTCTCTTTAACTTTCTGGAATATTAATCCCATGTTACTTCAACAAGAAGTTAGTAAACTGAGTTACTTCAACGAGAAATGTTTAGTGAAATTAGTGTGGTCAGCAATCCTAGTCGCGAAATCAGTTCTCAATCAAAAACATTGATGTCAAACAAATGTAAAATTTATAGGTAATAATAGGATTCGAACTTGGGACCTCCAAGTGAACCCTCGATGCCCTAACCACTGGGGTGTCCCTTAAGGGACAACTTCATTCGTGGCTTACTTTAAACACGAGAGTGTATATATAATTACATAGCAAATCATTTTGAAGCAAATGCATCTAATCCTTAATATCAATTTGTGGGATGAGTCGGAGGTGGGGACCAATATTTCCCTTTGCCCTTCCTGAATTTCTCCTTCAACAAGGGACAGCTTGAAATGCCGAAACATTCTAGGGAGTCAGGGAGTCCATCATCAGGCAACTGTTTCAGCCTCTCACAATTATTAATAGTCAAAGATTGAAGGGAGGTGAGGTGGTGTCTGAGTCCCTCACCCATCCTATCCAACTTCTTCGTTCCCCCAATAGTCAATCTCAAAGGGGATGAAGGGAGGAGGCTACTCCAGTCTGCATCATTAGGAGGAAAACACTCCATCTCATCCACGCATCCCATCCCTCCCTCAATCAACAATTCTTGTAAGGTGGAGAGACCCCTCAATCCCCACTCCTCGATTGGTTGACTCAGATTTCGGCATCTCCCAATCCAAAGAGTCTCCAAATTGGGAGGCAGACCTCCTCTCGGTGGTAAGCTCGTGATGCCTTCGCATTGCATAACATACAGTGATTTGAGGCATGTTAGTTGGTGCATTTCGGCAGGAAAAGACTCCACCTTTGGACAATTTGTAAGATATAAACTCGACAGGTTACAGGGGAGATCAGGCAAACTCGTAACGCCTTTGCAGTCACCAATAACTAATGTTACGAGGGATGTGAGGTGGTGCATGTCCTGAGGCAAATACTTCACCTTTGGACAACTGTCAAGATATAAAGTGGACAAGTTGTAGGGGAGTGAAGGGACTATCTCCATCTCCAATGCTGGGCAATTTTCAAGCTTAAGATAGGTGAGGGCAGACATTTGTTGCAAGCTATCTGTGAATGTCGTTAGGTTTGTGCATGAGTAGATCTCCAATTCCCTTAGAGACCGAGAGAAGGGACTACCAACACCAACTAATGTCGTAATCGACACCAGTCCATCCAAATTCCATAGGGATAGCTCCTCGAGAGAATCCGGAAGCCTGCTGCTAATCATCTGTAACTGAGGCAGTCTCGGACAACAGCCAAGTACCAGTTTTTTCAACGAAGGAGGCAGTCCCCCACGGGGTAAGGAATTGAGCTTCTCACAATCAAAAACACTCATCTCAATAAGAGATGTAAGCCCACATAAATCATCCGGCAGCTTCTCTATATCTCCACAATGACTTATTTCAAGATTCTTTAGCTTAGGTAGAACCTGTTCCCCTCCACCCCTTTCCACCAAGGACTTAAATCGAGGACAACTCTGAATCCTCATCTCTTCGAGCGCAACCCAAGTGGTCGACAAACTCCCCTCAAAGTGAACCAGCTCTGGGATTTTACTAATTTTCATCCTGGTCATCAAAGTAAGGCCTACTAGACATTTTAAAAGTCCCTCATCGCAGTCGTCAATATTAATCTCTACGAGGGATGGAAGGCTAAGACTACACCCTCCTTTCAGTTTGGGACACCTCTTCACAATTAGCTGACGAAGGCAGGGGAATGGCTGGTCATTCTCATCCCCTCCATGGGACGACCACTGCTCCCAAGCACCCATGTCCTCGAAGCTCAAGCTCCTCAATGACCGAAAAAATGGCCTTCTAGACCCGTAAAACTCAGGACCTATGGTAGACATCCCTTCAAGACTGATCGTTTCCATCCTTTCCAACAAGGGGAGTTGTCCAAAGGCTGGCAATGAATCCACACTTCTGCAACCAGTAAGGGTTATGCTCAAGATATTTTGCAAACAACTCTGATTATTAAACCAAGATGGAAATCTTTTGCCCCGGTAGCGACGTATAATGAGGGATTCAGTCTTTCTCGGAGGTTGCAAATGGTGGATGAGCCTGAATTGATGATGATCTTCACGAGAAATTTCGGAATTGGATCCCCAGTCCAAGCTTATTTTCATAACCGCTTCCTTACCAAATAGATTGGCAATCCTCGCATCTTCAACGTCATCTACATTCAGCAAATTATGAATGTTCAATTCTCGCTGAAGATATCCGAGTGGTCCCAGCTGCTTCAACTCTTGACCGGCTTCGTTCCCCACGACAAAGTCAGAAAGTATCTCAAGATTGGTCAGATTATCGATCCGCGGTGGCATCTCCTGCAACTTACTTGTGTCGATTATGTCGAGGTGGAGAAGATTGGATAGCTTGAGAATGTTTCTCGGCAAAATCTTAAGCATCTTACAACCTCGAAGTAAGAGAGATTGCAATTCCACCAAGTCACATAGTGATTCCGGTAGAATTTGGATATTTGTATGAGAAAAATCGACCGAACGCAATAATTTCAACTCTCCAATCTGGTCGGGGACCTGCGTAATTTGAAAGTACCGCAAGGACAAATGCTTGAGGCTCTTCATATGCACGATCAAGTCTTGTATCACATCCTCCGAAACAAAGACATTTGGATGTGGGTCTTCGGAGATTTGAAATGGAATGAACGTTCTTAATTTCTTCATTGAGCGGAACACCTCAAATCTTTTCGAAAGACAGCTTTCATAACGTGTTGTAACCATTGCCGCATAACACACTTTGTCGAGAGACCCTTCATGGGAGGTGGAGCCTTCTTTATCTTCATCGGAGCTGAAACATGAGCAGGCGTCAATCGATTTTACGAGATCGTTTATGAGATCATGCATTGAATAGCGGGTCTTCTCATCTCTTGCTTTTTGAAGGAGCGACGCAGCCTCCAACCGACGAAGATTTTCCTTCCCCACCTCGTGGTAGGTTTTTGCAGTTCCTTTTTGTAATAAACCTTGTATGATCCACAATTGAATTAACTCATCTTGGTCGAAAATGTAATTCTTCGGGAATAATGCACAAGCTACGAAACATCTCTTCAAATGACTGGGAAGGTGGATGTAACTCAACTTCAATGCCGGAGGGATCTTTCCACCCTCTCTGTCCCAAGAACTATGAGCTAACACAAGCTTCCATTTTTCATCGTCACATTCAAAACGCAACATTCCTCCGATGGTCTTAATAGAAAGAGGCAGCCCCTTACACTTATTTGCCAATTGAATGGAGATCTCCTGAAGCTGTGGGTGGCCATCAAAGTTTTGCTCACCAATGGAGTGATAGGCGAGCAGAGACAAGCACTCCTCCAACGACAAGAATTCCAACTGCTTCGGATGACGATCACCCATTAGTCTGGCAACGTTGAAGCTTCTTGAAGTGAGCAGAATCCTGCTTCCTTTACTCCCGGAATACAAGGGCTTCAGCAGAGATTCGAGCTCGTCATACTTATCGTTCCACACATCGTCCAATACAATCAGGAACTTCTTTCCTTCAAAGTTCTCTTTGAAGCTGATTCAGATCCTTCTCCACACCGAAAGAAGACTGGTGTACTTGGTCTAGGATGCTCTTCGTGATGGCGGCCTTGTCAAAGACATCGGAGACACAAGCCCAGGCTTTTACGGTGAAGTTGGCCATTTTCAACGACTCGTGATTATACAACTCTTGTGCGAGGGTAGTTTTACCGAGTCCGCCCATCCCCACGATAGAAACTACTATAAAGGGTCGGACAGTATCGTTGGTTGCTTCGGATCCAGTCAAACGGGTGAGTAGCTCCACCATTTCCTTCTCCCTGCCCACAAAATTGGGCTCGGGAAGGGAAGTGGTGACGAAACGTGGGTGGTCACAGTGAGACCTGCTCCTCCAGTTTTGGACTAATCCGAGAATGGGTATGCGTGCAACTACTTGCTCCAGTCTTCGGTCTATGTCTTCGATCTCATTGGCCATACGATGACCAGAGATCAGGGTGCGCGGGCGGAAAGGAGAGCAGCATGCGATCAGGCGGCGAGGGAGTTTCGATGAGGCCTGCACCTTCGACGATTCCCGCTTTGCATCAAGAGAGAACATGTCGAGGAGGTCTTCCATGTCGTAGGCAACATCCCTAAGGTCGGCGAGCCACTGGACTGTAGCACGGTCATCATCGTACATCTGCTTTTCCTCTGCAGAATCCAAAACAGCTTGGATCATCGGCAGCTTGTCGGAGATGCCGTTGATATGGGCATATTCAGCGATGAGTTGAGAGCCGACCAGGTTGAGGACGGGGAAGAGGAAATCCATCCTTCTCTTCGGAAGTTTTTGCAATCGTTTATTTTTTTGTCTCTTTAGGTTTTTGGATTCCAAGGCTTCTTTTACTCTTTTAACTGATGAAGGAATAATCTTTTCCGAGAAAAAGAGTCGTCGTGTCCAACAGAGATCCCTTTATTTCATTCTTAGCTTTGCTTTCAAGGCTACATCCAAACTCAATGATTAAGAAACGAATCGTACCACCAAAAAGTCATTGAAGTGATTAATATTCAAATCCGCACGCAAGAGGGGGAACTTTCGGAGCAACATGAGCCGTGAAACATGTAAAAGAAATCAACAAATATTTTAAGAACATGTAATAGTCATGGAATGCCCACTTTGAGGAGCATGGATTCTTCATTTTGTAATTTTACACATTCCTCAAAATGCCCTTAAATTTTGTTATTGTATTTTTTATATTTTCAATCAACCCATTTATTTTAATTATTTTTTCATATTTTGTAAATTAGTATTATTAAGTAATAAATTCATGTTAGAAAAATAATATACTTATACAGTGATATAAAAATTGCTAGTCTTTGGAGGTATAAAAATTGGTTTCATAAAAAAAATTATAAATATTATACAGTGAGAAACATGGTTGTAATGTGAGAATTAATGTTGTCGGTTGCATACGATGAGGCTGCACAAGATATTATTATACGTGAAAGCTTGCGAGAGAAGGACCAATTTCCTCACGGATAAGCAACAACTTCATCGCATACAGGATAAGCCACTACTATATAATCAAGAGGTGGCGGCTGGGAACCCATGCTACTAACACTCTCGTGATCAATTGCCAGAAAGTGGTGCTATAGAGTGTATTTATTAATTACTTTTGATGTATTTTTGTAATCGGATTGCGAGTAACATTGAGTGTCTAGAAATCGGATAGAGAATAATGTGGAGTCAATAGAGATCGCTTTCTTAGATTAGTAAATTGACATCTTATATTAGAATATTAACGATTTTAAATATACGACCATTAAGTAATGTTTATCATTTAAGATAAGATTTATTATATCTCAGAAATAATGATCGGGATGTCAGTGAGTTGAAGACATTACACTTCACAGTAATCAGTTTAAAATGGTTTTGATTTATGACTATTAATTCTATAACCGTGGGTGATTAAAATTATGGTTTACCTTTGTATGTGTATGCGTGTACACTACCTTCGTATATACCATCTAGAGTGTCCACACAAAATCATGTTACACAAAACTGCTTCGTTTAATTCTAAAGAAGACTAGAATTAATAGATTTTAAGTTTTGGAATTATAATAGGTTAGGTTACAAAAATTATTCTAAAATATTGGAAACAATAAATTCTAGTATTGAATTTAAGTTGCTTGAATATGTGTAAGTTACAGACAAAAATATGACGCATACCAATAAAAGTGACACCATCGAATAAGTATATCATAATAACCTTAAAAATATCAGTACCTTCTCAAACTTTCTAGGAGCTTCACTTCTCGATCCTTCCTCTGACAGCAAGGTGAAGATATTTTCATCAATACGTGGTAAATTCACTATTTTAATATTTGGTAAATCATGTGGTAAAAGTAAGAGTTACATGGCTCACTCTACTGTATATTCTACGGGCAATCCTTCCCTGTGAAGAGGGACCAATTTCCCATTTGTAAATCATCCCTCCACTAGTAGTAATCGATCACTTATTTCCATTTCCTCTCTCTCCCATTTACATTAGAAATTGGTGGGTTAAACTAATTGGTCCACCTCAAGACCAACATCACACTGCGACGGTTTAGTTCTGTTAATCCTAGTTTTGATGATGAACTTAAACGACAATGAATTGTTATGGCTTCATAAATTGTGTGCTTACCTTTGGTGATGAACTTGCACAAAGTATTGCTGAGGCATAAACATAAGAAGTATCTTGTTGCATTACAGTATGCTGATATTGTCTTGATACGCTTAATATTCTGAGATGTCCAAATTCGTTGAATATGACAAATCATCTGAAGGCAACTCATAATCGTAATATTTGGAGATTTGGGAACAAAATATTTTATTTTGGAAAGTTCTAAACATCTACAACAGTGTTATGCTGCAATGATACAAATTGTTGAATCAATAATTTCGATTACACTTTTATTTTAATATCTGATTTGATAGGATCTTATTAGGTCAGTTAATTTATAAAATATAGAAACTAATAATCTCATTTCAAATGAGACTGATTATTTAAGGGAAGTTACTGTTTGAAGACTTTCCTTCTTAGTCACTGTGACCGTTGAACAGCTGTCCGTTGAGACTGACCACAATTTGCTGAAATCTAGTAAATTGGAAAAAAATTATCTGTTTCACTCCCCATTAAAAATCGGATGATATTCTTAAAAAAAACTGTCTGAGTGGTCTGTGTGGTTGTCTGAAGCTTGTGTGATCTAAGTGAAGCTTTGTAGATATCTGAGCTGTGTGCAGCGGAGAGCGGAATGTGCTAAGTGATCGCCTGATTCTAACTTTTATAACTGCGTGAGTGAGTGTCAAAGGCTGTGTGCTACCTTGGTTGCTGTGAGAGGGACTGGGTGTCCTCGGTACGTTCAAGGAGCGGCTGGCGAATCGATTGAGTGAAGCTAAGTGAGTACCTATTCTTAATTCAGTAACCAGTTACTAACCCATCAGGAAGAAGCCTTTCTTGTTTTGTCTTTTCGCTGGGAGTCTTGAGCTTACGGAGTTTGATTAGTTAGACACGCACTTTCTGGTGCACGCCAGAAGTCTCGTGCATCAAGAATAGAGCAGGAGTTGGGAATGCCGCCAGAATGGAAAGAGCTCCTCCCAAGCACAGATGTGCTGTGCAGAAGTCTCGACCTCCTGATACAGAGGGATAATAGAGTAAGTTGTGTGGGAGCCGCCGGAGTAGAAAATTCCACCCTAAGCACTGGATGTGTAGTGCAGTGAGTCACGACTGTGGTAATCGTGCACGTCCGAACTGTGTGTAGGACATATACCTCGACCTCGCTGTGTGAGAAGTCAGGTTCCGCTGTGTGAGGAGCCAATCTTTTCTGTGCTTTTAATTTCTGTTCTAAGTGATCTTCTTTGTGGCTGTCTCTTGTGTTGAAAGACAGGTTCACATCTTGAGAAGATACAAAAGCCGTGTGTGCGATTAAGTGTTGAAGCATTCCTCTATAGTGATCCAGAAACGGGTTGCTCTTTGAGAAGTCGTTCTATCACTGTAACGAATAACTTTGTAAGGATTTATTTAACAAATGTTGTGTTTGTGCTTTGATAGACAGGTCTACACTAAAACGACAACGTGTTGCGTGAGAATCCGTTGAGCTACCAATAGCTGAGCATGAGTATCCATTTGTTGGAAACAAGAAGGCGTCCACTAAGTGAGGAGCTGATCGTTGCCTATAAGGGATCTCTAATTTATTCAAGGATTCCTGTGAAAAACTGAAAGCCTAGTGCATGGGCATTTTGTACCCAATATATTTATATAGTGGAATCATCTCATTGGTGGAAAGTGGACGTAGCTTTGTTACGGCCCAACCACTATAAACAAATGTGTCCCTTAAGATCGTGCTTGCATCCATACACGTATCTAATGATCAACATCGTAACGCTTACAGCGAGCCAACCTCATTTCTAAGTAACGCATTGTTGTGATACAGCACGCTTCCGCATACTCTGAGAAAGGGTGAAAAGAGAATAAGCACTAATTCACCATCCTCTTAGTGTAGATAAACGGTCCAACAAGTTCCTCATTTGGCATCGGAGTTGGGTTATCGGGGTCGAGTTGCCGAAGTCCAGCCGAGGTTTTGCCGAAGTCCAGCGGAGATCCTGTCGAAATCCCGCGGAGGTTTTGGAGAAGTATAACGAAGGTTCTTCCAAAATACCGCCGAAGTTTTGTCGAGAAAGCTACAATCCGAGATTGCGTTGGGCATAGGATGGACCAGGCTACGCTTCCAGAAGTCTAATCCGGTATGTCGGAATTTAATACTGTCGGCATGGTGAAGAAATTAAATAACAAAAATTATAGCACGTGGAAGACGTGCATGGAGTCCCTATCTCTAAGGCCATGATCTATGGGAGATTATTGGCGGCAGTGAGATGACCCCACCGGAGGAGGATGCTGCCGCATTGAGGAAATGGCGGATTAAGGCAGGGAAGGCGATGTTCGACATTAAGACTACCATAGAGGAGGAAATGCTTGAGCTATAAGGTACTCCACTACACCAAAAGATGCTTGGGATATATATTTGCAACTAGTTTCTCGAAGAAAAACGATATGGGGTTACAATTGCTAGAAAATGACTTGCTGGCAGTTAGGGAAGGGGACCTAGGAGTTAATAAGTATTTCCTAGAGTAAAGTCCTTATGCCGGGAGATTTCATAGCTAGAGCCATAATCATTGATTAGTGATGATAAAATGAGGATGATTATTATCCATGGTTTAAGGTCATAATATAGGGGATTTATTATGGCAGTGCAAGGATGGCTCAGGCCGCTGTCCCTAGGAGATTTAGAAAATTTTCTAGCTAATCAGGAGATGTTAGCAAAACAACTGGCGGGCGTAACCTTAAAAAATGAAGAAGAAGCCTTAAATAGTAATAAGAGAAGAAGCCATATTAAAAATAAGAGGGTTGACGAGGGAAGATTGCCACAAGGCAGTAGAAGTGGGAGACGTGATCAACAATTGAACAGATAGGGTAAAGAGAACGAAACTGCAAACCAATGGTATGAGAGACTTGGCACATCGGATATCACAAGTTGAAGATCATGATGAACAAGGAGATGTTAAAGGACCTTCATTAGCTGGAGGTAAACGTTGACAATGTCTGCTTAGGCTGCTAGTACAGTAAAACACATTGATTACCGTACGACGAGTCCAAGTATAGGGCCAAAGAACCACTAGAGCTGATACACTCTAATGTATTTGAACCGGTGAAACACCATCAACCAGTAAGGGTTATGCTCAAGACATTTTCCAACCACTCTGATTATTAAACCAATACGGAAATCTTTTGCCCCTGTAGCGACGTATAATAGTACGTGAAGTTAGCAAGCAATAATGTAACCCCTTAGTTAAGTAGGTGACACGAGTTGATTTTCTAGTACCATAAATTAATGAAACAATAGCCGACCTAGTAGTTGCTTCCCTTGCGGAAATAACCGAAATTGCATTGCACATTCATAATAAGCATAAGAAAACATGATCCCTATATGTGCATATTAAAATGGGGCAGATTTTTAGTCGAAGTAGAGCATAAACCTAACCCCGCCACTACTCTCAAGACGAGATTAACGCTTTAAAAAAAACGAATCGTATTATCATACAACGCTCCAGTATCTTAATAGGCCATTTCGAAACACGTTTAACGCTTAATTGTTAGTCGATAACAGTTAGAAAAAATAATCCGCCTAAATCGTTATTTTTGCGATTATTTAGTTAAATTGTTGTTTTAGACAATGATTTTAGGTTTGTCAAAATTTTCTAACTTTTCATGAGTTGCTCTTTTTCGTGATTTGAAACCGAGACGTACGAAGACCTAACAGAGAAACAACTTTAATTCTGATAGCAACTTTATCAGACACATTTTGTAAATTAAAAATTACTTTTTCAAATATTAACATATCAAAATTTTTCTAAACTATTTAGTAAAATGCTTTTAATTAAATTTATACCATTTACAAACTTTTTAAAAAAATGGGCAATATCTGTTGTAAATTATCTCCCTACCTACCACTCTCTAAAAGCCTCGTGGATCCTTCTCAGAGGTAGTATCTGAATAGAGAAATGTTAGGTAAAGTAAAAGGTGAAAAATAAAGAAACGTGACCGGGATTTGCCATTATAAATAGGGGATGCATTCCCCATTTTCGTGTAAGTCCAACTCAAGTAAATTGATGGAAACCGCACATCATTCCCACTCCAAGGCAAACATGAGTTCTGCAGCCCAAGGCATTGGCCGCCGTGATACGAATGAACTGCTCCGAGCACAATATAAGGTATTTAGCCAGACGTTCGGGTTCATGAAGTCCGCGATGCTCAAGTGTGCCATCCAGTTACGGATCCCCGACCTCATCTACGAGCAAGGCCGCCCCATGACTCTCCCCGAACTGGTTCACGCCACGCGCATTAACCAAGAGAAATCCCACGGTTTGTCCCATCTCTTGCGCTTCCTCGTCCACTGCGGCTTCTTTGAGATCGTGCAGTCTGAAGGCGGAGGAGAGCTGACCTACGCCTTAAACAGTACTTCGGAAGTCCTTCTGAGTGATAACGAGTTCAGCATGCAGCCACGGGTGATGATGATCCTGAATCCTTCAGTCTTGACCCCATGCGACCAGTTTGCTGAGTGGCTCCAGAATGATAAGTCCACGGCTTTTGGGATGGCTTTCGGGTATGAATTCTGGGAGGGCACCGCCCGTGACTCCTCGTGGAATGATTTGGTCAACAAGGCTATGGCAAGCGATGCGTGGTTGGTGTCGAGCATTTTGGTCAATGGGGAAGGGAAGGAGGTCTTTGAGGGGATCAATTCCCTGGTGGACGTTGGTGGAGGGACAGGAACCCTGGCTAGGGTGATCGCAGATGCATTCCCAGAAATAGAGTGCACCGTCCTCGATCTTCCGCATGTTATCGGCAGCCTCGAAGGTCATAACAACGTGAAGTATGTGGCAGGGGACATGTTCCAAGAAGTCCCCCCTGCAGATGCGGTTGTACTAAAGGTGAGTCTATCGCTTTTACATGATTCCTTTATTGACGAAATATCAAGTCGAGATTTCCTAACAATCTAAATTTTAAACCGTCGGCCGGCCCGAAAAAGTCGACACACCATGACTGGGGAGACGACGATTGCCTGAAGATACTGCAGAGATGCAGGGAGTCGATCTCACAGCATAACAAGAAAGGGAAGGTGTTGATAATCGACGTGGTGATCGGGGACACAAGCGGGAACGGGAACGAGGAAAAGACCGAGTTGCATCTGTCCACCGATATCGCGATGATGGCTCTCTGCTCTGCAAAAGAAAGGACTGAGAAGGAATGGGCGAAGCTATTCAGCAATGCCGGATTCAGCAGGTATGAGATCAGTCCTATTGATATTGGTTTAAAGTCGGTAATTCAGGTCTACCCGTAACTTCGAGTCTACGTCGAACTTAGCACTATGTTCATGCATTGTCTTAACAACCCGTTTGGTTCACGGATTTTGTACTGAAGTGGAATGGAATGAAAATAAAAATTCGATTTTGAGATAAACGTTTTGGGATTGTTTACTATATTTCGGAAAAAAAAGGCTCCCGTCCTTTATGGGGTACACGTTAATGTTTAGGAAATCAATAACTTCTTCGAGATAAAAAAGCAATGTCAGGCCATTTATCCCAACTACTTATAAATAAATTAAAGTAGTTTGCTACGAGCTCTAGGAGTGTCAGTCGAGGCAGTCCGAACGAGTTTGTTTCCATTTTCGTTGTGGGATAAGACTCGATCATGGCTTTATTATTTGCCGGAAGAGGCAGTTCGATCATGGGAGGATCTTTCGAAGCTATTCTCGGCCAAATACTTTCCACTGAGCCGAACTGTAAGGATCAGGAATGAGATCACAACCTTCCGTCAACATTCAACTGAGTCCACGTATGAAGCTTGGGAGCATTTCAAGAAATTGCTACATCTATGTCTGCGTCACGAGATCCCAAAGTGGATGCTCGTGCAAAGCTTCTACGATGGCTTGGCAGATCATCTTCAACCCACGATAGATTCCGCACCAGGAGGAACATTGATGAACAAGACACTTGATGAATCCTTGGAGTTATTCGAACAAATTGTCAACAATGGACTGTGGAAAACCTCAACAACAGGAGTCGCCGGGATAAATCGATTGGCCACAATGACATCCATAAACTGCCAGCTTGAGAAACTCACCAGGGAAGTTGCTGCTCTCCGTACTACAAAACCGATATCTAAAAGCATATATTCTGATAGCAGATAGATGAGGACCAGGGAGAAGTGCCGGAGATTAATTATGTAGGATCCAATCCACAAAACAACCCGTATGCCAACACCTATAACCCCAGATGGAGAACTAAAAAAAACTTCCCATGAAGGAATAACGCAGCCCCACAGGAACCAATTCAACCAAGGATGAACCAGCCTCCTGGTTCTAAGACCACAAAGCAGCTATCTACAGGTGAGAATAAACCTAACATTGATGATTTACTAACGCGATTGCTTGCCAGTCAGGAGGAAACCCAAAAACAACAATAGGAGGTTCAAATGCATCAAGAAATGATCCTGAAGGACCATGCCACGTCTATTAAACAGCTGGAAATGCAGATTGGATAGATTGCAAGTTCAATAACAAGTAGGCCACACGGAACTCTACCGAGCAACACCGAGCTAAATTCGACAAGAGAGCATTACAACGCCGTCACCCTTCGTAATGGTCGTGATTTCGAAGAAGCCTTTGAGAAGATAGAGATGGAAAAGGAACAAGCCAGCGAGAAATGCTGCCAACTGAAAACAAGCGAAGAAGGAGGCGAGAAAAATGATTAGCAGCCAACCGACATCACAGTCACAAAGGTACATACCTCAACACCACCATTCGTTCCCAAAATTCTTTTCCACGAAGGCTTAAAAATCTATTGACGAGCAACAATTAAGAAATTTTCTAGATGTTTTTAGACAGTTGAGATTAATATTCCCTTTGCGAAAGCTTTAGAGCAAATGCCCAAATATGTCAATTTCATGAAGGAGGAGTTGTCAAGAAAGAGAAGAATTGGTGAGCATGAGACTATTGCACTTGCTAAGGACTGTAGTGCCATCTTGCGAAAGAAGCTACCACTGAAATTAAAGGACCCAGGTAAGTTCATTATCCCATGTCGAATTGGAACTCAATTTTCATGTTATGCCATCTGTGATTTAGTTGCAAGCATCAATTTTATGCAATTTTTCGTCTTTGAGAAGTTGAACATCAGGAAGGTAAAACCGACATCCTTGACTTTGCAATTAGCTGATTGATCTTTCATTTATCCAAATGACGTAATTGTAAATGTATTGGTAAAGGTCGATAAGTTTATTTTCCTAGTAGACTTCGTCATTCTAGATTATGAAGAAGATCGAGAAATTCCGATCATATTGGGAAGACCTTTCTTAGCCACAGGACGAACTCTGATTGACGTACAGAAGGGCAAGCTTACCATGCGTGTCCATGATCATGAGGTAACTTTTAACATCTGTAATGCCATGTGTATGCCTAACAAGACTGATGAATGCAGCTTTGTGGATATGAATGATGAAATCTTGCATGGAGACTTGTTTGAAACATATGTGGCTACAACGATTGAAGAGTGGCCACAAGAGGATGCACTAGAAGTTGTTGAATTAGAGAGTTATGAATCTGAGGCAGAGCAGGCGGCATATTTTCATCATATGCCACGGGCTGAACCGTTGGAGCGCCCCATCTCTGCAGCAAAATCATCAATAGAAGAGCCACCAAAGTTAGAACTTAAACCTCTACTGGAGCACCTAAGGTATTCATTCTTAGGTTCATCTAGTACTCTTCCGGTTATTAAATCGTCTACATTATCTAACAAATAGGAAGAGAGCAATTGCAAGTGCATCGAGAACATAAAACAGCTCTAGGATGGAACATTGCAGACATTAATGGAATTAGCCCTACGATATGCAATCACAAATTTAGGCTTGAAGACAACAAGAAAGCTTCAATCAAGCAACAGAGGAGGCTCAAACCCTAATATGAAAGAGGTGGTAAATAAAGAAATAATAAAGAGGTTGGATACATGATCATATACCCCATCTCAGATAGTTCATGGGTGAGTCTAGTACAGTGTGTTCCAAAGAAAAGGTGGCATAATGATGGAGAACGAAAAGAACGAGCTAGTCTCAACGCAGACAGTCACCGGTTGGAGTGTTTGCCTGGATTATCGCAAACTAAATGCTGCCACCTTCAAAGATCATTTTCCTATACCTTTTTTAGATCAGATGCTTGATCAATTAGTTGGAAAAAGTTTTTATTGTTTTCTTGATGGTTATTTAGGTTACAACCAAATCGCAGTCGCATCGGAGGACCAGGAAAAGACAACATTCACCTGCCCTTATGGAACGTTCGCCTTCGGTCGGATGTCGTTCGGTTTGTGCAATGCACCTGCCACTTTTGAAAGGCGCATGACTGCGATTTTTTCTGATATGATCGAACAAAGTACTGAGGTATTCATGGAAAATTTCTCAGTTTTGGATTATCTTTTGAGAATTTCCTTGATAATTGATTTGCGGTATTTACTCGATGCGAAGAAACTAATCTTGTTCTCAATTGGGAGAAATGTCACTTTATGGTTCGTGAAGAATTGTTTCAGGCCACCGAATTTCATAATGTGGAATTGAAGTCGATAAAGCTAAGGTGGAAACAATTGAACGCTTAACACCGCCTTCATCTGTGAAGGGAGAGTGGAGATTTCTCGGCCATGTAGGTTTTTATAGAAGGTTCATTAAGGATTTCTCCAAGATAACGAAACCACTTTACAACCTGTTAGAGAAAGATACCGCATTCGCCTTTGATGGCAAATGCATGGAGGCATTTCTCGAGATCAAGAAGAGGTTAGTTTTTGCACCAATTATTGTTGCACCAGATTGGTCGATGCCTTTTGAGCTAATATGTGATGCAAGTGACTTTGTCGTGGGAGTTGTGCTTGGTCAGAAGAAAGATAAGGTAAAACCTTGAATAGTGTATAGGTAAACTACACAACCACGGAGAAAGAAATGTTAGCCATAGTTCATGCTTTTGATAAATTCAGATATTATCTTATTGGGTAGAAAGTCATCGTACACACTGACCATGCAACAGTCAGATACTTAATTCCAAAGGCTGATGCAAAACCGTGATTAATCCGATGGGTTTTATCGCTTCAAGAATTCGATCTTGAGATTGTAGACAGGATAGGAGCGGACAATCAGGTCGCAGACCATTTATCGAGGTTGGAAAACGACAACATGATCCTAGACGGAACACATATAAATTATGCGTTTTCCGACGAACAACTATTTGGTGTGGACGTCAGCACACCATGGTATGCTAATTACATGAACTATATTGTGGCTAATATCCTACCACCCGATCAGTCATACCAACAAATGAAGTTGTTTTTACATGATGTTAGATATTACTTTTGGGATGACCCTCTTTTATTCAAAAAGTATGCAGATCATATCATTCGAAGATGTGTATCAGAGGAAGAAATGAAGCATATCTTGGAACAATGTCATGCATCGCTGTATGGTGGACATCACGGTGGCAACAAAACTACGGTGAAGGTTCTTCAATATGGTTTCTTCTTGCCTTCATTATTTAAGGATGCACAACAATTTGTTGCTCATTGTGATCGCTGCCAACGTTTTGGTAATATATCTCGCCGCGATGAAATACCTTTGAAAAATATTTTAAAGGTTGAAATTTTCGACGTATATGAGGTTGATTTCATGGGACCATTCATTGATTAGAAGCAGAAGGCGCTCTGGTGGGGAATCTCACTATAGGCTCGGGAAACAAAGAGAAGATGGGTAGGAACGGGATTCCACATGCCCCATGCTACTCGGGACCAGTAGAGTGCTTTCGCCGTTTTGAGAATTTCCAATGAATCCAGTCGGGTAAGTTCCGAGGCGCACGAAAGGCGTAACACCGTTTAGAAACTGATATATTTTTGTAGCTGTGGATTATGTGTCTAAATGGGTAGAAGTTATTGCCTTGCCTACTAACGATGTGAGTGGATTTTTTAAGTTTCTAAAGTAAATATTCACACAATTCGGGCCACCACGCGCAATAATAAGTGACGGAGGTTCACACTTCTGTAATTCCAAATTCAATACCCTCAGAAAGAAATATGGCGTGAATTACAAGGTAGCCTTTGTCTATCAGCCTCAGATAAGTGGTCAAGTCGAGGTATCCAACGGAGAAATTAAAAGGATCTTGGAAAAACGGTCAGCCCAAATCGAAAAGATCGGTCAAAAAAATTGGATGACGCCTTATGAGTTTATAGGACGACATACAAAACACCAATTGGAACTTGACCGTACAGATTGGTTTAAGGGAAAACTTGTCACTTACCTGTTGAACTGGAGCACAAAATCATTTTGGGCTATCAAGAAGCTTAACATGGATCTTGAAATTGCAGGTGAACAACGATTGCTTCAACTCGATGAACTCAAAGAATTCCGACTAGATGAATAATAGAGTTCTGGGATCTATAAAGACAAAACGAAGCTATGGCATGACCGACGCATCAAGAATCGACAGTTCAATCCATGCAAGCTCGTTTTACTTTTTAATTCACGTTTAAAATTATTTCATGGCAAGTTGAAATCTCGTTGGTCAGGATCGTTTAAGATTACCCATGTGTTTCCATATGGAGTGGTTGAATAGGAGAGGTTGAATGATCAAGGTAAGTTCTTCTTGGGAGGCAACCCGAGTTCTTTTTTATTTATTTCGTTTTATTAGGCGTAATTCCTTTTATTTCAATTTAATTTCTACACTTATTATGTTTAGAGGTGAAAGACATAAGGGATACAAGACTAAATAAAGCAGCAAGTTCGTGTAGCTGCAAGAAGCTTTGTGCCGCTGCATAGACTGGGAGCAAGGACAGAAACCTTGTGCAACTGTATCAGAATTTCGTGCAGCTGCACAGCCGGGAACCCAAAGGCATAGAAACTCTATGCAGCTGCACCAAAAATTCGTGCAACTGCACCGCCTGGACCCCAAATGCACAGAAACTTCACGCAGCCGTACGAAAATCTAGTGTAGCTGCACCGTATTTTCACAAAAAAAAATTAATTAATTAAATTAAAAAATTAAAATTACAAAAAACACATCGGGCCATTTTTCCTTTTTACCCTTATCCATCTATTTCTTATTTTAGGGAAGTGCTGACACCACCCTTAGAGGAAACAACAACTTCGAGATCGAGGCGCCCATTCTCGAAACCACCCTCGCACCCACGCAACCAAGATGTCGCCACCATCGAGCCCTGTACCAAAAATATCCCGGTAAACCCATTCCTACTTATACTTTGTTCCAGACCGAGGACGTTGCTCTATTTAGGTTTGGGGGTGTGGCGTTGTGTTTTATTAGGTTTGGAAGTGGTGAGTATTGCTTAGGTTAGATTTTTTTGTCTTTTCCTCAGCGTAACCTTATAAATTCGAACAAGGAATGTCTTTATTCGATGATGAGCTTAAGTTTTGCATTCTTCAAGTGTGAAAAGATGAAATTCTTTGCATGGCAGCTAGTGATTTATCGCTTGATTTATCGCTTGAAACGAAGTCTTTGGTCAACGTGTTGAAAAGAAAAAAAAGAAGAAAAGAGAAAATAAGGTTGCCAAGGCTCGGAGTACTAATGTTCGGGTTAAAAAAAGGAAAAAGATATTGCCAGAATATGTGCTTGTGGTGTGAGACTTCTGTGCTAGCTTGAATGATTGATCCGATGGATGCTTTATCACCTAATGCATTGGTTCAACTGAATCGGGAGTTATTGATCGAGTGGGCTATCTGAGCTTAGCCAAAATTAGATGAAACATTTAAAGTCGTGCATCTTGACAAAAAAGGTTTGGGATCTTTGTAAGTTACTGGTTAATATGAGCTATTTGGAGTGTATGCTTGTTAATGTTGAGTGTGCAACTTGCTAGGATGAAGAAACAACGTTTTAAAAGTTTTTAATAGAGCATGTTGGTAGTGAATGGAATCTAGATGCATAAGGAGGATGCGACCATTTCAGAGAATGTTCTGAAAAGATGTTTTCACGTTTGAGCGACTTGAGTTTGCTGAGGAGAGTCTTTAAAGTTTTGTTTTTATTTTCTTATCTTTGCTCAGGACTGCAAAATTTAGGTTTGGGGGTGTGATATCTCTGTGAAAGTAGAGTTATTTATGTTAATTTCATACCTAGATTTTATTAGATTTATAAAATATTACGTTTATTGCATAATATATCTTTATATTTCACATTATTCTCGAGAAGTTGGGATACTACCGAATTTAAGGATTATTTCTGGAGAAAAGTGGATACAAGAAGATTTGGTGTATGTACAAAGATTTTGAGGGTTATAAAAAAACTCTATTCACCTTCTTGCTAAGGAGAGAACGATAGGGAGGAAAAGATAGGGAGTTAGACTATCGTTTTTAGGGTGCATTTCTTTTTTTTTTATTTGTGTTCCGAGACGCTTGACTAAACTTTCTTTGCTAGGATTATGTTGAACTGAATTGTGTAGTTGAATTTCCCTATCTCGTTTTAAACTAAATTCGTACTTTGGATGTTTATTTGTTTCGTTTGATCTTAACGCATGCAATTTGTCGGATCAACGAGTAGTATTGATTTGTCATCCTAATTTAAACTCAGGAGAGGAATTTTAGGAGAGAACAAGAACGGAGTAGCATTGGTTAATATCGCGGGAACGAATTAGCTAGTAAATAGTATCGGGAGATATATTTCTAGGCAACCATTAAAGGATTGAGTTCTTAATGCATTTCTTGCCTTTGAAATTCACTATAGGCATATAGGTTTTATGGTGGTTTGGAATAGTCCCTTTGTAAACTCGAGAGAGGCACATAGGGACATAAGAATCCGGTTAGTAAACAAAATTAGTATGAATTTGGGATAAATGAGTGAGGGGATTTAACGAAACAAGGAGGAAATATGTGATCCTAGGCTTTTCCAACTAATTGAATTCCGATTTCTTTGCTTTTGATTTTTGCTTTTCATTTTGTTTTCAACGTTCTAAACTTATTTTTCTTATTGACTTGCTACATAAGGATTGCGATTGTGTATACTAAAAGGTTTTATGGCTCACACAACATGGCATATTTGCGGCTGCCTTTATGTCTTGGTCATATTTCTTTGTTAGTAAAAGTCGGTTCTTGTCGTAATGGAAGATGATGAAGTCTTGACAAAAATCCAGGTTACATTAATTCTTGCAAAAGAAAAAGTTCTTCTCAAATATAAATATTTGACACCAAGCTGAGATTGCCAAACATTTCTGCCATTAAAATCAACAAAACCCATGTAGAGATTCACTAACTTTAAGTAATATAATAATATTTTTCGCGCAATTAAAATAGACAAAATCTATCTAGATTTCTGCTAAATTTCCTGCCGTTAAAAAATAGCCATTTAAATTAGTTGCATGCCGTTACCTATCAAATCAACTACTATCACCTCCAAATTTAAAAAGTAATCAATTATCCTTGTAGATTTTGACAACAATAAAATAATTTATATGTTTGATCAATATGGAGTGGTAATTTCCCAAAAATAAAAGAGAATAAATTTTTCTAAAGTATTATTAAATACTCATGTATTAAAAAAAAACTTTTTTAGATAGAAAATTGAGTATATATAAATGAATGGTGCACCCATTCGATATCTACATCTAACTAAGAAACACACTGTACAAAGAAATTTCTTCCATCGAATATGACTTCGAAGAAATTGATGCCGGTGTCGGCGGCACTGATGATTATTTCGTTCTTGATAATGATGCTCGATATGGATGCGGCCTTTGCGGGATTGACCCCGTGCGAGGCAGGTTGCGACAAAAAATGTAAAGGCAAGCAAGAAAAACTCTACCGAGCTTGCTACCAGGACTGTGTACGCAGAAAATGCAGGCAGCCGACCCCTGACCTCGATTCTTCTCACCCCCCCAATTCTGATCCGAAGATCCAGTGCCAAATGGAATGCGTTTCTTTGAAATGCATGGACGATGTCTTCGGTGAGTTTCAAATGTTCCCGAAAGAAAATTATGAATGAATGGTTTCTTCTCGATTATTATTATTACTACAAATACTACAACTAATGCAAGAGGAAAAGATCGTGGATGATTTTTTAATTATGTTTTGCTCTTGTATTGCAGATCCTGAGAAGTTCCAGGGTGGTTGTGCTAAGTCCTGCATGGCTGACTGCGATATACATCAGCTCAAGAACTAGTGAATTGTTGGGACTTTGTGGAATGTCGATGTTTCGAAATAAATCATCGCCGCAGACTGCGTAATATCAGTGTTTTTTTATAATAAATTGTCACTGCCTATCTCGTTGAGCCTCCCCTTTACTAAACGACGATTCTATGGATGTCAAGGCGATAAAACATGATAATCTTTTGAAATTTAATTTACCGAAAGTTTTGTGGCTTAAGAAATAACTGAGAACAGAGAATTTATGTGCATTGGCCATTCTTATACAACATATTTGAAGGTCTGAGCCAATATATATTGGCTTTTTCATCGATTAAGCTATGAAAGTGCTAAATATGACTAAAAAAATGAAATGAAATAAAATACAGATTTATATCACCCAGAATTAAACTAATTTGAAAAAAATTAATTTCTTGGAAGCCATCTTGGCAATGTATACGATGGCCCAAGTCATTTTATTCGGGCATTAATTATTGTAATTAAGAAATTAGTTTTATCGAATTAAAATCCTTAATTCAAAATCAATCACCTTATGATGTTTAGGGACGATTTAAAATTATTTTGTGTCTTGTTCGATCATGAATTCGGAAGTCCAAAATTTAGGGATCTACAATAACACCACGGTGAAATCTTTACAAAAAGACAATAACATTTATTTTCATACAAGAAAAAGTATTCCACACAAAAAAAAACATAATATTTAGCCTATATAAATAAATTATTTTCGATTTACCAAACTCGTGGCCATTTACGAATACATTTCTGTAATTATTTAATGCAAATATGTATAAGATGCAACAAAGGTAATTAATTTTATCATGATTATCAAAAGAAAATGTTAATTGTGATTTCAATATGAAATTATTTTAATGTCAGTATTTAATGCAACTAAAATATGGGAGATAGAATCGTGGTAATTGGACAATAAGAATCCCAAATAATAGGAATGATAGGTGATTAATGATTCAACATAAATATATTAGACTTTTACAATTTAAATTAATCATACGTTTGTTACCTACCAAGTAAACAATTATTGTGGAAAATGGACAAAAAGTGAATTAGGTATAAAAATTATTTTTGCATTATTTTTAGATGAAAAATTGTATCAAATCCAGAAAGTTATCTAAAAAAATTATTTTTAGATACCAAGCTCTCACAAAGAAAGACAACTCAAACAAGTTACTTTCGTGGATATACCTATCATTGTTCCTTTAAGTAATCAATATACAAAAGATAAAGCGAGGTGTCAAAATGACCAAGTAGATTAACTTTAAGAGTTTACTTAGGTCCAATATGACGCTAGTCATGAAAATAATTTACAAGTGTGGGAGGGTTCGGATGTGCCGAGGGGAGGGCCCTTCCTCCTTATATACCACATCAGATGTGAAATTTTCTCCATGCATCGTAATGCGCCTAAATTGATATTTATGTTGGGACGTTTTTGATGATGAACCGGACCCTCTGTACTACAGAAGGTCGAACATTCTATTCTACAGAAGCTTCTCTTATTAAGGACTTCTTGTAAGAATTATTTTTGTAATTAAATGATTAGTTATAAATTATTTAATTACGAAATATGCATAATTTGATTAAGATATTTATCTGATCAAATTACCACGATTTGGTTTCCAAGTAATCATATTGGAGATATTATCCTTCATAGAAGGAAATGTATCTTGTATATATGGAAATGTTCTATTGTTTGGTCTACAGGCTTTTGTAAGCTTACTTGACCAATATACGAACGTTATTTGGATGCAAATCATCTACCACCTGTCCAGATACACTCTCACGTGTGTTTTTATCAGGATGGAATTGACTTCAAGTCATTTGGAAACAAATCAACGATTGTTTCCATCTGTAGAAGGTTATCGAGCAGAACCTTCTGCGACACCTTCTGTGGTGCACTATTTATGAAAAATATATCATAATCTTATTTTGATTTATTTTCTATCTGCCTGCACGTGGATGATATTATTCCTGTATATTAATTATTTTGTTAACTAATTATTTATTTCCGTGTCCTGCAGATTATTGATTTATATTTTCCCCTTACATTTTCTTCTTGGATTTTTTGTATAAATAGCCATGCTCTCCAATTCATTTAGCCGACTCTTACAACTCTCTATAACGAAAACATTAATCCATTCATCCCATTCTGTCCAGAGAGAACGTGTGCTTGAGCTTTAGTTCTTTCATTCGTTCGAATTAGTCACACGAGGAGCACTACCGACGGAAGCTGCATCGTTGGTGAAACCTTTTGGGAGAGTGACTCGGGGGCTCGAGGGACTCGACTGGAAGCTGCAGGATACGTTGGCTGGAGGCACGGCTGGAGGTCGTGTGATCAACGTGCAGCGGGTCGGAGAGAAGGGCTGAACCTCGGGAGCACAGAAGGTGAGGGACTAACCAGTTTCTATTGTGTAGAGCTCTGTGTGCAGGAACCTCAGGACAAGAGGAAGGTTGTCAGGACAGGAGGAAGGCTGTCACCTCAGGACAGGAGGAAGGCTGTCACCCCAGCACAGAGGGAACGCAGTTCAACCTTATGACAGGAGGAAGGCTCTCACCTCAGGACAAGAGGAAGGTTGTCACCTTAGGACAGAAGGAAGGCTGTCACCTCAGGACAGGAGGAAGGCTGTCACCCCAGAACAGAGGGAACGCTGTTCAACCTCAGGACAAGAGGAAGGTTGTCACCTTAGGACTGAAGGAAGGCTGTCACCTCAGGACAGGAGGAAGGCTGTCACCCCAGAACAGAGGGAACGCTCTTCAACCTCAGGACAGGAGGAAGGCTGTCACCTCAGGACAGGAGGAAGGCTGTCACCCCAGGACAGAGGGCACGCTGTTCATCCTAGGACAAAGGATACGTTGTCCACCCTAAGACAAAGGGAACGTTGTCTGCTTGAGTAGGGTTCGCTACGTACTCGCGTGGGGTACGCCACGAAGTCGTTATCCTTGAGGGATTGCGCATTTGCTACCTTGTTAGTCACGTTAACACATGCAACCTCCTGTAGTGCAGAATCTTCGGATCTGTACAACCTCCTGTAGAGCAGAACCTTAAGGTCTGAATCTACTTTAGTGTAGAACCTTACGGTCTGTACACATCTCAAGTCACTTCTAATACAAACCATTTTGTTTTGTTAAAGATTGACACATTCTTGGTACAGAACCTTACGGTCTGTGCTATACCTTCTGTGATACAGAATCCTTGGATCTATTCTGTAGAAGGTTGACGCTTACAGTACAGAATCTCTTGATCTGTGCTATAGAAGGTTAACACGTCTGACACAGAACCTTCTGGTCAGTATTGTGCGTTACCTTATTCAACACAGAACCTTCGGTCTGTGTTGTGCCTAAGTCTCTTCGATACAGAACCCTCTGGTCTGTGTTGTGCCAAACTTTCTTCGACACAGAACCCTCTGGTCTGTGTTGTGCCAAACTTTCTTCGACACAGAACCTTCGGTCTGTGTTGTGCCTAAGTCTCTTCGACACAGAACCCTTTGGTCTGTGTTGTGCCAAACTTTCTACGATACAGAACCTTCTGGTCTGTATTGAGCCTAAGTTACTATAGTACAGAACCTTCGGGTTTGTGCTATGTAACATTCTATTGTACAGAACCTTCTGGTCTGTGCTTTATCACTCAGTCTTCTGTTGCATAGAACCTATTGGTCTATACTACAGAAAGTTGTTTTCGTTACAAGTATTTTATTCGTTACTACATTGAGTTTGAGTGATAACCATCCAGTATTTTGGGTGAAGCGTGGAGTAAGCAATTTGCCGAACCACTATAAAAAGCTTTGTGTCCAATCAACCATTTTGCGAACACAATCAAACGTTCTGTTGTACAGAATCCTATCTAAGGTTCTGTGTTACAGAAACTTCCTTCCGCTGCGGGGTAAAACGAAAAAGCGTTAAAATCCGAATTTGGAGATTAACACTAATTCACCCCCCTCTTAGTGTAACAATTGGTATCAGAGCGGGTGTCAACAGAGGCTTAACAGCTTGTTGTAGATCCTTGAAAAGCTCTTACCAGCTACACGTTCTTCTCCACATAAGCTCTTAGCTCTGTGATTGTTGCTATTCTGTAGAAGCCTACGCTCTATCAGAATCAACCCGCTACTGCAGAGAAGCTTTAAGCTTTGTGAATATCTACATAGTTCTATTGTGTAGAAGCTTACGCTCTATCCGAATTTACCTCCTGTTCCACAGAAGCATCTTGTTCTGTGAGAAACTATTTGTATCTTTTATGTAGAAGCTTACGCTCTATCAGAAGCTACTTTCTATTCAACAGAAGCTTGCGCTCTGTTTGAAAACAACGTTTGGAATAAGTGTTCTACTCAACAGAGACTGAACTAAACTTTCCCTCCTCCAGAAGCTTCAAGCTCTGTGAGTATCTGCATTCTATCAGAATCTATTCAACAGAAGCGTACGCTCTGTGAATATCACATTTGGCATTTTGTTTATGTTCTGCAGAAGCTTGCTGCTCTGCGAGAATTCAACAACTGCCACCTGAAAGCAAATTCTCATTTTGTCATATTAACACTCGTGCTCTGTCTTACAGAGGCCTGTTTGTTAACTTGACGACTGACTTCTACCCAACAAAAGCTTGCTTCTTTGTTGAGGTTCTATTCGTCAACGTTCTGTTCTATAGAAGTGTAATACTCTATACGTATCGAACACATGGCTGAAAACTATAATGTGCCTAAACTACATGTTGGGAATCCTCCCATTTTCGATGGTAAGAATTTTGCCTATTGGAAAATTCGAATGAGCGCATTCGTTGATGCTATTGACGAAGACTTATGGTCCTATATAGAAGATGGTCCACCTTCTATACTAGAGAACCAACGATTTGATCGAGAAGGTCATCCTACACGGGAATACCTTAAGATCAGACGACTCACTAAAACGGCAAAGTATTTGATGTTCAATGCTATGTCAGAAGGTGAATTCGTCAAAGTTTCAACTTGCACTTCAGGCAAGGAAATCTGGGATAAACTTGTCACCATGTACATTGGGACAGATCAGATAAGAGAAACTAAGGTGAATTTTTTAATTCACCAATACGAAAACTTCACTATGAAGGCTGATGAATCTGTAGAACAGATGTTCCAGAGACTCAACCTTCTAGTTGATGCCCTAACTCATTTGGGCAAAACCTATCAAAACTCTGAACTAGTTCGAAAGGTTCTGCGTACTCTACCCAAATCATGGGAAGCCAAGAAAACGGCTATAGAGGAAGCTAAAGACCTCTCTATTCTTCGACTAGATCAGTTGATGAGCTCCTTAATCTCGTATGAGATGGAAAGATCCTCTCAACCAGATATAAAGAGAGCACCCGTTGCTTTCAGAGCATCAGAAGAACCTACAGAAGGTTCGGATGATGAAGCAGAAGCTGATTCGGATGATGAACTCGCAATGATAGCTAAACGCATTTTGCGGTTCGCCTCCAAAAAGCGCTTCAATAAGAGAAGCCAAAAAAACATGAACCCAAAGTCGGTCACATGTTATAAATGCAAAAAGAAAGGGCATTACAGTGTATAATGTCATTTACTTAAAGAAAAGGAGAAACCTTCTCCTAAACACAAGTTCAAGAAAGCAATTGCTACTTGGGCAGAACTTGATGATTCTGATGATGAGGAAGCACAAATGTGCCTCACAACTCACACAGAAGCTCAAAATGAACTTCATACCTGCTTTCAAACAGAAACTATTGAAAGTGAATGGTATCTGGATAGTGGATGCTCCAGGCACATGACCGGAGACCCATCCAAATTTTCCCAACTGACTCTACAATGTGGAGGGTCGGTTAAATTCGGTGACAACAGCAAGGGCTCTGTCATCGGCAAAGGTACCATTGGAAGTTCTGACTCCATGGTCATCGATGAGGTTCTGTTGGTTACAGAACTCAAACATAATTTGCTGAGCATTAGCCAGCTTTGTGACAAAGGTTATAAAATAACTTTTGATCAAGACAAGTGTTCCAGAATCCTGAACAATGAAGTTCGCTTCATTGGGACTCGTAAGAGGAACATCTATACCTTGACTCAGAATAGCTTCTGTACTACAGAAAATTGCCTTTTGACAGTCAAAGATGAAAGCCTACTATGGCATAGAAGGTTGGGACATTCCAACTTTAAATTGTTATCCAAGCTTGTGAAAAAGGATTTGGTTAAGGGATTACCCAATATCCGTTTTGAGCATGACAGCTTCTGTGAAGCATGTTCACTTGGAAAACAAAATAAGTCATCATTCAAATCTAAGAATGAAGTCTCTACTACACAGCCACTTGAACTTCTACATATGGATCTTTTCGAACCTACTAGAGTTCAAAGTATTGGTGGTAGAAGATATTGTCTAGTTGTGGTTGATGACTACTCTAGATACACGTGGGTTAAATTTCTAACTCACAAAAGTGATGCTTTTGAAATCTTCATTAAGCTAGCTAAGAAATTACAGACTGAAACTGGATCTTCTGTAAAAGCTATAAGAACGAATCATGGTACTGAGTTTGAAAACCATGACTTCGCTACTTTCTGTGACGAACATGGTATCGATCACAATTTTTCTGCTCTTTATGCTCCTCAACAAAATGGGGTAGCAGAACGGAAAAATAGAACTCTGATAGACATGGCTAGAACCATGATGTGTGAGAGCTCTGCTCCACAGAATCTATGGGCAGAAGCTGTTAATACAGCCTGCTACATATCAAATAGGGTTCTACTCAGACCTATACTTGAGAAAACTCCCTATCAACTATACAGGGGGAGAAAACCGAACATCTCCTATTTCCACTCCTTTGGAAGTCCTTGTTTTATCTTGAGATCTTCTAAGGACAATTTAGGAAAGTTCGAAGCTAAGACATATGAGGGCATCTTTCTCGGATACTCTTTGTCTAGCAAAGCTTATAGAGTTCTAAACAAAAGAACTTCTACTATAGAGGAGTCTATTAATGTAAAAATTAATGACTTACCTACTATCAATACAAGAGATGTTATATCTCTAGAACCTACAGAAGATACTACAAAACCTGTAATATCTTTTGAACCTATAGAAATTTCTTTAGAACCTATAGAAGGTTCTTCAGAACATCCACCCTCTACGAAAGAGAAGGGTGAACCTTCTGTTCATGAATCTAAAAATGATCTTGAACAAACAAATGATAATTATGAAGAACATTCTCATAATAATCAACAAAGTGATATTAGAGCACCTACTCTTTATCAAAGACGTCATCCTATAGACCAAGTCATAGGAGATCTTAACAGAGGCATACAGACAAGAAGTTCTGCAAATGCCTTCTATGAACACTCGGCTTTTCTATCACAGAAAGAGCCAGAGAATATTGATGAAGCTCTTAGTGATCCAGATTGGATACTTGCTATGCAAGAGGAGCTTAATCAATTTGAAAGGAGGAAAGTGTGGTCACTTGTTCCTAAACCTGACAACCGTTCCATCATTGGAACTAAATGGGTTTTCAGGAATAAACTAAATGAGTCTGGCATTGTTGTAAAGAACAAGGCCCGACTCGTTGCAAAAGGGTACTCTCAACAAGAGGGTATCGACTTTGATGAGACATTTGCTCCTGTAGCTCGTCTCGAGGCAATACGAATGTTATTAGCCTACGCTTGCTTTAACAACTTTAAGTTGTATCAAATGGACGTGAAAAGTGCATTCCTCAATGGAGAAATAAAAGAAGAGGTCTATGTAAGTCAACCTCCTGGTTTCGAGGATCCGCAACACAGAAACTACGTCTATAAACTCTCCAAAGCTCTATATGGTCTTAAACAGGCTCCTAGAGCATGGTATGAGAAACTTAGTTCCTTCCTTGTTGAAAAGGGCTACAATAGAGGAAGAGTAGATACCACTCTCTTTCTCAAACACAGAAGCAATCATCTCATTGTTGTCCAGATCTATGTCGATGACATCATCTTTGGATCAAATGATGAAATGCTCTGTGATGAATTCTCCAAACTCATGACAAGTGAGTTTGAGATGAGTATGATGGGAGAACTCACATTCTTCCTTGGTTTACAAATTCAGCAGACTGCAGAAGGCACATTCTTACACCAAGAAAAGTACACTAAGCAGCTTCTGAAGAAATTCGGCCGAGAAGGCACGAAACCTTTGTCTACACCAATGGGTACTAATACTCAATTGGACAAAGACGAAAATGGTAAAGAAGTGGATAGTAAGCTCTACAGAAGCATGATAGGCTCTCTTCTGTACCTTACAGCTTCTAGACCTGACATACTATTTAGTGTGTGCCTCTGTGCCAGGTTTCAATCAGCACCTAAACAATCTCACATGACTGCGGTCAAGAGGATCTTTAGATATCTATAGGGTTCTGTAAACCTTGGCATCTGGTATTCTAAGAAATCAAACTTTGATCTCACTGGATATTCCGATGCAGACTTTGCAGGATGTAAGGTGGACAGAAAGAGTACAAGTGGTACTGGTCAGCTCATGGGAAACATGTTGATTTCATGGTTTTCCAAGAAGCAGACATCTGTTGCCCTCTCCACTATAGAAGCTGAGTATATAGCAGCTGCAAGGTGCTATGCACAACTCCTGTGGATGAAACAACAACTTGAGGACTATGGTCACTCATTTACAAAGATACCGATCAAATGTGATAATACTAGTGCTATTAGCCTAGCTAAGAATCCAGTATATCACTCGAGATCGAAGCATATCGAACTCAGACATCACTTTCTGAGAGATAATGTACAACAGGGTTCTGTTAGTGTAGAATACATTAACACTGAACACCAATTGGCTGATATCTTTACTAAACCTCTGGATAAAGAAAAATTTTTCTTTTTCAGAAGCGAGTTAGGAATCTGCCATCCTATATAATGTCTTTCATAAGACAAAGAAAAGTTAAGTAAGTACTTCAGAAACTTAATACAGAAGGTACATAAGTGTACACTTTATTACAGAAGGTGCAAACCTCTGTTTCTACACTACAGAGGGTACACATTCGTACACCTCACTATAGAAGGTAGAATTTTTAGCTTTCTATACAATAGAAGGTTGAATTCCACCATCTGTTTTACAAAAGGTATAACTAAATATATACCTTAAATCTAACTTGGTAATTTCCAATTATTTGGAAGTTTACGTCTGGAGATATCAAATATCATCCAATAAAATTTTTAATCAATATCATCTCTATTAGGAAATTAATAATCCTAATAAGTTATATTTGGATACAATTATCCATTATGCCTCGCTCTTCTGTGAAGAAGAAGCTCCAACATAAGGTGACGAAGGATTTACTTGCCTTGAAAAAGCCAATCGCCTCACACGATCAAATCAAGGGAATAAAATTTTCTTTTCCCCTTGTCTCTGATGCATGTCAGTTTGATATGACATCTCAAAAGATCCCTTGAGCAGGAAAAATATTTTATTCCCATAAACCGCCTTTGTGAGCCAATTTTAAAAACCCATAACCGTCACCCTTTCTTCTTCACACCATCCTCAGATCATCGCATCCCCTTTTTCTCTCTCGTTTTGCCCTAAAACTACCAGACCTTCGTCCTTCACCATCCATGGCACCCAAGGCAAAATCGCTCAGGAAAAAGGCTAAGGCCGCAAAGAGAAAGGCGCGTCCTTCTTCTTCGGAGAAGCCTGCTTCATCTTCGAACAGGTCTCCACCCCCTTCCTCGTCGGAGAAACCCATTTCTCCTGCGAAGGAACAAACCATTCCTGCTGTTGTCGAGACCCACGATGACATGCAACTGCTCTCCAAGGACAAGGGACTTGAAAAAGCCCAAATTTAAGTGGAAGAGAAAGCACATGAGGGATCCCTGGTCGCTGCGACAAAGGAGCTCCCTGTCCCTGAACCCTCTACCAAGGGTTCTTCTGTGGCTGATGACACTGATGCATCAAAGGTCACTACTCCTGAGAACGCTACGTCTGATGAGGAGGTGGAAGTGCCCCTTGTCGATGAAGCACCAGAGGAACCAGATGAGGAAGCTCTTGCTCCTGTTATCTCGGTCTCCTCTGATCTCAAGCAGAAGGGCGTTGCCTCTGCATCTAAGAAGGCTACCCAGAAGCCTGCAGCACCCTCTGGAACAAAGCTTCTCCATGATGCCATCAAGTCAGGAAGTGTATCCTCACGAACTAGGCTGAAACGGAAAGAGCCCGAGACTGTCAGCACTTCTCTTGTCAAAGCGGCTACAAAGAAAACCAAGTCCCCGGAGAAATCTGTTTCCGTGGACACCTTCGCTGAGGGGCTGGATACCTTCGTATTTCCAGTAAACCCTCTAGTCTCTAGAACGGAGATAGAAACTGTGCTTGCCGATACCAAATTGCCCAAATGTGATGCTGCTGGTCGACAGTTCGCTGCCTTGAAGCGCATTGATTGTAATTGGTTTAAGGCAAATGATTTTGACATTGCTTCATTGCTTGAGAAAGTTGGTCTGAAAACCTTCTGTGAGACATATGCAGAGGTGGCCGTTTCTTGCCTGAGAGAGTTCTATGGTAACATTACGTTCCATGAACAAGGACCTCATGTCAAGTTCATCAAAACAGTGATCGAAGGGGTTCCGCTTGTCTTCTCTGCACATGATGTTAACCATATTGTTTGGCTGTGAGGAATACGACCCACTGTCAAATCTTGGAAAGGAGGAATCCTACAGCATCATCATTGGGAAAAGGGTCCAGTCGGACAAATACCTGGAGTCCACAAAGCTAGAACTCAAGACTCGTGTATTGCATCGAGTTGTGCTATTCTGCCTCTTACCAAGGACCGGGAGCATTGACATCATCACCTCAATTGATGTGTCACTGATGGCTCACATCATGAAGGGAATCCCTTTCAACCTTGGTTTGCTGGTGTTCTCGCACTTGAAACGTTGCTGCAATACCACAGGAAAGGCTCTGCCTTATGGCCAGGTAATTGCCGGCCTTCTTAAGCTTGCCCGTGTTTCTAGTGATGCATCCGCTTTCCAAGAAAAATGGAAGGTTAGTACCTTTGGGCACCAGATCATAGCTAGCATGCATTATGTAAGGAAGGGCTCCTCCTGGACTCGCAAATGGAAGTCACAGGACACCACTGAGGATAATGAGGATATGCCCCTGTCTGCCAGAATGTCCAGAAAGGCTGCTGATGCACCTTCTGCTTCTGCCTCTGCAGCGAAGGGTCCTTCCAAACAGAGACAGCCCAAGTCCTCTGCTGAGATGACCATCATCCTGGAACAAACTGCTCTCCTCAAGGACCTCCAGCAAAAGGCTGTGGCCAATGAGGAAGATATGAGCGTCCTACGTGAAATGGTATTGAACCTGACTCGCGAGCTGGAACGCCAGGCAAAGGTTATCCATGATAATCTTGATGAAGTCCCTTCTGAGGAGGAAGAGAAAAACTGAACTCTCTTGATGTTCTCTCTTTTCCGCATTTCTAGCTAGACCAAAAAATTGATTTCTGTGGTCTACTAGATTGTAATAAGTGCCACCTGGTGGACACATTTTCTTTCAGCAGTATGGTATTGAACTTTCTGTCACACCTTCTACACCACATTCTGCATGATGGTTTTTGAACTCTCTGTTCTACCCTCTGCAAGAATTAAAACTACCCTCTGCATGTTGGTCATGAACACTATGTCATACCTTCTGCAAGAAACTTACTCTTCTTTTTCAACCTACATTCATCTTCTTTTTGATGTGACAAAAAGGGGGAGAAATTGAGTTGAGGGGAGTACCGAGCTCTGTATCAGTTACAGAAAAATCTTTATTTTTCTATAACTTCAATGGGTCGTAGAAGGCTATACCGTCTACGGTGTAGAAGCTTATGAGACTGATACAGCTCATAATCACACCTTCTGCTGGGAATGCGATTCGTGATCTTTTTAAAGTCACTATTGCTGGGAGTGCAGAAATGAAATACCTTCATTTTTGTCGGGCTAAATACAGAAGCTCCTCGCTCTGTATAAATCACAGAAGCCTTTGTGCTCTGTAAATAACCTTCTTTATAACAGAAGCTTCTATGCTCTGCTTCACAGAAACCTTATGGTTCTGTACAAACGCGAGACTCTTACTCTCATCTATTTAGGGGGAGTTAGGGGGAGTTCTTGCAAAAACATTTCCCTCAACGATGAATGTTTTGTCATCATCAAAAAGGGGGACATTGTTGGGACAGTGTTGATGATGAACCGGACCCTTTGTACTACAGAAGGTCGAACATTCTATTCTACAGAAGCTTCTCTTATTAAGGCTTTCTTGTAAGAATTATTTTTGTAATTAAATGATTAGTTATAAATTATTTAATTACGAAATATGCATAATTTGATTAAGATATTTATCTGATCAAATTACCACGATTTGGTTTCCAAGTAATCATATTGGAGATATTATCCTTCATAGAAGGAAATGTATCTTGTATATATGGAAATGTTCTATTGTTTGGTCTACAGGCTTCTGTAAGCTTACTTGACCAATATACGAACGTTATTTGGATGCAAATCATCTACCACCTGTCCAGATACACTCTCACGTGTGTTTTTATCAGGATGGAATTGACTTCAAGTCATTTGGAAACAAATCAACGATTGTTTCCATCTGTAGAATGTTATCGAGCAGAACCTTCTGCGACACCTTCTGTGGTACACTATTTATGGAAAATATATCATAATCTTATTTTGATTTATTTTCTATCTGCCTGCACGTGGATGATATTATTCCTATATATTAATTATTTTGTTAACTAATTATTTATTTCCGTGTCTTGCAGATTATTGATTTATATGTTCCCCTTACATTTTCTTCTTGGATTTTTTGTATAAATAGCCATGCTCTCCAATTCATTTAGACGACTCTTACAACTCTCTATAACGAAAACATTAATCCATCCATCCCATTCTGTCCAGAGAGAGCGTGTGCTTGAGCTTTAGTTCTTTCATTCATTCGAGTTAGTCACACGAGGAGCACTACCGGCGGAAGCTGCATAGTTGGTGAAACCTTTTGGGAGAGTGACTCGGGGGCTCGAGGGACTCGACTGGAAGCTGCAGGATACGTTGGCTAGAGGCACGGTTGGAGGTCGTGTGATCAACGTGCAGCGGGTCGGAGAGAAGGGCTGAACCTCGGGAGCACAGAAGGTGAGGGACTAACCAGTTTCTGTTGTGTATAGCTCTGTGTGCAGGAACCTCAGGACAAGAGGAAGGTTGTCACCTCAGGACAGGAGGAAGGCTGTCACCTCAGGACAGGAGGAAGGCTGTCACCCCAGAACAGAGGGAACGCTGTTCAACCTTAGGACAGGAGGAAGGCTGTCACCTCAGGACACGAGGAAGGCTGTCACCTGAGGACACGAGGAAGGCTGTCACCTCAGGACAGGAGGAAGGCTGTCACCTCAGAACAGAGGGAACGCTGTTCAACCTCAGGACAGGAGGAAGGCTGTCCCCTCAGGACAGGAGGAAGGCTGTCACCCCAGGACAGAGGGCACGCTGTTCATCCTAGGACAAAGGATACGTTGTCCACCCTAAGACAAAGGGAACGTTGTCTGCTTGCGTAGGGTTCGCTACGTACTCGCGTGGGGTACGCCACGAAGTCGTTATCCATGAGGGATTGCGTATTTGCTACCTTGTTAGTCACGTTAATGCGTGCAACCTCCTGTAGTGCAGAATCTTCGGATCTATACAACCTCCTGTAAAGCAGAACCTTAAGGTCTGAATCTACTTTAGTGCAGAACCTTACGGTCTGTACACATCTCAAATCACTTCTAATATAAACCATTTTGGTTTGTTAAAGATTGACACATTCTTGGTACAGAACCTTATGGTCTGTGCTATACCTTCTGTGATACAGAATCCTTGGATCTATTCTATAGAAGGTTGGCGCTTACAGTACAGAATCTCTTGATCTGTGCTATAGAAGGTTAACACGTCTGACACAGAACCTTCTGGTCAGTATTGTGCCTTACCTTCTTCGACACAGAACCTTCGGTCTGTGTTGTGCCTAAGTCTCTTCGACACAGAACCCTCTGGTCTGTGTTGTGCCAAACTTTCTTCGACACAGAACCTTCGGTCTGTGTTGTGCCTAAGTCTCTTCGACACAGAACCCTCTGGTCTGTGTTGTGCCAAACTTTCTACGATACAGAACCTTCTGGTCTGTATTGAGCCTAAGTCTCTTCGACACAGAACCCTCTGGTCTGTGTTATGCCAAACTTTCTTCGAGACAGAACCCTCTGGTCTGTATTGTGCCAGACTTTCTTCGACACAGAACCTTCGGTCTGTGTTGTGCCTAAGTCTCATCGACACAGAACCCTCTGGTCTGTGTTGTGCCAAACTTTCTACGATACAGAACCTTCTGGTCTGTATTGAGCCTAAGTTACTATAGTACAGAACCTTCGGGTTTGTGCTACGTAACATTCTATTGTACAGAACCTTCTGGTCTGTGCTTTATCACTCAGTCTTCTGTTGCATAGAACCTATTGGTCTATACTACAGAAAGTTGTTTTCGTTACAAGTATTGTATTCGTTACTACATTGAGTTTGAGTGACAACCATCCAGTATTTTGGGTGAAGAGTGGAGTAGGCAATTTGTCGAACTACTATAAAAAGCTTTGTGTCCAATTAAACATTTTGCGAACACAATCAAACGTTCTGTTGTACAGAAACCTATCTAAGGTTATGTGTTACAGAAACTTCCTTCCGCTGCGGGGTAAAACGAAAAAGCGTTAAAATCCGAATTTGGAGATTAACACTAATTCACCCCCCCTCTTAGTGTAACAATTTAAAATAATGAATTCTTCTGAAAATATTAGGAAACTCAACGTTTAAAATATCGATATTAACCTCCCAAGGGAAGTCAAACACCGGTTTTCCCATTTTTTCGAGCAAAATATCGGTATTTGCAACAACGATTTAGACAAAACATTTTGAAATTAACGTCCATATTTCGTAAAATAATTGATAAACTAAGGAATATACCTCTGAAATCTTGCCAATATTAACTGTTGCTTCGTAAATAATATTAAAAGGAAACCATTGTTTGCTGCAATAGCTTCCTTTCCCCGTTGTTTGTACCCAGGTACGAGATTTCAAATATTTGAAGTAGCAGAATTTCGAAGAAAGAAGTAGGAGGATGGAAAACATGACACTTACCCCAAATATAAGATCAATCCATTCATGCAAATGTTATGAAACAAGAGAGCCAACCGATGCTTGTGAATGAAGTCGACAATGGCCAGCCCAAGGTGGAAGGAAGCTTGACAGTATATATCCCAACAGTCTAAAGAATCATATCAGAGGTGAAAGTCGTTGTCTATTTTAGGAAAGAAATTTAGTTGCAACATTTGGCACATACCAAGATTCTCTCCCATCTGATCTGGGTAGCGCCGCCATAGTCGATAGAATGAATTATATTTGTTAGTAAGTAGTACTTCGGGAAGATAAAGAAAAGCTTCTATTAAAAGTATTTTAACAACATTGGTAGCTCCTTTTCACCCTTATCAAAGTATTAGCACGGCATGGAAGGGGAATATTTTCTTTAAAGACATATAAGTTAAAATGAAAACATGTATTAGAATCATCTCCAGGAAACACTTCAACAGTGCAGAGCCGGACTGTAGATTAATCAGGAGCTGCAGCAAAACCTTGGATGAGGCCACTCACAGTACCCCGATGCTCTAGTCAATATATAGAGAGGAATGCATCAGATGAGCGGACTCGGATCACCGTATCGTACAAAACACGATCCTTTAATCTTATGAGTGCTTAAAATCGTAGGGGAAGTACTGTTATGGGTTTTTAGGGGGATGTTTAATTTTTCATGCATGTTATTAATTGATTGATTACGTTGAACTTGTGTCAAATCATTGTAATCATTTTACAATAACAGATGTTGGTCCCCTTTATTGTCGTCTTTTTAATGAGACACAACAATTGGATACAACGTTAATCATCCAGTTGAGGCAGAGTATATCATTCAACTTCCGCCCTCCTTCTCCGTTTGCATGGTATTGCAGAGTTCCAACTTATGCAAAGACGAAGGAAGCTGCGATTTCGATGAAATGCTCCAATTACGCAGACCGAGTGCCTCTAGCCTGGACATGGAACCCAACTTTCTAGACAGAAGATCTAGCTTCCCACCGGCATCTAAATCTAATTTCTGCAAACCACATAGCTTCTCGATCCCCAGTAAGTCCCAAACCTCGTTGAGGCCAGATAAATGAAGGGAGCAGAGGCTGGAGCGTCCGGAAAGATTGCATCTTACAAGGTATGGCACCTCTGAAGAAGTTTTTAACAATCAAATTCCACCGGATGAGCGGGATTGGATGATTTCCAACACCTCAAGGCTCTTTAGATTCCCGATCAAGGAAGGCAGCTTCCTTATCTTAGTCCATTACCCACAGAGCACTCTAAGGTCCCCAAGCCCCCCAATAGACTTTGACAGTTCCGTAATTTTTTCACACCAGATCAAAATGAGCTCTTATAAAGCTTTTGTGGATCCATGCTCTTCAGGGTAAACTTCTCAGGGCACAACAATTATCTATCTTCAAGTATTTAAGATCCCATAACACACCTATAGAACTGTGGAGTTCTTCTAATAAGTAGAAATATTTGAGATGAATTATCTCCAGCTTTGGGCAATGAGAGAGGTCGGCAGTCTTGTAATCTCTCCATTCGTGATGTCAAGTACTCTCAAACTAGCCATCCTCTGTTGAAACAAAAAAAAGTGTCCCTCATTAGTCAATGTTTATTTTTTGCTTCATCAGAGATGAATACAAGGCAAAGGGAATTAATACCAGATCTTTCAATGAATAATCCGTGACTTCTTCCCCATGATCTCGAGAACGACAAGGTTGTCCATCTTGAATAAAGGGAGATTAAGACTTTGTTTCCACGACCAATACCAACGTAGCCGCAATTAATTATGCTGCATCTCCTAGGTACAGAAATCTAAGATTGGAAATGCACTTGATTTCCTTCCCAGTTAAATGGCCTTAACCATGTGGTAGGTTGATGGCTAAAACGTGATGGGTGTCCTGGTTCAAAATAAAAGACATGAGGAAGCCAAGAGACCAAGTCCAATCCAAGAAATTAGGAAATTATTATTAATATTATTACCTGCTTTTGGCGTACGACATCAAGGGCCTCCCATGGTCCCGCAGCCTGTTGCGCATGCCGGGGCTATGAAGAGGGCTCTCGGAACGAACAATCTCCCTGTTCGCATCGAAACGGATCACGTCGGAAATATTTGGCAATAATACTCACAGGCTTTTTGATATGGTCGCCATTATGTAAAAGAAATAAATTGGATTAAATAACTGAAGTATTACAATAAGTAAATTACAAAATATTTGTCCGAATATTCTAATTTATTCAAGTCACAAAACTTTAAATATCTGGTGGTAAATTCACAAATGCTGAGATTTATATTATCAAAGCAAGAAATTAGCTTACAAAAACATTTCTAAATTTTAGTAAATTCATGGAACCTCAAAAAAGAACAAATATTTTATTAGAAATTATATGTTCTGAAGGACATATACTTTCATTTCCAAAATGTGTGTGGTTTTATTAACAAAGATTTTTCAAAAAATTTACGACAACAATCTATTAGTTTAACAAAATCACATCAGCCTATAGACTAGTTTTAATTTTCTTTTCATTGGATGAGTGAGATAATCACAACAGAAACCATCCTCGAGTAAAACTTGACCCGGGTGTCTCAAACATAACTGTAAGTTTGCATTTTTCCAGACTTTTGCCGAAAAAGTTTTAAAAATATTTTCCATTTTATAACAGCGGTTGTCATTTTTATTTTCTAGAAAATGATGTTCTTTTATGCTGTATTTCTTTAAACAAGTACACAAACTTCAAATGGAATTGGTGGGACAGACAGGTAGAATAACAGAAGGTCCGAACAAGAAGCTGGGGAATATATCGGGTTTGGGAGATTGTTAGTTATTTTTTGCAGATTTATTAGGGCTTTCCTTTTTCATTTCTTCAGCTAAATATTTGGAGATTAAGGCGGCCGCGAAAATCTCCTGGCCATGTTTCGAAAGCAATAACAGATACGCTCCCTTTGTTACTGAAGTTGTTCGGGCAATTTCGCTTTATAAAAGACAATGGCACGAGAGGTTGAAGTCAACATCTCACGGAGTTGAGGAGGAGGCCGAGAGGAAGCCACGAGATTGTTCTTGTGATACGGGGTGTTACGGAAACTAGAGCTAGGCAATGGAGATCGCCACAAGAACAAGGAGTTCGGACCTCGTCATTAACTTGTTAGGTTTAGGTTTGATTTTTCTGGCCTGCCTGGTCAGAGGACGTGAATGTCGCCAACTTGTGTTTGGGGACATGACCGGCCGGTGCAGCCTTGTTGTTGTCGGGGCTGGTGGTCCCATTGCCGGTGGTCCCATTCCTGCCATTCCCAACGAAGGTGAACGCACTAACAGGTGACACCGAATCCACTGATCAGGATCTGGCTTCCAATACCCCGCCTCCCATAAATGGAGTTTTTGATGCCACCCAATATGGTGCCAAGGCCGACGAAGAGACTGATAATGCTTTGGTATAGTTCTGGTTTAACCCTAAGGCAAAGCTACCGTGCCTGATCGTAGGATCATCATGCTTACGCGTGTGTTTCTGGATCTGTGTTGCCTGCAGGCTTTCATAAGGACGTGGGATGCAGCTTTGCAAGTCCGGGGAGCCGGCCAAGTTGTTGATCCCATCAGGGACATATGTCGCTGGTCCGGTAGTTTTCCAAGGACCTTGTAACAATGGTGTGCCAATGGAGATCGAAATCCAAGGAACCATTAAATCATACAGTGATATCAGTACATACACAGCCGATGACTGGTTTGGCTTCGAGTCGATTGATGGTCTAAATGTCAAGGGTGGAGTCTTCGATGGGCAAGGCCAGAATTTCTGGGGATACGCGGGCTGCGATCCGAGGAAGACATGCCAGCACCTCCCGATGGTTAGCTCCCTTCTTTCCTGTTTTCTGGTTGATATCATCGGCTAAATTTACGTAGAGACACAGTGGAATAAATCATTTGGCAAACCTCTGCCTGCAGTCGCTGAAATTCAGCAAAGTGAAGAACATTTACGTCGAAGGCTTGACGTCCGTGAACAGCATGGGATTTCACTTCGGGTTGTTGGGTTGCCATAACTTCACTGGCTACAAGCTCAACATAAGTGCTCCCAGCGAAAGCCCTATCACCGACGGCATCCACATCAGCAGCTCGGATCTCATCAACGTCACCAGCACTGTTATCGGCACGGGTGACGACTGCATCGGCATCATTCAGGGCGCCTCGAACATCGTCGTGAATGATGTCGTCTGCGGCCCCGGTCACGGGATAAGCATCGGCAGCCTCGGAAAGTGGCCGGATGAGGAGAACGTCCAGACAGTCAGGGTGAGCAACTGCACTTTGAGGAACACCACCAATGGCGTCCGTATCAAGAGCTTCCCTGGGAATAAACCGCTCGTGGCCTCGGACATCATATTCGAGAATATCATCATGGACAGCGTGGAGAATCCGGTCATCATCAACCAGAACTACGGATTTCACAAGATCACAAAGGTACACACGCAATCCCCAAAAAGCAGTCTTAAATTCAACCGATGGTCGACAAAACAATTCACGACGCGGTCCCCATTTTGTATATTGCAGCCCTCGAGCGTGAAGATCCAGGACGTCACCTTCACAGACATAAGAGGGACAACAGTCTCGAGCAGCGCGGTGTCGTTAACTTGCAGCTCGAAGAGCCCATGCGAGAACATCCAACTCTCCAACATCGACCTCGAGTACAACGGACCACCCATGAATGAGAATACGTTCAGTTCGTCTTGCATAAACGCGAAGATCAGCGTCAGCGGCGCCCACAAACCTCCGGCTTGCCGGAGCCCGTAGAAATCACTCCAATTAATTAAACAAGTAAAATAATTGATTAAGTAGTGGGCCACCTGGATGAGATCCGTCCGTCGTATTATTGCATTGGACTGGGAGTATTCTCCTCCACATCATCCGAGACTGCCGTGAATAGGAATTTCTGTTTTGGTTGAAAGATTTTTCTAACGGTTGCGCGCCCTCCGGCTTAACAGCAATTCCATCTGAAAACACAAGACAAGATGAAGAAAACAATCATTATGTCAATCCGGACTGTTGCGAGTAAAACGTCGAAAAGATTTAACTTTGAACACGAGCCTTTGTGTAAGTTTGAGTGAGTCCCCCCAAGGAAAGCCGAACGCAACAGAGCAATGGAAGTATGTGGTTCTGGGGGTTGTACTGGACAACTTTACAAAATAGAAAATAAAACCTATTTATAATGCCTAAAACTAAGGTAATTAAGGAAAATCTGGACACCTTTCTTCATGTATCTTCTGTTTTCTGACCTTTCTTTGCCTTATTGAGACTTGTAGTTTCATCTTCGAGTTTCCTTGTTTTGACATCCATCACAGTGTGTTTCTTCGCTTATATCAACCAACCGTCGTCGGTCATAGTCCTTCGCTCAGAGACCCTGTCGCCCATCAAACTTTATTCGATATGTTTTTCTGAATCACTTCACTCGAGACTTCAGCCTATACTAGGCCTCATTGGGCCTCTATTCCTGTCATATTCACAAGTCGTTCATAGGACCCGTGGCCAAGAAGTATTGTCGCCAAATATATAGCCCCCTTTTTAAGCGAGTCACATTTCGTATACCCCGTCCTGAACGCCTGAGTAGTCAAATCCATATCGAATCACCCGTTAATCTAACCACTTAATATCACATGAGGATACCAAAGTTATCTTCAATTGTTACGATTTTCCCTATGGATTGATAATTCTATGAAAGTATAGTTATTTAGGTCAATTTCATACATAGTTTGTGAAATATTGCGTTCATTGCATAATATTTCTTGATATTTCACGTTATTCCCGAGAAGTATGAATACTGCCAAATTTTGGGTTTATTTCGGGGTAAAGTGGAAACAAGAAGATTTGGAGGTATCTACCGAGACTTCGTGCAGCTGCAAAGGAATTTGGTGCCTCTTGCACGACAGGAGGGAAGGAAGGACGCGGAATATCGCCGAAACTTGGTACAGCTGTACTCGAAGGTGTTGCAGCTACACGATGTGGTCAGAAGTTGGACAGAGACTTGGTGTAGCTGCACAGATCCATCAAATCTCCTTAAATTAGATGTCAAGTACCCCTTCTTTATTCGGCTTCCTTGGTTTGTTTATCTCTCATTCTAGCCAAACTTCTCTCAATATGTTTGTTAGAGAGCATCAACCTTTGTCGAAGAAAGGTCTCCAGAGCCTACGTCCCCAACATTATACTTCTCCTAAGTTTGGGTCCGGTTGACCAAGCAATCACGTTGATTGGAATTGTGGTCGCCGTACAATGAAAGTTGAAACAAAGTAAGGAAAAAAAGAGATCAAACTCTTACGAATACCATTGAGTATACGCTAGAAAAAATGCAAGATTTATCCGTCTTCTTGTTTTGTGTGTGTGTCCTCGACTAAATTAAAATGAATATATTTATAGTTAAAAAAGAATCCTAACTAATCCCTAAAAATCTGCCAGCACGTCCCACGCTTTCCACATGTCTCTGATCGCTGGTCGCTCAATTGAAAAACAACCGCTGCCCATTTTTGGCTCACTCAATGCCAAATGCTCGCTCAATTGTGGCTGCTTGGATGGCTCGCTCATTTTGAAGCTTGTCTGGCTCGCTTGGTTGGTCTTTCATCGCTCCATGCCGAGAAACCAGGCTCTCTGTCCATAAATGGGCTTCCACTTCATAATAAGCTCTGCCCAAAATTTTTTGTTATAAACAGGTCCACAACTTTAGGTGAAAAATTCCCTTCTTCAATCCTTGGGAGCGAGTAGTTTTCTTCAAAGAAGTTCGAGGTAGGGCTTAACTGAATTGACATTCCCCTTTTCTTGGGTATTTAAGGTGCTCTATCATTATTGCGTCGCCTTTTAGACCGGAATTCGCTGAAGGTCGGACCGTCATTTGGTCTCTCGTGGGATATTTGCACCAGTCTCACGACGGAAGCGGCTACCGTCCCACTCACTGCAGATGCCGCTCCCGTTCCTAAATTTTTTCACTTTTTAGTAATATAATACTAAATAGTACCATTAATTAGTAAAAGCTTAGTAACGGCCCAGTTGGTTTAGTAAAATATTAGTATGAATGAATGGAATTTTACTAAATTACTCTAATGGACTGGTAAAATGTACAAAAGTATGTCTAGTAATTAACTAAATAGTGTTATATTTTACTAAGCACTTTAGGGGGAGTTTAGTATTTATTTACTAAATATTTTAGTAATTCCTTAGTAAATTACCATGACAAGTGCCTATCCTTTCGTATTGGACAACACTCAATTATTCGAGAGAATAATCTTATTTCCAAGGCACTTTATGGTCCTTTTCCTTTTTTTATTTATTTTAAAATTTTGTATTAAAATGAAAATTTCAAGACACTTTAATTTTATGAACATGTGAAAACATATAATCATAATTTTTTACATTAAATTAATTTTAAAGTAATTTAAAATCGAATCAAGTTTCGGTTTATCAACATTTTTTTAACTAGATAAAGATTCAGGAATAGCGAAAAATATTTCTCCAGCTCCATTGGTTAGTGGATGTACATTTTCTGAGGAATTATTTGCCTCCACTATCAAATTGCAGAAGAAAAAAAGATGAGCAAATATCCCTCTAGTAGTAATAAAGAATGAACAAACATGTCGATACGACAAAACCCGAGTTTGTAGCTTAGTGTGCAACGATGAAAGCATCCTTTACATTGAAGGATGCATTCTTCTTGGTTATATAGAGAGGATGCGTTCTTCTTGATTTTGTAATTCACAGAATGCTCATAAACGCATCCTTCTCAGTTTTGTGAATTACAGTGCACTGAAGGAAGCGTAAGTCTATTTATAGTACATGTCCATTTTGGTTATGTAATTCTCAGTGCACCTATGGACGCTTCCTTCCAGAGACAGAGCTAGGGGCAATGCCCTCGGTTTTTCTAAAAAATAAAATTAGCTTCAATTTCTTTTTAATTTTATATAAAAAATTAAAATAGTTCAACTCGGCCGGATTATTTTTTCTGGATTCCCTACTACTTCCTTCTCTATTCTATACAAGTCATGCCATGGGACAAGGCATGCCAACGCTACTAATGATCTTGATGTTGCTTGTGGAACAATCACTCGGAACGGCAGAGGCCATCGACAATTGCCAGCTCTCTTGCCTTGTTGGATGTATGGGTCGTTTGCCTTACACCCCATCTGTGCGGTAGTTTGCCTCATTACGGTCCGGTAAAGTGACTCCTCCGGCATCTGAAAGCTTGATGCAGTACAAAAGCGGTCGCATCATGTCAAGATGTCTGCACCCGAATCATAGTAATTGCCCATGACCCTTTATTCTGCAAACAAGCCTTGCCAGACATATAATTTTAAATTTCTCTAACGCTTTAATTTCGTGATAAGTGCCGATGATGAGAGAACCAAGAGATGCGTTATACCTTGCTTGGACATCTGCGATAAGGAATACGTGATGTGTCCCTACAGATTGAAGAAACTGTCATATGTGAATAATAAGGAACAGTTAGCAATGACTAATATTGATATGAGAAATAATCTTCACGCTTACACGCGTGATACAAAACGTAAGATTCCTTCGTTGAAACGACACTTTTTTAGTCGGTACGACCTTTCGGTAAAAACACAATAATATGATGCATCACTAAAATAATAGAAAGAATATCGAGTCACTAAATGGTCGATAGCACGACGATGGTGTTAGAAAAAATCAATCGAATCCAGAATCACTGTAATGGAATTTTAAGACACGGAAAAGAACATTAGTTCTTGGATGAAAGATGGAATTGACATTGGCTAATCCATTTGTCTTAATCAACACCTATTCCGTTATTTTGGCTCGATTCATTATTAATTATGTCACTGCAAGTTACCCTTTGCACTTACTAGCTCGGATCCGTTGATGGCTCCACTGGTAGAATGAGCACGAATAATACGAACATGAGATCGCGAAGTTTGCATTAACAATATAATCTTCGGCCAACACCACAAATACGCCGTTGAGATTCGAACCTAGGACGTAAATCCTCAATGCCTTAGACCAATAGGGTGTCCTTAGCAGGAAACAATTGTTTTGTCCCTAATGAAGTGATGCGATCATTTTGTGGCCAATCGGGTTTAAATTTACAAGGCAATAAAGACTTTCGTAATTTTACTGGAATCAATCCCAGCAACTTGGTCGGTCACTTAGTTCATATTTCTATTGAATTCTAAATTATTGGCATTTCGGCATAACATTTCATGAAAATAATCTTTCTTTATTTAAAAAAAAACAATTTAACATTTTGACCGTTTGTATATTTAGAAGAAAAGGTACTTCTAAAAAGAGGTAATTATTTTATATTTTTGAAAATTAGTCAAATACACTCTTCTTGAAAACAAAAAACTCATTCGGATGTGTTTGTTACTCTTCAAATTTAAAAATTGAAGAAGAGTAGATATAATCAGGAATTTGATAGTGAAGTAGACGACCAACCCAGTCGGATCTTTAACATGTTTGACCTAGGAATTTGTATACTATTTTTTTTTGGGGAGTTGTCTAGTTCAGTAGTGAGTTTTGTGTCGTGCATTTTTTTTTATGCCCAAGTGATGCGATCATTTTTTGTGTAATCTGGTTTCAGTGTATCAGTAATCAAGACTGGGGACTCTTTTGGCAAATTCATTCTATTCAGGACTTTCTTATAATAATTATAGCTGAGATTCATTTGCCAGAAGTTCGTTATGTTCAGAAAAGTTCGTATGACATGATCGGGGAACAAATTTTCCTGTGATGATTATGAGAGAACAAACTTTTTCGTTTACGGTCGACCGTAATATGGGTCGCAGTCGACCGAAATCTCAATAAAGTGAGAAAAAAGAAGGTCATGACATGGCATATTTGCGGCTTCCTTTATGTCTTGGTCATATTTCTTTGTTCGTAAAAAGTTGGCTTCTTGTCGTAACGTTAAAGGATGAAGTAAGTCTTAACAAGAATCCAATTTACATTAATTCTCGCAAAAGATAAAGTTCATCATAAATATTTGACACCAAGCTGAGATTGCCAAACTTTTCTGCCATTAAAATCTACAAAACCCATGTAGAGATTCTCTAACTTCAAATGATATAATAATATTTTTCGTGCAATTAAAATAGACAATATATATATATATAGCAATTAAGATAAGCAAAATTTATCTAAATTTATGCTAACTTTTCTGCCATTAAAAAATAGCCTTTTAAATTAGTTGTATGTTGATTACCTATCAAAATAACGAAATATTAAATGAAAATCAGTTAGTTCGTCAACGTTGCATGATCATACATTAAAAATAAAATAAATAGAAAAGAATATACTTCACCGGGAAAGGTCAGTCAGAAATAAATATGATAAAAAAATTATCCTAACTCTTTTAATATTTTCTGATCATTTAATCTGATGAATGCTTAAAATCGCAGGGGAAGTATTGTTCTGGGTTTTTAGGGGGGATGTTCAATTTTTCATGTATGTATTTTTATTAGTTGATTTATTAAGTTTAACTTGTGTCAAATCATTTTAATCACTTCATAGTAATATTTGTCTTTGGTCTCTTTAATGAATTCCTGAGCCGAGAGACACAACGATTTAATACAATGTTAATCATCCAGTTGAGGCTGAGTACATCATTCAACTTCCAGTTCTCCTTCTTTTTCGTTTGTTGTGGTATTGTCGATACGGGCCTTCAAATGATTCCAATTCCCTGCAGTCAAACATCGTCAAGCGGCAGTCTCCCGCCATACAGGGCACTCTTATCAGAGAGTTGCATCTATAAAACTTCACCCTCTTCAATCTTCTCAAGTTTGACAGGTCTGCGATTTCACCCACAAAATCATCACAATGCCCGACACTTAATTCCTCCAAGAGTTCCATCCTCTCAAGCCCGGAAAAGTCGATACGTTTACATAACCGCAGTTGTAAAGAGCAAAGCCTCCTCAACGATCCTAAATCTGACAACCTGATAGGATAACTCATATTTCCAATATTATCTAGTCCATCCAGCGAAGTCCCACTCTGCATTGACTGCCAACATCCCACAAGTGTCAATCTACGCAAGGACAAAGGAAGCAGCGATGCGGATGAAATGTTTATGTTCCAATAACGCATATAGAGATCTTCCAACCTGGACATGGAACCCAAATTGCTAGAAAGAATACCACCGACATTCAACTTTAATTTCTGCAACTCATATAGCTTCTCTATCCCCTCTACGTCCTCATCGAGACAAGTTAACGTCAGCGATCGGAGGCTGGCGAGTCCGAAAAGATTGCATCTTGCAAGTTTTGGCACCTCTGACGTTGGAATGTCTAATCCGTCAATTTCCAACACCTCAAGACTCTTTAGATTGCCGATCGAGGAAGGTAGCTTCCTTATATTAGTCCCAATCCCTCGGAGTATTCTCAGGTCCCCTAGCCTCCCAATAGACTCTGGCAACTCCGAAATTCCGTCACAACTGCTCAAACTGAGCTCTTGTAGAGCTTTTGCAGATCCAAGCTCTTCTGGCAACCTTGTCAAGCTGTGACACTCTCTTATATTCAGGCGTTTAAGATCCCCTAATACACCGATAGAACTGTGGATTTCTTTCAATTGCCAGCAAAAGCTGAGATCAATTATCTCCAGCTTTGGGAAACGAGAGAGGTCGGGCAGTCTTGTAATCTCCACATCCGAGATATCAAGTACTCTCAAATTACTCATTCTCTATTAAAACAAAAACAAAAAAAACGAGTATCATCCCATGATTAGTTAATATTGATTTTCTGCTTCATGAGAGATGGATACAAGGGAAAGGAAATTAATACCATGTCTTTCATTGAATCGTGCGTAATTCCATCCCCCGAGATCTGGAGAACGGCGAGGTTGTCCATCTGGAAGAAATAGGGATTAGGTCTGTGATACGCCCACACATCCCAACGTAGCCACAATAGATTCGTACGGAAATTCGTAAACTTCCCACTTAATCCTGCTCCATCTTCAAGGTTGAGAAACCTGAGATTGGACATGCCCTTCAATTCCTTTCCGGTTAAAAGTTCGTAACTACCTCGCAGGTCAATGGCTAAAACTTGATCGGTGTCCTGGTAACAAAACATAAAGGAAATGAGGAAGCCAAAAGAGAGAGATCGAGTCCAATCCAATAAATCAGGAAAACATTATTATTATTATTATCATCTCACCTGCTTTTGGCGTATGACATTAAGGTCCAATTCAGGATCCCACAGCCGGCTGCGCTGCTTGCCAGGGCTCTCTGAACTAACAATCTCCCTTCCCATCTCTCTAATTAAGTCATGCATCCAATACTTATCTTTTTGTATCCAAATATCGTCATCGTCGACATTCAGGACCTTTATCAAAGATCTATTCTGGAGGACATCCAGTCCACTTTTAGGAAAAAAACCACAGGCTTCCCACATGTAACTCGCATACTTCCTTGGCATCACTTTATGGTCAAAACATGCAATGTCCAGAAAAATCTGCTTCTCACTCTCGTCTAAGTCATCGTAGCTGATCCGCAGCTTATTCAAGACGTCTTTGTGAGGCACTCGCTCCAGCTTTTCCAATGTATGTTCCCATTTATTCTTTTCCTTTTGGAATAAGTGCCCTCCAATCACCTTCAAAGCTAAGGGAAGATTTCCAGACATACGAATAACCCGCTTCGATAAATCAACAAAGTCATTTGGGGGTCCCTCTCCACGAAATGCGTGCCAACTGAAGAGTTGTAGAGCATGATCATCGCTCATTCCCTCCACTTCATAAGCAGTATCACTAGGTCTCATAAGGCCCTCGCAAACGCTCTTATCCCTCGACGTGACGATAATTATCGTTCCCGGTCCGAAGAAATCGAAATTTCCGACCAACTTTTCGAGCTGACTACTCTCGTTGACATCGTCAAAAATGATAAGGACCCTTCTGTTGCGGAGCCTTCTTTGGATCTCATTCATTCCATCGCTAGAGTCACCAATTTCTCCATCCGATTTGCCGAAGATATCCCTCAATAGCTTCTTTTGCAACCTTTCAACACCCCCCACCCCAGTCGACAAGGATTCTCGCACATCGGCAAGGAAGCAGCATCCATCGAATCGGGAAGAGATTCTGTTGAAGATGACATTCGCCAGCATTGTCTTCCCAATACCCCCCATGCCGTGCACCATCACAACATGTCGTTCAACGAGAGAACTCAAATTCAACATGTCCATTACATTCTCCACGCAATCATCCATCCCTACGAGATGATCCGGCAAACTCCTATCTTTGATGTTCAGCTTGTTTAGAATATCCGCAACCACATCACTAACAAACTCGCCCATCCTGCCCAAAATCAAATTGAGATCAAGTTGTTCAAAAAACTGTTGACTAACAACATGGAAAAGCTCAAAGGAAACAACAGCTCTTGAAATATCCAAAATGACATGAATAATTATATAAGAAAGAGAAAGATTAAAGATTATGTATGAGTTATATACCCAATATCTCCTTTGTATTCGAGACCACGGATACCTCCAACCTTCTTCAGAGCTTCCTCCCACATTTTCACATCCTCTTCCTTGTATTTTTTTTTGTGCTTCTCGAGGGCGTCACGGTACCGATTGGTTTGCAGCTTCACGTCGCTGGGGCTTACATCGTAGAAGATGGGCAAGATGACTTTCCTAGAGGCTGGGTCCCTGCGGCAGTCCACCATCATGGCGAGTTCTCGGAGGCACCAAGCGCTCGATGCGTAGCCTTTGGAGAAGACAACAACGTAGATCCTAGAGTCCGGGACAGCTCGACGGAGCTCGTCCCCGATCTCTTCGCCGTTACGGACCTCCTCCGTGTCCCTGAACACGCGTATCCCCTTTTCCCTCATGGACACATAAAGGACGTCGGTGATGTTGTACCGGGTGTCAGGTCCCCTGAAGCTAACGAACACATCATAAGCTGATCCGTCGGGGGTGTTCACAGTGCCGCGGCTAGTCCCTGCTTCCGATGTCCCCGCCATCCAAGTCAGCTGACAAATGATCGAACTTTGACCAAAAGGCAGGGGTCGTGTGGACGAAAATAATTGAAGGGGAGGAGAAGTTGGAAATTACGAAGAAGTTTCGTTTGGGAAAACATGAAAATGAAGTTTCGTCTGCCAAACCGACGACGACTTCATAAAAAAAAGACTAAAAAGTCGTCTTTGGTCTTACCTTAACGTTATCTCTATCTTCCTCGTCCCCACCACAATCACGGGCGAGTGATTACTTTTTCTTAAATGAAATTACGAAATATTATCTCTATAAATCCACTCCCTCCCCTCCCTCCCACTTCACAAAATAATGTTATATTTTACTAAATAGGTAAGAACTTTCGAAACAGGGTTTGACATTGCAAAAATGGCTGGTCTGGTAGAAGTAGAACCCTTCATTGCTTCTAACATCTGACATAAACAACATTAGCATCCCAACTAGCAGGTGGTGTGCTACGTAGTGGTCTGAGAACTTTCATGGCATGTTCTACTCTTCGTCGTCAAGGAAGAGGATTTTGGGCAACTTCTAAATGGACTTGCTCTGGGGGATTATTCTTCAACAAACCAATTTTCATCACCAGCAACATATTTTGTCGGGATTACCATGACAAGATAACTGGGAATATCCTTACCTTAGTTCTTTCCCACTTCAAGGAATAAATAGCAAATAAGGCAGATGTTGTAAAACGAGATAATGGCCTTGTATGCGTAGAATTACAGCATTGCAGTGATAACTAAGAGGTTGGAACAACTTCTATACCTCCACGGAGAAAAGTCCACCAACTGCTGACAAACCAAGTAGCACGTCAGGCTTTACTTCCCTCACTTGGTCCCAGATGGTAAACAAGGTAATCAGCTATTTCCCCATGAAGGCAAATATAATTTGAATCAACAAAAGACCTTGACGAAGAGTGCCCCAACCAATCAAATAAGTTTCTCTTTAAAAATGTCAAATAAATACTAATCCGACATGCCTAAATCATAAACTGATACGGGAAAACAGGAGATTTTGTACATAACTAGGTTCAGTTTTGAAAAAAATTTACGAAATGCGATTCGAACTTGAAAAATTCCCAAAATACTGCTCTTAAGGTGCGATCGGGAACCGCGTCATTTAATTTATAAATACGACATGGTTTGCTACCATGACACTAGTTTGGGAGGGCAATGGCGCAGTTGGGAACCGTGTCTTTGAAGATCAACTTATTGTCGTGGTTCTTGACAGTGACACAAGCACACTAGGAGAAATTTTTTCTAAGTATGTGAATGACGCGGTTGGGAACCCCGCCATAATAGTAAAAGGGGTTGGGAACTGCATCTTTCACACAAATAGAAAAAAATTTATCCTAATGTCCAAGTGTCGCCGTTCGAAACCGCGACACTAAGTTAGGGTCAATTACGCGGTAGTAGCTTCACGTCTTCCAAAAATAGCTAGGACGGCGACTAACTACAGAAGACAACATTGGAAATCAATTTGAAAGGAGGCAACAACCTTTTCCATTTTCGGAAAGCCAATCATGGCCCTTCCTTGAGCTCTTACTGCTCCTAAATGACCAGCAATTGCAACTCCAACCGTTCCCTGTCGTTACATATTACCATTGATATTGGTTGGCAAAATAATTATCTTCAAACACAAATTCCCATATTTTAACCACAACAGAAAAATGTTTTCCGAGTATGGTAGTTGTCAATAGTAGGATCTCGTAATCATTATTACAATAAAGATATAGATTCTTTATGCTTAAACCAAAATCAGTTAATTTAAGTAATACTACGAGAAAAAGATGTCTCGTTGTCTTAGTATCAAGGTCATTAAATTTATACGAACAAAAGTATTACGAAAGAAGGTACTTAGATAAGCCTTCTTTTCCGTGCTACGAATAGTTTAAAACACAACTTGCTTCGCATAGTGTTATAAGTATAGTGGATATTGTTTAGCAATAGAAATTCTGGGCCACAGATCTCAGCCCAATATGTTGATCGACGATCCAGAACACAGACCCAAGGAAAGAAAATCCAAGAAGGAGGTGACCACGGATATACACCAAGCGAAGGCTTCCTGGGTGAAGGGATCACCAAGCAACGGGATTACCAGTCGACGAGCGACAAAAAGTCGACGAAGCGACAAGCGACAGTCTGACTGAGCAAGCGAGGAAACTCTACGGTGAAGGCCAATGGGCGACATGATCGATCAGTCAACTGTTAAGGAAGGCTCCAGAGGATCTGGAATGAGATTGTTGCTAAGTTTGCTCATATGGAAATGAGATATTCCTTAACGACTGCCAGTAAAGGAAGCATAATATATGTACAATATTACATTACTGTATATACGTAGGTCTAGTTAGTATAAATAGTTGTTCTTAGGCATTGTACAAACACATATCAATACCGCTCTACAGACGGCATGAATACCTCTCTACAAGCTCTCTTTGTGCTCTTGCGTTCCTGCTCGCTCTCGAAGGCATCGTCGATGGCATCCGTAAGTGCTTCTGCTTAAGGCTGCCCATCTGCTGTCTTCCCTCTCTTTCTTTCATTTCATACGGCGTCCACACATTCAACGAATCCTCCGGGCACCAGTTAACCCGTAGTGCAAGAGATTTCCGACGTGTTTGGATCCGGATTGTCCGCGGTCACTTCCGTAGTGAACACGCCTTTGGCGACCACAGTGGGAGCAACTAGGCTAACACGATGCCAACGACTCGATCTGGTCTTATCTAAAACAATCCCGGAGGCAACAACTCCGATGGAGAAAAGAGCAGCGATGGACGTTGCTCAAACCCAGCCTTAGCTGAAGAGGTATCGGCTATCATTGTACTCTCCAACTCTTAATGGAGGAGGTCGGCACTATCGACCAGAAACATGATGCCTTCAAGGAGACGATCAACTACAAGATTGAGGCTGTTTTTCAAAACTTTAGCAACCAGGCACCAACATGATTACTACTCATACAGGGCAGTAATCGCTGAAGGGAAAAGGGAGGTTGACAAGGATGTCCCTACATTCACCAACCCTGGAAGGACAATGTACAATAACCCGCCACTTGAGGTAAACGAGGGCAAGAGGGTAGTGTAACAAGTCCTTCATACAGCATACCAACCTCCGTTCCGGAGAAGGGAATAATTTGTCAGGCCCGCAGAGAGCAAGTTTGTTCACCCTATTGAGGATCAAAGACATTCTAAGTATATTTCCCAACCGGCACGAATGAGAGAAACAACAATACCCGAAATCATCCCACCACCAGAGCTTACGCCTGAAATCAGAGACTATGTTACGCAACTAGTCGAACGGGTGATTCTTGGGACAGATGATATCAATGAAATTCAACTCTATCGGGTCCCTTATCCTGAAAATATTGATCAGGACTACCCTTTTCCAAGGAGGTACCGCATCCCTAAATTTGTCCGTTTTTTGGGCGAAGAAGGGATTTCGCCTGCTGAACATATTGCTCGCTTTACCCTATGAGCTGCGGAAGCTGCCGCTAATGGTTTTTGGAAGCTACGTTTGTTTCCAAGCTCTCTCACAATGGCTGCTTTCACGTGGTACATAAACCTTCCCCACAATTCAGTGAGAAACTGGGAGGACATGCAAGTCCAATTCAAACTATTCGCCCAGACTGATCCAACGATGACCCTCCAAGACCTTACTCATTTGAAACAGTAACTAGGCGAACCCATTGCTATATTTCTAAATAAATTGAGGAAGGCACGACTGAGGTGTAAAACTTCCGCGTCTAAGGCTGAGCTTTTTGCTGTCGCCCAAGATTTCCTCCTCCTTCGTCCTAGAAAGAGCTGGAAGGAGAAATGTTCAAAGACTAGAACGAATTAGCCAGAAGGGCTATTCGGTACGAGAATCTCCTTAGGGAGAAAACTCATGCGAAAGGGAATTTAATAACCTATCAGGCTGAACCAGTCACAGACATAGACGTCGCGGAGTATGTGAAGGGGTAACCTCTGACATGCGACGAATTAGCAAAAGAGAACTTTCGGGCCAAAGCATCTCCTAAAACTCAGAAAAAGAGAAAATACTCATTCGATAAGTCGAAAGCGGACGAGATCTTTGAGTTTATGTTTCAAAACGGTCGGATTCAACTAAAATCAGGCAATATAATTCCTCATACTGACAGAGAAAAGTCAAGGAACTTCTATAAATGGCATGGGTCATTCACTCATACTACCAATGACTACATCACGTTTAGAAACTTGGTGCATGACCTTATTGAGTCTAAGGAGCTACGCTTATCAGATTCACGGGATCAGACGTTAACAGAGTCACATCCCTTTGATGATTTAATCGATGTGAAAACCTTTGACGTTAATTGTCTAACCACTTCTCCCTTGCTAATGCAGAAAGGGAAAGATCAATCGCCTGAGACCGGTGAGACGCTCATAGCTAGCATGCTGTTCAAGCGGCTTGTGAGCAAAGGAATTTTGCAGTGCCCTGCTGATTTAATGGGGATGCGACACGATCGTTGCCGCTGGCACATGGATTTCGTCGCACACCACCAATAAGTGTCATACCTTTAGGAAATACTTGCTGAACGAAAGAAAACTGGCTGGTACGACCTTAATCGCCTTGAAGAGATGGCGGTAGGAATCCATTGTAGCCTGAGAGTATACCAACGTGGGGATAAGCACTCGGAACAAACGAGTCATCCACAGAAGGAAAGCAAAGGGCTACTCCTGATGAGCTCATGCGACAGGGACTCGAGGGAGAAAGCGAATCTGGGCAAAAAGAAACCCACACAAAGAGGGTCCCCAGGCGGCGGGACTCAGATCGCCTCGGACCTCAACAGGCGAAAGAAAGTCCAGAACGACAAAACCACCCTCGATGCGACAAGGAAGTAATGAGAAAGGGCATCTCAATTGCTCAGTTTCTAACAGCTGACATGTTTTGCTTCAGGTGCAAACCGATAGCAGCTCACAAAATGTTCATCACCCAGATGTGTTAGCTCTGCTGCAACCAATACTTCTTGCTTCTAGCTGGATTTGCATCCGAAGACAAGAACAAGCTGGAAAAGGTCGATCCTTCGTCAAGTAACCTGTCCGACTCCGAATTCACTCATTACTCGGAGACTTCGCCTAAAAAAGATTTCAAAAGGAGTTATGACCCACATAGAAGGGAGTTTCTTCAAGTTGATAATAGTTTGCGACCCCTCGAGAATTCACGCTTTATCCGCGTGCCTGTCCTTTCAAATATAGGGACATGGCAGAAAGTGGGCACGAGAGCGCAACCTCAGGTACCCACCGAGTAAACTTGGAGACGCAGAGAAAGAAGGGCATGATGTGCCGTAGAGAAGCGTGTTAAGCCAGCAGTCCCTAATGCCCAGAAAAGCAAGGAGCCGAGCGAAAGTGACCTCGCATCCAATTAACTGAGCGACCATACTCCACTTCAATCCGGGACTTCACCCGAGGCGAATGAAGTTCCTTGCAATGTCCTTATGCTACCGGCTGAGTTTGCCAAGAAGGAAGATGGTCAACCGAAAGGTAGGCTAGTTCTATCCTCCAAATCCAATATTCCTACTGAAATACCACAGAATTTTCCATATAGTTGGTTTACAGAGCCATCTATGGTGATGTGGAAACACATGTTTCCCCTCCATATTCAAGCGGCAACAATAATGTGGTGGTATGCCGAGTTCTCATCGATAACGGGGAGACCATCGACCTGCTACCCCTTGAAGCTTTCAAAAGCTTAGGGGATGACATAGCTGAGCTTGGAGAAACTGACATAAGAGTCAGTGGCTTCACTGGAATTACCTCCTCTTGCTTGGGAGTAGTTTCTGCTAAACACCGAGTATGAACGCATGAAAAGAAGACGGCTTTCTTTGTTATAGACATAAAGCCCTCTTTTAATGCTCTGCTTGGGAGGGATTGGTTCCACAAAGCGGGCGCCATACCATCTACTCTTCACCAAGAACTTCTAGTGTGGGGAAAACACGGTTTGGAAGTTGTTTCTGTGGAAGCGAACGAGAAATCCAACATACCTTATGTCTGCGCAGGAGCAATTAAACAGGTGGAGGACATGACCTTAAAGCAGAGATATGCTATGGGAGACCCAAACGTGGGCCCTCTAAACGACATAGGCTATAAGTTCCTGGTTTCGTACGACGGACCACCCTTGGCACCACCTCAAAATCCAAGTATCCCAACCGGATGGGGCAATGAGCTGCAGCTTGACGCCAAACAAGATCTTACTTCACTAGAAAAGGACATGTATGAAGCTGGGATACGAGATGACAGCAGCACTCAACAAACTGAGATGGACTTGGAGTCCGAAAGACTCCTCAACCAATCCTCATCCAATGGAAAGTAAAAAAACTGATCCAATAAATGAGACTCGATGTAATTCGTCTCTTTCAGCATGCCAGGACATGCTTAACAATTATTTCAAATAATAAAGAAGTCCATAACACTTTTGTTATTCCATGTGATCCGTTGAAAGAAATAAACTTGGGAACGACCCGCGTGTTACATATCTCAGTTCGCTCGTGAACGAAGTAGTGGCGCGTAGCAAAAGCGAAGTCCTTCATAATTACAAGGATTGCTTCGCTTGGGATTACACCGAGATGCCAGGTCTCAACCAAGATTTAGTCGAGCATCGACTCCCGACGTATAGAATATTAAACCTGTAAAACAAACCCCACGAAGGATGTCGCAGGAAGTAGCCCAAATGGTTTATGATGAGATTAAGAAACTGTTCAAAGCCGGATACATAAGAATAGCTAAATACGTCGACTGGATCTCCAGCATAGTGCCGGTCGTCAAGAAAAATGGAAAGATCAGAGTCTGCATAGACTTTCCTGATCTGAACAAAGCAACACCCAAAAACGAATACCCCATGCATGTTGCTGATGATCTCATAGACAAATCGGCAGGACACGAGCTAATCTCCTTTATGGATGGGTATTCTGGGTATAACCAAATTTTCAGTGCTGAAGAAGACGTTCATAAAACTCCATTCCGATGCCTGTTAAGAATATTCGAATGGGTAGTAATACCTTTCGGCTTGAAGAATGCAGGAGCCACCTACTAAAGAGCGATGACTTTAATCTTCGCCTCACTGATCGGAAAGACAGTTGAGGTATATACAGATGGTGCTGTGGTGAAGTCTAAAAAGAGACAGGACCATCCTTTTCATTTAAGCGAAGCATTTGAAAAGATACGAAAGCACAACCTCAAACTCAATCCACTAAAATGCGCCATTGGGGTGCAAAAGGGACAGTTTTTTGGTTTCCTTGTGCATCAACAAAGAATCGAAGTAGACCCTTTGAAGACCCGCACCATTCAAAGTCTTCTAGTTCCATAGAGCAAGAAGGAACTTCAAGCCTTCCTCGGCCGAATAAATTATATCCACCGATTTATAGGCAATGTCGCATCTAAGATAAGTGCCTTCTCGACAATCCTCAGAGGAAAACAGAAAGGATAGATAAACTGGACATCACAACATGAGCGAGCATTCCAGAACTTAAAAGATTACCTAGTCAATCCGCCTGTGCCGGCCCCACCAAGTGCAGACCAACCGTACATCTATACATAGCAGCATCCCAGTCAACTATTGGATCACTGCTAGCAAAAGAGCACGACGGAGTAGAAAAGGCGATTTACTACGCCTACTGATAGAAACAGAACAAAGATACACCTCGACAAAAAAGATCTGCCTTTCGGTGTATTACTCAATAACAAAACTAAGACACTATATCGGGTCTAACGATGTGTACATCCTCTCCAAGACCCCGGTTACAAAAGTGTTCTTTGACAATCTCTTACTTACGGGAAGGATAGGCAAGTGGAGCCTCGTGCTTTCAGCCTACAATATATATCATAAACCATCATAAACCACAAGCCTCAGTCAAAGGCTATGCTTTAGCCGAAGTCATAACTCATTATGGTGAAGGCAATCTCGATTCCACACTCGAGGAAGATCACCCGAACAAAGGATGGACCGTTTGGTTCGATGGGTCCTCTAACAAATTCGGAGCTGGCATGGGCTTTATTGAGACACTATGGAGAGCGAAAACCGGAGTCGCTTTTCACATTAACGGGAAAGTCACTAACAATCAGGCAGAGTATGAAGCCCTGATTTTAGCCTTACAGCTGGCACTAGACTGGAGGATGTAAATCGTAAAAAATATGTGGCAACTCCCAACTAGTAATTCAACAAGTACTTGACCAGATTGAGCGTCATTGAATCTGTTCGCTGATCCATAGAAGCGACAGTCCGCTACAGCGTCACAGAAGGCTGAAGCTTCCAGCCAAGGTTCTATGCTCACACAAGTCTGGTTGATTTCCTTGTGATTCGACCTAGACTCATCCTAAACTCAGCAAGAGAGTTTCTTGCACTGGTTAAGCTATTCTAACCGCCCCATGGTTAAAGGAACTATTTTCTTATACCACAGAAGGTTCATTCTTCTACACTGTAATCACTATTTCAAAGTATTAGTGAAAACGACCGAAAGTGAACGTAGGTGCATTCACCGAACCACTATAAAATCCTTGGTGTTATTCGAATTTGTTTTAAAGTCCATTTTACAAGTTCCGTGTTACAGCAACTTGCTTCCGCTGTGAGGGTTGTGAAAAAGCGTTTAAGAATTCCTTAAATGGACTTAACACTAATTCACCCCCTCTTAGTATAATCTTTGGGCCAACAATTGGTATCAGAACGGGTTTCAACGGAAGCTTAACCGCTCGTTGAGATCTTATAGCAACTCGAACCTTCTGTACGCTCTCTAACTATCACCACTTTACAGAAGTCTTGTTCTCTGTTTGAATCCAACAATTGATATCAGAACGAGTATCAACAGAAGCTTAGCAGCTCGTTGAGATCCTATAGCAGTTCGTACCTTCTACGTGCTCTATTCCTACTATACAGAAGCTTACGCTCTGTTACTGTCACAAGTTGGTTTCTTTCTACAGTAGCTTATAGCTCTGCTAGAATCAAATCATTTGTATTAAAACAGGATTCAGCAAAAGCTTGAGTGCTTAGTTATATCCTATAGAAGGTGTTACCTGTTATACGCTTAAAATCGCTATTGCGTTGCTTTTCTTCTGTCGAAACTTTAAGATTTCTGTGGAATTAAACTCTTTGGTATTTCTGCTCTATTCAACAGAGATTTGATTATGAGCTCAGTCTAACAGAAGCTTCTACGCGTTGAGATTCAGTACAGTACCATTAAGATTCTACTGTTCTGCATAGAAGCCTAAACCTTCTGAAAGTTGAAAAATGAGCGATAATTACTATGTACCAAAACCATATATTGGGAATCCACCCATGTTTGATGGTAAAAATTTTTCCAATTGGAAAATTCGAATGAGTGCCTTTGTAGATGCAATCGATGATGATTTGTGGTCGTTCATAGAAGATGGTCCACCTCTTCTACCGATTGAACTACAAACTGGTCTTGATGATCATCCTACACGTGAGTGCCTTAGGATCAAACGACTCACTAAAACGGCTAAGTACTTAATGTTTAGTGCTATGTCGGAAAGTGAATTCGCTAAAGTCTCTACTTGCACTTCGGGTAAAGAAATCTGGGATAAACTTGTCACCATGTATGTTGGGACAAATCAGATTAGAGAAATCAAGGTGAATTTCTTAATTCATCAATATGAGAATTTTACCCTGAAAGGAGAAGAATCTGTAGAACAAATGTTCCAGAGACTTAACCTCCTAGCAGATGCATTAAGTCATTTAGGCAAACATTATACTAATTCTGAATTAGTAAGAAAGGTTCTAGGAATTTTACCCAAATCTTGGGAAGCCAAGAAAACGGCTATTGAGGAAGCTAAGGATCTTCCTACTCGTCGATTAGATCAGCTAATGAGCTCCTTAATGTCATATGAAATGGAGAGAACCTCTTAATCTGATGTGAAAAGAGCTTCAATAGCCTTCAAAGCATCAGAAGCACCAACAGAAAATTATGACAATGAGGCAGAAATCGATTTGGACGATGAACTCGCTATGATTTCTAAACGCCTTCTGCGGTTCGCCTCCAAAAGACGTTTGAATAAGAGAAATTAGAAACGTGAAAAGCTATCTGATCTTAAGATGATCAGATGCTATGAGTGCAATAAGAAGGGACATTTCAAGTATGATTGTCCTTTACTTAAGGAGAAGAAAAAACCTTCTGTCCAAATCAAACCCAAGAAAGCAATGATTTGTTGGGCAGATATTGAAGATTCTGATAATGAGGAAGAACAAGCACTAATGTGCATAACTACTCACACTGAATCTCAAAACTCTGTAGAAAGTCAATTCTGTTTTTAAACAGAAGCTACAGAAAGTGAATGGTATCTGGACAGTGGCTGCTCAAGGCACATAACCGGAGATCCATCTAAATTTTCGAAGCTGACTTTACAGAACGAAGGTTTTGTTAAATTCGGTGACAATAGCAAAGGCTCTGTCATCGGATTAGGAACTATTGGAAGTCCTGACTCTATGGTTATAGAAGAGGTTCTGTTGATTACATAACTTAAACATAACCTACTGAGCATTAACCAGCTTTGTGACAAAGGCTATACTATAACATTTGATCAAGATAAATGTTCTGGTACACTAAACAATGAAGCCCGCTTCATTGGAAATCAGAAAAGGAACATCTATACTTTAACACAGGAGAGCTACTGTGCTACAGAAAGCTGTCTTCTGTCTGTCAAAGATGAAACTAATCTTTGGCATAGAAGGTTATGACATTCCATCCTATAATTGCTATCCAAGCTTGCTAGAAAAGAATTGGTAAAAGGCTTGCCTAATATCAAATTTGGGCAAGACAACTTCTGTGAAGCTTGTTCACTTGGTAAGCAAACTAAATCATCATTAAAGTCTAAGAATGAGATTTCTACTACTCAGACCTTGGAACTTCTAGATATGGATCTATTTGATCCGACTAGAGTTCGAAGTATTGGTGGTAGAATATACTGTCTAGTAGTAGATGATGACTACCCTAGATACACATGGGTTAACTTTTTGACTCATAAAAGCGATGCATTTGAATCTTTCATTAAGCTCGAACGGATGCTACTCGAACGGATCATGGTACATGGTTTGATTCGCTACCTTCTGTGATGAAGATGGTATCGATCACAACTTCTCTGCTCCTTACACTCCTCAAAAAAATGGAGTCGCACAAAGGAAAAATCGAACCCTTATAGACATGGCTAGAACCATGATTTGTGAGTGCAATGTTCCACAGAACCTTTGCGCTGAAGTAGTGAATACAGCCTGCTATATCTCTAATAGAGTACTACTAAGACCTAAATTAGAGAAAACTCCCTATCAACTATACAGGGGTGAATACCGAATATTTCCTATTTTCATGCCTTTGGAAGTCCATGTTTTATACTGAGACCTTCTAAGGACAATCTCGGGAAATTTGATGCTAAATCAGATGAAGGTATCTTTTTAGGATACTCACTGTCTAGCAAAGCCTATAGAGTCCTTAACACAAGGACTTCTACAATAGAATAGTCAATTAATGTAAAAATTAATGACTCACAAATAGAAGATAATACTAATCAAGTAATATCTTTTGAACCTACTGAAATCTCTGTAGAACCCAAACCTTTGAAGGAAGGAAGAGAAGGCAACGAACATTCTCTTCACAATTCGCGAAGAGAATCTGAAGAAACTGTTGAAAATTTTCCAGAAGTATCATCTTCACAGAATAATCAACGGAATGATATAAGAGCATCTGCTTTATATCAAAAACGACATCCTATTGATCAAGTCATAGGAGACTTTGATAGAGGCATTCAGACGAGATGTTCTGTAAACGCTTACTATGAACATTCTGCAGTTCTTTGATAGAAAGAACCAGATGCAATAGATGAAGCTCTCTAGATGATCCAGATTGGATCCTTGCAATACAAGAGGAGTTAAATCAATTCGAAAGGAACAAAGTGTGGACACTTGTCCCTAAACCTGATAACCGTTCCATTATTGGAACTAAATGGGTATTCAGGAATAAACTCAATGAGTCAGGTGCTATTGTAAGAAACAAAGCACGACGAGAGGGTATTGACTTTGATGAGACGTTCGCTCCTGTAGCACGTTTAGAAGCAATCAGGCTACTGTTAGCTTATGCTTGCTACAACAACTTCAAGTTGCATCAAATGGACGTGAAAAGTGCTTTTCTCAATGGAGAAATCATAGAAGAGGTATACGTAAGTCAACCTCCTGGATTTGAAGATCCACAGCACAAGAATCACGTTTATAGACTTTCCAAGACTCTATACGGTCTAAAACAGGTGCCTAGAGCATGGTATGAGAGACTTAGCTCTTTTCTTATTGAAAAGGGCTATAAAAGAGGAAGAGTAGATACCACTCTCTTTCTCAAACACAGAAGTGATCATTTAGTAGTTGTCCAAATCTTTGTCGATGACATTATCTTTGGATCAACGGATGTGTACAGAATTCTCTGAACTCATGACAAGTGAGTTCGAGATGAGCATGATAGGTGAAGTTACGTTCTTCCTCGGCCTACAAATTCAGCAAACTGATGAAGGTACTTTCTTGCATAAAGAGAAGTACACTAAGTAACTCCCAAAAAAATTTGGCCTAGAGGGTTCTAAGCCTTTGTCTACTCCAATGGTTATAAGTGCCAAGATAGACAAGGACGAAAATGGTAAAGAAGTAGATAACAAGCTTTACAGAAGCATGATTGGCTCTCTTCTGTATCTTTCTGCTTCTAGACCAGACATACTATTTAGTGTATGTCTCTGTGCTAGATATCAATCAGCACCTAAAGATTCTCATCTGATAATGGTTAAGAGAATCTTTAGATATTTACAAGGTTATGTAAATCTTGGCATATGGTATTCCAAGAGATCAGACTTCATTTTCATTGGTTACTCAGATGCTGACTTTGCAGGATGTAAGATCGACAGAAAAAGTACTAGTGGTACTTGTCAGCTAATGGGAAACATGTTAATTTCATGGTTTTCCAAGAAGCAGACTTCTGTTGCTCTATCCACTGCAGAAGCCGAGTATATAGCAGCTGCAAGCTATTGTGCTCAACTTCTATGGATGAAACAGCAACTTGAGGACTATGGTATCTCATTTGCTGAAATTCCGATCATGTGTGATAATACTAGTGCGACTCAATTAACGTGCAACCCAGTTTATCACTCACGATCAAAACACATAGAACTCATACATCATTTTCTGAGGGATAATGTACAACAAGGTTCTGTAAGCGTAGAATACGTTAATACAGACAAGCAATTGGCTGACATTTTCGCCAAACCCCTTGATAAGGAGAAATTCTTCTCTTTCAGGAATGAATTGGGGATTTGTTATTCATTTTAAATAACAGATACGTTGTACAACAGGTTCAACGTTTTGTATTAAATATCTTTCGAAATTTTAATTCGAAATGTATTTTTCAAAAGAGTACTCTGGAGAATATTATTCTAATGAAAATCTTGTCAAGAAAGAGTCCTTTTCATTAACATAGATTCTCACAGAAACTACACATAGAAGGTTATACCTTATATATGGGTTAAATCGATACTTATACTTCGATGATAACCAAATATATTCCTTAATTAAGTGAATATATGATGAGAAAGTCTTAAGTGATATTTTTCATATTTTCTAAATAAATCTTGGAGGAATATTTCAATATGTCCTCTATAGAAGCTTGAAACAGAAAGTAAATCTTCTGTCCGAATGCATATCTTTATTTCAAGAAAATTTGAGAAAATCTTATCTAATTTATCTCTCATCACGTCAAGAATCATTGATCTTGATTAAAATTGGGAAGTTACGATTTTATTGGGAAAATTTTCTCAAATTATCAATTTTAGGAAATAAAATAAAATATTATATTTTTTCCTAAACCAGATTGACGCTTATATATGTTCTCATGTTTTTCAATCGTGGTTCCCTACCACAGTCGAAACTCACCTGAGAAACCCTAGAAAGCAAGGCCGATCCTTCCCTACTCCCTAATCGCTCAAATCACCCCTGGCAAATGGCATCGAAGAGCAAGGTTGGAACTCGCTGCTCATTTTCTCTCTCTGTCATGCCTCCATCGGCTGAGCCTCAACCAGCCACCCCCGTGATTCCTACTGTTAATGAGGAAATCGCACCCTGGAACCAGAAATCGCCGAGTACTCGCTGGTCGAGGCCAAAGAGATCTCCAACATCGCTGCCGAAGTACAGCAGGAAGAAACCCCTGTTTCCAAGGAGAACCTTACACCGGAGGACTCTCTGGAGGAACCTGCTATTGATGCTCACGAAGTGTCTGATCCTGCTACTGATCTCGTCTTGGAGGATGAGAACCCTCTGGAGAACGCTGATCTGGGTCAGGAAGATGAAACCCATGTCAGAGACGAGGTTTCCTCTAAGGATGATGCGGACAAGGTGCAGGAGGATACACCCCTGACGGTCGCTCCCAAACCTTATGTGTCTCCCAATACTAAGCTGAAGGGCAAGCCTATTGTTGTGGAACCTGTCCCTGCAAAAGTCAAGCGTTCAACATCAGTCATAGATTCTGGGAGTGTATCTTCTAGAGCACGACACAAGCGCAAGAGTCCCGAGGCTGTGAGTAAGTCCATGAAGCAAGAAGTCTTCAAATGTCTTCACACTCAGGTATCATCTTCTATCTCCCAAACGGAAATAGATCAGGTTGTTAATCCAAAAGCTGTACCCTCCTGTGATTTTGCAAGTAGGCAACTTGCTGCGATTAAGCACTTGGATTTCAGCTGGTTCACTGCAAATGGCATGGATATCACACCCATGCATGAGAAGTTGGGTTTGAAAGGTTTCTGTGAAACTTATGTTGAGGTTGCTGTAACCAGGATCCGATAGTTCTATGCAAACCTCACCTCCTACAAAACTAACAATTTTGTTACGTATGTTAGGACTGTGGTTAATGGCATCACTCTGGTCTACTCTGTCCATGACGTGAATACTTGGTTCGGCTGCTCAGAACACCATGTTCTTCAATTGCCAAACAAGAATCAGTCATATAGTGGGATCCTTGGATCAAAAGTGAAAGTGCCACAGTACCTTGAGTCTGCTGCTTTGGAGCTTCCCAAGAGGATTCTCCATCGATCAGTGATCTTCTGTCTCCTACCACGGATAGGAAGCGTGGATGCGGTGACTCCCAGGGATGCTCAGATTATAGAGCACCTGCTGTCGGGAAGACCGTTCAACCTAGGAGCGCTTGTTTTTGGTCACATGGAAGCATGAGTAAAAGCAAATGACAAAGCCCTCCCCTATGGTCATGTGGTTGCTGCTCTCCTCCGACTTCATGGAATTAATCCAAATCCTGCCACCGCACTTAAAAAATGGCGGGTCGGGAATTTTGGCAGACAAATTATTGCAAGCATGCAATACGTGAAGACTCGGAGTGGCTGGGTCCAGAAATCTAAGGGAAAAGAAAGTCGACAAAAGGAAGCACCTGCTACTTCTGAAAAGACTGGACTTGCTGCTGAGAAGGCTGTAGTTCCACCTGTTCCAACACTGGATCACCCTCGCGAACCTCCTCCTCACTGTCTAATCTCACCAAAGATGTGCAGCGACAGCTTATTGCACTAACAGAGGAACTTAATGTCCTCAAGGAGAAGGTTGCTGAGTTGGTCATCACTGTTGCACGTCAGGATTAGCTCCTCCGTTACAATTTGCAATGATGTGTTCTGTTTACTTTACAACACCTTAGATCAGATCCTGTAGGATCTTAATGGTCATATTAACATGTGTGCCTCATCTTGGGATGAACTATTTTAAATTTTTGCAGCATTATCTTCCTTCCATTCTTTTTGATATGACAAAAGGGGGAGAGATTTTAGAGAACGTTGAAAGATAGTAAGTAACAATCAAGGGGGAGATAACACAGAGATATAGCGTATGCTAATTCTCAAAACCATAAGAATTCTTGTGATATTTAGTGGCATAGAAGGACAAACCTACTATGAGGTATATTAACCTTCTATGAAGGTATGCAAAATTTGAGCACAACTCATTTTTGCTGGGAGTGGAGAAGCATATGCTACTGTCGGGCTAAACACACAGGAGCCTTGTCCCTGTGATCTATTTAAGCTATATGCTTACACAGAAGCTTTTTCACTCTGCAAAAGTAAAAGCGTGTTGAAGCTTCTATAAAGTGTCAAACCCTTATCGTCTGTATTTGAGGGGGAGTTTTATACGTCATCTTGTATGAACATATCTCCTATGGATGAATGTTTTGTCATCATCAAAAAAGGGGAGATTGTTGAAAAGATTTTGATGATGAGTGAAACAGTAGGTTTGACTTGCTATATCACGATAAGCTGTAACTCCTATAACGAAGATATGCTTCGTAATAAAGGAAAAATAGCACGATAATATTTTCTACTTCCCAATGATCATTTTAGAATCAAATGGCGTGATTAGAAAATATTTTCTATAAATAGATAGTTAAATAATTAATTAATTGTTAATTAATTATTGATTATCTTAATTATTTTATTAATTCAAAAAGGAAATATTCTTAGGAATATTATTTGGATTAATATTAAATAGTTATCTGATAAAACAAATGTTTGAAAGTCAAAAATAAAATATTTCCTAATCAAGGAAATTATTTTGTTATTTTTGGCAACTTCTATCTAACATTCTCTAAAATATTAGGTTATTTAGAAACCACTCTCAAACAATGTTTCCAGATCAATTTCGTCCAAATATAGTGAAAATCTTATTTGGAACGAATTATGTCAATTTTGAAATAATTAATTGATTATTTCCTTGTATAGAAGGTTGATTCGCTATGCTGGCCGAAGCTTCTATAGTGTTATACCTCGGGGTTAATACATCCATTTAATACAAAATTATTTTTGGATAGTCCCCAACGGATAAATACACAAGTCCATGATTTGGAAATAAAATATTTTTTCTTTCCAACTATAGAAGGTTGCTGATCGAATCTGGCTCCAACCTTCTGTAAGGCAGATATCTTGTGATTGGATAATCCTATTAATGTGAAATCAATCAGACATTGTTCCCAAATGTTTATATACTATGGGAATGAATCTGGACGTAATTTATTTTTATAAGAATAAATTTCCTTAACAATAGTATGTCTGAACAACTATATAAGAGAGAAAACAAAAAAAAGAGAAGATTTTGAGCGTGGCGAGTGTTCTCGCAGGAGGTGCCTACAGCGAGTTGAGCGTCGGTGAAGCCGCTCCGGTGACGTCGTTGCGTACGGATCTGAGGGACTCGACCGGAACTTTGTCCGCGACGTCGGACTGCGTGCACCAGGGCGTGGGGAGAAGGTTCGTTGGTTGGCGAGTCAGCGTACAGAGTTGGTCGGGCAGAAGGAGTCCGTAGCAGGCGTTCAGTGGTGTGGGACCTCCAACCTTCTGTAGTTGGTTATTTTGTTGTCTGTGTGTTTGCAAGAGGTGTGCATTGGTGAAGCCACTCCGTAGGCGTCGTTGGCTGTGAATCCAAAGCACTTGGCCGGGAAAGCTGTCCGTAACGCCAGGTGGGTGTACAGCAGGTCCAAGAGAAGGTTTCTGCAGCAGGCGTAAGTGGTGACGGCTGCAGCCTCCTGTAGATGGTTATCTTTATTTGTTTTGCAGATTATATCAAAAACACAAAAGGAGAAGCTTTTTAGAGACGTCCAAACACTTGGAGAAAGCGTCATTGAATCTATTCGCTGATCCACAGAAGCGACAGTCCGCTACAGCGTCACAGAAGGCTGAAGCTTCCAGCCAAGGTTATGTGCTCACACAAGTCTGGTTGATTTCCTTGTGATTCGACCTAGACTCATCCTACACATGTCTTTCTTCGTGTCGAGTGGATTCGGTCCAGTCAATATAGGCAATTTCGTAGCCTTGACGAATCAAACCGGTCTCCTCGTACATAGTCAAACTAGAAGGTTTCCACCCTGCTCCGGCAATCCAGTCTCCGTAACTCTCACCATGTGGATGTAGCTGGCTAAGACTAACAAGTCCGATTTTACTTGAGATCATCTGACCCCAGTTTTTCATTAAGTTATTTCAATTTTGGTGCCGTGATTTTCGAAGAGTAACCCTGTATATGATTATGGTCAACATCAAAATTTAACTAAGCTTTAACAAAATCTTTCTTCGCAGCTTATCCTTCTCATTTATGTCGACTGTATAATTTCTATAATAAATAAATAAATACTTAGTGCGGACAGAAAACATTAAACCACCAAATCATTCATGAGAATTTAAAAAAAAAAAAAACAACAACAATGCTTCTATTAATACAAAAGAAAAAGTGTGATGATTTTGGGAGTTCTGTTACACTAAGAGGGGGGTGAATTAGTGTTAAAGTCCAATTAAGGATATTTAACTCCTTTTCGATTAACCCCGCAGCGGAAGAAAGCTTCTGTGCCACAGAACCTTAGAGATAGGTTTCTGTAAAACAGAACGTTGGATTGTGATTGCGATTTGTTTGAAGTACGCAAGACTTTTATAGTGGTTCGGCAAATCGCCTATTCCACTCTTCACCCAGAAACTTGGATGGTTTCCACTCAATTGTATCTCAATATAGATTACACAATCGATAGCAAATAGAGCTAATCAGAAAGTTCTTCACTGTAGAAGTCTGAGTGGCGGAGCATAGACCAGAAGGTTCTGTATCGTAGAACTTGTTACACAGCACAGACCAGAAGGTTCTGTACCGTGGAACTCTGAGTGAAAGATCACAGACCAGAAGGTTCTGTGTTGTAAATGTCAATCCACTATAGACCAGAAGGTTCTATGTAGGAAGTGACTTGATAAGTACAGACCGTAAGGTTCTGCACTGAAGTAGATTCACAGACCCGAAGGTTCTGCACTATAGTAACTCAATGCACACGTTAGTGTGACTAACAAAGTAACCAATGCGCAATCCCCTCAAGGACAACGACTTCGTGGCGTACCCCACGCGAGCACGTAGCGAACCCTACGCAGGCAGACAGCGACCCCTGTCCAAGGATGGATTTTCACTCCGGCGGCTCCACACGACCTGCACGATCTCCTCGAGATAGCGACTATGTGGCGTACCCCACACAAGCACGTAGCATACCCTATGCAAGCACGCAGCAGACCCTGCGCAAGCACGTGGCAAACCCCAGGCAAGCAGACGGCAACCTCCGTCCTAGGTACCTGCACACACAGAATGTTACACTACAGAAGCTGGTTAGTCCCTCACCTTCTGTGCTCTCGGGGTATCTGCCCTTCTCTCCGGTCCACCGCACGTTGGCACACGACACCCAGCCGTGCTATCCACCAACGTCTCCTGCAGCTTCCAACCGAGTCCCTCGTGGCCCCCGAGTCACTCTCCCAGAAGACTTCACCAATGATGCAGCCTTCTACAGGTAGCTTCCCTCGTGCGTGACTAACAAAACTCGAAACTAAAACCTTACGCTATCAGAATACAAGAAGGATTCGTTCCTCTGTTTTTCGTGTATTTGAAAGCATGAACTAATGTCCTATTAATACACAAAGACAAAAATGCTAAGTGTAGAAGGTAATCTGACGAATCAACCTTCTGCAGAACAAGGAAAGTAAAAGATTAGATTATAATACAATATTTAATTTACAAATACGTTGCACTAGGCATATATTCTTTAGGTAAACGTATCAAATCAAATTAATAATAATTTGATGATTGTTTCCACGAATATTGCGTCACAGAAGGTTCTGATTTGTCAGCAGCCTTCTACAAATGGAAATAATCAAAGATTAACTTCCTTAATGATTTAACACGATATCATTCTATTCAAGATACTTAAGTGATTGTATCTAGACAGATGACGTGGATAAACATCCTAGGTAACGGGTCTTGGTGATCGGATGGATTCACAGAAGGTTGAAACAACCTTGCAGAATGTTACCATAAATAGAAGATTATATTTCCTCCAATGGAAATATATTATTCTATTTTATTTCTTTGGCAATGATTTCGATCAGATAATTAACCTGATCATATTGGATAATTCCCATGGAATATTCCCACTTAATTTCGTAATTAATTATTAATTTCAAAAATATTTCCTTACAGAAGGTTCCTGTCAGGATTAGCTTCTGTCGTGTAGAGGGTTGACTTCTGCTTTGCAGAAGGTCATTGCTCATCATCAAAACACCTCAACAAGTTCATTCATATCAAACATAAGATTTTTACAATAAATAAACAAGATTAATGGAGTTAATTTATCGGCCCTAAAATACATAGAATAATTTGTACGCCCTAAAAGCATTAAGATGAAAATTTTAATGATAAAATTCGTATATTAGCATACTTTAGCTTTTGCGGTACAATAAATAAGACATTTTGTTTTTATTTTATAATTTTACAAAAAGCAAGACGTTTGCATAATCTTTTTTACTAAAGAAACACAATTAAAAAAACAATAAGAAGTCCATGGCAGCTAGTTTCAAAAGAGAAACGAGTAATGTTTGATTGAATTTCTATGTAAAGAAAGTTAATGGCGTGTATTAAATGTAATTTATTTCCTTATCTTGTCTTTTCAATGGGTAAGAATCCTTTTCTTCTTGGCGGAATGGATATTTTCAAGCATATCTCTTTTCTTTTAAACCCTCGACAACCAGAAAAAAAGTCATGGCCATGTTTAATTTAAAGTAGATTATTAGAAACGACAATGTCAAAAAATGGTAATGTTTTGACTACGCCATTAAAATACAACCTTAAAAAAATGTATGGATTACCAAATTATCTTTCCAATACATAATATAAGTATACACCTTTTTTTTGGTGCTGTGTAAAAAGGAGCCATGGATTTGAACAAGGCATATGGGGTGTTTGTTCTATTGTTATTCATCGCGTCCTTTCTTCCAAGTCATTAACTCCGCCAAGATTATCCACTCGAGGCGGTCGAGCATCACCTGACGGCTTAAAATAAACTGCGCCTATTTCTAACACGGGAGTGATAGACTGCATCGACATATACGAAACAGTCGGCTCTAGATAATCCACTGTTCAAGGATCATCAAATTTCATTCATTTTTTTGCTTCGCATCGTTACAAAAACTAATTTTAAAAAATACATGATGTAGATGGGTGAAGCATATCGATTTGTTATTTTTAGATATTATAGAATAAGAAAAAATATACAGTTTACAAAGGCAAAAAATTGCTAAATATGTAAAAAACACAACTTAACTAAATCACTAAATTTAAAGCACATTAAGTGCCTATCCATCATAAATAAGAGACCTCGGGCAACTCCCTCTTTTTTTGATAATTTGTGCCACACACATACATCCCAATATTTTTATTTTGTATTTGAAACTTTATTATTAAATAATTAATTCATCTTGGTTTTTTCTGTTTGGGTTACTCAGACATAATAAATTCATGTAGTTTAAAGCATAAATAATTTATGGAACTCTACCCGCAGTTATTAAGCATCAGAAAGGAGGTAAAGGGGAGAGCCTTCAACCAGGTCCCGATGGCGCGATTAATAAGTTCAGCTCTTGGTCTCCAATGATTAATAACATACAATTGGGACAGAGTGATCAGGGAAGCTGGGAAGTTGTAGAAAACTTCACATTGCGGATCTGTTTGAAGATGCATCTACGACACTGTTGTCTAATCTCGTGGAGAAACGGAGGCAACTCACTCAAACTGTGAGGAGATGTGTGTCGGAGTGAGATCATATCCGGCGGTCTTTGAATGGAAGGACTTTGATCCGTCATGCTGCTAATATCCCTCGAAATTTAGTAACGTTTTCCAGGTCCTTCTTTGCTGATATTATCGGTGGATCAACGCGAAACCTCCCTGGCCTTTGATGCTCATGATTTTGGAATTTCCTGGTTTTGACCCTGTTAGGATATCTTCGCCATACATTTTAGATTATGCTTCTGGAACTTGTAATAAGATTTTTAAACCTTACTTGCCCTTACTATTGAAGTTAAATGAAGAAAGAATCATTTATACAAAGATAACAAATGCCAGAATTTATTTATTTTTATTTTATAAAATGACTATTGATATTCAACCTTATTGAATGAATAAATAAGGAGATGGGTTAAGAAAAAACATAGTCGATTTTGAACATTAATTACTTTCATTTATAAAGTAATTTTCAAGTAAAAATTTCCAATTCACCCCCCCCCCCCGCCCCTTCAACTTAAAGCACCGAATTAAAATACTTTTCAAAATCGAAAAATTGTTAGGACTCAGTTTTGATGTTCTCACTCAGTTTATATTCAAAATTTCGATTTAGAGTATACTTTCTCCTTTCCATGTTCAAAGAAATGTGTTGGATCGTGAAAAGTTGGAATCGCAAAAATTTAAAAATTATATATTACGAGTGAAGTTTTGAATATGTAAGATGTTAATGAATACGTAGAGATGATAGTAATCTTTTCGTCTACCAAAACCAATAATCTACTATAAGAAAAAAATCGCCTTAGTAAATGTTTTTTTTTCTTTTAAAGACAATAAAAGTTTTGCATGGACGGTCCACAGACACCTAATCAAACACAAATTATACACGCAGGAGGAGGATATGAGACACCCTGTTCACATATTACATCTAGAGGAATGACAAGTCCTGTCGGCTAAATCCCCTGCCAGACAGGGCCTCAACTTCACTGGTTCCCTCATCCCCAGCAGGAAATATTGAAGGTCCTTTGAGATCGTCGTACTCCAGGAAGTCACCTTCGGAGATGATGCGAGAGGCCTCCTGGTTCACGGCAGTCAGGAAGGGGCAGTTGTTCGCGTGGTTTTGTAAGTCACGCGAGGGGAATGGATCACCGGTCTGTAAAAAAAAAAAAAGCTAATGTCTTACGAAAGGACTTTGAATGAATAGCAAAAGGCATCAAGATTCGGACAAACCAAGTGATCGCTAGAAGCTTTCCCGATTCTGCATATTGAGACAGTCTCCTGCACACAGAAGAGCTCGGTTAGATCTTTGAGAGGTCGGAGTGTTCTCGTGCTTTTAGCTTGAGATCCATTACTTACATTGGATACGGTAATCGTATACTGTGTCATTATCCAATCTGTCTCCTGGCCATCCCCTTCACAGAATACCCTGGTGGTTTAATTCACCGGCAGTCCCACGAACGTGACATGTTGAGGTTCCCCTTTCGACTTCCAGGAGGCCGCTTCCGAATCTCTGGCAACACCCGAGCCAACGAGATACCACGCATGCTCTGACGTAAGAAGAAAGAGGCAGCCGGGTGGATTTTTAGCAAGCATGTTTTTGTTTTCTCCCCGGCGGGGGCCCTGTACTGTAAAAGCATTCGCTTCGGATCATACCTCTCAAGTCTTCAGGGTGGTTCTGCAAGGGGTTTTTGTCAGCATCGGAGTTGACGGGGCATGTGCGGAAGAATCGTCCCATCTCCACAGCGATGGAAGGGTTATCCACCCACGAGCGAGCACCCTGTTACAGAGAGTTAACCGGAAAAGAGGGCATACTGGTGAATCGACAGGCCAACAAACAGGACGGGTGGGGGGAATTCCCTGAGGTGATGATGGTGAAAAGCACAGCTGCTTGTAAACTGACTCGCCCAGCCACTTTGGCTTTCAAGAAAATGATGCCCAAGTACTAAATAACAATATCAAACACCCAAGCCAAAATACATTTCTGACAAAGTCGGCCTCCTTGGACATGGGGTCAAACATTCCGGACAAGTAGAAAGACCATAAGGATAACAACTGCAACACATAACTCGGCCTGAGTGAAAAATATTCAACGTGTAAGTTCATCACTAAGTCCTGCAAAATGTGAAAATTTGCTTTTAACAGTGATCTAGCAAATACGTCTGATATCAAGCCTCACACTATCCTTTTAGAATTTATTTGCCGGATCGCTGCGGCCGATCTCCTCATCCTATCATTTTGCGTAGATCGAGAGGAATTCTTGTTTTTTGTGGGATCTAGGATAATATTTTCTTTCTAGACACAGCCGGCCAACTTGGGGAGGAAGAAGTAATACCAGAAATCTTAAATTATTATGTGTGCGGCCGAGACATTTCCTGCCGCCAGCTGCGTACCTGTTGAATATCATTAACCAAGACTATCAAGACAAGACAAGAGATGGGAGAAGAACAGAAAAAAAAGCCAAACAGGATGAAAAGTATTCATTGTTATTCTTGAACCATGGCATGTTTTTCTCCTTCATTTTCGACTGGCGTGTTCAGACCCTGAATCCCTACGCAAAACCGGAATCTAACAAACCGACTCCCGCGCCGCGACGCAAAAATGTGTGCATTTTCATTATTTGTGTTCATATTGCAACAAACTTGAGTTCACGTAAAAAAATAGAAGTGAGTGTTCGTGTTCATACGCTCTTACTTTTGTTCTTTACATTACTATCTATTTAAAGTTTTGGTGACCACGTATCTTTAACTCTGTATTAGTCCTCATTATATCGTAACGTGTTGTTCGGTCGGCATAATAATACAATTTGGCCTCACCTACCTAATTTTTCTAGCTCCGCCACTGACTGCAACCGATGTACACCATATCAATTTGCGTGGATCGACCTTATCCATTTAATTGGTAGTTGCCGTCAGGTGTTCTCGAGGAGGAATTGGGGGATTTCGGGGGTTAGGATAATGTTTTCTTTTTGGACAGAAAAGAAACAGGCGGTGACTTGTGGAGCAAGTAGCACTACGAGCAACACCCGACGACCTAAACGAATGAGTCTCATTAAATATAAAATAGTAGCCACATGAAATATTCATTGTTATTCCAGCATTAGTCTCTCCATCCTTGACTGAAATCTAACAAATTCGACGCCCGCGTGTTGACATGATAGACTATTTTGGGCCTGGTTTCTGACGAAGCCCACAACAGACGCAGCGCCCATGAGAGAAAGGACAAGACACTCACACCAGACCTACAGTTCTAGTCTACGCAGACTACACGATTGGGTGGTGATCCTGAGATCAGTGGGAGTCTACGGCCCGCGTCTACACGGGTCACACATCTCAAAGGCCGAATCGTTATCTCTAAAATCAGTAGGGTCTACAACCCACGTCCGCTCATTTTGCACGTCTTAAAGGACGGTTTATTAACCCCGAAATCAATGGAGCCTACAACCCACGTCCACACAAGTGGCACGTCTTAGAAGACAGTTGTTGGCTCCCAGATCCTCGGGGTGGTTAAGATTAGAGGATCTTTAGAGGTCGTAACATACCGAGTATAAAAGGGAGTAGATCTTCCTTGGAAACATCATGATCAAATCAGCCAACAGAAGCTTATCTTGCTCGTCACCCCTTAAATTAGGATTCCCCGACCTTGGCGAAACCCTTAAGGTTTCATTGGTCTTCACCTCCACCGTCAGAGTGAGCAACCGTAGCTCCGACAGCCAAACTCTGCCATCACTTCCACCATCAGAGTGAGCAACCGTAGCTCTGGTACCCAAACTCCGCCATCACTTCCACCATCAGAGTGAGCAACCGTAGCTCTGGTACCCAAACTCCGCCTACACTTCCACCATCAGAGTGAGCAACCGTAGCTATGGTAACAAATCCCCGCCAGCACTCCAATGCCAGGACGAGCCACCGTAGTCCCGGTACACGATTCCGCCTTCGGCACCGCCACCAGGGTGAGCAACCGTAGCCTTGGTATCCACGTCCGCCTCAACATTCGCCGTCCACCATGCCCAGCAACCAAGTTTCGCCATCCAGGGAGCGCAAGTCTACAGTGCTCTGTTATCAACTTTAAGATGTCGTTGCCCGGATTCTCAAGTCCACAGTCCCTAGCGACAAGTCTACGACGTCCCCATCGCCCAGACTTGCAAGACTGCAGCGTTCAGTAGCAAGTCTACAACCCCGTCCTGAGTCTACAGCACCCAGTAGCAAGCCTACAACCTTGCCCTGCCACCCTTATTTTATTTTTATGGCTGTAAGTACTTTTTACTTATTGTAAGACTGCTTATATTCAATTCAATTTCATTCATTTACTTACTGACGACCACATCTACATTACCTGTGAGTATTATTGCCAAATATTTCCGACGTGATCCGTTTTTGACGCGAACACGTTTTTAGCGACCACAGTGGGAGACTTGAAACTTAAAGTTTATAGATGGCAAAAAGTACCAGGAGTGGAGCTAATCACGACCCTCCACCTCCATTAGATGGAGATGATCAGCTTATAGCGAGAGACTTAAATGTCGAGAACGCGGGCCTAGGAAGCCAAGAAACTACGAATCTACCTGATTCCGGGGTACATACCCCTTCTGAGTTCATATCCAGGCTTGAATTCCATAAAGAATTCAATGATATGTGGAGCCTAATGGACAAACATATCACTAGATTGCAAGACAATATGGCTCAGATTTTGGAGCAACTAAGTGCTTTGAATAGGCCAAATGCCGCTACAAAGCCAAGTGTCCCCGTAGACAGGGAGAATTCTTTCATGGGAGACGCCCGGCGCGCAAAGAGGCGCAATGTGTCGTTCTAGGAGGATGAGCCATGGAGCGACGCCAACCAACGCACTACAGAGGTTTGCATAGGGACAGGATGTCCCCATCAAGGCCTACTACCTCTCGGTCTCCTACATCTTGAAGGGAAAATGCTGTGTATGCAGTGAACCCTTAGACGAGGACGTAGAGGCCCAGGGTGAGACGAACAGATATGCAAGTGGCATACCCCCTCGCTGACCTGGTAAAGCACTTGTAGAGGAGGTACCTCAAGGGGAAGCTCCAGCTATAGGGAGTCTACCACAGGCGGAAAGCATCTACACTTATGTCTCGGTAAACCCACAGCCACCTCGGACTGCAGCGAGGATGCCTTATCCCCCAGAGAAAGTGAGTCAGGACTATGTTCGAGAACAGTTCGATCGCGTTCCACCGCAAAATCTGAGGGAGACGATTGCTCAAGTCTTGGAGTAGATGGTACCTAGGGCTGTCAGGCAAGACAATCCTGTTCTATACAGGAGTCCATACCCTGCCTACATCGACAGAGACTTCCCCTACCCAAGGGATACAGAGTACCCGATTTTACCCGTTTTTCAGGGGAGGATGAGTTGACGCCCATAGAGCACATAGCCCGGTTCAATCATCAAGCAGGAGATGCTGCGGCTAATGATTTTTGGAAGCTAAAGTTATTCCTAAATTCACTCATAGGAGATGCTTTCACATGGTACACGAGTCTTCCTCCTGGGTCAGTAACATCATGGGCGGAAATGCAGTCTTTCTTTATGAAAGCATTTGCTTGACTAGACACACCCATGTCAATCTTTGAGGTGATGCGGCTTAAACAGACCGCTGGAGAACACCCAGGACAGTTCCTCATGCGTCTACGAAAGGCGCTGCTCCGCTGTAGACCTGCAATTCCTGAATGGGACTAGTTGATGATTGCGTTAAATGCGTTGTCTATGCCCTTCAAGAAAAAGCTACAGGGAGAAAGGTTTAATGATCTGTATGACTTGGCTAGGAGAGCAACTGAATACCATCAGTTACTGATGGAAGAGGCCCAGTCTAAACACGCTTATCAGTTGAAAAACCTTGTGGTAGGCATGGCCGAATTCGTGACAGGCGAAGCAACGGTTTGTGAATCTCTAGCAAGGAAAAACTCAAAAGCAAAAGCATCTCAGAAGTCTGGTGAAGAAAGAAAATATTCTTTCGACGTAGACAAGGCGGATGCAATTTTTGATTGGCTAGTCCAACGGAAGCAGATTAAGCTTAAACCGGGCCACAGAGCCCCCCAGACGGAAAGAGAGAAGACTGGGAATTATTGCAAATGGCATGGGTCGTTCACACATACGACCAGGGACTGTCTGTCATTCAGGAACATAATTCAAGACCTTATAGAGTCAAAGGAATTGTGCTTTCCTGAAGTAGACGAAGTCACTATGGTTGACGACAGACCTTTTGACGACGAGATAGCTATTCATATGTTCGATGTTACTGATGTAGACATCAATTTCATCGAAACTAATACTGATTTTTCCCTACAGGACACAAAGATTCCCGAGGAGACCTTGGTGGTGAATGCCCTCTTCCAGCATTTGGCTGACAAGGGTGTAGTCACCTGTCCGATCAAGGAAGTAGCGCCCGGTCTCTGTTGCTTGCATATGGATGACACGCACACCACTGATAGATGCAATACGTTCAGGAAGTATCTGCAGAATAATCAGGGGGATGCCTGGTATGACTTGACCCCACTCGAGGAGGTAGCAATGGGAATAGTCTCCCCAAGTTCGCGGAGTGCTTCTAATAATTCACAAAGGGGATTCAAAAGCCCCCAAGTGCGGAGCATAAGCTAGCTACCCGGGAAGGAAGAGGTGGCCCCCATGGTCAAGGTAGAGCACCTGAACAACAGCTCCAACCTTTCACGCGTCCCAAACGACACCTGGAGTTTAACGACTCGTCCGTCCTGTAAGAGGCAAAGCCAGGACAGGAAAGGAACGGCCACTCCGGGGAATCTCGTTCTGGAGCTGTGGAGGGAGACGTACTTCGCAGAACCCAGCGGTCTGAAAGGCCGCAGGAGAAAGGGAGTAAGCCAAGACACGGAACGCCTAGAGTAGACATCCAGGCACTCCGGACAGGACCACCAATAGCCCAGTTCCTTGATAAAAGGATGCTCTGTCAGAAATGCAAGCTTATAACTCAGAACAGGATCCTGATCACTCAACTCTGCACCTCCTGTTGTGTCAACTACTTCCTCAAGCTTGTAGACTTGTCCTCAAACGGAGAAATTGTGGTCAAACCCGCGCACTCTACAGCCACAGGTACTAGCGAAACTAACACTTGTTTGGGATCGCAACAGGAACCAACGCGGACAGTAGTTGGATACAATCCATTCGTTGGAGACTTTGTCGAGGTATGTCAATCTTTCCTTGGTTCTAAGAGATCAAGGATAATTAAAGCGGTTAACTCTTTGAAATATTGGCAGAAAGCAGTTTGCAAGACCTCTTTGCCACCAAAGGCTCGAAAGAGAAGGGACAGACGTCTAAGTTACGTCGCTAAGAGGTCTAGGCCTACCCTCTCAGGGGCCGCTTTACCTGCCAGAGTGTCTACAAAGGGATCGAACACTGAAGCAGAGCATATTGAGTCTACAGACCACTTAGAAGGGCTTGGCTCAAGCTTCGATTATACCCCACTTCGGAGTGGAATCCCAAGTAATGTTTACGGCGAAAAAAGGCCAATCATGAGTTGCAACGCTCTCACCTTGCCTGTAGAGTTCGCCAATAATCAGAAAGTGAAACCCTACGAGGTAAGATGCCTCGTCCTTGTTCACCTGCTTATCTGGCAGGCTTCCCACTTCATTGGCTGGAGAAACCATCTGATAGCATGAAACAACACATGCACTCTTTATACATCACCGCTACCTTTGACGGTACTGTGGTGAGTCGGGTCCTTGTAGACAATGGAGCTACGATAAACGTGCTTCCTCTGTCCAGGTTTAAAATGCTTGGATATAAGCCTCATGACTTGGTTAAAACCAATCTCGCAGTGAGTGGTTTTAATGGTAGGAAATTTGAGTACTTAGGGGTTTTCTCTGTGCACCTTGAAGTGGGTCGCCAGGAAAGGGAAACTGATTTCTTTGTGATAGACATAATTCCTACTTTAATGCTTTGTTGGGCCGCGATTGGCTCCACAAAGCTATAGCTATTCCTTCTACTTTACATAGACAGTTGATGTTATGGATTGACTCTGAAGTTGAGATTATTAAGGCTGATGAGTTCTCTTTTTGTGACAAAGGTATAAGCTTGATGAGTACTCTTGCATGCAGAAACAAGAAAGACTGTCAAGGACCTCCCACTGGAGCAGCGCTATAAGCTTGGCGACCCTACTGTTGGACCCCTTGGTCAACCATCCGGAAAGTTTGACTACATTATAGACTACAGGACATCGCACCCTAAGCCGAAGACGGACCCAATCGTTCCAACTGGATGGGGAGATGAGCTTTCTATCAAGGATATAGAGGAGGTCCTACAAGAAGTCAATTCGGGAGAAAACCCTTTAAAGACGGACGGATCAAAAGAGGGTGAAGTTGAAAAGAACCAGCAAAACGCTGTCGCGGAGTTAGAGCCCGGTAGACTCCTAAAGGAAGGGACCTATAGACCAGAATAAAGGAGGAAACGAAACAGTCGCCGATGTCTTTCGACGACTTCAAGTCATTGCTGTAGACAACCTATCTCTTGGTTTTCAATAAACTCAAGAGCGCTTAGAGCGTCTAACACTTGTAGTAAGCCCGTGTCTACCGATTTAGGTGGAACCGAGGAACGTGAGTCTTTAATGACCCCATGCGACCCATTGATTAGCATTAATTTGAGAAGCGAGACTTCTCTCTCATTAGTTCTTCAGTAAGTAAATAACTTTTTGATGCTATTAAAGAAGTACTTGAAGAATTCAAGGACTGCTTCACCTGGGATTATACTGAGATGCCAGGTTTAGACCGTAGACTAGTAGAATACACCCTTCCCATCAAGAAGGATTTTAAGCCAGTTCAGCAGGCACCAAGGCGCATGACTAAGGAAGTAACGCAACTAGTCTTTGAAGAAGTTAAAAAGCTTTTTCGAGCAGGGTACATAAGGACCTCACGTTATACAGAATGGATTTCTAGCATTCTACCCGTCTTGAAAAAGAACGGCAAAATCAAAGTCTGTATAGACTTTAGGGATTTAAACCGTGCCACTCCAAAGGATGAATACACTATGCCCATCGCAGATGATCTTATAGACAAGACAACAGGGCATCAGATTATGTCATTCATGGATGGGCTCCCTAGTAACAACCAGATCTTCATCGCAGAGGAGGATATACATAAAACAGCATTCAGATGCCCCCTAGGAATATTCGAATGGGTAGTAATGCCGTTTGGACTAATAAACACTGATGCTACCTATCAACGAGCAATGAATGCTATATTTGATGCCTCTCTTGGCAAGACGGTGAAAGTCTACATTGATGATATAGTCGTCAAGTCGACAAAGGAAGAACTTCACGTTGACCATCTCAGGAATGCTTTCATGAAAATGAGAAAGCATCAGCATAAACTAAACCCGCTTAAATGCGCCTTTGGAGTTAACGTAGGGCAATTTTTGGGTTTCTTAGTACATCAACGCGGTATTGAAGTTGATCAGAACAAGGTAAAAGCCATACCAAACTTAGCAGCACCAAGAAGCAAAAATGAATTACAGGCTTTTCTTGTAAGGGTCAATTACCTGCGCAGGTTCATTGGAAATATCGCAGGAAAGACGGAGGCGTTTGCCAATCTTTTGAGGGGAAAAAGTGATTTTAGGTGGACTGAGAAACACGAAGAAGCATTCTACGCTTTGAAAAAGTATTTAACACATCCACCAGTTTTGATACCCCCTCAACACGGAAAACCTTTCATTCTCTATGTAGCTGCCACTGAAACAACCATAGGGGCTATGTTAGCCCAAATGGATCAAAACACACGTGAAAGGGCCGTTTATTACTTGTCAAGGCAATTGACACCAATCGAGGTCAGATATGCCCCGAAGGAAAAGTTGTGTCTATCAGTATTTTATGCCATCATGAAATTTAGACACTACAGCGGGAGCAGTGAAGTCTACGTCGTATCTAAGTCACCCATTATTAAATACTTCTTCGAGAGTCCATTACTGAGTGGACGAGTTAGCAAATGGAGCCTAATTCTGTCTCCATATGATCTGAGGTATAAGTCTCAACAGTCAGTCAAGGGACAAGCACTGGCTAATTGTCTAGTCGACCATGACCCAGCCTTGTCTATAGAACAAGAAGAGGCAACTGAAGAGGTCTGGCAGGCTTGATTTGATGGTTCGTCCACTAAGAATGGAGCTGGGATAGGAGTTCATATAATATCCCCAATGGGTAAAGACATAAGGCTAGCTTTTCGTCTTCAGGTCATACCTACTAACAATGTTACGAAGTATGAAGCATTGATAACAGTATTGAAGGAGCTCATGGCACTAAAGGCAAAGCATGCCCGTGTCAACGGAGATTCTCGGTTAGTTATCAACCATGTTAACAAAGAATGCACCTGTCAAGGCAGGCTATCGCCCTATTTCGAGAAAGTTCAGCGGCTAGTCCCACGCTTTGAGGATATCACGTTTCAATTTGTAGGACATGAGGAAAATGTAGTGGCTAATAGCCTAGCATAGTTAGCGTCAGGGTACAAAAGCAGGGTAGAACAGGGTGACATACCTGAAATAGGTTCACATCTGCAGCCGGAGGCTAACATCATGGCGGTAGACATAATGAACCAGGATAAAGACTGGAGGAAACCGATAGTCGACTTTCTGTCAGACCCCAGTCGGGAAGCTAAACAGCGAATCAAAGTTCAAGCGCTGTCATATGTCCTCTTAGATGCTGTGCTCTATAGGAAGGATGCAAGTGGAGTCCTTTTAAGGTGCGCATACTTGGATGAGGCTACTCCAATAATGATGAAAACTCATGAGGGACTCTGTGAATCACACCAAGCAGGGGTAAAAATGTGTTGGATTATTCTTAGACATGGTTTTTACTGCCATCGATGATGAAAAATTGCATTGAAATGGCCAAGGGGTGTCAAGAATGCCAACGACATGGTCTTATAACTCGCGCCCCAGCAGCTGAACTTATGTGATCAAACCTTGGCCTTTCAGGACCTGGGCTTTAGATGTAATAGAGGAAATTCATCCTCACTCTAGTCGAGGGAATGCGTTTATCTTGGTAGAAACAGATTACTTCACCAACTGGGTAGAAGTGCAAGTCTACAAGAAAATTGACCATAATGAAGTCATAAGTTTTTTGCGGACTTGCATCATCTATCGATTCGGCATTCCCCAGAACATTGTTGTAGACAATGGGACAGTTTTTAACAACTCAAGGGTGAGGGAATTCACCGAAGAATTTGGCTTTTCAGTCCTGAATTCCACTCCATATTATCCTTAGGCGAACGGAAAGGCTGAAGCATCTAACAAATTAATTAAAGACAACATTCAAAAGATGGTCGGGCTTAATCCGAAAAAGTGGCACGAACTACTTAATGGTACGCTCTGGGCTCTAAGAGTCACTAAGCGCGAAAGCACTGGAGAAACTCCATTCGCGTTAGTCTACGGCCATGACGCAGTGTTGCCTATCGAAATGAGGTACAAGTCGCTCCGTGTCAGCCAACCCTGTCTACAGGACGAAGCCATGCATATAGCCTTTGAAGAATTAGAAAGAAAGAGATTGGAGGTTGAGACAAGATAGAGGTACGCAAGCAGAGAATAGCTCGCCATTATAACAAGAAAGTTGTTCATAAGCACTTTCAAATCGGTGACTTGGTCTGGAAAATGGTTTTACCCTTAAAATCTAAAGACCAGATTATTGGAAAATGGTCTCCAAATTGGGAAGGACCGTATCAGGTCAGGTCAGCGAGACCTTCTCAGCAAACAGCTATAGATTGTCGACACTCGATGGAGTCAACCTCTAAAAATTAATGGCAAGGACCTAAAACACTATAGAAAAACCATTTGGGAATCGCACAGGAAGATTCTAAGCAAACGCTTCCCATTTATATGGGAACAGATAGCTAAAAACTAACTTTACAAGTATACTATAGATGTAGACTAAAGAGTTTGTTTAAAGGGTGTCATCCTTAGGTTAGTCTACAGATGGTAAAAAGTAAAGAATGAGTTTGTTTTAAGGGTGTCTTCCCTTGAGACCTCAAAAGAAAAAACAACAAACAAAGCTAAGCCATCACCGCCTGCTTGAACTCGCCACACTTGGTTTAAGCACCCCGCGCGCCGCCTCCATGAACAAAAAAGTCAGAACCTTGGCCTGGTTCTTCTTGACGGTGACTTCATTCCTCGGTCGGAACCAAGACTTAAGTTCATCTTGGTCTTGCTGTTCAGAGGCATGAGTAGATCTTTCTGCGAGCAGGGAGTCCACCGTAGAAGCCCGTTCCTTGAGATCTCTCTCCATGGCCATAAGGTCCACAATCTTGGCTTGAACCTGCATATGCTGGCGAGTAAAATCTTCCTTCTGCCCCTTGAGAAGTTGCAGATCAGCCTCTTCTTCAGCACGCTTTTTTAGGATATCAGCAATCCTGGACCGGGCACCGTTAACTGCTTCAATGTCTTGCGTGTACGCCGGCCAGTCGGACCAGAATCGTCTCCTGAACTCCTCGCAGGCTACTAGCATCTCGATAGTGGTGGCTGGGGTGTCCTCAATCTCCTTGATGTAGCTCTGAAGGACCGTGAACTGGTCTTCAGAGAAGATCTCAACGTGAAGGACATGCCCAACACGTTCCACATTCACCATCAGGCGATCATAATCACTCAGGCCGCTTGGAGTACCTTCCCCAGGTGTCCCGCTTGATGGCTGGCTGGGAGGACGGCTGGCCGACGATGGGCTTGCACCAGCAGAAGGGTTAGTACCTGTCGCACCCATCACCTCTGAAGCAGCAGCCTCTATTGTAACAGCAGGGGCCTCCGTTTCCTCAGTAGCTGGGGCAGCTGGGATTTCAGGGGTAGGGGAAGGAATAGGCTACAAGTGGAAATTTAACAATCGGTATGGAGATTAAATAAGCAAAGCCTACATCTACCATGCATTACCTCGGAAGGAGGAGTCAGATCGGCTTCATCAGAGGTTTCCTCCTCAGGATCAGATTCTTCAGACTAATTTGGACTATGGGGAGAGGATAAGATATTCAGGCTTTAAAGACAGAAAATGGCATAGACACAAGGTTACGTACCGTTCCTCGAGGAGACTCAGCTGCTTGAGGAATCAGAGGGGGCGGACACGGAATTGTAGTCGTTTTCCTGAAATCAACGCCATACGTTTAATTGAAAGAGAGTTGCAGTACTCAACGGTGAAAAGCATCGCATACCTCACAGAAGAGGTCCTTGAAGGTTCTAGGGCCCTGACGGAGATAGGGGTTGGGTCCTGGACAGCAGGCCGGCGACGCTTGAAGGAAACTGAAATCGGCACGTCTTCATAATCAGAAGACTCAGGGGCAGGAGCTCTACGCTTGCTGGCCGCTCCCTCCTCGACCTGCTTACCTGTATAGGCAAGAGATTGCCGGTTTAGGTGAGTTAGAAGCCTGGCAGGAGGAGGAGGGCCAGTCTCCGGTGAAGAGTCCCCGAGTCTACATCCAAGACTACGACTCATGTTAGTAAAAGATTCTCAGTTCAAAGAAAGGATAAGTATAAGTCTATACCGAGAGATGGCCGTTGCCCTGTCTTCAGCATCATGTCGGAAGACAAGTAGAGGGAGGTCAGGCTCTTTGGAGGTCTGGAGGAAGGACATCTTCTTCAGTAGGGTGTCGAAGGTGATCGCCCACTGAACAGTGAAGAACTCCGTGGCCGAGACTGGTGTAGACTCAAGAGAAAACTCCAAATGCTGGAGGTCCGCCTTCCTGGCCAGGAGGCTCATTGAGGCCTGGAGGGTTTCCTTGGAAAAAATGGTGGAAACCCCTCATGTGGAGCGAGAGGTTGGAGGTGTCGGAGAAAGGCACTGAAGAGCTCTGCACGAAGCCAACCTGCCTTGCACAAAGCTGGGGGTTGTAGACTTCAAAGGTGAAACCTCTCTCCGTCACGCAGACCGGGTCCTTACTGGTTAAAACTGAATCCGAGTATAGACCCGGGGTGAGCTTCTGGCGGCGCCTCAAAGTAGTATAGCCAGCAGGAAAGGGGACCCAGTTGCGGCGTTCACTCCGCCCTGTATCTACAATGTGACAGATGTGTCCCGTCACAGAGGCATACAACCACTGGTCCTTGGATCGGCAGCATGAGTCCAGCATGTGCGTCCCATAGCACGGGACTGGAGTGGCGCCGGAGGGCATCTGGTACCCTGTAAGCCCGGGCATCCATAGGCAGGACCACAGATGCACAAGCCACAGGGGGCCACCGACCGGATATCTTGGAAAGGTGCTGCTGCAAGTTGTCGCTTTATGCAGCCCCTGGTAAACCAACCTCAACAGAAATGGGGCCCAGGCAATCTGTTTGGAGGCCGCCGAGCTCAAGAAATTGGCGACCCCGTAAACTAGCTTCGGCACACGCTTGCCAGTAAAACAGAAAACGTACTTGCTTAGCCAGACGCTGAAGAACTCGACCTCTTCAGCCTTTCCCCAGGCAGCAAGGGGCATATCCAGGTGCTTCTTCGCCGTGCTCAGAATCTGGAGCATCTCGGTGGGATGGTGTTCGTCGTCAGCAGGATGGAGGCGAACGGGGACGCCGACCACGTAGCTCCCCGTCAAGAAGTATATATCCTCCAAAGTTATGGTCATGGGACCCTCGGGGAGGTAGAAACAGTTTACCGAGTCGTTCCAAAACGGAAGCAGACTCGCGCATACCCGAGGGTCGCGACCAGAGACAGCCTGACGAACGACCAGAGGCCATAAATCTTCAGCCTGTGCTCCAGCTTCCTAAGCCAAGTGGAGAACCACTTCTGCACCACTGCCTTCTCAATGGAGGGGAAGCAGAGGAAGCCACTCTTCTTCTCCCAGTTCAAGTGGTCCGTGAAACCCTCCCGGCAGATGGGGATGGGGGACTCTGTGACCAAGTACTCATGTGGTACCACGTCGGGGAAGAGGGCAGGATCAAGAACGGGACCCAGGGTCAGCCTGTTGTCGCCGGTCTGGACCACGCTGGAAGGTCCAGCACACTGGGAGTGCCATTGGTAAGCAGCAAGAGTGGACATTGTTGAAGCAAGAAACAAGGGTTTCGGAAGGCCTGTGAGGATTTTCAAGAAAGCTTGGAAGAAAGAAGATAAAGGGCTTTCATTTGACGTGAACACGAAGGGTTTTATTTTGACGCGAAGACGAAGGGTTTTCTTGTGACGCAAGCAATGTCAGAAGTGCTCAGGCGACAGAAGTCCCCTCGGCAAAAAAAAGGGGAGGCTTATGTTGACATGACAGAATATCTTGAACCTGATTTCTGACGAAGCCCACAACAGACGCGGCGCCCATAAGAGAAAAGACAAGACACTCACACCAGGCCTACAGTTCTTGTCTACACGAACTACACGACTAGGTGGTGATCCCGAGATCAGTGGGAGTCTACGGCCCGCGTCTGCACGGGTCACACATCTCAAAGGCCGAATCGTTATCTCTAAAATCAGTAGGGTCTACAACCCACGTCCGCTCATTTTGCACGTCTTAAAGGACGGTTTATTAACCCTGAAATCAATGGAGTCTACAACCCACGTCCACACGAGTGGCACGTCTTAGAAGACAGTTGTTGGCTCCGAGATCCTCGGGGGTGGTTAAGATTAAAGGATCTACAGAGGTCATAACAGACCAAGTATAAAAGGGAGTAGATCTTCCTTGGAAAAATCACGATCAAATCAGCCAACAGAAGCTTATCTTGCTCGTCACCCTTTAGATTAGGATTCCCCGACTTGGGCGAAACCCTTAAGGTTTCATTGGTCTTCACCTCAGAGTGAGCAACCGTAGCTCTGGTACCCAAACTCCGCCATCACTTCCACCATCAGAGTGAGCAACAGTAGCTCTGGTACCCAAACTCCGCCTTTACTTCCACCATCAGAGTGAGCAACCGTAGCTCTGGTAGCAAATCCCCACCAGCACTCCAACGCCAGGACGAGCCACCGTAGTCCAGGTACATGTTTCGGCCTTCGACACTGCCACCAGGGTGAGCAACCGTAGCCTTGGTATCCACGTCCGCCTCAACATTCGACCACATTCCGTCCACCAAGCCCTGTAACCAAGTTTCGCCATCCAGGGAGCGCAAGTCTACAGCGCTCTGTTATCAAGTCTACGATGTCGTTGCCCGGATTCTCAAGTCCACAGTGCCTAGTGCTAAGTCTACGATGTCCGCATCGCCGAGACTTGCAAGACTGCAGCGTTCAACAGCAAGTCTACGACCCCGTCCTAAGTCTACAGCACCCAGTAGCAAGTCTACAACATTGCCCTGCTACCCTTATTTTATTTTTATGGTTGTAAGCACTTTTTACTTATTGTAAGACTGCTTATATTCAATTAAATTTCATTCATTTACTTACTGGCGACCACATATACATTCCCTGTGAGTATTATTGTCAAATATTTCCGACGTGATCTGTTTTCGACGCGAACACCGCGCCGCAACGCAGGTGCGTGCGTTACCATTGTTTGTGTCCATATCGCAAACAAACTCGAGATCTTTGAAAAACGAAGAATGGTATGAGATGGTGGCGGTTCAGAGTAAGGACGATGGAGAGGAGATGAAGTTTAAGTACATTCTCTGGCACGAGGCCAAATTGGGCCTTGAATATTCGAGAGGCATTTACAATTGGGCCGGGCCGAAACGGGTTTCGACCTACGGAGGCGTTGCGTTTTTTATTTTATTTTATTTTTTTCTTATGAAAAAGTTATTATTAAAAAATTGTTGAAGTAAAATTGATCATTGAAATAGTCCTTTTTTTTTCTTTTGGCAAAACTATTTTGAAAATGTGATCAACTTTCTCAACACTTTAGGCTTTAAAATTTCAAAACATTTTAAAAAAAAAATTTAAAAAAACTAAATTAATATTTTTCACAAAAGCTTTTCCGTAAGTCTCACAATTTTGACAAACTACATACAATCATGTCCCAGACACATGTAGATTACGGAAATCATGCAAAACTGACACGAAATTAATTTCAAGAAATATTACGAGTGAAGTTTTGATTTAGCTGGAAGTTTATTCTTATACATATATACATAAATATATATGTATATAGATACAAAATATCTAGAATTTTGAATAATTCATTTACAATATGTGCAGTGATCAATAGCATCTCCAGATGTATTAGAAACTTTCAAGTCCATGGCATGATTTTGCACTCGATATGACTGTTAGTGAATATCACCAAGATGAAATGAGAATGGTAGCACGAGTATTACCTAACACCGGGTGATGTATCTAAATAAATGTATATATATATGTATGTATGTATATTATATATATATGTATATATATTATATATATATATATATATGTATGTATATTATATATATATATGTATGTATATTATATATATATATTCATTGAGATCGTGGACATGACAAGCATTCTCATCGTCCTCAATCCCTTTCTTAGTCTTTCTCAACCTACGAAAAACCTTAGGGGGTGTTTGCTTTACACAAAATTTTCATCCTTACTTTTTTAAAGATAAAAAATTGTTTACTAGAATTCAGGCACAACGGAAACACTAAAAATTAGATTTTATGCCCAAAATAATTGGTACGTATATGATATTATAAGAACATATAATAAAATTCTTACCCGGAAACCGTACTTTGTAGTTTCCGGCGAAACAAAAACTGTGATCAGGAATAATCGATCGGAAGCCCCACGCGTGACTCCTTTAGCGGTATCCACGTGTATGTGATTACAAACATCTCGACGATCCCTTAGGTGCTAGCCTCTTGGATCGATAAAGAACTTTCAGGAAGCAAAACCTCAAAACCTCTCTACACACATTTTTTTTCCTTTTGGATTTCTGATTGTCTCACAACCCACCTCACTCGCAAGTTATTTCACAATCCAATTAATTCTAATTTTGAAATATTAAAATGATTAATTTAGTTTCCACTAAATAATCAATAATATAATGTTCGTGTTGACGTGCTGTGCGTGCGACCCTTTAGGTCCGATACACGAAGGTAGTGTAAATCCATATACAAACTAAGGTAACCGTCTAGCAACAGTTTTTAGGTAGGATTCGTCCCGCTATTTCATCTTCCAGTGGACAGTCCTGTGGTAGCAGCGGTGATCGATAAACGATGGATAGAGTTTAGAGATTAGCTGATATCAGGAATACAAGCCAATCTGGCACATGGTCCTGTATGGTTTCATGTCCATCCAAATTACTTGATGGTCTTGAACGACAGATGTTTGGGGAATTCGTTAACCTTGAGATTAAAGTCATTGAATATGGACAAGATGAATCCCCAGGCCAAATTTTTTGCGTACCATACCAGAATTATATACAGACTTGTACAAGCATCCAAATTTTTGGATGAATCCTTTGGAATTAACCTGGCCCAGAAGTTGGGTGATGACTGAGCCTTCTACAAGCTCTAGACCTATTAGCGCGGCAAACATCCAATAAAGAGGTAATCAGATTACCTTAATGTTAGGAGAACCGTTGTCTAGTATTCCTAGGCTTGATAAACAATTGTCTATGAGAACGCTGTCTCTGAGAGAGCCCAATAATATTCGTGGTTATATTCTCTATGATGTTTCCTCAAGAGCTAGTGATGTGGACGAGGAGGTAATAATTCCACGACCAGTGGAACCTCTACACCACCACTAGATGAGGAGATGGCTTGGAGATTTGTTGATTTTAGGCCGTCGACACATCATTCGGGAAGAATCGTCGGGTATAGACAGATGTCTCTACCAGCCTATGAAGACCCAGTAGATCAACTGAGAGGAATCTTTAAGAATGATGAGGGTTACCTATTTAGATAATCCTTTGATTAAGATTCCTGAAGTTTGTAAGGTTATTGAATAGATAGTTGAGCAAAGGTCTATCCCTGTAGATGAAATCCGAAGGATGATAGAACAATCCCAAGAAGTACCCAGACACACTTCTTTTAGTGTGAGGGATGAAGACCTGAGCAATTACGCGGCTCTAACATTCAAGTTCCCTGGATACTATGAGTATTATCTAGATACGCTGATAGACACTGGGTGTAGCATAAGTTGTGCTAGACTCAATGCCTTACCAGATGAATGATGGAAACCACTGCAAAGGCCTATCCAGATAGTCAATGTGGATGGTATGGCTGCCGTTGTTAGCCACCAGGCTAATAATGTGCGTGCCATGTGTAATTATAGGTTTTAACAGATTATCCCTAGGAACAAATTCTTGCTTTGTTATGTGGGGATAGTTTGGCTTGTCATACCTAAATAGGTCGTTTACCAACTCACCACTTGATGAGTTCAGATTTGCATCTCACTTTCGTGGATCTAAGATGAAAGGAGCCACATAATCCCTGTACATCTCATCAACACCTTTCCCTTGACACTGTTTGGAATTTCTTCCTCCAAGTTTCAATTTGTCAATTGGTTTTCCAGCTTCACTGGCCCGTCCAGAGGTCGCCTCAGTCTCAGGCCTTTTCAAATCTCTTTCCCTTTCCACCGAGTCTAGCATAATATTAATTATTTCACCTACTTCATTAGCTAGGCGAGTTCTTCCTTCTAAATCTTTCGTATTCCCTTGGATAGCTAATTGAGTTAATAAATCATTTATATCTTTGGCTATTCCGAATGATCACTTTAGACTCGGGAACGAACACCAATTTTCTAGGTGCTCCAGAAGGAGTATTCGATGAATTTCCTTCTCCAGACATTTTGATGACCTTTTTGTAATTTTCAAAATTTGGGGGACTAAATTCGAATTTTCAGAAAGTTTAAAATTTTCTGGTGGATATTATTGAAACAAAATTAAAATTGTAGGCTGTTGTAGGATATTTTCTAAACGTTTGGGTAAACCGGAAAGTCCATACAACTACAGGATAAAATTGATATAGTGGCCATTTCGTAAAGGAGGATGGATGAGTCACCGCAGAGCTGCCTTCACGTAATATCCTTTGTGAGGTGAGATTGTGTTTCCGTCTGAAGCTGTTTTATAGCGGTAACAAGTCTAATCTCTTAGAGCACACGTAAGTTAGGGAGGAGTATAGCCACCTAGATATCCTTGTGAAGGAAACTCTCGGGTGGAATGCATAAAAAGAAGAAGAAAAAAAGAAAAATATGTCCATTTGCCAAGGCTCTAAGCACCAATGTTCAGGCATAAAAGAAAAATAAAATTATTCAAAATTCATTAAAATGCTTGAATAAGTACTTGTGGTATGAGTCATGATGATGGTGGCTCGAGTCATTAGATTCGGAGGGTTTATCACCTAGTGCCTTGGACCGACTGGCATGAGAGTCATTGGTCGAAAGCTCGTTACATGAGTCTCCCATATCATTTTGTTGATCGTTCTGAGATGATTCTTCGGAATGAGCAATTATTTGTTCAGGTTCCTTTTGTGAATCATGAACCGAAGGTTCGCCCACCTCTTTTGTAGAAGGTAGGTCTTCTATAGGACTTTCTGTAGGTTCTAGAGATATTACATCTTTTGTAGTATCTTCAATAGGTAAGTCATTAATTTTTACATTAATAGACTCTTCTATAGTAGATGTCCTTTTATTAAGGATCCTAAGGCTTTGCTAGATGAGTATCCTAGGAAGATACCTTCATCTAACTTAGCTTCAAATTTTTCTGGATTATCCTTAGAAGGCCTCAAGATAAAACAAGGACTTCCAAAGGCATGAAAATAGGAAATGTTAGGTTTCCTTCCCCTGTATAGTTGATAGAGAGTTTTCTCTAGTATGGGTTTTAGTAGAACCCTATTAGAGATATAGCAGACTGTATTAACAGCTTCTACCCAAAGATTCTATGGAGCGTTGCTCTCAATATCATGGATCTAGCCATGTCTATAAGTGTTCGATTTTTCCTTTCTGCTACTACTCCATTCTGTTGAGGAGTGTATTGTGCAAAGAAGTTATGATGATACCATTTTCTTCACAGAAGGTAGCGAATTCATGGTTTTCAAACTCAGTATCATGATCCGTCCTTATAGATTTTATAGAAAGGCTAGTTTCATTCTGTAATTTCTCAACTTTATGAAACTTTCAAAAGTATCACTTTTATGAGTAAGAAATTTAAGCCATGTATATCTAGAGTAGTCATGTACTACAACTAGACAATGCCTTCTACCACCAATACTTTGAACTCTAGTAAGACCAAATCGATCCATATGTAGTAGTTCTAGCGGTTGCGCGTAGTAGAAATTTCATTCTTATACTTGAACGAAGATTTGGTTTATTTTTCAAGTGAACATGCTTCACAGAAGCTTTCTTGCTCGAATTTGATGTTGGATAAACCTTTTACCATCTCTTTTCTAGCAAGCTTGGATGACAATTTAAAGTTGGAATGTCCCAACCTTCTATGCCACAAATGACTATCATCTTTGACAGACAAAAGGCAGCTTTCTGTAGCACATAAGCTATCCAGTGTCAAGGTATAGATGTTCCTTTTCTGATTTCCAATGAAGCGTACTTCATTGTCTAGGATATCAGAACACTTATCTTGATCAAAAGTTATGTATAACCTTTGTCACAAAGCTGGCTAATGCTCAACAGACTATGTTTCGGTTCTGTAACTAACAAAACCTCATCTATAACCATGTAGTCGGGACTTCCAATGGTTCCTTTCCCGATGACAGGGCCTTGGCTATTATTATCGAATTTAACATACTCTCCATTTTGTAGAGTTAGTTGAGAAATTTGGATGGATCTCCGGTATGTGCCTGGAGCATTCGTTATCCAAGTACCATTCACTTTCAACACCTTCTGTTTGAATGCAGGTATGACTTTCATTTTGAGATTCTGTGTGAGCGGTGAGGCACATTAGTGCTTCTTCTTCCTCATCAACAGAATCATCAAGATCTGCCCAAGCAGCCATTCCTTTCTTGGCCTTAGATGGTGCAAAAGGTTTTTCCTTCAATTTAAGTAAAGGACATTATGTTCTGTAGTGCCCTTTCTTTTTACATTCATAGCAAATGATCGATTATGGATCATATTGCTTACAACGATTTTGGCTTCTCTTATTGAAGCGTTTCTTGGTGGCGAACCGCAGAAGGCGTTTAGCTGTCATAGCGGGTTCGTCATTCGAATCACCTTCTGCTTCATCATCAGAACCTTCGGTTGGTTCTTCCGATGCTCTAAAAGCTACTGTGCGTCTCTTTATATCAGATTGAGAGGATCTTTCCATCTCATATGATATTAAGGAGCTCATTAACTGATCTAGTCGAAGTATAGAAAGATCTTTAGCTTCCATTGTAGCCATTTTCTTGGCTTCCCATGAATTGGGTAGTGTACGCAGAACCTTTCCCACTAGTTTAGAATTTGTATAATGTTTGCCTAAATGTGTTATGGCATCACTAGAAGGTTGAGTCTTTGGAACATCTGTTCTACATATTCATCACCTTTCATAGTAAAATTTTCTTATTGATGAATTAAGAAATTCATCTTAGTTTCTCTAATCTGGTCTATCCCAACATACATTGTGACAAGCTTATCCCAGATTTCCTTGCCCGAAGTGCAAGTAGAACTTTCACGAATTCACTTTCACACATAGCACTAAACATTAAGTACTTTGTCGTCTTAGTGAGTCGTTTGACCCTATGGTATTCCCCTGTGGGACGATCATCTCGATCATTTTGTTGGTTCTCTGGTATAGAAGGTGGACCATCTTCTATATCGGACTATAAGTCATCATCGACCGCATCTACAAATGTCATTCGAATTTTTCAATAAGCAAAATTCTTACCATCAAATATGGGAGGATTCCCAATATGTGGTTTTGGTACAAAGTAGTTATTGGCCATTAGTTTAGTTCGTATAGAGTTATAGGCTTCTATAGAATAGAACCTTGACGACTACAACGTAGAACCTCAACAAGCTTCAAGCTTCTATTGAGAAGAGAATAATTGTCAAACTGACAGTCAAGCCTCTGTTAGCTAAAGCACGAGTGTCAATATGACAAATCTGAAGTTTCTTTTACGGTTGTAGTTGTTAAACTCTTGCAGAGCTATAAGCTTATGCAGAATAGAACTACAATGCCAACCATAAAATATTGTATAAACGGTAGAGGCTTCTGTGGGAACAAACAGACAATTCAGTCTGTATTGAACAGAACCCTTATACCAAGCGTTGTATTTAGGTTGAGCATAAGCCTCTATTGAATAGCAACTAGATTCTGATGGAGCGTAAGCTTCGACAGAATAGTAGATGTTTAATCCTCACAACGCTTAAAGCTTCTGTGGAAGTGAGTATGGTTGTTTAAGTTCCTGAAAAGCAGAACATGAATACCAAACAAAGTAATCCAACCAAAAGCAGAAGTAATATGCTTAGATAATATGTAGAGACGAAAGCTTTTGCAGCGTAGAACGTGTAGTTGGCACGAGCTTCTGTGGGATTTACAACAAGTGGTTAAGCTTATGTTGAAAACCCGTTTTGATACCAATTGTTACAATAAGAGGGGGTGAATTAGTATTAAAAAAGGATTTTTAACCCTCTTCAACAAAAACCGCAGCGGAAAAAAGCTTCTGTAAAACAGAACCTTACGACAGGCTTTTGTAAGACAAAACGTACGAACACGATTGCGATTTGATTCAATGGACACAAGGATATTTATAGTGGTTCAACAACTTACTTACATTCACTCTTCACCCATATTTTGGATGGTTCCACTCAGACGAAATGTAGTAACGATTATAGAAGGTGATACGTGATCAGCCTTTCACAATACAAACGATAAGGTTCTATACAACAGATGGTTTGGTACCACAGATGTCTACCTTCTACAGCACAAACCAGAAGGTTCTGTACGATAGGTGACTTGGTTTCACAGCACAGACAGTAAGGTTCTGTACTACATGTGACAGACCGTAATGTTCTATACTAAATGTGTCAATCCTCTACTACACAGACCAGGAGGTTCTGTACGAGAGAAGACTATTTTTCAAAGCACATACCATAAGGTTTTGTACTATAGATAACACACCATAAGGTTTTGTATCACAGTGAGATGCACGTTTTAATATGACTAACAAAAGTAACAAAGCGCAATCCCCTCGGGACAACAACTTCGTGGCGTGCCTCATACGAGCACGTAGCGAATCGTACGCAAGCAGACAATGTCCCCCGTCCAAGGATGGATTTTTCCTCCGACGGCTCCACACGACCTGCGCGACCTCCTCGAGATAGCGACTACGTGGTGAACCTCACGCAAGCACGTAACAAGCACTACGCAAGCAAGCGGCAAACCACGCAAGCAAGCGGCAAACCACGCAAGCAAGTGGCAAACCCCATACAAGTAGACAACAACCTCTGTCCTAGGTTCCTGCACACACAGAATGTTACACCGCAGAAGCTGGTCAGTCCTTCACCTTCTGTGCTCCCGAGGTCACTGCAGGTGCAGACACAGAATCTTACACACAGAATGTTACACCACAAAAGCCTTTCTCTCCGGTCACTGCACGTTGGTACGCCGACTTCAGCCACACGCCTCCACCAACGTCTCGTGCAGCCTCCAACCAAGAGTCCCTCGTGGCCCCCGAGTCACCTACCAGAAGACTTCACCAATGATACAGCCTTCTTCAGCTAACGTCTCTTGTGTGTGACTAACAAGACTCAAACCAACAAAAAATTAATAGCTCCAACGTCTGACAAATGTGTCTAGTGTTTAACACCACGCACAATGCGGTCGAATGGTCTCCTATTTATACACTTAGACGAAGAGCTAATCATATAAGGTTTAATTAACAAAAATGGCTTCTCCACTTAAATCGACAACGAATAAATCATTTATATTAATTCTATTAATATGTAAATGACGTCTCCCATTGGTAAGTTTTCGTTGGGGATGAGATCTGATTAAGATCAACTGATTAATCAAATCTCCAAGGATAATCGTTGCAGAAGATTACAGATTACGATAACCTTCTATGAATGTAAATAAATAAAGTCAATTTCCTCAAGTTATTTTGTTAGATTCATTAGTTTATTTTGATGAATCTGGACAAATAACACGTTTTTGTTGTCCAAAGAAAAAGTATTAATGGAAGATAACGTTCGTAAGATAATTAATCAATCATATATAACCTTTCATAAATAGATAATTTATTTTCTTCAATTGGAAATATATTATCCTTTTTATTTCTTTGATAACAAAATCATTTGATTTCGACCAGATAATTATCCCGATCAATTTGGAGAATTCTCATGAAATATTCATATTTAATTTCGTAATATATTATTAATTACAAAAATATTTCCTTGTAGAAGGTTCTTATCAGGAGTAGCTTCTATCATGTAGAAGGTTGACTTCTGTTTCAAAGGTCATGGCTTATTATCAAAACCACTTCAACAATCTCCCCCTTTTTGATGATGACAAAACATACATCGTTGAGGGAAATATTTTTGCATGTAACTCTCCTTGACTCCCCCTAAATAGGTGAGAGTACGAGTCTTACATTTTACATAACCATATGATTTTTGTCGACCAGAGCATAAAAGCTTCTGTTATGTTTAATTAATGCTTTGAAAATGGTTAAATTCAAGAGATAAATCCCTAATAATCTCTTCATTTCCACTTATTTCATTATTGTTTGAATTTTTTGTATAAAACTTGTTCTTTTGAGAATCGGAGGTAATTTTATGGGCCGGATTCCTTGTTGGTTGAGTCCAGACACATTAAAACGGGAGGTCTAAATTTATTGGGTTGATTCGTTGAGAAAAACAATCGTCCAAGTGTGGTTTTATTTTCAAAATTCTTGGAGGGAAATATTGATCTGGTTTTTTACCAATTAATTGATTGAGTTCAACTTGTGAAGGTTCATTTTAATCATTTCATAACAATATATGCGGGTCCCTTTTCTTTCGTCTTTTTAATGAATTCCTAATTGGATACAACGTTAATTATACTGTTGAGGAAGAGTACATTATTCAACTTCCGTTCTCCTTTTTCATTTGTTGTGGTATTGTCGATACGGTCCCTCAAATGACTCCAATTTGCCGCTATTAACAATTATCAAGTGACAATCTCCTACAATACGGGGCACGCTTTGCTGTTCTTCTCAAGTTTGACAGGTCTGGGATTTCACCCACGAAATCACCACACCTTAAGATGATGAATTCCTCCAAGAGTTCCATCCTCTCAACCCCGGAAAAATCAATGCATTCACATGCCTCCTGACGTAAATAGCATAGCCTCATCAACGATCTTAAAACTGACAAACTAATAGGATAACTCATATTTCCCATATCATCTGGTCCATTCAACGAAGTCCCACCCCATATTGACTGCCTACTTGAGTATCCCACGAGTGTCAACTTACGCAAGGACGAAGGAAGCTGTGATACGGATGAAATGTCCATAGAACCCAACCCGAGTTCCTCCAGCCTGGACATGGAACCCAACTTGGTAGAAAGAAGACCTAGCTTGCCATAGACATTCAACTTTAATTTCTTCAACCCGCATAGCTTCTCGATCCCTGGAAAGCCCCCAACCTCGATGAGACCAGATAAATTCAGCGAGCAGAGATTGCATTTTGCAAGGTTTGGCACCTCTGACATTGGAATTCCACCGGATAAGACAAATTTTTCAATATCCAACTCCTCAAGGATCTTTAGATTGTCGATCGAGGAAGGTAGCTTCCTTATCTAAGTCCCATAGAAACAGAGTATTCTCAGGTCCCCTAGCCCCCAATAGACTCTGGTAGCTCCGAAATTCCCATCCCTGGAGATGGATACAAGGGTCTTTCATTGAACTGTCTGTAATTCCATCCCAGAAATCTGGAGAACGACGAGGCTATCCCTCTCTTCCAAGTCATCGTAGCTTATCCGCAGCTTAATCAATACGTCTTTGCGAGGCACTCGCTCAAGCTTTTCCATTGTATCCTCCCATACACGCTTTTCCTTTTGGAATAAGTACCCTCGGATCACTCCCAAAGCTAAGGAAAGATTTTCAGTCTTACGAATAACCCGCTTCGATAAATTAACAAAGTCATCCAGAGACTCCTTTCCACCAAAGGCATGACGACTAAAGAGTTGCAGAGCGTGATCAACGCTCATTCCCTCCATTTCATAGGCGATGTCACTGGATCTCATAAGGCCCTCGCAAATGCTCCTATCCCTCGTCGCGACGATAATTCTAGTTCCCGATCCGAAGAAATCAAAATTTCCAACCAATCTTTTGAGCTGACTACTCCCGCTGACATCGTCAAAAACGATAAGGACCTTTCTATTGCGGAGCCTTCTTTGGATCTCATTCATTCCATCGCCACCAATTTCCCCATCCGACTTGCCGAAGGTATCCTTCAATAGCTTCTTTTGCAGCCATTCAACACCCCCCATACCAGTCGACAATGATTCTCGCACATCGGCAAGGAAGCGGCATCCATCGAATCCGGAAGAGATTCTGTTGAAGATGACATTCGCCAGCATTGTCTTTCCAGTACCCCCCATGCCTTCCGACTAACAACATGGATAAAAAGCTCGCAGGCAGCAACAGCTATTGAAATATCCGAAAAGACATAAATAATTATATAAGAAAGAGAAAGGTTAAAGATTATGAGTTATCTACCCCATATCTCTTTTGTCTTCTAGACCACGGATACCTCCAACCTTTTTCAGAGCTTCCTCCCACATTTTCACTTCCTCTTCCTTATATTTTTCTTTGTGCTTCTCGAGGGCCTCCCGGTACAGATCGGTTTGCAGCTTCACATAGCTGGGGCTTACATCGTAGAAGATGGGCAAGATGACTTTCCTAGAGGCTGGGTCCCTGCGGCAGTCCACCATCATGGTGAGTTCTCGGAGGCACCACGTGCTCGACGCGTAGCCCCTGGAGAAGACAACAACGTAGATCCTAGTGTTTGGGACAACTTGACAGAGCTCATCCCCGATCTCTTCACCGTGACGGCCCTCCTCCGTGTCCCTGAACACGCATATCCCCTTGGGCTTTGTGGGTGGGTTGCATCCAGGCCCATTAAAGCGGGAGGTCTGAATTTCTTGGGTTAATTCCTTGAGAAAATCAATTAATAAAATAAGAAAATTGTAGGGAAGTATTGTTATGGGTTTTTAGGGGTATGTTAATTTTTCATGCATGTATTTTTATTAATTAATTTCTTAAGTTAAAAATTTGTGTAGATTCATTTTAATCATTTCATAATAAACTATGTACGTAGACATGTTGCGAATGTCATTATGATTCCCATTTATTTTAATAATTTATTATTCCTTCCATTACAATTATTTAAATTCTTGTATGATCCCTATAAATAAAGGGATATCTATGGTATACGTATGGATTGGAAATAAAAAAATAAGCTATTCTCCCCTTTCTCTTTTTGTTGCATTCTCTCGTTTCCTTCAACCTATTTCTGCTCCTTTGTCTTATAACACGTTATCTTGTTAATGTATTTGATTGATTTTTCTGTAGATGTATTTAAATTTTTAAGTAAAAAATTTATGGTTATTTAGTAATATTTTCTTTTATATTTTTGTTAATAAATATGTTATTAAATAAATAAAAAAAGAAAAGGAAAAGAGAATGTATTAATCATTCCTTTTACAAGTAAAAATAATTAATATACAATTTACTACAAATCAAATTTTGAAAACTTGTCACAAATAAAATTTTGTAAAATTTTCTTGTCGTGCATTTTTTTATGTCCAAGTGATGCGATCATTTATTGTGTAATCTGATTTCAATGTATCAGGAATTAAGACTTTCAAATATTGTTCATTTAATAGTCCTTTAATGGTAAAATTAATCACCTTCTTTTATTTGAAAAATTAATTCCTACAAATATGAATTTTAATTTAATTAAAGGCGACCCTTTTGGCAAATTCATTCTATTCAGCACTTTCTTATAATGATTATAGCGGAGGTTCACTTGCCAGAAAATAAGTTATGTTCAGAAAAGTTCGTATGACACGGTCGATGAACAAATTTTCTAGTTATGATTATGAGAGAACAAAATTATTGGTTTACGATCGACCGTAAAATGGTCGCAGTCGACCATAAAATGGCTCACACAACATGGCATATTTGCTGCTGCCTTTATGTCTTGGTCATATATCTTTGTTAGTAAAAGTCGGCTTCTTGTCGTAATGGTAGATGATGAAGTCTTAACAAAAATCCAAGTTACATTAATTCTTGCAAAAGAAAAAATTCCTCTCATATTTGACACCAAGCTGAGATTCTCAAACATTTCTGCCATCAAAATCAACAAAACCCATGTAGAGATTCACTAACTTTAAGCAATATAATAATATTTTTCGTGCAATTAAAATAGACAAAAAATGTATGTGTATAGCAATTATAATAAGCAAAATCTATCTAGATTTCTGCTAAATTTTCTGCCGTTAAAAAACAGCCATTTAAATTAGTTGCATGTCGCTTACCTATCAAATCAACTACTATCACAACCAAATTTAAAAAGTAATCAAATTTCCTTGTAGATTTTGACAACAATAAAATAATTTATATGTTTGATCAATATAGAGTGGTAATTTACCAAAAAATAAAAGAGAATAAATTTTTCTAAAGTATTATTAAATACTCATATATTAAAAATCGAGTATATATAAATGAATGGTGCACCCATTCGATATCTACATCTAACTAAGAAACACACCGTACAAAGAAATTTCTTCCATCGAATATGACTTCGAAGAAATTGATGACGGTGTCGGCGGCACTGATGATTATTTCGTTCTTGATGATGATGCTTTATATGGATGATGCGGCCTTTGCGGGATTGACCCCGTGCGAGGCAGGTTGGGACAAAGAAAGTAAAGGCTAGAAAGAAAAATTCTACCGAGCTTGCTACCAGGACTGTGTACGAAGAAAATGCAGGCAGCCGACCCCTGACCTCGATTCTTCTCAACCCCCCATTTCTGATCCGAAGATCCAGTGCCAAATGGAATGCGTTTCTTCGAAAGGCATGGACGATGTCTTCGGTGAGTTTCAAATGTTCCCGAAAGAAAATTATGAATGAATGGTTTCTTCTCGATTATTATTATTATTACAAATACTACTACTAATGCAAGAGAAAAAGATCCTTGATGATTTTTGTAGACATTGAAATTTTGTCATTCGGCCCAAACCATATATTATATCGGCTGAATATGATTAATTATCTTTATATTATAAAGCAACATGATAATATATTTTACACTTAAGCTTTTAGTGTAAAATTAATGGGTTTTATATGGTCTTGGGCTTATTCAAATTAAAGTCCGAATTAAATATGTTCTAGCCCAACCCATAATGTTTTTTATGGCCTAGCCCATATGTCGGCCCATAATAGTCTGGCCCATATTCCAACCCAATCCAATTGCCGGCCCAATATGGCCCTCAAGCCCATGACTCTTTGTCCTACATCGGAAAGAGAAGGCACCCAAGGGTCCTTCAACTCCTATATAAAGGGAGTCCCCTCCCCCTCTTAGGGAGAACTTCAAAAGTGAGGAGCTCCTTCAATAGCGAAGTTTTCGAGCATCTTTTCCTCACTTGATCGACGACGGAGTGCTCCAGATTAAGCTTCTACAACAGCCCTGGTGTTCTTCACCCATTCTGAGAAGACTCTCTAGATCAAGCTTCTACAACAGCCCTGGTGTTCTTCGCCCATCCTCAGAAAACTCTCCAGATCAAGCTTCTACAGCCTTGGTGAGCTTCGCCACTTCTGAAGACTTGCCGGATCAAGCTCTGTAGCTCCAGCGTCTTCATCAACATATCTCCCTAAAGCTCCAGCAAATATTTGCCAGAGCTTCAGCCCATCCATATTTCGGATATCTTACGAGTATAGAATCAGAGGACTCACGTGCTTTGTCCATGACTAGAATTGAACCTGCTATTTCTCAATACGACAATTTGTACGTTGCTTCCGGTCTATATACGGACTGTGAGATTTTTTACGTCAACAAATTTCTGGCACGCCTGGTGGGACCAGTCTCTACCTCTCATCTCTTTACGTTAAGTGTCCAGATGGCTTCAAAGATGATCATGATAAAGAATTCCGTCAATGCTGTGAATAATCATCTAGTTGGTTTCCCTTCTCACTTGTCTGAAGGCTCTTCATTGCCTGGTTCCAGAAACTTCACCAAGACCAGACCGATTACTGATATATATAAGGAGACCGAAGAGATTCTACGATCCATCTCTCCAAAGTCATCTCCATCATACAAGGAGGTTACTGAAAGAAGCCTTCTCAGGAAGAGATCCATATCACCGATTCATTTGGGAAGTTTCTGCAACAGCTCATGAAGTGTCTCTCCTCTTGAGGATTCTTCATCAGAGTGCACTCCGAAATGGAGCTTTGCTGAATCAAGGGCAAAACGCGCAAGCAAATGGAGGAGATAGAAGACATTCTTCGATCTATTCCATCTTGCAAGGAGATTGCCGAAAATACGCCACCGAACAAGAGCAATATGTAGCCAGTTCCTCTGCCAAGCTTTCATAATAGTTTATCGGGGGACTCTTCACCAAACCAGTCTTGAAGCATCGGTGAGGTTGATCTAGCTGGAAAGTTAGATGAAATCATGCCAGTTATGATGGCTGACACCCCATCGTTGGAAGACCAAGTTGCGTCTCTTGCAAAAGCAGTTGAGGCAATGACGAAATCCATGAGGGATAGGAATCAACAACTTGAGTATGTCATAAGCAGGCTCGAGAATAAAAAGTCTGGAAGAACATCTAATGAGGGAGGTTCTCATATACACAAGGATAAAGACAAGAATGTGTTGAATATTGATGATTCACCGAAGCCTGTATCTGCCTCTGTTGATGCTCCGGTCTCAACTAGAGCAATGAAAGAACTAATACAAGAGGCTCTAAAGAATGAACTTGAGGGAAAGTATGCAACATCTTTGGCGTACAATAAGCCATACAGTCAAAGAATCGAAAGTATGAGCATGCCAATGGGTTATCAGCCCCCATCCAAAAATTTGATGGGAAGGGGAATCCAAGGCAACATGTGGCTCATTTTGTCGAGACTTGCAACAATGCTGGTACAGATGGAGACTTGATGGTCAAACAGTTCGTCCGCTCCTTGAAGGGAAATGCCTTTGACTGGTATATCGACATAAAACCAGGAAGTATTGACAGTTGGGAGCAGTTGGAAAGGGAATTCTTGAACCGCTTTTATAGCACAAGACGTGTGGTGAGCATGATAGAACTCACTAACACACGTCAATGGGAAGGCAAGCCCGTCGTTGATTATATACAACGATGGAGAAACCTGAGTCTAAACTGTAGGGATCGCTTATCTGAGGCGACATCAATAGATATGTGCATTCAAGGAATGCTCTGGAGGATTCGCTATATCCTACAAGGGATCAAACCTCAGTCTTTTGAGGAATTAGCTACAAGAGCACATGATATGGAGTTGAGCTTTGTAGGAGTTGGTATGGGAGATCTTCCGGTACCTGAGCCATCCAAGGGAACGGGAAGACCAATTAATAGGACTGGGGGCAAGCCTACCTTCAAAGATAGCAAGAAACAAGTGCTGGCTACCGATGTTGTTCCTATCAAGGTCCCGAATGCGAAGGATAAAGGACAATCGAGCACTTTGTCCCATGCTCCAGCAACTCCTCAGACAGAGAAGAGGCGACCAACTCTGGAGGAGAGGCAAAACAAGAAATATCCTTTCCCTGATGAAGATGTTGCAGAAATATTTGACTATCTTTTGTCTTCTAAAATGATCGAGCTTCCGCAATCAAAGTGACCGCAACAAGCGAATCTGGCTGACAATCCCAACTTCTGCAAGTACCATCGTGTCTTAGGCCATCCAATTGAGAAGTGTTTCGTCTTTAAGGAGAAGGTCATGGAGCTTGTACATGACAACAAGATCGATTTAGGAGCCTATATTGCACCTTCGAATATGATCAGTGTCGCAAACAATGATACTCCTAACATCATATTCGGGACTGTCGATTCTGCTAAGATAATTGGACTACAAAGTATAAGAGTAATGCAACGATACATGACCAAGGTGTCAAGTTGTGTGGTTAGCTCTGAGGAAGCATCTACTGAAGAAGGCTGGACTTTGGTGACCCACAAAAGGAATCGGAAGAAGTCTTCTAAGCCTGTTAAGAAAACTCCTCCTATACAAGCAAAGATCACGATGAGGTCACCAATAGAAGTGTATTATAGGAAAACGGTGAAAGAGGAGAGTTCGCTAAAGGACCAGTCCTTGAATAGGCTAACCTCGGCTACATTATGGGATTTCTTTCTGGAACATTTTCAAAGGCTTGCGACTTTGTCCAGAAGTTATCACCATGTTGACACGGATAAAGAGCAGTCCAATTCAAAGGTTGGCATCCCGAAAAGTTCTACAACGATGTCAGTCGAAAACGTGAAGGAGAATTGTCCGACTATCACGTTTTCTGATGAAGATCTTCTTGTGGGCCATAAGTCCCACAATCGACCATTATTTGTGTCTGGATATACATGCGTCACAAAGGTTAATCGAATCCTGATTGACCCAGGTTTCATCATTCCGCCCTTCTCTTTTTATTTTCGAAGCCAAATTGTAGGAGCAATTATGACAAACTCCTCTGCGTTTCCTCCTTTGCAGCAATTACTTGGTGCAGAAGCTATTCGACTTCGACATACCGCAGCTAACCGAAGACGTATTGGGGAACCTCCAAGGAAGTTATCATTCCCTTTTGGTGGACAAGTATGGGAGCCACTTCATGGAAAAGTCCCTCCTCCGGACTAATATGATCTGGTTTGAGGAGATTGCGTGGGAACTGATGACTGGTCGGGATTTCACTGAGCTATTTACCGATCCGTATGGCAACTACGTCGTTCAAGCAATGCTCTCCCGGGCAAAGGTATAACAGATATTCATAGAAGATTGTCTTCCGGATCTGATATTATACATTGTTTTGATTGAATTTTGCTTTTCTCTGTTAGGACTGCGGATTAGTGATTTACGACATCTTGAGGTCGATGATAGATTCAGAAGGAGAGGCACTTCAGAGCAGTCCATATGGGGGAAAGCTTCAGAAGCTGACTAGGAGGCCAAACAACAGGAGTGGATACTTCCGCTGCGGCTGCTGATCCCGACGTGATTTGTTCGAACATATTTGTTGCTTTTTGTGCTCTCTACCTTCGCGACTAGGTTTTTCTTTTTCTTGTAAGATACGTTTCTTTGTTATTTTCAATGAAAGTAATAGGTATTTTAACCTGCCATTATCCTTGTGGTCTATGCACTCTGCTTTTATCTTTTTTTTTTTGGCTTTTATTAGATTGAGATATGATTATCTGGGCCCTTGGGTTTGGTGTTGGAGTTATTGAGGTCTCGGTAATGAGAGCACAATCCTAGTGGCCATCGTAACAAGTCGGGACATGGGTGCACTCATCGCAGCAAATGCCACAGTACTTGAGGCATGAGTCCCTCTTCTCATCCCTCAGCACCTCACGTACCCCTCTGTTGAGCAGGAGCCTCTGCCATCATCAACTTCCCTCCTGCACGATAGGAGGGAAGGAAGGACGTGGAATATCGCCGAAACTTGGTGCAGCTGTACTGGAAGGTGTTGCAGATGCACGATGTGATCAGAAGTTGGCCAGAGACTTAGTGTAGCTGCACAAATCCATCAGATCTCCTTAAATTAGATGTCAATTACCCCTTCTTTATTCCCTATAAATAGGGGCTTCCTTGGTTTGTTTATCTCTCATTCTAGGCAAACTTCTCTCAATATGTTTGTTAGAGAGCATCAACCTTTGTCGAAGAAAGGTCTCCAGGGCCTAAGTCCCCAACATTATACTTCTCCTAAGTTTGGGTCCGGTTGACCAAGCAATCACGTTGAGAATATTTGGATCGAACACAAAGTTCAGATTTCGGATTGGAATTGTAGTCACAGTACAACGAAAGTTGAAACAATACGCAAGAAAAAATGCAAGATTTATCTGTCTTCTTGTTGTGTGTGTGTCCTCGGCAAAATTAAAATGAAAATATTTATGGTTAAAAAGGAATCCTAACTAATCCTTAAAAACCCCCAGCACGTCCCACGTTCGCTTGTCACGTGTCTCTGATCGCTGGTCGCTCAATTGAAAAACAACCGCTGCCCATTTTTGGCTCACTCAATGTCAAATGCTCGCTCAATTGAGGCTGCTTGCTTGGTTGGTCTTTCATCCGAGAAACCATGCTCTCTGTCCATAAATAGGCTTCCACTTCGTAATAAGCTCTGCACAAAATTTTTGTTATAAACAGGTCCACAACTTTAGGTGAAAAATTCCCTTCTTCAATCCTAGGAGCGAGTAGTTTTCTTCAAAGAAGTTCGAGGCAGGTCCCTAACTGAATTGACATTCCCCTTTTCTTGGGTATTTCAGGTGCTCTCTCATTATTGCGTCGCCTTTTAGACCGGAATTCGTGGAAAGGTCAGACCGTCATCTGGTCTCTCGTGGGATATTTGCACCAGTCTCATGATGGAAGCGGCTACCGTCCCACTCACTGCAGATGCCGCTCCCGTTACTAATTTTTTTTTCACTTTTTAGTAATATAATACTAAATAGTAGCATTAATTAGTAAGAGCTTAGTAACGGCCTTGTTGGCTTAGTAAAATATTAGTATGAATGTATGGAATTTTACTAAATTACTCTAATGGACCGGTAAAATGTACAAAAGTATGTCTAGTAATTTACTAAATAGTGTTATGTACTAAATATAACCTGCAAATTCCTATATTTTACTAAGCACTTTAGGGGGAGTTTAGTAATTATTTACTAAATATTTTAGTAATTCCTTGGTAAATTACCATGAGAACATATTTGTGCCTATCCTTTCTTATTGGACAACACTCAATTATTCCAGAGAATAATCTTATTTCCAAGGCACTTTATGGTCCTTTTCCTTTTTATTTATTTATTTTAAAATTTTGTATTAAAATGAAAATTTCAAAGCACTTTAATTTTACCAACATGTGAAAACATATAATCATAATTTTTTACATCAAATTAATTTTAAAGTAATTTAAAATCGAATCAAGTTTCGGTTCATCAACATTTTCTTAACTAGATAAAGATTCAGGAATAGCGAAAAATATCTCTCCAGCTCCATTGGTTAGTGGATGTACATTTTCTGAGGAATTATTTGCCTCCACTATCAAATTGCAAAAGAAAAAAAATATGAGCAAATATCCCTCTAGTAGTAATAAAGAATGAACAAACATGTCGACACGATAAAACCCGAGTTTGTAGCTTAGTGCACAACGATGGAAGCATCCTCTACATTGAAGGATGCATTCTTCTTGGTTATATAGAGAGGATGCGTTCTTCTTGATTTTGTAATCCACAGAATGCTCATAAACGCATCTTTCTCAGTTTTGTGATTTACAGTGCACTGAAGGATGCGTAAGTCTATTTATAGTACATGTCCTTTTTGGTTATGTAATTCTCAGTGCACCTATGGACGCTTCCTTCCAGAGGCAGAGAGCTAGGGGCAATGCCCTCAGTTTTTCTAAAAAATAAAATTAGATTCAATTTTTTTTAATTTTATATAAAAAATTAAAATAGTTCAATTTGGCCGAATTACTTTTTATGGATTCCCTGCTACTTCTTTCTCTATTCTATACAAGTCATGCTATGGGACAAGGCATGCCAACGCTACTAATGATCTTGATGTTGCTTGTGGAACAATCACTGGGAACGGCAGAGGCCATCGACAATTGCCAGCTCTCTTGCCTTGTTGGATGTATGGGTCGTTTGCCTTACACCCCCATCTGTGCGGTAGTTTGCCTCCTTACGGTCCGGTAAAGCGACTCCTCCGGCATCTGAAAGCACCTTGATGTAGTACAAAAGCGGTCCCATCATGTCAAGATGCCTGCACCCGAATCATTGTAATTACCCATGACCCTTTATCCTGCAAACAAGCCTTGCCAGACATATAATTTTAAATTTCTCTAACGCTTTAATTTCGTGATAAGTGATGATGATGAGAGCATCAAGCGATGCGTTATACCTTGCTTTATTGATTTATCCTTTCGGTAAAAACACAATAATATAATGCATCACTCAAATAATAGAAAGAATAATGAGTCACTAAATGGTCGATAGCACGCCGACGGTGTTAGAAAAAACCAATCGAATCCAGAATCACTGTAATGGAATTTTAAGACACTGATAAGAACATTAGTTCTTGGATGAAAGATGGAATTGACATTGGCTAATCCATTTGTCTTAATCAACACCTATTCCGTTATTTTTGCTCGATTCATTATGAATTATGTCACTGCAAGTTACCATTTGCACTTATTAGCTCGGATCCGTTAATGGCTCCGCTGGTAGAATGAGCAGAATAATACGAACACGAGTTCGCAAAGTTTGCATTAACAATATAATCTTCGGCCAACACCACAAATACGCCATTGAGATTCGAACCTAGGACCTTCAAGTAAATCCTCATTGCCTTAGACCACTAGAGTGTCCTTCGCAGGAAAGAATTGTTTTGTCCCTAATGAAGTGATGCGACCACTAGAGTGTCCTTCGCAGGAAAGAATTGTTTTGTCCCTAATGAAGTGATGCGATCATTTTGTGACCAATCAGGTCTAAATTTACAAGGCAATAAAGACTTTCGTAATTTTATTGGAATCAATCCCAGCCACTTGGTCGGTCACTTAGTTCATATTTCTATTGAATTCTAAATTATTGGCATTTCGGCATAACATTTCATGAAAATAATCTTTCTTTATTTAAAAAAAAAACAATTTAACATTTTGATTGTTTGTATATTTAGAAGAAAAGGTACTTCTAAAAAGACGTAAATATTTAATATTTTTGAAAATTAGTTGTAGACATCAAATTTTTGTCTACTATAATCATGGGCCCCAATTCTATGATTTATAAATGGGCTATAAACCCAACCCATAAAGAAATTAGAATGGGTTTAATCTCAAGTCCACAAAGATATATAGATTGGGTTATAAATGAAGGCCACAAGCCCAATCCAAACAAAAGTGTTTTGGGCCGAAATAAGCCCAAATTTAAGTCCGGCCCATGGCCCGGTACATGGAAGGTTGCCTAATATGGGATGACCAACTTCCTAATATAAATCGACCCTGGAGGCCTATAAATATAGCCATTCTCATTCATTCGACACACAACGACAATACACTACACACATAGGTGGAGAGAAGATTCTTGAAGCTCTCGAAGACTCTCGCCGCCTCCTGCTCGCTGAAGCTCTGCCGACGTCCATCGCCCGGTATTCTTCTGCAACGCACCTCGAAGCTCTGCCGGATCACGCCCAAAGGCCCGACGACTTCATCAAGATATCGAAGCTCTGCCGGATCACGCCCATAGGCCCCGACGACTTCGTTAATATTTCATCCTGAAGTTCTGCTGAAATTCTGCCAGAGCTTCAAGATCACCGTCCACAATCGTTATTCTTCGAAGATCGAATCAGAGGAATCACGTACTTTTCTCGTGACTAGAGACAGAACCCGCTATATTTTTCATACGATAATTTGTCCGCTGATATTTCCACGCGAGATTTTAGTGTTCACAAATTTCTGGCACGCCCAGTGGGACCATCTCTACCTCTCATCTCTTTACTTCGAGGAATTTACATGGCGCCAAAGATGATCAATGTCAAGAATGTTGTTGCATACAATCGGCTTGCTGCTTTTCCTTCACTCTCATCCGGGGGCTCTTCATCTGCTGAGTTTCCAAAGTTGGTCAAGGCTAGGACCGTTGCTGAATTATATAAGGAGACTGAGGAATTGCTCAAGTCCATCTCCCCCAAGGCATCCCCAGCTTACGAGGATATCGCTGAAAAGAATACTCTCAATGACGGGGATTCTCCAAAGTGGACTTATGCCCAGTCTGTGGCCATGACGCGCAAACAAGCTGAAGAGATAGAAGAAATGCTCAAGTCTATCTCCCCTAAGGCTTCCCCATCTTACAAGGATATTCTTAACCAGGGAGGCTCCCCAAAGTGGACATTTGCTCAATCTGTGGCCAAAACTCGCAAACAGACTGAGGAAATAGAGGGAATGCTTAGGGAAATTTCCCCTAAGCCATCTCAACCAACTACTGGTGATGATCCCTTCGACAAGGTTCTGGCGTTTCCTGTCCCGCAGATAAATTTTGAGAATATTTCGTCAAGTGACTCTCCGTCGGATTCTTCCCCAGAAGCATATTCAACTAAAGGCTTTGAAGTCATGCCAGTAATGATGGCGGATACTCCTTCACTTGAAGATCAGGTCGCAGCTCTCACAAAAACTGTGGATGCTATGATGCTTTTTATTAAAGAAAGAGAGCAGCAAATGGACTACATCGTCAAAAAGCTGGAGAGTAAGGATGCCGACAAAACAGTTACAGAAGAAAGTTCGCGCACCCAAGTTGACAAAGGAAAAGGGGTCATGACTATTGATGATTCGGCAAAGCACACGTCCATCGTTGAAGATCCTATTCCAGCGAAAGCAATGATGGAATTAATAAAAGAGACGGTGAAGAGCGAGCTTGAGGGCAAATCATCATCATCTTCGGCATACTATAAGCCTTACAGCCGAAGAATCGAAGGCCTCAAGATGCCAGTCGGATATCAGCCTCCATACTTCCAACAATTTGACGGAAAGGGGAATCCACGTCAACATGTGGCTCATTTCGTCGAAACTTGCCACAACACGGGCACTGATGGGGATTGGATGGTTAAGCAGTTTGTTCGCTCTCTCAAGGGAAACGCTTTTGACTGGTACATTGATCTCAAGCTAGGCACTATTGATAGTTGGGAACAATTGGAATGAGAGTTCCTAAAACGTTTCTACAGCACCCGGCGCGTTGTGAGCATGATTGATCTAACAAATACTCGTCAATGGGAGGAAGAACCTGTCGTCGACTATATCCAGCGATGGAGGAATCTAAGCCTGAACTGTAGGGATCGTCTATTAGAGGAAACGTCTATCGACATGTGCATTCAAGGCATGCTCTGGAGGATTCGATATATTCTACAAGGGCTCAAACCACGATCATTCGAGGAGTTGGCGACAAAAGCTCATGACATGGAGTTAAGCTTTGTTGGGACCAACATAAATGGTATCCCAATTCCTGAGCCACCTAGAGGGACAGGAAGACTAGGAAATAGAACTGGGGGCAAGCCCGCATTCAAGGATACTAAGAAGCAGGTAATGACTACAGATGCAGCTCCTGTCAAAGTGCCAATTGCAAAAGGAAAAGTCCCGGCAAATAGACAGTTATCTGCAGAAGCACCCCGGATGGAGAGACAACGCCTAACTCTGGAAGAAAGACAAAACAAGAAATATCCTTTCCCTGATGAAGATGTTGTAGAAATATTTGACTATTTGTTGTCTTCTAAAATTATAGAGCTTCCACAATCGAAGCGACCGCAACAAGCGAATCTAGCAGACAATCCTAACTTCTGCAAGTACCATCGTGTCTTAGGCCATCCAATTGAGAAGTGTTTTGTCTTTAAGGAGAAGGTCATGGAGCTTGTGACAACAAGATCGATTTAGGAGCTTATATTGCACCTTCGAATATGATCAGTGTCGCAAACAATGATACTCCTAACATCTTATTCGGGACTGTCGATTATGATAAGATAATTGGACTACAAAGTATGGGAGCAATGCAACGATATATGACCAAGGTGTCAAGTTGTGTGGTTAGCTCTGAGGAAGCATCTACTGAAGAAGGCTGGACTTTGGTGACCCACAAAAGGAATCGGAAGAAGTCTTCTAAGCCTGTTAAGCAAACGCCTCCTATGCGAGCAAAGATCACGACGAGGTCACCAATAAAAGTGTATTCTCGAAAAACGGTGAAAGTGGAAAATTCCCTTGATGACCAGTCCTTGAAGAAGCCAACCACGGCTACGTTATGGGATTTCTTTCCGAAACGTTTTCGAAAACTTGCAAATCTATCTAGGAGTTGTCACCACATTGATGCAGACAAAGAAGTAACAGCCGCGAAGGTTGACACACCGGAAGATCCCGCAGTGGTGAATGTTGTGAAATTACGAGAAGATAGCACAACAATCACATTTTCCGATGAAGATCTTCTTATAGGTCACAAATCTCACAATCGGCCGCTATTCGTATCAGGATATGCTTATGGTACGAAGGTCAATCGCATATAGGTTGACCCAGGTTCAGCCGTCAATATCTTGTCACTAAAATCCCTGAAAGAGATTGGGCTAGGGGTTGACGATTTATCAAGTAGCCGACTAATAATCCAAGGATTCAACCAGGGGGGAGAACGAGCCATTGGGAAGATCTGTCTCACCCTTACTATAGGAGATATGGAAGCTGGAGCGACATTCTACGTCATCGATTCCAACACCACCTATAATATGTAGTTGGGACGACCATGGCTGCATGAATATGGAGTCGTTGCATCCACGCTCCATCAGTGCTTTAAATTTGTGAATGATGGGGTCGCCCACACAGTATGGGCAGACGCAAAGCCCTTTACAGAAGCGGAGTCATACTTCGCCGATGCCAAGTTTTACTTTAATAAGGGTGCCGATGCTGAAGAAAAAGTCTCGAAGCTTGCACCAATTGATAGGGATATCACGAAGAAGTCGGATGTAGAAATTTCTTCTATTCAACAAGAGGTGTCTTCAGTTAATCCGACAGTTAAAGATGAAAGGGCGGATGACAAGTCTAGACAGAGTGTGCCGATCTTGCGCTATATACCAAGAGCCCTTCGAAAAGCCGGGGAACCACCTTTCGTGAGTAGCCATGCTGAAGAAATAGTGGTGCCAAAGGAACTCAATTGGCCGGTGACGAAAATGACGAAAATTGCTCAGACGAGTACGCCTAAACAGGGGGCAATTATCTATCCAGATTCATTGCCTAACAGGCGTACCAATGGATTTGATCCAAATGCATTCAGGCTAATCTCTGCAGCTGGCTACACAGAGGACTTGAAGGCGCTTGGGGCTGCTTCAAAAGAGGCTAATCCAGGATGTGATAGCCAAAAGTCAAAATTTGGTCTTGGGTATGACACTCCTAAGCCCGTCAATCAAGCAGTGAAGAAGGCTTCAACTCAATACATCGAGGCTGATGATAAAACTACAACCGAATCGACGAGAACTTCGGTATTTGATCGACTTAGAGCCCCGTCTGAGCGAAGATTGGTATTTGATAGGCTTGGCACTCATAAAGAAGAAATTAAGGTTCGAAGATCGGCGCGATCAAGATTGGGTCAAGCTCCAAGAAGTCGAATGGTGTGGAAGAGAGTTGATAAAAAGGAAGATATCCCAATTATCATAGAAGACAAAGGATCTTCGAAGCAAAGTTCCCTCTCGAATGAAGCGTCAAACGGTTATTGAAGTAACTACTGGCGACGTACTGAAAATAAGCACGAAGACATGGATATCTACCAATAGCAATGGGGAATCATCTCATAGAAATAGCGGAAATGATATTGTCGCTTCCCACCACATCACAATTATTGAGGCTGAGGAAAACACTTCCCTTAAAGAGGATGATGCAGAAGAGGCTCCAGAAGTATTCGAGGACAAAAAGAAGTCTACTGTTGACGAATTGAAAGAAGTCAATCTTGGGAATGAAGGGGATCATCGTCCTACATTCCTTAGCACAATTTTAACCCCTGAAGAAGAGGAGTTATACATCCAATTATTGAAGGAATACAAAGATGTCTTCGCATGGAGCTATAAAGAGATGCCCGGCCTTGATCCAAAGATAGCAGTTCATAAGTTACCTGTTAAGCATGGAGTTCGACCCATAAAGCAAGCTCAACGGCGTTTTCGCCCGGAGTTGATCCCGTTAATAGAGGTTGAAGTCAATAAGCTTATTGAAGCTGGATTTATTCGGGAGGTGAAATACCGAACATGGATTGCAAATATTGTACCTGTTAGGAAAAAGAATGGTCAACTTCGAGTTTGCATTGATTTTCGTGATCTCAAAAATGCATGTCCCAAGGACGATTTTCCTCTTCCAATTACTGAGATAATGGTGGACGCGACCACGGGCTACGAAGCCCTCAGTTTTATGGATGGATCATCGGGATATAATCAAATCCGAATGGATCCGAAGGATGAGGAAATGACAGCTTTTCGTACTCCAAAAGGGATATATTGTTATAAGGTGATGCCTTTTGGGTTGAAAAATGCGGGAGCAACTTATCAACGAGCTATGCAACGGATCTTTGACGATATTCTCCACAGGAATGTAGAATGTTACATGGATGATCTGGTTGTCAAATCCAGACAAAGGCGCGATCATATCGACGACCTTAGAAAAGTATTCGACAAATTGCGCAAATATCAGCTAAAGATGAACCCATTAAAGTGTGCCTTCGGGGTCACTTCGGGAAAATTCCTTGGATTTGTCGTTCGACATCGGGGCATTGAAGTTGATCAATCAAAGGTAGATGTGATTATGAAGATGCCAGAACCAAGGAATATACATGAGTTGAAGAGCCTTCAAGGGAAACTTGCATACATTCGAAGATTTATATCTAACTTGGCCGGACGATGCCATCCCTTTCATAGATTGATGAAGAAAGGTACTCCTTTTGAGTGGGACGAAGCGTGCAAAAATGCATTCAACAGCATAAAGGCTTATTTGTCAAAGCCACCAGTCCTTAATGCGCCTATCCAAGGAAGACCTCTCATACTTCATATAGCAGCACATGAAGCTTCATTAGGAGTTCTGTTAGCTCAGGAGAACGATAACGGAAAAGAAAATGCCCTATACTATTTAAGCAGGACTTTAACCAGAGCGGAATTAAATTACTCTCCAATTGAGAAGACATGTCTTGCTTTAATGTTTGCCATTCAAAAGCTACGACATTATCTGCAGGCACATTCTGTTCGTCTCATATCACGGGCAGATCCTCTCAAATATATAATGTCGAGGCCGGTTCTATTTGGTCGTCTCGCGAAATGGGCACTTATGCTACAAGAGTTTGAGATCTTGTATGTTCCTCAAAAGGCTGTGAAAGGACAAGCCTTCTCCATGGAAGATGTTCCTTCTCCATGGACAAGCCGATGAGGAAGTAATGTTGGTTGATGTTCCTTCTCCATGGAAGATGTTCTTTGATGGGTCAGCTACACAAAGAGGCGCGGGAGCTGGAGTTGTCTTCGTCACATCCGATGGAGATATCATCCCTTACGCATATACCCTCACCCAGTTATGCTCAAACAATATGGCTGAGTATCAGGCTCTCATACTTGGGCTAGAAATGGCCATGGACAATAAAGTACATAGTTTGAGGGTATATGGAGACTCCAAGCTTGTGATTAATCAACTTTTATCCACATACGAAGTTCGCAAGCCAGAGCTTTTACCTTATCATGACTATGCGGTTAAACTCGCAGGATGGTTTCCGGATATTACGATAAGTCATATACCGAGAAAGGAAAATGCACAAGCGGATGCCTTGGCAATTCTTGCTTCTGCACTCACTTCGGTAGATAGGGAGGTCAGCATTAGATTATGTCAAGCAAGGGCGGCTCCACCGGTCCCTGACAAGGAGGAAACAAACGAAATAAATCTCATATCCGTTTGTAACATAGATGACCAAGATTGGAGACAACCACTCATCGACTTTCTCGAGCACGGAAAGCTGCCTAACAACCCACGACAAAAAGTAGATGTAAGGAGAAGAGCACCTCGATTCATATATTTTAAAAATACTCTTTATCGGCGATCCTTTGAAGGAGTATTCTTACGATGCCTCGGAGTGGAAGAAGCCACCAAAGCACTAGAGGAGGCGCATTCTGGAGTTTGTGGAGCTCATCAATCTGGTCCTAAACTTCACTTCCAATTGAAGAGGATGGGTTATTATTGGCCGACGATGGTAAAGGATTGTATGGAATATGCAAAGAAGTGTCAAGCATGTCAGTTTCACGCTAACTTCATCCATCAATCGCCCGAGCCACTTCATCCAACTATAGCATCTTGGCCATTTGAGGCCTGGGGGCTAGATGTCGTAGGACCCATTACACCCAAATCATCAGGGGGTCACTCATATATTCTGGCGGCAACAGACTATTTCTCCAAATGGGCCGAAGCCGCATCCTTTCGAGAAGTGAAGAAAGAGACGGTGATCACCTTCATAAAAAATAATATTATTTTTCGTTATGGCGTGCCTCGCTATATCATTACAGATAATGGCCGGAATTTCTCCAATAAGGCCATGGATAAATTCTGTGAGCAATTTGGTTTCAAACAATATAACTCTTCCATGTATTATGCGGCCGCAAACGGGTTGGCGGAGGCATTCAATAAAACGTTATGCAATCTTCTAAAGAAGGTGGTTGATAAAGCTAGAAGAGATTGGCATGAACGAGTCGGAGAAGCTCTATGGGCGTATCGTACGACGTATAGAACCGCGACTCAAATGACGCCATACTCGTTGGTCTACGGCGTTGAAGCAGTCCTTCCACTTGAACGACAAATACCGTCATTGCGAATAGCCATACAAGAGGGACTTTGTCAGGAAGTTAATGCGCGATTGCGCTTGCAGGAACTAGAAGCTTTGGATGAAAAACATCTTGAAGCCCAACAGCGGATTGAATGCTATCAGGCGAGGATGTCGAAGTCTTTTAACAAAAAAGTACGACATCGCTCCTTTCAAGTAGGTGACCTTGTTTTGGCGGTGCGAGGACCTATAATCATCACGCATAAGACTGGGACCAAATTCACATCCAAGTGGGATGGTCCATACGTTGTCCAAGAGGCTTACGCTGGGGGCGCCTACAAGATAGTTGATCAAGATGGAGTACGAGTTGGACCAATCAATAGGAAGTTCCTGAAGCGATACTACGCCTGAAGAATAACGCTCCATGTCGCATGAGCCTAAACTGCACAACATAAAAAAACAGCAAAAAAAAAAAGCAAAAAAAAAAGCAAAAAAAAAACAGAAAAAAAAAGAGCAAAAAAAAAGTAAAAGTAAAAAAAAAATCATCATGTAATACTCCTGGCCCGCACGAGTATAAACTGTGAACGGCTAAATAAAATGTAATACTCCTGGCCCGCACGAGTATAAACTGTGAACGGTTAAATAAAATGTAATACTCTTGGCCCGCACGAGTATAAACTGTGAACGGCTTAGTAAAAAAAAAAAATCTTATATCTCTATTAGTTACGAAAGGACGAGCATCTGAGTGCCAGCCAAGGGGCTTGATGAAGTAACATGATGGAGATATTCGCGGCTTCAAGGTTTAATGGCTGTTATACATTCGCAGCTTCTCGTCTCTAGAAGCTTTATGATGATCTTCCTTTTGGTCTAAAACTGTGTGATGTCGTCGCTCTTTTATCTCATGGGCATTTTCTCGGGATGCGATGGACATGGACCTTCAGTCTTTATGTTAATGACCCTCGCAAGATTATGAGGGAACTTGGTGTTGAAACAGAAATGACCATTTCGATGTATAAATTTAAGCCTGTCAAAATCAGAGATTTGTTGCAGCCGATTATAGTCTCATCCTCATTGTATATCGAATTCCTCGGGGACTATTTATCGTGTGCGTGACTTTACATCCCACAAGAATTTAGGAGCCAAATCCTGGATTCTCTCTGTTATTGGTTCTTGATCTCTGATAAAAACGAATCCCTGAAGAAAAAAAAAAAGAGGCTTTGTCATCCATGTGTAACTAAATTGCCGCAGGATGCACGAGACAGAAAAATGTGGATAAGAAGGGCTACCTCTGGATGTAAAACTTTGATCCATCTCCAAAATTATATTCTCCAGTGAGCAATTTCCTTTACCCTCGCTACAATAAAAAAAAATATAGCTTGCACGCAAGTGATCATATGTCCAGGGATATGTGGAGAAAGGTTCGCACCTAATGTCAATGGCCAGGTTGTCGATCATAAATTATGAGACTTACCCGAAACCATTGGATAATGGAAAGTGGCAGATTTCACAGGAAATTACCAATCATGATAGGCACCAATGAGACCACGGTCATAGATGGCAGGCAAAGTGTCCATCTGGTCGCAGAACACGATCCACTTCTTTTAAAAGAATACCATCTGCAAGAGACAAATAAGCGTGATAATGACTTAACGAAAACCTGCTAATAAGATGTGCTAGAAGCGCAGGACGGTACTATTGGCTCCAATGATGAAACAGATCGATCCGATATTCTCGAAGGGGACCGCTCGACTTGTCACGAGAAATGGCAGCTTCTTTGAAGAAGTATGGCAAGCGAAAAATGTGCGCCCTTGGAGATGAAAATGGTATAAACAGTTATGATGAAAGCGAAATAAAGAAGTGGAAATGGGGGCAGGGGATCTTCGACATTATTATTATTCCTTTCTTACCAAAAGAAGGACAAGACATGGGCATCCCACATGTTCTACTGGATAAAAGGGCAAGACGTGAAAAGAATTTATTGAGAGGGATGTGGCTAATCTTTATTACAAAAGTGGGTGAAAAAAGAAAGAGATCAACGACAAATTTAAAACTTCCAGTCTGCAATATCTTGGCGAATCTTCATCAATCGGGCATGAGACTCTTGAGATGACAAGGATTCAGCTTCTTTGATTGTTTTTGCCTCCTCGAGAGTTGATACGATTTCGCTCAAGTTGAGAACTTCAGCCGCTGCTTCATCGACTTGGTTGGAACACTCGCGGAATAAAGTCTTCAGTAATGATTCAGCTTCGATACATTCGGCGAGCTCTTTTCGAAGTTCAGAGATTTTGTCTCTAATATCTGCCATTTGTTCAGACAAAGTAGTCCTATGTATAATAATAGATTTGACGCTTTCCTTAGCTTGGGTAAGACGAGCTTCTGCCAACGCAATCTCCTCAGCAGTATTCGAGAGCGCTTTTTCATCAACCATTATTGAATCAGGAGAGCTAGAAAATTCTTCGATATACTTCATGATTAGAGCACGAGCATGGGAAGTGTCCACCGAGATAAGTCCGTCGAAAAGGTTGAGTACCTCCTTTACTTCAGCAACAATTGTCTGACCCTTCTCGAGCGGCGTCTGGGCAATCATATCCTTAACTTCCTCCCACATATTAATAGCACATTTCTGGTGAACGCGAGAGGTTGTGCGAGTAAAAGAGTCCGATAGGAGGATAGGTTGCCCTTCACAAGCTGAGTTATCCGGCTTCAGAGGCATCTTGTCTTTATCTTTTATATCGAGTGTCGGAGACCGTAAAAAAAAGGAACATAAGTAATGATTTTAAAGGAAGCTGAATAAAATCAAGTATTCACCAATTGTTTGGAAGTTGCCGTAATATTGTCGGATATATCTTGACGACACCTTTTCCGTTTGAAATAAGTTTCATCCGACCCCTCGAGGAATCCTCTAAAAAAAAGGGAAAAGAAACAGCAGTGAATAAAAATAACAATAAATAAAAAGGAGTGAGAATGGACTCCATATACCGAGTGCCGCTAATTCTTTTAGCGAAGCGATATGAATGGACTCTTTCTGAGTTGACGTCTCACGAGTATCGCTGTCTGTTTGTGGGCGAGGACGACTTTCGGTGACGAGTACTTCGAGTCCACGTGACAGATAACTATTATGATTTAATTCCCACCATTCTTGAAATTGCGTGGTCATATAACTCCACGGTTCGTTGGGTGCTATAGGGATATAGAGTTGGGAGCCGTTTCTGAATTGCGTAGAATGATTCGAAAGACCCAAGCCTTCTTCTAGGGAAAATGATCGAATGTTATCCTTCGGGACGCGCGGGATGTCTTGACAAAAGCCAAACTGACGACTAAAATTAGAAGGATTATATGGTTCCGCAATAAAATGATCTTCGCGGCGTAATGTCAGATAACAAAAGCGAGTACTTAGAAAAAAGCTCAAGACGGGATCCTTAATTCAGAATCGTCTCTTAACAGAAGATCGCCCTTCTTAGTAAGGAGATTGCTACGCCAATGGATATTCGCTCCGCTATGAATATATTTTCGAGCTTCACGCTTGTTATAACAAGCGTGCGCGCCCTTCGCCAGAATATCTTACCATGGGAGGTCCAGGAGGTAAATCGGGAACTGAGTGATGAGTTCGGAAGTAAAGTGCTAACCACGCATATAGATAGTGAATTGGAAAGCATACTTTAGAAGTTTCAGCCTTCTTAGAGATTTCATTCAAACCCCGATATAGTGTCGCTAGTACGGGAATCGCCATGCTAAAACATCTTCCGGTGGCTATCAGGCTGGATACTTTGAATGTCTCGGGACGTATGAGTGCATCTTTGTTGGGGAACACGAAAATGCATAGCCAACAAGAAATAAGGGCAGCAAGGTATACCGATGATAATTCTTCGTCCTCAATTTTTAAGTCTTCGCATACCCCCTGTGTGACGTCACCCCACGGAGACGCTTCCGGAATTGGCCCCTCTGGACTCCGAGTGGTATTATCATAAGACTGCTTTTTAGACGAACGCTTCGGCCGACAATATCTTATAGCGCCTCTGTACCAGAAGTCAATCCAAGTCGTGGCTCGCACAATCTTTTTACCATGCTTTGATTCATGGAGATGTAAAAATGCCGTAAATAAATGTTGACAGCTCTTAGGGAGAGTATTGAATTCGTCTGAGGCTGGGATTACTTCTTCGTAGCATTCTCCATGAACAGATAATCCACCAAGCATGTATAAATCCCATAAGGAAATCGAAATAGTACCACGAGATGTTTCTAAGGCGTTCAATTCTGGATTCCATGCCTCAATAAAGGCGCGGATTATATCTGGATCCCGATCATAGCTGTAACGTGAACAATAAAGGGAATTTAGAATTCCGGCCTTCACGAGCGTAGTCTTATGGTGAGATAGAACATCCTCGAGCCACTCCCAATATTTAGAGATGTGAGTCGCTTCACCGCATACACGAAATACGGGGCTCCAATATAATTTCCCTGCAATAATATTTCTGCCCAGTGATAGGGGAATGAACGTTGGGGGACGCAAATATGAAGGCGGTTTCAGCATCCAGGCGTTTAATAGAGGAGAATCTGCTGGGACTTTCTCTGATAGTTGACTCGGACGATCTCGACAGTCGATAAATTTAAGTCAGGCTGGGACATAAGTTTGAATCGATCGAAGCAATAATATTTGTAGTGTGCCCTCGTCACGGCTGTCCTCGAATTCCGAGATGTAGAGAAACCTGCGACCGGAGACGATTTTCTCTGAGAAGTGAACCATGGCCCTTCAGAGAAAAGCAACAGAGAGTATTATAGGCTGCAAAAGTAATTATTTTCAAAGTACACGAAGGATACTTTTGGATGGAATTATAAAATAATAATGTGAATCATGTTTAAAACCACATACGGAGCACCACAACGCGAGCAATATTGCTTTAATTGATGGAGTTCCAATCTTGTCAGCCGATGCCCCCACGCGCTGTAAAAAAAATGGAGATCAATGTTTTACAGGAAGCTACAAAGGGTGAAATCTTTCAAATAAGAGGGTATCACGGGTAAAAAAAAAAGGCTGTTTTCTCGTTTTGGTCTCCTACCGTTCCAAACTTCTTGCCCACGGAGAAAGAGTTGGGTTTTCAGAAGACTTTTTGAGGATGAAATAAGATTTGGATTCGGTGGCCGGAACCTGCAAAAAAAAAATGCAGAAAGAAGAAGTCTTCAAATATAATGGAAGAGGTTCTGTAAAAAAAAAAAAAGAAAATGAGTGCAACGTAATTGCAAACACACGAGGAAAGGATAGATGCTTTGAACACTCCAAGCGATGCTTCAGCATAATAATGGGGATTGCACGGTTTCACTGTAAAAAAAAAAGTAAGAATCCGCCAAATATGATAAAGGATGAGCATGGAGAAAAGAAAAGATGAGCTACCTGAGAAACAGCAAAATGAGAACAGTACTAGCATACTAAGGTACTCTTATTTATAATGCTGCGTAAGCGATATATGTTGGAAGGTTTTAATTATGGTAATCAATCACAATTATTCATTCCTAAATATAGAGTTTCCCCAAATTTGGCTTAACTTCCAATATTTCAAGAAATAAATTGCCCATCAGACGATTGAGGATAGTGCCAGATTATTGATATTTTGGAAGGTCAAAATTTGTTGCTTTTTTCCCTTGTCCTTATCAGAGGACTCTTCGGACATACCTAACAAAGACTTTCTTACTGTCGCCAACCCAACCGCATCAAACTCATTGCTCTAATCGACAATGTTGCCTGCGCTGCCCGTGAATTATAAACTGGATTGAGGGCCCAATAAACATCAACTCCTGGCAAACACCAAACACGACATGGGCGCACATGATCATGGGGATGTCTCGAAACTTTCAATCTTCTCTGTGTTTTAACGATCCTATTATGAGAGATTAAAAAGGAAAGGAAAGAGGATTATGCTTGGAATATTAAGTTGTCATGTTTAAGGTGTGAATATGAATCGAACGAGAAAAGATTTTGTACAATACAAATATTTTGTATGAAGTTTCTCGATCTTTGCCCAGAAGCATCTTGAAGGAAGAACGATTGGATTATTTTCTTTCCAATTAAAATTCAGAATGGGAGGCTGAGGATATTATTTCGGGAAAGTGGCATAAAATTGGCTAGGAATTTCTTTATAATTGGGAATAGATTGAAGATAAGAAGGGTGCCATACGATTATTCTGACAAAAGGGAAGATGTTGTTCAGAGAAAATAAAATAAATTCATTATGGAATATAACCTTATCTTTGGAAAACAAACAAAAAGACAGAGAATGGGAGATATCTATTCCAGCCAAATATCAATGCAGGGTTCAACAAGAAAATTATATTATATATATGTACATACGTGTGTAGAACACATGTACATATGAAAGATTGACCGTGGCCTAAAGCAAATTTATATACTTTAATTCCATCCTCTCGGGCTTATATAATTCGAGGAAAGAATTAAAGTGGGGGCATTTGTAGACATCAAATTTTTGTCTACTATAATCATGGGCCCCAATTCTATGATTTATAAATGGGCTATAAACCCAACCCATAAAGAAATTAGAATGGGTCTAATCTCAAGTCCACAAAGATATATATATTGGGTTATAAATGAAGGCCACAAGCCCAATCCAAACAAAAGTGTTTTAGGCCGAAATAAGCCCAAATTTAAGTCCGGCCCATGGCCCGATACATGGAAGGTTGCCTAATATGGGATGACCAACTTCCTAATATAAATCGACCCTGGAGGCCTATAAATAGAGCCATTCTCGTTCATTCGACACACAACAACAATATACTACACACACATAGGTGGAGAGAAGACTCTTGAAGCTCTCGAAGACTCTCGCCGCCTCCTGCTCGCCGAAGCTCTGCCGACGTCCATCGCCCGGTGTTCTTCTGCAACGCGCCTCGAGGTTCTGCCAGATCACGCCCAAAGGCCCCGACGACTTCATTAAATTACCGAAGCTCTGTCGGATCACGCCCAAAGGCCCCGACGACTTCATCAAGATATCGAAGCTCTGCCGGATCACGCCCAAAGGCCCCGACGGCTTCGTTAATATTTTATCCTGAAGTTCTGCTGAAATTCTGTCAGACTCAAGAGCACCATCCACAACCGTTATTCTTCGAAGATCGAATCAGAGGAATCACGTGCTTTTCTCGTGACTAGAGACAGAACCCGCTACATTTTTCATACGACAATTTGTACGCTGATATTTCCACGCGAGATTTTAGTGTTCACATTAGTCAAATACACTCTTCTTGAAAACAAAAAACTCATTCGGATGTGTTTGTTACTCTTCAAATTTAAAAAATTGAAGAGTAGATATAATCAGGAATTTGATACTGAAGTAGTGGATGTTTAACATGTTCGACCTAGGAATTTGTATACTATTTTTTTTTTAGGAGTTGTCTACTTCGTTTGTGAGTTTTGTGTCGCGCATTTTTTTTTTATGTCCAAGTGATGCGATCATTTTTTGTGTAATCTGGTTTCAATGTATCAGTAATCAAGACTTATTATTAATTTAATAGTCCTTTAATAGTAAAATTAATCATCTTCTTTTATTTGAAAAATTAATTCCTACAAATATGAAATTTGATTTAATTAAAAGGGGACCGTTTTGGCAAATTCATTCTATTCAGGACTTTCTTATAATGATTATAGCTGAGATTTATTTGCCAGAAAGTTCGTTATGTTCAGAAAAGTTCATACGACATGATCGTGGAACGAATTTTCCTGTGATGATTATGAGAGAACAAACTTTTTCGTTTACGGTCGACCATAAAATGGGCCGCAGTCTGCCGAAATCTCAATAAAGTGAGAAAAAAGCAGTTCACGACATGGAATATTTGCGGCTTCCTTTATGTCTTGGTCATATTTCTTTGTTCGTAAAAAGTTGGCTTCTTGTCGTAACGTTAAAGGATGAAGTCTTAACAAGAATCCAATTTACATTAATTCTCACAAAGGATAAAGTTCATCTCAAATATAAATATTTGACACCAAGCTGAGATTGCCAAACTTTTCTGCCATTAAAATCAACAAAACCCATGTAGAGATTCTCTAACTTCAAATAATATAATAATATTTTTCGTGCAATTAAAATAGATAATATATATATAGAGCAATTAAAATAAGAAAAATCTATCTAAATTTCTGCTAACTTTTCTGCCATTAAAAAATAGCCATTTAAATTAGTCGTATGTTGCTTACCTATCAAATAAACGACTATCACAACCAAATTTATAAAATAATTAATTTTACTTCTGACAACAATAAAATAAATGATATGTTGGAACAATATGAAGTTTGTCCAAGTGGTATGAAGCTTGAATTTGATTAAGAAAGTATTGGGTTCGAAACATACAGTATACATTCACTCCAGTAAGAAGACCCACCCACCATAGCCGACTGTCTTACTCGGATCTAGTGCGAATTAGTCAGGACGAAACTCGGGTAACAAAAAAAAATAAGAAGCAAACTTTTTAAATCATTTTAAACCTTTAGATATATTTTGGATAATTTCAGATAATTGTTTTGTTGGGGTGGTAATTTACCAAAACATAATAAAAGAGAATAAATTTTTCTAAAGTATTATTAAATACCCATATATGAAAAAAAAGCTTTTTTAGATTGAAACTCGGGTATATATAAACGAATGGTACACACATTCGATATCCACATCTAACTAAGAAACACACCGTACAAAGAAATTTCTTCCTTCGAATCTGACTTCAAAGAAATTGATGCCGGTGTCGGCGGCACTGATGGATGCGGCCTTAGCAGGGTTACCCCCCTGCGAGGCAGAATGTAAAGGCAAGCAAGAACAATTCTACCGAGCTTGCTCCCAGGATTGTGTACGCAGAAAATGCAGGCAGCCGACCCCGGACCTCGATTCTTCTTACCCTCCCATTTCAGATCCGAAGATCCAGTGCCAAATGGAATGCGTTTCTTCTAAATGCATGAACGATGTCTTCTAAATGCAAGAATCTATATTATCCTGATATTTGTACTCAAATGCTGGTTTTTTAAGGAATAAGAAACCTTTAAATGTACAAGAATAATTCGGATAATTTTTAATAATTCGGTAGTTAGATAATTTGCCAAAACAAGAGGTTGGGTTTTTCTGATATTACTATAGAATATCCACAAATAGAAAAAATTTGCATTACGTAAACATATTATTGCATTACTTTAGATGGAAAATTATATATATAATATTATTGTAGTACCCCGATTCTCGAGTTGATGTATCAAGAGGAAGGCATAAGGCGAGCGGACTCTGATCCTTGTGTAATACAAACCACGCACGTGTACATGGGTGGAGACTTTTTGTTGTATAACAAGAATTATTATCAAGTCACATATATTTATGTTTTAACATTTGAAGCGGTTAAAAGTCTCCGGTAACGAAATATTAAATCAAAATCAGTTAGTTTGTCAATGTTGCATGATCATACATTAAAAATAAAACAAATAAAAAATAAATAAAAAATAATAGACTTCACACCTGAATTAGGAAAAGGTCAGTCAGAAACAAATATGATAAAGAAAATTATCGTAACTCTTTTAATATTTTCTGATCATTTAATCTTATGAATGCTCAAAATCGTAGGGGAACTATTGTTCTGAGCTTTTAGGGGGGATGTTTAATTTTTCATGTATGTATTTTTATTAATTGATTGATTAAGTTTAACTTGCGTCAAATCAGTTTAATCACTTCATAATAATATTTGCCTTTGGCCTCTTTAATGAATTCCTGAGCTGAGAGACACGACGATTGAATACAACGTTAATCATCCAGTTGAGGCAGAGTACATCATTCAACTTCCAGTTCTCCTCCTTTTTCGTTTGTTGTGGTATTGTCGATACGGGCCTTCAAATGACTCCAATTCCCTACAGAGATCAATCTTCAAGTGGCAGTCTCCCGCCATACAAGGCACGCATATCAGAGAGTTGCATGAACGAAACTCCACCCTTTTCAATCTTCTCAAGTTTGACAGGTCTGCGATTTCACCCACGAAATCACCACAACATATGACACTTAATTCCTCCAAGAGTTCCATCCTCTCAACCCCGAAAAAGTCGATGCATTTACATAAGCACAGTTTTAAAGAGCAAAGCCTCGTCAACGATCCTAAATCTGACAACCTGATAGGATAAATCATATTTCCAATATTATCTCGTCCACCCAGCGAAGTCCCATTCTGCATTGACTGCCAACATCCCACGAGTGTCAATTTACGCGAGGACGAAGGAAGCTGCGATGCGGATGAAATGTTCCAAGAATACAGAAAGAGATCTTCCAGCCTGGACATGGAACCCAAATTGGTAGAAAGAATACCACCGACATCCTCCAACTTTAATTTCTGCAACCCATATAGCTTCTCTATCCCCTTTAAGTCCTCATCGAGACCAATTAACGTCAGCGATCGGAGGCTGGCGAGTTCGGAAAGATTGCATCTTGCAAGGTTTGGCACCTCTGACATTGGAATTCTAACAGAACTGGGTAATCCGTCAATTTCCAACACCTCAAGGCTCTTTAGATTGTCGATCGAGGAAGGTAGCTTCCTTATCTTAGTCCCAATCCCACGGAGTATTCTAAGGTCCCCTAGCCCCCCAATAGACTCTGGCAACTCCGAAATTCCTTCACACCGGATCAAAATGAGCTCTTGTAGAGCTTTTACGGATCCAAGCTCTTCTGGTAACCTTGTCAAGTACCAACACTCTGCTATAATCAGGCGTTTAAGATCTCCTAATACACCGATAGAACTGTGGATTTCTTTCAATTGCCAGCAAAAGCGGAGATCAATTATCTCCAGCTTTGGAAAACGAGAGAGGTCTGGCAGTCTTGTAATCCCCACAAACGAGATATCAAGTACTCTCAAATTACCCATTCTCTATTAAAAAAAAAACGAGTATCATCCCATGATTAGTTAATATTGATTTTCTGCTTCATGAGAGATGAATACAAGGGAAAGGAAATTAATACCATGTCTTTCATTGAATCGTCCGTAATTCCCTTCCCCGAAATCTCGAGAATGACGAGGCTGTCCATCTGGAAGAAATAGGGATTAGGTCTGAGATACAACTTCACATCCCAACGTAGCCACAATAGATTCGTCCGGAAATTCCTAAACTTCCCACTTAATCCTGCTCCATCTCCTGCTAGGTTGAGAAACCTGAGATTGGACATGCCCTTGAAACCTGAGATTGGACTACCTCGCAGGTCGATGGCTAAAACTTGATCGGTGCCCTGGTAACATAACATAAAGGAAATGAGGAACAAAAAGAGAGAGATCGAGTCCAATCCAATAAATCAGGAAAAAATTATTATTATTATTATCATCTCACCTGCTTTTGGTGTATGACATTAAGGGCCAATTCAGGATCCCACAGCCTGCTGCGCTTGCCGGGGCTCTCTGAACTAACAATCTCCCTTCCCATCTCTCTAATTAAGTCATGCATCCAATACTTATCTTTATCTTCAAGGTCATGGTTGACATTCAGTACCTTTATCAAAGATCTATTCTGAAGGACATCCAATCCACTTTTAGGAAAAAAACCACAGGCTTCCCACATGTAACTCGCATACTTCCTTGGCATCACATAATTGTCGAAACAAGCAATGTCCAGAAAAATCTGCTTCTCACACTTGTCTAAGTCATCGTAGCTGATCCGCAGCTTATTCAAGACGTTTTTGTGAGGCATTCCCTCCAGCTTTTCCAATGTATGTTCCCATTTGTTCTTTTCCTTTCGGAATAAGTGCCCTCCGATCACCTCCAAAGCTAAGGGAAGATTTCCGGACATACGAATAACCCGCTTCGATAAATCAACAAAGTCATTTGGAGGTCCCTCTCCACCAAATGCGTGCCGACTGAAGAGTTGCAGAGCATGATCATTGCTCATTCCCTCCACTTCATAAGCAGTATCACTAGGTCTCATAAGGCCCTCGCAAACACTCTTATCCCTCGTCGTGACGATAATTATCGTTCCCGGTCCGAAGAAATCGAAATTTCTAACCAACGTTTTGAGCTGACTACTCTCGCTGACATCATCAAAAATGATAAGGACCCTTCTGTTGTGGAGCCTTCTTTGGATCTCATTCATTCCATCGCTAGAGTCACCAATTTCTCCATCCGATTTGCCGAAGATATCCCTCAATAGCTTCTTTTGCAACCTTTCAACACCCCCCACACCAATCGACAAGGATTCTCGCACATCGGCGAGGAAGCAGCATCCATCGAATCGGGAAGAGATTCTGTTGAAGATGACATTCGCCAACGTTGTCTTCCCAATACCCCCCATGCCGTGCACCATCACAACATGTCGTTCAACGTGAGAACTCAAATTCAACATATCGATTACATTCTCCACGCAATCATCCATCCCTACGAGATGATCCGGCAAACTCCTATCTTTGATGTTCAGCTTGTTTAGAATATCCGCAACCACAGCACTAACAAAATCGCCCATCCTGCTCAAAATCAAATGGAGATCCAGTTGTTCAAAAAACTACCGACTAACAACATGGAAAAGCTCGAAGGAAACAACAGCCGTTGAAATATCCGAAATGACATAAATAATTATATAAGAAAGAGAAAGATTAAAGATAATGAGTTATATACCCCATCTCCTTTGTATTCGAGACCACGGATACCTCCAACCACCTTCAGAGCTTCCTCCCACTTTTTCACATCCTCTTCCTTGTACTTTTCTTTGTGCTTCTCGAGGGCGTCCTGGTACCGATCGGTTTGCAGCTTCACATCGTAGAAGATGGGCAAGATGACTTTCCTAGAGGCTGGGTCCCTGCGGCAGTCCACCATCATGGCGAGTTCTCGGAGGCACCACGCGCTCGATGCGTAGCCTTTGGAGAAGACAACAACGTAGATCCTAGAGTCCGGGACAGCTCGATGGAGCTCGTCCCCTATCTCTTCGCCGTGACGGACCTCCTCCGTGTCCCTGAACACGCGTATCCCCTTTTCCTTCATGAAAACATAAAGGACGTCGGTGATGTTGTACCGGGTGTCAGGTCCCCTGAAGCTAATGAACACATCGTGAGCTGATCCGTCGGGGGTGTTCACAGTGCCGCGGCTAGTCCCTGCTTCGGATGTCCCCGCCATCCAAGGCAGATCCCTAATTTCCAATCTTTAATAAAAAAAGGAAGGGAGAAAGGAGTAAGAGAGAGAGAGAGTGCTTGATGATGATGATGATGATGGATGGGTTTAGAAGGAGAGGGTTTGGGAAAATGGTGTTTGGGTGAGGGTTGGGATGGGATTAGAGGGAAGAAGGGCGGAGGTGGAAGACTGGACTGGTCTTTTGTGGTGGGTCGCCCACCCCCCTGTTTTTTCATAAACTCCTGTATAAATTAACTTCTTCTCGCATGAAAGGGAGGGTTTGAGGGAGACATGATTGCCATTATTTCATGATTGTATTGGCATATATATATTCATTAATACCATAAATTGAGGGGAGGGGGAATACATCATGCTTTCCCTTTCCTTTACTTTCCTTGTATTGTTTGGAATATTAGCAAATGGGGGACCTTTTCCTTTTCCTTTTAATTTTAATATATAAAAAAGAAAAGAAAAGAAAGGAATCAGTAAGCTCTGTTTCTTTAACTCCCCCCACCTTCCCTGTTTAAATTTAAAAATGCCAGAACATAAGAAAATGAAATGGGGGGAGGGTGTGACCGCCGACCACGCCAAAAGTGGGACCCAGACGACCTCTGACCGACCAGCTTTGCTCCCCACAATCACGGGCGAGTGATCTGACACACAGAGACTTTGGGCGTCCCGGTTACCGGGTAAGGCCGGTGTGCTGCTCCGTGACTTGGCCCCCGCCGCTAACCGACAGCTGTTCGTCCGTCTTGATTGTCGAATAAATTAAATAAATGAAGGAAGATGTTCTCCGTCTCTTCAGTTGTCGTTTTGTGGGTCGCGTCCTGTGACTGGGGGACTATTTGTTGCGCGGGATCTTTGAGACTGATTCCGAGGGTCAATAAGCAAGCTATACTCCTTCACATCGTCGACCCTAGCCCCCGGCCTTTTGCTCTTCTAATGTTAAGCTCCAAAGCTTCAATGGGAAAGATTCTACTTTAACCAACCGGATTTTGAGCTCATCAATCAACGGCTCCTAAACTCAAAAGGAGGAGACCCGGTAGTTGGGGAGATCAAATTCCAAACTTTTCTTAAGCGTGTTGATTTGGTTTCTATTGGCTTTGTTTTGATTAGGTTATCCACACTGAAGCGTACATTGGACGATCAAAGGTCGAATCTGCTGCTGCTACCTGTCGGGCGTAAGTGCTCCTACAAAAGAGCCGAAACTTTTTGCATATTAATTTTATCTGTGTCGGCGATTGAGCATTTCCTTCTGTGTGACATCGGTGGTATGGCGGTTTCAGCATAAATTACAGTTTGGAGGTCATAGAACACCGAGAGGCCTTGCGGACCTCTAATGCACTTGAAATTTTGAGCAAGTATGACATTGTAGTTGATGCAACCGACAATGCTCCAAGCCGATACATGATCAACGATTGCTGTGTTGTCTCGGGAAAGGTATAGTAACGTACAAATAAACTAGTTTTCTGGTGGCCGTTTGTCTTCCAGGTTCTCTCCTAGTGGACTGTCAACCCTGTTTTTCAATCAGTTTGTCTTGTTTGGCACATCCAGGTCCTTTGCGTGTCACAGAAGATGCTACTTTTTCTTTTGGGGGGGGGGGGGGGGGGAATGTTAGCCTAACTACCTTGAGATTGATCTTTTCTCGTTTATACCATACAGCCCCTTTTATCTGGTGCTGCCCTTGGATTGGAGGGTCAGGCAATAGGAAAGCAGCATCCAGTCACCCTACAGAATGTTGAGATTTCCATTTAAAATTTTGTGTATAATAATTTGTTTGTCTGACATTCACAACATGCTCAATGACTGAGGATGAAGTTTAAATACATGATACTCATAAAACACCACAACTTCTACAACTGTTTTTTTATCATTACCTTTTGAATGAAATAATTATCCATCAAAGACACACGACTTCACTCTAACTATAGTCATACAAAACAAATTAGAAGAATTGTCACTCTAATTTATCAGCAAGTGTATAGCAAATATTTTAAAATGAAAATACATTATTGTCATGATCTTCCATTATTGTGTCTTTTGATATACCTGAAAAATCTTCTCATTACGTTTAACTTTAAATAAAAATATATTCCCTTCAAGTAGTTGATTTGCAAGTTTGCATATCACTTGATCAGTACAAGCCAGGGCACAGCTACAAAAGATACGACTTCAAGATTAGGAAATATCTTCTCTGCAAATATTTGTAAGGTTAATGTTACACGCATACGAACATTTGCTCTCGTACATCTCGCTAGCCGAGAGCATACTCAAAAGAAATTTGCATATAGAAGATATACAAAGATACAGATTTGGAGACGTAATTTTCACCACTACAATCAACAAGCATTACCCACCAATTGTAACTCACATAATGGGTCTTTCAGTAGTTTCTCATTGTAAGTACCAACATCAATCATCACTAGAAGTGCCTGGAATTGAAGATTACAAAAGAAAAACATTTGTGAAACAATGCCGAGATGTTCAAGACGAGCAACATTATACTTAAAATGGAATGAAAAGGAAAAGTTGCAAATGAAAGATAATTGTCAAGAAGCGAAGCACCAAAGCGGTCTTTCTCAGTATTGCTTTGAAAAGCCTTTTTCCATAAGATATTGGGTGCAGGCAAACTCATAAGATTTTACTCAAGAAAAATGGATAGGAAATGGTAAATATTAGGTCCACAAATTTCACAAAGTCGACCCAAATTTGGAGCCAAATTATGAAGAATAAAACAAGTATTAACCTGCCCCAGCAACCCAAAAATTGGATAAAATGAGTACAAAATGCCATGATCTCACTCTTAGAGGGTTTATTCCAGCTGCAGTGCCCAATATCAATTTCAATTCCTTGAATCCCCAGATCGCCAAGACTCAATACTCTACTTCCATTTGTGACAATGATCATGTCAACTTGCCTAGGAATTCATGTTTTCAGGACATCTCCACCAAACTTCTAACAGAGTAACACTAAGGTTTGCCATTCACCAATTTTTTAGATCATCTGAGTCCACTGATATTTCTTTAATTGTATCTATCGAAAGAAGTACCTCAGGATTGGGTACATAAAATTATTTCCACGCATTAGCGACTTTGACGGAAAACAGCAAAAGGTAGATTAGTTTAATAGTAATACGAATATTATATTTGTTTTTAGATTTCATGAGAGTAGTTGCTATTACACTTACAACGGAGCTTCATGAGTGATGTCAGAATATCTAACTTACATATTTGACACTGTTTTGGGTGACACAATTCTTCGTCTACTGTTTTGCTCGAATTTTACTAAAGCAGAGGACGCCAGCAAATCCTGTTTGGCAGCCTGACCGCTTTTCTTTGTATCTGTAGTTCATTTCTTGGAGAGAAACGGGAGGGTTTTTCATGGAGCATGTTTAATTTGTTTATTTAATTTTTTTATTAGATATCTAAAGGTTGCTAGATTTATGTGGATCTTTCTCAAGGTTTGCACTGTCCTGTCCCTATGCAGAAGAAGGTACCCGGATATCTCTAGAAAAACTTATGGATACTTGGTCCCTAATGGTAAAGTCCCCAATCTAAAATATGGTTATGATTCTAACAGAAGTAAGCAAACACTGCAATCCATAGGAATATTAGGCATTGAAAACCCCAACAACAAAAGACATGAAAAGCAATAGCATTAACGGGTAAATTAGAAAAACATACGCAATCCATAGTTACTATTCGTAACACAAATAAGAAATGAGAAAGAAAGAAGCAGCAAAAGAGATAACATACGCATGTATTCAAGGAAACTTCCCAAAGGATTAAGATGGAGAGATCAGATGGCTCACTTCATAATACATTGTTTCATTTCTATCATGGAGATGGTTTAGAATTCGCCACATTGCCAAGAGCAGTAGGATCAAATGGGCCATCTTAACTTGTTCTTCTATCCTCTTCAACTAAGCCAAATGTCAATGCAGTTTTTGTTGGTTCCAATGTCGATACATGGTAATACGCCACAAAAGCAAAAAAGTGAAGCATTTCACTTTCCAATATAGCAGAAAAAAAAAACTCAAAATGACCTACGTGCAGTAGATCCATCTGCTCTACCAACGTCATAACTCGCCTAAAAAGGCTCAGGACAATGCAACCAATCCATACACACATAATAAAAAATGCTACGCCATAATCATCGTATATCTTCTAAATCTTGTAATGACTAAGCCTTAATATGATTGTAGTTTTGCTTTGTTTGGAGGTTTAGGAAGAATACCATCAATCTTTGTTTGGAGGTTTATCAAACATGATTTATTCCCCTCAATTATCTAACTTTAGAAGGAAACATGGCTGGTGATATACACCAGATATTTCAGAAGAATATGGTTTGTTTACATTTTAAACACATTTTAAAGACAAAGTGAAGGATTGACAGACCATCCACAGAGTGGTATATTAAAGGCTAATAGAATGTATATTCATCATTGAAGGAATTCACACACTCTTTCATGGATCTCAACCTACACTTACCGAATCACTTTCCAACTTATTACACAAACAATTGCATTATCCACTGAAATGCCTACTATGAGTAAAGGAATTGCCATCTAATCATTAAACCATGCTTACATTTCATAGGCAGCTATATGAAGCTTTTCATACTAAGCTGCAATTTTCAAGCTGTGACCCGGGATACCAAGACAAAAAGAGGCTCAATTTTAGTAGACCATTCGAAAAGGCATCTGATTCTACTATAATCGGTCAAGTAATCACTCCAGGGCAAAAACTAAGCTAAGCTAAGGAATCATCTGAGTGACAGCGAAAAGCACGCTCGATCTGCTGCACGGGAGACATGACATTTGGCGGAAGGAGGCCACGGAGGACCAGCAGATCCCTCTCCGTCATGGAGAACGCCGTCCCCTACACCCACAAAGGCAATCCGGTCACTCCCTTAGCCTGACGTCAGATTGAACACAAACTTCCCCTTGTTGAAGCCAGGGGTCATGGAGAATGTCCGTGCTCCACTTGTGGATGATCGCAGGGCCGTCGTGGTGAAATGCCTCATGGGAACCGCCCCAGCGGCTGCCCTGACCTGGCCGTGGGAGTTGGGGATTGCGATCACATATCCTCAGTAACGGGGTCCGACCACAATCTTCGAGAGTTGGCATATCGGTCGGGAGTGGACATTGATGAATAATATGACTGATTGAATGAACGAATGAATGATTGTTGGTAAAAATGGATTCGCTTGAGTTTTTGGCTTCGAAAGTTGTTGTAAGCATTCATTTTCATAGGAACATCAGCTATTTGGAATTTTATTAGAAAAAAAAGTGATTAAATGATAAAATTTCAAAAAACGTGACAAAAATTTAATAAAAATAGGAAAATAATTTAAAAATATTTCATATATGAAAATCAAATTGAAATATTATGAATCATTTTAGCAAAATTATAACAATATTTATACTTACTTATATTTTAATACAGGGTATAAAATTTTTACTTTTAATTCAAATTTTAATGAACAAATAAGTAAGAATTATTCGATTATGGAAAAAAAATTGTATTTTTATGTAAGTTTTGCAAAAATAGCTTTCCACCTTAGGTCTAAATAAGCTTATGAAAAAATGTTACAAATGGAAAACCTATTTTTTTTTTCTCTCTTGTCTCTTAATGGCGTTGCAAAGATTCTTATTTCAGTTCCTCAAACATCCCAATACATATAGTCAATATAATTAACTATCCTAGTTCCATATGCCCCATAAGTTATGTCATTTGAAAACTTAAGTATTTAACTTTTAATGTTTCTAACGTGTAAAAAACATGTATGAGATGTATGAGATTTACATTATAGTTCCTAGTTCCTCTAAGAATATTAGATGTATGAGATTTACATTATAACACAAAGTTCATTAATTATACATATTGTTCTTGGGTTTTATTCCATTTTAACGTAGTTGGAGAAAAAAATTCATGAAATAAAATAGATAGTTTTAAAGTTCCGGAAATAAAGCATCTGGACTTATAAAGTCCGACTTTGTTAAAGAAAAAAGTCGGCTTTATAAAGCCCGACTTCAAAAACCACTTAAGGAAGTCGAACTTTATTCCAACTTTCCTTTTTTTACATTTTTATTTTTGAAAATCGAACTTATGAAGTCCGATTTCCATTTTTAGTAAAATCAGATTTTATAAGTCCCGTTTCAAGGCTTTATCTCCGAATTTTCAAAACAATTTATCATATTTCATAAAAAATTTTCCTCCATTGTACTATTTAGGTTCAGAATGAATCGTACAACCGCAAGCCTTCCAACTACTTCAAAAACTTCCGGAACGCCCTAAAGTCGAGGCTTAGGTCTTTAGGTAGATTTTGTGGTCTTAATTCAATGTAATCTAATCTTAGACCGACAAAATCTGGTCTAGAAAAAGTTATTGCTCCACTAACCATTGCTATTTCTAGCATCTTACTTTTATTTTTGTGCCTTAATATTTGGTGGGGCATCATTATTATTTGTTGAATTTCAAGTTGAGACACAACTTTCCCACTTTCTTTTTCCTATTTCTTTTTTTTTTATTGATTTCCCTCTTGTTTTTTTATAGTTAGCCAATGACAGAAGAAATGTTTTCCCAAAAGCATCCTTACATTTTTGTGGCCTAAAATGAGTCCACGTGATTTCTTAATCGGACTACAACCAAATACCACGGTGAGAGGTTTGTTTTATTATAACATTAGTTAGCAAAAAATACAGGTTTTGAAATTCCTTAAATAGGGTGATATATCGTTGTTGAGAATAATGAATTCCAAATTTAAACAATTACGATTTACTATTTTATTGGGCAAATTATTTTTCCGACTAATAATTCATGTATGAAAATGTATACAGGATGTGTACAAAACAAACCCCAGTGTCTATCAGAGTATCTAGAGATACTCATAATATCCAGGGAACTTGAATGTTAGAGCCGCGTAATTGCTTAGGTATTCATCCCTCATACTAAAAGAAGTGAGTCTGGGTACTTCTTGGGATGGTTCTATCATCCACCGGATTTCATCTACAGGAATAGACCTTTGCTCAGCTATCTGTTCAATAACCTTACAAACTTCAGGAATCTTAATCAAAGGATTACTAAATAGGTAACCCTCATCATTCTTAAAGATTCCTCTCAGTTGATCTATTGGGTCTTCATAGACTGATAGAGACACCTGTCTATACCCGAAAATTCTTCCCGAATGTTGTGTCGACGGCCAAGAATCAACAGATCTCTGAGCCATATCCTCATCTAGTGGTGGTGTAGAGGCTTCCACTGGTCATGGAATTATTACCTCAGCGTCCACATCACTTGCTCTTGAGATTGGGCTCTCTCAGAGACAGCTCTCTCATAGACAATTGTTTATCAAGCCTAGGAATACTAGACAACGGTTCTCCTAACATTAAGGTAATCCGATTACCTCTTTATTGGATGTTTGCCGGGCTAATAGGTCTAGAGCTCGTAGAAGGCTTAGTCATCACCCAACTTCTGGGTCAGGTTAATTCCAAAGGATTCATCCAAAATTTTGGATGCTTGTACAAGTCTGTATATAATTCTGGTATGATACGACAAAAATTTGGCTTGGGGATTCATTTTGTCCATATTCGATAACTTTAATCTCAAGGTTAATGAATTCCCCAAACATTTATCGTTCAAGGCCATCAAGTAATTTGGATGGACTTGAAACCATACAGGACCATGTGCTATATTGGCTTGTATTCGTAATATCATCTGATCTCTAAACTCTCTCCATCGTTTATCGATCACCGCTGCTACCACAGGACTGTCCGCTGGAAGATGAAATAGTGGGATGAATCCGACCTGGATCAATCCAATGTGTATGTAGTTGTACACACCTTTTGCACATTGCATAGTTTCCCTAATGCGTTGTACATTGAGTAATGTAATATCCAGAGTCTCAAGTTTCGTTGTTGTAACTTGAGCCGTTGCCTTTGTTTGTGAGATGTTTACTATTAATATGAAATTGAACCTCGAAATATTGTAGACATCTCTAACATTAATGTTAGGCAACCTCCATCCAAAGATCGTTTGGGATGGATCTTCGTATTGGTGTGCTTCTTCAAGTACCTAACTCGTTAATTCTAAAGGAACCAATTCGTCACCATATCCATTCGCTTCTACTCTCATCATGAATAAATACGATGTCCAGAGATTAGATTCATCTTCAGAATCTGTATCATAATTTGATACTACCCCTAGATTGATTCTACTTCCGAGTCTAAATCACAAATATTGATAAGCCTGGATTTCTTCTTCACAACTCATGTCATCTAGGAAAACCCTCCTGAGCCTTTCTTTCCTCTGGTATTTCTGAGGACATGTATCCGCTTTGTGGGCTTTTGACCCACAAATCCAACAACAATTGTAGCTGCTCAACGGTTTTCCTTTTGGATACTTTGGTTCTCTGCCTTGCTTTCGCTTAAAGGCATCGATCATATCTTTGTCCTTAAGGTTATTCCGTCTCCTTACAAACCTTTTGGGTTTGTAAGAAAGACACCTCCGTTGGATGTCCTTGTTTGGCCACACTTTCCTTTTATTGTATCCAATAAACTTTCGTTTCTTAGAAAAGTGTCTTGCCCTCTTTGGCTCACCAAGAGTATCACAACCATACCTCCTAGGCACATACTATATTTGAGAGCAATAGCTCTTACATTGGTAGGGAAGCTTTTTAACTGCTTCTTTTACCTGGACCTCAGTACACGCTTTTCTCATCGCGTACTTGACCTTCAAATTTTACCTCCTAGTCCAGGAACTATCTTTTCCTCCATTTGAAGTAATCCATAGGACTTTTGTGCTACTTCTGGCCAGGGCTCGAGAAGTTTTGCAAAAAAAGTTCCTAATATGAACTGTTGAAATACTACGTCTAAATTGTAGTAATACCTCTGAAACTCGCAGACGTAGTTACCAAACAAAGCACAGATTAGAGATTTGCAGCTTAACCAGAGCAGTTAAAGATTGCTCTTGTTCCACAAATTTCAATGGATAAAAGATGCCACAAAACTCTCGTGTTAGTGCATCAACAATAATAGCCAGCACACCATCAACCTACAATGCCTAATCTGTCTTTTCTTTGATGTCCGTATGGGCAACCAAAGACTTCAAATATTTCAGCGCTATCCCCGTGAGGGCTGCTACACATAATTCATAGACGATTCAGGGTGTAACCATGTGGCAGATGCAGTTATTCGAATTAATGATAACCATTCATCTATTCTTTTGAATACATGCTTTCCATAATTAATGTCCAGAAAAGCACCGGAAGAAATTATGTCTTTATTAGCGGACAAAATTTCGTTATAAAAGAGCTTCTTGCACACCCCCTTTTGAAGCAGATATCATTATTGGTAATGCTTTTCTTAAGGGACAAAAGGAAAACCGTCCTTTTGTGCAGGATATCCACGATGTTACTATTAGTCGGGTGAAAATCAATACCCTAAGTAATCCCTAGTTATGGTTGAAATTTGGATTCTATCCGGTAAAAGTGACGGAGTATTGTGGTGATTCACCATGTGAGAAGGCTTTTAGAGTGCGAGCTCTACGTGGTGAGTACACGGTTGAAAATGATGAACGTGTGCAAACCTTATTTTATCCAACGAATACCCGGACTTGTAGCTGGTATAACGTCTTGTTTCCTAAACAAGGAGTGTGTATGGCAGTTCAGTTGACTGGAAAATAATGGGATAAGTTTATGGTTAAACTTGCCGACAATTTCAGTGAGGATCCATTAGCATTGTGAAGTCATAATGGCCTTAAAACAATACTCGAATTAAAAGATCCCAAAACAATCATAAGAGCCAGAATATCACATATACGGTTGAGATAGTTGAGGCGTTTGACAAACAAATTCCCGAGTTGCTTGGAAAGGGCTTGATAAGCGACAATTACAGTCCACATTCTAGTCCTGCATTTATGGTGATAAACCATGCCGAACAGGATCATGGCAAAGCACAAATGGTTAGGGATTATTGTCAGCTTAATCAAGCTACAAAAGACGATGGCTATAAGATTCGTACTGTGGGAGATCTGATTGATAGAATCAGTTTGAGCCAACCGAAATTCACTTCCAAATTTGACAGGAAAAGTGTATACTGGTAAGTCAAGATGGAAGAGGACTCGATTCCTCTTACTGCATTCAATGTTCCGCATGGAATGTTTGAATGGTTGGTGATGTTGTTCGATCCGAAGAGTGCTCCAGGCGCGTTTCAGCACAAAATGGATAATGCCTTCAAGCATGTCCGAAAATTTTTGTGTAATCTATATTGTCGATGTGCGAGTCTATAGTCAAACTGAAGACGAACACATGAGGCGCCTTAATTTTTCCCAAGATTTAGGAAGAATTTCTAAGAAAACTTCTTCTAAGAATCCTTGATTGAAGAGTTAGTCTTGGAAATTAATGCTTCAAATGAATTCTAGGGTGCAGTACTCAAAATAAGATGAAGAAAACCAGAACCCATTTGTAAGTATTGGTGGGGTTGTTTCAAGGGGTACGAACTCCGATACCCGATATACGAAAAAGAGGTATTTGCCTTAAACTACGGAATAAAGGCTTTTTACATCTTTTTGGCACCAAAGAAATTCTTAGTGCGGTCTGACTCGACTTATGTAAAATGGCTCATGAGTCTGAATTTAAAAGAGGTTAGGCAGACTTTTTGAGGTTACAAGAGTATTTTAGCTATTATGAATTCGATGTTGAGTTTATTCAGTCGGACAAGAACATAATAGCTGACTCTCTCTAGAGAACTTACGGATGGATCCCCCCGCGAAGAGGAAGATTTGCTGGGAATGCAAGCAGGAGGGGCACTCCAAGACGGTAAAGTTGAGGATATTTTTGATAATTAAGCCTTACGAAATGCCCTGCGACTAGAATCCCCTCCACCATGCGGTCTAGAAGTATCTTTCCTGGGACTACCAAGAAGGACGACAACAGTGATCTTGTTCCCACATCCCCGACAGAGAATCCACAGCAGACAAGGGTATAAGAATAATCAGACATTCTCTTTTTCCCAACGGTTTTCTGTGGACAATGATCTTCCCTAAGTGGCCATTGCTTTCATCCTTCTAATGATCAATTCCATCCCATCGAAATCAATCTAGTTTTCAACTAAATCAGTTGGACCCAACAAAAAGGCCAAGCCTCATCTTCTTCTTGCCCCATCATTCTTCATTTTTTAAGAAACGGAAAAGGAACCGGATACCAGACGAAGAGGGGATCTCTGCTCTTTTTCACCCCGGGGACTTCACTTAGAAAAGAAGAGGACATTGCCATCTTCTTCATCACAAACAACTACAGACCACCACCATTTTTCAAAATTTCCCTCTTTGTCACGTCTTTTCCCAAACTTCCTGACCCTCCAAGATCAAGCGTTCCCATTTCCAAGGTAAGCCTAGCGACCACATGCACACCCCTTGAAACCAACCTTCAACCAAGCCACGAAGAAACTTTCCTGAAGGCTGTCTCAAGGCGAACACAAGCAGGAAGACTGGACTTCATCCACACGGGAACTGAGAGCTTCATCATCAACACAAAGCAGGCAGCTATAGATACATGGTGGTGTTATTCGATGACTACCGAAGGAATGTCTTCCTAGACTTTATGTAGGAGAGGTCAGAGATTTTACAGAAGTTTAGAGAGTTCAAGCTCAAGGTAGAGAGCCGCTTGCAAATGAACCTGAGGTGTCAGCACACCGACAATGGGAGAAAGTACACCTCCAAGTAGTTTATAGAATACCATCATCATCAATCAAACAAAGGGTTGGGTGGGGGGGACACCATCAATTGATCGTGTTTGTGGGGTGTAATTATTGTTATAACGCTCAAAAGACTAGTTATCATGACAATCCTTTAGTATAATTAAAAGAAATAGATTCTCTTTAACTTTCTGGAATATTAATCCCATGTTACTTCAACAAGAAGTTAGTAAACTGAGTTACTTCAACGAGAAATGTTTAGTGAAATTAGTGTGGTCAGCAATCCTAGTCGCGAAATCAGTTCTCAATCAAAAACATCGATGTCAAACAAATGTAAAATTTATAGGTAATAATAGGATTCGAACTTGGGACCTCCAAGTGAACCCTCGATGCCCTAACCACTGGGGTGTCCCTTAAGGGACAACTTCATTCGTGGCTTACTTTAAACACGAGAGTGTATATATAATTACATAGCAAATCATTTTGAAGCAAATGCATCTAATCCCTAATATCAATTTGTGGGATGAGTCGGAGGTGGGGCCAATATTTCCCTTTGCCCTTCCTGAATTTCTCCTTCAACAAGGGACAGCTTGAAATGCTGAAACATTCTAGGGAGTCAGGGAGTCCATCATCAGGCAACTGTTTCAGCCTCTCACAATTATTAATAGTCAAAGATTGAAGGGAGGTGAGGTGGTGTCTGAGTCCCTCACCCATCCTATCCAACTTCTTCATTCCCCCAATAGTCAATCTCAAAGGGGATGAAGGGAGGAGGCTACTCCAGTCTGCATCATTAGGAGGAAAACACTCCATCTCATCCACGCATCCCATCCCTCCCTCAATCAACAATTCTTGTAAGGTGGAGAGACCCCTCAATCCCCACTCCTCGATTGGTTGACTCAGATTTCGGCATCTCCCAATCCAAAGAGTCTCCAAATTGGGAGGCAGACCTCCTCTCGGTGGTAAGCTCGTGATGCCTTCGCATTGCATAACATACAGTGATTTGAGGCATGTTAGTTGGTGCATTTCGGCAGGAAAAGACTCCACCTTTGGACAATTTGTAAGATATAAACTCGACAGGTTACAGGGGAGATCAGGCAAACTCGTAACGCCTTTGCAGTCACCAATAACTAATGTTACGAGGGATGTGAGGTGGTGTATGTCCTGAGGCAAATACTTCACCTTTGGACAACTGTCAAGATATAAAGTGGACAAGTTGTACGGGAGTGAAGGGACTATCTCCATCTCCAATGCTGGGCAATTTTCAAGCTTAAGATAGGTGAGGGCAGACATTTGTTGCAAGCTATCTGTGAATGTCGTTAGGCTTGTGCATGAGTAGATCTCCAATTCCCTTAGAGACCGAGAGAAGGGACTACCAACACCAACTAATGTCGTAATCGACACCAGTCCATCCAAATTCCATAGGGATAGCTCCTCGAGAGAATCCGGAAGCCTGCTGCTAATCATCTGTAACTGCGGCAGTCTCGGACAACAGCCAAGTACCAGTTTTTTCAACGAAGGAGGCAGTCCCCCACGGGGTAAGGAATTGAGCTTCTCACAATCAAAAACACTCATCTCAATAAGAGATGTAAGCCCACATAAATCATCCGGCAGCTTCTCTATATCTCCACAATGACTTATTTCAAGATTCTTTAGCTTAGGTAGAACCTGTTCCCCTCCACCCCCTTCCACCAAGGACTTAAATCGAGGACAACTCTGAATCCTCATCTCTTCGAGCGCAACCCAAGTGGTCGATAAACTCCCCTCAAAGTAAACCAGCTCTGGGATTTTACTAATTTTCATCCTGGTCATCAAAGTAAGGCCTACTAGACATTTTAAAAGTCCCTCATCGCAGTCGTCAATATTAATCTCTACGAGGGATGGAAGGCTAAGACTACACCCTCCTTTCAGTTTGGGACACCTCTTCACAATTAGCTGACGAAGGCAGGGGAATGGCTGGTCATTCTCATCCCCTCCATGGGACGACCACTGCTCCCAAGCACCCATGTCCTCGAAGCTCAAGCTCCTCAATGACCGAAAAAATGGCCTTCTAGACCCGTAAAACTTAGGACCTATGGTAGATATCCCTTCAAGACTGATCGTTTCCATCCTTTCCAACAAGGGGAGTTGTCCAAAGGCTGGCAATGAATCCACACTTCTGCAACCAGTAAGGGTTATGCTCAAGATATTTTGCAAACAACTCTGATTATTAAACCAAGATGGAAATCTTTTGCCCCGGTAGCGACGTATAATGAGGGATTCAGTCTTTCTCGGAGGTTGCAAATGGTGGATGAGCCTGAATTGATGCTGATCTTCACGAGAAATTTCGGAATTGGATCCCCAGTCCAAGCTTATTTTCATAACCGCTTCCTTACCAAATAGATTGGCAATCCTCGCATCTTCAACGTCATCTACATTCAGCAAATTATGAATGTTCAATTCTCGCTGAAGATATCCGAGTGGTCCCAGCTGCTTCAAGTCTTGACCGGCTTCGTTCCCCACGACAAAGTTAGAAAGTATCTCAAGATTGGTCAGATTACCGATCCGCGGTGGCATCTCCTGCAACTTACTTGTGCCGATTATGTCGAGGTGGAGAAGATTGGATAGCTTGAGAATGTTTCTCGGCAAAATCTTAAGCATCTTACAACCTCGAAGTAAGAGAGATTGCAATTCCACCAAGTCACATAGTGATTCCGGTAGAATTTGGATATTTGTATGAGAAAAATCAACCGAACGCAATAATTTCAACTCTCCAATCTGGTCGGGGACCTGCGTAATTTGAAAGTACCGCAAGGACAAATGCTTGAGGCTCTTCATATGCACGATCAAGTCTTGTATCACATCCTCCGAAACAAAGACATTTGGATGTGGGTCTTCGGAGATTTGAAATGGAATGAACGTTCTTAATTTCTTCATTGAGCGGAACACCTCAAATCTTTTCGAAAGACAGCTTTCATAACGTGTTGTAACCATTGCCGCATAACGCACTTTGTCGAGAGACCCTTCATGGGAGGTGGAGCCTTCTTTATCTTCATCGGAGCTGAAACATGAGCAGGCGTCAATCGATTTTACGAGATCGTTTAGGAGATCATGCATTGAATAGCGGGTCTTCTCATCTCTTGCTTTTTGAAGGAGCGACGCAGCCTCCAACCGACGAAGATTTTCCTTCCCCACCTCGTGGTAGGTTTTTGCAGTTCCTTTTTGTAATAAACCTTGTATGATCCACAATTGAATTAACTCATCTTGGTCGAAAATGTAATTCTTCGGGAATAATGCACAAGCTACGAAACATCTCTTCAAATGACTGGGAAGGTGGATGTAACTCAACTTCAATGCCGGAGGGATCTTTCCACCCTCTCTGTCCCAAGAACTATGAGCTAACACAAGCTTCCATTTTTCATCGTCACATTCGAAACGCAACATTCCTCTGATGGTCTTAATAGAAAGAGGCAGCCCCTTACACTTATTTGCCAATTGAATGGAGATCTCCTGAAGCTGTGGGTGGCCTTCAAAGTTTTTCTCACCAATGGAGTGATAGGCGAGCAGAGACAAGCACTCCTCCAACGACAAGAATTCCAACTGCTTCGGATGACGATCACCCATTAGTCTGGCAACGTTGAAGCTTCTTGAAGTGAGCAGAATCCTGCTTCCTTTACTCCCGGAATACAAGGGCATCAGCAGAGACTCGAGCTCGTCATACTTATCGTTCCACACATCGTCCAATACAATCAGGAACTTCTTTCCTGATAACTTCTCTTTTAGAGAACTTTGAAGCTGATTCAGATCCTTCTCCACACCGAAAGAAGACTGGTGTACTTGGTCTAGGATGCTCTTCGTGATGGCGGCCTTGTCAAAGACATCGGAGACACAAGCCCAGGCTTTTACGGTGAAGTTGGCCATTTTCAACGACTCGTGATTATACAACTCTTGTGCGAGGGTAGTTTTACCGAGTCCGCCCATCCCCACGATAGAAACTACTTTAAAGGGTCGGACAGTATCGTTGGTTGCTTCGGATCCAGTCAAACGGGTGAGTAGCTCCACCATTTCCTTCTCCCTGCCCACAAAATTGGGCTCGGGAAGGGAAGTGGTGACGAAACGTGGGTGGTCACAGTGAGACCTGCTCCTCCAGTTTTGGACTAATCCGAGAATGGGTATGCGTGCAACTACTTGCTCCAGTCTTCGGTCTATGTCTTCGATCTCATTGGCCATACGATGACCAGAGATCAGGGTGCGCGGGCGGAAAGGAGAGCAGCATGCGATCAGGCGGCGAGGGAGTTTCGATGAGGCCTGCACCTTCGACGATTCCCGCTTTGCATCAAGAGAGAACATGTCGAGGAGGTCTTCCATGTCGTAGGCAACATCCCTAAGGTCGGCGAGCCACTGGACTGTAGCACGGTCATCATCGTACATCTGCTTTTCCTCTGCAGAATCCAAACCAGCTTGGATCATCGGCAGCTTCTCACTCCACGAGTGGAGCTTGTCGGAGATGCCGTTGATATGGGCATATTCAGCGATGAGTTGAGAGCCGACCAGGTTGAGGACGGGGAAGAGGAAATCCATCCTTCTCTTCGGAAGTTTTTGCAATCGTTTATTTTTTTGTCTCTTTAGGTTTTTGGATTCCAAGGCTTCTTTTACTCTTTTAACTGATGAAGGAATAATCTTTTCCGAGAAAAAGAGTCGTCGTGTCCAACAGAGATCCCTTTATTTCATTCTTAGCTTTGCTTTCAAGGCTACATCCAAACTCAATGATTAAGAAACGAATCGTACCACCAAAAAGTCATTGAAGTGATTAATATTCAAATCCGCACGCAAGAGGGGGAACTTTCGGAGCAACATGAGCCGTGAAACATGTAAAAGAAATCAACAAATATTTTAAGAACATGTAATAGTCATGGAATGCCCACTTTGAGGAGCATGGATTCTTCATTTTGTAATTTTACACATTCCTCAAAATGCCCTTAAATTTTGTTATTGTATTTTTTATATTTTCAATCAACCCATTTATTTTAATTATTTTTTCATATTTTGATAAATTCATGTTAGAAAAATAATATACTTATACAGTGATATAAAAATTGCTAGTCTTTGGAGGTATAAAAATTGGTTTCATAAAAAAAATTATAAATATTATACAGTGAGAAACATGGTTGTAATGTGAGAATTAATGTTGTCGGTTGCATACGATGAGGCTGCTCAAGATATTATTATACGTGAAAGCTTGCGAGAGAAGGACCAATTTCCTCACGGATAAGCAACAACTTCATCGCATACAGGACAAGCCACTACTATATAATCAAGAGGTGGCGGCTGGGAACCCATGCTACTAACACTCTCGTGATCAATTGCCAGAAAGTGGTGCTATAGAGTGTATTTATTAATTACTTTTGATGTATTTTTGTAATCGGATTGCGAGTAACATTGAGTGTCTAGAAATCGGATAGAGAATAATGTGGAGTCAATATAGATCGCTTTCTTAGATTAGTAAATTGACATCTTATATTAGAATATTAACGATTTTAAATATACGACCATTAAGTAATGTCTATCATTTAAGAAAAGATTTATTATATCTCAGAAATAATGATCGGGATGTCAGTGAGTTGAAGACATTACACTTCACAGTAATCAGTTTAAAATGGTTTTGATTTATGACTATTAATTCTATAACCGTGGGTGATTAAAATTATGGTTTACCTTTGTATGTGTATGCGTGTACACTACCTTCGTATATACCATCTAGAGTGTCCACACAAAATCATGTTACACAAAACTGCTTCGTTTAATTCTAAAGAAGACTAGAATTAATAGATTTTAAGTTTTGGAATTATAATAGGTTAGGTTACAAAAATTATTCTAAAATATTGGAAACAATAAATTCTAGTATTGAATTTAAGTTGCTTGAATATGTGTAAGTTACGGACAAAAATATGACGCATACCAATAAAAGTGACACCATCGAATAAGTATATCACAATAACCTTAAAAATATCAGTACCTTCTCAAACTTTCTAGGAGCTTCACTTCTCGATCCTTCCTCTGACAGCAAGGTGAAGATATTTTCATCAATACGTGGTAAATTCACTATTTTAATATTTGGTAAATCATGTTGTAAAAGTAAGAGTTACATGGCTAACTCTACTGTATATTCTACGGGCAATCCTTCCCTGTAAAGAGGGACCAATTTCCCATTTGTAAATCATCCCTCCACTAGTAGTAATCGATCACTTATTTCCATTTCCTCTCTCTCCCATTTACATTAGAAATTGGTGGGTTAAACTAATTGGTCCACCTCAAGACCAACATCACACTGCGACGGTTTAGTTCTGTTAATTCTAGTTTTGATGATGAACTTAAACGACAATGAATTGTTATGGCTTCATAAATTGTGTGCTTACCTTTGGTGATGAACTTGCACAAAGTATTGCTGAGGCATAAACATAAGAAGTATCTTGTTGCATTACAGTATGCTGATATTGTCTTGATACGCTTAATATTCTGAGATGTCCAAATTCGTTGAATATGACAAATCATCTGAAGGCAACTCATAATCGTAATATTTGGAGATTTGGGAACAAAATATTTTATTTAATATTTTGGAAAGTTCTAAACATCTACAACAGTGTTATGCTGCAATGATACAAATTGTTGAATCAATAATTTCGATTACACTTTTATTTTAATATCTGATTTGATAGGATCTTATTAGGTCAGTTAATTTATAAAATATAGAAACCAATAATCTCATTTCAAATGAGACTGATTATTTAAGGGAAGTTACTGTTTGAGGACTTTCCTTCTTAGTCACTGTGACCGTTGAACAGCTGTCCGCTGAGACTGACCACAATTTGCTGAAATCTAGTAAATTGGAAACAAATTATCTGTTTCACTCCCCATTAAAAATCGGATGATATTCTTAAAAAAAACTGTCTGAGTGGTCTGTGTGGTTGTCTGAAGCTTGTGTGATCTAAGTGAAGCTTTGTAGATGTCTGAGCTGTGTGCAGCGGAGAGCGGAATGTGCTAAGTGATCGCCTGATTCTCACTTTTATAACTGCGTGAGGGAGTGTCAAAGGCTGTGTGCTACCTTGGTTGCTGTGAGAGGGACTGGGTGTCCTCGGTACGTTCAAGGAGCGGCTGGCGAATCGATTGAGTGAAGCTAAGTGAGTACCTATTCTTAATTCAGTAACCAGTTACTAACCCATCAGGAAGAAGCCTTTCTTGTTTTGTCTTTTCGCTGGGAGTCTTGAGCTTACGGAGTTTGATTAGTTAGACACGCACTTTCTGGTGCACGCCAGAAGTCTCGTGCATCAAGAATAGAGCAGGAGTTGGGAATGCCGCCAGAATGGAAAGAGCTCCTCCCAAGCACAGATGTGCTGTGCAGAAGTCTCGACCTCCTGATACAGAGGGATAATAGAGTAAGTTGTGTGGGAGCCGCCGGAGTAGAAAATTCCACCCTAAGCACTGGATGTGTAGTGCAGTGAGTCACGACTGTGGTAATCGTGCACGTCCGAACTGTGTGTAGGACATATACCTCGACCTCGCTGTGTGAGAAGTCAGGTTCCGCTGTGTGAGGAGCCAATCTTTTCTGTGCTTTTAATTTCTGTTCTAAGTGATCTTCTTTGTGGCTGTCTCTTGTGTTGAAAGACAGGTTCACATCTTGAGAAGATACAAAAGCCGTGTGTGCGATTAAGTGTTGAAGCATTCCTCTATAGTGATCCAGAAACGGGTTGATCTTTGAGAAGTCGTTCTATCACTGTAACGAATAACTTTGTGAAGATTTATTTAACAAATGTTGTGTTTGTGCTTTGATAGACAGGTCTACACTAAAACGACAACGTGTTGCGTGAGAATCCGTTGAGCTACCAATAGCTGAGCATGAGTATCCATTTGTTGGAAACAAGAAGGCGTCCACTAAGTGAGGAGCTGATCGTTGCCTATAAGGGATCTCTAATTTATTCAAGGATTCCTGTGAGAAACTGAAAGCCTAGTGCATGGGCATTTTGTACCCAATATATTTATATAGTGGAATCATCTCATTGGTGGAAAGTGGACGTAGCTTTGTTACGGCCCAACCACTATAAACAAATGTGTCCCTTAAGATCGTGCTTGCATCCATACACGTATCTAATGATCAACATCGTAACGCTTACAGCAAGCCAACCTCATTTCTAAGTAACGCATTGTTGTGATACAGCACGCTTCCGCATACTCTGAGAAAGGGTGAAAAGAGAATAAGCACTAATTCACCCTCCTCTTAGCGTAGATAAACGACCCAACAAGTTCCTCATTTGGCATCGGAGTTGGGTTATCGGGGTCGAGTTGCCGAAGTCCAGCCGAGGTTTTGCCGAAGTCCAGCGGAGATCCTGTCGAAATCCCGCGGAGGTTTTGGAGAAGTATAACGAAGGTTCTTCCAAAATACCGCCGAAGTTTTGTCGAGAAAGCTACAATCCGAGATTGCGTTGGGCATAGGATGGACCAGGCTACGCTTCCAGAAGTCTAATCCGGTATGTCGGAATTTAATACTGTCGGCATGGTGAAGAAATTAAATAACCAAAATTATAGCACGTGGAAGACGTGCATGGAGTCCCTATCTCTAAGGCCATGATCTATGGGAGATTATTGGCGGCAGTGAGATGACCCCACCGGAGGAGGATGCTGCCGCATTGAGGAAATGGCGGATTAAGGCAGGGAAGGCGATGTTCGACATTAAGACTACCACAGAGGAGGAAATGCTTGAGCTATAAGGTACTCCACTACACCAAAAGATGCTTGGGATATATATTTGCAACTAGTTTCTCGAAGAAAAACGATATGGGGTTACAATTGCTAGAAAATGACTTACTGGCAGTTAGGGAAGGAGACCTAGGAGTTAATAAGTATTTCCTAGAGTAAAGTCCTTATGCCGGGAGATTTCATAGCTAGAGCCATAATCATTGATTAGTGATGATAAAATGAGGATGATTATTATCCATGGTTTAAGGTCATAATATAGGGGATTTATTATGGCAGTGCAAGGATGGCTCAGGCCGCTGTCTCTAGGAGATTTAGAAAATTTCTAGCTAATCAGGAGATGTTAGCAAAACAACTGGCGGGCGTAACCTTAAAAAATGAAGAAGAAGCCTTAAATAGTAATAAAAGAAGAAGCCATATTAAAAATAAGAGGGTTGACGAGGGAAGATTGCCACAAGGCAGTAGAAGTGGGAGACGTGATCAGCAATTGAACAGATAGGGTAAAGAGAACGAAACTGCAAACCAATGGTATGAGAGACTTGGCACATCGGATATCACAAGTTGAAGATCATGATGAACAAGGAGATGTTAAAGGACCTTCATCAGCTGGAGGTAAACGTTGACAATGTCTGCTTAGGCTGCTAGTACAGTAAAACACATTGATTACCGTACGACGAGTCCAAGTATAGGGCCAAAGAACCACTAGAGCTGATACACTCTAATGTATTTGAACCGGTGAAACACCATCAACCAGTAAGGGTTATGCTCAAGACATTTTCCAACCACTCTGATTATTAAACCAATACGGAAATCTTTTGCCCCTGTAGCGACGTATAATAGTACGTGAAGTTAGCAAGCAATAATGTAACCCCTTAGTTAAGTAGGTGACACGAGTTGATTTTCTAGTACCATAAATTAATGAAACAATAGACGACCTAGTAGTTGCTTTCCCTGCGGCAATAACCGAAATTGCATTGCACATTCATAATAAGCATAAGAAAACATGATCCCTATATGTGCATATTAAAATGGGGCAGATTTTTAGTCGAAGTAGAGCATAAACCTAACCCCGCCACTACTCTCAAGACGAGATTAACGCTTTAAAAAAAACGAATCGTATTTTCATACAACGCTCCAATATCTTAATAGGCCATTTCGAAACACGTTTAACGCTTAATTGTTAGTCGATAACAGTTAGAAAAAATAATCCGCCTAAATCGTTATTTTTGCGATTATTTAGTTAAATTGTTGTTTTAGACAAAGATTTTAGGTTTGTCAAAATTTTCTAACTTTTCATGAGTTGCTCTTTTTCGTGATTTGAAACCGAGACGTACGAAGACCTAACAGAGAAACAACTTTAATTCTGATAGCAACTTTATCAGACACATTTTGTAAATTAAAAATTACTTTTTCAAATATTAACATATCAAAATTTTTCTAAACTATTTAGTAAAATGCTTTTAATTAAATTTATACCATTTACTAACTTTTAAAAAAAATGGGCAATATCTGTTGTAAATTATCTCCCTACCTACCACTCTCTAAAAGCCTCGTGGATCCTTCTCAGAGGTAGTATCTGAATAGAGAAATGTTAGGTAAAGTAAAAGGTGAAAAATAAAGAAACGTGACCGGGATTTGCCATTATAAATAGGGGATGCATTCCCCATTTTCGTGTAAGTCCAACTCAAGTAAATTGATGGAAACCGCACATCATTCCCACTCCAAGGCAAACATGAGTTCTGCAGCCCAAGGCATTGGCCGCCGTGATACGAATGAACTGCTCCGAGCACAATATAAGGTATTTAGCCAGACGTTCGGGTTCATGAAGTCCGCGATGCTCAAGTGTGCCATCCAGTTACGGATCCCCGACCTCATCTACGAGCAAGGCCGCCCCATGACTCTCCCCGAACTGGTTCACGCCACGCGCATTAACCAAGAGAAATCCCACGGTTTGTCCCATCTCTTGCGCTTCCTCGTCCACTGCGGCTTCTTTGAGATCGTGCAGTCTGAAGGCGGAGGAGAGCTGACCTACGCCTTAAACAGTACTTCGGAAGTCCTTCTGAGTGATAACGAGTTCAGCATGCAGCCACGGGTGATGATGATCCTGAATCCTTCAGTCTTGACCCCATGCGACCAGTTTGCTGAGTGGCTCCAGAATGATAAGTCCACGGCTTTTGGGATGGCTTTCGGGTATGAATTCTGGGAGGGCACCGCCCATGACTCCTCGTGGAATGATTTGGTCAACAAGGCTATGGCAAGCGATGCGTGGTTGGTGTCGAGCATTTTGGTCAATGGGGAAGGGAAGGAGGTCTTTGAGGGGATCAATTCCCTGGTGGACGTTGGTGGAGGGACAGGAACCCTGGCTAGGGTGATCGCAGATGCATTCCCAGAAATAGAGTGCACCGTCCTCGATCTTCCGCATGTTATCGGCAGCCTCGAAGGTCATAACAACGTGAAGTATGTGGCAGGGGACATGTTCCAAGAAGTCCCCCCTGCAGATGCGGTTGTACTAAAGGTGAGTCTATCGCTTTTACATGATTCCTTTATTGACGAAATATCAAGTCGAGATTTCCTAACAATCTAAATTTTAAACCGTCGGCCGGCCCGAAAAAGTCGACACTCCATGACTGGGGAGACGACGATTGCCTGAAGATACTGCAGAGATGCAGGGAGTCGATCTCACAGCATAACAAGAAAGGGAAGGTGTTGATAATCGACGTGGTGATCGGGGACACAAGCGGGAACGGGAACGAGGAAAAGACCGAGTTGCATCTGTCCACCGATATCGCGATGATGGCTCTCTGCTCTGCAAAAGAAAGGACTAAGAAGGAATGGGCGAAGCTATTCAGCAATGCCGGATTCAGCAGGTATGAGATCAGTCCTATTGATATTGGTTTAAAGTCGGTAATTCAGGTCTACCCGTAACTTCGAGTCTACGTCGAACTTAGCACTATGTTCATGCATTGTCTTAACAACCCGTTTGGTTCACGGATTTTGTGCTGAAGTGGAATGGAATGAAAATAAAAATTCGATTTTGAGATAAACGTTTTGGGATTGTTTACTATATTTCGGAAAAAAAAGGCTCCCGTCCTTTATGGGGTACACGTTAATGTTTAGGAAATCAATAACTTCTTCGAGATAAAAAAGCAATGTCAGGCCATTTATCCCAACTACTTATAAATAAATTAAAGTAGTTTGCTACGAGCTCTAGGAGTGTCAGTCGAGGCAGTCCGAACGAGTTTGTTTCCATTTTCGTTGTGGGATAAGACTCGAACATGGCTTTATTATTTGCCGGAAGAGGCAGTTCGATCATGGGAGGATCTTTCGAAGCTATTCTCGGCCAAATACTTTCCACTGAGCCGAACTGTAAGGATCAGGAATGAGATCACAACCTTCCGTCAACATTCAACTGAGTCCACATATGAAGCTTGGGAGCATTTCAAGAAATTGCTACATCTATGTCTGCGTCACGAGATCCCAAAGTGGATGCTCGTGCAAAGCTTCTACGATGGCTTGGCAGATCATCTTCAACCCACGATAGATTCCGCACCAGGAGGAACATTGATGAACAAGACACTTGATGAATCCTTGGAGTTATTCGAACAAATTGTCAACAATGGACGGTGGAAAACCTCAACATGAGGAGTCGCCGGGATAAATCGATTGGCCACAATGACATCCATAAACCGCCAGCTTGAGAAACTCACCAGGGAAGTTGCTGCTTTCCGTACTACAAAACCGATATCTAAAAGCATATATTCTGATAGCAGATAGATGAGGACCAGGGAGAAGTGCCGGAGATTAATTATGTAGGATCCAATCCACAAAACAACCCGTATGCCAACACCTATAACCCCAGATGGAGAACTAAAAAAAACTTCCCATGAAGGAATAACGCAGCCCCACAGGAACCAATTCAACCAAGGATGAACCAGCCTCCTGGTTCTAAGACCACAAAGCAGCTATCTACAGGTGAGAATAAACCTAACATTGATGATTTACTAACGCGATTGCTTGCCAGTCAGGAGGAAACCCAAAAACAACAATAGGAGGTTCAAAAGCATCAAGAAATGATCCTGAAGGACCATGCCAAGTCCATTAAACAGCTGGAAATGCAGATTGGATAGATTGCAAGTTCAATAACAAGCAGGCCACACGGAACTCTACCGAGCAACACCGAGCTAAATTCGACAAGAGAGCATTACAACGCCGTCACCCTTCGTAATGGTCGTGATTTCGAAGAAGCCTTTGAGAAGATAGAGATGGAAAAGGAACAAGCCAGCGAGAAATGCTGCCAACTGAAAACAAGCGAAGAAGGAGGCGAGAAAAATGATTAGCAGCCAACCGACATCACAGTCACAAAGGTACATACCTCAACACCACCATTCGTTCCCAAAATTCTTTTCCACGAAGGCTTAAAAATCTATTGACGAGCAACAATTTAGAAATTTTCTAGATGTTTTTAGACAGTTGAGATTAATATTCCCTTTGCGAAAGCTTTAGAGCAAATGCCCAAATATGTCAAATTCATGAAGGAGGAGTTGTCAAGAAAGAGAAGAATTGGTGAGCATGAGACTATTGCACTTGCTAAGGACTGTAGTGCCATCTTGCGAAAGAAGCTACCACTGAAATTAAAGGACCCAGGTAAGTTCATTATCCCATGTCGAATTGGAACTCAATTTTCATGTTATGCCATCTGTGATTTAGTTGCAAGCATCAATTTTATGCAATTTTTCGTCTTTGAGAAGTGGAACATCAGGAAGGTAAAACCGACATCCTTGACTTTGCAATTAGCTGATTGATCTTTCATTTATCCAAATGACGTAATTGTAAATGTATTGGTAAAGGTCGATAAGTTTATTTTCCTAGTAGACTTCGTCATTCTAGATTATGAAGAAGATCGAGAAATTCCGATCATATTGGGAAGACCTTTCTTAGCCACAGGACGAACTCTGATTGACGTACAGAAGGGCAAGCTTACCATGCGTGTCCATGATCATGAGGTAACTTTTAACATCTGTAATGCCATGTGTATGCCTAACAAGACTGATGAATGCAGCATTGTGGATATGAATGATGAAATCTTGCATGGAGACTTGTTTGAAACATATGTGGCTACAACGATTGAAGAGTGGCCACAAGAGGATGCACTAGAAGTTGTTGAATTAGAGAGTTATGAATCTGAGGCAGAGCAGGCGGCATATTTTCATCATATGCCACGGGCTGAACCGTTGGAGCGCCCCATCTCTGCAGCAAAATCATCAATAGAAGAGCCACCAAAGTTAGAACTTAAACCTCTACTAGAGCACCTAAGGTATTCATTCTTAGGTTCATCTAGTACTCTTCCGGTTATTAAATCGTCTACATTATCTAACAAATAGGAAGAGAGCAATTGCAATTGCATCGAGAACATAAAACAGCTCTAGGATGGAACATTGCATACATTAATGGAATTAGCCCTACGATATGCAATCACAAATTTAGGCTTGAAGACAACAAGAAAGCTTCAATCAAGCAACAGAGGAGGCTCAAACCCTAATATGAAAGAGGTGGTAAATAAAGAAATAATAAAGAGGTTGGATACATGATCATATACCCCATCTCAGATAGTTCATGGGTGAGTCTAGTACAGTGTGTTCCAAAGAAAAGGTGGCATAATGATGGAGAACGAAAAGAACGAGCTAGTCTCAACGCAGACAGTCACCGGTTGGAGTGTTTGCCTGGATTATCGCAAACTAAATGCTGCCACCTTCAAAGATCATTTTCCTATACCTTTTTTAGATCAGATGCTTGATCAATTAGTTGGAAAAAGTTTTTATTGTTTTCTTGATGGTTATTTAGGTTACAACCAAATTGCAGTCGCATCGGAGGACCAGGAAAAGACAACGTTCACCTGCCCTTAAGGAACGTACGCCTTCGGTCGGATGTCATTCGGTTTGTGCAATGCACCTGCCACTTTTGAAAGGCGCATGACCGCGATTTTTTCTGATATGATCGAGCAAAGTACTGAGGTATTCATGGAAAATTTCTCAGTTTTGGATTATCTTTTGAGAATTTCCTTGATAATTGATTTGCGGTATTTACTCGATGCGAAGAAACTAATCTTGTTCTCAATTGGGAGAAATGTCACTTTATGGTTTGTGAAAGAATTGTTTCAGGCCACCGAATTTCATAATGTGGAATTGAAGTCGATAAAGCTAAGGTGGAAACAATTGAATGCTTAACACCGCCTTCATCTGTGAAGGGAGAGTGGAGATTTCTCGGCCATGTAGGTTTTTATAGAAGGTTCATCAAGGATTTCTCCAAGATAACGAAACCACTTTACAACCTGTTAGAGAAAGATAGAGCATTCGCCTTTGATGGCAAATGCATGGAGGCATTTCTCGAGATCAAGAAGAGGTTAGTTTTTGCACCAATTATTGTTGCACCAGATTGGTCGATGCCTTTTGAGCTAATATGTGATGCAAGTGACTTTGTCGTGGGAGTTGTGCTTGGTCAGAAGAAAGATAAGGTAAAACCTTGAATAGTGTATAGGTAAACTACACAACCACGGAGAAAGAAATGTTAGCCATAGTTCATGCTTTTGATAAATTCAGATATTATCTTATTGGATAGAAAGTCATTGTACACACTGACCATGCAACAGTCAGATACTTAATTCCAAAGGCTGATGCAAAACCGTGATTAATCCGATGGGTTTTATCGCTTCAAGAATTCGATCTTGAGATTGTAGACAGGATAGGAGCAGACAATCAGGTCGCAGACCATTTATCGAGGTTGGAAAACGACAACATGATCCCAGACGGAACACATATAAATTATGCGTTTTCCGACGAACAACTATTTGGTGTGGACGTCAGCACACCATGGTATGCTAATTACATGAACTATATTGTGGCTAATATCCTACCACCCGATCAGTCATACCAACAAATGAAGTTGTTTTTACATGATGTTAGATATTACTTTCGGGATGACCCTCTTTTATTCAAAAAGTATGCAGATCATATCATTCGAAGATGTGTATCAGAGGAAGAAATGAAGCATATCTTGGAACAATGTCATGCATCGCTGTATGGTGGACATCACGGTGGCAACAAAACTACGGTGAAGGTTCTTCAATATGGTTTCTTCTTGCCTTCATTATTTAAGGATGCACAACAATTTGTTGCTCATTGTGATCGCTGCCAACGTTTTGGTAATATCTCGCCGCGATGAAATACCTTTGAAAAATATTTTAAAGGTTGAAATTTTCGACGTATATGGGGTTGATTTCATGGGACCATTCATTGATTAGAAGCAGAAGGCGCTCTGGTGGGGAATCTCACTATAGGCTCGGGAAACAAAGAGAAGATGGGTAGGAACGGGATTCCACATGCCCCATGCTACTCGGGACCAGTAGAGTGCTTTCGCCGTTTTGAGAATTTCCAATGAATCCAGTCGGGTAAGTTCCGAGGCGCACGAAAGGCGTAACACCGTTTAGAAACTGATATATTTTTGTAGCTGCGGATTATGTGTCTAAATGGGTAGAAGTTATTGCCTTGCCTACTAACGATGTGAGTGGATTTTTTAAGTTTCTAAAGTAAATATTCACACAATTCGGGCCACCACGCGCAATAATAAGTGACGGAGGTTCACACTTCTGTAATTCCAAATTCAATACCCTCAGAAAGAAATATGGTGTGAATTACAAGGTAGCCTTTGCCTATCAGCCTCAGATAAGTGGTCAAGTCGAGGTATCCAACGGAGAAATTAAAAGGATCTTGGAAAAGACGGTCAGCCCAAATCGAAAAGATCGGTCAAAAAAATTGGATGACGCCTTATGAGTTTATAGGACGACATACAAAACACCAATTGGAACTTGACCGTACAGATTGGTTTAAGGGAAAACTTGTCACTTACCTGTTGAACTGGAGCACAAAATCATTTTGGGCTATCAAGAAGCTTAACATGGATCTTGAAATTGCAGGTGAACAACGATTGCTTCAACTCGATGAACTCAAAGAATTCCGACTAGATGAATAATAGAGTTCTAGGATCTATAAAGACAAAACGAAGCTATGGCATGACCGACGCATCAAGAATCGACAGTTCAATCCATGCAAGCTCGTTTTACTTTTTAATTCACGTTTAAAATTATTTCATGGCAAATTGAAATCTCGTTGGTCAGGATCGTTTAAGATTACCCATGTGTTTCCATATGGAGTGGTTGAATAGGATAGGTTGAATGATCAAGGTAAGTTCTTCTTGGGAGGCAACCCGAGTTCTTTTTTATTTTTTTCGTTTTATTAGGCGTAATTCCTTTTATTTCAATTTAATTTCTACACTTATTATGTTTAGAGGTGAAAGACATAAGGGATACAAGACTAAAGCAAGCAGCAAGTTCGTGTAGCTGCAAGAAGCTTTCTGCCGCTGCACAGACTGGGAGCAAGGACAGAAACCTTGTGCAACTGTATCAGAATTTCGTGCAGCTGCACAGCCGGTAACCCAAAGGCATAGAAACTCTATGCAGCTGCACCAAAAATTCGTGCAACTGCACCGCCTGGACCCCAAATGCACAGAAACTTCACGCAGCCGTACGAAAATCTAGTGTAGCTGCACCGTATTTTCACAAAAAAAAATTAATTAATTAAATTAAAAAATTAAAATTACAAAAAACACATCGGGCCATTTTTCTTTTTACCCTTATCCATCTATTTCTTATTTCAGGGAAGTGCTTACACCACCCTTAGAGGAAACAACAACTTCGAGATCGAGGCGCCCATTATCGAAACCACCCTCGCACCCACGCAACCAAGATGTCGCCACCACCGAGCCCTGTACCAAAAATATCCCGGTAAACCCATTCCTACTTATACTTTGTTCCAGACCGAGGACGTTGCTCTATTTAGGTTTGGGGGTGTGGCGTTGTGTTTTATTAGGTTTGGAAGTGGTGAGTATTGCTTAGGTTAGATTTTTTTGTCTTTTCCTCAGCGTAACCTTATAAATTCGAACAAGGAATGTCTTTATTCGATGATGAGCTTAAGTTTTGCATTCTTCAAGTGTGAAAAGATGAAATTCTTTGCATGGCAGCTAGTGACGAGTAGAGTAGCTTGATTTATCGCTTGAAACGAAGTCTTTGGTCAATGTGTTGAAAAGAAAAAAAAGAAGAAAAGAGAAAATAAGGTTGCCAAGGCTCGGAGTACTAATGTTCGAGTTAAAAAAAGGAAAAACATATTGTCAGAATATGTGCTTGTGGTGTGAGACTTCTGTGCTAGCTTGAATGATTGATCCGATGGATGCTTTATCACCTAATGCATTGGTTCAACTGAATCGGGAGTTATTGATCGAGTGGGCTATCTGAGCTTGGGATCTTTGTACTTAGATGAAACATTTAAAGTCATGCATCTTGACAAAAAAGGTTTGGGATCTTTGTAAGTTACTGGTTGATATGAGCTATTTGGAGTGTATGCTTGTTAGTGTTGAGTGTGCAACTTGCTAGGACGAAGAAACAACGTTTTAAAAGTTTTTAATAGAGCATGTTGGTAGTGAATGGAATCTAGATGCATAAGGAGGATGCGACCATTTCAGAGAATGTTCTGAAAAGATGTTTTCACGTTTGAGCGACTTGAGTTTGCTGAGGAGTGTCTTTAAAGTTTTGTTTTCATTTTCTTATCTTTGCTCGGGACTGCAAAATTTAGGTTTGGGGGTGTGATATCTCTATGAAAGTAGAGTTATTTATGTTAATTTCATACCTAGATTTTATTAGAGTTATAAAATATTGCGTTTATTGCATAATATATCTTTATATTTCACATTATTCTCGAGAAGTTGGGATACTACCGAATTTAAGGATTATTTCTGGAGAAAAGTGGATACAAGAAGATTTGGTGTATCTACAAAGATTTTGAGGGTTATAAAAAAACTCTATTCACCTTCTTGCTAAGGGGAGAACGATAGGGAGGAAAAGATAGGGAGTTAGACTATCGTTTTTAGGGTGCATTTCTTTGTTTTTATTTGTGTTCCGAGACGCTCGACTAAACTTTCTTTGCTAGGATTATGTTGAACTGAATTGTGTAGTTGAATTTCCCTATCTCGTTTTAAACTAAATTCGTACTTTGGATGTTTATTTGTTTCGTTTGATCTTAACGCATGCAATTTGTCGGATCAACGAGTAGTATTGATTTGTCATCCTAATTTAAACTCAGGAGAGGAATTTTAGGAGAGAACAAGAACGGAGTAGCATTGGTTAATATCGCGGGAACGAATTAGCTAGTAAATAGTATCGGGAGATATATTTCTAGGCAACCATTAAAGGATTGAGTTCTTAATGCATTTCTTGCCTTTGAAATTCACTATAGGCATATAGGTTTTATGGTGGTTTGGGATAGTCCCTTTGTAAACTCGAGAGAGGCACATAGGGACATAAGAATCCGGTTAGTAAACAAAATTAGTATGAATTTGGGATAAATGAGTGAGGGGATTTAACGAAACAAGGAGGGAATATGTGATCCTAGGCTTTTCCAACTAATTGAATTCCGATTTCTTTGCTTTTCATTTTTGCTTTTCATTTTGTTTTCAACATTCTAAACTTATTTTTCTTATTGGCTTGCTACATAAGGATTGCGATTGTGTATACTAAAAGGTTTTATTTGCTATTATTGTGGGAACGATAACTCTACTCATCTCTATATTGCTTGTTTCGATCCGTATACTTGCGGTGTGCGAATTTAGCGATCACTGCTTGCATTTTCTGTGTACAAAATCCCGGTAGCAAGCTCGGTAGAATTTTTCTTGCTTGCCCTTACATTCTTTGTCGCAACCTGCCTCGCATGGGGTCAATCCCGCTATGGCCGCATCCATATAGAGCATCATTATCAAGAATGAAATAATCATCAGTGCCGCGGACACCGGCATCAATTTCTTCAAAGTCATATTCGACGAAAGAAATTTCTTTGTACGGTTGTTTCTTAGTTAGATGTAGATATCGATTGGTGCACCATTCATTGATATATACTAGAGTTTCGTCTTGACTAATTCGGACTTGATCCGAGTAACACAGCCGGCTATGGTAGGTGGGTCTTCTTACAGGGGTGAATATATATGGTATGTTTCGAACCCAGTACTTTCTTAATCAAATTCAAGCTTCCTACCACTTGGACAAACTCGATATTGTTCCAACATATAAATTATTTTATTGTTGTCAAAATCTACAAATAAAATTAATTATTTTATAAATTTGGTTGTGATAGTCGTTTATTTTATAGGTAAGCAACATACAACTAATTTAAATGGCTATTTTTAATGGCAGAATAGTTAGCAGAAATTTAGAAAGATTTTGCTTATTTTAATTGCTCTATATATATATTTTTTGTCTATTTTAAATTCACGGAAAATATTATTATATTCTTTGAAGTTAGAGAATCTCTACATGGGTTTTGTCGATTTTAATGGCAGAAACGTTTGGCAATCTCAGCTTGAATCCAAATATTTGGATTCTTGTTAAGACTTCATCCTTCAACGTTATGACAAGAAGCCAACATTTTACGAACAAAGAAATATGACCAAGAACATAAAGGAAGCCGTAAATAGCCATGTCGTGAACTGCTTTTTCTAACTTTATTGAGATTTCGGTCGACTACGACCCATTTTACGGTCGACCGTAAACGAAAAAGTTTGTGCTCTCATAATAATCACGGGAAAATTTGTTCCACGATCATGTTATACGAACTTTCCTGAACATAACGAACTTTCTGGAAACTGAATCTCAGCTGTAATTCATTAAAAGAAAGTCGTGAATAGAATGAATTTTCCAAATCCCCTTTAATTAAATTAAAATTCATAGTTGTTGGAATTAATTTTTCAAATTAAAGAAGATTAATTTATCTATTAAAGGACTATTAAATTAATAATAATAATTCTTGATTACTGATTGAAACCAGATTACACAAAATTGATCGCATCACTTGGACTTAAAAAAACGCATGACACAAAACTCAAAAACGAACTAACAATTCCCAAAAAAAGATAGTATACAATTGTTTCATTGATGCATCATATTATTGTGGTTTTAGCAAAAGGTCATACAGACTAAAAAAGTGTCGTTTCAACAACGGAATCTTAGGTTTTGTATCACGCGTGCATGCGTGAAGATTATTTCTCATATCAACATTAGTCATGCTAGCCGTTCCTTATTATTCACATATGACAGTTTCTTCAATCTGTAGGGACACATCACGTATTTCTTATCACAGATGTCCAGGCAAGGTATAATGCATCGCTTGGTGCTCTCATCATCATCGGCATTTATCACGAAATTAAAGCGTTTGAGAAATTTAAAATTATATGCCTGGCAAGCCTTGTTTGCAGAATAAAGGGTGGTAATGGACAGTTACTATGATTCGGGTGCAGGCATCTCGACATGATGCAACCGCTTTTGTACTGCATCAAGGTGCTTTCAGATACAGAAGGAGTCGCTTTACCGGACCGTAAGGAGGCAAAGTAGCACACAGGTGGGATGTAAGGCAAACGACCCATACATCCAACGAGGAAAGAGAGCTGGCAATTGTCGATGGCCTCTGCCGTTCCCAGTGATTGTTCCACAAGCAACATCAAGATCATTAGTAGCGTTGGCATGACTTGTATAGAATAGAGAAGGAAGTAGTAGGGAAACCAGAAAAAATTATCCGGCCAAATTGAACTATTTTAATTTTTTGTATTTAATTAAAAAAATGAACCTAATTTTATCTTTTTTAGAAAAACCGGGGACATTGCACCTACTCTGCCTCTGGAAAGAAGCGTCGCTGAGAATTACATAACCAAAAAGGATATGTACTATAAATAGACTTACGCGTTCTTTCGGTACAATGTAAATCACAAAATTGAGAAGGATGCGTTCAGGAACATTATGTGGTTTACAAAATCAAGAAGAACGAATCCTCCCTACATAACCAAGAAGAATGAATCCTTGATGTTTGAATTTTTTAATTTGTTTCATTGAGTGCGATCTTAACATTGGGTTAATATTATTCTAGGAATTATGACTAATTTTACTAACTGATTCTCTAGTTCTTGCCTTGAATCTTTTTAGGAATGAAATGTTTAGAAAACTATTGGGAAGTTCTCTTTTTACTAAAAAGGAATGACAAAGAATAATAAAATAAAATAATTAACTTTGAGCATGGGTTTTAGTTCCGCCTTAAAATTCTGCAATGATTTAAAAAATTCTTCACATTAAGTAAACCTCAAGTCACCTAATTTTTAAAAATTACCAAGGTTGAATTTTAAACGTCAGATTAGAAAATAATTTTTTATGACATGTGTGGAAAAATGAAATATTCATTAAAGTTTTAGTACTTGAAAAAACTTATAAATTTTATTGAGCTAGATTTCCATGAATCCATTAATCCATGGTATGGATGGATTGATTAATAATAACAATAACAATAAAAAATAAAAATTATTTTAATTTATACTTAATAATTTGTATCATTTTTCATAATTATGGCATCATATAGCTAACCAAAGATGAAAGTGTAGCATAAGTTGTGCTAGATTCAATGCCTTACCAGATGATGTTGGAAACCACTGCAAAGGCCTATCCAGATAGTCAATGTGGATGGTATGGCTGTCGTTGTTAGCCACCAGGCTAATAATGTGCATGCCAGGAGTAATTATAGGTTTAACATATTACCCCAAGGAACAAATTCTTGTTTTGTTCTGTGGGGATAGTTTGGCTTGTCAAACCTAAAGCTTTCCTTAGGTCTTTTACTAACTCACCACTTGATGAGTTCAGATTTACATCTCGCTTTCGTGGATCTAAGATGAAAGGAGCCACATAATCCCTGTACATCTCATCAACACCATTCCCTTGACACTGTTTGGAATTTCTTCCTCTCAGTTTTAATTTGTCAACTGGTTTTCCAGCTTCACTGGCCAGTCCAGAGGTCGCCTCAGTCTCCGGCCTTTTCAAATCTCTTTCCCTTTCCACCGAGTCTAGCATATTATTAATTATTTCACCTACTTCATTAGCTAGGCGAGTTCTTCCTTCTAAGTCTTTTGTATTCCCTTGGATAGATAATTGAGTTAATATATCATTTATATCTTTGGCTATTCCGAAGGATCGCTTTAGACTCGGGAACGAACACCAATTTTCTAAGTGCTCTAGAAGGAGTATTCGATGAATTTCCTTCTCCAGACATTCTGATGACCTTTTTGTAATTTTCAAAATTTGGGGAACTAAATTCGAATTTTTAGAAAGTTTAAAATTTTCTGGTGGATATTATTGAAACAAAGTTAAAAGTTTAGGCTGTTGTAGGATATTTTCTAAACGTTTGGGTAAACCAGAAACCTTACAAACTACAGGATAGAATTGATATAGTGGCCATTTCGAAAAAGATGATGGATGAGTCACCACATAGCTGCCTTCACGTAAGATCCAGTGTGAGGTGCGATTGTGTTTCAGTCTGAAGCTGTTTCATAGCGGCAACAAGTCTAATCTCTTAGAGCACACGTAAGTCAGGGGGGAGTAGAGCCACCTAGATATCCTTGTGAAGGAAACTCTCGGGTGGAATGCATAAAAAGAAGAAGAAAAAAAAAGTGTCCATTTGCCAAGGCTCTAAGCACCAATGTTCAGGCGTCAAAGAAAAATAAAAATTATTCTGAATTCATTAAAATGCTTGAATAAGTACTTGTGGTGTGAGTCAAGATGATGGTGGCTTGAGTCATTAGATCCGGGGGGTTTATCACTTAGTGCCTTGAACCGACTGGCATGAGAGTCATTGGTTGAAAGCTCATTACATGATTCTCCACTATCATTTTGTTGATAATTCTGAGATGATTCTTCGGAATTAGCAATTATTTGTTCAGGTTCCTTTTGTGAATCGTGAACAGAAGGTTCGCCCACCTCTTTTGCAGAACGTAGGAATGCTACAGGACTTTCTGTAGGTTCTATAGATATTACATCTTTTGTGGTATCTTCTGTAGGTAAGTCATTAATTTTTTCATTAATAGACTCTTCTATAGTAGATGTCCTTTTATTAAAGATCCTATAGGCTTTGCTAGACGAGTATCTTAGGAAGATACCTTCATTTGACTTAGCTTCAAATTTTCCTATATTATCCTTAGAAGGCCTCAAGATAAAAAAGGACTTCCAAAGGCATGAAAATAGGAAACGCTAGGTTTCCTCCTCCTGTATAGTTGATAGGGAGTTTTCTCTAGTATGGGTCTTACTAGAACCCTATTAGAGATATAGCATACGGTATTAACAGCTTCTACCCAAAGATTCTATGGAGCGTTGCTCTCAATATCATGGTTCTAGCCATATCTATAAGTGTTCGATTTTTCCTTTCTGCTACTCCATTCTGCTGAGGAGTGTATTTTGCAAAGAAGTTACGATCGATACCATTTTCTTCACAGAAGGTAGCGAATTCATGGTTTTCAAACTCAGTACCATGATCCATCCTTATAGATTTTACAGAAGATCCAGTTTCATTCTGTCATTTCTCAACTTTATGAAACTTTTAAAAGCATCACTTTTATGAGTTAGAAATTTAACCCATGTATATCTAGAGTAGTCATGTACTACAACTTGGCAATTTCTTCAACCACCAATATTTTGGACTCTAGTAGGACCAAATAGATCCATATGTAGTAGTTCCAGCGGTTGCTCGTTGTAGAAACTTCGTTCTTATAAATGAAGATTTGGTTTATTTTTCAAGTGAACATGCTTCACAGAAGCTGTCTTGCTCGAATTTGATGTTAGATAAACCTTTTACTATCTCTTTTGTAGCAAGCTTGGATAACAATTTAAAGTTGGAATGTCCCAACCTTCTATGCCACAGATGGCTATCATCTTTGACAGACAAAAGGCAGTTTTCTGTAGCACATAAGCTATCCAGTGTCAAGGTATAGATGTTCCTTTCGATTTCCAATGAAGCGTACTTCATTATCTAGGATATCAGAACACTTATCTTGATCAAAAGTTATTGTATAACCTTTGTCACAACGCTGGCTAATGCTCAGCAGACTATGTTTCGGTTCTGTAATTAACAGAACCTCATCTATAACCATGAAGTCGGGACTTCCAATGGTTCTTTCCCGATGACAGGGCCTTGGCATTTATCACCGAATTTAACATACCCTCTATTTTGTAGAGTTAGTTGAGAAAATTTGGATGGATCTCCGGTACGTGCCTGGAGCATCCGTTATCCAGATATCATTCGCTTTCAACACCTTCTTTTTGAATGTAGGTATGACTTTCATTTTGAGTTTCTGTGTGAGCAGTGAAGCACATTAGTGCTTCTTCTTCCTCATCAATATAATCATCAAGATCTGCCCAAGCAGCCATTGCTTTCTTGGCCTTAGAAGGTTCGGAAGGTTTTTCCTTCAATTTAAGTAAAGGACATTATGTTCTGTAGTGCCCTTTCTTTTTACATTCATAGCAAATGATCGATTATGGATCAGATTGCTTATAACGATTTTGGCTTCTCTTATTGAAGCGTTTCTTGTTGGCGAACCACAGAAGGCGTTTAGCTATCACAGCGAGTTCGTCATCCGAATCACCTTCTGCTTCATCATCAGAACCTTCAGTTGGTTCTTCTGATGCTCTAAAAGCTGCTGTGGGTCTCTTTATATCATATTGAGAGGATCTTTCCAGCTCATATTATATTAAGGAGCTCATTAACTGATCTTAGTCGAAGTATAGAAAGATCTTTAGCTTCCTCTGTAGCCATTTTCTTGGCTTCCCATGAATTGGGTAGAGTACGCAGAACCTTTCGCACTAGTTTAGAATTTCTATAATATTTGCCTAAATGTGTTAAGGCATCACTAGAAGGTTGAGTCTTTAGAACATTTGTTCTACATATTCATCACCTTTCATAGTAAAATTTTCGTATTGATGAATTAAGAAATTCATATTAGTTTCTCTTATTTGGCCTATCCCAACATACATTATGACAAGCTTATCCCAGATTTCCTTGCCCGAAGTGCAAGTAGAACTTTCACGAATTCACTTTCACACATAACACTAAACATTAAGTACTTTGTCGTCTTAGTGAGTCGTTTAACCTTGATGTATTCCTGTGTGGGACGACCATCTCGATCATTCTGTTGGTTATCTGGCATAGAAGGTGGACCATCTTCTATATCGGACCACAAGTCATCGTCGATAGCATCTTCAAATGTCATTCAAATTTTCCAATAAGCAAAATTCTTACCATCAAATATGGGAGGATTCTCAATATGTGGTTTTGGTACAAAGTAGTTATTGGCCATTAGTTTAGTTTGTATAGAGTTATAGGCTTCTGTAGAACAGAACCTTGATGACTACAGCGTAGAACCTCAACAAGCTTCAAGCTTCTATTGAGAAGAGAATAACTGTCAAACCGACAGTCAAGCCTCTATTAGCTAGAGCACGAGTGTCAATATGACAAATCTGAAGTTTCTTTTACGGAGTGGTTGTTAAACTCTTGCAGAGCTCTAGGCTTTTGCAAAATAGAACTAAAATGCCAACCATAAAATATTGTACAGACGGTAGAGGCTTCGGTGGGAACAAACAGACAATTCAGTCTCTGTTGAACAGAACCCTTATACCAAGCATTGTATTTAGGTTGAGCATAAGCCTCCATTGAATAGCAACTAGATTCTGATAGAGCGTAAGCTTCAACAGAATAGTAGATGTGTGATTCTCACAAAGCTTAAAGCTTATGTGGAAGTGAGTATGGTTGTTTAAGTTCTTGAAAATCAGAACATGAATACCAAACAAAGTAATCCAACCAAAAGCAGAAGTAATCTGCTTAGATAATATGTAGAGACGAAAGCTTCTGCAGCGTAGAACATGTAGTTGGTACGAGCTTCTATGGTATCTACAACAAGCGGTTAAGCTTATGTTGAAACCCGTTTTGATACCAATTGTTACAATAAGAGGGGGTGAACTAGTATTAAAAGTCCAATTAAGGATATTTAACCCTATTCAACAAAAACCACAGCGGAAAAAAGCTTCTGTAAAATAGAACCTTACGACAGGCTTTTGTAAGACAAAACGTACGAACACGATTGCGATTTGATTCAATGGACACAACGATATTTATAGTGGTTCAACAACTTACTAACATTCACTCTTTAGCCAGATTTTGGATGGTTCTACTCAGACGAAATGTAGTAACGATTATAGAAAGTGATATGTGATCAGCCTTTCACAATACAAACGATAAGGTTCTACACAACAGATGGTTCGGTACCACATATGTCTACCTTTTACAGCACAAACCAGAAGGTTCTGTACTATAGGTGACTTGGTTTCACACCACAGACAGTAAGTTCTGTACTACATATGACAGACCGTAATGTTCTATACTAAATGTGTCAACCCTCTACTGCATAAACCAGAAGGTTCCATACGAGAGAAGACTATTTTTCAAAGCACATACCATAAGGTTTTGTACTATAGATAACACACCATACGGTTTTGTATCACAGTGAGATGCACGTGTTAAGTGACTAACAAAAGTAACCACGCAATCCCCTCGGGACAACGACTTCGTGGCGTGCCCCATACGAGCACATAGCGAATCCTACGCAAGCAGACAATGTCCCCCGTCCAAGGATGAATTTTTCCTCCGGCGACTCCACACGACCTGTGCGACCTCCTAGAGATAGCGACTACATGGTAAACCTCACGCAAGCACGTAGCAAGCCCTACGCAAGCAAGCGGCAAACCACACGCAAGGAAGCGGCAAACCCCACGCAAGCCGACAACAATCTCTGTCCTAGGTTCCTACACACAGAACGTTACATCGCAGAAGCTGGTCAGTCTTTCACCTTCTGTGCTCCCGAGGTGTCTGCCTTTCTCTCCGATCATTGCACGTTGGCACGCCGACCTTTAGCCGCACACCTCCACCAACGTCTCCTGCAGCCTCCAACCAAGAGTCCCTCGCGGCTCTCGAGTCACCTACCAGAAGACTTCACCAACGATACAGCCTTATGCTGGTCCCTTGTCTTTCGCCTTTTTAATAAATTCTTGATTGGATACAACGTTAATCATACTGTTGAGGAAGAGTACATTATTCAACTTCCGTTCTCCTTTTTTATTTGTTGTGGCATTGTCGATACGGGCCCTCAAATGACTCCAATTTGCCGCTATTAACAATCATCAAGTGACAAATCTCCCACCATACAGGGCACGCTTTGCAGTTCTTCTCAAGTTTGACAGGTCTGGGATTTCACCCACGAAATCACCACACCTTAAGATGATGAATTCCTCCAAGAGCTCCATCCTCTCAACCCCGGAAAAATCGATGCGTTCACATGCCTCTAGACGTAAATAGCATAGCCTCATCAACGATCTTAAAACTGAAAACCTAATAGGATAACTCATATTTCCCATATCATCTGGTCCATTCAACGAAGTCCCACCCCATATTGATTGCCTACTTGAGTATCCCACGAGTGTCAACTTATACAAGGACGAAGGGAGCTGTGATATGGATGAAATGTCCATAGAACCCAGCCCGAGTTCCTCCAGCATGGACATGGAACCCAACTTGGTAGAAAGAAGACCTAGCTTGACATAGACATCCGACTTTAATTTCTTCAACCCGCACAGCTTCTCGATCCCTAGAAAGCCCCCAACCTCGATGAGACCAGATAAATTCAGCGAGCGGAGGTTGCATTTTGCAAGGTTTGGCACCTCTGACATTGGACTTCTACCGGATAAGACAAATTTTTCAATATCCAACTCCTCAAGGATCTTTAGATTGTCGATCGAGGAAGGTAGCTTCCTTATCTGAGTCCCATAGAAACATAGTATTCTCATGTCCCCTAGCCCCTGGAGATGGATACAAGGGAAAGGGAATTAATACCATGTCTTTCATTGAACTGTCTGTAATTCCATCCCAGAGATCTGGAGAACGACGAGGCTGTCCCTCTCTTCCAAGTCATCGTAGCTTATCCGCAGCTTAATCAACACGTCTTTGCGAGGCACTCGCTCAAGCTTTTTTATTGTATCCTCCCATACACGCTTTTCCTTTTGGAATAAGTGCCCTCCAATCACCCCCAAAGCTAAGGAAAGATTTCCAGTCTTACGAATAACCCGCTTCAATAAATCAACAAAGTCATCTGGCGACTCCTTTCCACCCAAGGCGTGCCGACTGAAGAGTTGCAGAGCGTGATCATCGCTCATTCCCTCCATTTCATAGGCCATGTCACTGGATCTCATAAGGCCCTCGCAAACGCTCCTATCCGTCGTTGCTACGACAATTCTAGTCCCCGATCCGAAGAAATCGAAATTTCCAACCAACCTTTTGAGCTGACTACTCTCGCTGACATCGTCAAAAACGATAAGGACCTTTCTGTTGCGGAGCCTTCTTTGGATCTCATTCATTCCATCGCCACCAATTTCCCCATCCGACTTGCCAAAGGTATCCTTCAATAGCTTCTTTTGCAGCCTTTCAACACCCCCCATACCAGTCGACAACGATTCTCGCACATCGGCTAGGAAGCGGCATCCATCGAATCCGGAAGAGATTCTATTGAAGATGACATTCGCCAGCATTGTCTTTCCAGTACCCCCCATGCCTTTCGACTAACAACATGGATAAAAAGCTCGCAGGCAGCAACAACTGTTGAAATATCCGAAAAGACATAAATAATTATATAAGAAAGAGAAAGGTTAAAGATTATAAGTTATATACCTCATATCTCTTTTGTCTTCCAGACCACGGATACCTCCAACCTTCTTCAAAGCTTCCTCCCACATTTTCACTTCCTCTTCCTTATATTTTTCTTTGTGCTTCTCGAGGGCCTCCCGGTACAGATCGGTTCGCAGCTTCACATAGCTGGGCTTACATCGTAGAAGATGGGCAAGATGGTAAGTTCTCGGAGGCACCACGCGCTCGACACGTAGCCCCTGGAGAATACAACAACGTAGGTCCTAGAGTCTGGTACAGCTTGACAGAGCTCGTCCCCGATCTCTTCTCCATGTCCCTGAACACGCATATCCTCTTGGGCTTTGTGGGTGGTTTGCATCCAGGCCCATCAAAGCAGGAGGTCTGAATTTCTTGGGTTAATTCCTTGAGAAAATCAATTAATAAAATAAGAAAATTGTAGGGAAGTATTGTTATGGTTTTTAGGGGGATGTTTAATTTTTCATGCATGTATTTTTATTACTTAATTTATTAAGTTCAAAATTTGTGTAGATTCATTTTAATCATTTCATAATAAACTTATGTACGAAAAATGTTGCGAATGTCATTATGATTCCCATTTATTGTAATAATTTATTATTCCTTTCATTCTTGCATGATCCCTATAAATAAAGGGATATCTATGTATGGATTGAAAATAAAAAAATAAGCTATTCTCCCCTTTCTCTTTTTGTTGCATTCTCTCGTTTCCTTCAACCTATTTCTGCTCCTTTATCTTGTAACACGTTATCTTGTTAATGTATTTGATTAATTTTTCTGAAGATGTATTTAAATTTTTAAGTAAAATTTTATTGTTATTTTGTAATATTTTCTTTTATATTTTTGTTAATAAATATGCTATTAAATAAATAAAAAAAGAAAAGAAAAAGAGAATGTATTAATCATTGCTTTTACAAGTAAAAATAATTAATTTACAATTTACTACAAATCAAATTTTGAAAACTTGTCACAAATAAAATTTTGTAAAATATTCTTGTCGTGCATTTTTTTTATGTCCAAGTGATGCGATAATTTATTGTGTAATCTGATTTCAATGTATCAGGAATTAAGACATTCAAATATTGTTAATTTAATAGTCCTTTAATGGTAAAATTAATCACCTTGTTTTATTTGAAAAATTAATTCCTACAAATATGAATTTTAATTTAATTAAAGGCGACCCTTTTGGCAAATTCATTCTATTCAGGACTTTTTTATAATGATTACACCGGAAGTTCACTGGCCAGAAAGTAGGTTATGTTCAGAAAAGTTCGTATGACACTATCGATGAACAAATTTTCTAGTTATGATTATGTGAGAACAAAATTATTCCTTTACGATCGATCGTAAAATGGTCGCAGTCGACCATAAAATGGCTCACACAACATGGCATATTTGCGGCTGCCTTTATGTCTTCGTCATATTTCTTTGTTAGTAAAAGTCGGTTCTTGTCGTAATGGTAGATGATGAAGTCTTGACAAAAATCCAGGTTACATTAATTCTTGAAAAAGAAAAAGTTCCTCTCAAATATAAATATTTGACACCAAGCTGAGATTGCCAAACATTTCTGCCATTAAAATCAACAAAACCCACGTAGAGATTCACTAACTTTAAGTAATATAATAATATTTTTCGCGCAATTAAAATAGACAAAATCTATCTAGATTTCTGCTAAATTTCCTGCCGTTAAAAAATTGCCATTTAAAATAGTTGCATGCCGTTACCTATCAAATCAACTACTATCACCTCCAAATTTAAAAAGTAATCAATTATCCTTGTAGATTTTGACAACAATAAAATAATTTATATGTTTGATCAATATGGAGTGGTAATTTCCCAAAAAATAAAAGAGAATACATTTTTCTAAAGTATTATTAAATACTCATGTATTAAAAAAAAGCTTTTTTAGATAGAAAATTGAGTATATATAAATGAATGGTGCACCCATTCGATATCTACATCTAACTAAGAAACACACTGTACAAAGAAATTTCTTCCATCGAATATGACTTCGAAGAAATTGATGCCGGTGTCAGCGGCACTGATGATTATTTCGTTCTTGATAATGATGCTCGATATGGATGCGGCCTTTGCGGGATTGACCCCGTGCGAGGCAGGTTGTGACAAAAAATGTAAAGGCAAGCAAGAAAAACTCTACCGAGCTTGCTACCAGGACTGTGTACGCAGAAAATGCAGGCAGCCGACCCCTGACCTCGATTCTTCTCACCCCCCCAATTCTGATCCGAAGATCCAGTGCCAAATGGAATGCGTTTCTTTGAAATGCATGGACGATGTCTTCGGTGAGTTTCAAATGTTCCCGAAAGAAAATTATGAATGAATGGTTTCTTCTCGATTATTATTATTACTACAAATACTACAACTAATGCAAGAGGAAAAGATCGTGGATGATTTTTTAATTATGTTTTGCTCTTGTATTGCAGAACCTGAGAAGTTCCAGGGTGGTTGTGCTAAGTCCTGCATGGCTGACTGCGATATACATCAGCTCAAGAACTAGTGAATTGTTGGGACTTTGTGGAATATCGATGTTTCGAAATAAATCATCGCCGCAGACTGCGTAATATCAGTGTTTTTTTATAATAAATCGTCACTGCCTATCTCGTTGAGCCTCCCCTTTACTAAACGACGATTCTATGGATGTCAAGGCGATAAAACATGATAATCTTTTGAAATTTAATTTACCGAAAGTTTTGTGGCTTAAGAAATAACTGAGAACAGAGAATTTATGTGCATTGGCCATTCTTATACAACATATTTGAAGGTCTGAGCCAATATATATTGGCTTTTTCATCGATTAAGATATGAAAGTGCTAAATATGACTAAAAAAATGAAATGAAATAAAATACAGATTTATATCACCCAGAATTAAACTAATTTGAAAAAAATTAATTTCTTGGAAGCCATCTTGGCAATGTATCGAATTAAAATCCTTAATTCAAAATCAATCACCTTATGATGTTTAGGGACGATTTAAAACTATTTCGTGTCTTGTTCGATCATGAATTCGGAAGTCCAAAATTTAGGGATCTACAATAACACCACGGTGAAATCTTTACAAAAAGACAATAACATTTATTTTCATACAAGAAAAAGTATTCCACACAAAAAAAAAACATAATATTTAGCTTATATAAATAAATTATTTTCGATTTACCAAACTCGTGGCCATTTACGAATACATTTCTGTAATTATTTAATGCAAATATGTATAAGATGCAACAAAGGTAATTAATTTTATCATGATTATCAAAAGAAAATGTTAATTGTGATTTCAATATGAAATTATTTTAATGTCAGTATTTAATGCAACTAAAATATGGGAGATAGAATCGTGGTAATTGGACAATAAGAATCCCAAATAATAGGAATGATAGGTGATTAATGATTCAACATAAATATATAAAACTTTTACAATTTAAATTAACAATACGTTTGTTACCTACCAAGTAAACAATTATTGTGGAAAATGGACAAAAAGTGAATTAGGTATAAAAATTATTTTTGCATTATTTTTAGATGAAAAATTGTATCAAATCCAGCAAGTTATCTAAAAAAATTATTTTTAGATACCAAGCTCTCACAAAGAAAGACAACTCAAACAAGTTACTTTCGTGGATATACCTATCGTTGTTCCTTTAAGTAATCAATATACAAAAGATAAAGCGAGGTGTCAAAATGACCAAGTAGATTAACTTTAAGAGTTTACTTAGGTCCAATATGACGCTAGTCGTGAAAATAATTTACAAGTGTGGGAGGGCTCGGATGTGCCGAGGGGAGGGCCCTTCCTCCTTATATACCACATCAGATGTGAAATTTTCTCCATGCATCGTAATGCGCCTAAATAGATATTTATGTTGGGACGGTTTTGATGATGAACCGGACCCTCTGTACTACAGAAGGTCGAACATTCTATTCTACAGAAGCTTCTCTTATTAAGGACTTCTTGTAAGAATTATTTTTGTAATTAAATGATTAGTTATAAATTATTTAATTACGAAATATGCATAATTTGATTAAGATATTTATCTGATCAAATTACCACGATTTGGTTTCCAAGTAATCATATTGGAGATATTATCCTTCATAGAAGGAAATGTATCTTGTATATATGGAAATGTTCTATTGTTTGGTCTACAGGCTTCTGTAAGCTTACTTGACCAATATACGAACGTTATTTGGATGCAAATCATCTACCACCTGTCCAGATACACTCTCACGTGTGTTTTTATCAGGATGGAATTGACTTCAAGTCATTTGGAAACAAATCAACGATTGTTTCCATCTGTAGAAGGTTATCGAGCAGAACCTTCTGCGACACCTTCTGTTGTGCACTATTTATGAAAAATATATCATAATCTTATTTTGATTTATTTTCTATCTGCCTGCACGTGGATGATATTATTCCTGTATATTAATTATTTTGTTAACTAATTATTTATTTCCGTGTCTTGCAGATTATTGATTTATATTTTCCCCTTACATTTTCTTCTTGGATTTTTTGTATAAATAGCCATGCTCTCCAATTCATTTAGACGACTCTTACAACTCTCTATAACGAAAACATTAATCCATCCATCTCATTCTGTCCAGAGATAACATGTGCTTGAGCTTTAGTTCTTTCATTCGTTCGAGTTAGTCACACGAGGAGCACTACCGGCGGAAGCTGCATCGTTGGTGAAACCTTTTGGGAGAGTGACTCGGGGGCTCGAGGGACTCGACTGGAAGCTGCAGGATACGTTGGCTGGAGGCACGGTTGGAGGTCGTGTGATCAACGTGCAGCGGGTCGGAGAGAAGGGCTGAACCTCGGGAGCACAGAAGGTGAGGGACTAACCAGTTTCTGTTGTGTAGAGCTCTGTGTGCAGGAACCTCAGGACAAGAGGAAGGTTGTCACCTCAGGACTGGAGGAAGGCTGTCACCTCAGGACAGGAGGAAGGCTGTCACCCCAGAACAGAGGGAACGCTGTTCAACCTTAGGACAGGAGGAAGGCTCTCACCTCAGGACACGAGGAAGGTTGTCACCTTAGGACAGGAGGAAGGCTGTCACCTCAGGACAGGAGGAAGGCTGTCACCCCAGAACAGAGGGAACGCTGTTCAACCTCAGGACAGGAGGAAGGCTGTCCCCTCAGGACAGGAGGAAGGCTGTCACCCCAGGACAGAGGGCACGCTGTTCATCCTAGGACAAAGGATACGTTGTCCACCCTAAGACAAAGGGAACGTTGTCTGCTTGCGTAGGGTTCGCTACGTACTCGCGTGGGGTACGCCACGAAATCGTTATCCTTGAGGGATTGCGTATTTGCTACCTTGTTAGTCATGTTAATGCGTGCAACCTCCTGTAGTGCAGAATCTTCGGATCTATACAACCTCCTGTAAAGCAGAACCTTAAGGTCTGAATCTACTTTAGTGCAGAACCTTACGGTCTGTACACATCTCAAATCACTTCTAATATAAACCATTTTGGTTTGTTAAAGATTGACACATTCTTGGTACAGAACCTTATGGTCTGTGCTATACCTTCTGTGATACAGAATCCTTGGATCTATTCTATAGAAGGTTGGCGCTTACAGTAGAGAATCTCTTGATCTGTGCTATAGAAGGTTAACACGTCTGACACAGAACCTTCTGGTCAGTATTGTGCCTTACCTTCTTCGACACAGAACCTTCGGTCTGTGTTGTGCCTAAGTCTCTTCGACACAGAACCCTCTGGTCTGTGTTGTGCCAAACTTTCTTCGACACAGAACCTTCGGTCTGTGTTGTGCCTAAGTCTCTTCGACACAGAACCCTCTGGTCTATGTTGTGCCAAACTTTCTATGATACAGAACCTTCTGGTCTGTATTAGCCTAAGTCTCTTTGACACAGAACCCTCTGCTCTGTGTTATGCCAAACTTTCTTCGACACAGAACCCTCTGGTCTGTATTGTGCCAGACTTTCTTCGACACAGAACCTTCGGTCTGTGTTGTGCCTAAGTCTCTTCGACACAGAACCCTCTGGTCTGTGTTGTGCCAAACTTTCTACGATACAGAACCTTCTGGTCTGTATTGAGCCTAAGTTACTATAGTACAGAACCTTCGGGTTTGTGCTACGTAACATTCTATTGTACAGAACCTTCTGGTCTGTGTTTTATCACTCAGTCTTCTGTTGCATAGAACCTATTGGTCTATACTACAGAAAGTTGTTTTCGTTACAAGTATTGTATTCGTTACTACATTGCGTTTGAGTGATAACCATCCAGTATTTTGGGTGAAGAGTGGAGTAGGCAATTTGTCGAACCACTATAAAAAGCTTTGTGTCCAATTAAACATTTTGCGAACACAATCAAACGTTCTGTTGTACAGAAACCTATCTAAGGTTCTGTGTTACAGAAACTTCCTTCCGCTGCGGGGTAAAACGAAAAAGCGTTAAAATCCGAATTTGGAGATTAACACTAATTCACCCCCCTCTTAGTGTAACAATTTAAAATAATGAATTCTTCTGAAAATATTAGGAAACTCAACATTTAAAATATCGATATTAACCTCCCAAGGGAAGTCAAACACCGGTTTTCCCATTTTTTCGAGCAAAATATCGGTATTTGCAACAACGATTTAGACAAAACATTTTGAAATTAACGTCCATATTTCGTAAAATAATTCATAAACTAAGGAATATACCTCTGAAATCTTGCCAATATTAACTGTTGCTTCGTAAATAATATTAAAAGGAAACCATTGTTTGCTGCAATAGCTTCCTTTCCCCGTTGTTTGTACCCAGGTACGAGATTTCAAATATTTGAAGTAGCAGAATTTCGAAGAAAGAAGTAGGAGGTTGGAAAACATGACACTTACCCCAAATATAAGATCAATCCATTCATGCAAATGTTATGAAACAAGAGAGCCAACCGATGCTTGTGAATGAAGTCGACAATGGCCAGCCCAAGGTGGAAGGAAGCTTGACAGTATATATCCCAACAGTCTAAAGAATCATATCAGAGGTGAAAGTCGTTGTCTATTTTAGGAAAGAAATTTAGTTGCAACATTTGGCACATACCAAGATTCTCTCCCATCTGATCTGGGTAGCGCCGCCATAGTCGATAGAATGAATTATATTTGTTAGTAAGTAGTACTTCGGGAAGATAAAGAAAAGCTTCTATTAAAAGTATTTTAACAACATTGGTAGCTCCTTTTCACCCTTATCAAAGTATTAGCACGGCATGGAAGGGGAATATTTTCTTTAAAGACATATAAGTTAAAATGAAAACATGTATTAGAATCATCTCCAGGAAACACTTCAACAGTGCAGAGCCGGACTGTAGATTAATCAGGAGCTGCAGCAAAACCTTGGATGAGGCCACTCACAGTACCCCGATGCTCTAGTCAATATATAGAGAGGAATGCATCAGATGAGCGGATTCGGATCACCGTATCGTACAAAACACGATCCTTTAATCTTATGAGTGCTTAAAATCGTAGGGGAAGTACTGTTATGGGTTTTTAGGGGGATGTTTAATTTTTCATGCATGTTATTAATTGATTGATTACGTTGAACTTGTGTCAAATCATTGTAATCATTTTACAATAACAGATGTTGGTCCCCTTTATTGTCGTCTTTTTAATGAGACACAACAATTGGATACAACGTTAATCATCCAGTTGAGGCAGAGTATATCATTCAACTTCCGCCCTCCTTCTCCGTTTGCATGGTATTGCAGAGTTCCAACTTATGCAAAGACGAAGGAAGCTGCGATTTCGATGAAATGCTCCAATTACGCAGACCGAGTGCCTCTAGCCTGGACATGGAACCCAACTTTCTAGACAGAAGATCTAGCTTCCCACCGGCATCTAAATCTAATTTCTGCAAACCACATAGCTTCTCGATCCCCAGTAAGTCCCAAACCTCGTTGAGGCCAGATAAATGAAGGGAGCAGAGGCTGGAGCGTCCGGAAAGATTGCATCTTACAAGGTATGGCACCTCTGAAGAAGTTTTTAACAATCAAATTCCACCGGATGAGCGGGATTGGATGATTTCCAACACCTCAAGGCTCTTTAGATTCCCGATCAAGGAAGGCAGCTTCCTTATCTTAGTCCATTACCCACAGAGCACTCTAAGGTCCCCAAGCCCCCCAATAGACTTTGACAGTTCCGTAATTTTTTCACACCAGATCAAAATGAGCTCTTATAAAGCTTTTGTGGATCCATGCTCTTCGGGTAAACTTCTCAGGGCACAACAATTATCTATCTTCAAGTATTTAAGATCCCATAACACACCTATAGAACTGTGGAGTTCTTCTAATAAGTAGAAATATTTGAGATGAATTATCTCCAGCTTTGGGCAATGAGAGAGGTCAGCAGTCTTGTAATCTTCCCATTCGTGATGTCAAGTACTCTCAAACTAGCCATCCTCTGTTGAAACAAAAAAAAGTGTCCCTCATTAGTCAATGTTTATTTTTTGCTTCATCAGAGATGAATACAAGGCAAAGGGAATTAATACCAGATCTTTCAATGAATCATCCGTGACTTCTTCCCCATGATCTCGAGAACGACAAGGTTGTCCATCTTGAATAAAGGGAGATTAAGACTTTGTTTCCACGACCAATACCAACGTAGCCGCAATTAATTATGCTGCATCTCCTAGGTACAGAAATCTAAGATTGGAAATGCACTTGATTTCCTTCCCAGTTAAATGGCCTTAACCATGTGGTAGGTTGATGGCTAAAACGTGATGGGTGTCCTGGTTCAAAATAAAAGACATGAGGAAGCCAAGAGACCAAGTCCAATCCAAGAAATTAGGAAATTATTATTAATATTATTACCTGCTTTTGGCGTACGACATCAAGGGCCTCCCATGGATCCCACAGCCTGTTGCGCATGCCGGGGCTATGAAGAGGGCTCTCGGAACGAACAATCTCCCTGTTCGCATCGAAACGGATCACGTCGGAAATATTTGGCAATAATACTCACAGGCTTTTTGATATGGTCGCCATTATGTAAAAGAAATAAATTGGATTAAATAACTGAAGTATTACAATAAGTAAATTACAAAATATTTGTCCGAATATTCTAATTTATTCAAGTCACAAAACTTTAAATATCTGGTGGTAAATTCACAAATGCTGAGATTTATATTATCAAAGCAAGAAATTAGCTTACAAAAACATTTCTAAATTTTAGTAAATTCATGGAACTCGAAAAAGAACAAATATTTTATTAGAAATTACATGTTCTGAAGGACATATACTTTCATTTCCAAAATGTGTGTGGTTTTATTAACAAATGATGTTCTTTTATGCTGTATTTCTTTAAACAAGTACACAAACTTCAAATGGAATTGGTGGGACAGACAGGTAGAATAACAGAAGGTCCGAACAAGAAGCTGGGGAATATATCGGGTTTGGGAGATTGTTAGTTATTTTTTGCAGATTTATTAGGGTTTTCCTTTTTCATTTCTTCAGCTAAATATTTGGAGATTAAGGCGGCCGCGAAAATCTCCTGGCCATGTTTCGAAAACAATAACAGATACGCTCCCTTTGTTACTGAAGTTGTTCGGGCAATTTCGCTTTATAAAAGACAATGGCACGAGAGGTTGAAGTCATCATCTCACGGAGTCGAGGAGGAGGCCGAGAGGAAGCCACGAGATTGTTCTTGTGATACGGGGTGTTACAGAAACTAGAGCTAGGCAATGGAGATCGTCACAAGAACAAGGAGTTCGGACCTCGTCATTAACTTGTTAGGTTTAGGTTTGATTTTTCTGGCCTGCCTGGTCAGAAGACGTGAATGTCGCCAACTTGTGTTTGGGGACATGACCGGCCGGTGCAGCCTTGTTGTTGCCGGGGCCGGTGGTCCCATTGCCGGTGGTCCCATTCCTGCCATTCCCAACGAAGGTGAACGCACTAACAGGTGACACCGAATCCACTGATCAGGATCTGGCTTCCAATACCCCGCCTCCCGTAAATGGAGTTTTTGATGCCACCCAATATGGTGCCAAGGCCGACGAAGAGACTGATAATGCTTTGGTATAGTTCTGGTTTAACCCTAAAGCAAAGCTACCGTGCCTGATCGTAGGATCATCATGCTTACGCGTGTGTTTCTGGATCTGTGTTGCCTGCAGGCTTTCATAAGGACGTGGGATGCAGCTTTGCAAGTCCGGGGAGCCGGCCAAGTTGTTGATCCCATCAGGGACATATGTCGCTGGTCCGGTAGTTTTCCAAGGACCTTGTAACAATGGTGTGCCAATGGAGATCGAAATCCAAGGAACCATTAAATCATACAGCGATATCAGTACATACACATCCGACGACTGGTTTGGCTTCGAGTCGATTGATGGTCTAAATGTCAAGGGTGGAGTCTTCGATGGGCAAGGCCAGAATTTCTGGGGATACGCGGGCTGCGATCCGAAAAAGCTATGCCAGCACCTCCCGATGGTTAGCTCCCTTCTTTCCTGTTTTCTGGTTGATATCATCGGCTAAATTTACGTAGAGACACAGTGGAATAAATCGTTTGGCAAACCTCTGCCTGCAGTCGCTGAAATTCAGCAAAGTGAAGAACATTTACGTCGAAGGCTTGACGTCCGTGAACAGCATGGGATTTCACTTCGGGTTGTTGGGTTGCCATAACTTCACTGGCTACAAGCTCAACATTAGTGCTCCCAGCGAAAGCCCTATCACCGACGGCATCCACATCAGCAGCTCGGATCTCATCAATTTCACCAGCACTGTTATCGGGACGGGTGACGAACGCATCGGGATCATTCAGGGTGCCTCGAACATCGTCGTGAATGATGTCGTCTGCGGCCCCGGTCACGGGATAAGCATCGGCAGCCTCAGAAAGTGGCCGGATGAGGAGAACGTCCAGACAGTCAGGGTGAGCAACTGCACTTTGAGGAACACCACCAATGGCGTCCGTATCAAGAGCTTCCCTGGGAATAAACCGCTCGTGGCCTCGGACATCATATTCGAGAATATCATCATGGACAGCGTGGAGAATCCGGTCATCATCGACCAGAACTACGGATTTCACAAGATCACAAAGGTACACATGCAATCCCCAAAAAGCAGTCTTAAATTCAACCATGGTCGACAAAACAATTCACGACGCGGTCCCAATTTTCTATATTGCAGCCCTCGAGCGTGAAGATCCAGGACGTCACCTTCACAGACATAAGGGGGACAACAGTCTCGAGCAGCGCAGTGTCGTTAACTTGCAGCTCGAAGAGCCCATGAGAGAACATCCAACTCTCCAACATCGACCTCAAGTACAACGGACCACCCCTGAATGAGAATACGTTCAGTTCGTCTTGCATAAACGCGAAGATCACCGTCAGCGGCACCCACAAACCTCCGGCTTGCCAGAGCCCGTAGAAATCACTCCACTTAATTAAACAAGTAAAATAATTGATTAAGTAGTGGGCCACCTGGATGAGATCCGTCCGTCGTATTATTGGATTGGACTGGGAGTATTCTCCTCCACATCATCCGAGACTGCCGTGAATAGGAATTTCTGTTTTGGTTGAAAGATTTTTCTAACGGTTGCGCGCCCTCCGGCTTAACAGCAATTCCATCTGAAAACACAAGACAAGATGAAGAAAACAATCATTATGTCAATCCGGACTGTTGCGAGTAAAACGTCGAAAAGATTTAACTTTGAACACGAGCCTTTGTGTAAGTTTGAGTGAGTCCCCCCAAGGAAAGCCGAACGCAACAGAGCAATGGAAGTATGTGGTTCTGGGGGTTGTACTGGACAACTTTACAAAATAGAAAATAAAACCTATTTATAATGCCTAAAACTAAGGTAATTAAGGAAAATCTGGACACCTTTCTTCATGTATCTTCTGTTTTCTGACCTTTCTTTGCCTTATTGAGACTTGTAGTTTCATCTTCGAGTTTCCTTGTTTTGACATCCATCACAGTGTGTTTCTTCGCTCATATCAACAAACCGTCGTCGGTCATAGTCCTTCGCTCAGAGACCCTGTCGCCCATCAAACTTTATTAGATATGTTTTTTTGAATCACTTCACTCGAGACTTCAGCCTATACTAGGCCTCATTGGGCCTCTATTCCTGTCATATTCACAAGTCGTTCATAGGACCCGTGGCCAAGAAGTATTGTCGCCAAATATATAGCCCCCTTTTTAAGCGAGTCACATTTCGTATACCCCATCCTGAACGCCTGAGTAGTCAAATCCATATCGAATCACCCGTTAATCTAACCACTTAATATCACATGAGGATACCAAAGTTATCTTCAATTGTTACGATTTTCCCTATGGATTGATAATTCTATGAAAGTATAGTTATTTAGGTCAATTTCATACCTAGTTTGTGAAATATTGCGTTCATTGCATAATATTTCTTGATATTTCACGTTATTCCCGAGAAGTATGAATACTGCCAAATTTTGGGTTTATTTCGGGGTAAAGTGGAAACAAGAAGATTTGGAGGTATCTACCGAGACTTCGTGCAGCTGCAAAGGAATTTGGTGCCTCCTGCACGACAGGAGGGAAGGAAGGACGCGGAATATCGCCGAAACTTGGTACAGCTGTACTCGAAGGTATTGCAGCTACACGATGTGGTCAGAAGTTGGACAGAGACTTGGTGTAGCTGCACAGATCCATCAAATCTCCTTAAATTAGATGTCAAGTACCCCTTCTTTATTCGGCTTCCTTGGTTTGTTTATCTCTCATTCTAGCCAAACTTCTCTCAATATGTTTGTTAGAGAGCATCAACCTTTGTCGAAGAAAGGTCTCCAGAGCCTACGTCCCCAACATTATACTTCTCCTAAGTTTGGGTCCGGTTGACCAAGCAATCACGTTGATTGGAATTGTGGTCGCCGTACAATGAAAGTTGAAACAAAGTAAGGAAAAAAAGAGATCAAACTCTTACGAATACCATTGAGTATACGCTAGAAAAAATGCAAGATTTATCCGTCTTCTTGTTTTGTGTGTGCCTCGACTAAATTAAAATGAATATATTTATAGTTAAAAAAGAATCCTAACTAATCCCTAAAAATCTGCCAGCACGTCCCACGCTTGCCACATGTCTCTGATCGCTGGTCGCTCAATTGAAAAACAACCGCTGCCCATTTTTGGCTCACTCAATGCCAAATGCTCGCTCAATTGTGGCTGCTTGGATGGCTCACTCATTTTGAAGCTTGTCTGGCTCGCTTGGTTGGTCTTTCATCGCTCCATGCCGAGAAACCAGGCTCTCTGTCCATAAATGGGCTTCCACTTCATAATAAGCTCTGCCCAAAATTTTTTGTTATAAACCGGTCCACAACTTTAGGTGAAAAATTCCCTTCTTCAATCCTTGGGAGCGAGTAGTTTTCTTCAAAGAAGTTCGAGGTAGGGCTTAACTGAATTGACATTCCCCTTTTCTTGGGTATTTAAGGTGCTCTATCATTATTGCGTCGCCTTTTAGACCGGAATTCGCTGAAGGTCGGACCGTCATTTGGTCTCTCGTGGGATATTTGCACCAGTCTCACGATGGAAGCGGCTACCGTCCCACTCACTGTAGATGCCGCTCCCGTTCCTAAATTTTTTCACTTTTTAGTTATATAATACTAAATAGTACCATTAATTAGTAAAAGCTTAGTAACGGCCCTGTTGGTTTAGTAAAATATTAGTATGAATGAATGGAATTTTACTAAATTACTCTAATGGACTGGTAAAATGTACAAAAGTATGTCTAGTAATTAACTAAATAGTGTTATATTTTACTAAGCACTTTAGGGGGAGTTTAGTATTTATTTACTAAATATTTTAGTAATTCCTTTGTAAATTACCATGACAAGTGCCTATCCTTTCTTATTGGACAACACTCAATTATTCGAGAGAATAATCTTATTTCCAAGGCACTTTATGGTCCTTTTCCTTTTTTTATTTATTTTAAAATTTTGTATTAAAATGAAAATTTCAAGACACTTTAATTTTATGAACATGTGAAAACATATAATCATAATTTTTTACATTAAATTAATTTTAAAGTAATTTAAAATCGAATCAAGTTTCGGTTTATCAACATTTTTTTAACTAGATAAAGATTCAGGAATAGCGAAAAATATTTCTCCAGCTCCATTGGTTAGTGGATGTACATTTTCTGAGGAATTATTTGCCTCCACTATCAAATTGCAGAAGAAAAAAAGATGAGCAAATATCCCTCTAGTAGTAATAAAGAATGAACAAACATGTCGATACGACAAAACCCGAGTTTGTAGCTTAGTGTGCAACGATGAAAGCATCCTTTACATTGAAGGATGCATTCTTCTTGGTTATATAGAGAGGATGCGTTCTTCTTGATTTTGTAATTCACAGAATGCTCATAAACGCATCCTTCTCAGTTTTGTGATTTACAGTGCACAGAAGGAAGCGTAAGTCTATTTATAGTACATGTCCATTTTGGTTATGTAATTCTCAGTGCACCTATGGACGCTTCCTTCCAGAGACAGAGCTAGGGGCAATGCCCTCGGTTTTTCTAAAAAATAAAATTAGCTTCAATTTTTTTTTAATTTTATATAAAAAATTAAAATAGTTCAACTCGGCCGGATCATTTTTTCTGGATTCCCTACTACTTCCTTCTCTATTCTATACAAGTCATGCCATGGGACAAGGCATGCCAACGCTACTAATGATCTTGATGTTGCTTGTGGAACAATCACTCGGAACGGCAGAGGCCATCGACAATTGCCAGCTCTCTTGCCTTGTTGGATGTATGGGTCGTTTGCCTTACACCCCATCTGTGCGGTAGTTTGCCTCATTACGGTCCGGTAAAGTGACTCCTCCGGCATCTGAAAGCTTGATGCAGTACAAAAGCGGTCGCATCATGTCAAGATGTCTGCACCCGAATCATAGTAATTGCCCATGACCCTTTATTCTGCAAACAAGCCTTGCCAGACATATAATTTTAAATTTCTCTAACGCTTTAATTTCGTGATAACTGCCGATGATGAGAGAACCGAGAGATGCGTTATACCTTGCTTGGACATCTGCGATAAGGAATACGTGATGTGTCCCTACAGATTGAAGAAACTGTCATATGTGAATAATAAGGAACAGTTAGCAATGACTAATATTGATATGAGAAATAATCTTCACGCTTACACGCGTGATACAAAACGTAAGATTCCTTCGTTGAAACGACACTTTTTTAGTCGGTACGACCTTTCGGTAAAAACACAATAATATGATGCATCACTAAAATAATAGAAAGAATATCGAGTCACTAAATGGTCGATAGTACGACGATGGTGTTAGAAAAAATCAATCGAATCCAGAATCACTGTAATGGAATTTAAAGACACGGATAAGAACATTAGTTCTTGGATGAAAGATGGAATTGACATTGGCTAATCCATTTGTCTTAATCAACACCTATTCCGTTATTTTGGCTCGATTCATTATTAATTATGTCACTGCAAGTTACCCTTTGCACTTACTAGCTCGGATCCGTTGATGGCTCCACTGGTAGAATGAGCACGAATAATACGAACATGAGATCGCGAAGTTTGCATTAACAATATAATCTTCGGCCAACACCACAAATACGCCGTTGAGATTCGAACCTAGGACCACTAGGGTGTCCTTAGCAGGAAACAATTGTTTTGTCCCTAATGAAGTGATGCGATCATTTTGTGGCCAATCGGGTTTAAATTTACAAGGCAATAAAGACTTTCGTAATTTTACTGGAATCAATCCCAGCAACTTGGTCGGTCACTTAGTTCATATTTCTATTGAATTCTAAATTATTGGCATTTCGGCATAACATTTCATGAAAATAATCTTTCTTTATTTAAAAAAAAACAATTTAACATTTTGACCGTTTGTATATTTAGAAGAAAAGGTACTTCTAAAAAGAGGTAATTATTTTATATTTTTGAAAATTAGTCAAATACACTCTTCTTGAAAACAAAAAACTCATTCGGATGTGTTTGTTACTCTTCAAATTTAAAAATTGAAGAAGAGTAGATATAATCAGGAATTTGATAGTGAAGTAGACGACCAACCCAGTCGGATCTTTAACATGTTTGACCTAGGAATTTGTATACTATTTTTTTTGGGGAGTTGTCTAGTTCAGTAGTGAGTTTTGTGTCGTGCATTTTTTTTTATGCCCAAGTGATGCGATCATTTTTTGTGTAATCTGGTTTCAGTGTATCAGTAATCAAGACTGGGGACTCTTTTGGCAAATTCATTCTATTCAGGACTTTCTTATAATAATTATAGCTGAGATTCATTTGTCAGAAGTTCGTTATGTTCAGAAAAGTTCGTATGACATGATCGGGGAACAAATCTTCCTGTGATGATTATGAGAGAACAAACTTTTTCGTTTACGGTCGACCGTAATATGGGTCGCAGTCGACCGAAATCTCAATAAAGTGAGAAAAAAGAAGGTCATGACATGGCATATTTGCGGCTTCCTTTATGTCTTGGTCATATTTCTTTGTTCGTAAAAAGTTGGCTTCTTGTCGTAACGTTAAAGGATGAAGTAAGTCTTAACAAGAATCCAATTTACATTAATTTTCACAAAAGCTAAAGTTCATCATAAATATTTGACACTAAGCTGAGATTGCCAAACTTTACTGCCATTAAAATCTACAAAACCCATGTAGAGATTCTCTAACTTCAAATAATATAATAATATTTTTCGTGCAATTAAAATAGACAATATATATATATATATAGCAATTAAGATAAGCAAAATTTATCTAAATTTATGCTAACTTTTCTGCCATTAAAAAATAGCCTTTTAAATTAGTTGTATGTTGATTACCTATCAAAATAACGAAATATTAAATGAAAATCAGTTAGTTCGTCAACGTTGCATGATCATACATTAAAAATAAAATAAATAGAAAAGAATATACATCACCGGGAAAGGTCAGTCAGAAATAAATATGATAAAAAAATTATCCTAACTCTTTTAATATTTTATGATCATTTAATCTGATGAATGCTTAAAATCGCAGGGGAAGTATTGTTCTGGGTTTTTAGGGGGGATGTTTAATTTTTCATGTATGTATTTTTATTAGTTGATTTATTAAGTTTAACTTGTGTCAAATCATTTTAATCACTTCATAGTAATATTTGTCTTTGGTCTCTTTAATGAATTCCTGAGCTGAGAGACACAACGATTTAATACAACGTTAATCATCCAGTTGAGGCTGAGTACATCATTCAACTTCCAGTTCTCCTTCTTTTTTGTTTGTTGTGGTATTGTCGATACGGGCCTTCAAATGATTCCAATTCCCTGCAGTCAAACATCGTCAAGCGGCAGTCTCCCGCCATACAGGGCACTCTTATCAGAGAGTTGCATCTATAAAACTTCACCCTCTTCAATCTTCTCAAGTTTGACAGGTCTGCGATTTCACCCACAAAATCATCACAATGCCCGACACTTAATTCCTCCAAGAGTTCCATCCTCTCAAGCCCGGAAAAGTCGATACGTTCACATAACCACAGTTGTAAAGAGCAAAGCCTCCTCAACGATCCTAAATCTGACAACCTGATAGGATAACTCATATTTCCAATATTATCTAGTCCATCCAGCGAAGTCCCACTCTGCATTGACTGCCAACATCCCACAAGTGTCAATCTATGCAAGGACAAAGGAAGCAGCGATGCGGATGAAATGTTTATGTTCCAAGAACGCATATAGAGATCTTCCAACCTGGACATGGAACCCAAATTGCTAGAAAGAATACCACCGACATTCAACTTTAATTTCTGCAACTCATATAGCTTCTCTATCCCCTCTACGTCCTCATCGAGACAAGTTAACGTCAGCGATCGGAGGCTGGCGAGTCCGAAAAGATTGCATCTTGCAAGTTTTGGCACCTCTGACGTTGGAATGTCTAATCCGTCAATTTCCAACACCTCGAGACTCTTTAGATTGCCGATCGAGGAAGGTAGCTTCCTTATATTAGTCCCAATCCCTCGGAGTATTCTCAGGTCCCCTAGCCTCCCAATAGACTCTGGCAACTCCGAAATTCCGTCACAACTGCTCAAACTGAGCTCTTGTAGAGCTTTTGCAGATCCAAGCTCTTCTGGCAACCTTGTCAAGCTGTGACACTCTCTTATATTCAGGCGTTTAAGATCCCCTAATACACCGATAGAACTGTGGATTTCTTTCAATTGCCAGCAAAAGCTGAGATCAATTATCTCCAGCTTTGGGAAACGAGAGAGGTCGGGCAGTCTTGTAATCTCCACATCCGAGATATCAAGTACTCTCAAATTACTCATTCTCTATTAAAACAAAAACAAAAAAAACGAGTATCATCCCATGATTAGTTAATATTGATTTTCTACTTCATGAGAGATGGATACAAGGGAAAGGAAATTAATACCATGTCGTTCATTGAATCGTGCGTAATTCCATCCCCCGAGATCTGGAGAACGGCGAGGTTGTCCATCTGGAAGAAATAGGGATTAGGTCTATGATACGTCCACACATCCCAACGTAGCCACAATAGATTCGTACGGAAATTCGTAAACTTCCCACTTAATCCTGCTCCATCTTCAAGGTTGAGAAACCTGAGATTGGACATGCCCTTCAATTCCTTTCCGGTTAAAAGTTCGTAACTACCTCGCAGGTCAATGGCTAAAACTTGATCGGTGTCCTGGTAACATAACATAAAGGAAATGAGGAAGCCAAAAGAGAGAGATCGAGTCCAATCCAATAAATCAGGAAAACATTATTAATTATTATTATCATCTCACCTGCTTTTGGCGTATGACATTAAGGTCCAATTGAGGATCCCACAGCCGGCTGCGCTGCTTGCCGGGGCTCTCTGAACTAACAATCTCCCTTCCCATCTCTCTAATTAAGTCATGCATCCAATACTTATCTTTTTGTATCCAAATATCGTCATCGTCGACATTCAGGACCTTTATCAAAGATCTATTCTGGAGGACATCCAGTCCACTTTTAGGAAAAAAACCACAGGCTTCCCACATGTAACTCGCATACTTCCTTGGCATCACTTTATGGTCAAAACATGCAATGTCCAGAAAAATCTGCTTCTCACTCTCGTCTAAGTCATCGTAGCTGATCCGCAGCTTATTCAAGACGTCTTTGTGAGGCACTCGCTCCAGCTTTTCCAATGTATGTTCCCATTTATTCTTTTCCTTTTGGAATAAGTGCCCTCCAATCACCTTCAAAGCTAAGGGAAGATTTCCAGACATACGAATAACCCGCTTCGATAAATCAACAAAGTCATTTGGGGGTCCCTCTCCACGAAATGCGTGCCAACTGAAGAGTTGTAGAGCATGATCATCGCTCATTCCCTCCACTTCATAAGCAGTATCACTAGGTCTCATAAGGCCCTCGCAAACGCTCTTATCCCTCGACGTGACGATAATTATCGTTCCCGGTCCGAAGAAATCGAAATTTCCGACCAACTTTTCGAGCTGACTACTCTCGTTGACATCGTCAAAAATGATAAGGACCCTTCTGTTGCGGAGCCTTCTTTGGATCTCATTCATTCCATCGCTAGAGTCACCAATTTCTCCATCCGATTTGCCGAAGATATCCCTCAATAGCTTCTTTTGCAACCTTTCAACACCCCCCACCCCAGTCGACAAGGATTCTCGCACATCGGCAAGGAAGCAGCATCCATCGAATCGGGAAGAGATTCTGTTGAAGATGACATTCGCCAGCATTGTCTTCCCAATACCCCCCATGCCGTGCACCATCACAACATGTCGTTCAACGAGAGAACTCAAATTCAACATGTCCATTACATTCTCCACGCAATCATCCATCCCTACGAGATGATCCGGCAAACTCCTATCTTTGATGTTCAGCTTGTTTAGAATATCCGCAACCACATCACTAACAAACTCGCCCATCCTGCCCAAAATCAAATTGAGATCAAGTTGTTCAAAAAACTGTTGACTAACAACATGGAAAAGCTCAAAGGAAACAACAGCTCTTGAAATATCCAAAATGACATGAATAATTATATAAGAAAGAGAAAGATTAAAGATTATGTATGAGTTATATACCCAATATCTCCTTTGTATTCGAGACCACGGATACCTCCAACCTTCTTCAGAGCTTCCTCCCACATTTTCACATCCTCTTCCTTGTATTTTTTTTTGTGCTTCTCGAGGGCGTCACGGTACCGATTGGTTTGCAGCTTCACGTCGCTGGGGCTTACATCGTAGAAGATGGGCAAGATGACTTTCCTAGAGGCTGGGTCCCTGCGGCAGTCCACCATCATGGCGAGTTCTCGGAGGCACCAAGCGCTCGATGCGTAGCCTTTGGAGAAGACAACAACGTAGATCCTAGAGTCCGGGACAGCTCGACGGAGCTCGTCCCCGATCTCTTCGCCGTTACGGACCTCCTCCGTGTCCCTGAACACGCGTATCCCCTTTTCCCTCATGGACACATAAAGGACGTCGGTGATGTTGTACCGGGTGTCAGGTCCCCTGAAGCTAACGAACACATCATAAGCTGATCCGTCGGGGGTGTTCACAGTGCCGCGGCTAGTCCCTGCTTCCGATGTCCCCGCCATCCAAGTCAGCTGACAAATGATCGAACTTTGACCAAAAGGCAGGGGTCGTGTGGACGAAAATAATTGAAGGGGAGGAGAAGTTGGAAATTACGAAGAAGTTTCGTTTGGGAAAACATGAAAATGAAGTTTCGTCTGCCAAACCGACGACGACTTCATAAAAAAAAGACTAAAAAGTCGTCTTTGGTCTTACCTTAACGTTATCTCTATCTTCCTCGTCCCCACCACAATCACGGGCGAGTGATTACTTTTTCTTAAATGAAATTACGAAATATTATCTCTATAAATCCACTCCCTCCCCTCCCTCCCACTTCACAAAATAATGTTATATTTTACTAAATAGGTAAGAACTTTCGAAACAGGGTTTGACATTGCAAAAATGGCTGGTCTGGTAGAAGTAGAACCCTTCATTGCTTCTAACATCTGACATAAACAACATTAGCATCCCAACTAGCAGGTGGTGTGCTACGTAGTGGTCTGAGAACTTTCATGGCATGTTCTACTCTTCGTCGTCAAGGAAGAGGATTTTGGGCAACTTCTAAATGGACTTGCTCTGGGGGATTATTCTTCAACAAACCAATTTTCATCACCAGCAACATATTTTGTCGGGATTACCATGACAAGATAACTGGGAATATCCTTACCTTAGTTCTTTCCCACTTCAAGGAATAAATAGCAAATAAGGCAGATGTTGTAAAACGAGATAATGGCCTTGTATGCGTAGAATTACAGCATTGCAGTGATAACTAAGAGGTTGGAACAACTTCTATACCTCCACGGAGAAAAGTCCACCAACTGCTGACAAACCAAGTAGCACGTCAGGCTTTACTTCCCTCACTTGGTCCCAGATGGTAAACAAGGTAATCAGCTATTTCCCCATGAAGGCAAATATAATTTGAATCAACAAAAGACCTTGACGAAGAGTGCCCCAACCAATCAAATAAGTTTCTCTTTAAAAATGTCAAATAAATACTAATCCGACATGCCTAAATCATAAACTGATACGGGAAAACAGGAGATTTTGTACATAACTAGGTTCAGTTTTGAAAAAAATTTACGAAATGCGATTCGAACTTGAAAAATTCCCAAAATACTGCTCTTAAGGTGCGATCGGGAACCGCGTCATTTAATTTATAAATACGACATGGTTTGCTACCATGACACTAGTTTGGGAGGGCAATGGCGCAGTTGGGAACCGTGTCTTTGAAGATCAACTTATTGTCGTGGTTCTTGACAGTGACACAAGCACACTAGGAGAAATTTTTTCTAAGTATGTGAATGACGCGGTTGGGAACCCCGCCATAATAGTAAAAGGGGTTGGGAACTGCATCTTTCACACAAATAGAAAAAAATTTATCCTAATGTCCAAGTGTCGCCGTTCGAAACCGCGACACTAAGTTAGGGTCAATTACGCGGTAGTAGCTTCACGTCTTCCAAAAATAGCTAGGACGGCGACTAACTACAGAAGACAACATTGGAAATCAATTTGAAAGGAGGCAACAACCTTTTCCATTTTCGGAAAGCCAATCATGGCCCTTCCTTGAGCTCTTACTGCTCCTAAATGACCAGCAATTGCAACTCCAACCGTTCCCTGTCGTTACATATTACCATTGATATTGGTTGGCAAAATAATTATCTTCAAACACAAATTCCCATATTTTAACCACAACAGAAAAATGTTTTCCGAGTATGGTAGTTGTCAATAGTAGGATCTCGTAATCATTATTACAATAAAGATATAGATTCTTTATGCTTAAACCAAAATCAGTTAATTTAAGTAATACTACGAGAAAAAGATGTCTCGTTGTCTTAGTATCAAGGTCATTAAATTTATACGAACAAAAGTATTACGAAAGAAGGTACTTAGATAAGCCTTCTTTTCCGTGCTACGAATAGTTTAAAACACAACTTGCTTCGCATAGTGTTATAAGTATAGTGGATATTGTTTAGCAATAGAAATTCTGGGCCACAGATCTCAGCCCAATATGTTGATCGACGATCCAGAACACAGACCCAAGGAAAGAAAATCCAAGAAGGAGGTGACCACGGATATACACCAAGCGAAGGCTTCCTGGGTGAAGGGATCACCAAGCAACGGGATTACCAGTCGACGAGCGACAAAAAGTCGACGAAGCGACAAGCGACAGTCTGACTGAGCAAGCGAGGAAACTCTACGGTGAAGGCCAATGGGCGACATGATCGATCAGTCAACTGTTAAGGAAGGCTCCAGAGGATCTGGAATGAGATTGTTGCTAAGTTTGCTCATATGGAAATGAGATATTCCTTAACGACTGCCAGTAAAGGAAGCATAATATATGTACAATATTACATTACTGTATATACGTAGGTCTAGTTAGTATAAATAGTTGTTCTTAGGCATTGTACAAACACATATCAATACCGCTCTACAGACGGCATGAATACCTCTCTACAAGCTCTCTTTGTGCTCTTGCGTTCCTGCTCGCTCTCGAAGGCATCGTCGATGGCATCCGTAAGTGCTTCTGCTTAAGGCTGCCCATCTGCTGTCTTCCCTCTCTTTCTTTCATTTCATACGGCGTCCACACATTCAACGAATCCTCCGGGCACCAGTTAACCCGTAGTGCAAGAGATTTCCGACGTGTTTGGATCCGGATTGTCCGCGGTCACTTCCGTAGTGAACACGCCTTTGGCGACCACAGTGGGAGCAACTAGGCTAACACGATGCCAACGACTCGATCTGGTCTTATCTAAAACAATCCCGGAGGCAACAACTCCGATGGAGAAAAGAGCAGCGATGGACGTTGCTCAAACCCAGCCTTAGCTGAAGAGGTATCGGCTATCATTGTACTCTCCAACTCTTAATGGAGGAGGTCGGCACTATCGACCAGAAACATGATGCCTTCAAGGAGACGATCAACTACAAGATTGAGGCTGTTTTTCAAAACTTTAGCAACCAGGCACCAACATGATTACTACTCATACAGGGCAGTAATCGCTGAAGGGAAAAGGGAGGTTGACAAGGATGTCCCTACATTCACCAACCCTGGAAGGACAATGTACAATAACCCGCCACTTGAGGTAAACGAGGGCAAGAGGGTAGTGTAACAAGTCCTTCATACAGCATACCAACCTCCGTTCCGGAGAAGGGAATAATTTTTCAGGCCCGCAGAGAGCAAGTTTGTTCACCCTATTGAGGATCAAAGACATTCTAAGTATATTTCCCAACCGGCACGAATGAGAGAAACAACAATACCCGAAATCATCCCACCACCAGAGCTTACGCCTGAAATCAGAGACTATGTTACGCAACTAGTCGAACGGGTGATTCTTGGGACAGATGATATCAATGAAATTCAACTCTATCGGGTCCCTTATCCTGAAAATATTGATCAGGACTACCCTTTTCCAAGGAGGTACCGCATCCCTAAATTTGTCCGTTTTTTGGGCGAAGAAGGGATTTCGCCTGCTGAACATATTGCTCGCTTTACCCTATGAGCTGCGGAAGCTGCCGCTAATGGTTTTTGGAAGCTACGTTTGTTTCCAAGCTCTCTCACAATGGCTGCTTTCACGTGGTACATAAACCTTCCCCACAATTCAGTGAGAAACTGGGAGGACATGCAAGTCCAATTCAAACTATTCGCCCAGACTGATCCAACGATGACCCTCCAAGACCTTACTCATTTGAAACAGTAACTAGGCGAACCCATTGCTATATTTCTAAATAAATTGAGGAAGGCACGACTGAGGTGTAAAACTTCCGCGTCTAAGGCTGAGCTTTTTGCTGTCGCCCAAGATTTCCTCCTCCTTCGTCCTAGAAAGAGCTGGAAGGAGAAATGTTCAAAGACTAGAACGAATTAGCCAGAAGGGCTATTCGGTACGAGAATCTCCTTAGGGAGAAAACTCATGCGAAAGGGAATTTAATAACCTATCAGGCTGAACCAGTCACAGACATAGACGTCGCGGAGTATGTGAAGGGGTAACCTCTGACATGCGACGAATTAGCAAAAGAGAACTTTCGGGCCAAAGCATCTCCTAAAACTCAGAAAAAGAGAAAATACTCATTCGATAAGTCGAAAGCGGACGAGATCTTTGAGTTTATGTTTCAAAACGGTCGGATTCAACTAAAATCAGGCAATATAATTCCTCATACTGACAGAGAAAAGTCAAGGAACTTCTATAAATGGCATGGGTCATTCACTCATACTACCAATGACTACATCACGTTTAGAAACTTGGTGCATGACCTTATTGAGTCTAAGGAGCTACGCTTATCAGATTCACGGGATCAGACGTTAACAGAGTCACATCCCTTTGATGATTTAATCGATGTGAAAACCTTTGACGTTAATTGTCTAACCACTTCTCCCTTGCTAATGCAGAAAGGGAAAGATCAATCGCCTGAGACCGGTGAGACGCTCATAGCTAGCATGCTGTTCAAGCGGCTTGTGAGCAAAGGAATTTTGCAGTGCCCTGCTGATTTAATGGGGATGCGACACGATCGTTGCCGCTGGCACATGGATTTCGTCGCACACCACCAATAAGTGTCATACCTTTAGGAAATACTTGCTGAACGAAAGAAAACTGGCTGGTACGACCTTAATCGCCTTGAAGAGATGGCGGTAGGAATCCATTGTAGCCTGAGAGTATACCAACGTGGGGATAAGCACTCGGAACAAACGAGTCATCCACAGAAGGAAAGCAAAGGGCTACTCCTGATGAGCTCATGCGACAGGGACTCGAGGGAGAAAGCGAATCTGGGCAAAAAGAAACCCACACAAAGAGGGTCCCCAGGCGGCGGGACTCAGATCGCCTCGGACCTCAACAGGCGAAAGAAAGTCCAGAACGACAAAACCACCCTCGATGCGACAAGGAAGTAATGAGAAAGGGCATCTCAATTGCTCAGTTTCTAACAGCTGACATGTTTTGCTTCAGGTGCAAACCGATAGCAGCTCACAAAATGTTCATCACCCAGATGTGTTAGCTCTGCTGCAACCAATACTTCTTGCTTCTAGCTGGATTTGCATCCGAAGACAAGAACAAGCTGGAAAAGGTCGATCCTTCGTCAAGTAACCTGTCCGACTCCGAATTCACTCATTACTCGGAGACTTCGCCTAAAAAAGATTTCAAAAGGAGTTATGACCCACATAGAAGGGAGTTTCTTCAAGTTGATAATAGCCTGCGACCCCTCGAGAATTCACGCTTTATCCGCGTGCCTGTCCTTTCAAATATAGGGACATGGCAGAAAGTGGGCACGAGAGCGCAACCTCAGGTACCCACCGAGTAAACTTGGAGACGCAGAGAAAGAAGGGCATGATGTGCCGTAGAGAAGCGTGTTAAGCCAGCAGTCCCTAATGCCCAGAAAAGCAAGGAGCCGAGCGAAAGTGACCTCGCATCCAATTAACTGAGCGACCATACTCCACTTCAATCCGGGACTTCACCCGAGGCGAATGAAGTTCCTTGCAATGTCCTTATGCTACCGGCTGAGTTTGCCAAGAAGGAAGATGGTCAACCGAAAGGTAGGCTAGTTCTATCCTCCAAATCCAATATTCCTACTGAAATACCACAGAATTTTCCATATAGTTGGTTTACAGAGCCATCTATGGTTATGTGGAAACACATGTTTCCCCTCCATATTCAAGCGGCAACAATAATGTGGTGGTATGCCGAGTTCTCATCGATAACGGGGAGACCATCGACCTGCTACCCCTTGAAGCTTTCAAAAGCTTAGGGGATGACATAGCTGAGCTTGGAGAAACTGACATAAGAGTCAGTGGCTTTACTGGAATTACCTCCTCTTGCTTGGGAGTAGTTTCTGCTAAACACCGAGTATGAACGCATGAAAAGAAGACGGCTTTCTTTGTTATAGACATAAAGCCCTCTTTTAATGCTCTGCTTGGGAGGGATTGGTTCCACAAAGCGGGCGCCATACCATCTACTCTTCACCAAGAACTTCTAGTGTGGGGAAAACACGGTTTGGAAGTTGTTTCTGTGGAAGCGAACGAGAAATCCAACATACCTTATGTCTGCGCAGGAGCAATTAAACAGGTGGAGGACATGACCTTAAAGCAGAGATATGCTATGGGAGACCCAAACGTGGGCCCTCTAAACGACATAGGCTATAAGTTCCTGGTTTCGTACGACGGACCACCCTTGGCACCACCTCAAAATCCAAGTATCCCAACCGGATGGGGCAATGAGCTGCAGCTTGACGCCAAACAAGATCTTACTTCACTAGAAAAGGACATGTATGAAGCTGGGATACGAGATGACAGCAGCACTCAACAAACTGAGATGGACTTGGAGTCCGAAAGACTCCTCAACCAATCCTCATCCAATGGAAAGTAAAAAAACTGATCCAATAAATGAGACTCGATGTAATTCGTCTCTTTCAGCATGCCAGGACATGCTTAACAATTATTTCAAATAATAAAGAAGTCCATAACACTTTTGTTATTCCATGTGATCCGTTGAAAGAAATAAACTTGGGAACGACCCGCGTGTTACATATCTCAGTTCGCTCGTGAACGAAGTAGTGGCGCGTAGCAAAAGCGAAGTCCTTCATAATTACAAGGATTGCTTCGCTTGGGATTACACCGAGATGCCAGGTCTCAACCAAGATTTAGTCGAGCATCGACTCCCGACGTATAGAATATTAAACCTGTAAAACAAACCCCACGAAGGATGTCGCAGGAAGTAGCCCAAATGGTTTATGATGAGATTAAGAAACTGTTCAAAGCCGGATACATAAGAATAGCTAAATACGTCGACTGGATCTCCAGCATAGTGCCGGTCGTCAAGAAAAATGGAAAGATCAGAGTCTGCATAGACTTTCCTGATCTGAACAAAGCAACACCCAAAAACGAATACCCCATGCATGTTGCTGATGATCTCATAGACAAATCGGCAGGACACGAGCTAATCTCCTTTATGGATGGGTATTCTGGGTATAACCAAATTTTCAGTGCTGAAGAAGACGTTCATAAAACTCCATTCCGATGCCTGTTAAGAATATTCGAATGGGTAGTAATACCTTTCGGCTTGAAGAATGCAGGAGCCACCTACTAAAGAGCGATGACTTTAATCTTCGCCTCACTGATCGGAAAGACAGTTGAGGTATATACAGATGGTGCTGTGGTGAAGTCTAAAAAGAGACAGGACCATCCTTTTCATTTAAGCGAAGCATTTGAAAAGATACGAAAGCACAACCTCAAACTCAATCCACTAAAATGCGCCATTGGGGTGCAAAAGGGACAGTTTTTTGGTTTCCTTGTGCATCAACAAAGAATCGAAGTAGACCCTTTGAAGACCCGCACCATTCAAAGTTTTCTAGTTCCATAGAGCAAGAAGGAACTTCAAGCCTTCCTCGGCCGAATAAATTATATCCACCGATTTATAGGCAATGTCGCATCTAAGATAAGTGCCTTCTCGACAATCCTCAGAGGAAAACAGAAAGGATAGATAAACTGGACATCACAACATGAGCGAGCATTCCAGAACTTAAAAGATTACCTAGTCAATCCGCCTGTGCCGGCCCCACCAAGTGCAGACCAACCGTACATCTATACATAGCAGCATCCCAGTCAACTATTGGATCACTGCTAGCAAAAGAGCACGACGGAGTAGAAAAGGCGATTTACTACGCCTACTGATAGAAACAGAACAAAGATACACCTCGACAAAAAAGATCTGCCTTTCGGTGTATTACTCAATAACAAAACTAAGACACTATATCGGGTCTAACGATGTGTACATCCTCTCCAAGACCCCGGTTACAAAAGTGTTCTTTGACAATCTCTTACTTACGGGAAGGATAGGCAAGTGGAGCCTCGTGCTTTCAGCCTACAATATATATCATAAACCATCATAAACCACAAGCCTCAGTCAAAGGCTATGCTTTAGCCGAAGTCATAACTCATTATGGTGAAGGCAATCTCGATTCCACACTCGAGGAAGATCACCCGAACAAAGGATGGACCGTTTGGTTCGATGGGTCCTCTAACAAATTCGGAGCTGGCATGGGCTTTATTGAGACACTATGGAGAGCGAAAACCGGAGTCGCTTTTCACATTAACGGGAAAGTCACTAACAATCAGGCAGAGTATGAAGCCCTGATTTTAGCCTTACAGCTGGCACTAGACTGGAGGATGTAAATCGTAAAAAATATGTGGCAACTCCCAACTAGTAATTCAACAAGTACTTGACCAGATTGAGCGTCATTGAATCTGTTCGCTGATCCATAGAAGCGACAGTCCGCTACAGCGTCACAGAAGGCTGAAGCTTCCAGCCAAGGTTCTATGCTCACACAAGTCTGGTTGATTTCCTTGTGATTCGACCTAGACTCATCCTAAACTCAGCAAGAGAGTTTCTTGCACTGGTTAAGCTATTCTAACCGCCCCATGGTTAAAGGAACTATTTTCTTATACCACAGAAGGTTCATTCTTCTACACTGTAATCACTATTTCAAAGTATTAGTGAAAACGACCGAAAGTGAACGTAGGTGCATTCACCGAACCACTATAAAATCCTTGGTGTTATTCGAATTTGTTTTAAAGTCCATTTTACAAGTTCCGTGTTACAGCAACTTGCTTCCGCTGTGAGGGTTGTGAAAAAGCGTTTAAGAATTCCTTAAATGGACTTAACACTAATTCACCCCCTCTTAGTATAATCTTTGGGCCAACAATTGGTATCAGAACGGGTTTCAACGGAAGCTTAACCGCTCGTTGAGATCTTATAGCAACTCGAACCTTCTGTACGCTCTCTAACTATCACCACTTTACAGAAGTCTTGTTCTCTGTTTGAATCCAACAATTGATATCAGAACGAGTATCAACAGAAGCTTAGCAGCTCGTTGAGATCCTATAGCAGTTCGTACCTTCTACGTGCTCTATTCCTACTATACAGAAGCTTACGCTCTGTTACTGTCACAAGTTGGTTTCTTTCTACAGTAGCTTATAGCTCTGCTAGAATCAAATCATTTGTATTAAAACAGGATTCAGCAAAAGCTTGAGTGCTTAGTTATATCCTATAGAAGGTGTTACCTGTTATACGCTTAAAATCGCTATTGCGTTGCTTTTCTTCTGTCGAAACTTTAAGATTTCTGTGGAATTAAACTCTTTGGTATTTCTGCTCTATTCAACAGAGATTTGATTATGAGCTCAGTCTAACAGAAGCTTCTACGCGTTGAGATTCAGTACAGTACCATTAAGATTCTACTGTTCTGCATAGAAGCCTAAACCTTCTGAAAGTTGAAAAATGAGCGATAATTACTATGTACCAAAACCATATATTGGGAATCCACCCATGTTTGATGGTAAAAATTTTTCCAATTGGAAAATTCGAATGAGTGCCTTTGTAGATGCAATCGATGATGATTTGTGGTCGTTCATAGAAGATGGTCCACCTCTTCTACCGATTGAACTACAAACTGGTCTTGATGATCATCCTACACGTGAGTGCCTTAGGATCAAACGACTCACTAAAACGGCTAAGTACTTAATGTTTAGTGCTATGTCGGAAAGTGAATTCGCTAAAGTCTCTACTTGCACTTCGGGTAAAGAAATCTGGGATAAACTTGTCACCATGTATGTTGGGACAAATCAGATTAGAGAAATCAAGGTGAATTTCTTAATTCATCAATATGAGAATTTTACCCTGAAAGGAGAAGAATCTGTAGAACAAATGTTCCAGAGACTTAACCTCCTAGCAGATGCATTAAGTCATTTAGGCAAACATTATACTAATTCTGAATTAGTAAGAAAGGTTCTAGGAATTTTACCCAAATCTTGGGAAGCCAAGAAAACGGCTATTGAGGAAGCTAAGGATCTTCCTACTCGTCGATTAGATCAGCTAATGAGCTCCTTAATGTCATATGAAATGGAGAGAACCTCTTAATCTGATGTGAAAAGAGCTTCAATAGCCTTCAAAGCATCAGAAGCACCAACAGAAAATTATGACAATGAGGCAGAAATCGATTTGGACGATGAACTCGCTATGATTTCTAAACGCCTTCTGCGGTTCGCCTCCAAAAGACGTTTGAATAAGAGAAATTAGAAACGTGAAAAGCTATCTGATCTTAAGATGATCAGATGCTATGAGTGCAATAAGAAGGGACATTTCAAGTATGATTGTCCTTTACTTAAGGAGAAGAAAAAACCTTCTGTCCAAATCAAACCCAAGAAAGCAATGATTTGTTGGGCAGATATTGAAGATTCTGATAATGAGGAAGAACAAGCACTAATGTGCATAACTACTCACACTGAATCTCAAAACTCTGTAGAAAGTCAATTCTGTTTTTAAACAGAAGCTACAGAAAGTGAATGGTATCTGGACAGTGGCTGCTCAAGGCACATAACCGGAGATCCATCTAAATTTTCGAAGCTGACTTTACAGAACGAAGGTTTTGTTAAATTCGGTGACAATAGCAAAGGCTCTGTCATCGGATTAGGAACTATTGGAAGTCCTGACTCTATGGTTATAGAAGAGGTTCTGTTGATTACATAACTTAAACATAACCTACTGAGCATTAACCAGCTTTGTGACAAAGGCTATACTATAACATTTGATCAAGATAAATGTTCTGGTACACTAAACAATGAAGCCCGCTTCATTGGAAATCAGAAAAGGAACATCTATACTTTAACACAGGAGAGCTACTGTGCTACAGAAAGCTGTCTTCTGTCTGTCAAAGATGAAACTAATCTTTGGCATAGAAGGTTATGACATTCCATCCTATAATTGCTATCCAAGCTTGCTAGAAAAGAATTGGTAAAAGGCTTGCCTAATATCAAATTTGGGCAAGACAACTTCTGTGAAGCTTGTTCACTTGGTAAGCAAACTAAATCATCATTAAAGTCTAAGAATGAGATTTCTACTACTCAGACCTTGGAACTTCTAGATATGGATCTATTTGATCCGACTAGAGTTCGAAGTATTGGTGGTAGAATATACTGTCTAGTAGTAGATGATGACTACCCTAGATACACATGGGTTAACTTTTTGACTCATAAAAGCGATGCATTTGAATCTTTCATTAAGCTCGAACGGATGCTACTCGAACGGATCATGGTACATGGTTTGATTCGCTACCTTCTGTGATGAAGATGGTATCGATCACAACTTCTCTGCTCCTTACACTCCTCAAAAAAATGGAGTCGCACAAAGGAAAAATCGAACCCTTATAGACATGGCTAGAACCATGATTTGTGAGTGCAATGTTCCACAGAACCTTTGCGCTGAAGTAGTGAATACAGCCTGCTATATCTCTAATAGAGTACTACTAAGACCTAAATTAGAGAAAACTCCCTATCAACTATACAGGGGTGAATACCGAATATTTCCTATTTTCATGCCTTTGGAAGTCCATGTTTTATACTGAGACCTTCTAAGGACAATCTCGGGAAATTTGATGCTAAATCAGATGAAGGTATCTTTTTAGGATACTCACTGTCTAGCAAAGCCTATAGAGTCCTTAACACAAGGACTTCTACAATAGAATAGTCAATTAATGTAAAAATTAATGACTCACAAATAGAAGATAATACTAATCAAGTAATATCTTTTGAACCTACTGAAATCTCTGTAGAACCCAAACCTTTGAAGGAAGGAAGAGAAGGCAACGAACATTCTCTTCACAATTCGCGAAGAGAATCTGAAGAAACTGTTGAAAATTTTCCAGAAGTATCATCTTCAAAGAATAATCAACGGAATGATATAAGAGCATCTGCTTTATATCAAAAACGACATCCTATTGATCAAGTCATAGGAGACTTTGATAGAGGCATTCAGACGAGATGTTCTGTAAACGCTTACTATGAACATTCTGCAGTTCTTTGACAGAAAGAACCAGATGCAATAGATGAAGCTCTCTAGATGATCCAGATTGGATCCTTGCAATACAAGAGGAGTTAAATCAATTCGAAAGGAACAAAGTGTGGACACTTGTCCCTAAACCTGATAACCGTTCCATTATTGGAACTAAATGGGTATTCAGGAATAAACTCAATGAGTCAGGTGCTATTGTAAGAAACAAAGCACGACGAGAGGGTATTGACTTTGATGAGACGTTCGCTCCTGTAGCACGTTTAGAAGCAATCAGGCTACTGTTAGCTTATGCTTGCTACAACAACTTCAAGTTGCATCAAATGGACGTGAAAAGTGCTTTTCTCAATGGAGAAATCATAGAAGAGGTATACGTAAGTCAACCTCCTGGATTTGAAGATCCACAGCACAAGAATCACGTTTATAGACTTTCCAAGACTCTATACGGTCTAAAACAGGTGCCTAGAGCATGGTATGAGAGACTTAGCTCTTTTCTTATTGAAAAGGGCTATAAAAGAGGAAGAGTAGATACCACTCTCTTTCTCAAACACAGAAGTGATCATTTAGTAGTTGTCCAAATCTTTGTCGATGACATTATCTTTGGATCAACGGATGTGTACAGAATTCTCTGAACTCATGACAAGTGAGTTCGAGATGAGCATGATAGGTGAAGTTACGTTCTTCCTCGGCCTACAAATTCAGCAAACTGATGAAGGTACTTTCTTGCATAAAGAGAAGTACACTAAGTAACTCCCAAAAAAATTTGGCCTAGAGGGTTCTAAGCCTTTGTCTACTCCAATGGTTATAAGTGCCAAGATAGACAAGGACGAAAATGGTAAAGAAGTAGATAACAAGCTTTACAGAAGCATGATTGGCTCTCTTCTGTATCTTTCTGCTTCTAGACCAGACATACTATTTAGTGTATGTCTCTGTGCTAGATATCAATCAGCACCTAAAGAGTCTCATCTGATAATGGTTAAGAGAATCTTTAGATATTTACAAGGTTATGTAAATCTTGGCATATGGTATTCCAAGAGATCAGACTTCATTTTCATTGGTTACTCAGATGCTGACTTTGCAGGATGTAAGATCGACAGAAAAAGTACTAGTGGTACTTGTCAGCTAATGGGAAACATGTTAATTTCATGGTTTTCCAAGAAGCAGACTTCTGTTGCTCTATCCACTGCAGAAGCCGAGTATATAGCAGCTGCAAGCTATTGTGCTCAACTTCTATGGATGAAACAGCAACTTGAGGACTATGGTATCTCATTTGCTGAAATTCCGATCATGTGTGATAATACTAGTGCGACTCAATTAACGTGCAACCCAGTTTATCACTCACGATCAAAACACATAGAACTCATACATCATTTTCTGAGGGATAATGTACAACAAGGTTCTGTAAGCGTAGAATACGTTAATACAGACAAGCAATTGGCTGACATTTTCGCCAAACCCCTTGATAAGGAGAAATTCTTCTCTTTCAGGAATGAATTGGGGATTTGTTATTCATTTTAAATAACAGATACGTTGTACAACAGGTTCAACGTTTTGTATTAAATATCTTTCGAAATTTTAATTCGAAATGTATTTTTCAAAAGAGTACTCTGGAGAATATTATTCTAATGAAAATCTTGTCAAGAAAGAGTCCTTTTCATTAACATAGATTCTCACAGAAACTACACATAGAAGGTTATACCTTATATATGGGTTAAATCGATACTTATACTTCGATGATAACCAAATATATTCCTTAATTAAGTGAATATATGATGAGAAAGTCTTAAGTGATATTTTTCATATTTTCTAAATAAATCTTGGAGGAATATTTCAATATGTCCTCTATAGAAGCTTGAAACAGAAAGTAAATCTTCTGTCCGAATGCATATCTTTATTTCAAGAAAATTTGAGAAAATCTTATCTAATTTATCTCTCATCACGTCAAGAATCATTGATCTTGATTAAAATTGGGAAGTTACGATTTTATTGGGAAAATTTTCTCAAATTATCAATTTTAGGAAATAAAATAAAATATTATATTTTTTCCTAAACCAGATTGACGCTTATATATGTTCTCACGTTTTTCAATCGTGGTTCCCTACCACAGTCGAAACTCACCTGAGAAACCCTAGAAAGCAAGGCCGATCCTTCCCTACTCCCTAATCGCTCAAATCACCCCTGGCAAATGGCATCGAAGAGCAAGGTTGGAACTCGCTGCTCATTTTCTCTCTCTGTCATGCCTCCATCGGCTGAGCCTCAACCAGCCACCCCCGTGATTCCTACTGTTAATGAGGAAATCGCACCCTGGAACCAGAAATCGCCGAGTACTCGCTGGTCGAGGCCAAAGAGATCTCCAACATCGCTGCCGAAGTACAGCAGGAAGAAACCCCTGTTTCCAAGGAGAACCTTACACCGGAGGACTCTCTGGAGGAACCTGCTATTGATGCTCACGAAGTGTCTGATCCTGCTACTGATCTCGTCTTGGAGGATGAGAACCCTCTGGAGAACGCTGATCTGGGTCAGGAAGATGAAACCCATGTCAGAGACGAGGTTTCCTCTAAGGATGATGCGGACAAGGTGCAGGAGGATACACCCCTGACGGTCGCTCCCAAACCTTATGTGTCTCCCAATACTAAGCTGAAGGGCAAGCCTATTGTTGTGGAACCTGTCCCTGCAAAAGTCAAGCGTTCAACATCAGTCATAGATTCTGGGAGTGTATCTTCTAGAGCACGACACAAGCGCAAGAGTCCCGAGGCTGTGAGTAAGTCCATGAAGCAAGAAGTCTTCAAATGTCTTCACACTCAGGTATCATCTTCTATCTCCCAAACGGAAATAGATCAGGTTGTTAATCCAAAAGCTGTACCCTCCTGTGATTTTGCAAGTAGGCAACTTGCTGCGATTAAGCACTTGGATTTCAGCTGGTTCACTGCAAATGGCATGGATATCACACCCATGCATGAGAAGTTGGGTTTGAAAGGTTTCTGTGAAACTTATGTTGAGGTTGCTGTAACCAGGATCCGATAGTTCTATGCAAACCTCACCTCCTACAAAACTAACAATTTTGTTACGTATGTTAGGACTGTGGTTAATGGCATCACTCTGGTCTACTCTGTCCATGACGTGAATACTTGGTTCGGCTGCTCAGAACACCATGTTCTTCAATTGCCAAACAAGAATCAGTCATATAGTGGGATCCTTGGATCAAAAGTGAAAGTGCCACAGTACCTTGAGTCTGCTGCTTTGGAGCTTCCCAAGAGGATTCTCCATCGATCAGTGATCTTCTGTCTCCTACCACGGATAGGAAGCGTGGATGCGGTGACTCCCAGGGATGCTCAGATTATAGAGCACCTGCTGTCGGGAAGACCGTTCAACCTAGGAGCGCTTGTTTTTGGTCACATGGAAGCATGAGTAAAAGCAAAGGACAAAGCCCTCCCCTATGGTCATGTGGTTGCTGCTCTCCTCCGACTTCATGGAATTAATCCAAATCCTGCCACCGCACTTAAAAAATGGCGGGTCGGGAATTTTGGCAGACAAATTATTGCAAGCATGCAATACGTGAAGACTCGGAGTGGCTGGGTCCAGAAATCTAAGGGAAAAGAAAGTCGACAAAAGGAAGCACCTGCTACTTCTGAAAAGACTGGACTTGCTGCTGAGAAGGCTGTAGTTCCACCTGTTCCAACACTGGATCACCCTCGCGAACCTCCTCCTCACTGTCTAATCTCACCAAAGATGTGCAGCGACAGCTTATTGCACTAACAGAGGAACTTAATGTCCTCAAGGAGAAGGTTGCTGAGTTGGTCATCACTGTTGCACGTCAGGATTAGCTCCTCCGTTACAATTTGCAATGATGTGTTCTGTTTACTTTACAACACCTTAGATCAGATCCTGTAGGATCTTAATGGTCATATTAACATGTGTGCCTCATCTTGGGATGAACTATTTTAAATTTTTGCAGCATTATCTTCCTTCCATTCTTTTTGATATGACAAAAGGGGGAGAGATTTTAGAGAACGTTGAAAGATAGTAAGTAACAATCAAGGGGGAGATAACACAGAGATATAGCGTATGCTAATTCTCAAAACCATAAGAATTCTTGTGATATTTAGTGGCATAGAAGGACAAACCTACTATGAGGTATATTAACCTTCTATGAAGGTATGCAAAATTTGAGCACAACTCATTTTTGCTGGGAGTGGAGAAGCATATGCTACTGTCGGGCTAAACACACAGGAGCCTTGTCCCTGTGATCTATTTAAGCTATATGCTTACACAGAAGCTTTTTCACTCTGCAAAAGTAAAAGCGTGTTGAAGCTTCTATAAAGTGTCAAACCCTTATCGTCTGTATTTGAGGGGGAGTTTTATACGTCATCTTGTATGAACATATCTCCTATGGATGAATGTTTTGTCATCATCAAAAAAGGGGAGATTGTTGAAAAGATTTTGATGATGAGTGAAACAGTAGGTTTGACTTGCTATATCACGATAAGCTGTAACTCCTATAACGAAGATATGCTTCGTAATAAAGGAAAAATAGCACGATAATATTTTCTACTTCCCAATGATCATTTTAGAATCAAATGGCGTGATTAGAAAATATTTTCTATAAATAGATAGTTAAATAATTAATTAATTGTTAATTAATTATTGATTATCTTAATTATTTTATTAATTCAAAAAGGAAATATTCTTAGGAATATTATTTGGATTAATATTAAATAGTTATCTGATAAAACAAATGTTTGAAAGTCAAAAATAAAATATTTCCTAATCAAGGAAATTATTTTGTTATTTTTGGCAACTTCTATCTAACATTCTCTAAAATATTAGGTTATTTAGAAACCACTCTCAAACAATGTTTCCAGATCAATTTCGTCCAAATATAGTGAAAATCTTATTTGGAACGAATTATGTCAATTTTGAAATAATTAATTGATTATTTCCTTGTATAGAAGGTTGATTCGCTATGCTGGCCGAAGCTTCTATAGTGTTATACCTCGGGGTTAATACATCCATTTAATACAAAATTATTTTTGGATAGTCCCCAACGGATAAATACACAAGTCCATGATTTGGAAATAAAATATTTTTTCTTTCCAACTATAGAAGGTTGCTGATCGAATCTGGCTCCAACCTTCTGTAAGGCAGATATCTTGTGATTGGATAATCCTATTAATGTGAAATCAATCAGACATTGTTCCCAAATGTTTATATACTATGGGAATGAATCTGGACGTAATTTATTTTTATAAGAATAAATTTCCTTAACAATAGTATGTCTGAACAACTATATAAGAGAGAAAACAAAAAAAAGAGAAGATTTTGAGCGTGGCGAGTGTTCTCGCAGGAGGTGCCTACAGCGAGTTGAGCGTCGGTGAAGCCGCTCCGGTGACGTCGTTGCGTACGGATCTGAGGGACTCGACCGGAACTTTGTCCGCGACGTCGGACTGCGTGCACCAGGGCGTGGGGAGAAGGTTCGTTGGTTGGCGAGTCAGCGTACAGAGTTGGTCGGGCAGAAGGAGTCCGTAGCAGGCGTTCAGTGGTGTGGGACCTCCAACCTTCTGTAGTTGGTTATTTTGTTGTCTGTGTGTTTGCAAGAGGTGTGCATTGGTGAAGCCACTCCGTAGGCGTCGTTGGCTGTGAATCCAAAGCACTTGGCCGGGAAAGCTGTCCGTAACGCCAGGTGGGTGTACAGCAGGTCCAAGAGAAGGTTTCTGCAGCAGGCGTAAGTGGTGACGGCTGCAGCCTCCTGTAGATGGTTATCTTTATTTGTTTTGCAGATTATATCAAAAACACAAAAGGAGAAGCTTTTTAGAGACGTCCAAACACTTGGAGAAAGCGTCATTGAATCTATTCGCTGATCCACAGAAGCGACAGTCCGCTACAGCGTCACAGAAGGCTGAAGCTTCCAGCCAAGGTTATGTGCTCACACAAGTCTGGTTGATTTCCTTGTGATTCGACCTAGACTCATCCTACACATGTCTTTCTTCGTGTCGAGTGGATTCGGTCCAGTCAATATAGGCAATTTCGTAGCCTTGACGAATCAAACCGGTCTCCTCGTACATAGTCAAACTAGAAGGTTTCCACCCTGCTCCGGCAATCCAGTCTCCGTAACTCTCACCATGTGGATGTAGCTGGCTAAGACTAACAAGTCCGATTTTACTTGAGATCATCTGACCCCAGTTTTTCATTAAGTTATTTCAATTTTGGTGCCGTGATTTTCGCAGAGTAACCCTGTATATGATTATGGTCAACATCAAAATTTAACTAAGCTTTAACAAAATCTTTCTTCGCAGCTTATCCTTCTCATTTATGTCGACTGTATAATTTCTATAATAAATAAATAAATACTTAGTGCGGACAGAAAACATTAAACCACCAAATCATTCATGAGAATTTAAAAAAAAAAAAAACAACAACAATGCTTCTATTAATACAAAAGAAAAAGTGTGATGATTTTGGGAGTTCTGTTACACTAAGAGGGGGGTGAATTAGTGTTAAAGTCCAATTAAGGATATTTAACTCCTTTTCGATTAACCCCGCAGCGGAAGAAAGCTTCTGTGCCACAGAACCTTAGAGATAGGTTTCTGTAAAACAGAACGTTGGATTGTGATTGCGATTTGTTTGAAGTACGCAAGACTTTTATAGTGGTTCGGCAAATCGCCTATTCCACTCTTCACCCAGAAACTTGGATGGTTTCCACTCAATTGTATCTCAATATAGATTACACAATCGATAGCAAATAGAGCTAATCAGAAAGTTCTTCACTGTAGAAGTCTGAGTGGCGGAGCATAGACCAGAAGGTTCTGTACCGTAGAACTTGTTACACAGCACAGACCAGAAGGTTCTGTACCGTGGAACTCTGAGTGAAAGATCACAGACCAGAAGGTTCTGTGTTGTAAATGTCAATCCACTATAGACCAGAAGGTTCTATGTAGGAAGTGACTTGATAAGTACAGACCGTAAGGTTCTGCACTGAAGTAGATTCACAGACCCGAAGGTTCTGCACTATAGTAACTCAATGCACACGTTAGTGTGACTAACAAAGTAACCAATGCGCAATCCCCTCAAGGACAACGACTTCGTGGCGTACCCCACGCGAGCACGTAGCGAACCCTACGCAGGCAGACAGCGACCCCTGTCCAAGGATGGATTTTCACTCCGGCGGCTCCACACGACCTGCACGATCTCCTCGAGATAGCGACTATGTGGCGTACCCCACACAAGCACGTAGCATACCCTATGCAAGCACGCAGCAGACCCTGCGCAAGCACGTGGCAAACCCCAGGCAAGCAGACGGCAACCTCCGTCCTAGGTACCTGCACACACAGAATGTTACACTACAGAAGCTGGTTAGTCCCTCACCTTCTGTGCTCTCGGGGTATCTGCCCTTCTCTCCGGTCCACCGCACGTTGGCACACGACACCCAGCCGTGCTATCCACCAACGTCTCCTGCAGCTTCCAACCGAGTCCCTCGTGGCCCCCGAGTCACTCTCCCAGAAGACTTCACCAATGATGCAGCCTTCTACAGGTAGCTTCCCTCGTGCGTGACTAACAAAACTCGAAACTAAAACCTTACGCTATCAGAATACAAGAAGGATTCGTTCCTCTGTTTTTCGTGTATTTGAAAGCATGAACTAATGTCCTATTAATACACAAAGACAAAAATGCTAAGTGTAGAAGGTAATCTGACGAATCAACCTTCTGCAGAACAAGGAAAGTAAAAGATTAGATTATAATACAATATTTAATTTACAAATACGTTGCACTAGGCATATATTCTTTAGGTAAACGTATCAAATCAAATTAATAATAATTTGATGATTGTTTCCACGAATATTGCGTCACAGAAGGTTCTGATTTGTCAGCAGCCTTCTACAAATGGAAATAATCAAAGATTAACTTCCTTAATGATTTAACACGATATCATTCTATTCAAGATACTTAAGTGATTGTATCTAGACAGATGACGTGGATAAACATCCTAGGTAACGGGTCTTGGTGATCGGATGGATTCACAGAAGGTTGAAACAACCTTGCAGAATGTTACCATAAATAGAAGATTATATTTCCTCCAATGGAAATATATTATTCTATTTTATTTCTTTGGCAATGATTTCGATCAGATAATTAACCTGATCATATTGGATAATTCCCATGGAATATTCCCACTTAATTTCGTAATTAATTATTAATTTCAAAAATATTTCCTTACAGAAGGTTCCTGTCAGGATTAGCTTCTGTCGTGTAGAGGGTTGACTTCTGCTTTGCAGAAGGTCATTGCTCATCATCAAAACACCTCAACAAGTTCATTCATATCAAACATAAGATTTTTACAATAAATAAACAAGATTAATGGAGTTAATTTATCGGCCCTAAAATACATAGAATAATTTGTACGCCCTAAAAGCATTAAGATGAAAATTTTAATGATAAAATTCGTATATTAGCATACTTTAGCTTTTGCGGTACAATAAATAAGACATTTTGTTTTTATTTTATAATTTTACAAAAAGCAAGACGTTTGCATAATCTTTTTTACTAAAGAAACACAATTAAAAAAACAATAAGAAGTCCATGGCAGCTAGTTTCAAAAGAGAAACGAGTAATGTTTGATTGAATTTCTATGTAAAGAAAGTTAATGGCGTGTATTAAATGTAATTTATTTCCTTATCTTGTCTTTTCAATGGGTAAGAATCCTTTTCTTCTTGGCGGAATGGATATTTTCAAGCATATCTCTTTTCTTTTAAACCCTCGACAACCAGAAAAAAAGTCATGGCCATGTTTAATTTAAAGTAGATTATTAGAAACGACAATGTCAAAAAATGGTAATGTTTTGACTACGCCATTAAAATACAACCTTAAAAAAATGTATGGATTACCAAATTATCTTTCCAATACATAATATAAGTATACACCTTTTTTTTGGTGCTGTGTAAAAAGGAGCCATGGATTTGAACAAGGCATATGGGGTGTTTGTTCTATTGTTATTCATCGCGTCCTTTCTTCCAAGTCATTAACTCCGCCAAGATTATCCACTCGAGGCGGTCGAGCATCACCTGACGGCTTCAAATAAACTGCGCCTATTTCTAACACGGGAGTGATAGACTGCATCGACATATACGAAACAGTCGGCTCTAGATAATCCACTGTTCAAGGATCATCAAATTTCATTCATTTTTTTGCTTCGCATCGTTACAAAAACTAATTTTAAAAAATACATGATGTAGATGGGTGAAGCATATCGATTTGTTATTTTTAGATATTATAGAATAAGAAAAAATATACAGTTTACAAAGGCAAAAAATTGCTAAATATGTAAAAAACACAACTTAACTAAATCACTAAATTTAAAGCACATTAAGTGCCTATCCATCATAAATAAGAGACCTCGGGCAACTCCCTCTTTTTTTGATAATTTGTGCCACACACATACATCCCAATATTTTTATTTTGTATTTGAAACTTTATTATTAAATAATTAATTCATCTTGGTTTTTTCTGTTTGGGTTACTCAGACATAATAAATTCATGTAGTTTAAAGCATAAATAATTTATGGAACTCTACCCGCAGTTATTAAGCATCAGAAAGGAGGTAAAGGGGAGAGCCTTCAACCAGGTCCCGATGGCGCGATTAATAAGTTCAGCTCTTGGTCTCCAATGATTAATAACATACAATTGGGACAGAGTGATCAGGGAAGCTGGGAAGTTGTAGAAAACTTCACATTGCGGATCTGTTTGAAGATGCATCTACGACACTGTTGTCTAATCTCGTGGAGAAACGGAGGCAACTCACTCAAACTGTGAGGAGATGTGTGTCGGAGTGAGATCATATCCGGCGGTCTTTGAATGGAAGGACTTTGATCCGTCATGCTGCTAATATCCCTCGAAATTTAGTAACGTTTTCCAGGTCCTTCTTTGCTGATATTATCGGTGGATCAACGCGAAACCTCCCTGGCCTTTGATGCTCATGATTTTGGAATTTCCTGGTTTTGACCCTGTTAGGATATCTTCGCCATACATTTTAGATTATGCTTCTGGAACTTGTAATAAGATTTTTAAACCTTACTTGCCCTTACTATTGAAGTTAAATGAAGAAAGAATCATTTATACAAAGATAACAAATGCCAGAATTTATTTATTTTTATTTTATAAAATGACTATTGATATTCAACCTTATTGAATGAATAAATAAGGAGATGGGTTAAGAAAAAACATAGTCGATTTTGAACATTAATTACTTTCATTTATAAAGTAATTTTCAAGTAAAAATTTCCAATTCACCCCCCCCCCCCCGCCCCTTCAACTTAAAGCACCGAATTAAAATACTTTTCAAAATCGAAAAATTGTTAGGACTCAGTTTTGATGTTCTCACTCAGTTTATATTCAAAATTTCGATTTAGAGTATACTTTCTCCTTTCCATGTTCAAAGAAATGTGTTGGATCGTGAAAAGTTGGAATCGCAAAAATTTAAAAATTATATATTACGAGTGAAGTTTTGAATATGTAAGATGTTAATGAATACGTAGAGATGATAGTAATCTTTTCGTCTACCAAAACCAATAATCTACTATAAGAAAAAAATCGCCTTAGTAAATGTTTTTTTTTCTTTTAAAGACAATAAAAGTTTTGCATGGACGGTCCACAGACACCTAATCAAACACAAATTATACACGCAGGAGGAGGATATGAGACACCCTGTTCACATATTACATCTAGAGGAATGACAAGTCCTGTCGGCTAAATCCCCTGCCAGACAGGGCCTCAACTTCACTGGTTCCCTCATCCCCAGCAGGAAATATTGAAGGTCCTTTGAGATCGTCGTACTCCAGGAAGTCACCTTCGGAGATGATGCGAGAGGCCTCCTGGTTCACGGCAGTCAGGAAGGGGCAGTTGTTCGCGTGGTTTTGTAAGTCACGCGAGGGGAATGGATCACCGGTCTGTAAAAAAAAAAAAAGCTAATGTCTTACGAAAGGACTTTGAATGAATAGCAAAAGGCATCAAGATTCGGACAAACCAAGTGATCGCTAGAAGCTTTCCCGATTCTGCATATTGAGACAGTCTCCTGCACACAGAAGAGCTCGGTTAGATCTTTGAGAGGTCGGAGTGTTCTCGTGCTTTTAGCTTGAGATCCATTACTTACATTGGATACGGTAATCGTATACTGTGTCATTATCCAATCTGTCTCCTGGCCATCCCCTTCACAGAATACCCTGGTGGTTTAATTCACCGGCAGTCCCACGAACGTGACATGTTGAGGTTCCCCTTTCGACTTCCAGGAGGCCGCTTCCGAATCTCTGGCAACACCCGAGCCAACGAGATACCACGCATGCTCTGACGTAAGAAGAAAGAGGCAGCCGGGTGGATTTTTAGCAAGCATGTTTTTGTTTTCTCCCCGGCGGGGGCCCTGTACTGTAAAAGCATTCGCTTCGGATCATACCTCTCAAGTCTTCAGGGTGGTTCTGCAAGGGGTTTTTGTCAGCATCGGAGTTGACGGGGCATGTGCGGAAGAATCGTCCCATCTCCACAGCGATGGAAGGGTTATCCACCCACGAGCGAGCACCCTGTTACAGACCGGAAAAGAGGGCATACTGGTGAATCGACAGGCCAACAAACAGGACGGGTGGGGGGAATTCCCTGAGGTGATGATGGTGAAAAGCACAGCTGCTTGTAAACTGACTCGCCCAGCCACTTTGGCTTTCAAGAAAATGATGCCCAAGTACTAAATAACAATATCAAACACCCAAGCCAAAATACATTTCTGACAAAGTCGGCCTCCTTGGACATGGGGTCAAACATTCCGGACAAGTAGAAAGACCATAAGGATAACAACTGCAACACATAACTCGGCCTGAGTGAAAAATATTCAACGTGTAAGTTCATCACTAAGTCCTGCAAAATGTGAAAATTTGCTTTTAACAGTGATCTAGCAAATACGTCTGATATCAAGCCTCACACTATCCTTTTAGAATTTATTTGCCGGATCGCTGCGGCCGATCTCCTCATCCTATCATTTTGCGTAGATCGAGAGGAATTCTTGTTTTTTGTGGGATCTAGGATAATATTTTCTTTCTAGACACAGCCGGCCAACTTGGGGAGGAAGAAGTAATACCAGAAATCTTAAATTATTATGTGTGCGGCCGAGACATTTCCTGCCGCCAGCTGCGTACCTGTTGAATATCATTAACCAAGACTATCAAGACAAGACAAGAGATGGGAGAAGAACAGAAAAAAAAGCCAAACAGGATGAAAAGTATTCATTGTTATTCTTGAACCATGGCATGTTTTTCTCCTTCATTTTCGACTGGCGTGTTCAGACCCTGAATCCCTACGCAAAACCGGAATCTAACAAACCGACTCCCGCGCCGCGACGCAAAAATGTGTGCATTTTCATTATTTGTGTTCATATTGCAACAAACTTGAGTTCACGTAAAAAAATAGAAGTGAGTGTTCGTGTTCATACGCTCTTACTTTTGTTCTTTACATTACTATCTATTTAAAGTTTTGGTGACCACGTATCTTTAACTCTGTATTAGTCCTCATTATATCGTAACGTGTTGTTCGGTCGGCATAATAATACAATTTGGCCTCACCTACCTAATTTTTCTAGCTCCGCCACTGACTGCAACCGATGTACACCATATCAATTTGCGTGGATCGACCTTATCCATTTAATTGGTAGTTGCCGTCAGGTGTTCTCGAGGAGGAATTGGGGGATTTCGGGGGTTAGGATAATGTTTTCTTTTTGGACAGAAAAGAAACAGGCGGTGACTTGTGGAGCAAGTAGCACTACGAGCAACACCCGACGACCTAAACGAATGAGTCTCATTAAATATAAAATAGTAGCCACATGAAATATTCATTGTTATTCCAGCATTAGTCTCTCCATCCTTGACTGAAATCTAACAAATTCGACGCCCGCGTGTTGACATGATAGACTATTTTGGGCCTGGTTTCTGACGAAGCCCACAACAGACGCAGCGCCCATGAGAGAAAGGACAAGACACTCACACCAGACCTACAGTTCTAGTCTACGCAGACTACACGATTGGGTGGTGATCCTGAGATCAGTGGGAGTCTACGGCCCGCGTCTACACGGGTCACACATCTCAAAGGCCGAATCGTTATCTCTAAAATCAGTAGGGTCTACAACCCACGTCCGCTCATTTTGCACGTCTTAAAGGACGGTTTATTAACCCCGAAATCAATGGAGCCTACAACCCACGTCCACACAAGTGGCACGTCTTAGAAGACAGTTGTTGGCTCCCAGATCCTCGGGGTGGTTAAGATTAGAGGATCTTTAGAGGTCGTAACATACCGAGTATAAAAGGGAGTAGATCTTCCTTGGAAACATCATGATCAAATCAGCCAACAGAAGCTTATCTTGCTCGTCACCCCTTAAATTAGGATTCCCCGACCTTGGCGAAACCCTTAAGGTTTCATTGGTCTTCACCTCCACCGTCAGAGTGAGCAACCGTAGCTCCGACAGCCAAACTCTGCCATCACTTCCACCATCAGAGTGAGCAACCGTAGCTCTGGTACCCAAACTCCGCCATCACTTCCACCATCAGAGTGAGCAACCGTAGCTCTGGTACCCAAACTCCGCCTACACTTCCACCATCAGAGTGAGCAACCGTAGCTATGGTAACAAATCCCCGCCAGCACTCCAATGCCAGGACGAGCCACCGTAGTCCCGGTACACGATTCCGCCTTCGGCACCGCCACCAGGGTGAGCAACCGTAGCCTTGGTATCCACGTCCGCCTCAACATTCGCCGTCCACCATGCCCAGCAACCAAGTTTCGCCATCCAGGGAGCGCAAGTCTACAGTGCTCTGTTATCAACTTTAAGATGTCGTTGCCCGGATTCTCAAGTCCACAGTCCCTAGCGAAAAGTCTACGACGTCCCCATCGCCCAGACTTGCAAGACTGCAGCGTTCAGTAGCAAGTCTACAACCCCGTCCTGAGTCTACAGCACCCAGTAGCAAGCCTACAACCTTGCCCTGCCACCCTTATTTTATTTTTATGGCTGTAAGTACTTTTTACTTATTGTAAGACTGCTTATATTCAATTCAATTTCATTCATTTACTTACTGACGACCACATCTACATTACCTGTGAGTATTATTGCCAAATATTTCCGACGTGATCCGTTTTTGACGCGAACACGTTTTTAGCGACCACAGTGGGAGACTTGAAACTTAAAGTTTATAGATGGCAAAAAGTACCAGGAGTGGAGCTAATCACGACCCTCCACCTCCATTAGATGGAGATGATCAGCTTATAGCGAGAGACTTAAATGTCGAGAACGCGGGCCTAGGAAGCCAAGAAACTACGAATCTACCTGATTCCGGGGTACATACCCCTTCTGAGTTCATATCCAGGCTTGAATTCCATAAAGAATTCAATGATATGTGGAGCCTAATGGACAAACATATCACTAGATTGCAAGACAATATGGCTCAGATTTTGGAGCAACTAAGTGCTTTGAATAGGCCAAATGCCGCTACAAAGCCAAGTGTCCCCGTAGACAGGGAGAATTCTTTCATGGGAGACGCCCGGCGCGCAAAGAGGCGCAATGTGTCGTTCTAGGAGGATGAGCCATGGAGCGACGCCAACCAACGCACTACAGAGGTTTGCATAGGGACAGGATGTCCCCATCAAGGCCTACTACCTCTCGGTCTCCTACATCTTGAAGGGAAAATGCTGTGTATGCAGTGAACCCTTAGACGAGGACGTAGAGGCCCAGGGTGAGACGAACAGATATGCAAGTGGCATACCCCCTCGCTGACCTGGTAAAGCACTTGTAGAGGAGGTACCTCAAGGGGAAGCTCCAGCTATAGGGAGTCTACCACAGGCGGAAAGCATCTACACTTATGTCTCGGTAAACCCACAGCCACCTCGGACTGCAGCGAGGATGCCTTATCCCCCAGAGAAAGTGAGTCAGGACTATGTTCGAGAACAGTTCGATCGCGTTCCACCGCAAAATCTGAGGGAGACGATTGCTCAAGTCTTGGAGTAGATGGTACCTAGGGCTGTCAGGCAAGACAATCCTGTTCTATACAGGAGTCCATACCCTGCCTACATCGACAGAGACTTCCCCTACCCAAGGGATACAGAGTACCCGATTTTACCCGTTTTTCAGGGGAGGATGAGTTGACGCCCATAGAGCACATAGCCCGGTTCAATCATCAAGCAGGAGATGCTGCGGCTAATGATTTTTGGAAGCTAAAGTTATTCCTAAATTCACTCATAGGAGATGCTTTCACATGGTACACGAGTCTTCCTCCTGGGTCAGTAACATCATGGGCGGAAATGCAGTCTTTCTTTATGAAAGCATTTGCTTGACTAGACACACCCATGTCAATCTTTGAGGTGATGCGGCTTAAACAGACCGCTGGAGAACACCCAGGACAGTTCCTCATGCGTCTACGAAAGGCGCTGCTCCGCTGTAGACCTGCAATTCCTGAATGGGACTAGTTGATGATTGCGTTAAATGCGTTGTCTATGCCCTTCAAGAAAAAGCTACAGGGAGAAAGGTTTAATGATCTGTATGACTTGGCTAGGAGAGCAACTGAATACCATCAGTTACTGATGGAAGAGGCCCAGTCTAAACACGCTTATCAGTTGAAAAACCTTGTGGTAGGCATGGCCGAATTCGTGACAGGCGAAGCAACGGTTTGTGAATCTCTAGCAAGGAAAAACTCAAAAGCAAAAGCATCTCAGAAGTCTGGTGAAGAAAGAAAATATTCTTTCGACGTAGACAAGGCGGATGCAATTTTTGATTGGCTAGTCCAACGGAAGCAGATTAAGCTTAAACCGGGCCACAGAGCCCCCCAGACGGAAAGAGAGAAGACTGGGAATTATTGCAAATGGCATGGGTCGTTCACACATACGACCAGGGACTGTCTGTCATTCAGGAACATAATTCAAGACCTTATAGAGTCAAAGGAATTGTGCTTTCCTGAAGTAGACGAAGTCACTATGGTTGACGACAGACCTTTTGACGACGAGAAAGCTATTCATATGTTCGATGTTACTGATGTAGACATCAATTTCATCGAAACTAATACTGATTTTTCCCTACAGGACACAAAGATTCCCGAGGAGACCTTGGTGGTGAATGCCCTCTTCCAGCATTTGGCTGACAAGGGTGTAGTCACCTGTCCGATCAAGGAAGTAGCGCCCGGTCTCTGTTGCTTGCATATGGATGACACGCACACCACTGATAGATGCAATACGTTCAGGAAGTATCTGCAGAATAATCAGGGGGATGCCTGGTATGACTTGACCCCACTCGAGGAGGTAGCAATGGGAATAGTCTCCCCAAGTTCGCGGAGTGCTTCTAATAATTCACAAAGGGGATTCAAAAGCCCCCAAGTGCGGAGCATAAGCTAGCTACCCGGGAAGGAAGAGGTGGCCCCCATGGTCAAGGTAGAGCACCTGAACAACAGCTCCAACCTTTCACGCGTCCCAAACGACACCTGGAGTTTAACGACTCGTCCGTCCTGTAAGAGGCAAAGCCAGGACAGGAAAGGAACGGCCACTCCGGGGAATCTCGTTCTGGAGCTGTGGAGGGAGACGTACTTCGCAGAACCCAGCGGTCTGAAAGGCCGCAGGAGAAAGGGAGTAAGCCAAGACACGGAACGCCTAGAGTAGACATCCAGGCACTCCGGACAGGACCACCAATAGCCCAGTTCCTTGATAAAAGGATGCTCTGTCAGAAATGCAAGCTTATAACTCAGAACAGGATCCTGATCACTCAACTCTGCACCTCCTGTTGTGTCAACTACTTCCTCAAGCTTGTAGACTTGTCCTCAAACGGAGAAATTGTGGTCAAACCCGCGCACTCTACAGCCACAGGTACTAGCGAAACTAACACTTGTTTGGGATCGCAACAGGAACCAACGCGGACAGTAGTTGGATACAATCCATTCGTTGGAGACTTTGTCGAGGTATGTCAATCTTTCCTTGGTTCTAAGAGATCAAGGATAATTAAAGCGGTTAACTCTTTGAAATATTGGCAGAAAGCAGTTTGCAAGACCTCTTTGCCACCAAAGGCTCGAAAGAGAAGGGACAGACGTCTAAGTTACGTCGCTAAGAGGTCTAGGCCTACCCTCTCAGGGGCCGCTTTACCTGCCAGAGTGTCTACAAAGGGATCGAACACTGAAGCAGAGCATATTGAGTCTACAGACCACTTAGAAGGGCTTGGCTCAAGCTTCGATTATACCCCACTTCGGAGTGGAATCCCAAGTAATGTTTACGGCGAAAAAAGGCCAATCATGAGTTGCAACGCTCTCACCTTGCCTGTAGAGTTCGCCAATAATCAGAAAGTGAAACCCTACGAGGTAAGATGCCTCGTCCTTGTTCACCTGCTTATCTGGCAGGCTTCCCACTTCATTGGCTGGAGAAACCATCTGATAGCATGAAACAACACATGCACTCTTTATACATCACCGCTACCTTTGACGGTACTGTGGTGAGTCGGGTCCTTGTAGACAATGGAGCTACGATAAACGTGCTTCCTCTGTCCAGGTTTAAAATGCTTGGATATAAGCCTCATGACTTGGTTAAAACCAATCTCGCAGTGAGTGGTTTTAATGGTAGGAAATTTGAGTACTTAGGGGTTTTCTCTGTGCACCTTGAAGTGGGTCGCCAGGAAAGGGAAACTGATTTCTTTGTGATAGACATAATTCCTACTTTAATGCTTTGTTGGGCCGCGATTGGCTCCACAAAGCTATAGCTATTCCTTCTACTTTACATAGACAGTTGATGTTATGGATTGACTCTGAAGTTGAGATTATTAAGGCTGATGAGTTCTCTTTTTGTGACAAAGGTATAAGCTTGATGAGTACTCTTGCATGCAGAAACAAGAAAGACTGTCAAGGACCTCCCACTGGAGCAGCGCTATAAGCTTGGCGACCCTACTGTTGGACCCCTTGGTCAACCATCCGGAAAGTTTGACTACATTATAGACTACAGGACATCGCACCCTAAGCCGAAGACGGACCCAATCGTTCCAACTGGATGGGGAGATGAGCTTTCTATCAAGGATATAGAGGAGGTCCTACAAGAAGTCAATTCGGGAGAAAACCCTTTAAAGACGGACGGATCAAAAGAGGGTGAAGTTGAAAAGAACCAGCAAAACGCTGTCGCGGAGTTAGAGCCCGGTAGACTCCTAAAGGAAGGGACCTATAGACCAGAATAAAGGAGGAAACGAAACAGTCGCCGATGTCTTTCGACGACTTCAAGTCATTGCTGTAGACAACCTATCTCTTGGTTTTCAATAAACTCAAGAGCGCTTAGAGCGTCTAACACTTGTAGTAAGCCCGTGTCTACCGATTTAGGTGGAACCGAGGAACGTGAGTCTTTAATGACCCCATGCGACCCATTGATTAGCATTAATTTGAGAAGCGAGACTTCTCTCTCATTAGTTCTTCAGTAAGTAAATAACTTTTTGATGCTATTAAAGAAGTACTTGAAGAATTCAAGGACTGCTTCACCTGGGATTATACTGAGATGCCAGGTTTAGACCGTAGACTAGTAGAATACACCCTTCCCATCAAGAAGGATTTTAAGCCAGTTCAGCAGGCACCAAGGCGCATGACTAAGGAAGTAACGCAACTAGTCTTTGAAGAAGTTAAAAAGCTTTTTCGAGCAGGGTACATAAGGACCTCACGTTATACAGAATGGATTTCTAGCATTCTACCCGTCTTGAAAAAGAACGGCAAAATCAAAGTCTGTATAGACTTTAGGGATTTAAACCGTGCCACTCCAAAGGATGAATACACTATGCCCATCGCAGATGATCTTATAGACAAGACAACAGGGCATCAGATTATGTCATTCATGGATGGGCTCCCTAGTAACAACCAGATCTTCATCGCAGAGGAGGATATACATAAAACAGCATTCAGATGCCCCCTAGGAATATTCGAATGGGTAGTAATGCCGTTTGGACTAATAAACACTGATGCTACCTATCAACGAGCAATGAATGCTATATTTGATGCCTCTCTTGGCAAGACGGTGAAAGTCTACATTGATGATATAGTCGTCAAGTCGACAAAGGAAGAACTTCACGTTGACCATCTCAGGAATGCTTTCATGAAAATGAGAAAGCATCAGCATAAACTAAACCCGCTTAAATGCGCCTTTGGAGTTAACGTAGGGCAATTTTTGGGTTTCTTAGTACATCAACGCGGTATTGAAGTTGATCAGAACAAGGTAAAAGCCATACAAAACTTAGCAGCACCAAGAAGCAAAAATGAATTACAGGCTTTTCTTGTAAGGGTCAATTACCTGCGCAGGTTCATTGGAAATATCGCAGGAAAGACGGAGGCGTTTGCCAATCTTTTGAGGGGAAAAAGTGATTTTAGGTGGACTGAGAAACACGAAGAAGCATTCTACGCTTTGAAAAAGTATTTAACACATCCACCAGTTTTGATACCCCCTCAACACGGAAAACCTTTCATTCTCTATGTAGCTGCCACTGAAACAACCATAGGGGCTATGTTAGCCCAAATGGATCAAAACACACGTGAAAGGGCCGTTTATTACTTGTCAAGGCAATTGACACCAATCGAGGTCAGATATGCCCCGAAGGAAAAGTTGTGTCTATCAGTATTTTATGCCATCATGAAATTTAGACACTACAGCGGGAGCAGTGAAGTCTACGTCGTATCTAAGTCACCCATTATTAAATACTTCTTCGAGAGTCCATTACTGAGTGGACGAGTTAGCAAATGGAGCCTAATTCTGTCTCCATATGATCTGAGGTATAAGTCTCAACAGTCAGTCAAGGGACAAGCACTGGCTAATTGTCTAGTCGACCATGACCCAGCCTTGTCTATAGAACAAGAAGAGGCAACTGAAGAGGTCTGGCAGGCTTGGTTTGATGGTTCGTCCACTAAGAATGGAGCTGGGATAGGAGTTCATATAATATCCCCAATGGGTAAAGACATAAGGCTAGCTTTTCGTCTTCAGGTCATACCTACTAACAATGTTACGAAGTATGAAGCATTGATAACAGTATTGAAGGAGCTCATGGCACTAAAGGCAAAGCATGCCCGTGTCAACGGAGATTCTCGGTTAGTTATCAACCATGTTAACAAAGAATGCACCTGTCAAGGCAGGCTATCGCCCTATTTCGAGAAAGTTCAGCGGCTAGTCCCACGCTTTGAGGATATCACGTTTCAATTTGTAGGACATGAGGAAAATGTAGTGGCTAATAGCCTAGCATAGTTAGCGTCAGGGTACAAAAGCAGGGTAGAACAGGGTGACATACCTGAAATAGGTTCACATCTGCAGCCGGAGGCTAACATCATGGCGGTAGACATAATGAACCAGGATAAAGACTGGAGGAAACCGATAGTCGACTTTCTGTCAGACCCCAGTCGGGAAGCTAAACAGCGAATCAAAGTTCAAGCGCTGTCATATGTCCTCTTAGATGCTGTGCTCTATAGGAAGGATGCAAGTGGAGTCCTTTTAAGGTGCGCATACTTGGATGAGGCTACTCCAATAATGATGAAAACTCATGAGGGACTCTGTGAATCACACCAAGCAGGGGTAAAAATGTGTTGGATTATTCTTAGACATGGTTTTTACTGCCATCGATGATGAAAAATTGCATTGAAATGGCCAAGGGGTGTCAAGAATGCCAACGACATGGTCTTATAACTCGCGCCCCAGCAGCTGAACTTATGTGATCAAACCTTGGCCTTTCAGGACCTGGGCTTTAGATGTAATAGAGGAAATTCATCCTCACTCTAGTCGAGGGAATGCGTTTATCTTGGTAGAAACAGATTACTTCACCAACTGGGTAGAAGTGCAAGTCTACAAGAAAATTGACCATAATGAAGTCATAAGTTTTTTGCGGACTTGCATCATCTATCGATTCGGCATTCCCCAGAACATTGTTGTAGACAATGGGACAGTTTTTAACAACTCAAGGGTGAGGGAATTCACCGAAGAATTTGGCTTTTCAGTCCTGAATTCCACTCCATATTATCCTTAGGCGAACGGAAAGGCTGAAGCATCTAACAAATTAATTAAAGACAACATTCAAAAGATGGTCGGGCTTAATCCGAAAAAGTGGCACGAACTACTTAATGGTACGCTCTGGGCTCTAAGAGTCACTAAGCGCGAAAGCACTGGAGAAACTCCATTCGCGTTAGTCTACGGCCATGACGCAGTGTTGCCTATCGAAATGAGGTACAAGTCGCTCCGTGTCAGCCAACCCTGTCTACAGGACGAAGCCATGCATATAGCCTTTGAAGAATTAGAAAGAAAGAGATTGGAGGTTGAGACAAGATAGAGGTACGCAAGCAGAGAATAGCTCGCCATTATAACAAGAAAGTTGTTCATAAGCACTTTCAAATCGGTGACTTGGTCTGGAAAATGGTTTTACCCTTAAAATCTAAAGACCAGATTATTGGAAAATGGTCTCCAAATTGGGAAGGACCGTATCAGGTCAGGTCAGCGAGACCTTCTCAGCAAACAGCTATAGATTGTCGACACTCGATGGAGTCAACCTCTAAAAATTAATGGCAAGGACCTAAAACACTATAGAAAAACCATTTGGGAATCGCACAGGAAGATTCTAAGCAAACGCTTCCCATTTATATGGGAACAGATAGCTAAAAACTAACTTTACAAGTATACTATAGATGTAGACTAAAGAGTTTGTTTAAAGGGTGTCATCCTTAGGTTAGTCTACAGATGGTAAAAAGTAAAGAATGAGTTTGTTTTAAGGGTGTCTTCCCTTGAGACCTCAAAAGAAAAAACAACAAACAAAGCTAAGCCATCACCGCCTGCTTGAACTCGCCACACTTGGTTTAAGCACCCCGCGCGCCGCCTCCATGAACAAAAAAGTCAGAACCTTGGCCTGGTTCTTCTTGACGGTGACTTCATTCCTCGGTCGGAACCAAGACTTAAGTTCATCTTGGTCTTGCTGTTCAGAGGCATGAGTAGATCTTTCTGCGAGCAGGGAGTCCACCGTAGAAGCCCGTTCCTTGAGATCTCTCTCCATGGCCATAAGGTCCACAATCTTGGCTTGAACCTGCATATGCTGGCGAGTAAAATCTTCCTTCTGCCCCTTGAGAAGTTGCAGATCAGCCTCTTCTTCAGCACGCTTTTTTAGGATATCAGCAATCCTGGACCGGGCACCGTTAACTGCTTCAATGTCTTGCGTGTACGCCGGCCAGTCGGACCAGAATCGTCTCCTGAACTCCTCGCAGGCTACTAGCATCTCGATAGTGGTGGCTGGGGTGTCCTCAATCTCCTTGATGTAGCTCTGAAGGACCGTGAACTGGTCTTCAGAGAAGATCTCAACGTGAAGGACATGCCCAACACGTTCCACATTCACCATCAGGCGATCATAATCACTCAGGCCGCTTGGAGTACCTTCCCCAGGTGTCCCGCTTGATGGCTGGCTGGGAGGACGGCTGGCCGACGATGGGCTTGCACCAGCAGAAGGGTTAGTACCTGTCGCACCCATCACCTCTGAAGCAGCAGCCTCTATTGTAACAGCAGGGGCCTCCGTTTCCTCAGTAGCTGGGGCAGCTGGGATTTCAGGGGTAGGGGAAGGAATAGGCTACAAGTGGAAATTTAACAATCGGTATGGAGATTAAATAAGCAAAGCCTACATCTACCATGCATTACCTCGGAAGGAGGAGTCAGATCGGCTTCATCAGAGGTTTCCTCCTCAGGATCAGATTCTTCAGACTAATTTGGACTATGGGGAGAGGATAAGATATTCAGGCTTTAAAGACAGAAAATGGCATAGACACAAGGTTACGTACCGTTCCTCGAGGAGACTCAGCTGCTTGAGGAATCAGAGGGGGCGGACACGGAATTGTAGTCGTTTTCCTGAAATCAACGCCATACGTTTAATTGAAAGAGAGTTGCAGTACTCAACGGTGAAAAGCATCGCATACCTCACAGAAGAGGTCCTTGAAGGTTCTAGGGCCCTGACGGAGATAGGGGTTGGGTCCTGGACAGCAGGCCGGCGACGCTTGAAGGAAACTGAAATCGGCACGTCTTCATAATCAGAAGACTCAGGGGCAGGAGCTCTACGCTTGCTGGCCGCTCCCTCCTCGACCTGCTTACCTGTATAGGCAAGAGATTGCCGGTTTAGGTGAGTTAGAAGCCTGGCAGGAGGAGGAGGGCCAGTCTCCGGTGAAGAGTCCCCTAGTCTACATCCAAGACTACGACTCATGTTAGTAAAAGATTCTCAGTTCAAAGAAAGGATAAGTATAAGTCTATACCGAGAGATGGCCGTTGCCCTGTCTTCAGCATCATGTCGGAAGACAAGTAGAGGGAGGTCAGGCTCTTTGGAGGTCTGGAGGAAGGACATCTTCTTCAGTAGGGTGTCGAAGGTGATCGCCCACTGAACAGTGAAGAACTCCGTGGCCGAGACTGGTGTAGACTCAAGAGAAAACTCCAAATGCTGGAGGTCCGCCTTCCTGGCCAGGAGGCTCATTGAGGCCTGGAGGGTTTCCTTGGAAAAAATGGTGGAAACCCCTCATGTGGAGCGAGAGGTTGGAGGTGTCGGAGAAAGGCACTGAAGAGCTCTGCACGAAGCCAACCTGCCTTGCACAAAGCTGGGGGTTGTAGACTTCAAAGGTGAAACCTCTCTCCGTCACGCAGACCGGGTCCTTACTGGTTAAAACTGAATCCGAGTATAGACCCGGGGTGAGCTTCTGGCGGCGCCTCAAAGTAGTATAGCCAGCAGGAAAGGGGACCCAGTTGCGGCGTTCACTCCGCCCTGTATCTACAATGTGACAGATGTGTCCCGTCACAGAGGCATACAACCACTGGTCCTTGGATCGGCAGCATGAGTCCAGCATGTGCGTCCCATAGCACGGGACTGGAGTGGCGCCGGAGGGCATCTGGTACCCTGTAAGCCCGGGCATCCATAGGCAGGACCACAGATGCACAAGCCACAGGGGGCCACCGACCGGATATCTTGGAAAGGTGCTGCTGCAAGTTGTCGCTTTATGCAGCCCCTGGTAAACCAACCTCAACAGAAATGGGGCCCAGGCAATCTGTTTGGAGGCCGCCGAGCTCAAGAAATTGGCGACCCCGTAAACTAGCTTCGGCACACGCTTGCCAGTAAAACAGAAAACGTACTTGCTTAGCCAGACGCTGAAGAACTCGACCTCTTCAGCCTTTCCCCAGGCAGCAAGGGGCATATCCAGGTGCTTCTTCGCCGTGCTCAGAATCTGGAGCATCTCGGTGGGATGGTGTTCGTCGTCAGCAGGATGGAGGCGAACGGGGACGCCGACCACGTAGCTCCCCGTCAAGAAGTATATATCCTCCAAAGTTATGGTCATGGGACCCTCGGGGAGGTAGAAACAGTTTACCGAGTCGTTCCAAAACGGAAGCAGACTCGCGCATACCCGAGGGTCGCGACCAGAGACAGCCTGACGAACGACCAGAGGCCATAAATCTTCAGCCTGTGCTCCAGCTTCCTAAGCCAAGTGGAGAACCACTTCTGCACCACTGCCTTCTCAATGGAGGGGAAGCAGAGGAAGCCACTCTTCTTCTCCCAGTTCAAGTGGTCCGTGAAACCCTCCCGGCAGATGGGGATGGGGGACTCTGTGACCAAGTACTCATGTGGTACCACGTCGGGGAAGAGGGCAGGATCAAGAACGGGACCCAGGGTCAGCCTGTTGTCGCCGGTCTGGACCACGCTGGAAGGTCCAGCACACTGGGAGTGCCATTGGTAAGCAGCAAGAGTGGACATTGTTGAAGCAAGAAACAAGGGTTTCGGAAGGCCTGTGAGGATTTTCAAGAAAGCTTGGAAGAAAGAAGATAAAGGGCTTTCATTTGACGTGAACACGAAGGGTTTTATTTTGACGCGAAGACGAAGGGTTTTCTTGTGACGCAAGCAATGTCAGAAGTGCTCAGGCGACAGAAGTCCCCTCGGCAAAAAAAAGGGGAGGCTTATGTTGACATGACAGAATATCTTGAACCTGATTTCTGACGAAGCCCACAACAGACGCGGCGCCCATAAGAGAAAAGACAAGACACTCACACCAGGCCTACAGTTCTTGTCTACACGAACTACACGACTAGGTGGTGATCCCGAGATCAGTGGGAGTCTACGGCCCGCGTCTGCACGGGTCACACATCTCAAAGGCCGAATCGTTATCTCTAAAATCAGTAGGGTCTACAACCCACGTCCGCTCATTTTGCACGTCTTAAAGGACGGTTTATTAACCCTGAAATCAATGGAGTCTACAACCCACGTCCACACGAGTGGCACGTCTTAGAAGACAGTTGTTGGCTCCGAGATCCTCGGGGGTGGTTAAGATTAAAGGATCTACAGAGGTCATAACAGACCAAGTATAAAAGGGAGTAGATCTTCCTTGGAAAAATCACGATCAAATCAGCCAACAGAAGCTTATCTTGCTCGTCACCCTTTAGATTAGGATTCCCCGACTTGGGCGAAACCCTTAAGGTTTCATTGGTCTTCACCTCAGAGTGAGCAACCGTAGCTCTGGTACCCAAACTCCGCCATCACTTCCACCATCAGAGTGAGCAACAGTAGCTCTGGTACCCAAACTCCGCCTTTACTTCCACCATCAGAGTGAGCAACCGTAGCTCTGGTAGCAAATCCCCACCAGCACTCCAACGCCAGGACGAGCCACCGTAGTCCAGGTACATGTTTCGGCCTTCGACACTGCCACCAGGGTGAGCAACCGTAGCCTTGGTATCCACGTCCGCCTCAACATTCGACCACATTCCGTCCACCAAGCCCTGTAACCAAGTTTCGCCATCCAGGGAGCGCAAGTCTACAGCGCTCTGTTATCAAGTCTACGATGTCGTTGCCCGGATTCTCAAGTCCACAGTGCCTAGTGCTAAGTCTACGATGTCCGCATCGCCGAGACTTGCAAGACTGCAGCGTTCAACAGCAAGTCTACGACCCCGTCCTAAGTCTACAGCACCCAGTAGCAAGTCTACAACATTGCCCTGCTACCCTTATTTTATTTTTATGGTTGTAAGCACTTTTTACTTATTGTAAGACTGCTTATATTCAATTAAATTTCATTCATTTACTTACTGGCGACCACATATACATTCCCTGTGAGTATTATTGTCAAATATTTCCGACGTGATCTGTTTTCGACGCGAACACCGCGCCGCAACGCAGGTGCGTGCGTTACCATTGTTTGTGTCCATATCGCAAACAAACTCGAGATCTTTGAAAAACGAAGAATGGTATGAGATGGTGGCGGTTCAGAGTAAGGACGATGGAGAGGAGATGAAGTTTAAGTACATTCTCTGGCACGAGGCCAAATTGGGCCTTGAATATTCGAGAGGCATTTACAATTGGGCCGGGCCGAAACGGGTTTCGACCTACGGAGGCGTTGCGTTTTTTATTTTATTTTATTTTTTTCTTATGAAAAAGTTATTATTAAAAAATTGTTGAAGTAAAATTGATCATTGAAATAGTCCTTTTTTTTTCTTTTGGCAAAACTATTTTGAAAATGTGATCAACTTTCTCAACACTTTAGGCTTTAAAATTTCAAAACATTTTAAAAAAAAAATTTAAAAAAACTAAATTAATATTTTTCACAAAAGCTTTTCCGTAAGTCTCACAATTTTGACAAACTACATACAATCATGTCCCAGACACATGTAGATTACGGAAATCATGCAAAACTGACACGAAATTAATTTCAAGAAATATTACGAGTGAAGTTTTGATTTAGCTGGAAGTTTATTCTTATACATATATACATAAATATATATGTATATAGATACAAAATATCTAGAATTTTGAATAATTCATTTACAATATGTGCAGTGATCAATAGCATCTCCAGATGTATTAGAAACTTTCAAGTCCATGGCATGATTTTGCACTCGATATGACTGTTAGTGAATATCACCAAGATGAAATGAGAATGGTAGCACGAGTATTACCTAACACCGGGTGATGTATCTAAATAAATGTATATATATATGTATGTATGTATATTATATATATATGTATATATATTATATATATATATATATATGTATGTATATTATATATATATATGTATGTATATTATATATATATATTCATTGAGATCGTGGACATGACAAGCATTCTCATCGTCCTCAATCCCTTTCTTAGTCTTTCTCAACCTACGAAAAACCTTAGGGGGTGTTTGCTTTACACAAAATTTTCATCCTTACTTTTTTAAAGATAAAAAATTGTTTACTAGAATTCAGGCACAACGGAAACACTAAAAATTAGATTTTATGCCCAAAATAATTGGTACGTATATGATATTATAAGAACATATAATAAAATTCTTACCCGGAAACCGTACTTTGTAGTTTCCGGCGAAACAAAAACTGTGATCAGGAATAATCGATCGGAAGCCCCACGCGTGACTCCTTTAGCGGTATCCACGTGTATGTGATTACAAACATCTCGACGATCCCTTAGGTGCTAGCCTCTTGGATCGATAAAGAACTTTCAGGAAGCAAAACCTCAAAACCTCTCTACACACATTTTTTTTCCTTTTGGATTTCTGATTGTCTCACAACCCACCTCACTCGCAAGTTATTTCACAATCCAATTAATTCTAATTTTGAAATATTAAAATGATTAATTTAGTTTCCACTAAATAATCAATAATATAATGTTCGTGTTGACGTGCTGTGCGTGCGACCCTTTAGGTCCGATACACGAAGGTAGTGTAAATCCATATACAAACTAAGGTAACCGTCTAGCAACAGTTTTTAGGTAGGATTCGTCCCGCTATTTCATCTTCCAGTGGACAGTCCTGTGGTAGCAGCGGTGATCGATAAACGATGGATAGAGTTTAGAGATTAGCTGATATCAGGAATACAAGCCAATCTGGCACATGGTCCTGTATGGTTTCATGTCCATCCAAATTACTTGATGGTCTTGAACGACAGATGTTTGGGGAATTCGTTAACCTTGAGATTAAAGTCATTGAATATGGACAAGATGAATCCCCAGGCCAAATTTTTTGCGTACCATACCAGAATTATATACAGACTTGTACAAGCATCCAAATTTTTGGATGAATCCTTTGGAATTAACCTGGCCCAGAAGTTGGGTGATGACTGAGCCTTCTACAAGCTCTAGACCTATTAGCGCGGCAAACATCCAATAAAGAGGTAATCAGATTACCTTAATGTTAGGAGAACCGTTGTCTAGTATTCCTAGGCTTGATAAACAATTGTCTATGAGAACGCTGTCTCTGAGAGAGCCCAATAATATTCGTGGTTATATTCTCTATGATGTTTCCTCAAGAGCTAGTGATGTGGACGAGGAGGTAATAATTCCACGACCAGTGGAACCTCTACACCACCACTAGATGAGGAGATGGCTTGGAGATTTGTTGATTTTAGGCCGTCGACACATCATTCGGGAAGAATCGTCGGGTATAGACAGATGTCTCTACCAGCCTATGAAGACCCAGTAGATCAACTGAGAGGAATCTTTAAGAATGATGAGGGTTACCTATTTAGATAATCCTTTGATTAAGATTCCTGAAGTTTGTAAGGTTATTGAATAGATAGTTGAGCAAAGGTCTATCCCTGTAGATGAAATCCGAAGGATGATAGAACAATCCCAAGAAGTACCCAGACACACTTCTTTTAGTGTGAGGGATGAAGACCTGAGCAATTACGCGGCTCTAACATTCAAGTTCCCTGGATACTATGAGTATTATCTAGATACGCTGATAGACACTGGGTGTAGCATAAGTTGTGCTAGACTCAATGCCTTACCAGATGAATGATGGAAACCACTGCAAAGGCCTATCCAGATAGTCAATGTGGATGGTATGGCTGCCGTTGTTAGCCACCAGGCTAATAATGTGCGTGCCATGTGTAATTATAGGTTTTAACAGATTATCCCTAGGAACAAATTCTTGCTTTGTTATGTGGGGATAGTTTGGCTTGTCATACCTAAATAGGTCGTTTACCAACTCACCACTTGATGAGTTCAGATTTGCATCTCACTTTCGTGGATCTAAGATGAAAGGAGCCACATAATCCCTGTACATCTCATCAACACCTTTCCCTTGACACTGTTTGGAATTTCTTCCTCCAAGTTTCAATTTGTCAATTGGTTTTCCAGCTTCACTGGCCCGTCCAGAGGTCGCCTCAGTCTCAGGCCTTTTCAAATCTCTTTCCCTTTCCACCGAGTCTAGCATAATATTAATTATTTCACCTACTTCATTAGCTAGGCGAGTTCTTCCTTCTAAATCTTTCGTATTCCCTTGGATAGCTAATTGAGTTAATAAATCATTTATATCTTTGGCTATTCCGAATGATCACTTTAGACTCGGGAACGAACACCAATTTTCTAGGTGCTCCAGAAGGAGTATTCGATGAATTTCCTTCTCCAGACATTTTGATGACCTTTTTGTAATTTTCAAAATTTGGGGGACTAAATTCGAATTTTCAGAAAGTTTAAAATTTTCTGGTGGATATTATTGAAACAAAATTAAAATTGTAGGCTGTTGTAGGATATTTTCTAAACGTTTGGGTAAACCGGAAAGTCCATACAACTACAGGATAAAATTGATATAGTGGCCATTTCGTAAAGGAGGATGGATGAGTCACCGCAGAGCTGCCTTCACGTAATATCCTTTGTGAGGTGAGATTGTGTTTCCGTCTGAAGCTGTTTTATAGCGGTAACAAGTCTAATCTCTTAGAGCACACGTAAGTTAGGGAGGAGTATAGCCACCTAGATATCCTTGTGAAGGAAACTCTCGGGTGGAATGCATAAAAAGAAGAAGAAAAAAAGAAAAATATGTCCATTTGCCAAGGCTCTAAGCACCAATGTTCAGGCATAAAAGAAAAATAAAATTATTCAAAATTCATTAAAATGCTTGAATAAGTACTTGTGGTATGAGTCATGATGATGGTGGCTCGAGTCATTAGATTCGGAGGGTTTATCACCTAGTGCCTTGGACCGACTGGCATGAGAGTCATTGGTCGAAAGCTCGTTACATGAGTCTCCCATATCATTTTGTTGATCGTTCTGAGATGATTCTTCGGAATGAGCAATTATTTGTTCAGGTTCCTTTTGTGAATCATGAACCGAAGGTTCGCCCACCTCTTTTGTAGAAGGTAGGTCTTCTATAGGACTTTCTGTAGGTTCTAGAGATATTACATCTTTTGTAGTATCTTCAATAGGTAAGTCATTAATTTTTACATTAATAGACTCTTCTATAGTAGATGTCCTTTTATTAAGGATCCTAAGGCTTTGCTAGATGAGTATCCTAGGAAGATACCTTCATCTAACTTAGCTTCAAATTTTTCTGGATTATCCTTAGAAGGCCTCAAGATAAAACAAGGACTTCCAAAGGCATGAAAATAGGAAATGTTAGGTTTCCTTCCCCTGTATAGTTGATAGAGAGTTTTCTCTAGTATGGGTTTTAGTAGAACCCTATTAGAGATATAGCAGACTGTATTAACAGCTTCTACCCAAAGATTCTATGGAGCGTTGCTCTCAATATCATGGATCTAGCCATGTCTATAAGTGTTCGATTTTTCCTTTCTGCTACTACTCCATTCTGTTGAGGAGTGTATTGTGCAAAGAAGTTATGATGATACCATTTTCTTCACAGAAGGTAGCGAATTCATGGTTTTCAAACTCAGTATCATGATCCGTCCTTATAGATTTTATAGAAAGGCTAGTTTCATTCTGTAATTTCTCAACTTTATGAAACTTTCAAAAGTATCACTTTTATGAGTAAGAAATTTAAGCCATGTATATCTAGAGTAGTCATGTACTACAACTAGACAATGCCTTCTACCACCAATACTTTGAACTCTAGTAAGACCAAATCGATCCATATGTAGTAGTTCTAGCGGTTGCGCGTAGTAGAAATTTCATTCTTATACTTGAACGAAGATTTGGTTTATTTTTCAAGTGAACATGCTTCACAGAAGCTTTCTTGCTCGAATTTGATGTTGGATAAACCTTTTACCATCTCTTTTCTAGCAAGCTTGGATGACAATTTAAAGTTGGAATGTCCCAACCTTCTATGCCACAAATGACTATCATCTTTGACAGACAAAAGGCAGCTTTCTGTAGCACATAAGCTATCCAGTGTCAAGGTATAGATGTTCCTTTTCTGATTTCCAATGAAGCGTACTTCATTGTCTAGGATATCAGAACACTTATCTTGATCAAAAGTTATGTATAACCTTTGTCACAAAGCTGGCTAATGCTCAACAGACTATGTTTCGGTTCTGTAACTAACAAAACCTCATCTATAACCATGTAGTCGGGACTTCCAATGGTTCCTTTCCCGATGACAGGGCCTTGGCTATTATTATCGAATTTAACATACTCTCCATTTTGTAGAGTTAGTTGAGAAATTTGGATGGATCTCCGGTATGTGCCTGGAGCATTCGTTATCCAAGTACCATTCACTTTCAACACCTTCTGTTTGAATGCAGGTATGACTTTCATTTTGAGATTCTGTGTGAGCGGTGAGGCACATTAGTGCTTCTTCTTCCTCATCAACAGAATCATCAAGATCTGCCCAAGCAGCCATTCCTTTCTTGGCCTTAGATGGTGCAAAAGGTTTTTCCTTCAATTTAAGTAAAGGACATTATGTTCTGTAGTGCCCTTTCTTTTTACATTCATAGCAAATGATCGATTATGGATCATATTGCTTACAACGATTTTGGCTTCTCTTATTGAAGCGTTTCTTGGTGGCGAACCGCAGAAGGCGTTTAGCTGTCATAGCGGGTTCGTCATTCGAATCACCTTCTGCTTCATCATCAGAACCTTCGGTTGGTTCTTCCGATGCTCTAAAAGCTACTGTGCGTCTCTTTATATCAGATTGAGAGGATCTTTCCATCTCATATGATATTAAGGAGCTCATTAACTGATCTAGTCGAAGTATAGAAAGATCTTTAGCTTCCATTGTAGCCATTTTCTTGGCTTCCCATGAATTGGGTAGTGTACGCAGAACCTTTCCCACTAGTTTAGAATTTGTATAATGTTTGCCTAAATGTGTTATGGCATCACTAGAAGGTTGAGTCTTTGGAACATCTGTTCTACATATTCATCACCTTTCATAGTAAAATTTTCTTATTGATGAATTAAGAAATTCATCTTAGTTTCTCTAATCTGGTCTATCCCAACATACATTGTGACAAGCTTATCCCAGATTTCCTTGCCCGAAGTGCAAGTAGAACTTTCACGAATTCACTTTCACACATAGCACTAAACATTAAGTACTTTGTCGTCTTAGTGAGTCGTTTGACCCTATGGTATTCCCCTGTGGGACGATCATCTCGATCATTTTGTTGGTTCTCTGGTATAGAAGGTGGACCATCTTCTATATCGGACTATAAGTCATCATCGACCGCATCTACAAATGTCATTCGAATTTTTCAATAAGCAAAATTCTTACCATCAAATATGGGAGGATTCCCAATATGTGGTTTTGGTACAAAGTAGTTATTGGCCATTAGTTTAGTTCGTATAGAGTTATAGGCTTCTATAGAATAGAACCTTGACGACTACAACGTAGAACCTCAACAAGCTTCAAGCTTCTATTGAGAAGAGAATAATTGTCAAACTGACAGTCAAGCCTCTGTTAGCTAAAGCACGAGTGTCAATATGACAAATCTGAAGTTTCTTTTACGGTTGTAGTTGTTAAACTCTTGCAGAGCTATAAGCTTATGCAGAATAGAACTACAATGCCAACCATAAAATATTGTATAAACGGTAGAGGCTTCTGTGGGAACAAACAGACAATTCAGTCTGTATTGAACAGAACCCTTATACCAAGCGTTGTATTTAGGTTGAGCATAAGCCTCTATTGAATAGCAACTAGATTCTGATGGAGCGTAAACTTCGACAGAATAGTAGATGTTTAATCCTCACAACGCTTAAAGCTTCTGTGGAAGTGAGTATGGTTGTTTAAGTTCCTGAAAAGCAGAACATGAATACCAAACAAAGTAATCCAACCAAAAGCAGAAGTAATATGCTTAGATAATATGTAGAGACGAAAGCTTTTGCAGCGTAGAACGTGTAGTTGGCACGAGCTTCTGTGGGATTTACAACAAGTGGTTAAGCTTATGTTGAAAACCCGTTTTGATACCAATTGTTACAATAAGAGGGGGTGAATTAGTATTAAAAAAGGATTTTTAACCCTCTTCAACAAAAACCGCAGCGGAAAAAAGCTTCTGTAAAACAGAACCTTACGACAGGCTTTTGTAAGACAAAACGTACGAACACGATTGCGATTTGATTCAATGGACACAAGGATATTTATAGTGGTTCAACAACTTACTTACATTCACTCTTCACCCATATTTTGGATGGTTCCACTCAGACGAAATGTAGTAACGATTATAGAAGGTGATACGTGATCAGCCTTTCACAATACAAACGATAAGGTTCTATACAACAGATGGTTTGGTACCACAGATGTCTACCTTCTACAGCACAAACCAGAAGGTTCTGTACGATAGGTGACTTGGTTTCACAGCACAGACAGTAAGGTTCTGTACTACATGTGACAGACCGTAATGTTCTATACTAAATGTGTCAATCCTCTACTACACAGACCAGGAGGTTCTGTACGAGAGAAGACTATTTTTCAAAGCACATACCATAAGGTTTTGTACTATAGATAACACACCATAAGGTTTTGTATCACAGTGAGATGCACGTTTTAATATGACTAACAAAAGTAACAAAGCGCAATCCCCTCGGGACAACAACTTCGTGGCGTGCCTCATACGAGCACGTAGCGAATCGTACGCAAGCAGACAATGTCCCCCGTCCAAGGATGGATTTTTCCTCCGACGGCTCCACACGACCTGCGCGACCTCCTCGAGATAGCGACTACGTGGTGAACCTCACGCAAGCACGTAACAAGCACTACGCAAGCAAGCGGCAAACCACGCAAGCAAGCGGCAAACCACGCAAGCAAGTGGCAAACCCCATACAAGTAGACAACAACCTCTGTCCTAGGTTCCTGCACACACAGAATGTTACACCGCAGAAGCTGGTCAGTCCTTCACCTTCTGTGCTCCCGAGGTCACTGCAGGTGCAGACACAGAATCTTACACACAGAATGTTACACCACAAAAGCCTTTCTCTCCGGTCACTGCACGTTGGTACGCCGACTTCAGCCACACGCCTCCACCAACGTCTCGTGCAGCCTCCAACCAAGAGTCCCTCGTGGCCCCCGAGTCACCTACCAGAAGACTTCACCAATGATACAGCCTTCTTCAGCTAACGTCTCTTGTGTGTGACTAACAAGACTCAAACCAACAAAAAATTAATAGCTCCAACGTCTGACAAATGTGTCTAGTGTTTAACACCACGCACAATGCGGTCGAATGGTCTCCTATTTATACACTTAGACGAAGAGCTAATCATATAAGGTTTAATTAACAAAAATGGCTTCTCCACTTAAATCGACAACGAATAAATCATTTATATTAATTCTATTAATATGTAAATGACGTCTCCCATTGGTAAGTTTTCGTTGGGGATGAGATCTGATTAAGATCAACTGATTAATCAAATCTCCAAGGATAATCGTTGCAGAAGATTACAGATTACGATAACCTTCTATGAATGTAAATAAATAAAGTCAATTTCCTCAAGTTATTTTGTTAGATTCATTAGTTTATTTTGATGAATCTGGACAAATAACACGTTTTTGTTGTCCAAAGAAAAAGTATTAATGGAAGATAACGTTCGTAAGATAATTAATCAATCATATATAACCTTTCATAAATAGATAATTTATTTTCTTCAATTGGAAATATATTATCCTTTTTATTTCTTTGATAACAAAATCATTTGATTTCGACCAGATAATTATCCCGATCAATTTGGAGAATTCTCATGAAATATTCATATTTAATTTCGTAATATATTATTAATTACAAAAATATTTCCTTGTAGAAGGTTCTTATCAGGAGTAGCTTCTATCATGTAGAAGGTTGACTTCTGTTTCAAAGGTCATGGCTTATTATCAAAACCACTTCAACAATCTCCCCCTTTTTGATGATGACAAAACATACATCGTTGAGGGAAATATTTTTGCATGTAACTCTCCTTGACTCCCCCTAAATAGGTGAGAGTACGAGTCTTACATTTTACATAACCATATGATTTTTGTCGACCAGAGCATAAAAGCTTCTGTTATGTTTAATTAATGCTTTGAAAATGGTTAAATTCAAGAGATAAATCCCTAATAATCTCTTCATTTCCACTTATTTCATTATTGTTTGAATTTTTTGTATAAAACTTGTTCTTTTGAGAATCGGAGGTAATTTTATGGGCCGGATTCCTTGTTGGTTGAGTCCAGACACATTAAAACGGGAGGTCTAAATTTATTGGGTTGATTCGTTGAGAAAAACAATCGTCCAAGTGTGGTTTTATTTTCAAAATTCTTGGAGGGAAATATTGATCTGGTTTTTTACCAATTAATTGATTGAGTTCAACTTGTGAAGGTTCATTTTAATCATTTCATAACAATATATGCGGGTCCCTTTTCTTTCGTCTTTTTAATGAATTCCTAATTGGATACAACGTTAATTATACTGTTGAGGAAGAGTACATTATTCAACTTCCGTTCTCCTTTTTCATTTGTTGTGGTATTGTCGATACGGTCCCTCAAATGACTCCAATTTGCCGCTATTAACAATTATCAAGTGACAATCTCCTACAATACGGGGCACGCTTTGCTGTTCTTCTCAAGTTTGACAGGTCTGGGATTTCACCCACGAAATCACCACACCTTAAGATGATGAATTCCTCCAAGAGTTCCATCCTCTCAACCCCGGAAAAATCAATGCATTCACATGCCTCCTGACGTAAATAGCATAGCCTCATCAACGATCTTAAAACTGACAAACTAATAGGATAACTCATATTTCCCATATCATCTGGTCCATTCAACGAAGTCCCACCCCATATTGACTGCCTACTTGAGTATCCCACGAGTGTCAACTTACGCAAGGACGAAGGAAGCTGTGATACGGATGAAATGTCCATAGAACCCAACCCGAGTTCCTCCAGCCTGGACATGGAACCCAACTTGGTAGAAAGAAGACCTAGCTTGCCATAGACATTCAACTTTAATTTCTTCAACCCGCATAGCTTCTCGATCCCTGGAAAGCCCCCAACCTCGATGAGACCAGATAAATTCAGCGAGCAGAGATTGCATTTTGCAAGGTTTGGCACCTCTGACATTGGAATTCCACCGGATAAGACAAATTTTTCAATATCCAACTCCTCAAGGATCTTTAGATTGTCGATCGAGGAAGGTAGCTTCCTTATCTAAGTCCCATAGAAACAGAGTATTCTCAGGTCCCCTAGCCCCCAATAGACTCTGGTAGCTCCGAAATTCCCATCCCTGGAGATGGATACAAGGGTCTTTCATTGAACTGTCTGTAATTCCATCCCAGAAATCTGGAGAACGACGAGGCTATCCCTCTCTTCCAAGTCATCGTAGCTTATCCGCAGCTTAATCAATACGTCTTTGCGAGGCACTCGCTCAAGCTTTTCCATTGTATCCTCCCATACACGCTTTTCCTTTTGGAATAAGTACCCTCGGATCACTCCCAAAGCTAAGGAAAGATTTTCAGTCTTACGAATAACCCGCTTCGATAAATTAACAAAGTCATCCAGAGACTCCTTTCCACCAAAGGCATGACGACTAAAGAGTTGCAGAGCGTGATCAACGCTCATTCCCTCCATTTCATAGGCGATGTCACTGGATCTCATAAGGCCCTCGCAAATGCTCCTATCCCTCGTCGCGACGATAATTCTAGTTCCCGATCCGAAGAAATCAAAATTTCCAACCAATCTTTTGAGCTGACTACTCCCGCTGACATCGTCAAAAACGATAAGGACCTTTCTATTGCGGAGCCTTCTTTGGATCTCATTCATTCCATCGCCACCAATTTCCCCATCCGACTTGCCGAAGGTATCCTTCAATAGCTTCTTTTGCAGCCATTCAACACCCCCCATACCAGTCGACAATGATTCTCGCACATCGGCAAGGAAGCGGCATCCATCGAATCCGGAAGAGATTCTGTTGAAGATGACATTCGCCAGCATTGTCTTTCCAGTACCCCCCATGCCTTCCGACTAACAACATGGATAAAAAGCTCGCAGGCAGCAACAGCTATTGAAATATCCGAAAAGACATAAATAATTATATAAGAAAGAGAAAGGTTAAAGATTATGAGTTATCTACCCCATATCTCTTTTGTCTTCTAGACCACGGATACCTCCAACCTTTTTCAGAGCTTCCTCCCACATTTTCACTTCCTCTTCCTTATATTTTTCTTTGTGCTTCTCGAGGGCCTCCCGGTACAGATCGGTTTGCAGCTTCACATAGCTGGGGCTTACATCGTAGAAGATGGGCAAGATGACTTTCCTAGAGGCTGGGTCCCTGCGGCAGTCCACCATCATGGTGAGTTCTCGGAGGCACCACGTGCTCGACGCGTAGCCCCTGGAGAAGACAACAACGTAGATCCTAGTGTTTGGGACAACTTGACAGAGCTCATCCCCGATCTCTTCACCGTGACGGCCCTCCTCCGTGTCCCTGAACACGCATATCCCCTTGGGCTTTGTGGGTGGGTTGCATCCAGGCCCATTAAAGCGGGAGGTCTGAATTTCTTGGGTTAATTCCTTGAGAAAATCAATTAATAAAATAAGAAAATTGTAGGGAAGTATTGTTATGGGTTTTTAGGGGTATGTTAATTTTTCATGCATGTATTTTTATTAATTAATTTCTTAAGTTAAAAATTTGTGTAGATTCATTTTAATCATTTCATAATAAACTATGTACGTAGACATGTTGCGAATGTCATTATGATTCCCATTTATTTTAATAATTTATTATTCCTTCCATTACAATTATTTAAATTCTTGTATGATCCCTATAAATAAAGGGATATCTATGGTATACGTATGGATTGGAAATAAAAAAATAAGCTATTCTCCCCTTTCTCTTTTTGTTGCATTCTCTCGTTTCCTTCAACCTATTTCTGCTCCTTTGTCTTATAACACGTTATCTTGTTAATGTATTTGATTGATTTTTCTGTAGATGTATTTAAATTTTTAAGTAAAAAATTTATGGTTATTTAGTAATATTTTCTTTTATATTTTTGTTAATAAATATGTTATTAAATAAATAAAAAAAGAAAAGGAAAAGAGAATGTATTAATCATTCCTTTTACAAGTAAAAATAATTAATATACAATTTACTACAAATCAAATTTTGAAAACTTGTCACAAATAAAATTTTGTAAAATTTTCTTGTCGTGCATTTTTTTATGTCCAAGTGATGCGATCATTTATTGTGTAATCTGATTTCAATGTATCAGGAATTAAGACTTTCAAATATTGTTCATTTAATAGTCCTTTAATGGTAAAATTAATCACCTTCTTTTATTTGAAAAATTAATTCCTACAAATATGAATTTTAATTTAATTAAAGGCGACCCTTTTGGCAAATTCATTCTATTCAGCACTTTCTTATAATGATTATAGCGGAGGTTCACTTGCCAGAAAATAAGTTATGTTCAGAAAAGTTCGTATGACACGGTCGATGAACAAATTTTCTAGTTATGATTATGAGAGAACAAAATTATTGGTTTACGATCGACCGTAAAATGGTCGCAGTCGACCATAAAATGGCTCACACAACATGGCATATTTGCTGCTGCCTTTATGTCTTGGTCATATATCTTTGTTAGTAAAAGTCGGCTTCTTGTCGTAATGGTAGATGATGAAGTCTTAACAAAAATCCAAGTTACATTAATTCTTGCAAAAGAAAAAATTCCTCTCATATTTGACACCAAGCTGAGATTCTCAAACATTTCTGCCATCAAAATCAACAAAACCCATGTAGAGATTCACTAACTTTAAGCAATATAATAATATTTTTCGTGCAATTAAAATAGACAAAAAATGTATGTGTATAGCAATTATAATAAGCAAAATCTATCTAGATTTCTGCTAAATTTTCTGCCGTTAAAAAACAGCCATTTAAATTAGTTGCATGTCGCTTACCTATCAAATCAACTACTATCACAACCAAATTTAAAAAGTAATCAAATTTCCTTGTAGATTTTGACAACAATAAAATAATTTATATGTTTGATCAATATAGAGTGGTAATTTACCAAAAAATAAAAGAGAATAAATTTTTCTAAAGTATTATTAAATACTCATATATTAAAAATCGAGTATATATAAATGAATGGTGCACCCATTCGATATCTACATCTAACTAAGAAACACACCGTACAAAGAAATTTCTTCCATCGAATATGACTTCGAAGAAATTGATGACGGTGTCGGCGGCACTGATGATTATTTCGTTCTTGATGATGATGCTTTATATGGATGATGCGGCCTTTGCGGGATTGACCCCGTGCGAGGCAGGTTGGGACAAAGAAAGTAAAGGCTAGAAAGAAAAATTCTACCGAGCTTGCTACCAGGACTGTGTACGAAGAAAATGCAGGCAGCCGACCCCTGACCTCGATTCTTCTCAACCCCCCATTTCTGATCCGAAGATCCAGTGCCAAATGGAATGCGTTTCTTCGAAAGGCATGGACGATGTCTTCGGTGAGTTTCAAATGTTCCCGAAAGAAAATTATGAATGAATGGTTTCTTCTCGATTATTATTATTATTACAAATACTACTACTAATGCAAGAGAAAAAGATCCTTGATGATTTTTGTAGACATTGAAATTTTGTCATTCGGCCCAAACCATATATTATATCGGCTGAATATGATTAATTATCTTTATATTATAAAGCAACATGATAATATATTTTACACTTAAGCTTTTAGTGTAAAATTAATGGGTTTTATATGGTCTTGGGCTTATTCAAATTAAAGTCCGAATTAAATATGTTCTAGCCCAACCCATAATGTTTTTTATGGCCTAGCCCATATGTCGGCCCATAATAGTCTGGCCCATATTCCAACCCAATCCAATTGCCGGCCCAATATGGCCCTCAAGCCCATGACTCTTTGTCCTACATCGGAAAGAGAAGGCACCCAAGGGTCCTTCAACTCCTATATAAAGGGAGTCCCCTCCCCCTCTTAGGGAGAACTTCAAAAGTGAGGAGCTCCTTCAATAGCGAAGTTTTCGAGCATCTTTTCCTCACTTGATCGACGACGGAGTGCTCCAGATTAAGCTTCTACAACAGCCCTGGTGTTCTTCACCCATTCTGAGAAGACTCTCTAGATCAAGCTTCTACAACAGCCCTGGTGTTCTTCGCCCATCCTCAGAAAACTCTCCAGATCAAGCTTCTACAGCCTTGGTGAGCTTCGCCACTTCTGAAGACTTGCCGGATCAAGCTCTGTAGCTCCAGCGTCTTCATCAACATATCTCCCTAAAGCTCCAGCAAATATTTGCCAGAGCTTCAGCCCATCCATATTTCGGATATCTTACGAGTATAGAATCAGAGGACTCACGTGCTTTGTCCATGACTAGAATTGAACCTGCTATTTCTCAATACGACAATTTGTACGTTGCTTCCGGTCTATATACGGACTGTGAGATTTTTTACGTCAACAAATTTCTGGCACGCCTGGTGGGACCAGTCTCTACCTCTCATCTCTTTACGTTAAGTGTCCAGATGGCTTCAAAGATGATCATGATAAAGAATTCCGTCAATGCTGTGAATAATCATCTAGTTGGTTTCCCTTCTCACTTGTCTGAAGGCTCTTCATTGCCTGGTTCCAGAAACTTCACCAAGACCAGACCGATTACTGATATATATAAGGAGACCGAAGAGATTCTACGATCCATCTCTCCAAAGTCATCTCCATCATACAAGGAGGTTACTGAAAGAAGCCTTCTCAGGAAGAGATCCATATCACCGATTCATTTGGGAAGTTTCTGCAACAGCTCATGAAGTGTCTCTCCTCTTGAGGATTCTTCATCAGAGTGCACTCCGAAATGGAGCTTTGCTGAATCAAGGGCAAAACACGCAAGCAAATGGAGGAGATAGAAGACATTCTTCGATCTATTCCATCTTGCAAGGAGATTGCCGAAAATACGCCACCGAACAAGAGCAATATGTAGCCAGTTCCTCTGCCAAGCTTTCATAATAGTTTATCGGGGGACTCTTCACCAAACCAGTCTTGAAGCATCGGTGAGGTTGATCTAGCTGGAAAGTTAGATGAAATCATGCCAGTTATGATGGCTGACACCCCATCGTTGGAAGACCAAGTTGCGTCTCTTGCAAAAGCAGTTGAGGCAATGACGAAATCCATGAGGGATAGGAATCAACAACTTGAGTATGTCATAAGCAGGCTCGAGAATAAAAAGTCTGGAAGAACATCTAATGAGGGAGGTTCTCATATACACAAGGATAAAGACAAGAATGTGTTGAATATTGATGATTCACCGAAGCCTGTATCTGCCTCTGTTGATGCTCCGGTCTCAACTAGAGCAATGAAAGAACTAATACAAGAGGCTCTAAAGAATGAACTTGAGGGAAAGTATGCAACATCTTTGGCGTACAATAAGCCATACAGTCAAAGAATCGAAAGTATGAGCATGCCAATGGGTTATCAGCCCCCATCCAAAAATTTGATGGGAAGGGGAATCCAAGGCAACATGTGGCTCATTTTGTCGAGACTTGCAACAATGCTGGTACAGATGGAGACTTGATGGTCAAACAGTTCGTCCGCTCCTTGAAGGGAAATGCCTTTGACTGGTATATCGACATAAAACCAGGAAGTATTGACAGTTGGGAGCAGTTGGAAAGGGAATTCTTGAACCGCTTTTATAGCACAAGACGTGTGGTGAGCATGATAGAACTCACTAACACACGTCAATGGGAAGGCAAGCCCGTCGTTGATTACATACAACGATGGAGAAACCTGAGTCTAAACTGTAGGGATCGCTTATCTGAGGCGACATCAATAGATATGTGCATTCAAGGAATGCTCTGGAGGATTCGCTATATCCTACAAGGGATCAAACCTCAGTCTTTTGAGGAATTAGCTACAAGAGCACATGATATGGAGTTGAGCTTTGTAGGAGTTGGTATGGGAGATCTTCCGGTACCTGAGCCATCCAAGGGAACGGGAAGACCAATTAATAGGACTGGGGGCAAGCCTACCTTCAAAGATAGCAAGAAACAAGTGCTGGCTACCGATGTTGTTCCTATCAAGGTCCCGAATGCGAAGGATAAGGGACAATCGAGCACTTTGTCCCATGCTCCAGCAACTCCTCAGACAGAGAAGAGGCGACCAACTCTGGAGGAGAGGCAAAACAAGAAATATCCTTTCCCTGATGAAGATGTTGCAGAAATATTTGACTATCTTTTGTCTTCTAAAATGATCGAGCTTCCGCAATCAAAGTGACCGCAACAAGCGAATCTGGCTGACAATCCCAACTTCTGCAAGTACCATCGTGTCTTAGGCCATCCAATTGAGAAGTGTTTCGTCTTTAAGGAGAAGGTCATGGAGCTTGTACATGACAACAAGATCGATTTAGGAGCCTATATTGCACCTTCGAATATGATCAGTGTCGCAAACAATGATACTCCTAACATCATATTCGGGACTGTCGATTCTGCTAAGATAATTGGACTACAAAGTATAAGAGTAATGCAACGATACATGACCAAGGTGTCAAGTTGTGTGGTTAGCTCTGAGGAAGCATCTACTGAAGAAGGCTGGACTTTGGTGACCCACAAAAGGAATCGGAAGAAGTCTTCTAAGCCTATTAAGAAAACTCCTCCTATACAAGCAAAGATCACGATGAGGTCACCAATAGAAGTGTATTATAGGAAAACGGTGAAAGAGGAGAGTTCGCTAAAGGACCAGTCCTTGAATAGGCTAACCTCGGCTACATTATGGGATTTCTTTCTGGAACATTTTCAAAGGCTTGCGACTTTGTCCAGAAGTTATCACCATGTTGACACGGATAAAGAGCAGTCCAATTCAAAGGTTGGCATCCCGAAAAGTTCTACAACGATGTCAGTCGAAAACGTGAAGGAGAATTGTCCGACTATCACGTTTTCTGATGAAGATCTTCTTGTGGGCCATAAGTCCCACAATCGACCATTATTTGTGTCTGGATATACATGCGTCACAAAGGTTAATCGAATCCTGATTGACCCAGGTTTCATCATTCCGCCCTTCTCTTTTTATTTTCGAAGCCAAATTGTAGGAGCAATTATGACAAACTCCTCTGCGTTTCCTCCTTTGCAGCAATTACTTGGTGCAGAAGCTATTCGACTTCGACATACCGCAGCTAACCGAAGACGTATTGGGGAACCTCCAAGGAAGTTATCATTCCCTTTTGGTGGACAAGTATGGGAGCCACTTCATGGAAAAGTCCCTCCTCCGGACTAATATGATCTGGTTTGAGGAGATTGCGTGGGAACTGATGACTGGTCGGGATTTCACTGAGCTATTTACCGATCCGTATGGCAACTACGTCGTTCAAGCAATGCTCTCCCGGGCAAAGGTATAACAGATATTCATAGAAGATTGTCTTCCGGATCTGATATTATACATTGTTTTGATTGAATTTTGCTTTTCTCTGTTAGGACTGCGGATTAGTGATTTACGACATCTTGAGGTCGATGATAGATTCAGAAGGAGAGGCACTTCAGAGCAGTCCATATGGGGGAAAGCTTCAGAAGCTGACTAGGAGGCCAAACAACAGGAGTGGATACTTCCGCTGCGGCTGCTGATCCCGACGTGATTTGTTCGAACATATTTGTTGCTTTTTGTGCTCTCTACCTTCGCGACTAGGTTTTTCTTTTTCTTGTAAGATACGTTTCTTTGTTATTTTCAATGAAAGTAATAGGTATTTTAACCTGCCATTATCCTTGTGGTCTATGCACTCTGCTTTTATCTTTTTTTTTTGGCTTTTATTAGATTGAGATATGATTATCTGGGCCCTTGGGTTTGGTGTTGGAGTTATTGAGGTCTCGGTAATGAGAGCACAATCCTAGTGGCCATCGTAACAAGTCGGGACATGGGTGCACTCATCGCAGCAAATGCCACAGTACTTGAGGCATGAGTCCCTCTTCTCATCCCTCAGCACCTCACGTACCCCTCTGTTGAGCAGGAGCCTCTGCCATCATCAACTTCCCTCCTGCACGATAGGAGGGAAGGAAGGACGTGGAATATCGCCGAAACTTGGTGCAGCTGTACTGGAAGGTGTTGCAGATGCACGATGTGATCAGAAGTTGGCCAGAGACTTAGTGTAGCTGCACAAATCCATCAGATCTCCTTAAATTAGATGTCAATTACCCCTTCTTTATTCCCTATAAATAGGGGCTTCCTTGGTTTGTTTATCTCTCATTCTAGGCAAACTTCTCTCAATATGTTTGTTAGAGAGCATCAACCTTTGTCGAAGAAAGGTCTCCAGGGCCTAAGTCCCCAACATTATACTTCTCCTAAGTTTGGGTCCGGTTGACCAAGCAATCACGTTGAGAATATTTGGATCGAACACAAAGTTCAGATTTCGGATTGGAATTGTAGTCACAGTACAACGAAAGTTGAAACAATACGCAAGAAAAAATGCAAGATTTATCTGTCTTCTTGTTGTGTGTGTGTCCTCGGCAAAATTAAAATGAAAATATTTATGGTTAAAAAGGAATCCTAACTAATCCTTAAAAACCCCCAGCACGTCCCACGTTCGCTTGTCACGTGTCTCTGATCGCTGGTCGCTCAATTGAAAAACAACCGCTGCCCATTTTTGGCTCACTCAATGTCAAATGCTCGCTCAATTGAGGCTGCTTGCTTGGTTGGTCTTTCATCCGAGAAACCATGCTCTCTGTCCATAAATAGGCTTCCACTTCGTAATAAGCTCTGCACAAAATTTTTGTTATAAACAGGTCCACAACTTTAGGTGAAAAATTCCCTTCTTCAATCCTAGGAGCGAGTAGTTTTCTTCAAAGAAGTTCGAGGCAGGTCCCTAACTGAATTGACATTCCCCTTTTCTTGGGTATTTCAGGTGCTCTCTCATTATTGCGTCGCCTTTTAGACCGGAATTCGTGGAAAGGTCAGACCGTCATCTGGTCTCTCGTGGGATATTTGCACCAGTCTCATGATGGAAGCGGCTACCGTCCCACTCACTGCAGATGCCGCTCCCGTTACTAATTTTTTTTTCACTTTTTAGTAATATAATACTAAATAGTAGCATTAATTAGTAAGAGCTTAGTAACGGCCTTGTTGGCTTAGTAAAATATTAGTATGAATGTATGGAATTTTACTAAATTACTCTAATGGACCGGTAAAATGTACAAAAGTATGTCTAGTAATTTACTAAATAGTGTTATGTACTAAATATAACCTGCAAATTCCTATATTTTACTAAGCACTTTAGGGGGAGTTTAGTAATTATTTACTAAATATTTTAGTAATTCCTTGGTAAATTACCATGAGAACATATTTGTGCCTATCCTTTCTTATTGGACAACACTCAATTATTCCAGAGAATAATCTTATTTCCAAGGCACTTTATGGTCCTTTTCCTTTTTATTTATTTATTTTAAAATTTTGTATTAAAATGAAAATTTCAAAGCACTTTAATTTTACCAACATGTGAAAACATATAATCATAATTTTTTACATCAAATTAATTTTAAAGTAATTTAAAATCGAATCAAGTTTCGGTTCATCAACATTTTCTTAACTAGATAAAGATTCAGGAATAGCGAAAAATATCTCTCCAGCTCCATTGGTTAGTGGATGTACATTTTCTGAGGAATTATTTGCCTCCACTATCAAATTGCAAAAGAAAAAAAATATGAGCAAATATCCCTCTAGTAGTAATAAAGAATGAACAAACATGTCGACACGATAAAACCCGAGTTTGTAGCTTAGTGCACAACGATGGAAGCATCCTCTACATTGAAGGATGCATTCTTCTTGGTTATATAGAGAGGATGCGTTCTTCTTGATTTTGTAATCCACAGAATGCTCATAAACGCATCTTTCTCAGTTTTGTGATTTACAGTGCACTGAAGGATGCGTAAGTCTATTTATAGTACATGTCCTTTTTGGTTATGTAATTCTCAGTGCACCTATGGACGCTTCCTTCCAGAGGCAGAGAGCTAGGGGCAATGCCCTCAGTTTTTCTAAAAAATAAAATTAGATTCAATTTTTTTTAATTTTATATAAAAAATTAAAATAGTTCAATTTGGCCGAATTACTTTTTATGGATTCCCTGCTACTTCTTTCTCTATTCTATACAAGTCATGCTATGGGACAAGGCATGCCAACGCTACTAATGATCTTGATGTTGCTTGTGGAACAATCACTGGGAACGGCAGAGGCCATCGACAATTGCCAGCTCTCTTGCCTTGTTGGATGTATGGGTCGTTTGCCTTACACCCCCATCTGTGCGGTAGTTTGCCTCCTTACGGTCCGGTAAAGCGACTCCTCCGGCATCTGAAAGCACCTTGATGTAGTACAAAAGCGGTCCCATCATGTCAAGATGCCTGCACCCGAATCATTGTAATTACCCATGACCCTTTATCCTGCAAACAAGCCTTGCCAGACATATAATTTTAAATTTCTCTAACGCTTTAATTTCGTGATAAGTGATGATGATGAGAGCATCAAGCGATGCGTTATACCTTGCTTTATTGATTTATCCTTTCGGTAAAAACACAATAATATAATGCATCACTCAAATAATAGAAAGAATAATGAGTCACTAAATGGTCGATAGCACGCCGACGGTGTTAGAAAAAACCAATCGAATCCAGAATCACTGTAATGGAATTTTAAGACACTGATAAGAACATTAGTTCTTGGATGAAAGATGGAATTGACATTGGCTAATCCATTTGTCTTAATCAACACCTATTCCGTTATTTTTGCTCGATTCATTATGAATTATGTCACTGCAAGTTACCATTTGCACTTATTAGCTCGGATCCGTTAATGGCTCCGCTGGTAGAATGAGCAGAATAATACGAACACGAGTTCGCAAAGTTTGCATTAACAATATAATCTTCGGCCAACACCACAAATACGCCATTGAGATTCGAACCTAGGACCTTCAAGTAAATCCTCATTGCCTTAGACCACTAGAGTGTCCTTCGCAGGAAAGAATTGTTTTGTCCCTAATGAAGTGATGCGACCACTAGAGTGTCCTTCGCAGGAAAGAATTGTTTTGTCCCTAATGAAGTGATGCGATCATTTTGTGACCAATCAGGTCTAAATTTACAAGGCAATAAAGACTTTCGTAATTTTATTGGAATCAATCCCAGCCACTTGGTCGGTCACTTAGTTCATATTTCTATTGAATTCTAAATTATTGGCATTTCGGCATAACATTTCATGAAAATAATCTTTCTTTATTTAAAAAAAAAACAATTTAACATTTTGATTGTTTGTATATTTAGAAGAAAAGGTACTTCTAAAAAGACGTAAATATTTAATATTTTTGAAAATTAGTTGTAGACATCAAATTTTTGTCTACTATAATCATGGGCCCCAATTCTATGATTTATAAATGGGCTATAAACCCAACCCATAAAGAAATTAGAATGGGTTTAATCTCAAGTCCACAAAGATATATAGATTGGGTTATAAATGAAGGCCACAAGCCCAATCCAAACAAAAGTGTTTTGGGCCGAAATAAGCCCAAATTTAAGTCCGGCCCATGGCCCGGTACATGGAAGGTTGCCTAATATGGGATGACCAACTTCCTAATATAAATCGACCCTGGAGGCCTATAAATATAGCCATTCTCATTCATTCGACACACAACGACAATACACTACACACATAGGTGGAGAGAAGATTCTTGAAGCTCTCGAAGACTCTCGCCGCCTCCTGCTCGCTGAAGCTCTGCCGACGTCCATCGCCCGGTATTCTTCTGCAACGCACCTCGAAGCTCTGCCGGATCACGCCCAAAGGCCCGACGACTTCATCAAGATATCGAAGCTCTGCCGGATCACGCCCATAGGCCCCGACGACTTCGTTAATATTTCATCCTGAAGTTCTGCTGAAATTCTGCCAGAGCTTCAAGATCACCGTCCACAATCGTTATTCTTCGAAGATCGAATCAGAGGAATCACGTACTTTTCTCGTGACTAGAGACAGAACCCGCTATATTTTTCATACGATAATTTGTCCGCTGATATTTCCACGCGAGATTTTAGTGTTCACAAATTTCTGGCACGCCCAGTGGGACCATCTCTACCTCTCATCTCTTTACTTCGAGGAATTTACATGGCGCCAAAGATGATCAATGTCAAGAATGTTGTTGCATACAATCGGCTTGCTGCTTTTCCTTCACTCTCATCCGGGGGCTCTTCATCTGCTGAGTTTCCAAAGTTGGTCAAGGCTAGGACCGTTGCTGAATTATATAAGGAGACTGAGGAATTGCTCAAGTCCATCTCCCCCAAGGCATCCCCAGCTTACGAGGATATCGCTGAAAAGAATACTCTCAATGACGGGGATTCTCCAAAGTGGACTTATGCCCAGTCTGTGGCCATGACGCGCAAACAAGCTGAAGAGATAGAAGAAATGCTCAAGTCTATCTCCCCTAAGGCTTCCCCATCTTACAAGGATATTCTTAACCAGGGAGGCTCCCCAAAGTGGACATTTGCTCAATCTGTGGCCAAAACTCGCAAACAGACTGAGGAAATAGAGGGAATGCTTAGGGAAATTTCCCCTAAGCCATCTCAACCAACTACTGGTGATGATCCCTTCGACAAGGTTCTGGCGTTTCCTGTCCCGCAGATAAATTTTGAGAATATTTCGTCAAGTGACTCTCCGTCGGATTCTTCCCCAGAAGCATATTCAACTAAAGGCTTTGAAGTCATGCCAGTAATGATGGCGGATACTCCTTCACTTGAAGATCAGGTCGCAGCTCTCACAAAAACTGTGGATGCTATGATGCTTTTTATTAAAGAAAGAGAGCAGCAAATGGACTACATCGTCAAAAAGCTGGAGAGTAAGGATGCCGACAAAACAGTTACAGAAGAAAGTTCGCGCACCCAAGTTGACAAAGGAAAAGGGGTCATGACTATTGATGATTCGGCAAAGCACACGTCCATCGTTGAAGATCCTATTCCAGCGAAAGCAATGATGGAATTAATAAAAGAGACGGTGAAGAGCGAGCTTGAGGGCAAATCATCATCATCTTCGGCATACTATAAGCCTTACAGCCGAAGAATCGAAGGCCTCAAGATGCCAGTCGGATATCAGCCTCCATACTTCCAACAATTTGACGGAAAGGGGAATCCACGTCAACATGTGGCTCATTTCGTCGAAACTTGCCACAACACGGGCACTGATGGGGATTGGATGGTTAAGCAGTTTGTTCGCTCTCTCAAGGGAAACGCTTTTGACTGGTACATTGATCTCAAGCTAGGCACTATTGATAGTTGGGAACAATTGGAATGAGAGTTCCTAAAACGTTTCTACAGCACCCGGCGCGTTGTGAGCATGATTGATCTAACAAATACTCGTCAATGGGAGGAAGAACCTGTCGTCGACTATATCCAGCGATGGAGGAATCTAAGCCTGAACTGTAGGGATCGTCTATTAGAGGAAACGTCTATCGACATGTGCATTCAAGGCATGCTCTGGAGGATTCGATATATTCTACAAGGGCTCAAACCACGATCATTCGAGGAGTTGGCGACAAAAGCTCATGACATGGAGTTAAGCTTTGTTGGGACCAACATAAATGGTATCCCAATTCCTGAGCCACCTAGAGGGACAGGAAGACTAGGAAATAGAACTGGGGGCAAGCCCGCATTCAAGGATACTAAGAAGCAGGTAATGACTACAGATGCAGCTCCTGTCAAAGTGCCAATTGCAAAAGGAAAAGTCCCGGCAAATAGACAGTTATCTGCAGAAGCACCCCGGATGGAGAGACAACGCCTAACTCTGGAAGAAAGACAAAACAAGAAATATCCTTTCCCTGATGAAGATGTTGTAGAAATATTTGACTATTTGTTGTCTTCTAAAATTATAGAGCTTCCACAATCGAAGCGACCGCAACAAGCGAATCTAGCAGACAATCCTAACTTCTGCAAGTACCATCGTGTCTTAGGCCATCCAATTGAGAAGTGTTTTGTCTTTAAGGAGAAGGTCATGGAGCTTGTGACAACAAGATCGATTTAGGAGCTTATATTGCACCTTCGAATATGATCAGTGTCGCAAACAATGATACTCCTAACATCTTATTCGGGACTGTCGATTATGATAAGATAATTGGACTACAAAGTATGGGAGCAATGCAACGATATATGACCAAGGTGTCAAGTTGTGTGGTTAGCTCTGAGGAAGCATCTACTGAAGAAGGCTGGACTTTGGTGACCCACAAAAGGAATCGGAAGAAGTCTTCTAAGCCTGTTAAGCAAACGCCTCCTATGCGAGCAAAGATCACGACGAGGTCACCAATAAAAGTGTATTCTCGAAAAACGGTGAAAGTGGAAAATTCCCTTGATGACCAGTCCTTGAAGAAGCCAACCACGGCTACGTTATGGGATTTCTTTCCGAAACGTTTTCGAAAACTTGCAAATCTATCTAGGAGTTGTCACCACATTGATGCAGACAAAGAAGTAACAGCCGCGAAGGTTGACACACCGGAAGATCCCGCAGTGGTGAATGTTGTGAAATTACGAGAAGATAGCACAACAATCACATTTTCCGATGAAGATCTTCTTATAGGTCACAAATCTCACAATCGGCCGCTATTCGTATCAGGATATGCTTATGGTACGAAGGTCAATCGCATATAGGTTGACCCAGGTTCAGCCGTCAATATCTTGTCACTAAAATCCCTGAAAGAGATTGGGCTAGGGGTTGACGATTTATCAAGTAGCCGACTAATAATCCAAGGATTCAACCAGGGGGGAGAACGAGCCATTGGGAAGATCTGTCTCACCCTTACTATAGGAGATATGGAAGCTGGAGCGACATTCTACGTCATCGATTCCAACACCACCTATAATATGTAGTTGGGACGACCATGGCTGCATGAATATGGAGTCGTTGCATCCACGCTCCATCAGTGCTTTAAATTTGTGAATGATGGGGTCGCCCACACAGTATGGGCAGACGCAAAGCCCTTTACAGAAGCGGAGTCATACTTCGCCGATGCCAAGTTTTACTTTAATAAGGGTGCCGATGCTGAAGAAAAAGTCTCGAAGCTTGCACCAATTGATAGGGATATCACGAAGAAGTCGGATGTAGAAATTTCTTCTATTCAACAAGAGGTGTCTTCAGTTAATCCGACAGTTAAAGATGAAAGGGCGGATGACAAGTCTAGACAGAGTGTGCCGATCTTGCGCTATATACCAAGAGCCCTTCGAAAAGCCGGGGAACCACCTTTCGTGAGTAGCCATGCTGAAGAAATAGTGGTGCCAAAGGAACTCAATTGGCCGGTGACGAAAATGACGAAAATTGCTCAGACGAGTACGCCTAAACAGGGGGCAATTATCTATCCAGATTCATTGCCTAACAGGCGTACCAATGGATTTGATCCAAATGCATTCAGGCTAATCTCTGCGGCTGGCTACACAGAGGACTTGAAGGCGCTTGGGGCTGCTTCAAAAGAGGCTAATCCAGGATGTGATAGCCAAAAGTCAAAATTTGGTCATGGGTATGACACTCCTAAGCCCGTCAATCAAGCAGTGAAGAAGGCTTCAACTCAATACATCGAGGCTGATGATAAAACTACAACCGAATCGACGAGAACTTCGGTATTTGATCGACTTAGAGCCCCGTCTGAGCGAAGATTGGTATTTGATAGGCTTGGCACTCATAAAGAAGAAATTAAGGTTCGAAGATCGGCGCGATCAAGATTGGGTCAAGCTCCAAGAAGTCGAATGGTGTGGAAGAGAGTTGATAAAAAGGAAGATATCCCAATTATCATAGAAGACAAAGGATCTTCGAAGCAAAGTTCCCTCTCGAATGAAGCGTCAAACGGTTATTGAAGTAACTACTGGCGACGTACTGAAAATAAGCACGAAGACATGGATATCTACCAATAGCAATGGGGAATCATCTCATAGAAATAGCGGAAATGATATTGTCGCTTCCCACCACATCACAATTATTGAGGCTGAGGAAAACACTTCCCTTAAAGAGGATGATGCAGAAGAGGCTCCAGAAGTATTCGAGGACAAAAAGAAGTCTACTGTTGACGAATTGAAAGAAGTCAATCTTGGGAATGAAGGGGATCATCGTCCTACATTCCTTAGCACAATTTTAACCCCTGAAGAAGAGGAGTTATACATCCAATTATTGAAGGAATACAAAGATGTCTTCGCATGGAGCTATAAAGAGATGCCCGGCCTTGATCCAAAGATAGCAGTTCATAAGTTACCTGTTAAGCATGGAGTTCGACCCATAAAGCAAGCTCAACGGCGTTTTCGCCCGGAGTTGATCCCGTTAATAGAGGTTGAAGTCAATAAGCTTATTGAAGCTGGATTTATTCGGGAGGTGAAATACCGAACATGGATTGCAAATATTGTACCTGTTAGGAAAAAGAATGGTCAACTTCGAGTTTGCATTGATTTTCGTGATCTCAAAAATGCATGTCCCAAGGACGATTTTCCTCTTCCAATTACTGAGATAATGGTGGACGCGACCACGGGCTACGAAGCCCTCAGTTTTATGGATGGATCATCGGGATATAATCAAATCCGAATGGATCCGAAGGATGAGGAAATGACAGCTTTTCGTACTCCAAAAGGGATATATTGTTATAAGGTGATGCCTTTTGGGTTGAAAAATGCGGGAGCAACTTATCAACGAGCTATGCAACGGATCTTTGACGATATTCTCCACAGGAATGTAGAATGTTACATGGATGATCTGGTTGTCAAATCCAGACAAAGGCGCGATCATATCGACGACCTTAGAAAAGTATTCGACAAATTGCGCAAATATCAGCTAAAGATGAACCCATTAAAGTGTGCCTTCGGGGTCACTTCGGGAAAATTCCTTGGATTTGTCGTTCGACATCGGGGCATTGAAGTTGATCAATCAAAGGTAGATGTGATTATGAAGATGCCAGAACCAAGGAATATACATGAGTTGAAGAGCCTTCAAGGGAAACTTGCATACATTCGAAGATTTATATCTAACTTGGCCGGACGATGCCATCCCTTTCATAGATTGATGAAGAAAGGTACTCCTTTTGAGTGGGACGAAGCGTGCAAAAATGCATTCAACAGCATAAAGGCTTATTTGTCAAAGCCACCAGTCCTTAATGCGCCTATCCAAGGAAGACCTCTCATACTTCATATAGCAGCACATGAAGCTTCATTAGGAGTTCTGTTAGCTCAGGAGAACGATAACGGAAAAGAAAATGCCCTATACTATTTAAGCAGGACTTTAACCAGAGCGGAATTAAATTACTCTCCAATTGAGAAGACATGTCTTGCTTTAATGTTTGCCATTCAAAAGCTACGACATTATCTGCAGGCACATTCTGTTCGTCTCATATCACGGGCAGATCCTCTCAAATATATAATGTCGAGGCCGGTTCTATTTGGTCGTCTCGCGAAATGGGCACTTATGCTACAAGAGTTTGAGATCTTGTATGTTCCTCAAAAGGCTGTGAAAGGACAAGCCTTCTCCATGGAAGATGTTCCTTCTCCATGGACAAGCCGATGAGGAAGTAATGTTGGTTGATGTTCCTTCTCCATGGAAGATGTTCTTTGATGGGTCAGCTACACAAAGAGGCGCGGGAGCTGGAGTTGTCTTCGTCACATCCGATGGAGATATCATCCCTTACGCATATACCCTCACCCAGTTATGCTCAAACAATATGGCTGAGTATCAGGCTCTCATACTTGGGCTAGAAATGGCCATGGACAATAAAGTACATAGTTTGAGGGTATATGGAGACTCCAAGCTTGTGATTAATCAACTTTTATCCACATACGAAGTTCGCAAGCCAGAGCTTTTACCTTATCATGACTATGCGGTTAAACTCGCAGGATGGTTTCCGGATATTACGATAAGTCATATACCGAGAAAGGAAAATGCACAAGCGGATGCCTTGGCAATTCTTGCTTCTGCACTCACTTCGGTAGATAGGGAGGTCAGCATTAGATTATGTCAAGCAAGGGCGGCTCCACCGGTCCCTGACAAGGAGGAAACAAACGAAATAAATCTCATATCCGTTTGTAACATAGATGACCAAGATTGGAGACAACCACTCATCGACTTTCTCGAGCACGGAAAGCTGCCTAACAACCCACGACAAAAAGTAGATGTAAGGAGAAGAGCACCTCGATTCATATATTTTAAAAATACTCTTTATCGGCGATCCTTTGAAGGAGTATTCTTACGATGCCTCGGAGTGGAAGAAGCCACCAAAGCACTAGAGGAGGCGCATTCTGGAGTTTGTGGAGCTCATCAATCTGGTCCTAAACTTCACTTCCAATTGAAGAGGATGGGTTATTATTGGCCGACGATGGTAAAGGATTGTATGGAATATGCAAAGAAGTGTCAAGCATGTCAGTTTCACGCTAACTTCATCCATCAATCGCCCGAGCCACTTCATCCAACTATAGCATCTTGGCCATTTGAGGCCTGGGGGCTAGATGTCGTAGGACCCATTACACCCAAATCATCAGGGGGTCACTCATATATTCTGGCGGCAACAGACTATTTCTCCAAATGGGCCGAAGCCGCATCCTTTCGAGAAGTGAAGAAAGAGACGGTGATCACCTTCATAAAAAATAATATTATTTTTCGTTATGGCGTGCCTCGCTATATCATTACAGATAATGGCCGGAATTTCTCCAATAAGGCCATGGATAAATTCTGTGAGCAATTTGGTTTCAAACAATATAACTCTTCCATGTATTATGCGGCCGCAAACGGGTTGGCGGAGGCATTCAATAAAACGTTATGCAATCTTCTAAAGAAGGTGGTTGATAAAGCTAGAAGAGATTGGCATGAACGAGTCGGAGAAGCTCTATGGGCGTATCGTACGACGTATAGAACCGCGACTCAAATGACGCCATACTCGTTGGTCTACGGCGTTGAAGCAGTCCTTCCACTTGAACGACAAATACCGTCATTGCGAATAGCCATACAAGAGGGACTTTGTCAGGAAGTTAATGCGCGATTGCGCTTGCAGGAACTAGAAGCTTTGGATGAAAAACATCTTGAAGCCCAACAGCGGATTGAATGCTATCAGGCGAGGATGTCGAAGTCTTTTAACAAAAAAGTACGACATCGCTCCTTTCAAGTAAGTGACCTTGTTTTGGCGGTGCGAGGACCTATAATCATCACGCATAAGACTGGGACCAAATTCACATCCAAGTGGGATGGTCCATACGTTGTCCAAGAGGCTTACGCTGGGGGCGCCTACAAGATAGTTGATCAAGATGGAGTACGAGTTGGACCAATCAATAGGAAGTTCCTGAAGCGATACTACGCCTGAAGAATAACGCTCCATGTCGCATGAGCCTAAACTGCACAACATAAAAAAACAGCAAAAAAAAAAAGCAAAAAAAAAAGCAAAAAAAAAACAGAAAAAAAAAAGAGCAAAAAAAAAGTAAAAGTAAAAAAAAAATCATCATGTAATACTCCTGGCCCGCACGAGTATAAACTGTGAACGGCTAAATAAAATGTAATACTCCTGGCCCGCACGAGTATAAACTGTGAACGGTTAAATAAAATGTAATACTCTTGGCCCGCACGAGTATAAACTGTGAACGGCTTAGTAAAAAAAAAAAATCTTATATCTCTATTAGTTACGAAAGGACGAGCATCTGAGTGCCAGCCAAGGGGCTTGATGAAGTAACATGATGGAGATATTCGCGGCTTCAAGGTTTAATGGCTGTTATACATTCGCAGCTTCTCGTCTCTAGAAGCTTTATGATGATCTTCCTTTTGGTCTAAAACTGTGTGATGTCGTCGCTCTTTTATCTCATGGGCATTTTCTCGGGATGCGATGGACATGGACCTTCAGTCTTTATGTTAATGACCCTCGCAAGATTATGAGGGAACTTGGTGTTGAAACAGAAATGACCATTTCGATGTATAAATTTAAGCCTGTCAAAATCAGAGATTTGTTGCAGCCGATTATAGTCTCATCCTCATTGTATATCGAATTCCTCGGGGACTATTTATCGTGTGCGTGACTTTACATCCCACAAGAATTTAGGAGCCAAATCCTGGATTCTCTCTGTTATTGGTTCTTGATCTCTGATAAAAACGAATCCCTGAAGAAAAAAAAAAAGAGGCTTTGTCATCCATGTGTAACTAAATTGCCGCAGGATGCACGAGACAGAAAAATGTGGATAAGAAGGGCTACCTCTGGATGTAAAACTTTGATCCATCTCCAAAATTATATTCTCCAGTGAGCAATTTCCTTTACCCTCGCTACAATAAAAAAAAATATAGCTTGCACGCAAGTGATCATATGTCCAGGGATATGTGGAGAAAGGTTCGCACCTAATGTCAATGGCCAGGTTGTCGATCATAAATTATGAGACTTACCCGAAACCATTGGATAATGGAAAGTGGCAGATTTCACAGGAAATTACCAATCATGATAGGCACCAATGAGACCACGGTCATAGATGGCAGGCAAAGTGTCCATCTGGTCGCAGAACACGATCCACTTCTTTTAAAAGAATACCATCTGCAAGAGACAAATAAGCGTGATAATGACTTAACGAAAACCTGCTAATAAGATGTGCTAGAAGCGCAGGACGGTACTATTGGCTCCAATGATGAAACAGATCGATCCGATATTCTCGAAGGGGACCGCTCGACTTGTCACGAGAAATGGCAGCTTCTTTGAAGAAGTATGGCAAGCGAAAAATGTGCGCCCTTGGAGATGAAAATGGTATAAACAGTTATGATGAAAGCGAAATAAAGAAGTGGAAATGGGGGCAGGGGATCTTCGACATTATTATTATTCCTTTCTTACCAAAAGAAGGACAAGACATGGGCATCCCACATGTTCTACTGGATAAAAGGGCAAGACGTGAAAAGAATTTATTGAGAGGGATGTGGCTAATCTTTATTACAAAAGTGGGTGAAAAAAGAAAGAGATCAACGACAAATTTAAAACTTCCAGTCTGCAATATCTTGGCGAATCTTCATCAATCGGGCATGAGACTCTTGAGATGACAAGGATTCAGCTTCTTTGATTGTTTTTGCCTCCTCGAGAGTTGATACGATTTCGCTCAAGTTGAGAACTTCAGCCGCTGCTTCATCGACTTGGTTGGAACACTCGCGGAATAAAGTCTTCAGTAATGATTCAGCTTCGATACATTCGGCGAGCTCTTTTCGAAGTTCAGAGATTTTGTCTCTAATATCTGCCATTTGTTCAGACAAAGTAGTCCTATGTATAATAATAGATTTGACGCTTTCCTTAGCTTGGGTAAGACGAGCTTCTGCCAACGCAATCTCCTCAGCAGTATTCGAGAGCGCTTTTTCATCAACCATTATTGAATCAGGAGAGCTAGAAAATTCTTCGATATACTTCATGATTAGAGCACGAGCATGGGAAGTGTCCACCGAGATAAGTCCGTCGAAAAGGTTGAGTACCTCCTTTACTTCAGCAACAATTGTCTGACCCTTCTCGAGCGGCGTCTGGGCAATCATATCCTTAACTTCCTCCCACATATTAATAGCACATTTCTGGTGAACGCGAGAGGTTGTGCGAGTAAAAGAGTCCGATAGGAGGATAGGTTGCCCTTCACAAGCTGAGTTATCCGGCTTCAGAGGCATCTTGTCTTTATCTTTTATATCGAGTGTCGGAGACCGTAAAAAAAAGGAACATAAGTAATGATTTTAAAGGAAGCTGAATAAAATCAAGTATTCACCAATTGTTTGGAAGTTGCCGTAATATTGTCGGATATATCTTGACGACACCTTTTCCGTTTGAAATAAGTTTCATCCGACCCCTCGAGGAATCCTCTAAAAAAAAGGGAAAAGAAACAGCAGTGAATAAAAATAACAATAAATAAAAAGGAGTGAGAATGGACTCCATATACCGAGTGCCGCTAATTCTTTTAGCGAAGCGATATGAATGGACTCTTTCTGAGTTGACGTCTCACGAGTATCGCTGTCTGTTTGTGGGCGAGGACGACTTTCGGTGACGAGTACTTCGAGTCCACGTGACAGATAACTATTATGATTTAATTCCCACCATTCTTGAAATTGCGTGGTCATATAACTCCACGGTTCGTTGGGTGCTATAGGGATATAGAGTTGGGAGCCGTTTCTGAATTGCGTAGAATGATTCCAAAGACCCAAGCCTTCTTCTAGGGAAAATGATCGAATGTTATCCTTCGGGACGCGCGGGATGTCTTGACAAAAGCCAAACTGACGACTAAAATTAGAAGGATTATATGGTTCCGCAATAAAATGATCTTCGCGGCGTAATGTCAGATAACAAAAGCGAGTACTTAGAAAAAAGCTCAAGACGGGATCCTTAATTCAGAATCGTCTCTTAACAGAAGATCGCCCTTCTTAGTAAGGAGATTGCTACGCCAATGGATATTCGCTCCGCTATGAATATATTTTCGAGCTTCACGCTTGTTATAACAAGCGTGCGCGCCCTTCGCCAGAATATCTTACCATGGGAGGTCCAGGAGGTAAATCGGGAACTGAGTGATGAGTTCGGAAGTAAAGTGCTAACCACGCATATAGATAGTGAATTGGAAAGCATACTTTAGAAGTTTCAGCCTTCTTAGAGATTTCATTCAAACCCCGATATAGTGTCGCTAGTACGGGAATCGCCATGCTAAAACATCTTCCGGTGGCTATCAGGCTGGATACTTTGAATGTCTCGGGACGTATGAGTGCATCTTTGTTGGGGAACACGAAAATGCATAGCCAACAAGAAATAAGGGCAGCAAGGTATACCGATGATAATTCTTCGTCCTCAATTTTTAAGTCTTCGCATACCCCCTGTGTGACGTCACCCCACGGAGACGCTTCCGGAATTGGCCCCTCTGGACTCCGAGTGGTATTATCATAAGACTGCTTTTTAGACGAACGCTTCGGCCGACAATATCTTATAGCGCCTCTGTACCAGAAGTCAATCCAAGTCGTGGCTCGCACAATCTTTTTACCATGCTTTGATTCATGGAGATGTAAAAATGCCGTAAATAAATGTTGACAGCTCTTAGGGAGAGTATTGAATTCGTCTGAGGCTGGGATTACTTCTTCGTAGCATTCTCCATGAACAGATAATCCACCAAGCATGTATAAATCCCATAAGGAAATCGAAATAGTACCACGAGATGTTTCTAAGGCGTTCAATTCTGGATTCCATGCCTCAATAAAGGCGCGGATTATATCTGGATCCCGATCATAGCTGTAACGTGAACAATAAAGGGAATTTAGAATTCCGGCCTTCACGAGCGTAGTCTTATGGTGAGATAGAACATCCTCGAGCCACTCCCAATATTTAGAGATGTGAGTCGCTTCACCGCATACACGAAATACGGGGCTCCAATATAATTTCCCTGCAATAATATTTCTGCCCAGTGATAGGGGAATGAACGTTGGGGGACGCAAATATGAAGGCGGTTTCAGCATCCAGGCGTTTAATAGAGGAGAATCTGCTGGGACTTTCTCTGATAGTTGACTCGGACGATCTCGACAGTCGATAAATTTAAGTCAGGCTGGGACATAAGTTTGAATCGATCGAAGCAATAATATTTGTAGTGTGCCCTCGTCACGGCTGTCCTCGAATTCCGAGATGTAGAGAAACCTGCGACCGGAGACGATTTTCTCTGAGAAGTGAACCATGGCCCTTCAGAGAAAAGCAACAGAGAGTATTATAGGCTGCAAAAGTAATTATTTTCAAAGTACACGAAGGATACTTTTGGATGGAATTATAAAATAATAATGTGAATCATGTTTAAAACCACATACGGAGCACCACAACGCGAGCAATATTGCTTTAATTGATGGAGTTCCAATCTTGTCAGCCGATGCCCCCACGCGCTGTAAAAAAAATGGAGATCAATGTTTTACAGGAAGCTACAAAGGGTGAAATCTTTCAAATAAGAGGGTATCACGGGTAAAAAAAAAAGGCTGTTTTCTCGTTTTGGTCTCCTACCGTTCCAAACTTCTTGCCCACGGAGAAAGAGTTGGGTTTTCAGAAGACTTTTTGAGGATGAAATAAGATTTGGATTCGGTGGCCGGAACCTGCAAAAAAAAAATGCAGAAAGAAGAAGTCTTCAAATATAATGGAAGAGGTTCTGTAAAAAAAAAAAAAGAAAATGAGTGCAACGTAATTGCAAACACACGAGGAAAGGATAGATGCTTTGAACACTCCAAGCGATGCTTCAGCATAATAATGGGGATTGCACGGTTTCACTGTAAAAAAAAAAGTAAGAATCCGCCAAATATGATAAAGGATGAGCATGGAGAAAAGAAAAGATGAGCTACCTGAGAAACAGCAAAATGAGAACAGTACTAGCATACTAAGGTACTCTTATTTATAATGCTGCGTAAGCGATATATGTTGGAAGGTTTTAATTATGGTAATCAATCACAATTATTCATTCCTAAATATAGAGTTTCCCCAAATTTGGCTTAACTTCCAATATTTCAAGAAATAAATTGCCCATCAGACGATTGAGGATAGTGCCAGATTATTGATATTTTGGAAGGTCAAAATTTGTTGCTTTTTTCCCTTGTCCTTATCAGAGGACTCTTCGGACATACCTAACAAAGACTTTCTTACTGTCGCCAACCCAACCGCATCAAACTCATTGCTCTAATCGACAATGTTGCCTGCGCTGCCCGTGAATTATAAACTGGATTGAGGGCCCAATAAACATCAACTCCTGGCAAACACCAAACACGACATGGGCGCACATGATCATGGGGATGTCTCGAAACTTTCAATCTTCTCTGTGTTTTAACGATCCTATTATGAGAGATTAAAAAGGAAAGGAAAGAGGATTATGCTTGGAATATTAAGTTGTCATGTTTAAGGTGTGAATATGAATCGAACGAGAAAAGATTTTGTACAATACAAATATTTTGTATGAAGTTTCTCGATCTTTGCCCAGAAGCATCTTGAAGGAAGAACGATTGGATTATTTTCTTTCCAATTAAAATTCAGAATGGGAGGCTGAGGATATTATTTCGGGAAAGTGGCATAAAATTGGCTAGGAATTTCTTTATAATTGGGAATAGATTGAAGATAAGAAGGGTGCCATACGATTATTCTGACAAAAGGGAAGATGTTGTTCAGAGAAAATAAAATAAATTCATTATGGAATATAACCTTATCTTTGGAAAACAAACAAAAAGACAGAGAATGGGAGATATCTATTCCAGCCAAATATCAATGCAGGGTTCAACAAGAAAATTATATTATATATATGTACATACGTGTGTAGAACACATGTACATATGAAAGATTGACCGTGGCCTAAAGCAAATTTATATACTTTAATTCCATCCTCTCGGGCTTATATAATTCGAGGAAAGAATTAAAGTGGGGGCATTTGTAGACATCAAATTTTTGTCTACTATAATCATGGGCCCCAATTCTATGATTTATAAATGGGCTATAAACCCAACCCATAAAGAAATTAGAATGGGTCTAATCTCAAGTCCACAAAGATATATATATTGGGTTATAAATGAAGGCCACAAGCCCAATCCAAACAAAAGTGTTTTAGGCCGAAATAAGCCCAAATTTAAGTCCGGCCCATGGCCCGATACATGGAAGGTTGCCTAATATGGGATGACCAACTTCCTAATATAAATCGACCCTGGAGGCCTATAAATAGAGCCATTCTCGTTCATTCGACACACAACAACAATATACTACACACACATAGGTGGAGAGAAGACTCTTGAAGCTCTCGAAGACTCTCGCCGCCTCCTGCTCGCCGAAGCTCTGCCGACGTCCATCGCCCGGTGTTCTTCTGCAACGCGCCTCGAGGTTCTGCCAGATCACGCCCAAAGGCCCCGACGACTTCATTAAATTACCGAAGCTCTGTCGGATCACGCCCAAAGGCCCCGACGACTTCATCAAGATATCGAAGCTCTGCCGGATCACGCCCAAAGGCCCCGACGGCTTCGTTAATATTTTATCCTGAAGTTCTGCTGAAATTCTGTCAGACTCAAGAGCACCATCCACAACCGTTATTCTTCGAAGATCGAATCAGAGGAATCACGTGCTTTTCTCGTGACTAGAGACAGAACCCGCTACATTTTTCATACGACAATTTGTACGCTGATATTTCCACGCGAGATTTTAGTGTTCACATTAGTCAAATACACTCTTCTTGAAAACAAAAAACTCATTCGGATGTGTTTGTTACTCTTCAAATTTAAAAAATTGAAGAGTAGATATAATCAGGAATTTGATACTGAAGTAGTGGATGTTTAACATGTTCGACCTAGGAATTTGTATACTATTTTTTTTTTAGGAGTTGTCTACTTCGTTTGTGAGTTTTGTGTCGCGCATTTTTTTTTTATGTCCAAGTGATGCGATCATTTTTTGTGTAATCTGGTTTCAATGTATCAGTAATCAAGACTTATTATTAATTTAATAGTCCTTTAATAGTAAAATTAATCATCTTCTTTTATTTGAAAAATTAATTCCTACAAATATGAAATTTGATTTAATTAAAAGGGGACCGTTTTGGCAAATTCATTCTATTCAGGACTTTCTTATAATGATTATAGCTGAGATTTATTTGCCAGAAAGTTCGTTATGTTCAGAAAAGTTCATACGACATGATCGTGGAACGAATTTTCCTGTGATGATTATGAGAGAACAAACTTTTTCGTTTACGGTCGACCATAAAATGGGCCGCAGTCTGCCGAAATCTCAATAAAGTGAGAAAAAAGCAGTTCACGACATGGAATATTTGCGGCTTCCTTTATGTCTTGGTCATATTTCTTTGTTCGTAAAAAGTTGGCTTCTTGTCGTAACGTTAAAGGATGAAGTCTTAACAAGAATCCAATTTACATTAATTCTCACAAAGGATAAAGTTCATCTCAAATATAAATATTTGACACCAAGCTGAGATTGCCAAACTTTTCTGCCATTAAAATCAACAAAACCCATGTAGAGATTCTCTAACTTCAAATAATATAATAATATTTTTCGTGCAATTAAAATAGATAATATATATATAGAGCAATTAAAATAAGAAAAATCTATCTAAATTTCTGCTAACTTTTCTGCCATTAAAAAATAGCCATTTAAATTAGTCGTATGTTGCTTACCTATCAAATAAACGACTATCACAACCAAATTTATAAAATAATTAATTTTACTTCTGACAACAATAAAATAAATGATATGTTGGAACAATATGAAGTTTGTCCAAGTGGTATGAAGCTTGAATTTGATTAAGAAAGTATTGGGTTCGAAACATACAGTATACATTCACTCCAGTAAGAAGACCCACCCACCATAGCCGACTGTCTTACTCGGATCTAGTGCGAATTAGTCAGGACGAAACTCGGGTAACAAAAAAAAATAAGAAGCAAACTTTTTAAATCATTTTAAACCTTTAGATATATTTTGGATAATTTCAGATAATTGTTTTGTTGGGGTGGTAATTTACCAAAACATAATAAAAGAGAATAAATTTTTCTAAAGTATTATTAAATACCCATATATGAAAAAAAAGCTTTTTTAGATTGAAACTCGGGTATATATAAACGAATGGTACACACATTCGATATCCACATCTAACTAAGAAACACACCGTACAAAGAAATTTCTTCCTTCGAATCTGACTTCAAAGAAATTGATGCCGGTGTCGGCGGCACTGATGGATGCGGCCTTAGCAGGGTTACCCCCCTGCGAGGCAGAATGTAAAGGCAAGCAAGAACAATTCTACCGAGCTTGCTCCCAGGATTGTGTACGCAGAAAATGCAGGCAGCCGACCCCGGACCTCGATTCTTCTTACCCTCCCATTTCAGATCCGAAGATCCAGTGCCAAATGGAATGCGTTTCTTCTAAATGCATGAACGATGTCTTCTAAATGCAAGAATCTATATTATCCTGATATTTGTACTCAAATGCTGGTTTTTTAAGGAATAAGAAACCTTTAAATGTACAAGAATAATTCGGATAATTTTTAATAATTCGGTAGTTAGATAATTTGCCAAAACAAGAGGTTGGGTTTTTCTGATATTACTATAGAATATCCACAAATAGAAAAAATTTGCATTACGTAAACATATTATTGCATTACTTTAGATGGAAAATTATATATATAATATTATTGTAGTACCCCGATTCTCGAGTTGATGTATCAAGAGGAAGGCATAAGGCGAGCGGACTCTGATCCTTGTGTAATACAAACCACGCACGTGTACATGGGTGGAGACTTTTTGTTGTATAACAAGAATTATTATCAAGTCACATATATTTATGTTTTAACATTTGAAGCGGTTAAAAGTCTCCGGTAACGAAATATTAAATCAAAATCAGTTAGTTTGTCAATGTTGCATGATCATACATTAAAAATAAAACAAATAAAAAATAAATAAAAAATAATAGACTTCACACCTGAATTAGGAAAAGGTCAGTCAGAAACAAATATGATAAAGAAAATTATCGTAACTCTTTTAATATTTTCTGATCATTTAATCTTATGAATGCTCAAAATCGTAGGGGAACTATTGTTCTGAGCTTTTAGGGGGGATGTTTAATTTTTCATGTATGTATTTTTATTAATTGATTGATTAAGTTTAACTTGCGTCAAATCAGTTTAATCACTTCATAATAATATTTGCCTTTGGCCTCTTTAATGAATTCCTGAGCTGAGAGACACGACGATTGAATACAACGTTAATCATCCAGTTGAGGCAGAGTACATCATTCAACTTCCAGTTCTCCTCCTTTTTCGTTTGTTGTGGTATTGTCGATACGGGCCTTCAAATGACTCCAATTCCCTACAGAGATCAATCTTCAAGTGGCAGTCTCCCGCCATACAAGGCACGCATATCAGAGAGTTGCATGAACGAAACTCCACCCTTTTCAATCTTCTCAAGTTTGACAGGTCTGCGATTTCACCCACGAAATCACCACAACATATGACACTTAATTCCTCCAAGAGTTCCATCCTCTCAACCCCGAAAAAGTCGATGCATTTACATAAGCACAGTTTTAAAGAGCAAAGCCTCGTCAACGATCCTAAATCTGACAACCTGATAGGATAAATCATATTTCCAATATTATCTCGTCCACCCAGCGAAGTCCCATTCTGCATTGACTGCCAACATCCCACGAGTGTCAATTTACGCGAGGACGAAGGAAGCTGCGATGCGGATGAAATGTTCCAAGAATACAGAAAGAGATCTTCCAGCCTGGACATGGAACCCAAATTGGTAGAAAGAATACCACCGACATCCTCCAACTTTAATTTCTGCAACCCATATAGCTTCTCTATCCCCTTTAAGTCCTCATCGAGACCAATTAACGTCAGCGATCGGAGGCTGGCGAGTTCGGAAAGATTGCATCTTGCAAGGTTTGGCACCTCTGACATTGGAATTCTAACAGAACTGGGTAATCCGTCAATTTCCAACACCTCAAGGCTCTTTAGATTGTCGATCGAGGAAGGTAGCTTCCTTATCTTAGTCCCAATCCCACGGAGTATTCTAAGGTCCCCTAGCCCCCCAATAGACTCTGGCAACTCCGAAATTCCTTCACACCGGATCAAAATGAGCTCTTGTAGAGCTTTTACGGATCCAAGCTCTTCTGGTAACCTTGTCAAGTACCAACACTCTGCTATAATCAGGCGTTTAAGATCTCCTAATACACCGATAGAACTGTGGATTTCTTTCAATTGCCAGCAAAAGCGGAGATCAATTATCTCCAGCTTTGGAAAACGAGAGAGGTCTGGCAGTCTTGTAATCCCCACAAACGAGATATCAAGTACTCTCAAATTACCCATTCTCTATTAAAAAAAAAACGAGTATCATCCCATGATTAGTTAATATTGATTTTCTGCTTCATGAGAGATGAATACAAGGGAAAGGAAATTAATACCATGTCTTTCATTGAATCGTCCGTAATTCCCTTCCCCGAAATCTCGAGAATGACGAGGCTGTCCATCTGGAAGAAATAGGGATTAGGTCTGAGATACAACTTCACATCCCAACGTAGCCACAATAGATTCGTCCGGAAATTCCTAAACTTCCCACTTAATCCTGCTCCATCTCCTGCTAGGTTGAGAAACCTGAGATTGGACATGCCCTTGAAACCTGAGATTGGACTACCTCGCAGGTCGATGGCTAAAACTTGATCGGTGCCCTGGTAACATAACATAAAGGAAATGAGGAACAAAAAGAGAGAGATCGAGTCCAATCCAATAAATCAGGAAAAAATTATTATTATTATTATCATCTCACCTGCTTTTGGTGTATGACATTAAGGGCCAATTCAGGATCCCACAGCCTGCTGCGCTTGCCGGGGCTCTCTGAACTAACAATCTCCCTTCCCATCTCTCTAATTAAGTCATGCATCCAATACTTATCTTTATCTTCAAGGTCATGGTTGACATTCAGTACCTTTATCAAAGATCTATTCTGAAGGACATCCAATCCACTTTTAGGAAAAAAACCACAGGCTTCCCACATGTAACTCGCATACTTCCTTGGCATCACATAATTGTCGAAACAAGCAATGTCCAGAAAAATCTGCTTCTCACACTTGTCTAAGTCATCGTAGCTGATCCGCAGCTTATTCAAGACGTTTTTGTGAGGCATTCCCTCCAGCTTTTCCAATGTATGTTCCCATTTGTTCTTTTCCTTTCGGAATAAGTGCCCTCCGATCACCTCCAAAGCTAAGGGAAGATTTCCGGACATACGAATAACCCGCTTCGATAAATCAACAAAGTCATTTGGAGGTCCCTCTCCACCAAATGCGTGCCGACTGAAGAGTTGCAGAGCATGATCATTGCTCATTCCCTCCACTTCATAAGCAGTATCACTAGGTCTCATAAGGCCCTCGCAAACACTCTTATCCCTCGTCGTGACGATAATTATCGTTCCCGGTCCGAAGAAATCGAAATTTCTAACCAACGTTTTGAGCTGACTACTCTCGCTGACATCATCAAAAATGATAAGGACCCTTCTGTTGTGGAGCCTTCTTTGGATCTCATTCATTCCATCGCTAGAGTCACCAATTTCTCCATCCGATTTGCCGAAGATATCCCTCAATAGCTTCTTTTGCAACCTTTCAACACCCCCCACACCAATCGACAAGGATTCTCGCACATCGGCGAGGAAGCAGCATCCATCGAATCGGGAAGAGATTCTGTTGAAGATGACATTCGCCAACGTTGTCTTCCCAATACCCCCCATGCCGTGCACCATCACAACATGTCGTTCAACGTGAGAACTCAAATTCAACATATCGATTACATTCTCCACGCAATCATCCATCCCTACGAGATGATCCGGCAAACTCCTATCTTTGATGTTCAGCTTGTTTAGAATATCCGCAACCACAGCACTAACAAAATCGCCCATCCTGCTCAAAATCAAATGGAGATCCAGTTGTTCAAAAAACTACCGACTAACAACATGGAAAAGCTCAAAGGAAACAACAGCCGTTGAAATATCCGAAATGACATAAATAATTATATAAGAAAGAGAAAGATTAAAGATAATGAGTTATATACCCCATCTCCTTTGTATTCGAGACCACGGATACCTCCAACCACCTTCAGAGCTTCCTCCCACTTTTTCACATCCTCTTCCTTGTACTTTTCTTTGTGCTTCTCGAGGGCGTCCTGGTACCGATCGGTTTGCAGCTTCACATCGTAGAAGATGGGCAAGATGACTTTCCTAGAGGCTGGGTCCCTGCGGCAGTCCACCATCATGGCGAGTTCTCGGAGGCACCACGCGCTCGATGCGTAGCCTTTGGAGAAGACAACAACGTAGATCCTAGAGTCCGGGACAGCTCGATGGAGCTCGTCCCCTATCTCTTCGCCGTGACGGACCTCCTCCGTGTCCCTGAACACGCGTATCCCCTTTTCCTTCATGAAAACATAAAGGACGTCGGTGATGTTGTACCGGGTGTCAGGTCCCCTGAAGCTAATGAACACATCGTGAGCTGATCCGTCGGGGGTGTTCACAGTGCCGCGGCTAGTCCCTGCTTCGGATGTCCCCGCCATCCAAGGCAGATCCCTAATTTCCAATCTTTAATAAAAAAAGGAAGGGAGAAAGGAGTAAGAGAGAGAGAGAGTGCTTGATGATGATGATGATGATGGATGGGTTTAGAAGGAGAGGGTTTGGGAAAATGGTGTTTGGGTGAGGGTTGGGATGGGATTAGAGGGAAGAAGGGCGGAGGTGGAAGACTGGACTGGTCTTTTGTGGTGGGTCGCCCACCCCCCTGTTTTTTCATAAACTCCTGTATAAATTAACTTCTTCTCGCATGAAAGGGAGGGTTTGAGGGAGACATGATTGCCATTATTTCATGATTGTATTGGCATATATATATTCATTAATACCATAAATTGAGGGGAGGGGGAATACATCATGCTTTCCCTTTCCTTTACTTTCCTTGTATTGTTTGGAATATTAGCAAATGGGGGACCTTTTCCTTTTCCTTTTAATTTTAATATATAAAAAAGAAAAGAAAAGAAAGGAATCAGTAAGCTCTGTTTCTTTAACTCCCCCCACCTTCCCTGTTTAAATTTAAAAATGCCAGAACATAAGAAAATGAAATGGGGGGAGGGTGTGACCGCCGACCACGCCAAAAGTGGGACCCAGACGACCTCTGACCGACCAGCTTTGCTCCCCACAATCACGGGCGAGTGATCTGACACACAGAGACTTTGGGCGTCCCGGTTACCGGGTAAGGCCGGTGTGCTGCTCCGTGACTTGGCCCCCGCCGCTAACCGACAGCTGTTCGTCCGTCTTGATTGTCGAATAAATTAAATAAATGAAGGAAGATGTTCTCCGTCTCTTCAGTTGTCGTTTTGTGGGTCGCGTCCTGTGACTGGGGGACTATTTGTTGCGCGGGATCTTTGAGACTGATTCCGAGGGTCAATAAGCAAGCTATACTCCTTCACATCGTCGACCCTAGCCCCCGGCCTTTTGCTCTTCTAATGTTAAGCTCCAAAGCTTCAATGGGAAAGATTCTACTTTAACCAACCGGATTTTGAGCTCATCAATCAACGGCTCCTAAACTCAAAAGGAGGAGACCCGGTAGTTGGGGAGATCAAATTCCAAACTTTTCTTAAGCGTGTTGATTTGGTTTCTATTGGCTTTGTTTTGATTAGGTTATCCACACTGAAGCGTACATTGGACGATCAAAGGTCGAATCTGCTGCTGCTACCTGTCGGGCGTAAGTGCTCCTACAAAAGAGCCGAAACTTTTTGCATATTAATTTTATCTGTGTCGGCGATTGAGCATTTCCTTCTGTGTGACATCGGTGGTATGGCGGTTTCAGCATAAATTACAGTTTGGAGGTCATAGAACACCGAGAGGCCTTGCGGACCTCTAATGCACTTGAAATTTTGAGCAAGTATGACATTGTAGTTGATGCAACCGACAATGCTCCAAGCCGATACATGATCAACGATTGCTGTGTTGTCTCGGGAAAGGTATAGTAACGTACAAATAAACTAGTTTTCTGGTGGCCGTTTGTCTTCCAGGTTCTCTCCTAGTGGACTGTCAACCCTGTTTTTCAATCAGTTTGTCTTGTTTGGCACATCCAGGTCCTTTGCGTGTCACAGAAGATGCTACTTTTTCTTTTGGGGGGGGGGGGGGGGGGAATGTTAGCCTAACTACCTTGAGATTGATCTTTTCTCGTTTATACCATACAGCCCCTTTTATCTGGTGCTGCCCTTGGATTGGAGGGTCAGGCAATAGGAAAGCAGCATCCAGTCACCCTACAGAATGTTGAGATTTCCATTTAAAATTTTGTGTATAATAATTTGTTTGTCTGACATTCACAACATGCTCAATGACTGAGGATGAAGTTTAAATACATGATACTCATAAAACACCACAACTTCTACAACTGTTTTTTTATCATTACCTTTTGAATGAAATAATTATCCATCAAAGACACACGACTTCACTCTAACTATAGTCATACAAAACAAATTAGAAGAATTGTCACTCTAATTTATCAGCAAGTGTATAGCAAATATTTTAAAATGAAAATACATTATTGTCATGATCTTCCATTATTGTGTCTTTTGATATACCTGAAAAATCTTCTCATTACGTTTAACTTTAAATAAAAATATATTCCCTTCAAGTAGTTGATTTGCAAGTTTGCATATCACTTGATCAGTACAAGCCAGGGCACAGCTACAAAAGATACGACTTCAAGATTAGGAAATATCTTCTCTGCAAATATTTGTAAGGTTAATGTTACACGCATACGAACATTTGCTCTCGTACATCTCGCTAGCCGAGAGCATACTCAAAAGAAATTTGCATATAGAAGATATACAAAGATACAGATTTGAAGACGCAATTTTCACCACTACAATCAACAAGCATTATCCACCAATTGTAACTCACATAATGGGTCTTTCAGTAGTTTCTCATTGTAAGTACCAACATCAATCATCACTAGAAGTGCCTGGAATTGAAGATTACAAAAGAAAAACATTTGTGAATCAATGCCGAGATGTTCAAGACGAGCAACATTATACTTAAAATGGAATGAAAAGGAAAAGTTGCAAATGAAAGATAATTGTCAAGAAGCGAAGCACCGAAGCGGTCTTTCTCAGTATTGCTTTGAAAAGCCTTTCTCCATAAGATATTGGGTGCAGGCAAACTCATAAGATTTTACTCAAGAAAAATGGATAGGAAATGGTAAATATTAGGTCCACAAATTTCACAAAGTCGACCCAAATTTGGAGCCAAATTATGAAGAATAAAACAAGTATTAACCTGCCCGAGCAACCCAAAAATTGGATAAAATGAGTACAAAATGCCATGATCTCACTCTTTGAGGGTTTATTCCAGCTGTAGTGCCCAATATCAATTTCAATTACTTGAATCCCCAGATCGCCAAGACTCAATATTCTACTTCCATTTGTGACAATGATCATGTCAACTTGCCTAGGAATTCATGTTTTCAGGACATCTCCACCAAACTTCTAACAGAGTAACACTAAGGTTTGCCATTCACCAATTTTTTAGATCATCTGAGTCCACTGATATTTCTTTAATTGTATCTATCGAAAGAAGTACCTCAGGATTGGGTACATAAAATTATTTCCATGCATTAGCGACTTTGACGGAAAATAGCAAAAGGTAGATTAGTTTAATAGTAATACGAATATTATATTTGTTTTTAGATTTCATGAGAGTAGTTGCTATTACACTTACAACGGAGCTTCATGAGTGATGTCAGAATATCTAACTTACATATTTGACACTGTTTTGGGTGACACAATTCTTCGTCTACTGTTTTGCTCGAATTTTACTAAAGCAGAGGATGCCAGCAAATCCAGTTTGGCAGCCTGACCGCTTTTCTTTGTATCTGTAGTTCATTTCTTGGAGAGAAACGGGAGGGTTTTTCATGGAGCATGTTTAATTTGTTTATTTAATTTTTTTATTAGATATCTAAAGGTTGCTAGATTTATGTGGATCTTTCTCAAGGTTTGCACTGTCCTGTCCCTATGCAGAAGAAGGTACCCGGATATCTCTAGAAAAACTTATGGATACTTGGTCCCTAATGGTAAAGTCCCCATTCTAAAATATGGTTATGATTCTAACAGAAGTAAGCAAACACTGCAATCCATAGGAATATTAGGCATTGAAAACCCCAACAACAAAAGACATGAAAAGCAATAGCATTAACGGGTAAATTAGAAAAACATACGCAATCCATAGTTACTATTCGTAACACAAATAAGAAATGAGAAAGAAAGAAGCAGCAAAAGAGATAACATACGCATGTATTCAAGGAAACTTCCCAAAGGATTAAGATGGAGAGATCAGATGGCTCACTTCATAATACATTGTTTCATTTCTATCATGGAGATGGTTTAGAATTCGCCACATTGCCAAGAGCCGTAGGATCAAATGGGCCATCTTAACTTGTTCTTCTATCCTCTTCAAATCAGCCAAATGTCAATGCAGTTTTTGTTGGTTCCAATGTCGATACATGGTAATACACCACAAAAGCAAAAAAGTGAAGCATTTCACTTTCCAATATAGCAGAAAAAAAAAACTCAAAATGACCTACGTGCAGTAGATCCATCTGCTCTACCAACGTCATAACTCGCCTAAAAAGGCTCAGGACAATGCAACCAATCCATACACACATAATAAAAAATGCTACGCCATAATCATCGTATATCTTCTAAATCTTATAATGACTAAGCCTTAATATGATTGTAGTTTTGCTTTGTTTGGAGGTTTAGGAAGAATACCATCAATCTTTGTTTGGAGGTTTATCAAACATGATTTATTCCCCTCAATTATCTAACTTTAGAAGGAAACATGGCTGGTGATATACACCAGATATTTCAGAAGAATATGGTTTGTTTACATTATAAACACATTTTAAAGACAAAGTGAAGGATTGACAGACCATCCACAGAGTGGTATATTAAAGGCTAATAGAATGTATATTCATCATTGAAGGAATTCACACGCTCAGACTCTTTCATGGATCTCAACCTACACTTACCGAATCACTTTCCAACTTATTACACAAACAATTGCATTATCCACTGAAATGCCTACTATGAGTAAAGGAATTGCCATCTAATCATTAAACCATGCTTACATTTCATAGGCAGCTATATGAAGCTTTTCATACTAAGCTGCAATTTTCAAGCTGTGACCCGGGATACCAAGACAAAAAGAGGCTCAATTTTAGTAGACCATTCGAAAAGGCATCTGATTCTACTATAATCGGTCAAGTAATCACTCCAGGGCAAAAACTAAGCTAAGCTAAGGAATCATCTGAGTGACAGCGAAAAACACGCTCGATCTGCTGCACGGGAGACATGACATTTGGCGGAAGGAGGCCACGGAGGTCCAGCAGATCCCTCTCCGTCATGGAGAACGCCGTCCCCTACACCCACAAAGGCAATCCGGTCACTCCCTTAGCCTGACGTCAGATTGAACACAAACTTCCCCTTGTTGAAGCCAGGGGTCATGGAGAATGTCCGTGCTCCACTTGTGGATGATCGCAGGGCCGTTGTGGTGAAATGCCTCATGGGAACCGCCCCAGCGGCTGCCCTGACCTGGCCGTGGGAGTTGGGGATTGCGATCACATATCCTCAGTAACGGGGTCCGACCACAATCTTCGAGAGTTGGCATATCGGTCGGGAGTGGACATTGATGAATAATATGACTGATTGAATGAACGAATGAATGATTGTTGGTAAAAATGGATTCGCTTAAGGAGTTTTTGGCTTCGAAAGTTGTTGTAAGCATTCATTTTCATAGGAACATCAGCTATTTGGAATTTTATTAGAAAAAAAAGTGATTAAATGATAAAATTTCAAAAAACGTGACAAAAATTTAATAAAAATAGGAAAATAATTTAAAAATATTTCATATATGAAAATCAAATTGAAATATTATGAATCATTTTAGCAAAATTATAACAATATTTATACTTACTTATATTTTAATACAGGGTATAAAATTTTTACTTTTAATTCAAATTTTAATGAACAAATAAGTAAGAATTATTCGATTATGGAAAAAAAATTGTATTTTTATGTAAGTTTTGCAAAAATAGCTTTCCACCTTAGGTCTAAATAAGCTTATGAAAAAATGTTACAAATGGAAAACCTATTTTTTCTTCTCTCTTGTCTCTTAATGGCGTTGCAAAGATTCTTATTTCAGTTCCTCAAACATCCCAATACATATAGTCAATATAATTAACTATCCTAGTTCCATTTGCCCCATAAGTTATGTCATTTGAAAGCTTAAGTATTTAACTTTTAATGTTTCTAACGAGTAAAAAACATGTGTAACAAATATTAAACTTATTGTATACAACATAAATACTTAGGCAATGGAGCATCTAGGAGTTTGCACTCACATACCTGACTTAGGAAAAAATTGTTTTAAGAGGCAATAAAAAAATTCGAGTATCCGGATAAAGTCTCCCTCAAAGTTATGACTTTTAAAACACCCCTAACTTGTCACTTGGAGCGACGATTTTCACTAAAACTGGTGAAAGTTTTCCCTTACGTGAGTATAACTGAGTTTAGAATGACGAATTTAGCCGAGTATAATCAGAATTTTTTTTGTTGCCCCTTCTTTACTCATTTCTTTTCTTCAAACAGGGTATTTGCGTGCAAAACGCGAACATTCAGATGAGATGGGTACAATCCTCATATATAGGCTGCCATGAAAGCATTATATAACGCGCACATCTTGATTCTAGCACGAAGTTCGACTTCGCATTGCCGCGAGACAAACCCATGTGAAAAATTTATACATGGGAGATGGGGAAGTTTTGGATTCGTGAGTTTGGTTTGCATTCAATGCTAAAGGAAAGAAGAAGTCCTCCTCATCCATTCTAAGAAGGAATTAAAGTTGGGGTGTGAACTTCAATTATTGGTCATAGTCAACTTGATATATAAATATCACATGCCCCGTGAAACACAAGAAAAGACAACTCATTGGTACTATTCCGAGTAAATATATCGATATTTGGAAGATTATGTCTCGAGGAAAACTTAATATCAATCCATCCAAACCTGGATCATAGTTCCTCTAAGAATATTAGATGTATGAGATTTACATTATAACACAAAGTTCATTAATTATACATATTGTTCTTGGGTTTTATTCCATTTTAACGTAGTTGGAGAAAAAAATTCATGAAATAAAATAGATAGTTTTAAAGTTTCGGAAATAAAGCATCTGGACTTATAAAGTCCGACTTTGCTAAAGAAAAAAGTCGGCTTTATAAAGCCCGACTTCAAAAACCACTTAAGGAAGTCGAACTTTATTCCGACTTTCCTTTTTTACATTTTTATTTTAGAAAATCGAACTTATGAAGTCCGATTTCCATTTTTAGTAAAATCAGATTTTATAAGTCCCGTTTCAAGGCTTTATCTCCGAATTTTCAAAACAATTTATCATATTTCATAAAATTTTTTCCTCCATTGTACTATTTAGGTTCAGAATGAATCGTACAACCGCAAGCCTTCCAACTACTTCAAAAACTTCCGGAACGCCCTAAAGTCGAGGCTTAGGTCTTTAGGTAGATTTTGTGGTCTTAATTCAATGTAATCTAATCTTAGACCGACAAAATCTGGTCTAGAAAAAGTTATTGCTCCACTAACCATTGTTATTTCTAGCATCTTACTTTTATTTTTGTGCCTTAATATTTGGTGGGGCATCATTATTATTTGTTGAATTTCAAGTTGAGACACAACTTTCCCACTTTCTTTTTCCTATTTCTTTTTTTTTATTGATTTCCCTCTTGTTTTTTTATAGTTAGCCAATGACAGAAGAAATGTTTTCCCAAAAGCATCCTTACATTTTTGTGGCATAAAATGAGTCCACGTGATTTCTTAATCGGACTACAACCAAATACCACGGTGAGAGGTTTGTTTTATTATAACGTTAGTTAGCAAAAAATACAGGTTTTGAAATTCCTTAAATAGGGTGATATATCGTTGTTGAGAATAATGAATTCCAAATTTAAACAATTACGATTTACTATTTTATTGGGCAAATTATTTTTCCGACTAATAATTCATGTATGAAAATGTATACAGGATGTGTACAAAACAAACCCCAGTGTCTATCAGAGTATCTAGAGATACTCATAATATCCAGGGAACTTGAATGTTAGAGCCGCGTAATTGCTTAGCTATTCATCCCTCATACTAAAAGAAGTGAGTCTGGGTACTTCTTGGGATGGTTCTATCATCCACCGGATTTCATCTACAGGAATAGACCTTTGCTCAGCTATCTGTTCAATAACCTTACAAACTTCAGGAATCTTAATCAAAGGATTACTAAATAGGTAACCCTCATCATTCTTAAAGATTCCTCTCAGTTGATCTATTGGGTCTTCATAGACTGATAGAGACACCTGTCTATACCCGAAAATTCTTCCCGAATGTTGTGTCGACGGCCAAGAATCAACAGATCTCTGAGCCATATCCTCATCTAGTGGTGGTGTAGAGGCTTCCACTGGTCATGGAATTATTACCTCAGCGTCCACATCACTTGCTCTTGAGATTGGGCTCTCTTAGAGACAGCGCCCTCATAGACAATTGTTTATCAAGCCTAGGAATACTAGACAACGGTTCTCCTAACATTAAGGTAATCCGATTACCTCTTTATTGGATGTTTGCCGGGCTAATAGGTCTAGAGCTCGTAGAAGGCTTAGTCATCACCCAACTTCTGGGTCAGGTTAATTCCAAAGGATTCATCCAAAAATTTGGATGCTTGTACAAGTCTGTATATAATTCTGGTATGATACGACAAAAATTTGGCTTGGAGATTCATTTTGTCCATATTTGATAACTTTAATCTCAAGGTTAATGAATTCCCCAAACATCTGTCGTTCAAGGCCATCAAGTAATTTGGATGGACTTGAAACCATACAGGACCATGTGCTATATTGGCTTGTATTCGTAATATCAGCTGATCTCTAAACTCTCTCCATCGTTTATCGATCACCGCTGCTACCACAGGACTGTCCGCTGGAAGATGAAATAGCGGGATGAATCCGACCTGGATCAATCCAATGTGTATGTAGTTGTACACACCTTTTGCACATTGCATAGTTTCCCTAATGCGTTGTACATTGAGTAATGTAATATCCAGAGTCTCAAGTTTCGTTGTTGTAACTTGAGCCGTTGCCTTTGTTTGTGAGATGTTTACTATTAATATGAAATTGAACCTCGAAATATTGTAGACATCTCTAACATTAATGTTAGGCAACCTCCATCCAAAGATCGTTTGGGATGGATCTTCGTATTGGTGTGCTTCTTCAAGTACCTAACTCGTTAATTCTAAAGGAACCAATTCGTCACCATATCCATTCGCTTCTACTCTCATCATGAATAAATACGATGTCCAGAGATTAGATTCATCTTCAGAATCTGTATCATAATTTGATACTACCCCTAGATTGATTCTACTTCCGAGACTAAATCACAAATATCGATAAGCCTGGATTTCTTCTTCACAACTCATGTCATCTAGAAAAACCCTCCTGAGCCTTTCTTTCCTCTGGTATTTCTGAGGACATGTATCCGCTTTGTGGGCTTTTGACCCACAAATCCAACAACAATTGTAGCTGCTCAACGGTTTTCCTTTTGGATACTTTGGTTCTCTGCCTTGCTTTCGCTTAAAGGCATCGATCATATCTTTGTCCTTAAGGTTATCCCGTCTCCTTACAAACCTTTTGGGTTTGTAAGAAAGACACCTCCGTTGGATGTCCTTGTTTGGCCACACTTTCCTTTTATTGTATCCAATAAACTTTTGTTTCTTAGAAAAGTGTCTTGCCCTCTTTGGCTCACCAAGAGTATCACAACCATACCTCCTAGGCACATACTATATTTGAGAGCAATAGCTCTTACATTGGTAGGGAAGCTTTTTAACTGCTTCTTTTACCTGGACCTCAGTACACGCTTTTCTCATCGCGTACTTGACCTTCAAATTTTACCTCCTAGTCCAGGAACTATCTTTTCCTCCATTTGAAGTAATCCATAGGACTTTTGTGCTACTTCTGGCAAGGGCTCGAGAAGTTTTGCAAAAAAGGTTCCTAATATGAACTGTTGAAATACTACGTCTAAATTGTAGTAATACCTCTGAAACTCGCAGACGTAGTTACCAAACAAAGCACAGATTAGAGATTTGCAGCTTAACCAGAGCAGTTAAAGATTGCTCTTGTTCCTCAAATTTCAATGGATAAAAGATGCCACAAAACTCTCGTGTTAGTGCATCAACAATAATAGCCAGCACACCATCAACTTACAATGCCTAATCTGTCTTTTCTTTGATGTCCGTATGGGCAACCAAAGACTTCAAATATTTAAGCGCTATCCCCATGAGGGCTGCTACACATAATTCATAGACGATTCAGGGTGTAACCATGTGGCAGATGCAGTTATTCGAATTAATGATAACCATTCATCTATTCTTTTGAATACATGCTTTCCATAATCAATGTCCAGAAAAGCACCGGAAGAAATTATGTCTTTATTAGCGGACAAAAGTTCGTTATAAAAGAGCTTCTTGCACACCCCCCTTTTGAAGCAGATATCATTATTGGTAATGCTTTTCTTACGGGACAAAAGGAAAACCGTTCTTTTGTGCAGGATATCCACGATGTTACTATTAGTCGGGTAAAAATCAATACCCTAAGTAATCCCTAGTTATGGTTGAAATTTGGATTCTATCCGGTAAAAGTGACGGAGTATTGTGGTGATTCACCATGTGAGAAGGCTTTTAGAGTGCGAGCTCTACGTGGTGAGTACACGGTTGAAAATGATGAACGTGTGCAAACCTTGTTTTATCCAACGAATACCCGGACTTGTAGCTGGTATAACGTCTTGTTTCCTAAACAAGGAGTGTGTATGGCAGTTCAGTTGACTGGAAAATAATGGGATAAGTTTATGGTTAAACTTGCCGACAATTTCAGTGAGGATCCATTAGAATTGTGAAGTCATAATGGCCTTAAAACAATACTCGAATTAAAAGTTCCCAAAACAATCATAAGAGCCAGAATATCACATATACAGTTGAGATAGTTGAGGCGTTTGACAAACAAATTCCCGAGTTGCTTGGAAAGGGCTTGATAAGCGACAATTACAGTCCACATTCTAGTCCTGCATTTATGGTGATAAACCATGCCGAACAGGATCATGGCAAAGCACAAATGGTTAGGGATTATTGTTAGCTTAATCAAGCTACAAAAGACGATGGCTATAAGATTCGTACTGTGGGAGATCTGATTGATAGAATCAGTTTGAGCCAACCGAAATTCACTTCCAAATTTGACAGGAAAAGTGTATACTGGTAAGTCAAGATGGAAGAGGACTCGATTCCTCTTACTGCATTCAATGTTCCGCATGGAATGTTTGAATGGTTGGTGATGTTGTTCGATCCGAAGAGTGCTCCAGGCGCGTTTCAACACAAAATGGATGCAGTACAAAATTGAAGAGTTAGTCGTGGAAATTAATGCTTCAAATGAATTATAGGGTGCAGTACTCAAAATAAGATGAAGAAAACCAGAACCCATTTGTAAGTATTGGTGGGGTTGTTTCAAGGGGTACGAACTCCGATACCCGATATATGAAAAAGAGGTATTTGCCTTAAACTACGGAATAAAGGCTTTTTACATCTTTTTGGCACCAAAGAAATTCTTAGTGCGGTCTGACTCGACTTATGTAAAATGGCTCATGAGTCTGAATTTAAAAGAGGTTAGGCAGACTTTTGAGGTTACAAGAGTATTTTAGCTATTATGAATTCGATGTTGAGTTTATTCAGTCGGACAAGAACATAATAGCTTACTCTCTCTAGAGAACTTACGGATGGATCCCCCCGCGAAGAGGAAGATTTGCTGGGAATGCAAGCAGGAGGGGCACTCCAAGACGGTAAAGTTGAGGATATTTTTGATAATTAAGCCTTACGAAATGCCCTGCGACTAGAATCCCCTCCACCATGCGGTCTAGAAGTATCTTTCCTGGGACTACCAAGAAGGACGACAACAGTGATCTTGTTCCCACATCCCCGACAGAGAATCCACAGCAGACAAGGGTATAAGAATAATCAGACATTCTCTTTTTCCCAACGGTTTTCTGTGGACAATGATCTTCCCTAAGTGGCCATTGCTTTCATCCTTCTAATGATCAATTCCATCCCATCGAAATCAATCTAGTTTTCAACTAAATCAGTTGGACCCAACAAAAAGGCCAAGCCTCATCTTCTTCTTGCCCCATCATTCTTCATTTTTTAAGAAACGGAAAAGGAACCGGATACCAGACGAAGAGGGGATCTCTGCTCTTTTTCACCCCGGGGACTTCACTTAGAAAAGAAGAGGACATTGCCATCTTCTTCATCACAAACAACTACAGACCACCACCATTTTTCAAAATTTCCCTCTTTGTCACGTCTTTTCCCAAACTTCCTGACCCTCCAAGATCAAGCGTTCCCATTTCCAAGGTAAGCCTAGCGACCACATGCACACCCCTTGAAACCAACCTTCAACCAAGCCACGAAGAAGCTTTCCTGAAGGCTGTCTCAAGGCGAACACAAGCAGGAAGACTGGACTTCATCCACACGGGAACTGAGAGCTTCATCATGAACACAAAGCAGGCAGCTATAGATACAAGGTGGTGTTATTCGATGACTACCGAAGGAATGTCTTCCTAGACTTTATGTAGGAGAGGTCAGAGATTTTACAGAAGTTTAGAGAGTTCAAGCTCAAGGTAGAGAGCCGCTTGCAAATGAACCTGAGGTGTCAGCACACCGACAATGGGAGAAAGTACACCTCCAAGTAGTTTATAGAATACCATCATCATCAATCAAACAAAGGGTTGGGTGGGGGGGACACCATCAATTGATCGTGTTTGTGGGGTGTAATTATTGTTATAACGCTCAAAAGACTAGTTATCATGACAATCCTTTAGTATAATTAAAAGAAATAGATTCTCTTTAACTTTCTGGAATATTAATCCCATGTTACTTCAACAAGAAGTTAGTAAACTGAGTTACTTCAACGAGAAATGTTTAGTGAAATTAGTGTGGTCAGCAATCCTAGTCGCGAAATCAGTTCTCAATCAAAAACATCGATGTCAAACAAATGTAAAATTTATAGGTAATAATAGGATTCGAACTTGGGACCTCCAAGTGAACCCTCGATGCCCTAACCACTGGGGTGTCCCTTAAGGGACAACTTCATTTGTGGCTTACTTTAAACACGAGAGTGTATATATAATTACATAGCAAATCATTTTGAAGCAAATGCATCTAATCCCTAATATCAATTTGTGGGATGAGTCGGAGGTGGGGCCAATATTTCCCTTTGCCCTTCCTGAATTTCTCCTTCAACAAGGGACAGCTTGAAATGCTGAAACATTCTAGGGAGTCAGGGAGTCCATCGTCAGGCAACTGTTTCAGCCTCTCACAATTATTAATAGTCAAAGATTGAAGGGAGGTGAGGTGGTGTCTGAGTCCCTCACCCATCCTATCCAACTTCTTCATTTCCCCAATAGTTAATCTCAAAGGGGATGAAGGGAGGAGGCTACTCCAGTCTGCATCATTAGGAGGAAAACACTCCATCTCATCCACGCATCCCATCCCTCCCTCAATCAACAATTCTTGTAAGGTGGAGAGACCCCTCAATCCCCACTCCTCGATTGGTTGACTCAGATTTCGGCATCTCCCAATCCAAAGAGTCTCCAAATTGGGAGGCAGACCTCCTCTCGGTGGTAAGCTCGTGATGCCTTCGCATTGCATAACATACAGTGATTTGAGGCATGTTAGTTGGTGCATTTCGGCAGGAAAAGACTCCACCTTTGGACAATTTGTAAGATATAAACTCGACAGGTTACAGGGGAGATCAGGCAAACTCGTAACGCCTTTGCAGTCACCAATAACTAATGTTACGAGGGATGTGAGGTGGTGCATGTCCTGAGGCAAATACTTCACCTTTGGACAACTGTCAAGATATAAAGTGGACAAGTTGTAGGGGAGTGAAGGGACTATCTCCATCTCCAATGCTGGGCAATTTTCAAGCTTAAGATAGGTGAGGGCAGACATTTGTTGCAAGCTATCTGTGAATGTCGTTAGGCTTGTGCATGAGTAGATCTCCAATTCCCTTAGAGACCGAGAGAAGGGACTACCAACACCAACTAATGTCGTAATCGACACCAGTCCATCCAAATTCCATAGGGATAGCTCCTCGAGAGAATCCGGAAGCCTACTGCTAATCATCTGTAACTGCGGCAGTCTCGGACAACAGCCAAGTACCAGTTTTTTCAACGAAGGAGGCAGTCCCCCACGGGGTAAGGAATTGAGCTTCTCACAATCAAAAACACTCATCTCAATAAGAGATGTAAGCCCACATAAATCATCCGGCAGCTTCTCTATATCTCCACAATGACTTATTTCAAGATTCTTTAGCTTAGGTAGAACCTGTTCCCCTCCACCCTCTTCCACCAAGGACTTAAATCGAGGACAACTCTGAATCCTCATCTCTTCGAGCGCAACCCAAGTGGTCGACAAACTCCCCTCAAAGTGAACCAGCACTGGGATTTTACTAATTTTCATCCTGGTCATCAAAGTAAGGCCTACTAGACATTTTAAAAGTCCCTCATCGCAGTCGTCAATATTTATCTCTACGAGGGATGGAAGGCTAAGACTACACCCTCCTTTCAGTTTGGGACACCTCTTCACAATTAGCTGACGAAGGCAGGGGAATGGCTGGTCATTCTCATCCCCTCCATGGGACGACCACTGCTCCCAAGCACCCATGTCCTCGAAGCTCAAGCTCCTCAATGACCGAAAAAATGGCCTTCTAGACCCGTAAAACTCAGGACCTATGATAGATATCCCTTCAAGACTGATCGTTTCCATCCTTTCCAACAAGGGGAGTTGTCCAAAGGCTGGCAATGAATCCACACTTCTGCAACCAGTAAGGGTTATGCTCAAGATATTTTGCAAACAACTCTGATTATTAAACCAAGATGGAAATCTTTTGCCCCGGTAGCGACGTATAATGAGGGATTCAGTCTTTCTCGGAGGTTGCAAATGGTGGATGAGCCTGAATTGATGCTGATCTTCACGAGAAATTTCGGAATTGGATCCCCAGTCCAAGCTTATTTTCATAACCGCTTCCTTACCAAATAGATTGGCAATCCTCGCATCTTCAACGTCATCTACATTTAGCAAATTATGAATGTTCAATTCTCGCTGAAGATATCCGAGTGGTCCCAGCTGCTTCAACTCTTGACCGGCTTCGTTTCCCACGACAAAGTCAGAAAGTATCTCAAGATTGGTCAGATTACCGATCCGCGGTGGCATCTCCTGCAACTTACTTGTGCCGATTATGTCGAGGTGGAGAAGATTGGATAGCTTGAGAATGTTTCTTGGCAAAATCTTAAGCATCTTACAACCTCGAAGTAAGAGAGATTGCAATTCCACCAAGTCACATAGTGATTCCGGTAGAATTTGGATATTTGTATGAGAAAAATCAACCGAACGCAATAATTTCAACTCTCCAATCTGGTCGGGGACCTGCGTAATTTGAAAGTACCGCAAGGACAAATGCTTGAGGCTCTTCATATGCACGATCAAGTCACATCCTCCGAAACAAAGACATTTGGATGTGGGTCTTCGGAGATTTGAAATGGAATGAACGTTCTTAATTTCTTCATTGAGCGGAACACCTCAAATCTTTTCGAAAGACAGCTTTCATAACGTGTTGTAACCATTGCCGCATAACGCACTTTGTCGAGAGACCCTTCATGGGAGGTGGAGCCTTCTTTATCTTCATCGGAGCTGAAACATGAGCAGGCGTCAATCGATTTTACGAGATCGTTTATGAGATCATGCATTGAATAGCGGGTCTTCTCATCTCTTGCTTTTTGAAGGAGCGACGCAGCCTCCAACCGACGAAGATTTTCCTTCCCCACCTCGTGGTAGGTTTTTGCAGTTCCTTTTTGTAATAAACCTTGTATGATCCACAATTGAATTAACTCATCTTGGTCGAAAATGTAATTCTTCGGGAATAATGCACAAGCTACGAAACATCTCTTCAAATGACTGGGAAGGTGGATGTAACTCAACTTCAATGCCGGAGGGATCTTTCCACCCTCTCTGTCCCAAGAACTATGAGCTAACACAAGCTTCCATTTTTCATCGTCACATTCGAAACGCAACATTCCTCCGATGGTCTTAATAGAAAGAGGCAGCCCCTTACACTTATTTGCCAATTGAATGGAGATCTCCTGAAGCTGTGGGTGGCCTTCAAAGTTTTGCTCACCAATGGAGTGATAGGCGAGCAGAGACAAGCACTCCTCCAACGACAAGAATTCCAACTGCTTCGGATGACGATCACCCATTAGTCTGGCAACGTTGAAGCTTCTTGAAGTGAGCAGAATCCTGCTTCCTTTACTCCTGGAATACAAGGGCTTCAGCAGAGACTCGAGCTCGTCATACTTATCGTTCCACACATCGTCCAATACAATCAGGAACTTCTTTCCTGATAACTTCTCTTTCAGAGAACTTTGAAGCTGATTCAGATCCTTCTCCACACCGAAAGAAGACTGGTGTACTTGGTCTAGGATGCTCTTCGTGATGGCGGCCTTATCAAAGACATCGGAGACACAAGCCCAGGCTTTTACGATGAAGTTGGCCATTTTCAACGACTCGTGATTATACAACTCTTGTGCGAGGGTAGTTTTACCGAGTCCGCCCATCCCCACGATAGAAACTACTTTAAAGGGTCGGACAGTATCGTTGGTTGCTTCGAATCCAGTCAAACGGGTGAGTAGCTCCACCATTTCCTTCTCCCTGCCCACAAAATTGGGCTCGGGAAGGGAAGTGGTGACGAAACGTGGGTGGTCACAGTGAGACCTGCTCCTCCAGTTTTGGACTAATCCGAGAATGGGTATGCGTGCAACTACTTGCTCCAGTCTTCGGTCTATGTCTTTGATCTCATTGGCCATACGATGACCAGAGATCAGGGTGCGCGGGCGGAAAGGAGAGCAGCATGCGATCAGGCGGCGAGGGAGTTTCGATGAGGCCTGCACCTTCGACGATTCCCGCTTTGCATCAAGAGAGAACATGTCGAGGAGGTCTTCCATGTCGTAGGCAACATCCCTAAGGTCGGCGAGCCACTGGACTGTAGCACGGTCATCATCGTACATTTGCTTTTCCTCTGCAGAATCCAAAACAGCTTGGATCATCGGCAGCTTCTCACTCCACGAGTGGAGCTTGTCGGAGATGCCGTTGATATGGGCATATTCAGCGATGAGTTGAGAGCCGACCAGGTTGAGGACGGGGAAGAGGAAATCCATCCTTCTCTTCGGAAGTTTTTGCAATCGTTTATTTTTTTGTCTCTTTAGGTTTTTGGATTCCAAGGCTTCTTTTACTCTTTTAACTGATGAAGGAATAATCTTTTCCGAGAAAAAGAGTCGTCGTGTCCAACAGAGATCCCTTTATTTCATTCTTAGCTTTGCTTTCAAGGCTACATCCAAACTCAATGATTAAGAAACGAATCGTACCACCAAAAAGTCATTGAAGTGATTAATATTCAAATCCGCACGCAAGAGGGGGAACTTTCGGAGCAACATGAGCCGTGAAACATGTAAAAGAAATCAACAAATATTTTAAGAACATGTAATAGTCATGGAATGCCCACTTTGAGGAGCATGGATTCTTCATTTTGTAATTTTACACATTCCTCAAAATGCCCTTAAATTTTGTTATTGTATTTTTTATATTTTCAATCAACCCATTTATTTTAATTATTTTTTCATATTTTGTAAATTAGTATTATTAAGTAATAAATTCATGTTAGAAAAATAATATAGTGATATAAAAATTGCTAGTCTTTGGAGGTATAAAAATTGGTTTCATAAAAAAAATTATAAATATTATACAGTGAGAAACATGGTTGTAATGTGAGAATTAATGTTGTCGGTTGCATACGATGAGGCTGCACAAGATATTATTATACGTGAAAGCTTGCGAGAGAAGGACCAATTTCCTCACGGATAAGCAACAACTTCATCGCATACAGGATAAGCCACTACTATATAATCAAGAGGTGGCGGCTGGGAACCCATGCTACTAACACTCTCGTGATCAATTGCCAGAAAGTGGTGCTATAGAGTGTATTTATTAATTACTTTTGATGTATTTTTGTAATCGGATTGCGAGTAACATTGAGTGTCTAGAAATCGGATAGAGAATAATGTGGAGTCAATATAGATCGCTTTCTTAGATTAGTAAATTGACATCTTATATTAGAATATTAACGATTTTAAATATACGACCATTAAGTAATGTTTATCATTTAAGATAAGATTTATTATATCTCAGAAATAATGATCGGGATGTCAGTGAGTTGAAGACATTACACTTCACAGTAATCAGTTTAAAATGGTTTTGATTTATGACTATTAATTCTATAACCGTGGGTGACTAATTTTATGGTTTACCTTTGTATGTGTATGCGTGTACACTACCTTCGTATATACCATCTAGAGTGTCCACACAAAATCATGTTACACAAAACTGCTTCGTTTAATTCTAAAGAAGACTAGAATTAATAGATTTTAAGTTTTGGAATTATAATAGGTTAGGTTACAAAAATTATTCTAAAATATTGGAAACAATAAATTCTAGTATTGAATTTAAGTTGCTTGAATATGTGTAAGTTACGGACAAAAATATGACGCATACCAATAAAAGTGACACCATCGAATAAGTATATCATAATAACCTTAAAAATATCAGTACCTTCTCAAACTTTCTAGGAGCTTCACTTCTCGATCCTTCCTCTGACAGCAAGGTGAAGATATTTTCATCAATACGTGGTAAATTCACAATTTTAATATTTGGTAAATCATGTGGTAAAAGTAAGAGTTACATGGCTAACTCTACTGTATATTCTACGGGCAATCCTTCCTTGTAAAGAGCGACCAATTTCCCATTTGTAAATCATCCCTCCACTAGTAGTAATCGATCACTTATTTCCATTTCCTCTCTCTCCCATTTACATTAGAAATTGGTGGGTTAAACTAATTGGTCCACCTCAAGACCAACATCACACTGCGACGGTTTAGTTCTGTTAATCCTAGTTTTGATGATGAACTTAAACGACAATGAATTGTTATGGCTTCATAAATTGTGTGCTTACCTTTGGTTATGAACTTGCACAAAGTATTGCTGAGGCATAAACATAAGAAGTATCTTGTTGCATTACAGTATGCTGATATTGTCTTGATACGCTTAATATTCTGAGATGTCCAAATTCGTTGAATATGACAAATCATCTGAAGGCAACTCATAATCGTAATATTTGGAGATTTGGGAACAAAATATTTTATTTTGGAAAGTTCTAAACATCTACAATAGTGTTATGCTGCAATGATACAAATTGTTGAATCAATAATTTCGATTACACTTTTATTTTAATATCTGATTTGATAGGACTTATTAGGTCAGTTAATTTATAAAATATAGAAACTAATAATCTCATTTCAAATGAGACTGATTATTTAAGGGAAGTTACTGTTTGAGGTCTTTCCTTCTTAGTCACTGTGACCGTTGAACAGCTATCCGCTGAGACTGACCACAATTTGCTGAAATCTAGTAAATTGGAAACAAATTATCTGTTTCACTCCCCATTAAAAATCGGATGATATTCTTAAAAAAAACTGTCTGAGTGGTCTGTGTGGTTGTCTGAAGCTTGTGTGATCTAAGTGAAGCTTTGTAGATGTCTGAGTTGTGTGCAGCGGAGAGCGGAATGTGCTAAGTGATCGCCTGATTCTCAGTTTTATAACTGCGTGAGGGAGTGTCAAAGGCTGTGTGCTACCTTGGTTGCTGTGAGAGGGACTGGGTGTCCTCGGTACGTTCAAGGAGCGGCTGGCGAATCGATTGAGTGAAGCTAAGTGAGTACCTATTCTTAATTCAGTAACCAGTTACTAACCCATCAGGAAGAAGCCTTTCTTGTTTTGTCTTTTCGCTGGGAGTCTTGAGCTTACGGAGTTTGATTAGTTAGACACGCACTTTCTGGTGCACGCCAGAAGTCTCGTGCATCAAGAATAGAGCAGGAGTTGGGAATGCCGCCAGAATGGAAAGAGCTCCTCCCAAGCACAGATGTGCTGTGCAGAAGTCTCGACTTCCTGATACAGAGGGATAATAGAGTAAGTTGTGTGGGAGCCGCCGGAGTAGAAAATTTCACCCTAAGCACTGGATGTGTAGTGCAGTGAGTCACGACTGTGGTAATCGTGCACGTCCGAACTGTGTGTAGGACATATACCTCGACCTCGCTGTGTGAGAAGTCAGGTTCCGCTGTGTGAGGAGCCAATCTTTTCTGTGCTTTTAATTTCTGTTCTAAGTGATCTTCTTTGTGGCTGTCTCTTGTGTTGAAAGACAGGTTCACATCTTGAGAAGATACAAAAGCCGTGTGTGTGATTAAGTGTTGAAGCATTCCTCTATAGTGATCCAGAAACGGGTTGCTCTTTGAGAAGTCGTTCTATCACTGTAACGAATAACTTTGTGAGGATTTATTTAACAAATGTTGTGTTTGTGCTTTGATAGACAGGTCTACACTAAAACGACAACGTGTTGCGTGAGAATCCATTGAGCTACCAATAGCTGAGCATGAGTATCCATTTGTTGGAAACAAGAAGACGTCCACTAAGTGAGGAGCTGATCGTTGCCTATAAGGGATCTCTAATTTATTCAAGGATTCCTGTGAGAAACTGAAAGCCTAGTGCATGGGCATTTTGTACCCAATATATTTATATAGTGGAATCATCTCATTGGTGGAAAGTGGACGTAGCTTTGTTACGGCCCAACCACTATAAACAAATGTGTCCCTTAAGATCGTGCTTGCATCCATACACGTATCTAATGATCAACATCGTAACACTTACAGCGAGCCAACCTCATTTCTAAGTAACGCATTGTTGTGATACAGCACGCTTCCGCATACTCTGAGAAAGGGTGAAAAGAGAATAAGCACTAATTCACCATCCTCTTAGTGTAGATAAACGGTCCAACAAGTTCCTCATTTGGCATCGGAGTTGGGTTATCGGGGTCGAGTTGCCGAAGTCCAGCCGAGGTTTTGCCGAAGTTCAGCGGAGATCCTGTCGAAATCCCGCGGAGGTTTTGGAGAAGTATAACGAAGGTTCTTCCAAAATACCGCCGAAGTTTTGTCGAGAAAGCTACAATCCGAGATTGCGTTGGGCATAGGATGGACCAGGCTACGCTTCCAGAAGTCTAATCCGGTATGTCGGAATTTAATACTGTCGGCATGGTGAAGAAATTAAATAACCAAAATTATAGCATGTGGAAGACGTGCATGGAGTCCCTATCTCTAAGGCCATGATCTATGGGAGATTATTGGCGGCAGTGAGATGACCCCACCGGAGGAGGATGCTGCCGCATTGAGGAAATGGCGGATTAAGGCAGGGAAGGCGATGTTCGACATTAAGACTACCATAGAGGAGGAAATGCTTGAGCTATAATGTACTCCACTACACCAAAAGATGCTTGGGATATATATTTGCAACTAGTTTCTCGAAGAAAAACGATATGGGGTTACAATTGCTAGAAAATGACTTGCTGGCAGTTAGGGAAGGAGACCTAGGAGTTAATAAGTATTTCCTAGAGTAAAGTCCTTATGCCGGGAGATTTCATAGCTAGAGCCATAATCATTGATTAGTGATGATAAAATGAGGATGATTATTATCCATGGTTTAAGGTCATAATATTGGGGATTTATTATGGCAGTGCAAGGATGGCTCAGGCCGCTGTCCCTAGGAGATTTAGAAAATTTTCTAGCTAATCAGGAGATGTTAGCAAAACAACTGGCGGGCGTAACCTTAAAAAATGAAGAAGAAGCCTTAAATAGTAATAAGAGAAGAAGCCATATTAAAAATAAGAGGGTTGACGAGGGAAGATTGCCACAAGGCAGTAGAAGTGGGAGACGTGATCAACAATTGAACAGATAGGGTAAAGAGAACGAAACTGCAAACCAATGGTATGAGAGACTTGGCACATCGGATATCACAAGTTGAAGATCATGATGAACAAGGAGATGTTAAAGGACCTTCATCAGCTGGAGGTAAACGTTGACAATGTCTGCTTAGGCTGCTAGTACAGTAAAACACATTGATTACCGTACGACGAGTCCAAGTATAGGGCCAAAGAACCACTAGAGCTGATACACTCTAATGTATTTGAACCGGTGAAACACCATCAACCAGTAAGGGTTATGCTCAAAACATTTTCCAACCACTCTGATTATTAAACGAATACGGAAATCTTTTGCCCCTGTAGCGACGTATAATAGTACGTGAAGTTAGCAAGCAATAATGTAACCCCTTGGTTAAGTAGGTGACACGAGTTGATTTTCTAGTACCATAAATTAATGAAACAATAGCCGACCTAGTAGTTGCTTCCCCTGCGGCAATAACCGAAATTGCATTGCACATTCATAATAAGCATAAGAAAACATGATCCCTATATGTGCATATTAAAATGGGGCAGATTTTTAGTCGAAGTAGAGCATAAACCTAACCCCGCCACTACTCTCAAGACGAGATTAACGCTTTAAAAAAAACGAATCGTATTATCATACAACGCTCCAATATCTTAATAGGCCATTTCGAAACACGTTTAACGCTTAATTGTTAGTCGATAACAGTTAGAAAAAATAATCCGCCTAAATCGTTATTTTTGCGATTATTTAGTTAAATTGTTGTTTTAGACAATGATTTTAGGTTTGTCAAAATTTTCTAACTTTTCATGAGTTGCTCTTTTTCGTGATTTGAAACCGAGACGTACGAAGACCTAACAGAGAAACAACTTTAATTCTGATAGCAACTTTATCAGACACATTTTGTAAATTAAAAATTACTTTTTCAAATATTAACATATCAAAATTTTTCTAAACTATTTAGTAAAATGCTTTTAATTAAATTTATACCATTTACTAACTTTTTAAAAAAATGGGCAATATCTGTTGTAAATTATCTCCCTACCTACCACTCTCTAAAAGCCTCGTGGATCCTTCTCAGAGGTAGTATCTGAATAGAGAAATGTTAGGTAAAGTAAAAGGTGAAAAATAAAGAAACGTGACCGGGATTTGCCATTATAAATAGGGGATGCATTCCCCATTTTCGTGTAAGTCCAACTCAAGTAAATTGATGGAAACCGCACATCATTCCCACTCCAAGGCAAACATGAGTTCTGCAGCCCAAGGCATTGGCCGCCGTGATACGAATGAACTGCTCCGAGCACAATATAAGGTATTTAGCCAGACGTTCGGGTTCATGAAGTCCGCGATGCTCAAGTGTGCCATCCAGTTACGGATCCCCGACCTCATCTACGAGCAAGGCCGCCCCATGACTCTCCCCGAACTGGTTCACGCCACGCGCATTAACCAAGAGAAATCCCACGGTTTGTCCCATCTCTTGCGCTTCCTCGTCCACTGCGGCTTCTTTGAGATCGTGCAGTCTGAAGGCGGAGGAGAGCTGACCTACGCCTTAAACAGTACTTCGGAAGTCCTTCTGAGTGATAACGAGTTCAGCATGCAGCCACGGGTGATGATGATCCTGAATCCTTCAGTCTTGACCCCATGCGACCAGTTTGCTGAGTGGCTCCAGAATGATAAGTCCACGGCTTTTGGGATGGCTTTCGGGTATGAATTCTGGGAGGGCACCGCCCGTGACTCCTCGTGGAATGATTTGGTCAACAAGGCTATGGCAAGCGATGCGTGGTTGGTGTCGAGCATTTTGGTCAATGGGGAAGGGAAGGAGGTCTTTGAGGGGATCAATTCCCTGGTGGACGTTGGTGGAGGGACAGGAACCCTGGCTAGGGTGATCGCAGATGCATTCCCAGAAATAGAGTGCACCGTCCTCGATCTTCCGCATGTTATCGGCAGCCTCGAAGGTCATAACAACGTGAAGTATGTGGCAGGGGACATGTTCCAAGAAGTCCCCCCTGCAGATGCGGTTGTACTAAAGGTGAGTCTATCGCTTTTACATGATTCCTTTATTGACGAAATATCAAGTCGAGATTTCCTAACAATCTAAATTTTAAACCGTCGGCCGGCCCGAAAAAGTCGACACTCCATGACTGGGGAGACGACGATTGCCTGAAGATACTGCAGAGATGCAGGGAGTCGATCTCACAGCATAACAAGAAAGGGAAGGTGTTGATAATCGACGTGGTGATCGGGGACACAAGCGGGAACGGGAACGAGGAAAAGACCGAGTTGCATCTGTCCACCGATATCGCGATGATGGCTCTCTGCTCTGCAAAAGAAAGGACTGAGAAGGAATGGGCGAAGCTATTCAGCAATGCCGGATTCAGCAGGTATGAGATCAGTCCTATTGATATTGGTTTAAAGTCGGTAATTCAGGTCTACCCGTAACTTCGAGTCTACGTCGAACTTAGCACTATGTTCATGCATTGTCTTAACAACCCGTTTGGTTCACGGATTTTGTACTGAAGTGGAATGGAATGAAAATAAAAATTCGATTTTGAGATAAACGTTTTGGGATTGTTTACTATATTTCGGAAAAAAAAGGCTCCCGTCCTTTATGGGGTACACGTTAATGTTTAGGAAATCAATAACTTCTTCGAGATAAAAAAGCAATGTCAGGCCATTTATCCCAACTACTTATAATTAAATTAAAGTAGTTTGCTACGAGCTCTAGGAGTGTCGGTCGAGGCAGTCCGAACGAGTTTGTTTCCATTTTCGTTGTGGGATAAGACTCGATCATGGCTTTATTATTTGCCGGAAGAGGCAATTCGATCATGGGAGGATCTTTCGAAGCTATTCTCGGCCAAATACTTTCCACTGAGCCGAACTGTAAGGATCAGGAATGAGATCACAACCTTCCGTCAACATTCAACTGAGTCCACGTATGAAGCTTGGGAGCATTTCAAGAAATTGCTACATCTATGTCTGCGTCACGAGATCGCAAAGTGGATGCTCGTGCAAAGCTTCTACGATGGCTTGGCAGATCATCTTCAACCCACGATAGATTCCGCACCAGGAGGAACATTGATGAACAAGACACTTGATGAATCCTTGGAGTTATTCGAACAAATTGTCAACAATGGACGGTGGAAAACCTCAACAACAGGAGTCGTCGGGATAAATCGATTGGCCACAATGACATCCATAAACCGCCAGCTTGAGAAACTCACCATGGAAGTTGCTGCTCTCCGTACTACAAAACCGATATCTAAAAGCATATATTCTGATAGCAGATAGATGAGGACCAGGGAGAAGTGCCGGAGATTAATTATGTAGGATCCAATCCACAAAACAACCCGTATGCCAACACCTATAACCCCAGATGGAGAACTAAAAAAAACTTCCCATGAAGGAATAACGCAGCCCCACAGGAACCAATTCAACCAAGGATGAACCAGCCTCCTGGTTCTAAGACCACAAAGCAGCTATCTACAGGTGAGAATAAACCTAACATTGATGATTTACTAACGCGATTGCTTGCCAGTCAGGAGGAAACCCAAAAACAACAATAGGAGGTTCAAATGCATCAAGAAATGATCCTGAAGGACCATGCCACGTCTATTAAACAGCTGGAAATGCAGATTGGATAGATTGCAAGTTCAATAACAAGTAGGCCACACGGAACTCTACCGAGCAACACCGAGCTAAATTCGACAAGAGAGCATTACAACGCCGTCACCCTTCGTAATGGTCGTGATTTCGAAGAAGTCTTTGAGAAGATAGAGATGGAAAAGGAACAAGCCAGCGAGAAATGCTGCCAACTGAAAACAAGCGAAGAAGGAGGCGAGAAAAATGATTAGCAGCCAACCGACATCACAGTCACAAAGGTACATACCTCAACACCACCATTCGTTCCCAAAATTCTTTTCCACGAAGGCTTAAAAATCTATTGACGAGCAACAATTTAGAAATTTTCTAGATGTTTTTAGACAGTTGAGATTAATATTCCCTTTGCGAAAGCTTTAGAGCAAATGCCCAAATATGTCAATTTCATGAAGGAGGAGTTGTCAAGAAAGAGAAGAATTGGTGAGCATGAGACTATTGCACTTGCTAAGGACTGTAGTGCCATCTTGCGAAAGAAGCTACAACTGAAATTAAAGGACCCAGGTAAGTTCATTATCCCATGTCGAATTGGAACTCAATTTTCATGTTATGCCATCTGTGATTTAGTTGCAAGCATCAATTTTATGCAATTTTTCGTCTTTGAGAAGTTGAACATCAGGAAGGTAAAACCGACATCCTTGACTTTGCAATTAGCTGATTGATCTTTCATTTATCCAAATGACGTAATTGTAAATGTATTGGTAAAGGTCGATAAGTTTATTTTCCTAGTAGACTTCGTCATTCTAGATTATGAAGAAGATCGAGAAATTCCGATCATATTGGGAAGACCTTTCTTAGCCACAGGACGAACTCTGATTGACGTACAGAAGGGCAAGCTTACCATGCGTGTCCATGATCATGAGGTAACTTTTAACATCTGTAATGCCATGTGTATGCCTAACAAGACTGATGAATGCAGCTTTGTGGATATGAATGATGAAATCTTGCATGGAGACTTGTTTGAAACATATGTGGCTACAACGATTGAAGAGTGGCCACAAGAGGATGCACTAGAAGTTGTTGAATTAGAGAGTTATGAATCTGAGGCAGAGCAGGCGGCATATTTTCATCATATGCCACGGGCTGAACCGTTGGAGCGCCCCATCTCTGCAGCAAAATCATCAATAGAAGAACCACCAAAGTTAGAACTTAAACCTCTATTGGAGCACCTAAGGTATTCATTCTTAGGTTCATTTAGTACTCTTCCGGTTATTAAATCGTCTACATTATCTAACAAATAGGAAGAGAGCAATTGCAAGTGCATCGAAAACATAAAACAACTCTAGGATGGAACATTGCAGACATTAATGGAATTAGCCCTACGATATGCAATCACAAATTTAGGCTTGAAGACAACAAGAAAGCTTCAATCAAGCAACAGAGGAGGCTCAAACCCTAATATGAAAGAGGTGGTAAATAAAGAAATAATAAAGAGGTTGGATACATGATCATATACCCCATCTCAGATAGTTCATGGGTGAGTCTAGTACAGTGTGTTCCAAAGAAAAGGTGGCATAATGATGGAGAACGAAAAGAACGAGCTAGTCTCAACGCAGACAGTCACCGGTTGGAGTGTTTGCCTGGATTATCGCAAACTAAATGCTGCCACCTTCAAAGATCATTTTCCTATACCTTTTTTAGATCAGATGCTTGATCAATTAGTTGGAAAAAGTTTTTATTGTTTTCTTGATGGTTATTTAGGTTACAACCAAATCGCAGTCGCATCGGAGGACCAGGAAAAGACAACATTCACCTGCCCTTATGGAACGTTCGCCTTCGGTCGGATGTCATTCGGTTTGTGCAATGCACCTGCCACTTTTGAAAGGCGCATGACTGCGATTTTTTCTGATATGATCGAACAAAGTACTGAGGTATTCATGGAAAATTTCTCAGTTTTGGATTATCTTTTGAGAATTTCCTTGATAATTGATTTGCGGTATTTACTCGATGCGAAGAAACTAATCTTGTTCTCAATTGGGAGAAATGTCACTTTATGGTTCGTGAAAGAATTGTTTCAGGCCACCGAATTTCATAATGTGGAATTGAAGTCGATAAAGCTAAGGTGGAAACAATTGAACGCTTAACACCGCCTTCATCTGTGAAGGGAGAGTGGAGATTTCTCGGCCATGTAGGTTTTTATAGAAGGTTCATTAAGGATTTCTCCAAGATAACGAAACCACTTTACAACCTGTTAGAGAAAGATACCGCATTCGCCTTTGATGGCAAATGCATGGAGGCATTTCTCGAGATCAAGAAGAGGTTAGTTTTTGCACCAATTATTGTTGCACCAAATTGGTCGATGCCTTTTGAGCTAATATGTGATGCAAGTGACTTTGTCGTGGGAGTTGTGCTTGGTCAGAAGAAAGATAAGGTAAAACCTTGAATAGTGTATAGGTAAACTACACAACCACGGAGAAAGAAATGTTAGCCATAGTTCATGCTTTTGATAAATTCAGATATTATCTTATTGGATAGAAAGTCATCGTACACACTGACCATGCAACAGTCAGATACTTAATTCCAAAGGCTGATGCAAAACCGTGATTAATCCGATGGGTTTTATCGCTTCAAGAATTCGATCTTGAGATTGTAGACAGGATAGGAGCGGACAATCAGGTCGCAGACCATTTATCGAGGTTGGAAAACGACAACATGATCCTAGACGGAACACATATAAATTATGCGTTTTCCGACGAACAACTATTTGGTGTGAACGTCAGCACACCATGGTATGCTAATTACATGAACTATATTGTGGCTAATATCCTACCACCCGATCAGTCATACCAACAAATGAAGTTGTTTTTACATGATGTTAGATATTACTTTTGGGATGACCCTCTTTTATTCAAAAAGTATGCAGATCATATCATTCGAAGATGTGTATCAGAGGAAGAAATGAAGCATATCTTGGAACAATGTCATGCATCGCTGTATGGTGGACATCACGGTGGCAACAAAACTACGGTGAAGGTTCTTCAATATGGTTTCTTCTTGCCTTCATTATTTAAGGATGCACAACAATTTGTTGCTCATTGTGATCGCTGCCAACGTTTTGGTAATATATCTCGCCGCGATGAAATACCTTTGAAAAATATTTTAAAGGTTGATTTCATGGGACCATTCATTGATTAGAAGCAGAAGGCGCTCTGGTGGGGAATCTCACTATAGGCTCGGGAAACAAAGAGAAGATGGGTAGGAACGGGATTCCACATGCCCCATGCTACTCGGGACCAGTAGAGTGCTTTCGCCGTTTTGAGAATTTCCAATGAATCCAGTCGGGTAAGTTCTGAGGCGCACGAAAGGCGTAACACCGTTTAGAAACTGATATATTTTTGTAGCTGTGGATTATGTGTCTAAATGGGTAGAAGTTATTGCCTTGCCTACTAACGATGTGAGTGGATTTTTTAAGTTTCTAAAGTAAATATTCATACAATTCGGGCCACCACGCGCAATAATAAGTGACGGAGGTTCACACTTCTGTAATTCCAAATTCAATACCCTCAGAAAGAAATATGGTGTGAATTACAAGGTAGCCTTTGCCTATCAGCCTCAGATAAGTGGTCAAGTCGAGGTATCCAACGGAGAAATTAAAAGGATCTTGGAAAAGACGGTCAGCCCAAATCGAAAAGATCGGTCAAAAAAATTGGATGACGCCTTATGAGTTTATAGGACGACATACAAAACACCAATTGGAACTTGACCGTACAGATTGGTTTAAGGGAAAACTTGTCACTTACCTGTTGAACTGGAGCACAAAATCATTTTGGGCTATCAAGAAGCTTAACATGGATCTTGAAATTGCAGGTGAACAACGATTGCTTCAACTCGATGAACTCAAAGAATTCCGACTAGATGAATAATAGAGTTCTGGGATCTATAAAGACAAAACGAAGCTATGGCATGACCGACGCATCAAGAATCGACAGTTCAATCCATGCAAGCTCGTTTTACTTTTTAATTCACGTTTAAAATTATTTCATGGCAAGTTGAAATCTCGTTGGTCAGGATCGTTTAAGATTACCCATGTGTTTCCATATGGAGTGGTTGAATAGGAGAGGTTGAATGATCAAGGTAAGTTCTTCTTGGGAGGCAACCCGAGTTCTTTTTTATTTTTTTCGTTTTATTAGGCGTAATTCCTTTTATTTCAATTTAATTTCTATACTTATTATGTTTAGAGGTGAAAGACATAAGGGATACAAGACTAAATAAAGCAGCAAGTTCGTGTAGCTGCAAGAAGCTTTGTGCCGCTGCATAGACTGGGAGCAAGGACAGAAACCTTGTGCAACTGTATCAGAATTTCGTGCAGCTGCACAGCCGGGAACCCAAAGGCATAGAAACTCTATGCAGCTGCACCAAAAATTCGTGCAACTGCACCGCCTGGACCCCAAATGCACAGAAACTTCACGCAGCCGTACGAAAATCTAGTGTAGCTGCACCGTATTTTCACAAAAAAAAATTAATTAATTAAATTAAAAAATTAAAATTACAAAAAACACATCGGGCCATTTTTCCTTTTTACCCTTATCCATCTATTTCTTATTTTAGGGAAGTGCTGACACCACCCTTAGAGGAAACAACAACTTCGAGATCGAGGCGCCCATTATCGAAACCACCCTCGCACCCACGCAACCAAGATGTCGCCACCATCGAGCCCTGTACCAAAAATATCCCGGTAAACCCATTCCTACTTATACTTTGTTCCAGACCGAGGACGTTGCTCTATTTAGGTTTGGGGGTGTGGCGTTGTGTTTTATTAGGTTTGGAAGTGGTGAGTATTGCTTAGGTTAGATTTTTTTGTCTTTTCCTCAGCGTAACCTTATAAATTCGAACAAGGAATGTCTTTATTCGATGATGAGCTTAAGTTTTGCATTCTTCAAGTGTGAAAAGATGAAATTCTTTGCATGGCAGCTAGTGACGAGTAGAGTAGCTTGATTTATCGCTTGAAACGAAGTCTTTGGTCAATGTGTTGAAAAGAAAAAAAAGAAGAAAAGAGAAAATAAGGTTGCCAAGGCTCGGATTACTAATGTTCGGGTTAAAAAAAGGAAAAAGATATTGCCAGAATATATGCTTGTGGTGTGAGACTTCTGTGCTAGCTTGAATGATTGATCCGATGGATGCTTTATCACCTAATGCATTGGTTCAACTGAATCGGGAGTTATTGATCGAGTGGGCTATCTGAACTTAGCCAAAATTAGATGAAACATTTAAAGTCGTGCATCTTGACAAAAAAGGTTTGGGATCTTTGTAAGTTACTGGTTAATATGAGCTATTTGGAGTGTATGCTTGTTAATGTTGAGTGTGCAACTTGCTAGGATGAAGAAACAACGTTTTAAAAGTTTTTAATAGAGCATGTTGGTAGTGAATGGAATCTAGATGCATAAGGAGGATGCGACCATTTCAGAGAATGTTCTGAAAAGATGTTTTCACGTTTGAGCGACTTGAGTTTGCTGAGGAGAGTCTTTAAAGTTTTGTTTTTATTTTCTTATCTTTGCTCGGGACTGCAAAATTTAGGTTTGGGGGTGTGATATCTCTGTGAAAGTAGAGTTATTTATGTTAATTTCATACCTAGATTTTATTAGATTTATAAAATATTGCGTTTATTGCATAATATATCTTTATATTTCACATTATTCTCGAGAAGTTGGGATACTACCGAATTTAAGGATTATTTCTGGAGAAAAGTGGATACAAGAAGATTTGGTGTATCTACAAAGATTTTGAGGGTTATAAAAAAACTCTATTCACCTTCTTGCTAAGGAGAGAACGATAGGGAGGAAAAGATAGGGAGTTAGACTATCGTTTTTAGGGTGCATTTCTTTTTTTTTATTTGTGTTCCGAGACGCTCGACTAAACTTTCTTTGCTAGGATTATGTTGAACTGAATTGTGTAGTTGAATTTCCCTATCTCGTTTTAAACTAAATTCGTACTTTGGATGTTTATTTGTTTCGTTTGATCTTAACGCATTCAATTTGTCGGATCAACGAGTAGTATTGATTTGTCATCCTAATTTAAACTCAGGAGAGGAATTTTAGGAGAGAACAAGAACGGAGTAGCATTGGTTAATATCGCGGGAACGAATTAGCTAGTAAATAGTATCGGGAGATATATTTCTAGGCAACCATTAAAGGATTGAGTTCTTAATGCATTTCTTGCCTTTGAAATTCACTATAGGCATATAGGTTTTATGGTGGTTTGGAATAGTCCCTTTGTAAACTCGAGAGAGGCACATAGGGACATAAGAATCCGGTTAGTAAACAAAATTAGTATGAATTTGGGATAAATGAGTGAGGGGATTTAACGAAACAAGGAGGGAATATGTGATCCTAGGCTTTTCCAACTAATTGAATTCCGATTTCTTTGCTTTTGATTTTTGCTTTTCATTTTGTTTTCAACGTTCTAAACTTATTTTTCTTATTGACTTGCTACATAAGGATTGCGATTGTGTATACTAAAAGGTTTTATGGCTCACACAACATGGCATATTTGCGGCTGCCTTTATGTCTTGGTCATATTTCTTTGTTAGTAAAAGTCGGTTCTTGTCGTAATGGTAGATGATGAAGTCTTGACAAAAATCCTGGTTACATTAATTCTTGCAAAAGAAAAAGTTCTTCTCAAATATAAATATTTGACACCAAGCTGAGATTGCCAAACATTTCTGCCATTAAAATCAACAAAACCCATGTAGAGATTCACTAACTTTAAGTAATATAATAATATTTTTCGCGCAATTAAAATAGACAAAATCTATCTAGATTTCTGCTAAATTTCCTGCCGTTAAAAAATAGCCATTTAAATTAGTTGCATGCCGTTACCTATCAAATCAACTACTATCACCTCCAAATTTAAAAAGTAATCAATTATCCTTGTAGATTTTGACAACAATAAAATAATTTATATGTTTGATCAATATGGAGTGGTAATTTCCCAAAAATAAAAGAGAATAAATTTTTCTAAAGTATTATTAAATACTCATGTATTAAAAAAAAGCTTTTTTAGATAGAAAATTGAGTATATATAAATGAATGGTGCACCCATTCGATATCTACATCTAACTAAGAAACACACTGTACAAAGAAATTTCTTCCATCGAATATGACTTCGAAGAAATTGATGCCGGTGTCGGCGGCACTGATGATTATTTCGTTCTTGATAATGATGCTCGATATGGATGCGGCCTTTGCGGGATTGACCCCGTGCGAGGCAGGTTGCGACAAAAAATGTAAAGGCAAGCAAGAAAAACTCTACCGAGCTTGCTACCAGGACTGTGTACGCAGAAAATGCAGGCAGCCGACCCCTGACCTCGATTCTTCTCACCCCCCCAATTCTGATCCGAAGATCCAGTGCCAAATGGAATGCGTTTCTTTGAAATGCATGGACGATGTCTTCGGTGAGTTTCAAATGTTCCCGAAAGAAAATTATGAATGAATGGTTTCTTCTCGATTATTATTATTACTACAAATACTACAACTAATGCAAGAGGAAAAGATCGTGGATGATTTTTTAATTATGTTTTGCTCTTGTATTGCAGATCCTGAGAAGTTCCAGGGTGGTTGTGCTAAGTCCTGCATGGCTGACTGCGATATACATCAGCTCAAGAACTAGTGAATTGTTGGGACTTTGTGGAATGTCGATGTTTCGAAATAAATCATCGCCGCAGACTGCGTAATATCAGTGTTTTTTTATAATAAATTGTCACTGCCTATCTCGTTGAGCCTCCCCTTTACTAAACGACGATTCTATGGATGTCAAGGCGATAAAACATGATAATCTTTTGAAATTTAATTTACCGAAAGTTTTGTGGCTTAAGAAATAACTGAGAACAGAGAATTTATGTGCATTGGCCATTCTTATACAACATATTTGAAGGTCTGAGCCAATATATATTGGCTTTTTCATCGATTAAGATATGAAAGTGCTAAATATGACTAAAAAAATGAAATGAAATAAAATACAGATTTATATCACCCAGAATTAAACTAATTTGAAAAAAATTAATTTCTTGGAAGCCATCTTGGCAATGTATACGATGGCCCAAGTCATTTTATTCGGGCATTAATTATTGTAATTAAGAAATTAGTTTTATCGAATTAAAATCCTTAATTCAAAATCAATCACCTTATGATGTTTAGGGACGATTTAAAATTATTTTGTGTCTTGTTCGATCATGAATTCGGAAGTCCAAAATTTAGGGATCTACAATAACACCACGGTGAAATCTTTACAAAAAGACAATAACATTTATTTTCATACAAGAAAAAGTATTCCACACAAAAAAAAAACATAATATTTAGCCTATATAAATAAATTATTTTCGATTTACCAAACTCGTGGCCATTTACGAATACATTTCTGTAATTATTTAATGCAAATATGTATAAGATGCAACAAAGGTAATTAATTTTATCATGATTATCAAAAGAAAATGTTAATTGTGATTTCAATATGAAATTATTTTAATGTCAGTATTTAATGCAACTAAAATATGGGAGATAGAATCGTGGTAATTGGACAATAAGAATCCCAAATAATAGGAATGATAGGTGATTAATGATTCAACATAAATATATAAAACGTTTACAATTTAAATTAATCATACGTTTGTTACCTACCAAGTAAACAATTATTGTGGAAAATGGACAAAAAGTGAATTAGGTATAAAAATTATTTTTGCATTATTTTTAGATGAAAAATTGTATCAAATCCAGCAAGTTATCTAAAAAAATTATTTTTAGATACCAAGCTCTCACAAAGAAAGACAACTCAAACAAGTTACTTTCGTGGATATACCTATCATTGTTCCTTTAAGTAATCAATATACAAAAGATAAAGCGAGGTGTCAAAATGACCAAGTAGATTAACTTTAAGAGTTTACTTAGGTCCAATATGACGCTAGTCGTGAAAATAATTTACAAGTGTGGGAGGGTTCGGATGTGCCGAGGGGAGGGCCCTTCCTCCTTATATACCACATCAGATGTGAAATTTTCTCCATGCATCGTAATGCGCCTAAATTGATATTTATGTTGGGACGGTTTTGATGATGAACCGGACCCTCTGTACTACAGAAGGTCGAACATTCTATTCTACAGAAGCTTCTCTTATTAAGGACTTCTTGTAAGAATTATTTTTGTAATTAAATGATTAGTTATAAATTATTTAATTACGAAATATGCATAATTTGATTAAGATATTTATCTGATCAAATTACCACGATTTGGTTTCCAAGTAATCATATTGGAGATATTATCCTTCATAGAAGGAAATGTATCTTGTATATATGGAAATGTTCTATTGTTTGGTCTACAGGCTTCTGTAAGCTTACTTGACTAATATACGAACGTTATTTGGATGCAAATCATCTACCACCTGTCCAGATACACTCTCACGTGTGTTTTTATCAGGATGGAATTGACTTCAAGTCATTTGAAAACAAATCAACGATTGTTTCCATCTGTAGAAGGTTATCGAGCAGAACCTTCTGCGATACCTTCTGTGGTGCACTATTTATGAAAAATATATCATAATCTTATTTTGATTTATTTTCTATCTGCCTGCACGTGGATGATATTATTCCTGTATATTAATTATTTTGTTAACTAATTATTTATTTCCGTGTCCTGCAGATTATTGATTTATATTTTCCCCTTACATTTTCTTCTTGGATTTTTTGTATAAATAGCCATGCTCTCCAATTCATTTAGACGACTCTTACAACTCTCTATAACGAAAACATTAATCCATCCATCCCATTCTGTCCAGAGAGAACGTGTGCTTGAGCTTTAGTTCTTTCATTCGTTCGAGTTAGTCACACGAGGAGCACTACCGACGGAAGCTGCATCGTTGGAGAATCCTTTTGGGAGAGTGACTCGGGGGCTCGAGGGACTCGACTGGAAGCTGCAGGATACGTTGGCTGGAGGCACGGCTGGAGGTCGTGTGATCAACGTGCAGCGGGTCGGAGAGAAGGGCTGAACCTCGGGAGCACAGAAGGTGAGGGACTAACCAGTTTCTGTTGTGTAGAGCTCTGTGTGCAGGAACCTCAGGACAAGAGGAAGGTTGTCACCTCAGGACAGGAGGAAGGCTGTCACCTCAGGACAGGAGGAAGGCTGTCACCCCAGAACAGAGGGAACGCAGTTCAACCTTATGACAGGAGGAAGGCTCTCACCTCAGGACAAGAGGAAGGTTGTCACCTTAGGACAGAAGGAAGGCTGTCACCTCAGGACAGGAGGAAGGCTGTCACCCCAGAACAGAGGGAACGCTGTTCAACCTCAGGACAAGAGGAAGGTTGTCACCTTAGGACTGAAGGAAGGCTGTCACCTCAGGACAGGAGGAAGGCTGTCACCCCAGAACAGAGGGAACGCTCTTCAACCTCAGGACAGGAGGAAGGCTGTCACCTCAGGACAGGAGGAAGGCTGTCACCCCAGGACAGAGGGCACGCTGTTCATCCTAGGACAAAGGATACGTTGTCCACCCTAAGACAAAGGGAACGTTGTCTGCTTGAGTAGGGTTCGCTACGTACTCGCGTGGGGTACGCCACGAAGTCGTTATCCTTGAGGGATTGCGCATTTGCTACCTTGTTAGTCACGTTAACACATGCAACCTCCTGTAGTGCAGAATCTTCGGATCTGTACAACCTCCTGTAGAGCAGAACCTTAAGGTCTGAATCTACTTTAGTGTAGAACCTTACGGTCTGTACACATCTCAAGTCACTTCTAATACAAACCATTTTGTTTTGTTAAAGATTGACACATTCTTGGTACAGAACCTTACGGTATGTGCTATACCTTCTGTGATACAGAATCCTTGGATCTATTCTGTAGAAGGTTGACGCTTACAGTACAGAATCTCTTGATCTGTGCTATAGAAGGTTAACACGTCTGACACAGAACCTTCTGGTCAGTATTGTGCGTTACCTTCTTCAACACAGAACCTTCGGTCTGTGTTGTGCCTAAGTCTCTTCGATACAGAACCCTCTGGTCTGTGTTGTGCCAAACTTTCTTCGACACAGAACCCTCTGGTCTGTGTTGTGCCAAACTTTCTTCGACACAGAACCTTCGGTCTGTGTTGTGCCTAAGTCTCTTCGACACAGAACCCTTTGGTCTGTGTTGTGCCAAACTTTCTACGATACAGAACCTTCTGGTCTGTATTGAGCCTAAGTTACTATAGTACAGAACCTTCGGGTTTGTGCTACGTAACATTCTATTGTACAGAACCTTCTGGTCTGTGCTTTATCACTCAGTCTTCTGTTGCATAGAACCTATTGGTCTATACTACAGAAAGTTGTTTTCGTTACAAGTATTTTATTCGTTACTACATTGAGTTTGAGTGATAACCATCCAGTATTTTGGGTGAAGCGTGGAGTAAGCAATTTGCCGAACCACTATAAAAAGCTTTGTGTCCAATCAACCATTTTGCGAACATAATCAAACGTTCTGTTGTACAGAATCCTATCTAAGGTTCTGTGTTACAGAAACTTCCTTCCGCTGCGGGGTAAAACGAAAAAGCGTTAAAATCCGAATTTGGAGATTAACACTAATTCACCCCCCCTCTTAGTGTAACAATTGATATCAGAGCGGGTGTCAACAGAGGCTTAACAGCTTGTTGTAGATCCTTGAAAAGCTCTTACCAGCTACACGTTCTTCTCCACATAAGCTCTTAGCTCTGTGATTGTTGCTATTCTGTAGAAGCCTACGCTCTATCAGAATCAACCCGCTACTGCAGAGAAGCTTTAAGCTTTGTGAATATCTACATAGTTCTATTGTGTAGAAGCTTACGCTCTATCCGAATTTACCTCCTGTTCCACAGAAGCATCTTGTTCTGTGAGAAACTATTTGTATCTTTTATGTAGAAGCTTACGCTCTATCAGAAGCTACTTTCTATTCAACAGAAGCTTGCGCTCTGTTTGAAAACAACGTTTGGAATAAGTGTTCTACTCAACAGAGACTGAACTAAACCTTTCCATCCTCCAGAAGCTTCAAGCTCTGTGAGTATTAAATTGTAATATTCTGTAGAACTCTGCATTCTATCAGAATCTATTCAACAGAAGCGTACGCTCTGTGAATATCACATTTGGCATTTTGTTTATGTTCTGCAGAAGCTTGCTGCTCTGCGAGAATTCAACAACTGCCACCTGAAAGCAAATTCTCATTTTGTCATATTAACACTCGTGCTCTGTCTTACAGAGGCCTGTTTGTTAACTTGACGACTGACTTCTACCCAACAAAAGCTTGCTTCTTTGTTGAGGTTCTATTCGTCAACGTTCTGTTCTATAGAAGTGTAATACTCTATACGAATCGAACACATGGCTGAAAACTATAATGTGCCTAAACTACATGTTGGGAATCCTCCCATTTTCGATGGTAAGAATTTTGCCTATTGGAAAATTCGAATGAGCGCATTCGTTGATGCTATTGACGAAGACTTATGGTCCTATATAGAAGATGGTCCACCTTCTATACTAGTGAACCAACGATTTGATCGAGAAGGTCATCCTACACGGGAATACCTTAAGATCAGACGACTCACTAAAACGGCAAAGTATTTGATGTTCAATGCTATGTCAGAAGGTGAATTCGTCAAAGTTTCAACTTGCACTTCAGGCAAGGAAATCTGGGATAAACTTGTCACCATGTACATTGGAACAGATCAGATAAGAGAAACTAAGGTGAATTTTTTAATTCACCAATACGAAAACTTCACTATGAAGGCTGATGAATCTGTAGAACAGATGTTCCAGAGACTCAACCTTCTAGTTGATGCCCTAACTCATTTGGGCAAAACCTATCAAAACTCTGAACTAGTTCGAAAGGTTCTGCGTACTCTACCCAAATCATGGGAAGCCAAGAAAACGGCTATAGAGGAAGCTAAAGACCTCTCTACTCTTCGACTAGATCAGTTGATGAGCTCCTTAATCTCGTATGAGATAGAAAGATCCTCTCAACCAGATATAAAGAGAGCACCCGTTGCTTTCAGAGCATCAGAAGAACCTACAGAAGGTTCGGATGATGAAGCAGAAGCTGATTCGGATGATGAACTCGCAATGATAGCTAAACGCATTTTGCGGTTCGCCTCCAAAAAGCGCTTCAATAAGAGAAGCCAAAATAACATGAACCCAAAGTCGGTCACATGTTATAAATGCAAAAAGAAAGGGCATTACAGTGTATAATGTCATTTACTTAAAGAAAAGGAGAAACCTTCTCCTAAACACAAGTTCAAGAAAGCAATTGCTACTTGGGCAGAACTTGATGATACTGATGATGAGGAAGCACAAATGTGCCTCACAACTCACACAGAAGCTCAAAATGAACTTCATACCTGCTTTCAAACAGAAACTATTGAAAGTGAATGGTATCTGGATAGTGGATGCTCCAGGCACATGACCGGAGACCCCCAAATTTTCCCAACTGACTCTACAATGTGGAGGGTCGGTTAAATTCGGTGACAACAGCAAGGGCTCTGTCATCGGCAAAGGTACCATTGGAAGTTCTGACTCCATGGTCATCGATGAGGTTCTGTTGGTTACAGAACTCAAACATAATTTGTTGAGCATTAGCCAGCTTTGTGACAAAGGTTATAAAATAACTTTTGATCAAGACAAGTGTTCCAGAATCCTGAACAATGAAGTTCGCTTCATTGGGACTCGTAAGAGGAACATCTATACCTTGACTCAGAATAGCTTCTGTACTACAGAAAATTGCCTTTTGACAGTCAAAGATGAAAGCCTACTATGGCATAGAAGGTTGGGACATTCCAACTTTAAATTGTTATCCAAGCTTGTGAAAAAGGATTTGGTTAAGGGATTACCCAATATCCGTTTTGAGCATGACAGCTTCTGTGAAGCATGTTCACTTGGAAAACAAAATAAGTCATCATTCAAATCTAAGAATGAAGTCTCTACTACACAGCCACTTGAACTTCTACATATGGATCTTTTCGAACCTACTAGAGTTCAAAGTATTGGTGGTAGAAGATACTGTCTAGTTATGGTTGATGACTACTCTAGATACACGTGGGTTAAATTTCTAACTCACAAAAGTGATGCTTTTGAAATCTTCATTAAGCTAGCTAAGAAATTACAGACTGAAACTGGATCTTCTATAAAAGCTATAAGAACGAATCATGTTACTGAGTTTGAAAACCATGACTTCGCTACTTTCTGTGACGAACATGGTATCGATCACAATTTTTCTGCTCTTTATGCTCCTCAACAAAATGGGGTAGCAGAACGGAAAAATAGAACTCTGATAGACATGGCTAGAACCATGATGTGTGAGAGCTCTGCTCCACAGAATCTATGGGCAGAAGCTGTTAATACAGCCTGCTACATATCAAATAGGGTTCTACTCAGACCTATACTTGAGAAAACTCCCTATCAACTATACAGGGGGAGAAAACCGAACATCTCCTATTTCCACTCCTTTGGAAGTCCTTGTTTTATCTTGAGATCTTCTAAGGACAATTTAGGAAAGTTCGAAGCTAAGACATATGAGGGCATCTTTCTCGGATACTCTTTGTCTAGCAAAGCTTATAGAGTTCTAAACAAAAGAACTTCTACTATAGAGGAGTCTATTAATGTAAAAATTAATGACTTACCTACTATCAATACAAGAGATGTTATATCTCTAGAACCTACAGAAGATACTACAAAACCTGTAATATCTTTTGAACCTATAGAAATTTCTTTAGAACCTATAGAAGGTTCTTCAGAACATCCACCCTCTACGAAAGAGAAGGGTGAACCTTCTGTTCATGAATCTAAAAATGATCTTGAACAAACAAATGATAATTATGAAGAACATTCTCATAATAATCAACAAAGTGATATTAGAGCACCTACTCTTTATCAAAGACGTCATCCTATAGACCAAGTCATAGGAGATCTTAACAGAGGCATACAGACAAGAAGTTCTGCAAATGCCTTCTATGAACACTCGGCTTTTCTATCACAGAAAGAGCCAGAGAATATTGATGAAGCTCTTAGTGATCCAGATTGGATACTTGCTATGCAAGAGGAGCTTAATCAATTTGAAAGGAGGAAAGTGTGGTCACTTGTTCCTAAACCTGACAACCGTTCCATCATTGGAACTAAATGGGTTTTCAGGAACAAACTAAATGAGTCTAGCATTGTTGTAAAGAACAAGGCCCGACTCGTTGCAAAAGGGTACTCTCAACAAGTGGGTATCGACTTTGATGAGACATTTGCTCCTGTAGCTCGTCTCGAGGCAATACGAATGTTATTAGCCTACGCTTGCTTTAACAACTTTAAGTTGTATCAAATGGACGTGAAAAGTGCATTCCTCAATGGAGAAATAAAAGAAGAGGTCTATGTAAGTCAACCTCCTGGTTTCGAGGATCTGCAACATAGAAACTACGTCTATAAACTCTCCAAAGCTCTATATGGTCTTAAACAGGCTCCTAGAGCATGGTATGAGAAACTTAGTTCCTTCCTTGTTGAAAAGGGCTACAATAGAGGAAGAGTAGATACCACTCTCTTTCTCAAACACAGAAGCAATCATCTCATTGTTGTCCAGATCTATGTCGATGACATCATCTTTGGATCAACTGATGAAATGCTCTGTGATGAATTCTCCAAACTCATGACAAGTGAGTTTGAGATGAGTATGATGGGAGAACTCACATTCTTCCTTGGTTTACAAATTCAGCAGACTGCAGAAGGCACATTCTTACACCAAGAAAAGTACACTAAGCAGCTTCTGAAGAAATTCGGCCTAGAAGGCACGAAACCTTTGTCTACACCAATGGGTACTAATACTCAATTGGACAAAGACGAAAATGGTAAAGAAGTGGATAGTAAGCTCTACAGAAGCATGATAGGCTCTCTTCTGTACCTTACAGCTTCTAGACCTGACATACTATTTAGTGTGTGCCTCTGTGCCAGGTTTCAATCAGCACCTAAACAATCTCACATGACTGCGGTCAAGAGGATCTTTAGATATCTACAGGGTTCTGTAAACCTTGGCATCTGGTATTCTAAGAAATCAAACTTTGATCTCACTGGATATTCCGATGCAGACTTTGCAGGATGTAAGGTGGACAGAAAGAGTACAAGTGGTACTGGTCAGCTCATGGGAAACATGTTGATTTCATGGTTTTCCAAGAAGCAGACTTCTGTTGCCCTCTCCACTGTAGAAGCTGAGTATATAGCAGCTGCAAGGTGCTGTGCACAACTTCCTGTGGATGAAACAACAACTTGAGGACTATGGTCACTCATTTACAAAGATACCGATCAAATGTGATAATACTAGTGCTATTAGCCTAGCTAAGAATCCAGTATATCACTCGAGATCGAAGCATATCGAACTCAGACATCACTTTCTGAGAGATAATGTACAAAAGGGTTCTGTTAGTGTAGAATACATTAACACTGAACACCAATTGGCTGATATCTTTACTAAACCTCTGGATAAAGAAAAATTTTTCTTTTTCAGAAGCGAGTCAGGAATCTGCCATCCTATATAATGTCTTTCATAAGACAAAGAAAAGTTAAGTAAGTACTTCAGAAACTTAATACAGAAGGTACATAAGTGTACACTTTATTACAGAAGGTGCAAACCTCTATTTCTACACTACAGAGGGTACACATTCGTACACCTCACTATAGAAGGTAGAATTTTTAGCTTTCTATACAATAGAAGGTTGAATTCCACCATCTGTTTTACAAAAGGTATAACTAAATATATACCTTAAATCTAACTTGGTAATTTCCAATTATTTGGAAGTTTACGTCTGGAGATATCAAATATCATCCAATAAAATTTTTAATCAATATCATCTCTATTAGGAAATTAATAATCCTAATAAGTTATATTTGGATACAATTATCCATTATGCCTCGCTCTTCTGTGAAGAAGAAGCTCCAACATAAGGTGACGAAGGATTTACTTGCCTTGAAAAAGCCAATCGCCTCACACGATCAAATCAAGGGAATGAAATTTTCTTTTCCCCTTGTCTCTGATGCATGTCAGTTTGATATGACATCTCAAAAGATCCCTTGAGCAGGAAAAATATTTTATTCCCATAAACCGCCTTTGTGAGCCAATTTTAAAAACCCATAACCGTCACCCTTTCTTCTTCACACCATCCTCAGATCATCGCATCCCCTTTTTCTCTCTCGTTTTGCCCTAAAACTACCAAACCTTCGTCCTTCACCATCCATGGCACCCAAGGCAAAATCGCTCAGGAAAAAGGCTAAGGCCGCAAAGAGAAAGGCGCGTCCTTCTTCTTCGGAGAAGCCTGCTTCATCTTCGAACAGGTCTCCACCCCCTTCCTCGTCGGAGAAACCCATTTCTCCTGCGAAGGAACAAACCATTCCTGCTGTTGTCGAGACCCACGATGACATGCAACTGCTCTCCAAGGACAAGGGACTTGAAAAAGCCCAAATCTAAGTGGAAGAGAAAGCACATGAGGGATCCCTGGTCGCTGCGACAAAGGAGCTCCCTGTCCCTGAACCCTCTACCAAGGGTTCTTCTGTGGCTGATGACACTGATGCATCAAAGGTCGCTACTCCTGAGAACGCTACGTCTGATGAGGAGGTGGAAGTGCCCCTTGTCGATGAAGCACCAGAGGAACCAGATGAGGAAGCTCTTGCTCCTGTTATCTCGGTCTCCTCTGATCTCAAGCAGAAGGGCGTTGCCTCTGCATCTAAGAAGGCTACCCAGAAGCCTGCAGCACCCTCTGGAACAAAGCTTCTCCATGATGCCATCAAGTCAGGAAGTGTATCCTCACGAACTAGGCTGAAACGGAAAGAGCCCGAGACTGTCAGCACTTCTCTTGTCAAAGCGGCTGCAAAGAAAACCAAGTCCCCGGAGAAATCTGTTTCCGTGGACACCTTCGCTGAGGGGCTGGATACCTTCGTATTTCCAGTAAACCCTCTAGTCTCTAGAACGGAGATAGAAACTGTGCTTGCCGATACCAAATTGCCCAAATGTGATGCTGCTGGTCGACAGTTCGCTGCCTTCAAGCGCATTGATTGTAATTGGTTTAAGGCAAATGATCTTGACATTGCTTCATTGCTTGAGAAAGTTGGTCTGAAAACCTTCTGTGAGACATATGCAGAGGTGGCCGTTTCTTGCCTGAGAGAGTTCTATGGTAACATTACGTTCCATGAACAAGGACCTCATGTCAAGTTCATCAAAACAGTGATCGAAGGGGTTCCGCTTGTCTTCTCTGCACATGATGTTAACCAATTGTTTGGCTATGAGGAATATGACCCACTGTCAAATCTTAGAAAGGAGGAATCCTACAGCATCATCATTGGGAAAAGGGTCCAGTCGGACAAATACCTGGAGTCCACAAAGCTAGAACTCAAGACTCGTGTATTGCATCGAGTTGTGCTATTCTGCCTCTTACCAAGGACCGGGAGCATTGACTTCATCACCTCAATTGATGTGTCACTGATGGCTCACATCATGAAGGGAATCCCTTTCAACCTTGGTTTGCTGGTGTTCTCGCACTTGAAACGTTGCTGCAATACCACAGGAAAGGCTCTGCCTTATGGCCAGGTAATTGCCGGCCTTCTTAAGCTTGCCCGTGTTTCTACTGATGCATCCGCTTTCCAAGAGAAATGGAAGGTTAGTACCTTTGGGCACCAGATCATAGCTAGCATGCATTATGTAAGGAAGGGCTCCTCCTGGACTCGCAAATGGAAGTCACAGGACACCACTGAGGATAATGTGGATATGCCCCTGTCTGCCAGAATGTCCAGAAAGGCTGCTGATGCACCTTCTGCTTCTGCCTCTGCAGCGAAGGGTCCTTCCAAACAGAGACAGCCCAAGTCCTCTGCTGAGATGACCATCATCCTGGAACAAACTGCTCTCCTCAAGGACCTCCAGCAGAAGGCTGTGGCCAATGAGGAAGATATGAGCGTCCTACGTGAAATGGTAGTGAACCTGACTCGCGAGCTGGAACGCCAGGCAAAGGTTATCCATGATAATCTTGATGAAGTCCCTTCTGAGGAGGAAGAGAAAAAATGAACTCTCTTGATGTTCTCTCTTTTCCGCATTTCTAGCTAGACCAAAAAATTGATTTCTGTGGTCTACTAGATTGTAATAAGTGCCACCTGGTGGACACATTTTCTTTCAGCAGTATGGTATTGAACTTTCTGTCACACCTTCTACACCACATTCTGCATGATGGTTTTTGAACTCTCTGTTCTACCCTCTGCAAGAATTAAAACTACCCTCTGCATGTTGGTCATGAACACTATGTCATACCTTCTGCAAGAAACTTACTCTTCTTTTTCAACCTACATTCATCTTCTTTTTGATGTGACAAAAAGGGGGAGAAATTGAGTTGAGGGGAGTACCGAGCTCTGTATCAGTTACAGAAAAATCTTTATTTTTCTATAACTTCAATGGGTCGTAGAAGGCTATACCGTTTACGGTGTATAAGCTTATGAGACTGATACAGCTCATAATCACACCTTCTGCTGGGAATGCGATTCGTGATCTTTTTAAAGTCACTATTGCTGGGAGTGCAGAAATGAAATACCTTCATTTTTGTCGGGCTAAATATAGAAGCTCCTCGCTCTGTATAAATCACAGAAGCCTTTGTGCTCTGTAAATAACCTTCTTTATAACAGAAGCTTCTATGCTCTGCTTCATAGAAACCTTATGGTTCTGTACAAACGCGAGACTCTTACTCTCATCTATTTAGGGGGAGTTAGGGGGAGTTCTTGCAAAAACATTTCCCTCAACGATGAATGTTTTGTCATCATCAAAAAGGGGGACATTGTTGGGACGGTGTTGATGATGAACCGGACCCTTTGTACTACAGAAGGTCGAACATTCTATTCTACAGAAGCTTCTCTTATTAAGGCTTTCTTGTAAGAATTATTTTTGTAATTAAATGATTAGTTATAAATTATTTAATTACGAAATATGCATAATTTGATTAAGATATTTATCTGATCAAATTACCACGATTTGGTTTCCAAGTAATCATATTGGAGATATTATCCTTCATAGAAGGAAATGTATCTTGTATATATGGAAATGTTCTATTGTTTGGTCTACAGGCTTCTGTAAGCTTACTTGACCAATATACGAACGTTATTTGGATGCAAATCATCTACCACCTGTCCAGATACACTCTCACGTGTGTTTTTATCAGGATGGAATTGACTTAAAGTCATTTGGAAACAAATCAACGATTGTTTCCATCTGTAGAAGGTTATCGAGCAGAACCTTCTGCGACACCTTCTGTGGTGCACTATTTATGAAAAATATATCATAATCTTATTTTGATTTATTTTCTATCTGCCTGCACGTGGATGATATTATTCCTGTATATTAATCATTTTGTTAACTAATTATTTATTTCCGTGTCCTGCAGATTATTGATTTATATTTTCCCCTTACATTTTCTTCTTGGATTTTTTGTATAAATAGCCATGCTCTCCAATTCATTTAGACGACTCTTACAACTCTCTATAACGAAAACATTAATCCATCCATCCCATTCTGTCCAGAGAGAACGTGTGCTTGAGCTTTAGTTCTTTCATTCGTTCGAGTTAGTCACACGAGGAGCACTACCGACGGAAGCTGCATCGTTGGTGAATCCTTTTGGGAGAGTGACTCGGGGGCTCGAGGGACTCGACTGGAAGCTGCAGGATACGTTGGCTGGAGGCACGGCTGGAGGTCGTGTGATCAACGTGCAGCGGGTCGGAGAGAAGGGCTGAACCTCGGGAGCACAGAAGGTGAGGGACTAACCAGTTTCTGTTGTGTAGAGCTCTGTGTGCAGGAACCTCAGGACAAGAGGAAGGTTGTCACCTCAGGACAGGAGGAAGGCTGTCACCTCAGGACAGGAGGAAGGCTGTCACCCCAGAACAGAGGGAACGCAGTTCAACCTTATGACAGGAGGAAGGCTCTCACCTCAGGACAAGAGGAAGGTTGTCACCTTAGGACAGAAGGAAGGCTGTCACCTCTGGACAGGAGGAAGGCTGTCACCCCAGAACAGAGGGAACGCTGTTCAACCTCAGGACAAGAGGAAGGTTGTCACCTTAGGACTGAAGGAAGGCTGTCACCTCAGGACAGGAGGAAGGCTGTCACCCCAGAACAGAGGGAACGCTCTTCAACCTCAGGACAGGAGGAAGGCTGTCACCTCAGGACAGGAGGAAGGCTGTCACCCCAGGACAGAGGGCACGCTGTTCATCCTAGGACAAAGGATACGTTGTCCACCCTAAGACAAAGGGAACGTTGTCTGCTTGAGTAGGGTTCGCTACGTACTCGCGTGGGGTACGCCACGAAGTCGTTATCCTTGAGGGATTGCGCATTTGCTACCTTGTTAGTCACGTTAACACATGCAACCTCCTGTAGTGCAGAATCTTTGGATCTGTACAACCTCCTGTAGAGCAGAACCTTAAGGTCTGAATCTACTTTAGTGTAGAACCTTACGGTCTGTACACATCTCAAGTCACTTCTAATACAAACCATTTTGTTTTGTTAAAGATTGACACATTCTTGGTACAGAACCTTACGGTATGTGCTATACCTTCTTGATACAGAATCCTTGGATCTATTCTGTAGAAGGTTGACGCTTACAGTACAGAATCTCTTGATCTGTGCTATAGAAGGTTAACACGTCTGACACAGAACCTTCTGGTCAGTATTGTGCGTTACCTTCTTCAACACAGAACCTTCGGTCTGTGTTGTGCCTAAGTCTCTTCGATACAGAACCCTCTGGTCTGTGTTGTGCCAAACTTTCTTCGACACAGAACCCTCTGGTCTGTGTTGTGCCAAACTTTCTTCGACACAGAACCTTCGGTCTGTGTTGTGCCTAAGTCTCTTCGACACAGAACCCTTTGGTCTGTGTTGTGCCAAACTTTCTACGATACAGAACCTTCTGGTCTGTATTGAGCCTAAGTTACTATAGTACAGAACCTTCGGGTTTGTGCTACGTAACATTCTATTGTACAGAACCTTCTGGTCTGTGCTTTATCACTCAGTCTTCTGTTGCATAGAACCTATTGGTCTATACTACAGAAAGTTGTTTTCGTTACAAGTATTTTATTCGTTACTACATTGAGTTTGAGTGATAACCATCCAGTATTTTGGGTGAAGCGTGGAGTAAGCAATTTGCCGAACCACTATAAAAAGCTTTGTGTCCAATCAACCATTTTGCGAACATAATCAAACGTTCTGTTGTACAGAATCCTATCTAAGGTTCTGTGTTACAGAAACTTCCTTCCGCTGCGGGGTAAAACGAAAAAGCGTTAAAATCCGAATTTGGAGATTAACACTAATTCACCCCCCCTCTTAGTGTAACAATTGGTATCAGAGCGGGTGTCAACAGAGGCTTAACAGCTTGTTGTAGATCCTTGAAAAGCTCTTACCAGCTACACGTTCTTCTCCACATAAGCTCTTAGCTCTGTGATTGTTGCTATTCTGTAGAAGCCTACGCTCTATCAGAATCAACCCGCTACTGCAGAGAAGCTTTAAGCTTTGTGAATATCTACATAGTTCTATTGTGTAGAAGCTTACGCTCTATCCGAATTTACCTCCTGTTCCACAGAAGCATCTTGTTCTGTGAGAAACTATTTGTATCTTTTATGTAGAAGCTTACGCTCTATCAGAAGCTACTTTCTATTCAACAGAAGCTTGCGCTCTGTTTGAAAACAACGTTTGGAATAAGTGTTCTACTCAACAGAGACTGAACTAAACCTTTCCATCCTCCAGAAGCTTCAAGCTCTGTGAGTATTAAATTGTAATATTCTGTAGAACTCTGCATTCTATCAGAATCTATTCAACAGAAGCGTACGCTCTGTGAATATCACATTTGGCATTTTGTTTATGTTCTGCAGAAGCTTGCTGCTCTGCGAGAATTCAACAACTGCCACCTGAAAGCAAATTCTCATTTTGTCATATTAACACTCGTGCTCTGTCTTACAGAGGCCTGTTTGTTAACTTGACGACTGACTTCTACCCAACAAAAGCTTGCTTCTTTGTTGAGGTTCTATTCGTCAACGTTCTGTTCTATAGAAGTGTAATACTCTATACGAATCGAACACATGGCTGAAAACTATAATGTGCCTAAACTACATGTTGGGAATCCTCCCATTTTCGATGGTAAGAATTTTGCCTATTGGAAAATTCGAATGAGCGCATTCGTTGATGCTATTGACGAAGACTTATGGTCCTATATAGAAGATGGTCCACCTTCTATACTAGAGAACCAACGATTTGATCGAGAAGGTCATCCTACACGGGAATACCTTAAGATCAGACGACTCACTAAAACGGCAAAGTATTTGATGTTCAATGCTATGTCAGAAGGTGAATTCGTCAAAGTTTCAACTTGCACTTCAGGCAAGGAAATCTGGGATAAACTTGTCACCATGTACATTGGAACAGATCAGATAAGAGAAACTAAGGTGAATTTTTTAATTCACCAATACGAAAACTTCACTATGAAGGCTGATGAATCTGTAGAACAGATGTTCCAGAGACTCAACCTTCTAGTTGATGCCCTAACTCATTTGGGCAAAACCTATCAAAACTCTGAACTAGTTCGAAAGGTTCTGCGTACTCTACCCAAATCATGGGAAGCCAAGAAAACGGCTATAGAGGAAGCTAAAGACCTCTCTACTCTTCGACTAGATCAGTTGATGAGCTCCTTAATCTCGTATGAGATGGAAAGATCCTCTCAACCAGATATAAAGAGAGCACCCGTTGCTTTCAGAGCATCAGAAGAACCTACAGAAGGTTCGGATGATGAAGCAGAAGCTGATTCGGATGATGAACTCGCAATGATAGTAGCTAAACGCATTTTGCGGTTCGCCTCCAAAAAGCGCTTCAATAAGAGAAGCCAAAATAACATGAACCCAAAGTCGGTCACATGTTATAAATGCAAAAAGAAAGGGCATTACAGTGTATAATGTCATTTACTTAAAGAAAAGGAGAAACCTTCTCCTAAACACAAGTTCAAGAAAGCAATTGCTACTTGGGCAGAACTTGATGATTCTGATGATGAGGAAGCACAAATGTGCCTCACAACTCACACAGAAGCTCAAAATGAACTTCATACCTGCTTTCAAACAGAAACTATTGAAAGTGAATGGTATCTGGATAGTGGATGCTCCAGGCACATGACCGGAGACCCATCCAAATTTTCCCAACTGACTCTACAATGTGGAGGGTCGGTTAAATTCGGTGACAACAGCAAGGGCTCTGTCATCGGCAAAGGTACCATTGGAAGTTCTGACTCCATGGTCATCGATGAGGTTCTGTTGGTTACAGAACTCAAACATAATTTGCTGAGCATTAGCCAGCTTTGTGACAAAGGTTATAAAATAACTTTTGATCAAGACAAGTGTTCCAGAATCCTGAACAATGAAGTTCGCTTCATTGGGACTCGTAAGAGGAACATCTATACCTTAACTCAGAATAGCTTCTGTACTACAGAAAATTGCCTTTTGACAGTCAAAGATGAAAGCCTACTATGGCATAGAAGGTTGGGACATTCCAACTTTAAATTGTTATCCAAGCTTGTGAAAAAGGATTTGGTTAAGGGATTACCCAATATCCGTTTTGAGCATGACAGCTTCTGTGAAGCATGTTCACTTGGAAAACAAAATAAGTCATCATTCAAATCTAAGAATGAAGTCTCTACTACACAGCCACTTGAACTTCTACATATGGATCTTTTCGAACCTACTAGAGTTCAAAGTATTGGTGGTAGAAGATACTGTCTAGTTGTGGTTGATGACTACTCTAGATACACGTGGGTTAAATTTCTAACTCACAAAAGTGATGCTTTTGAAATCTTCATTAAGCTAGCTAAGAAATTACAGACTGAAACTGGATCTTCTGTAAAAGCTATAAGAACGAATCATGGTACTGAGTTTGAAAACCATGACTTCGCTACTTTCTGTGACGAACATGGTATCGATCACAATTTTTCTGCTCTTTATGCTCCTCAACAAAATGGGGTAGCAGAACGGAAAAATAGAACTCTGATAGACATGGCTAGAACCATGATGTGTGAGAGCTCTGCTCCACAGAATCTATGGGCAGAAGCTGTTAATACAGCCTGCTACATATCAAATAGGGTTCTACTCAGACCTATACTTGAGAAAACTCCCTATCAACTATACAGGGGGAGAAAACCGAACATCTCCTATTTCCACTCCTTTGGAAGTCCTTGTTTTATCTTGAGATCTTCTAAGGACAATTTAGGAAAGTTCGAAGCTAAGACATATGAGGGCATCTTTCTCGGATACTCTTTGTCTAGCAAAGCTTATAGAGTTCTAAACAAAAGAACTTCTACTATAGAGGAGTCTATTAATGTAAAAATTAATGACTTACCTACTATCAATACAAGAGATGTTATATCTCTAGAACCTACAGAAGATACTACAAAACCTGTAATATCTTTTGAACCTATAGAAATTTCTTTAGAACCTATAGAAGGTTCTTCAGAACATCCACCTTCTACGAAAGAGAAGGGTGAACCTTCTGTTCATGAATCTAAAAATGATCTTGAACAAACAAATGATAATTATGAAGAACATTCTCATAATAATCAACAAAGTGATATTAGAGCACCTACTCTTTATCAAAGACGTCATCCTATAGACCAAGTCATAGGAGATCTTAACAGAGGCATACAGACAAGAAGTTCTGCAAATGCCTTCTATGAACACTCGGCTTTTCTATCACAGAAAGAGCCAGAGAATATTGATGAAGCTCTTAGTGATCCAGATTGGATACTTGCAATGCAAGAGGAGCTTAATCAATTTGAAAGGAGGAAAGTGTGGTCACTTGTTCCTAAACCTGACAACCGTTCCATCATTGGAACTAAATGGGTTTTCAGGAACAAACTAAATGAGTCTGGCATTGTTGTAAAGAACAAGGCCCGACTCGTTGCAAAAGGGTACTCTCAACAAGAGGGTATCGACTTTGATGAGACATTTGCTCCTGTAGCTCGTCTCGAGGCAATACGAATGTTATTAGCCTACGCTTGCTTTAACAACTTTAAGTTGTATCAAATGGACGTGAAAAGTGCATTCCTCAATGGAGAAATAAAAGAAGAGGTCTATGTAAGTCAACCTCCTGGTTTCGAGGATCTGCAACACAGAAACTACGTCTATAAACTCTCCAAAGCTCTATATGGTCTTAAACAGGCTCCTAGAGCATGGTATGAGAAACTTAGTTTCTTCCTTGTTGAAAAGGGCTACAATAGAGGAAGAGTAGATACCACTCTCTTTCTCAAACACAGAAGCAATCATCTCATTGTTGTCCAGATCTATGTCGATGACATCATCTTTGGATCAACTGATGAAATGCTCTGTGATGAATTCTCCAAACTCATGACAAGTGAGTTTGAGATGAGTATGATGGGAGAACTCACATTCTTCCTTGGTTTACAAATTCAGCAGACTGCAGAAGGCACATTCTTACACCAAGAAAAGTACACTAAGCAGCTTCTGAAGAAACTCGGCCTAGAAGGCACGAAACCTTTGTCTACACCAATGGGTACTAATACTCAATTGGACAAAGACGAAAATGGTAAAGAAGTGGATAGTAAGCTCTATAGAAGCATGATAGGCTCTCTTCTGTACCTTACAGCTTCTAGACCTGACATACTATTTAGTGTGTGCCTCTGTGCCAGGTTTCAATCAGCACCTAAACAATCTCACATGACTGCGGTCAAGAGGATCTTTAGATATCTACAGGGTTCTGTAAACCTTGGCATCTGGTATTCTAAGAAATCAAACTTTGATCTCACTGGATATTCCGATGCAGACTTTGCAGGATGTAAGGTGGACAGAAAGAGTACAAGTGGTACTGGTCAGCTCATGGGAAACATGTTGATTTCATGGTTTTCCAAGAAGCAGACTTCTGTTGCCCTCTCCACTGTAGAAGCTGAGTATATAGCAGCTGCAAGGTGCTGTGCACAACTCCTGTGGATGAAACAACAACTTGAGGACTATGGTCACTCATTTACAAAGATACCGATCAAATGTGATAATACTAGTGCTATTAGCCTAGCTAAGAATCCAGTATATCACTCGAGATCGAAGCATATCGAACTCAGACATCACTTTCTGAGAGATAATGTACAACAGGGTTCTGTTAGTGTAGAATACATTAACACTGAACACCAATTGGCTGATATCTTTACTAAACCTCTGGATAAAGAAAAATTTTTCTTTTTCAGAAGCGAGTTAGGAATCTACCATCCTATATAATGTCTTTCATAAGACAAAGAAAAGTTAAGTAAGTACTTCAGAAACTTAATACAGAAGGTACATAAGTGTACACTTTATTACAGAAGGTGCAAACCTCTGTTTCTACACTACAGAGGGTACACATTCGTACACCTCACTATAGAAGGTAGAATTTTTAGCTTTCTATACAATAGAAGGTTGAATTCCACCATCTGTTTTACAAAAGGTATAACTAAATATATACCTTAAATCTAACTTGGTAATTTCCAATTATTTGGAAGTTTACGTCTGGAGATATCAAATATCATCCAATAAAATTTTTAATCAATATCATCTCTATTAGGAAATTAATAATCCTAATAAGTTATATTTGGATACAATTATCCATTATGCCTCGCTCTTCTGTGAAGAAGAAGCTCCAACATAAGGTGACGAAGGATTTACTTGCCTTGAAAAAGCCAATCGCCTCACACGATCAAATCAAGGGAATGAAATTTTCTTTTCCCCTTGTCTCTGATGCATGTCAGTTTGATATGACATCTCAAAAGATCCCTTGAGCAGGAAAAATATTTTATTCCCATAAACCGCCTTTGTGAGCCAATTTTAAAAACCCATAACCGTCACCCTTTCTTCTTCACACCATCCTCAGATCATCGCATCCCCTTTTTCTCTCTCGTTTTGCCCTAAAACTACCAGACCTTCGTCCTTCACCATCCATGGCACCCAAGGCAAAATCGCTCAGGAAAAAGGCTAAGGCCGCAAAGAGAAAGGCGCGTCCTTCTTCTTCGGAGAAGCCTGCTTCATCTTCGAACAGGTCTCCACCCCCTTCCTCGTCGGAGAAACCCATTTCTCCTGCGAAGGAACAAACCATTCCTGCTGTTGTCGAGACCCACGATGACATGCAACTGCTCTCCAAGGACAAGGGACTTGAAAAAGCCCAAATCTAAGTGGAAGAGAAAGCACATGAGGGATCCCTGGTCGCTGCGACAAAGGAGCTCCCTGTCCCTGAACCCTCTACCAAGGGTTCTTCTGTGGCTGATGACACTGATGCATCAAAGGTCGCTACTCCTGAGAACGCTACGTCTGATGAGGAGGTGGAAGTGCCCCTTGTCGATGAAGCACTAGAGGAACCAGATGAGGAAGCTCTTGCTCCTGTTATCTCGGTCTCCTCTGATCTCAAGCAGAAGGGCGTTGCCTCTGCATCTAAGAAGGCTACCCAGAAGCCTGCAGCACCCTCTGGAACAAAGCTTCTCCATGATGCCATCAAGTCAGGAAGTGTATCCTCACGAACTAGGCTGAAACGGAAAGAGCCCGAGACTGTCAGCACTTCTCTTGTCAAAGCGGCTGCAAAGAAAACCAAGTCCTCGGAGAAATCTGTTTCCGTGGACACCTTCGCTGAGGGGCTGGATACCTTCGTATTTCCAGTAAACCCTCTAGTCTCTAGAACGGAGATAGAAACTGTGCTTGCCGATACCAAATTGCCCAAATGTGATGCTGCTGGTCGACAGTTCGCTGCCTTCAAGCGCATTGATTGTAATTGGTTTAAGGCAAATGATCTTGACATTGCTTCATTGCTTGAGAAAGTTGGTCTGAAAACCTTCTGTGAGACATATGCAGAGGTGGCCGTTTCTTGCCTGAGAGAGTTTTATGGTAACATTACGTTCCATGAACAAGGACCTCATGTCAAGTTCATCAAAACAGTGATCGAAGGGGTTCCGCTTGTCTTCTCTGCACATGATGTTAACCAATTGTTTGGCTGTGAGGAATATGACCCACTGTCAAATCTTGGAAAGGAGGAATCCTACAGCATCATCATTGGGAAAAGGGTCCAGTCGGACAAATACCTGGAGTCCACAAAGCTAGAACTCAAGACTCGTGTATTGCATCGAGTTGTGCTATTCTGCCTCTTACCAAGGACCGGGAGCATTGACATCATCACCTCAATTGATGTGTCACTGATGGCTCACATCATGAAGGGAATCCCTTTCAACCTTGGTTTGCTGGTGTTCTCGCACTTGAAACGTTGCTGCAATACCACAGGAAAGGCTCTGCCTTATGGCCAGGTAATTGCCAGCCTTCTTAAGCTTGCCCGTGTTTCTACTGATGCATCCGCTTTCCAAGAGAAATGGAAGGTTAGTACCTTTGGGCACCAGATCATAGCTAGCATGCATTATGTAAGGAAGGGCTCCTCCTGGACTCGCAAATGGAAGTCACAGGACACCACTGAGGATAATGAGGATATGCCCCTGTCTGCCAGAATGTCCAGAAAGGCTGCTGATGCACCTTCTGCTTCTGCCTCTGCAGCGAAGGGTCCTTCCAAACAGAGACAGCCCAAGTCCTCTGCTGAGATGACCATCATCCTGGAACAAACTACTCTCCTCAAGGACCTCCAGCAGAAGGCTGTGGCCAATGAGGAAGATATGAGCGTCCTACGTGAAATGGTAGTGAACCTGACTCGCGAGCTGGAATGCCAGGCAAAGGTTATCCATGATAATCTTGATGAAGTCCCTTCTGAGGAGGAAGAGAAAAAATGAACTCTCTTGATGTTCTCTCTTTTCCGCATTTCTAGCTAGACCAAAAAATTGATTTCTGTGGTCTACTAGATTGTAATAAGGTTATACCGTCTACGGTGTAGAAGCTTATGAGACTGATACAGCTCATAATCACACCTTCTGCTGGGAATGCGATTCGTGATCTTTTTAAAGTCACTATTGCTGGGAGTGCAGAAATGAAATACCTTCATTTTTGTCGGGCTAAATACAGAAGCTCCTCGCTCTGTATAAATCACAGAAGCCTTTGTGCTCTGTAAATAACCTTCTTTATAACAGAAGCTTCTATGCTCTGCTTCACAGAAACCTTATGGTTCTGTACAAACGCGAGACTCTTACTCTCATCTATTTAGGGGGAGTTAGGGGGAGTTCTTGCAAAAACATTTCCCTCAACGATGAATGTTTTGTCATCATCAAAAAGGGGGACATTGTTGGGACGGTGTTGATGATGAACCGGACCCTTTGTACTACAGAAGGTCGAACATTCTATTCTACAGAAGCTTCTCTTATTAAGGCTTTCTTGTAAGAATTATTTTTGTAATTAAATGATTAGTTATAAATTATTTAATTACGAAATATGCATAATTTGATTAAGATATTTATCTGATCAAATTACCACGATTTGGTTTCCAAGTAATCATATTGGAGATATTATCCTTCATAGAAGGAAATGTATCTTGTATATATGGAAATGTTCTATTGTTTGGTCTACAGGCTTCTGTAAGCTTACTTGACCAATATACGAACGTTATTTGGATGCAAATCATCTACCACCTGTCCAGATACACTCTCACGTGTGTTTTTATCAGGATGGAATTGACTTCAAGTCATTTGGAAACAAATCAACGATTGTTTCCATCTGTAGAAGGTTATCGAGCAGAACCTTCTGCGACACCTTCTGTGGTACACTATTTATGGAAAATATATCATAATCTTATTTTGATTTATTTTCTATCTGCCTGCACGTGGATGATATTATTCCTATATATTAATTATTTTGTTAACTAATTATTTATTTCCGTGTCTTGCAGATTATTGATTTATATTTTCCCCTTACATTTTCTTCTTGGATTTTTTGTATAAATAGCCATGCTCTCCAATTCATTTAGACGACTCTTACAACTCTCTATAACGAAAACATTAATCCATCCATCCCATTCTGTCAAGAGAGAGCGTGTGCTTGAGCTTTAGTTCTTTCATTCATTCGAGTTAGTCACACGAGGAGCACTACCGGCGGAAGCTGCATCGTTGGTGAAACCTTTTAGGAGAGTGACTCGGGGACTCGAGGGACTCGACTGGAAGCTGCAGGATACGTTGGCTGGAGGCACGGTTGGAGGTCGTGTGATCAACGTGCAGCGGGTCGGAGAGAAGGGCTGAACCTCGGGAGCACAGAAGGTGAGGGACTAACCAGTTTCTGTTGTGTAGAGCTCTGTGTGCAGGAACCTCAGGACAAGAGGAAGGTTGTCACCTCAGGACAGGAGGAAGGCTGTCACCTCAGGACAGGAGGAAGGCTGTCACCCCAGAACAGAGGGAACGCTGTTCAACCTTAGGACAGGAGGAAGGCTGTCACCTCAGGACACGAGGAAGGCTGTCACCTGAGGACACGAGGAAGGCTGTCACCTCAGGACAGGAGGAAAGCTGTCACCTCAGAACAGAGGGAACGCTGTTCAACCTCAGGACAGGAGGAAGGCTGTCCCCTCAGGACAGGAGGAAGGCTGTCACCCCAGGACAGAGGGCACGCTGTTCATCCTAGGACAAAGGATACGTTGTCCACCCTAAGACAAAGGGAACGTTGTCTGCTTGCGTAGGGTTCGCTACGTACTCGCGTGGGGTACGCCACGAAGTCGTTATCCATGAGGGATTGCGTATTTGCTACCTTATTAGTCACGTTAATGCGTGCAACCTCCTGTAGTGCAGAATCTTCGGATCTATACAACCTCCTGTAAAGCAGAACCTTAAGGTCTGAATCTACTTTAGTGCAGAACCTTACGGTCTGTACACATCTCAATTCACTTCTAATATAAACCATTTTGGTTTGTTAAAGATTGACACATTCTTGGTACAGAACCTTATGGTCTGTGCTATACCTTCTGTGATACAGAATCCTTGGATCTATTCTATAGAAGGTTGGCGCTTACAGTACAGAATCTCTTGATCTTTGCTATAGAAGGTTAACACGTCTGACACAGAACCTTCTGGTCAGTATTGTGCCTTACCTTCTTCGACACAGAACCTTCGGTCTGTGTTGTGCCTAAGTCTCTTCGACACAGAACCCTCTGGTCTGTGTTGTGCCAAACTTTCTTCGACACAGAACCTTCGGTCTGTGTTGTGCCTAAGTCTCTTCGACACAGAACCCTCTGGTCTGTGTTGTGCCAAACTTTCTACGATACAGAACCTTCTGGTCTGTATTGAGCCTAAGTCTCTTCGACACAGAACCCTCTAGTCTGTGTTATGCCAAACTTTCTTCGACACAGAACCCTCTGGTCTGTATTGTGCCAGACTTTCTTCGACACAGAACCTTCGGTCTGTGTTGTGCCTAAGTCTCATCGACACAGAACCCTCTGGTCTGTGTTGTTCCAAACTTTCTACGATACAGAACCTTCTGGTCTGTATTGATCCTAAGTTACTATAGTACAGAACCTTCGGGTTTGTGCTACGTAACATTCTATTGTACAGAACCTTCTGGTCTGTGCTTTATCACTCAGTCTTCTGTTGCATAGAACCTATTGGTCTATACTACAGAAAGTTGTTTTCGTTACAAGTATTGTATTCGTTACTACATTGAGTTTGAGTGACAACCATCCAGTATTTTGGGTGAAGAGTGGAGTAGGCAATTTGTCGAACTACTATAAAAAGCTTTGTGTCCAATTAAACATTTTGCGAACACAATCAAACGTTCTGTTGTACAGAAACCTATCTAAGGTTATGTGTTACAGAAACTTCCTTCCGCTGCGGGGTAAAACGAAAAAGCGTTAAAATCCGAATTTGGAGATTAACACTAATTCACCCCCCCTCTTAGTGTAACAATTTAAAATAATGAATTCTTCTGAAAATATTAGGAAACTCAACGTTTAAAATATCGATATTAACCTCCCAAGGGAAGTCAAACACCGGTTTTCCCATTTTTTCGAGCAAAATATCGGTATTTGCAACAACGATTTAGACAAAACATTTTGAAATTAACGTCCATATTTCGTAAAATAATTCATAAACTAAGGAATATACCTCTGAAATCTTGCCAATATTAACTGTTGCTTCGTAAATAATATTAAAAGGAAACCATTGTTTGCTGCAATAGCTTCCTTTCCCCGTTGTTTGTACCCAGGTACGAGATTTCAAATATTTGAAGTAGCAGAATTTCGAAGAAAGAAGTAGGAGGATGGAAAACATGACACTTACCCCAAATATAAGATCAATCCATTCATGCAAATGTTATGAAACAAGAGAGCCAACCGATGCTTGTGAATGAAGTCGACAATGGCCAGCCCAAGGTGGAAGGAAGCTTGACAGTATATATCCCAACAGTCTAAAGAATCATATCAGAGGTGAAAGTCGTTGTCTATTTTAGGAAAGAAATTTAGTTGCAACATTTGGCACATACCAAGATTCTCTCCCATCTGATCTGGGTAGCGCCGCCATAGTCGATAGAATGAATTATATTTGTTAGTAAGTAGTACTTCGGGAAGATAAAGAAAAGCTTCTATTAAAAGTATTTTAACAACATTGGTAGCTCCTTTTCACCCTTATCAAAGTATTAGCACGGCATGGAAGGGGAATATTTTCTTTAAAGACATATAAGTTAAAATGAAAACATGTATTAGAATCATCTCCAGGAAACACTTCAACAGTGCAGAGCCGGACTGTAGATTAATCAGGAGCTGCAGCAAAACCTTGGATGAGGCCACTCACAGTACCCCGATGCTCTAGTCAATATATAGAGAGGAATGCATCAGATGAGCGGACTCGGATCACCGTATCGTACAAAACACGATCCTTTAATCTTATGAGTGCTTAAAATCGTAGGGGAAGTACTGTTATGGGTTTTTAGGGGGATGTTTAATTTTTCATGCATGTTATTAATTGATTGATTACGTTGAACTTGTGTCAAATCATTGTAATCATTTTACAATAACAGATGTTGGTCCCCTTTATTGTCGTCTTTTTAATGAGACACAACAATTGGATACAACGTTAATCATCCAGTTGAGGCAGAGTATATCATTCAACTTCCGCCCTCCTTCTCCGTTTGCATGGTATTGCAGAGTTCCAACTTATGCAAAGACGAAGGAAGCTGCGATTTCGATGAAATGCTCCAATTACGCAGACCGAGTGCCTCTAGCCTGGACATGGAACCCAACTTTCTAGACAGAAGATCTAGCTTCCCACCGGCATCTAAATCTAATTTCTGCAAACCACATAGCTTCTCGATCCCCAGTAAGTCCCAAACCTCGTTGAGGCCAGATAAATGAAGGGAGCAGAGGCTGGAGCGTCCGGAAAGATTGCATCTTACAAGGTATGGCACCTCTGAAGAAGTTTTTAACAATCAAATTCCACCGGATGAGCGGGATTGGATGATTTCCAACACCTCAAGGCTCTTTAGATTCCCGATCAAGGAAGGCAGCTTCCTTATCTTAGTCCATTACCCACAGAGCACTCTAAGGTCCCCAAGCCCCCCAATAGACTTTGACAGTTCCGTAATTTTTTCACACCAGATCAAAATGAGCTCTTATAAAGCTTTTGTGGATCCATGCTCTTCGGGTAAACTTCTCAGGGCACAACAATTATCTATCTTCAAGTATTTAAGATCCCATAACACACCTATAGAACTGTGGAGTTCTTCTAATAAGTAGAAATATTTGAGATGAATTATCTCCAGCTTTGGGCAATGAGAGAGGTCAGCAGTCTTGTAATCTTCCCATTCGTGATGTCAAGTACTCTCAAACTAGCCATCCTCTGTTGAAACAAAAAAAAGTGTCCCTCATTAGTCAATGTTTATTTTTTGCTTCATCAGAGATGAATACAAGGCAAAGGGAATTAATACCAGATCTTTCAATGAATCATCCGTGACTTCTTCCCCATGATCTCGAGAACGACAAGGTTGTCCATCTTGAATAAAGGGAGATTAAGACTTTGTTTCCACGACCAATACCAACGTAGCCGCAATTAATTATGCTGCATCTCCTAGGTACAGAAATCTAAGATTGGAAATGCACTTGATTTCCTTCCCAGTTAAATGGCCTTAACCATGTGGTAGGTTGATGGCTAAAACGTGATGGGTGTCCTGGTTCAAAATAAAAGACATGAGGAAGCCAAGAGACCAAGTCCAATCCAAGAAATTAGGAAATTATTATTAATATTATTACCTGCTTTTGGCGTACGACATCAAGGGCCTCCCATGGATCCCACAGCCTGTTGCGCATGCCGGGGCTATGAAGAGGGCTCTCGGAACGAACAATCTCCCTGTTCGCATCGAAACGGATCACGTCGGAAATATTTGGCAATAATACTCACAGGCTTTTTGATATGGTCGCCATTATGTAAAAGAAATAAATTGGATTAAATAACTGAAGTATTACAATAAGTAAATTACAAAATATTTGTACGAATATTCTAATTTATTCAAGTCACAAAACTTTAAATATCTGGTGGTAAATTCACAAATGCTGAGATTTATATTATCAAAGCAAGAAATTAGCTTACAAAAACATTTCTAAATTTTAGTAAATTCACGGAACCTCAAAAAAGAACAAATATTTTATTAAAAGTTACATGTTCTGAAGGACATATACTTTCATTTCCAAAATGTGTGTGGTTTTATTAACAAAGATTTTTCAAAAAATTTACCGTAAGTTTGCATTTTTCCAGACTTTTGCCGAAAAAGTTTTAAAAATATTTTCCATTTTATAACAGCGGTTGTCATTTTTATTTTCTAGAAAATGATGTTCTTTTATGCTGTATTTCTTTAAACAAGTACACAAACTTCAAATGGAATTGGTGGGACAGACAGGTAGAATAACAGAAGGTCCGAACAAGAAGCTGGGGAATATATCGGGTTTGGGAGATTGTTAGTTATTTTTTTCAGATTTATTAGGGTTTTCCTTTTTCATTTCTTCAGCTAAATATTTGAAGATTAAGGCGGCCGTGAAATTCTCCTGGCCATGTTTCGAAAACAATAACAGATACGCTCCCTTTGTTACTGAAGTTGTTCGGGCAATTTCGCTTTATAAAAGACAATGGCACGAGAGGTTGAAGTCATCATCTCACGGAGTCGAGGAGGAGGCCGAGAGGAAGCCACGAGATTGTTCTTGTGATACGGGGTGTTACAGAAACTAGAGCTAGGCAATGGAGATCGTCACAAGAACAAGGAGTTCGGACCTCGTCATTAACTTGTTAGGTTTAGGTTTGATTTTTCTGGCCTGCCTGGTCAGAGGACTTGAATGTCGCCAACTTGTGTTTGGGGACATGACCGGCCGGTGCAGCCTTGTTGTTGTCGGGGCCGGTGGTCCCATTGCCGGTGGTCCCATTCCTGCCATTCCCAACGAAGGTGAACGCACTAACAGGTGACACCGAATCCACTGATCAGGATCTGGCTTCCAATACCCCGCCTCCCGTAAATGGAGTTTTTGATGCCACCCAATATGGTGCCAAGGCCGACGGAGAGACTGATAATGCTTTGGTATAGTTCTGGTTTAACCCTAAAGCAAAGCTACCGTGCCTGATCGTAGGATCCTCATGCTTACGCGTGTGTTTCTGGATCTGTGTTGCCTGCAGGCTTTCATAAGGACGTGGGACGCAGCTTTGCAAGTCCGGGGAGCCGGCCAAGTTGTTGATCCCATCAGGGACATATGTCGCTGGTCCGGTAGTTTTCCAAGGACCTTGTAACAATGGTGTGCCAATGGAGATCGAAATCCAAGGAACCATTAAATCATACAGCGATATCAGTACATACACATCCGACGACTGGTTTGGCTTCGAGTCGATTGATGGTCTAAATGTCAAGGGTGGATTCTTCGATGGGCAAGGCCAGAATTTCTGGGGATACGCGGGCTGCGATCCGAGGAAGCCATGCCAGCACCTCCCGATGGTTAGCTCCCTTCTTTCCTGTTTTCTGGTTGATATCATCGGCTAAATTTACGTAGAGACACAGTGGAATAAATCGTTTGGCAAACCTCTGCCTGCAGTCGCTGAAATTCAGCAAAGTGAAGAACATTTACGTCGAAGGCTTGACGTCCGTGAACAGCATGGGATTTCACTTCGGGTTGTTGGGTTGCCATAACTTCACTGGCTACAAGCTCAACATTAGTGCTCCCAGCGAAAGCCCTATCACCGATGGCATCCACATCAGCAGCTCGGATCTCATCAACGTCACCAGCACTGTTATCGGCACGGGTGACGACTGCATCGGCATCATTCAGGGCGCCTTGAACATCGTCGTGAATGATGTCGTCTGCGGCCCCGGTCACGGGATAAGCATCGGCAGCCTCGGAAAGTGGCCGGATGAGGAGAACGTCCAGACAGTCAGGGTGAGCAACTGCTCTTTGAGGAACACCACCAATGGCGTCCGTATCAAGAGCTTCCCTGGGAATAAACCGCTCGTGGCCTCGGACATCATATTCGAGAATATCATCATGGACAGCGTGGAGAATCCGGTCATCATCGACCAGAACTACGGATTTCACAAGATCACAAAGGTACACACGCAATCCCCAAAAAGCAGTCTTAAATTCAACCGATGGTCGACAAAACAATTCACGACGCGGTCCCAATTTTCTATATTGCAGCCCTCGAGCGTGAAGATCCAGGACGTCACCTTCACAGACATAAGGGGGACAACAGTCTTGAGCAGCGAGATGTCGTTAACTTGCAGCTCGAAGAACCCATGCGAGAACATTCAACTCTCCAACATCGACCTCGAGTACAACGGACCACCACTGAATGAGAATACGTTCAGTTCGTCTTGCATAAACGCGAAGATCATCGTCAGCGGCACCCACAACCCTCCGGCTTGCCAGAGCTCGTAGAAATCACTCCAATTAATTAAACAAGTAAAATAATTGATTAAGTAGTGGGCCACCTGGATGAGATCCGTCCGTCGTATTATTGGATTGGACTGGGAGTATTCTCCTCCACATCATCCGAGACTGCCGTGAATAGGAATTTCTGTTTTGGTTGAAAGATTTTTCTAACGGTTGCGCGCCCTCCGGCTTAACAGCAATTCCATCTGAAAACACAAGACAAGATGAAGAAAACAATCATTATGTCAATCCGGACTGTTGCGAGTAAAACGTCGAAAAGATTTAACTTTGAACACGAGCCTTTGTGTAAGTTTGAGTGAGTCCCCCCAAGGAAAGCCGAACGCAACAGAGCAATGGAAGTATGTGGTTCTGGGGGTTGTACTGGACAACTTTACAAAATAGAAAATAAAACCTATTTATAATGCCTAAAACTAAGGTAATTAAGGAAAATCTGGACACCTTTCTTCATGTATCTTCTGTTTTCTGACCTTTCTTTGCCTTATTGAGACTTGTAGTTTCATCTTCGAGTTTCCTTGTTTTGACATCCATCACAGTGTGTTTCTTCGCTCATATCAACAAACCGTCGTCGGTCATAGTCCTTCGCTCAGAGACCCTGTCGCCCATCAAACTTTATTCGATATGTTTTTCTGAATCACTTCACTCGAGACTTCAGCCTATACTAGGCCTCATTGGGCCTCTATTCCTGTCATATTCACAAGTCGTTCATAGGACCCGTGGCCAAGAAGTATTGTCGCCAAATATATAGCCCCCTTTTTAAGCGAGTCACATTTCGTATACCCCGTCCTGAACGCCTGAGTAGTCAAATTCATATCGAATCACCCGTTAATCTAACCACTTAATATCACATGAGGATACCAAAGTTATCTTCAATTGTTACGATTTTCCCTATGGATTGATAATTCTATGAAAGTATAGTTATTTAGGTCAATTTCATACATAGTTTGTGAAATATTGCATTCATTGCATAATATTTCTTGATATTTCACGTTATTCCCGAGAAGTATGAATACTGCCAAATTTTGGGTTTATTTCGGGGTAAAGTGGAAACAAGAAGATTTGGAGGTATCTACCGAGACTTCGTGCAGCTGCAAAGGGATTTGGTGCCTCCTGCACGACAGGAGGGAAGGAAGGACGTGGAATATCGCCGAAACTTGGTACAGCTGTACTCGAAGGTGTTGCAGCTACACGATGTGGTCAGAAGTTGGACAGAGACTTGGTGTAGCTGCACAGATCCATCAAATCTCCTTAAATTAGATGTCAAGTACCCCTTCTTTATTCGGCTTCCTTGGTTTGTTTATCTCTCATTCTAGCCAAACTTCTCTGAATATGTTTGTTAGAGAGCATCAACCTTTGTCGAAGAAAGGTCTCCAGAGCCTGCGTCCCCAACATTATACTTCTCCTAAGTTTGGGTCCGGTTGACCAAGCAATCACGTTGATTGGAATTGTGGTCGCCGTACAATGAAAGTTGAAACAAAGTAAGGAAAAAAAGAGATCAAACACTTACGAATACCATTGAGTATACGCTAGAAAAAATGCAAGATTTATCCGTCTTCTTGTTTTGTGTGTGTGTCCTCGACTAAATTAAAATGAAAATATTTATAGTTAAAAAAGAATCCTAACTAATCCCTAAAAATCTGCCAGCACGTCCCACGATTGCCACATGTCTCTGATCGCTGGTCGCTCAATTGAAAAACAACGGCTGCCCATTTTTGGCTCACTCAATGCCAAATGCTCGCTCAATTGTGGCTGCTTGGATGGCTCGCTCATTTTGAAGCTTGTCTGGCTCGCTTGGTTGGTCTTTCATCGCTCAATGCCGAGAAACCAGGCTCTCTGTCCATAAATGGGCTTCCACTTCATAATAAGCTCTGCCCAAAATTTTTTGTTATAAACAGGTCCACAACTTTAGGTGAAAAATTCCCTTCTTCAATCCTTGGGAGCAAGTAGTTTTCTTCAAAGAAGTTCGAGGTAGGGCTTAACTGAATTGACATTCCCCTTTTCTTGGGTATTTAAAGTGCTCTATCATTATTGCGTCGCCTTTTAGACCGGAATTCGCTGAAGGTCGGACCGTCATTTGGTCTCTCGTGGGATATTTGCACCAGTCTCACGATGGAAGCGGCTACCGTCCCACTCACTGCAGATGCCGCTCCTGTTCCTAAAATTTTTCACGTTTTAGTAATATAATACTAAATAGTACCATTAATTAGTAAAAGCTTAGTAACGGCCCTGTTGGTTTAGTAAAATATTAGTATGAATGAATGGAATTTTACTAAATTACTCTAATGGACTGGTAAAATGTACAAAAGTATGTCTAGTAATTAACTAAATAGTGTTATATTTTACTAAGCACTTTAGGGGGAGTTTAGTAATTATTTACTAAATATTTTAGTAATTCCTTAGTAAATTACCATGACAAGTGCCTATCCTTTCTTATTGGACAACACTCAATTATTCGAGAGAATAATCTTATTTCCAAGGCACTTTATGGTCCTTTTCCTTTTTTTATTTATTTTAAAATTTTGTATTAAAATGAAAATTTCAAGACACTTTAATTTTATGAACATGTGAAAACATATAATCATAATTTTTTACATCAAATTAATTTTAAAGTAATTTAAAATCGAATCAAGTTTCGATTTATCAACATTTTCTTAACTAGATAAAGATTCAGGAATAGCGAAAAATATCTCTCCAGCTCCATTGCTTAGTGGATGTACATTTTCTGAGGAATTATTTGCCTCCACTATCAAATTGAAGAAGAAAAAAACATGAGCAAATATCCCTCTAGTAGTAATAAAGAATGAACAAACATGTCGATACGACAAAACCCGAGTTTGTAGCTTAGTGCGCAACGATGAAAGCATTCTTTACATTGAAGGATGCATTCTTCTTAGTTATATAGAGAGGATGCATTCTTCTTGATTTTGTAATTCACAGAATGCTCATAAACGCATCCTTCTCAGTTTTGTGATTTACAGTGCACTGAAGGAAGCGTAAGTCTATTTATAGTACATGTCCTTTTTGGTTATGTAATTCTCAGTGCACCTATGGACGCTTCCTTCCAGAGGCAGAGCTAGGGGCAATGCCCTCGGTTTTTCTAAAAAATAAAATTAGCTTCAATTTTTTTTTAATTTTATATAAAAAATTAAAATAGTTCAACTCGGCCGGATTATTTTTTCTGGATTCCCTACTACTTCCTTCTCTATTCTATACAAGTCATGCCATGGGACAAGGCATGCCAACGCTACTAATGATCTTGATGTTGCTTGTGGAAGAATCACTCGGAACGGCAGAGGCCATCGACAATTGCCAGCTCTCTTGCCTTGTTGGATGTATGGGTCGTTTGCCTTACACCCCATCTGTGCGGTAGTTTGCCTCATTACGGTCCGGTAAAGTGACTCCTCCGGCATCTGAAAGCTTGATGCAGTACAAAAGCGGTCGCATCATGTCAAGATGTCTGCACCCGAATCATAGTAATTGCCCATGACCCTTTATTCTGCAAACAAGCCTTGCCAGACATACAATTTTAAATTTCTCTAACGCTTTAATTTCGTGATAAGTGCCGATGATGAGAGAACCAAGAGATGCGTTATACCTTGCTTGGACATCTGCGATAAGGAATACGTGATGTGTCCCTACAGATTGAAGAAACTGTCATATGTGAATAATAAGGAACAGTTAGCAATGACTAATATTGATATGAGAAATAATCTTCACGCTTACACGCGTGATACAAAACGTAAGATTCCTTCGTTGAAACGACACTTTTTTAGTCGGTACGACCTTTCGGTAAAAACACAATAATATGATGCATCACTAAAATAATAGAAAGAATATCGAGTCACTAAATGGTCGATAGCACGACGATGGTGTTAGAAAAAATCAATCGAATCCAGGATCACTGTAATGGAATTTTAAGACACGGATAAGAACATTAGTTCTTGGATGAAAGATGGAATTGACATTGGCTAATCCATTTGACTTAATCAACACCTATTCCGTTATTTTGGCTCGATTCATTATTAATTATGTCACTGCAAGTTACCCTTTGCACTTACTAGCTCGGATCCGTTGATGGCTCCACTGGTAGAATGAGCACGAATAATACGAACATGAGATCGCGAAGTTTGCATTAACAATATAATCTTCGGCCAACACCACAAATATGCCGTTGAGATTCGAACCTAGGACGTAAATCCTCAATGCCTTAGACCACTAGGGTGTCCTTAGCAGGAAACAATTGTTTTGTCCCTAATGAAGTGATGCGATCATTTTGTGACCAATCAGGTTTAAATTTACAAGGCAATAAAGACTTTCGTAATTTTACTGGAATCAATCCCAGCAACTTGGTCGGTCACTTAGTTCATATTTCTATTGAATTCTAAATTATTGGCATTTCGGCATAACATTTCATGAAAATAATCTTTCTTTATTTAAAAAAAACAATTTAACATTTTGACCGTTTGTATATTTAGAAGAAAAGGTACTTCTAAAAAGAGGTAATTATTTTATATTTTTGAAAATTAGTCAACTACACTATTCTTTGAAAACAAAAAACTCATTCGGATGTGTTCGTTACTCTTCAAATTTAAAAATTGAAGAAGAGTAGATATAATCAGGAATTTGATAGTGAAGTAGACGACCAACCCAGTCGGATCTTTAACATGTTTGACCTAGGAATTTGTATACTATTTTTTTTGGGGAGTTGTCTAGTTCAGTAGTGAGTTTTGTGTCGTGCATTTTTTTTTTATGCCCAAGTGATGCGATCATTTTTTGTGTAATCTGGTTTCAGTGTATCAGTAATCAAGACTGGGGACTCTTTTGGCAAATTCATTCTATTCAGGACTTTCTTATAATAATTATAGCTGAGATTCATTTGCCAGAAGTTCGTTATGTTCAGAAAAGTTCGTATGACATGATCGGGGAACAAATCTTCCTGTGATGATTATGAGAGAACAAACTTTTTCGTTTACGGTCGACCGTAATATGGGTCGCAGTCGACCGAAATCTCAATAAAGTGAGAAAAAAGAAGGTCATGACATGGCATATTTGCGGCTTCCTTTATGTCTTGGTCATATTTCTTTGTTCGTAAAAAGTTGGCTTCTTGTCGTAACGTTAAAGGATGAAGTAAGTCTTAACAAGAATCCAATTTACATTAATTCTCGCAAAAGATAAAGTTCATCCATAAATAATTGACACCAAGCTGAGATTGCCAAACTTTTCTGCCATTAAAATCTACAAAACCCATGTAGAGATTCTCTAACTTCAAATAATATAATAATATTATATATATATATATATATATATAGCAATTAAGATAAGCAAAATTTATCTAAATTTATGCTAACTTTTCTGCCATTAAAAAATAGCCTTTTAAATTAGTTGTATGTTGATTACCTATCAAAATAACGAAATATTAAATGAAAATCAGTTAGTTCGTCAACGTTGCATGATCATACATTAAAAATAAAATAAATAGAAAAGAATATACTTCACCGGGAAAGGTCAGTCAGAAATAAATATGATAAAAAAATTATCCTAACTCTTTTAATATTTTCTGATCATTTAATCTGATGAATGCTTAAAATCGCAGGGGAAGTATTGTTCTGGGTTTTTAGGGGGGATGTTTAATTTTTCATGTATGTATTTTTATTAGTTGATTTATTAAGTTTAACTTGTGTCAAATCATTTTAATCACTTCATAGTAATATTTGTCTTTGGTCTCTTTAATGAATTCCTGAGCCGAGAGACACAACGATTTAATACAACGTTAATCATCCAGTTGAGGCTGAGTACATCATTCAACTTCCAGTTCTCCTTCTTTTTCGTTTGTTGTGGTATTGTCGATACGGGCCTTCAAATGATTCCAATTCCCTGCAGTCAAACATCGTCAAGCGGCAGTCTCCCGCCATACAGGGCACTCTTATCAGAGAGTTGCATCTATAAAACTTCACCCTCTTCAATCTTCTCAAGTTTGACAGGTCTGCGATTTCACCCACAAAATCATCACAATGCCCGACACTTAATTCCTCCAAGAGTTCCATCCTCTCAAGCCCGGAAAAGTCGATACGTTTACATAACCACAGTTGTAAAGAGCAAAGCCTCCTCAACGATCCTAAATCTGACAACCTGATAGGATAACTCATATTTCCAATATTATCTAGTCCATCCAGCGAAGTCCCACTCTGCATTGACTGCCAACATCCCACAAGTGTCAATCTATGCAAGGACAAAGGAAGCAGCGATGCGGATGAAATGTTTATGTTCCAAGAACGCATATAGAGATCTTCCAACCTGGACATGGAACCCAAATTGCTAGAAAGAATACCACCGACATTCAACTTTAATTTCTGCAACTCATATAGCTTCTCTATCCCCTCTACGTCCTCATCGAGACAAGTTAACGTCAGCGATCGGAGGCTGGCGAGTCCGAAAAGATTGCATCTTGCAAGTTTTGGCACCTCTGACGTTGGAATGTCTAATCCGTCAATTTCCAACACCTCAAGACTCTTTAGATTGCCGATCAAGGAAGGTAGCTTCCTTATATTAGTCCCAATCCCTCGGAGTATTCTCAGGTCCCCTAGCCTCCCAATAGACTCTGGCAACTCCGAAATTCCGTCACAACTGCTCAAACTGAGCTCTTGTAGAGCTTTTGCAGATCCAAGCTCTTCTGGCAACCTTGTCAAGCTGTGACACTCTCTTATATTCAGGCGTTTAAGATCCCCTAATACACCGATAGAACTGTGGATTTCTTTCAATTGCCAGCAAAAGCTGAGATCAATTATCTCCAGCTTTGGGAAACGAGAGAGGTCGGGCAGTCTTGTAATCTCCACATCCGAGATATCAAGTACTCTCAAATTACTCATTCTCTATTAAAACAAAAACAAAAAAAACGAGTATCATCCCATGATTAGTTAATATTGATTTTCTGCTTCATGAGAGATGGATACAAGGGAAAGGAAATTAATACCATGTCTTTCATTGAATCGTGCGTAATTCCATCCCCCGAGATCTGGAGAACGGCGAGGTTGTCCATCTGGAAGAAATAGGGATTAGGTCTGTGATACGCCCACACATCCCAACGTAGCCACAATAGATTCGTACGGAAATTCGTAAACTTCCCACTTAATCCTGCTCCATCTTCAAGGTTGAGAAACCTGAGATTGGACATGCCCTTCAATTCCTTTCCGGTTAAAAGTTCGTAACTACCTCGCAGGTCAATGGCTAAAACTTGATCGGTGTCCTGGTAACATAACATAAAGGAAATGAGGAAGCCAAAAGAGAGAGATCGAGTCCAATCCAATAAATCAGGAAAACATTATTAATTATTATTATCATCTCACCTGCTTTTGGCGTATGACATTAAGGTCCAATTCAGGATCCCACAGCTGGCTGCGCTGCTTGCCAGGGCTCTCTGAACTAACAATCTCCCTTCCCATCTCTCTAATTAAGTCATGCATCCAATACTTATCTTTTTGTATCCAAATATCGTCATCGTCGACATTCAGGACCTTTATCAAAGATCTATTCTGGAGGACATCCAGTCCACTTTTAGGAAAAAAACCACAGGCTTCCCACATGTAACTCGCATACTTCCTTGGCATCACTTTATGGTCAAAACATGCAATGTCCAGAAAAATCTGCTTCTCACTCTCGTCTAAGTCATCGTAGCTGATCCGCAGCTTATTCAAGACGTCTTTGTGAGGCACTCGCTCCAGCTTTTCCAATGTATGTTCCCATTTATTCTTTTCCTTTTGGAATAAGTGCCCTCCAATCACCTTCAAAGCTAAGGGAAGATTTCCAGACATACGAATAACCCGCTTCGATAAATCAACAAAGTCATTTGGGGGTCCCTCTCCACGAAATGCGTGCCAACTGAAGAGTTGTAGAGCATGATCATCGCTCATTCCCTCCACTTCATAAGCAGTATCACTAGGTCTCATAAGGCCCTCGCAAACGCTCTTATCCCTCGACGTGACGATAATTATCGTTCCCGGTCCGAAGAAATCGAAATTTCCGACCAACTTTTCGAGCTGACTACTCTCGCTGACATCGTCAAAAATGATAAGGACCCTTCTGTTGCGGAGCCTTCTTTGGATCTCATTCATTCCATCGCTAGAGTCACCAATTTCTCCATCCGATTTGCCGAAGATATCCCTCAATAGCTTCTTTTGCAACCTTTCAACACCCCCCACACCAGTCGACAAGGATTCTCGCACATCGGCAAGGAAGCAGCATCCATCGAATCGGGAAGAGATTCTGTTGAAGATGACATTCGCCAGCATTGTCTTCCCAATACCCCCCATGCCGTGCACCATCACAACATGTCGTTCAACGAGAGAACTCAAATTCAACATGTCCATTACATTCTCCACGCAATCATCCATCCCTACGAGATGATCCGGCAAACTCCTATCTTTGATGTTCAGCTTGTTTAGAATATCCGCAACCACATCACTAACAAACTCGCCCATCCTGCCCAAAATCAAATTGAGATCAAGTTGTTGAAAAAACTGTTGACTAACAACATGGAAAAGCCTAAAGAAAACAACAGCTGTTGAAATATCCAAAATGACATGAATAATTATATAAGAAAGAGAAAGATTAAAGATTATGTATGAGTTATATACCCAATATCTCCTTTGTATTCGAGACCACGGATACCTCCAACCTTCTTCAGAGCTTCCTCCCACATTTTCACATCCTCTTCCTTGTATTTTTTTTTGTGCTTCTCGAGGGCGTCACGGTACCGATCGGTTTGCAGCTTCACGTCGCTGGGGCTTACATCGTAGAAGATGGGCAAGATGACTTTCCTAGAGGCTGGGTCCCTGCGGCAGTCCACCATCATGGCGAGTTCTCGGAGGCACCAAGCGCTCGATGCGTAGCCTTTGGAGAAGACAACAACGTAGATCCTAGAGTCCGGGACAGCTCGACGGAGCTCGTCCCCGATCTCTTCGCCGTTACGGACCTCCTCCGTGTCCCTGAACACGCGTATCCCCTTTTCCCTCATGGACACATAAAGGACGTCGGTGATGTTGTACCGGGTGTCAGGTCCCCTGAAGCTAACGAACACATCATAAGCTGATCCGTCGGGGGTGTTCACAGTGCCGCGGCTAGTCCCTGCTTCCGATGTCCCCGCCATCCAAGTCAGCTGACAAATGATCGAACTTTGACCAAAAGGCAGGGGTCGTGTGGATGAAAATAATTGAAGGGGAGGAGAAGTTGGAAATTACGAAGAAGTTTCGTTTGGGAAAACATGAAAATGAAGTTTCGTCTGCCAAACCGACGACGACTTCATAAAAAAAAAGACTAAAAAGTCGTCTTTGGTCTTACCTTAACGTTATCTCTATCTTCCTCGTCCCCACCACAATCACGGGCGAGTGATTACTTTTTCTTAAATGAAATTACGAAATATTATCTCTATAAATCCACTCCCTCCCCTCCCTCCCACTTCACAAAATAATGTTATATTTTACTAAATAGGTAAGAACTTTCGAAACAGGGTTTGACATTGCAAAAATGGCTGGTCTGGTAGAAGTAGAACCCTTCATTGCTTCTAACATCTGACATAAACAACATTAGCATCCCAACTAGCAGGTGGTGTGCTACGTATGATGGGTTTCCACCGGGCGCAGCGGAAGCTCGTTTCGGAAAAACACTGTTTGAAACACAGTCCCGGATCTATGCGATACGTATAAATCGAATAATAACGTTAAACAAAACACATACCTTGTTGTATTGGATTGCGAGCTTTAAGAGTCCCAAACGTGACTCCTCTAGAAGTATCAACGCACACGAAACACGAACGATTTGAACTCGCACTTGGATGCTAGCCCTTCGGAGTTCTTGATAAAATTTGATTGACGGAAGCCTTATATTTTTGTTTCGACCGACTGTCCTTCGTTTTTAGCTGAACGTTGGTCGAACCCCTCTTATTTTTTTTTTCACCATCAGCCGATTGTAATTCCTTTGTCCTTTTTATATTGTAATGTAGACGTGCACACGTGTTAAAACAATGACACTAATCGGCACATGGTTAAAAGTGAATCTTAATAACATGAACCGCCATTGTCAATTTCACTAAGGCCGTCAACATTAATTTTTATAGCCACGTAGCTAAGTTACATGAAGTAGGTGGATGACTAATTTGTCAAATAAAATAATTATAATAAATATAATAATTACATAATTATATTATATATTATTTTAGCTTTGTTCAGACACCTTCTACCAACTTAAATCCAATAGGATTTACTGCTTCCTAATATTTCAAAATTTACTGCTTCCTAATATTTCAAAATAAATTTGTAGTCCAACAAATTCTAATTCTGAAACTCTATATCTTTTAATTCCAATATCCATTAGAATTAAATAATTAATGTCCGTGTTTACGTGCTTTTGCGTGCGACCCTCTAGGTTCTATATACGAAGGCAGTGTACATCCATACACAGACTGAGGTAACCGTCTAGCAACAGTTTTCAGCCACCCAACGTAATAGAATATTAGTCATGAACTAAAACCGCTATGAACCGATTTCTGTGTAATTCAATCTCTTCATCTCACCGACATCCTGATTAATTCAGTGCATTATGTGTCATCACTGAATTAATCATTTTACTTGATTTCTGAGATACAATAGATCTTAACTTGAATGATAAACATTCCTCCACGGTCGTGTGTTTAAAATCACTAATATCTCAATCAAGAGGCCAGGATGTCAACTCTATAATCCAAGAGAGCGATGAATCCTATATTGACTCAACACTATCCTCTCTACGCTTCACTGCACACCCAATAACCGTATTACTCACAATCCGATTAAAGACTGCTTTTAACGGCATCAAAGTGAACAACTCCACGCATAGAATAAATGGAGGTCTCAAGTCAGGAGATCAGTTACACTCGTTCAACAAGAGAAGTGACCAATGACGTTTAATATGTGGTATTCTCTATAAACGGGTCGTGTCCAGTGTACCCTAAACTTAGGCACCCCCGAGTACAACTTGAACATACATCCCTTGGTCTAACTTGACCTAAGTTATACTCGGCGTTGATCTAGATGTTTATGTCCCATCTAAACATCTATCCGATCAAGGACAATTCTAGATTGACAAATAATCAATCTATGGGACTTTACCGTAAAGTTAATTACGAGCAGAAAAGTAATTAATAAACAGTAAATACTTGCCTTTATTAACAACTATTCACATATATTACAAAGTGTCTTGGCACATACGTGCACACACTAACAATCTCCCACTTGCACTATTGCCAAGCACTATGAACTCTCAGTCCTAGGCCCCTCACATGGGACTCATGTTTCTGTTGAGGTAAGGCCTTAGTGAGTGGATCTGCGATATTCTCGCTAGTGTCTACTTTACTTACCAACACATCACCCATCTGAACTATTTCTCTGAGGATGTGATATTTCCGTAGTACATGCTTGGATCGCTGGTGAGACCTTGGTTCCTTTGCTTGTGCTATGGCAGCATTGTTGTCACAGTATAATAGAACTGGACCACGACTACTAGGAACCACTTCAAGTTCTGTCGTAAAATTCTTGATCCAAACAGCTTCTTTTGCCGCTTCTGAAGCTGCTATGTACTCGGACTCTGCTGTAGAATCCGCAACTGTTTCTTGCTTTGAACTTTTCCAGCAAACAGCTGCTCCATTTAGACAAAATACGTAACCCAGCTGCGATTTCAGATCGTCACGATCTGTCTGGAAACTGGCGTCAGTATATCCTCTGACAACCAATTCCTCATCTCCTCCATAGACCAAGAACATATCTTTTGTTCTTCTTAGATACTTGAGGATAGTTTTGACTGCTGTCCAATGACCCTCTCCAGGATCACCCTGATATCTACTTGTCATGCTCAAAGCATACGATACATCAGGTCTTGTACATATCATAGCATACATGATGGATCCAATAGCCGAAGCATATGGTATCTTACCCATTCTATTTCTCTCCTCTAGTGTCTGTGGACACATCGCCTTGGAGAGTTGTATACCATGTGACAGTAGCAAGAATCCTCTCTTGGAATCTTGCATATTGAATCTCTTTAGTACCTTGTCAATATATGTACTTTGACTTAGCCCTACCAGTCTTCTTTGTCGATCTCGGTATATTCTAATACCTAAGATATAAGTCGCTTCCCCAAGATCCTTCATTGCAAAACACTTATTCAGCCAATCTTTAGTAGATTCTAGGCTGAACTTATCATTTCCAACAAGAAGTATATCGTCAACATACAGCACTAGGAAGACAATACTGCTCCCACTAACCTTCTTGTAAACGCAAGGTTCATCTGGATTCTTGATGAAGCCAAAATCCTTAACCGCTTCATCAAATCTTATGTTCCAGCTCCGAGAAGCTTGCTTTAATCCATAAATGGATCTCTTCAGCTTACATACTTTATCTGTATTCTCGGACATTATAAAACCAGGAGGTTGTACCATGTACACTTCCTCCTCTAGCCTTCCGTTTAAGAAAGCAGTTTTAACGTCCATTTGCCAGATCTCGTAATCCTTGTAAGCTGCAATAGCAAGTAAAATCCGAATAGACTTCAGCATTGCAACTGGCGAAAATGTTTCATCATAGTCGATTCCTTGACGTTGAGTGAAACCTTTTGCCACTAGCCTTGCTTTATAGGTATTAACATTCCCATCCATGTCGATCTTCTTCTTGAAGACCCACTTGCATCCAATAGGTTTTACCCCAATTGGTGCATCTATTAACTCCCAAACTTGGTTGGTATACATGGAGTATATTTCGGAATTCATGGCATCTAGCCATTTCTCGGAATCTATTGAAGCAACTGCTTCCTCATAAGTCAACGGTTCGTCGTTCTCGACAAGTAGTACATCTTCATGTCGTGTTATAATCCACCCATATCTCTCGGGTTCTCGATGTACTCTCGTAGACTTACGTATATCTTGCGTTTCTTGAACAGGTTCTGGTAATGGAATCACTTGTACTTGTGGTACTATCTCCATATCCAACTGTTCATTTTCCAACCCTTCCAACCCGTCTGTAGTGTCTGAAACTTCTTCCAGACTTATTTTACTCCCACTACCTCTTTTAGAAATAAATTCTCTTTCTAAGAAAGTAGCATATCGAGCCACAATAACTTTGTGCTCGCTTGGAAGATAAAAATAATATCCCTTTGTTTCTTTGGGATAACCTACAAACATACACTTGATGGATCTTGCTGCAAGCTTATCAGAACTATCGTTCTTCACATAAGCATCGCAACCCCATACTTTGAGATAAGACAGGTTTGGTTTCTTCCCAAACCACAACTCATATGGTGTCTTATCTACAACTTTGGTTGGAACTCGGTTAAGCATGTATGCTGCCGTTTCCAAGGCATAGCCCCAAAATGATAATGGAAGACTTGCATGACTCATCATTGATCTAACCATGTCCATGAGTGTGCGGTTTCTCCTTTCTGAAACACCATTCCATTCTGGCGTTCGAGGAGGTGTAAGTTGTGAAATTATGCCACACTCCTTGAGGTAATCAATGAATTCTTGACTAAGATATTCGCCCCCTCGATCACTTCGAAGGATCTTAATCTTCTTGTCAAGTTGGTTTTCTACTTCATTCTTAAACTCCTTAAACTTTTCAAGAGTTTCTGACTTTTGCCGCATTAAATAGATATATCCATATCTGCTAAAATCATCGGTAAAAGTCACGAAGTAGATATAAGCTCCTCTGGCCTGAACTGACAATGGTCCACACACATCACTGTGTATGAGTTCTAGTAGTTCATTCGCTCTTTCTCCAATCTTGGAAAAAGGCTTCTTGGTCATCTTTCCTTGTAAACAAGCTTCGCATGTATCTATGGATTCTAATTCAAATGAATCCAAATACCCATCATTGAGTAACTTAGCAATGCGCTTCTCGTTTATATGACCAAGTCTACAATGCCAAAGGTAAGTCAGGTTTGAGTCACACGATTTCTGTTTCTTATTTTCGATGCAATGTACCGGCTCATGTAAGTTTAAAACATACAAACCATTGTTTAATGATCCATATCCATAGAAAACATCATCTAGATAAAAGGAACACTTCTTGTCCTTAAATTCAAAAACAAAACCTTTAGTGTCTAAACTGGACACCGAGATGATGTTCTTAGAAAAACTTGGAACATAACAACAGTTTTCTAGTTACAAAACAAGTCCACTAGGCAAACTTATTTTATAAGTCCCTACAGCTAATACAGCTACTCTTGCTCCATTAGCCACTCGTAGGTCCATCTCGCCCTTGGACAACCGCCTGCATTCACTTAGTCCCTGCAGATCCACACAGATATGAGAACTACATCCTGAATCTAGGACCCATGAGGATGAAACAGAAAAATTGCATTCAATCATAAAAATACCTGAAGCACCTGCCCCACTAGTATTTTTCTTTTGAAAGAGGTAGCAATTCTTCTTCCAGTGGCCTTTCTTGCCACAGTGAAAGCATATAGCTTCCTTCTCATCAGATTGGGGAATCTGTTGGCTTTTCTTCAGTTTGGGCTTTTGGCCCGGGTAAGCAGACATCTTTGATTTCTTGACCTTGGGGTTGAACTTCCCCTTGCTCATTCTCTTGTTGGTATTTCTCACCAACATTGCATTTGAAACAGTCTTCTGTTTCATATCTTTCTCTGCTGTCTTGAGCATGGTCAACAGATCGGCAAGACTCTTCTCCATGTTGTTCATATTAAAGTTCATCACGAACGGAGCAAACGATGGAGGCAGAGAACACAAAATGGCATCAACAGCCAAATGAGTATCCATCTTGGAGCCCAAACTTGCGAGCTTCTCTATGTACCCTATCATCTTGAGTACATGAGGCCCGACAGGGTTCCCTTCCTGCAATTTCATCCCGAAAAACGCTCGAGAGATTTCAAATCTCTCAGTCCGTGCACTTTCTTGGAAGAGCTCGCGCAAATGGATATCAATATCCCTAGCGCTCATATTCTCATGCTGCTTCTGCAACTCTGGAGACATTGCAGATAGCATGAGACATTGCACGTCAATAGCATCTTCCACATAATGATCATAAATGATTCGATCTGCTTCTGAAGTGTCTGCATTTGGCACTGCTGGTGGCTCAAAATCTAGTACATGAAACTTTCTCTCTTGTTTCAGTACAATCTTGAGCTTTCGATACCAGTCCAGGTAGTTTGGTCCTTGGAGGATATTTTCTTTCTCCAAAATACTTCGCAGCGAAAGGTTAGTCGACATCTACAGCAAATAAAATTTTGAATCATTATTTGTGAATAGTTATATGAAGGACTTTTATAAACTCCCACTATTTTATTCAAACCTAATAGCCCCCACTATTAAGCTCGAGAATTAGTTGGTAATAATTCCTAGCGGGACCGAATACTCAAATCCTATAGTATGCATACAACTGAGCTGTACCTACACACCACAGTCATTAAGTAGGCACTACTCGCCAGTCATAAATCCATGTAACCATCGGTATTCTCAACTTGGGTTAATATTTTCTTAAACCCCTTTCCCATCAAATCAATTGACCTTAGCTGGGCTAACAAATCAATTAATCTGAGTTAAGTCGACCCATCAACAAATTATGAAAAACTACAACTATACTAACACAAGCCCACAGCTGAGCTGTACCGACTCACGAAGTACGTCGACTATTTTCATTATCATTGATGGAGGGCAAATGAAACTTGACTTAATATTTAGGGGATTTTGATTAGTTGTCTCACCCATATATTTATGAGCTTAGTTTTATTATTCTAATTTCAAGCCCATCTTATGGCCCAATGGGTTTTAATTTTCTAAGCCCTGTATAATGTTGGGTTAAACCATTACATTTTTCTTTCTTGGCTTTTTATTAATAATTCATAACTTCTGACGAATTAAATTTTGAATTAAGTCAAAATACTTTTGGTCCTTTTATTTGTCTTGGCCTTTTAGTTCCAGCAAGCACACTAAAACACATATTTATTTGGATTATTGTACAACAATCGTTTCGTGTGCACAGCAGGAATATTAATATTATCGTCACTGAATTGAATTATTTATTATTCAATTAGCCTTACTGGAACATTTTGTTTACTGTAACTTTTGAACAACCATTTTGTTCGTCCAAACTAACTTGTTGTTCAAATGAACAAAATTAAATAGCCACAGTAGATTTAGGAAGAAACAGTTTTCTAAAACTTTTGTTAACGTAAAACATCGATTTATACGATACGATCACAAAAAGCTCGGATACCACTGATGGGTTTCCACCGGGCGCAGCGGAAGCTCGTTTCGGAAAAACACTGTTTGAAACACAGTCCCGGATCTATGCGATACGTATAAATCGAATAATAACGTTAAACAAAACACATACCTTGTTGTATTTGATTGCGAGCTTTAAGAGTCCCAAACGTGACTCCTCTAGAAGTATCCACGCACACGAAACACGAACGATTTGAACTCGCACTTGGATGCTAGCCCTTCGGAGTTCTTGATAAAATTTGATTGACGGAAGCCTTATATTTTTGTTTCGACCGACTGTCCTTCGTTTTTAGCTGAATGTTGGTCGAACCCCTCTTATTTTTTTTTTCACCATCAGCCGATTGTAATTCCTTTGTCCTTTTTATATTGTAATGTAGACGTGCACACGTGTTAAAACAATGACACTAATCGGCACATGGTTAAAAGTGAATCTTAATAACATGAACCGCCATTGTCAATTTCACTAAGGCCGTCAACATTAATTTTTATAGCCACGTAGCTAAGCTACATGAAGTAGGTGGATGACTAATTTGTCAAATAAAATAATAATAATAAATATAATAATTACATAATTATATTATATATTATTTTAGCTTTGTTCAGACACCTTCTACCAACTTAAATCCAATAGGATTTACTGCTTCCTAATATTTCAAAATTTACTGCTTCCTAATATTTCAAAATAAATTTGTAGTCCAACAAATTCTAATTCTGAAACTCTATATCTTTTAATTCCAATATTCATTAGAATTAAATAATTAATGTCCGTGTTTACGTGCTTTTGCGTGCGACCCTCTAGGTTCTATATACGAAGGCAGTGTACATCCATACACAGACTGAGGTAACCGTCTAGCAACAGTTTTCAGCCACCCAACGTAATAGAATATTAGTCATGAACTAAAACCGCTATGAACCGATTTCTGTGTAATTCAATCTCTTCATCTCACCGACATCCTGATTAATTCAGTGCATTATGTGTCATCACTGAATTAATCATTTTACTTGATTTCTGAGATACAATAGATCTTAACTTGAATGATAAACATTCCTCCACGGCCGTGTGTTTAAAATCACTAATATCTCAATCAAGAGGCCAGGATGTCAACTCTCTAATCCAAGAGACTCTCTAATCCAAGAGAGCGATGAATCCTATATTGACTCAACACTATCCTCTCTACGCTTCACTGCACACCCAATAACCGTATTACTCACAATCCGATTAAAGACTGCTTTTAACGGCATCAAAGTGAACAACTCCACGCATAGAATAAATGGAGGTCTCAAGTCAGGAGATCAGTTACACTCGTTCAACAAGAGAAGTGACCAATGACATTTAATATGTGGTATTCTCTATAAACGGGTCGTGTCCAGTGTACCCTAAACTTAGGCACCCCCGAGTACAACTTGAACATACATCCCTTGGTCTAACTCGACCTAAGTTATACTCGGCGTTGATCTAGATGTTTATGTCCCATCTAAACATCTATCCGATCAAGGACAATTCTAGATTGACAAATAATCAATCTATGAGACTTTACCGTAAAGTTAATTACGAGCAGAAAAGTAATTAATAAACAGTAAATACTTGCCTTTATTAACAACTATTCACATATATTACAAAGTGTCTTGGCACATACGTGCACACACTAACAACGTAGTGGTCTGAGAACTTTCATGACATGTTCTACTCTTCGTCGTCAAGGAAGAGAATTTTGGGCAACTTCTAAATGAACTTGCTCTGGGGGATTATTCTTCAACAAGCCAATTTTCATCACCAGCAACATATTTTGTCGGGATTACCATGACAAGATAACTGGGAATATCCTTACCTTAGTTCTTTCCCACTTCAAGGAATAAATAGCAAATAAGGCAGATGTTGGAAAACAAGATAATGGCCTTGTATGTGTGGAATTACAGCATTGAAGTGATAACTAAGAGGTTGGAACAACTTCTATACCTCCATGGAGAAAAGTCCACCAACTGCTGACAAACCAAGTAGAAGTCAGGCTTTACTTCCCTCACTTGGTCCCAGATGGTAAACAAGGTAATCAGCTATTTCCCCATGAAGGCAAATATAATTTGAATCAACAAAAGACCTTGACGAAGAGTGCCCCAACCAATCAAATAAGTTTCTCTTTAAAAATGTCAAAAAAATACTAATCTGACACGCCTAAATCATAATTGATACGGGAAAACAGGAGATTTGTACGTAACTAGTGTTGGTTTTGAAAAAAATTTACGAAATGCGATTCGAATTTGAAAAACTCCCAAAATACTGCTCTTAAGGTGCGATCGGGAACCGCGTCATTCAATTTATAAATAGGACATGGTTTCCAACAACGACACCAGTTTGGGAGGGCAATGGCACAGTTGGGAACCGCGTCTTTGAAGCTCAACTTATTGTCGTGGTTCTCGATGACACAAGCACACTAGGAGAAATTTTTTCTAAGTGTGTGAATGACGCGGTTGGAAACCCCGCCATTGATAGTAAAAGGGGTTGAGAACCGCATCTTTCACACAATTAGAAAAAATTTATCATAACGCCCAAGTGTCGCCGTTCGGAACCGCAGCACTAAGTTAAGGGTCAATTACGTGGTAGTAGCTTCACGTCTTCCAAAAATAGTCGGGACAGCGACTAACTACAGAAGACAACATTGGAAATCAATTTGAAAGGAGGCAGCAACCTTTTTCATTTTCGGAAAGCCAATCATGGCCCTTCCTTGAGCTCTTACTGCTCCTAAATGACCAGCAATTGCAACTCCAACCATTCCCTGTCATTACATGTTACCATTGATATTGGTTGGCAAAATAATTATCTTCAAACACAAATTCCCATATTTTAACCGTAGCAGAAAAATGTTTTCTGAGTATGGTAACTGTCAGTAGTATGATCTCATAATCATTGTTGCAACAGAGATATAAATTCTTCATGCCTAAACCAAAATCAGTTAAAAATTCTAAAGACTAATGTGTGGTGACATGGAACAATAGTCATCTAAAATATTGGTATTCTTTACTTTTAATCCAAGTTAAACTAAATTTAGATGAAAAAAGGAGGCATTCCCTGTAGGGTTTTCAGCATGTGGTAACAGGGAATATGCTTTTCTTTTCTTTTCGTCTTTATTGTGATCAGTAACATTCTACGAGCACACTTAAAATACAAGTGTCAATCTATGTACGAATTTCATTGTTGCAGTGCAACAAATGATGCACTAACGGAAGAATCTATTCTCATTCACTTCCCATCAGGCAGTGGATTCCTTACCGGATTATATTCCTAATCTAGCCTTCAAATGAAAAATAAATAACAGCCCTCAATGCCTGTTTGTTTTATCAAGAGTCCAGTTTTTTTCAAATAATGAAACTCAGGTATGTATTGATTCCTATTAGCTTCCTTCTGTCTCGGTCTGGGAGGAAAGAACCATTACTCCCAAGAGCACAAATACTACAAGGAAACAAGATAATATCTCTTCCTAACAATAAAAGATCAGATATGTACCCAAAATACTCTATAGGGACCAGAGAAATGTCTCACCTTGACATCATCATTAAACATTCTGTAGGTGTTGCGATAACGCTGCAATAATTTGAAGTCCCAATTACTTTGGAAATCTTCAAACTGCTTGCAAATATGCATTAGTTCGTCCAAGTAAAAACTACTGACTCAAATTATTACTTTTCAAACAAGTTCAAGCATGTGAAGATACCTGTACAATCACATTAGGCCAGCGAGTGAACACAGCTTCCATGAATTCATCAATAACAGAAATATCATCACCTTTTAGGCGTTTTTCTTGCAATCCTAGTTCTGTAAAACGAAGCAAAAACCTGACTACTCTTTGGCATGGCGATGCACTTTTAATGGCATGCAAGATTCTACCAGAGAACCAAAGATAGAAATACAGGAACAAGAGAAATCCCTCTTACAACATGCTCAATGACTGAGGATGAAGTTTAAATATATATACGATACTCATAAAACACCACAACTTCTACAACTGTTTTTTTATCATTACCCTTTGAATGAGATAATTATCCATCAAAGACACACGCTTCACTCTAACTGTAGTCATACAAAACAAATTAGAAGAATTGTCACTCTAATTTATCGGCAAGTGTATAGCAAATATTTTAAAATGAAAATACATTATTGTTATGGTCTTCCATTATTGTGTCTTTTGATATAGCTGAAAATCTTCTCATTACGTTTAACTTTAAATAAAAATGTATTCCCTTCAAGTAGTTGATGTGCAGGTTTGCATATCACTTGATAAGTACAAGCCATGGATACTTTCTTTATGTACCAATTTTTTAAATCATCTGAGTCCACTAATACTTTCTTTAATTGTATCTATCGAAAGAAGTACCCCGGGATTGGGTACATAAAATTATTTCCATGCATTAGCGACTTTGACGGAAAATTGCAAAAGATAGATTAATTTATTAGTAACACGAATATTATATTTGTTTTTAGATTTCATGAGAGTAGTTGCTATTACACTTACAACGGAGCTTAATGAGTGATGTCAGAATATCTTACTTACATATTTGGCACTGTTGTGGGTGACACAATTCTTCATCTATTGTTTGGCAGCCTGACCTCTTTTCTTTGTCTCTGTAGTTCCTTCCTTAAAGAGAAACGGGAGGGTCTTTCATGGAACATGTTTAATTTGTTTATTAATTTTTTATTAGATATATAAGGAGCTTCTTTCTAAAGGTTTGCTAGATTTATGTGGATCTTTCTCAAGGTTTGCACTGTCCTGTCCCTATGCAGAAAAAGGCGTAAAATTCACAAAGATGTCAGGAATTCGTGTACTGTATGCATCTCGGATATCTCTAGAAAAACTTATGAATACTTGGAAAGCAGCTACCGTAATGGTAAGGTCCACATTCTAAAATATGATTATTATTTTAATAGAAGTAAACAAGTACTGCAATCCCTCAACTTTATTGAGCCATCGCCAGGTATTTTAATACAGGGTATAAAATTATTTACTTTTAATTCAAATTTTAATGCATATATAAAAAAATTATACAACACATAGTAAGAATTATTCGGTCTAAATAAGCTTATCGAAAATGTTACAAATGAAGAACCTATTTTCTTTCTCTCTTGTCTCTTAGTGGCGTTGCAAAGATTCTTACTTCAGTTCTCAAACATCCCAATACATATAGTTGTAGCGGATGGATCCCGTTTCCGGTTCTATCTAAAATGGATATCCTCCCTTGACGATAAGGCTTCGAATTTTGAAAACGTGTTGGAGTCGCCACTAACTTTATTTTAAGTTTAAGTTGGAAAAACTATTGAGATTCGTTAAGGTTTGGGAAATAGGAATTACTAAATCGCATGCATCACAAAGAAAAGGGAGGCTTGTACCAATGTCCGATTTTGTTTAGAGCTCGATTTTAGGAAAGAAATTATTTGACATTTAAAAAAAAAATGATCTCGAGCTCATTAATGCTTACAATATCTATGTGAATCATTTTTAGGAAAAATTCTTCTTTAAAAATCGTTTTGGGCAAAAATGCAAATAATCACACATTTATTAATGCCCTTAATAATTTCTAAGCCGAATTGAATTCGAGAGAGAAACAGGCAGCAGAGTTTGTACCATCTTTTGCCCTCCTTAAAATAGAAGGCCCCCATTAGCGTTGTACTTTCGGTGCTATTTTATACGTAGGTTTACAGCAAATCTGGCGAGCCGCTGATGCCGTACGTTGATGAGTGCGAAGCCGTTTTCAGAGGGTCTTGATCTTCGAGAAGCCAAAATAATCCCTCGATTATAAACAATTGTTACATTTCGTCTCGAGGGCGTCGAACGGGGTGTGTGCCTTGGTTGTCCGCAAGGCACTTCCCGAGATATCGGGGAATGCTTGATAAAGGGGTTGAGCATAGAGGCCGGGATTCGAGGCGCCATCGCCGATGTCGGGAGGAGAGGTAAGAGTTGATGGAGAGTGGGCGAGTCGACCTCGGACCGGGCGCACCATTGTGGGTCGACGTTGTGAGGAGCCGCTTCGAACCGTCACTCTGTGTTCTAGGGAGTTGTAGGAGGCTGGAGGAGTTACGGATAGTTTCCTGGAGGAGTATCCGAAGAGCTTGATTCTGACGGAGGCTGAGGACACGAGAACGACAGAGGTCCTTGATGTCGTCAACGAACTTGTTGCTTCCATAATAGCAGCTGCAGATCATACTCCTGGAGGGACGAGGATTCAAATCTGGATTGGAGAGGCTGCTGTTGTGGTCGTTGTACTCGTTGAGGTGTTTTGTCTGTTATCCTTGTAGCAGCACTGAGAGGTATCCACTGATGGCTCAGTGCGCGCACAAATCAACATCGATAGGGTAGAAGAATCTCCCATGGTTTCGAACAATCCCCCTCTGGATATTTTATTCCGCAAGTTGAGGTCTAATTCTTGTAGAACAGTCTTTGATCACCGCTTCAACTTATCGCCCACCGCTGGAGTCGAGATAGTGCGACAGCAGGAGGAGACTCTTAACTGGTGACCTTGATTCGACATTTCAGGATGGTAGGATTGACGAACTGGTCAGCGATACGGATTATTGAAGGGGCTGAGGGGAACGCCGGTGTGGCACCGCATCTCAGAGCAACCTGTCATGGGTCACCGTGGAATGAGAGGGCAGCCGACTACGGTTTTGTCCGTTTAAGTCGAGAAGTGATCGTGCCAAGGACGGTTTATGCCCGGAGGAGTTGGGCAACCAAGCTGTAGAGTCGGGAAGCGCTTATATTGTAGCCGTCGTCGAGTGTCTACATTCGATGGGGGACGAGTTGGGGTTACCACACCGCTTGGGATTTGCTGCGTCCATCACGGAGGGAACAAAGAGGATGGCAGATAGTTTGATCCACCTCACAGTAACAAGACGTCTTGGGTTAGAAGAATAGTTAAAAAAACAGATAAATTGATCAAAAGAACGATATTACCCGGGATTGATGGAGGAACAGATGGGGGCCACGACGAGGAATAATCTGACGCTACTGCCGCATCGGTGAACAAAGGGAGGCTTGGCCGACTGGGATATATAACCTGATATAATTTTTATCGAGAAACCAGAAGAGAATACTACCTTTGGTGACGATGAAGTCTTGATTTTTTCTCCCAAACGTTTTTTCTCTTTTTTTTGTTAAGATTTTACTTTATTTTTTCCTTTTTCTAATGTATTGTTAGAACTTTTAGAGAAAGTATTAAGGGAAAAAAAATATTTTTGTTTGGTGATTTTTGTCATTTTTTTTATTTTTATGATTTTTATATTTTTTTTGGAAAAATTAGGGTATCAACAATAGTGAATATAATTAACTATCCTAGTTCCATATGCCCCATAACTTATGTCATTGGAGAGCTTAAGTATTTAACTTTTAATGTTTCCAAAGAGTAAAAAACATGTGTAACAAATATTAAACTTATTGTATACAACATAAATACTTAGGCAATGAAGCATCTAGGAGTTTGCACTCACATACCCTACTTAGGAAAAAATTGTTTTAAGAGGCGATAAAAAAATTCGAGTATCCGGATAAAGTTTTCCTCAAAGTTATGACTTTTAAAACACCCTTAACTTGCTACTTGAAGCGACTTTCGCTAAACTGGAGAAAGTCGTCCTTTACATGAGTATAACTGCGTTTAGCTCCAATTTTAATGAATGACGAATTTAGCTTAGTATAATCAGAATTTTTTTGTTGCCCCTTCTTTACTCATTTTTTTTCTTCAAACCGGGTATTTGGGTGCAAAACGCGAACATCCAGATGAGATGGGTACAATCCTCATATATAGGCTGCCATGAAAGCATTATATAACGCGCACATCTTGATTCTAGCATGAAGTTCGACTTTGCGTTGCCCCAAGACAAACCCATGTGAAAAATTTATACATGGGAGATGGGGAAGTTTTGGATTAGTGAGTTTGGTTTGCATTCAATGCTAAAGGAAAGAAGAAGTCCTCCTCATCCCTTCTAAGAAGGAATTAAAGTTGGGGTGTGAACTTCAATTATTGGTCATAGTCAACTTGATATATAAATATCACATGCCCCGTTATTTAATGTGAACGAACTATTTCCCTTACTATAGTATCAAACAAGAAAAACAAGAAAAGACAACTCATTGGTACTATTCCGAGTAAATATATCGATATTTGAAAGAACATGTCTCGAGGAAAACTTAATATCGATCCATCCAAACCTGGATCATAGTTCCTCTATGAATATTAGATGTATGAGGTTTACATTTTAACACAAAGTTCATTAATTATACATATTGCTCTTGGGCTTTACTCCATTTTAATGTAGTTGGAGAAAAAAATTCATGAAATAAAATAGATAGTTTTAAAATCCCGAAAATAAAGCATCAGGACTTATAAAGTCAGACTTTGCTAAAGAAAAAAGTCAGCTTTATAAAGTCCGTACGTAGCCACCCCTATTGGTAGACTCACCCACCATAGTCAGGTGTCCTACCCGGGTCGAGTCCGGATTAGTCGGAGCGAAGCTCCGGAAACCGGGCGGGCAACAAAAAAAAAAGTTCAACTTCAAAAAACCCCTTAAGGAAGTCGAACTTTAGTCTGACTTTCCTTTTTTTACTTTTTTATTTTTAAAAATCAAACTTATAAAGTCCGACTTCCTTTTTTAGTAAAATCAAATTTTATAAATCCAGTTTCAAGGCCTTATCTCCGAATTTTTGAAACAATCAATCATATTTCATAAAATTTTTTCCTCCATTGTGCTATTTAGTTTCAGAATGAATCGTACAACTGCAAGCCTTCCAACTACTTCAAAAACTTCTGGAACACCCTAAAGTCGAGGGTTAGGTTTTTAGTTAGATTTTATGGTCTTAATTCAATGTAATCTAATCTTAGACAGACAAAATCTGGTCGAGAAAAGGTTATTGCTCCACTAATCATTGCTATTTCTAGCATCTTACTTTGTTTTGTGCCTTAATATTTGGTGGGGCATCATTATTATTTGTTGAATTTCAAGTTGAGACACAACTTTCCCACTTTCTTTTTCCTATTTCTTTAGAAACGGGTGAAATCAGGGACCCGATATCCTCTGGGTAGGGGGAAAATCTCTGTTGACATACGCCTGAAACGGGCTCCTGTATAGACACAGGTTATCCCGTTAGACAGTTCCAGGCACTATTTGTTCCACCTCTTGAGCTACTACCTCATGGGAGTATAGGGTTTGTTCTCAAGTTAGAAATTGGCCCGAAGAAGTTTTTAATCATTTCCCGTATTTCAGCAAGCTCTTCTCGGGATTCGGTAGCACTACGTATATTTTCCTCATGTAACCCGACCATACACTTGTCTATGCTTATTTGCATATTTCACAGGTTTTCCTGCACATTCTGCAGATCTCTTGGCACATTTCGCAGATTTCCCTACATATCGTGCAATTCTCCCGCACACCTAGCAGATTCCCATGCATATCCCCCATGTTCCTCTTCATGTCACTGAATTCTTTGTGAAATTTGAGGCTTGAACTCGGAAGGAGTATGCGTAGCCGCTGGGGGTTGAGTAGTTCCAACTTGGCTTCTTTCAGCCGCATTTCAAACGATGTCAAACGATGTCTTACAATTGAAAGAAAAAGCTTACAGTCATGAATAAGCAAAAAGATTAATGATGGAGATTGTGCTAACGCCGTAAACTTACTGCAGGCGCCAGCAGGTTGCGGACTGTGGCGGTAGAATCTGGTCTCCGGTGGTATGACGGACGGAGTATGGACGAATGTAGCGATGGATTTGGATACTAGGGGCCCTACGAGCTCACCCTAGTGATGAAGTGAAGGCGGATTTGGGTACCAAAGGCCCTACGAGCTCACCCTGGTGATGGAGTGAAGACGGAGTTTAGATGTCAAGGGCCCTACGAGCTCACCCTGACGGTGAAAAGGATACCAAGGGTCCTACGAGCTCATCATGGTCTGGACGCCTGAAGATTGAAGACTGAAAGCTATTAATAATCAATACACTTTTTGGCCTTAGATGATTGTCGTGTTTTCCTTGAGCAAGATTTTTCCCTTTTATACTGAATTTTGGTGTGCTTAGGATGTGTGCCACGTTTCAGACTTTCCTTTCCCAGGATATCTTTTCAAGACGTGCCTCTCTTAACTAACCTCCAAGAATCTCGGTAACAACTTGATCCTGATAAACTGGAGCGTTGCTTGTCCGTTTGATCTGTTGTAGACTTGGCAACGTTTTCCTCTTTGTAGACTTACATGCCGTAGACTTAATATGAGTTTGCATCTTCTAATTTTACTTCAGCGGGCCATTGTGATAAGTTTTTGTACGGGCCATAATTAAGTTAGGCCTAAGATTTTCTGTCATATCAACAGAACCCCAAAGCCTAGCTAACCCCGTCCTCCATTGTCGATGATGACTGACGTTTGAAACTTCCCGCGGCTGCACGTCGGCACCCCGAGAAGTTGGTATCGTATTCTGACCCACTACTTACATGTGCAGGATGAATAGGAATGGAGCAAATTGTCAAGCGACGACAAACCGACATTTTCCGACACTCCTCTCTTTTCATACCTGGACTCATTTCCTTCCCGGTGTCACACCCCTGTCGACGACCAGATCCGTCGCCACTCCTAGACCGCAATGGCGAGCCGAAGCCTTCGCCCAAAGAATCCTCAGATCGTTGTCCTCCATGGGTCTCATCAATGTTGGTCCAAGTTCAAAAAAATATTTTTGATTCTTCTGATTGTTTCGTGGGTTTGTGTATTATCATTACTATTTTTTTTTTCTTTTACTCTAACCTTTATTGGATGAATAGCAGGTGAAGCAGATTATTTTTTAAAACATTTAAATTCTCAGACCTTCTCTTTTAATCTAATAAAAAAAAATCAACTTTTAACCCGTATGATTTAAATATCAATTTCCTTCGTACGTTTGTCTGATCTACTTTAAAAAAAAATCAATTATTTTAGCCATCGTGATTTATTAATTGATTATCGTTCCACAGGCTAATTTCGTTTTAACATTTATATAGAAATTATTTTCTAAACGATGGTTATTTTAATAATTATTATTTGAGGCATTTAAACGACTGTTATATGATTGGCCTGTAAATCTTTAATTTGGAAGTGGAGACAGATCTTCGTGTCATCCGAGTCCGCGTATTTCAACATTTTTTAGGAAAAAATTGCATGAATAAAAAGGGGAAGAGATAAAAAGAGAAAGAAACAAAGTTCATGTAATTATGTATTCAAAGCTAAATAGTAATCACAGTTCGCATAAATCAACAGAAACATTTATTCAGATGCTTCTCGAAACGAAAGGAGTGAATTGATGAATCAATCAGGTCATGAAATATTACTGTCCATAAGTAGCACATCAATCAGCACTATCACCATTTCGCTTTATTATTGTCATTTTCAACATTTTTCGAGTATCGAATCAGATTATTCGCTTTATTATTGTAACTTAGATATCGATTCGTGCAATAATTTAGATGCCATTTCAATATATATTTTTTAATTTTATTTGTAATTTTTAAAAATTCAAAATGATTAATTTAAAAACAATATATGAACTAAAGTCTAAACACCACAGCAGTCACTTTTGCCTCTGTTCTGTTCTGTGTTTATCTTTTGTTCCGGTCTAGCCAAAACTTTTGCACTCTCCCAAACCATCGTCCTAATCACCCGACATGCTCTGTCTTGTAGATCGGAGCGTCGTTCCTCGTCTACTCAGATTCAATCGCAGCTTATCTTATTCATGGCAACATGATCGCGAGCATTACCATCGATATTGGGATCGCTAAACGAAGGATCGCCACCACGACAATGCTCGTTTTCTCCGGTCTTCTCTTCCGTGAGGCTTTTTCGTACCAGGTAGTCTGTTGAGTTGACATGTATCGGAATTATGTTCGATGACGATCGATTTTATACAAATGTATGAATGTTTTCGGGACTCAAAACCGCCGATAGTTTGAAACCGACTGCCGAGGTCTTTGCAACTGGCATATGTTGTGCAGGTAACATTGTCGGTGGAAGCAATGGAGATGTAGCTTCCGTTCATTATCATCGCTATCAGGCACGGTGTTCACATTTTCACAATATTTAGCTAGATTGGCTAGTGAGGAACCCGTATTGGGATGGAATCATGCTAGACTTGGAGGAGTAAAATGCCAGTGAACACAGTAAGTCTAACGGAATCGCTCAGAATGTGTTGCTACCGCTTCTCATTCTCATTGGCAACAATTGTATCAGGTAAGATTTTGTACAACTTTCTGAATCCCCTTGGGACCTCCCAGGTTTGTGCTTTCGGCGAAAAATGGTAGGTTTGCGACTCTCATGTAAGTGACAAGACCACTGTTAAGTGTATCCTAACCTAACAGAGGAACGAAAATGCAGAGCGAATAAGGAGGTTCAATCTGGACCATCATACATGTCACGTGGTTTGAGCCCATCAGCGACTCCCCTGACAGACAAGCTCGCTGCAGACAGAGCCGTCATTTCTTGTCAAATTTTAGGTAGTCTTCTCCTAAGAAGACTACCTACCGTTTTATTAAATCTGGGAGGAGTCGGACAAGCGGCCAATAATCCCCATTAGGGTTGGAGCATCTCTCCTCTAGCAGTGGACAGCCTGAAAGGATGAACTGTTCGAGCGAGTCAGGGAGTCCGTCATCCGGCAACCATCGCATCCTCGGACAATAATCGATCTCCAAAGTTTGAAGGATGGCAAGGTGGACGCATAAACCAGAAACCACCCTCTCCAACTTCTTCATGTTCCTAATATGCAATTTGACGAGGGATGAAGGGAGCAGGCGACGCCATGCATCAGGAGATGGAGGAAAGCACTCCATCTCATCCACGCATTCCATTTCCCCCTCGATGTTCAACTCCCGTAAGGCGGCGAGACCCCGCAAGCCCCACTCATCAATTGATTGATTCAGCCTCCAGCATCCCCCTATCCAAAGAGATTCCACATTCCGAGGTAAACCTCCTCTCGGCAAGCTCTTGATGCCACAGTCGCGAATAATTAGTGTTTTGAGGGATGTGAGGTCTTGCATGTCGTCAGGCAAAGACTTCACCTTTGGACATCTATCAAGCTCAAAACTCAACAGGTTGCTTGGGAGAGCAGGGAAGTGGTCCATCTCTAATGCTCGGCAATCCAAGAGACTAAGCTCGGAAAGGGTGGACAGGTGTTGCAAGCTATCCGACAAAGTTGTGACACCCCTGCAACCATAAATGGATAGTTTCCGCAGAGATCGAGAAAGTGGAGTTTTTGCATCTAGATCCATAATCGACACAAGTCCTTCGAGACTACATAGGATAAGCTCCTCCAGAGATTCCGGAAGTTTGCTGCTAATGAGGTGGGATGATGGCGGACACGTACAACTCTGAAGCACCAGTTTTCTCAATGCAGGAGGCAGTCCCTCACCAAGAAAGGAAGAGAGATTCCCGCAATCAACAACTCTCATCTCATTTAGAGATGTAAGTCCCGATAAATCATTCAACAGCTTCTGTATATCTTCACAACCACCTATTACTAGCTTCTTCATCTTAGGAGGCACCCGTTTTCCGCCATCCCCATCTATGAAGGACTTAAATCGAGGACAATCATGAATCCTCATCTCTTCAAGCTCAACCAAAGAGGATGAAAAACTCCCATCCAAGTGAACAAGTTGTGGAATGTTGCGAATGTTCATCTTGGTAATAGAAGTAAGGTCAACTAGACATTTCAGCAATCCTTCATTGCAACCATCAATGTCAATCTCAACGAGAGATGGAAGGCTAAGAGTACACCCTCCGTTCAATTTGGGACACTTCTTCGCCTTTAGTTCTTGGAGACGAGGGAATGGCTGGTCGTTCTTGTAGTCTTCATGATACGACCACTTCTCCCATGCTCCCATGTTCTCAAAGCTCAAACTCTTCAATGACCGAAATGGCATTTCAGTCCCATAGAACTCGGCACCTATCGAAGTGACAGCTTCAAGACGACAAATGACCAACCTTTCTAGCAACGGAAGTCCTCCCAAAGATGGTAGCGAACCCACACATTCGCAATTTGCCAGAGTTAAGCTCACAACATTATTCATGCATGAATTACCAAACCAGGATGGGAATGTTTTTCCTCCATAGCAATGTATAGCAAGAGATTCAATCTTTCTCGGAGGTTGCAGATTGTCGAGGAGCTTCAATTGATGGTCATCTTCACGTGAAGTTTTGGCATTCGATCCCCAATTAAAGCTTAATTCGAGAAGTGCTTCCTTTTCACGTAGATTAGCAATCCTCGCATCTTCGACATCATCCACGTCTAGCAAATTATGAATGTGCAGCTCTCGCTGTAGGGATTTAAGTGGTCCCAACTGCTTCAACTCTCGACCGGCTTCCTTTCCCACAACAAAGCTAGAGAGTATTTCCAGATTGGTCAAATCACTTATATGCGGCGGCATCTCCTTCAACCTGTTAGTGCCGATTATATCCAGATGGAGAAGATTTGTCAACTTATGGATGTTCATCGGCAACTTCTTAAGCCTCGTGCACCCTCGAAGCAGCAGGGATTGTAACTCGACCAAGTCACAAATTGATTCGGGCAGTACTTCAATTAGTGTATGAGAAAAATCGATCGAACGTAGTAGCTTCAGCTCGCCAATTTGGTCAGGCATCTCACGGGCTCGAAAGTGACGCAGTGATAACATCCTCAGGTTCTTCATATCCATTGTCAAGTCGTGTATCACGTCTTGGGAGACATTGACATCTGGTCGTCCGTACGATGAGATTTGGAAAGGCATAAACGTTCTTAACTTCTTCATTGAACGATACACATCAAATTTCTTCGAAAGACACATTTCAAAACGTTGTGTGATAATGGCAGCATGACGCACTTTGTCAAGCGACTCTTCATGAGAGGAGCCTTCTTTATACTCATCTGAACTGAAGTATGCGCCGACAATTACTGATTTTGCTAGATCGTTGATGAGATCGTGCATTAAATACAGGGTCTTCTTATCCCTCGCTTTCTGAATGAGCGACACTGCTTCTAACCGATGGAGATTTTTCTTCCCCGCCTCTTGGTATGTTTCACCACTTTTCTTATGTATCAAACCTTGTATGATCCATAGTTGAATTATCTCGTCTTGGTCGAACAAGTAATCCTTCGGAAATATCGCACAAGCTGCAAAACATCGCTTCAAATGAACTGGAAGATGGGCATAGCTTAACTTTAGAGCAGGGGGAATCTTTTCCTGTCCGTCATCTTTGTCCCAAATACCATGAGCTAACACTTGCTTCCATTTTTCATCGTCACTTTCAAAACGAAGCAGTCCTCCGATCGTCTTAATTGTGAGAGGCAATCCTTTACACCTTTTGGCTAATTGAACTGCAATATCCTGAAGATGAGGGTGGCGATCAAAGTTTTCCTCACCAATGGAGTGATAGGAGAGCAAAGACAAACACTCCTCCAACGGCAGCGTGTCCAACTGCATCGGATGACGGTCTCCAGCCAATTTGGCGACCTCGAGGTTTCTTGTAGTGAGTAAGATCCTGCTTCCTTTATTCCCGGAATACAAGGGTTTAAATAGAGATTCGAGCTCATCGTAGTTATCATTCCAGACATCATCCAACACAATGAGAAACTTCTTTCCCAAAAGTTTCTCCTTGAGTGAGTTCTGAAGTTGATTTAGATTTTTCTCCCCATTTGACGAAGATGGCTCTACCTCGTCCAGGATACTCTTCGTGATCGCTGCCCTGTCAAAGAAGTCAGAAACACATGCCCAGGCTTTGACCGCAAACTCTGCCTTGTTCAGGGACTTGTGACTATACAGCTCTTGTGCCAGGGTAGTTTTACCGAGTCCGCCCATCCCCACAATCGAAACGACTGTAAAGGCTCGGACAGAGTGAATGGTGGGTTCGAATCCGGTCAATCGAGCGAGCAGCTCCTCCATTTGCTTCTCCCTTCCAACAAACTTGGGTTCAGGCAGGGAAGTGGTAACGAAACGTGGCTTGCCAAAGTTGGAGTGAGAAGGAGACAAGCTCCTGGGATTCTCGACTAACCCGAGAATCCGTATGTGGGTGAAGACTTCCTCCAATCTTTGGTCAACCTCCTCAATCTCGGTGGCCACACGATGATCTGAGATCAGGTTACGTGGGTCAAACCTAGAGCAGTATTCAATCAGGGAGTAAGGACGTTTCTTGGATGTATTCCGCTTGGCTTCGACAGAGAACTCGTCAAGCAGGTCTTCTATGTCATAGACAACGTCCCGGAGGTCTGTGAGCCACTGGCCTACACCACGGGCACCATCCATCTGCTTTTCCTCGGCAGAATCTAACACGGCTTGGATCGTCCGCAGCTTCCTACCCCACGTCTTGAGCTTGTCGGAGATGCCACCGATCCTTGCATACTCTGTGAGGAGGTGAGAGCCGATCAGACCGAGGACGGGGGAAAGGAAATCCATTCTCTTTTCTCTTCAAGAACGTTTGCGTCTTCTACAAAATTGTGGGTTTTTCTTATGTTTTTGTAGTCCGAAGTTATGTTTGGTAGTTGAGACTGTCAAATCTCAATGATGGAGGAATTGACCAAGACTTCCCATCCGACAATTCTTTTTTTTTTTTAATATTTCATCCTACACAAAGAAACAAAGAAAGGTTCCCTTAAAAAAAACCTAGAGGCATACCACATTTAGGATTTAAGAAATCTGACCATATATGAGACCAAACATATCACTGATCACTGGCCATGAATGATGTATGCGCACAAGATTGATTCTTCCTTCTTTCTTCTCTGTATTTGTGGAAACTTGTCAACCAAACTGTCACACCCACTTGCAACCCAAGTCTCATCTCCCAATTTGAATCATTTTTATTCTTTATTACTAAGAAATTGAAGTTTTCTTCTGTCATATGATCATATCCATTAGGTGGTGTTATAGTTGGATGGAGACTTTTGTCCTGTTACTTACTCTTTGCATGTTACCTTTTTATTAATCAGAAATTGACACCTCAATGATTAAAAGATTACATTATCTAACACATTTTCATGACGGTCTTCTTTCTTTTCCTTACTATTGTGGGAGCTGTCATTTTCAATCACCTACAGCTGCGGTGGATTTCGAATTAGCAGTAAATGTTTTGGAGTCTAAGCAAATCCCATGAATTGCAGTTTAATTGCATTTGCTGTAAATGTTTTCAAGTAATGAACGCAGTAATTTAAGAGGAATTGGACTGGACTATCCGGCAATTCTCGAATCCGAAATCTCTGATAGAATATACTGGGCACGAGAAGGAGAGAGCGTTTGGAGTTATCTGGGCTTGGGACCTTCCGAGTTGGGCACCCTTTCCATGCTCAAAACTCTCGATTTATCTTTTCCAGATATGGCGTCTGTTTCGGAGCTTCCGTCGTCTCTGTGCAGGCTGATTCTCCGGCACTCACGAACAGCCAATACCCTGGGAACGTTACTCCAACTTGAGGCTCTCGACGGAGTTGGAGATGGTAGATTTCATATTGACGGACATCGAGATTTGGTGTGCTCGATTCGTTACCCAGTCTAATGACATTGTCTATTGACAGTCTCCTCGGGGTATCCGTCCAACTTAGGGAGATTGAGGGGCTGAAGTGGTTTAAAAATTAGATATTGTGACAGGTGTAAGTGACACATTTATGCAGTCTCACTTGATTGTGAGGTTGCTACTTACGAATCGAACTCGTAAATTTTAACGGTTATTATTAATTTTACGAAATATTTTTTCGTCGGACGTTATCGTGGTCTGTATGTGCAATCCCACTAAATTGCGGCATGGAAAGTAATTTGAAAAATAGAAAGTATTTTTATGTCCTGACAAATTACTATAACTTAAAACCTGTTGAAATTAAATTTGACAAAATATACGTTTCTAATCCTAAGTATAGTCGAACTTTCTTTTGTTTCAACATTTTTCTTTGCTATATAAAACGTCCACAACTTTGTATTGTGCATTTTTTATAGTCAATTCGTGACGGCGTTACCCCAGAATCTGACGTGGCTTTGACGGCGTCCTACGTGGGTGTTGAGGTGTCAATGCTACGTGGAAGAAAGATCACACGTCGTCCTACGCAGTATTGTTAAGGCGCCAAGGCGCACCCGAGACGCAAACCCTCCCTATCGCCCGAGGCGCAAGGCGCAGTGACCAAGACGCGTCTTTTTGATTAAGGCGCATGTATAGGAAAATATGTAATACATATTAATCCAACAAAGAAGAGGGGAGGGCGCGGAGGACGACAGGGAAGGTGAGGGCAGGGAGAAGGTGGGAAGGTGGGGGAATGAACCAAATTGAACATAACTTAAAATTTTTAAGACCAAATTGAACATAATTAAAATTTTTATGACCAAATTGAACATAAAATAAAACTTTTTGGACCAAATTAAAAAAAAGGATTTTCTAATCGTGGGGTTGTTTCGTCACTCCCTAAATCTAGGATTTTGTCTCATCCTCCCGCAGTTGTCACCTCCTCTTTCCCCCGCCGTTGTCTCCTCTTCCTCCCCCCGTCCTCCTCTTCCGCACCAGCCGCTCGCCTCTCCTCCCCTCGTCCTCCTCTTCCCCACCTCATGAAAGTGTCGGTAGGATTTTAGCTGGATAAAGAACGTTAGGTAGGGATGGACAGCCCATGACGTTGTGCAGCAGTATTCCTAATAATGTGAAATCTGACAAGGGTACTGTACGTTGAGGGATCCACTCACATACCGATCGGGGAAAAAGAATTAGAAAGGGACAAAAATAAAATAAATAAATAAAATAAAATAATAAAATAAGAAGAGCAGAAGTATGGGAGGTGGGTGTATTCGGGGACAAGGTATTCAGAGGTGTTGGAAAGTAACTCAGTGGATGAAGCCCATTCAGTTGATGGAGCCCAAGGAGGAGGTGAAACAGAGTCTACAGAACCTGGCCATCTGCAGAACTTGGGCAACAGAGGCTGTGAAGACAAGCCCAGTGGCACTAAAGGAAATAAACCAGACGAGGATGATAAGGATGATTTTGTTAAATCTGCACATGGTTGTTACACGTCTGTAAGGCGTCTGTTAGGCAGACCACGTTGTCTGGTACATAGGAGAGACTGCAGCTAGTTGGCTATATAATGGGTTCTGTAGCACAAACAGTAAATATGTGAAAAAATAGAATGCTTCTTTCTCTCTTTCTTCTTCTCTGCGTCCTTCTTCTTCTTCTGCATTTTTTCCTTCTTCGTCTTTTCAGCTCGATTATAGTCCCGAAACACTTACAATCCCTCCTATAAACTTCTTCATGGTATCAGAGCGCTAACGGCTAACACCTTCATACAACGATCCGGGAAGCACCATGGGAGATCACCTTGGCAACACTCTGACGACACCGGGTTCTGCTGCTCAGATTCCGTCTTCTGGGTCTGGAGTTTCAGAACACAACCCCTATTCCACTCCCTCACCTTTACAGCTCCCATCTGGTGTTTTTGCGTCTTTGGTAAAGCTCGATGATGGAAATTATCTGCTGTGGAAGGGCCAAATTCTTGCAGCAATTACAGCAGCCGGTTTTGATGATTACATTTATGGGTTCACCTCCTCTCCGGCACCATTCTTAGACAGCGAGAATGTCTTGCGAAACCCAGATTATGGTCTCTGGCAAAGGACCGATAAGGCGGTAATGAGTCTTCTTTTCTCATCTCTCACATCCGAGCCTCTGAGTATGGTGGTGGGATGCAAAACTTCACATGAGGTCTGGGAGGTCTTGCGGTGTAGATATGAGTCAACCTCGCCATCAAGGGTGATAAATCTGAAGATGCAGATGCAACAAATGAGGAAGGAGGGCAAGACTATGCAGCAATACCTGAACTCGCTTAAAACCTTGTCTAATCAGCTCTCAGCAGTCGGCGAGCCTGTGGGACACAAAGATTATCTCTGGTACATGATAGAAGGCCTTCCAGTTGAGTACGATGCTATTGTCATGGCAATTTACAGCCGGTCCGACCTACCTACGGTTGAGGAGGTGCAGAATCTCTTGCTGAATTTTGATTTACGAATGGAGCGGAGACAGGTGGTAGACTGCACATTACCTTAGGTTCATTTCTCTCCTTTACATTCTCTGGATTCGGGTGTTGTGAGACCACAGACAACCTTGCCATCTCGTCCTACCTACCGTCCACCAGCCAAACACCACTGGCCTCCTTCTTCTTCTGCGATAGATCAAACAAGCCTTCTTGGTAGACCTCCCATGCGACCCACATTTTCCAGACCTTTCCTACAACCAAAACCACGCTGCCAAATATGTTTTAAAGTTGGCCATACAGCCTTAACTTGCTATCACCGGTTAAATTCTTCCTTCAACCCAAACCCCACATATACACAGCCTCCGGTACCTCAGCCGTCTAACTTTCCTCCTCAGACTCATTTCACCTATCAGCCACAGTTTCCTTCACCTACTCATACACAGCCTCCGATATCTCAGCTTCCCTCAGATTTACCCTACAGCGCAGCAGCCGATGAGTGGCTAATAGATTCTGGAGCCACTCATCATACTTCACCCAACATCTCTGGCCTTTCTAACCTCTCTCCTTATCGTGGTACATCCTCTGTCACAATTGGAAATGGCACTAAACTGGGTATTCATCACACTGGCGACTGCTCCTTGTCCACTGAGTCAGGTGTACTTCATTTGTCTCAAATTCTTCACACTCCTAACATTTCTCAGAATCTCATTAGCGTCTCTAAACTTTGTCGCGACAATCATGTGCTTGTTGAGTTTGACTCGACTTCCTTCTCTGTTAAGGACAAGCTCACCAATCGTATCCTTCTCAAGGGGCTGATGCACAACGGACTCTACAGAGTGCAGCCTCCAGCACCTCCAACTAACCCCCTTTCCTCTGTCAGTACTGCACCAGCTAGCTCTCCTCAGACCCCCACTGCCGTCCATACAGTCAACACTTTTACTACTGTCTTTTCTGTTGACAAATCCAAGTGGCATTCCCGTTTAGGTCATCCTAGTTCAGCTATTCTATCTAGAGTACTCGGTGATTGTACTCCCTCTTCTTCTTCAGAACATTTACCCTTTTGTCAAACCTGTGCATTGAGTAAACATCACCGCTTGCCTTTTCAATTATCATCTTCTCAAGCTACAGTTCCTTTTGACTTACTTCATACCGATTTGTGGGGACCATCCCCTGTTGCCTCTATTACAGGCGATCGCTACTTCATGCTAATAGTAGACGATGCAACCAGATATTCGTGGATCTTCTTTCTTCGTGAAAAATCTCATGCCCTCCGTGCCTTTGTTCAGTTTCATGCCTTGGTGAAAAATCACTACAACTCTTCTATCCTGACAGTTCGTTCCGACTGGGGAGGCGAATTTCGCTCCCTTCATGCTTACCTTCTCAATCATGGTATCTGCCACCAACTCTCTTGCCCGTATACACCTCAACAAAACGGCAGAGTTGAAAGGAAGAATCGCCAGATTGTTGAAGTTGGTTTATCTCTCCTAACACACAGTTCTGTTCCTCATAAATATTGGGTTTATGCTTTCAACTCCGCTGTAGAACTGATTAATCTACTCCCATCTAGACCTCTTCAGTTCAAAACCCCCTACTGGTGTCTCACTAAAACTACACCATCCTATCAATTTCTCCGCATCTTCGGCTGTTTATGCTTTCCCTTGTTACGCCCGTATAATTCTCACAAACTAGAGCCTCGATCTGTACCCTGTGTTCTGCTAGGCCGTAGCACTTCTCACAAGGGTTACATTTGTTGTGACCTTTCCTCTAATAGAATCTATGTTTCCCGAGACGTTTTATTTAATGAAGATACATTTCCTTTCAAAACTATTGCCAAACATGATCTACAAGCTCCTCCTGCTTCCTGTCACCTACCTATTTTTCTACACCCCTTGTCCTCTCCTACTCCCTCACGTCCTGTCTCTCATTCTTCCTCATCGATTTCGCGTCCCCCCCTTATTTCTTCGTCTCCTACCTCTGACTTCTCTACAAGGGACAGTCCTTGCCCAGTGTTTGTGCCTCACAAGTCTCCCCCGGCAGAGGCGTACCATCCTTCTTCCGCTCACCCCCCTGCAAATCTTCATCCCATGGTAACGCGCTCTAAAGCTGGTATCTTTAAGCCCAAGATTTTCTCTACCTCAGCCTTACCTTCTCTTCCATCCGAACCTCGAACAATCTCTAAGGCTCTCACAACTCCGATCTGGAATTCAGCCATGAGGACTGAGTTTGAGGCTTTGCTGCGGAATTACACCTGGTCTCTTGCCCCCGTGAATCAGAGTCATAAGGTGATTGGGTGCAAATGGGTTTTTAAAGTGAAACTGAAGTCTGATGGTTCTCTTGAATGTTGTAAAGCCAGACTTGTTGCCAAGGGATTCCACCAGACCCCTGGTTTGGACTATGCTGAAACATTCAGTCCAGTTGTCCGGCACCAAACCATCCGAGCTATCCTGAGTCTTGCTGTCACCTATAACTGGCCCTTGAAGCAACTGGATGTGCACAACGCTTTCCTGAACGGTGATCTGTCTGAAACAGTTTACATGCAACAACCACCTGGGTTCAAGGATCCTGCACATCCCACTCATGTCTGCCTCTTGAAGAAAGCCCTGTATGGTTTGAAACAGAGCCCACGACCGTGGTACATGAAGCTGAGTGGCTTCCTCGTCCAGTTTGGTTTGGTTAACTCTAAGGCCGATGCGTCGCTTTTCTATCGGTGTTCTTCTGCAGGAATTCTCGTTCTACTCGTCTATGTAGACGATATTATTGTTACTGGGTCGGATAAGGTTGGTATTGCTGCTCTCTTGCCATGTTTACATCAGGCGTTTTCTCTGAAGGATCTTGGTGATCTGTCTTTCTTCCTTGGTTTCCAAATAACACGGCTGGCAGATGGTCTTCATCTCAGCCAAGGAAAATACATACTTGACTTGCTAGAGAGAGCTGCATTGCAAGACTGTAAGCCAGTAGCTACTCCGATGACAACAGTTGGGCCAATGTCTAAATATGATGGTGAGTTACTCGAAGATCCTTCGGTTTATCGTAGTTTGGTGGGTGCCCTCCAGTACTGCACTAATACACGCCCAGACATCTCCTTTGCTGTCAACAAAGTCTGTCAGTATTTGCAGCATCCGACTACAGTTCATTTTCAGGCTGTGAAGCGGATTCTGCAGTACCTCAAAGGGACTCTGCATCATGGTCTGCATATTACTGGAAGCAGACCAGATATAGTTTGTTTCACGGATGCCGATTGGGCAGGATGTCCTGATGATCGGAAGAGCACTGGCGGGTACTGCGTTTTTCTGGGCACAAACTTAATCTCCTGGGCATCCCATAAGCAACGTGTGGTATCCCGCTCCAGTACCGAAGCAGAATACAGGGCGCTCGCTGACGGAGTTGCAGAGGTTCTGTGGATACAGGGGCTCTTATATGAGTTGCAGTTGTCACGGACTGCAGACACATCTCTGTCTACTCCAATTTTATACTGTGATAACTTAAGCACAATTCATCTGGCTGCAAATCCTGTTCTCCATGCTCGAACTAAGCATGTGGAGATTGATTTTCATTTTGTGAGGGAAAAGGTGACGACTGGGCAACTGCAGCTTCTCCACATTGGCTCTGAGGATCAGCTAGCTGATTCGCTTACCAAGGTAATCTCCGTCCAACGTTTTCTTACTGCCCGTAGTATGCTTACAGTTTCTGGCCAGTCGGGAGTTGGACGACATTGTGCGCTCAAGGACCAGGCAATGCCAGAGGGAGAGGAACTAGACGGTTCGGGTTGCGGGGAAGATGTAGATTTGTTGCAGAAGAATGAAAGGGAGTTAAACGAGAAAGAACCACCTCAATACTTTATTAGGGGTGAGTTAGAAGATGGCTCCAATTGCGGGGAAGTGTTGGAAAGTAACTCAGTGGATGAAGCCCATTCAGTTGATGGAGCCCAAGGAGGAGGTGAAACAGAGTCTACAGAACCTGGCCATCTGCAGAACTTGGGCAACAGAGGCTGTGAAGACAAGCCCAGTGGCACTAAAGGAAATAAACCAGACGAGGATGATAAGGATGATTTTGTTAAATCTGCACATGGTTGTTACACGTCTGTAAGGCGTCTGTTAGGCAGACCACGTTGTCTGGTACATAGGAGAGACTGCAGCTAGTTGGCTATATAATGGGTTCTGTAGCACAAACAGTAAATATGTGAAAAAATAGAATGCTTCTTTCTCTCTTTCTTCTTCTCTGCGTCCTTCTTCTTCTTCTGCATTTTTTCCTTCTTCGTCTTTTCAGCTCGATTATAGTCCCGAAACACTTACAATCCCTCCTATAAACTTCTTCATGGTATCAGAGCGCTAACGGCTAACACCTTCATACAACGATCCGGGAAGCACCATGGGAGATCACCTTGGCAACACTCTGACGACACCGGGTTCTGCTGCTCAGATTCCGTCTTCTGGGTCTGGAGTTTCAGAACACAACCCCTATTCCACTCCCTCACCTTTACAGCTCCCATCTGGTGTTTTTGCGTCTTTGGTAAAGCTCGATGATGGAAATTATCTGCTGTGGAAGGGCCAAATTCTTGCAGCAATTACAGCAGCCGGTTTTGATGATTACATTTATGGGTTCACCTCCTCTCCGGCACCATTCTTAGACAGCCGGTTTTGATGATTACATTCGTGGTCTGTATGTGCAATCCCACTAAATTGCGGCATGGAAAGTAATTTGAAAAATAGAAAGTATTTTTATGTCCTGACAAATTACTATAACTTAAAACCTGTTGAAATTAAATTTGACAAAATATACGTTTCTAATCCTAAGTATAGTCGAACTTTCTTTTGTTTCAACATTTTTCTTTGCTATATAAAACGTCCACAACTTTGTATTGTGCATTTTTTATAGTCAATTCGTGACGGCGTTACCCCAGAATCTGACGTGGCTTTGACGGCGTCCTACGTGGGTGTTGAGGTGTCAATGCTACGTGGAAGAAAGATCACACGTCGTCCTACGCAGTATTGTTAAGGCGCCAAGGCGCACCCGAGACGCAAACCCTCCCTATCGCCCGAGGCGCAAGGCGCAGTGACCAAGACGCGTCTTTTTGATTAAGGCGCATGTATAGGAAAATATGTAATACATATTAATCCAACAAAGAAGAGGGGAGGGCGCGGAGGACGACAGGGAAGGTGAGGGCAGGGAGAAGGTGGGAAGGTGGGGGAATGAACCAAATTGAACATAACTTAAAATTTTTAAGACCAAATTGAACATAAATTAAAATTTTTATGACCAAATTGAACATAAAATAAAACTTTTTGGACCAAATTAAAAAAAAGGATTTTCTAATCGTGGGGTTGTTTCGTCACTCCCTAAATCTAGGATTTTGTCTCATCCTCCCGCAGTTGTCACCTCCTCTTTCCCCCGCCGTTGTCTCCTCTTCCTCCCCCCGTCCTCCTCTTCCGCACCAGCCGCTCGCCTCTCCTCCCCTCGTCCTCCTCTTCCCCACCTCATGAAAGTGTCGGTAGGATTTTAGCTGGATAAAGAACGTTAGGTAGGGATGGACAGCCCATGACGTTGTGCAGCAGTATTCCTAATAATGTGAAATCTGACAAGGGTACTGTACGTTGGGGGATCCACTCACATACCGATCGGGGAAAAAGAATTAGAAAGGGACAAAAATAAAATAAATAAATAAAATAAAATAATAAAATAAGAAGAGCAGAAGTATGGGAGGTGGGTGTATTCGGGGACAAGGTATTCAGAGGTGTTGGAAAGTAACTCAGTGGATGAAGCCCATTCAGTTGATGGAGCCCAAGGAGGAGGTGAAACAGAGTCTACAGAACCTGGCCATCTGCAGAACTTGGGCAACAGAGGCTGTGAAGACAAGCCCAGTGGCACTAAAGGAAATAAACCAGACGAGGATGATAAGGATGATTTTGTTAAATCTGCACATGGTTGTTACACGTCTGTAAGGCGTCTGTTAGGCAGACCACGTTGTCTGGTACATAGGAGAGACTGCAGCTAGTTGGCTATATAATGGGTTCTGTAGCACAAACAATAAATATGTGAAAAAATAGAATGCTTCTTTCTCTCTTTCTTCTTCTCTGCGTCCTTCTTCTTCTTCTGCATTTTTTCCTTCTTCGTCTTTTCAGCTCGATTATAGTCCCGAAACACTTACAATCCCTCCTATAAACTTCTTCAAGTGGAAACGTTGCGGAGCCACACGCTCCTCATCCCCGAACGAAGGATCCCAGCCGCAGAGGATAGGGTTGGCAGAACGACTCCCATCTCCTCCTCTATATTTTACTTCCCGGCGATCGTGAGCGTCCCACAAGCAGAGGCATCGTTCGCACCTTGAGCTGGACGATCGTACAGTGAAGAGGGAAGCTCTAGCGGAGCAAGGACTGGCGCACGTAGGGAGGGGCGGCTGCAGACTGCCAGTATACGTCCTCCCCCTTCCCCTGTTTTACTGTGTCCTGTCTGTGATGTATGTTGTTAGTGTGCGCGTGGGGTCTTGTGAGACTTCAGGGGAAGGTTGGGGTGAGTCGGGTGCGGGAGGAATCACAGGCGAGGACCTGCCTCCGGCCCGTGAGAGTCCCGGTTGCGGGGCTGAGTTGGGAATGCATTGCGAGCGGTACAGTCCGCGCGTTGTTACGGGGAGCTTGTCTGTCGTTGAAGTTGTTGAAATTTGGACGGGTTCGCGTGAGGTGAGACCCTGAGGTACGGCCGCGCCACGTGTTGGCCGAGATCGTGTGGAACGCTGCTGTGATCCGTTGGCTAGGAGGAATCTGCGTGTGGCAAGGCTAATGAGCCCAGCCGTGCGATTCCGTTGTCTGTTAGAAACTCGAATATATAAGCTTGCACAGGGGAGCTATTATTGACAGATTAAACTGTACGAAAGTGTTCGGTTTGGAATTATAAAACCGTAGAATGTCCCTGTGCTGAATTATTGAATCGGTTTGGAATTATAAAACCGTAAAATGTCCTCGTGCTGAATTATTGAATTAGCTCATTGTGCGGGATCGATTGTATTGTGCAATTCTTACCTTGGAAGACAGGGCCGCCTCTGAAGCAAAGGTACAGCTCGACTTTTATATGTTGCAAAACTAACGTGGACGGTGGCTGGGGACTTTGAGGTCGTATGTGGCTGGAAACACGAAGGGCGCTCGGTACCGCGGATTGGACCACCCACGTCCCTTGTTGGTGAACGGTGGCTGGGTGCCCTGTTAATTTGGAAAGAAAGTTGCAGCCTCCTCTAGTCGGGTTCAGCCACGTCCAAGCACACGAGAATAAACCTATACTGATTAATTGAGGATACATTGCGATGTGAGTAACAGAGAATTATAATGGTGCTAAACTTCAATCTTCTGCTGTACCTTGCGAGGTGAGGCTAAATCATATTACTTATGAGTTGTTTATAGGACCTTGCACTTGAGGACATACCCGACAGTGGTCGGAGGAGTACGGAGGGGCGACGACGACCCGCGGTTGTACCCGCTGCCGTTACCCGGGCGCTCCCGGAGGAGTGGGTGAGAACGCACTGCGGTGGTTCTGGCACCTTGAGAAGGGTTGGTATGAGATGAGGGAGGATGAAACATAGAAGTCGCTTATATTACGGAGAGTGTTTACTTCTTATTACTTATATGGCACCATTGTGATTGAGTAGTATCTGTTTACTTGGGAATTGCGAATTATATTGTTCTGGCGCATGCTGCATAAACGGTTTTGAAAGTTGCACGATAGAATGTGACTAGCAGTCTCATGTTTTGCATGTGCATGGGAGGCGTACTCAGCGATTTATCGCCGACCCCAGTTTTGGGGAATTATTTTAGTTTTGCAGGAGATGGAGTTATAGGACACGTGGCGCGGAATTTCAGAAAAGAAACAGTAAAGCAAGCCACGGAAGGAATTTGAATTTGTCGCTTCTACTGTTGACCGTCAAGTGACGGAGAACTACTATGATGAAATTGAGGAAAATTTGCAGGACATTTCATGGGGAACTTCCCAAGCCGGATGAGATCGACGATGGGGGCAGGGGGTTTCGGTTACGCAGGAATGATGAGCGAGCAGGAGGAGAGGGGGGAGGTGGTCGACGTGGAGTGATTCGGGGCATTGGATTGGGATGGACAAAGCAACGGTGGGGATGGAGGAGGGGAGGTGGGGATGTTCCAAGTTACGGGAGCTGTGGATCATCATCATCATCATGCTTTTAACTGGAGTCAACGAAATCATCAATGGACGACGGCGTCGGCCGACGATGTTATGGGGGATGATCATCTCCATCTCCATCACCGAGGTGGGGTTGATGATCATGGCCTTTTCCTACCTTGAATTTCTGCAGAACCCTAATGGCTTCTGGCGAAGGTATGGGAAAGAAACAATTAGTGCTACGATTTGAGAAATCTATCTGGAAAAAAAATGAGCCCCTCCGTTAATTGATTCTTTTTAAAATCGACAAATAAAAAAATTGGAAACAATGTTCGGAGACCCAATCACCCACTCGTCGGTGTTGTGGGACATGGATGCCGTAGGACGACGTGGCGATTTTTCTTGCACGTAACATCGCCACCTCTACGACGTTTTAATATAGCAAAGAAAAATATGGACACAAAAGAAAGTTCGACCATACTTAGGGCTACAAACATATATTTTGCCATTAAATTTCGTACGTACTACAAAGGAACACCAATCTAAAATGTTTCTAGCTCGAAAGGGAAAAAAATTATCACGGAAGCTTCTTCTTGTTACCTCTCCCTGTCTGAGGAATCCTTGTGAATGCACAACGCGTCACGATACAGGTATAGACACTCTGTAACTTCTTTGCTAGGAACTCAATATAAACCACGTGAAAATTCAGGGCACCACCAATCATCAAAAGATCTACTTTGCCTGTCCAAACTCACACACATTCCTGCAGGGAAGAAAATCCCGTGAGAGGGCGAACAGAATGGCAAAACGGAAGATACATCAGCCTAGTAAAATATTTTCTTTTCTTTTCCAGAAACAGCATTCAAAATTGTGCTCCCAAAGTTTATCAACATGTTTCTCATTTTATCGCAATACATAGTGATTCATCCAAATCCACAAATCACCTGGAGCACAAGACACAACACCAGTGGTTTAAAGAATGAAATGGGCGTGCAATCGAATATGAACTCGTGGACAAATGTCAACAGGACAACTCGAAAAAGATTAGTAAACATGATTCTCAACAGTACAGAGTAAACAGATTAGACAGTGTATGTCAAATAGATAAGGCTTAAGTGAGTCAGCTGCTTGTTTCAATCTCATTACTAGGCAGAACCATGTTTACATCTGTCACGGCGTGGAAACAAATGTTCTAAAACAATGGACACTGCCACGACGCTGACTCATCATCATCAACGTAATCTATTCTTCCCGAGACATTCAATTCATAGAAAGTTTGGTACTTCCTCAGGGCAGACGCCAATGCCTCATCATATGCGTCGTCGTCGATGGAGGTATTATTCTCCGAAAAGTAGCCAAAGGCCTTGAGGTGATTCTTCGCAAACCTCATCACATCATCAGATTCGAGACTGGGGCTTACCAATAACAATAGAAGGAATAGGACCGAAAGGATGATGGAGTTTGTGGCCATTGTCTTTGTTGTGTGTATTGACTGATGGATAGATAGTCAGTTTATATAGATAATAAATTGCATTCATCAATATTTTGCTTTAGAGTGTAATTAACTTGGATAACATTGTTAGTTTGTGTATCCTTTTGGAAATACAAGTTAATCCATTGAGATTCTTCACATCCTCCAAAATCCAACCTAAAACCGTAATTAATTTGAGAATAGAAGTTAATCCACTCAGATTCTTCACACATTCTTCAAGAAAAATGTAGAATCAATTCGGATTTGTATGTCAAATATGTCCTTAATTAATTGTCTTTGATATTTTAAACTAATGGATGATAATTTATATCAACAAAATGGATCGAGTACTATTTGATACTAATCAAATCTTTGCTTAACTTGTTCTTAAGGGAACGAATTGCTATGACTAAGCTCCTTTGAATTTCGATTTTGTAGTTCATTGTCCTTATGGTATTTCTTCGAGTGTTTGCCATTTATCTTAAAAGGATTACTCTTCCCATCTAACTCGCTTAACTTATAAAAACTTTTTCTTTTCATACACTTCTTGTATGCCTTTGTATATAATTAAAGGGAGGATATATCATATATCTCCGAAATTCTTTCTCACCCATGGTCTCCAGAAGAGTGGTGATATTGATGTTCAACAAATACGTTTATCAGAAATTCTGGCAGATTCATTCACAAAGGCTTTGCATACAATAATTTTTTGAAGGCTTGTGCATGAAATTGAAATGCGCAAACTTGGAGATTTACAGTGATGTTGCTAGGAGGGGAGTAAACATACTGTATTCTTTTTTCTTTTTACCATGGTTTTTTCCGACAGGGTTTTCCTGGGAAGGTTTTTAACAAGGCAGTATCATAATGGGCATTCAGGGAGAGTATTGTAAACATAGTGTGAATGTCATTTATTGTAATCTTTATTAATCATTCGGTTATGATTGTTTAGATTCTTTCTGTTGAAAAATCCCTATAAATAGAGGCATACGTATTGTATTATGGGATGACAACAATGATATTGGAAATCTCTAAGAAATTCTCCCCCTTTCTCTCCACACTGTGTTCTCTCGTTTTCCTTTTTCCGCTTTTCCGTTCTTTGTTTTACAACACCAACATCTTATTACAGTTAATGAAATAAACTCCATTTTTTTTATTAGGAATTCGACTACTGTTCAGTCCGCATACAAGGCCCGAATGCCATCAAGATCATCTTGGTCAAGTTCCCTCTTAATTCGCCCATAGCTAAATACCTTATACATCACGGCACTCTGCCTGTTGCTGTGATCAAGCCCGAGAATGTGCCCAATCTCGTGCAACGCGATCGATTCTAGGTCAAGGATATTGGGAGATTGGACCGTGCCCCATTCCTCGTCCGCGACAAAGTGCATGATTCCCCATGTCGGCATGGTGGAATGGGCAAAGGTACCACCACGGCCATCAAAGGGGAACGGATCCCCGTGTTCGCCTCTATAGAATCCTATCTTTATATGCGCAATTCTGAAAACGGGCAACACCTCTTTGAAAGTGAAGTCTGTCACGGCTGACCATGTCGAGAACGCCCTCAATATGGCCTCGCTTACGTTTTTGGATGAGATAGGCGTGTTGGTAATGAAACTGTACTTGAGTCTACTCTTGAATTTCGGCCATGTAGGATTTCCCGGATAGAAAGCATACTCGGCGTGATGTTTTCTGCCGAGGAATGGTCTGGGACACTGCCACGACGCTGACTCATCATCATAAAAAAATGTAGAATCAATTCGGATTTGTATATCAAATATGTCCTTAATTAATTGTCTTTGATATTATGAACAAATGGATGATAATTTATATCAAGAAATGGATCGAGTACTAGTTGACACTAATCAAATATTTGCTTAACTTGTTCTTAAGGGAACGAGTTGCTAGGACTAAGTTCCTTTGAATTTTAATTTTCTAGTTTATTGTCCTTATGATATTTCTTCGAGTATTTGTCATTTATCTCAAGAGGATAATTCTTTCCATCTAGTTCGCTTACTTTTCACACAGTTGTTTGATATTTTTCCTCAAAGACCTTCTTGGTTTGGATAGCCGGTTGATATATTGTATTCCAAGAGCCTATTCAGACATTGAATTTCGAGGATCTGAGCCCGAGGACAAGCCCAATTAGTATGATTTAACTTTTTATGTTTATTGTTGTTTAAATTTTAATATTTAGGGTCTAAAATTTCGGGTTTAGTATTTTGGATTTACAGTTTTAGTACATATTTTTTTATTGTTCATGTATATAGTCCTATCTTTTTATGTGGCATATAAAAAATGTACGTTTAAGTTCGACCACATGAATGAACAATAAAATGATATGTATTGCAATGAGGGTAGTGAAATGACATTTATAAAAAAAAGTGGATTACTTATATGAACAGTAAAATGACATGTATTAAAATTAGCGACACATGTACGAACGGTTATATGACATTTGTGAAACCTATGCATACATGTCGGAACAAGGAAATGACATGTCAAAACATGTACTCGCATGTATTAACTGTGAACTCACATGTACGAATCAGGCACTAAAATGTCCGAACAGTGCAATGACATGTTTGAATAGTGCACTGACATCAGCTAATACATATATGAACTCACGGGGCTCCGGTGAGACTTTAGCCACAGCCGTTGGACACTTGACGGTCATTACAGTATTGCACGTGGTAGCCTCGACCCTCTAGGATTTGTTCTCGTGAACTTGCATTAGCGGGTGGTTTTATTCGGTGCTATGAAATAGTACAACCAAGTTATGGGTGTTCACAATAGGTTGTGGCTAAAGTTCGATGCACGGAAGTCACGTGACGTCGTACGTGTCATGGGCGATGTCAGTGCAATGGTCTGTCGGTGCACTAGAAATAAATGTGAGTGCTTGATTCGTATAGAGTGTTATTACACATAGGAATTACAACAAAGATTTGATTATGATGATTGTGAGTGCATTAACTTCTATATCCAAATTAATTAGAAAAAAACAGCATTAACTTTAATTTCAAAATTAATTATATAATAATAAGGAAAATAAGTTGAATTATAATCTGAATAGATCAACTTCTATTTTTAAAATTAATTATTTCTAAAGCAAATTATTGATGAATAACAACCAACCAAATAGTGCCGACAACCATTTGTTCTCTATATAAACTAACTGTTATGTAGTTAATATACTATCAACACAATGTCTCAAACTCCATCATCTTTTCGATCCTTTTCCTTCTCTTGTTTTCGATAAGCCCCAGTCTAAAATCTCATGATGTCATGAGGTTCGCAAGAATCACCTCAAGGCCTTTGACTACTTGTCGGAGCATTATAACTAAATTGACGACACCTCCTATGATGATGCCTTGATTTATGCCTTGAGGAAGTACCAAAATTTCTTTAAGTGAATGTCTCCAGAAGAATAGAACCCGACACGTTGATGCTGATGAGTCGGCCCCGTTGCGGTGTCCTCAACCATCCCTCGACAGGCAACACCAGGCTACAGTATGCTTTCCTTCCAGGAAATCCCAAATGGCCAAACTCCATGAGGAAACTCAAGTACAATTTCAATACCAAGACGCTCTCTCGTCCAAAACCGTAAGGTCATATCAAGCGCGTTCCCGACATGGTAAGCATTTCAGGATTCGCTTTCAAGAAGGGGTCATGTCTGTTTGCAGTGAATAGCACGTTGAGATAACGACGTGAAGTAGTAAGGAAAAAAATGTGGTCGCTGATATACTTAAAAGAACCAGAAAGGAATGACAGAAGTGCTGGAAAAAACACACCATGAACAAACTTATTTCTAGCATTACAGAAAATGGCTAAGTATAGAAAGACAATCAAGCAGCCATTCGGGGTCTCAAAATGATATAGGCAATCACAAGGATGGATTGATATTTCTTCTATGGTGCTGCAGTATCATAGCTCATGCCATGCCTCCGACAAGCGGAATGTTACAATTTGACGCGAAAAGTAATGGGACACGGACCAAGCTGTCAATATCCTCGACCTACAATCGGGCACGACGCACGAGATTGGGCACCTTCTTGGGCTCGATCACAGCAACAATGAGAGCACCGTGACGTTTCCTTTATTTAACTAGTCTCAAATTAAGAGGGAACTTAACCAAGATGATATTGATGGCAATCGGGCTTTGTACGCGGACTGATGAGTAGTCAAATTTCTCATAAAATATGTTCAGTTAATTTAGATAAATCTAATAAAGTAACAATAAATGTTAATTTATCACCTTTTCCTTTTACTGTTTTGTCTCAAATTTAGATGTTTTATTTTATCTTTGTCATGAGTCAATAGTTGCTCATAATATTGTGAAAAGCAAAGTTGTCATAATCTATTTTCTATAACACAAAAAATAATTTATTACCAAAATCGTCATTAATTTATTTATGATCAACTGTCTACCAGAAAAATATGACAATAAAGTTGTCATAAAGTGGCAAAGCTTGGAAATGTTTTATTAGGATGCCAATAAAATATAAGAAGGTATAAATTTTTTTTTTTATTATTCAGATTATTAGTCTCCTTCGAGAAATAGTCGGTTGACTAAATTCAGTTCTAGTGGGTTGTCTCCAAGCAATAGAGGCGGAGCAGCACGCTCGAAATCTATCGGAAGATAAAAATTGAGAGTCAAACAAATGACAGTGGATGAACTATGAAAATCATGCGAAGGCCTCGCCCGTATTTTCAATTCGTTAGTTTCTCCATCTACAACTTCATGCGGTTTTTTTTATTACGATCCATGAGATTTCAAATTTCTATTCGTATTAATTTCATGTAATTTTACAATAATTTTCTTATTGAAACACACAGGAATCTCAGCTTCTTATTAGAAGAAGATAAATAAAAAGGACCCCAACATCTTTACTTTTAAGTTGTTTATTAAAGTTAATGAAATAAACTGAAAATATTTTATTAGGAATTTGAATATTGTTCAGCCTGCATACAAGGCCCGAATGCCATCAATATCATCTTGGTCAAGTTCCCTCTTAATTCGCCCATAGCCAAATGTCGGATACATCACAGCATTCGGCCTGTCGCTGTGATGAAGCCCGAGAACGTGCCCAATCTCGTGCAATGCGATGGATTCTAGGTCAAGGATATTGGGAGCTTGGACTGTGCCCCAGTCCTCGTCTGCGTCAAAGTGCATAATTCCACTTGGCGGAGAGAAGGTATGAGCAACTTCACCGCCACGACCATCGAAGGGCATTGAACACCCGTGTTCACGTCTATAGAATCCTATCCCTATTTCCGGTGGTCTAAAATGGCCCGCCACCATTTTGAAAGTGAAGTTTGTCACGCCTGACCATGTTGAGAAGGCCCTTGATATGGCCATACTTACCTTTTTGAATCTGATAGGTGTGTTGGTAATGAACATGTACTTGAGTCTCCTCTTTGATTGTGGCCATTTGGGATTTCCCGGAAAGAAAGAATACTGCAGCGTGATGTTGTTTTCCGAGGAATGGTCAGGGATATCGCCACGAGGCCGACTCATCATCATCAACGTGTCGGGCTCTATTCTTCCCGAGATATTCAATCCATAGAAACTTTGGTACTTCCTCAAGGCAGACGCCAATGCCTCGTCATAGGCATCGGCATCGATGGAGGTATAATTCTCTGACAAGTAGCCAAAGGCCTCCTTGAGGTGATTCTTCGCAAACCTCATCGCATCGCCGGATCCGATACTGGGGCTTATCGACAACAATAGAAGGAATAGGACCGAAAGGATGATGGAGTTTGGGGCCATTATCTTTGATGTGTGTATTGACTGATGGGTAGATAGTCAGTTTATATAGATAACAAATTGCATTCATCAATAATTTGCTTTAGAGTGTAATTAACTTGGATAACATTGTTAGTTTGTGTATCAGTTTGGAACTAAAGTTAATCCAATCATAGTATTCCCATGACGCAAAATCCAACTTAACAACGTAATTAATTAGATAACAGAAGTTAATCTGATCAGATTCTACACATATTTACGACTCTGATTCGTATGTGAAATGTGTTGTACATAAGCGTGACATACTATATATTTTTTATTTTTAACAAAATATGTCCTTAATTAACTGTCTTTTTATATTAACTAATGGATAATAATTAATATCAAGAATGGATCGAGCACTATTTTATATTATCTTGTTTAAACAGGAGCGTCCTCACTTCGCAGTTATAGTTGCACCCACATGCACAATCTCCTATAGGTCCTTAACCGCCATGAGCATAGTTCTTAATATTTATGCCTTTTTATTTTAATGGCTTAAAATTTAGAGTTTAAGGGTTTATAATTAAATGGGTTATTTAAAAATTTAGGGCCATATCAAGTGCGTTATGGACATGGTCAGCCATATCAGGATACTTTTTGAAATAACACGTTGCGATAACGACGTGAAGTAGTAAAGAAATCAATGTGATCGCCAATAAAATTAAAAGTAACAGAAAGGAATGGCGGAAGTAAAAGAAAAATATCACATTGAACAAACTTATTTCTAGTATTGCAGAAAATGGCTAAGTACAGGAAGACAACCAAGCAACCCTTCGAGGTCTTAGAATAATTGTCGTGTCTTACAACAAGGATGACGGTGATGGAGATAGAGGCAATCATAGGGATTAATGGATACGTCTATGGTGCTGCAATGTCATAGCTCATGGCTTCCCTCTGACGAGATATTTCGGGAGGTAGCGGATTCGACTAAAGTCAATCTTAATGGGGTGTCTCCAAGCAATAGAGTCGTTGCGTGACGCTCGAAAACTATTGGAAGATAAAATTGACGGTCAACATTTGACAATGGATGAACTATGAAAATCACGGAAAGAGCCACCCTTATTGTCATTTCGTTAGTTTCTCCATCTACAACTTCATGCGGCTTTTTGTACAAGGCATGAGATAATTTCAAAATTCTATTCGTATTGATTCCTGTTATAATTATTAAGGATAGATCACAATGTTGAATAATTTGGAGTTGTAAGAACGAACAATAAAGTAGTTTTCGGGGTTGGAAATAGTACATCCTAGAGTTTAGGATGGGCACTAATTGTGTGATAGTATTCTCGCACAGAATCGAGAACGACGTGTCCTCTAAAACAGAAGGACGCATTCTTGGCTGCACTGTAATCACAGAATCGAGAGGGACACGTCCGTGAGCATTCTGTAGACAACAGAATCAAGAAAGACGTGTTCTCCAATATAGAGGACGTGTCCTTCATTGTGCAGTAAGTTAGAGAAGCAAGAAAGACGCGTCCTTAGGGACGATGGACGCATCCTTTGAATCGTTGTCATGAAAAGACATGTTATTTGGTTCTTTAACTTGAGCCTTGTGATGAAAGGTTGCAATCCCTCATTTCTAATGGCTATGTGGCGGTTTATTTGGGACTTTTCATGAAGAGTTGTAACCGTTTAACTTCAAAGGCTATATGGCGGTTTCTTGATTTTGTTTCATGAAGGACCATGCCTCCTTATTTCCAATGGTCATGTAATGGTCTCCGAAGCACGAAAACTATTAATACATGATGATTGTTGTGTAGAAGGATAGTAGAACATTCTGAATCTACCGATAACTTTAAAGTATCCGAGAACCACTTCTCCTTGAGATTTCTCATCGGAACACTCTGCTTTGCAAGGTCGATGTGTTTGTGCTTTCTTCATTACTCCTGGAGGAATATTTGCATATCATTTCCCTTCTACAACTTGATAGTGGGGGCAAATAATTCCTTAAAGAGAGTGCACTTGCGTGGTGAAGAGAGAGATCTAACTTTGCTTGCGTTTTTGTAGTTTCGCTGTTGAAGCTTTCCCACCGTCCTCCGCGAAGAATTCCCGCGTCAATTTCATATAAATTTATTATATTTTTTATTTGAACACAGAAATCTCAGTTTCGTATAAGAGGAAGACAAATAAAAAAGATCCCAACATCTTATTAATGGAAAAAACTCATGATTTTTTTGTCAGGAATTTGACTACTGTTCAGTCTGCATACAAGGCCTGAATGCATTCAATATCATCTTGGTCAAGTTCCCTCTTAATTAGCCCATAGCCAAATGTCTTATACATCTTGGTACTCTGCATGTCGCAGTTGATCATGCCCGAGAGCGTGCCCAATCTCGTGCAACACGACCGATTCTGGGTCAAGGATATTGGGAGTTTGGACCGTCCCCCATTCCTTGTCCGCGGAAAACTGCATAATCCCCCTTGTCGGCTTGGTGGAATGGGTAAAGGCACCGCCGTGTCCATCGAAGGGGTACGGATCCCCGTGTTCGCCTCTATAGAATCCTCTCTTTATATGCGCAATTCTGAAAATGGTCAACACCTCTTTGAAAGTGAATTCTGTCACGGCTGACCATGTCGAGAACGCCCTCGATATGGCCTCGCTTACATTTTTGGATTAGATGGGCGTTTTGGTAATGAAACTGTACTTGAGTCTCCTCTTGAAACTGTACTTCGTTTTCTCCTGTCTTCCCTTCCGTTTTTGGATGAGAAGGGTGGACAGGTGCTGCAAGCTATCCGACAAAGTTGTGACACCCCTACATCCATAAATGGATAGTTTTCGTAGAGATCGAGAGAGTCGAGTACCTGAAGATAGATCCGTAATCAACACAAGTCCTTCGAGATTACATAGGATAAGGTCCTCGAGAGATTCGTGAAGTCTACTGCTAATGAGGTGGGATGATAGGAGGCACGTACAACTCTGAAGCACCGTTTTTCTGAATGCAGGAGGCAGTCCCGCACCGGGAAAGGAAGAGAGACTCCCGCAATCAACAATTCTCATCTCATTTAGAGATGTAAGGCCTGATAAATCATCCAACAACTTCTGTATATCTTCACAACCACCTATTACTAGCTTCTTCATCTAGGAGGCACCTTTTTTTCCACCATCCCCATCTATGAAGGCCTTAAATCTAGGACAATCATGAATCCTCATCTCTTCAAGCTCAACCAAAGAGGATGAAAAACTCCCATCCAAGTGAACAAGTTCCAGAGTGTTGCGAATGTTCATCTTGGTAATAGAAGTAAGGTCAACTAGACATTTCAGCAATCCTTCATTGCAACCATCAATGTCAATCTCAACGAGAGATGGAAGGTTAAGAGTGCACCCACCGTTCAATTTGGGACACTTCTTCGCCTTTAGTTCTTGGAGATGAGGGAATGGCTGGTCGTTCTTGTAGTCTTCATGATACGACCACTTCTCCCAAGCTCCCATGTTGTCAAAGCTCAAACTCTTCAATGACCAAAATGGCATTTCAGTCCCACAGAACTCGGCACCTATCGAAGTGACAGCTTCAAGACGACAAATAACCAACCTTTCTAGCAATGGAAGTCGTCCCAAAGATGGTAGCGAACCCACATATTCGCAATTTTCCAGAGTTAAGCTCACAACATTATTCTTGCATGAAGTACCAAACTAGGATGGGAATGTTTTTCCTCCGTAGCAATTTATAGCAAGAGATTCAATCTTTCTCGAAGGTTGCAGATTGTCGAGGAGCTTCAATTGATGGTCATCTTCACGTGAAGTTTTGGAATTCGATTCCCAATTAAAGCTTAATTCGAGAAGTGCTTCCTTTTCATGTAGATTAGCAATCCTCGCATCTTCAACATCATCCACGTCCAACAAATTATGAATGTGCAACTCTCGCCCGGCACCGCTCATGCCGAAAAACAACGTGGGCGAATGACAAAAGGGACTTGAAAAAAGGGAGGTAGTAGTCGGCAGCAACGTATCATCTGTTCACCAGAGAAACATGATTCAAATTTTCTAGTGTTCGACCACCCAACAACGTGACTTTTTCTTAAAACCAAAAGTTCAGGAACATAGGAACACTTGTCTGGAATGTTTCGACCTCGAAAGGGAAAAAAATTATTACGGAAGCTTCTTCTTGTTACCTCTCACTGTATGAGGAATCCTTGTGAATGCACAACGCGTCACGACACAGGTATAGACACTTTGTAACTTCTTTGCTAGAAACTCGATATAAACCATGTGAAATTTCAGGGCACCACTAATCATCAAAAGATCTATTTTGCCTGTCCAAACTCTCTCACATTCCTGCAGGGAAGAAACTCCCGTGAGAGGGCGAACAGAATGGCAATACGGAAGATACATCAGCCTAGTAAAATATTTTCTTTTCATTTCCAGAAACAACATTCAAAATTGTGCTCCCAAAGTTTATCAACCTGTTTCTCATTTATCGCAATACATAGAGATTTATCCAAATCCACTAATCACCTGGAGGACAAGACTCAACACTATAGATTTAAAGAATGAAATGGGCGTACAATCGAATATGAACTCGTGGACAAATGTCAACAGGACAACTAGGAAAACATTAGTAAACATGATTCTCAACAGTACAGAGTAAACAGATTAGACAGTGTATGTCAAATAGATAAGGCTTAAGTGAGTCAGCAGCTTGTTTCAATCTCATTACTAGGCAGAACCATGTTTACATCTGTCACGGTGTGGAAACAAATGTTCTAAAACAATGGACACTGCCACGACGCTGACTCATCATCATCAACGTGTGGGACTCTATTCTTCCTGAGACATTCAATTCATAGAAAGTTTGGTACTTCCTCAGGGCAGACACCAATGCCTCGTCATATGCGTCGTCGTCGATGCAGGTATAATTCTCCGACAAGTAGCCAAAGGCCTTGAGGTGATTCTTCGCAAACCTCATCACATCATCAGATTCGAGACTGGGGCTTATCGACAACAATAGAAGGAATAGGACCGAAAGGATGGTGGACTTTGTGGCCATTGTCTTTGTTGTGTGTATTGACTGATGGATAGATAGTCAGTTTATATAGATAAAAAATTGCATTCATCAATATTTTGCGTTAGAGTACAATTAACTTGGATAACATTGTTAGTTTCTGTATCTGTTTGGAAATACAAGTTAATCCATTGAGATTCTTCACATCCTGCAAAATCCAACTTAAAACCGTAATTAATTTGAGAATAGAAGTTAATCCACTCAAATTCTTCATTAATGGATGATAATTTGTTCTTAATTAATTATCTTTGATATTATGAACTAATGGATGATAATTTATATCAAGAAATGTTTTATTAGGATGCCAATGAAATATACGATGAGATTGTATGCTGGGATGTAGCAGTCTTGACTAAATTCAGTTCTAGTGGGTTGTCTCCAAGCAATAGAGGCGGAGCAGCACGCTCGAAATCTATCAGAAGATAAAAATTGAGAGTCAAACAATTGACAGTGGATGAACTATGAAAATCATGCGAAGGCCTCCCCCGTATTTTCAATTCGTTAGTTTCTCCATCTACAACTTCATGCGGTTTTTTTTTTATTAAGATTCATGAGATTTCAAATTTCTATTCGTATTAATTTCATGTAATTTTATAATAATTTTCTTATTGAAACACACAGGAATCTCAGCTTCTTATTAGAGGAAGATAAATAAGAAAAGGACCCCAACATCTTTACTTTTAAGTTGTTTATTAAAGTTAATAAAATAAACTGAAAATATTTTATTAGGAATTTGACTATTGTTTAGTCCGCATACAAAGCCCGAATGCCATCAATATCATCTTGGTCAAGTTCCCTCCTAATTCGCCCATAGCCAAATGTCGCATACATCACAGCACTCGGCCTGTCGCTGTGATCAAGCCCGAGAAGGTGCCCAATCTCGTGCAACGCGACCGATTCTAGGTCAAGGATATTGGGATCTTGGACCGTGCCCCAGACCTCGTCCGCGTCAAAGTGCATAATTCCACTTGGCGGAGGGAAGGCATGAGCCACTTTACCGCCACGACCATCGAAGGGTTTTGGACACCCGTGTTCACGTCTATAAAATCCTATCCTTATCTCCGGTGGTTTAAAATGGCCCGCCACCATTTTGAAAGTGAAGTTTGTCACGCCTGACCATGTTGAGAAGGCCCTTGATATGGCCTTACTTACCGTTTTGAATCTGATAGGTGTGTTCGTAATGAACGTGCACTTGAGTCTCCTCTTGGATTGTGGCCATTTGGGATTTCCCGGAAGGAAAGAATACTGCAGTGTGGTGTTGTTTTCCGAGGAATGGTCGGGGATATCGTCACGAGGCCGGCTCATCATCATCAACGTGTCGGGCTCTATTCTTCCAGAGATATTCAATCCATAGAAAGTTTGGTACTTCCTCAAGGCAGACGCCAATGCCTCGTCATAGGCGTCGGCGTCGATGGAGGTATAATTCTTTGGCAAGTAGCCAATGGCCTTGAGGTGATTCTTCGCAAACCTCACCGCATCGCGGGATCCGATACTGGGGCTTATCGACAACAACAGAAGGAATAGGACCGAAAGGATGATGGAGTTTGGGGCCATTGTCTTTGATGTGTGTATTGACTGATGGATAGATAGTCACTTTATATAGATAACAAATTGCATTCATCAATAATTTGCTTCAGAGTGTAATTAACTTGGATAACATTGTTAGTTTGTGTATCAGTTTGGAAATAAAGTTAATCCAATCATATTATTCCCATGACGCAAAATCCAACTTAAAAACGTAATTAATTAGAGAACATAAGTTAATTTGATCAGATTCTACACATATTTACGACTCCGATTTGTATGTGAAATCTGTTGTACAGAAGCATGACATACTATATTATTTTCATTTTTAACAAAATATGTCCTTAATTAATTGTCTTTTATAATAACTAAGAATATTTAATATAAAAAATGGATCATGTACTATTTTATATTATCTTGTTTAAACAGGAGCGTCCTCACTTAGCAGTTATAGTTGCACCCACTTGCACAATCTCCTATAAGTCCTTAACCGCCATGAGCATAGTTCTTAATATTTATGCCTTTTGATTTTAATGGCTTACAATTTCGAGTTTAAAGGTTTAGAATTAAATGCGTTAATTAAAAATTTAGGGCCATATCAAGCGCTTTCTGGACATGGTCAGCCATATCAGGATACATTGTGAAATAACACGTTGCGATAACGACGTGAAGTAGTAAAGAAATTAATGTGGTTGCTAATAAACTTAAAAGAAACATAAAGGAATGACGGAAGTAAAAGAAAAATCACACATTGAACAAACTTATTTCTAGTATTGCAGAAAATGGCTAAGTACAGGAAGACAACCAAGCAACCCTTCGGAGTCTTAGAATAATTGTCATGTCTTACAACAAGGATGACGGTGATGGAGATAGAGGCAATCATGGGGATTGATGGATACTTCTATGGTGCTGCAATGTCATAGCTCATGGCTTCCCTCCGATGAGATATTTCGGGAGGTAGCGGCTTCGACTAAATTAAGTCTTAATGGGGTGTCTCCAAGCAACAGAGTCGTAGCGTCACGCTCGAAAGCTATTGGAAGATAAAATTGACGGTCAACATTTGACAATGGATGAACTATGAAAATCACGGAAAGAGCCACCCTTATTGTCAATTCGTTAGTTTCTCCATCTACAACTTCATGCGGCTTTTTGTACGAGGCATGAGATAAGATTTCAAATTTCTATACATATTGATTCCTGTTATAATTATTAAGGATAGATCACATTGTTGAATAATTTGGAGTTGTTAGAACGAACAATAAAGAACTTTTCGGGGTTGGAAATGGTACATCCTAGAGTTTAGGATGGGCACTAATTGTGTGATTGTATTCTCGCACAGAACCGAGAAGGACGTGTCCTCTAAAACAGAAGGACGCATTCTTGGCTGCACTATAATCACAGAATAGAGAGGGACGTGTCCGTGAGCATTCTGTAGATAACAGAATCAAGAAAGACACGTTCTCCAATATGGAGGACGCGTCCTTCATTGTGCAGTAAGTTAGAGAAGTAAGAAAGACGCGTCCTTAGGGACGAAGGGATGCATCCTTTGAATCGTTGTCATGAAAAGACACGTTATTTGGTTCTTTAACCTGAGCCTCATGATGAAGGGTTGTAATCCCTCGTTTCTAATGGCTATGTGGAGGTTTATTCGGGACTTTTCATGAAGAGTTGTAACCCTTTAACTTCAACGGCTATATGGTGGTTTCTTGATATTGTTTCATGAAGGGCCATGCCTCCTTGTTTCCAATGGTCATGTAATGGTCTCCGAAGCACGAAAACTATTAATACATAATGATTGTTGTGTAGAAGGATAGTAGAACATTCTTAATCTACCGATAACTTTAAAGTATTCGAGAACCACTTCTGCTTGAGATTTCTCATCGGAACACTCTGCTTTGCAAGGTCGATATGTTTGTTCTTTCTTCATTACTCTTGGAGGAATATTTGCATATCTTTTCCCTTCTGCAACTTGATAGTGGGGGCAAGTAATTCCTTAAAGAGAGTGCACTTGCGTGGTGAAGAGAGAGATCTAACTTTGCTTGCGTTCTTGTAGTTTCGTCTTTGAAGCTTTCCCACCGTCCTCCGTGAAGAATTCCCTCGACAATTTCATATAAATTTATAATATTTTTTATTTAAATACATAGAAATCTCATTTTCGTATTAGAGGAAGACAAATAAAAACGATCCCAACATCTTATTACAATTAATGAAAAACTCAAGATTTTTTTATCAGGAATTTGACTACTGTTCAGTCCGCATACAAGGCCCGAATGCCATCAATATCATCTTGGTCAAGTTCCCTCTTAATTAGCCCATAGCCAAATGTCTTATACATCACGGCACTCTGCCTGTCGCGGTTGATCATGCCCGAGAGCGTGCCCAATCTCGTGCAACACGACCGATTCTAGGTCAAGGATATTGGGAACTTGGACCGTGCCCATTCCTCGTTCGCGTAAAAGTGCATAATCCCCCTTGTCGGCTTGGTGGAATGGACGAAGGCACCGCCGCGGCCATCGAAGGGGTTCGGATCCCCATGTTCGCCTCTATAGAATCCTATCTTTATATGCGCAATTCTGAAAATGGTCAACACCTCTTTGAAAGTGAATTCTGTTTCCGAATTTCATCCCCCGCTGTCCGGAAAACGACCAAAATTTGGTCATGTTTTAGGGGGAGGATGTCGCCACTCTTTAAGGAGAAGGTAGGGCGAACCGTGACGATGACGACGGGAGGGACTTGTGTATTGGGCGTCTTCTTCTTACCCCCAAGTAATCCATCGTGAAATAGTACTTGTAGTAGTAACGGCGTTGTCGACCGCGACCCTTGAGATTGTTGTTACGGCTGCTACTACTCGCGCCTTTCTCCATAGTTGTCTTCGTCCCCTGTTCCCTACACTTGCTGTCTTCCCCCGCCTGCTCACCAAGGGTCGCCATTGTCGCCTCCTCGCGTCAGCTCACAACATGGTCACCCGGATGTAATCCCATGAACGACTCCCGGGTCGGATCGGCATTGTTACCTCTCCTCCGTTCCACGTCCCTGTTGGATGTTGAAGTGGCGTCACGGGCCATCGGCTGAAAATGTTCGCGGACAAAACATTTAATAATAGCCTAAACCAACACGGTCGTTTAATGAAACCGAGAGCATCCGTTCTCAAGGATCAGACAAGCAAAGGGACGAGTCTTACCGTGGTCCCGACAACAGCTCCAAGAGAAAAAACGAAAGAAGAGAAAGGGATGGAAATGTTACAACATTCGAGATGGTAAATATAGAGATAGACACGTAGGAATGGTGGAGGGTTGAGTACAGCTTATCTTCTCCATGTTTATATATAATAAGATTTCATAGGATTAAGTGCCGCTATTTCACCCGTTCTTGTTTCCAAGACATAAGTTTTATGGCTATTTCTTTAGTCCTCTCTTGCAGTGGATTCATACGTCACAAGTGATTCAGAGGTTATTACAGATCTTCGGGAGGAGTTGAACGACCCTGACATGTAATCTCCGACAAACAAATCAGTCATGTCTTAACATGAAATTGCTATCACTTGTAAGATCATAAGTAGTTACAGATTCTAGCCCGGGGATCCCCTGAATCCTCTTTAGTAAGTTCACTTCCTCAGGCGGCTTCACGGAGAATGGTCACGCCTCCCCCCCCCCCCCCCCACAAGGTGTCGTTGGGCTTTAAAACCCAATCTTACGGGCCATGGGCCAAGCCCATGGTCACTACTATTCTCTGTTCCATTTTAACTAAATAATTATTTATGATTGATTGCTACTAAATTAGATACCTGATTTCGGGTTTAACGCCCGTAAAGCAATAACACGAGTCTGATTTGACGCCCACATCGAGTTCAATGCATGTAATCAGACACATTTTTCGAGGGCAATGTCACCGATACGTGTAAGATCTAGTGAGTATGAATCCCCAAATCAAGTAGTTTTTTCGACTTAAAATTAGTTATAAAATAAATAAGTCGGTGGCAACTAGTATAGCTTATTTAGGTTAAGCAATAACAACCATTTTTATGGAGTCATCGTGGATGGGAGAAGGCGATACGAACTGCTCCCGACCCTCCCGAACATTCTTATTGTAGATAAGGCCCCATATGTCGCCCTTTGCCTCTGACCCCTACACAGGGAGTTGGGAAAGATCAAACACTGGTCCGAACAGGTTCGATTAGGAATCGATGGAAAATCCATCCCAATTTCCTCCGCATCACCTCGACGAAAGAATCGAGGCGCCGATTGGAGGGCTTGAATGCGCGCCTACTGAGATGATTACTGATCGGCTTTGTCTGATGCTTCTCCCCTTACATACTCTTCCACCACATTAAACAAAGGCATGTAAGTAAATGATGTAGTCCATCCCATGAATCACGTGAAATGTTGATCAATCTGTCCCAATCCTTGCTGCTTTCTCGATGGTATGTAATTCTAGAAAAAAAGGATAGGGATTGATAATCATCAACCACCAGAAACTCTTAAACAATAACGGATGGATAAACTTCAATAAAAAGAGTTCACATGGTTCAACGTGTTCAGGTCTGCAAGAAACGCAAAATAGTAACCAGATTTCAAATTTATGAACATAATTTTGACAAGTATCTTCTTTTTCAAAAAATAAAACATCATAAAATGTGACCATCCTTTATATCGATGCCTCCTAGTTATAAAAGAGATACGACGTTCCAAAGTGTTTATGGTTCGTATTTCAAGCGTTCGTTCCGTCTCCGAAATATTGATCAACAATCAATCCCTCCCGGTCACAGTCCTCGATGTTCTTATTGCTTCTCTTCATCGCCATCTTCCCCGGGTTGTCCCCTCTTTCTCCTTACTCTTCGTGTGTTTACCTGTTATAAAATTGAATAAGTGATGTAGCACGATAATAATATTGTAGCAATGAGACTTGGCATCACGCACTTCCCCCCAATGAGCAAAACTTAAAGTTTTTTTACGTGATTTCTGTTCAAAGTTGGTATCCCAAAGTGTCCTCGGCCAAAAACACATGATCGATGACCTACCCGTCTCGTCGAAAGTTGACTATCGGACGTTCCTTCCTTGTTTCGCAACTCGCCTTTTCGCTGCACTTGCTATTGCCTTTGTGTCGGTCCCCCTTGTTCCTCTCTTTGAGGCTATACGTAAGTAATACCGAACCCAACGGAAAGGGTTTGTGGTCCAAAGTAGAACATTGAGAGAGTATCTGTTTGATAATACATGAATGTAAGTAGTATGTCATAAAAAAGGTACTTATTATAAAAACATGAGAAACACTTCATGTTTGTTTCGTACAAGAAAGGTGTGATTTTGTAATCGGTTGGATAGTGAGGGTTAGAAATATTTAGGCAAAATATCGATTTATGGCCTCAACTTTTAGCCAAATTTCTGTTTTGTCATTAATTTAGTTTCTTATATAATTTTGTCACCAACTTTTGTTTCTATTTTGATTTTGGCCAATCTTGAATTTTGTCAAGCGAAAGCCAAACAGGCCTTAAGGCACAATTTTCATTTATTGACTAAAAAAGAAAAAAATTAAAAAAATGATAAATAATATTGAAACCTCTCGTATGTTATTTTATTTAAAATTTCGATGGCCAAATCAAGTGAGTTGGAAGCCGGAGTTGGACGATAGTTGGTGAAACAATAAAAAATAAACAGAAAGAGATTCTAGAAGCTAAAAAAGTGTATCCCGAGCAATTGAAATAATCGGGTTCATTGATATTCCTGGTATAGTAGATGCTATCACACATACAATCATACTATATACTATAACTTCAAATCGAATTCAATAGAGTTTCAATTCGTTCTTCCACTTAAACTTGCAAAATAAATATTCAATTCTATTTAATATTTCTTACTCTATTATATTGTATTGTGATAGAAATCTTTCATAATTTCAACTTAGCAACCTTTTTTTTATTTCTTTTTTTATTTTGGCTAGTCACTTCAAGATTAGCAACTAAGAAGAGTTGGTTGAATCAAAAACTCAAACTAAAGGAGGGTCATGGCCAAGGGCATTGATGAAGGTCGGATGATTGCTCTATTGGGAGGTCATTGCTACATGTAAAGTGAATTATGAGGCGAATGAATGAGATGTTGGAATTCCGCTATTATAAGACAGGGGTCAGGCTATATTAAGGCCTTGTTTGTCTTTCGCGAGAAGAAATTCAAGATTGACCAAAATTAATATGAAAGCGAAAATTGGTGACAAAATTATATGACAAACTAAAATATTGACAAAACAGAAAGTTGGCTCAAAATTGGGGTCATAAATATATATTTTGCCAAATATTTATTATTATAGTCATACCTTCTTCTCGCTTGTAGAAGTGGCCACCAAACCTAGTAAATTTCACGTGTCTTTTTTTTCTTATTTAAATCTCATACGAGGACCATATTCGATTCGGCACATGTTTAAGGGTTTCTATGCAGCGAATTGGCATTAGAGTTTGATTAAGCATAATCAAGATCCATGATAGTTAGCAAGTTTGAGATCGATAAGTTGGATTTGAACGTGAATTTCAGCATGTATCATGTTAAAATGAAAATGCTAATAGTATAGGCCGGATTGGGAAGGCTCTCGCAAATTGGTTGAAAAACACTATGATCGATGGAACGAGGTGGATGCCAAAGCTTTGACGAGAATGATTGTATTTGTCTAACGAGTTTTTGATGAACTTGGCGAAGAAGATGATAACAAGCAGAATATGAAATAGGCTAGAGAATTCATACAAGACGAGGACTCTAAGCAACAAATTTTCTGCATGCTAAGGATTTTCATACTTAGAATAACGAAATGTTTGCCCATTAAATTATTCCTAGATAATTGGATATCGACGTCTTTAAATATTGAGAATATCAGTTACATGATTAAAGTGGATATCCAAGACGATGTTGTTACTATGTTCACTGCTCATTTCATAACAAAGCTTAAAGGAGGTATAAATGTACAAGAGCAGTGTTGTGATTGTGGATGAAATACAGTCTTTCAGAAGTGTTCTCATATCTTACCCATTGTCATTCAAATGAAGAGGAACAATGAAGTCATTGAAGACTTTCATGGGATAGAGAAGAATTTATGGCAGTTGGATCAGAGATTTTAGCATGTCTTGAATGCCATTAAGGAAACCGAATATTGAACATAATGCTATATATTCAAATCCGTAACCATATTTCGCGATTTTCTTTTAAAACTACCTCTATTTCTGTACTAAACTCAACTCAACTCAATGCTGGGGTGGACTGTCTTCCTCTTCGCGAACCATTCATATAGGCAAGAAAGCAAGAAAAGAGGTGTCAGATGTGTTAGGCGATCTCAGCCTGACCTTCGGGCACATCACAGAACTAAGGACGGTAATTAAGTGCAAATCTATACACACCCGGTCCTTCACGGAGAACTGTTGAGATGAGATTAACCAACAAGTCACTCATGGGACCCAACCACAGCTTCGCCGTCATTTTCTTTGGAAAAGATACCTAACCGGCAAAGCAGCTTTATATCAATTTAGAGCCAGGCAATTGTATAGTCCATCCATAAGTCTCACCTCGTCACAGACATGGGTTCCATCGCAGCAGATTCGACAGTGGTCTTGCTCCAGAGCATTGCTACCACGGCCACGATCCTGCTCGTTCTTGCAGCTTTCATCAAGTTTGTGTACTTCTTGTGGTGGAATCCACTCAGAATCCAAAGAATGATGGTGGGCCAGGGAATACGAGGTCCGCGGTACCAACTGATATTCGGGAATACCAGACAAGCATCCCAGATGAACATAGCAGCCTTGCATAAGCCCCTCAAGCTCTCCGATGATGTTTTCCAAAAGGTTCAACCTCATATCTACACCTGGACGAAAGCATATGGTACAATCTTCCTGGTTATATTATCCAAATACGTCTTCGATCTTACAAAATACGCAATTAGATTTGCAGTTTGTGGAGCCTAACAGGGTGTGTACAGGTAAAAATTACATAAGTTGGCAGGGGCCGGAGCCCACCTTGAACATCTCTGACACGGAGATGGCTAAACAGGTAATGAACAACAAGGATGACCATTTTGTCAAAGGAAAACCCATAAGCTTCATTAAGATGATGATAGGATACGGGCTAGTGATGGCCGATGGAGAGAATTGGGTGAAGCAGCGTAAGCTGGCGAATCATGCGTTCCATGGCGAAAGCCTAAAGGTAACGAAATAAATGAAGATTAGTTTAGCGAAGCAGGGAATTTGACATAGTTGAATCCTTTTTTTGGTGAAATCGTATTATAGGCAATGTTGCCGGCTATGGTGGATAGCGTTTATTTAATGCTCGAGAGGTGGAAGGGCATTAAAGGGAAGGACGTCGAGGTGTTCGAAGAGTTTCGGTTCCTGAGCTCGGAGGTGATATCAAGGACAGCTTTTGGAAGCAGCTACGAAGAGGGACGGAATATATTCCACATGATTTCCCAGCTCGCAACATTAACCGTGAGGAATTTCCACACATGGAGGATTCCAGGGTTAAGGTTAGCTACCCCGGAGTTTCTTCCATCGATGACCAGTGAATTCCTCCAATCACTCTATATTGGTTCTCCCTGTTCATGGGTTTCAGTTTGTTGTGGAGGATGGCTGATGAAGCTGAAGGCTATAGGCTCGAGAAGGCCATCCGAGCGTCCATTTTGGATGTTGTCCTGAAAAGAGAGGCACAGAAGAACTCTGGCAAAATGAACGGTTATGGGACGGACTTCCTAGGCCTACTATTGGAAGCAAACCACGAAGATGATGGATCCAAGAAAATTACCATTAACACTTTGGTGGATGAGTGCAAGACGTTCTATTTTGCTGGACAAGAGACTACCAACACACTGTTGGGGTGGACCATGTTCCATCTCGCCAGCCATCCTTACTGGCAAGAGGAAGCGAGAAAGGAGGTGGTAGACGTGTTTGGCGATCTTGACCCAAACTTCGTAGGGGTCGCAAAACTAAGGACGGTAATTGAACAGAAATCAATTCCCAATACAGTATATGGTATAATGTTCGGAGTGTGAGAGGAATCATTTGTTGGTCTTACTTGCAGATGATGATGATCCTAAACGAATCCCTTCGATTATACTCACCCATTACAGGACTAACTCGGAAGGTGCCCAAGAGAACGAGGATCGGCGACATCACTGTCCCAGCCAACTTTCAGGTTACAGTGGCGAATTTCAAGATCCACCATGACCCGGATGTTTGGGGGGAAGACGCCCATGTTTTCAAGCCCGAGCGATTCTCGGAAGGCGTCGCGAAAGCCACAAACAATAACATGGCTGCTTTCCTTCCCTTTGGACTCGGACCTCGAATGTGCGTGGGGAACAACTTTGCTCTCATGGAGGCTAAGGTCGCCTTGGCCATGATCCTGCAACGCTACAGGTTTTCGCTCTCGCCAGGGTACATCCACTGTCCGTACCAGCACCTCACCATCCAGCCATTGCACGGCATTCAGGTGATTCTCCGGCCAATTGAGTGACAATCATAGGAAGGCAATGACACCCCTGGATTAGGATTTGGTACCGATCTCGACATGGAAGGTGCCGAGATTCCTGCTGGACGCCTCGATGCGTTTCAGTTTCTTAATAAAAGACACGAGAACGACCACCTTCAAGGACAAGGCTAAAGTGTCGTCAACGTACTTTCCGTGCTTTAAGAAACAAAAGGTCATTATTTTTTGAAGTACGAGACTTTTTTCATGTTGGGCCGACATGCATCGTAAAATTTACGGGCTTTTACGAAATACTGTTAATGAATTTGTTGAATCGTATAACCTACTACAGAATAATGGCTTTCACATTAAAAGTTTCATAAAATGACAATGTATGGAACATTTTCTTAAAGAGTCGATGGCTTCGTAATGAGTTTATAAAGATATACGAGTTTTTACGAAACAATATTCATGGCCAGGCTTTCACAATAAAACTTTCGTAAAGTAAGAAATAATGACAATATTTAGTAGAGAATATAGACTTTACAAAAAAATGTCAATGATTTTCGTAAAAATGAATAGGCTTTTTACGAATCCCGTCAACCATTTACGTAAATAGTTCTTAAAAAAGTACGAAATGCTTTTATACTTTACGAAAGTGTATAGCGCAAAGATTGAACCTAACTCTACACCTAAAGGCACGTGGACCAATTTGCAGATAGCCCTTTTCTCAAAATTGGTCCTTTGACTAACCTTAAAGACCTCACAACGAAGTCCTTGGGAAATGTTGTTTTGGGAAAGGCTATTTACAAATTAGTCCCCGTACCTTAGGTTCAGATTAAGTTCGGTCCATGCATTTTGTGCTTTTGTAAAGTTTAAAAAAATTTCGTACATATCTACAAATCATTTTCGTAAAAGGCCGACTAGCTTCGTAAAAAGCTCGTACATTTCTACATAGCCCATTAACACTTTTCCGTAAAGTCTAATTGCGGGTTACTTTCAAGCATTATTTCTCATCACACCCACATATGCCGATTCAAACTTTTAGTTTGTGGCATATTGAATATTTACGAGTAGTTCCGGGAGTTTCGAAGGACGCGGTACAGATGATTATGAAGAGGCATTTTTAAGTAGGTATGTATCGTAACTAATAAGAAAAGCAATGAAGGTTTTCTGTGTTATTCAATTATTAAATTTTTTATAATTATTAATAATAATTTGATAAACCTTAAAACTTAAATAATGAACCATAAACCAAAGAAAAAAAAATTAAAACTTACACTATTAACACATTAACTCTAAATTATCAACATTAAATTATAAACCCTGACAATAAAGTACAAATTCTAAATCAAGAGACACCCAAATAGTATAAGGTGGATGCTAGTTCACTGGTGATGTAATGTTCGGAAGACGTCTCGGCAAAATAGCCCCGTAACTCCGGGAGAAGGGGTGCCTCCTCACAAAGGGGGTCGCAGTGACCAGGCTCGAGTGCTATTTATAAAAAACACATGTCTCCGCAAAGTCGTAAGACCATGTATAAGGGTTGACTCCTACCCAGTGCCGAAAGGTCGAGGAAGTTGGCAGGGGAGCCCCAATAATAAAATGGTAAATTTTGTCGTGATAAGTTGCAAAAATTTTTGTTCAGAAATTAGTCTTTGTTGACCTGGTTTTGATGATGAACTTAAGCGACATGTTACTGGTGGTCAGTAGTAATGTTTCACAAGTTATGTGTTCATGGTTTTGATGATGAACTTAAGCGACATGTTACTGGTCGTCAGTAGTAATGTTTCACAAGTTATGTGTTCATTCTTAGTGATGATAGTGATGAGCTTGAGTAATGCGTTGCTGAATCATAGTTATATATTACTGCGTTGCAGTATGCTGTTACTGCGATATTACGCATAGATGTTGAAAATATGGAAACATATTTTTAATAATCACGATTTATTCTAAGATTTATTTTAATCTATTTCAGATAATTATTCTGAACGTCTAGGTTCGTTTAACGTAGCCTAATGATCTTATTATAAACTATTAGGCAACAAAATATATTGAGATTACCTTTCCAATTGTTATTTTTTGGAAACAAAATATCTCTCTGATCTTCTGCAGCAACGTCTCGCTGTAATGGGAGAAAATATCAAATAGAATACATTTGATTATCATAATCGATTAGATACGATTATGATAAGATGTTGGAGATTGGAAATAATTTATTTGATTGAGATGAGTAAAGGAAGTTACCGTTGGTGTCTTTCCTTCTATAGCACAGCAAACGTTGAGCAGACTGTTGCTGAATCCTGGCTGCCAGTTTTGGCAACAAATCTCGAAGATTGCCTGGACGTCCCTTATGCTTCTTTCTCCGTTATAATTAGACCAAGGACGACATTTTCTCTCTGCCTTTGTGCATCTGAGTGGTCTGAGTGATCTAAGTGGTCTAAGTGAGCTTTGTGCATCGACGGAGAGCGGAAGGTGCTAAGTGTCTCCTGGTTCTTTCTCTTGCAAGCTGCGTGTGAGAGTATCAAGGGAATGAGGTCAGATCCTTTGATCGTCTGAGAGGGACCAGGTGTCCTCGGTGCGTTCAACGAGCAGCCGGCGAATCGTCTGAGGGAAGCTAAGTGAATACCTGCTCTGAATTCAGTAACCGGTTGCTGACCCATCGGCAAGAAGTCGTTCTTGTCGTGTCTTTTCGCAGGGAAGTCTCGAGCCTACGGAGTTTGAGCAGTTAGACACGCACTTGCGGGTGCGCGCCAGAAGTCTCGTGCCTGCAGAGTAGAGCAGGAGTTGGGAACGCCGCCGGAGTGGAAAGAGTTCCTCCCGAGCACAGGGGTGCTGTGCAGAAGTCTTGAACGCCTGATACAGAGGGTTAGTAAAGCAGGTTGTGTGGAAGCCAACGGATCGGAAAATTCCACCCTAGGCACTGGGTGTGCAGTGCAGTGAGTCACGGCTGTGGTAACCGTGCACGTCCGAACTGAGTGTCGGACGGATACCTTCTAAGTGGCTTTGTGGTTTTCTTTGTGATCTTTGTGGTTCTTCTCTTAGTGATCTTTGTGGTGATCTATTTGATCAACTTTGTGGTTGTCTCTTAAGCAAGTGCAGGCTTATCTTAAGGAGAGACAAGATCTGTGTGGAAATCCTCTGCTGAACTACTAAGTGCTGAAGCAATCCTTCGCTGTGAAACGGAAACGAGCTACTCTCTGAGAAGCTATTCTTCATTGTAAGGGATTATCTGTGAGGATTTATACTTTAACATAACGTTGTCTGTGTTCTTTGATAAGTCAGGATTATATTAAGCGACAACGAGCTGTGTGGAATCCATTGAGCTACCAACTGCTGAGGATAAGCATCATTCTGCTGGAAACGAGAAGACGTCCACTGTGTGAGGAGCTGACCGTTGCCAGGAGTGATCATCTATTGTATGGGGTTCTAAATCTCACTTTGTGAGAGGAATATACGTCTAGTGCATGGGCTTTTTGCACCCATTATTTTATATAGTGGAATCACCTTGTTGGTGGAAAGTGGACGTAGGTCAATTAAGGCCGAACCACTATAAATCACTGTGTCCATTACGATCGCGCAACACTAGTACGAAAACCTACTCGACAAAATCGTAACAGTTACAGTAAAGTATTTCTCATTCTGAGAAACGCTCTGTTGTGATACAGTACGCTTCCGCTTACACCAAGAAAGGGCGAAAAAGTGAAAAACACTAATTCACCCCCCTCTTAGTGTTCCTGAACGATCCAACAATTGGTATCAGAGCGGGTTTGCTGGAAAGCTTTCTGTGTGATTGCTAGTACAGAACTCTGTTGCTGAACCAAAACAGCTTGTTGCTGAAAGTCTTACATTAAGTACAGTAAGGTGTTGCTGAGTACTGAACAGAATGTCGATGCTCTTGACTGATGGTCATTCGACCGAACGTCCACCGCTCTTTGCTGGACAACACTTCTCATATTGGAAAATGAGAATGGAATTGTTTATTGGAGCAAACGAAGCCGATTGCTGGCAGATTATAATGGAAGGAGACCTTACTGTTCCTCCACCTAATCCCAACGACATTCGGCATGAGAATGAAAGAAAGAGAACTATCTCTCTCAATACTAAAGCAAGGCACTATTTAGTATGTGCTCTTGCTGGAAATGAATTTAATCGCGTCTCTACTTATAAGACTGCGAAAGAAATGTGGGATAGACTTGCTTTGATCTATGATGGAACAGAACAAGTCAAGGAATCCAAAGTGAATGCATTAGTAACTCAATACGAAGCATTCAAGATGAAAAAGGATGAGTCAATTAATCAAATGTTTGATAGACTCACCGAAATCACTAATGCCATGGAATCTCTTGGCAAAACAATTTCTAATTCTGAGTTGGTCAGAAAGATACTTCGCTCTTTGCCTAAAACTTGGGAAGCCAAGAAAACGGCAATCGAAGAAGCAAAGGACTTAACGAGCTTAAGTCTTCAACAGCTACTTGGTTCTCTTGTCGCTTATGAGAATGAGAACAAGTTTGCTGAAGAAAAGAAATCCAATGCTATTGCATTTAAAGGAAGTATTGAAATGTCCGATGAATCTGAGGATGAATCTTCATCTGATTCTGAGGATGAAGTCTCCTTGATGGCAAGGAAATTCAAAAGGTATCTTCGCAAAAATCGCTTTAAGGGAAAGCGAGATATTAAAACGAAGAATACTAAATCACACCAAAGTAAAGGCGGTGTATGCTATGAGTGCAACAAACCTGGTCATATGCGACCAGATTGCCCACTTTTGAATGAGAAAGGAAAATCTTCAAAATACAAGAAAAATGCCATGATGGCATCTTGGAGTGATAGTGATGAGGAATCAGATCAGGATGACGAAACAGCAAACATTTGCTACATGGCGCAAACTGATGCTGAAACTGAGAAGGTAAACGCTTTCTCACCTTCTGATCTATCTGCTGAAGATATTGAGAATCTTTTCTCAGAACTCTATGATAAAATTGAGTTTTTGTCCGCAAACAATAAAGCTCTTAAGAAGGAAAATAAATTCTTAAGTGCTGAGAACGCTTCTCTTAGGGAAGATTTATCAGCAAAGGCTAAGAAAGCGGAAAAGCAAGTTTCTCGATCCAAATCAAAGATTGAGGAGCTGCAGCAGCAACTTAATGCTGTAAACAACAAAACTGATTTATGTATGCATGAGATGCATGATTCTGGAAATGAGAAACATTCACGACATGGGAAATATGTTCCCCCTCATGTTAGGAATGGCGAGTCTCATTTCATTATTCAAAGGTTACCTAGGCTTTGTTACTATTGTAGAAAGCCGGATCATTTCATTAAAAATTGCCATGTGCGGCGAAATGACATGCTTGGCATTACTTCTAAAGTTGATGGTTCTATTGTTAAATGGAAGCAACGACTTACTTAATTTCTTTCTCTATTTCAGGGATGCTTCAAGTCCATCGCTAAAGACCATGTATGGTACTTAGATAGTGGTTGTTCGAGGCATATGTCAGGAGATGTCTCCTTATTCTCCACACTGGTTTTCCAGGATGGTGGTGCTGTCACTTTTGGTGATAATGGAAAAGGCATGGTTAAAGGAACAGGAACCATTTGCTGTTCTAACTCCCTAACCATTGAAGGAGTTCTTTATGTTAAAGGCCTCCAACACAATTTGATTAGTATCAGCCAATTGTGCGATAAAGGTTACAATGTTTCTTTCAATGAGAGAACATGTAACGTTTCACGGGATGGTGTCACTTGCTTCGTTGGTGAACGCAAGAAAAACATCTATATCCTGTCCTTTAAGAACATCTCCGCTGGAGAAAATTGTCTCTTGTCCGTTAAGGACGAAGCTACTCTGTGGCATAGAAAGTTGGGACATGCTAACTACGATTTGCTGTCCAAACTTGTCAAAAAGGACATCATTAAGGGATTGCCTAAAATCAAGTTTGACAATGATCAGGTTTGCAAAGCTTGTTCTATTGGCAAACAAACAAAGGTATCCTTTAAAAGTAAAAATATGATTTCAAGCAAAGCTCCGCTTGAATTACTTCATATGGACTTATTTGGTCCAACAAGAACTCAAAGTCTTGGAGGTAAACGTTATGGATTAGTTGTGGTAGATGACTTCTCCAGATTCACTTGGGTTAAATTCTTAGCTCACAAGAGTGATGCGTTTGCAACCTTTGAAACATTAGTCAAACAACTTCAAAATGAGAAATGTGTTTCTCTAAGAAGCATAAGAACGGATCATGGTACCGAATTTGAAAACCATGACTTTACTTCTTTTTGTGAAGAATATGGTATTAACCATAATTTCTCTGCTCCATACACTCCACAGCAAAATGGAGTTGTAGAGCGAAAGAATCGAACCTTACAAGACATGGCGAGAACCATGTTCCTGGAAAGTGAGGTTGTTAAAAATCTTTGGGCTGAAGCTGTAAGCACGGCATGCTACATCTCAAATCGTATTCATCTGAGACACTCATTAGGTAAAACTCCTTATGAGTTATATAAAGGCAGAAAGCCTAATATCTCATATTTTCATCCATTTGGAAGTAAGTGCTATATCTTGAGACCCATCAAAGATGGTGTCGAAAAGTTTGATGCTCGATCTGATGAGGGCATATTCTTAGGATACTCCCTTACGAGCAAAGCATATAGAGTTTTTAATAAAAGAACTCTAACTGTTGAAGAGTCCATTAATGTTAAGGTTGATGATTCTCTGACACAGGAGGAAGTTGTTGTGGAAGCAGCAGCACAATCCTCAACAACAGCATCAAATGAAACCTCCCAGCAAATGATTGCTGACAATAATCCGAACGGAAACACTGTAGCAGATGTACAGCAAGTGCCTGCTGCACACACTGAAAATGCTTCTGGTGATTTCCAGGATATTCAAATTGAGAATCGTGTTCCTTTGTTATATAAGAAAAGACATCCTATTGATCAAGTAATAGGTTCTTTGCACACAGGAGTGCGAACCCGCAATACATCAAGTTTGTACTGTGAATACTCTGCTTTTATCTCTCAAGATGAACCTCAAGGCATTGATGATGTTCTTGATGACCCTAATTGGATTCTTGCTATGCAAGAAGAACTGAACCAATTTGAGAGAAACGAAGTTTGGAGTTTAGTACCTAGACCCAATGATCGTTCCATTATTGGAACAAAATGGGTTTATCGAAATAAACTTGATGAGTCTGGAAATGTTATAAGGAATAAAGCCAGACTTGTAGCTAAAGGTTATTCACAAGAAGAAGGCATCGATTATGATAAAACGTTCGCCCCAGTGGCACGTCTAGAAGCAATACGCTTACTTCGAGCATATGCTTGCTATAATAACTTCAAGTTATTTCAAATGGATGTGAAAAGTGCTTTCCTAAATGGTGATCTAAAAGAGGAAGTCTATGTTGAACAACCTCCTGGATTCACCGATCCAAAGTATCGTAATCATGTTTATAAGCTCTCTAAAGCTTTGCATGGGCTTAAGCAAGCTCCGCGAGCATGGTACGAAAAGCTTAGTTCCTTTCTTATTGCAAAGGGATATAGGCGTGGAAAAATCGATACAACATTGTTTCTTAAGAAACAGGATGCTGATCTTTTAGTTGCTCAAATATATGTCGACGACATTATATTTGGCTCAACTAATGAAAGATTATGCACTGAATTCTCCGACCTAATGAAAGAAGAATTTGAAATGAGTATCATGGGAGAACTTACTTTCTTCCTCGGACTTCAAATTAAACAAACGGAAGATGGAATTTTCATCCATCAAGAAAAGTACAGCAAACAGTTGCTCAAGAAATTTGATCTTGAGAATGCTAAATCTTTGTCAACTCCAATTGGTAGTAATACCAAAATTGATAAAGACGAAGGAGGAAAGGAAATTGATTCCAAATTATATAGAAGTATGATAGGATCATTGTTATATCTTACTGCTTCAAGACCAGATATCATGTTCAGCGTATGCTTATGCGCTAGATATCAGTCCGCTCCAAAAGAGTCACACCTTACTGCAGTAAAGAGGATCTTTCGATATCTCGCAGGAACTGTTAGCTTAGGTCTATGGTATCCAAGAGGATCATTGCTGGATCCTATAGGATATTCAGATGCTGACTATGCTGGATGTCGTGTTGATAGAAAAAGCACGTCTGGTACCTGCCAACTGTTGGGAAATATGCTTATTTCTTGGTTCTCTAAGAAGCAGACAACTGTCGCCTTATCCACAGCTGAGGCTGAATACGTATCAGCAGCTAGTTGCTGTGCGCAGTTACTATGGATGCGACAACAACTTGAAGATTATGATCTTCATTTTGATGCTATTCCGATTGTGTGATAACACAAGTGCAATTAATTTGTCACGGAATCCTGTTTATCACTCAAGATCTAAGCATATTGAGTTGAGACATCACTTTCTACGTGACAATGTACAATGTGGCAAAGTTGATATTCAGTATATAAATACTGAGCAACAGCTTGCTGATATACTTACTAAACCGCTTGACAAGGAGTGGTTTGAGTATTTACGAAATGAATTAGGGATATGTAATCCAAATCTCTGAGATGATAATATTGTCATCTAATTATTTTGAGAAAGTTTTGATAGGAAAATAAAAATATTCCTATGGTGCCATTTCCATTTTCTTTTTCTTTCCTTCTTTTAAATACTCTATAAAACCAAAAACTACCTACGGGTTCTTTTCAAATCCCTAACTTCCCTCTTCTCTTCAACCTCAACCTTCGTTCTTCTTCCTCTCTTTGTGTTTCTCCGACAATGGCACCCAAATCCGCGAAATCTGGAAAGGGCAAGGGAACCCCCAAGAAACGGTCACAGGCTGTGGCTGCTTCTGCCCAGCAACTACCTGTTGTGGAGGCTCCGTCAGTTACTGAGGAGGAGGTCTCGCTGACACAAACCCCTGCTCGGATGGTCACTGCGACCGAGCAGACACCCGTTGCGGTTCCTGCTTAGGAAAATGTGGCTTCGACTCCTGATGCCACAACTCTTGGCGAACCCAAGGCTTCTAAGGAGAAAACCCTCATTGTTGAGGAAGAAACCGTTGCACCTGAGGCGGTTACCAAGTCTGCTTCTGCGTCACCCAAAGCAGCAAACTCCCCTGCTGCGGATGCAGAGACTTATGCCGACAAAGGCAAGAAAAGCGTTGAGGACCCTGAAGATTTTCAGAGTGCAAATGAACAGGACTTTTTGGCTGAAGAGACCCCTGACGCTGAAGAAACTGTGGAGGTGATCGACTCTGTTGTTCAGAATCCTCCGATTCACTCTTCTCTGGGTACTGCCTCTCGCACCAGGATGAAACGACCTTATGCTGGTATAAGGGATGATATGCATTCTAGCTCTCCTATTTAAAAGAAAGTGAGAAATGCAGATTCCTCCGTTTATATACCTAAAGTTGATTAGTATGTTTCTCTGGCTGAGTTAAATCGGATTCTTGCTGATGATACTATGCCGAATAGAAACATGACCAAGCGCAACATTGCCGCATGCAAGCGTGTCGACTTTGATTGGTTTACTCAACATGAGCTATGTTTTGCTGAGATGTTTGAAAGGTTGACCTGGCGATCCTTTTGTGAATATGATGGTATCGGCTCCATCTCAAAGGTCAAGGAATTTTATGCCAATATTACCTTTCATAAGGAGGATTCTCACATTAAATTCATCAAGGTGCTGGTAGATGAGAAAACATTTGTTTTCTCTGTGTTTGATGTTTGCCGCATTTTTAATTCTGATCTTGTTAACAACTTGAGAGTGATCAATGAGGGAAAGCTGGAAGCTTATCAGACCATCAACGATGGTGAGGTGGTTGCTGTCAGCGGATATCTGCAGAACACCGGGCTGAGTTTCAGCAACCGGATGTTTCACAAGGCAGTAATGTCCTGCTTGGCCCCTTGGATTGGCAGCATTGACTCGGTCATGCCAAGAGATTGGAATTTGATGGTTCATCTTAAGAGAGGTATTCCTGTGAATTTGGGAAATGTCATATTTGGCCATATGGCATCTTGTGTTCAGGACGAGAACAGGGCACTTCCATTTGCACATGTTATCACTGCATTGCTGCAGTTCTATGGGGAGCAGATTGTTCCTGTGAATCAAATGGACACCTAGACTACTCAGGTTATTGGAGCTAACTCTGTAGCAAGTATGGGCTACCAATATGTGGATGGTGTTTTTGTCAAGAAACCAACCAAGCGACAAATCGCTGCTTCTGTCCGTGGCAAGTCCACAGCTGAACTTGGCAAGCAACGCTATGCTGAACGTGAGAGGGCGGCTTCTTCATCCAAGGATGAGTCCCCTTCTTCTTCCAAGCTTCAGAAAGTCCTCTGTGAGGAACTAAGCTACACCAGGCGCTCCATTCTTGAGAGGCTGGATGGATTTGCTGAGAGGCTGACCCGCCTGGAAAAGATGGTCCAGACCTTGCTTGACAATGCCGAGGATTGAGCCATGCTCTCCGTTTAGGATTGAGCTACTCTCCTCTATCTTTAGGTGTCTGCTCTGTTGTTCTGGAATGAGCTATGCTCTTCTGCTTCTGAACTTATTTAGAAACTGTTTCTTTTTTATACATTGCAGCAACTGTTGGCTGCTGTTGACTTTGTCTTTTGAGTGCTAGCATATTCTTGCTGCACTAGTAACAAAACTATCATTTGTTATCCTCTTTTCTTTTTCTTTTTGATATGACAAAAAGGGGGAGAAGAATAAGTTCAGGGGGAGTTAAGGATTTAAGGGGGAGTTCAGACACAAGCTCGATCCCTATGTCCATATTTTGTCATCATCAAAAAGGGGGAGAATGTTGACCTGGTTTTGATGAGGAACTTAAGCGACATGTTACTGGTGGTCAGTAGTAATGTTTCACAAGTTATGTGTTCATTCTTAGTGATGATAGTGATGAGCTTGAGCAATGCGTTGCTGAATCATAGTTATATATTACTGCGTTGCAGTATGCTGTTACTGCGATATTACGCATAGATGTTGAAAATATTGAAACATATTTTTAATAATCACGATTTATTCTAAGATTTATTTTAATTTATTTCAGATAATTATTCTGAACGTCTAGGTTCGTTTAACGTAGCCTAATGATCTTATTATAAACTATTAGGCAACAAAATATATTGAGATTACCTTTCCAATTGTTATTTTTGGAAACAAAATATCTCTCTGATCTTCTGCAGCAACGTCTCGCTGTAATGGGAGAAAATATCAAATAGAATATATTTGATTATCATAATCGATTAGATATGATTATGATAAGATGTTGGAGATTGGAAATAATATATTTGATTGAGATGAGTAAAGGAAGTTACCGTTGGTGTCTTTCCTTCTATGGCACAGCAAACGTTGAGCAGACTGTTGCTGGATCCTGGCTGCCAGTTTTGACAACAAATCTCGAAGATTGCCTGGACGTCCCTTATGCTTCTTTCTCCATTATAATCAGACCAAGGACGACATTTTCTCTCTGCCTTTGTGCATCTGAGTGGTCTAAGTGGTCTAAGTGAGCTTTGTGCATCGACGGAGAGCGGAAGGTGCTAAGTGTCTCCTGGTTCTTTCTCTTGCAAGCTGCGTGTGAGAGCGTCAAGGGGCTGAGGTCAGATCCTTTGATCGTCTGAGAGGGACTAGGTGTCCTCGGTGCGTTCAACGAGCAGCCGGCGAATCGTCTGAGGGAAGCTAAGTGAATACCTGCTCTGAATTCAGTAACCGGTTGCTGACCCATCGGCAAGAAGCCGTTCTTGTCGTGTCTTTTCGCAGGGAAGTCTCGAGCCACGGAGTTTGAGCAGTTAGACACGCACTTGCGGGTGCGCGCCAGAAGTCTCGTGCCTGCAGGGTAGAGCAGGAGTTGGGAACGCCGCCGGAGTGGAAAGAGTTCCTCCCGAGCACAGGGGTGCTGTGTAGAAGTCTTGAACGCCTGATACAGAGGGTTAGTAAAGCAGGTTGCATGGAAGCCAACGGATCGGAAAATTCTACCCTAGGCACTAGGTGTGCAGTGCAGTGAGTCACGGCTGTGGTAACCGTGCACGTCCGAACTGAGTGTCGGACGGATACCTTCTAAGTGGCTTTGTGGTTTTCTTTGTGATCTTTGTGGTTCTTGTCTTAGTGATCTTTGTGGTGATCTATTTGATCAACTTTGTGGTTGTCTCTTAAGCAAGTGCAGGCTTATCTTAAGGAGAGACAAGATCTGTGTGGAAATCCTCTGCTGAACTACTAAGTGCTGAAGCAATCCTTCGCTGTGAAACAGAAACGAGCTACTCTCTGAGAAGCTATTCTTCATTGTAAGGGATTATCTGTGAGGATTTATACTTTAACATAACGTTGTCTGTGTTCTTTGATAAATCAGGATTATATTAAGCGACAACGAGCTGTGTGGAATCCATTGAGCTACCAACTGCTGAGGATAAGCATCATTCTGCTGGAAACGAGAAGACGTCCACTGTGTGAGGAGCTGACCGTTGCCAGGAGTGATCATCTATTGTACGGGGTTCTAAATCTCACTTTATGAGAGGAACATACGCCTAGTGCATGGGCTTTTTGCACCCATTATTTTATATAGTGGAATCACCTTGTTGGTGGAAAGTGGACGTAGGTCAATTAAGGCCGAACCATTATAAATCACTGTGTCCATTACGATCGCACAACACTAGTACGAAAACCTACTCGACAAAATCGTAACAGTTACAGTAAAGTATTTCTCATTCTGAGAAACGCTCTGCTGTGATACAGTACGCTTCCGCTTACACCAAGAAAGGGTGAAAAAGTGAAAAACACTAATTCACCCCCTCTTAGTGTTCCTGAACGATCCAACAGTCTTCAAGATATTTGGTTCGCGAAAAGATGACGTGTATGACAATATACATGTTCAGAGTAATGCAAATTAAAAATGGAACCGCAACATTTGCTTATACAAGCTCTCTTGATCTGTTCATCTCCACCGTCGGACTCAGCATGATGTCGCGGCTCTCGTTCCGGATGTACCCGTGCTTCCTCCTGAAGAAGAGGTATGCCACAGCGAGGCAGGACGTGGAGGTACTGATTGAAACGACGTAGAGCACCCAGAAGCTACCGAGCCCTAGGCTTGGTGTCGTTGGGTCGAGGGTTGTAGTTGTGTTGTCCCCGTCAGTGACGCAACCTGAGGCAAACTCGTTGTGCTGCAGATCGGAGAGGTTCCCATTCTCAGTGCGCTTCAGGATTGCTTCTGAAAAGGTGTCGGCCAGCGAAAAGTTTTTCTGAAACACCTACGATGAAAGATTTTTTGCAAGCATGATCATGGTTGTAAACGATGTGTGTTTCGAAGGGTTTTGTGTTTGTGCTGTTTTTACTTACAAAGCCAAAGCCACCGAATCTGTAGGGTAGCGGGGTGTTGACGTATCCTTGACAGTGCTTTTTGAAGAAGGCTTTCTCATACGGGCTCTCGAGGAACTGCATGGTGATGCTTTTGTTCTGCAAGTGGTCGGCATAGCTAGAGGGGACGTTGAGGTTGTGGATTTGTTCCCTGTGGAAGCCAAGTACGACAACGAGGTAATCGCAAACAAACGTCTCGGAGTCACAGCCAATGGGGTGATTCTGTGTCCTGACAGATTCGATTGTGATGACACTCGGCTTGATGTTCTGAATGGTAAGCATCGAGGTGAGGCTCGCCGTGTAGCTCTGTGTAAGGATGAGCGCAACGAAGAACCATACCACCAGCACGATTCTCGCAAGTGAGTCATGAACTTTCTCTCCTGAGAAAATGAAAACCGAGTAATCACCAGATTCATGAACGAGGGAAAATTTTGCTAGGCTTTTTGGAACTCACGGTGGGCGAAAAACAGGGATGAGAAAGTAAACCACAGCGCAGTGGCGAGCTGCCGAGGCAGCTGCCCCGAGAACTCCTCATTTTGGCCGTGCTCAAGTGCCCGAACTACAAACACGGTGTAGAGCAGGACTCCACCAGAAGCCGCCCACATGGCTGGAGCGTAGGGTTTTACGAATAGGAACTCCTTCCCATGTTCTTGGCTAGCCAGGACAATCATGGAGAGGCTGGATTCCATGTACGGCTGGGTGAACTCGACGATTTTCGATCGCTTTGCTAGTATGGTAATGTCGCCAACGGCACCATCCAATGTCTACGAAACACTGATTAGAAACTGCAAACCAGAGACGAAAAATTGAACTGAACTGGTATGCACGGACTAAAACAGATGCTCTGCTACCTGATTGTGGACCTTCTCGACCAACTCGTCGTATGTTCCATCATGAGGCGAGAAATCATATGTGAAATTCTTGATGTCCCGCAGAGTTGCATTAAACACATTGATGCAGAATCCGACGTACTGAGTCATCCCCATTGTGTCATTGACCTGCTTCACGAAGAAGTCAAATGGCGTCTTCAGCGGAACACCTATCGTGAGTGTTTTCTGCCCATTCGCTTGCAGGACCCGTGTATTCTTCCTTCTATCAGCTTCTCGTTCTCGTGCTCCCAGAGACATCTTTGGGATAACTTTTGCTGACGTCGGCGACCGCAATCGAAGTCCTGTGGCTTTATGCAGATCAATAGGGCCGCTCAAGCCTGCGAACTCGACTTCCTAGATCTTCCCCATGGAAAATTCACATCGAATGTCATCAAACGATCTTACTATCACCATTATGCAGTCGTACGCCCTTAGTGCATACATGCTCGGGCCAAAATTCGCAACCTCACTGGTGCCGTAAATCTGACGACACCCTTTCGTGAATTTCTGTCGAAATTCCTTTATTTTAGCACCAAGCTTCCCAATTTGAAATTGAGATCCTGTTAGTTTTAGGGCGCAACGGAAATAAATATTATAAAACTTTTATGCCCAAAATAATATGATCTATCATGGTACGTATAATATATTTAGATAACAAATTAACCTTACCCGGAAACGTACCTCGAATTTCCGGTAAAACAAAACAGAGACACGAAATCAAGAGCCTCATGTGTGACTCCTCTAGCGGTATCCACGCGCACACGATCACAAATAATTCGACGATCCCTTAGGTGCTAGCCTCTTGGATCGCCATAACAATATTTTATTTTGGAAGCAAAAATCTGATACCCCTCCCAATCTACTGGATATCCCAACCTATCTATCCCTTTTAGTTTTCTGACTATCGGACTCTCCCCCACTCTTACGTCTCTTAACAGACAATTGCCATAACTTTGCCTTATTGATTGTTTGTTACGTTTAATTTAATTTTTTTCTTTCCGTTTTATTTAAAGAAACGTAACGCAGACGAAACTTAACTTGTTTCCATAATAATTGAAAAGAAACGTATCATTCTCCTTTAATGAATAAATAAAATAATACAAATAGTTTTAATCGTAAATGTATTATTAAATTTAATCAAATATTAATTTACTCAAATAAATCCATATTCGATCTTGGTCTGTTTATTTGCTTCCGATATTTCAGAATAAATTAATAATTCAATTAATTATAATTCTAAAATAAAATGATTAATTTTAGTATCCACTAAAATAATCAAAATATAATGTTCGTGTCGACGTGCTATGCGTGCGACCATCTAGGTCCTATACACGAAGGTAGTGTATATCCATACACAAACTAAGGTAACCGTCTAGCAACAGTTTTTAGTCATCCAACGTGTTAGGAATGATTATAAATCATAAATCACTATGAACCGATTTCTGTGTAATTCAATCTCTTCATCTAACCGATATCCCAATTAATTCGGCGAAAAATACATCATCACCGAATTAATTGTTGTACTTGATTACCAAGATATAATAAACTCTCTTGAATGTAAACATTCCTCCCATGGCCATGAATTTTAGAGTCACTAATATCTCTATCAAGTGGCCTAGATGTTAACTCTATAATCCAAGAGAGCGATGAATCCTATATTGACTCAACACTGTTCTCTCTACGCTTTGTCATACATCCAACAATCGTATTACTCACAATCCGGTTAAATACTGCTTTTAACGACGTCAAAGTGTGCAAACTCCACGCACAGAATAAATGAAGGTATCAAGTCAAAAGATCAGGTCGTGTCCACTATCCCTAATATTAGGGTACCCCTAAGTATAACTTGGATACACTATCTCTTGGTCCATCTTGACCTCAGTTATACTTAGCGATGATCTAGATGTCCATGTCCCCTCTAAACATCTATCCGATCACGGACTTTTTCAGATTGATATACTTAATAATCTGTGGGACTTTACCATTAATAATTTTACGTGCAGAAAAGTAAAATAATTAATGAAAAATACTCGCCTTTATTAATTATTTATTCACAAATACATTAAAGTGTCTTGGCACATACGTGCACAAACTAACAATCTCCCACTTGTACTATTGCCAAGCACTATGGACTCGAAGTCCTAGGCTCCTCACATGGGTCTCATGTTTCTGCAGAGGTAAGGCCTTTGTGAGTGGGTCCGCGATATTCTCGCTCGTATCAACTCTGCTAACCAACACGTCACCCCTCCGAACAATTTCTCGGAGGATGTGATATTTCCGCACTACGTGCTTGGATCGTTGGTGAGACCTCGGCTCCTTGGCTTGCGCTATGGCTGCATTGTTGTCACAGTATAATGTCACTGGGTCAATAACGCTCGGAACTACTTCAAGCTCCGCTATGAAGTTCTTGATCCATACAGCTTCCTTTGTCGCTTCGGAAGCTGCAATATACTCGGACTCAGCTGTAGAATCTGCAACTATCTCCTGCTTGGAACTCCTCCAACATACAGCTGCACCATTCAAACAAAACACATAATCCTGCTGCGATTTCAGATCATCCCGATCTGTCTAGAAATTAGTGTCAGTATATCATCTGATAACTAACTCCTCATCTCCTCCATAAATTAAGAACATGTCCTTTGTTTTTCTAAGATACTTGAGGATGGTCTTTACTGCAGTCCAATGACCCTCTCCAGGATCTGACCGATATCTACTTGTCATGCTCAAAGCATACGAGACATCTAGTCGAGTGCAAATCATGGCATACATAATGGACCCTATAGCTGATGCATAAGGTATCTTGCCCATTCTTCCTCTCTCCTCATGTGTCTTTGAACACATAGACTTGGAAAGATGTACACCATGTGACATTGGCAAGAATCCTCTCTTGGAATCTTGCATGCTGAACCTATTCAGCACTTTGTCAATATACATATTTTGACTCAAACCCAGCAACATATTTTGTCTTTCTTGGTATAATCTAATACCTAAGACATAAGTCGCTTCCCCAAAATCTTTCATAGAAAAACATTCTCCCAGCCAAGTCTTGGTAGACTCTAGGCTAGGGATATCATTGCCTATCAGAAGTATATCATTAACATACAATACTATGAACGAAATCTTGCTCCCACTAACCTCCTTGTAAACGCAAGGTTCCTCTGGATTCTTGACATAGCCAAATTCTTTTACTGCTTCGTCAAACCGCAGATTCCAACTCCGAGATGCTTGCTTTAGCCCATAAATGGACCTCTTGAGCTTACATACTTTATCTGCATTCTGGGATGCAATGAAATCGGAAGGTTGTACCATAAACACTTCCTCCTGTAACTTTCAATTCAGGAAAGCGGTTTTGACATCCATCTGCCAGATCTCGTAATCCTTATAAGCTGCTATCGCACGCAGAATTCTAGTGGACTTAAGCATTGCAACCGGCGAAAATGTTTCATCATAGTCAATTCCTTGACGTTAAGTGAAACCCTTGGCCACAAGTCTTACTTTACAGGTACTTATATTCCCTTCCATGTCAATCTTCTTCTTGAAGATACACTTGCACCCTATGGGTTTTACCCCAACTGGCGCATCAACCAATTTCCAAACTTGGTTGGTATACATGGAGTCCATATCTGATTTCATGGCTTCTAGCCATTTCTCGGAATCATTTGAAGCGATTGCTTCCTCATAAGTCAACTGTTCATCATCCTCGACGAGCAGTACTTCCCCATGTTGGGTTACTAGCCAACCATATCTGTCAGGTTCTCGGTGTACTCTTGTCGACTTATGTTGATCTTGCGTTCCTTGAACATCTTCAGAAGTTGGAATCGCTTGTACTTGTGGTACCGATTCTGAATTTATATGTTCAGTTTCCACCCTGTTTGTAGAGTCCGAAATTTCTTCAAGATTTACTTTACTCCCACTACTCTATTTAGAAATGAATTCTTTTTCCAAGAAAGTAGCATATCGAGCAACAATAACTTTGTGCTCGCTTGGGAGATAAAAGTAGTATCCCTTTGTTTCCTTAGGATAACCTACAAACATACACTTAGTGGATCTTGCTGCAAGCTTATCAGAATTCTTATTCTTCACATAAGCATCACAGCCCCATATCTTAAGATGAGACAAGTTTGTTTCTTCCCGAACAAAACTTCATAAGGAGTCTTATCTACTGACTTGGTTGGAACTCGGTTAAGCATGTATGCTGCTGTTTATAAGGCATAACCCCAAAATGACAATGGAAGACTTGCATAACTCATCATTGATCTAACCATGTCCATGAGCGTGCGGTTCCTCCTTTCTGAAACATCATTCCACTCCGGTATTCTAGGAGGTGTGAGTTGTGAAATGATCCCACACTCTTTTAGGTAATCAATGAACTCTTAGCTAAGATACTCGCCGCCTCGATCACTCCGAAGGGCTTTTATCTTCTGGCCTCGTTGATTCTCTACCTCGTTCTTAAACTCTTTAAACTTTTCTAGAGTTTCAGACTTGTGCCTCATTAAGTAGACATATCCATATCTACTTAAATCGTCGGTAAAAGTCACGAAGTAGGAATACGCTCCTCTGGCCTGAACCCGTAATGGTCCACACATATCGCTATGTATGAGTTCTAGCAGTTCCTTGGCCCTTTCACCTGTCTTGGTAAAAGGTTTCTTGGTCATTTTTCCTTGTAAACACGCTTCACATATATCTATGGGCTCAAACTCAAAAGAGTCCAAATACCCGTTACTTAGTAACCTTGCGATGCGTTTCTCGTTTACATGACCAAGTCTACAATGCCAGAGATATGTTAAGTTTGAGTCACGCGTTTTCTGTTTCTTCCCTTCAACATAGTAAATCGGCTCATCCAAATTTAGAACGTACAAACCATTATTTAATGAACCATTTCCATAGAACATCCCATCCAAATAAAAGGAACACAACTTGTCCTTAAATTCAAATACAAATCCCTCAGCGTCTAAACACGACACCGAAATAATGTTCTTGAAAAAACAAGAAACGAAATAACAGTTCTCCAAATTTAAATCAAATCCACTGGGCAATTTTATTACATACGTCCCTACAGCTAATGCAGCAACTCTAGCTCCATTTGTCACTCGTAGGTTCATCTCGCCCTTGGACAGTCGTCTGCAGTCACTTAGACCCTGCAAGTTCGCACAAATGTGAGAACTACTTCCGGAGTCTATGACCCATGATGAAGAAACAGAAATATTGCATTCAATCATAAAGATACCTGAAGCATCATCCGCTCCATTGGCATTCTTCTTCATGAGTTGGAAGCAATTCTTCTTTTAATGGCCTTTCTTGCCACAATGAAAGCATATAGCTTCCTTCTCATTAGACCGGGGCACCTGCTGCCCTTTCTTAAGCTTCTTTTGAGCTGGAAGTCCAGCGCTCTTAACTGCTTTAGCCTTGGGATTGAATTTCCCGGTGCCAGGACGCTTGTATGTCTTTCTGACCGTCATTGCTCGTGGTGAAGGATTCACCTTCATGTCCTTCTCAGCAGTTTTCAGCGTTGCCATCAGATTAGTCAAACTCTTCTTCATACTGCTAATGTTGAAGTTCAACACAAACTGAGAAAGTGATGATGGGAGTGAGGATAAAACCAGGTCAACTGCTAAGTCTTGGTCCAGCTTGGAACCCAAGCTCTCGAGCCTCTCAATGTACCCTATCATCTTGAGTACATGTGGCCCAACTTGGTTACCCTCCACTAGCATTGTTCGAAACAGTGCCCTTGAGGTATCATACCTCTCAACTCTAGCACTCTCTTGGAAGAGCTCACGTAAGTGATGATCAATTTCCCTAGCACTCATGTTCTCATGCTGCCTCTGTAACTCGAAAGACATAGAAGACAACATGATGCATTGAACATCCAGCGCATCTTCCAAGTATTGACTATAGTAAGACTGATCATCTTCAGAAGCATCAGGTGTAGGTTCTTTAAGTGGTTCATCCTCCAGCACATAAATCTTTCTCTCGTGCCTTAGGACAATTTTCAGTTTCCTGTACCAATCCAGGTAGTTAGAACCGATGAGGATATTCTCTTTCTCGAGAATGCTACGCAGCGAAAGGGTGTTTGTGTTTGCCATCTACAAAATAATTTAAAGCAGAGTTTTAGTATTTGTGGAATATTAATTAATAAAGGACTTTAATATAGCTCCCACTATTTTATTCGAAAACAACAGCCCCCTCTGTTGAAATCGGGAATTTGTTGGTTAATAATTTCTAGTGAGACCGAAATCTCGAAACATGAAGTATGCACACGGCTGAGCTGTACCTACACACCACACGAAACAAGTAGGCCTTAACTTGCCAATCACAATTATCTGTGTGACTTTCGGTATTATCACTTTGAGTTTAATAACTCTTAAACTCAATACTTGCCTCTCAAAAAGCTGACCTTAGCTGAGCTAAACAAGTCAACTAAATTGAGTTAAGTTGACCCATTAATCATTTAGAATAAATTACAAATATTCTACCAAAAGCCCACAGCTAAGCTGTACCGACTCATGGGAAAAATCCGACTATCATAATAAATATTAACGGAGGGCCTTTATTTTATAATATTGACTTAATATTTAGGGGATTTGATTTTTAATATTTTCCCACCAATAGAATATTCTTTTCTTATTCGACCCTTTTTGAAATAATAAGCGTCGGTTTGGAATTGATAAGAGAAGTGGTTTTGTGATGCCTTTCGATTCACTCCCCATTCTCAATAATAAAGCTCGCTCGTGGGAAAAGATATGGCCCAAGCCCAAGGTGATCATGACGTGAAAGAAAAAAAAAAGGGTAAGTGGGAGGGCTTAAAAAAAAGGCTTTCTTTTTTTTTTTTTTTTTTTTTTTGGTGAATGCAATCTTGGGCTTTGCTCTAACCGAACTTGTTCCAGCGATCAGAATGAGGAGGGTCATAAGGATTTAGGTACCAATTTTTGTCTGGGTCCTCAGAGATGTCAAAGGCGAGATGAGCTAGGACCTTGCTTTCAATGACCTTTACAGTCGTTCTTTCTATCTTGGAGTCAAGCCACCGAATGTAGTAGGAGATTCTTTTCAGGTGGGTTGGACACCGCCATGAAGGCTCTTGACCTGCCCTGCTACTAATCAGGGTAGTAAAATGGTTATAGAGTCTCCAACTTTTAGGAAAAGGGGGTTTACACAGGCATCGTCGTCCTGGGGGATGTCTCATCTTTTAACCTATTATCACTGTCAAGCCGCGACCGGTGCCGAGCAGCCTTCCTGGCTTTGGTGGCGAGTGGTCCTCTAGGGCGATTGCGATAGCTTTACGGTTTACTCAGACTTAACCTCCTCCTTGAAGATAGATTCCTGTCGGAAACACGCTCTTCCAGAAAAGAGTAGAGATTTAAAACATCTCTACTTTTTGGGTTTAAAGTAGAATTTATTTGACCATCTCTTTATTCTCGGTCATTAATTTTATAATCCTAAAATTTGTTACTATATATATTTTTGAAAGGACATTCAAATATACTCTCTGTCCAATTCAATGTACTTAGGATTTTAGGATATTTCGATTTCTAATAGATTTGTTTTAACCTATTTCCTTAATAAGTCTTGACGGTGAAGGAATCAATTATAGATTATTGATTTTACCTTAAATCAATCAATCCGCAAAAGGAAACTCTGTTAAAACAAAAATTGGATTTGTGCGGAATATGAGTTCCGTATATAATTAATTTATTATAATTTCACATATGAGTCGTACTCATAGATATTTATAAATGAATATTTTAAATATTATAACAACCCTTATTATAATATTATTAATATTAAAATTCCAAATATTTAGATCGCAACTTTGCGAATTGTTAAAATAATCACAACTTTGTGATTTGTTATCCAAAATATTAATTCTCATAATATCTTTAAGACAGAAGGAATTTTAAAACTTCGTAAAATTCCATGAAGAAATCCCAGCTTAGAAAAAAAATATATCTTTGAGATTATATAATGTTGCCCTTAAATTTTACATACGAAAAATAATAATTAAAATATAATATACGATTCAACCAAGATCAGGTTCTGATGCCACGTGTTAGTTTTAGGGCGCAGCGGAAATAAATATTATAAAACTTTTATGCCCAAAATAACAGGATCTATCACGTATAATATATTTAGATAACAAATTAACCTTACCCGAAAACGTACCTCGAATTTCCGGTAAAACAAAACAGAGACACGAAATCAAGAGCCTCATGTGTGACTCCTCTAGCGGTATCCACGCGCACGCGATCACGAATCTCTCGACGATCCCTTAGGTGCTAGCCTCTTGGATTCCCAGAACAATATTTTATTTTGGAAGCAAAAATCTCATACCCCTCCCAATCTACTAGGTATCCCAACCTATCTATCCCTTTTAGTTTTCTGACTGTCGGACTCTCCCCCACTCTTACGTCTCTTAACAGACAATTGCCATAACTTTGCCTTATTGATTGTTTGTTAAGTTTAATTTAATTTTTTTTCTTTCCGTTTTATTTAAAGAAACGTAACCTCAGAGGAAACTTAACTTGTTTCCATAATAATTGAAAAGAAACGTATCATTCTCCTTTAATGAATAAATAAAATAATACAAATAGATTTAATAGTAAATGTATTATTAAATTTAATCAAATATTAATTTACTCAAATATAATATCAAATACTTATCTCATATCCTTTATCTAATAGAAAAGAACCGATTAAATTCATATTCGATCGTCGTCTGTTTATTTGCTTCCGATATTTCAGAATAAATTAATAATTCAATTAATTCTAATTCTAACATAAAATGATTAATTTTAGTATCCACTAAAATAATCAAAGTATAATGTTCGTGTCGACGTGCTGTGCGTGCGACCCTCTAGGTCCTATACACGAAGGTAGTATATATCCGTACACAAACTAAGGTAACCGTCTAGCAACAGTTTTTAGTCATCGAACGTGTTAGGAATGATTATAAATCATAAACCACTATGAACCGATTTCTGTGTAATTCAATCTCTTCATCTAACCGACATCCCAATTAACTCGACGCAAAATACATCATCACCGAATTAATTATTTTACTTGATTACCAAGATATAATAAACTCTCTTGAATGTAAAACATTCCTCCCATAGCCATGGATTTTAGAGTCACTAATATCTCTATTAAGTGGCCTAGATGTCAACTCTCTAATCCAAGAGAGCGATAAATCCTATATTGACTCAACATTGTTCTCTCTAGGCTTTGTCATACATCCATCAATCGTATTACTCACAATCCGGTTAAAGACCGCTTTCAACGACGTCAAAGTGTGCAAACTCCACGCATAGAATAAATGAAGGTATCAAGTCAAAAGATCAGGTCGTGTCCACTATCCCTAATATTAGGGTACCCCTAAGTATAACTTGGATATACTATCTCTTGGTCTATCTTGACCTCAGCTATACTTAGCGATGATCTAGATGTCCATGTCCCCTCTAAACATCTATCCGATCACGAACTTTTTCAGATTAATATACTCAATAATCTGTGGGACTTTACCATTAATAATTTTACGTGCAGAAAAGTAAAATAATCAATGACAAATACTCGCCTTTATTAATTATTTATCCACAAATACATTAAAGTGTTTTGGCACATACATGCACACACTAACAGATCCATCCCCAGCGGCGAACGAGACCACTGGGATTCGAGAACGCTGACTGATATCAGAGAGTAATGCCTCCTCCGGCTCGGCATCCAGCCAAACTAAAACTCGGACCTCATCTCTTCCTACAAGTTCCTCGGCTGGGGGAGAAAACAAAAAACAAGGATCCGTCAAGCATGTGCGACCTCATATCCGATCGAGAGTGTGGTTCCAATGGGAAAAAAAATACCTAAAGAGGGGGCACGCCGGGGATCTCCGTCGGAGTTCACGTAACGTGGATTCACCTCCAGCCCGTGCTTGGAGCCATAGTCACGGCATGCCACCTCGATGGCCGTGATCATCTGTTTTCCCATCTTCGAATTCGCATCCAGCACCACACCAACTTCGACAACTCGATCCCGCTTCATGCCGCCGTCGCTCCCGGATGGGGAGCGAGGAACACAACCATAAGAATCACGGCCAGGCTGGCCGACGCGTTGTTTCCGAGGACTGATTTAACTGCCTTCGCTGCGAAGGAGTATGTACGTGTACTTCTAAGGGCGGAGCTAGGGTTTACGGTTGTAGCGCGGACTGTTGGAAAGAGTAACGCAATCAACGTGAAAAGGGGTACCCAGATCCATCGCCACCAGGCAGACCCGACTAGAAAGCTCGGGGTTTTATCACAGCCATTTGATCCCCTCACGTCAAAGACCGCAACCGCCGAGGTTATTTCTGGCCGAGGCCTGGGGAGGTACAAACATGAAAATATTACGTACAACTTAATACCATGTAAACGTATATCGTGATCCTTGTATATTATTCAAGGATGTCTGAGGATGTGTTGTTTTCTTCAAAGGCTTCGGAAGTTACCGATGAAATTCTTTTCTACCCCCCTCTCCCCTACCTTTCTCGGATTCGAGAATATCCTTACTAAGTGTTCTCAAACCACAGAGTTCAATAATCGCAGGACTTGGCCCGTGATATTAAACACTATCGATTTCTACACTCATGGATGTGGAAGATTTCGGATATATCTACGGGCGTTGCGTTACGATTTCGCAGGTTTTATTCTTCGTAAAGGTATGACCTTGACATAACGTGTTATTAATGAGACGATCGATCCTCATCTCCTACAACGATACATAAAAGGTGATTACGAAGGAAGCGATGAAAGAATCGAAAGCCAAGGCAGAGTCTCGTGGACTTGATCTAAATCCATGACTTGAAGCTTAGAAGTTCGAAGTTATTGGTAAGAATAATGTATGAATTAGTCCAAATATTGATTTTCTCGTGGGGAACGTGTTCTTCGGGGGTATTTTTGGTTTGGAATGTATAGAGCTGTCCTAAGGCGGGCCATCCGCTGGCATCCGTGGAAGGATTTAACACGTCTTCGTTCGCCCGGCGACGTGTTCGCTCCGGCGGGACACGTCAGGTTGCCCGGGTGAAGTTAGGGTTACAGGGTTGTGAAATTAGTATAATTTCCTAAAATGATACAGATGTGAGCATAGAAATACAACAATATAACATATACCAAATACAACATATAATTATTATTTAGAATTTGGAATCCGTAAATCTTATAGCCGTTTGATTTCCGAAATGGAATTCCAGATGGAATGAAGTGGGAAGAGAGAAAATATATAGTGATTAAGAAGGGAATTGCTGAAAAAATAATGTATTTAACTGAAAGATGAAAAGGAGAATAAGAGGTGAATTGAATGAGCATGGGAATGATGGTTCATTCTTTTCCTCTTCAAAATTAAGAAAATGGGAAGGAAAGCAATGGGAAAAAATAAGATGGATTAAGAAAAAAGAGTATGATTATTAATGAATTTCATTTATTTCTCAAATCCTTAAATTAAACACACGATTGTAGAATATTTATTTTTCATAAGATTCCACACTAGTGGAACTCAATTGGGGTAAGTTAAATTCGAAAGTTTTCTAAATTTAAGAAATTTTGGGACAAACTCATCCGGCCTTTCTCAAACGATAAAAAAAAAAAATTAAAGTTTGCGAGCAGAAATTACACATTTTATTTTATTGTTAAAATTTTATTTTGTATTTATTTATTTATCGGTGGAAAAGATATGATTATTAAAAATACATATTTTATTTAATTAATAAATTTAATAAAATAAATTAGATACGAGAAATGTAAAGAATGAAATATAAAATATGTCATGTTTTCATCGAACAATGACCGTTAGAGCTGTACAACAATGTCAAAGTACGGACGAGGGAGCAAAAATTAAAGAATTAAAAAATTTAGAATTAAAAAATAAAAAAAGGTGACCCGCCATCACACATGCATCAAATTGAGCCTTCCATTGTCACGTGAAATAAGATATAAATTGTGCAACGTTAAACTTACGTTTAACGCTTGGATATACTCCCGTTCTAATAATAAGCCCATCCCAAGAAGTTGGGCCCGCCTTCAGGGGTATGGTCCTTTGGGCCCGCCTTCAGGGGTATGGTCCTTTGGGCCTCGAGCCCATATAAAAATTCTATGCAAGAAAACGACTTCACAACAAAGATCACTATGTAGTTTTATTTGTAGCCACAACATCTTCTGTAACTTTGTACTTCAGAATAATGGAGTTGTTTATTTAAAAAATTAAATTAAATAACATATGTTTAATTAAATTTTGGATATGACCCACATGAGATCGACTCATTCCAAATTGGAATCATTGAAAAATTAACGATCTTTCATATATAGCATGCTTTAATCAGACGAATCAATAATCATTTCTGCTTATAGTTAAGGAGATATGTGTCAGGTTAAATGAAACAATGGATAAGTGTGCTGGTTAAAAGAAGATTAAAAAAATTTTACAAGATACAATTTCAGTTTCGAAAATGCTTTAAATGCTACCTTTAAGTAGCGAATTAAAACCACGACTTTCATTTTACAAAGAAGTCACAATTTCAAATCGTCAATCTGGAGAAATTTATCAAAGTCGCGGTTTCAAAATGCAACTTAGAAAGAAAAAATGAAAAATTGAAGTAGATGAGGCGTCCTGACATTCTGTGGAGGTCGCGGTTTCAAACGGGGACTTTCATTGAAAGACGACGTTTGAAACCGTAACTTTTAATGAAAGTCGGGATTTTAAAACCCGACTTTAATTAGACACCATGACACCTCCTTCACTATAATTTTTTATTAAGTGTCCTAAGTCGCGGTTCGAAACCACGACTTTGACAAAATTTTCTAAATCGCGATTTTAAAAAATTTTACAAAGTGAGTTCGTACTTTACGAAGCGATTTAGTAAAACTTTACGAAGTGAGTTCGTACTTTACCACGTTAACTTCGTACTTTACGAAACATTAAGTACTATTTAGTACTGTATTGTACTGAATCACGTACTCTTTCCTGTTTGATTCGTATTGGGCCTTGTAAAATGGTACTGTGAGGCTTCGTACTTTACGAAATGAGTTCGTACTTCACAACATAGACTTCGTACTTTACGAACTGTAATAAATTTTACGAGGCTCAATACGAATCAGACGAAAGAGGAGTATGGGGTCCAAACTGTTTCGTAAATTATGAAGTCAACGTGATGAAGTACGAACTCAATTCGTAAAGTATGAAGTCTACATGTTGAAGTACGAACTCACTTCGTAAAATTTTACGAACTCAATTTCTAAAGTACACCATTTTGTAGCATTTTACGAGGCCCAATACAAATCAACCGGGAAATGAGTACGAGACCAATACGAACAGGCGATTACTATTTCGTACTTTAGGAACTCTTACTTTTGTTCCTAAAGTACGAAACAATACTCAAAGCACATGTCACGTGTCCTGCACATCATTTTAGCCTTACCCTAACGAAAACTAATCATAAGTTGTCACTTAAGTGTTACAGAAACACTTAAGTCGGCCAAGGAGTTTTGTTCGTAAATCGAAAAAATATTATGAGAAATAGAATAATAATTTTTAAAATTCGTCATATTAAGTATCGAGTTTTAAACTTTTTACTAACGAATTCAACCACAAAACTAGGTTTTTTTAACGACGATATAAGGATATTATTTAATAAATATTAAAATTATAACTATTCGAGAAAATTTTCCGACTTACATAATAGGCAAAATATAAGTTTATGGCCTTAATTTTGAGCCAACGTTTTGTTTTGTCATTAACTTAGTTTGTTATATAATTTTTTCACCAACTTTTGTTTTTATTTTGATTTTGGTCAATAACGAATTTCTTCTAGCGAATGCCAAATAAGGCCTTAATATAGTCTAACTTTTGTCCTATAATAGTGGAGTTTCGACATTCCATTCATTCGTCTCATAATCCAGTTTATCCGTAATAGTCGTCCCCTAATAGAATATAAGCCGACATTCATCGATTTTTCGTATTTTTGACAACATCAGCAACTATAGTTAACTTCGGCTTCTAATTCACTTGATTTATCCATCCAAATTTTGTAATAAAAAAATAAATGAAATGTTTAAATATTATTTCTTATTTTTAATTATATATATATAATATATAATATATATATATGAGACAGCAGCGAACTACAGACACGAGACAATGTCGCAATTCTGGAAGCCAGGTACGGAGAAGCCCCGACTCGTCGACGACGAGGAAGGCGGCGTCCTCTTCCTCACTTCATCCTCCTCTTCCGGGTACCCCTCTTCCTCTTGTTTTGGTATTCCTCTCTCATCGCTTGGTGGGTCGAGCTCAATTCACCCTAAGGTGCGATCTTTTCTTGTGGGTTGGTTGGGGGAGCAGGTATGGGTACGCCAGCATCGAGAAGCAGAGGCAGCGACTTCCCGTTTACAAGTACAGGACTGCGATACTTTATCTGGTCGAGAGTCATGCTACCACCATCGTTGTCGGGGAGACGGGCAGTGGCAAGACCACCCAGATTCCCCAGGTTCTTGGGGTTATTTGTTTTCTTTTGGTTTGATTTCATTGTCTGATTTGTGAGTCGTCCGCCAGTATTGAGTAAAAAATACGGAGCGTGATGTTTCTGCTCAACTGGCGTGGCGATTGTTGGAGCGGTGGAATCTGTTGGGTGGGGTGTTGGTGGTGGGAGAAGTATGCTTGAATTATAAGGGTTCGGCAATTTGACATTGTGTCATGCAGTTTGTATACAAAGTTTCATGACAGAGTAGGCAGATGGTGTGATTTTTTTTTTTTTTTTTGGGAGGTGCAGAATGTGGGGAAAGATAAGAGGAAGGAAAGTTCCTGACTTGAATTAGTGGAGAGGAATTCCCCCCAGCTTTTTCCACAGGGTGATCATCATTGGAAAGTAGCTACATATATAGTTGGTTGAGATTTACAACAATGGTTGGGTCTGTGGATCGGAAGTTCTTAACTATTGTCCTAGCAGTTTCATATTAAATGACTGCACGGGGAGAGTTGAGGGTTATAGTTTTGTTGGAAGGCTCTAGGCTAACGGAATTGGTAACTGCCTTTTAAATTTGACAAAGTAATCATTGTTTCAACGAGATCTTGACGGCCTCATTTTGTCTTTTGTTTGTATGAAGTCTGCAAACTTTAATGTTGTGGAAGTGAAGTTTATTTGTTATGCACTGTAAAAGTAATGAAATTGCTGGACCATGGTTAAGCTTGACCAATTTTTTGGTTCATGACTGAGTGTGCCATTATTGTATAATTGTGTTCATGTGATTTTAATTCAACAGAAAAGGTGATCCCTGGCTTTTGAAATTTCAGTACCTCAAAGAAGCAGGTTGGGCTGAGGGCGGTCGTGTTATAGCTTGCACACAACCAAGGAGGCTCGCAGTTCAGGTTAGGAATTGGTAATATTTAATTTCGTGCCTCTTGTTTCTCTGAAATCCTGACATTTTGGTTTGGGCAATTAGAGAAGTTTTCTCATTTCTTTGCAAAGTTTGAAGAGAATAGATTCATTGGCTGTCATGATCATTCTGATTTTTTTATAAGTATATATATCGTCCATATCTGACTACAAGTGTGATCATTCTGATTTCAACATCCATTCTGGTTGCCCCTGTCTTTTTTTTTTTTTTGTGGAAAATAACTTTTCTGTTCCTTGTGCTGGTAATTGGAATGATTTGACACGTGAGGAAAAGGCTAGATGTGATATAAATGGTTCAATTGTTTTGTGGATTTTTTTGTGTCCAGCTTCTAATGCACAGAAATGAGTTTTCCAAGGACCTAGCTGCTATTGCATGCCGATATTTTCTGCGTTCTTGACTTATAAGAAGAAAATGCAGGCAGTGGCTTCCAGAGTTGCTGAAGAGATGGGAGTTAAGCTTGGAGAGCAAGTTGGCTACACCATAAGATTTGAAGATGCTACAAATCCTGTACGTTCTGTGTCTTCAGCATGTAATATTTTCTCAACATATCATCAAACCATGATATAGACAACTAAATGCGAGAAGAGCCACCCGCTATTTTTCCCTTGTGGCAACTGAATTTTTCTGCTACAGGGAACTACAATGATCAAGTTTCTTACTGATGGTGTATTACTGCGTGAGATGATGGATGATCCTCTGCTGACTAAATATAGGTATTAACATTATCTTCACTTTTGCACGAGCTTACCGTGATTATCACCTTCCATTGTTTCTAGTCATAACACCTAAAAATTGATGGGGTTGTTCATGTGATCATTACGGTCTCTGCACTTGTGGCGCTTTGTTATTTTTCAAGTGTTATACAATGTCAATGACCTTTTCTCCACTGTAATATCATCAGTGTCGTCATGGTGGATGAGGCTCACGAGCGGTCTATTTCGACTGATATTGTGCTTGGACTTCTTAAGAAGGTGTCTTTCGAGTTAAATAGCTCGATTTCTTCCTTCACAAAGAAATTAAATGAACTAAGGCTCTCATTTAATGGCTTACTTTTGATCTTTGTATTTTTGGTCAGATTCAACGCCGGCGATCTGACTTGCGTCTCATAATATCCTCTGCTACTATTGAAGCGAAATCCATGTCTGATTTCTTCCAACCCAGGTACCCTTTCAATGTGAGATGTCTACAAAGTGATGTCTTGGGAAATTTTGAGTTTCTTGAGATGTCTACCAAGTGATGCAGATTCGGCTGTCACTGAAAACGGAGAATTGACTGATAATCCTGGACAATTTTTGGCACTAATGTACTATTTTCTGGCGTTAGTTGGTTGGTCTCATTGACTGAGCATGGACTGTTTTCCATAGTCTAAGAACAACTCTAACTGACCTTTATTATTTAGGTTTTTTGTGATGATTGTTTTCATATGACAGTCAATTTCATCTGAATAATCAGCTTTTGGTTTTATTTCTTTAATGAATTTGTACTATATAAGTACAAACCCATGATAAATACGCCTACTCTTCAAAGATAAATTTTCTCACTTTAGGAATGATTTCAGAAATAAAAGAAAAAATTCAAAGCTAGAAATAAAACCCAATGAATCCAATCTAAATCTTTCATTTTGTTCTTTGTTGAAAGCGCTCAATGGAAAAATGATGTTCGCTCATTGTGTTGATTTAGTTGCTGTCCATTGTAATTTAGTATATGTTCAGACCACTTTGATAAAAATTTGCTTATGTACACATCTTAATTTATTGTGCAGCAGCAGAAGATACAGAAGTTCAGAAAGTGTGGAACCTGGATTGAAAATGGAACCGGCGATCCTATCTGTTGAGGTGTTAACAAAGACTTCTATCAATAACATTTTGAATGCTCTAGCATGTTACGGTTATTATAAAACTTAGATGACAATGTTATGTTCGTTAAATTGTGATCATAGACCATTTACTTTTTCAGGGTAGAGGTTTCAATGTGCAAATTCACTATTTGGAGGAACCTGTATCAGACTATGTGAGGGCTGCTGTTTCAACTGTGTTGCTTATTCACGATAAGGTACTTACCTTTGAGCTGACTTTATGCCATATTTCCCTGCCCCTTGCTTGCTGCCCTGCTTCTATAATGAGGTGGTGGAGTGCCAAGTCTTGAGTCCAAGTATTTTGGATTTCAATTAGCATGGTATCATGATATCAACTATTGTTCTAACCTTTTAATTGGGACTGTAAGATGAGATTTTTGTTTCTTCTTCCCATTCTTCTTTGAGTTTCAAAAGAAAAGTTATTCAGGTGCCAAAGATATTTTTTGCTGATTGTTTTTTTTTTTTTTGCTTTTTTCGGATGGATTCTCGAAGAAAATACACATGATTTTGCTTTCTATTTTCTTGTCCTTTATTTTCCTTGAATAATGGAACCATATGAGAACCAAGAACTTGCAACTTTTTATTCTTTGTCAGGAGCCATTTGGTGACATATTGGTTTTCCTTACTGGTGAGGAGGACATTGAGGCTGCTGTAAAGCAACTGACAGATGACATTCAGGACAGAAAAATTTCTTCTGGTAACTAATTAAGATGTAAACATAGTATCTATTTAGATACGCTCGAATGACCCCTTCTCATAATGAGAATGTATATAACTATAGGACATATACGAACACATACTTCACAAGCTACATGTTTATCAAATTCAAAATGGATTCGTCCCCTAATGTTGAACATGAGAATGATTTTGAATCTTAAGTGCCATGATGGTAATATCCCATCTTTGTTTGCCTAATACATCTCAAGCAGCTGACCAATGTTTTCTCTTTTCATCGTATCTTGGCTGATTTGTCAGCCAAATAAGCTTGCTATCATGTTGATGCAATTATCTCTGTTCCTCAGGACTAATTGTTTTACCTTTGTACTCGGGGCTTCCGCGGGCTGAACAGGTGACTGATTAACAAGTTGTTGCTTTTATGGAAGGCTTATACCGAAACAAGTTTCTTGCTTAATTTTTTCCTCTTCTAGGATTTAATATTTTCCCCTACTCCTCGAGGCAAGAGAAAAGTGGTGATATCAACAAATATAGCGGAGACATCTTTGACATTGGAGGTTATTTTACTTTTTTGTCTGGCAATGATATTTTCCCTAGCCTTTGGGCAAGTTAATTCACCTTTCTGTTTCCTGTTCTATGTAGGGTGTTGTGTATGTCATTGACAGTGGGTTCTCCAAACAACAATTTTATAATCCGGTAACTCAATCTTCTTTCTGTGTCAGATTTATTTTTGAGAGACTAAGACATCATACTGTCCAATTGCCGATTGTAGTTGTTGAATGATTCCGTACCAATCTGCAGAGAATTCGCCAATTTTTCCCAGTTATTTTTATCTCATATCTAGGGATTATACATCACATAAATGGTTCTTGCTCAGTGTAGGATGCGATTAATCCAGCTGCTGGCGTAGCACATGTATCTGTAGTTGACCGTTATTACTTTTCTATGCTTAATCTGCAGATTACAGACATCGAGAACCTTGTGGTGGCACCTATATCTCAGGCATCTGCTAGACAGAGAGCTGGTAGGGCCGGAAGAGTTCGTCCTGGAAAATGTTACAGGTGATTGTGGGAAGTTTGACATATGAAATGATGTTTGATCTCCCAAATATATTTTATTCGGAAAAGCCTTCCTCCTGAAGAAGCTACTGCTTGCTTTTTTACTTCCAATCCAGGTTGTACACAGAAGAGTATTTTCTCAAGGAGATGGCTGCTCACGGTATTCCAGAGATTCAGAGATCAAACCTCGTTTCATGCGTAATTCAGGTACTGCTGGCATTAGTCTGATCGTATTTCAGCCAATCAGGCTGTTGTTTGTGAGTTTTCGAGGGAGAAAGAAGTGCTTTCAATTGTGGTCCAAATGGAGCACACAGAAATGCCATTTCCTTCTTTGAACGTTTTAGTTAGTGATCTCAAATGATGGAAATTAATTCGTAAAATAATCGGCTCAGGCATTATTTTTTATGTAGGAAAGAGGTTTTTACCATTTTTTTTCTTTTTCATCTTACAGTTGAAAGCTCTTGGGATAGATAATATACTAGGCTTTGACTGGCCAACTTCTCCATCGACAGAATCAATGATTCGGGCACTTGAGATACTCTACTCTCTTGAGGTGCTTGACGACGATGCAAAACTTACTTCGCCTGTTGGATTTCATGTTGCTGAAATACCCCTGGTATGAAACCCTTTTCTTTCATTTTGCATATCCAGCATCAAAGCTATGAACCCATTCACAGTTGTTATATTTATATTGTCATAGAGTCTCACTTCATGGCGTCTCTTTGTTCTATGTCGAGAATAATAACAGAAGTTGAATCTTGATAAAGTGGTGATGTGGTCCTCCCAAATACATACCTCAAAGTTCCGTTTCCCTTTTTCCTTTGTATTTCTTTTTTTGATGATCTGTTAATTTTCGTTTTCTACGATAGCACACTTTTTGAAAGTTAGTGCTGTGCTGTGTAATTTTATTCACACTCTTGAATATGGTGAGGCTGCCAATGTGTTTTTTTAAATTAACAAGTTCAGGCATTCTGGTTTAAACTTATGACAAATGTCTCCTTCCCGCCTACTTCTCTAGAGTGAAACAGGAGGTAATAATTACTGATGATGACGAATTTTCTGCAGGAGCCAATGATTTCGAAGATGATGTTGTCTTCCAACCAACTAGGCTGTTCAGAGGAGATACTCACAATTTCAGCAGTACTTTCTGTTCAAGTAAACCCTTCCGACCTTACAAAATAGATGTAAACGCATGGAGTTCATTTGGAAACAATTTCAGTAAGTTTTTCACAAATTGATCAAATTATGGCTTGGTAGTCTATTTGGGTAGCTGGTCGTGGAGTACGCAAGGAATACGATGAGGCCAAAATGCGTTTTGCTGCAGCTGAGGTACGTGTTTAATATATATCCTGATTTAACTCACTTGTTTTAAACCGCACTCATGCACAACTCGGCCAGAACGTTATAATAATATATAGCAACTGTATCAATCATATCATTTTGTTTATAGTTGGGACAACCTGTTTGCGCTCTTCCCTGCGTAGATATCTCATTCCTTACAGAAATTTATATCCAATTTTGTTTTTACTACTTTTTGCAAGTGCCTGAAGGCCAAGCTGCTTCTTTCTTGCAGGGTGACCATGTGACATTCCTAAACGTCTACAAAGGATTCCTTGAATCTGGGAAATCATCCAATTGGTGTTACAAGAATTATATTAATTACCACGCCATGGTATGAGCTCAATTTTCAACCTCTGTGTATGATGTTATATTTTTAATGTTGTTGCTTGTGTTGTGCAGAAAAAAGTCATTGAAATTAGAGAACAACTTCAAAGAATAGCCCAGAGGTTAGGCATAGACCTTAAATCTTGTGAAGGAAATTTGCAGGTTAACTTCAGCAGACCCATGCTAGAACTTCTATTTTGTTTTAGTTTCATTGTTCAATAGAAATGGTAGCTTAGCTGGCTGTTTCGCCCTGATTTTTATCTTCTCTCACAGGCCGTAAGGAAGGCGGTGACTGCTGGGTTCTTCGCCAACGCGTGTCGTCTTGAAGTGAGTTCCTTCAATTGGCTTTTCGCAACCTCTGGTTTACAACCTTTTGGATCTAATCCCTAGAAATACTGTTGCTTCTTGTGTTGGGCTTATGTAACGAAAAGCCATACAGTCACAATGGGATGTACAAGACACTCAGAGCATCGCAGGAAGTTTACATCCACCCATCATCGGTGTTATTTAGGTGAGCACATCATATCCATCCAATAAAAAATATATATATTAGGTTGAATGCATATCCGTCAGCACTACGACTACTCCGTTCATTCCTCTCCTAGGATTGACTCTGAGTTTAGTATTAGATGTAGCTATCTCTTCCGTTTTACTAAATTTTGTGCTACTCGATCATTTCTTGTGACATAGAGTCAATCCGAAGTGGGTTATGTATCAAACAATCGTTTCAACTGACCGGCGGTACATGCGCAACGTCATCTCGATCGAGCCTTCTTGGTTGACTGAAGTCGCCCCTCACTTCTACCAGAAACAAGGACTTTGAAACTCCATGCTATGCGCCCTAATACCCGAATCGGATCAAGTGAAATCTACAAATGCGGAATGAGCCAATGCCTATGTTTATGTTCATCTTTCGGGTATTAAGACGAGTCCCAGATGAAATTGCACATGTGAGTTGTTCAGGCCATCTTAGCATTAACCCCGTGTTCTGCTGCAAGAGGATCGCACTTCGGAAAACCCTTGTAAAAATTTTGCAATCTCATCGTTTCTTCGCATTCGGAAAAGGCTTATTTCTTAAGTTATTCCTTTAGTGATATATCTTAGACGGTGTTTAGAAAGTATAAGACATGGCGATGTAATCTCTTGGTTAATAATTGTCATAATTTATGGAATTGGTCGAAATGTGTTAACAATAACAGCATCTTGTTTGAAAATGGGATGAGTTGATGATATTAATAATAGTTGCTAATTTTTTAAGAAAGAAGGAAATATCCATGAAATAATTATATAGCGAAAAAATACATTTTTAATTTTAAGTATAGTCGAATTTTCTTTTGTGTTTATATATTTATTTGTTATATGAAAACGTTCGTAATTTTTTATTTTACCTTTTTTTAGCCAATTTGTGACGGCATTACTCCGGAATCTAACGTTGTTGGGACAGCGTCATACGTTGTGATTTTTTGTAAAGGTAGAATTGCCACATCAAGATACACGTAGGACTCCGTTACTGCCACGTCATGGTAAGGCGTAACGCCGTTACGAATTGGCTAGGAAAAATATACAATACATAGTTGCGGACATTTTCATATAACAAAGTAAAATGTTAATAGAAAAGAAAGTTCGATCATACGTAGGGCTACAAACGTATATTTTTCTTTTTTCTTTCACATAGCATTGTCACCTCAACACCTACGTAGGACGTCGTCAAAGTAACGTCAAACTCCGAGATAACACCGTCAAGAATTGATAAAAAAAAATACAATACAAAGTTATGGACATTCTTTATATAATAAAAAAAACTGTGAATACAAAAGAATTATATTTACCAAACCTTTGCTTGTCCGCTTGCGTAAGTGGGATGATGGCAAGACTCGTGGGAATAGGGGCAAAGCCTTGGGTCAGTTGTTTTCTACCCACCAAAAGCAAAAGAAGAGACTTGTCAGTCTATGCTATGCTATGTTCAGTCACATGGCCTCAATATTTTTTTTTACTTTTTTTATTTTCTGTCCTTTTCCTTTACCTAGTTTTTATCTGCGAATATTTATTTATTTTGCCTTCCTATTTTTATTTTTTTCGAAATCCTAAATTTTATTAAATCCAATCCTTTTTGAATTTGAGAATTGAAAGTTCTTCTCGGTTATGGGTTGTGTTTTGTCGGAGTTATGATCCCAAATGTGATTAGTGGAAAAAATAATTCACGAAATAGAGTAAATAGCGTAAAAATTTCTAAAATATAACGTCAAATTCAATAAAATCGATGATCAAAATGTTAAAAATAATAAGGGAAGTAAAATCGACTAAAAGTAAGAGAAGCTCAAGACAATTCTTTGAGCTGTCTAAGAAAAAGCCCAGGTCAATTCCAAAAACATGGACCATTGAGTGAAACCAATTAAATGTCAGTAACTCACGTGGGTGATTCATTTTTAAAATTAGTACAAAACTGATATTCAGGTATTGATCGGTAATGCATTGTCATGTCCAATCATCACTCATACGGTCGATCTGATAAAATATTTGTAAATCTGTAGATGAAATTTAACATCCATGTCAGTCATGGCCTGCCACTTTCAGTCTTTTATTTGGCCGACAAGAAACGACCTATGTTTGTCTGTTTCTGTAAGATGGATTGATGGACGGACGGATGAGCAAACAAGACTCGTGGGTGGTCAAAGTCTTTGGTTCAGTTGGTTTAATAATAATATGCCTATGTGAAGGAAGACAAACTTTTAGTTTGTACTCCCACGCTGGTCATCAAAATCATGTTGACGACGAAATCACAGTACGTCGGATATATTTGGCACCAACTTTATAGTGTCTAGAATGTAGTTCCCAATAACGAAAAGTAGAATGAAAGTGAAACTATACTGATAAAATCAAAATGAATTATAATTGAATTCAACTGCCTACAACCATGAAAGTTACGAAGAACCAAAAGAAACTAAAGCTGGAATGGTGTGGACGTCGTAGGTACCTTACTGGGACTCTCGACTTGCAAAGAGGGCATGGCGAAATCTGGTCTCCGGTGATGGTGTGGCGGAACGTGGATGTGGACAACGATGTTGTACGCGCGCCTTCCGGCCTAGCACGCGCGTGGTGGTTCGGACGACCCGAGAATTCGGAATCGCTCCCCCGAGACCTTACCGATCGACGTCACGACTCGAACGTCGGACGTTATGGAAATGATCCCTTGGTTCATAAATGCGCCTACGGGGCGTTTCACTAATCGTCTACAATTCCTTGTGAAGGAACTAGAGGCGACGAGTGAAAAGCTGCACGTAGGCCTCACTAAGGACCATTCAGGAGGACCCGGGAGCTGCTCGTATTGCCAGTCCCTCATCCAAAAAATGGCTCCGTGAAAAGGTTGTTATTGTTTAACCTAGGTAAACTATTACGGAGTCGCCACTGACTTTATTATGAAAACTGGTTTAAGTCGAAAAACCAGAGTAGGATTTAGGGATTCTTAGTTACTAACTCTTACATCTAACCATGCGAAAAGGTGGCGTTTGCTCCAAAAGTTTGCTTTTGGACCCGATTCAGGCATGACTCCGGACTCATGTCAATATTTTATGGGTGTTGGACCCGATTCAGACTTCTTGGGCCCGAACTCATGTGTATTGATTTAGCAAACAACATGAAACGATAAACCACAGATCAAGAATTTATATCAAAGGGAGCGGGGAAGGGTGGCGACAGTGGGCCGATACACTTACGCCCACGGCCCGTTGCATGTGAAAATAAAAAAAAATCGTTGGCCCGCACCTCCTTCATGCACTTGAGGCCTGCCGATATGGCATGTCATCGACTAAGGCATCATCGATTGAGGCCGCTTTCGGAAGATTCCGTTGTAGTCGATCCCCGCTCGCCACCCGTTTTTGGATGGTCTTCGAGATCCGCCTTGTCGAATACCTCGAAGTTTTCATTTGATTTTTTTCATACATAATAAACGAGAAAATAGTGGTCAAAAAATTTAAATTTTAAACATGTCAAATAATTAGAAATATGGGCACACCATAAATACAATATATTTCAGAAATGTTTTTAATATGAATTATTATATAGACTAAGATTTAACGTGAATTAGCAATTTAAAAAAAAATCAAAATTTGATTTCTACATGAAAGAAATGACCCACACACGCATCAAGTTAAAAGTTTTTGTCTTTACCATGTTTGAAAATGTTGAGGACGTGATATAAAACATATACATCAAGGCAAATTAAAATAAGACCACCCAAATTGTTACCGGAAAGCAATAATAATAATAGTAATAGTAATAGTAATAATAATAATAATAATAAAGTTAAAGGGAACAGACAAAGGAAAAGGAGGACGCTTACCCCTGCAGTTAGAGAGAAAGGCGTTTCAGACGGGGATTCGCCGCCACACGCAAAAGCTATGGTGTCGGACAAAATGAAGAACTACGGCCGCTAAACTCTTCATGAATCTTGGAGTTTGGCTGTCATTCCCTCCAAATCTGCCGAGTATTGTCGTCGGCGTCGGGGAGAGGAGTTGGGTTCAGATCTGGAAGAGCGTCCTGTAAGCTCGGGGAGATGAAGCCACTGACGTTCCTGGCCGCGGTTGTGGCGTGGGTCGCAGGGGATATGCTGGCTGCTGAAACAGAGGATGGCCTTCAGGCACATTGCTAAAGAAGATATAGAGGACGGCTTGGGGCCCCGCTCTAGGGAGTCAAGGAGGGCTTGTCCTCTGCTCTGCGGCTAGAGTGAGTCGCCGTGGTTAGGGCTGCCAAAGCAGGGCGTGTTCGGAAAGATCAAGCTCGCGAGTCGACGTCTGACGGTGCTTTGGGCGTGGGTTGGAGACGACGGAGGTTGATGTGGGCATGGGTAATGCAGGGGTTGGAGGGATTGGTGACGGCGACAGAAGATGGAGTCGAGGTCCTCGGTCAGATTGTTGGGGTCTATTATTTGACTGTGTGTCGTGGAGAATCGACGTCGTCTGGTTTTCTCATCGGTGGAGTCCACAAAGCGATGGGGCAGTGCACCTCCCCTTCAGCTTCTTCGGAATGACTGACATCTTATTTCTGCGCACTTTGAAAAAACAATTAGAACAAAAGAAACATTCCCCCGTCGCTCATGTACGACCGTAGGGAGTCGAGATCGGATTGTCGTCTATTTTTTCTAAACCGAAGGGGGATCGTTGTGGCAATGGGAAGTCAGGGTCGCCTGCTGATGAAGACGATTTTTCTGATTGCTACCGGTGATGAGGGCTTACTCCATTGTTGATGTCGGAGTGTTGTCGTCCGGAAGCTGGGTTTGAGCTGGCGACGGGTTTTCAGTGAATAGCAGGGGTTTCTTTAAGCTTTGGTTGCTGGACCTACCTTGGGGTTGCCGGAAATGGTTACAAGCGGTGAAGGAACTCTGAAGGTCGAAGCTGTGCGTTGGTCTGTAGGTGATGAGGCAACCTCTCTTCTCATTTTTTTTCCCCCAATGATTTACTCCCTCTATCTGTCATGAAGAGATTGTCTGATGCCAAAAATCTCGGGGATGTTGCCCGTTGTCACTGAGAATATCGGTTATGCATGGGTGTGAGGATTTTTTGAAGGTTGAGAATCTCCACTTATTCAAACCTTTGCCGACTAGAATGGTTCTATATTTTTTCTATTGGAGAGATATTCATGGGATATTTTTTAGATGAATGATTACCAACACAATTTAGGGATCTACAGATGCGATGAGGTATGGAAGTTGGTGATGGTGTGACGAAGACAACAAAACTGAAAGCTGAAAATTGGGAACCGAGGGCAAGAGAGCAAGAAAGCTTTGCGACAAACAATGCACTTTTGGCATTAGATAAATGTTAGTTTTTGTTATGGAAGGATCTTCTACTATTTATACCGAATCTTACCCTGCTGACCACTCAATTATCAGCTTGATATTTTCTGCATCTTCCTCTAATTGATAATCGTGGGTCCTAACCTTTCTAATATCCCGAGAATGTCATCAGGTCAGTTTACATTGTAGAGTTGATCAAACCACCCTTATGAATAGTCTATAGATTAATGTTCGGTTGACTGTTGGACTTTAACCACCTCTAGATAGTTGTTTCCCTAAAACACAAGAACATGATCCCTTTTAGTGAGATCACTCAACAACTTCCTTATCCATAATAGATCATGAGACAACAAACCCCCCCAATCACCTCCCATGAATTTCGGAATTAGGGTTTGGTTTGTTATAACTTACCCCATGCTAAAATCCTGTTAATATTTTTTTGATGATGAACCATATAGAACCTTGCCTCTATATTCTACAGAAGCATGTCTTATACGCTATAGGAGGTGCGCCTGTAATTTATAGGAGCTCGTGCTGTACGTTACAAAAGGTTACTGTAAGGGGAACGTTCTGTAAGTGAAATCATTACATTAATTAAAGGAATGATGTGTGAAAATATTTTTGCAATGCCAAAGGACTAACTACTGACTTTGGTAAATATGGAAATTTATTTTCATAAATTTATTTTTATTTATCTAATTAATTAATTAATAATAGATAATATAAAAGAGAATATTCTTTTGAAATATTGTCAATTATATCTTATCTGATTATTGTTAATCAGACGTAAATTTCTTATAAAAGAAATGATGAAATAATATCTTCTCATTTTGGGAATAATATATTTCTCACCTTGGAAGGTTCTATAATAACCTTATGTAAGTTAAAGAGCGTCCACATTCATTTGTATTTTGATATTGACGAAACTCATTCAACTTTTCACTAGTGATAACGTCCAGGACCATGTGTAATCATATTTGGACGAATTCAACTAGATTAGGAACTAGATCAAGGATTATTTCCTTTTATAGAAGGTTACACGTCTGCAGAACCTTCTGACCTGTTACTTGCTGGGCATGAAATCAATCATTCTTTGATTGATTCCCAACGGCCACATGATAGACATTATGCTGCCACAATATGGAAGTTATCTCATGTGGTTTATATGATTATTAAGCTAACAAATCATATGTTTTCTTTGCAGCAAGATACTTTCCATCTACAGCAGCCCGGCGTCCTGTAAACTATTAGCCTAATTTATATTCGTTTGTGCAAACGTAGAGAACGAGAGGAAGAATGGCTTAGCTCACGCACAATGTGTGCGGGCCAACTTTCAATTAAATAAACCCCAGCTATGAATGACTAGGGAAAATTACAAAGAAAAGGAAGGTGATTAGGGGCCTTACTATACATGCCCACTCACCAAATACAGAAGATACAATGCCAAAAATAGATTAGGAAGGCTATCTTTGACACCCCCCGCAGTCACAGCGGGAGGTTCGCGAACGCAGAGACTGGAGCGAAAATCCTCAAAGAGTTGAACCGGCAATCCCTTTGTCATGATGTCGGCGAACTGGTGCGAAGACGGCACGTGAAGAACACGAACTTGTCCAAGGGCGACCTTTTCTCGAACGAAGTGGATGTCGATCTCAATGTGCTTCGTGCGCTTGTGTTGCACAGGGTTGGCCGACAGGTAGACGGCGCTGACGTTGTCGCAGAAGACCACCGTGGCGGAGGGGAGAGAGATGTGAAGCTCTCCAAGGAGTTGACGGAGCCAACAGGTTTCAGCTACAGCGTGGGCGACGGCGTGGTACTCGGCTTCTGCGCTGGAGCGGGAGACAGTGGCCTGGCGCTTGGAGGACCAAGAGACCAGATTGTCGTCGAAGAAGACGCAGTAACCAGAGGTGGAGCGCTTGGAGTCGGGGCAGCCGGCCCAGTCAGCGTCGGTGTAGGCCGTGAGCGAAGATGACGAAGAGGCCTGAATGAACAGGCCAAGGTCCAGCGAGCCCTTGACGTAGCGAAGAACGCGCTTAACCAGGGCCATGTGAACATCCCGCGGGGCATGCATGTGAAGGCACACCTGCTGGACCGCATAGGCGAGGTCGGGGCGGGTGAGGGTGAGTTACTGCAGCGCCCCGGCGAGACTGCGGTACTCGGTCGCCTCGGCGTAACGGAGAGGAACTCCGGCAGAGGCGGAGAGCTTGGGCTTGGAGTCAACGGGAGTAGCCGTGGGATGGCACTCTGCCATGCCTGCCCGTTGTAGAAGATCAACGGCATACTGCCGTTGAGAGAGGTGGAGACCAGCAGCGGTTCGATCAACTGAGATGCCGAGGAAGTGGTGGAGAGCACCGAGGTCCGTCATGGCGAACTCGTCATGAAGACGAGCCGAGAGGTGGCGGAGGAGACTCGTCGAGGAGGCCGTCAAGATGATGTCGTCGACATAGAGAAGCAGGTAGGATATGTCGGTGCCGCGTCGGTAGACGAACAGTGAGGTATCGGAGACAGACGGGCGAAGCCGATGGAGCGGACGTAGGTGGCGAAACGTTGATACCATGCGCGTGGCGCCTACTTGAGGCCGTTGAGAGACTTGTGAAGGTGACAGACGTGGTCGGGCTGGTAGGGATCGACAAAGCCAGACGGTTGTTGGCAGTAGACCGTTTCGTCGAGGTTGCCGTGGAGGAAGGCGTTCTTGACGTCAAGTTGATGAATGGGCCATGACTTGCCAGCGGCAATGCTGAGGACGAGTCGGATGGTGGCAGGCTAGACGACGGGGCTGAATGTTTCGTCGTAGTCGATGCCGGGCTGCCGAGAGAACCCTCGAACGACCCACCGGGCCTTGTGACGGGCGAGGGAGCCGTCTGCATGAAATTTGTGCCGGTAAACCCACTTGCCGGAGACAACGTTCGCACCAGGAGGCCGCGGCACGAGGGTCCACGTTTTGTTATGGATGAGAGCCTCATACTCGTCACGCATGGCCTGAAACCACTGCGGGTCGTGAAGAGCCGTGCGATAGGTCTTCGGGAGAGGAGACGCCGTTGGAGAAGAGGAAGCAGATAGGTTAAGTCGGTCAATCGGTTTGACGACGCCGGCCTTGGCACGTGTCATCATCGGGTGAGGACCGGCCGCTAGCCCCAGGCGATGGCGGTGGTGGCGGGCCGCCGGGCGGTGGGCCAGTGGGGGAGGCTACTGTCTGGGCGCCCGGGCAGTCGACCCCGATCATCTCGGGAAGCCCACAAGGCTGACACGGTGAGGAAGGCGATCCCGAGGCTGCAGACGGGCCATGTGGGGCAGATGCGATGAGGTCGTAGGGAGCGCGTGTGTCGATGGGCGGAGGGCTGCACATGGCTGCGCGACGGGCGAAGGCTCGAAGTCATCGACCAGGAAGTCCATCGCCGAGGAGGGTGGCACCGAGGCATCTGTTGAAAAGGGAAACACAGCCTCGTCGAAAATAACATGGCGAGAGGTGTAGACACGGTTAGTGGAGCGATCAAGACACCGAAAACCCTTTTGGTAGGAGGAATAGCCAAGGAAGACACACGCCGTAGAACGGGGAGCAAGTTTGTGAGGAGTGGTGGCGGAAAGATTGGGATAGCATGAGCAACCGAAAACCCGAAGGTTGGATAAATCCACCGGGGCACCAAAGAGCTTTTCAAAGGGGGTGAGAAAACCGATGGGTTGGGACGGCCGTCGGTTGAGCAAGTATGTGGCGGTGGCTAGAGCCTCGGCCCAATTGGACGGAGCCATGGAGGCTTGGAGGAGAAGACAACGAATAACATCGTTTGTGGTGCGAATGGATCGTTCGGCCGTGCCGTTTTGCTGGGAGGTGTATGGGCAGGACGAGCGAAGAAGAATACCGTGGGTATTGAGGAAGGAGAGAACAGCGGAGTTGATGAACTCGCGACCGCTATCTGTTTGGAGACATTGGAGAGGAAGCTGGAACTGCGTATGAACGTAGGGGACAAAGGTCTGAAAAATGGAGAGCACATCAGACTTATTTCGAAGAGGGAAGGTCCAAAAGTAATGTGAAAAATCGTCGACAATGATCAAGTAATAGCGAAACCCAGAATTACTCAAAATAGGTGATGTCCATAAATCACAATGTAACAACTGAAACGGGGCAGTAGAGACACTATGAGAACGAGTAAAGGAAAGTTTGACAGGTTTACTCAACCGACATGCATGACAACTAGGGCTAAAGGTATTTAGAGGAATGGCAGAACGCTTTTGTAGATGAAGGACAGCGTCCCGGCCAGGATGCCCCAAACGGCGGTGCCACACGGTGGAAGGCGATGAAGTCGACAGGAGGGCGTGCGGCGAAGAGGCTGGGATGGTGTAGAGGTCGCTAGAGCTATTGAAGCAAAGAATCACGGTCCCCGAACGTAGATCCTTGATGGAAAAACCATGAGAGTCAAATGTAACGGAACAGAAATTGTCCGTGTAAGTTTGCGAACGGAAATAAGATTTTGTATGAGAGAGGGAACAAGGAGGACATCATTAAGGGCATAGGAAGAGGAAGGAGTAGTGAGAGAAGTATTGCCAACACGAGAAACCGGGATCGAGGTGTAGATATGAGGTTGAACCTTATGCTTTCGTCCAGGTGTAGATATGAGGTTGAACCTTGTGTAAGATATCATCGGAGAGCTTGAGGGGCTTATGCAGGGATGCGATGTGCATCTGGGATGCTTGTCTGGTATTCCCGAAGACCAATTGGTACGGCGGACTGTGAGCGAGCTGGGCTAACGGCATGGGCTATGAGGAAAAATGAGAAAGAAGAGGAAGAGGCCGGAGGAGAAAGGAAGGCACAGACTAACTTGGGCTGTGAACCAGGATGAGAAAAAGGCTGAAGAGGGATAGCATCAGTATAGCATTTGTTTACGAGGATAAGGATGCAATTGGAGTGAGGTTGGTTAGGCTGTTTGTACAGCGCAGTTTGTTGAGAGGGAATATAGGAGTATCTGGGTTAGTTAGAGGAGAACTCTTGGCTGTATAAAGCAGTACCGAATCCGTTTGTAATTAGTGTGTAGATTTAATGAAACAGTAAAGTTTTTCCCATTCTATCTGCATCTTTTTTGCTCTGTTTTCTTTGCCTTCCCGACTCACATGGTATCAGAGCGGGTGCGGCTTGGTTGAGCTGCGGAGGATGGAGCTAATGAGCATCGATAGTCAGCAATCACCATATCATGTGAATGCAGCAGATCTGCAAGCTGGAGTCATAGTGTCTCCAGAGCTGTCAGAGGGCAACTATGCAGCTTGGAGGCGTTCCTTCGAGCTTGCGGCATCAATAAAAAATAAGGCAGGTTTCCTAGATGGGTCGATTCCTAGGCCTGCAGAAGACAGTGAACTATTGCCCGCGTGGAAGCGGTGTGATGACCTGGTGCGGTCGTGGCTGCAGAAGTCGGTATCTCCTGCAATTGCCACGATTATCTTCTATCTCCACACTGCGCGGGACATTTGGCTGGAGCTGCAAGAACGATATGGAGAGACGGACGATTCACGAATCTGTCGGCTGCAACTTCAATACCATTCGCTAGTGCAGGGAAGTAAATCTATCTCAGCCTTTTATAATGAGTTGCTGGGGATTATGAGAGAATTACGAGAATATAGGCCGTTTCCGAAGTGCAAGTGCAGGAAATGCGACTGTGGCTGGGAGAAGGCATATGCGGATGAACTGCAGAAGGACATGGTTTACAAGTTTCTGAACGGCTTGAATCGGGAGTATGGAGCACTGAGAAGTCAAATTCTGCTCAGGAAGCCATTTCCTACACTAGGCAAGGCGTACAACATACTCCAAAGAGAGGAGATGCAGTAGGCAGCAAAAGAAGAAGAAATGTCTTTGTTTGGAAATTCAATTGCAGCCATAGCAAGGGCTGGGAAGAGCCCAGAAACAGCAACACCATTGGATCATAATAGGGTGTTGGCCTTCATAGAGAAGAGGAGGCTTAGGACAGAGATACTCTGCGAGCACTGTGGGAAAAGGGGGCATCTGAAGAGCAAGTGTTACCAGCTGATCGGCTTCCCACCGAACCAGATGTTTGGAAGAGGTAGAGGCGGCCAAAATTCTCTAAAGCCGACGGGGATGACAGGGAACAGGAGGATGACCAACATGGTAGACACCAGAGTCCAACAACTTCCAGATGCTAAACAACCCCCCCAACTTGCTCTGTCGAATGCTCAAATTCAGAAGTTATTGACTTTGCTCAGTATGGATAACTCTAGCCAAAATACAGCTCACCAGGGACAGACTTCCAACTCCTCCTTTCCCCTTGAAACTATCAATCATGCTGATAACTTTGCAGGTACCCTGATATTAACTTTTAACAGGGTAACAGACCAAATTGAACAAAACACCTCCTGGATTGTTGACACGGGAGCCACAGACCATATTACCTGTTCACTTACCTTGTTTGAATCGTTTCGTAAGCTAACATCTCCACTGCAGATCCGGCTACCAAACAGTGCGAGTGTCCTAGCAACTCACATAGGAACCATCAAACTCAATGGCAACCTAACTCTAGAAAACACTTTATTTGTTCCTTCGTTTCACTTCAATCTGCTTTCTGTTAGTAAATTGGTTACGGATAGCAAAACTTGTGTCATTTTTTCACAGAACTACTGTCGTATACAGGACTTACACAACAAGATGACGATTGGACTGGCTGAGCGAGAAGACAACCTGTTTGTGCTCAAGAAGATATCTGGGAATGGACAAAACTATGCTGCTTCACAAGTTAGACTCGCAGCCACTTCCTCTGACAACCAAAACCCACTCACTTCCGATCCGTCTGCACAACATGTCACTTTAGATGCTTTTGATCTTTGGCATATGCGGCTTGGACATGTGCCTTCATCAAAACTTTCCTCTTTACAGACAATGGATCCTTCCATTACTCTACTGTCAAATAATGCCTGTTCTGTTTGCCATGAAGCAAAACAAAAACGTCTGGTTTTTCCTGTTAGTGCCATCAAAACTTCTCATCCTTTTGACTTGATTCACTGTGACATATGGGGGCCGAATGCGGACTTTGCATTGCATGGTTATCGTTTCTTCCTGACCATTGTTGATGACTACACACGGGTGACATGGATTTTCCTGATGCATTCCAAGTCTGAAGTAAAAACTTTGTTATGTGATTTTTACCAATTTGTCAACACTCAGTTTAATACAAAAATCAAGGCGTTACGCAGTGACAATGGGAATGAGTTTCATCTGTCTAGTTTTTACAGGATGCATGGCATTATACATCTTGCGTAGCCACACCACAACAAAATGGTGTGGTAGAGAGGAAACATCAGCATTTGTTGCAGGTCACCAGAGCTCTTTTATTTCAAGCGCATTTACCTTCCAAATTCTGGGGATATGCTCTGTTGACTGCCACGCATATTATTAATAGGCTACCAAGCAAAGTTTTACTTGGTTCTACACTATACGAAAAACTGTTTCATAAAAAACCATCATTACATCACATGCGTGTCTTTGGTTCATTGTGTTTTTCGTGCACCTTGCAATCTGATCGGAAGAAGCTCGATAAGAGGGCAAGAAAGTGTGTTTTTATTGGTTATCCCTTTAATGTGAAAGGTTATCTTCTGTTTGATGTTGTTACTGAACAGATTTTCGTTTCAAGGGATGTTTACTTTTATGAAACTATTTTTCCATTTAAGGACCCTGCTATCATCCAGTCTTCGTCTCCTTCTTCACTAGTCCTTCCTACTCTAAATTTTTTCTCTGACCCTTCTTCTGATGCCATTCCTTACGCAACTGCACATACCCCTCAGCCTATTACCTCAGATATTCCAGTGTCTTCTCTTCCAGATACCTCTGATTCCTAATCACAAGCTGACACATGCGGAAGGGGGAGTGCTAGCTGATGTCTCTGCATATAGACAGCTTGTGGGACGATTGATCTATCTGGGGATTACGCGGCCGGACTTAGCTTATACGGTGCATGTTCTTGCTCAATTCATGGACAAGCCAGAGCAAAAACACTGGAATGCGGCAGATATGGTACTAAAGTACCTAAAAGGAACACCGGGGAAGGGTGTGTTCTTCTCGAGTTGAGCGGAAGCGAGGTTGCAGGCCTTCTCGGATAGTGACTGGGGGGGTTGTGTGATGAGTAGAAAGTCCACCACTGGTTATAGCATATTTCTGGGGGATTCTCTCATCAGTTGGCGTTCGAAGAAACAGAGCACGGTTTCGCGAAGCTCTACCGAAGCCGAGTACAGGGCGATCGCCACTGCTACAGCGGAGGTAATTTGGTTGAAAGGTTTAATGACAGATATGGGAGTCACAACGGTGCAGCCCATCACACTATACTGTGATAACAAATCGGCCATTTATATCAGTAAGAACCCGATGTTCCATGAACGCACTAAACATCTAGAGATCGACCTGCACTTTGTGCAAGAAAAGGTGGAGGATGGAGTCATTCGGTTGGTTCATGTGAAGACTGATTATCAATTGGCAGATATGTTTACCAAGGCCTTACATCCGGGGAGGTTGAAGATTCTGCTTGGCAAGATGTGAGTCAAAGATATTCACAACTCCCATCTTGAGGGGGAGTGTGAGCGAGCTGGGCTAACGGCATGGGCTATGAGGAAAAATGAGAAAGAAGAGGAAGAGGCCGGAGGAGAAAGGAAGGCACAGACTAACTTGGGCTGTGAACCAGGATGAGAAAAAGGCTGAAGAGGGATAGCATCAGTATAGCATTTGTTTACGAGGATAAGGATGCAATTGGAGTGAGGTTGGTTAGGCTGTTTGTACAGCGCAGTTTGTTGAGAGGGAATATAGGAGTATCTGGGTTAGTTAGAGGAGAACTCTTGGCTGTATAAAGCAGTACCGAATCCCTTTGTAATTAGTGTGTAGATTTAATGAAACAGTAAAGTTTTTCCCATTCTATCTGCATCTTTTTTGCTCTGTTTTCTTTGCCTTCCCGACTCACACGGACCTTGTGTTCCCTGGCCTCGTTGGATTCGGAGCGGATTCCACCACAAGAAGTACATGACCTTGGTGAAAGCTGCAAGAACAAAATATAAGTATTGTTAATATATTATTTAAGTGTAAAAAAAGCACTTCCTTTAGTGTAGAAGTTGATTTATGTTATCTAAATAATATAGAAAGTGGTTTAGGCCTCATAAGTAGTGTTTTGTGTACTAAATCTATCACTTATATCCATTATCTCTATTGCAGAGACAAGCACATGTATTATAGAAGCTAAGTTACAACAAAGCGTGCTTATATTGATGACGATTTCCTTGTTGGAAAACGTTTCTTATACGACCACTTGGGGATAATTATCCTACATGAATTAATGTTAATTCTTATTGAATTAACTTATAATGTAAGTCCAGGTTCAATCATATGACTGGCTTGCTTGCAAGTTCACTCCTTGGTTGTTTTGGAAATATATTTGAAAATACATCTTTAGATATGTTTCATTATGAAAATTGACAATGTTTTTATAAGGTTAAAATAAAACTAGAGATGAGAACGTTTCATGATAAGAAAATGAGTAATCCCAAATCCAATTCTATATATAGAAAGTACTAATTTTGTTGAAAAAGAATACAACCTTTGTGTAAAATATATTATCCTTGACCGTAAGCTTAATTTGTTGATTACATATTTGATCAATCAAGGATTATTAGTGTTTTTTGAAGCTAATTTGTAGGAGCAAATTGTGGAATACAACGGCGTGAAATTATCTAGTTGTTGTAATCAATTTGAGTAAGCTTCGGTCAACCTCAAGCATAAATCCAAGGCTAAACTGAGACTTCAAAGTTGTCGTTCCTCCTGAAAGCTTGCCGAAAAGTCTTGAGTCTTCACTGGTTCAAAAGCTTCCGAGCGTCTTTGTTCTTTCATCGAGTCAATTACCTCTTCGAGAGAGAGTCTTGTGTAACTGCAGGTTGTTTTATGGTCCTTGTTTGTTTGTATTGGGAGTTAGTCACATGGGAAGGTGTGCAAAGGAAGTCATAGGACAGGCGGGTCTTAGCAAGTGGTGTGGTATTGTAAGAGAAGAAGCCATGGGTGTAGTGAGGAGTTGTGCCGGAGTCATCCACGTGAGGGCGCGTTCAAGTGAAGTCGCGAAGAAGGAGTCTTTGTGCGTGTATTGTGGCAGTCGCCAGAGTAAAAGCCACATGTGCAATGGAGAGCTGAGTCGGAGTTAGTCACGGTGCGACCGTGCAAGTGATAGTTAGTTATGGTGTGCCCGTGCAGGATTTGTTAGTCACATTTTGGGAAAAGTGTGTATCTGTACTCTCCTGTTCTTACATCTAGTGAATACACCCAATTGGGGTGGAGTGGTGGGAGAGTGGATGTTGGCATTGCTTGTCTAACTACTATAAATCTTGTGTGTTGTCCAATATTTCATAAGCTAAGAATCATACACACAAAAAGAAAAAATAACTAAATTCTCACCTTTAACCAAACAATGACTCGAGCGAGGAAGTTGGAAAATTCGATTCGATTACACTAAGAGGGAAGGAGAATTATAGTTGAAGTCCAATTAAGGATGTTTAACTCCATTTCAACAAACCCGACAGCAGAAGAAAACTTCTGTAAAATAGAATTGGAGGGACAGGTTTATGAAAGACGAGACATACGAATATGATTTTCATTTAATTTGATGGACGCAAGGATATTTATAGTGGTTTGATAATTTGCTAAGTCCACTCTCACCCAAAATTTAGATGGTTATAACTAAACCATAACCTAGTAATGATTACAAAAGGTGATATGAGATCAACTTGTACAGCATTGTCCAAAAGGTTCTGTACCAGAGGTGGCATTCAACCTTCTACATTACAGACCAGGAGGTTCTTCACCAGAAGTGACACGTTACACGCATTAACGTGACTAACAAAATGTTTGGATGTTTCCCTCTAACGGTGTCTTCCCCTACACAGCTCCTCATTGCCAGTTCTGTTGCGCAATCCCCTTGGGAAAACGACTTCGTGGCGTGACCCACGCGTGCTCGTAGAGAACCCGACGTAAGCAGACAACAAACCTGTCCAAGGATGCTTCACAAGAAATGCGCAACCGCATCGAGATAGTGACTATGTGGCAACCCTACGCAAGCACGTAGCAAGCCCTATGCAAGCACGCAACAAGCGCTACTATTCGCGGACGAAACACGTCGCGATATATCGGGGACTCAAGGTGTCGAAAATAAATGTGGTCGCCAATAAAGTAAATGAAAGAAAGAAGAAGCAGGAATTCACTAAGTACAAAAAGAAAGACTTACAGCGATTGCACAACACTTGAAACGATTACAAACAGATAAGTTGACAATCAAGCAGCCCTTCGGGGTCATAGAATGATTGTCGAGTGTTTACAACCGATCGGGGTTGACTTATTTATAGACACTAACTAATAACTGTCGGCCGATGCACATTTAACACATGCAAATTATATTAAACCTAACTATCATCTATTTGGTGAGACTTGGGGAGAGCAAAAATTTCGGTATACTGATTCCAGTCCCGAATTTTTAAAATTTCTGGATTTCGGAATCGGTATTTCGGTATTTGGGATCGGGATGGGGAGTACGTTTTTGTTAAAATGGTATTTGGTATTGGGATCAGTATTAGAAAAATAAAACTCGGTATTTAACAAATACAAAATTTTTATAGGCTAACACAATTTGGGCCCCCATTTAACAAAAAACCAATAGGTCGAACCCATGAATCCCAACAATTACCTCTTCTTCTTCTGCTCCCATGTCTGCAATATAACACCAATGGCACATTGAGTTGATTTTTTTTTTCGATTTTGTATCTAAAAAACAATTTTCAATTTTTTTAATAAATTCCGACACTACATGATTAATTGTTGGTGTAAATTGTGCAACTTAATGGTTCGAACTGTGTAGTAAATGTTTACTCTCATGCTTGAAGGTAATAAAAATTCGGTAATTTGGTAAATATCGAATTACCGAAATAAAATTCAGTAATTTATTGAAGTACCGAATTATAAATTTGGAATCGGGATCGAGATCTAAAGTTTTGAGGTCTTTAAAATTCGGTATTTCGGTAATTATTGTTTCAAAATACCGAAATAACGAATGCACACCCTTAGGTGAGACGACTCGACCGTCGATGCTTCATAAATACTAAACCTATGAGCATCGAGCTTGAACCTCGTCGTCCCTTTTCGATACTTAAGATCCTCGATTGAGCCTCCTCTTCAAATATCTTCACCATCGATCTTTGCTCCTTCAACCAGCTCCCATGCTAGTGTCGATTCTTGTCCCAACAGCTACTTCTGCATCGTTGATTGAACACCTCCTAAGTTCTGTCGATCTCGGCTTCCTTCTAAGCCCATCACATAAGGCCCAAGATGATGTTTACTATGTAAACACCTACACAAGTAGACAACAACCTTGGTCCTAAGTTCCAGTACACACAAAACGCACCATGGAAGACGATCAGTCCTCACCTTCTGTGCTCCTAGAGCATCTACCCTTCTCTTTGGCCCACTACACGTTGGCCACGCTAGCTACCAGCTGCACGCCTCCACCAACGTCTCCAGGAGCCTCCAACCATGAGTTCCTCATGGCCCCCAAGTCACTTTCCACAAGACTTCACCGACGCTATAACCTTATGCAGCTCACTTCCCATCCCGTGTGAGACTAACTCATGCAAACAAACTCATACAAGCTCTCATCACACTACCACGTCTGATATGATGTACAATTTATTACAATACATTACACCAGCTAAAGACTCTTATTCTACATAATTCAAAAACTAAGAATGTAAAATAAGGATAACCAGATAAGGTTCTGCACAGGAAAAATAGATTATATATTATTAGTTTTCCAAATATTCAAAATTCTTCACTCCGACCAATATTCATTGGGAATTCAAAATCATATCAATATGATTATGATTTGATAAGATTCCTAAGAGTAATGCGTTACAGAAGACTCTGGACTAAACTGATTGGAGATATTAAAAAAATTATTTCCAAAATCGTTTTCCCTCAATTCAAGACATAAATACATTTAATATGGACGATTGGGATGAGTAGTTACTCAAACAATTCCCTTTAGTTTGGATAATAAGGATCCACAAGGTTACAAAAGGTTTGATAGAACCTTTCCATAAATATGTAATATAATTTCTTCAATGGAAATTAATTCCTATTGTGATTATTTGGTAGCATAATCCATGGATTTATATCAGACTAATATCTCGATCGATTTCCTTTTAATTTCGTAACTAAATATCTCAACATGAGTAGCTTCTGTAGTGTATGTAGATGGATGACTTCTATTTCTCAGAAGATCAAAACTCATAATCAAAACCAATTCAACAATCTCCCCCTCTTTGATGATGACTAAACATTCATCGTTGAGGGAAATATTTTTGCAAATAACACCCCTTGACTCTCCCTAGATAGGTGCGAATACGAGTATTCTAATTTATAGAACCATACGGTTTTTGTTTAATAGAGCATATAAGCTTCTGTTCTAAAAATAAGTTGTTCACAGAGCACAAAGCTTTTATGATGTACAGAGCGTGAAGCTTCAATATTTTAACCCAACAAAAATGATGAGCTTTCACTTTTGCACTCATAACAAAGGACCATAAGCTCACGATTCACATTCCCTATAGAAGGTTGATTATGAGTTGTACGTCTCATATTCTTCTATACCCTAGAAGTTGTAGAAAATCAAAGATTTTTCTACAACTACCAAATATAGAGCAAAGTTCTCCCCTTAAACACAAATTCGCCCCCTTTTTATCACATAAAAAATAGGTGAAAGAAAACTGATAAGAAGAGAAGATTTCTGCATAAGGTATGACATTACATATAAAGCCAAAGTGTGGAAGGTAGAGTCCAATCTTGCAGAAGGTAAGACAAAAAATTCAAATCCAACATGCAGAGGTGTGTCTACAAATGACACTTATTACAACAAAACCATTAGACCATGAAAATCAGTTTTTGGTTTAAAGAACATAAAGTTCAAGCAACACATGAGATCACTCTGCATAATCAAAAGGGATCTCATCAGTGTTGTCGCGTTGAAGCTTTTCCTGGCGTTCCACCGTGGGAGTCAAATCCAAGACTAGTTCCTGGAGATCGTAGATGTCTTCCCCATTAATCACAGCTTGTTGTTGTATATCTTTAAGGAGTTCAGGTTCGAGATGAGAGACCCTTCATTAGATGATATGGGTCGTCTCTATGCTACAGATGCTTTAACTGCAAAGGCTCGAGCAGAAGGTGCAACCGCATCCTTTCTGTTCCAAGCTTCTCCTGTACAGAGGAGAGTGAAAATGAAGTCGTAGAACATTTAACCTTCTATGTAGCTCCTATTTCAGAAAGCTTATAAAACTTATTTGGAAAATATATTTTGATAATATATTTCTTGTTCTCAGCTTCAAAGCATATTTTAGAGCCTTATTCAAATTTAAATTCGTGTTTAGGTATACAATTTGTTATACCTTCTGTTGAGTAGCATATATAGGACTCGTAGTGAAATGTACAAGATACGGGTTGGCAAGGAATAAATGACTATAATACTGAAATGAAGGGGGATGTCACCATGGACGCGAAATGGAGTGACGTGGGAATGGTCGGAATGGTAGAAGATGAAACATGATGGTTGAATGGCTGGGTATAAAAGGATAGGTTGAGATTAATCCCAACGGATACAGATACACCACTGTGAAATAAGACTCGGATACAACTCGCCAGTCACATGGATACAGACGCACCACCGTGAACAAGAACGAGGGCGAGGAACAACACGGAGGATACAAGCACACGACCACTGATTGATACACTCTACTCAATCTGCACTTGGAAACCACCAAATGAAGAACGAGGTTGAAAGAGAATCCACTGCTTCGGATAGAAAGAAAAATGTCTAATCTAGGTTTAAAAGTTCGAATAATAATATGCTTTTCAACTCTTACAATGCAAGGTCATATATAGACTGCCCATGGAAAGACAATAAAGCAAACGAAATAAAAGATAAAGGAAATAAAATAAAATAAAGGAAAAGATCAGAAAATGAGGAAAGGAAATATATTATTTCCTCCCGACAAGATCTAAAAAGATAGTGGAGCAGGGTAGTGGAGTAGGCGTGACTTTTGGGGTGCAAGTTGTCATACTTGAGCTATCAAATCGTAACCGTTCTTTGGGCTATTGTCGCCTGGTTGGCTTTCGTCGCCTGAGAGTCGTGTCGCTCAGTGCTCCTCGTCGCCTCGCTTACTCATTGATCAGCAGGTTGAGGCCTCCAGTAGGGGACGTTGGTGGAGATGCGGGCGAAGCGACAACCGTCCTTATATCATCCTCCCCTTGTTGAAGAGAGTTTGTTCTCAAACTCGCATCATCATCATCCTCGTACGAAATGAGGTCCTTCACATTGAAAGTGGCAGAAACGCCATACTCTTCAGGGGGACCGATCTAGTAGGCGTTGTCGTTGATGCGCTCGATAATCTTGAAAGGGCCTTCAGCTCGAGGCATTAGCTTGTTCCACCGCCTTGCGGGAAATCGTTCCTTCCTCAGGTGAACCCACACTAAGTCTCCTGGCTGAAAAACCTTCGCTCTCTTATCGCGATTTGCTCTCTCCTGATATAGAAGATCAGACTTTTTGATCTGAGCACGAATCTTCTCATGGAGCAATCTCATCTCCTTAACGCGCTCCTAGGCATCTTGTCTGGTTGTCTTTACACTTGGTAAAGGCATTAGATCCACAGGAATTGTAGGATTGAGGCCATATACTACCTCAAAGGGTGAGGACTTGGTTGTTGAACTCGGGCCTCCAATGTAGGCGAACTCAGCATGAGCAAGCTTCACATCCCAATCCTCTTGGTTCATCGACACCAAGGTTCGAAGAATTGCAGCCATGGTTTGATTAACAACCTCTTTCTGTCCGTCGGTGTGCGGATGATACGCCGTGCTAAAGACGAGCTTAGTTCCCAGCTTGTGCCACGTCTTCCAAAAGTAACTTAGGAACTTCACGTTGCGATCTGATATGATCGACATGGGTATTCCATGCAACCTTAGCACTTCTTGAAAATATAAATCCGCTACGTTGGTTGCATCATCCGTCTTCTGGCAGGGAACGAAGTGTGCCATCTTCGAGAATCTATTGGCCATAGCCATGATCGAATCCTTCCTTCGCTGCATCCTGGGTAATCCTAACACAAAATCAGGACTAACATGTTCCCATCGTCGCTCAGGAACTGGAAGTGGAGTATACAATCCTTGGGTTGGAGTCGGCTCTTCGCCTAGTGGCAGATAGCACATCTCGAGAGAAGACTCCTCACTTACTTCTTCATTTGAGGCTAATAGAAATTCTCATGAGGCATCGACAATGTCTTGTCGACTCCAAAATGTCCAGTGATTCCTCCTCCATGGACTTCCCGAATGAGTAGCTCTCGCGTCGAACTCCTGGGAATGCACAACTTGATGTCGTGAAAGAGAAATCCATTCACCTGATGGAATCGATCAATCGCCTAGGTGGTGCATTGGGCGAAGACTCCTCCAAAATCTTTGTCGCCCTGATATAGATCCTTCAGGTACTCAAAACCAATGAGCTTAGTCTCCATTGCAGACAACAAAACCATCTTCCTCGAAAGGGCATCCGCAACTACATTCTTCACTCCGGATTTATGCTTGAACACAAAGGTGAAGGATTGAAAAATTTCGACTCACTTCACATGTCGCCGATTAAGCTTGTGCTTACCATTGATGTATTTGAGAGCTTCATGGTCAGTGTGTAGCATGAACTCTCTAGGCAGCAGGTAGTGGCTCCATGTCTCCAATACTCGAACGATAGCTAGGAACTCCTTGTCGTACGTCGAGTAATTAAGTTTCGCCCCATTGAGCTTCTCGCTATAGTAAGCGATGGGTCTCCCTTCCTGCATCATCACTCCTCCTATTCTAACTCTGGATGCGTTGCATTCAACTTCGAACATCCTCGCAAAGTTAGGTAAGGCGAGAACAGGTGCTTCGCTTAGACACTCTTTCAGTCGTTTGAAACTAGCTTGTGCGGGTGAAGTCCACTCAAACTTCTCTCCTTTGAGACACTCAGTGAGAGGAGTTGCGATTGAGTTGAAACCTCGGATGTCTCCTGTAGAGCGACGCTAAGCCATGGAAGCTTCGAACGTCGTTGAAACTTCTTGGCACTTACCACTCCTTGATCGCTTCGATCTTGCTTTCGTCAACCTGGACTCCTTCACTTGACGCTACGAAACCAAGGAATACTAGACTAGGTTGAAAGAACTCACACTTCTTGAGATTCCCATATAGCTTCTCGTCGCGAAGTGTGTGAAACACTGTGCGAAGGTGTTCAACATGTTCGAAGAGACTACTGCTGCAAATAAGAATGTCGTCAAAGTAGACAACCACAAACTTCCCCATGGATGGTGGCAAGACATGGGTCATTAGTCGCATAAATGTGTTGGGCGCGTTCGACAAACCAAAGGGCATCACCAACCATTCGTACAATCTGTACTTGGTCTTGGAGGCTATCTTCCACTCATCGCCTTCCTTCATTCTGATATGGTGATAACTACTTCGCAAGTCTACCTTTGAAAACACCTGCGCTCCATGCAACTCATCCAACATGTCATCTAGTCGAGGAATAGGAAAACGATACTTCACCGTTATCTGGTTGATCGCTCGACTGTCCATGCACATTCTCCATGTGCCATCCTTCTTAGGCACCAATATAGCTTGAACTGAGTGCGGGCTCGAGCTCTCTCGTACCAAACCTTTTTCCAGTAACTCATCGACCTGCCGTTGAAGTTCTTTCGCTTCCTCGGGATTGCATCAATAAGCTGGTCGGTTGAGTAAGGAAGCTCCTGGAACCAAATCGATTTGGTGCTGAATACTTCGCAAAGGTGGTAGCTCAACGGGTAACTCTTCAGGGAGCACATCGTTGAACTTCTTGATTAAACCTTCCGCGTGCGGATGTTCCAACGACTTATCCTGGGCTGCTTCGACTAGAACTAAAAAGTAAATATCCTCGCTTTCGTGCATCACCCGAATCAACTCCATTCGCTTAATCTCTTGAGCGGGCGACGGGTTGATAGGTGCTTCACCTAGCTGGGCGGTTAAAGGCATCAGGGTGATTTTTTTCTCGTCGACGCTGACGGAATATGTAATACAATACCCGTCATGCCGTGCGCGTCGATCGAATTGCCACGGTCTTCCTAGGAGCAAATGATAAGCATCCATCGGAATCACATGGCAAACGATTTCATCCATGTAGATTTTCCAATCGAGAAGGGGACTCGAGCTTATTGCGTCACATGTACATCACTGTTCTTGCTGAGCCATTGTAGGCGATAAGGATGGGGATGTGGTGTTTCGGGCAATTTGAGTTTTTCTATCACGGTTCTAGAGACCGCGTTGGTGTAACTTCCGCTGTCTACAATCACCAAACAAACTTTATCCTTAACGGTACACCTGGTATGGAAGATGCACTCACGTTGGTTCTCCTCGCGGACTGGTGTTGCATTTAAAGCCTTGTGGACGACTAGCGATTCTCCTTCATCCGAATACTCCTCAGTCTCCTATTGATCCCAAATAGGATCAACGTTCTCATGAAAGTCTTCTTCTTTATCATACAACTCTTTGATGACAACATTCCTCCTTGCCAAGTGTCCTGTCCCTTGGCATTTGAAACAACGACGAACAGAATCACGCTCGTTTGTCTTGACTTTAGGTTTGGTAGTCGACGATGGGGTTCTTCTTGGCTTAGTCGACGGGGGTTTCTCCTGGGAGCCACTCCCCTTGTTGAAAGGCGTAGCCTTACAAGTGGGCGGGTACTAGACTTCCATGCGTGCTGCTGCTCAACCTTGTGGGCAAGCGCTCAAACATCGTCAAGTCCAATATTGCTGAAGTTCTACAGCATCCGCAATCTGTGGCTTAAGTCCTCGAAGATACCTAACAATGGTTTGCTCGGGGCTTCTTGGACATCGAACTGTAGTAAGAGTCTCTCAAATTCCCTTGTGTACTCTGACACCATTGAGACTTGTTGAAGCGACTGCAACTTGAGATAGAGATCTCGCCGATAGTGCTCAGGTAAAACTCTCTTAGTCATAGCCCTTTTCATTTTTGACCACGTCTGGTTCTTATCACGCCCTTCCCTGTGGCGTTGATGATTGGTGTTCTCCCACCATAGGCTGGCGTATTTTTTCAACCGTAACGCTGCCATCTTAACTTTTCGATCCTCGAGCACCTCCTCGTAATCCAAGATGCGTTCGACCTATGCATCCAATTAATGAATTCCTCGAGGTCAAGGTTTCCCTCAAACTCCGTAATCTGGACACTGATCGTTTAGGCTCTCCTTTCGTGTCGTCGATTTTCTGGTGACGATCCTCGTTAAGAAACATCATGCCATGGATTCTCTTCTACGTCGCTGTCTAATCGACTGCGGAAAGGCGATCCATTATGGGTTCACAACGATTGTTGAAGATCAGCGATTTGCTGCTCAAGCCGAGCAACGTGTGCTTCGTCAAGAGTCATACCGCGTCTGAATCTTCCGGCCACTGACAACCGTGTATTGTACAGCAACCTCGTGCTCTACACAACCGTGCGCTCTGATACCAAGATGATACGGGTCGATAAGGAACATATGACTCCAATACCGACACGAAGGGGGATGTCATCGTTGGCGCAAAATGGAGTGACGTGGGAATGGTCGGAAGGGTAGAAGATGAAACGGGATGGTTGAATAGCTACGTATGAAAGGATAGGTTAAGATCAACCCCCACGAATACATATACACCACCAAAAAAAAAAAGACTCGGATAGAACTCGCCTGTCACACGGATATAGACACACCACAATGAAAAGGAACGAGAGCGAGGAAAAACACGGAGGATACAGGCACACCACCATCGGTTGATACACTATACCCAATCTGCAATAATCCACAAACTGAAGAACGAGGTTGAAAGAGAATCAATTTCTTCGGATAGAAAGACACAAGTCTAATGTAGGTTCAAAAGTCTGAATAATAATATGCTTTTCAACTCTTACATGGAAAGACAATAAAGGAAACGAAATAAAACATAAGGGAAATAAAATAATGGATATGATCAGAAAATGAGGAAATGAAATATATTATTTCCTCCTGACAAGATCTGAAAAGATAGTGGAGCAGGGTAGTGGAGCAGGCGTGACTCTTGGGGTGCAAGTTGTCAGACTTAGCCGTTAGATCGTAACCGTCTTTTGGGTTCGTCACCTGATTGCCTTTCGTCGCATGAGAGTCATGTCGCTCAGTGCTCCTCATCGCGTCGCTTACTCGATGATCAGCAGGTTGAGGCCTCCAGTAGGCGACGTTGGTGGAGATGCGGGCGAAGCGACAGATGCGGGTGAAGCGACGACCGTCCTTGTATCAGTACAAATGACACCTTGCTTTATAAAGTACTTACACATCTTATCGGATGTAAGACGTTGTGATGGATGACAGACTCGCAATTCACTTCTAAAAAAAATCTTTTGTTTATCCAGTGGCTTCGTAAAATGCCAATCGGTGTTATGTGTTAACGTATTCTACGCAACAGAACCTTATTCGGAAAACCATATAGGCTTTGTTCAATTGGTATTGATGATGCTCTTTTTGCATTTGATCATGCCAATGCAGAAAGGTTTTATCAACAATGCGTGGTAAATCTGAGAAGGTATCTCAAAATCTCTAGTGTGGTTAATAGCAGAACGTCTTGTCTGTACACCACTATTGATATCTCTTATGACTTGGTCAATAGAATGTCATTTCTAATATAGAGAAGGCACTCTAAAATCATTTTTTGTTGATTATTCTGAGCAGAGGATGATGCCTCATGAGAATTTTCAACTATTTGTTCAGGTTCCCTTTGATAATCACGAACAAAAGGTTTGTAACCTTCTATATCTTCCGTAGAAGGTTAGAGTTCTACAGAAATTTCTATAGATTTAAAAGATATTACAACTTTTGTAGTATCTTTTGTTGGTTGGTCATGAATTTTTACATTAATAAACTCTTCTATAGTACATGTCCTTTTGTTAAGGACTTTATAACCTTTGCTAGATAGAGAATATCCTAAAACGATATCTTCATCTAACTTAGCTTCAAATTTTCCTAGATAATCCTTAGAAGGTCTCAAGACATGAAAATATGACATGTTAGGTCCCCCCCCCCCCCCCGGTATAGTTGATAAGGAGTTTTCCCTAGTATGGGTTTTAGTAGAACCCTATTAGAGATGTAATGGGCTATATTAACAGCTTTTGCCCAAAGATTCCGTAGAGCCTTGCACTCATTTATCATGGTTCTAACCATGTCTATAAGTGTTCGATGTTTCTTTTCTGCTACTCCATTCTATGGAGGAGTGTATGGTGTAGATAAGTTATAATCGACACCGTGTTCATCATAGAAGGTAGCGAATTCATGGTTTTCAAACTCAATACCATGATCCGTCCTTATAGCTTTTACAGAAGATCTTTCATCTGTAATTTCTTTGCGAGCTTTATGAAACTTTCAAAAGCATCATTTTATGAGTTAGAAATTTAACTCATGTGTATCTAAAGTAGTCATCTACTACAACTAGACAATATCTTCTATCACCATATTTAGAACTATTGTAAGACCGAATAGATCCATATGTAGAAGTTCCAAAGGTTTTGTAGTAGAAACTTCATTATTAGACTTGAATGGCGATTTGGTTTGTTTTCCAAGTGAACATGCTTCACAGAATGTGTCTTGCTCGAATTTGATGTTAGGTGAACATTTTACCAACTCTTTCATAGCAAGGTTGGATAACAATTTAAAGTTGGAATGTCCCAACCTTCTATGCTTAAGATGGCTCTCATTTTTCACAAACTGATGGCAACTTTCTATAATAGAGAAGCTCTCCTCTGTCAAAGTATAGATGTTTCTTTTCCGATTTCCAATGAAGCGAACTTCATTGTCTAAGATTCCAGAGCACTTATCATGATCAAATGTTATTGTATATACTTTATCACAAACCTGACTAACACTCATAAGGTTATGTTTGAGTTTTGTAATTAACGAAACCTCGTAACCATAGAGTCAGGACTTCAAATGGTTATTGTACCCCTGACATAGCCTTTGATATTGTCACTAAACTTAACAGACCCTCCATTCTGTAGAGTTAGCTGAGAAAATTTTGATGGATCTCCAGTCATGTGCCTGGAGCATCCGCTGTCTAGATACTATTCATTTTAAACAGCTTCTGTTTGAAAGCAATTATGACTTTCATTTTCAATTTCTATGCGAGTAGGGAGGCGCATTAGTGCTTCTTCTTCCTCATCATCAGAATCATCAAGATCGGCCCAGACATGCATATCTTTCTTACCAATAGACTGTGTAGAAAGTTTTTTCTTTTCTTTAAGTAAAGAACGTTCAGTTCTGAAGTGTTCTTTCATTTTACATTCAAAGCATAAGACCAACCTGGGATCAATTTACTTAACACGACTTTGGCTTCTCTTATTGAACAGTTTCTTGGTGGGAATTCAAAATCATATCAATAGGATAATGATTTGATAAGATTCCCAAGAGTTATGCGTTACAGAAGGTTTTGGACCGAACTGATCATCAACCTTCTATAATTGGAAATATTTAAATAATTATTTCCAAAATCGTTTTTCCTTAATCCAAGACATAGATACATTTAATATGAATGATTGGGATGAGTAGTTACTTAAACAATTCCCTTTAGGTGGATAATAAGGATCCATAGAGGGTTACATAAGGTCCGACCAAATATTTCCATAAATACGTAATATATTTCATTCAATGGAAAATATAATTCCCATTGTGATTATTTGGTAACATAATCCAGGGATATCGATAACTTAATATCTTGACCGATTCCATTTTAATTTCGTAACTAAAGAATTACTAAACAATTATTTAATCATAAAAATATATCATACCGAAAGTTCTCAAATGGTTGGAATCAGTTTCGCAAAAGATCAGGACTCATAATCAAAACCAATTCAACATATTTGGCTTCCAAGAAAGTTGAAATTGTAACATTCCTCCCTCAGGACCGTTTCCAAACAGCCTCCACTCGAGCAAGGAAGTTGGAAGGTTCGATTCGGTTCCTTTTCATTGTATTATTCCTAATGGGGCCGCTTTAGAAGAGTGATTCCACCCCGGGGTTTCCCTACGCGCCTCCAGTCTTGAGTTCCGCCTTCGAGATTCGTCTTGTCGAATCCTCGAAACAATGTCGGATGTTCATGCAACAAAAAAAAAAGTGGGTTAGAATGAAAATCTAATCATCTAGTGGACACATAAGTGGAAAATATGTTTGTCGAATTTCACAGAGATCCAATGGTGGGATATCGACTTATGGAAATAGAAAGTCGAACATTCACACAAATTTCTCTATACCCTGAGAATTAAGACCTCAATGAAAAAAAAAAGTCATGTCATTCAAGTTTGATGGCGATCTAACGGTAAGATCGATTGGCATCTCATCGAGAACGAGACTGCGATGCATAAGAAATCCAGCTCCGCATGTGTTATGTTCATCGGTTCATGTCCGAGCCCACAAGGAATTTCAATGGTCGAAATACATATGTTTCCAACCGTCTTTCAGTCTATTTTATATCTGAAAATTTTGGAGACGATCCAACGATCGAATCTCTCACGATCCCCTCAGAAGTGGGCTTGTATTACGTAGGCTAGCTGCAAACTGCATGCACGCCCATGGCTTCTGATGTCCTATCTCGGTCCTCGATCGTCATAAAAATAAAACAAAATTTTTTTCAAGACCGTCATCCACTGGGAATCATTCGGAAGGAGAAGTCAGGGTCAGCCGACGAACATAACCCCTTCGAAAATGACCCTCTTTTGGACTGTCTTGCTGGGAGATGGCGGAACTGGGAAACCCGAAGGTTCTCCGCCACTCCGAAGCATGGTTCTCAGCCTACAAGACTCCAAATAATCTCAAACAAATTGGAAAAGAAGCGTAGTCAAGCAAGGAAGAGATACCACTTGATTTCGTGTCGATCCGACACCGGACGGGAATGTTATGGCCGTCGAATACCTCCTATACATTCTAGCCATGGTTGTCTTGCTTCGTCGGGTATTAGTTTCACGTTGCTATGTCACATGCAACAAGTTCAACAAATACAAAAGGTGGTCAGTTATGCTCGAAGGTGAGAGTGGCTGCGTGATTATGAGAAAAAGGCTATGAACTCACAGAGGAGTTGCCTCGCCCCAGCATGAAGAAAGACGTTGGGGGGTCCGTTACAAGGTTGCCTTGGGGCACAATGCTTGGATTGTAGCCATGGCAGCTGGTTCGGAGACTTTGGCTCATCAGTTTTGGAGAGGGATAGTCATTGGCTCCGATTTATGTCTGTATGTGAAGGAGTTGGCCTTCGATCGTTTGTGGGGAGGAGTTGGCCTCCGATTCCCAGGAGGGGGAGGAGGAACGTATTTGAGATTGTGTGGGGTGATTGTGTGTTTATCTGTTTTTTGTCTGAAGGAGATGGGGAGGCTTTGGCTCTTAGGAAGGAGAGGATTTTAAAGATCCTCTAATGGGGAACAATTGATTTTTTTTACGTGTTTAATTATCTACCTTTTTTTATAGTATGAAGGATGATAGGAATATTAGAAGGGTTAGAGGAATTGCATCTAGGTTCATCTTTTGATAGGATAAAGGAGGTAAGATATTTTTTTAATGGGGAGTGAGATATTTTTTTGGGAGTGATGAACGAGATTGAATCTTAATAAGGTGGATAATTTGCGATGCGGAAATATCGAATGATTTAAATGTAATTAAGAGATGGTCGATGATTAGATTTTGTTTGGTAAATTTTAAAAGAGAAATATTTGTGAAAACATTTGGGGTATTATACCAATCAAGCTCTAACGCCAATGGTCATTAGTAGAAAACCCTTGAACATACGTCGAATAAATTCTACTCCTTGACCGAAATTTGAAACTAAGAATAAAGATATACGTGAAATTTACTTGGTTCGATGGCCATGTCTTCAAGCGAGAAGAAGCTATAGTTATGATGACAAATATGTCTAACCCTCTATATCCAATTGAGTATAAAATTATGTTTTTCTTGTACGAAATAAATACGAAGTGTTTATCATATTTTTATGACATACGACTTACACATGTTTTATGAAACGGATACTCTCTCAATGTTCTATTTCGGACCACAAATCTTATCCGTCGTCGGATTCAGGTTTTACTTTCGTGTTGTCTTGAAGAGAGGACCGAGGAGGACCGAGGAGGACCCACACAAAGGCAATGTCAAATGCTGCGAAAGGGCTGAGTTGCGAAAGGGAGGGGTGTCCGAAAGTCAACTTCCGATGAGAGGGTTAGGTCATGGATGACGTGTTTTTGGCAACGAAGCTTGAACAGAAATCACATTAAAAAATAAAAAATAAAAAATTGCTCATTGGGGGGAAGTGCGTGATGCCAAAGTCTTATTCCTTTCTGCTAGTACAGTAGTGTCACTATCGTGCTCCATCACTTATTAATTTTATAACGGGTAAACATACAAAGTGTAAGAAAAAAGAGGGAGGCGTGGGATTTGAGTTAATTTTAATGTCGTTAAAAGTAGCTTTTCATTGGATTGTAGTAAAACGGTTACCGGGCGTCTGGAGGTGTGGGATTTGAGTTAATATATGATTCATTGTTTTCTTGAATTAGAGAGTTGACATCATGTTATCTTGATTGAGATATTAGTTATTTTAAATACACCGTCATGGAGGAATATTTATCATTTAAATTAAGAAATATTATCTTTCAGAAATAAAGTAAGACGATTAATTCAATTTAATAAATTAATTAGGATTTCGGCTAGATATAGATATTAAATTACATAGTAATCGGTTTAACGTGGTTTATGATTTATTAATATTTTATTTTGTTGGGTGGCTATGTTGGACGCAATTGCCATAGTCTGTGTGTATAATTGTACACTGATTTCATATATAGAACATAGATTATCACAAGCCAAAACATGTCGACGTAGACATTATTTATTTAATTCCTAACTTACATTAAATTTAAAATATGCAAATTTCAAAATAAAAATTTGTTGGATTAAAAAAATTACGAGCATACTTTGAAAATCTAGTATTATTAAAGTCGATTAAAAGAAATAAAAAATTTAGAAATAATTATGAGATGTAGCATTAAAGTATTCTAATTGGGACATGTACGTGAATATTGTTAGAGGATTAAAGTGATCATACTCAAACGTTATTAAACTTTTTAAAATAATAAGGCATGAGTTATTTCAAGTATTTTATTATTCGATTTATACATATCACGCAAATTATACGTTAGATATTTGATGAGCTTCCCCCGTTTCCGTTGACTTTCAAAAAACATGAACAAAGTTGAAAAATCCCAACTCAGTTTGTCCTTCCGTTATTATTTCAATTGCGCCGGACTGATTGTTGATGATAGATTATTAATCCCATTCCTATTTCCAAGAATTACATACCACCGAGAAACCCGCAAGGATCTGGATCGGTTCCACGTGATTCATGAAGGGGACCGCATCATTAGCCAACTTGCGATTCTTTATTTTGGTGGAAGAGTATGTAAGGGGGATAAAGCCGATCACGTAAATCAACTCAAAAACCTGCTAACATTCACAACTCTTTCTCATATGGCGTCAAATGGATCATCTTTGTCCTCTCTTCCCTTGCCCAAGTACCTTCAAGAAGACAATATCACCCAGGAATGCAGGGACCTCCTCCCAACCTTGCCGTCCGAGAAGGGCTGGGTCTCGTCCCGTCTCCACCTCTACTGTGGCTTCTGGTTCCCAGCTTCCCACTTGAATGGAGTCCTCTCTTGCCGGAAAAACTTCCTTGCCCGCGATGACGACGTCCTTCTCGCCACCTTGCCGAAATCAGGCACCACGTGGCTTAAGGCTATCCTCTTTGCATTGTCCCACCGATACATGGGTGGGGACAACCTGGAACAGCCCAACCCGTTGCTCACGACAAACCCCCACGAGCTCGTGCCTTTCCTGGAGTTAAAATTATTCATTGACAATGAAAATCCAGACCTGTCGTCCTTCTCTTCCCCGAGGATTTTTTCCACCCACATCCCTTATCCCCTGCTCCCTGACAGCATAAGGGACTCCAAGTGCAAGATCGTTTACATGTGTCGCAACATGAAGGACACATTCTCGTCCTTATGGCACTTTACAAGCAACCTGAGGCCAAAGGAGCAATGTGATTCCCTCGAGGAGATATTCGACAGGTTTTGTCGGGGGGTAAGCCTGTTTGGGCCCTGCTGGGATCATGTCTTGGGGTATTGGAAGGCCAGCTTGGAAAACCCGGAGAAAGTGTTGTTCCTCAGGTACGAGGATATGAAGGAGAGACCGGTCGAGACCTTAAAGGGGGTGGCTAAGTTTATCGGCTTTCCGTTCGAAGAGGACGAGGACGACGCGGCAGAAGAGATACTGAGGATGTGCAGTTTTGAAAGCCTGAGCCAGCTGGAGGTCAATAAGAATGGTAAGCTAAATTCTGGGGAGGAGAACAACACCTTCTTTAGGAAAGGGGAGGTGGGTGACTGGATGAATCTGTTGAGCCCGGAGATGGCCGAGAGGCTAGATCGCATCACCAAGGAGAAGCTAAGCGGATCCGGGCTCACGCTCTAAAATTCGCAGGCCGGTCGCAGGTACCCCATTTCGTTCTGGTGTAAAACAAATTGGGTGGAGGGGGACTCAAGCAAGTGCGAATCAAAGTCTCGTTGGCTCGAATGTTTATTTTTGTCAAAGTTTGTCTTACGGTTATTTCCGGTCATCGACTTTCGTTATATGAATTAATCAAACCTCGTTACTTTTCCTTTTTTAGTAATCTCGTAAAATTGTGCTTCGAAAAAAAGGAATTTGTATAACTTTTTGAATTGCCTAAACCTTTTAAACGTGTCAACATTGTGGTTTGCGAAGACATTGTTTCAGCATAAAAATGTAGAGATGTAGATATGTTTGAACTTTCACGACAGTGACAATGTATCAAAGATTGGTTTGTAAATATGTATAAGCTTTTATGTATGAATGGCCGCTATTCCATAGTAAAAAAAATTTATGAATTACGAAATAAAAGGTTAGTAAAAATGTACAATCTTTTATAAATAAGTGTTTATGTGCTTCGTACCTACTTTCACTAAACAGTATTAATGGAACCCTCACAAAATAATAATTATAAATTATAAAATAAAAAAAATATTATTAATTTGTTACATTTTTAAATTCAAAGTTATTGTCAAATCAACTAACCATAACAAAAATTCTCAACAAAAAAAATTTACGAAAAGGATATCTTCCACCTGATAATTTTTTATTTTATTTAGGCTTAATTATCAAATCTACCCTCAACTTTCCCCAATTTTTCCGATCTACCCTGATGTTTAAAACTTATCTTCTTATAACCTGAACTTTTCCCTTGTTTCAAATTTATCCCCACTCAAATTTAATCTTCTCGATTAAATTCTCCCAGACAATTAACCTGTTATCTTAAGCGGCTCTGATACCAATAATGAATTACAAGACCGAACTTAAGATAATTTTCTTAATTGTCTATGTCGTCGGCGTTCAGCCAACCTCGAATACTCGTTTGAGTATTTCGAACTTGCCGCAAACCCAAGATTGGATTTACCTTCAAGGAAATATTCCTCGAATTCACTCTGTAAAAGAGTCAGCTCTTCTAATTTTTTAGAATAGCTTTCTATCTGCTGTGATATTTGTGATATCTGTGCCGATAGATTTTCAAGACGATCTACTATGGTATTGAGAAGACCAGTAGTAGAATCCTTGCCCACCCCGTGATCTAAATGCAGAAGATCTGGGTTAGGACAATCAGTCATAGGATGACTCGTGCAGTTGCACCCCTTAATTAAGTTGCCTTAATCAAGATCTTCTTTCCAAACTGAAAGAATAACATAACCAACCTTAAAATGTAAAGGTGATTATCATACCTTAATCGAATCGCTCAGAGGGTTCACCAAGCTTCCGCACCAAGAGAACTCAAGAAATAAATCTTCAAGAGTCTTCTTCTCAGGAACTTAGAGAAGGTGTTGGAGAGGCTCTTCTGTGCTTTCTCAATGCCCATACCATGAGGGACTTATATAGGCACTCCTCATCCAAGGCTTCAGCCGGATGGCTTAGCCTTACAAGGTTTAGTCTTAATGATTTATCCTTCAAGGTGTCGATCCGCAGATCTAGGCTTTAGTTAGTTTTAATCAGTTTTGATTAATTCTAACGTTCTTGGTTTCTTAAGGTATCTTTCGAAGAACAATCAGGGAAAACTTCAACTCGAATTTGGGATCGGGTTCCCCTTTTTTGATTTTCTTCTGGAGGACAATCAAAGAATTCTTGCTCAAAGTTTTGAGAGAGAAAATTCTCTATTCAGATTGCCTCCTCAAATAAGGCAGAGGGCTTGTGAATATATACACAAGGGAGCTGGTGCCAATGCACTGTTTGCCAGCTCAAAAGTAAAAGGAATCTAAACTGTTACAAAAGTTAGTGAGGTCCTAGTGACCGACAAGAATGTCCTAGTCTAACTTTATACAGTCGTCGTCTCCCGTCTGTATTGGTGCGCTGTCCTGGGAGATTCCTTTTTTGTTATTGTTGGCGCTTGAAGGTTCGCCAACTCCTTCTTTTTCCGAGAGTCCCGGCGGGTCATGAACCGCTTCAAGTATTCGTTGTGAGATTTGTTGGGTTCTCTCATCATGCTCGATCTGCTGATTTAAGGTTTTATCTGTGAAATCAGCAATCTTACTCCAAACCTCGAAGGTGTCGGTTCGGAGGTGCAGCTCAGAGTTCTCTCGTCTCCAGAAGCTATCCAGAAGGTCGAGCATTCTATGCCATCCTAGGTCTCCTGCTTGTTCGTCTATGAGACTTAGATCTGACCGAAGAATCGTGACGGTTATGATGCCGTCACAGAGCACGTAGTATTTGTCCTTGCGGGTTAACACATGCTCCAGCACATCCTTAAGGAACTCAACCTTTATGGCTTTTCGGACTGTTTTATCCTTGTAATATTTCCGCCATAAACCTCTCTGATCGAGGTCCTGTCGTTGAGGTTCCGCCAGACGTCTACTTTCACAAGGGTGGATGTTCCATACTTGCAGATTCTGCAGTATTACCTTCCCGTATAGCGGATGGTCTTCTTCCTCCCTTATTGTGCTAGTAATCAATGCCGTGGCATACTTGGGTCCATAGCCTAGGCATCCGAGTACAAACCTTACCAACATTGGCAGTGTTTCCATACACTCTGGTTCAGATCTATCGATCTCCACGATGTCTACAAACCCAGCATGTATGTAAGGTGCTGCTACTCCCACCATTTCTGAATGAATTCTCAGAGACGGCCACTTCCCCGATATCCAGTGTAGATACGGTTGAAGTACAGCGTTTTCCTCAAGCGAGGATTCGCTCATGTCTACTACTACATTTGGGACTTCATAATTTTTGACATCCCCTGGTATGATTGACATCGTGGTGGAGAATATCTGCTGTCTTTCTTTTTCTACTTTGGACAGCTCCTCCTCATTTGAAGCCATAATTGATAGCTTAAACTCCAGATCTTTGATATACTCAATTGTCTTTCTTGCGAAATACTCAACTTGGCGCTTGTCATCATGTTTGATGCCACCCATGAGTCCCCCGCAGACTACAGACGCATCCCAGCTTAGGGATTCATCTTCAAATGAGTCTTGATAAAAAAACCAGGATCCTCCCAGATCCTCTTGGGTTGCCCCAACATGGCCTTTGCCATCGTGAGTACTCTCACCAGACTCTTTGACCGAGTCTTTTACAGGAACTGCTTCTTCAAGGTCCTCCTTTTTCTCCAGAGTCCCTTCCAATGATGCGTAAGTGCTTCCGAAATCGAAGTACTGCTCACACTCCATCGCAGCCGCTTCCTCAGGTTCTACCCTTGGTTCAGGGTCTACTTCTTGGATTGGCTCGCCAATTAAAGCCTTAAACTTAGCATCTTCCTCAGCATACTTTGTTTCCATCCTCTCTTTCTGTTCTTCCTTGCTTTGTAACAAAGCCTTATAGGATTTCACAGCTTGATTAATGGAAATTTTCTACTCTTTGGCCAAGTGGTTTCGGCAGTAATCGAACTGCTCCATGGTCAAAGGTGACCACCAAGGTTCTTCAACCTTACCGTCCTTCTTAGAACCTTCCTTTACAGAAACTTCCCTCCCGGGACCAGAAGACCTAAGCCTCTTGGCTTTCCTCTTCTTCCTGGCTTTCTCCTGTGACTCAGCTTTCGCCTCGTCTTTCAGATCTGCCATTTTCTCATCTCCTTTGGAGCTTTCCTCCTTCGGATCTGCCATCTTCTCTTGAAGATCTTTCTTCATGTTTCTTCCAGAGTTGGTGTTACCCTTCTCCTTTAGATCCATCTTTCCCTCCTGGGAAACTCTCGCTTTCCCCTTAGAATTGGCTCTTGCCTTTTCTTTGGGTTCAGCCATCCCCTTCTGGGAAACAACCTTTGCTTTTCCCTTAGATCTAGCCTCAGCTTCTTTGGGATTAGCTATCTCCTTCTGGAGATCTGGTTTCGCCTTACTCTTGGAGTCAGCTTTTGCTTTCTCCTTAAGTTCAGCCTTCCCCTTCTTGGAATCCGCAGTTTTCAGCTTCTTGGGACATTCGTAAGAACGATGTCCTAGTTGCTTACTCTGCCAGCAGAGAACTGCTGCCTTCGTTCCTGAAATGGAACCAGCATCACTATGCTCACTATCTCCCTTGTTAGGACATACCTTTCGGGAGTGTCCTTCCTTCTTGTATCCCCAGCATATCTTTCTCTTTACAGCAGGATCCATCTGCAGAGTTTTTAGAAAGAAAGGTGTTTGCAAGTTCTCAAGAGAGAGAGTCAGCTATTATGTTGTGGTCGGACTTAATGTATTCGACCTCATATTTATAATAGCTTAATTGTTCCTGCAACCTTAAGAGTCTAGTTTGCCTAGCTTCCTTAAGGTTCAGACTCATAAACCTTTTTACATAGGTCGAGTCAGAGCGCACTAAAAATTCTTTTGGTGCCAAAAAGATGTAAAAAGCCTTTATTCCGTATTTTAAGGCTAATACTTCCTTTTCATGTATCGGGTATCTTAATTCGTACCCCTTGAAGCTTCCCGACCAGTATTTGCATACCGGTTCTGGTTTGCGTCCTTTAATTTTAAGGACTGCTCCCCAATATTCCTCAGAAGCATCAACTTCCAAGACTAACTTATCTTTGTCAGATGGTAAAGCGAGTTGTGGCAAATTCTTTACCTTCGCTTTAATCCTTCTAATTGATTGAGTGTCTTCATCTTTCCACGTCCAAGGATTAGTCGAAGAAGTTTTCTTCGAAATTCTACTTAGATCTCGGGAAAGATCCTTCACAAACTTTCTTGCATAGTTAGCACATCCACAAAATCTTTGGACTTGCTTTCTATCCTCAAGTCTGTCAGGAAAATTAACTATTTTCTCGGCAATATGATTTTGCAGTTTAATCTTACCCTGCTCAATCTCCATGCCTAAGAAGTTAACTGACTCCTTAAATCATTCTATCTTCTTCTCAGATAGAATCATACCTTCCCGTCGGAAGATATCAGTCACCTTATCTAGGTGCCTCATGTGGTCGTCCTCAGTCTGACTGTAGACTAACACATCGTCAATATAGACCGCACAAAATTTTTGGATCTGCTTGAAAGCATTATCCATTTTGCGCTGAAATACGCCTGGGGCATTCTTCAGGCCAAACGACATCACCAGCCATTCAAACATTCCTTGCGGAGCATTGAAGGCAGTTAGAGGAACCGATTCTTCCTCCATCTTGACTTGCCAGTATCCACTTTTTAAGTCAAACTTAGAGAAGAACTTTGGCTGGCTCAGACTTACTCTATCAATTAAATCTCCCGCAGTGGGAATCTTATAGCCATCGTCCTTTGTAGCTTTGTTAAGCTGACGATAATCTATAACCATTCGTGCTTTACCTCGCACTTGCTCGGCATGATTAATAACCATAAAGGCAGGACTAGAATATGGACTGTAACTGTCCCTAATCAAGCCTTTCCCAAGCAACTCAGGAATTTGTTTGTCAAACTCCTCAACCATCTCGGCCGTATACGTAATGTTTCTGGCTCTTATAATGGTTCCGGGATCTTTCAACTCTAATCTAGCCCTGAGGCCATTTCGAGTCCATAACTTTAGTGGATCTTCAATAAAATTATCGGCTAGTTTTATTAGGAACTTATCCCATTTTGTTCCTGTTAACTTGACAGCCATACACACTTCTTGTTTTGGAAACAAGTCGTCATACCAGTTAGAACTTCTGGTATTCGTTGGAGAAAACAGGGTTTGTTCCCATGTATCGTTCTCATCCAACCGTAACCGTATATCACCACGTTGAGCTCGCACTCTGAAAGCTCTTTCACATGGGATATCACCACAGTATTCTGTCCGTTTTACCGGATAAAAGCCAAATTTTAACCGAAGTCTAGGCTCTTGTAGAATACTTATCTTTACACCACCGATGGAAACATCGTTTTCATTCTGCACAAAAGGAAGGTTTTCCTTTTGACCCTTTAAAAAGGCGTTACCAATAATGATGTCGGCCTCTAGTAAAGGATGTGCAAGAATCTCTTTAATGATGAACTTTTGTCCACCAATAAAGACAGGCACGTTGCTTGCCTTATGACCAACAATTGTGGCCATACCATCGACGTTAACCATGTGGATGGGTTTCTGCAGTGGTTCCCACCACTCATCTGGCAGAGCATTGAGTCTAGCACATGTTATGCTACACCCAGTGTCTATCAAAGTATCCAGAGAATACTCATAGTATCCAGGAAATTTGAAAGTTAGAGCCACATATGTGCTCATGTCTTCCTTCCTAACACTAAACCCAATATTCTCAGGAACTTCCTGGGATGGTTCTATCATCCTCCAGATCTCGTCTATTGGTATAGACCTTTGCTCGGCTATTTGCTCAATAACCTTACAAACTTCAGGAATCTTGGATAACGAGTATTCCATACTGGTAACCCTTAGCATCCGTATAGATTCCTCTCTCGTCTGATCTACCGGGTCTTCATAGACTGGTAGTGACACCTGTCTATATCCCACGATTCTACCCGTATGTTGAGACGGGGTCCTCGAATCCGTAGATCTTCGAGACATTTCTTCTATTAGTGGTGGAGCAGACGCTTCTGCTGGTCGGGACACAATTATGTCTTCTCCTACATCACTAGCTCTAGAAGAAACTTCAGAAGGCGCTCTATTGAGCGGCTCTCTCAGAATTGGCATCCTCACAGGCAAATGCCTGTCAGCTCTATCGCTAAGCATAGGCAATTGCCTATCAGCTCTCTCATTAACCCTCAACGGATCTCCTAACATGAGAGTAATTTCATTACCCCTTTGTCGGATGTTTGCCGCACTAATGGGCCTAGAGCTACTACCAGGTTCAGTCATAACCCAACTCCTTGGCCAGGTTAATTCCAATGGATTCACCTCACGCCTATGGAACTGTTGGTAGTTGCTATGACCTTCCTCGAACAACTCTGTAAGTCTTGAGATGTTCCTCACACCAGGACTAGTAGTATTTACCAATCGGTAAATTACCCTAGTGTGATACGCCAAATACTTGGCCTGGGGATTCATACGATCCATATTCATCGACTTGATTCTTAAGGTCAATGACGTCCCCAAACAGCGATCGTTCAAGGCCATCATGAAATTTGGATGGACCTGGAACCATACAGGGCCATGGGCTAGGTTGGCATGTATACCTGATATCAGCTGAACTCTAAACTCTCGCCACCATTTGTCGATCACTGCTGCTACCACAGGACTATCCGCTGGTAAATGAAACAGCGGGACTAATCCTATCTGGATCAACCCAATGTGTATATAGTTATATACACCTCTCGTGTTACGCATGGTATCTCTTATGCGTTGTATATTCAAGAGTGGGATATCCAAAGTCTCAAGCTCAGTGCTCGTGACTTGTGCCGTCGCCTCGGTCTGCGAGATATCTATGGTGGATCGAAACCTAAATCTCGATACTTCATAAACCTCCCTCGCATTGACATTTGGCAACCTCCATTCCAGAATTGACTGGGATGGATCTTCGTACTGGTGGGTTTCCTCCAGTACCTGATTCGTTGTTTCCAGAGGAACCAACTCATCACCATCTCCTTCCCTTTCTGCTCGCATCATGAACAGATGTTCGGTCCAAAGATCTGAATCATCATCTGAGTCTGTATCATAATTAGACACAATCTCATAAATCGATTCTATTTCCGAATCTAAGTCGGAAATCTCTTGCTCATCAATTGGTTTGTAAGCAAGGACTTCTTCCTCACGACTCCTGTCATCCAGGAAGACCATACGGAGTCTTTCCCTCCTTTGGTTCTTCTTAGGACAACTATCCGCTTTGTGGTCTTTTGAACCACAAAACCAGCAGCAATTACAATTGCTCAAAGGTTTCCCTTTAGGACATTTAGGCTCTCTGCCATGCTTTCTCTTGAAAGCATCGATCCTATCTTTATCCTTCAGGTTATCCCTTCTCCTCACAAACCTCCTTGGTTTGTAAGCAGGGCTTCCTCTTTGCTTACGCTGGACGTCCTTCTTGGGCCAAACTTTCTTTTTGTTGTACCCAACAAACTTCCTCTTACGAGGAAAATTCCTTCTCTTTAGAGAGTCTCCTAGAGTACTGCGTGTATCGCATCCGTATCTTCCCGGCACATACTCTATCTGAGAACAACAGCTCTTGTTTAGGTAAGGTAGCTTCTTAGCTGCCTCTTTCACCTGGAGCTCAGTACACGCTTTACGCATTGCGTACTTTACCGCCTGAATTTTTCCTCCGAGTCCAGAGACAATCTTTTCCTCACTCAGAAGTAATTCGTAGGCCTTTTGCGCAACTTCTGGCCAAGGTTCGGGAAGTTTTGCAAAAAAGGTTCCCAATATGAACTGTTGAGAGACTACGTCCAGATTATAATAATACTTCTGGAATTTGCATACGTAGCTATCAAACAAGCACATATCGCAGATCTGTAGTTTAACCAGAGCGGTCAATGACTGCTCTTTTTCCACAGTCTCAGTGGATAACGAAAAACCACAGAACTCCCGTTTTAATGCATCAGCTATGATTGCTAACACACCATCAACGGTCAGCGCCTGATCTATCTTTTCTTTGATGTCAGTATGAGCCACCAAAGATTTCCAGTATTTTTGCGCCGTTCCCATGAGGGCTGCCACACATAATTCATAGACAGATCCAGGGGATAGTATCCCTGCGGATGCAGTCATTCGAATTAGTGATAACCACTCATCTATCTTTTCAGATACATGCTTTTCACAATCTATATCCAGAAAAGCACCAGTGGTAATTATAGGCTTTAAAATATTATCCCTAGGGACAAACTCTTGTTTAGTCCTGTGTGGATAATCGGGCCTGTAAATTTCCCTCTTCGCAGTTACCAGCTTGTTAAACGTTCTGTTGTCTAAGTGAACTGGGGCATCTTCTGCCAGACCTAAGGCTTTCCTTAAGTCTTTTGCCAACTCCCCACTTTGGGAGTTCAAGTTTGCACTTCGCTTTTGTGAGTCTAGAATGTAAGGAGCTACTGACTCCCTGTACATTTCATCCACACTCTTGCCTTGATTCTGTTTGGAAATTCTTCCTCCCAGATTCAATCTTTCGACTGGATTTCCTGTTGTACTTTCCAGTCCAGAGGTAGCCTCGACTTCAGGCCTCTTTAAACCTCTTTCTCTTTCCCAAGAATCTAGCATGTTATTAACAATAGAGCCTACTTCCTTTGCCATTTGGTTTCGGCTTTCTAACGTTTCAGTACTCCCTTGAATGGTTAGCTGAGTAAAAATATCATTTATACTCTTGCTAATCCCAAAAGGAGACAGTCTAGACTCTGGAACGAACTCCAGTCGAGATGGAGTTCCAGAAGGATTTCCCGAAGATTTTTCTTCTCCAGCCATTCCGAAAATCTAATCAACAGATTTTGATGGGGTATTTCTGAAGCAGGTCTAAAGTTTAGGCTACTCAGAGATATTTCCTAAACTTCGGGATAGATGGGAAAATTCTTTGTAACTTTGGGATATTTTTGATAAATGAGCCTTTTATTTATTAGCCCACCTCCGGTCTCCCTCTCCCTCTGTTGGCGTCCAGGAGGATAACCCTACAGACCGCCGCCAAAAACAGCACACGTGTTGGGGACTATAACAGTGTCGGTAAGAGGAGATGCTTCAGACAGCCGATTCGATTGGTTATCTTTTCAATAAAATAAAACAATGTTTCATATTTTACAAACTCTTTTATTAGATGCCTTCAGATGGATCCTCGTCGTCGTCAACTCTTCCCTTGCCAAAGGATCTTCAAGAAGACACTCTCAGCCGGTAGTGCAATGACCTCCTCCCGATCTTGCCGTTTGAGAACGGCTGGATCACGCCCCGTCTCCGCCTCTATTGCGGCTTCTGGTTCCATACTTCCCACCTGAATGGAATGCTCTCTGTTTAGCAATAGAAATTATGTACCACAAATCTTAGTATATACATAGATCAACAGTCCAGGATACGGGCTCAAAGCATGCGAGGCCTTTTAGGAAGTAGCTACGGAGATACATCAGACGAAGGTTTGCGGGCGAAGTAGTTACTAAGCGACGAGGGCTATCGGGCGATGATGGTTACCAGGCGAACAAACGACAGTCAGATGGGCATACAAGGAAACTCTACAAGGAAGGCTAGTGGGCGATACGGTTGATCAGTGATTGTTATGAGAAGATTTGGGAGATCTCGATAAATAGAAAGAAGATGGTTGCGAAGATCACTCGGATGGAAAGAGATATTTCAAGAAGATTGGAAACATGGACACGAAATTGTTTGCGTAGAAACGGATCACGTCGGAAATATTTGGCAATAATACTCACATGGTCTTTAGATGTGGTCACCAGTAAGTAAAAGAAATAGATTGAGTTAAATGAATGAAGTCTTACAATAAGAATAAAATGCTTACAGCAATGAAAAATAAAGTAAGGACAATGGTGCGACGTTGTGGACTTGCTGTTGGGCGCTGCAGACTTGTGATTTTGGACGGTGGTATCGTAGACTTGCTGCTGGGCGCTATAGGCTTGTGTATCTGGACGGTAGTAGTGTCGTAGACTTGATGACGGGGCGCTCTGGACTTGTGAATTTGGACGGGACGTCGTAGACTTGATTACGGGGGTAGACTTGCGATCCTGGGTCGTGAAAACTGTTTGCTGGGGCTTGGAGGACGTAGTGTGGCCGAAAGTGGTAGCGGATGTGGATACCAAGGCTACGGTTGCTCACCCTGGTGGCGGAAACGAATGCGGAATTGTTTGCCGGGACTACGGTGGCTCGTTCTGGCGGTGGAATACTGGCAGAGATTGGCTACCAGAGCTACGGTTGCTCACTCTGGTGGTGGAGGTGAAGACCAATGAAACCTCATGAGTTTCGCCCAGGTCGGGGAATCCTGATAACTACGGGGTGAGGAGCAATGAAAGGCTTCTATTTAGCTGATTGATAGTGTTTTTCTTTGGGAAGATCTCCTTCCTTTTATATTCGATCTTATGAGTCTAGGATGTCTGTCACGTTCTCCGAAGATCCTCTCAATCTAAACTACCTTCCGTGGATCTCGAAGTCAACAAACCGTCCTCTTAATACGTGTAACCTGCGCAGACGTGGGCTGTAGACTTGGCATGAGAAACCTGGACAGCGGAAGCACGTTCATCGTTGCTCCATTGTCTACTAGGACCCGACTCACCACAGTACCAACAAAGGTAGCGGTAATGTACAAAGAATGCATGTGTTGCTTCATGCTATCAGATGGTTTCTTCAACCAATGAAGTGAAAAACATGTCGGATAAACTGGTGAACAAGGAAGAGGTACCGTACCTCTTACAGTTTCCACTTTCCGATTATTGGAGAAGTCTATCGGCAAGGTGAGAGCGTTACAACTCACAGTTGGCCTCTTTTCGCCATCAGCATCACTTGGGATTTCACTCCGAAGAGGGGTGTAATCAAAACTCGAGCCAAGGCTTCCGAATGGTCCGTAGACTCGATATGCTCTGCCTCAGTGTTCGATTCCTTCATATACACTTTGGCTGGTAAGGAAGCCCCTGAAGGGGTAGGTCTGGGCCTTTTAGCGACGTGACTTAGACGTCTATCCCTTCTCTTACGAGCCCTTGGTGGCTCTCTGCCAATGTTTCGAGGGGTTAACCGCTTTGATTACCCTTGATTTCTTAGAACCAGGGAAAAATTGACATACCTCGACAAAGTCTCTAGCGAACGGATCATATCCCACAATTATCCGCGTTGGTACCTATTGCGTTTTTGGATAATTGTTAGTTTCACAAGTACCTGTAGTTGCAGAGTGAGCGGGTTTGATCACGATCCCCCCATTTGACGATAGGTCTACAAGCTTGAGGAAATAGTTGACACAGCACGGGGTGTAGAGTTGAGTAATCAGGATCCTGTTCTGAGCTATTAGCTTGCATTTCTAACAAAGCATCCTCTCATATAGGAACTGGGCTATTCGTGGTCTCGTTCAAAGTGCCTGGATGTCTACCTTAGACATTCTATACCTTGGCTTGACCCCCTTCTCCTGTGATCTTTTAACCTGCTGAGTTCTGTGTTCCCTTCTGCAGCTCCGGGGCGCGTTTCGCCGGTGTAACCAGTTTTCTCCTATCCTAACTTTGCCCCTTGCTGGACGGACGGGTTATTAAACTCTAGATGTCGTTTGGGGCGCTCCAAAGTGCGGAGCTGTTGTTCGGGTGCCCTGCCTCGATCATGGGGGCCACCCCTTCCTCCTCGGATAGCTGGCCTGCGCTTCACACTTGGAGGGCTCGTGAACCCCCTCTGCAAGTTACTAGAGGCACTTCGCGAACTAGAGGAAACTATTCCCATTGCTACCTTCTCAAGTGGAGTCAAATCATACCAGACATCCTCCTGATTGCTTTGTAGATACTTTCTGAAAGTGTTGCAACTATCAGTGGTATGCGTGTCCTCCATATGCCAACAATAGAGGTTAAACACCACTTCCTTGACTGGGCAGGTGACTACACCTTTATCGGCTAAGCGACGGAAAAGGGCATTCGCTATCATGGTATCCCCGGGGATCTTTATGTCCTGTAGGGAAAAATCAGTATTAGTCTCAATGATATTGATGTCGACATCAGAAACATCAAACATATGAATGGCGATTTCATCGTCAAAAGGCTTGTCGTCGACCATAGTGACTTTGTCTACTTCAGGGAAGCATAACTCTTTTGACTCTATGAGGTCTTGAATTCTATTCCAAAATGATAACCAATCCCATTTCGTATGTGTGAACGAACCATGCCACTTGCAATAATTCCTAGTTTTCTCTCTTTCCATCTGAGGGGCCCTAAGACCCGGTAAGCTTAATCCGTTTTCATTGGGAAAGCGAGTCAAAAATTGCATCTGCCGTGTCTACGTCGAAAGAATACTTCCTTTCTTCGCCAGATTTCTGAGATGCTTTTGCTTTTGAATTTTTCCTTGTTAATGGCTTACAAATTGTTGCTTCGCCTTTCACAAACTCAGACATGTCTATCTCGAAGGTTTCCAACTGATATGCGTGCTTAGACTGGGCCTCTTCCATTAACAACTGATGATATTCAGTCGCTCTCCTGGCCAAGTCATAAAGATCGTTGAACCTTTCCCCTTATAGCATTTTCTTGAAAGGAATTGACTATGCATTTAACGCGATCATCAACTGGTCCCTTTCAGGAATTGCAGGTCTACAACGAAGCAACGCTTTTCGTAAATGCATAAGGAACTGTCCCGGGTGTTTCCCGGCGGCCTGTTTCAGCCGCATTACCTCGAAGATTGACATGGGTGTGTCTAGCCGAGCAAATGCTTTCATGAAGAGAGACTGCATTTCCGCCCATGATATTACTGACTCGGGAGGCAAACTCGCATATCATGTGAAGGCATCTCCTGTGAGTGAGTTCGGGAATAGCTTTAGCTTCCAAAAGTCATTGGCTGCAGCATCTCCGGCTTGATGTGTGAACCGGGCTATATGTTTTATAGGCGTCATCTCATCTTCTCCTGAAAAACTGGTGAAGTCGGGTACCCGGTATCCCTTAGGCAGGGGAAAGTCTCTGTCGATGTAGGTAAGGTATGGACTCCTGTACAAACAAGGATCGTCCTGCCTGACAGTTCCAGGCACCAGTTGTTCCAAGACTTGAGCGAGTGCCTCCCTCAAATTTTGCAATGGTAAACTACCAAACTGCTCTCGCGCGTGGTCTTGGTTCCATCTTTCCGGGGGATGAGGCATTCTCTCCGCGACTCGAGATGGCTGCGGGTTTACGGAAGTATTCATGTAGAAGCTTTCTGCCCGAGGTAGGCCTCCCATAAACGGAGCTTCCCCTGACGTTATCTCCTCTATAGGTTCTTTACCAGGTCGGTGAGGGGGTACGCAACTTGCATACCTGTTTGTTTCACCCTACGCTTCACCATCATCGTCTACCGGGTTCACTCCATACACAGTGTTTGACCTCCAAGATGTGGGAGATCGAGAGGAAGTAGGCCTCGAAGGGGACATCCTGTCCCTATTGCAAGCCTCTGTAGCGCGCTGATTAGCACCGCTCCAGGGCTCATCCACTTGGAACGACACATTACGCCTCTCTGTGCGTCGTGCATCTCCCATAAAAGAATTCTCCCTTTCTACGGGGGCGTTTGGCTTTGCGGTAGCGTTTGGCCTATTTAAAGCGCTGAGTTGCTCCAGAATCTGAGTTATATTATCTTGTAATCCAGTGATATGTCTGTCTACCAGGTTCCTCATATCATCGAACTCTTTATGGAACTCAAGCATGGATATGAACTCAGAAGGGGTATGTACCCTGGAATCGGGTTGATTTGCTGTTTCTTGGCTTCCTAGAGCCGCGGTCTCGACATTTACGTCTCCTACTATAAATTGACCGTCTCCATCTAATGGAGGTGGAGGGTCGCGATTAGCTCCATTCCTGGTACTCTTTGCCATTTGTGGACTTTAAACTTTCTTGTGCTCCCACTGTGGTTGCCAAAAATGTGTTCGTGTAGAAACGGATTACGTCAGAAATATTTGGCAATAATACTCACAGGGTCTTTAGATGTGGTCGCCAGTAAGTTAAAGAAATAGATTGAGTTAAATGAATGAAGTCTTACGTAAGAATAAAATGCTTACAACCATGAAAGCATAATGGGCAAGTTGAACATACCTTCCAATAAGCTCATAAAACGAGTCATATAGAGGATGATCGGAGACAACCCACGCGCATGGCATACTCTTCTTCAAGACACGCTATAGGCACTTAGGGTAACCAAAATGGACAGCATAGGCATTGCCCTATTCAGCTTGGTATACGGCCACGATGATGTGCTCTCGATAGAAGTACAGTACCGATCGCTTAGACTCCTGAAACACCTAAGAGAATTTGAGGGGTAAGAAGACATGCACATTGAATTGGAAGGACTCGAAACCACCAGAATCAATGTACTGAACCATCTAGAGGCTTATAAGAGGAATGTCGCCCGCTACTACAACAAAAGAGTAATACCCTAGTTATTCAATAAGCGAGACCTGGTGAAAGGACCTACGATTTGCTAAAATTAAATATAACGATCAATTTCTTTAATAACAGTAAAGCATTACACAATTCGATTACAATAGAGTTAAGAAATTTATACAACTAAAGCATTCTACCGAACATGAATATAAGTATGCGTTAAACCACTTCTAAAACCTGCGAAATTACACAATAACGTTAGTCAAATGACTAAGCACGACAACTCAAACACGCATATTCAGTTACCCATGACATCTCATAATGTATCTCAAATTCGAGACATCATCTAAAAATTCCGACATACATCGTTGTGTTGCCAATTCTTCAAGGATCGCAACTAAGTTATTTCCGGCGGCATTCGAAAAAGTTGCATTTTCAGCTTGCGCACGCCCCATGAAAGCCTCATGCTCTATACTTTCAGGTGCACAACGCCCAGCTACCACGGATCAATTCGTCCGGGCGCTCAATACCACGAAACTCATCCTCTTTGCCTTAGTTTAGGGCATTCATTCCGCCCATCTTCTCCAGCCAAGTAGGCTGATCAATACTCTATTTCGACAGTGGATTTCTTCCATCCAAACCACTCTCAAATCCGTCTCATAAGGCAGCCCCATGGGCGTGTCAACGTTTCGTTGAAAACTTCCATTCCGCCCACGATACATGAGCCGTTCGATCACTTTCATTTATCCGTGCTTCCCGCACATTACAAACCCTCATCTTACCGAGGAGTATCAATTCCGGACCAGCTATGAATTACTATAACAAGTCCCCGTTCCAACCCATATTCATTCAACAATAATGTTTGTAATACCTCAATTTATGGGCTGGAAATCATTACTACTATTCCAAAATAAAATGGCCCAAGCCCATAGACATTAATCGATTATTTTGGGCTAATAAAAGGGCCAAATCTATTTAAGCCCAATTCCAATTTATTTTAACCTTATCTTCCCTAACGTTTCCCGTAACAACTCATATCAAAAAAGGGGGAAAGTTATTCTCAATCAGCAAGAATCTTCTATCATGTAATATTTATTTTCCTCTCTCAATTTATTTTCTTTGTAAAAAAACGATAAGAAGAAAATCTCACGTGATTGTTCCAATCAATCAAATTATTTGATTTCTTCGTTCTGGAGACAGGAATTTCCTTCCTTCTTAAAAAGATGAGCAGAAGCATTTTAAAAGGGACACAGACGCTCCCACTTTCAGATAGGCTCCACCCCTCAGAGATTCTCCCCTCAGAGATTATCCAGCACTCCAGATGTTTGTTTCTCCTACATCCATCGACCCCAAGGTAGGTCTGGCGACATCCACAGAGAATCCCACGTCACCAACTTAAACCCAGTCTCCTCAAGAGATTTCGACATCAACAATGGAATGAGCCTCCATTACCGACGCGAACCGGAAACATCACCTTCATCGGCAGATGATCCTAACCTCCAGTCGCGATGTCCTTTTGACTTCGAATATACACGATAACCCGGTCTCAACTCTCTCGTGGGGAGATTGCCTTTGTTCTAATATTTTACTTGTATGTACAGGATGAAGGAACATGACTTCTTACCAGGACCTTCACGAAAGATTCTCTCAGCGGCAACGACTTTAAAACCGGTGGACGACAACCCCTCTCTCAGCCTCGACATGCCTGGAAGGGTAACGATCCTTCTATCATTTTTTTTATCATGTTATTATTATTTATTATTTTATTTAAAATTTGAATAATTAAAATTTTTTTATTATTTAATGAAAAAAAAGAATTAGGATCTGATAAAATATAATTTTTTTTCGTAAAAAAAGTTAATTTAGTGTTAAAATCTATGAATATTTTTTTTATCATCACAATTTTGACACTAATAAGGTTAATTTTTTTTTACCAAAGAATTGTTTCAAAAGTTTTATTTAAATTGAAATATTCATTTATTGGATAAATAACACTAATATTTTTAATTGAGTTATTTTAATTATCAATTAAATCATGTTTCATATAATTTAATTCAATTTTTGTCACTATCATTTTTAATATCAATTTCGTAATTATTATTATTTAAAAAAAAAATCAAATTCTAGAGATTTTATTTTAACACAACTATTTTTAGTTATATTTTTTTAAAATTGTCAATTAAACTACTTTCTCATAATAAATCAATTTACCTCTTTTTTAAAACGTATCACACGTAATTTTTTTTTTAACAATAATTATTTTTAATATTTTTTTTAATTCTCGATTAAATTTTTTTTAAAATAAAAAAACATGTCGCACGTCCCTTTTTAAAATAATAATTATTTTTAATATATTTTTTTAATTCTCGATTAAACCAATTTTTTTTAAGAAAAGATGTCGTACGCTTTTTAACAATAATTATTTTTAATATTTTTTTTAAATTCATAATTAAACCAATTGTTTTAAATAAAAAATCAATTAATTTACATAAGCCCTCCCCCTTTCAGGCCGGACCTCAGGTACATGAGGGAGGTGCGGGCCTTCCGATTTTCTTTATTTCCACATGTAACGGGTCGTGGGCCCAAGTGCATAGGCCTACGATCACCACCCTTCCCCGCCCACTTTGATATCAATAATTGTATGTGCATGTCCGCATGCCTTAGGCCCATAGTTTTATCATCGCATGTTGTTTTTAAAACAAATAAACATGAGTTCGGGCCTAAAAAGCCCGAATCGGGCCCAACGCCCGTAAAATAGAAACATGAGTCCGGAGTGATGCCCGGATCGAGTCCAACGCCCGTTAAACAGAAACAAATTCTTTGGAGCAAACGCCACCTTTTCGCATGTCTAAGTGTAAGAGTCGGTAACTAAAGATCCTCGAACCACTGTTTTTTTTCCGATTTAAAACACATTTTTATTAATAAAGTCGGCGGCGACTCCGTATAGTTTACCTATGTTAGACAACAACAACCTTTTTTATAACGGAGCCATTTTGGATGAGGAACGGATGACCCGAGTCGCTGCCGATTTCTCCCGAAAGTTCCTTCTTCGGATCATGCTCCGCCTTTCGCCCGCCGCCTTTTAGGAAAACAGAGACGGTCGGCGAGGGCCCGAGCAGGCCCTGTTAGGAACCTAGGGAGGGATCACCCAACTCCCTTCCACAGTGTCCGACGCTCGAGTCATGACGCCGACTGGTTGGGCCTCGGGGAGCGGGCCAGGATCCTTAGGTCATTCGAACCGCAGCACGCGTGCTAGGCCGGAAGGCGTGCGTATATCCTGGATGGCGACTCCGCTGGGGAACCACATGTGGATTCTTTTCGAACACTCTTATATTTTCAATCCCCATGCGGAGAGGAGTTCTTGTTTGCGCGTGTCATTCTTTGGCTCGTTGCCTTTGTCTGCCCTCATGGTTGTGTTTGTTTACCGCTTACTAGGCATGTCTAGGAGTGCCCGAACCTGGGGCTAGGATTTTAGGGGAGTCACCGAAAGGCCCAGCCTGCTGCTCTTTGCGGCATGGTTTTTGGCCGGGGCCCCGCCTCCCTTAGTCCGAGGGAGGTTTAGAAGCCTTCATCCGATAGTCTAGTATTGTTGCATTTTCCGCAACTAAGTTATTTCCGGCGGCATTTGAAAAAGTTGCATTTTCAGCTTGCGCAAGCCCCATGAAAGCCTCATGCTCTATACTTTCAGGTGCACAACGCCCTGCTACCACGGATCAATTTGTCCGGGCGCTCAATTCCACTAAACTCACCCTCTGTGCCTTAGTTTAGGGCATTCATTCCACCCATCTTCTCCAGCCAATTAGGCTGATCAACACTCTATTTTGACGGTGGATTTCTTCCATCCAAACCACTCTCAAATCCGTCTCATAAGGCAGCCCCATGGGCGTGTCAACGTTTCGTTGAAAACTTCCATTACGCCCACGATACATGAGCCGTTCGATCACTTTCATTTATCCGTGCTTCCCGCACATTACAAACCCTCATCTTACCGAGGAGTATCAATTCCGGACCAGTTATGAATTACTAGAACAAGTCCTCTTTCCAGCCCATATTCATTCAACAATAATGTTCTATATTCGTAAGTTTGCATCCACGAATGTTCATGCTTGTTCATAACCATCTCATTCGGAGGTTCAACCTTTCCTTTTCTCAAGGCAGATGGACCAGCCCGTCTATCACCGTTTGCCCTATCCCCGGGTCTCAGTTATGTGCCAAGGTATACATTCTGAATAGGCTGACATGTACCCGCACGAACATACGCAAAACTATCCAATTTCTGCCCATCACACCCACACAAACCGAGAAATTCACTCCCGAAATGATGACAAGTGGGCCCCACCATCCATGGCTTGTCCAAGAAGCCTTGAGCCACGATTAACAGTAATTAATCACGTTTAATTAGCTGTAATTAATCCAGCTTAATTAATCCTAATTAATCCAACTCGTTAATCATAATTTTTTCTTATTTGACCAGCTTCGTCATGCTTATAAACTTATAGGATTTGCGGCCGAATTTCAACTATAAATTTGCACGAAAGTGGGCTGTCCGCGGGTGACGTCGAGGAGAATTCGAGCAGCCATTTTGCGCATTTTGCACCCTTTTTGCGCTTCGCATTATTCACTTTTCATCCACTTTCGGGGCTGAATTTATTTTCAAATAAAATTTCTGCCATAACCAATTCGGTTCTCAACCTTAGAGCTAAATACGTTTTTAATGTAACAACCCCGAGTTTACCATCATAACAATGACATTACCCTTCCGCCACAAGGATACTTCCAAGCGTTATTCCCTTACTTAAATAGTTGTATGTATTAATCATGGAAGTGTCCTTAGACATTAGACATCATCCTTGAGTCTCGGTTCGCAACATAATCATATTCAATTTCAGCATCAGCATAACCTCCCTCTCCATTACCTCATCCTTCTCCATAGATTGAACCTCCTCCTCCTCATCGAGATCGTTCTCATTATTCTCATCTCCCTCGATGTAAATATCTATAGATTTAGCTTCAAACAATATTTTAACCATCTCTGCTACTTGCAAATCCGTTAAAATTTCCGTCAAACCATTAGCAAGACTACACCGAGGCTTAGCAAACCACATTCTTATAGGCTGATATGCAGAATTTATTGTCAGATTCTTTACTAAAATAACTAATTTTTTCGACATCCACGCCTATAAACTTGACGACCTTACCACCTACATAACACACTCTACCACTTAGGCTTAACTTACCTTCGATGTGGAAGATTAGATTACCCCTATGAACATCCATCTAACACAAAAATAGATAATCGTTAATTTCTGTCTAAAAACAGCCAAAACAAACAATAATTAGTTTATGTCTAAAATAGCTGTTGGAAAAGGTTTTGATGATGAGCCAGACCTCTGTGCCACAGAAGGTCGAACATTCTTGGCTTTGATGATGAGCCTGACCCTCTGTACTACAGAAGGTCGAACATTCTATTCTACAGAAGCTTCTATTATTAAGGACTTCTTGTAAGAATTATTTTTGTAATTAAATGATTAGTTTTCAGTTATTTAATTACGAAATATGCTTCATTTGATTAAGATATTTATCTGATCAAATTACCACGATTTGGTTTCCAAATAATCATATTGGAGATAATATTTCTTATAGAAGGAAATAAGATCTCTATTTATGGAAAGGTTCTACTAGAAGGTCTACAGGCTTCTGTAAGCTTAATTGACTACTATACGACTGTTATTTGCAAACCTATCACTACCACCTGTCTAGATACGTCCTCCTATGTATTTTTATCAGGATGAAATTGACTTCAAGTCATTTGGAAACAAATCAACGATTGTTTCCACCTGTAGAAGGTTATCGAGCAGAACCTTCTGCGATACCTTCTGTGGTGCACTATTCATGGAAAATATATCATGATCTTATTCTGATTTATTTTCTGAATGCTTGCACGTGTATATCATTATGTTTATTATGTAAACTAACTTTTAATTTCTTGTTTTGCAGATTTCGTTTTTATCTTTTCCCATTTAAGTTTTCTTCTTAGGCTTTGTGTATAAAAGGCCACGCCCTCTCCCATTGTAAACAACGAATCCATCCATCCCATTCTGTCCAGAGAGAGCGTGAGCTTCATTTGTTTTAATTTCCTTAGTTCTCTCATTCTTTCATTCGTTTTGAGTTAGTCACACGAGGAGCACTAGCGACGGACGGCTGCATCGTTGGTGAAACCTTATGGGAGAGTGACTCGGGGGCTCGAGGGACTCGGTTGGAAGCTGCAGGATACGTTGTTGGAAGCGTGTGTACGTGGGCAACGTGCAGCGGGCCGGAGAGAAGGGCTGAACCTCGGGAGCACAGAAGGTGAGGGACTGACCAGCTTCTGTTGTGTAGAACTCTGTGTGCAGGAACCTAGGACGGAGGCTGCCGTCTGCTTGCGTGGGGTTTGCCGCGTGCTTGCGCAGGGTCTGCTGCGTGCTTGCGTAGGGTATGCTACGTGCTTGTGTGGGGTACGCCACATAGTCGCTATCTCGAGGAGATCGTGCAGGTCGTGTGGAGCCGCCGGAGGGAAAATCCATCCTTGAACAGGGGTTGCTGTTCGCTTGCGTAGGGTCCGCTACGTGCTCGCGTGGGGTACGCCACGAAGTCGTTTTCCTTAAGAGGATTGCGCATTTGCTACCTAGTTAGTCACGTTAACGCGTGCAACCTTTTGTTGTGCAGAATCTTCGGATCTGTATAACCTCCTGTAGAGCAGAACCTTAAGGTCTGAATCTACTTTAGTGCAGAACCTTACGGTCTGTACAACCCTCTGTAGTACAGAACCCTACGGGTCTGTGCATACATTTTCCTGTCACTTTTACTACAGAACCTCACGGTCTGTTCAGTAGAAGGTCGACTACCCTTGGTACATAATCTTTTAGATCTGTGCTTCTCAACTAAGTCATTTTTCTATACAGAACCTTCTGTTGTGGATTGACATACTCGGTACAGAACCTTACGGTCTGTGCTACCTTCTTCGACACAGAACCCTCTGTGTTGTGCCTACCTTCTTCGACACAGAACCCTCTGTGTTGTGCCTACCTTCTTCGACACAGAACCCTCTGTGTTGTGCCTACCTTCTTCGACACAGAACCCTCTGTGTTGTGCCTAAGTCTCTTCGACACAGAACCCTCTGGTCTGTGTTGTGCCTTACCCTCTATGATACAGAACCTTCTGATCTGTATTGAGCCTAAGTTACTATAGTACAGAACCTTCGGGTTTGTGCTACATAACGAGCCTCTACGGCACAGAACCTTCTGGTCTGTGTTCTGCCATTCAAGCCTCTATTGTACAGAACCCTACGGGTTTGCTTTTGGTTGCTATCACTTGTGTAATTTGTACTGAGATACATTTGAGTGGAAACCATCCAAATATCTGGGTGAAGAGTGGACGTAAGCAATTTGCTGAACCACTATAAAAATCCTTGTGTCCATTAAACAAATTTGTGTACACAATCAAACGTTCTGTCTTACAGAAACTTACAGGCTCTGTTTAACAGAAGCTTTTCATTCCGCTGCGGGGTAAAACGAAAAAGGGTTAAAATCCAATTTTGGAGATTAACACTAATTCACCCCCCCTCTTAGTGTAACAATAGCTAAAAAGAAGTTCTTACGATTAGGCTGGGGATGGGCAGACAGATGGGTGTTGGTGGGGGATGGGCCGACCGACGCCGGACCTCAGAGGGATTGTAACGACCCAGATTTTAAGGAAATGAAAATGCATGACTTGTTATTAGTGTTTACTAGAAATGGAACATTTGACCGAGTCAAAATCCGACGTGATACGAAAGTTTAATACTTTCGTTGTCGATTGCCGTTAATAACGAATATTATCGGAACGTAAATTCGATTTCGTGTGATTACGTCACGCGGGAAAATGGACGCCTAAGCCTAAACGGACTCGAATTTACGTAGCGATGAGGTTCGTTGACATCAAGGATTTTGAACGGAGAACTGTATTTAGTAGTTGGGTTACATAAGGAAAATATGAGTGCGACGGAATGTACAGGTGTCGAAAGGAATTATAAATCCGCAAACGACATTATCCGACATTAGGACAAGATTGGGATAAGGTACTTGGGGAAGCTCATCCTCGGCTAATCAGCTTTTGCCGGATCAGATCATTCCATTGGGATATTACGAATTATTACTGACACAAGGATAAGAGACACTCTCGCGACAGTATTTGAAAACGTCTCCTGACCACCGGGCATGGGAAGAATAGATTAAAATTAAATAAATGATAATAAGAAAATAAAAGATAAAGAGCAGAAGGTGTTCGGGGGGAAGGAAAGGAAAAAAAAAAGAAAAAAAAAAGAAAAGGGAAACACTAGCTTAGGCTAGCCCCTGGTCTGATTTGAGTACTACTGTGTCTACGAGGTAGTTGGGCTTGGAAAACTGTATCACTAATGCGGTTCCTGAATCCTAAGGACTTGGACAAGTTGACGTTATACTGAGTAGCTTACGGTGAGCTCTTGCACGATTTGTAAACTATTGTAAAGACGAATTTCCGATGCACGGTTGATTTCTTCGACTGAGCGAGCTGTAGTAGCGTGGTCATATTGGTTGACCATAATCGCACTTGAACAGCGGTGGAGTAACCAGTATATATGACTGGTGAATTTCTCGTGCGGTAAGGGAGAGAGCTGCCGTAAGATTGTCCAGAGTGCACTTGAGTTCTCTGTTTCCGCGCACTACAGGGATGGGATACGGCAGCGGCTGGGGACTGCGGCTTAGGCGCTGACTAAACCCATGGGATGAGGGTTGGGACTTATCAAATTGGTCCAGCCACATCTACTTCGGTGGCGGTGGCTGGGGTTTGAAAGCTCCCGACCAGCTTTCGCTTCACGTATTGGTCAGTCGCCGGTCCGGTCGGGACCAGCCGCGTCGTGGAACTTTTAAATTGATGGTTTAATGAGTGCGTGAGAGATACTCCATTGAAAGAAATACAACTGGCCCCTTTTGAATACAATTCAATCTTCTGCCATGCATTTTAAATATGGACTTGTGATGACTGGGGATATAGTGATAGTTATTCCATGTTTTGAGATGATTCCCGACTGTGTGTCGGAGGAAGATGGGGAAGTGGCGCCACTCGCTGTCGCACCTGCTGCCGTTGCCCCGGGCGCTCCCGGAGGAGTAGGTGGGGACGCATTATGGTGGTTCTGGCACCTTGCGAAGTGTCGATATGTGGAGGATGTTTGATTCATGGGAGTCGTTTGTTACATATTATTTTCATTTCAATACGTGATTATTCGATTACTATGATAAGTATGCGTGTTCTTATCTGTTCCGCCTTATGTGATTGTACGTCTGTTGCTGGTATAAATCGCAGGGAGCATAATTGTTTTTCGAAAATGCACGTAGGATGAATCTAGAGCCCATGTTTTCGTGTTGCATGGGAGGACGTACTTGGCGGTTTATCGCTGACCCCAGTTTGAGGAAATTATTTTAGCGATGCAGGGTATTAGGGGCTAAGGATGTGAGGAAGAATCAAAGTCTTGAAAGATAGAAGAGAAATCAAGACTTGAGGTAGTATAGTATAGCCGAAGTCTTCCGCTGCTGTCCAGTCAACTACGACCGTATTGACCGATGAAAAATTTAAAAATTTTCAGTTCGCTTCAGGAATGGGCGGACCGACACCGGACGGGGAGGGTCGGACGGACGCCGGACCGGGGAGGGACGGACGCCGGACCGGGGAGGGACGGACGGACACCGGACCGGGGAGGGACGGACGGACACCGGACCGGGGAGGGACGGACGGACACCGGACCGGGGAGGGACGGACGGACGCCGGCGGATGGAAGGTAGGGCAAACGAAAGCGGAGGGAAGGATGTGGGTTCGCCGAAAGATAGGGACATACGTGACTCTCAAATTGGCTTGATTGAAACCCTAAATTAATTTGATGATGTTTGTTTTTTTATTGAAAAGAATAATTAATTTAGGATAAAATGGGAAAAATCTTGGAAGTCACCCGAACTCCGTTAAGATGAGGGTGTGGCGGATGAGATATTTCAAATAACGGAATAAGTATAGATAGTTCAAGGATGTACTCGAAAGTATAAGATAAAATTGAAAAAAGTGTCATAATATAGGATGTAATTAATAATTTGCCCTTTTTGTAATAGTTAGTTTTTTGTTTGATTTATTATTTTTTATTAGACATGTAATTATTACTTGTATTTCATATAAATTTTGTTCTTATTTATTGTTTCTAAGTGTAATTATTATTTTTTATCTTATACATGAACCGACATTCCAAAATTAACGGGATTGCCTGATTTAAGCAAAAATCGGCAATCCTTTTCAGATGGAATTGCCGGGAGCGGCTAACGTCCCGTGCGTGGGATGTCGCGTGCATTGTACTAATTTCGACCCTGATTTAGTACATTGTACTAACAAAAATTAGTACACTTGTTATTACTAAGGATGTACTAACTACAGTATTAGTACAATGTACTATTGGGTACTGTTTTTGTACTAGTACAGTTAGTACAATGTACTAATGGTAACTGTTTTTGTACTAGTAATGGTTAGTACAATGTACAAAACTTTTTTAGTACATTTTTAGTACATTACAGGTGTACTGATACAAAACAGTAGCAGTGATTTTTAGTACAATGTACTAACTGTATTAGTACAAAAACAGTAACCATTAGTACAATGTACTAATACTGTAGCTAGTACAACGTCAGTAATTACAAGTGTACTAATGGTCACTGTTTTTGTACTAGTACAGTTAGTACATTGTACTAATGGTTACTGTTTTTGTACTAGTACAGTTAGTACATTGTACTAATGGTACTGTTTTTGTACTAGTACAGTTAGTACATTGTACTAATGGTTACTGTTTTTGTACTAGTACAGTTAGTACATTGTACTAAAAATCACTGTTACTATTTTGTACCAATTAGTACACCTGTAATGTACTAAAAATGTACTAAAAAAGTTTTGTACATTGTACTAACCATTACTAGTACAAAAACAGTAACCATTAGTACAATGTACTAACTGTACTAGTACAAAAATAGTAACCATTAGTACAATGTACTAACTGTACTAGTACAAAAACAGTGACCATTAGTACGTACAAAAATAATAACCATTAGTACAATGTACTAACTGTATTAGTACCAAAACAGTGACCATTAGTACATTGTACTAATGGTGACTGTTTTCGTACTAGTAATGGTTAGTACAATGTACAAAATTTTTTTAGTACATTTTTAGTACATTACAGGTGTACTAATTGGTACAAAACAGTAACAGTGATTTTTAGTACAATGTACTAACTGTACTAGTACAAAAACAGTAACCATTAGTACAATGTACTAACTGTACTAGTACAAAAACAGTAACCATTAGTACAATGTACTAACTGTACTAGGACAAAAACAGTGAACATTAGTACACTTGTAATTACTGACGATGTACAAGCTACAGTGTTAGTACATTGTACTAATGGCCACTGTTTTTGTACTAGTACAGTTAGTACATTGTACTAAAAATCACTGTTACTGTTTTGTACCAATTAGTACACCTGTAATGTACTAAAAATGTACTAAAAAAGTTTTGTACATTGTACTAACTGTACTAGTACAAAAACAGTGACCATTAGTACATTGTACTAACTGTACTAGTACAAAAACAGTACCCATTAGTACATTGTACTAACACTGTAGTTAGTAATAATAAGTGTACTAATTTTTGTTAGTACAATGTACTAAATCGGTGTCGAAATTAGTACAATGCACGGGACGTCCTATGCGCGGGACGTTAGCCGCTCCCGGAATTGCCTTATATTTAGTAAAGTTCGGCAATCCTTATGTTATAAGATTGCCGAGTTAAGATGTGGGACGCAAAAAATTCGTAAATTTTTACAATTATTTAGTATAATACGAAAAAGTTACATGTACACTAAGATTGCCAGTCCATAAACTAGATCGACGGCAGACGACATATGATAGGTAATACTTTCATGTATTAATCATTAAAAAGTCATGTAAATTACATTGTACAACAATTAGTACATGCAAAATGAGACTCCTTACTTTATTACATATATAGTGAGGATCAACTAAATACATGACCAGAAAGGAAATACTCATAGTCGTCGAAGTTATCGGTGTTTGTAGCAATATAAAGTTTTACTATTGATTCCGAAGTATTTTCTACATTCATCAGAGTTACATCTGACATCAAACAAAATTGGGAGTAGGACATTTTTGCAAAAAGACGAGGTCACGTACAGTTGAATGCCTCGATCTTCATTATAATTATTGTTTATGAGTTTTCCTTGAAGTATTAAGTATGATTATTAATGTCGATTTTGGCTGATCATTATCTTAAAATGCAGGTAAGTGACGCAAATGGTTAACAACTCCTATCAAAGTGATGAAGGAATTCAGGCTCCAAGTTCGAAGACACAAGATAGTAAATGACATGAAGTCGAATAAATAAGAGAGGGTTCAGAGATTCTAATTACTAGCACTCTTATTCTAACATGTGAAGAAAAGGTTAAATAATTTGGTCTATAAACGAGCGAAATAAAATTCAAGAATGATAATGTTTATTCTATTAACATATGTAAGGACTCAAAAATTACTATTCTACACATTTCAACACTGTAACATCTAAGGGGAGTAGATAGATGACCACTTAAAAGGAGTAATAACAACATCATTCAAGATGAACTAATTTTTAAATTCTAACCGTCCATGAAAACAGGGCAAAAATCTTGAAACTGTACTTCGTTTTCTCCGGTCTTCCCTTCCGTTTTTGGATGAGAAGGGTGGACAGGTGCTGCAAGCTATCCGACAAAGTTGTGACGACCCTACATCCATAAATGGATAGTTTTCGTAGATATAGAGTCTCGAGTACCTGAAGATAGATCCGTAATCGACACAAGTCCTTCGAGATTACATAGGTTAAGCTCATCGAGAGATTCGTGAAGTCTGCTGCTAATGAGGTGGGATGATGGCAGACACGTACAACTCTGAAGCACCAGTTTTCTCAATGCACGAGGCAGTCCCACACCGGGAAAGGAAGAGAGATTCCCGCAATCAACAATTCTCATCTCATTTATAGATGTAACTCCTGATAAATCATCCAACAACTTCTGTATATCTTCACAACAACCTATTACAAGCTTCTCATCTGAGGAGGCACCTTTTTTCCGCCATCCCCATCTATGAAGGACTTAAATCGAGGACAATCAGGAATCCTCATCTCTTCAAGCTCAACCAAAGAGGATGAGAAACTCGTATCCAAGTGAACAAGTTGCGGAATGTTGCGAATGTTTATCTTGGTAATAGAAGTAAGGTCAACTAGACATTTCAGCAATCATCCTTCATTGCAACCATCGATGTCAATCTCAATGAGAGATGGAAGGCTAAGAGTGTACCCTCCGTTCAATTTGGGACACTTCTTCACCTTTAGTTCTTGGAGACGAGGGAATGGCTGGTCGTTCTTGTAGTCTTCATGATACGACCGCTTCTCCCAAGCACCCATGTTCTCAAAGTTCAAACTCTTCAATGACCGAAATGGCATTTCAGTCCCATAGAACTCGGAACCTATCGACCTGACAGCTTCAAGACGAAAAATGACCAACCTTTCTAGCAACGGAAGTCGTCTAAAAGATGGTAACGAACCCACACATTCGCAATTTGCCAGAGTTAAGCTCACAACATTATTCATGCATGAATTACCAAACCAGGATGGGAATGTTTTTCCTCCATAGCAATTTATAGCAAGAGATTCAATTTTTCTCGGAGGCTGCAGATTGTCGAGGAGCTTCAATTGATGGTCATCTTCACGTGAAGTTTTGGAATTTGATCCCCAATTAAAGCTTAATTCGATAAGTGCTTCCTTTTCACGTGGATTAGCAGTCCTCGCATCTTCGACATCATCCACGTCCAACAAATTATAAATGTGCAACTCTCGCTGAAGGGATTTGAGTGGTCCCAATTGCTTCAACTCTCGACCGGCTTCCTTTCCCACAACAAAGCTAGAGAGTATTTCCAGATTGGTCAAATCACTTATATGCGGGGGCATCTCCTTCAACCTGTCAATGCCGAATATATCGAGATGGAGAAGATTTGTCAACTTATGAAAGCCATGTTTAGATGTTATCCATGAAAAAAATTTTCAAACTAATAAATAAATTGCATATAATAAAAAATATTTCAATTTTTTGGGAAAAAAATCCATGAATAAAAAGCAAAAGAGTTAAAAAGAGAGAAAGAAAGTTCATGTCATTATGTATTCAAAGCTAAATTGTAATCAAATTGATAAATCAATCAGGTCCTCAAATATCACTTTCCAAAAGTAGCACAGCATCCTCGTCTTGGGAGGAACTATGTACTAAGCACTATCTACACTGTTTGACAAAACCAAATCCAAGAGCTCATCAACAATCCGTATAACCACTTGACCAGATACCCGCCCGGCACCGCCCATGCCGAAAAACAACGTGGGCGAATGACAGAAGGGACTTGAAAAAAGGGAGGTAGTAGTCAGCAGCCACATGTATCGTCCGATCACCAGAGAAACATGATACAATTTTCTGGCATTCGACCACCCAGCAATGTGAGTTTTTCTTAAAACCGAAACTTCAGGAACAAAGGAACACCTATCTGAAATGTTTCGAGCTCGAAAGGGAAAAAAATTATCACGGAAGCTTCTTCTTGTTACCTCTCACTGTACGAGGAATCCTTGTGAATGCACAACGCGTCACGATACATGTATAGACACTCTGTAACCTCTTTGCTAGAAACTCGATATAAACCACATGAAATGGCACCACTAATCATCAAAAGATCTACTGTGCCTGTCCAAACTCACACACATTCCTGCAGGGAAGAAAATCCCGTGAGAGGGCGAACAGAATGGCAAAACAGAAGATACATCAGCCTAGTAAAATATTTTCTTTTCTTTTCCAGAAACAGCATTCAAAATTGTGCTCCCAAAGTTTATCAACATGTTTCTCATTTTATCGCAATACATAGAGATTCATCCAAATCCACTAATCACCTGGAGCACAAGACTCAACACTAGTGGTTTAAAGAATGAAATGGGCATGCAATCGAATATGAACTCGTGGACAAATGTCAACAGGACAACTAGGAAAAGATTAGTAAACATGATTCTCAACAGTACAGAGTAAACAGATTAGACAGTGTATGTCAAATAGATAAGGCTTAAGTGAGTCAGCTGCTTGTTTCAATCTCATTACTAGGCAGAACCATGTTTACATCTGTCACGGTGTGGAAACAAATGTTCTAAAACAATGTAGCAGCTAAATTAATGTTCCACAAGCTTTTAATTGCGATCCAAGCAAACTGTTGACAAATGCTGCCCCAAAGTTATATGATCTACTCCACCTTGAATTTGAATCCACAAATCCTTGCCATTTGAGAGACTGATGAGACACAAGGTAGGCTCCTTTTGCAAATAGCTTGGAATAATACTCATTCAAAAAGAACCAAAAAACTAGCATTAATAGAAGTGGCAAAACCTCCTATCAGCATTGTTTCGGCAATAAATAGCAGTCCAAGGGACATAAGTGGTGGACAAGGATGTGAATTGGGTTGAAACATTCCAAAGAACTACTCAACAGCATCAGGACATTTCTAACTGGTCGAGGAAGAACCTGACTTTGTTTCGTGAAAAAAGAACTATCATGATGCTACAGAATATCATGATAGAGTAGAAGTTTTTACCTCTATTTGATGGTAGAGCCATGCCAATCACGCCAATGCCAACATTATTTTTCTGATAACTCCCAGAATAACTTTCGTCTATGCTTCCAGGATTAGAATTTCCACCACTACGCTTGTTTCGTTTAATAATGTTGGTCGTCGTTTACGTGGTCGTGTCTAACACAACAAACAAACAAGGTAATTAACTACAAAAGGTTATCAGTCCCTGACCGCTTACGCCTGTTATAGACTCATTTTCTCCGACCAACTATGTGTGTTGACTCGCCAACCAGCGACCCTTCTCCGCAAGCCCTGTTGTACGTAGTTCGACGTTATGGACAATGTTCTAGTCAAGTTCTTCGGATTCGTAACCACAAGCATCTCTGAAGTGGCTTCACCGACGTTAAACTTGCTATTGTCACCTCATGCGCCTGGAGACTCCAGCTCGACCCAAGGTTCCTTGCATACATAGAACATAGTTACATAAGGCTGGTTAGTCCTTCAACTCTCTGTTCCTGGAGTATCAACCCTTATCTACGGCCCACTGCACGTCTAATTATTGTCCCTCCACGACTAATTATTATCCCTCCACGACTCAGACTTTTTACAATGACAGCAAACATAATAATATACAAAAGACCATAGACATAAACTTTACTTGCCAAAATAAGCTTCTATAAATAAAAAATAAAAATATTGTTTCCCTAACTATATAAGTGGCGTCATTCATGGGCAATTATTGCGGATAAATAAGATCATTTCAATTCTGATTTAATTTATTTTTCCACGAATATTGTGTTACATATGTTTCTGGGCTGAACAAAATTAACAACCTTCTATAATTGGAAAGAAAAGAGATTGAATTTCCAACTTGAGAAATATTATAACATGCATATATCCATCCCGACTATCCAAAATTGATCTCTTGTAATTTTCGCCCATAGAAGTTTTGGCCTGGTCAGACCAACCATGGTAGTCAAAATCGAGATCCTACGCGGGATCGGAAAGGAGTGGTGAAATCGTAACTCGTGGGATCGAATGTAAAATCGAAAGAGTTTACATAATTGTAATTCGAACAACACAAAAACACACATTGTAACAAATAACAAATCACATTAAGAACTCAAAGAACATAAAAAAATAAGTATTTAATCATAAAAAAGTGCATAACAAAATGTAAAGTCACGAGATAAATAATATGCTCCCAAACAAAACACACCATAAAAGTCCTCTAAAGTGAAAAGTCTTAAAAGCATAACAAAAATCTAAGGATCCAACAAAGCATTCATATTTTGATCATAATAATCATCTCCCTCGTCAGCCATATCATCTTCATTCTCCTCCTCGGGTACATCATCTTCAAATCTTATAATATGCAAATCATCACCAACACTACTAACTCCCGCTTCATCTCCAACTCGTAGAACATCTTCATTTGTAGTGTCAATTTCCTCTTCTAAGTTTTGCGCATCTTCATCAGTAATGATCCATTCATCATCTGAGGAAAGATCATCAATCTCATAATCCTTGAGTGTTCTTGTTTGCTTATTCTTTCCCAACTTCGAGTTAGCCATCACAAAAACTACATCATTCATAGTTTTCTGTTTCAAACGGTTTCTTTTTTTTGTATGAACCTAAACAAACACAAGAAGACAAGTAATGGAAATAGTCAACTTCAATTTACTAGGAACTTTAAGTTAAATAAAATGTTTATGACGTGAAAGTTACCATCTCAAAAGCACTCCAATTTCTCTCGCAACCAGAAGAGCTGCACGTAAGGCTGAGGACGCGAATAGCAAATTTCTGCAACTCTGGATATTGACTCCCATAAGACTCCCACCATTGTGCCGGTGTTTTGGTATTAAGTGCTTGCTTAGCAACTATACTTCCGAACATCCCTGACTTGCTTTTAAAGTTCTCAAGTTGAGAATCAATCTTGGATATCTCTTCAACATCTCCCCCAATCTTCTGCATGCAATCATATAGTCCCTTTTTCACTTCATAGTCAGCTTTGAAATCGGAACCATAATGTAGTTTAGGATTCAAATAATAGCCTGCTACATGAAGAGGCATATGCATCTGATTATCCCATCACTGATCAATAATTTCCCACAATGGCAGATAGCTGAACAATGAAAATGACAAACATATTTAATTTCAAAATTAGCTAGGAAATAAAAAGAATAACCAGAATTACCTTCTCTTGACTCCATTGAAGACACTTTGAATCTTTTCTTTAGCTTTGTTCATCTCATCGTAAATAAACCCCATTGCTGGCTTCTCATCAGAATCAACCAACCTTAACACTTTGACCAAGGGAAACGCACCCTTTAGACAAATGACAATGCTCTTCCAAAACGTCTTATCCGTAATCATTTCTTCAAGATGTTTCCCTTCATTTGTCTTTGCACATTGGTTGGCCTTTCACTGATCAGAAGTAAACATCCTCACCAAAGCTCCTTTGTTGTCATTCAAGCATCCCAAAGTGAGATATGCAGTTGCAAAACGAGTCGCACCTGGTCTCACTAAATCATTTCCATTAGTGAAGCTTTGTAACATCGAAATGAGAGATGTTCTTCCATATATGTAAGTTGTTATCTTCTTTCCACTTGAGATGGTCTCCCTGTGAAGTGGTATTTTTTTCTCAAAGTCTTCCAACATTAGATCAATGCAGTGGGCAGCGCAAGGAGTCCAATATAAACTCTTTCTTTTCTCCATCAATAACTTTCCCGCAGCCTTGTAATTTGCCGCATTATCTGTAACAACCTGGATAACATTCTCTTCTCCAACCTCCTCAACAACCTCATCAATCATCTCATAGATATTATCGGCATTCTTACAAACGTGAGAGGCATCTATGGATTTTAAGAAAACGGTACCTCTTGGACTATTAACCAGAAAATTTAAAATAGTCCTCCTTCGCTTGTTAGTCCATCCATCAGTCATGATAGAGCATCCAAAGTTCTTCCAATGATTCTTATGCTCCTGAATAGCCTCTTTAGTCGAATCAACTTTCTGCTTCAAATACTTCACTCGAATCTCATGGTAAGAAGGTGGCTTGAACCCAATTCCATGTCTAGCAACCAGTTCAAGCATCTTATAATATTCTTCACTCCTTGCCACATTGAAGGGAATGGCATTGTTGTAGAAAAAAGATGCAATTGCTTCCGAAGCCTCCTCTCTAAGTTCCTTCTTGAACATGGTATTGATCGTTTGATGAGAGGTTACACTTTTTCTAAACATATTCTTTTCGGATTGAGTGGAATCTGTGCTTGCTTGCCCATCATCAAACGAAGACAACTTTGACTTCTTAAACAATCTTTCTTGCAAAGTACAAACAATCTCCATCATCTTGCTTTTCACATCATCAGGGACTGCTCTACACGCTCCAACATCTTTATTTGTTCCGGCAAGATGATGCTTTAATCTGTAAACGCCTCCACTCATCACTTTCTCACAATATTTGTACTTAATGATTCTCGAATTGCTATCAACAGCGATACCATGCTCCCAGGCCAGATCTTCCCTAGCTCCAGGAGCATTTTTTGGAGTCTTGCGTTTTGGTGCAGGTGTGGCACGTGAAGAATTACCACTTTCAGACATGGTTACCTACAGACCAACAACAGACAAGCTAACTTAATCGGTGTTTTGAATACCGAAATAGCTATTGTAACAATGATAGAGAATTCTAAAACTATTCCTGCAAAGAATGTGAGCAAAAGATCACTAGCAATTATAACAAGAAAACCTACTTCCCCAGAACAAAATCCTACCCACAACAATATGGAGGAAAAAGCAATTATACGATAAAAAGAGGAGGCTTTTCCCGACCTTTGTATGTTCCTGTTACATTCCAAGGGGCAAAGGAACCCAATTCACTGCCATCTTTTCTAACTAGCACAATCTGCAAGAAACAAGCCCAGTATCAATAACAAATCAAGCAGCAAACCCAAATCCAAGCATGGGCAGTCTAACTCCACCGATTTATATCAATAAGTTTGAATAGCAATAGAACTCCAACTACTTTAACTTCTCGCATTACTTTAACTTCCCAACTTTGAAAATTAAACTTGATGTTTCTAATGCCGAAATCTTAGCATTAGTCTAAAAAATATGAGTTCGATCGACTTATTTTGTCAAAATATTTTGTGAACTAATGTCACAAAAGGAACATAACCCGTCGGCGCTAGGCATAAAAGGCCCTTTCTATCCACCAGACAATAATAATGTGGTATCACCAAACAAACTAGTCGAGTCCATTAAACCCCCAATCTTAGAGGAAGATACTGCACATCTTTTAAAGTTAGCCCTACATTTTATTCTACAAACGAATATTATTCAATTTAAAAAAGTACCACCCATCACATCACACAACTCCCCCCACCCAAACACGCTTCTCTGGTGGCCCTGCCGATCATAATGAGCAACATCACAAGGCCAAATAACAAAAAGAAAAAATAATAATAATAATAATAGACTACATCATCATCGTCAGGAAGTCAAAATCGACGCCAGGGGAAGGGCCAACTTTCGACATTAGCACTGGATTTTCACTTTAAAAGACAAAAAAAAACGAAAGAATTAAAGCATGGATCGATCTCTAAGCAAGAACACAAACTCATCATTGGTCTCTGGTACTTGATTTCTCTGTTCGGTTCGAATGATTGGGAAGAATTTGGGGGTTAAATTGGCGGCCGGAGCGAGATAATAGAAATAGGATTTAGAAAGAAAAATATTTTTTGATTTCAATATTTAGCAATATAATTATAATCTTCTATTTTAAAATATTCCGATTTTAACTACGATTTCGCTCCCACGATTCTACACTCGATCTTACGATCCCACTACGATTTTACCTGACAGCATTTTTACGTGCGATTTAACTCGCGATGTCCCCAAAAATCGTAAACTCGTAAGATTTTACGTGTAAAATCGCGATTTTGACTACCATGAGACCAACAACCTTGATGGAAATAATCAATGATTTTTTTTCAAATTAAATTTATTCGCCTCAGACCAGTTAATCATTGAATCTAGATGTAATTCACAAAATTTGTACTTAGATGTTTCTTATTAACATTTTCTCCTCAAAGAAGGTTACTTGGAAATTTTCATATTAACAATAAAATTTTCATAATTAGGAAAAAAATTATTGTTTTTTTACCATATTAACAATAAAATTTTCGTAATTAGGAAAAAAAAATATATTTTTTAATTTTTTATGTCTTGTCTTACCGGATACAAGTTTATATTAATCGAAATAATATTTCAAGGAATATTTTTCATTTGAATTAATAATATAATTAATAATTAATTAATTCTTAAAATATCTAACTATGGAAATACTTTCTAGTCACAAAATTTGATAAAAAAATATCTTCGTGATATTTTTCTTATTTTAGAAAGGACATCTCAGTTAGAGAAGGTTATTACTGCCAGGTTTCTATAACGGTAAGCTTACCTTATGTAAGGTCATAGCAGGTCAACCTGTTGTATGACTCATTATCAAAATCGTAACAACGGTCTCCCTTTTTTTATGATAACAAAACAATCATTCATAGGTGATATGTTAATGCAAGATGATATACCAAAGAATCATCCCTAAGGTAAAGAAAGTAAGAGTCTGACATTTTATCGTAGCTTCAACAAGCTTTACTTTTGCAAAATGTGATAGCTTTTGTATAAGCATATGACTTGAACAGATTACAGGGAAAAGGCTCCTGTATATTTATTCTGATAGTAGCATGTGCTTCTGCACCCCATCAAAAATTTTTGCTATATTTTATTCAACTTTCAACATGACAAATTGTGGCCCATTGAGTTTTATCTGATTATTTGGATGGGCTTTATTTTAATGTAACTTGGACGCCTTATGGCGTGAACTCATGTGTTGTTTGAAGCCAATGACAAAAGGTTCATCAAATTGTAGCTAGGTTCCCTCTCCCACTAACCTTAACCGTGACACGTTACATTTCCCATCGAGAAGGTCGGAACACCTAGATCATCGACATACCCTTTAGGTTTGTAGATTTCCACAAACAACAAATTAGGAATTGGGATAGTGAGAAATACAAGGCTAAAGACCTTATTGTCATATTATTATTATTAAGTTATGTAAAGAAACAGGTACATATTTTCATTTTTCCTACTTTTAGTGTCTTAAAATAAGTTAAGATTGCTATGATTCGAATAACTTCTATTAATCGAATTAATCCTAGAATCATACGATTACCAAACCTAAGCTGAACTAAAACATACATGTTTTTGCCATCTTGGATGATCTTTGAGACGCGACTAGGTCTTCTCCCCCTTCTCTTTTCTGTACAGCTCATACCGGATGGATAGGAGAGTTTGTCAATGAAACTTTATCTCTGAAACTATAACATCAATCCCCTACATGCAGTTAACGTGAACGAAAATATGCGACGTAAATAGATAAAATAAACGCTTTATTGAAACAAAAATATTACAATTAATGAAAGCCCAAAATAAAATAATTTCAACAAAAGACAATGTTGGCCTGGATTATTTTCTTTCATCAGTTTTATAAATAAGACTTACATCTAATTTACTTGTTATTAAAAGAGTTTTATTAAAATGACTTTCCAAAAAAATCGCTTTTTGTAAAGTCCTGAGGTGAATTAACTTTTTCCTTATGCTTTCAAAGGTAAAAGAGCACGAAATCAGTATATTTAAGATGGGGCGAAATCTATTCCTAGTCATAAACAAGGCAATGACACCAAAATAAGGATAATAAGGAGTTTGCGATATTCTCATGTACGTTTAACGTCACCGCAGCGATCCACCAAAGGTGCCGGAGGTCCTTGTCGATATCGTACTCAAAAGCTACGACCTGTTCCGATAACGTCGGTGGTCGATCCGACATATCGAGAGAAGCCAATATTAAAACAAATAAGAGAATGATGGCTTGTTGAATGAAAAATGCGGATATGATGTTTCCGTCAAGAAACTATTTAATACAGCCGAGACGTCTCCTTCCAAAAACGACTAATAAGAAAAATCGATGGCGAAACTGGCATTGGTTTTATTTGTATGCGTCACATCGTGTTGTAGGTAAAAAGGGAGTCAAGGAGATCACTCGAAATCGGAGAGAGTTCGGCTTAATAATGGAATTAATTGGATAAAATAATGAATACTGGTACTTCATTTTCTTAGTACTTGGTTCATTTGTTTGAATTAATTCAAGGTTGGTAATCAATTGACTTGTGTGTGTAAATTAAGCAAGTATCAAGCAACCCCTTTGATGTCCAATAAATTTGAAATAAATCAATTGAAGTTATGTACTTTGATGTATCATACTTCCTTGGAAACTTTGTATTATGACATATGGATATCTTGAATTGGGAACTAAGGAAACTTTGTCAGAAGAAATCGGTAATTAAATATTCCCCCCCCCCCCCCAATCAAACTCATAGTCCCCCCTTATATAATGTAACAATCACACACCCACATGATCATCCTAAAGGCCATTTGAATGATGCAGAAGATGAAGAGCAAAGTGCTTGTCGTAGGCGCGACGGGATACCTCGGGAAGCGATTGGTTAAGGCAAGCCTCAAGCTTGGCCACCCGACGTTTGTCCTGTTTAGGAGAGAGCTTTGCCCACTCGACATTGAGAAGGTTCAGTTGCTGCTTTCCTTCAAGGAGGAAGGGGCTTGTCTCGTGAAGGGGTCGTTTGAAGATCACAAGAGCCTCGTCGACGCGGTGAAGATGGTAGACATCGTGATCTGTGCGATCTCTGGGGTGCATATTAGGAGCCACCAGATCCTGTTGCAGCTGAAACTCGTCGAGGCAATCAAAGAGGCTGGAAATGTTAAGGTGACTGCATTTCTACTGTTGTTTGGCTACTTTAAAAGTTAGAGGACTTGTAATAATTGTCGAGGGACCGGGACCCAGAGGTTTCTGCCTTCAGAATTCGGGACGGACCCGGCAAGGATGGAAAATGCAATGGAGCCCGGGAGGGTTACCTTCGATGACAAGATGGTTGTTCGGAAGGCGATCCAGGAGGCTGGCATTCCGTACACTTATGTTTCCGCCAATTGCTTCGCCGGATATTTTCTAGGCGGACTCTGCCAGCCCGGTAAGATCCTTCCATGGAATGATTCCGTGGTCTTGCTTGGTGATGGTGACAGAAAAGGTAAACCTTGGACACAACTTACTCCGCCTTTCTCAGGTTTAGACTAATATGAATTTTTTATTGATGTGCTTTGAGAAGCCATTTATGTTGATGAGGACGACATTGCCATGTACACTATACGAAGTATTGATGACCCACGGACCCTCAACAAGACCATGTACATCACGCCACCAAAAAACGTCCTCTCGCAGGGAGAGGTGGTTCAAGTGTGGGAGAAACTCATCGGAAAGGAGCTCATAAAGTCCTCCGTCTCAAGGGGAGACTTCCTCGATGCCATCAAACGTAATCTATCCATCCATTCCTTTCCACCGTAACATTACTTAGTCATGCATACTTCTGCTAGGAAGTATTCAGATTGTTACCTCCTCTTTTTGAAGGGCTGGACTATGCGGAACAGGTGGGATTGACACACTACTACCATGTGTGCTACGAGGGATGCCTGACCGATTTCGAGATCGGAGAAAACAGCGTCGAGGCTACGCAGCTATATCCGGACGTCAGCTACACTACGGTTGAACAATACCTGCGCCGCTACCTATGACAAACCCAAGTTTGACTGCCGGTGTTCTGCCTTTCTTCATCGCTGCTTTATCTGGATTGGGAATTATCCATTCACGATTGTCCTAAATAACAGGTGATTGGATTTCTTATAAGAATTCGGCACTTGAAATTCCCACATGCTAAATTCTTAAGAATTTAGCATTGCAAAAGTATGTCTACTTATTTCACATTAATAAATTATTTAAAATATTTTATTTTGAAAGATACGTTTAAAATGTACTTTTACTAAAATAATATATATGATAAAAATATATCATTTTAAGTTGCAAAATACTCAAAGACACTTTCGAATTTCAAGAGTCGTGCCGGGGATAAGTAGAGTATTATCATTATTTAGGAATTTGATCCGAAGTCGAGTTTTTAGAAGAATTAATAAAGTAAATATTGTGAAATATTTCATGTGATCGTGGAATGTTTATTAAATATTACTGCCAACTTATCTATAGATCGGTTGGGTAGGGTTATCCATATACGTACTCTACAACGCTCCGAGGTACGTGAGTCGTTATACTTTGACAAGTGATATATCATCGGATATAATGAAAACTTCATGTGGACGGTGTCCGGCTTCGGCCGAACCACGAAAGTTCTCGACAATATTGCTCGTTTTCCCGCTGTCTCGTTATGAGCGGATGCCGGAACAGCAACATCTTGTGAACGACGTTCCAGGTTTTGCTTGAATGTGGGGCCTTACGTTGAGAATGCCCAATCTTGAAATGGGCCCGAATGTAACGGGCCCAAAGTAGCTGCATATGATCACTGTCAAAGCCCATTTAAAATGCCTAAAGGGTGACGGCCCATGTTCCCTCACAGACCACGAGAAGCGTGCGCCAATTGTGGTTTTTTATATACAAATTTACATAAATGGCATCGACTTTGTGCATGTAATTTCTCTAAAACAAACCTGACTTCTAGAGGTAAGGTTCGAGTTGGGTCTGTGTTTACGTGTAGAATAACACTTGAAGAACTTGAATGTGTAAATAAAAACAGTGAATGTAAAATAAAGTGGTCACCAATATTTTTAAGTAAACAGTTAATTGAAGAACTTGAATGCGTAAATAAAAACACTTACTTCCATTTCTGAAAATTGAGTACAAGAAGACAACCAAGTAGCCCTTCGAGGTCTTTGAATGATTGTCGCGTGTTATTACAAGAGGACAACCATATATTTATACTAGTACTTAATCTTATCCTAACAATAACCGCTAACACAACTACTAATGAAAACCGATAGACACATTTTGCACATGTTTTATTAGAAATAATTGCACACTGTGTACTTTGACAAAAGCTTCCTTTGACCAAGTCCTTGTTGAATCTTCGCCTTGCTCGTGCTTCAACTTGATCATGCTTCGACGGGATCCGACCTTTAACTTGAAAGTGAACTTCGACGGGATTGAGCTTTCACCGAAACTGGGCTTTAATTGGAACCGAGCTTCAACCAAACAATGGGCATTGTCATCATGGGGCCCAAAACGGTTTTACTGCATAAACAGTCTGCCAACAAAGGGGTGAACTGAAACTCTGCGGTGTCGATTTTATTTGTCCGTCCACAAAAATTTATGATTGGGAACAAAACAATAGGAAGATCACAGTACTCTAACTTCTAATTTATAGTCATATTTTTAAATTGGAAAAATTTGTAATAATATTTTTAACCATTTGAATAAATAACAATTTACTGGCAATATCAACAAGAAGAATCAAAAGCTATTGTAATGATATAACAATAGTTACCACGACTAAAACAAATGAACCAAAATATCGGCGAGCTGTAAAATGAACAAAAATATAGTAAATTTACCATAAAAGTCTAAATGTTATGACTTCCAACAATTCCCTCGAATTTGACATATGTTACGATTAATTACAGGTAGATCCCTTTCCCTTCCCTTTAATATTTAATAAATGAGAAATATTGACTTTTTACGTCTCCTTCATAGATAATAGCGGAAAAAAAGAAGAAAACGGGAAAAAGACTTTGTTGGTTTTTAAGGATTCAGGCTTCCACATTCATAGTTTAGGGTTTAGGGCTTCGTTGAGTGGTCTCTGCCACATAGACCACTCAAGTATATGCGATTTGGATCAGCCGAACCATAATATACAAGATCTGCTTCAAATCCTGAATCTTGAGAAGATATCGCCTCATGATAAGTAACTGGATCATCATGACCCCACACTTTAAGGAGGTCAGGCTTTATAAACCGGACTTTTTTTATATCTGTAAATATTAAAATTTATTTTTAATTTTTAGCTCAAATGAAATAATAATTAGTAAATGAAGAAGACGACAACTAATAAAAGAGAGAAAAATTTACCTCCACGGAATTTTGATGGAACTGAAGACATTAGAATAGAGTGAGATTTTTCTATAAAATTTGGGAATCAAAACTCTATCTAAAAATATAAATATACTTCCACATAGAGTTGAGAATAGATCAAATAGCTATTTATATATGAAATTCAGCTATACTCAATTAATAGTAAGTCCGTCATGCCTTGAGCAGATCTTCCATGTGGTAGGCAACGTCCCAGAGGTCAGAAAGCCACGTGTCGCTGTGTTCCTTATTGCCTGAACGTACCAGAGATCGCAACTCCATGTTATTTATTGAGTAAATGCAGCAGAGCACATGTGATTTAGAACAAACATTTATTGTGAAGAAAGTAAATTTATTCAGATGCTGTTTTATTCTTCTATGCGTCCACAGCCACGCTGCGGAGGACGACCGTCTCTACCGTGAGCCCCGGCCCGAACCCGAACAGCACCCCCCACTCCAGCCCTTCCCCAGTCGTCCCCCTGTTCCCCTCGATCGACCTCCTCCTCATCTCGTCCATTATGAGCAGCACGCACGCGGTCGACATGTTCCCGTACCCGCTCAGCACGTGCCTCGTTGCCAGTAGCTTCTCGGGATTCAGCCCCAGCTTCTCCTCCACTTGGTTCAGGATTGCAACCCCACCAGGGTGGGCTATCCAGAACAGGGAGTTCCAGTCCGATATTCCCAGTGGCTGGAACGCCTCGACCAGGCACTTCTCTATGTTCTCCGAGATGAGCAAACAATCTCAGGGTTGTCGTCTTGCCGCATTTACCAAACAAGTCTTTGTCGCGTTATGGAGTTGGGATCCCTCTCCACTAATCATTTGTATCCCATAAGGATGATAATTAGATTCATATGAAATCTAACTTTATGTCGTGTTTGGTTTTGATTTGAGAATAAAGTTATATTTTTTAATCGATCTCACTTATTTTTAAAATCCTACAAAAGTTTTCGAAACTCTTTCGACATATTAAAATTACTTATTTGTCCATTAACTAAATTATAAAAATATTTCTATTATTATTATAATATAAAAATCGCCAAAACGCCTACATAAATGAATTATACTACTTGAAGGCCGAGGTCGAATATTATATGGAATTCTTATGCACAAACTCAACCATCTTGTCCTACCGATATGACTGCAGACATTGAAATTTTATTAATATCGAAATAATAGTATTCCGTTAAAATAAAGTACTATATCAACCTGAGTATTATCAGTTCTTTTTATATTGTAAGGCAACCGGTAAGGCACATTGCCACAGGTTGGATATGCTTGTTTCGATACTTGAACGAGATGCATCTCATCAAGCGTCCAGCCTTTCACCAGCTACTGCCGAGGTGACGGGTCGTGTCACAAGAAGCATTATCGTAACGACCGTCGGCGGGGATTCCTTCAATATGTCTATGAATCGCTACTTTCTCAAAGAAGAAAGAATTGTTTTGTCCCTAAGGAAGTGATGCGATCACTTTTGTGACCAACCTTGTTTCAATTTACAGTCAAACCTAATGGAATCAATCCCAATAACTTGGTCGGTCATTTAGCAATAAACTTATCCAATTATTATCATTATTTTTAACTATTGGATTATATACTTTAATTAACTATAACAAATCATTTTATTTAAATTTAAAAATCATTGTTACGAACTTTTGTTCTCATTTAAAATTCAATGCTTTTTGTTTTTGGTAAATAATTCATTAAATGAAAAAGGACAGCCCCACGGCTGTTACAAGGACCTAACATCACTCTAAGAGAGAAAATACCCACGTAGGGGTATACACCTATGGCCCACGCATGGCTGTTAAAATTCAATACTTAGAAAGAAGAGAAATTCAGATAATTACATTTTTTGTTTCATTCTAAGCTCCTTTAAAGCAAAAACTCATTCTGATATGTTTATTAGACCCTTTAAGGTTAAAAGTTGATGTTGTGTAGGTATAATCAGGAATTTGGTACTTAAGTAAGTTACCAAATCCTGTTAAATGCACAACATGTTCAACCTTCGAATCAGAAAGACGATAAAGAACATGATAACATGATGCAGCTACACGTTAATGACTCGACAGCACGATCAGTTTTGCTTAACCTCGTTTTCGATGCAACATCGGCAACCAAGGCTTTCAAATATTGTTAATCTAATACTCCTTTAATAGTAAAAATTAAGCATCTTCTTTTGTTCAAACAGTTAATTACTACATATGTGTATTCTAATTTAAATTCAAGGAGATATTGTGAAAATGGTACAATCACTTTTTAGCATGTTATAATATAACTTTACTTGATCATTAATATCCACAAAAATCTTGATCACCAAGCTCTACATATAACTTTTCTGCCATTAATATCAACAAAATCTATGTAGAACTTTTCATGTCATTTTAAACAATTTAATCTATTGCATTATTTTTATATGGAAAATTATATCTATATAAACTAATCCTGCGCCCTTAAGATACCAACATCTCACAAAGAAGGCCACAATACAAACAAGTCGCTTCCGTCGATATGGCTTTTAAGAAATCGATGCTAGTATCGGCACTGTTGATGATTTTGTTCCTGGTAGCGTTGCTGCACTCAATGGATGTGGCCTTCGCGACAAAGTGCGAGGAAGGTTGTCGCAAGAAATGTGCAGATCGTAAAGGAGATGCCCGGAAAACCTGCTACGATAAATGCGTACACAAGAAATGCAGGATGCAAACCCCGGATCTCGATTCTTCTTATGTCCCAGTTTCTGATCCGAAGATCCAGTGCGAAACGGAGTGCGTTTCTTCTAAATGCATGAAAGGTCGCACCGGTAAGTATAAAAACGTCCCCCAAAAAGGAATCTTGAATGATTTTTCTTTTTGCTGGATGATTTTAACTTCTTTGTTGGCTCTTGTATTGCAGATGCTGAGAAGACCCCGGGTTGCGTTAACTCCTGCGTGACTACTTGCGATATAATTCGCCGGAACAACTAGCGAATTGTTGGGACTTTGTGTAGCATCGATGTTTCGAAATAAGACGTCGCCCGTGACAGGGGTAATATTAATGTTGGTTATATAATACCACCTCGTTGAGGCCCCCATTTTGCATTAACGTCTCTATTGAGATGTCCAAGGAGAGAAAACTTAATTGAAATTTAATTTACTAAAACATTTGTGGAATAAAAAAAATAGTTAAGCAATATGAATCAAAGAGTGAGATAATATTTCTCGAAGACCAATTAATTATAATATTTTCTATATATTGGTAAAAGGGAAACAAAATATTTGAGAAAGAATTATGGCAATTGAACCAAGAAGAGCTCAGCAAGACGAATGATAGGTGATTTACGATTCACTAGTAATTTAATGCATTATTACTCGAAATCATTATTATATTATCGTGATAATTTTTTTCATTTGGTATTGTTACCTCTTCAAATATATTAGATTAATATATATGGGATAGATTCAGATGATAATTCACCAGAACAAGAGCATAGCTTTTGACAAACTATCATTAAATACGGATCAAGTAATAAGTGCTGCTTATTTTTAGATTGAAAAATTGTGTATCATCCCTCAGATACTACCAACCTCTGACAAAGGAGGAGGACACATACCTATGAAGTATTCTATATTTGAATTAATAACATAATTAAAAATTTTAAAATATCTATATATAGAATCATTGACAAATAATACTTTTCCATCTTAATGATTAGATGATTTAAAAAATATATTTTTTTATATTTTTCCTATTTTAGAAATCATATCTTAATTAGAGAAGTTTGTTGTCAGGCTTAACTCTTTAGTGTTACAAAAGGTAACCTATTGTTGTAGAGCGGGTTTCTTTGGGCCTAGGATGGGCTTCTGTGATATTTGGTTCTGATAATACTATTGTAAGGTTACCAACACCAACTGTCCTAAAAGTTCAAACTTTTAGGTGAAAGCGTGCGATATTATATATTTTCATTTTCAACATAAGACACATCATCAAAACCAAGTACAATCACTTTTTAGCATGTGATAAACAAAAAGGTCGTGCATAACATTGTTCCATTTTAATATTAGGCGAGAAAACATTTTGAAAAATAGGGCAGATAGTTTCGAACTTCCAGAAATAATACCTAAAATTTAAATTTCAGAAGTTCAACTTTGTTAGTAAAGAAATTAAACTTATATTTCATAAATTTTTCCAGCCTAGTATTTGGACATAACAACATTTATTTCTTGTTTATTAATATCAACAAAAATCTCAAATACAAAGCTCTACTTTGATGAAAGCCACAGTACAAACAAATCGCTTGCGTAGATATGGCTGTTAAGAGATCGATGCTAGCCGACGCTGTTGATGATTGCGATTCTGGTAATGATGCACTCCATCGATATGGCCTTCGCAGGAAACTGTGAGCGAAGATGTCACTTCAAATGTGTGGATCGTAAAGGAAGTGCCTACGAATCTTGCTACAATAGATGTGTACGCGCCAGATGCAAGAAGCCAACCCTGGATCTCGATTCTTCCTACGTTCCAGTTTCTGATCCAAAGATCCAGTGTGGAGCAAAATGCGTTTCTTCTAAATGCATGAACGGTTGCACCGGTACGTTTCAATATTCCAAAAAGAAAATCATGAATGGCCAATTCGTGTCATTTTGAAGCTTCCACTTTACTTTCGCGGGACGATTTTAAAGTCTTTCTTTGGCTCTTGTTTCGCAGATGCTGAGAAGACCCATGATTGCGTCAACTCCTGCGTTACTAATTACGATATAATTCACCAGAAGAACTAGTGAATTGTTGTGTCATATCTATGTTTCAAAATAAAACGTCGCCCGAGACTGAGTAATAATCATCAATGTTTCAGTATAATACCACCTCGATGAGCCCCCTTACTGCATCAACGTTTCTATCGATGTGCAAGCGGAGAAAACTTAATCTATTTAAATTTAATTTACCAAAACAATTGACAATTAAAAAATAATTAAGCAATATGAATTAAAGAATGCGATAATATTTCTCGAAGACCATTTAATTAGAATATTTTCTTATTGGAATAGGATTTCACGGGGTTGAAATAGCGCCTTAAGAATTACAATACTTTTTTGTTTTAGAGCTGTGTACATAAGTTTCCTTTTGTCAGGTTATGTGACTTGAATTTGCCACACAAATTCTCATATCAGATGTGTGTTTCTGTAGTTTTGTTTCAGCTTATCAAACAAAAGATTTTTACTGGTTTCTCAAGGAATGTGTACGTTTACTCTCTAGCACTCCACCCCAGTCAGAGTGATATTACTAGATATTAGAATAGGGAAGTACCAGAATGTGCACTTTTGTCATAAATGTGACTAATCACACACACGGTCACGCCGTGATTAAACAACCTGCACAGTAGCACGCTCCGGCGGCTAACACCTGCACAAAGACAACTTCGTGACTTTACCTGCACGTGACCGACTCCCTTGGCTTTCTCTCCGGTGGCTACCACTCCACCTGCATAAGGCTCCTGCGGATAAACACAACCGGAAGCGTTGTAGATCTCCACTACCTGTGAATACAATTTCTCAAGAAATCAGATTATTAATGTATCTTAAGTGTAAATGTTCGAATTAATTCACAATCGAAATTATTATTTAAAAAAAAAGGAAAATCAATTGGAGATGACATAAAAAAATGTCAACGTTATACTTGGGAAAAGCACACCTTTTATCTTGACATAATGCCCCTCATTTATTGTGCTATTGACGATTTCTTCCTTGCCACATAAGTCATTGTTCAGATCTCCGTTAAAAGTTTGATGATGATGCGAGTTGTAATATTTTTTTTCAATGCATTACGAATTGTGAAACTGTTTACACGTAAAATTTTGGACATCTGATTGGTAAAAGGAGAGATATTGTAAACAAGATTTAGCCCTAGAGACTCGAGTTGCCTTTAAACAAATATTAATACTAATATTAATACTTGTTGACCTGGTTTTGATGATGAGCTTAAGCAACACGTTACTGGTGGTCAGTAGTAATGTTTCACAAGTTATGTGTTCATTCCTAGTGATGATAGTGATGAGCTTGAGCAATGCTTTGCTGAATCATAGTTATATATTACTGCGTTGCAGTATGCTGTTACTGCGATATTACGCATAGATGTTGAAAATATGGAAACATATTTTTAATAATCACGATTTATTCTAAGTTTTATTCATATAATTATTCTGAACGTCTAAGTTCGTTTAACGTAGCCTAATGATCTTATCATAAGCACTTAGGCAACAAAATATATTGAGATTACCTTTCCAATTGTTATTTTTGGAAACAAAATATTTCTTTGATCTTCTGCAGCAACGTCTCGCTGTAATGGGAGAAAATATCAAATTAAATATATTTGATTATCACAATCGATTAGATAAGATAATGATTAGATAATATATAGATTGGAAATAAATTATCTAATTGATACAAATGGAGGAAGTTACCGTTGGATCTTTCCTTCTATGGGACAGCAAATGTTGAGCAGATTGTTGCTGAATCCTGGCTGCCAGTTTTGGCAACAAATCTCGAAGATTGCCTGGACGTCCCTTATGCTTCTTTCTCCGTTATAATCAGACCAAGGACGACATTTTCTTTTCGCCTTTGTGCATCTGAGTGGTCTGAGTGGTCTAAGTGGTCTAAGTGAGCTTTGTGCATCGACGGAGAGCGGAAGGTGCTAAGTGTCTCCTGGTTCTTTCTCTTACAAGCTGCGTGTGAGAGTGTCAAGGGGCTGAGGTCAGATCCTTTGATCGTCTGAGAGGGACTAGGTATCCTCGGTGCGTTCAACGAGCGGCTGGCGAATCGTCTGAGGGAAGCTAAGTGAATACCTGCTCTGAATTCAGTAACCAGTTGCTGACCCATCGGCAAGAAGCCGTTCTTGTCGTGTCTTTTCGCAGGGAAGTCTCGAGCCTACGGAGTTTGAGCAGTTAGACACGCACTTGCGGGTGCGCGCCAGAAGTCTCGTGCCTGCAGGGTAGAGCAGGAGTTGGGAACGCCGCCGGAGTGGAAAGAGTTCCTCCCGAGCACAGGGGTGCTGTGCAGAAGTCTTGAACGCCTGATACAAAGGGTTAGTAAAACAGGTTGCGTGGAAGCCAACGGATCGGAAAATTCCACCCTAGGCACTGGGTGTGCAGTGCAGTGAGTCACAGCTGTGGTAACCGTGCACGTCCGAACTGAGTGTAGGACGGATACCTTCTAAGTGGCTTTGTGGTTTTCTTTGTGATCTTTGTGGTTTCTATCTTCGCGATCTTTGTAATTCAACTTTGTGGTTGTCTCTTAAGCAAGTGCAGGCTTATCTTAAGGAGAGACAAGATCTGTATGGAAATCCTCTGCTGAACGACTAAGTGCTGAAGCAATCCTTCGCTGTGAAACAGAAACGAGCTACTCTCTGAGAAGCTATTCTTCATTGTAAGGAATTATCTGTGAGGATTTATATTCTAACATAACGTTGTCTGTGTTCTTTGATAAGTCAGGATTATATTAAGCGACAACGAGCTGTGTGGAATCCATTGAGCTACCAACTGCTGAGGATAAGCATCATTCTGCTGGAAACGAGAAGACGTCCACTGTGTGAGGAGCTGACCGTTGCCAGGAGTGATCATCTATTGTACGGGATTCTAAATCTCACTTTGTGAGAGGAACATACGCCTAGTGCAAGGGCTTTTTGCACCCATTATTTTATATAGTGGAATCACCTTGTTGGTGGAAAGTGGACGTAGGTCAATTAAGGCCGAACCACTATAAATCACTGTGTCCATTACGATCGCGCAACACTAGTACGAAAACCTACTCGACAAAATCGTAACAGTTACAGTAAAGTATTTCTCATCCTGAGAAATGCTCTGCTGTGATACAGTACGCTTCCGCTTACACCAAGAAAGGGCGAAAAAGTGAAAAACACTAATTCACCCCCCTCTTAGTGTTCCTGAACGATCCAACAATTGGTATCAGAGCGGGTTTACTGGAAAGCTTTCTGTGTGATTGCTAGTACAGAACTTTGTTGCTGAACCAAAACAGCTTGTTGCTGAAAGTCTTACATTAAGCACAGTTAGGTGCTGCTGAGTACTGAACAGAATGTCAATGCTCTTTACTGATGGTCATTCGACCGAACGTCCACCGCTCTTTGCAGGACAACACTTCTCATATTGGAAAATGAGAATGGAGTTGTTCATTGGAGCAAAAGAAGCCGATTGCTGGCATATTATTATGGAAGGAGATCTAATAGTTCCTCCACCTAATCCAAATGACATTCGGCATGAAAATGAAAGAAAGAGAACTATTTCTCTCAATACTAAAGCAAGGCACTATTTAGTGTGCGCTCTTGCTGGAAACGAATTCAATCGCGTCTCTACTTATAAGACAGCGAAAGAAATGTGGGAAAGACTTGCTTTGATCTATGATGGAATATAACAAGTCAAGGAATCCAAAGTGAATGCATTAGTAACTCAAAACGAAGCATTCAAGATGAAAAAGGATGAGTCAATAAATCAAATGTTTGATAGACTCACCGAAATCACTAATGCCATGGAATCACTTGGAAAAACAATTTCTAATTCTGAGTTGGTCAGAAAGATACTTCGCTCTTTGCCTAAAACTTGGGAAGCCAAGAAAACGGCAATCGAAGAAGCAAAGGACTTAACGAGCTTAAGTCTTCAACAGCTACTTGGTTCTCTTGTCGCTTATGAGAATGAGAACAAGTTTGCTGAAGAAAATAAATCCAATGCTGTTGCATTTAAAGGAAGTATTGAAATGTCCGATGAATCTAAGGATGAATCTTCATCTGATTCTGTGGATGAAGTCTCCTTGATGGCAAGGAAATTCAAAAGGTATCTTCGCAAAAATCGCTTTAAGGGAAAGCGAGATATTAAAAAGAAGAATACTAAACCACACCAAAGTAAAGGTGGTGTATGCTATGAGTGCAACAAACCTGGTCATATGCGACCAGATTGCCCACTTTTGAATGAGAAGGGCAAATCTTCAAAATACAAGAAAAATGCCATGATGGCATCTTGGAGTGATAGTGATGAGGAATCGGATCAGGATGACGAAACAGCAAACATTTGCTATATGGCGCAAACTGATGCTGAAACTGAGAAGGTAAACGCTTTCTCACCTTCTGATTTATCTGCTGAAGATATTGAAAATCTTTTCTCTGAACTCTATGATAAAATTGAGTCTTTATCCGCAAACAATAAAGCCCTTAAGAAGGAGAATAAATTCTTGAGTGCTGAGAACACTTCTCTTAAGGAAGAGTTATCAGCAAAGGCTAAGAAAGCGGAAAAGCAACTTTCTCGATCCAAATCAAAGATTGAGGAGCTGCAGCAGCAACTCGATGCTGTAAACAACAAAACTGATTTATGTATGCATGAGATGCATGATTCTGGAAATGAGAAACATTCACGACATGGGAAATATGTTCCCCCTCATGTTAGGAATGGCGAGTCTCATTTTATTATTCAAAGGTTACCTAGGCTTTGTTACTATTGTAGAAAGCCGGATCATTTCATTAAAAATTGCCATGTGCGGTAAAATGACATGCTTGGCATTACTTCTAAAGTTGATGGTTCTATTGTTAAATGGACGCAACGACTTACTTAATTTCTTTCTCTATTTCAGGGATGCTTCAAGTCCATCGCTAAGGACCATGTATGGTACTTAGATAGCGGCTGTTCGAGGCATATGTCAGGAGATGTCTCCTTATTCTCCACACTGGTTTTCCAGGATGGTGGTGCTGTCACTTTTGGTGATAATGGAAAAGGGATGGTTAAAGGAACAGGAACCATTTGCTGTTCTGACTCCCTCACCATTGAAGGAGTTCTCTATGTCAAAGGACTTCAACACAATTTGATTAGTATCAGCCAATTGTGCGATAAAGGTTACAATGTTTCTTTCAATGAGAGAACATGTAACGTTTCACGGGATGGTGTCACTTGCTTCGTTGGTGAACGCAAGAAAAACATCTATATCCTGTCCTTTAAGAACATCTCCGCTGGAGAAAATTGTCTCTTGTCCGTTAAGGACGAAGCTACTCTGTGGCATAGAAAGTTGGGACATGCTAACTACGATTTGCTGTCCAAACTTGTCAAAAAGGACATCATTAAGGGATTGCCTAAAATCAAGTTTGACAATGATCAGGTTTGCAAAGCTTGTTCTATTGGCAAACAAACAAAGGTATCCTTTAAAAGTAAAAATATGATTTCAAGCAAAGCTCCGCTTGAATTACTTCATATGGACTTATTTGGTCCAACAAGAACTCAAAGTCTTGGAGGTAAACGTTATGGATTAGTTGTGGTAGATGACTTCTCCAGATTCACTTGGGTTAAATTCTTAGCTCACAAGAGTGATGCGTTTGCAACCTTTGAAACGTTAGTCAAACAACTTCAAAATGAGAAAGGTGTTTCTCTAAGAAGCATAAGAACGGATCATGGTACCGAATTTGAAAACCATAACTTTACTTCTTTTTGTGAAGAATATGGTATTAACCATAATTTCTCTGCTCCATACACTCCACAGTAAAATGGAGTTGTAGAGCGAAAGAATCGAACCTTACAAGACATGGCGAGAACCATGTTGCTGGAAAGTGAGGTTGCTAAAAATCATTGGGCTGAAGCTGTAAGCACAGCATGCTACATCTCAAATCGTATTCATTTGAGGCACTCTTTAGGTAAAACGCCTTATGAGTTATATAAAGAGAGAAAGCATAATATCTCATACTTCCATCCATTTGGAAGCAAATGTTACATCTTAAGACCGATCAAAGATGGTGTTGGAAAGTTTGATGCTCGATCTGATGAGGGCATATTCTTAGGATACTCCCTAACGAGCAAAGCATATAGAGTTTTTAATAAAAGAACTCTAACAGTTGAAGAGTCTATCAATGTTAAAATTGATGATTCTCCGACACAGGAGGAAGTTGCTGTGGAAGCAGCAGCATAATCCTCAACAACAGCATCAAATGAAACCTCCCAGCAAATGATTGCTGACAATAATCCGAACGGAAACACTATAGCAGATGTACAGCAAGTGCCTGCTGCACACACTGAAAATGCTTCTGGTGATTTCCAGGATATTCAAATTGTGAATCGTGTTCCTTCGTTATATAAGAAAAGACATCCTATCGATCAAGTAATAGGTTCTTTGCACACAGGAGTGCGAACCCGCAATACAGCAAGTTTGTACTGTGAATACTCTGCTTTTATCTCTCAAGATGAACCTCAAGGTATTGATGATGCTCTTGATGACCCTAATTGGATTCTTGCTATGCAAGAGGAATTGAACCAATTTGAGAGAAACGAAGTTTGGAGTTTAGTACCTAGACCCAATGATCGTTCCATTATTGGAACAAAATGGGTTTATCGAAATAAACTTGATGAGTCTGGAAATGTTATAAGGAATAAAGCCAGACTTGTAGCTAAAGGTTACTCACAAGAATAAGGCATCGATTATGATGAAACGTTCGCCCCAGTGGCACGTCTAGAAGCAATACGCTTACTTCTAGCATATGCTTGCTATAATAACTTCAAGTTATTTCAAATGGATGTGAAAAGTGCTTTCCTAAATGGTGATCTAAAAGAGGAAGTCAATGTTGAACAACCTCCTGGATTCACCGATTCAAAGTATCGTAATCATGTTTATAAGCTCTCTAAAGCTTTGTATGGGCTTAAGCAAGCTCCGCGAGCATGGTACGAAAAGCTTAGTTCCTTTCTTATTGCAAAGGGATATAGGCGTGGAAAAATCGATACAACATTGTTTCTTAAGAAACAGGATGCTGATCTTTTAGTTGCTCAAATATATGTCGACGACATTATATTTGGCTCAACTAATGAAAGATTATGCACTGAATTCTCCGACCTAATGAAAGGAAAATTTGAAATGAGTCTCATGGGAGAACTTACTTTCTTCCTCGGACTTCAAATTAAACAAACGGAAGATGGAATTTTCATCCATCAAGAAAAGTACAGCAAACAGTTGCTCAAGAAATTTGATCTTGAGAATGCTAAATCTTTGTCAACTCCAATTGGTAGTAATACCAAAATTGATAAAGACGAAGGAGGAAAGGAAATTGATTCCAAATTATATAGAAGTATGATAGGATCATTGTCATATCTTACTGCTTCAAGACCAGATATCATGTTCAGCGTATGCTTATGCGCTAGATATCAGTCCGCTCCAAAAGAGTCACACCTTGCTGCAGTAAAGAGGATCTTTCGATATCTCGCAGGAATTGTTAGCTTAGGTCTATGGTATCCAAGAGGATCGTTGCTGGAACCTATAGGATATTCAGATGCTGACTATGCTGGATGTCGTATTGATAGGAAAAGCACGTCTGATACCTGCCAACTGTTGGGAAATATGCTTATTTCCTGGTTCTCTAAGAAGCAGACAACTGTCGCCTTATCCACAGCAGAGGCTGAGTATGTCTCAGCAGCTAGTTGCTGTGCGCAGTTACTATGGATGCGACAACAACTTGAAGATTATGATCTTCATTTTGATGCTATTCCGATTATGTGTGATAACACAAGTGCAATTAATTTGTCACGGAATCCTGTTTATCACTCAAGATCTAAGCATATTGAGTTGAGACACCACTTTCTACGTGACAATGTACAATGTGGCAAAGTTGATATTCAGTATATAAATACTGAGCAACAGCTTGCTGATATACTTACTAAACCGCTTGACAAGGAGAGGTTTGAGTATTTACGAAATGAATTAGGGATATGTAATCCAAATCTCTGAGATTATAATATTGTCATCTAATTATTTTGAGAAAGTTTTGATAGGAAAATAAAAATATTCATATGGTGCCATTTCCATTTTCTTCTTCTTTCCTTCTTTTAAATACTCTATAAAACCAAAAACTACCTACGGTTTCTTTTCAAATCCCTAACTTCCCTCTTCTCTTCAACCTCAACCTTCGTTCTTCTTCCTCTCTTTGTGTTTCTCCGACAATGGCACCCAAATCCGCGAAATCTGGAAAGGGCAAGGGAACCCCCAAGAAACGGTCACAGGCTGTGGCTGCTTCTGCCCAGCAACTACCTGTTGTGGTGCCTCCGTCAGTTACTGAGGGGGAGGTCTCGCTGACACAAACTCCTGCTCAGATCGTCACTGCGACCGAGGAGACACCTGTTGTGGTTCCTGCTAAGGACAATGTGGCTCCGACTGGTGATGTCACCACCCCAGGCGAACCTGAGGCTGCTAAGGAGAAAACCCTCGTTGTTGAGGAGGAAACCGCTCCAACTGAGGCGATTACCAAGTCTGCTTCTGCGTCACCCAAAGCAGCAAACTCCCCTGCTACTGACGCGGAGACTCAAGCCGAAAAAGGCAAGAAAAGCGCTGAGGATCCTGAGGATTTCCAGAGCGCCGATGAATAGGACTCTTTGGCTGAAGAGACTCCTGACGAGGATGAAAATGTGGAGGTGATCAGCTCTGTTCAGAATCCTTCGATTCGCTCTTCTTTGGGTATCGCTTCTCGCACCAGGATGAAGCGACCTTATGCAGGTATAAGGGATGGTATGCATTCTGGCTCTCCTATTCAAAAGAAAGTGAGAAATGCAGATTCCTCTGTTTTTATTCCTAAGGTTGATCAGTATGTTTCTCTGGCTGAGTTAAATCGGATTCTTGCTGATGATACTATGCCAAATAGAAACATGACCAAGCGCAATATTGCTGCATGCAAGCGTGTAGACTTTGATTGGTTTACTCAACATGAGCTCTGCTTTGCTGAGATGTTTGAAAGGTTGACCTGGCGATCCTTTTGTGAATATGATGGCATCGGTTCCATCTCAAAGGTCAATGAATTCTATGCCAATATTACCTTTCATAAGGAAGATTCTCTCATTAAATTCATCAAGGTGTTGGTAGATGAGAAAACCTTTGTTTTCTCTGTGTTTGATGTTTGCCGCCTCTTTGAACCTGATCTTGTTAACAACTTGAGGGTGATCAATGAGGGAAAGGTGGAAGCTTATCAGACCATCAACGATGGTGAGGTGGTTGCTGTCAGCGGATATATGCAGAACACCGGGCTGAGTTTCAGCAACCGGATGTTTCACAAGGCAGTAATGTCCTGCTTGGCCCCTCGAATTGGCAGCATTGACACGGTCATGCCAAGAGATTGGAATATGATGGTTCACCTTAAGAGAGGTATTCCTGTGAATTTGGGAAGTGTTATATTTGGCCACATGGCTTCTTGTGTTCAGGATGAGACCAGGGCACTTCCATTCGCACATATTGTTACTGCCCTGCTGCAGATATATGGTGAGCAGGTTGTTCCTGAAAATCAAATGGACACATGGACTACTCAGCTTATTGGAGCTAATTATGTCGCCAATATGGGCTATATTCATGTGGATGGTGTTTTCATTAAAAAGCCAACCAAGCGAGAGATCGCTGCTTCTGTCCGTGGTAAGTCCACAACTGAATCTGGCAAACAGCGCTATGCTAAGCATGAGAAGGCAGCTGCTTCATCCAAGGATGAGTCCCCTTCTTCTTCTAAGCTACAAAAGGTCCTCTGTGAGGAATTAAGCTACACCAGGCGCTCCATTCTTGAGAGGCTGGATGGATTTGCTGAGAGGCTGACCCGCCTAGAAAAGATGGTCCAGACCTTGCTTGACAATGCCGAGGATTGAGCCATGCTCTCCGTTTAGGATTGAGCTACTCTCCTCTATCTTTAGGTGTCTGCTCTGTTGTTCTAGAATGAGCTATGCTCTTCTATTTCTGAACTTGTTTAGAAACTGTTTCTTTTTGATACATTGCAGCAACTGTTGGCTGATGTTGACTGTCTTTTGAGTGCTAGCATATTTTTGCTGCACTAGAAATAATACTATCATTTGTTATCCTCTTTTCTTTTCTTTTTGATATGACAAAAAGGGGGAGAAGAATAAGTTCAGGGGGAGTTAAGGATTTAAGGGGGAGTTGAGACACAAGCTCTATCCCTAAGTCAGAATATTTTGTCATCATCAAAAAGGGGGAGAATGTTGGTCTAAGTGGTCTAAGTGAGCTTTGTGCATCGACGGAGAGCGGAAGATGCTAAGTGTCTCCTGGTTCTTTCTCTTACAAGCTGCGTGTGAGAGTGTCAAGGGGCTGAGGTCAGATCCTTTGATCATCTGAGAGGGACTAGGTGTCCTCGGTGCGTTCAACGAGCGGCTGGCGAATCGTCTGAGGGAAGCTAAGTGAATACCTGCTCTGAATTCAGTAACCAGTTGCTGACCCATAGGCAAGAAGCCGTTCTTGTCGTGTCTTTTCGCAGGGAAGTCTCGAGCCTACGGAGTTTGAGCAGTTAGACACGCACTTGCGGGTGCGCGCCAGAAGTCTCGTGCCTGCAGGGTAGAGCAGGAGTTGGGAACACCGCCGGAGTGGAAAGAGTTCCTCCCGAGCACAGGGGTGCTGTGCAGAAGTCTTGAACGCCTGATACAGAGGGTTAGTAAAGCAGGTTGCGTGGAAGCCAACGGATCGGAAAATTCCACCCTAGGCACTGGGTGTGCAGTGCAGTGAGTCACAGCTGTGGTAACCGTGCACGTCCGAACTGAGTGTAGGACGGATACCTTCTAAGAGGCTTTGTGGTTTTCTTTGTGATCTTTGTGGTTTCTATCTTCGCGATCTTTGTAATTCAACTTTGTGGTTGTCTCTTAAGCAAGTGCAGGCTTATCTTAAGGAGAGACAAGATCTGTGTGGAAATCCTCTGCTGAACGACTAAGTGTTGAAGCAATCCTTCGCTGTGAAACAGAAACGAGCTACTCTCTGAGAAGCTATTCTTCATTGTAAGGAATTATCTGTGAGGATTTATACTCTAACATAACGTTGTCTGTGTTCTTTGATAAGTCAGGATTATATTAAGCGACAACGAGCTGTGTGGAATCCATTGAGCTACCAACTGCTGAGGATAAGCATCATTCTGCTGGAAACGAGAAGACGTCCACTGTGTGAGGAGCTGACCGTTGCCAGGAGTGATCATCTATTGTACGGGATTCTAAATCTCACTTTGTGAGAGGAACATACGCCTAGTGCAAGGGCTTTTTGCACCCATTATTTTATATAGTGGAATCACCTTGTTTGTGGAAAGTGGACGTAGGTCAATTAAGGCCGAACCACTATAAATCATTGTGTCCATTACGATCGCGCAACACTAGTACGAAAACCTCCTCGACAAAATCGTAACAGTTACAGTAAAGTATTTCTCATTCTGAGAAACACTCTGCTGTGATATAGTACGCTTCCGCTTACACCAAGAAAGGGCGAAAAAGTGAAAAACACTAATTCACCCCCCCTCTTAGTGTTCCTGAATGATCCAACAATACTAATGACCAATGAAGATGAATCGTAGCAATTTTGGGCTGTGCACATTCAATCGAGTAATATTTGAAAGAGAATATTTTATGAAAATATTTACTTGAAGAGAGAAAAATGGAATAAAAAAAATCAAGAAGCTCCCAATAAGACTTCGAGGTATGTTTTCTAGCGACACACGACGAATCGAGTTTGAGCTCATGACGTCTTCGGTGAGTTGAGTTCCATGATCGGTTTTCAAGCTTTACCCACAATTTTCGGCGGTTACATATGTTCCCGGACGGTTTCTTGATTTCTTCAACGAATTCTCGACGGTTTTATTTATTAGTCTATACTAAATAAGTTTCTCCTTATCCATTTTAAGGCATGAATATTAAACCTCATGAAAGGCTCTTTTGGTCCCTAGCTTTTCACACTTTTTCACCATTTATTATTATTATTATTATTATTATTATTATTATTATTCTAAACTTTGTATTCAAGCAACAACGGCTGTAAGTGTTCCGCATCTTTTTCATCGGCGAACACATTTTTTCGAAATTCATTTTCAAATCACTCAGAATGAGAGAGTTACTTATGACCAAACAAACGAATAACTTTAAAAGTCATGCACGTTAAATATATTTATTCGAAACAAACGAATAACTAGTGAATTTGTTGTGCAATATCTATGTTGCGAAATAAAAAGTCGCCCGAGACTGAGTAATATCAGCAATGTTTCGTTATAATACCACCTCGTTGAGCCCCCCTTGCTGCATCAACGTTTCTATCAAACACAAATTATTCTAGACTAATATTCATAATCATTTCACAAAAGATGATTTATACTATCTCATATGTTCCTGAAATTAATTTCAATTCGTGGGATGAGTCAGAGGTGGGAATGCCAATATTCTCTTTCTCCCTTCCTGCATTTCTCCGTCAACAGCGGACACCCAGAAATGCACAAATTTCTAGGGAGTCAGGGAGTCCGTCTTCCGGCAACCACCTCATCCACTCACAATAATAAATCCCCAAATATTGAAGGGAGTTGAGGTGGTGTCTGAGTCCCCCACCCACCCTCTCCAACTTCTCCATTCCCCTTATAGTCAATTCAAAGAGAGATGAAGGGAGGATGCCATTCCAGTCTGCATCTGGAGGAGGAAACACTTCTATCTCATCCATCCATTCCATCCTTCCCTCAATTCTCAATTCTCGTAAGGCGGTGAGATCCCTCAACCCCTACTCCCCAAATGGTTGATTCAGCTTAGGAGGCAGTAGTTCCCAGCCATCCCCGGCTACGAATGACTTAAATTGAGGACAATCATCGATCCACATCTCTTCCAGTGAAACCCAAGAGGTCTGGAATCTCCGATCAAAGTGAACCAGCAGAGGAATGTCCCTAATTTCCATCTTGGTCATGGATGTAAGGCCCACTGGACAATTCAACAATCATCCATCGCAACCATCAATAACAATCTCGACCAAAGATGGAAGCCTAAGACTGCACCCTGCTTTCAGTTTGGGACAATCCCACACCTGCAATTGGCGGAGACAGGGGAATGGCTGGTCATTCTCGTTTTCTCCATGGAACAACCACTTCTCCCAAGATTTCATGGTTGCGAAACTCAAACTCCTCAGTTTCGGAAAATATGGCTTTTCGGTCCCGTAAAACTCGGTACCTATCGAAGAGACTGAATCAAGACCTCTTATGTCCAAACTTTCAAGATAGGGAAGTTGTCCCAAGGGAGGCAGCGAATCTACACTTAGACAACCTAAAAGGGTTATCCTAACGATATATTTCAAACAGAGAGGATTATCAAACCAGGATGGGAATCGTTTCGCCCCATAGCCACGTATGGTGAGGGACTGGATATTTTCCGAAGGTTACAGATGTTGGAGGAGCTTGAATTGATGGTCACTTTCCCTTGAAACTCCGGAACAAGATCCCCAACTGAGGCTTAAGTCCAGAACCCCTTCCTTTCCAGATAGATTAGCAACGCTTGCATCCTTAACGTCATCTACGGCAAGCAGATTACGTATGTGCAACCCTCGCCGAAGCCACTTGAGGGGTCCCAGTTGCTTCAAGTCTCGACCGACTTCTTTACCTACAACAAAGTTGGATAGTATCTCGAGATTGGTCAGATCACCGATACGTGGAGGCATCTCCAACAAACTATTTCTGCCAGTTATGTCGAGGTAGCGAAGATTGGTCAGCCTGTGGATGTTGTTAGGCAACTCCTTGAGCTCATGACACTCTTGAAGTAGTAGATATTGCAGCTCGACCAACTCACAAATTGACTCCGGCAGCACTTCGATTGTTGTGTGAGAAAGGTCGATGGAACGTAAGTGCTTCAACTCTCCAATTCGGTCGGGCAGCTCGCTGACTTGAAAGCAACTTAACGACAACATCCTTAGGTTCTTCATATTCATTGTCAATTCACATATCACCTCCCCTGATACGTAGACATTTGGCTCTCTGAATGTTGAAATTTGGAAAGCCGAAAACGTTCTTAACTTCTTCATTTCGCGATACACATCCAGTCTCTTTGAATGAAGGCGTTCATAACGTTGTGCGACCATTGACGTATGACGCACTCTACCCAGCGACTTCCCATGACAGCCGGAACCATCTTTATACTCATCCGAGCTGAAGTATGAGCAATCGTCAATCGACTTTGCAAGGTCATTGACCAAATCGTGCATTGAATAATAGGACCCCTCCTCATCCCTTACTTTATGAAGAAGTGATGCGGCTTCTAACTGAAGGAGATATTCCATCCCTACTTGTCGGTATGTCTGGCTGGTCCCTTTTTGAAGCAAACCATGTATGATCCATATTCAAATTACCTCATCCTGGTCGAACATGTAATCCTTCGGGAATACTGCGCAAGCCGCGAAGCATCTCCTCAAGTGGACGGGCAGGTGGAGGTAGCTTAACTTCAATGCGGGTGGAATATTTCCCTCTTTGCTCCAAATAGAGTGAGTTAACAATCCTTTCCATTCCTTCTCATCAATTTTGAAGAGAAGAAGTCTTCCGATCATCTTCACAGAAAGAGGCAACCCCTTACATTTTCAGCTAATTGAACTGCAATATCACGAAGAAGAGGGTGTTGTTCAAAGTTTTTCTCGCCGAGAGAGTGATAGGCGAGCAAAGATACACAATCCTCCAATGGCACCAAGTCCAACCTCATCGGATGAGGGTCTCCAACAGATTTGGTGACCTCGAGGTTTCTTGTAGTGAGCAATATCCTACTTCCTTTACTTCCAGAATATAGGGGCTTGACCAGTGATTCGAGATCATTGTAATCATCATTCCAGACGTCATCCCACACAATGAGGAACTTCTTTCGGAAATTTTTTCTCGGAGAGAGTTCTGGAGCTGATTCAGATCCATTCCCACACTGGATGAAGATGGCGCAAAGTGGTCCAGGATGCTTTTCGTGATGGCGGCCTTGTCAAATACGTCAGAAACACAAGCCCAGGCTGACTTCAAATCCGGGTTTGTCGTACAGCTCCTGTGCCAGGGTAGTTTTACCGAGTCCGCCCATCCCCAAGATTGAAACAACGTTAAAGGGTTGGGAGGAGTCGTAGGTTGCTTCAGATCCAGTCAATCGAACCAGCAGCTCCTCGATTTGCTTCTCCCTGCCACAAACTTGGGCTCAGGCATGGAAGTGGTGACGAAACGAGGCCAGTCGTTGGTAGGCTTGCTCATCGAATTCTGGACTAATTTGGGCATGTCTATGCGGCTGTTGATTCCATCCAGTCTTCGTCCCACCTCCTCGATCTGGTTGGCCATGTGATGATCCGATATCAGGGTGGGCAGGCTGAACTGAGAGCAGCAAGCGATCAGGCGCTGAGGAAGTCTAGTCCTGTTTGACAAGGCCTGTAGCTTTGGTGCCTCTCGCTTGGCTTCAGCAGAGAACTCCTTGAGCAGATCTTCCATGTCGTAGGCAACATCCCTGAGGTCAGAGAGCCACGTGGCAGTAGCAGTGTCGCCTTTCATCATCATTTCCTCGGCAGAATCCAGCAAGAGTTGGATGGTCGGTAGCATATCTTGCCACGCCTTGAGCTTGTCGGAGATGCCGGTGATCCGGGAATACTCGTCGAGGAGGAGGGGACCGATCAGTTTGAGGACAGGGGAGAGGAAATCCATTCGTCTCTTCTCTTGAGGGGATTGTTGCTTCTTCTTCTTGCTGCTGCTGCTTGTTCTAACTCTTCTCACTCAAACCAAGAAATAGAGGATGGAATTGGGACACTTCTTCTTCTTCTTCTTCTAAACTTTGTGTTCAAGCAACAACGGCTGTAAGTGTTCTGCATCCTTATCATCGGCGAACACATTTTATCGAAATTCATTTTCAAATCATTCCGAATAAGAGAGTTACATATGACCAAACAAACGAATAACTTTAAAAGTCATGCACGTTAAATATGTTTATTCGAAACAAACGAATAACTAGTGAATTTGTTGTGCAATATCTATGTTTCAAAATAAAACGTCACCCGAGACTGAGTAATAATCATCAATGTTATGTTATAATACCACCTCGTTGAGCCCCCCTTATTGCATCAACGTTTCTATCAAACACAAATTATTCTAGACTAATATTCATAATCATTTGGACAATTAGAAAGCTTAAAACTGGACATGTTGCAGGAGAGATCATGGATGCTCGTGATGCCTTCGCAGTACTTAATAGTTAGTTCCTTGAGGGACGTGAGGGGAGATCAGGGATGCTCGTGATGCCTTCACAGTACTTAATAGTTAGTTCCTTGAGGGAGGTGAGGCGATGCATGTCTTGAGTCAAATAATTCAGATTTGGACAACCGACAAGAACAAATGTGGACAGGTTGCAGGGGAGATTAGGGATGCTCGTGATGCCTTGGCAGTCACAAATATATAGTTTCTTAAGGGAGGTAAGGCAATGCATGTCTTGAGGCAATGACTTCACCTTTGGACAACCGTAAAGCAAAAGAACGGACATGTTGCAGGGGAGTGTAGGGAATATGTCCATCTCTAATTCTGGGCAATTTTGGAGAATAAGGTCGGAGAGGGCGGACAGGTGTTGCAAGCTGTCAGTCAAAGTCGTAAGGCTTGTGCAATCCCTAATTTCCAATCCCTGCAGAGACCGATAGACGAGACTACCTTTAGGAGCTATATCCCTTATCGACACGAGTCCCTGGAGATCCCATAGGATAAGGTGCTCGAGAGAATCCGGAAGTTCAAATAGAGATTGTAGGAGGCCCTGACATCTGTAAAACACAAGTCTTCTCAACGAAACAGGCAGTCCCTCGCTCGGAAAGGAAGATAGCTTCTCGCAATCGGCAATACTCATCTCTTTCAGAGATGTAAGCCCTGATTAATCATCCGGCAGCTTCACTATATCTCCACAACCACTTATTTGTAGTTTCTTCAGCTTAGGAGGCAGTTGTTCCTCGCCATCCCCGTCTACGAATGACTTAAATTGGGGACATATCTCAATCCTCATCTCTTCCAGCGAAACCCAAGAGGTCTGGAATCTCCGATCAAAGTGAACAAGCTGGGGAATGTTTTCAATTTACATCTTGGTCATGGATGTAAGGCCCACCAGACAACTCAACAGTCCCCCATCGCAACCATTAATGTCAATCTCAACCAGAGATGGAAGGCTAAGACTACACCCTTCATTCAATTTGGGACAGTTCGACACCCGTAGTTGACGGAGACAGGGGAATGGCTGGTCATTCTCGTTTTCTCCATTGGACGACCACTTATTCCAAGATTTCATGGATGCAAAACTCATACTCCTCAGCTTCGGAAAAGATGGCTTTGTGGTCCCGTAAAACTCGGCACCTATCAAAGAGAGGGCTTCAAGACGGATTATGTCCAAACTATCAAGGGAGGGAAGTTGTCCCAAGGGAGGCAGCGAATCTACACTTCCAATATCTGAAAGGGTTATCCTAACGATATGTTTCAAACCGTGCGGATTATCAAACCAGGATGGGAATTGTTTCGCCCCATAGAAATGTATGGCGAGGGACTCAATATTTTCCGAAGGTTGCAGATGATGGAGGAGCTTGAATTGATGGTCATTTTCCCTTGAAACTCCGGAATGGAATCCCCATATGAGGCTTAAGTCAAGAACCCCATTCTTTTTGGGTAGATTAGCAACGATTGCATCCTTAACATCATCTACGGTAAGCAGATTACGTATGTGCAACCCTCGCTGAAGGCACTTGAGGGGTCCCGGTTGCTTCAAGTCTCGACCGACTTCTTTACCTACATTAAAGTTGAAAAGTATTTCGAGATTGGTCAGATCACCAATATGTGGCGGCATCTTCAGTGAATGATTTGTGCTTGTCATGTCGAGGTGGAGAAGACTGGTCAGCCTGTGGATGTTCTCTGGCAACTCCTTGAGCTCCCAACATTCTCGAAGTAGTAGAGATTGCAACTCGACCAAGTCACAAATTGACTCTGGTAGCACTTCGATTGTGGTGTGATAAAGGTTGATGGAATGTCGCGAATGGCCGAATTCGTGTCATTTTGAAGCTTACACTTTGTTTTTGCCGGACGATTTTAAAGTCTTTCTTTGGCTCTTGTTTCGCAGATGCTGAGAAGACCCATGATTGCGTCAACTCCTACGTTACTAATTGCGATATCTATGTTTCAAAATAAGTGAGTAATAACTTCGCCCGAGAATTGTTGTGAATTGTTGTGCAATATCTATGTTTCAAAATAAAACTTCGCCCGAGACTGAGTAATAATCATCAATGTTTCGTTATATTACCAACTCGTTGAGCCCTCCTTACTGCATCAACGTTTCTATCGATGTTAATGTTCAAGCAATCATTTTCCCACGCTTTTCTCACTTTTTCACCATTTATTCTTCTTCTTCTTGTAAACTTTGTATTCAAGCAACAACGGTTGTTAGTGTTCCCCATCTTTATTCGTTTGTTATCACATTTGTGTTCATTTCATCGGCGAACACATTTTTATCGAAATTCATTTTCAAATCATTCAGAATGAGAGAGTTACATATGACCAAACAAACGAATAACTTTAAAAGTCATGCACGTTAAATATATTTATTCAAAACAAACCACACCTCTAATCCCAAACATAAACCACACCCTCGTAAAATGGAGGATCTAATCCATACATGACAACAAATCCTTTTTGGCATCCTTCACCAATCAAAATTGTCCAACCGAAATCAAAATTGCAAGTCACAAAAACAAAATATTAAGCCAAGCACCAAACATTTCTATCAAACATTCGACAAGGTATTAATAAAATAGGAGAAAATTAAGTCATAATCTTCCAAAACTAAGTTATTAAGATATTGATAACAAGTAATACCGAGCTTGATTTGGGTGAAATATTCTCATAATTTCTTAAACATGAGGAAACGACAAAAAAACATTCCTTTGCTCCATCATCCGTCATATGTCCAGCTAATCAATTTCAATTTGTGGGATGAGTCGGAGGTGGGAATGCCAATATTCCCCTTCCCCCTTCCTGCATTTCTCCGTCAACAGCGGACACCCAGAAATGCAGAGAGATTCCAGGGAGTCCGTCCTCCGGCAACCACCTCATCCACTCACAATCATAAATCTCCAAATATTGAAGGGAGGTGAGGTTGTGTCTGAGTCCCCCACCCACCCTCTCTAACTTCTCCATTTCCCTTATAATCAATTTAACGGGGGATGAAGGGAGGATGCCACTCCAATCTGCACCTGAACGAGGAGGAGGAAACACTTCCATCTCATCCATCCATTCCATCCTTCCCTGAATGGTCAATTCTCGTAAGGCGGTGAGATCTCTCAACCCCCACTCCTCAATTGGTTGATTCAGCTTTTGGCATCCCCGAATCACAAGCGATTCCAGATACGGAGGCAATCCTCCTCTAGGTAGGCTGGTGATGCCTTCACAGTATTGAATAGATAGTTGCTTGAGGGATGAGAGGCGATGCATGTCTTGAGGCAAATTATTCACATTTGGACAGCTGTCAAGCTTAAAACTGGACAAGTTGCAAGGGAGATTGGGGAAGCTCGTGATGCCTTCACAGTCCACAATACATAGTTCCTTGAGGAATAAGAGGTTATGCATGTCTTGAGGCAATGACTTCACTTTTGGACACTTGCAAAGCCAAAAACTGGACAAGTTGCAGGGGAGTATAGGGAATATGTCCATCTCTAATTCTGGGCAATCCACGAGTGTAAGGTCGGAGAGGGCGGACAGGTGTTGCAAGCTGTCAGTCAAAGTCGTGAGGCTTGTGCAATCCCTAATTTCCAATCCCTGCAGAGACCGAGAGACGGGACTACCTTTAGGAGCTATATCCCTTATCGACACGGGTCCCTTGAGATCCCATAGGGTAAGCTCCTCGAGAGAACCCGGAAGTTCAAATAGAGACTGTGGGAGGCTCTGACAACTATAAAACACAAGTCTTCTCAACGAAACAGGCAGTCCCTCGCTTGGGAAGGAAGATAGCTTATTGCAATCGACTATATGCATCTCTTTCAGAGATGTAAGCCCGGATAAACCATCCGGCAGCTTCACTATATCTCCACAACCACCTATTTGTAGTTTCTTCAGCTTAGGAGGCAGTAGTTCCCAGCCATCCCCGGCTACGAATGACTTAAATTGGGGACATATCTCAATCCTCATCTCTTCCAGTGAAACCCAAGAGGTCTGGAATCTCCGATCAAAGTGAACAAGCTGGGGAATGTTGTCAATTTCCATCTTGGTCATGGATGTAAGGCCCACCAGACAACTCAACAGTCCCCCATCACAATCATGAATATCAATCTCGACCAGAGATGGAAGGCTAAGACTACACCCTTCATTCAGTTTGGGACAGTTCGACACCCGTAGTTGACGGAGACAGGGGAATGGCTGGTCATTCTCGTTTTCTCCATTGGACGACCACTTATTCCAAGATTTCATGGATGCAAAACTCATACTCTTCAGTTTCGGAAAAGATGGCTTTGTGGTCCCGTAAAACTCGGCACCTATCAAAGAGAGGGCTTCAAGACGGATTATGACCAAACTTTCAAGGGAGGGAAGTTGTCCCAAGGGAGGCAGCGAATCTACACTTCCACAGTCTGAAAGGGTTAGCCTAACGACATATTTCAAATGGAGAGGATTATCAAACCAGGATGGGAATCGTTTCGCCCCATAGCCACGTATGGTGAGGGACTCGATATTTTCCGAAGGTTGCAAATGTTGGAGGAGCTCGAATTGATGGTCATTTTCCCTTGAAACTCCGGAACAAGATCCCCAATCGAGGCTTAAGTCAAGAATCCCTTCCTTTCCAGGTAGATTAGCAACTCTTGCATCCTTAACGTCATCTACGGCCAGCAAATTACTTATCTTCAACCCTCGCTGAAGGCACTTGAGGGGTCCCAGTTGCTTCAAGTCTCGACCGACTTCTTTACCTACAACAAAGTCGGAAAGTATTTCGAGATTGGTCAGATCACCGATATGTGGCGGCATCTTCAGCGAACGATTTGTTCCTGTTATGTCAAGGTGCAGAAGTTTGGTCAGCTTGTGGATGTTCTCAGGCAACTCCTTGAGCTCACGACACTCTCGAAGTAGTAGAGATTGCAACTCGACCAAGTCACAAATTGACTCTGGTAGCACTTGGATTTTTGTGTGAGAAAGGTCGATGCAACGTAAAAGCTTCAACTCTCCAATTCGGTCGGGCAGCTCGCTGACTCGAAAGCCATGTAAGGACAACATCCGTAGTTTCTTCATATTGATTATCAAGTCACATATCACCTCCCCTGAGACGTAGACATTTGGGTATCTGAATGTTGAAATTTGGAAAGCCGAAAACGTTCTTAACTTCTTCATTTCGCGATACACAATAAATCTCTTTGAATGAAGGCGTTCATAATGTTGTGCGACCATTGAAGCATGGCGCACTCTGCCCAGTGACTTCCCATGACAGCTGGAACCATCTTTATACTCATCGGAGTAGAAATATGAGCCATCATCAATCGACTTTGCGAGGTCATTGACCAAATCATGCATCGAATAATAAGACTCAATATCCTCACTTTTTGAAAAAGAGAGACGGCTTCTAACCATTGGAGATTTTCCATCCCCACATTTTGGTATGTTTGGTCGGTCCCTCTTTGTAGCAAACCACGTATGATCCATAGTCGAATTACCTCGTCCTGGTCGAACATGTAATCCTTTGGGAATACTGCGCAAGCCGTGAAGCATCTCCTCAACTGGACGGGGAGGTGGAGGTAACTTAACTTCAATGCAGGTGGAATGTTTCCCTCTTTACTCCAAATATCGTGAGTTAATAATCCCTTCCATTTCTTATCATCTTTTTCGAAGCGAATGAGTCTTCCAATCATCTTCACAGAAAGAAGCAACCCTTTGCACTTTTCCGCTAATTGAACTGCAATATCATGAAGAAGAGGGTGCCGTTCAAAGTTTTTCTCATCGAGAGAGTGATAGGCAAGCAGAGATACACAATCCTCCAATGGCAGCAAGTCCAACCTCATCGGATGATGGTCTCCGACAGATTTGGCAACCTGGAGGCTTCTTGTAGTGATCAATATCCTACTTCCATTACTCCCAGAATATAAGGGCTTAACCAGTGATTCGAGCTCATTATAGTCATCGTTCCAGACATCGTCCAACACAATGAGAAACTTTTTCCCAGAAAGTTTTTCTTTTAGAGAATTCTGGAGCAGATTCAGGTCCTTCCCCACACTGGACGAAGCCGGCGCAACGTGATCTAGGATGCTCTTCGTGATGGAGGCCAAGTTAAAGGCATCAGAAACACAAGCCCAGGCTTTGACTTCAAATCCTGCTTTGTGGTACAGCTCCTGTGCCAGGGTAGTTTTACCGAGTCCGCCCATCCCCACAATCGAAACGACGGTAAAGGGTCGGAAGGAGTCGCTGGTTTCTTCAGATCCGGCCAATCGAGCAAGCAGCTCCTTGATTTGCTTCTCCCTGCCAACGAATTTGGGCTCAGGCAAGGAAGTGGTGATGAAATGAGGTCTGTCGTTGTGAGGCACGCTCCCCAAATTCTGAACTAATCCGAGGATGGGAATGCTGCTGCAGATTTCTTCTAATCTTCGGCTCACCTCCTCGATCTCGTTGGCCATGTGATGATCCGAGAACAGAGTGCACGGGCTGAACCGAGAGCAGCAAGCGATCAGGCAGTAAGGAAGCTTAGTCGACCGCGACAAGCCCTGTACCTTTGTTGTCTCCCTCTTGGCCTCAACAGAGAACTCCTCGAGCAGATCTTCCATGTCGTAGGTAACATCCCTGAGGTCAGAGAGCCACGTGGCTGTAGCAGTGTCGCCGTTCATCTGCTTTTCCTCAGCAGAATCCAGCACGGCTCGGATGGTCCGAAGCTTCCCACCCCATGTCTTGAGCTTGTCCGAGATTCCGTTGATCCGGGCATACTCGGCGAGGAGGCGAGAGCCGATCAGGTTGAGGACGGGGGAAAGGAAATCCATTCGCCTTCGTCTTGTTATTGTTCTTTTTTTTTGGGGGGGGGAGTGGAAGGCTTGTTTTAGTCATTCAAATGATGGGAGGAAATAATCGTTTCAATAAAAAGGGAGTCACCGTCCAGAGTTCACTTTATATTATTGTAGACATTAAATTTTTGTCTATCAAATTTATATAAGTGGGCTATAAACCCAACCCATAAAGAAATTAAAATGGGTCATAATCTCAAGCCCACAAGGATATATATTGGGTTATAAATTAAAGGCACAAGCCCAACCCAAACAAAATTACTTTGGGCAAAATTCAGCCTAAATTCAAGCCCGGCCCATAGTCCAGCCCATAGAAAGTTGCCTAATATGGGACGGCCAACTTCCTAATATGGATCGGCCCTGGAGGCCTATAAATAGAGCCATTCTCATTCAAGACAAGGGGACACGACAATATACTACACACATAGGTGGAGAGAAGACTCTTGAAGCTCTCGAAGACTCTCGCCGCCTCCTGCTCGCCGAAGCTCTGCCGACGTCCATCGCCCGGTGTTCTTCTGCAACGCGCCTCGAGGTTCTGCCGGATCACGCCCAAAGGCCCCGACGACTTCATCAAATTACCGAAGCTCTACCGGATCACGCCCAAAGGCCCCGACGACTTCATCAAGATATCGAAGCTCTGCCGGATCACGCCCATAGGCCCCGACGGCTTCGTTAATATTTCATCCTGAAATTCTGCTGAAATTCTGTCAGGACTCAAGATCACCATCCACAACCGTTATTCTTCGAAGATCGAATCAGAGGAATCACGTGTTTCTCCCGTGACTAGAGACGGAACCCACTTACATATTTTCATACGACAATTTGTACGCTGATATTTCCCCACGAGATTTTAGTGTTCACAAATTTCCGGCACGCCCAGTGGGACAATTTCTACCTCTCATCTCTTTACTTTGAGGAATTCACATGGCACCCAAGATGATTAACGTCAAGAATGCGATTGCATACAATCGACTTGCTGCTTTTCCTTCGCTCTCATCGGGGGGCTCTTCATCTGCTGAGTTTCCCAGGTTGGTTAAGGCTAGGACCATTGCTGAACTATATAAGGAGACTGAGGAATTGCTCAAGTCCGTCTCCCCCAAGGCATCCCCAGCTTACAAGGATATCGCTGAAAAGAATACTCTCAATGACGGGGAACCTCCAAAATGGACTTATGCCCAGTCTGTGGCCATGACACGCAAACAGGCTGAAGAGATAGAAGAAATGCTCAAGTATATCTCCCCTAAGGCTTCCCCATCTTACAAGGATGTTCTCAAAGAAGGAGGCTATCCAAAGTGGACATATGCCCAATTTGTGGCCAAAACTCGTAAACAAACCGAAGAAATTGAAGAAATGTTTAGAGCAATTTCCCCTAAGTCATCTCAACCAACTGCTGGTGACAATTCCTTCGATAAGGTTCTGATGTCTCCTATGCCGCAGATAAATTTTGAAAATATCTCATCAAGTGACTCTCCATCGGATTCCTCCCCAGAAGCAGATTCAACTAAAGGCTTCGAAGTCATGCCAGTGATGATGGCGGATACTCCTTCACTTGAAGATCAGGTTTCAGCTCTCACAAAGACTGTGGATGCTATGATGCTTTTTATGAAAGAAAGAGAGCAGCAAATGGACTACATTGTCAAAAAGCTGGAGAGTAAAGAAGCTGACAAAACGTCTATGGAGGAGAGTTCGCGCACCCAAGTTGATAAGGGAAAGGAGGTCATGAATGTCGATGATTCGGCAAAACACATGTCCAGTGCTGAAGATCCTATTCCAGCAAAAGCAATGCTGGAATTAATAAAAGAAACAGTGAAGAGTGAGCTTGAGGGCAAATCATCATCATCTTCGGCATATTATAAGCCTTACAGTCGGAGAATTGAAGGCCTCAAGATGCCCGTGAGATATCAGCCTCCATACTTCCAACAGTTCGATGGAAAGGGTAATCCACATCAACATGTGGCCCACTTCGTTGAAACTTGCAACAATGCAGGCACAGATGGAGATTGGATGGTTAAGCAGTTTGTTCGCTCTCTGAAGGGAAACGCTTTTGATTGGTACATTGACCTCAAGCCAGGCACCATTGACAGTTGGGAACAATTGGAAAGGGAATTTTTGAATCGCTTCTACAGCACACGACGCGTGGTGAGCATGATCGAGCTAACTAATACTCGCCAATGGGAAGAAGAGCCCGTCGTTGACTATATCCAACGATGGAGGAATCTAAGCCTGAACTGTAGGGATCGTCTATCAGAGGAAACGTCCATCGACATGTGCATTCAAGACATGCTCTGGAGGATTCGATATATTCTACAGGGGCTAAAACCACGATCGTTCGAGGAGTTGGCGACAAAGGCTCATGACATGGAGTTGAGCTTTGTCGGGACTAACATAAGTAACATCCCGATACCCGAGCCACCTAGAGGGACAGGAAGACCAGGGAACAGAGCTGGGGGCAAGCCTGCTTTCAAGGACGCCAAGAAGCAGGTAATGACTACAAATGCAGTTCCTATCAAAGTGCCAGTTGTAAAAGGAAAAGTCCCGCCGAATGGACAATCACCTGCAGAAGCACCCCGGATGCAGAGCCAACGCCCAACTCTTGAGGAAAGGCAAAACAAGAAATACCCTTTTCCCGATGAGGATGTTGCGGAAATATTTGATTATCTGTTGTCTTCTAAAATGATCGAACTTCCGCCATCAAAGCGACCGAACCAAGCAAATCTAGCTGACAATCCCAACTTCTGCAAGTACCATCGTGTCTTAGGCCATCCAATCGAGAAATGTTTCGTCTTTAAGGAGAAGGTCATGGAGCTGGTACGCGATAACAAGATCGATTTAGGAGCCTATATTGCACCTTCAAATATGATCACTGTCGCAAACAATGATACTCCAAATATCACATTCGGGACTATTGATCTAGCTGAGGTAATTGGCCTACGAAGCCCGGGGATAATGCATCAATATATGACAAAGGTGTCAAGTTGTGTGGTTAGCTCTGAGGAAGCATCTACTGAAGAAGGCTGGACTTTGGTGACCCACAAAAGGAATCGGAAGAAGTCTTATAAGCCTGTTAAGCAAACGCCTCCTATGCGAGCAAAGATCACGATGAGGTCACCAATAAAAGTGTATTCTCGAAAAACGGTGAAAGTGGAAAATTCCTTAGATATCTTGTCCGTGAAGAAGCCAACATCGGCTGTGTTATGGGATTTCTTTCCGGAACGTTTTCGAAAACTCGCAGATTTGTCTAGGAGTTGTCACCACATTGATGCGAACAAAGAAGTGGTGGTCGTTAAGGTTGACACACCGGAAGAACCCGCAGTGATGAATGTTGTGAAATCACGAGAAGATGGCGCAGCAATTATGTTTTCTGATGAAGATCTCCTTATAGGACACAAATCTCACAATCGGCCGCTATTTGTATCAGGATATGCATATGGTACGAAGGTCAATCGCATATTAGTCGACCCGGGTTCAGCAGTTAATATTTTGTCACTGAAATCCCTAAAAGAGATTGGGCTAGGGGTTGACGATTTATCAAGTAGCCGGCTGATAATCCAAGGATTCAACCAGGGCGGAGAACGAGCCGTTGGAAAGATTTGTCTCACTCTCACAATAGGAGATATGGAAGCTGGAGCGACATTCTATGTCATCGATTCCAACACCACCTATAATATGTTGTTGGGTCGACCATGGCTACATGAATATGGAGTTGTTGCATCTACGCTCCATCAATGCTTTAAATTTATGAAAGATGGGGTAACCCACACAGTATGGGCAGATGCAAAACCCTTTACGGAAGCGGAGTCATACTTCGCCGATGCCAAATTTTACTTTAATAAGGGTACTAATGCTGAAGAAAAATTCCCAAAGCCTGTATCGATTGTGAGGGATATCGCGAAGAAGTCGGACGTAGAAGTCTTACCTATTCAACAAGAGGTACCTTCAGTTAATCCGACAATCGAAAATGAAAAGACAGACGATAAGAATGTGCCGATCTTGCGCTATATTCCAAGAGCCCTTCGAAAAGCTGGAGAACCACCTTTTGTGAGTAGCCATGCTGAAGACATAGTGGCGACAAAAGAACTCAACTGGCCGGTGACAAAAATGACGACAATAGCTCAAACGAGTACGCCTTTGAAAGGTTTTGTTCGACCTAAACAGGGGGCAATTATCTATCCAGATTCATTACCTAACAGGCGCACCAACGGGTTTGATCCAAATGCATTTAGGTTAATCTCCGCAGCTGGCTACACTGAGGACTTGAAGACACTTGGGGATGCCTCAAAAGAAACTAATCCAAGAAGTGATAATCAGAAATCGAAATTTGGTCTTGGGTATGTCACTCCTAAGCCCGTTAACCCTCCGGCAAAGAATGTTTCGATTCAATACATTGAAGCTGATGATGAAAGTACGGCCGAATCAACTAGAACTTTAGTATTTGATCGACTTGGAGTCCAGTCTAAGCGAAGGTCAGTATTTGATAGACTTGGCACTCGGAAAGAAGAGATTAATGCCCAAAGGTCAACACGATTAAAATTGGGTCAAGCTCCAAAAAGTCGGATGATGTGGAAGAGAGTTGATAAAAAGGAGGATATCCCAATTATCATAGGAGATACAAAAGATCTTCGTAGCAAAGTTCCCTCTCGAATGAAGCGTCGAACGGTTATTGAAGTAACTACCGGCGAAATACTGAAAATGAAGACAAAAACATGGGTATCCACCAATAGCAAAGGGGACTCGTCTCACGGTGATAATGAAAATGATGTTGTCGCTTCCCACCACGTCACAATTACTGAAGTTGATGAAAACACTTCTCCTAAAGAGGATGATGCGGAAGAGGCTCCAGAAGTATTCGAGGACCGAAAAAGGTCTACCGTTGACGAATTGAAAGAAGTCGATCTTGGGGAGGAAGGGGATCATCGCCCTACATTCCTTAGCGCGAGTTTAACCCCTGATGAAGAAGAGTTGTATGTCCAACTGTTGAAGGAATACAAAGATGTCTTTGCGTGGACCTACAAGGAAATGCCCGGCCTTGACCCGAAGATAATGGTTCATAAGTTAGCTGTTAAGCACGGAGTTCGACCAATAAAGCAAGCTCAACGACGTTTTCGCCCAGAGCTGATCCCATTGATAGAAGCCGAAGTCAACAAGCTTATCGAAGCTGGATTTATTCGGGAGGTGAAATATCCAACATGGATTGCAAATATAGTACCTGTTAAGAAGAAGAACGGTCAACTCCGAGTTTGCGTTGATTTTCGTGTTCTCAATAATGTGTGTCCCAAGGACGATTTTCCTCTTCCGATCACTGAGATAATGGTAGACGCGACCACTGGCTATGAGGTCCTCAGTTTTATGGATGGATCATCGGGATATAATCAAATCCGAATGGATCCAAAAGATGAGGAAATGACGGCTTTTCGAACTCCAAAAGGAATATATTGTTATAAGGTGATGCCTTTTGGGTTGAAGAATGCGGGAGCAACTTATCAACGGGCCATGCAAGGAATCTTTGACGATATTCTCCACAGCAATGTAGAGTGTTATGTAGATGATCTGGTTGTCAAATCCAGAAAAAGGCGCGATCATATTAACGATCTTAGAAAAGTATTTGACAGATTGCGCAAATATCAACTGAAAATGAACCCGTTGAAGTGTGCATTCGGGGTCACTTCAGGAAAGTTCCTTGGATTTATCGTTCGACATCGAGGCATTGAAATCGATCAATCGAAAATAGATGCAATTACAAAGATGCCGGGGCCAAGGAATATACATGAGTTGAAAAGCCTTCAAGGGAAGCTTGCATACATTCGAAGGTTTATATCAAACTTAGCCGGACGATGTCATCCCTTTCACAGATTGATGAAGAAAGGTACTCCTTTTGAGTGGGACGAAGCGTGTGAAAATGCATTCAACAGCATGAAGGCTTATTTGTCGAAACCACCAGTCCTTAATACTCCAATCCAAGGAAGACCCCTCATACTTTATATAGCGGCACAAGAAGCTTCATTAGGGGTCTTGTTAGCCCAGAAGAATGATAATGGAAAAGAAAATGCTTTGTATTATTTGAGCAGGACTTTAACTGGAGCGGAATTGAATTATTCTCCAATCGAGAAGACCTGTCTTGCTTTAATGTTTGCTATACAAAAGTTGCGACATTATTTGCAGGCACACTCTGTTCGTCTCATATCACGGGCAGATCCTCTCAAGTATATAATGTCAAGGCCGGTTTTATTTGGCCGTCTCGCGAAATGGGCACTTATGCTTCAAGAGTTTGAGATCCTATATGTACCTCAAAAGGCTGTGAAGGGATAAGCTTTAGCTGACTTCTTGGCAGATCATCCTATACCAGACAATTGGAAAATATCGGAAGAACTGCCCGATGAGGAAGTAATGATGGTTGATGTTCCCCCTCCATGGAAAATGTTCTTTGATGGGTCAGCTACACAAAGAGGTGCGGGAGCTGGAGTTGTCTTCGTCACATCCGATGGAGATATCATTCCTTATGCATATACCCTCACTCAGTTATGCTCAAACAATATGGCTGAGTATCAAGCTCTCATACTCGGATTAGAAATGGCCATGGATAACAAAGTATATAGTTTGAGGGTATATGGAGACTCCAAGCTTGTAATTAATCAGCTTTTATCCTCATACGAGGTTCGCAAGCCAGAGCTCTTGCCTTATCATGACTATGCCGTCAAACTCGCAGGGTGGTTCCCAGACATTACAATAAGTCATATACCGAGAAAGGAAAATGCACAAGCAGATGCCCTGGCATCTCTAGCCTCTGCACTTACTTCGGTGGATAAGGAGATCGGCATCCGGTTATGTCAAGCATGGGCGGTGCCGCCAATTCATGATGATGAGGAAATGGACGAAGTTAATGTCATGTCTGTCTCTAACATTGAGGACCAAGATTGGAGAAAACCACTCATCAACTATCTCGAGCATGGAAAGCTACCCAATGACCTGCGACAAAAAGTGGATGTGAGGAGAAGAGCGCCTCGATTCATATATTTTAAGAATACTCTCTACCGACGATCCTTTGAGGGAGTGTTCTTACGATGCCTTGGAGTGGAAGAAGCCATGAAAGCGCTAGAAGAGGCGCATGCTGGAGTTTGTGGAGCTCATCAATCAGGCCCTAAACTTCACTTCCAATTGAAAAGAATGGGCTACTATTGGCCAACAATGGTAAAAGATTATATGGAATATGCAAAGAAGTGTCAAGCTTGTCAGTTTCACGCCAACTTCATCCATCAATCGCCCGAGCCACTTCATCCAACTGTAGCATCTTGGCCGTTTGAAGCCTGGGGCTTAGATGTTGTAGGGCCCATAACTCCTAAATCGTCCGGGGGCCATTCGTATATATTGGCAGCGACAGACTATTTTTCAAAATGGACGGAAGCTGCATCCTTTCGGGAAGTGAAGAAGGAAACCGTGATCACCTTCATTAAGAATAATATCATTTTTCGTTATGGCGTGCCTCGCTATATCATTACTGATAATGGCCGAAATTTCTCTAATAAGGCCATGGATAAATTTTGCGAGCAATTTGGTTTTAAACAGTATAACTCTTCCATGTATTATGCGGCCGCAAACGGGTTAGCAGAGGCGTTCAATAAAACATTGTGCATTCTCTTAAAGAAGGTGGTCGATAAAGCTAGAAGAGATTGGCATGAACGAGTAGGAGAAGCTTTATGGGCATATCGTACAACGTACAGGACTGCGACTCAAATGACCCCATACTCATTGGTCTACGGTGTTGAAGCAGTCCTTCCACTTGAACGACAAATACCGTCGCTGTGAATCGCCATACAAGAGGGACTTTGTCAAGAGGATAATGCGCGACTACGCTTACAGGAACTAGAAGCTTTGGATGAGAAACGTCTTGAAGCCCAGCAGCGGATTGAATGCTATCAGGCAAGGATGTCGAAGTCTTTTAACAAAAAAGTACGGCCTCGCTCCTTTCAAGTCGGTGACCTTGTTTTGGCGGTGCGAAGACCCATAATCGTCACGCACAAGACCGGGAGTAAATTCACATCCAAGTGGGATGGTCCATACGTAGTCCAAGAGGCTTATACCGGGGGCGCCTACAAGATAGTTGATCAAGACGGGGTTCGAGTCGGACCGATCAACGGAAAGTTCTTGAAGCGGTACTATGCCTGAAGAATAACGCTCCATGTCGCATGAGCCTAAACTGCACGACATCAAAAAAAAAAAAGCAAAAAAAAAAAGTAAAAAAAAAAAAATCTTCATGTAATACTCCTGGCCCGCACGAGTATAAACTGTGTACGGCTAAATAAAATGTATTACTCCTGGCCCGCACGAGTATAAACTGTGAACGGCTAAATAAAATACTCCTGGCCCGCACGAGTATAAACTGTGTACGGCTAAATAAAATGTATTACTCCCGGCCCGCACGAGTATAAACTGTGAACGGCTAAATAAAATACTCCTGGCCCGCACGGGTATGAACTGTGAACGGCTAAATAAAATGAAATAATCATGGTCCACACAAGCTCCGAACCATTTTATTAAAAGGAAATGATTATTATAGTCCGATATAACATGGGAGAATCAAAGTTCAAAGCATAAAAAAAAAAGAGAGGGCTCAAGGTTCTAGGGTAAATTGTGCAATCTCCTCGCGTGAGGTCTCGATCAACTCGCGAAGCTCTTCCAAAGACTGAAGATCATCGTCATGAACCACGTTGATTCCCTCCAAGGCATGCATGGATTCCTTCAAGCTCCTAACCTTAGCAGCGGCATCATCAGCCTTTGTTGCGACCTCCTTGAGAATATCCTCTCGATCCGCCTTGTCCTTAATGCAATCCGATAATTGTCGTTGGAGTTCTTCAATTCGAATCTCATCTTCAGCAAGCTGGCTCTCTATGTTGGTCTTCTCCATCATGATACCTTTTTCTTCAGCTTCGGCTTCAACGAGACAACATCTGATCGATGCCACCTCTTCATCACGACTTGCGGCACTCATCACTCCCTTAGTGGCAGTTGCTAAGTCTGAATATCGCATAGAGCTCTCGGTATACTTCTTAATCAAAGAACGGATGGGAGTCAGATCCAGATGCTCACATGTATCGATGAGTTTGAGAGCCTCCTTAATCTCATCTGCAATAACATGTCCTCTACTGAAAGGGGTCCTCGAAATCTTCTCCTTGATGTCATCCCAAATACTAGCCGCAAACTTCTTATATGCTCGTGAGGCTATAGAGTCAAAGCAGAAAGACGATATGGCTGGTGTAGTTGAGACTAGATCAACAAAATGAGAAGGGCCTTTGTTTTCCTTAGGCTGAATCACTTCCCTCATGGCATGATTGTCTTGTTGAAGCGGCTTTAAGAGCTCCGGACCAAGTGGGCTAATAACGGAAGGCTCGCCATTGTCACCCATGAAATCGACCAAATCATCCACAAGCTGCAATAGTAAACAAATTAGAATAAGATGCAGCCTGTCTAAACTATGTACTTAAATAATATGAGATGCTCACCAACTCATTGCCAGCTGGAATGATATCATTCGGCATATCTTCGACTACATCAAGGTTCTCAGATGCATGCTTTGAACGCCTCTGCCTCTTGAAATGTCTGTTATCGTCTGGAGTTTGTGACTTTTTAGAAGGTGCAACTGTTTATGGAAACAAAGCATGATTGTTAATAAGTTAAAAAAAAAAAAACAAGAAGAAGATATGTGTGTTTATAAGTACCAGTCTTTGGTGGTAAAGGCATTTTCTTTGGGGTAATGCCGGCTGGCTTGGTTGGTTTATCCCGAGTATCCTCATCTTTAGGTGGCGGATGGCGTATTCCAGCAATCAGTGCCTCTATCCCTTGTTGGAGGAAATCACCATGCTTTTTTTTCCACCATTTAGAGTAATTCTTCGTGCAATATATGTCCAAATCAGTGTAGGAGACAGGAGCACTGGGCACGTACAATCGGGAATTAGTCTCTTTTCGCACTGAGAGACGCCACAATAGATGCCCTTCATCTAACGAGGAGGATCGTATGTCACGTGTCAGTACGTGTGGAATGTCCTGGCAAAACCCGAGCTGACGGCTGAAGTGTGGAGGATGATAAGGTTCCACGATGAAGGAATTGCTGCGCCTTAATGTCAAATAACATGAGCGGATGCTTATGAAAAAGCTCAATGAATTTTCATCTAAGCCAGAAGAATCCTCGATCCAAAGATTGCCCTTCCTGTGGAAAAAGTTATGGCACCAATATATGTTCCCTCCATTTTGAATAAGTTCGCGAGCCGCACGAGCGTCGAAGTAGCGTGCCCCGCCTTCGCCAGAATAACCAATCATCCGAGGACCGACAACATCATTTGGAACAGGAAAGTGGGTCTGAAAGTAGAATGCCAACCATCCATATACGTAGTGTACCGGAAAACAAACTTTATGAACCCCGGCGAGAGTAGAGCTGCAGATCTCATTAAGTCCTCGGTATATGATGGCCAAGACAGGAACAGCAAGACTAAAGCCTTTTCTTACTGCCATCAAGCTCGCCGCTTTGAATGTCTCCGGGCGTATATATGCTTCATCATGCGGGAATACGAATGTGCATAACCAACAGGCAATGAACGCAGAAAGATAAGTCTGCAAACGCATTTCTTCGCTAATGCCCAAATCTTCAAATACTCCTGCTTCCTTATGACCCCAAGGAGATGCGTCTACGATTGGACCTGCAGGGTTATGAGACTTCTTCGGACGATTTGATTTCTTCGATACACGTCTAGGAGGCCTAAAATATTTTTCATCTCCCCTGAATCAGAACTCGATCCAAGACGATATGGGAACAGTCTCCTTACTCGGGAGATCTTTATTTCTCTGCCTACTTCGGTCATCATCAGTGTTGTGTTCCAGAAGTCGAGAAAACGCCGCAAATAGATATGTACAGCTCTTCGGAAGATATCTACTTCTTGTGTTCGAGCTGGTGAGTTCTTTCAAACTGGGGATCGTCTCTTCGTACATTCTGCCATGAACAGGAAGCCCGCCAAGCTTGTAAAGATCCCAAAGAGAAATTGAAAAGGCTCCACGAGACGTTTCGAGGACATTAAACTGCGGGCACCAAGCTTCACAAAAGGCCCGCATGACATCGGAATTGCGGTCGTAACTATAACGTGAACAAAGTATGGCGTCCAGTATATTTGCCCTTTTGAGAACTTCTGCATTACGAGAGACCGTGTCTTCGAGCCATTCCCAATACTTCGGAATGAAACCAAATTCACCACGGAAACGAAGGGTATGCACCCACTCGGACTTCCCTGCTATAACATTCCTCCCCAAAGAACGTGAAGGTATCGGCTCCGCCATGCACGTGTGGGGGAGTGACCTCAGCGACCACATGTCTGGCAAAGAGGGTTCAGAAACTTTCTGTGACCAAAGATTGAAGTTATCACGGTCTTCATCCAATTTATCGCAGGTTGGGGCAAAGTGGCCGATCAATGGGCGATGCACTGCTAATTCCACTTTATTGTGAAGGTCGCCCTCCTTTTCAGCAATACACAAATACTCGCGCCCCGAAACGACCTTCTTGATAAAATAAACCATGACCAATGGCTTCAACGAATCCTAAAAAGAAAAGGGATCGGTGAGTAAATTGGAGTATCAGTCAAGTATTCCAATTATACGGAGAATGTTAAGTAAAAATAATTCGGCGGCGGCCCCATTTGTACGGGGAGGGCCGAGGGATGATCCGGCGGCGATCCCATTTGTACGGGGAGGGCCGAGGGATGATCCGGCGGCGATCCCATGTGTACGGGGAGGGCCGAGGGAATGATCCGGCAGCCGTCCCATGTGTACGGGGAGGCCGAGGGAATGATCCGGCAGCCGTCCCATGTGTACGGGGAGGGCCGAGGGATGATCCGGCGGCGATCCCATGTGTAAGGGGAGGCCGAGGGATGATCCGGCGGCGATCCCATGTGTAAGGGGAGGCCGAGGGATGATCCGGCGGCGATCCCATGTGTACGGGGAGGACCGAGGGATGATCCGGCGGCGGTCCCATATGTACGGAGAAGGCCGAGGGAATAATCCGGCGGCGGTCCCATTTGTACGAGGAAGGCCGAGGGAATATCCGGCAGCGGACCCATGTGTACGGAGAAGGCCGAGGGAATAATTCGGCGGCGGACCCATGTGTACGGGGAAGGCCGAGGTAATATCCGGCGGCGGACCCATGTGTACGGGAAGGCCGAAGCTATATCTGGAATAACATGTATGCATTAAGAGAAAATACTTTGTCGAGTAAATAACAACAAAACATATGAGCCTTGATGGAGGTATCTCTACGAAGTAATCTTGATTTCGGATATTACGAAATACTCCTGAAGATCAACGTCTACCTCGCGAAATAAATCTTTTTGATTATGCAAGCACAAAGTAAACCCGTCTGCAAGAAAGGAACAACTGCCGCTGCTCGATTATGTATAGAAGAGGCGTCTCGTCTTGACTCAGCACCTGCATCCACCAATGAAAATCCAGGAATCAAAACACAGGCTTATCTCTTTACTATTAATAATATAAAAAAAAAAAACGAAGCCTAATACCTTCAAGGAGCAAACGGATTTTGCAGCAGTCAATAGGACACCAATAGCTTCAACTGTGGAAAACGACAAGATGAAGAAAAGTGGATGACGGAAGAATTAGCTCGTAAGGATATAAGAATGTGGGATGTGAAATTATGAGCTCTTCGCACCTCTATATGTAGGATTATAGGGGGATGAATCGAGACATATGTTGCTTATGGAAATTAATCAAAATTACTAATTGTTTCCCTCAAATATGAATAGACGAGGATAGGAATGAACGAGGATGCGTCATATCAACATTCATATTTCCTTTTGTAGACGGACGATTATGTGAAGATTTAGATTTCTCTTCCTTTTGTGCGGACAGGTGATTATGAGAGAGTGCGGATTCCTAGTGGTTTCTCTAGCTATCACGTGCAAGGGATTCTAATCCTAGAAACCAATTGGTGTAAAGAATCATTTATTCCCTCATTGTTCATGTCATTCGAGGTAAGTACAAAGTGATGATATTCCTATATTTTAGAAAGTTTTAGCCTGATTTGCTCACGGAGAGGCAGATCAGAGGATGACGAGCTATCCTTGGTTGGCAAATAGAATGTTTCGAATAAATTCTCATACTAATGAGAGAGCTATTCATGATGTGTTCGTAAAAAAAAGAAAATTGATTGGAGAAGAATTGTCGCTGTTGTAGCCATCCTGATAATGACTGGCATTTTTCCTTCCAAGTGCCATGTTTCTCCACGGACCAGAAGTTTCGAGCCTCCCTAGTTCTCCAGGGACTGATTTAAACGGAACAACTGACATGGTTGGGTCCGTGAATAAGTCTACAATTGTTCACTTAAGCGAGGATATTAATAAAGCTAGCATTGATCAGTCTTATCTTCATCAAGTTGGGTTTGTTGCTTTCATGAATATATCGACGACTTCGCTTAGTTGACGACAGAGGAAGAGATTCCTGCAGTCTACGAGAATGTTTCTGCTAATTCTTGATATACGGTGAATGTCCTAGAACGTGAAAAGGAAATCATGCAGTCTCTCCCACTTCCAGCCCTTCGATGATAGAGACGGATTTTACTTTTCTCCTTTTGTATCTCGTTCTATTCCTCGCATTACCAGAAGAAAGAAAACAATTCACGCACGGAACAACATTCGCCGTTAAACACATCGATGGTTCTGTAAACATGGCAAAATACTTCTTTGCCGAGGCCAAAGTCATTGGTAACATCCATCAGACCAGCTTAGTAAGGCTACTAGGCTTTTGCGCTGACGAATTTCATGGACTGCTTGTTGCGAGTATATGTCTAATAGTTCGTTGGACAAATGGATCTTCGCGGAGTTTGAGAGACGTCATTTGCCGGCATGGGAAAAGAGAAGGAACACCGTCCTCGATGTCGTGAGGGGACTTCACTATCTTCACAAAGAATGCCGCCAAAAGATCGTCCACTATGACATTAAACCACAGAACATCTTGCTGGACGAGGATTTCCTTGCCAAGGTTACTGACTTTGGGCTGTCCAACACAATTGATGGAGATCACAGCCGTGTCATGACGGTGTTAAGGGAGATTTCGGGTTACTTAGCTCCCGAGCGGTTAAACAGCGCAATCACCAAAAAGGGTCGATCGTCCGAAGGGCCCAAAAAGGGCTCGCAATTGTTGGAAACAATGGATAAAATTTGGGATGTCCAACATCTGAAAAGAAACACAAAGGAAGCAGGGCTGACGCTTCAAAAGGGAAATGCACTGGATTGAGAACAACTCCTGTAGGTTCCCACATATATGCACACACGCATATATATATATTGAAAATGCCAACAGCTACAAGCATCCATAAGGTTTTTGTCCAAAGAGCTTCTGCTGGGTGTGCACTCATTGAATGCAGATGTGGCAGAAGTGGAGAAATAGGATCACCATATTCTTCCCACTCCGTCTTACAAATGTTAGGGCAAGAACTGCTCATATCGCCAGGAGTCATGGTCAAAGATGCCGAAGCAATTGAACATTTGTCATGCAAATGATTCTTGCCGGAGCTTAAAATATCTGCCTCATGAACTAAAGCATCCAACAGCCCGACACGAGGACCGCAATGGGAAGTGACCAGTACTCAGACATGCTAGCGAGGAACGCAGGTTATATTAACAAGTTCTAGGGGAAAAGCATGAAGAACTAATTAAATCATGGAAGAATTTAAATATATATATATATATATATATATACTTTAATTCAATTCTCTTTGTATTGCAGATTATACACGAGAAATGAATTAAAGTGGGGGCATTTGTAGACATTAAATTTTTGTCTATCAAATTTATATAAGTGGGCTATAAACCCAACCCATAAAGAAATTAAAATGAGTCATAATCTCAAGCCCACAAGGATACATATTGGGTTATAAATTAAAGGCACAAGCCCAACCCAAACAAAATTACTTTGGGCCAAATTAAGCCTAATTCAAGCCCGGCCCATAGTCCAGCCCATAGAAAGTTGCCTAATATGGGACGGCCAACTTCCTAATATGGATCGGCTCTGGAGGCCTATAAATAGAGCCATTCTCATTCAAGACAAGGGGACACGACAATATACTACACACATAGGTGGAGAGAAGACTCTTGAAGCTCTCGAAGACTCTCGCCGCCTCCTGCTCGCCGAAGCTCTGCCGACGTCCATCGCCCGGTGTTCTTCTGCAACGCGCCTCGAGGTTCTGCCGGATCACGCCCAAAGGCCCCGACGACTTCATCAAATTACCGAAGCTCTACCGGATCACGCCCAAAGGCCCCGACGACTTCATCAAGATATCGAAGCTCTGCCGGATCACGCCCATAGGCCCCGACGGCTTCGTTAATATTTCATCCTGAAATTCTGCTGAAATTCTGTCAGGACTCAAGATCACCATCCACAACCGTTATTCTTCGAAGATCGAATCAGAGGAATCACGTGTTTCTCCCGTGACTAGAGACGGAACCCACTTACATATTTTCATACGACAATTTGTACGCTGATATTTCCCCGCGAGATTTTAGTGTTCACAATTATTCTTTGCTTTTTATATACTTCTTTCTTGTTTTTGGGTAAAGAATTTGTGCCCATCTTTTCTTATGGACAACACTCAGTGATTCGAGAGAATAATCTTTTTTCCAAGGCGCTTTATGATCCTTTTCCTCGTTTTAATTTGTTTTTACAATTTTGTTCTAAAATGAAAATTTTAAAACACTTTAATTTTACTAAAATTTGAAAACATATAATCATAATTTTTTTTTACATCAAATTAATTTCATAATCTAATCAAGTTCCAATATTTTCTTACCAAGGAAAACATTTAGAGATAGCTAAGAAAATCTCTCAGGCCACTGTGTTGGTTAGTAGATGTATAATACGCCAGTTTTGAGCTACCATTCATCGGGTCCAATGTCGACCAATCTTGTAACTATGATACGGAGCGCATTGTCCGACTCGATTAATTCAGGAATAACCACAGGTACCGCGACTTGCTTCGTGATATCCCTTATGCTGTAACACCAAATACTATAACTATGAAAAGAAGGACATGGTCTGGGAAAAGGAATTGAGGCATCATCGTCTTTGAAACTCCTCCGCAGTCATGTATGCAGCAGCCACACAGCTATTTTTTGCACAACCGGCTATATTGTAACGAGCAACTGTACGTGTTCCTATTCCGAAAACCAAACCTGCAACAACAGCAAGAGCGACAACAGAATTAGGACGAGTTACAACAGTGTCTACCACGGAAGCAGCAGTGTAAAATCGAACATACACAACTCTCTTGGAGTGAAAAGCTCCTTTTCAAAATACAATTTCATTAGAAGCTACACGTCTTAATAAAGAAAATTAGAAAATCAAAACTAGGAAGCCTTCCCCTTCACAATTTCTAGGTACGAGGACATGAATCTTTATTTTCCTCCAACAAACTAGATTTGTCACATTAGCCTTAGGCAAAATCACCAAAAAACTCTTATTAGGATAGGTGCCGATGTATACTCCAATCTTCTCTCGAAGCCACTCAAATTTTGTTCTGGCCCTAACTATAGCAGACATGCTCCGTCCGCTAAAAGCAAGTCAGGGAGATGAAGTTCTAGATCACCAACTTCACCTATTTAATCTTGCTCAATAAAGCTCTAGGTTTTGAGATCGTGACGAAGACGACGTCTAAAGGGCTTATAGTCAAGTTTTTTTATTGAGGTACATTAAAATAACTCCGTTTTTCACCTTTTTTTTCACTTTCTAAATTCGGTTACGATGATCTTGATTTGGATTAATTTCCGTACATAAGACACTTCTAAAACAATTCTCCGTAAAACGATCTTTACTCATTATTCTCTTAGCATGTGCATTGGTGATGTTTAAACCTTAGAACTATATAATATGTGCAAAATAAGCATTTAAAAATTCAAGAAAAGGTTCAATTAAAAAATTAAATATTTGTTACAATATTATAACGATGATAGTTGTTTTTCTGTAAGTACCAATAAATAATTAAGCTGACAGCTGCCAGACATACTATTATGTACTAATTTTTTTGATTTTCAGTAAAAATTTACTAAAATTTGAGGATTTTTAATGATTACGTACAATGTACTTAATTTTGGATTACGTACTAAAATTTGAGGATTTTTAATAAACATACTCTGTAATTTTTTAGTACAATGTACTAAAATTTTAAGATTTTTAGTATATGTCCTCAATTTTGTATACCGACGGACCTTTAGGCTTAGTACATTATTACTATCAAAGTGCGGGCATTTATTAGATTTCGAGTAATGAGCCGGCAAAGTGTACTAAATTTGAAGGTTGATTCTTAGTAATGTACTAAACAGTGATATGTGCAAATTTAGTACTAAACATGTAACCGCCACCGCCACCTCCCCCTCTCCCTCCCTTGTCTTTTGATGCTCCAGCCGGCCGCCAGCGTCGGCGGCGGCCTCATCGTTACAGGGATCTCCGCCGTCGAGGCTAGGACTGGCGGCGGCGGGAGGATCTCCTCTCTGATCGGCGGCGGCGGGGCCGGCGGAGGAGGAGGTTTCTGGTCTTCGTCGGCCGGTTCCAATGTCGGTCTAGCCGTCGCCGTCACGGCCATGGCTGGGATCGCCTTGGCCGCTACCCTCGTCTACTCTCGTAGGTAAAGAACATCTCTTCGATCAAAAGAAGATGTTGTTTGTTTGATTCCTCGGTGCTGTTGTTGGTGTTCATGTCGAATCGGTTTGAGAAGTAAACCCTAGTGGAATTAGGGAGAGGAGAGTGTGCTTGTGTGTGTACTTGTGTCTGGATGCTGACCGAGCAAAGGAAGGAACAATCCTTAATGGGATCTTTAAGGAGAACCAATACATGTCTAATTCTTTAACACCGACGTCATTGTCGAGTAATTCTAGGTCATAGTCACCATCGAGTAATTCTGTAAGTAATTATGCTGTTTCCTGGGTTGGTTGTAGCAGAGAGATAAAGAGAGTTTTAAATCCGATTGTAGGCTGAATTTGTGATGTTTGTTTATCCATGATGGCATTTCCACTGCTCTCCGGTGATGATAATTATGTTCCTTAGTATTTTCTTGTCATGTATTTTGTTTCTGACATCATTGCGTGTGTTACAAGACCATGCTTTTTTATTCATTTTTCTTTATCAAATGCATACCTTTTTCTACCACACTAGCCAGGATAGGTTGATATGATATTATGTGAATTCTCCTTTCATTTTCTTGTTTTTTTTTTTCTGACTCTCGCAGTCGGTTTTCCTCTTTCAGAGGAAGTCTGAAATCTCCCTGGTCACGTGGAAGAAGAAAACATGCCCTCTTGCCTAAACAGTGGAGGAGTCTGTTTGGACCAGATGGTAGACTCTCTGATGGTGGTGTTAAGTTTTTGAAGAAAGTTCGAAACGGAGTAAGACATCAGTCTTACACTAAGTTACTGTTCGATATATTCAAGAGTATTTTTTATAGGAGGTGATGCATCTTATTTTTGGTTCAGGGAGTTGATCCGAGTATAAGAGCGGAAGTTTGGCCATTTCTACTTGGAGTGTGAGTATTTATTCTGTGTTTCTCCTGGTGATAATTCTCTGCAGTTCTTCTTGGTAGTTCTGGATTGCCTTTCTAGAGTGCTTTTCTTGTTATAGAAAAGGGATTCATTCTTTCTTTATGATTACAAGCCTTTGGAACGATAATCATCTCCCCTGGCCGATTAATGCAAATATTTTGCTATCAGGCCTTGAACTGTTAATGTAGTTTATCATAGAAGCACCTTTTCCTGCTCAATGCTTGTCCTTTGATCGATTGATCTGAAACTCAGTGGAGATGGCAGAAAATTAGTATAATTAGAGGTACTGTTGAGGTGGATCCATTAACATCGGAGTTACACACTGTTAGAAGGTGTGGCTATCCCCTTTGATCTGCTTCTCCCACTTTTCTTGGTCAAACTTTAGCTGGTATGCTTATCTAATTCATCACCCTTACTACTCTTATATTGGAGAGAACATGTCCAGACCCTGGGCTTGTCATCCGTAGTTTATCTCTTTTATTTTCCTTTTTTTTTTGTGTTGATTTGGATTGTTGAATCTATTTGCCCATATAATTTTCTTGGGCTTCTTTGGTTGTGCTGTTGAGATTTAAAATGTGGTGTAATTCAAGTGTGAACTCTTAAAGTGATTATCATGTAACAATCTTATCCAATTCAAACCCTTACTGGTTCCACCTCTTTGATTTCATTTCCAAATTTTTTTCAAGAACGCTCCACTGATGGTGTTTTAATCGAAAGAATGCCCCTTGGACTATGTTGCGTAGTGTTTCTATCAACTCGTTTATATTCTCATGTTGCTTTTCACTTTGATTGCTCTATATATATATATATATATATATATATATCAAAATACGTATTACTTTTGTTGCTTTTCATTTCTTAGTCAGTGTCGGCGTTATGTAGGAATTGACTAATGTTCATCATGTGCCTTGCCCTTTAGACAAGAGTGCGAAGATTTGAGCAAAGAATTCCGAAACTTCTTAGACTATGCGAGAAGAACTCGAATCCGAAAGAGGATCGTGGAGATAACAGCATGGAAGGCAGCAACGATTTTAGTCAGGTTTTGAATTCTATCGTGGAGGAAGACGATGCAAGTTCAAGAAGATCTTGTTCATTGGAGAAGTAAGCTCTGTCATCCTTTCAAACAAAGGGTCAGGCTTGCTATGACTCCAGTCCTCCAATACAGTAGGCAATGACAACTGGAGTAAGGATTCAGTCCTTCAGTGCGCCAACACGGGGCCTGCAGCTGTGGCAGACATACCTGGAGATCACAAATTGCATACTTCAGTGAACAATACAGTGGAGCATTTGCAAAAGAATGGGAATCAGGATTTTCAGAGAGAAGATGTGATGGTGGAAAGAAATATGGAGAAGCCTGAAAATCAGGCATGTCAACCTGTAAGTACAGGTACTGATTTGGCATGTGGACTAAAAGAAAGTGCGAGGCAACTCACACTCCTCATATGGTGCGGAAAGAGCACGAACGACAAACTCAAAGCAAAATCAACCGAATGCTATTGTCTCACCACTATTCTACATTTATACGCTATTATACTAACTAACAATGTCGAGTTCTTGTAATCTGGCTAGTAGTTTAATGGACATTGTATTGCGGTAGATGGAAAGTATCTTGACGTAGAACAATGAATGTAATCTGTTAGTGCAACAATCATATTAATCACGGAAAACTATTTCTAAATTGCGACAGCATCACGTCTATCATGTTACCATAGGGAATCAATTAAAGATTGATTGATTTCATCCCCAGCAAGTAACGGATGGTTAGAAGGTGTGCAACCTTCTGTAATCTAGAGAAGAATGTTAGCAACATGAATTTAACAAAGCTTCTATAACCCACTAAATAAACACAGAGTGTTGAGCTTCAAAGAGTATTCAACTTCAATGAGTCTCTCTTTCTCAATAAAATATCTCCCCCTTTTCATCACCTCAAAAAAAGAAAGGTAGAAGAATTTCGGGAGTAGATATTGTGGAAAATATTGGTTTTATTTAGCAATATTAAACAACAATTGTACATAGCACTTGCAGAAGAGAGATAGTAGAAGGTGTCATAGCACCTACAAACATCAAAACCATACCACCAAACCATAAAAGGCAGAGTATCTAGCTCAAAATACGACAGTTTTAACATCTTTCAGAAAGAGATACAGAGGATCACTCTACCTCTATGATAGGACCGTCAACACATTCTTGCAGCAACTTCTCCAATCGATTGTTGGAGCCAGTGAGGCCGGTCATCCGGTTTTGCATCATGCGAAACTCTTTAGAGATTGTATCAACTTGGCGTTAAAGCTCAGTCATGCGTGACAACAATGTGTGGGAGCAAGCTCCTTCTCTAGCAGGGGTAGATGCCTTAATAGAAGGTTCCGGATAGGTTGAGGTTGCAGCAACAGAAGCATTGGCAAGAGGAGGAGCCTTTGCTGCTACAGCATATTTGCTTCTAGTCCTGATAGTCATCAACTAGTTAATTTAAAACACATTGGCAGCCTCACCATATTCAAGAGTGTGAATAAAATTACACAGCACAGCACTAACTTTCAAAAAGTGTGCTATCGTAGAAAACGAAAATTAACAAATCATCAAAAAAGAAATACAAAGGAAAAAGGGAAACGCAACTTTGAGGTATGTATTTGGGAGGACCACATCACCACTTTATCAAGATTCAACTTCTGTTATTATTGTCGACATAGAATAAAGAGACGCCATGAAGTGAGACTCTATGATAATATAAATATAACAACTGTGAATGGGTACATAGCTTTGATTGCTGGATATGCAAAATGAAAGAAAAGGGTTTCATAACAGGGGTATTTCAGCAACATGAAATCCAACAGGCGAAGTAAGTTTTGCATCGTCGTCAATCACCTCAAGAGAGTAGAGTATCTCAAGTGACCGAATCATTTATTCTGGCAATGGAGAAGCTGGCCAGTCAAAGCCTAGTATATTATCTATCCCAAGAGCTTTCAACTGTAAGATGAAAAAGAAAAAAATGGTAAAAACCTCTTTCCTACATAAAAAATAATGCCTTAGCCGATTATTTTACCAATTAATTTCCATCATTTGAGATCACTGACTAAAACGTTCAAAGAAGGAAATGGCATTTCTGTGTGCTCCATTTGGACCACAATTGAAAGCACTTCTTTCTCCCTCGAAAACTCACAAACAACAGCCTGATTGGCTGAAATACGATCAGACTAATGCCAGCAGTACCTGAATTACGCATGAAACGAGGTTTGATCTCTGAATGTCTGGAATACCGTGAGCAGCCATCTCCTTGAGAAAATACTCTTCTGTGTACAACCTGGATTGGAAGTAAAAAAGCAAGCAGCAGCTTCTTGAGGAGGAAGGCTTTTCCAAATAAAATATATTTGGGAGATCAAACATCATTTCATACGTCAAACTTCCCACAATCACCTGTAACATTTTCCAGGACAAACTCTTCCGGCCCTACCAGCTCTCTGTCTAGCAGATGCCTGAGCTATAGGTGCCACCACAAGGTTCTCGATGTCTGTAATCTGCAGATTAAGCATAGAAAAGTAATAACGGTCAACTACATTTGTAGATACATGTGCTATGTCGGCAGCTGGATTAATCACATCCTACACTGGGCAAGAACCATTCATGTGATGTATAATCCCTAGATATGAGATAAAAATAACTGGGAAAAATTGGCGAATTCTCTGCAGATTGGCATGGAATCATTCCAACAACTACAATCGGCAATTGGACAGTATGATGTCTTAGTCTCTCAAAAATAAATCTGACATAGAAAGAAGATTGAGTTACCGAATTATAAAATTGTTGTTTGGAGAACCTGCTGTCAATGACATACACAACACCCTACATAGAACTGGAAACAGAAAGGTGAATTAACTTGTTCAAAGAAAATAACCTCCATTGTCAAAAATGTATCCGCTATATTTGTTGATATCACCACTTTTCTCTTGCCTCGAGGAGTAGGGGAAAATATTAAATCCTAGAAGAGGAAAAAATTAAGCACGAAACTTTTTTCGGTATAAGCCTTCCATAAAAGCAACAACTTGTTAATCAGTCACCTGTTCAGCCCGCGGAAGGCCCGAGTACAAAGGTAAAACAATTAGTCCTGAGGAACAGAGATAATCGCATCAACATGCTAGCAAGCTTATTTGGCTGACAAATCAGCCAAGATATGATGAAAAGAGAAAACACTGTTCAGCTGCTTGAGATGTAATAGGCAAACAAAGATGGGATATTACCATCATGGCACTTAAGATTCAAAATCATTCTCATGTTCAACATTAGGGGACGAATCCATTTTGAATTTGATAAATGTATAGCTCGTGAAGTATGTGTTCGTGTATGTCCTATAGTTATATACATTCTCATTATGAGAAGGGGTCATTCGAGCGTATCTAAATAGATACTATGTTTACATCCTAATTAGTTACCAGAAGAAAATTTTCTGTCCTGAATGTCATCTGTCAGTTGCTTTACAGCAGCCTCAATGTCCTCCTCACCAGTAAGGAAAACCAATATGTCGCCAAATGGCTCCAGACAATAAAAAATTGCAAGTTCTTGGTTCTCATATGGTTCCATTATTCAAAGAAAATAAAGGACAAGAAAATAGAGAGCAAAATCATGTGTTTTTCTTCGAGAATCCATCCGAAAAAAGCAAAAAAAAAAAAACAATCACCAAAAAATATCATTGGCACTTGAATAACTTTTCTTTTGAAACTCAAGGAAGAATGGGAAGAAGAAGCAAAAATCTCATCTTACAGTCCCAATTAAAAGGTTAGAACAATAGTTGATATCATGATACCGTGCTAATTGAAATCCAAAATAATTGGACTCAAGACTTGGCACTCCACCACCTCATTATAGAAGCAGGGCAGCAAGCAAGGGGCAGGGAAATATTGCATAAAGTCAGCTCAAAGGTAAGTACCTTATCGTGAATAAGCAATACGGTTGAAACAGCAGCCCTCACATAGTCTGATACAGGTTCCTCCAAATAGTGAATTTGCACATTGAAACCTCTACCCTGAAAAAGTAAATGGTCTATGATCACAATTTAACGAACATAACATTGTCATCTAAGTTTTATAATAATTGTAGCATGCTAGAGCATTCAAAATGTTATTGATAAAAGTCTTTGTTAACACCTCAACAGATAGGATCGTCGATTCCATTTTCAATACAGGTTCCACACTTTCTGAACCTCTGTATCTTCTGCTGCTGCACAATAAATTAAGATGTGTGCATAAGCAAATTTTTATCAAATTGGTCTGAACATATACTAAATTACAATGGATAGCAACTAAATCAACACAATGAGCGAACATCATTTTTCCATTGAGCGCTTTTAACAAAGATCAAAAGGAAAGATTTAGATTGGATTCATTGGGTTTTATTTCTAGATTTGAATTTTTTCTTTTATTTCTAAAATCATTCCTAAAGTGAGAAAATTTATCTTTGAAGAGTAGGCGTATTTATCATGGGTTTGTACTTATATAGTACAAATTCATTAAAGCAATAAAACCAAAAGCTGATTATTCCGATGAAATTGACTGTCATATGAAAACAATCATCACAGAAAACCTAAATAATAAAGGTCAGTTAGAGAAGTTCTTAGACTATGGAAAACAGTACATGCTCAATCAATGAGACCAACCAACTAACGCCAGAAAATAGTACATTAGTGCCAAAAATTGTCCAGGATTATCAGTCAAATCTCTATTTTCAGTGACAGCCGAATCTGCATCACTTGGTAGACATCTCAAGAAACTCAAAATTTCCCAAGACATCAATTTGTAGACATCTCACATTGAAAGGGTACCTGGGTTGGAAGAAATCAGACATGGATTTCGCTTCAATAGTAGCAGAGGATATTATGAGACGCAAGTCAGATCGCCGGCGTTGGATTTGACCAAAAATACAAAGATCAAAAGTAAGCCATTAAATGAGAGCCTTAGTTCACTTAATTTCTTTGTGAAGGAAGAAATCGTGCTATTTAACTCGAAAGACACCTTCTTAAGAAGTCCAAGCACAATATCAGTCGAAATAGACCGCTCGTGAGCCTCATCCACCATGACGACACTGATGATATTACAATGGAGAAAAGGTCATTGACATTGTATAACACTTGAAAAATAACAAAGCGCCACAAGTGCAGAGACCGTAATGATCACATGAACAACCCCATCAATTTTTAGGTGTTATGACTAGAAGCAATGGAGGGTGATAATCACAGTAAGCTCGTGCAAAAGTGAAAGCAATGTGAATACCTATATTTAGTCAGCAGAGGATCATCCATCATCTCACGCAGTAATACACCATCAGTAAGAAACTTGATCATTGTAGTTCCCTGTAGCAGAAAAATTCAGTTGTCCCAAGGGAAAAACAGCGGGTGGCTCTCGCATTTAGTTGTCTATATCATGATTTGATGATATGTTGAGAAAATATTGCATGCTGAAGACACAGAACGTACAGGATTTGTAGCATCTTCAAATCTTATGGTGTAGCCAAATTGCTCTCCAAGCTTAACTCCCATCTCTTCAGCAACTCTGGAAGCCACTGCCTGCATTTTCTTCTTATAAGTCAAGAACGCAGAAAATATCGGCATGCAATAGCAGCTAGGTCCTTGGAAAACTCATTTCTGTGCATTAGAAGCTGGACACAAAAAAATCCACAAAACAATTGAACCATTTATATCACATCTAGCCTTTTCCTCACGTGTCAAATCATTCCAATTTCCAGCACAAGGAACAGAAAAGTTATTTTCCACCTAAAAAAAAAAGACAGGGGCAACCAGAATGGATGTTGAAATCAGAATGATCACACTTGTAGTCAGATATGGACGATATATATACTTATAAAAAAATCAGAATGATCATGACAGCCAATGAATCTATTCTCCTCAAACTTTGAAAAGAAATGAGAAAACTTCTCTAATTGCCCAAACCAAAATGTCAGGATTTCAGAGAAACAAGAGGCACGAAATTAAATATTACCAATTCCTAACCTGAACTGCGAGCCTCCTTGGTTGTGTGCAAGCTATAACACGACCGCCCTCAGCCCAACCTGCTTCTTTGAGGTACTGAAATTTCAAAAGTCAGGGATTTATGTTCTTGCTATTGAACCATTATCATAACCAACTCCGTCTGGTCCATTGACAAATATTACACAAACCCTAACTAGTCCTAAGATTCAACAAACACTAATTAAACAAATAAAAAGTTAATTACACTTTTATCGTAAAGCGGACGGGGGAAGGGCAACAATGGGCGTTGGTCGCGAAGCGTACGTGTCGGGGCGTCGGTGCTTGGGGGTGTCAGGGTTCGGGGGGCTGGGGGACACGGGATAGCTCGGGGAGGCTCGGGGGGTTTGGGGGCTTGGGGGCTCGGTGTCGGAATGATCGGGGAATGTTGTTCCCCGATCAATTTTTTTTTTAAATCCTAAAAGACTGACTTCCTTGACTCCCCATGAAAGTCGGCCTTACAAAGGCCGACTTCAAGAAATGATCGAGTAGCACAAAATTCAGTGAAAAGGAAGACATAGCCACATCTAATACTAACTCATAGTCAATCCTAGGAGAGGAATGAACGGAGTAGCCGTAGTGCTGACGGATATGCATTCAACCAAATATATTTTTTTTTATTGGATGGATATGATGTGCTCACCTAAATAATACCGATGATTGGTGGATGTAAACTTCCTGCGATGCTCTGAGGGTCTTGTACATCCCATTGTGACTATATGGCTTTTCGTTATATGATCCTGTTTCCTCCTTGGAGGCAACCCTTTAGGTTCTTCAAAGACCTTATGAATTTTTTGAAATCAACCTTTGTACTTCAATAGAACCACTATCTTGCTCTTCCTGCTTCCCAGGGACTATCATTAGATCCATCTCTTTACTGTCTAAAGAGAAGAATCCTGTTATAACATATGCAAATTCCCACTCCCAGCTGTCAACCGCACTAACTTTCCCTCTTTCCCGAACTGCATTGTGAGATTTGGGCAGTCCCATAGTACCTTCCCCAACGAATTCAACCATTCCATACCAAGAATCATTTCGCATCCCTTGATGGGCATCAATAACACATCCAGAGTATACTTTTCTCCTTGTAATTCCCATTGGAATTTCCTAATCATTGAACTGCACATCATCCTCTCCCCATTAGCTACAAGCACTCCCTTCTCAACAACCACCCGAATCGGACATCTGATAACTCTATGAAAATAGAGTTATTTAGGGCAATTTCATACTTAGATTCTGTTAGATTTGTGAAATATTGCATTTATTGCATAGTATTCCTAGTTATTTCACATTATTCCCGAGAAACGGATTACTGCCGAGTTTTCTGGTCTATTTTAGGAGAAATATGAAGAAAAGGGGATCTCGGCGTAATTATGAAGAGTTTGTGCAGAGGGAAGAACTCTGGATGCTCTTGCGCTACGATGGGGAGAAATTAGAAGATTTTCTTTCCTTATTTTTCTGAGATCTAGGTTTATTTGGGGATGATTATAAAAACATTGTAGTTGGACCTAGAGAGGAGGGAGGCGACTGGTAACAAGGAGCCGTCGACAGAGACTTTGGGAGTTTTTCTTTTAGTTTTCCTTTATGTCGTTTTCATTGTTTACGATGGATCTGATGTTTTCGTTTATTTCTGTTATGAACTAATTTTCTTTGCCTAGGGTTTAGATGGATCTTGATGATTAGTCAAGAGTCAATCTCTTTTGACACACTTGAATGATTTTGGTTTGATTGTTCCTGTTCGTTCTTAACGCTTTCTTATTGCCTGATCACCAATATGATTGAATAGTGAATTTATGTGAACTCGGAAGGGGAATCCTAGATTAAGCACAGGGATAGGAATAACCTAGGGTAAACTTGGTCGAAAGACGGGATTATTAACGAGCGGGATAGGAATATACCCAATCGTCCTAGGTAATCGAATTGGAATTGATTCGTAAGGGGCACTCGATAGTTAATCTACCTAGGAATAGAGTGATTACTATTTACAGAGTTGTACGTTCTTATGACCTCGGGAGGGGCGTAGGAAGATAACCAAATTTCATATTATCAACCAGATCATCTTAAGCGTGTTGATTGAGATATGACTTGCGATTAATTGTCCGGTGAAATCGTCGCCCTAGGTGCTTTTCTCATCTGAATTTTAATTCAATTTACTTGCTCGTTTCCTTTAGCTTACATTTAGTTTGATTAATTCTCAACTCGCTTAGTTGGATAATAGAGATTGACGGTATTTTAATAATTGGGAGAAGTTTAGATTAGTCCTCATGGGAACAATATCTTACTTACACTTTATTACTTGTACGATCGCGTGCACTTGCGTGGTGAATACGTTTTCGATGTGACAACATCCCAGTTGTTTGGCCACTCCAAGGTCTAAAAAATTGTGAGTGCTTCCAGAGTCGACTAAAACTGTCAACCTTCTCTTCTTATAAACCCCACAACCTTCATCGTATGATTTTTAAAAGAGAGAGCTACCCCATGCAAAGCATGTAACGAAATAACCGGTGTACCCATCTTTTTGGAGTCACCCCTTCCATTTTCTCCGGTTCAAATTCTTCCTCTGGTTCCTCTGGCTCCAAGGTGATTGAATATAACCTTCGATTGTTGCATTTATGATTGAACGAGTATTTCTCGTCGCACCAAAAGCACAAACCCTTCAGTCTTTTTTCCTCCATCTCTGCAGTAGTGAGTCTCTTATGTGGTGGCTGATATGGTAACGATCGTAATCCTGTAGCCCCAACACCCCTCAGTACGTTCTCTAATGTCCTTCCATTGGACAGCCTTGTAGGAAGGCTATTCACAGTTCCTGTTGTTACCCCTCTTGCATATTCCAAGACTCAATTCTTCCTCCTCTGTTTACCTGCTCTCTACCCCTGTAAGCCGATCCTTCATCCTCAGTACCCAGCGTCTTCGCAAAAGCAATTGCCTGCTGTAAAGTACGGGGGTTTAGCACGGTGACAAATTTCCCGGTTTCTCTCTTCAACCCACCAATAAACAAAGGTACATTATCCTCGTTGGACAATTCTACTTTAGTGGCTAAGGAAACAAATCCCTCTACATAATCAGATAACTAGTCTTCTCTTTCAATTCCTTCAGCAATACAATGGGTCTTGCCAACTCATTCGGACCAAATATCAGCAGTATCGCAGCAGCGTACTCGTTCCAATTCACCGGTCCACCCAACTCCCTTCCTCGTAAGAACGCGTAATGCCATTCAATCGCTGGTCCGAGCAAATGCACCGAAGCAATACTTACCTTGAGTTCCGCAGGGGTGTCATCCAACTCCAAAAACCTCTCGCTGCGAAATATCTACTCCTGTACGTTCGCACCATCAAACTCTGGGAATTCCACCTTCGTCTGTCTCGTCACCCAGTCTCCACTCCACACCAAGAAAAGTTTGGCATTGTGCGATAAGTTATCTGTTTCGTCTTTTATCAGGTGTGGTTTTAACATAACATACTGCTATTATATCTGCCTCACGCCTATAACGTTGTGAATTTGGCCTGAATGTGACATTGGTATGGGGAAGTACCTATTTTCTGCGGCCACGGCTTTCTAAGCCTCCCTGCTTTGTCCTTTATAGGCGTAGACTGTCGACGGTGCTGGTGCAGTTGAAATTCGCGGAGCATTTGAAGGAAGCGGTGACGTACATCGAGCAGGGTCACATCCGAGTAGGTCCCAAAACAGTCACCGACCCCGCGTTCCTCGTCACTCGGAACATGGAAAAATTCGTCACCTGGGTGGATTCCTCGAAGATCAAGAGGAAGGTTATCCAATACAATGACAAGCTGGACGATTATGACATGATGCAGTAATATGCTTCAGTTGGTTCTCATCGTTAGTAGTAACACATGCTTGTGCTGCTGTCATGTTACATCAAACATTTTTCATGAGAATGATTAAAGTGTCAGAAATTAGAAACTCTAAGGAATTGTTTGACCCGTGAACTGATATCGAAAAAGTTACATTAAATATTCGTTCTTGCATCGCTGTTCAAATGAAGAAGTTAATAAAAAGGCGGTGGATCGAACGTCAACCTTGAGCTCATAAGACCAATGCTAAAAGGGAACCACCTAGATTGATTTTCCAAAACAATGTCTATATCGGTAAACAGAGGTTATTACAAAAGTAGAAGCAGCAACACATAATACCCGAGATAAAACTATATGCATCTTACTCAATAAGAACTTCTGGGATGAGTCGGAGGTGGGAATGCCAATATTCCCCTTTCCCTTTTCTGCATTTCTCCACCAACTCCTCCGTAGATCCCCAAATGCGGAGAGATTCCAGGGAGTCAGGGAGGCCGTCGTCTGGTAAACACCTCAGCCTCAAACAATTATGAATAATCAAAGATCGAAGGGAGGTGAGGTGGTGTCTGAGTCCCCCACCCACCCTCTCCAACTTCTTTATACCCACAATTTCCAAATAGACGAGGGACGAAGGGAGGAGACGACTCCAGCCTGCATCATCATTACCACCAGGCGGAAAACACTCCATCTCATCCACATACTCTCCCAAGATGCTCAATATTCGTAAGGCGGTGAGACCCCTCAACCCCAACTCCTCAATTCGTTGATTCAAATTTCGAAGTCCAATCGAAAGAAATTCCAGGTTGGGAGGCAGGCCTCCTCTCGATGATAAGATCGTGATGTCTTCATAGTCCTCAATCAATAGTGATTTGAGGGATGTGAGGTGGCACATGTCATAAGGCAAAGACTTCACCTTTGGACATTTGGCAAGCCCAAACCTAGATAGGTTGCAGGGGAGTGAAGGGAATATCTCCATCTCTAATGCAGGGCAATCCGAGAGATTAAGATCAGAGAGTGCGGACAGGTGTTGCAAGCTGTCCGTCAAAGTCGCGAGGCTTCCGCAATACAGAATATCCAATTTCCGTAGAGACTGAGAAAGGGGACTACCAACACCAACTAATTCCGTAATCGACACGAGTCCCTCCAGATCCCATAGAGTAAGCTCCTCGAGATAATCCAGAAGCCTGATGCTAATCAATTGGGACTGCGACAGACTTGGACATTTATAAAGGTTCAATATTCTTAACGAAGAAGGCAATCCCCCACTGGGGAAGGAACACAGCTTCTCACAATTACTAACTCTCATCTCACTAAGAGGGGTAAGCCCACATAAATCATCTGGCAGTTTTTCTAACTCTCCACAATGTATAATTTCAAGAAGCTTTAGATTAGGTGGAACTTTTTTCCCTCCATCCCCTTTCATGATGGACTTAAATTGAGGACACTCCACAATCCTCATCTCTTCCAGCGTGACCCAAGAGGTTGCCAAACTCTCCTCAAAGTGAACCAGCTCAGGGATATGGCTGATTTCCATCTTGGTCATCGACGTAAGGCTTGCTAGACATGTGAACAATCCCCTATCGCAACCATCAATATTAATTTCGACGAGGGATGGAAGGCTAAGAGCGCACCCTCCTTTCAGTTTGGGACACTTCTTCACGACTAGCTGGCGGAGGCAGGGGAATGGCTGGCCATTCTCATTCCCTCCGTTGTACAGCCACTTCTCCCAGGCACCCATGTTCTCGAAGCACAACTTCTTCAATGACTGAAAAAATGGCCCTCTAAACCCGAGTTTCGGGACCTATGGAAGATATCCCTTCAAGACCGCTCATTTCCAACCTTTCCAGCGAGGGAAGTTGTCCAAATGGTGGCAATAAATCTACATTTCCACAACCTCTCAGGGTTATGCACATGACATAATTCAAACTGTATTGATTATCAAACCATTTTGGAAATCTTTTGGCCCCATAGCGACATATTTTAAGTGATTCAATCTTCCTCGGAGGTTGTAGATGGTCGAGGAGCTTCAATTGATGGTCATCCTTACGTGAAATTTCAGAACGCCATCCCCAATCCAAGATTAATTTGAGAACTGCTTCCTTTCCGGATAGATTAGCAATCCTCGCATCTTCGACGTCATCTACATTGAGCAAATTACGAACGTGCAGCTCTCGTTGAAGGTGTACGAGAGGTCCCAGTTGCTTCAAATCTTGACCGACTTCTTCTCCCACGACAAAGTCTGAGAGTATCTCGAGTTTCGTTAGATCGCCGATGCATGGTGGCATCTTCTCCTGCAAGACTTTTGTCCCGGTTATGTCGAGGTGGAGAAGATTGGACAGCTTGTGAATGTTTCTCGGCAACGTTTGAAGCTTCTCACACTCTCGGAGCAGTAGAGATTGCAACTCCACAAGGTCACAAATGGATTCCGGTAGCACTTGGATATCTGTATAAGAAAAATCTACGGAACGTAACAGTTTGAACTCTCCAATTCGGTCAGGCACCTTCCTAATTTTAAAGAAGCGTAGCGACAACATCCTTAGATTCTTCATGTCCACGATCAAGTCTTGTATCACATCATCAGAAACAAAGGCAATTCGCTCTTGCCCTTCTGAGATTTGAAATGGCATAAATGTTCTCAACTTCTTCATTGAGCGGATCGCTTCAAATCTCTTCGATAGACAATGTTCATAATATTGAGTGACCAGTGCTGCATGACGAACTTTGTCAAGGAACAACACTTCACAAGAGGAGGAGTCTTCTTTAAACTCATCAGAGCTGAAATATGAGCGGGCATCGACTGATTTCGCAAGGTCATTGATAAGATCATGCATTGAATAGAAATTCTTATCATCCCTTGTTCTCTGAAGGAATGACAAGGCCTCCAACCGACGGAGATTCTCCAACCCCGCCTCTCGGAAAGTTCGGGCAGTCCCTTTTTGTACCAAACCCTGTATGATCCACAATCGAATTAACTCGTCTTCGTTGAATACGTAATCCTTCGGGAATAATGCACAAGCTGCGAAACATCTCTTCAAGTGAATGGGAAGATGAACGTAGCTCAACTTCAAAGCTGGAGGGATCTTTCCCCCCTCTCTGTCCCAAGAACCCTGAGTTAACACTTGCTTCCACTGTTCATCGTCAGTTTTGAAACGCAGCATACCTCCGAGCGCCTTAATAGAAAGAGGCAGACCCTTACACTTTTTAGCCAATTGAACGGAAATATCTTGAAGATGTGGGTGGCCTTCAAAGTTTTTCTCACCTATGGAGTGATAGGCAAGCAGAGACAAGGACTCCTCCAACGACATTAATTCCAACTGCTTCGAATCAGGATCCCCCATCAGTCTAGCGACCTCCAAGTTTCTTGTTGTGAGCAGAATCCTGCTTCCTTTACTCCCGGAATACAAGGGCTTCAGCACGGACTCGAGCTCTTCATACTGATCGTTCCAGACATCATCCAACACAAGGAGGAACTTCTTTCCAGATAACTTGTCGATCAGAGAACTCTGTGTTAGAAATAATAATTTCATTTGGTGGCCCGACGTTTATGTTTAGTCATACACGAGCTATTCGGATATTGGACCTGATTAAGTGATCTTACCTACATCAATATTCAGAGGGTCCAATTGACATCTCGTTAAGTATAGGGGTATATTGTGCAGATACCGTAATAATCTCTTATTCTGTGATGGGTGGAATTAAAGAGATTATTAACCTCAGGGACTTAATTGTCAAAGAGGGGTTATGGTCCCCAGGTCATACGATATCTAAGACAACTGTAGGGCATCCCATTACCCTAGTCAGTTTTTCAGACGTCTAAATCGTAAAGGCCTGGAAGACCAAAACCCTAGGCGTTCTTCTCAGAAGTTCTCCAAGTTTCTAATGGATTCATCAGGTACGCTTCCGCATCTAGATAAGGATCTCGGTAATTTGACATGTGTGTTCCCGATTTTATGTGGATTACAATTCTAACAAGTGGCATCAGAGCCGATCATGTGTTGAATTACTGGGAATTGAGAATTAGGGTTTGAGATTCTTTTTATCAGGAAAAAGGGCGAATTTTTTGTTCTGCTTCAAATTTTTTATTTAGAGGGGAGAATCTCTGTAGAAGGGGGGAGAATCTCTGTAGAAGGGGGGAGATCTCTGTAGAAGGGGGAGATCTCTGTAGAAGGGGAGAAATCTCTGTAGAAGGGGGGAGATTTTTTTTTAGAGGGGAGAGATCCTTGTTTATTTCCCCATGTTCTTGTGTTTTTTTTTTCCTTGAACAAATTATCTTTTGGATATAATTAATTTAAGTTTTATGCTGAATTTGGGGGTTTCCAGTCCCGATTTCGAGCATGTCAGATCAAATTTTACTGGTTGTTTGGATCTAAAAAGTAATGGCATATTCTGGAAGTCTGTATTTTAAAATAGGCGGACTGAAGCGACATCTCCCCTCGGAGCTCTCTCGTGTAGGGAAACCCATTTGAAATATAAGATGGCGTGTTTGGTTTTCATGCGGACAGTGATCGGCCCTTCGGAAGGCGCTGTTTGGCCGAATTCCACACATGCACCCGCAGTATTAGATACGAGACTATCATTTGGATATCCATGTGAACATTGAGTCGGCCCCTCGGAAGACTTCCTTGTTTGACAGGATTGATGGTCTGTGTCTGATTGTTGCACTGAGATACCACTTGCAAGTTGACATCGCGGTCCTTCGATAGGGTGTTAATGTTGCGCTGGTGTCTTAATGGGACTTGCCATTATTTATATTTCCCTTTATTCGGTTATTGATTGAGTGAGCTGATACATTTCCTCTGTTTGTTCTCTAATCAGCTGTTACTCCTGCTACCAATGTCAGTGCTGCACTGAACTCCATCCCTGTGCTTAACGGCACAAACTTCAGACCCTGGAAAGAGCACATTGAGATCAATCTTGCTGTCTTGGATCTGGACATGGCACTTCGGGTTGATCGCCCCCCCGCTCCTTCAGATGATAGTTCGGCTTTTGTTAAACAGAACTATGAGCGGTGGGAGAGATCCAATCGCCTTTGTCTAATGATCATGAAACGTGCTATTCCAGATAGTTTTCGGGGCGCTGTGTCCAATGCGGCAGACGCCAAACAGTTCCTTGCCGATATAGAGAAGCGTTTTGAGAAAAACGAAAAGGCTGAGACGAGTGCGCTTCTGGCGTCTCTTGTCTCAAAACGATACATCGGCAAGGGCAACATACGTGAGTACATCATGGAGATGTCCAACATCGCTTCCAAGCTTAAGGCACTCAAACTAGATCTCTCGGATGATCTGCTGGTGCATCTGGTTTTGATATCCCTTCCTGCACACTTCAGTCATTTTAAGGTCAGTTACAACTGTCAAAAGGAGAAATGGAGCCTCAATGAGCTCATTTCTCACCTAGTGCAGGAGGAGGACAGAATGAAGCGAGATAAGACTGAGAGTGCTCACTTGGCGTCCGCACGTAAGGACAATGCTAAGAAAAGGAAGAGCATTCAGGCTACTGCGGTTGCCCCGCAACAGAAGAAGCAGGCTCCTGTGAATCCTGATTCCTGCTACTTCTGCAAGAAGGAGGGGCATAAGAAGATTCAGTGTGCTGGATACCGTGACTGGCGCAAGAAGAAGGGTAATCTTCTCACTTTGGTTTGTTCTGAAGTTAATTTAGCTTCGGTACCTGAGAGCACTTGGTGGGTAGATTCTGGTGCTACTACTCACATTAGTGTCTCTATGCAGGGTTACCCGAACTGGCGAGCTCCAGTTGATGCTGAAAGATTCATCTATGTGGGAGACGGCAAGTCAGTGAAGGTAGAGGCCATTGGAACTTTTAGGCTATTACTGAGGACTGGTTCCTATCTGGACCTGAAGGAGACTTTTGTAGTACCGTCTTTTAGACGGAATTTGATTTCTGTTTCTGCATTGGACAAATTTGGTTATTCCTGTTCATTCGGAAACTGTCAATTTAGTCTCTTTTATGGTTCTCGTACTATTGGCACTGGTTCATTATCAGCCTATGATAGACTTTATTTATTGGAAACAGTGGCCTCATTTAATGAAACCTTGTGCTTCAGTTCTCGTGGTACGAAGCGTAAATTGACTGATAAGAATTCTGCCATTTTGTGGCACAAGCGTTTGGGTCACATTTCGAAACAGCGCATTCAACGGCTTGTGTCGGACGGAATCCTTGATATCCCCGATATGGCGGACCTACAGGTCTGCATTGAGTGCATTAAGGGGAAACAGACAAACAGTAGGCGTTTTGATGCCAACCGGAGTACGGATGTCTTAGAACTTGTGCATACAGATATCTGTGGGCCTTTCCCTACGGCATCCTGGAATGGCCAACAGTATTTCATTTCGTTCATAGACGACTACTCTCGGTTTGGCTATTTGTTTCTGATTAGTGAGAAGTCTCAGGCTCTGGACACGTTCAAGGCATATAAGGCCGAAGTTGAGAACCAACTAGGAAAAATGATTAAGGCTGTCAGGTCTGACCGTGGTGGTGAATACTACGGCAGATATGACGGATCAGGTGAACAACGTCCAGGTCCTTTCGCTAAGTTCCTAGAGGAATGTGGTATCGTCCCTCAGTACACCATGCCGGGTAGTCCTACGATGAACGGCGTGGCTGAGCGACGAAACAGAACACTTAAGGACATGGTGAGGAGTATGATTAGTCATTCTACCTTACCAGATTCCCTCTGGGGCGAAGCACTTAAGACCGCAGTATATTTGCTCAACAGAGTGCCAACTAAGGCCGTTCAGAAAACCCCTTATGAACTATGGTATGGCAAGAAGCCAAATTTAAAGCATTTACACATTTGGGGTTGTCCAGCTGAGGCAAGGCCTTATAGGCCACATGAAAAGAAACTGGACTCTAGAACGGTTAGTTGTTATTTTGTTGGTTACTCTGAAAAGTCTAGGGGTTTTAAGTTTTTTGATTCCACTGCTAGATCGTTTTTTGAGACGGGAAATGCCCGATTTTTTGAGGATGTTGAGTTTGAAGGGGGAGATAAGGTTAAGGATGTCGTCTTTGAAGAGGAAACAGTTTCTCTTCCTTCGGTTATTGTTCCGGATCTTGATCTGGTGCAACAAGACGACAATGAGATACTCCCTCTTCAGCCTGAAGAGGCTATTCCGGATGAACAAACTCAACAACCTCAAGAGATAGTGCCACTTAGGAGATCTACTCGAGAGAGGAGAAGTGCGATTTCGGACGATTTCGTTGTTTATCTCCAGGAGCATGAGGAAGGCATTGGAATGACAGAGGATGACCCGGTCAACCTTTGTGAGGCCATGCAGAGCTCCGAATCTCAAAAGTGGATTAATGCCATGAAGGATGAGATGAAATCAATGGCTGACAATGACGTTTGGGATCTCGTTCCACTGCCCATTGGTGTGAAACCCATTGGTTGTAAATGGATTTTTAAGACCAAGAGGGATTCTAAGGGCAATGTGGAGAGATATAAGGCTCGTCTAGTCGCCAAAGGCTTTACTCAAAAGGAAGGCATTGATTATACAGAGACTTTCTCTCCGGTTTCTTCGAAAGACTCTTTCAGGATTATTATGGCACTTGTGGCTCATTTTGATCTCGAGCTACATCAGATGGATGTAAAGACAGCGTTTCTCAATGGCGACATTGATGAGACGATTTATATGGTACAGCCAGAATACTTTGCTTCGCAAGATGCAGAGAAGATGGTATGCAAACTTAAGAAATCCATCTATGGGCTAAAGCAGGCTTCTCGTCAGTGGTATTACAAATTTCATCAGGTAATAGTCTCATTTGGTTTCGAGGCTAATGTCGTTGATGAATGCGTATACCACAAGTTCAGTGGGAGTAAGTTCATTTTCCTGGTTTTGTATGTCGATGATATATTGATTGCGAGTAACGATGTAGGCTTAGTGCACGGAACTAAGAAATTTCTCTCGGAGAAATTCGAGATGAAAAATCTTGGTGACGCCTCTTTTGTATTAGGGATCCAGATTCACCGAGATCGCTCTCGGGGTATTCTTGGATTATCACAGAAGAGCTACATCGAGAAAGTACTGATGAGGTATGGTTTAAAGGACTGCAAACCAGGAGATACCCCTGTAGCTAAAGGAGACAAATTTAGTCTCAATCAGTGCCCCAAGAATAATTTTGAGATTCAGAAGATGCAGAAGATTCCCTATGCATCGGCAGTTGGGAGTCTGATGTATGCTCAGGTCTGTACGCGTCCAGATATTGCGTACATAGTAGGGATGTTGGGGAGGTACTTGAGTAACCCGGGCGTGGATCATTGGACAGCAGCCAAACGGGTCTTGAGATATCTACAGAGAACAAAGCATTTCATGCTCACTTACCGGAGATCAGATCAATTGGAGATCATTGGGTATTCTGACTCCGATTTTGGTGGATGCCAAGACAGTCGTCGATCCACGTCAGGTTATGTTTATCTGCTGGCTGGAGGAGCTATTTCCTGGAAGAGCGCTAAGCAGAAGCTCACAGCGTCTTCGACCATGGAAGCAGAATACATAGCTTGTTTTGAGGCGTCCAATCATGGGGTATGGCTGCGAAATTTTGTCACAGGGCTGCGCATCATTGACAGCATTGAGAGACCACTTAAGATATTCTGTGACAATAAGTCGGCAGTGATGTACTCCAACAGCAACAGGAGCTCTTCGAGGTCTAAGCACATTGACATCAAGTTCCTGGCTGTAAAAGACAGGATTCGGAGTGGGTCTTTATCTATAGAGCACATCGGTACGTCTTCCATGATTGCGGATCCGTTTACTAAACCATTAGCGCCCAGGGTCTTTCACGAGCATGTTGCTCGTATGGGTGTTATGTCACTAGATGATGTAATGGTTTAGTGGAAGATGTTACTTCGATGTATTTCAGTTGTACGTACACTTTTGAACTTCAGTTTCAGCTTTGATTTCAGTTTCAGTTTCGGTTACACTCTGGATCGAGAGATTATGGATCTCACCTTAGGAGGACCAGTTGGAAATAGGCATGTACAGATCACATTTCATGTAATTTCCATGCTGCACACCTATACTTGGTCTATGTCGTTGAGTGTGTTGGTATTTGTGATTATTGAAGGTTTAGCTGCGATTAATGACAGCGAAAGCCGCTTTAGTTCTGATACTGATATGCTTGATGGATCAGACTGTTGAGATGGTTGATACGGATATGTTTTATAGAGATCTCATTTAGTGTGTTATGACTGTTCGGTTTTATCAGTCGGTCCAAGTGGGAGATTGTTAGAAATAATAATTTCATTTGGTGGCCCGACGTTTATGTTTAGTCATACACGAGCTATTCGGATATTGGACCTGATTAAGTGATCTTACCTACATCAATATTCAGAGGGTCCAATTGACATCTCGTTAAGTATAGGGGTATATTGTGCAGATACCGTAATAATCTCTTATTCTGTGATGGGTGGAATTAAAGAGATTATTAACCTCAGGGACTTAATTGTCAAAGAGGGGTTATGGTCCCCAGGTCATACGATATCTAAGACAACTGTAGGGCATCCCATTACCCTAGTCAGTTTTTCAGACGTCTAAATCGTAAAGGCCTGGAAGACCAAAACCCTAGGCGTTCTTCTCAGAAGTTCTCCAAGTTTCTAATGGATTCATCAGGTACGCTTCCGCATCTAGATAAGGATCTCGGTAATTTGACATGTGTGTTCCCGATTTTATGTGGATTACAATTCTAACACTCTGAAGCTGATTAAGATCCTTCTCCGCACTGGACGAAGACGGAGCTACCTGGTCCAGTATGCACTTGGTGATGGCGGCCATGTCAAAGACTTCGGAGACACAGACCCAGGCTTTGACTGCGAAGTCCGCAGTTTTCAAGGACTCGTGATTATACAACTCTTGTGCGAGGGTAGTTTTACCGAGTCCTCCCATCCCCACGATCGAAACGACTGTAAAGGGTTGGACGGAGCCTTGGGTTGCTTCAGATCCAGTCAAACGAGCAAGCAGCTCCTCCATTTGCCTCTCCCTGCCCACGAACTTTGGCTCAGGCAGGGATGTGGCGACGAAACGGGACTGGTCGTTCCGAGGCTCTCTCCTTGAGTTGTGGACTAATTGGAGCGAGGGAATTTGGTCATAGACAACCTTTAATCTTCGGTCGACATCCTCGATGTCATTGGCCATATGATGGTGAGAGATCAGGGTGCGCGGGCGGAAATGAGAGCAGCAAGCAACGAGGCAGTGGGGGAGTTTCGACGAGCGTGACAGGGCCTGCAACTTGGGTGCCTCCTGTTTCGCCTCAACAGAGAAGTGGTCGAGCAGGTCCTCCATGTCGTAGGCGACGTCCCTGAGGTCAGCGAGCCACCGGGCAGTAGCACGGTCATCGTCGTACATCTGTTTTTCCTCGGCAGAATCCAGCACGTCTTGGATCAACGGAAGCTTCTGCCCCCACGACTGGAGCTTGTCGGAGATGCCGTGGATCCGGGCATACTCGGCGATGAGTTGAGAGCCGACCAGTTTGAGGACGGGGGAGATGAAATCCATATTCTCTCTCTCTCTCGCACTCACTCTTTTGGAATGGTTTGTCGTCGTCAAACACTTTACACAGAGGCAAGGGGATTAAAAGTTAATAAATGGAGAGAAAAAGAGATAATTGCATTATAATAAATAATAACTTCCACCTAGACCTAACCTGCCAAGTCGTTGTCTTTTGTTATCAGTCTGTGGATTGAATCTCGAAGGCCAAATACTTAAATATATTGCAATCTTCTAAGTCTTTTTTTATCATTTTGAGGCGAATAATAGTTGCATGCGATAAATAAATATATTGTTTGAATCCATTTTGGTTAGATACAATGTGTCGTTTGTCAGTCACAAGTTCACATGGCCGGCCACTTGCTTACTAATGATTTCTCCTCCTTCTTCTTCAAATAACTATTATTTCTTGAAATTCACGAAGCATTTGAAGGAAGCGGTGACGTACATCCCAGCAGGTCTGGAAACAGTCACCGATCCCGCGTCGTAGCTCGCAGGAAGGCCGAGAATGTACTCCGGAAGACTAAAAACGTTTGATTTGTTAATTGAATGAATTGAATATTACGACAAATAGAGATAGGTGGAAAGAATTGTTTTCCCATTAAAAAAGGATTGTTCACATGTTCAGTTTTAATCAGAGGAGAAATGTCAGTTATTCAACTACTCAAAACACATCGTGATATGATTAAAGAAAGATAATAAACTACTAGTACCCACACCAAGATTCATCTACAGATGATACGGAAGTCTCCTGCTAATCAGCTGGGACTGCGGCAATTTCGGTCAGCCTTGAAGCCCCAATATTCTCAACGAAGCAGGCAGTCCCCTGCTGGGGAAGGAATAGAATATCTCGCAACCATCAATCTTCATCTCATTAAGAGATGTAAGTTCAGATAACTCTTCCGGCAGCTTCTCTAACTCTCCGCAACGTCTCATTTCAAGAACCTTTAGATTAGGTGGAACTTGTTACCCTCCATCCCTTTTCACAAAGGACTTAAATCGAGGATATCTCTCAATCCTCATCTCTTCGAGCGCAGTCCAAGAGGTCGACAAACACCCTCAAAGTGAACCAGTTCCTGGATTTCCCTAATTGCCATCTTGGTCATCGAAGCAAGCTTTGCCAGACATTTCAAAAATCCCTCATTGCAACAATGAATATTAATCTCGACGAGGGATGGAAGGCTAAGAGTGCACCCTCCTTTCAGTTTGGGACACCCCTCCACGATTAGCTGTCGGGGAATGGCAAGTCGTTCTCCTCCTCTCCGTTGTACAACCACTTCTCCCAGTCACCCATATCCTTGAAGCTCAAGCTCTTCAATGACCGAAAAAATGGCCTTTTGGACCCATAAAACTCGGGACCTATGGAAGAGACCATATGAAGACCACAAATGTCCAAACTTTCCAATAGGGGAAGTTGTCCCAAAGGTGGCAGGGAATCCAAGCTTTTACAACCTCTTAGGGTTATGCTGATGACATAATTCATACTGTATTGATTATCAAACCAATTTGGAAATCTTTTGGCCCCATAGTGACATATTTCAAGTGATTCAATCTTCCTCGGAGGTCGTAGATGGTCGAGGAGCTTGAATTGATGGTCATCTTCACGTGCAATTTCAGAACACGATCCCCGGTCCAAGCTTAATTCGATAATTGCTTTCTTTCCAGATATATTAGCAATCTTCGCGTCATCGACGTCATCTACATTCAACAAATTACAAACGCGCAACTCTCGTTGAAGGCGTTCTAGTTGTCCTAGTTGCTTCAACTCTTTACCGACCATCGTACCGTTGGTATGGCACCACTCACGTGATTTTCCCGCTGTTTTCTTACTGTAAAAGTTAATAATGGAGGGGAGCAATTTCCAGTTTTCTTATTGGTTACTGTCTGTCCCCAACGAAATAACTCCACGTTTTTCTCGGTCAATAAAGCTTAAATTTGAAAATTTCTTAACTATGTTAAATAATCGTTCTTTTTAAGACAGAAACCGACGGTCGATTTTTAAATTTAAAAAATATAAATCCAAAACATCACTTTCTTTAAAGCAATTGGAATTTAACAGTTTAAACACCGATTTCCATATTTCACACTTAAAAAGCCAAATTTTATAAAGTCGATTTTTCAAGTGGCTCCGACATGGATATTTCCTTCTTTCTTAAGAAATTAGCAACTTTTATTAATATAAGTTCATCCCATTTTCAAACAAGATGTTAACACATTTCGACCAATTCCATAAATTATGACAATTATTAACCAAGAGATTACGTCCCCCTGTCTTATACTTTCTAAACACTGTCTAAGAAATATGTTTAAAGGAATAATTCAGGAATCTTTCGAAATAAGGCTTTTTCGAATGCGAAGAAATGATGAGATTATGAAATTTTAAAAGTGTATTCCGAAGTTCGATCCTCTTGCAACGGAACTCAGGATTAATGCTAAGATGGCCTGAACACATCACATGTGCAATTTCATCGGGGACTTGTTTTAATACCCGAAAGATGAACATAGGCATTGGCTCATTCCGCAACTGTAGTATTCACTTGATCCGATTCGGGTATTAGGGAGCATAGCATGGAGTGTCAAAGTCCTTGTTTCTGGCAGAAGTTAGGGGCAACTTCAGTCAACCAAGAAGGCTCGATCGAGATGACGTTGCGCATGTACCGCCGGTCAGTTGAAACGATAGTTTGATACAGAACCCACTTCGGATTGACTCTGTCTCACAAGAAATGATCGAGAAGCACAAAATTCAGTAAAAAGAAAGGCATAGCCACATCTAATACTAACTCAGAGTCAATCCTAGGAAAGGAATGAATGGTAGTAGACGTAATACATAATGCCGACGGGTATGCATTCAACCAAATATATTTTTTGTTGGATGGATATGATGTGCTCACCTAAATAATACCGATGATGGGTGGATGTAAACTTCCTGCGATGCTCTGAGTGTCTTGTACATCCCATTGTGACGGTATGGCTTTTCGTTACATAAGCCCAACACAAGAAGCAACAGTATTTCTAGGGATTAGATCCAAAAGGTTGTCAAACCAGAGGTTACGAAAAGCCAATTGAAGGAACTCACTTCAAGACGACATGCGTTGGCGAAGAACCCAGCAGTCACCGCCTTCCTTACGGCCTGCGAGATAAGATAAAAATCAAAGGGCAAAACAGCCAGCTGAACAACGAAAAATAAAACAAAATAGAAGTTCTAGCATGGGTCTGCTGAAGTTAACCTGCAAATTTCCTTCACAAGATTTAACGTCTATGCCTAACCTCTGGGCTATTCTTTGAAGTTTTTCTCTAATTTCAACGACTTTTTTCTGCACAACGTGAACGCACGGGATGAAAATTGAGCTCATACCATGGCGTGGTAATTAATATAGTTCTTGTAACACCAATTGGATGATTACCCAGATTCAAGGAATCCTTTGTGGACGTTTAGGAATGTCACATGGTCACCCTGCAAGAAAGAAGAAGCTTGGTCTTCAGGCATTTGCAAAAAGTTGTAAAAACAAAATTTGATATAAACTTCTGTAAGGAATGAGATATCTACATAGGGAAGAGCGCAAAGAGGTTGTCCCAACAATAAACAAATTGATTTGTTACTACAGTTGCGAAATGTTATGACGTTCTGGCCGAGTTGTGCATGAGTGTGGTTTCAAACGAGTTAAATTAGGATATATATTAAACACGAACCTCATCTGCAGCAAAACGCATTTTGGCCTCATCGAATTTCTTGCGTACTCCACGATCAGCGACCCAAATAGACTACCCAGACATAATTTGATCAATTTGTGAAAAGCTTACTGAAATTGTTTCCAAATAAACTCCATGCGTTGACATCTCATCTGTAAGGTCAGAAGGGTTTACCTGAACAGAAAGTACTGCCGAAATTGTGAGTATCTCCTCCGAACAGCCTAGTTGGTTGGAAGACAATATCATCTTCAAAATCATTGGCTCCTACAGAAAACTTGTCATTAGTAATTGGCGTCGAATATGTCTTAGTCTCTCAAATATAAATCTGATCCAGAAAGAAGGTTGAGTTACCGGATTATAAAATTGCTGTTTGGAAAACCCGCTGTCAATGACATACACAACACCCTACATAGAACTGGAAACAGAAAGGTGAATTAACTTGCCCAAAGGCTTGGGAAAATATCTTTGCCAGACAAAAAGTAAAATAACCTCCAATGTCAAAGATGCCTCCGCTATATTTGTTGATATCACCACCTTTCTCTTGCCTCGAGGAGTAGGGGAAAATATTAAATCCTGGAAGAGGAAAAAATTAAGCAAGAAACTCGTTTCGGTATAAGCCTTCCATAAAAGCAACAACTTGTTAATCAGTCACCTGTTCAGCCCGTGGAAGGCCCGAGTACAAAGGTAAAACAATTAGTCCTGAGGAACAGAGATAATCGCATCAACATGCTAGCAAACTTATTTGGCTGAAAAATCAGCCAAGATACGATGAAAAGCGAAAACATTTGTCAGCTGCTTGAGATGTAATAGGCAAACAAAGATGGGATATTACTATCATGGCACTTAAGATTCAAAATCATTCTCATGTTCAACATTAGCTGCCTAGAAACAGTATCAATATCAACATTATCCATCCTTTTTTCCATGTAGGAGGAACTTGACATACTAAGACAAAGCAGACTGAACGGTTAACCTTTAAGACAAGCTCAAGTCCATGGATGGACATGATATGGCCAGCTATTTCACAACCTTTCCATAGAGCAAAGTCATAACTATTTATCTCTTAATTAGTTACCAGAAGAAATTTTTCTGTCCTGAATGTCATCTGTTAGTTGCTTTACAGCAGCCTCAATGTCCTCCTCACCAGTAAGGAAAACCAATATGTCACCAAATGGCTCCTGACAAAGAATAAAAAATTGCAAGTTCTTGGTTCTCATATGGTTCCATTATTCAAAGAAAATAAAGGACAAGAAAATAGAGAGCAAAATCATGTGTCTTTCTTCGAGAATCCATCCGAAAAAAGCAAAAAAAAAAACCCAATCACCAAAAAATATCTTTGGCACCTGAATAACTTTTCTTTTGAAACTCAAGGAAGAATGGGAAGAAGAAGCAAATATCTCATCTTACAGTCCCAATTAAAAGGTTAGAACAATAGTTGATATCATGATACCGTGCTAATTGAAATCCAAAATAATTGGACTCAAGACTTGGCACTCCACCACCTCATTATAGAAGCAGGGCAGCAAGCAAGGGGCAGGGAAATATTGCATAAAGTCAGCTCAAAGGTAAGTACCTTATCGTGAATAAGCAATACGGTTGAAACAGCAGCCCTCACATAGTCTGATACAGGTTCCTCCAAATAGTGAATTTGCACATTGAAACCTCTACCCTGAAAAAGTAAATGGTCTATGATCACAATTTAACGAACATAACATTGTCATCTAAGTTTTATAATAATTGTAACATGCTAGAGCATTCAAAATGTTATTGATAAAAGTCTTTGTTAACACCTCAACAGATAGGATCCCCGATTCCATTTTCAATCCAGGTTCCACACTTTCTGAACCTCTGTATCTTCTGCTGCTGCACAATAAAATAAGATGTGTGCATAAGTAAATTTTTATCAAAGTGGTCTGAACATATACTATTACAATGGACAGCAACTAAATCAACAAAACGAGCGAACATCATTTTTCCATTGAGCGCTTTCAACAAAGAACAAAAGGAAAGATTTAGATTGGATTCATTGGGTTTTATTTCTAGCTTTGAATTTTTTCTTTTATTTCTGAAATCATTCCTAAAGTGAGAAAATTTATCTTTGAAGAGTAGGCGTATTTATCATGGGTTTGTACTTATATAGTACAAATTCATTAAAGCAATAAAACCAAAAGCTGATTATTCAGATGAAATTGACTGTCATATGAAAACAATCATCACAGAAAACCTAAATAATAAAGGTCAGTTAGAGTCGTTCTTAGACTATGGAAAACAGTCCATGCTTAGTCAATGAGACCAACCAACTAACGCCAGAAAATAGTACATTAGTGCCAAAAATTGTCTAGGATTATCAGTCAATTCTCTGTTTTTAGTGACAGCCGAATCTGCATCACTTGGTAGACATCTCAAGAAACTCAAAATTTCCCAAGACATCACTTTGTAGACATCTCACATTGAAAGGGTACCTGGGTTGGAAGAAATCAGACATGGATTTCGCTTCAATAGTAGCAGAGGATATTATGAGACGCAAGTCAGATCGCCGGCGTTGGATCTGACCAAAAATACAAAGATCAAAAGAAAGCCATTAAATGAGAGCCTTAGTTCATTTAATTTCTTTGTGAAGGAAGAAATCGTGCTATTTAACTCGAAAGACACCTTCTTAAGAAGTCCAAGCACAATATCAGTCGAAATAGACCGCTCGTGAGCCTCATCCACCATGACGACGCTGATGATATTACAATGGAGAAAAGGTCACTGACATTGTATAACACTTGAAAAATAACAAAGCGCCACAAGTTTAGAGACCGTAATGATCACATGAACAACCCCATCAACTTTTAGGTGTTATGACTAGAAACAATGGAGGGTGATAATCACAGTAAGCTTGTGCAAAAGTGAAAGCAATGTTAATACCTATATTTAGTCAGCAGAGGATCATCCATCATCTCATGCAGTAGTACGCCTTCCTCGTCGTCGACGAGTCGGGGCTTCTCTGTACCTGGCTTCCAGAATTGCAACATTGTCTCGTGTCTGTAGTTCGCTGCTGTCTCCTCGTATTTTCTTTTTCCCTTCATTCTTATTACAGGATTTTTTAACATATATTACGTAAGTCGGAAAATTTTCTCGAATAGTCGAAACTTTTGTTAATGATATACACTATTCTTTCTTGAAAAGTTACTGTACATATTTTGTATAGATATATTTCAATTAACTGAAAGCTATACTAAAGGAAACTTTCATTAGTTTTCAACATTTCCAAAATCACATTTTTGGAATATTTTAGTATGATTTAATTTGAATTCTGAAATTATCACAATGTAAATATATCCTTAACTAAATCATTGACAATAAGATAAGAGTTGAATCGTTAATTTTAAACTGTGGGTAGGGAACCACAGACCACATAGATATTAAATCGTAGTTGACAGAGTAGAGGGGATGGCATCACGTATGTTCCTTCTCCCTTAATCTTGACAAGTTGCTTGGGAGAGCAGGGAAGCACTATGTCTATAATGTCGGGCAATCTCTAATACCATATTCTCAAGTAGCAAACAGGTGTTGCAAGGGAAGCGGCTAACGGTACGTGCACGTAACGGTTACGTGGTTTACTAATTACTACTAAAATTTTTCAGTAAATTTTACTAAAAGTTGACCGTTACTAACTAAGTCAACGCGAATTTAGTAAAAAATGTAGTAAAATTTACTAAAATCCGGTCTTCTTTTAGTAAAGTCAACGCAGAATTAGTAAAAAAATATGTAAAATTTACTAATTTTTTACTGTTCAAAGAAGTTAAAGTTTACTAATTTTTCGTTGACTTTACTAAAACTTTTCCGTTAGTAAAGTCAACTCAGATTTAGTAAAAAAAGTAGAAAAATTTACAAGCCTTTTTACTAATTGTACGTTGACTTTACTAAAAGTTGTTAGTTTTTTAGTAAAGTCAACGTATTGTTAGTAAAAATATTAGTAAATTTTACTACTTTTTTTTATTAAATATGAGTTGACTTTTACTAACGGAAAAGTTTTAGTAAAGTCAGCGCAAATTTACTAAAAAAAGTAGTAAAATTTACTACTTTTTACTGTGCGAAAGAAGCCGATAATTAGTAATTGTTTACTAATTCTGGTGTCCTTTTTAGTAAAAAACTCTTCCAGTTAGTAAAACTGTTAGCAAAGTCATACGTTTTTAGTAAATGTTTACTAATTTTGACATGTTTTTACTAAAAATATTAGTAAACTGTTACTAAAAAATGAACGTGTTTACTAGTGAATTTACTAATTAGAACGGTGCTTCCGAACCTAACTCCGAACCTATTTTGGATGTGAAATTACCGGTTTACCCTGGTTACTAAACTTATTACTAATTTTACGGGTCGAAAGTTGTCATTCCTTTCGGAGACTTCTTGGCTTGCACGGCGATCGTCCCGTTGCTCCTCCGCCTTCGCCGCCACGTCTACTATTGCCGCCCCAAAGTCGGGGCGTGTCTTGTGGAAGTGGTGAGGACGAGATCAGGTTTGTACTCCGCTTCCGTTTTTGTCGTTGTTTTTCCTGGCATTGTTTCCATAACCCTAATCGTGTAATGGGTAAGTTCCGAAACCTCCAATCCTAACGTTGGAGAAGTTCCGAAACCTGAAATCGCGAGGGCGGTGGTAGTCGTTTGTGGGTATTGCGGTTTTATGGGTTTGTGGGTGTTGCGGTTTTATGGGTTTGTGGGTGTTGAGGTTTTATGGGTTTGTGGGTTTTGTGGTTTTATGGGTTGTCCGCTATCGAAACCTGAAATCGGCCGTTTTCCCCTGTTTTTTTTCGTGTGTGATTTGGGTTTGTGGGTTTTGCGCTTTCCCGGAATCCGTCTTCCTTACCATTCACGGTCCGTGGTCCTTCTTTTGATTTGTTGGTAGTCGTCCTCATAGTCGGTGGTAGTCGTCCTGATTTGTTTGGGTGTGGGTATTCTTAGTCGGAGGTAGGCTTCTTGAGGTGTTGTGTGTTGGTAGTCGTCCTGATTTGGTTCAACTTGGTTGGGTATTACTTGGACTGGGTCTGTGGTGTTGTCTGTACCGTGGACCGGAAATGGTTGGGTTTGATTTTATTGGTTTGGTTTAATTTGGCGAAAGCAGAAGTGGGTTTGAGTTGGTTCGGTTTATGTGGTTCGCAGCTGATTTGGTTTCGCTTTGTTTTTTTGTTTTGTTATGGTTTGGATTGTGTTTGTTTTCATTTTGTTTGGTTGGAGTGGGGTCCGATCTTCATTTGGTTTGATGTTAATTTGTGATGGATTTGTGCTGGATGCTCCTTGGGTTTAAGTTGGTTTTGTTTAATTTTGTTTTGTTTGAGTGGGACTGTATGAATAAAATGAAGTTTGGTTCGTTGTAGTTATGGTTCGCAGTTTAATTAGCTTCGGTTTAATAAGGTATTTCATGTATTTGTACTTGTTGGAAAGTGAAGAAATGGAAGGGCATTTTGCAGATTTGGCAGGACAGGTTTCACCCGAGGCACAAGGGCTAGACCTTCCAGAAGCTGGAATTGAAGGCAACACACCTGTTTCTTCTCAAAAGGAGAAGGCGAAGGCTGTGCGTGTCTCCAAGGTAACTCCAGAAAATCTTTTGTGAGTGTCTTGAGTATTCCTGATTGTAGTATTGACGGTGTCGCGGATATATTGTTACAGGATTACCTTTATACAAGGTGCAGTCCGCGAAAGTTGTGGGCTGTGCTGAATACATTTAACGATGCCAAGAGGGCTGCCCTGCGTGAGTTAGGATTTGATGGGCTACTGCATCTGGCTAGTCGGCAAGTTCATCACAAGGCTCTGAAGTTGTTCGACCCCGTTAAGAGAGTTATGGTAATTGACGGTGTGGAACACCGTATGCTCTCTTCAGATGTTGAGGCCCTGATTGGCCTTCCGGCTACAAAAGTCGGTGTCCCGTTTAGCGAACACATGGACACCGTCCGGGATGAGCTGAAACAGCATCTGAAGAGGGGTAAGATTTCTCTCAAGTCAGTTGAAAGTAGTATGCTGAGAAGAGATATGCCGGACGACGTATGGAAAGTAGAGGTCGTACTATTCATATTCGGAAGCTACTTGTGCCCGACGACGGCCTTCGACATCGAGAAGGAGTACCTGCTCGCGACACGGGACGTTGCCTCCATTTGTAAGTTTGATTGGGCCACTCACGTCGTCGATACACTATGTAGTCAAGTGAGGGCCTTCAAAGGTCATCACGGGAAGTATATAGGAGGCTGCTTCCATCTATTACTGGTGAGACTGTATAGTACATTGTTTGTTCCGGTTACTGATTGTGTTTGGAGTTAGGTTATTATTGTTAACTATTCATTGTTAATGTGTTGGATTTGTGAAACCACCAGTTGTTTTACGCTTGCAAAACAACTATGGAGGAGACCGTGTCAACCTCGACGAGCAGGACTACGCCTTTATGCCAAGATTGGGACGATGACCGCCTGAAATTCGTATTCAGAGTTGCAAATGCTGATCTTGCTGAACTTGTAGGTTTTGTCGTTGTTTTAATGCGTACTAGTGCTTTTAATACATGTCATTGGCTGATAATCGTAGTAAGTCTACTTACAGGAATCCCGCGATGTCGAAACTAATGCAGAGGAAGAAGTGGACCCTGCGAACGAATATGGGTAGACGAAAATGGTGATGCGTCGGCTGAAGGTATGCTTCATTTCGTGTGCTGGTCTGTATCTGTTTACCATTTGGGTTGTTACTTTGATTTGTAATTACTTATTGTACGATGTACTTCATAACCAGACCGTGGAACTTTCTGTTATGAGACTCCATGCTACTAATGAGCACATCATCCAGAAATTGGGATTGATTCTCAATGAAGTTAGAAGAGAAAGAGGGCGACAAGGCCATCCCATTATGCAAGAAGAGCGTGGTAAGTCTGACGAGAACGTGGTAAGAGACGAAAACGAAGATCATGTACCAGAGGGTGTTCCGGAAGGAGTGACAGAAGGAATAGCTTATGTAAATCCGGCTGATAATGTGCCCGAGCATGAGTCTCCACCTACCGACGATGGTTTGCCGAACATCGGCATCAGTGTACCTATAGTCGAGGTAGGCTCCACTATGATGTCGGAGAAGAGCTTGGTTCCGTATCATCCTCCTCAGAAACAACAGAATTTGCCAGAAGGCTCCGACGATTATTCGGACCCGCGTGAGGTACAACTAGCGCGAGCTCTGAATAAACTATCTGCATTTGTTGGTGCTGACGTGAATGAGAGTGAATCTGAGCTGAGCATGACTCCATCCGACGAGGGCGTGAAGACGCTGCTGCAAAGGAATAAAGGAAAGGAGAAGAATTCTTATGAAGTCGCAGCGGAATTGGAAGGCACCGGCACCCCCACAGAAACAACAAAGGAGAAGGATTTGGCAGGAGAAGAATGTGTTGCAGAATTCGTGGATGTTCTCACCACTAAAGTCGACAAGGAAGCTCCGGTTCCCATCGATACGGATCCGGAAGTTGGGAAAGGTACTCAAGGGGTTACGAAGATGGGGGAAGAGGTGGAACTGCATTTGAAGGTGAAGTTTGCAGACATTTTTTTTTGTTAACTCTTTCCAAAGTGATATTGACAATTGATGGTTGCTCCACTATTTGTGACTAGAAAGTGGATCATCGATAACAGCCGTCTTCAATAGAAAGACCACTCGTCGTACGGCCGAGAGGAAGCCGTCCACATTTAACCGCAGTCCATTTGTCCCGCCTAAGCCAGTAACGAGGACAAGAAAGCGTGGACGGTCCTCCATCCCTAAGGTATAAATGGACTGCAGCATACCCACTCGTCCTGCCTCGACTGTGAGGTTCATGAGGATTAATGGGTTTATCCATTGTTGTAATTTGTCATGGATAGGCACTGCAAAAATACTTCCCAGTGGATGTACTCGTTAGTGAGCTGAAAACATTTACACCGGCTCAATGGTGTGTCATTGAGTACGCTTGGAATGATGACCGAGACAATAGGTTAGTGTCACTGTCTTCGGATATTGGGATATTGGGATATTGTTTAAGTTTTGGAAACATTTTCTTATGGATATTATTTGTTGCAGTGAATGTCTTTGTATGACCGAGTCCGCACACGTTAATAGGCATGCGATGCGTTCTCTTATGCCACGAAGATGGATAGACAGCGATGTAACATTACCTCTTTAATTACTAACCTTAAATGAGGATTAACCCATGTAAGTCGGCGACGCGACTATTCGTTGTTGCAGATTATAGACTTCCACAACGTCATACTACAAAGTAGCATGGATCCCGAAATGAGAAGGATTTGGTACCTTCCAAGTTGGTTAGGGGTAAGTGCTTATTTACATGATTTTCCAAATCCACCAGAAATGACCATGCACTAACCACGAACCGATTTCAGAATCTTGCATCGAAGCAATATAGTGCAGCAAAAAATGCCCGTCATAGGCAAAGCAAATGCCACAGCCTTATATGCGCACTTCAAGTATCACATTGGGAAGAACCACGAAGTGCAATGGGTAAGCATCCAGACACTTGAAACTGTCTTCGTGCCAATCTCCAGCTACTTATAATTTAGTAATTTACGACCTTTGCCATGTTCTTTGTTTCGTAAACTGAATGCTATGCCCGTTTGTAGATTTTTATTCACTTTGCGTCGCGGAATCATATTGGGCATTACAGATTGTGTCATTTAGGACAAAAGAAGTCCTCATAATGGACACAATGTACAAAAAACTGTCGAACGTCGGGGGCAGATCAGAGCTTCATAATCGTGTATTAAAGCTTCTAAGCGTCGTTATGGAAGAGAATCGAGTCAAATCAAAGGCAAAAGGGTATCAATTACCAGACATTTCCAGCTAGAAAATCATATATCCGACGAACGTGCCCGACCAGATGGCTGCCGGGAATGAGTATGTCCAACTACATTACCCGATTTTCTTTTCAACTGTATGAACGTTACCAGCCGTTACACATATTATGCATTGCTTTTTCTGCAGAAGCGAATGTGGAATATATGTCATGAAATTCATGACATTGGCTGAACCCCCGTTTGGTGCTGAAGAAGTGGTAAGTTCATTAACTCATTCGACGTAATTACTGTCAAACACTTACAGTCTTTGTGTAGTTATACCAAATGATCGTACTTGTGTTAGATTGTATTTGTGCTGCAATTCTGGATAGACTCTTGGCTTTCTTTTCACTGACAGTTGTCCCTTAATGCATGTATGTGTGTGTTAGACCGTAGGCATTGCTGATAGATTGCGGCTGGTTGTTAGCATGATCAAATGGCCTAGGAATGAGGTTAAGAAAAGAATACAGCAAAAAGTTAAAGATGATGCGAACAAGAGGAGTAAGAAGCCGGAGAGCAGTGATGCTTCAACATGGGATGCAGGTCGATAGACACTTGACGGATATAGTGCATCCTGTACATTCCTTGAGCATTGATGTCGACACCGTATTCACGGCAAGATAGAACTTCAGAACTTGCACTTTTAGCTAACTTTGTCATCCTTTTCTTGACCAGATTCTTTGGTATGGTCAATAATCCTTCAACTTTCGCAACGTGGAAGAGGTGGGCACACGGGAAACCAAATGTCTCAAAATATAAGCAGCTACAACTGAGTTGGACATTTTGTTTGCCAGATGACACTTGCATGCATCTATGCTCATCGTCATAACACGAAAGAGTGTATACCCTCGCTATATTCCCATCAACTATATCTTCCACATAAAGTCGTGCTTCCTTTTTCATTTCGGACTGAACTCTACAAAGAACTCAGGGTGTACAATTGACTTGCATCCTCCTCTAGTCGGCGCAACATCGTACTTGGCTTGAATGCCTTATGCATTGATTTGAAGTCCTCTTCGTATTCCTTGTGACGAAGATCAGCAACTGCGCGCTCAAAATTGTTAACGAATCATGGAGTTTATGTTTCCTGTCGACATATCCCTTCATGTAACGGTGCATTCGTTCGCACCATTGAGTGCTTCTAAGCTCTGCCCAGAAATGACCATGCAGATACGTTTGCCACCACATATGTCGGCATGCATAAATTTGTTGTAGCCATCTAATGCTTATGGATCCTGTATGGCTCATTAAAGACGACCACTTCTCTTCAACTTCTTCACTTGGTCTACTGTTGTACATGAATGACGAAATACGAGCTCGCATACCCGGGTCCTGTACACGACGATTGATATTCCGACTAAAATGCCAAAGACATAACCTATGCCTTGAAAATGGCCATACTTCTCTCACAGAAGCAATCATCGCTTTGTCGGCGTCTATGACCACGGTTAGCGGATGTTTGCCTCCCATGATCTGTGTATGAGTACGTAGGAGCCAAGTGTAGTCTGCAATGGTTTCATAACTCATTAAGGCAGACCCAAACACAGTAGTTTGATGGTGATGATTCACACCGACGATGATCACCATTTGCATTCCATAATTGTTTGTCTTGAACGTTGAGTCTAGTGCTAAGACATCGCCTAATGATTGGTAATCAGTGATTGAGGTACTGTCCGCCCAATATATGCACGTCACTTTATTATTTTCCACATGTAATTCGAACGCCATACCACTGTCACTATTCCTCCTAGACAGGAGATATGCAAGGACTGAATCACAACGACCAGCCACCCCAGCAGACTCTTCCTTCAACTTCCGGTTATTGAGGTCCTTCATTAGGAAACCGGCACGTGAGTGTCCACCAGATGCGTGTACTACTAGTCGCATAATATCACACTGTCTAAATCCAACGTCAAGCATTCGACGGACAAAGGTCATATCTTTATCGCAAACTTGTCGCCTTTCTCGCATGAAATATGACAGACGTTCGCTCACCATGTCATGATTGTGTTCCAACTGAACTGCAACCAAATTCCACTGCCCATTAACCTCCACTCTCGCTTTAAAGAAACAGTTGCAACCGTTCTTGACAGATGCTCTAACCCGACTTCTCGCTGTCAACACAGGGACATCGGAACACTCGCCTTCCCTTGAACAAACCCACTTTCTCATGACGCATTCACCGTTTCTTAATTTCTGCCGATCTCTTTTCCGAACTGAAAACCCATGAACCATTGCATACATTTTAATGAACTCTTCAACTTCTTCGGCAGTACCAAATGACATATTCAACATCTGTTCTTCATTCATATCACTGACTATATTGAAGAAGTGCTGAACATCCTGCTCACCTACATTCACATTAATGATGAAAGGTTATCAATATATTAGGGATGATGAATAATAATTGCAGAATCAACATCATGTTCTTCACCGAATCTTGACTTCTCCGCGTTCAATACACTTTCCATTTCTTCAAGCCAACGACAACGCAAACTAGAAATCCACGACAATCCAAACAAGATGAACCTGTCCGACCACCTGCAGCGGACGAATATCAACCCGTCACTCCGCCTGCAGCCGAATAACACTCCCCTGTCGGATTAGCTGCAGCCGAAGAAGATGAACATGAAACTCCACCTGCGGCCGAAGAGCAGGGACGATGCCGAAGACCTGGGACGATGCCCTCCAGCGGAAGATCTCGGAGGATGACCTGCAGAATGTGATCTGGGTTGAAGACGACTTTTTGCCGAAGATCTGGGACGAAGACGACTTGCACCAGCAAATTTGGGACGCAGCCACAAAGCCCAAGATCTGGGACGATGACGGAATGCCGGCTGGGAGAAATCAGGGACGAAGAGCAGCTGACAAATTGGAGAATCCTTGAATGACCTTCCGCAGCTTGGACTACTACCTCTGCCTATGGGAGCAACACCTCGTCAGGAAGACCGGTGCAACGACTCCAAATAGAACTACAGACGCAAACCACTAGCCAATTAAATGCGGATGTGGGGGTTAAACTTAGTAAAATTTACGTCACTAAACTTAAAAATCAGTAATTAAGTTAGTAAATTATTTACTCGGGATCACTAAACACAAAGAAAATTAGTAAAATGTTTCGAAAATTAGTAATAAGTTTAGTAACCAGGGTAAACCGGTAATTTCACATCCAAAATAGGTTCGGAGTTAGGTTCGGAAACACTGTTCTAATTAGTAAATTCATTAGTAAACACGTTCATTTTTTAGTAACAGTTTACTAATATTTTTAGTAAAAACATGTCAAAATTAGTAAACATTTACTAAAAACGTAGGACTTTACTAACAGTTTTACTAACTGGAAGAGTTTTTTACTAAAAAGGACACCAGAATTAGTAAACAATTACTAATTATCGGCTTCTTTCGCACAGTAAAAAGTAGTAAATTTTACAATTTTTAGTAAAATTGCGCTGACCTTACTAAAGCTTTTCCGTTTGTAAAAGTCAACTCAGATTTAGTAAAAAATGTAGTAAAATTTAATAATATTTTTACTAACAATACGTTGACTTTACTAAAAAACTAACAACTTTTAGTAAAGTCAACGTACAATTAGTAAAAAGGCTAGTAAATTTTACTACTTTTTTTACTAAATCTGAGTTGACTTTACTAACGGAAAAGTTTTAATAAAGTCAGCGAAAAATTAGTAAACTTTAACTTCTTTGAACAGTAAAAAATTAGTAAATTTTACATACTTTTTTACTAATTATGCGTTGACTTTACTAAAAGAAGACCGGATTTTAGTAAATTTTACTACATTTTTTACTAAATTCGCGTTAACTTAGTTAGTAACGGTCAACTTTTAGTAAAATTTACTAAATAATTTTAGTAGTAATTAGTAAACCACGTAACCGTTACGTGCACGTACCGTTAGCCGCTTCCGTGTTGCAAGATATCCGACAAAGTCGTGAGCCTTTATGTTTACGCCAAATATTTTTTGGCAATCGATTGTGATTTGAGTACAACACGGACGAATAAAATAGGTAAGTTTAATGAAGAAAAATATAAGTTGCTAAATCATTCGATTGAAAAATCTCATTATGGGCAGAACCTAATATGGATGAGAGAATCTATTGAGTCTATGGATAAAATCTAATTCACTGAGGCAAATTAGTCGAGGGAGAATCTACTCGCGAGAAAATTGAAGAAAATTACCCGTTGAAGGATCAAGAAAAACCTAAGATCAAGATTCTCTATAAATAGAATTGAATGCAAGATTATAAAACATCAACAACACATCGACATATTTAAACACTTTGCCTTAGTTTTACGTTCGAAAATCTTACAGAAAATTTGTAGTTAGTTTTATGATTTGTAATGCGTTTCATCAGTGGAAATTTTCTTTTCTTCCTGTTCTTCTTGTTCTTTCTCTTCTTGAACCGAGTGGGTTCGCCACCATTTGATGCATCTGGGGGAGATTGGCGGGGAAAACGGTTATCAACAGTTGGGTTCGTCGGGGTTGGGTCGGGCCGGTGCGAAGGAAGGAGTGCGGGCCGCGAAGGAAGACTAGGCCGTGGAGATAGATGGACAGGCTGAGAAGGGGAATATCGCATCGGTGGACGAGGTTGAACAAGGAAAGAAAAAGGGAGGACCAGGAAAAGAAGAAATTAAGGAAGAGAAAGAAGAAGTTGAGCCAACAGAACAGAGGAGGGGACGCACGGCCGTTTAAGAGGAAGGTTGTATGGGGAAAAGTTCTGTTATGTTTTGTTGTGTGGGGTAAGGGAACGCAGGTGGTTAGAGGGTGTGATGGTAAATTCGTAGTTGGGTTGTAGTATGCCGGAAAGCTATGACGGCCGGAGTGTGGTGGAGATGATTGTAAGCACTCTGTTTTTCTTTATGGTTTAACAAGTGAGATTCAGCTATCTGTTGGGGTTGCATCACCTGGTATCAGTGCGTGATAGCTCGATCTCCTTGTCTGGAATGCCCGTGGCGGACGGAACGCGGACAAGAGCAGCGCAAATAGAGGTAGATTATGTGAAGGAAGACTTACAGGAACTTGTGAGGAAGATCGAGGGAATGGATGCAGGTATTGGTAGCCTCGAAGATAGAGAAGGAAGGAAGGAACATCTATAGTCAGTTGAAAGGAACAACTCGAGCTCTAGACGTGAGGATAGGCAGGGATGGAGTGGAGACCGGGTGACAAGACAAACTCGAGTGGAGTTCCCTGAGTTCGATGGAACTAATGTGCAGGAGTGGATCTTTCACAGTGAAAGATTCTTCGAACTGGATGACACACCTACAGATCTTAAGGTTAGCATAGCCTCGGTACATTTGTTTGGACCCGCAATCGAATGGCATTATGCATTTTTACGAGGAGAGAGTTAGGGGGGCCGATTAGTTGGAGTGAATACGCAGCAGCAATGTTGGTAAGGTTCGGACCTACTGAGCTGGCGAGACCTATTGTTTTGCTGAAAGAGTTAAGGGAGAAGGCTAGTTTATCAGATTACGTGGAAGAATTCATCTCGTTGGTTACTAAAGTAGAGCTGTCTAATGAGGACCAGGTGGCTTTATTTGTTGGGGGCTGAAGAGAGAAACTCAAAAGATTGTTACAGTGCTCAACCCTCGTACCTTGCAGCAAGCCATTGCTTTTGCTAAGACGTTGGGGTCTGAAGATGATGGTTCCATTGGCAGAAGAAGGGAGATGGGGAATAGGGGGGTACGGCTAGAAACTTGGAATATGCATAAAGGAAGCAGACAGCCTGGGAGGCCGTTTAATGGCAGAGCCTTGGACAATGGAATATGAGGGGGGGATCTACTGGAGTGAAGAGCTTACCAGATCAACCACCTCATAAAAGGCTCACCACAGCTGAAATGGAAGATGAGGGGCAGAAAGGCCTATGCTTTTGGTGCGACGAGAAGTATTCATTTAACCACCAATGTAACAATCGTAGACTGTACTCAATTACCTTGGAACCGGAGGGATTGGAGGAAGAAGCGGACCAAGAAGGGACAGAAGAGGGCTATCTCAGGGAAACAGACCAGCCAATTATTACACTGCATGCCCTCTACGGAGTGGTTCTTTCCTTCAAGAATCAGACAATGAAGGTAGTGGGGGTTTCTATAAGAAGAAACGGCTGACTATCTTGATTGATTCAGGAAGCACGCACAACTTTTTGTATTTAGGAGTAGCTAAACACTTAGGGTGCACAATTCAAATTGCTAATGGGGAACGTATGGTTTGCGCCTCAACAGTCAAGGGCTTCCAAGGGGACTTACAGGGGGAGAAATACAATGTTGATATGCTGTTGATGCCCATCAAGGGTTGTGAAATGATTCTTGGCATTGAATGGTTGAACTCATTGGGAAGGGTATCGTGGGATTTCCCAAACCTTACAATGCAGTTTTGGAAGGATGGTAAACTGGTGCAGCTGACAGCTGGAGGTGGGAAACTTGAATCAATTTCAGCAGGAGTGTATTCGTTGCACAGCAAGGACATGGGACTGATGTTAGTGCCTAGTGAATCCAAGGAACATAAGGAAAACACTAAACCTGCAATGCCAACTGAGGTGCAGCAACTGATTTCGAAGTTCAGTAAAGTTTTTGAGGAACCAACTAGGTTACCTCCAAGAAGAAGACATGATCATGCAATTACCTTGGAAAAAGGAACACAAGGGCTCAGCTTGCGTCCCTACAGACACTCCAGTTCTCAGAAAGATAAGATAGAGCAGTTGCTGGATGAGATGCTTCAGTCGGGGATCATTAGACCTAGCTGCAGTCCCTTATCTTCTCCGGTAGTATTGGTTAAAAAGAAAGATAGTTCATGGAGGCTTTGCATTGACTACCGTGAGTTAAACAAAAAAATGTTAAGGACAAATTCCCGATACCCATCATAGAGGAACTGTGAGATGAATTGAAGGGAGCAAGTTGGTTCACTAAACTGGATCTGAGGTCTGGATATCATCATATTCGAGTAAAGGAAGAAGACATCCCAAAAACAGCCTTCAAGACCCATGATGGCCACTATGAGTTCTTAGTTATGCCCTTTGGGCTAACTAATGCTCCATCTACGTTCCAAGCCCTGATGAATGATGTTTTTAAGCCATATCTCATAAAGAGTGTGTTAGTTTTCTTCGATGACATCTTGATATATAGCTCCAGTTTGCAGACACACTTGACTCACTTAGCACAGGTTCTTCAGCTGCTCCTGCATAATTGTTTGGTGGCGAAAATGAGTAAATGCTCATTTGCTATGAGGAGAATCGAATACTTGGGCCATTACATTGACGAACAGGGAGTATCTACAGATCCAAAGAAGGTAGAGGCGGTCTGCAACTGGCCTGCGCCAACCAATATCAAGCAGCTTCGTGGATTCCTAGGCCTCACTGGATACTACAGGCGCTTTGTGCGTGGTTATGGTGCCCTGAGTAGGCCATTAACTCAGCTCCTCAAGAAAGATGCCTTCCAATGGACACCAGAAGCTCAAACTACCTTTCTGCAGCTTAAAGAGGCAATGACAACTGTTCCAACACTAGCTTTACCAGATTTTTCCAAAACGTTCATGGTTGAGACGGATGCGAGTTCCCAAGGTATTGGGGCAGTTCTGATGCAGGAAGGTCATCCCATAGCCTTCATTAGCAAAGCTTTGGCTCCGCGTCACTTGGGATTATCGGTTTACGAAAAAGAATTGCTATCTTTGGTGTATGCAGTTGACAAATGGAAACACTACTTGATGTGCAGGCATTTTATTGTCAAAATCGACCATCAAAGCTTAAAGTATTTACTGGAGCAGAGGTTGCACAACGAGATGCAATTTCGTTGGTTAACAAAGCTTGCTGGATATGACTTCGAGATAAGCTATAAGAAGGGCAAAGATAACATTGCAGCAGACGCACTTTCTAGAGTTTCTAGCCCGGAGTTTATGGCAATCGCATTGGAGCTACATCAGGGAACGTTACTGGATGATATAATACGTAGCTGGCAACAGGATGAGGCTCTCAAGGCTCTTCTGCAGAAATTACAGGTGGGGCAAGTTAAACATTACTCTTACAGACAGGGATTATTGAGGAGGAAGGGTAAACTGGTTGTAGGAGACAATCCACAGCTCCGAGAGACGATTATTCGCATCTTCCACTCTTCTGCAGCAGGGGGGCATTCGGGTATTAACGCTACAACCAAACGGGTCTCTGGTTTTTGCTTTTGGAAGAATTTGAAGGACGATGTTAAGCAATTTGTCAACACATGTGAGGTTTGTCAGCGGTGCATATGATTCTGCAGCATATCCTGGTTTGCTTCAGCCATTACCCATCCCAACTGCAATCTGGTCTGATGTGGGCATGGATTTCATTACTGGATTGCCAAAATCTGGGGGCAAGGAGGTCATCATGGTAGTAGTTGACAGATTGACCAAGTTTGCGCATTTCATTGCGTTGAAACATCCTTTTTCCTCCATGACAGTGGCTACAGCATTCTTAGACAACCTTTTCATGCTTCATGGTCTTCCGAATACTACAGTCAGCGACAGGGATCCAGTCTTCTTAAGTGATTTTTGGCGAAATCTCTTCCAACTTCAAGGAGTAGAGCTGAGGTTTTCTTCTGCTTACCACCCCCAGACAGACGGCCAAACAGAAGTGGTGAACAGGTGTGTGGAAACATACCTTCGTTGCATGTGTGCCGACTGTCCGACCACTTGGAGCAAATGGCTTTCTCTTGCTGAATGGTGGTATAATACCACGTTTCACTCTGCAATCCGTATGACTCCCTTCCAAGCCTTATATGGGTACGAGCCGCCTGTCCACCTCCCTTACATCCAAGGCACTTCACCCAACATTGTGGTGGATAGGGAACTCACAGATAAAGAGGCCATTATTCAGCTCCTTCGATTTCATATACATCGAGCTCAGAATCGAATGGTACAATTGGCTAATCGCCATCGTTCTGATCGAAGTTTCCAAGTGGGGGATTTAGTCTATGTTAAGCTTCAGCAATACAAGCAGACTTCGGTTGCAGGAGGTCAACACGGAAAGCTGGCTTGTCTGTATCAGGGACCTTATCAAATTACACACAAGGTCGGCGCTGTAGCCTATCGTCTGGATTTGCCTTCGGGGTCACAGATACATCCTGTTTTTCATGTCTCTCGTCTCAAGAAGTTTTTGGGTCCCAAGGATCGTTCTGCTCCATTTTCGGTGGAATCTGGAGTCCACCATCTGCTACCCGAACGCATATTGCAGAGGAAAATGGTTCGTCGGGGCAATTCTACAGCAACTCAAGTGCTAGTTCAGTGGTGCAACCGTCCAGTAGAAACAGCTACTTGGGAGTTCCTCGACGATCTCCAACAGAAATTTCCACAACTCACCCTTGGGGACAAGGGTGAATTTAAGGAGGGGGAATTGATGCAACTGGGGGAGATTGGAGGGGAAAACGGTTATCAACCGTTGGGTTCATCGGAGTTGGGTCGGGCCGGTGCGAAGGAAGGAGTGCGGGCCGCGAAGGAAGACTGGGCCGTGGAGATAGATGGACAGGCTGAGAAGGGGAATATCGCATCGGTGGACGAGGTTGAACAAGGAAAGAAAAAGGGAGGACCAGGAGAAGAAGAAATTAAGGAAGGGAAAGAAGAAGTTGAGCCAACAGAACAGAGGAGGGGACGCGCGGCTGTTAAGAGGAAGGCTGTCTGGGGAAAAGTGTATTCTGTTATGTTTTGTTGTGTGGGGTAAGGGAATGCATGTGGTTAGAGGGTACGATGGTAAATTCGTAGTTGGGTTGTAGTATGCCGGAAAGCTATGACGGCCGGAGTGTGGTGGAGGTGATTGTAAGCACTCTGTTTTTCTTTCTGGTTTAACAAGTGAGATTCAGCTATCTGTTGGGGTTGCATCACAACGTGTGGCGATGTAATTCGCAAACACGTTTTTGGTACGGTGAGCGTGGATTGGACTGCAACGCGAATGCAAAATTCATTTAGAAGTTTGTTCGATCGTCCGATAAAGATTCGGATGAGGCTTTGAAAATTGCCCTCCGAGAGTCAGTTGCACGAACATCTATATGGACTGCCCTCTAACATAGAACGGAGCGCCTAGATAAAATGTCTCAAGACTTAGAAGGTTTGCGTAGCATTCAGACGCTTGTTCTTACTAAAACCTGACAAATAGCCAGGAAGGATCAACCAATACGTGATGCTCCGAAGATGCAGTCGATCGAAAGTGATCCAAAATTATATTCAAAATCCTGTTGAATGAACATGTCATGCCATTCGGAAGGGTAAAAACGCATGTTCCTAGGAAATTTCAACAAATGATTGTTATGGGTGGTCGACTAATGTACGGCACTCAGAAAGTTCAATTGATTGATTCCGTTACGCTATTTGGGAAAAAGGATCGTGAAGTGGTGCATGACAATCCGATTCCTCGACGAGGTACAAAAGGCAATCGACTACTTAATTTTTCACCCCAACTTAATTTTTTTAATAAAATCCCTCATTGTTGGTGTAATAAAAGACAATCGACTAGTTTCTTTAAGTCGATTGATTCAATAAGAATATTGTCCGGAGTAGATATACTAACAATCAATAAACGACGATTAATTGGAAAATCCTGTGGATTGAGAGAATCTTTATAGTCTGAATTGAAAAAAAATCTGTCAAGTAGATTGATTGGAGATTTGTCTAGGTTAAAAAATCTAATGACGATCATTGGAAGATGATATATCAATTCGAAAATTCCCATGTTAAGAGAATATTTCCATGGGTAACACAAGACAATCATGGAAAATTAAAGATCTCTGTAATATCTAGTTATATGTCGATTATTCAGAGAAAATATCTTTCCTCGATGATTGATGTGAGAAAAGATGATTAATTGGAGATATAAAATCTGAAAAATTCTCTCCAAACAAAAATCTCTGAAAAAAAAAAAGAAATATTTGGTCAAGAATGTGAAGGTCGCGATCATTCTCGACTAAAAAAATAAAGTCAGATTGAAAAGGAAAAGTACTAAACAAGAAAAAATGTTCCGTCGATTAATATAGTTGACCAACAAGAAAGATGTGGATTCAGTCAGAAAAAATCTCTTCTGAGGAGGGCAAAATGGTTACGCCACATAATTTTTTGCCGTCGATTGTGATTTGAGTAGTAGACACAATTGACTAATAAAATAGGTAAGTCAAATGAAAGAAAATACAATTTGCTAAATCAGTCAATTGCAAAATCTAGATGAATAAAATCTAATTGAGTAGACGGAGGCAAACTACTCGAGGGAGAATCTAATCGATACAGACAAATTAGTTGAGGGAGAATCTACTTAGTTAATTGTGAAAATCTAACCTAGTCGATTGAGACAAATTTTAAGAAAAGATATTGCATGTGGAAGATCATAATGAAAATGTGCTGAAATTGAAAATAACTACCAGAATAACCGTCAATTAAGATTCTCTTTAAATAAAATTGAATGCAAGATCCGAAAACATCAACAAACACAAACATATGCAGACACTTTGATCGCAACGTACGACAATATAATTCACAGACACTTTCGCATCCAGTAATGGGCAGCTTCCATTTTATTTTGAAATTTCATAAAAATTTTAGATGTTGTAATAAAGTTTGCACTAATGGCAATGCATCATGGCCAAGACATTTAGGTCACACTTATTATGATTTGCAAATGTAATCCTTTATTCATACTAATATGATCATGTATGAGTTATTTGTAGTTTGCAGTACCGGTAAAATTCCTACCACAATCGTCCATGCAAGACGATACGCAATCTTCAGTCACATTCTCATTCTCGGCACCTGCAACAAGATCAACATTATCGATGTTCAAATAACTTAGGAAAAAGCATCAGGTATAGATAGTGATTCAGTGATTGAGTACGAAGACAAGTTACCGAGGTTGGCACACTTTGACACTACACAACCAACATTGCAATGGAAGGAGGGATGGAAGAGAATGTCTTCCCCCGAGCCGCACTTATCCAGAACACACTGTGCCGTACATGCCAAAACTTTAGGAATATTCCTCCCATAACGTCCTGTACACTTCGTTCCACATAAGATCTCATACTTCTTATCGTACTGCAACGAGTTGACGGGATGCGTCACGAGAAGTATCAACATGACCAATACAATCACCGGCGGCGATGATTGTTGCGAGAAGGCCATAGATCAATATTCTTTAACTAGAAGAGAACAATTTTGTCCTGAGATGAGTTTATGATGATTTAGAGACCAAGCATGCTTCCATTTATAGTCTTCAAAGGCTATTAAATATTGTGAACTTTTAATATTTAATAAGTTGTAAATTAGATATTTTCCTTCAATTGAAAAAATTGATTACTACGCTACAAACATTTCTTTTTGTTTAAATTAAAGGGATCGTAATTTTTAAAAGAAAATCAAGAAGACAAAAGCTCTTTACATAATTAAGTAAATATTTACAAGCGATAAAAGTAAAAGGATGTATTTATTTATTAAAAACAAAAATGGGATCCTTTTTTGTTTGGTCTTTAAATAATTGGGATATTTTATAAAATCTAATATGACATTTTCACAATTCCCATATTTAGACGAGAAAGTTCTCCTAAAAAGTTAAACATTTAATACTTTAAAATATACTCTTCCTAAACACTAAACTTTTAATTGTGATGTAAATAATTTAACGGCACCATTTGGTCACATATATTTTGGATCTTGCCTAATTCATAATTTATAGATCGTCGGCACCGTCGTCTTGTTCTTAAGTGAATTTTCATTTGCAAATAATCGCATAGTAAATTCTTATGCTCTTGGTGGACACTATAAATTTTGTCCATGATATAATCTTCCATTGGTGATGAAATGAAACTACACTAGAAACATGAAGGATGAAGATACAAGAATCCTAAAGTACAAGCAGGACAGATGCAGACAACCAAATGTCCTAAGAGTCTGAAGTGATGATCATGTTTGTTATTACGTATAACTTCCACAATTTATAAGAAAAGCTACGCTTAAACGTTAGCAATTACTACAACCGCGTTTGAATCAAAAGAAGACTGCCCCACAAATGTCTCTAAAAAGGAACCGCCATGATCGTTGCTGATAAACACGTGCGTATTAATCTTAATACTTGCATAGCCTTCAGTCTACAAATGAGCAAACTTCATCGACAGGGCCAATATCTTTGACCGGGACGCTGGTTAATGAATGTGTTTCTTCAACTGTAGACCGATTTTCAATTGAAAAGTCCTCTGTACAACCCAAGGGTCAATGCTCATTGCTCAGAATCAGTTTAATGTGTAAACATTTTGTCATCTTCCTTACTTAAACCCCAGTCTCACATCTGACTCCATTTCATTTCGAAAAGGAAACCCTAAACAATGTTAATCTTCTTCCCCGAGGCAGATTCTTCTTCCCCACGTCGTAAGAAACCTCTACAACAACTAGAGCTTCCAGGTTTAGAGTTAAACTCATAGGGAATGGCATCGAAACTCAACTGCAACAGCGTGCCTACCAAAGGAGAAGGTAAGTGTTTCCAAGAATACTCCAATAGCTTGTTTGGTTTCGGAATGAAATTCTGGATGGATTGGAATGGGAAGGGAGAAAAAACATAGTGATTTGGAAGTGATTTGTTTAAAAAACTGGTGTGTTTAGTTGAGAAAGAAGAGGAGAAGATGTAGAAAATAGAATGGGCAACGAAATGGGCGTTCCCTATCAAGAGGGAGGGATGCCCATTCTTTCCATTTCTCTTTAAAATTTAAGAAATTGAATGGAATGAAAAGAAAATGAATGGCATAAAAAGATAAGAAAAGATAAATAAATAAGATTATTAGTGAATTCTATTCCATAGTCGAACCCTTAAATCAAACACACTATAAGTTTTTTGAATAGACGACCATGTGTTTAGCGTTCGACCTGGAGTTGACTAATGCTAGAGAGGAAGGAAGGGCGATAGTCGGCCCATTTTTCAAACCTTCTCCGCTCAAGAGAAAACGGATTCCTTTTGACTATCTATTGCCATATCCTTTTGTTCTCCTAGTCTATCAAGGCGCTTTCATTGATGCCGGGAATTGATCAAGGATGCACACTCAACTGCTTGGTTCCAATCATCAGTGATGGTATAAGATTCAAAGATTGGGTTTGATCTATGGCCTACTATAATCTACTTTCACATCTCGGTGTATATACACATGTTCGACTCCAAATATCTACCGAGCAAATTTGATAAGAAGACCACCAAATGCATCGTTATTTGGTACGACACAGAGAGAAAATGACGGAGGTGTTATGATCTTACAACCAACTTATGTACAGTAGTATCATGCATTGTGTTCTTCAATCAAGTAACTTTTTGGTGGCCACCTTAAGAGAGAAAAAAAAAAGATAAGTAGCACATGAAGAATGGGGGAAATAATCGAAAAACAACCATTGAGGAGAGTAACGAAGGTTCTCTTCATAACAAGGAATTACAACACAGAAGAAGAGAGGCATTGACAAACAGAAGAATACCAGAGGTCATCCATAGAGAATACAGTGGAAAAAGGAATTGGAGATATGACATCACTGTTGAGGAGATCCAAAAGACAACGAAGATCTCTAATACGGAATATATTGTGTTTGTACTAAGGTACTTATAGTGTCCACCAAGAGCGTAAGTAATTTACTATGCCATCATTTACAAATCAAAATTCACTTAAAGAACAAGAAGATGGTGGCAAAGTTTTATAAAATTTTTGCATAGGAATGAAATTTCCGTAATCGATGGGCGCAAAATACTTTTTAATTATGTTCAGCTCTCGGTTCGTTAATGACAAAATAATACTGGGCTTGAGGCCAATATTAATCCATATATTATGAATTGGGCAAGGTCCAAAATATATGAGGCCACATGGTGACATTAAATTATTTACATCACAAATAAAAGTTTAGTGTTTAGAAAGAGTTCAAGTATTAAATGTTTAATTGGGATTAACACGAAAATAGTTGGGATAGTTCATTCGTTTGCTCATCTACAATTTTCATGCCTTGAGTTTTTCCATACGAGGTCATTTGGGTTGAGTTTTGACCGGTCGAAAGCACGATTACTTTATTCTCGAGATCAAATACTCCTTCAGTCTTTTGATCATAATTTTAGCTACAAGGATGGGATTAACTCAAGAAAAGTTGGATTTATCTCCCTGCTTTTTGACTTACAACTTTTTTGTTTTACACTGTTCTATTCTCGAGATCAAGTACTCCTTCAGCTTTTTAGTAATATCTTTGGCTAGAGAGGTTGGATTAACTTCAGACAAGTTGAGTTAGTCTCATTTCTTCTCGACCTATAACTTTTATGTTTTACACTTTTCGATTCGAGGACATCTTGAACGAGTTATGGCTTGTCCAAAGTCGAGGAATAGAGTGCAAGGGTTATGATCTTGAGATCAAACAATGCTTTAGCCTTCTGGCCATAACTTTACGAGTTTTCCCGAATACTCTCGTGTGATACTCTTTCTCGAGAACTTTTTGGGTCTTAGCCTAAGAAAGATATTCGAGCCTCTCTTGGCACCTTGAAATTAAAACATGAAAAAAGTGCATGAATTTGTTTGTCAACAGGAACAACTTCACGGGACTTATACCTCCAGGAGGACATATCGACACATTCCCAAATAGTTCATTCGATTCAAATCCCGTACCTTTATGGATATTATTGGGATACATGACGTAGAAATAGGAAGGTCTCCTTGGCTAGTCCAAGTGGTCCTCTGACGAGAAGCCATCAATGGTCGGAGGCAAACCGTGGGGATCCAACTTGTATAATGTTACATGAACAAAATTGGCTCATGTTATTTACACACTTTATTACTTTATGATCATGCATTTCCATTTATAAATTTACATTTGTAGAGAAAGAGCCACGAACTTTATAAATTACAAACCCTTATACTATGAATAAAGTTGGCTATAAGTGGAAGTACCCTCAATTTTGAACCCTGACTTGGACTTATCATTATTCAATATTTAATTCAATTTGAATATTATTCTACTTATGTCTTGAAGAAACCTCGCTTACTACAATGTAGACGATATACAAGTTTTTTTTGTTAAATTATGTTTTTGAGAGAATTGAGAAATAGATGTTAGAGGAATAAGTGGAAACTTGGGTGAACGTGACACTAAGCATTAGCATTTCCAGGAAAGTGAATTATTTCTTGGCGTGTTATAAATAAATTTTCAATTCGTTATTAAAAATAATATGTGCGCATAATTTATGGAATAATAATTTTTATTTTTGTGCAAGTATTAACCTTCTAAGTACAGTCAGAGGTCTATTCGAAATTAACGAATTCGGGCGGGAACGACGAAATGCGAAGAAACGAAATGAAAATCGAAAAGGCCTTCCTCCCGCGGAGAAGTTTCAAACACAATCTCAGTGTCCGAATTTATATAGAATGGAATTTTAATATAGACTAAGTATGATTACTGAATAATTTTTTGAATTTCTATGGGTGACCGATTGCATGAGTAGGCTAAAGTAAGCTTACTTTCATTTACTAAATTTCGTTCGATGCCCGAAAGTGGTTTAGGTTTGGTAACGGACCGATATACTTAGCATATGTTTAGTACAATTGAACGAGTTTTTATTAAATTTGTGTCAACAAGCCCGTCAAAAGATACCCTTAATGGATCGGTGGATTAGTAAATCGTTAGTACAATATACTAAGCCTATTATACAATTGAATACTTTTTTGCTAAAATAGTTTGGTAAATTATCAAATTTCTGATTGGTTAATAAAAGTAAGTGTGATAAAATATATCCAGAAAATATATGAAAAGACATGGGAATAAAAAGCTAAATTCTCTGATTTGAATTTTGCTTGAGAATTTAAAATAAAAATGGTATTTTTAATGGAGCAAAAAATGGCAGTTTTTAAAAATATTAACTTTTACTTGCAGTTTTTTATTTAAAAAAGCCAAATATCTTCCCCTGAGACAACAAAGTCAATAAATAGAGTAAAAAACACGGTTTTGACCAATAAATCGTTTGTTAGCATTAATGGGTTATTTAGTCAGATTATTGAAGAAAGTGAAAATCTAATCACGGGACAACCTTATCATATGGACTAAATTGAAAATGATACTATATTTAAGGACTAGAAACGTAATTATTATTTACACGGACCCCCCAATAATTGGATATTAAAAAGTCTTACGAGGCGGAGTTGGAGTTAGTCGTGCGTGGTCTGTGTTTTGTATTGTGGTATTGGGGAAAAACCGAGGAAGGAAAGAAAGAAAGGAAGGAAGAAGGCGACGGATTCCTCCTCCTTTGACTGGTAATCCCTCCTCCATCATCCTCCTTCGATCCTTCGTCTTTCGATCGTCGTCGTTCGATGGTTGACCGTGGTCTCGAATCGGCCGGAGCCTCCTATCGAGGGGTTGATCGTCCGTTTAGGGTTTCTTGAATTCCGTTTCGTGATTTATTTACTTTATTGACCTTGCGTTAAGGGAATACGGTGCTCTCTCGTCGATCGGTTCGCTTATGTTATCGGTGCCTGCGGTTTCCCGGATTGGTGGCTTGCAATTGTTTGTTTTCTTGTTGGAGTTCGTTGATTTTTCTTCTCTGTCCTCCGATTACGATCCTGAAAGAAGGGAGTGAGCGAGTGAGGACCTGGCCGTGGAATCTCGTGTGTTCTGATCTTGGATTGCCGGAGATTGTGTCGAGGATGACATCTCTTTGATGTTTCTTGATTAGCGTGGTTTTCAATCTTTCCTGTGTTAATCTTAATGGTAAACTGATGGTGGTGCTTCTCTTCAGATTACTGAGGATTCGGACTTTTGAGGGACTTCGTTTTTCTCGTCTGAAATATGGAAGAAGTGTGCCTTCGGTCCAGCTTCAATAAATCTGGTGACTTTCTTTTCCAAGGAGTGATTAATTGGCGGGTTGGTATGCTTGGGGAACTTCCTATGGCTTCGTTTCTCAATTTCACATAAGGGTTCGAGGCTCTTCATTCATCAGCGTTGGAGGAAATCATTTCTGGTAATAGTCTTGGATTAATGTACGTGCCCAAGTGTTTATTGTTACTATGCTTTAATATGTAAGCTTTCAGTTGCTATATTCAACTTGTTATTTTTGCCTTGCTAATCAGTACAAAAGCACGAAAATTTCATGTTCGTAAAAATTTGATCTTGTTGTGGACATGCTTCTAATATGAGCTTTCTGGTTGCATTTGCCAAGTTTTTAAAATGTTGTCATCATTGCAGGGCCAAAGTCTGTCATGGAAGTGTGGAAGATGGGAAATGGATGTCGTGGACCGTATGCTGCGTAGTTATGTTTTTCATTGTGTGATCGGGGACTGTTAAGCTGGCTATGTGAAGACCTAAATCCTCATGTGCCTTTATGTGGGATATTTGAGGCAGTCTTTTTTTTTCATCTCTGCATCCGTATGAGGATGCTTACAACTGTTTGTCGTTTAGTCCGCTTGAACAAGTCTTCAAGCTTCTGCATTCATCTGGAGGGTGGCTTTAGAGTTTGTCTATCAAAACACTTAAGCTTCTGTGATCATCCATTGGATGGCAGAAAATTTGTGAAAGCTGTTGATCAACCTAGGGCTCTTCACGCGTCCCACTAGTATTATGTGGAGTCTTCCTCAAGTGACTCCTGAAGAATAAATGTTACTTTTCTTTCTGTGGTCTTTTCCTTATTTGCTGGAATAAAGATAGAGCCCTCAGTGACCAGATTTGCAGCAAGAATGGAGAGGTTAGCTGGTTTCTCTTGTTATTGGATATAAATGATTTATGAGTTTTATTGCTCACTTTATGTGATATTTACAGGTTTAATTTCGTTAACGAAGTCGGTGATGGAACTTTTGGGAATGTGTGGCGTGCTGAAAATAAACAAACGGGAGAAATAGTGAGTTAACTAATGTGTGGAGAAAGATGAAACTCATAGCTTGGCTTTTTAGGATACTAATGTTACCAATTTTACAGGTTGCTATCAAGAGGATGAAAAGGAAGTATTATTCGTTGGAAGAATGCATAAACTTGAGAGAAGTGAAGGTACGAGATAGAGGATTATTACTTTCTAGTCACTTTCATTAAAATCTTCTTGAAAATATTTAGTTGCGTATATTTTGTTATTTCTTTATTATTGCTAAAACTAAAGGTGGAAAACATCTGCAGTGTCTACAGAGGATGAAGCATCCTAACATAATCAAGCTTATTGAAGTTATTCGCGATATGAATATCTTGTACTTCGTATTTGAATACATGGTATGAGCTAGGCAGTTTTATCCCTCATCCTTGGACTCACATTCTTTTATCTCACTTATACAAGATGGATTTTTGTAACCTGCTTGTTTTTCTCATTCGGTTTTAAGGAATGCAATCTTTATCAAGCAATGAAGGACAGAGAGAAACTCTTCTCAGAAGCTGAAGTCAGGAATTTGTGCTTTCAGACCTTTCAGGGTCTGGCGCATATGCATCATCGTGGATATTTTCACCGTGACTTGAAACCTGGTATTTTACCACGAACTTTGCTATCTTCTTTAGTTTCAATTTTTGTATAAAAGCTCGAGCTTATGTTTTCTCCTTGTTTTTTTCTCGTAACGTTCTTTTGTATTATTTTGGTTGTGATATGCACCGGGGCAAAAAATTTTCGTTGTTTTCTGAATTGTCATGCTGTTTCTGGCAGAAAATCTTTTGATAACAAAAGGAACTGTGAAAATAGCTGATTTTGGTCTTGCTCGTGAAATCAATTCCACTCCTCCGTATACAGAATATGTCTCTACTCGCTGGTGAGTGGTAGTTTCTTATTTTCATTAGCTCTGCCGATATTTCTCATTTTATTGCCACGCCTTTTGTTGTAAAATAATGAATTTAAGGATTTTTCTGATGTGGTCAACATCACCCAGGTATCGAGCACCTGAATTGCTGCTACAATCACAACTTTACAGCTCAAAAGTTGGTTAGTATTTGGACCGAAAGGTTCCTTGTTTGTATTCTTTGCACCAACTCGGGGCTCACGTCTCAATTCTCATGCAGATATGTGGGCTATGGGTGCTATAATCGCTGAGATGTTGTCTTTTCGACCACTCTTTCCTGGTAGCAGGTAGATTTTCCTTTACCTGACCATATTTTTATTCAATTAAGTGCCAATCAACTTTATGGAATACAGTCTCTTCTCATGGTTTAGCCTACTATCCTTGTGTACGTGTTAATATGGGTTAAGCAGGCAAATGTTGCATTGCCTCCTAACATTGGCATATATGTTCACCATTGCTTGAGCGTTGTCATCAATGCAGTGAGGCAGACGAGATCTATAAAATATGCAGCGTACTTGGAAGTCCTACTTGGGAATCATGGAGAGAGGGTCTTATTCTGGCAAGGGATATCAATTATAATTTTCCTCAGGTAAGAATCGTCTAATTGTCCATTAGGTGTCACTTGCATTAATGGAATATTGGGTTCTTTTTGTGGATTCTTCTTGTGGAACATGTTTTGCATCTTGTTTACATTTTATTGGAATTGTAAATACTTATGCACTATTTTGTTTCAAAAAGTGTTCTACAAATAAGAACATCAAGAAACTTCTTTTGTGGTTTGTTATTTCAAGACAACAAATGTTGTCAGTAACAACTGGCAATTGGCGGCCTGGGTCGGGCAAAATCACCCTGGCTGGCCATTGGCTGATGACCATGGCCGCAACATTGTTTGAGTTATCGTCTTTTGAAATATTAAACAAGTTTGTCAAACAGTAAATATTAAAAAGAAAAGTGGTAGTGCTTTTCTGGAACCTTGAATTCGATTTCTCTGTAAGAATCATTGTTCATCTGAGAAGTTAAAATGCAGCTTGCGGGGTGTCCATTGTCTGCATTGATACCTTCGGCTAGTGAGGATGCAATCAGCCTTATTTCGGTAAGTTAGGTTTCAATCATAAATTTCTGTACAATTTATTAGAAGCTATCTAAATTATTTAGTACATGTTTCCTGTTTATATGTTTAGGCACTTTGTTCTTGGGACCCTAATAGAAGGCCAACTGCATTGGAGGCTCTTCAACATCCCTTCTTTCAGGTGATGCATCGGGACCGCTACTTTCTTTCCATGCTATAGATTCATTCGAAATTGGTCACTGATTTCTCTTGTTCATTGTGGTAGAGTTGTTATTACATCCCACCATCTCTTCGATCAAGAGTTGGAGCTATAGGGACAACTCCACATGGTATCTATTTTCTCCACTATTACTTTATTTGCAAAGTTGATATTTGCCTTAGATTAACTTAGTGCCGTGGTGCAGATGGAAACAGAGGATCCATCCAAGTGCAAAACGCTAAAAATTATGTTCCTCAGTCAAAGAATAGAACTTATGCGAGCTGTGCTGTTTCTCCAAAAGCACAAGCTTTTAAATCAGGTATTGTGGGTTGGTTTTGGTAGTCACTTTGGTTGGACTGGGATCATCAATCTCTCATAGTTGAGTCATAACTGTTTCATCTGACATTTAAATTCTCACTCTGAAACTATTACAGGAGTGCAACCAAAGCTAATCATAGTGAATCAGGTGAGGCATCGACTTTCTTACCTCTTGCATGTTGTTGTTTGTTTCTAATTTTCTTTCTTGACGGAATCCGATTAGAATTCTCAATAATAAGAGTCACATATGCTTGTTTTGTCGAGGACCCATCTGGGCAGTTGTTGTTGTTGTTGTGGTTCTCTTCATGATAATTTATGTATTTATTTTATTCCCTCTTAAACCAATCGTTCGCCTGCTACAGAAATGTCAGAGCAATGCCCTGCCTGAGGATGCAAAGAGAGATGAATCATCAGCCAGTATCTTCCCCAGACAACTGAAGTATCAGCCTTCTGGAAAGATCAACCCAAGTAATTAGAATTCTTCCTTTCCTGCCCTATGCTCATATGAGATATTCAGTCTTGAGAAAAGTGAGTATTTGAGCTTATCATCTCTCGCATCTACATGATTTACCAGATCCCGATAAGACATCATGGAGGGAAAGCGGAATCGCAGATGCAGCAGGGAAGTTGGCAAATATTAGCCTAGGCATTCCCAGAATGCCAATAAAGCAACACCTTCCTCCCCCGCGACAAGACGCGGGATGGTATGTCCGGCCCATGGACAATCACCTTTGGCCTCCCGGTTTTCGACCCGGCCAAGCCTACAACACCAGGAAAGTTGCAGGATGAGAGGCCCCAGCTACCTTGCAAGTGGGGTTGTCTGTTGAGCATCCCCACCACCAGGTATCGAGACTTCATATCTGAGAAATGTCCTCTGGTTTCTTATGTGCTTGTTGCCGTACAAAACTCCCCGTACTTTGGGTTTTCGTCGTCTCGTGGTTTTCTTAGCATGTCGCTGGAACTCGCTCGCCTCTTTGTCCAATGCCTTTTGTTTAAATCTATAAGACCTGCTACTTACTATTGTGCATCACCCTTCCCTCATAATCATTACTTCATGTGGATGCCTCCAAAAGTAACATGGGTTGTTCGATCTCCCCTAACATGCAATTTGCCAATCAATTTTGGGTCCCAGAAACCGCGTTCAATCATGCACTAACTGTTATCATAATGATCTCTGCTTGTCTGTGAGGTGAGTACTAATTTCAACCGGTAAACTCCACCTTTTTAAGTCTTTTGTTTCTCTAAAAAATCTTCCAAAAGTTTTATTACCCGAAATATATAGTTTTAACAGACATCACGAATTTTGATTAAAGATAAAAGTTTTATTTTTATTTCGCCTTGATTTTGTACATACGTGGCCTTAATATTTTAAATTTTTTTATGATTTAATTATAATGAAACAAGTCCAATTTTTTCATTTACGAGTGATTTTATTACGTGACGTAACTAATTTAAATTTAATTTTTATTGATGGGATAAAATATTGATTTGTGACCATTTTATTATAAAACAAAAACCTTAAATCAACTAAAATTCGAGGACATATTTTACATATCGAATAAAAATTAAATTTAAATAAGAGTGGTCACACTTTGTTATATTTGACTTACCGTGTTACAAATTGATAATATTTGACTTATCATTTGATACGTAAAAGATTTAAAAGTGAAATGTAAAAAAGGACGTTCGACAAAGAGCTGGTAATAGAAAATTTACCTTCTTTCCCATGGTTTTCAAATTACATATTACAAAAGAAATCCCTGATTTAAACTTTTCAAATAGTTCAGTATTTAAAAAAAAAACCCTTGAAATCAAACTACTGCAGCTTAACTTTATGGAAGAGTCTGCGTTGATTCATGGAATAATTATACGGAGATAGACAAGAATTAACAGTGGAAAACCAAAAATACAAATAAATTGGCCGAAACTGACCAACATTATTTGGTGTGCTATAATCGTTTGTTGCTTCTTTTTGCCTAAAGAATCTGAATCAATTCGACTCCCCTCTCCTTGCCGTTGTATGTATGGCTTTCGGGACGTATCCAAACTTGTACACATCTCGGTGTCCCAATCGACGGAGGCGTCCGTCTTCCGTTGCTCATGAACTACTGCTGGACATATACCAAAGCTTCTTCTGGCAAATCAACAGTCGCTCCTTCTCGACGTTGTACTCTGTATCCTCCTTCCGGCATCCCCACCTCATCCCCTTGGCGATGGTCGATATCGCGTCGATGAAGTAGCTCGACTCTCTGATGATCGCGTACCCGTTCGGACGGAGGATCCGATCCATCTCCAGCAGCACGAATTTCATGTCGCATCTGCAAAAGAATCGAGCATGGACTCACGTTGCCGATGAATTGTGCATTTGATTGAGGTTAGTGGTGTGTCCTCGAAGCGCATTGTTACCTGTGACTCTCGGCGGTGAAGAGACCGTCCAGGTGAAGGAGGTCGTATGTTCGAGGGTACGTGGAAAACGCCTCGCACCTGCCAAACATGGTCCGATTTCAGTCCATTGAAATTCATTTGATCAAATATCTGAGTACTAGGGATTTCACAAACCTACCAGTCATGAACGGTTCCAATGAGGCCGCGATCATAAACTACTGTGAGTGTATTTGGCATGTAGGAGGAGACGACGTTCATGACCCAAACAGGGTCCTTGATCAAGGCCGCCGCAAAGCCCCCATAAACAGTGTTCATATCCATGACATTTCGTACCTTATCCGTTCCAATCGCGGGTACCAACTTCTTATAGTGCTCTGCACGAACCTTCCACTTACTGTTATCATGTTTGAATGTGTTGGCATTCCCACCCTGAATCTCGGAAATCCTCTCAGGAGTAATGTGCAGCCGTTCAGGCCATTTCGGCACTGATTTCACCGAAACCTTCTTGAGTTTTGGGTTCGGAACCACGACGCAAGGACGAAGAGGAGTGTACCAGGCAGAGTCCGGCTCGAGGCTGTCATCGCATTTTGGCGGGTATGAGTCAGGTTTTGAGAGCTGGTTGTAGCAGCTGTCGTTGGAAGATTTCTGCCACACTGCGATGTCTTCCTTCTTGTTGTACAGCTTGAAGCACATCGAAGTGAGCAGCAGCTGCAGCTTGTTGTAGTCTGATTTCTGGGCTTCGATGGTCGTGTTCCAGCCACGCCAGTGCCTTTGATAGTTAATCGGTGGCCCTGAGAGGACCCAAAAACCTCCCGGCCGCAGTATTCGGTGAATCTCAAGAAGGTAGACTCCACCTGCCAATACACATATGCCCCGATCAGATTGAGCCAAAACAAATATATTCTTGAAGCCTCTCGAGTATAAGAATTGGAGGAAATCAGCAAAAGCTACAAAACCAGCACATGACATTACCGAATTCAGTCCAAGGGATAAGGCATCTCGAACAATGCGCCATATCGAAGGAATTCGACGGGAAAGGGAGACGCTGGGTGGAGATGATGCCTAGTATCGCCGGGATCCCACGCTCCAACGCGAACTGGACTTGAGCCTCGTGGTTATCCCGGGGAGCGAGGGAAACAGTTAGGATCCCATGGTCCACCAAATCGCCTCCCCAGCTCGCAACCTTTTGGAAAGACAGATCGATGAGTCGTGGAATGGACAATGGTCTTCCGCATAGCAACAGCTGACAGATCGAGAATTCAAAATATGAACTCACCCCACAACCTGTGTCGATAGCAGTGCGGATGGTGCCATCCTTCATTCCCGGAATCAGATTCTGCATTAGATCGACATAGGCACTGACGCCATCCGGAAACATGGTCCCTCCTCCAGGGAAAAGGAACTTCTCGCCCTGTTTCTTCAGCCAATGTTGATTGGATTTCTCCTTGTTGATCCAATCATACGGGACATTCCTACGAACCGAAACAGAACGAAACCACCAGAAGAGATCAATCATTCGAATCCTGTGGCAGAATAAAACATCAAGCCCGAAGAGAATGTTTTTAGTTAAACAACCTACCTGTACCAGCATTCGGCCCTGCTCTTCGGCCATCTGATCGGAGGCTTGTACCCATCCGGGGGAGGAACCAAGCATTCTTTCCGCTCGTGCGCTGGGGGACAGTGCCGCTCCATGAATGTGAGGCGGTTCATGCCGTACTTCCTCCATCTCTACATCAACCAACATTCACAGATCATTTCACAAACACCCGTCACTCACTCGACTTGCACACGATCCCAGTAACCAAATCTCGCAGCACTCAGCAATAATAATACCCTCGGATCCGTGCACGGAGTGTAGTCCTGATACTCGATGCCGCACTCCGGGAATTCAACAAACTTCAAATTAAGAGGGGTGACTGCGGTATCCTTCGGAGCAGGGACCGCCTTGGCTGGCAAGTGGACAACCTTAACATTACTCTGGGCGAACAACTTGTCCTTCTGGGAACAGAAAATCCCGCCGAGGTAGAACGACAACCCGCACAAGACGACCACCGCGAACGTCACCGGGACGACCCTCGATTTCCTGTCGTGTTGCCCGCCCGGCTTCCCGTCCTTATCCTTATGCTTCATCCTCTCGTATTCACAAAACACTCTATATACTCCCGACCTGAATCAAACCCAATCACAAACCCGGATCACAGTTCGTTCCCAGCAAGTAGTAGCAGTGAAGAAGATGAACAACAACTGGAGTACCAAAAGTCAAGAGTTTGTAATAAAGAGGGACACGGAATCAGACAGATCTAAAAGCAAACCTCAGACACTGTCACTTCCCCCCTCCCCTACTCTCCTTTTTTTATTGGACAGACCGAACAACTCATTGTTTTATATATATTTTCTTTCTTCATTAATGCTCTTGAGATCACATAATGTCTTTGGGGGGACCCCCTTGAAAAATCACCAAATCAGAAAAAACCCCACATTTCCTTTCCAAAAGTGATGAAGGAAAAAAAGGAAAAGACCCCCACAAGATCAAAACCCATTGGATAAAAAAACAAAACACCAATACAAAACACAGATACAGCTCAGGAAAGAGGAAGGATGAAGGAGAGGGAATGAGTCTTCGCTAAGTAGTAGTGAGTTTTTTTTTAATTTATCTTTTTTGGGATTCAACAGCTTCACGTGATTCCACGTTCCCATCCCCCCAAAACAACAAAAACATCAAGATAAGAGAGAGAATCAAGACATGGACTCTACACACACACTACTACACAGTGATGTTCTTTGTTTTCTTTTTTGCTCCAATCTCTTTCTGTGATAGCGAATTCAATCCGGGAATTTCGGGACAAATGAAGGAAAAAGCCATTGAATTCCTGGCACTGTGACCTCATAATGGAAGACCCAATTCCAACAATTCTACAATTCCACAGATCTAAATGCATCAGGATAAACCAAAACGAGCGAAGAAATGGTTATAAGTAATAATGAAGGAATGAAAAGACTACTATGATGCTGAAGATGATGAGGTAGTAGTAACAGGAGTAGGAGTAGTATGAGTAGGAAGAGGGAGTTAAAATTATACCCTGTGAAAGTGTACCATGACAAACAGCAAATCTCTGATAAGGTTCAGAGAAGGGGGGTGGTTGTATTATTCCAAATAAAGGTTATTCCTTACTTGCTCCCTTTCCTTCTTCTTCTCCTTCTTTCTTCCTGAGATTGTTTCTCTCACCCTTTTCCTCCAACCCAGAAGAAAAAAAAATAGATGGGATTTTGTGTTTTCCCCTCAGGATTGAATTTTTGGGCGAGGACAGTGGAGGTGGAAATGGGAAAGCGGCAACGTGCACGTAGCCATCAGCTAGTTTACTAAAATCGCTTTTATTTTTAGTAAAATTTATTAAAAAGTGATTTTTTTAGTTAAATAATACTTCAAAATTAGTAAAAGATTTAGGAAAGTTTATTAATTTTTCACTGTTTACAGTTAGCAAACTTTATTAATTTGTGTTTAGTAATTTTATTCGGTTATTTCTAGATTATTTTAGGAATCATTTACGAAAAATATCGGTGATTTCTTCATTATTTTGGTAACTTTTAGGAAAAATTTACTGTTCAAGTTTAGTAAATTGTTACTAAACTTTTTAGTAATATTTTCATTCGATTAACTACTTTTTATTTAGTAATTTTTACTAAAAATTTACTGTTCATCTTTATTAAAAAGTAGTAATTTTACTTAGTAAAAGTTTAATGTTTAATAATTTTTCCGGTTTGCTTTTGACTGAAATTAGTAATAATTTACTAATTTATTTATGAAGATTAGTAAAATATTGTATACCATAGTGAAATTATTTGAAAATTATTAAAAATGAATTTTGGTTTCGTAATTTTTTACTAATTTCTATGCGAAATTTTAATAAAATTTGGTAAACTATTACAAAATATTTTATTAATTTACTAAGCTAAATAGTAAATTCCAAACGTAATTACTAACATATGGTCATTGCAAAATGACCAATTTGCCTCCTATAACAATTTACAAAATGTTTTACCAACCCAATTAGTAATGTTGTTTTCGTTGGTTCTATCGTAGAGCCACCTTTCTCCTCCCATCGTTCCGATCGATTGTCCCCTCGAAGCCGCATTCCTCCGTTCGTCCCCTCCGACCCCCTTTTCAGTTAACGTAACGTATCGTTAGGCGCTTCCTGAAAATGGAATAGCGGGGAGAAATTAGTTTTTTTTTTCTTTACTATGTAATGATGTGGTGTTGGGTGTGAGTGAGTGAGGGAGAGTGTGTTTTGGTGGCGCTTGTCTTTGAGGATGGACGTCCTTTGTTTCCGAGCCTTTGCGTGTTTCCATCCCCGATCCAGCTGTCATTTCCCTCAGTCTGTCCCATCTTTTCCGTGAAAGAAAAAAATAATAATAGCGATCAACTTTTTCTTTATTATGAATGGGAAATAAGGATCAATTTACTATTTTAAAGCCGTGTCTGGGATTTCGGAATGAAAATAAGGCTAGAAATATGACAATAATAATAATTATTATTATGGTAGACCCCACGAGAAAATTATTAAATATATTGATCAATATAATAATAGCTATTTGTATTTATTAGGAGAGTTAGCATTAGGATACGACACCACACTAACACGATCCGTAGTTTTTGTATATATCCGGTCATAATCGGTTCGTGTCGTTATCATGTCAAATTTTATATAAAATATGTTAACAAGTTGGTTTCGCGTCATGTTCACCTTAGCGTTAAAGCACATTTTAATAAGAAAAACACATTTTTCGGAGAGCTAGGTTTTCCGCGTTTATGAATGTTTATCGATTTCTTTTTTTTTTTTTGACTCATGATCCATTTTTAACGATTTTGTAATATTTATATAAACAAAGTTGTTATGAACGTTAAGAAATGAAAATTCGTCTACAAGTGCACGATTATGATATACATTTAAAATTGTTATGAACACTAAATTATTTATTTTTCATAATTTATAAACTATCACCAGCACCAAGCTGGAGTCAAATATGACTAAAAATCATTTTTTAATTTTTTTTGTCTTGAAATAAGCCACGAAAACATTTCTATTTCGAAAATCCGAAAACGAAAATTTTAAAAACTTTCTTGTTTTCATAGAAACGGAATGGGCTGAAAATTTCTATGAAACCAAACGCGCCCTAAGTATTTTGTTTTTCCATCATGACCAAGCCAAGACCACTCAGAATTTAACGCGCTTTTACACGTAAGAATTTTGGGCTCGATCGAGAAGATTTTGGATGTTGATCGAGAAGAAATTGAAAAGAGTTTTCATTGTAGAGTGAACATTTTGAGGCTCTCGGGAGTTATTTAGAAGGAAATCTTTGACTATATATGATAATATTTAGACATAAAATTTTTGGTTCACAAATGTGTGCGCTCATTCGGTGGAAAAAAGGATATTTGATTGAAAAGAGAGATTAATCGAGAACATATCGTGCACTCGGGAAGTAAAATTTGAAATAAAATAACTTCTAAATTATAAGAAAAACGTGCGCATGCTAATTGAAGATAGAATTGACGCGATTGAAAAATAAAAGTTTGACACATGGATTTTGAGCATCACATTTAATGGGCCGTAGAGGTAAATCTCTATATAAGCACTACTCAAGGACTGCCTTTTTAGCATGGGGCTAAAATTAACGTTGGTCGAGAAGGTTACTGTTGACAAGATTTTGATGATGAGTCAAACAGCAGGTTTGACCTGCTATGACTTTACAGAAGCCGAAACCTCCTGTAACGAAGATACGCTTCGTAAGAGAGGAAAAATATCACAAAAATATTTTCTTCACCCTCCAAGGATCATTTCAGATCAAGAGACAGTGATTAGAGAATATTTCCATAAATAGATATTTCAATAATAAATTATCTATTAATTAATTATTGATTATCTTAATTAAATTATTAATTCAAAAAGAGAATATTCTTAAGAATATTATTTGGATTAATATTTCGTCCAGATACAATGTTTTACTTGTCTGGAACGAATCAATTATTTTTGGGAATAAATCGTTGATTATTTCCTTATATAGAAGGTCAAGTTGCTGTTACTGGCCGGACCTTCTGTAATGCGTTATCTGGGGATTTAATTGTCAAAATAAGACAAAATTAAATCTGGAGGTTCCAACCAGATATTTGCACGACCCCATCATCATATTTCTCAAGTTGGAAATAAAATATTCTTTCTTTCCAACTATAGAAGGTTGCTGACCGATTTAGGCTCTAACCTTCTGTAAGATGAGATCTCGTGATTGGATGATTCGATTGATCTGAAATCAATCGAATATTGTCCCTAAATGATTTTTACACGTTGGGGATGAATCTGGTCATTTTACGTATTTGGCAAAATAAGTTTCCTTCTTTACAGGAGGACGGAACCTCTATATAAAAGAAAAACCTAAAAACATTTTTTTTTAAAAAAATAGATTTTGATCAGAGGTAAGTCTTGGCATTTGGCAACGTTAGTGGTGTTTAACGTGTGTGCAAGTGTGCAGGATGGATTCTCCGGGCGAGAGTTCTCGCAGGAGGTAACTACAGCGGGTTGAGCGTGGGTGAAGCCGCTCCGGTGACTTCGTTGCGTACGGATCTGAGGGACTCGACCGGAACTTTGTCCGTGACGTCGGACTGCGTGCACCAGGGCCTGGGGAAGGGTTCGTTGGTGGCGAGTAGGCGTACAAAGTTGGTCGGAGAGAAGGAGTCCGTAGCAGGGGTTCAGTGGTGAGGGACCTTCAACCTTCTGTAGTTGGTTATTTTGTTATCTGTGCGTTTGCAGCAGGTGTGCTTTGGTGAAGCCACTCCGTAAGCGTCGTTGGCTGTGAATCCGAAGGACTTGGCCAGGAGTGCTGTCCGTAACGCCGGGTGGGCGAACAGCAGGTCCAAGAGAAGGTTTCTGCAGCAGGCGTAAGTGGTGAGGGATTGCAACCTACTGTAGACAGTTTATCTTTATTTGTTTTTCAGATTAAATCAAAAATACCAAAAAGAGAAGCACATCAGAGACGTCAAACACTTGGAGAAAGCGTCATCAGATCTGTTCGCTGATCCACAGAAGGAATAGCCCGCTACAGAGTCACAGAAGGCTGAAGCTTCCAGCCAACGTTCTGTGCTTGCTCAACTCTGGTTGATTTCCTTGTGATTCGACCTAGACACATCCTAAACACAGCAAGAGAGTTTCTTGCATTGGTAAAGCTAGTCTTACCGTCCCGTGGTCAAAGAAATTGTTTTCTTACACCACAGAAGGTTTTACCTTCTACACTGTAATCTCTATACGAGTTATTAGTGAAAAGTGACCGAAAGTGGACGTAGGTGATTTCACCGAACCACTATAAAATCCTTTGTGTTCTACGACTCATTTCGAAGTCAATTTCACACGTTCTGTAATTACAGAAGCTTGAAGGCTCTGTAAATTACAGTAAGTTACTTCCGCTGTGAGGGTTGTGAAAAAGCGTTTAAGAATTCCTTAATTGGACTTAACACTAATTCACCCCCCTGTTAGTGTAATCTTTGGGCCAACAATTGGTATCAGAGCGGGTTCAACGGAAGCTTAACCACTCGTTGAGATCTTACAGCAGGTCGAACCTTCTGTACGCTCTCTGAGTACTACTACCTTGTTGTATTCAACAGAAACTTAGTTCTCTATTTGAATTCAACATTTAGAACAAAAGCAGTTTCAACAAAAGCTTTATAGCTTGTTGATTTCTTATAGGAGGTTGTACCTTCTATTGCTCTCTGTCTCTGCCTTACAGAAGCTTATGTTCTGTAATTGTCTCAAGTTTATTTTAATTCTACAGAAGTACTATACTCTGATAGAATTCAAAAATTTGTGATTCAACAGAAAGTTTAACAGCCTGCTGAGATTCTATAGCAGCCTGTACCTTCCACGCGATAGATTTCTACTATACAGAAGCTTACGCTCTGTTATTATCACTGTCTGTCTCTCTTCTACAGTAGCTCATTGCTCTGCTAGAAACCATCCAGTTATTTTTAGACGGGATTCAACAAAAGCTTGAGTGCTTAGTTACATCCTATAGAAGGTTATACCTGCTATACGCATATAACCGATTGTTGCGCTATTTTCTTCTGCTGAAAACTTAAGGTTTCTGCAGAATTAAACTACTTGGCATTTTTACTCCATTTTACGGAGATTTGATTGCCAGCAATATCTGTTTCAATTTAACAGAAGTTTGTGTGCATTAAGAATTAGTACAGTACCGTAAAGGTTCTACTATTCTGCATAGAAGTCAAACCTTCTGAAAGTTGTAAAATGGGTGATAATTGCTATATACCGAAACCACACATTGGGAATCCTCCCATTTTTGATGGTAAAAATTTTTCATATTGGAAAATTCGAATGAGTGCCTTTGTAGATGCAATCGATGATGATTTGTGGTCGTTCATTGAAGACGGTCCACCTATTCTACCGATTGAACTACAAACTGGTCCTGATGGTCGTCCTACACGGGAGTACCTTAGGATCAAACGACTCACTAAAATGGCTAAGTACTTAATGTTCTGTGCTATGTCGGAAAGTGAATTCGTGAAAGTCTCTACTTGCACTTCGGGTAAAGAAATCTGGGATAAACTTGTCACCATGTATGTTGGGACGAACCAGATTAGAGAAACCAAGATGAATTTCTTAATTCATCAATATGAGAACTTTACCATGAAGAGTGAAGAATCTGTAGAACAAATGTTCCAGAGACTTAACCTTTTAGTAGATGCCTTAACTCACTTAGGCAAACACTATACTAATTCTGAATTAGTAAGAAAGGTTCTACGAACTCTGCCCAAATCTTGGGAAGCCAAGAAAACGGCTATTGAGGAAGCTAAGGATCTATCTACTCTTCGATTAGATCAACTAATGAGCTCCTTAATGTCATATGAAATGGAGAGAACCTCCCAATCTGATATAAAAAGAGCTTCAGTAGCCTTCAAAGCATCAGAAGAACCAATTGAAGACTCTGACAATGAGGCTGAAGTCGATTCGGATGATGAACTCGCTATGATTGCTAAACGCCTTCTGCGGTTCGCCTCCAAAAGACGTTTCAATAAGAGAAATCAGAAACGTGAAAAGCTATCTGATCCTAAGATGATCAGATGCTATGAGTGCAATAGGAAGGGACATTTCAAGTCTGATTGTCCTTTACTTAAGGAGAAGGAAAAACCTTCTGTACAAACCAAACCCAAGAAAGCAATGATTGCTTGGGCGGATATCGAAGATTCTGATGATGAGGAAGAAGAAGCACTAATGTGCGTAACTACTCACACAGAAACTCAAAACTCTATAGAAAGTCAATTCTGTTTTCGAACAGAAGCTATAGAAAGTGAATGGTATCTGGACAGTGGCTACTCAAGGCACATGACCGGAGATCCTTCCAAATTCTCTAAGCTGACTTTACAGAACGGAGGTTCTGTTAAATTCGGTGATAATAGCAAAAGCTTTGTCATTGGAACAGGAACTATTGGAAGTCCTGATTCTATGGCTATAGAAGAGGTTCTGTTGGTTACAGAACTTAAACATAACCTGCTGAGCATTAGCCAGCTTTGTGATAAAGGTTATACTATAACCTTCGATCAAGATAAATATTCTGGTATCCTAAACAATGAAGTCCGCTTCATTGGAAATCGGAAAATGAACATCTACACTTTAACACAGGAGAGCTTCTATGCTACAGAAAGCTGTCTTCTGTCTGTCAAAGACGAAACTCATCTTTGGCATAGAAGGTTAGGACATTCCAACCTTCAGTTGCTATCCAAGCTTGTTAGAAAAGAATTGGTAAATGGCTTGCCTAATATCAAATTCGAGCAAGACAACTTCTGTGAAGCTTGTTCACTTGGTAAGCAAACTAAATCATCATTCAAGTCTAAGAGTAAGATTTCTACTACTCAGCCCTTAGAACTTCTACATATGGATTTATTTGGTCCAACTAGAGTTCAAAGCATTGGTGGTAGAAGATATTGTCTAGTAGTAGTAGATGACTACTCTAGATACACATGGGTTAAGTTCTTGACTCATAAAAGCGATGCATTTGAATCTTTCATAAAGCTCGCTAAGCAATTACAGAATGAAAATAGATCTTCTGTAAAAGCTATTCGAACGGATCATGGTACAGAGTTTGAAAACCATGATTTTGCTACCTTCTGTGATAAACATGGCATTGATCACAACTTCTCTACTCCTTACACTCCTCAACAGAATGGAGTCGCAGAAAGGAAAATTCGAACTCTTTTAGACATGGCTAGAACCATGATTTGTGAGAGGAATGTTCCACATAACCTTTGGGCTGAAGTAGTAAATACTGCCTGCTATATCTCTAATAGAGTCTACTAAGACCTAAATTAGAGAAAACTCCCTATCAACTATACAGGGGGAGAATACCGAATATTTCCTATTTTCATGCCTTTGGAAGTCCATGTTTTATACTGAGACCTTCTAAGGACAATCTCGGGAAATTCGATGCTAAATCAGATGAAGGTATCTTTTTAGGATACTCACTGACTAGCAAAGCTTATAGAGTCCTTAACAAAAGGATTTCTACAATAGAAGAGTCAATTAATGTAAAAATTAATGACTCACCAATAGAAGATAATACTAATCAAGTAATATCTTTTGAACCTACAGAAATACCTGTAGAACCCAAATCTTCTAAGGAAGGAAGAGAAGGGAACGAACATTCAGTTCACAATTCTCAAAGAGAATATGAACAAACTGTTGAAAATTCTCCAGAAGTATCATCTTCACAGAATAATCAACAAAACGATATAAGAGCACCTGCTTTATATAAAAAACGACATCCTATTGATCAAGTCATAGGAGAATTTGATAAAGGTATTCAGACAAGACGTTCTGTAAATGCCTACTATGAACATTCTGCATTCCTTTCACAGAAAGAGCCAGATGGGATAGATGAAGCACTAGATGATCCAGATTGGATCCTTGCAATGCAAGAGGAGCTAAATCAGTTCGAAAGGAACAAAGTGTGGACACTTGTTCCTAAACCTGATAACCATTCCATTATTGGAACTAAATGGGTATTCAAGAATAAACTCGATGTGTCAGGTGCTGTTGTAAGAAACAAAGTACGACTTGTTGCCAAAGGGTACTCTCAAGAAGAGGGTATTGACTTTGATGAGACGTTCGCTCCAGTAGCACGTCTAGAAGCAATCAGGCTACTGTTAGCTTATGCTTGCTACAACAACTTCAAGTTGTATCAAATGGACGTGAAAAGTGCTTTTCTCAATGGAGAAATCAAAGAAGAGGTATACGTAAGTCAACCTCCTGGATTTGAAGATCCACGGCACAAGAATCATGTTTATAGACTTTCCAAGGCTCTATACGGTCTAAAACAGGCGCTTAGAGCATGGTATGAAAGACTTAGCTCCTTTTTGATTGAAAAGGGCTATAAAAGAGGAAGAGTAGATACAACTCTCTTTCTCAAACACAGAGGTGATCATTTAGTGGTTGTCCAAATCTATGTCGATGACATTATCTTTGGATCAACGGATGATAAGCTCTGTACAGAATTCTCTGAACTCATGACAAGTGAGTTCGAGATGAGCATGATGGGTGAACTTACGTTCTTCCTCGGCCTACAAATTCAGCAGACTGATGAAGGTACTTTCTTACATCAAGAGAAGTACACTAAGCAACTCCTGAAAAAATTTGGCCTAGAGGGTTCTAAGCCTCTGTCTACTCCAATGGCTACAAGTGCCAAGATAGACAAGGACGAAAATGGTAAAGAAGTAGATAACAAGCTCTACATAAGCATGATTGACTCTCTTCTGTATCTTACTGCTTCTAGACCAGACATACTATTTAGTGTATGTCTCTGTCTAGATATCAATCAGCACCTAAAGAGTCTCATCTGATAATGGTCAAAAGAATCTTTAGATATTTACAAGGTTCTGTAAATCTTGGCATATGGTATTCCAAGAGATCAGACTTTACTCTCGTTGGGTACTCAGATGCTGACTTTGCAGGATGTAAGATCAACAGAAAAAGTACAAGTGGTACTTGTCAGCTAATGGAAAACATGTTGATCTCATGGTTTTCCAAGAAGCAGACTTCTGTTGCTCTATCCACTGCAGAAGCCGAGTATATAGCAGCTGTAAGCTGCTATGCTCAGCTTCTATGGATGAAACAGCAACTTGAGGACTATGATCTTTCATTTGCTGAAATTCCGATCATGTGTGATAATACTAGTGCGATTCAATTAACGCGCAACCCAGTCTATCACTCACGATCAAAACACATAGAACTCAGACATCATTTTCTGAGGGATAATGTACAACCAGGTTCTGTAAGCGTAGAATACGTTAATACAGACAAGCAATTGGCTGACTTTTTCACCAAACCCCTTGATAAGGAGAAATTCTTCTCTTTCAGGAATGAATTGGGGATTTGTTATCCATTTTAAATAACAGAGACGTTGTAACAGTTTCAACGTTCTGTATTAAATATATTTCGAAATTTTACCTCGAAATGCATTTTTCAAAAGAGTACTCTAGACAATATTATTCTAATGAAAATCTTGTCAAGAAAGAGTCCTTTTCATTAACGTAGATTCTTATAGAAACTATGCATAGAAGGTTATACTTTCTGTACTGGGTTAATTCGATACTACCGTTTTGAATTTAACAAAATATATTCCTTAATTTTGAAACAGAAAGTTAAACCTTCTGTTCAAAAGAATATTTTTGAAAAATCAGGGAGAATCTTATCTAATTCATCTCCTTTTATATCAAGAATCGATGATCTTGATAAAAAATTGGGAATACATGATCTTATTGGAAGATTTTGTCCCAATTAATCAATTTTGGGAAATAAAATAATATTTTTCCAAAATTAAAACATTACCTTCTTCTATATCTTCTCACGGTGTCACTCGTGGTTCTCTACCACCATTGATACTCCTCCGAGAAACCCTAGAAGAAAATCTATCCTTCCCACTCAATCTCTTAGCCAAATCGCTCGATCCATCTCTGATTATGGCACCTAAGAGAAAGTCCGGAGCTAGCCGCTCCTTCTCCCTCTCTGCCACACCTCCTTCGACTGAGCCTCAACCAGCCACCCCCATGATTCCTACGGTTAATGAGGAAATCGCACCCCTGGACCCGGAAATCGCCGAATACTCGCTTGTCAAGGATAAGGAGATCTCCAACGTCGCTACCAAAGGGCAGCAGGACGAAGTCCCTGTTTTGAAAAAGAACCCTATTTCTGAGGAGTCTCTGGAGGAACCTGCTGGTGAGGATGACGAAGCATCTCCTCCCACTGATGATCTCGTCTTGGAGGACGAAAATCCTCGAGAGAATACTGATCTGGAATAGGAAGTTGAAACCTCCGCCAGAAACAGAGTCGAGGTCACTCCCATAGCAGTTGCTGCTCCTCAACCTACTGTGTCACCCAAATCGAAGGTAAAAGGCAAGGCTGTTGCTGTGGAGCCTATCCCTGTCAAAGCCAAACGATCGGCCTCGATTTTCGTCTCTGGAAGTGTATCCTCCAGGACACGACACAAACGCAAAAGCCCCGAGTCTGTGAGTAAGTCCCTAGAGCAGGAGGTCTTAAAAAAGACCAAGCCTACAGGTGCAATCGCAGCTCAGGTAATACCTACTGTCTCTCAGGCTGAAATAGAGCAGATCATGAACGCAGAAGCTGTTCCCTCCTGTGATGTCTCAAACAGGCAGATTGCTGCATGCAAACAGCTAGATTTTAGCTGGTTTAGTGAGAATGATCTTGATATTCTGCCTCTATATGAGAAGCTGGATTTAAAGGTGTTCTGTGAAACTTACGTCGAAGTCGCTGTCACAAGGATTCGAGAATTTTATACAAATCTCACCTTTTTAAGGATTAACGACGTTGTTAAGTATGTCAGGACCATGATTGATGGTGTCTTCCTGGTGTTTTCAATTCATGATGTCAACACCCTGTATGGCTGCAAAGAGCACCCTGTTCTTCCTGTGGCAAACAAGAATCAGTCATACCGCGCCATACTTGGATCTAAAGTGAAGGTGCCGCAGTACCTTGAATCTGCTGCACTGAAGCTTCCTAAACGGATCCTCCATCGATCTGTCATCTTCTGTCTACTACCAAGGACAGGAAGTCTGGATGCTGTAACAACCAGAGATGCTCAGATTATGGAGCAATTGTTGCTGGGAAAGCCATTCAACCTGGGGGCGATGATTTTTGCTCACATGCAAGCTTGTCTTAAAGCAAAGGACAAAGCTCTCCCCTATGGTCAGGTTGTAGCTGCTCTTCTCCGTCTTCGCAATATTGATCCAAATCCTCCCACCGCACTGGAAAAATGGCGAGTTGGAAATTTTGTTCGACAAATTATTGCAAGTATGCAATATGTGAGGACTCAAGGAGGCTGGATTCAGAAATCCAAAGGGAAAGAGAAACAGCAGAAGGAAGCACCTGCTACTTCTGACAAGAGTGGACCTACTGCTCCAAAAGCTACTGTTCCATCTTCTTCAACCCTGGAACAACCTCGAGAAGGCTCATCCTCCTCTTTGCCTAATCTCATCAGAGATCTGCAGCGACAAATTGTTGCACAGACTGAGGAACTTAAAGTCCTCAAGGATACGGTCGCTGAGTTAGTCATTACTGTTGAACGTCAGGAAAAGCTGCTCCGTGACAATCTCTAGTAATGTGTTATGCTTATTTTTCAGCACCCTAGACCTACTGTAATGGTCTTAAATAAGTGACTGATGATGTGTACCCCTTTTGGGATGAACTATTTTAATATTCTGTAGTTTGGATTCATTCTCTACGTCTATTGTGAGAATACCTTCTACAGGACCTTAGATCTCCGCTTTCTACCTTCTATACTTTTTGATATGACAAAAAGGGGGAGAGATTTTGGAGAACTTTGAAAAATAGTAAGTAACAAACAAGGGAGAGATAACACAGAGATATAGCGTATGCTAATCTCAAACCCACAAGAATTCTTGTGATATTTTGCGGGATAGAATGACAAACCTACTAAGAGGTTTCTTAACCTTCTATAAGGGTATGCAAAATTTGAGCACAACTCATTTTTGCTGGGAGTGCAGAAGCACATGCTACAGTCGGGCTAAATATACCGGAGCCTTGTCCCTGTAATCTGTACAAGCTGAATCCTTACACAGAAGCTTTTGCACTCTGCAAAAGTAAAAGCTTCTATAAAGTGTCAAACCCTTACTATCTCTATCTTAGGGGGAGTTTGATACGTCATCTTGTATGAACATATCTCCTATGGAAGAAAGTTTTGTCATCATTAAAAAGCGGGAGATTGTTGACAAGATTTTGATGATGAGTCAAGCAGCAGGTTTGACCTGCTATGACTTTACAGAAGCTGACCCTCCTATAACGAAGATACGCTTCGTAAGAGAGGAAAAATATCACAAAAATATTTTCTTCACCCCCCAAGGATCATTTCAGATCAGGAGACGTGATTAAAGAATATTTCCATAAATAGATATTTCAATAATAAATTATTTATTAATTAATTATTGATTATTTTAATTAAATTATTAATTCAAAAAGAGAATATTTTTAAGAATATTATTTGGATTAATATTTCGTCCAGATACAATGTTTTACTTGTCTGGAATGAATCAATTATTTTTGGAAATAAATCGTTGATTATTTCCTTATATAGAAGGTCAAGTTGCTGTTACTGGCCGGACCTTCTGTAATGCGTTATCTGGGGATTTAATTGTCAAAATAAGACAAAATTAAATCTGGAGGTTCCAACCAGATATTTGCACGACCCCATCATCATATTTCTCAAGTTGGAAATAAAATATTCTTTCTTTCCAACTATAGAAGGTTGCTGACCGATTTAGGCTCTAACCTTCTGTAAGATGAGATCTCGTGATTGGATGATTCGATTGATCTGAAATCAATCGAATATTGTCCCTAAATGATTTTTACAAGTTGGGGATGAATATGGTCATTTTACGTATTTGGCAAAATAAGTTTCCTTCTTTACAGGAGGACGGAACCTCTATATAAAAGAAAAACCTAAAAACATTTTTTTAAAAAAAAGAGATTTTGATCAGAGGTAAGTCTTGGCATTTGGCAACGTTAGTGGTGTTTAACGTGTGTGCAAGTGTGCAGGACGGATTATCCAGACGAGAGTTCTCGCAGGAGGTAACTACAGCGGGTTGAGCGTGGGTGAAGCCGCTCCGGTGACTTCGTTGCGTACGGATCTGAGGGACTCGACCGGAACTTTGTCCGTGACGTCGGACTGCGTGCACCAGGGCCTGGGGAAGGGTTCGTTGGTGGTGAGTAGGCGTACAAAGTTGGTCGGAGAGAAGGAGTCCGTAGCAGGGGTTTAGTGGTGAGGGACCTTCAACCTTCCGTAGTTGGTTATTTTGTTATCTGTGCGTTTGCAGCAGGTGTGCTTTGGTGAAGCCACTCCGTAGGCGTCGTTGGCTGTGAATCCGAAGGACTTGGCCAGGAGTGCTGTCCGTAACGCCGGGTGGGCGAACAGCAGGTCCAAGAGAAGGTTTCTGCAGCAGGCGTAAGTGGTGAGGGATTGCAACCTACTGTAGACAGTTTATCTTTATTTGTTTTGTAGATTAAATCAAAAATACCAAAAAGAGAAGCACATCAGAGACGTCAAACACTTGGAGAAAGCGTCATCAGATATGTTCGCTGATCCACAAAAGGAATAGCCCGCTACAGAGTCACAGAAGGCTGAAGCTTCCAGCCAACATTCTGTGCTTGCTCAAGTCTGGTTGATTTCCTTGTGATTCGACCTAGACACATCCTAAATACAGCAAGAGAGTTTCTTGCATTGGTAAAGCTAGTCTTACCGTCCCGTGGTCAAAGAAATTGTTTTCATACACCACAGAAGGTTTTACCTTCTACACTGTAATCTCTATACGAGTTATTAGTGAAAAGTGACCGAAAGTGGACGTAGGTGATTTCACCGAACCACTATAAAATCCTTTGTGTTCTACGACTCATTTCGAAGTCAATTTCACACGTTCCGTAATTACAGAAGCTTGAAGGCTCTGTAAATTACAGTAAGTTACTAAGGCTGTGAGGGTTGTGAAAAAGCGTTTAAGAATTCCTTAATTGGACTTAACACTAATTCATCCCCCCTCTTAGTGTAATCTTTGGGCCAACAGTTACAAAGACCCGAATAGCTGGTCAGTACTCGAGAATTCATATTGTCTCTAGTAGAGTCACTTTAAACCATATTTGGCCACGATGATGGAACAAGACACATGACAAATTTAGAGAATCTGTCTGGGATACGATGAGCATGACTTCTTCAAAAGGGATTAGATCGTGCACACGCTGAATAACCGCAACTGCAAAATTAAAGAAATATAAAAGGCAGAAAGAGCAATGAGAATGACATGATCAATCACACAAACCCAGAATTTGTCTAAGTTGGTCTACAACTTTTGCTCTCTCCACAGTGTCCTGAAAGCGACCTGAAATGGTGTCTTGAAACCATCATCGCTTTACTACATTTGTCCACCGATCCATTAAGATAGTTTCCACTAAAGGGATTTTCCGTAGCCGCCGTTCATCCGCCGTCGTTTGTTTGTAGCATCCCGTCATCATTTTCAAGTCCTTTTTTGTTGTATTTTCGTTCACGTATTGTCTGTAAGTGTTGTAGAATCTTGAACTTTGTTCTTTATCACTGTTTCATCAATTCAAGTATCCATTCTCCGTTCAGTTTATTTTCGTTTACTTTACGACGACCATAAATTACTGTAAAATTTGATACTTGTTGCGAGAATCGCAATTTCATGCCAACAATGACTCAAAATCGAGGAAGTTATTATTATCTCTAATAGAGGAGGAGAAGAAAACCATGAATCGAGCATATACCAATTTGAGAATGGTTTTTAGCAACAGTTGTGTCTGCAACCTCCACCCACAACTTTGGCAGTTTCCTCGCATCACACGAAGTCCCGACATTTTATCGTTTTGTCTTGTATAAGTAAACGTTTTGTTTTCGTTGTAAGATTACGGACATTTACCCTCACAGAGGCACTTCTTGCACGTTTTCCTTACCTTTCCACCATTTCTCGTTATGCATTTTGTTCAAATTTCCAGTTTGATATGTGAATGAGAGCTTTGTTTCAGTAATTGTCGGGGTGTATCCCGTTTCCGGTTCCATTTAAAATGAATATCCACCCTTGACGATAAGGCTTTGGATTTCGAAAACGTGTCGGAGACGCCACTAACTTGTTTTAAGTTCAAGTTAGAAAAACTATAGAGATTCGTTAAGGTTCGGGAATTATGGATTACTAAATCGCATGCATCACGGAGAAAAAGGGAGGCGGTAAAATTGCATATTTCCGATGTCTAAGCATAGTTTTAGAAAAAGAAACTATTTGACATAAAAAAATTTTCAAGCTTAATAATACTTAAAATGTCTACGTGAATCATTTTTAGAAGATATTTCCTGAAAGTTGATTTTGGGCAAAACACAAGCATCAGAGATTTATTAATGCCCTTAACAATTTTTAAGCCAAACAATAAATTCAAGGGAGAACTGGGTGTTTGTACCATTGCTCGCTCCCTATGAACACTCCCGTTAGCGTTTATACCTCACGTTGCCATTTTTAGAATAGGTTTACGGTGAACCTGGCGAGCCATTGATGCCGTAACGTTGGTGAGTGCGAAGCCGTCTTCGGAGGGTCTTGATCTTCGAGAATCCAAAATAAACCCTCGGATGTATATAACTTCATTGTCTTGAACGCGTTAAATGGGGTGCGTGCCTTGGTTGTCCGCAAGGCACGCCCCGTAGATGTCTGCATAAAAATTGTAACGTCGAAGTAAACTGTTCGAAAAAAATAGTGGAGGAGTATAGAAGCATGGAGAATAATAATTTAATAATTGATTAACCATCTTGTTGAACAGCGTACCCAAGAAAAATATTCCAAATTACTCATCTATAATTCTGAGGATAGAAATAATTATAAGTTGAACACGGCTTACCCGAATCATAACATGCTAATTATATAAGAATGTAAGAATTATATCAGTCTTTAAAATCAATTAATTCTGACCATGTTTGCCGAATAAATAAAGTTTCAGTCACTTTGTATCAAAATCACTTACGGTAGCACCAAATAATCCACCCACAGAAAGACGAAATTATTAGAGTAAAAATAAATATTACCCATTTGGTTAGGATGAGGCAGGGTGCTCTGATCTTCCGGATGATTATAAAACAAATAATCATGTCCTTTCTCAAGAGGACAGGACCAGAGATGGCAGCTAACAAATCCTCTTTTCTTGCAATATTCGAGGCAGCCGATAAGAATTTCATGGAAGGCGAATGTGCGAAGGGCATCCCCTGTAGGACTGGAATCAGAAGGCCTGAAGTACTTGATTGAGTCCAGGTACGAGATATAGATGCATCGACTATTTGGGTCCCCACAATCCGAGCCATATTCTTCGGCATAGAAACCAAAGAGAATCACGTCGACGCCTCCGATCTTTTGAAATAGAACTATCATCTTTGATGTGTAAGGAAACCAGGATGGGTAATCGTTTAGCTTAAACAGATCCAAGAACTCATACTTCACCTTCAACTTCCTTTTTCCTGTATGAACCACTCTGATCGTAAGATATTCTGCACTAGGAACCTCAAGGAATCCTTTTCCTAGACCTTTTGCTCGAAGTTCTCTGACCTCCCTTGGAATCGTTTGAAGCCTTTGCTCAATGTGGTCACTAAGAGCAGTTCGTGGCAAATTGCAGGCACTTTGAACTGCAAACGATTTCCGGATTTTATCTCTTTTAAGCAACACAAGGGGCAGGTATACTTGGCGTTTCCTCCGTTATCTGCGACCTGATTGTAGGGAGTGCATATTTGATGCTGCCAACCTTGTCACTTATCGTACTTCACCCAGTCTTCTTCCGTCCCTCATTTAGTACTCATTCTCCGCAGCCTTTCTTTAGAGTATGACTTCCCACCGCAATTAACAATGTAAGACCTCTTTCTGTATCTGAAAGACTGATATACCCCGTTCTTTTTATATTTGCCCCACAATACGAGCAAGGAACCACTTCGAAAAGAAATAGTTTCTCTTCTCCACGTAAGCGGCAAATATCCTCCGAGAACGATGCCGTCGCCTTATTCCCACAACCCGTTCTAATCGAATTCCCGAGACAGGCAATGACATACATCAAACTACCCACTCTCGATGCATAAGGAACTTTACCCATGTATTCTCTGTTCCTATCCGTCGAAAGAAAATGAGAAGTACTTAACTTGATTTGACTAGCTAGTGGAGTACCAATTGTTTCGCATCCACTCATACTGAATCTCTGACAAAATATTTTCGACATAGCTCTCTTGAGATAGCCAAAGTTTCCCTTTCTTCCTATCACGGGTAATCCTCATACTAAGTACGAGACTTGCTCAAATATGCTTTTAAATACAAAATCTTTGAAGCATCTCGTCCAATAATCAGCATATCATCCACATAAAGAAAGAGAATAATAAAATCATCATCAACAAACTTCTTCACATAAACACAATGGTTAAAATATATTTTTTCATACCCATGGTTAGTCATAAAGGAGTTAACATTTCTATACCATTGTCTCGATATTTGCTTAAAGTTGTACAAGCTCGTCTTCAGCTCACAAACAAGGTCCTCCTTTCCACTCACAACAAATTCTTCCGGCTGAACCATATAGATCTCTCCATCTAAATCACCATGAAGGAATACGGTCTTTACATCAAGTTGTTCAATCTCCAATCTCTGCTTGCTGCCAAACTAAGGATAGCTTGGATAGAAGACATCTTGAGCACGGGAGAAAATATCTCGTCAAAATCAATTCCTCTTTTCTGACCGAATCTGTTACACTAAGAAGGGTTGAATTAGTGTTAAATTCCAATTGAGAATTTTTAACTTTTTTTCAATTAACCCCGCAGCGGAAGAAAGCTTCTGTAACACAGAACCTTAGAGACTGGTTTCTATATGACAGAGAGTATGAATGCGACTGCAATTTGTTTGATGCACACAAGACTTTTATAGTGGTTCAGCAAATTGCTTACGTCCACTCTTTACCCAGAATTTGGATGGTATTCACTCAGACTTAACTTCGTAACAATTATAGAAGATGATCAACAATAGATCTTTTATAGCATAAACCAGAAGGTTCTGTACCACAGAAGACTGAGTGGCAAAGCATAGAACAGAAGGTTCTGTACTAGAGTAACTGAGTTGCACAGCACAGACCAGAAGGTTCTGTCCGAATGTGTCAATCCTCTATAACACATATCAAAAGATTCTGTACTAAATGTGTCAACCCTCTATAGCACAAACCTAAGAGGTTCTGTACCAGAGATGACTTGGTTTTAAAGCATAGACTGTAATGATCTGTACCAAAGATGTCAACCCTCTACTGCACAGACTGTAAAGTTTTGTACTACAAGTGACTGAATTTCAAAGCACAGACCGGAAGGTTCTGTACTACAGTGACTGAGTGCACACGTTAGTGTGACTAACAAAAGTAACCAATGCGCAATCCCCTTAAGAACAACGACTTCGTGGCGTACCCCACGCGAGCACGTAGCAAACCGTACGCAAGCAGATAACGTCCCTGTCCAAGGATGGATTTTCCCTCCGGCGGCTCCACACGACCTGCACGATCTCCTCGAGATAGCGACTACGTGGTGAACTCCACGCAAGCACGTACCAAACCCTATGCAAGCACGCAGCAAACCCTGCGGAAGCACGTGGCAAACTCCACGCAAGCAGACAATAGCCTCTGTCCTAGGTTCCTGCACACATAACACTACACCACAGAAGCTGGTTAGTCCCTCACTTTCTGTGCTCCCGGGGTTCTGCCCTTCTCTCCGGTCTACTGCACGTTGGCCACGCCAGCCTCCAGCCGCGCTTCCCACCAACGTCTCCTGCAGCTTCCAACCGAGTCCCTCGTGGCCCCCGAGTCACTCTCCCAGAAGACTTCACCAACGATATAGCCTTCTACAGCTAACGCTCCTCATGTGACTAACTCAAACTCAAACGAAAAGGATACAAGCTCTCAACACACACTCTCTGGTTTTACAACAATACAAAGGATTATAAAAGATTGATCGATTAATACAAAAAGTCTAAGACAAAAATATAAAATGTAATTTGAATGATCAACCTTTTGCAATTAAAGGAAATGAAGGATTAGATAATAATACAATATATTATTTATAGACACGTCACTCCTATGCACATATATGTTTAGCTAATCAAATCATATCAATTGAATTAAGATATGATAGAATTTCCATGTATACTGTGCTACAGAAGGTTCTCGTTGAATCACTTCAGCAACCTTCTGTGAATGAAAATAATCAAAGATTAATTTCCAAATTGATAAAGATCGATGACATTCTGTTCAAAACACTAAAATGAATGTCTCTAGACAGATGGTAATGATTGACATTTCAAATAATGGTCATTTAGTGGTCATATAAGACCACATAAACCTTACAGAACCTTGCCATAAATAGAAGATTATATTTCCTTCTATGGAAAAAATAATCCCTAATGGGTTATTTGGAAACTTAATCTGTTTAATTTGATCAGACTAACATCTTGATCAAAGCCTAATTATTTCGTGACTAATTAATGATTAAACAATCATATAATCACAAAATATTTCTTACAGAAAGTTCTCAACGTGAGTATCTTCTGTTGAGTAGGTGTTTGACTTCTGTTACACAAAAGATCAAGGTTCATCATCAAAACCTATTCGACAAAATCTTTTCACAACTAACCGCGTTTTATATCTCTAATGTCAACCACTTTCATCCGGCTTCAATCTGTACACCCATTTGTTCTTGAGTGGTCTCTTGCAAGAATCTCATCTCATCTTGCATCATCTCATCCATTGCTCCTTTTGCTCATCTGATACAGCCTCATTGACACAATTTGGCTCTCTCCCGTCAATAAACAATCCATTTTGGAGAGAAAAATTTTGGCTAATTGCGGAGGAATTCATTCTTTTCTTACTATTAGAATGTTTCATGGTCTTTTTTAATGGCTTACTTGCCTTTTCATAGAGTCCTACGAAAGAAATTGAACAACCATTTACTCTACTCAAGCTCCATTTACTCCTATCAACTTCCTAGCCCGTGGAACCTTGACTTAACGTTGCGAATGATATTTTGACACAACCTTAAAAACATAATATTGTTTAAATAAAAACAAATCTACACGACGAGTCGTGATGATATGGAATATCTGTTTCTTCCCGATTGTCTCTACGAGAAATAATCTTTAGACCAACAAATAAGTCTCTTTACGCTATGGCATTCAAGTTTGTTAAAACAGAGGAAAGAAAATTTTACGATCATTTTTTTGCCTTACAAGGAAATAAAAATTAAGTTCTTTTACTTGAAAGGAAAAGCTGAGATTTTTATTCTTAATTTTAGCAAAATAGTATATGAAATTACCTTCTTTACAAGGATTTATGATATCTTGGTGATAAGATATATATAAAATGCGAGAAGAAGAACAAGAAGAATTTGAAAATGGAGAAGATGGTCGGCTCCAGAGTTCGAATTTCTCGATTTTTTCTCGCTTGTCTGTGATCGTTTTCATGGTTCTTCATCATGGTAAGTTTGATTTTTTTTTGGCAAATTTTAACTCTCTTTCTCATTTTATATATGGAGAACATTCTTTGCAGTGGTGTTTTGGACATGTAGTTTGTCTAAACCTAAGAATAGAAGTGTTGGATTTGAGGTTTGATAGCTCTAACTGTTATGTGGGTTGGTTTTTATATTCAGCCGATGCAGCAAGAGTCATCGGGGAGTGTCCGGAGACGTCACGGAGCGCGTTCAATCCCCACGGCATTAGCACTAAAATTTTCATACCGCAATGTTCCAGGAAATCATGTGGGGGCTCTGAGTGTTGGTGTTGTGACACCGACGAAACTCTCGTGTGCGCACTAACAAAAGAAGACTGCCTAGACGGATGTCCTCCCTACAGACCGCCATCTTCTTATCGGGCATAATTGTCTCGAGTTCAACAATTATTTCCATTTAGAAAGGAAATGCTATCATTTGACATGTACTTTCTCTTTTACAACTTCCAAGATATGAAATTGGCCTCCTCAATCTTGCAGCGAACTCTTATTGTAACATATAGGCCGCCCATCCTTTCAACGATATTGTCCCGATCCCGCACCCCCACGCACGGAGGACCTACGGTCGGGTTTTGTTCTTCAACCCCGGGCTTAGGGCTAAAACGCGTCGTTGATGAGGAGGCCACCCCGACCTTATATGTACACCACAGCCCAGTCTCCCTTTCGATGTAGGACTCTCCTCGACTCACCCTTTTCTTGGGCTGGGGATATTACACCTATCCCCCGACACCGTTCCTTCACCCAGTTACCTTCATTCCACCTCCTAGTGACCTCCTAGTGCCTCCAGCTCGAACCAGAGAGCCTGCTCACCCGCTCCTGGCTTCAATAACCTGTCTCAATAGCAGCAGCAACTCTCACTCCAGCTCCAATCTTCCAGACAGGCAGTTGGCGCCCCAGTTCGATCCTCCTGCGCCAGACGCAGTTGCACTCGATGGCAAGTCAGGTAGAATCGGACAGATGTATATACTAAAAACCCCATCGTGAATTTAATATAATACTCCTACCTTTACTGTTAAGTCCTCCTAGTTTAACTTTTTTGAGAATCATCGAAGCTTATTTGGTATCTAACAACAATATAAAACAATTCTGCCTAGTCGAGACGTCAAAAGTACATTAAAAACTTCATATGATTTCTTTAGCACATATGCAAACACCTTCTATCTCGTCGATGACAGTTATAACAATGTAGAACGAGCTTTTGAGCTTGATCGGCGAACTCAGATACATAAGAAAAGCCATTCAACAGAATCAAACTAAAAATGTGCTTCACGCATGAAAAGTACTCCATTCAAATATTCATTGTCATTCTGTCATTATCCTTTTCTCAGTAAACAAGCATGACAGAAGCTGAAGAACTCTCTTGTACAAATTTCAATCATCTTGTTTCATGCAATTTCTTGAAATCTCAGTAAATACTATAAATGAAGTCTCAAATGTACCAAAACCATCATACCCCAGTAAAAAATTATTTTTTTTTATCATTAATTCTAATAGTCAAATGCCTAATTATATAATATATATTGTAAATAATCTTCTATTTTTTTTTTTACTAATAGATAGAAATAAAGCTCGTAAGAAGTCCTGTCAAAATCAAGAGGCTTTGGCTTGCCTGCAACCCATACCAAAATAAGTGGAGTTTTCGAAAATAAACTTGCACGTTTATAAACCCATAGGCTAAAATCCCGGACATGGGACTTCCGTGAGTCTCGACATGTCACCGCCGACATTCGTCGACTGTTAAGGCTTGTCGTGAACTGTTTGGACATGGGCGGGACATTTTGCACATGTCATTTCACTGTTAAGTTATGTTCATCTACTATTCAAATATGCCGTGTTATTGTCAATACAAGTGCATTTTATATTTTTACATGTCGTTTCACTGTTTTTACATGTGAATACTCTTGCAAACACAATTCTTGTATGGCTCGGATTTTAAACAGAGCATTCTACAACTCATCTTATCTGTATCTGCTTTGCTGCCCCGCCTGCGGTGCAAAGCAAGGTGATTCGATAAGATTTGGTCGAGACCCTAAAAAAAATCCCTCATTTTCTGTACTCTTTACAATAATGATGTTGCTGTGAAAATCATGACAAATATCTTTTGGAAGCGTTCCCTCAAGTTATTGTGATTTGTGCATTTTTGCTCATTATCAGATGCCATGACATTCTGAAAGACCTCCATGATTCCACCAACCCACCATGGTCAGGAGTCTGGTTGTGATATGTCCAATCCTCAGCACTACCCTCAAGGACCAGAACATGGACAATCACACTTGAGAGGTTGCCTATAAGACCATAATTACAAAAATAGATAGTCGTTTGGTGTTTAGGGGTTATGTCGACCATTTGTGTATACTTGTGCTCCTATTTTTTTTCCATGTCAATTCTTTATTCATACACGTGGATCCATTACTTGTAATGTTATTTCAATGTTAATTAAAGTGAGGACAACTACTTTCACATGTCGGGTCAATGCCAATACATCTCAACATTATGCAAGTATGTATTTGGTTTTGTATGCATGTATAGATCATCTCTCATTGGAAATCATGCATTTAATATTCCGCGTCAAACCCTTATCGTCTGTCGAAACACAGCCGGTCGAAGGTGCCCTTGGACCAATGGACTAAGAATTGGACGAGTATATATTTTTCCTATCAATGCAGTTGAGGTGGCGACCCCTCCCTCTGGAAAGGCATGAGTCGAACCGCTAGGGATTTCGGAATGTGATGGTTACATTTTACTCGCGGACAAAAAACACCATAACCTTCCCTCCTCACGTTGTATTGGACATAATGTAAAACATGATGGTACTTAATACCTTATTAGTCTGGAAAGTAAGCAGCCTACGTCCAAGGTTGGATTGGTATTCATTATATTGGTGATTTTAGATGACCAAGAAACATGCGGGAAGATAGGCAAGAAGGCCTAAGCAACAGGTGGATCCTCAAATGATGCGACGGTACGAGGAAAGAGCATCGGCCTACAAAGATGGGTGGGAAGGAGGTTATGCATGGAAAGTCGCATCCATTGGTAGGAACGTGACCGTTCGAGTACCCAATGCAGTCCAAAAAATGGGTTATGAAGGCAAAATAAAAATTTTAACTTGACTCTCAGGGGATGCAAGTTGTGGTAATAGAAATCGATTCGGTAAAAGTGGCTCGAATGTCTTCTAGCAATCTTCAGCGGAATTGGCATGATAATGACGACCATTTGCTGAGAAAGCTCAATTGGGATGTGTGGCTGACTGCGTGTCAAAGAAATGGCTGCATATCGGCGTCTGTTGGAGGATGTTGGAGTCCCGGTCAGGGTAAAGTGGGAGTTAAAGGAAGGATCCCTTTACGGCCCAAGAAAGGAAGATGGCACCGTTATTTCCCCTTTCCCAAGAGACGGCGTTCAACACGGAACAGGGAACCAGAAGAACCCCTGCCACCACAGACAGCCTGAGCACTTCCAATGAAAGTGGGGCTGAGTATTCTGAGGTGCCGGAATCTAGAGATCGCGAGTGGGGTGACATTGCAGGATGGTACAACTCCTGTGATGAAGACTTGTGGAGCTATTGACATGGGAGCTGTTTCTTTTAAGGAGTTTTTCCCCTTTTTTTTTTAATTACTGGTTGCTAGCATGTAGTGTTTTGGTTAGTTGTCTTTGCCAGTTTCTCGAAGAAAGTAGACCCATGACTATTGATGAACACGGACAATAGACAATTGTTCGACAAACATTTCTCACGTAAGAAAACTATACTCAAAGTTGGGTATAATACGAAGCCAAAAAAGAAATGAGCAAGGAGCAAGAAAAGAACATTCCAAGACCCCGCAGTCATTGTAGGGATGCGTTCACCATAGGCCGCCGAGAGAACGGTCGTCCTTCAGCAGTCTTACAGATTGCAGTCTCTGTCCTACGATTCAATTGGCCGCGTTAAGTCCACCATATTAGACATACATACAACACAGGTATGGGAACTTACAATCATTAGCCCATATATGTTGTTGATCCTCACCCCCAAAATGGACAGCGACACATCAGCCGATTGCCCAGAAGACCAAAATTCCTCCGCGGGTTCCCAAACTCAAATAACGACATTGAAACGAACAAACAATCCCATAAAATTGTCAGCCTAGTCAATACAAGTTAAAGTTGTGCCGAGAATTACTATCACATTCGCTTCGTGGTGGTAAATAAAATCTCGAACCACTGTCGTGGTTGTCCACATCCAATGAATCAAAGTGCATGAGGGCAACACACCTTTCCTTGACAGCCTTTCAACCCCCATTGCCTATGGTCATATACGTGCCGATTGAACAGATCTGCATTATTTCGAATTCCAAGCGGTCGTCACTGGTGTGGTGCTGATAACATGCCCGAATGAGGAAAATGTCGTTTCTCCAAGGACCGATGATCCACTCCGCACGCTGCCTAATTCTTGGAAATTTAACGAGCGCGCTCCACACATCAAAGCAGAGTGCATCCATGTCATCCACCTGCAGCTCTTTCCGGTCCTCCAGGATGAGTTCATGCACAACTACAGTCCACTCCTGTAAATAGCGTTCTGTTACACTAAGAGGGGGGTGAATTAATGTTAATCTCCAAATTCGGATTTTAACGCTTTTTCGTTTTACCCCGCAGTGGAATGAAAGCTTTTGTTAAACAAAACCGTAGATAGATTTCTGTACAACAGAACGTTCAAGTGTGTTCGCAATATTACTGATTGGACACAAGAATTTTTATTGTGGTTTGACAAATTGCCTACTCCACTCTTCACCCAAAATACTGGATGGTTATCACTCAAACTCAAAGTGGTAACGATTACAAGATTTATAATGAAGACAACTTTCTGTCGAATAGACTAGTAGGTTCTATGCAACAGAAGACTGAGTGATAGTGCACAGACCAAAAGGTTCTGTACAGTAGAGGTTTGTTACATAGCACAAACCTGAAGGTTCTGTACTATAGTAACTTAGGCTCAATATAGACCAGAAGGTTATATATCATAGAAAATTCGGCACAACCAGACCAGAAGGTTCTGTATCGAAGAAGGTAAGGGACAATACAGACCAGAAGGTTCTGTGTCGAATGTTTTAACCTTCTATAGCACAGATCAAGAGATTCTGCAATAAGAATGTCGACCTTCTATAGAACATATCCAAGGATTCTGTATTGCAGAAGGTGTAGCACAGACCGCAAGGTTCTGTACCAAGAATGTGTCAATCTTTAACCTACCAAAATGGTTCGTATTAGAAATGACTTGAGATATATACAGACCGTAAGGTTCTGCACTAAAGTAGATTCAGACCTGAAGGTTCTGCTCTACAGAAGGTTATACAGATCCGAAGATTCTGCACAACAGTAGGTTGCACGCGTTAACATGACTAACAAGGTAGCAAATGCGCAATCCCTCAAGGATAACGACTTCGTGGCGTACCCCACGCGAGTACGTAGCGAACCCTACGCAAGTAGGCAGTGTTCCTTCTGTCTTAGGTTGGACAACGTGCCTTTTGTCCTAAGGTAGACACCGTACCCTCTGTCCTGGGGTGACAGCCTTCATCCTGTCCTGAGGTGACAGCCTTCCTCCTGTCCTGAGGTTGAACAACGTAACCTCTGTTCTGGGGTGACAGCCTTCCTCCTGTCCTGAGGTGACGGGCTTCCTCCTGTCCTGAGGTTGAACAGCGTACTCTCTGTTCTGGGGTGACAGCCTTCCTCCTGTCCTGAGGTTCCTGCACACAGAGAGCTCTACACAACAAAAGCTGGTTAGTCCATCACCTTCTGTGCTCCCGAGGTTCAGCCTTTCTCTTCGGCCCACTGCACGTTGCCCATGTCGACACACTCCCAACAACGTCGTATATAGAAGATTACAAAAATTGATTTGCATCCAAATATCGTTCGTATATTGGTCAAGTAAGCTTACAGAAGTCTGTAGACCAAACAATAGAACATTTCCTTATATAGAAGATACATTTCCTTCTACAAGAAATATTATCTCCAATATGTTTATTTGGAAATCAAATTGTGGTAATCTGATCAGATAATTATCATAATCAGAGAGTTTATAATTTGTAATTAAATAATTATAAACTAATCATTTAATTAAAAAAATAATTCTTACAAGAAGTCCTTAATAAGAGAAGCTTCTGTAGAATAGAATGTTCGACCTTCTGTAGTACAGAGGATCCGGTTCATCATCAAAACCGTCCCAACACGTTCTTTGCAAGAAATTCGCTCGGACAACTGCACCTGGAAATCGACTTTCAACTAATGATGCCCATTTCTGTGATGGGTATGTCGATCGCTAGGACAAGGACATTCTTGTAAGGTTCTGGGTATGGATGCAAGATGTAGAGCTTCAAGTTATCAATGGTTGGGATGGAGGAAGATGATGTGACGGGGCTCCTTGTGAGATCGATGGACATGATTTGTGTTATAGAATGTAACACGCATTAGAAAATAAGGCATGCGGCGCCTTCTTAACCACATCTGTCGCTTATTTCCTTGCTATTGAAGCAACTATGGAAAGTGTCATTCTTGCGTAGACATTTTCTAATTATATTTGAAGCCTATTTTGTTTTGAAAATATCGTTGCTTGTTAATATGGCTTTAAGTAGCGACTTTTAGTGCCATCCGACGAACACTCTATGCACGTACAAAAATTTAATGCAAGCCAACCTTTGGTATTCTGGAGCGAACGGTCTTTAGGCATCACAAATCATGCCTCTGTTATTGAAGTCACGCATTTCCATCTGATTACATCTTGTCCTATTTCCTATCCTTAACCATGGCTGTGTACCCAATTCTATGAATTGTTTGTCGATGACGTGGCACCTCCAGTGGACCTCCTAACTTACACGAATGGAAATCACTAATTCGACTTTTAGTGAACATTTGGTAGAATCCCTTTCCTTAACCATGCCTATGTCTTCAAAAGCCAGCCATAAACAGTACGAATCCTGAACATGTCTGTCGAAGAATACAAAACAAAGGCAATAAATAACTACAGTTGATAAGTTCAACCTTTTATGGTATTAAATATGGACTATGTTTTTCAGATGATGGACATTTCAATTCAATTCGGTTGTATGAAAGTAATGTTCATAACTGGAGTCATCCTAACGGACACGCCATACGTTCGATACAGGGCATACAAACAGGGATTTGAACCGTGTGTGCAATTTAGGACGTACCGCCACTCGAGAAGCATGCAACGAACTATATACGAAGAAGTGTGGAAAATATGCAAGCCCTTACTGTCTAAACTAGCAGGATTACTAATGCCTCTTCCAATTCCATAGCCTTCGGCAAAACCGCATGTATTTCTGATAGATACAGGCTTTCTTAGTGTTTTTCAGGAAGTAACTGTTCAGATTACAAGAAGTATTTTCATCTTAAAAGAGCTCTAAAGGTTATAAAGTGCGCACACAACAACAGTTGGAGTTGGTCCAACCAATTTTATGTTTTGATTCATAATCAAAATCAAATACTTTGTTAAAATGAGTATTGATAATCAAAATTCTAATAAAAAAATAAGAGCACTGATACATCGAGATAATCATAATGTAATATAAACAATGAATTAATATAGCATTGCGTTTATTAAAGGCAGGCATCATGAAAACAACACAGAAAGCAAACCACACTAAACTACAAATTCCTTCTCAAATACTTCAATAAGTCTTCTGTCACTCCAATTTGCGCATGGGACCGCCGGAACAAGTTATTCCCCATCAAAAGGTGTAACAGGTGGAATCCTCCCGCCGTCGCTTTTCCAAACATAAAAATAGCTAAAGCAGCATCTCACATTAATTCCGCAATTCGCAGTAAACTGCATATTTGACTGAAGAATGGCGACATAACAGCTGCGACACAACATCACACAGGTGACAGAGCAACATCACACAGGTGATGTACTTGAATGCATGCACACAGGTGACAAAGCACATGAGATGCCCAATCTCACGATGACACGTTCCCGAGCTGGCTTGTAGTAAACAAGTACTCTTTCCTCAAATTTGCATTGTTCAAGGGTGTACGCGCGCCTTCTAACCTAGCACGCGCGTGGCGATTCGAACGACCCGAGGATCCGGGCCCGCTCCCCAAAGCCTAACCGATCGGCGTCACGACTCGAGCGCCGGACGCTGTGGAAGGGAATTGGGTGATCCCTCCCTGAGTTCCTAACTGGGCCTGCTCGGGCCCTCGCCGACCGTCTCTGTTTTACTAAGAGACGGTGGGCGAAAGGCGGAGCATGATTCGAAGAAGGAACTTTCAGGAGGAATCGGGAGCGGCTCGTGTCGTCAGTCCCTCATCCAAAATGGCTCCGTAAAAAGGTTGTTGTTTAACTAGGTAAACTAAACGGAGTCGCCACCGACTTTATTTATAAAAGCTGTTTAAGTCGAAAAAACAGTTGGTTCGGGGATTCCTAGTTACTAACTCTTATATTCTAAGATGCGAAAAAGGGAGGTGGCGTTTGCTCCAAAAGATTTGCTTTTATTTAACGGGCGTTGGACCTGATTCAGGCTTTGGGCCCGAACTCATATTTGTTGATAGCAAACTACATGCGACAATAAACCTATTGGCCTAAGGCAACACGGACAATTATTGAGATCAAAGTGTGCGGGGAAGGATGGTGACCGTGTGCCTATGCACTTGGGCCCACGGCCCGTTACATATGGAAAAAAAAATAATCGGGAGGCCCGCACCCCCCTCATGTACCTGAGTCCCACCGGAATGGCATGTCATCGACTAAGGCTTCATCAGTTGGGTGTCGCTTTCGAGACGTGATTCCACCACGGGTGTCATCGGAGTCGCTCTGTCGAATCCTCGAATTATGTTTACGTTGTGGTTAATTGTTGGCGGGAGATGGCACACCGGCTGTCCTTTGCTCGCGTTTCTAGTGGTGACGAGTTCATCTAGGGGGCAACGTTTCTCATCCCACTATGTGTGCAGCGGGGCCAAAAAAGAAAGGAACGACGGAGTCAGCATATCGAACATGGTAGAAGCATGCTGGAGTTAGCAAAGTGAGAGGACGTCTCACCGAGGGGGTTACCTCGCCCCGGGGTGGCCTGAGGAGGATGAACGACGCCGGGAGGGTGTCGGCTGGTAGGTTGGTCGGGAGGCTTTGGCTCGTCAGCACTGGAGAAGGGAGTCCTTGGCTCTGGTTTATGTGTGTCCGTCGGGAGGAGTTGGCCTCCGGTTGTATGTGGAGGAATTTGTCTCCGATTCCCTAGGGAGGATCTCTGGGATCCTCTCCTTCTTGAAGAGCCAAAGCCATCCCATCCCCGATCATTGCCCGATAGGGATGGGATGGCTTTGGCTCTTCAGGAAGGAGAGGATCCCAGAGATCCTCTGGATTTTTTTTACGTGTGTCTCTGATTCTCTCCTTGGAGATTATTCTAGGGGAAGGGGATGCTTTGGCAAAGAGGATTTCAGAGATCCTCTAGAGATTCTCTGATTTTTTTTATCTGTCCGCGGAGAGATTTTTGCTGGATATTTTAGAAATCTCTGATAGAGAATCTCTGATTTGATTGGAGATTGTGTCTTTTGATCGTATGAAAGGTGATAGTAATGTCAGAAGGGTTTGAGGAATAATGTCTAGGTTCATCCTCAGATGGGACAAAGAAGGTAAGATATATTATTTTAGTGAGGAATGAGATATTTTTTGGGGGAGTGATTGGGGGATTGAATCTTGATAAGGTGAGTAATTTATGATGCCGAAATCTCGAGAGATTTAAATATGATTAGGAGATGATCTGTGATTAGATTTTGTTTGGAAAATCTTAAAAGAAAATTATTTGTTGAAAAATTTGGGGTATTACAAAGGGCATAGAAAATATCCTAGAATGAATAACAATACATCGGATTAAGGACAGCGTCCACTAACTTGTCTGCATATAGACTTTTTTCCACCGAAGTCAAATTGATTCTACCACCCTTCGAGTGAAACTTCAATGCCTTGGATGCACATCATTCTAGTCTACGGGTTGAGTGCCGATACGACATGCCGTTTATGGTAGTGTTTCGTCATCTTGCAGCACAGATGAAGCTAAAAGAGCTGTCACACGAATACGGATCCTGAAGTACCACAATAAAATACTGATTGTTTGTGCTCTCGTCGGACATGATGTGCAACGCTTCAGATGCCAAGTACAGAGCCTGAGTTCTTCTCACAAGCCGAAGTCTTTCTGCGTTAGAATGAATTGAGGGTCGATTAGGGGCACAGAACCTGATTCTTTTTCTAATTTGTAAGGGTGGAGGTACTGCTATTTAGGAGCGCGGGAGGATTCCTTTTGGAAATGTTTGCGTTAGAATGTTCAGACACCGACGCGACATTTTAGTTTTCGGATGGAAGATTTCGTCCACTAACATCACCATGTCGTATTGAATATTTATAATGGGTTTGTATTGTTTTGTGCACTGATGCCCGTCTTTGTTAAGACAGTTGTTTTTCCAAGGTAGAGGTCACGTCTTGTTCAAAATTAAATACAGAATACAACATCCTGTCCATTATAAAATGCCATGACACTTCTTTGCATGACCAGGCGTTGCATTTTGTGTTTGATTTGGTTCCACGACGCAGGGGGGCTGGTAGGAAGATCGAGTGAGACAGCGAGGAACGTCAGCGTGAACAGTAAGCATCTTTGGGCAAGCATTTTAGGATCAGCAGTTAACATTAGAAACCTAAAGTAGACAACAGAGAGGTGAAGGGACAACCTTGCGTTGCCATGCTTTCCCAACATAGCTGAGCATCAAATATTTGAGTATCCAAAGCACCTGTTCACTTGGAGAAAAACGAGGATTCCGAGCATTGCCGGACACGTGACCCAATTACATAACAGACTACTATGTGAATGTGGTCCTATAAAAGTTTGGCGGATGTATCCCAAAGCCGTTGTTGATGGTCTCGTAAGATTGTGCGATGGAAGCGAATTGCTGAACAAGGAAGATACGTGCACGTAACGGTTACGTAGTTTACTAAATTCACTTCTTTTTTTTAGTAAATTCACTTCAGTAAAAGGCTGGCATAATTAGTAAAAGAATTTGTAAATTTTTTAATTCTGTTACTGTTCATTTTTAGTAAATTTTACTAAAATTGCGTTTATTTTACTAAGAACTTCCTTTTTTAGTAAAAGGACGACATAACTAGTAAAAGAATTTGTAAATTTTACTAATTTTGTTACAATTTTACTAAATATGCGTTTAGTATTTTTACTCATTTTTAAAATAATTTCCACATTTTTTTAGCAATTGTTTACTAAAAATATGGGAGAATTCCTAATATGTCGCAGATTTTTTAGCAATTTCTTTTACTAAAAAGGTGATTTCTTAGTAAAATAAACGCTGATTTAGTAAAATTTAGTAAAAATGAATAGTAAAAAAATTAGTAAAATTTACAAAATGTTTTACTAAATATGTCGGCGTTTTACTAAAAAAAGTGATTTTTTAGTAAAATTTACTAAAAAAATAAGCGAATTTATTAAACTACGTAATCGTTACGTGCTCGTATAGTTAGCCGCTTCATAGAAAAAGTCATGCAATGGGGCGAGATTTGTGGGATAGAACAAGAAGCGAAGTGTACAGTCAGTGATGCAGGCCTAAAAAAGTTATGGCTTCCTGCTCTGCGTTCCTGATATTATTCACGTGTCTCATGTTTTGTCTCTCAGCGGCGGCTAAGACCAACGAAACCGACCGTGCTGCCTTGCTCGAGTTCAGGGGCCGCATACTCCGACGGCGTACTCCCCTCGTGGAATAACACCGTGCACTTCTGTCAATGGCCTGGCACAATTTGCAGCATTAGACGTCCCCACGTCACCGAATTGGTGCTCCCGGGATCCAAACAGTTAAATTGCCTTAGGATTTGACTCGAAACTGAAAATCGAATTGGCCATCCGTGAAGCCCCAGAAAATAATCATAAGGGATCAAATTGAACAATAGAAAATTTAAGGTAGGTAAATTAAATTATTTTAATTTTTTATATTCAATTAAAAAAGTTAAATGTAAATTTATTATTTTACAAAAAAGTAAGAGGGTCATTCCCATCATGAGTCTCTGTCTCGGCCTCTGTTTATGGTCGGTCATATATACTCGTTGTGTTTTTACGACATTGAAAATGTCACAAGGGTAATTTTCCTATCAAGTAAATTACCGCTGTAGGCGTCGTGTCTCGCCCTCGAGCACGATCGGCGTATGCATAACGGAAGCTCACAAGTGTTTTAGGTGAAGAACACCTTTTTCTTTGTGTTTCACTAAGAATCCCCAATACAAGCTAATCTGCCTACGTCTCTTTATGGCTCTACACGAAAATATTACAATCTTTCACTAAGAGGCATATGGTTTCAGGGGGTGTCAAATACAACTGTCCTTAACCGCCCCTAGGGGCCTCCCTTTCGATAGGGGCCCCCCTTCACAATAGATGATATGACTCTTTTAACGCATCAATGATCCTCAAGACAACTCGTGTCTCCTCACTGACACACCCTTACACGACCCATCATGTCTGTTTGTGCCTCCATCACGAACGTTGCTCATGGAGCCTTCCACGAACCGTGCCTTCATCGTCCCATGCCCTTAAGCATGTGGCAGAAGGGAGGTAGAGGAAGGAAATGGTCAAAAGGCAATGTTTTCATAACCACCGACAAGATTAAGGAAATCGAGTGTTAAAATTAAAGAGTAATCTCCTTAGAGTCCAAGTCAATCCCCGAGCAAATAGTAACCCGAAACTCACGTTCATTAAGGATTACGCGTAATCTACTATTCATAAAAAAATTATTAAAAAAATAATACCTACATTCTGAATTAAAAATGTAATTAAATTTAACATAATATTTAAACTTTTGTGTGTAGATTGAAGGTGGATGGGGAGCTAATCGTCCCTCACTTGGAATAATTACAATTTTATAAAAACGGAAGTTTACTCCCAGGTGAGAGTAATCTGCACCTCAGATTTACATCCGTTAAATACCTTTTGGTTAACCAAACAGAGGGTTAGAAGCCAAAAGTCACAGTCCTCCATCCCTTTCTTTTAACTTATTACATTGTCAAAAGTTTCTCTCGGTGCTCTTACTTTATTTTAAGTTAAATAATTTTATGGTGCTCGCGTGTGATTTACGATTGAAAAGAAGATACGTTCATTTGCACTCTGGTAGGTGGACGTGATTGTTGAAATTCGAACGACATATCTTCAATATCCGAATCGTACAGCTTGAAAGTCATGAAACGGGGGAACGAACTTTTCGTGAGCGGATTGATTATATAAAGGAGGGCTAAGTGGAGAGTGATGCCAACAAAGAGAGTTATTTACTACTACTACTTATTAGAAATAATTGTGGGTTCCTGCCCTGCTTTTATCATATTGTTATTCACTTGTCTCCTCCTGTTTTCTCTACGTGTTTCGATTGTTGTTCAGGGAGCAGCAGTGGCTAAGGGCAACGACACCGACCGGGCTGCATTGCTTGAGTTCAGGGGCCGGATACCTGATGACCCCGATGGTATGTTCACCTCGTGGAATGATACCGTGCTCTTCTGTCATTGGCCAGGTGTAACTTGCAGCAGTAGACGTCCCCGCGTCACCGAATTGATGCTTCCCAACTCCAGGCTGGGGGGCTCTTTGTCATCCTACATCGGGAATCTCAGCTTTCTCAGGATATTAGACCTCAACAACAATGGTTTTGCCTGTGAAATCCCCCCTGAAATAGGGAACTTGCGTCGGTTGACAGAGTTGCGAATGGATAATAACTCGTTTTTGGGTCAGCTCCCAGAGAACATCTCAAGCTGCACAAACCTACAAGTGATCCTTCTGGGAAACAGCAATCTTATTGGAGAAATTCCTCCTGGGTTGTCCGCTTTGTCAAAACTTCAAGTCTTCCAAGTCCACAAAAACTGTTAGAAATCGTGTCGGGGTATCCCTTCACCTAAAAGCTAGTAATTAGGTGACGGCCCAGGCCTTTTCTATCCGGTGTGGGACTATTTCCCAACACCTCCCCGTAATCCCACGTCGGATCTTTGTCCGGGGGTCGGGCGTCCTCGTTCGGAATCTTTGTCCGACGGGACGAATTTGGCTCTGATACCATGTTAGAAATCATGTCGGGGTATCCCTTCACCTAACAGCTAGCAATTAGGTGAAGGGTCCCAACTTTATTTAAGACATTGGCCCAGGCCTTTTCTATCCGGTGTGGGACTATTTCCCAACAAAAACCATTTCACCGGGAAGTTCCCTGATTTCTTCAGCAACTTGTCATCTCTGGAGTTCATTGGCGGAATGTCAAATGGTTTCAGCGACCCCATCCCAGCATCTCTTGGGCGTTTGCGAAGATTACAATATATTGAACTCGGAGGGAACTTCTTTTCTGGAATGGTACCCACCTCGATTTTCAACATAACCTCTCTGATTAGCATAGGGTTCCCGACCAACAAACTCCAGGGAGGTCTCCCTCTGGATCTCAGGATCACTCTTCCCAATCTTCAGATCTTCAATTTTGCCGGTAATCAGTTGACTGGACCTATTCCTCCTTCAATAGCCAATCTGACAAACTTAGGGAGCCTACAGTTGTCCCAGAACAATTTCAACGGATTGGTGCCTGATCTCAAAAATGTGAATCGGTTGTGGTGGCTTGGTATTTTTGGTAATCAATTGGGAAACGGCAAGTCAGGGGATTTGAAATTCCTCGAGTCCCTCAATTCCACCGAGCTATGGCGTCTCGATTTCAGCAGAAACAATTTCGGAGGCATGTTGCCTCAGTCTATTGGGAACTTATCTTCCAATTTGAATAAGTTGGCAGTCTGGTCCAATCAGCTCATGGGGACCCTCCCTTCAAGCATCGGGAATCTTCGCAACCCGGAAGATCTAAGTATCAACCGGAACCCATTGAATGGTATGCTCCCAAAGGAGATCGGTAACCTCAACAAGTTGAAGAACCAACGAGCATGGAACAGCAATTACTTCGGGGAAATCCCATCTTCTATTGGAAATTTGACAATGTTGATGATACTGTCGTTGGCGGTGAATGGATTCAGTGGGAATATTCCCGAAAGCCTCGGAAAATGTCAAAACTTGATCAGTTTGGATCTATCAAAAAACAACCTGACTGGAACTATACCATCTCAAGTCCTTGGTATTTCTTCCTTATCAGACTTTCTCGATTTATCTCAGAACAAATTAACTGGTGCTCTGCCAGATGAAGTCGGTGATCCGAAGAACTTAGCAAATTTAGACGTGCACGGGAATAGACTGTCTGGACAGGTCCCGAGCACTCTCGGTGGATGCACCAGCTTGGTGTTATTGGACATTAGGAATAATCTGTTCGAAGGCAACATCACCACGCTTCTATCTCCTCTGAAAGGACTTCAACATCTAGACTTATCATAGAATAACTTCTCTGGCTGGATCCCAAAATTCTTAGGAGACTTCCAGCTCGCATACCTCAACCTATCTTTTAACCATTTCGAGGGAGAAGTTCCGAATAAAGTAGTCTTCCTAAATGCCACGGGGTCTCGGTCATGGGAAATTATAAACTCTGTGGCGGGATTCGAGCATTGAACTTACCAAGCTGTCCTACTTCTAAACGGAAGCGAGGAAGAAGAACCTTGTGGATAATCGTCATCGTGGTTGCTAGCGGGATTGCTTTCCTGTCTGTTCTACTTTTGTTGATTGCATCGCATCGTTGCATGGGGAGAAAAAGAAGAAGAAACATGAATTCGCGGTTTGGGTTGGTTCCCAAAAGCCCTTTCCCACAAATTTCGTATGAGGATATACTCAGGGCGACCGATGGGCTCAATCATGATAACTTGATCGGTGCCGGTGGTTTTGGCTCCGTGTATAAGGGGATCCTTGCAAATTCTGATATTGTGGTAGCCATTAAGGTTCTGGACCTTCGAACTCGAGCGGCTTCAAAGAGTTTTATGGCAGAGTGTGAGGTATTAAAGAAGATAAGACACCGAAATCTCATGAAGATTTCTACTGTCTGCTCGACCATCGACTTCTATGGTAATGATTTTAAGGCGCTTGTGTACGAGTACCTGGAAAAGGGAAGCTAGGAAGATTGGCTACATCCAAAAGTTGCATCAGAGGGAGTGCGCCGGAAGTTAAGTTTAAGGCATAGGCTAAGTATTGCCATGGACATTGCATGTGCTATGGTCAATCCCCGACCTCCTCCGCAACAAAATTCCTGATAAAAAAAAATCTCCATTGGTTGAATGTTTGGTGGGGCGTGCTTGAGAATTTTATTATTAGTAATATACTTTTTTTAGAAGAAAAATCTGATTCATTACAACAAACTTAATCAAACGTAGGACCAACCTCACCCATATATTATAGAAATTATTAATTTAAACTTATTTAAAAAAAAGGATTCATCTCGTATTAATTTTTGCCCCGTCAAAAGTGCCAGAAATCAAAGTCACTATGAAGCCGACTATAAATTAGACAGTGAGAATCAAAAGGGAAGTATTTTTCACGACAATCTTCTTTTGACTCCAAGGTCAGTTCTACTTAGAAAAAGTCATTGAATAACAAGAAGCAAAGTGGACTCTTGTGATGCGGAGGCAAAGGCAGTCTTGGGTTCCTCCTCTGCTTTTAGATTATCTATTTATACGAGAAAAAAATAAAAACTTTCGAGAAGAGAGAAAGGAAGCGGCTACCGTCCCACTCACGGGGTGATGCCGCTTTTGTTGCTAATTTTTGACATTTTTTAACAATATAGTACCAAACAGTACCATTGATTAATAAAAGCTTAATAATGGGACCGTGGGCTTAGTAAAAGTTTAGTACTAATGTATATGCTTTTACTAAATTCAACTAATGGATCCACAAAAATGTACAAAAGTATGTCCGGTAATGATTTCTCGTTAAGATTTCTACTGTCTACTCGACCATTGACTTTCGAGGTGATGATTTTTAAGGCACTTGTGTATGAGCACATGGTAAAGGGAAGCCTGGAAGATTGGCTGCAACCTGAAGTTATATCCGAGGGAGTGTGCCGGCCGTTAAGCTTGAGGCATAGGCTAAGTATTGCTGTGGATATAGCTTGTGCTGTGGAGTATCTGCATCACGAGTGTGACATGCCTGTGACTCACTGCGATTTGAAGCCAAGCAATGTCCTCCTGGAAGCTTAACATAAGTGATTGGAAGCTGGAATATGGTGATGATTTCTATGGAAGATTGTGGCAGTTACATAGGTCAGGAGGCATGGTAATTACTCGGATGAAGCATGCCACCACCTAAAAAAAGTATTTATTATTAAGGATTGCAAAATGAGATTCCAAGGGATATGATTTAAAAGAATATAACTGGTGAAAATTAGCCGGGTCTTGGTATGAGTCTAATACCCAAAGGTACATCATCCGAGTATTTACTTGCTCGTTCAATCTCCAACGGCATTAGCTTATCATGTGTTGTTGTTGTAAGGTCCAGTATACGTTCATTAAAGTCATTTCCAATCACGATCAAAACTCGAAATCCAAATCAATGTTGTTCGTTGCCGCATATTTCCAAAGTGTTTGTTTTTACATAAATACCATGTCGGCCTATCCGAAATAGCCCACAACCCCAACTCGACGATATGATACCCTCCTGTGGCATTGCCCAGTCCCCATACTTCTTTGATCGTCGACCCTAAAGGCTACGACAGTCGAAGCGGCGGTGGCATTGAGGGCCATCATCAGTCACCAGCTCCTATAATTTGTCATGGAAGGGAGGCAGAGGAGGAAATGGTCAAAAGGCAATGCTTTCTAAGATTAAGGAAATCAAGTGTTAAAATAAAAAGTAATATCCTTAGAGTCCAAGTCAGTCGTGGCTGTCTGCTTCTCAAACATCTCCTTAGAGTCCAAGTCACATTTATTTATATAAAGGATTACGCGTAATCTACTATTTAGAAAAAAATTAATAAAATAAAATAATTATATTTAAAATATTGATATGATTTTGACTGGTCAGAAGCCTAAATTTTTAGGACTATAAAAGTGCTCCTAACAAAAACTTGAAATATTTTTTTTCGAAATAAATAACTATTTAATTACGAAATTAAATAATAGAACAGATCTTAATAACTTGATTGGTTTTTGTGTTGTTCATCCTTTTGTATGACTTGGTTATGGCTTCTTGTTCAATAGTAAGAGAACAGATCTTGTTAACATTTATCGGCAAAAACAACATTTCTTTTAATAGAGACAAAATGGCTTTATGAACTATTTGTCCTACTCTCTTTATCGAAGAAGGAACTAGTGCCATCGATATTACGAAACCAGATGTTCTAAGGAGAAATCTCGAAAAAAAATGGTCCTCGAATGTATAATAAAATAGATTTCATATGGGTTTTTGTGTATTAATATCGCATTGGTATACATAAACCCAACATGAAAAAAAAACTCAAATTAAAAGACTTAATATCGCATTTTCTTTCTCATGAAAACATTTTAATTGACGTATCCATTCATAAGTAAGGGGCGCGTCTTCATTTGATTATCCGTAATTATGTGATATCTAACACGCTTATGAACACATCCTCCTGATATTCGAGAACGTAGATCGCGCAAGAAGTCACATCCATCATCTGAACCAACGAAAAAAAGAAGGGTGAGATTGTGATTACATAAAAAGTTTAGCCCATAAGGTCGCAAAAGAGAGCAAGTGATATTGTGAAGGCCATCAAAAGTCAAAGTCACTTACAAGTCATCAAAAGTTTGTCGGAGTTTGACTGACTCGAAAGTAATTTTCTCAAAGACTCCGAGTCATTGCGGGTCTAATTTTCCGAAGTTTCCTTCATTTAAACTTTTATGTGCGGGATTTATGGTTTAAACAAGCTTAAATGACAAAAAAAAAATCTAAACTAACACGAGAGGAAAATACACGGAATACATATGGAAAATCCTGGGGGCATAATAGCTTTTCCATTACAAGAGAATTTACAACATAAGTATACATTAGAAAAAGAATTTGATATACAATTTCATTAGTAAGGACATGTCTTCATTTGGTTATCCGTAACTATGTGATATCGAACACGCTCATGGACGCATTCTCGAACGAGATCCTCGTACGTGTTGCGTAAGAAATCGCGTCCATTACGAGCATATGAAGCATTTATCCCCCGTGTGATGTATGGGATGTGTTATTTCCCAAACCAACACGGTTTCCAGTTTTGTTTTTTTCCAATCGTGAAAAAAAGATCGTGACACCGTGATTAGAGGAAAAAATGGTTAAAAGATGAGAAATAATTAAGGTGTCAAAAGTCATAGTCGCTTAAGAAATGGTCTCTATCAATTCTTTTTCTTTTTAATTGTTAGTAGTTTAAATTAATAACTTTATGGAATCACCGAAATTTGCCTCAAAAGAAAGTAATCCTAGGGCTCCAAAAGTCAATAAGGATTAAACTTGATGTACTACTACTTAAAGAAAAATTAATTAAAAATTACTTATATTATCTACATATTTTTTTTAACATATGTCACACAAATTCAAATCCTACGCATGAATATAAAAATTCCTTCTTTCGTGAGATTTACGTTAGAAACGAGGGGTTACATTACGGAATATACATAAAGCCGTAATGTTGGGGGTTGTCGTGAAATGGGAAGGTTATAAATGGCAAAAAGATGCCACCAAAGAGTAGAGTTAGTTATTCGCTACTACTAATACTTGTCATCAAAAATTAATTATGGGTTCACTCTCTGCTATTATGTTATTATTATTCACTTGCCTCATTGTTTCTTTCTTTGTCCAGGGAGCAGCGGTGGCTAAGACCAACGAAACCGACCGGGCTGCGTTGCTCGAGTTCAGGGGCCGTATACCCGACGACCCTGACGGGGTACTCTCCTCCTGGAATGACACTGTCCACTTCTGTCATTGGCTGGGCGTAACTTGCAGCAGGAGACATCCCCGTGTAACCAAATTGGTGTTCCCGGGTTCCAGACTGGGGGGCTCCTTGTCTCCCTACATCGGGAATCTCAGCTTCCTCAGGATAATAAACATCAACAACAACGGTTTTGCGGGCGAAATCCCCCCTGAAATAGGGAACTTGCGTCGATTGAGAGAGTTGCGCATGGATAATACCTCGTTTTCGGGTCAGCTCCCTGAGAACATCTCCGGCTGCACAAATCTAAATGATTACATTATATTATTATAAAATCATATAACTATGACGTCATGCTACATTAGTAGCTTTGCTACGTGCGTGTTGATTGAATTGATTTCAATTAACAATTGCAATTGACGGTACCCTGTGGGTTAAGGAATGTCACATTATAAATTGAATCTTCGGCTTCCACAGACAGTAAGTAGTCATAAGAAAAATTTTCGTCGGAGAATTTGTTTTTCGCAAAAGGCTTCTGAAAGAAAAACACCAGAAAGAATTCCGAGGGCTAGCACCGTAGCGAATTCGAGTGTTCGTGTTTCGTGTGCGTGGATACTTCTAGAGGAGTCACGTTTGGGACTTTTGAAGTTCGCATCCGCAACAACGAGGTATGTTTTATTTAACGTTACTATTCGATTTATACGTATCACAAGATCCAGGACTGTATTTCGGACAGTATTTTTCGAAACGAGCTTCCGCTGCGCCCGGTGGAAACCCATTAGTGGTATCCGAGCTATTTTGTGATCGTATCGTATAAATCGATGTGTTATTTTAACAATTTTATTTGATTTTGAATGGTTTCTCTTATAACTAAGAGAATTATGGCCTACCCACTTTATTATATTTCCATTAGTGGGTTTAAGCCAATAAAATCATTTTAACTTCAAGACTCAAAGTATACGTGTGTTGATGAGTTTAGTGTGATGAATAAAATGAAATTCAAGTAAGAATTAAATATGCTATATTAGTGATATTGAAATTTAATCACTAAACATGTATTGCAAAGCTGTAACACAGAGGGCAAGAATGATATGCGAGCAAGAAATTGATTTGCAGTGTTAATGCAATCGTGAAAATTTACTCAAACAAAAGAAAACTATTTAACCACACTGTTACGGTCATTGGTAATGACAGAATACAATAATATTATCATAGTAATATGGCCGAGAGAAATAAAACAATTTGATGGGCTAGTCAGGTTCAAATATAATAGAGCAAGCCCAAATAAGAATTGGCCTGTAATTTTAAAATGGGTCAATTTAAGATTGACCGTGAAAGATACAAGCCAATTAAGTTATGAAATGGGTTTAAATTAATAAGCCCATTCAACATTATATATTGGTGAGACAATTAATTAAAATCCCCTAAATATTAAGTCAAGTTTTATTTGCCCTCCATCAATAATAATGAAAGTAGTCGACGTACTTCGTGAGTCGGTACAGCTCAGTTGTGGGCTTGCGTTAGTACAGTTGTAGTTTTTCATAATTTATTGATGGGTCGACTTAACTCAGATTAATTGATTTGTTAGCTCAGCTAAGGTCAATTGATTTGATGGGCAAGGGGTTTAAGAAAATATTAACCCAAGTTAAGAATACCGAGGGTCACATGGATTTGTGATTGGTGAGTAGTGCCTACTTAATGACTATGGTGTGTAGGTACAGCTCAGTTGTGTGCATACTATAGGATTTGAGTATTCGGTCCCGCTAGGAATTATTACCAACTAATTCCCGAGCCTAATGGTGGGGGCTATTAGGTTTGAATAAAATAGTGGGAGTTTATAAAAGTCATTTATATAACTATTCACGAATAATGATTCAAAATTTTATTTGCTGTAGATGTCGACAAACCTATCGCTGCGAAGTATTTTGGAGAAAGAAAATATCCTCCAAGGACCAAACTACCTGGACTGGTATCGAAAGCTCAAGATTGTACTGAAACAAGAGAGAAAGTTTCATGTACTAGATTTTGAGCCACCAGCAGTACCAAATGCAGACACTTCAGAAGCAGATCGAATCATTTATGATCATTATGTGGAAGATGCTATTGACGTGCAATGTCTTATGCTATCTGCAATGTCTCCAGAGTTGCAGAAGCAGCATGAGAATATGAGCGCTAGGGATATTGATATCCATTTGCGCGAGCTCTTCCAAGAAAGTGCACGGACTGAGAGATTTGAAATCTCTCGAGCGTTTTTCGGGATGAAATTGCAGGAAGGGAACCCTGTCGGGCCCCATGTACTCAAGATGATAGGGTACATAGAGAAGCTCGCAAGTTTGGGCTCCAAGATGGACACTCATTTGGCTGTTGATGCCATTTTGTGTTCCCTGCCTCCATCGTTTGCTCCGTTCGTGATGAACTTTAATATGAACAACATGGAGAAGAGTCTTGCCGATCTGTTGACCATGCTCAAGACAGCAGAGAAAGACATGAAACAGAAGACTGTTTCAAATGCAATGTTGGTGAGAAATACCAACAAGAGAATGAGCAAGGGGAAGTTCAACCCCAAGGTCAAGAAATCAAAGATGTCTGCTTACCCGAGCCAAAAGCCCAAACTGAAGAAAGGCCAACAGATTCCCCAATCTGATGAGAAGGAAGCTATATGCTTTCACTGTGGCAAGAAAGGCCACTGGAAGAAGAATTGCTACCTCTTTCAAAAGAAAAATACTAGTGGGGCAGGTGCTTCAGGTATTTTTATGATTGAATGCAATTTTTCTGTTTCATCCTCATGGGTCCTAGATTCAGGATGTAGTTCTCATATCTGTGTGGACCTGCAGGGACTAAGTGAATGCAGGCGGTTGTCCAAGGGCGAGATGGACCTACGAGTGGCTAATGGAGCAAGAGTAGCTGTATTAGCTGTAGGGACTTATAAAATAAGTTTGCCCAGTGGACTTGTTTTGAAACTAGAAAACTGTTGTTATGTTCCAAGTTTTTCTAAGAACATCATCTCGGTGTCCAGTTTAGACACTAAAGGTTTTGTTTTTGAATTTAAGGACAAGAAGTGTTCCTTTTATCTAGATGATGTTTTCTATGGATATGGATCATTAAACAATGGTTTGTATGTTTTAAACTTACATGAGCCGGTACATTGCATCGAAAATAAGAAACAGAAATCGTGTGACTCAAACCTAACTTACCTTTGGCATTGTAGACTTGGTCATATAAATGAGAAGCGCATTGCTAAGTTACTCAATGATGAGTATTTGGATTCATTTGAATTAGAATCCATAGATACATGCGAAGCTTGTTTACAAGGAAAGATGACCAAGAAGCCTTTTTCCAAGATTGGAGAAAGAGCGAATGAACTGCTAGAACTTATACACAGTGATGTGTGTGGACCATTATCAGTTCAGGCCAGAGGAGCTTATATCTACTTCGTGACTTTTACCGATGATTTTAGCAGATATGGATATATCTATTTAATGCGGCAAAAGTCAGAAACTCTTGAAAAGTTTAAGGAGTTTAAGAATGAAATAGAAAACCAACTTGACAAGAAGATTAAGATCCTTCGAACTGATCGAGGGGGCGAATATCTTAGTCAAGAATTCATTGATTACCTCAAGGAGTGTGGCATAATTTCACAACTTACACCTCCTCGAACGCCAGAGTGGAATGGTGTTTCAGAAAGGAGAAACCGCACACTCATGGACATGGTTAGATCAATGATGAGTCATGCAAGTCTTCCATTATCATTTTGGGGCTATGCCTTAGAAACGGCAGCATACATGCTTAACCGAGTTCCAACCAAAGCTGCAGATAAGACACCATATGAGTTATGGTTTGGGAAGAAACCAAATTTGTCTTATCTCAAAGTATGGGGTTGCGATGCTTATGTGAAGAACGATAGTTCTGATAAGCTTGCAGCAAGATCCATTAAGTGTATGTTTGTAGGTTATCCCAAAGAAACAAAGGGATACTATTTTTATCTTCCAAGTGAGCACAAAGTTATTGTTGCTCGATATGCTACCTTCTTAGAAAGAGAATTTATTTCTAAAAGGGGTAGTGGGAGTAAAATAAGTTTGGAAGAAATTTCAGACACTACAGACAGGTTGGAAAATGAACAATTAGATATGGAGATGGTACCACAAGTACAAGTGACTCCATTACCAGAACATGTTCAAGAAACGCAAGATATACGTAAGTCTACGAGAGTACATCGAGAACCCGAGAGATATGGGTGGATTATAACACAACATGAAGATGTACTACTTGTCGAGAACGACGAACCGTTGACTTATGAGGAAGCAGTTGCTTCAATAGATTCCGAGAAATGGCTAGATGCCATGAATTCCAAAATAGACTCCATGTATACCAACCAAGTTTGGGAGTTAATAGATGCACCAATTGGGATAAAACCTATTGGATGCAAGTGGGTCTTCAAGAAGAAGATCGACATGGATGGGAATGTTAATACCTATAAAGCAAGGCTAGTGGCAAAAGGTTTCACTCAACGTCAAGGGATCGACTATGATGAAACATTTTCGCCAGTTGCAATGCTGAAGTCTATTCGGATTTTACTTGCTATTGCAGCTTACAAGGATTACGAGATCTGGCAAATGGACGTTAAAACTGCTTTCTTAAACGGAAAGCTAGAGGAGGAAGTGTACATGGTACAACCTCCTGGTTTTATAACGTCTGAGAATACAGATAAAGTATGTAAGCTGAAGAGATCCATTTATGGATTAAAGCAAGCTTCTCGGAGCCGGAACATAAGATTTGATGAAGCAGTTAAGGATTTTGGCTTCATCAAGAATCTAGATGAACCTTGCGTTTACAAGAAGGTTAGTGGGAGCAGTATTGTCTTCCTAGTGCTGTATGTTGACGATATACTTCTTGTTGGAAATGATAAGTTCAGCCTAGAATCTACTAAAGATTGGCTGAATAAGTGTTTTGCAATGAAGGATCTTGGGGAAGCAACTTATATCTTAGGTATTAGAATATACCGAGATAGACAAAGAAGACTGCTAGGATTAAGTCAAAGTACATATATTGACAAAGTACTAAAGAGATTCAATATGCAAGATTCCAAGAGAGGATTCTTGCCACTGTCACATGGTATACAACTCTCCAAGGCGATGTGTCCACAGACACTAGAGGAGAGAAATAGAATGGGTAAGATACCATATGCTTCGGCTATTGGATCCATCATGTATGCCATGATATGTACAAGACCTGATGTATCGTATGCTTTGAGCATGACAAGTAGATATCAGGGTGATCCTGGAGAGGGTCATTGGACAGCAGTCAAAACTATTCTCAAGTATCTAAGAAGAACAAAAGACATGTTCTTGGTATATGGAGGAGATGAGGAATTGGTTGTCAGAGGATATACTGATGCCAGTTTTCAGACAGATCGTGATGATCTCAAATCGCAGCTGGGTTACATATTTTGTCTAAATGGAGCAGTTGTTTGCTGGAAAAGTTCAAAGCAAGAAACAGTTGCGGATTCTACAGCAGAGTCCGAGTACATAGCAGCTTCAGAAGCGGCAAAAGAAGCTGTTTGGATCAAGAATTTTATGACAGAACTTGAAGTGGTTCCTAGTAGTCATGGTCCAGTTCTACTATACTGTGACAACAATACTGCCATAGCACAGGCAAAGGAACCAAGGTCTCACCAGCAATCCAAGCATGTACTACGGAAATATCACATCCTCAGAGAAATAGTTCAGAGGGGTGATGTGTTGGTAAGTAAAGTAGACACTAACGAGAATATCGCAGATCCACTCACTAAGGCCTTACCTCAGCAGAAACATGAGTCCCATGTGAGGGGCCTAGGACTGAGAGTTCATAGTGCTTGGCAATAGTGCAAGTGGGAGATTGTTAGTGTGTGCACGTATGTGCCAAGACACTTTGTAATATATGTGAATAGTTGTTAATAAAGGCAAGTATTTACTGTTTATTAATTACTTTTCTGCTCGTAATTAACTTTACGGTAAAGTCCCATATATTGATTATTTGTCAATCTAGAATTGTCCTTTGATCGGATAGATGTTTAGATGGGACATAAACATCTAGATCAACGCCGAGTATAACTAAGGTCGAGTTAGACAAAAGGATGGATGTTCAAGTTATACTCGGGGGTGCCTAAGTTTAGGGTACACTGGACACGACCCGTTTATAGAGAATACCACATATTAAGTGTCATTGGTCACTTCTCTTGTTGAACGAGTGTAATTGATCTCCTGACTTGAGACCTCCATTTATTCTATGCGTGGAGTTGTTCACTTTGATGCCGTTAAAAGCAGTCTTTAATCGGATTGTGAGTAATACGGTTATTGGGTGTGCAGCGAAGCGTAGAGAGGATAGTGTTGAGTCAATATAGGATTCATCGCTCTCTTGGATTAGAGAGTTGACATCCTGGCCTCTTGATTGAGATATTAGTGATTTTAAACACACGGCCGTGGAGGAATGTTTATCATTCAAGTTAATATCTATTATATCTCAGAAATCAAGTAAAATGATTAATTCAGTGATGACACATAATGCACTGAATTAATCAGGATGTCGGTGAGATGAAGAGATTGAATTACACAGAAATCGGTTCATAGCGGTTTTGGTTCATGACCAATATTCTATTACGTTGGGTGGCTGAAAACTGTTGCTAGACGGTTACCTCAGTCTGTGTATGGATGTACATTGCCTTCGTATATAGAACCTAGAGGGTCGCACGCAAAAGCACGTAGACACGGACATTGTTATTTAATTCTAATAAATATTAGAATTAAAAATATAAATTCAGAATTAGAATTTGTTGGACTACAAATTTATTCTGAAATATCGGAAGCATAAAATCCTAGTGTTGGATTTAATTTGGTAGAATGTGTCTGATTTACGTACAAAGTTTATAATAATATAATATTATAATAATATAATATTATAATAATATAATATTATAATAATATAATATTATAATAATATAATATTATAATAATATAATATTATAATTATTTAATGATTACATTATATTATTATAAAATCATATAACTATGACGTCATGCTACATTAGTAGCTTTGCTACGTGCGTGTTGATTGAATTGATTTCAATTAACAATTGCAATTGACGGTACCCTGTGGGTTAAGGAATGTCACATTATAAATTGAAGCTTCGGCTTCCACAGACAGTAAGTAGTCATAAGAAAAATTTTCGTCGGAGAATTTGTTTTTCGCAAAAGGCTTCTGAAAGAAAAACACCAGAAAGAATTCCGAGGGCTAGCACCGTAGCGAATTCGAGTGTTCGTGTTTCGTGTGCGTGGATACTTCTAGAGGAGTCACGTTTGGGACTTTTGAAGTTCGCATCCGCAACAACGAGGTATGTTTTATTTAACGTTACTATTCGATTTATACGTATCACAAGATCCGGGACTGTGTTTCGGACAGTATTTTTCGAAACGAGCTTCCGCTGCGCCCGGTGGAAACCCATTACAGCAAGCCTCGGAAATTGCCAAAACTTGATCCTTTTGGATCTATCTAGAAACAACCTGACCGGGACTATACCATCGCAAGTCTTGGATATTTTCTCTTTATCATACTTTCTCGATTTATCTCAGAATAAATTAACAGGCACACTGTCGGATGAAGTCGGCAATCTGAACAACTTAGCAGAATTATACGTTCACGGGAACCGACTGTCTGGCCTAGTCCCGAAAACTCTCAGTGGATGCACCAGCTTGGTGGTTTTTGACATTGGGAATAATCTGTTTGAAGGCAACATCACCACGTTTCTATCTCCTCTGAAAGGACTTCAACAACTAGACTTATCACAGAACAACTTCTCTGGCCGCATACCGAAATTCTTAGGAGACTTCCAGCTCACATACCTCAACTTATCTTTCAACCATTTTGAGGGAGAAGTCCCAAATAAAGGAGTTTTCCTAAATGCCACGGAGATCTCGATAATGGGAAATTACAAACTCTGTGGTGGGATTTCTGCATTGAACTTACCAAGCTGTCCTACTTCTAATCTGAAGCACGGAAGGAAAAACATGTTGTCGAAGATCATCATCACGATCGCCGGTGGGATCGGACTCCTATTTTTTCTGCTTTTGTTTCTTGCATCGTCTCGTTGCATGGATAGAAAAAGAAGAAACGTAGAGTCACGGTCCGGGTTGGTTCCCAAAAGCTCTTTTCCACAAATTTCATATGAGGATATACTCAAGGCAACTGGTGGGCTCAATCAAAATAATATGATCGGTGCCGGTGGTTTTGGTTCCGTGTATAAGGGGATTCTTGGTAATTCTGATAATGTGGTAGCTATTAAGGTTCTCGATCTCCGAACTCGAGCAGCTTCCAAGAGTTTCATGGCAGAGTGTGAGGTGTTAAAGAAAGTCAGACATCGAAATCTCGTTAAGATTTATACGATCTGCTCGACCATCGACTTTCGAGGTAGTTATTTTAAGGCACTAGTGTATGAGTACATGGAAAATGGAAGCCTGGACGATTGGTTGCATCCTAAAGTTACACATGAGGGAGTGCGCCGGAAGTTAAGTTTAAGGCATAGGCTGAGTATTGCCGTAGACATTGCTTGTGTTGTGGCGTATCTCCATCATGATCGTGATATGCTGCTAATTCACTGTGATCTTAAGCCAAGCAATGTACTCCTCGACTCAGATATGATAGCACACGTCGGTGATTTCGGCCTCACGAGAATTCTCTATGCTGATGATGTTGTTGTTCAAGTAAGCTCGACGAGAGTGAGAGGGACAGTGGGCTACAGCCCTCCAGGTGCGTCGATTTTATGTAAATGTGGTTTCTAATAAATGTTAGCTTGTACTCGTAGTATAGGTCATTTAATACGAAATATTTGTAGAGTATGGAATGGGAAGCCAAGTGTCGAGGGAAGGCGATGTTTACAGCTACGGAATTCTTCTGCTAGAGATGTTTACTGGAAAGAGGCCGACCGACGACATATTTCAGGATGCGTGGAACATTCGAAGCCACTGCGAGTCCGCATTGCCGGAAAGAGTGGACGAAATAGCAGACCCTCGTCTGTTTTTAAATGAGTTTGGAGAAGGATCGATCGCCCGTGCTCCGCGAAGGATTATAGAAGGTCTAGGGAAGGTGTTTGAAATCGGAGTCGCATGTTGTAGTGAGTCGCCTGGAGAAAGGATGGACATTCGCGTGGCCGCAGGGAAACTACGATCCATCAAATCTCTGGTGCGCTGAAGCTCCGAATCTAGAACACCCGACTGGTTGTATGTTTGGTGGTGGTAGCTGAAATAACTCAATCCCATTATTATCTCCATCTATTTCCCACCCACCTGAATGAATGAAGGATGATGCTCTGTTTATATCAAATCTTGTGTTTTGCTTATCATCAAATTGATTTCTATCATTCTTCTTTGCCCCAATTGATTAAGGTAATTTAAACATTTGAAACATTGTCATGCTTCATTATTAATTACCTTACTAATATTAGTTAAATACATTCTAATTATGTTTGTGGTCCTAACAATATCACCCAATAGTAAGTTACAAATTATTCTATGCATGATAAGTATTTATGTGCTCCCGGAGAAAGCGCACAAGTTCCCCTTACCAGTAATCCTTGCAAGAGCACTTGCCGCCGTTGAAATGGTGAAACCGGCTTCGATCCCGGACAATGACCTCCCTTCCATAGATCTCCGATATAACAAGCTTAAGTGGACATTCAGTGATTGTCCAAAATTATGGGCTTTATGATATTCACTTGTCTTCTGCTGTTTTCTCTATCAGCCGCCACCGCTAAGACAAACGAAACAGACCGTGCTGCCTTGCTCGAGTTAAAAATGAATTGTATTTTCACAACGTTTTTGAGTTAAAAAAAACAAAATTATAACATTGCTAAAATAATGGACAAATAAATAAATAATGGTAGCGGGAGCCTTGCCAAGACCGGCGACAGGGTCAAGTTCGTCGAGAGCGAAAAGAGCAGCTTGTTTTTTTGTTATATGGTGGCAGCACAGGCAGTGACGTGAGTGATGAGAATAACTGTACAAACACGCGGTTGAGTTAAATAAATAAATAAAATAATGGCCATTAAAGTCCAGACGGGATTTAGACGACACTTCTCCCCCCTCAAGCCCAAATGAGAAGCTCAACTATGCCTGCTTTGTCTTCAAAAATACGAACTTCATTTTTCAGCAAGGACTTTTTCACCGTATTCAATCCATTCTCGTCGTTATGGATCTTCGTAATGTTAGAATTTTATTTTAACCTTTATTATTTTATTTTATTTTTATAAAATTCTTATTGGGCTATAATCAATTACCGATTTCAGTTTTTATAAAATAGGCTGTATTACGATATATGAGACAATGCATGATAGCCCCTTTTGGTTTTGGGTAATCTATGGGCTTTTGCGACATCTCGGTTTTTTCTTATTAATGTGGGCTGGACCGCATTCGGTGTAGGCCCAGTGTGTTGACGTAAGCCCGTGATGGAAGGGCCCGTCACACTTTATATTAACAGGTGCTAGGTCCCCTCTCCCACTTGCCCTAACCCTAATAGAGGTGCTCCATCGGCCGTCGGCAAGTCAGGGAAAGGAAGACCCAGATCACCGACTTCACCCTGTATTTTTACAGATCTCGTCGGGCAATGATTCTGGAATATGAATTGTGCTAAAGGATTGATAATCGGATTATTATAAAGATACGTTAGCGCCAGGTATGTGACTCTGTTTTCCACAATTTTTCGTGTCCTAAATTTGATTGCGGTGATCCTGGATTGGATTGATTTTTCTTACACGTGGTATCAGAGCATCCGTAAATCGATTTAGGATCGAACATCGTTTTGTTTGATGACTCTGTCTGACGAATCGCCATTAGGATTCGCTTATGATCTTGTACGTCTACCCTTTTACTTTTCCCTACTCTCTCTGTGCTTCCGCCTTCGTCAAACCTAGGAATGTTCCGCGGTTTGTCGATGGGTTTTTGAACTGCGTGTTCCGTGGTTACTGGTGGTGTTGACGTCTGTCCATGGATTACTCCGTCCCTGGTTGTGGAAATCCTTAACTCCCTTCCTCACCGATAATAAACGATCAAACCTTTGATTGGGCGTGCTTTACTCTGTGAAATATTGAAAATTCAATTTCTAAACTTCTTAATAGATGGACGAGGTTGAGGGTTGTAATCATTCCAATGTCTGATAGTTGCCCCTCTGTTCCATACTTCAAGGTGATGATGATTAGTTAGGTGGTTGGACCGTATGCTTTGGCCACCGAGAGTAATTTAATTGGAGTTTACAAATTGAGAGTTGATTTGCATGCTAATGGCATTGAGATGGTTTTTCTTTGATACTACGGGTTGCTTCCCTGATGGGAATTGAAGGGCTGAAATTTATGTTGCCCTGTGCCCTCATGCGGACGCGACGGTAAATATTTACAGTGAGGCTGATATTGGTCCCAGGATTGGTTGGCACCTAGTCCTGCGCATACCCTGTTTCATTTCACACAATTTTCTTTATAAGGCCGTTTCCCTTTTTGTCCAATTCGGGTGGGAATTTTGGTTGTTGACTTTTTACGACTTCATCTTCTGTTGTTTGGGTTAGTTGTTGTGGTCTTGTTTTGGGGCTGCTGTTAGATATGAAATCGAAATCTTTGGTCAAACGCTGTGGTGTGGTTCGCTTAATCTGGAGATGATTATTTGTTATAAGGAGGATTTCCACCGTGAATTGAAATACTAAAATAAATAAGTTTTATTTATGGGATTGCATTGTTGTCAAACATTAAGATTTTCTTAAATTTTTATGGAATATTACTCTCGAGATCCTCATGAATCGTTATCTTAACCAAGTAGATCTGAGGATAATTAGCCGATCAGCTTGCCTTACTGGGACTAATAATGAAAATTAAGTTTTTTTTTTTTTTTTTTTTTTTTTTTTTTTTTTTTTTTATGATTTGTGATGACTTTGGTTTCTTATCCAGAGATTCCATTTAATTTTATGTCCAATCATTGGACTAGTGTATTTTTTTTTCTCTCTTTACGGTGGAAAAGAATCCAATTTACTAGCATCTAGTTTCTAAGGTGTTAGTGGGTAGCCCTTCGTATGTTATGATTATCACCTACCCATGTTATCATAGAAATATTCTATTGGCGCTGAAAACCTTATTTACATAACAAAATGATGGTGGAATGGATGACTAAGGTTCACCAAAATGTGAGATGAGTAGAATTCTATTTCACCCATTTGGCGGCAATTGCAATAGGAGGAAATTGGGTCTCTATGACCACAGAATTGAAATTGGGCAATGGGTTTGTCTGTTATTGGTCGGCTGAAAATGTGACCTTCTCTGAGACTAATTGGTTTTCCCGGCCGCGGTTGAATTTGATTTGTTGTTGAATTAATCCGCTTGTATTCGCATGAGTGGAGGTCGATTCCACTAGCACTATGGTGCGTACCCGGCTGTGATGTCGGAGGAGAGCGAGGAGGTAGTGTCACTCGTGGTCGCTACTTGTTACAGTCACCTGGGCGCTCCCGAGGGAGTGGGTACGGACGCACTACAGTGGTCCTGACATATTGTAGAGGTATTAACATGGTGAATATCAAGTGAAACTAGGTGGCCCTATAACTATGAAGAGGGGAGTGTTGCTAGTTGTGATTTTAGGTTCTTTGGGCTTAGTTGGTTTATTAAACAAGATGAGCATCTGAGTAACAAACGCTTCATTGAATTTGAACTATTTTTTTTTTAATAAATTTTTATGCGAAAACCTTCCATGCTTTGAGTACATGATTGGTTAGGACCCATATTCTTACAGCATCACTAGTTTTTCTGGATTAGTGGTTACTTGCTAAACAGGATTTTGATTTTAAAATCATATGATATGAAATGAAATTTTGACTTCCATTTCTAAGAGTATGACAATTATGAAATTTTGGTTATCGAAAATAACATAGGCCGAGACATTCATTGGTACTCAGTCATTATGATGTGAAATCTACTATGTCAGTTGTGAAATGATAGGTTAAACGAGAAATCTTTATCCGTATAATTATATTTTATCCCTATAATTGCCTTGAGCTTTAGGATAAAAACTATTATTTAATAGAGACAAAACGTAGTTATTCTTTCGATGTAATTTAAAACATTACTCTCTTAGAAGGTGTTTGAATACACCAAAAGTATTTGAAAGATTTATAATACCTAGAGAGTAAGTAAATTTATCAACTATGGTTGTTATTCGATTTGAGACTCTTATGAACCATTATTTGACTCGTTGGTCTAAGTTAGCATACATAAGATAGTTGTGTGTATAATTATGTGAGCAAGTGGAGTTACTTCGTATCTATGCTGTAAGCGTTTGGCTGCCAAAGTGGCTCGTTTACAATGACAAGCGAGGTGCTTCATGGGCACGTGCATCCGGGTGAGATATTTTAGATTTGTGCTCTGGTTGTTTGGCTGCCAAAGTGGCCCAGCCAGAGTGACAGCTGAAAGTTTCTTACAATCGCACGTGTTCTCAACAAGTGAGAAGTCTCATATTTATACTTTGAGTGTTTGGCTGCCAAAGTGGCTCGCTTGGAGTGACAGGTGAGATTTTCTAAATCTTGTTGATGGTACGTTTAGAGACTTGGGTGTACTGGTGTAGGGACCTTTCTGCCCAAAGGTGTCTGGTTCTTACATTTGGCGCATTTCGAGTATTTCTGTGGAGATCATTGGGTTGGTCCCTATTTGATAGTCCTTATACTATCTGTTGCTCACTGGTTCATGTATAAATTTAGAGGTCTTAAATTGACTTGTGTAAGAGGGTAAATCTCAATGTGCACTTACGTATCAATGTGAATTTCTTGAGTATGTCACTTTGTTTGCTTGTGGGCTAAACAAGGTTTTACGAGCATCCTGGAATTGGAAGATTACACATGATGATACGGGCGCTTGGTTGCCAAAGCGACTCGCTCGTTGAGATCAGTGAAATTTGCTTGTGTGACTATATATTACATTAATTATGGATTTACATAATTTATTTTTCTAGTATTCAACTCGATTGTCGAGTTGGGAGGGAAGGTTTGATAAGCATCCCGGTATGGGACATTTCACATAATGTTACAGGTGTTTAGTCGCCAAAGCGACTCACTTGTTGAGTTCTGTAGAGTCTTCTTATGTGACTTGTGTTATGCTAGTGGCATGACACTTGATTTATGATTATATCATTGATAAATGTATTTACTCGATTGTCGAGTTAAGTGATGATTGATTAGCAACAAAATTAATTTAGTTCTTGTTGATAACATTAAGAACTTTAAATATTATGTTCTAATAAAATTGTGGGAGTTCTTGGATTCTTGATGATATGTTAGATCAGTGGGAGCTCCTCAACTTAATCATTTGATTGCTTTCATTAGTTGAAGTTTTTGTTAAGGCTCATTAGAGCATTGTCCAACATAAGGTTATATTGAGTTGTCATGTTGGATGTTGAGGTTTCTTACGAACACAACTCTTGCTAGTTGAGTGGTGTTGTTTCGAAAATGACGCAATAGATGATAAATAATAAAAGCACCTATATTATTTGTTGTGTTGTGGGTACAATATTGATTGAATTCTAACCAAGACGAATACGACGCGAAGCGTAGTTGGCTTTTATTGTTATAATAAGTGATTTATTATTTTGATTTGCTTGGTTAGTGGGAGCCTTATATCCATGTCTTATTCGATAGACATGATTATTTAACTGTCGTATTTGGAACATGCTTTATACATGTTGAATATCAGATTTGTTGATCGTTGATTATCTGATTTATTATGTGCACATTGTTAAAAGTCTTAAGATCTGGTGTCTATCTTGAGCATGACGATTATGTCAAGTTTGTAAATCTCGTATGACATCATAAATGTTTTCTCGAGATACTTATGTTGAGACATATAGAGCAATAGTGCTCGGTTTATTTCATCCGGCCTCTTTGAGGCGTAAAGTTTACAGATGATTACCCTGGTATCACCGAGGTATACAGGTTACAGAGGGTATTCTCTGACCTTGGTTCAATATAAAGATGTCAGATATATTTGGTTGCATCCGGGTTACGGATGTCTACTCCGGTTTCACTAAGTATTCAAGTTACAGAGATGGTTTTCTCTCACTTTATGAAACATTAAGGTTACGGAGGTAGATGATTTCATCTGGCTTTTCTGAAGCATTAAGGTTACAGATGTATACTCTGATTTCTCTGAAGTATAAAGGTTACGGATTGTGCACTCCGACTTCAGAGAAATGTAAAGGTTACAGAGTCATTTAATTTTTTTAAAGAAATCTTGAGACTTGGTGCTTGGTCTTGAGTATGACGGTTTTGTCAATATAGTTTGTCTCTTATAAAGCACAATACAGTTTGCGCGCATTAAGGTTTATGAGACATTTTACAGAGCATTTATGCTCTATTGTCTTTCTGGCTCATTATGGGCATAAGGTTACAGAAAGATGAGGACCGACCGAAAATAACATTATTCAGATCACATTCAGGGATGTTATTTTCGGCTACACCACCACATTGACCTATTGACGTTAGTGTTGCTGGCGTTTGTGCTCATGGTGGTTCAACACCATTAAATGGTGTGACAACGGCTATGGTTCAGTGTTAGTAGCATTGATGGTCGGGGTTGTTTTTGAGATGTTGTCTCGTATATTGTGTTTTGCTATGGCCATATTGTATACAGCCTGAGAGTCATTTTCAAAACTAAAATGTTTTTAAAAGCTTTGTAATTGATCATAGCCCAAGTGGGAGAATGTTAGAATTTTATTTTAACCTTTATTATTTTATTTTATTTTTATAAAATTCTTATTGGGCTATAATCAATTACCGATTTCAGTTTTTATAAAATAGGCTGTATTACGATATATGAGACAATGCATGATAGCCCCTTTTGGTTTTGGGTGATCTATGGGCTTTTGCGACATCTCGGTTTTTTCTTATTAATGTGGGCTGGACGGCATTCGGTGTAGGCCCAGTGTGTTGACGTAAGTCCGTGATGGAAGGGCCCGTCACACTTTATATTAACAGGTGCTAGGTCCCCTCTCCCACTTGCCCTAACCCTAATAGAGGTGCTCCATCGGCCGTCGGCAAGTCAGGGAGAGGAAGACCCAGATCACCGACTTCACCCTATATTTTTACAGATCTCGTCGGGCAATGATTCTGGAATATGAATTGTGCTAAAGGATTGATAATCGGATTATTATAAAGGTACGTTAGCGCCAGGTATGTGACTCTGTTTTCCACAATTTTTCGTGTCCTAAATTCGATTGCGGTGATCCTGGATTGGATTGATTTTTCTTACACGTAATGTTTTTCATCTCTAGCTAATTAAGTTGTCAAAATGATTAGCCAAGGGCTGGTCGGAATTCCAAAGTGACTACGAGAAAGTCTGCAGAGAGCTTTCCGTTAAAGTCCACGATCATTTTATTTCATAAAATGATAAAGGATAAGCTTAAGAAAGCACAAGTTACAGACCACCACCATTGATTTTCTTTTTCTCAAACGCTCTTTTCTTAATTATTGAAAATCCCCCCATCATTTAGGTTGCTGAAACCCTTGATGGGGAGTTCGCCGAACCACCCTTCAAGGACAGCAAATCCCGATCCATCGACATGGTCTACTTCTACCCGGAAGTCGGGGCCTGTTGGGACGAGCAACAGAACTATATATTAGTCAGCCAAGGTACATACTCGTATATAACTAAAGTTATATTAAAGAGAGAGAGAGAGAGAGATCATTCTACCTTTTTCTTGGGCTGGGAGGTGGGCTTGGGGTCGGCCTTCTTAGGGGTGGCGGGCTTGGGGGCAGTGGCCGGGGCCTTAGGAGCGGCGGCAGCCTTAGGGGGATCCTGCTTGGCCTGGCCAGGCAACTGGGTGCCAGAGCCGGGGGTTTCTCGGCTTTCAGGGAGGCCATATGTCTGTTAACCGCGGAGATGTTTAGAGAGTTTTTGAGCTTGTTAGGAGTTGGTGTGGTTGTTACTGGCTTTGGTTGGCCCCCGATTGTAAGGTCTGTGGAATAAAGTTGATATTTATAGGCTCGTGTAAAGGTTGTTTCGATAGGGGACTCCAACAATTTTCAAAGTTAAGAAAATGGAGGGAATAAAGTTAGATCAATTATAATTGTCATATAACGCAAGATCGTTTACGAAATTCAATAAAGAATGCTTATATGATAAATTAGTAGGAAAAAGTGATTATGGATCCCAACATCCTGCTCGTGATCGGATTGTAGTGCTCGTGCCCGTATCTACCTCATGTGTATCATGATCTAGGAACTGCTCCTCTCCAGCCATGGAAGTTTTGCGGTGGCACCGGCTATTCCTCCATTTGATATCTTTGAGCAATGGACAAGTGGGAGTTGTTCGAGTTTCCAGCCAATACAAAAACAATAAACACGCAAAAGTCAGACGACATCGTGCTATCACATAAGACTACCAAATATGATTTGTCTAACCATTTCCAGAATGCTTGTCGCAGAGTTTCGATGCCTTCCGCACTAATGCACAGGCCAGTAGTTTGACGATGATGAAAATGCAAACGGATCGATTCCAACGCCATCGAAATTTAGACAAGTCATTTTTTAAGTTAATGTTTTTATGGGAACAAAATTGGGCAAAACTAAATCATCTAACAAACTAATTTTTTGACAAAACAAAATTTTTCATGATAGTTTTTGATAATATCGTATATTTTGACCTTTAGAAATTGAGGTTGTGACGTATCGTGCACCACAACAATATTTGTGATCAATGACCGAGTATGAACATAATAATTAAAATTAATGGTGATTAATTTTTTTTTAGACGAAGGGATCTAAAAATATTGCTAATCATGTCTAGCGACCGTTAATAAAGTCAAATTCATTTTAGAGAGTACTACCAATCGTGTTTCGTTAGTGTTAAATTTAACCTAAGCTTAATCACATGCTATTTAGATTTGATAGTTAAATAAATATTAACTAAAACAAGTTGGTTTGCGTAACGGTTCTGAAATTAGCCAATTTTTATTATTTAAACAAAAGGGATTTATCGAATATTTGTGCTGAGGTAATTCGCAATTTGGGGATTTATAAACAAGGTCGCGCAGGTATTAAATACTAATCGAATTTATTACTTCGCATAGGCAAGCGTAAGATGTAGTGACTGTTAGCCACACGAGATGATGGTGATTTGATTCATTTTTTTTGCGTTGTTCGTTCTTTGGATGGTTCATTGTATCTACTCCTTCATATTAAGAGGACAGATCTTATTAACATTTATCAGCGAAAAACGACATTTTTTCTTAACAAACTCGCCAAAAAAACCCAAGTCGGCAATTAATATGTGCCTCGCTATCAAGTTGCGCGGAGAAATCTCAAAGACAAAATGGCCTTTTTTCTAACTATTTGTCCCGCTTTGTTTACTGAAGAAAGAATAAATACGATCCAGGTAACCCGGGAAGAAATCTCAAAAGAAAAAGAGTTCTCGAAACTTTTACGAGTCTTGTCTGATAAAACTATATTGCACATGGGGTTTCTTGTGTATATTGATAGCTTTTTCTGTTATAAGAGAAGATCATATGCAAACCAACGTGAATGAAATCAAGTTAAAAAGGCTTAGTAATAACACATATATTTCATGAGCTTTTTTAGTTTCGCTTTCTCAATGAATTTATCTTAACTAAATTTAATGGCTTTCTATTTATGTACTTAGTAATGTACTGCTCCTTTCTAGTTCCAAGTAATATATCGTTCTTTGTCTGTGTCCTGTCGGCCCCCAAGGGATCTTAAGTTTTGCGCTTTTGCAGAGGGCATGGGCTCCTACTCGAAGTTATAGCGGCCGGGATTAGTCGCAAACTTGGGACGTTTCATTAGATGGGATTTGTTTAGAGTTAATCGAAATTAGACAAGTTGCCGACTGCCGCGTTGAATCCCTTTTGTTAACCAAATAGAGGGTTAGAAGCGGAGCACAGGAGGCTAAGAGTCAAAGTCCTCCATCCATTCCATTTCTTTAACTTTTGTTTACATTGTCAAAAGTTTTTACAGGTGGAGTTCGGTTCTCTTACTTTATTTAAGTTAAGTGATTTTATGGTGCTAAGCGTCTTCTTACCAAACACTTTTGTCGTGTGATTTACGATTATGAATATAAAATATTTTACATAAAGCCGTAATGTTTGGGTTTGTCGTGAAAATGGGAGGGTTATAAATGGCAAAAAGATGCCACCAAAGAGTAGAGTTAGTTACTCGCAACTACTACTACTAGTCATCAAAAATTAATTACGGGTTCACTCTCTGCTATTACGATATTATTCACTTGCCTCATGGTTTCTTTTTTTGTCCAGGGAGCAGCGGTGGCTAAGACCAACGAAACCAACCGAGCTGCGTTGCTCGAGTTCAGGGGCCTCATACCCGATGACCCCGATGGTGTGTTCACCTCGTGGAATGACACCGTCCACTTCTGTCGTTGGCCTGGCATCACTTGCAGCAGGAGACGTCCCCACGTCACCAAATTAGAGCTCCCAGGCTACAAACTGGGGGGCTCCTTGTCTCCCTACATCGGGAATCTCAGCTTCCTCAGGATATTAGACCTCAACAACAATGCTTTTGCCAGCAAAATCCCCCCTGAAATCGGGAACTTGTGTCGGCTGGCATGGTTGGGCCTGGTTAATAACTCGTTTTCGGGTCAGCTCCCGGAGAACATCTCTGGTTGCACAAACCTACAAGAGATCCTTCTGGGGAACAACCAGCTTGTTGGGGAAATACCTCGTGGATTATCTGCTCTGTCGAAGCTTCGGGTCTTCCAAGTCAGCAAAAACAAAATCACCCGGAAGTTACCTGATTACTTCGGCAACTTCTCATCACTGGAGTTCATTGGCGGAATGTCAAATGGTTTCAGCGGCCCATCCCAGCATCTCTTGGGCGATTGCAAAGGTTGCGACGGATTCATCTCGCAGGAAACTTTTTTTCTGGTACGGTACCCTCCTCGATCTTCAACATCACCTCTCTGATTATCATACAGCTCTCAGTCAACAAACTCCAGGGAGTTCTCCCTCTGGATATCGGAATCACTCTTCCCAATCTCCAGGAGTTTTATTTCTCTTTTAATCAGTTGCCGGACCTATTCCCCCTTCAATAGAAAACGCGACAAACTTATTGGGCCTACAGTTGTCCTGGAACAATTTCACCAGATCGGTACCTGATCTCAAAAATCTCAATCAGTTGAGGTGGCTTCTAATTGGTGGCATCAATTGGGAAACAGCACGTCGGGGGACTTGAAATTCATCGAGTCACTCAATTCCACCGGGCTATGGGTTCTGGTTTTCAGCGGAAACAATTTCGGAGGTATGTTGCCTCGGTCTATTGGGAATTTATCTTCTAACTTGAACAAGTTGTGATTCTGGTCCAATCAGCTGACGGGGACCCTCCCTTCAAGCATCGGGAATCTTCACAACCTGGAAGATCTACGTATCGGCTGGAACTCGTTGAATGGTATGCTCCCAAAGGAAATCGGTAACCTCCACAAGTTGAAGATCCTACAAGCAACTTACAACAAATTCATCGGGGAAATCCCATCATCTCTTGGAAATTTGACTATGTTGACGAAACTGTGGTTGATGGGGAGCAGATTCAGTGGGAGTATTCCCGCAAGCCTCGGAAATTGCCAAAACTTGATCTCTTTGGATCTATCTGAAAACAACCTGAGTGGGACTATACCATCGCAAGTCTTGGGTATTTCTTCCTTATCATACTTTCTTGATTTATCTCAGAATAAATTAACAGGCACACTGCCGGATGAAGTCGGCAATCTGAAGAACTTAGCAATATTAGCCGTGCACGGGAACCGGTTGTCTGGCCCAGTCCCGAAAACTCTCGGTGGATGCACCAGCTTGGTGTTATTAGACATTGGGAATAATATGTTTGAAGGCAACATCACCCCGTTTCTATCTCCTCTGAAAGGACTTCAACAACTAGACTTATCACATAATAACTTCTCTGGCCGGGTACCGAAATTCTTAGGAGACTTCCAGCTCACATACCTCAATCTGTCTTTCAACCATTTCGAGGGCGAAGTTCCGAGTAAAGGAGTCTTCCTAAATGCCACAGGGATCTCTGTCACGGGAAATTACAAACTCTGTGGCGGGATTCCATCATTGAACTTACCAAGATGTCCTACATCCAAACGGAAACACGGAAGGAAAACCATGTTGAAGATCATCATCGCGGTAGCCGGTGGGATTGCTTTCCTGTTTGTTGTGCTTTTGTTGATTGCATCGCGTCGTTGCATGGACAGAAAAAGAAGGAGGAACGTAAAGTCGCACTCTGGGTTGGTTCCTAAAAGCCCTTTTCCACAAATTTCCTACGAGGATATACTCGTGGCTACCGGTGGGCTTAATCAAGATAACTTGATCGGTGAGGGCGGTTTTGGTTCCGTGTATAAGGGGATCCTTGGTAATTCTGATAATGTCGTAGCCATTAAGGTTCTCGACCTCCGAAATCGAGCAGCTTCGAAAAGTTTTATGGCAGAGTGTGAGGTATGAAAGAAAATCAGACACCGAAATCTCGTTAAGATTTCAACTGTTTGTTCGACCATCGACTTTCGAGGTAATGATTTTAAGGCGCTTGTGTATGAGTACATGGAAAACGGAAGCCTGGAAGACTGGCTGCATCCTAAAATCATATCGGAGGGTGAGCGCTTGAAGTTAAGTTTAAGGCATAGGCTGAGTATTGCTATGGACATTGCAAGTGCTGTGGAGTATCTGCATCAGGAGTGTGACGTGCCGGTGATTCACTGTGATTTGAAGCCGAGCAATGTCCTCTGGGATGGGGAGATGACGACAAAGGCCAGTGATTTCGGCCTCACGAGAATTCTCTTTGCCGATGATGTTGTTGTGCAAGTAAGCTCGACAGGAGTGAGAGGGACAGTCGGCTACAGCCCTCCAGGTGCGTGAATTTTTATGTAAATGTGGTTTTAGATATTTGTCAGCTCGTACTCAGTAATATTGGCCGTTTAACGAGAAATCTTGTAGAGTACGGAATGGGAAGGCAAGTGTCGAGGGAAGGCGATGTTTACAGTTTTGGAATTCTTCTGCTGGAGTTGTTTACGGGAAAGAAGCCGACCGACGACATGTTCCAGGATGCTTGGAACATCCGAAGCCACTGCGACGCGGCGTTGCCGGAAAGAGCTGGAGAAGTAGAAGACCCTTGTCTGTTTCTAAATGAGTTTGGAGTAGGATGGAGCGCCCGTGCTCCGCGAAGGATTCTAGAATGTCTGGCAAAGGTGTTCGAAATTGGAGTCGCGTGTTGTAGCGAGTCGCCGGGAGAAACGATGGACATCCATGTGGCTGCAACAAAAGTACGATCCCTCAAATCTCTGGCGGGCTGAAGTTCCGAATCCCGAATACCTCTTAGGTGTTGTCGTTTGAGATTCGAGCTGGAAATATCCCAGACAGTTTTAGATATCCAAATTGTCATGTACACAAGAACACTGTTGCAAACATGGCTCCCATATACTTTGATATTTAAGAAATTTAATAAAAAAATGCAAATTATATTTTGCAAAGTGTTTGGAAAGTAATTAGTTTTGTATACATTCATAATCATCTTAAAAGTGATGATGAAAAATATAACTAAAATAAAAGTTTTTATTGAATCAATCAACTCATTGTTTGGAAACACCAATTTAAAGAATGATACGTTTGACTTAATGTATATTTGATATTATATTAAAATATATAATATACACGCTGTTGTTATGCCCGGAGCCGGAAAGGTTGGGGAGCGGGAGACCGAGAAGAATAGCTTTATTTTTTTTTTAAATTAAAATTTTCTGATTGTTACGTGTGTTTTTTTAGATTTTCTGATTTTTTTTGTGATTTTTATTATTTTTCCCTATTTTCAGTCATTTTCGATGATTTTTAGTTATTTTTGATGATTTTTAGTGATTTTATTAATTTTTAGGAAAAATTGGGTTATAACGTTTATACACTATTATAAGGAGAAGAATAGCTTTATTATTATTAATTAATTAAATTTCTCTTATTTTTACGTGAATTTTTTAGATTTTTTAATTTTTGGTGATTTTTATTATTTTTCATATTTTCGGCGATTTTTGATAACTTCTTGTGATTTTTTATGATTTTTAGTAATTTTATTAGATGGGATTAGTCGCGGCCGGGATTAGTCGCAAACTTGGCGGGTTTCATTAGATGGGATTTGTTTAGAGTTAATCGAAATTAGACAAGTTGCCGACTGCCGCGTTGAATGCTTTTTGTTAACCAAATAGAGGGTTAGAAGCGGAGCGCAGGAGGCAAAGAGTCAAAGTCCTCCATCCATTCCATTGCTTAACTTTTTTTACATTGTCAAAAGTTTTACAGGTGGAGTTCGGTTCTTTTACTTTATTTAGGTTAAATGATTTTATGGTGCTGGCGTCTTCTTACCAAACACTTTTATCGTGTGATTTACGATTAAGGCTGTTAAAATTCGAACATGAGTAAAATGTTCTCCAGCGGATTGTTATATAAAGGCCAAAGTGGAGAGTTAGTCACTACTTACTAGTAGTAGTTATTACGAAAATAATTATGGGCTCATGCCATGCTTTTATGATATTATTATTCACAAGTCTCCCCAGTGTTTCGATTGTTGTCCAGGGAGCAGCAGTGGTTAAGGGCAACGACACCGACCGTGCTGCGCTGCTCGAGTTCAGGGGCCGGATACCCTACGACCCCGACGGGGTATTCACCTCATGGAATGACACCGTCCACTTCTGTCATTGGCCTGGCATAACTTGCAGCAGGAGACGTCCCCGTGTTACCGAATTGGTGCTCTCAGACTCCAGGCTTGGTGGCTCCTTGTCACCCTACATTGGGAATCTCAGCTTCCTCAGGATATTAAACCTCAACAACAACGGTTTTGCCGGAGAAAATCCCCCATAAATTGGGAACTTGTGTCGGTTGACGCAGTTGCTCATGGATAATAACTCGTTCTCGGGTCAGCTCCCGGAGAACATCTCGGGCTGCACAACCCTACGAGTGATCTGGCTAGGAAACAGCAACCATGTTGGAGAAATACCTCGTGGATTATCCACTCTGTCGGAGCTTTGAGACTTCCTAGTCCACAAAAACCAATTCACAGGGAAGTTCCCTGCTTTCTTCAGCAACTTCTCCGCTCTGGAGTTCATTGGTGGAATGCAATGTAACGACCCGGACTTTCGGGAAATTAAAATGTATTACTTTAGCTATCGAGTTGACTGGAAATAGAACTTTTGACCGAGTCAAAATCTGACGTGGCGCGATGGTTTAATACTTTCGTTGTCAGCTGACGTTAATGACGAATATTATCGGAACTCAAATTCGATTTCGTGTGAATACGTCACGCGGGAAAGGGGACGCCTGGACCCAAACGAAATCGGGTTTGAGTCGCGATAAGATTCGTATAACGCCGCGGATTTTGATTAGGCTTAAGTTTGGTTAGTTAAATTGCATTAGTCGAATGAAGGCTTAAGACAAGTAGTGGACCGTGTCGGCACATAGGACAACTGAAATCTACAAATCGGATAGGATATAAGGATTTGGGAATTTAAAAGAGTTTCCCTGACCGTATGAATCATATCGGGTGAGGATTTCACTGATAGGCCATGGGTGATTGATGGGGAAAAGGATAAGAAAAATAATGATAATAAAGATAAAAAGGAAAGGAAGAAACATCGGGGGGAGGGGGGAGAGAACGAAAGGGTCGGGGGAAGAGGACACTGTGGAGGGTTTCGTTCGCGGGGTCGCTCAGTGGGTTCCAAGCAAAGGGATCTGGCCAGCAGATTCGAAGGCCACTACGAGGGACCCGAGGTGAGGTTGGCTGCACGAAGAGTGAACGGATCAATAAAGAACGAACTGTACGTCCTTCCTCCCTTTTCCCCTGCCCTGTCATGAATGTTTGTTCTGTTGCGTGGATACGTTGTGGGTCCTGAAGTGAGATCGGGGGAAAGGTCAGGTGTGAGATGGAGCGGGAGTCGTCGCTATACCATTGGATCCGTTAGTACGCCTGCCCTAATAAGTAGGGTGAATAAGTTGGGGAATAGTCGCCGGAATTAAGCGTACGCTTACCGACCGTTAATAAATAGATGGGGTTGGCTGGAAATGAAAGTGGACTGCTGGAATGCTGGAGCTTTAGCTCTCGCCAGCTGTGGTTGATCAAATGTGATGAACGGCTACTAGGTAGCCAGACGAGACTGTTCAAGTTGAGTTGAAGTGGAAAAATTGAGTGAACTTCTTAATTATAAACTGTTTTCGGGGCTGCTCACTGGAAATGCGGTATTGTGTGTCATGATAACGAGAACGTGAGCTTTACAATGTCCCGATTGCTTTGACCGAGTGTATTATACAGTATGCAGACTTAACACCACTTGACCTTAGTTGCCTTGAGATAGTGTGTATGAATTGGCTATGAGAATTTGGAAAACTGGGATACAAATGTGGCGTTGGAAATTAATTGAAATCTATGCAGTGAGCACCTTACTATACGGCTTGGTTGAATACAAGGGCTAATTGGTGGCGATTGGGGACTGTGAGTTGGTGGCAGCCTAACAAAAGTAAAGGAGACGTCCCGTAGGATGGGTTCAGTTACGTTCATAGTTATGAATGGTGGCTGGGGTCCTGCTAGACTCGAACAGGCTTTATAAAAGAAATATTAATAGTAATAATAAAAGGTTGGTAGCCGTTCCAGTCGGGTTCAGTCGTACTGAAACTTATCTATTGATCGAACAATCAAGTTATGTGGCTGCCCATTGAGATGAGAGATAGATGCCGTGCTCCTGCTGTTCAATCTTCTGCCGTGCATATACGTTTGAGCTTAATGTAAACGGGACGCCAATGAGCGTTGCTATGTGTTATGATGTTACCCGACCGTGTGTCGGAGGAGTGCGGGGAGGTAACGACCACTCGCGGTTGTGCCTGCTGCCGATACCCGGGCGCTCCCGGAGGAGTGGGTGGAGACGCACTACGGTGGTCCTGGCACCAAACGAAGTGTTGAAATACGAGGGACGAGAGAATGAGGGAGTCGTTTGAGAGTTGTGAGCGTTACTGGGTTTTGTCTACGATTTCGTTTATATATATATTGTTGTGTAGTATGTTGATTTAACGATTATAATGTTGTATGTTATATAATACGTATGCATATAACCGTTTTCAAGAAAACATGCTAAGAAGTGCCTAGGAGTCTCATGTCTTACACATGTGCATGGGTGGGGCGTACTCGGCGATTTATCGCTGACCCCAATAGGGGAATTATTTTTAGTATGACGCAGGGTTAAGATGATAAAGAGGACACGTGGCACAGATTCGAGAAACATGGCGGTATATATTGCCACGGTGGAGGTAAAGTTTGTCGCTTCCGCAGTTTGACCGTCAAGTGATAGTAAATCACTCTGATGAAAATGTGAAAATTTTGTAGGTCGTTTAATGCAAAATGGTTTCAGCGGCCCCATCCAGCATCTCTTGGGCGATTGCGAAGGTTGCAATGGATTAGTCTCGGACAAAACTACTTTTCCGGTAGGATACCCGTCTCGATTTTCAACATAACCACTCTGATGGTAATAGGGTTCCCGATTAACAAACTCCTGGGAGGCTCCCTCTGGATCTCGGAATCACTCTTCCCAATCTCCAGTTCTTCAATTTTGCTGGTAATCAGTTGACCGGACCTATTCCTCCTTCAATTGCGAACGCGACAATCTTACAGAGCCTACAGTTGTCCCAGAACAAATTCAGCGGGTCGGTGCCTGACCTCAAAAATCTCAATCAGTTGGGGTGGCTTGGTATTGGCGTTAACCAGTTGGGCATTATTACCAACTAATTCCCTGGCCTAATAGTGGGGCTATTACGTTTGGATAAAATAGTGAGACTTTATAAAAGTCCTTTATAAAATTATTCACAAATAATTATTTAAAAAATTTCTTTTGTTGTAGATGTCGACAAACCTATCGCTGCGAAGTATTTTGGAGAAAGAAAGTATCCTCCAAGGACCAAACTACCTGGACCGGTATCGAAAGCTCAAGATTGTACTGAAACAAGAAAGAAAGTTTCATGTACTAGATTCTGAGCTACCAGCAGTGCCCAATGCAGATACTTTAGAAGCAGATCGAATCATTTATGATCACTATGTGGAAGATGCTATTGATGTGCAATGTCTTATGCTATTGCAATGTCTTCAAAGTTGCAGAAGCAGCATGAAAATATAAGCGCTAGGGAGATTGATAACCATTTGTGCGAGCTCTTCTAAGAAAGTGCCCGGACTGAGAGATTTGAAATCTCTCGAGCGCTTTTCGGGATGAAATTTCAGGAAGATAACCCTGTCGGGCCTCATGTACTCAAGATGATAGAGTACATAGAGAAGCTCGCAAGTTTGGGCTTCAAGATGGACACTCTTGGCTGTTGATGCCATTTTGTGTTCCCTGCTTTCATCGTTCGCTCCGTTCGTGATGAACTTTAATATGAACAATATGGAGAAGAGTCTTGCCGATCTGTTGACCATGCTCAAGACACCAGATAAAGATATGAAACAGAAAACTGTTTCAAATGCAATGTTGGTGAGAAATACCAACAAGAGAATGAGCAAAGGGAAGTTCAACCCCAAGGTCAAGAAATTAAAGATATTATAATAATTAATTATTATGTTATTATATTATTATATCATTTTATTATTTACAAGTCCACGTGAGTTAAGGCTATTTGGCTAATTGAAACAATTGCTACGTTGGGTGAGCTAGCTTAGGTACGTGCTATTAGGAAATTAAAATATAATTGTTTATTACAACTGATTTGACAATGGCGGTACCTCTTGGGTAAAGAAAACCCACGTTATATAAGTTTGTCGTGTGATTGAATTGTGGAATTGGATAGAGAGAAATATAGATAGACAGGAAATAGGCAGAGAGAAGATCGACCGGTGGGTGTTTTTCCGGCCAAGAAAGAAAAAGAAAAACTATTCGGCCACAGAAGCAACATATATACAGCCGAGGCTTCCGAAAGAAACATAGAGTGAAGAACTCCAAGGGCTAGCACCAAAAGGAGTTTGAAGTTGTTTGTGTCTCGTGTGCGTGGATACTTCTAGAGGAGTTATGTTTTGGGACTCTTGAAGCTCGCATTCGCAATAACGAGGTATGTTTTATTTAACGTTATTGTTCGATTTATACGTATCACATAGATCCGGGTTAGATTTCGAATTCGAAATGAGCTTCCGCTGCGCCCGGTGAAACTCAACATATGCTCCCAAAGGAAATCGGTAATCTCCACAAGTTGAAGACCTTACAAGCACAGAACAACGAATAATTCAGAGAAATCCCATCTTCTATTGGAAATTTGACTATGTTGACACAACTGAGGTTGGCGCGGAACGGATTCAGCGGGAGATTCCCATGAGCCTAGGAAAATGTCAAAACTTGATCTGTTTGGATATTTCAATGAACAACCTGAGTGGAACGATACCAGCACAAATCTTGGGTATTCCATCCTTATCATTATTTCTCGATTTATCTCAGAACATACTAACCGGCACATTGCCAGAGAAAGTCGGCAATCTAAAGAACCTAGCAATATTAGACGTGCACGGGAACAGACTGTCTGGACAAGTTCCAAACACTCTCGGTGGATACACCAGCTTGGTGTTGTTGCACATTGGGAATAATCTGTTCGAAGGCAACGTCACCACGTTTCTATCTCCTCTGAAAGGACTTCAACATCTAGACTTATCACGAAATAACTTCTCCGGCTGGATCCCGAAATTCTTAGGAGACTTCCAACTCGCATACCTTAACCTATCTTTCAACCGTATCGAGGGAGAAGTTCCGAATAAAGGAGTCTTCCTAAATGCCACAGGGATCTCTGTCATGGGAAATTACAAACTGTGTGGCGGGATTCCAGCATTGAACTTACCAAGATGTCCTACATCGAAACGGAACCACGGAAGAAAAACCTTGTTGAAGATCATCATTGCGGTCGCCGATGGGATTGCTTTCCTGTTTGTTCTGCTTTTGTTGATTGCATCACCTCGTTGCAAGGACATAAAAAGAAGAAGAAACGTAAAGTCCCAGACTGGGTTGGTTCCCAAAAGCCATTTTCCACAAATTTCGTATGAGGATATAATTGGGGCGATCGATGGGCTCAATCAAGATAACTTGATCGGTGCTGGTGGTTTTGGTTCCGTGGATAAGGGCATCCTTTGTAATTCTGATAATGTTGTAGCCATTAAGGTTCTCGACCTCCGAAATCGAGTTGCTTCGAAATGTTTTATGGCAGAGTGTGAGGTATTAATGAAGATAAGACACCGAAATCTCGTTAAGATTTCTACTGTCTGCTCGACCATCGACTTTTGAGGTAATGATTTTAAGGCGCTTGTGTATGAGTACATGGAAAAAAGAAGCCTGGAAGATTGGTTGCATCCTGAAGGTATATCCGGGGGAGTGCGCCTGAAGTTAAGTTTAAGGCATAGGCTGAGTATTGCCATGGACATTGCATGTGCCGTGGAGTATCTACATCGCGAGTGTGATATAACGGTAATTCAATGCGATTTGAAGCCAAGCAATGTCCTCCTGGATGCGGAGAAGACAGCAAAGGTCGGTGATTTCGGACTCACGAGAATTCTCTCTGCCGATGATGTCGTTGGGCAATTAAGCTCGACAGGAGTGAGAGGGACAGTCGGCTACAGCCCTCCAGGTGCATGAATTTTTTTATAAATGTAGTTTTGGATATTTGTTAGCTCGTACTCAGTAATATAGGCCGTTTAACGTGAAATGTCGTAGAGTACAGAATGGAAAGGCAAGTGTTGAGGGAAGGCGATGTTTACAGTTTTGGAATTCTTCTGCTGGAGATGTTTTCGGGAAAGAAGTCGACCGACGACATGTTCCAGGATGCTTGGAACATCCGAAGCCACTGCGAGGCCGCGTTGCCAGATAGAGCGGGAGAAGTAGCAGACCCTTGCCTGTTTTTAAATGAGTTTGGAGTAGGAACGAGCACCCGTGCTCCGCGAAGGATTCTAGAATGTCTGGCGAAGGTGTTCAAAATCGGAGTCGCGTGTTGTAGCGAGTGTCCTGGAGAAAGGATGGACATCCGCGTGGCCGCAGCAAAACTACGATCCCTCAAATCTCTGGTGGGCTCTAGCTCCGTCGTTGAGATTCGAACTTGAAATATCTAAAATGAATCCTCAGTATCCCAAACAGCTTTGTAGGTTTGCTGGTGGTAGCTGAAATAGCACGACTCCAATTGTTATGTATTTGCCACCCTGAATGAAGAATCATATGATCCTCTGTCAAATCTTGCGTGTTTGTTCATCAAATTGATTTCCGTCGTTCTTTTTTTTTACGACTTTGGCAATCATATAGTTGTGTTCGTTTTAAGATCATTTGTTTGACGTTCGTCGTAAAAGTAAGCCAACGAATGTCAGAACTTGAAATCAAACCGTTCATGGCCAGCCTCTATGGTCATATATTATGGACGTAAATATCATCGCCCCCAGCCCACAACCCAAACTCAACGGATATGATACCCTCCCTCCCTTGGCATATAGCCCAATCAATCCCTAAGGGCACGGCAGTCCCAGTCAATCTTCGTCGTCTGCTTCTCAAACATTTTCACAACTTTCACACCGGAAGTAAGTTGTTGTAAAACAGAACTTGTCAAATGGACTTCAAAATAAATTTCAAAAACACAAAGAATTTTATAGTGGTTCGGTGAATGCACCTACGTCCACTTTCAGTTGATTTCACTAATAATTTGAAATAGTGATTACAGTGCAGAAGGTTGAACCATCTGTGGTATAAAAAAATAATTTCTTTAACCACGGGGTGGTTAGACTGCTTAACCAGTGTAAGAAACTCTCTTGCTGAGTTTAAGATGATTATAGGTCGAATCACAAGGAAATCAACCAGACTTGCACGGGTACACAACCTTGGCTGGAAGCTTCAGCCTTCTGCAACGCTGTAGCGGACTGTCCCTTATGTGGATCAGCGAATAGATTCGATGACGCTTTCTCCAGGTGTTTGGACGCCTCTGATGTGCTGCTCTTTTTGTATTTTTGGTTTAATTTGCAAAACAAATAAAGATAATCCGTCTATGGTAGGTTGCAGCCCCTCACCACTTACGCCTGGTACAGAACCTTCTATTGGACTAGCGATACGCCCACCCGGCGTTACGAACAGCTTCCCCGGCCAAGTCCTTCAGATCTGTAACCACCGACACCAACGGAGTTGCTCCACCAAAGCACACGTGCTGCAAACACATAGACAACAAAATAATCAACTACAGAAGGTTATGCCTGCTACGGACTCTTTCTCTCCGACTAACTCTATACGCCGACCTGCCAACCAGAGACCCTTCTCCGCAGGCCCTGTTGCACGCAATCCGATGTTATGGATAGTGTTCCGGTCGAGTCCCTCGGATCCGTATTCATTGACGTCACCGGAGCAGCTTCAACCCGCTCAACCTGTTATAGTCACCTCCTGCAAGAACACTCGCCTGGAGAATTCATCCTGCACACTCACACACACGTTAAAGCACAAAAACGTTGTTGAAATGTCAAGACTTATTTTTGTGTTTTCTCTCTTATAAAGTAGTTCATACATTCTATTATTAAGGAAATTTATTCTTCTAAAAATAAATGACGACTAGATTCATTTCCATAGTGTATAAACATTTGGGAACAATCTTTAATTGATTTCACATCATCCAATCACAAGATATCTCCTTACAAAAGGTTGAAACCAGATTTAGCAACCTTCTACAGTTGGAAAGAAAAAAATATTTTATTTCCAACCTGAAAAATTTGATCATGGACACGTGTATTTATCCGTTGGCCACTACCCAAAATTAATTTTGTATTAATTGGACGTTCTAATTCCCAGATAGAACCCTATAGAAGGTTCGATCAGACAGTGCCTTAACCTTCCATTCAGGGAAATAATCAATGATTTATTCCCAAAATTAATTGATTCATTCTAGAGAAGTTAATCATTCTATCTGGACGAAATTCATGTGATTTGAGTGTTTGGTAAATGTTTTTTATTCACATAATCTCCTTATCGAAGGTCAATAAGAAATTTCCAACTTTAACAATATAATTTCCGTAAATAAAAGGATTATATTATTTTCGACTTTTATGGTTTGTCTTACCAGATAAATAATTTAATATTAGTTCAAGAAATATTCCCCTTTTGAATTAATAATTAAGATAATCAATAATTAATTAATAATTAATTAATTATTAAAATATCTATTTATGGAAAATATTTTCTAATCATGCCATTTGATTCTAAAACGATCATTGGGGGATAAAAAATAGGCTCATTTATCAAAAATATCCCAAAGTTACAAAGAATTTTCCTATCTATCCCGAAGTTTATGAAATATCTCTGAGTAGCCTAAACTTTAGACCTGCTTCAGAAATACCCAATCAAAATCTGTTGATTAGATTTTCGGAATGGCTGGAGAAGGAAAATCTTCGGGAAATCCTTCTGGAACTCCATCACGACTGGAGTTTGTTCCAGAGTCTAGACTGTCTCCTTTTGGGATTAGCAAGAGTATAAATGATATTTTAACTCAGCTAACCATTCAAGGGAGTACTGAAACGTTAGAAAGCCGAAACCAAATGGCAAAGGAAGTAGGCTCTATTGTTAATAACATGCTAGATTCTTGGGAAAGAGAAAGAGGTTTAAAGAGGCCTGAAGCCGAGGCTACCTCTGGGCTGGAAAGTACTATAGGAAATCCAGTCGAAAAATTGAATCTGGGAGGAAGAAATTCTAAACAGAATCAAGGCAAAAGTGTGGATGAAATGTATAAGGAGTCAGTAGCTCCTTACATTTTAGACTCACAAAAGCGAAGTGCAAACTTGAACTCTCAAAGTGGAGAGTTGGCAAAAGACTTAAGGAAAGCCTTAGGTCTGGCCAAGGCCTCAGGGCTAGATTAGAGTTGAAAGATCCCGGAACCATTATAAGAGCCAGAAACATTACGTATACGGCTGAGATGGTTGAGGAGTTTGACAAACAAATTCCTGAGTTGCTTGGGAAAGGCTTGATTAGGGACAGTTACAGTCCACATTCTAGTCCTGCCTTTATGGTTATAAATCATGCCGAGCAGGTGCGAGGTAAAGCACGAATGGTTATAGATTATCGTCAGCTTAACAAAGCTACAAAAGACGATGGCTATAAGATTCCCACTGCGGGAGATTTAATTGATAGGATAAGTTTGAGCCAACCAAAGTTCTTCTCTAAATTTGACTTGAAAAGTGGATACTGGCAAGTCAAGATGGAGGAAGAGTCGGTTCCTCTAACTGCCTTCAATGCTCCGCAAGGAATGTTTGAATGGCTGGTAATGCCGTTCGGCCTGAAAAATGCTCCAAGCGTATTTCAGCGCAAAATGGATAATGCTTTCAAGCAAGTCCGAAAATTTTGTGCGGTCTATATTGACGATGTGCTAATCTACAGTCAGACTGAATATGAACACATGAGACACCTTGATGAGGTGACTGATGTCTTCCGGCGAGAGGGCATGATTCTATCAGAGAAAAAGATAGAATGGTTTAGGAAATCAGTTAATTTTCTAGGCATGGAGATTGAGCAGGGAAAAATTAAACTGCAAAATCATATTGCTGAGAAAATAAATAATTTTCCTGACAGACTTGAGGATAGAAAGCAAGTCCAGAGATTCTGTGGATGCGCTAACTATGCAAGAAAGTTTGTGAAAGATCTTTCCAGAGATTTAAGTAGGATTGCGAAGAAAACCTCTTCTAGAAATCCTTGGAAATGGGAAGATGAAGATACTCAATCCATTAGAAAGATTAAAGCAAAGGTGAAAAATTTGCCACAACTTGCTCTACCTTCTGATAAGGATGAGTTAGTCTTGGAAGTTGATGCTTCTGAAGAATATTGGGGAGCAGTCCTCAAAATTAGAGGACGAAAACCAGAACCAGTATGCAAATACTGGTCGGGAAGCTTCAAGGGGTACGAATTAAGATACCCGATACATGAAAAGGAAGTATTAGCCTTAAAATACGGAATAAAGGCTTTTTACATCTTTTTGGCACCAAAAGAATTTTTAGTGCGCTCTGACTCGACCTATGTAAAAAGGTTTATGAGTCTGAACCTTAAAGTAGCTAGGCAAACTAGACTCTTAAGGTTGCAAGAACAATTAAGCTATTATAAATATGAGGTCGAATACATTAAGTCCGACCACAACATAATAGCTGACTCTCTCTCTAGAGAACTTGCAAACACCTCTCTTTCTAAAAACTCTGCAGATGGATCCTGCTGCAAAGAGAAAGATATGCTGGGGATGCAAGAAGGAGGGACATTCCCGAAAGGTATGTCCTAATAAAGGAGATAGTGAGCATAGTGATGCTGGTTCCATTTCAGGAACGAAGGCAGCAGTTCTCTGCTGGCAGTGTAAGCAACTAGGACATCGTTCTTACGAATGTCCCAAGAAGCTGAAAACTGCGGATTCCCAGAAGGGAAAGGCTGAACTTAAGGAGAAAGCAAAAGCTGACTCCAAGAGTAAGGCGAAACCAGATCTCCAGAAGGAGATGGCTAATCCCAAAGATTTGAGGGAAAAGCGAAGGTTGTATCCCAGAAGGGGATGGCTAAACCCAAAGAAAAGGCAAGAGCCAATTCTAAGGGGAAAGCGAGGTTTTCCCAGGAGGGAAAGATGGATCTGAAGGAGAAGAATAACACCAACTCTGGAAGAAACATGAAGGAAGATCTTCAAGAGAAGATGGTAGATCCGAAGGAGGAAAGCTCCAAAGGAAATGCGAAAGCGGCAGATCTGGGAGACAAGGCGAAAGCTGAGTCGCAGGAGAAAGCCAGGAAGAAGAGGAAAGCCAAGAGGCTTAGGTCTTCTGGTCCAAAGAGGGATGATTCTGTAGAAGAAGGTCCTAAGAAGGACGGTAAGGTTGAAGAACCTTGGTGGTCTCCTTTGACCATGGAGCAGTTTGATTACTGCCGAAACCACTTGGCCAAAGAGCAAAAAATTTCCATTAACCAAGCTGTGAAATCCTATAAGGCTTTGTTACAAAGCAGGGAGGAACAGAAAGAGAGGATGGAAATACAATATGCTGAGGAAGAGGCTAAGTTCAAGGCCATAATTGGCGAGCCAGTCCAAAAGGTAGACCCTGAACCAAGGGTAGAACCTGAGGAAGCGGCTGCAATGGAGTGTGAGCAATACTTCGACTTCGGAAGTGCTTACGCGGCATTGGAAGGAACTCTGGAGAAAAAAGAGGTCCTTGAGGAAGCAGTTCCTGTAGAAGACTCGGTCCAAGAGTCTGGTGATGGGGATCACGGTGGCAAAGGCCATGTTGGAGAAATCCAAGAGGATCTAGGAGGATCCTGGTTTTTTGATCAAGACTCATTCGAGGATGAATCCCTGAGTTGGGATGCATCTGTAGTCTGTGGAGGACTCATGGGTGGCATCAAACATGATGACAAACGCCAGATTGAGTATTTCGCGAAAAAGACGATTGAGTACATCAAAGACCTGGAGTATAAGCTATCGATTATGGCTTCAGGTGAGGAGGACCTGTCTCGAGTTGAGAAAGAAAGACAGCAGATATTCTCCACGACAATGTCTATAATACCAGGGGAAGTTAGAGATTATGACGTCCCAAAGGTAGTAGTGGACATGAGTGAATCCTCGCTTGAGGAGAACACTGTACTTCAACCGTATCTACACTGGATATCGGGGAAGTGGCCGTCTCTGAGAATTCACTCAGATATGGTGGGAGTAGCAGCACCCTACGTGTATGCTGGGTTTGTAGACATACTGGAAATCGACAGATCCGAACCAGGATGTATGGAACCCTTGCCTACGTTAGTAAGGTATGTACTCGGATGCCTAGGCTACGGACCAAAGTATGCCACGGCGTTGATTACTAGCACAATAATGGAGGAGGAAGACCATCCGCAGTATTGGAAGGTGATACTTCAAAATCTGCAAGTATGGGACATCCATCCATGTGAGAGTAGACGTCTGACGGAACCTCAACGACAGGACCTCGATCAGAGAGGTTTATGGCGAAAATACTACAAGGACAAAACTGTCCGAAAGGCCATAAAGGTTGAGTTCCTTAAAGATGTGCTGGAGCATGTGTTAACCCGCAAGGATGAATACTACGTGCTCTGTGATGGAATCATAACCGTCACGATTCTTCGGTCAGATCTAAGTCTCATAGACGAACAAGCAGGAGACCGAGGATGGCAGAGGATGCTCAACCTTCTAGATAGTTTCTGGAGGCGAGAGAACTCTGAGTTACACCTCCGAACCGACACCTTTGAGGTTTGGAGTAAGATTGCTGATTTCACAGATAAAACCTTAAATCAGCAGATCGAGCATGATGAGAGAACCCAACAAATCTCACAACGAATACTTGAAGCGGTTCATGACCCGCCTGGACTCTCGGAAAAAGAAGGAGTTGGCGAACCTTCAAGCGCCAACAATAACAAGGAAGGAATCTCCCAGGACAGCGCACCGATACAGACGGGAGACGACGACTGTATAAAGTTAGACTAAGACATTCTTGTCGGTCACTAGGACCTCACTAACTTTTGTAACAGTTTAGATTCCTTTTACTTTTGAGCTGGCAAACAGTGCATTGGCACCAGCTCCCTTGTGTATATATTCACAAGCCCTCTACCTCATTTGGGGAGGCAATCTGAATAGAGAATTTTCTCTCTAAAAAACTTTGAGCAAGAATTCTTTGATTGTCCTCCAGAAGAAAATCCTAGATGAAAAACTTCGACTTCAAATTCGAGTCGAAGTTGTCTCTGATTGTTTTTCGAAAAATACCTTAAGGAACCAAGAGTAAGGAGGTTAGAATTAATCAACATTGGTTAAAACTAACGGAAGGTCAGATCGAAAGATCAAGAACCTTGTAGGGAGTATAGCCTTGGGCTGAAACCTTGGATGAGGAGTGTCTATATAAGACCCTCGGTATAAGGGCATTGAAACGACACAGAAGAGCCTCTTCGGTTTGCGAATTAGTTCGCTAAATTCTCTAAGTTTGAGAATTGCGATACTCTTGGAGTTCTATTGTTGCGGAAGCTTGGTGAACCCTCCGAGCAACCTACTGAATTAAGGTATGATAAACTTTCCGCTGTGTAGTTTATGATAATCTTCGTGATCTAATAAGATTGTGAAGATTGGTGCAAGGCACGACGGTTGCGAAAGCACGAGTCTTATGACTGATTGTCCAAACCCCGAGCTCCTACATCTGGATCACGGTGTGGGCAAGGATTCTGCTACTGGACTCCTAAACACTGTAGTAGATCGATTGGCAAGTAATTCAGTGCAAATACAGCAGCTGACTGAACTTGTAGATAGCTATTCTAAGAAATTGGAAGAGCTGACTCTTTTACAGAGTGAATTCGAGGAATATTTCCTTGAAGGTAAATCCAATCTTGGGTTTGCGGCAAGTTCGAAATACTCAAACGAGTATTCGAGGTTGGCTGAACGCCGACGACATAGACAATTAAGAAAATTATCTTAAGTTCGGTCTTGTAATTCATTATTGGTATCAGAGCCGCTTAAGATAACAGGTTAATTGTCTGGGAGAATTTAATCGAGAAGATTAAATTTGAGTGGGGATAAATTTGAAACAAGGGAAAAGTTCAAGTTATAAGAAGATAAGTTTTAAACATCAGGGTAGATCGAAAAATTTGGGAAAAGTTGAGGGTAGATTTGATAATTACGACTCGAAAAATATTATCGTATATTTTTCTTTTATTAGAAAGCATATCTATGTTACAGGAGATTACGACTTCTGCAAAGTCGTAGCAGATCAAACCTATTGTTTGACTCATCATCAAAATCTTATCAACAATCTCCCCCTTTTGTATAATGACAAAACAGTATCAAACTCCCCCTAAGATAGAGGCGATAAGGGTTTGACACTTTATAGAAGGTTCAACGCGCTTTTACTTTTGCAAAGTGTAAAGTTTCTGTGTAAGCATATAACAGGGACAAGACGCCTGTATATTTAGCCCGACAGTAGTATTTACTTTTGCACTCCCAATAAAAATGAGTTGTGCTCAAAGTTTGCATACCCTTATAGAAGGTCAATATACCTTATAGTAAGTTTATCCTTCTATCCTGCTAAATATTAAAAGAATTCTTGTGGTCTTGAGAATTAAGATACGCTATATCTCTGTTTCTTTTACTGTACCATACCCACCCCGATTTGTGAGGATATCCATCCTGGAGGATATTTTTTTTTAAATAAAAAGAAGAAAAATCTAATTCATTGCAACAAACTTAACCAAACATACGACCCACCCATATGTTTTAGAAATTATTAATTTTAACTTAAAATTTTTGTATCTTTTTTGTTTAAAAAAAGCTTATCCTTTTAAAGATTCATCTCGTATTAATTTTTGGCCCATCAAAGGGGCCAGAAGTCAAAGTCACTAAGAATAAACAAAACGGAAAACAGTGAGAATCAAAAGGAAGTATTTTTCACGGTAATCTTGTTTTGACTCCAAAGTCAGTCTTCGCTTGTATACTTAGAAAAAGTCATGCAATGGGGCGAGATTTGTGGGATATAACAACAAGAAAGGAAGTGGACAGTCAGTGATGCGGGCCTAAAATAATTATGGCTTCCTGCTCTGTTTTCCTGATATTATTCACGTGTCTCATGTTTTGTCTCTCAGCGGCGGCTAAGACCAACGAAATCGACCGTGCTGCCTTGCTCAAGTTCAGGGGCCGCATACCCTGACGGCGTACTCCCCTCGTGGAATGACACCGTGCATTTCTGTCAATGGCCCGGCACAATTTGCAGCGTCACCGAATTGGTGCTCCCGGGATCCAAACAGTTAAATTGTCTTAGGATTTTCCTTTCCAAAATTGTTGTACATGGAAGAAAAGTGTAGTAATCTTGACTTTGGCATCCGGTTGTGCTCGTTGTAAGGAGGTTAGTGTACGTTCATTAAAGTCATTTGTTTGATGTTAGTTGTAAAAGTAAGCCAGTCAGGGTCGAAACTGAAAATCGAATTGGCAATCCGCGATGCCCCAAAAAATAATCATAAGGGATCAAATTGAACAATAGAAAATTTTAAAGTAGGTAAATTAAATTATTTTAATTTTTTATATTCAATTAAAAAAGTTAAATGTAAATTTATTATTTACATTTAATTTTTAATTCTTCATTCGCCGAGTAGCCTTACTCATACTATCCCTTGCTTCCGCAAACATCTCATGCTTATCTTGAGCGAACTGGTAAGTAGCCGGACAAGATCCTCCTGATCGTTATAGAGCAACGTCTTGAGGACACAAGGGCCGATGTCCTATGGCAAGTTCAAAGGGACTAAATCCCGTCGATGACAACCTGTGTATATTATAACAAAACTGAGCAGTATCAAGTAAATCCACCCAATTTCGCTGACTTGCCGTCACATAGTTTCGCCGATATTCCTCAAGAAAGGCATTCGCCCGCTCCGTCTGTCCATTGATCTGCGGATAGTTTGCAGTCGAAAACATCAACTCTGTACCCATCAAGTTAAAGAGACATGTCCAAAATCGACCAGTGAATCTCTATCACTCACAATGTCTGACGGCCACCTAAAGAACTTCACTACGTTCTTATAAAACAGTTTCGCGGTCACCTCCGTGGTACAAATATGGGGTGCTGCAATGAACACGGCATACTTTGAGAACCTATCAACGACAACCAATATTGAAGATAGGTCTCTGATCTTAAGAAATCCAAAAACGAAATTCATTGAAACTGACACCCAAGGTTTCTCCACAATCAGTAACGGTTGGAGCAAACCCACCTCCTTCCGCTTATCTGGTTTATGTTGTTGATACACCAAGCACGTCCGTACATAAGCGTCACAATCCTCATCCATGCGCGGCAAAACATAAGTTCTTTTCACCAACGCTATCATCCGCTCCCTGCCTTAGTTCCCCACCGATAGGAACATACAATCTATTACCCTCACAATATAACGGGTCATCATCAAGCCAATATCTTCGTATAGTATCTTCCCTGACCTGTTTCACCTACCTCATGTAAGTAGGATTGGCTTTTTCTAAGTTACGCACCTTATCCAAGATGTCCGACTGGAAGGTGGAGATAGCAGCCACTGTCGTTATTGTTTTCCGACTCAACGCGTCTGCCACCAAATTGTGCCGTCCAGGCCTATGCTCCCACTCAAAGTCATACTCGACCAGGAACTCTTGCCACAGCGTTTGTCTCGCGGAAAGCTTTTTCTGCATCTTAAAGAATGTGTTAGCCACGTTATCAGTCTTAATCACAAACGGATTCCCCAAAAGATACACTCACCAAACTCTCAAGCAATGTAATATGGCCAACATCTCTTTCTCATGGGTCGAATATCTCTATTCTGCTTCCTTAAATTTCCAACTTTCGAAAGCTATCGGGTGGCCGTCCTGCACTAACACACCACTATCGCATGGTCTGAGGCGTCGGTATGGACCTCAAATGGTTTATCAAACTCCGACAACTGTAGGACAGGTTCGGAGGAAATTGCCTCCTTCAAACCATCAACTGCATCCTGATGTTTCTCATCCCAACACCTGGCCCTATCCTTTCTCAATAAATCCGTTAACGGGGCAACTCTCCTCGAATAACCCTTCACAAACCGACGATAATAATTTGCTAACCAAAATAAACATCGTACCTTCGAAACTTTCTTTGGTGCAGGCCAATTCAAAATGGCGTGCATCTTTCTCGAATCCATTCTCACGCTCCCACGTCCGACCACGTGTCCCAAGAAGCGTATCTCCTTTGTACAAAACTCACACTTCTCTTCTTTACGTACAGAGAGTGTTCCCTTAGTTTCTCAAACACAAGCCGAAGGTGTCTTAGATGGTCCTATAAAGTTTTTGAATATACTACTATGTCATCCAAGTAAATGACAACAAGCTCGTCAATATATTTATTGAAAACATCATTCATCAGATTACAGAAAGTGGCTGGGGCATTGGTTAAGTCAAACGGCATTACAAGGAACTCATACGACCCATATTTCGTAACCATAGTGGTTTTGGATTCATCACCCTCCGCAATGTGAACCTGCCAGTATTCAGAACGCAAATTCAACTTCGAAAAGTATGAGACCATAGATAGTCTATCAAACAAATCATCAACAAGGGGTACCGGGTACTTGTTTTTCACTGTGACTTTATTCAACCCACGATAGTCGACGCACAGACGGAAACTACCGTCTTGCTTGGTCTGAAACAAATTTGGTGCTCCAAGGGGGCCTTTTGAGGGCTGAATCTTTCCTACATCAATCAATCGACCCAACTGTTTTCTCAACTCACCGAGTTCCTTAGGGGCCATCCGATAAGGTGCTTTGGCAGGAGGTACTGTCCCCGAAAGGAGGTCTATGCGATGGTCGATCGCCCTCCGAGGCGGCAGCCCTTTCGGAAGTTCAGTCGGCATCATATCCTCGAATTTGACCAACATTGGTAACACCTCCCTCGGCGCTACGTTGGACTCACTCTCGTCCACATAAAAAATAACAGCAAGCAATCGCCTTTCTTCCAACATTTCACAAGCTCATTGCAAAGACAAGTTCTGAACCACTGCCATCACGTTCCTTTTCAATGTACTGCCCTTTCACAAAACACGGTTGAGAAAAGTCTCCAATAAACAACCCGCCCAAATGGGGTATCACTGCCACACAAGCCTCCATAAAGAAGTTGTTTCCTGGAATTATATCAAAATCATCATGTGGAACAACCATGAGATTAATCGTACCATTCCACAAGTCGAGGGTAACCTTAACCATTCTTGCCATCGTACTGATAGGCTGACTCCCAAAATTCACAGCCTTAATCCGACACAACTGTTGATCTATCCTTAGTCCCAATCCCAACACCACAGGATCAGCCACAAAACTGTGAGTCGCCCCTCTATCTACCATTGCCAACATACAGTGCTCATTCACGGTTAGAGGAACATATACATCAATCCTTTACTTACGGCTTCCTTTCTCATTCTCAAGGCGTTTAGAAGCTGAAGAGGGGCTACACGAGTCCGGATTGTCTCTTCCTCCGACAGTATTGCATTCAATTTTTCTCTCCGCGGACAGTCCCTCGCTCTATGAGGTCCTTCACAAATGAAACAACCGGAAAATGTTTTTGGATCCTTCCAAGCATCGTTACTTACATTACTTGACGGCCCTTTCGACAAGCCACGGGCTCTGCTCCATTTCGACTTCGTCTGCCCTTTCTTTTCACCTTTCACAGTTCTTTGGGCACCGGTCCTTCCCTTATGGCCCTCCTTTGTAGGGTCATTTGCACCTGCCCAACGAAAATCTACAAGAGCATCGGCAGCCGCTATGGCAGTAGGGAGATCCTTCACCCCTTGCTGTCTCAACTCAACTTGAGCCCATGGTTGTAGCCCATACATGAAATTGAAAAGCTTATCTGTATCCGACATATCTGTATCAAAGTGGTAAATTGTTTCACAAAATCCCTCATCGTACCATCATGTTTGAGGCGCTTCAAAGCCTCTCTCGCAACCCAACTCGTATTGCAAGATAAGAACTGATCTGTCAATTCCTTCTTAAGGGATTCCCATGTATTAATCTGAGGACGCCCCGCATTGAGGTCCTCCTTTACTCTGGTCCGCCAAAAAAGTTTCGCATCAACCGAAATATACATCGTCGTAATGGACACCTTCTCATTCTCAGGCACTCTTGCCGCGAAAAAGTATCGCTCAACGTCCCACAAGAAATTTTGCAATACTTTTGTGTCACGACAACCATCAAAGAACTGGGGTTCGGGAACCCTCACCTTAGAACGCAAATCACCACCAATCACCGAAGCAACAATTGCCCTCTTGTGGGCAACAACTCGCCTTCAATATCACCTTGTTGACTGCACAACCTATCAATCGCCTCATTCACCGAAATAAGAGAGGTTTCTAGGTGAGCCATCCTTGCCCGAAGTTCCTCCAATACGTTAAATATCGGAACGAGATCCTCAGAAGGGGAATCACCCACGAGATCCTCAGAAGGGGGATCACCCACCAACCTCTCTAAGCGACCAAACCTCTCCGTGATCGGCATCGTCATCTCCACACAAAACCGCGCCCTGATACCAACTGTCATAGAGGCGATTTCCCTATCAAGTAAATTCCTTTTGTCAGTGTCGTGTCTCGCCTCGAGCACGACCAGTCTATGCACAAAGTTAGCTCACAAGTGTTTTAGGTGAAGGACACCTTTTTCTTTATATTTCACTAAGAATCCCGGATACAAGTTAATCTGCCCACGCCCCTTTACAACCTCTTTTATAAGGGTCGTGGCTCTACACTAAACATTACAACATTTCACTAACAGGCATATGGCATCAGGGGATGCCCAATACAACCGTCTTTAACCGCCCCTGGGGTCCCCCCTTCGGAAAGGGGCCTCCCTTCACAATAGACATGACCCTTCAACGCATCAATGATCCTCAAGGCAGTCCGTGTCCCCTTACGGACACGCCCTTACGCGACCCATCAAGTCTATTCGTGCCTCCCTCACGAACGTTGCTTATGAAGCCTTCCACGAACCGTGCCTTCACCATCCCATGCCCTCGGACATGTGACAGAAGGAGGCAGAGGAAGGAAATGGTAAAAAGGCAATGTTTTCATAACCACCGACAAGATTAAGGAAATCAAGTGTTAAAATTAAAGAGTAATTTCCTTAGAGTCCAAGTCAATCCCCTAGCAAATAGTAACCCGAAACTCATGTTCATTTAAGGATTACGCGTAATCTACTATTCATAAAAAAATTATTAAAAAAAATAATACTTCCATTATGAATTAAAAATGTAATTAAATTTAACATAATATTTGAACTTTCATGTGTAGATTGAATAAGGGTTACATATAGTCATGGAATAAAATGGGATAGGGAGCGTTCGGATATAACAAGCTTAAGTGGACATTCCGTGATTGTCCAAAATTATGGGTTTTATGATATTCACTTGCCTTCTGCTGTTTTTCTCTCTCAGCAGCGGCCGCTAAGACAAACGAAACCGACCGTGCTGCCTTGCTTGAGTTCAGGCGCAGCATATCCGACGACCCCGAGTGTGTGCTCACCTCGTGGAATGACACCATCCACTTCTGTCAGTGGCCAGCATAACTTGCAGCAGGAGATGTCCCCGCATCACCAAATTGGTGCTCCCTAGCTCGAGACTGGGGGAGACTCGACCGGGCATGTGCAGCACAAAATCCCTCCTTAGGCACAACTTCATAACCTCCTCTGGTTAAATGTTTTTTTTATATATTTATGATTCCAAAATACTTCTTATGAGACTGTGTATCAGTGTATTAGGGAGATTATCACATTCAGTTGATTTTGTTTCGAGTGTGTCGATCATGTTCTTGCTGCACAAGGGGAGGAGCGAGAGTTACAGAAGGCAGTATCGTAGGTGAAGCTTCTGGGAGAGTGACTCGAAGGGCACGACAAACTTCAGTTGAAGGGTGTGGATAACGTTGGAGCGGCGTGCAGCAGGATCCGGAGGAGGATTGTTGGCTGTGTACAAGCCAACGTACAGTGATTGAAATGAAGGCCAGAATTCTAGGAGCATATAAGGTGAGGGACTGACCTGGTTCTATAACTACATTTTGTTGTGGTTGTGTGCAGGAACCTCCACTCGATGAGTAGCCGAGGGGAAGTCTTCACGAGGAGTGGAGCATTCTTGATGAGGAGCCAAGAGATTACTCAGTGAAGAGTGGAGGGGAAGGTGCAGCAGGTTGCTGTGCATGCTTGGTGAGTAGCCAAGGGATTACTCGGTGAGGAGCGGAGGGGTAGCCGTAACGGGAGAGGACACCGTTAGAGGAGGAGAACGTTCAAACACCTAGTTACTATTGTTAGTCACGCAAATTTTCAAATCACGATAAAAAATCGATAATTTCTTTTCCAAAACAGTGGTCAAACACATTTAACTACGATTTGCAGTAGGGCTTGCCAATTTGAGAGATAAAATATTTGTCCGATTTTAACATTAAATAAAATTATATACATTTATAACCCGTTTAATTTAAATTTAAAAATATTTTATTTAAATTATATTATATATTTTATATATTTTATTATATATACATGTATAACCCACAAAGTGAGTTTGGAGATTACTATTTACTAACTCTTACATTATAAGATCTAAAAAGGTTGTGCTTGCTCCAAAATTTTGCTTTTGATTAACGGGTGTTGGACCCGATCCAGCCATGATCTGGACTCGGACGTTGGACCCGATTTGGACTTTTTGGGCCCGACCGAACTCATGTGTGTTAGGAAAACGACATGCGACGATAAACCTATGGGCCTAAGGCATGCGGACAAGCACAGACAATTATTGAGATCAAAAGGAGCGGGGAAGGATGGTGAACGTGGGCCTATACACTTGGGCCCACGACCCGTTACATGTGGAAATAAAGAAAAACGGAAGGCCCGCACCTCCCTCATGTACCTGAGGTCCGCTGGGATGGTGGCTAAGGCATCCTCGTGTAGTTGATCCCCACACGACTCAGATCTTCGAGCTTAATCTTCTTAAATCTCCGGGGTCGCCTTGTCGAATACTCGAAATAGTCGGATGATTTTTTCATGTAATCTAAAATGAGAATTTGGTTAGAATATTCAAACAATAATAATTAATTTGTAAGATTTTTAGTACAAATGTACAGAAATTGTAAGATTTTTAGTGCACTAGGGTGTACTATTTTTTTGGATTTTTAATACATGTATAGTGTTAAATGTATACATAGTACATTACTAAAAAATTACTGTTCATTTTTAATAATTTTTTCTAAGTAATTATTAATAATTTTTAGTACATTTTTATAAACATGTTTAATACTAAATTTGTACATTTCAATATTTAGTACATTACTAAATATACTGTTTATTTTAGTACTAAACTTGTACATTTCTAATCATTTTGGAATGTACAAGTTTAATACTAAACATGTTTAGGAAGAATGTAGTTATCCTTTTAACTTTTTTTAAATTTTTTTAAATATTTTTTAAAATAGCTTATCCTTTTAAAAATTCATATCATATTAATTTTTGGCCCGTCAAAAGTGTCGTCAGGAGTCAAAGTCACTAAGAAGCCGACGATAAATAAGACGGAAATAGTGAGTTTAAGACAAGTCAGTCTTCGCTGTCTAATCTTCAAATATTTTCTATCCCATAACTCACGTTCATCCTTAGAAAGAGTCATGCAATGGGGGGAGAGTGTGGATATAACATCGCTAAGTCTGTGATGAGGCAAAGGCAGTCTAAACAATTATGGCTTCCTCCTCCTCCTCTGCTTTTATGATATCATTATTCTTCACGTGCCTTCTGCTGTTTTCTCTCTCAGCAGCAGCGGCTAAGACCAACGAAACCGACCGAGCTGCGTTGCTCGAGTTCAGGGGCTGCATACCTGACGACCCCGATGGGGTACTCTCCTCCTGGAATGACACCACCCACTTCTGTCATTGGCCCGGCATAACTTGCAGCAGGAGACGTCCCCGTGTCACCGATTTGGTGCTCCCTGGCTCCAGACTGGGGGGGTCCTTGTCACCCTACATTGGGAATCTCAGCTTCCTCAGGATAATCGACATCAAGAACAACAGTTTTGCTGGCGAAATCCCCCCTGAAATCGGGAACTTGCGTCGGTTGACAGTGTTGAGGCTGCATAACAACTCGTTTTCGGGTCAGCTCCCTGAGAACATCTCGGGCTGCACAAACCTACGAGAGATCTGGCTGGGAAACAGCAAGCTTGTTGGAGAAATACCTGGTGGATTATCGGCTCTGTCGAAGCTTCGAGTCTTCCAAGTCCACAAAAACCATTTCACCGGGAAGTTCCCTGATTTCTTCGGTAATATATCGTCTCTGGATGCCATTGACGGAAACGATAATGGTTTCAGCGGCCCCATCCCAGCATCTCTTGGGCGATTGCGAAGGTTGCGATGGATTAGTCTTTCAGGAAACTACTTTTCCGGTTCGGTACCTGCCTCGATTTTCAACATAACCTCTCTGATAGTCTTAGAGTTCTCGATCAACAAACTCCAGAGAGGTCTCCCTCCGGATCTCCGAATCACTCTTCCCAATCTCCAGATCTTCAATTTGGCCGGTAATCAGTTGACTGGTCCTATTCCCCATTCAATAGCCAACGTGACAAACTTACAGAGCCTACAGTTGTCCAGGAACAATTTCACTGGATCTGTGCCTGATCTCAAAAATCTCAATCGGTTGCGGTGGCTAGGTATTTTTGGTAATCACTTGGGAAATGGCATGTCGGGGGATTTGAAATTCCTCGAGTCCCTCAATTCCACCGAGCTAACGCTTCTGGAATTCAGTTTAAACAATTTCGGAGGTACGTTGCCTCAGTCTATTGGGAACTTATCTTCCAACATGAACAAGTTGGTATTCTGGTCTAATCAGCTCACGGGGGCCCTCCCTTCAAGCATCGGGAATCTTCACAACCTGGAATTTCTAGATATCAGCTTGAACCCATTGACGGGTATGCTCCCAAAGGAAATCGGTAACCTCCACAAGTTGAAGCTCCTACAAGCAGATTACAGCAAATTCATCCGGGAAATCCCATCATCTCTTGGAAATTTGACTATGTTGACGATACTGTCGTTGGCGGGGAACGGATTCAGTGGGAGTATTCCCGAAAGCCTCGGAAAATGCCAAAACTTGATCAGTTTGGATCTATCTAAAAACAATCTGAGTGGAACTATACCATCACAAGTCCTTGGTATTTCTTCCTTATCAATAATTCTCGATTTATCTCGAAATAGATTAACCGGTGTTCTGCCAAATGAAGTCGGCAATCTGAAGAACCTAGCAGTATTATACATGCACGGGAATAGACTGTCTGGACAGGTCCCGAGCACTCTCGGTGGATCCACCAGCTTGGTGTTATTGGACATTGGGAATAATTTGTTTGAAGGCACCATCACCCCGTTTCTATCTCCTCTGAAAGGACTTCAACAACTAGACTTATCACAGAATAACTTCTCTGGCCGGGTACCGAAATTCTTAGGAGACTTTCAGTTGACATATCTCAACCTATCTTTCAACCATTTTGAGGGAGAAGTTCCAAATAAAGGAGTTTTCCTAAATGCCACCGAGATCTCGGTCATGGGAAATTACAAACTCTGTGGTGGGATTCCAGCATTGAACTTACCAAGATGTCCTACATCGAAATGGGAACACGGAAGAAAAAACACGTTGAAGATCATCATCGTGGTCGCCGGTGGGATTGCTTTCATGTTTGTTGTGCTTTTGTTGATTGCATCGCGTCGTTGCATGGACAGAAAAAGAAGAAGAAACGTAAAGTCGCAGTCTGAGTTGGTTCCCAAAAGCCCGTTTCCACAAATTTCATACGAGGTTATACTCGGGGCTACTGGTGGGCTCAATCAAGATAACTTGATTGGTGCCGGTGGTTTTGGTTCCGTCTATAGGGGGATCCTTGGTAATTCTGATAATGACGTAGCCATTAAGGTTCTCGACCTCCGAAATCGAGCAGCTTCGAAAAGTTTTATGGCAGAGTGTGAAGTATTAAAGAAAATACGACATCGAAATCTCATTAAGATTTTAACTGTCTGTTCGACCATCGACTTTCAAGGTAATGATTTTAAGGCGCTTGTGTATGAGTACATGGAAAAAGGAAGCCTGGAAGATTGGCTGCATCCTAAAATCATATTAGAGGGAGTGTGCCGAAAGTTAAGTTTAAGACATAGGCTGAGTATTGCTGTGGACATTGCAAGTGCTATGGAGTATCTGCATCAAGAGTGTGACATGCCGGTGATTCACTGTGATTTGAAGCCTAGCAATGTCCTCCTGGATGCGAAGATGACAGCAAAGGTCAGTGATTTCGGCCTCACGAGAATTCTCTCAGCAGATGATGTTGTCGTGCAAGTAAGCTCGACGGGAGTGAGAGGGACAGTCGGCTATAGCCCTCCAGGTGCGTGAATTTTAATATAAATGTGGTTTTGGATATTTGTTAGCTTCTATTCAGTAATATAGGCCATTTAATGCGAAATGTTGTAGAGTATGGAATGGGAAGGCAAGTGTCGAGGGAAGGTGATGTTTACAGCTATGGAATTCTTCTGCTGGAGATGTTTACGGGAAAGAAGCCGACCGACGACATGTTCCAGGATGCTTGGAATATCCGAAGCCACTGCGAGGCCGCCTTGCCGGATAGAGCGGGAGAAGTAGCTGACCCTTGTCTGTTTTTAAATGAGTTTGGAGTAGGATCGAGTGCTCGTGCTCCTCGAAGGATTCTAGAATGTCTGGCGAAAGTGTTTGAAATCGGAGTCGCATGTTGTTGTGAGTCGCCGGGAGAAAGGATGGACATACGCATGGCCACAGCGAAACTACGATCCCTTAAATCTCTTGTGGGCTGAAGCTCCGTATCCCGAAAACCTATAAGATGTATTCATTGAGATTCGAACTTGAAATATCCAAAATGAACCCATCGTACTCCAGACACAGCTTGTATGTTTGCTGGTGGTAGCGGAAATAAGGATGATGGTCTGTTTTTATAAAATCTTGTGTGTTTGTTCATCAAATTGATTTCTATCATTCTTCTCGTCTCAGGGTTTAAGTCCAACCCGCTGTACTTAGATTTAGACACATTTACTTGTCGACCGTTATATCTTACTTTCTTTCTCGAACGTCAAACCGTAGTAAAACTTATGGAAAAGTGATTATTTGATTATGAAATATTACTTAAATAAAAGTATTTATTTGAATTAATCAACTTAATATTTGGTAACACCAATATAAAGAATGATTTTTCGTCAAGTAAAACGTTTGACTTAATTCTTTTTAAATTATTCTATATTATATTAATAATATTAAAATATATAATAAAAAATATTTATTTAATCTAGGTAAGATAAGATAATTGAAAAGAAAGTTATTTTAAGTAATCAATAAAATATAACAAATTTAAGATTATTGATAAAAAATAATTTAATATAAAATTCCTATTTAGTGAAATACTTTTAAGTATGATTTACAATAGCAAAAGCATTGCCAAACAATGCTTGCTTATATTATATTTATAATAAAGATTAATTAATATTCTAATAAATATATTTAATTTACACGGTGTTAGGGAGTCACCAATTGTTTTTAATCACGGCAGCTGAAAATTCAAATTCGAAATCCCCAAATAAAATTTTCAATGCCTTTTACCACTATATGTGCATGGGAATGACAATGGGGGTCCGAATTCATCATCCATGTGCTGACTCAAGCGCCGATGAGCTGCGGAGAACAGCAGAGGGGTTCCCTCAGCTCTTCCTAACTGAGCCTATTCAAGAGGAACCGTGCGAGGCCCGTGCATGCACTGCCCAAAGACGACATGCATGTCATTATCTTGAAAAACTTACGTCTGCCGAAGGGCCTGTGTTGACGTAGTAAATAATTTTGGGCCTGGGCTTAGAGCCCAGGAATCGTCACACTACCTAAGAACGAAGTCGCCCAGGCCGACTCATGACAAAGTCGACGGGGCTGACTCATAAGGAGGTCGCCCAGGTCGACTCATAGTGAAGTCGACTGGGTTAACTCATGACGAAGTCGACCCACAATGGAGTTACTAAAGACGACTCATGTATAGAGTCGACTAGGTCGACTCACCACTGAGATATGACTACCCATAGGACCTAATAGTAGCTAGGTCTACTCATAGGGTCAAGTCGATCTTATCCTGAACAAAGGCAACTACAGCAGTCGAAGCCCGTACAAACAAAGCAAGTCGACGAGATGGGAATAAATTTATTCCTAAATCACGATTGCTAAGAATCGTAACCGGTTCTAATTTTCAGGAACGTGATCCCGTATCTCATGGGAAGTTGTTGGGACACTCCCACGATACTAGGGATCACGATCTATGACACGATCTGTAACACGATCCACTCGTTGCGTGTTAGACATGTACGAGCTCTCTATAAATAGCAAAGGAGTCTCCAAAGACAAGACACGAATATACACAGCCAAAACCTCTGAAGTTTGTTCGTCAACCTTAGGAATTAAACGCCTTGACCCGGCTCATAGGTCAACCATCCTTCCACCGACAGAGTGAGCTCGTAGGGCCTTTGCCGTCAACCCCCGCCAGCGACACCACCGACGGAGTGAGCTCGTAGGGCCTTCGTCACAGCCTCCCGCCAGCAACTGCCACCGACGGAGCGAGCTTTCAAGGCCTTCGTCACCAGTTCTCCGCCGTCACAGATTTCCACGTCGATTGTCACCGTTCGCACCCTTTTTATTTCTGATGGCTGTAAGCCCTGTTCTTTTAATTTAAGATTGTAAGACTTGCATTTCATTTCAATAAAAGTTGTGCATCTTCTTACTGGCGACCACAATTCGATTCCTGTGAGTCCTTTGCCAAATATTTCCGACGTGACCCGTTCTTTAGGCGAACACGTTTTTGGCGACCACAGTGGGAGAACATGCCGAGAAATACTCGAAGTTCCACTCAAAATCCCTTAGACGGGGAAAACCAGGAACTTCCTCCGGGAATGAACTTGGAAGCGCCAGCCCTAGGAGGCCAGGCAGCTGCGAACCAGTCCACTTTTGATTCACATGCCCAAGTGCCAGTCCTAGACGGCCAGGCAGCTACAAACCAGTCTGCTTTTGATTCGCATGCCCCGTCCGAATTTATTTCGAGACTAGAGTTCCACAAGGAATTGGGGAATGTGCGTCAGGATTTAACTGACATGAAGGATATTCTAATGGACGTCCAAACTCTAATGGGGCGTCTTTCTGGCCCGAGAAATGAGGAAAGAGTAAGACCTCGTACGAGAGAAGCCCCCTTTAAGGAGTCCACGTTCATGACGGACGCTCGAAGAACTGCTCAAGGGCCACGTAACGTGACTTTTGAGCAATCTGAGATAAGGACAAATGCCCTTTTTGAACCCGGGAATCTGGTTCCCCCTAGTCGACCCTCTTCTTCGCGTATTCGTCCAACGAATACGTATTGGAATGAGGCAGACGACTTTCCGGAGGAAACAGATCGAGGGGAGGATTTTATTCCGTCTCATCGCCCTGGGAAAGAACCTGTAATCGACGCGACTGGAGACCCTTATGAGCTCGGATCCCGAGGTGGAAATTTTCGGGAGGAGCCTTCTTTCTACACGAGGAACCCAGCGAATCAGGCAATGGGGGATAGATCTCCATATAGCCCGATAAGGTCGACTCGACCTCCAGCGCAGGCTCCAGTAGACGGTGTACCTCCAGACTTGCGGGAGGCCATAACTCAGGTCATAGAGCAAGTCGTCCCCGGAATAGCTCGGCGAGACGACGCCTGTTTGTACAGGTCTCCATACCCGGCATATGTCGACAGGGATTTCCCTCTACCTAGAGGGTATAAGGTGCCCGACTTTACTCGTTTTTCGGGTGAAGACGAAATGACCCCGCTCGAGCATGTTGCTCGCTTCACTCACCAACTTGGTGAGGCGGCTGGGAACGACTTTTGGAAACTGAAGCTCTTCCCTAACTCGTTAACGGGAGATGCCTTTACGTGGTATGCGAGTTTGCCGCCAGGGTCAGTAGCCTCGTGGACTCAGATGCAGTCTATGTTCGTTAAGACCTTTGCTCGACTGGACACCCCCATGTCAATGTTTGAGGTAATGCGCCTTAAGCAGGCTAACGGAGAGCACCCAGGGCAGTTTCTAATGAGACTTAGGAAGGCACTACTACGGTGTAGACCTCCCATGCCGGAGAAGGATCAATTGCTTCTCGCATTAAATGCGTTGACTATCCCGTTCCGAAAAAAGCTGCAGGGCGAGCGTTTCGCCGACCTATATGACTTAGCGAGGAGGGCTACTGAGTATCATCAGCTCCTTACAGAGGAGGCCCACCTGACTCGAGCCTACCAAGTCGACACTTATGAAGTCGACGTGGCGGAATTTGTCAAGGGGGAGTCGACTATATGCGACCCCCTGATTAAGAAGAATTCCAAAGCTAAGGCATCCCAAAAGAATGCCGAAGAAAGAAAATATTCTTTCGACACAGATAAAGTCGACGCTATATTCGACTGGCTTTATCAAAGGAAAAGGATTAGGCTTAAACCCGGTCATCGGGTTCCTCAGACAGAGAGGGAAAAGAATAGGAATTACTGCAAGTGGCATGGGTCTTTCACCCATACTACCAAGGACTGTTTGTCCTTTAGAAATATCATACAGGATTTAATAGAGTCTAAAGAACTTCGTTTTCCCGAAGTCGACGAAGTCGCCGTGGTGGATAATAATCCATTCGGGGACGAAGTCGCTATTCATACGTTTGACATATTTGATGCTGAGGTTAATCTCTTAGAAGTTATTAACGACTCTGCTGTACCCCCGCAGGACGTACAAGCAACCGGTGAGACTTTGGTGGCTAACGCCCTGATGAAGCGACTTGCCGAGCGTGGGGTCTTCATTCTGCCCAAAGGAAGGGAGAGGTGGCTATGCCACTGGCACTTGAACGACACCCACACTACAGATCGGTGCCACACGTTCAAGAAGTACCTGCTGGACAGCAAGACAGAGGAGTGGTACGACTTGACCCCGTTCGAGGAAGCAGCAATGTCGCTGAACACTCCCCAAGGATCTTCTCACGCCCTCAAAAGCCCTCCTAGCGCAGATCGCCGATTAGCCTTGCGAGGAGGAAGAGGAGGCCCCCAGGGTCATAAGGGGAATGGAGAGGCAGCCGCCCGGAGAACAGAACGCCCGGCACGGCGACTGGAGTTCGTAGACTCATCTGGCCAAAGGGTCATCAAACAGGGGTACACTAGAACTACCCCTGTCAAGGAGATCAGGCCGGTAGAGGAACACAAGGGAACGGACCAACCTCAGCAGGCCATGAATCGCAGGCCCCGCTACGCGTCGCAGACAGTTGACCCACAAGAACTGCGGAGGGGGCCACCTATCGCCCAATTCCTGGACGAAAAGTTGCTGTGCCAAAAGTGCAAGCTGATCGCTCGCAACCGCATACTCATCACCCAGCTCTGTACAGCATGCTGCGTTAACTACTTCTTGCGCCTCGTCGACTTATCCGCGAAAGGGGAGATACTGGTCAAAGCAGTCCGTCCTGAGGGTTCAGGTAACTCGAACCCTAACAAGCCCTCTTTGAATAGGCCCGCGGATAACCCTGTGCAGGTAGGATATGACCCAGCCGACGGAAGGTTTGTGGAGGTAAGTCGACTTCCTTTTGGTTCTAAGAAACCAAGGTTTGTCAAAGCACTTAACCCTTCGTCTCAATGGCAGAAGGCAGAAAGGAAGGTGACGCTTCCCTTAAGGGCTCAAAAGAGAAAAGAAAGGCGTCTAAGTCACGCCCAGAAGAAGCCGAGAATGACCCCTGTGATGCCACCCGTTGGCGGGAACCCCGCCACGAGGGAACAAGTTGCAGAACCCGAGCGGGTCGAATCTACTGACTACTCGGAAGACCCAGGCTCGAGCTTCGATTACACTCCTCTACGAGGAGATAAGCCCTGCGACTTCAATACAGAACAAGGGCCCCTTGTGAGCTGTAACGCTCTCACCCTCCCTGCGGAATTCGCCCGCAACAACAAGTCGGAGACACCGGAAGGTAAGACTCTCGACTCTAAAGTCACTACATTTCCTTCTGGCTTCCCTCTACACTGGTTGAGGAAACCGTCAGATCGCATGAAACAGCATATGCATTCGCTGTACATTTCAGCCACCTTTGATGGTGTCTTAGTAGGCCGAGTCTTAATAGACAATGGCGCCACTGTCAATGTTCTTCCCCTTGCCAAGTTTAGATTACTTGGATACAAGCCTAGTGAGTTGGTGCGGACCGACGTAGCTGTAAGTGGCTTTAATGGGAGAAAATCCGAGTGCCTGGGCATATGCTCCGTGCGCCTAGGCGTCGGGAGACACGAGCAAGAAACTGCCTTCTTCGTAATCGATATAGCCCCCTCATTTAATGCGCTTTTAGGACGCGATTGGCTTCATAAGGCCGCCGCGATTCCATCTACTTTGCATAGGGAGTTGATCTTATGGCTCGACTCCGAAATAGAAATCGTTAAGGCTGATGAATACTCCTGTTGTGACAAGGGTATTTTGCATGCAGAGACGTGTAAGACAGTCAAGGACCTTACTCTGGACCAGCGCTACAAGCTGGGAGACCCCACAGTCGGACCCTTAGGCGAACCTTCTGGGAAGTTCGACTTCATCGTAAGCTATGGCACCTCTCACCCCAAGCCTGACGAAGGACCGATCGCGCCAACAGGATGGGGGCCCGACTTCGCAGACAAAGACATGGACGAGGTCCTCCAAGAGGTAGTCGCGACTAAGGTTGGAGGCGAGACAAACAATAGCCCGAACGGCAACAAGGGGGAAGCGCCTAAGAGCCAAGAGAGCACCGCGACGGAGTTGGAGCCCGATAGACTCCTGCACGAAGGGATGTATGGACCGTGAAAAGAAAGATCATGCAGTCGCTGATATCCTACAGCGACTTCGGAAGTATGTTAGGATGCCTAGGAGAGTAGGATGCCAGATAGGCAACATCAATTTCGAAGCTAAGTCATGTAATAACGTTGACACCGATTTAGGTGGTGTTCAGAGTCGTGAGTCACTGATGATGCCATGTGACTCGCTAGTAGGCGTCAATTTAGGCGAGGCATCAAGCCCTCGAATTGTTTTCATCAGTTCTTCAACGAATAAAGAGCTTTTCCACTCTATCAAAGCTTCTCTAGAAGAGTTTAAAGATTGTTTCGCTTGGGATTACACTGAGATGCCTGGCCTAGATCGCCGACTTGTGGAACACAAGTTACCGATCAAAACAGGATTTAAACCCGTCCAACAGGCGCCGAGGAGAATGACTCATGAAGTCACTCAAGCAGTATTCGAGGAAGTCAAAAAGCTCTTTAAAGCCGGATATATAAGGACATCGAGGTACACCGAATGGATATCCAGTATAGTTCCTGTCATTAAGAAGAATGGTAAGATTAGGGTTTGCATCGACTTCAGAGACTTGAATCGTGCCACCCCAAAGGATGAGTACCCTATGCCCATCGCAGACGATTTAGTCGACAAGACCGCAGGTCACCAAATTATGTCCTTTATGGATGGTTTCTCAGGATATAACCAAATCTTCCTAGCCGAGGAGGATATCCATAAAACTGCGTTCAGATGTCCTTTAGGCATTTTCGAATGGGTAGTCATGCCATTCGGACTCAAAAACGCTGGGGCAACCTACCAACGGGCCATGAATGCTATATTTGATGCCTTGATTAGCAAAACGGTTGAAGTATACATAGACGATATAGTGGTCAAGTCACAAGACGAAAAGTCACATGTTAGTGACCTTAGAAATGCTTTCATTCAAATGAGAAAGCATCAGCTCAAACTAAACCCTCTCAAATGTGCTTTCGGAATCAGAGCAGGACATTTCCTAGGGTTTATGGTTCATCAACGTGGCATAGAGGTCGATCAGAACAAAGTGAACGCCATTCAAAGATTGAACCCTCCGAGTAATAAGAAGCAGTTACAGGCTTTTTTAGGAAGGGTCAATTATCTAAGGCGATTTATTGGAAACGTCGCTGGACGGACAGAAGTTTTCTCGACTTTACTAAAGGCGAAGGGAAATTTTGTGTGGAGCGACGAACACCAAAAAGCATTTGAAGGCTTAAAAGAGTACTTAATGAAACCGCCTGTGCTTGTCCCTCCTCGGATAGGAAAGCCCTATCTGCTTTACGTGGCAGCAACTGAATCAGTCATCGGTGCCATGTTAGCTCAAGAGGCAGAAGACAAAACTGAGAGAGCAGTCTACTACTTGTCAAGACAATTGACTGCTACAGAAAAGCGCTATACGATTAAGGAGAAGTTATGCCTGTCAGTCTTTTATGCTGTTAAGAAGCTGAGACATTATATCGGATCCCAAGAGGTTCATGTTATTGCCAAGTCTCCAATCATAAAATACTTTTTTGAAAGTCCCCTATTGTCTGGAAGAATTAGTAAATGGAGCTTGGTCCTGTCCGCATACGATCTGCGTTTCAAACCTCAACAGTCGGTGAAAGGGCAGGCCTTAGCCGACTTCTTAGTAAACCACGATCCATCTACATTAATCGATCAAGAGGAATCCCCTGAGGATGTCTGGCAAGCTTGGTTTGATGGATCTTCGGCAAAATCCGGCGTAGGCATAGGCCTTCATATACTTTCGCCACTAGGAAAGGACGTTCGCCTAGCATATAGTTTGTCGGCGGCCCATACAAACAATGCGACCGAATACGAGGCGCTGATCACGCTCTTGAAGGAGTTGTTAGCCTTAGGAGCCAGGAAAGCCAGAGTAATGGGAGACTCTCAACTGGTTGTCAACCAGATGAACGGCGACTCTCTATGTCAAGAGAAACTCGCACCTTATCACCAAGTCGCTCAAAGGCTAGTCGAGCAGTTCGAAGCAATTACTTTCCTCTTTGTAGGCCGGGAGGAAAACACAATCGCTAACGACTTAGCCCAAAAGGCTTCAGGATACAAGGCCAAAGGAGGAAGCGATTGTATCCCAGAAATAGCTTCACACCTAGCTCCCCAAGGCGACGCGTTCACTCTGAACATAATGACAAGCGATAAAGATTGGAGAAAGCCAATCACCGACTTCCTCTCCGACCCAACACAAAAGGCGAGCCGAAGAATCAAGACTCAGGCTTTATCGTACACCCTTATAGACGGGGTACTTTACAGAAAGTCCAAAGCAGGAGTCCTACTAAGGTGCATCGATTTAGACGAAGCGACCCCAATCATGTTGGAGACTCACCAGGGTTTATGCGGGTCTCACCAATCTGGCACCAAAATGTCTTGGACTATCCAAAGACATGGTTTTTACTGGCCATCAATGTTAAAAAACTGCATAGAAATGGCTAGAGGATGCCAAGAGTGTCAAAAACATGGTCCGGTAACAAGGGCCCCAGCGTCCGACTTAGTCCAAGTCATTAAACCTTGGCCATTTAGAACTTGGGCCCTGGATATAATCGGAGAAATTCACCCACACTCGAGCAAAGGCGATGCCTACATTCTAGTCGCTACTGACTACTTTACTAAGTGGGTCGAGGCTCAAGTATATAAGAAAATTGACCACAAAGAGGTGATCGACTTTCTCAGATCTTCCATCATTTATAGATTTGGGATCCCCCAGAATATTGTAGTAGACAATGCCATCGTTTTCAATAATGAGAAGGTGCGCGAATTCGCTGCTGAGTTTAACTTTTCAATCACTAATTCGACGCCTTATTACCCCCAGTCGAATGGACAAGCCGAAGCTACTAATAAGCTCATAAAGAATAACATTCAGAAAATGGTTGGTGCAAACCCAAGAGAATGGCACAAACTATTACAAGACACCTTGTGGGCTCTAAGAGTCACCAAAAGAGACAGCACAGGAGAAGCCCCTTTTTCGCTAGTATATGGGCACGATGCCGTCCTACCTATTGAAATTCGATACAAGTCGCTCAGGGTAACTCATCCTGACTTGCAAGACGAGGCAATGTACCTCGCTTTAGAAGAATTGGAAAAGAAACGACTCGACGTAATAGATCGACTCGAGGTACATAAGCAAAGAATTGCTAGGCACTATAATAAAAAGGTTGTCCATAAGCGCTTTAAAGTGGGCGACTTAGTATGGAAGATGATCCTACCTCTTAAATCGAAGGACCAAGTCCTAGGTAAGTGGTCTCCTAATTGGGAGGGTCCATATGAAGTGTGCGAGACATACTCATCTAATACGTATCGACTCATGACCAGAGAAGGGGATAGGCACCCATTGAAGGTCAATGGTAAATATCTTAAATCCTATCGCGCGACTATCTGGGAAGCTCATCATAAAATCCTAAGACAAAGAACTCCGTTAATTTGGGAAGCGCTTAATTCCTAAGAAGATCGCGCTAGGTTTCAGTAACGTTGCTTGGAAGAATGAATTTAGCGTAGTGGGCAGAAATTCACTCGAGCCACAAGATACTTGATTTATTCAGTAAAACGAAAATAATCAAATTACGTGGTTCTTTGGATTACAAGTCTAGCCTCCATAACCCGCCAACGTCTTTAAAATCGAGGACAAGGGATTTACGAGCTCGTCGCTTCGTGTTCACCTTGTTTCGCTGGGCATAAAGGTCGACGACCTTTTCTTTATCCACCTCCGCGTTGGCCTCCAGCTCCTCGATCTCTTGAGTATTGATCGACGCAAGCTGCCGAGTCAGGTCATTCTTGAGGTTCGTGTAGAACTCTATCTGTCTCTCTGCCTCGGTCAGCTTCTCTTGCACATCGACCAAACGTTGACGGGCGTCCTGTGCAGCTTTAGAGGTCTGCCCTCGAGCCTCATTGATCAACCGTATCTTCGAGTCGGTCAAGTCATAGTTGAGCAGGTCGGCGTAGTAATCCCCCCAGCAGGTCCAATACGTCGACCTGAAGCTCTTGCAGACCCCCAATATTTCGTCTGTGACCCGAGGGGATGTCTCGATCTCCTTCAACAGCTTCTGCATCTTCTCAAACTCGTCGACGGTTAAGGGGTCAATGAGCAGAAGCTGACAGAATTCTTCAATGTCCTGGTGAAGCTTCACCCATGGGTCGACAGTCGAGGCCGCTGCAGCAGGAGCCTGCAGAATAAGAAATGAAATGCTGCTAAGACACAATATCCCCGAACAGTCAACACCTTCATGCAATTGAATACTTACCCCTGAGGGTAGTGAATCCTCAGAACTCTCGCTCGAAGGAGTGGGGGGAGTAGGAGCCTTTTTGCGACCAGCAGTTGCCTTCACTCTCTTCAGACGAGCCTGTGAAGTGTCGCGGTTAGAACCGCGATAACAACGCCATGCCTTGGGGGAAAGAAGAACACGTACCATTGGTGGTGCAGGAGTGGGGACTGGAGAAGAAGGAACGCCCTGCTCTGCCTCCTCTCGCATCGACTGAGGGGGTGCCCCCTCTCGCGTCGACCAGACTGGAGGATCGACTGCGACTGTAGTGGTTCTTTCTTGTGGCAAGACTTCAGGAGCCTGCTCTTCCTGGAGTAGAGTGCAATAAAACTAAAGTTCATATATGAACTAGAGTAATATATCCTAGCAAGGAGTCGAGCTCACCTCGACGGTTGAGGCCGTTGCACCCGTCTCGACTACAACCGGAGTAGGCCGGTCGCTACCTCCGGTTGACGCTTCACCCTAGGCAATATAGTACGGGTTAGATACAGAAGCTCAAGATGAATTAGAACCGGTAGAGTCATACCTCTGTAGTCGCTCCTCGAGCGACACCGACCGTCGCTAGGGTCGCAGGCACCGCAGCAGATGATGAACTCACGGGGGCCACCGCTGCTGGCGATCCCGAAGAAGAAGTCGCCGCTACGGTAGTCGACGACTTGGGAAGAGGAGCCGCCACTGGAGCGGGTACCTTCACCAGCCTCCTCCTCTGGGATAGAGGCATCTCCTCGAGATCTCCTTTCTCGGCCGTCTTGCGCTTTGGAACGCCTTTAGTTCGAGTCTTAACAGGATCACCTGCAGCTGTTTCCCTGGAGCTCGCCACCTTAGCCTTCCCCTTGCCAGTCGACTTAAGCCTGGAAGGAACAGGGGCAAGGGGAACCTTAGGCTTGGATTTTTCAGAGCCCTGAGGCATCATTGACCCTGAAAAGGAGAAAGCTCGCGGTTGATACTAAGAACCCAATACTCTTAAAGTAAAGCTAAGTCTTTACCTTTCGCTTTGATATGTGCATCACCTAGGTAAAAATCAGGTTCTTTGGAAACCTCCAAGAAGTGCATCAAAGCCCGCAGCTCTTCATAAGTAGTCGACCATAGCACAGTGAAGAACTGTGTGGCGAAACATGCAGAAGTGCCAGATGGGAATTCTATCTGGGAGAGCTGCGCCTTGCTGTTGAGCAAGTCAAGGGTCTTCGGGGAGATCGGCTTGCACACAATTCTCTTCATCCTATCCCCACACAAGCCACCGGTAGGATCGGCAAGTGGAACCGCTACGTCCTGGATGAACCCAAACTGCCTCGCACACAGCTGCGGGTTATAGGCTTCAAAGGTCAGGTAGCCATCGAAGATGACTGGTAGGTCCCGGCGGGTCAATACCCCATTCCAGAAGCCACGAGCAGCTTGAAGTTTAATTTCCTGAGCAAATGTTGTGCCGCCTGGAAAGGGTGCCCAGTTGCGTCGATCTGCCCTGCCAAAGTCGACGATGTGCTTCATGTGGCCAGTAATCGATGTCATAAGCCACTGATCCTTCCGCTGGCAGCATTGCTCCAAGATGGTCTCCCCATAACAGGCTGACCCGAGGGGCGAAGCGGGGTCCTTGAACCCAGTCAATCCTGGCATCCACATAGCCGACCAAAGGTGAACTAACCAGAGCAATCCTCCTGCTGGATGTTTTGGAAACGGCTTGATCTGAGTCGTCGCTCTGTCCAGATCATGGTAAATGAGACCCAAAATGAAGGGGCCCCAAGAGATTTCTTCATCGGTCTCCCTCAGAAAGTTGGCCACTGGATAAGAAGTGTGGCTGACCTTCTTCCCTGGGAAGCAATAGACAAACTTGCTTAACCAAGTGCTGAGGAACTCGACCTCTTCCCGGGCGCCAAAACACTCGGTCGACAATTTCTCATCTGGCTCTTTGCCTGCTGAGGCCATTTTTAAGTGCCTATTTACCACCTCCATGTACTGAAGGGCGCCCTTGGGATTAATATCGCCTGCCAGGGAGTATTGGCGAACAGGGAGGCTATTGACTCTACACCTGGCCAAAATCTTCACATCTGCCAATGTAATAGACATGGGGCCCTCCGGAAAATAGAAGCAATTGACTGAGGAGTTCCAGAAAGGCAGCATAGCCGAGCAAACTCTAGGATCACAGTTCTTGTCCGCCACGGACATCCTAAAGAACTTCAGAATCTTCTGATTCCTAAACCTCTCTGTGAAATGCTCCTCCCACATCTCGAGCCATTCCACCATCTCAGATTTGGACGCAGAAGGAAAACACAGGAAGGATCCCTGACCTTCCCAGTTGAGGGGATCGACGAAGTTGGGATGGCAAATCGGGATGGGCTTCTCGGTGATAAGATAGTTGAGCGGCACCGTCCCCGGAAAAAGATGCTCCGGCAGGATAGGTCCGAGAGTGACGCCAGATCCCTGGTCCTCTGCGACTGGAACGGGTCCAGTTGGCCCCGCACGCTGATTATGGACCTCGAAAGCCTTAAAAGTCGACATCTTTTCTAAGATCGAAAGATTTTTAAGGAGGGAGACGAGGAGTTTTTCTCAGAAGCGAGGGTTTCTGGTTTCTTGGAGAAGATGGAGAAGTGTTGAGCAAGGAAGAAAAGTGCGGGAAAAGGATGATGACTCTCCTTTATATAGGATCTGATTTTTTGCTGAGTCGGCATAGCCAACCCAGCATAAAAGGGGGGCTTATGTTGACGTAGTAAATAATTTTGGGCCTGGGCTTAGAGCCCAGGAATCGTCACACTACCTAAGAACGAAGTCGCCCAGGCCGACTCATGACAAAGTCGACGGGGCTGACTCATAAGGAGGTCGCCCAGGTCGACTCATAGTGAAGTCGACTGGGTTAACTCATGACGAAGTCGACCCACAATGGAGTTACTAAAGACGACTCATGTATAGAGTCGACTAGGTCGACTCACCACTGAGATATGACTACCCATAGGACCTAATAGTAGCTAGGTCTACTCATAGGGTCAAGTCGATCTTATCCTGAACAAAGGCAACTACAGCAGTCGAAGCCCGTACAAACAAAGCAAGTCGACGAGATGGGAATAAATTTATTCCTAAATCACGATTGCTAAGAATCGTAACCGGTTCTAATTTTCAGGAACGTGATCCCGTATCTCATGGGAAGTTGTTGGGACACTCCCACGATACTAGGGATCACGATCTATGACACGATCTGTAACACGATCCACTCGTTGCGTGTTAGACATGTACGAGCTCTCTATAAATAGCAAAGGAGTCTCCAAAGACAAGACACGAATATACACAGCCAAAACCTCTGAAGTTTGTTCGTCAACCTTAGGAATTAAACGCCTTGACCCGGCTCATAGGTCAACCATCCTTCCACCGACAGAGTGAGCTCGTAGGGCCTTTGCCGTCAACCCCCGCCAGCGACACCACCGACGGAGTGAGCTCGTAGGGCCTTCGTCACAGCCTCCCGCCAGCAACTGCCACCGACGGAGCGAGCTTTCAAGGCCTTCGTCACCAGTTCTCCGCCGTCACAGATTTCCACGTCGATTGTCACCGTTCGCACCCTTTTTATTTCTGATGGCTGTAAGCCCTGTTCTTTTAATTTAAGATTGTAAGACTTGCATTTCATTTCAATAAAAGTTGTGCATCTTCTTACTGGCGACCACAATTCGATTCCTGTGAGTCCTTTGCCAAATATTTCCGACGTGACCCGTTCTTTAGGCGAACAGCGTGCAAAGGAGGAAGCTTCAAGCCGGCTCCAACCGTTCATCAACAGTAATTCGGGACACATCACCAATCTTCGCAGCAAAAGGGCCGAGTTTGTGGTGCCCTTACATCCGAACAGATCCTTAGTTCAAATATGTTATTTTAAATGGAATTAATTTGTAATATATGTCTGACTTATAAGTGGAATATTGTGTATTTATATTTTAAAAAAAAATTAGCAATTCAAATTAACAAAATCTTTGGACACATGAATTGAATAAGTACTTGGAGTACTTCCCTATGCTTTTATATTATATCATAAAAGGTGGTTTTGTCAAGAAGGGAATTAATTTTTTTTCCCTACCAACTAATCAATTACGGAATTGAAGTTATTTTTAAAAGACAAATATTATTCCAAAAATTGAGTACGAAACAGAGGTGCATAAGTAACATATTGAATAGTTGTTGTTTCAAAAACGTCTTTGATTTTATACATAAGTCGCCGTGAGGACAATGGATAAATTGGGGTGAAATTGCTCCTTCGAACACTGGCTTTAGAAATACCTTGTTATTGCTTTGGACTCTTTTGGATAGGAGAAACACGTTGAGAACAAAATCTTTTAAGAAAATGAGTTATTCGCAGAAAGTGAGTCAGCATTTTTCCTGTTATCTACAAAAATTCTAAAAGAAATTAGAAATTCTCCCAAAATCGTTGTTTGAAATATTAACGTAGCAATTTCTTTATAAGTCGCCGTGTCAAAGAGCATTTCAAGCAACGATTTGAGGATGTTATTCAAGTAATTTAACGTAATTTTTTTTCAAAACTAAAATACAAAACTGAAAATATTAATATAAAATTGGCCTTGAACAAGATTAATACGAGACTAATTAATTAGTTACTTTTAATTTCCAAATCAGGAAGGTAGTCATAAATTCGGCTTACGAACTTTCTGTAGATAAAACCTTTTCCATAATTAATGCAAGATTAATGACTCTTATTTTCCAAGTAAGGAAGGTCGTCATAAGTGTGACATACTTTTTTAAAACCACATAGTTTTGGAATTGAAAGAAAGAAGACCACGAATTTACCTAAACATCACATCAAACATGGCCACCCAACAATTCACGCTTCCACTCATTGACTTCACCAAGCTGGAGCAACAAGGCTTTGTCCATGACTCCCCTGAGCGGATCAACGTTAGGGATCAGGTCATGCTAGCCCTCCAAGAGATCGGGACCTTCGAGGCCATGTTCGGAGAAATTGTACCGGTCGGCGTTCGCGAATCCACGATCGGCTAAGGTGTCAACGACCTTTGTGACAACATGTTTTTTGGCTACCTGGAAATTGAAAGAATAATTCGTTATACCAGATCTTTAGGGTCGACGATATTGAGTCGGACGAGGGTGTTGAGAGACTCTGCAAGTGTTTGTGGCCCCAAGGTGAACCTCCAAATTCGAGGTATGATTTGGGGTCTAGGCGAAATGGTGGAGGCCGTATTTGGACTTTATTCTGCTTTTACGATGATGAGGGATGTATAATGGAATGGACATGAAATGCTCTGGACAGGGTAAACATACAGAAGTACGCCGAGAAGGTTACGTGGGTCAAGCAGCTGATCAGGAAGATGGTGTTGGAGAGCCTCGGGTGCGAGAAATACTTGAACTAGCAGCAGGATACATTGTTATCACTTCCGTTGGAACAAGTACAATGCGTCTAGGACGGGTGACCATCTTATATGAGAATGGCAGTCGATGGGCTTGAAATTCAGACCGATGATTCTTAATAAACAAAACATCATATTAAGTGGTGATCAATTAATAATAATTTGGATTCACTCATGTATATTTACTGCATTAAGCATGTTAACTTCACGTGTATTCACGTGGGAATCGATATATGGGAGAAATTCTCGATATCGCTACAATTTTACTCGAAACGATACTTTCTGATTTTCTTCGTATAGGGGTCATTTTGAAACGATGTGTCCTTTCAAGAAACTGCTCGTAGGGAGAATAAAATAAACTTGGATCAATATTTAATTTAACGTATCCCATAAAAAAATTAATGAAAGGTTTAATTATCAAATATTTTCTAAACTTTACTATTTATTTCCACTATATCCTATCTTTTCAAGATATCGTTTTATATCCTTTACTTTTAGAAACAAAAACTCATATTCTTCTTTTATTGCAATTTAGTCCCTGAAAGCATTCGTCTACTTTTATTGCATTTTTTTCTAAGCGGCTCTGATACCGATTAAGACGCAAGACACGAACTCAAGTACTCGTTGGAGAATCAGAACTCGCCTTAAATGCCAAACTGGACTTACCATTAAGGAAATATTCCTCAAATTCACTCTGGGCTAAAATCAGCTCTTCTAATTTCTTAGAATAACTCTCTACAAACCTGGACAACTGAGTAATCTGGGTTGATAGATTTTCTAAACGATCCACTACTATGTACAATATAGTTCAATAGTAGAATCCTTACTAACCCCGTAATCCAAGTGAAATAATTATGGGTTTGGACAATCAGTCATAGAAATGACTTGTACACTTGCACCACTTTAATCGACTTTCTTCAATTAAAATCTTCTTTCAAACTAGAAGAATTCACAAACGGCTTAGACTTGTGAAGTGAAAGTTGTTTATCATACCTTATCAAGTGGGTAGCTCTCGAGTTCACCAAGCTTTCACAATTTCAGAGATTCAAGAGTTCCTCACTACTCAGAATTGGGAAATTTGTGAGATGGAGAGGCTCTTATGTGTCATTTTGAATGCCCTTTCCTTGACGCTCCTATATAGACACTCCTCCAAAAACAAGGCCTTAGCCCTCGGGCTAAACCTTTCAAGGTTATGATTTACTGATTTAACATTCTGTTAGTCTTAACCAAACTTATGTTTTTAGGTTAATTCTAACAATTTAACTCTTAAATCATGTAGGTATTTTGGAGACCAATCAAAGAACTCAAACTCAGAGAGATGTGAGAGAAAGTCCTTTATTCAGATTGCCTCTCCGAATGCAGTAGAGGGTTGTGAAATATATACACAAAAGAAGCCGGTGTCCCTACACTGTTTGCCAGCTCAAAAGTAAAAGGAATATAAAAAACTATAAAAGTTAGCTGGTGGTCCTAATGACCGACAAAAATGTCTAATCTAACTTTATACGATTTTCTTCTCCTGCCTGCATTATTGCTTTGTCCTGGGAGATTCCTTCACTATTGGCATCTGGCGTCATGGACGTTTCGCCAATCTCTTCCTTCGAAAGTTCCTGCTGTTATTGATATTCTTCATTAATCCTTCGAGCCCTCTCCTCATCAAGTTCAAATCACCGAGCTAATGATTTGTCTCTATAATTAGCGATTTTTCTCCGAACCTCAAATGTATCAGTCCGGAGGCACAACTCAAAGTTTTCCCTCTTTCAGAAGCTACCCAGAAGATCTAAAACTCTTTCTCATCCTCGTTCTCTTATTTGCTCATCTACATAGCTTAAATAAGAACGAAGGATCGTAATGGTTGTCATCCCGTCACTGAGCACGTAATATAACTCCTTCCGGGCGAATACATGCTCCAACACATCCTTCAGAAACTCAACTTTTATGGCTTTTCTTACAGTCTTATCTTTGTAATACTTCCGCCATAAACCTTTGTGACCAAGGTCCTGTCGTTGAGGCTCTGTTAGATGTCTACTTTCACTAGGATGGATGTCTCATACTTGCATATTGGGAAGAATTATTTTTTCCATGTGTTCATGTTCTTCTTCCTCCATCATAGTGCAAGTAATCAATGTCGTGGCATACTTTGGTTCGTATCCCAGGTATTCGAGTACAAACTTTATCAAATGGGGCAGTGGTTCTATCTGTTCTGGTTCTGAACAATCAATCTCAAGGATATCCACAAACCCTGCATAAAGATATGGCAAAGCTACCCTCACCATTCCTGAATTAATTCTCAGGGACGACCACTTATCCGATATCCAGTGTAGATCGGGAGAAGTACAAAGTTCTCCTCGAGCGAGGATGACCTCATATCCACCACTACCCTTGGGGTCTCGAATTCTTTGACCTCATAAGGTATATGGACATGGTTGTGTGAGAATCTGTTGTTTATCCCTTATGGTCTTGAACAGCTCTTCTCCATCTGAAGCCTTATACAACAACTTAAACTCCAGATCTTTGATATGCTCGATCGTCTTTGCTGTAAAAAACTCAATCCGGCGCATATAATTATTTTTAATGCCACCCGCGAGTCCTTCACAGACAACAGTTACATCCCAAGATAGAGATCTATCTTCGAAAGTGTCTGAATCAAAATACCAAGGTTCTTCTGAACCTTCATGACTGAGGCCATCGTGAGCCTGCTCACTAGATTCTTTAACCGAATATTTTAGGAACCACTTCCTGTAGGTTCCCCTTAACTCTAGGGTTTCCTTTCTCGAGCATTTCTGGTATCTCATAATTAAAATACTCATCATATTCCACTTCTGCTGTACGATCAAGTTCTTCCTTTTGGACCCGCTGGCCAATAAGAGCCATGAATTCAACCTCTTCCTGAATATACTTAGCATCAACGTGCTCTTTCTCCTCCTTTCGTGTCTACAAGAGACTCTTATATGATTTGATAGCTCGGTTTATCGAGATGTTCTGCTCTTTAGCCAAATGATTTCGACACTAATTGAACTCTTCGGTGGTTAGTGGGTACCACCAAGATCGAGGGGAATGAATCTTGATAAGGTGAGTAATCTTTGATGCAAAAATCACTGATGATTTAGGTGCGATGGGGAGATGGTCGGTGATTTGATTTTGTTTGCGAAATCTTAAAAGATAAATATTTGGGGGAAATTTTGGGGAGTTACACTTTGTCTTCTACAAGATGTCAAAATTTAATTTCACAATTTAATGTCGAATAGTTTCTTATTGAAATGGTTTTGGTGAGGAGCTTTCATCTCTTCGAAACAAAAGTCGACCTTCTGTACGGCAAATGCTACTTCTAATGAGTGTGATTAAATAACTGCCTAGTAACATTTAGTTATGAAATTAAAAGGGAATTGATCAAGATATTATTCTGATTGAAATTCAATAATTATTTACGAAATTAAAAGCGATTCCAGCATTGTACTTACCAAGCTGTCCTACTTCAAAACAGAAGCGCGGAAAGAAAAATCTTGTTGAAGATCGTCATCACGGTTGCCAATGGGATTGTGGTCTAGTTTGTTCTGCTTTTGTCATTTGCATCGCATCTTTGCATGAACAAAAAATGAAGAAGAAACAAAAACTCAAAATCGGGGTTGGTTCCCAAAGACCCTTTTCGACAAATTTCATACAAGGATATACTCGGGGCAACCGGTGGGATTAATCAAGATAACTTGATCGGTGCTAGTGGTTTTGGTTCTATGTATAAGGGTGTCCTTGAAAATTCTGATAATGTTGTAGCTATTAAGGTTCTCGACCTCTGAACTCTAGCAGCTTCAAAAAGTGTATGGCGCTGGTATATTCGAAGGAGTGCACCTGAATTTGAGTTTAAGGCATAGACTTAGTGTAGCGTGGACATTGCAAGTGTTGTGGAGTATTTGAATCATGAGTGTGACGTGCCGGTGATTACTGCGATTTGAAGCCGAGCATTGTTCTCCTGGATGCGGAGATGACAACAAAGGTCGGTGGTTTCGGCCTTACAAGAATTCTCTCAGTTGATGATGTTGTTGTGCAAGTAAGCTCGATGGGAGTGAGAGGGATAGTCGGCTAGAGCGCTCCAGGTGAGTGAATTTTTATGTAAATGTGGTTTTGGATATTTGTTATCTCGCATTCAGTAATATAGGCCATTGAAATATTATAGAGTAAGAAATGGGAAGGCAAGTGTGGAGGGAAGGCGATGTTTATGGTTTTGAAATTCTTCTTCTGAAGATGTTTACGGGAAAGATTTTTACCTGAATGAAGAGGATCCGGATTCGAATGAAGAGGCATATGATGTGCTCTATTTGATTTCTATCATTCTTTTAATTTTTTGACGATTTTGGCGATCATATGCTGCAATTAGAAGTGTCGAAGCTCTTGGATAATAGACTTTTTGATCTCATCAATATTGAAAAAAAAATTGGAATCAAACTTGTATTTTCATAATTCAGATTAAAAGTGAGACATATTTGAGTACATATATAACAACATAAAATCTATGTACCCTGGTTATAAAACTCTAAATTAAATCTATACCTGGTTAACTTGTAAAACTTGTGTCATGCAAAATTGTAGAGAAAATTAATCAGACGCGTTATTGTCCATAGTCGTTGGATCTAAGTTTACGATCAAAAAACTTTACATTCATACTTTTATCATCTTTACCAACTTCTATAATTAAAAAAATACTGATAAAAAAGGGTTTCTCATAGTAACAATTATAAAACCTCGAAAAAATTCGGGTTCGGTTCTAAAATTTACTAACCTTTTCCTTTCAATTTCTAGATCTAGATTTAGTTTAGTTTTTATAAGGCTATAAAATGAACCAAAACAACAAAGGAAATTTTCAATAATAATAATTTTTTAAATTGTTCTTTTAAACAGTTAAATTGTCTTAGGATTTTCGTTTTTCAGAATTGTTTATTTGATTCGGAGTTTATGTAGTGGTTAAACATTTCATTTTCTCTCTCTCTTTTCCTTTTACAAGTGTATTAATCTTGACTTTGGCATCCTGTTTGTGCTGGTTGTAAGGTTAGTGTACATTCATTTAAAGTCATTTATTTGACGTTAGTTGTAAAAGTAAGCCAATCTAGGTCGGAACTGGAAATCGAATCATTCATCGACAGCCGCGAAGCCCCAAAAAATAATCATAAGCAGTCAAATTGAACAACAGAAAATTTAAGGTGAGGTAAATTAAATTATTTTAATTTTATATATTAAATTAAAGAAAATTAAATCTAAATTTATTATTTTACAAAAAGGTAAGAGGGTCATTGCCACAATGGGTCCCCTGGTTCCGCGCCTCTGTTTATGGCCATATATTCTCGACGTGTTTTTACAGTTCCATCTCGGCCCTGAAGTAATAGTAGCCCACAACCCAAACTCAAGGATATGATACCCTCCCCTGGCGTGGCCCAATCCCTAAGGGTACTATGGCATTCAGTCGAAGCTGCGGTGGCATTGAGGGGGCCATCATCAGTCACCAGCCCCTATAATTTATGATGGAAGGGAGGCAGAGGAAGGAAATGGACAAAAAGGCAATGTTTTCATAACTACCGACAAGATTAAGGAAATCACGCGTTAAAATTAAAAGTAATCTCCTTAGAGTCCAAGTCAGTCGTCGCTTTTCATAACCCTTGTGACTCACGTTCATTTCTAAATATTAGATTACGCGTAAACTACTATTTAAAAAAATTAAATTAAAAATATAATTATATTTAAAATAATGATATGATTTTGACCAGACAGAAGCCTAATTTTTTAGGACTATAAAAGTGCTTCGCCTGAAATTATTTAGTTAATAAATTTTTATTTAATTACAAAATTAAATAATAAAGCAGATCTTAATAATTTGATAGGTTTTGTGTTGTTCATCCTTTTATATGACCTCGTTGTGGCTTCTTGTTCAATAGTAAGAGAAACAAATCTTTTTAACATTTATCGGCAAAAACAACACTTCTTTTAACAGAGACAAAATGGCTTTTTGAACTATTTGTCCTACTCTCTTTATCGAAGAAGGAACAAGTGCCATCGATATTATGAAACCGGGTGTTCTAAGGAGAAATTTAAAAAAAAAAACTAGATTCCATATGGGTTTTTGTATACTAATATCACATTGGTATATATAAACCCAACATGAAAAAACAACACTAAAATTAAAAGACTTAATAACTCATTTTTTTTCTCATGAAAACATTTTAATTGGCGTATCCATTCATAAGTAAGGGACGCATCTTCATTTGGTTATCCGTAATTATGTGATATCAAACACGCTTATGAACGCGTCCTCCTGATATTGGAAAACGTAGATCCACTTTGCTCAACAAGTCACGTCCATCATCTGAACCTACGAAAAAAGAAGGGTGAGATTGTGATTACAGAAAAAGTTTAGCCCGTAAGGTCACAAAAGTGAGCAAGTGATAGTGAATGCCATCCAAAGTCAAAGTCGCTTAGAAGTCATCAAAAGTTTGTCGGAGATTATTGTCGGAGTTTCACTCGAAAGTAATTTTCTCAAAGACTCCGAGTCCTCCTCGGGGGTCTACTATTCCAAAGTCTTCTTCATTTAAACTTTTATGTGCGTGATTTATGGTTTAAACAAGCTTAAATGATAATAAAAAAATCTTACATCGTGAATGAAAAAATATACCTAATTCTGAATGATATTTTCTCCTTTTTCATCATTAGAAAAAGGTATCATGCCCCCATGTGAAAAAATGTACCTAATTTTTACAATTCACCTTAGATGATAAACGAAAAGCCGTTACCCATATTCTTAAATGCGAGTGGCCTTCGACTTTGGTATGCACCAAAAAACCATTTCCTCCGTTGGACCGAACTCTATCGAAATTACAAAAATCGGATATTCCAAATAGAAATAATCTAAGAAAAAAAAAATGATTTTTCAAAACTTTTACGAGTTTTGTATAGTAAAACTATAATTCACATGGGAGGGGCATAATAGCTTTTCCATTATAAGAGAATTTATCACGTAAGAATACATTACAAAAAAAAAATGCGATATACAATTTCATTAGTAAGGGACGGGTCATCATTTGGTTATCCGTAACTATGTGATATCAAATACGCTTATGGACGCATCCTCGAACGAGATCCTCGTACGTGTTGTGCAAGAAATCGCGTCCATTACGAGCGTATGAAGTATCTATCCCCCTTGTGATGGTATGAATGTGTTATTTCATAAACCGACACGAGCGTGAAAACAGAACGTGAGACAGAACGTGAGACTGTGATTAGAGAAAACATGGTTTAAATATGAGAAATGATGAAGGTGACAAAAGTCACAGTCACGTAGAAGTCCACAGTCAGTCAGCGGTCTCTCTCAAATCTTTTTCTTTTTTTTTTCTCTCTTTTAATTGTTAATAGTTTAAATTAATAACTTTATGTAAATCTTAGGGCTCCAAAAGTAATCGCGTCAACTTTTCAAGGAGTATCCCCGAAACTCTCGTTCATTTAAAATATACGTGTAATTTATTATTAAGATAAGGATTACACTTTATGTACTACTACTTAAAGAAAAATTAATTAAAAAAATTATTTATATTATTATCTACATATTTATGTGTTTTCGTTTGTGATCATATATCACACAAATTCGAATGAAAATAAAAATTCGTCCACTCGTGAGATTTACGTTAGAAACGATATGTTGGGATATAAAATATGAATATAAAATATTTTGCATAAAGCCGTAATATTGGGATTGTAGTGAAATGGGGAGGTTATAAATGGCAATAAAAGATGCCACCAAAGAGTAGAGTTGGGTTACTCACTACTACTAGTCATAAAAAAGAATTATGGGTTCATGCTCTGCTTTTATGATATTATTCACTTCCCTCATGCTTTCTTTTTTTGTCCAGGCAGCAGCGGTGGCTAAGACCAACGAAACCAACCGGGCTGCATTGCTTGAGTTCAGGGGCCGCATACCCGATGACCCCGATGGTGTGTTCACCTCGTGGAATGACACCTTCCACTTCTGTCATTGGCCGGGCATCACTTGCAGCCGTAGACGTCCTCGTGTCACCAAATTGGTGCTCCAGGCTCCAGACTTGGGGGCTCTTTGTCACCCTACATTGGGAATCTCAGCTTCCTCAGGATAATCAACATCAGGAACAACAGTTTTGCTGGCGAAATCCCCCCTGAAATCGGGAACTTGCGTCGGCTGGCATGGTTGGGCCTGGATAATAACTCGTTTTCAGGTCAGCTTCCGGAGAACATCTCTGGTTGCACAAACCTACAAGTTATCCTTCTGGGGTACAACCAGCTTGTTGGAGAAATACATCGTGGATTATCCGCTCTGTCGAAGCTTCGAGTCTTGAAAGTCCCCAAAAACAATTTCACCGGGAAGTTCCCTGATTTCTTCAGCAAATTGTCGTCTCTGGAGACCATTGACGGAAACAGTAATGGTTTCAGCGGCCCCATCCCAGCATCTCTTGGGCGATTGCGAAGATTGCAAGGGATTCATCTCGGAGAAAACTTCTTTTCTGGTAAGGTACCCACCTCGATGTTCAACATGACCTCTCTGATTGTCATAGAACTCTCGTTAAACAAACTCAAGGGAAGTCTCCCTCTGGATCTTGGAATCACTCTTCCCAATCTCCGGATCTTCAGTTTCGCTGGTAATCGGTTGACCGGACATATTCCTCCTTCAACATCGAACGCGACAAACTTAGTGGGCCTACAGTTGTCCAAGAACAATTTCATTGGATCGTTGCCTGATCTCAAAAATCTCAATCAGTTGAGGTGGCTTCTAATTGATGAAAATCATTTGGGAAACGGCACCTCAGGGGACTTGAAATTCCTCAAGTCCCTCAATTCCACCGGGCTATGGCTTCTGGAATTCAGTCTTAACAATTTCGGAGGTACGTTGCCGCGGTCTATAGGGAACTTATCTTCCAATTTGAACAAGTTGATATTCTCGTACAATCAGCTCACGGGAACCCTCCCTTCAAGCATCGGGAATCTTCACAACCTGGAATATCTAGATATGAGCTGGAACCCATTGACGGGTATGCTCCCAAAGGAAATCGGTAACCTCCACAAGTTGAAGCACCTAGAAGCACAGTACAACAAATTCGTCGGGGAAATCCCATCATCTCTTGGAAATTTGACTATGTTGACGATACTGTCGTTGACGGGGAGCGGATTCCGCGGGAGTATTCCCGCAAGCCTCGGAAAATGCCAAAACTTGATCCTTTTGGATATATCTGAAAACAACCTTAGTGGGACTATACCGTCGCAAGTCTTGGGCATTTCTTCCTTATCTGTCTTTCTCGGTTTATCTCAAAATAAACTAACAGTCACACTGTCAGATGTAGTCAGCAATCTAAAGAACTTAGCAGTATTAGACGTGCACGGGAACCGACTGTCTGGCCTACTCCCGAAAACTCTCGGTGAATGCACTAGCTTGGTGGTTTTAGACATTGGGAATAATCTGTTTGAAGGCAACATCACCCCATTTCTGACTAATCTGAAAGGACTTCAACGACTAGACTTATCACAGAATAACTTCTCTGGCCACGTACCGAAATTCTTAGGAGACTTCCAGCTCTCGTACCTCAACTTATCTTTCAACCATTTCGAGGGAGAAGTTCCAAATAAAGGAGTTTTCCTAAATGCCACATAAATCTCGATCACGGGAAATTACAAACTTTGTGGCGGGATTTCTGCATTGAAATTACCAAGCTGTCCTACCTCTAATCTGAAGCGCGGAAGGAAAAACATGTTGTCGAAGATCATCATCACGATCGCCGGTGGGATCGGACTCCTGTTTTTTCTGCTTTTGTTTCTTGCATCATATTGTTGCATGGACAGAAAAAGAAGAAACGTAAAGTCGCAATTTGGGTTGGTTTCCAAATGCCTTTTTTCACAAATTTCGTACGAGGATATACTTGGGGCGACCGGTAGGCTTAATCAAAATAACTTGATTGGTGTCGGTGGTTTTGGTTTGGTGTATAAGGGGGTCCTTGGAAATTCTGATAATGTGGTTGCCATTAAGGTTCTTGACCTTCGAAATCGAGCAGCTTCGAAAAGTTTTGTGACAGAGTGTGAGGTGTTAAAGAAAATCAGACATCGAAATCTCGTTAAGATTTCTACTGTCTGCTCGACCATCGACTTTCGAGGTAATAATTTTAAGGCGCTTGTGTATGAGTACATGGAAAATGGAAGCCTGGACGATTGGTTGCATCCTAAAGTTACGCATGAGGGAGTGCGCCGGAAGTTAAGTTTAAGGCATAGGCTGAGTATTGCCGTGGACATTGCTTGTGCTTTGGAGTATCTCCATCATGATTGTGACATGCAGCTGATTCACTGTGACCTGAAGCCGAGCAATGTTCTCCTAGACTCGGATATGACAGCACACGTTGGTGATTTTGGCCTCACGAGAATTCTCTCTGCTGATGATGTTGTTGTTCAAGTAAGCTCGACGGGAGTGAGAGGGACAGTCGGCTACAGCCCTCCAGGTGCGTCGATTTTATGTAAATGTGGTTTCCAATAATTGTTAGCTTGTACTCGTCGTATAGGCCATTTAATACGAAATATTTGTAGAGTATGGAATGGGAAGCCAAGTGTTGAGGGAAGGCGATGTTTACAGCTACGGAATTCTTCTGCTGGAGATGTTTACTGGAAAGAGGCCAACCGAGGACATGTTCCAGGATGCGTGGAACATTCGAAGCCACTGCGAGGCCGCTTTGCCAGAAAGAGTGGGCGAAATAGCAGACCGTCGTCTGTTTTTAAATGAGTTTGGAGAAGGATCGATTGCCCGTGCTCCGCGAAGGATTATAGAAGGTCTAGCAAAGGTGTTTGAAATCGGAGTCGCATGTTGTAGTGAGTCGCCTGGAGAAAGGATGGACATCCGCGTGGCCGTAGGGAAACTACAATCCATCAAATCTCTGATGGGCTGAAGCTCCGAATCCAGAATCCCATTATTATCTCCATCTATTTCCCACCCACCTGAATGAATGAAGGATGATGCTCAGTTTATATCAAATCTTGTGTTTTGCTTATCATCAAATTGATTTCTATCATTCTTCTTTGCCCCAATTGATTAAGGTGTAATTTAAACATTTGAAACATTGTCATGCTTCATTATTATAACGCAAGATCGATTATAATTATCATATAACGCAAGATCGTTGATTCAAATACAGTCATTTATGAAATTCAATATAGAATGCTTTTATGATAAATTAGTAAGAAAAAGTGATTATGGATTCCCACATCCTGCTCGTGATCGGATTGGAGTACTCGTGCCCATATCTACCTCATGCGTATCATGATCTAGGAACTGCTCATCTCCAGCCATGGAAGTTTTGCGGTGGCACTGGCTATTCCTCCATTTGATATCTTTGAGCAATGGACAAGTCGGAGTCGTTCGAGTTTCCAGCCACTACAAAAACAATAAACACGCAAAAGTCAGACGACATCGTGCTATCACATAAGACTACCAAATATGATTTGTCTAAGCATTTCCAGAATGCTTGTCGCAGAGTTTCGATGCCTTCCACACTAATTCACAGGCCACTAGTTTGACGATGATGAAAATGCAAATGGATCGATTCCAACGCCGTCGAAATTTAGACAAGTGTCATTTTAAAGTTGCACGTAAAAAAAGTTAGGCTGCCGTTTACTTCCCTCCAGACTCCCTTGAATCCCTTTTGGTTAACCAAACAAAGGGTTAGAACCCAAAAGTCACAGTCCTCCATCCATTTCGTTTACATTTTTACATTGTCAAAAGTTTTGTGGGTGTTGTTCTGTGCTCGTACTTTATTTAAGTTAATGATTTTATGGTGACAAAATTTGGCAAAATCAATATAAAAACAATGACAAAATCGTATAACAAAAACTAATTTTTTGACAAAACAAAATATTTCATGATAATTTTCGATATTATCGTATATTTTGGCCTTTAGAAATTAAGGTGGTGACGTGTCGTGCACTACAACAATATCTGTGATCAATGGCCGCGGATGAACATAATAATTAAAATTAATGGTGATTAATTTTTTAAGCCGAAGGGTTCTAAAAATATTGCTAATCATGTCTAGCGACGGTTAATAAAGTCAAATTCATTTTAGAGAGTACTACCAATCGTGTTTTGTTAGTGTTAAATTTAACCTAAGCTTAATCACATATTTAAATTTGATACTTAAATAAAAATTAACTAAAACGAGTTGGTTTGCGTAATGGTTCTGAAATCAGCCAATTTTTATTATTTAAACAAAAGGGATGGATCGAATATTTGTCCCGAGGTGTTTCGCAATTTGGGGATCTACGGACCCAAAAATTCCTACTACGGTTGTAGATGGTTCCAAGCCCGAGTGGCACCAAGGCAAAGTTATTAGACATGGAAAGGGCGTCCATTCCTTCCCCTTTCCTACCCGAAGTTATAGCGGCCGGGATTAGTCGCAAACTTGGCGCGTTTCATTAGAAGGGATTTGTTTATAGTTAATCGAAATTAGGCAAGTTGCACGTAAAAAAGTTAGGAGGCTGCCGTTTACTTCCTCCCGACTGCCGCGTTGAATCCCTTTTTGTTAACCAAATAGAGGGTTAGAAGCGGAGCACAGGAGGCTAAGAGTTAAAGTCCTCCATCCATTCCATTTCGTAATTTTTGTTTACATTGTCAAAACTTTCACAGGTGGAGTTCGATTCTCTTACTTTATTTAAGTTAAATGATTTTATGGTGCTGGCGTCTTCTTACCAAACACTTTTGTCGTGTGATTTACGATTAAGGTTGGTGATTAAAATTCGAACATGAATATAATGTTCTCCAGCGGATTGTTATATAAAGGCCAAAGTGGAGAGTTAGTCACTACTTACTAGTAGTAGTTATCGCGAAAATAATCATGGGCTCACGGAATGCTTTTATGATCTTATTATTATTCACATGTCTCCCCTGTGTTTCGATTGTTGTCCTGGGAGCAGCAGTGGCTAAGGGCAATGACACTGACCATGCTGCGCTGCTCGAGTTCAGGGGCCGGATACCCTACGACCCCGAGGGGGTTTTCACCTCGTGGAATGACACCGTCCACTTCTGTCATTGGCCTGGCATAACTTGCAGCAGGAGACGTCCCCGTGTTACCGAATTGGCGCTCTCGGACTCCAGGTTTGGGGGCTCTTTGTCACCCTACATTGGGAATCTCAGCTTCCTCAGGATATTAAACCTCAACAACAACGGTTTTGCCGGCGAATTCCCCCCTGAAATTGGGAACTTGCATCGGTTGACGGAGTTGCTCATGGATAATAACTCGTTCTCGGGTCAGCTCCCGGAGAACATCTCGGGCTGCACAACCCTACGAGTGATCTGGCTAGGAAACAGCAACCTTGTTGGAGAAATACCTCGTGGACTATCCGCTCTGTCGGAGCTTCGAGAATTCCTAGTCCACAAAAACCAATTCACAGGGAAGTTCCCTGCTTTCTTCAGCAACTTCTCCTCTCTGGAGTTCATTGGTGGAATGCAAAATGGTTTCAGCGGCCCCATCCCAGCATCTCTTGGGCGATTGCGAAGGTTGCAATGGATTAGTCTCGGACAAAACTACTTTTCCAGTACGTTACCCGTCTCAATTTTCAACATAACCACTCTAATGGTAATAGGGTTCCCGATTAACAAACTCCAGGGAGGTCTCCCTCGGGATCTCGGAATCACTCTTCCCAATCTCCAGTTCTTCAATTTCGCTGGTAATCAGTTGACCGGACCTATTCCTCCTTCAATAGCAAACGCGACAAACTTACAGAGCCTACAGTTGTCCCAGAACAAATTCAGCGGATCGGTGCCTGACCTCAAAAATCTCAATCAGTTAGGGTGGCTTGGTATTGGCGTTAACCAGTTGGGAAATGGCACGTCGGGGGACTTGCAATTCCTCGAGTCACTCAATTCCACCGAGCTATGGGTGCTGGATTTGGGGGGAAACAATTTTGGAGGTACGTTGCCTCCGTCTATAGGAAACTTATCTTCCAATTTGAACAAGTTGGTAATCTGGTCCAATCAGCTCACGGGGACCCTCCCTTTTACCATTGGGAATCTTCGCAACCTGGAAGATCTACGTATCGGCTGGAACCCATTGACGGGTATGCTCCCAAAGGAAATCGGTAACCTCCACAAGTTGAAGAACCTACAAGCACAGAATAGTGAATTCTTCGGAGAAATCCCATCTTCTCTTGGAAATTTGACTATGTTGACACAACTGAGGTTGGCGGTGAACGGATTCAGCAGGAGTATTCCCATGAGCCTAGGAAAATGTCAAAACTTGATCTGTTTGGATCTCTCAATGAACAACCTGAGTGGAACTATACCAGTGCAAATCTTAGGTATTCCTTCCTTATCATTATTTCTCGATTTATCTCAGAACAAACTAACCGGCACACTGCCAGAGGAAGTCGGCAATCTGAAGAACCTAGCAATATTGGACGTGCACGGGAACAGACTGTCTGGACAAGTTCCAAACACTCTTGGTGGATGCACCAGCTTGGTGTTATTGCACATTGGGAATAATCTGTTTGAAGGCAACATCGCCACGTTTCTATCTCCTCTGAAAGGACTTCAACATCTAGACATATCACAGAATAACTTCTCCGGCTGGATCCCAAAATTCTTAGGAGACTTCCAGCTCGCATACCTTAACCTATCTTTCAACCATTTCGAGGGAGAAGTTCCGAATAAAGGAGTCTTCCTAAATGCCACAAGAGTCTCGATCATTGGAAATTACAAACTCTATGGTGGGATTCCAGCATTGAACTTAACAGGCTGTCCTACTTCTAAACTGAAGCGTGGAAGTAAAAAACTATGGTTGAAGATCCTTGTAGCTGTCGCCAGTGGGATTATTGTCCTGTTTGTTCTGGCTTTGTTGCTTGCCTGGCATCATTGCATGAACAAAAAACAAAGAAGGAACTTGAACTCATGGTTCAGGTTTGTTCCCAAAGACCCTTTTCTACAAATTTCATACGAGGATATAATCAGGGCGACCGATGGGCTTAATCAAAATAGCTTGATCGGTGCCGGTGGTTTCGGTTCCGTGTATAAGGGGATTCTTGCAAATTCTGATAATGTGGTAGCCATTAAGGTTCTCGACCTCCGAACTCGAGCATCTTCTAAGAGTTTTGTGGCAGAGTGTGAGGTACTAAAGAAGATCAGACACCGAAATCTCGTTAAAATTTCTACTGTCTGCTCGACAATCGACTTCCGAGATAATGATTTTAAGGCACTTGTGTACGAGTACATTGGAAAAAGGAAGCCTGGAAGATTAGCTGCATCCTAGAGTTATATCTGACGGAGTGCACCTCAAGTTAAGTTTAAGGCAAATGCTCAGTATTGCCGTGGACATTGCTTGTGCTGTGGAGTATCTGCATCACGAGTGTGGCATAACGGTGATTCACTGTGATTTGAAGCCGAGCAATGTCCTTCTGGATGCAGAGATGACAGCGCACATCGGTGATTTCGGCCTCACGAGAATTCTCTCTGCCGATGATGTTGTTGTGCAAGTAAGCTCGACAGGAGTGAGAGGGACAGTCGGCTACAGCCCTCCAGGTGCGTGAATTTTTATGTAAATGTGGTTTTGGATATTTGTCAGCTTGAACTCAGTAATATAGGCCATTTAACGAGAAATATTGTAGAGTACGGAATGGGAAGGCAAGTGTCGAGGGAAGGCGATGTTTACAGTTTTGGAATTCTTCTGTTGGAGATGTTTACGGGAAAGAGGCCGACCGACGACATGTTCCAAGATGCTTGGAACATCCGAAGCCACTGCGAGGCCGCGTTGCCGGAAAAAACGAGAGAAATTGCAGACCCTTGTCTGTTTTTAAATGAGTTTGGAGAAGGATCGAGCGCCCGTGCTCCGCGAAGGATTCAAGAATGTCTAGCGAAAGTGTTCGAAATTGGAGTCGCGTGTTGTAGCGAGTCGCCAGGAGAAAGGATGGACATCCGCGTGGCTGCAGCAAAACTACGATCCATCAAATCTCTGTTGCGTTAAAGCGCCGAATCCAAAATGCCGCCCATACGTGGCCGTTGAGATTCAAACTTGAGATATCGAAAATGAATCCATCGTATCCCAGACCGCTTGTATGTTTCCTGGTGGTAGCCACCTGAATAAAACAAGTGTGATGCTCTGTTTATATCAAGTCTTGTGTTTGTTCATCAAATTGATTTCTCCCACTCTTGTTTGTCCCGGGGTTAAAGTTGATTAACCATGTCTACTTATAATTGATATATCGTCAAATGGATACATACACGTAGGATTTGTGATTCATGATCACCAAATGGTGTGGGACATATAGGAAGTTTAATAAAAGAAATCTAAATTATTATTGTTTTACGCATATAGGAAAAGAGACTGTTTATACAAAACAACCCATGAACCAGTGCACAATAAATACAATGATAATTGCTAACCGTATGACCATCAAATAGAGATCAATGCAACGTCACAAACTCCCCTTTAGGCAGAGTGTGTAACATATAGCCGACCTCCATAAAGCACTAATAATGAACTAAATGCAAGAACCAAAACACATTTGGGATTTCTAACTTACCGAGAACACGTGCAAATGAGAGAAAACTTTAATTGCCATTTTGGCTGAGCCACGTTGCTAGCCGAGCCATCATAACACAAATTTAAAGTAACTCACCCAAATGCTCGTGTTCGCAAAGTACGTCTCCTGTCACACGCTGAAGGTCAAATGCTTATAACACTACATTTTATAATTTATCTTCTCTTTCAATCTTGTGATACAAAGACTTTCGGCATATTAAAACGCTTTAGAGAGAGCTATACTTTAACATATTAGAAACCAACATACGTCATGCATATTACATCAAGTGTATGAACACTTTTAAGGTATTAATATTGTGTTGGATTGGTATAGGTCTGTTCACTTTAAATGACTTTTAAATAATTATATTCCCAAAAATTTGGTCAGTCGCGAAACCAAATCAGAGAATTAATTGTGTTGCACAAAATGTATATTCAATCAAATCAATTATCTTAAATCAGAGAATTAATTATGGTAGGCAATCCCATAACGAGGTTTACGTCTCTTTTTTTAAAATAAAAAAAAAACATTTTCCTTTTAAAGTTCATCTCATTTTAAAAATAAAAAAATTATTTGTCCTTCTTGAAATGAAATTAAAAATAAATAAATAAAATGAGAAGCTAACTAGGGGTGAGCAAATTAAAAATAAATAAATAAAATGATAAGCTAACTAGGGGTGAGCAGGTTTCGGGTGGGTAAGCCGGATGTGGAACCGGGAACCTACCCTGTAATAGCCAGTGCCTTAAGTTTAGAACTTAGAATCTACCCTGTTATTTAAAGAACAACTCAGGAACCAATATAGCGGTTCCGGTTCCGGTACCTTCTATTAGAGCACTTTCAATTAGCATACCGAAGGAGCACCAACGCCTCAAATTATATCAAAATCAAAATCCAAACCCCACATAATCACCCCAGACCTTCAGACAAAAAGAACTTTTAAGAAAATATTTGCATCAACCACGGCTCAGTCAACCTAACCCATCCTTAAAATCCTCCAAAAAATCATAACCCAGAAAGAATTGTAAATAAAAATTGACAAGACAGGGATGAAAGAAGGGAAAAACATATTACTAGATTAGGAGTTGACTTACCGTAAGAACCGTAACCCCTGGAACTGATGAAGACGTTGTTGTGAAGAGGGTGAAGAGACTGGGAACAAAAAGGTAATGAACCGGGACAATTATTTGGAGTAGGGTAAAGTTTAAGTTAGGTTATTGGGTTGGGTAAGATTTAGGGTAGGTTATTGGGTTGGGTTGGGTAAAATTTAGGTTAGGTTTCAGGTTTTCCGATTTGGTTCCAGGAGAAAACCTGGAACCGTACTTGGTACCGCCGGTTTTATAAAATTTAGAACCTAGAACTTACCCGATCTATTCGAGAACATGTACTGACACCGACCCTATAGTACCGGTTTCTACAGCTAACACGTCAAAAAAGACAAAATTCTCTTTATTTAATTTTTGTTGGGTCACCGAAATTTGACCGGAAGAGCAGTATTATTGTCTGTAATCTCAAGACTCCAAAGTTGTCGCACGTGAAACATTTTCTTACGATAAACTTGTGATATACAATTGAAATAAGGAGTTGCACCTACATAGCAAAATCCCCCCTATCGCAATTTAATCTTTTTTTTTATTACAAATGTACTAAAATTATAAGATTTTTAGTGCATTACGGTGTACTATTTTTTTTTTGAATTTTTAATACATGTATAGTAGTATTAAACGTGTACATATCACATTACTAAAAAAATTACTGTTCTTTTTTTTTCTAAAAAAATTACTGTTCATTTTTACAACATTTTTATAAACATGTTTAATACTAAACTTGTACAATTCAATATTTACTACATTATTAAAAATTACTGTTTATTTCAGTAATAAACTTGTACATTTCTAATCATTAGGAACGTACAAGTTTAATGCTAAACATGTTTAGGAAGAAAATACTAAAATAAACAGTAATTCTTAGTAATTAATTAAACAGTGAAATATATAACTTTAGTACTAAAAATGTTTTAGAAAAAAGAAGTATTAAAAATCAAAGGTACTTACTTTGAAAAATGTACTCAAAATGAACACTAAATTTCATTGGGTCGCGTCGGTCTTTAGTACTTGGTCTTCAGGTTTTGTATAATTTTAGTGCAAATGTATGGGGTTTGTACATAAAAAAACGATGTACCATTTATGAATAGTAAAATTTTAGTACTTTATCTTACTTCAAGATATCTGTTAGGATTGAATTAGTACAGTAGTTTTTAGGTTATAAAATTAAGGAAGCCTAGGTTTAAGGTTCCACCGTCCGAAAACTACTCACCCGAAACCATAGCTACCACCAGTATATTTTAGAAATTATTCATTTACCCGAAACCATAGCTACCACCCGTATATTATAGAAATTATTAATTTAAAATTAAAATTTTTTACTTTTTTTAAAAAAGAACTTATTCTTTTAAAAATTCATGTCATATTAATTTTTGGCCCGTCAAAGGTGCCGCAAGGAGTCAAAGTCACTAAGAAGCCGACAAAGACACGGAAATAGTGAGTTTAAGTCATTAAAGTCATTAATGTCATAAGGCATTAGCTTATCATGTGTTGTTGTTGTAAGGTCAGTATACGTTCATTAAAGTCATTTGTTTGATGTTCGATGTAAAAGTACTCCAGTCACGATCGAAACTCGAAATCCAAATCAAATGTTGTTCCTGGCCGCATATTTCCAAAGTGATTTTTCTTTTACGTAAATACCATGTCGGCCCACCGTGGCCCCGAAATAGCCCACAACCCCAACTCAACGATATGATACCCTCCCGTGGCATAGCCCAGTCCACATACTTCTTTGATCGTCGACCCTAAAGGCTACGACAGTCGAAGCCGGCGGTGGCATTGAGGGGGCCATCATCAGTCGCCAGCCCCTATAATTTATGATGGAAGGGAGGCAGAGGAGGAAATGGACAAAAAGGCAATGTTTTCATAACTACCGACAAGATTAAGGAAATCACGCGTTAAAATTAAAAGTAATCTCCTTAGAGTCCAAGTCAGTCGAGACTGTATGCTTCTCCAACATTTTCCCCCCAGCAAAAAGTAACCCGTAACTCACGTTCATATATTATAGATAAAGGATTACGCGTAATCTACTATTTATATAAGTTTAGCCCGTAAGGTCACAAAAGAGAGCAAGTGATATTGTGAATGCCATCAAAAGTCAAAGTCGCTTACAAGTCATCAAAAGTTTGTTGGAGTTTGACTGACTGGAAAGTAATTTTCTCAAAGACTCCGAATCATCGCGGGTCTAATTTAACAAAGTCTCCTTCATTTAAACTTTTATGTGCGTGATTGATGGTTTAAACAAGCTTAAATGATTAAAAAAATCTAAACTAACACGAGAGGAAAATACACGGAATACATATGGAAAATCCTGGGTATCCTCGGTGCGTTCAACGAGCGGTTGGTAAATCGTCCGAGGGCAGCTAAGTGAATACCTGTGCTGATCGGAGTAATTAGTTACTAACCCATCGGCAGGAAGCCGTTCTTGTTATGTCTTTTCGCTGGGAATTCTTAAACTTACAGAGTTTGAGCAGGTAGACACTCACCTGTGAGTGCCCGCTAGAAGTCCCGTGCCTACTGGGTAGAACAGGATTTGGGAACCCGCCGGAGTGGAAAGAGGTTCTCCTGAGCACAGGGGTGTTGTGCAGAAATCTCGACCTCCTGATACAGAGGTACAATAGAGCAAGTTACGTGGGAGCCGTAGGCACTGGGTATGCAGTGCAATGAGTCACGACTTTAGTAACCGTGCACGTCCGAACTGAGTGTAGGACGAACATCCCGTCTTTGCTGTGTGAAAAGTGAGGTTCTGCTGTGTGAGGAATAATCAATCCTTATTTATCTATTTTGTTCTCTGACTCGTTGTTTCTTGAGTGCTTACAAGTTCATCTTAAGAAGAGATAAAAAATGTGTGGAAATTCTTTTAGCAATTAACTACTGAGTGTGAGCATTATTCTGCTGGAAACGAGAAGGTGTCCACTGTGTGAGGAATTGATCGTTTATCCAGGAGTGATCTCTTTTGTAAAAGATTTTAAATATCCCTTATTGAACGAAAGCCTATTGCAAAAGGTTCATTTGCACCTATTATATTTATATAGTGGAATCACGTCTACAGTGAAAAGTGGACGTAGGTCGATTAAGGTCAAACTACTATAAAAAAAAACAATTGTGTCCCTTAAGATCGTGCTTACATACATACAAGACTTTAACGATCAAAATCGTAACGCTTACAGCTAGTCGACATCACTTCTGAGTAACGCTTTACTGCGACACAGTACGCTTCTGTATACGCTGAGAATGGACGAAAATGTGATAAACATTAATTCTCCAATGTTAATGTACATAATTGATCCAACAGTATGTTATAGTTTCCTTTTTTTATCCAATGGTGAAAAAAGGAACGTGAGACCGTGATTAGAGGAAAAAATGGTTAAAACATGAGAAATAATTAAGGTGGCAAAAGTCATAGTCGCTTAAGAAATGGTCTCTATCGATTCTTTTTCTTTTTTTCTCTCTCTTTTAATTGTTAGTAGTTTAAATTAATAACTTTATGGAATCACCGAAATTTGCCTCAAAAGAAAGTAATCCTTTTGAATAAGTATCCCCGAGACTCTCGTTCATTTAAAATAAGGATTAAACTTGATGTACTACTACTTAAAGAAAAATTAATTAAAAATTACTTATATTATCTACATATTTTTTTTTGTGTTTTCGTTTGTGATCATATGTTCTCTCCTCAGCGGTTCTCTCAGTACACCTTCACAGTAAAACACATCAAGGGAAAGTCCAACGAGGGGTTACATTAAATTATACATAAAGCCATAATGTTGGGGGTTGTCGTGAAATGGGGAGGTTATAAATGGCAAAAAGATGCCACCAATCGCTACTACTAATACTTGTCATCAAATATTAATTATGGACTCACGCTCTTCTATTATGTTATTATTATTCACTTGCCTCATTGTTTCTTTCTTTGTCCAGGGAGCAGCGGTGGCTAAGACCAACGAAACCGACCGGGCTACGTTGCTCGAGTTCAGGGGGCGCATACCTGATGTCTATGGGTTCCTGCGGTCTATGGGTTCCTGCGGTCTCCAATCTCCGAACCTTCCGATGACCCTCTTGAAATTCCTCTCATTAGATTTGACATCAATTGCATCGAGTCTAATTGCCTGTCTCTTTCGGGTAAAAAGATAAATACCTTTTTCAAGGTCTGCTGGAAGATGTTCGGTGGAGGAGTATGCACAACCTTTGACGTCCTGAAGGCCTTTGACGACGCGATTCATGACGGAGTCCATGTATTATCGTTATCACTTGGGCCAGGGCAAGACATACTTGAAACTGAGGAATTCGACGGAATTGCAGTCGGTTCGTTGCATGTCGTCATGGAGGGAACAACTGTTGTCTGCGCCGCAGGGAACTCCGGACCGTCCCCTCAGTCCGCTACGAACACGGCCCCCTGGATCATCACAGTTGCCACAGGTACTATGGACAGAGCGTTCCAGGCACCCATTACTCTCGGAAACAATGAAACCGTTTGGGTAAGCAAGATTTTTTAGCGAAGCTTTGTTTTTAATATCCCTTTTATGAATGTATAAAGCTGTTACAGTTCAATCGTGTGAAGGGACAAGCCATTTACACTGGAAAGCCGATCGGCTTTGAGAGCTTGATCTTCGTGCCAGACTTCTTGGCATATGAAAATGACTCCATCTCTGCTCGGTAAATAAGCGAAAGGTCATCCATCCATTTTATATCTGAAATTTGAGTTCCTTCACATATCCGCAATTCCATTTTCTTTCTGAGGTTGCCAAGGATCCTGAAGATGACGTGGACACATTGTTCCATGACTTCCCCTTCATCCAAGTGGACTATGAGATCGGCGCCTGCATCCTACACTACATAGGATCCAAAAGGTCCCCGACCATGAAGCTTAGCCCAAGCCGGATGCTCATTGGCAAATCCATCACTCCCAGGGTAGCTTTTTTCTCTTCTATGGGGCCGAGCTATGTTGCCCCAGCAATCCTTAAGGTGAGACCTGCCCCCCCCCACCCAATCGAACACGCATTGCAGAACATTTATTTCATTTTTTGTTTGATTCAATCTTCCTGCTGCACAGCCGGACATCACGGCTCCAGGAGTGAACATTTTAGCTGCAGTTCCTTCTATTCACGAAGGAACAGCCAGGACATCACGGGCATGCTATATTATCAGGGACATCACTGTCCACCCCACATGTAGCAACAGGGATCATCGCTTTCCTCAAGTCCCTGCATCTAGATTACTCCCCAGGGGCAATTAGGTCAGCCATGGTTGCAACAGGTAATTTGATTGCCTATAGTTGTTTTTGTCAGCCTGGTTGTTCCTATTGATTCAGGGTAATGTCTTTGTTGCGGCAGTCATGGTGTACGTAAAGACAGTTGCCCGATCCTCTACCTGCTGGCGCATCTCCGCAGAAGTGCACTGATCCATTTGACGGGTGGGGGGATCGTCATCCCCAGGGCGGCCGCAGAACCTGGCCTGATCTACGACATGAGCTTGACCAATTATATTTAATATGTATGTGCAATGGGCTACAAAAACTCTTCCTTGTCCCGCATATCAACCGTCAATAAGATTCATATGGATGGTGATAAATCATAAGGATGGTGACGAGCACAAAAGAACTGGAGGGCGATTTTGAAGGCCAAATTTTAATGTTTTTTATTTTGCAAAATATACATCTAAAGGACCTAGCAATATTATACATGCACGGGAACAGACTATCGGGACGAGTCCAAGACACTCTCGGCGGATGCACCAGCTTGGTGTTCTTGTACATTGCGAATAATCTGTTTGAAAGCAACAACGCCACATTGCTATCTCTTCTGAAAGGACTTCAATATCTAGGCTTATCACAAAATAATTTCTCCGGGGAATTCCGAATTCTTAGGAGACTTCCCGCTCACATACCTCAATCTATCTTTCAATCATTTCGAGGGCGAAGTTCCTAGTAAAGGAGTCTTCCTAAATGCCACAGGGATCTCTGTCATGGAAAATTACAAACTCTGTGGCGGGATTCCAGAATTGAACTTACCAAGATGTCCTACATCGAAATGCAAACACGGAAGGAAAACCATGTTGAAGATCATCATCGCGGTCGCTGGTGGGATTGGTTTCCTGTTTGTTGTGCTTTTGTTGATTGCACCGCGTCGTTGCATGGATAGAAAAAGAAGAAGAAACGTAAAGTCGCAGTCTGGGTTGGTTCCCAAAAGCCCAATTCCAAAAATTTCGTACGAGGATATACTCGGGGGCTACCGGCGGGCTCAATCAAGATAACTTGATCAATGCCGGTGGTTTTGGTCCTGTGTATCAGGGATCCTTGATAGCCATTAAGGTTCTCGACCTCCGAATTTGAGGAGCTTCGAAAAGTTTCATGACAGAGTGTGAGGTATTACATATAAAACCATCCCGATTTGTGAGCATATCCATCATGGAGGATATTTAGTTCAAAGTAATAAACTTTTTTATATAAAAAAAAAGGAAAGAAGAAAAATCTGATTCATTACAACAAACTTAAGACCCACCCCACCCATATATTATAGAAATTCTACTTAAATTTTTCTAACTTCATGGTAATTTTATCCTTTTTCTAAAAAAAAAATCCATCTCATATAAATTTTTGGCCCGTCAAAAAGGTGACAGGAGTCAAAAGTCATTAAGAAGTCGAGGAGATGGAAAACAGTGAGAGTCAAAGGGACGTATTTTTCACGGTAATCTTCTTTTGACTGCAAACTCAATCTTCCCTTGCTACTTAGAAAAAAGTCATGCAATGGGGCGAGGTTTGTGGGATATAACAAGAAGCGAAGCGGACAGTCAGTGATGCGGGCCTAAAAAAATCATGGCTTCCTGCTCTGTTTTCCTGATATTATTCATGTGTCTCATCTTTTGTCTCTCAGCGGCGGCTAAGACCAACGAAAACCGTGCTGCGTTGCTCGAGTTCAGGGGCCGCATACCCTGACGGCGTACTCCCCTCGTGGAATGACACCGTGCACTTCTGTCAATGGCCTGGCACAATTTGCAGCATTAGACGTCCCCGCGTCACCGAATTGGTGCTCCTGGGATACAAACAGTTAAATTGTCTTAGGATTTGACTCGAAACTGAAAATCGAATTGGCCATCCGCGAGGCCCCAGAAAATAATCATAAGGGATCAAATTGAACAATAGAAAATTTGAGGTAGGTAAATTAAATTATTTTAATTTTTTTATATTCAATTAAAAAAGTTAAATGTAAATTTATTATTTTACAATAAAGTAAGAGGGTCATTTCCACCATGGGTCTCTGGCTCGGCCTCTGTTTATGGTCATAAATTCTCGTCGTGTTTTTACGACATTGAAAATGTCACAAGGATAATTTCCCAATATCTGTGGATGTCGTGTCTCGTCCTCGAGGACAATCAGCGTATACATAACGGAAGCTCGCAAGTGTTTTAGGTAAAGGACACCTTTTTCTTTGCATTTCACTAAGAATCCCCAATACAAGTTAATCTGCCTACGTCCCTTTACAAGCTCTCCTATAAGGGTCATGGCTCTACACGAAACATTACAACCTTTCACTAAGAGGCATATGGCTTCAGGTGGTGCCAAATACAACTGTCCTTAACCGCCCCTAGGGGCCTCCCTTTCGAAAGGGGCCCCCTTCACAATAGATATGACCCTTCAACACATCAATGATCCTCAAGACAACCCGTGTCTCCTTACTGACACATCCTTACATGACGCATCATGTCTATTCGTGCCTCCCTCACGAACGTTGCTCATGGAGCCTTCCACGAACCGTGCCTTAACCGTCCCATGCCCTCAGACATGTGACAGAACGGAGGCAGAGGAAGGAAATGGTAAAAAGGCAATGTTTTCATAACCACCGACAAGATTAAGGAAATCAAGCGTTAAAATTAAAGAGTAATCTCCTTAGAGTCCAAGTCAATCCCCGACCAAATAGAAACCCGAAACTCACGTTCATTAAGGATTACGCGTAATCTAACTATTCATAAAAAAATTATTAAAAAAATAATACATACATTATGAATTAAAAATGTAATAAAATTTAACATAATATTTAAACTTTTATGTGTAGATTGAAGGTGGATGGGGAGCTAATCGTCCATCACTTGGAATAATTACAATTTTATAAAAACGGAAGTTTACTCCCACGTGAGAGTAGCTGCATCACAGATTTACATCCGTTAACCAAACAGAGGGTTAGAAGCCAAAAGTCACAGTCCTCCATCCATTTCTTTTAACTTATTGCATTGTCAAAAGTTTTGCCGGGTGCTCTTACTTTATTTTAAGTTAAATAATTTTATGGTCCTCGCGTGTGATTTACGATTGAAAAGAAGATACTTTCATTACTTTATTTATCGCGTGATTGTTGATATTCGAACAAGAGATCTTCAATGTCCGAATAGTACAGCTTAAAAGTCATGAAACCGGGGAACGAACTTTTTGTGAGCGGATTGATTATATATAGGAGGGCTAAGTGGAGAGTGATGCCAACAGAGAGAGTTATTTACTACTAGTTATCAGAAATAATTATGGATTCCTGCCCTGCTTTTATGATATTATTATTCACTTGTCTCCTGTTTTCCCCCAGTGTTTTGATTGTTGTCTAGGGAGCAGCAGTGGCTAAGATCAACGAAACCGACCGGGCTGCAGCTTGAGTTCAGGGGCCGGATACCTGATGACCCCGATGGTGTATTCACCTTGTGGAATGATACCGTGCTCTTCTGTCATTGGCCGGGTGTAACTTGCAACAGTAGACGTCCCCGCGTCACCGAATTAATGCTTCCCGACTCCAGGCTGGGGGGCTCCTTATCTCCCTACATCGGGAATCTCAGCTTCCTCAGGATATTAGACCTCAACAACAATGGTTTTGTCGGCGAAATCCCCCCGGAAATAGGGAACTTGCGTCGGTTGACAGAGTTGCGCATGGATAATAACTCGTTTTCGGGTCAGCTCCCAGAGACATCTCGAGCTGCACAAACCTACAAGAGATCCTTCTGGGAAACAGCAAGCTTGTTGGAGAAATTCCTCCTGGGTTGTCCGCTTTGCCAAAGCTTCGCGTCTTCCAAGTCCACAAAAACCATTTCACCGGGAAGTTCCCTGATTTCTTCAGCAACTTGTCATCTCTGGAGTTCATTGGCGGAATGTCAAATGGTTTCAGCGGCCCCATCCCAGCATCTCTTGGGCATTTGCGAAGATTACAATATATTGAACTCGGAGGGAACTTCTTTCCTGGAACAGTACCCACCTCGATTTTCAACATAACCTCTCTGATTAGCATAGGGTTCCCGATCAACAAACTCCAGGGAGGTCTCCCTCTGGATCTCAGGATCACTCTTCCCAATCTCCAAATAGTAGTCGGTTAGTCATTGCAAAATGCGAAACCCACACGCAAGCATTTGTGAAATTGTTTTCGGAGTCTCAAACGCGCGCGGAAAGACATAATAATTTTTGAATGGAAATGGAAAAAGGATGGAACGCCAGTTCCTTTGGGAATTGTGGTAGCCAACAAACAAGAGAATTGTGGTAGCCAACAAACAAAGAGATTTGGTTTTAGAATAACAAATAAAACAAGTTTCAATCAAAGGAAACGTTACCCTTCACCTTCAACAAATAATAAATTATTCCCTTACTCTACCAAACCACCCCGATTTGTGACGATATCCATCATGGAGGTGTCACCCATATATTATAGAAATTATTAATTTAAACTTAAAAAAAATATTCATCTCGTGTTAATTTTTACCCCGTGCCAGAAATCAAAGTCACTATGAAGCCGACTATAAATAAGATGGAAAATAGTGAGAATCAAAAGGGAAGTATTTTTCACGGGAATCTTCTTTTGACTCCAAAGTCAGTTCTACTTAGAAAAAGTCATTGAATAACAAGAAGCAAAGTGGACTCTTGTGATGCGGAGGCAAAGGCAGTCTTGGGTTCCTCCTCTGCTTTTAGATTCTCTATTTATACCAGAAAAAAATAAAAACTTTCGAGAAGAGAGGAAGGAAGCAGCTACCGTCCCACTCACAGGGCGATGCCGCTTTTATTACTAATTTTTGACTTTTTTTTTAATAATATAGTACTAAACAGTACTATTGATTAGTAAAAGCTTAATAACGGGACCGTGGGCTTAGTAAAAATTTAGTACTAATGTATATGCTTTTACTAAATTCTGCTAATGGATCCGTAAAAATGTACAAACGTATGTCCGGTAATGATTTCTCGTTAAGATTTCTACTGTTTGCTTGATCATTGACTTCTGAGGTAATGATTTTTAAGGCGCTTGTCTATGAGCACAAGATAAATGGAAGCCTGGAAGATTGGCTGCATCCTGAAGTTATATCCGAGGGAGTGTGCCGAAAGTTAAGCTTGAGGCATAGGCCGAGTATTGCCGTTGACATAGCTTGTGCTGTGGAGTATCTACATCACCAGTGTGAAGTGCATGTAATTCACTGCGATTTGAAGCCAAGCAATGTCCTCCTGGATACGGAGATGACAGCAAAGGTCGGTGATTTCGGACTCATGAGAATTCTCTCTGCCAATGATGTTGTTGTGCAAGTAAGCTCAACGGGAGTGATGAATTCTATGGAAGATTGTTGCAGTTACATAGGTCAGGAGGGCATGGTAATTACTTGGATGAAGCGTGCCACCACCTAAAAAAAGTATGGACATCCGCGTGACCGCTGGCCGATTTATAACGTAAAATTACTTCACAAATGAATCCCGCCATAAATTGATTTACATTGATTGCTTTAAATTGGATGTCTTGTTTATTAAGAATTGCAAAATGAGATTCCAAGGGATATGATTTAAAGAATCTAACTGGCGAAAACTAGCCGGGTCTTGGTATGAGTCTAATACCCAAAGGTACATCATCCGAGTATTTACTTGCTCGTTCAATCTCCAACGGCATTAGCTTATCATGTGTTGTTGTTGTAAGGTCCAGTATACGTTCATTAAAGTCATTTGTTTGACGTTTGATGTAAAAATACTCCAGTCATGATCGAAACTCGAAATCCAAATCCAATGTTGTTCGTGGCCGAAATAGCCCACAACCCCAACTAAACGATATGATACCCTCCCGTGGCATGGCCCAGTCCCCATACTTCTTTGATCGTCGACCCTAAAGGCTACGACAGTCGAAGCGGCGGTGGCATTGAGGGGCCATCATCAGTCACCAGCTCCTATAATTTATCATGGAATGGAGGCAGAGGAGGAAATGGTAAAAAGGCAATGTTTTATAACCACCCAAAAGATTAAGGAAATCAAGTGTTAAAATAAAAAAGATTAATTTTTGATTTGTTGGTAATAATCTCCATAGAGTCCAAGTCAGTCGTGGCTGTCTGCTTCTAAAACATTTTCCCCTCAGCAAAAAGTAACCCCTAACTCACATTCATTTATATAGAGGATTACGCGTAATCTACTATTTAGAAAAATTAACAAAAATATTTAAAATATTGATATGATTTTGACGAGCTAGAAGCCTAAATTTTTACGACTATAAAAGTTCTTTAAACAAAAACCTGAAACATTTTTATTCGATAATTATTTAGTTAATAAATAATTAACATATGTTAATAATTTCATATGATGTTTTTGTGTATTAATTTCACATGGGTTTGGTATAAACCCAACATGAAAAAAAAAACTCAAATTAAAAGACTTAATAACACATTTTCTTTCTCATGAAAGCATTTTAATTGGCGTATCCATATATAAGTAAGGGACGCGCCTTCATTTGGTTATCCGTAATTATGTGATATCAAACACGCCTATGAACGTGTCCTCCTGATATTGGAAAACATAGATCCACATTGCTCGAGAAGTCACGTCCATCATCTGAACCTACGAAAAAAGAAGGGTGAGAATATGATTACAGAGCAAGTGATATTGTGAACACCATCAAAAGTCAAAGTCACTTCCAAGTCATCAAAAGTTTGTTGGAGATTATTGTCGGAGTTTGACTCAAAAGTAATTTTCATTTGAACTTTTATGTGCATGATTTATGGTAATGGAGGGACTAAACTAACACAAATATATAATCCCGGGTCGGTCCACCCCAAGCCCAGCATATAAGCCCAACGTGATTCAGTTTTAAAATCAATTGGTAATAGAGGGAGTGACCTATATATGCTAGTTTGTGAGGCATTTTTTTATCCAATATGAAACTTGGGTTTCAACAAAGACCTAATTGCTCATTTTCCTTTATTAGCGGTTTACTATGACCGTAAATCCGTAAAAAAAAAATCTTTTGACTGTTTATAAGACCTACGGTTCAACAATATAAATTATGTATTTGTCTATTGTTATATTTAAATTCTGTACAGCGAACACCAACCCGGTTCGCACAATTTGATATGTACTAAGTTTCATTGGTAATGCTTTTCCCATTACCATCTCCTTACAATTCACCTTAGATGATAAACAAAAAGCGTTACCCATATTCTAAATGCGAGTGGCCTTCGACTTTGGTACGCACCAAAGCCATTCCTCTGTTGGACCGAACTCTATCGATATTACAAAAATAGGATATTCTAAATAGAATTAATCTATGAGTTTTTCAAAACTTTTATGAGTTTTGTATAATAAAACTATATTTCACATGGGGGGCATTCCATTATAAGAGAATTTATCACATAAGCATACAAAACAAAAAAAAATGAGATATACAATTTCATTAGTAAGGGACGGGTCTTCATTCCATTATCCGTAGCTATGTAATATCTAACACGCTTCTGGACGCATCCTCCTAATATTCAAGAATAATATCCCCGTATGTGTTACGCAAGAAATCGCGTCAATTACGAGCATATGAAGTTTCTATCCCCTTGTGTTGTATGTGTTAACCTTGATTTTGATGATGAGCTTGAGAAACTATATTATAAATCAATAGCATTGTGTTAATGTAAAACTTCACTTATCTTTAGTGATGAGCTGAGCAAATTGTTGCTGAGCCATAGTTAGCCTGAGCTATACGTTGCAACGTTACATTAAGTCGTTACTATTTTGCTACGCTTGCTCATTGAAAATTTGGAGATAATATTTCGTTTTTGCAATATATTTCGAATTATCTTGGAATATATTTAAAACAAATACATTGGATAAGCTTTGGATTTTTCAAATCCTTTTATTAAGCAATTCAAAATCAAAATATTGTCTTTTCAATTAAAGATTTGGAAACAATATATTTTCATTATGAAATTTAACAATTGTTTGCATTGAAGAGTGAAGTTGTTGATGGAGCTCAGTTATGGCATCTGCGATATGGACGTTTGAATCACAAGGGCCTATCGTTGTTTAGAGGGGGAATATGGTCATAATCTTCCAAAAACCCAGCCAACAGCAACATGTGTCTGTGAAGGATGTGCGTATGGGAAAACATCGTCTTTCTTATCCCAATACCTCTTGGAGAGCTGACACCACTCTTGAATTTGTGCATACTGACATCTGTGGTCTAACCCAAACTTCAACGATCGGTAACAGGAGATACTTTCTCTTATTTATCGATGATTACACTCGTATGATAGGGGTATACTTTCTTGAAAAGAAATCAGAGGCTTTCACTACTTTCTTGAGTTTCAAAGCGAATGCAAAGAAGCAAAGTGGAGATCAAATAAAGACTTTGAGGACATATCGTGGAGGAGAATTCTTTACAAGCCGTTTCAAGGCATACAACGACAACTTACTATGAAGTACTCACATCAGCAGAATGCCGTTATTGAGAGGAAGAATATGGCTATTGTTGAGATGACTCGAAGTATGCACAAAGGCAAGGGTCTTCTGAATTCATTGCGGCCTCGATCACCGACGAAAGCCATTCAAAACAAGATGTCCTATGAAGCATGGAATAAGAGGAAACCCGTGGTTGATCACTTGAAGCTATTTGGATGTGTTGCATATGCTCTTTTCACGAAGAAAAAGGAGAAGTTTGATGAGAAGAGTGAGAAGTTAATCTTTATTATTTACAGCGAAGAATCTAAATGTTATCGTTTGTTTGACCTAAAGACTAATAATCTTGTGATTTCAAGAGTTGTTATTTTCGATGAGAATGCAGCATGGAAGTGGGAGAATGAGTCTCCTCAAACTCAGCCAACGTTTTCTTATCCAGAAGCACCAGTAGTAGTGTCTTCCTCAAATCTCATAGATACATCAGTAGCTAGTTCCTTAAAAGTAAATTCACAGAATGAAGATTATGTTGGTGATATGCAACCAATGAGGTATTACTCATTAACTGAAGTTTACAAGCAAGCTAATTTTGCACTTGCTATTTTGGAGCCGCCGAAGTTTGAAGAGGCCAAAAAAGAAGGAAAGTGGAGAAATGCGATGAAAGAAGAGATGTTTAGTATTGAGAAGAATGATACTTGGTCCCTGGTAGGCCATCCTAAAAGAAAAAAAATAATTGGCTTAAACTGAGTGTTCAAAACAAAATTCAATGAGAATGGAAGTGTTCAGAAGCCCAAAGCTCGTCTCGTAGCAAAGGGTTACTCACAACAGCCGGAGTTGATTTCACTGATACATACGCCCCTGTAGCCAGAATGAAAACTATTCGAAGTGTGCTAGCACTTGCCGCACAAATGGAGCTTGAAACTGTCGCCAGGTCAATTATATATATGTGGTATTTTAATTATTTCATTTGTATGAAATTAACTATGGGAAGTTACCGTTTGAGGACTTTCCATCCGTTTCTGCAACCATTCAGTAGGTATCTGCTCAGATTGGTCTGATAAGCTAATATTATGGAAACTAATCAATGGGAATCGTCCCAATGAACTTGGACACATCCCACGTAGTTTATCCCATAAAAATCAGACAAGGCTTTCAGACTAGAACGAGTCTGCGTAGTCTGTATAGTTGTCCAAAGCCCGTGTGATCTGTGAAACTTTGAGGAGTTGTGTCAGCTGTGTGATCGGTGGAGAACGGAAGGTGCTAAGTGATCGTTTGGTTCTTACTTTCGCCTCTGCGTGCAGGAGTCCCAAGGGCTGTGTGCCACCTTGGTCGTCATGAGAGAGACTGTGTGTCCTCGGTGCGTTCAACGAGCGTTTTCTATATATGCTAATTTGTGAGGCATTTTCTATCCAACGTGGAACTTTGGTTTCAACGAAGACCTAGTTGCTCATTTTCCTTTACTAGCAGTTTACTATGACTGTAAATCCGCAAAAAAAATCTTTTGACTATTTGTAAGACCCGCCGTTCAACAATACATTGGATAAACTTTGGATTTTTCAAATTATTTTATTAGGCAACTCGAAAACAAAATATTGTCTTTTCAAGTAAAGATTTGGAAACAATATCCTTTCGTTATGAAAGTTAACAATTGTTTGCATCGACATTTCAATGCAATGCAAGATATGAATGAAGTGTGGTTTTTGGATAGCGACTGTAGCGATCATGTGATAGGAAATAAGAAAAACTTTGTGGAGATCGACAACAGCTACAACTCGCTGTTAAAGCTTGGAGATAACAAAAAGATAAAAATTGAAGAAATGGGAATCGTTGCGATGAGAGCAACAAATGGTGAAGAAAAACGGATTAATGATGTGTTTTATTTTCCAGACATTGCTCAGAATCTTTTGAGCGTGGGACAAATGATGAGGAGAGGTTATAAGGTTACTGTTGCTGATAGTCAATGTGAGATCGTTGACAAAAATAAGGAGATGATCGAAGTAGTGAAGATAACGGCAAATAACTCGTTTCCACTGATGATGAATTCATCCTTGAATGTTGCATTAAAGAGTGAAGTTGTTGATGAAGCTCAATTATGGCTTTTGCGATATGGACATTTGAATCACAAGGGCCTAACGTTGTTTAGAGATAGGAATATGATCATAAGTCTTCCAAAAATCCAGCCAACAGAAACATGAGTCTGTGAAGGATCTGTGTATGGGAAAACATCGTTTTTCTTTTTTCAATACCTTTTTGAGAGCTAAAACCCCTCTTTAATTGGTGCATGCGGACATCTGTGGTCCAACCCAAACTCCAACGATCGATAACAGGAGATACTTTCTCTTATTTGTCGATGATTACACTCGTATGATATGGGTATACTTTCTTGTAAAGAAATCGGAGGCTTTCATTACTTTCTTGAGTTTCGAAGCCAATACAAAGAAGAAAAGTGGATATCAAATAAAGACTATAAGGACATATCGTGGAGGAGAATTCATTTACAAGCCGTTTCTAAATTATTGCAAGTAGCAAAGCATCCATTGTCAACTTTCTGTGAAGTACTCACCTCAGTAGAATGGCATTGCTGAGAGGAAGTACAAGACTATTGTTGAGATGACTCGACGTATGATCAAAGCTAAGGGTCTTCCGAATTCATTGAGGCCGAAGCTGTGTACACAACAGCTTACATTCCCAATCGATTACCGATGAAAGCCATTCAAAACAAGACGCCTTATGAAGCTTGGCATAAGAGGAAACTCGTGGTTGATCACTTGAAGCTTATGCCGGTGATATGCAACCAAGAAGGTATCGTTCCTTAACTGAAGTTTACGAGCAAGCTAATTTTGCACTTGCTATGTTTGAGCTGCAGAATTTCAAAGAGGTCGCAAAAGAAGAAAAATGAAGAAATGCAATGAAAGAAGAGATGTTTAGTAAGAATGATACTTGGTCTCTAGTAGAACTTCCTAAAGGAAAAGAAGCAATTGGCTTAAAGTGGGTGTTCAAAACAAAATTCAATGAGGATGGAATGTGTTCAAAAGCATAAAGTTCATCTCATAGCAAAGAGTTACTCACAACAGCCCGAAGTTGATTTCACTGAGGCGTAGGCCCTTGTAGCCAGAATGAAAACTATTCGAAGTATGCTAGCACTTTCCCCACAAATGCAGCTTGAAATTTTCATCAGGTTAATTTTTAATTTTTTCATTCGTATGAAATTAGTTAACTATGGAAAGCTATAATTTGAGGACTTTCCATCCGTTTTTGCGACCGTTGAATAGGTATCAGCTCAGATTGGTATGATCAACTGGATATTATGGAAACTAATAAATGGGAATCGTCCTAATGAACTTGAACACATCCCACATAGTTTTTCCCATAAAAATCAGACAAGGCTTTCATATTACAACGAGTCTGCATAGACTGTTTGGTTGTCCAAAGCCCGCGTGATCTGTGTGAAACTTTGAGAAGCTGTGTGAGTGGTGTGATTAGCGGAGATCGGAAGGTGCAAAGTGATCTCCTGGTTCTTACTTTCACATATGCGTGCGGGAGTACCAAGGGTTGTGTGTCACCTTGATCATCATGAAAGGGACTGTGTGTCCTCGGTACATTCAACGACCAGTTGACGAATCGTCTGAGGGTAGCTAAGTGAATACATGTGTTGATCGCAGTAACCAGTTGCTAACCCATCGGCAAGAAGCCGTTCTTGTTATGTCTTTCGCAGGAAAGTCTTGAACCTACGGAGTTTGAGCAGTTAGACACGCACTTGAGGGTACGCATTAGAAGTCTCGAGCCTACAGGATAGAGCAGGAGTTGGGAACGGCGTCCGAGTGGAAAGAGGTCCACCCAAGCACAGGGGTGTTGTGCGGAAATCTCGATCTCCTGATACAGAGGGACAGTAGAGCAAGTTACGTGGGAGCCCCTGGAGCTAAAAATTTCACCCTAGGCACTGGGTGTGCAGTGCAGTGAGTCACGGCTTTGGTAACCGTGCACATCTGAACTAAGTGTAGGACGAATATCCCGACTTCCCCGTGTGAGAAAACGGGTTCCGCTGTGTGAGGAACCAATCCCTGTTTATCTATTTTGTTCTCTAACTCGTTGTTTCTTAAGTGCTTACAGGCGCATCTTGAGAAGAGATAAAAGCTGTGTGGAAATTCTTTGAGCAATCAACTGCTGATTGTGAACATTATTTTGCGGCAAACGAGAAGGCGTCAACTGTGTGAGGAACTAATCGTTGTTCAGGAGTGATATCTTTTGTAAATGATTTTAAATTTCACTTGTTGAGAAAAATCCTAGTGCGCAAGGTTCATTTACCTATTATATTTATATAATGGAATCACGTCTACGGTGAAAAGTGGACGTAGGTCGATTAAGGTCGAACCACTATAGAAAAAAAAACAATTGTGTCTCTTATGATCGTGCTTACATCCATACGAGTCTTTAACGATCAAAATCGTAATGCTTACAACTAGCCAACCTCACTTATGAGTAACGCTTTGCTGTGACAATATACGTCTACGTATATGCTGAGAAAGGACGAAAAAGTGATAAAACATTAATTCTCCCCAAGTTAGTGTATAGTTTCGTTTTTTTTTTCCAGTGGTGAGAAAAGAACGTGAGAGTGTGATTAGAGGAAAACATGATTAAAAGATGTGAAATTATTGAGGTGACAAAAGTCATAGTCACTTAAAAGTCCAAAGTGCGGTGGTCTCTATCAATTCTTGTTCTTTTTAACTGTTAATAGTTTAAATTAATAACTTTATGGAATCACCCAAGTCACCCAAATTCGAATCCAACGCATGAAAATAAAAATTCCTCCATTCGTGAGATTTACGTTATGAATATAAAATATTACATAAAGCCGTAATGTTTGGGTTTGTCGTGAAATGGGGAGGTTATAAATGGCAAAAAGATGCCACCAGAGAGTAGAGTTAGTTACTCGCAACTACTAATACTAGTCATCAAAAATTAATTATGGGTTCACTCTCTGCTATTACAATATTATTCACTTGCCTCATGGTTTCTTTTTTTGTCCAGGGAGCAGCGGTGGCTAAGACCAACGAAACCGACCGAGCTGCGTTGCTCGAGTTCAGGGGCCTCATACCCGATGACCCCGATGGTGTGCTCACCTGGTGGAATGACACCGTCCACTTCTGTCGTTGGCCTGGCATCACTTGCAGCAGGAGACGTCCCCGCGTCACTAAATTAGAGCTCCCAGGCTACAAACTGGGGGGCTCCTTGTCTCCCTACATCGGGAATCTCAGCTTCCTTAGGATATTAGACCTCGACAACAATGGTTTTGCCAGCGAAATCCCCCCTGAAATCGGGAACTTGCGTCGGCTGGAAGAGTTGGGCCTGGTTAATAACTCGTTTTCGGGTCAGCTCCCGGAGAACATCTCTGGTTGCACAAACCTACAAGAGATCCTTCTGGGGAACAACCAGCTTGTTGGAGAAATACCTCGTGGATTATCTGCACTGTCGAAGCTCCGGGTCTTCCAAGTCAGCAAAAACAAAATCACTGGGAAGTTACCTGATTACTTCGGCAACTTCTCATCACTGGAGTTCATTGGCGGAATGTCAAATGGTTTCAGCGGCCCCATCCCAGCATCTCTTGGGCGATTGCAAAGGTTGCGACGGATTCATCTCGCAGGAAATTTCTTTTCTGGTACGGTACCCTCCTCGATCTTCAACATCACCTCTCTGATTATCATACAGCTCTCAGTCAACAAACTCCAGGGAGTTCTCCCTCTGGATATCGGAATCACTCTTCCCAATCTCCAGGAGTTTTATTTCTCTTTTAATCAGTTGACCGGACCTATTCCCCCTTCAATAGCAAACGCGACAAACTTATTGGGCCTACAGTTGTCCAGGAACAATTTCACCGGATCGGTACCTGATCTCAAAAATCTCAATCAGTTGAGGTGGCTTCTAATTGGTGGCAATCAATTGGGAAAGTTGGGGGACTTGCAATTCATCGAGTCCCTCAATTCCACCGGGCTACGGGTTCTGGATTTCAGCGGAAACAATTTCGGAGGTTCGTTACCTCGGACTATTGGGAACTTATCTTCCAATTTGAACAAGTTGGGATTCTGGTCCAATCAACTGACGGGGACCCTCCCTTCAAGCATCGGGAATCTTCACAACCTGGAAAATCTAGATATTAGCTCGAACCCGCTGAATGGTATGCTCCCAAAGGAAATCGGTAACCTCCACAAGTTGAAGATCCTACAAGCAAATTACAACAAATTCATCGGGGAAATCCCATCATCTCTTGGAAATTTGACTATGTTGACGAAATTGTGGTTGATGGGGAGCAGATTCAGTGGGAGTATTCCCGCAAGCCTCGGAAATTGCCAAAACTTGATCTCTTTGGATCTATCTGAAAACAACCTGAGTGGGACTATACCATCGCAAGTCTTGGGTATTTCTTCCTTATCATACTTTCTTGATTTATCTCAGAATAAATTAACAGGCACACTGCCGGATGAAGTCGGCAATCTGAAGAACTTAGCAATATTAGCCGTGCACGGGAACCGGTTGTCTGGCCCAGTCCCGAAAACTCTCGGTGGATGCACCAGCTTGGTGTTATTCGACATTGGGAATAATATGTTTGAAGGCAACATCACCCCGTTTCTATCTCCTCTGAAAGGACTTCAACAACTAGACTTATCACATAATAACTTCTCTGGCCGTGTACCGAAATTCTTAGGAGACTTCCAGCTCACATACCTCAATCTGTCTTTCAACCATTTCGAGGGCGAAGTTCCGAGTAAAGGAGTCTTCCTAAATGCCACACGGATCTCTGTCACGGGAAATTACAAACTCTGTGGCGGGATTCCATCATTGAACTTACCAAGATGTCCTACATCCAAACGGAAACACGGAAGGAAAACCATGTTGAAGATCATCATCGCGGTAGCCAGTGGGATTGCTTTCCTGTTTGTTGTGCTTTTGTTGATTGCATCGCGTTGTTGCATGGACAGAAAAAGAAGAAGGAACGTAAAGTCGCACTCTGGGTTGGTTCCTAAAAGCCCTTTTCCACAAATTTCCTACGAGGATATACTCGTGGCTACCGGTGGGCTTAATCAAGATAACTTGATCGGTGAGGGCGGTTTTGGTTCCGTGTATAAGGGGATCCTTGGTAATTCTGATAATGTCGTAGCCATTAAGGTTCTCGACCTCCGAAATCGAGCAGCTTCGAAAAGTTTTATGGCAGAGTGTGAGGTATTAAAGAAAATTAGACACCGAAATCTCGTTAAGATTTCAACTGTTTGTTCGACCATCGACTTTCGAGGTAATGATTTTAAGGCGCTTGTGTATGAGTACATGGAAAATGGAAGCCTGGAAGACTGGCTGCATCCTAAAATCATATCGGAGGGTGAGCGCTTGAAGTTAAGTTTAAGGCATAGGCTGAGTATTGCTGTGGACATTGCAAGTGCTGTGGAGTATCTGCATCAGGAGTGTGACGTGCCGGTGATTCATTGTGATTTGAAGCCGAGCAATGTCCTCTTGGATGCGGAGATGACAGCAAAGGTCAGTGATTTTGGCCTCACGAGAATTCTCTCTGCCGATGATGTTGTTGTGCAAGTAAGTTCGACAGCAGTGAGAGGGACAGTCGGCTACAGCCCTCCAGGTGCGTGAATTTTTATGTAAATGTTTGGATATTTGTCAGCTCGTACTCAGTAATATAGGCCGTTTAACGAGAAATATTGTAGAGTACGGAATGGGAAGGCAAGTGTCGAGGGAAGGCGATGTTTACAGTTTTGGAATTCTTCTGCTGGAGATGTTTACGGGAAAGAAGCCGACCGACGACATGTTCCAGGATGCTTGGAACATCCGAAGCCACTGCGAGGCTGCGTTGCCGGAAAGAGCTGGAGAAGTAGCAGACCCTTGTCTGTTTCTAAATGAGTTTGGAGTAGGATGGAGCGCCCGTGCTCCGCGAAGGATTCTAGAAGGTCTGGCGAAGGTGTTCGAAATCGGAGTCGCTTGTTGTAGCGAGTCGCCGGGAGAAAGGATGGACATCCACGTGGCTGCAACAAAACTAAGATCCCTCAAATCTCTGGCGGGCTGAAGTTCCGAATCCCGAATACCTCTTAGGTGTTGTCATTTGAGATTCGAACTGGAAATATCCCAGACCGTTTTAGATATATATTCCAAATTGTCATGTACACAAGAACACTGTTGCTAACATGGCTCCCATATACTTTGATATTTAAGAAATTTAATAAAAAAATGTAAATTATATTTTGCAAAGTGTTTGGAAAGTAATTACTTTTGTGTACATTCATAATCATCTTAAAAGTGATGATGAGAAATATTACTAAAAATAAAAGTTTTTATTGAATCAATCAACTCTTTGTTTGGAAACACCAATATGAAGAATGATACGTTTGGCTTAATGTATATTTGCTATTATATTAAAATATGTAATATTTTAAAACATCGTAATTTAGGTAAGATAAGATCAATGGAAAAAATATATTTTTTAGGTGATAAGGTCAGCAAAATATAATAAATTTAATATATGTGAGATTAAGATCATTCAATGATAAGAATAAGTTTAGCTAAACTTTTGATTTTTACCGGTGGATTTCGTTTCCGGTTCCATTTAAAATGAATATCCCTTGACGATAAGGTTTCAGATTTTGAAAATGTATTAGAGTCGCCACTAACTTATTTTAAGTTCAACTTAGAAAAACTATAGAGATTTGTACAGGTTCGGAAATTAGGGATTATTATATCGCATGTATCATGCCTTTATTGTGTTTCCGGTGTCCGAATTTATTTGAGCTTGGTTTTAGAAAAAAAAGAAATGATTGTTTAATATTAAAAAAATGGTCTAGAGCTCAATATGTTAACAATGTCTACGTGAATCATTTTTAAAAAATATTTCTTAAAAATTGATTTCAAGCAAAAAATACAAGCACTATAGATATTATGATATTATTATTCACAAGTCTCCCCGGTGTTTCGATTGTTGTCCAGGGAGCAGCAGTGGCTAACGGCAACGACACCGACCGTGCTGCACTGCTCGAGTTCAGGGGCCGGATACCCTATGACCCCAATGGGGTATTCACCTCGTGGAATGACACCGTCCACTTCTGTCATTGGCCTGGCTAAACTTGCTGCAGGAGACGTCCCCGTGTTACTGAATTGGTGCTCTCGGACTCCAGGCTTGGTGGCTCTTTGTCACCCTACATTGGAAATCTCAGCTTCCTCAGGATATTAAGCCTCAACAACAACGGTTTTGGCAGCGAAATCCCCCCGAAATTGGGAACTTGGGTCGGCTGACCGAGTTGCTCATGGATAATAACTCGTTCTTGGGTCAGCTCCCGGAGAACATCTCAGGCTGCACAGCCCTACGAGAGATCTGGCTAGGAAACAGCAACCTTGTTGGAGAAATACCTCGTGGATTATCCGCTCTGTCGGAGCTTCGAGTCTTCCTAGTCCACAAAAACCATTTCACAGGGAAGTTCCCTGCTTTCTTCAGCAACTTCTCATCTCTGGAATTCATTGGTGGAATGCAAAATGGTTTCAGCGGTTCCATCCCCGTCTCAGGCAAAACTACTTTTCCGGTACGATACCCGTCTCGATTTTCAACATAACCACTCTGATGGTAATTAGGTTCTCGATTAACAAACTCAAGGGAGGTCTCCCTATGGATCTCGGAATCACTCTTCCCAATCTACAGGACATCTATTTCGCTGGTAATCAGTTGACCGGACTTATTCCTCTTTCAATAGCGAACGCGACAAACTTACTGAGCCTACAGTTGTCCCAGAACGAATTCAGCGGATCCGTGTCTGACCTCAAAAATCTCAATCAGTTGGGGTGGCTTGGTATTGGCATTAACCACGGCACGTCGGGTGACTTGAAATTCCTCGAGTCACTCAATTCCACCGAGCTATGGGTTCGGATTTGGGGGGAAACAATTTCGGAGGTATGTTGCCTCTGTCTATAGGGAACTTATCTTCCAATTTGAACAAGTTGTTAATTTGGTCCAATCAGCTCACTGGGACCCTCCCTTCTTCCATTGGGAATCTTCATAACCTGGACGATCTACGTATCGGCTGGAACCCATTGACGGGTATGCTCCCAAAGGAAATCGGTAACCTCCACACGTTGAAGAACTTACAAGCACAGAACAGCGAATACTTCGCAGAAATCCCATCTTCTCTTAGAAATTTGACTATGATGACACAACTGAGGTTTGCGGGGAACTGATTCAGCGGGAGTATTCCCATGAGCCTAGGAAAATGTCAAAACTTGATCTGTTTGGATCTCTCAATGAACAACCTGAGTGGAACTATACCAGCGCAAATCTTGGGTATTCCTTCCTTATCATTATTTCTCGATTTATCTCAAAACAAACTAACCGGCACATTGCCAGAGGAAGTCGGTAATCTGAAGAACCTAGCAATATTAGATGTGCACGGGAACAGACTGTCTGGACAAGTTCCGAACACTCTCGGTGGATGCACCACCTTGGGGTTATTGCACATTGGGAATAATATGTTTGAAGGCAACATCTCCACGTTTCTATCTACTCTGAAAGGACTTCAACATCTAGACTTATCACAAAATAAATTTTCTAGGGGGATCCCGGAATTCTCAGGAGACTTCCAACTCGCATACCTCAATCAATCTTTCAACCATTTCGAGGGCGAAGTTCCGAATAAAGGAGTCTTCCTAAATGCCACAAGGATCTCTGTCATGGGAGATTACAAACTCTGTGGTGGGATTCCAGCTTTGAACTTATCAAGATGTCCTACATCGAAACGGAAGCACGGAAGAAAAACCTTGTTGAAGATCATCATCGCGGTCGCCAGTGGGATTGCTTTATTGTTTGTTCTGCTTTTGTTGATTGCATTGCCTCGTTGGATCGACAGAAAAAGAAGAAGAAACGTAAAGTCACAATCTGGATTGGCTCCTAAAAGCCCTTTTCCATAAATTTCATACGAGGATACAATCAGGGCGACCGATGGGCTTAATCAAAATAGCTTGATCGGCGTCGGTGGTTTTGGTTCCGTGTATAAGGGGATTCTTGGAAACTCTGATAATGTTATAGCCATTAAGGTTCTCAACCTCCGAACTCGAGCAGCTTCTAAGAGTTTTGTGGCAGAGTGTGAAGTATTGAAGAAGATCAGACACCGAAATCTCGTTAAGATTTCTACTGTCTGCTCGACAATCGACGTCCGAGGTAATGATTTTAAGGCGCTTGTGTACGAGTACATGGAAAAAGGAAGCCTGGAAGATTGGCTTTATCCTAAAGTTATATCTGAAGGAGTGCGCCGGAAGTTAAGTTTAAGGCAAATGCTGAGTATTGCCATGGATATTGCTTGTGCTGTGGAGTATCTGCATCACGAGTATGACATAACGGTGATTCACTGCGATTTGAAGCCGATCAATGTCCTTCTGGATGCAGAGATGACAGCGCACGTCGGTGATTTCGGCCTCACGAGAATTCTCTCTGCCGATGATGTTGTTGTGCAAGTAAGCTCTCCAGGTGCGTGAGAGGGACAGTCCTCCAGGTGCGTGAAGTTTTACGTAAATGTGGTTTTGGATGTTTGTTAGCTCGTACTCAGTAATATAGGTCGTTCAACATGAAATATTGTAGAGTACGGAATGGGAAGTCCAATGTCGAGGGAAGACGATGTTTACAGTTTTGGAATTCTTCTGCTGGAGATGTTTACGGGAAAGAGGCCGACCAACGACGTGTTCCAGGATGCGTGGAACATCCGAAGCCACTGCGAGGCCGCGTTGCCGGAAAGAACAGGAGAAATAGCAGACCCTTGTCTGTTTTTAAATGAGTTTGGAGAAGGATCGAGTGCCCGTGCTCCGCGAAGGATTCAAGAATGTCTAGCGAAGGTGGTCGAAATTGGAGTCGTGTGTTGTAGCGAGTCGCCCGGAGAAAGGATGGACATCCGCATGGCTGCTGCAAAACTACGATCCATCAAATCTCTGTTGCATTAAAGCGCCGAATCGCAAATGCCGCCCACATGTGGCCGTTGAGATCAAACTTGAGATATCAAAAATGAATCCATCGTATCTCAGACCGCTTGTATGTTTGCTGGTGGTAGCCACCTGAATAAAAGAAGTGTGATGCTCTGTTTATATCAAGTCTTGTGTTTGGAAAGTGATTTCTTTTGTTATACATATATGTAGTCAGTGTGATTACTAAAATAAAAGCACTTATTGAATTAATCAACTTATACATTCTGGTCGATCTCTTGACTCGTGTGGTTCCCCCTCAGCTCATCATTATGATCACTGGCGGGATGGTCGTCCTGTTCGTTCTGCTTTTGTCGCTTGCATCGCATGAAAAAGAAGAAGAAACAAAAAACTCACAATCTTGGTTGGTTCTCAAATACCCTTTTCCACAAATTTTGTACGAGGATATACTCAGGGCGACCGGTGGGCTTAATGAAAATAACTTGATCGGTGCCGGTGGTTTTGGTTTTATTAGCTCGTACTCAGTAATATAGGCCGTTTAACGCAAAATATTGTAGAGTACGGAATGGGAAGGCAAGTGTCGAGGGAAGGCAATGTTTACATTTTCAGAATTCTTCTTCTGGAGATGTTTACGGGAAAGATTTTGACCGTAACGAAGAGGATCCGGATCCGAATGAAGAGGCATATGATGTGCTCTGTTTGATTTCTATCGTTCTTCTTTTAATGTTTTGACGATTTTGGCGATCATATGCTGAAATTAGTAGTATCGAAGCACTTGGATAATAGACTTTTTGATCTCATGAATATTGAAAAAAGATGAATGGATTCAAATTTGTATTTAATTCAGATTAAAAGTGCGACATATTTGAGTAAATATATAACAACATAAAATATATTTTTTAAAACTCTAAATTAAATCTATACCCTGGTTAACGTGTAAAGCTTATGTCATACAAAATTGTAGAGAAAATTTAATTAGACGCGTCGGATCCAAGTTTACGATCAAAAAAATTTACTTTCATACTTTTATCATCTTTACCTACTTTTATAAATAAAAAAAATTACTGATAAAAATTGGTTTCTCATATTAAGAATTATAAAAACTCGGAAAAATTCAGGTTCGGTTCTAAAATTTACTAGCCTTTTCCTTCAATTTTTAGATCAAAATTTAGTTTAGTTTTTTTAAAAGACTTAATAACTCAAATTAAAAGACTTAATAACTCATTTTCTTTCTCATGAAAACATTTTAATTGGCGTATCCGTTCATAAGTAAGGGACACGTCTTCATTTGGTTATCCGTAATTATGTGATATCAAACACGCTTATGAACTCATCCTCCTGATATTCGAGAACGTAGATCCTCGTTACGCATTGCGAAAGAAGTCATGTCCATCATCTGAACCTACGAAAAAAGGAAGGGTGAGATTGTCTGCTCGACCAGTGACTTCCGATGTAATGATTTTTAAGATGCTTGTGTATGAGCACATGGTAACGGGAAGCCTGGAAGATTGGCTGTATCCTGAAGTTATATCTGAGGGAGTGTGCCGAAAGTTAAGCTTGAGGCATAGGCTGAGTTTTGCCGTGGACATAGCTTGTGCTATGGAGTATCTGCATCACGAGTGTGACGTGCCTGTGATTCACTGCGATCTGAAGTCAAGCAATGTCCTCCTAGATGCTTATCATAAGTGATTGGAAGCTGGAATATGGTGATGATTTCTATGGAAGATTGTGGCAGTTACATAGGTCAGGAGGCATGGTAATTACTTGGATGTCGTGTTTATTAGTAAGGATTGCAAAATGAGATTCCAAGGGATATGATTTAAAAGAATATAACTTGTGAAAACTAGCCGGGCCTTGGTATGAGTCTAATACCCAAAGGTACATCATCCGAGTATTTACTTGCTCGTTCAATCTCCAACGGCATTAGCTTATCATGTGTTGTTGTTGTTGTAAGGTCAGTATACGTTCATTAAAGTCATTTGTTTGACGTTCGATGTAGAAGTAATCCAGTCACGATCAAAACTCGAAATCCAAATCCCAAGTGTTTGTTTTTATGTAAATACCATGTCGGCCCACCCGAAATAGCCCACAACCCCAACTCAATGATATGATACCCACCCCTGGCATAGCCCAGTCCCCATACTTCTTTGATCGTCGACCTTAAAGGCTACGACAGTCGAAGCGGCGGTGGCATTTTAGGGCCATCGTCAGTCACCAGCCCCTATAATTTATCATGGAAGGGAGGCAGAGGAGGAAATGGGAAAAAGGCAATGTTTTCATAACCACCGACAAGATTAAGGAAATCAAGTGTGAAAATAAAGAGAGTAATTTTTTATTTGTTGGTAATAATCTCCTTAGAGTCCAAGTCAGTCGTGGCTGTCTGCTTCAAAAACATTTTCCCCTCAGCAAAAAGTAACCCCCTAACTCACGTTCATTTATATAGAGGATTACGTGTAATCTACTATTTAGAAAAATTAATAAAAATATTTAAAATATTGATATGATTTTGGCGAGCCAGAAGCCTAAATTTTTACGACTATTAAAGTTCTTCTAATAAAAACCTGAAACATTTTTCATATGGTGTTTTTGTGTATTAATATCACATGGGTTTGGTATAAACCCAACATAAAAAAAAAACTCAAATTAAAAGGCTTAATAACGCATTTTCTTTCTCATGAAAGCATTTTAATTGGCATATCCATATATAAGTAAGGGACGCGTCTTCATTTGGTTATCCGTAATTATGTGATATCAAACACGCTTATGAACGCGTCCTCCTTGTATTGGAAAACGTAGATCCACTTTGCTCAAGAAGTCACGTCCATCATCTGAACCTACGAAAAATCAAGGGTGAGAATATGATTACAGAGCAAGTGATATTGTGAACGCCATCAAAAAGTCAAAGTCGCTTACAAGTCATCAAAAGTTTGTTGGAGATTATTGTCGGAGTTTGACTCGAAAGTAATTTTCATTTGAACTTTTATGTGCGTGATTTATGGTAATGGAGAGACTAAACTAACACAAATATAAAATCCCGGGTCGGCCCACCCCAAGTGCAGCATATAAGCCCAACGTGATTCAGTTTTTAAATCAATTAGTAATAGAGGGAGTGACATATATATGCTAGTTTGTGAGGCATTTTCTATCCAATATGAAACTTGGGTTTCAACAAAGACCTAATTGCTCATTTTCCTTTACTAGCAGTTTACTATGACCGTAAATCCGTAAAAAAAAATCTTTTGACTATTTGTAAGACTTGCGGTTCGACAATATAAAATATTTATTTGTCTATTGTTATATTTAAATTCTGTACAACGAACACCAACCCGGTTCGCCCAATTTAATACGTACTAAGTTTCATTGGTAATGCTTTTCCCATTACCATCTCCTTACAATTCACCTTAGATGATAAACAAAAAGCGTTACCCATATTCTAAATGCGAGTGGCCTTCGACTTTGGTACGCACCAAATGCCATTCCTCTGTTGGACCGAACTCTATCGATATTATAAAAATCGGATATTCTAAATAGAAATAATCTATGAGTTTTTCAAAACTTTTATGAGTTTTGTATAATAAAACTATATTTCACATGGGGGGCATAATAGCTTTTCCATTATAAGAGAATTTATCACATAAGCACACATTAAAAAAAATGAGATATACAATTTCATTAGTAAGGGACGGGTCTTCATTCCATTATCCGTAGCTATGCAATATCTAACACGCTTCTGGACGCATCCTCCTAATATCACATGGGTTTGGGATAAACACAACAAGAAAAAAAAACTCAAATTAAAAGGCTTAATAACGCATTTTCTTTCTCATGAAAGCATTTTAATTCGCATATCCATATATAAGTAAGGGACGCGTCTGCATTTGGTTATTCGTAATTATGTGATATCAAACACGCTTATGAACGCGTCCTCCTGATATTGGAAAACGTAGATCCACTTTGCTCAAGAAGTCACGGCCATCATCTGAAGCTACGAAAAGAGAAGGGTGAGATCGTGATTACAGAAAAAGTTTAGCCCGTAAGGTCACAAAAGAGAAAGTGATATCGTGAAGGCCGTCAAAAGTCAAAGTTGCTTCCAAGTCATCAAAAGTTTGTCGGAGATTGACTCGAAAGTAATTTTCTCATATACTCCGAGTCATCGCAGGTCTACTTTTCCAAAGTCTCCTTCATTTGAACTTTTATGTGCGTGATTTATGGTAATAATAGATGTCCAAAAATATCGAGAGACTAAACTAACACAAATATCGTATGGAAAATTTCGGAGTCGGCCCACCTCAAGTCCAGCATATAAACCCAACGTAATTCAACTTTAAAATCAATTGACAATAGAGAGAGCGACAAAAAAATAGCTTTTCAAAACTTTTATGAGTTTTGTATAATAAAACTATTATCTCACATGAGGGGCATAATAGCTTTTCCATTATAAGAGAATTTATCACATAAGCATACATTACAAAATAAATGAGAAATACAATTTCATTAGTAAGGGACGTGTCTTCATTCCGTTATCCGTAGCTATGTAATATCGAACACGCTTCTGGATGCATCCTCCTAATATTCAAGAACGATATTCCCATATGTGCTGCGCAAGAAATCACGTCAATTACGAGCATATGAAGTGTCTATCCCCTTGTGATGTATGTGTGTTGGATGAGTTTTGATGATGAGTCTGATGAGAATGACATCGATCTTTATTCATATGAAAGTTAATCTTTTATTTTTTTCATTTACAAAAGGTTACTGATCAGATTCAGCCCCAACCTTCTGTAACGCAGTATTCATCGGAATTTTATCATATCTTGATGCTATTTGATATGATTAATTACCTAAACGAATATATGCTATGGGAGTGACGAAATTGTAATATTATTTTATCTAATTCATCTGTTTCTATTTTTGTAGTTGGTTGATCGTGAAGATTACCTTCCACTTTTTACTTAGATTATATTTGTATAAATAGGATCATTAAGCCACGCTCTCCAATAACTTTTGTGCATTATTATTCTTGTATAATTATGAGAGCATGTGCTGAGTTTTGTAGCTTCTTTTGTTCGAGTTTGAGTTAGTAACACACGAGGAGCACTAGCTACGGAAGGTTGTATCGTTGGTGAAACCTTCTGGAAGAGTGACTCGGGGGCCACGAGGGACTCGGTTGGAAGCTGCAGGAGACGTTGTTGGAAGCGTGCGACAGGTGATCGACGTGGACAACGTGTAGTGGGCCAGAGCGAAGGGCTGAACCCCGGGAGCACCGAAGGTGAGGGACTAACCGGTTTCTGTGGTGTAGTGTTCTGTGTGTGTAGTAGAAGCTTAGAGCAAAGGCGTTGTGTATGCTCGGAGAAGCCTAGACCAAAAGCGTTGTGTGTGCTTGGGGAAACCTAGAGGAAAGGCGTTGTGTATGCTCGGAGAAGCCTAGAGCAAAGGCGTCGTGTATCCTCAGTCGAGATCTCGAGGGATCGCACACGGGAAGTCACAGCTGAGAACTGTGCAGATGGAGACGCCGGCGGAGTGAAAAGTTTCAGAAGAAGTCACGACAGGTTGTTGTGTAGGAGAGGATACCGCCTGAGAGAAACTTCCGACCAAACGTTACTTTTGTTAGTCACACCAGCGTGTGCAAAGCTCGTCTCGTAGCAAAGGGTTACTCACAACAGCCCGGAGTTGATTTCACTGAGACGTACGCCCCTGTAGCCAGAATGAAAACTATTCGAAGTGTGATACCACTTGCCGCACAAATGGAGCATGAAATTGTGGTCAGGTCAATTATATATATATATGATATTTCAATTATTTCATTTATCTGAAATTAATTAATTATAGGAAGTTACCGTTTGAGGACTTTCTATCTATTTCTACGACTGTTGAGCAGGTATCTGCTCAGATTGGTCTGATCAGCCGATATTATGGAAACTAATCAATGGGAATCGTCTTAATGAACTGGGATACATCCCACGTAGTTTTTCCCATAAAAATCAGACAAGGCATTCAGATTACAACGAGTCTACATAGTCTATGTGGTTGTCCAAAGCCCGTGTGATTTGTAAAACTTTGAGGAGCTGTGTCAGCTGTGTGATCGGCGGAGAATGGAAGGTGCTAAGTGATCTCCTGGTTCTTACTTTATCTACGTGCGGGTGTCCCAAGGGTTGTGTGGCAGCTTGGTCGTCATGAAAGGGACTGTGTGTCCTCGGTGCGTTCAATGTTCGGTTGGCGAATCGTCTGAGGGCAGCTAAGTGAATACCTGTGCTGATCGCAGTAACCAGTTGCTAACCCATCGGCAAGAAGTCGTTCTTGTTATTTCTTTTTGCAGGGAAGTCTTGAACCTACTAAGTTTGAGCAGTTAGACACACACTTGTGGGTGCGCGCTAGAAGTCTCGTGCCTATAGGGCAGAGCAGGATTTGGGAACGCCGCCGGAATGGAAAGAGGTCCTCCCGAGCACGGGGGTACTGTGCAGAAATCTCGACCTCCTGATACAGAGGGACAGTAGAGCAAGTTACGTGGGAGCTGTAGGTACTAGGTGTGTAGTGTAGTGAGTCACAGCTTTAGTAACCGTACACATCCCAACTAAGTGTAGGATGGATATCCCGACTTTGCCGTGTGAAAAGTCAGGTTCCGCTGTGTAAGGAACTAATCCCCGTTTATCTATTTTGTTCTCTGATTCGTTGTTTCTTGAGTGCTTACAGGCTCATCTTGAGAAGAGATAAAAGCTGTATGGAAATCCTTTGAGCAATCAACTGCTGAGTGTGAGCATTATTCTACTGGAAACGAGAAGGCGTCCACTATATGAGGAACTGATCGTTGTCCAAGAGTGATCTCTCTTATAAAGGATTTTAAATATCACTTGTTGAGCAAAAACTAGTGCAAAAGGTTCATTTGCACCTATTATATTTATATAGTGAAATCACGTTTACGGTGGAAGGTAGACGTATGTCGATTAAGGTCGAACCACTATAGAAAAAAACAAATGTGTCCCTTACGATCGTGCTTACATCCATACGAGTCTTTACCGATCAAAATCGTAATACTTGCAGCTAGTCGATCTCATTTATGAGTAACGCTTTGCTGTGACACAGTACGTTTCCGTATACGATGAGAAAGAATTAAAAAGTGATAAACATTAATTCTCCCCAAGTTAGTGTATATAATTGATCCAACAGTATGGATGTGTTATAGTTTCGTGTTTTTTTTTCCAGTGGCGTAAAAAGAACGTGAGAGTGTGATTAGAGGAAAACATGGTCAAAAGACGTGAAATTATTAAGGTGACAAAAGTCATAGTCACTTAAAAGTCCACAGTCAGTCAACGGTGGTCTCTATCAATTCTTGTTCTTTTTAATTGTTAACTTGAAATTCCTTCGTTCGTGATATTTACGTTAGAAACGAGGGGTTATATTATGGCTATAAAATTAAAGCCGTAATGTTGGGGTTGTTGTGAAATTGGGAGATTATAAATGGCAAAAAGATGCCACCAAAGAGTAGAGTTAGTTATTCGCTACTACTAATACTAGTCATCAAAAATTAATTATGATATTATTATTCACTTGTCTCCTGTTTTCTCTCTCAGCTGCCACGGCTAAGACCAACGAAACCGACCGTGCTGCCTTGCTCGAGTTCAGGCATCGGATACCTAACGACCCCAACGGGGTATTCACCTCATGGAATGACACCGTCCACTTTTGTCGTTGGCCTGGCATAACTTGCAGCCGTAGACGTCCTCGCGTCACCGAATTGGTGCTCCGGGGCTCCAAACTTGGGGGCTCTTTGTCACCCTACATTGGGAATCTCAGCTTCCTCAGGATATTAGACCTCGACAACAATGGTTTTGCCGGTGAAATCCCCCCTGAAATCGGGAACTTGCGTCGGTTGATACAGTTGCGCATGGATAGTGTCGCGGGTGGATCCCGTTTCCGGTTCCATTTAAAATGAATATCCTCCCTTGACGATAAGGCTTCGGATTTTGAAAATGTGTCGGAGTCGCCACTAACTTATTTTAAGTTCAAGTTAGAAAAACTATAGAGATTCGTTAAGGTTCGGGAATTAGGGATTACTTAATCGCATGCATCACAAAGAAAAAGGAGGCTTTTATCGTGTGTTTTCGATGTCCGATTTATTTGAGCTCGGTTTTAGAAGAAGACATTGTTTGATATATAAAAAAAATGATCTCGAGCTCAAAAATGCTTATAATGTCTACGTGAATCATTTTTATGAAAATATTGAATTTTCGGGCAAAAATGCAAGCAACATAGATTTATTAATGCCCTTAACAATTTCTAAGCCAAAAGTAAATTCCAGGGAGAACCGGGTATTGTATCATTTCTCGCTCTCTGTAGAACGCCCCCGTTAGCGTTTGTACCTCACGGTGCCGTTTTTTAGAATAGGTTTACAGTAAACCTGGCGAGCCGCTGATGCCGTAACGTTGGTGAGTGCGAAGCCATCTTCAGAGGGTCTTGATCTTCGAGAATCCAAATAAACCCTCGAATATATATAACTTTGTTGTCTTGAATACGTTGAATGGGATGCGTGCCTTGGTTGTTCGCAAGGCACGCCCCCGAAATACCTGCATAAATACCGAATAAACGAAGTAAACTGTTCGAAGGTAGTAAAAGTTAACAACTCGTCATTCTAAATCATTATCGAGCAAATTCAAAAGCAGAAAGAATGATTAACTTTAGCCAATAAATTATTTTCAAAAGAATGAAATCATATGCCTCCCGATTCGAATAACCATTGTCATGCAAAATAAAATGTAACATAGGATAGCGAGCGGAACGGAAACCATGATTTAATTCACCGAACCAACTAATAAGATTTCGTAAAGGCAGGTATTCCATTCCGCAAGATATAAGGCGTTCGAAAGTCAACAACTTTACAATAAAATAAAATTGATCACCGTCGCCAAAGTATTCTGAAAAGTATAAAATCAATCATTGAGCACAAATATTAGGCAAAACATATTGTCATCCCGCAGATTAAGCATAAGAGAAAAAAACTTGCCAAATGTCAGGTGTGAGTCTGGGTGATGTCCTGGACGAGCGACCAGTTGAGGATGATCACGGGGCCAGTGAGCATTCCTTTCATCGGGCGAGAAATCATGCTCTGAGCAGTGGTAGACCAGAAAACGGTCATTGGCGTTGGGCAGCTCACGTCACCGAAGATGATCGGCTGCTTTACGCACTTCGTCCTTCTTTCCGTCTGGTGCGCTTGCCAAAGTATCGATTTCAACAATCTTCTGAGCAGCAAACGCAAGCCACGATTTCAGCTCCTTATCCAACTTAGTCTCGTTGGCGAGGTCAACCCCGGTGTGCGAAAAGGGAGCAGGAAGTGGATGCAACGAGTTTATCTTTGCCCACGATGGCCTCAAGGGTCGTGAGGGTAGCGACAGAAGAAACGAGGTCATCGGCCCAGAGGTTCCTTCCATCAACAACACCAGCAAAAGGATGTTTCTCAGCATGGAATCCACCCTCATTCAGAAAGTGATGATTCTAGCTCAGCATAAGCTCCGGTGAAAGCCTGCAATTTGTAAGCCTCGAGATCCATCTGGGCTCATCGATCTGGATCCAAATCGCAAGCTGTCTTCAATTCAGCGATGACTTCCTTGTATATCAGAAAAATCCGAGAAAAGAACAAGTCTTCTCAACACCCTCGGTAGGCTTTGACAGAAACAAGTGGAAAGACTTCAGCTTGCGAAGAAGGTGGCTGCGTCGACTCGGTGGGGATGGGTCGGACTTCGCCGTCGTAGCCGGATCTGGACAACGGGACTTGGAATCGGAATCCGCTGAAGATGGGGTTGGTCTAATGCTTGTCGTGCTCCTCCAGAGATGTGGGAATTTGGATGACCAGATGGCGCTCTTGAAGCACAAACTGTACCTGATCCAGTAAGGGCTCGCCTTCAATGGGAAACGCACCAAGACTGCTCGCTCTCAGGGAAAGAAGTTCCAAGTCTCTGTTGAGCAGGAGCTGCAGATTGTTCTGTCGGGTAAGGTTGGCGAGCTGCACTCATCCGTGCTATCATCGTTATTAGAGAGTGTGCCAGAAAACTCCAAAGATTCATCCATCTCGGAAGCTCTGACATCCTTCACAAAGATCTTCTCGATACGCCTGGTGATAGCCTTCACCATTTCCTTTCTCGTCTTGCAACCTGTCCCATTTCTACATAGTCGGCCTCTCGATGGCCAACCACGTGGGCGGCATCATCATCACCGGGGCCCCTTCCTCATCCCCCCCTGATGAACGACAGGATCAGAACCTTCACCTGCGATGGTCGGGTCATCGGCGGGAAACACGAACTCCTCGTTCCACTTGGGGTTGGAGTTGTTCCACAAGAGTCTAGTCCTGGACTTGGAGTTACCAACCCTGACCTTCACGTACGGTCCGGAGGCAGGGGCGGTGTCGGGCAAAGGCAAGTCCTTCGCCTCCAAAACAAGGACGGACAGCTTCATCGTCAGCCGGTTTCTCCAAAGACGTGGGGGATGTTGGGATGAATTTATAGAAAGCGGGGGTCGGTCAGGGCCGTGCATAGCCAAGGGATGCACCACGGATTTAAGCATGGTCTGCCCCGCAGAACTAAAGGTGGCGGACGACGTGGCCTGCGAGAGCGCTTGCGGGGCGTTTGGAGACGAGCAACACTCCTGCAGTGGGGCATGCGGAAGCCAGAACCAAACGAAACGTGGCTGTTGATGATAATGCGTGGCGATTGTGGCTTCAGTGCAGGGAATTCAAATCCAGAGAATCAACGGGGATGCTTTCTATTGCGGGTATTGAAAAGTCTTGATGGAGGAGTTATCTTTTGTGACGACGAACGCTCGCTTTTCTTTCCAGCGTCCCTTTCTTCTCTCCGTCCTTCTTCGTTTTTTCTCCGTCTCCTCTGTTTTTTTAGAGTCTCATAGAGGCTTGTAGCCACATAAGTTGACCCATGCAAACTGCGTCGTGCACTTATCCTGTTCCTACTCGATGCCGCAAAGGGCCTCGGGACATGACCTAGGACAGGCCCTTGAACGTTCCTTGTACCCTTGCCCACAGCCTACTCCATAAACCAGGATCTTGTCGGGATTCTTGCAATACAGCCGCCCTCTCCATATCTCTGACTTGATCACCCAACCACACTTTGCCAACCACGTGAATTTCTGGCAACGACTCTACAATATCTTTACTGAATCTTTCCCTGACATCATTTTTTGCGAACCTGATCGTGGAAAGCAAAAAAATAAAAAGAATCAAAGTAGAAAAATTCCCCGAATTTTACGAAAGTAAAGGAAAGAATTTACCGAATTATCGGGTAACGCGAGTCGCTGACGGAGTCATCGAGCGTCTGCTTTCCAGGAGAAACGAGTCGGGGGTCGTGTCGGTGAACGAGAGGACGCTCGGCCGGCTGGGATAATCTGATGCAACTTTTACCGAAGAAACCTAAAAGAGAACGCTACCTTTTTGTGACGACGAAGTCTTCATTTTTTCCGTCTCTTCTTCTCCGTGCTTGTATGTCTCTAAGTGTGTTCCTAGGTCTAGCTATTTATGAGGAATAGTTAGTGGCATTATTATTATTTTTTTGATTAGATTTTTTTGTGATTTTGTGGGATTTTAAGTGATTTTAGATGATTTTCATTGATTTTGTATGATTTTTGATGATTTTCAATTTTTTAGTGTTTTGTGAAGATTTTCTATCATTTTTTAAGGTTTTCAATTTTTTATTATTTTTTTGATTTTTGTAGAAAAAATTGGGTTATGACAGTTGCCTCTCTTTGTGAGAATGTTTGGTAAAATATTCGAACAAAGAATTATTCAGAACCCAATTTTTTGAAAATTATTGCTAGGGCATCGCATTTACAAATGCTTAACCTTATTTGAAAAATGGTGTGGCATTTGTTAATACACGCTTGACCAGAAATGGCGTCGCACTTGTTGCAAAACCAAAAGCTGGTGAGAAGAGGTGTAGCGTTTGTACGAACGCTTAACCAAAGTGAAGGTGGTGTCGCGTTTGCACGAACGCTTAACCGAATTGAATGTGGTATCGCGTTTGTACGAACGCTTAACCGAAGTGAAGGTGGTGTTGCGTTTGCACGAACACTTAACCGAAGTGAAGGTGACTTTGCGTTTGTTAGTAAACGCCCAGTCGAGTGGCAATGCGTTTGTTCGCGCTTAGCCAGAAGGTATAGCGTTTGTTCGCGCTTTACCGAATTGAAAATTGACATCGCGCTTGTAGATAAACGCTAAGTCGAGTGGCATAGCGTTTGTTCGCGCTTAGCCAGATGGTATAGCGTTTGTTCGCGCTTTACCGAATTGAAAATTGACATCGCGTTTGTAAATAAACGCTTAGTCGAGTGGCATAGCATTTGTTCGCGCTTAGCCAGATGGTATAGCGTTTGTTCGCGCTTTACCGAATTGAAAATTGACATCGCGTTTGTAAATAAACGCTCAGTCGAGTGGCATAGCGTTTGTTCGCGCTTTACCGAATTGAAAATTGACATCGCGTTTGTAAATAAACGTTCAGTCGAGTGGCATAGCGTTTGTTCGCGCTTAGCCAGATGGTATAGCATTTGTTCGCGCTTTACCGAATTGAAAATTGACATCGCGTTTGTAAATAAACGCTCAGTCGAGTGGCATAGCGTTTGTTCGCGCTTAGCCAGATGGTATAGCGTTTGTTCGCGCTTTACCGAATTGAAAATTGACATCGCGTTTGTAAATAAACGCTCAGTCGAGTGGCATGGCATTTGTTCCCGCTTAGCCAGATGGTATAGCGTTTGTTCGCGCTTTACCGAATTGAAAATTGACATCGCGTTTGTAAATAAACGCTCAGTCGAGTGGGATAGCGTTTGTTCGCAAACACTTGCCGAGTTGAATTGAGAAATGGCTAACTTGACTTGAAAGTACTGTCACACCACAAAAGTGCTTAACAGTAGTGAAGGTCATACCTTAGCATAAAGGTTTGAGTCTTGAAATCATGAAGTATGCTTGGGATTGTGACGATCTCCTCGGTGTACTTCTTGCTAAAATGTTGACTGCGGATGATATGAATGCTGGATGTTCTACATGCATGCGCAAAAATTTCATTTTTTCTGAAAAATAGAAACACTTGTGTGATGAAGAAAGGTCTTTCTCGCATCTCTCAAGGCTCCCTCAAAGTATATTTCTATGCTATCAGAGTGAGAAGATCGATTCCTTTGAAATGAATGCTCAGAGGCTAGTCGAAAGAGACTTCGATTTTGGTTGTAATGCAGGCTTGGTGTAAGACCATGTTTATAGAAGGCTTAATCTTTTGGAAAGAAAGCAAGTCAAAGAGTCTCATCGAAGAAGACTCGAGATGTTAGGGTGTCACCTTTAAGTGCGGTTTTCCCAATGTAGACTCGTTCATCGACACAACACTCGAGGCATATGGGTAGTATGGCATATGAGAGTGAGTTTGCGGAGAAATGTTGTAGAAAAATGATTTTCTTTATATTTTCCCACAAGGAATGAGGCTTTTGAATTTAAAGCGGTTTTGCCTAGAATGGCAAATCGGGATTAGGGTTCTAAACTTTTTGTCCCTTTTTCTTTCTGACACTTTGCTTTTGTGACCATCTTTTGGCCCTTGTGTCTAAATTTGCTTTTTCTTTGAATGATATTAAAGGGCTCTTTTTTCTTCTCTTTTTTTTTGTTTGTTTTCTCCTGTCTCATTTTCATTTTTTTTGGAATATTCAGCAGAATCGATCTCTGGAATTGTTCATGGATGTACTGAAATGGTTGAAAGATGGTAGAGTATTGTGTCGACTTGCGAGATCCATTAGGGATGTACTTCACACTCAAACTTGAGGAAGTGACGCATCTACATCCGAGTCCTATTCGGAAGTCTAGACAACATGAACTTCTTTTACCTCGTTGTGAGGCGACTCTTTGACTTGAAGGGGAATTGTGTTTCGAAAAATCTCCACTTTGGCTAGGAATGGCTAGCAATGGTAATGTGTTTGAGGATAAGAAAGAATGCTCGATGTCATTCTAGCTAGAGCATTTTCCGTCAAAGGAATTTTTTTTCACTCCGATCCTATCGTATCTGAATTTCTCACAAGTGTTTACACTCATCTCTTGAAAAGGGTATGTGTTTGGGGATAGGCTTGCCTTTCTATCTGTAGCACACAAGTGTTCCGCTAGGGGATATGTTTTAAATTTGGAGGATGCATGAGAATATGAACATGTAGGCATGATAACTTACTTGTGATGTTTGTTTCGACAGTGAGAACCTGTAGGGAAAGAGATGATGTATAATCAGGTTCAATGTGAGAAATTTAAACTTGGAACGATACTTTCCTTTACCAGTTGCCTGATGACGATCGATGTTGCCCAAGTTAAAGCATCTGTGAAGGACGTTAACGTTGATTAGTCTCAAATTTCATATGATTGGATTAGAACGATACTTTCCTTTATCGATACCCAACATTGATCGATCGTTGCCCCAGTTGAAGCGTCATTTATTTAGCATAACTTATGAGCCTCGTAAATTTTCATTGCTCAATATTTCGCCTTGAGGTGTAATAGCGTCTAAGTGAATCAGCATTAATCGGCTGGGGTAGAACAGCCCCATCCATCTTCATTAAGATCAGAGCCCCTCCTGAGAAAGCTTGCTTGACAACGGGCCGTCGTAATTGGGGGTGAATTTTCCACGAGGGTCTTTGACGTTCGGAAGAATCCGCTTTAAAACCAAATCACCAGGCTTGTACGTCACCGGTTTGACCTTTTTGTTGCAGGTCGGGAAACACGTTCTTGATAAAATTGCATATGATGTGCAGCAGCGAGCCGTTTCTCATCAATGAGATCGAGATGAGCTAGGCGATGTTGCACATAATCGTCTTCAGTCATCTTTGCTTCCTGGAGTACCCTAAGGGACGGGATCTGAACCTCGACTGGTAGAACTGCTTGTACTCCATAGACAAGTTCGAAAGGAGTTGCCCCAGTTGAGGTACGTGTTGTTGTTCTGTAGGCAAGTAATGCATATGGGAGCTTTTCGTGCCAATCGCGGTATGTGACTGCCATCTTCCTGACTATATTCTTTATATTCTTGTTTGCAGCTTCCACAGCACCGTTCATCTGTGGACGATATGGTGAGGAGTTGAGATGTTTGATTCGAAATTCTTCACACAATGAATCAATAATCTTGTTGTTGAAGTTGGTGCCATTATCGGTCACGAGCAGTTCAGGCACTCCGTAGCGAGCAATTATATTGACGCGGACGAATCGGGCCACATTCTTTGCTGTAACCTCTTTAAATGATTGAGCTTCTATCCATTTGGTGAAGTAGTCAATGGATACTAGGATGAATCGATGACCATTCGAAGCTTTTGGATTGATTGGGCCGATAACGTCCATCCCCAACATTGAAAATGGCCATGGTTCAAATAACGGGTACAATCTAGTGGGAGGCACGTGAACTTTGTCACTGTAAATCTGACATTTATGGCACCGACGCACGTACGAAATGCAGTCTGCTTCGATTGTCAGCCAGTAATACCCTTGTCGCATGATCTTTTGTGCTAGAGCATATCCATTCATATGCGGTCCACATACACCTTCGTGGACTTCATTAATAAGTTCTTGTGCCTCGTGCGTATCAACACATCTCATAAGAGTCGCAGTAAATGACTTCTTGTATAACACATCTTCATCTATAAAGTAGTTGCGAGCAATCCGTCGAATGAATTTTCGCTCTTTTCCACTGCAACCTTGTGGAAAGCTACCGGTTTGTAAATAAACTTTAATATCGAAGTACCAAGGTTTGTTATCTGGTTCCTCAATGATGGCAGCACAACTCGGATTGTGAGAGATGTCAATTTGCAGGGGCTCGATGTTCATTTGACCAACTAGTGGGATCATCGAGGCCAAAGTTGCCAGTGCATCCGCGAAGCGATTTTCCGATCGAGGAAGTAATTGAACTCAATGTCACGGAAGCGTTTGACGATATCTTGAAGGTATTCATGATATGGGAAGAGCTTTGCATCACGAGTACGCCATTGTCCATTCGTTTGGGCGATAATAAGTGCCGAATCTCCAAAAACGTTGATGTCTTGTATTTTCATATCGAGAGCATGTTGAAGACCGAGAATACACGCCTCGTATTCTGCAATGTTGTTGGTACATGGAAAAACAACTTTCAATGCGACTGGATAATACTGATCGGTGGGGGATATAACAATGGCTCCTACACCCGACCCATTGAGGTTGACTGCTCCATCAAAGTACATAGTCCATCGTTGATCATCGTCTGCAACTAGAATGTTCTCATCTGGCAACTCAACATCCAAGGGAGACGCGTTCGATCCTGGGTAATTAGCAATATAGTCTGCGATACTTCGTCCCTTAACAGACTTAGTGGCAACATATCGTATGTCGAATTCAGCAAGTTGGAGTTGCCATTTGGAGATACGGCCCATTAGCGTAGGCCGGCTGAATAGGTATATCAATGGATCATTTTCCGTCACCAGAAGAACCTCGTAGTGAAGGGTGTATTGCCTTAATCGATGGAGAACCCAAACTAATGCACAACATGTTCGTTCCAAAATCGTGTAACGGGCCTCACTAGGTGTAAACTTCTTGCTTAGGTAATATATAGCATGTTCTTTGCCACCGTCCGGTTGTTGTGCTAGAAGAGCTCCTAAGGACTCGTCTTGAACCGTAAGGTAGAGTGTCAAGGGATGCCCCGGTGTTGGTGGGAGTAATACCGAAGGGTTCGATAGGTATTGCTTGATTTGTTCAAAGGCGGCTTGGCACTCGGTGTTCCACTCAATTGAGGTATCTTTCTTGAGAAGCTTGAATATTGGTTTACAGGTTTCTGACAAATTTGAGATAAACCGAGCTATATAATTGAGTCGACCCATAAAACCTCTGACCTCTTTAGCCGTCTTTGGTATTGGTAGATTCTGAATGGCCTCAACTTTGGCTGGATTAACTTCGACACCGTGGTTGCTAACGATAAAGCCAAGTAGCTTCCCTAATGTTGCTCCAAAAACGCATTTCGCAGGGTTCAATCGTAGCTTGAATTTTCTTAATCGCTCGAATAATTTCTGTAAAACGTTGACGTGACCTTCACCTGCACGTGACTTAGCAATCATGTCATCCACGTATACCTCGATTTCTTTGTGCATCATATCGTGGAATAATGCTACCATGGCCCGTTGATAAGTCGCCCCAGCATTTTTCAAACCAAATGGCATTACTCGATAGCAGAATGTTCCCCAAGGGGTAGTAAATGTCGTCTTTTCCTTATCATCTTCCGCCATCCGAATCTGATTATACCCCGAAAAGTCATCCATGAAAGAGAAGCGATTGAATCCTGCAGTATTGTCTACCAAAATGTCGATGTGTGGTAAAGGAAAATCGTCCTTAGGGCTAGCCTTGTTCAGGTCACGGTAATCAACGCAAACGCGAACTTTGCCATTTTTCTTCATAACCGGTACAATATTTGCAACCCATTGAGGATAACGAGCGACCTCGATGAAGTTCACCTTTAATAATTTGTCCACTTCTTCCTTGATGGCGAGTACGAGTTCAGGCTTGTATCGGCGTTGTTTCTGTTTCTTTGGAGATATTGACGGGTCTGTGGGAATGTGGTGCTGCACGATGTCCACGTCGAGTCCTGGCATGTCTGCGTAACTCCATGCGAATACGTCTGAATACTCACGCAAGAGGGAAGTGAGAAGGTCAGCTTCATTTTGAGGAAGGTCGGAGCTTATGAACAATTCTTTCGGCTCTTCAGGTGTCCCTATGTTGACGACAATAGGCTCATGGACAGTTACTCCTTTGGGTTCTTCATGACGTCGAAGTTCTTGCTCAAGGCCGTAGTAATCATCGGGTAACTCTGGGCTTTCATCAGTGTCTGAAGCGCCATCCCTGTAAAATGCAATGATTCTTTTGTGAGTCCATGAAGATGTGACAAGAAATCGAAGCGGGAGGGCGTTAGGTGTCAGAGAGCATGAATGGGTGTGAACCATTCTGGTGAGTGCTCATTTTCATTATTCGTCTAACGTTGTCTCCTTCCACACTTCAACTCGAAAATTCCTAATATACCGTGTTTATTACATTTTTGGACTTCCTTGCTAGTCCACGGTGAAAATATAGCAAGGTGACTTTGATCTAAACGAAGACGCGTTCGCATGTCTAAGAGCTGGACATAACGAACTCTACACGATTTAAAATATTAAAAGTAAATTAGAAAAGACTCGGAACGATTCACCCTTCGACGATGGAGGAGGATGGCGCTTCATCAATAGTGCAGATTGAAAGGTCTTCGAATGATGGGACAAGGTCAACCAGATCCTTCGGTGCCGAGATGGAAGTCTCTCAAAGCGGTGGGCAAATCAGAGATCCATTTCTGTCTCGATAGGGCTTCTGCTGACCGGGATATCTAAAGCCTAGACCGGTAGTCCCAGTTTGGCTCTTGATATGGAATGCGAGAGGTTCCGAACTTCCTTGTCCGTGAGTGCCCAGGCCCTTCCCAGTTTGATAGCCATAGTACACTAGCATCCGAGCTGCATTGAGTACAGGGAGCGGGATCTCCGGCTTACTTGCTTCTCTTCGCACCATGTGGATTATTTCGATCGATTGAGCGGTACTTGGCTCTTCTGCTGGTTCCGGTACATACGGAAGATCGATCTCGTTGCAGATAGGGACATCGCATTCCCCTTGGACAGTGATGAGCTTGTCTCCTACGACGAACTTAACCCTTTGGTGCACAGTAGAAGGAACAGCACCTGCCGCATGGATCCATGGTCGCCCTAACAGCATGTTGAATGAGCCTGCGGCATCGAGTACGTGAAAATTTGTCTCAAATGTGGCTGGTCCTACACTGATCGCTAGAAGAATTTCTCCTAACACTTTGCGTTTCACTCCGTCGAAGGCTCGAACAATAAGGTTACTGGCTCGGTATTCGGACTCGTCAACGTGAAGTTACTTCAGGACAGTGATAGGGACGATGTTTACTTCAGATCCACCGTCAATCAATACTCGCGGAATCATCATATCTCGACACTTGACTGTGATAAAAAGTGCCATATAGCGGACCTTCCCGGGTTCTGGCAAGTCTTCATCGGAGAAGATAATGGAATCCCGAGCGAGAAGGCTTGACATGAATACATCAAGGCAGTTAACTTCGATTTGCGCGGGCACGTGGACTTCCGTGAGAAACTTCTGTAACACATCGCGATGTTTATCTGAGGAGTTGATGAGGTCGAAAAGAGAGATCCGTGCTTGCTGCTTTCTTAATTGTTCCACAATGTCGTACTCACTTGTTCTGATGTGCTTTACAACTTTCTTGGCTTCTTCAATTGGCACCTCACTTATCTTTGGAGCTTTAGGATTCTTCAACGCCTCAGTTGCAGGGATAACTCGGCCGGAACGAGTGATTATGTTTGTTTCCTTCTCACTCTCTCCTAATGGACTGGTGTTTGGGTTCGTCGAAACAGTAACCTATGGTATGAACGGTTGAACTGCGGCGGATGGTCGGTAAACAAAGTTAGATGTTGTAACCGGCGTATAAATGGCAGGCTTTCTATCTGAATTTCGCGGTTGCGTCGAGTGGAGAACACATACAACCTCTTCATGTAGCGGCCAATCTGACATAGTAGCTGGGAAAAGGTGTGGTAGCTCTATCTTGGCATCATCACTTGCTATCATGTTCACATGTTCTGGCAGAGGATTTTGCTGGATGTTTGGAGGGCTGGTTGGGTTCTCGAAAGCTATTACCTTGTCAACGAGGAGCGACTGTATTTTAAATCTAAGTGCTAAGCAATTCTTCGTATCGTGACCAATGCCCCCAGAGTGATACAAACAAACTGCATTTGGGTTGTAGCCACGAGCGGATGAATTGACCCGTGCTGGAGGGACTGGAGTGATATAACCCATCTCGTGCAGGCGCTGAAACATAATATCTAATGGATCAGGAAGAGGGGTCAGATCCTCAATTCTTCTACGACTAACATTTTGCCCCGGCTTAGTGACTTGACTCTGATCTTGTGAAGCGACGGGTCTTCTATCCTCAGTCGGGCGAGCCATCGAAGATCAATACATCTTGGGTTTCGTGGAAGTTTGCATGTTAGCGCTTCTCTCTATGTTTGCGGAAGTTTCACTCTTTCCTTTTCCGTGAGGTGTTGCCTTGATGGTTGAGCTGATAGCAATTCGGCCGTCCCTTATAGCATCTTCTAGCTGTTCGGCATTTAACACAACTTGACTGAATGAGGAACCTCGTTGTGTGAATAAATACTGGTAGAAATCTCTTGGGAGGAGAGAGAGAAATTCATCCACCAGTTCTCTTTCTTTGAGCGGAGGTTGGATCTGTAATGCTTTTTCACGCACTCGTCGAGCAAATTCCTTTATAGACTCGTTGCGGTATTTCTCGAGTTCCGCAGATCGGATATAGTGGGAGCCATTTCGATGTTGAAGCTGTAGTGGTTCAGAAAATCATGCGCTTGCTCCTTGAATGACATGTACTTAGAGGTATCCAAAGACAGATACCAGTGAAGTGCAATACCAGTAAGGCTTTCCTGAAAGAGAGCTACTTGGAATAAGTCATCCTTTGGATAAATGGACATCTTGTGGAGAAAATGCTTTAGATGCATCTTTGGACAACCAATCCCTTTGAATTTCTCGAAGTCCGGTAGCTTGAATTTGTGAGGTACTGAAATCTGCGGAACTTTGATATCATAGTCCTCGAGAGAGTAGATACTGTGCCCCTGGACCGCATTCAGCCTTTCCTCAAGGCGGGCAAGACGTTTCTGTTCGCCTTCTTGTAGAGATGCAATTCTAGCTTCAACTCTAGCCTCGATGTTAGCTTCATCTTCAGGTGATGGAAATAGCTCTTCAAGTGCAGCCGCATTCCGCGGTGTTGGCGTTTGAGGGATAGTTCCGGTAGCACGGACCTCAGGCAATGTGGCGAGTGGAGGAAATGTTTCGGGATATCGAAATGGTGGCACCACCTCAGTGTCAGCACTAGAGAGAACCGTCGTGTTGTGGAATGATGGATGGAGAGGAGGTGCCAACCCTGAAGCAGCACCTTGTGACGAATGCAGAAAAGGAACTGTTGGCGGAGTCGTGGTTGATGACATTGGTGCCGTAGGCATTGGAGGTGTAAAGGAAGGAGGCGGAGGCGTTGTTGTTGAAGAGCTTGCCTGCTGATTGTGGATTATGTTGCTCAGCATGCTCTGTAATCGGGCCATGTTTTCGCAGAGAATATCCACTCTTGCCTCCAAACGTGTATTTGAAGTGTGCTCCTGACCCCTGATGGTTGATGAATTGTTCAAACCGGCGTTCGATCCTAACTGGTGGTCATCGATCATCGAATGTCTAATGAGAGCGGGAGTGGAGTCTGTAGACATTCCCGTATTGGGCAGTGTTGTGTCGGTCAGGGAGAGTCCTGAGCTAGCCATGTGTACCGTTCGGCTTCGTAGCTCGAACGGGCGTGTCCTTAGGAGGTTAATTTTGGTACCTTTTGAATGAAAAGAAAGAATGTAAGAGGAAGATGGCTTGACGACTTATAAATGCTTTGGATGTGATGCCTATTCCATATTTGGCATAATCAAAGAAAACCAATTTAAAGTTCAAATAGATCATAATGGAATCCCTAATAAAGTAAGCCTATAACAACTCAGAAAATAAATTCCTAAGTGGCATGCAAGCCTCAAAATCTAGAAGGACAATAACGTCGACGCTTGAACGAACGGGCCTCCGCGTCGAGCTTTTCTGCTTTGATCTCCAGTGGAGTGAAATGATGGCGAATCTGTCCGAATACCATAAGCTGACAATTCGTCTCATCTTTACATCTTCAATGCCACTGCCTGGGTATAGGAAATCTGCCTCGACTGGTGGTTGCAGCTCTTCCACTGGAATTGGTATTTCCGCGCTACCTCCAAACTGGTGTGCGACACGAGCTGGTAGGTAATATGATGACCCGTTAATTCCCAGTATTGGAATGTATGGGCCTTTCTTGGAGTCGATGAATACATCACCCGTTTTGAAACAACGAGCCATGGGGTAGAAGTCCACTGCTGTAAGGGCCTCGAAGAAATCATGAACTTGATGGAAGCTCCTATTGGGAAAGATAGCATAGTTGGCCATATAATGCATCAAACTCGGAGCGTGGTTGGGACGCAATGCATATCCAGAGATTCCCAAATGTGTTAGGAACCACGTTTGTAATAGTGGCAGACAGAAGGATGCGGTGTGGTGTCTGATTCCGCGTCGAGCTTCAGATGCAATCTTTGTCAATCCATAGTATGTCTCTCCCAATAGGTTTGGTATGAAGGGGCGATCTTCCAAAATGGCCCTTGCAATGTAGACCGCCCGGGTGCCTATGGAATGCTCAGTGCCAGGGTAAAGGATCATTCCAACGAAGAGGAGAACGAATGCTCTTGCAGATGGTTGTCCGTCACCTTCTTCTGGGAAGTATGGTGCATACCGAAAGGTGAGGATCTTTCTGATTGGAATGTGACCTAGCTTCGTCGGTACGATTAGGCTACGAACCACTGCGTATTCCATCCTGAATAATAAGGGCAACTCGTCGCACACCGATCCTCTCCAAACAAGGGGAAGGATACCCCGCTTATGGTTGAAACCCGTTAGCTGCAGGTACTCTTCGTAAGTGGGAGCCAGCTCGAAATCGTTGAAGTGAAAGGTAAACGTGTCTCTGTTCCATTTTCCCACGAGATTTTGCAGAACAGCCCAATCCAGCTCCACCTTGATGAGTTCGATCATATCTTTCAACTTTGACTCCACGAACTTTTTCTCGCTGGGTGGGAGGATATTGAACCAATCCCTCAACTTCTTCATCGGAGCTTGATCTGACCTCAATCTAATGTAATCGGACATCTTTAGAAAACCTACAAAAAAAAGTTAGTTGTTTTGCTATGATTATGCCAAATATGGACCTATGTGAATGCAATGCAAAACAAAATAAATAAATCAATAAAGCCCCTGCCGACCGAGCCTGAAATAATCTGCTGGACAAAACCAAAACAAACGGTTAGAGTCATAACAGTTTGTATGGCCGTCAAACACATGCATATTTAGATTGGCTTTTGACTCACCCTCGGACGAAGGGTGAGTTGGTATATGCCTCTGGTAAAGAGGTAGACAACCTCTCCCATATGGCAGGTATACCCCTAAACTTAGGTGTCCCTGGGTTTTAGGACGACTCACCATATGCCTAGCAGAGACAATCGAAAAAGTAAAGCGCAAACACACTCCACACAAAGCTAAGCTGCCCCCCCAATTTTGAAATCGATTTTTTCGACCCTAATCCTCTAATAAATTACCCAAGTGTCCCCAGCGGAGTCGCCAAATCTGTCGCGGGTGGATCCCGTTTCCGGTTCCATTTAAAATGAATATCCTCCCTTGACGATAAGGCTTCGGATTTTGAAAATGTGTCGGAGTCGCCACTAACTTATTTTAAGTTCAAGTTAGAAAAACTATAGAGATTCGTTAAGGTTCGGGAATTAGGGATTACTTAATCGCATGCATCACAAAGAAAAAGGAGGCTTTTATCGTGTGTTTTCGATGTCCGATTTATTTGAGCTCGGTTTTAGAAGAAGACATTGTTTGATATATAAAAAAAATGATCTCGAGCTCAAAAATGCTTATAATGTCTACGTGAATCATTTTTATGAAAATATTGAATTTTCGGGCAAAAATGCAAGCAACATAGATTTATTAATGCCCTTAACAATTTCTAAGCCAAAAGTAAATTCCAGGGAGAACCGGGTATTGTATCATTTCTCGCTCTCTGTAGAACGCCCCCGTTAGCGTTTGTACCTCACGGTGCCGTTTTTTAGAATAGGTTTACAGTAAACCTGGCGAGCCGCTGATGCCGTAACGTTGGTGAGTGCGAAGCCATCTTCAGAGGGTCTTGATCTTCGAGAATCCAAATAAACCCTCGAATATATATAACTTTGTTGTCTTGAATACGTTGAATGGGATGCGTGCCTTGGTTGTTCGCAAGGCACGCCCCCGAAATACCTGCATAAATACCGAATAAACGAAGTAAACTGTTCGAAGGTAGTAAAAGTTAACAACTCGTCATTCTAAATCATTATCGAGCAAATTCAAAAGCAGAAAGAATGATTAACTTTAGCCAATAAATTATTTTCAAAAGAATGAAATCATATGCCTCCCGATTCGAATAACCATTGTCATGCAAAATAAAATGTAACATAGGATAGCGAGCGGAACGGAAACCATGATTTAATTCACCGAACCAACTAATAAGATTTCGTAAAGGCAGGTATTCCATTCCGCAAGATATAAGGCGTTCGAAAGTCAACAACTTTACAATAAAATAAAATTGATCACCGTCGCCAAAGTATTCTGAAAAGTATAAAATCAATCATTGAGCACAAATATTAGGCAAAACATATTGTCATCCCGCAGATTAAGCATAAGAGAAAAAAACTTGCCAAATGTCAGGTGTGAGTCTGGGTGATGTCCTGGACGAGCGACCAGTTGAGGATGATCACGGGGCCAGTGAGCATTACTTTCATCGGGCGAGAAATCATGCTTTGAGCAGTGGTAGACCAGAAAACGGTCATTGGCGTTGGGCAGCTCACGTCACCGAAGATGATCGGCTGCTTTACGCACTTCGTCCTTCTTTCCGTCTGGTGCGCTTGCCAAAGTATCGATTTCAACAATCTTCTGAGCAGCAAACGCAAGCCACGATTTCAGCTCCTTATCCAACTTAGTCTCGTTGGCGAGGTCAACCCCGGTGTGCGAAAAGGGAGCAGGAAGTGGATGCAACGAGTTTATCTTTGCCCACGATGGCCTCAAGGGTCGTGAGGGTAGCGACAGAAGAAACGAGGTCATCGGCCCAGAGGTTCCTTCCATCAACAACACCAGCAAAAGGATGTTTCTCAGCATGGAATCCACCCTCATTCAGAAAGTGATGATTCTAGCTCAGCATAAGCTCCGGTGAAAGCCTGCAATTTGTAAGCCTCGAGATCCATCTGGGCTCATCGATCTGGATCCAAATCGCAAGCTGTCTTCAATTCAGCGATGACTTCCTTGTATATCAGAAAAATCCGAGAAAAGAACAAGTCTTCTCAACACCCTCGGTAGGCTTTGACAGAAACAAGTGGAAAGACTTCAGCTTGCGAAGAAGGTGGCTGCGTCGACTCGGTGGGGATGGGTCGGACTTCGCCGTCGTAGCCGGATCTGGACAACGGGACTTGGAATCGGAATCCGCTGAAGATGGGGTTGGTCTAATGCTTGTCGTGCTCCTCCAGAGATGTGGGAATTTGGATGACCAGATGGCGCTCTTGAAGCACAAACTGTACCTGATCCAGCAAGGGCTCGCCTTCAATGGGAAACGCACCAAGACTGCTCGCTCTCAGGGAAAGAAGTTCCAAGTCTCTGTTGAGCAGGAGCTGCAGATTGTTCTGTCGGGTAAGGTTGGCGAGCTGCACTCATCCGTGCTATCATCGTTATTAGAGGGTGTGCCAGAAAACTCCAAAGATTCATCCATCTCGGAAGCTCTGACATCCTTCACAAAGATCTTCTCGATACGCCTGGTGATAGCCTTCACCATTTCCTTTCTCGTCTTGCAACCTGTCCCATTTCTACATAGTCGGCCTCTCGATGGCCAACCACGTGGGCGGCATCATCATCACCGGGGCCCCTTCCTCATCCCCCCCTGATGAACGACAGGATCAGAACCTTCACCTGCGATGGTCGGGTCATCGGCGGGAAACACGAACTCCTCGTTCCACTTGGGGTTGGAGTTGTTCCACAAGAGTCTAGTCCTGGACTTGGAGTTACCAACCCTGACCTTCACGTACGGTCCGGAGGCAGGGGCGGTGTCGGGCAAAGGCAAGTCCTTCGCCTCCAAAACAAGGACGGACAGCTTCATCGTCAGCCGGCTTCTCCAAAGACGTGGGGGATGTTGGGATGAATTTATAGAAAGCGGGGGTCGGTCAGGGCCGTGCATAGCCAAGGGATGCACCACGGATTTAAGCATGGTCTGCCCCGCAGAACTAAAGGTGGCGGACGACGTGGCCTGCGAGAGCGCTTGCGGGGCGTTTGGAGACGAGCAACACTCCTGCAGTGGGGCATGCGGAAGCCAGAACCAAACGAAACGTGGCTGTTGATGATAATGCGTGGCGATTGTGGCTTCAGTGCAGGGAATTCAAATCCAGAGAATCAACGGGGATGCTTTCTATTGCGGGTATTGAAAAGTCTTGATGGAGGAGTTATCTTTTGTGACGACGAACGCTCGCTTTTCTTTCCAGCGTCCCTTTCTTCTCTCCGTCCTTCTTCGTTTTTTCTCCGTCTCCTCTGTTTTTTTAGAGTCTCATAGAGGCTTGTAGCCACATAAGTTGACCCATGCAAACTGCGTCGTGCACTTATCCTGTTCCTACTCGATGCCGCAAAGGGCCTCGGGACATGACCTAGGACAGGCCCTTGAACGTTCCTTGTACCCTTGCCCACAGCCTACTCCATAAACCAGGATCTTGTCGGGATTCTTGCAATACAGCCGCCCTCTCCATATCTCTGACTTGATCACCCAACCACACTTTGCCAACCACGTGAATTTCTGGCAACGACTCTACAATATCTTTACTGAATCTTTCCCTGACATCATTTTTTGCGAACCTGATTGTGGAAAGCAAAAAAATAAAAAGAATCAAAGTAGAGAAATTCCCCGAATTTTACGAAAGTAAAGGAAAGAATTTACCGAATTATCGGGTAACGCGAGTCGCTGACGGAGTCATCGAGCGTCTGCTTTCCAGGAGAAACGAGTCGGGGGTCGTGTCGGTGAACGAGAGGACGCTCGGCCGGCTGGGATAATCTGATGCAACTTTTACCGAAGAAACCTAAAAGAGAACGCTACCTTTTTGTGACGACGAAGTCTTCATTTTTTCCGTCTCTTCTTCTCCGTGCTTGTATGTCTCTAAGTGTGTTCCTAGGTCTAGCTATTTATGGGGAATAGTTAGTGGCATTATTATTATTTTTTTGATTAGATTTTTTTGTGATTTTGTCGGATTTTAAGTGATTTTAGATGATTTTCATTGATTTTGTATGATTTTTTATGATTTTCAATTTTTTAGCGTTTTGTGAAGATTTTCTATCATTTTTTAAGGTTTTCAATTTTTTATTATTTTTTTCAATTTTTTAGTGTATGGGTTAGGACAGATAGTAACTCATTTTCGGGTCAGCTCCCGGAGAACATCTCGGGCTGCACAAATCTACAAGTGATCTGGCTTGGAACCAACAAGGTTGTGGGAGAAATACCTCGTGGATTATCTGCCTTGTCGAAGCTTCAATTTTTCCTGGTCCACAAAAACCATTTCACCGGGAAGTTCCCTGATTTCTTCGGCAACTTCTCGTCTCTGGAGTTCATTGGCGGGATGCAAAATGGTTTCAGCGGCCCCATCCCGGAATCTCTTGGGCGATTGCAAAGGTTGCAAGAAATTAGACTCCCAGGAAACTACTTTTCTGGAACAATCCCCGCCTCGATTTTTAACATAACATCTATGAATGTCATAGCCTTCTCAGACAACAAATTCAAGGGAGGTCTACCTCTGGATATCGGAATCACTCTTCCCAATCTCCAGGAGTTTTATTTTGCTCGTAATCTGTTGACTGGACCTATTCCTCCATCGCTAGCGAACGCGACAAACTTACAAAGCCTAGGGCTGTCCCTGAACAATTTTAGCGGATCGGTGCCAGATCTAAAAAGTCTTAATCAGTTGGGGTGCCTTACTATTGGTGGTAATCAGTTGGGGAACGCAGAGTCTGGCGACTTGAAATTCCTCGAGTCCCTCAATTCCACCGAGCTAAGTGTTCTGGATTTCAGCGGAAACAATTTCGGAGGGACGTTGCCTCGGTCTATTGGGAACTTATCTTCCAATCTGAACAAGTTGGGATTCAGGTCCAATCAGCTGACGGGGACCCTCCCTTCAAGCATCGGGAATCTTCACAACCTGGAAGATCTACGTATCGGCTGGAACACATTGAATGGTATGCTCCCAAAGGAAATCGGTAACCTTCACAAGTTGAAGATCCTACAAGCACAGTACAACAAATTCATCATGGAAATCCCATCTTCTCTTGGAAATTTGACTATGTTGACGAAATTGACGTTGCAAGGGATCGGATTCAGTGGGAGTATACCAGCAAGCCTCGGAAATTGCCAAAACTTGATCGCTTTGGATCTATCTAGAAACAATCTAAATGGGTCTATACCATCGCAAGTCTTGGGTATTTCTTCCTTATCATACTTTCTCGATTTATCTTAGAATAAATTAACAGGTACACTGCCAGATGAAGTCGGCAATCTGAAGAACTTAGCAGTATTATATGTGCACGGGAATCGGCTGTCTGGCCCAGTCCCAAAAACTCTCGGTGGATGCACCAGCTTGGTGGTTTTGGACATTGGGAATAATCTGTTTGAAGGCAACATCACCCTGTTTCTATCTCCGCTGAAAGGACTTCAACGACTAGACTTATCACATAATAACTTCTCTGGCCACGTACCGAAATTCTTAGGAGATTTTCGGCTCTCGTACCTCAATCTATCCTTCAACCATTTCGAGGGTGAAGTTCCAAATAAAGGAGTTTTCCTAAATGCCACCGAGATCTCGATCATGGGAAATTACAAACTCTGTGGCGGGATTTCTGCATTGAACTTACCAAGCTGTCCAACCTCTAATCTGAAGCGTGGAAGGAAGAAAACGTTGTCGAAGATCATCATCCCTATCGCCGGGGGGATCGGACTCCTGTTTTTTCTGCTTTTGTTTCTTGCATCGTATCGTTGCAAGAACAGAAAAGGAAGAAACGTAAAGTCGCAGTCTGGGTTGGTTCCCAAAAGCTCTTTTCCACAAATTTCGTATGAGGATATACTCAAGGCGACCGATGGGCTCGATCAAAATAACTTGATCGGTGCCGATGGTTTTGGTTCCGTGTATAAGGGGATTCTTGGTAATTTTGATAATGTGGTAGCTATTAAGGTTCTCGATCTTCGAACTCGAGCAGCTTCCAAGAGTTTCATGGCAGAGTGTGAGGTGTTAAAGAAGATCAGACATCAAAATCTCGTTAAGATTTCTACTGACTGCTCGACCATCGACTTCTGAGGTAATGATTTTAAGGCGCTTGTGTATGAGTACATGGAAAATGAAAGCCTGGACGATTGGTTGCATCCTAAAGATACACAAGAAGGAGTGCACCGGAAGTTAAGTTTAAGGCATAGGCTGAGTATTGCCGTGGACATTGCTTGTACCGTGGAGTATCTCCATCATGATTGTGACATGTTGCTGATTCACTGCGACCTGAAGCCAAGCAATGTTCTCCTGGACTCGGATATGATAGCACACGTCGGTGATTTCGGCCTCACGAGAATTCTCTCTGCTGATGATGTTGTTGTTCAAGTAAGCTCGACGGGAGTGAGAGGGACAGTGGGCTACAGCCCTCCAGGTGCGTCGATTTTATATAAATGTGGTTTCCAACAATTGTTAGCTTGTGCTCGTGGTATAGGCCTTTTAATACGAAATATTTATAGAGTATGGAATGGGAAGTCAAGTGTCGAGGGAAGGCGACGTTTATAGCTACGGTATTCTTCTGCTGGAGATGTTTACTGGAAAGAGGCCGACCGACGATATGTTCCAGGTTGCGTGGAACATCCGAAGCCACTGCGAGGCCGCATTGCAGGAAAGCTTGGGCGAAATAGTAGACCCTTGTCTGTTTTTAAATGAGTTTGGAGAAGGATCGATCGCCCGTGCTCCGCGAAGGATTATAGAAGGTCTAGCGAAAGTGTTTGAAATCGGAGTCGCATGTTGTAGCGAGTCGCCTGGAGAAAGAATGGACATCCGCGTGGCCGCAGGGAAACTTCGATCCATCAAATCTCTGGTGGGCTGAAGCTCCGAATCCAGAATACCCGACTGGTTGTATGTTTGGTGGTGGTAGCTGAAATAACTCAATCCCATTATATTGTCTCTATCTATTTGCCAGCCTGAATGAATGAATGAAGGATGATCTGTTTATATCAACAAGTAAGAACAACAAAAAGTAGAGATATCAATCTATATTCTGTTATCTTTTCTTGTGTCACCATCTCCCATCCATTTACAAATACAAAATAACAACATATTATTTCTCACTATCAATGAATCTCGTCAATGTTCGACTTTGGTACCCAATCCACAAAGTCATTTGCTATTTTGGACCACACCCTTTAGCTTTCTTTGAAAGGTCTGATGAAATATTTAACAGGTTTGATGCGTGATGACGCATCACGGCGTCTGGATATCACGAACAATCGATATGTCTTATTTATGTACATTATATATGTATCAAAACTCATACTGAATACGTTATGCCACGTTGACGGACGCAAATATTTGTTCGTAGGACGGACTACTCCTTCGGACTTTGGACATTTAATTATATTATTATATTATTCAGTTGTCTCCTCCCTGGGTTACGTTTGTTGTCCAGGGAGCAGCACTGGCTATGGGCAACGACACCGACCGGGCTGCGGGGTTGAGTTGATTGGATTTAGATATATCTTTCAATTGTCGTATAACACAAGATCGTTTATGAAATTCAATAAAGAATGCTTACATGATAAATTAGTAGGAAAAAGTGATTATGGATCCCAACATCCTGCTCGTGATCGGATTGGAGTACTCGTGCCCGTATCTACCTCATGCGTAACATGATCAAGGAACTGCTCGTCTCCAGCCATGGAAGTTTTGCGGTGGCACTGGCTATTCCTCCATTTGATATCTTTGAGCAATGGACAAGTTGGAGTCGTTCGAGTTTCCAGCCACTACAAAAACAATAAACACGCAAAAGTGCTATCACATAAGACTACCAAATATGATTTGTCTAAGTATTCCCAGAATGCTTGTCGCAGAGTTTCGATGCCTTCCACACTAATTCACAGGCCAGTAGTTTGACGATGATGAAAATGCAAATGGATCAATTCCAACGCCATCGAAATTTAGACAAGTGTCATTTTAAAGTTGCACGTACAAAAAGTTAGGCTGCCGTTTACTTCCCTCCCGACTCCCTTGAATCCCTTTTGGTTAACCAAACAGAGGGTTAGAAGCCAAAAGTCACAGTCATCCATCCATTTCTTTTACTTTTTTACATTGTCAAAAGTTTTGTGGGTGTTGTTCTGTGGTCGTACTTTATTTAAGTTAACGATTTTATGGTGACAAAATGTGGTAAAATCAATATAAAAGCATTGACAAAATCGTATAACAAATTAATGTTTTGACAAAACAAAATGTTTTATGATAGTTTTTGATATTACCATATATTTTGACCTTTAGAAATTGAGGTGGTGACGTGTCGTGCACCACAACAATATTTGTGATCAATGACCGTGTATGAACATAATAATAAAAATTAATGGTGATTAATTTTTTTAGACGAAGGGTTCTAAAAATATTGCTAATCATGTCTAGCGACCGTTAATAAAGTCAAATTCATTTTAGAGAGTACTACCAATCGTGTTTCGTTAGTGTTAAATTTAACCTAAGCTTAATCACATTCTATTTAAATTTGATAGTTAAATAAATATTAACTAAAACGAGTTGGTTTGCATAACAGTTCTGAAATTAGCCAATTTTTATTATTTAAACAAGAGGGATTGATCGAATATTTGTGCTGTGGCAATTCGCAATTTAGATGGTTCCAAATCCGAGTGGCACCAAGGCGAAGTTATTAGACATGGAAAGGGGGTCCATTCCTTCCCCCTTCCTATGAAACATTTAAAGGGTTTGATGCATGAGAACGCAGATGTGCTCTGCTACGTCGAAAATACATAAGATTCACATAATATTTGCTCCTCCGGCCACTTCCTCCTGCATCGGCACTTAACGTGTGGCACGGCAAAGAACATGAGAAATCATCGAGCATCAGAAAATGATAAGCAGGGTCGTGCATGTATTAAATATTTATCGAATTTATTACTTCACATAGGCAAGCATAAGATGTAGTTACTGTTAGCCACACGAGATGATGGTGATTTGATTCTTTTTTTTTTTGCGTTGTTCGTCCTTTGGATGGCTTCATTGTATCTACTCCTTCATATTAAGAGGACAGATCTTATTAACATTTATCAGCGAGAAACGACATTTTTTCTTAACAAACTTGCCAAAAAGAAACTAAGTCGGCTAATAATATGTGCCTCGCTTGAGAGAAATCTCAAAGACAAAATGGCCTTTTTTTTTAACTATTTGTCCTGCTGTCTTTACTGAAGAAAGAACAAATACGATCCAGGTAACCCGGGAAGAAATCTCAAAAGAAAAATAGTTCTCGAAACTTTTTACGAGTCTTGTCTGATAAAACTATATTTCACATGGGGTTCTTGTGTATATTGATAGCTTTTTCCGTTATAAGTGACGATCACATGCAAACCAACGTGAATGAAATCAAGTTAAAAAGGCTTATTAATAACACATATATTTCATGAGTTTTCGCTTTCTCAATGAATTTATATTAACTAAATTTAATGGTTTTCTATTAATGTACTTAGTAATGAACTGCTCCTTTCTAGTTCCAAGTAATATATCGTTCTTTGTCTGTGTCCTGTCGGCCCCCAAGAGATGTTTAGTTTCGTGCTTTTGGAGAGGGCATGGGCTTCTACCCGAAGTTATCGCGGCCGGGATTTGTCGCAAACTTGGCGTGTGTTTCATTAGATGGGAGTTGTTTATAGTTAATCGAAATTAGACAAGTTATTATTATACTTTGGAAGGAAATTTTGAATTTCCGTGAATGTTAAAGTTGCACGTAAAAAAGTTAGGCTGCCGTTTGCTTCCTCCCGACGACTGCCGTTGAATCCCCGTTAACCAAATAGAGGGTTAGAAGCGGAGCACAGGAGGCTAAGAGTCGAAGTCCTCCATCCATTCCATTTCTTAACTTTTTTTACATTGTCAAAAGTTTGACAGGTGGAGTTCGATTCTCTTACTTTATTTAAGTTAAATGATTTTATGGTGCTGGCGTCTTCTTACCGAACACTTTTTGTCGTGTGATTTACGATTAAGGTTGGTGATTAAAATTCGAACATGAATAAAATGTTCTCCAGCGGATTGTTATATAAAGGCCAAAGTGGAGAGTTAGTCACTACTTACTAGTAGTTGTTATCACGAAAATAATTATGGGCTCACGCCATGCTTTTATGATATTATTATTCACATGTCTTCACTGTGTTTCGATTGTTGTCCAGGGAGCAGCAGTGGCTAAGACCAACGAAACCGACCGTGCTGCCTTGCTCGAGTTCAGGCACAGCATACCCGACGACCCCGATGGAGTACTCTCCTCCTGGAATGACACCACCCACTTCTGTCATTGGCCTGGCATAACTTGCAGCAGGAGACGTCCCCGAGTCACCAAATTGTGGCTCCCGGCCTCCAGACTGGGGGGCTCCTTGCCACCCTACATTGGGAATCTCAGCTTCCTCAGGATAATCAACATCATGAACAACAGTTTTGCTGGCGAAATCCCCCCTGAAATCGGGAACTTGCGTCGGCTGGCAGAGTTTGAGACTGTATCATAACTCGTTTTCGGGTCAGATCCCCGAGAACATCTCGGGTTGCACAAACCTACGAGAGATCCGGCTGGGAAACAGCAAGCTTGTTGGAGAAATACCTCGTGGATTATCCGCTCTGTCTAAGCTTCAAGTCTTCGAAGTCATCAAAACAAACTCACCGGGAATTTCCCTGATTTCTTCGGCAACTTCTCGTCTCTGGAGACCATTGACGGAAACGATAATGGTTTCAGCGGCCCCATCCCAGCATCTCTTGGGCGATTGCTAAGGTTGCAATGGATTAGTCTCGGAGGAAACTACTTTTCCGGTTCAGTACCCGTCTCGATTTTCAACATAACCTCTTTGATTATCATAGAGGTCTCGTACAACAAACTCAAGGGAGGTCTCCCTCTGGATCTCGGAATCACTCTTCCCAATCTCCAGGTCTTCCATTTCAGTAGTAATCAGTTGACCGGACCAATTCCCCCTTCAACAGCAAACGCGACAAACTTATTGGGCCTAGGGCTGTCCTTGAACAATTTCACCGGATCGGTACCTGATCTCAAAAATCTCAATCAGTTGAGGTGGCTTGCTATTGCAGCCAATCAATTGGGAAGCGGCACGCCGGGGGACTTGAAATTCCTCGAGTCCCTCAATTCCACCGAGCTATGGGATCTGGAATTCAGCGGAAACAATTTCATAGGTACGTTGCCTCGGTCTATTGGGAACTTATCTTCCAACTTGAACGTGTTGTCATTCGGGTCCAATCAGCTAACGGGAACCCTCCCTTCAAGCATCGGGAATCTTCACAACCTGGAAGTTCTAGTTATTAGCAGGAATCAGTTGAATGGTTTGCTCCCAAAGGAAATCGGTAACCTCCACAAGTTGAAAATCCTACAAGCACAGTACAACAAATTCATCGGGGAAATCCCATCTTCTCTTGGAAATATGACTATGTTGGCGAAATTGACGTTGCAAGGGAGCGGATTCAGTGGGAGTATACCAGCAAGCCTCGGAAATTGCCAAAACTTGATCCTGTTGGATATATCTGAAAACAACCTGAGTGGGACTACACCATCGTAAGTCTTGGGCATTTCTTCCTTATCATTCTTTCTCGATTTATGTCAGAATAAATTAACAGGCACACTGCCAGATGAAGTCGGCAATCTGAAGAACTTAGCAATATTAGACGTGCACGGGAACCGACTGTCTGGCACAGTCCCCAAAACTCTCGGTGGATGCACCAGCTTGGTGTTATTGGACATTGGAAATAATTTGTTTGAAGGCAACATCACCCCGTTTCTATCTCCTCTGAAAGGTGTTACACTAAGAGGGGGGGGTGAATTAGTGTTAAAGTCCAATTAAGGATATTTAACTCCTTTTCGATTAACCCCGCAGCGGAAGAAAGCTTCTGTGCCACAGAACCTTAGAGATAGGTTTCTGTAAAACAGAACGTTGGATTGTGATTGCGATTTGTTTGAAGTACGCAAGACTTTTATAGTGGTTCGGCAAATCGCCTACTCCACTCTTCACCCAGAAACTTGGATGGTTTCCACTCAATTGTATCTCAATACAGATTACACAATCGATAGCAAATAGAGCTGATCAGAAAGTTCTTCACTGTAGAAGTCTGAGTGGCAGAGCACAGACCAGAAGGTTCTGTACCATAGAACTTGTTACACAGCACAGACCAGAAGGTTCTGTACCGTAGAACTCTGAGTGAAAGATCACAGACCGGAAGGTTCTGTGTTGTAAATGTCAATCCACTATAGACCAGAAGGTTCTATGTAGGAAGTGACTTGATAAGTACAGACCGTAAGGTTCTGCACTGAAGTAGATTCACAGACCCGAAGGTTCAGCACTATAGTAGGTTGTACAGACCCGAAGGTTCTGCACTATAGTAGGTTGTACAGACCCGAAGGTTCTGCACTATAGTAACTCAATGCACACGTTGGTGTGACTAATAAAGTAACCAATGCGCAATCCTCTCAAGGACAACGACTTCGTGGCGTACCCCACGCGAGCACGTAGCGAACCCTACGCAGGCAGACAGCGACCCCTGTCCAAGGATGGATTTTCACTCCGGCGGCTCCACACGACCTGCACGATCTCCTCGAGATAGCGACTATGTGGCGTACCCCACACAGGCACGTAGCATACCCTACGCAAGCACGCAGCAGACCCTGCGCAAGCACGTGGCAAACCCCACGCAAGCAGACGGCAACCTCCGTCCTAGGTACCTGCACACACAGAACGTTACACTACAGAAGCTGGTTAGTCCCTCACCTTCTGTGCTCCCGAGGTATCTGCCCTTCTCTCCGGCCCACCGCACGTTGGCACACGACACCCAGCCGTGCTATCCACCAACGTCTCCTGCAGCTTCCAACCGAGTCCCTCGTGGCCCCCGAGTCACTCTCCCAGAAGACTTCACCAACGATGCAGCCTTCTGCAGGTAGCGTCCCTCGTGCGTGACTAACAAAACTCGAAACTTACGCTCTCAGAATACAAGAAGATTCGTGGCAGTTCTGTCTAGGTTTTTTCATTTTCTGAAAGCATGAACTAATGTCCTATTTGTATACAAAAACAAAAATGCTAAGTGTAGAAGGTAATCTGACGAATCAACCTTCTGCAGAACAAGGAAAGTAAAAGATTATATTATAATACAATATTTAATTTACAAATACGTTGCACTAGGCATATATTCTTTAGGTAAACGTATCAAATCAGATTAACAATGATTTGATGACTGTTTCCACGAATATTGCGTTACAGAAGGTTCTGGTTTGTCGACAGCCTTCTACAAACGGAAATAATCAAAGATTAACTTCCTTAATGATTTAATTCGATCCATTCTGTTCAAGATACTTAAGTGAATGTATCTAGACAGATGACGTGGATAAACATCCTAGGTAACGGGTCTTGGTGATCGGTTGGATTCACAGAAGGTTGAAACAACCTTGCAGAATGTTACCATAAATAAGAGATTATATTTCCTCCAATGGAAATATATTATTCTATTTTATTTCTTTGGCAATGATTTCGATCAGATAATTAACCTGATCATATTGGATAATTCCCATGGAATATTCCCACTTAATTTCGTAATTAATTATTAATTACAAAAATATTTCCTTACAGAAGGTTCCTGTCAGGATTAGCTTCTGTCGTGTAGAGGGTTGACTTCTGCTTTGCAGAAGGTCATTGCTCATCATCAAAACACCTCAACAAAAGGACTTCAACAACTAGACTTATCACAGAATAACTTCTCCGGCCGCGTACCGAAATTCTTAGGAGACTTTCAACTCACATACCTCAATCTGTCCTTCAACAATTTTGAGGGAGAAGTTCCAAATAAAGGAGTTTTCCTAAATGCCACAGAGATCTCGGTCATGGGAAATTACAAACTCTGTGGCGGGATTTCTGCATTGAACTTATCAAGCTGTCCTACCTCTAATCTGAAGCGCGGAAAGAAAAAAATGTTGTCAAAGATCATCATCACGATCGCCGGTGGGATCGGACTCCTGTTTTTTCTGCTTTTGTTTCTTGCATCGTATCGTTGCAAGAACAGAAAAGGAAGAAATGTAAAGTCGCAGTCTGGGTTGGTTCCCAAAAGCTCTTTTCCACAAATTTCGTACGAGGATATACTCAAGGCGACCGATGGGCTCGATCAAAATAACTTGATCGGTGCCGGTGGTTTTGGTTCCGTGTATAAGGGGATTCTTGGTAATTCTGATAATGTGGTACCTATTAAGGTTCTCGATCTTCGAACTCGAGCAGCTTCCAAGAGTTTCATGGCAGAGTGTGAGGTGTTAAAGAAGATCAGACATCGAAATCTCATTAGGATTTTTACTGTCTGCTCGACCATCGACTTCCGAGGTAATGATTTTAAGGCGCTTGTGTATGAGTACATGGAAAATGGAAGCCTGGACGATTGGTTGCATCCTAAAGATACACATGAGGGAGTGCACCGGAAGTTAAGTTTAAGGCATAGGCTGAGTATTGCCGTGGACATTGCTTGTGCTGTGGAGCATCTCCTAAAAGAAAAATCAATCCAATCCAGGATCACCGCAATCGAATTTAGGACACGAAAAAGTGTGGAAACATACCTGTGATTAACGAACTTTCATAAAATCATATTATTAGGTCTTTAAACTCCGTCCTCATCGTTATCTTAATTCAGGATTGTTACTCGATGAAATCTGCAAACAACGAAGGGGAAAAGACGGTGATCTGGGTCTTCCTCTCCCTGACTTGCCGACGGCCGATGGAGCACCACTATTAGGGTTAGGGCAAGCGAGAGAGGGGACCTAGCACCTGTTAATATAAGGTGAGACGGGCCCTTCCATCACGGGGTTACGTCAACACACTGGGCCTACACCGAATGCCGTCCAACCCACATCAATAACAAAAAACCGAGATGTCGCAAAAGCCCATAGATCTCCAAAACTAAAAGGGGCTATCATGCATTGTCTTATATATCGTAATACAGCCTATTTTATAAAAACTGAAATCGGTAATTGATTATAGCCCAATAAGAATTTTATAAATAAAATAAAATAAAATAATAAAAGTTAAAATAAAATTCTAACAAGTTTTCTCACAATCGCATGTGTTCTCAACAAGTGAGAAGTCTCATATTTGTGCTTTGAGTGTTTGGCTGCCAAAGTGGCTCGCTTAGAGTGACAGGTGAGATTTTCTAAATCTTGTTGAGGGTATGTTTAGAGATTTTGGTGTACTGGTGTGGGACCTTTCTGCCCAAAGGTGTCTGGTTCTTACATTTGGTGCATTTCGAGTATTTCTGTGGAGATCATTGGGTTGGTCTCTATTTGATAGTCCTTATACTATCGGTTGCTCACTGGTTCATGTATAAAGTCTCTTTTGATTTGCTTAAAATGATAAATATTTAGAGGTCTTAAATTGACTTATATAAGAGGGTAAATCTTAATGAGCACTTACGTATCAACGTGAACTTCTTGAGAATGTCACTTTGTTTGCTTGTGGGCTAAACAAGGTTTTACGAGCATCCTGGAATTGGAAGATTTCACATGATGATACGGGCGCTTGATTGCCAAAGCGACTCGCTCGTTGAGATCCGTGAAATCTGCTTGTGTGATGATATATTAAATTAATTATGGGTTTACATCTCATGATTGTGACATGTTGCTGATTCACTGCGACCTGAAGCCAAGCAACGTTCTCCTGGACTCGGATATGACGGCACACGTCGGTGATTTCGGCCTCACGAGAATTCTCTCTGCTGATGATGTTGTTGTTCAAGTAAACTCGACGGGAGTGAGAGGGACAGTGGGCTACAGCCCTCCAGGTGCGTCGATTTTATATAAATGTGGTTTCCAACAATTGTTAGCTTGTGCTCGTGGTATAGGCCATTTAATACGAAATATTTGTAGAGTATGGGATGGGAAGTCAAGTGTCGAGGGAAGGCGATGTTTATAGCTACGGTATTCTTCTGCTGGAGATGTTTACTGGAAAGAGGCCGACCGACGATATGTTCCAGGATGCGTGGAACATTCGAAGCCACTGCGAGGCTGCATTGCCGAAAAGAGTGGACGAAATAGCAGACCCTCGTCTGTTTTTAAATGAGTTTGGAGAAGGATCAATCGCCCGTGCTCCACGAAGGATTATAGAAGGTCTAGGGAAGGTATTTGAAATCGGAGTCGCATGTTGTAGTGAGTCGCCTGGAGAAAGGATGGACAGTCGCATGGCCGCAGGGAAACTACGATCCATCAAATCTCTGGGCTGAAGCTCCGAATCTAGAACACCCGACTGGTTGTATGTTTGGGGGTGGTAGCTGAAATAACTCAATCCCATTATTATCTCCATCTATTTCCCACCCACCTGAATGAATGTAGGATGATGCTCTGTTTATATCAAATCTTGTGTTTTGCTTATCATCAAATTGATTTCTATCATTCTTCTTTGCTCCGGGGGGTTAAATTGATTAAGGTAATTTAAACATTTGAAACATTGTCATGCTTCATTATTATTTACCTTATTAAGCATAATATTATTAATATGAGTTAAATACATTCTAATTATGTTTGTGGTCCTAACAATATCATTCAATAGTAAGTTACAAATTATTCTATGCATGATAAGTATTTCTGTGTTCCTGGAGAAAGAGCACAAGTTCCCCCTTACCAGTAATCCTTGCAAGAGCACGTGCCGCCGTTGAAATGGTGAAACCAGCTTCGATCCCGGACGATGATCTCCTTTCCATAGATCATCGATATGAGCTTCATCGCCAGGTGACAATCTGCGCAGATTCGCAGATTCTTCTCCACCCTTATCGGGACTCCTGCACCCGTGTTGATGAGCATGAAAGCCACAGCTATCTTCTCGCTGTGATAGGACAGTGCGAACTCCTTCTCCTCGTCCTCAATATTGACAAACACGTTCCTCATATGAGGGACGTACCCTTCTAATCTCAAGGAATTCGTGATCTCGGGGAGCTTCGCGTAAATTGACTCGCTCTGAGGATGAGATTTTTCACCCATCGTGAACTCGTGAATCTGGTTCCCTAGTTCAATGAGGGCTATGGCCGGGAAACTTACGGACTCCGTCACCGAACATTTCTCGCCTAACTTTTTGGACGTCTGACCATCGATTCTCCGTCGCGTAAAGGTTGGAGATCAGAACATAATCCCCGCTGTGGTTAGGCTCCAATTCGGCGAGCTCCGCTCTCACGATCTCTGCCAAGGTTAAATGCCCATGAGTCGTGCCCGACAATAACGTTCGCCAGATAACTGCATTCGGCCGCATCTTCATGCTTTTGATGTAATTGTATGCCCTCTGCACTAACCCTGCACGTCTTAACAAATCAACCATGCAACCGTGATGTTCGATCAGCGGCACAATCCCAAACTCCTCCTGCATTCACCTGAAGTACTCGAATCCTTGATCAACTATCCCGCAATGACTGCAAGCATATAGAACCTCGACAAAAGTTATCTGGCTGGGCACCAGACCTTCCCTCTCCATCTCCTTGAAAAGCTCCAGCGCTTCAAATCCGATCCCATTCACCGCAAGTCCCACGATCAAGCATGTCTAAGAGACGACATTCCTCACACCTTCCTTGCTTCCCAGACACAACTGGATTTTGCGTACAGGTCCAAGAGTGAATTGCTAGCATGAAGATTCTCGATTAAACCGATCTTCACCATATAAACATGAATTCTCCTGCCAAGGGCCAACGCCCCCATCACTTAGACAAATAATTACACATAAAATTCCAAGGCAAAGTCTAAGCCAAACATATCATCCTAAAAAATAGCCCGAGGAAATCTTTGAGGATCTGTCGAAATGGCACAACCGGTGATAACTCTAGTAAAACAGAGTTATATTATCACATTTAGGCTTAATTCTAGTTAGTTTCGAGAATTTGAATGGTTATTGTTGCCAATTGAGCTGTAAATTGTCATTCATCACGTTTGCTTTGTGATCGTAGGAAGTAAATGAAGGCGTGACGGAAAAACAAAGCAAAAGGGTAAAGGATGAAGAGGATTGGAAGGCGGAGGACATGGTGCTGCTGCAAGGGAAGCCAAGGACGACAGACAGGCTCGTGCGGCTGCAACTCCAAGCTCGTGCAGCTGCACGACGAGAGGAGGAATCGATCAAGGGCATCAGACTGGTCGTTGCAGCTGCAACACCAGTCCCTTGCAGCTGCAAGAGTGCGGCAGGGCAGATATGAAGAGAGCTTCAGAGAGGTCGTTGCAGCTGCAACGAATTCTCTTGCAGCTGCACGACGTAATATTGCCCGAAAATTAGATTTTATTTTAGATTTGCTTTAGGTATAAAAGGATGGGATTTTAGGTTTACGGGGATAGCTGATCTCTTCCCCTTCTGACTTTGGTTTTGGCACCCGACGACGGCTAGGAACAAGGAGACGAAGACGTTGATGGAGACTTCGACGATTTCTCTTTTCTCTTTGCTTTTTGTTTCGTTTTCGATGTCGAACTAAACATCTTTTTCTAGGATGATGATGAACCGACTCGTGTAGTTGGTTATCCACTTATTCGGAATCAATTTAAGAAGATTTATCGTTTACTTGTGTTTCTGCTGTGTTTAATGCTTACCTATCGGGTTGATCGCCGGTTTGTATGAATTCTTAGTCTTAAGTGAACTCGAGAGAGACTTAGGATTAGAAGAGGGGAAACATAGCTTAGGTTAAGGCCGAGAGATCGGCTTAACTAAGAGGAGTACAGAGATATACACTCGTAAGTAACCGAGAGAACAATTGGATCTCAAGGAATTCTGATTATTCGTGATTCGCTATAGAAATATAGGTTTACGGGTGATTAGTAATTCACAGTTACAGCCTCGAGGGAGGTGTAGCGATTGTTAGGGAATTGTGGTTAGTAAACGGTAAAACGGATTGAATTGAGGAAGAGAGAGTTCGATAATCTACGAATCGATAGGGGATTCGGAGTCCTAGGCCTTTATCATTTAAATTACAACCTTGCTTCTATTTTTCTCGCGATTTACTTTCTCGCACCCAACCTTTCATACTCAATCTTCTTGACTAGAATTTGAACTCAATAATTGACTATTGGCCGTAGATTCTGTGTAATCAGTCCTCGTGGGAACGATCTTTCTCATCACTTTATTACTTGGCGCGACCCGTATACTTGCGTGTGCGTTTTAGCGAACAAGTTTTTGGCGCCGCTGCCGGGGACCGAAATAGAATTAATTCAGTCAATTTTCGGTTACAAGTTTTATTCTAGTCACTGATCCTCTTTTCATCTTTTGCAGGTGTATGCGACATCGCAAAGGTGATAAAGAGCTACTCTTTGACCCTGAAATTGAACGAACTTTTCGGATTTTACGAAGAGGTCAAAGGGACACCATGGCAAATGCCAACAACAACAACAATGTTGTTGACATTGCTGCGCAGCAACAGCCGAGAACGATGCGGGATTACGCACAGCCGACACCGCAGAATCATGCTGGTTTCCTCCGTCCTGAAATTCAGGCGGATACTTTTGAAATTAAACCATCTATTATTCATATGATTGAAAATTCAAATTTTGGTGGTTTAATTAACGAAGATCCGCACTGGCACCTAACGCGTTTTGAGGATTTGTGTGGCACTTTCAGGTACCACGGAGTATCAGCAGAAGCAATCAAGTTGCGGCTGTTCCCGTTCTCGCTTCGAGATAAAGCCAGAGCGTGGCTGTATTCGCTGCCAGGAGAGTCAGTCAGTTCATGGGACGACCTCCGCAAGCACTTCCTGTCCAAGTACTATCCGCCGAGCCGAACTGTGAAGATACGGAACGACATCACCTCGTTCCGCCAACTCGCCGGTGAATCCATGTACGAAGCGTAGGATCGATTCAAGGAGCTGCAGAGGCTATGCCCCCACCACGACATCCCCAAGTGGATGTTGGTTCAAAGCTTCTACGACGGGCTAGCGGAGCAACTCCAATCTACCATCGATTCAGCCGCAGGAGGTACCATAATGAACAAGACACCGGATGACGCTTTGGATTTGTTCGAGGCGATGGCGACAAATGGCCAAAGGAGAGCACCAGCAAGAGGAGGAGGACATCACCAGATAGACGCTATCACCGCCCTCAGCGCTCAGCTAGAGACACTGACCAAAGATATGGCGGCGTTGCGTACGTCGACTCAAAATGCTAACCCTCCACCTCGCTCTAATTTGCAGGTGATGGAATTGCAAGAGGCTGAAGAGGCGAACTACGTGGGAGGCAACAACAGGAATAACCCGTACTCCAACACGTACAACCCAGGATGGCGCAACCACCCCAATTTCTCGTGGAGAAATAATCAGGAGCATCAAGATGTCGGGCCTTCGCGACCAAACCAGCCACCGGGATTTGCACCACCGATGCGACAACCCGTAAGTGAACCTAAGTCTAGTGTTGAAGATTTGTTGAGACAGGTTCTGGCTAGCAATGAGGAGGTTCGGAAACAGCAAGAGGAGACGAGGAAGCAGCAGGAGCTCATACTGAAGGACCACGCGACCTCGATCAAGCAGCTCGAGATGCAGATGGGGCAGATAGCAGGATCATTGGTGATAAGACCGCAGGGGACGTTTCCGAGCAACACAGAGCTTAACCCCAAGAATCGGGAAAACTGCAGTGCTATTACCCTCCGAAACGGGAAGGACCTGGAAGAGGAGTTTGAGCGGCAAGAGGCCGAAAAAGAGCAAGCTAGGGAGAAACGTCAGGCTAAGGTACGTGAGACGGAGTCTAGAAAGGACGCTGAGCATCAGAGTATTGAAACACCGGTACGTACTGATCCTATGCCTGTAGTTCCTATTATTCCTCAAGTTCCGTTTCCGCAGCGTTTAAAGAAGCACACTGACGAGCAGCAATTCAAAAAGTTTCTTGAAGTGTTTAAAAAGCTACAGATCAATATCCCTTTCGCGGAGGCGCTCGAGCAAATGCCAAGCTACGTGAAGTTCATGAAGGATATCCTGTCAAAGAAGCGGAAGCTTGGTGGTCACGAAACGATCTCGTTGACCGAGGAATGCAGTGCAATAGTTCAAAGGAGACTACCGCCAAAGCTTAAGGATCCTGGTAAGTTCACCATCCCTTGTCACATTGGGACTGATTTTTTTGGTCATGCTTTATGTGATTTAGGGGCGAGCATCAATTTGATGCCATTTTCGGTGTTCAAGAAACTGAACATCGGAGAGGTAAGACCAACATCGCTGACCTTACAATTAGCTGACCGGTCTTATACTTACCCGAAGGGTATTGTAGAAGATGTGTTGGTGAAAGTGGACAGGTTCATCTTCCCCGCGGACTTCGTCATCCTAGATTACGAGGAGGATCGGGAGGTTCCCATCATCCTGGGAAGACCGTTCTTAGCAACGGGGAGGACATTAATCGATGTCCAGAAAGGAGAGCTCACCATGAGAGTCCACGACCAAGAGGTAACATTCAACATGGATAAGGCCATGAAGATGCCTAATGAAGTTGATGAATGCAGGTACGTGGACATACTTGAGGAGGTTACCGTCGAGACTATTCTAGAAGCATTCGAGTTACCAACAGAAGATGCACTCCTTGATGAGACGTCTGAGGAAGAGGTGGCCTTTGTGCGACAATTTCAAAGGGTGGAACCTCTTGACCGACCTGCAACCACCATCAAGCCTTCCATCGAAGAGCCCCCGAAGTTGGAGTTGAAGCCCTTACCAGATCACCTACGGTATTCTTACTTAGGTAAAGACAACACCCTTCCTGTTATTATTTCATCTTTGTTGACTAACGAACAGGAAGAGATGTTGCTACGAGTGCTTCGGGAGCACCAGACAGCCATCGGGTGGACTATTGCGGACATCAAAGGGATTAGTCCAGCAATTTGCATGCACAAGATTGTCTTGGACAGTGAGAAGAAGGCGTCCGTCGAGCATCAACGGCGACTGAACCCGCACATGAAAGAGGTGGTAAGAAAAGAAGTCATTAAATGGCTTGATGCAGGAATCATCTATCCGATCTCGGATAGTTCATGGGTGAGTCCAGTCCAGTGCATACCTAAGAAGGGAGGCATCACGGTGATCGAGAACAGCAAAAATGAGCTCATTCCGACGAGGACGGTCACCGGGTGGAGGATCTGCATGGACTACCGGAAGCTCAATGCAGCCACGTGCAAGGATCACTTCCCGTTGCCCTTCATCGATCAGATGTTGGACCGTCTAGCAGGTAAAAGTTTTTACTGCTTTCTGGATGGTTACTCAGGTTATAACCAGATAGCGATTGCACCTGAGGACCAGGAAAAGACTACCTTCACCTGCCCTTACGGTACGTTCGCTTTCCGTCGTATGCCGTTTGGATTATGTAATGCGCCTGCCACGTTTCAGCGATGTATGCAAGCAATTTTTTCGGATATGATTGAGAAGACCATTGAGGTATTCATGGATGATTTCTCAGTTTTTGGATTGTCATTTTCAAATTGCTTGGATAATCTTGCGGCTGTCCTTGCACGATGTGAGCGGACTAACTTGATTTTGAATTGGGAAAAGTGCCACTTTATGGTGCGTGAAGGTATTGTGCTAGGTCACAGAATTTCGGAGAGTGGCATCGAGGTGGACAAGGCCAAGGTGGAGACAATCGAGAAGTTACCCCCTCCGACATCAGTGAAAGGAGTTCGAAGTTTTCTGGGACACGCTGGCTTCTACAGGAGGTTTATTAAAGACTTTTCGAAGATCACCAAACCGTTGTGCAACCTCCTGGAGAAAGATGCACCTTTCCTCTTCGACGGTAAGTGTATGGAGGCGTTCCATACATTGAAAGAGAGGTTAGTGTCCTCTCCAATTATCATTGCCCCTGATTGGAACCTGCCTTTTGAACTCATGTGCGATGCGAGTGATTTAGCCGTAGGAGCGGTCTTAGGACAGAAGAAAGATAGGCATTTTCGTGCAATTTACTATGCTAGTAGGACACTCGATTCCGCCCAAGTCAATTACACGACAACGGAAAAGGAGATGTTGGCAATCGTGTTTGCATTTGATAAGTTTAGGCCTTATTTGATTGGCTCTTCTGTGATTGTGCATACTGATCATGCTGCCATACGCTACCTGATTTCTAAAGCGGATTCCAAGCCGCGACTAATCCGATGGGTTTTATTGTTGCAAGAGTTCGATCTTACAATCGTCGACAGGAAAGGTTCCGAGAATCAGGTGGCTGATCACTTATCTCGGCTGGAGGAGGGAACGACTAGCACCACACTTTCGACGCTGATCAATGATTCCTTTCCTGATGAGCAACTGTTCGCCGTGGAGGTAGCCGCACCTTGGTATGCCGACTATGTGAACTACATAGTCGCGAATATTTTCCCTCCAGACATGTCAAGCCAACAGCGGAAAAGGTTCGTTCATGACGTAAAATTTTATATGTGGGATGAGCCTTTGCTTTTTCGTAAATGTGCAGATCAGGTTATTCGGCGTTGTGTCCCGGAGGAAGAAATCAGGCCAATCCTCGAGCAGTGTCATGCATCACCGTATGGTGGACACCACGGCGGTCACAAAACAGCAGCAAAGGTCCTACAATCAGGTTTTTATTGGCCCTCCCTGTTTAAGGATGCTTACTCTTTTGTCGCACAGTGTGATCGTTGTCAAAGGGTAGGCAATATTTCGCGTCGTGATGAAATGCCTCTGAATAGCATTTTAGAGGTTGAACTTTTTGATGTATGGGGAATAGACTTCATGGGTCCCTTCATAGACTCGTTTAAGAACAAGTACATACTAGTGGCTGTTGATTATGTGTCCAAATGGGTAGAGGCTATTGCGTTGCCCACTAACGATGCTCGTGGAGTTTTGAAATTTCTTAGACAGATTTTCACGCGATTCGGAACACCACGAGCCATCATCAGTGACGGTGGAGCCCATTTTTGCAACAACAAATTCAATGCACTGATGCGGAAATATGGAGTCAAGCACAAGGTGGCTTTACCCTATCATCCTCAAACATGCGGCCAAGTCGAAGTTTCCAACCGCGAAATCAAAAGGATCCTGGAAAAGACGGTAAGCGTTAATCGAAAAGACTGGTCTACCAAGCTTGACGATGCTCTATGGGCATACAGGACGGCCTTCAAGACCCCGATTGGGACATCGCCGTACAAGCTGGTATACGGCAAAGCTTGTCACTTGCCGGTGGAGTTGGAACATAAAGCTTACTGGGCGGTTCAGAAGCTAAACATGGATCCTAGCGCAGCGGGGGAGCAACGATTACTGCAGCTGAATGAGATGGAGGAATTCCGGAAAGACGCGTACGAAAATGCCCGCATTTACAAGGAAAAGACCAAAATATGGCATGATCGGCGTTTGAAGGATCGTAAGTTTTCTCCAGGCCAATTTGTTCTCTTATTTAACTCCAGACTGCGGTTGTTTCCAGGGAAACTCAAGTCGCGTTCGTCCGGGCCCTTCGAAATTACTCAGGTATTACCATTCGGTGTTCTCGAATTAGTAGGTACTGACGCTTCTGACAGGTTCAAGGTCAATGCAAGTCGCGTCAAGCCATACTTGGGAGGTGTTGTCCACCGGGATCCGGGGACACTAATGATGAAAGACACGTAAAGGACCAAAGCGTCAGGCTGACGACGTTAAATCAAGCGCTGCTCGGGAGGCAACCCGAGTCAAATTTTATTTCCTTTTCTTGGTTTATCTGTTTTCTTTTAGTTTTTGAGTTTGATTTTGGCTAAATTTTCCACGGAGCAGAAATTACGGAGCGATAAGATCACGGGGCCGGTGCTGCTCAAAGGAGAAGTCAGACATAATGGTGCAGCTGCACCATCAAAATTTCGTGCAGCTGCATGGGGGACAGGGGAAGATGTCTGCCAGGTCGATGCAGCTGCAACGATCCCCTTGTGCAGCTGCACGAGACCCTCAGTCATCAAGTCACCAACAGCAAGCTTCGTGCAGCTACAACCAAATCTCTTGCAGCTGCATGACTAGGGGAGACCATCAGATCGATCCGTGCAGCTGCAGCCCAAGCTTCGTGCAGCTGCACGCTTATAAGGGGGGCTGTCTGACCGGTCGTTGCAGCTGCACGAGGTCTTCAGAAAATCAGTGAAGATCACCCGACAGGGTCGTGCAGCTGCACGACCCGACCGGTGCAGCTGCACCGGTTCGGATTTTCAGAAAAAAATAAAAGAGGGGCCGGCCGCCCCCAACCCTAAATTCATTTTTTTCTCTCCTTCCCTTGCAGATCACCGCCTCCAGACGCCCCACCACCTCCGGTGCTTGACGATTCTGTCGATTCCCGTCGTCCACGACCTCCTCCGGTGTAAGTATTGTCTCCTACATCTTGAGATCAAGCGCCCCTGTCCAAATCTTCTCGCTCGGACCTCAGGTGCGTTCTCTTTCCGTCGTTTCTCCGGAGATTCGTGGCTCTTATCTGTTAGATTAGGACGTGCGTAAGTGGAGCTTTGGTTAGATGGCTCCGAAGAGGCAGAAATCCGGTGCCGGGTCTTCCTCGGGTCACACCGAGGAAGATAGGATTAGGGAAGCGGCAATGACCCGCTTGATCATTGAGGAGCGAGGAATCAACGCTAATGAGCGGTATCTCGAAAATTTCCAGTACATAATCGATAAGCTAGGATGGGTAGAGTTTTGTTGGGAACCGGCTCCGGCTAGTATACCTTTGGTTAGGGAATTTTATGCGAATGCGCATACCTATGACTCGAACGGTGAAACGATTCGAGTCAAGAATAAGAAAGTGGTATTTAGCCCGGATGCAATTGCGTCACTTTATAACTTGCCCCGTTATGAAATTGATGGCTGGAATGCGTATCTCGCCGAATCCTTTGATGCCCAAGCAATATTAGATATATTAACTAGGGACCGGGCAGGAGCACGTTGGATATTGTCGACATCAAACGAACCCATTGCACTCCAGGGTTCAGATCTCCATGCGACGGCGAAGATGTGGCAACTCTTCGTCTCCGCACGACTTATCCCAGGAACCAACGTCTCCCGTTTAACTAAGGAAAGGGCGGCGCTGATATACTGCATATTGCAGTTGAAACAGATTGATGTAGGGGTAGTGATTAATGGTATGATTCATCGCTGTCTTCGTGAACTTAATCTTGGATTATGGTTTCCCACCATAATCACTGAGTTGTGTAGACAGGCAGGGATTAGGGTGGATCCGAAGGATGGGCTGCTCCAACCTGAAAAATCGCTTAACAATGCATCATGGCTCAGGATCCAGCACGAGATCACGGCCAAGGAGAGACGCGACGGGGGTAGAGTCCCGATTCAAGCTGCTACTGGAGGGGAAAACTCCCAACCCGACCCGACTCCGGTACCGCGTTTTCCCTCTGAAGAGGACCGATGGGCTCAGATGACGACGTTCATGCAATCCACGATGGACTTCCAGCAACGCGCCTTGGCATTTCAGCAGAGTTCCATGGATTTCCAAGCGCGGTCATTAGCTTACCAGCAACATACCATGGACTACCAGAGGTATCAAATGGATTGTTTCCGTCATTTCGGTTCTTCTCAGGGCGTGGATTTTTCTTCGTTTCAAGAGCCCGTTTTTCACTATCCCCCTCCTACGGAAGACGCAGCGGATGATCCTATCTCTGAGGATGAGCAGCCCGGCGACGATTGATCAGGGAGCACTATTTCTCTTTGCACTTTCTTTTCGAGTTTCTATTACGGAGTTATGTTTGCACCGAGGTCGTTGCAATGTTTAGGTTTGGGGGTGTGGTGTTTGTCTGCTGATGCGTGTTAGGCTCCTTTATTAGAAATTTTGTTTAGTTTGTCTTCGTTTTCGATCATTATCGTTTTAAAAAAAAAAAAAAAAAAAAAGAAGAAAAATGAAAATAAAAATAGTTCCTAGATTCACGTCGAACCTCCTCAGGTAACCTTAGGAATTTGAGAGCGAAGAGTCTGACTCTAGGATGATGCCTTGAGGTAGAGCACACCTAAGGAAGAGAAGGAGGTTATTCTAAGTTAGCGTGTGGAATTTGAATAAGTAAAAAGAGAAATACTCAGTAGGGAGCATGATTAACAGTGAGAGCTTTGCACCTTCTTTGAAAGTATAGCCACTGGGATAAGTAGGGGTTCTTAAACCAACTCTTGAAGCTAGCTCTGACCTTTGTTAAAAAAAAAAAAAGGAAAAGAAAGAAAACGGTTGCCAAGGTTCTGAGCACCACTATCCAGGTTAGAAAGTGTGAAAAAAAAAATTGAAAAAAGAAGTAACGATTAGTGAGTAATGAAAAGATAAGGCCTGGATATGTGCTTGTGGTGTGAGTCTTCCTTGCGGCTCGAGTTTTCGTCCTAGGGGTGCTTTATCACCTAGTGCCTTGGTCCAACTGGACCGGGAGACACTGACTGAGAACTCGTTACACGGGCGTTTGTGGGAATTGATTAGCATTTAGAGTCGTGCAATCGGAAAAAAATGAAATAAAAATGGTTGAGTAGAAGGTCATGAGTAGGTGGAAGGAGGCGGCAAGAGGTAAGTCCCTGTTCCTCGGTGGCTATGAAAGATTCGAGGGTGTGTGGTAATCATTGTGAAAGGGTAACCTACTGGGATGAGTTTTAAAGCAAAGTGTTAATAGCACACGCTAGCGGTGAATAGACTCTGACTCTGAATGAAGTGTGCGACCTCATCTGAGGGTGTTTAAGGACAATTTGCAATCAAAGGATTAAGGTGGTCTGAGGAGTGACGTTGAGTTGTGTTTGTTTTGCCTTGGCACGTTTTATTTTGTTTTGCTCGAGGACTAGCAAAGATTAGGTTTGGGGTGTGATAACTCTAGTAAAACAGAGTTATATTATCACATTTAGGCTTAATTCTAGTTAGTTTCGAGAATTTGAATGGTTATTGTTGCCAATTGAGCTGTAAATTGTCATTCATCACGTTTGCTTTGTGATCGTAGGAAGTAAATGAAGGCGTGACGGAAAAACAAAGCAAAAGGGTGAAGGATGAAGAGGATTGGAAGGCGGTGGACATGGTGCTGCTGCAAGGGAAGCCAAGGACGACAGACAGGCTCGTGCGGCTGCAACTCCAAGCTCGTGCAGCTGCACGACGAGAGGAGGAATCGATCAAGGGCATCAGACTGGTCGTTGCAGCTGCAACACCAGTCCCTTGCAGCTGCAAGAGTGCGGCAGGGCAGATATGAAGAGAGCTTCAGAGAGGTCGTTGCAGCTGCAACGAATTCTCTTGCAGCTGCACGACGTAATATTGCCCGAAAATTAGATTTTATTTTAGATTTGCTTTAGGTATAAAAGGATGGGATTTTAGGTTTACGGGGATAGCTGATCTCTTCCCCTTCTGACTTTGGTTTTGGCACCCGACGACGGCTAGGAACAAGGAGACGAAGACGTTGATGGAGACTTCGACGATTTCTCTTTTCTCTTTGCTTTTTGTTTCGTTTTCGATGTCGAACTAAACATCTTTTTCTAGGATGATGATGAACCGACTCGTGTAGTTGGTTATCCACTTTTTCGGAATCAATTTAAGAAGATTTATCGTTTACTTGTGTTTCTGCTGTGTTTAATGCTTACCTATCGGGTTGATCGCCGGTTTGTATGAATTCTTAGTCTTAAGTGAACTCGAGAGAGACTTAGGATTAGAAGAGGGGAAACATAGCTTAGGTTAAGGCCGAGAGATCGGCTTAACTAAGAGGAGTACAGAGATATACACTCGTAAGTAACCGAGAGAACAATTGGATCTCAAGGAATTCTGATTATTCGTGATTCGCTATAGAAATATAGGTTTACGGGTGATTAGTAATTCACAGTTACAGCCTCGAGGGAGGTGTAGCGATTGTTAGGGAATTGTGGTTAGTAAACGGTAAAACGGATTGAATTGAGGAAGAGAGAGTTCGATAATCTACGAATCGATAGGGGATTCGGAGTCCTAGGCCTTTATCATTTAAATTACAATCTTGCTTCTATTTTTCTCGCGATTTACTTTCTCGCACCCAACCTTTCATACTCAATCTTCTTGACTAGAATTTGAACTCAATAATTGACTATTGGCTGTAGATTCTGTGTAATCAGTCCTCGTGGGAACGATCTTTCTCATCACTTTATTACTTGGCGCGACCCGTATACTTGCGTGTGCGTTTTAGCGAACAACCGGCACTTGACTTGATAACACGCGGAAGAGTTTTATGCATCATGTCGATGGAGAGACTGGTCGTGGTAGGTCCAGGGATTCGAGAGTACGACAACCATCGGTGACGGCCTCGAAGTTCTCTGGCGAAGAAAGTCCCAACAAAAACAATGCAGGACAGTCACGTACTGCAGGAAGAACGCCTTCATTTTTTAGACCAAATCAAAAAACATTCCGGGAGCCCTGGAAATCGGCCACAGGAAGAAACTTCCGAGTAACATTCCCCAGCCATGCAAATCTACAAGCCCAGATGCCCAGCTTGGTGGGCGGCCGCCTAATAACCGTAGAAATCCCAATGATTGTAGGTGTTGCCTTTGTAGTCATAAACAGAATACTCATCCGAATAATCTAAGGAATCATCTAGGTAGTTGTATTCAGAACACCTATCCAAGGGATCAAAAGAAAAGTCATAGCCATTGGATCCACTGGCCGTGGCAACCTGCGGCCTCCTCATATCCTGGATCCGCTCGCATTTCTTTTCCAGGTCACTGCTCTTGAGAACAATATTATAGCAATCACGTAGGTCGAGCGACTCGAGTTGAGGACAACCACCGATATAGCCCCTAAGCCCTTGTTCATGAGCCCGTTGCCAAAGAGGGAGAGACAGAGCAATCCGGGCATGTATTTAGCAATGGCAAATGCCCCACCATCGGCGTCCCTGATGCACTGTCCCTTGCCTCCTTTTCCATATATAAAAGTCGTGCAGCATGGGCAGTTCATCCCGATGGACATAAGAGTGTTTTTATCAAAATTACCAAAGCAATACTCAAAGGTCTCAAGAAAAGGCATTCTTTGAGCTGCTTCAGCCATTCCTTCGTCAGATATGGACCAACAATACATCACCCGGAGGCGTCTGAGCTGACAACCCCTGCAACAAAGCATATCGGCAAACTAAGAAACTAGCCGTGAAGTGAATAATCGAAAAGAATATCAAACTCAATGAGAATAGCACAATTTTAGCACCGTTCTATGATATGATTCAGGAGGTCGTCGTCGCCTAACGACAACAAGCTGATATCCACACAACCCCCACGACTAAGATCAATAGCATGGTGGCAAATTTTGGTGTGGTAATTAGTTGACTGTTTGCTCGACCAACGACTTCCGAGGTAATTAGTTGACTGGACCTATTCCTCTTTCAATAGCGAACGCGACTGCTGTATGCGTGCCCTCCGGCATAGCATACGTGTGGAGGTTCGGACGACCCGAGCATCCGGACCCACTTTTCCCACTAGCCGATTGCAAAGATTTATAACGTAAAATTACTTCACAATTGGATCAGTCATAAATTGATTTACATTGATTGCTTAACATAAGTGATTATAAAGCAGATATCATTTCCATGAAACTGGTGAAAACTGACAGCACTTAGTATGAGTCTAATACCCCATCTATCTAAACCTTCTTTTTTATGTATCTCCAAAGGTACATCATACGAGTATTTACTTGCTCGTTCAATCTCAAACGGCATTAGCTTATCAAGTGTTGTAGTTGTAAGGTCAGTATACGTTCATTAAAGCCATTTGTTTGACGTTCGATGTAAAAGTAATCCAGTCACGATCAAAACTCGAAATCCAAATCCAATGTTGTTCGTAGCCGCAAATTTCCAAAGTGTTTGTTTTTTACGTAAATATCCTTTACTCTGGTCCCCCAACAAAGTTTCACATCACCCGAAACATACATCGTCGTAATAGACACCTTCTCATTCTTGGGCACTCTTGCCGCGAGAAAGTGTTGCTCAACGTCCCACAATAAATTATGCAATACCTTTGCGTCACGACAACCATCAAAGTACTGGGGTTCGGAAACCCTCACCTTAGAAGGCAAATCACCACCAATCACCGGATCAGCAATTGCCCTCTTGAGGACCACCAACTCACCTTCAATATCACCTTGTTGACTGCACAACCTATCAATCGCCTCATTCACCGAAATGAGAGAGGTTTCTAGGTATACATACAACCTATCAATCGCCTCATGATCTGGAATGTGGCGTCTGTTTACATACAACCATCTGTTATGTATATAAGATCCGAAAACCATAGATTTTAAAAGTCTTATTTTAAAATAATCATATTCCCAAATATTTGCTTGGTCGCGAAACCAAATCAAAGAATTAATTGTATTGAACAAAATGCATATTCAATCAAATCATTTATCTTAAATCAAGTTACGGTTACTTGAACAACACATGTAAAAAAATAAATTTCGTAATGAAACTTATGATACAAAATATTTGAAAAACAAGGATATGTGACTGGCGTCGACCTATCTCGATAAAAACCTTGATTATTTGCTTTATGCACTATTCTTTACTAATTGTTGCGACGAATGGTGAATTCTGCAAACAACATAAAAAAAATTGGCGTTTGTTTGTTAGAGTAAGGGCAGGTGGAAGAGACCACCTGTAACATGTGATAGACCTTTGATAACAGGCTTACATTAACGTGGGCCTACGACTTATATGAACGTTAATGGGATATATTCTTGTCTGTAATCTTAGGACTCCCAAGTCATCCACCTCCAAAATCACGAAGCTTCGAAAAGTTTTATGACAGATTGTGAGGTATTAAAGAAAATCAAACATCGAAATCTCATTAAGGTTTCTTCTGTCTACTGGGCCATCGATTTTGGAGGTAATGATTTTAATATTTTTGTATTGAAATACGGTTAGTTTTAAAAAAAATTTGCGAAATACGGTCCCAGTTTCATAAAATACGATTTTACCGTCGAAGGGGCGCGTTTTGAAAACGCGTCCTCCGATTTACAAAGAGGACACGTTTTTGAAAACCCGCCCCTCTGTCAGAATCAGCAATGGCATGAGGGCTCGGTTCCAAAACGCGCCCTCATGCCACCCGCCCCTTCAATACTTGGAGAAAATTCTCCAAGTGTTGAGGCTGCTTTAGGGTCGGACGGGGGGCGGGTTTTGAAAACTCGCCACTTGAGTAACTGAAGAAGGGGCGGGTTTTGTGTAACTAAAGAAGGGGCGAGTTTTCAAAACCCACATCGCAGATAGATGGTCCCCTGATAATGCTACAGATTTAGGCATGGGATAGATTCCCACATATAGCGCCACTCAGACTACGCACCCCATTTGTAGAGGATATGCCTTTGAGCTATCGTTGGGCCGTTGCAAAGGATGTACGCACGGTCACTACGCATGTGTTGTCCTCTTACAGAGAGGCCTTCGATAGGCAAAGCATAGATCAGGTAAACATCATTTCATTTGACTTCTTCGTTTTACTAATTCGAACGTTCCTCACGTATTCATATTTCTATATGCAGATTGTTTGGCATCTTTACTCGGACGAGTTGATAGCCATGCTGCCAGATTACTGCCGATCGGGAGAGGCTTTTTGGCGTGCTAGAATCCCTCTCATTTGCTTCTACATCGTCGAGTGGCTTTACCCCGATAGAGTGATTCGTTAGTTTGGCGACCAGCAGATCGTGCCAGCAAATTGCGACCCCAGCAAGGCACTCCATCGAATCGATTTGCGCGGCAAGACGATGAACAAATAGATAGAGATCCATCGGATGTTTGTGGAGCAGTGGGAAGATCGAATGAACAACATCGTGCCGCTGTTATGAGATTCTCATTCTCGCGTCAAGTACTCCAAATGGTACGCGAAGTACACCAGACAGTACATATCGCACACCGGCTCCATGCTAGGCAAACTGGTAAGTAATTTATGAGTTAATTCATTACATTCTTCATTCCATTGTCAAGTTTAACATATATTTGTGATATAATATAGATGAAGAACTTCCGTAAGATCAAGCTTCGATCCGCCCAGCCCGAACTCGTTTCTCTTGCCGAGGAGTCCTTGCAGATGATGCGGGAGTACACACCGGTACGTTTGTACGGTCGTACCGGCGGATTGGAAGATCAACCTGCGTTCGAATTCATGCCGCCAGGTGGACAACATGTGGAGGAAGATCATGCGGAAGAAGAAGATTGTATGGAGGAAGATCATGAGGATGAGGAGGTGCCGCATACATACGAGGACCCTGTATTTGACGAGGAGGGCCATGTAGTGCCAGAGGGGATGCTCATCTCTCAAATTTCTCACATTGAGGCCGATTACAGTACACCGTTTCGAGGCTGGATCCAGTTCCACTCCCGGAGCTCCGATTAAAAGGGCGAGAGAATTCGGGTAAGTCTTCTCATATTCGATTGATTTAAACTCTCGTAACTTCACTAATATAAGTTTTTCAGGTACGACCATTCACAACATGGAGAAGGACCTTCTCAAATCATACAACTGTACCCGGATGATTCCTCGGAGCAGCCGAACATTCATGAAGATCCCGTCGTTAAGCCTTATGTTAGGAGGAAATCGACGAGGCGTAGGGGTCTTTACTGATGTTTGTAAACTTTGCATTATGAAGTTTATGATATTATGAGTTTATGAACTTTGCGTTTCATATTCTGAACTGCGTTTGAGGTTATAAACTTGCTGCATGAGGTTGCGAACTTTGTGTATTGGAGGATGAAGTTTGCGTTGTTGAAATAGGGTTTCGAACAAAATTTCAAAGTTTGTAGTGGTTGTCGGAGGGGGGCGGGTTTTGACTTCCGTTACATGAAAACCCGCCCCTTCTTTTGGCACGCCGAAGGCGCGTTTTCAAAACGCGTCCCAGTTTCGTAAAATACGGTTTTACTGTGGAAGGGGCGCGTTTTTAAAACATGTCCTCTTTGTAAATCGGAGGACGCGTTTTCAAAACACGCCCCTTCGACGGTTAAACCGTATTTTACGAAACTGTGACCGTATTTCGCAAATTTTTTTTAATACTAACCGTATTTCCGTACAAAACTCTGATTTTTTAAGGGGGTGTGGATGAACACATGGAAAAAGCTTGGGCATGAAGTTTTAGACGTACAAGGAAACACAAAAATGACAGGAGCTTTCTAAAATGATTCAACAGAAAACGTAGACGACATGGATGCAATTCAAGAATGCCATTCTTTAATATCAACTAAGAGATATATAAGGGAGGGCCTGGCGATTAAGTTCAACCAAAAAAAAATTAAAACCTTTTAATATAAAAGGATTGAGAAATTACGTCACATAGAGTAATTTAAAGAACTATCAGAATTAAAAAAAAAAGGATTGGTAACTACTTTTGGTCAATTTGTAGTAATAATCACATTTTATTTCTTTCAGATTTGATACCCTATCCATTCCAATCCATATAAATTAGCAATAGCTTTTTGCTCAGTTTATATAATAAACACATATTCCATTCCAATGGCTGCGAAAGCAATTCTCATCGTTCTAGTGGTGATGTTGGCTATATGAAAGCGGATGGATACTCGTTCCGGTGTCGCATCAATTGTCACCTCAGCTACATCTTATTGGGACCGAGTATCCCGTGGCATATTGCGTCTATGGGTGCCTGCGGTCTCCGATCTCCGAACCTTCCTATGACCCTCTTCAAATTCCTCTCATTAGATGTGATATCAATTGCATCGAGTCTAATTGCCTGTCTCTTCCGGGTAAAAAGATAAGATAAATACCTTTTTCTTATGAACAGGGGGTTAATCGTGCTTTCTAACTCTTTTGTGTTTTGATACAGATGTGAAGGGGATTAAAGCATGCGTTGTTAGGTCATGCACCAGCAAATGTCCGTAGCAAGTTCCAAATATTCTCCTCAAATAAATAATAATAATAATATGCAGAACCTTTTTCTTATTCCAAAATCGCGAATTTGATACAATACTCCTACCTTTATTGTTAACTTTTTTGAGAATCATCGAAGCTTATTTGGTATCTAACAACAATTTAAAACAATTCTGCCTAGTCGAGACGTCAAAAGTACATTAAAAACTTCATATGATTTCTTTAGCACATATGCAAACATCTTCTATCTCGTCGATGACAGTTATAACAATGTAGAACGAGCTTTTGAGCTTGATCAGCGAACTCGGATACATAAGAAAGGCCATTAATCAGAATCAAATTAAAAATGTGCTTCTCACATGAAAAGTACTCCATTCAAATATTCACTGTCATTCTTTCATTATCCTTTTCTCAGTAAACAAGCTTGAAAGAAGCCGAAGAACTCTCTTGCACAAATTTCAATCATCTTGTTTCATGCAATTTCTCGCAATCTCAGTAAATACTACAAATGAAGTCTCAAATGTACCGAAACCATCATACCCCAGTAAAAAATGATTTTTTTTATCATTATTATCATTAATTCTAATAGTCAAATGCCTAATTACATAATATATATTGTAAATAATCTTCTATAGAAATAAAGCTCGTAAGAAGTCCTATCAAAATCAACAGGCTTTGGCTTGCCTGCAACCCATATCAAAATAAATGGAGTTTTCGAAAAAAAAAACTTGCTCGTTTATAAAACCATAGGCTAAAATCCCGGACACGGGACTTCCGTGAGTCTCGACATGTCGCCGCCGACATTCGTCGACTGTTAAGGCATGTCGCGAATTGTTTGAACATGTGCGCGACATTTTGTACATGTCATTTCACTGTTAAGTTATGTTCATCTACTATTCAAACATGCCATGTTATTGTTAATACAAGTACATTTTTTATTTTTATATGTCGTTTCACTGTTTTTACATGTGAATACTCTGCAAACACAATTCTTATACGGCTCGGACTTTAAACATGTTATCCGTGTCTGCTTCGCTTCCCCGCCAGCGGTGCAAAGCAGGGTGATTCGATAAGATTTGGTCGAGATCCTCAAAAAATCCCTCCTTTTCAGTACTCTTTACAATAATGATCTCACTGTGAAAATCATGACAGATCAATCGGATTGCTCAGTAGCCATCACTGCAGAGTTTTCGCTTGTCAAGTTGACTATGCTCAATCACCTTGTTAACGTCGCCTAGTAGCTCCGTTGCTTGGTAAATGCTTCGACCATAAGTTTTCGTCTGGTATGTTTCCACATCAACCTTCATGTTGAGCTTCATACGCCTTAGGCCAACCAAACCTATCATCAGAAGGATAGATGGGGCGATTCAGGTGATGTAATACCCTAAATTTTCCAACAAATATTTTTCTTTTAAAATTTTCCAAACAAAATCTAATCACCGATCATCTCCTAATCGCATTTAAATCTCTCGAGATTTCTGCATCGTAAATTACTCACCTTATCACGATTCAATCCCCTCGATCACTTCCCCAAAAAAATATCCCATTTCCATTAAAATAATAGATCTTACCTTCTTTGTCCCATCCTATGAACTTAGACACTATTCATCTAACCCTTTTGACATTCCTATCACCTTTCATACGATCCCCACAAAAAAAGTCAGGGATTCTCCTTTCCCTTTCAGAGAATTATCAGATAATCGGACGTGTCTCCTCCCAGAGGTTCCTCCTCTCAGACACCTTCCATCCCTCTGAAAAATCAGAGGCCAGCCCCCTTCAGAGAATTCTCCAGTGGATTCCACCTCCCCTTCTGGAGAATCGGAGACAAATTTCTCCACATACAACCGGAGGCCAACTCCTCCCGACGTACACACAGAAATCGGAGCTAAGGGCCTCCCTCTCCAGTGCTGATGGGCCAAAGTCTCCCAACCAGTCTATTAGCCGACACCCTCCCGATGTCATTCATCCTCCTCGGGCTACCCCGAGGCGAGGTAACCCCTCGGTGAGGCTTCCCCTCATTTTGCTAACTCTAGCATATTTCTACCATGTTCGATATGCTAACTCCGTCGTTCTTTTTTTTTTCTTTGGCCTATCACACACACCATGGGGTGACGAACGAGCCTTCGGACAAGATCGTGATAGCCAAGGTTAAGGGATAACCGGTGCGCCACCTTCCTCCGATAGTAGATCACGGCGAGAAAGGTCGTAATCATTTAAACTCTTCTTGAAATTTATTTTCTACGTCTTTTAGACCTCGAAGCTTTCACAGTAGCTTTGGGAGTCGATTTTGCATTCATTTGTGGCATGGAAGTGTCGGGACATCTCCCGGCCTTCTATTTCAATTGTTTTCTACGGCAACGCCTCCAAAAGCTATTTTTTTCGAAGAGGTTACGGACATTTTCGAAGCTCAAACTCAAAAGGTCAAGTAATCTACAATGAGTAATGATCTTGGAGATATTTTTATTTTAATTTTTGGTTGATCGATGATCAAGATATGCCCCCCGAAACTAGTGCCACCTTCGCTAGCCGCGACAGAACAGTCTGTCGCATCGTTACTTCCGGGGACATTGCTAGAGATCTAACCGTTGGATCTTATTCAAATTTTTGATCATAAACTGGACTTTAATATGGTTGTTAACATATATTAACTGACCATTGAAGTTTTTGTAATAACAAGATACGACCTCGTGAATAGACTGTACACCATGTGAAGTCTGCTGAGCGTCACTACTTTACTCTTTGCATAATGCCGGAAGATCTAACCGTTGGAGTGTTCCCAACTTTTGTAGATATATTCTTCACTTTTCTATGGTGATTTGGACATATCATATGCATTTTTTCACGTTTCTCATTTTTTGTTTCCGAACTTCTTCTCGGCCAAAATCAGATCGAGCTCATAGAACCATCCTATCTTTGTGTCCGTATGCCTGGTGATCTCACCCTTGGACTTTCTCAAAATTTTTGTATATGTTCCTTGCTTAATCATGTTGATGTTGACATATCATATGCATTTTTTCACCATGTGAATGAAAAGATATCAATTTTTGTTTCCACGTCTTCAGTCAGCCAAACTGGACAAGCTATCTAGATTACTTTCGATTCTTGCACGACCATATCTTACAATCCAACCGTTGGATTCATGTGAAATTTTAACACAATTCTTCATTGTCTTACCTTTCTGTGAAGTCCTTTTGCACTCTGATCGGACATTCGAGAACTAAGATATGATAGGAACAACGCCGTCGGTGCAAACTATTCCTCTTTTCCGGACAACCAACTTGGTTCCTTGATCTTGAGAGATTGTACCGTTAGATTTTTATATAATATTTCGTACACACTTTTCATTAAGTTTCGGATCTGTTGGTTTAAATTTCGATTGAATCGGAAAATCCTAGCCAAAATTATAATTCGTTTTCTGAACTATGCGCAATCTGTGTTCGTTGTGATTCGTGATTGCGTAACTCTCTAACTCTACTATCTCGCATAACTTGCACTTTGTCTTTTTCTTGTCTATGCATGTACAATGGACGAGCAAATTTCGAAGGCCCGACCTAAACCTCTCGAAGGACTCTCGAAGGCACGTGTATTAGACCGCGTGAATCTTTCCGCACATAAAACTGCGATGTCAAGATCATCAAGCGGCTCCCACCACATGAAGTACAAAGGGGAGGTGAGGGCCTCCCTGAAAAGATAGAAAATCCACTTGTAACGGGCCGTGGGCCCAAGTGCATAGGTCCACGGTCACCATCCTTCCCCGCCCCTTTGATCTCAATAATTGTCTGTGCTTGTCCGCATGCCTTAGGCCCATAGGTTTATTGTCGCATGTTGTTTGCTATCAACAAACATGAGTTCGGGTCCAAAGCCTGAATCGGGTCCAATGCCCAGAAAACATTGACATGATGAGTCCGGAGTCATGCCCGGATCGGGTCCAACGCCTGTTAAACAAAAGCAAATCTTTTGGAGCAAACGCCACATCCCTTTTTCGCATGTTAGAATGTAAGAGTTAGTAACTAGGAATCCCCGAACCAACTGTTTTTTCGACTTAAACAGCTTTTATAAATAAAGTCGGTGGCGACTCCGTTTAGTTTACCTAGGTTAAACAACAACCTTTTTACGGAGCCATTTTGGATGAGGGACTGACGACACAAGCCGCTCCCGATTCCTCCCGAAAGTTCCTTCTTCGGATCATGCTCCGCCTTTCGCCCGCCGCCTCTTAGGAAAACAGAGACAGTCGGCGAGGGCCCGAGCAGGCCCAGTTACGAACCCAGGGAGGGATCACCCAATTCCCTTCCGCAGCGTCCGACGCTCGAGTCATGACATCAACCGGTTGGGCCTTGGGGAGCGAGCCCGGATCCTCGTGTCGTCCGAACCGCCACGCGCGTGCTAAGCTGGAAGGCTCGCGTACAGGTGAGATCCAATGTAGATCCAACTTTCTATTCATTCGTGGGATCCGGGCGGTCCTGGGGGACCCCATGGCTCCTCTCTTCTCGAGAGTCCGTACACCCCTTCATACAGATTACTTTGAATTTCTTTCAAATTCATTAAAATGCATTCTGAACCGTCGATCCACGTATGGTAACGAAATCTGTGACCCATAATTTCTTTTGTTAAACACGACCTTTGTTTAACAGGTGGGTTTAAGGGCATGCAGTCGTGAAGTTTTACTGTAAATCACTGTGTTTTGTTTTATTTTTAAGCCAAACGGGGAAGTAAAAAGGGATCCGCATAACTTCGGAAAAGAATTGGAGTTGGGATTGTGATTGAATTCGAACAAATGTATCTGTGGTCAGAATCGTACGACTCTGACCGCCATTCCACACGACGCACATCTCTATTTGGAACCGCTCGCCTCTGTCATTAACTGTATTGTAGTAGAATTGCTTAAAATTGCTGCTCTGAAATAATTATTGAACATATGAGATGATTATGGCTGTGGTGAATAAGGAGGACATCGGTCTAGGCACTCCTTTTTTGTAGTTGTGCATGGGAGACTGGCGTCCGTGTCACAACACCAACACTCAAAGCCCTCACAATATTTCTTGATACATGGCGGCATGTAAATTTTAGGGCTAACGCCATGGAGATTGGATACACTCCATGATGTCTCCGGATGCTCCCCGATGACTCTTGCTGCATCAGCTGAATATAAAACCCAGTCTACATAACAGTTAGAGAGCTATCAACCTCAAATCCAACATTCGTATTCTTCGGTTTAGACAACTACATGTCCGAAACACAGTTGCATAGAATGTTCTCCATATATAAAAATGAGATAGGAAGTTAAAATTTGCCAAAAAATACTTCAAACTTACCATTATGAAGAACCATGAAAATGACATACAGGCAAGCGAGAAACAATTGAGAAATTCGAACCCTCGGGCCGACCATCTCCTCCATTTTCAAACTCTTCTCGTTCTTCTTATCGCCTTTTTTAAGCCACCCGAACCCAGGTCACATGTGTATATATATAAGAAGATGCATGGCATTACTACGATTTTATTACCAAAATCATTGTGTTGATGTGAAGAAGTAATTCCATACGCTGTTTTACTAAAACTAGAAATAAAAATCTCAGCCTTTTGATTTCAAGAAAAAGATCTGGGTATTTTTCTTTCCTTCGAAAAATATTATTCTAAAGGTGGAGATACACCATTTGAATGAGCAATCATAAGGTTAGACCATGTGGAACAATCATTAACGTTGCCGTGACAAACACATAACCATGAAATAACAATCTCAGATGGGAATAAGGCATCTGAAAAAGAGCATCAGAAATTTCAAAATAGAAAATATTTGCTATTTTAGATAATTAAGATTGTAATTAATTTGATTTATCATATTTTTGGAAGGGGGTACTATGTGTATTTTTTTTATTTCCTTTTTCGCTCGAAAATCTTCTTGTATGTAGTTTCCAATAGTTGGATATGACATGATAACACGATACGAACACGGCCCGTAATTTTAGTGTATGAATTTAGCCTTAACGGGGTTGTATCGTTATCATGCCACCCATTGTACCCGATATCATACCGGGTTGGTTTTTTATTGTGTGCCACTTACGACCCGTTAAGACCCGTTATACTAATTTTTAATAAAGGGTAATATTATATTAATTATTTCAACATCAACCAATTAAAAAATATATCCAATACCTTAGGTTTTCGTCTTCCCAAAGAGAAAGTCCTCCTCATCTACATAAGTATGGGGCCACACGAAGATTTGAGCAACCACATGCGAGGCACAGACTTGGACAGAATAATCAGTGTGGCCACACGAGCGAAGCAGCCTACCACAGAATGGTTGGTATAGCCACGAGGCGAGAAGAATTTCTAGAATATTTCCTAATCTTTCGAGGCGAGAAGAACTTCAATGTGAATTTAGGGAGGAGGCGGATAAGAGGAGAGCCGTCGAGAAGAGAGTTTTAGTTTTCTTAGTTTTTGTTTAGGATGAGTTTTACTTTTATTTTATGATTTTTCGTCATTCTTGTGATTAAATAAGTTTTTATTCTGGGGTTATGACGGAATTTGATAGGTAGCCGGATTACTTTTGTCTCTCTTTGATTTAATACATTTAAGACTTCGTTTATTTATTTTATTCTGTGATTAATGCTTGTGGTTTCCTAATTAACAATCCGTATTTATTTATTAACCTATCTGAACTCTGGAGGAAACTTTTAGGTTTAAAAGAATGATAAAATAACCTAGGTTAACATCGAGGAATCGAGTTAACTTAACGAATACTATAGCAATATACGTGCTTGTCTTAGGTAGCCAGATTAAGATTGGAACTTAATAAACTTGATTCAACTATTAATTCCCATAGAAATATAGAGGGTTTGGCTGTGTTAGGTATTTCTCTTATATAGGTCGGAAGATGCATAAGAGTAGCTGAGAATCTTAGGTTAGTAAACAAGTTTTGGACAATTTAATGATAAAGTGGGGTTGGATGATCTGATGAAATATCGGGAGAAGTTGTGATCCTGGATTTTTCTCACTTGATTAATTATCGTATTTTCTGCTGTTTAGTTTCATGTTAGTTTATTCCCCTAAATCCTTATTTTACTTGATTTAACTACATCGCCCCTTTGATGGTTAGGATATTTCTAAAATGATTCTCCCTATAAACGACTTTTACTCACTATTATATTACTTGTGCGCCCCGTGCATTTGCGGGAATAAAACCAATCGAACAAAGAGATCCCAACCAACAAGGGAAGTGCGATTTCTATGGTCGGTGCCAACCCTATGGCGACGATCACACCTGGTGCCACTCCTTCAGGAAAGGAAGGAAACAGGAAATTGGTGCCTCCTGTCTCTTGTGTTCCCATCAATACCCTGTCAGAAAGTTCCTAGCGACTCCAACTCCCATGGAGACTCTACTTTATGTGATCCCTGAGGTGGCCAGTGGACAACAGTTTGATGTCCCTAATGAAGCAATCGACATATTTCCTTTTATGAAAGCGAAGGATTACCCGTACTTGAGGTCTTCCATAAATGAGGAGAATGAGGAGGAATTGTTCCATGAAGAGCAGAAGGAGAGGAGGATTACGAAACTTTTGCTGAAAGTGGACGAATATGGAACATACCCGCAGAGAATGACATTTCTGAGGTAGCTTATTGATAAGTCACAATATGTTGGTGCAGGTCCTTTGTTTAATTGGATATTGTCTATGTTCTCGGAGGGTTGGGAAAAGCCCTTGCCAATTAATGTCATTGACAAGGCTCTATATAAGTTGGATTAATTGGCGCAAACTTTTGTGCATAAAATTCTGATTGGGAGCGGACCGCTGTTGACAGATAAGAATTTCTTTGTTCGCGTCGAAGGAAGAGAGGTTATATCAAATTTTAGCAAATTTGCTGATCTTGCTACCATGATTGCGGCTGTGCGTCGTGATATTGATGACATTGAGGAATATTGCAGCTAGTGTTTTTTGTGCTATTACCTCTGCTCTTGGAATTTCGGCAATGTTGCCATTTCTGAAACCCGTGTGTCATATAGTAAGAAGTCATGGCAGGTTCGTCATATTGGTATTAATGTTGTTCAGCAGATTGCTATCTTGATTGGTTTGTGTTGTTTTGCCACACCTTAAGTCATTGGTCAGGGCCGAAGGATGAAAATCAGAAGGCACGCACTATTACTGCTCTCTCTCTTGTTGTCCTAGCAAGGGCTGCTACTCCTTATAGTATGGCAAGCATTGACTTGGTTTGGTCTACCTACAATCGCATTTTTGCTGTTGTTGGCGTTCCTGTTTCCGAACGGAGGCTTACCGGCAAGGGAAAACAGTTCTAGTGGGAGCAGTTTTGGTTGGGTGGCGCGGTCCAAAACGATGCGAGTCCGCAGTTCGTTGGTCGTATGCGCTCCACGGATCACCTGAAAGCCTGGAAGTCAATTTTTTTTCCAACGTCGTGGGGATTGAATGTGCTCCATGACTGCTCCGGAAGCTCCCCGATGACTCTTGTTGCATCGGCTGAATATAAAACTCGATCCACATAACAATTAGAGCTATCAACCACAAATCCAACATTTTGTGTTCTTCGGTTTAGACAAACTACATGTCCGAAACACCGTTTCATAGAATATTCCCCATATAGTTAAACATTTGCCAAAAACAAACTTCAAACTTACCCTGATGGAGAACCATGAAAGCGACATACAAGCAAGCGAGAAAAACTTGAGAAATTTCAAACCCTCGAGCCGACCATGTCCTCCATTTTCAAGTTCTTCTTGTCCTTCTTATCGCCCTTTTTCTTATCCACTCGCACCCGGGTCACGTGTGTATATAAATAAGATGATGCATGGCATCAGTTGATCATGTCTGTTGATAGTAATGGTTGTAAAAATAAAAATCTAAGCTTTTCATTTCAATTAAAGGGTCTTCATGTTTTCTTTTCCTTTAAGGCGAAAGATATGAATCTAAGGGGCTGAACTTTTTTTAGAACTCTTTTATTTAATGAATGATTTATGATAATTTTTTTCATAATTAATGATTTCATGTCAACTTTTTTTCATTTGACAGTTATTTTGAACTTATTATTTAGAACATAAATGTTGTTAATGGCAGTTTTCTCAACGTGTTTTTTTTAACATAAATGTATTTAATTATAGTTAAATCCAGCTTTTATGGATAACCGGCAGTCCTGTAAATGCAGGGATGCCAGATTGAGTAACTTTCGCCCTGCATGACCTCTTTTGTTGGTTTTTTTTGTTTTAAATTGTTTATTTGAATATTAAATTTTATTTTATCTTTCTTGAAGCATTAATTAGTTGTAATTATTCCTCAATCGTTATAGTAAAATCTTCTTTGTCTCTTTGCTTTTCGTTATCTTCCGATGGAGGACCGGATCCGGCTCGACACGCTTTCGAGGGATTGCGCGTGCACCAGCACTTTATGATAGTTCTTTTACTTTAAATCAAAAGGTAAAGGTAAAATGTTTACAGTAATTTTAGCAACCAAGATAACTCCAATTTAGAAATTCATCTGCATCAAATATATAAATAATCAACGAGGAAAGATCATAACGACTATACAAATGATTTGTAAGATGTCCAACTCTAATGCATTTTCTTAGTGTTATAAGATCCTTCGGTAAAGTTTGCTTATGGAAGGTGATAACCTTTTTTGAAAGATCATACTCTCAAGAGCTAATTGTGAGTTTAGGTTAATGAAGGATGAATCCAAGGAAAACTTTCTTCATTTAAAATAACATGGGAAGAAATACTCAATCAATCATGAAAGCTTACATATCGTGTATTATTACTTGAAAATAATGATACGATAAAAATAGATATGGACTTAGGGCTAGCAGTTTAAAACACGCATACAACACGACATTGTTTAAAGCGGGTTCATATTAGGGGTGAAAATGAGTCGAGTCGAGACCGAATACCCCCAGGCTCGAGCTCGGCTCGATTAAGAAAAGCTCGAGCTCAAATAATTGGAGCTCGAACTCGGTTCGGTCCAATTGTGGGGACCTCGAGCTAATATGAACTTCATATTAACTAAAAGTGGGTTTTACATAAACAGGACGAGATACAAAACAACACGACATGACAAACTATATATCCGAGGTCGGGTTTTGAAATCAAGCACGTATGAGGACCTTGTTTATCACATAAAATTTCGGATAAGACTTATCAAGCCCATTAAAGACACAAATGGCTCAGTCCGATGATATGGGCGTCATCATAGGGCGACAAGGCCAGTACGAGCGGCTTTAAATGAGCTAGCAATCCGGGTAGTCAGATGAGCGATACCACAAGCGATGAGGCCAAGGCGGACAACCTCAAATAAGCGATCAATGTTAAGTGGGCGACGAACAAGCAAACCATAGCAAACAAACGAGGATGTGTTGATGGATTTTTAGGAATCAATTAGAATTTGTCTTTTAGCCTATAAATGTCTCTGTTTTAGTATGATCAGGGGACACATTGACATCACGACGGAATTGCTGCTAGTTTACTTTCAATGACATCCGTAAGCGGTCAACAGACCTACATAGCCCATTTAACAATCTAATTAAAACTATTTTTATTTTATATTAATTCTTCCATGCATAAGTAATTCATCCAGGGCCTCCTATGAAGGCAGAGAACTATAAGATACAAGAGTTGGAGGAGAGCGACGACTCACTTGCAGCAGTTCTGTATTCTACTTCTGTTGCGGAATGTGAAACTATTGGTTTACACTTACTGCATCACGATATCATTGTCTCGTCAAAACTGAAAACATACCGGATAGTTGATCTTCACGTATCACGATCTCCAACATAGTAAGCATCACAGTAGCCGATAGTTGATCTTCAGGAAGTTTACACTTTCCACGGCCTGCCGACGATATATTGTCGACTCTTCAAGATTATCGCCTTCATTTGTGCGGAGCTTCGTGTTGAATTCGATGGATGTCATTATTAGCTTGTACACTAGCCTCCCATATTTTTTAAGAGCTCCCTTACATATTTCTCTAGACAGAGGAACAAACCGTATGAGATTCGCAACCCATCGATATCAAAACAACGTGTATTAACTTTTAAAGTTTGTTTTTTTTAACTGGTTTGAAAATCTTTTTATGAATGGACTATATGTTTATTTTATGTTGATTAAAAATGGACATTGTTAATTAATTTTTTTTCCTAAGTGAAAGCAACAGGACGACCTTTAATTTAAAAGATGGGTTTAAGGGCACAGAGTCGTGAAGTTGTACTGTAAATCACTGTGTTTTGTTTTATTTTTTAGCGAAAATGTAATCCACGTAACTTCGGAAAGGGATTGGAGTTCGGATCGTGATTGAATTTGAACAAAGGTATTTGTGGTCGTAATCGTACGACTCTGACCATCATTCCACATGACGCACATCTCTATTTGGGACCGCTCGCCTCTGTCATTAACTGTATTGTAGTAGAATTGCTTAAAATTGCTACTCTGAAATAATTATTCAAAATATGAGATGATTATGGCTGCGGTGGCCTATAGGGTGGACATATGCCTAGGCACTGTTCTCTTGTATATGTGCATGGGACACGGTCGTCGGTGTCACAACAATAACACTGATTCTTACATGATTTCTTGGAACATTGTGGTATGAAAATTTTAGTGCTAACGTCCCGGGGATTGAATGCGCTCCGTGATGTCTCCGGATGCCCAACGATGACTCTTGCTGCATCGGCTGAATGCAAAACCCGATCCACATAACAGTTAGACCTATCAACCTCGAATCCAACATTTGTATTCTCGGGTCGTTTCATAGAACATCTCCCATAAAATTTGGCCAAGAAAATACTTCAAAAACTTACCCTGATGGAGAACCATGAAAACGATATGCAGGCAGGCGAGAAAAATTCGAGCAAATTGAACCCTTGAGCCGACCGTCTCCTCCATTTTCAAATCTTCTTCTTCTTCTTGCCTTATTTCTAAGCCACCCACACCCGGATCATAATATATATGTATATATAATGTATATATATATATGGCATTTCTAGATCTTATTATCAAATTCATTGTGTTGATGTAAAGAAAATAATTTCAAAAGCAATCATATTAAATATAGAAATAAAAATCTCCATTTGAATGAGAACGCATAAGGTAACAATGTTTGGAATGTCTGATTTGAGTGCAATCCGCCGATCCTGATTTAATTGGGAAATGCGGGGTCAAGTAGTGGGTCTAGGCAAATCTATTAGTACTGTACAGAAAGGTTTTTAAATGTTCGAGCATGCTCGACCTTGCTGCCCTCCTTCGTTGCCTCACCCAGCCTCTGGCCTCCGTCCTCCGTAGCATCGATCAGATGCCAGCCTCCTCCGTTGCCTTGAGCAGCCGCCCTCTCCTTGCTTCTTTCATTTAGTTTTCATTCTTGTCACGGCAACATTATTTAGGGTGCGTCATGGCAACATTATTTAGGTGTCGACGCCGAAGGCAATGTTGATTTTGTCTATCATTCGTCGAAGGCCGAAGATGAAGTGGGTCTCCGTGATGGACTCGAATTCTGACTCCCACTATGATCGCCAAGAACCTGCTGGCACGGAAAATGTATTTCCCGCAACACGTATCGAATTTTACAGTGATAGTGTGGTCGTCTTAAAGTAAAAATAAATATAATACCGGAACATAATGCAACGTTACTAAATTTACAGCGTTTGCTATTGTACATCGCAAAGCAGACGAATACAAGCGAAACAAGAAAATTTTAGCAAATTTACTGATCTCGGTACCATGATTGCAGCCGTGCATCCTGATAGTGATAACATTGAGGAGTACGCGAGGAATACTGCAGCTAGATGCCATTTCTGAAACCCGTGTATCATACAGTAAGAAGTCATGGCAGGTTCGTCATATTGGTATTAATGTTTCAGCAGATTGCTATCTTGATTGGTTTGTGTTGTTTTGCCACACCTTAAGTCATTGGTCATTGAATGTGGGCCGGAGGATGAAAATCAGAAGGTGTGGACTATTACTGCTCTCTCTCTTGTTGTCCTAGCAACGGCTGCTACTCCTTATAGTACGGCAGCAATCGCATTTTTGCTGTTGTTGGCGTTCCTGTTTCCGAACGGAGGCTTACCTGCAAGGGAAAACAGTTCCAGTGGGTGCAGTTTTGGTTGGGTGGTGCGGTCCAAAACGATGCAAGTCCCAAGTTCGTTGGTCGTATTCGCTCCACTGATCACCCGAAAGCCTGGAAGTAATTTTTTCCCCTAAGTGAAAGTAACAAGACGACCTTAGTTTAAAAGATGGTTTCAAGGGCATGGAGTCGTGAAGTTTCACTGTATATCTCTGTGTTTTGTTGTAATTTTTAAGCTAAACAGGGTTAAGTAAAATGTGATCCGCGCGTAACTTCCTCAAAGGATTTCATACCGATGAATTCGGGATTGTGATTGAATCCGAACAAATGAATCTTGGGCCGGAATCGTATGACTCTGACCACCATTCCAGCAAAACATTCTTCATTTAAAATAACATGCGAAGAAATGCTCAATCAATCATGAAAGATTATATATCGTGTATTATTACTTGAATATAGAGCTAGCAATTTAAAATACGGATACGACACGACATTATTTAAAGCGAGTTCAGTTAAATGTGAGTTTTACGTAAACAGCTTGAGATACAACACGACAGGACATGACAAATTATATATCCGAGGTTGGGTTTTAAACTCAAGCACGTCTAAAGACCATGTTTATAACATAAAATTTCGGGTAGTGCTTATCAAGCCTGTGAAAGGAACAAATGGCTCAGTCCGATGATATGGGGCGTCATCGTAGGGCGGGGCGACAAGGCCAGTTTACCTTCAATGCCATCAGGAAGCGTTTGATTCTTTTTTATTCTTCTCTTATTCAATTTCTTTTGAACCGCGACCATAATTTCAACCCAAAATCCATGTGTGTTCGAGTCAAATAAAATATTTTCAACGTGTTGATCCCTGATCAACAGAGCTACATAGCCCATTTAATAAATAATAAAAGTAATAATCTAGTTTAAACTATTTTCATCTTATATTAATTCTTGTATGCATAAGTAATTCATCCCGGGCCTCCTATGAAGGCAGAGAACTATAGGATACAAGAACAGGAGGAGAGCGACGACTCACTTGCTATTCTGCTTCTGTTGTAGAATGTGAAAGTATTGGTTTATGCTTACTGCACCATGATATTGCTATCTCTTCAAAACGGAAAACATACACGATAGTTGATCTTCAGGTGCCATGATTTCCAACATAGTCACCATCAAGTAGCCTAATGTTAATCTTCAGGTAGTTTACACTTCTCACGGCCAGCTTACGATATATTGTCGATTCTTCAAGATTTGCGTCTTCATTTGTGCTGACCTTGATGTTGAACTCGATGGATGTCATTATTAGCTTGCACTCTAGCCTCTCATATTTTTTTTAGAGCTCCCTTGCATATTTCTTTTGACATAGAAACAAACCTTCCAGAATTTGCGACCCTTCAATATCAAAACAACGTGCATTAACTTTTAAAGCGTGTTTTTAATTAAGTTATTTGAAAAGATATTTTAAATTCAAAATCGTTAATTAATTTTTTTTCCTAAGTGAAAGCAACAGGCCGACCTTTACTTTAAAAGATGGGTCTAAGGGCACAGAGTCCTGAAGTTTTACTGTAGATCACTGTGTTTTGTTGTAATTTTTAAGCGAAACGGGGTGAAGTAAAATGTGATCAGCATAACTTTGGAAAAGGATTTCATACTCATGGAGTTGGGACGGTGATTGAACTTGAACAAACGAATATGTGGTCGTAATCGTACGACTCTGACCGTCATTCCACACGACGCACATCTCTATTCGGAACCGCTCGCCTCTGTCATTAACTGTACTGTAGTAGAATTGCTTAAAATTGCTGCTCTGAAATAATTATTGAACATATGAGATGATTATGGCTGTGGTGGCCTACAGGGAGGACATATGCCTAGGCACTGATCTCTTGTATATGTGCATGGGACACGGTCGTCGGTGTCACAACAATAACACTGATAGCCCCTACATGATTTCTTGGAACATTGCGGAATGAAAATTTTAGTGCTAACGCCGCGGGGATTGAATGCGCTCCGTGATGTCTCCGGATGCGCAATGATGACTCTGGCTGCATCGGCTGAATGCAAAACCCGATCCATAGAGCAGTTAGACCTATCAAACCCAAATCCAACATTTGTATTCTCCGGTCGTTTCATAGAATGTTCCCCATAAAATTTGGCCAAGAAAATACTTCAAACTTACCCAGATGGAGAACCATGAAAACGATATACACGCAGGCGAGAAAAATTCGAGCGATTTGAACCCTCGAGCCGACCGTCTCCTCCATTTTCAATTTCTTCTTATTCTTCTTTTCGCCTTATTTCTAAGCCACCCACACCTGGATCATATATATATATAATATATAAGATACAAGAGTTGGAGGAGAGCGACGACTCACTTGCAGCAGTTCTGTATTCTAATTCTGTTGCGGAATGTGAAACTATTGGTTTACACTTACTGCATCACGATATCGTTGTCTCGTCAAAACTGAAAACATACCGGATAGTTGATCTTCACGTATCACGATCTCCAACATAGTAAGCATCACAGTAGCCGATAGTTGATCTTCAGGTAGTTTACACTTTCCACGGCCTGCCGACGATATATTGTCGACTCTTCAAGATTATCGCCTTCATTTGTGCTGAGCTTCGTGTTGAATTCGATGGATGTCATTATTAGCTTGTACACTAGCCTCCCATATTTTTTAAGAGCTCCCTTACATATTTCTCTGGACAGAGGAACAAACCTTATGAGATTCGCAACCCGTCGATATCAAAACAACGTATATTAACTTTTAAAGTTTGTTTTTTTTTTTTTTACTGGTTTGAAAGTCTTTTTATGAATGGACTATATGTTTATTTTATATTGATTAAAAAATGGACTATATTACTTGAAAAGTTATTTTTAATTAAAAATCGTTAATTAATTTTTTTTCCTAAGTAAAAGCAACAGGAGGACCTTTAATTTAAAAGATGGGTTTAAGGGCACAGAGTCGTGAAGTTTTACTGTAAATCACTGTGTTTTGTTTTATTTTTTAGCGAAAATGTTATCCACGTAACTTCGGAAAGGGATTGGAGTTCGGATCGTGATTGAATTTGAACAAAGGTATCTGTGGTCGTAATCGTACGACACTGACCGTCATTCCACACGACGCACATCTCTATTCGGAACCGCTCGCCTCTGTCATTAACTGTATTGTAGTAGAATTGCTTAAAATTGCTGCTCTGAAATAATTATTGAAAATATGAGATGATTATGGCTGCGGTGGCCTATAGGGTGGACATATGCCTAGTCACTGTTCTCTTGTATATGTGCATGGGACACGGTCGTCGGTGTCACAACAATAACACTGATTCTTACATGATTTCTTGGAACATTGCGGTATGAAAATTTTAGTGCTAACGTCCCGGGGATTGAATGCACTCTGTGATGTCTCCAGATGCTCAACGATGACTCTTGCTGCATCGGCTGAATATAAAACCCGATCCACATAGCCGTTAGAGCTATCAACCTCGAATCCAACATTTGTATTCTCCGATCGTTTCATAGAATGTCTCCCATATAATTTGGCCAAGAAAATACTTCAAAAACTTACCCTGATGGAGAACCATGAAAACGATATGCAGGCAGGGGAGAAAAATTCGAGCAAATTGAACCCTCGAGCCGACCGTCTCCTCCCTTTTCAAATTCTTCTTCTTCTTCTTGCCTTATTTCTAAGCCACACACACCCGGATCATATATATATATATATATGGCCTTTCTAGATCTTATTATAAAATTCATTGTGTTGATGTAAAGAAGGTAATTTCAAAAGCAATCATATTAAATATAGAAATAAAAATCTCCATTTGAATGAGGACGCATAAGGTAACAATCGTTAGCGTTGCCTTGACAAACACACAACTATGGAGTAACAAACACTTATTCCCTAATCGGCATTCCATAAGTCTTTGGAATGTCTGATTTGAGTGCAATCTGCCGATCATGATTTAATTGGAATGCGGGTTCAAGTATTGGGTCTAGGCAAACCTATTAGTACTGTTTATAACATAAAATTTCGGGTAAGACTTATCAAGCCCATTAAAGGAACAAATGGCTCAGTCCGATGATATGGGCGTCATCATAGGGCGACAAGGCCAGTGCGAGCGGCTTTAAATGAGCGAGCAAGTCGGATGAGTGCCAAGGCGGACAACCTCAAATAAGCGATCAATGTTAAGTGGGCGACGAACAAGCAAAACGTAGCAAACAAACGAGGGATGTGTTGATGGATTTTTAGGAATCCGTTAGAATTTGTCTTTTGGCCTATAAATATCTCTGTTTTAGTAGGATCAGGGGACACATTGACATTACGACGGAATTGCTGCTATTTTACTTTCAATGCCATCCGTAAGCGGTCAACAGACCTACATAGCCCATTTAATAATCTAAGTAATAAAATTAATAATCTAATTTAAACTATTTTTATTTTATATTAATTCTTCCATGCATAAGTAATTCATCCCGGGCCTCCTATGAAGGCAGAGAGAACTAGAGGATACAAGAGGAGGAGGAGAGCGACGACTCACTTGCAGCGGTTCTGTATTCTACTTCTGTTGCAGAATGTGAAACTATTGGTTTACACTTACTGCATCACGATATCATTGTCTTGTCAAAACTGAAAACATACCTGATGGTTGATCTTCATGTATCATGACCTCCAACATAGTTAGCATCGCAGTAGCCAATAGTTGATCTTCGGGTAGTTTACACTTTCCAAGGCCAGCCGACGATATACTATCGACTCTTCAAGATTCTCGCCTTCATTTGTGCTGAGCTTGGTGTTAAACTCGATGGATGTTATTATTAACTTGCACACTAGCCTCCCATATTTCTCCTGACATAGGAACAAACCTTCCGAAATTTGCAACCCGTCGATATCCGAACAACGTGTATTAACTTTTAAAGTTTGTTTTTTTTACAAGTTTGAAAATCTTTTTATGAATGGACTATATGTTTATTTTATGTTGATTAAAAATGGACAGTGTTAATTAATTTTTTTTCCTAAGTGAAAGCAACAGGACGACCTTTAATTTAAAAGATGGGTTTAAGGGCACAGAGTCGTGAAGTTGTACTGTAAATCACTGTGTTTTGTTGTACATTTAAGCTAAACAGGGTGAAGTAAAATGTGATCCACGTAACTTCGGAAAAGGATTGGAGTTCAGATCGTGATTGAATTTGAACAAATGTATCTGGGGTCGTATCGTACGACTCTGACCGTCATTCCACACGACGCACATCTCAATTTGGAACCGCATTCCTCTGTCATTAATTGTATTGTAGTAGAATTGCTTAAAATTATTGTTCTGAAATAATTATTGAACATATGAGATGATTATGGCTGTGGTGGGCTATAGGGAGGACATTCCGCCAGGCAGACATATTCTGTGAATGCGCACGGGATATCTTCGTCGGTGTCACAACACCAACACCTTGAGCCGCCCTCACATATTGCTTGGGAACATTGCTGATTGAAAACTTTAGTGCTAACGTCCCGGGGATTGAATGCGCTCCGTGATGTCTCCGGATGCTTAACGATGACTCTTGCTGCATCGGCTGAATACAAAACCCGATCCACGTAACAGTTAGAGCTATCAACCTCAAATCCAACATTAGTATTCTCCGGTGGTTTCATAGAATGTTCCCCATAAAATTTGGCCAAGAAAATACTTCAAACGTACCCTGATGGAGAACCATGAAAACGATATACAGGCAGGTGAGAAAAATTCGAGCAATTTGAACCCTCGAGCCGACTGTCTCCTCCATTTTCAATTTCTTCTTCTTCTTCTTCTTCTTGGCTTAGACACCCGGATCATATATATATATATACAACTAATCTGTGACTGAATTTGAACAAACGAATCTGTGGTCGTAATCGTACGACTCTGACCGTCATTCCACAAGATGCACATCTCTATTCGGAACCGCTCGCCTCTGTCATTAACTGTATTGCAGTAGAATTGCTTAAACTTGCTGCTCTGAAATAATTATTGAACATATGAGATGATTATGGCTGTGGTGGCCTATAGGGAGGACATATGCCTAGGCACTGTTCTCTTGTATATGTGGAATGTGAAACTATTGGTTTACACTTACTGCAACACGATGTCGTTTCAAAATTATTGGTTGCGTCATGGCAACAATAATTAGGTGTCAACACCGAAGGCATTGTTGATTTTGTCTATCATTTGTCGGAGGCCGAATACGAAGTGGGTCTCCTTGATGGACTCGAATTCTGACTCCCAGTATGGTCGCCAAGAACGTGTTGGCGAGGAAACTGTGTTCCCCGCAATGCGTATCGAATTTTACAGTGACAGTGTGTTCGTCGTAAAGTAAAAGTAAATATAATATCGGAATTTAAATACAACTATATTAAAGTTATAGCGTTTGGTGTTGTCCACCGCAAAGCAAACGAATACAAGCGAAACAAGTAAATTTTAGCAAATTTACTGATCTTGGTACCATGATTGCGGCCGTGCATCCTGATATTGATGACATTGAGGAGTACGCGAGGAATACTGCAGCTAGATGCCATTTCCGAAATCCGTGTGTCATATAGTAAGAAGTCATGGCAGGTTCGTCATATTGGTATTAATGTTGTTCAGAAGATTGCTATCTTGATTGGTTTGTGTTGTTTTGCCACACCGCAAGTCATTGGTCATTGAATGTGGGCCGGAGGATGAAAATCAGAAGGTGTGGACTATTACTGCTCTCTCTCTTGTTGTCCTAGCAACGGCTGCTACTCCTTATAGTATGGCAGCAATTGCATTTTTGCTGTTGTTGGCGTTCCTGTTTCCGAACGGAGGCTTACTGCAAGGAAAACAGCTTCAGCAGTTTTGGTTGGGTGGCATGGTCCGAAACGATGCAAGTCCCAAGTTCGTCGGTCGTATTCGCTCCACTGATCACCCGAAAGCCTGGAAGTAATTTTTTTCCCTAAGTGAAAGTAACAAGACGACCTTAGTTTAAAAGATGGTTTTAAGGGCATGGAGTCGTGAAGTTTCACTGTATATCTCTGTGTTTTGTTGTAATTTTTAAGCTAAACAGGGTGAAGTAAAATGTGATCCGCGCGTAACTTCCTCAAAGGATTTCATACCGATGAATTCGGGATTGTGATTGAATCCGAACAAATGAACCTTGGGCCGGAATCGTATGACTCTGACCACCATTCCAGCAAAACTTTCTTCATTTAAAATAACATGCGAAGAAATGCTCAATCAATCATGAAAGATTATATATCGTGTATTATTACTTGAATATAGAGCTAGCAATTTAAAATACGGATACGACACGACATTATTTAAAGCGAGTTCAGTTAAATGTGAGTTTTACGTAAACAGCTTGAGATACAACACGACAGGACATGACAAATTATATATCCGAGGTTGGGTTTTAAACTCAAGCACGTCTAAAGACCTTGTTTATAACATAAAATTTCGGGTAGTGCTTATCAAGCCCGTGAATGGAACAAATGGCTCAGTCCGATGATATGGGGCGTCATCGTAGGGCGGGGCGACAAGGTCAGTTTACCTTCAATGCCATCAGGAAGCGTTTGATTCTTTTTTATTCTTCTCTTATTCAATTTCTTCTGAACCGCGACCACAATTTCAATCCAAAATCCATGTGTGTTCGAGTCAAATAAATTATTTTCAACGTGTTGATCCCTGATCAACAGACCTACATAGCCCATTTAATAAATAACTATTTTTATCTTATATTAATTCTTATATGCATAATTAATTCATCCCGGGCCTCCTATGAAGGCAGAGAACTATAGGATACAAGAACAGGAGGAGAGCGACGACTCCCTTGCAGTAGCTCTGTCTTCTGCTTCTGTTGTAGAATGTGAAAGTATCGGTTTATGCATACTGCACCATGATATCACTGTCTCTTCAAAATGGAAAAAATACACGATAGTTCATCTTCAGGCGTCACGATCTCCAACATAGTCAGCATCACAGTTGTCGATTTGAACTTGTTGTTGAACTCGATGGATATCATTATTAGCTTGCACTCTAGCCTCTCATATTTTTTGTAAGAGCTCCCTTGCATATTTCTTTTGACAGAGAAACAAACCTTCTGGAATTTGCGACCCTTCAATATCAAAACATTTACTGGTTTGACAATCTTTTTTATGAATGGTCTGTATGTTTATTTTACACTGATTAAAAATGGACTATTATTTGAAAAGTTATCTCATTAATTAAGTTTTTTTTCCTAAGTGAAAGCAACAGGACGACCTTTAGTTTAAAAGATGGGTTTAAGGGCGCAGAGTCGTCAAGTTTTTCTGTAAATCACTGTGTTTTGTTGAATATTTAAGCTAAAGAGGGTGAAGTAAAATGTGATCCGCGTAACTTCGGAAAAGGATTGGAGTTCGGATCGTGATTGAATTTGAACAAATGTATCTGTGGTCGTATCGTACGACTGCACATCTCTATTCGGAACCACATGCCTCTGTCACTAACTGTATTGTAGTAGAATTGCTTAAAATTATTGTTCTGAAATAATTATTGAACATATGAGATGATTATGGCCGTGGTGGGCTATTGGGAGGACATATGTTTAGGCAGACATATTCTGTGAATGCGCACGGGACATCTTCCTTGGTGTCACAACACCAACACACAGAGCCCCCCTTACATATTGCCTCGGAGCATTGCGAATTGAAAACTTTAGTGCTAACGTCCCGGGGATTGAATGCGCTCCGTGATGTCTCCGGATGCCCAACGATGACTCTTGCTGCATTGGCTGAATACAAAACCCGATCCACATAACAGTTAGAGCTATCAACCTCAAATCCAACATTTGTATTCTCCGGTCGTTTCAAGAAAATACTTCAAAACTTACCCTGATGGAGAACCATGAAAACGATACACAGGCAGACGAGAAAAATTCGAGAAATTTGAACCCTCGAGCCGACCGTCTCCCCCATTTTCAGTTTCTTCTTCTTCTCTCCTTATTTGTTAGCCACCCACACCCGGATCATATATATATATATATATATATAATATGTAATATGTAATATATATGGCATTTCTAGATCTTATTATCAAGTTCATTGTGTTGATGTAAAGAAGGTAATTTAAAAAACAATCATGTTAAAATTAGAAATAAAAAATCTCCATTTGAATGGGCAAGCCTAAGATATGTATACCACGTGGAACAATCACATTTTCATTGGCACGCCTAACTATGGAGTAACAATCTCTTATCCCACGTGGAACAATCGTTAGAGTTGCCTTGACAAACACATAACTATGGAGTAACAATCTCTTATTCCCTAATCGGCATTCCTTAAGTCTGAACAACATCCTCGTCACTCTCGAGGCCTTTATCTTAAAAAAAAAAAAAAACATTATGAGAAACACACTAATTGACGCATTCCCTTTACATCCCTAAATTATGCGACTCCTTCACATTTTCATTATCCGAAGCCTCATCGTTAAGGGTTTATCCGAATCCTTCCGGTTAAGATGGTGCCGGACCGGAATTCCCCACGGGGAGAAAGAAATTTTGGGTATTTCGATGAGAGGAAGCATTTGTAAACTTAAATTAAACCAGATTGACATTACTCGCGGATATTAAGCTATTTAGAGTATTTAAATAACCATACAGTTCCCTGTAAAACTACTTCATCCTAAAACTCTGACACAAGAAGTTAAATCCAGACAAATAACTAACACTCCCATTGTCAGTCTCTTACACCGGGCAAGAAAGCCTACACCAACAAGTCTTATCTGCTGAAATCAAACAGAGCAAGGACTTTGCCAAGTTGACACATCCGCAATGAGCTCGCGGAGTTGGTTGATGAGAGCCTTGATGTAAACGTTCTTACCGGCCAGCTCCTACAACACAAGCCGTATTTCAGGATCTTGTCGAACTGAAATCTAAATGCCAGGGAAACATGACCAATTTACGCTCCCCGTGAGCAAAAGTATGAGATCGGAGAATGAAGAAACGGATAAAAAGTTTTTATCTATCACCTTTTCGGTAGAACGAAATGCAGATGAAAAATCCCTCGAGAAAGTAATGAAGTCAGGCAAAAGATTGTCGGATGGGTTTATTCCATCCTAGGGTTCTAAAGACCATTAATTCATATCCATCTAAAGCCGACGATTTCATCCACGTAAACGCTCAAAGGCTATTGTAGTCGTAGCAAGAAGATTGTCAGCGCCATCAGTCAAGCGTACCTTTCTCAAACTTGAGATTTGCTCCTCCAGCCTCTCGATTTCGACTTCTTCATCATCAGGTGCAGCAGTTCCCATGTCTGATTCGGAACCAAAGGGTTTAGCCTGCAGTTTCAAAAGAAAACAGCTAGACAACCTTTTTCTCAGTGTTAAAAACCCAAACATAACTCCAATCATCGTCCGTGCAGACAGCAACAAGTCTACCATCTAACTGGTATAGTCCAATCTCGACCAAATTAGAAGTAAGAAAACACAATCATTCTCTTATCAGCCTACAGGAAATCGCTATCAATAGATGGATACAAATACAAATACTAGAGGTGCAGTTAAGGAAATTGTTAACTGAGAATATAAAATGCCGTTCTTTCTGACTAATCCAGCTGAAGAGGGCCTGATGGCGAGTTCAACGGCTGAAACGCAAACAATCATCATCCTACTAAACAAAGGAATCACGGCACTAATTGCACAGAAATGGCTCACCAGTATCCGCATCCAATTAGACAAAGGCTAGACTCCCAATAGAGCCAACGAAATCGAACTTCACAAGCAATGCTCTAAGTACTCGAACAAGATGGGGCATTTTTTTCAAAGAAGAGGACATTTTCTCACTCAATGATAAGAAACGATTTTTCCCATCACATTTGCTGGGAAAAGGGAACGGACAAGAGACTGAACAGGGATAGTACCTTCTGAGAAGAGGGAATGGCCGAGAGGACAGCACGGAGAGCCGCGACAGAGTTCTTGTAGCGGAAGCGAGCTTCGTCGAGGGCCCCGCCACCTCCGGAAGAACCAGGGCTCTCGAAGTGGTGAGAAGTCGAATCAGAAGAGGAATCGGCGCCGCCGCCGCCGGTGGCACTGTGGGCAACACCACTAGAGTCACGAGAAGTGGGTGGGGACGACGAACGCCAGAGCGAGGGGTTGCAGAGCTCGTCGTTCATGGAGGACAGGATGCGGAACGCTGATTCAATGGTGTCCTCGAGGTGCCTCTGGCCCTCCTTCGCTAGCTCCTGCGTGCTCTCGGCGCTGGTAACCGCCACGATCGCAGTTTTCTCCGCCATTAACCTCGTTCGAACTACAATCGCTTTCGATTAATTCAGCCGGCACTGGCCGCAAGGGCTGCCGGGCGATGATATGGCAAAAATTCCACAGGTCAGGAGATCCCTCCCACCTAGAACAGAGATCTTTAGGAGCAGCCCAGCCCAGCCCTAATACTCACTAATCGAATTACAAAGGGCCGAAGGGGGGGGGGGATCAGTTTGAAAGAGGGTCAAAACAATACCTGAGTCCGGCAAATGGACGAGCACTTGGAAGGCGTTTTTTTTGCAAAAGTTCGAAACAGTTTGAATATGAGAAAGCAAGTAATTATCATGATGATGATGTAATGAAAACCCCAGAATTTTGACGTTATTGTTCGCCCCATCATTCGTGCAATTTAAGAATCTGGATAAAAATATTTTTTTTATTCTTTTTTTTCTTCTCACTCGGCCTTCTATTCTCGCTATGCTTTTAATTAGGGCCGATTTCACGAAGCATCGTAATACCGGAACGGCTAACGATACGTGCACGTATCCGTTACGTTGTTTATTAAAATCGACTTTTTTTTGTAAACTTTACTAAATCGACCGTTTTTAGTAAAAAAAACACCTAAAAATTAGTAATTTTTCACTATTCACAGTTAGTAAAGTTTACTAATTTGCGTTTAGTAAAGTTACCCGGCAATTTTCATATTATTTTATTAACCGTTTATGAAAAAGATCGGTGATTGTCATATTTTTTGAGAAACCTTTAATAAAATTTCACTGTTCAAGTTTAGTAAATGGTTACTAAACTTTTTAGTTATTTTTCATCCGATTTACTACTTGTAGTTTAATAACTTTTACTAATTTTTTACTGTTCATATTTAGTAAACTTTACTAATTTTATTTAGTAAAATTTCAATGTTTAGTAATTTTTCCGGTTCACTTTCGAACGAAATTAGTAATGATTTACTAATTTTTTTAGAAAAATTAGTAAAATACTGTTGAACATAGTAAAATCGTTTGTAAATTATTAAATTTGAATTTTTCTTTCGTAATGTTTTACTAATTTCTAAGTGAAATTTTCATGAAAATTTAGTAAAGAGTTACTAAATATTTTAGTAATTTACTAACCTAAACAGTACATTCTGAACCTAATTACTAACCTATGGTCATTGTGAAATTATTATTTTAGCCCCGCGGTAAATTTACAAAAACCTTTACAAATTTGCAGTTGTAATGTTGTCTTCGTCGTCCCGACCCAATCGTCCCGATCCTCCCCTCCGATGCTTCAATTGTCCCCTTCGGCATCCCTTCCGATCCTCCCCTCCGGATAACAATATGACTTCAAGTACGATCCCCTTGTCGTTCGTCGTCTTCCTTTTCCTTTCGCCGTCCGACAACCCAAATCCTAATCTGTGTTCCCCACCTCACGAACCCTAGTTTCTGTAGTCCGATCCACTGTAGACGTTTTGATTTGTTTTTGGGTGTCTGAATTAGAATGGGTTGGTGGTCAGTTGGTTTGGCTTTAGGTAGTCGTCCATCTTGGTTTAGGTGTATAGGGTAGATCGTAGATTCTAGGTGTATGGTTCTGGGTAGATCGCAGATTCTAGGTGTATAGGGTAGATCACAGATTCCAGGTGTATAATCGTCCTTTAGGTGTATGGTTCTGGGTTTCTGTCAAGTTTATGGTTTTGGGTTTCCGCAGATTCTAGTTTAAGGTTTAACTTTGGGTATATCGCAGCCGATAGTTTGGCTTTGGGTAGATCGTAGCCAATAGTTTGGCTTTGGGTATACGGTTATTAATTTGGTGATCTATGCAGAGATGGAACGAGCAGATATTGAACGAGATTCCAACATTAGTGGCGGCAATACAAATACCCCTGATACTTCGAAAAAGAAAAAGGCAAAGGGTGTGCATGTTGCCCAGGTAAATCGTACAATCAACTTTGTTGGTTGCTTTTAGTAATTGTCATATATGGATTGAGCTTCTGTTTGTTGTATTATTACAGGATTACCTCTATACACGGTGTAGTCCGAAGAAGTTATTTTCAGTCCTGAACACCTTCAACGAGGCCAAGAGGTCAGCCCTGGCAGAACTAGGATTTAATGGGCTGCTTCATTTGTCAAGTAAGCATGTCAATCACAACGCCGTGAAGCTCTATTTAAGGTTGTTCGATCCAGCGAAGAGGATCATGATAATTGATGGTGTTGAACAACCCTTGCAGCCTACTGATGTCGAGGCCATAATCGGTGTACCGACTAGCAAAGTGGGTGTCCCATTTAGAGGACACGCGGAGATAGTCCGGGCAGAGCTAAAGGATTACCTAAAGAGAGGAAAAATTTCTCTAAAATCTGTTGAGAATCAGCTGCGATCCAGAGAAGTTCCCGACGAGCTATGGAGAGTGAAGGTTATACTTTTCATAATAGGTAGCTACTTGTGCACAGCAACAGCATTTGATATCGACAAAGAGTATCTCCTTGCCACCCGGTATGTAGAGGCTATACGTAAATTTGACTGGGCAACTCATGTGGTTGATAGTTTGTGTATTCAAGTGAAGACATATCAAGGACATGAAGCAAAGTACATCAGCGGTTACGTGCATCTACTTCTGGTGATTATTTTTTGTATACTCTTGGTTAATAATATTTAATGAGTGATCTTATTACATTCGGCCTGCCTTGTTCTTGTAACCAACTAGTGTAGTTGGTTGTGTATGCTGTAGTTATTCTATGCTTGTAAAAATGCAAAGGCAGGCGGTAAGTTATCAAGGAGCAATAAGTCGACACCACTTTGTCGAGATTGGGATGACGATCGGCTGAAATCCTTTTTCAAAGGCACAAGTGTGGATGTTACAGATATTGTAAGTGTGGTTCATTCTGTGATGCACATGGAATGATAACGGAATGAAGCTGCATTGTTTATTGTTCTTATTTCAATTAACAGGAAGCCGGCGAATTTGAGAGTATTCCAGAAGGAGAAATAGAGTGTGCGAACGAGTCAAGCTAGATGCAAATGGTGATGCGTCGGTTGAAGGTAACTTATCATCGCAATGTACTATAATTGTCTATAATTTGCATATCACATAGGTTACAAATTTACCATTTTAAGACATTCATGCATGGACAAACTGTTGAATTTTCGCCGAAAGCCTGGTAATCAGCTATGGATGTACTATCGGCCCAATATATGCGACCGACTTTGTCTTTTTCAACAAAAGTTTCAAAGGCCATACCAGCTTCACTATTCTTCCCAGAAATGAGGTATGCAATGACGGAATCACAACTACCATTATCCCCAGCTGACTCTTCCTTCAGCTTTATGTTATTGAGGTCCTTCATAAGGAAACCAACATGTGAGTGTCCACCAGATACGTGTACAAGTAGTCGCATAATATCGCATTGCCTAAATCCAACCTCGAGCATTCGACGAACAAATGTCATATCTTGGACAGAAATGTTGCGCCGTTCTCGCATGAAATATGACAAACCATTACTCACCATTTCATTATTGTGTTCCAACTAAACGACAACCAAATTCCATTATCTATTAACCTCGACTCTAGCTTTGAAGAAACAACTGCAACCTGTCTTCAGAAACGTCCTAACCCGACTATTTTCCGTCAACACATGGGAATCGGAACATTCCCCTTCCCTTGAGCAAACCAACTTTCTCATTACGCATACACCGTTTTGAATCTTTTGACGATCTCTTCTCCTAATTGAAAAGCCATGAACCGTCGTATACATTTTAATGAACTCTTCAACTTCTTCAGAAGTACCAAATGACATATTCAACAACTGCTCATCATTCATATCCGTTAGTATATTGAAGAAGTCATTCGTTTCCTGCTCACCTACAATCACATATATCACGTCACGGGGGACATATTTGGGTGCAGAAGAGTAAGCAAAGAGATGGATAAATCGAGGATACAGATGTTCATCGAATCGTGGGTGCTCCTCGTTGAAGACAATTTTCATTTCTTCGAGGGACAGAGGACGGAGATGGTATCCCGTAATGTCGAGATCGTAATGGGCAAAGACTTCTGCTTCCAAAGAGTGTAATGGACAAATACTTCTGCTTTCATAGAATATAATGGGCAAACGCTTCTGCTTCCAAAGAATGTACCTGGTTTGGGAGGCTTTCTTTCACCAGAGAAGAGTGTCCTCTGGTTTCGAATCTATCCAGTCTAGCATTCACTGTGGTTCCGGGAGGAAGGGTTATCGGACAATAAAAGGAAAACAATGAACGAAAAGGGGATCGCACCTGATGTCAGGATTCTCCGTGGATCAAGGAGGCCGAGTTCTCACACAGCATAACGAAGCGGATGAACGACACGGAGATCGCAGCTAACGCCATTATGTCAACCGGTAGGGGGTTGGAGGGGACGATCGGAGGGGAGGATCGGAGGGGAAGAACGGAGGAATGCAGCTCAGAGGGGGGGGATTTGGTCTGGACCACGGGAGGAGTAAGGTGGAAGAACGAAGGAGAAAAACGAAGAGGGAGAAGATGACAGGAGGGGACTACTAGGTTCGTAAAGGTTTTTGTAAATTTACCGCGTGGTAAAATAGTAATTTCACAATGACCATAGGTTAGTAATTATGTTTGGAATGTACCGTTTAGGCTAGTAAATTACTAAAATATTTAGTAACTGTTTACTAAATTTTCAGAAAATTTCGCTCAGAAATTAGTAAAACATTACGAAAAAAAAATCAATTTTAGTAATTTTCAATCGATTTTACTATGTTCAACAGTATTTTACTAATTTTTCCAAAAAAATTAGTAAATCATTACTAATTTCGTTCGAAAGCCAACCGAAAAAATTACTAAACATTGAAATTTTACTAAATAAAATTAGTAAAGTTTACTAAATATGAACAGTAAAAAATTAGTAAAAGTTATTAAACTACAAGTAGTAAATTGGATGAAAAATTTGCTAAAAAGTTTAGTAACCATTTACTGAACTTAAACAGTGAAATTTTAGTAAAAGTTACTAAAAAATGTGGAAATCACCGATCTTTTTTGTAAACGGTTACTAAAATTATCTGGAAATTGCCGGTAACTTTACTAAACGCAAATTAGTAAACTTTACTAATTGTGAACAGTGAAAAATTAGTAAACTTTATTAAACACTTCACTAATTTTTAGGTGTTTTTTTTACTAAAAACGATCGATTTTTATTAAAGTTTACTAAGAAAAAGTCGATTTTAGTAACATCATAACGGTTACGTGCACTTACCGTTAGCCGCTTCCTCATGATACCAGAAGTTTTGTCAAACTATAAAAATTTTTGGAGCAAAACTCCAAGTCACTCAAATGTTCTTTTAGCATTTTACAAACAAGAAACATCGATGACCTTCATTAAATTTCATTACCCAACTTTCGAAACAGGCAAAGTAGGTCGGCATTCCAAATTCCGAGTTACAAATGTGGGTATTACTTTAGTATACAAAAGGAGGTCTTATATTCGGCATTGCTGCTAACAGAAATGTGGAGCTTTGCCCAAAATATAGTTTCGATGTAAAAGTATTTCGCAAAAATTCGCCAAATAATGGATCGAACTCGGTGTTTCTAACACCGAGTTCGTCTATAAAGGCATTTTGCGTTTCAAACGTTGAGTTTAACCCCTCGGAAAGAATTCCGTCTTTCTAACACCGAGTTCGAGGTATTATTTGATAAATTGTGAAAGTTACTGCCCTATTTCGCGATATATTTTTCCGACAAACGACAAAACTTTGGAATTGCTACAACAGATATAATAAAGTAAGTGAAGCTAAAAACAGACATATGCACGCATATATGTAGCGATATAGTCCCAAAACGGAAACATGTCTTTTGAAGAAAACGAGTCAGCAAATGGCGAACACTGCACGGTAAATTGTTTTAAAAAGTGGACAACGAGCCATGGATTCCTTCTAGCTATTCACCGACAACCACAGCCATGTCTTCAGCACACTCTAAGCAAACTAGAACTGATGGCACAACATAAAGCAAAGCGGAGGAAAGGATTATCCCCACCCTCACAGGTAATGGATCTCATGAGATAATGGTTGTGTATATGTTCATTGGACTCCATTAGAGCACAAAAGCCATTCTCCTTAGACACCTATGGCACGAGACATGTAGCACTTCACACTCATTCACTCGTAAACGAACACCCCTGGCTACCCAACTGGAAAATTCCCGGCTTTCCCGAAGTGTAGGGAATGCAGCTATCCCCCACCAGACACATCCCGTACTGTAATCTGCCTACTTGTTACATCTAGCAATTTGAATGGCTTACTCACAAGTGTACCCATTTCACTTGGTTGCACATCCCGACTAATGATGCGGGCATTAGTCTGCACCGTCAACAAATCAACAGGTTTCAACAGCCAAAGGATACTCCTATACTCCTCTTTCAACCCATTGATGAACAAGCTCACTTGAAAAGCCATTGGTAGATCCAACTTCTCCAAAACCCTTCTCAAATAAACATCAAACTCTTCCATATAAGCATATAAATTGTCAAACTCCCCTTCTTGTTTCAGATTTTTCATTTTCCCCATTGGATCCTCAAATACCTCCTTGCCAAATCTCTTGTTCAAGGCAATCACATAATCCTCCCAACTTAACTCTATTTCCTTGTTTCTATTCTTCATATAAGTAAAATGCCACTGCAGAGCACCCCCGTATAGATACAAAGAAGCTAACTTTACCTTCTTATCATTCGGCACACATTCCAACTCGAAGAACCTCTAGCATTTATACAGCCAGTCTTCTAAATTTGCCCCATCAAAATCTGGAAATTCAATCTTAGGCAGAGTAAAATTGCAAGGACTTAAAACTCTGTTTTCCCATCCTTCTCCAAATCGTGACTTGGGTGTAGCTCCATCTACCACCGATGAATCTGAATCTTTGAGCTTAGCCATTCCACAGATATATTTTTTCATTACCTCCTAATGAGTTGAAGTTTGCGCTTGAATTTCCTGCACCTACGTTGTAAGTGTTTTCATTTGCTCCGCCAAGCTCCTCACCACCACACCTAACGCTTCCTATTCTTTCCTCACCTCCTCCGAGCGCGTTTCTTCCATTCTCGCAGGGATCAACGCTCTGATACCCTTGATCCGCATAGTTTTGAGATTTGTAGTTTAACAGCCGAATTGAATGAATCAATCAACTCTACCAGCAATCCAACAACACACACACACAATAAAAGCATCAACATCAGATCAATCACCTCAATTAGCAACAGTTACCAGCCTCCGACAGCCCACGCAATCGTCTACACTCCACCAAACGCCTCAGGCGCACCACCCTCCAGTAGTACAGCTGCAACAACCACGAAACAGATTCCACTTCTCTCTCTCCTTCTACTTCTTAATACAGACGACTCACTAACAAACCACTTAGCCCACCCACACGGCCCATCAGCCCAACTAATCATAGGCCCAATCCCCGTCTAACTAACATAACGAACTCCTTCAGCTTCATAAGTCCACTCTAGCACAGCAGATGCAGCTCCAGCTCCAGCTTCACTTCAACCAACTGCAGCTCCACTTCAACCAGCTCCAACTCCACTTCAGCTAACATTTCCTCTCGTAACATCTTCTGATTATAGAATTACTTTTTCAGTTGCTTAGATTGTTGCATAAAATGCATAGGTGATTTATTTTGACGACAGCCCACGTTGCTGAATGTAAGGCATGGTTAATGATATAAAATGGTTATGGCATGTCCATCTTATCATTTTTCCAGCAAGAAATTAACGCTGAGTATTCTTGATTAGGCATTGTTAAATGATTATTGACTTGCTAATACTTAATTTGTAGATTTATGCAAGTCGTATGTACAGTTGTCTTCCACTCTTTCTTTTCGGGCCAAGTGTTGTGGCAAACTACATTTGTGAAACCAAGTCTGGGCCAGCAAAAAAAGGAACTGGTAACCCAAGAATCAATCGGATACCAGTCCTTAAAGGTTATGGAACCCTTTAATCCAATGGTCTCAGGGCAGATTCTTTTTGGCAACCTAGAAGAAAATACCCCACCATAGGAAGATCCTATGGTGGTCACTTGTAATGCTATTGAGTTGCCTATCTGCTTTTCAAGGCAAGGAAAGAAAGCAAAGTTCACTGATGATGTAATACGTAAAGTCTCTAAAGCGAGTGCAAGGTTCCTGAGATGGTCGCCACTCCATTGGTTTGAAAAACCTACCACCACGATGAGTCGGAAGTCTAAGTGTCTTTTCTCTTTTTATGTATTAAATATCCTAGTTGTATGAAAAGAAAAATAAGGCGAGAGTCTTCCTCTTTAAAATTTATCAGTTTGTCTCATCAAGATAGAGAGTGTGTGTGTCCGTTGCATAGCCCATCAACGTTTCCAACAAAGTGGTATCCGAGCGAGGATGTTTTAAGCTTCTAGTATCCATGTCTTATGAAGGACAACTACGATAGTTGGTCTATCCGATTAATGGCGATACTTGGTTCCCTAGGTGCGTGAAAAATAGTCAAAGATGGGTTTGCTGAGTCGGCCGAGGATACGGAGTTGGCCCTTATTCAAAGGTTCGAGAAGAACAAAAAGAAGGACCAGTATGTTCTACCAATCATCTACTAGTATTTAGATGATGCTGCTTTTGAGAAAGTAGCAAATCCCTCAACTTCGAAAGAGGCGTGGGGAATTCTAAAAAATTCCCACAAAGGAGTCAATAAGGTAAAGAAGATGCTATTCGTCAGGAAGTGTCGGAGTCTATTTGAGACTATTTCACGCGGGTCTTGTCCATCGTCAACCAAATGAAGAGAAACGGTGAAAGTATAGAAGACGTTCGAGTGATTGAGAAAATTTTATGCTCTCCACATCAGAGATTTGACCATGTTGTGGTTGCAATCGAGGAGAACAGAAATTTCTAGCATATGTCCGTTGATGAATTAACCGGATCGCTACGGGTGCACGAGGAGCGGATGAACAAACACAAGAAAGAGCCATTGGAACAAGCCCTTCAAGTCAAGCATTAGTTTGGCAAAAAGGTGAGCACAATTCACCGAGGTCGCGTTAGCAGTCGAGGTAGCGGCAGAAATCAAGAAGTCAAGAAAACGATGAAAAGCTTCGAAAAAATCTGAGAGGTCGTGGTAGAGGAAGAGAAAGAGGACGAGGACGAAGAAGAGATGGATACGAGAGGGGGTACGACAAATCGGGAGTTGAGTGCTATAATTGTCACAAAATGGGTCGCTATGCCTGTAACTGCTAGTACGTCGAGGACACAAAAGAATAAGTCAATCTGGTCGAGGAGATAGAAGTGTAAGAGTCGACGTTGTTGTTAACGCTCAACCAAGAAGCTGTTGGAGAAGGAAGCCAAAGTATCTCGACAACGGTGCAAGTAACTACATGTGTGGCGACAAATTGAATTTTGTGGAGCTCGAAGAAAAAGTGACTAGGAGTGTCACGTTTGGCGATGCTTAGAAAATTCAGATTAAATGCAAAGGTTCCATTTTGATTCTGTTGGGGGATGGTACTCACAAGTTTCTTTCTGATGTGTATTGTGTCCCAAGATTGAATAGCAATATTTTAAGTTTGGGGCAACTCATGGAAAAGGGCTGCAAGATTCTCATGAAGGATCGTAATCATTGGCTACGGGACGTGAGCTCTAATCTAATTGCGAAGAATATGATGTCGAAGAATAGGATGTTTTCGTTCCCTATACAAACCGAAAAGCCGAATTGCTTGCAATTGTTTGTGAAGGATCCAGCGTAGTGTTAGCATATGAGGATGGGACATCTCAATTTTGGTGGTCTGAAATTGTTGCCAGAAAAGAAGATGGTGAAGGGGATGCCTTTGATCGATTATCTGGATCAACTCTGTGAAGCGTGTCTTCTTGGCAAACACGCAAGGAACGACTTTCCAAAAGAAGTAACGTCAAGGGTGACGAAGCCGCTGGCTCCCGTCGAGAACGGATCACGTCGAAGATATTTGGCACAAATACCCACAGGGATTAGGATGTAGTCACCAGTAACTGAAAAAGACAAGTTGTATTAATAAATGATGTCAAAACGATGTCTTACAAATGAACTAAAAAGCTTAGAGCCATAAAAAGCAAGGAATGGATTTGGATACTAGGGGCCTGGGAGCTCATCTTAGTGGCGAAGTAAAGACGGAATTTGGTTGTCAAGGCCCTTAAAGCTCACCCTGACGATGGAGTGGAGGCGAAGTTTTGGTGTCAAGAGGCCTAAAGCTCACCCTGACGATGAAGTGAAGGCGGAGTTTTGGTATGAAGGGCCTGGAAGCTCACCCCAACGATGGAAAGGATACCAAAGGCCCTACAAGCTCCTTGGTCCAGACGCCTGATAACTAAAAACTAAGAGGTGCTAACAACCATTGTGCTTTGGCCTTAGATGATTGTTTGTCGTGTTTTATTTAAGTAACATCTTCTCACTTTTATACTAAATCTTGACACATTTAAGATGTACGTCACGTTCTTAGAATATCTTCTCAGGTCGTGGCCCTCTTAACTAACTCACCAGAATCTCGAAAACAGCTTGATCCTGGTAGACATTGTTCTTACTCACATCGCCTATCTGTTTGGACTCGTGTAGACTTAACAACTTATCAAATCAGATAACTAGAGACGTAGCCCTAGATTTTCTCTACCTGAAGATTGTTTCAAATCTTGGGAACGTGGCCCCGTAACTGTTTTTCGAAAATCTTAAGTTCAAGATCTTTTCTTTTCTTCGTAGACTCTGACCCCGACGGTCCATCGTAGACTTCCCTGATGGGCTCTTAATAACGTTGGGCTTATAAACACTCTTACAGACCCCTGGACTTATGGGCTTCGTAAAATGGGCCTAAAATTTTTGTCATGGTTTTGGTAGACTTGATATGGGTCAGCGAAATGGCTTTGTAGGTTTCTCATAATATGGCCAGAATTTATGAGCTTCTCATAATTGGGCCCGAGATTTCTGCCATGTCAAGATCGCTAGAATTAATTCATGCCGATGTTTCTGGACCGATCAAGCCGTCGTCTTGAAAAGTAAATATTATTATTTTCATCAATGATTTTAGTCGAAAAATTTGAGTGTTTTGATGTTCTTAAGAATTTTAAGCCTTTGGTCAAGAGGGAAAATGGTTATGTTATTCGGGCATTGAGAACCGATAGAGGGGGAGAGTTTATTTATGGTGATTTTAATCGCTTTTGTCAAGAACATGGTATTAGGCATTTCCTCACGGTTCCAAGATCACCGCAACAAACGGAGTGGCTGAACGAAAGAATCGGACCATCCTCAACATAGCGCGGAGCATCATGAAAGATAAGAAGATGCCTAAGGAGTTTTTGGCAGAAGTAGTGGCTTGTGCGGTATATCTCATCAATCGTTGTCCGAATAAAAGCTTGAAAGATCAAATACCCATTGAAACATGGAGTGCGAAGAAGCCGGGTGTATCTCACTTAAGGATCTTTGGGAGTGTTGCTTACTAGCATATGCCGAATCAAGAGAGACCGAAGCTTGACGATAAAAAGTGAGAAATTATTGTTCATCGGCTATGACGAAAAAAATCAAAGGGGTACTAGCTCTATAATCCTATCAACGGAAAGATTATTGCGAGTCGTGATGTGGAGTTTGATGAAGATGTTTCTTGGAATTGGGAAGCACAAGAAGATGTCGTCGACAGATCATTTCTATTTTTCGATTAGGAATTTCAAGGAGAAGAAATGTGGCAGCCCGTCGTTCCTCCATCAACGTGTGTCACGCCTCCTTGTGCATCAACATCAAATGAAAGCTTCAATGAAGAATCACGATGGATGTGAACTATCCAATATCTTTATGAGAATATGGAGGTAATCGATGATATCTCTATGTTTTGTCTTTTGGATGTAACAACTCCTTTGAATAAGCTAGTAAGGAGAAGAAACGGAGACAAGCCATGAACGAGGAGATTAGAGCCATTCAAAGGAACGATACATGGGAACTCACTTCTCTTCCTGCAGGTCAAAAGTCGATTGGTGTGAAGTGGTTATTCCAAAAGAAGAAGAATGTCGAAGGTGTCGTGGAAAAATATAAAGCGAGAATAGTCGTCAAGGGGTATGCACAACGACACGGAGTGGACTATGAGGAGGCATTTTCTCCCGTTGCTCATTTAGAAATAATCAGATTTTTTGTTTCATTTGCGGCACAAAGAAACTGGAAAATTTTTCAATTGGATGTGAAGTCAGCGTTTCTTAATGGTTTCTCTAAGGAAAATGTCTTTATGGAGCTACCAAAAGGTTATGTGGTGAAAGGACAAGAAGAAAAGGTTTTGAAGTTGAAGAGAGCTTTGTACAGACTCAAGCAACCACCTCGAGCATGGTATAGTCGGATTGATGCCTACTTTCGGGAGAAAGGTTTTGTGAGATGTCCTCATGAGTATGCACTTTATGTGAAGATGGATAAAAATGGAGATCGTTTGTTCGTATGCCTCTACATGGACGATCTTATTTTTACGTGAAATAATCTAAATCTCTTTGAAGATTTCAAGAATGGTATGGCTCAAGAGCTCGAGATGACAGATATCAGTTTAATATGATTTTACCTCGGATTAGAAGTGTTTCAATCGGATGATGGAATTTTTGTTTGTCAACAAGCATATGTGAAGGAGGTTCTTGACAGATTCAATATGTCGAATAGTAAACTGGTGCTATGCCGATGGAAGTTGGAGCTAAATTGAGCACGAACTAAGAGGGAGAAAAGGTAGGTCCGACACTGTTCAAAAGTCTCGTGGGATGTCTAAGGTAATTGAAATGTACTCGGCCATATATTCTTTTTAGTGTTGGGATTATTATTCGATTCATGGAGGTGACCACGATGAAACACATCAAGGCGACGAAGAAGATTTTGAGATACTTGAAAGGTACTATTGATTTCGGACTGTTTTATTTATCGTCCAAGGAATTTCAACTTGTTGGATATTGCAACAGTGATTTTGCCGGGGATTTAGATGATCGAGAAAGTACAACTGGATTTGTGTTTTCTATGGGGTCAAATCGTGGAGTTCGAAGAAACATACGATCGTCACGCTATCTTCCCATGAGGCTGAATATGTCGCGATATCGTCATGCGCTTGTCACACAATCTGGCTAAGGAGAATGTTGAAGGAAATAGACTTGTCAGAGAGTGAAGCAACCACAATTTTTGTTGACAACAAATCACCTCAAGCTTTAGCAAGAAATCCTGTTTTTCATTATCGAAGTAAACACATCGATACTCGCTATCACTTCATCCGAGAATGTGCTAGGAAGAAGGAGATCAAACTTGAATATGTGATATCTGCCGATCAAGTTGCGGATGTTTTTACGAAGCCTCTTGGAGTGGATGTTTTCAGCAAGATGAGGAGCCTACTTGGAGTCATGAAGAAAATCAATTTTAAGGTAGAGTATTGAAAATAAAATTGATTATGCTTGGGAAGTCCAAAAGTCGGAATGCCAATAGTCATATGGGGAAGTCCAAAAGTCGGAAGTCTAAGAGTTTTTTGAAAAGGCGAAGCTTTTAGGCGAAGCGACGTTGTCAGGCGAAGCTTTTAGGCAAACCGACATTGTCAGACGAAGCGACGCTGCCATGCAAAGGAAGCTGAAGCGCTAAGTGTCTTTTCTCCTTTTATGCATAAATATCCTTGTTGTATGAAAAGAAAAACAAGGCGAGAGTCTTCCCACTTTAAAATTTCTCAGTTTGTCTCATCAAGTTAGAGTGTTTGTGTTCATTGCTTTGCCCGCACAGTGAGAGCCCGTCAACGTTTCCAACAAGGATACCCTCATTATGGAATCGGTAACTTAAATCAATGGAAGTTACTTTTCGGAATTGCCTGCAACCTTAGGTAATGTGAGAGAAACGATCTGCCAGTTGATGCTACATGTGTTAAGTTGTATCCAAAAGTAGTGATAACTCTATGAAAGTAGAGTTATTTGGTACTCTTAAGGGGCTTTACATGGCTAGTTAGACGAATTTATGTTAGAGTTTTACAAGTTTTTATTATGTTTTTACTTTAGTTTAGTTTTAAGTTACTTTTGTTATTTTATTAAATCTTGAGTTTATTTTGAGAGTAATTGGAACCTAGTTGATGCATCTTAGATTTGTTTTGATTTGATGTAGGTAAATGAAGAGAATTAGAAGTTGGGCAACTGAAAATTGGACGAAATTTGATGAAGTGCTCAAAAGTTACAGAGTAGAAGGGCGCGTCCTTCAATCTCAAGGACGCGACCATGCGGAATCAGTAGACTACAGAGAGCAGAAGGACGCGTCCCTTCATCTCAAGGACGCGACCTTCGACAATCTGCACAAGACCTTGCCAAATCACTTGATTCCTTCATTATTACGATTTGAAGAGAGAGAAGTCATCAATTAGTTTCTATTTTATTATTTTTAGGTTATTTTGGTATTTATTTATTTTCTTAGGCTTCTTAGGATCTTTGAGAATATTAGGAAATCTTTTACGCAGTGTTTGGGGAGGGGGGAGGAAAAGAAAAGAAACGAAAACGCGTTTCCCAAAAAATTCTCTCCCTCCTAAAATTTTAAATTTTCACCCCTTTTCCCTTCTTTTCTTTTCTATTCATTTCTATTCCTTCAAATCCAAACACAACATTAAGGGAACAATATATTCTCTAGGATAGCCTAAGGAGGAGGGATAAAGAGTTTTTCATTAGTTTTAGTTTTAGTTTTTTTTGAGACTTTTGCTCGGAGGAGAAAGGGGAAGTGCCTACTAGGGTTCGAGAGAAGATCCGGACAAGGTGACTACCGACCAGATCAGGAGATCGGGAGGGCGTTCCTTATCTATTTTCCTTTGATTTTTATGTCGATGCTATTTTCTTCTGAACATTGGATGTTTTCTTATTTTAGTATGAACTAATTTTCTTATCTAGGGTGCTAAATTTGCAAGACTTGTCAAGGTGATTTTGAACGTGATTTATTTTATTTGAAAGTCTGGTGTTCTTTAATGTGCTTGCGTGTTTATTTTTCTGAAATACCATTGGCGTCGGTTTCTGAAATAATTAGGATTACCTTAGCATCAGGAGGTGTAAGATTAATTCGAGAGGAAAATCAAAGAACAGGTTAATTAAAACTGGATATAGGGATATCACAGTTGATATTAATTGGATTGACTATTGAGAGTAGATTAATAGAAACAGTAGATAGGGATATCACGGTTAACGTTAATTGAATCGAATGCTAGGTGTTAATTGAATATAGATCGTTGGGATATGTCTAATATATAGGAGAGAATGAATTAAATCCTCGGACAACTTTATCTAAATGTTCAATTGATCCACGACAAATAAATTTAGTTGCCCTAGGCTTTCTTATCGATATTTTCTCGTGATCCTTGCTTATTTTATTTTAACAATTTTCGTTTAATCCATCATTTATTCGATTAGTCTAGATAATATTTAGTAGTTTAAATTGGTATTCAGGAATAATTTGTCCTCGTGGAAACGATATCTTACGTGCTATAATCGATTCGTGTGTATACTTGCGCACAACACATTTTTAGCAGAACAAGTAGATCAGGAGATTATCGACTCGAACGAAGTTTCACCAGGTGACTAAGATAGATCCAGCATCAAACTCGGGATCCGGAAAGGATATCCATCTCAGGCTCTCCTCGTTCAAATAACTATCTGATTGCACACGAACAAGTTTCCCCTGATGAAGTGCTGCATGCCGTGAGGTCGAAGATATAGAGAAATGACAGAATCTGTAAACCGTGTAAGCAAGTAACACTTAAGAAGGATTTTCACTTGGGAAAGAATTTACAACGTACACGATCCGATCTTGTCTCTTATCTAGATAAAAGAAACATTACAAACGCCTTAAATATGCTGGACCTAATTAAAACAAATAACAACTATCAACAACTACTAACAACAACACTTAATGTGTTTAGAAAAAATAAATTGCACTTAAGATGCCTAAGAAAAGTAAAACAGTAGAAGATAAAGTATTCAGAATGCTGAACAGTCGTAGACTTGAATGAACGAGCGAACCTACAAGACGTCTACGTACAAAGCCTTATGAACGAAGTCTACCAAAAAAGCGAAGTCTACGAGCAAAGCATGGCTTTAAAATTCAAAAAAGCCACGACACGACCCATGTGACACGAAGGCTCCAAGGCAGTACGATTCGTCAGGTACAGTCACAGAAAATGCAGACAATGAATGAATTGGGTGGCGTGCTTGAATAAATGTGGAAAAACATAAAAAGTGAAATTAAATTATGGGAAAAAATATTATTGTTTTCACCCAACATATTAAATTTTGGGAATACATAGTTTTGACTAGGGGTGTAAACGAGCCGAGCCGAGCCCGAACAGTGGTGGGCTCGGGCTCGGGCTCGTCAGAGAACTCCTAGGCTCGAGCTCGAGCATAAAAACTCGTATATACGAGCTCGAGCTCGAGCTCGATAAAAACTCGTATATACGAGCTCGAGCTCGAGCTCGATAAAAACTCGTATATACGAGCTCGAGCTCGAGCTCGTTTATTTTTTTGGAGCTGGGGCTCGTTTAGGGCTCGATTAGAACTCGAGCTCGAGCTCTTTTTAAGCTCGATATTAATTGGTAACCAAAATGAAACTCAAAATTACCTCATAAAGCCATATAACAATATATTAAAGTGGCATGATTAAGCATATAACATCTCTGAATAACTATGAAAGTCCCAAATAATCTTAATAATCTTCAATATATGAGAACGTAAGCAAAACCAAGTATCAAAGTAGTGTTCCAACATAGTTTCTTGAAATTTCACGAACAAGTCATGGTTGCCTAGCCTCTTGAATTACCATCACTTGGATAATAGCACCATGTGTACACCTACAGTTGGAAATTAAAATAAAAAATATAAGTAGTGCCAATATTATATTATTTTCCAAAATGTGTACTCGATTCTCACCATTCTAGAAGATGTAACTTGCATTTGTCATGTTTGATCATGGAATAGGAAGTGTGATCTGTAATGGCTGGTTCGATTCCTACAAAATTACATAAATATCAATATCTGTAATGGCTGGTTCGACTTCACGAGATCGGATGACGATGGGGTCGGGCTGATCGGCGTGGTAGGCTGATGGAGAAAAGAACGTAGGAAAAAAAAGGAAAAAAATGGGTTTAATAAGGTCTAATGCTTAAAAACTAAACGTTTTATTGTTCAATAATTAACATTTCGGATTTAATATATTGAATTTATAATTTATGATTTAACTTTTAATATTTTAGATTTAACACTTTGAAATTACTATTTTAGATTTATAATTTTGGAATTAGGGTGAAGAAAATATTATTACTATTATTATTATAGAGGACGATTCTTGTTTGGGATATATTATTGTTCTGATATATTATTACTATAATTTTCATCTTTAGGGTGATATATTATTGTTCTGATAGTGGGACGATTCTTTCTTATAAAAGAGGAAAGAAACTACTAGCTAGTGTGGTGCCGTGGCCCGTGGGGTTCGAACCCCTTACCTATTGGTTAGGTAACAAAACTTCTACCATCTAGACTATTAAATATTTTTTGTTCATATAAGCTCACGAATAGTTCTAATAATAATTTTAAGGCTCGAGCTCGAGCTTGTTTACATTCAAGTCGAGCTCGAGCTGGAGCTCGGCTCGTTTATAATAGAGCCGAGCTCGAACTTTTCTCGAGCCGTTTGCGAACCGTTCTCGAACCGTTCTGATCATTTACACCCCTAGTTTTGACTGGTCGAAAACTTTAATGAAATAATAGTAGGTAAAACGAAATAGGTTTACGTCGAAACAGAGAGTTGACGTGTAACTTACAACATAACCTAATATTCTACTGGGAAGTAATAACTAATAAGTTTGGATAAGAGCAGGGCACCGACAACCTTAGCAATGGACATCACTTCTTATTATGTTGGAAACACAGTTCACACAGTCTACACGAGGCATCAAACACGATTATTCCTCCAGAGAAAACGTCCAAACACGAGATGAGGAGAATTATTGCGACCAACACAACCCATCAAATCTGATACAGAAGTTTCTCAAACGCCTTCCACTGATGGATTGGCAACGATATGGTCATCCAGATTCCGTCTCCTGTAGGGCTTGGCAGCAGGAACGTCATCCCCTCATGCAGCTGCAGCCCGAGCCCCACGAATATCGGCCTCCCCCACCCGAAGTCCGCGTCGTAGAGCGGCAGCCTGGTCCAGCTCGTTATTCTGAGGTTGGGGCACTGGGACCAGGAAGGTCCCCCTATGAGAGCAGGGATATCCGGCTGAAGCTGGAGATAGTCGATCGCTGACCTCAGGTACTCATCATCCATCCTGACCAGTGTGTCGTGGATCTTGCTAACGGCATACCACACAGGCTTCGACCGTATATCCCCTGCCACTGCCAGTGGCGTGGCTCTGAATACCACATTTCCCATGTACCCTGGAGGGAGAACCGGCCGCAACCGGGCTCGTCCATCCGTGGCTATGTATAATTTGGTCTCCTGATCGTTGGGCAGGCCACGAGCCTCGCACATGCATTTCCAGACGTGACCAGCCAGCGCTTCATAAGTGCTGTATTTCTTGTTGTTCCCGTCTTCCATCGCTTTTCCCTTCAAGATGTTGAGTTGGTCCCGCGTCAGCTTGAAGATGGCAGTCCTGGTCGAGCCAGAACCCATTCTAGTAGCCTGTTTGTCGAAGGTCTGTGAGGGAGGGGTCTTCAGGACGGGGGGAGGTTTGTACTCAACATGCTCGAATTGGGGCCGAGGAGGATCTCGTGCTCTCAACAAAGATCGGTCAATGAATGGTGGAACTGAAAACTGGAGACCGCGCGCAATGTCTGACCATGCATTCAAGAAGTGAATGGCTGAGGATCCGTCCGCGACTTGGTGCTGCACCCCAACACCAAGTGAAACGCCGCCGCATTTAAAGTACGTTACCTGGATTTTGTTCGAGTGTCAAAATCATCAGCAGAATGATCAAATACTAACGGTACAGTCTTCTTGGATCAGTTTTGACAGGTCGCTTCGGCTTCCAGTCCGAGATGGGAAGTCTTTAACGTCAAGTCACACGAGCTAAGTGAAAACACTGCCTCGGTTTAAGGGATTAGGTTTTAAGGGAATGCACCTGCAAAAGCAAGACCGGGCAAGACGACAGCCCGTCCGAGAAGTCCTCCGCGGGGATCAGCTTCCTAAGCTCGAGTGAAGGGGTGAAATCCCCGAGATCGTTGATCATGGACAAAGTCTCGGCCACCACGAAGAGTGCACCTTCCCCGTTGCAGTCGATCTCGACGCGACCCTCTTCATCCCTCCTCAACCGCCCGGCCATCGGGTAGAACATCACGAGGGCCTTTCCCAGGGCTTCCTTCATCACCTCGGCATCGAAGAAACCAGGGACCCCGTTGGGCCTGTAGAAGTAGACGGTGATCATGTGACCATGGCGGACGACGAGGTCCATGTTGGAGTTCCATAGGAAATGGCGGGGAGTCTCCCCGGCCGGCTTCACCATGGTCGACTCCCGGACATTTATTACCACCTCTCCGTCCATGTCGTCCTGTACAACCCAGTTATCTTCGTTTACGGAGAACTTGGGCTTCGTAGGAAGATCTATTTATTTAACTCGCATCCAAATTTTTTCAGGACATCAAGCAGACATCAATCATTGAAGGGGAAAGAAATGACGTGGCCAAATTCATTCCACTGCTTTTGCGTTGTCCATACGTCCCTTTTCTGATTACAAAAGCTTTAATAACGATACACCCTACTAAACATGACTCCCACAGCCGATCCCAACAGGCACACAAGGAGTAATACACACGATTTGCAAATTTACGAGTCTCGACGTCACATACTAAACAAGCATCACTCTTACTACTTAACATGGCACAAGATCACGCGGAAAAAGTGTTGACCAATGTCTTCTTACTTCCTTTGGATGTCAATGAGGTCGAAATTTTAATTTGAGTGAGATTAAAGATTACAGGGAAAAGAACTGGGTGTTTGGGATGATGTCTGTTGTTTTCACATGGTGTTCGTGCTTTCTCTGTTTCTAGAGATGTAATAATTGGTCATGGTAAAGCTTGCAATCTTTCTTCCTCAATTATTGTCAATCCAAAGGAATAACCTCCAAAACTTATGGCGTGTGTCATGATGTCTAAATGTTTATCCTATGTTCCTATATTATTAGGCTGAAAAGAAAATTTACGAAAGTTTCGAAATTTCGGATAAAATTGTCTCCGACTTATCAACTTTTAAGGTGTGTTCTACGTGTCACCTTGGGCAGTTGTTATGTGTCTGTTCTGTCATTGTCTTGGGAGACCACATAGGGTAACCTTGGATAGGGATTCTGTGTCTACTTAGTCGCTGTATCGAGGGATCGAGTAAAGTAAGTCACAGTAGGTTGCTGTGCAGATGGAACGCTGTCGGAGTGAAAAGTTTCGTAGAAGTCGCACCAGGTTATTGTGTAAGTGAAAATACCGTCGGAGTGAAAAGTTTCAAAGAAAATCGCAGATAGTAGCTGTGTAGGCGATGACACCACCTGAGAGAAACATCCAGCAACTGGTTTCTATTTGTTAGTCTCGTTAATGTGTGCAACTCGATTACCTTGCGGTACCTTCTGATCTGTGCTATAAATGGTTGATCACGCATCACCTTTTATAATCGCTAAAACATTTCGTTTAGTGATATCCATCTAAATTTTGGGTAAAAAATGGATGTAGGCAAGTTGCCGAACCATTATAAATATCATTGTGTCACACAAATCATTTCGGAATCCGTTCAGTACATTATATCTTAGAGAAGCCTACACAAAATATTGTATTTTACAAAAATATCTTCCACCGTGGCGTTTTGTGAAAAAGTGTTAAAAAACATTAATTGAATTTTAATACTAATACATCCCTCATATGACACCTCCATTTTAGATGGACGCATACCGAAATATATTTATATTAAAAAAAAAGCAGGACACCAACAACCTTAGCAATGGACATCTCCTCTTCTTACGTGGCAAACAGACACAGTTCACACGATCTACACGAGGGATTTTTATTCGAACACAATTATTCCTCCTAACAACCAAACAAAGAGATGAGGAATTAATTATAAGACCATCAAATCTGATACAGAAGTTTCTCAAATGCCTTCATATGATTGATTGGCAATGATATGGTCATCCAGATTCCGTCTCCTGTCGGGCATGGCAGCAGGAACGCCATCCCCTCATGCAGCCGCAGCCCGAGCGTCACGAATATCGGCCTTCCCCACCCGAAGTCTGCATCGTAGAGCGGCAGCCTGGTCCAGCTCGTTATTCTGAGGTTGGGGCACTGGAAGCAGGAAGGTCCCCCTATGGGAGCAGGGATATCCGGCTGAAGCTGGAGATAGTCGATCGCTGACCTCAGGTACTCATCGTTCATCCTGACCAGTGTGTCATGGATCTTGCTCACGGCATACCACACAGGCTTCGACCGTATATCCCCTGCCACTGCCAGTGGCGTGGCTGTGAATACCACATTTCCCATGTACCCTGGAGGGAGAACCGGCCGCAACCGGGCTCGTCCCTCCGTGGCTATGTATAATTTGATCTCCTGATCGTTGGGCAGGCCACGAGCCTTGCACACGCATTTCCAGACATGACCGGCCAGTGCTTCATAACTGCTGTATTTCTTGTTGTTCCGGTCTTCCATCACTTTTCCTTTCAAGATGTTGAGCTGGTCCCGCGTCAGCTTGAAGATGACAGTCGTGGTCGAGTCAGAACCCATTTTAGTAGCCTGTGCGTCGAAGGTCTGTGCAGCAGGGGTCCTCAGGAAAAAAAGGCGGTTTGTACTCGACATGCTCGACTTGGGGCCGAGGAGGATCAATTCGCAACAAAGTTCGGTCAATGAAAGGTCGAACTGAAACCTCGAGACCTCGCGCAATGTCTGACCATGCATTCAAGAAGTAAATGGCTGAGGATCCATGTAACGACCCTGATTTTCCGAAAATAAGAACGTACGACCTTGACTAGTTGGTTAATTAGAATTAGAACTTTTGACCGAGTCAAAATTCGACGTAGCACGGGAGTTTAACACTTCCGTTGTCAGTTGACGTTAATGGCGAATATTATCGAAACTTTAAATTCAATTTCGTGTGGCTACGTCACGCGGGAATGGGAACGCCTGGACCTAAACGGAATCGAATTTAGAGTAGCGATAAGATTCGTTTAACGTCGCAGATTTTGACCCAGGAAGGTTTAATTAGTAATTAACTAAGTGAACGAATGGCGAGGATAATCAAAACAGATCGTGAATAAGAGAATTCAACGAAAACACAAACAGAACGTTATCCTCGAATAGATGAGCTTTGGATAGGAAAAATCGGAAACACCCCCTTCGGACCGCACCTCTTATCAGTTGGGGATGGAGTTTAATTAAAAAATAATAATAAACTAATAGAAGGCCCCCGACTACTAATGTTCGGTCGAAAAAGGCGATTTAAAGATAAGAGGTAGAAGGGGGGGGGGGGTGAATACACAGGGACATCAGGGAGCACTTCGGCATCCTCTGAGCCGTCTCCCGAAGAGAGGATCAGCCAAGCCACCTCTCTATTTCTCCCTGCAACCGCTTCTTCCCGTGAGCCGCCTGCCCGTGGATGGTCTGACCTTGTCTCGCATCTGATTTCTTGGGGATGACAGAGGCACGGGTGGCCGTTTTCCGAAGGGGTGCACGACTCGACGAAAGGGAAGAAGGGGACGCAACTCGGAGCTTCTCCGCTGGGGAGGTCACTGATTGGGGCGTACGTGCCGCAGAGACGACCAAGTATGCTCCACCCCCCTTCCCCCGCTCTCATTTGTTTGCGTGATTGTTGTTGTGTTGGTCGATTGAGTTGCGTCTGTGCATTCGGGTTAGCGAGCGTGTCGGGGGAAGGTTGGGAGTGAGGCTGAGTGGAAGGAGAGACCGCGGAGGACACGGCCGCTGTCGGCGATTCTCTGTGCGTCCTGGACAGTGTGGGTAGTGTAGTGTCGCCGGCGGATGGTGCGTTCGCGATCCGTCCCGGAGCTAAAACTTCTCCTGCAGGGGCGGCATGGTCTGTGAAATGATGGAAGGATCCGCAAGCCATGGGCACGGATATGGCCGTCTCGACGCGATTGATGAAAGAATCACGATGAGCGCGATTCTGTTTCGTTAGTCTACTATGCGGCCTGATTCTACGACGTGGGAAAAATAGCCGTTATCCTCGCGCTGCGTGAAATCGCCCAGGAGCTTACAGCTCGGTGATGATGCGAAGTTGACAGGAGAGCAACCTCCTGTGGACAGTTGATTGTGTGTGAGTCACAGCCGGTGAAATCTCCGAATTAACCTCGTGTGAATGGAATAGTTACTCATGCTATATTGAGCCGCTTTGCGGAAGTGTTGGAATTGTGGGGTGTTGTAACTGTCCCTGCACTGTGGTGCGAATCTACGGTTAACCAGACTGAAATTCCGGGAGATTACCGATTGTTATGGTTGTGAGAGCGATGGGATGGTGGTCGGGAGGTGTAGACACGCGTGTGATGCGCGTCGTCAACGCAACAAAAATAAATCCTTGTTCACACAGACTAAGCAGTAAGGGCAAGCAAGGGTCGATCCCACAGAGAATCAGTATCAATTAGGTCTTGTAACGTCAAATTCGATAACCAAATTCAAGGTCAAGTGAACAAATCAAGTGATGAGAAGTTAAACTAAAAGCAAAGTGAATCAAATTACCAATAAAAATGAAAGATTTAGGACTACTGATTTCCCCACATGACTTATGCTCTCATATTCCCTCTTCTTATTACTATTGAATTTCATCGGTTGTTAACTGTAGGCCGCTAATCTCTCCCCATAACCCTCTCGGATATCCGGGAACGTACCCCCATGTATCAAATTCTCTACTCTATGTCTAGGCAAAGAACTAGTGGAGGCCCTTTACGATTTAACCCTACTTTGATTACCCAAGGTGCACGGTATTTCTACTCTCACACTAAAACCCGGTCTCTCGACTCGAAGGTTCCTTAGGTTATCCTAATCCCGATCTGACCCAGACTACCCTCTCGAGTCTCCCTAGGTGATCGAATCAATATCAACAGTTGATCAGGCTGCTAATACGCATTAAACACGGGATTGGATAAACAACCAACGGAAATTCAATTCATAATAAGAAAGGTTCAACAATTACAAAAGAACACGAGGTTCCATCGTCGTCCTAGAACAAAGAAATTAGTTCATAGCGATGCAACACGAAAACCAAATCAAAGATGAAAGCATAATTGAAATCTAAAAGAAAAAGGGAAAAGAATCTGCAATTCTCCGCCGGCACCAATCTCCTGTCACGAGCTTTTTGCCGTCAAAGAAAAACCAATTCCCCCACCTCTCTCTCTAGTAAACCTTAAGTTTGAGTATTTATACTAGGCAATAAATTAAAGGACCTAAATAGAAATAATAGAGAGAATCTAAGAATTCGGAGGGAAGGAGATCTTCTGATTCTTTCGCAGCTGCGAGGAAATCTTCCGCAGCTGCGAAAGTCTCTGTGGTGTGCTCCATTTGGCTTCTTCGCAGCTGCGAGGAAATCTTCCGCAGCTGCGAAAGTCTCTGTGGTTGCGCACTTCCTCTTGCCCGCAGCTGCGTCAAGACTCTCCGCAGCTGCGGAAGTCTCTGTGGTCGCACTCCTCGCTTCCTTCTCACAACTCTTCCTTCCTCTCTTCGTTGTTCCTCTTTTCATCTTCAATTCCCTACACGAACAATAACGAACGTGAGGTAACACAATTCAGCTTGAAACATCCGATCTAGACACTTAAAACGACGGAACTAACACAAATCAAGGCACAAATGTGATCATTTAGCGTGTGCGGCTGATCCATTCAGAATATGACCAATTTACGGATAGGACGATCCACGTTCGACCTCGGCCAACGGTGGTTGGGTTCCGTAGAGTTTACGAGAATTCATCGAGCTGGAAATGAAGATGCCGCTGTCTACGTTCTGGACTGACCGCATCCCCGTAGCCACTATTTGGGGGCTGATTTAAGTTGTTAAATATTGGCTTCTATTATCTGCTAAGCCCCTGTATATGAGTGATTATTGGATTGGAGAGAATTGTTTCCCGACTGTGTGTCGGAGGAGAACGGAAAGGTGGCACCACTCACGGTTGCACCTATCGTTGTTTTCTGGGCGCTCCCGGAGGAGTGGGTGAGGACGTACTGCGATGGTCCTTGCACCTTAGGGAGTGTTGATATGTGGAGGACATTTAATTTATGGGAGTCGTGTGTTTAGTTACTGTTTTACCGAATGTACCTGGGGATGATTATTTGATGGTATCTATCATAATGTCGTGAATTGTTTCTGTACTGCCTAATGAGAATTCTTAACCCTTGCTGCCCTAATCCGCATGCTGCATAAGTGATTTTCAAAGATGCATTTTAGAAGGAGATTAGGAGTTCATATTTCGTATGTGCATGGGTGGGGCGTACTCGGCGATTTATCGCGGACCCAAAATGGGGACTATTTTTTTTAGTGTTGCAGAGGGAAGATGGAACGAAAACACGTGGCACAAATTTACGAAACAAAGCTGTAGAGGATGCCACGGAAGAGGTATAGATTTATTACTTCCGCTATTTGACCGTCAAACGACGGTTGACTCTGCTGACTAATAATGAAAAATTTTGTAGGTTGTTTCAGTTAGTATCAGAGCGCAGTTAGTTGGAGCAATAAGGTGGATTAGTGTGCGCGTTAGGTATAAATGAAAAGGAATAGTAAACCCACCCGTGAGTGATGTGACTAGACAGAGCCTGGAAAAATAAAGTAAATGAGATACACATGCGCACTCATCCATGTCGGGGAATCTTTCTGAGTGCGAATACACGTGGCGGGCACAGTAAACGTGCTCATGACTTGAAAAGACTACATGAACGGCTAAAATATAAGTGAAAATTCATTATAAATACGATTGAGAGTTGGTTAGTGAAAAATCATGCTTTAGCCGGAAAAACCACGAGTTATACCCCCTATTGAATCTAGCTCAGGATGGCAGATTGTGGCGAGGGTCGACGTTCAGGACGCATGTCAGATATATCCAATGGCAAAGCAAGCCCCAGTATGGAAGTGGAAGGAGGTCTTCCAGGAGTTGAGAGAGTTGAGGAAATTCCGAACCGTGCTCGTATTGACGAGAATCCGACACCAAACGTCACGGTTGATGAGTGATTAAACATTCTTACACAATTCCTCACCATTCCTGAACGTGATCCACCTCCACCCACCCTCAGCTATCCAGTTTTGAGGCGCATTTTGGCCATCCTTGATGCGATTGAGAGTGATAATGACCCCGTCACTCGTCTAGGGAAATGTTATGATCTTCGTGATCTAGTGAACGGCATCCCTGGGATGGATCGATATGTACAAGACTTCTACTTGTCAATCGTTTGGGCAGCCCAAACGGACCTGGAACAAGCCCTAGACACCTTCGAACGCGAAAGGCTGGGTCGCCGGGACTGATACAAGTTGTGCCCCTACGACCCATGTTAAATATCGTCAGTGTGGAGTCTTGTCAATCTGAGTGAATTTTCGTTTGTGTGTACTGTGTACCATGTGACTGACAATTAGCAGGCGAATAGTATACCTGTATGTGAGAGTGTCAGGCTTCAATAAAAGTGAATTATTGAACCCCGAACCTTAGTAGTATATAAAGGGCTGTGGATTCATCAGTTTGGACCACGCTAATTTTGAATACTAAATCATCTAGCTAAACTACTCCTGCTCCAAATCCTCTACTCAAACTTCTTCTTGAATTTCCAGATGGCTGACGACGCGGGAAGCAATGCTGAGGGTAGTGTACGGACCTCTAGAGCGGCACTATCCAGACGTCGCCGAGTTAAAATGATGTCGGAGATCATGCACCAGAACCCTCCGACCTACGACGATACTAAAGGGCTTGAGAATGCCCAGTCCTTTCTCTTGGAGTGGATAGGATTTTTTAGTCCTTGGAGTATATTGAGGCAGAGAAACTGGTCCTGACGGAACATCACCTGCGGGGTAACGCCTTCTTATGGTGGCAGTCGTCTCGATCTATCGTCAGCACTCACTACCAAGGCTCGCCATGGGAGCAGTTCCGTCAGGCCTTCTTGGACAAGTACTTTCCCACCACGCTAAGGTTGGTTAAGATTCAGGAGTTTGAGACCCTCCAAGCAGGGAGAGTCGCCAGTGGACGAACACGAGTGCCGATTCACCGAGCTCTCCAAGTATGCTCCGAATTTGATTGCTACTCCTGAGATGAAGGCACACAGGTTCCTCCGGAGCCTGGATTTCAGGATTCGAGGGGGTTGGTTTCACACATGCTGCAGTCGTACGAGGAGATTTAGCACCGAGCTCAGCTCATTGAGAGAGCGATAAAGGAAGAGGACGAGTAGGCGGCCAACAAAGCCAAGTCAGAGGCTGGCCCCCTCAAGGAGATCTGGAGGATTCTTTCGTGGCGTTAGCCACTTCTTGGGCTGAGGAAAGAGGCCCAGCACCAGCGGCGTCTCGATGCCCAGTAGGTATAGTCGAGGCGCGTGGCCCTCCCATTCACCTACATGCTCGAACTGTGGGCGTGTTCACGGAGGTCTAACTTGTCCAGCGGCCAAGATTCGCTGCTATCAGTGTGGCCAGCCTAGCCACATTCAGATCCATTATCCACAGGGGACAAGCAGTGGGATGGGCAGTATGGGTTTTTCCTATGGGAAAGGGCGCTTAATGTCGGGCAAGAGCATGTCGAGGGGCTCCATCGACCAGCCATCGAGCTCCGGCCAGATGAATACCATTGGCTGGGGACGAGGAGGCCCCTCCAGCAATGCCATGATAGTTATGATCCTTATTAATGGATTGGATGCTAAGGCATTGTTCGATACATGTGCTACTCATTCCTTCATATATCAGAAGTTCATGGATAAACACGGCTTCCTTATAGATCTGAGAGGTAGCCCTATAAAAGTATGGCTACCCAATGGGGAACATGTGGAAATGAGTTCTACATGCAGGGATTGTCAAATAACAGTGAATTGGTTGCAGCCATCGATGAATTGGCTGCAGTCATCGATTGACCTTAATGTTTTTCAGATAAGGGGATTTGACACCATACTGGGTATGGACTGGCTGACGAAGTGCCACGCAATGGTAGATTGCATCATGCGAAAGATTCTGTTCGGAGTACCAGGACAGCCAGCCCACCAGTATGCCGCCATGTGTGATCAGGGTGTGAGTGTTCCGTTGATTATAGCCGTAGAAGCGCAGAGGATCCTGCGCGATGGTGTGAAGCCTTTCTTGCAGTGGTGCTCAACTTAAAGGAAGAACTTCCTAGCCAGTGAGATATTCTAGTCATGTAGGAATTTGAAGACGTGTTTCCTGAAGAATTTCCTCGGTTACCACCATCTCGAGAGTTGGACTTTGTAATAGACATTGTACCAGGGACCGAACCCATATCTAAAGCACCATATCGTATGAGTTTTTTCTAGTTAATAGAACTGAAAGTGCAGCTTCAGGATCTATTGGATAAAGGATTCATACATCCGAGAGAGTCTCCGTGAAGTGCACCAGTTCTTTTTGTTAAAAAGGAAGAAGGCACGATGCGAATGTGCATATATTATCGGTTACTGAATAAAGTCACCATTAAGAACATATATCCCCTGCCTCGTCTCGATGATCTCTTCGATCAGCTTCAGGGCTCCGTCGTGTATTCTAAGATTGATTTGGGATCCGGATATCATCAGATCAGGGTTTGTGATTCGGATGTTATGAAAACAGCCTTTCGAACACGTTATGGGCACTACGAGTTCTTAGTGATGTCCTTTGGCCTTATTAATGCACCGGCTGCCTTCATGGAGCTAATGAATCACATTTTCAGGCCGTATTTTCACCAGTTCGTAGTTGTGTTTATTGATGATATTTGGTATATTCCAAAAGCATGGATGAGCATGCGGAGCACCTGGTACTTGCACTAGAGGTGTTATGAGAAAACCAATTGTACGCTAATTTAAGCAAATGTGAATTCTGGATGAGCAGTGTAAGCTTCTTGGGTCATGTGGTATCCGCAGAGGGTATTGCAATGGATCCAGCCAAAGTGGAAGCTATTCGGAACTGGCCCAGGCCCACTACCGTGAGTTATGCGGACAGGCGGCGCAGGCCCCTCGAGTTCAAAATCGGACCCGGAATTTCAGATTTTTAAGCTCACGGTAGTAGGCTTGGGCCAGTTCAAAATAGCTTCCACTTTGGTTGGGTCTACTGTAATACCCTCTGCAGATACCACATGGCCCAAGAAGCTCACGCTGCTAATCCAAAATTCACATTTGCTTAACTTAGCATATAGCTGGTTTTCTCGCAACACCTCTAATACTAGCCTCAGGTGCTCCGAATGCTTCTTTATGCTTTTAGAATGGACCAAAATATCATCAATAAATACTACTACGAACTGGTCCAAGTACGGCCTGAAAATATGATTCATTAGCTCCATGAAGGCAGCAGGTGCATTAGTCAGGCTGAAGGACATCACTAAGAACTCGTAGTGCCCATAGCGTGTTCGGAAGGCTGTTTTCATAACATCCGAATCATGAACCCTGATCTGATGATATCCGTATCGCAAATCAATCTTAGAGTACACAACGAAGCCCTGAAGCTAATCAAAGAGATCATCGATATGAGGCAGGGGATATCTGTTCTTGATGGTGACTTTATTCAGTAACCGATAATCTTTGCACATTCGTATCGTGCCGTCTTTCTTTTTAACGAATAGAACTGGTGCAGCCCACGGAGACATACTCGAACGTATGAATCCTTTATCCAATATATCCTGAAGCTGCACTTTCAATTCTTTCAACTTGAAAAAACTCATACGATACGGTGCTTTAGATATGGGTTCAGTCCCTAGTACAACGTCTATTACAAAGTGCACCGCTCGAGACGGTAGTTACCCAAGAAGTTCTTCAGGAAATACATCCTCAAATTCCTGCACGACTAGAATGTCTCGCAAGCTAGGAAGTTCTTCCTTTAAATTAAGCACCACTGGAAGAAAGGGTTCACCACCATCGCGCAGGATCCTCTGCACACTCACACTCTGATCACACACGGCGGCATACTGGTGGGCTGGCTGTCCTGGTACTCCGAACAGAATCTCTCGCCTGACGTATTCTACCATTGCGTGGCACTTCGTCAGCCAGTCCATACCTAGTATGGCGTCAAATCCCCTTATCTGAAATACAATAAGATCAATCGATGACTGCAGCCAATTCACTATCATCTAACAATCCCAGCATATAAAACTCATATCCACGTGTTCCCCATTGGGTAGCCATTCTTTCAGAGGGCTACCTCTCAGATCTATAAGGAAGCCTCCCAGATCTATAAGGAAGCCGTATTTATCAACGAACTTCTGAGATATGAAGGAATGAGTAGCACCTGTATCAAACAATGCCTTAGCATTCAATCCGTTAATAAGAATCATACCTGTCATGGCGTTGCTGAAGGGGCATCCTAGTCCCCGGTCAATGGTATTCATCTGGCCAGAGCTCGACGGTTGGTTAATGGAGCCCCTCGACATGCTCCTCCCCGGCTTGAAGCACCCTCTCCCATTGGAAGAACCAACATTGCCCATCCCGCTGCTTGTCCCCTGTGGACAGTGGATCTGAATGTGGCCAGGCTGGCCACACTGGTAGCAACGGATCTTGGCCAATAGGCATGTTAGACCTCCATGAGCTCACCTACAGTGCGAGTAAGTAAGTGAATGGGAGGGACGCGCGCCTCCACTATACCCACTGGCTTCGAGATGCGTTAGTGCTGGGCCTCTTTCCTCGGCCGAAGAAGCGGCTAACACCACGAAATAATCCTTCAGATCTCTTTGAAGGGCCAGCCTCTGACTTGGCTTTGCTAGCTGCCTGCTCGTCCTCTTCCTTTATCGCCCTCTCAATGAGTTGAGCTCGGTGGTAAATCTCCTCGTACGACTGCAGCATATGGGAAACCAACCTCCCTCAAATCCTAGCGTCTAGACTCCGAAGAAACCCGTGTGTCTTCATCTCAGGAGTAGGAATCAGATTCGGAGCATACTTGGATAGCTCGGTGAATCGGCGCTCGTGTTTGTCCACCAAAGACTCTCCCTCTTAGAGGATCTTAAACTCCTGAATCTTAACCAACCTCAGTGTGGTTGAAAAGTACTTGTCCAAGAAGACCTGGCGGAACTGCTTCTATGGCGAGTCTTGATAGTGAGTGTAGGCGACAGCTAGGGACGACTACCACCATAAGAAGGCGTCACCCCACTGGTGGTGTTCCGTCAGCATCAGTTTCTCTGCCTCGTTATACTCAAGGTACTGGAAAATCCGATCCCACTTCAGGAGAAAGGACTGGTCCTTCTCAGGCCCTTCAGTACCGTCGTAGGTCGGAGGGTTCTGGTGTCTGATCTCCGACATCATTTTAACTCAGCGGCGTCTGGACAGTGCCGCTCCAGAGGTCGGTATGCTACCCTCAGCATTGTTCCCACGTCATCAGCCATCTGGAAATTCAAGAAGAATTTAAGTGGGGAATTTGGAGCCGGAGTAATTTAGCTAGATGATTTGGTATTCGAAGTTGGTGTGGTTCATACTGAATAAACCACAGCCCTTTTTATACTACCAAGGTTCGGGGTTCAATAATTCACTTTTATTAAAGCCTGACACTCTCACATGCAGGTTTACTATTTGCCTGCTAGTTGTCGGTCACATGGCACACAGTACACACAAACGACAATTCACTCAGATTGACAAGACTCCACATTGATGATATTTAACATGGGTCGTAGGGGAACAACTTGTATCAGTCCCGACGACCGAGCCTTTCGTGTTCGAAGGCGTCTATAGCTTGTTCCAAGTACGTTTGGGCTGCCCAAACGATTGACAAGTGGAAGTCGTGTACATATTGGTTCATCGCAGGGATGCCGTCCACTAGATCACGAAGATCATAGCATCACCCAAGATGGGTGACGGGGTCATTATCACTCTCAATAGCAGCAAGGATGGCCATGATGCGCCTCAAAACTTGATAGTTGAGGGCGGGTGAAGGTGGATCACGTTTAGGAATGGTCAGGAATTGTGTAAGATTGTTTAGGCACTCATCAACTGTGACGTTTGGTGCCGGATTCTCGTCAATACGAGCAGGGTTCGGAATTTTCCTCAACTCTCTCCACTCTTGGAAGACCTCCTTCCACTTCCATGCTGGGTCTTTCTTTGCCTTTGGATATCTCCGGCATGCGTACTGGACGTCGACCCTCGCTACGATCCGCCATCCTAAAATAGATTCAATAGGGGTATTACTCGTGGTTTTTCCGGCTAAAGCATGATTTTTCACTGACCAACTCCCAATCGTATTTATAATGAATTTTCACTTGTATTTTAGTCGTTCGTGTAGTTTTTTCAAGTCACGGGTGCGTTTATTGTGCCCGTCACGTCTATTCGCACTCAGAAAGATTCCCCGACAGGGCTGAGTGCGCCCGTGTATCTCATTTACTTTACTTTTCCATACTTTCTAGTCACATTGCTCACGGGTGAGTTTACTATTCCTATTTAATTAAACCTAAAGCGCACACTAATCCATCTTATTACTCCAATTAACTGCGCTCTGATACCAACTGAAATGACCTACAAAATTTTTCATTATTAATTAGCAAATTCAATCGTCGTTTGACGGTCAAACAGCGGAAACGACGAATCTATACCTCCACCATGGCATCATCTACAGTCTTGTTACACGAATCTGAGGCACGTGTTCTCTTTTCCATCTTATCCCTACGTCACACTAAAAATAATTCCCCAATTGGGGTCAGCGATAATTCGTCGAGTACGCCTCCCATGCACACACGAAACATGGATCCTAGACTCATTCTATATGCACTTTTGAAAACATTGATGCATCATGCGGTACAACAGCTAATTATTTATTAAACTTTACTCGGTTAAAATCTGCGACGTTAACGAATCTTATCGCTACTCTAAATTCGATTTTGTTTAGGTCCAGGCGTCCCCTTTCCCGCGTGACGTAATCATACGAAATCGAATTTAAAATTTTGATAATATTCGATATTAACGTCACTGACAACAGAATTATTACACTCCCGCGCCACGTCGGATTTTGACTCGGTCAACTGTTCTAATTCTAGTGAACCAATCTAGTCAAAGTAATATATTTCATTTATGAAATTCCTGATCGTTACAAACCTCTTGTGGAAGGTTGATTGTGTGTGATTCACAGCCGGTGAAATCTCCTAATTAACCTTGCATGAATGGAATAGTTACTCATGCTATGTTGAGCCGCTTTGCGAAAATGTTGGAATTGTGGGGTGTTGTAACTGTCCCTGCACTGTGGTGCGAATCTACGGTTAACCAGACTGAAATTCCTGGAGATTACCGATTGTTATGGTTGTAAGAGAGATGGGATGGTGGTGGGGGGTGTAGACACACGTGTGCGGCTGATCCATTCAGAATATGACCAATTTACGGATTGGATTATCCACGTTCGGCCTCGGCCAATGGTGGTTGGGTTCTCGTAGAGTTTACGAGAATTCATCGAGCTGGAAATGAAGTTGCCGCTGTCTACGTTCTAGACTGACCGCATCCTCGTAGCCACTGTTTGGGGGCTGATTTTAAGTTGCTAAATATTGGCTTCTATTATCTGTTAAGCCCCGGTATATGAGTGATTATTGGATTGGAGAGAATTGTTTCCCGATTGTGTATCGGAGGAGAACGGAAAGGTGGCACCACTCGCGGTTGCACTTGTCGCCGTTTCCCGAGCGCTCCCGAAGGAGTGGGTGAGGACGCATTGCGGTGGTCCTTTGGAGAGTATTGATATGTGGAGGACGTTTGATTCATGGAAGTCGTGTGTTTATTTACCGTTTAACGATGATTATTTGATGGTACCTATCATACTGTTGTGAATTGTTTCTGCACTGCCTAATGAGAATTCTTAACCCTTGCTGCCCTAATCCGCATGCTGCATAAGTGATTTTGAAAGATGCATTTTAGAAGGAGATTAGGAGTTCTTATTTCGTATGTGCATGGGTGGGGCGTACTCTTGCGATTTATCGCTGACCTCAAATGGGGACTATTTTTTTTAGTGTTGCAGAGGGAAGATGGAACGGAAACACGTGTGTACGCGCGCCCTCTGGCCTAGCACGCGCGCTGCGGCTCCGGCGACATGAGGATCCGGGCCCGCTCCCCGAGGCCCAATCCGGTCGGCGTCGCGACTCGAGCGTCGGACGCTGCAGAAGGGCACCGGGTTGAATCCTCCCTTGTTTCCCTAGCGGATCTGCGGGACACTTCGCTGATCGTCACCAGTCCTTGGAGGCGGCGGGCGAAGGGCTGCGTGAGACCTCGCTTGGGATTTTCGGGGAGGATCCAGGGAGCAGCTCGTGTCACCGTCACCCATCCAAAATGGCTCCGTTTTGTAAAAACGTTGTTGTTTAACCTAGGTAAACTATTACGGAGTCGCCACCGACTTTTTATTTTAAAACCGTTAAGTCGGAAAAACAGCTGGTTCGGGGATTCTTACTTACTAGTCCTTACACTCTAAGCATGCGAAGAGGTGGCGTTTGCTCCAAAAGAGTTTGACTTTTGTTTAACGGGCGTTGGACCCGATCCGGGCATGACTCCGGACTCATGTCACTGTTTTACGGGCGTTGGACCCGATTCAGGCGTTGGACCCGAACTCATGTGCATTTGTTTAACAATCACATGCGACAAAAAATCCTAAAAAGCCTAACAGCATGCACCACAACACTCACAAACAATAACTTAGATCAAAGGGAGCGAGGAGGTGTGGTGACTGCGGGCCTATACACTTGGGCCCGCAGCCCGTTACACGTGGAAATTAGTAACTCGGGGAGGCCCGCACCTCCCCTTTGTACCTCCGGTTTGTCGGTTGGGGCCGTCTGAAGCGTTTCCACTACGGTCCTCCATGCGTCATCTTGAAGTTGGAGATAGGAGCGTACGATCCGCCCGTTCCTCGTCAGTCATCGAAGTTTTGCTTGTATACGCATTCCTCGTGTGATTTATGCATAAAAAAGGATAAGACGTGCTTAGACATATTCTAAGCAAGAAAGCACAAAAACTTCATGAGGCAATGAAGTTCGAAAGAGTGACTTACTTGAGGCATTTGAGTCCGTTGACCTCGAATACGTCCCGAACGTCACCGAGGTTGATGGATTTGTATTTTCACATGCGAAAACATCGGGATAGAAAAATGATTAGCGAACAGTGATGTATGCACGCTAGAAGCGGAGATCACGGACTTAGAAATATATAAACAATGCGCATAATGAACGATTCTCAACCACGGCAGTTTGGTTGCCTTTCCGAAAAATACGCATAACTTTCTATTCTGTCCATTAAAACGAGCCTATTTATATTTGAAAGAAAGCTATTTAAGCCAGGAATCCAATAATATAAGCTTCATATCAATATAAGGTCTGGAACTCAAGTTGTGAATGAAAGAATGAAGTACCGACATGCAGATCCGAAACCTCGGCAGTTTTGCTGCCCTTCAGAAAACCGTGTATAACTTTTGGCTCAGTTCATGAAAATGAGCCTACTTATACTCAAAACAAAGCTCTTTGAGTCAGGAATCTAATGGTGTAAGTTTTACGTCAATACGAGTTCCAGACAGAAAGTTATGAGTGAAAGAATGAACTATCGACCTGCAGATCCGAACCTACGGACGTTCAGATTCTTCGAAATCACTCTACTCGTGAGTAAGTGTCATGTCACTTTAAAACCACTAAGCCTTTATGCATGAAACTCTGTATACAGCTAGTATGACTTGTCTAGAGTATATTTGAAGTTCGACGTACGGTAAAAATGCAAATGAGCAAGTCCAAATGTGCGAAACTCGGCTGTATGTGACCAGTTTAGTGTTTTATTCGAAACTCCTAGGATAGGAACTCAAATTGAGCTTGGTTGGTGTCCTTAGGTCCGTATTTAAGTTAGAAATCAAATGCAAGTAGTTTCGCACGATTCCGACGAGAACACAGAATGATATGCAGCAAAAACCGAAGGTTGCTCCGGCAGATCCGAGGCATGGTTGGACTTACCGAGTTGTTTCGGTTCGGTTGGGTGCTGCAGCACGTCCCAACATGTTGCGACGTAAGAAAGGAAGGAAATGCAAGAGTCTCATGCTGCTGGTGCGACTCCGAAAAGTCTCTGAAAGTTGGCTCCCGGCTGTCCCAACCTTGCACCTGCGCAAACGAGGAGTTGTCAAAGCAAAGGGAGCACTCCCATGAAGCCATGAGGCTGCGGGAGGGGGAAGCCGAGTCTCCCTTGTCTGTGGACGAGGCAAGACATGTCCTAGGTGCCGGGGAGAGGGGGCCTCGCACGTGGAGGCGGTGAGGAAAGGATGCCGGAAGTCGTTCGTGGCTGCCTCCGTTTCTTCTTGCCGCGGCCATCAACTTGTACAACCATGGCCTGTTCTCCGCGGTTAGGCTGGCCGGGAGGGGGTCTCCATTACTCCGTGAGCTTACCTTGGTGGAGAAGATCGCCGGGAAGAAAGGGAGAGGATTCGTGCTTGGAGGGAGGAGCTCCCGTGCTTGTGTGTGTATGTGTGCTTTTCTCCGTTTTAGGAGTTGTTTTTCTTTTGCGTCTGTCTTCTCTTTTTCTACATGTGTGTGTTGGGAGGGGGGGGCTGTCTCCGTTCGTCCCTCTCCCCCTTTTTGTTTTCATCCTTTTTGTTTTATTCTAAAAGAGGCTTGGGAGGGGGAAATGTCCATTGTATCTTTGGGTGCTACAAAGCAACTAAACATCCTAGAGTTATTATCCCATTTTCCTTATTGTCCAAGGGGCATTTGTATGCTTGCACGTATCCATTGATGAGGATGGGACAAGCTCCGCCGTCACTTATTAATGCTTGTCTTCACATGTGTCAACTTGGGGGATCTACAGTTTGCCCCTCCTTGCGGGAGAATCTGGTAAGATTTTCTCGCAAGGACGTCATAGATCCCCCAAATTGTGAACTTGAGGTGTTCTTGGTAGATCTGTACCTTGGAATCTCATCAAGAAAATGTGAGTAACAAATGCATTCCCGTGATGTACGGGGGTAATAAAAATGTATGATTACGACATTCATGCATGTCATGTTTTATTTCGATGAAATTTATTAAGGTTGCTTCTGAGAGAAATCGGAGAAGGGCCTTTGGTTCCTCTCATTGCTCACTTTGGCTTCTGAATAACGTCTCGGTTGGGTTTCAGAATTCCTTGGACTTGGATGCTCATGTACCGGTCGAAGGAGTCTTTGTTTGGGTCGAAATCTAGTTTTGGCACAAGGCCTTGTCGATGAGGCTTCAAGTTCATTGTCTGGAAGAATGAGTCTAAGGATCTCATCAGAAGTTGTTGGAGCATAGAGGTTTCACCGTTCAAGCGAATTCTCCATTTTCAAACAGCTCGTCAGTTGAGTTGCTCCGTTGGGGATTGATGTTGATCTTTGATGAACTTTGGTGATTCATCTCGGGGAACATTCTTTCTTGATTTGTAGGATAAACAACACTTTTGCTCTTGCGACCTCTCATGTAGGCCCTAGTGTTTTAGTTTTGCTCTTTCACTTTTCGCGCCCTGCTTTTAAAGACTTTGGCCTTTGCGCTGATTTTGCTTTTCCTCTATTTATATATAGGGATTTGCCCTATTTTCTTTCTTCTCCTTCACTTTGTTGGAGAGGCTTTGGACTCCTCAGGGAATTATATTTCTAGCTAGTTTATGAGGATTTGCCCCATCTTCTTTTGATTGATCTTTTTGGAGATATCTTTGACTCCTGAATCATCCCATGGTACAACTCAACTGACAAGCTAGCTCGTTGATGGTACCTCTTCGCTCAAACCTTGAGGAAGTGTCGCCTCTATGGTCATTTGCTTCCGGTTTTTGACTACAGGATCTTCGTTAACCTCGATGCGAGGCGATCCTTAGCTCAGTGGGAGTAGTGTGTACCGAAACTTCGACTTTGGCTAGAAAGGGTTAGCGATGGTCAATGTCTGTGTTTGGGATAGAGAATAAATGCTCGATCTCATCCCAGTCTAAGCATCTTTCGTCAAAGGACTCTTTATCCGCCGAGATGCCTGCTTAGAAGAGCTCTCATGTGTTTACGCTCATCTCTCTAGGTAAGTGTTTGGGGAATGGGTTTGCCTTCTCTGATCCTTGCTCAGAAGTGTTTTCTTAATGTGAAATTTTGAGGGTGCGAATGATCATGCAAATGCTTAGGAAATGCATACGTTTGGGTAAACAAACCTCCTCGGAGTTCGAGCATGTTTAAGTTATGTGGGAAGGTGCATGTATTCTTGTCCCCCATTAGCTTCTTCGAGGTTAGACTCGAAAACGGCTTCCACCCGACCACCCTCGCCGTTGCCTAGGAGTTTGTACCATACTGTGTGGATGTCCATGTACCTACACAGTTGACAACGGACGTGGACGAAGTTAGCTCATGTACTTCGATTCTCGCTTGGGGAAATAAAGTCAAGTGTCTGCTGGGGAGAGGAGGTGGGGAATGTCCATCTCGACTGCCGCTGGGGAGGAATATGATCGGATATTATGAGTTCATGTAACCGACTTCAACTTGGGCGATTAGAAGCATGGCTCCGACTGGGGAAATGAAGGTATGATTCCATCTGGTGAATGATGAGCAATTTTGTTAGAGGGCAGTGTAGATAATACTCCCTTTTGGTATGCTCATCCTTGGTGACAACAAAGGCAATTCCGAAGGTTTGGTTCGAAATTTTCCACCCGACCGCCCACGCCTTTGTTCGTAATGTAGGGTGTTCATGTACCTACACTCGCCAAAGGGCGGGACTCTAAGTTAGCTCATGTAACTCATTCCGCAGATGAAGTATTAGAATTGGACTAATACTCCCTTCCATGTCTTTTCGTCATTGTGTCTTTGTCCAATGGAATCAAAGATTGATGAAATCTACTCTTGCCATGTGCTGTTGTATAGGTTGCTCGTGTACCTATCGAACAAGTGACGAGAAAACAAGTGAACTTGTGTGACTTGTTTCTTTTAGAGTAAAAATAAAATTTGCTCATGTAATTTCGCTTATGAGAAAGGTGAAGTAGAGTTATGATACTCCCCTTTTATGTTTCGCCAGTGCATCTTTGTCCGCAGGAATCAAAGGATTGACGAAACTGCAACAAGTCTTTGGCTTGAAGCTTTGCCGCCCTGCCACCCTCGCCTTTGTCATAGGGGTTGTGTACCGTTCGTGTGAGGAGCTCTTGTACCTGCCCACGAGACAAAGGACGTAAACGAAATAAGCTCATGTAACTTCGTTTAGCCCTTGATAAAGAGAGTATTGATTGTGTAATTCTCCCTTTTTATGTGAGTTAACAGCATCCTTGCTCCAATTGACTCCCTGGGGATGCAAAGTAATTTTGCTGACGTAGATTGTTTTTAAGCTCTGGCTTGAAATTTTGACACCGTTCAGGTGTAGTCTCGTCGGAGAGCATCCGCGTTGATTGCTTGCGGTAGATCTCCTCCATCCATCTTTGTTAGGATGGTCGCTCCTCCTGAAAAGGCGTGTTTGACGACGAACGGTCCTTCATAGTTCGGAGCGAATTTTCCCCTAGGATCTCTGACGTTCGGTAAGATTCGCTTGAGAACAAGGTCACCTGGCTTGTATCTGATCGGCCTGACCTTCTTGTTAAATGCCCTGGACATGCGTTGTTGATAGCATTGCATATGGTGGGCGGCAATGAGTCGTTTCTCGTCTATGAAGTCGAGGTGAGCGAACTGATGGTTGGCTTTCTCTTCTTCTGTCATGTTGCTTTGGGACGAGATCCTAAGAGTTGGCAATTTGACTTCTGCCGGGATGACTGCTTGTGTTCCGTAGACAAGTTCAAAGGGGGTTGCCCCAGTCGAAGTACGCGCCGTCGTCCGGTAAGCGAGTAACGCGAAAGGGAGCTTCTCATGCCAGTCACGATACGTAATTGCTGTTTTCTGAAGGATCTTCTTTAGGTTCTTGTTTGCAGCCTCAACCGCACCGTTCATTTGTGGACGGTATGGTGAAGAGTTGAGATGTTTTATCCGGAATTCCTTGCAGAGGGAATCCATGAGCTTGGAGTTAAAGTTGGTGCCATTGTCGGTGACTAGTAGTTCTGGAACTCCGTATCTGGCGATGATGTTAGCTCTCATGAACCGTACGATGTTGTTTGCCGTAACTTCCTTGAAGGATTGAGCTTCCACCCATTTAGTGAAATAATCAATGGCGACCAAGAGGAATCGGTGCCCATTGGATGCCTTGGGGTTGATTGGTCCAATTACGTCCATGCCCCACATTGAAAATGGCCATGGTTCGAAGAGTGGGTAAAGTCTAGTTGGGGGCACATGCACCTTATCGCTGTAGATCTGACATTTGTGACAAGTCTTGACATATCTGATGCAATCGGCCTCGATTGTGAGCCAATAGTAACCTTGACGCATTATCTTCTGGGCAAGCGCGTATCCATTCATGTGTGGTCCGCAAACGCCTTCATGAATTTCAAAGATAAGTGCTTGAGCTTCTTGTTTCGTGACGCACCGCATGAGTGTCGTTGTGAATGACTTCTTGTATAGGGTGTCACCGTCAAGGAAATAACTCCTCGCGATTCTCCTGATAAATTTTCGTTCTTTTCCTGTACTTCCTTGGGGGAATGTTCCTGATTGCAGATAATTCTTGATGTCCGTGAACCAAGGTAGGGAATCCTCTGGTTGACTCTGCTCAACGTGCATGCAGCTTGGATCATCAGCAATATTGATGCGCAGAGGCTCGATGTCCATTTCTTCAGCTAACGGGATCATCGATGCGAGAACTGCAAGAGCATCAGCAAATCGGTTATCAGTTCGTGGGAGATAATTGAATTCAATGTCAGTGAATTGTCGGATTAGTGTTTGTAGATAATCCTGATATGGGATGAGCTTTGGGTCTCTAGTGCGCCATGCTCCGTTTGTTTGGGAGATGATGAGTGCCGAATCTCCGTGAACGTCGAGGAGCTTAACCCGCATGTCGAGTGCGCGAAGTAGGCCAATGATGCATGCTTCATATTCGGCGATGTTGTTCGTGCAGGGAAAAGTGACTTTGGCGGCCGTTGGGTAGTATTGCCCATCTGGGGAGATTACCACAGCTCCTATTCCTGATCCTGAGGAATTGACTGCACCGTCAAAGTACATCTTCCATCTTGGTTCCTGTTCCATGAGCAAGATGTTCTCGTCCGGTAACCCGATTTCCAAGGATGAATCATCCGTTCCTGGATACTCAGCGATATGGTCAGCGATCGTTCTTCCCTTCACTGACTTTGTGGAGTGAAATCGAATGTCGAATTCAACGAGTTGTAATTGCCATTTAGAGACTCTTCCCATCAATGTTGGTTTGTCGAAGAGATATTTGAGTGGGTCATTCTCGGACACTAACAGGATCTCATAATGCAGAGTATACTGTCGGAGTCGGTGGAGAACCCAAATGAGTGCGCAGCAGGTACGCTCAGAAGTCGTGTATCTTGACTCACAATCTGTAAATTTCTTGCTGAGGTAGTAGATTGCATGCTCCTTGGCGCCTGATAACTGTTGGGCAAGCATGGCTCCAAATGATTCTTCTCTGACTGTGAGGTAGAGTGTGAGAGGGTGCCCCTGCTTTGGCGGGATGAGAACTGGTGGTTCTGTCAAATATGTCTTAATTTGTTCGAATGCAACTTTACAATCATCATCCCACTCGAACTTGACGTCTTTCCTCAGTTTCTTGAATAGGGGTTTGCACGTGTCGGCTAGGTTGGAAACGAACCGTCCAATGTAGTTAATACGACCCATGAAGCCGCGGATCTCTTTGACTGACCTTGGAGCTGGGAGATCACGAATTGCTTCGATTTTATCAGGATCAATCTCAATGCCTTTGTTACTGACAACGAAACCAAGTAGTTTGCCTGAAGTTGCCCCGAACACGCATTTGGCGGGGTTGAGGCGCAGCTTGTACTTGCAAAGCCGTTCGAATAGCTTCCGGAGAATGACAGTGTGGTTTTCATCTTCCTTGGACTTGGCGATCATGTCGTCGACGTAGACTTCAATTTCGCGATGCATCATGTCATGAAACAAAACGACCATGGCACGTTGATAAGTTGCCCCGGCATTCTTGAGTCCAAAGGGCATGACTCGATAACAGAATGTGCCCCAGGGTGTCGTGAAGGTCGTCTTCTCTTTGTCTTCTTCGGCCATGCGAATTTGATTGTAACCGGAGAATCCATCCATGAAAGAGAATCTGTTGAATCCAGCGGTATTGTCCACCAGTAAATCGATGTGCGGGAGTGGAAAGTCATCCTTGGGACTTGCCTTGTTGAGGTCACGGTAGTCGACGCAGACTCGGACCTTCCCATTTTTCTTGATGACTGGGACGATGTTTGCAACCCACTCTGGATAATGGGCTACTTCGATGAATTTGACCTTGAGTAGTTTATCGACTTCTTCTTTGATGGCGAGTGCTAGCTCTGGCTTGTACCGACGTTGTTTCTGTTTTGTCGGTGTAATTTGCGGGTCAGTGGGGATTTTGTGCTCCACTATTCCCGGATCCAAACCTGGCATGTCCGCATACGTCCAGGCGAAGACGTCCGAGAATTCTTTGAGTAGATTGAAAATGTCTCTGGCTTCGTCTGCCGGTAAGTCGGCACCGATGAATAACTCGGGTTCGTCGTCAGTCCCGATGTTGATTGACACCGGCTCTTGTAACGTGACGCTCTTCGGTTCTTCATGTCGCAGAATACCTTGTTCCAAGCCATGGTATCCATCTAGAGATTTCGGGTCACGTACTACTTCTTCTTCTTGCTTGTATGGATTCTCGGGCATGACCGAACCAGATACTGGATTGTGCTCTGTAACTTCTTCCCGTCGAACTGTGTTCTCGGGGTTTAGGTGAGGCATTGAGTGATGGCCTACGTCTGTGAGTTGTTCAGCGAGATTTGTGGGTATTCCCGAAGCGTCGTTCCTGTTTAGAAGGAAAATAAATCAGTCGCATGACTTTACAAAGGGATATGATTTTAAAGAGGCGATAAAATATGCGTCATAGACAAAAGAGGAGTGCCGTGGGATCAGTCCTCAGCGGGGCCCTCTTCGTTTCCTCCAATTCGCCCTTTATCATCAACGGTCCGATCCCACGGGCACTCCGGCACAAAAAGGGTCGTGTTACATACGGACATCCTTGCTAGTCCACGACCAAAATATAGTAAGGCGACCTATCCTAGACACGATTTAGCTACATGCAAAAAAGGTAAAGTTGGAAAAGGTTCACCCATTGAACGGCATGTCTGACTCGGCCGGGTCCGACGCTTCCATCATGTTGACGCTTTCTTCACGTTCAGCTGTCCTGTTCGTCTTGGTCCTTGGCCCTTCTCCATAAGAATTTGGCGTCGAGTTGGAAGCCGAAGATTCTGCTTGCTCGTTGGTCTTTGACCCTTCTTCATCAGAATTTGGTGTCGAGTTGGAGGCTGAAGATTCTGCTTGCTTGTTTGGTGGTGGTATTTCGGTCCCTGGGGGCGTCCCTGACGATGTTGAGACTGCTGGGGCTTGAGGAGGAGGCGCTCCCGCTTGTCGAATGTACCTCGGCATTTGATCCAAGGGGATGGCAATGTTGGGTGGTATGAAGTGAACCCGCATACGAGGCCGACGCCTCTGGCCATGCCCCACATTGACTTGGATAACGTTGACATGTACGCCAGCCAACCGTTCGTCATCTGGCAGATGCACTTCCCCCTCTGGCTTTCCAGTCCGGATCGTCATGTCTTCGAGTTTCCCAGATAGGATCTCGCCTTCCATGGTCGTCGCAGAAGAACGGACGAAGCGGATAAGTGACTTGTCGTTGGCGTACCTGTCCTGCTTACGCCATAGTTCACCTTCGTATCCGAGCGCCGTGGTCCCCGTCGGAGAGGGGATTCTGATCGGGTGGGTCATGCCTTGCCCCCTGGCCCCGAGTCCTTGGCCAGGTTGGTATCCATGTCTGATGAATTCTTTTGCGGCGCTGATGTTGCCTCGCGTCATCAAAGGGTCGGATTTGTAATCGCGCCTGACCATGTGGACCATTTCTAGCGTTTGGGCCGTCGATGGTTCTCCGGTTGGCTCTCCGAGATACGACATGTCGATCTCGTGGCAGAGTTCCATCGTATGTTCCCCCTTTACCGTGACGAGTTTGCCGTCTGAGGGAAACCTGACCATCTGGTGGAGTGTTGATGGAACCGCTCCTGCTTGGTGAATCCACGGGCGTCCTAGTAGCATGTTGAAGGAGCCCGCCGTCTCGAGTATCTGAAACACGGCGGAGAAAAGGGTTGGCCCTACCTTAATCTCCAAAGTGACCTCGCCGTGAGCCTGGCGCTTGGCACCATCGAAAGCCCGGATGGATAAACCCGACTGCGAAAGTTTCTCTGTATTAATTCCGAGCTTTTGCGCGACCACAAGCGGCATTATGTTGACTCCTGACCCACCATCTATGAGTACTTTGGAGATAGTGGTGTCTCTGCATTTGAGTGTTATAAATAGCGCATTGTTGTGATCACATCCTTGTTCTGGGAGATCATCCTCCGAAAAGGTAATCGCGTCGTTGGCCAGGATCTGGTTCATGTACGCGTCCAATGCATTTATTTCAACTTGCTCGGGCACATGCACCTCGGCAAGGAATTTCTCCAGCATCTCCCTATGCTTATCCGAGGAATGAATGAGGTCGAAGAGCGAGATCTGAGCTGGCTGCTTCCTCAGTTGTTCGACAATGTTGTAATCGCTCTCCTTGATAGCGTAGATCACCTTGCGGATCTGTTCATTCGATGGCGCCTTGGGCTTTGACGGTTCCCCCTGCAGCTGGGCGTTAGGAGCAGCCACCACCCTACCTGAACGGGTGATGAGTTCAACTTCTGGGGTTGGTGAGGCGCAGCTGGGTCTGATCACGACGGGAATCCTTGGTTCTTTCGGAAGCAAGCCCTCCGCCTGGGAGGGCGCTCCAGGTTGTGTCTCCCTGAGCGGAATGTATACATATGGCGTCTTGGGCCTCCGAGGATTTATCATCGTGAAGCCGTCCGGTAATGCTGTTGTTGCTGACACCGAACGAATCCCTCTGTTAGGCTGACTTCGGCCCTGGCTTCGACCTCGACCTCGGCCTCTTCCTCGGCCGGCGTGCACCACGTTGACATGTTCTGTAGGTGCTGACTCACATTCGTACATGTGGATTTCTTCTTCCTGGTTGGTCAGCGGCGTGAAGGAGTTAGCACCGACATAGTTTACGTGCTCAGGCAAAGGATTGCTCTTGACGTTGGGAGTGGTGGCCGATGCGGCGAAGGTGATAACGCCGTCGTCAAGCAAATTCTGAATTTTAAAACGGAGGGCGATACAATCCTTGGTGTCATGCCCCAGCGCCCCAGAATGGTACTGACAAACCGCCTTGGGGTTGTAGCCAATAGAGGAGGGATTGGTTGCCTTGGCTTCCACGGGCTTGATGAAGCCCATGTCTCTCAATCGGACGAACATGACGTCCAACGAGTCAGGAGTGGGGGTAAGGTCTTCCAACCTGCGCTTCGGGCGCTGTTGTTGAGCCGGCCTCGGTTGGGAGTACATCATCACGGGTGCGGGAGCTCTGGGGCGAGTGGTGGCGGACGCTGGTGGCCTGGCAGCTGCCGCCACGTACGACCTTGGCGCATACGTGGTGGGGGGTGGTGTAGCCCTCATTGATTGCCTGCTGTGTTCGGTTGTTGCAATGAGCTCCTTGGGCTTCGGCTTGACCATCGGCTTTGGCGGTGCAGTTGGGATGAGGCCGTCTCTGCTGGCGTCATCGAGCTGGCTGGCGGCAATGACTACTTGGGCGAACGTCAGTGGTGCCCGACCACCGATCATGAACGGTCCATATTCGCGCGGTAGCAGTTGTAGGAATTCGGCAATGAGATCTCGCTCCTGCATGGGGGGTTTGATCTGCGCGGCCATTTCCCGAAAACGGTGAGCGAAGGTCTTAACTGAATCTCCTCGAAACCTGTGTAGCTTGCGGATATCGGACAGCGTTGGCGCCATCTCAACGTTGAAGCTGTAATAGTTCAAGAAATCCAGCGCCAACTCCTTGAACGTGGCGAATTGTTTCAGGTCCTTGGAGTAATACCACTGGAGCGCGGATTCCGCCAGGCTTTCTTGGAACATTGTGATGCGGAGTTTGTCGTCTGCCGGGTAGACTGACATTTTGTGGCAGAAATGTTTGAGGTGTAGCTCGGGGCATCCGGTGCCTTTGAACTTCTCAAATTCTGGGAGCTTGAATTTGGGCGGCATCTGGAAATGAGGAACTTGGAAGTCATTATACTCCCATGTACGTGCCTGGTATCCCTGGAGGGCATTGATGCGTTCCTCGAGCCTCGCAAGATGCTTAGCCTCGGCCTCCTGCATTGACGAAATCTTCGCCTCGAGCCTTGTCTCGAAGGCATTTGTTTCTCTCTTTTCTCCCAACAACTCGTCTACAATGGTTGCATTGCGGGTTCTGGGACTGAGCGGGCTTGGCTCTTCATGTAGGGCTGAGGAAGTCGGACCGGGCCGTGGCAGCCCAAAGTTGGGAGTTGGGACGCCAGTGGGGAAGTAAGGAGTTGGCCTTTCTTCGGAAAATGAGGTCTGAGCATGGGGAGTCGGCCCAAATGCTGTTGGGATGTAGGTGGTTGGCCTGGGAGCTGGCACTTGGGGATAGTAAGGCGGCATATACGACTGCGCCGCAGTTATTGGAGGAGGTGGCACGCGCATGTACGGGTTGTATAGGGAGGCTATGCTGGTGGAAGCGGTCGATCCGGATGTGGTCGGATTGTAGAGTGGAGGCACGCCTGGAGAAACACCGAATCCCGGTTGGTGGTAGGGATAGTACAGTGGCATCATGGTTGATTCTGTTGTAGATTCGTGCATGACTGGAGGCATGTGAGGGTTTTGGGAGGTAGCAGGCGCAGGTGTGGCCGCAAGTTGTCGCTGGAGGAGTTCCGCCATCATAGTCTTTAAGGAAGACAGCTCGGCCGTGAGCGACTCTACCTTTCCCCCGAGAGAGGTGTCGTCGGCTCCTTGGGCCGATACAAGCGTGGCAGAATTGAACGGGACGGCGACCGGGGACACCATTGAGCTTTGGATGGTTGGAGCAGTGAAAGCTGCCAGCGGTGGAATGTAGATCGGAGACATGCCTCCTGTCGAAGATTGACCAGCAGTGATGACCGAGGCCAATGGAGGGAACATGGATGCACTCAAGGAGAATGTTGGCGTCGGGGCCAACGAGGATTCGACAACAATTGGAGGTGGAACAGCAATTGTGACTTCAGGAGGGGGGTCGCCTTCAGGGTTGACAGTTGGAGCGTTCATAGCAGGTCCTGGGGAAGCGTCTGCCATGATTCTTCGAACGGATCGATACTTTGTGCGTCTCTTGAAGGGAGCAATTGCTCGGTACCTTGGATGAAATTTAAAAGAGTTAGGTTAGCATCAAACATCAAAGCGTCCTTGGTGCATGATATGTCGTGATGCATGATTCGGCCTAGTGCGAGGATTGGATTGCGATTACAGAGGATTCAATCCAATGAAAGGATAGATAAGTAGTACTCATGGATAAAGTCGTTTTAACATAGTACGTAATATTAGAAAACCATAAAGTAGATAGAGTGAGCTCGCAGGCCCAAGAAGGGATAGGGAGAGCACGTAGGCTCCAGTTGTCACTCCTAGTCCCAGTGACGGTTGCGCTCGAAGCGGAAACGCCTAAGGCGGGCATCTTCGAAGCTCCAGTCGACGGGCGAAGGCTCGAAGTTCATCCAGGTGAGAGTGGTCCACATCCTAACAATGTTTGCAATAGCCCGCTTTGCCGCTTGCGTGATTGACGGTCGCAGGTCCAGGTCAATGGGCTCATACAATCTATCTGGAAGTGGTGGCACCATCGATGTTCCGCCGAATTGATGGAGTAAGCAGATCGGGACGTAATAGGATGTCCCTGTAATCCCGACGATGGGGATGTGGTATCCGGCTTGCGAATCAATGATGGCCGTGGTGCTGTTGAAGCAGCATGCCTTCGGGTAGAAGTCCTCTGCAGCCAAACTCTGGAAGAAACGAGTGGTCCCCCTGAAGGAACGAACTGCCAAGTAGCCGCGTTCTGCTATGCGACCCAAGAGCCCGGGGTGGTGTTCCGAGCGAAGGTTATACCCGATAACCCCAAGATGTGTTGTGAACCATGCCTGCAAGAGTGCTAAGCTGCATGTAGCCCGGTGGTGTTTAATCCCTTGTCGGGATCTCTGAATGATGGCAAAGAGGTTGTAGTTGGTTTCCCCGACCAGGTTTGGGATGAACGGTCCACCTGCTATGATTGCCTCTGCGACCTTGATCGCACGTCCATGAATGGAGCTAGCGGTGAAGGGGTATAGGATGGTGCCGACGAACATGACGATGAATGCTCTGGCGGACGCTTGTCCACTTCCGAGATGTGGGAGGAAAGGGGACGTCTGCAGGAGGAGGAGCTCTTCGACGTCGACGTGATCTTGAGGGGTCAAAAGCGTGGCGACCGCCACGGGAGTAGTCCTTAAGAATTGTGCGACGCTTTCCCTGATACGGTCGTGTCGCTGGAGGGGTAGGAGGCCAGGGCGGTAGGGCAGCTCTGCCAGGTGTAGGTACTCCTCGCAAGTGGGAGCGAGCTCAAATGCACCGAAGCTGAAAGTAAACGTCTCGGGAGTCCATCGAGCGACGAGGTTCTAGAGGAGTGCCCAATCCAACTTGAGATCGATCAAATCCACGAGTGCTCCGAGCTTCGACCGAACGTAGTCACGCTCGGATGATCTAAGACCGTTATGCCAGTCCCGCAGCAACTGTGTCGAAGGGATGTCCTTGCGAAGAAAAACTGGCTCCATGAGGTAAACCTGCAAGCTTAGACGTCATCTACATGTAATGGCAATTCAATCCTCATTCCTAATGTGGTGTCGAATTGCATGCGTATGCACATACATGTATTAAAGGTATGAAGCTAAGCGATTAGCAAAACTAAATGGGATTATTGTAAATTATCAGGCACTCATGCAAGTGAATGCAAATGATGTAGGAAAACAGTAAATAGGGGAGTAGGGAAAGGAGAAAAGGATTGTGGGCCCCCCCAAAACCAACCCAAACCGCTGCAAAATTAGCAAAGTTAGTTACGCAGTTTATCGCAAACATAACGTACCTGACACCTGTCCCTGCACATGTGAAAGACACTTAGTAACAGACAAATGCACGTGCGGCGTCTGGTACCTGTAGTGGGCAATCAATTTCTAGACTCGGTTGAAGGCTTCTAAGACCTCCCTCAGAGAAAGGGAGGCGGATCCCACCTCATAACGTTAAATGGCAACAAGCCACAACGCCGTGGTATACGGTGATCCCCTAAAATCCTAGTCCCGGGTATAGGGACGCGCCTAGACATGCCTGGGAAAGCGGTAAACAAACACAAACATGAGCGCAAACAAAGGGCACCGAGCCAAGCAAGTACATGCGCAAACAAGAACTCCCCTCCGCATGTGGACAAGTGTAAAGATATTTCGATAAAAATCCACATGCAGAGGTCCCCAGCGGAGTCGCCATCCGGGATGTACGCGCGCCCTCCGGCCTAGCACGCGCGCTGCGGCTCCGGCGACACGAGGATCCGGGCCCGCTCCCCGAGGCCCAATCCGGTCGGCGTCGCGACTCGAGCGTCGGACGCTGCAGAAGGGCACCGGGTTGAATCCTCCCTTGTTTCCCTAGCGGATCTGCGGGACACTTCGCCGATCGTCACCAGTCCTTCGAGGCGGCGGGCGAAGGGCTGCGTGAGACCTCGCTTGGGATTTTCGGGGAGGATCCAGGGAGCAGCTCGTGTCACCGTCACCCATCCAAAATGGCTCCGTTTTGTAAAAACGTTGTTGTTTAACCTAGGTAAACTATTACGGAGTCGCCACCGACTTTTTATTTTAAAACTGTTAAGTCGGAAAAACAGCTGGTTCGGGGATTCTTACTTACTAATCCTTACACTCTAAGCATGCGAAGAGGTGGCGTTTGCTCCAAAAGAGTTTGACTTTTGTTTAACGGGCGTTGGACCCGATTCAGGCGTTGGACCCGAACTCATGTGCATTTGTTTAACAATCACATGCGACAAAAAATCCTAAAAAGCCTAACAGCATGCACCACAACACTCACAAACAATAACTTAGATCAAAGGGAGCGAGGAGGTGTGGTGACTGCGGGCCTATACACTTGGGCCCGCAACCCGTTACACGTGGAAATTAGTAACTCGGGGAGGCCCGCACCTCCCCTTTGTACCTCCGGTTTGTCGGTTGGGGCCGTCTGAAGCGTTTCCACTACGGTCCTCCATGCGTCATCTTGAAGTTGGAGATAGGAGCGTACGATCCGCCCGTTCCTCGTCAGTCATCGAAGTTTTGCTTGTATACGCATTCCTCGTGTGATTTATGCATAAAAAAGGATAAGACGTGCTTAGACATATTCTAAGCAAGAAAGCACAAAAACTTCATGAGGCAATGAAGTTCGAAAGAGTGACTTACTTGAGGCATTTGAGTCCGTTGACCTCGAATACGTCCCGAACGTCACCGAGGTTGATGGATTTGTATTTTCACATGCGAAAACATCGGGATAGAAAAATGATTAGCGAACAGTGATGTATGCACGCTAGAAGCGGAGATCACGGACTTAGAAATATATAAACAATGCGCATAATGAACGATTCTCAACCACGGCAGTTTGGTTGCCTTTCCGAAAAATACGCATAACTTTCTATTCTGTCCATTAAAACGAGCCTATTTATATTTGAAAGAAAGCTATTTAAGCCAGGAATCCAACAATATAAGCTTCATGTCAATATAAGGTCTGGAACTCAAGTTGTGAATGAAAGAATGAAGTACCGACATGCAGATCCGAAACCTCGGCAGTTTTGCTGCCCTTCAGAAAAACGTGTATAACTTTTGGCTCAGTTCATGAAAATGAGCCTACTTATACTCAAAACAAAGCTCTTTGAGTCAGGAATCTAATGGAATAAGTTTTACGTCAATACGAGTTCCAGACAGAAAGTTATGAGTGAAAGAATGAACTGTCGACCTGCAGATCCGAACCTACGGACGTTCAGATTCTTCGAAATCACTCTACTCGTGAGTAAGTGTCATGTCACTTTAAAACCACTAAGCCTTTATGCATGAAACTCTGTATACAGCTAGTATGACTTGTCTAGAGTATATTTGAAGTTCGACGTACGGTAAAAATGCAAATGAGCAAGTCCAAATGTGCGAAACTCGGCTGTATGTGACCAGTTTAGTGTTTTATTCGAAACTCCTAGGATAGGAACTCAAATTGAGCTTGGTTGGTGTCCTTAGGTCCGTATTTAAGTTAGAAATCAAATGCAAGTAGTTTCGCACGATTCCGACGAGAACACAGAAAGATATGCAGCAAAAACCGAAGGTTGCTCCGGCAGATCCGAGGCATGGTTGGACTTACCGAGTTGTTTCGGTTCGGTTGGGTGCTGCAGCACGTCCCAACATGTTGCGACGTAAGAAAGGAAGGAAATGCAAGAGTCTCAGGCTGCTGGTGCGACTCCGAAAAGTCTCTGAAAGTTGGCTCCCGGCTGTCCCAACCTTGCACCTGCGCAAACGAGGAGTTGTCAAAGCAAAGGGAGCACTCCCATGAAGCCATGAGGCTGCGGGAGGGGGAAGCCGAGTCTCCCTTGTCTGTGGACGAGGCAAGACATGTCCTAGGTGCCGGGGAGAGGGGGCCTCGCACGTGGAGGCGGTGAGGAAAGGATGCCGGAAGTCGTTCGTGGCTGCCTCCGTTTCTTCTTGCCGCGGCCATCAACTTGTACAACCATGGCCTGTTCTCCGCGGTTAGGCTGGCCGGGAGGGGGTCTCCATTACTCCGTGAGCTTACCTTGGTGGAGAAGATCGCCGGGAAGAAAGGGAGAGGATTCGTGCTTGGAGGGAGGAGCTCCCGTGCTTGTGTGTGTATGTGTGCTTTTCTCCGTTTTAGGAGTTGTTTTTCTTTTGCGTCTGTCTTCTCTTTTTCTACATGTGTGTGTTGGGAGGGGGGGCTGTCTCCGTTCGTCCCTCTCCCCCTTTTTGTTTTCATCCTTTTTGTTTTATTCTAAAAGAGGCTTGGGAGGGGGAAATGTCCATTGTATCTTTGGGTGCTACAAAGCAACTAAACATCCTAGAGTTATTATCCCATTTTCCTTATTGTCCAAGGGGCATTTGTATGCTTGCACGTATCCATTGATGAGGATGGGACAAGCTCCGCCGTCACTTATTAATGCTTGTCTTCACATGTGTCAACTTGGGGGATCTACAACGTGTCACAAATTTACGAAACAAGCTGTAGAGGATGCCACGGTAGAGGTATAGATTTGTTACTTCCGCAGTTTGACCGTCAAACGACGGTCTGCTATCTAATAATGAAAAATTTTGTAGGTCGTTTCGGTCTATCCGGGACTTGTGCTGCACCCCAACACCAAGTGAAACGCCTCCACATTTAAAGAAGGTTACCTGGATTTTGTTTGAGTTCCGAAATAATCAGCAACATGATAAAATACTAACAGTATTTTCTTCTTGGATCAGTCTTAACAAGTCGCTTCAGCTTCCAGTCCGAGATGGGACAAAGTCTTATCATCGAGTCGCACGAGCTAAGTGAAAACATGACTCGTTTTAAGGGATTAGGTACTAAGGGAATGCACCTGCAAAAGCAACACCGGGCAAGACGACAGCCCTCCCGAGAAGTCCGCCGCGGGGATCAGCTTCCTAAGCTTGAGCGAAGGGGTGAAATCCCCGAGATCGTCGATTATGGACTTCGTCTCAGCCACCATAAGAGTGCTTCTTCCCCGTTGCAGTTGACCTCGAGACGACCTGCTTCGTCCCTCCTCAACCGCCCGGCCATCGGGTAGAACATCACGAGGGCCTTTCCCAGCGCTTCCTTCATCAACTCGGCATCACAGAAACTGTTGACCCCATTCGGCCTGTTGGAGTTCCACAGGACGTGGTGGGGATTTTGACCATAAAAAGTTTTTTTACCATCTACTGCTTTCTATGTCTAATCTTGAATTACTTTGATTTGGAGAAAGTTATTATACATAACCTTTTGTAATGCATTTATATATGGGAACTTATATTAAATAAGACCTTAGTTGGTTTAATCTCTACGTCCTAATGGATTTACATGTGGGCGACGAATTTTTTATACTTTTTGAATGCATATATTAACTTTCTTTTATGTGCGGAACATATTATTCGTAATGCTATTTAATTTGCTTGCTTCCTCACTTTCAAATTTGCCATTTAGTTCTTCTCGGTCCGAAACACCCAGCCGGTTCTCCTCTCCATCCCTTACCGTCCGTTGACATTCCTTGTGTTCGCCCTTGCCGCAGCTCCAGAACCCCTTCCTGCTGTACTCGGTTTCAAACGAGTCGGTGAGTAGCCCTAGGGCTGCCTTCAACCCAATTCCATCATAGATTTACGATGTCGAAGTCCTAGCATCTCCTTTCAGCAAATGTTGGCCGAAGGTGGTTTGTGTCGGGATTGTTTGGAAAGGAATACTATAAATTACATTGACAAAGTTCAGTACATAGCAATCTATCAGCCTTTGTCCCCGGTGTCAATTGTACATATTACTAACTGTTGCTATTCCTTTCTACTTCTTTGCTTCCTTTACCGCATGGAATGCTCTTTCGGAAGTTTGTATGGAAATGTTTTTGCTTTTAAACAAATTTGCAAAGTATGGTTCGATTTTGTGAAACTACAGGAATAACGTCCATATATTACGGTCGGGGACCGAGACATTCGCTTTACAAACAAAACGGGATTCCCGACCATGAAACAAACTTTGGGGAAACTATGTCGAAGTTCGGTGTCCCGACTTTAGGTTGGCTCATCCCACAAAGATTCGTGATATGAAACCGCGTCATATTATAGAACGCGATTCCGGACCGCGGCATTACCACGCTTCACATTTTTTCCCGGGTGGGTTTAGGATTCTAAGCATTATCGCGATCTCCAACCCGACATCCACGAAAAGTCGCGGTTGTGGACCGCGTCCCTGCAGTTTTGCTCTTCTATTTTTTAAGGGGCTGGTCGGTTTGTAATCTCAAGCCACATGCAATAAAAAATAATAACTATTATTAGATAAAATGATTTATCCAATTCAAATTTCTACAACGAGACGTTAAAACAAAGATCATAAGAATAAATTATAAAGTTGCTTGCAAATTTTGAATATTAAATTACAAAATTATGTTAATAGGAAAATTATTACATAGCCAATTCATTAATTCTAGCCCTTTTCCCCAAAGATTACACTAAGAATGGGTGAATTAGTATTAAGTGTAATTAAGGATTTCTTTAATGCTTTTTCACAACTCTTACAACGGAAGCAAGTTGCTGTAAAATAGAATCTTCTGTTCAAGCTTCTGTAATTATAGAATGTGTGAAATGGGCTTAGAAATGAATTTGGATAACACTCGACAAATACGCCTACATCCGCTTCCGGCCGTTTTCATTAATACTTTAAAATAGTGATTACAATGTACAAGGTAAAACCTTCTGTGGTATAAAAAATGATTTCTTTAACTAGGGGGCGGTAAGATTAACTTAACAAATGCAAGAAAATCTCTTGATGAGATTGGGTTGCATGTAGGTCGAATCACAAAGAAATCAACCAGACTCAGCGAGCACATAACCCTGATAGGAAGCTTAAGCCTTCTATGACTCAGTTGCGGGTTGTCCTTTATGTGGATATGCTATCAGGTTCAATGACGCTATATCCATGTGTTTAGACGTCGTATGGTGGACTTCTCTTTTTGTATTTAAGATATAACCTGCAAAACAAAGAAAATAACCGTCTACGTGCGGCTACCAGTCCCTCATCACTTGCTCTTGCTATGGAGTTCTTCTCCGGACCTGTTGTACGCTCAACTCACCTGCCAGCAACCTTCTCCCAAGGTCCTGCTGCATACAGCTCGATGTTACGGACAGCTTTCCGGCCAAGTTCTTCTGATCCGCAGCCACTGACGCCTATGGAGTGGCTTCACCAAGGTATAATTGTTGTAAACAACAGAAAAACGAGATAACATACTATAAAAGGTTGTCAGTCCCTAACCGCTTACGCCTACTACGGACTCCTTCTCTCCAATCAACTCTCTACGCCGACTCGCCAACCAGCAACCCTTCCCCTAGGCCCTGTTGCACGCCGTTTGCTGTTACGGATAATGTTCCGGTCGAGTCCCTCAGATCCGTAACAACCAGCGTCTCTGGAGCGGCTTCACCAATGTTGAACCTGCTGTAGTCACCTCCTGCGAGAACGGTCGGTCGTCTGGAGAATCCGTCTTGCATACTCACACACACGTTAAAACACTAGAATAAAGTTGCAAGAATGCCAAGACTTACCGTGCTCAACTTAATCAACCATTCAAAATATTTTTGTGTTTTTCTTTTATAAAGCAGTTTCGACCTTCTATAAGGAAGTTTTTTTACTAAATTTAATTTGCGGCCAGATACCTTCCCATAAAGCATAAATCATTTGGAAACAATCTTTAATTGATTTCATATCAATTGGATTCTCCAATATCAAGATATCGCATTACAAAAGGTTGAAGCCATATTCGATCAACCACCTTCTATGAACTCTCGAGGCGAGCCACTGAGTACCACAACCTTTTATTAGAAGAGTTCCTTTCCTCGAGGAACTGTTAGGCCGAGTGGGCAGAAATCGATCTGGTCGAATTTGTGAAAGGAGAGCCGATTGTTTGTGAGCCTCTTGTAAAGAAGAATTCTAAGGCTCGAGCTTCTTAGAAATCCAAGGAGAAGAGAAAGTTCTCTTTTGATGTAGAACAAATAGATCAGATCTTTGATTGGTTGTACTAGAAGGGGCGTATAAAGTTTAGGCCTAGTCGTAAGTTACCGCAAAACGATCGAGAGAAGCAAAAAAAGCATTGTAAATGGCATGGAACGTTCACTCACTCCACTCAAGAGTGTGTGCATTTTAAGAACTTGATCCATAACTTAATCGAGTCAAAGGAATTAAAGTTTGCAGAAGTCAATGAGTCGAGTGCAATAGATGAGAATCCGTTCGGCGATGAGCCCATAATACATATGTATTCTCTTGAGAATGAAAATAAAAGCTCTAAATGTGTTGATGATTATGTGTCTACTTTTTATCTCGAGACTCATACTTATGCATCGCAGGGTATCAAAGTGTCTAGCGAAACCACTGTAGTCAATAAGCTCATCAAGCGCCTGGTTAGAAGGCGCGGCAGGGCGCACACTCTACGCCCTAATCCTCCTCAGGTGTGCGCCATCAACAAGGGGTGCTTGGGTGCATGCCTTTCCTAAGGCACAGAGGCGCACATAAGGAATTGGGCTCTACCTAAGGCGCACCCATCCCCTAGTCATCAGATCCCTAAAATTTAGAAATCAAAGTCGACTCATCCTCCTCCTTGCCAGGCCACCCCTCCACCTCCCCATCGAGACGCTCCATTTTCGGGTTTTTGTCGGTAGTGGGTGGTGGGTCGATCAAGGTACGTTGTAGTCGTTGTTTTGTCTGCCCCGCCATGTCGGTCATTTTTCGTTGTTGTTTTGTCCTCGGGTTCTTAAAATAATTAGTTATCAGGTGTTGGATGGGTTGATTTTATCAATTTTATGGGGTTGATGTTTATCCATAACAATTGGTGAATGACTTTTATTTGATTTCAACCATGTTTGAGATTTGTGTGGCTGTTGAATTGTGATTTGTGTAGAGTAATTCATCTATTTGTGTGGTTGTTGAATCGAACCTAATTTTGAGAGATTCGATATTGTTGATGAGTTTGGATGATTGGTAATGAAGTTGACTAGATTTTGATAACGATTGGTGGAATTGGTGTTCGTAATCTCTTGAAATTTTATAGCTTATGTAGTAGGTTTCTTGAAGCTCATATTTCATTAATGTTTCCAAGTATGTGAGAATGGACATTGGATGGAAGTACAATTACTTGAAGGATCCAAAGATTTGAATGTGTTCACATGTAACTTTTGCGGATACGTGAAAAAGGCGATATTCGTCAGGCCAAACAACACCAAATAAGATCATTTAGAAATGCAAGAGTAGCAAATGTTCTTAAGATGTGAAGGATGAATTATGTAGCAAGATGGACAAAGCAAAACTAGTATGGATTGAAGCAATTGGTACTACTAAATCCTTTCCATCCCATATGCATGATATTGGTGATGATGTCAAGATAGAAGAAGGTGGTTCTTGTCTTTATTCGAAAAGAGGCACGATATCGTGTGGGAAAGTAAATCAGAACAAAAGTAAGGAAGAAAAGCCAATGTATTCGTAATGGAGAAGGGGAAGATGAGATAGTAGAGTGTGGTTGATGCATGTGATAAAGAAGCGAGAAACATGACCATTCATTGCCATTCATTGCAAAATAGTTCTATCAGGATGGCATTCCTTTTAACGCCATGAGGTCGTTGAGCTTCGGGAAGATGGTGGAAGATTTAAGAAGACATGACCATCACTTGAAGCCGTCGAGCTACCATGTGATGTGAGTTACACTTCTCAACAAAGAGGTTGCACACACTAAAGACTCGATGAAAGACCGCGTTAATAGTTGGTCCAGATATGATTTTTCAATAATATCTGATGGATGGACAGACAAAAGAGGTAGATCTTTGATCAATCTATTGATGAATTCATCTGATGGTAGCATGTTCATCAGATCTCGATGCTTCGTCATATTTGAATTGTTAGAAACTTTCGTGTGGAGAGTAATGTGGTACAAGTCGTTACCGACAATGAATGCTGGTAAGTCACATTTAAGTTTTAAAGTATTGTTTAGTAATGGATTTTACCTATGGCTAAAGCATATTCATTTTGCAATGATAGGAAAGTTACTTCAGACGAAGAGAAAACATTTATTCTAGACTCATTGTGCATCACATTGTGTTGACTTGATGTTGGAAGACATCGAAAAATTCCACAAGTGAAGAGAACGATTGAGCAAGCCATGAGATTTATATATTATCATGACAGTGTCTTAAATACCATGAGATCCTCCATAGAGAAGAAGGAATTTATCTGGCATGGCATCACTAGGTTTGCAAGAGTTTTCTCAAGTTACAAAGGCTTCATCTGTTGAAAAGTAACTTGAGAAAGATGTTTGGATCACAAGAATGGGATGATAACAAGTTGTCAAAGATGGCGAAACAAAAAAGGGCATATACGACTATGTTGCAAACGACATTTTGGAATAGTGTGTTGTATGCACTTAAGGTGATGTGCTCGCTGGTAGATAATGAGAAGATAATGAGAGAAGCCAGCTATGGGGCAATGGACAGAGCCAAATAGACTATTAAAAAGTATTTTAATGAAAAAAAAAGACAACAATGAGGATATCTTCAAGATCACTTATAAGAGGTGGAACTGTCACCTTCACCATCCATTGCATGCAGTGTGACATGCCTTGAATCATGCTTACTACGAACCAAATTCCTCTCATCTAGACAATGGAGAGATTACTAGAGGATTGTTTGCTTGTATAAATAGATTGGTTCCTTCTCTAGAGGTTAAAAACAACATCATTGGTGAATTGACATATTATATGAGATGCGATGGAAGTTTTGGAACACCAATTGCCACCGGGGCAAGCACTCAACAATCAACGTTACGTTCTTCTTAGCTATTTCAATCGATATGTTTGTGTTATTGTTTTTTGACGAAACTTCAACATACAATCCATTTCACTGATAGCGGAGTGATGGATTTTATTTGGTGGTAATACCCCTAATCTTCAATGATTTGTCATTCGAATTTTAAGCTTGACATTAGCGTAACTGGATGTGAACATAATTAGAATACATTTGAGAATGTAAATCACTTATTATACTAATCATACCATTAAAATGAAAGTTTTTTATTTGTTATTATAAGCTTTTTGACATTCCTTATATCCTCATGCAAATCCATACAAAGGAGAGGAACTGATTACTTGACCTTGTCTATGTCAAATTCAAACAGAAGTTGAAAAGGCAAGTTAGGATGCTGGAGATGCGATTGATTCTCTTTGTATGGATAGTATTTATTATCGTAATGAATGGCTAGTTGGTAAGATAGAAGAAGATGCAGGTGCTGACTTAGTTTTCAGTGACATGGGTTGAAGTTGAGAGAGCACCGGCTGTTGATGAAGTTTTGAGGACGGCCAGGGGTTCAACTAGTTTGAAGTCGTTTGATGATGATGAAGCCCATGTCGAAGTTGATAAAGAGATTGAGGAGAATGTGGATGGAGATCCTGGTTATGATGATTGCGCTTATGTTGACTAAACTCATGATAACGAAGTAGTGTTTAATTATTAGTTGGTTATCTTTTGATGCAATTATGTTATGGATTGGTAGAACTCTTTTGAACATGGATATAGATTTAATGGAATTTGAATTTTTACTGAGTAACTTATTAGTATTACAAAGCATATATATTACATATTTTTCTTTATTTGTGTCTTAATCACTGAAATATGTACTTTGAAATTATACATTAAATTTATTCGAAAGGATCTCGGAGAACCTACAAAGCATCTTTCAAAAAATTGAGTGTCGTCCTTACGAGGACACCCAAGTGGCGTAAGGTGGGTGGTGGGTGTTTGGAACCTTGTCATGATCCCTGGTTCGAACCCCATCACGCACAATCCACTTGAAAAATTAAGGTTGGTCTCCTGGGTGATGGCTAATAAAGCCCAGGAGCCGCCCACCTGCTGAGCCTTTGGGCCTCAACTGAAATTGGACCGACAGGGGAGCAGGCCTCAAGTCGGGCCCAGAGGGGATGTAGTGGGGCTAGGCCTGGGGTTCGCAGGCTTGTAAAGAGCCTTCGAGCCTCGTGAGAGGGCTCATAAAAAGTAAGTCCACCACGAACCCCGCTGATATAAAAAAAAATTGAGTGTCTATGGATCCAATCAACGAGTTACAGTCATTCATAAGAGTTTCTATTGTAAGATACGAACATTAACTCTTCATTGAGACAATTTCTGTCCGCCAGTTTTTTTGCTTTCCAACTTTTTTTTTCATTTTTATTCATTGGCCAAACAACAATGGCCGTGAGTTCTTCATTTTCCAATGAATGAAAGTGTGATTTACGGGCATTGCTTGTGTTTTTTACTTTCACAACTAGGTCTCAAATTCCCACGCTCCGACGAGCGTTTTGACGGCCTGTGTTCTCGAATGTGTGTGCAAAAAGGTTGCCATTGGTAACAAACAAAACTTAGGTACACCATGCTCCATACATCAACAAATTTACATGTCATTGTGACTTAGGCAAAAGATATAGATGGGGTGTTGACATGCGACTAACGTGTAGGTTATCTTGGGCCAATCTTGGGCCTAATTCTGACAAAGCCCATAAAAGCCGATAGCCAAGTTAAACACATCAGGCCTGCACCCGTAGTCTACATAGACTACGTGGCAGAGGAAGTCTATAGGAGCAGAGTAGTAATATTGTAATCAAGGGAAGTCTACAGGCTTGCGCCTGCAAGAGACACGTGTCAAAGGGAAACGTTTCTACAGCCCCGAGATAGATGAGACTTGCTACCCACGCATATATCAACACGCGTCTTAAAAGGCAACCAATTAAACCCGAAATCAGAGGAGTTTACGACACGATCAAATAAGTGGAAATCAGTTAGCTCCGAGATTCTTGGGGTGAGTTGAGTCTGGAAGATCTTCAGAAGGTCGTAACAGACCGGGTATAAAAGGGAGAAGATCTTCCTCAGAGAAAATCACGATCAACTCAGCCAACAGAAGCTTATCTTGCTCGTCACCCCTTAGCGTAGTTGTTAGGATTCCCCGACCTAGGCGAAACCCTTAAGGTTTCATTGGTCTTCACTTCCACCATCAGAGTGAGCAACCGTAGCTCTGGTAACAACCCTCCGCCTTCACTTCCACCATCAGAGTGAGCAACCGTAACTCTGGTAACAGCCCTCCACCTTCGACCCCAACGCCAGGATGAGCCACCGTAGTCCCGATACACATCTCCGCCTTCGACGCCGCCGCCAGGGTGAACCACTGCAGCCTTGGCATTCGCGTCCGCCCCAACACCCGACTGTACCCAACCCACCAAGTCCAGCAGCTAAGTCCTGCCGCCCGAGGAGCGCAAGTCTGCAGCGTTCCACCATCATATCCACGACGATGCTCCAAGTCTAGGGAGCATTGTAGCCAGTCTACATCTTTACCACCGTCCTTATTTTTTACTTTTATGGCTGTAAGCATTCTTTACTTCTTGTAAAAACTGTTTGTATTCAATCAAATTCTTCAATTACTTACTGGTGACCACATCTACAAATCCCTGTTAGTCTTACTGCCAAATATTTCCGATGTGATCCGTTTCCTACGCGAACACGTTTTTGGCGACCACAGTGGGAGACGTGAAACTAAGTTTTTCAGATGGCAAAAAACACCAGGAGCGGAGTTACTCGTGATCCTCCTCCTCCTCCATTAGATGGAGATGAACAACATCCACCAGCAGACTTAAATGTCGAGAACACGGCTCTAAGAAGCCAAGAAACCGGGAATCAATCCGATTTCGGAGGTCATACTCCTTCTGAGTTCATTTCCATGATTGAATTCCATAAAGAACTCAATGATCTAATGGACAGACATATCACTGGGTTGCAAAACAACATGGCTCAGATTTTGGAGCAGCTTAGCGCTTTGAGTAGGCCAAGTGCTACGACAAAACCAAGTACCCCCGTAGACAGGGAAAATTCATCATGGGAGACACTCGGCGCGTAGAGAGACGCAATGTATCGTTTCAGGGAAATAAGCCTCGGGGTGGTACTAACGCACGCGTTACGAAGGTCGGTAGTAGGGACCGAATGTCCCCATCAAGGCCTACGACTTCCCGATCTCCTACCTGGAGAGCAAATATGGTGTACGCGGTGAATCCTGTAGATGATGAGGTAGAGGTTCAGGACGAGACGAACAGGTATGCGAGTGCCATACCCCCTCGTCAACCAGGTAAAGAACCTGTTGAGGCGATTCCTCCAGGAGAACCTCCCATAGTGGGAAATTTACCACGGGCAGAGAGCTTCTACACGAATGTCTTAGTAAACATACAGCCACCTCGAGTAACCCCGAGGGTGCCGTATCCCCCAGAGAAGGTAGGACAGGGATATATCTGAGAGTAGTTTGACCCCGTTCCTCCACCACCACCAAGTCTGAGGGAGATAATCGCTCAAGCTCTAGAGCAGATGGTATTTGGGGCAGTCAGGCAAGATGACCTGGTTTATAAAGGAGTCTTTACCCTGCCTATATTGACAAGGAATATCCTCTTTCCAGGGGGTACAGAGTCCCTGACATTACCTGTTTTTCAGGGGAAGATGAGATGATGCCCGTAGAGCACATAGCCCGGTTCACTCATCAGGCAGGGAACGCTGCACCAATTTGGAAGCTAAAGCTCTTTCTGAACTCCCTCACACGAGTTGCCTTTACATGGTATGCAAGTCTACCTTCGGGATCAGTCACATCATGGGCAGAGATGCAGTATTCCTTTATGAAGGCATTCGCACGTTTAGACACGCCCATGTCAATATTCGAGGTGATGCGACTTAAGCAAACTGCCGGAGAACATCCAGGACAGTTCCTCATACGCTTGCGCAAGGCACTACTGCGTTGTAGACCTGCGATTCCCGAAAGGAATCAGCTGATGTTCTCGTTAAGCGCGTTGTCTATGCCTTTCAAGAAAAAGCTGCAAGGAGAAAGGTTTAATGACCTGTATGACTTGGCCAGAAGGGCGACAGAGTACCATCAGTTGCTGATGGAAGAGGCGCAGTCTAAGCATGCTTTTTAGCTCAAAACCCTTGAGGTAGAGATGGTCGAATTCGTGAAAGGCGAAGCAACGGTTTGTGAGCATCTGGCAAGGAAAAACTCAAAAGCTAAAGCATCCCCAAAGTCCGACGAAGAAAGAAAGTATTCTTTCGACGTAGACAAGGCAGATGCGATCTTCGATTGGCTCATCCAACGAAAGCGCATCAAACTTAAACTTGGCCATAGAGTTCCCTAGACAGAGAGGGAAAAAACTAGAAATTATTGCAAATGGAATGGGTCGTTTACACACACTACCAGAGACTGTCTGTCATTCAGGAATATAATCCAGGACCTTATAGAGAGTCCAAGGAATTATGTTTCCCTGAAGTCGGCGAAGTCACCATGGTCGATGATAGGCCTTTTGATGATGAAGTAGCTATTCATATGTTACCGAAGTAGACATCAACTTCATCAAAACTAATATGGATCATCATTCACTGCAAGACATAAAGATCCCTGGGGAGACTTTAGTGGCGAATGCCCTTTTTCGTCGACTGGCTGATAAAGGTGTAGTTACTTGTCCAGTCAATGAGGTTGCGCCCAACCTTTGCTGCTAGCATATGGATGATACGCACACCACCGATCGATGCAATACTTTCAGGAAGTATCTCCAGAACAATCAGGGGGATACTTGGTATGATCTGACCCCACTTGAGGAGGTAGCAATGAGGCTAGTGCCCTCAAGCTCGCGAAGCGCCTCCAACAGTTCACAAAGGGGATTCAAAAGCCCTCCAAGCGCAGAGCGCAGGCCGGCAAACTGGGGAGGAAGAGGTGGCCCACATGGTCGAGGCCGAGCACCTGAGTAGCAGCCCCGCGCGCCCGAACGTCCTAGGCGACACCTGGAGTTTAATGACTCCTCGTCCCAGCAAGGTGCCAAGTCGGACAAGAAAGGCTTGGCCATTCTGATGAATCTCGCCCTGGAAGCACAGAAGCAGATAATCCTAATGGAGCCCAACGGCCCGAGCGACCGCAAGAGAGGGCGAATAAGCCGAGACATGGAATGCCTAGGGTAGACATCCAGGAGGTCCGAACAGGCCCATCGATAGCACAGTTCTTGGAGGCAAAGATGCTCTGCTAGAAATGCAAGCTCATAGCTGAAAACAAGATCCTGATCACTCAGCTCTCCACTTCATGCTGCGTCGACTACTTCCTCAAGCTTGTAGACTTGTCCTCAAAAGGGGAAATTGTGGTCAAACCCGCGCGCCCTACAGCTACAGGTACTTGTGAAACTTTACTCGGAATCGCAGCAAGTTCCCATGCGAACGGTAGTGGGATACGACCCATTTGTTGGCAACTATGTTGAGGTACGTCGAATTCTCCTTGGTTCTAAGAAATCAAGGGTGATTAAAGCAGTTAACCCTTCGAAATATTGGCAGAAGGCAGTGGGCAAGACCATTTTGCCACCGAGGGCGCGCAAGAGGAGGGACAGAAGTCTAAGTCACGTCACCAAAAGGCCCAGGTCTACCCTCTCAGGAGCAGCCCCCACCGGCTAGAGCGCCTGCGAACGGAGAAAACGCTGAGGCCGAGCGCGCTGAGTCTACGGACCATTCAGAAGAGCCTGGCTCAAGCTTTGATTATATACCCCACTCCAGAGCGAGATCCCAAGTGATGTCGATGGAGAGATGAGGCCAGTCGTGAGCTGTAATGCCCTTACCCTGCCTGTAGACTTCGCTTGTAAGCGAGACACAGGGACCCTAGGAGGTAAAGTGCTTCTCACTTGTTTTTCCGTTTACCCAGCGGGTTTTCCATTAAATTGGTAGGAAAAGCCATCTAACAGCATGAAACAACACATGCATTCATTATACATTACCGTTACCTTTGATGGTACAATAGTAAGTTGAGTCCTTGTAGACAACGGAGCCACTATAAATGTGCTCCCTCTCTCTAGGTTTAAAATGCTTGGATATAAGCCTCGCGACTTGGTTAAAATCAGTGTCGCAGTAAGTGGGTTTAATGGCAGGAAATCCGAATGCCTACGGGTTTTCTCGGTGCACCTTGAGGTGGGTCACCAGGAAAGGGAAACCGCCTACTTCGTGATAGACATAATTCCCACTTTTAATGCGCTGTTGGGCCGCGACTGGCTCCATAAAGCTGCAGCTATTCCTTCTACTTTGCATAGAGAGTTGATGCTTTGGGTTGACCCTGAGAATGAAATTATCAAGGCCGATGAATATTCGTATTGTGACAAGGGTATCTTGCATGCAGAGACGAGAAAGACGGTCAAGGACCTTACACTGCACCAGCGCTATAAGCTTGGCAACCCTACTGTAGGACTCCTTGGCGAGCCATCCGAAAAGTTCGATTACATTGTAGACTACGGGACATTGCACCCCAAGCCGGATACAGGGCCGATCGTTCCAACTGGATGGGGAGATGAGCTGTCCGCCCAAGACATAGATAAGGGTCTCCAAGAGGTTAACTCGGAGGAAAACCCTGTGGCGACTGACAAGGCCAAAGAAGAAGGAGTAGCGAAAGACCAGCACAATGGTGCTACGGAGTTGGAGCCCGATAGACTCCTCAAGGAAGGGACCTATGGACCAGAATGAAAGAGTAACCGAAGCAGTCGCCGATGTCCTTCAACGGCTTCAAATCTACCAAGGAAATCGCTGCTGTAGACAGCCTGTCTCTTGGTTTTCAATAAACTCAGGAGCGCTTAGAGCGCCTAATGCTTGTAATAAGCCTGTGTCTATCGACTTAGGCGGTTCAGAGGAACGTGAGTCTTTGATGACACCATGCGACCCATTGGTCAGCATTAACCTAGGAAGCGAGTCCTCTCCTAGAGTTCTTTTCATTAGTTCTTCTGTAAATAAAGAATTTTTGATGCGATTAGAGGAGTACTTGAGGAATTCAAAGATTGTTTCGCCTGGGATTACACTGAGATGCCAGGGTTGGACCGTAGACTTGTAGAACACATCCTTCCTATTAAAAAGGATTTTAAACCGGTGCAGCAAGCACCTAGGCACATGACTACTGAAGTTACACAGTTAGTCTTTGAAGAAGTTAAAAAACTTTTTCGAGCAGGTTATATTAGGACATCGCGCTATACAGAATGGATCTCTAGTATCGTGCCCGTCCTTAAAAAGAATGGTAAGATCAGAGTCTGTATAGACTTTAGAGATCTTAATCGCACCACCCCAAAAGATGAATATCCTATGACAATCGCAGACGATCTTGTAGGTAAGACAGCAGGGCATCAGATTATGTCCTTTATGGATGTACAACCAAATCTTCATCGTAGAGGACGATATATACAAAACAGCATTCAGATGCCCCTTAGAGATATTCGAGTGGGTAGTAATGCCATTCGGGTTAAAGAATGCTGGTGCTACTTATCAGCGAGCAATGAACACTATATTTGATGCCTCCCTTGGCAAAACAGTAGAAGTCTACATTGATGATATAGTCGTTAAGTCGACGACAGGAAAACCTTAGTCTTAGTCTACGCTCTCAGTAGTACGTCCAAGTTAAACAAAAAAGAAAAACAGAGGAACAAAAGAGAGAACAAGAGGATGCTCTAAGTAAAGTCTACTTTTGTTGTTTCTCGAACTTGGTTAGTCCTTCGACTGCTGCATCGTAGACTTAGCTGGCTGCACTTCTTGTCTCCTTCTGCCTGCTCGCTATAAGAGTTAGGCAGGAATAGATCAGCCCAGGAATGCTTGTGGCTAGACGTACTCGGCAGCAACCTATGGATTCCTAAGAAGCTGATGGAGGCAGAGCAACTGGTTAATACCTCCGGTCTGTCTTACTTAGTCTCCGCTCCCTTTTCCGTGAAGACTGGCAGAGGTAAGTAAGCTTGTGAATACTTACGGTCTGTCTCACTTGGCCAAGAGAAAAACCCCAGGCCCGGACATAGCCAGCTTTCTACCTGGTGAGGTCAGTTTGCTGTAATGTCCGATGATGGAGATGATGAATCCCTAGGATCTTCGTTTGCTCCAGAAACAGATCTGAGCCATCTGCAACAATACTTGGCTGACCAACCGACCTTCCGAGGTTGTCCAGCCGTTGGATTATGCAGGGAGGCCACATCTCGCAGGAGGGTACACTGTGGTTGGACGATCATTCTTTGCCATGAAATGTGGTGAACAGGGGGAAATCAATCATAGTGTATACTTCCAAGGGTACGGTGTCGTACGGTTGTTTGGCTCCAGACAGTTGGGAGTTGCTATCCTCGCACTTTAGAGTTTGTTCTAGGCAGTTCGCTTTTCAATGGAAAAGGGTAAGGAGAACTTCTTGTCTTTAAAAGATCCATAAAGGTAGAAAGGAATGGAGCTTTTCTAGGGAGGCTACATCAAGAGGCAAAGATTGATGGAGAACTAAAGATTTACAAGGAACACCATGAAAAAGAGAAGTGAGGAATTTTCGGGGCACTCGGGTGGACATTTAAAGAACGGCCCGAGGAAGAATGATAACGAGTTTGAAAGTCCCGAGGAAGGAAGATGAAAAGCTTTCCTCTCGGGAAGGGAAAGAAGATTGTCTGTAACGATGGGAAGGTGAAAAGTTTTCTTCTGCAGAGAATATCTTCTCGCAGAAAGAATATCTTTTCTTATAGAGAATCAAATATTTTGTTTACTGAAGCGCGCAACGTCAGAAGTGCTCATGCGACAGAAGTCCCCTCAGCAAAAAAGGGGGGCTTATGTTGACATGCAACTAACGTGCAGGTTATCTTGGGCCAATCTTGGGCCTAATTCTGACAAAGCCCATCAGGCCTGCGCCCGCAGTCTACATAGACTACATGGCAGTGGAAGTCTACAGGAGCATAGCAGTAACCTCATAATCAAGGGAAGTCTACAGGCCTGCGCCTGCAAGAGACACGTGTCAAAGGGAAACGTTTCTACAGCCCCGAGATAGATGGGAGTTGCTACCTACGCATATATTAACACATGTATTAAAAGACAACCAATTAAACCCAAAGTCAGAGGAGTTTACGACCCACAATCAAATAAGTGGAAATCAGTTAGCTTCGAGATTCTTGGGGTGAGTTGAGTCTGGAAGATCTTCAGAAGGTCGTAACAGACCGGGTATAAAAGGGAGAAGATCTTCCTCAGAGAAAATCACGATCAACTCAGCCAACAGAAGCTTATCTTGCTCGTCACCCCTTAGCGTAGTTGTTAGGATTCCCCGACCTGGGCGAAACCCTTAAGGTTTCATTGGTCTTCACTTCCACCATTAGAGTGACCAACCGTAGCTCTGGTAACAACCCTCCGCCTTCACTTCCACCATCAGAGTGAGCAACCGTAACTCTGGTAATAGCCCTCCGCCTTCGACCCCAACGCCAGGCCGAGCCACCGTAGTCCCGATACACATCTCCGCCTTCGACGCCGCCGCCAGGGTGAACCACTGCAGCCTTGGCATTCGCGTCCGCCCCAGCACCCGACCGTACCCAATCCACCAATTCCAGCAGCTAAGTCCTGCCACCCGAGGATTGCACGTCTGCAGCATTCCACCTACGGAGCACTATAGCCAGTCTACATCTTTACCACCGTCCTTATTTTTTACTTTTATGGCTGTAAGCATTCTTTACTTCTTGTAAAAACTGTTTACATTCAATCAAATTCTTCAATTACTTATTGGCGACCACATCTACAAAGTCCTTGTGAGTCTTATTGCCAAATATTTCCGACGTGATCCGTTTTCTACGCGAACATAGGGCCAACTTAATGTTCGACCATTACACTTTTCAATTAAATCAGCACCAATTCTCCCTTTTATTATTATTATCTGTGATTCGTTGCCACATCAACGAAATATCTCACTAAGATGATACAAATTAATAAGTGAAAGATAAACGTTACTTACTCCATATCTTAAGAAAAACAAAAAGAAAGAAAGAAGGGAAAGTTGTAAATAAGACGCCTTGGTATAAGATTATCTTTTGACTTACTCCGATATTCAACTATTATCAATTGTGATGATCATGAAGATTATTGTACTCGTAAGTATCTATATATGTGTTACATTCCCCGAACCAAACACAGCCTAAAAAAGCAAAATACATGTGCAATTTTGAAAGTTTATTAGTGATGAAATTAAGATTTCTTTTAGGCAAAATATCAATTTAATGCCTCATGTTTGAGCCAATTTTTTGTTTTGTCATTAACTTAGTTTGTTATATAATTTTGTCTCCAACTTTTATTTTTATTTTGATTTTGACCAATCTTGAATTTTATCGTGCTTAATTCAAACATACCTTGATAGACAATTTTCATTTATCGACTAAAAAGAAAAAAAATTAAAAAATAGGAAATAATATTGAAACCTTTCATTTATTTTTTTATTATAAAATTTTGATGGATAAATCAAGTGAATTGGAAGCCGAAGTTAACGATAGTTGCTGATGTTGTCAAAAAATATGAAAAATCGATGATGTCGGAAGATGTTCTATTAAGGGACTACTACTACGGATAAAGTGTATTATGAGACAAATGAATGAGATGTCGAAACTCCAGTATTATAGGACACAAGTTAGACTATATTAAGGCCTTTTTTGGCTTTCGCTAGAAGAAATTCATGATTGGTCAAAATTAAAATAAAAACAGAAGTTGGTGAAAAAATTATATAATAAACTAAGTTAATGATAAAACAAAACGTTGGCTCAAAGTTGAGGCCATAAACGTATAATTTTTCTTTTTTTTTTTAATACGGAAAGTGCCACCAGGTATTGTATTCAATGATAAGAAATGCCTAGAAATGGAGAAGTACCGGATATTATATTATTATTATTATTTATTGAATTATTACACTCCACATGTTCGTATCCCCTCATTCTAATTCCCCTACAGCGAAGACTTCCCTTCCTCCATTTTCCCATGGCTTCCCAATTCGCCACCTGCACTCTCAGCTCGGGGCCACCCCTCGACCCTCCTACATGTTCCTTTTTTATCCCAACCGCTGCCAAGGTTGATTTCCCAGATACCCGATTGGCTTTAGTTTGAGTTTCGATATCTGGGTATGCCGCAGATGATGCTAATGGTTGTTCTTTATGTCAGTTCATTCTCAAACCGAGTTTCCCCGCAAATAGCTGCGAGGTTGCCAGGAGGGCTAAGCTCAGATACACGGGAAGGTCGGTGTCTGGAAATCGTGCATCGACCTTTGGATTGGATACTCCGTTCCCTGCTGACTACGACATGTTGATTGAGCAAGTTAAGGGCTCAAATTCTTCGCTGCTGCATGTTTTTTGTTAGTGTGCTCATGTGTGATTCTGTTGCTGAAATTTTCGGAGACCATTCTTCGTGAGTCGCGTAGATTTTTACCCGTTATTATGGGGAATCATGCTTGAATTTGATCAACCGGTTAGGAACTGGCTCATGTTCTGCTCGATCCTTCAGAAGCAGCCGCTTTGTCTTTGTTTAGCCACAAGCCTGTGCAGAAATGACCGACCATCCTCAGAGTTTTGTCTGTCTTCTTCTTGTTGCTGGAATTTATGCTTTCTAGTTTTCCGGGTTGTGATCAGAGCGCAAACATGACGAAATGTTTCTTGGTGTATGGTCTCGAAGTCTTGACTGTTAACTCCCGATGGCAGGCGAAGACGGCAACGGAATTGGCGATGCGGGACGATAAGAAGCTGATGGTGACTCCCATTTCATTTCCTGAATATTGATTCGTCATGGGCAGTACTCGAAGAGCTGATCTTACCAGGTTGATTTTTTTTATTTATCCAGGAGATTGAGTTCCCGACATCCGGACTTGGTTCTGTCCCAGGTGCTCCTCAGATCAGCTATCTCGCCTTCATTAGCATCTAGGATGTCCTGAAAGCTAGTATTGTTTTCCTAAGTGGCCTATTAGGCGACGGCGAAGGAGGAATAGAAATGACAGGAAGTATGCAGTTGATTCGTGAATTCTGCAATGAATTAGTTGAGCCGAAGAACGCCAGACGTACCAGGATTGTAAGTCGGGATGCAGATTACTGATACGACTTGCAGTTTTAGTCGCTTTAGCATGTTGTGATGGTTTTGGCTTTTGAACTTTCAGTTCTTTCCTGAGGCAAATGAAGTTGAATTGGCTCGTAAAACGACCTTCGAGGGAGCTCCCTTCAGGTTGGACTACCTCACCAAGCCTTCATTCTTCGAAGATTTCGGATTCTCAACCAAGGTGAAAATGGCTGACCGGGTCAAGCCAGAGGATGATATGTTTGTGGTAGCATATCCCTATTTCAATGTCTCTGGTAACTCCAAGCGCTTCTCTTCCTGTCATCCATGTTGTCTCAAGTAAGTTTTTGTGGTGGAATTTAACGTCACGAATCCAGAGATGCTGGTGGTGGATGAGCTCTATAGAGAAGCAGTCGAGGGTAATGACAGGCGGCTGATCATTTTCAATGGTGAACTAGACCGGATAAGATCAGGATGTATCCTTCTCAGCAGCCTTTGTCCTGCATTTTCTCAAACTCACTAGGCAAATACAACCATCCCATTATATGAAACCATTCCTTAAATCACTCGTTTTCAAGACTATCCGCCGTTTTTCTATACGAAGCTAGCAGCACTGACGAAGACCTTGTTCCCAAAGATGGAGACAGTATACTACATCCACAACTTCAAGGGATCCAGGGGAGGCACTCTCTTCAGGTATGTCCATTTCTGCCGAATCCGATTCCCCCATCTCGTGTTCTTCCCATGTGTTTCCGACACAGTTTTCTCGCGGATCAGGTGCTACCCAGGACCCTGGAAGGTGCTGAGGAAGGTAGGAAGCAAGTACGTGAGGATGCACCAGCAGGAACAAATGCCGTCCCTCAAGGAAGTCGCCTTAGACATCCTGCCATCTGCATCACATTCATTCTAAGACTGATATAAAAAACAAGCATATCATTTCGTGCCTGCCAGTCTTAATCAAAGAACAGACTAGATAATTCTTCGCCGAACAATCATCAGTGGACTCGAAGAAAACGAAAGTAGAAGTAGAAATGCAAGATGTAGAACATGTTTTCAGGAAAATATCTGAAAGTTTGTCTTGTCTAGTCCCTAATTGCCAGTAAACACACTGCACTGGCCTGGGTGCACCATAACAGACCCCAACATCTGGCCATCCTACAACCATGTGATGTGCCGGAGTGTCACGTTCCGGGCTCCCGATAAGCTTGAGATCGGATTCCAGTTCACATAGCCGATCGAATATCCGGGATGCACAGGGAAATAAATCTATCCAGTTTAAAGTGTAGTTATGGACAAAGTAAGTATCATGAACATTATTCATCTCTCTCTAACAATTAAGTTTCTCTATTCCTAAACAATAATCGCATAATCACCATTTTTATTTATTTATTTATTTATAATTAGGTTTACTCTGCTTTGGAAGGATATAAAGCGAACGGTTTGATAGACTAACAACAGTAGTTGCGGGAGAAACGGGTAAGATATTAGAGTTATGTTTCAAAATAGTATTTGGCGCGAAAAAATTTAGTAAATAATTTTAAAATTTTGAAAATAATATTCAGGGAGGTCGGACTTAAAAAAAATAACCGAAAGGAAGTCACATTTTATATAATTCCGATTTTCAAAAAATAAAAAGGGAGGTGAGACTTAAGTCGGACTTTCTTAAGCGTTTTTTTAGAAGTCTGTTCGACATCCAAAGTTGAACTTATAAAGTCGGTCTTTGGAGCATTATTTTTGAAATTTTGAAACTAGTTAACTTATTTTTTTAAAATTTTTTTTGGCAAAATGTCGATATTTGGCCCAATCAATTTGTCAACTTTACATATAGGCATATCGTTTCAAAAGTTTTTAATTTGACCTTATTTCGATTTTACTTTTCAATTTGGCCATATTCGTAACGGCATTTGCGATTTCGCCGTTAGCGTTAATACGTGTCATTTGTTTTTCCTACGTGGCAATGATAATAAAATAAATCAAGGGCAAGATATCGATATTTGGCCTAATGAATTTGTCAACTTTACATTTTAGCCTAACGTTTTAAAAGTTTTCAATTTAGCCTTTAATCAATTTTAATTCGATGAGGAATTCGAGGAACAGGAACCAAAAACCCATAAAAGCAGGAGTCTACCTTCCCTTGTTCCGTGAGGGAAACCAAGTCATTAGTAGAATAAGAGCCCGTGGATCAATCATTCAGTACTTGATGGATACCCTTTGCCTCTAGTCGGCGTAGGGATCAATCAAGGGATCCCACCTTGACGTTTGGGTTTTAATGCCGCTGGAATCAGCTTCAAGGTAAGTTTTCGAAGATCGGGCTTCCACATACATGGACTTGAGGTTCGAAAAACCGATCTAACATTTTTATAGGTTGTTAAGATGAAGAGTTCCCCCTGTCGAAATGATGAAGCGCGAGATAGGCTCATTTAGCTGATTGGTCATAGGCAACAAGCTTCTTGCTTCCCCGTCGATGTTCCATTACTGGGTCTTTGATTCATGTTCCTCGAATTAAATTTGATTTAAGGCCAAATTGAAAACTTTTAAAACGTTAGGCCAAAACGCAAAGTTGGTAAATTCATTGGGCCAAATATCGATATTTTACCTTTGATTTATTTCATTATCATTACCACGTAGAAAAAACAACTGACACGTATTAACGCCGTTACGAATAGGGCCAAATTGAAAAGTAAAATTGAAATAAGGCCAAATTGAAAACTTTTGAAACGATATTCCTTGACAAATTAATTGGGCCAAATATCGATATTTTGCCTTTTTTTTCAAATGTTAAAATGTTACAAAGCCCTAAGACATTACACAAGACAAATATAATTTTAAGTACAATGGTTCTCGCCTTGTTAAAGAGAAAGATATAAAAGAAAAAAAAAAGCTAGTAAAATATTTGTTTATGACCTTGGTTATCTTTTATTCTTGACGATAATTTCAATTTTTTTCATTTTTGAACAAATTTAAAGGTATCGTTTTGTTTATGTGGCGCGTGTCCTACATGGCCTAACTGAAGTTTTATTTCCAAAAATTTCCCCTTATATATAAAAGGAAGTATATTTTGATAAGAAGATAAAGAGAAGCGTAAAACACGACAATGATATTTTAATGCAATTCGACATTGAAATATGTCTGGGACATAAAAAGTCACGGGGAGTTCTATGGGGTCAAATCGTGGAGTTCGAAGAAACATGCGATCTCACCTATCTTCCCGTGAGGCTGAATATGTCGCGATAACGGCATGCGCTTGTCTCGCAATCTGGCTAAGGATAATGTTGAAGGAAATAGACTTGTCAGAGAGTGAAGCGACCACAATTTTTGTTGACAACAAATCAGCTCAAGACATCCTGTTTTTAATTATCGAAGTAAGCACATCGATACTCGCTATCACTTCATCTGAGAATATGTTAGGAAGAAGGAGATCAAACTTGAATATGTGATATCTGCCGATCAAGTTGCGGATGTTTTTACGAAGCCTCTTGAAGTGGATGTTTTCAGCAATATGAGAAGCCTCCTTGGAGTCATGAAGAAAATCAATTTTAAGGGGAGTGTTGAAAATAAAATTGATTATGTTTGGGAAGTCCAAAAGTCGGAATGCCAAGAGTCATATGGGGAAGTCCAAAAGTCAGAAGTCTAAGAGTTATTTGAAGAGGCGAAGCTTTTAGGCGAAGCGATGTTGTTCGGCGAAACGACGCTGCCAGGCGAAGGAAGCTGAAGCGACAATCGGAAGTCTAAATGTCCTTTCTCCTTTTATGTATAAATATCCTAGTTGTATGAAAAGAAAAACAAAGCGAGTCTTCCCCCTTAAAATTTTTCAATTTGTCTCATCAAGTTAGAGTGTGTGTGTTTGTTGCTTTGCCCGCACAGCGAGAGCCCATCAACACTTCCAACAAGGATACCCTCGTTATCAAATCGGTAACTGATAACGTAACGCCACTCCTCATCAATGGAAGTTACTTTTCGGAAGTGCCTGCAGAAGTCACCTTAGGTAATGGTAAGAGAAACGATCCGCCAGTTGATGCTACTGGTGTTAAGTTGTATCCAAAAGTAGATCGGGAGATTATCCACTCGAACGATGTTTCACCAGGTGACTAAGATAGATCCATCATCAAACTAGGGATCTGGAAAGGATATCCATCCCAGTTTTTCCTCGTTCAAATAACTAACTGATTGCACACGAACAAGTTTCCCCTGATGAAGTGCTGCATGACGTCAGGTCGGAAATATAGAGAAATGACAGAATCTGTAAACCAGTAACACTTACAGAAGGATTTTCACTTGGGAAAGAATTTACAACGTACATGATCCGATCTTGTCTCTTATCTAGATAAAGAAACATTACAAACGCCTTAAACAACTATCAACAACCACTAACAACAACACTTGACATGTTTAAAAAAAAAAGTAAATTACACATAAGGTGCCTAAAAAAAGTAAAACAGTAGAAGATAAAGTGTCCAGGATGCTGGACGGTCGTAGACTTGAGTGCTGGAGCGAACCTAGAAGTCTACGCGCAAAGCCTTCTGAGCGAAGTCTATTAGGAAAGCCTTCTAGGCGAAGTCTACAAGCGAAGCATGGCTTTAAATTCAACAAAGCCACGACCCATGTGACACGAAGGCTCCAAGGCAGTACGATTCGTCAGATACAGTCACAGTTAATGCAGACATTGAATGAATTGGGTGGCGTGCTTGCCTAAATGTGGAAAAACTTAAAAAGTGAAATTGAAATATGGAAAAACATATTATTGTTTTCACCAAAGCTTATATTGATTTTGTTCATTTTAAGTGCTTCCGCGATGTTAGATGCGTGTTATGAACTCTAGATAAGGTGAGGTTTTATTTACTTCGGATTTGACAAGGACTCGAGAGAATACATAGTTGTCTGACTGGAAGAGAGTTGACCTGAAACTTACAACATAACCGTATATTCTACTGGGAAGTAATAACTATTAAGTTTGGATAAGAGCAGGGCACCGACAACCTTAGCAATGGACATCACTTCTTATTATGTTGGAAACACAGTTCACGTAGTCTACACGAGGCATCAAACACGATTATTCCTCCAGAGAAAACGTCCAAACACGAGATGAGGAGAATTATTGCGACCAACACAAACCATCAAATCTGATACAGAAGTTTCTCAAACGCCTTCCACTGATGGATTGGCAACGATATGGTCATCCAGATTCCGTCTCCTGTTGGGCTTGGCAGCAGGAACGTCATCCCCTCAGGCAGCTGCAGCCCGAGCCCCACGAATATCGGCCTCCCCCACCCGAAGTCCGCGTCGTAGAGCGGCAGCCTGGTCCAGCTCGTTATTCTGAGGTTGGGGCACTGGACACAGGAAAGTCCACCTCTGAGAGCAGGGATATCCGGCTGAAGCTGGAGATAGTCGATCGCTGACCTCAGGTACTCATCATCCATCCTGACCAGTGTGTCGTGGATCTTGCTAATGGCATACCACACAGGCTTCGACCGTATATCCCCTGCCACTGCCAGTGGCGTGGCATTGAATACCACATTTCCCATGTACCCTGGAGGGAGAACCGGCCGCAACCGGGCTCGTCCATCCGTGGCTATGTATAATTTGGTCTCCTGATCATTGGGCAGGCCACGAGCCTCGCACGCACATTTCCAGACGTGACCGGCCAGCGCTTCGTAAGTGCTGTATTTCTTGTTTTTCCCGTCTTCCATCGCTTTTCCCTTCAAGATGTTGAGTTGGTCCCGCGTCAGCTTGAAGATGGCAGTCCGGGTCAAGTCAGAACCTATTCTAGTAGCCTGTTCGTCGAAGGTCTGTGAAGGAGGGGTCTTCAGGACGGGGGGAGGTTTGTACTCGACATGCTCGAATTGGGGCCGAGGAGGATCTCGTGCTCTCAACAAAGATCGGTCAATGAAAGGTGGAACTGAAACCTGGAGACCGCGCGCAATGTCTGACCATGCATTCAAGAAGTGAATGGCTGAGGATCCGTCCGCGACTTGGTGCTGCACCCCAACACCAAGTGAAACGCTGCCGCATTTAAAGTACGTTACCTGGATTTTGTTCGAATGTCAAAATCATCAGCAGAATGATCAAATACTAATGGTACAGTTTTCTTGGATCAGTTTTAACAGGTCGCTTCGGCTTCCAGTCCGAGATGGGAAGTCTTTAACGTCAAGTCACACGAGCTAAGTGCAAACACTGTCTCGCTTTAAGGGATTAGGTTTTAAGGGAATGCACCTGCAAAAGCAAGACCGGGCAAGACGACAGCCCGTCCGAGAAGTCCACCGCGGGGATCAGCTTCCTAAGCTCGAGTGAAGGGGTTAAATCCCCGAGATCGTTGATCATGGACAAAGTCTCGGCCACCACGAAGAGTGCACCTTCCCCGTTGCAGTCGATCTCGACGCGACCCTCTTCATCCCTCCTCAACCGCCCGGCCATCGGGTAGAACATCACGAGGGCCTTTCCCAGGGCTTCCTTCATCACCTCAGCATCGAAGAAACCAGGAACCCCGTTGGGCCTGTAGAAGTAGACGGTGATCATGTGACCGTGGCGGACGATGAGGTCCATGTTGGAGTTCCATAGGAAATGGCGGGGAGTCTCCCCGGCCGGCTTCACCATGGTCGACTCCCGGACATTTATTACCACCTCTCTGTCCATGTCGTCCTGTACAACCCAGTTATCTTCGTTTACGGAGAACTTGGAATTCGTAGGAAGATCTATTTATTTAACTCGCATCCAAATATGTTCAGGACATCAAGCAGACCTCAATCATTGAAGGGGAAAGAAATGACGTGGCCAAATTCATTCCACTGCTTTTGCGTTGGCCGTACGTCCCTTTTCTGATCACAAAAGCTTTAATAACGATACACCCCACTTAACATGACTCCTACAGCCGATCCCAACAGGCACACAAGGAGTAATACACACGATTTGCAAATTTACAAGTCTCGACGTCACATACTAAACAAGCATCACTCTTACTACTTAACATGGCACAAGATCAAGCGGAAAAAGTGTTGACCAATGTCTTCTTACTTCCTTTGGATGTTAATGAGGTCGAAATTTTAATTTGAGTGAGATTAAAGATTACAGGGAAAAGAACTGGGTTTTTGGGATGATATCTGTGTTGGAAACGTTGGCGGGCGCTAGCTGCAATTTTCCGGAAAAATCGGTAGACTCGCCGGGAGAAGGGTTAAGCTCTCTGAGAAAAATAATCTGATAATTTGGGGGAAGACACGCTGCAACTCTCTGTATTGAAAAACAACCTTAAGAGAATTTAAAGGGCAAATCATCAGACTATTCATCTGCCTAAATTAAAACAAATCTACGTTACCAAACCCCACCATAAAAAATCATCTAATATACCACATTAAAAACATATTAAATTCGATATTAAAATCCCAACATTAATTTTATTTTCAACACTCCCCCTTAAAATTAATTTTCTTCATGACTCCAAGCATGCTCCTCATCTTGCTGAAAACATCCACTCCAAGAGGCTTCGTAAAAATATCCGCAACTTGATCGGCAGATTTTACATATTCAAGCTTGATCTCCTTCTTCATAACACTCTCTCGGATGAAATGATAGCATGTATCGATGTGCTTACTTCGATACTGAAAAACAGGATTCCTCGCCAATGCTTGAGCAGATTTGTTATCGACAAAGATCGTGGTTGCTTCATTCTCTGCCAAGTCTATCTCCTTCAACATTCTCCTTAGCCAAATTGCGTGACAAGCGCATGCCGTAATCGCGACATATTCAGCCTCGCAGGAAGATAGAGTGACGATCGCCTGTTTCTTCAAACTCCACGAAATCGCATTAGACCCCATAAAAAACACAAATCCAGTTGTACTTTTTCGATCATCTAAGTCTCCGGCAAAATCACTGTCGCAATATTCAAGAAGTTGAAATTCATTGGACGACGAATAAAATAGTCCAAAATCGTTTGTACCTTTCAAGTACCTCAAAATCCTCTTCGCCGCCTTCATGTGTTTCGTCGTGGGCATCTCCATGAATTGACTAACAATCCCCACACTAAAAAGAATATCTGGCCGAGTACATGTCAAGTACCTTGGACATCCCACAAGACTTTTGAACAGTGTCGGATCCACCTTATCTCCCTCGTCAATTTTGAGCAATTTAGCTCCGACCTCCATAGGGGTAGACACTGGTTTGCTATTCGACATATTGAATCTGTCAAGAACCTCCTTCACATATGCTTGTTGACAAACAAAAATTCCATCATCCGATTGATGCACTTCTAATCCAAGGTAAAATGACATTAGGCCAATATCCGTCATCTCGAATTCTCGGGCCATATCATTCTTGAAATTTTCAAAGAGACTCGGATTATTTCCTGTAAAAATTAGATTGTCCACGTAGAGGCATACGAACAAACAATCTCCATTTTTATCCATCTTCACATAAAGTGCATACTCATGAGGACATCTCGCAAATCCTTTCTCCCGAAAATAGGCATCAATCCAACTATACCATGCTCGAGGCGCTTGCTTGAGACCGTACAAAGCCCTTTTCAACTTCAAAACCTTTTCTTCTTGTCCTTTCACCACATAACCTTTTGGTTGCTCCACAAAGACATTTTCCTCAAGGAAACCGTTAAGAAACGCCGACTTCACGTCCAATTGAAAAATTTTCCAGTTTCTTTGTGCCGCAAAAGAAATAAAAAAACTGATTGTTTCTAAACGAGCAACCGGAGCAAATACCTCCTCATAGTCCACTCCATGTCGTTGCGCATACCCCTTGGCGACAAGTCTCGCTTTATATTTTTCTACGACACCTTTGGCATTCTTTTTCTCCTTGAATATCCACTTCACACCAATTGATTTTTGACCCGCAGGTAGAGAAGCAAGTTCCCATGTGTCATTCCTTTTAATGGCTCGAAACTCCTCTCCATGGCTTGTCTCCATTTCTTCTCCTTACTAGCTTCTTCAAAACTCAAAGGTGTAGTTTCGGCCAAAAGACAAAACATAGAGACATCATCTATTACCTCCGTATTTTCGTAAAGATCTTGAATAGTTCTCATCCTCCGCGATCCTTCGTTAGAGCTTCCATATGATGAAGATGCACTAGGAGATGTGTTCGGCGTCGTCGGAGGAACTACGGGCTGCCATGTTTCTTCTCCTTGAATTTCCTCATCGAAAAATGGAAAAAATCTATCGACAACATCTTCTTGTGCTTCCCAATTCCAAGAAGCATCTTCATCGAACTCCACATCACGACTCACAACAATCTTCCCATTGATAGGGTTGTAGAGCTTGTACCCCTTTGATTTTCCATCATAGCCGATGAACACAAATTTCTCGCTTTTATCGTCAAGCTTCGTTCTCTCTTGATCCGGCACATGCTTATAAGCAATACTCCCAAAGATCCTTAAGTGAGATACATCCGGCTTCTTTCCGCTCCATGCTTCAATGGGTGTTTGATCTTTCATGCTTTTGGTCGGACTACGATTGATGAGATACATGGCACAAGCCACTGCTTCTGCCCAAAACTCCTTAGGCATCTTCTTATTTTTCATGATGCTCCGTGCCATGTTGAGGATGGTCCAGTTTTTTCTTTCAGCCACTCCGTTTTGTTGCGGTGATCTTGGAACCGTGAGGAAGCGCCTAATACCATGTTCTTTACAAAAACGGTTAAAAGTACCAGAAATAAACTCTCCCCATCTATCGGTTCTCAACACCCGAATAACATAACCACTCTCCCTCTCGACCAAAGCCTTAAAATTTTTAAAAACATCAAAACACTCAGATTTTTCTTTCAAGAAATAAACCCAAGTCTTCCGGCTAAAATCGTCGATGAAAAGTAAAAAATAATTACTTTTACCATAAGACGACGGCTTGATCGGTCCACAAACATCAGCATGAATTAATTCGAGCGGCTCCATTGCTCTTGACGTTGATTCTTTCGGAAAGCTTTTCCTTGCGTGTTTGCCGAGAAGACACGCTTCACAGAGTTGATCCGGATGATCGATCAAAGGCATCCCCTTCACCATATTCTTTTCGGACATCATTTTCAGGCTACCAAAATTGAGATGTCCCATCCTCATATGCCAACACCATGATAGATCCTTCACACACACTTGCAAGCAATTCGGCTCTTCGGTTTGTATAGGGAACGAAAACATCCTATTCTTCGACATCGTCACCTTCGCAATCAAGTTAGCGCTCCCGTCCCGTAGCCAAAGATTTCGATCCTTCATCAGAATCTCGTAGCCCCTTTCCATGAGTTGTCCCAAACTCAAAATATTGCTCTTCAATCTAGGGACATAATACACATCGAAAATAAACTTGTGAATACCATCCTTCAACCGAATCAAAATGGTACATTTGCCTTCAATCTGAATTTTCGAAGCATCTCCAAACGTGACACTCCCGGTCGTCCTTTTTTCCAACTCCACAAATTTCGATTTGTCGCCACACATGTGGTTACTAACACCGTTGTCGAGATACCACTGGCTTCCTTCTCCATCAACGTCTTGGTTGAGCGTTAGTAATAACGTTGAGTCTTCCGCATCTTTCTCCTCGACCAGATTGACTTCTTCTTTTGCATCCTCGTTGTACCAACAATTACGGGCATAGTGACCCATTTTGTGACAATTGTAGCACTCAATCCGCGATTTTTCGTACCCCCTCTCGTATCCGTCTCTTCCTCTTCCTCGTCTTCGTCCGCGTTCTCTTCCTCTACCACGAACTCTCGGATTTTCTCGAGGCTTTTCATCGTTCGCTTTTTCGACTTCTTGATTTGTGCAGCGACCTCGATCGCCACCACGAGAATAACCGCCACCACGAGAATAACCGCGACCTCGACCGCGACCTCGACCTCGGTGAAATGCGTTCCCCTTTTCGCCAAATGAATGCTTGACTTGAAGGGCTTGCTCCAATGGCTCTTTCTTGTGTTTGTTCATCCGCTCCTTGTGCACCCGTAACGATCCGTTTAATTCATCAACGGACAGATTCTCCAAATCTCTGTTCTCCTCAATTGCAACCACAACATGATCAAATCTCTGATGTAGGGAGCGTAAAATTTTCTCGATCACTCTAACGTCTTCCATACTTTCACCGTTTCTTTTCATTTGGCTGACGATGGACAAGACCCGCGTGAAATAGTCTGAAATAGACTCTGATGCCTCCTGACGAAGCGCTTCAAATTCTCCCCGTAAAATCTGAAGCTGCACCTTCTTTACCTTATCGACTCCTTTGTGAGAATTTTCGAGAATTCCCCACGCCTCCTTCAAAGTTGAGGCATTTGCAACTTTCTCAAAAACGGCATCATCTAAACACTGGTGGATGATGGATAGAGCACGCTGGTCCTTCTTTTTGTTCTTCTCGAACATTTGAATAAGGGCCAACTCCGCATCCTCGTTGGGTTCGGCAAACCCATCGCTGACGATTTCCCACGTACCTTGGGAACCGAGTATCGCCTTCACTCGGATAGACCAAGTATCGTAGTTTTCCTTCGTAAGACGCGGATATTGGAAGCTTAAAGACATCCTCGCTCTGATACCACTTTGTTGGAAACGTTGGCGGGCGCTCGCTGCAATTTTCCGGAAAAATCGGTAGACTCGCCGGGAGAAGGGTTAGGCTCTCTGAGAAAAATAATTTGATAATTTGGGGGAAGACACGCTGCAATTCTCAGTATTGAAAAACAACCTTACAAGAGAATTTAAAGGGCAAATCATCAGACTATTCATCTGCCTAAATTAAAACAAATCTACGTTACCAAACCCCACCATAAAAAATCATCTAATATACCCCATTAAAAACATATTAAATTCGATATTAAAATCCCAATATTAATTTTATTTTCAACAGTCTGTTGTTTTCACATGGTGTTCGTGCTTTCGCTGTTTTTAGAGATTTAATAATTGGTCATGATAAAGCTTGCAATCTTTCTTTCTCAATTTGTGGGGGTATGATTTCTTGACTCAATTATTGTCAATCCAAAGGCATAACCTCCAAAACTTATGGCGTGTGTCATGATGTCTAAAGGTTTATCCTATGTTCAGAAATATTATTAAGCTGAAAAGAAAATTTACGAAAGTTTTGAAATTTCGGATAAAATTGTCTCCGACTTACAAACTTCTATGGTGCATTCTATGTGTGCAGGATAACCTTAGGCAGTTGTTCTGTGTCTGCTCAGTCACTGTCGTGGGGGACCACACATGGTAACCTCGGGCAGGGATTCTTTGTCTACTTAGTCGCTGTATCGAGGGATCGAGCAAAGTAAGTCGCAGTAGGTTGCTGTGCAAATGGGAACGGTCGGAGTGAAAAGTCTCGTGCAAGTCGCAACAGATTATTGTATAGGTAAAGACACCGTCGGAGTGAAAAGTCTTAAAGAAAATCGCAATTGGTAGCTATGTAGGCGATGACACCGCCTGAGGGAAACATCCAGCAACATTAAATTTATCGAAAGGATTTCGGAGACCCTCCAAAGCATCTTTCAAAAAATTGATTGTCTTATAAATTTTTCGAACGATTGATAGACTCATGACAAACTTGGATCCAAGGGTTATGATCCATGAACAACTAAAATTGATATTTGAAAATAGTTGAGTAGTCTATGGATCCGATCATAAGAGTTTCTAATCAAACCGTTGGACATTGTTCGATGAGATTCAACGTGGTTGGAGTCTGTGTTATTTTTTTGGAGAGTAGAAATGGATAGAGAAGCAATCAACAAAAACTTAAAATAAAATAAAATATTAATCGACACATAGGAGAGATAAAGAAAATGTAATGTTCTCAATCGAGAAATAAAAAATAATATATTCTTCCCTAATCGAGGAGAACCAAATGGAAAATATGTTAGTTTCCATCGAAAGAAAAATATTAAATTCTTTCCATCAAATTGAAAGGACCCAGATGACTTCAAGTAGCAGTTTTCAACAACCCTCAACTTTCACCCAACAGGGTGAAGTAAAATGTGATCCACGTAACTTCGGAAAAGGATTGGAGTTCGGATCGTGATTGAATTTGAACAAATGTTTCTGTGGTCGTAATCGTACGACTCTGACCGTCATTCCACACGACGCACATCTCTATTTGGAACCGCTCACCTCTGTCATTAACTGTATTGTAGTAGAATTGCTTAAAATTACTGCTCGGAAATAATTATTGAACATATGAGATGATTATGGCTGTGGTGGCCTATAGGGAGGACATATGCCTAGGCGCTGTTCTCTTGTATATGTGCACGGGACACGGTCGTCGGTGTCACAACAATAACACTGATAGCCCCTACATGATTTCTGGGAACATTGCGGTACGAAAATTTTAGTGCTAACGCCGCGGGGATTGAATGCGCTCCGTGATGTCTCCGGATGCTCAACGATGACTCTTGCGGCATCGGCTGAATACAAAACCCGATCCACATAGCAGTTAGAGCTATCAACCTCAAATCCAACATTTGTATTCTCCGGTCGTTTCATAGAATGTTCCCCATAAAATTTGGCCAAGAAAATACTTCAAACTTACCCTGATGGAGAACCATGAAAACAATATACAGGCAGGCGAGAATAATTCGAGCAATTTGAACCCTCGTGCCGACCGTCTTCTCCATTTTCAATTTCTTCTTGTTCTTCTTCTCGCCTTATTTCTAAGCCACCCACACCCGGATATATAGCTTTTCATTTCAAGTAAAGAATCTTCTTGTTTTTTAAGGGGGTGAACTTTTTTTAGAACTCCTTTATTTATTGAATGATTTATGATAATTATAATGAATGATTTCATGTCAACCTTTTTTTTCATTTGACAGTTTCTTTGAACTTTTTATTTAGAACATAATTGTAGTTAATGACAGTTTTTTCAACTTGTTTTTTTAACATAAATGTATTTAATTATAGTTAAATCCAGCTTTTTTAAAATTTTTTATTTGAATATTAAATTTGATTTTATCTTTCTTGTAGCATTAATTAGTTGTCGTTATTCCTCTATCGTTATAGTAAAATCTTCTTCTCCATCAGCAAATGTAGATCGATTGACCAAACCACGTAAATTCTCTGTCTCTTTGCTTTTCGTTATCTTCCGATGGAGGACCTGATCCGGCTCGACACGCTTTCGAGGAATTGCGCATGCGCCAGCACTTTATGATAGTTCATTTAAAACACGGATACAACACGATATTGCTTAAAGCGGGTTCATATTAGCTAAATGTGGATTTTACATAAACAGGACGAGATGCAAAACGACACGACATGACAAACTATATATTCGAGGTCGGGTTTTGAAATCAAGCACGTCTGAAGACCTTGTTTATAACATAAAATTTCGGGTAGGACTTATCAAGCCCATTAAAGGAACACATGGCTCAGTCCAATGATATGGGCGTCAGCATAGGGCGACAAGGCCAGTGCGAGCGGCTTTAAATGAGCGAGCAAGTCGGATGAGTGCCAAGGCGGACAACCTCAAATAAGCGATCAATGTTAAGTGGGCGACGAACAAGCAAAACGTAGCAAACAAACGAGGGATGTGTTGATGGATTTTTAGGAATCAGATGAGCGCTCATCTTAAATGAGCGAGCAATCCAGGTAGTCAGATGAGCGCCAAGGCGAACAACCTCAAATAAGCGATCAATGTTAAGTGGGCGACGAACAAGCAAAACTTAGCAAACAAATGTGGGTTGTGTTGACGGATTTTTAGGATTCAGTTTAGGGTTTAGGGTTTACGAATTTGCCTTTTAGCCTATAAATATCTCTGTTTTAGTATGATCAGGGGACACATTGACATTACGACGGAATTGCTGCTAGTTTACTTTCAATGACATCCGTAAGCGATCAACAGACCTACATAGCCCATTTGATAAACAATAAAAGTAATAATCTAACTTATCAAAAAAAAAGTAATAATCTAAACTATTTGTATTTTATATTAATTCTTCCATGCATAAGTAATTCATCCCAGGCCTCCTATGAAGGCAGAGAACTAGAGGATACAAGAGGAGGAGGAGAGCGACGACTCACTTGCAGCGGTTCTGTATTCTACTTCTGTTGTGGAATGTGAAACTATTGGTTTACACTTACTGCAACACGATGTCGTTTCAAAACTGAAAACAACCAGATAGTTGACCTTCACGTTTCACGATCTCCAACATAGTCAGCATCGCAATAGCCGCTAGTTGATCTTCGGGGAGTTTACACTTTTCACTGCCAGCCGACGATATATTGTCGACTCTTTAAGATTCTCGCATTCATTTGTGCTGAGCTTGGTGTTGAACTCGATGGATATCATTATTAGCTTGCACACTCGCCTCCCATATTTTTTAAGAACCTTCCGAAATTCGCAACCCGTCAATATCAAAAAAACGTGTATTAACTTTTAAAGTGTGTTTTTCTTACAGGTTTGAAAATCTTTTTATGAATGGACTATATTATTTGAAAAGTTATTTTTAACTAAAAACCGTTAATTAATTATTTTTTCCTAAGTAAAAGCAACAGGACGACCTTTAATTTAAAAGATGGGTTTAAGGGCACGGAGTCGTGAAGTTTTACTGTAAATCACTGTGTTTTCTTTTATTTTTTAGCGAAACGGGGTGCAGTAAAATGTGATCCACGGAACTTCGGAAAGGGATTGGAGTTCGGATTGTGATTGAATTTGAACAAATATATCTGTGGTCGTAATCGTACGACTCTGAACCGTCATTCCACACGACGCACATCTCTATTCGGAACCGCTCGCCTCTGTCATTAACTGTATTGTAGTAGAAGGCTATTGTAATTCATCCACGTAAACGCCCAAAGGCTATTGTAGTCGTAGCAAGAAGATTGTCAGTGCCATCAGACAAGCCTACCTTTCTCAAACTTGAGATTTGCTCCTCCAGCCTCTCGATTTCGACTTCTTCATCATCAGGTGCAGCAGTTCCAATGTCTGATTCGGAATCAAAGGGTTTAGCCTGCAGTTTCAAAAGAAAACAGCTAGACAATCTTTTCCTCAGTGTTAAAAGCCCAAACATAACTCCAATCATCGCCTGTGCAGACAGCAACAAGACTACCATCTAACTGGTATAGTCCAATGTCGACCAAATTAAAAGTAAGAAAACACAATCATTCTCTTATCAGCCTACAGGAAATCGCTATCAATAGATGGATACAAATACAAATACTAGAGGTGCAGTTAAGGAAATTGTTAACTGAGAGAATATAAAATGCCGTTCCTTCTGACTAATCAGCTGAAGAGGGCCTTATGGCGAGTTCAACGGCTGAAACACAAACAATCATCATCCTACTAAACAAAGGGATCACGGCTCTAATTGCACAGAAATTGCTCACCAGTATCTGCATCCAATTAGACAAAGGCTAGACTCCCAATAGAGCCAACGAAATCGAACTTCACAAGCAATGCTCTAAGTACTCGAACAAGATGGGGCATTTTTTTCAAAGAAGACGGAATTTTCTCGCTCAATGTTAAGAAACGATTTTTCCCATCACATTTGCTGGGAAAAGGTTACGGACAAGAGACTGAACAGGGATAGTACCTTCTGAGAAGAGGGAATGGCCAAGAGGACAGCACGGAGAGCCGCGACAGAGTTCTTGTAGCGGAAGCGAGCTTCGTCAAGGGCCCCGCCACCTCCGGAAGAAACTGGGCTCTCGAAGTGGTGAGAAGTCGAATCAGAAGAGGAATCGCCGCCGGTGGCACCGTGGACAACACCATTAGAGTCACGAGAAGCGGGCGGGGACGACGAACGCCAGAGCGAGGGGTTGCAGAGCTCGTCGTTCATGGAGGACAGGATGCGGAACGCTGATTCAATGGTGTCCTCGAGGTGCCTCTGGCCCTCCTTCGCTAGCTCCTACGTTGATTCGCTCTCTTCACGAATCGTCAACCCACACAGACAATAACAGCAACACACACACAATTCAACAAACAACTCACAACCAGAACAGCCACCAACTCCTTCGCATTCACCATCCAACGTCCGATCCACAATCCAGCGATGCATTCACACCCCGACAGCCCAAGCAATCAAGTTCCACGCAAAACGCACCACCCCACCACCATCCTCCTCCCGTTACTCATCACCGGAAATCTAACAACCTCTCCGGTTCCCCCCTCTCTCCTCTTTTATTCTCGTCTCTCTCTGGGCCTAACCCACAAGACGACCCACCGGATCCTTCAGGCCCTCCAGACATGGGCTCACTCAGCCCATCCCTCGCCTGGCCCCCCTCCTATTTACAGACCCAACCTATTTACATGTCAACTAAAAAGAGATAACCGTCCCACGTCCCTGCCTTGTTGTTCCCCTGCTTCCCTCCGTTCTTTCCTCTTGCCATCCTCTGCCCCAATTCGTCCTGCTCAGCTTCTGCCACATCAAGCGCCCCCCCTTAAAGGACACTTGTCCTCAAGTGTGCAATCCGGAAAGCGGTTCTCCATGTCGAAGAGGAATTCCCAAGTGGCGTCCTCCTCCGGGCCGTCCGACCATTGTACTAACACCTTAGTGGCAGCTCGGTTCCCTCTCTTAACCATTTGGCGGGCCAGGATGGCGACTGGTCGACGTTCTACAGCTGCAACAAAAGTAGGTAAGTCGGATGATACCCGGGTGTCGTCCCTGACGCTCCTTCGTAGCTTGGATACATGGAACGTGGGGTGAATGGCCGACCCCGACGGAAGTTCCAACTTGTAGGCTACCTTCCCCACGCGATCAATCACCTTGTAAGGGCCGTAGTATAGGGGCGAAAGCTTATGATAGTTCCGTCGTACCACAGAATGTTGACGGTACGGTCGAAGCTTAACGAACACTCGATCCCCTATATGAAACTCCCTGTCCATCCGTTGCTTGTCCGCCATATGTTTCATACGATGTTGAGCACGATCAAGGTGGAACCTGAGCAATTTCAACATGTCCTCACGTGCCCGCAGATAGGTATCCACCATAGGATTGACTTGATCATGGGGAATGTAGGGAATATGCAACGGCGGTGGGTAGCCGTATAAAGCCTCAAACGGGCTCATCTCTATGGCCGAATGGTAAGTGCTATTGTACCACCACTCCGCGAGGCTTAACCACTTCAACCACTCTTGCGGACAATCCCCCACCATACACCTTAGATACGTCTCCAAACAACGATTTACCACCTCCGTTTGTCCGTCACTTTGAGGATGATAAGCCGTTGACATATGCAACTCCACTCCTTGCAACCTCATCAACTCTTTGCCAAAATCGGCTGAGAAAAATTGAGTCACGATCGCTTACCACTGTCATAGGCAGCCCATGTAGCTTGAAGACATTATCGAGGAAGACTTGAGCCACTTCTCTGGCCGAGTAAGGGTGGCGTAATGCTAAAAAATGGCCGTATTTGCTTAACCGGTCCACAACCACAAAAATGCTATCCTTGCCCCGAGATTTCGGAAGGCCATCAATGAAGTCCATCGATATGTCCCGCCATATGCCCTCTGGAATTGGGAGAGGTTGCAGCAGTCCCGAAGGAGCCGTATTATCATGCTTGCATTTTGCGCACACCTCGCAGCTTCGGATGAACTCCCTCACGTCCTTTGCCAATCCCTTCCAAAAGAAGAGTGTTTTGATTCTCTTAGTGGTGGCGAGAACCCCAGAATGGCCCCCAAATGAGCTACTGTGAAAGAGTGCAATAATTTCCTGCCGAAGCTCTGGTTTGTTCCCCACTACAATTCCCGACCCCCTCTTCAAGAGGCCTTGATGCCACTGATACTTAGAATCTTTTATTGTCCCCTTCTTCAGCTCCTCAATCAAATCAGACAATCGGCCATCATTCCAACTATCTTTAATTTATGTCAATAAGGTTGGCGAATGTTCTTGTATCACCATGGCGAAGAGTTCTGGTCCTTGCACCCTCGAGAGAGCATCGGCCGCACTGTTTTCTCGTCCCTTTTTATACACGATTTCGTAATCGTATCCCATGAGCTTAGTAAGCCATCGGAATTGACTCTCCGTGTGCAACCGTTGTTCTAACAAATACTTCAAGCTCTTGTGATCGGTCCGTATCACGAAATGGCGGCCGGTCAAATAGTGATGCCATTTTCTTATCGTGTAGACGATAGAATACATCTCCTTCTCGTACACCGACAATCCATAATGTCTCTTGGCCAAGTGCTTGCTAATATAAGCAATTGGGTGTTCCTTTTGCATCAAAACGGCTCCAATCCCCACTTCGCACGCATCCGTTTCCACCACAAAGTCCTCCTCAAAATTTGGCAACATCAACACTGGAGATGAAGTTAGCAGCCACTTCAATTGCTCAAACGCATTCTGAGCTTCCTTCGACCAGCAAAAAGCGTCCTTCTTCAGTAAATCGGTTAACGGCCTGCTCACGATCCCATAGCCCTTCATAAACCTCCGGTAATACCCACTCAATCCAAGGAACCCCCTCAATTGTTTCACATTCTTAGGTACGGGCCACTCTTGCACCGCTTGTACCTTCGACGGATCCGTAGAAACTCCATGAGCATCAATAAAATGACCGAGGTATTCAATCCTCGGGCTCCCAAATGCACACTTGGATTTCTTCGCAAAGAGCACATGCTTCCGTAACACTGCCAAAGCCGACTGTACATGCTGGATATGATCCCCACGCGTCTTGGAATAAACCAAAATGTCGTCGAAGAATACCAATATAAACTTCCTAAGATAGGGTCGGAATATAGTGTTCATAAGGCCTTGGAATGTCGAGGGAGCGTTGGTGAGTCCGAAAGGCATGACGAGGAACTCGTAATGGCCCTCATGAGTTCGAAACGCCGTCTTATGGACGTCCTCCGGAACCATTCTAATTTGATGGTAACCGGCCCTCAAATCTATCTTCGAAAAAATGGTAGCCCCAAATAATTCATCCAAGAGCTCTTCTATCACCGGAATCGGATACTTGTCCTTCACCGTGTGGGTGTTTAACTCCCTATAATCCACACACATTCGCCATGATCCATCTTTCTTCTTGACCAATACTACCGGTGAGGAGAAGGCACTACGGCTTGGTTGTATCACTCCCGTTTCGAGTAACTCCTTCACCATTTGCTCAATCACGTCTTTTTGTCCCGCTGAATGACGATAGGGACGGACATTCACTCCCTGTACCCCCTCCTTAAGAAGTATAGCGTGATCATGGCCTCGGAAAGGCGGCAGCTCCCTCGGCTCACGAAAAACATCCTCGAATCTGGTCAGCACTTCCTCTAACTCCTTATCTGAGTCTTTCCCTTCTCGGCCTTGACAAGTGAGACTCAATTGAGGTGCCCCCTGTGACTCCCCTGCCACCCAACACAAATATGTCGGGGCCTCCTTCGTCCCCCTATCATGGAATGTCAGCTTCAATAACTTGCTTCCTTCAGCCTCCCGACGTCCTCTTAGTTGGATCAAATCTTGCTTCCAACAAAACCTCATCACCGCCTCCTGAAAATTCCAAAGAATGTCCCCTAACTCCGCTAGCCACTTCACTCCCAACACCATTTCGCAACCCCCCAAGGTAATCAAATAGAAATCGGCCACAAAGTTATATCCTTGCATCGTCCACTCAAATTGTCGAAGCATCGCCGTGCAATACAAGCTCCTACCATCCGCCACCGTAATCTTCACCGGTGTTATTGGCGCGGTGGCGAGGTTCATCCCCTTGATAACGCCCAAATCCAAGAAATTGTGGGTGCTCCCCGAATCTATAAGGACGTTGAGACATTTTTTTCTGAATTTTCCTTCAACTTTCATGGTTTGAGCAGGTACCCCGTCTCCGCTATCTTCCCCACGCATAGCGTGCATTGTTACGGTGATTTCCTCTTGGTTTTTGTCTTCCTTTTTGTCCGAAGCAACCTCATCTGCCCCCGGTATCTCATCCTCTCCCTGCACTCCTTCCACGATCATCGAATAAAATTGGCGTTTAGCACATCTATGATTGCGAGTGAATGGCTCGTTGCATCCGAAACAAAGCCCCTTCAACCTCCTTTCTTCAATCTCCCCTTGGCTCAAACGCCTCCTCACTATAGAGGAACCACGATCATCACCTCCGCCCTGTAATGCCCTGTTGTCACCATTCCTGCCAACTCCCGCAAAGGTGGTCATGTTTTTCACATTCCTACTCCCTCCCTGCCAGGTCACATCCCCCCTTCCCTCAACTTCACGTGGTGCTGAATGGCTCATAATCCGAAGAGGCCGCGCCTCTCTGTTTCCCTCGCCCGAAGGAGTGTCTTAACTCAAAAGTCGGGCCTTTGCTTGAGCCGTCAATAGATCCACTGGCTGCAGCAACCATAGCGCACTACGATACTCTTCCTTCAACCCATTAATGAACAAACTCACTTGGAATTGCATCGGCAACTCGATTTTTTCGAGAACCCTCCTTAAACAAGCATCGAATTCGGTCATATACGCGTACAAGTTGTCCAACCTTCCCTCTTGCCGAAGATTTTTCATTTTTCCCATTGGGTCTTCGAAAACCTCAGCTCCAAAACGCCTAGTCAAGGCCGCTGCATACTCATCCCAGCTCAACGGCGGACACGGTGCCCGGTTGCGGATATAGGTATAGTGCCATTGGAGCGCCCCACCGTACATATACAAAGAAGCTAACGGAACCTTGTTCTCTTCCGGCACTTTCTCAAGCTCGAAGTAACGTCGGCTCTTGTAAAGCCAGTCCTCCAGGTCATTCCCGTCAAAGTTAGGAAATTCGATTTTAGGCATCATAAACGAGGCAGGTCCCCTGCTGTCAACCTCTGGTTCTCTTCCCCCCTGACGCTCAAACACCCCCTTTTCCAGCATCGAAGAACTCGAGTCTCTGCCCCTTTCGAGTCCTGATAGTTGGGTCTGCAGATCCTTGAGCTGAGCGGCCGTATCAGCCCGCATCTCCTGGATTTGCGCTATCACCAACTCCATCCTCTTCACCATATCATTAACGACCGTACTCATAACCTCCTGGTCTTTCTTTAATTCACTATATCTCGTCTCCATTCTTACCGTCCAGGACAAGCTCTGATACCCTTGATTCGCTCTCTTCACGAATCGTCAACCCACACAGACAATAACAGCAACACACACACAATTCAACAAACAACTCACAACCAGAACAGCCACCAACTCCTTCGCATTCACCATCCAACGTCCGATCCACAATCCAGCGATGCAATCACACCCCGACAGCCCAAGCAATCAAGTTCCACGCAAAACGCACCACCCCACCACCATCCTCCTCCCGTTACTCATCACCGGAAATCTAACAACCTCTCCGGTTCCCCCCTCTCTCCTCTTTTATTCTCGTCTCTCTCTGGGCCTAACCCACAAGACGACCCACCGGATCCTTCAGGCCCTCCAGACATGGGCTCACTCAGCCCATCCCTCGCCTGGCCCCCCTCCTATTTACAGACCCAACCTATTTACATGTCAACTAAAAAGAGATAACCGTCCCACGTCCCTGCCTTGTTGTTCCCCTGCTTCCCTTCCCTCTTTCCTCTTGCTCTCGGCGCTGGCAACCGCCACGATCGCAGTTTTCTCCTCCATTAACCTCATTCGAACTACAGTCGCTTTCGATTAATTCAGCCGGCACTGTCCGCAAGGACTGCCGTCGATAAACTCCCGACGACAAAAGACGGAGATCCGATGCCAGGAAATTGCCCGGCGATGGTATTGCAAAAAGTTCCACAGGTCAGGATCCCTCCAAGAACAGAGATCTTTAGGAGCAGCCCAGCCCTAATACTCACTAATCGAATTACAAAGGGAAAAAGGGATGGGATTTAGTTTGAAAGAGGGTCAAAAACAATACCTGAGTCCGGCAAATTGCCGAGCAATTGGAGTGCGTTTTTTGCAAAAGTTCAAAACAGTTTGACGACTAAGCACTGTGTCATTGTAAATTGGTATCGGGATAAGATCGTCATTTCACAATGACCAAATTATATGTTAGTAACTATGTTCGACGTTTACTGTTCGGATTAGTAGACTATTAAACTATTTTGTAATACTTTACCAAATTATTAAAATTCAATGCAGAAATCAGTATAAAATTACGAAAGCCATATTAATTTCTAAACACTTTTACTAATTTAAATAGCGTTTTACTAATTATCACAAAAAATTTAGTAAAATATTACTAAGAAAAATTAGTACTTTTTATGAAAAAATGAACAGTAATTAATTAATAAAAAGTACTAAACTAAAAGTAGTAAATTGGATGATCATAAACTAAATGTTTACTGACAAAATTAGTAAACATTTATTAAAGTAAACAATAAATTTTTTGTAAAAGTTACTAAAAGTAGGATAATTTCTCATATATTTGTAGTAAGACAATACTAAAATTAAACAGAAAATTAATAGGTAAAATTGGGTAAAATTACTAAACGTAGATTAGTAAAATTTACTAAATATGAACAGTGAAAAATTAGTATAATTTTATAAATGTTTTACTAATTCTGTCGTCTTTTTACTAAAAAAAGTGATTTTTTAGTAAATTTTACTAAAAATAAAAGGGAATTTAGTAAAGTACGTAACGGTTACATGCACTTATCGTTAGCCGCTTTCGAAAAACCCAGAATTTTGACGTTATTGTTCGCCCCTTCATTCGTGCAATTTAAGAATCTGGATAACAAAAACTACTTTTTTTTTTTTCATTTTGGCAATTCTTTTTTTTCTTTTCACTCGGCCTTCTATTCTCGCTATACTTTTAATTAGGGTCGATTTCACGAAGCCATGATACCAGAAGTTTTGTCAAACTGTAAAACTTTTTTGAGCAAAACTCCAAGTCACTCAAATGTGCTTTTAGCATTTTACAAACAAGAAACATTGATGACCTTCATTAAATTTCATTACCCAACTTTCGAAACAGGCAAAGTAGGTCGGCATTCCAAATTATGAGTTACAAATGTGGGGATTTCCTAATTACTTTCGTAAACATAAAGAGGTCATATATTCGGTCTTGCCGCTAACGGAAATGTCGAGCTTTGCCCGAAAATTCACAGGTAATGGATCTCATGATATAATGGTTATGTGTATATTTTCATTGGACTTCATTAAAGTACAAAAGCCATTCTCCTTAGACACCCATGGGACGATACATGCAGCATTTCACACTCATTCACTCATAACCTAATACCCCCAGCTACCCAACTGGAAAATTCCCAGCTTTCCCGAAGTCTAGGGAATGCAGCAATCTGCCTACCTATACATCTAAAACACAGGCAGGCCAATCCTTTTATTTGTAACGAACCGGATTTTTCGGTAATTGAAAATGTGTGATTTTCGTATTAACGTAGACTAGGAGTAGGACATTTGATTGAGTCAAAATCCGACGTGGCGCAAGAGTTTAATACTCTCGTTGTCAGTTGACATTAATATAGAATATTATCGGGACTTTAATTCGATGTCGTGTGATTAAGTCACGCGGGAAAGAGGACGTCTGGACCTAAACGAAATCGGATTTGAGTCGCGATAAGATACGTATAATGTCGCGGATTTTGATCTGGATTAAGTTGGCTAATTAATTGACGTTAATCAAATGGGGGTCAGAGATAATGCGTGGTTGTGTCGGCAAGTAGGACAACGGAAATCAAATATTGGATAGATAGGTGGAGGATAGCTCCGAAGTACCGTGTTAAAACAAACTATTTTGCCATTTACCGTCGGGAAAAAAAATATTCCTAGGATACCCTCTCAGCCTATTTTGTCTTTTCTACTTTTTGAAAAAAGCCCAAGATTTTGAAAACTTTTCAATTTTGTCCTTGAAATGGTTGGAGAAGGAAAATTCTCTGGAAATCTTCTGGAACTCCTGCAAGATTGGAGTTCGTCTCAGAGTCTAGAATGGCTCCTTATGGAATTAGCAAGAGTATAAATGATATTTTAGCTCAGCTAACCATCCAAGGGAGTACAGAGAGTCTTGAGAGCCGAAACTACCTCGTTCAGAAAGTAGGCTCTATAGTTAATAAGATGCTAGACGCTGTTGAGCATGAAAGAAGTTTAAAAAGGCCTGAAGCCGAGGCGACTTCGGGACTAGAGAGTACTACGGGAAAATCAGTCGAAAGATTGAATCTGAGAGGAAGAAATTCCAAACAGAATCAAGGCAAGAGTGTAGTCGAGATGTATAAAGAGTCAGTGGCTCCGTACATCTTGGATTCACGAAAGCGAAGTGCAAACTTGAACTCTCAAGCTGGAGAGTTGGCAAAAGACCTAAGGAAATCTTTAGGTCTGGCAGATGATGCACCAGTTCATTTAGACAACAGAATGTTTAATGAATTGGTCACTGCGAAAAGGGAAATTTACAGGCCGGACTATCCCCATAAAACAAAGCCGGAATTTATTCCTTGGGATAATGTCTTAAAGCCTATAATCACCCCTGGTGCTTTTCTGAATATTGATTGTGAAAGGAATGTATCTGAGAAGATAGATGAGTGGATATCACTAATTCGAATGACCGCGGCCGCAGGGATATTGTCTCCAGGATCAGTTCACGAATTGTGTGTGGCAGCCCTCATGGGAACGGCTCAGAAACATTGGAAATCTTTGGTGGCACACACTATGCGCGCGCCCTCTGGCCTAGCACGCGCTCTAGCGGTTCGGGCAACCCGAGGATCCGGGCCCGCTCCCCCGAGGCCCAGTCCGGTCGGCGTTACGGCTCGGACGCCGGACGCTGCGGAAAGGGGCTCAGGTTGGGCCTTCCCTTGATTCGCGAACGGGTCTGCGGGACGTTTCGCCAACCGTCTCCAGTCCCCTGGAGGCGGCGAGCGAAAGGCTGCGTTAAGGCCTCGCTCGCGAATTTTGGGGAGGGCCCAAGGAGCGGCTCGAATTGCCGTCATCTCATCCTAAATGGCTCAGAAAAAAGGGTGAGGTTTAGTTTAACTTTGAAAAACATTTGTTCGGAGTCGCCACCGACTTAGTTTAAAAAGTATGATTTTAAGTCGGAAAAGTCAGAGTTTGGGTTCGGGGAGTCCTATTTACTAACCTTAGTATTCTACCACATGCGAAAAAGGTGGCGATTTGTTCAAAAATTTTAACTTTTGATTAACGGCTGTTGGGCCCGATCCGGGAGTAGGTCGGACTCTTATCGACGTTTTAACGGGCGTTGGACCCGACTTTAAGTTGGTTCAATTAAAAATCAACACACGACATAAACCTAAAGCCTAAGTCATGCGTGCAATCGCAAGCAATTAATGAGATAAAAGAGCACGGGGAAGGGCGGTGATTGTGGGCCTATGCACTTGGGCCCGCGATCCGTTACATGTGGGCTTTAATAAAATTCGGGAAGGCCTGCACCTCCCCTTTTGTACCTTTGATTGAAGGTTGGGGCCGCTTTGTCTTCGAGCCCACGGCTTTTAGATCGGGGTAGATCCACGCGGTTTGATACACGCGCCTTCGAGTTAATTTTCGAAATTTCGGGGTTGATCTTTCGAAATTGCATGCTCAGTGTACATGCAAAATAAAATATAAGTGTGGTTAGTATCGTTAAATTCAAATTGAAGTTTGATTAAATTGAGAACGGTAAGTCTTACCATTTTGATCGGGGATGTGTACTTGCAAGTCTGGTTGATTTCCTTGTGATTCTACCTAGACACATCCTAAACTCAGCAAGAGAGTTTCTTGCATTGGTAAAGCTAGTCTTACCGTCCCGTGGTCAAAGAAATTGTTTTCTTACACCACAAAAAGATTTACCTTCTACACTGTAATCTCTATACGAGTTATTTGTAAAAAGTGATCAACAGTGGACGTAGGTGCTTTCACAGAACCACTATAAAATCCTTTGTATTCTACGACTCATTTTGAAGTCCATTTCATTTGCTCCGTAATTACAGAAGCTTGGACGAAAGGCTGTGTAAATTACAACAAGTTACTTCCGCTATGAGGGTTGTGAAAAAGCGTTTAAGAGTTCCTTAATTGGACTTAACACTAATTCACCCCCCTCTTAGTGTAATCTTTGGGCCAACAGGATACATCCTGATCTTATCCGGTCTAGTTCACCATTGAAAATGATCAGCCGCCTGTCTTTACCCTCGACTGCTTCTCTATAGAGCTCATCCACCACCAGCATCTTTGGATTCGTGACGTTAAATTCCACCACGAAAACTTACTTGAGACAACATCGATGACAAGAAGAGAAGCGCTTGGAGTTACCAGAGACATTGAAATAGGGATATGCTACGACAAACATATCATCCTTTGGCTTGACCCTGTCAGCCATTTTCACCTTGGTTGAGAATTTGAAATCTTCGAAGAATGAAGGCTTGGTGATGTAGTCCAACTTGAAGGGAGCTCCCTCGAAGGTCATTTTACGAGCCAATTCAACTTCATTTGCCTCAGGAAAGAACTGAAAGTTCAAAAGCCAAAACCATCACAACATGCTAAAGCGACTAAAAATGCAAGTCACATCAGTGATCTGCATCCCGACTTACAATCCTGGTACGTCTGGCATTCTTCAGCTCAACTAATTCATTGCAGAATTCACGAATCAACTGCATACTTCCTGTCATTTCTATTCCTCCTTCGCCGTTGCTTAATAGGCCACTTAGGAAAACAATACTAGCTTTCAGGACATCCTAGATGCTAATGAAGGCTAGATAGCGGATCTGAGGAGCACCTGGGACATAACCAAGTCCGGATGTCGGGAACTCAATCTCCTGGATAAATAAAAAGATCAATCTGGTAAGATCAGCTCTTCGAGTACTGCCCATGTCGAATCAATATTCGGGAAATGAAATGGGAGTCACCATCAGCTTCTTATTGTCCTGCATCGCCAATTCCGTTGCCGTCTTCACCTGCCATCGGGAGTTAACAGTCAAGACTTCGAGACCATACACCAAGAAACATTTCGTCATGTTCGTGGTCTGAAAACTAAGTCAGCACCTGCATCTTCTTTCATCTCACCAACTAGCCATTCACAACAATAGCAATACTATCCATACAAAGATAACCAATTGCATCCCCAGCATCCTAACTTGCTTATTCAACTTCTCGTTGTACTTGCCATAGACAAGGTCAAGTAACATTTGATGTTCAAGTCAGTTCCTCTCCTTTGTATGGATCTGCATGAGGATATAAGGAATGTCAAAAAACTTATAATAACAAATACAAAATCTTTCACTTTAATGGTATGATTAGTATAATAAGTGACTTACATGCTCAAATGTATTTCAATTACGTTCACATCCAGTTGCGCAATGTCAAGCTTAAAATTCGAATGACAAATTATTGAAGATTAGGGGTATTACCACCAAATAAAATACATCACTCCGCTATCAGTGAAATGACTTATATGTTGAAGTTTCGTCAAACAACAATAACACAAACATGTCAATTGAAATAGCTAAGAAGAACGTAACTGGTGACAGTTGAGTGCTCGCCCGGGTGGCAATTGGTGTTTCAAAATTTTCATCACATCTCACATAATATGCCAATTCACCAATGATGTTGTTTTTAACCTCTAGAGAAGGAATCAATCTATTTCTACAAGCAAACAATCCTCTAGTAATCTCTCCATTGTCTAGATGAAAGGAATTTGGTTCATAGTAAGCATGATTCAAGGCATGTCACGCTGCATGCAATGGATGGTGAAGCTGACAGTTCCACCTCTCATCAATGATCTTTAAGATATCCTCATAGTTGTCAATTTTTTTCATTGAAATGCTTTTGAATAGTCTGTTTGGTCTGTCTATTGCCCCATAGCTGGCTTCTTCCGATTATCTTCTCATTATCTACCATTGATCTCATCACCTTAAGTGCATACGACACACTATTCCAAAATGTCGTCTGCAACATAGTTGCATATGCCCTTTTCCGTTTCACCGTCTTCGACAACTTGTTATCGTCGCATTCTTGCGATCCAAACATCTTTCTCAAGTTACTTTTCAACAGATGAAGCCTTTGTAATGTGAGAAATGATGCCATGTATTCCTTCTTCTCTAGAAGGATCTCATGGTATTTAAGACACAGCCATGATTATATATAAATCTCACCAATAATATGACTTGCTCAATCGTTCTCTTCACTTGTTGAGTTTTTTTATGTCTTCCAATATCAAGTGAAAACAATGTGCTGCACAATGAGTCCAGAATAAATGTTTTCTCTTTGTCTGAAGTAACTTTCCTATTATTGCAAAATGAATATGCTTTAGCCATAGGAAAAATCCATTACTAAACAATACTTTAAAACATAAATGTGACTCACCAGCCAACACATAGTCACTTTCATTGTCGGTAACGACTTGTACCACATTACTCTCCCCAATCTACACGAAAGTGTCTAACAATTCAAATATGACGAAGCATCGAGATTTGATGAACATGTTACCAATAGATGAATTCATCAATAGATTGATCAAGGATCTACCTCTGTTGTCTGTCCATCCATTAGACATGATTGAATAATCATATCTGGACCAACTATTAACGTGGTCTTTCGTCAAGTCTTTAGTGTGAGCAACCTCGTTGTTGAGAAGTGTAACTCGCATCACATGGTAGCTCGACGGCTTCAAGTGATGGTCATGTCTTCCTAAATCTTCCACCATCTTCCCGAGACTCGACGACCTCATGGCGTTAAAAGGAATGCCCTCCTAATAGAACCATTTTGCAATGAATGGCAATGAATGGTCATGTTTCTCGCTTCTTTATCACATGCATCAACCACACTCTACTGTCTCATCTTCCCCTTCTCCATTACGAATACATTGGCTTTTCTTCCTTACTTTTGTTCTGATTTACTTTCCCACACGATGTCGCTCCTCTTTTCGAATAAAGACGAGAACCACCTTCTTCTATCTTGACATCATCACCAATATCATGCATATGGGATGGAAAGGATTTAGTAGTACCAATTGCTTCAATCCATGTTAGTTTTGCTTTGTCCATCTTGCTTCATAATTCATCCTTCACATCTTAAGAACATTTGCTACATGCTCTTAAATTTCTGAATGATCTTATTTGGTGTTGTTTGGCCTGACGAATACCGCCTTTGGACACGTATCCACATAAGTTACATGTAAACCACATTCAAATCTTTGGATCCTTCGAGTAATTGTACTTCCATCCAATGTCCATTCTCGCAGATTCGGAAATATTAATGAAATATGAGCTTCAAGAAACCTACTACATAAGCTATAAAATTTCAAGAAATTAAGAACACCAGTTCCACCAATCGTTACCAAAATCCAGTCAACTTCATTACCAATCATCCGAACTCATCAACAATATTGAATCTCTCAAACTTCGGTTCGATTCAACAGCCACACAAATAGATGAATTACTCTATGCAAATCACGATTCAACAGCCACACAAATCTCAAACATGGTTGAAATCAAATAAAAGTCATTCACCAATTGTTATGGATAAACATCAACCACATTAAATTGATAAAATCAACCCGTCCAACACCTGATGACTAATTATTGAAAGAACCCGATGATAAAACAACGACGACAGAGGACCGACATGGCGGGAAAGACAAAACAATAACTACAACGCACCTTGATTGACCCACCACCCACTACCGACCAAAACCCGAAAAAGGAGCGTCTCGACGGGGAGGAGGAGGATGAGTCGACTTTGATTTCAAAATTTTAGGGATCTGATGACTAGGGGGAGGGGTGCGCTTAGAGCCCGATGCCTTATGTGCGCCTCTGTGCCTTAGGAAAGGCGTGCTGTAATGATAAAAAATATCGTAATGGTTAATTATGCCAATGTGAGGTGTGGTTGAATATTTGGACAACTTTGGTCATTTGGCCACAATTATAGCCGACAACCTATTAAATCTAAACTCAATGATAATCAGGATTTGAAAAATGGTGGGACCTAGTTATTATTAAGGGACACTAAGCCAAGCGAGAGAAGAGGGGGACCGGAGGCGGTTACCTGGAATAATAAAAAAACTTGGAAAGATTTTATAATAATGAAGGAGAGCTCTCAGAAAGAAGGGGGAAGAGGGAGAGGAAGACAAGAAGAGAAGAAGGAAGGAGAGAAAGGTGGATACGGTGATGTCGATGGCGGATTTCCGTACGAAACCTCGAGAAAAGGGCGTGTTAAAGCATCTTACCCGAAGCGAAATTGTACGGAGACGTCGAGAACTTGAAGTATTTTGCGGACGAAGGGGAATAACGCACGTCCGCCCCCTTCTCTGTTTTCCTAGTATTCCGTCTTCGTTGGGTTATTGGCGTATTATTGCTGCGTGTGCTTGTGGGTTTGTCAGTGAGTTGCGTGGGCTTAGATTTTGTACGTTTCGCCCCCCTTCTTCTTCCCTCTGTTGTGGTTGTCCTCGTCGATCCTCGTGAGTCTTGCTGTGGTCGATGCGGTGATGCCATTCATAGAGTTTATCTTCTTGCTAGTTGTGTGTCCTATGGATTGAATGAGTTTTCGATTTGTGGTCTGTATGAGGAGGTGAGTGGTCATACTTGTGCACTCTGGTCTAAAAACTGCAGCCTCTTGTCCCGAGTACCTATATATATAATAATAATGATACAATATTGCAGATGAGTTGGGGAGGAAGATACTCTATGAGTGTTTGTGTGTTTGGATTTGGAACGGATTGTAAATGGTTGGAGTTGTTTCAAATGTCGCGCCTTCTTCTTCTTCTCCTTCTTCTTTTGTCGACGTCTTCGCCGATCTTCCTCTCTTATACCCACTAGTGTACAGGGATAGTTGGTTGATTGCGCCTCGATTCTGTTATGGCTGCTTTAGAGTAGTTAGGAACTGTGGTTCTCGTGATCTAGGTTGTTGTATCCTGTTTATTGTTTTAAGATGGCAAAGATAGCCTTAATTGGCTAGAATCCCAGGGTTCGACCTAACTGAGATTAGCAATTGTAAATTGTCTACAATCGGTCGGTATGAATTGGTTGGTTGTGAACCCTTATGCGGGTAGGGACACGGAGGAAATTGTGATCCTGGAATGCCCGAATAATCAGCCGTTCTAGGCTGGATAAATAGGCTGAGAATGAAGGCTAGAATATCACGACGGAAGATAGTCGTGAGCGTTATTAAGACACTCTCAATGATGATATTTCTTGACAATACTGACAAGACGGGAAAGTCTTAGATGTATAAAAAAAAGAAAAAAGAGAAAGGGGAACTCGAAACAAAGTCTCGATTGAGAATGATAAGTGTGAGGAGATTGCTTCCACATGGGCAAAGGTTGACGATTAGTCGAATACGTAATCAACTTGGTGAGAGTTGATTAGATGATCGATAAAATAAAAGAAATTAGTAATAAATTATAAAAAGATTATGTCAGTCTTTTATGACTAACCAATGATGCATATTATTGTTTTCTTACAGGTACCGAAGTTGGTATTTCCACAATTAATTTTGTGTATTAAATCATCGTTAAAAATATAATAAAACCGAATTATAGCATAAATGGAAAACTACGGAACCTTTCACGTGCGCCCAGGCACCCCTTATTGATGGCGCATGCCCGAGGAGGATTAGGGCTTAGAGTATGTGCCCTCCCGCGCCTTGATGCCTCAGGCACTCCTCGGGTGTACGTTTAACTACGCTGCTTTTTAGTGTATACTTCACGATTCACATGACATATCAATTTAATAAAACATGACGTCAGAATATGATCTTCCAATATTCGTTTGCTCAGAGTTTATTAAACCATAACATATATCATAAGTAAATCAAAATTCAAATTCAGAGAGTATGAGATAAATTCTTGTACATGAAAAGTATATGATTCAGCGACATAATAATGAACTATTCAAGTTTAACAATTTTGTTGATAAATAATAAACTATTTGTATGATCCTGAAATTTAGATCTTGATGTGCCAAACATAATCTACAACTACAACACAATGTTCCATAGCTACATCAAGCATGCATATTATTAAGATGGATGGTCCATCACTTTCGTCTGCACTAAGCCCGGCCCAATAAGCCCAGATGACATTCTCAGGTCTACCCCCAAAAATAACTTCCCGAACTTTTTCATCTACCCATTTTACCCCTCCCATGACCCCGTCGACCGGCGGCGGTTCGGTCGACGTCATGTTCCCCGTTGCTGCCCACCAGTGGACTCCCCGCCGGCCACCGAGCCACCTAGCCAACCTGATGCTAACCCCAAGGGCAACCCCATCCCTTCCCTCATTGGGCTCTTTGTTACAAGGAAAGCCGTTGACTGAAAATGAAGGAAGCACGGGGAAGCGGAGTCGACGGGGGAAGGGCAGCTTAGTTTGATTGCAGTGCTCGATCAAGTGGAGGAGCTGGGGGGCCGGGCCGTTCCCACCTTGATGGGCCAAGCAGGGAAGTGCTCGGCCATTTGCCGGACTCAGGTATTGTTTGACCCACTTTCAAACTAATCCATCCCCCCCCCCTGTAATTCGATTAGGGCTGGGCTGCTCCTAAAGGATCTCTCTGTTCTAGGAGGGATATCCTGACCTGTGGAATTTTTTGCCATACCATCGCCGGGCAATTTCCTGGCATCGGATCTCCGTCTTTTGTCGTCGGGAGTTTATCGACGGCAGTCCTTGCGGCCAGTGCCGGCTGAATTAATCGAAAGCGATTGTAGTTCAAACGAGGTTAATGGAGGAGAAAACTGCGATCGTGGCGGTTACCAGCGCCGAGAGCACGTAGGAGCTAGCGAAGGAGGGCCAGAGGCACCTAGAGGACGTGTTCGCCTATAGAACGGATCACGTCGGAAATATTTGGCAAAGGACTCACAGGAATTGAGTTGTGGTCGCCAGTAAGAAGATGCACAATTTTATTTAAAAACAGAATGCAAGTCTTACAATCTTGACGAATTAAGAACAAGGGCTTACAGCCATAAAAATGAAAAGGGGGCAAGTAATGACAACGACGTAGAATCTTGTGACGGCGGGGAACTTGTGACGAAGGCCTTGGAAGCTCGCTCCGTCGGTGGTGGTCGCTGGCGGGAAGCTGTGACGAAGGCCCTACGAGCTCACTCCGTCGGTGGTGTCGCTGGCGGGAGGTTGACGGCAAAGGCCCTACGAGCTCACTCTGTCGGTGGAAGGGGAGTTGACCTATAAACCGGGTCAAGGTATCTAATTTCCTAAGGTTGACGAACAAACTTCAGAGTTTTGGCTGTGTATGGTCGTGTCTTGTCTTGAAAAATTCCTCTGCTATTTATAGAGGACTTGTACGTGTTTAACACGTAACAGATAGATCGTGTTATAGATCGTGATCCCTAATATCGTGGGAGTGTCTTAACAACCTCCTTGATATGTGGGATCACGTTCCTGGATATTAGGATCAGTTACGATCCTTTTCAAACGTGATTTGAAAATGAATAAATTTATTCCAACCTTGTCGACTTGACTGGTCTGTACGGACTATGACCAACTTGGTCGACTTATCCAGAATCCCGTCGACTTGACCCTACTAGTAGACTTAGCTACTGTTGAGTCGTCTCGGTTGACTTTGATTAGCATACTCCTTCGTCGTGAGTCGACCTAGTCGACTCCGTTCATAAGTCGACTCAGTCGATTTCGTTATAAGTTGGCCTAATCGACTTCGTCGACCTAGTCGACTTCGTCGTGGGTCGACCTAGTCGACTTCGTCGTGGGTCGACCTAGTCGACTTCGTCGTGAGTCGGCCTGGACGACTGTATCTTGGGCCGACTCGGGGTGTGACTTGAGTGATTACTGGGTTTCTGTTCTAAGCCCAGGCCCAAAATAATTTGCCATGTCAACATAAGCCCCCCTTTTATGCTGGGTCGGCTATGCCGACTCAGTAGAAATCATACCCTATATAAAGGAGAGTCATCGTTCTTTTCTCGCACTTTTCTTCCTTGCTCAACACTTCTCCATCTTCTCCAAGAAACCAGAAACCCTTGTTTCCCAGAAACCCTTCGTCTCCCTTACCAAAACCCCTTTGATCTTCAAAAAGATGTCGACTTTTAAGTCTTTTGAGTTTCACAACCTGCGCGTGGGGCCACCCGGACCTATTTCGGTCGTAGAGGACCAGGGGTTGGGCGTCACTCTCGGACCTATCTTGCCAGAGCATCTTTTCCCGAAGACGGTGCCGCTCAACTATCTCATCACCGAGAAGCCCATCCCGATTTGTCATCCCACCTTCGTCGATCCCCTCAACTGGGAAGGTCAGGGATCTTTCCTGTGTTTCCCATCTGCATCTAAGTCTGAGATGGTGGACTGGCTTGATATGTGGGAGGAGCACTTTACGGAAAGATTTAGGAACCAGAAGATTCTGAGATTCTTTAGGATGTCAGTGGCAACCAAAAACTGCAATCCCAGGGTTTGTTCGGCCATGTTGCCTTTCTGGAATTCTGCTGTCAATTGCTTCTATTTCCCAGAAGGCCCTCTGTCGGTTACATTGGCAGATGTGAAGATTTTGACCAGGTGCAAAATCAATGGCTGCCCTGTTCGACAGTACTCTCAGGCAGGTAATATTAATCCCAAGGGCGCCCTTCAGTACATGGAGGTGGTGAATAGGCACCTGAAGATGGCCTCAGCAGGCAAGAGGTCAGATGAGAGATTATCGACTGAAGGTTTTGGTGCTCAGGAAGAGGTCGAGTTCCTCGGCACCTGGTTGAGCAAATTCGTTTATTGCTTCCCTGGGAAGAAAGTTAGCCACACTTCTTATGCGGTGGCCAATTTTCTGAGGGAGACCAATGAAGAAATCTCCTGGGGTCCCTTCATTTTGGGTCTCCTTTATCATGATCTGGACAAAGCAACGTCTCAAATCAAGCCATTTCCAAAACATCCAGCAGGAGGGTTGCTCTGGCTAGTTCATCTCTGGTCGGCCATGTGGATGCCGGGATTGACTGGGTTCAAGGTTCCTTCTTCGCCCCGTGAATCATCCTATTATGGGGAGACCATCCTAGATCAGTGCTGCCAGCGTAAGGATCAATGGCTTATGACATCGATCACTGGCCACCTAAAGCACATAGTCGACTTCGGCAGGGTAGATCGACGCAACTGGGCACCCTTTCCAGGCGGCAAGACGCTTGCTCAGGAAATCAATCCTCAAAACGCTCGTGGCTTCTGGAATGGAGTATTGACCAGGAGAGATCTGCCAGTTATTTTCGATGGCTACCTGACCTTTGAAGTCTATAACCCTCAACTGTGTGCAAGGCAGTTTGGGTTTATCCAAAGTGTAGCAGTTCCACTTGCTGACCCTGCCGGCGGCTTATACGGGGACAGGACGAAGAGGATTGTGTGCAAGTCGATCACCTCGAAGACCCTCGACTTGCTCAATCACAAGGCGCAGCTCTCCCAGATGGAATTCCCATCTGATACTTCTGCCTGTTTCGGCACACAGTTCTTCACCGTGCTGTGGTCGACTACATACGAAGAGCTGCGGGCCTTGATGCATTTCTTGGAGGTCTCCAAGGAACCTGATTTTTACACCGATGACGCGCATATTAAAGCAAAAGGTAAGGACTTAGCTTTACTTTAAGAGTATTGGGTTCTTAATATTAATCACGAGTTTTTCTCCTTTTCAGGATCAATGCTTCCTCGGGGCTCTGGAAAACTCAAGCCTAAAGCCCCCCTTGCTCCTGCTCCTTCTAGACCCAAGTCGACCAGCAAGGGGAAGGCTGAAGTTGCGAGCCCCAGGGAAATAGCCCTCAAGTCGACCAGCAAGGGGAAGGCTAAAATTGCGAGCCCCAGGGAAATAGCCGCAGGTGATCCCTCTAAGGCTCGATCTAAAAGCGCTCCAAAGCGCAAGGCGGCCGAAGAAGATCTTGAAGAGATGCCTCTATCTCAGAGGAAGAGACTGGTGAAGGTATTGACTCCAGTGGCGACTTCCTCTCCTAGGTCGCCAGTTATTGCAGCGGCGACCCCATCCAGGTCGCCAGCTGCAGCAGCGGCGACCCCATCCAGGTCGCCAGCTGCTTCAGCGGCGACCTCATCTACCAAGGCACCAGCTGTGGTGCCAGTGTCTTCAGTTATAGTCGACGCTTCACAAAGGCCGACCGCAGAGGTATGACTCTGATGACTCCAGTTTTTGTTTTGAATTTTCATATCTAACCCATACTATATTGTCTAGGGAGAGGCTTCGGATGGGGATGATGACCAGCTTATCTCCCATGCCTTAGACAAAAGTACAAAAGCTTCGGTCGCCAAGGTGAGTTGAATTCCATGCTGGTGTATCATTACTTCAGTTCATATATGAACTTTTGGTTCTGCATCATACTCTGTTTTAGGATCGGCGCATCCCTGAGGCCTTGGTTCAGGAAGAACAGGCTGCTTTGGATGTCGCGATCCCAGTCGACCCACCGACTCGGTCGACTCGTGAGGAAGAAAACCAAGCTATTCCTTCTCCTCCAGTCCAAACTCCTACAACAGCGATGGTATGTGTTCTTGTTTTAAACAGAACATAGTATTAGCGTCGCAATTTTAACTGGGGTACTTGTATCCTTCCTTATAGGCTCGTCCGAAGAGGGTGAAGGTGCCTGCTGGCCGACAAAAGATTCCTACTCCCCCTTCTTCTTCGGACGAGAGCTCTGAGGATATATTGCCTCCAGAGGTAAGTACTCGATCACACGAGGTCGTTGGCCTTTTTAGGGTATTGTTTAACAACATTTTGCCTCCTATTCCTCAGGATCCTGCTGCAGCGACTTCTGGGTCAGCCAAAGGCCCGTGGGAGAAGCTTCACGAGGATATTGAAGAACTTTGCCAACTTCTGCTCATCGATCCCTTAAGCGTCAATGAATTTAGGAGGATGCAGAAGCTGTTGAAAAGGATCGAGACATCCCCTCGGGTCACGGATGAAATATTGGGGGCCTGCAAGAGCTTCAGGTCGACGTACTGGACCCGCTGGAGGGATTATTACGCCGACCTGCTCACCTTGGACTCGACTGACTCGAAGATTCAGTCGATCAATGAAGCTCGAGGGCAGGCCTCTAAAGCTGCACAGGACGCTCGCCAACGTTTGGTCGATGTGCAAGAGAAGCTAACCGAGGCAGAGAGACAAATAGAGTTCTATACGAACCTCAAGAATGACCTGACTCGGCAGCTTGCGTCGATCAATACTCAAGAAATCGAGGAGCTGGAGGCCAATGCTGAGAAGGATAGAGAAAAGGTCGTCGACCTTTATGCCCAGCGAAACAAGGTGAACGCGAAGCGACGAGCTCGTAAATCTCTTGTCCTCGATTTCAAAGAAGTTGGCGGGCTATGGAAATTAGATTTGTAATCAAAGAACAATGCAATTCCATTGTTTTTGTTTTACTCAATAAATCAAGTGTATTGTGTCCCAAATGAATTTCTGCTCACTACGCGCAATTCATTCTTTCAGACAGCGTTACTAAAACCCGGCGCGATTTCTTAGGAATTAAGCGCTTCCCAAATTAATGGAGTCCTTTGTTTTAGGATTTTATGGTGAGCTTCCCAGATAGTCGCGCGATAGGGTTTGAGATATTTACCATTAACCTTTAATGGATGTCTGACCCCACTTCTCGTCATAAGCCGATAGCTATTAGATGAGTATGTTTCACATACCTCATGTGGACCTTCCCAATTAGGGGACCATTTACCCAAAACTTGGTCTTTCGATTTAAGGGGTAGCACCATCTTCCAAACCAAGTCGCCCACTTTAAAGTGCTTATGGACAACCCTTTTGTTATAATGCCTAGCAATCCTTTGTTTATGCACCTCGAGTCGGTCTATTACATCAAGTCGCTTCTTCTCTAATTCGTCCAAAGCGAGGTACATTGCCTCGTCTTGTAAATCAGGATGAGTCACCCTGAGCGACTTGTATCGAACCTCAATAGGTAGGACGGCGTCTTGCCCATATACTAGTGAAAAAGGGGTTTCCCCTGTGCTTTCTCTCTTAGTAACTCTTAAAGCCCACAAAGTATCTTGTAGTAGTTTGTGCCATCCTCTTGGGTTTGCACCAACCATTTTCTGAATATTGTTCTTTATGAGTTTATTGGTAGCTTCAGCCTGTCCATTCGCCTGGGGATAATAAGGTGTTGAGTTGGTGATTGAGAAACCAAACTCCGTAGCGAATTCTCGCATTTTCTCATTATTGAAAGCGGTGCCATTATCCACTACAATATTCTGGGGAATTCCAAATCAATAGATGATGGATGATTTGAGAAAATCGATCACTTCTTGATGATCGATCTTCTTATAAGCCTGAGCCTCGACCCATTTAGTAAAATAATCGGTGGCGACTAGAACATAGGCGTCACCTTTACTTGAGTGCGGATGGATTTCCCCGATTATATCTAAAGCCCAAGACCTAAATGGCCAAGGCTTGATGACTGAGACCAAGTCGGACGCTGGGGCCCTTGTCACCGGACCATGTTTTTGGCACTCTTGGCATCCCCTAGCCATTTCTATGCAGTTCTTTAGCATTGATGGCCAGTAAAAACCATGTCTTTGGATGGTCCAAGACATTTTGGTGCCAGATTGGTGAGATCCGCATAAACCCTTATGAGTCTCTAACATAATTGGGGTCGCTTCGTCTAAGTCGACACACCTTAACAGGACTCCTTCCTTGGTCTTTCTGTAAAGTACCCCATCTATAAGGGTATACGACAAAGCCTGAGTCTTAATTCTTTGGCTCGCCTTTTGTGTTGGGTCAGAAAGGAAGTCAGTGATTGGCTTCCTCCAATCCTTATTGTTTGTCATTATGTCCAGGGTGAACGCGTCGCTTTGGGGAACGAGGTGGGAAACTATTTCTGGGATACAATCGCTCCCTCTTTTGGCCTTGTATCCTGAAGCCTTTTGGGCTAAGTCGTTAGCGATGGTATTTTCCCCTCGACCTACAAAGAGGAAAGTAATCGCTTCAAATCGCTCGACTAGCTTGCTGGCGACTTGATGATAGGGTGTGAGTTTCTCTAGGCATATAGAAGTACCATTCATCTGATTAATCACCAGTTGAGAGTCCCCCATTACTGTGGCTTTCTTGGCTCTCAAGGTTAATAGTTCCTTCAAGAGCGTGATCAAAGCTTCATATTCAGTCGCATTGTTGGTGTGAGTTGCCGTCAAGCGATACGCTAGACGAACATCTTTCCCTAGTGGCGAAAGTATACGAAGGCCTATACCTACGCCGGATTTCGCCGAAGATCCATCAAACCAACCCTGCCAGATGTCCTCAAGGGATTCTTCTTGGTCGATTGATACGGATGGATCGTGACTTACCAAGAAGTCGGCTAGAGCCTGTCCTTTCACCGACTGTTGGGACTTGAAACGTAGGTCATATGCGGATAGCACTAAGCTCCATTTACTAGTTCTCCCAGTCAGTAGGGGACTTTCGAAAGAATACTTTATGACGGGAGACTTGGTAATGACATGAACCTCTTGGGATCCAATATAATGTCTTAGCTTAGTAACAGTATAAAAGACTGACAGGCATAACTTCTCCTTAATTGTATAGCGTTTTTCTGTAGCGGTTAGTTGTCTTGACAAATAGTAAACCGCTCTCTCAGTTTTGTCTTCCGCCTCTTGGGCTAACATGGCACCGATGACTGATTCAGTCGCTGCCACGTAAAGCAGATAGGGCTTTCCTATCCGAGGAGGGGCAAGCACAGGCGGCTTCATTAAATACCCCTTTAAGCCTTCAAATGCTTTTTGGTGTTCGTCGCACCACACAAAATTTCCTTTTGCCTTTAGTAAAGTCGAGAAGACTTCTGTCCGTCCAGCGACGTTACCAATAAATCGCCTTAGATAATTGACCCTTCCTAAGAAAGCCTGTAACTGCTTCTTATTACTCGGAGGGTTCAATCTTTGAATGGCATTCACTTTGTTCTGGTCGACTTCTATGCCACGTTGATGAACTAGGAACCCTAGGAAATGTCCTGCTCTCACTCCAAAAGCACATTTGAGAGGGTTTAGTTTAAGCTGGTGTTTTCTCATTTGGATGAAAGCATTCCTAAGATCATTAACATGCGACCTCTCATCTTTTGATTTGACCACTATATCATCTATGTATACCTCGACTGTTTTGGCAATCGAAGCGTCAAAAATGGCGTTCATGGCTCGTTGGTAAGTTGCACCAGCGTTTTTAAGCCCAAACGGCATGACTACCCACTCGAAAATGCCTAAGGGACATCTGAACGCGGTTTTATGGATATCTTCCTCAGCCAAGAAAATTTGGTTATATCCTGAGAAACCATCCATGAATGACATAATTTGGTGCCCTGCAGTCTTATCAACTAAGTCGTCTGCAATGGGCATGGGATATTCATCCTTTGGAGTAGCACGATTTAGGTCTCTGAAGTCGATGCAGACTCTAATATTGCCATTCTTTTTGATGACAGGGACTATGCTGGATATCCACTCGGTGTACCTCGATGTTCTTATATACCCAGCTTTAAAGAGCTTCTTCACTTCTTCGAATACTGCCTGAGTGACTTCATGAGTCATTCTCCTTGGTGCCTGTTGGACTGGTTTAAATCCTGCTTTGATTGGCAACTTATGTTCTACAAGTCGGCGATCTAGGCCAGGCATTTCGGTATAGTCCCAGGCGAAACAATCCTTGAATTCTTCAAGAGTAGCCTTAATAGAATTGAAAAGTTCTTTATTCATTGAAGAACTAACGAAAACGATCCGAGGGCTAGATTCCTCGCCTAAATTGATACTTACAAGCGGGTCACATGGCATCATAAGTGACTCGCGCCCCTGGACACCGCCTAAGTCGGTATCAATGGACTTAGATAAGCTAGCCTCAGCATTTATATTGCTTATTCGGCAACCTAATTTCCTAGACTTCCTAGCATACTCCTGAAGTCGCTGGAGGAGATCAGCGACTGCATAGCCTCTTCCTTCGTCACTGTCCATACAAACCTTCGTGCAGGAGTCTATCGGGCTCCAACTCCGTCGCAGCACTTTCCTGGCTCTTGGGCGCCTCCCCCTTGTCGCCATTAGGATTGTTGTCTGTCTCGTCTCCATCCTTGGTCGGGACTACTTCCTGCAGGACCTCATCTATGTCCTTGTCTGTGAAGTCGGGGCCCCATCCTGTCAGCACGATTGGTCCCTCATCAGGCTTGGGGTGAGAGGTGCCATAGCTCACAATGAAGTCGAACTTCCCGGAGGGTTCACCTAGGGGTCCGATAGTAGGGTCTCCTAGCTTGTAGCGTTGATCCAAGGTGAGATCCTTGATCGTCTTGCATGTTTCTGCATGTAAAATGCCCTTGTCACAACAGGAGTATTCATCAGCCCTGATAGTCTCTATTTCAGAGTCAAGCCATAAAATCAACTCCCTATGCAAAGTTGACGGGATCGCGGCGGCTTTATGAAGCCAATCGCGTCCCAAAAGCGCATTAAACGAAGGGGCTATGTCAATTACGAAGAAAGCAGTTTCCTGCTCGTGTCTTCCGACGCCTAAATGCACAGAGCATATCCCCAGGCATTCGGACTTCCTTCCATTAAAGCCGCTTACAGCCACGTCGGTTCGCACCAACTCGGTAGGCTTGTAACCAAGTAGTCTAAACTTGGTGAGTGGGAGAACGTTGACGGTGGCGCCGTTGTCTATTAAGACTCGACCCACCAAAACACCGTCAAAGGTGGCTGCGATGTATAACGAGTGCATGTGCTGTTTCATGCGATCCAATGGTTTCCTCAGCCAGTGCAGAGGGAAGCCAGACGGAAAAGGAGTGACCTTAGAGTCCAGGGCTTTACCTTTCGGCGCTTCCGACTTGTCGTTGCAGGCGAACTCCGCAGGAAATGTGAGAGCGTTACAACTCACGAGGGGCCCTTGTTCTGCGTTGAAGTCGCAGGGCCTGTCTCCTCGTAGAGGAGTGTAGTCGAAGCTTGAGCCCGGGTTTTCCGAGTAATCAGTAGACTCGACCCGTTCGGGCTCCGCGACTTGTTTCTCTGCGGCTTGGTTCCCTTCCGGGGGTGGCACCGCAGGGGTCATCCTAGGTCTTTTTTGGGCGTGACTTAGACGCCTTTCCTTTCTCTTTTGAGCCCTTAAGGGGGGCGCAACCTTCCTTTCCACCTTCTGCCATTGAGACGAGGGGTTAGGGGCTTTGACGAATTTTGGTTTCTTAGAACCAAAAAGGAGTCGGCTTACCTCCACGAATCTGCCGTCGACTGGGTCATACCCCACCTGCGCTGGTGTATTTTCTGGTCTATTCGAGGAGGGTTTACTAGGGTTTGAATTACCTGTAACCTCGGGGCGGACCGCTTTTACCAGCATCTCTCCTTTTGCGGACAAATCGACCAGCCGCAAGAAATAGCTGACGCAGCATGCTGTGCAGAGCTGGGTAATAAGTATCCGATTATGGGCGATTAGCTTGCATTTCTGGCACAGTAGCTTCTCATCCAAGAATTGGGCGATAGGAGGTCCCCTCCGCAATTCCTGGGGGTCGACTGTCTGTGACGCATATCGAGGCCTGCGACTTGCAGCCTGTTGGGGTCGGTCTATTCCCTTATATTCTTCCAGAGGTCTTATCTCCTTGACAGGAGTAGTCCTAGTGTACCCCTGCTTGACGACTCTCTGGCCAGACGAGTCCATAAACTCAAGTCGCCGTGCCGGGCGTTCCGTACCCCGGGCGGCTGGCTCTCCATTCCCCCTATGCCCCTGGGAACCTCCTCGTCCTCCTCGCGAAGCCAGTCGGCGATCCATACTAGGAGGACTCTTGAGGGCGTGAGAAGGTCCTCGGGGAGTGGTCAACGTCATTGCTGCTTCCTCGAAAGGGGTCAGGTCATACCAGTCTTCTGTCTTACTGTCCAACAGGTACTTCTTAAATGTGTGGCATTGGTCCGTCGTGTGAGTGTCGTTCAGGTGCCAGTGGCAAAGCCACTTGTCCCTTCCTTTCGGGAGGATGAAAACCCCACGCTCAGCCAGTCGCTTCATCAGGGCATTAGCCACCAAGGTCTCGCCAGTTGCTTGTAAATCCTGCGAGGGCATAGCAGAGTCGTTAATGACTTCTACAAAGTTAACCTCAGTGTCAAATATATCAAATGTATGAATGGCGACTTCGTCGCCAAATGGATTATCATCCACCATAGCGACTTCATCGACTTCAGGAAAACATAGCTCTTTAGACTCTATCAAATCCTGAATTATATTTCTAAAGGACAGACAGTCCTTAGTAGTATGGGTGAAGGAACCATGCCACTTGCAGTAATTCCTACTTTTTTCCCTTTCTGTCTGAGGGACTCGATGACCAGGCTTAAGCCTGATCCTTTTCTTTTGATAAAGCCAATCAAAAATGGCGTCGACTTTATCTGTGTCGAAGGAGTATTTCCTTTCCTCGGCATTTTTCTGGGAGGCTTTAGCTTTAGAATTTTTCCTAGTCAAGAGGTCACATATAGTCGACTCTCCCTTAACAAACTCGGCCACGTCGACTTCATAAGTATCGACTTGGTAGGCTCGAGTCAGCTTGGCCTCTTCTGTTAGGAGCTGATAGTACTCAGTGGCTCTCCTTGCCAAATCATATAGATCGGCAAAGCGCTCCCCTTGTAGCTTTTTCTGGAAAGGAATGGACAACGCATTTAATGCGAGGAGCAACTGGTCTTTCTCCGGTATGGGAGGCCTACACCGTAATAAGGCCTTTCTAAGTTTCATTAAAAACTGCCCCGGGTGTTCCCCATTAGCCTGCCTAAGGCGCATAACCTCAAACATCGACATGGGGGTATCGAGTCGAGCAAATGTTTTAACAAACATGGACTGCATCTGAGTCCACGAAGCCACTGACCCCGATGGCAAACCTGCATACCAGGTAAAGGCATCCCCGGTTAATGAATTCGGGAAGAGCTTTAATTTCCAGAAGTCATTCCCGGCCGCCTCGCCAAGTTGATGAGTGAAGCGAGCAATATGCTCAAGTGGAGTCATTTCATCTTCGCCCGAGAAGCGAGTGAAGTCGGGCACCCTATAACCCCTAGGTAAAGGGAAATCCCTATCAATGTATGCAGGATAAGGAGGTCTGTATAAACAGGTGTCATCTCGCCGAGCTATTCCGGGGACGACTTGCTCTATAACCTGAGTTATGGCCTCTCTTAAGTCCAGGGGTACACCGCCTATCGGCCCCTGCCCTGCGAGTCGAGTTGGTCTTAACGGGCTATACGGAGGCCTTTCTCCCATTGTTTGGCTCGTTGGATCCCTTACATAAAATGAAGGCTCCTCACGATGATTACTACTCCGGGGTCCAGGTTCATAGGGATCTCTAACTGCGTCGACCATTGGCTCTTTTCCAGGGCGACGAGGCGGAATAAAATCCTCCCCCCGATCTGTTTCCTCTTGGAAGTCCTCTGCCTCATTCCAATACGTATTCGCTGGTCGATTACGTGAAGAAGAGGGTCGACCAGAGGGAACCAGATTCCCGGGTTCAAAGAGAGCATTCGTCCTTATCTCAGATTGCTCAAAAGCCACGTTACGTGGCCCTTGAGCAGTCCGACGAGCGTCTGCCATGAACGTAGACTCCCTAAAGGGGACCTCTCTCACACGAGGTCTCACTCTTTCCTCGTCTCTCGGGCCAGAAAGACGCCCTATTAGAGTTTGGACATCCATTAGAATACTCTTCATATCAGTCAACTCGTGGCGCACATCCCCCAATTCCTTGTGGAACTCTAGTCTCGAAATAAATTCGGACGGGGCATGTGAATCATAAGTGGACTGGTTTGTAGCTGCCTGGCCTCCTAGGGCTGGCGCTTCCAAGTTCATTCCCGGAGGAAGTTCCTGGTCTTCCCCATCTAAGGGATCCTGAGGCCCACAGCCAGTAGTGCTTCGAGTATTTCTCGGCATTTGAGACACTGGCGCTTCCAAGTTCATTCCCGGAGGAAGTTCCTGGTCTTCCCCATTTAAGGGATCCTGAGGCCCACGGCCAGTAGTGCTTCGAGTATTTCTCGGCATTTGAGACTAAGATTTTTCCCTTCAACGTTCTCCCACTGTGGTCGCCAAAAACGTGTTCGCCTATAGAACGGATCACGTCGGAAATATTTGGCAAAGGACTCACAGGAATTGAATTGTGGTCGCCAGTAAGAAGATGCACAATTTTATTTAAAAACAGAATGCAAGTCTTACAATCTTGACGAATTAAGAACAAGGGCTTACAGCCATAAAAATGAAAAGGGGGCAAGTAATGACAACGACGTAGAATCTTGTGACGGCGGGGAACTTGTGACGAAGGCCTTGGAAGCTCGCTCCGTCGGTGGTGGTCGCTGGCGGGAAGCTGTGACGAATGCCCTACGAGCTCACTCCGTCGGTGGTGTCGCTGGCGGGAGGTTGACGGCAAAGGCCCTACGAGCTCGCTCTGTCGGTGGAAGGGGAGTTGACCTATAAACCGGGTCAAGGTATCTAATTTCCTAAGGTTGACGAACAAACTTCAGAGTTTTTGCTGTGTATGGTCGTGTCTTGTCTTGAAAAATTCCTCTGCTATTTATAGAGGACTTGTACGTGTTTAACACGTAACAGATAGATCGTGTTATAGATCGTGATCCCTAATATCGTGGGAGTGTCTTAACAACCTCCTTGATATGTGGGATCACGTTCCTGGATATTAGGATCAGTTACGATCCTTTTCAAACGTGATTTGAAAATGAATAAATTTATTTCAACCTTGTCGACTTGACTGGTCTGTACGGACTACGACCAACTTGGTCGACTTATCCAGAATCCCGTCGACTTGACCCTACTAGTAGACTTAGCTACTGTTGAGTCATCTCGGTTGACTTTGATTACCATACTCCTTCATCGTGAGTCGACCTAGTCGACTCCGTTCATAAGTCGACTCAGTCGATTTCGTTATAAGTTGGCCTAATCGACTTCGTCGACCTAGTCGACTTCGTCGTGGGTCGACCTAGTCGACTTCGTCGTGAGTCGGCCTGGACGACTGTATCTTGGGCCGACTCGGGGTGTGACTTGAGTGATTACTGGGTTTATGTTCTAAGCCCAGGCCCAAAATAATTTGCCATGTCAACAGGACACCATTGAATCAGCATTCCGCATCCTGTCCTCCATGAACGACGAGCTCTGCAACCCCTCGCTCTGGCGTTCGTCGTCGCCGCCAGCTTCTCGTGACTCTAATAGTGTTGCCCACGGTGCCACTGGCGGCGATTCCTCTTCTGATTCGACTTCTCACCATTTCGAGAGCCCAGTTTCTTCCGGAGGTGGCGAGGCCCTTGACGAAGCTCGCTTCCGCTACAAGAACTCTGTCGCGGCTCTCCGTGCTGTCCTCTTGGCCATTCCCTCTTCTCAGAAGGTACTATCCCTGTTCAGTCTCTTGTCCGTAACCTTTTCCCAGCAAATGTGATGGGAAAAATCGTTTCTTAACATTGAGCGAGAAAATTCCCTCTTCTTTGAAAAAAATGCCCCATCTTGTTCGAGTACTTAGAGCATTGCTTGTGAAGTTCGATTTCGTTGGCTCTATTGGGAGTCTAGCCTTTCTCTAATTGGATGCAGATACTGGTGAGCAATTTCTGTGCAATTAGAGCCGTGATCCCTTTGTTTAGTAGGATGATGATTGTTTGTGTTTCAGCCGTTGAACTCGCCATAAGGCCCTCTTCAGCTGATTAGTCAGAAGGAACGGCATTTTATATTCTCTCAGTTAACAATTTCCTTAACTGCACCTCTAGTATTTGTATTTGTATCCATCTATTGATAGCGATTTCCTGTAGGCTGATAAGAGAATGATTGTGTTTTCTTACTTTTAATTTGGTCGACATTAGACTATACCAGTTAGATGGTAGTCTTGTTGCTGTCTGCACAGGCGATGATTGGAGTTATGTTTGGGCTTTTAACACTGAGGAAAAGATTGTCTAGCTGTTTTCTTTTGAAACTGCAGGCTAAACCCTTTGATTCCGAATCAGACATTGGAACTGCTGCACCTGATGATGAAGAAGTCGAAATCGAGAACATCCACACTTGTGCCTTTGAAAAAGGATTTCAGCCGATCGTCATCCCAATCTCGACAAAGTGGTGTCGACTTATTGCTCCTTGATAACTTACCGCCTGCCTTTGCATTTTTACAAGCATAGAATAACTACAGCATACACAACCAACTACACTAGTTGGTTACAAGAACAAGGCAGGCCGAATGTAATAAGATCACTCATTAAATATTATTAACCAAGAGTATACAAAAAATAATCACCAGAAGTAGATGCACGTAACCGCTGATGTACTTTGCTTCATGTCCTTGATATGTCTCCACTTGAATACACAAACTATCAACCACATGAGTTGCCCAGTCAAATTTACGTATAGCCTCTACATACCGGGTGGCAAGGAGATACTCTTTGTCGATATCAAACGCTGTTGCTGTGCACAAGTAGCTACCTATTATGAAAAGTATAACCTTCACTCTCCATAGCTCGTCGGGAACTTCTCTGGATCGCAGCTGATTCTCAATAGATTTTAGAGAAATTTTTCCTCTCTTTAGGTAATCCTTTAGCTCTGCCCGGACTATCTCCGCGTGTCCTCTAAATGGGACACCCACTTTGCTAGTCGGTACACCGATTATGGCCTCGACATCAGTAGGCTGCAAGGGTTGTTCAACACCATCAATTATCATGATCCTCTTCGCTGGATCGAACAACCTTAAATAGAGCTTCACGGCGTTGTGATTGACATGCTTACTTGACAAATGAAGCAGCCCATTAAATCCTAGTTCTGCCAGGGCTGACCTCTTGGCCTCGTTGAAGGTGTTCAGGACTGAAAATAACTTCTTCGGACTACACCGTGTATAGAGGTAATCCTGTAATAATACAACAAACAGAAGCTCAATCCATATATGACAATTACTAAAAGCAACCAACAAAGTTGATTGTACGATTTACCTGGGCAACATGCACACCCTTTGCCTTTTTCTTTTTCGAAGTATCAGGGGTATTTGTATTGCCGCCACTAATGTTGGAATCTCGTTCAATATCTGCTCGTTCCATCTCTGCATAGATCACCAAATTAATAACCGTATACCCAAAGCCAAACTATTGGCTACGATCTACCCAAAGCCAAACTATCGGCTGCGATATACTCAAAGTTAAACCTTAAACTAGAATCTGCGGAAACCCAAAACCATAAACTTGACAGAAACCCAGAACCATACACCTAAAGGACGATTATACACCTGGAATCTGTGATCTACCCTATACACCTAGAATCTGCGATCTACCCAGAACCATACACCTAGAATCTACGATCTACCCTATACACCTAAACCAAGATGGACGACTACCTAAAGCCAAACCATCTGACCACCAACCCATTCTAATTCAGACACCCAAAAACAAATCAAAACGTCTACAGTGGATCGGACTACAGAAACTAGGGTTCGTGAGGTGGGGAACACAGATTAGGATTTGGGTTGTCGGACGGCGAAAGGAAAAGGAAGACGACGAACGACAAGGGGATCGTACTTGAAGTCATATTGTTATCCGGAGGGGAGGATCGGAAGGGATGCCGAAGGGGACAATTGAAGCATCGGAGGGGAGGATCGGGACGATTGGGTCGGGACGACGAAGACAACATTACAACTGCAAATTTGTAAAGGTTTTTGTAAATTTACCGCGGGGCTAAAATAATAATTTCACAATGACCATAGGTTAGTAATTAGGTTCAGAATGTACTGTTTAGGTTAGTAAATTACTAAAATATTTAGTAACTCTTTACTAAATTTTCATGAAAATTTCACTTAGAAATTAGTAAAACATTACGAAAGAAAAATTCAAATTTAATAATTTACAAACGATTTTACTATGTTCAACAGTATTTTACTAATTTTTCTAAAAAAATTAGTAAATCATTACTAATTTCGTTCGAAAGTGAACCGGAAAAATTACTAAACATTGAAATTTTACTAAATAAAATTAGTAAAGTTTACTAAATATGAACAGTAAAAAATTAGTAAAAGTTATTAAACTACAAGTAGTAAATCGGATGAAAAATAACTAAAAAGTTTAGTAACCATTTACTAAACTTGAACAGTGAAATTTTATTAAAGGTTTCTCAAAAAATATGACAATCACCGATCTTTTTCATAAACGGTTAATAAAATAATATGAAAATTGCCGGGTAACTTTACTAAACGCAAATTAGTAAACTTTACTAACTGTGAATAGTGAAAAATTACTAATTTTTAGGTGTTTTTTTTACTAAAAACGGTCGATTTAGTAAAGTTTACAAAAAAAAGTCGATTTTAATAAACAACGTAACGGATACGTGCACGTATCGTTAGCCGTTCCGGTATTACGATGCTTCGTGAAATCGGCCCTAATTAAAAGCATAGCGAGAATAGAAGGCCGAGTGAGAAGAAAAAAAAGAATAAAAAAAATATTTTTATCCAGATTCTTAAATTGCACGAATGATGGGGCGAACAATAACGTCAAAATTCTGGGGTTTTCATTACATCATCATCATGATAATTACTTGCTTTCTCATATTCAAACTGTTTCGAACTTTTGCAAAAAAAACGCCTTCCAAGTGCTCGTCCATTTGCCGGACTCAGGTATTGTTTTGACCCTCTTTCAAACTGATCCCCCCCCCCCTTCGGCCCTTTGTAATTCGATTAGTGAGTATTAGGGCTGGGCTGGGCTGCTCCTAAAGATCTCTGTTCTAGGTGGGAGGGATCTCCTGACCTGTGGAATTTTTGCCATATCATCGCCCGGCAATTTCCTGGCATCGGATCTCCGTCTTTTGTTGTCGGGGGTTTATCGACGGCAGCCCTTGCGGCCAGTGCCGGCTGAATTAATCGAAAGCGATTGTAGTTCGAACGAGGTTAATGGCGGAGAAAACTGCGATCGTGGCGGTTACCAGCGCCGAGAGCACGCAGGAGCTAGCGAAGGAGGGCCAGAGGCACCTCGAGGACACCATTGAATCAGCGTTCCGCATCCTGTCCTCCATGAACGACGAGCTCTGCAACCCCTCGCTCTGGCGTTCGTCGTCCCCACCCACTTCTCGTGACTCTAGTGGTGTTGCCCACAGTGCCACCGGCGGCGGCGGCGCCGATTCCTCTTCTGATTCGACTTCTCACCACTTCGAGAGCCCTGGTTCTTCCGGAGGTGGCGGGGCCCTCGACGAAGCTCGCTTCCGCTACAAGAACTCTGTCGCGGCTCTCCGTGCTGTCCTCTCGGCCATTCCCTCTTCTCAGAAGGTACTATCCCTGTTCAGTCTCTTGTCCGTTCCCTTTTCCCAGCAAATGTGATGGGAAAAATCGTTTCTTATCATTGAGTGAGAAAATGTCCTCTTCTTTGAAAAAAATGCCCCATCTTGTTCGAGTACTTAGAGCATTGCTTGTGAAGTTCGATTTCGTTGGCTCTATTGGGAGTCTAGCCTTTGTCTAATTGGATGCGGATACTGGTGAGCCATTTCTGTGCAATTAGTGCCGTGATTCCTTTGTTTAGTAGGATGATGATTGTTTGCGTTTCAGCCGTTGAACTCGCCATCAGGCCCTCTTCAGCTGGATTAGTCAGAAAGAACGGCATTTTATATTCTCAGTTAACAATTTCCTTAACTGCACCTCTAGTATTTGTATTTGTATCCATCTATTGATAGCGATTTCCTGTAGGCTGATAAGAGAATGATTGTGTTTTCTTACTTCTAATTTGGTCGAGATTGGACTATACCAGTTAGATGGTAGACTTGTTGCTGTCTGCACGGACGATGATTGGAGTTATGTTTGGGTTTTTAACACTGAGAAAAAGGTTGTCTAGCTGTTTTCTTTTGAAACTGCAGGCTAAACCCTTTGGTTCCGAATCAGACATGGGAACTGCTGCACCTGATGATGAAGAAGTCGAAATCGAGAGGCTGGAGGAGCAAATCTCAAGTTTGAGAAAGGTACGCTTGACTGATGGCGCTGACAATCTTCTTGCTACGACTACAATAGCCTTTGAGCGTTTACGTGGATGAAATCGTCGGCTTTAGATGGATATGAATTAATGGTCTTTAGAACCCTAGGATGGAATAAACCCATCCGACAATCTTTTGCCTGACTTCATTACTTTCTCGAGGGATTTTTCATCTGCATTTCGTTCTACCGAAAAGGTGATAGATAAAAACTTTTTATCCGTTTCTTCATTCTCCGATCTCATACTTTTGCTCACGGGGAGCGTAAATTGGTCATGTTTCCCTGGCATTTAGATTTCAGTTCGACAAGATCCTGAAATACGGCTTGTGTTGTAGGAGCTGGCCGGTAAGAACGTTTACATCAAGGCTCTCATCAACCAACTCCGCGAGCTCATTGCGGATGTGTCAACTTGGCAAAGTCCTTGCTCTGTTTGATTTCAGCAGATAAGACTTGTTGGTGTAGGCTTTCTTGCCCGGTGTAAGAGACTGACAATGGGAGTGTTAGTTATTTGTCTGGATTTAACTTCTTGTGTCAGAGTTTTAGGATGAAGTAGTTTTACAGGGAACTGTATGGTTATTTAAATACTCTAAATAGCTTAATATCCGCGAGTAATGTCAATCTGGTTTAATTTAAGTTTACAAATGCTTCCTCTCATCGAAATACCCAAAATTTCTTTCTCCCCGTGGGGAATTCCGGTCCGGCACCATCTTAACCGGAAGGATTCGGATAAACCCTTAACGATGAGGCTTCGGATAATGAAAATGTGAAGGAGTCGCATAATTTAGGGATGTAAAGGGAATGCGTCAATTAGTGTGTTTCTCATAATGTTTTTTTTTTTTTTTAAGATAAAGGCCTCGAGAGTGACGAGGATGTTGTTCAGACTTAAGGAATGCCGATTAGGGAATAAGAGATTGTTACTCCATAGTTATGTGTTTGTCAAGGCAACTCTAACGATTGTTCCACGTGGGATAAGAGATTGTTACTCCATAGTTAGGCGTGCCAATGAAAATGTGATTGTTCCACGTGGTATACATATCTTAGGCTTGCCCATTCAAATGGAGATTTTTTATTTCTAATTTTAACATGATTGTTTTTTAAATTACCTTCTTTACATCAACACAATGAACTTGATAATAAGATCTAGAAATGCCATATATATTACATATTACATATTATATATATATATATATATATATGATCCGGGTGTGGGTGGCTAACAAATAAGGAGAGAAGAAGAAGAAACTGAAAATGGGGGAGACGGTCGGCTCGAGGGTTCAAATTTCTCGAATTTTTCTCGTCTGCCTGTGTATCGTTTTCATGGTTCTCCATCAGGGTAAGTTTTGAAGTATTTTCTTGAAACGACCGGAGAATACAAATGTTGGATTTGAGGTTGATAGCTCTAACTGTTATGTGGATCGGGTTTTGTATTCAGCCAATGCAGCAAGAGTCATCGTTGGGCATCCGGAGACATCACGGAGCGCATTCAATCCCCGGGACGTTAGCACTAAAGTTTTCAATTCGCAATGCTCCGAGGCAATATGTAAGGGGGGCTCTGTGTGTTGGTGTTGTGACACCAAGGAAGATGTCCCGTGCGCATTCACAGAATATGTCTGCCTAAACATATGTCCTCCCAATAGCCCACCACGGCCATAATCATCTCATATGTTCAATAATTATTTCAGAACAATAATTTTAAGCAATTCTACTACAATACAGTTAGTGACAGAGGCATGTGGTTCCGAATAGAGATGTGCAGTCGTACGATACGACCACAGATACATTTGTTCAAATTCAATCACGATCCGAACTCCAATCCTTTTCCGAAGTTACGCGGATCACATTTTACTTCACCCTCTTTAGCTTAAATATTCAACAAAACACAGTGATTTACAGAAAAACTTGACGACTCTGCGCCCTTAAACCCATCTTTTAAACTAAAGGTCGTCCTGTTGCTTTCACTTAGGAAAAAAAACTTAATTAATGAGATAACTTTTCAAATAATAGTCCATTTTTAATCAGTGTAAAATAAACATACAGACCATTCATAAAAAAGATTGTCAAACCAGTAAATGTTTTGATATTGAAGGGTCGCAAATTCCAGAAGGTTTGTTTCTCTGTCAAAAGAAATATGCAAGGGAGCTCTTACAAAAAATATGAGAGGCTAGAGTGCAAGCTAATAATGATATCCATCGAGTTCAACAACAAGTTCAAATCGACAACTGTGATGCTGACTATGTTGGAGATCGTGACGCCTGAAGATGAACTATCGTGTATTTTTTCCATTTTGAAGAGACAGTGATATCATGGTGCAGTATGCATAAACCGATACTTTCACATTCTACAACAGAAGCAGAAGACAGAGCTACTGCAAGGGAGTCGTCGCTCTCCTCCTGTTCTTGTATCCTATAGTTCTCTGCCTTCATAGGAGGCCCGGGATGAATTAATTATGCATATAAGAATTAATATAAGATAAAAATAGTTATTTATTAAATGGGCTATGTAGGTCTGTTGATCAGGGATCAACACGTTGAAAATAATTTATTTGACTCGAACACACATGGATTTTGGATTGAAATTGTGGTCGCGGTTCAGAAGAAATTGAATAAGAGAAGAATAAAAAAGAATCAAACGCTTCCTGATGGCATTGAAGGTAAACTGGCCTTGTCGCCCCGCCCTACGATGACGCCCCATATCATCGGACTGAGCCATTTGTTCCATTCACGGGCTTGATAAGCACTACCCGAAATTTTATGTTATAAACAAGGTCTTTAGACGTGCTTGAGTTTAAAACCCAACCTCGGATATATAATTTGTCATGTCCTGTCGTGTTGTATCTCAAGCTGTTTACGTAAAACTCACATTTAACTGAACTCGCTTTAAATAATGTCGTGTCGTATCCGTATTTTAAATTGCTAGCTCTATATTCAAGTAATAATACACGATATATAATCTTTCATGATTGATTGAGCATTTCTTCGCATGTTATTTTAAATGAAGAAAGTTTTGCTGGAATGGTGGTCAGAGTCATACGATTCCGGCCCAAGGTTCATTTGTTCGGATTCAATCACAATCCCGAATTCATCGGTATGAAATCCTTTGAGGAAGTTACGTGCGGATCACATTTTACTTCACCCTGTTTAGCTTAAAAATTACAACAAAACACAGAGATATACAGTGAAACTTCACGACTCCATGCCCTTAAAACCATCTTTTAAACTAAGGTCGTCTTGTTACTTTCACTTAGGGAAAAAAATTACTTCCAGGCTTTCGGGTGATCAGTGGAGCGAATACGACCGACGAACTTGGGACTTGCATCGTTTCGGACCATGCCACCCAACCAAAACTGCTGAAGCTGTTTTCCTTGCAGTAAGCCTCCGTTCGGAAACAGGAACGCCAACAACAGCAAAAATGCAATTGCTGCCATACTATAAGGAGTAGCAGCCGTTGCTAGGACAACAAGAGAGAGAGCAGTAATAGTCCACACCTTCTGATTTTCATCCTCCGGCCCACATTCAATGACCAATGACTTGCGGTGTGGCAAAACAACACAAACCAATCAAGATAGCAATCTTCTGAACAACATTAATACCAATATGACGAACCTGCCATGACTTCTTACTATATGACACACGGATTTCGGAAATGGCATCTAGCTGCAGTATTCCTCGCGTACTCCTCAATGTCATCAATATCAGGATGCACGGCCGCAATCATGGTACCAAGATCAGTAAATTTGCTAAAATTTACTTGTTTCGCTTGTATTCGTTTGCTTTGCGGTGGACAACACCAAACGCTATAAATTTAATATAGTTGTATTTAAATTCCGATATTATATTTACTTTTACTTTACGACGAACACACTGTCACTGTAAAATTCGATACGCATTGCGGGGAACACAGTTTCCTCGCCAACACGTTCTTGGCGACCATACTGGGAGTCAGAATTCGAGTCCATCAAGGAGACCCACTTCGTATTCGGCCTCCGACAAATGATAGACAAAATCAACAATGCCTTCGGTGTTGACACCTAATTATTGTTGCCATGACGCAACCAATAGTTTTGAAACGACATCGTGTTGCAGTAAGTGTAAACCAATAGTTTCACATTCCACATATACAAGAGAACAGTGCCTAGGCATATGTCCTCCCTATAGGCCACCACAGCCATAATCATCTCATATGTTCAATAATTATTTCAGAGCAGCAATTTTAAGCAATTCTACTACAATACAGTTAATGACAGAGGCGAGCGGTTCCGAATAGAGATGTGCATCTTGTGGAATGACGGTCAGAGTCGTACGATTACGACCACAGATTCGTTTGTTCAAATTCAGTCACAGATTAGTTGTATATATATATATATGATCCGGGTGTCTAAGCCAAGAAGAAGAAGAAGAAGAAGAAATTGAAAATGGAGGAGACAGTCGGCTCGAGGGTTCAAATTGCTCGAATTTTTCTCACCTGCCTGTATATCGTTTTCATGGTTCTCCATCAGGGTACGTTTGAAGTATTTTCTTGGCCAAATTTTATGGGGAACATTCTATGAAACGACCGGAGAATACAAATGTTGGATTTGAGGTTGATAGCTCTAACTGCTATGCGGATCGGGTTTTGTATTCAACCGATGCAGCAAGAGTCATCGTTGAGCATCCGGAGACATCACGGAGCACATTCAATCCCCGGGACGTTAGCACTAAAATTTTCATACCGTAATATTCCAAGAAATCATGTAGGAATACCTTGATAGACACTGGGTGTAGCATAAGTTGTGCTAGACTCAATGCTGTAATAGATGAGTGGTGGGAACCACTGCAGAAACCCATTCATATGGTTAACGTCGATGGTATGGCAACAATTGTTAGCCATCAGGCTAGAAACGTGCATGTCTTTATTGGTGGACAAAAGTTCATCATTAAAAAGATTCTTGCACATCCTTTATTAGAGACAGACATCATTATTGGTAACGCCTTTTTGAAAGCACAAAAGGAAAACGATGTTTCCATCGGGGGTGTTAAAATTAGTATTTTACATGAGCCTAAACCAAGGTTGAAGTTTGGCTTCTATCCGGTAAAACTGACAGAATACTGTGGTAATTCCCCATGCGAAAGAGTTTTCAGAGTGCGAGCTCAGCGTGGTGATATACGGTTGGATGAGAACGAAAATTAGGTGCAAACCCTGTTTTCTCCAACGAATACCAGGAGTTTTAACTGGTATGACGACTTTTTTCCTAAACAAGAAGCGTGTATGGCTGTAAAGTTAACAGGGACAAAATGAGTTAGGTTCCTTGCGAAACTGGCCAATAATTTTAGTAAAGATCCACTGAAATTATGGACTCGAAATGGCCTAAAGGCTAAATTAGAGTTGAAAGATCCCAAAACCATTATAAGAGCCAGAAACATTACGTACACGGCTGAAATGGTTGAGGAATTTGACAAACAAATTCCTGAGTTGCTTGGAAAATGCCCGATTAGGGAAAGTTACAATCCGCATTCTAGTCCTGCCTTTATTATAATTAACCATGCCGAGCAGGTGCGAGGTAAAGCACGAATGGTTATAGACTATCGTCAGCTTAACAAAGCTACAAAAGATGATGTCTATAAGATTCCTACTGCGGGATATCTGAATGATAGGATTAGTTTGAGCCAACCAAAATTCTTTTCCAAATTTGACTTGAAAAGTGGATACTGGCAAGTCAAGATGGAGGAAGAGTCGGTTTCTCTAACTACCTTCAATGCTCCGCAAGGAACGTTTGAATGACTGGTTATGCCGTTTGGTCTGAAGAATGCTCCAGGCGTCTTTCAGCGCAAAATGGATAATGCTTTCAAGCATGTCCGCAAATTTTGTGCGGTCTACATAGACGATCTGCTAGTCTACAGTCATACTAAGGATGAGTACATGAGATACCTTGATAAGGTGACTGATGTCTTCCGACAGGAGGGCGTGATTCTATCAGAAAAGAAGATAGAATAGTTTAAGGAATCGGTTAATTTTTTAGGCATAGAAATTAAAAAAGGAAAAATCAAATTACAAAGCCATATTGCCGAGAAAATTATTGAATTTCCTGACAGACTTGAGGATAAAAAGCAAGTCCAAAGATTTTGTGAATTCGTTAACTATGCAAGAAAGTTTGTGAAAGATCTTTCCCAAGATCTGGGTAGGATTTCTAAGAAGACTTCTGCTACGAATCCTTGGATATGGGAAGATGATGATACTCAATCTATTCAGATGATTAAAGCAAAGGTTAAAAATTTACCACAACTTGCTTTACCTTCTGATAAGGACGAGTTAGTTCTGGAAATTGATGGTTCAAACGAGTTTTGGGGGGCTGTTCTCAAAATTAGAGGAAGAAAGCCTGAACCCGTTTGTAAGTATTGGTCGGGTAGCTTTAAGGAGTACGAACTCCGATACCCGATACACGAAAAAGAAGTATTAGCTTTAAAAAATGGAATTAAAGCTTTTTAAGTCTTTTTGGCATGCGCTCTGACTAGACCTATGTGAAAAGGTTTATGAGTCTGAACTAGGTAAACTAGACTCTTAAGGTTGCAGGAATGGTTTAGCTATTATAAATACGAGGTCGAATACATCTCTTGGACCACAACATAGTAGCTGACTCTCTCTCTCTTTCTAGAAACTCTGCAGATGGATCCTGCTGCAAAGAGAAAGATATGCTGGGGATGCAAGAAGGAGGGACACTCCAGAAAGGTATGTCCTAACAAGGGAGATGGTGAGCATAGTGATGATGGTTCCATTACAAGAACGAAAGCAGCAGTTCTCTGCTGGCAGTGTAAGCAACTGGGACACAGATCTTTCGAATGTCCTAAGAGGCAAAAAACTGCGGATTCCCGAAAGGGAGTGGCTGATCTCAAGGAGAAGGAAACTTCCGACTCTAAGAGAAAAGCGAAGAAAGATCTCCAGAAGGAGATGGTTGAACCTAAGGAGAAGGCTTCGGCTAACTCTAAAGGAAAGACAAAAGTTGATTCCTAGAAGGGAGTGGCTGAACCCAAAGAAAAGGCAATAGCCAATTCTAAAGTGAAAGCGAAGAGATCCCAGGAAGGGAAGACGGATCTGAAGGAGAAGGATGATGTCCACTCCAAAGGAGACGTGAAGAAAGATTCTCAAGAGAGAATGGCTGATCCTAAGGAGGGAAGCTCCAAAGGAAAAGCGAAAGTGGCAGATCTGAAAGAAGAAGTTCAGGCTGATTCTCAGGAGAAAGCCAGAAAGAAGAAGAAGGCAAAGAGGCTTAGATCTTCTGGTCCTAAGAAGGACGAAAAGGTTGAAGAACCTTGGTGGTTTCCGTTAACCCCGGTACAATTCAATTACTGTCGGGATCACCTAGCCACAGAGCAGAAAATCTCCATAAACCAGGCTGTAAAGCTCTATAAAAGTCTATTACAGACTCAAAAGGAGCAGAAAGAGCAGGTGGTGACAGAGTATTCTGAGGCGGAGGCAAAGTTCAAAGTCTTCGTGGGTGAGCCAATAGTTCAAAAGGTAGAACCCGAATAGAAGGTTAAACCTGATGACACGGCAAAAATGGAGTGTGACCAGTATTTAGATTTTGGAAAGGCTGACATACTCATTGAAGGTAATCCTGAGAAAAAGGAGAACCTTGAGGAAGCAACTCCTGTAGAAGACTCGGTTAAAGAGTCTGGTGAGAAAACTCACGATGGCATAGTCCATGATGGTCTGGAAGGTTCCTGGTATTTTGATCAAGGCTCTTTTGAAGATGAATCCCTAACTTGGGATGATTCTGTTGTTTGCGGAGGACTCATAGTGGCATCAAACATGATGACAAATGCCAGATTGAGTTTTTCGCGAATAAGGCGATTGAGTATATCAGATATCTGGAGCGAAAGTTGTCATACAAAGCTTCAGATGAAGAGGAGCTGTCCAAGACTGAAAGGGAAAGGTAGCAAATCTTTACCACAACTATGTCCATAATACCGTGGGATGTTAAGAATTTTGAACCATCAAGAGTGGTAGTGGATATGAGTGAATCCTCGCTCGAGAAAAACACTGTACTTCAACCGTATCTACATTGGATATCGGAGAAGTGGCCGTCTCTGAAGTTAAGATCAGATATGGTGGGAGTAGCTTTACCATACATATACGCAGGGTTTGTAGACATTCTGGGGATAGACATATCAGAACCAGAACAGATCGAACCGCTGCCTTATTTGGTGAAGTTTGTACTCGGATGCCTTGGCTATGGACCTAAATATGCCACGACATTGATTACTAGCACTATAAGGGAGGAAGAAGACCATGAGCAGTATGGGAAGGTGATTCTTCCTAACATGCAAGTATGGGATATCCACCCTTGTGAGAGTAGACGTCTGGTGGGACCTCAACGACAGGACCTCGATCAGAGGGATTTATGGCGAAAATATTATAAGGACAAAACCGTAAGGAAAGCCATAAAATTTGAGTTTCTTAAGGATGTGTTGGAGCATATACTACCCCGCAAGGAGTTATATTATGTGCTCTGTGATGGGATGACGACCGTCACGATCCTTCGATCCGATCTAAGCCTAGTGGATGAACAGGCTGGAGATCGAGGATGGCAGAGACTTCTCAAACTTCTAGATAGCTTCTGGAGAAGAGAGAACTCTGAGTTGTGCCTCCGGACAGACACCTTCGAAGTCTGGAGTAAAATCGCTGACTACACGGACAATACTTTAGCACAGGGATTTGAGCAAGATGAAGAGAAAGCCCGACAAATCCTTGAAGCTTGTCAAGCTCCGCAGGACTCTTAGAAAAAGAAGGAGTTGGCAAGTCATCATGTGCTAACAACAACGACAATGAAGGAATCTCCCAAGACAATGCACCAATACAGACGGGAGAAGACAACTGTATAAAGTTAGACTAGGACATTTTTGTCGGTCATTAGGACCCCACTAACTTTTGTAACAGTTTAGATTCCTTTTACTTTTGAGCTGGCAAACAGTGCATAGGCACCAGCTCGTTTTGTGTACGCAAATATAGTAAGTACTGTTCGATAAAAGCGTGACATGTTCGTTTTCAACTTATGGTATTAAAGCATTTGCGTAACCACAATGCTTGCTCGTCCTGTCTTCCAAGACTATTCAGGCCGGCCAACCTCTTTAAAAGCCAAAACCTTAGTACATAACATTTATGTCGTCGTCCCTTTTAGGCCTCTCGTTTCTTCTTCTATGGGGGAGTCGAGGGCTTTCGAGGGTCCGCACATCACGGAGACAAAAAGAACAAAATAGGGATAATTATTTTATTTGAATAAAGATATCTCATTATTATTGAAAATGAAAATATGGAAGCTATCTAGAGAATTTTTTCATATATTTCTGAATAAAATTCTTTGATAGTGTTCGAAAAGAATACCTTAAGGAACTAAGAGTAAGGTGGTTAGAATTAATAAAAATTAGTTAAGACTAACGGAAGGTTAGATCAATAGATCAGAACCTTGAAGGGATTAAAGCCTTTGGGCTGGAACTTTTGGATGAGGAGTGTCTATATAAGACCCTCAAGGTAAGGGCATCGGAGTGACACAGAAGAGCCTCTCCATCTATTTCTCAAAATTGAGGAATTCTTCACTCTTGAAGTTCCAAAGTGCGGAAGTTTGGTAAACCCTCTGAGCTACCCATCTGAGTAAGGTATGATAAACATCTTCTGAATTGTTTATGATATTCTTTCTAATCTGAAAGAAGAAATTGAGAGAAGTACAAGTGCACGAGTCATTTGTATGACCGATTGTCCAAATCCAGAGTTGCTCCACTTGGATCATGGGGTTGGCAAGGATTCTACTACTGGTCTTTTGAACACTGTAATAGATCGATTGGCAAGCATATTGGCTCAATTAACGCAGCTGACAGAGCTTGTACAAAGTTATTCTAAGAAATTAGAAGAACTGACTCTCGTGGAGAGTGAATTTGAAGAATTCTTCCTTGAAGGTAAATCCAATCTCGGATTTGCGGCAAGTTTAAGGTATTCAAACGAGTACTTGAGGTTGACAGAACGCCGGCGACAAAGACAATTAGGAAAATTTTCTTAAGTTTTTATTAATTGGTATCAAAGCCCGCTTAAGATCATTTTCTTAGTGTCTTGAGGGACTAGATAAAAATGCGAAAAACTTTCCCCTGACCACTTACGCTCCGCACGGATGGGATTCCTTTAATTATAGGAAAGAGATGAAATGACAATAAAATAAAAAGGAAAGAGAAAAGACAAAGTAGCTTGAGAGGAACGTGGGGATAGAAAAGGAGAGAAAGGAAAGAGGGTCGGGGGGAGGACGCCGTGGAGGACTCCGGTGCACGGCGTCGATCAGGGTACCCAGGACGCGGAAGTCTCGCCGGCGGATCTGGAGGCCGAGACGTGGTGTATAGGAGGGAGGAGGACGGGAGTGCGTCACGCACAGGACGACCCACTCCTTCCCTTCGGCGGCACCCTCGCACCAAGCCACAACTGCAGGAGGCCGTGGTGAGGTCGGCTGCGAGGAGGGAGGACGATTCACCAAAGAACGAACATGTACGCTCTCCCCCTTCCCCTGTCTTTCTGTGATCTGCTGTTATGTTGCGTGATTTGCCGCGGGTGGGGGAGCGAAGCTCAGGGGAAGGTTGGGCGAGAGATAGCGTCACGGACGGGAAAACGTATAGTTGGACGCCCCGTTACCGTGTCGTTCCGCTTAGGCAGGTGTCGTGGGGAAACAATCGTTGACGGGAATCAAGCGTAGGCTTACCGTCTCGGATGTGGAGAGGTTGGCTCGCTGAGAAATCAACGAGGGAAAATGAAGTCCGGAAATACTGTAGTCCTAACTAGTTCTGCTCCAGGCTGTTTCGGATGGTGGCTGCAAAAATACCGATGAGGAACTGCGACCTCACTGTAATGTTAGAATCCTAAAGATTTAGGTGCGTATTAATCATTCAGAAACATCCACATGAGAATTGATTCGACTTGGAGGATACAGTGAGCATGAGCTCTAAACTTGGCCTTGGATTCTACTGAGTGTGTTGTGGGTTTTGGGAATTCTAACTGGAAATCGTCTTGGCCACCTCTGAATTGCGTGAGTTTATGACTATAATCTGTGATAGTGTTCACATGTTGAGCTGGATCAGTGGACGGAAAGAACTCGGGATGCATTGAAGTACTCAGTTCGCGTTCTGCGGGAATGGATGTCGCGGTGGCCGGGAACTGGGGCTCCGGTATTGGCCGAATTTAGGAAGGAGGACTGAACTTGTCACTGGTCCGGTTACGTTTGCCTTGGTGACGGTGTCTGGGGTGGCGAGATTCAGCCAGCTCCTTCGCGTTTAACGGCCGGTTGCCAGTCCAGTTGGGTTCAGTCACGCTGAAATACTTTACTGTCGCTGAATACGCAGATGCATATGAGTTACTCCACTGAGTAATAAGCCTGATCCGTTTCATAGATAATTCAATCTTCTGCCGGCTCAATACTATTGGACTTGATGCTATTGGTAAGTCAATGAGCAGTTACTTTATGGCCGAGATAAGATCTCCGACTGTGTGTCGGAGATAAGGTTCCCGACTGTGTGTCTGAGGAAAACGGGGAGGTGGCGCCACTCGCAGTCGCACCTGCTGCCGTTGCCCCGGGCGCCCCCGGAGGAGTGGGTGGGGACGCACTACGGTGGTCCTGACACCTTGAGAAGAGTTGATATGTGGAGGACGTTTGATTAATGGGTGATGTATGTTTATTTATTGTTTTAAGTACTGCCCCTTGTGATATGTGTTTACTTGGTTATCATTTTAAGGCTGAGGCTGGTCTCTAATTCGTCTATTGTGTTTATATGATTCTCATTGTCCTAAACCGCATGAAACGTCAATGGCTTTCCAACAGTGCATGTTATGATGAGTCTAGGAATCCCAAGCTTTTCGTGTGTGCATGGGCAGGGCGTACTCGGTGAACTATCGCTAACCCCAGTTAGGAAATTATTTTTAGTCTTGCATAGGACAGAATTAATAGGAATATATGGCAAGGGGAGAGCGACAACGAGATAACGATGGCATAATTTGTCTTATAAATTCTTCGGAAACCCTCCAAAGCATCTTTCAAAAAATTGATTGTCTTATAAATTTTTTGACCAGTGATAGACTCATGACGCCTAAAAAACTTGGATCCAAGGGTTATGATCCATGAACAACTAAAATTGATATTTGAAAATAGTTGAGTAGTCTATGGATCCGATCAACGAGTTATAGTCATTCATAAGAGTTTCTAATCAAACAGTTGGACATTGTTAGATGAGATTCAACGTGGTTGGAGTCGGTGTTGTTTTTTTGGAGAGTAGAAATGGATAGAGAAGCAATCAACAAAAACTTAAAATAAAATAAAAATATTAATCGACACATAGAAGAGATAAAAGAAAATGTAATGCTCTTAATCGAGAAATAAAAAATAATATATTCTTCCCTAATCAAGGAGAACCAAATGGAAAAAAATATTAGATTCCCTTAAGAGAAAAATATCAAATTCTTTCCATCAAATTAAAAAGACCCCGGATAACTTCTGTGTTTGGGTTGGATGAAAAAGGAAGAAAAGGTAAGAAAACCCGCATCCCAAAAAATCTCCCACACTCAACATTTAAAATTTTCTCACATTTTCTCTTCTTTTCTTTTCCTTTCCACTATTTCCAAACACAGCATTCAAGTAGTAGTTTTCAACAACCCATAACTTTCATCCACTTTATCTCTGACGGTTTTCAAGCTTTTCCCACTTTCTTTAGCGGGCGAATTTATCTGTGAGTTTATAAATAGGTCACATTTTCTCCATTGTAAGATACGAACATTAACTCTTCACTAAGACACTTTTTTGTCTACCACTAGCTTTTTGCTTTCCACCATTTTTTTTTCATTTGTATTCAGTTACCAAACAACAATGGCCGTGAGTTCTTCATTTTCCAATGAATGAAAGTGTGATTTACGGGCATTGCTTGTGTTTTTTTACTTTTACAACTATGTCTCAAATTCCCACGCTCCGACGAGCGTTTCAACGGCCCATGTTCTCGAATGTGTGTGCAAAAAGGTTGGCGTTGGTAACGAACAAAACTTAGGTACACCATGCTCCATAGAATTGTTCAGACTTTCGTTTGCAGATAACCATACTAATTTTCTGCAGAAATGCCCGAATCCCTTGTGGAAAAATCCAAAATTTTTTGTCCGGCTCCCATTCAAACAAAATGAAGACATCGATCCTACTAAAGCGAGTCACTCGGGTATGAATCCTGAAGGCTCTCTATTAGCACAACAGGAATGTATGTCATTATTACAGCAAGGACTTATTGAACACTCAAATTCACAATGGGCATGTGAAGTGTTCTACGTTAATAAAAGGTCAGAGCAGGCCAGAGGTAAGAAACGATTAGTTATCAATTATCAACCTCTGAACCATTTCCTACATGATGATAAGTTCCCCTTGCCAGAAAAAACAGCCTTATTCTCATCATTAGACAAAGCCAAGGTATTCTCTAAATTTGACCTTAAGAGCGGATTTTGGCAATTAGGCATACACCCAGAAGACAGATGGAAAACGGGTTTCGGTATACCCAATGGACAGTGTTGCCTTTCGGTTTGAAAACCGCACCTTCATTATTTCAAATGGCTATGACCCATATCTTCTGGCCCATACAGTTTTCGACATTAATATATATTGATGATATACTATTATTCAGCCTTGATAAAAAAATGTCATGAACTCTTGTTGAGACAGTTTGCCGAGATACTCCAGAAGCATGGTATCTGCTAGCAGAGAAAAAGGTGAAATTATTTGAGACTTCAATAGAATTTCTTGGAATGAAACTTTCAGATGGAAAATACTATCCCGGACCTCATATAGCACAGGAATTACTCAAATTCCCTGAATATCAGATGACTAAAAAACAAGTTTAACAATTTTTAGAAATTGTGAATTACTTACGAGATTTTGTGCCCCATATAAGTAGATATACCAGCCCACTAGAGGCCCAGTTGAAAAAAGATGCTCAGCCCTTGGGACAAGCCCAAACGGAAGGTGTTCGATACTTAATGGAACATTTACAACATCTTCCACCACTAAAGATACCTTCAGATGGAACTCGTACAGACATATGCCAGTGATCTCTACTGGGCAGCGGTTCTAATAGAAGAAAGAGAAGACAAAAGACATATTTGTGCATTTAAATCAGAAAAGTTTAACCAGGCCAGGCTGAACAGCATTATCACTTAACCATTAAGGAGACACTTGCAGGGAAGTATGGCATAAAGAAGTTTGAATTTCATTTGGTTGGGTATCATTTTACCATTGAAAGTTATCTTTCTTCATTCAATTCAATGTTGAAATTCAAGAAGAAGATCATACCTAATGCACAACTACTGAGACTAGCAGAATAGTTCTCACAGTACTCATTCACTGTAAAGCATATCAAAGGTACATCTAATGTCGTAGCAGACTTTCTATCTAGACCTTTTGATATCAGTTTGGAATATCCTAAGCTACAAGCTATGTTCACAATCCATACTCAAAAGCTGCATCCGGAACGTGCTTCACTTCCACCAGAGATACCCAGATTCAATGAGTTGCAGCGTTATGATCAGATAAACCAGTTGATCTCTAACCCTTATCTGATAATGCATCAATATTTAGTACAGATTTTCCAGAGGCATGGACGGCTGATGTTTCCTTCAGATGGATTGCATCCAAGATATCCTTTCTTACATGTGATCCCTATTAGTCCATTAGATGTTTTCTCTGGAGATTTGAAATGGTTTTTCTAGTACTTTTTTCATACACATACAGTAGCACTGGAGTTCACGACTGAAGAAATACTTAAGTATTGGGATACTCTTAGAGACCTCCAGACGTATGCCCCATACAAAAGACCTCATGATTAGCTTGCTGAGATTTTATCATGGTTCGCGCCACTTGTTACATGGAAAGTATGGTTTGAAGACCATTATTACAGGTTTGAAAAATGGTCAGGTATCACCATATATTCAACTTACTTATTTCGAAGGAACTGGCATTATGATCACGAGATACCAGCGTTAGTCGCTATAAATATAGTTGATGACTTTGCCTATCTTCCATATTCTGTGGCCGCATGCCAAGAAGAAAGTTTGAAGATTGGACAGACTCACTACACAGCAAAGACCTCTTGAAGCAAAGACTTTGTAAAGAGAATGGATTTCATTATCTGACAATTGAAGAAATAGCACAAGCCCGAGTTGCGGACACAAACCCAAATCAAATTCATGAACTGCAATGTGCACTTCACCAATGAAGAAACAAGGTCTGAAATATAGAAGAATTTTCAGAAAACACTTTGAGTTCTACCCTCATGGCTTTCTAAGTTTCCTCCAAGGGCAGTAATCATGGCAGCAGGCAACCTAGTTCTCAATTTCTCATTATCCTCTCTACTTTCGATAAAACCAAAAACATTCAGAAAAACAAAAACCCAAAAACATACAGAATACCCAGAAAACACAAATCCTCCAGTTTTCATAGTTATCGTGTTATTGCTTATTGTGTCATCTCTCTTTCCAAGTTTCTTTAGTTTCTTTCTCTCTATTTGTTGTTATGTCCTTAAGTTTCCTTAGGTTATCTATATTTCACATCCTGTTCTAAAGCCTTCATCATTCTATACGATATCCATAAACTCCTACTTTTGTTCGGAGGTAAGGTTGATTAAGGTATTGTTTTCTTACTGAGATTCTATGCTATAACGTAAAGCTTTCTAAGTTTCCTCCAAGGGCAGTAATCGTGGCAGCAGGCAACCTAGTTCTCAATTTCTCATTATCCTCTCTACTTTCGATAAAACAAAAAACATTCAGAAAAACAAAAACCCAAAAACATACAGAATACCCAGAAAACACAAATCCTCCGGTTTTCATAGTTATCGTATTATTGCTTATTGTGTCATCTCTCTTTCCAAGTTTCTTTAGTTTCTTTCTCTCTATTTGTTGTTATGTCCTTAAGTTTCCTTAGGTTATCTATATTTCACATCCTGTTCTAAAGCCTTCATCATTCTATACGATATCCATAAACTCCTACTTTTGTTCGGAGGTAAGGTTGATTAAGGTATTGTTTTCTTACTGAGATTCTCTGCTATAACGTAAAGCTTTCTAAGTTTCCTTCAAGGGCAGTAATCGTGGCAGCAGGCAACCTAGTTCTCAATTTCTCATTATCCTCTCTACTTTCGATAAAACCAAAAACATTCAGAAAAAAAAAAACCCAAAAACATACAGAATACCCAGAAAACACAAATCCTCCAGTTTTCATAGTTATCGTGTTATTGCTTATTGTGTCATCTCTCTTTCCAAGTTTCTTTAGTTTCTTTCTCTCTATTTGTTGTTATGTCCTTAAGTTTCCTTAGGTTATCTATATTTCACATCCTGTTCTAAAGCCTTCATCATTCTATGCGATATCCATAAACTCCTACTTTTGTTCGGAGGTAAGGTTGATTAAGGTATTGTTTTCTTACTGAGATTCTATGCTATAACGTAAAGCTTCCAGCTTCGCCACCAAGGACCAATCGTCGCTACAGCCAGGTGGGCTACAGGCAAGGTCGAGGCTTGATATTGGAAGTAGGAAAGGCATGAGACCTCCGTTGAGAAGGCAACTCCGCAAACCTCCTTTCCCCCTTCATAGTTGGAGAATATGGTATCATTTCCATAGTGAGTTTAAGCTCTTAAAGCATCTTATCCAAGTCTGGAATTGTCCCAAGTTTATTAGAAATATTCTCCATCGTATTAGACAGCTTAATTATTAGTTAGAGTATAAGTCCACCAAGTGTGTTATTAATCAGTTTGTCTCTCTTTTCCATTATGAGATAGAATCACATCGCGAGAAGAATTGGTATCTGGATCCATATCCTCATCATGTTGTTAAGGGATGGAAAAAGCTTAGAGACTACAGTGGCAACTCCGCAAACCTCCTTTCCCCCTTCATAATTGGAGAATATGATATCATTTCCAGAGTGAGTTTAAGCTCTTAGAGCATCATATCCAAGTCTGGAATTGTCCCAAGTTTATTTGAAGTATTGGCCATCGTATTAGACAGTTTAATTATTATTTAGAGTATAAGTCCACCAAGTCTGTTATTAATCAGTTTGTCTCTCTTTTCCATTATGAGATAGAATCACATCCCGAGAAGAATTGGTATTTGGATCCATATCCTCATCATGTTGTTAAGGGATGAAAAAGCTTAGAGACTACAGTATGTATAAGACCTATCTCCATTGGTACTTTAAAAGATTTGTGTATCTTACTGCTGCTTAAAGTCTTCCGCCTAGTATCCTGTTTTTGTCTTAGCAGTTTGTTTTCAGCTTGATCCTGTATTTTCTAATCTAGTTACAACTCGTTGTTCAATATTTGTATCTTTATCCTATATAAGTCTATGAGTTGTTGGTTATCGCGTACCCTGGTATCAGAGCTCATGCAGTTAGCTTGTGTGCTTGTTTTTTACCCTACTTTTCAAAGAGAGAGAGAAAGAGACTTAGATGCCCCGCCAAAGGTTATTGCCCTGACCCCACACCATGGATAATCCAGTAGTTCTCAGCGCCCCCGTTACCTTATACTCAAACCCCTCTTTCCGAAAATCTACTTCCTCACGCTTGGACTCTTTATATGAAATCTCTCACCAAGAGACTTTAGATATTAGCCAGATTGCAGATACTACTCTCCCACTACTAAATCCATACAGTGCTTTTAGCGGGCCAACGTCGAGCCAAATCCGCCGCATCCGAACACTCATCCGACAACCGGCCTATATTGGCCACCCAACGAGAACAGTTTGTTTCCCTTCAACTGCCGACAGAATTCCCAAGGCAATGGTCTCAAAAAGGATATACTCACCTCTACTTTAAAGCCATCAGACTTGCCTTAACATATCATGGCAGAAAAGGTTTGCCAGTAACGGCACGAATGGCCTTACTAGATACAAGGTTTGTCGAGTACCAACATGCTGTTATTGGAACTATAGAAACTACTCTAAATGCAGGAACGGTCTTTTTCACTTTATACCCTAACTTATGCATGTCCCTCCAAGACCCCAAAATATTGACAGCCTTACAAGTTCAATTACAGATCTGTGGACCAAAGCAAGAACAAACTTCAATAGAAGCTACTTTGCACTATCAGATGTCATACAGAGTGCAAAATCATGCTTTGGATCTGAAAGTACCTGATGAATCTAATGATGCTTTGATGATTGTAGCTGACTATTATCACAGGGCGACTCCCACATGTCTACATGTGCCACGTCAAATTTCCAGGAATGAGTTACTCAAACTCCTACCCGAAAAATGGGTAACAGACTATGAACAGCGACAACAACATGTGTCTCCCATTCAGTCAACAGAGCCAAGATTTATCAAGGAGAAAGATGGTTCGGTAACCATCAAATTTGACAGGTCCCATGAAAAGGATCCAGCCACACCGTCTATGTTTCCGACGATGTTTATGGTCCAACCAGTTCCACAACGAAGAAAACCTGACTCCCTTAACAAAATTATTCATTCTTTTGATGGACAAGGAAGGGAAGTCTATTTCTTCAAAGACCCACAAACAGATCACTGTTATTGGGACGTATGCAACTGTGGTTGCAACAATGAACCAGAGGAGAAAGACTATTCCTCAAGGAGAAAGAAGAAGTCATCCAAATGTCCTAGAAATCTTCCTGAATTAGACAGTGATAGTGACGATGACGATGATGACGAACCAAAGCAACCTCCTACCGGTAAAGTCACTGCTCCCAGAGAAATTTACAATGATTGACAGTACTTAATGGACATGGCTAAAATCAAGAGGACCTTGAAAAAACCATCAACGGTATTACCTTGTTACAAGAATGTTCTTAAATGGAAAAAGAAAAATCCCTCTGAGCAGGTAATTTCAAGTCTTCCGAAGGAGCCAGCATTAGGAGAGCAAGCATAGATTCCACCTCCAGCACCGATAGTACCGCCAACGGCACCAGCACAATTGCCAAAAATAGCTCTAACCACTTGCTCCCAGGATGCCCACAAGATCAAACAATTACCAATGGTAACAGTTCCCGGTATCATGATGATGGGAAGCTCATAAATTCCTTCTGTGTTTGAATTTCCTTCTGTTGATGAACATACCGTGAATAATATTCGATATTCTGCTAAGATTCCCATTCCTACAGAAGTGGACAGAAATGGTCATCCAATTAGGAACAGTGTTGCTGAAACACTCAACTGGCAAAGCCAGAACGCACTGGTACATAATTCAGCATTAAATTCTATTTATTATAGGATAAACTCTGTTCATGATCGTTTAGAAGGAACAGAAAAGCGTATACATGAAAAGCTAGCAGATCAGCACAACAAAACTCAAGAGGTACTGCAATCCCTCCAGAAAAGGTTAGACAATTATGAAAGAGGTAAATTTCCCTCTTACTTCAGATCTGACCCTAAGGTTGAGATTGTTAAACTCAAGAGACAAATTAAGATGATCGAGGATAAAATAGTTGATATTCCAAAAAAGCCAAATGTTCCAGATTTCTTAGATTTTGGTAGAACAATTGTGCCTCCTCCATCACAGATACAGGTAACAGGTCACAATCATTTTGGAAACCCAAACAAAAGGGACATTGTTGAACTCAGAGATTTAATACTAGAACAGCAAAAAAGAGATCGTAAACGATATGAAATCAGAGAGGGTAAGAAAAAACAAGAAGGTTCCTTTGAAACATTGCAGTATAGATCTCGTAGATCTCCAAGCCCGACTCAGCCTACTGCTCAGCTCATGATCAAAGAGCAGCAACATCCAAAGGTATCATTACCAAAATGGGTAACATCTTCTTTAGCTTCAATATCTATTAATGATTCCTTAAATCATACACCCTCAGAAGATTACATAGAACCAGATCCTTCTGACGATCTACTTCATGACTCATTAGATGAATATGACCCTATTGGACAATATTTTGCAAATTCTCCTCAAATTTTGATGACAGAAAGAGTTAGTGAGGAGGTGCAAAGTCATCCGGAAGAGTCATAAGAAAATACAGATGAGCAAAGCCAATCAGAAGTGTCAAAGGACTCTCCGCAGATTCTAATGGCAGATAGAGCTAGTCAAGGACCAATAATTGATGAGCCAATAGATGAAACTTTTTCAGAACAGTCTGCAGGAGAACCTGGACCTCGGCTAGGAACAAGAGACACATCTGGCCTAAAATTCACGTTTGATGACATTCCATACTCAAAATGGCCACAAAGGATTCAAGACTTTTTTGCTTGGTGCTTGCATAAAAGGTTAACAGTTTTCTCTACATCTGATATCCTTGCCGATTTGACCTCTAGGTTTACAGGAACAATCCAAATTTGGTGGAATCTGTTCCCAAAAGCCATGCAAGTGCAGATGATGAGCCTCACTCTTCAAGAATTTATGGGTAACCTCTATACTCATTTTATTGGAAGTACTGCTAATCTTCAAGAAAAATACAGAACATAATTCTTTCAGAGAAGGTGTTGCTCATATAAGATCAAAGATCTTGATAAACATTACCAGAAGTTATTACAACTGTTCATAAACCTCGATGGAGAAAATTCTCTAAAACCGGTATTCTTATCCTCAATACCCTCTGCAATATCTTCAATGGTTGAAAAGAATTCAACTAGTAAGAATTTGAAAATAGTAGATCTCACAATTGGACAAATCCAACAAGAAATTCATGCAGCTGTTAATGAGTTATGTCAACGAAGAGAGATCATTCAAGGATTCCTCAAACAAGACAAAAGGCTTGATTTAGCCTGCTAGAATAAGACTGCGGGATCCCACATTAAATGTACAAGGTGAGATTTGTGTAATTGTGCAGTAAATATAGGTTCTAAACCAAGAAGAAAGCTCTTTAGGAAGAAACAGAGCCAGCAATTCAATCCCAAGAATAAATCATCAGCCAGAAGACCTCCAAGGCGTTGGAAACGTTACTTGAGTTTCAAAAGAACAAGGATTCCAAGAAGAAAATCTTCCAAATGCTTTCTTTGCAGTATGACAGGTCACTTTGCAAAAAATTGCCCAAAGAAGCAAAGGAGAACCATCGGTCAAATAGAAAAAATCTCTGAAATTTCCCTGCATGATGATGATCTTGAGTCAGTTTTCTCTATTGATGATGAAACCATCCTCACAAACCATTTGTTGTCTTGAAGGAATCTCATATACAGAATTTGATATCACATCAGAAGAAGAGGACACCAAAAGCATTTGTACCATTATAGCTTATCAAAGCACTGCAGCAACCCATGATAAATTCCCATATATTTCAGAATTAAAGATTGCAGTGGTAGCTGCCATGAGTGTTTCCCCTCATATACAGGTACAAATAGACTTTTCAATATATCACAGACCTCTACTAGTTATAGCCTTCATTGATACAGGAGCAGCAGAGAGTATGATCGATCCCCATATAGTGCTGGAAAAATTCTTAGTCCCAAAAGAAAAAACTTTTTTGGCTGCATCCGGTGAACTCTTTTATACCCATTATAAGACTAAGCCCCTAAAGGTTATTATCTTCCCTAACTGTGAAGTCAAAGCTGCTTTAGTTGCCTCTAACCTTCCAGGGAGAGACTTAGTCCTTGGCTGGGATCTTCTCCAACAAATGCCTAACCTCAGAATCTTGCCTACAGGAGTACGGTTTAAAGGAAGTTTCAAATCGTTTACCCAAGAAACAAGGACGTACTCCTTAGAGCCAGTTGAACAAGTAAGAGAATTGTTCAGACTTTCGTTTGCAGATAACCATACTGATTTTCTGCAGAAATGCCCGAATCCCTTATGGAAAAATCCAGAATTTTTTGCCCTGCTCCCGTTCAAACAAAATGAATACATCAATCCTACTAAAGCGAGTCACTCGGGTATGAATCCTGAAGACTCTCTATTAGCCAAACAGGAATGTATGTCATTATTACAGCAAGGACTTATTGAACACTCAAATTCTCAATGGGTATGTGAAGCGTTCTACGTTAATAAAAGGTCAGAGTAGGCCAGAGGTAAGAAACGATTAGTTATCAATTATTAACCTCTGAACCATTTCCTATAGGATGATAAGTTCCCCTTGCCAAACAAAACAGCCTTATTCGCATCATTAGCCAAAGCCAAGGTATTCTCTAAATTTGACCTTAAGAGCGGATTTTGGCAATTAGGCATACACCCAGAAGAAAAATGGAAAACGGGTTTCTGTATACCAATGGACATTTCTAATGGATAGTGTTGCCTTTTGGTTTGAAAACCGCACCTTCATTATTTCAAAAGGCTATGACCCATATCCCCTGGCCCATACAGTTTCTGCATTAATATATATTAATGATATATTATTATTTAGCCCTGATAAAAAGTCTCATGAACTCTTGCTGAGACAGTCTGTCGAGATATTCCAGAAGCATGGTATCATGCTAGCAGAGAAAAAGGTGAAATTATTTGAGACTTCAATATAATTTCTTGGAATGAAACTTTCTGATGGAAAATACCATCCTGGACCTCATATAGCATATGAATTACTCAAATTCCCTAAATCTGATATGACTAAAAAACAAGTTCAATAATTTTTAGGAATTGTGAATTACATACGAGATTTTGTGCCCCATATAAACAGATATACCAGCCCACTAGAGGCCCAGTTGAAAAAAGATGCTCAGCCCTGGGGACAAGCCCAAACGGAAGCTGTTCGATACTTAAAGGAACATTTACAACATCTTTCACCACTACAGATACCTTCAGATGGAACTCTATCTTACAGACAGATGCCGGTGATCTCTACTGGGCAGGGTTCCAATAGAAGAAAGAGAAGATAAAAGACATATTGTGCATATAAATCAGGAAAGTTTAACCAGGCTGAACAGCATTATCACTCAACCATTAAGGAGATACTTGCAGTGAAGTATGGCATAAAGAAGTTTGAATTTTATTTGGTTGGGTATCATTTTATCGTTGAAAGTGATCTTTCTTCATTCAATTCAATGTTGAAATTCAAGAAGAGGATCATACCTAAGGCACAACTACTGAGACTAGCAGAATGATTCTCACAGTACTCATTCACTGTAAAGCATATCAAAGGTACTTCTAATGTCGAAGCAGACTTTCTATCTAGACCTTTTGATATCAGTTTGGAATATCCTAAGCTACAGTCTATGTTCACAATCCATACTCAAAAGCTGCATCCGGAACGTGCTTCACTTCCACCAGAGATACCCAGATTCAATGAGTTGCAGCGTTATGATCAGATAAACCAGTTGATCTGTAACCCTTATCTGATGATGCATTAATATTTAGTACAGATTTTCCAGAGGCATGGACGGCTGATGTTTCCTTCAGATGGATTGCATCCAAGATATCCTTTCTTACATGTGATCCCTATTAGTCCATTAGATGTTTTCTCTGGAGATTTGAAATGGTTTTTCTAGTACTTTTTTCATACACATACAGTAGCACTGGAGTTCACGACTGAAGAAATACTTAAGTATTTGGATACTCTTGGAGACCTCCAGACATATGCCCCATACAAAAGACCTCATGATTACCTTGCTGAGATTTTATCATGGTTCGCGCCACTTGTTACTTGGAAAGTATGGTTTGAAGACCATTATTACAGGTTTGAAAAATGGTCAGGTATCACCATATATTCAACCTACTTATTTCAAAGGAACTGGCATTATGATCACGAGATGCCAGCGTTAGTCGCTATAAATACAGTTGATGACTTTGCCTGTCTTCCATATTCTGTGGCCGCATGCCAAGAAGAAAGTTTTGAAGATTGGACAGACTCACTACACCGCAAAGACCTCTTGAAACAAAAACTTTGCAAAGAGAATGGATTTCATTATCTGACAATTGAAGAAATAGCACAAGCCCGTGTTGCGGACACAAACCCAAACCAAATTCATGAACTGCAATGTGCACTTCACCAATATGAATTAAAGCCCGATTGGGATACATTAGCCCAAGACTTCATTAACATGATTGATTTGGAGGACACAAGCCTAGGACCATCATCCAGCAAAAAGCGACAAGGACATGAAGAACAAGATAACTTGAAGCAAGACCTCAATGACCCACATGGAAAGAGACCAAAGAAAGAATAACACGCACATGATTGAAGGACAAGAAGATGCTTTTGCGATAAGGTTGTCCAAGAAGATGCTTTTGTGATAAGATTGCTTTTAGAAAAGCTTACTTTAAAGGACGATAATATTCCCTAGAGATAAGTTTTAGTACAAGCGACGTGGCTTATCCACAGTCTAGTTTTCCTTTTAAGTTTCTACTATAAATACCTATCTTATGTAACGATGAAGAAACAAGGTCTCAAATATAGAAGTATTTTCATAAAACACTTTGAGTTCTACCCCCATGGCTTTCTAAGTTTCCTCCAAGGGCAGTAATCGCGGCAGCAGGCAACCTAGTTCTCAATCTCTCATTATCCTCTCTACTTTCGATAAAACAAAAAACATTCCGAAAAACAAAAACCCAAAAACATACAGAATACCCAGAAAACACAAATCCTCCAGTTTTCTTAGTTATTGTGTTATTGCTTGTTGTGTCATCTCTCTTTCCAAGTTTCTTTAGTTTCTTTCTATCTATTTGTTGTTATGTCCTTAAGTTTCCTTAGGTTATCTATATTTCACATCCTGTTCTAAAGCCTTCATCATTCTATACGATATTCATAAACTGCTACTTTTGTTCGGAGGTAAGGTTGATTAAGGTATTGTTTTCTTACTGAGATTCTATGCTATAACGTAAAGCTTCCCAGCTTCGCCACCAAGGACCAATCGCCGCTACAGCCAGGTGGGCTACAGGCAAGGTCGAGGCTTGATATTAATATTCAACTATTATCAACTGTGATCGTCATGGAGATTATTGTAGTCGTAAATATATATATATATATATATATATACCCCGAACCAAACCCAGCCTAAAATAGTAAAACACGTGTGCAATTTTGAAAGTTTATTAGTGAAGAATTGCGATTTCTTTTAATACGGAAAGTGCCACAGGTATTTTTTTTCAATGATAAGAAATTAATATTAATATTATTATTATTATTATTATTTTATTGAATTATTACACTCCACATGTTCGTCTCCCCTCACTCTATTTCCCCTGCTTTATGTAGACAGCGAAGACTTCCCTTCCTCCATTTTCCCATGGCTTCCCAATTCGCCACCTGCACTCTCAGCTCGGGGCCCCCCCTCCACCCTCCTACATGTTCCCTTTTTATCCCAACCGCTGCCAAGGTTGATTTCCCAGATACCCGATTGGCTTTAGTTTGAGTTTCGTTATCTGGCTATGCCGCAGATGATGCTAATGGGTTGTTCTTTATGTCAGTTCCTTCTCAATCCGAGTTTCCCGGCAAAGGGCTGCGAGGTTGTCAGGAGGGCTAAGCTCAGATACACGGGAAGGTCGGTGTCTGGAAATCGGGCATCGACCTTTGGATTGGATACTCCGTTCCCTGTTGACTACGACATGTTGATTGAGCAAGTTAAGGGCTGAAATTCTTCGCTGCTGCATGTTTTTTGTCAGTGTGCTCGTGCATGATTCTGTTGCCGAAATTTTCGGAGACCATTCTTCGTGAGGCACGTAGATTTGTATCCGTTAATATGGAGAATCATGCTTGAATTTGATCAACCGGTTAGGAACCGCCTCATGTTCTGCTCGATCCTTCAGAAGCAGCCGCTTTGTCTTTTGTTTAGCCACAAGCCTGTGCAGAAGTGACCGACCATCCTCAGAGTTTTGTCTGCCGTCTTCTGGTTGCTGGAATTGATGCTTTCTAGTTTTCCGGGTTGTGATCAGAACACGAACATGACGAAATGTTTCTTGGTGTATGGTCTCGAAGTCTTGACTGTTAACTCCCGATGCAGGCAAAGACGGCAACGGAATTAGCGATGCGGGACGATAAGAAGCTGATGGTGACTCCCATTTCATTTCCCGAATATTGATTCGTGATGGGCAGTACTCGAAGAGCTGATATTACCAGGTTGATTTTGTTATTTATCCAGGAGATTGAGTTCCCGACATCCGGACTTGGTTCTGTCCCAGGTGCTCCTCAGATCAGCTATCTCGTCTTCATTAGCATTTAGGATGTCCTGAAAGCTAGTATTGTTTTCCTAAGTGGCCTATTAGGCGACGGCGAAGGAGGAATAGAAATGACAGGAAGTATGCAGTTGATTCGTGAATTCTGCAATGAATTAGTTGAGCCGAAGAATGCCAGACGTACCAGGATTGTAAGTCGGGATGCAGATTACTGATATGACTTGCATTTTTAGTCGCTTCAGCATGTTGTGATGGTTTTGGCTTTTGAACTTTCAGTTCTTTCCTGAGGCAAATGAAGTTGAATTGGCTCGTAAAACGACCTTCGAGGGAGCTCCCTTCAAGTTGGACTACCTCACCAAGCCTTCATTCTTCGAAGATTTCGGATTCTCAACCAAGGTGAAAATGGCTGACCGGGTCAAGCCAGAGGATGATATGTTCGTCGTAGCATATCCCTATTTCAATGTCTCTGGTAACTCCAAGCGCTTCTCTTCCTGTCATCGATGTTGTCTCAAGTAAGTTTTTGTGGTGGAATTTAACGTCACGAATCCAGAGATGCTGGTGGTGGATGAGCTCTATAGAGAAGCAGTCGAGAGTAATGACAGGCGGCTGATCATTTTCAATGGTGAACTAGACCGGATAAGATCAGGATGTATCCTTCTCAGCAGCCTTGGTCCTGCATTTTCTCAAACTCACTAGGCAAATACAACCATCCCATTATATGAAACCATTCCTTAAATCACTGGGTTTCAAGACTACCCGCCGTTTTTCTATCCGAAGCTAGCAGCACTGACGAAGACCTTGTTCCCAAAGATGGAGACAGTATACTACATCCACAACTTCAAGGGATCCAGGGGAGGCACTCTCTTCAGGTATGTCCATTTCTGCTGAATCCGATTCCCCCATCTCGTGTTCCTCCCATGTGTTTCCGACACAGTTTTCTCGCGGATCAGGTGCTACCCGGGACCGTGGAAGGTGCTGAGGAAGGTAGGAAGCAAGTACGTGACGTTGCACCAGCAGGAACAAATGCCGTCCCTCAAGGAAGTTGCCTTAGACATCCTGCCATCTGCATGACATTCATTCTAAGACTGATATAAAAAAACAAGCATATCGTTTCGTGCTTGCCAGTCTTAATCAAAGAACAAACTAGATAATTCTTCGCCGAACAATCATCAGTGGACTCGAAGAAAACGAAAGTAGAAGTAGAAATGCAAGATGTAGAACATGTTTTCCGGAAAATATCTGATAATGTATGTTTTGTCTAGTCCCTAATTGCCAGTAAAAACCCTGCACTGGCCAGGGCGCACCGTAACAGACCCCAACATCTGGCCATCCTACAACCATGTGATGCGCCGGAGTGTCACATTCCAGGCTCCCGATAAGCTTGAGATCGGATTCCAGTTCACATAGCCGATCGAATATCCAGGATGCACAGGGAAATAAATCTATCCAGTTTAAAGTGTAGTTATGGACAAAGTAAGTATCATGAACATTATTCATCTCTCTCTAACTATTAAGTTTCTCTATTCCTAAACAATAAAGGCATAATGACCATTTTTATTTATTTATTTATTTATAATTAGGTTTACTCTGCTTTGGAAGGATATAAATCGAACGGTTTTGATAGACTAACAACAGTAGTTGCGGGAGAAACGGGTAACATATTAGAATTATGTTTCAAAATAGTATTTGGCGCGAAATAATTTAGTAAATAATTTTAAAATTTTGAAAATAATATTCCACTTTTATATAATTTCGATTTTCAAAAAATAAAAAGGAAAGTGAGACTTAAGTCCGACTTTCTTAAAGTTTTTTTTAGAAGTCCCTTCAACATCCAAAGTTTAAGTTATAAAGTCTGTTTTTGGAGCAATATTTTTTAAATTTTGAAAATAGTTATCTTATTTTTAATTTTTTTGACAAAATATCGATATTTTGCCCAATCAATTTGTCAACTTTACATATAGGCATATGTTTCAAAAGTTTTTAATTTAACCTTATTTCAATTTTATTTTTCAATTTGGCTCTATTCGTAACGGCGTTTGCGATTTCGCCGTTAGCATTTACACGTGTCATTTGTTTTTCCTACGTGACAATGATAATAAAATAAATCAAGGACAAAATATCGATATTTAGCCTAATGAATTTGTCAACTTTACGTTTTGGCCTAACGTTTTAAAAGTTTTCAATTTAAACTTAAATCAATTTTAATTCGAGGAGAAATTCGAGAAACAGGAACCAAAAACACAGAAAAGCAGGAGTCTACCTTCCCTTGTTCTGTAAGGGAAACCAAGTCGTTAGTAGAATAAGACCCCGTGGATCAATCATTCAATACTTGATGGATACCTTTTGCCCCTAGTCGGCGTAGGAATCAATCAAGGGATCCCACCTTGACGCTTGGGTTTCAATGCCGTTGGAATCCACTTCAAGGAAAGTTTTCGAAGACCGGACTTCCACATACATGGAGTTGAGGTTCGAAAATCGATTTAACATTTTTATAGGTTGTTAAGACGAAGAGTTCCCCTTGTCGGAACGACAAAGCGCGAGATAGGCTCAGTTAGCGTGATTGGTCACAAACAACAAGCTTCTTGCTTCCCCGCCGACGTTCCATTACTGGGTTTTTGGTTCTTGTTCCTCGAATTAAATTTGATTTAAGGCCAAATTGAAAACTTTAAAAACGTTAGGCCAAAACGCAAAGTTGACAAATTCATTAGGCCAAATATCGATATTTTGCCATTGATTTATTTTATTATCATTGTTACGTAAGAAAAACAAATGACACGTATTAACGTCATTACGAATATGGTCAAATTGAAAAGTAAAATTGAAATAAGGCCAAATTGAAAACTTTTGAAACGATATACCTAAACATAAAGTTGACAAATTAATTCGGCCAAATATCGATAATTTGCCTTTTTTTTCAAATGTTAAAATGTTACAAAGCCCTAAGACATTCATTACACGTGACAAATATAATTTTAAGTACAATGGTTCTCGCCATGTTAAAGAGAAAGATATAAAAGGAAAAAAAAATATATAAGTAAAATATTTATTTATGACCTTGGTTATCTTTTATTCGTGACAATAATTTCAATTTTTTTTTTATTTTTGAACAAATTTAAAGGTATCGCTTTGTTGATGTGGCGCGTGTCGTACATAGGGCTGTAAATGATCCGGTTCGGATCGGGTTGTGTATATTTTGTACCCGAACCATTGTTATCGGGTTCATAACTTTCGACCCAAACCGTTAACCCGAACCAAAATAATTTTTTTGAAACCGAACCGATTTTTTTGGTTCGATTCGGTTCGAGACCCGATAAAATCATAAAACATAAATCACTTTATAAAAATTTTGACTTACAATTCTGAAGTTCAAAAATTTTGACATATAATAGTTTCCAGATTTAAAAACAAAGAATGGAAATTACAAAAAGTCTAATTTCATGTAACTTTGAAATTTCAGCTCAGTTTAACACACAAAATTCACATGGGCTTATGTGACAATATCTTACAATGACAAGAATTTGAAAGGAATGGAAGAAAAAAAGTATGATTTTTTTCCCTTATATAGTCATTACTTACAATGACAAAAATAACCCTGGTTATTGGGTTTTTCGGGTCAAACCAAACCCATTAAACTATAATGAGAAAAACCGAATAAAAAACCGAACCGAAATTAAAATATTAAAACCAAACCAATAAAATCAAAAAACAAAAAATCCGAAATTATCGGTTTGTTTCGGTTCGATTCGGTTTGAATTATCGGGTTATCAAATTTTATTGTCACCCCTAGTCGTACATGGCCTAACTGAAGTTTTATTTCAAAAAATTTCCCCTTATATATAAAAGGAAGTATATTTTGATAAGACGATAAAGGGAAGCGTAAAACACGACAGTGATATTTTAATGCAATTCGACATTGAAATATGTCCGGGACATAAAAAGTCACGGGGTAAGAAATAAGGGACCAAATTGCCTAAACTTCCAGAATTTAGGGTTTCCCGATCCAATCAATAGATCTCAGCCGTCCAAACTAGGGGATCACATCTCATTATAAAATCCCAAAGGGGGCCAAAAACCCTAAACGCTTCCCCAGAGCCGCCGCCGCCGTCGTCTACTCCTCCCTTCGCTTCATCCCGGGCCGGCAGGTTAGTCGGAAGCTTCTCTTCCCTCCCTTCCTTCTCCCCCACTCTTCTCGGCCTCCGCTAGAAGTTTCCGGCGCCTGTTCACGCTGTAGGCGACGGAGAGGAGTTTGTTTGTCTCCGGTTGTTGCGTAGTTCGTGAGGTTGTTTCCTTCGTATTTTGTTTGAAAATCACGAAATGGATGGAAGTGCTCGTGGGGAAATCGATCGTGATAAAGGATTGGACCCTGTTATTTCTTGATTTCTAGGTCTAGTTGATGGCTAACGTTGGGCTATTTTTTTCTGGGGTTTTTGTTCTTGATTGTTTGGGATTGCTGGGTCTTGTGATTAGAGGTTTTTGAGCGAGATTTTGATTTTTGTGCAGGTAAGTCATGAAGCACAATAACGTCATCCCCAACGGCCACTTCCGGAAGCATTGGCAGAACTATGTCAGGACATGGTTTAACCAGCCTGCTAGGAAGACTCGCAGACGCTTGGGTAATTACTGGATGTTTTATAAGCCAATGGATCTAACCGATGATGATTTTTTGGCCCTTTTGTAATGACTCTTTGAAATATTTCTGATTGCAGTGAGGCAAAAGAAGGCCGTGAAGATTTTTCCCAGGCCAACTGCTGGGCCACTGAGGCCGGTTGTTCATGGTCAGACCCTCAAGTATAACATGAAGCTCAGGGCTGGGAGGGGATTTTCTCTTGAAGAACTGAAGGTATTGTACAATCTCGTCTCATGATGAAATATTATGTTTGGACTTCTGGGTAATTGTTGCCTAAGTTTAGTTGGAGTTGAGTGACGTTTCTTTTTCCGCGTCCGATATCCTTTCAATTTTTGGGTGTTGAATGTAACGATAATGGCCATTATAATGTGGCAAAGTTAATTATTGTGGGTTATTACGAGAGTTGTGCCATTGAAAAGGTTTGGAGCATCTATTCTGACTTGTCCATTGCCACCTGCACACTTTGGTCTCCTGCTGGATACGCATGGAACTTGTTCTTAATTCATGCCATTTTTTGTGCTCCAGGCAGCTGGTATCCCAAAGAAGCTGGCCCCAACTATTGGCATTGCAGTTGATCACCGCCGCAAGAATCGGTCCCTTGAAGGTCTTCAAGTGAATGTGCAGAGGCTGAAGACATACAAGGCGAAGTTGGTTGTCTTCCCAAGACGTGCTAAGAAATCCAAGGTGGGGGATCAAGAGCTTTTTTCCTTTGGAAAGGATTACCTCTCAATACGTTCTTTGTTTTATTCCAATATTTGACTAAAATGTTCTTGCAGGCTGGTGATTCTGCTCCGGAGGAACTCGCTAACGCGACTCAAGTCCAGGGCACTTTCATGCCTATTGTTAGGGAGCAGCCATCAGTGGAGCTCGTTAAGATTACAGAGGAGATGAAGTCCTTCAACGCTTACGCGAAGTTGCGCGTGGAGCGCATGAACACCCGCCATGTCGGTGCACGGTTGAAGAGGGCTGCCGAGGCCGAGAAGGAGGAGAAGAAGTGATGGGTAGTAGTTGTGTTGTTTTCGGGAGATCTTTTCGCTGGTCGAATTTTTTATCAGGTTTTGGTACTTTCAATGAGAACAATCCAAACCGAATGCTGGAATTTTACTTCTTCAGTCGCTTGATCGGCATGGTGTTTTTGAATTATTAGCAGTTGGTTGTTATTTTTATCATCTATTGCATAAGCTATTCCGACAACTTTAGTTTGGATGTTTCTATTAAAAATACTACCATTGTTTACTTAACTCTTGGACTTTAATCTTCTGCACCAAGGATCACAAGCTAAATTGACAGCTGAGATCGGGCTTAGCATCTCAAATTTGCACCGTGAGTTTTGTTGGATCATTAACGAGCTCGAGCTATTTCTTTATAAAACAAGCTCGAACGGATAATCATCTTAATGACATATATGTGTGAGAGAATGTATCTTAATGACATATATGTGTGAGAGAATGTTTTCATTATATATATAACTTTAAATCGAGTATAAACGAGCTTCGCAGCTTGAACCCAACTATTTTAAGTTTATCGAGCTCTAGATGCCCCCTAAACAAATCTTAAGGCCTCTAGTCGAGCTCGAGCCCCAGAGTATTCGGATTTCGTTCGGCTCATTCATATCCCTAGTGTGAGGGGAGGTACTGGAGCATTTCGAGCTCATAGAGGTGTTTTGGTCTTTCTCACAAAAACAATTAATGAAAAAAATAATTTATAATTTGAAATGTGCTATTTACAATGATAACAAAAAAAATTCAAACTTAATTTTAATCATTTATCTCTATTTCCTTTACAAATTAACAGTAAACGTTACATACAATTAAATAAATAAAAATTTTGTTAAGGATGGTTTCCCAAAAAAAAAGGATAAAATATTTTTGTTTTATATTTTTTTTTCCAAATGAAGGTTACTTCGAATACATTTGAAATAAATATCCAAATATCATAAAATAGAAATGGAAAACTTATCTCAAAATTAATCATGCAATTTCATCATCGAGATTTTTCATTGTAAACATGTCAGAATCTTACCTAGACTTGGCATGAAACAACAATATAATCGACGCAATCAGAGAGAGCCTTTCGTTTTCAAGATCTAGAACAAAAGAACACTACTTCAATAAAAGAAATTTGCATCTGTAATTTGAGAAAGAACTAAATTCTGATGAGGGTAACCAAGTGATAAAAAACAAATCGTTCATCCAGTTCGCTGAGAATTGCAAGTGATACGAGGTGGTTGCTTCGTCGAAGAGGAACAGTCGACTAAGCCTCCATTGATAATTACGAATGTGAAGACGATGTATGACATAAAAAGAGACGAAATTTAAGAAACAATAACCGGCAAGTCTACCTAAAGAGCTTTTGTACTATGATAGAAGTATGAAAAAGGTGTCTATTGCGAAACTTTGGACTTTTTTTTTTAAATTGTTACACGCCATTACATTAATATTCTGCCTTTACAAAGCTCACTATCTAAAAAAGTTACAATATACGACTTTGCACGTATACTGCACAAAAGTTACACGAATACATCACAAAAGGTGCACGAAAATATAGCATCATGTGCATGGAATGCCCCTAGCTAGCGTATTAATTGACTTGGGCGTTATAGTTTCAAAGGGGGCATGTTGACAATGAGCCGAATGAATTTCATTCGCGATTTACGATACCGAGTTCTTGTTATAAGACATGATGCGAGATGGATCAAACAAAGCCCAATCCGTCAATGAGCTCAAATACATTTTAATTTAATACAATGCAGCCTCATACTCATTTTATGGATTAGCGTTTAATTTTTAGGGTGCTAAGGGTTAGAGTTTAAAAAAATTAAAAGAAATTGTTTTCTTAGAAAAATCTTTTTGGAGTTTTTCGCGCTATTTCTCTTATTAGGATTCCAAGTGTGACCTGAATTATTCGAGGTATCACGTAATCGGTGATATTTCTATGTTTGATTGTGATGGCATTCACCCTCGTTAAATTCCGGTACTGCGTCAGTTGTAATCGTGATATTCACGTCGCGTTAAAATTTTGTGACTACTTATAAAAGTTTCCTATGTTATTATTAATCAACAATTAATATTTTTAAAATTCATTACGACACTTCTGTTTAGTTCAAAGAGGAATTAGTGATAGTTTCGGTTTACTATTAGTTTATAATTTGGACTAATATATTTATTATACAAAGCCTTTTATTTTCTATGAAGTATGAAGAGCTACTCATAAAAATGATCATCCACGGAATATGAAATATTCAAGCTGACCAGTATCATCCTCGACAAGCCTACGTCGAAGACCAGGGATTCTGTGTCAAGGGCCGATTCCAATGATGTGGAAAACTGGAACACAACAACAACGAGCTGCTGGGAAATATGTGGAAGCTTGGGCAATTTTGCCATCAGAGCACTGAAATACGAGCTGACTATCAAAAAACAATGAAAAGGAGACAGAAGGTCATGACACGCTTCTCCACATGATGGCTGCTTTGGCCGAAGGGAAGATTTAGCGATGAAGTTTAGAAGCTTGCTTCGCCAAGGGAGAATCAGTTTGGCAAGATCACAACAGTCATCTCGTCCTCCTTGGATTACTTCGGCCAAACGGATAATGAAGCGGTCGAGAATGGTTTCACTGTAACTTGAGAAGGAAGTTGAACCTAAAAACATATGGAGGGAAGAAAAAGTAACAGGGAGGTCCAGATAATGATGCGGCCATGGAGAAGAACAGAGGAGTTGGCCGCCGATCGGTGTCAAACTTCATAACGATGTCAGTAGCATCTTAAGATGTCAAGACGAGCTTCTACATGTCTAAAAAGAAAGACAAAGAAGAGGTTTCTCATGGATGATTGTAAGGACAATCAAAAGTATATGGGTGCCCGATGCAAGCCACGATCAAAATGATGGATAAAAAGGGAAACAACAGAGTTGTCATGGGATGTTTGTCGAATGCACCAATTCGGTCACGTGTAGAACACCATCCCCACGGTGTCGTCTGAAGGGGAAACCACTGATGCTCCCAATGAAGATGTTATCATGTAAGGCCGAGGAGTCAAGGCTGTAGTTTTAGCTTTTCTTGTCAAGGCGTTCTCGTTGATCCTCGCAGAGATATTGTGTCTTTATTGTCAAAAGGCAAGATGACTGGATATTTGTTGTCTTAACAAAAAAAAAATGAACAGAAATAGTATATGTGATTCGAACCATCCGGTTAGTACAATATCCAGCATAGGAAATATATAAATTGGAGTGTAATTCCGTGTCCATGGGACGATTCTGTGATACGTGTGCAGCCAGATTCATTGCAGAAGGGGGGCTGGTAATGAAAAGTGACGAGGATTTTAGCCACTGGTGGAATATCATTCGGTAGTTTGGCATCTGCATGAGGCTTTACCGGAGAACGCCACGGACAACAGCTAGCTCATCCTCTATGAGCCTTACAACCAAGAAACGGTCGGAACAATCAAATCAGTGTGTATGGGAGGAGATTGTGTCGATGGAAATGGAAGCTTACTGCATTTTGAAACTGTCCTTGTTCCTGGGATTTTACTTGCAGGTTGCCAGGGAACTTCAATGTCAAAGGCCATAAAAAAAAGGGATGTTTCGAAGGCCATCAAAGGTTCAGACCAGATGTTTTCCGCCCTTTGTTTGGTCTTGCAATTGCCGGGAGTTCCTACATCATTGCCAGGAAAAGAGTCAGATGGGCAAAGGCTTAATGCACTTTGGTAATCAGAAACCCAGGTTTCCCCCAGCATTCCTGCACGTTGCTCAGGTATATTAGGACAGACCATCAGGGCATCATGACACGCCGTTTCTTCTTTCTGTGGTCTTGGAGCTGATCTCTTGTTCGACTTATTTGTTTTCTTGATCCATGTTCATGTGATAGTAAAAGTAAATTCCTTCCCCTGGTAAGATCATTCCTCGTGTTTCTTTTGAGGATAGCCGTAACATCGATGCTAGTACATTACGCTTGAAACTAAGTATTATTCGACAATCTATCTTTGTTTCATCATACGTAATGGACTCCTTGTGTAAATTACCATTTGACATGTCTAAGTAACTTTATGCAGAAGGAAGGACTTGCTGATGTGGAGTCGATTCCGCCTTCTTGTTCCTCTCCAACTCCAGCAGATAAATTCTTTCCGCCTCGGGAACTGCTGAAACTATCGAGGTCAACTTGATGTTGATCTCCTCGAGCTTCTCCATGAGTGTGTCGTTTGTGAACATGCCAGCACAGACGCTCCTAATTGTTCCCCAGCTCTCGATCAAAGGCAGAGCGACTATAACGATGGATCCGATGGTTCCCCAGGCTATGGCGATCACTGCCCAGAATGTGAAATACCCTTTGCTGAACTCCTCTGTCAAACAAAACCCAGAACACGAAAAGGTGAAATCGTATTCCTACGGTTTTGAGGGATGCCATAGTGATCGAGGCTTGAAGGAATTGGAGCTTTGCGTGACTTACTTGGTGGAAGTGATAGGAGTGGCCATATGATTACAATGACTATGGTGAATCCGACACCCCACTTTATTATCCATGATTTCGCCCTCATCAGCTTCTCTTCCTTGAACTCCTCTGGTGGCAAGTCAGACTTGTCCTTCTCAACTGCCGTGATCTCCTTGGTTGTCTCCCAGTCATAGTTCTGTGGCCATATTATGCTACACACGGCATGGATGGCTCCCCCAGAGAGTATCGACACGAGGTTCCCTGCCAGCATCGGCGCGTTGCGATTCGTTGAGTCGAGGTCCACCCGGCCGTACTCAATCTTCGCGACAGATAGCCATGTCACAATTCCAAGAACACAGCCAGAGGTCGCCCCGAGGATCGCGCCAAAGGAGTTTGCTTTCCTCCAGAGAAGCATGAATGCAATGGGGATAACCGCAGACCCTATGATCACTCCCATTGCGAGGTACATCCACCCAAGCGACACGCCAGCCTTGTTAAGGATCACGGCGAGCAACCCCATGAAACATCCAAAACCAAGGATGACTGTTCGGGAGACTCGGAGGATTTGCTTCCCGGTAGCTCTGGGATTGATGTAAGTGCGGTAGATGTCGTAAGTGCAGAGAGAAGATACTGCTATAAGTTCAGCTGAACCAGCAGATGTCACGGCCCTGTATTGACCGAAAATGTAGAAGTTAGTACACTGAGAAGGATCGAGGAAGTATCGATCTTTGAGGTTACTTACATAAAAAGCATGGTTAGAAGGAGAACGGAACCCGTTTTCCCCATCAAAGCAATAGCCGTTGCTGCAGGGACAAGACCGTGGCTTGCCTCGCTCTCGGTGATTGGTAAATCAAGCGCGAGTGCTCCAAGACCAAGGGAGGTCGCCAGGGAGAATGGCACAGCGAACCAAACGAGCCCGCCCAACAGATAGCCCTTGTGTGTCGATGAAGGACGTGCAGCAATCGCACTCACCCAGTACCCCTAAAATGTCACTCTGCATCAAATTTAAGAACAGGAAATCCGAAACTTCTAATCTTTCAGTTACAGAAACTTACGTTGTCTACGAAAACAGTGCCGAAATTGCCCACGATGTTAATAATACCAAAGACCAGGCCTCCGGAACTTAACATCGTAAGGTAAGATCCATTGTAGTTCCCACTGACAGGTCCACAGGACTGTCCGTTGTGATTTATTGGCTCTTGACAGGTCCTCGTTTTACTCACTACCTTCTGAAGATGTCGGTACACGACCCCCGGGCTACCAAGCTCGCTACTGGCTGTGTACACTAAGTAGATGAAGACGACTAGTACCACGTGCACTGTCATCGCAAAGATGGACAATCAGTGTTAGCGGTCTTACGAGTACAAGATTGTGTTAGAGATCCCCGGAAAGGATAATTACCTATGACTGAATGGATGTAACTCGCTAAAAACGTGGCTTTCAGGCCTCCTGCTAAAGTATAGACAATGACTCCGAGCGGGATCAAGAAGCTGGCGGCATAGATGTTCACTCCGGTCAGCGCATTGACGACAGCCGAACCGCCGAGGAGGAGCATGGCAGTCACTATGATGTTCGTCATGAAGCAGAAGACGAGAAACACAATGTGTGCGGCCGTCCCCCATCTTAAAGGAAAGAGATGATGTTCTTTCGGTCAGCTTGATTATTATATACGCTGGATTATTGATTCAAAATAAGGGGTAAAGCTTCGGCTACCGAGCTCGGACGATTTCGCAGATCGTGTGAGCGTGAGGGGCCTTCCTTTTGATCTCTATTGCCATCACGCCAAACAAAAGCACCTGAAAGAATCAAACTGTATTTTCGCAAACTTCGCCGGTAACAGAACAACCCTCAACTGGTAACCCACGGTTAAGGAAACAACCTGGATTGTGGCTCCACTCGCGTACCAGAAAGGACCGCTGACTCCATATTCCCAAGCGACGTTCGAGCTCTGTAAGATGGTTGCGGCCCACGTCCACTTCACGAGTCCAAAACAAGGTAAGATAAAGCAGTAGCAGAAGGGTAATCGATTGATCTCGGCAGCAATAACCTCAACCTACTTGCGATACGATGACGCTGGCTATCAATCCCGTCTTGACGTTCCTTCCTGCAGTGTTGAACCACTCCGACGTGTGGCATGACCCGACGTATCGCTTCTCCAGCCACACCTGTGATTGAAACAGATTCCGACTAATCAACCGATTCACGCGAAGTAATCGAAAATTCCAACCCAACAACAGCAAGGGGAAACAATGGTTGTATCTTGACCAGGAAAGAGGTGAAGAGGGCGAAGAAGGCCCCGAAGCCGAGGATGACAGAGTAGCCGACACCCTGATTAAGCACGGCCTTGCCGCCGAAGAAGCTAGTCTGGCGGACGCAGGCGCCTCCATTGGGAGAGAGGGCGTAGTACTTGCCGCCGAATCCCAAGGGAGGACAAGAAGACATCGTCCTCCTCCACTCTCTATAGAAGAAGAAAAATCCACTCTTTAAAAAGTCCTTCCCTGTATTTGTCCGTTTGCTTCCCTTCTTATAATTGTCCTCCAGCTCTTCTGGACTTTACAAAGCGATCCATCCTCTCCTAAAATCCAATCACCATCGAGTATTACTTTAGAATTTTCTAATTTTGTTCAAATGAATCACTATTAATCAAAAGAAATATGAATTTAATCCACTTATTTCTCGAAATATTACCTAAACTTAAAAAAAAACAAATCACCAATCAACGTCATCATCCCCTCCCCCACACCCAACTTGTGTGTATACCGAGGGCTTCTTTTGGAAGTATTAATCCGTATTACATTAACGAGTTCTTATTCCTTAATAATTTAATAATTTTTTAAAATAAATTCTTTTATGGAATTATGTATTTACATTTTAGTACTCTAAAACCCACAGATTCATTGAATCATAACTTAGTTTGAAATGAAGGGTCATTTGATTTGATTGTGACCCGGGGGAATCTCCAATAATTGAGTTTGAATTTGAATCTACCTCGGTCAGAGGAAACATTTCTTTTAAGTGACGAATCCTATTTCATTTGCCATATTTCCAAAATACCCGCAACGAGAAAGCTTCAAGTCGGCCTGGAGGAAACATAGTGGGATCGGGCAGGAGGCTCATGGGTTTGTTAAAAAGCTTCTGAACTTCGTGAGAGGGCTCGCAAAAAGTAAGTCTGCCACAAAAATATAAAAAAAATTATTCCCATGTGCTAAAGGAATATCTCAAATAAACAATTCATCCGAATATTTGCTTTCTGTACGTGTAATTTTTAGAAATATTATAAGGAATTTCCCTTATATAATAGATATTTACTAGGACGAAAGTACGTGTCATGAGTGATGTAAACATGTCATATTTCAACGAGCTTGGTTAAAAGCAAAAAATATTTTAAATAAAAACCAGAAGTGTTGAAAACGAATGCACTGAAATTAATTTCATAAAAATAAAATGAAATGAAAGAGTTATATAATGTTATTTAAATAAGGATTAGAGATAAAATAATTTTCAGTTTTTTATATTTTCTACAATTAAAAGCAAAAATTAACCCAAAGAAATTATTCCACTTAGTATTTTGTATAATTCAACTTTCAGTTTAGTTCGGGTAAGTGTATGACTTGAATCCAAACCCAAATTGAAACATGTTATTCGATTTCGTTATTGTAATTTCAAAGGCAATCAAACCAAACTAAAAATATATATAAATTATTTTTTATGTGAAATTACAATAAATTTATAATTGTTTTTCATATATGATTTTTATACATCGGCCATGTCATATTCCCGTGTCCACGGGCATCATAGTCTACTTAATTTCCTAAAAATTTTGAGGAAAAATTTATGGTTTGTGGTGTAGCTTTTAGTACTATTATCTATTGAGAATTTCCAAGATTCATTTTTGCTTTCGTAATGTTAAGAGAGATAAGTAGTTATTTTTGGGTGGAGTGTTATTTACCCACCTTATATTTATTGTACAGCAGTCAACGCCATCTCTCCTAAAAGTTCGAACTTGTAGGCGAAAACGTGTCATATTATATATTTTCTTTTTCAACAATATTACTAGTAATTAGTGGCAGTAGACAGAAAATTTGGCTTGGGGGGCCAAATTGAACTTTCTAAAAGTTTTGAGGGTCAAGTTAAAAAATCATACAAACTTAAAAAATAAAATTAAAAACATTTTGAAGGTAATTTGTAAATTTTTAAAAAGCGAGGGGACCATGGCCACCCTGGGTCCCCTTGCTACACTGCTAGTAATATCCCTGTATTGAATAGAAAGATCATTATAACCTTATAAGTTAAGAAATAATAATCTCTTTTCTCCCTATTGTGTGTGTATATATATATATATATATATATATTATAAATTTTCTACAATTTTACTACCCGTTTAACAATTTCTATAATTATTTGATAGATGGATGTTTATCCTATCGCTGGTTCACTGTCCTGTTCGTCTATTAATTTCTTTTGGTATTATATTTATCTTAAGAAAAATCACATTTATCTGCTAATTTTTTCTTTGTCAAAATGGGAATGAAAAAAGGGATAAGTTTCTTCTTAGTAGTTAAAGAAATTGTTATTAAAAAAAAATTAAGGGTGGGTAAGAAGTGATTTAGGGTGTCTAAATAGCATTTACCTATTTTGTTTTCATGAATTTCTAATTAATATATTAATTTTATTTATTCAAGTCAAATAACTTTGGTAGACAACTAGGCTTTGAGTGCTTTGACAAAAAATGTAAAATTGGAGAAAATTATTTATGCAATATATATATATAAGAATTTATTGACATTGTATAATGAATGGGAAATGATAAGGAAATACACTTACTTCGGCATTCTACACAATGACTAATAAATTGCACTTGCATTTTAAAAGAAAGCCAATCAAATAAAATTTTTAGGAATAAAATTCTATAAGACTTTCTTATCAATTTGATGTGAAATATAGGCACCCAACAATGTCAAAACACAAATAGAAAATTGATTTATTCTTCTCATACTTTTGGCCAAGTGGTCAAAATATAAAATGTTTTCATATAGTCGTCAAAGAGTATACTTTTCTCTTCATTATTATATGTAATGAATATGCAAATGGGTAAAGAAGATACTCACCCTCTCCTTATCATTAGGTCAAACACTTTTAGTGGATGTTTCAAATTAAAAAAATAAAAAATGTATGCACGTGTAAAGAAGATAACAACACTACCAATGACATAATATGATGAACTAATTTAATCAGTCATAGAAACCTCCAAATTTTGTTTACTTTACGCGACGATAACAAAAAGATAAGAGCTTTGTACGGCGGATATACGGTTGGTTTTAAAACGATTTGCGAAATACGGTCGAAGTTTTAAAAATACCAGATTTACTGTTCCTATGGCACGTTTTGAAAACTCGTCTTCTAATTTACAAAGAAGACGGGTTTTCAAAACCTGCCATCGAAATAATCGGGAGGGAGGCAGGTTTTGAAAATCCGTCTTCTTTGTAAATTGGAAGACGGGTTTTCAAAACGCGCCCTGAGGACCGTAAATCGGATATTTTGAAATTTCGACCGTATTTCACAATTTTTTTTAAACCAACTGTATATTCACCTTACAAAACTCCAAAACGATAATATGTATTTTATTGTTAGAAGCTGGCCCATCGGTCCATTATTGGGATCCCAAAGCTTTGCACATACAAAGGGGTCATTCCCTTAATATAAAATATTCTTATTCATCCAATTCGGGTCATAACATGAATTTAGTTCTTGTTTAGGCTTCTGATAATACATATAAATAGAAAAAACTCGTTACAACAAAACGAAAATGCATCGATTTCAACTCACGCTAGTGCTTGGTTTAACTTAAGAAATGTATTTATCGCGGGACAACTTTTTCAGATGTAATCCAAGCTTTTTGGGAGCTCCCGTGGAGTTAACTAGGGCGTCGACGGCTCTTCCGAGGCTCTCTTGCTTTCTAGGAACTGTCTTCGGCGTCGCCACGTGACCCCGGGCAGTCATCTTCGAGATTTCCACAACTAGGCCCTATCTTTTGGATCTTCATGACTGTGTTATGCTATCGACAAGTTCATACTAGAATTATTCATTTGCATATAGCACCAAAAAAATGAAACAAAATTAAGGGCGTGTTTTTAGTTCATGAAAATTTTCACTATAAACTTTTCAGTTTAAATAAAAAGAGGAAAGCATGATTGGTGATTATAAATCTAATGAAATCCATTTTCTAAATAAAACTTATCCAAATCGTTGGCACACCCAATGGTTGAAGTAATAAAGATTCACTTGGAGATTTCAGGTTCGAATCTCAGCAGTTGCGGTAAAAATATCTGCGACACCCTAGCTTTGGTGTATCTGACTAACCCGATCGTCGTGGGGCATGTACTTAGGTATTATTTAAAATACATATAGAGACCCCCAACAAGCATCTGTAGGTACATGGGAGAAAGATTCGTTTGGACACGATTCCTTGCTCAATATATCAACTGGTTATAAAATATATGTATCAATGTATATGCAGACGTTCATAGAACTAACCAACTTATGTGGAAGAACATTCTCACCTCTCTTTATCGCGAATTCAAACTTCGGCAGGTATTTATGGAAGTACGTGTTAGTGTGTGCACTTATGTGCCAAGACACTTTATTGTATTTGTGGATAAATAATTAATAAAGGCGAGTATTTGTCATTGATTATTTTACTTTTCTGCAAGTAAAATTATTAATGATAAAGTCCCACAGATTATTGAGTATATTAATCTGAAATAGTCCGTGATCGGATATATGTTTAGAGGGGACATGGACATCTAGATCATCGCTAAGTATAGCTAAGGTCAAGATAGACCAAGTGATAGTATACTTACTGGTACCCTAAGATTAGGGATACTGGACACGACCCGATTAAGAGGATACCACATATTGAACATCATTGGTCAATCCTCTTTATGGACGAGTGTAACTGATCTTTTGACTTGAGACCTTCATTTATTCTATGCGTGGAGTTTGCGCACTTTGACGTCGTTAAAAGCAGTCTTTAACCGGATTGTGAGTAATACGATTGTTGGGTGTGTGACAAAGCGTAGAGAGAATAGTGTTGAGTCAATATAGGATTCATCGCTCTCTTGGATTAGAGAGTTGACATCTAGGCCACTTGATAGAGATATTAGTGACTCTAAAATCCATGGCCATGGGAGGAATGTTTTACATTCAAGAGAGTCTATTATATCTTGGTAATCAAGTAAAATAATTAATTTGGTGATGATGTATTTTGCGCCGAATTAATTGAGATGTCGGATAGATGAAGAGATTGAATTACACAGTAATCGGTTCATACTGGTATATGATTTATAATCATTATCCTAACACGTTGGGTGACTAAAAACTGTTGCTAGACGGTTACCTTAGTTTGTGTATGGATTTACACTACCTTCGTGTATAGGACCTAGAGGGTCGCACGCATCGCACGTCGACACGAACATTGTATTATTGATTATTTTAGTGGATACTAAAATTAATCATTTTATTTCAGAATTAGAATTAATTGGATTGTTAATTTATTCTGAAATATCGGAAGCAAATAAATAGACCAAGATCGAATATGGATTTATTCGGGTCGTATTATATTAAAGTAAAGGATATGAAATAAATATTAAGTATTTATTTATATATTATATCCAAGATGTTTTACTTAATAATAATTTTTTTAAATTATATTAATGCATGTAGTTTACGTGGTTGAAACTATTTTGCATTAATTAGTTTAATATTTATGGAATAAAGAAATTAATTTAAAAGTATTTTTAATGATTACATTCGTTACGATCTTGGCATTAGGGATTAATTAGTATCTTAACGGATGAAAATTTAAGTTTTGATGCGTTAAGATTTTTTTTTTTGTGACAAGCTAAGAGAGGGGTCGATGAGTTTTTGGCTTTCAATAAAAAGAAAAACACGTTTTTCCAAACAATAGAAATATTGCTTTCGATTTTTTTCCTTCGTCGATCCAAGAGGCTAGCACCTAAGGGATCGTAGAGAGGTTCGTGATCGTGTGCGCATGGATACCGCTAGAGGAGTCACACGTGGGGCTCTCGATTAAATTGTTCCTGGTTGCGTTTTTTCGCCGGAAATTTTCAGGTATGGTTTCCGGGTAAGATTATGTTATTATTTATCTAAAATTTATACGTACCATGAGATCAGATTATTTTGGGCACAAATAATTTATAATATTTGTTTCCGCTGCGCCCTGAAATCTAACAAGTGGCATCAGAGCCTACTCATGGTTAGAACGTATAATTTTCGATGATATAATTAAAAAAAAAGATGTTTTATATTATTGATATATTATCATTGTTATTATAAATGTTAAAGAAGTGTTTTTCTTTAAAAGTAAATATTTAGATAATTATTTCTCTTGAACAAAAGTTAAATATCAAAATTGTTCTAGAATATTAATAATTATCTAATTATACGGCCACAAAATGGAAGGCTGTACGATTATATCAAAATCTCAAAGTTGAGATTTGGAAATATATTTGAAATAATTTATAATTTTAAAATCCTACGTGAATCTGGCAGAATCTCCTCAAAATATATATATCCATTTGATATGTTTAGCCAATCGTAGGTTAATTGACCGATAGAAAGATTTGGTCAAATAAAATATTTTTCCTATAAAAAAAAGGGAAAAATAACAGCAACCGTGGAATTAAGATTCTGGAGAATATAATTTGGAAACCTAGTTATAATTATTTAATTTATATATATATATAATGGTTTTTCAAAATTACGGAGACGGAAGGAGTCTGTGGAGATCCAGGACTAACGGATGAACCATCCAATTGTTATATTTATATATATAATAAAATTATATTCCACAGAGAGCCAATTTTAATAGATTTCCTAAAGTCTAAACGCTTAGAAGAACAAAAACAATTTTTGGTGATTTATTCAATTGATTTTGTTTTTTTAATAAATCAAGTGACAACGGAAATTGGTTTAAAATATAATAATTCTAAAATCCTATTTATATGGAATTGGGCAAAGGGATTACGTTCCTTTTAAGATTTATCTCATTCTATATATATAGTAACATATTTAGAATTAATTGCCGAGTGAATTTTTTGGCAAATTAAATATTATCCCATATAATGGGATTTATAAGTAACGTTGAGGCCGACCAATAATTAATTATAAGATAAATAATTAATTTAAAAGTCTGAAAATAAAATTATAATAATAATTTTATTATTATAATGGTCGGTTGAAATGGACAAATATGTCCTACGAAGTATTTTAATGGTGAGACAACAATAAATAAAATCCCCTAAATATTAAGTCAATTATTTTATATAGGCCCTCCATTAATATTTATTATAATAGTCAGATTTTTCCCATGAGTCGGTACAGCTTAGCTGTGGGCTTCTGGTAGAACATTTGTAATTTATTCTAAATGATTAATGGGTCGACTTAACTCAATTTAGTTGACTTGTTTAGCTCAGCTAAGGTCAGCTTTTTGAGGGGCAAGTGTTGAGTTTAAGAGTTATTAGACTCAACGTGAAAATACCGAAAGTCACACAGATTATTGTGATTGGCGAGTTAAGGCCTACTTGTTTCGTGTAACAGCTCAGCTGTGTGCATACTTCATGTTTCGAGATTTCGGTCCCACTAGGAATTATTAACCAACAAATTCCCGATTTCAACAGAGGGGGCTGTTGTTTTCGAATAAAATAGTGGGAGCTATATTAAAGTCCTTTATTAATTATTTTCCACAAATACTAAAACTCTGCTTTAAATTATTTTGTAGATGGCAAACATAAACACCCTTTCGCTACGAAGCATTCTCGAGAAAGAGAATATCTTCATCGGTTCCAACTACCTGGATTGGTATAGAAAACTGAAAATTGTCCTTAGGCACGAGAGAAAGATTTATGTGCTGGAGGATGAACCACTTAAAGAACCTGCACCTGATGCTTCTGAGGATGATCAGTCTTACTACAGTCAATACTTGGAGGATGCGCTGGATGTTCAGTGCATCATGTTGTCTTCTATGTCTCCCGAGTTACAGAGGCAGCATGAGAACATGAGTGCAAGGGAGATTGATCAGCACTTACGTGAGCTCTTCCAAGAGAGTGCCAGAGTTGAGAGGTATGAGACCTCTCGGGCACTGTTTCGAACAATGCTGGTGGAGGGTAACCCAATTGGGCCACATGTACTCAAGATGATAGGGTACATTGAGAGGCTCGAGAGCTTGGGTTCCAAGCTGGACCAGGACTTAGCAGTTGACCTGGTTTTGTCCTCACTCCCACCATCATTTTCTCAGTTTGTGTTGAACTTCAACATGAACAGTATGGAGAAGAGTTTGACTGATCTGATGGCAATGCTGAAGATTGCTGAGAAGGACATAAAGGTGAATCCTTCACCACGAGCAATGATGGTCAGAAAGACCTACAAGCGTCCTGGCACCGGGAAATTCAATCCCAAGGCTAAAGCAGTTAAGAGCACTGGACCTCCAGCTCAAAAGAAGCTTAAGAAAGGGCAACAGGTGCCCCAGTCTGATGAGAAGGAAGCTATATGCTTTCATTGTGGCAAGAAAGGCCATTGGAAGAAGAATTGCTTCCAACTCATGAAGAAGAATGCCAGTGGAGCGGATGCTTCAGGTATCTTTGTGATTGAATGCAATCTTTCTGTTTCTTCATCATGGGTCATAGACTCCGGAAGTAGTTCTCACATTTGTGCGAACTTGCAGGGTCTAAGTGACTGCAGACGGCTGTCCAAGGGCGAGATGGACCTACGAGTGGCGAATGGAGCTAGAGTTGCTGCATTAGCTGTAGGGACGTATGTAATAAAGTTGCCCAGTGGATTTGATCTAAATTTGGAGAACTGTTATTTTGTTCCTAGTTTTTCCAAGAACATCATTTCGGTGTCGTGTTTAGACGCCAAGGGATTTGAATTTAAATTCAAGGACAAGTTGTGTTCCTTTTATTTGGATGGGATGTTCTATGAAAATGGTTCATTGAACAATGGTTTGTACGTTCTGAATTTTGATGAGCCGATTTATTGTGTTGAAGGGAAGAAACAGAAAACGCGTGACTCAAACTTAACATATCTCTGGCATTGTAGACTTGGTCATGTAAATGAGAAACGCATCGCAAGGTTACTAAGTAACGGGTATTTGGACTCTTTTGAGTTAGAGCCCATAGATACATGTGAAGCGTGTTTACAAGGAAAAATGATCAAGAAGCCTTTTACCAAGACAGGTGAAAGGGCCAAGGAACTGCTAGAACTCATACATAGTGATGTGTGTGGGCCATTGCCCGTTCAGGCCAGAGGAGCGTATACCTACTTCGTGACTTTCACCGACGATTTAAGTAGATATGGATATATCTACTTAATGAGGCACAAGTCTGAAACTCTGGAAAAGATTAAAGAGTTCAAGAACGAGGTAGAGAATCAACGAGGCCAGAAGATAAAGGCCCTTCGGAGTGATCGAGGCGGCGAGTATCTTAGCCAAGAGTTCATTGATTACCTTAAAGAGTGTGGGATCGTTTCACAACTCACACCTCCTAGAACACCGGAGTGGAATGGTGTTTCAGAAAGGAGGAACCGCACACTCATGGACATGGTTAGATCAATGATGAGTCATGCAAGTCTTCCGTTGTCATTTTGGGGTTATGCTTTAGAAACAGCAGCATACATGCTTAACCGAGTTCCAACCAAGTCAGTGGATAAGACACCTTATGAATTATGGTTTGGGAAGAAACCGAACTTGTCTTATCTTAAGATATGGGGCTGCGATGCTTATGTGAAGAATGAAAATTCTGATAAGCTTGCGGCAAGATCCACTAAGTGTGTGTTTGTAGGTTATCCCAAGGAAACAAAGGGATACTACTTTTATCTCCCAAGCGAGCACAAAGTTATCGTTGCTCGATATGCTACTTTCTTGGAAAGAGAATTCATTGCTAAAGAGAGTAGCGGGAGTAAAGTAAGTCTAGAAGAAATTTCAGACTCTACAAACAGGTTGGAAACTGAACCTTTAGATAGGGAATCGGTACCACTAGTACAAGCGATTCCAACTTCTGAAAATGTTCAAGGAACGCAAGATCAACGTAAGTCGACAAGAGTACACCGAGAGCCTGACAGATATGGTTGGCTGGTAACCCAACATGGGGAAGTACTGCTCGTCGAGGATGATGAACCGTCAACTTACGAGGAAGCAATCGCTTCAAATGATTCCGAGAAATGGCTAGAAGCCATGAAATTAGAGATGGACTCCATGTATACCAACCAAGTTTGGGAGTTGGTTGATGCGCCAGTTGGGGTAAAACCCATAGGGTGCAAGTGGATCTTCAAGAAGAAGATTGACATGGAAGGGAATATAAGTACCTATAAAGCAAGACTTGTGGCCAAGGGTTTCACTCAACGTCAAGGAATTGACTATGATGAAACATTTTCACCGGTTGCAATGCTCAAGTCCATTAGAATTCTGCTTGCGATAGCAGCTTACAAGGATTATGAAATCTGGCAGATGGATGTAAAAACCGCTTTCCTGAATGGAAAGTTACAGGAGGAAGTGTTTATGGTACAACCTCCCGGTTTCATTGCATCCAAGAATGCAGATAAAGTATGTAAGCTCAAGAGGTCCATTTATGGGCTAAAGCAAGCATCTCGGAGTTGGAATCTGCAATTTGACGAAGCAGTCAAAGAATTTGGCTATGTAAAGAATCCAGAGGAACCTTGCGTTTACAAGAAGGTTAGTGGGAGCAAGATTTCATTCCTAGTGCCGTATGTTGATGATATACTTCTGATAGGCAATGATATACCTAGCCTAGAGTCTACCAAGACTTGGCTGGGAGAGTGTTTCTCTATGAAAGATCTTGGGGAAGCGACTTATGTCTTAGGTATTATATTATACCGAGATAGACAAAATAGGTTGCTGGGTTTGAGTCAAAGTATGTATATTGACAAGGTGCTGAATAGATTCAGCATGCAAGATTCCAAGAGAGGATTCTTGCCAATGTCACATGGAGTACATCTTTCCAAGTCCATGTGTCCAAAGACACATGAGGAGAGAGGAAGGATGGACAAGATACCTTATGCATCAGCTATAGGGTCCATTATGTATGCCATGATTTGCACTCGACCCGATGTCTCGTATGCTTTGAGCATGACAAGTAGATATCAGTCAGATCCTGGAGAGGGTCATTGGACTGCAGTAAAGACTATCCTTAAGTATCTTAGAAGAACAAAGGACATGTTCTTAATTTATGGAGGAGATGAGGAGTTAGTTGTCAGAGGATATACTGACGCTAGTTTTCAGACAGATCGGGATGATCTGAAATCGCAGCAGGGTTATGTGTTTTGCTTGAATGGTGCAGCTGTATGTTGGAGGAGTTCCAAGCAGGAGACAGTTGCAGATTCTACAGCTGAGTCCGAGTACATTGCAGCTTCCGAAGCGGCAAAGGAAGCTGTGTGGATCAAGAACTTCATAGCGGAGCTTGAAGTGGTTCCGAGCATTATTGACCCAGTGACATTATACTGTGACAACAATGCGGCCATAGCGCAGGCCAAGGAGCCGAGGTCTCACCAACGATCCAAGCACGTACTACGGAAATATCACATCCTCCGAGAGATTGTTCAGAGGGGTGACGTGTTGGTTAGCAGAGTTGATACGAGCGAGAATATCGCGGACCCACTCACAAAGGCCTTACCTCTGCAGAAACATGAGACCCATGTGAGGAGCCTAGGACTTCGAGTCCGTAGTGCTTGGCAATAGTGCAAGTGGGAGATTGTTAGTGTGTGCACTTATGTGCCAAGACACTTTATTGTATTTATGGATAAATAATTAATAAAGGCGAGTATTTGTCATTGATTATTTTACTTTTCTGCAAGTAAAATTATTAATGATAAAGTCCCACAGATTATTGAGTATATTAATCTGAAATAGTCCGTGATCGGATAGATGTTTAGAGGGGACATGGACATCTAGATCATCGCTAAGTATAGCTGAGGTCAAGATAGACCAAGTGATAGTATATCTAAGTTATACTTAGGGGTACCCTAAGATTAGGGATACTGGACACGACCCGATTAAGAGGATACCACATATTGAACATCATTGGTCAATCCTCTTTATGGACGAGTGTAACTGATCTTTTGACTTGAGACCTTCATTTATTCTATGCGTGGAGTTTGCGCACTTTGACGTCGTTAAAAGCAGTCTTTAACCGGATTGTGAGTAATACGATTGTTGGGTGTGTGACAAAGCGTCGAGAGAATAGTGTTGAGTCAATATAGGATTCATCGCTCTCTTGGATTAGAGAGTTGACATCTAGGCCACTTGATAGAGATATTAGTGACTCTAAAATCCATGGCCATGGGATGAATGTTTTACATTCAAGAGAGTCTATTATATCTTGGTAATCAAGTAAAATAATTAATTTGGTGATGATGTATTTTGCGCCGAATTAATTGAGATGTCGGATAGATGAAGAGATTGAATTACACAGTAATCGGTTCATACTGGTATATGATTTATAATCATTATCCTAACACGTTGGGTGACTAAAAACTGTTGCTAGACGGTTACCTTAGTTTGTGTATGGATTTACACTACCTTCGTGTATAGGACCTAGAGGGTCGCACGCATCGCACGTCGACACGAACATTGTATTATTGATTATTTTAGTGGATACTAAAATTAATCATTTTATTTCAGAATTAGAAGTAATTGGATTGTTAATTTATTCTGAAATATCGGAAGCAAATAAATAGACCAAGATCGAATATGGATTTATTCGGGTCGTATTATATTAAAGTAAAGGATATGAAATAAATATTAAGTATTTATTTATATATTATATCCAAGATGTTTTACTTAATAATAATTTTTTTAAATTATATTAATGCATGTAGTTTACGTGGTTGAAACTATTTTGCATTAATTAGTTTAATATTTATGGAATAAAGAAATTAATTTAAAAGTATTTTTAATGATTACATTCGTTACGATCTTGGCATTAGGGATTAATTAGTATCTTAACGGATGAAAATTTAAGTTTTGATGCGTTAAGAGTTTTTTTTTTGTGACAAGCTAAGAGAGGGGCCAATGAGTTTTTGGCTTTCAATAAAAAGAAAAACACGTTTTTCCAAGCAATAGAAATATTGCTTTCGATTTTTTTTTTCCTTCGTCGATCCAAGAGGCTAGCACCTAAGGGATCGTAGAGAGGTTCGTGATCGTGTGCGTGTGGATACCGCTAGAGGAGTCACACGTGGGGCTCTCGATTAAATTGTTCCTGGTTGCGTTTTTTCGCCGGAAATTTCCAGGTGTGGTTTCCGGGTAAGATTATGTTATTATTTATCTAAAATTTATACGTACCATGAGATCAGATTATTTTGGGCACAAATAATTTATAATATTTGTTTCCGCTGCGCCCTGAAATCTAACAGTACGCACGTATGGAGAAGCTGATATCGTTATCGAGGATATTCTTGCTATATCCATCATTGGACACAACCGAAACGTAATATGCCGAAAGGAGGTATTTACATGTCTTAATCTCCAAAGTCAGAACATTGGGGACTACTTGCAAAAGTTAGGCACAAATAGGAATGATGATATCGCTATCGATTATATAACCATGTTGATTTCATATCGCTATTAAGTTCTTAAGTATTGCAATTAGGGAGAAAGCCAAAAGAGATGACATGTATAGTTTAGGTCCACGCTTTTTAATGCATTTTGATTGAATGGAAAGATAGTCAACAAAAAGATCAAATGTATAAAATCAACTTTAACTAGTTGTTTATAAGCAAAACAAAAAAAGTCATCGTTTACATTTTTTTCATGCTTGTCCTTTCGGATTTCTTAAGAGAAACATCCCATGTCTTAAATATGCAAAGGTATGTTACCTAATAACGGTGGACCACATATTATTTTACGAAATAAGGTTCTTAGTTTCAAAATTCCTTGGCTAATACCCTTAAATCGGTGTTTGAAACACATATTTCGTTCATTAAGAAAATAAGTGTATCAAACATCGATTTCGCCTTAAAAAAACACCGATTTCCCTATGAGAGGTTTAAATCGGTGTTTCAAACATCGATTTCCCAATTTTTCAATCGATGTTTAAAACACTGATTTCCATAAGGAACGAAATCGGTACCAGTTTAAGGGCATTAGTCAAGGAATTTTAGAACTTCCGACCTTATATCAGGAAATATTTTTTGCGACTGATGTAATACTGGAATAAAACTCTAAATATGTATGAAATTTCAACAAATGTTCCATAATCTTTTTTTTTTCAGGGTTTAGCGTTGTTGCTCGAAGTCTTTAGAGAATATTGACAGTAAAATCACGATAAACAACTGACAATTTCGAAAAGTGCGGATTTTCAAGAACGGGAATATTGTGATATGTTAGGGATCCATGATGCTCATCCACGAAACATATCTTAATGCCCGAAAGTTGGATATGATAGTCCTTACGTAAGGATTATATTGCCCCGAATTTTTTTTAAAATACAAGATGCTCATTGAATACCAAGAAAATAATCTTCATTTTGATAACTCCGGATAGGCAAAGAGTATTTCTATGTATGTTATCTTCAAAATCAAGCAATTCAGAATAATCACTAACCTATTTTTTTTTTAGTTTTAAGTTAGGAAAACAACTGTTTCATTCAAGAATTATGAATTACTAAATTGCACGAACCAAACATTTAAAAAAAAAGGGGACAATAAAAAACATGTGTTTCGAAAGATCTGGTTGTGGTTTTGAAATAATATATTTTTCAAAGAAAAAGTATTTCTGGCAAATATACAAACCAAACCCTGGTGCCCTTAATGAGTTTAAGTCGAAAAGAAATACATAAGAGATCCGGGTTTCTTATCGTGTAAGCCACCGTTACCCTTTTTATACTGAGTGTTGTTTTAGGATGATAACGAACCTAACAAGCCTTTGGTGCTGATATTGGACAAGGCTATCTTCTCGGTGTCTTGATAAACCGCATGTAGACCCGCCGATCTTACTACTTCACTCGTTAACCTTGTATGTGGTACGTGCTTGAATAAGCGCTTAACCAATATTATGACTGAAAAGTACAAATTGGTTAGTCGCTTGAATAAGTACTTAACTCTAAATAGGACTGTAAATTGAACTTGAATAAGCATATAACCATAAAATAGTACTGAAAACTAGAAATCGGAGTCGCGCTTGAAGAAGCTATTAACCATGAGGCTTGGAGAAGTAAATGATGGGGATGTCTTATACATTGTCTGTCGTAGAAGTGTTTTTCTTACTTGAATGTGTAGTAATCCTTTGAATGTGTAAATCACTTTTCTCTTTGTTTGTGCCTGACAATGGATCATAATAGTGGGCTTGATGTAACACTGTATTTTATTGAAAGGCTCAATCTTTTTTAAAAAGAGTTCATCGAAGAAAAAGAGACACATAAATTATATTCTTTTATGGATTCGATTTACAAATTATAATATCTTTAGGCTAATTAATCCTAATAATTTTGCTTTTTATATTGGGCCCATGGCACACGAGGATTCTTTCGGCCCAAGGCCCAAATACGTTAGGCCCATTAGTACAAAGTGATTGGACTCAAAGTGATTGATTACTAACAAATTAATAAAAGCCTCAATGTAATCAACCTAAAAGATAGTGTTAGATTACTCCATAATCATCTTCTTCATATCCTCCTCCATATCTCCTCCATTCGTCTTGCGATGACATCCCACTTTATTTCTTCCCCAACCTTAAGCTTAAAATTTACCTTGCGGTCCGTGGCATATTCCGGGGCTGGACAATTTTAAAACACATACACGACACAACACGGTTTAAATCGATTGAACTCGCTTATACAAGATAATATCTGTAACTGGACTCGAGCTTTAGGAAAATCCATCTATAAGCCCGAGCACCTTCGATATAAAGTAGGATCAACCGAAAATATTTTCATAGTTTTAGCTTGCCTAAGCTTTCTCAATATTCCTTTAGTTTTTTTTTTTTTTTGGTTTTTCCTTAGGATTAATAGTGGCCAAAATCTTTTCTTTACCTGGTCTAAACATTAAAGTCTTAGCCAAAAAGTATAAACTTCGTGTAACATGTTGGACCGCGGGGAAATTTCTTCAGAAATTTCGTCGTGTACGTGATTAGCACCACAATTATGGAACAAGAAAGTCAGACATGCGACCAACAAATTATTTGTGATATGGTCCACCTCAATATTGAGGAATATTGATCTATTAAATTTATCTGACTTGATTGTTATTAAAATTTCCAAAACAACAATTAAAATAAGCTGAGAGTGGCCTAAAAATAAGTTCAATTTTGCCCGTTAAAATAGACCTGCTTATGGGTTCGGTCTCCCAATTGGCCCGACCGACCCGTTATTTGAGTGAATTTAAAACACATTCACTACACCGCCGGAGATCAGATTCCACCGCTCCAGCTCGCGAGTCCACTGTGTCAACAGCAAGTCTACCGCGTCTTCAACATTCTAGTTTTCAATTCTTTAACGTTTTCATGGATGTAAGCTTTTTTCATTGATTGTAAGACATCATTTGTTAATATGATTCATCTGTTTTCGTTACTGGCGACCACATATGAACCCCTGTGTTCGTGCCTAATAATTTCGACGTGTTCTGTTTCCGACGCGAACAACATGAGACCAACAAACTATTTGTGATATGATCCACCTCAATATTAAAAAATATTGATCTATTAATTTTACCTGACTTGATGGTTGTTAAAATTGTCAAAAAAAAAAACAATTAAAACAAGCTGAGAGTGGCCCAAAAATAAGTTAAACTTTGCCCGTTAAAATAAACTTGCTCATGGGTTCGGTCCCCCAATTGGACCGACCGACCCGCTATTTGAGTGAATTTAAACACACACAACTTAAAACCTAATATCATTAAAGTCCTAAAAAAAAAAAACCGAAAAAACATCCCATCCATTTCCCAAATTTCTTCCCAGTTCACGAAGAATCACCAAAGCGGCCACGAGACTGCGCAGGTGGAACGTCGGCCGGGGAAACTTTCAACTCTTTTTACGGTAGAAATTTCAAAAAGATATGCAAATAATTCGTATAATGCGAAAAGTTTAAAGAATAGTAAAACAGCAATTTAGATGTATAGTGTAAAATTATTTCCGTTTTTAGTATAATTTCTACGTAAATATAATCAAATAATTCACATTTCCAGGATAGAGTTTCTATTGCCTTTTTTGTTATTATTATTTATAAAAAATTATGTATTACAAGAAATATTTATTTTTGAAAACAAAAGGACCACTATTAATATTTAGTACTTGGAAAACTTTGTTACTGTAAATTATGCAGACACTTTACAAATTAATTATTTGAAACAACGAAACAAGTAAAGGAAAAATTTGCATAATATTATTTTGTTTGTTTCGAAAGTTTTTTGTTCATATTTTTTTATTTCAGTAATTTTTCGTACATAAAAACAATTAAATCTCTTTTTGACAAACAATTTCGTATTTGAATTTTCTTTTGACAAATATTTCGTATATAGCAAAACTTCTCTATCGTTGTTCGAAATGTTTGTACCAATGTTTGAGAGTTTATAATTTTGCAATTTATTCATAAAGAAAGGCATTTTTTAATGATAACACAATTATTTTGTATGTACACCTAAATTTATGTATAATTTTTCGAGATTTCGCTGATCCCATATATTTCGTGTGCTTGTTTTTTTGCTTGTGTTGGTTGTGTGTGCAATGATTTTGTTTATGTAAGCTAATTATTTGTATCCAATATAATTAGGTAAAATATACATGGCCCAAACTTTAGGTCTTTCAAAACTTCTATTCTTTTATAGTCTTAATGAAACGGAAAACTAACCCCGTTACATGGAAATCTAATACCATTAATTAAATAATATATTATTATTTTTCATACTTTTTAACCTTTAAGATAAAATATACGATCACGGATTTCTTCGAAAAGTGGTAATCCGGATGAAATCGGATTGCCGATAGACCCTTGCACTAATATTCGGAGTCCCTATAAGTCCTGCTCTTCGTTGATTCAATTTCAATAAAATAAGTAAACCTAACATTCGGTCAATTAATTAAAAGTAAATTCTTTTCTAATGGATAGCATAATTTCTCAAACGTATAAATGCAAATTAAAGTTACTGACAAAAAAAAAATGCATTGGTTCAATATATCTTAATGTAAAAAGTAATGATTTAAGTAAGTCGCTGATGGGCGGGATTCCAACCTTAGCCTTTTCCTGGCATTTGGGTTAGAATTTCTTCTTTGACCCTTTAATTTGGTTCAGTCTAAATCTTCATATTCACACTGGGTCTCGTGAAAATTTGACTTTTCAAGGTCACGATTAACGACAACCACACAAACTCAAAAATCTCTCGTTGGAAAATTTGTGTTTGAAATCGTAAGAAACGCCGTAATATTTTTTTAAAAGTAAAAAAATCATCTTTAAATTACATGAATACCCTCGAATTATCAAATCATCTCCTGCCTACATACCAAACACCCCTAAGGGTACTTATGTAATTTTCAGAGGCTTTATTTAAAGAAAATTCATTAAAATTCTAGTGGGACTAGAAGTCGAACCATCTAAACTTACTTTTGGTCTTATTTTATTTTATTTTATTTTTAAAGTATTATTTTTTTAACTCAATAGTAATTTCAAATATGTTGTGCTTGAGCTCGACTCGAAACCTGGGAGTTATTAAGAAGAAAACCAAAAGTACGCGCGACTTAATCTGTATACGAGGATGAAATAAAAATAAATATGAGCATGTAAAAAGTTGTGGTCTATGTGTTTCGATGGTGGCGTGATCCTGACCTTGAACTTTTACATTGACCTTGAATTGGCGTCTCCCTCTTACATCTTCATGTCCCACACACGCAACTCCACGTTCCCTTGTCGACCATGACAAAATTCTCATACTTTTCTAGATGACATGCTTTCCTAGGGAGGAACTTCCGTTTCGCGTATTTCACTTAAGGGTTTCGCAACCCAGAACGAAAATAGTAGGTCGAAACAAGCCGATACGAATTGACTTATAACAATTTTATTTGGTAAATTTTGATGCCGTTTACTGGTCTAACGATGACGCACCATTTCATGTCAAACGCATCGGGTAAACTTCTCCGATTTGTCGTCGGGGTATTGAGGTAGACCGTCTTAAATCGAAAAATATAACCACATTAAAAGCATCATGTCCGCGCAACATTAAATTTTTCATAATGTTAAGACTTTGCTCACAAAAGTATTATTACAGACAGAGGCTGCTGTGAGATGGTGCCGTAGTCAAATAGTTCTTCATCATCTTACAATTAGAAGAAAACATAAAACCTTTGGAGCTTTTCTCCCTCACCCACCAGACATGATTATATTATTAAATTTCACGAGAAGTTCCCCCAAGGAAAGAAAGGAAACTGGGATTGTTGTTCCTTCTCTATACTAACCCTCTAAAAGTGGACGAGTTTGACTTTGATTTCTCCGAAGAGATGACATAAAATAATAACGAATGTTCATGTTCATTCAGCATCTGGAAGGCATCTTTTGGCTGTTCATACCCTAAAACAAATATCATAAAGCTATTTGTAAGAATTGATCCATGATGCTTCACGAGAAGTTTCCAATGTTTATTAGAAAATTCCTAGTTGCAGAAACAATGAAAGATTATAACTAATTGCCCTAAAGTAAGCAGAAGGTGCGTGTCATACATGGCACTCTTTGGTAAAATGGAAACGTAAGGGGTTTGTTCTTTAAGTAACATTAATCCGCAAAATAATTTGCCGTTTAGGACATAAAGTTTCAAAATTATGAATTAGGGTAGGGTCAAGAACTCATTGTTTGTAACCGTGAATCCGGTAAAAAAAAGTTTGAAACTCGCTATTTCTAAAAGCGAGTTTCTTAATATTTTAAAGAACTCGTTGTTAGAATTAAGGAGTTTTCGGAAAGTTAAAACAACGCCTTCCATTCTTTTACCTACCGTCCCATTTTTTTTTTGAACTTTTTTAACTTTTGGGACTTGCCGCACAGCAAGTTCTCAACCCTAATTCGCGAAATTTTGAAACTTATTGCCTTAAAAAAGAACAAAGCGCGAAAACCTAAGGCCTTGTTTGGTAAAAAAAAAACATGGTCCAGTTTCATTTTGCTTCAAGCTAAAAACAGCTTTCCAAATTTTATATTGACCATATAAACACTGTTGTCAATGTTTCTAAAATTATTACTATTATTAGAACCAAAAAGCAATAAAATGATTTTTTTTTTGGCTGTTCAGTTTTTAATGTAAATGCGCTTTTGATGTAGAAAATAAAACATTCCCTTTCACCAAACATTCATTTCTATTTATTTTGTATTTTTATTTTCGAGAACGAAGGCTGGATCCTCTTTTCTGTTACCAAATGGAAAGCAAATTCTTATATTTATGTTTGTATTAACATTAAAGAAATATCTATTTACAATAATCCTTTCTATAACTTAGAAAAATAAAGACGCCATTTTTTATAATTTCAAAATTTTTTTTCTAGGAGGTTGGATTGATTAAAGGCGTATTTATGTTTGGCTTGTCTAGAAATGAAAAAGAAAGAGAAGTTGTAAATGCCCTAGAAATACTCTAGGATTTACATAAAAAGTTAAGCCGCTGGGTTATGCTTGATTTATATTATATAGTTTAACACGTAGCATCAAATTGAACCGGATTAACATCTATTTAGCTCTTGGTCCAGGGTCCTAGGCTTGTAGAGCTTCTTGGCTATCAGCATGGACGCGCATTGTGCTCGCTAGATCCTTAATTGCACGGTATGCGGCTCTAGACAATTTTTTTTTTATAATCTTTCATAAAAGCAGTGGTCAGCTTGCACGCATCTCGACTAAATACCCCGGATAGACAAACGAGCTCACAGCCAAGACGGGGCGGCCGGGATCCAGGTTCTTGACAAGTCGTTCGCCAAATAGTGGTGTTGACTTGGGAACCATCATGTTCAACCGAGCATTCGTCATCCAGTTCCATTAATTATAATCCTTCCTTGGCGGGGTAACATGTTCGTCGTGACCGTTCCAATAACTTGATTCTAGGCCTTACCATATGCACGACTTGTTCCTCAACTATCATCGCAAACATTACATATGCTGACTAATTTTAGTTTGAAACAAGACTTTCTTTTTCAAAGCCGCGACTTGGAAAACTAGAAAGTTTGAGAGAAAAAGAAAACACGCTTACATTCTAGAAAATGCTACTTTGATGTTTTTCAACTTTACTTGAACAGAGAAACTAAAACCCAAAAAAATAAAAAAAAAAATAAGGGGAATTGAGAATGATAAAAGAAATAAAGAGAAGGATAACTAACTGTTCACTAATTAAAATATTTGAAAAAAAAATTAGGTTTTGATTTCTGATTCTGAATCGCTAAATTGTATTCAATGAATGCTAATAAAAGATTGGAAAAAATCAACTAAACTTGAAATTAACACGAACCAAAGTTTGACCACCTAGAATGCGACATATAAGAGAGAATAAGGGAGAAAGCGGTAGTTAACTCAAGTCTTAAAATTTTTATAGCACCGTAAAAAACTAAAAAATTACGTCTTAAACACTTGAACTCTACAAAAAAAAATTCATCCCTTGTAGGCGCATAGAAAGTTTCTATTATACAAAATTTATGTTCTGTTAGCACATTTTTCTTTCTTATCCAATCTTTTCACACATACTTTCAATACAATGTTTCCACACATAACCCCCCCCCCCCCCGCGACAATTAAGCCATTATTATCCTACGTTGATATCCTTTAACTTCGTCCTTAATTCTTTTTTGCGGGTGGTGCGGTTTTTTATTTCCCTCGCACTCTTATTTATCATTAAATTATGACTAAAAGTATGACTAAAAAAAAGTTCACTGATGTTTTGCCATTTTATTAAATTTTTAAAATATAACACTACGTTGGACTCATGTTTAAATCACGTAGTATGTCCCCTTATCACTACATTGCATTTTGTTAAATTGAAGTATTATAAGGAATATTCATAATATTTTTTTTTAAATATGTGGCCATTTTGATTGCCACAACCGGCGAAAATCATTGCGTCGTGTTTTGTCTGCATTAGAAAATGATGAGAAAGAATAATACAAAGTGTACAAATTAAAGAATATTATAGTTGGGTCTTCATAATTATATGTACTATCAAAGGAAACATTGTATCCTCCTCCATGACAAATATCTTCGTTCTCCTTTGTTACAATAAAAAAATTGTCACATTGGAGGAAAACGTCAGCACCATATATACATTTACTTATTGTTTTCTTAAAGAACACTTGTCTTGTCCAATTTTTTTTTTAATGTAGTTGGATTGGAATTGGATGCGAACAGCTTAAAAATATAAAATTAACAGTAAGACACTGGCACTGCTCTTGGGTCCCGATCTGACCAGTACCATAAGGTTCATTGCAGGAGTATGTTCTCGAATGGATCGTGTAGATTTTAAAAACTAAATTTTTATAACCGCTATCAAATATGGCTCTAGATTCTCAAATCAAAACTAATATTGAGAAGCTAAAAACTAACATAATATGATTATTTATATAATTAATTTACATGTAATATAATCCCAATTACACTCTCAAATAAAACTCTAGACGAAGATATGTTTCATGGTCTATGATTTCAATTCACTTCCAACTCTTTATCATTTTTACGGCTATTAAGATTTTCCTCCGACTAGCTTGTAAAATGGATTCTACACATATTCATATTAATACGATTAAGATGACGGATTAAACACGAAAATTGGAATTAGTACAATTGAAATTAATATTCTAATATATAGAATATAGATTTATTTAAGGAAACTCATTGAATGAAAATGATGACCGGGGAGGAGATATTAGTAAGCGGGTAAAGGGGAGGGGCATTCTAGTAAAAAACACAAACATTTTTCCAGAGATAAAGGGGGGAAACTGTCTTGCCGTGCTCCCCAAGGCACAGCTCATGACCAAGCCACCATCCTTTGGGCTGTCAACCGACACGACACGCGCTGTCTTCCTTTTTTTTTTACCAAAAATAATTTAATATCGACGCAATCTTTTAGCCTTCCTCCCCCCCTCGCCATCAAACCGACTATAAATTGAAAACAACCATCCGAAGGCGAAACAACGCAGAGAAAAACAAAACCGAATTTCCGAAACCAACCAACCAACCGACATTCGAGAGATGACGGCGACGATGCTGTTGAGCCGTAACGGAATCACCAGGCTGGTCTCTACGGGCGTCTACGCCGTGCCGCTTCGGGGTTTCTCCACCGCGGCAGGTGGGAGTTCGGGGGCCGCGGCGGCGATGGGAGCGCGGGGTGGCAGTACCGTGGCGCTCGGCGAGAAAGAGGCGACGCGACTTCCACAGGAACGGGAAGAAGTTGCCGAAAGGCATGCCAAGGGGCAGAAGGAGATCGTGAGTTACTGGGGGGTGCCGCCGTCGAAGGTCACCAAGGATGATGGCACAGCGTGGAAGTGGAGTTGCTTCAGGGTAACGTGATTCCGTTTTCGTCCGATCTATATGAACATGGTCGTGTTCACTTTTTGGTCAAACGCGGATGGATGTCTTGCTGTCTCCGGTAATTTTGCGGATTTAGGGTTGAATATAGATTTTGGATGGATTTATTTGACTCGGTGTGGTTTGGGAATTGCAGCCATGGGAGACGTACAAGGCTGATCTGAACATTGATCTGAAGAAGCACCACGCTCCATTGACCGTGCTTGACAAGTTGGCCTACTGGACCGTCAAGTCGATGAGATTTCCGACCGACATCTTCTTTCAGGTATTCGAAGCGGAGAAAAGGCACAACCTTTGATTCCGGAATAACGGAAGTCGCCTCAATGGCGTCGTGATTTGTGCTGATCTGTTGTTTGTTTGGATGAAACAGAGGAGGTATGGATGCAGGGCGATGATGCTTGAGACTGTGGCCGCTGTGCCTGGGATGGTCGGCGGGTTGCTTCTCCACTGCAAGTCCCTCAGACGATTTGAGCATAGTGGCGGCTGGATCAAGGCCCTGCTGGAAGAAGCCGAGAACGAGAGGATGCACCTCATGACTTTCATGGAGGTCGCCAAGCCCAGGTGGTACGAGCGCGCCCTCGTGTTCGCCGTCCAGGGGGTCTTCTTCAACGCCTACTTCCTGGGGTACCTGATCTCCCCAAAGTTTGCCCATCGTGTCGTGGGGTACCTCGAGGAGGAGGCCATCCACTCCTACACCGAGTTCCTCAAGGAGCTCGATAACGGCAACATCGAGAACGTCCCCGCCCCTGCAATCGCCATCGACTACTGGCAGCTGCCTAAGGGGTCCACCCTGCGTGATGTCGTGATGGTCGTGAGGGCAGACGAGGCGCACCATCGGGATGTGAATCACTTTGCCTCGGTAAACAACTCTCATTTTACTACCCTCTGCTGGAGAAGGGGATTGTTTGTATTAACCTAGCATTTCCTTCTGCGCAGGACATTCACTACCAAGGCCGCGAGCTGAAAGAAGCACCCGCTCCAATCGGTTACCATTGAAAAAACAAATCAAAGTTGTGGGTAATATAGATTCTGGATCGTATGTCCTTAAGACAGTAGTTTTTCGGAGGAACCTTTGTGATATCCGATATATCCTCTGGTTGTCTAGTCAGTCATCTTCGGTTGATATGCGGCGTTGCAGGTTGAAAATTCGAACTGTTCTTCCTATGTGAAAAGGCACAACTGGTAATTTGAATAATGAACTGATCTTGTTTGTCTAGGTTTAACTATGTCTCTGTGGTGGATCAAATGATTGAAGTTTGATGTAATTTTTGTTTGTTGAAATTTGCCAGAAGAATGTGTGTACCAAAGAGAAAGAGGAGGAAGGGGCTTCATTCTGGCAAAAAGAAGTTTCTGGTGGTGGTCCGAAGAGAAGACCTCCCCATCGTTACTTCTGCTGTCTTTTTGCCGGATGGAGTCTCAAATTTTTTGAGATATTGGTACACTCAACCATTTTGTTCTTAGTATATGCTAAACCTGACTTAAACAATTGTAAGTGGATTTTGAATTAGTATTCTATTTTGAAAAAAAAAAATAGACTCTTGGATTTTGAATTAGTATTCTATTTTGAAGACTCTTGGAGCTTTTGAATATCTTAAAAATTATTTTTAAAATTTTTAAAAACGGGATGAAAAAATTTAGCGAAGCAAACCTCCCTTTTAAATGTGGGAGGGGAAGGTTTTTACACAATCTTGTTTTCCTTAATTTTCTCTCAAATACAGAAATTTTTGAATTGATGTGAGACGATTTTACTAGAGTGTTTTGTTTTCTTCTATTTACCATTCTTTCCTCTGAATTCCACACAAAGCAAACGCATTGTAAGTAGATTTTAAATTCGTGTTCTATTTTGGAAAATAAATTAATATAATTGACAATCATTTTAAATTTAATTGAAAATAATTTTATATTATGCTTTACCATTTAATTTTCAACTTTAAAAATACAATCCTATAAAAAAATTCTAGAATAATCCAATTTTATTTATTTTTATTTTTCATTACATATTCAAGATGTTTTATTATAATTTATTGAGTGAAATTATAACTTTACTTATCAATTTAAATTACTTTCATATTATAAACATACCTCTCATTAATCTCTTATGGTTCATATACTATTTCTTTTTTTTTTTAAAAAAAAAAATTTGTAGAAAGCAATTTTGTAAATATTGATATTAGTATTTTCTCACAGTGAAGTGCTTTTATATATCTTAGAAAAATTAACAATTACCAACTACAAGTTAAAAATATATATCTATTCCTCTGCCCGCTAATAGAGCTTTGTAATTCATTTGTAATGAAATCTTTCCCCATTTCTCTCTCCATCGTTTTGTCTCTCAATCTGTGTTTTGTCCTTCTTTGTTTCACAATACAATTGTTGGTATTTATGTGAAGTTTGTAATCAGTAATGTCGCACATATTTAATTTTCTTATTATATTTAAAGAAGCCACAATGGAAACTTTTATTAGTGTCGATTTCCATAATCAAATCAGATGTCAACTTTTATTTCGCAAAAGTACGTCAACTCGAACGAGTTTCGTACTTCTATACGAAGATATTTCGTAAAAAAAGTACAAAACTTTGACGAGGTTTCGTTCTAGGGTGGAATCTTTCCCCCGTGGAAGAATAAACTTTGTCCAAAATATTCGGAGGATGGGGTAGAAAAGATGACTAGAGGATTTATAAGTTGAGATGAAAAAACTGTGACCACCTATTCTAACTTTTGACCATACATTTTCTTTTGTAGATTTGACCATAACCTGCCACAATCTAACTATTCTAACCACAATTTGTTTTTAGACTATACATCACACGCTAATTTACCACTTGATACGAAGAATCTTACCTCTGTCAACATTTTTACCTGCCCAAGATTTTTCTAGAGAAATCAAGAATGGATAGGTGTTGTTCTTTAACAGGAAGTCGAGCATCCGGTTGAACTCGAACTCAATTGAGTACCCCTTCCAAGGGGCAGGGTTGGCCCCTTCGAGTTGACGAAGGGAAGCTCGTCTTTCTGCCAGTGTTGTGACAGAGGTGATGGTGATCCGTAACAATAGTGCTGGTGTTGCCGAGGATCTTCTCATAGTCGAGTCTCTCCGTCCCGCATCTTTGGACTCTCCTATAACTGTGCATCAAGTAAAGACGTCAAATTCCGAAGAAAGGGGTCAAATGCAGCAATTACGAAAGGAGGGTAAGTCTGCAGCAGTACCTTATTACTCTAAAGTCACTGACCGATCAATTGGCAGCTGTAGGAGAGTCAGGGAACTATCGGGACTACATATGGTACATGTTGGAAGGCCTCCCAACCGAGTATGTGTTAGTTTTAGTGCACAGCGGAAATATGAAATCGTACCTCGATATTCCCGACTTGACTCTCGAGCAAAGGAAAACTCGGGATGCTTTCAGGTTTTACAAATTTTTCCATTTTCTAGATTTTTTTCTAAGTTTACTTGCTAAAAAATAAAAAATAAAATATGTCACACATTCACAGTCCGAGCTACTAAAAATGAAAATAAGGCTCCAATTTGTAATTTTTCAGCTTTCTTGTTATAATCACGTCATGATCGATATTATATAAGTAAAAATTATATTGAATAAGGAATTAAAATTAATAAAAAGTACTTCAAAATTTCAAGTTTTATCCATAGATTCGAAATCTGATTACAGATAAGTAATTACAAACTATATGTTATTTTTAACATACAGTGGAAATGAGGATTTCATTCATATTTTGTTATGTTCGGGAATCATATGAAAATGTGATTAGATTGTATATGAAATTACAAGTTAGGATTAGCTTTTCACTATATCAAATCAAACAAAAAAAACTTCCTACGTGTCCTCTTCCAAATGGTCGATGAAATAAAATAAATTTTTCTGACATTATGAATACCGATTACCCCGTTTTCTGTGATTTCACTCTTAGTTAAAATAATTTACATTTAGCTAAGCACCTGAGCTTTATTCGTAAGCTTTTATTATTTTATATATTATATTTTTTTACCAACATTCACAAAAAAAAAAAAAGGAAAGCTTACTTACCATTATTATTTATTTATCTTTTTTTGTGTTGTTGTCACCATAGGGAAATGGTCCTGGCTATCTAGACAATGTTTGCGACGGTACAACTCCTCCTCCGTTATGGTCAATTTCAGCCATACATGTTGAGTATTTTTTGTATAAATATGTGGAAGCAAAAATCCTATAATTTTATTTCTGAAAAATGACTTACATTCTCCTGAGAAATCTATTTATAACCTAAAAAAACATAAGACTAATATAGCTTAAATATAAAATCTAAACTAAACATAACAACTAAAATATCATAATCCCAATAATATCTGCTATGTGATGATCAATCTCGACCACACCATCTCCGTCACCACGTCGAGTGATCTCGACGGTCACTCGGATCATCTTTGTTGAGTTCGGACACTGCCTCATTTGCTTCGGCTACAAAATAAATCATATAAGAATAAAATCATAACACCCGCAATAGTGACCGTCGCCATAACTAAGGTCTTTCACTATCTTACCACTCTCGAGCTGCTACTTCACATCGTATTAGTTGTTGATAGGTATAATGAGTAAATATTTAAGGATTGTCTTGATTAAATCACGTGTACAAGAACACGAGAAAGATACTACGGTGTCCTTTCCCGGATGCAACATCATGTAAAAAATATTATTACTAGCTAGTTGTATGAACTAAGACAAGATATTATCTATTTTCTAAGATTGTGGAGATATGAAATTGGGCCAGATTTCTTTTAGACGGCGTTAGTTGCCAGCCGGATGTCACGTAGGATGTCATTAGTCACCTCAATTAATAAATACTATATTGAAGGTGAACACTAGATTATAGGGAAATATTTTTAAAATGTCAGGATATGATAATTTAACATTGACTCTATTATTAAGGCCCAATGTCAGTCCAAAATTTAGGCCCATACCTAATTGGGCTGAAGCCCATCATCAAGCCTTCCAAGCTTTGAGGGAAACGACGTCGTTCTCTTTCAGACAATAGAGATGATTAGGTAAAATTTTATCGGTAAAATATTTGTGCTGCTTTAATTTTTTATGGCGTGATTTTCTTTTCAATATAATTTTTTTCAGTTTTACAAAATTATATCGATGTCCATTTATTGTTTTTCTTTTCATAACTTATTTTGTCAATATAATTTTTTACGGTAGCTTACAAAGTTATATCAATTATGAAGTGGCTAGGGTTCGATTTTATATTATTTTTTTTTATCTTTTCGTCACATTGTAAGGAAACATCTTTCACAAATAAGAACATACGATAATATCGTATCAGAAAACAAAATAAAATTGTGACAAAAATATGATTTACAGTTTAAGCAAGTCGCATCCTCATGTGTATCCAAACTTACTGTCGTGAATAAATACTCGGATATAGCATGCGCTACGCGTCTTTAGGTAGTGTTCGCTCCGGAAGAGACCGCGGACAAGCCGGATCCAAACACGTCGGAAATATCTGGCACTATGGATAACTGGTGCCCGGAGGATTCGTTGAATGTGTGGTCGCCGTATGAAATGAAAGAAAGAAAGGAATACAGCGGATGGACAGCCTTAAGTGGAAGCACTTACGGATGCCATCAACGATGCCTTCGAGAGTGAGCAAGAACGCAAGAGCACAAAGAGAGCTTGAACGCTGGAAAGATAAATTGACAATATATGTCCGTTTATAGAGAGGTGTATATGTGTAATGCCTAAGAATAACTATTTATACTAAGCTAAACCTATGTATATATGGTAATGTAATATTGCACATATATTACGCTTCCTTTACTGGCAGTCTCCATGGAATATCTCATTTCCATATGAGCAAACTTGGCAACAATCTCCTTTCGGATCCCGAGATCTTCTGGAGCCTTCTTTAACAGCTGACTGATCGACCGTGTCGCCCATTGGCCTTCGCCGTAGAGTTTTCTCGCTCGTCCAGTCTGACTGTCGCTTGTCGTTTCGCCGACCAGTTGTTGCCTGTCGCTTGGTGATCCCTTCGCCCAGCAAGCCTTCGCCCGATGTGTATCCGTGGTCACCTCATTCCTGGATTTTCCTTCCTTGGGCCTGTGTTCTGGACCGTCGATCCACAAATTGGGCTGAGTTCTGTAGCCCAGAATTTCTATTGCTAAACATATAAGCCCCCATCAAGGCAGACTGAGCAATCTGTCTCGCCTTGAAAAAGACCAAGTAATCATTCTCCTGCAGCCCTCGGTAACGTGTGCAGGCGAGTAATGACCCTTGACCGTCGGTATCCCCGAATCGTATCGGTTGAGATCTCCAAGACAACTGTTGCGATCACCGAAATCTCTGTCATAATATCTCCGTCAAAGTCTTTTTACCCCTCACGACTTCGCTATAAATAGTGGCGTTCGGATCGTCCTTCGATTCACAAACCACCATTTCTTGAAAATAGCCAAGCCATGAAATTCCTATCTTTCCTTTGGTATTTCATAGCTTATGCCCATCACCTTAGCTTGTTTAGGAGCCTATATCATCATCTTAAGAGGGTGGTCTCCAACTCCTCGACTTTCCTCATTCTGGAAGGGAAGAGAGCCTGCACAAACCCTCGGCGCTGTGTCGCGGATGTTGTCTGGTTGGTACCTCACTAAACTGATCCTCCCTGGCTAACCAACAGGCTGGTTTGCTGGGGGCTGTTGAGGTAGAAATTATTGTTCCATCCCCCAATTTGCCAACCTCACGGTCCCTGGGAGATCTGACCAGGCATCAAGCCTTCAACTCCACGGCATCGCGTGAGGTCCCATCTGGCATCCTCAAAGTCAGAGTTTCCAAAAGTGTCTGGAGTTGCAACTACGAAACAAAAAAAAATAATCCAGTAGACTACGTTTCCGCTTGTTTGGAAATGCTCTATTGAAGGAATTACAAGCGTCCTACAAGGGTTTATCCACAGAACCCAACACACCCGGTTCCTCCCTCAGATGAAGGAGATCCGTAGTTGCAAAGAGGGGACTCGTTTGACTGAGCATAGTACAGAGTTGAGTTGAGTACTTTGAACCCGAAATCCTCGGCGAATTCATTCATAAGTTCGCCGTTGAATACTCTTGCATTGTCTACGACAATGCTTTGAGGTACTCCATATCGATAGATAATGAAGTATTTAATGAATTGGATTACGCCCTTCTGGTTAATTAACTTATACGATGTCGCCTCAAGAAAATTTTCTGGCTTTGCCGCTTAGCGTAGCTACATTTTGGCGGAAAAAGCAAGGTCAATTACGCAGCATACTTCACACGCTGTAAATACCATGGAAGTAAAAAAGAAACAAAGACAGTTCGCTCCGGAAGTGACCGCCAAACAAGTCGGATCCAAACACGTCGGAAATCTCGAGCAACTGGTGCTCGCAGATTCGTTGTATGGTCGCCATAGGAATGAAGAAAGAGAGGAGAAGGCAGCGGATAGACACCCTTAAGCGGAATCATTTACGGATTCACATGCCATCTAAAGGCCGAATTCCTCAATTCGGGAAAAGATTCACACCGAATTTAGGAAATGATTCACATACCACGTAAAGGTCGTGACACCCTTAAGCGGAATCATTTACGGATTCACATGCCATCTAAAGGCCAAATTCCTCAATTCGGGAAAAGATTCACACCGAATTCAGGAAATGATTCACATACCACGTAAAGGTCATGAGAGTTGGGAAACATGCAAAGTTTCTATAACCCATTAGTGGCGGCTTCTCCAGCCTTGTGAGAGAAGCGGGAGATATGTTCTGCGGGCGAAATGCCTTTTTCGCCCTAGAAACGGGCAAATTCAGGCACACGATATCACCTTGGAAAATGATAGTCCAGGTCAATGTTGTCATGGTAAGGAGCTCAATAGAGTTCAACCTTGTTCATATCGTTTGCTCCAGGAATCGGTTGCTCAACTAGTCGGGCCAGGTAATCCCTTATTTCGGGCATGAGACCAGTGGAGCCATCGCCTCTTGCATAGCCATCCCTCTTCCGTGCATTTCGAGTATTTTTGAAGTGATCGTTTGTGTTGGTCTCTATTTGATAGTCGTTATACTATCGATTGCTCACTGGTTCATGTATCAACAACTTTTTTTTTGTTTGCTTTATATAATAATTATTTAGAGGTCTTGAATTGACTTGAGGCTAAATCTTAATGTGCACTTACGTATCAACGTGAATGTCTTGAGTATGTCACTTTGTTCGCTTGTGGGCTAAACAAGGTTTTACGAGCATCTTGGAATTGGAAGTTTTTACATGATGCTGCGGGCTCTTGGTTGCCAAAGCGACTCGCTCGTTGAGATCCATGAAATCTGCTTGTGTGATAATACATTACATTAATTATGGATTTACATAATTTATTTTTCTAGTATTCAACTCGATTGTCGAGTTGGGAGGGGAGGTTTGATAAGCATCCCGGAATGGGGAAGTTTCACATGATGATACAGGTATTTGGTCGCCAAAGCGACTCGCTTGTTGAGATCCGTTGAGTCGCTTATGTAATACGTGTTGTGGAGTTTGTAACATCTGCTTAGAGCTTGATGGTAACACAACCAAAGATTGAAAGCCATCAGTAATCATGTTTTAATAAACTTGTGGGAGATCTTAAATTTATGATGATATATTATTTCAGTGGGAGCACTTCAACTTAATCATCTAATTGTTTTTATTAGTGGGAGTTATTGTTGACGCTCGTTAGAGCATTATCCAACATTATATTTTCTTGATATTGTGTTGGATGTTGAGGCTTCTTAGGTACACCACTCTCGTTAATTGAATTATTCTTTTTAAAAGGTCGAGTGGTGTTGTTTTGAAACTACCACAGTCGATGATAAATTTGAATAATTATGCTATTACTATGATATTAGTGCGGTATCGATTGATTTCTAACCAAGGGGAATGCCACTTGAAGTCCAGTTGGATTTTATAATTATTGTACGTGGTTCATTATTTTGGTTTACTTGGTTAGTGAGAGCATCACATTACTATCTTATTTGATAGACATGGTCATTTGACTGTCGTATTTGACACATGCTTTGTACATGTGGAATATCATATTTGATTATCTTTGATTATCTGGTTTATTCTACGCATATTGTTAAAAGTCTTAAGATATGGTGTCTATCTTGAGCATGACGGTTATGTCAAGTTTTTACATCTCGTATGACACCATAAATGTTTTCTTGAGATATTTATGTTTTGAGACATATAGAGCAGTAGTACTCGGTTTATTTCATCCAGCTTCTTTGAGGCGTAAAGTTTAGGGATGATTACCCTGGTTTCCCCGAGGTATACAGGTTACAGAGGGTATTCTCTGACCTTGGTTCAATATAAAGATGACCGATATATTTGGTTGCATCCGGGTTACGGATGACTACCTCGGTTTCACTAAGTATTCAGGTTCCAGAAATTGTTTTCTCTGACTTTGTGAAACATTAGGGTTACGGAGGTAGATGATTTCATTTGGCTTTTCTGAAGCATTAAGATTACAAATGTGTACTCTGATTTCTCTTAAGTATAAAGGTTATGGATTGTACACTCCGACTTCGGAGAAATGTGAAGGTGACAGAGTTATTTGATTTTTTAAAGAAAATATTGAGACTTGGTGCTTGGTCTTGAGTATGACGGTTTTGTCAATGTAGTTTGTCTCTTATAAAGCACAATGTAATTTGCGCGCATTAAGGTTTATGAGACATATTACAGAGCGGTTATGCTCTATTGTCTTTCTGGCTCATTATGGGCATAAGGTTACAGAAAGATGATGACCGACCGAAAATAACATCATTCAGATCACATTCAGTGATGTTATATTCGGCTACAGCACCACATTGACATATTGACGTTAGTGTTGCTGACGCTTGTGATCACGGTTGTTCAACACCGTTAAATGGTGTAACGACGGCTACGGTTCAGTGTTAGTAGGATGGATGGTCGGGGTTGTTTTTGAGATGCTGTCTCGTATATTGTGTTTTTTTGCTATGGTCATACTGTATACATCTTGAGAGTCATTTTCAAAGTTAAAATGTTTTTAAAAGCTTTGTAATTGATCATAGCCCAAGTGGGAGAATGTTAGAATTTTATTTTACCTTTTTATTATTTTATTTTGTTTTATAAAAATTCTTCAGTTATAAATTCTTAAATCGGTTGACATGAAGAAGAGCATAACCAGTGGTGGTGGAGCCATGGGGACTGGAGATAAACATGGGTCAACGCTAAAATCCCGTGTGTTCAGACATAGTATGAAAGCATGTACACATATCTGAACAGTAAAACACATGTAGAAAAAAGCACGCACGTGTCTAAACATAATCGTCGACATGTCGAAACAATTGCCAATGTCGGCGGTTACTTGTCCGAACTCATGGGTATCCCGGACACGGGATTTTAGCCGTGACCGATGAACATGGCCCCGTAGCTTTTAGAGATAATTGAATTTGACCCTCCAAACCATTGGATAGCTCAATTCGGCCCCCCTCAAGAAAATTTCCTGGCTTTGCCGCTCGGCGTAGCTAAATTTTGGAGGCCGAAAGCAAGGTCAATTACGCAGCATACTTCACACGCTGTAAATATAGTGGAAGTACAAAAGAAATAATGATTGTTCGCTCCGGAAGTGACCGCGAGACAACTCGGATCCAAACACGTCGGAAATCTCGAGCAACTAGTGTTCGCAGGTTCGTTGTATGGTCGCCGTATGAGTGAAGAAAGAGAGGAGAAGGCAGCGGACAGACACCCTTAAGCGGAAGCACTTATGGATTCACATACCTTGTAAAGGCTGAATTCCTCAATTCGGGAAAAGATTCACATACCACGTAAAGGTCGTGAGAGTTGGGAAACAGGCAAAGTTTTCATAACCCATTAATGGCGGCTTCTCTAGCCTGGTGAGAGAAGCGGGGGATATGTTCCACGGGCGAAATGCCTTCTTCGCCCTAGAAACGGACAAATTCAGGCACACGATATCCCCTTGGAAAAGGATAGTCCCGGTCGATGTTGTCATGGTAAGGAGCTCAATAGAGTTTAACCTCGTTCATATCGTTTGCTCCAAAAATCGCTTGCTCAACTAGTCGGGCCAGGTCATCCCTTATTTCGGGCATGGGACCAGGTGGAGCCATCGCCTCCTGCATAACCATCCCTCTTTCGCGCATTTCGAGTATTTTTGAAGAGATCATTTGTGTTGGTCTCTATTTGATAGTCGTTATACTATCGGTTGCTCACTGGTTCATGTATAAATAGCTTTTACTTTTGTTTGCTTAAAATAATAAATATTTAGAGGTCTTAAATTGACTTGAGGCTAAATCTTAATGTGCACTTACGTATCAACGTGAATGTCTTGAGTATGTCACTTTTTTCGCTTGTGGGCTAAACAAGGTTTTACGAACATCCTGGAATTGGAAGATTTCACATGATGATACGGGCGCTTGGTTGCCAAAGCGACTCGCTTGTTGAGATCCGTGAACTCAGTTTGTGTGATAATATAATACATTAATTATGGATTTACATAATTTATTTTTCTAGTATTCAACTCGATTGTCGAGTTGGGAGGGAAGGTTTGATAAGCATCCCGGGATTGGGAGATTTCACATGATGATACAGGTATTTGGTCGCCAAAGCGACTCGCTTGTTGAGATCCGTTGAGTAGCTTATGTGATACGTCTTGTGGAGTTTGTAACATCTGCTTTGAGCTTGATGGTAACACAACCAAAGATTGAAAGCCTTGAATAATCATGTTTTTATTAGTGGGAGTTATTGTTGACGCTCATTAGAGCATTATCCAACCACTCTCGTTAATTGAATTATTCTTTTTAAAAGGTCGAGTGGTGTTGTTTTGAAACTACCGCAGTCGATGATAAAATTTGAATAATTATGCTAATCACTATGATATTAGTGCGGTATCCACTGATTTCAAACCAAGGGGAGTGCCACTTGAAGTCAAATTGGATTTTATAATTATTGTACGTTGTTCATTATTTTGATTTACTTGGTTAGTGGGAGCATCACATTCCTATCTTATATGATAGACAAGATTATTTGATTGTCGTATTTGACACATGCTTTGTACCTGTGGAATATCAGATTTGACGATTGTTGATTATCTGGTTTATTCTTCCCACATTGTTAAAAGTCTTAAGATATGGTGCCTATCTTGAGCATGACGGTTATGTCAAGTTTGTACGTTTCGTATGACACCATAAATGTTTTCTTGAGATATTTATGTTTTGAGACATATAGAGCAGTAATACTCAGTTTATTTCGTTCGGCTTCTTTGAGGCATAAAGTTTATGGATGATTACCCTAATTTCACCGAGGTATACAGGTTACAAAGGGTATTCTCTGACCTTGGTTCAATATAAAGATGACATATATTTGGTTGCATCCGGGTTACGGAAGACTACTCCAGTTTCACTAAGTATTCAGGTTACAGAGATGGTTTTCTCTGACTTTGTGAAACATTAAGGTTACGGAGGAAGATGATTTCATTTGGCTATTCTGAAGCATTAAGGTTACAAATGTGTACTCTGATTTCTCTGAAGTATAAATGTTACGGATTGTGCACTCCGACTTCAGATAAATGTAAAGGTTACAGAGATATTTGATTTTTTAAAGAAAATCTTGAGACTTGGTGCTTGGTCTTGAGTATGACGATTTTGTCAATATAATTTGTCTCTTATAAAGCACAATGCAGTTTGCGCGCATTAAAGTTTATGAGACATATTACATAGCGGTTATGCTCTATTATCTTTCTGGCTCATTATGGGCATAAGGTTACAGAAAGATGAGGACCAACCGAAAATAACATCATTCAGATCACATTCAGGGATGTTATTTTCGGCTACACCACCACATTGACCTATTGACGTGTTGCTGGCGCTTGTGATCATGGTTGTTCCACACTGTTAAATGGTGTAACGACGGCTATGGTTCAGTGTTAGTAGCATGGATGGTTGGGGTTGTTTTTGAGATGTTGTCGCGTATATTGTGTTTTTTGCTATGGCCATATTGTATACATCCTGAGAGTCATTTTCAAAGCTAAATTGTTTTGAAAAGCTTTGTAATTGATCATAGCCCAAGTGGGAGAATGTTAGAATTTTATTTTACTTTTTTATTATTTTATTTTGTTTTATAAAAATTCTGTTGGGCTATAATCAATTACTGATTTAAGTTTTCGAAAGTCGGGCTGTGTTACGATATACGAGACAATGCATGATAGCTCGTTCAGTTTGGATGATCTTTTATTTGAGCTTTTGTGGCATCTCGGTTTGTTATTGATGTGGGCTGGACGATATTCGGTGTAGGCCCAGTGTGTTGACGTAAGCTCGTGATGAAAGGGCCCGTCACACCTTACATTAACAGGTGCTAGGTCCCCTCTCCCACTTGCCCTAACCCTAACAGTGGTGCTCTATCGGCCGTCAGCAAGTCAGGGAGAGGAAGACCCAGATCACCGGTTTTGCCCTGTGTTTTGCAGATTTTGTCGGACAACGCTAGAGATTGCGTTAAAGGCTTGATAATCGAGTTATTATAGAGGTATGTTAATGCCAAGTACGTAACTTGTTTTCCGTACATTTCGTGTCCTAAATTCGATTACGATATCCTATATTGGATTGATTTTCTTACATAATTTGCGATGTTAAAAAAAAGTTTCATGAGCAGAGTCGGAGGCTACCATTATGTAATCATTAACATATTATGACTTCCTGGGTGACAGTTGATGCATGTGATCCAGGTCGAACTGAGGATAAACTCTCACAAACACATCGGGATGATTGAATCATTATCGAATGTAGTCGAGACGTGATTTTTACGTGTATCTCAGGTATTTATATTGGTTATGGGGTTTGACCTAAATAAAACCATCGACTGTATCCAAAATTTTGAAATATTTTTTTATAGCCTTAAATATCTTATGATATTATTGTAGCAGCGAATTCGTGGACCCAACTTTTTCTTGACTTTATTTTGTGGACTAAATTTTCAAAATATTTTGTTTATAACCTTAAATCGATAATTTATTAATTATATTTTGCAGAGATTAGAAACGTATGCGGCCGCCAGCTTGGCACACAAGCCTCGAACCTGGTCTGTGCCTCCTTGTTATACCTTCTTCTTCTCACCGAGCCTTTGGAGTAGATGTATACAGTCCTACTATGGAGGATTGAGATGGACTCGGACGAACGTCTCCTAGAGGAGGCGAGGTGAGCAATAAACCACTGTTTCATACTCGGCCGAGGTCCCAAGCTTCTGCAAGTTCCGCTCCGCTAGAAACCCACCTATTTTTGTTCGTTGTTTTTAAGCAACAGACTCGATTCTAATTTTGTTTGTTTAATTATTGTAAATAATATTAAGAAAGTGGTCGGCCATGTGAACACGTCACATTGATTCCAACCAAAAGATGAAAAATATATTTGTAATAACTAATGAAAACAAATGTCATCATCGTCATCATCAAGACTCGTGGGAGTGGGGAAAAGTCTTTGGGTCAGTTGGTTTAATAATAATATGCCTCTGTGAAGGAAGACAAACCATTCCAAAAGAGAGAGAGAGAATATGGATTTCATCTCCCCCGTCCTCAAACTGGTCGGCTCTCAACTCATCGCCGAGTATGCCCGGATTCACGGCATCTCCGACAAGCTCAACTCATGGGGTGAGAAGCTGCCCTGGATCCAAGCCTTTCTGGATTCTGCCGAGGAAAAGCAGATGTACGACAATGACTCTGCTACTGTCCTGTGGCTCGCTGACCTCAGGGACGTCGCCTACGACATGGAGGACCTGCTCGACCACTTTTCTGTCGAGGCGAAACGGGAGGCACCCAAGTTGCAGGCCCTGTCACGGTCGTCCAAACTCCCTCACTGCCTCATCGCTTGCTGCTCTCCTTTCCGCCCGCGCACCCTGATCTCTGGCCATCATATGGCCAATGAGATCGATGACATCGACCGAAGATTAAAGGATGTCTATGAAAAAATTCCCTCTCTCCAATTAGTCCGGAACTCGAGGAGCGAGCGTTGCAGCTACCAGCCCCGTTTCGAAACCACGTCCCTGTCCGAGCCAATGTTCGTGGGCAGGGAGAAGCAAATGGAGGAGCTGCTCGCTCGATTGACCGGATCCGAAGCAGCAACTGGCAACTACGTCCGACCCTTTACAGTCGTTTCTATCGTGGGGATGGGAGGACTCGGTAAAACTACCCTCGCACAAGAGTTGTATAATCACGAGTCCTTGAAAACTGCGGACTTCGCAGTCAAAGCCTGGGTCTGTGTCTCCGAAGTCTTTGACATGGCCGCCATCACCAAGTGCATCCTGGACAAGGTAGTCCCGTCTTCATCCAGTGTAGAGAAGGATCTGGATAGGCTTCAGAGTTCTCTGAGAGAGAAGTTATCGGGAAAGAAGTTCCTCCTTGTGTTGGACGATGTTTGGAACGATAAGTATGAAGAGCTCGAGTCCCTGCTGAAGCCCTTGTATTCCGGGAGTAAAGGAAGCAGGATTCTACTCACAACAAGAAACGTTGAGGTCGCCAGAGTGATGGGTGATCGTGATCCGAAGCCGTTGGAATTAATGTCGTTGGAGGAGTCCTTGTCTCTGCTTGCCTATCACTCCATAGGTGAGCAAAACTTTGAAGGCCACCCACACCTGCAGGAGATTTCTGTTCAACTGGCGAGAAAGTGTAAGGGTCTGCCTCTTTCTATTAAGGCGATAGGAGGTATGTTGCATTTCGAAACTGACGATGAACAGTGGGAGAAAGTGTTAACTCATGGTTCTTGGGATAGAGAGGGGGGAAAGATCCCTCCAGCTTTGAAGTTGAGCTACGTTCATCTTCCCATTCACTTGAAGAGATGTTTCGCAGCTTGTGCATTATTCCCGAAGGATTACGTATTCGACCAAGACGAGTTAATTCGAATGTGGATCATACAGGGTTTCCTGCAAAAAGGGACTGCTCGAACTCTCCGAGAGGCGGGGATGGAGAATCTCCGTCGGTTGGAGGCCTTGTCATTCCTTCAGAGAACAAGGGATGAAAAGAATTTCTATTCAATGCATGATCTTATGAATGACCTTGCGAAATCAGTCGATGCCCGCTCATATTTCAGCTCTGATGAGTTTAAAGAAGGCTCCACCTCTTGTGAAGTGTTGTTCCTTGACAAAGTTCGTCATGCAGCATTGGTCACTCAATGTTATGAATGTTGTCGCTTGAAGAGATTTGAGGCGTTTCACTCAATGAAGAAGTTGCGAACATTTATGCCATTTCAAATCTCAGAAGGGCGAACGCGAAGTGCCTTTGTCTCCGAGGATGTGATACAAGACTTGATCGTGGATATGAAGAATCTGAGAATGTTGTCGTTACGCTTGTTTAAAATTAAGCAGGTACCAGACCGAATTGGAGAGTTGAAACTGTTACGTTCCGTAGATTTTTCTCTTACAGATATCCAAGTGCTACCGGAATCCATTTGTGACCTTGTGGAGTTGCAATCTCTACTGCTTCGAGGGTGTGAGAAGCTTCAAATGTTGCCGAAAAATATTCACAAGCTGGCCAATCTTCTCCACCTCGACATAACCGGCACAAAAGACTTGCAGGAGATGCCGCCACGTATCGGCGATCTAAAAAATCTCGAGATACTCTCAGACTTTATCGTGGGAAAAGAAGTCGGTCAGGAGTTGAAACAACTGGGACCACTCGTACACCTTCAACGAGAGTTGCACATTCATAATTTGTTGAATTCAGATGACGTCGAAGACGCGAGGATTGCTAATCTATCCGGAAAGGAAGCGGTTCTCAAATTAATCTTGGATTGGGGATGGCGTTCTATAATTTCTCGTAAGGATGACCATCAATTCAAGCTCCTTGACCATTTGCAACCTCCGAGGAAGATTGAATCACTTGAAATATGTCACTATGGGGCCAAAAGATTTCCAAAATGGTTTGATAATCAATACAATTTGAATTATGTCATGAGCATAACCCTGAGAGGTTGTGGAAATGTAGATTCATTGCCCCCATTTGGACAACTTCCCTTGCTGGAAAGGTTGGAAATGAGCAGTCTTGAAGGGATATCTTCCATAGGTCCTGAGTTTTACGGGTTTATTGGGCCATTTTTTCAGTCATTGAAGAAGTTATGCTTCGAGAACATGGGTGCCTGGGAGAAGTGGTTGTACAATGGAGGGGATGAGAACGGCCAGCCATTCCCCTGCCTCCGCCAGCTAATCGTGAAGAAGTGTCCCAAACTGAAAGGAGGGTGCGCTCTTAGTCTTCCGTCCCTCGTCGAAATTAATATTGATGGTTCCGATGGGGGATTGTTCACATGTCTAGGAAGCCTTACGTCGATGACCAAGATGGAAACTAGCCATATCCCGGAGGTGGTTCACTTTGAGGGGAGTTTGGCAACCTCTTGGGTCGCGCTGGAAGAGATGAAGATTGTGCGGTGTCCTCAATTTAAGTACTTCGTGAAAGGGGATGGAGGGAAACAAGTTCCACCTAATCTAAAGGTTCTTAAAATTGAAGGTTGTGGAGAGTTAGAGAAGCTGCCAGATGATTTATGGGGGCTTACATCTCTTAGTGAGATGAGTGTTGGTTCTTGTATGAAGATGTGTTCCTTTCCTAGTGGGGGATTGCCTTCTTCGTTAAGAATATTGAACATTCATGACTGCCCACTTCTGCCGCAGTCCCAACTGATTAGCATCAGGCTTCTGGATTATCTCGAGGAGCTTACTCTATCGAATCTGGAGGGACTCGTGTCGATTACGGAATTAGTTGGTGTTGGTTGTCCCCTCTCTCGGTCTTTGCGGAAATTAGAAATTCGGTATTGCGGAAGCCTCACGACTTTGACGGACAGCTTGCAACACCTGTCCTCACTCTCTGATCTTAATCTCACGAATTGCCCAGCATTAGAGATGGAGATATTCCCTTCACTCCCCTGCAACCTGTCCAGGTTTGACTTTGCTGGATGTCCAAAGGTGAAGTCTTTGCCTTATAACATGTACCACCTCACATCCCTCAAAACACTATCTATTTATAACTGGCAAGGCATCACGAGAGGTCTGCCTCCCAATCTGGAATTTCTTTCGATTAGACTTCGAAATCTGAATCAACGAATTGAGGAGTTGGGGTTGAGGGGTCTCACGGCCTTACGAGAATTGCACATCTTGGTTGAGATGGAATGCGTGGATGAGATGGAGTGTTTTCCGCCTTGTGGTAATGATGATGCAGGCTGGAGTCGCCTTCTCCCTTCATCTCTCCTCCATTTGTCTATTGATGGTATGAAGAAGTTGGAGAGGGTGGGCGGGGGACTCAGACACCACCTCACCTCCCTTCGAAATTTGGCCATTTCTGACTGTCTAAAGCTGAGGTGTTTACCAGACGACGGACTCCCTAACTCCCTGGAATCTCTCCATATTTGGGGATGTACGGAGGAGTTGGTGGAGAAATGCAGGAAAGGGAAAGGGGAATATTGGCATTCCCACCTCCGACTTATCCCAGTAGTTTCTATTGAGTAAGATGCATATAGTTTTATCTTGGGTATCATGTGTTTCTGCTTCTACTTTTGTAATAACCTCTGTTTACCGATATAGACATTGTTTTGGAAAATCAGTCTAGGAGGGTCCCTTTTAGCATTGGTCTTATTAGCTGAAGGTCGAAGTTCGATCCACCGCCTTTTTATTAACTTCTTCGTTTGAACAGCGATGCAAGAATCAATATTTAATGCAACTTTTTCGATATCAGTTCACGGGTCAAACAATTCCTTAGAGCTTCCAATTTCTGAAACTTTAATCATTCTCGTGAAAAATGCTTGCTGTAACATGACAGCAGCACAAGCATGTGTTACTACTAATGATGAGAACCAACTGAAGCATTACTGCATCATGACAAAATCGTCCAGCTTGTCATTGTATTGGAGAACCTTCCTCTTGATCTTCGAGGAATCCACCCAGGTGACGAAATCTTCCATGTTCCGAGTGACGAGGAACGCGGGGTCGGTGACTGTTTCTGGACCTACTTGGATGTGACCCTGCTCGATGTACGTCACCGCTTCCTTCAAAAGCTCCGCGAATTTCAACTGCACCAACACCGTCGACAGTCTACGCCTATAAAGGACAAAGCAGGGAGGCTTAGAAAGCCGTGGCCGCAGAAAATAGGTACTTCCCCATACCAATGTCACATTCAGGCCAAATTCACAACGTTATAGGCGTGAGTCAGATATAATAGCAGTATGTTATGTTAAAACCACACCTGATAAAGGACGAAACAGATAACTTATCGCACAATGCCAAACTTTTCTTGGTTGGAATCACCCCCGTGTTGTACCTGCCATACAAAGAAACAGTCCCATTAGCTAATCAAAGAATCGGAGGCTATGAAATGAAAGCAATGAAATTGTTGGCCAGATAACAATGCATCATCCAGGGAGAAGCAGCAAAGCAAATTTATATTAACTCACTAGAAGTAAAAATGGAAAAAGGAGGTGAACTTATCGAGTAATTGTCCCAGTAAAAGTGCTATGCACAGGTCCCATTGACAGAGCAAAACCAAAAACTGTAGCATGAAAACATAATCAACCCAAGCTCCTCACTACCACCCTTTGAATTGTCCGATTAAACATTGCCAGTGACGAATCAACAGCCCAGAATCACAATCCTCCCATCCTAACACATAATATAAGATGTCTGACAATGCAAGCTGACAGTCCCATTGATGCCACAACACCATGGGTTCTACACATAAAAAGAAATAGCAATGCTAAAAGCCTTGAAAAACAACTCACAGCTTCTCGAGCAACTATTCCGTCATGTCAATCCTAAACAGATCCCTGGAGTCCATCTGTTTCAGGATATTCACCAGCTTCTGCACCATCCCACACTAACCTGAGTACCTAAACAACCAGCACCTAATCCGATCACGACCCAACTCATCACAAACCCCAATGAACCCATCAACCGAGTCAAAAGACCAACTTTCTGGACAGGGAACCCTTACTTCTTGTAGTCGTCCCGGCCGGTGACGTGGTACCGGCGCATGACCATGGCCTCCCGGTGGCCCTTCTCCCTCTTCCATTCGAGGAAGTCGACCTTCTTCAGGAGCTTCTTCTCATGGAATTTCAGCTTCCTCATGGCGATCTTTGATGCATATGGATGGCGGGAAAAGTTACGAGCCGTTGGTGGTTCAAGCAGACCAGTTGAAGTTGGATGGGGCCAGCGTGAAAGAGGAATGGGCCATGGGAAAAGGAAAGGAATTGGAGGACGAGATTGAACAAATGAGAAGATGTGAGGGATTACAAATGGAGGAAGCTAGGAATAAGCGACGAGAAGGCAAAAAAGAGGAAAAACTCCAACAGAATGCGTGCGCGGATGCATAAGGACCGAGACGAAGGAAGCAGGGAGACAGCGAATTCTGTTATAAGGGAAATGGGGTAGTCTGAGGGTGGTTAGGAGGGTAAGATGGGAAGAGACGGTAGAGATATGACCGTACTCCGGCTTGGGTAGCGACGGCCATGAGAGTTGCAGGAGGGGTGTGTGTAGAGTTCGACTCTGTTTTCTTCCTTAATGTGATCAGAGGTTCAGCTGCTGTTATTTACTGTTTAATTGCATCATCTGGTATCAGAGCGGGGTAGCTCAACCTCCCTGAACTGGAATGACTGTGGCTGACGGTACTCGGTCGAAGACAGCACGAATGGAGACAGAGTCCGTGAAGGAAGTGTTGCAGGAGTTGGTAAGGAAGATTGAAGGTGTGGATGTGCGAATTGTTGGGTTAGAAGACAGGGAGAAGAGGAAAGAACGTACACCGTCTGTGGATAGGAACGACTCGAGTTCCAGAAGAGACGACTGACAGGTGTGGAGTGGAGACCGGGTGACGAGATAGACGAAGCTGGAATTCCCAGAGTTTGATGGTGCGAACGTACAGGAGTGGATATTTCGCAGCGAGAGGTTTTTGGAGTTGGATGACACCCCTGCGGAACTCAAGGTAAGTATTGCTTCGGTGCATTTGCTCGAACCAGCGATTGAATGGCATTACGCGTTCTTACGAGGAAGGGAGTTGGGTGGACCGGTGCATTGGAACGAGTACGCTGCTGCGATGCTGGTGAGATTTGGTCCGAATGAGTTGGCGAGGCCCATTGTATTGCTGAAGGAATTGAAAGAGAAGACCAGTTTATCTAATTATATAGAGGAATTTGTTTCCTTAGTCACTAAAGTAGAATTGTCCAACGAGGATCATGTAGCTTTGTTTATTGGTGGGTTGAAGAGAGAAACCGGGAAATTTGTCACCGTGCTGAACCCCCGTACTTTACAGCAGGCAATTGCCTTTGCGAAGACGCTGGGTACTGAGGATGAAGGATCGGCTTACAGGGGAAGAGAGCAGGTAAACAGAGGAGGAAGAATTGAGTCTTGGAATATGCAAGAGGGGTAACAACAGGAACTATGAATAGACTTCCTACAAGGCTGTCCAATGGAAGGACATTAGAGAACGGACTGAGGGGTGTTAGGGCTACAGGATTATGACCGTTACCATATCAGCCACCACATAAGAGACTCACTACTGCAGAGATGGAGGAAAAAAGACTGAAGGGTCTGTACTTTTGGTGCGACAAGAAATACTCGTTCAATCATAAATGCAACAATCGAAGGTTATATTCAATCACCTTGGAGCCAGAGGAACTAGATGAAGAATTTGAACAGGAGAAAATGGAAGGGGTGACTCCAGAAAAGATGGATACACCGGTTATTTCGTTACATGCTTTGCATGGGGTGGCTCTCTCTTTTAAAAATCATACGATGAAGGTTGTGGGGTTTATAAGAAGAGAAGGTTGACAATTTTAGTTGACTCTAAAAGCACTCACAATTTTTTGGACCTTGGAGTGGCCAAACAACTGGGATGTCCGATTCAGGTGGTTGTTGAGAAGGGAGTGCTTGTAGCTAATGGGGAGAGGATGATGTTGACTTCAATGATTAGGAAATTCCAATGGGGATTACAAAGAGAAAGGTAGACTGCGGATGTATTACTGATGCCATCAAGGGATGCGAAATGATTCTTGATATGGAATGGTTGAATTCGTTGGGGAAGGTACTATGGGACTTCCCAAATCTCACAATGCAGTTTGGGAAAGAGGGAAAGTTAGTGCGGTTGACAGCTGGGAGTGGGGAATTTGCATCTGTTACAACAGGAGTCTTCTCTTTAGACAGTAAAGAGATGGATCTGATGATAGTCCCTGGGAAGCAGGAAGAGCAAGATAGTGGTTCTAATGCTGCAATTCCAGTTGAAGTACAGAGGTTGATTTCAAAATTTCATAAGGTCTTTGAAGAACCTAAAGGGTTGCCTCCAAGGAGGAAACAGGATCATATAACGAAAAGCCATATAGTCACAATGGGATGTACAAGACACTCAGAGCATCGCAGGAAGTTTACATCCACCAATCATCGGAGTTATTTAGGTGAGCACATCATATCCATCCAATAAAAAAATATATATTTGGTTGAATGCATATCCGTCAGCACTACGGCTACTCCGTTCATTCCTCTCCTAGGATTGACTATGAGTTAGTATTAGATGTGGCTATGTCTTCCTTTTCACTGAATTTTGTACTACTCTATCATTTCTTGAAGTCGGCCTTTGTAAGGCCGACTTTCATGGGGAGTCAAGGAAGTCGGTCTTTTAGAATTTAAAAAAAAAAATTGATCGGGGAACAACATTCCCCGATCATTCCGACACCGAGCCCCCAAGCCCCCAAACCCCCCGAGCCTCCCCGAGCTATCCCGTGTCCCCCCAGCCCCCCGAACCCTGACGCCCCCAAGCACCGACGCCCCGACACGTACGCTTCGCGACCAACGCCCGTTGTTGCCCTTCCCCCGTCCGCTTTACGATAAAAGTGTAATTAACTTTTTATTTGTTTAATTAGTGTTTGTTGAATCTTAGGACTAGTTAGGGTTTGTGTAATATTTGTCAATGGACCAGACGGAGTTGGTTATGATAATGGTTCAATAGCAAGAACATAAATCCCTGACTTTTGAAATTTCAGTACCTCAAAGAAGCAGGTTGGGCTGAGGGCGGTCGTGTTATAGCTTGCACACAACCAAGGAGGCTCGCAGTTCAGGTTAGGAATTGGTAATATTTAATTTCGTGACTCTTGTTTCTCTGAAATCCTGACATTTTGGTTTGGGCAATTAGAGAAGTTTTCTCATTTCTTTTCAAAGTTTGAGGAGAATAGATTCATTGGCTGTCATGATCATTCTGATTTTTTTATAAGTATATATATCGTCCATATCTGACTACAAGTGTGATCATTCTGATTTCAACATCCATTCTGGTTGCCCCTGTCTTTTTTTTTTTTTTTTGTGGAAAATAACTTTTCTGTTCCTTGTGCTGGTAATTGGAATGATTTGACACGTGAGGAAAAGGCTAGATGTGATATAAATGGTTCAATTGTTTCGTGGATTTTTTTGTGTCCAGCTTCTAATGCACAGAAATGAGTTTTCCAAGGACCTAGCTGCTATTGCATGCCGATATTTTCTGCGTTCTTGACATATAAGAAGAAAATGCAGGCAGTGGCTTCCAGAGTTGCTGAAGAGATGGGAGTTAAGCTTGGAGAGCAAGTTGGCTACACCATAAGATTTGAAGATGCTACAAATCCCGTACGTTCTGTGTCTTCAGCATGTAATATTTTCTCAACATATCATCAAACCATGATATGGACAACTAACTGCGAGAAGAGCCACCCGCTGTTTTTGCCTTGTGGCAACTGAATTTTTCTGCTACAGGGAACTACAATGATCAAGTTTCTTACTGATGGTGTATTACTGCGTGAGATGATGGATGATCCTCTGCTGACTAAATATAGGTATTAACATTATCTTCACTTTTGCACGAGCTTACCGTGATTATCACCTTCCATTGTTTCTAGTCATAACACCTAAAAATTGATGGGGTTGTTCATGTGATCATTACGGTCTCTGCACTTGTGGCGCTTTGTTATTTTTCAAGTGTTATACAATGTCAATGACCTTTTCTCCATTGTAATATCATCAGTGTCGTCATGGTGGATGAGGCTCATGAGCGGTCTATTTCGACTGATATTGTGCTTGGACTTCTTAAGAAGGTGTCTTTCGGGTTAAATAGCACGATTTCTTCCTTCACAAAGAAATTAAATGAACTAAGGCTCTCATTTAATGGCTTTCTTTTGATCTTTGTATTTTTGGTCAGATCCAACGCCGGCGATCTGAGTTGCGTCTCATAATATCCTCTGCTACTATTGAAGCGAAATCCATGTCTGATTTCTTCAAACCCAGGTACCCTTTCAATGTGAGATGTCTACAAAGTGATGTCTTGGGAAATTTTGAGTTTCTTGAGATGTCTACCAAGTGATGCAGATTCGGCTGTCACTGAAAACAGAACTGACTCTAACTGACCTTTATTATTTAGGTTTTCTGTGATGATTGTTTTCATATGACAGTCAATTTCATCTGAATAATCAGCTTTTGGTTTTATTGCTTTAATGAATTTGTACTATATAAGTACAAACCCATGATAAATACGCCTACTCATCAAAACAAACGGTCCACCCTTCGCTCGGGCTATCTTCCTCGAGTGTGGAATCGAGATTTCCCTCACCATAATTAGTTATGAATTCAGCTAAAGCATAGCCTTTGACTGAGGTTTGCAGTTTATGACAGATATTATAAGCCGAGAGCACTAGGCTCCACTTGCCTATCATTCCCGTAAGTAAGGGATTGTCAAAGAACACTTTGGTAACCAGGGTCTTGGAGACGACGTACACATCGTTAAACCCGATATAATGTTTTAGTTTTGTTATTGAGTAATACACTGCCAAGTAGATTTTTTCTGTTGAGGTGTATCTTTATTCTATTTCTGTGAGTAGGCGCGACAGATAGTAAATAGCCCACTTCGTCGTGCTCTTGTGCTAGCATTGATCCAATAGTGGACTGGTATGCTGCTACGTACAGAATGTACGGTTGGTCCGTACTTGGTGGTGCCAGCACAGGCGGATTGACTAGGGTAGACTTTTATATTCTGGAACGCTCGCTCATGTTGTGATGTCCAGTTAATTTGGCCTTTTTCCTTCCCTTTAAGAATAGTTGAGAAGGCGCTTGTCTTAGACGCCACATTGCCTATGAATCGGCGAATGTAATTTAGTCCGTGGTGCTGGAAGATTTTGGATAGCACGGGTTCTTAAAGGGTCCACTTCGATTCCTCTTTGGTGCACAAGGAAACCAATAAATTGCCCTTTCTGCACTCCAAAAGTGCATTTCAACTGATTTAGCTTGAGGCTGTGTTTTCGCATCTTTTCAAATGCTTCGCTTAGATGATAATGGTGGTCCTATCTCTTCTTAGACTTTACCACTACATCGTCAATGTATACCTCGACTGTTTTCCCTATTAATGAGGCGAAGATTAAGTTCATCGTTCTCTGGTAGGTGGTTCCCGCATTCTTCAACCCGAAAGGCATTGCTACCCATTCGAATATTCCTATTAGGCATCGGAATGCAGTTTTATGAACGTCTTCCTCAGCGATGAAAATTTGGTTATACCTAGAATACCCGTCCATAAGGACATTAGCTCGTGTCCTGCCGATTTGTTTATGAGATTATCAGCAACATGCATTGGGTATTCGTCTTTGGGTGTTGCTTTGTTCAGATCACAGAAGTCTATGCAGACTCTGATCTTTCTATTTTTCTTGACGACCGGCACTATGCTGGAGATCCACTCGACGTACTTAGCCGTTCTTATGTATCCGGCTTTGAACAACTTCTTAATCTCATCATAGACCATTTGGGCTACTTCTTGCTACATCCTCCGTGGGGTTTGTTTCACAGGTTTGATGTTTCTGTATGTTGGGAGTCAATACTTGATTAAATCCCGGTTGAAACCCGGCATCTCGGTGTATTCCCAAGTGAAGCAATCCTTATAAGTGTGAAGTACTTCGCTTATACTACGCGCCTCTATTTCGTTCATGAGCGAACTGAGACATGTAATACGTGGGGAGTCAACCGTTCCCAAGTTTTTTTCTTTCAACGGATCGGAAGGGGTAACAGAAGTATTAGGGACTTCTTTATTATTTGAATAAATACTTAGCATGTCTTGGCATGCTGGAGGAGATGAGATACATCGAGTCTCATTTATTCCAGATGTCCTATATTTAGCTAGTCTTTCTAGGACATCAGCTACTGGATCAGTTTACTCACTCTCCATTGGATGAGGATGGGTTGAGGAGTCTTTCGGGCTCCAAGTCCGTCTTAGTTTGCTGAGTGTTGATGTCATCCCGTATCCCAGCTTCATGCATATCTTTCTCTAGTGAAGTGAGATCTTGCTTGGCTTCAAGCTGTAACTCATCGCCCCATCCTGTCAGAATAATTGGGTTTTGAGGCGGCATCACGGGTGGTCCGTCGTATGAGACCAGTAACTCATAGCCTGTGTCACTTATGGGGCCAACGTTTGGGGTCTTCCATAGTATATCTCTGCTTTAAGGTCATGTCTTTCACCTGTTTAACTGCTCCTGCGGAGTCATAAGGTATGTTAGATCTCGTTCGCTTCGCCAGAAATGACTTCTAAACCTTGTTTTCCCCACAGTAGAAGTTCTTGATGAAGAGTAAAGGGTATGACGCCTGCTTTATGGAGCCAATCCCTTCCAAGCAAAGCATTAAAGGAGGGCTTTATGTCTATAACAAAGAAAGCCGTCTTCTTTTCATGCGTTCCTACTCGGAGTTTAATAGAAACTACTCCCAAGCAAGAGGAGGTAATTCCATTTAACCCATTGACTCTTACGTCAATTTCTCTAAGCTCAGCTATGTCATCCCCTAGGCTTTTGTAAGCTTCAAGGGTTAGTAGGATGATGGTCGCCCCGTTATCGATGGGAACTCGGCATACCACCATATTATTGATTGCCCCTCGAATATGGAGGGGAAACATGTGTTTCTGCATCGCCATAGAGGGCTCTGTAAACCATGTGGAAAATTCCGTGGTATTTCAATGGGAATGTTAAATTTAGAGGATGGAATTAGCCTACCTTTCGGTTGGCTGTCTTCCTTTTTGGCAAATTTAGCCGGTAGCATAAGGACATTGCAAGGAGCTTCATTCGCCTCGGGTGGAGTCCCGGATTGAAGTGGATATATAGTCGCTCAGCGAATTGGATGCGAGGTCACTTACGCTCGGCTCCTTGCTTTTTTGGGCATTAGGGACTGCTGGCTTAGCACGTTTCTCTGCGGCACGTCGCGCCCTTCTTTCTCTACGTTTCCTGGTTTTCTCGGTGGGTACCTGAGGTTACGTTCCCGTGCCCACTTTCTGTCATGTCCCTATATTTGGAAGGACAGGTACGCGGATAAAGTGTGAATTCTCGAGGGGTTGCAGGCGATTATCAACTTGAACAAACTCCCTTCTACGTGGGTCATAACCCCTTCTGAAATCTTTTTTAGGCGAAGTCTCCGAGTAATGAGTGAATTCGGAGTCGGACAGGTTACCTGACGGATGATCGAACTTTTCCAGCTTGATCTTGCCTTCGGATGCTAATCCAGCTAGAATCAAGAAGTATTGGTTACAGTAGAGCTGACACATCTAGATGATGAGCACTTTGTGAGCTGCTATTGGTTTACACCTAAAGCAAAGCATGTCAGCTACTAGAAATGGAGCAATTGAGGTACCCTTTCTCATCACTTCTTCATCGCTTCGAGGGTGGTTTTGTTTTACTGGACTTTTTTTCGCCTGCTGAGGTCTGAGGCGATCTGAGGCCCACCGCCTAGGGACCCTCTTTGTGTGTTTTTCTTTTCGCCCATTGTCCTCCCATGACTAATGAAGGTAGGGACATCCTTAGTGTCAATCTTCCTTTTACCTTCAGCGATTATTGCTCTGCGCGAATAGTAATCATGCTGATGCCTGGTCGCTGATTCGCCGCCGTTGTCTGCGGGGTTGCCTGATGGTACTCCTAACACAGTCTCGAGGTTTTGATAAACAGCCTCCATATTAGAGTTGATTGTCTCCTTGAAGGCATCATGTTTCTGGTCGATAGCACCGACTTTCTCCATTAAGAGTTGGAGAGTACTCATGATGGCCGATAACTCTTCACCAAGGTTGGGTTTGAGCTACGTCCATCGCTGCTCTTTTCTCCATCGGAGTTGTTGCCTCCGGGATTGTTTGAGATAAGACCAGATCGAGTTGTTGGCATCGTGTTAGCCTAGTTGCTCTCACTGTGGTCGCCAAAGGCGGGTTCGCTTCGAAAATGACTGCGGGCAAGTCGGATCCAAACACGTCGGAAATTTCTAGCACTATGGACAGCTGGTGCCTGGAGGATTCATTGAATGTGTGGTCGCCGTATGAAATGTAAGAAAGAAAGGAAGACAGCGGATGGACAGCCTTAAGTGGAACCACTTACGGATGCCATCAACGAGGCCTTCGAGAGTAAGCAAGAACGTTGGAGCACAAAGAGAGCTTGAATGCTGGAAAGATAAATTGACAATATATGTCGGTCTGTAGAGAGGTGTGTATGTGTAATGCCTAAGAACAACTATTTATACTACTAAACTAGACCTATGTATATACGGTAATGTAATATTGCACATATATTACGCTTCCTTTGCTGCCAGTCTCTATGGAATATCTCATTTCCATATGAGCAAACTTGGCAACAATCTCCTTCCGGATCCCGAGATCTTCTGGAGCCTTCCTTAATAGATGACTGATCGACCGTGTCGCCCATTGGCCTTTGCCGTACAGTTTCCTCGTTCGCCCAGTCTGACTGTCGCTTGTCGCTTCGCCGACCTGTTGTTGCCCGTCGCCTAGTAATCCCGTCGCTTGGTGATCCCTACGCCCAGCAAGCCTTCGCCTGGTGTGTCTCCGTGGAATTTTTGTTGCTAAACGGGCAGGGCATTCTTAAATCACGTCTGATCGGCACCACATCGGCATTACATTGATTGTGCATGAGTAAAACGCGAGTGTCTATCAGTGTAAAAATAAATGAGTGACCGTAGTATTCATAATAGAGGTATCGCCAAACAATCGGTTAAGAGACTGTTTATACAACAAACGTCATTTTGGGCTTTCTGCGATGGGCCTTCGAGGAGACCAAGATCGAGGTTGTTTAGAGAAGTGTTCGATCATCGATGCATCGTCAAAGGAAATCATTAAAGCGACAATTGAAGATATGAGTTCAGATGATGAAGGCGATCGAAGATGGGTTCTCATCGAAGGTCCTCAACATCGATGATGTTTGTCGAAGCTCGGAGTCGATGCCCGTGAGGGTCGATGGTGAAGTCGTTTTTGCAGCTAGTAATTTTATAGTTTTAAGACTATTAGCATGTGTTAAATGTGTGTCGATCGGCAGTTATTAATTAATGTCTATAAATAATTCAGCCCTGGTCAATTGTAAACACAAGACAATCATTCTATAACCCCGAAGGGTTGCTTGATTGTCAACTTGATTATACGCAATCGTCTTAAGTGTTGTTACAAAATGGCTGTAAGTTTTATTCATTTGAATGAATGAATTCTTGATTACTTTTTGTTCTTTGCTTCATTTTATTGGCGACCACATTCAACAATTAGTCCCCGATATATCGCGACGTGTTTCGCCCGCAAACAGAGACGTCTTCTTATCCGAGCTTTTTCTCCATGGTCGTATGTCTTTCTTTTCTTCATCTTCAACGAAAGCATTTAGAACGAAAAGTTTATTATTCGCTGGTTGTATCCTCCCAACGACAGACAGAAAATCGACGTTCTAGCGACACTTCCATTTATGAATCCACGTTTATTATATACTTCGTAAGTTGAGTTTTTTACGTTTAATATATTTCCCGAGTTGTGTCTTTTCTTCCTTTAAAATATATTAAAATTATAAAACTATATTTATACCGTATTTGGGAGCATAAGAAAGCGAGGAAATAAGGAAAGAAAACACACACATCCCAATAAATTCTTCCCTCCTAAAATTCAAACTTTTCTTTCATTTTCCTTTTTTACCCGGTGTTTTCAAACACAACATTATTGACTTTTATAATTATGTTGTTTATTATTTATATCTCTTAACCCTAAATTATAATGGCTTTTAGCTAAATTTAATTATGTTATATTATATAGGATGTGCTCTAGGCAAGCATTAAATATGCATATGTAACAGTGATCTTTATTTAATATTCTTTGGTCATCTCAATCTTGTTGTATAGCCATCAACGTCAACTGTCCTAAAAACTCGAACTGTTAAGTGAAAGAGTGGCATAATATGTATTTTGATTTTCAACAAATCTTTCTTACTTGTTGAAAAGTCATAATTTTACATTTAAAATGATTTTTGACAGCATAGAATTTTATTATCCATATCATCTCTTTTTTAAGGAAAGATCAATAAATGTGAGAACCGTCCAATGCAAACCTGACCAACTTTTTTTTGGTTCGAAAGGGAACAGCCGGCATGGCATGTCCACATTAATTTCCATTCGGAATTCAGCGGGTTCTAAGTGGGTCTGAGATAAAAAGGCTCTGTTTGCGTATTTACGCGGGAAAAGAGTGAAAATGAATGAAAACAATGATATAAAAAGATGGAGAAGGAGGTTTTCCCTTTCATATTTTCCTTTTCCCCTCGTCCAAACACATCCCAAAAAAGCCACAATTTACTAACTTAAAATATTTTTTTTTATATCAGCGGGGTTCGTGACTATTGGGCTTTATTAGCCATCACCCAATAAATCAACCGTAAATCTATGTGGAGTGTGCACGGTAGAGTTCGAACTAGGAATCATGACAAGATTTCAAAAACCCATCACCCACCTTACGCCATTTATGTGTCCTCGAAAGTACACGAACCTAAAACATGACCTGCTACTAGAAGAAACGTTAGGCCTAATGTTCATATGGTCTTACTGAGATATAACTTTTGAATCGACCCAAAAACCTCTTAATTATATATATAAAAAATGAGTTCAGATGGGCTGTCGATATGACACGTTTCAGGCAATACCGAATATTGAGACCGCAAAATGAGATACTTTTATGAGTTAGAAAAGCCCTTGCCCTATTAAATATTGTAGTGGTTCATCGAATGTACTTTTCCTGTTTGACGTGTGAAATACATCAAAATTGGAATAATATTTTTTTGTATTTGTTGACGTTTGGAATTAAGAAACTGTCTACACGTTAATATGAAATTTAATAAATTTTAATTTTAATTTCACTTAAACGGTTTTGATACATTTCCAGAGTAAATATATCCCGAAAGGATGTATAATTTAATGTCATGGCGGTGGCTCTTGGGATTGTTGAAAACGTGAGGCCAAAACTTCGAGGCCGACGCATTTAATTTCATCGATGAAAACGAGGAAAGGAAAGAAAGGAAGTGAATTAAATGCGTAAAGCAACAACTTGTCCATACCCCCCTCACACGTCACCCCTTCCCTTATTTCTCTCATTGCCCCCATTTTTATTACTATTTTTATCGTAATTGTTCTACAGAAAGCTACTATTTAAAATCGAAAGTGTTAGATAAAAATGTGATATACTTTAATTTATATTTATTTTCAATGATTGTATGCTTAGAAAAGAAAAAAATAAGTCTCTTATTTATTAGTAAAGAAGTTTTTAAAAGAAGGACATCCCCTCGTCACGAGCCTACTAAGAATCGAAATGGGATTAAAACGTAATCAGTGGGGGAATGAAATGGGAAGGGGATATTGTTCCCTTTTCTAGGAAATGACCGTTTAATCCGAAATAAATACGATGGAGTGGATCTCATTCTATTTCAAGCATTCTTTCGTTTGACTGACATAAATTCTTATAGAATGGAACGAACATTTCATTCGTTTCTTTCCGCTTCATAAAATATTTGAAAGTTAGGCATATCCTCCTGTAATTTTTCTGGGATAATTGCTTCCATTTCTTCTAAACGTACGTTTTGCAAAAATAAACTTATCCCATGTCAATAACTATGGGAATTGCAGATATAACAAGTGAAGAACACGACAGTTTGTGTATGATATTCTCTTTAGGAAAATGATAGTGTGCGTCAAGGGCTGCATTTCAATGCCAAATGGGTTTGAAAACACTTCATCTGGCCATTATTTTTCCAAAACCCAAGTTTCTCAACACGTTTTCTTTTCTTTCTTTTTTCTTTTATTATTATTTCTTTTCCAAAAAAAAAAAGACAAACCGACTTTAAATGTTCTGCATATTGAAATAATAGAAAGGAAGAGGCGGGCACAAAGAACACAAAACACGCAGTCTGTCTCCGAAAAGACACCTCACGACTTTTCCTCCTCATTAAAGGTTTGCCCGTTTGATTTCACAAAGGGCCACGACAAATTTGGCTTTTTCACCCGCCCACGCAAACACCCCACCACCCACTTCATCTTTGTTTATTTGGTGCTCAAAAGCTTTAGACACGATGATAGTTCGAGTACTCAGAGATCGACCCAGATCAAGTTTGAATTTCACAAGTAAATCATTGAAATTTATTGTTTACTAACAAACTCGACGGAGACGTGTACAGTTTATTAAGTTTCAAGTCGATTGAATGTGTGCAAACTTAAGAGTTAAATAACTACGGTTTTCACATAATATAAATTGAAGTTAGTACCAATCAAAATCCGACACGTTACGAAGCCAGAAAAAATAATCGAAGAGATCGAGGGGTTAAATTAAATTATTTTATATTTTTATATTTTTTATTTATTTTTTTACGAAAACCGTGGGGCCACCCCCCTGGACACGATATTATTATTTTTTTATGTAAATGTTCTCGCCATCATCATCTAGTAAGTAAAAAATAAAAGAAGCATCGTTTTCTACTAGGGATTATATCACAGGGTTCACGCTCGACGAAATATATTTTTTTTCAACGGGTTTTGGGTCAATATAATATTCTTACAAATATACTTTCGGAGTAATTAATATAAGGCTTTTCTTAACGAGTGCTCTTAGGCATTAAAGCAGTTAATATGCCTTAAATTTAATAATTTAACATTTAATATGTTTCGTGAGTTGTGTCTTTTGAATTTAATACGCTTCGTAAATTTTTACTATTTATATCATCTAAGACACCCGTTAACAAAACACTTAATATAAATAAGATATATCATTCTCTCACTAGTTTAGAAAAAACAACCTCGAAAATGAAGAGGATGGCCTGCATCTTCGTACCACATTTATGGTATTGATGTGCCCGAAAAAGAAAAAGATGAGATCCGGAATTTTTCCCTCCATGGCACGGAATGTCTTTCCGAATGATGTGGTGCTTCCGAATGGCGTATCACTCACTCCATCGATTTAATATGACCATCTATCCATATTGCACGCGAAGATGTTCGAACCTAAGTAACTTCACCTCTTTCCGCCACAAGAAGAGAAGACCACATGATCGCTATTGTTTCGATGTGAAAAGAACTTAGGTCATAGGTTCCCCAGAAAAAAAAAAAAGAGCATGTTGATACACTCAGGCACGGTGCACGAAGATACCAATCTTCGCTTGATTAAGAACACGATCAGTTTCCATTGCTATTTTGGTTTTGAGTATTGTTCGGACTCCATTAAGTCACTTGCAAAGTAACGGGTTCCAATCTTCACCTTATTAAGACCACATCTCGTTGCCATTGTTTTGCAGGATTTTGAATATCACCGAGACTCAATCTTTCGCCCAGAAAGTAGGAGGTTCCAACGTTGGCTTAATTAAAATCACAACCTATTTTCATTGTTTGTTTGATTTTGAATATCACCCAAGCCCATATCATTAATTTTAGAAGAGAGTAGCGGGTTCCAACACATCCAAACGAAGGACGTGGGTACTAGAGGTGATGTGATGATGGTGAATGGAGGCGACTCGGCATGACGAACGCTCAATATCCTAGTAAGCAGAATTGAGTTGCTACTTTAAACTTAGCTTTTAGGCGCTTTGTTATTGATGCAAATGAGATTACCATGAGTTACATGGACAAGTGGGATGCACGGAAAGCAACAAATATAAAGCATGGACGAGAAGAAGGACTCGAAGGTTTGACAAGAGAGGGATACGTTCGTCCCTTCAGACGGATGTGTCCGTAACGTATCACAGCAGATGGATGCGTCCGTCATTCCAGACAGATGCGTCCGTGACATCTGACGGCAGACGGATGCGTTCGTCACTCCAGACAGATGCGTCCGTTGGATTCGACAGCCGAAGGATGCATCCGTCCCTTTCGAGGATGCGTATGTGGGATTAACTAAATATTGCGATTTATTATCTTTTATTACTATATTTCCTAGATACTATAAATAATTGTTCCTAGGGTTTTCTCTAGCAGATTATCTTTTAGACAGCGATTTATTATCTTTTATTACTATATTTCCTAGATACTATAAATAATTGTTCCTAGGGTTTTCTCTAGCAGATTATCTTTTAGACAGCGATTTATTATCTTTTATTACTATATTTCCTAGATACTATAAATAATTGTTCCTAGGGTTTTCTCTAGCAGATTATCTTTTAGACACTGAAAATATTTTTGAGGGGATTTCCTCTGTGGATTGCTGGATTTGCAATAGTTTATCTTGGAATCCAACCGTTGTTATCGGTTCATGTTGTTCGTAACGCTTCCGCGCTACGTCAGACTGGACTCAAAGCAAGGTGAGTTCCTGTGAGATGTCTTCTGGTCGTGACGTTGATGGCGGTCATATTCACGACGGTGATCGTGGTGCGGGAGTCCAAAGGGCGGAGAACCCGATCCTAAGGACGTAGATGGGTGTCCAAAGGGCGAGGAACCGGTCCTAAGGACTGAGATGGGGTGAGCAGAGCCGCTTCCCGAAACTTTGATTGAGCGGTTTGACAATATGGGGGTCGATATCAAGATGATACAGATGAAAGAAGTAAGGCGATTCATAACACGACGAGGGTATAATTCTCTGGCAAATCGAAGGATATCGATCTATGATGTTGAGGGGGGGATGATTTGAGGTTTGAAAGGAGACAAACACCTTTGAGGAATGATTATGGGAGAAGGAATTGATGGGGATACCACGACTATGACGATCGATGTCAATCTGACAGATGGGGTTATCACCTAGAGGTAGATTTTCGTTATTTTGATGGTATGCTTAATAGGGATGAATTTCTTGATTGGCTATTAGATGTGGAGATGTGCTTTGTTGAAAAAGAAGTACCAGGAGAACGTAAAGTAAAAACTGTGGCGTGTAGACTGAAAGATGTTGCTTCCGTTTGGTGGGAGAAATTGCAAAGTAGAAAATTGAGAGAAAAGAGACAACCCATACAAACATGGAATTGCATGAAGCGACTAATGAAGGACGAGTTTTTTCCTCCTGTCTACGGACATGTCTCACAGTTTCGACAGTATTATCAAGGGCTACAAATACCTCACGATAATATTGTTGATCTTACACGAATAGAGGAGTGCCATGTTTTGAGGGGGATAATGGAGACTGCGAAAGAAACTAAGGTGGTACATGCCTTAGTGATAGATGATCATTGAAGGTAGAGGAGGTTGGTGTTGGTGGAGTTCCTGAGATAGTGAAAGAAGGTGTTGAGGGAGTTCCTGTAATTGTGAATGGAGTGTTAGAAGGATTCAAAAAGATTATCCCAGACGATTTACCTAAGGAGCCTCCTCCTTTGGTAGACACACAACATCAGATTGACTTAGTGTCTGGGGTACATCTTCATGACTCACTGCCTTACATGATGGGCCCCAAGGAAACGAAATTCCTCCAAGAAAAGGTTCAAGAATTGCTAGAAAAAGAGTTCATCGGGGACAACCTGAGCCCATGTGACATACCGGATAAACACATGGCAAAGCAATGGCAACATACTTCCGAGGAGGTCAAGGAAAAAGTTGGCAAAGCTAATGACAAGTACAAGGAGGTTGCTGATCGGGAACGAAAAGCACAACTCTTTGAAGTAGGGGATTAGACTTTCAATGTGGCAGACTTGTATCCATTCTACCCCGATGATACGCCTCTTTATCCTAATGAGAACTCGAGGTCGAGTTCTTCGCAAGAATGGAGGCGTCCGTCACTCCAGACGAATGCGTCCGTGGGATCCGACAGTCGAAGAATGCATCGGTCCCTTTCAAGGATGCGTCTCTGGGATGAATTGAATATTGTGATTTATTATCTTTTATTATCATATTTCTTAGATATAATAAATAATTGTTCCTAGGACTTTCTCTAGCAGACTATCGTTTAGATATTGAAATAACTTTTGAGGGGACTTCCTCTTGGGATTGTTGGATTCGCAATTGTTTATCTTCAAATCTAATCTTTGCTATCAGTTCCTGTTATTTGTAATGTTTCCGCATTGCGTCAGAGGAGAACTCGGGGTCGAGTTCTTCACAGGTGGTAGAGAATGATGCAGATGTGATTGCCATGAGTTACATGGACAAGTGGGATGCTCAGAAAGCTGCAAAGACAAAGCATAGACGATACGAAGCATGGATGAAAAGAAGGACTCGAAGGTTTGACAAGAGATGGATGCGTGCATCCCTTCAGACGTATGCGTTCATGACATCTGACAGCAGACGGATGTGTTCATGGGATCCGACAGCCGAAGGATGCATCCGTCCCTTTCAAGGATGCGTCCGTGGGATTGATTGAATATTACGATTTATTATCTTTTATTATCTTATTTCCTAGATACTATAAATAATTGTTCCTGGTTTTCTTTTAAACATTGAAAATACTTTTGAGGGGATTTCCTCCGTGGATTGCTAGATTTGCAATTGTTTATCTTGGAATCCTATCGTTGCTATCGGTTCCTGTTGTTTGTGCGGCAGTTACTTTTGCTTTTGTGTTTTCTCTAAGTAAACTATGCAAGCATTATCATGGCTTTTGTAAGTATTTCCTCTAATTAATCATTGTCTTTTTACCTTTTTAAACACGACGGGCACGTCTCGAACAAATTCTGAACTCACATTCTTTTACCAAATATTCCCCTTCCTTGTACTTTGACGGGTCCTATTTGAGTATATGAGCCTAGAAGAAGGTGAAATCGTTCATATTACTTAAAGCGGCACTTGCTTCAGGGGGCCGAAACAAGAAAAACATCTGAATCAATGAACTGCATGGTTCACGAATCGATGGCCTTTTCGGGTTTAGGGTTTACTATAAAGAATTCACAGTGCACGACTTTTTACTCGTGGGCATACGACATCATCTTACATAACCCCATATTTGATAAATCTCGGTTCATTATCATGACATAACATACTTAAATAAGTGCTGAAAACCAGGAAAGTTGTACAACCATGATTCGATTTACTTCACTACGCGCTCATATAATATGCTTTTTCTTCCAAATTTTAGGTGGGTCAAGTTTGTGCAATGAACATAGCTTACAAAAGAAACGATGGGAGCTTTTCTTATACTCAAGGGATCATCCAACTTTTGTTGCTTCCTTTTGAAGACTACTTTGGTAGTGTTCTCACAAAGCAAACACTGCAAAAAGTAAATTATAGGAAAAAGAAGAAAAAGACACTGATGAGTCAGAAAGGAGGTGGAAAAAGATGAGCAGCTTGCTAAAAGTGAAGGACAAATTATGAGAAACAAAAAGGAGAAAAAGTATGAGCATGGTCATACCTTTTTGTTTGTTTTCAAGGAGACAAAAAACCTAATTTTTATGCTTAGTTGCAAGTTGAAATCAATAATAGTATTTATTTCATATATTTAAGTTTTGGGTTTTTTTCTGATAAGCTATTTTTTGTTAAAAAAATAAGAAAAAATTTAATAAAAAATATTCAGCCATATTTTGTTTTAGGAGGGTGGAGGGAGAGTTGTTGGGGGTGGAGGTAGTATAAATCCAAAAAGCTTAGCAAGAAAACCAAATCCACTAGTAGCCGAATGGGGCACCAACAAACCAATTGATTGATTAAAAAACAGAAACGAAAAGGTGTAAGATGGGTGCATTGATAGTGCTTTCTTTTTTAAACAGTTTATAGGGAGCTTTTCTTTGTTATTGGGTATGTTATCACCATTTTAGGAACCATAAATTGTAACAATATAGTTTAGGAAATCAATTAACTTAGTTTGATAGATCTAAAACATTCTTGTTGGCATGAACACAGAGAGATCGTGGCGAGAGCCATTGACAAGCAAAGTTCTTGCGAGAGAGCTAATGATCAGAGTCTCGCGTCAAGCAAAGACAAGGGATTGTCGTGCTAATTACGTTGAGAAGAATAAGTCAAGACGAAGAACCACTGAGTCAACATGAGCAGATATCGAGCGAGGATGAGCGACTGCAACGAGGATACGGTGAAAGCTGTGGACAAACAAACAATCAGACACGTACTCCACTAAGCCCGCTGAACAATGACCCATTACCGGAGACACTTCCATGGCAGTTCTTAATATATATGCAACCCTATGCACAATGTAGAGGACACAATAATCCCATTAAGATTTCTTGAGGATATGAATTGTCCGGTGCTTACTTTATTGAAGATATAATCACATTAATATATCACAAGCAAACTTTTATTCATAGCCAAATATTTTTGACGTGTTTTATTTATAAATAATTTCACGACAAAATAAGCAATGAATTATATATATATATACACAGTAGAGACAAATGAGGCCGGTTATAGATTCTACCGTTGATTCTTTGTCTCCATTATACAAAGTTAAGATTATATTAAGAATTTTGTTAAGTGAGAATAAATGTGCTTTAAATTTCGTAATTTAACATTTAATACATTTCATATGTTGTGTTTTTACATTTAATATGCTTTATAAGTCGTGTTTTTTTCTTATTTCAAAATGCATTGAAATTATAAAATTACATTTAAAAGTATTAATAATTATGTTTTTCTTATTCTTGAATGTTTCAAAGGTTCATAGAATAAACCGGTTGGTAGAAGTTGTTTTTAATGCCATTGTCTGATATTTTCTTTCTGTCAGTCCTTTTTTCTCACATTTCCTTTACTTTTCACCTGCTCCATCACGTGCAATTCCATCGGAAGTATTCGTTTGACCCATGATTATTAGTAATTTCATTCATCAAGATTTTAGACCTAATAATAACCATATAAAAAATACAAAAGAGTATTGGAAAAAAAGCAACTTAATTTAGGAAAATGGGTTTTATTTACTGGACGAGCTTCTAAAAAGTAGTAAAATTAAAATCTAGAAATAATGAAATACATTTAAAAAAAATTCTAATGTATCCCTTGATGAAAACATTAGATACATCATTAGACAAATATGTTAAATTCAGTCGGTCTAAAATTATCTTTTTTGTAATGTAATTTATTATCTATAATGTTTTTTTTTTTATTTTAAAATGGTTTGATAAACATTCTTATGAAATATTTGGATAGCCAAAAAATAAAAAATAAACGACCACATTTCGGTGTATTTTGTATTGGATAATTTTTCTAATAAAATAAAATTAGAATTTCACATTAGTAATTTTTGTCATGTTTACCATATAGAAATAAAATACTAATTTTTTCATATATAATTAGTTTCTCCTTAATTTAAATTAAAAAATCGTTTTTGTTTTATAACAGAAGATACTAACATACAGTATTAATCTCTCAATCTATATTATTTTATAATCTATCAAAAGAAAATAAAGCTGCACGATTATCATTTTACGAATCTTAGTCATTTTCACAAAATATCTTGATATAGTTTAACGGTAGATTATTATTTATCTTATCAGCAAAGAGCTACAAGGCCGATTTTCTTGAGAAATAAACTACCTAATTACATAATGATACCACATTAAAACATTAATATATACGAATATCAACATGACATTTAGAAATTAGTTCATAATAACTTTTATATATAATAACCAAGAGATTTCAAGGGAGCTCAAAATGAAAGTTCGATCAATTGAAAGGTCAATTACCACTTCCTCCTCACAAAGCCATGGGAAGAACATCGACCGGAAATTACCTTTTTGTCCTAATAATTTTTGCTTTTTTTGAGAAAAGAATTAATTTTTGTAGAAAAATTATATATATAAATTGGAAACCAAAATCAATATGCAAGTATTTATACCCAATTTTCTCACCAAAATCTTTTTTATGGCCAAAGCAGTCACTGATCTATCTCCCTCCTCAGTCACCGACGACACCACCGGCCCGCCGGCTAAGCGCAGAAAAGTGGCTAACCACGACCGTGGCGATGACTGCGAACCCAGCGAATCTTCGACCTCCCCCTTAATCCCAGGCCTCCCCGACCATTTAGCCCACCTCTGCCTGTCCCACCTCCGCCCTTCCACGCTCTTCTCCGTTAACCGCTCTTGGCGACAAGTCATCTCCTCCCCTCTCTACCCTCCCTACCATTCTCTCTACACGCTGCTTGTCCCTCGCGCCCCTGACGGCCACTCTCCTGTCCTTGACCCCCCTGGCAACGCCAACGTCCGGTTCTCGAGTTACGACCCTGTTTCATCCACTTGGCAATCGCTGCCTCCCCCTCCTTCAAACCTCCGGCTGCTTCTCTGCCACCCATCATTTCTCTCCCGCCGGTTCCCGATCCAATCGGTCTCCACTGCCTCCTGCCTCGTCCTCCTCGCTGCCTCCACCCCCGACCTCTTACCTGCCATCCCTCAGCCGCTCATCTTCGACCCTGCAATCCGCGCATGGTCCTTTGGTCCTGCCTTCTCCGCTCCTCGCCGGTGGTGTGCCGCTGGGTCCTTCAGTGGCTCCATCTACGTCGCGAGTGGGATCAGCTCACAGTTCTCAGTGGACGTAGCCCGGTCCCTTGAGCGATGGGACCTGGACGTTCAGGGCGAAGGAAGCTGCTCAAGGACCCAGGGATGGAACCAGCTTAACAGGCTTAAGGACGGGAGGTTTTGCCGAGACGCGATCGAGGCCGTCGGCTGGAAGGGTAGGCTCTGCATGGTCAACGTCAGGGGGGACGCCAACAAGCAAGGAGTGGTCTACAACATCCAGGCTGATACATGGAGCGAGATGCCGGAAGGGATGCTGAAGGGGTGGAGGGGTCCGGCGGCCGCCATGGACGAGGAGACCATGTACTGCATCGACGAGAGGAAGGGCGTCCTCAGGAGTTACGATGAGGCATCGGACTCATGGGCCTCAGTGACGGAGAGTGAGCTGCTGATCGGGGCGCAGGAAATGGCTGCGGCCAGGGGAAGGGTGTGTGCCATATGCAAGGGAGGGGAGATAGCCGTGCTCGACATGGCGTATGATGGTCCTTCGTCGTCGTCGTCCTCGTCGTCAGGGAAGGTGTGGGTGGTCGAGCCGCCTCCTGGGCTGCAGGCCGTGGGCGTCCATGTACTGCCGAGGATGGTCAACGGGGACGCCGTTGAAAATTAATACATTTACTTGATAATTAATAGACCCGCAAATAAATATTATTTGAGTCTGTCAAAAGGCCGGCCATCCCTTTTTAATGCAACCATTTATTTAATTATTATAATTATTTCTCTATGAATTTGAAATAAATGAATGGGACAGTTGAGTTTGAATAATGGGGAGTTTGTGGGTCGGTCGGTCAGATGTGAGCAAACAACTTTTTGGTGTTTTAATAAAGGGAAAGGGTGAGGGTTAGGCAAGAAGAAGATGTCAAGTTGGAGAAAGTGAAACGTTGTCGTTTAGTGGCGTTGTCGGAACTTAAAAAACCATATGCAATGTCTGGGACCTGAGCACCATCTCCGCCGTTCATTATACCTAACATAAATATAAGATAAAATTTTAAATAATAACACGGAAGGCTGTGATTGAACGGTACACCGTGTTATCATTTTTTTCCCTCGAGAGTGGGTTTTTAAGTACCGAGTATCACGAGCCGTGAGAATTAATGAGAAAACATTTGTGAAGTTAGACGGGAGTAAAATTTGTGGAAGTTGCGGTTTTAAATCACGAACTTTATAAAAATTAGAATGGGTATCCAATTTGTAGGTTTTTACCGAGTATGCTCAATTTGCAAGTTTTTTACTCGGTATGCTTGTTCGTAGTTTGCCATAATGACTTATTTGTGAAACTTTCACATGACATCAGAGAATTCTCACACTCGACGGCATTTTTCCAAGTAACCTGCGATTTAAAACGGTGACTTATCGGTAAAATGAACGTCGCAGCCCTTATGAGCAATATTAGAGAATTTTTGAAACTGAACCGTATTTTGTAAATCATTTTGCCAACTAATGATAATTTCGTACAAACCTCCAAGTATCACAGACAAAACTTACGTCGTGAAGCTTTTACTCCTATTCGGCTTTGAAACCAGATCCGAAAACTGTGTTAATAGGAATGAGCATTCTGTATTTCGAATCCAAACCGAACCGAATACTGAAATATCAAATAGCAAACTTTCAGAATTTCATCATCCAAATACCGAACCGAATTCCGAACTCCCAAATATCAAAATATCGAAATAATTTCGGTATTTCGGTTTGGCATTTGAAAGTTCCAAACTTTGACTTGGGCCTTATACTTTGGTAAGTTTGATGGGCCAAAGCGGCCCCTCATAAGATGGTTTGGTAGAGAGAGGTAGTTTTTTGTTTTGATGAGAGCGTAGCTCTTCGTATAATTCCCTATACATTCGCTGACGACACGTCAAGCAAGCGCTTGCGTTATCGGCGGCACTGCAACTAACTCTCATCTTCGCCTCCGTCCTCTGACGGCCCCTCGGTGGAGTTCTCCCATTCTCCGCACTAAACTCCTCCCTCCCCAAACGCAGTCCATTGAATGACCTCGGCGGCATATAATCCCTTAGCCGGCGAAGCTCTAGAAGGCTACTCTCTAAGGTGGTCGTTTCTTCTTCCGCGGTTTCTTCTTCTTATCCTTTTGCTCCTTCCCCTGGCGACGATGCTGAGGATGTTGTAGTTTTGTGTTAGATTGATTTTGTCTCCTAGTGTACGCTCCGGAAGTGAGTGCCGAACAAGTAGGATTCAAGTATGTCGAAAATTTTTTACATTATGAGTAACTGGTGCTCGGAGGTTCGTTGAATATGTATGGTCGCTGTTTGAATGAAAGAGGAAGCCAGAGGAACGACACCTAAGCAAGAGCACTTACGGATGCCATTGACAATGCCTCCGATGTAAACAGGATCGCAGAAAGCTAGAACGCCGGGATGCTTGAATGATGAAAGATAAAATACTGTATTTGTCCGTCTGTAGATAGGTTGTACTTAATGCCTAAGTAAAGACCCTATTTATAATATACTAGTCATACGTGAATACGAAAATAAAATATTGTACATATGTCTAGTAGCCTTGTTGCCAGTCTTCGTGGAATATCTCATTTCCATCTGAGTGATTTTGGTAACTATTTCCTTCCATGTCGAGGTCGTCTTAATCTTACTGTGACGGCTACTGATCGACTGTATCGCCCACTAGCCTTCGTTGTAGAGTTTTCTCGTTCGCCCAGCTGACTGGCGCTTGATTCTCTTGTATTGTCTAGCAACTCTCGTTGTCTGGCAGCCTCCATCACCTAGTAGATGTTTCGCCCGCAAGCTTTCGTTTAGTGTGTTTCCATAGCTACCTCCCCAGAAAGCCTTACGCATTTTAGGGTCGGATTCTGGATTGTTGATCCAAAGACAACGTCGAGATCTATGGCCCAAAATTCTTGTTGCTAAATGGGATTTGATTCGAGTTTGATGCTTTTGATTTCATTAGTGGGTGAGGTGATGAGGTGAGGCGAGGGTTTTTTGAATGACGATAGGATTCAGGGGTTTATGGCGCAAGTGGCTAAGAAGCTTGAAACTACTACTAGGCACTTTAGGATGTTAGGAAATATGCAGCTTTCTTGCGCTGTAAAATGGGGCATGGGCCAAAAGCCCCAAAAAGACCCGAGCTCAGTAAATTTTTATTTATTTGAAATGCCGATTTAAAAAAAAAAATCGAAATCGAAGCGAATAGTTTTATAAATTTCAAACCGATCCATGGAATAAAGAAATTTAAATATAGAAATGTCGAAATTTCGTTTGATATTTGAAATTCTAAACTTTTTCCTCACGGGTAGGCGTAAACAAGTGCACTTCGTTTATACCAAAGATTTTCACCGAAACAAGCGTTTGAAACTTTGAAGTCGAAGAAAACACAAGTGTTTGTGGATGGACGAGGAGTCGTTAGGGGATACGTTAAACATGATTAATGAAGGAGAGGGGCAGATATTGAGAGGTTGGGGATTCTTTGGCAAAGTTGGAGGGACGAGTGTGCGTGTGTGGAAGGGGATAACGGAGAAAGATGGACCACGAATCCACATCGCCAATAAATCTATTGCTTTTTATTTTTCTGTGCATAGGGAAGTGTGCATATTAATGGACAAATCCCTTATTTAGGTCAAAGATGCCTCCTCCTCCCATGGGTTTTTGTTTTAAATCATGAAAACTTAAATGGGAAGTAAGAAGAACTAATGGGTTTGTAAAGAATTTATGGGAATCGTTCGCTTTTATTGTCAAAAGAATGATTTCATTCCATTTTGTTATTATATTTAGTTAACCTTAAATGAGGTCCGCAAATCAAATGTCTACTTAGAGTTTGTGGTAGATATCTAATCCATATTCAGTATTTACAAAACCATCAATTGGATCGAATACTAATAAAACAACGATACTTTGAGTATATTCTGGCCAATAAGTTTTTTCTTTTGATGAGATTAAATGAAAGAAAAATAGTTGTCATAAATTTCATTTTCGGGGTGTTGGGAGAATCAAACACGAAAACGAAAACGTCATTAGTGGGGTTGGAGATGAGGACAAACTTTACTTTTTTGAAACATTTAATAACGAAGAGGCAATCGGTACAAGTTGGAGTGACGTCTTCAGGGATGATTTTATTTATTTATTTTGGGGTTTCTCCTTTTAAAGTAATTTTCACATTACGTACGCTTTGACGAAGACTTAATCCAACCGCAACGTGATTCCCACTTATAGATTAAGCAAATGGTAGCCCAGTAGGCTATATATATTATTAGGTCAGTGGTCTTATGTTACAAAATCGGATCGACTCATATATCGAGTCCAGCGGGATGATATTCCATTCTAAAATTAAGTGGTTTTATAGGGAGTATACTGATGGACTATATCTATTAGACATAACTCTTATCTCCTTCTTACGTAGAATCGGGTTTATCTTATTTTGATGGCAAAGATATTATTTATGTAGAAGTATCATTTTCATCTTTTACTTTTGTTTGTAGGTTTTAAATATTATTACTTGAAATTTTACCTGATAGCATTTATTCGAATAATACATATGAATATTTTGGTCTTTCTCGAAAAGAGCGTATCACTCTCGAAAGAATATTTGATTGTAGACTCTCGAGAACACGTCTCGATAAAGAATTTTTTCCGCAAATTAAAGAACGTGGTTAATTAGTCGTTCACAATTGCCCAAACAATATGATAAAGTGAAAAATGTGCTTGAAGATCAACAACCGCCGAGGAGAACGTGTATCTACCTATCGATTGAAGACGTCTATAAAATCCCAATTGGATTCTCTATAGAACAACACGAACAAAAACTCAAACACAAATTTACTCTGATTTTATCTTTCCTTTTTAGTATCCTGAAAATGTTAGTACTATTTAATTAAATTTCAGTACCGAGACCACCTTACATCCTCAGTGTCGTTGATTTAATTCCGATATTGTTGATTCACTTCCCCCTCGTAGCCACCTTCCACCCTCAGTACCGTCGATTCAATTCCGGTATTGTTGACATCCGACCGCCCATTTACCAAGGTAGATTCTACTAAAGGGATCTGTCGTAGCCGCCGTCCATCCGCAGCCGACCGATGTGAAGCGCTCTCAAGTCTTTTTTGTTGTTTCTCCACTCAAGTTCTGTAAGGGTTACGCTGTAAATGTGATATTGTCGTATTCAATTCCATTATTGTGTTTACCTTTCTGCTTGCATTCGTTTACTTTACGGTGATAATACAAAACAATATAAATTCGATACTGTTGTATTCAATTACGGTATCACATTTACCTTTACTTTACGGCGACCATTACAATCAATGTAAAATTTGACACGTGTTGTGAGGAACACAAAAACCTTACTTTGATATCGTCTGTTTCTTTTTTTATATAAAAATGGGGTTTACCTGTTGGAAACTATATTGGACATAAAAAAACATTTAGTATGGTCCCTTTTCAATTTCAGTACTGTTGCAATTTATAATAATCACGTACATAAAATATGATTTTATTTAATTCCTGAAACTTAGAATCTCACCTCTCTAAACAAACTAAGAAATTTTAGGATGGTAACAACATCACTTCACATAAAAAAAAAATCTACACTCTCTTCCTTCATCATTCCATCATAATCTCTCCCGGTTGTAATTTTTCTCTCTGTTTATCCTTGCGATGATTTTCTTTTATCTTTCTTTATTTTTTTTTTGATTTCCTCGAATTAACTAACCATCGTTTGGCCTTTTATTATGTAGATTTAAGCATGGGAAATAGATTTAGAATGTTTGAAAACTTTGAAAATTAGAGAAATTGGATAGGGTGATTCTGTTTCTATAGATCAGTTTGAGATTCTGAAGATTTAATTATCTCAGGTAAGGCATACTATTTATGATTATTCGAGATAGAAAATAATTTATTACATCAATTAATAGTCTGAATAAAAAAAAAAAAAAGAGGATGAAATCCTCCCCCTGGGACTTTGGGCTTTGGAAACCAAAACAGGCCCACATTTCTAGGCCCATTAATGTCTTTTTTAATGGACATGCGTTTTTGAGTAAATGCTTGATTTTGTTTATTTTATGTAGAGGACGGTTTCCCTTCTCCTTAATCGGAAAAGTATAAATCGGTTCGAAAACATAAAAATGCCATCTTATAATTTCATTCTACTCTATATAAACCCCGCCATTTAGCCCCATATTCAATTCAACCCGAACTAAAAATGCCTATAAAGTAAGTAGAATTATTTTTTCAAATTTTTATTTATATATTAGATAACTTAATATTTCAAGTTTTTAGGACAGTACCTTTTGAGTTTTTTTTGTGTTCACTTGGATAAGTAACTGAGTTAAAAAATAGCGAAGCCAGAAAAAAAAAGTTGGAGGGGGCAAAATTGAATGGGAGTAAATTTAAGGGGGCTCAAATTGAATTTTTTTTTTATATTAACAAAAAAAATGTATAAAACTTTAAGCCTAATTTTATTATTCTAATAAAAACCAGTGGGCATTGGCCACCCTGGGTCCCCTGGCTCCGCCTGTGTGTATTTGACAATTACAAAGGATAGTACAATTGAAGTTAGCAAGGGTACTTGCTTTATACTTTGAGACGAATCCCAATGTAGAAGAAGTTCTCTAAAATTTTCCTTCAATTTTTTTGGACTTTTTGATAATTTTAAGATATGAGGACTAAATTTGAATTTTTGAAAATTGGAATTTTTTTTTGATAAATTTCATTGAAGCGAGGTTTAAAAGTTCTGGCTATCTTACGATATTTTCTAATTTTTTGGATATATCGAAGGCCAAATATAAAATCCAGTTCTTTGAATCTCATCCTCATATCCTATGTTTCCAAACATAGCTTAACCCTCTCTTTGGGCACCGGGGATTGGGGTGGGTGACTTCGGTATGATTTGTGGTGAGTTTAGTAAGTTGAAAAAAACTTATCTAATATATTATAATTTTTTGAGCGTATATTATACAAAAAAATGTGGAAATTTTAAAAATAGGTCACCTATTCAGGTGCAGCGGAAGCAGTATAGTAAAAGGTTTCTGTGCCCAAAATCACGAGATCACTTGGTACGTATTAGCAAATAATAAAATAAGCATATCCAAAAAGCGTACCTCGAAATTTCGGTAAACCAAAACAGTCATGAAACGATTAAGAGCCCCATGCGTGACTCTTCTAGCAGTATACATGTGTAGATCATGAACAGTTAACGATCCGATACGTGTTAGACTCTTCGATCGACAAAAAACTCTTGAAAGAAATATTTCCCTCTTATTTTGGAAACATATTTTTTCTCAAGAAAAGACTCCTTCCTTTCGGTTTTTATTTCTTTTGATAAGATTGTCCCCATGGTAATTAAATCTAATAAATTATAAATCAAATCTAACATATTTGAATCTTAACAAAACTCAAATAAAAATAAGTATATTATATTATAAATAATACTGAAACCCAATCAATCCCATCGGGCGATTAATCTCAAAATTGAAATTCATCTTCAATTGAAAAAATCCAATTAACATTTTTATTTAAATAAATATCTTGGATATTTCAACTTAATATCAAAATAATCACTTATCATAAAATTAAATGTCCTTTCATTTCAAGGTAAACATGAATGGGCTCGAATAAATCCATATTCAATCTTGGTATATATTTGCTTTCGATATTTCAGAATAAATTAATTATCCAATTAATTATAATTCTGATACAATATTTAGTACTAATAAGAAATGTTCGTATCGACGTGTTATGTGTGGGACCCTCTAGGTCCTAAATACGATGGCAGTGTAATTCATACACAAATTAAAGTAACCGTCTAGCAATAGTTTTTAGTCATTCAACATGATAGGATAATGATCATAAGTCATATACCACTATAAACCGATTACTGTTTAATTAAATCACTTCTTCTAATCGACATCCCAATTAATTCGACGCAAAATACATCATCACCGAATTAATTGTTTTACTTAATTACCAAGATATAATAGACTCATTTGAATGTAAACCATGGCCATGGATTTTAGAGTCACTAATACCTCTATCAAGTGATCGAGATGTTAACTCTCTAATCCAAAAGAACGATGAATCCTACATTTATTTAATATTTTCTCTTTACGCTTTGTCACACACCCAACAATTGTATTACTCACAATCCGGTTAAAGATTGCTTTTAACGAAGTCAAAGCGCATGAACTCCAGGCATAGAATAAATGAAGATCTCAAGTTAAAAGATCAGTTACCCTCGTTAATAAAGAGGATTGACCAATGACGTTAAATATGTTGTATTCTCTTAAACGAGTCGTGTCCAGTAACCCTAATATCAGGGTACCTCTAAGTATAACTTGGATATCTTACCCCTTGGTCTTTCTTGACATCAGTTATATTCAGTGATGATCTAAATGTCCATGTCCCCTCTAAACATCTAGATCACGGACCATTTCAGTAAAATATTAATTAATCTGTGGGACTTCATCATTAATAATTTTACGTGTAGAAAAGTAAAATAATCAATGACAAATACTCACCTTTATTAATTATTTATCCATAAAGATGATAAACTGTCTTGGCACATAAGTGCACACACTAACATCCCAGTCCATCAAATCATGCCAAACACAGTTCAATGGAATTAAAGAATATATGGCATTATTTTATGCTTTTTGGAATACATTTGCTTGCTATTACTCTTTCGTAATTTAGAAATTACCATCCTTCTCCTTGCTCCTGAAAAAACCATTACTACACCATGTCGGACTACACTGATTTCCAATGGCACCACCACCGCGCTGGTCCCCTGGGTATAGCCAAGATCACCGATTCCCGCGGCGAAGTTTAGACCCTCGGGCCGGTTCTTGCTTCAGTGCTTTTCTAATCTCGTCAAATAGATCTTTATTAACTTATGAACTAGTAAAAATAAACCTTGGAGAAGTATCACTTCTCAAATTGACACTAGTCAATGGATCACAAGGTATCATTAAGGATTCTCGGACCTCACTTTCTCCTACGCTAGAAGTAATTGATTTATTACACGGTCAAGACTCACTAGTCGTTCCCGGCTTTATTGAAAACATAGATATAGATTGCGCACAATAACAACGACGGCTTTCCTTGTAGGCTTGCAACCATTGCAACACATCAGCGACTGCCTCGTTCACTCCTTTCTCTCGGTCCATAAGTTCCTTCCCTTAGGAGTCTATCGTTACCTTACCAACCCTCCGATATTAGTCTCTCCAAACGTTGGGCAAACTTTTATTTTGTACGTTGCCGCCGGAGAACGAGTCATTGGAGTATTGTTAGCCCAAGAGGATGAAACTTAAACAGAACGTGTCGTATGTTACTTATCTCGTATCTTGACTCCGATCGAAGTCAGTTACTCGAATAATGAGTAGCTATGCCTTTCGGTATACTACTCTGTAATGAAAATACGACATTACGTTGGAAATCGCACTGCCTATATAGTCTCCAATACCCCAGTGCTAAAAACGTTCTTGATAGTCCTTTGCTTACTGGTCGATTAAGCAAATGGAGTCTCATTCTTTCTCCTTTTGACTTTCAATACTGACCTCAAACAGAAGTTAAAGGAGAAGTATTGGCAGATTTTCTTGTGAATTACCGGGAGAGTTTAGATTCTCCACCAGAAGAAGACGAGCATTGGAAAACAGGGTTTGATGTCCCCTCTGCAAGTTTGCCATAAACTAGCCTATAAGGTGGATGGCGAGTTCACAAATAATGATAAAGTCGAAGAAATTAATGAGTATATTAATATGAAATAATCCGTGATCGGATAGATGTTTAGAGGGGACATGAACATCCAGATCATTGCTGAGTATTACTGTGGTCAAGCTAGACCGATGGATAGTATATATAAAGTTAGACTTCGGGGTACCCTGAGATTAAGGATACTGGACACGACCCGTTTAAGAGGATTCCACATATTGAACATCATTGGTCAATCCTCTTTATGGACGAGAGTAACTTAGCATTTGACTTGAGACCTTCATTTATTCTATGCGTGGAGTCTGTGCACTTTGACGTCGTTAAAAGCAGTTTTTAATCGGATTGTGAGTAATACGATTGTTGGGAGTGTGACAAAGCGTAGAGAGAATATGTCGGGTCCATATAGGATTCGTCGCTCTTTTGAATTTGAGAGTGGGCATCTAGGCCACTTGGTTGAGATATTAGTGGCTCTAAAATCCATGGCCGTGGGAGGAATGTTTTACATTCAATTGGGTCTACTATATTTTAGTAATCAAGTAAAACAATTGATTTTGGTGATGATGTATTTTTCACCGTATTAATTGAGATGTCGGTTGGATGAAGAGATTGAATTACACAGTAATCGGCTCATACCGGTTTATGATTTATGATCATTATCCTAATACGTTAGGTGACTAAAAACTGTTGCTAGACGGTTACATTAGTATGTGTATGTATATGCACTACCTTCGTGTATAGGACCTAGAGGGTCGCACGTTAGCACGTCGGCACGAACATTATATTATTGATTATTTTAATGGATACTAAAATTAATAATTTTATTATTTTATAGTTAGAATTAATTGGATTATCATTTTATTCTGAAATATCTTAAGCAAATAAATAGACCAAGATCGAATATGGATTTATTCGAGTGGTATTATATTAAATAAAGGATATAAAACAAACATTTAATAATTGTTTAGATTTTTTATCCTGGATATTTGGTTTAAGAAAACAATATTTAATCAAATTATTTTAAAACATTCATATACCGTTTTGTTTTAACGGTTGAATATTTTTTAATTAAAATAATTTAATTTAATCCTTGTGGATTTCGGGTTAAATGTATATATTTATTAATTATTATGTTGCCGTTTCTGTCATTTGGATTATTTCACAAATAAAACGTGAAATTATTCTTTTAAGGCAAGAAATTTAATGGGACGGGAGGGGTTGTCAGATTGGGTGATAGAGCGTATCATTGGTCCTGAGAGGACAGAATCAGAAAAGAAAATCAACCCAGAAAACAAATGAGTGGTCTGAGTGATTTGGCTTCTGAAAGTCCTTCGTTGATCCAAGGGGCTAGCACCTACAAGATTTTCGAGAAGTTCGTGACAGTCTACGCGTGAATACCGCTAGATGAGTCACACGTGGTGGTGCTCTTGCTCATTGGCAACCGGGTTTTGGATTACCGGAATATCGAGGTACGTTTTCCGGGTAAGCTTTATTTCTGTTTATCATAAAATCTTACACGTACTACAAGAGATCTTTAAATTTTGGGCACAACATTTTATTTTATAGTTCCGCGGCGCCCCAAAACTAACAATTTTTGCTATATTAATTTTCTTATTTTTTGTCATCTTTTAGCACTTTCCATATTTATCAACACCATCTTAATTGAACGTCAAGCCAACATTAGATTACGTCGATGTTTATATGGCTCAATTACTCCGCTCACACGTCCCTAAATAAAAAATGACGTGAACATTTGTAGCCACGCTGGCCGTGAAATGGATTGTAATGATCACCAATGCACGATCTCTGCAGGCTTGTGCATTTATACGAAGCGACGCCATGGAAGGAAACGAAGGTGCAGCTGGTCAAGTAACTTCAAACCACTGGAATTCCCCAAATTGTGTTCCAAAACAACAGATGCTTGATGTTTGCTTATGTTACGGGTTGCTTTTAGTTTGTCAGAGGAGAGATGCTCGGAGAAACGCAAAGGAGAATACTGGCTCCTACTGGGACTCCTCCCTCGTGTCGAAATCGAGGAATAACGCAATAAGACGTATGGCCTACGTGTATTTAATTGAAATAACTTGTGCCTCCTTCACTCTGTTTAATTTCTTTTCTCTTTTTCCTTTTACCAATATACTTAATTTTCTTTCAAACGACAGCACTTTTATTGCAGTAAGGGGGTCTCAACGAGATGGTATTATTACCAAACATCGATAAACGTTTTATTTCCAAACATCGAAATAATTCACTAGTTCCTGAGGCGTTTTGTACCGCAATCAGTCACGCAGGAGGTAATGCAGCCCCAGGTCTTCACGGCATCTGCAATAGAAGAGCCGGAAAAGAATTTAAAACCATCCAGCGAAAATCGAGAAGAAATCGTTTGTAATTTTCTTTCGGGGGGTCATTCGAGACGTACCGGAGAAGTTCAAGGATTTTGAGGAAATGCATTCCCTTTCGCAGTGATTCTTCGATCGAAACTGGGGGGTTGGACAGAAGAATCGAGATCAAGGTTTGGCCGTCTGCAGTTGTTTAGTACGCATCTACTGTAGCAGCGATCGTTGAGTTTTCCTCGGTTATCTACACATCTTGACCAACACTTATTCTCGCATTCTCCCGCAAAGGCCACGTCCATCGACAGCATCGCTGCCAAGAACCAAATCATCAACAGTGTCGACACTAGCATCGATGTCTTGACGGCCATGTTGACGGAAGTAACTCTTCTGTATTGAGACTTTCTTTGTAAGAGTTTGGTTTCTTTGGTGCTTGATTCATATATGTATATATAAGTAATACACTCGTATATTCACGTAATTCACCTGTTGTCCATTTTTGGTTATTTAATTAATATTAGGCGAAAAGCTAAACTCTTTCTTTTTTTGGCTAAATTATGCAACTACCATTTATGGAAATTAAAAGTTAAATAGTCTTTCAAGTTAAAGATTTCATCCTTCAATGTAAATGTAGATCCCTAAATCTGGTTACCAAATCCAAGATCCAACAAGGGATTTGGTTACCAAATCCCTAAACTCGTATTGAACATCATTGGTCAATCCTGTTTATGGACGAGAGTAACTGATCATTTAACTCAAGACCTTCATTTGTTCTATGCGTGGAGTCTATGCACTTTGACGTCGTTAAAAGCAGTCTTTAATCGGATTGTGAGTAATACGATTGTTGGTAGTGTGACAAAGCATAGAGAGAATATGTCGGGTCCATATAGGATTCATCGCTCTTTTGAATTTGAGAGTGGGCATCTAGGCCACTTGGTTGAGATATTAGTGGCTCTAAATTCCATGGCCGTGGGAGGAATATTTTACATTCAGTTGGGTCTACTATATTTTGGTAATCAAGTAAAACAATTGATTTTGGTGATGATGTATTTTTTACTGGATTAATTGAGATGTCGGTTAGATGAAGAGATTGAATTACACAGTAATCGGTTCATACCGGTTTATGATTTATGATCATTATCCTAATACGTTAGGTGACTAAAAACTGTTGCTAGACGGTTACATTAGTATGTGTATATATACACACTACCTTCGTGTATAGAACCTAGAGGGTCGCACGTTAGCACATCAGCACGAACATTATATTATTGATTATTTTAATGGATACTAAAATTTGTAATTTTATTATTTTATAGTTAGAATTAATTGGATTATTATTTTATTCTGAAATATCTTAAGCAAATAAATAGACCAAGATCGAATATGGATTTATTCGAGTGGTATTATATTAAATAAAGAATATAAAACAAACATTTAATAATTGTTTATATTTTTAGATATTTGGTTTAAGAATACAATATTTAATCAAATTATTTTAAAACCTTCATATACCGTTTTGTTTTAACGGTTGAATATTTTTTAATTAAAATAATTTAATTTAATCCTTGTGGATTTCGGGTTAAATGTATATATTTATTAATTATTATGTTGCCGTTTCTGTCATTTGGATTATTTCACAAATAAAGCGTGAAAATTTTCTTTTAAGGCAAGAAATTTAATGGGACGGGAGGGGTTGTCAGAGGAGACCTACATTGGGTGATAGAGCGTATCATTGGTCCTGAGAGGACAGAATCAGAAAAGAAAATCAACCCAGAAAACAAATGAGTGGTCTGAGTGATTTGGCTTCTGAAAGTCCTTCATTGATCCAAGGGGCTAGCACCTACAAGATCTTTGAGAAGTTCGTGACGGTCTACGCGTGAATACCGCTAGATGAGTCACACGTGGTGCTCTGGCTCGTTGGCAACCGGGTTTTGGATTACCTTGCCGCACTCTTACATCCAGTTATAAAACCATGGCGTTTTAGATCTTGGGCTATGGATATGATTGGAGAAATACGGCCAAGTTCGACAAAGGGGGATGCTTATATATTAGTCGCGACAGACTATTTCACCAAGTGGGTCGAGGCTAAGGCATATAAAAATGTTACCCAAGCAGAGGTGGTCGATTTTTTTAAAAAAGATATCATATATCGATTTGGCATTCCCCAAAACATTGTCATTGATAACACAATTGTTTTCAATGGCGCTGTGATTAGAGACTTTGCTAAGGAATTTTGGTTTATCATAATGAACTCTTCTCCTTACGCACAGTCAAATGGGCAAGCTGAATCGACTAATAAGATCATAAAAAATAATATTCAGAAGATGATCGACAGCAATCCTCGACAATGGAAAATATCTCAAGAAATATCGACCCACAATGTGGCAGGCACAATTAAAGGAAATACAAGTTAAATGCCCTGAGTTGTGTTCATAGTTGGTAGAATCGATTGAAAACGAATAATCCATTACATTGGTTGTCGGTCTATGTATTACATTCAGATGTGGTATACATAAAGATCGACAATCAAAATAAAATACCCATTACTCCATCGTAGCATAAAGGAGAACTCGCCCTTTGGACGTCCTGGCACTGTCGTGGACACAAAGACGAGAAGCAACCACCGCGGCTGTGATTGTGGCCGCACTCATCCTCTTGAAAAAGCACCACCGGGTGCTCCTCTACCTGAGACGTTGTAGGAGAGGCTTCTTCAAGCCTTTTCACCTTTCTCGGAGGGTAATCCGGGAGTAGGAGATTTCAAACAGTCCACCTATCCTACAACGGGATGGGAGAGGACTCTTCTCAACTCCAGATCCTCCATTACCCAGGTGGAGGGCAGAGGGGAGACGCAAGAAATCCCTTGCCTAAGGTTGTTGACATAGGTTTTAAAAGGATTTGAGGTTATGAACTTAGGCTTTAGTTTTGAAGATCTTGATAATCGGAACAGTCTTGATTTACTGTGGCGAGATTCTCGAAATATTAACAGCTTTATTGTTGGTGCAAGACCTGATGCGGGTCAAACTTCTCGCCTTGTGAAACGACAAAGGCTTTGAAAAGGCTCGATCACAATTAATGATATATAATGGATATTTCGAAATAGTCAACTCCATACATGGAAAGCGTTGAACTATCCTTGACCGTTAGCGGTTAATACCTATGCGGTTGCTCAAGGATTATTTTCAAAGTATTTTAGAAATCTTATTTGTAGGATCAAATCTTGGAATACATGACTAGAAATCATCTAGTCATTGCACTCTTTTAGAAAAGCTTCCCTCGAAAAACTCAGACTTAAAGCCAAGGATGAAGCCATACGTGAAGATAGAGTCACTATATGAGAACTAACGCGAGAATCTTTGAGTACACACCAGTTTAAAAGCGGGAGAGCATTCACTGCTTTTCATCGAGTCAATCACCTCTTTGAGTGAGGGTTCTTCTCTAATTGCATACTATTCATTTTGTTGTCCAGTCTGTCTGGGTTGTTGGTTACACGGGTGGATGTCCAAGGGAAGCCATAGGACATGGAGATCTTACGCAGGTGGTGTGGCAGCCACGAGAGTGAAAGCCACGGAGTTAACCACACGGGGTAGCGTGCAAGGAAATCACGAAGAAGGGAGTCTTAGCCATGTTAAAACCAAGTTAAATGAAGTTATAACCAAGTTAGAGGTCTCCTTTCTTGATAATGTGTGATAGTGTTATGCAAATGAAGATGATCATATTCATGGAGCTTCTAGTTGTCGTCGTCGTCTCAATGAATTTAATAGAAATGACGAGCCTTGTATGGGCCTTAGCCATTCTTATGTTGGCTTGTCCTTCAATTAAGATTGTGTTGATAAATAAGGAAAGTGCTAAAAGATGACTAAAAATAAGAAAATTAATATAGAAACAATTGTTAGTTTTAGGGCGCAGCGAAAATATAAAATAAACTTTTGTGCCCAAAATTAAAAGATCCCTCATAGTATGTATAAGATTTTATTATAAACAGATATAAAACTTACCCGGAAACCGTATCTCGATATTCCGGTTAACCGAAACACGGTCGCGAACGAGCAAGAGCCCCACATGTGACTCCTCTAGCGGTATCCACGCGCACACGATTACGAACCTCTCGAAGATCCTGTAGGTGCTAGCCTCTTGGATCAACGAATGACTTTCAGAAGCGAAATCACTCAGACCTCTTATTTCTTTTTGGGGTTGATTTTCTTTTCAGATTCTGTCCTTTCAGGACCAACGATACGCTCTATCTCCCAATCCAAGTCTTATCTCACAACCCCTCCCATCCCATTATATTTCTTGCCTTAAAAGAAAAATGTTACGTTTCATTTGTAAAATAATCCAAATGATAGTAACGGCAACATAATAATTAATAAATATATAAATTTAACCGAAAATCCACAAGGATTAAATTAAATTATTTTAATAAAAAAATATTTAACCGTTAAAACAAAACGCTATATGTATGTATTAAAATAATTTGATTAAATATTATTATCTTAAATAAAATATCCAGGATATAAAATCTAAATAATTATTAAATGTTTATTTCATATCCTTTATTTAATATAATACCACTCAAATAAATCCATATTCGATCTTGGTCTATTTATTTGCTTTCGATATTTTAGAATAAATTAATAATCCAATTAATTCTAATTCTGAAATAATAAAATTATTAATTTTAGTATCCACTAAAATAATCAATAATATAATGTTCGTGTCAACGTGCTATGCGTGTGACCCTCTAGGTCCTATACACGAAGGTAGTGTATATCCATACACAAACTAAGGTAACTGTTTAGCAACAATTTTTAGTCATCCAACTTGTTAGGAGAATGATCATAAATCATAAACCACTATGAACCGATTACCGTGTAATTCAATCTCTTCATCTAACCGACATCCCAATTAATCCTGTGCAAAATACATCATCACCAAATTAATTGTTTTACTTGATTACCAAGATATAAAAGACTCAATTGAATGAACAACATTCCTCCCATGACCATTCATTTTAGAGTCACTAATATCTCAACCAAGTGGCCTAGATGCCCACTGTACGCGCACCTTCTGGCCTAGCACGCGCGTGGCGGTTCAAACTACCCGAGGATCCGGGTCCGCTCCCCAAGGCCCAACTAGTCGACGTCACGACTTGAGCGTCGGACGCTGTGGAAGGGAATTGGGTGATTCCTCCCTGGGTTCCTAATTGGGCCTGCTCGGGCCCTCGCCGACCGTTTCTGTTTTCCTAAGAGGTGGCGGGCGAAAGGCGGAACTTGATCCGAAGAAGGAACTTTCGGGAGAAATCAGGAGCGGCTCGTGTCGTCCGTTCCTCATTCAAAATGGCTCCGTAAAAAGGTTGTTGTTGTTTAACCTAGGTAAACTATACGGGGTCGCCACCGGCTTTATTTATAAAAGCTGTTTAAGTCGGAAAAAACAGTTGGTTCGGGGATTACTAGTTACTAACTCTTATATTCTAACATGCGGAAAAAGGGAGGTGGCGTTTGCTCCAAAGGATTTGATTTTGTTTAACGGGCATTGGACTCCGAACTCATGTCAATATTTTACGGGCGTTGGACCCGATTCAGGCTTTGAACCCGAACTTATGTTTGTTGATAGCAAACAACATGCGACAATAAACCTATGAGCCTAAGGCATACAGGCAAGGACAAACAATTTTTGAGATCAAAGGGGGCGGGGAAGTTTGGTGACCGTGGATCTATGCACTTGGGCCTACGACCCGTTACAAGTGGATTATCTATCTTTTTGGGGAGGCCCGTACCTCCCCTTTTGTACCTCATGTGGTGGGAGCCGCTTGATAATCGTGACATCGCGGTTTTATGTACGGAAAGATTCACACGTCTGATACACGCACCTTCGAGGGAGGTTTATTCATTGTACATACATAAACAAAAAAATAGAGTGTAAGTTATGCGCGAAAGTAGAACGCAAGACATCAATGTAATCATATTACAAAGAGTTACGTAATCACGAATCACAACGAACACATATTGCGTACTGTTCAGAAAACGGATTATAACTTTGGCTATGATTGTTCGATTTAATCGAAATTTCAACCAAAAGATCCGAAACTTAATGACGAGTATGCATGTAAAATTTTATGAAAATCTAACGGTGCAATATCTCAAGATGAAGGAACAAATGTCGCTGTCCAGAAAAGCAGAACAGTTTGCGCAGACGGTGTTGTTCCTATCATATGTTGGTCCTCGAATGTCTGATCGGAGTGGAAAAGACGTCAAAGAAAGAAAAACTAGGAAGAATGTGTGCGAAAAATTCCACACGGATCCAACGGTTGGATCGTAAGATTTATTGGTGCAAAAGTCATACTATTCTCTAGACTCGATCTGACTCCGGCCGGATAAAGTTCCAGAAACAAAAATAGAAAACTTGCTATCTACGAAACAGGAAAATGTGTATGATATGTCAAAATCACCAGGATAAAATGAAGAACACATCTACAAAATTCGCAACGATCCAATGGTGGGATCTGCCGTTATTGAATAAAGAATATGATAGCAACACTCAGGAAATCTTACGAAGTATACATTCTGTTCGTAATATTGTTTCATATTATGCTAGAATCTTCAACGGTTGATATTCATATGTATAGAACTTTATTAAAGTCTAGTTTAACTTAGAAAAATTTGAACAAGATCCAACGGTGAGATCTCTCGAGACTTCCCCTGAAGCGATAATCCAACAGGTTGTCCTGTTGTGGCCAGCGAAAGTGACGGCCGTCTCGGGGGAAATAACTCGATCTTCGATCAACCAAAAATTAAATAAAAATATATATCAAAGACCATCACTTATTATAGATCATTTGATCTTTTCATGTCGAGGTTCGAAAACGTCCGTAACCCCTTCGAAAAAATCAACATTTGGAAGCATTGCCGCAGAAAACAATTGAAATAGAAGGTCGGGAGATGTCCCGACACTTTCGTGCCACAAATGAATGCAACATCGACCCCCAAAGCTATCGTGAAAGCTTTGAGGTCTAAGAGACGTACGAAAATGTGTTGGGGAGGAGTTTATGTGATTACGACCTTTTTTTCGTCGTGATCTAATACCGGAGGAGGGTGGCACGCCGGTTGTCCCTTGTCTGTAAGTTCGACTATTACGACCTTGTTCGAAGGCTCGTTCCTCACCCCATGGTATGTATGGTAGGCCAAAAAAAAAGAAAGGGAACAACAAAGTTAGCATATCGAACATGGTAGGAGCATGCTGGAGTTAGCAAAGTGAGAGGAAGTCTCACCGAGGGGGTTACCTCACTCGGTGAGATCTAATCAAGAAAATTGTCCATAATAAACAAGACCCCGTGAAATACGGGGGGTAAAATATGTGTGGTCATAACACTCATGCATGTCATGATTTATTTGATGAAGCTTATTTGGATAACTTCGGAGCGAGAACAGGGAAGGACTTCTGATTTTTATCTGGACTCGCTCTTACTTCTGAAACCTGTCACGGTTGGATTTTAGAATTCCCTTGACTTAGATGCTCATGTACCAGTCGAAGGAGTCTTTGTGTGGGTTGTAATGTGACTTTGGCATTAGGTCTTTGGATAGAGAATATGAATTTGTCATTTTGAAGGATCGAGTCTAAGGACCTCATCGGAAGCTGTTGTACCATAGAGGTTCCACCGTCCAAGCGAATTCTCCATATACCAGACAGTAGACCCGTTAAGACATGTCGCTGGGGACTGATGGACGATCAACTAGAACTTTGGACATCTGCTTTAGGGACTGTCTTCTCCTCGTTTTGTCCGGGAGATAGCATCTTTGCTTTTGCGACCGTTCATGTCGGCCTTGGTGCTTTAATTTGCTCTTTTGTTTTCTTTTTCTTGCCCTCTGCTCTTGATAACTTTGGTTATTACGCTGATTTTGCTTTTTCTTTGTTGAATCGTAAGGGATTTGCGCTGCTTTCTTTCTTTCTCTCCGCCTTGTTGGAGATGCTTTAGACTCCTTGGGGATTTATATTTCTTGATGGTTATGAGGATTTGCCCCATTTTCTTTTCTGTTGATCTTTTAGAGCTGCTTTGGAGTCTTTGAGGATTTGTACGTCTTGCAGAATTGTTGGAGGTTTGCATCCCAGGGTACAAGTCAATTGGTAAGCACGTCTGTTGATGGTACCTCTTCGCTTGAACCTTGAGGAAGTGTCGCCTCTGTGGTCCGTCGCTTCCGGTTTCTAACTACAGGATCTCCGTTAACCTCGATGTAAGGCGATCCTTAGACTCTGTGGGACTAGTGTGTGTAGAAACTTCGACTTTGGTTCGAAAGGGCTAGCAGTGGTCATGTCCGTGTTTGGGATAGAAAATAAATGCTCGATCTCATCCTGGTCTGAGCATCTTTCGTCAAAGGATTCTTTGTCTGCCCAGACGTAGGCATGTGAACTCTCATGGTGTTTGCACTCATCTCTTTGGGTAAGTGTTTCGGAATGGGCTTGCCTTCTCCATTCTAGCTCAGAAGCATTCTTATTGTAAAAAAATCTTTTAAAATTGTATGCAAAAGGGCACACAAATGCTTAAGAAGTGAATAGGTTTAGGTACGCAAACCTCTTTGGAGACGTCGTACTAAGGTGGTGCTATTGTGCAAGCTTCGCGAAGAAAGTGTTTGCATTTTCATGCCCCAGTCATGGTCCTTGAGATTAGACTCGGAACGGCTTCCACCCGACCACTCACGTCGTTGCCTAAGAGTTTATACCGTGCTTTGTGGAGTCCATGTGCCTACACAGTTGACAATGGACGGAGGTGAAGTTAGCTCATGTACTTCGACTCTCGCTTGGAGAGATTATGATAAAGTTGGGTATTCGCTGGGGATATGAGATGAATATGCCCATCTTGATGGTGTCGTTCTAGAAGAATATGCTTGTATATTCTACTCTTGTTAAGGAATGCGGTGTTTGCAACCGACTCCATATGGGGAAATGGAGATATGACTCCGTATGGGGAATGATAAGAAATTTATTAGAGAGTAGTGTAGATGACACTCCCTTTCGATATGATCATCCTTGGTGACAACAAAGGCAATCTCGAAGCTTTGGTTCGAAATCTTCCACCCGACCGCCCGCGCCTTTGTTCGTAATGCAGGATGTTCATGTACTTACACTTGCCAAAGGGTGGACATACAAGTGAGCTCTTGTAACTTCTTTCATAGAGAAAGTGCTAGAATTGAATTAATGCAATCATCCTTAGTGATAAACAAAGGCAACCTCGAATTTTGATTCAAAATTTCCACCCAACCGCCCACGCCTTTGCTCGTAATGCAAGGATGTTCATGTATCTGCACTCGCCAAAGGGCGGACAACAAGTGAGCTCATGTAACCTGTTTCTTTTAAAGTAAGAATGAAGTTTGCTCATGTAACTTCATTTATATGAAAAGCGAAGTAGAGCTTTGATACTTCCCTTATTGTGTTTCGTCATTGCATCTTTGTCCGTAGGAATCAAAGGATTGACGAAATCGTTACTCTTGCCTGATGTCTGTTGTATAAAGATGCTCATGTACCTATCAAACAGATGGCGAGAAACAAGTAAGTTCATGTGACTTGTTTCTGTTAAAGTAAGAATAAAGTTTGCTCATGTAACTTCTTATGTAAGAAAAGTGAAGTAGAGTTTTGGTACTTCCCTTTTGTATGGTTTCGTCATTGCGTCTTCGTCCAATGGAATCGAAGGTTTGACAAAGTGGCTACTCTGGTTTTGTATCCGTTGTATAAGGTTGCTCATGTACCTATCAAACAAATGATAAGAAAACAAGTGTCTTCGTGCAACTTGATTCTTTTAGAGTAGAAATGAAATTTGCTAATGTAATTTCATTTATAAGAAGGTGAAGTAGTGTAGGATTTTGGTACTTCCCTTTTGTAAGGTTTCGTCATTGCGTCTTTGTCCGATGGAATCGAATGTTTGACGAAGTTGCGACAAGACTTTGGCTTGAAGTTTTGCCACCCTGCCACCCTCGCCTTTGTCATAGGAGTTGTGTACCATTCGTGTGAAGAGCTCTTGTACCTGCCCACGAGACAAAGGACATAGGCGAAATGAGCTCATGTAATTTCACTTAGTTTGGATGAAGAGAGTAATATTTGTATGATTCTCCATTTTCATGTATATTGTCAGTGTTCTTCGCCCCAGTTGATTTCTTGGGGATATAAAGAAGTTTGCTGATGAATGTTGTTTCGAAGTTCTGGTTTGAAGCTTTATTGTTTGTCTTCATTGTCTGCCTAGGGCGCTCATGTACCCCTTTCATGTAATTTGTTGTCTTGTTGACGACATGTTGCTTTGAAGCTTTGATTCGAAAGTTGTCTTGATTGTCATAACGTGACGTTGTTGTACCTACATGTAACAAGGACAAAAATAAGTAGGCCTATGTGATTTGTTTTTTACTGAGAATTATTGACCAAGGAATGTATACTCCCTTCATGTATGTCGTTGTTTTGACAACGAAGGCCATTTTGTCAACTGAGAGTTATCCAAGATTGCTCAGTCTCGTCCCAGGATAGCTTGGAGATTTGCCCCAGGACCGCTCGGAGATATGTCCATGATCACTCGAAGATTTTCCCTAGGATCGGTTGGGGATTTGCCCTATGATCGCTTGGAGATTTACCCCAGGATCGGTCGGGGATTTGCCCTATGATCGTCGGAATTTGCCCCGGATTGTTCTCGTGTTGTCGTCGTTGTTTTGTCAACGAAGGCTGTTTCGAAACTTTGGCTCGAAACGTTTCCACCCTACCACCCTCGCCTTCGTCGTCTGCATAGGATGTTCATGTACCTATGAGACAAGCCGAAGGGCAAAACAAGTAAGCTCATGTAACCCGTTCTGCAGAGAAAGTATTAGTTGAGGAACGAATACTCCCTTTCATGTAGATCGTCATTTTGTTGACAACGAAGGGTATTTTGAAGCTTTGGCTCAAAACTGTTTCCAGGCTTTGGCTCGAAACTTTACCACCCTGCCACCCACGCCTTCGTCAACATGCGACAAGGGCTAAAATAAGTGAGCTCATGTACCTTATTTTCACAAATAGGGAGGTATTAATCAAAGAACGAATACTCCCTTTCATGTGATTGTAACGTCGAAGAACGCCTACATCGATTGCTTATGATAGTTCTCTCCGTTAAGATGATTGATTTTCGGTTAAATGTCGTGAATGTGCAAAGTTGATAGAGCCATGCGGTGGGCTTGGGTGGGGACTGGTCAGTCATGTAATGGGCCGACGTGCTTGTTTTTCGTCAATGAGTGATGTAGTGACTGACCTTCTCCTCTTTTCTTTGGTGAGAGTCGGTGGTTGACTACTGTTGGGATGACCGCTTGGGTTCTGTAGGGAATTCAAAGGGAATTGCCCCAGTCGAAGTATGTGTCGTCGTTTGGTAGACATCATGTTCTTTGGTATTGGTAAGCTGTTGTGTGAGCCCCAGACGAGTCATCTTGTACCTGCGAGGTAAAATGGATGCCTTGGTGTTAGCAGTTTGAATATCGGTAAGTTCATCATGTATGTTTTGAACTGTTAGAAGGCGAATAGAGCGAATGGGAGTTTCTAATGCCAGTTGAGCTATGTGTTCGCCGTCGCTTGAAGAATCCGGTCCATGTTCATATTTTTGTCGTTGGGATGCTATTGATCCGATATTCGTCAAGTTCTTGTTGGTCGGAAAAACGATGAGGTTGAAGTAAGTGTTTCGTATTTAGGGGTTGATTGCTCGCAGCTGTCCTGATCTCGCGATGCCGTTGTGAATGATGGGGTTTGCCCCTTGTGCTGGATTGTGTTGTTGAGTTGTAAGCTGGGGAATTGCCCGTATTTGGAATGATGTTTCTATTGGTGCCGAAGTTGTGGTGATTGATGATTAGGGGCGTGATGTTCCCGGCGTATCTGATCTGAGCATGTCTGTAGATATGGGCTCGCCATTAGCTCCGATGTTGACTGATGTTGGCTGGTGAGATGTAACCTCCTTGGTGTGTTCACGTTGTTGTAGATTCGACTTTGAACTTTGGTAGCCGTTGGGTGATCTTTGGTGTTCGTGTTTGGCTTTGTACTTTGGTAGCTGTTGATAACACTTTGGGCCCTTGTCGTTGGACACACAGCTTTGGACCTTGGTAGCCGTAATAGAAACTTTGGTCTTCAGATGTTAGATGTTCGACTTAGGGCCTTGGTAATCGTCGATGAATACTTGGCATTCCTGTGCTTGTAGATTTGTAATGTCACGCCCTTTCCCTACTCCCGTTCGAGGAGTCATGTTGGAGAATTAAACCTCGAAATGAAAGTAGAGAGAATGTTTGGATTAGTATCGTGCAACAGTGTAATCGATGCATGATAAATTTGTAATGATATTTAATCGCACTCGTATATAAAGAAAAGTATGCATTCTTGTGCTTGTATTTAATCGCACTCGTAATGATGCAATGGAGTAGTTACTGTGAATGACATGATAATGTAACTACTGCAATCAAACAGACACTCATGTGATCATGCGAATGGATTAATGCAGTAAGCAGTAAAATAGGTAAGGATAGGAGAAATAAAGGTTCTTGAAGCCCATTGTAAAAAGTACCCAACTGCAAAACGAGCAACGTTAGTTTACAGTTTATTGCAGACTAGCGTACCTGGTACCTGTCCCTGTACATGTAGCAGTCACTCAGTAACATAAAAATGCACGTGCGGCGTCTGGTACCTATAGTGAGCAATCAATGCTAGACTCAGATGAAGGCTTCTAAACCTCCCTCGGACTAAGAGAGGCGAGGCCCCGGCCAAAAATCATACCGCAAATAGCAGTAGGCTGGGCCTCTCGGTGACCCCCCTAAAAATCCTAGTCCCGGGTTCGGGCACTCCTAGACATGCCTAGTAAGCGGTAAACAAACACAACCATGAGGGCAGACAAAGGGCACCGAGCCAAGCAGTGACATGCGCAAACAAGAACTCTTCTCCGCATGTGGATTAAAAATGTGAGAGCGTTAGAAAGGAATCCACATGCCGAGTCCCCAGTGGAGTCGCCATCCGGGATGTACGCGCACCTTCCGGCCTAACACGCGCGTGGCGGTTCGAACGACCTGAGGATCCGGGTCCGCTCCCCAAGGCCCAACCAGTCGACGTCACGACTCGAGCGTCGGACGCTGTGGAAGGGAATTGGGTGATCCCTCCCTGGGTTCCAAACTGGGCCTGCTCGGGCCCTCGCCGACCGTCTCTGTTTTCCTAAGAGGCGGCGGGCGAAAGGCGGAGCATGATCCGAAGAAGGAACTTTCAGGAGAAATCGGGAGCGGCTTGTGTTGTCCGTTCCTCATCCAAAATGGCTCCATAAAAAGGTTCTTGTTGTTTAACCTAGGTAAACTATACGGAGTCGCCACCGACTTTATTTATAAAAGCTGTTTAAGTCGGAAAAAACAATTTGTTCGGGGATTACTAGTTACTATCTCTTACATTCTAACATGCAGAAAAAGGGAGGTGGTGTTTGTTCCAAAGGATTTGATTTTGTTTAATGGGCATTGGACCCGATCCGGGCATGACTCCGGACTCATGTCAATATTTTACGGGCGTTGGACTCGATTCAGGCTTTGGACCCGAACTTATGTTTGTTGATAGCAAACAACATGCGACAATAAACCTATGAGCCTAAGGCATGCAGGCAAGCACAAACAATTTTTGAGATCAAAGGGGGCGGGGAAGGATGGTGACCGTGGACCTATGCACTTGGGCCCACAGCCCGTTACAAGTGGATTATCTTTCTTTTCGGGGAGGCCCGCACCTCCCCTTTTGTACCTCATGTGGTTGGAGCCGCTTGATGATCTTGACATCGCGGTTTTATGTACGGAATGATTCACACGTCCGATACACGCACCTTCGAGAGAGGTTCGGCTGGACCTTTGAAACTTGCGCGTTCATTGTACATGCATAAACAAAAAAATAGAGTGTAAGTTATGCGAGAAAGTAGAGCGCAAGACATCACATGTAATCATATTACAAAGAGTTACGTAATCACGAATCACAACGAACACATATTGCGTACTGTTCAGAAAACGGATTATACCTTTAGCTAGGAGTGTCCAACCAAAAGATCGAAAACTTAATGACGAGTATGTATGTAAAATTTTATGAAAATCTAACGGTGAAATATCTCAAGATCAAGGAACAAATGTGGCTGTCTAGAAAAGCAGAACAGTTTGCATAGACGGTGGTGTTCCAATCATATCTTGGTCCTCGAATGTCTGATTGGAGTGGAAAAGACTTCAAATAAAGATAAAATATGAAGAATGTGTGCAAAAAAAATCACATGGATCCAACGGTTGGATCGTAAGATATACAGGTGCAAAAGTTAAACTGTTCTGTAGACTCGATCTGACCCGGTCGGGTAAAGTTCCAAAAAGAAAAATAGAAAACTTGACATCTACAGAACAGGAAAATGTGTATGATATGTAAAAATTACCAGGATAAAATGAAGAACACATCTACAAAATTTGGCAACGATCCAATGGTGGGATATGTCGTTATTGAATAAAGAATATGATAGCAACACTCAGGAAATCTTACGGAGTACACAGTCTGTTCGTAAGATTATTTCATATTATACTAGAATCTTCAACGGTTGATATTTATATGTATAGAACCTTTTTAAAGTCTAGTTTAACTTAGAAAAATTTGAACAAGATCAAACGGTGAGATCTCTCGAGACTTCTCCGGAAGCGATAATCCAATAGGTTGTCCTGCTGCGGCCATTGAAAGTGACGGCCGTCTCGGGGGAAATAACTCGATCTTCGATCAACCAAAAATTAAATAAAAAAATATATCAAAGACCATCACTTATTGTAGATCATTTGACCTTTTGAGGTCGAGGTTCGAAAACGTCCGTAACCCCTTCGAAAAAATCAGCCTTTGGAAGTATTGCCGCAGAAAACAATTGAAATAGAAGGTCGGGAGATGTCCCGACACTTTCGTGCCACAAATGAATGCAACATCGACCCCCAAAGCTATCGTGAAAGCTTTGAGGTCTAAGAGACATACGAAATTGTGTTAGGGAGGAGTTTATGTGATTACGACCTTTTTTTCGTCGTGATCTAATACCGGAGGAGGGTGGCGCGCCGGTTGTCCCTGGTCTGTAACTTCGGCTATTACGACCTTGTTCGCAGGCTCGTTCCTCACCCCATGGTGTGTATGGTAGGCCAAAAAAAAGAAAAGGAACAACAGGGTTAGCATATCGAACATGGTAGAAGCATGCTGGAGTTAGCAAAGTGAGAGGAAGTCTCACCGAGGGGGTTACCTCACCCCGGGGTGGCCCGAGGAGGATGAACGACGCCGGGATGGTGTCGGCTTGCAGGCTGGTCGGGAGGCTTTGGCGCCTCGGCACTGGAGAGGGGGAGTCCTTGGCTCCGGTTTCTGTGTGTACGTCAGGAGTTGGCTTCCGGTTGTATATGTCGGAAGGAGGAGTTGGCCTCCGATTCCTCAGAGGGGAGGATGAACGTCTGGGAGAATTCTCTTAAAGGCTATCGTTTTATTGGATATTGTCTGATAATATGATAATTCTCTGAAAAGGGTAAGGGGAGGCTTTGGCTCAGAGCATTTCAGAGATCCTCCGATGGATCTCTGATTTTTTTTTGTTTTATGTCTTATTGTGTGAAAAAGAAGGGGATTGTGTCTAGGTTCATCGAGACAAAGAAAGTAAGAGATATTATTTAATGGGAAACGAGATATTTTTTTTTTGGAGTGATTATAGCCTGTGAAAGTGAGAAATTAGATGAAGAAAAAAAACTCCCCCAAAATCTCGGATTGAATGAAATTTTTTTTATATTTTATATTACTATTATCTAAAATTTGGGGTATTACACCCACTCTCAAATCCAAAAGAGCGACGAATCCTATATGGACCCGACATATTCTCTCCACGCTTTGTCACACTCCCAACAATCGTATTATTCACAATCCGATTAAAAACTGCTTTTAACGACGTCAAAGTGCACAGACTCCACGCATAGAATAAATGAAGGTCTCAAGTCAAATGATCAGTTACTCTCGTCCATAAAGAGGATTGACCAATGATGTTCAGTATGTGGAATCCTCTTAAACCGGTCGTGTCCAGTATCCTTAATCTCAGGGTACCCCGAAGTCTAACTTTATATATACTATCCATCGGTCTAGCTTGACCTCAGTAATACTCAGCAATGATCTAGATGTTCATGTCCCTTCTACACATCTATCAGATCACGGATTATTTCATATTAATATACTCATTAATTTCTTCGACTTTGTCATTAATAATTTTACGTGCAGAAAAGTAAAACAATCAATGATAAATGCTCGCCTTTGTTAATTATTTATGCACAAATATAATATAGTGTCTTGGCACATAATTGCACACTCAAGCAAAAGTATGATTAATTCTAAACAAATTGAGTAATCAAATTCCAGTCCCTTGTTGGATCTTGGATTTGGTAACCAGATTTAGGGATCTACATTTACATTGAAGGATGAAATCTTTACTTGAAAGACTATTTAACTTTTAATTTCCATAAATGGTAGTTGCATAATTTAGCCAAAAAAAGAAAGAGTTTAGCTTTTTGCCTAATATTAATTAAATAACCAAAAATGGACAACAGGTGAATTACGTGAATATACGAGTGTATTACTTATATATACATATATGAATCAAGCACCAAAGATACCAAACTCTTACAAAGAAAGTCTCAATACAGAAGAGTTACTTCCGTCAACATGGCCGTCAAGACATCGATGCTAGTGTCGACACTGTTGATGATTTGGTTCTTGGCAGCGATGCTGTCGATGGACGTGGCCTTTGCGGGAGAATGCGAGAATAAGTGTTGGTCAAGATGTGTAGATAACCGAGGAAAACTCAACGATCGCTGCTACAGTAGATGCGTACTAAACAACTGCAGGCGGCCAAACCTTGATCTCGATTCTTCTGTCCAACCCCCCAGTTTCGATCGAAGAATCACTGCGAAAGGGAATGCATTTCCTCAAAATCCTTGAACTTCTCCGGTACGTCTCGAATGACCCCCCGAAAGAAAATTACAAACGATTTCTTCTCGATTTTCGCTGGATGGTTTTAAATTCTTTTCCGGCTCTTCTATTGCAGATGCCGTGAAGACCTGGGGCAGCATTACCTCCTGCGTGACTGATTGCGGTACAAAACGTCTCAGGAACTAGTGAATTGTTTCGATGTTTGGAAATAAAACTTTTATCGATGTTTGGTAATCATACCATCTCGTTGAGCCCCCCTTACTGCAATAAAAGTGTTGTCGTTTGAAAGAAAATTAAGTATATTGGTAAAAGGAAAAAGAGAAAAGAAATTAAACAGAGTGAAGGAGGCACAAGTTATTTCAATGAAATACACATAGGCCATACGTCTTATTGCGTTATTCCTCGATTTCGACACGAGGGAGGAGTCGCAGTAGGAGCCAGTATTCTCCTTTGCGTTTCTCCGAGCATCTCTCCTCTGACAAACTAAAAGCAACCCGTAACATAAGCAAACATCAAGCATCTGTTGTTTTGGATCACAATTTGGGGAATTCCAGTGGTTTGAAGTTACTTGACCCGCTGCACCTTCGTTTCCTTCCATGGCGTCGCTTTGTATAAATGCACAAGCCTGCAGAGATCGTGCAATGGTGATCATTACAATCCATTTCACGGCCAGCGTGGCTACAAATGTTCACGTCATTTTTTATTTAGGGACGTGTGAGCGGAGTAATTGAGTCATATAAACATCGATCGTAATCTAATTGGCCCTTCGATCGAATCTGTATCATATGTACGAGATAAGGTCTGCTACTCACGTGTAACCCCGATCCCTCCATTACTTGAGTTGGGCAAGGACGGAAGGGTTTTTCGGGCTTGCCAAGGATGCACCAATAGAGGGTATTGGGTTCAGGTGTTGTACTTTTCTTCGTGGTCCACTGAGAGAGCTTTGACCCCTCAAATGAGCCGACCCAGAGGTAAAGGTATTTTCAATATATGCTTATACTCCTCATATGTCACTGTTTGTTTGAATTTCGACTTTGCTTTTATAAGGAAAAACACGTTTCAAACAGCGACATTGAAAAAAAAAATTGTTTAAAGTTATTGCCTTTGCTTTGGTGATTCATGTAGTACCAAGAACTAATATCGATGACGGGTATACTTTTTGTGATGGAGAGAATTCCGAAGATTTTGCTCGCGACATCTAGGTATCCTGGGGTGTGTCTTACACAGTTTGCAAAGGGAAGTAATTGTCATATGTACAATAACTCACTTTCGAAAGCACAATATAGATTCTATAGATAACAATTTCCTTATTGAGAATATATCATGCGCGGGTTAAGGATGTTTATCCTAAACGACTTAGTGCTAATTCTTATTGAATTAATTCATGAACTAAGGCTACGTTCGTTCATAGGAAGTGACATATTTGCCTAATTCACTTCCTTAGTTATTTGAAAAGATACGGGAGGCATATTTTCATAACTTGAGAAATCCTTTGATTAGAAAATTGGTCATGATCTGATTAGGTTGTAATCTCCCTTAGGGCTGTTAATGAGCCGGGCCTGGCTCAGATACCCCCTACCCGAGTTCGGCCCGAATAAAATTTTATCAGGCTCGAGTCTGAGCCCGAGCCTGATCGGGCTTTATTTAGTCAAACTCGGGCTTGAGACCTTTTAAAAATTTTCAGACCGAGCCCAAGTCTGAGCTCGGCCTGAGCTCGAACATTTCCAAATTTTTTTTAAAAGTTTAGTCACTCTTAAGTCTTAATATTGAACAAATAATAAAAAATCATAATTTCCAGAAATATTCCTCGCCCCGGCGATGTCCCGACAAATCCAAATTGAAACAAACAAATTCCAGCAACGTGGCCGAGGGGGAAGGGGCAGACTCGTCGACCGACTTACAAATTCCAACAGCATAAGAAACAAACATGCACAAAAGAATTAAAATTGAGATTTATCGCTACCGCTGCTTCCTTTAGGATCAACAACAGGCCTTGACTTATTATCCACTCACTTTCCACCGCCGGAATCTAAATCGGAGGAGGGACTCGGCGCGGAGAAATGACCCTAAAATCAGCCCACACGGATGAAATAATCAATCGAATAAGCAATTAAGAATCACCCACAAGGGAAAAAGAACAACGAATACCTGGGCAATGTTATGCCAGCGACCGGCGTAAGAAACCCGCTGGTGGTCAGAAGGGAATATCTTGAGGGAATTCCCGTTAAATCACGTCCAGCTCAAGACATGTGGCAAACCCAGAGAGGTCGACCAAAGCACGATCTGGGAGGATCACATCCCTATATAGGGATTCAATCGTGTGCACGATCCGGGAGGATTATCCTTAGCTGAATAATCGTAACCGCAAGATTCTGAGAACATAAAAGATAAGGAAAAGATACAATCAACTCAACACAAATCCAAATTTTGTCTAAGTTGGTCAACAACATTTGCTCTCTTATCCAGCTTCCTGAACTCCAGCATTCTGAAACCACTTTCACGTCACTACATCCGATCACCGTCCGCCGTAGCCGCCATTCGTTTGGAGCACCCCGTTCCATCAAAGGGATCTGCTGTAGCCGCCGTTCGTCAGCCATCGTTCGTTTGGAGCACCTCGCCATTGTTTTCAAGTCTCTGTTTGTTGTATTTCAATTCGCATTATATCCGTAAGTATTGCCAGTAATTCAATATTGTTTAATTGTTTTCCTTTTCAATTTACATTCGGCGACGATAATTTCTCTGTAAAATTCGATACGTATTGCGGGAAGCACAATTCCACGTCAACACATTTCTAATCCTCCTGGCAAATGTCGGAACTCGCGGGATCATACGGAGCCTTTGTTTTGGATGTTTATGCTAACCATAGTGTTAGCTGGATATGAAGATGAAAACCTTACAATGTTTGATCTGTTAGGAGGGGAGGGAGGCACTTCAACCACTTCTTTCTTTCGTGCCGGCCAGACCTGGAAAGATCTCCGCATGAAGTTCCTCCGCAAGTGGACAATAGTCCGATCCATACATTTTTGTCACAATTTGCGCCCACCATTAATTGTCTCTGTTGGCACGGTTTTGATGATGAACCGGACCCTCTGTACTACAGAAGGTCGAACATTCTATTCTACAGAAGCTTCTCTTGTTAAGGACTTCTTGTAAGAATTATTTTTGTAATTAAATGATTAGTTATCAATTATTTAATTACGAAATATGCATAATTTGATTAAGATATTTATCTGATCAAATTACCACGATTTGGTTTCCAAGTAATCATATTGGAGATATTATTTCTTATAGAAGGAAATGTATCTTCTATATATGGAAATGTTCTATTAGTTGGTCCGCAGGCTTCTATAAGCTTATTCGAACACTATACAACCGTTATTTGGATGCAAATCATCTATCACCTATCCAGATACATTCTCACGTGTGTCTTTATCAGGATGGAATTGATCTTAATTCATTTGAAAACAAATCAACGATTTTTTCCATATGGAGAAGGTTATCGAGCAGAACCTTCTGCGATACCTTCTGTGGTGCACTATTCATAGAAAATATATTATAATCTTATTCTGATTTATTTTCTATCTGCCTGCACGTGTATGATATTATTCCTGTATATTAATTATTTTGTTAACTAATTATTTATTTCCGTGTCTTGCAGATTATATATTTATATTTTCCCTTTACATTTTCTTCTTGGAATTTTTGTATAAATAGCCATGCTCTCCAATTCATTTAGACGACTCTTACAACTTTGAACATTCATTTTTCTTCTCCCATTCTGATCAGAGAGAGCTTGAGCTTTTATTCTTTTATGCTTTCGAGTTAGTCACACGAGGAGCACTACCGGCGGAAGCTGCATCGTTGGTGAAGCCTTTTGGAAGAGTGACTCGGGGGCTCGAAGGACTCGACTGGAAGCTGCATGATACGTTGGCAGGAGGCACGGCTGGAGGTCGTGTGATCAACGTGCGGCGGGTCGGAGAGAAGGGCTGAACCTCGGGAGCACAGAAGGTGAGGGACTAACCAGTTTCTGTCGTGTAGAGCTCTGTGTGCAGGAACCTCAGGACAAGAGGAAGGTTGTCACCTTATGACAGGAGGCACGCTGTCACCTCAGAGCAGGAGGAAGGTTGTTCGACCTTAGGACAGGAGGCACGCTGTCACCTCAGGATAGGAGGAAGGCTGTCACCTCAGGACAGGAGGAAGACTGTCACCCCAGAACAGAGGGCACGCTGTTCAACCTAGGACATAGGTCACGTTGTCCACCCTAAGACAAAGGGAACGTTGTCTGCTTGCGTAGGGTTCGCTACGCACTCGCGTGGGGTACGCCACGAAGTCGTTATCCTTGAGGGATCGCGCATTTGCTACTTTGTTAGTCACGTTAAAGCATGCAACCTCCTGTAGTGCAGAATCTTCGGATCTGTACAACTCTCTGTAGTACAGAACCCTACGGGTCTGTGCATACATTTTCATTGTCACTTTTGCTACAGAACCTTACGGTCTGTTCAGTAGAAGGTCGACAACTCTTAGTACAGAATCTTTCAGATCTGTGCTTTACAATTAAGTCATTTCCTATACAGAACCTTCTGTTGTGGATTGACATTCTTGGTACAGAATCTTACGGTCTGTGCTATACCTTCTGTGATACAGAATCCTCGGATCTGTTCTATAGAAGGTTGACGCTTCTAGTACAGAATCTCTTGATCTATGCTACAGAAGGTTAACATATTCAATACAGAACCTTCTGGTCTGTATTGTGCCTTACCTTCTTCGACACAGAACCTTCTGGTCTGTATTGAGCCTAAGTTACTATAGTACAGAACCTTCGGGTTTGTGCTTCGTAACAAGCCTCTATGGTACAGAACCTTTTGGTCTGTGCTCTGCCACTCAAGCCTCTATTGTACAGAACCTTCGGGACTGTTCTTAGTTGCTATCATTTGTGTAATTTGTACTGAGATACATTTGAGTGGAAACCATCCAAATATATGGGTGAAGAGTGGACGTAAGCAATTTGCTGAACCACTATGAAAATCCTTGTGTCCATCAAACAAATTGCGAGCACATTCGAACGTTCTGTTTTACAGAAACTTACAAGCTGTGTTTAACAGAAGCTTTCTTCCGCTGCGGGGTAAAACGAAAAGGTGTTAAAATCCGAATTTGGTGATTAACACTAATTCACCCGCCCTTAGTGTAACAGTCTCCCGTCCCGTTTTCCTTCTTTTGCATTTTTATTTTTCCGATTAATTTGTTTTTATTTTATTTTATAAAAGGGCAACTTTCTTCGATTAGTTTTTTTAATAAAATAATTTATTGAGGATTTTTCTAACCCCTTAGTGGATTGGTTATATACATGTCAGATGCGGCGTGACATCTTCCGAATCAACCTGTTGGTGTATCCCACTTTGTAGAGTAGAGTAGCCTTCTTTTTAAGTGGACTAAACCTAGAACTTCCACAAACTTTCATCCATGTCAGACATCGACGATTAAGTGCACAACCATGTGTGGATTATATTTCAATGGCTTTCTTCGCACACGATGAAGATGTTGTGTCCATTAAGGCATTGCACTAACCACCACCCAAGAAGCAACGCGACGGGGGACATGAACCTATCCAACGGATGGTCCAACTGGGGAGTTCGACCGTGTTACTTGTCTTGTGAACTTTTTCTTGGACATGTTCTAATCATCATTTAACCTGTCAGACGAGTTCAAAGAGTGCTTAAACCGAGTTAGTGTTTGCTGTTGCTCTCTTCTTTCGTCCGTCTTGTATTTTAAAAAAATGTTTTATTTTTAAATGGATCTGTCGGAATTATTTAATAATGCCAATACCTCATTGTCACCTTTACACATCATGTGTAATAATCCCAAATGGGGGAAAACAATAATTAGTCTATTACAGTGAAGTCAGATGAAGTTACCTTGACCCTTTCAAACAAAGAAAGCAACCAGAGGAGGAATGACCCGTATGCCCCGATTGCTAGAGTACTGTAATATCAATGGAATGGGGTTTGAATAAGAAACATGGCGATAGAGCTGTTCTAGATAGAGGAGGAATGACCCGTATGCCTTGAAAAAGGGCCAAATTTATATCGAGATGGATTATTAGTACTCAAAACAAGTCTCTCTAAAAGGCTGCTGTTTTAGTTAGCATGCATGTATTTGTGTCAAGCCAAAATAAGTTCGAGGTTAAGGACATGTTTTTAGTCTACTCCGAGTCAATGTCATGATTATGGAGTTCCAACTTTTTCCTTTCTTTTTTCCTTCTGGTCTTGTACTTATTTTGGGTCATCAAACTTAAGTTCTCGGGGACGAGAGATACTTGGTCAGAGGCTTTGAGAAAATTTGATTTCATGGGGAGGGGGGGAGGATAAAAAGTTCCCAATAACAAGTACCCACTTGATTATATAATGACTTGAGCGAGAGAGTATAAGGCGAGGGAGACAGTCAATATCCCTCGTAAGACGAGACACATTAAGTTCGTTCTCTAAACTTAGAATTGGGAGTCTCTGCAGGATCGCAGCGAATAACTAAAAGAAGGAATCGGTATTAGTGGGTTGGGGGTGTGGAGATGGGTTTGGTGCTTATCAATTTTCAAAACCCAACAAGAACATGTAGACCAAATAATGAGGAATGATCCCCAAAACCACTACTATACAAAAGCAAAGAAAGCAACGACAAATAATAAAGCTTCGGTTTGTTATTGCGAGGGGGAGGGGGGGGGGGGGGGGGGGAGAGGAAAAGAAAGAAGAAAGAAAGGCAAGGTGGAGCCAAACCTAACTCGTGGTTTGTTATAAAGTATTGTTTTGTGAAAGGGGGAAATGGATTGATGGGTCACAACAACACCCCCCCAAAGCAAAAGGGAAGATCAGAACAGACATATTCCCTCCCCGCACGATCGACTTCAGTTCAACGATACCACACCCTTCTGAATATTCCTACTTACACAGTCCCCCTTGATCAATTCGACTTTACATGTTTCCGTAAAGACGCCAGACATAAAACAGTATTTTACGTTAAGCCAAAAGAGGACTTTTAGGTGACTGTCTAAAACCGCAATTTAGTGACTTATAAATCCACTATTCTCAAATTATTATCGTATTGTTCGCGTAGAAAACGGAACACGTCGGAAATATTTGGCAATTGGACTCACAGGGATATGTATGTGGTCGCCAGAAAGATGAATTTCAATGATTAAAATAAATGATTGTTACAAATTCGACGTTTCGTAAGAGAAATCAAAAGCTTATAGCCATAAAAATGAACGGAAAAGCGACGGCGCGGAGGATGAAGATGTTGTAGACTCGCTGCTGACGTCGTAGACTCGCTGCTGACGTCGTAGACTCGCTGCTGACGTCGTACACCCGCTGCTGACGTCGTAGACTTGCTACAGTGCGCTGTAGACTCGTGTACCCGGAAGGTGGAGTCTGATTACTGGATGCTTGATGGACGGATGGTGGCCGAAGGTACCGTCGGATATGGATGCCAAGGTTTCGGTTGAAAACCCTGGTGATGGAAGTGCAGGCGGAGGATGGTTGTCAGGACTACGGTTGCTCGTCCTGACGGTGGTAGTGCTGGCGGGATTGTTGTTGCCTCGGTTACGGTTGCTCGTTGGGACGGTGGAAGTGCTGGCGGAAGGTTGTTGCCTCGGTTACGGTTGCTCGCCGGGACGGTGGAAGTGCTGGCGGAAGGTTGTTCACCGGAGCTACGGTTACTCACTCTGGTGTTGGAGGTGATGACCCAAAATACCCAGGCCGAGGTATCTAATAAATCCTAAAGGTGACGAGCAATACAAAACTTCTCTCCTTTTATACTGAATCTTGCAAGGTTTAACGTACTCTGCACGCCTCACACGTTCTCAGAATGATCCCTTAAATCGTGGCTCGATCTCTACTTCTTTCCTGGGATCTCGGGGTCTGTTTCTTTTAAAGATCTTTTAATAAGATCGTGTGCAGAGTGTATGTCGACGGGCCAAATACTTTAGCTCAAGCCTTTATCTTTCCATGGGCCGTAGACTTAGAATCGCTTTATGGGCTTATCATAGGCCCAAGATATTCTATAGTGTCAACACGTATTTGACCTCGTTTTTTTAAAACTAACCCTACTTGGGTACCGTCCTCGCCAAACGACCCTCACAGAATGTAGATTGTGACAAAATAGGAGTTGGGGGGGGGGGGGGGGGGGAATTGGTCCATGGGCTCTTATGGCTCCTAATGGGGCCACAAGTACCAAGACCAAGTTGAAGATGGGCTTGTCTGGTGCAAATAAAGTTTGGGGGGGGGGGGGGGGGATTCTCATGTCCCACCAAAAACAGGATGATAAGGGGATGGTGGGTGGGGGTTTCTAGGACTAAGCCCCCTCCAAGTGCCTCAAAATCGAAAGAAAGGTGGGTGCGAGAGATAGATCGATACGAATACGATCCGCCTTTCAATATAAGTAATAGACCAAAGAGAAGAAGTGTCGGCCAATTGATTAATAGTCGTTTGCTTTTGTTTTTGTCTTCTTCTCATAATTTTCCTTCCTTTTTCTATAAATTTTAGAGGAGTGGTTTGTCGTGTGATGGCCTCACCCCTCTCGCCCGTGGCCTGTGATTTCACGTGCAGCTTGGGAGACGCCATCAACAAGAGCTCTTTCCCTCCTTAAAAAAAATATATTTTTCTGGAATTGTTTCATTAACAAATCCTAAGGAGAGAACAAACCATTTATTTATGACGTCAATCTCACATTAATTTCACAACAATGTCGTACGATTAGTTCACGTAGTTGCATGGAGGAGGAGGAGGACACGTTTTTTGTGCTTGCCAAAATTCACCAATCTCTCTCTCTTTTCGTAACTTTTTCTCGCAATTATTCGCGTATTTTATGATGGCTGGTCGCTTTTATTATTATTAGTAAAATCAAGGCCATGAAATTTTGGTCGTATCAATCAAAGCACCCTCTCACACTCACCTCCTCGCTTCCAATTCCAGCATCGTTGATGTTGTTGCCAGTTGATGTTCTTCGATGGTTGTCGCTAAATTCTAGAAAGCGGCTAACGGTACGTGCACGTAACGATTTAATAGTAATCAGTAAACTATGTAATCGTTACGTGCACGTACCGTTAGCCGCTTCCCTAAATTCCATACTCTTGTTGAGGTAAAAAAACAAAAATGATTTTTCCATTTCTTTTTTTTTTGTCCTTTGGTTATAGAGGACACATCGCATGTGGGGCGTGGGTTAGTCAAAAAGCCTGCCCGGTGTTTAAGAAAAGAAGGGGGGGGGGGGGGGGGGCTGTCTTCATTGAAGGAGATAGAAACTGTTGTCCAAATGAAGGACAACCATGTGTTGTTGTTGTTGTCCAAATTTTATTTTATTTTTTTAGAGAAAGCAAAAAAAATAAAATAAAAAACAAAATGGAACGTTGTTTTCACCCTACCCACACACACGCACTCACTCACTCTTAAATCTTGATAATCCCAAAACCCAATGATATTATTACTTTCTTTCTGACAATTTTGTTCAATAAAGTAATTAAAAAAGAAAAAGGGGGTGTGAAATCAAGCCCCCCTTAATTGACTTTGTGGTCACTCCTCGTCTCTCCAGACATGTCATCATTATCATTATCAATCAATCGTTTGCTGTGGTGGGTGTGTGGGGATTCCTTTTCTTATATCAATTGATCGATCATCCATCTCCTGTTTCTTTCATGAATTCATTCATTCTCCCCAAGTAAAGTAAACCCCCTTTTGTTATGTTCTACTGGGGATGGTATTAAAAACCCGACAAGGGGAAAATGGCAAAAGGGTTAATCTTTGTTGCCCTTGATACTATCAATCGTGGTCATTCATTTTTCTACCGGAGCCTTGTTCGTTCGATGAAGTCGGGGGTCTGGGAAAAACATTGTGACATTTTTTTCCAAACCCACGCGATTCGTCTCTTTTCTATCCCAGGCGATTAAACCCACGTCTTCTATCAATGATTGATTTGCTTACTACTTTCCTCAGCTAACAGCTTGACTTAATCCCCCACCCACACACACACACAAAGCACGAGGTTAAAAGGGCTATAACATAATATAATCCCTACGTGCATCGTTCAATACTTTGCTCCTCTTTTGGGTGGTAATGTCCGGAAGATGGCCCTGGTCAAAGCAAGTGTTGTGGACACGTCGAGTAGTAAGTATTTGGACCTAACTGACTGTTCGTGAAGTTCAATAAAAATGACACGAGACTCGATTTATCGTGGAGTTCAGCATTTCTTTTATTGTAACGGGCGGGAAGCGGCTAACGGTACGTGCACGTAATCGTTACGTGCTTTACTAAATTTCGACAAAATTTTTAGTAATGTTTATTAAAAATCGACTTTTTTTAGTAAAATGATTAGTAAATTACTAAAAAAAAATTAGTAATCGGTTACTAATTTTTCACTATTTGAATATTCGGAAAGTTACTAAAAAAAATTACTAAACTTTTTATTAACCGATTACTAAAGAAAACGGTCAGTTTAGTAACCGATTACTAAAAAAACGGTGATTTTACTGTTTTTTTTTTGTAATGTTTACTAAAATTTCACTGTTGAACTTCAGTAATCGGTTACTAAACTGAACGTTTTTTTTAGTACTCGGTTACTAAAAAGTTTAGTAATTTTTTTTTTAACTTTCCGAATCGTCAAACAGTGAAAAATTAGTAACAGTTACTAATTTTTTGTAGGAAAATTTGTAATACTAGTAATGATTTTAGTAATGATTTACTAATTTTGTAACCGAAATTAGTAAATTACTGTTTCACATAGTAAAGTCGTTAGTAAATTACTAAATTTTTTAATTTTTTTCATAATCGTTTACTACTTTCTGAACAAAATTCAGTAAACAGTTTAGTAAGTGTTTACTAAATTTTGTTCAAAAAGTAGTAAACGGTTACAAAAAAAAATTTAAAAATTTAGTAATTTTCTAACGACTTTACTATGTTAAACAGTAATTTACTAATTTCGATTCCAAAATTAGTAAATCATTACTAAAATCTCACTGGAAAATTAGTAGTATTACAAATTTTACTACAAAAAAATTTGTAACCGTTACTAATTTTTCACTGTTTGATAATTCGGAAAGTTACTAAAAAATTTTTGAACTTTTTAGTAACCGCTTACTAAAAACAACAGTCTTTTTAGTAACCGATTACTAAGTTGAACAGTGAAATTTTAGTAACGATTACTAAAAAAAACAGTAAAATTACCTTTTTTTAGTAATCGATTACTAAAAAGACCGTTTTTTTTAGTAATCGGTTACTAAAAAGTTTAGTAATTTTTTTAGTAACTTTTCGAATCGTCAAACAGTGAAAAATTAGTAACCGATTACTAATTTTTTTTAGTAATTTACTAAATTTTTTAGTAATCGATTACTAAAAAGACCGTTTTTTTTTTTAGTAATCGGTTAATAAAAGGTTTAGTAATTTTTTTTAGTAACTTTTCGAATCGTCAAAGAGTTAAAAATTAGTAACCGATTACTAATTTTTTTTAGTAATTTACTAATCATTTTAATAAAAAAAGTCGATTTTTAGTAAACATTACTCAAATTAGTCAAAAAGGCTCCTCACTTCTTCCCGGTACACACTCGAGAGAAGGATAAAAACACAATTCCTATTATGAAACATTAATAAATATTATGATGCGTTCGTTTGGCAACGTGTCTGTCTCACCCCACCCCAACACACACACACACACACACGTGATTGCCACCTCATTTATATCTTCATCCACACACTAAAACTAAAATAAAAGCAAGCAGCAGCAGCAGCAATAATCTCATTCGCTCATAATGTTGAACAGGATGTCTTTTTAAATTGCATTTGCCTTTGTTCATTTCTTCTTTATTGCTCCTCCTCCTCCTCCTGCACTAATTATTCCTAAAAATAAAAACAGCATCCCTTCCCTAAATAATGGGTTTTGTATTCGTCTGGCATTGATTGATGGCTGCCGTGCTTGACCAAAATATTGTCTCCCATCTATTCTCTTTATTTATTACTCCCCTCGTTCGTGTAGAGTTGCCCCAGGACGATACAGTCGAGCCTTGCATAGTTGAACGAAATAACGAAAGCATTCATCATAAAATTGATTGCCAAAACTTATGCGACGATTCCGCGGCATAGACCATGGCCGTAGCCTCTTTAGAATAGGGAGTATTGTCCTGCCAACCCGAAGGGCTCCACGAAGTTCGATCATAACTAGAATTGCTTGCCCGCTAACGAGTAGAAAAGCTACATTGTAAACATTGTTTTCGTCTTCTGTTTTTTTTTTTCTTAATGAGGCGGGCGTCAAATATATTGATCTTCACTGTATATGAGTACTGTGGCAAAGGAGAGCAGCACAAGGCCATCATCCATGGAAGATACGGGGAGTGTTCCGGTTGTCCTTCTGATCTGTATCCTCTTCTGCAAGTCTGATCTCATGGCGGATGGAACGAATCAGATTCCCACCTCTGTGAACATTTCATGCAACTGGGAACAGATTCACAACCCTGGCGATGCTGATTGCCAAAGACAGGGTGCTGGAAGAACTTGCCGCTGGCGTGAGCTCCCGAGGTTACGATTATTACCTCCATCGGTACTCATTCTACTCCCATGGTGCTTGCAGCGACTCCCTTGACATTTACGACGGTGATAGCCGCATCAGATGGGCGGTTTACTTGGCGAGAATCACGTGTGAATGGAGCATCGGGGCTCAGTCACAACTCCCGGACTGCAGGGTTCGGTACAAAGTCTTCGAGTTCAAGGAAAAGCCAGGGCGGGTGAGGCGTCTGGCATCCCTGGACGAAATAACATTATACATTTCCAGATTCAGAGCAGACTTTACCTTGTGTTTCTTTTCCCATGCAATTACGGGAAAACAAAGGCAGCCTGTGACTTCCCCCCACCCCCAACCCCTGTCTACTTTGTCTGTTTCATGCAAGAGAAAGAAAAATAAATAAATATATACCCCTCGGAAGCGGCTAACGGTACGTGCACGTAATCGTTACGTATTTTACTAAATTCGACCAACATTTTAGTAATCTTTACTAAAAATCGACTTTTTTTAGTAAAATGATTAGTAAATTACTAAAATATATTAGTAATCGGTTACTAATTTTTCGTTGTTTAACGATTCGGAACGTTACTAAAAAAAATTACTAAAATTTTTAGTAACCGATTATTAAAAAAAACGGCCTTTTTAGTAATCGATTACTAAAAATTTAGTAAATTACTAAAAAAATTAGTAATCGGTTACTAATTTTTCACTGTTTGACGATTTGGAAAGTCACTAAAAAAATTACTAAACTTTTTATTTACCGATTACTAAAAAAGCGGTCTTTTTAGTAATCGATTACTAAAAAAACTGTAATTTTACTGTTTTTTTTAGTAATCGTTACTAAAATTTCATTGTTCAACTTAGTAATTGGTTACTACAATGACCGTTTTTTTAGTAAGCGGTTACTAAAAAGTTCAAAAATTTTTTAGTAACTTTTCGAATCATCAAACAGTGAAACATTGTAACGGTTACTAATTTTTTGTTGTAAAATTTGTAATAGTACTAATTTTCCAGTTAGATTTTAGTAATGATTTACTAATTTTGGAACCGAACTTAGTAAATTACTTTTTAACATAGTAAAGTCGTTAGTAAATTACTAAATTCTAAAATTTTTTTCGTAATCGTTTACTAATTTTTGAACAAAATTCAGTAAACACTTACTAAACTGTTTACTGAATTTTGTTCAGAAAGTAGTAAATGATTACGAAAAAATTTAAAAATTTAGTAATTTACTAAAGACTTTACTATGTGAAACAGTAATTTACTAATTTCGGTTACAAAATTAGTAAATCATTACTAAAATCATTACTAGTATTACAAATTTTCCTACAAAAAATTAGTAACCGTTACTAATTTTTCACTGTTTGACGATTTGGAATGTTAGTAAAAAAAACTACTAAACTTTTTAGTAAACGAGTACTAAAAAAAACGTTTAGTTTAGTAACCGATTACTAAAGTTAACAGTGAAATTTTAGTAACAATTACTAAAAAAACAGTAAAATCACTGTTTTTTAGTAATCGGTTACTAAACTGACCGTTCTTTTTAGTAATCGGTTACTAAGAAGTTTAGTATTTTTTTAGTAACTTTCTGAATATTCAAACAGTGAAAAATTAGTAACCGATTACTAATTTTTTTAGTAATTTACTAATCATTTTACTAAAAAAAGTCGATTTTTAGTAAACATTACTAAAATTTTTATCGAAATTTAGTAAAGCACGTAACGGTTACGTGCACGTACCGTTAGCCGCTTCCATACGGCCTCACATTCTTACAACCTCGAAATCACCGAACAAACTGAACTCCTGTTGCCCAACACCCAGTCCTTTTTAAGAAAAGCTTGTCCGGATATTAAAGAATACATTGGATCCATGAACTCCCTCGCCTTCTGCCGCACATCCTGCTCTCTGCTCCTCGTCGCCGCATCCGCATATGTACAATTAGGTACGAAATGATCTGAGGTGGGGGGAGTTCAATTAGGACGTGGTTTCGCTTGGGGGTTAAGCGATCTCGTGCAGTGTGACGGATGATGATTGTTTTATTGTGTAGAGGGGAGAACGATAACGAGGTGGGAGCAGGGAATGGGTGGGCCTGGGTCGTGGCCACCGTCATGCAGGTGGAAGTGCGGGAGGTGCTCGCCGTGCGTGGCGGTTCACGTGCGACGGAGTACTACCCGGAGGCAGGGCGATGCAAACGCGGGGGGAAGCCCTACATGCCTTGAGCTTTGATCCCCCAGTTATCATAAAGTAACAACCAAAATCATATTGTGAGATTATCCTTCTTCTTTCTCGTTAGGATTTTTTTGTTCTCCCATGTTGTCTATTTTTAATTGGTAAGAACCCAAAAAAAAAGGATGGGGTAAGGGAAGAGTAGAGAGTTGTAGAAGAGTGAGTGTCTGAGGCCTCAAAATGACAGTAGATAAGCATACAGACAGGCAGCTAATCCAAAAAGCTTGTCACGTACTGATCGTATTTATTTTGTTAACCAAGTCAAACGAAACGAAATACGCCATGGTTGTGGCTCATCATCCTTTCTTCATCTACGGGAGGAACTCGGCCTTTTGGATTTCCAAAGGAACCTCCGCACATCCCTCCCGGATCGCAGCCATGTCCCTGTCGTCCCCTCCTAAGTACGCCCTCAGGAACGCCACCACCGCTCCCCCGACGAACCTCCTCATCGGTTCCCTCCTGTCCCCGTTCTTGCAAAAGCAGTACGTTGCCTTCCCCCTCATCCCATCGGTCTCGTCATCCAGCATGTCCATGTGCCCGTATCCCTTTGCCACCAAGTAGCATGCCGGGGCGCGGCACTCCCGGAAGAAGTCCTCGTGGTTCACTCCCCTCGGAGCGCACGGTGGGAACAACAGGTTCATCCTCACCTCCCCTAGCCCTGAACCGATGACCATTGTGGGCATCCCGATATCGAACGATCCCGGGACATAAGTCAGGATGGCCGGCGACGTTCGACACCCCTTGTCCATGCCGTCGACTGGGTCTATCCCTATCAAGGCCGAGAATGGCAACGATTTGGAGGAACATTTCCCGAGGGCCAGGGCAAATGCAGCCTTCCCGCCACGGCTGTGGCCGGATATCACCAGCTTCGACAGGTTTGGTCTAACATTGGGAGGCAGGAGGGGGGGAAGTCCTTCCATGAGCCAGATCGTGAGTTCGGCCGCGGAATTGATCTCCAGGGTGCAGTCGAGGCAAGCAATTGTGTACAACTGTAAGGAAGGGACACGATCAAAGAGGCATTTAAGGAAGACATCGACTAATGTAACGACTGATCAACGATACTAATGTCCAAAAACAATGTCCTAAAGTTCACACCCTCATGTCCACACCACCATCCCCAATTGAACCACAAAGATCCAAGCCCATCGACAACGAGGATAACCAATCAGCCTAAAGCACCATCAGTCAACGACCGATTGGATCGGCCACGGCCGTGCGGACTGACCTGAGGGGCAACGACGACGAAGCCATGGGATGCCACGTGCCGGATGAGCTGGGAGTAGAATCTGTTGTAGAGGAGGTAACCGTGGAGAAAGAGGAGTACCGGGTACTCCCCGGTTTCGCAAGGGGAGGCAATCAGGAGTGGCTTCGGGGGCTCGACCGCCACAGTCAGTAGCCGGGTGTCGTGATCACCCATGTCGAAGACGCAGGTAGTGAAAGCCGGGGACATGGTCGAAGACATGTCACGCGAGTGCTGGGTAGTGTTGGAAAGTACCTAGGATGAGGTGGGGAAGTGATGAGATGCCCTGTCTTGGGGTTCGAGGATGACGTGGGTGTCTTTGTAGCCTCTGCTTTGATGGATGGGGGGGAGATTGATCGCTTCATGGGTACGAAAGAAAGAGGTACGGATGTACGGTTTATTTATAAAAAAAATTACAAAAAACGGTCCGAGTCACGTAAATTACCTCAATACCGTCGATGGGGCGCGTTTTTTAAAAATGCGTCTCGGATCACTCTATTTTTTTTAATTGTTGGAGGGGCGGGTTTTAAGAACCCGCCTATGCCATTTTACACGGAAGGCAGGCCGAAACCCTCATTTTTTTTTAAAGTGTTAGGAAAACCCGCCCTCTTTATTGTTCGAAACGTGCCCCATTGACGGTATTGACGTAATTTTGAAAATTCGAACGGTTTTTAGTAAACTTTTTTAAAAACGAACGATACATTCGGGCAAACCTCAATAAAGAAATCATTGAGGGGTGTATTCATGAAAATAAAACAGGCCCATTTTGCTATGGACAACTAGGAACAATCCTATTACAAACAGCATCTCTCCCTTCTCCTCCACTGCCCACAATTCCATCAAGGCTTTTTAACAGTATTGATCCCAAATGGGCTCCTCACTTCTTCCAAGTACACACTCGAGAGAAGGATCAAAACGGAAGCGGCTAACGATACGTGCACGTAACCGTTACGTGCTTTACTAAATTTCGACAAAAATTTTAGTAATGTTTACTAAAAAGCGACTTTTTTTTAGTAAAATGATTAGTAAATTACTAAAAAAAAAATTAATAATCGGTTACTAATTTTTCACAGTTTGAATATTCGGAAAGTTACTAAAAAAATTACTAAACTTTTTAGTAACCGATTACTAAAAAGAATGGTTAGTTTAGTAACCGATTACTAAAAAGAACGGTGAGTTTAGTAACCGATTACTAAAAAAACGGTGATTTTACTTTTTTTAGTAATGGTTACTAAAATTTCACTGTTGAACTTTAGTAATCGGTTACTAAACTGAACGTTTTTTTTAGTACTCGATTACTAAAAAGTTTAGTAGTTTTTTTAATAACATTCCGAATCGTCAAACAGTGAAAAATTAGTAACGGTTACTAATTTTTTGTAGGAAAATTTGTCATACTAGTAATGATTTACTAATTTTGTAACCGAAATTAGTAAATTACTGTTTAACATAGTAAAGTCGTTAGTAAATTACTAATTTTTTTTTAAATTTTTTTCGTAATCGTTTACTACTTTCTGAACAAAATTCACTAAACAATTTAGTAAGTGTTTACTGAATTTTGTTCACAAAGTAGTAAACGATTACGAAAAAAATTTAAAAAAATTAGTAATTTACTAACGACTTTACTGTGTTAAACAATAATTTACTAATTTCGGTTCCAAAATTAGTAAATCATTACTAAAATCTCATTGGAAAAATAATAGTATTACAAATTTTACTACAAAAAATTAGTAACCGTTACTAATTTTTCACTGTTTGAAGATTCGGAAAGTTACTAAAAAGTTTTTGAGCCTTTTAGTAACCGCTTACTAAAAAAATGGTCATTTTGGTAACCAATTACTAAGTTGAATAGTGAAATTTTAGTAACGATTACTAAAAAAACAGTCAAATTACGTTTTTTTTAGTAATCGATTACTAAAAAGGCCGTCTTTTTTAGTAATCGGTTACTAAAAAGTTTAGTAATTTTTTTAGTAACTTTTCGAATCGTCAAACAGTGAAAAATTAGTAAACAATTATTAATTTTTTTTTAGTAATTTACTAAATGTTTTAGTAATCGATTACTAAAAAGACCGTTTTTTTTAGTAACCGGTTACTAAAAATTTTAGTAATTTTTTTTGTAACTTTCCGAATCGTCAAACAGTGAAAAATTATTAACCAATTAATAATATTTTTTAGTAATTTACTAATCATTTTACTAAAAAAAGTCGATTTTTAGTAAAGATTACTAAAATTTTGGTCGAATTTAGTAAATCACGTACCGTTAGCCGCTTCCGTCACAGGCGCAATTGTTTTTCTCATTTCTTTCTTCTTGTTTTTTGGTTTTCCTCTCTACTTACTTTTAAGTAAAATAAAGTGGGAGTCTTAGTGTTTCCTTTTTTGAAGGCCACCGGAAGGATATGAATATAAAAAGGATTTTGTTGAATATAAATATTATAACAACTAATAAACATATTTAATATAACAAATACATTTTAGGAAACGTGTTGTATATTAAATTAAATTTAAATAATATTTTTTAAAAAATCATGCTGCGGGCAGAGGGAATCCCATAAGACGATTTGATTACGTGATGATGAGAATTATGTCTATAATATTAAATTTTTATGGATATAAATTTTTGTAAGTTGAACCTATCCCTGGGGATGTGTATAGGTTCCGGGTAAAACGGAAACCGTTGGAAACCCAAAACCCGAGTTGTAATAATCTCGTTTTCCCCGAAAGTAAGTTCCGTTTTTTTTTTTAAGCAGTTTCCTTTGGAAAGGCGAGAAGAGAGAGTAAGAAGGAAACAACGAGTGTAATCCCAAAAAAAAAAAAAGAAGAAGAAGAAGAAGTAAAGAGGATGAATCTTTGGTCCGAATACAACGCCTCCATGATGGAGGCCTTCATGACCTCCGACCTCTCCTCCTTCTGGTCCTCCACCACCTCCTCCTCCTCCGCCCTTCCCTCCCAGCCCACCCACCAGCCTCCCTTCCCGGATTTCACCCCGTCCCATCAGCATCAGCCACCGCCCCAGCCCGGGGCTTCCGCTCCCAATCCATTTGACCCAGCCGTCAAAACCTTGAACCAGGAAACCCTACAGCGGAGGCTCCAATCTCTGATCGACTCCGCTGCCCCCATCAATTGGACCTACGCCATCTTCTGGCAGTCCTCCTGCGATCACTCCCTTGGCCCCCTTCTCGGCTGGGGCGACGGCTACCACAGAGGGGATCCGAAATCGGGGAACTCCCCCAAGGCCGGGAAGGGGGTCAGGTCCGCCGCCGAGCAGGAGCACAGGAAGAAGGTCCTCCGCGAGCTCAATTCCTTGATTGGGGGCCCGTCGGACGAGGCTATCGACGATGAGGTCACCGACACCGAGTGGCTCTTCCTTGTATCGATGACGCAGAGCTTCACCCCTGGTTCGGGGCTCCCCGGGCGGGCCTTCGTGGGGTCGGGTGCGGTGTGGCTTTCCGGAGCGGAGAGGCTTGATGAGTGCGGCTGTGACCGGGCGAAGCAGGGTAAGTTGTTCGGGCTCCAGACCATGGTCTGCATCCCGGTCGGGAATGGTGTCGGGGTCGTCGAGCTTGGGTCGACTGAGATGGTTTACCAGAACTCCGAGCTGATGAATAAAGTCCAAATCTTGTTCAGCTTCGGAGGAGAAATTGGCTCAGGCTGCAGTCTGAACGGGGTCGGAAATGATCAGGGGGGTGAGAATGATCCGTCTGCTCTCTGGATCGGCGATCCGACTGCGGGAACTGTCGAAATTAATGATGATTCGGCTCCGGCGGGTGGCAATTTAAGGTCAGGCAAGGGGATTCAGTTTGTGCAATGGCTGCGAAATCATGGTTCGGCAGAGCACGAGGGAGACAAGAATGATGATGAGGAGGACGAGAAGCAGGGGAGGGGCCATCTTTCTCATCGTTCAAAACTTTGAAAATAAAACTTATAGTATGTCATGCTTTTCCTGGTTAGCGTTGACTATTATGCAGTACTAGTATTAATGGCAAAAGTAGAGGGTTCACGCCTCGCCAAAACTAGGGCCTGATAGATACCCAGGGTACGATTGTAGAGAAGGTGGGTTGAAAAATGTGAACTTTAAAATCTTTTAATAAAAAAAATGAGTATTTTACTACAAGTCGTAAGCATCAAACATAGCTCGATGTTCAGTAAGACATTCTAATCTTTCAATTAGTATTATCTAAAATATCTCCTTGAGAAGTTAACAAATTTAAATTTTTCTAAAAGGGTATAACATGGTTTTGCACCAATAATGCCAAAATCATTCAAAATATTTGAGGCATAAAAATATATATATATATATATATATATTCTAGAATTAGATTTTGTAGTTGCATTGTGTTTGTTGGAAAAAAGATATTTTCCTGATAGAATTTTGACTTTTATCACATAAGAAAAGTAATTAATTATTTTATTTTGATTCCACCGTTCTTTCGGATTGGAGAGTTGATAATTAGCCATTTGATAGACATACTAATGACTTTTAATATACTCCATGGAAAAAAAGTTTTATCATTCCAGCTGAAGTTTATTATATTTCGATAATCAAATACAATAATTAAATGGTTATTGTGTTTGATGAATCGAATCAATCAGGATGTTCATAAGAAGAAGATATTGAATTACATGATAATTAGTTCATAATAGTTTATGATTTATAATCATTATTTCATCACAGATTAAACTTAATTTGTACATAGATTTACACGTACATGAGATCTAAAGGGTCGTACGTAATAACACGTAAACATGAACATTGTTCTTACGCATGGTTTATACGCATCATACGTTTTCTAAATGCAATAAAGTTGTACAAACCTAGTTGCATTCGGTAGAAAACCCATCAAGATATACATTCAGACGGGGCGGTCACCGGGGCCAAACAGTGGAAAGGGTCATCTCCATGGCCGTGGAAGATTTGTCCAGGGGAAGCCCGGAGTCTACTTTGCTGACAGGAGGTCTACCGACAGAAAACGCGGGTTGTGAAGGCTCGGGGAGCTTGATCGAATCCCCTCCGAGCATTTGAATCACGAGAGACATGTTCGGTCGATTTACAGGATCTTCTTGGACACATAGTAGGTTGACTTTGATGCACTTGAGGACTTGATCCGTGTCGCATGACTCCTTGATGGAACCGTCGATCAGGTCTGGCGCTCGTCCGCCGTTCCAACGTTTCCATGTCTGTTAAAGGGAAATTACGTCACATGTATACGAGACATTTCATGAGTCGAGGCGTTAACAACGAAGTAGTTGACGAGGATGCCGCTTATGAAAGTGAGGAGGCTTTCGCATGTTCATGGAGGTGGAAGTTACTGTTCTTCCTCCCGTTGACTATCTCGAGCAAGAGCTCCCCGAAGCTGAACACGTCCGATTTCATGGAGAAGAACCCTCCCATTGCATACTCCAGCGCCATGTATCCGCTATGCAACATCGAACAAAGAAAAGATTAAGTTGGAAGACGAACAAATGCTTGGTAATGGTAAGTTCGAAGTTGAAATATGAGGCATACTAAGTTCCAACGAACAAATGCTTAGTTGATGCCGATGATCCTTGCCATTCCGAAACCAGAATTCTTTGGATTCAACTCGTGGTCCAGCAAGATCTTACTAGCCTTAAGGTCCTGGTGGATAATCCGTAAGCAAGAATCCTCGTGCAGGTAGAGGAGGCCACGAGCGATCCTGCCGATGATGCTGAAACGCTTCTGCCAATCGAGCGACCCGCTCATGCTTCTATCTGTCAAATAAGTTCATAAGAATGGTTTCTTCCTTAGCTCGAAAAATGGTCCGCTCCTTATAGCACATACCGAACAGGAAGAAATCTAGGCTCTTGTTAAGCATGTACTCGTATCCCAACATCATCTCATGCTGTTCCAAGCAGAATCCCAACAGACTAACGAGATTCCGATGCTGCAGACAAGGGATCAGAACGACCTCGTCCCTTAACTCCATCTCCATGGTAGTTCCTCTTTGGATCTTGACAGTTTCCTCCCCGAACTTTCCTTTGATTCCATCCTGATTGTTCTGATCATCTACGTTCTTTTCATTGAGAGTTTCCCGGAAGTTGATCTCTTGTAGAACTTATTCGATATACTTAGCATCCATTTCATCTCCCCAGCCAGTCAGTATGATTGTAGCGCCAGTATGGGATGCCCCATAGGAGACAATGTAATCAAATTTTCCGGATGGCTGCCCAAGAGGGCCGACAATAGGATCTCCCACAACATGTCAAGAGTGATCCAGTCGAATGTGATGGTTTGTGAATGATAGAAGCACGTGATCAAATACAAACGGCGGTTACTTGGCAGTTATTTGTATTTTGTCTATAAATAAGGGTAGTTTAGATTGTAACAAACATGGACAATCACTTTGGACCCATATGGGCATTTGGCTGTCTTCTCTCAATTTTCAGTCAGGTGTTGTAATTAGGTTAAATCAATGGCAGTAAGTATTGTGTTCTTTCGTAATGTTGTTTAATTTTACGGTAGCCATAATTCTTTTTTCAATCTCAGTTCATATTGTACGTGTTGATTTCTTTTACGAATACAAATTTATTTTGAAAATTTTAAAAAATTACTCACGTGAAATATTCTAAATAAAAAATGTACCTAAGTACTAAGGTTTGTACCTCACCTTTTTTTTCCTCATTTTGTGGCGGAGTGCGCCCAACGAGCATTACCTTATCAGTTAAGCAAAGTCATTTTTCGATGAGCTATATCACGTGATTCACATGTTACCCGGGATTACGCTAAATACATATAGCTTTTCTTCTTGTTAGGGTATCTTGTTTACGTAAAAAAGTGTTCACGAGACTGAAGCCATTTGACGTGAGTGAACAAGGGTTCGATTGATTTGATTTCATTTATGTTTGCTAGGACTTACTTTTCCCCATTCTCAATCCAAAATTAAATGAACCAGTCACATTTTTAAGTCTTTTGCGGAGTGTTTTCCACGTCGCTTAGAATGAATTGTTGTACAGTAGCCGACGTCAACTGTTATCATTTCTCCTGTTGTACAACAACTAATGACAACTACAGAACTCGAACTGTTAGGTGGAAGCGTTGCATGCTTTATATTTTTAATTTTAACATTTACATGCATCTGTAGTAGATCCTGGCCGGGGGGAGTTCCCTTAGTTGAGAAAGAACTTTTGGATTCGATGCCATCCTCCCCTAACTGATGGTTTTGTATTCCAGCTAAAAATTTATAATAATTTAGAGCATGTGCCTCAGGTTTAAAGAATAGGTCATAATCAACATGAGTTCAGTTCAAGTAATAAGTATTTTGATTTGTTTAAGAACGTATGGAATTCGAAACCTATCGGATGCAAACACCGCTGAATTAGTCTGAGTAAAGTTGCGGATACCGGATGGGCAAGAAAAGAAAAATAGCTCATAAATATAACAACAACAATAACGTGGATGATAAAAAAGAGAAGTAGACCCTCATTATATGGAATATGTGTTACTTGAGTTTCCATAATAGCCATTACGCAATCAAGCATTCATAACAATAATACTTCATAACATTGTTGACCAGAAGTGTTGTTTCTATGATTAAAAAAAAAACAAAGAAAGAAAGAAGCTTTTAATATAATAGAATACTTTTCTTTTATGCAATGAATTCTAAAAATTTTTCATTTTCATATTTTAAAAACAAATAATTTTATATAAGTATTTGGAAGAACAAGTTGTTGCCTCATTTTAAAAAATTTTATTTCCAGCAAAATTACATATTTCTTTTACATATGACCAAAATAATTTTTTGCTATTTATTACTTGGATTCAAAATAAAGTATAATAATTTTAATCGTGAGAAACAAATAAAGTAATAAAAAATTTATTGCTTTCAAAATCAAGAGTACTTGCGTTCTCTTTTTACAATGAGGCTTGGTATTGTAAAATCAACAACAACACACTTATTAATATTATCCAAACACGCCCGAATGTTCACGATTTGCCCCCCTTAACATGAAAAAAGCTGTTAATGTCATCGAGAGAGACAACTTCATCATCATCATCAAGAATATAAGAAATTATTTGGAAGGATACCCAAATAAGATCATGCCATTCTATCCCTAAGGGAACTCGCAGTACTTGTCGTCTTTGATGCAGAGGAACAGTCTCTCGTAGGCGAGCGACATCTTGCGGCCACCGAACATCTTCCTCGCGTACTCCCAGCCCGCCCTCCCCCTTTTGGCAAGCCCCTCCCTCCCTTCCTTTGCCATTGCTACCAGCGCACCTTCGAGTGAATCGACATTCGGCTCGAACAGGAACCCGAAGGACTCCTCCACAAGCAGCGTCCCTGTGATGCTCGGGTACCTTGGTGCCAAGACTGGGTTCCCACTCATCATCGCCTCCATGAATGTCAGGTCGAGCCCCTGAGGCCTAAGCGTCGGGTTTACGAAAACGTCGATGCCGCTGTAGAATTCCCCCAATTGGGTTGCATTCTGTGGTCCCAGGACATGGACATTCTTCCCCAATTCCCTGTACCTGTCGCCCCAAGGACCCGACCCGGCAATTACGAGATAGATATTGGGGTACTTTTTGACCATTCGAGAAAACGCTTGGAACAAGAGCGGGTGGCCTTTGTCCTTGACTAGTCTCCCAGCGACGCCGGCCACGATTGCATTCTCGGGAATGTGCTGTTTGGATCGGAACCGCGAGGTGGTTCTTGGGTCTTTCATGTGGTAGTTTTCCTCGCTGACGCCATTTAGGATGACATGTACCCTATTTGAAGGGATTTGGTAGACGTTACGTAGAATCTCGCCGCAACTGTCGGTGATCGCCACATGCTGGCCGTAATTGTTGAAGAACCTGGTTAACAATTGAAGTCATGATTCTCAAGTTGGACAGGCATGCTAAGATTTTGCTGAGTGCTTTCCGAACGTTCATCAGCAGCATCATTAGCAGATCACTTTCAAGTTATGTGAATCGAAAAACAACTCCAACCTGATCTCTTTTAGAATGGTGGGAACGATAGCTGCCGCCGACTTACTCAAGGCGGGCGAGAATGGCTCCTTTTCCTGCCTTAGCGCAAAGTCTTGGTAAATAAAAGAGTATAAGCTCTCCAATGCAATCCCGTGCCACGTGGCGACGACGTTCGGCATGTCCTTAGCCAAGTTGTTTGGGAGCGACACACTCTGCGATTGTATCACGTCGAACGGCTCACTCTTGTTCTCCTCCAGGAAATCCTCCCACGCCTTGCTGGCAATCCACCGCCCTGCCTCCCCCTCATGGAAGTGCACCTTGAGTGACGGCATATCTGCCGACACATTCCCATCGACAGGAGAGGTGAATACATGGATACGGTGGCCACGCTTGGCGAGGACGGAGTACAAGCTCAGCGCATGGCGCTCCATGCCCCCTGGGGATGACGAGACGGGCCATTTGCGGCAGAAGACGGCAATCCGGAGATGGATCGGGGGCGGGTCCTCGGAGAAGTCAAGGCCATTCCAGGCGAAGTTTATGGCACGTAGATCAACGGGGCCGGATAGTGTGGGTGTGGAGGGCGGTTGAAGGATAGGGTCGGAAGGGAAGTGGAGGATATAGAGGGCAGGGCCTACGAATATGAGGACCAAGCAGAGGAAGCCTCCGCGTTCGATGCCGTTTATGGTGACGACATGCTTTCGTTTCGGCGAGGGGGCCATCCGGTCGCGGTCGGGAGAACCTGCAGAGTGCCTTCCAGTCTCTTGTTGATAACGAATCTGGAATGGAAGAATATCAACCTCCCCCAGTTTGATTTATTTATAGTATGAGAAAAAAAATAATAACAACAAATATTGTACAATAATAATAGCATTCAACAATAACAATCGATTAGAGTGAACCATATAATAACAACACAATACTTAGTTATTTTTTTACCATTTCCTGAATTATATTATAAATCTTCCTTTTTTATTTTGCAATTATTTACAAAATTAAATAATTAAGGATCTATTCTTTTTCTAAAGAGTAACCTGCTTAAGTTTGTCTTAGCCTCATCTTGATAGGGGCTAATTTGGTTCTAGCATGGTACAAATATTTTGTTTTTGAATTTTATCAATTCGGGGCATTAAGAATTCACTCGAAAATTTCCAAATTCGAATCACAACAGCAACGGTATTAAGAGTTTTTTATTCGAAACGAAGAGAAATAAATAAGAATAGTTATTAGGGAGTGTACTTAGGTTATGTTTAAATAACAAAATTAAGGTGGGGGGGGGGTACTTAGGTTATGTTTAAATAACAAAATTAAGGTGTGGGGGGGGGGGGGGGGGGGGACGACACATATCTTGTGTTATATAGTAGAATAATTGCATTTACCTTACGAGTCAGGCAAAGGCATATTTTGTCATATGGGGGCAAAGGCCATTTCATATATAATAAGTATCAAACAAAACAATTTAATTCATGATAAAAATGTTGCCCTTTTTCCCATATACAAGTTATTTTGATCGGTCAAAGGGCGTTCTTCCCTCATCGATTGTTACTTAGGGATTCACTTTCCTCGTCGATATTATCATATTATCGATTCGAAATTGGTTTATAGAGTAATATTTTGTTATCATATTGCTCGTATATTTTCTTGATAGAATCTTATATTATCCGAATTTCCATACTTTTTAGTAGTACAACTATGTTATAAATAGTTGTCACCGTACGAAGCGAAGGACACGAACACGTTTTACAGAAGCAAACTCTAAGAGCCCGTAAAATAAACGGCGTGTGTTGGGAAAATACAATACTTTGACTTCACAGTTTGTATTATAGCGAATGCTCTTCTTATTTCTAACCAAATCACGTAAATTTTTCGTCTCCGCTTGTTTTTCCTCTGAACTCTTTATCATGAACCGAACGTGTTTCGACACGCGTGCTTCGGCCGACATTTTCCATATATGAAAATTTACTTTTTTCTCTATCTCAGCCCTAAGATAATATAATTGGCCAAGGTGTTCTTCCTCATGGCTACCGACGAACTTCGAAGGTAGACAGACATTCCCCTCATCAAGAAATTTACTTCTTAAATTAACTAATCATCTTCAAACCAATCTTTACTGGCAATAGTTCAATTCAAAAAAGGGGCAATGTCAGCTTTTTCTTCCTCCAAGATATTTGAGCTCACGAACCTCGCTTAAGATCTATTTAAAGGTAAAAAATAATGTGGCCATTAAAGATAAAAAAGATGACTAAATATAACGTAAATGATAAAGAAACTTCATTTCTTTTTTCCCTTAGATTGCTTGGTTTGTACGGGATTCTTTTGACTTTTGCATAGGGAGTACGAGGCTTTCGGAATACTTTAGGCCCTAAGTAAGTTTGTGCATATGTGTCGAGATACTTTCACGTTTGATTTGATCTTCGAACATAAAATCCATTAACTTATATATTATCATATTCACTAGCACACCGCCCCCCTACTTTTGCTTGCAACATTATTTTCAAAGAGCACCTTTTGCATGCACGGGTCTGATAGGGTTCGAGTCGGGCCTTATCGGGGTGATTTTGTACATGTCGGGCCTGGTCGGACCCGTTGACTGAGTCCCGCGGGGTGGAGGCTCGGGGCCGAAATCATTAGCGACCCAAATAATAGGGCCGAACGACGCCGTCAATACTCTGGCCGTTTATGTATTTGAAATAATTAAAATCAATTTTCTAATTTCAATATATTTAAAAATAATAAAAGCTGAAAGTGAGTATTTGTAGCCTTTGGCCTTTGTCCATTTAGTCATTTTCATTTTTACAATTTAAAGCTGAAAGTGAAATGACGCGTGGGTCCCTGTGGAATGAAGGCGTTTTGTACTGGACCTGGAAAAAGGTTATTACGGGGATTGTTCTCATTTACTGTTTGTTCACAAAAGAATTTTGTTTTTTAAGGCCATAACTTCCTAAATTCATAGAATACGGTTCTTCAACTATTCATACTTTTTCAAATACTACAAAATATCTAATAAGAAAACTCCGGAAGGAAAATATTCAGAAAATCCTTCTACAACTACTTCAAATTTGGAATTTGTCCCATGGAGCAAACACTTTCGGAATCCACCGAGACGTTTAACTCAGTTGACTATTCAAGGCAATTAAGGAAATGTTAAAAGTGGGAAACCATTAGATTATGAAGTATGTCAAATAACCAGATGCTTGACATTGTGACGGTGGCGAAGCCAGGAAATTTAGCTTAGGGGGGCAAATTAAACTTGGGGGCCAAATTAAAGTAACACACAAATTTAAAGGATAAAATAAAAAAATTTTAAGGTAATTTTTAAATATTTTTTAAAATTCGGGGGGTCATGGACAGCCTGGGTCCCCTGGCTCCGCCACTGCTCTGTGGTAAGACAAAGAGCTATGAAAATATATGCAGAGAGACTAAACATCATATGGACTGAAAATTTCATTGAGACAACTAATCGAGAAAAAGAAACGGGGAGGAAGGGATATAAGGCATCAACGATTCTAGGTTCGAACTCCACCAACTTGTTCATCTGTAGGTTGCAGGGTCTTACCTAAACTCGACGGAATGTAGTGGAACATTCCAATGCTTAGGAGAGACCCGCGAACCTCCACGATAAAAAAAAAAGTTCGGTCCGAGAAACTAAATCTTTTTATAGAAAAATACATAAAATAACCACAAAAGCTGTCTGCTTTTTTTTAATGAAACTAATAACTTGATGTCTTTTTTTTTCTAATTTTTATTAGAGTTTAAAAGAGCTACAATGAGTTTTTTGCTTATTAGTTTCTGAAGTACGTGTACTTTTTGAAATAAAAACAAAACAAAACATATTTTCGCGCTTCAAACGAAATTTCCAAAAAAAAAAACACACGGTTTATTGTTTCTCTTTTCGAAAACGAAATTGAACCACATTTCACAAATCAAATGAGGCCTAAACCCATTCACCTATTCTTTAATGTATATTGTAAAAAAAAAGGCTTACTTGTATTATGTAAAATTTGTTTATTTTAAAAATTATTACCCAAGTAAAAATCAATATGTGATGATTAATATTTATTTAGGTGATAATTTTTTAGGACAAATAATGCGTGACACACCTTAGACTTTTTCTTATCGTATTGGTAGAATCACACAGATCTTGGTATTCCAATCCAAGCATTATATGTGTTAGGATTTTATGATCCGAAGAGGAACACACTGCTGCAAAGAGTGCGGAGGTAAAGAAATGGCGTGTGTTAGGAAAACACGGTGTTGACACACATGAATTCCTAGGCTTCGTCCTTAATGAGCCGAAGAAGTGAAGCTCTGTCAACTCCGCTCGAGAAGCCCATGAACGAGCTACTCGAGAAATACTTCCCGGGTAAAAGCTCAAGAATCAACTCCACTCGAGTAGTGGCTCTCGATCACCTAGTATAGCTTGAGACATGAGCAGATCCTCGCTACTCGAGAACCCAACTAACTACATGCGTCTACGTCAAAGGGACGGGACACGTGGCATATTCAGAAAGGCCAACCGAGGCACGACATGCATGATTCCTACAAAATAGGAATCAAGCACACGATTCAAGAAAATCTTGAACTAGCTAAATAATCGCAATTACAAGATTCTAAAATATAAAAGGATTGCATCAAAACACACACAAATACACGAACACACAACAAACACAAAATTTGCTTTTCTTTGGTCCGGAAACCTCCAACCTCAGTGTCATCGATTCTGTCTGGTATTGTTGACATATCTCCGTCCATGCTCAGTGCTGTTGATTATGTCCGGCATTGTTGACACACCTCCGTCCACCCTTAGTGCTGTTGATTATGTCTTGTATTGTTGACACACCTCCGTCCATCCACAATACTGTTGATTTTGTTCGGCGCTGTTGACCTGCTACCACTTCGAATCCACCTTCTATCCTCGGTGCCATCGCATTAAATTTCTGTGCCGTTGACGTCCGTCCGGCGATCCACAAGGGTGAATTCTATTAAAGGAGTTTGCCTCTACCGCCGTTCATCCGCCGCCGACCGTCGTGAAGCTTCACCAAGTCTTTTCGGTTGTTTTCAGTTCAAATCATGTCTGTAAGTGTAACACTGTAAAGTCGGTACTATCACATTAAATTCCAATGTTGTGTTTGCTTTTTATCCTTGCACCCGTTCACTTTGGTGATGCACTCAACACTGTAATTCAGTACCATCGTATTAAATTTCGGTATTGCGTTTACTTTCACTTTGTGGCGACCACACTATCACTGTGAAATTGGATACGGGTTGCGAGGAACGCAAATTCCGCGCCAACACGTTTTTTGCAACCATATTGGGAGTCAGAATTAGAAAACCTATAAAAAACATCTTGAAAGATGGCTCGTACCAAAAACTATGCTACAGGCGAGGACCCTAAAGAAATAAGGGATCCCAAAGAAAATCAAAATGAGGGTGATTAGGAGGTGCCCCCCATAGGGCCCTTGGAATATCCTTGGCGTGAGTATTCACCTAAGGATTTCACAGCCAAACAAGAGTTTGGTAGTGCTATAAGCGAGTTAAAATTAGAGTTAGCTGAGAATCATAGGAAAATGGAGATACGAATGGACAAAAAAATCCAGAAAGTAATAGACTCTTTATGTTTCCTTAAGGATAGTAGGTCTGAGAAAAAGACAGAACCTTTAGGTGACTGAGAGATGCTTGGGCTGCTGGAAAGCAGAAAGTTAATTGTGCAAGTTCGTATAATGAACATATTGAGACATGTCCTATAATTTCTAATGGAATGGGTGTGGGTAGTTCCAAAAATATGATGCCTTATAAGAATATAAACCCCACATTTATAGATCTCGAGCAGAATGCTTGTCCAGCTTATCTTCCCCCAGGTCAACGTAAGGAAACTAAGAGTTTTTATTACAAACCTAGGGAAGATGAGTTTAATATGAAAACGAGTCCTAATCCTGTGGTCGACTTGAATGGGCAAATCGCTCAAGTTGTAGCTCAAATGGTTCCATGTGCAAGGACCAAAGGGGTGCGCCTGTATAGCAGTCCAATCCCTGAGTACATAGAACAAGGAATAGAGATACATCGAGGATATAAGATTCCTAATTTACCTTGTTTTCGGGAGAAGATGAAATGACTCTCGTAGAACACATAGCCAGATTCACTTATCAAATAGGAGAAATGTCGTAAAACTTAAGTTATTTCCTAATTCTTTGACCGGAGATGCTTTTGGTTGGTATTCGAGACTGCTTCCAAATTCCATCCTGAGTTGGGTTGAGATGCAAACCCAGTTCCTTAAAGCTTTTAATAGGCTGGATTCAGTAACTACACTAGGAGAGATCCTAAAATTAAAAAATATCCTGGGGAAAGACTTGCTCTATTCCTAGTAAAGTTTAGGAAGAACCAGCTGAAATGTACAACAGCCTTGGATGAAAGAGATCAGCTTGAAATACAGCAGAACACATTGTCTTTAGAGATAAGGAAGAAACTTCACGGAGAACATTTTCGAGATTTCTATGAACTCTCGAGACGAGCCACTGAGTATCACAACCTCCTGTTTGAGGAGTTTCACTCGGTAAGAAATTATCAAGCCGAATGGGCTTGTATGCTAGCCTCTAGTGGAGTTTGTAAAAGGAGAACCAACAGTATGTGAGCCTCTAGTGAAGAAGAATTATAAGGCTCGAGTTTCTTCAAAATATGAAGCGGATAGAAAAATCTCCTTCGACATAGAATAGATGGATAAGATCTTTGACTGGCGGTATCAGAAAGAGCATATAAAGCTCGGACCTGGGCATAAGTTGCCACAAAGTGATCGAGAGAAATGCAGGAAGTATTGTAAATGGCACGGGACATTTACTCACCCGACTCAAGTGTGTATACATTTCACAAATTTAAATTAAGATATAATTGAGTCAAAGGAGTTGAAGTTTGCTAAAGTAAATGAGTTGAGTGCGGTAGAAGAGAACCCTTTTGGCGAGATGCTTATAATACATATGTATTCTCTTGAGAATGAAAATAAGTGTACAAAATGCATCCATGATGATTTATCTATACTTTATCTCGAGACTTACACCAAGGAGGCAAAAGTGTCGGGGAAGACCATCGTCGCCAATATGCTCTTCAAGAGCCTGATCGAGATGCAAGTGGTGAATTGCCCAACTCGGGAAATCCATGAGGAGCACTGTCACTGGCATCTGGATTCTTCCCTCTCTACAGATAAGTGTCGTAACTTCCGCTGGTACTTGTAAATGAACAAGGAAAGCATGTGGTATGACCTGACTCAGTTCGAGGAAGTAGCGATGGGAATGGTACCATTGTACTCCAGCTTTGGCTCAAAGTTTCCCTCGGGAGTTCTTCGTCTGGGTTTGCTGAACGTGAATACCGACAAAGACATCATGAAGAAAGCGATCAGGTCAACAGACCTCGCGTGCGTGAGCGAATGAATGGACAAGGCAAGACTGGATTTCTGTGACATGCAATGAATGAATGAATGATTCAATGATTACGAACAAGTTTAGCATATTCTTTCTAGTAATAAGGGGCGTTTAAGTTTTGGGATCCTACAACTTGTGGCATTATCATTCCAAGATTCAGCACACGTACAAAAAAAGATAGCCTCAAACAAGCTAGCTGTCATCATGGTTCAAAGTTTCATGCCGGCGAGCTTGCAGGAAATCTGGAACGCTTCTAATGATGCTTAGCCTTTTCCTCCAGGTGCTACTCGCATCCACCGCCCGCCTGAGGAGGGCTTCCACCAGCAGGTTCTTTCTATTTGTTATATGGTCGGCCAACTTCATGGCTGATTGGGCAGCGACATTCACGTTCGGGCTGATATCAAATGCACGATGCATTGACTCAATTTCCCCTCCGGAAATTAAAGAGAACCTCATGGCTTTTTTGGCTGCTTTTCTCCTGATCCACCTCGGCGGTCCGGATACGATCACCGCCTACTCCCTAGAGGACAACGCCCTTTGGATGCGGGGCTCGTCGCCCAATTGACCACTTTCTTTTACATATTCTTCAAGACCCTCCCCGACAATAACCTCGTCGCTTCCACAATCCTGATTGCCATTGTCGGAGCAATCACGTACGGGGAAAGAACCAGATCGTTATGTTATATCTTGCAAGCATGGAAAACCTCAAGAAGTCCACCGGAAAACTGCCTGCTACAAGTCTTGAAGACATGTACGAAGGAGATTTTCACGGTACTACTAGGAAAGAAGCCCATTACTTCTTCCAAATATTCAAAGGTCTAGTCGTAGACATCAATCCTAACTATACAGGGCGATCACAGAGCCGTGAGTTCCTCCTACAGAAAGATGGGAAAGAGGCCTTTAATCTGATAATAGCAGAGCTGGATCTTCTGTTCAAATTATTCTACACGAAAATCTCATCAGTAAATTCTTGGTTAGGGGTGATCGTTCGCATGATCACATTGTATAGCGTTATTGGGGCTCTAATATTGTACAGCCTTTTGGAGAAGAAGGGATTCCATGAGGTTGATATTTGGATCACCTATTTCTTGCTTGGCGGCACTGTTGCTCTAGAGATGACTAACGGAATGATGATCATATTTTCCAATTGGATGGGTCCAGCGAGATGGTTCCATGTTGGATGGGGTCTGCTTCAAGCAGTGTGCTTTGTCATTCCGTTTGTAATAATCCTGGTTGTAGGAGTGACCTTGTCAGTTCCATGTGGTTGCTTTGAACTCATAATGGAGACATGGAGCAAGAAGTTGGGCGCGTTCAGTTTGCTGTCGCATTGCATCGAACATTGTCATAGAGGTGGTAATAAACCTTTGAAGCATGCTCACTTGATTTACCGTAAGTCTGACCTCGTCGCTGTTGGACAAGAAAAGAAGAAGAAGAAGACTTTGGAATGATTGAGTTGCAGAGAAGTGTTGGACAAGAAGAAGGAAGTGTTGGCTAGGAAGCGTTGGCTTTGCAGGGAAGTGTTAAAACAAGAAGAAGGCCAAGCCAAAATAAATTGTTACAAGCCCAAGCCCAGTTGTAAATGTCACAAGCCGAGGTTCAGGGCCTTCGAAGCTGGGGTCCAATTGATATTACAACGAGGATGAGGATGCTGTGTAACAACTTATCAGTGTGTGTGTGTGGGTGGTTTTTTGTTCCATATAAGGACGACAGTGTTGTACGAATGATTTAGTAATTCTAACAGAATTCTTCTTCTTCCTTGCCTCTGTCACCTTCTTCTTTCTTCTTCCCTTCTTCTCGCCTTCACCTTCTTCTGCTTCTTCTTCTTACTTCCTTCTTCTTCCTCTTTACCTCTTCTCTCTTCCTTCACTGCTTCCGTTTGTCATGGTATCAGAGCCTATTGAAGGCTAAACCATGTTGAATCCAGCAACGGTAAGATGGAAAATCAAACCCCAATATAGTCAATCCCTTCCTTCAACCCTGGACAACAACAGACTCCAGGCTCTGGTTTCTCCGAAAAAAGCATCGCTGGGAATGTAGCCCAGATGCAGATTCCGCCAGGTATCTTCTCTTCAATGGTAAAACTAGATGATAGCAACTACCCTCTCTGGAAGGGCCAGGTTCTAGCAGCAGTGATAGCAGGTGGTCTAGAGGATTTCATATTTGGACAGTCGTTGCCACCCTCTCAGTATGTGGATGATGTTGGAATGATTCTAAATCCTAAGTATAGGGTATGGCAGCGAAAGGACAAGATGGTAATGAGTTTGTTGTTCTTTGCACTAACTGCTGAACCCCTAAGTCAAGTGGTTTACTGTAAAACGTCGAGTGAAGTGTGGGAGGCACTGAAAAATCGCTATGAGTCAGCATCCACTACCCGTATTATCAACCTGAGAAACCAGATGCAGCAACTTAAGAAGGATGGAAGGACTATGCAGCAGTACCTCAGTAGCTTGAAGGCACTTTCTGACCAGCTGAGTGTTGTTGGAGAGCCAATAAAGGACAGGGATTACATTTGGTACATGTTGGAGGGACTCCCTGTTGAGTATGACTCTGTGGTTATGGCTGTCTATAGCAGAGCTGATCAACCAAGTGTAGATGAAGTGCAGAATCTGTTGATAAACTTCGAGATGTGACTGGAACGGAGATAGGGGTTGGACAGCTTCATTCCTCAGGTACAGCTCTCCTCTCTTCATACTAGTAATGAATTGTCTCTGCCTCTATCCCAGAAACAAACCTCTCAGCCACCTCTTCAAACTAGCCCCATAAAACCAACCTTGTCTCTTCTCAACCTGGGTTACTTGGCCGTCCACCTTCAAGATCATATAGTCCTACTAACCATACTTTTAGGCCTAAAACTTATCCCCGAAGCTTTGGAAAACCAAAGCCCAAGTGTCAAATTTGTCAAAAACTTGGGCATACTGTTGTGAACTGTTTTCACATATTGAACACCTCTTTTCAACCTGCACCTCAGGTATATTCCACCACCCTTTACCCTCCTAATCTAGCTTACTATCCCTCTTCTCCCTACACTCCACCATATCCCTCATTTCCTTCTCAGTATCCACAGACTTCATTTTACCCATTACCACAAACACAACTGCCTTCTACACCTCTCTCTCATCATCCACCTCCAGACATAACAAGACAGTCCACCTCTGATGCTTGGCTTATGGACTCCGGGGCCACACATCACATTACTCCCATCTCTAAGGGCCTCCAAAACTTGTCGGTATATCAAGGTACGTCATCTGTTATGGTAGGAAATGGAAATTATGCTAGTATACTTCACACAGGACATGCAACATTACCTTCTACATCTGGATCCCTTCATCTGCATAATGTTTTCCATACTCCTGCTTTATCTAGAAAGCTTATCAGCATCTCTAAATTATGTCAAAATAATCGTGTCACTGTTGAATTCACATCAAATTCTTTCTTTGTTAAGACAACACCAGCAGTCAAATACTCCTACAGGGACAGATGGAGAAGGGGCTTTACAAACTTCCATCCAAGCTCCTATCACACCTCAGTAAATCTTCCTCTCCATCTGGCTAGTCCACCTCCACTCCTTGTGCATACTCCACTACCAGAGTCTCTCCTGTTGATAGAGCTACATGACACTCTAGATTAGGACATCCAAATCTAGATATCTTAAATAGTACTTTACTGTCATGTAATCTCTCAAACAGCTCAAACAAGCTTCCTTTATGTCAATCATGCGCAATGAGTAAACATCACAGATTGCCCTTTGCCTTGTCTGCCTCTCATGCTGAGAAACCCTTCCAATTACTTCACACTGATTTGTGGGGACCTTCACCAATTCCCTCGGTCACTGGCGATCATTTCTTTATGTTAATCATTGATGATGCCACACGTTTTACCTGGATTTACTTTCTCCATACCAAATCTTAGGCTCTGACTGCTTTCTAGCAATTTCACAAAATGGATTTGAACCAATTTCATACTTCCATTGGTACAGTAAAGTCAGATTGGGGAGGGGAGTTTAGATCTCTTCAGTCATATCTTCTCACTCATGGTATTATGCATCAAATATCTTGTCCTCATACTCCTCAACAAAATGGAAGAGTACAGAGGAAGAATAGACATGTTGTTGAGGTTGGTATGACTATGCTTACACATGCAGCTCTTCCACATCAATACTGGGTTTATGCCTTCCATGAAGCTATGTCAATTATATCAACATGCTTCCAACCAGAATCTTGAAGTCTAAAACTCCTACTAAACTTCTGAGTGGACATAAACCTGATTATGCCTCACTGAGAGTATTCGGTTGTCTCTGCTTTCCCTATCTCAAACCATATAATGCACATAAGTTGGAACCACATTCTGTTCCCTGTGTTTACCTGGGTAGAAGTTCTTATCGCAAAGGCTATATATGCCTTAATTCTAAAATTGGTCGTCTCTATATCTCTAGGGATGTTTTATTTAATGAGATAGTTTTTCCTTTTTAGTCAAGTCCATTGAGTTCAGTTTCATTCTCAAGCTCTTCATCTTATAGCCCCTGTTTTCTACATCCCATTAGTCCTATTCCAATACAGAGTACAACAAGCAAATCTTCAAAACAGTCAGCTGTTTCATTACCTCATTCATCATCTTCACCCTTTGGCCTATCTCCCTCCATACCTCAACCTTCCTTACAGAGTTTAGAAACTTCTACCAGTCCTACTATAACAGATCATGTACCTAGTATAGAGGTCCAAAGAGGTGGGAATACTCATTCTATGATTACCCGGTCCAAAGCTGGCATTTTTAAGCCAAAACTATATTTTACTACCCAAACTTCCCAACCACAGGACCCTTCAATACCCTTCACAAAATCTACTATACCAACTGAACCTTCTTCTTTATCAGAGGCTCTTCAGTTACTGGTGTGGAGAGAGGCCATGAATGCTGAACTGCAGGCTTTGAGACTTAGCAACACCTAGACTCTTGTTCCTCGTTCGTAAGTACAGAAGGTGATAGGATGCAAATGGGTATATAAGGTGAAGCTGAATTCAAATGGTAGTCTTGAAAGATGCAAAGCCAGGTTGGTGGCAAAAGGCTTTCATCAGACTCCTGGTGTGGATTTTAAGGAGACTTTCAGTCCAGTGGTTAAACAACGAACTATACGCGTTGTACTCTCATTGGCAGTCACATATGATTGGATTTTGCGCCAATTGGATGTTCATAATGCTTTCCTTAATGGTGATCTGTCAGAAATAGTATATATGCAGCAATCACCAGGCTTTGAAGATCATAATGCACCTTCTCATGTGTGTAAACTTCACAAAGCATTGTATGGGTTTAAGCAAAGCCCAAGGGCATGGTATCTGAAGCTGAGCACATGTTTACTGCAGTGGGGTTTTCTCAATTCTAAGGCTGATGCCTCCATGTTTCTTCAATCTTCTAGTGCTGGAGTAATTATTGTGCTTATCTATGTTGATGATATAAGCAACATATATCCCACATATCCTGCATCCCGAAGATTAGGATCTTCACTGGAGAAGAGATCCGTGGCATGTACTCGGGGAGTTATCGAAATATATCATCCCAGAGCTTAACCAATAACACTTAAGTTGATAAATGCTTTGTAAGTTGGAGCTTATCTCATCAGGTGTTGTAACCGGTAGGCCACCATCGATAATTCCTTGAAGATCTATTAATCTGGTCAGGCTCGTCACCCAGTTGTTTAGCTTCGTTTACGTGTTCTCCAAGACCCTTCCAAACAATAGCCCCGTTGTTCACAGAGTCCTGATTGCGCTTGGCGGGGCAATCATGTACGGGGAGAGGACCTCATTCCCGACCAGCAAATGCAATAACAGAGTAGCGAGCCGTACGGTTGCGGGATTAAAACCATCAACAAGTGCCGAGAAGGTCGTGATCTCCAAGGGACTTGCTTCGTGCAACATTTGAATGGCAGGCCCACCACAGAACGAAACTGCGCTTTGGAGTGGAGATTCGGGAGTGCGTGTGATGTTGGTTTTCTAGTTGACGATTCGCTTTGTAATCCACAGCCATTTCCTGCATCCCAAAGATAAGTATCTTCACTGGAGAACAGATCTGGTAGCCCGTGATTCGGGGAATTATCGAAATATACCATGGAAAAGCACCTCAAACACCAAAAAGGAGGTAAACCAGACGAAGAGAATGTGATCATTAGTGACTGATTCACAACTTAATCAAGCAATGTTTTGTTCCACAGATTTTGATCTAAATCCAACAAGTTAAGTATATTCTTTGTAGTAATAGGGGGCGTTTAAGTTTTGAGATCCTAGAAATTGTGGCATTACCATTCCAGGATTCGGCACACTTACGCTCATACAAAAAAACGCAGCCTCAAACAAGCTAGCTGTCGTCATGGCTGAAAGTTTCATGCCGGCGAGCTTGCAGGAAATCTGGAACGCTTGCAACGTTCGAAGTTTCATGATACTTAGCCTTTTCCTCCAAGTTCTACTCGCATACTCTGCCCCACTGAGGAAGGCTTCCCCCAGCAGGTTCCATGCGTTTGTTGAATGGTCAGCCTACTTCATGGCTGATTGGGTAGCGACGTTCACATTCGGGCTGATCTCAAACGCACGACGCATTGAATTGATCTCCCCTCCGGAAGTCAACGAGAACCTCATGGCTCTTTGGGCTGCTTTCCTCCTGATTCACCTCGGTGGCCCGAACTAGATCACTGCGTTCTCCCTGGAGGACAATGCCCTTTGGATGCGTCATCTAGTTGGGCTCCTCGCCCAATTGTCCACCTTCTTTTACATTTTCTTCAAGACCATCCCTGATAATAACCTCGTCGCTCCCACAATCCTGATTGTGGTTGCCGGAGCAATCAAGTATGGGGAGAGGACCAGATCTTTATTTCTCGCGAGCATGGAAAACCTCAAGAAGACCACTGGGAAACTGCCTGTTACAAGTCTTGAAGTGTTGGACGAAGAAAATTTTCGAGGAAATACTAGGAAGGAAGAGGCCATTGATCTGATGATAGCAGAACTGGATCTTCTGTTCGAATTGTTCTACACGAAAATCTCATCCATAAATTCTTCGTTGGGGGTCATCATTCGTATCATCACGTCATATAGCGTTATTGGGGCACTAGTATTGTATTGCCTTTTGGAGAAGGAGGGATTCCATGAGGTTGATATTTGGATCACCTATTTCTTGCTTGCTGCCGCTGTTGCTCTAGAGATGTTTAACGGAATGCTGCTGTTATTTTCCGATTGGAGAGGTCCGACGAGGTGGTTCCATCTTTGTTCCGGTCTACTTCAAGGTGTGCGCTTTTTCATTCCGGTAATATTAATGATGGTGGTGGGATTGTTCTTGACAATTCCATGTGGATGTTCTGAATTCATCTTTGAGACATGGAGCAAGAAGTTGGGCGCTTTCAGCTTGTTGTCGCATTGCATCGGATATTGTCACAGAGGTGGTAATAAACTTAGGAAGTATGCTCACATGATTTCCGGTAAGCCTGACCTCGTCAAATTCTCCTTGTTTGCTGAATAATCGAGGAAGTTACTTCATATGAAAAAAAATTCGAATCCCGGCAGGAACTGTCACCGGAAGAAAACAGGGAGTTGTATCATGGAATGCCTTCGATGTGGAAACCCGAGACTTCATTTTCAAGGAGCTGCGGAAAAGAGCATCGGTGGCCAATGATCAGGACCTAGTACAGGAGATCTATGAGGCGAGAGGGAGCTGGATATTGACGAAACTAGGGAATGTGGACGAGTTGATGTGATATGTGAAAAAGTTCGACTATGACAGGAGCCTTCTTGCATGGCACATTGCCACCGAAATATGCCACAACGCTAATAGAGCCGTGGAGGCAGCTGATCGCAGGCAAAGGAAGTTGTCCATTAAGTTGTCGAATTACATGCATTATCTCCTGATCAAGAAGCCCGAGATGATGTCTGCCGTGGCAGGGATTGGCCACATAAGGTATGGTGATACTTGTGCAGAAGTGAAACACGTCTGCAGGGTATACCAAGCCGAGACCGTGATTGAGTTCTGCAATAAGATATTGAATGAAGATACGAACATCGAACCCGCTGACATGTACAAAGACAAGCGCACCTCCGTCTTGTCGGACGCGTGCAATCTTGCCAGATTACTGATGCAGAAGGACAACAAATGGGAGATAATAAGTGGAGTCGGGGTGGAGCTGCTTACGTATGCGGCCGGCCACTGCAGGCCTGAGAAACACAGTTGGACAGTGACAAAAGGAGGCGAGCTCGTGACGATCGTCTGGCTGTTGATGGCTCACTTGGGGATCGGCCCACATTTACCATATCCAGAAGGTTAAAACTAAAATGGTATATCGAGTAGCTGGTATCTGTGTAGCCAAAAGATTAGGATCTTCACTGGAGAAGATATCTGGTGGCATGTACTCGGGGAGTTATCGAAATATGTCATCCCATAGTTTCACCACTAACACTTAAATTGATAAATGCTTTGTAAGTTGGAGCTTAACTCATCAGGTGTCGTAACCGGTAGGCGACCATCGAAAATTCCTTGAAGATTGAATAGGAATTACATAATTTCTCCCTGAAGGACAATGCCCTTTTGATTCTTCATCTGGTCGGGCTCGTCCCCCAGTTGTTCAGATTCTTTTACGTGTTCTTCATGACCCTTCCAAACAATAGCCTCGTTGTTCCCAGAGCCCTGATTGCGCTTGTCGGTGCAATCATGTACGGGGAGAGGACCTCGTGCCCAACCAGCAAGTGCAATAACAGAGTAGCAAGCCGTACCGTTGCGGAGTTAAAACCATCAACAAGTGCCAAGAAGGTCGTGATCTCCAAAGGACTTGCTGCGTGCAACATTTGAGATCAAGCCTCATCCAGATTTATTTTTTTATTTTTCTATGGAATAGGAAATATAGGAAAGCTTATTGTTTTCATGATGTCTATTTATAGCTAAAAATAAATGCTTTCATATCTCTTGAAGTATTTATAAAACATGAATTTGCAAATCTATCCAGCTAAAGATTAGCGAAAAGGGCGCGACAATCCCCAATTACGAATTTTAGCATACCAAGGGCGACAAAGGGTGAGGAGGAGCTGTAAAATGAAGCTAAAGGATGATGAAACATGAACACAGAGTCCAAAAGAAAGTGGTGTACTTCGGCTACCAGGCGAAAGTGCCGAGTCAAATCCACAAGGTGGCAGGAGTGGCAGGCCTTCCACAGAACGAAACTGCGCTTTGGAGCGGAGATTCGGGAGTGCTTGTGATGTTGGCTTTCCAGTTAATGATTCGCTTTGTAATCCACCGACATTTCCCGCATCCTGAATATAAGTATCTTCACTGGAGAAGAGATCTGGTGGCATCTGATTCGGGGAATTATCGAAATATACCATGGCCAAGCAACTCAAACACCAAAAAGGAGGTAAACCAGACGAAGATAATGTCATCAGATTCACAACTTAATCAAGCAAAGTTTTGTTCCATAGATTTTGAGCTAAATCCAACAATTTAAGTATATTCTTTGCAGTAATAAGGGGCGTTTAAGTTTTGAGATCCTAGAACTTGTTGCATTATCATTCCAGGATTCGGCACACGTGCGCTCGTACTAAAAACGCAGCCTCAAACAAGCTAACTGTCGTCATGGCTGAAAGTTTCATGCCGGCGACCTTGCAGGAAATCTGGAACGCTTGCAACGTTCGAGGTTTCATGATACTTAGCCTTTTCCTCCAGGTGCTACTCGCATACTCTGCCCCACTGAGGAAGGCTTCCACCAGCAGGTTCTTTCTATTTGTTCTATGGTCGGCCTACTTCATGGCAGACTGGGCAGCGACGTTCACGTTCGGGCTTATCTCAAATGCACGACGCATCGACTCAATTTCGCCTCCGGAAGTCAACGAGAACCTCATGGCTTTTTGGGCTGCTTTCCTCCTGATTCACCTCGGCGGTCCGGACTCGATCACCGCCTTCTCCCTGGAGGACAACGCCCTTTGGATGCGCCATCTAGTTGGGCTCGTCGCCCAATTGTCCACCTTCTTTTACATATTCTTCAAGACCCTCCCTGACAATAACCTCGTCGCTCCCACAATCCTGATTGCCGTCGCCGGAGCAATCAAGTACGGGGAGAGGACCAGATCGCTATATCTTGCAAGCATGGAAAACCTCAAGAAGTCCACCGGGAAACTGCCTGTTACAAGTCTTGAAGCCTTGGAGGGAGGAGCTTTTCAAGATAAATCAGGGGAAGAAGCCTATTACTTCTTCCAAATATTCAAAGGTTTAGTCGTCGAAATCAATCCAAACCATGCACAACGATCACAGAGCCGTGAGTTCTTCCTACTAAAAGATGCAGAAGGTGCCTTTGATCTGACAGTAGCTGAGCTGGGGCTTCTGTTTGATTTGTTCTACACGAAGATCTCATCCTTAAATTCTTGGTTGGGAATACTCCTTCGTATCACCATGTCGTATAGCGTTATTGGGGCTCTAATATTGTATTGCCTTTTGGAGAAGGAGGGATCCCAGGAGGTGGATATTTGGATCACATATTTTTTGCTTGCCGGCGCTGTTGCTCTAGAGATGACTAACGGAATGATTCTCGTGCTTTCGAATTGGACGGGTCCGTTTAGGTGGTTCCATATTTGTTGGATTCTACTTCAAGTGCCGTGTTTTATGATTCCGGTAGTAATAATGATGGTAGTGGGATTGATCTTGTCAATTCCATGCGGATGTTATGAACTCGTCCATAAGACATGGAGCAAGAAGTTGGGCGCACTCAGTTTGTTGTCGCGTTGCATTGCACATTGTCATAGAGGTGGTAATAAACCTTTGAAGTATGCTCACTTGATTTACCGTAAGCCTGACCTCGTCGCATTCTCTTTGTTTTCCGGATAATTGTAGCAGCTCCTTCATCTGAAAAACTTTGGAATCTCCGCAGAAACTGTCACCAGAAGAAAAAAGGGATTCGTATCATGGAATGTCTTTGACGAGGAAACCCGAAACTTCATTTTCAAGGAGTTGACGGAAAGAGCATTGGGGGCCGATGATGTGGACCAAGTGAAGGAGATCTACGAGGCGAGAGGGAGCTGGATATTGACAAAATTAGGGAACTCGGATGGGTTGATGCGATATGTGAAGAAGTTTGACTACGACAGGAGCCTTCTAGCATGGCACATCGCCACCGAAATCTGCCATAATGCCAACAGAGCCGTGGAGGCAGCAGACCACAAGCAGAGGAAGTTGGCCGTTAAGTTGTCCTATTACATGCATTATCTCCTGATCAAGAAGCCTGAGATGATGTCTGCCGTGGCAGGGATTGGCCACATAAGGTATGGTGATACTTGTGCCGAAGTTGAACATTTCTGCAGGGTATACAAAGCGGAGACCGTGATTGATTTCTGCAATAAGATATTGAATGAAGATATGACCATCGAACCTGCTGACGTGTACAAAGACAAGCGCACCTCTGTCTTATCGGATGCGTGCAATCTGGCCCGATTACTGATGCAGAAGGACAACAAATGGGAGATAATAAGTGGAGTCTGGGTGGAGCTGCTCACGTATGCGGCCGGCCACTGCAGGCCTGAGAAACATGCTCGGGCAGTGAGCGAGGGAGGAGAGCTAGTGACGATCATCTGGCTGTTGATGGCTCACTTGGGGATCGGCCTGCATTTCCCGTATCCAGAAGATTAAAACAAAAATGCCATATCGGGTTGCTGGGATTGATTTCATTATCAGATTGTGTGTGTAGTCAAAAGATTCATACATCACCTAACACTTCAGATTGTAAGTCGGAGCTTAACTCATCAGCTGTCGTAACCGGAGGGCCACCGTCGATAATTCATTGAAAAATGAATAAGTAATAAATAAATTTTCCAGAAAAATATTGAAAATTAATATTAAATATATAATAAAAATTAATAAATCCTCCATCCGTAAAAACTTGTCAACAAAACTTCGTAACTTATTTAGAAATTTCTTTTTAAAACGCTCAAAAAAATTCAAATATGTCCCGAACTCAGCTATTGACAGACAGTTCCAAAGCGACTGGTCGGGTTGCTCGAGACGATGACGCAGGTCTGTCAGGTTCCATCCGACGGAGACATCTAGGTATGCACTGACAGTCGGACATTGTTGACGCGGATATGATCAGAACAGATGAAGTTATGAGCATGGAACCGTGTAGATGTGTTCAAAAGAAAATATATTTACTTCAGCATCGCGCAATTGAAGGCCAACGGAGATTTCAGTTACTCGATCGATATAAACGTTTTCTTCATCGTTGTCAAGGATCCTGCAGATTCTTCCTCAAGTGGCTGATCATGTTACTGCAATCTCTGATCATGAGCTCGAGCCAATTAAGTCGTCTGGTCCAGTTCCTGCCTCCTCCTCTGGTGCTGCAGAAATCTCCTGCTCCTCCTTGGCCAGCCTCCTACGGCCACCATATTCAGCCAATGTAATGTTAACACCTTGAGGAATCGACCCGTGTTTCCTTCATCCCAAAGATTAGTATCTTCCCGCGATAAGACCAGAGATGAGATCCGCTAGCCTGTGTTTTGAGTACGTATTGCAAATTTATGTTTCAAGTTCTTAGAACTTGTGCATTGCCTTGGGTTTCGGCACGCTGGCACACACATGTGCGTGCACAAATAAACGTAGTCTCTTGCGACATAGCTGCCATCATGTGTCGAGAAAGACTTCAACGAAAAGATTCTAGAGCATTATGAATAGCTTTATATATTATTTATTTTCCCAATTCTTAGTTAATTGATTCAACTGCATTTTGGTTGATCATTGAACATCATTCCCAAGTAAGTTTATGTGAGAACAACCTTTACTCTTTATTACTTACAGCACCCGTACAGTTGCTGTGTTATAACTGTCAACGAGTGCCGAGAAGGTCATGACCTCCAAAGAACGTGCATGTCGCTGTTTCACGTGTTCGGGCGTGCAACATTTGAGATGAAGGATGAGCTGCAAAATGAAGCTAAGGATGATGAAACCTCAGCCATTTGGACGACAAAACGGTGGGATGCCTTCAGCTTATGAAGGGCGAGGATGAGCGGCATAACAAGGCGAAGGATGATGAAACATCAGTCGTTCCATGAGTTCAATTGGTTTCAGATGACAAATACGATGTTGGATATCTTTAGCCTACGAAGGGCGCTAACGATGACAAAACGTTTTCCGCTATTCGTTTCCCTTTTTCTTTCGTACTCTATGTAATTAAGATGAGAGGTTATAAATCACATAGTTACTTTTATCATTCTCTGTTGTTAAACAAAGTAATAGGTGGGATTACTCTTCTCTGATGCTTAATGAGTTCGGCACAGGGTTAACGAACGATGATTCGACAAAGACAAGCCCACCTCCCTCTTCTCTAATGCATGCAATCTGGCTAGATCTGCTGAGGCAGAAGTGCAACCAACACAGTTCGGGATTGAGTTGATTATGTACGCGGCAGGCCACTGTAGGGCAGAGAAACACCAATGGGCGTTATGCGGAGGAGGTGATCTTTGGACAATCCTTTGGATACTACGGATGGCCCCCTTCAGGATAGGCCCGAGTTTCCCATACCCGAGAGATTAAAACTTAGAATGTTGTATATGGAAACTGGGTGATTTTATTGTAGGATTAAGCGCATCCCGTAGTTTTGGCGTTAAGACCGTTCCTTGCATCTGCATAACAAAAATGTCGACAGGATGTTTTGTGTCAGGGTAATGTCGTGGCTGCAACGTCAAAGATGTTTGATGAACAACCGAACGAACTTATATCAGGAGACAAGAGAAAGATCCATCACGATCCTCTGTTTTAGAATTTGAGAGAGACGATGTTTTAGAATTACTGACATGGCCACGATCACAACATGTAACCTTTACTGGTGTTTTGCTTTTGGGAAAAGTTCGTCTACAGTCTTCCCCGGTGACCTTCCTTAGTGTTATGTTCATCGGTTCCAGTAATCATGTGGAACTTCGAATATCCTGTATGCTTTTGAGTGGAAATACTTGTCGGCTGCCTATACCACGGCCTCAGTGCCTGGACTGAAACACATCCCTTTCCCCAAGAAACTCGGATTCACGCCATGAGATCAGTTCTGCGGAGCTTGCAGATGAAGTAATTCATTAACAGTACAAACATGAAACCTGCACACTAGTTCAACTGTGCAATTCCAGCTACCTGGCAAAAGCGCCGAGGCAAATGCACAAGGTGGCATGAATGGCAGACCACCACAGAACGAAAGTGCGCATAGGAGTGGAGATTCGGGAGTGCTTGTAATGTTGGTTTTCCAGTTAACGATACACTCTGTATCGACACACATTTCCAGCATCCCGAAGATGAGTATCTTCACTGCAGAAGAGATCTGATATCCCTAAGATTCGGGGAGTTAACGAAATATACCATGGACAAGCACCTCAAACACCAAAAAGGAGGTAAACCCAACGAAGAGAATGTAGCAACCAAGCAAAGTTTTATTCCATAGATTGTGCCAAATCCAACAAGTTAAGTATATTCTTTGTAGCAATACAGGGGATTAAGTTTTGAGATCCTAGAACTTGTGGCGCATTCCAGGATTAAACACACATGTGCTCGTACAAAAAAACACAGCCTCAAACAAGCTAGCTGTCATCATGGTTCAAAGTTTCATGCCGGCGAGCTTGCAGGAAATCTGGAACGCTTCCAATGTTCGAGGTTTCATGATGCGTAGCCTTTTCCTCCAGGTGCTGCTCGCATCCACCGCCCACCTGAGGAAGGCTTCCACCAGCAGGTTCTTTCTGTTTGTTATATGGTCGGCCTACTTCATGGCAGATTGGGTGGCGACATTCACATTCGGGCTGATCTCAAATGCACAACGAATCGACTCGATCTCCCCGCCAGTAGTCAACGAGAACCTCATGGCTTTTTGGGCTGCTTTCCTCCTGATCCACCTCGGCGGTCCGGACACGATCACCGCCTTCTCCCTAGAGGACAACGCCCTTTGGATGCGCCATCTAGTTGGGCTAGTCGCCCAACTGTCCACCTTCTTTTACTTATTCTTCAAGACCCTCCCTAACAATAACCTCATCGCCCCCACAATCCTGATTGCCGTCGCCGGAGCAATCAAGTACGGGGAGAGGACCAGATCGTTATATCTTGCAAGCATGGAAAACCTCAAGAAGTCCACCGGGAAACTGCCTGTTACAACTCTTGAAGCCTTGGAGGGAGGACATTTTACTGATAAAAATACTGGGAAAGAAGCCTATTACTTCTTCCAAATATTCAAAGGTCTAGTCGTAGAAATCAATCCCAACCATACAGAGCGAGCACAGAGTCATGAGTTCTTCCTACAGAAAGATGCGAGAGAAGCCTTTGACCTGATGGTAGCCAAGCTGGATCTTCTGTTCGAATTGTTCTATACGAAAATCTCATCCGTAAATTCTTGGTTGGGGGTGATCGTTCGCATCATCACATTGTATAGCGTTATTGGGGCTCTAATATTTGTACAGCCTTTTGGAGAAGAAGGGATTCCATGAGCTTGATATTTGGATCACCTATTTCTGTAAATTGGCCCTAACATCCCTTGTCAATTTCCTGAATAACTGCATCAATGAAAATAAAAGGGTCAAATAAGTGGATGTCAACCAAAAGATTTCCCCCTCGGACATTTCCATGTAGTCATACCATTCTAAATAATCCACTGAGTAAGGGTCCAGCAAGATCAAGCCTCTTGTTGCCATAGTGGTCCCGGTCATCTTCTGCTCTTCGACCAAGAGCACACAGCAGAAGCCGGTGGATTATATATCTGCCAAGATCAACGAAAGTCATCAGAAACAGCACACAACAATGGTTTCAAACAAATGCACATAATGGCAGCAAAAAACCTACCCAAAATGGTAAGCTTTCTTTGTCTGACAATACTTTCTAACGCCAACATGAGGAAGCATTTCTTTTTGAAGAATCTCCTCCACATATCTAGACGATGTAAAGGAAATCTTCACCTCTGCCAAAAACAAAGGTATGCCATGAAAGGAATTACAATCTAAGAGGGCATACTTTATGCGCTTTTCTTGTGTGATTCCAACTGTCGCCCCTCGCTTCCCGATGTAATCCAATGCAACCTGAATTGGAGGATAAAGAAATATCAACAGACAATGCCAATACATTTCGACTCTGTGCCGAGGGCCTCTGCGGTAACAAGTAGGATATTTGCATTCCCACGATTTTCAAAATAGGAGACTGGAGATAAGTGTAAAACAACCTCATGATTTTGTATGACAAAGGCTTCTTCAAGAGATGGACGAAGGAGTTCCATCATCCTAGTGTCAGAGAAGTCATAGCATATGTGTTCCAGAATATCCTTATCCGCAACAAAACCCAAAGCCCGAAAAACAATGACTATGGGAATCTCTGCATGGATATATGGAAGAGTAGCACGTATATATTGTCGTGTAGATCCCTGCAGTTATTGCAGTGCATCAGAATGCAGCTGGTAGTAGTAAAAAGACGTAAGAGAATTATTATACAGTCCTTCAAGAAGCAACATAGTGAGTATTCTATGACTGCTTTCAGAACAAATTCATATGCAGTACCCCTTTTGCACCAGATTGAGAAAGCATCCGGATGAACATTGTGCTGGGAGGCCTATTTTGAGACCCGGCTGTGGAACGGATCTCCGCAACATAGGCATATTTATTTGGCTGCTGTTTTTTGAATACATACACTTGGTTGGGGGTCATCTTCTCCTGGGCAATAAGAACCTTTTCATTGCCATTGACAATGAAATATCCAACTTGATCATATGGACACTCCCCTAGCTCCATCAAAACATTTTCTGAGTACTGGTTCAAGGTGCAATAACTAGATCGAACCATCACAGGAACCTTAAATTCACACAAAATTGCAACGGTTAATACCGAGCTTCTGTCCGCACAGTTGACTGAATATGCAAAAAATATACCTTCCCAATAAAGACTTTCTCTAAACCCTGAAGTTCAGTGATTTCTTCACCGTCATGACCTTTCTTGATTGCTCCCAAAGAAACATCCACATATAAGGGCGCCGAGTATGTTAGATTCCTCAACCTGGCATCCCTCGGAAGCAGGGTCACAGTTTCTCCATCCGACTCCGTCATAGTTGGCTTACTCAGATATATCTGACCAAACTTGATTTTGTGGATAATCTACAGAAAATAAACCGGAAATAAAGAAAAATAATGGCATAGGATTGCAAACCAAAGAATCATCCAAGTATATACTTGAGTCTTGACTACACACAGTAAAATCCAGTAGTCTACTCCACCAAAATTACGATCCTCCAACAGATAATAACGAAAAACTCCTCATTTCGACATTGCCAAGTATATACTCTACTATCCAGAAGCCTTCTAAAAATCAACGTCCCTCCAATTCATTCAGAAATAATCGACAGACTACAACAATAACAATAACACTTCTCAACTCCGACCTCGGCGAAGTCCTGCCGGCTACCAGGGACATGCTGTGGATCCGGTCTGATCTCGATATCTCCGAGCTCATCCACGATCTCCTGCATGGTGTGTTGGACGAACTCGTTGAACGAGTCCAACTGCTGAGCAACCAGCCCTTTCTCCTCAAAGTAAGCCGAGATCACCGTCCACGCATCTTTCTGCGTGATCTCACCGTCCTCCTCGGAGGCCACATTTTCCAGATCGTACTGCCGATCGTACTCCATCCCTAACCCTAGCCTTCGCCTGGTGAGACGATCACGATCGACGGTTAGCGGGGTTTCTTCTCCCCTCTCCCCCCTGGCGCGCGCGGGAGAGCCTTCGGTGGTTTAACGGATACTCGGGGAGGGAAATCGGCCTATTTATAGTACCAGGGGAGTTTTCTATTTAGTCCTTATATTTATCAATATTTTCACTATTGGTCCTCTAATTTGTGTATTTTATTAAAATTTTCAATTGGGTCCATTTCGTTCTTCCATTTATGCATGATATATGTTCCGCACATCGTCTCGCACTAAACATATGTGCATGGAAAGTAAAATTGCATTAGGCGAAAAAGACTATCGTCGCGCACCAAAAACATGACGTCGCCAAGTGTTTCAGGGTTGCCGTGACTGTTAGTGTCGCTCCAAGTTCGACCATTGCCAGCGGCGGTTCTCGCTCGTCCCGAAGGAGGATTTGCTATATATGTTCGAGTTCTGCTTGTCCCATCTCGGCACTGTCTGCTGAGGCCACGGGTGAATATTCAAGTGAATTATGCTTGGTTTGTGGATAAAGATTAGTATCAGGACGGTGATCGGGAACATTTTCTTGTTTATCAGTTGCAGAGGTGATTGACAGGGAGGCTCTGACTACTGGGAGCGCCTATTATTTCTCGAGGGCGACATGTCCAGGACTTGCATCCTGGGACGAACGCAATATACAGATGCATTGATGACTGTTGCACAAGTTAGAAGGGGAAGAGAGGGAAGATGTGCCGAAATTCCACAGCGAGCTCGCGATAGCATTTTGCGATGCTGAAATCCTGACAGGTCCGCCATCAGGATCATGTAGAACCTAACAATGCATGAGGACGGTCATATGGTGATAAAGTTCATGTCCGCAGTTACGAAGAGGGAGATTATCATCCGAGATAAACAATGATTCCACCATTTCGAGGGGTCTCACTTGTGTCTGGACTAATGGTGATGAGGGCAGGTCACTGCATCGACCATTGCTGCACCGCCGATAAGCAGTTCCGATGAGCAATGGTTCAGAAGACGTCGAACTTATGCTAAACAATGTAGGCATCTGTTAAGAACACCTGCTCTTGGATCAGGATGCTCAACTCGACCAAATAAGTAATTGATTCACAGTGATTTTTGCAACAAGAACATGTTCAGTACAATCTCGATAGTTTGAGGTAAAAAAGAAGGTATGAGGTCATCTTTTCCCCGAGTCGGGTTGAGGATCCTCAGAAACGTGAAGAACATTGATTTACCGTGTGTATTGTGTCAAGTATGAAACTACAAAAGCTGATGATGATTGAAACCGTCACAAATCGTCGTTGGTAACAGCAGGGACCTTCTCATATGCCTCCCTGGCCCTTAATCTCTTTGGAAGGATGCAGCGGCCAGTGAATCGCTGCTGCAGGTAAACTATAAGTGCGAACAGAATCCCGCTACAAGGAATAATGATATTCCAGGCAGTTGAGTAATAGTCCATCCTGTGACTAGCATAGATATACGAGAATTCCAATGACCAGGACGAGCTGTGAGTCTGGTAAAGATCGTACGTATGGGGAAGCAGGCGGACGAAGGTGGTCCCGATGTAAAAGAATGAAGACAGTGCCTTCTCACTGGAGTCCATGAACTAGTTGAATAATATCTGAGGGAGCAGAAAACCATCCAGGATGAGGCCGGCATATGATTTCAGGTCTTCCCATAGCGAATGGTATTGGTACAAATCAAACGGGTAGACAGTATCCACGGATCGAAGCATGCGGCCTGGTTGAAGGACATGATAGCTGACGTTGTGCATTGACTGATGCATAAGCCAAGCAACCATCGCACCAACAGCGTAAAGCAGGAATGATGCGTATGCGACTTGCTTCTCACAACCCATAAAACGCCTTTATTCATGTCCCCTTGTCTCGCAGACCAAGTCAACTGGAGAAGTAGAAGCTCCAGAAGGAATACCACCATTGTCACAGCTCTCACGACCACTTCCTTCGCTTCAAGCCATCCACCGTTCCTCCAGAGAGAACTCTGCGAGTAACGGTTCCCAACAAATATTGCTTCGAAGTTCAAGAGGAGTGGGATCATATGACCCAGCATAACAACAGTCAGCATCACGATAGAGATGAAAGGGAGCACGTCCGGCTTCCGCCTAACATGGAAGATCTATGAGACCACAAAAATACAAGCGAGCGTGTTCAAAACAACCACCAAAACAATTTCCAGATCCATCCTCCATATGGATTCTGTGGCTTGGGCACGATAAATCGAATTTGACTTCAGCGTCAGGGTCTCAAAGTAGAGAGGATCGGATGTCAGCCGTGTGCTATTGATAAACCCAGTGATCATTTCGCCTTGTTTCCTATTCAGAGGAGGAAATTGGACATTGATGGCAACTTTGCAGTCCAGAGAACTGTTTCTAAACAGTGTATCGTTTCGCACCACTCGGCGGCATCCTATCATGCACAAACGACCGGTCGAGCTGTTGTATACTCCTTCTGCGAAGAAATCAACAACCGCAAATGATAATGTCATTCCACTGAAACTGTAATTATCTGGTGTTGAGAAGCTCACTGAGTAACTCATATTCTGGATTGCTCCACTGACGTTTGGATGAAATGATGACCATGTTTGATTTCCATTGACCTGCCCAAAGAAATTCAACTGATGAGGACTGCCTCCCACAAACAGAGGAGTTGCTTCCCCATGTGCTGTTTGTCCCTTACTATTTGTAACCATGATGTCGAATCTCATATCGGAGGATGACGGGAAAGGATACACCTTCTTCTGCACCTCGGCGCTTTGCTCACGAGTTGGGGGAACCCATCACACCATACTTGTACCTCCTGTTCACGTAAGAGGGACCATAACTCTGAAATGCAATCTTAGGAAAGTAGCCCGAATCATCTATAGCGTTGGTGCTCCAAATCTGACCCCCTACAAAGGACCAGTTGATTATAGAAAAGATTGCAGGGAATCTCATGCACAACTTGATCGAGCAATCTCCAACAAAAGTATTGGCCAAAGACTCCGTGTAATTCAACATATGGCATGCGACACCACATATCCGCTTCGCCTTCAGATCCCATTCTCCTTCCCCAAGCAACGATGATCTGGGATTAAAAGCATTACCTGAATAGATGGAACTATTCCGAAAACTCAGTGCAAATTGTAGTTTACCTTGATCCGAGCACTGAAGCGTGGACAGAAAAATACGATTGGGCACGAACAATCCGTCTTTTCCCAAGGGATTGCAGTTCACGGCATCACAGCCCCCGCCATACTCCATCTCAAAAGACGAAAGCCATCTGAATGAGGAACACCAACCTCCGACTTAACCCTGGATTTCATTCAAGGACAGATTATCACCGTCGCCATTATCAAATTTGTCAAACGAACCGTCCTTCTCCTTCAACATCAAACTGTACCCAGAATCCGTTCTCCCACTAAACCCCAACAGTGAAACCCTCTCCAAAGCCTTACCCTTGCCGTCCGAATCGCCTAATCTCTCAAACTCCCCACGGACAAAACTACTGTTAATACTCAACTCAATGGGATACCTAACCTTCAGCACGACATAGCCGGAGCTCGCATTGTTCGATCCGACCAAACAAAGCCGACCGGTCGACTCTGCCGCGTAACCGGTGAGACTAAACCTATACCTACCTCTACGAACAGGACTCCTCGGCCCGCGGACATGGAAGGCCGTCTTTAACCTTTGCCGGCCCGAGCCTCCCTCCCGGCTAAGAGACAAGCCCTGGCCGAAAAGCCTCAAGCTCCCGACGACCTTCAACACGTCCTTGTTATTAGTCCCATAAACCGCCTCCGGATAAAACAAAAACCTACTCAAGGCCGTATCCCCGGGGTCATCGGCCTTCGTGGCCGCGGAAGCGAAGAATCCAGAGAACCGAAGCTGGCCGGAAAGAGAATCATTGGAGGATGGTGCAGTGGCGGATATAGGATACTCGGAGAAGACCTCCCCGGCGCAGTGGGAGGTCTAGAGGTCGAGGAAGCGGGAGGGCTCGAAGTCGTCGGCGGCTCTCGATTCCGCCGCCGCTGAGGGAACGAGGACGATCGCCACGGAGACAGTGAGGATGATCGAGGGGAGGATGGTGGGGGATCTGTTGGAGGGTTTAGGCGACTGGCGGCGGGGGAGGCGACGGTCGGAGCCCATTCACGGGACGCCCCGCCGGGAGGGAGAAGTGATGGAGCGAAAGAGAGAACGCCGTTTCTTTTTGGATTGGATTAGTTTGTGTTTATTATATATCGTTCTTTCTTGATAATGTCGTTTTATTAAATCATTGGACGGGGATTTCAATTTGGGTCGGGAAATTAGGTTTTTGGCATTATTCTAATCCAACGAATTTATTCGTAATTACTTATTTTAAATTTTATGGTACTTATTTTCAAAATTTTTAAAATAATGTAAGTCGAATTCGTCGTTTATGAACGAGACATGAATATCGTTGTCTTGAGAATTTCGACTAGTTAAAAGTTGAGTTTGGATCACTAAAAGTTTCTAACCAAACTTTAAGTTTTTTAAAGCCAAGTTTTTTTTAAGGTAATGAAAATTTAAGCAAGTCGAATATAGTTTTATAAAAATCGAATTTAAGAAATTATTTATGTAATTTTGAAAATGAACCGCCCTAAAATACAGAATAGTTTCGCGACCAATAGGTTAATAAAATAATAAACCGCTGAAATTACTCCAACACATAATCCTAAATTTTCGTACGCACAAATGTGTGCCCAGAAATATATCAATCGAAAAAAAATAATTAATTTCGGGATTCTTAAGAAGAAAAAAACCTGTGCTAAATTTAATGATTTTTTTTCATTGACTTGGAAAATGAGAACGGAGAAGAAGAAAATGAAATTCTTTAACTTTGAAACAGGGTGACACAACCGATGCGGAAGGGAAGTGTTCTCTTTGTAACATACTAGCGATGATGACGACGACAGATGGGGCCAATGCAACAGAAAATGCCAACCAGAGAACGCTCGAGGAGTGTCCGTCCGTCCGAGTTGGAGTCCTCGTGGTCGATCACGCCGAGACCAGAGTCCGGAGGGAGGGGTGTCTTCTTTGTCCGCCGAATCGGCATCATCGAGATGAAACATCATCCAGGCAAATCATATACATGTCCACAAAACTGCAGTTCACGATGAAAAACGTTAAACCCGGTCAACCTCGAGAAGAGTCCCCGACCTCTGGGGCTCTGAGACCGTGTGGCCTCAAACAAGCTAGCTGTCGTCATGGTTCAAAGTTTCATGCCGACGAGCTTGCAGGAAATCTGGAACGCTTCCAATGTTCAAGGTTTCATGATGCTTAGCCTTTTCCTCCAGGTGCTACTCGCATCCACCGCCCACCTGAGGAAGGCTTCCACCAGCAGGTTCTTTCTGTTTGTTATATGGTCGGCCTACTTCATGGCAGATTGGGAGGCGACGTTCACGTTCGGGCTGATCTCAAATGCACAACGAATTGACTCGATCTCCCCTCTGGAAGTCAACGAGAACCTCATGGCTTTTTGGGCTGCTTTCCTCCTGATCCACCTCGGCGGTCCGGACACGATCACCGCTTTCTCCCTAGAGGACAACGCCCTTTGGATGTGCCATCTAGTTGGGCTCGTCGCCCAATTGTCCACCTTCTTTTACATATTCTTCAAGACCCTCCCTGACAATAACCTCATCGCCCCCACAATCCTGATTGCTGTCGCCGGAGCAATCAAGTACGGTGTTGGGAAATAGTCCCACATCGGATAAAAAAGGTCTCAGCTAACACCTTAAATAGAGCCTAGTTGCTAGCTTTTAGGTGAAGGATAACCCCGACACGATTTCTAACATGGTATTAGAGCCAGATTCGTCCGATCCGATGTGGGATTACGGGGAGGTGTTGGGAAATAGTCCCACACCGAACAACCTCAAGAAGTCCACCGGAAAACTGCCTGTTACAAGTCTTGAAGCCTTGGAGGGAGAAGATTTTCCTGATAAAAATACTGGGAAAGAAGCGTATTACTTCTTCCAAATATTCAAAGGTCTAGTCATAGAAATCAATCCCAACCATGTAGAGCGAGCGCAGAGCCTTGAGCTCTTCCAACAAAAAGATGCGGAAGAGGCCTTTGACCTGATGGTAGCCGAGCTGGATCTTCTGTTCGAATTGTTCTACATGAAAATCTCATCCGTAAATTCTTCGTAGGGGGTGATCGTTCGCTTCATCACATTGTATAGCGTTATTGGGGCTCTAATATTGTACGGCCTTTTGGAGAAGAAGGGATTCCATGAGGTTGATATTTGGATCACCTATTTCTTGCTTGGCGGCACTGTTGCTCTAGAGATGACTAACGGAATGATGATCATGTTTTCCAATTGGATGGGTCCGGTGAGGTGGTTCCATGTTGGATGGGGTCTGCTTCAAGCAGTGTGCTTTGTCCTTCCGTTTGTAATATAATCCTGGTTGTAGGAATAATCTTGTCAGTTCCGTGCGGATGTTATGCACTCGTTCAGAAGACATGGAACAAGAAGCTGGGCTCGTTCAGTTTGCTGTCGCATTGCATCGAACATTGTCATAGAGGTGTTGATAAACCTTTGAAGTATGCTCACTTGATTTACCGTAAGCTGACCTCGTCGCATTCTCTTTGTTTTCCGGATAATTGAAGAAGCTACTTCATCTGAAAAACTTTTGAATCCCTGCAGGAACTGTCACCAGAAGAAAAAAGGGAGGCGTATCATGGAATGTCTTTGATGCGGAAACCCGAGACTTCATTTTCCAGGAGTTGAAGGAAAGAGCATCGGCGGCCAATGATGAGGACCAAGTGAAGGAGATCTACGAGGCGAGAGGGAGCTGGATATTGACCAAATTAGGGAATTCGGATGCATTGATGCGGTATGTGAAGAAGTTTGACTACGATAGGAGCCCACTAGCGTGGCACATCGCCACCGAAATCTGCCATAATGCCAACAGAGCCATGGAGGCAGCTGACCACAAGCAGAGGAAGTTGGCCGTTAAGTTGTCGTATTACATGCATTATCTCCAGATCAAGAAGCCCGAGATGATGTCTGCCGTGGCGGGGATTGGCCACATAAGGTATGGTGATACTTGTGCCGAAGTTGAACATTTCTGCAGGGTATACAAAGCAGAGACCGTGATTGAGTTCTGCAGTAAGATATTGAACGAAGATACGAGCATCGAACCCGCTGACGTGTACAATGACAAGCACACCTCGGTCTTGTCGGATGCGTGCAATCTGGCCCGATTACTGATGGAGAAGGACAACAAATGGGAGATAATAAGTGGAGTCTGGGTGGAGCTGCTTACGTATGCGGCCGGCCACTGCAGGGCTGAGAAGCACGCTCGGGCAGTGAGCGAAGGAGGTGAGCTCATGACGATCGTCTGGCTGTTGATGGCGCACTTGGGGATCGTCCCGCATTTCCCGTATCCAGATGATTAAAATTTAAATGGCATATGGGTAGCTGGGTGATTTTATTACCTGATTCCCAAGAAATATCTATGTAGTCAAAAATTCATCTCAGAGTTTCAAGTTGATAAATGCTTTTTAAGTTGGAGCTTAACTCATCAGGTGTCGTAACCTGTAGGCACCGTCGATAATTCCTTGAAGATCGAATGGGAAATACATAATTTCTCCCTGAAGGACAATGCCACATTTAAAAGAAAAAAAAAAGTAAAACTCCTACTTGACTTGCATTAAGATTTCCCTCATCCGACTTTCTGGATGTTTCTAACTCCGATTTAAGGCGACGAATTTTCAAATTCTTGTTTTATTTCATAAAATATTTTTTTAATATCCATCCTCAGATCATTATAAAATAAAATATTGTTTATTTGATTTTGCCGTCAAATTTGACACTTTACAAGTAATGAAATATTTATGAAATACAATGGTTGTTTTATGTATGGTTCGAGAAGATGTCGGGGATAGGCCACACGAGGTATTGTGATACTTGTGCCGCAGGTGAGCTCATGACGATCGTCTGGCTATTGATGGCTCACTTCGGGATCGGCCAACATTTCCCATATCCAGAAGATTAAAATTAAAATGGTATTTCGGGTAGCTGGGATTGATTTTCATTACCCAGAAATTTCTCGACCCTGGCGGCTGGTCGTGCTTCCCAACAAACTTATGAAGTATGATATCAGGGAAGCATGCTATCTCATCGCATTGACCTTTACTAGTTCGGTTTGAATCCAGATGTTGAATCTTGTTTATAAATTTCAGTCTATCGTCTATATATATATTTCATACAACACTGGACATGCAGATTTTCGTGAAAATTCCCTCTATGTTTATCTTCTGATACAAACCAAAGTAGTAACTCTGCCAACTCTTCGCAAGTCCAGGTTGATTACCGGGAGCCTTCTACTCGTTTGGCCTGTTAATTCTTTCTTGTTCGTTGATTGCTTCCCGCCTTTTCCTATCAGGTGGCCATGAAGATGCTCCTGCATTTACACGTGAACTTCTGTTTTCGCGGCCAGTCCTATCTTCTTCAAGTCCACCCAAATTCCCTCGGGGAAACCACAAGCAGCCTCGAAAGGATAGATACATGTCCACAAAACTGGAGTTCACGATGAACAACGTTAAGCCCGGTCAACCTCGAGAAGAGTCCCCGACCTTTGGTGCTTGGTGCCCGTGTAGCCACTTGAAGATCTTACGGAGCAAAGACCAAGAAGTAGGAGACAGAAAATAGAAGAAGAAGAAACTGCTGAAAAGAAGAAGAAGAAGAAGAAGAAGAGGAAGGAGGAAGAAGATGATGATTGTAGGGGATATATTTGTATTACTAATCCAAAAGAACAATTACACTCATTTTTTTATATTGCAATCATAACAGAATGATAATATCATACGATAGGATATGGTGACCGAATGCAGGCGTTTGTCCTCTGCTGTTGTTCTGCTATTTCTGTTGGAATTAGTTAGTTTGAACTTGGGCATGAGCTTGGCCTTCAGGTTTGGGTTGTGCTAACTTACAGGTCCAGTCAAATTCAGCTTTTCCATCCTCCGGCATTGGCTCTTTCTGCTCCCCAGCTCCCCAGCTCCCCTGAATCCATGATCCTTGGCCCTGGCCCCTCTTCTTCAAGCTTTTCATTTTGACATGTGATAGCTGGTAGTGGAACTGTACTTCATCATTGTCTTCAACCGTCAACAACATCAAGAACTCAGTAAAAACCCCAGGTATACTCCTCGATCCCTTAACCTCATGAGCTTCACTTCTAGCAACCTCTTTCAAACTCTTAGATGTTATATCGTCGTCTCTTCTACATAGGGAAGAAGACTTAGCCACCATTGTAAGAAGAGATCTACAAGAGAGGAATCGATGATTGGTGAATCTGCTGTAGAGTTGAATAGTAGTTCTGTTATCTCCTGTGACTACAATCTGCTGTAGAGTAGAATGTAAGCCCGATGAAGCTAAGTATTAATATTTGAGAAAAAGGAAAATGGAGGTCTAATGTGAACAGGCACAATCTTGAATGAACATGGAAGCCAAATAATCTCTTGCTTATCCTGATTTTCACCACTTGCCTGCTGTCTGCATAATTAAGGTCTTTCATTGTCTCAGTTGTTCCCTTTATGCTTCTCTATGGTGATTTTTCTTACCTAGATAGTGATGTATTCTAGTTTAAGGGAGAGTTTCCTTTGGAACTTAGCAGCTTAGTTTTACTTGGAATAGGGCAAGCTCATGGAAAAGAGACACAGAGCCCACACCCTGACCCCATGGGTAAAACTTTCGTCAAAGGATCTGCTACTTGGCTGTCTGAGGTAACATGCTTGATTTCCAATTGTCCATCTAGCACCCTTTCTCGCACAAAATGATGATCAATTTCGATGTGTTTTGTTCTTACTTGGATAATAGGGTTTGCTGCTAATTGCACAGTACTTAGATTGTCGCAATAGATTATAAGTGGGCTTGAATCATGAATTTATATCTCTTTAAGTGGCTTTTGAACCCATATTACTTTAGCCACACCATCAGCCAAAGCCTATACTCAGCATCTGTACTCAATCTGGACACTACCTGTTGTTTTTGCAAGCACCAAGACACCAAATTGGATCCTAGATAGACAATGTAGGCACCTATACTTCTTCTATTATCTGGGTGGCTTGCCCAATCTGCATCAGTAAAACAAGTAATTGGAAAAGAACTAGTAGCCACTAGGTTGAGTCCAAAAGCACTTGTTCCCTTTAAATCTTTTAAAATTCTATTCACCCATTGTAAGTGCACTTCAGTAGGATTTTGTAAGAATTGGAAAATTTTGTTTACTGCAAAACTAATGTCAGGTCTGGTGTTTGTACAGTATTGAAGTGCTCCAACTAAGCTTATGTAGGTAGATGGATAAACCAACATTTGTCCTTCATATTTTAATACTTGCCCCTTAGATGCCATATGAGAGGGCATAGTGTCACAGTTTGACATACCTGACTTGGCCAAAAGATCTAGAATATATTTTTCCTTCTACATTCTTAACTGTAGAAGTCTGGAAGGAAGTCTGTTTTAACTGCTTAATGAAAAGCATAGGGCCAAAATTGTAGGGGAACACTAGCATGATTAATGAGAGTTAACCAACCTCAACTACATGCATGTTCTTCCTTTCTACTCCGACCATTTTGTTGGGGAGTATGTGGACAAGATAGCTGATGTGTTATTCCCATAGGTGTGAGATAAGAGTGAAGCGATCTAAACTCACCTCCCTAGTCTGACCTAACTGTATGAACAGACATATAGAACTTGTTTTGAACCATTTTATGAAATTGGATGAATGTAGGTTTTGCTTATGTTTGCTCTCATAGAAAGCAGATCCAGGTAAAACAAGTAAAGTCATCAACAACTAACATGAAGTACATGTCTCCAGTAATAGATTTAACTGGAGCAGGACCCCATAGGTCTATATGAACGAGTTCAAAGGGCTGTTCTGCCGAACACTATAACTAGAAAAAGGCAACATGTGATGTTTGCTAACTGCACAGGCTGAACAAAGAGATAAAATAGTTTTCTCAAAGGGAAGTTTATAAAGTGATAACACTTTTTTGTAGAAAATCTGAGCGAGGATGTCCCAGTTTTGCATGCCACTAAAAAGTGTCCTAGGTAGTTGTTTTGAGACTGGTATGAATAATGGGTTGAGGGGAGAACATGTGAGAGAAATTGCTGGGAGATGCATAGCTTGTGTTCGCAGACAGGATAGTTGAGGGAATCCTGTAGAGGCCTACCTTCACTGGTCCTGGAAGTAGTGGTTGCTGGTTTTTCTTGTTCGTAACAAAAAAATATAGTAGGATGAAATTCAACAAATGCATCATTATCCTGACACAATTTTGAAACACTAATAAGTCTATTTGATAGTTGAGGAGTGTGAAGAAGCTCAGAAAGAATAACAAATCCAAAATTTGAGCACATAACTCTATTACTAGTGTGATTGATGTTTACTTTACTATCATTCTCAACCATAACTAGGGATGTGCCTTTGTAAGTAGAAATATCGTGAAGATCATCAACATGAGGAGTTACATAATGAGTAGTTCCAGGATCTATCATCCACTCATTTAGGTCAAAGTAGGATGGAGTCTGTAGGGATAGGGTGACTGGGAATCGATTGGTTTGTGTTGTTTGACTAGGGTGAGGATAGTTGAGGGCAGTTTCAGGATTGTCTGGTATGTCTGGGATTGAGATTGAAGCAGAGACTGAGGTTGAAACTAAGGTTGAAGCCAACATTCAGTCAATGATAGCAACTAAGTGTAGTATTTCCCACTTTGAAACATATTTGGCACTTAGGTCTTGTTGATGATAGGCTCTGTCTGGTGGTCTTTGTATGAAGGAAGATCGAAAGGTGGTCTTCCTAATAGTGCAGACAATTGGAAAATTGAGGCTGATTGCATGTAATTAGAAGGTGGGTTCCTTGGTCTGCTAGTGAGATAAAAGGATGAAGGTCTAGAGTTCGGAAATCTGTCTAGATTGATGCCCTGCTACACCTGGATGGAGAGTGGATACTTAAACTTGAGGCAACAGACTTTCAGCTTCATTTCTTCTCTCTATACATAGCTCAAAGTTCAATAGGTGATGCTGAACTTCTACAATAGTGGGTTCATCTGGTCTACTATAGCTGAAACCATAGGGTCATATTATGCTGGTAATCTTTCTAGCATATACCACACGTAATCTCTGTAACTGACAGCCTCTCCCACTGCACTTAGTTGATCGGAGTAAGATTTCAACATATTCAGATATTGTTGCATGCTTTGTTAAACCCTAGACTCATAAGGGTCCGTTCACTGCCATTGTTTGAAATATGAGTTTGGAATCAAAGCAGTGTCCAGAAACTAGGCAGGAGATAGAATAGTGCCATAAACAAAATCTTCATACCCTCCAACTATTATGACCACAAGCATTTATCCTCTCCACAACAGGTAATTCTCATCATCTAGTTTTAAAGTAGAAGAGAATAGACTTGCTGGAAGTTGAATATGACTAGAAATGGTTGACCATTGTGCTGATTCACCTCCTAAGACTCCAGAAACTGGCTTTTATGGAACCTGTTGTTGATTCTGTGGTTTGTTGGCAGATGGTGGTGGTGACAGGGGATAAGAAGAGGAGGATGATGATGATGAATGTAGGGGATATTTTTGTATTACTAATCCCAAAGAACAATTACGCTCACTGTTGTCCTTTTATATGACAATCATAACGGAATGAGAATATTGTACGATGGATTTTGGTGACCAAATGCAAGCGTTTGTCCTCTGCTGCTGTTCTACTGCTTCTGTTGGAATTAGTGAGTTTGAACTTGGGCCTGAGCTTGCCTTCAGGTTTGGGTTGGGTAACTTACACCACTGGATGCTGAGGTACGGAAGGAAAATTCCGGTTGGAGAACAGGACAGTGGTCTTACTAGACTATGTCGTGTTATCATCGAATCATGATTCCTAATGGCAGGGATGGCAACCTTCCTTCTTCTCCTGCTTAACTTCGACCTCAACCGGCTTCTTAGGTTCTGGGATTTCTGGTTTTTTGAATTATGGTCTTACCTGACAATGTCCTTTTGGTACAGCGACAGTTCCTTCTCTTCTTAAATGTAACTTTAACCCCTGTGCCTAAAAACGAAATCAAGAATATCACGAACATAAGGGAAAAAATGTTAAAGATTACTAGATCATATCGCAGCAACATGTAATCTCGGACCGAATGTCGCCCAACAGGGACAAATCCATCTTTAACTTACTCAAAATCATTGTAACGACTTTTATCCCTTGCAAGAAAGAAAATCCCCCCAAATCAAGTGCTTCATCTCCCCCATTTAGTTGAGATGTGATCCCAGGAGTAAGCACCAGAAGGTTGTTGTGGGTACTGCAAAGCCGGAACCAGCGATGTCGGAGTTGACAAATGGAGCGTAGCTGGGTTGGCAAATGCAGAGAAGTTGTTGTGTTCTTTGTCTTTGAGTAAGGATGGAGTTGAAAGTTTGAGTAAATCTGCATGTAAGAAGCCGATCTGCTCGAGGAGGTGCACGGACATGATGCAAAACTTGGCCTTTTGGTTTTTTTGTTAGGAAAAACGCAGGAGCTCTGGCTGGAGGAAAAGCCAGAATTTGGCTGCGACTACAAATCTGTTCAGAGAGTCATTGGTGCCTGGCTGTTATTAGTAAGAAAGACCAGCAGTTTCGGTATTTGGACTCTCTCGGAGGAAGGGATACTCAGGTCAAGTGCTTCGAATGCCGGTAGGCCTCTGAATCTTTTATCGCATGCAAAAGGAAACTTACCTGCATATCTCGATTCTGTGGTTCAGCTTGTTTTATCTGTCGAGTCTATTTTCGGGCAAAACGTTATGTGGATGGAGTTAAGGACAAGAAAGGAAGGACATTGAGGTAAGTTCCCAGAATCTCAGATTTGTCGTTGGGTTCCCGGAACAGGAGACTGAGTCGGTATTGTTCCTTGTGTTTTCATTTCATCTCTACGGCTTCCTTTCGTTCTGACCTTGTTTTAGAACCACATTTCTTTTCTTGATACTTCATTTATGACGATGACGCAACTATGTCTTCGTCCAGGTATGACAGCACAATCTTCGTGAACAAGTGTTCCAACTTTTCTGGCAGGGGGCTTGGACCTTTGTTTCAGTCAAGCAGAATCGAGTTGCCGCGAAAGGATGTTTGTTGTAGTTTCCATGTTAATTTTCAGCCGCCTCTTTTTGCCAGCATCTTCCGAGATTCATAACCCTTTTCGCTCAAAGGAGCTGTATTTACGGTTATCATCCTGTAACGCACTCCATATTTACGACAGATAACAGAGATAAAGTTTCTCACGCCGTGAGCTGACCATTACTTTTCCTTTTCTCCTAACAGCTCGATTCTTATAGCTCGCATAGAGCTTTCTCAAAGTCCACTACGGGGGCTTTTGCTTGATTGCGTGGCCGGATATTTTGGAACAATCGGCGCATTTTACCTGCTTAATGCTAGAGTTTGAAAACACACTCAGTTTGTATGTCCATCCAAATCATCCGCGGTCGGATTCCGCACGGCCTTACGCTCGCATCTGTATGTTTATGTTGTATATCAACTTTTGCCTGATTTGGGGTTTGGTGGGCGATAGAGCCAAAATCTACTGTTTATCTTCATTGTCTTTTGGTGGATTTATCCATATTTGACAGACCCTGCAATAATAACACGATTTACTGACATTATTTTTGTTTATACTTTTTGTAAAATTTTTGGTGAAAAAGTTCCATCGATTTTGGCTATAAATAGCGGAGGTCACTGTATCAATAGGACCATCCCATTCGAGCGAGAATGAACTCTCTCACGATGTTAACCGATTCACCGGAGCTGGTTTTTGCAGCAGCACAGTAAGATTTCCCGATTATTCGTCATGGGTTGCTCCATTCTAGTGATGTCGAAACTCTTTTTTGCGTTGTTTAGAGATTCTCAAGAAAGAGTGTCCCAAGAGAATATTCGAGAAAAATTGTAAAGTTATGGCCAGAAAACCAAAATAATGTCTGATCTTGAGATTAGAACCCTTCCATTTTGTTCATCGACTTTGGATAGGTCATAACACGTTCAAGCGATCTCGAATTGAAAAGTGTAAAATGTAAAAGTTGTAAACTATCCTAAATGATCTTGAGTGTATCCACTCTGTAGCCAAAGTTATTATGAAGATATTGAAGGAGTGTTTCTGATCTCAAAATCAGAATAGTTGCGAATTCGACCTATCAAAACTTGCCCCATATTGCCTCCAATGAAAAAACTCGAAACATGAAAGTTGTTGAAGACAGGGAACTATCCCAACTAATCACGAGCAAATTGAAGCTTTATGACAAAAGTTATTCTCAGTCGACTGAAATTGTATTTCTTGAGGCACCCACGATCTATAGCAGCTAACATATCTTTTGGTTATTTTCTTGTGTTCCCCATTATCCTTGGCAAGTACCCATGATGTCTTGATGAATTTATTATAAATAAGCATTCTTGCCTTGATTGAATGACACGATTAACTCCACAAGTCCAATTCGACAACGTTGATTTACAGCTTTTGCTCACTTTTCCAACATCTCGAAAAGCATCCACCCTGTATTTAGAAATCGTCCCCACCTCCAATCATTGTTCCACAAAGGTAGACTATATTAAAGGAGCTTGTCGTAGCCACTACACGTTTGCCGTCTTCCAAATCCTACTGTCATTCTTCCAGTCCTTGATTGTGTTTCCCTTTGCGTCATGTCTGTAAGTGATGTAAAAATATTTGTCCTTGTAATTAAACGTTATTCAATTATAATTCAGTACACATTTACTTTTATTACGGGGACCACCGTTTTTCTATATAAAATTCAATTGGCGAAATACAATTTCGCCTCAACAGGACCGAAATTCAGCCAACAGAGACAAATTCATCTTTAACTTACTCAAAATCATTGTAACAACGTTTAGCCTTGCAAGAAAGAAAATTCACCAATTGGAGTGATTGCAGGTGATTGGATCAAATTTGATAAGAAATATCTTTTATTATTAGTTTCCAAAATAAGTTGATCGTATCTCTAGAAATTAGGAAGGAGGTTGTTGTGATCTTCCTAATTTAAATTTATTGTTTTCCTTTAAGTATGTCTTACGTTTAGGCTATTTTGTATCTCTTCAGATTTTGTTTTATCGGAGGAATCAGAGATTTTCCTCAGAGAGTTGTGTGTGTTTTGATTTCGTTCGAGTTCACTAGCAGAGGCGAGGTTCTGCTGTGAAGAAGTAAGGTTCTGTTATAACCAGTCCTGCTTTTGTTGTCGTTTATGTCGTAGTTTCAGGTTTGGTTTCTATACCAGGAACACCTACAATTGGTATCAGAGCATAAAGAGGCCTTTTGGGCATTTAAATCCAATTGGTATCAGAGCGTTTCTGATCTTTCGGGAGCTGTGGAAGTCTTGTGAAGAATTTGAGATTTTTTATTTTTCGTTCAAAAGAAGGAGATGGAGGCAAGTGCAAGCAGTTTCTCTTCTATGACGTTTGATGGGGAGAACTATCAAGCTTGGGCGGTGAAGATGAACGCTTTCATGGAGGGTAGCGATTTGTGGGAAGCAGTGGAAGGTGACTACACCGTGGATGCACTCCCCGACAACCCTACTATCAACCAGATTCGGGGCTATGATTTCGAAAAGAAAGATTTTGTTTACATCAAACGCCTTGTTAAGAGTTTTGGGCGAATTGTACTAGAGTCCTCGGGGGACCCACAATCAAAATGGCAGAAGGTTTGCAAGAAAGTAGTGATCCCAAAGGCAGGACACAACAGAGTCCTAAGACGGACTCAAAGGAAGGCTAAGAAAAGCAAAATCTTTTCACCGAAAGAAGTGGATGAACCTTGATAAGGGACAACATAGGCAGAAGATGAAGACGAGGAAAATGTTGTCCATGACGATTACGTAGAATACACACCTCTACAAGAAGAGACCCCCGAGGAGCATCAGGAGGATAAAGATCCTATGGTGACCTCCTCTAACGCGGTCGCGAGCTGCCTGTCTGCTTCTCGAGAGAAGGTTCACTAATGGTATAATACGTAAAGTCCCTAGATCGAGCATTAGATTCCCAAAGGGATCTCCACTCCATTGGTTTGAGAAACCTTCTCTCGGGATGAGACAACATATCCATTTCATGTTCATCACGACAAACTTCAACAAAGTGAGGATGAACAAGGTGTTGGTAGACAACGAAGCCACGATCAACATTCTTCCCTTTGAAACTTTCTTGGCGATGGGTAAAAAAAGGTGGTAGCTGACAGACACAAGGATGTCGATTACGGCCTTCAATGGAAAGAAGTCAGAGTGCATGGGAGTGTTCTCGGTGAACCTCCAAGTCAGAAGACATGAGATGGAGACCTCCTTTTCCGTGCTGGACATCGCGTTAGCTTTCAATGCACTCCCGGGTCGAGATTTGCTATAGAATGCTGCCGCTCTACCCTCGACTTTACACAAAGAATTGATGATATGGCGTGGTGATGAAATAGAGCTCATACGAGCTGATAAGAATCATTGTTCTTGTGAATGTAAGCCTCTATGTTCCATTGCAGAGCCCGAGAAGGAGAAATAGGAGAAGAAAGACAATCATGAGGATAGGTCATTGAGCTCGGAGGTCGAGAAAGTGGTAGTTCACCAGGCTGAGACGGCCGGAGTCGAACCACCTATAGTCCCGAGCAGATGGGGAAGCGATGAAGATGATAGCGCTCCTTGAGAGAGAGGCATTGTCCCACTGTTCAGCTTCACCATAGAGGACTGGGACGATGAGGAACTCATAAAAATCCAGGGATACTCGTACCTGAAGAAGGGTTGCCCATCATTTGGTTCGGTGAGATGCCTCAAGGAATGCCAGTAGGCGAGATCATTTTAACTTAGGCTGGAATCAGAATTGGGGGTGTGGGGTTCACTAAGGTCGAGTATTGCGCCAGACAAGCTGCTCGAGAGCAAGATGATAACGTGGAGTTGGGGCCTGATAAACTCCTGCGAGAAGAAACTTATGAAGATTGAAGAAGTAAAAGATCTGGTCGATATGCACCAAGAACCACATTTTTTAGATTATTCTAGACTTGAAAAAGTGCGTTGCATTGCACCATTATTTTTTTCTTCCAATTCTAGGTCATTTCTAGGCATTTGTTCCCTTCAACTTGACGATTACAGTCGAGAAATGTGGTTTTCATCTTTAAATCCTTTAATTAGTATAAATGTTGGTTCCGATGAAAATCTTCGACTTACTTATATAAGTGCAATTCTAGACAATGAGTTAGTGTCAGCCCTAAAAGAGCTGCTGTGGAAATTTCAAGATTGCTTCGTCTGGGATTATATGGAAATGTCAGGGCTCGATAGAAATCTAGTAGAACATAAATTCCCAATTCAAAAAAATTTTAAACCCGTGCAACAGGCTCCACGAAGGATGAGTGGATTTCGAGCATCGTTCCTATAGTAAAGAAAAATGGTAAAATTCGAGTATGCAAAGATTTTCGAGATCTAAACAAAGCAACTCCAAAAGATTAATATCTCATGCCGATAGCTGATGAATTAATTGACAAGACGATAAAAAACGTCATCATGTCTTTCATGGATGGCTATTCGGGGTACAATCAAATTTTCATCGTAGAGGATGTCTATAAGACAACCTTCAGATTTTCGATTGGTATTTTTGAATGGGTAGTATTGCCATTTGTATTAAAAAATGCTGGAGCCACATATCAGAGGGCCATGAATCAGGGAAGACTATGGAAGTCTACATCGATGACATAGTCGTAAAGTCGAGAAGGAATAATTCACATGTCGAGGACCTCCGAGCTGTGTTCGTCCATATGAGAAAACATCATCTGAAATTGACTCCATTGAAATGCGTTTTTGGAGTACAAGCTGGGCAATTCCTTGGGTTCCTAGTACATCAGAAAGGGATCCAAATTGATCTAGGAAAAATCAAAGCAATACAAGAATTGTAACCCCCGAAGAATAAGAAAGAGCTACAAGTTTCCCTCGGACGAGTGAATTATTTGCGAAGATTCATTGGAAATCTAGCAGGAAAAGTAGGGGCCTTCTCAACACTACTGAGGGGAAAGAATAGATACACTTCGACGAACGAGCATGAACAAGTGTTCGAGAATATCAAAGGCTAGTTAATGAAGCCTCCAGTTTTAGTCTCTCCTCCAATTTTTGGGTAATCCTAACTTACAGGTCGAGAGAAAGGTGAGACTTGCCGCTAGACAATATGTGCTCCCGAATGGTCTATTGTACAAGAAAACCAAAGAAGGGGTTTTATTGAGATGTGTTGACTTGGATAAAGCAACGCCAATCATGTTGAAAACGCATGAAGGGTTATGCAGAACTCATTAGTTAGGAGTGAAGATGTTTTGGATTATTCAAAGGCACGAATTTTATTGGCCATCCATGAAAAGGAATTGCATTGAGATAGCTAGGGGTTGTAGGAAATGCCAGAAGTTTGGACCTATAACTCGAGCTCTGACAATGGAATTAAATACAATAACGTAGCGGTGGCCATTTAAGTCTTGGCCTCTAGATATAATTAGAGAGGTTAGACCCCATTCGAGTAAGTGAGACACATATATATTGGTAGCTACATATTATTTTACCAAGTGGGTAGAGGCCAAAGCTTATCAAAAAATCGAACAGAAAGAGATCAATGAATTCATTAGGACGAACATTATCTTTCATTTTGGACTCCCACACAACATAGTAGTGGATAATGGAACCACATTTAATAGGGAGCATATGTAGAAATTCTCGAGAGAGTTTGGCTTTTTAATTAATAACTCCTCATCATATTATCCATAGTCTAATGGACAAGCGGAATCTACCAACAAACTTATTAAAACTGTAATCCAGATAATGATTGAAAACAACCCCAGGAAGTGACACAAAATACTTCTCGAGACATTGTGGGGTCTAAAAGTCACCAAAAGGACAACACTGAGGAAGCACCCTATAATCTGGTATATGGGCAAGAAGTCATCGTTCCCATTGAGGTAAACTATAAGTCTTTTCGAGTCAATCAAGTAAACCAGGATGGGGGTCAAGAAGAGAAACTTCCTCGAGACAGTGAACACCTCAAGAGAATGCGCGCACAAGCGGGAAACAAAATGAAGGTTTAGAAAAGGAGAATGATGAGACATTACAACAAAAGAATCCATTCCAAAAGCTTCAAGGAAGGAAAGCTAGAATGAAGGGGATGTTCCACCCGATGTAAGCGGATGTTCTTTCTTTTTGACTGTCGAGTCTTTTTAGTTTCTCCTTTTAATTCTTACTCTTCCTCTATTAGGATCCATCAAAAAATCTGCTGGACGACGGCATCAACGAAGATGTCGTGGATGATAGATTCATCCCAGAGGAAGTAGTTTCTAAGGAGCCATTGAATGAAGAGCAACAACTCCGAACGAATTTTCAGTTCGTGATTGACTTCCTCTGCACTGCCACTATCTACACAAAGGAGAGTTTGCTCAATATAGAGCTGCTCTAAAAAGAATTGTTATCTCTCCTTTAGCGACAGTGGATTAGATTGTCGCCTACAACCTCGCTCGATAACGTTACTAGCTTGATTATCATGAATATGTGAAGGGCTAATCCGCCAGGCAGACGTCTCAAGATATTGAAGCTCAACGAAAGCTGGCAGAAGCTCAGAACCAACACGAGCTCAAGCTTTTGGATGAGAAGATTGAGCGTAAGAGCCAATGCTTGAATGCTGTTCGAGAGAAGATACAAAAGCTTGTCAAAAGGAAGAAAGTCCTCTCAAGGTACCTATCCAAACTCGAGAAAATACGAGTCATGAGGTCAACTGTTGCATAACTAGGTGAACCCTCTACTCAAGAGGTTGTAATGGCTCAGGAAATATCAAAAGAGGAAGAGATACATGAAGAGCAGCGTCTAGAGCTCATTAATCATTTCATTGATTGTCAACCTAAACCATTGTGATTCTCTTTTGTCCTTAACGACATTTAGTGCCATTTAGTGCTTTTAATTTCCAGTCTTCTCATCTTGAAATATTTTCAGCCTTTTCCAAGTCGTTTCATGACAGTGTGCAGCCTTTACTTTCTTTCCCATTGGACAGTTTTGTTACTGTACATTAAAGCTGCGAAGATTACCAAAGTCATCATTTCTAGGATTCCCAGGCAATCAATACTAGGATTTCCACTATCTCTTCACGAGATTCATTGAACCCTCTTTGGCCGTGCCCCTTTACTTGGCTATAAATAGACTCGGTTTCTCTTCGTGAACATTCATTAGTTCATCTCGAACATGTCTTGTCGCGATGCCGTTCTTCTTCCACAATACCCCACTCTTTCGAAACCTTTTCCTGATTTCAAAAGCCTAAGTTCGCAACCTTTAGTCCCTCGAAAGCCTAGGTTCATCTTTAGCTCTAGGGTTTCATTGCTCGACGACTTCGTATGAAACCCTTGAGTGAGTGCTTGTCGAGGGACTTCCTCCAGCTTTTCATTCTCTTGCATCATGTTCTGGATAAGTGGGAATAAATTCGAGCACGATCTTCCTCCAACTCTCGCCCCGTTGTACCGTACCTCGGCTCTTCCTTCCCTAAGGATGACCTTGAAGAGGGAAAGAGACAAGTATCCGGACGCACCGGGGAGTTGGCTTGTCAAATAGCTCGTGGAGATGGAGGAATTCATGGTGGCCACCCTCTCTTCTTCGTTCTCCTATGAAGGAGAGACGTAAGTACGAAGAGGAATTCTTTCCACGTGTGCCCCGTTCACGGACTTTTCGCGAGGAACAGTACTAGAATTGAATGCAAGCAGAAAGGTAAACTCAATACTGGAATTGAATACAACAATATCGAGTTTACAGTGAGACACTTACAAACATGACTTAAACGGAAAAACAACAAAAAAGACTTGAGGACGCTTTATGACGGTCGGTGGTGGATGAATGGTGGCTACGGTAGATCCCTTTTGTAGAATCTACCTTGGTAGATCTGTGGTCGAACGTTAACAATATTAGAAATGATTCGAAGGTACTGAGTGTGGATGGTAGTTTTGGGGGGTGAATCAACGGTTTTGGAATTGAATCGACAGCACTAAGCATGGAAGGAGGTCAACAGCACAGAAATAGAATCGAAGGCACTAAGGATGGAAGGTTTCAAGTCGCCTTTTAAAATAAGAAGGATAAAAGTCAGATTAAAATCTGAGTTTGAATTGTGTTTTAGTTGTTGTGTTGTGATCCCTTTTATATTTTCAGAATCTTGCAGTTGCGATTATTCAGATGGAATAAGATCTTCTTAGATCGTGTGCACGATCTGGTTCCTGTTCTGTAGGAACCATACACGTCGTGCCTTAGTTGGCCTCTCTGGGTTTGCCACATGTCCTACTCCGCAGATGTGATTTGGTCGAGTTCTCGACTAGTGAGAAGCACTTCTTGTCTCGAGCTGTATGGGGTTTCCCTATGACGTGCTCGAGAGATGCTTTTATGGGAACTGTCTTGGTTGAGTGAATATTTCCGTTGTTAGATGAGTTATTGTCGACAGAGTTGTGTGCATTGCATATGCAGGAAAGGATAATCGATTTGAGTATCTTTTTCTCATAAAGTATTAGCTGACGTCTCAGGTAAGTACAAGCCCGTGATTAAAAAGGTTATGGTGGAGCTTGACGGTAAGAAGTTCAGACTTTGTCTCCTCTCTATTATCCAAATCAATAGCGCAGTGTGACTTCATCATGCCAACTTACATCCAGGTGCACCGTTCAAGAAATTCCGTCACTACAGGAAGAATGGGTCGACAAGAACTGCTATATCAGCCCTGGTACCACCGTCACCTTTCCAATCGGATCTTTACCGGGTCTTTTGTCCACGTTCTCTAACTACCTTCTTTCTGCATTTCACGTTGCCTTGGCAGGTCCCATTCAGTTCATTGGCCCAGCGTCCGACGTAGTCAACCACACGCTTTTGTTGAAGCTCGGCGCCCTCGCCTAGACCACGCCCCCAGCAAACGGAACTGGACTTACTGGGGTTGGCTCTTATCCACTTATCTGGATTGTAACATTTTGGCAGTGATTATTTGCCATGGAGAAAAGACTAATTGACGGTGGGGGATTTCTCATTAGTTAGCGTAAAAAATTGTTGGCTTATAATGTTGAATCTATGGATAAATTTCAAGTAATCCACGTCTTATTATTCTTTCCCTCCCAAAACAAGCACAAACGCTTAATTTCGTGTGTCTTCAAGCTCGGTAGCGGGGTGGAACTCCCTCCAGTCCGGCGACCAAGTTTGCCAATGACTTGTGTAAGGCCATAAGGTCATTTTCTGTTTGTGTTTCCGACTTGTTCTAGCTTTGATTGATTTGATTCCATCCACTGCAGTCTTTACCATAAAAAGTTGTTAGTTTATAATGTTGAATTTGCTGTTTAGTCTTGAGGTGGTGCCCGATAAAATTCAAACATTAATTTTGCGTGCTAAGAAACTCGATAGCAGGGGGAGAAGTCAATGGAGTTCACCTGTGGAGTTGCTTCCTCGGGTCTGTACTATCGTGGCGAGTGAGGGCGATGCTCTCCCGCTCCTACCAAAAATAAATTTGAATGTCGTTGTCTCGAGTTCCAAAGCTTATTTTTATAAATTGAAGTCGTTGTTTCTGTTCGTGTCTAAAACGCTTCACGTCGAAAATATTTGACACGAACACTCATAGGGGTTCGGATGTGGTCACCATTAATGAAAACAGATAAATTGTATTAATAAACGATGTCAAACAATGTCTTCTAATCAAAGGAAAAAACTTACAGCCATGAAAATTTAAACAAAATGAAAACTCGGATAATGGTGGCGCCGTAGACTTGCTTTTGACGGCATGAGCTTGGGGACTGGAGTGGTAGAATCTCGTCTCAGGTGGTGTAATGGACGGGGGTGTGGATGAAGGCAGAGGTGATTTTGGAAACCAAGGGCCATACGAGCTCACCCTGGTGGCGGAATGATGGTAATTTTGGAAACCAAGGGCCCTACGAGCTCACCCTGGTGATGGAATGGTTTGGACAAAGGCTGGGAACCGGACGCTGGAAGTCTGAGAACTGAGAGCAGTCAACAAACAATGCACTTTTTTGCCTTAGATGATTGTCGTCTTTTAAAGAAAATCTTGCTTCTTTTACATTGAATCTGGTGTGCTGAGACGTGGGTCACATTTTCCTTGATTTTTCTCTCCCTAAAGATCACCCCAAATCGTGTTGACGTGACCCTATAATCACTTTGCCGAAATCTCGGGGTCAAGATCTTTTCTGGTCTTCGTAGACTTTGACCCCGACGGTCCTTCGTAGACTTAGTACTTTTCCTGGCAGACTCGCATAACGGTGGGCTTGTAAATACTTTTACAAACCCCTGGACTTATGGGCTTCCCGTAAAATGGGTCCAAAATTTATGTCATTGTCTAGGTAGACTTGCATAGATCTGTGATAGATGAATGTGATTAGCTAAAGTGAAAGGATTGACCTATAAACGAGCAACTTGATTAGGCGGATATAGGATGGGACAATTCCGTTGGCTAGATGCTTTATTAGTTCATCTTCGTGTTGCCTTTGATTATATTCTGATGGAAAGGAGGTCGTACAACAACTTTCTCAGGGCGAACTACCTCGTCTGGTGTCCAACCACCTTGACCTAAACTGAAGTTATACCGTCATTACATTGACTTTGCTTGTGGTTTAAATGATTCAACATACTTCCTTTTGAAAATTAAATCGACTTCTATGAGCAGCACCTTCGCTACAGCCCAACCTCGTGATTGGATCCAAACTGTACAGTCAGGAAGCTTGGCAGATTCGATAGTCGAGGAGATATATTACTTAATTTGTATCAAAATACCTAGGGCCCTAATGACATCGGCTGACTTTTCGTAAATCACGTAGGAGCGTGCCTTTTGCTCCACATCTGTGTTTGAAAATGATGAATCCTTTCGGGAGTGCTAGTGTGTTTGCTTTATCATGTACAAATATATGTACTTCCTCAGTCCTCATCTTATTTACTCGATTTGATGGAGAGAGAGCTTTATGCCACTGGATGCTTATATTGCAGTCTAGTTTTTTGCCTGTTTAAGCAACTGGGCATGAAGTTTCCTTTGTCAAAATCACTATGAATTGTTAAATCATTCGTCGAAATCAGGGTCACCAGACTATGTTTATCGATATTATGACTAGACGACGTGAAAGTTACAAAGTTAATTTATTTTACTTCCTGTGATCTGTTATGTAATGGGTTCTTCAGTTTTTGTACGTATGCCCTCTAATTGTACAACGCGAGAGCAAGGGATCGATGACATTCATTATCAAGTTCTAAGCCATGTATTGGTGAGAACTCTTGTCAATTCGGACATTTTTAATGTTTCATGTTGGGGTGGGAAGAAGAGTTGGTGGAGGTTAGTCATTGTCCCTTACTCTCAAGTCTTAATTCCATATAAACAACATGAATATTATTTTATATATGATCCAATCCATAGTCGTTGCAAATGGTTCAACTAATCCCAAAGTTAATCGCGTTTGATTAGCGATGCGAATCCATTTCTTTATATGTCCTTGGAGGAGCAAGGGATTTGTTTTTGTGATGTAACAGGAAAGGAAAGAAGAGATGGTGGGAAATGATGAGGGGCCTTCACCATTGGTCCCATCGATCATGCTGGGTGTGTTTGGGATATTCAAGTACGGTCCCAGCATCGTGTCGTACCTCAGCTTCTTCGTGGAGATCCTCGAGGGGCTAACAGGGGGAGGAGATGAAGACGAGGAAGGAGAGGATGGAGGCGAGGAGGGTCCTGTGTCATCGATCCTCTTCACGCTGTGCTGTCTATGCTTCCTTGTGATCATACTTCTCATGCTGGTCCTGTTCCTCCAGAAAACGAGCCGGCTGTACTGGCAGGATCTTCCAGAGGTGCCGTGGCGGCTAAGTTCAGGATCCTTAAATGATTGGATTTATTTTTGTTTACTGATCTTCCTCGTCATTTTCATCGTGGATTATAACAATCTCATGTGAAGAGAATACGCTCTGATGGAATATGCCCATATTCTCCAACTGAATAACTTCGCGTCAAGGAACTTGCATTTTCGGGCATCCTCATCAAACGATAACCTCTGGCTTCATCTTAACTCACATCCACAGCAGTCGATTGTATTCTGCCAAATGAGTCTTGCTGAGTAATCAACAATAAAACTGCATCATTTTGATCTCAATAGAAAAAACATTAGACTTGTTACGGAAACCGGATGGCCGGAGCAGAGTGGAAACCTACGTGTTCGACTACATATGAGGCGACTGGTTTGATTTGAAAAGACTACGGAATTGGCTAGATCGACTCACCACTCAATGCGAAGAAAGACATGGCATTGTGTTTGTTGACCTTAGTTTTGATGATGAGAAATGCGTTGCTGTAGTGAGAAGTGTGTCGCTACGCTTGAGAAGTGTGTCGCATTACCAAAATGAAGGAATAATTATTATTTCAACTTGATTGTTGTGATTTTATCATTTTTAATGATTAATTATATTATCTTATTCAGATAATCACGTGTGGGGATCAGATAGCGATGTTTGAGAGATATTTGGACATAAAATCTCTAATTATAACAATATGTTATTTTCTATCTTATCTCATCGATCATTAAGGAATATAGTTATTCTGGTTCTGTCGTGGCTAACGATTGAAATAATAATCAGATAGCACTATGATAATAATTGAATTAAATCATACGCATTAGGAAAGCTGATAAAGATTTCCTTCCTTCTTGGTCGTTGTGACCGTTGAGTAGCTGTCCGCTGATCCTGATTACAGCTTGCTGAAGCCTGGTATTTGGGAAACTAATTATCTGATTCATTCCCTATTAAAACCAGACGACATTCATACACCCTACAACGAATCTGTGTGGTCTGTGTGGTTGTCCAAAACCTGTGTGATATGTGTGAAGCTCTGAGAAGCTGTGTGAGTTGTGTGTTCGGCGGAGAACGGAAGGTGCTAAGTGATCGCCTGGTTCTTACCTCTCGCAATCTGCGTGTGGGAGTGCCAAGGGCTGTGTGCCACCTTGGTCGTCGTGAGAGGGACCGAGTGTCCTCGGTGCATTCAACGAGCGGCTGGCGAATCGTCTGAGGGAAGCTAAGTGATTACCTGTTCTTATTGCAGTAATCAGTGTCTGACCCATCGGCAAGAAGCCGTTTTTGTCGTGTCTTTTCAGAGAGAAGTCTCGATCCTACGGAGTTTGAGCCGTTAGACACGCACTTGCGGGTGCGCTCCAGAAGTCTTGTGCTTGTAGGGTAGAGTAGGAGTTAGGAACGCCACGGGAGTGGAAAGAGGTCATCCAGAGCACAGGGGTGCTGCGCAGAAGTCTCGACCTCCTGATACAGAGGGACAGTAGAGCAGGTTGCGTGGAAGCCGCCGGAGCTGAAAATTCCACCCTAGGTACTGGGTTTGCAGTGCAGTGAGTCACGGCTGTGGTAACCGTGCACGTCCGAACTGAGTGTAGGACGGATATCCCGACTTCGCTGTGTAAGAAGTCAGGTTCCGCTATGTGAGGAACCAATCCCTGTTTTATCTCTGTTGTTCTATGACTCTTTGTGGTTGTCTCTTGAGTACTTACAGGCGCATCTTGAGAAGAGACAAAAGCTGTGTGGAAATCCTCTGCTGAGCTATTAAGTGCTGCAGCATTCCTTTACTATGAACCAGAAACGGGCTGCTCTTTGAGAAGTCGTTCCATCACTGTAAGGAATTATTTGTGAGGATTTATACTTTAACACAACGTTGTTTTGGCGCTTTGAAAGACAGGCTTACGCCTAAGCGACAACGTGTTGTGTGGAAATCCTTTGAGCAATCAACTGTTGAGTGTGAGCATCATTCTGCTGGAAACGCGAAGACGTCCACTGTGTGAGGAGCTGATCGTTACCCAGGAGTGATCTTCTTTTGTAAAGGATTTTAAATCTCACTTATTGAGATACTCAAAGCCTAGTGCAAAAGGTTCATTTTCACCCACTATATTTATATAGTGGAATCACCTCTACGGTGGAAAGTGGACGTAGGTCGATTAAGGCCGAACCACTATAAACTACTGTGTCCTTTACGATCGCGCAAACACTCGTATGAAAACCTACTCGATCAAATCGTAACGGTTACAACGAAACAGATCTCATAATCTAAGGAACGCTCTGTTGTGACACAGTACGCTTCTCCTTGCACTGAGAAAAGGCGAAAAAGTTAAAATCACTAATTCACTCCCCTCTTAGTGTACATAAACGATCCAACGGTATTTCTTTGTGTGAATAACAAAGATCAATAATCTCCAGCTGTGAGCAATGCTCATGCATGCGTGAGCAATGACCAAAAGCTCCAGCTAGGCTGAATTTTTGTCTAATCGCACGAACTGAGTTATATTCGCCATACTTATAACAACATGCTTCACGACTTATATTTTAAACTAATAAGAAAGAAGGCGTAAAGCATCTTCTTTCACTATACTTTTGTTTACATCAATTTAATAACCTATATATCAAGACAGCGACGCTGGTCTTTCTCTGTAATATTACTTAAATAAGGACGCACGACATCTTTATTCCTCACTTTGTTCAAGTCCGACCAGCGCCGATTTGAACGTCTTGATCCTAACCACAATATGCTGGCCGATGCGATCGTATGTACTACCAGCATACGATTGCCAACTATAGACTGAGTAATCGAGAAGCTGGCACATATTCCATCTGCTAGCTGGCCGTTGTAATTGTCCTTAGAACAAATATATAACGTCTGTGTCACAAGTTAACTGGCATCGACAAGTAGTCAGTGGATCAATTCGTAAGTTTGTTTTAAAAATGGCATCGGGCATTTCATTTCCGCCAGTTCTTGCCAAGCAGATGTTAAGAATGTTGACTTTGATAATTACGAATGTAAGTCGAGAAAACATTTGCCAGCGATGGCATAACCTATTCTGCTCTCGACTATATCGGTTGTTTATTTAGTATATAATGATGGAACAATATTGTGCCGAGGATGAGGAAACCCAACAAAAGTGGCCTGCGATTGAAGAAATGGAGGCTCGTTCCTTCAGGAAGGTTATGATCGTACTGGCAACGGTTTTCGCTTGTCGAAGGAAATCGGCTGCCGAAGATATCCTTGTACACCTCTGCAGCAACACAATGAATTCGGACTACTCTTCGCTAGCGATGTCTCATACTGCTTCCTTGATCAACTTAGTTCCAGACAAACAGTACAGCTACATGATCTGGAATTCCTTCAGTGCAAACGGACAAGTTATCCCCTTTTGGGCACACGGAGCCTGCAACGGACAGGTACATACAAAGACTTGCCGTGATTGTCTGATCTTAGCCCTGTACAACCTCAACACTTGCCTCGGCGCGATAGGGGGTCAAGTGAAGGCTACCAACTGTCGACTAAGGTACGAGTCGTACAAATTCGACTTCATCTGGTAAAAAAGTGCACAGTTCCCGTCGCTTCCGGGCACGATATATGTTATATCATTGCAATAAGTGGGGAGTTCCATGCCCCCCTTTCATTCGGTTCCCTTGTGGTTAAAACAATGAGACCGAATGTGAAACCTGGTTGGAACCTCGACTTCGATGTACTTTAACAAATAAATTTAATAATAATTTTCAGGAATGTGGCTCTATCATTCAAACTCAAATGTTTAGAATCAGGCGAAACACTTTAAATTTAATGATAATTATTGTATTCAATGATATTTAACCTTACGATTTGATTTGGAGGACCTGAGCCAATACTGTGAGAGTCTTATCTACAGTTATTGATTTCAAGTAATACATATTGATTTCCAATCATAGCGCGAGAAGTCTTATCCTATGTATCTTCTTTCGTAATACTTTTGTTTACATCAATTTAATAAACTTTATATCAAGAAAACGATTCATGATTTGTAGTTCATGCTATTTAACTTGTTGGTTTGATTTGGAGGACATGAGCAAATATTGTGACAGTCTCTTAGACACTAATTGATACCACCCGACTTAAACTATCTCCTTATTTATTCAATAATAATTAGGGGTTGAATAAGTCATTCGTTCATTTAATTTCGGTGGTGGGACAACGTGCGTGCGGGTCCACGTGGTGTAATTAATTTTTGTCACCAGTCACCTTGATGCCAAGGCCAACAAGCTGCAGAGAATCAATTGTATAAGCCCTCTCAACTATGGAAAGAATGATGACTATGGATACTTGATCGCCTTTGGGGGACCCGGAGGAACTAATTGTTGAAAAATTATTAAAAAAAAAAACAAGGAGGAGATTATTTCAACTATATTTTTCCATCTATTTATGCAAGAATGACTCAAATCTCTTATGAAAAACCCATTGATTTGTCAACTAATTAGAATCAATCATCTAAAGTATATATATATTTATGTAATTTCTTTTTATGTTAGGATAGACATTAGATTAAAAACCATTACAACCACCACAATGTTGTCTCCGAAAGGAGGGATCTGATGATTTTGACCGACCCGAAAAAGCCTTGTCGAAAACCTAAGAGAGAGCAAAGGTGGCCAAAAGTAGCTTAATATTCAACTGTTGGGCAGCTCCACGGTCAAATATTCTGCTCCAACAACAACATCAATAGTTCTCCGCAAAGATAATACCAATCACAAATGACTTCATCTGCTCTGATTGTTCTCCCGAGGCGGGAACAAACCTTTGACCAGCAAGAGCAAGACCACCACAATCATTGTTCGTAAGTGTCTCCGACGATGCAAGATTTGAAGATAAAAAGGTAGCCGAATGATTTTGCAATCAATAATGCGGGGGTGGTGCGTGGAGCAGCAGACTTGATTAATACAACTGCAACATGAATTGATAAATATTGAATGATATTCGGCAACTTAATGCATGATCACGATGCCAACCGACTACAGTGAGAACGGAATTTGCATGCAAAACTAATAATGCCTATAAATAACTACTGTTAGTTGAACTATTTCTGCCAAATTTTGGCCTGCCAGGAATCCCGACTTGACAACAAGAGAATATCAACAAAGTTCCTCATATCAAGTTTTTGTCAAATTTCAAATTTTGTCGTAAAAAGATGAATTTTGGCATCATAAATATGAGGGATACATAAAAAAAATTAATCAAATAATTTCTCCAAGAATGGAATAATTATAAAGAACGTAAATATTTATTTTTACTAAATCAACTCCATACCCAATAAACCAAGTAGTAACTAAGGTGAATACATCATTTCGAAAATTAGATATATGGGGGAGTTTCTACTTAAATGAAAGAAACTATATTCTAAACAACAGAAATCCATGACCTGATTGGCTACTCCACGTCCCTTAATCACGGCAAAGTATATGTTTATATCCCTAACTTTGGTTTATTTTTCCGTTTTGTAAACTTTCTTTACTCTAAGATTCTGTCACTAACAATACGTTTATATCTCACATTTCATAGTGAACGGCGTAAGGCTAAGTACTAAAGTGGAGTAAACGTAGTCCTACGTGGTTTGCTCCGCTAGAGATCTTATATAGAAATAAGAAACTCGTTAACAAGGATTAATAGGAACGGGATTGTTCTTCTTCAAATGCCCAAATCGAATCAAAGCAGCCTTAATTGTGACTAGGAGTACCTGGGAAAATGAAAAAGTAAATTTGCAACCACGGAAGGAGGGTTGCAGTGTACACATCTTGGAGTATGAGGAACCTAAGTCGTCGATTCTTTCGGTTGTTAGGTAGTGATGACATTATTGTTAATGTTTTTGGATTTGTCGCTGTACGTGATGAATCTTTGTGTGTTGTTAATAACAAGAATATATACTATAGTTTTTTTTAGTGGTTGGTTATATACTTCCCAACTTTTTGGTAATGTCCTAACAACCAGCATCATTGACAAAAAGGTCAATAAAACGAGCATATGTTATAGAAGCTAAGCTTCGCGGAACCACCTAGGCAACGACACGAACAAAACATATGCCCTTCCTCTTGTTGCCCTTCCCCTTCCCCTCAAGGTAATTAGTTTTGGCCATGATTTTCGAGGCATTGTATTGTTTATAGGTCATCAATGGCCAATTAGAGTTGTTCTTTCTCCAGGATTGCTTATGCTTTTGCAGTCCTGCTGTTATGACTTTGATGTCCGCATACTTTACAAGTCATACGCATTAATCTCCCTGAAATTGAGCCAAAAAACAAAAAATTGAGTTTATTTTGCCTAAATTATATAAACATAAGGTGCAATAGCAATATCAAATGGTTGTACAACTTTACATAAACCTAGGTGAGGGCCCAAAGTGAGTGAATAGTATAAAAAGAGTAGTTGAAAAAATAGAAAGTTAGCTCAAAGTTAGGACTTTAATCGTATTTTTTTGCCTTTTTATTCCAAGTAATATCACCAATGGAGCAAACCACATAAGACTCATTTTACTCCACATCAGCACTTAGTCTAACGTGGTTCGCTATGAGACCGATAGTTAGTGATAGAATTATATAGCAAAAACGGTTGACAAAACAAAAATTTTGCCCAAAGTGCTACAGACGTAATTTTGCCAAAAAAATAATTACAAAGTATCTCAACTCAATAAAAGTAAAAAAACGTAACCTCTATAAATTCATGAATTAAAAAGTAGAATATATTTCTTTTTTTTCGAAAAAGCTTCCTCCTAAATCATATTTCAAAATCATGTTTTAATCGTTTTAAATAATTTATTTTGCTAAAAAAAATAATTTTACCGAAGGTAAAATCTCACCACACAATCCCTAATGCCATCATGATTGGACGAAGGATAAAAAGTGCAACGTCTCACCACTGATCACGATTCAATGAAAGCAAAAGCTTATCATGACATGCCCATTGTTCTAGTCCGAATAACGATGTTCCCATCTCTAATTGGATGTATCCCTTTTCTCCAATTCTTTCTCGTACGATTTCCTTATTTTTTTAACTTGCTCTCCGTACCCAACAATCGTGGCAACGTGATTTAGCCTTCTTATCTCCGTTTTATCTTCTCGAGCAAGCATCCAGATTGTCAAAATCCGTTCTATCTAGATTGTCAGAAACTTCAGGAATGACATTGATCAAAATGTTGAGGCATAATAAAATGGATTTTGCCCCTTTAACTTTAACGACAGCTTTGGTCTAGCGCTAGGAAAGACCAACAATCTAACAAAACAAATTTGTAGCATATTTAGGTGTTGGCCCAGGTTCTAGGCTAGACGGGCTTATTGGCCAATTTTTGGGATTTTTACTAGTGCAAAGGATTGAGTAAGAGTTCTCTTATACTATGTTGAAATAGTACCAACTTGGTTAAACTGCTAGATAAATGTTTGAATTATATTATATAGTTTAACATGACCCTCAAGACGAACCACCCTGATACCATGTTGAAACATCAGGAAGGAATGACATTGATATAATAAAATGGATTTTGCCCCTTTAACTTTTACGACAGCTTTGGTCTAGCGCTAGGTAAAGCCCAACAATCTAACTCGGGCTAAGACTCAATGACCGAGAAGAAGGAGCGGATCGAGAGTATCGGTTGTCGAACCAGATGGGTTGCCTACGGGGCCTGCTGTGAAACCGTGGGGGAGCGAGGGAGACAATGAGAAGATGAGGAGGAGGGCAAAATGATTTGATGATGTACATAAGATTGGGGGAGAGTTGGTTTGATTTGGTGTTAATCCGAATAGAGCAATGTTATTAATTGGTTTTAAAAATCTACACGTTTTTTCAATTTTAATTGTTTCATGTATCGGAGGAGGAAAGGACACCATTGACCCTCAAAGTCGTCCTCAACACAAAAAGCATTCGGTAAACCAAAAAAAAAAGGGTAGACTTAGCCAAAAGCCCCTTTTCAAGTCTTTGTATATTTATTATAATTTTGAGTCATCCAAGTCTACAAATCTTAAACAAACATGAAAGAAATCGATTACCTATTCGTCAGATATGTTTAAAAAATTTTAATGGATTATGTTTAATTCGAATGTATACAAATCTCAAGCAAGAAAGGGAGAGAAATCGATTAAGGTGCTCTTCTTGCGAAACTTTGTTTTCTTTTTTAGAGAGAGACCTCTTCCCTGAAATTTCCCAAACGCACACCCCCGACATCCATAAATAAAATGATCGGTGTTCGAATTCGAATTAAGAATAAGTTAAATGAAACTAATTTCTTAGTCACATTTTTTAAGCGTTTTTGAACCCTAAACCTTAGCGAAATAAAATGCTCAGTCCGAAGAATGCCCTAAAATTTGAGGACTAAAAGGCGAGTCTCGGATTTTTCTATTAAAATCAGAGCTATTATGCAGGACAAGGTAAAAAGTACGAGGATCACTTGGTAATTTGGTATTTTCAGACGAATCAAAAAGGCTAAAAAGCTGTCGTATTGGCAAGGCTGAACGACAACAACCAGCAACGGTTTTCCTCCCATATGCTTGGAGGTGTGTGCAGATTATCTATGGGAAGCTCGCGACTTGTATCCAAAAAACGGAGTGCTGACTTTGATTAGACACCATGACACAATACTCACCGTGTACTTAAGTCGCGGTACAAATTGTCTAAAAGTCGCGGTTGAACCATGACTACTTTGTGAAGTGAATGTTGCAGTTTGAAACCGCGACTTAGAGGCGATATCCAAGATACTTTCGAAACTAGAACCATATTTTTAATTTTTTTTAGGGGATAAAAGAAAACAAAATTCTGATAAATAAATTGTTGAAGTTAGGGGGAAAGGGAGTTTTCCAGACGGCTAGAATAACTAACTAAAAAAGAAGAAGAAAACAAAAGTGTAGTCAATTGGAATTTAATAAGCACGAAGCATCACATGGTAGAATTACTATAATGTTTGTAATTACATGATGATTAGTTTTGTTTTACTTTACTACAAACCACGGATGTCACATTGACTTTCACTTTACTAATAAGAATTTTTATTAGATTTTCTAAATATTTCATGCGGTATTCATACTTTTGCGTAAAATTTTGATTTCGTAAGGTACGAAATCTCCGGTCGTGATTTCGTAAAATTTTACTAATCAAATTTCGTAATGGGCCGATTGGATTTGTAAAGTCCATAAAATTTTACGAAGTCACTTCGTAAAGTACGAAATTTCATAGTACCACTTCATAAATTTTACGAGGCCCAATACGAAGTATAGACGAGAGAGGAGTACGAGGCCTAGTACAAAACAGTGCTAAACATTACTTATTATTCGTAAAGTACAAAGTCAACGTCCTGGGGTCCGAACTTAGTTCGTAATGTACAAAGACACATTGTGAAGTACGAACTCACTTTGTAAAATTTTACGACCTCAATTAGTAAATTACGAAATCTCACGGTACCACTTCGTAAGATTTTACGAGGCCCAATACAAACCAACCGGGAGAGGAGTACGAGGCTCAATATGAACCCGACGGTTACTGTTTCGTAATAATTTATACTTTACTTCTTCGTAAAGTATGAAATAGTACCCGACGTGCACGTCATTTTAAACTTATCCGGGGCCTTTTAGATTATTCTTGGACACGGACCAAAAAAAAAATGGATGCCCCCGGTCAGTCTTGCCGATTGAGTTTTGTCCTCCAATGTTGATGCCAAAAGAGAGGCGGCCGGCGGCTGAACTCTGGCTTTATACATATGACCGTCTGAGGATAAGTCACGTCCTGAATTAGTTGGTAGTTTGTTACAAGGATGGGGGCCGGCTCGAACCTTTGGCGCTTGGCTTTGGTTGTGGGGAGCCTGCTGCTAGAGTCTGTCCCGGAAGGAGGTGTTGCTGTTGGGATTACTTATGTCGAAAATGCGGTGGCCAGCGGAGGCGGTGAGGATCCCCCCCCCCCCCCCCCCCGCCACCCTAACCCACGGTCGTTGACTCTCTTGTCGCAACTAGTTTCAGCTTCCTAACTTCACCGATGTTATGTTCTTTTCGCAGTTTGCTTGGACGGAAGCCCTCCCGCTTATTACTTCGACAAAGGTTTCGGAACCGGGATCAATAACTGGCTTCTATTTATCGAGGTCAGGCAGGATCGATGACGTTTAATTTAGTTGACTCATTGCACTTGTTCTGTCTGCCCAAATGGGTTTTGGTTCGACTTCTGTTGTTGGTAGGGCGGAGCATGGTGCAATAATGTTACCACGTGCCTCGAACGGAGTTCTACTCCATTGGGTTCGTCGAAGGAAATGGTCACGGAGAGGGGCTTCTCTGGCATGCTGAGCAGCCGACAGGAAATCAATCCGGGTAAAACTCGATTCGTCGAACCATAGGTCGCTGAATAATATAAAAGGTTAACCATAGTTCTTGTCCTTTCTTCTTTCGTTGCCTAGATTTCTCTAACTGGAACAGGATCCTCGTTGCGTACTGTGATGGAGCGTCTTTCACCGGGGATGTTGACTCTGTGGATCCGGTATGTTTGCGGGGAACTATTTCATAATCTCAAACAAACACGAGCTTGGAACGCCACCATAAGATGTGAATTTCTTTTTCTATTAAAAGGCAACGAACCTTCACTTTCGAGGAGCCAGGGCATTCATTGCTATCATCGAGGATCTGCTTGGCAAAGGAATGAGCGACGCTCAAAATGTATGGCTCACTGGTTCGACTTTGCAACTTTTTTCGTCTCTCGGACTAAACTTTCTCATAAGATTTGGTCTAACTTACACCAAGCACTTCGCGACAGGCCTTTCTCTCTGGTTGTTCTGCCGGTGGACTGGCTGCAATCCTGAAGTGCGACAAGTTCTCTTCCCTCCTGCCATCAAGTACTAAAGTTAAATGCCTTGGGGATGCCGGCTTTTTCATCGACTCGTAAATATGCATAAACATCTCAATTTGCGACAATTATGATTCCTTTACAGCAGCGCCACCATCTCTAAAGCCTTTTGTTCTTCTTATCAGAAAGGACATCTCCGGATATCGGCGCATCGGAGAATTCTACAGCCAAGTCGTTGCGACACATGTAAGTATATACGCCTAACTCATGCCTATGTTCAGACCTTCTGCGTGCAAGGTCATGTTACTTGCCTTTTGTAGGGATCGGCCAATAATCTGCCAACATCCTGCACTTCCCGGATGAACCCGGATTTAGTAAGTCAACAAGCCACAACCATTCGATAAGCATCTATTCTTGATATCGGTTCGCTTCCTGGGTGTTCAGAACCTTATAAAATTGGTTGTGAATGACAGTGCTTCTTCCCTCAAAACGTAGTGCAACAAATCCAGACACCACTGTTCATACTTAACTCCGCCTACGATAGCTGGCAGGTCAGCATAAAATATCCTGAAAACTCTCACCCTTTACAGCGTTCGCGCTTGATTTATTTGAAATTGTATCTCAGATCAAGCATATTTTGGCACCGGGAGAAGCTGATCCGCTCGGGCTTTGGCTTAACTGCAAGGCTGACATAAAAAATTGCTCGGATGATCAGCTCCAGACAATGCAAGGTACTTGATGGAGCATCAAGTTGCATATGGTACGAAATACTTATCCCTTTTCCGGTAGATTTCAGGCTGGAATTCATAAACGCAATAAATCAAGTCGGTAGCTCATCCACCACGGGGTGGTTCATCGATTCTTGCTTCGTCCATTGCCAATCCGGAAGATGGGAGGCATCCATAGGGGGAACGGTAAACCCCTAACGTCCACAGATCTCTGGGAACTAGTGATGAGATTTCCCATTCACGTTATCGAAATATTTCTGCAGGCAATTGCGAAGGCCGTCGGTGACTGGTATTATGAACGAAGTAGCTTCCAGGTGATAGATTGCCCATACCCGTGCAACCCGACTTGCGGAAGTTACACCTAGGTAAGCCAACCAAAGCATGAGAAAGAGCTGCATGGTTTTTACTTTTGAAGAACGATGATCTCTTCGAGATTCAATATCCAGCCGCTTTCAACAAAAATCGAGCGTCCTTCAGTTATATCATAGACTACTTGTCATGCTTAGTCTGGTTGGCGAAATAACAATCTCTATATGGATCACTCAAGAGTCAGCAAACGGGTCACGATGCATTTCATTGTATCTAGGGAGAGAGTTCCAAAAGACAACCTACATTGACATTAATGAGATTTCCAGCTGAGATCGAAAAGGACAACATATTAATTTGGAAACCTTTCCACCTGGGAGTAATGCTCGTTGATTCCTGCTACGACCGCTGCTAGTCTGAGATGCACGAGACATGTCTCGAGTGACTCACCAGAAGTGGAAGAACCGGTAAGAATCTTTATATCCCTTAATCTGTGCAAAAGAATTTCAAAAACTAACAAAATTGAAATACCGATGCTGCTCCCACAACATTCGAGCGTGTTTTTCCCTCCATAAATATCAGAACTAACCCACCTTTCATCCTCTGACCAGCTATATTTCTTTCTGAGCTTTTGACTTACGTCACCAGGCCAGCAAACATTGTTATGTGTCGTCATTTCCCCTTGTTAGAATCTGAGAATCACAGTGCTGAGGAAAGATACAATTACAATTCCCTATTCGAACCTGAAAAAGAAAATTTGAAGCATGCTTTCGAGTGTTAGGCAACAAACCAGTCTAACTTGATTGCATTAGAAAAGACTGATATATCTTAACAATTTTTTATTACAACACAATCAAAATTCGAGAATTATTAAGTGATTGAAGTGCATGAGATTTAGCAAAGATGCTTGTATAACATTTTTACAAAGAACTAGCATGGAGGATCACGGAAAAGGGTAAACTTTGTCGAATAATTAGTTTAGAAGGATCTTGACTATCTATTGCACAAAGTAGTTGGAGTTTTGCTGTTTGAATACCTTACGAAAAGTGAAGGAAACCCGCCTTGAGTTTCTTTTGATTGCCTCATCCATCACAAAGTCAATCTGCAGTCAAATGATTAACCATGAGTTATCAACATCTGAAAAGCCTCTGTACGCCAAGAATCAAAAGAAGGGAATCCAGAATGCAAGACAACATTGGGTAGGACAGGAAAAAAAAAATGACTTTGAAATCTCAGAGAAAGACGGAGGTAAAAAAGAAAGGGAAAATAATGTTTTCTATTTACAACTCTGCAGCATGATAAGTTGAATCTTACGACTTGTTACACGCACCATGATCAGATACGATGAGATATACAAACAAAAGTGATCAAGATGGTTAGATTGTGAATACAGCTCTTCCATTCTTTTAGTTCGCAATGTCTTCCAGCTAAAAAGAAATGGCTAACCTACACGGATATTTTTTTTGTTCATTTTTGTTAACGAAAACAAGAACAGCCGCCAATAAGTCACGAATCTTTACGCACAAAATAGAATAGAATTGACTGATAAAGAAAAGCTCAGTATTCTTCAATGTAGGAGGAACAAGCACCTTGTGGTGTGGAATGTAATGTTGCCATGCATAGCGTGCCTCCCCCGACAATAACAACATGGACCGAGGAGGCAAATATATAGCTTTCCTTACAACTACAGGGCTTCTGGTATCTTCCTTCCCTTCATTTGTAGCCATATTTGAGATGTTTCTAGGAAGACATGCCCTGGACATGTATTTTCTGAACTCCATAATGCATGGACCTGCTAATGAAAGGCTGAAAATGAATCCTTCAAATGCTGAATGGGTGTCTATATGTGGAGACAGTCCCACCCCTCGAGGATACTCATTAACCTGTAATTAAACTTTATCTCATTTTAAAAAACCCAGAAAGGAAGAAACATGAGAAAAAAAATATTCATCTGTGATAAGCACAGATTTCCTTGTTGAAGGCGATTCAATGGGCATGATAATGCTAATCCTTTTATATCCAAGCAGATTAAATTGTCGAACCGAAAATATAGAATAGACCATTACCGTTAATTGGTCCAGTTCTAAAGCAGCAGCATTGTCCGTGCCAGGAAACAACCGTAATCTTTGCAGTATATGAGAGATAAATTCTGGAAGTTCCCCCAAACGCCTCCTTGGATCCACATTTCTGGTCTGTTAAGGTGAACAGATACAAAAGCAATTACATTTTGCAAAATGCTCGTGGCCTAAAAGTGCCAGGCATGCATTTGGGGTACTTAAGAGAGTGCCAACACAAACATAATCCATATCTCCACGCATATAACAAAACAACCTGATTACACCCTCCAGTTGGACTTACATCGTAACGAAATTCATAACCATAATGCTGGACTCTCCTTTTTGAAAGACTATTCCAAGGTCTAGCATCCACAGCTGCTAGCAATTCCTTCAACCATCACAGTCAAACAAACTGAGTGGGATGTTCGAGTCCCTTGCAGGTGGAAACCACAAAAAGCTCAAGAATAGGACATCGTGCCGACCTCCTCCTCAGCGCAGGTGACAAAATCACGCAACAGGTAAAGTCCGGGGATGTTCAGCTCCGACGCATCCATCGAAACCCTAAACGAGGCATTGCCATCCGCCTAATATTGCATCAATACAATAGAATCATCACTACCAATCACGCAACAATCAGCACAACGGAAATAGATTTCAAAATCACCCCGTACTTCCAATCTCTCTGTTCCCTACACTGACCTGACAACGGCTACCTTCCTCTCCCCGGACAGAGTACCGGACGTGCAGCGACCTCCCACCGAGATTGGCACAGGATCGACCGTTCAGCTCCTCAAGAGCCGCCGCGGCGGCGGACTCCGAGTCGTAGCAGACGATGACGCGCGTCCCGCTGTCGTCAGCGGCGTGGACGCCAGTGACCACCCCGAACTTCGAGAAGGCGGCCTGGATGTCGGCGTAGGAGTCGCCAACGGAAGGGCCGCAGTTGGCGACGAAGAGGTATTGACTCCTCTGCTGCGTCCCGGCCGGCGGCCGCCGGAATCTCATTAGAGTCTTTGGAAGGAGGGCAATGCTATTCTCTAATCTTAACGCAATCCGCACATCGGAAAATATAAAGTTATTTCACTTCGCTAATCTGATAGCTAATTACAAGAGTTCGAGTAATATTTTGCTATAAAATGTTAAATTAAACATAATTTAATTAACTTTAATATTTAAAAATGAAAAAAAGTTTTAACCCCAAGAATAAAACAACCATAAAGGGTAGGTATCCAACTCGAATAGAGCCTAAATTAGCGAGGCAAAGCTTCCACGATCGCCCAAAAAAAAAAGTTTCATTACTCATTGTCATACACACTAAAAATGACAAGTCAGGCGTTTACGCATCGGACAGGCTCTCAGGGCGTAAAGAGCTCTCGTCCAACACACCACACTCGGCTCCTAGATGGAGTGTTCGTAACGGAGCTCGTCATCGACTCTCAAGTATTGATCATGGAATTGGATAGGCAGTCCCTTCCGTTGGCTCTGATTGTTTCCGGAAAGAGAGTGCCTTATATCCAAAAAGCGGAGTGATGGTACTCATCAACAAATAATTGATAAATGATTGATTCAAACGGTGAATTCTGGATTCACGATCAACTTCGGAACATGGGAAGAGAAATCATTCGAACGGAAGGCCTGAAATGTGTACAAGTCGATGTGTTGTAATGCTCTTCTTATTATAAATTGTGGTGCACGATGCATTTATAGATAATGCCTAATTTAAGGGTGGTCGTATGGGCAGTGATACGACGATGACACCTATTGTCTCGTATTGCTTAAAGTTGAAAGAAATCCACCATTTGGTGGGTAAGTTGGAGATCTTACTTATATGGAGATCTCCGCCTTTGAGGAATTTACCAAAAGAGCTCTGTTGTGCAAGAGCTTTACGGGATCTAATTGTGATTTGGAGCGAGATTGAAGAAGTACCGGAATCAATTGAGGACACTTAACTTATGGGATAACAAGAACAGAAGATTACCCACCTCGATATATGATCTGACGAACCTACTAGTGTTGGACGTTGCTCACAACCCTCTCGACGAAGGAATTCCGGATAAAATTGGGAGCCTCTCAGCTTTAGAAAAATTGGACCTTTCAAGGAGCAAGATTCTCTTCCTGCCAGCGACGGTCAGCCAACTCTCGAGCCTTAAGTCCCTCAAATTGGATGGGTGTGAGATGCTTCAGGAGCTTCGAGGACTTCCAACCAGCCTGACAGTGTTGGATGCTTCGGTTTTCCTCTCGAAAAAGAAATTCCTGAAGAAATCGGAAACTTATCAGCTTTAGAAGAATTGGACCTTTCGGGAAGCAAGATTCCCTTAATGCCAGCAATAGTTAGTCAACTCACGAGCCTTAAGGCTATGTTTGAAAAGGAGAGAAAAGGAGGGAAAAGAAAAGAAAAGAAAAGAAAAGTGAAGGGAGTGAGAGGGGGAGTTGGAAGAAAAGGACAAAAATTTCTTTTCTTTTCTTTTCTTTTCTCACCTTTTCAAACATAGCCTAAGTCCCTCAAATTGAATTGTTGCATGATGCTTCAGGAGCTTCGAGGACTTCCTACCAGCCTAACATACTTTGCATTTTCATCGGATACTAGGGGACTCTCCGAAGAAATACTTTGTACAAAAAAGTATGGAACGAGAATCATTACATTTAGGGGAGCTTTCGAGTTGGACTTCCTTTCCAGGCTCAAGACTCTCGGTTGGAGTTTTCCAAACATGGAATCTCTGCAGACATTTTTGGTGATGAGTGATTTTACATTGACGGAGATGGAGCTTGGTGGGCTCGATTCGTTACCCGGTCTTATGACATTGTCTATTGATAAGTCCGATAGTCTCCTCCGAGTGTCCAACCGAGGCAGATTGAGGAGGGGGCTGAGGTCGCTTGAGTTCATTGGGTGTAGAGCGTTGGTGGAGATATCAGGACTGGAACAATTGGAGCTGTTGGAGGAGTTGAGCTTTCACCGGTGCCCTTCCATTTGCAGAATTCAGGATTTGTTGGGCTTGAAAAGATTGAAGGGAGTTACTATCTGAGGTTTCTCCTCGTTGCTCCCCGTGCCCCGTGCGATCGACGAGTGTCTCCTAACTGTTAGTTTCTGTTACAAGTTGGAGTCATTTGACGGCCCTTACAAGGAATATGGACGAAAGAGGAAATATCGATAGGCGTTGTCTCATTCGATGCTTTTAGGATATTCACAGAGTAGACACGTCTTCCTCTTCCGAAGAGAAAGAATTTTAAAATAATATAATTATTTTTTTAGAATTTTAAAAACCTAAGAAATTGATTATACTGACAAACTTCAAAGTAAAAGGAAAACGAAAATCAAAACCTTAAACAAAACTATCATGGAATCAAGACGGATTCTCGCCCATCACAGGAGAGCATCCGTGATGGGCAAGAAAGCAAACCCTCGCTCGCCACGATCGTAAAGACCCGAGGAAGCAAAGCCTGCAGGGTAAGTGTCGTCATTGGCTTGCAGGACTCCATTGAGTTCTCCCCCTGCCTGCCATCGAGTTTGTTGGCACGGGAAATTTAAGTTCGAGTATTGTCGTGGATACTTTGAAATTTTTCTGGGATCACCTCATGACTAAACAGCAGATTCACTATTATAAATTAACAAATTTTTGTGGTAACTAATTAGAAAGCTAGCAGACAAAATCTCCCACAGTCAATTAGTTTTTTCTCCATGGCAGAATGTTTCTTTATCCGAAAAATGTCGAGGTGATTCAATCAAGACAAGTGTGTAAGTTGGCACGATGAGTTCAGACTCTTCTGTGCTATTGATTTGGATGTTGGAATTTGGGCGCAGCGGAAGGAGTAAAAATATAAACTTTTATGTCCAAAATAACAATATCATGGTACATATAAAATATTTGAAATAAAACAAAAAAAAAACTAAAAAAAAATCATACCTTGATATTTCGGTATATCAAACGTAGTTCACAGACGAATTAAAGTTTCACGCATGACTCCTCTAGTGGTATCAACGCACACACGATCACGAACACTTGACGATCCGAAAGGTGTTAGCCTCTTGGATCGACGAAGGAAAAATAACTCTCGAATGTAATATCTCTCTTATTATGAAAACGTAATTTTTCTCTCAACCTTAAAGCACACCCTCGGTTTGGTTTCATTTCTTTTATAAAACCACGTACGCATCCTTCTCTTAGTTAAAATATTATAATCAAAATCTAATTGATTATAAATCTTAACAGATTTTAATGATAAAAGAAACTAATAAAATAAATGATTTTATTTGAAGATTTATTAATTGTAAACAATACATATACTCCTATTGGAAAATCTATTCCAAATAAGAAAACGTGTACTTCCTTTAATGATTAAAACGATCAAATAAATAATCCAATATTATTTTATCGGATATTTTCACTCAATTTCAAATAATCAGTAACTTGAATAGCATTTAACTATGATTAAATTAAATGTCATTCTATTTCAATGTTAACATAAATTAACCCGAATAAATTCATATTCGAACCAGGTCTATATTTACTTTCGATATTTCAGATTAAATTAATCATCCAATAAAATTCTGAAATAATAAAATGATTAATTTTACTGTCCACTAAAATAATCAATAATACAATGTTCGTGTTGACGTACTATGCGTGCGACCCTCTAGGTCCTATATACGAAGATAGTGTAAATCCATACACAAACTAAGGTAAACCGTCTAACAACAGTTTTTAATCACCCAACGTGTAGCTCCCTCGGTCTATCTTGACCTCAGTTATACTTAGCGATGATCTAGATGTCAATGTCCCCTCTAACCATCCATCCGATCACGGACTATTTCATATTAGTATACTCATTAATCTGTGAGACTTTATCATTAATAATTTTACGTGCAGAAAATTAAAATAATCATTGATAAATACTCGCTTTAATTATTTATTTATCCACGAATACAATAAAGTGTCTTGGCACATAAGTGCATACACTAACATTGGATAATAGAGAGGAGACAAGAGTAAAACATTCTTACCGTCAAGCTCCACCATATCCTTCTTAATCACAGGCTTGTACTTATCTGAGACATTAGCCAACGTTTTATGAGAAAGAAATACTCAATTCAGTTATTCTTTCATGCATATGCTATGTACACAACTCATCGACAATAACTCATTTAACAACGGAAAGATGCTTTCAGCCAAGACTGTTCTTATTCATCGGCCACCATTGTTTGATTGCAATATATGTAATGAAGTGGGCTGTTTAAAACTCAGACCCGTGCAACTCAATCGCATTATGCACTGTCCTAAACTTCATGTCCTTCACAACATTCAGCCATTTGAGACCCTATGTGGTGTGTAATAAGTAATTTCACAAGGCTGTCTTACCCTGCCTCCTCTCCACATCCATCAATGAAGAGAGTTCAACGTAATTTACTCATATGGAGAGAAGAAAAATTTTGTCCTGACCGAAGATATCAATCCAGTTTTCCCACTATGAATTGTCCTGACCAAAGATATATTCAAATGGGAACAAGTTTCTTTTTCCAATGGCCCTCCTCATCAATGACCTCGTGCGCAAGAATTTCATTTAATTATGCAATCAGTTGTTGCACCTGCACAGACCACAAGTTAATGCATCACTATTCGATAATGCAAGGTGAAAATCAAATGAGACGAATATCTTCTGGAGTCACTTAGCTTGTTAACACGATAAAAGGTTTACGATATTACCTCTGGTATAAAGTCGATGAGACCTTCAGGGATCAAAATGACACCATAATTTTATACGCGACCGTTTCAGTAGAGAGATAAACATAAAATTCCCTAGATTATGTTTAACAAGGAATGAGATCGTGTATGCAATCCAAGAAAATCTTGAACTAGCTGAATAATCACAACTGTAAGATTCTGAAATATAAAAGGATCGCAACAGAACAGACACAAACACACGGGCTCACAACAAACACAGAATTTGATTTTATCTTTCGTCTTTTATCTTTGGTCCGGAAACCTCCAACCTCAGTGCCTTCGATTCTGTCCGGCATTATTGACACATTTTCTTCCACCCTCAGTGTTGTTGATTCTGTCCGGCATTGTTGACACATCTTCGTCCACCCTCACTGTTGTTGATTATGTCCGACGTTGTTGATACATCTCCGTCCATCGTCAGTACTGTTGATTCAGTCCGGCGTTGTTGACATGCTACCACTTCGAATCCGTCTTCCACCCTCGGTGCCATCGCATTAAATTCCGGCCTCGTTGACGTCCGTCCGTCGTTCCACAAGGGTGAATTCCATTTAAGGAGTTTGCCTCAACCGCCGTTCATCCGCCACCGACTGTCTTGAAGCTTCACCAAGTTTTTTCTGTTATTTTCCGTTCAAGTCATGTCTGTAAGTATAACGTTATAAACTCGATACTGTCACATTAAATTCCAGTGTTGTGTTTGTTTTTTATACTTGCAAACCGTTTACTTTGCGGTGACACACAAAACATCGTAAATTCAGTACCATCGTATTAAATTTCGGTATTACGTTTACTTTCACTTTACAGCGACTACACTGTCACTGTAAAATTCGATACATGTTGCGAGGAACGCAAATTCCACGCCAACACGCGGAAAACACTTCGGGGTATTTCTTACCGGGAAAGCGGGAACTTGTACTCTCGTAGGTCGAGGAGGTTAGAGAGGCTCTCAACCTAAGTTTTTACTCCATTCTCATAGTGAAATCTTCTTCTCCGCCCGTGGACGTAGGTCGATTGATCGAACCACGTAAATTATTTGTCTCCACATTTTTCATTTACTTTCCATCAAGAACCGAATCCAGTTCGACTTGCTTCCACGTGCGCTAACAATTGGTAACAGAGCTTGGTTGTGTGTAGCCGAGATCCATGGCTGGTGGAAAGTTCGAGATCAGGAAGTTGAATGGGAGAACGAATTTCGGCTTGTGGCAAGTCAAGATGAGGGCGCTACTGATACAAATTGGATTGGAGAAGGCTTTTGCAGATCAGTCAAAGTGCGCTTCCAAGTTGACTTTTGACTAGTGGGAGGAGATTGATGCTAGAGCGTTATCGACGATTCAGCTGTGTCTATCCAATGAGGTTTTGACGGACGTGCTCAAGGAGACGACCACGGCCGGGCTTTGGAGTAAGCTAGAGAGTCTATACATGACGAGGACTCTGAGCAAAAAACTTCTTCTCGAATAGAGGTTCTTCTTGCTCGGAATGACGGAAGGTATGTCCATTAAATCCTACTTGGATATTTGGTTGTCTGCATCTTTGGATTTGGAGAAGATTGTCGACAAGATCAATGAGGAGATCAAGGTGATCATACTATTATGTTCACCACCCGGTTCATACAAGAGCTTCAGGGAGATGTTCTTGTATAAGAGAAATGTTCTCACAATTGACGATGTACGGTCTGCCCTTTTATCAAAAGATTTGATTGATAAAGAGGAAGCAAGGCGACCAATAGCGGAGGCATTAACTGTAGGCAGGACCATATCCAAAGGTAAAAGGGGGGTAAGTTGCTTCCATTGCGGTAAAAAGTGACACATAAAGTAAAATTGGAGGAAGCTAGTAGGGAAGAATGAAGGATTGCAAGCGTCAGCGACGGTTGCTGTGTACACCAACGATAGTGATGCTAGAGACGGAGATGTACTCATGGCTAGCGAGGCGCAGACTGCTGAAACCGAGTCGGAAAGACCATCAGGCACGGATGAGATTCTCAACTTAGGGACTACTTTCCACATGAATCCACATAGGGTTATGTTCACCGCAAACTATTCCACTGCAAGTGGTGAGGTACTGTTGGCGCGGAACTTATGTTCATCGCAACATGTATTGAATTTTACAGTGATAGTGTGGTCGCTGTAAAGTGAAAGTAAACTCAATACCGGAATTTAATACGACAGTACTAAATTTACAGTGTTTAGTGTTGTCACCGCAAAGTGAACCAGTGCAAGAAGAACAAATAAACACGACACTGGAATTTAATGTAACAGTATCAAGTTTACAACGTAACACTTACAAACATGACTTAATTGGAAAATAACAGAAAAGACTTGGCGACACTTCACGACCAGAGGCGGCGGATGAACAACAATCGAGGCAAACTCCTTTAATGGAATTCACCCTTGTGGAGCAATGGTCGGACGTCAACGGCATCGAAATTTAATACAACGGCATCGAGGGTGGAAGGCGAATTCGAACTGGTAGCAGGTCAACAGCGCTAGATAGAATCAACAGTACTAAGGATGGACAGAGATGTGTTAACAATGTAGGACAGAATCAACGGTACCGAGGTTGGAGGTTTCCAAACCAAAGATAAAAGATAAAAAGCAAAGTTTGTGTTTTGATTGTGTGTTCGTGTGTTTGTGTCTGTTTTGTTGCGACTTTTATATTTCAGAATCTTGCTGTTGTGATTATTCAGCTAGTTCAAGATTATCTTGGATTGTGTACACTATCTTATTTCTATTTTGTAGGAATCGTGTATGTCGTGCCTCGGTTGGCCTTTTAAATTCACCACGTGTCCCGCCCCTTTGACATAGACGGATGTGATTTAGTTGAGTTCTCGAGTAGCGAGGATCTGTTTATGTCTCAAGCTATATTGGGTGCTCAAGAGCCGCTACCCGAGTGGAGCTGATCTTGAGCTTTTACCCGGGAAGTATTTCTCGAGTAGCTCTTTCACGGGCTTCTCGAGCGAAGTTGACAAAGCTTCTCTTCTTCGGCCCATTAAGAACAAAGCCTAGGATTTCATGTGTATCAACAAGTACGCTTGGGCAATGGTCACAAGGGTAAGGTTGTAGGTGTGGGAACGGTTCGACTAAGAATGAAAGATGGAGCTGTGAGAGAGTTGGCAGATGCCCAACATGCACCTGACGTCACGAAAAATATTATTTTCCTGAGTATTTTAGAAGTCAAAGGGTACGAATTTTCTGTGAAATATACGGAAGGGGAGAGAATATATCTCTTATGGGAAATATATTGGATGAGATTATATCTCATAATATATTTACGTGTTAAATTTTCGATATATCTGGGATATCTATTATATAAATAGGTATCATATGAAGCGAAAAAAAAAAGATATTAGAGAGAACAAATCCTTGGAGCATAGAAGATACACGAGTGCAAAGAGTACAATAGTAAAGATAGGGTGTCTGTTGGGGAAATACGGGAAACACTTAGGGTTACTTCTTACCGGAATAGGGATATCTTATACTCGGGTAGGTCGAGGGGGTTAGAGAGGGTCTCAACCTAAATTTGTACTCCATTGTTATAGTGAAATCTTCTTCTCCGTCCGTGGACGTAGGTCAATTGACCGAACCACGTAAATTATTTGTCTCCATATTTTTCGTTTACTTCTAATCAAGAACCGGATCCGGTTCGACTCGCTTCCAAGGGCTTCCGTGTGTGCCAAGAACTTGTTATTGGATCCTCAATATTAGTTAATCATTATATGATTTGTAAGATGTTGTATTGGATTGATCTTCTTTCAATGTTAATTACCAATTAGTAAAGTATTATTTGGAATGTGATTTCAGCCACATGCAACTGTAAGTACGACTTGTGAGTTCTCTTCTAACAAGCTTCCTCTTTACTATTACGAGCTTTGTTTCAAGATAATGTTCGGTGAGAAAATATTTTGTGAATCGTGACATTAAGTTTCAGAATTTGTCAAATAATGTTTCTAATTCGGTGATAGAAACACCTAATTCGATTATATTTCATCATTTCTAATATCAAATTCAATTGAAAATTTCGGGGAATTTAGTGTTTGAAACATTAAATTCCCTCTATGCTGGATTCGGTATTTGTAATGCCAAATTTCCCAATTTCTTCGGAGGAATTTGATGTTTCTAATATAGAATTGTTAACCTAGTTTTGATGATGAACTTAAGCAACGCGTTACTAGTGGTCAGTAGTAATATTTCACGAGTTGAGTACTTATCGTTAGTGATGAGCTTGAGCAATGTGTTGCTAAACCACAGCTAGTAACAGTTATATATTGATGCGTTACAGTAAGAGGTTACTATGCCATTATGCATGAACATTGAAAATATGGAAACATATTTTTTAATATCCACGTTTTACTTTGGGTATTCGTCTGAGTGTCCAAGTTCGTTTAATGTGGCTTAATAATCTCATTATAAATATTTAGGCAACTAAATATTATGATATTAGCTTTCCAAGTTTTATTTTTGGAAACAAAATATTTCTCTGATACTCTGCAACAACGTTACGCTGTACTAAGAGAAAATGTCAAATCGAATATCTTTGCTTTTCATAATCGATCAGATAAGATTATGATTAGATAACAAAGATTGGAAACTAATTATCTGATTAAGATAAGTGAAGGAAGTTACCGTTTGATACTTTCCTTCCATGGCACGGTGAACCGTTGAGCAGACCGTTGCTGAGTCCGGGCTGCCAATTTTGGCAACAAATCTCGAAAATTGTCTGGACGTCTGTTGTGCCTCTTTCTTCTTTATAATCAGACTAAGGATGACAGAACACTCTGCCTTTATGCGTCTGAGTGGCCTAAGTGGTCTAAGTGAGCTTTGTGCATCGACGGAGAGCGGAAGGTACTAAGCATCTCCTGGTTCTTTCTCTTGCAAGCTGCGTGTGAGAGTGTCAAGGGGCTGAGGTCAGATCGTCGTGAGAGGGACTAGGTGTCCTCGGTGCGTTCAACGAGTGGCTGACGAATCGTCTGAGGGAAGCTAAGTGAATACCTGCTCTGAATTCAGTAACCAGTTGCTAACCTATCGGCAAGAAGCCGTTCTTGTCTCTTCGCAGGGAAGTCTCGAACCTACGGAGTTTGAGCAGTTAGACACGCACTTGCGGGTGCACGCCAGAAGTCTCGTGCCTGCAGGCTAGAGCAGGAGTTGGGAACGCCGCCGGAGTGGAAAGAAGTCCTCCCGAGCACAGGGGTGCTGTGCAGAAGTCTTGAATGCCTGATACAGACGGTTAGTAAAGCAGGTTGCGTGGAAGCCAACGGAACGGAAAATTCCACCCTAGGCACTGGGTGTGCAGTGCAGTGTGTCACGGCTATGGTAACCGTGCACGTCCAAACTGAGTGTAGGACGGATACCTTTTCTTAGTGGTCTTTGTGGTTATCTTTGTGGTTCTTCTCTTCGTGGTCTTTGTGATGATCTGTGTGATCAACTTTATGGTTGTCTCTCTTGTGCTTAGAGGCAGGATCATCCTGAGAAGGGACGGAATCTTTGTGGAAATCCTCTTCTGAGCAAACAAGTGTTGAAGCATTCCTTCGCTGTGAATCAGAAATAGACTGCTCTCTGAGAAGCCATTCTTCACTGTAAGGAATTATCTGTGAGGATTTATATACTAACACAACGTTGTCTTTGTGCTTTAATAGTTAGGCTTATATTAAGTGACAACGAGCTGTGTGCAAATCCTTTGAGCAATTAACTAATGAGCATGAGCATCATTCTACTGGAAACAAGAAGACGTCAACTGTATGAGGAGCTGACTGTTTACAGGAGTGATCATCTATTGTACAGGATTCTAAATCTCACTTTGTGAGAAACAAACGCTTAGTGCAAGGGCTCTTTGCACCCATTATACTATATAGTGGAATCACCTTGTTGGTGGAAAGTGGACGTAGGTTGATTAAGGCCGAACCATTATAAATCAGTGTGTCCATTACGATCATGCAACACTCGTACGAAAACCTACTCGACAAAATCGTAACAGTTACAGCGAAGCAGATCTCATTCTGAGAAACGCTATGTTGTGATACAGTACGCTTCCACTTATACCAAGAAAGGGCGAAAAAGTGATAAATACTAATCTACCCCCCTCTTAGTGTACATAAACGATCTAACAAGAATTCAATTGAAAGTTTTGAGAATTCGGTGTTTGAAACATCGAATTCCCTATGAACTGAGTTCGGTGTTCAAAACACCAAATTCCCAAATTTCTTCTAGTGAATTCGATTTTTTCTAAGATCGAATTAATTGTATTATTTTGGCGAAGTTGAGAGTTATTATTATTATTATTATTATTATTAGTGTTGTTGTTATTATTTGACATCGTACAGTATTTTGGCAACATCGCATAAATTGTCCAATAAATAATCATGATCATCATGTTTGTGCATGACTAAAACATGAAGCCATCAAACCTTCACCCAACAACCGAACGACACACGTCTAATGATATCGTAGGACAATGTTTTCCCGTCGGTGGTGATTGCTTCGTGCGCGCAATGAATGCAAAAATATTGGATGATACGCGGATCGGGTCAACATCGACGACTCGGGTCAAGTCAATGACAATTGCGACGACTCGGGTCAATCCCGTCGGGGGTTGTCCAATTAAAGAGTTTTATAGGTATTGTTTCTACTTTCTACAGTAGTTTAGTCTTTTTCGATTCAATTTGGGACTTCTGAAAAGATCTTTTTAAGTAAAACTATTCGAGTGTTAACATTCTGAGAGCGGATGGGAAAGTAAGCATGAGAAGCTCAATAATGGCGTCCGTACAGAGCGAGGGCAGGGACCCAGATTCCCTCACCTCCATGAGATCTGACTACGATGTTTTCTTGAGCTTCCGGGGAACCGATACTCGTTTCGGCATCGTCGACCACCTCTACGAGTGCATGATCGGGGCCGGTCTCCGTGTTTTCAAGGACAACGAGGAGATCCGTACAGGCGAAGTACTTGGGGGAGAGCTCAAGCGAGCGATCGTCGGCTCCAGGGTTTACACCGTCGTCTTTTCCAGGAACTACGCTTCCAGCGTGTGGTGCCTCAGGGAGCTCGACATGATGGTGGATCTCCACGGAGGTTCGAACGTCGGCGGGAAGATCATACTGCCGATTTTCTGTGGGGCAGATCCGGCCGATGTAAAGCTGCAAACGGAGTTGTATCGGGGAGCGCTCGACACACACAAGGGTCGACATGGGAACGACGATGTGAAAAAATGGGAGGAAGCACTGAAGACAGTCAGCCAGATCAGCCGATGGGACTCCAAAGCCATTCAGGGGTAACCAGAGCCTGGTTATTGCTCCGTTTTTTGTTAAGTGAATAATTTCGTTACTATCTGTTTTCCTTGTCGTCGTCGTGCAGGGAAGGCAGATTCGTTCGATTAATAGTTCAGGATATTCTAGGGAAGCTGAGAATCAAGGATCAAATTTTGCCTGTTCATTTAACGGGGATTGATGATCGTGTCTCCAACGTGTTAAATTTGTTGGACGGCAACTCCATGGGAGTAAGACTCGTGGTGGTTCATGGCATGGGAGGAATTGGGAAGACGACCCTTGCTCGTGCCATCTTCAATAAATTATCTTCCCGGTTCGAAGGTTCCAGTTTCATTTCCAATGTGCGTGAGTCTTCCTCTGGTCATGGAGGAACTGTGAAGCTGCAGAACAAATTATCGAGGGACATTCTCGGTGGCCAATACGCGAGATCATGTAACTCTGACGATGAGTTCGACGAGATCATACCCAGGATTCGTGGCAAGAGGATGCTTCTGGTTCTTGATGACGTGGATGACCTCTCTCAAATGAACAAACTGGTTCGGAATAACCCAGAAGTCACGTTAGGAATAGGCAGTCGAGTTATAATCACGACTAGGGACAAAAGCGTTTGCAATGGCTTTGTTAGTTCGGGTTCCAAATTACTTCACCTTTATGAAATGGAGGAAATGAGCGACAACCATGCCCTTCAACTCTTCAGCAAGCATGCTTTTGGCACCGATGAGCCTCCGGAAGATTATCTTTCTTTATCAAAACAGGTAGTTAAGACTACCGGAAACCTTCCCTTGGCTTTGGAAGTGATTGCAGGACACTTGTGTTGCCATAACAAAGAGTCATGGAAACATACGCTCGAAAAACTGAAGAATGTTCCCTCGAAAAAGGTTTTTGAAATCTTGAAAGTAAGTTACGAGGGGTTAGACTTCAGGGAGAGAGAAATTTTTCTTGATATTGCGTGTTTTCAGCCGGAGATACCTCGGAGGTATGCGGATTATTTGTGGGAAGCTCGCAAGTTGTATCCTAAATGCGGAGTGATGGTACTCATCAATAAATCATTCATAAAGATTGATTCAGACGGTCAGTTCTGGATTCATGACCAACTTCGAGAAATGGGAAGAGAAATCGTTCGAACAGAAAGCCTCGGACGCCTCGAAAGGTGTACTAGACTTTGGGATCCAGACGATGCCTTAAAGATAGTGCTTCAAAAAGAGGTAATGAACTTTGGCCTATAAATATTACTTTCTTTCCATGTGCATTCTTTTGCATTGATGTTACTATTCACCAAGCATAATATAATTATGAATGCTGGTCGAATTTTTTCTTTTTATAAGGTATCGGGGAAAATCATAGCAATGAACTTGGGGAGACATGATGAAGAACACGAATTTTCTGATGAGAGCTTCAGAGGATTATCTAATTTGTTGTATCTTTGTCTAAATTGGACGCAACTTATTGGAGATTTCAGAAATTTCTGGGAGAGGTTAATGTGGCTTTCTTGGAGGGGCTGTGACAAAAATTTGAGTTCCGACCTTTTCAAGATGAGCAACTTGGTTGTTCTCGAAATCGTTGATATCGCAGGTGGACGGAGGGGCGTTGAAAAGCTGGTATGAACTCCTCCAACATGTCATGCGTTTGATCAGTAAATGGGTAACATGCTTTGCTTATTGCAATTTGGTTTACATGCTTTCACAGATAATGCCTAAATTAAGGGTGTTGGAGATCCGGGTCAGCGATATGACGACGACGCCTGATGTCTCTTGTTGCTTAAAGTTGGAGATTATCATTTTTGATGCATTTGGCAAATTGAAGGAAATCCACCATTCTGTGGGTAAGTTGGAAAGTCTTACTTATTTGCAGATCTCCAGGTGCCGGTCTTTGAGAAGTTTACCGAAGGAGCTCTGTTGTGCAAGAGCTTTACAGGAGCTAATTGTGACTGAGAGCAAGATTAAAGAAGTGCCGGAGTCAATTGGGAGGTTGGAATCCTTAAGAACACTTAACTTACGGGGTAACAAGATTAGAAGATTACCCGCCTCGATATGTGATCTGAAGAACCTACTAGTGTTGGAGGCAGCGAGCAACCCTCTTGACGAAGTAATTCCAGAAGAAATCGGGAGCCTTTCAGCTTTAGAATATTTGGACCTTTCGTGCAGCAAGATTCGCTTCCTGCCAGCAACTGTTAGCCAACTCTCGAGCCTTAAGTCCCTCAAATTGCACTATTGTGACATGCTTCAGGAGCTTCGAGGACTTCCAACCAGCCTAACAGAGTTGGATGTTTCACATTGTCCGCTCGATAAAGGAATTCCGGAAGAAATCGGGAGCCTATTGGCTTTAGAATATTTGGTCCTTTCAGGCAGCAAGATTCGCTTCCTGCCAGAAACCATTAGTCGACTCCCGAGGCTTAAGTCCCTCATATTGCATGATTGCGACATGTTTCAGGAGCTTCCGAGACTTCCTACTAGCCTGGCAATGTTGACATTTTCATCAAAGTCGCTACGAGCAGTCCCAAATCTTGCTGTCCTGTCGAACATAACACAGTTAAAGCTCTCTGATGGAATAGATTGTACTAAAGACTACGAAGGAGAGCATCTGGAGCTATCTGGGCTTGGGAGCTTGGAGAAGCTGAAGAGCTTGGACTTACGCCCAAGCAGAATGATTACATTCAACCGCGCTTCCGAGTTGGGCTCCCTCTCCAAGCTCGAGACTCTTGATTTGTCTTTTCCAGACATGGCATCTATCTCGGAGCTTCCTTCGTGTCTGCACATGCTGACGCTCCGACACTTAAGAACTGCCATACCCTGGGAACGTTACTCTAACTTGATGCTCCTGACAGAGTTGAAGCTCATGGATTTTACATTGACGGACATCGATTTTGGTGGGCTCGATTCGTTACCCAGTCTTACGACGTTGTCTATTGGGCCCTCAGAGAGTCTCCTCAGGGTGTCAAACTTAGGGAGATTGAGGGCGATTACATCGCTGTGGATCCATTGGTGCGAAGAATTGATGGAGATTCGAGGACTGGAACAATTGGAACGGTTGGAGAGATTGAACATTCGCTTGTGCGGTTCCATTTGCGGAATTCAGGATCTGTTGGGCTTGAATAGATTGAAGATGATGGAAATCTGGTGTTGCTCCTCGTGGCTCTGCGTGCCCCGTATGATCGACCAGTGTCGCCTGCATATTTCACGCTGTGGGAAGTTGCCATCATTTGACGGCACTTACAGTGAATATGGACGAATGGGGAAGCCAACTGGAGATGTTTCCCGGGAATGAGGTGAGCAACGAATCTTATTTGCCTCTCGGCATGTCGCATTCACGGAGGCTGTATTCTTCCATCCAAGGGTGAGCAGTGCTTATTACTCCAGGTAAAACCTGTAACTCAATACCGTATGGTCGCTATTAAGATAGATTCTGAAGTGACTGTGGTTTTAAACTTTCGGCATTACCAACTCATCAATTTCCCACTGAAATCGGATCCACACAAGTTCCCATTTTATGCACTCCCCTACTTTCAAACATTCCATTAATAAATAACACGTTTCTTAGTATTATCTTCGAAATTTAATAATATTATTATTTACTAATGCTTCAAATATTATTCTCGCATTAATAAATCGCGATTGATTTGCTTCGGATCTTATTTTAAGTAGAAGTGGAAAGAAACTTAAATATTATGCCTACGTACCCATCTAACTCCAATGACAGAACAAAGTGCAGCGAGGGTGGCGCTGGAGAACACATTTGAGGGATGGGATTCCGATAGGAAGAAGGCAGCGACGATTTGCCATCATGCATATCTGTTTTGGGCTCATGTTCTTGTGCTTGACCGATGAATTGTTCGAACATAAAATCTTTGTTTTCGGCTTAACAAGACAATCCTATAAGAAATGGCTCTGTTGATAAGCCGGAAAACTTAACAGAAAATGAACAAGAGTTCCAAAGAATGTGGTTGCCAAAAGAAACAAGCAAAACGAAACAACCTCAGTAGAGATGCAAGGCGTAATCCTTGCAAAACTTTCAACAGAGAAAAATCCGAAGATCGAAACTTCTCCGCATCATCAGACACGATCAAACCACGGCACGGGCACAAGTCAATCCTGCCAGATAATTTGGCGCATGCGCAGGTTGTTAAGCTTAGTCATAGCTGTCTACCTTAAAAGAGAATGTAACCCTTGAATGGAAAATGACTAAGACATGAAAATAGTCATCTTCTATTGCAAATCCAACAATCTAGAGAATGGTATTAACTTTTAGAAGAGTGTAGCAATGACTCTCTTTCATATATTTTACGTAACATTTACACTGTTATACATACAATCAGCTAATAAATAATAAAGGTAAAACACAAAATGAGGAAGAAAACAATTATTTCCTGGATTGTTGAATTGATTCCTCTCGTTGATAATTAGATGATTTCCACCATCGTTCTTCTTATTAATTGCAAAAGCCTAAATTTCTACACCAATCGTTCAGAAAAATGATATCCAAATTTGACAAAGTCAAATTGGCGGAAGCCGACAAACTCCGAAATCCTCACCTGCGAGTGCTAGAGAATTCGAATCCCAGTTCAGCCGCGTGCAGTAACTCTCCTTTACTCTGCAAAACTGGAGGGGTAGGGGTCAGAGACATATCCCCCATCTGCATAATTTGAAAAATATTTCGATGCATGGACTCAACCCAACAAATTTAGGCAATAATAACATAACAGTTTCCAATAATAAATACGTATATCACAACGAACAAAGATAAGCACAATTCAATAATCTCAATAATAAGTCATTAAATAAAGCGTATCAATAACACAATAATTAGATTATCATCGCACAAACGACTCCCGTGATTCGTCCTCCATCATATCAATACTTTCACCGGGTGCCAGGATCACCACAGTGCATCTCCACCCACTCCTCCGAAAGCGCCCGGGTAACGACAGCAAGTACGACCGTAAGTGATGCTACCTACCCGTACTCCTCCGACATCACAGCTGGGTAACGCACCCCAGTGCATGCGAAAACAATCGAACGACTCACAACAAGCATCCCAACAACAGCCTCAGTAGCAGCAGTCGCAACTTTAATAACAATTTCAGCACTTACCCGATACGCCGGTACACCATATCCAACAAGGAGATGCATATTACATTCCCTTGGACGTCACCAGGCAAACCAAGTCCAGCCACAGCAGCGGGACAAGGAACCAAATAATCTCGGAGAAAATCAATTCCCAACCGACCCATTGCACACACTTTCCAAAGGAAACACACAATAACTCAACCCCCAGCCACATCGGAGAAATAAGCAAATTGCCATAAGGAAATAAAAGTGAAACCTCCATGTCAGCCGACCATAGCCCAACCGTAGTGGTGAATGAATCAATTGGCCACAGATACAATTTTAACATCGCCAATTCAACCAATCGCCGACAACGAACAACACCAACACATGGCAGCATCACTAGCACACAGAAAGTAGGGTGGCACGGGTTTAGTCCTACTTCATTCTAAGGACAGGGCTCACAGCCTCCGATAACAACAGGACACTCACACGACTAGACGGACACAAACCCACCGAGGACAGAGGAGGGAAGGGGTGACACGTACCATTCGGCTCCAACCCAAACACACCCAGGAACAAACTCGCAACCCCACGCAGCAGCCGGACGACCACAAGTTCAACAAGCGAGAGAACTGAAGAGGAGAAGGAAGGGGTGAAACGTACGTACACCAACTCGACCCAACCAGAGCCAACCGAACCACGGACAAGATCCACAGACAGCCCCGAGTTGAGCAAACACCAGCATCACAGACACACAACACTAGAAGGACGCGGTCAAGACCTAACGGACTCCACGGATCGAACTCGCAAACTCAGGCGGCAGCAAGACAATCTCACGGCTCGACATAAAAATGCACCACAAGAACAGAACAAGAAAGGGGGGGCGGGGGGCGCGGACGTACATGATTACGACGCCATCGCGACTTGCCGTTGTCCCCGAGTTTTCCATGCCCGCAGCCGTAGGTTTGCGTCAGCTCGGTCCCTCCCGATCGCGACGATCCGGGTCGGGTTCGAAACCTCCCCACCTAATCACCCTACTTCTAGCTTGGCGACGCCATCCCCATTCCTCCTTGGCCGAATTCAGGAGTGAAATGCGCACCTCCCCAGTGCCTTGTCCAAGAACCCTCTCCCCCTCTTCTGTTCGTTTCCTTCGCCTCCAAGCCATAGAGCGTTCTCCCCCAAAATTGTCAGGTAAGGAATGATCCCCCTCTTTTCTTTCTCCTTTCCCAATATTGTAGTCTTCTTTTTATACAACCTAGCTATTTACCTCCCCGATTCAAGAGATATTTTATTAGGTTCGAATATTCTTATTCCTAACTAATACATTAGTTAATTCATATCATGTAATGAGCAGACATGAACTGTTACTCGAGTCCGATTACGTTGGAGTCAGGACGTCCCTTTTTCCGCGTGACGTAATCACACGTAATCGAACCCAACATCGATAATGTCTCGCTAACAACGTCAATTGGTCACGAGAATACTAGACTATTGTGTCTACGTCGGATTTGACTAAGTCCAAATTTGATTCATCCTTCTAATTATTCGAAATTACACGTAATCTTCACATATAATAATAGTGAAATTTACGGGTTTTTACATTAATGTGCTTACTTCTCTTAATATAAGTTCTTCGATTTATCTCCTTTAATATCGTGATTCCATTACACTTTGAGATCAGAGAATCCCTCAGACATGACTTTGGTTTAAAAAATGTTCTGACGATCAGACAAGAGTGTTCTTTCGAACTTTGTCTTCAGGACAAGGACAAACTCCATCCCTTTGATGATCAGTCACAGTCCCAGCATCAACAATCCACCCCGAAAGCGAAATTACGACGAGGGGTTTATATATTAAGGATAATGTTTCGGGACGATGAAACATTAGTAAGGATATTATTGTCCACACGTCTCTGTCTATTTCACTCTCTGTTGTTTCCATAGTTTTTACTATTGACCGTCAAACTATTTTTCTCATATTTATTTGCCAGTTTTCTTTGTTCCTATTAGTTGATTCTACGAGTCTTTATCTAATTCTAATTGAATACAATGAAGAAGCTTACTTTAAACTTAATGGAACATCAAAATATAGAACCGAATGTTTGGAGGGGCATGTCGTGAGCCTTGCGTAGGGCCGAAATTCGTCATGGCCTTCAGATGTCGACAGGGTCTGCGCTTGGGTTCTTCAGAACGCCACAAGCCTCGCTATAATTTTTCTTAACCATTTTCCTTTGACCCAGTTTAGTTTATTTAGTTAAGCATTGGTTTAGGTGTCCACAGAGTGCGATATGTCACCACCATCCACGTCATCGCCATGTCGCCGTGACCCCCCCCCCCAGTCTGATGCAATGGTCTAAGTTTGATTGTTGCTGTTGATATGTTGCAGAGGAAGTGTTAGAGGACGTATTTCTTATAACAAGGGGGATATTGGGCTTGGGCTGGGTTTATAGTAATGGACTTGGGTTATGTAGTGGGGAGAGGATCGGGAAGGAAGAGTTGGAGGAGAGGAGTTGGTTGGACGCCGGTGGAGATGCATTGTGTGGTCGTGTAAGGTTTGTTAGTTGGTAGATCGCCGGCAACGGTGACTGAGTGTGGGCGAATGTGTATGCTTGGCCTGTCGGGGTGCTGTCATTGGTAGCGAGTTGGTGGAAGAGGTGGATGGAAATGTTGACTTTGCAAATCAAGGATACGCATTCACAGACAGAATTGCGGTGCAAAACGATGACGCAAGGGCATCTGCCTGCATCGGGGAAGGGAGAAGAAGGGAATCGGGTTTGGATTTATCCAGAACAGGTATGCTATCACAATGGAGGCATGCAGTTTCTCCATGCTTAAGGTGGGCTCCCCTGATTTTGATGGATATAACTTGGAAGATTGGTCGTACAAGAGCCATAAATATTTCAAGCTAGAACGTGTTTTTGACGTTCATGTACCGATAAGCACCTTTATTGGAAACAAGGTTAAAGGATGGAAAGAGTATTGTTTACACAAGAAAATTTCGGTCTTTCTTAAGGAGAGCACATCATTCTCGAATAAAATATTTTATTAGTAAATGGAGAAAATCGATTACATGTAATTATTGATTGGAGGTTTTCTAGAAGAGCTTGTCTCGAGAAAATCTTTGTCCCTCTAAAAAGATTTGATCGGAAAATATCATGCTATTTTTTGAGAGAAATATAAATATTATATAAGAGATATTCGAGATGTCGAAGTAAAAATATATTAAAATATATGTTCAAGAAGTATTTGATCAGTTTATTTCAAAATTGAAGAACGTGTTCTATTGGTCATAATCGCCCAAAGATTTGCATGAAGATCAACGACCGTCAAATAGAGAAGATAGCGTGTATTTTCTTAGCAAGTCAAGTCGCCGCGCAAACAAAGAGGTTTCGCAAGGAGGAGTTCGAGAGATTGAATTGTCAATGTAATTCCAAATTAATGCTCAAACACGAGAAAGCCGCCCTGACGTGACGACCGAGTAATAACGATATTACCCTACATAAATAAATAAATAGTTTTATTAAACCAATGAAAAGCTGACTTCTTTGTTTAAAAAATAGTTTGGCATTAAAATTATGATTAGTAGAAAGAATATTGCAAATTGGCATCGCATTCGTTTTGGAAGGGATATAAGCAATTTTTGTCTTTTGTGGTGTTTGCACGTAGAATATTTATTCTCCTCATTTCGGAAATGGAATTTCGGATGGAATTGAATGTGAAAAAAGAGAGCATAATAGTGACGAGGAAGGTAATTGCTTAATAAAATAACATGTAGAATGAAGATGAAGGGAATGAGCATTCCCTACTATGAGCAAGGGAATGCTCGTTCCTTTCATTCCTATATAAAATGAATGAAATGGAAAGGTTTTAAAAGGAAAGTAATAGAATAGAAGTAGATGAAGAAAGAAAAATAAATGAAATTATTAATCCATTCAATTCCTTCCTTTAATCCTCAAACCAAATGCAACATAAGTTTTACACGTATGCAATTTTATTTTGGACCGCGTGGAGAACCATTCATTCATTTTGAGGAATTTCCGAATATAATGTCCGATTGTTAGGTTTATTTAAAAAAAAACGTGAAATACGAGTTTTAGTTTTGAAAACTCTACTAATATTGTCCTTAAGTTGCGACTTAGGTACATTTAGTTGAAAACTGACATGAGAAAGGCGACCCGTGTGTTCTATGGAAATCGTGATTTCAAATGACGACCTTTAATTGAAGTCGAGGTTTGAAACCCTGACTTTGATCGGACACCATGATACATCACTCACAGTGTACTTAAGTCGCAGTACACATTGTTTGAAAGTCGCGGTTGTGACTTAGAGGGCATATCTAAGGATTTTTTTTGATTTTTTTTGTACTCCACGGGATAAAAGAAAAAAACTAATAAATAAATTGTTTAATTTAAGGGGAAAGGAAGTTTTCCAGACGGCAGGAATAATCTTATTCTTGGACACGGACTAAAAAACACTGGATGCCCCCGGTCAGTCTTGCCAACTGAGTTTTGTCCTCCAGTGTTGATGCCAAACGATAGGTGGCCGGTGGCTAAACTCTGGCATTTATACATATGACCGTCTGTGGATAAGTCACGTCCTGAATAACTTGGTAGTTTGTTACCAGGATGGGGGCCGTTTCGAACCTTTGGCGCTTGGCTTTGGTTGTGGGGAGCTGGCTGCTAGCGTCGGTCCCGGAAGAGGGTGTCGCTGTTGGGATTACTTATGTCCAAAATGCAGTGGCCAGTGGAGGCGGTGAGGTCCCCCCCCCTCCCCCCACCCATCCCACGGTCGTTGACTCTCTTGCTGCAACTAGTTTCAGCTTCCTAACTTTACCGATATTCTGTTCTTTTCGCAGTTTGCTTGGACGGAAGCCCTCCTGCTTACTACTTTGACAAAGGTTTCGGAACCGGGATCAATAACTGGCTTCTATTCATCGAGGTCAGGCAGGATCAATGACGTTTAATTTAGTTGACTCGTTGCACTTGTTCTGTCTGTCCAAATGGGTTTTGGTTCGACTTCTGTTGTTGGTAGGGCGGAGCATGGTGTAATAATGTTACCACGTGCCTCGAACGGAGTTCTACTCCATTGGGTTCGTCGAAGGAAATGGTCATGGAGAGGGACTTCTCTGGCATGCTGAGCAGCCGACAGGAAATCAATCCGGGTAAAAACTCTGATTCGTCGAACCGTAGGTCGCCGAATAATATAAAAGGTTAACCACAGCGTAGTTCTTGTCCTTTCTTCTTTCGTTGCCTAGATTTCTACAACTGGAACAGGATCTTCGTTGCGTACTGTGATGGAGCGTCTTTCACCGGGGATGTTGACTCTGTGGATCCGGTATGTTTGCGGGGAACTATTTCATACTCTCAAACAAACATGAGCTTGGAACGCCACCATGAGATGTGAATTTCTTTTTCTATTAAAAGGCAACGAACCTTCACTTTCGAGGAGCCAGGGCATTCATTGCTATCATCAAGGATCTGCTTGGCAAAGGAATGAGCGACGCTCAAAATGTATGGCACACTGGTTCGACTTTGCAACTTTTTTCGTCTCTCGGACTAAACTTTCTCATAAGATTTGGTCTAACTTACACCAAGCACTTCGCGACAGGCCTTTCTCTCTGGTTGTTCTGCCGGTGGACTGGCTGCAATCCTAAAGTGCGACAAGTTCTCTTCCCTCATGCCATCAAGTACTAAAGTTAAATGCCTTGGGGATGCCGGCTTTTTCATCGACTCGTAAATATGCATAAACATCTCAATTTGCGCCAATTATAATTCCTTTACAGCAGCGCCACCATCCTAAAGCCTTTTGTTCTTCTTATCAGAAAAGACATCTCCGGATATCGGCGCATCGGAGAATTCTACAGCCAAGTCGTTGCGACACATGTAAGTATATACGCCTAACTCATGCCTATGTTCAGACCTTCTGCGTGCAACGTGATACTTGCCTTTTGTAGGGATCGGCCAATAATCTGCCAACATCCTGCACTTCCCGGATGAACCCGGACTTAGTAAGTCAACAAGCCACAACCATTCGATAAGCATCTATTCTTGATATCGGTTCGCTTCCTGGGTGTTCAGAACCTTATAAAATTGGTTGTGAATGACAGTGCTTCTTCCCTCAAAACGCAGTGCAACAAATCCAGACACCGCTGTTCATACTTAACTCCGCCTACGATAGCTGGCAGGTCAGCATAAAATATCCTAAAAAATCTCACCCTTTACAGCGTTCGCGCTTGATTTATTTGAAATTGTATCTCAGATCAGGCATATTTTGGCACCGGGAGAAGCTGATCCGCTCGGGCTTTGGCTTAACTGCAAGGCTGACATAAAAAATTGCTTGGACGATCAGCTCCAGACAATTCAAGGTACTTGATGGAGCATCAAGTTGCATATGGTATGAAATACTTATCCCTTTTCCGGTAGATTTCAGGCTGGAATTCATAAACGCGATAAATCAAGTCGGTAGCTCATCCACCACGGGGTGGTTCATCGATTCTTGCTTCGTCCATTGCCAATCCGGAAGATGGGAGACATCCATAGGGGGAACGGTAAACCCATAACGTCCACAGATCTCTGGGAACTCCTGATGAGATTTCCCATTCACGTTATCGAAATATTTCTGCAGGCAATTGCGAAGGCCGTCGGTGACTGGTATTATGAACGAAGTAGCTTCCAGGTGATTGATTGCCCATACCCGTGCAACCCGACTTGCGGAAATTACACCTAGGAAAAAAGAGCTGTATGGTTTTTACTTTTAAGAACGATGATCTCTTCGAGATTCAATATCCAGCTGCTTTCAACAAAAATCGAGCGTCCTTCACTTATATCATAGACTACTTGTCATGCTTAGTCTGGTTGGCAAAATAAAAAACTTTATATGGATCACTCAAGAGTCAGCAAACGGGTCACGATGCATTTCACTGTATCTAGGGAGAGACAGTTCCAAAACACAACCTACATTGACATTAATCAGATTTCCGGCGGAGAAGAAAAGGGCAACATATTAATTTGGAAACCCTTCCACCTGGGAGTAATGCTCGTTGATTCCTGCTACAATCCCTGCTAGTCTGAGATGCACGAGACATGTCTCGAGTGACTCACCAGAAGTGGAAGAACCGGTAAGAATCTTTATATCCCTTAATCTGTGCAAAAGAATTTCAAAAACAAACAAAATTGAAATACCGATGCTGCTCCCAAAACATTCGAGCGTGTTTTTCCCTCCGTAAATATCAGAACTAACCCACCTTTCATCCTCTGACCAGCTATATTTCTTTCTGAGCTTTTGACTTACGTCACCAGGCCAGCAAACATTGTTATGTGTCGTCATTTCCCCTTGTTAGAATCTGAGAATCACAATGCTGAGGAAAGCTACAATTACAACTCCCTATTCGAACCTGAAAAAGAAAATTTGAAGCATGCTTTCGAGTGTTAGGCAACAAACCAGTCTAACTTGATTGCATTAGAAAAGACTGATATATCTTAACAATTTTTTGTTACAACACAATCAAAATTCGAGAATTATTAAGTGATTGAAGTGCATGAGATTTAGCAAAGATGCTTGTATAACATTTTTACAAAGAACTAGCATGGAGGATAACGGAAAAGGGTAAACTTTGTCGAATAATTAGTTTAGAAGAATCTTGACTATCTATTGCACAAAGTAGTTGGAGTTTTGCTGTATGAATACCTTACGGAAAGTGAAGGAAACCCGCCTTGAGTTTCTTTTGATTGCCTCATCCATCACAAAGTCAATCTGCAGTCAAATGATTAACCATGAGTTATCAACATCTGAAAAGCCTCTGTACGCCAAGAATCAAGAGAACGGAATCCAGAATGCAAGACAACATTGGGTAGGACAGGAAAAAAAATGACTTTGAAATCTCAGAGAAAGGCGGAGGTAAAAAAGGAATGGAAAATAACGTTTTCTATTTACAACTCTGCAGCATGATAAGTTGAATCTTACGACTTGTTACACGCACCCTGATCAGATACGATGAGATATAGAAACGAAAGCGATCGAGATGGTTAGATTGTGAATACAGCTCTTCCATTCTTTTAGTTCGCAATGTCTTCCAGCTAAAAAGAAATGGCTAACCTACACAGATATCTTTTTTTCTTCATTTCTGTTAACGAAAACAAGAACAGCCGCCAATAACTCACGAATCTTTACGTACAAAATCGAATAGAATTGACTGATAAAGAAAAGCTCAGTATTCTTCAATGTAGGAGGAACAAGCACCTTGTGGTGTGGAATGTAATGTTGCCATGCATAGCGTGCCTCCCCCGACAATAACAACATGGACCGAGGAGGCAAATATATAGCTTTCCTTACAACTACAGGGCTTCTAGTATCTTCCTTCCCTTCATTTGTAGCCATATTTGAGATGTTTCTAGGAAGACATGCCCTGGACATGTATTTTCTGAACTCCATAATGCATGGACCTGCTAATGAAAGGCTGAAAATGAATCCTTCAAATGCTGAATGGGTGTCTATATGTGGAGACAGTCCCACCCCTCGAGGATACTCATTAACCTGTAATTAAACTTTATCTCATTTTAAAAAAACCCAGAAAGGAAGAAACATGATAAATATTCATCTGTGATAAGCACAGATTTCCTTGTTGAAGGCGATTCAATGGGCATGAAAATGCTAATCCTTTTATATCCAAGCAGATTTAATTGTCAAACCGAAAATATAGAATAGGCCATTACCGTTAATTGGTCCAGTTCTAAATTTGCAGCATTGTCCGGGCCAGGAAACAACCGTAATCTTTGCAGTATATGAGAGACAAATTCTGGAAGTTCATCCAAACGCCTCCTTGGATCCACATTTCTGGTCTGTTAAGGTGAACAGATACAAAAGCAATTACATTTTACAAAATGCTCGTGGCCTAAAAGTGCCAGAGGCATGCATTTGGGGTACTTAGGAGAGTGCCAACACAAACATAATCCATATCTCCACGCATATAACAAAACAACCTGATTACACCCTCCAGTTGAACTTACATCGTATCGAAATTCATAACCATAATGCTGGACTCTCCTTTTTGAAAGACTATTCCAAGGCCTAGCATCCACAGCTGCTAGCAATTCCTTCAACCATCACAGTCAAACAAACTGAGTGGGATGTTCGAGTCCCTTGCAGGTGGAAACCACAAAAAGCTCAAGAATAGGACATCGTGCCGACCTCCTCCTCAGCGCAGGTGACAAAATCACGCAACAGGTAAAGTCCGGGGATGTTCAGCTCCGACGCATCCATCGAAACCCTAAGTGAGGCATTGCCGTCCGCCTAATATTGCATCAATACAATAGAATCATCACTACCAATCACGCAACAATCAGCACAACGGAAATAGATTTCAAAATCACCCCGTACTTCCAATCTCTCTGTTCCCTACACTGACCTGACAACGGCTACCTTCCTCTCCCCGGACAGAGTACCGGACGTGCAGCGACCTCCCACCGAGATTGGCACAGGATCGGCCGTTCAGCTCCTCAAGAGCCACCGCGGCGGCGGACACCGAGTCGTAGCAGACGATGACGCGCGTCCCACTGTCGTCAGCGGCGTGGACGCCAGTGACCACCCCGAACTTCGAGAAGGCGGCCTGGATGTCGGCGTAGGAGTCGCCAACGGAAGGGCCGCAGTTGGCGACGAAGAGGTATTGACTCCTCTGCTGCGTCCCGGCCGGCGGCCGCCGGAATCTCATTAGAGTCTTTGGAAGGAGGGCAATGCTATTCTCTAATCTTAACGCAATCCGCACATCGGAAAATATAAAGTTATTTCACTTCGCTAATCTGATAGCTAATTACAAGAGTTCGAGTAATATTTTGCTATAAAATGTTAAATTAAACATAATTTAATTAACTTTAATATTTAAAAATGAAAAAAAGTTTTAACCCCAAGAATAAAACAACCATAAAGGGTAGGTATCCAACTCGAATAGAGCCTAAATTAGCGAGGCAAAGCTTCCACGATCGCCCAAAAAAAAAAGTTTCATTACTCATTGTCATACACACTAAAAATGACAAGTCAGGCGTTTACGCATCGGACAGGCTCTCAGGGCGTAAAGAGCTCTCGTCCAACACACCACACTCGGCTCCTAGATGGAGTGTTCGTAACGGAGCTCGTCATCGACTCTCAAGTATTGATCATGGAATTGGATAGGCAGTCCCTTCCGTTGGCTCTGATTGTTTCCGGAAAGAGAGTGCCTTATATCCAAAAAGCGGAGTGATGGTACTCATCAACAAATAATTGATAAATGATTGATTCAAACGGTGAATTCTGGATTCACGATCAACTTCGGAACATGGGAAGAGAAATCATTCGAACGGAAGGCCTGAAATGTGTACAAGTCGATGCCTTAAAGATAGTGCTTCTGAAAAAGATAAGAAACTGGTTGAATTAAGTTGGCATTTAAAATATTACTTTCTTTCCATGTGCATTACTTTGGGATTGATGTCACTCTTCACCGAGCACAACGTGATTATTAATGTTAGTTGAATTTTTTCGTTTATAAGGTCTCGGAGAAAATCATAGCAATGGACTTGGACTTGGGAAGTATTACTGAAGAACACAAACTCTGTTATGAGAACGCTAGAGGATTATTTAATTTGATGTATCTTCGTCTAGAAGGGTGTAGACATTAAAATTTCATTAATGTCGAAGAAATGTCATCTGGCCAAACCATATATTATATCGGCTGAATATGATATTATAAGGTGACATGGTAAAATATTTTACGCTTAAGATTTTAGTGTAAAATTAATGGGTTCTTGGGCTTAATCAAATCAAAGTCCAAATTAAATATGTTTCAGCCCATCCCATAATATATTATGGCCTAGCCCATATGTCGGCCCATTTACGGTCTAGCCCATACTCTAGCCCAATCCTAATGTTAGCCCAATATGGCCCTCAAGCCCATGACTCTTTGTCCCACATCGGAAAGAGATGGCACCTAGAGACATATCAACTCCTATATAAAGGGAGTCCCTCCCCCTATTTGGGAGACAACTTCAAGAGTGAGGAGCTCCTTCGATAGCGAAGTTCTCGAGCATCTTTTCCTCACCCGATCGACGACGAAGTACTGTCAAGATCAAGATTCAAGTTCAAGCTTTCAGGATCAAGCAGCCCGGTGTTCTTCGTATCTTCAGAAGACTCCAGATCAAGCGTCACTCCTGAAGACTCCAGATCAAGCTTCCACAACAGCCCTGGTGCTCTTCGCCCATCCTCAGAAGACTCTCCAGATCAAGCTTATAAAGCCCTGGTGATCTTCGCCACTCCTGAAGACCCGCCGGATCAAGTTCTGCAGTTCCAGCGTCTTCATCAACATACCTCCCTGAAGCTCCAGCAGATATTCGCCAGAGCATCAGCCCATCTATATTTAGGATATCTTACAAGTATCGAATCAGAGGACTCACGTGCTTTGTCCGTGACTAGAGATTGAACCTGCTATTTTTCAATACGATAATTTGTACGCTGATATTTCCTCGTGAGATTTTTGCGTTAACAAATTTCTGGCACGCCCAGTGGGACCATCTCTACCTCTCATCTCTTTACGTCTAAGTATCCATATGGCTTCAAAGATGATCATGCCGAAGAACTCCATCGATGCTGTGAATGATCAGCAAGTTGGTTTTCCCTCTCAGTCGTCTGAAAGCTTTTCATCGCCTGGTTCCAGGAACTTCATCAAGACCAGACCCATTGCTGACATATATAAGGAGACGGAAGAGATTCTACGATCCATTTCTCCAAAGTCACCTCCATCATACAAGGAGGTTACTGAAAGAAGCCTTCTCAGCAAGGGTTCCATATCACCGACTCATTTGGGTGGTTTCTTCAACAACTCATCGAGTGTCTCTCTTCTTGAGGATTCTTCATCAGACTGCACTCCACAATGGAGCTTTGCTGAATCAAGGGCCAAAACGCGCAAGCAAATGGAGGTGATAGAAGACATTCTTCGATCTATTCCATCCTGCAAGGAGATTGCCGAAAAGACGCCACCGAACAAGAGCAATATGTCGCCAGTTCCTCTGCCAAGCTTCCATGATAGTTTATCGGAGGACTCTTCACCAAATCAGTCTCAAAGCATTGGTGAGGTTGATCTAGCTGAAAAGTTAGATGAAATCATGCCAGTTATGATGGCTGACACCCCATCGCTGGAGGACCAAGTTGCGTCTCTTGCTAAAGCAGTTGAAGTGATGACGAAGTCCATGAGGGATAGGGATCAACAACTTGAGTATGTCATAAGCAGGCTCGAGAATAAAGAGTCCGGAAGAACATCTAATGAGGAAGGTTCTTACATACGCAAGGATAAAGGCAAGAATGTACTGAACGTGGATGATTCACCGAAGCTTGTACCTGCTTCTGTTGATGCTTCAGTCTCAACCAGAGCAATGAAAGAACTAATACAAGAGGCCCTGAAGGATGAATTTGAGGGAAACTATGCAACGTCTTTGGCGTACAATAAGCCGTACAGCCAAAGAATCGAAAATTTGAGCATGCCAATGGGTTATCAGCCCCCATACTTCCAACAATTTGATGGGAAGGGGAATCCAAGGCAACATGTTGCTCATTTTGTCGAGACTTGCAACAATGCTGGTACAGATGGAGACTTGATGGTCAAACAGTTCGTCCGCTCCTTGAAGGGAAATGCATTTGACTGGTACATCGACATAAAACTAGGAAGTATTGACAGTTGGGAGCAGTTGGAAAGGGAATTCCTGAACCGCTTTTATAGCACGAGACGTGTGGTGAGCATGATAGAGCTCACTAACACACGGGGAAGGCGAGCCGGTCGTTGATTATATACAACGATGGAGAAACCTAAGTCTAAACTGTAGGGATCGCTTATCTGAGGCGACGTCAATAGACATGTGCATTCAAGGAATGCTCTGGAGGATTCGCTATATCTTGCAAGGGATCAAACCTCGGTCTTTTGAGGAATTAGCTACAAGAGCACATGATATGGAGTTGAGTTTTGTAGGAGTTGGTGTGGGAGATCTTCCGGTACCTGAGCCATCCAAGGGAACGGGAAGACCGATTAATAGAACCGGGGGCAAGCCTGCCTTCAAGGATAACAAGAAACAAGTGCTGGCCACCGATGTTGTTCCCGTCAAGGTCCCGAATGCAAAGGAGAAAGGGCAATCGAGCACTTCAACCCATGCTCCAGCAACTCCCCAAACAGAGAAGAGGCGACCGACTCTAGAGGAGAGGCAGAATAAGCAATATCCTTTTCCAGATTCCGATGTTGCAGATATATTCGACTTTCTTTTGTCTGTTAAAATGATTGAACTCCCTCCGTCAAAACGCCCACAACAAGCGAGTCGAGCGGGAGATCCAAACTTTTGCAAGTATCACCGTGTTCTGGGCCATCCTATTGAAAAATGTTTTGTCTTCAAGGAGAAGGTTATGGAACTTGCCCGAGATAACAAGATTGACTTAGGGTCGATGGTTTCCTCGAATCTGGTGGACGTAGCAAGATCAGACGCATCCAATATTATCTTCGGGTCGTTTAGCTATGATGAGATGGCTGCTTTCCTTTGTTCAAAAGTGAAACTGGATGATAGCCAGGACGTTAAGATGTCAAGTTGTGCAATTGCCCATGAGGCGGTTCATGATGAGGACGGTTGGACTTTGGTGACGCATAAAAGGAATCGAAGAAAGACTTTGAAGCCTCAAGAGAGGAAACCTTATATTCGAGCAAAAGTCTTTAAAAGAGGACATAAGAAAGCAAACTTCAAGGAGGCTGTAGATCAGCAAAAGTCTAATGTTGAATTGACTCCAAAAAAGCCATCTCCAATCACGGTGTGGGATTTCTTTCCCGAAAAATTCCAAAGGCTTGCAACTCTGTCTAGAAGTTGTCACCATGTCGACACGGATAAAGAGCAGTCCGATCCAAAGGTTGGCATCCCGGAAAGTTCTACAACAATGTCAGTCGAAAAGGTGAAGGAGAATTGTCCGATTATCACGTTTTCTGATGAAGATCTTCTCGTGGGCCACAAGTCACACAATCGACCATTATTTGTGTCGGGATATACATGTGGCACAAAGGTTAATCGCATCCTGATTGACCCAGGTTCCGCAGTCAATATCATTTCATCGAAAACTTTGAAGGATATTGGCTTGGGAGTGGATGATCTCTCAAATAGTCGGCTGATAATTCAGGGATTTAACCAAGGCGGAGAACGGGCCATCGGAAAAATTTGCCTTTCTCTCACGATAGGTGACATGGAATCTTGTACAACATTCTATGTTATCGATTCAAGGACAACCTATAATATGCTGCTAGGTCGTCCATGGATGCACGAATATGGAATCATTGCATCAACACTTCATCAATGTTTCAAGTTCATTAAGGACGGAGTTTCATGTACAGTATGGGCGGATGCTAAACCCTTCACAGAGGAGGAGTCATACTTTGCCGACGCCAAGTTTTACTTGAACAAGAGTATACATGTGGAGGCGTCAAACTTAAAGCCCATCGTAAAGAATGCCCTAAAAGAATCAAGCGCGGATATACCATCAATACAACAGGAGAAAACTTCAGCTGATCTTATGCCTGAAAATATACAAGCAAAAGATGTGATGAAGCAGAGCAAACCAATTTTGCGCTACATTCCCAGAGCATTCAGAAGAGCAGGAGAACCGCCTTTCGTGAGCAATGATAGTGCAAAAGCGATGCAGCCGAAAGAACTCAATTGGCCAGTGACAAAGCTCTCAACAATGGTCCCCACGAATGCGCCACTAAAGGGTTTCGTTCGACCAAAGCAGGGGGCAATTCTCTATCCGGATTCATTGCCCGATAAGCGCACCAATGGGTTTGATCCAAATGCTTTCAGATTACTTTCTGCAGCAGGCTACACAGAGGATTTAAAGACGCTCGGTGACGTCTCAAAAGAGGTTAATCCAGGAAGCGATGGACAAAAGTTAAAATTGGGTCTGGGGTATGTTACTACTAAGCCCGATTGTCACCTAGTAAAGGACGCCTCAACCCAATACATCGAGGCCAATGATGATACTGCCAAGGTACCTGTAAAAACTTCAGTATTCGAACGACTTGGAACCCCACCCGAACGAAAGTCAGTATTTGATAGACTTGGTGCTCTAGAAGAAAAGATAGATGATCGGAGACCTATACAACTAAGGTTAGGACATGCTCCAAGAAGTCAAATGGTGTGGAACAGAGTGGACAAGAGGAAAGATGTTCCAATCATAATTGAAGACACAAATGATCTCCGTAGTAAAATTCCTTCCCGGATGAAGCGTCGAACTGTTGTGGAGGTAACCACTGGAGAAGTGTTGAAAATGACCACGAAGACATGGATAACTACAAAAGGCAATGAGGAGTTATCTCAAGATAACGTGGAAGATGATGTCGCTTCTTATCATGTCACGATTTCAGAGGCTGATGAAGACGCATCTCACAAAGAAGATGATGCGGAAGATGCTCCTGAAGTATTCGAAGATGGGAAGAAGTCTACTATTGATGAACTGAAGGAAGTAGACCTTGGAAAAGAAGGGGATCATCGTCCTACTTTCCTTAGTGCGAGTTTAACCCCTGAAGAAGAGGAGTTGTATATCCAATTGTTAGGGGAATACAAAGACGTCTTTGCATGGAGCTACAAAGAAATGCCCGGCCTCGACCCAAAGATTGCAGTTCACAAGTTAGCTGTGAAGCATGGGGTTCGTCCCATAAAGCAAGCTCAACGGCGTTTTCGTTCGGAGTTGATTCCCCAGATAGAAGTCGAAGTCAATAAACTTATCGAAGCTGGATTCATTCGGGAAGTGAAGTACCCAACATGGATCGCAAATATCGTACCCGTCAAGAAAAAGAACGGTCAACTCCGAGTTTGCGTTGATTTTCGTGATCTCAATAATGCATGTCCCAAGGACGATTTTTCGCTTCCGATCACTGAGATAATGGTAGACGCTACCACAGGCTATGAAGCCCTCAGTTTTATGGATGGATCGTCGGGATATAATCAAATTCGAATGGACCCGAAAGATGAAGAAATGACAGCTTTTCGTACACCAAAAGGAATCTACTGTTATAAGGTGATGCCTTTTGGGTTGAAGAATGCAGGAGCAACTTATCAAAGAGCAATGCAGCGCATCTTCGATGATATGCTACATAAAAACGTAGAGTGTTACGTGGATGATTTGGTTGTCAAGTCCAAACGAAGACATGATCATATTGATGACTTGAGAAAAGTATTTGACAGACTGCGTAAATATCAACTGAAGATGAATCCCATGAAGTGTGCATTCGGGGTCACTTCGGGAAAGTTTCTTGGATTTATCGTTCGACATCGAGGCATTGAAGTCGATCAATCAAAGATAGATGCAATTATGAAGATGCCAGGGCCAAGGAATATACATGAGTTGAAGAGCCTTCAAGGGAAGCTTGCATACATTCGAAGGTTTATATCAAACTTGGCCGGACGATGCCATCCGTTCCATAGATTGATGAAGAAGGGTACTCCTTTTGAGTGGGACGAAGCGTGTGAAAATGCATTCAACAGCATAAAGGCTTATTTGTCAAGGCCGCCGGTCTTTAATGCACCTATCCAAGGAAGGCCACTCATACTTTATATAGCGGCGCAAGAAGCTTCTTTAGGAGTCCTGCTAGCCCAGGAGAATGATGGTGGAAAGGAGAACGCTCTATACTACTTGAGCAGAACGTTAACGGGTGCAGAGCTGAATTATTCTCCAATTGAGAAGACATGCCTCGCACTAATGTTCGCTATACAAAAGTTGCGACATTATTTGCAGGCACATTCTGTTCGCCTTATATCACGGGCAGATCCTCTCAAGTACATCATGTCAAAGCCGGTTTTATTTGGTCGTCTCGCCAAATGGGCACTTATGCTTCAAGAATTTGAGATCTCATATGTGCCTCAAAAGGCTGTGAAGGGACAAGCTTTGGCTGACTTCTTAGCAGATCATCCTATACCAGATAATTGGAAGATTTCTGAAGAACTACCCGACGAAGAGGTGATGTTGGTAGATACTCCTCGTCCATGGAAGATGTTCTTTGATGGATCGGCTACCCAAAGAGGTGCAGGAGCTGGAGTTGTCTTCGTCACATCTGATGGAGATATCATCCCATATGCATACACCCTTACACAATTATGCTCAAACAATATGGCTGAATATCAAGCCCTCATATTAGGGTTAGAAATGGCCATGGATAACAAGGTGCATAGTTTAAGGGTATATGGGGACTCCGAGCTTGTGATCAATCAACTTTTATCTACATACGAAGTTCGCAAGCCTGAACTTTTGCCATATCATGAATATGCAGTTAAGCTCGCGGGATGGTTCCAGGACTTTAAAATAAGTCACGTACCAAGAAGGGAAAATGCGCAAGCAGATGCCTTGGCAAGCCTCGCTTCTTCACTCACTTCTGTGGACAAGCAAGTTAGTATTCGACTGTGTCAGGCTTGGGTGGATCCTCCAACCTTTAATGAGGAGGAAGAGGAAGAAGTGAATATCATCTCTACCTATAATGGGGAAAACAAAGACTGGAGACAACCACTCATTGATTTTCTCGAGCACGGAAAGTTGCCTGATGATCCTCGACAAAGGGTAGATATTAGGAGACGAGCACCTCGGTTCATATATTTCAAGAATACTCTCTATCGTCGATCATTCGAAGGAGTGTTCTTACGGTGTCTTGGAGAAGAAGAAGCTAACAAAGCGTTAGAAGAAGCGCATTCAGGAGTCTGTGGGGCTCATCAATCCGGTCCGAAACTTCACTTTCAACTTAAGAGGATGGGTTATTACTGGCCAACGATGGTGAAGGACTGCATGGAGTATGTCAAGAGGTGCCAAGCTTGTCAGTTTCACGCCAACTTCATCCATCAATCGCCCGAGCCACTTCATCCAACCGTAGCATCTTGGCCATTCGAAGCATGGGGACTAGATGTTGTAGGACCCATCACGCCAAAATCGTCAGGGGGCCATTCATATATTCTGGCTGCAACTGACTACTTCTCCAAATGGGCGGAAGCCGCACCTTTTCGGGAAGTAAAGAAAGAAACGGTTATCACCTTCATTAAGAATAATATCATCTTTCGTTATGGCGTGCCTCGCTATATCATCACTGATAATGGCCGGAACTTTTCTAATAAGGCCATAGATAAGTTCTGCGAACAATTCGGCTTCAAGCAGTACAACTCTTCCATGTATTATGCGGCTGCAAATGGGTTGGCAGAAGCGTTCAATAAGACACTTTGCAACCTTCTCAAAAAGGTGGTGGATAAAGCCAGAAAAGATTGGCATGAACGAGTTGGAGAAGCTCTATGGGCGTATCGAACGACATATAGAACTGCAACCCAAATGACACCATACTCATTGGTCTATGGCGTTGAGGCGGTTCTCCCACTTGAACGACAAATACCTTCGCTACGAATAGCGATACAGGAAGGATTTTGTCAAGAGGATAATGCGCAACTACGGTTACAGGAATTGGAAGCCCTGGATGAAAAGCGTCTGGAAGCACAACAGCGAATCGAGTGCTACCAAGCAAGGATGTCCAAGTCTTTTAATAAGAAAGTCCGTCATCGCTCCTTCCAAGTTGGTGATCTCGTACTTGCAGTGAGAAGACCTATAATCATAACACACAAGACTGGAAGCAAGTTCACCTCGAAGTGGGACGGCCCCTACGTGGTGCAAGAAGCATACACTGGGGGCGCTTATAAGATAGTTGATCAAGATGGAGTGCGCGTCGGACCAATCAACGGGAAGTTCCTGAAGCGATACTACGCCTGAAGAATAACGCTCCGTGTCGCATGAGCCTAAACTGCACGACATAAAAAAAAAAAAAAAAAAAAAAGAAAAGCAAAAAAAAATCATCATCATGTAATACTCCTGGCCCGCACGAGTATAAACTGTGAACGGCTTAATAAAACAAATAAAATAAAATACTCCTGGCCCGCACGAGTATAAACTGTGAACGGCTTAATAAAACAAAAAAAATGTAATACTCCTGGCCCGCACGAGTATAAACTGTGAACGGCTTAATAAAACAAAAAAAGATGTAATACTCCTGGCCCGCACGAGTATAAACTGTGAACGGCTTAATAAAAAATCATGGTCTTTATTCAAAATAATGATATTCCTACATTGGAAGAGGGGGAGGAGATGTCCTATTTTGAAGCATAAGTTAACTAGAAAGAAAAAGGGGCTCAAGGTTCCAGAGTAAATTGTGCAATCTCCTCGCGCGAGGTCTCGATCAACTCGCGAAGCTCTTCTAAAGACTGAAGATCTTCGTCATGAACCACGTTGACTCCCTCCAAGGCAAGTATGGATTCCTTCAAACCCTCAACCTTAGCAGCGGCATCATCAACCTTTATTGTGACCTCCTTAAGAACATCCTCTCGATCCGCCTTTGCTTTAATGCATTCAGATAGTTGTCGCTGGAGTTCTTCAATCCGAATCTCATCTTCAGCAAGCTGGCTCTCTATGTTGGTCTTCTCCATTATGATACCTTTCTCTTTAGCCTCGGCTTCAACGAGACAACTTCTGATCAACGCCACCTCTTTATCACGATTTGCGACACTCATCACTCCTTTAGTGACAGTTGCTAAGTCTGAATATCGCATGGAGCTCTCTGTATACTTCTTGATCAAAGAGTGAATGGGAGTCAGATCCAGATGCTCACATTTATCGATGAGTTTGAGCGCATCCTTAATTTCCTCTGCGATAACATGTCCTCTACTGAAAGGGGTCCTCGAAATCTTCTCCTTGATATCGTCCCAAATACTAGCCGCAAACTTCTTATATGCTCGTGAGGCTATAGAGTCAAAGCAGAAAGACGATACGGCTGGTGTAGTTGAGACTAGATCAACAAAATGAGAAGGTCCGTTGTTTCTCTTAAGCTGGATCACTTCCTCCACGACATGCTCTTCCTTGTGAAGCGGCTTTAGAAGCTCCTGACAAAGTGGGCTTAATACAGAAGGCTCACCATTGTCATCCATAAAATCGGCCAACTCATTCGCGAGCTACAATAGCAAACAAAGCCGGAATAAGACGCGAATCGTCTAAAATATATGCTTAGATGATATGAGATACTCACCAACTCATTGCCAGCTGGAATGATGTGGTCTGGCATGTTTTCGACTACATCAAGGTTCTCAGATGCATGCTTTGAACGCCTCTGCCTTTTAAAATGTCTGTTGTCATCTGGAGTTTGTGACTTTTCAGAGGGTGCAACTGTTGATGAAAACAAGGCATGATTGTTAACAAGGTAAAAAAAAAAAAAAAAGAGTGATATATGTGTTTATAGATACCAGTCTTAGGTGGTAAAGGCATCCTCTTTTGGGTATTACCGGCCGGCATGGTTGGCTTCTCTCGAGTATCCTCATCTTTACGTGGAGGATGGCGTATCCCAGCAATTAGTGCCTCTATCCCTTGTTGGAGGAAATCATCGTGCTTCTTTCTCCACCATTTAGAGTACCTCTTCGTACAATAGGTGTCTAAATCAATGTGGGAAACGGGAGCACTGGGCACGTACAGTCGAGAATTAGTCTCTTTTCGCACTGAGAGACGCCACAATATATGCCCTTCATCTAACGAGGAGGATCATAGGTCGCGTGGCAGTATGTGTGGAATGTCCTGGCAAAACCCAAGCTGACGGCTAAAGTGTGGAGGATGATAAGGTTCCACAATAAAGGAGTTGCCACGCCTTAATGTCAAATAGCATGAGCGGATGCTTATGAAAAAGCTTGAATTTTCATCTAAGCCAGGAGAATCCTCAATCCAAAGACCGCCCTTTCTATGGAAGAAGTTATGGCACCAATATACGTTCCCTCCATCATGAATAAGTTTGCGAGCCGCACGAGCATCGAAGTAACGCGCCCCACCTTCGCCAGAATAACCAATCATCCGAGGGCCCACAACAGCATTTGGAACAGGAAAGTGAGTCTGAAAATAGAATGCTAACCATCCGTATACGTAGTGTACTGGAAAACAAACTTTATGAACCCCGGCGAGAGTAGAGCTGCCAATCTCATTAAGTCCTCGGTATATGATGGCCAAGACAGGTACCGCAAGGCTAAAGCATTTTCCCGCCGCCATCAAGCTCGCCACCTTGAATGTTTCTGGACGTATGTATGCCTCGTCATGCGGGAATACAAATACGCATAACCAACAAGCGATGAAGGCAGAAAGGTAAGTCTGCAAACGCATTTCTTCATTAATCCCCAAATCCTCAAATGCTCCTGCTTCCTTGTGGCTCCAAGGAGATGCATCTGCTATAGGCCCTATAGGATTATGAGACTTCTTTGGACGAGTCGATTTCTTCGCCACACGTCTGGGAGGCCTAATATATCTTTCTTTTCCCCTGAACCAAAACTCGATCCAAGATGATATATGAACTACCCCCTTGCTAGGGACATCTTTATTTTTCTGCCTGCTTCGGTCATCCTCAGTATTGTGTTCCAGAAGACGAGAAAACGCCGCAAATAGATATGTACAGTTCTTCGGGAGATATCTGCTTCTAGTGTTTGAGCTGGTGAGTTCTTTCAAGCTAGGGATCGTCTCTTCGTACATTCTGCCATGAACAGGTAGCCCGCCAAGCTTATAAAGATCCCAAAGAGAAATTGAAAAGGCTCCACGCGACGTCTCAAGAATATTAAATTGCGGGCACCAAGCTTCACAGAAGGCCCGCATGACATCAGAGTTGCGGTCATAAGTATAACGCGAGCAACGTATGGCGTCCAGTATGTTGGCCCTTTTGAGAACTTCTTCATTATGGGAGACCGTGTCTTCAAGCCATTCCCAATACTTCGGAATGAAACCAAATTCACCACGAAAGCGAAGGGTATGCACCCACTCGGACTTCCCTGCTATAACACTCCTCCCCAAAGAACGTGAAGGTATCGGCTCTGCTATGCACGAGTGGGGGAGTGACCTCAGCGACCACAAATCTAACAAAGAGGGTTCGGAAACTTTTTGTGACCATTGATTGAAGTTATCACGGTCCTCATCCAATTTATCGCAAGCTGGGGCAAAAAAGCCGATCAATGGACGATGGACTGTTAACTCCACTTTGCTGCGAAGGTCGTTTTCATTTTCAGTAATACACAAGTATTCGCGCCCCGAAACGACCTTCTTAATAAAATGAACCATGATCAATGGCTCCAACGAATCCTGACAAGAAAAGGGATCTGTGAGTAAAGCAAGCATTCCATTTATACGGGGAATGTTGAGGGAATATCCGGCGACGGTCCCATGTGTACGGGGAAGGCCGAGGGAATATCCGGCGACGGTCCCATGTGTACGGGGAAGGCCGAGGGAATTTCCGGCGACGGTCCCATGTGTACGGGGAAGGCCGTGGGAATATCCGGCGACGGTCCCATGTGTACGGGGAAGGCCGAGGGAATTTCCGGCGACGGTCCCATGTGTACGGGGAAGGCCGAGGGAATATCCGGCGACGGTCCCATGTGTACGGGGAAGGCCGAGGGAATATCCGGCGACGGTCCCATGTGTACGGGGAAGGCCGAGGGAATTTCCGGCGACGGTCCCATGTGTACGGGGAAGGCCGAGGGAATATCCGGCGACGGTCCCATGTGTACGGGGAAGGCCGAGGGAATATCCGATGTAATCTGTAAGCATTAGAAGAAAGTACTTTGTCAAGTTATATAAATAAATAACGATAAAGTATACGAACCTTGATGGAGGTGACTGCGACCAAGGTATATAAGGATAGAGATTTAATTCGGATAAGATGATGGTCCTTCCTGCAAGTGGGATTAGAAGCGCATCAAAAGACAAAAAAAAAGTAAATAATAATAATAATAAAGTTGTCAAAGGAAGAAAACTCTCAGGTTGCCGATTCCCTCGACAAATGGAGCAATTAATTACCTTGATTGCACAAGTGCACTCGGATATAGCAGAAACGGAAAGCGAGATAACGGGGACAATTCTCACGAGGGAAGTATATGATCGTATCCTGCAACTAATTCAAAAACAAAATGGTGAGAAGAAGACAAGGAACGATTAAAGCAAGAGAAGCATCTAACCCCGTGGACGACAATTGAGCGGTCGAAGCGTTCGATCGGACAGTTCAACGAAACTTATATGGCTTTACCCCACTCCGTTCGTTCGTAAACTCCACAACAATCCTTAGTTTCTTTTGGTTCCTGAAAGAAGCGATTATATGACAACTTAATTATTGTCGAAGGAGTGAAAGCAAGCTCATGGAAATCATTCAGCAGATTAATAAAAAAAAAAGAACGGAAGAATAAAATAAAGCGAAACAATCACCGTGAAGAGTGAACGAAGCAACCAACAATTATTTGTGCCACGAGTCATGATTTCGGAAAATGGCCACTTTCACAAGTTCAAGATTTGCCACATTTCGAACGACATCAACATTCTCAGTTTTATGCCAAAAAAATCACCTGATAAAAGACATTTTATTGCAACCGGGAATGAATTGGAATACAATTTTCCAGGGCACACAGGCGACTGTCATGTTGGCAAGGATGTGAGGAGTACATGAAATCAATAGAAAGACGAGTGATTTCAAACGAATAAAATCAAGCCCATATCAAGCTAACTGCTCCAGAAATGAGAATCCATTGAAGACGAAAATCTCATCTCATTCTATTTAGTTCACCAGCAATGCCAACATGAACAAACAGCTAAAAATCTGGCTACAAAATCACAAATAGAAAAAAGCATCGCGTTTCAGAATGCCAAAACTAAGCACAACAACCGTAAAGCTGGTTAACTTCCACAATCAACACAAAATTCTCCAGACAGGATCTCTCGAAGCACTAAGGATACCTTCAAAAAAACTGTAGAGCCTTGGTATCCGCTTCCAAATCCCACTGATCGAGACTCCCCACAAGGACAAAATATTAGCTTGCGTCAAATGAGGATGAAAGAGTGAATGACAAAAGCGAGGATTCTATTTATAAACTTCGTAATGCAAGATTTTTTTTTACCAGTGGAGATTTACAAGTGTGGATCCTGGTTAAAATGATTTTCCTCGCAAAATCAGCAAAAATCCCTCAAAAATATTAAATGTGATTATTTGCATGTATATCAGATTTCTTTCTCGAAGATTGCATCAAACTTGATCAGATTTGATTGGGATCTTACAATGCAAAAGTTTCTTGCACGGGAAAGAAATATCTACCTTTCAAGTGGTTAAGCTAAAATCACGTTAGATTGCAATTGGCTTCTTATCATAGCATCGAATATCACGTTATATACAACTTTGCCATGGGATCTCTGAAAATATCCGATTTCGGATAATATTTTTCCTATTCAAATACGGCTGAGTTGACACCTTAAATTGATTGTGATTTGATCTCTAGATCAAAGTAAAGGAGATTTTAGATATTGATCACATTGAGAAAATATGAAACAAAGTCTCGATGAAAGATGGAAGAACTATTTCTGGTTCAATCCTCATGGCGTATCTAATACTTTAATTCTAATCTCTTTGCGATATATAAGCATACGAGACACGAATTAAAGTGGGGGCATTTGTAGACATTAAAATTTCATTAATGTCGAAGAAATGTCATCTGGTCAAACCATATATTATATCGGCTGAATATGATATTATAAGGTGACATGGTAAAATATTTTACGCTTAAGATTTTAGTGTAAAATTAATGGGTTCTTGGGCTTAATCAAATCAAAGTCCAAATTAAATATGTTTCAGCCCATCCCATAATATATTATGGCCTAGCCCATATGTCGGCCCATTTACGGTCTAGCCCATACTCTAGCCCAATCCTAATGTTAGCCCAATATGGCCCTCAAGCCCATGACTCTTTGTCCCACATCGGAAAGAGATGGCACCTAGAGACATATCAACTCCTATATAAAGGGAGTCCCTCCCCCTATTTGGGAGACAACTTCAAGAGTGAGGAGCTCCTTCGATAGCGAAGTTCTCGAGCATCTTTTCCTCACCCGATCGACGACGAAGTACTGTCAAGATCAAGATTCAAGTTCAAGCTTTCAGGATCAAGCAGCCCGGTGTTCTTCGTATCTTCAGAAGACTCCAGATCAAGCGTCACTCCTGAAGACTCCAGATCAAGCTTCCACAACAGCCCTGGTGCTCTTCGCCCATCCTCAGAAGACTCTCCAGATCAAGCTTATAAAGCCCTGGTGATCTTCGCCACTCCTGAAGACCCGCCGGATCAAGTTCTGCAGTTCCAGCGTCTTCATCAACATACCTCCCTGAAGCTCCAGCAGATATTCGCCAGAGCATCAGCCCATCTATATTTAGGATATCTTACAAGTATCGAATCAGAGGACTCACGTGCTTTGTCCGTAACTAGAGATTGAACCTGCTATTTTTCAATACGATAATTTGTACGCTGATATTTCCTCGTGAGATTTTTGCGTTAACAAAGGGAAACATCAATTTATTGGAGATTTTGGAAGTATCCGAGAGATGCTAATGTGGCTTTCTTGGCGGAATTGTAACGAACGGTTGAATCTCGACATCTTCAAGATGAGCAACTTAGTTGTTCTCCTAATTGAAGATGGATGGGGCAGTGTTGAAAAGCTGGTATGAACTCCTCCTAATATGTCATGTGTTTTATCGTTAACTGTGTTGTAATGCTCTTCTTATTATAAATTGTGGTGCACGATGCATTTATAGATAATGCCTAATTTAAGGGTGGTCGTATGGGCAGTGATATGACGATGACACCTAATGTCTCGTATTGCTTAAAGTTGAAAGAAATCCACCATTTGGTGGGTAAGTTGGAGATCTTACTTATATGGAGATCTCCGCCTTTGAGGAATTTACCAAAAGAGCTCTGTTGTGCAAGAGCTTTACGGGATCTAATTGTGATTTGGAGCGCGATTGAAGAAGTACCGGAATCAATTGAGGACACTTAACTTATGGGATAACAAGAACAGAAGATTACCCACCTCGATATGTGATCTGACGAACCTACTAGTGTTGGACGTTGCTCACAACCCTCTCGACGAAGGAATTTCGGATAAAATTGGGATCCTCTCAGCTTTAGAAAAATTGGACCTTTGAAGGAGCAAGATTCTCTTCCTGCCAGCGACGATCAGCCAACTCTCGAGCCTTAAGTCCCTCAAATTGGATGGGTGTGAGATGCTTCAGGAGCTTCGAGAACTTCCAACCAGCCTGACAGTGTTGGATGCTTCGGTTTTCCTCTCGAAAAAGGAATTCCGGAAGAAATCGGAAACTTATCAGCTTTAGAAGAATTGGACCTTTCGGGAAGCAAGATTCCCTTACTTCCAGCAATAGTTAGTCAACTCACGAGCCTTAAGTCCCTCAAATTGAATTGTTGCATGACGCTTCAGGAGCTTCGAGGACTTCCTACCAGCCTAACATACTTTGCATTTTCATCGGATACTAGGGGACTCTCTGAAGAAATACTTTGTACAAAAAAGTATGGAACGAGAATCATTACATTTAGGGGAGCTTTCGAGTTGGACTTCCTTTCCACGCTCAAGACTCTCGGTTGGAGTTTTCCAAACATGGAATCTCTGCAGACATTTTTGGTGATGAGTGATTTTACATTGACGGAGATGGAGCTTGGTGGGCTCGATTCGTTACCCGGTCTTATGACATTGTCTATTGATAACTCTGATAGTCTCCTCCGAGTGTCCAACCGAGGCAGATTGAGGAGGGGGCTGAGGTCGCTTGAGTTCATTGGGTGTAGAGCGTTGGTGGAGATATCAGGACTGGAACAATTGGAGCTGTTGGAGGAGTTGAGCTTTCACCGGTGCTCTTCCATTTGCAGAATTCAGGATTTGTTGGGCTTGAAAAGATTGAAGGGAGTTACTATCTGAGGTTTCTCCTCGTTGCTCCGCGTGCCCCGTGCGATCGACGAGTGTCTCCTAACTGTTAGTTTATGTTACAAGTTGGAGTCATTTGACGGCCCTTACAAGGAATATGGACGAAAGAGGAAATATCGATAGGCGTTGTCTCATTCGATGCTTTTAGGATATTCACAGAGTAGACACTTCTTCCTCTTCCGAAGAGGAAGAATTTTAAAATAATATAATTATTTTTTTAGAATTTTAAAAACCTAAGAAATTGATTATACTGACAAACTTCAAAGTAAAAGGAAAACGAAAATCAAAACCTTAAACAAAACTATCATGGAATCAAGACGGATTCTCGCCCATCACAGGAGAGCATCCGTGATGGGCGAGAAAGCAAACCCTCGCTCGCCACGATCGTAAAGACCCGAGGAAGCAAAGCCTGCAGGGTAAGTGTCGTCATTGGCTTGCAGGACTCCATTGAGTTCTCCCCCTGCCTGCCATCGAGTTTGTTGGCACGGGAAATTTAAGTTCGAGTATTGTCGTGGATTACTTGAAATTTTTCTGGGATCACCTCATGACTAAACAGCAGATTCACTATTATAAATTAACAAATTTTTGTGGTAACTAATGAGAAAGCTAGCAGACAAAATCTCCCACAGTCAATTAGTTTTTTCTCCATGGCAGAATGTTTCTTTATCCGAAAAATGTCGAGCCTCAGGTGATTCAATCAAGACAAGTGTGTAAGTTGGCACGATGAGTTCAGACTCTTCTGTGCTATTGATTTGGATGTTGGAATTTGGGCGCAGCGGAAGGAGTAAAAATATAAACTTTTATGTCCAAGATAACAATATCATGGTACATATAAAATATTTAAAATAAAACAAAAAAAACTAAAAAAAAAATCATACCTTGATATTTCGGTATAACAAACGTAGTTCACAGACGAATTAAAGTTTCACGCGTGACTCCTCTAGTGGTATCAACGCACACACGATCACGAACACTTGACGATCCGATAGGTGTTAGCCTCTTGAATCGACGAAGGAAAAATAACTCTCGAATGTAATATCTCTCTTATTATGAAAACGTAATTTTTCTCTCAACCTTAAAGCACACCCTCGGTTTGGTTTCATTTCCTTTATAAAACCACGTACGCATCCTTCTCTTAGTTAAAATATTATAATCAAAATCTAATGGATTATAAATCTTAACAGATTTTAATGATAAAAGAAACTAATAAAATAAATGATTTTATTTGAAGATTTATTAATTGTAAACAATACATATACTCCTATTGGAAAATCTATTCCAAATAAGAAAACGTGTACTTCCTTTAATGATTAAAACGATCAAATAAATAATCCAATATTATTTTATCGGATATTTTCACTCAATTTCAAATAATCAGTAACTTGAATAGCATTTAACTATGATTAAATTAAATGTCATTCTATTTCAATGTTAACATAAATTAACCCGAATAAATTCATATTCGAACCAGGTCTATATTTACTTTCGATATTTCAGATTAAATTAATCATCCAATAAAATTCTGAAATAATAAAATGATTAATTTTACTGTCCACTAAAATAATCAATAATACAATGTTCGTGTCGACGTACTATGCGTGCGACCCTCTAGGTCCTATATACGAATGTAGTGTAAATCCATACACAAACTAAGGTAAACCGTCTAGCAACAGTTTTTAATCACCCAACGTGTAGCTCCCTCGGTCTATCTTGACCTCAGTTATACTTAGCGATGATCTAGATGTCAATGTCCCCTCTAACCATCCATCCGATCACGGACTATTTCATATTAGTATACTCATTAATCTGTGAGACTTTATCATTAATAATTTTACGTGCAGAAAATTAAAATAATCATTGATAAATACTCGATTTTATTATTTATTTATCCACGAATACAATAAGTAATTTCACAAGGCTGTCTTACCATGCCTCCTCTCCACATCCATCAATGAAGAGAGTTCAACGTAATTTACTCATATGGAGAGAAGAAAAATTTTGTCCTGACCGAAGATATCAATCCAGTTTTCCCACTATGAATTGTCCTGACCAAAGATATACTCAAATGGGAACAAGTTTCTTTTTCCAAAGGCCCTCCTCATCAATGACCTCGTGCGCAAGAATTTCATTTAATTATGCAATCAGTTGTTGCACCTGTACAGACCACAAATTAATGCATCACTATTCGATAATGCAAGGTGAAAATCAAATGAGACGAATATCTTCTGGAGTCACTTAGCTTGTTAACACGATAAAAGGTTTACGATATTACCTCTGGTATAAAGTCGATGAGACCTTCAGGGATCAAAATGACACCATAATTTTATACGCGACCGTTTCAGTAGAGAGATAAACATAAAATTCCCTAGATTATGTTTAACAAGGAATGAGATCGTGTATGCAATCCAAGAAAATCTTGAACTAGCTGAATAATCGCAACTGTAAGATTCTGAAATATAAAAGGATCGCAACAGAACAGACACAAACACACGGGCTCACAACAAACACAGAATTTGATTTTATCTTTCGATCTTTGGTCCGGAAACCTCCAACCTCAGTGCCTTCGATTCTGTCCGGCATTATTGACACATTTTCTTCCACCCTCAGTGTTGTTGATTCTGTCCGGCATTGTTGACACATCTTCGTCCACCCTCACTGCTGTTGATTATGTCCGACGTTGTTGATACATCTCCGTCCATCGTCAGTACTGTTGATTCAGTCCGGCGCTGTTGACATGCTACCACTTCGAATCCGTCTTCCACCCTCGGTGCCATCGCATTAAATTCCGGCCTCGTTGACGTCCGTCCGTCGTTCCACAAGGGTGAATTCCATTTAAGGAGTTTGCCTCAACCGCCGTTCATCCGCCACCGACTGTTTTTAAGCTTCACCAAGTTTTTTTTGTTATTTTCCGTTCAAGTCATGTCTGTAAGTATAACGTTATAAACTCGATACTGTCGCATTAAATTCCAGTGTTGTGTTTGTTTTTTATACTTGCACCTGTTTACTTTGCGGTGACACAGAAAACATCGTAAATTCAGTACCATCGTATTAAATTCCGGTATTACGTTTACTTTCACTTTACAGCGACTACACTGTCACTGTAAAATTCGATACGTGTTGCGAGTAACGCAAATTCCACGCCAACACGCGGAAAACACTTCGGGGTATTTCTTACCGGGAAAGCGGGAACTTGTACTCTCGTAGGTCGAGGGGGTTAGAGAGGGTCTCAACCTAAGTTTTTACTCCATTCTTATAGTGAAATCTTCTTCTCCGCCCGTGGACGTAGGTCGATTGATCGAACGACGTAAATTATTTGTCTCCACATTTTTCATTTACTTTCCATCAAGAACCGAATCCAGTTCGACTTGCTTCCACGTGCGCTAACAATTGGTAACAGAGCTTGGTTGTGTGTAGCCTAGATCCATGGCTGGTGGAAAGTTCGAGATCAAGAAGTTGAATGGGAGAACGAATTTCGGCTTGTGGCAAGTCAAGATGAGGGCGCTACTGATACAAATTGGATTGGAGAAGGCTTTTGCAGATCAGTCAAAGTGCGCTTCCAAGTTGACTTTTGACTAGTGGGAGGAGATTGATGCTAGAGCGTTATCGGCGATTCAGCTGTGTCTATCCAATGAGGTTTTGACGGACGTGCTCAAGGAGATGACCATGGCCGGGCTTTGGAGTAAGCTAGAGAGTCTATACATGACGAGGACTCTGAGCAAAAAACTTCTTCTCGAATAGAGGTTCTTCTTGCTCAGAATGACGGAAGGTATGTCCATTAAATCCTACTTGGATATTTGGTTGTCTGCATCTTTGGATTTGGAGAAGATTGTCGACAAGATCAATGAGGAGATCAAGGTGATCATACTATTATGTTCACCACCCGGTTCATACAAGAGCTTCAGGGAGATGTTCTTGTATAAGAGAAATGTTCTCACAATTGACGATGTACGGTCTGCCCTTTTATCAAAAGATTTGATTGATAAAGAGTTGACGGGTGAAGCAAGGCGACCAATAGCGGAGGCATTAACTGTAGGCAGGACCATATCCAAAGGTAAAAGGGGGGTAAGTTGCTTCCATTGCGGTAAAAAGTGACACATAAAGTAAAATTGGAGGAAGCTAGTAGGGAAGAATGAAGGATTGCAAGCGTCAGCGACGGTTGCTGTGTACACCAACGATAGTGATGCTAGAGACGGAGATGTACTCATGGCTAGCGAGGCACAGACTGCTGAAACCGAGTCGGAAAGACCATCAGGCACGGATGAGATTCTCAACTTTGGGACTACTTTCCACATGAATCCACATAGGGTTATGTTCACCGCAAACTATTCCACTGCAAGTGGTGAGGTACTGTTGGCGCGGAACTTATGTTCATCGCAACATGTATTGAATTTTACAGTGATAGTGTGGTTGCTGTAAAGTGAAAGTAAACTCAATACCGGAATTTAATACGACAGTACTAAATTTACAGTGTTTAGTGTTGTCACCGCAAAGTGAACCAGTGCAAGAAGAACAAATAAACACGACACTGGAATTTAATGTAATAGTATCATGTTTACAACGTAACACTTACAAACATGACTTGAATGGAAAATAACATAAAAGACTTGGCGACACTTCACGACCAGAGGCGGCGGATGAACAACAATCGAGGCAAACTCCTTTAATGGAATTCACCCTTGTGGAGCAATGGTCGGACGTCAACGGCATCGAAATTTAATACAACGGCATCGAGGGTGGAAGGCGAATTCGAACTGGTAGCAGGTCAACAGCGCTGGATAGAATCAACAGTACTAAGGATGGACAGAGATGTGTCAACAATGTAGGACAAAATCAACGGTACCGAGGTTGGAGGTTTCCAAACCAAAGATAAAAGATAAAAAGCAAAGTTTGTGTTTTGATTGTGTGTTCGTGTGTTTGTGTCTGTTTTGTTGCGACTTTTATATTTCAGAATCTTGTTGTTGTGATTATTCAGCTAGTTCAAGATTATCTTGGATTGTGTACACTATCTTATTTCTATTTTGTAGGAATCGTGTATGTCGTGCCTCGGTTGGCCTTTTAAATTCACCATGTGTCCCGCCCCTTTGACGTAGACGGATGTGATTTAGTTGAGTTCTCGAGTAGCGAGGATCTGTTTGTCTCAAGCTATATTGGGTGCTCAAGAGCCGCTGCCCGAGTGGAGCTGATCTTGAGCTTTTACCCGGGAAGTATTTCTCGAGTAGCTCTTTCACGGGCTTCTCGAGCGAAGTTGACAAATCTTCTCTTCTTCGGCCCATTAAGAACAAAGCCTAGGATTTCATGTGTATCAACAAGTACGCTTGGGCAATGGTCACAAGGGTAAGGTTGTAGGTGTGGGAACGGTTCGACTAAGAATGAAGGATGGAGCTGTGAGAGAGTTGGCAGATGCCCAACATGCACCTGACGTCACGAAAAATATTATTTTCCTGAGTGTTTTAGAAGTCAAAGGGTACGAATTTTCTATGAAATATACGGAAGGGGAGAGAATATATCTCTTATGGGAAATATATTGGATGAGATTATATCTCATAATATATTTACTTGTTAAATTTTCGATATATCTGGGATATCTATTATATAAATATGTATCATATGAAGCGAAAAAAAAAGATATTAGAGAGAACAAATCCTTAGAGCATAGAAGATACACGAGTGCAAAGAGTGCAACAGTAAAGATAGGGTGTCTGTTGGGGAAATACGGGAAACACTTCGGGTTACTTCTTACCGGAATAGGGATATCTTATACTCGGGTAGGTCGAGGGGGTTAGAGAGGGTCTCAACCTAAATTTGTACTCTATTGTTATAGTGAAATCTTCTTCTCCGTCCGTGGACGTAGGTCAATTGACCGAACCACGTAAATTATTTGTCTCCATATTTTTCGTTTACTTCTAATCAAGAACCGGATCCGGTTCGACTCGCTTCCAAGGGCTTCCGTGTGTGCCAAGAACTTGTTATTGGATCCTCAATATTAGTTAATCGTTATATGATTTGTAAGATGTTGTATTGGATTGATCTTCTTTCAATGTTAATTACCAATTAGTAAAGTATTATTTGGAATGTGATTTCAGCCACATGCAACTGTAAGTACGACTAGTGAGTTCTCTTCTAACAAGCTTCCTCTTTACTATTACGAGCTTTGTTTCAAGATAATGTTCGGTGAGAAAATATTTTGTGAATCGTGACATTAAGTTTCAGAATTTGTCAAATAATGTTTCTAATTCGGTGATAGAAACACCTAATTCGATTTGTAAAGATTTCATCATTTCTAATATCAAATTCAATTGGAAATTTCGGGGAATTTAGTGTTTGAAACATTAAATTCCCTCTATGCTGGATTCGGTATTTGTAATGCCAAATTTCCCAATTTCTTCGGAGGAATTTGATGTTTCTAATATAGAATTGTTAACCTAGTTTTGATGATGAACTTAAGCAACGCGTTACTAGTGGTCAGTAGTAATGTTTCACGAGTTGAGTGCTTATCGTTAGTGATGAGCTTGAGCAATGTGTTGCTAAACCACAGCTAGTAACAGTTATATATTGCTGCGTTACAGTAAGAGGTTACTGTGCCATTATGCATGAACATTGAAAATATGGAAACATATTTTTTAATATCCACGTTTTACTTTGGGTATTCGTCTGAGTGTCCAAGTTTGTTTAATGTGGCTTAATAATCTCATTATAAATATTTAGGCAACTAAATATTATGATATTAGCTTTTCAAGTTTTATTTTTGGAAAGAAAATATTTCTCTGATACTCTGCAGCAACGTTACGCTGTACTAAGAGAAAATGTCAAATCGAATATCTTTGCTTTTCATAATCGATCAGATAAGATTATGATTAGATAACAAAGATTGGAAACTAATTATCTGATTAAGATAAGTGAAGGAAGTTACCGTTTGATACTTTCCTTCCATGGCACGGTGAACCGTTGAGCAGACCGTTGCTGAGTCCGGGCTGCCAATTTTGGCAACAAATCTCGAAAATTGTCTGGACGTCTTTTGTGCCTCTTTCTTCTTTATAATCAGACTAAGGATGATAGAACACTCTGCCTTTATGCGTCTGAGTGGTCTAAGTGGTCTAAGTGAGCTTTGTGCATCGACGGAGAGCGGAAGGTACTAAGCGTCTCCTGGTTCTTTCTCTTGCAAGCTGCGTGTGAGAGTGTCAAGGGGCTGAGGTCAGATCGTCGTGAGAGGGACTAGATGTCCTCGGTGCGTTCAACGAGTGGCTGACGAATCGTCTGAGGGAAGCTAAGTGAATACCTGCTCTGAATTCAGTAACCAGTTGCTAACATATCGGTAAGAAGCCGTTCTTGTCTCTTCGCAGGGAAGTCTCGAACCTACGGAGTTTGAGCAGTTAGACACGCACTTGCGGGTGCACGCCAGAAGTCTCGTGCCTGCAGGCCAGAGCAGGAGTTGGGAACGCCGCCGGAGTGGAAAGAGGTCCTCCAGAGCACAGGGGTGCTGTGCAGAAGTCTTGAATGCCTGATACAGACGGTTAGTAAAGCAGGTTGCGTGGAAGCCAACGGAACGGAAAATTCCACCCTAGGCACTGGGTGTGCAGTGCAGTGAGTCACTGCTATGGTAACCGTGCACGTCCAAACTGAGTGTAGGACGGATACCTTTTCTTAGTGGTCTTTGTGGTTATCTTTGTGGTTCTTCTCTTCGTGGTCTTTGTGATGATCTGTGTGATCAACTTTATGGTTGTCTCTCTTGTGCTTAGAGACAGGATCATCCTGAGAAGGGACGGAATCTTTGTGGAAATCCTCTTCCGAGCAAACAAGTGCTGAAGCATTCCTTCGCTGTGAATCAGAAACAGGCTGCTCTCTGAGAAGCCATTCTTCACTGTAAGGAATTATCTGTGAGGATTTATATACTAACACAACGTTGTCTTTGTGCTTTGATAGTTAGGCTTATATTAAGCGACAACGAGCTGTGTGCAAATCCTTTGAGCAATTAACTAATGAGCATGAGCCTCATTCTACTGGAAACAAGAAGACGTCCACTGTATGAGGAGCTGACTGTTTACATGAGTGATCATCTATTGTACAGGATTCTAAATCTCACTTTGTGAGAAACAAACGCTTAGTGCAAGGGCTCTTTGCACCCATTATACTATATAGTGGAATCACCTTGTTGGTGGAAAGTGGACGTAGGTTAATTAAGGCCGAACCATTATAAATCATTGTGTCCATTACGATCATGCAACACTCGTACGAAAACCTACTCGACAAAATCGTAACAATTACAGCGAAGCAGATCTCATTCTGAGAAACGCTCTGTTGTGATACAGTACGCTTCCACTTATACCAAGAAAGGGCGAAAAAGTGATAAATACTAATCCACCCCCCTCTTAATGTACATAAACGATCCAACAAGAATTCAATTGAAAGTTTTGAGAATTCGGTGTTTGAAACATCGAATTCCCTATGAACTGTGTTCGGTGTTCAAAACACCAAATTCCCAAATTTCTTCTAGTGAATTCGAATTTTTCTAAGATCGAATTAATTGTATTATTTTGGCGAATTTGAGAGTTATTATTATTATTATTATTATTATTATTATTAGTGTTGTTGTTATTATTTGACATCGTACAGGATGTTGCCAAAATTGTATTTTGGCAACATCGCATAAATTGTCCAATAAATAATCATGATCATCATGTTTGTGCATGACTAAAACATGAAGCCATCAAACCTTCACCCAACAACCGAACGACACACGTCTAATGATATCGTAGGATAATGTTTTCCCGTCGGTGGTGATTGCTTCGTGCGCGCAACGAATGCAAAAATATTGGATCATACGCGGATCACACTCCCCTGTCCCTCAAGTAAGCGCCTGATTGACAGGCTGATCTATAATGGATCAATGTCGAGTACTAGCTGAACTGATCCCTTTACTATCAACCTTGTTACTTAAAATTTATCGTTCTTTGGCTACATATCCTTCCATTAAGCCATTCCTTGCTGACTAGGTGGAACTTCGTCTCTTGCGGCAAGCTATGTTTCTGGTCCTTCTTTACCCCTGTACTTTCTACATGTGCTTGCTGTTGTATAGGAAATTCTGCATCGACAAACCTTAATTACAGGAAAAGATGAACAAGGAAAGTAGTTGGGTGCGTGGTATCCTCGCTACGTGAGGGAAATAGGAGACCGACTTCTCCAGAGAGAAAATATCTGATGAATCTCATCTAGAGAGGATGTTATCAACTTCCATTAATGAGTAGAGGGATTTAGACGGAAATAAAGGTGGGGCAACATACCTTCTTCCCCGCTCATCCAACCGAAAACTCATGATTGCCCATGTCCTCATCAGGAAAACCTCTGATGGGTCACCTTGGTCTTCTTGACGTTCTTCATCTTCTAAATACGATTGCGGTTGCGATATCTATTCGAGGTCAAACAGATTCTATACATCATCTATTTCCATCGTAGGGAAAGTTTGCCTGATAATTTTGACATTGCCGACAAGACTCAGTTTTTGTAGGATTAGGCCTAACTAGAGCTCTAGAGCTGATGAGAAGTAAGGTAGGATAGTTGCAATCTGTTTGTTCAATTCCACTTTTATACGCATTCGATCTTTAGAAGTAGTCTTGCAAGATGTGCTTTTGCTGAAATACAGTTGTGTAGCTATTTGGCCGACAATAGTTATGGAGTTCAATTTTTGGTGGGATTCCTTCGATTTTCATTCCGGGAACATCAATCACCATGATTCCTCATCACTCAGTAGCTTTCACTAGGAGAGCCAGCCTTACGTTCTAGATGACATAGGTTCCCCTCTCTTGCTAAATATATTCTCCGTCTGTGGTATATGTAAGTTGAGTCCATGTATGAGGCGGATGCTTTTGAATCATGCTGTGTTATATGTCTGCATTTCCCTACAAATTAAAGTATAAGGGTGTAAATTATTTGGCAGTCTATTACAATACAGTATCTTTAGAGGCAATTGGACTAGGGATGGTTATTCCATAGTAGACTATGGAAGTTAAGTGCCTATAAAGTGTTTATATACTAACAGGAGTGTTTTGAAGTTCCTGTTGTTTCTGTGCTTGTATCATGGTGTTTTACTTTGATGGCCGAAATGCCCATTTATTCTTGTTATCTGCGATAATGTTTTATGTCCTCTTGGTTCACTTTTACAAGGATCGTATTTAATGATGCCATTGAGCATTGGCATGGGACAGTTGACATCTGACAGTTGATTTGAAGTCATGTTGGACTCATCTGTTTGGCAAGCCTTCGATTTTAGGGCTGTCTTCTGATAGTAAACTGACTAAAGATTGTAGCCTTATTTTATAGCTGGTGGAGTCAGGTTAGCATGCAGAGTCATTCGGATCAAGGCAGATGTCTGCACGTGCCAGACAAGTCTTGTAATCCTCACAAATAAGGTAAATCCCTCATTGCCTTGGCATAGCAACAGACAGTGGAGATATTTAAATAGAAATAGTTCGTTAGACACCTTGGGGCAGATGTTGTTTCTTCGTTTCGAGATGTTCCAAATCAAAAGGATCTCTGTTCCTTCTGATTTCCTGCTTGTACAGAATTAGGTATCCAACATGGGAGCCCATTTTCCTCTTCCTCGTATTTGCACCACACACACTCACTCATCACTACCGTATGAGTTACATTTGCATTGGGGATTCACATATTGTTGTCTGGTTCTACATCACACTCCATTAGGTTCACATTTGTCCAAGAACCGTGCAGAGCAAAATTGCACGTTGACACAGTTTCTCCTACTGCCAAGTAAATCCAGTTTTGCCCAAGGCTTTCGATAAATGTCGACTTCTCCAACTTCTTTATTATCTCACTTCTCGGGTTTGCTAGAACAAGCTGAACATGGGTGGAAAGTTCCATCTTGGGTTATTGTTGCAGGAGATGAGAAAGGTGAAAATCAATTTGAATTTAGTTTATGAGGAACTTTTGTACCCTAATTTTCCTCACCTGCAGTCCCTTCCTTCTTATATTCCTGTTGACTTTTCCAGGCATGTAGATCCCACTCTTATCTATACTCCGGACAGCTGTAGAAGTTGAAATAGGGATAAAGAGTATTATTGTCATTCTTGTTCTCTTTGGTTTATGGTTGAGTTGGTCCTCAACGATGAATTGGTCTACCAGATTGTTAGGAACGTACCGCTCAGGTCTAGCGTGACACACCGCAAGCTATTTTCCCCTTTAGCCTTGATCCTGTCTTCTTCCTTGTAATTGCTTCTCGCAATTCTTTAAAAAAAAAAAGAAATGAAAATGAAATTAAATTAATATCCGGATGACTAAAGTTGGCTTGTAGATACAACATGGGTCTTGTGATTACCTTTCTCATAAGTAGTTCGAGTTAATGAAGCAAATAGGGAAATCGATCTAAAGTAAGAGGGTTGCGGGAGCTCATTCTGGATTAGGGTATTGATCAACGCTTCTGTATACCATGGGAGTTGAATACCAAATGAAAGCAACACATTCCTACCTAGATGAGACAGGAAATAAAAAGATTTTGTTACTAATTAAATTTCGAGGACGAAATTCCTTTAGGGGGTGGATTGTAACGACCCGGATTTTTGTGAATAAAATACGTACGGCTTTAGTAATATTGTTGACTAAAATAAAACGGTCGACTTGGTCAAAAATCCGAACAGGAGTTTAACATTTCTGTGTTTGACCTATGTTTAACGGGAATTATCGATATTTTGTATTCGAATACGTGTGACTACGTCACGCGGGTAAGGGGACGCCCTAACCTAAACGTAATCGGGTACGAATATCGATAATATTCGTATTAAGGTCTAGGATTTTGACAAATAAACCTTTAACGAATTTCCTAACCGTAAATCGGGATTATAAGCAAAATTAATACTAACCAAACTAAAACTCCCCGTTGCACTCAGTGGCGGAAAGGTCATCATGCGAATGGAGGGAATTGAAATAAGATTGCAAATATAAAAGGGAAGAAAGAATTCAATTATAGTGAGGCCCTCCCCACCCCACAACGCACACCCTTCGCCTGGAAGCAAGGTAAGATAAATTAAATAAATAAAAAAATAGAACAAGGAGGAGGAGATAAGGAGAATCAGACATAGGAGATTCTGATTGGACGAGGGAGTTTCTTCCCTGCCAATGGGTAAGGAGAATCGGGGAACGGGGGAACAAGGAGAGGGACTTTCTTTTCGTTCCCTTTAGGATTCGCCAGAGCGTCATGAGTCCCTCCCCTACGGTCATTGGAGCTGCGAGAGGACAGACAGGTTGGCAGGAGGAGGAGCGCTGTGCGGGTTGAAGGAAACCACAGGGAAGTAGAGGACTCACGGAGCGAAGGGTTCGCGACTGACTGGGTATGTCTCACCCCCTCCCCTCGCTGCACTTGTTCGTTTCGATGCTTGAGTGTGCGCTTGGGTTAGTAGTCGCCAGGGGAGGTCGGGTAGGTCGGTAGTGCCGTCCTTGTCGTTATGGGTCGGTGAGTCGGGTCGTTGGGGTCTTGCATATGTCCTAAATTCTCCGCCGGATTTCTGGGTGTCGTTGTTGTTTGCTGGAGTAAGTCTGTCTCGCACAGTGACTGTATCAGCAAGACCATATGGTCTCCTAGCTGTGGTTGTGGCTGGTGTGTGTGTGGATGATTGAGATAGTGATACTAGCCTCTTGATTCTTGCGGCTGTCCTGAGGATGCTGAAATCTGTGAACTCCCTTCTAGCTATGGTGATTAAGTCAACCGGTTGTCCCTCACTGGAGGGTGGGTAAGCATTAGGATTTGAATCTGGTTCCGAGGCAAATACTTTGGGCAGACTTATTTGTTATTTTCTTGCCGATGTCTTTAGCTTGATGAAAGTTATTGTGGAGAATCGAAGATGATTGATTCCCCATCATAGATTTGGGTTCTGCTGGGATTAGGGAGCGAGACTGGTTGTCTTGATGCTCTGCCCGTTTGGTAACATAATGATGTCAGGCTGTGAACTTCTGATATATGTTACGAAGTTTCCCCATCTGTTCATGTGTGAGAGTGAAATACGAATTAGAATATGTCTCGTGGTCCTACAGGGGAATTGCTTCTGTACCCCGGGTAATCAAAGAATAATTACCTTGGGGTCTTACAGGAGAGTTGCTCCTGTGCCTCGAGCCAGCGAGAGAGATTGTGATGGGGTATTGTGGTTTCCCAACTGTGTATCGGAGGAGAACGGGGAGGTACGACCGCGTACCTGCCGCCGTTATGCCCGGGCGCTCCCGGAGGAGAGGGTGGGGATGCACTAAGGTGGTCCTGGCACCATACGAAGTGTTGAGATATGAGACACCGGTGTTATGAGGGAGTCGCTTATTTATTTATTGCTTTCAGCGCGTTAAATTATTTATTGCTTAGTTATTGTTTATTATTCCGCTTACCGCGATATATGCTCGCTAATTATAACTTGATATATTTATGTTGTTTGATAGTTGCATCTGTATGAATTGTTGTGCTGCCGTGGATTCAAATGTTCGTGTGCATAAGACTATTTCAAAGGTCCACGATAGGATGAGTCTAGAGTCTCAGTGTTTTCCTTATACTGCTAGGTTGTGCCGTGTGTTGCATAACAGATTTATAAATGTGCACGAATGGGTGAGTTAGTAGTCTCATGGTTTTCGCATGTACATGGGTGGGCGTACCAGCGATTTATCGCTGACCCCGTTAGGGGAATCATTTTAGTGTTGCAGGAAGTTTAGAAAAGTGGACACGTGGAACCGTGGGATTCGAAGGCGAGTCCAGAATGTTTGCGGTAAAGCTTCAAGTTCAAACTTCGTCAGCTTCCGTAGCGGGAAAAAGTTTTAAATTACGGACTAAAAATTTCAGGTCGTCACAATTCGAGTGTTAACATTCTGTGAGCGGATGGGAAAGTAAGCATGAGAAGCTCAATAATGGCGTCCGTACAGAGCGAGGGCAGGGACCCAGATTCCCTCACCTCCATGAGATCTGACTACGATGTTTTCTTGAGCTTCCAGGGAACCGATACTCGTTTCGGCATCGTCGACCACCTCTACGAGTGCATGATCGGGGCCGGTCTCCGTGTTTTCAAGGACAACGAGGAGATCCGTACAGGCGAAGTACTTGGGGGAGAGCTCAAGCGAGCGATCGTCGGCTCCAGGGTTTACACCATCGTCTTTTCCAGGAACTACGCTTCCAGCGTGTGGTGCCTCAGGGAGCTCGACATGATGGTGGATCTCCACGGAGGTTCGAACGTCGGCGGGAAGATCATACTGCCGATTTTCTGTGGGGCAGATCCGGCCGATGTAAAGCTGCAAACGGAGTTGTATCGGGGAGCGCTCGACACACACAAGGGTCGACATGGGAACGACGATGTGAAAAAATGGGAGGAAGCACTGAAGACAGTCAGCCAGATCAGCGGATGGGACTCCAAAGCCATTCAGGGGTAACCAGAGCCTGGTTATTGCTCCGTTTTTTGTTAAGTGAATAATTTCGTTACTATCTGTTTTCCTTGTCGTCGTCGTGCAGGGAAGGCAGATTCGTTCGATTAATAGTTCAGGATATTCTAGGGAAGCTGAGAATCAAGGATCAAATTTTGCCTGTTCATTTAACGGGGATTGATGATCGTGTCTCCAACGTGTTAAATTTGTTGGACGGCAACTCCATGGGAGTAAGACTCGTGGTGCTTCATGGCATGGGAGGAATTGGGAAGACGACCCTTGCTCGTGCCATCTTCAATAAATTATCTTCCCGGTTCGAAGGTTCCAGTTTCATTTCCAATGTGCGTGAGTCTTCCTCTGGTCATGGAGGAATTGTGAAGCTGCAGAACAAATTATCGAGGGACATTCTCGGTGGCCAATACGCGAGATCATGTAACTCTGACGATGAGTTCGACGAGATCATACCCAGGATTCGTGGCAAGAGGATGCTTCTGGTTCTTGATGACGTGGATGACCTCTCTCAAATGAACAAACTGGTCCGGAATAACCCAGAAGTCACGTTAGGAATAGGCAGTCGAGTTATAATCACGACTAGGGACAAAAGCGTTTGCAATGGCTTTGTTGGTTCGGGTTCCAAATTACTTCACCTTTATGAAATGGAGGAAATGAGCGACAACCATGCCCTTCAACTCTTCAGCAAGCATGCTTTTGGCACCGATGAGCCTCCGGAAGATTATCTTTCTTTATCAAAACAGGTAGTTAAGACTACCGGAAACCTTCCCTTGGCTTTGGAAGTGATTGCAGGACACTTGTGTTGCCATAACAAAGAGTCATGGAAGCATACGCTCGAAAAACTGAAGAATGTTCCCTCGAAAAAGGTTTTTGAAATCTTGAAAGTAAGTTACGAGGGGTTAGACTTCAGGGAGAGAGAAATTTTTCTTGATATTGCGTGTTTTCAGCCGGAGATACCTCGGAGGTATGCGGATTATTTGTGGGAAGCTCGCAAGTTGTATCCTAAATGCGGAGTGATGGTACTCATCAATAAATCATTCATAAAGATTGATTCAGACGGTCAGTTCTGGATTCATGACCAACTTCGAGATATGGGAAGAGAAATCGTTCGAACAGAAAGCCTCGGACGCCTCGAAAGGTGTACTAGACTTTGGGATCCAGACGATGCCTTAAAGATAGTGCTTCAAAAAGAGGTAATGAACTTTGGCCTATAAATATTACTTTCTTTCCATGTGCATTCTTTTGCATTGATGTTACTATTCACCAAGCATAATATAATTATGAATGCTGGTCGAATTTTTTCTTTTTATAAGGTATCGGGGAAAATCATAGCAATGAACTTGGGGAGACATGATGAAGAACACGAATTTTCTGATGAGAGCTTCAGAGGATTATCTAATTTGTTGTATCTTTGTCTAAATTGGACGCAACTTATTGGAGATTTCAGAAATTTCTGGGAGAGGTTAATGTGGCTTTCTTGGAGGGGCTGTGACAAAAATTTGAGTTCCGACCTTTTCAAGATGAGCAACTTGGTTGTTCTCGAAATCGTTGATATCGCAGGTGGACGGAGGGGCGTTGAAAAGCTGGTATGAACTCCTCCAACATGTCATGCGTTTGATCAGTAAATGGGTAACATGCTTTGCTTATTGCAATTTGGTTTGCATGCTTTCACAGATAATGCCTAAATTAAGGGTGTTGGAGATCCGGGTCAGCGATATGACGACGACGCCTGATGTCTCTTGTTGCTTAAAGTTGGAGATTATCATTTTTGATGCATTTGGCAAATTGAAGGAAATCCACCATTCTGTGGGTAAGTTGGAAAGTCTTACTTATTTGCAGATCTCCAGGTGCCGGTCTTTGAGAAGTTTACCGAAGGAGCTCTGTTGTGCAAGAGCTTTACAGGAGCTAATTGTGACTGAGAGCAAGATTAAAGAAGTGCCGGAGTCAATTGGGAGGTTGGAATCCTTAAGAACACTTAACTTACGGGGTAACAAGATTAGAAGATTACCCGCCTCGATATGTGATCTGAAGAACCTACTAGTGTTGGAGGCAGCGAGCAACCCTCTTGACGAAGTAATTCCAGAAGAAATCGGGAGCCTTTCAGCTTTAGAATATTTGGACCTTTCGTGCAGCAAGATTCGCTTCCTGCCAGCAACTGTTAGCCAACTCTCGAGCCTTAAGTCCCTCAAATTGCACTATTGTGACATGCTTCAGGAGCTTCGAGGACTTCCAACCAGCCTAACAGAGTTGGATGTTTCACATTGTCCGCTCGATAAAGGAATTCCGGAAGAAATCGGGAGCCTATTGGCTTTAGAATATTTGGTCCTTTCAGGCAGCAAGATTCGCTTCCTGCCAGAAACCATTAGTCGACTCCCGAGGCTTAAGTCCCTCATATTGCATGATTGCGACATGTTTCAGGAGCTTCCGAGACTTCCTACTAGCCTGGCAATGTTGACATTTTCATCAAAGTCGCTACGAGCAGTCCCAAATCTTGCTGTCCTGACGAACATAACACAGTTAAAGCTCTCTGATGGAATAGATTGTACTAAAGACTACGAAGGAGAGCATCTGGAGCTATCTGGGCTTGGGAGCTTGGAGAAGCTGAAGAGGTTGGACTTACGCCCAAGCAGAATGATTACATTCAACCGGGCTTCCGAGTTGGGCTCCCTCTCCAAGCTCGAGACTCTTGATTTGTCTTTTCCAGACATGGCATCTATCTCGGAGCTTCCTTCGTGTCTGCGCATGCTGACGCTCCGACACTTAAGAACTGCCATACCCTGGGAACGTTACTCTAACTTGATGCTCCTGACAGAGTTGAAGCTCATGGATTTTACATTGACGGACATCGATTTTGGTGGGCTCGATTCGTTACCCAGTCTTACGACGTTGTCTATTGGGCCCTCAGAGAGTCTCCTCAGGGTGTCAAACTTAGGGAGATTGAGGGCGATTACATCGCTGTGGATCCATTGGTGCGAAGAATTGATGGAGATTCGAGGACTGGAACAATTGGAACGGTTGGAGAGATTGAACATTCGCTCGTGCGGTTCCATTTGCGGAATTCAGGATCTGTTGGGCTTGAATAGATTGAAGATGATGGAAATCTGGTGTTGCTCCTCGTGGCTCTGCGTGCCCCGTATGATCGACCAGTGTCGCCTGCATATTTCACGCTGTGGGAAGTTGCCATCATTTGACGGCACTTACAGTGAATATGGACGAATGGGGAAGCCAACTGGAGATGTTTCCCGGGAATGAGGTGAGCAACGAATCTTATTTGCCTCTCGGCATGTCGCATTCGCGGAGGCTGTATTCTTCCATCCAAGGGTGAGCAGTGCTTATTACTCCAGGTAAAACCTGTAACTCAATACCGTATGGTCACTATTAAGATAGATTCTGAAGTGACTGTGTGGTTTTAAACTTTCGGCATTACCAACTCATCAAGTTCCCACTGAAATCGGATCCACACAAGGAAAAGCACTTGTCATTCGTTGGTTATTAGGGGCATCCCGAAAACGTCCGGATCGAAGTATGGCTTTCAAATTAAGTTTCGAATTAGCGTGATTCCAGATTCTAACCTTAAAGTCACTATGACACACACACAAGTAGTAGTATAACAAAAGGTTCCCTAAATTCATTCACAATCACGTGCATAAGATAATATAATTTCATTATAGCAATTACTTTATTGTTTACGTATTTAGAACAAAGTATTCATCACAGTTAGTTGATTTTATCATTTTCTGATAATATTTTATTAAATAAAATTCACAAGAATTTATTCGCACATTCTTGTATTTTAAAATTAACTACCTCATTTTAATTACTTGAAATATCTATTAATATATTCGTTAATTTTATTTTATTTTAGCAACACAGTAGAACCTTAACCGATACCGAAACCCGAACCTCCCATTATATGCACTCCCCTACTTTCAAACATTCCATTAATAAATAACACGTTTCTTAGTATTATCTTCGAAATTTAATAATATTATTATTTACTAATGCTTCAAATATTATTTTCGCATTAATAAATCGAGATTGATTTGCTTCGGATCTTATTTTAAGTAAAAGTGGAAAGAAACTTAAATATTATGCCTACGTACCCATCTAACTCCAATGACAGAACAAAGTGCAGCGAGGGTGGCGCTGGAGAACACATTTGAGGGATGGGATTCCGATAGGAAGAAGGCAGCGACGATTTGCCATCATGCATATCTGTTTTGGGCTCATGTTCTTGTGCTTGACCGATGAATTGTTCGAACATAAAATCTTTGTTTTCGGCTTAACAAGACAATCCTATAAGAAATGGCTCTGTTGATAAGCCGGAAAACTTAACAGAAAATGAACAAGAGTTCCAAAGAATGTGGTTGCCAAAAGAAACAAGCAAAACGAAACAACCTCAGTAGAGATGCAAGGCGTAATCCTTGCAAAACTTTCAACAGAGAAAAATCCGAAGATCGAAACTTCTCCGCATCATCAGACACGATCAAACCACGGCACGGGCACAAGTCAATCCTGCCAGATAATTTGGCGCATGCGCAGGTTGTTAAGCTTAGTCATAGCTGTCTACCTTAAAAGAGAATGTAACCCTTGAATGGAAAATGACTAAGACATGAAAATAGTCATCTTCTATTGCAAATCCAACAATCTAGAGAATGGTATTAACTTTTAGAAGAGTGTAGCAATGACTCTCTTTCATATATTTTACGTAACATTTACACTGTTATACATACAATCAGCTAATAAATAATAAAGGTAAAACACAAAATGAGGAAGAAAACAATTATTCCCTGGATTGTTGAATTGATTCCTCTCGTTGATAATTAGATGATTTCCACCATCGTTCTTCTTATTAATTGCAAAAGCCTAAATTTCTGCACCAATCGTTCAGAAAAATGATATCCAAATTTGACAAAGTCAAATTGGCGGAAGCCGACAAACTCCGAAATCCTCACCTGCGAGTGCTAGAGAATTCGAATCCCAGTTCAGCCGCGTGCAGTAACTCTCCTTCTTTACTCTGCAAAACTGGAGGGGTAGGGGTCAGAGACATATCCCCCATCTGCATAATTTGAAAAATATTTCGATGCATGGACTCAACCCAACAAATTTAGGCAATAATAACATAACAGTTTCCAATAATAAATACGTATATCACAACGAACAAAGATAAGCACAATTCAATAATCTCAATAATAAGTCATTAAATAAAGCGTATCAATAACACAATAATTAGATTATCATAGCACAAACGACTCCCGTGATTCGTCCTCCATCATATCAATACTTTCACCGGGTGCCAGGATCACCACAGTGCATCTCCACCCACTCCTCCGAGAGCGCCCAGGTAACGACAGCAAGTACGACCACAAGTGATGCTACCTCCCCGTACTCCTCCGACATCACACCTGGGTAACGCATCCCAGTGCATGCGAAAACAATCGAACGACTCACAACAAGCATCCCAACAACAGCCTCAGTAGCAGCAGTCGCAACTTTAATAACAATTTCAGCACTTACCCGATACGCCGGTACACCATATCCAACAAGGAGATGCATATTACATTCCCTTGGACGTCACCAGGCAAACCAAGTCCAGCCACAGCAGCGGGACAAGGAACCAAATAATCTCGGAGAAAATCAATTCCCAACCGACCCATTGCACGCACTTTCCAAAGGAAACACACAATAACTCAACCCCCAGCCACATCGGAGAAATAAGCAAATTGCCATAAGGAAATAAAAGTGAAACCTCCATGTCAGCCGACCATAGCCCAACCGTAGTGGTGAATGAATCAATTGGCCACAGATGCAATTTTAACATCGCCAATTCAACCAATCGCCGACAACGAACAACACCAACACATGGCAGCATCACTAGCACACAGAAAGTAGGGTGGCACGGGTTTAGTCCTACTTCATTCTAAGGACAGGGCTCACAGCCTCAGATAACAACAGGACACTCACACGACTAGACGGACACAAACCCACCGAGGACAGAGGAGGGAAGGGGTGACACGTACCATTCGGCTCCAACCCAAACACACCCAGGAACAAACTCGCAACCCCACGCAGCAGCCGGACGACCACAAGTTCAACAAGCGAGAGAACTGAAGAGGAGAAGGAAGGGGTGAAACGTACGTACACCAACTCGACCCAACCAGAGCCAACCGAACCACGGACAAGATCCACAGACAGCCCCGAGTTGAGCAAACACCAGCATCACAGACACACAACACTAGAAGGACGCGGTCAAGACCTAACGGACTCCACGGATCGAACTCGCAAACTCAGGCGGCAGCAAGACAATCTCACGGCTCGACATAAAAATGCACCACAAGAACAGAACAAGAAAGGGGGGGCGGTGGGCGCGGACGTACATGGTTACGACGCCATCGCGACTTGCCGTTGTCCCCGAGTTTTCCATGCCCGCAGCCGTAGGTTTGCGTCAGCTCGGTCCCTCCCGATCGCGACGATCCGGGTCGGGTTCGAAACCTCCCCACCTAATCACCCTACTTCTAGCTTGGCGACGCCATCCGCATTCCTCCTTGGCCGAATTCAGGAGTGAAATGCGCACCTCCCCAGTGCCTTGTCCAAGAACCCTCTCCCCCTCTTCTGTTCGTTTCCTTCGCCTCCAAGCCATAGAGCGTTGTTCTCCCCAAAAATTGTCAGGTAAGGAATGATCCCCCTCTTTTCTTTCTCCTTTCCCAATATTGTAGTCTTCTTTTTATTATTTAATAACAACAACAACCTAGCTATTTACCTCCCCGATTCAAGAGATATTTTATTAGGTTCGAATATTCTTATTCCTAACTAATACATTAGTTAATTCATATCATGTAATGAGCAGACATGAACTGTTACTCGAGTCCGATTACGTTGGAGTCGGGACGTCCCTTTTTCCGCGTGACGTAATCACACGTAATCGAACCCAGCATCGATAATGTCTCGCTAACGACGTCAATTGGTCACGAGAATACTAGACTCTTGTGTCTACGTCGGATTTGACTAAGTCCAAATTTGATTCATCCTTCTAATTATTCGAAATTACACGTAATCTTCACATATAATAATAGTGAAATTTACGGGTTTTTACATTAATGTGCTTACTTCTCTTAATATAAGTTCTTCGATTTATCTCCTTTAATATCGTGATTCCATTACACTTTGAGATCAGAGAATCCCTCAGACATGACTTTGGTTTAAAAAATGTTCTGACGATCAGACAAGAGTGTTCTTTCGAACTTTGTCTTCAGGACAAGGACAAACTCCACCCCTTTGATGATCAGTCACAGTCCCAGCATCAACAATCCACCCCGAAAGCGAAATTACGACGAGGGGTTTATATATTAAGGATAATGTTTCGGGACGATGAAACATTAGTAAGGATATTATTGTCCACACGTCTCTGTCTATTTCACTCTCTGTTGTTTCCATAGTTTTTCAAACTATTTTTCTCATATTTATTTGCCAGTTTTCTTTGTTCCTATTAGTTGATTCTACGAGTCTTTATCTAATTCTAATTGAATACAATGAAGAAGCTTACTTTAAACTTAATGGAACATCAAAATATAGAACCGAATGTTTGGAGGGGCATGTCGTGAGCCTTGCGTAGGGCCGAAATTCGTCATGGCCTTCAGATGTCACAGGGTCTGCGCTTGGGTTCTTCAGAACGCCACAAGCCTCGCTATAATTTTTCTTAACCATTTTCCTTTGACCCAGTTTAGTTTATTTAGTTAAGCATTGGTTTAGGTGTCCACAGAGTGCGATATGTCACCACCATCCACGTCATCGCCATGTCGCCGTGACCCCCCCCCCCAGTCTGATGCAATGGTCTAAGTTTGATTGTTGCTGTTGATATGTTGCAGAGGAAGTGTTAGAGGACGTATTTCTTATAACAAGGGGGATATTGGGCTTGGGCTGGGTTTATAGTAATGGACTTGGGTTATGTAGTGGGGAGAGGATCGGGAAGGAAGAGTTGGAGGAGAGGAGTTGGTTGGACGCCGGTGGAGATGCATTGTGTGGTCGTGTAAGGTTTGTTAGTTGGTAGATCGCCGGCAACGGTGACTGAGTGTGGGCGAATGTGTATGCTTGGCCTGTCGGGGTGCTGTCATTGGTAGCGAGTTGGTGGAAGAGGTGGATGGAAATGTTGACTTTGCAATTCACAGACAGAATTGCGGTGCAAAACGATGACGCAAGGGCATCTGCCTGCATCGGGGAAGGGAGAAGAAGGGAATCGGGTTTGGATTTATCCAGAACAGGTATGCTATCACAATGGAGGCATGCAGTTTCTCCATGCTTAAGGTGGGCTCCCCTGATTTTGATGGATATAACTTTGGAAGATTGGTCGTACAAGAGCCATAAATATTTCAAGCTAGAACGTGTTTTTGACGTTCATGTACCGATAAGCACCTTTATTGGAAACAAGGTTAAGGAAATCGTCCCAGGATGGAAAGAGTATTGTTTACACAAGAAAATTTCGGTCTTTCTTAAGGAGAGCACATCATTCTCGAATAAAATATTTTATTAGTAAATGGAGAAAATCGATTACATGTAATTATTGATTGGAGGTTTTCTAGAAGAGCTTGTCTCGAGAAAATCTTTGTCCCTCTAAAAAGATTTGATCGGAAAATATCATGCTATTTTTTGAGAGAAATATAAATATTATATAAGAGATATTCGAGATGTCGAAGTAAAAATATATTAAAATATATGTTCAAGAAGTATTTGATCAGTTTATTTCAAAATTGAAGAACGTGTTCTATTGGTCATAATCGCCCAAAGATTTGCATGAAGATCAACGACCGTCAAATAGAGAAGATAGCGTGTATTTTCTTAGCAAGTCAAGTCGCCGCGCAAACAAAGAGGTTTCGCAAGGAGGAGTTCGAGAGATTGAATTGTCAATGTAATTCCAAATTAATGCTCAAACACGAGAAAGCCGCCCTGACGTGACGACCGAGTAATAACGATATTACCCTACATAAATAAATAAATAGTTTTATTAAACCAATGAAAAGCTGACTTCTTTGTTTAAAAAATAGTTTGGCATTAAAATTATGATTAGTAGAAAGAATATTGCAAATTGGCATCGCATTCGTTTTGGAAGGGATATAAGCAATTTTTGTCTTTTGTGGTGTTTGCACGTAGAATATTTATTCTCCTCATTTCGGAAATGGAATTTCGGATGGAATTGAATGTGAAAAAAGAAAGCATAATAGTGACGAGGAAGGTAATTGCTTAATAAAATAACATGTAGAATGAAGATGAAGGGAATGAGCATTCCCTACTATGAGCAAGGGAATGCTCGTTCCTTTCATTCCTATATAAAATGAATGAAATGGAAAGGTTTTAAAAGGAAAGTAATAGAATAGAAGTAGATGAAGAAAGAAAAATAAATGAAATTATTAATCCATTCAATTCCTTCCTTTAATCCTCAAACCAAATGCAACATAAGTTTTACACGTCTGCAATTTTATTTTGGACCGCGTGGAGAACCATTCATTCATTTTGAGGAATTTCCGAATATAATGTCCAATTGTAAGGTTTATTTAAAAAAAAACGTGAAATACGAGTTTTAGTTTCGAAAACTCTATTAATATCGTCCTTAAGTTGCGACTTAGGTACATTTAGTTGAAAACTGACATGAGAAAGGCGACCCATGTGTTCTATGGAAATCGTGATTTCAAATGACGACCTTTAATTGAAGTCAGAGGTTTGAAACCCTGACTTTGATCGGACACCATGACACATCACTCACAGTGTACTTAAGTCGCAGTACACATTTTTCGAAAGTCGCGGTTGTGACTTAGAGGCGATATCTAAGGATTTTTTGTGATTTTTTTTGTACTCCACGGGATAAAAGAAAAAAACTAATAAATAAATTGTTTAATTTAAGGGGAAAGGAAGTTTTCCAGACGGCAGGAATAATCTTATTCTTGGACACGGACTAAAAAACACTGGATGCCCCCGGTCAGTCTTGCCAACTGAGTTTTGTCCTCCAGTGTTGATGCCAAACGATAGGTGGCCGGTGGCTGAACTCTGGTATTTATACATATGACCGTCTGTGGATAAGTCACGTCCTGAATAACTTGGTAGTTTGTTACCAGGATGGGGGCCGTTTCGAACCTTTGGCGCTTGGCTTTGGTTGTGGGGAGCTGGCTGCTAGCGTCGGTCCCGGAAGAGGGTGTCGCTGTTGGGATTACTTATGTCCAAAATGCAGTGGCCAGTGGAGGCGGTGAGGTCCCCCCCCCCTCCCCCCACCCATCCCACGGTCGTTGACTCTCTTGCTGCAACTAGTTTCAGCTTCCTAACTTTACCGATATTCTGTTCTTTTCGCAGTTTGCTTGGACGGAAGCCCTCCTGCTTACTACTTTGACAAAGGTTTCGGAACCGGGATCAATAACTGGCTTCTATTCATCGAGGTCAGGCAGGATCAATGACGTTTAATTTAGTTGACTCGTTGCACTTGTTCTGTCTGTCCAAATGGGTTTTGGTTCGACTTCTGTTGTTGGTAGGGCGGAGCATGGTGTAATAATGTTACCACGTGCCTCGAACGGAGTTCTACTCCATTGGGTTCGTCGAAGGAAATGGTCATGGAGAGGGACTTCTCTGGCATGCTGAGCAGCCGACAGGAAATCAATCCGGGTAAAAACTCTGATTCGTCGAACCGTAGGTCGCCGAATAATATAAAAGGTTAACCACAGCGTAGTTCTTGTCCTTTCTTCTTTCGTTGCCTAGATTTCTACAACTGGAACAGGATCTTCGTTGCGTACTGTGATGGAGCGTCTTTCACCGGGGATGTTGACTCTGTGGATCCGGTATGTTTGCGGGGAACTATTTCATACTCTCAAACAAACATGAGCTTGGAACGCCACCATGAGATGTGAATTTCTTTTTCTATTAAAAGGCAACGAACCTTCACTTTCGAGGAGCCAGGGCATTCATTGCTATCATCAAGGATCTGCTTGGCAAAGGAATGAGCGACGCTCAAAATGTATGGCACACTGGTTCGACTTTGCAACTTTTTTCGTCTCTCGGACTAAACTTTCTCATAAGATTTGGTCTAACTTACACCAAGCACTTCGCGACAGGCCTTTCTCTCTGGTTGTTCTGCCGGTGGACTGGCTGCAATCCTAAAGTGCGACAAGTTCTCTTCCCTCATGCCATCAAGTACTAAAGTTAAATGCCTTGGGGATGCCGGCTTTTTCATCGACTCGTAAATATGCATAAACATCTCAATTTGCGCCAATTATAATTCCTTTACAGCAGCGCCACCATCCTAAAGCCTTTTGTTCTTCTTATCAGAAAAGACATCTCCGGATATCGGCGCATCGGAGAATTCTACAGCCAAGTCGTTGCGACACATGTAAGTATATACGCCTAACTCATGCCTATGTTCAGACCTTCTGCGTGCAACGTGATACTTGCCTTTTGTAGGGATCGGCCAATAATCTGCCAACATCCTGCACTTCCCGGATGAACCCGGACTTAGTAAGTCAACAAGCCACAACCATTCGATAAGCATCTATTCTTGATATCGGTTCGCTTCCTGGGTGTTCAGAACCTTATAAAATTGGTTGTGAATGACAGTGCTTCTTCCCTCAAAACGCAGTGCAACAAATCCAGACACCGCTGTTCATACTTAACTCCGCCTACGATAGCTGGCAGGTCAGCATAAAATATCCTAAAAAATCTCACCCTTTACAGCGTTCGCGCTTGATTTATTTGAAATTGTATCTCAGATCAGGCATATTTTGGCACCGGGAGAAGCTGATCCGCTCGGGCTTTGGCTTAACTGCAAGGCTGACATAAAAAATTGCTTGGACGATCAGCTCCAGACAATTCAAGGTACTTGATGGAGCATCAAGTTGCATATGGTATGAAATACTTATCCCTTTTCCGGTAGATTTCAGGCTGGAATTCATAAACGCGATAAATCAAGTCGGTAGCTCATCCACCACGGGGTGGTTCATCGATTCTTGCTTCGTCCATTGCCAATCCGGAAGATGGGAGACATCCATAGGGGGAACGGTAAACCCATAACGTCCACAGATCTCTGGGAACTCCTGATGAGATTTCCCATTCACGTTATCGAAATATTTCTGCAGGCAATTGCGAAGGCCGTCGGTGACTGGTATTATGAACGAAGTAGCTTCCAGGTGATTGATTGCCCATACCCGTGCAACCCGACTTGCGGAAATTACACCTAGGAAAAAAGAGCTGTATGGTTTTTACTTTTAAGAACGATGATCTCTTCGAGATTCAATATCCAGCTGCTTTCAACAAAAATCGAGCGTCCTTCACTTATATCATAGACTACTTGTCATGCTTAGTCTGGTTGGCAAAATAAAAAACTTTATATGGATCACTCAAGAGTCAGCAAACGGGTCACGATGCATTTCACTGTATCTAGGGAGAGACAGTTCCAAAACACAACCTACATTGACATTAATCAGATTTCCGGCGGAGAAGAAAAGGGCAACATATTAATTTGGAAACCCTTCCACCTGGGAGTAATGCTCGTTGATTCCTGCTACAATCCCTGCTAGTCTGAGATGCACGAGACATGTCTCGAGTGACTCACCAGAAGTGGAAGAACCGGTAAGAATCTTTATATCCCTTAATCTGTGCAAAAGAATTTCAAAAACAAACAAAATTGAAATACCGATGCTGCTCCCAAAACATTCGAGCGTGTTTTTCCCTCCGTAAATATCAGAACTAACCCACCTTTCATCCTCTGACCAGCTATATTTCTTTCTGAGCTTTTGACTTACGTCACCAGGCCAGCAAACATTGTTATGTGTCGTCATTTCCCCTTGTTAGAATCTGAGAATCACAATGCTGAGGAAAGCTACAATTACAACTCCCTATTCGAACCTGAAAAAGAAAATTTGAAGCATGCTTTCGAGTGTTAGGCAACAAACCAGTCTAACTTGATTGCATTAGAAAAGACTGATATATCTTAACAATTTTTTGTTACAACACAATCAAAATTCGAGAATTATTAAGTGATTGAAGTGCATGAGATTTAGCAAAGATGCTTGTATAACATTTTTACAAAGAACTAGCATGGAGGATAACGGAAAAGGGTAAACTTTGTCGAATAATTAGTTCAGAAGAATCTTGACTATCTATTGCACAAAGTAGTTGGAGTTTTGCTGTATGAATACCTTACGGAAAGTGAAGGAAACCCGCCTTGAGTTTCTTTTGATTGCCTCATCCATCACAAAGTCAATCTGCAGTCAAATGATTAACCATGAGTTATCAACATCTGAAAAGCCTCTGTACGCCAAGAATCAAGAGAACGGAATCCAGAATGCAAGACAACATTGGGTAGGACAGGAAAAAAAATGACTTTGAAATCTCAGAGAAAGGCGGAGGTAAAAAAGGAATGGAAAATAACGTTTTCTATTTACAACTCTGCAGCATGATAAGTTGAATCTTACGACTTGTTACACGCACCCTGATCAGATACGATGAGATATAGAAACGAAAGCGATCGAGATGGTTAGATTGTGAATACAGCTCTTCCATTCTTTTAGTTCGCAATGTCTTCCAGCTAAAAAGAAATGGCTAACCTACACAGATATCTTTTTTTCTTCATTTCTGTTAACGAAAACAAGAACAGCCGCCAATAACTCACGAATCTTTACGTACAAAATCGAATAGAATTGACTGATAAAGAAAAGCTCAGTATTCTTCAATGTAGGAGGAACAAGCACCTTGTGGTGTGGAATGTAATGTTGCCATGCATAGCGTGCCTCCCCCGACAATAACAACATGGACCGAGGAGGCAAATATATAGCTTTCCTTACAACTACAGGGCTTCTGGTATCTTCCTTCCCTTCATTTGTAGCCATATTTGAGATGTTTCTAGGAAGACATGCCCTGGACATGTATTTTCTGAACTCCATAATGCATGGACCTGCTAATGAAAGGCTGAAAATGAATCCTTCAAATGCTGAATGGGTGTCTATATGTGGAGACAGTCCCACCCCTCGAGGATACTCATTAACCTGTAATTAAACTTTATCTCATTTTAAAAAAACCCAGAAAGGAAGAAACATGATAAATATTCATCTGTGATAAGCACAGATTTCCTTGTTGAAGGCGATTCAATGGGCATGAAAATGCTAATCCTTTTATATCCAAGCAGATTTAATTGTCAGACCGAAAATATAGAATAGGCCATTACCGTTAATTGGTCCAGTTCTAAATTTGCAGCATTGTCCGGGCCAGGAAACAACCGTAATCTTTGCAGTATATGAGAGACAAATTCTGGAAGTTCATCCAAACGCCTCCTTGGATCCACATTTCTGGTCTGTTAAGGTGAACAGATACAAAAGCAATTACATTTTACAAAATGCTCGTGGCCTAAAAGTGCCAGAGGCATGCATTTGGGGTACTTAGGAGAGTGCCAACACAAACATAATCCATATCTCCACGCATATAACAAAACAACCTGATTACACCCTCCAGTTGAACTTACATCGTATCGAAATTCATAACCATAATGCTGGACTCTCCTTTTTGAAAGACTATTCCAAGGCCTAGCATCCACAGCTGCTAGCAATTCCTTCAACCATCACAGTTAAACAAACTGAGTGGGATGTTCGAGTCCCTTGCAGGTGGAAACCACAAAAAGCTCAAGAATAGGACATCGTGCCGACCTCCTCCTCAGCGCAGGTGACAAAATCACGCAACAGGTAAAGGCCGGGGATGTTGAGCTCCGACGCATCCATCGAAACCCTAAACGAGGCATTGCCATCCGCCTAATATTGCATCAATACAATAGAATCATCACTACCAATCACGCAACAATCAGCACAACGGAAATAGATTTCAAAATCACCCTGTACTTCCAATCTCTCTGTTCCCTACACTGACCTGACAACGGCTACCTTCCTCTCCCCGGACAGAGTACCGGACGTGAAGGGACCTCCCACCGAGATTGGCACAGGATCGACCGTTCAGCTCCTCAAGAGCCACCGCGGCGGCGGACTCCGAGTCGTAGCAGACGATGACGCGCGTCCCACTGTCGTCAGCGGCGTGGACGCCAGTGACCACCCCGAACTTCGAGAAGGCGGCCTGGATGTCGGCGTAGGAGTCGCCAACGGAAGGGCCGCAGTTGGCGACGAAGAGGTATTGACTCCTCTGCTGCGTCCCGGCCGGCGGCCGCCGGAATCTCATTTGAGTCTTAGGAAGAGGGCAATGCTATTCTCTAATCTTAACGCAATCCGCACGTCGGAAAATATAAAGTTATTTCACTTCGCTAATCTGATTGCTAATTACAAGAGTTCGAGTAATATTTTGCTATAAAACGTTAAATTAAACATAATTTAATTAACTTTAATATTTAAAAATGAAAAAAAGTTTTAACCCCAAGAATAAAACAACCATAAAGGGTATAGTTCAAAGAGGTCTCCAATTCGATTTTATTCACATAGTAAGGTATCCAACTCGAATAGAGCCTAAATTAGCGAGGCAAAGCTTCCACGATCGCCCAAAAAAAAAAAGTTTCATTACTCATTGTCATACACACTAAAAATGACAAGTCAGGCGTTTACGCATCGGACAGGCTCTCAGGGCGTAAAGAGCTCTCGTCCAACACACCACACTCGGCTCCTAGATGGAGTGTTCGTAACGGAGCTCGTCATCGACTCTGAAGTATTGATCATGGAATTGGATAGGCAGTCCCTTCCGTTGGCTCTGATTGTTTCCGGAAAGAGCGAGTGCTTTATCCCCGGGTTTATCACCACCGGACTGCCCAGGCTGTCGGAGAAAGCACCTCCTCCTGGGATGCTTGCCGGTGTCGAGGCTGGCGAGTCCTTGTTAATCGCGGCATCCTTTTGTAGCACGTCTTGTATCCTCGCCAGGATGTTGAAAGCCAAGTTCCCCAGAACTCGCGAGTACCCTTCGAGTATGGCATGCCCTACGTCCTGGGCACAACACAAGGACGAACGGTTTAGAGCAAACTGCGAACTGTTTAAAACCGAATGAAGGCACGGATCATCGAATCCAACAGTACCTTGCCATATTGTACTTTGCTCGCTTCGAGGAAGGCGTGGGGCAGGTTCGGATAATTTGCCTTGAGGAACCGGATCAAGGTCTCTGCTCTATCGAGCAAAGCCTCTCTCTTCTCTAATTCGTGTATCGGATCCTTAATGAAGGACCACGATGTCCTGGACGGCAATTTCCCATCCTCTTGTTCATGAATCCTCCCCTTCCATGCAAACACGGCAAGTTCCAACTTGTTAACGCAGTCCAGAATGCTATGGTCAGTCCGCAAGTCCAGCAACTTAAATATATGGTCGACGGAGCCGGGCTCTGAATTCAACGCCCTGTATAAATCTTCTCCGAGGCTTGCCTTCCCGGACTGTAACATCATTGTTGAGAATATTTCGAGTCAAGCCAGAAACAACAGAAGGCCTATGAAAATTTCACAAATCCTTGCAAAACTGATTTCTTTACCTTTGGAAGGGCATCTTTGATGATGGTGGGCATGGGCATCTCGGCCAGGACGCTTTCATTGATGGACTTCGCGGCCTTTAGTACTTGATACACTATTCTCGCCTGGCTCATTAGCTTTTTCCGACCGGCATAGGAGAGGCCATTTTTCGGTACCTGAGGAGACGGAAGCCACCATTTCTTGCTCTTCCTCTCGGTCTTGCCCAATCCTTCTGTTTGGCTGCATCCATCCGCATACCAGAATTCATTACCTACCACTGAATCCAACGTCTCCTGCAAAACGTCTCATCAATATGATAACTGTAATGCCTTGTCATCTCCTATGAGGTCAAACAAAAGGGCCACGTACAATGAGCAGCGAATCCAACTTCTGAAGTGCCGGGAGGTTCACGAGGACGTCAGCACGAGCTCGTGGTGTCATTATCTGCTCGCAAGAGATCCTCATTTAATGCGAATTTAATGGGAAGTTTACAAGTGGCTAACCCATGAGAGAAAACTACCTCCAAAGTAGCTCCATTTTTGCCATTTCGCTTTGCCGGTACCAACTCGACCATGTACTTAGTAGGTGAGATCAGCCAGTTCATTTCTCTCTTCCATCTTCCTTTCTTCTCTTCAGACAACGGCTCCAGCTTCCACAACTCCCCGAAAATAGTCGCTGCGAGAATTACACGTTGTGTACGATGAGTGAAGGCCCCAAAATCGAAAATCAAAGAGGTGGACTGCACCCAGGCACCTGCAAGATTCGTGATCGCATTGGACAGAGCTAGTGCTGTGCTATGGCCGTTGGACCCGCCTGTAACATCGTCTCCCAACAACAGCTTTGCGAACTTCTCCTTCATCGTAACAATATCCGATGCGACACAAGACAGCTTCTCTTTGGATATAGAAAACCGGGGACTGTCCGTCGGGTCCCATTCCCCAGAATACTCCCCGTCTTTGTCCCGTGAGACCGATACCCACTTGGAGGAAGTTGACCCGAGAAGGTCCTTACTTGATGAACAGCTGGAATCGCCATCGTCAAAGGAATCGGTAGGGCATCCCTCTTCATGGCTCGTGGACCTGCTCTCGTTCTCGTACGACTCATTATTGATGATGCACACATCGAGGCCATTGTAAGTGACCACCCCTGGATTATTTCAACAATAGAAAAAACGAACTTAGGGTTTATAAACACATTCAGAAAGCAACAACGTCCTAATTCCCTGTAGCATAATACATAGTATACAAATTAAAATCCGATTAGTTGATAAGCTATGACAAGTCCTAGAATATAGAAATAGGACCAGCATTAATATATTTGAGACACACTAATACGTACACGACACGATATAATTTCAAAGCGATCTTGAGTTTAACTAAATGTGTGTTTTACATAAACGGGTACAACACAACATGGCACGATAGAATGTGTCAAATTAACCACGTTTAAATGTGTATAACCCATATGACACGAGTATTTAAAAACATGAACCCGTCAACACGACACGAACTGTCATCCCTGGTCCCAACTACCCAAATTTGAATCAATCAACGACAAGACAACAGTGTTTTAAGAATTCAAAAACAAATTGACTTTTGAGTCCATCCATCCATGTGGTGGTAGGAACAAAGGAGCTAAAAAACAAGATCAACAACAGAACAAAACGGAACAGGTAAACTTGGTTATAGCGAAAATCACGGCAGAATCAAAATCGCCCCTCTGAAACTATCCAATTCCAGAAATTTCGCAGAACCACATAAGTTACAAAATTAACCCAGAAAAAGGAAAAGGAGAAATAGCATAGGCATACATACATACCCTCTGGGTCATCATAGTCAATGCTGAGGACCCTGTCCCTATTGCAGCAAGCCACTCTCCTCCTCATCATCAGCATCTCTCCTTATGATTCCCTGGCCATTTGAAGTTCATAAACACCAAAAAAAGATGCAATTAATTGAATTGAAAACTAACTGGCAACCCAGAAAAGAAAGAGGGCAAAGTTGGGAGGGTGAGCAGATCAAAATCCGGGGATCAACCTTTTCCTCCTTTGCCCATCCCCATATGAAAGATAGAAATCAATTCAATATTTTGGACCCATGCCCTGAAAAAACAACTCCTACCCCATCACCACATCAAAGAAGTAATATCAAAATGTTCACCTTATGTACAGTTTGGAGAAACACACACCGTATGTATACATACATTACATAATAGAGGAAATATGACCCATGTATGAAAACAACAACCCATCACAACAGCACAAACAAGACAAACACAGAAAGCTTATGCCCCAAAAACTGGTGCAGTGATCATGAGATTTTTTTTTTCTTCTAACAAAATGTTCACGTTCTGCACAGTGTTTTTTGCCCACAATTGTTTTTTTCCCTCCTCTAGTCAGAAATCAACGTCCCCGGAAGAAGAATGCAAAATATAAGAAAGAAAAACCAACCGAAACACCCACGAGACAAAAAATGTCGAACCCAGAAAAGGAAAAAGGACGAGAAGAAGAGGGGATAAGGACGGAGAATGTCTCCAACCTAAGGTAGCCCTGGGAGAAAGGATCGAGTGGAGGGTGGAGACCATTCAATGGAGAGGCCCTGTGTGGGTGTTAGTTTTGGGAGGAGGAAGAAGTGGGGAAGACGGAAGAGAGGGAAGGAGGAGAATTTAATCTGTCGGAAGAGGAAGTGACAGTAAGTGGGGGACAAGACAAGTGGGGGGCTGCTGCTGTAATAGCATGATGAGACAGACGAGACAGGGCTCGTTCCCACTGTAATAGACGGTGTGGACGCAGGCATGGGAAAAAGAAATCAAAGGCCATGCGTAGCCCAAATAAAGATGCAAGTGAGAATGAACGGTCGTGATCTGATTTCGATTAAAACATCATGTCCAGTCTAAGTCGGGGGGGGAAGAAAATCTCTTAACTAGTTTGGTATATTATGATATGATAACCTTATAGTAAGTAAAAATCAGAAAGATACATGTTGATATGATTACAAATATGTAAACACAGAAGGAAACTTGTTGATATGATTATATATGTGTGTCGTGTGTATTTACTATAGCTTATTGACATGCAAATGAGTTTGAAATGCACACACACTCAGGCAAGAAGCAAAGTATACAATCTGAATGCAGGCGGAGAAAGTAAGACTTTAGAAAGCATGAACACGAGAATGTCATCTTATATATCGACGGAGAAAACACTCGGAAGGTCGATGAGAATTGGAACTTTATGTCTCAAAATGTCTCATTTTCTTCCTAATAGAGGCTGTCAAGAGACTACTTACTCATAAATCATAAGTTCACTTCTTAAATTGGCATAAGGTGGCCAATAGTTGTGAGTGCACGTACAAAAAAAAAGAAAGTAAAGACAAAGAAAACTTATTTAATAAAATAAAATATATTACTTGCACAAACAAAATCGTTTTTGTCTCAAGTATTTCATCGGGTGGGGACATATGTGCCATGTTATTTTTTTGTTATTATGTCCGTCGGAGATGGAATTTCATCCTACTCATCTTTTCAATGACGAAGTCAGAAAATTTAACTTAATAGGTCAAATTGAATTTTCTAAAAAACGTTTGTGAAGAAAAAAATTTAAAATTATTTTAAATGTAATTTGTAAATTTTTTTTCTTTAAAAATGGGGGGCCAATCCTCCTTTCGGATTTCGATGCCCACGGGCCGAAATCAATTGGTACTACAGCCCACGGGTTGAAATTCATGGACTTGTATTCTGTGTCTGACTGTTGTCATTATCAAATTCTAGGCCTGGAATGAGACCATGGAGATTGTGGTCAAAGGCACTAACGAGACATTAAGTTACCGGATAACACCGGTGGGTGATAATTACTTGCTAGCTACAACCGAGGATCATGAAATTTCATGAGCATCCAAGCGTACATGACCTCAACAACATCTCTGAATCTTCTCTGGCACAAGCGATGAGGTTTAGCCGACTGCGCAGAATTTCCAGGACCAAGACCCTGAAGCAAAAGACATCTGGCTTGTGCAAATAAGGACCACACGCTACTTACTTGGGCGCCATATATTCACCGTAAACCGAAACTCAGCGGAATCGGCATAAACCCTTTTGATTCGGCCGGGAGAACGCCGTTGACCTCTGTTGCTTTTGTCGACAAATCGACAGCGCTGCCACACTTACTCGGTATACCTCAAACCTTGCGTTTGTTGTCAAATATTCTTCGGGGTGACTGGCGACTGGCGGACAGCGATGCTGACGCGAATATTTTACAGGAAATGGGAGGTTTTATCCAAAGTTGACATTGACTTCCAGTTTGATCCAACCAACGGGAGAACATCGCGTTTTGGGGGTGATGTCTACGCAATATGAATTTAATGTTGAATGAAACAAAAAAATCCTTGTAAATTTTATTATATAAAATTTTATTATACAAAGGAAGAAACTTTTTATACAAATTTTTCTAAACAAAACGAAGTCTCTGTGCGAGATTTCCAATAACAGAACATATTTCGATATCTTCCGTGAACTACATTTATCCGTAACATTTTCGACACAATTCATCATAAGAAAATACTAAGGCAAATTAAATCCCATTAGTGAACCTTGTTGAAATCCAACAGCAAATTCCAATAAGGGACTAATGACGTAGCTAATCTAGATGACTATGGCTTGGTCAAAACTGTTGTTGTCCACTCCCATCTCCTTCAATGGAACTTAATTAATTAATTAAGTTCTAAAAGTCAACTTTGGCCAAAGAGAATAATAATAAATATAGAGAAAAACATTAAAAAATTACTTTGGACATCAGGCTTTCTCTCACGTGCCATGAAGTTATTTCAAGACAGCAACAAAAAATCGAGGTCATACGAGAGAAGTTTAGTCCAAATTATATCGGATTCACAAAAGTAAAGTTTACGGGTCGTGAATTTTCTTGATTAATATTATTCGAATTGAAACAAATAAAGCCGACGTGAAACGATTTATATATATATTTAAATTCAATATGTCTTAAAATTCGAAATCGTTTTAAAAGAATTGAAAAGTCAAACCACTCTTTGGAACATGAACGCTTCATAATATCATCAACGTTGACATCCTTCTTAGCGGAATGTTTCGTATGCGAGAAAAATTATTTCGTTAAATATATCATTAATTTCCTTAAATATATCATTAATTTTGAAAATTCTCTAAATAATGCAACTCACTCGGTGTGTTTCTAATACGGAGTTGAAAACATTATTTGACGAATTTTTAAAGTTGCTACTATATTTCAAATTTTCTTGGCTTAACATTATTTTGGAACATTCTTCCTTACTCATGATTGTTATCTTCCTACTCTGTCTCATTCATATCAAGAAAACAAGGACAAAAATATCTAGTGAAATTGTCTGGGTATTTCATTTTCCAGAAAATATATGGAAATTTAGAAGAACATAGATTTTTCTAAAAAAATATATAGAGGCTGAGAAAAATCTACATAAAATAACTAAGAAACATAAAAAGAGGTGTTGATGTTCTAACACTCCCCATCAACACTGATTTATTCTTCTTGTCATCCTAGGTTGATAATGAAATTCTTGATGTTTGTTTGCGTTTAGTTCTTTGGTGAAGATATTTGCATGTTTGACTTCTATACTGTTATAATATAGCGTTATCTCTTCTTCTAGTACCTTTTCTCTGAAGAAGTGATAATAAACCTCCATGTGCTTAGTTTTTGCATGAAACATCGGGCTTTCAACTAGCTCAAATTAACCGATCCATTGTCCCATGATAGAGAAATTACATAGTCAACCTGCCGAAGAAGGTCTCCCATGAGCTATATTAGCCAAGTAGCTTCATGTTTGCGTTTGCAATAGCTATGTACTCCGATTATGTCGTTGATAGTGAAAATATTGATTGTCCCTTATTACATCACGACATTGCTCCCTCTGCAACAGAAGACATATCATGTAGTTGATCTTGTGGTATAATTGTCACTGACATAGTCAGCATTACAATATCCAACGAGTTTATTAGACCAACATACCCTTCATGTACCTGAGTATTCAATGAACTGCTTCAAGGTGGGGCTTATATGGGGATTGCATAAATATGCTAACTAGAACATGTTCAGTCTAGTGTATGTTAAGTAAATTAGATTGCTCCCCTATGGACCATACATTGCTATCTCTTCAATATTCCCTACATTCACACTTAGCTTGGCGTTGAAGTCAATGGGCATTGATATCCACTTGCACTTGAACATTTCATACTTCTTCAACAGTTCCTTTGTGTATTTCTCTTGATAAACAGACAATCGACTTCTAGCTAAGGAAGTGTTTCAGTTCTCCGATATCCTTACATGGAAGCGCATATAATGATTCTCTTTGATCTGCTCGATCTCCCAGTTGTCACCTCCTTGAAATTGTCCACGTACACGAACTTCTCACCTTGAACTTTCACAAAGAGGCTTGAATAAAAAATAATGAGAGTATATCCACTATGGTTCATACCATGCCCTTGGCACATTTTTCAGTTCATAGAATGCTTTTCTTAGCTTGTAGATTTTGTTATAAACGATCATTGTTGGGCAAAACCATGTGGTTTCTCCATTTAAATAGCTCGATCAAGTAATCCATATAGGAAGACGCTATTTACGTCCATCTGCCACAACTTCCAAAATTTGCTTCAGCTAGGGAGATCATAACTAACACAATGGTAATCTTGGCAACTAGATTATATGTCTCATCTAGTCGAAATCCTCATGCCACTAAACAAGCCTTGTATCTCTCCATTGATCCGTTTGGACGAGTCTTTACTTGGTTCGGGTACTAAGTCCCAAGTTTGATTTTCTTCTAGCACATCGATCTCTTCAAGCATTACTTCTCGCCACACCTTGTGCTTTGATGCTTCTTCGTAAGTTAAATGCTCTTGTGGATCTACATCTTCTGCAATGGCAACATATGTATGGTTGGAGTTTTGTGTTGTCCCGTAGATCTCATCAGTGACATTAACGCGACGGTGGCTCTATCTTATTCGACATGCTCTTCAGATAACCTTTGCCATACCTAATTTGTCAATGTCTCTCTCTTTCTTCATCATTGTTGCTCCTTGTAGTAGAAACTTTTGTTGTCATCTCCATGATTGGCTTTAAGGGTATTTCATCGCTTTGTGTCCTATTTCTTGTTCTTTAGAAGATGGCCAATAGGAAGTTTCTTCATCGAAGACGACATTGCAACAATGCACTTATTGGTCGTAGGATCGTAACACCCTTGTCATCTTCTTTCCATGTGGTATCCAATGAAGATGCACTTTGTTACCTTCGTATTAAACTTGCTTTTTAAGTAGTTGGGGATGACCACATAACAGACACACCCGAAGCTCGGAAGTGACTCAATGTAGGCTTCGTCTTCCATAGCAGCTCGAACGATGTCTTGAAGCTTAGACGGGCTTGCGGTAGTCTGTTTGTAATTTTTGCAATAGTTCTCATACACTCTTCTTGTATCTTCCAAGAACATCTCTTGCATGAGATGCCTATTTTTCCTTTCTACAACTCCATTCTATTGTAGCATGTATATGCATGTCGATTGTCTTCTTATCTTGAACTTCTTCAAGTACAACTCTATTCTAAAGACGACAGCGTGAGCCATCCTTGCACCGCCACAATAGACCCTCTATACCCATATATAATAATACTTATCATCCTATCATCAGTTATCCTATAACGTAGATCTAACTTTGATATCTCCTAAAAGATATATTTCACTTTAGTGAAAGATTTTCTCCTTGTCGAATTGCTAGTAGATCATTCATTAGTAAAGTGTCGTATCATTTTACTTAGAGATTCCAGTTGCTAGTATATCACAATCATCATTCGGAGTGACGATGTAACTTATATGCTCCTACATGGCCTCAACCGGGATTAATTCACCATTTTTGTTGCGAGACATCATCCTCTTCAGGTGGGGTAGTCTCACTTTCACCAATTATCGCCCAAATATCTTGGCCATCTAGATTAGACTTCACGCAAAGTTTTCATGTACTATAATTTTGGTTGTTTGATTTCTTTAGCATGCTTAGAGTGATTAGTTTCATTTCACCATACAGAACTCCACATTTGGAAGTGTAGTTCATCGCTGACCTATGCCTATCGCAATCTCGAATAGCCCTCGACTTGGTCTGATTCCAAATATTGAATCATCGACCTTTGGACAGCGAACATTCGGAGTGACGATGGACCCTATATGCTCCTACATGGCCTTAACCGGGTTTAATTCAGCATTTTTGTTGCGTGACATCATCCTCTTCAGGTGGGGTAGTCTCACTTTCACCGATTATCGCCCAAATATCTTGGCCATGTAAATTAGACTTCACGCAAATCTTCCATGTACTATAATTTTGGTTGTTTAATTTCTTTAGCATGCTTATAGTGATGAGTTCCACCATACAGAACTTGATATTTGGAAGCGTAATCTCGTCCCTGACCTTTGCTATCGCAATCTCGAATCGCTCCTGACTTGGTCCGACACTAAATATTGAATCAGAATAATTCTCTAACCTGTATTTCTTATCACTACTTGGAGACTCGTTCCAAAATGAGAGAATTCCATCCCGACACTAAATATTGAATCAGAACTCGATCCTCCTGTTGACGTTGGATTGGTAGATTGACAAGCTTTATGTAAGCAATTTGAGAGTGATAAATTTAAGGTAATATGTTTTTTATCATTTATTTATTTTTATTTCTGCATGGCAATGAATTTTTCAGTCTTTCGAGTCATAGCGGGCTCGCACTTCAAATGTTAAAAATCGATGCTTCTTAGAAGTCAATCATTCTTTTGGGTGTCAAGATATCAAAGATTATATGAAATGGTATGTTAAGAGCTTTACTGTCGTAATTATTGTAATCTCATTATTTATTTATCTATATAAGCCAATGTAAATTTTGTTCTTCGTATACAATATTATGCAGTAACAAGAACTTGATAAATTTGTAAATTCAAATTCAAGAATGTCTTAGATTTAAGCAGAAAAAGGAATTCGAGCACTAGAGTTGGAACGACAAGCTCGAAAGTTAACAAATGACAAGTGATAAACTGCAAAAAATCACACGAAGAGCTCGCCGTATAGTCAAGTTGTTAGTTTCTTAGTCGAGCACTTCCTATGATTCTACGAGGCATAAGGGGGAAGGATTAAAATGATTTTTCTATTTATTTCATGTAATTTTATAACAAAAATTTCAAATTTTATTTTAACTAGATAGAAGTTTATTAACTTTTTGTAGGATTGTCATTGCGAAGGAGATGATGCTTAATAAATAGAAGAGAAGGGACAATAAAAAAATAGTATTTTAACGTCATTTTTATTTTAAGTAATTTTTATTTTATTTAACAGATGTAAGTTTGTAAATATTATTACCTTGCTTGCTAACTATTTACTATATTTTTAATTAAAAAAATATTTTTCTGGAAATTATATTTTTTACTATTGAAAATATTATTAAAAATATTTATTATAATATTAACCTTTTTTGACAAAATAGTTTTGAAGTTATCTATAAATTTTTATGTTACAATATATATTAATGTAGCAACGGATGACATAGTTTTTTTTATACAATTTTAATTTATCTTAATAATCACTGATATTTTTTGAACAATATATAATTAATTGTTAAATAAAAATTCATGTAATAATGATGAATATGTTGACAATTTTATTTGTGATCATAATAATTATTAAATAACTAAATTCATGTAATAGTGACGAATGGAAGGCTGACGTTGATAATTTCATTCGTCACTTGAAGACAGACATGTCCGCCTAATCTAACGGACGCATCCGTCTCGAATCCATAAAATTCAACTCCTATCCATCCAACAACGTGATCTATCATTAATATATACAGCAGATATAATCGGAAGAGATCGCATAATCCATGATCTTCGAAATGTTCGCTTCTCTCCGGTTTGTCCAAGCCTGCAATATCCATCTCAGAGAATCGAAGAAGAACACCCGGGGGCGATAATTGCTTGCTAGCTATGAGAGCGAGGATCATGAAATTTCATGAGTATGCAAGCATACATAACTCATCAACATCTCCGAATCTTCTCAGGCACAAGCAGTGAGATATTGCCGGCCGCTCACAATTTCCAGGACGACGACCCCCGAAGCAAAAGATATCTGACCAGAGGACCAGAGTTTGGCCAAGCTCGAACAATCTAGCTGTTCCATAGTCCTGATACCTTAGCGTTCATGTCCACGTCCAACGATATGTCACTGGCTTTCAGGTCCCCATGGATGATTCGAAGCCTCGAGACTTCGTGGACGTAAAGAGGCCCCCGACAGATACCCCTCTTTTTTCTGAAAGAGAAAAATAAACTTATCGAGATCGTTTATGTCTTAAATTATCGTTGAAGTTGTCACATCTTGTCAATATAGATCAGATTTACGAGCGGTTTTATCCAAAGTTGATATTGACTTTCACTTTGATCCAAATAAAAATTGTACGATTGGGAAGAAAGAAACACCAGCAATTATCAGATGTACATGAATTGATGAGCATGGCTAAAATCCCGTGTCCGGGACTTTAGTGTGTCCGGATATTGTATAAAAGCAGATAGACATGTCTGATTAGTAAAACGACATGTAATAAAAAAACGTACATGTTTGAACAAATTACCGATATGTCTGAACAGCTGCCAATGTCGACGGATTTCAATGATTATATGTCCGAACTCACGGGAGTCCTGGACACGGGATTTTACCGTGTCCCGAATTGATATGCTTTTATTTTAGTGACGTCGTCTCAGCCGACCAGTTGTGATGACATCTGAATTCGGATCGTAAGCAAAAACAATTCCGTAATCCTACCCCTTCTCTTTAACCAAGGGTTTTCTTCTTATTATCGTGTATCGTAAGCGTATTTTGTTTGATTTAGACACATTTCGTCATTAGAAAATACATGGCATATTAAACCCCATTAGTAACCGGTACGAAATTTGCAATGCATTTTCAGCAGTTCCCATTTTCGACACATTTCGTCGTAAGAAAATACAATGAAAATTAAATTCCATTTGTAAACCTAGACTGATGTCACAGTTAATTTAGTTGACTTTGGCTTGGTCAAAATTTGTGTCCGTCGGGAAAAAAATTATGAAATAAAGTAGGCAATTTTGAAATTACTGAAATAATGTCTCGAAATCGAATTTTATAGGTTCGACTTTCTCCCAAAGAAGTTGAAAGAAGTTCCACAAAAAAAAATAAAAAAATAAAAATAAGAAAAATAAATAAATAAAGTTCCGGACAGGAAATCAAATTTTATAAGTTTAACTTTGGGAGGAGGAATTTCGAAATTTCAACCCCATTTTGTGAATTTTTTTCCGCTAACATTAAAATGTAACAAAGCACATCTCCTTAGAGGGGAACTTGAAAAACTTTTGCCATAAGGGTCAACTTTTCCCTTAGAGAAAAATAATAATAAACACAAATAATAACTTTGGACATTAAGTTATTTCAAGACAACAACAAAACATCGAGGTCATATCGAATTCACAAGAAGTAATATTATTCGACTTTGAAAGAAAGTTTCATAGATTGCTAATTAATATCGAATTATATATATATATTGAAATTGAATAAGTCTTAAAATTCGAAATCTTTTTAAAGAATTAAAAAAGTCTAACCACTCGCCGGAACATAATAAACGTTTACTTCACAATATAATCCATCATCATCAACAGTTAGGAAGGGAATATTAATACACTAAAAATGCAGCCTCCGAGGCTTGCCCTTCTCCTGATCACCGTCGTCCTGTCGTTCTCATCTGTCTCGGTCATCGTCAACGGCCAGTACGCAACATGCTTCTACATTGGCAACTTCACGGCCAACAGCACCTTCCAGACAGACCTCGATAGCCTCCTAGACTCCATTGCCACGACGACCTCCAGTACCATAACCTTCGGGCTCTTCAACGCATCCACAAGCCCTCAGGAAAACTCTGATGCCATCGAGGCTACTGGTTACTGCCGTGGGGATCTTGACGGCGATGCCTGTCGGGTGTGCCTTAACGCTTCTGCTTATGATATCAGGCAGAACTGTCCGCTCCGGAAGAAGGCGGCTATCTTTGAGGAAAAGTGCACGTTGAAGTATTCTAACGGTTCGTTGTATGGCGTGTGGGACAGAAGCCTAACGCCTTACATGGTGTGTGTACGCGCGCCTTCCGGCCTAGCACGCGCGCGGCGGTCCGAACGACCCGAGGATTCGGGCCCGCTCCCCAAGGCCCAACCGGTCGACGTCACGACTCGAGCGTCGGACGCTGCGGAAGGGAATTGGGTGATCCCTCCCTAGGTTCCTAACTGGGCCTGCTCGGGCCCTCGCCGACCGTCTCTATTTTCCTAAGAGGCGGCGGGCGAAAGGCGGAGCATGATCCGAAGGAGGAACTTTCGGGAGGAATCGGGAGCGGCTCGTGTCATCAGTCCCTCATCCATGATGGCTCCGTAAGAAAAGGTTGTTGTTGTTTAACCCAGGTAAACTAAACGGAGTCGCCACCGACTTTATTTATGAAAGTTGTTTAAGTCGGAAAAAACAGTTGGTTCGGGGATTCTTAATTACTAACTCTTACATCTAAACATGCGAAAAGGTGGCGTTTGCTCCAAAAGGTTTGCTTTTTGTTAACGGGCGTTGGACCCGATTCAGGCGTTGGACCCGAACTCATGTGTATTTGTTTAACAATCACATGCGACGATAAACCTATGGGCCTAAGGCACGCGGACAGGCACAGACAATTATTTAGATCAAAGGGAGCGGGGAAGGGGCGGTGATTGCGGGCCTATGCACTTGGGCCCGCAATCCGTTACATGTGGAAATAAAGAAAATCGGGAGGCCCGCACATCCCTCATGTACCTGAGGCCCGCCGGGATGGCCGAGCTCGTCAGTTAGGGCCGCTTTGATGAAGCCTTTCACTGCGCCTCTTGTCTTGTGCTCCACCTCCTCTAGCCGTCAAAATTCGTCGTGTCGAGTCCCTCGGAGTTGTTGTTTGATTTTCATGTAAAATAGACAAAAATTGATGGTTAGAAAATTCAAAATAATAATAATAATGATAATTAATTTGTCCTAAATTAATATAATAATAATGAGATAGAATGTGAATTAGTGGATTAAAATAATGTTTAATTGATAATAAAAATCAAATCCATTTAAAAATGATTGATTTAAAGAAAAACGTTATATAGAAATATGTCGTAATTGACAAAAAAAAAGTAATTTTTAAATAATGATAAAAATTTTGATTTTTATCGAGACTAAAAATTGTATAGATATCATAAACTTGAATAAATGTTTCAATTGTCAATTTGCAAAGTTTTGACTTTATCGTGATAATCCCAAAAAAAAAAACTAAAAAAATGAAATTCATTTAAAAAAGGGGAAAAAAAAAGGTGTTGAACAAAGCAAAAATAGAATAGTGATTCTGTCGAATGTTTTATAAGTTTAAAACAAATACACAAAACGCCAAAAGTTAAATGAATTATAATAAATAAAAAGTGAAAAGACAAAATCTAAAAAAAAGTTGAATCGTTACCTTTCTGGATGGGGATTCGACTTGCAGGGGATCCTTCTCCCATTTGAGTTGCCGCCATCGAGATTTAGGTGACAACTCCGAAGCTGCCACAGGAGGAAGTCATGGGAACACCGCCTGGGATGTCGGCGGAGTGGGATCTACAAGGGTCTTGATCGCGTGTGGGAACGGCTCAAACATGGAGGAGTTGCGACAGATCCGTCGAGGACAACTTGGGGAAGAGATCCTGGGGGATTTGATCTTTAGAAGGCTGGCTGAGGATGCCGAATATGGAGCCGGCTTCGGACGCTACTTTAGGCGTTAGTCCACGACGATGGGGGCTGATGTGGGTAAGGAGGACATCGTCATTCGCCGGGATTTATCGGGTGGTGCGGATGCAGCTGCTTTGGAGACGGTGCTTGGGGCTGACTTGGTACTCGATTGCTGGTGTGATAGCCATTAGTGTCGTCCTTGAGAGGATCGTCGTGGTTTCACCAGTGGAGGCGTGACGTCTTCGCCGGTCAAGAAGGGGATTGTTCAAAGCTGAGAGGTTGTCGCCGAAGACGGACTGCCCGCGGGAAGGTTTCGAGAAGCGAGCATGCTGGCGGATCCGCTTCTCTGGAAGTTGTCGATGGCGTCGGGAAGAAAAGGGGGTGACTGGATTCGGTAGCCAGAGACCTCAGATCTTAGGTAGGGAGGCGTTGCGACGGGTCCAGCATGGTCGAGGGCGGTGGACGCGTCTGGCTCTAGGAATCCTGCCACTATTCCTACACACGTAAAGAAAAATGAATCAAAACAACAAGAAGGCTTCCCACGGGTCTGACCGTGAGAAGCTCAAACAAACTGCCCGGCAGAAGGAAACGGGGTCAGATGTGTTTCGCGAACGACGAGGTAAGCGACCCATTCGAAATCCCAGAATGTCGCAGTTGCTGGTGCGACGCCTGCTATGCTGGTGGCCTCGAGAGCATGGATTTGAGTTGGTGGCGCGGGGTTTCTCCGTGGATGTTACTAGACCTACCTTGGGGTCGTTGGAGATGGTTGCAAACGGTTGATGGAGGGTCGGAAGGTGGAAGCGTGTCTGATCAGATAGGAGCCTGAAAGTGGAAGCGTCCGTCCCCCCGGAGTGTGCCTGTGTCCCCCTTTTAAAATGCCTCTGCTCCTCCCCTTAAGAAGGAAGGAAATTCCTGCCTCCAGAACGACGAAATCAAATAATTTGATTGATTGGAGCAATCAGGTGAGATTTTCTTCTTATCCCTTTTTTTTTTTTTAGAAATAAATTGCGAGAGAAGATTCTTGCTGATTGAGAGCTGTTACAGGAAACGTTAGACAAGATAAGGTTAAAATAAATGGGAATTGGGCTTAAATAGATTTGGCCCTTTTATTAGCCCAAAATAATCTATTAATGTCTATGGGCTTGGGCCATTTTATTTTAGAATAGTATTAATGATTTCCAGCCCATAATTTGAGGTATTACAGTTTGCCCCTATTTGGGAGGAAATTTGAGAAGATTTTCTCGCAAAGATATCACAAATACCTCAAATTATGTTTATGGGTCGTCCTCGGCCGACATGCATCCTGAGAGCTTATCAAGAAGATCATTAGCAGTGACAAAGACTTCATAAAACCGAGATGATCAGGCATGTATGATTATGATGCACATGCATGCTATAATTTATTTTGAAGAAATATGTTACTATTGCTTCTGAGTAAGATTGGAGAATAACTTCCCGACTTCTCTCACGACACATTTTTATTTTTCTGAAATATATCTCGGTTAGACTTCATAATTCCTTTGATTTGGATGCTCATGTACCAGTCAGAGGAATCTCTGTATGGTTGTAATATAGATTTGGCGTAAGGCCTTTTTGGGCAGAGGCTGAATTCATCATTTTAAAGGAATGAGTCTAAGGACCTCATCGGAAACTATTATACCATAGAGGTTCTACTGTCCAAACGAATTCTCCATCTACCTAATAGTAGGTCTGTTGAGATGCGCCGTTGGGGACAAGACTGATTTACTATGTTTTTGGGAATATATTCTCCTCGTTTTGTCTGGAGATAGCACCTTTGCTTTTGCGACTGTCCATGTTGGTCCTGGTGCTTTTAATATGCTCTTTTGTTTGTTGCGCTTTGCTTTTGATCACTGTGCTAATTTTGCCTCTAATTTTTTTTTTAAACATTTTTCGGTCTTGCCCTCTTTTCTTTTAGAGATGCTTTGGACTCCTTGGGGATTTGATGAAGACGACTATCATCTCAACTGTGCATGTTTGTTGACGGTGCTTCTTCACTTGGACCTTGAGGAAGTGTCGCCTCTATGGTCCATTGCTTCCGGTTTCTTACTACAGGATCTCCATTTACCTCAATGTAAGGCGGTCCTTAGACTTGGGGGCGTAGTGTATACAGAAAACTTCAAATTTGGCTCGAAAAGGGTTAGCAATGGTCAATTTTTGTGTTTGGGATAGAGAAGAAATATTCGATCTCATTCTGGTTTGAGCATCTTTTGTCAAAGGATTTGTTGTCCGCCCGGACGTTTACATGTGAACCCTCATAGTGTTTGCACTCATCTCTCTGGGGTAGGTGTTTAGGAATGGGTTTGCCTTCTCCAATTCCGCTCAGAAGCTATCTTATTATCAAAAATCTTTTCAACTTGTATGCAAATAGGTTCAGATACACAAACCTCTTTGGAGATATCATATTGAGGTGGTGCTCATGTGCAAGCTTCGCGGGAAAGTGTTTGCACTTTCATGCCCCAGTCATGGTCCTTGAGATTAGACTCGGAACGGCTTCCACCCGACCACCACGCCGTTGCCTAAGAGTTTGTACCGTACTGTGCGGAATTCTTGTGCCTACACAGTTGACAACGGACGCAGGTGAAGTTAGCTCATGTACTTCGACTCTCGCTTGGGGAGATTATAATAAAGTTGGGTATTCGCTGGGGATATGAAATGAATATGCCCTTCTCGATGGTCGTTCTGGAAGAATATGCTTGTATATTCTACTCTTGTTGAGGATTGCGGTGTTTTTAACCGACTCCAGCTGGAGAAATGGAGGTATGACTCCGTCTGGGGGATGATAAGAAATTTGTTAGAGAGTAGTGTAGTGATACTCCCTTTTCGTATGATCATCCTTGGTGACAACAAAGGCAACTCCGAAACTTGGGTTCGAAATTTTCCACCCGACCACCCGCGCCTTCGTCTATAATGTAGGATGCTCATGTACCTACACCAAGCAAAGGACAGATAACAAATAAGCTCATGTAACTTGTTTATCTTAAAATAAGAATGAAGTTTGCTCATGTAACTCCGTTTATATGAAAGATGAAGTAGAGCTTTGATACTTCCCCTTTTTTGTTTCGCCATTGCATCTTCGTCCGATGGAATCGAAGGATTAACGAAGATTACTCCTACCCAATGTCTATTTTGTAAGGAAGCTCATGTACCTATAGATAGCGAAAAACAAGTACGTTCATGTGACTTGTTTCCGTTAGAGTAAAAATGAAATTTGTTCATGTAACTTCATTGATAGAAAGGGTGAAGTAGAGTTTTGGTACTCCCCTTTTGTATGGTTTCGTCATTGCATCTTTGTCCGAAGGAATCAAAGGATTGACGAAACTGCCGCAAGCCTTTGGCTTGAAGCTTTACCACCCTGCCACCCTTGCCTTCGTCACAAGATTTTTTTTGTACCATTCGTGTGATGAGCTCTCGTACCTGCCCACGAGACAAAGGACGTAAACGAAATAAGCTCATGTAACCTCGTTTAATTTGATGAAGAGAGTAGTAATCGTAAGATTCTCCCTTTTTTTTATGAATACTACTAATTCAGAACCCTGACACCATTTAAGTGTAGTAACGTCGGAGAGCGTCCGCATTGATTGGTTGTGACAGTTCTCCTCCATCCATCTTTGTTAGGATGGTCGCTCCTCCTGAGAAAGCGTGTTTGACGACGAATGGTCCCTCGTAGTTTGGAGCAAATTTTCCCCTAGGATCTTTGACGTTTGGAAGGATCCGTTTGAGGACGAGGTCTCCTGGCTTGTACTTGATCTCTTTGACCTTTTTATTGAACGCCCTGGACATGCGTTGTTGATAACATTGCATGTGGTCGATTGCAGCAAGTCGTCTCTCATCGATGAAGTCGAGATGGGCGAGGTGGTGATTAACCTTCTCTTCTTCGGTCATGTTGCTTTGGGATGAGATCCGGAGACTAGGCAGCTTGACCTCTGCTGGAATGACTGCTTGAGTGCAGACGAGTCCAAAGGGAGTTGCCCCAGTCGAAGTGCGCATCGTCGTCCGGTAAGCGAGTAATGCGAAAGGGAGCTTCTCGTGCCAATCTCGATATGTGATTGCCGTCTTCTGAAGAATCCTTTTCATGTTTTTGTTGGCAGCTTCGACTGCACCGTTCATTTGTGGACGGTATGGTGAAGAGTTCAAGTGTTTGATTCGAAATTCAGTACATAGAGTATTCATTTGGTTGCCGTTGAAGTTTGTGCCGTTGTCGGTGACGAGCAGCTCTGGTACTCCGTATCTGGCGATGATGTTTGCCCGCATGAAACGTATAATGTTATTTGCAGTGACTTCCTTGAAAGATTGTGCTTCGATCCATTTAGTAAAGTAGTCGATGGCGACCAGTATGAATCGATGTCCGTTTGATGCCTTGGGATTAATCGGCCCGATGACGTCCATGCCCCACATTGAGAATGGCCACGGTTCAAACAGTGGGTAGAGCCTTGTTGGAGGGACGTGCACTTTGTTGCTGTAGATCTGACATTTGTGGCAGGTTTTGACGTATTTGATGCAGTCGGCCTCGATTGTGAGCCAATAGTATCCCTGACGCATGATCTTTTGAGCGAGAGCATAACCGTTCATGTGTGGTCCACAAACGCCTTCATGGACTTCAAAGATGATGGCCTGGGCTTCCTGTTCGGTAACGCACCGCATGAGGGTTGTTGTGAAGGACTTCTTGTAGAGCACGTCGCCGTTGAGGAAGTAGCTCCTTGCAATCCTTCGGATGAATTTGCGTTCCTTTCCTGTGCTGCCTTGGGGAAATGCGTTTGTCTCTAGGTATGATTTGATGTCTGTGAACCACGGTGGTGAGTCCCCAGGTTGGCAAAGCTCGACGTGCATGCAGCTCGGATCCTCGGCAATGTCGATGCGAAGAGGCTCGATGTCCATTTCTCCTCCTAATGGAATCATTGATGCAAGAACAGCAAGAGCGTCAGCGAAACGATTATCTGCCCGTGGGAGGTAATTGAATTCAATATCAATGAATTGGCGGGCTAGTGTTTGTAGGTATTCCTGATATGGGATAAGCTTTGGATCCCGTGTGCGCCATGCCCCGTTTGTTTGGGAGATAATGAGTGACGAATCTCCATAAACGTCAAGAAATCGGATCCGCATGTCGAGTGCACGTAATATGCCGAGGATGCATGCTTCGTATTCAGCAATGTTGTTTGTGCAAGGGAAAGTGACTTTTGCAGCTGTTGGATAATATTGTCCGTCTGGGGATATCACTACCGCTCCAATACCTGAACCAGAAGAGTTGACTGCACCGTCGAAATACATTGTCCACCTTTGCTGCGACTCGGTGAGGAAAATGTTTTCGTCTGGTAATTTGATTTCCAAAGGAGAATTATCTGTCCCTGGATATTCCGCAATGTGATCAGCGATTGTTCTACCTTTGACTGACTTAGTTGAGTGGAATCTGATGTCGAATGCAGCTAGCTGCAACTGCCACTTGGAGACTCTTCCTATCAGTGTTGGTTTGTCAAAGAGATACTTGAGGGGATCATTTTCGGATACTAGTAAGATCTCATAGTGGAGAGTGTACTGTCGAAGTCGGTGTAGCACCCAAACGAGTGCGCAACAGGTACGTTCTGACATAGTGTACCGGGACTCGCAATCAGTGAATTTCTTGCTCAAGTAGTAAATTGCATGTTCCTTGGCGCCTGGCAGCTGTTGGGCAAGCATGGCTCCGAATGACTCTTCTCGAACTGTGAGGTAGAGCGTGAGAGGGTGCCCCGGCTTTGGCGGGATGAGGACGGGCGGTTCTGTTAGGTAAGCCTTTATCTGCTCGAACGCGGTTTTACAGTCGTCGTCCCACTCAAATTTTACATCTTTCCTTAGTTTCTTGAAGAGGGGTTTACATGTATCTGCCAAGTTAGAGATGAACCTTCCAATGTAGTTGACGCGACCCATGAAGCCTCGAATCTCCTTAACTGACTTTGGTGCTGAGAGATCGCGAATTGCCTTGATTTTGTCGGGGTCGATTTCGATACCTTTGCTGCTGACAACGAACCCTAGAAGTTTGCCTGATGTCGCCCCGAAGACGCACTTGGCCGGATTGAGACGAAGCTTGTACTTGCGAAGTCGTTCGAATAGCTTGCGGAGAACAACAGTGTGGTATTCTTCCGCTCTGGATTTTGCGATCATATCGTCGACGTAGACTTCGATTTCTCGGTGCATCATGTCATGGAAGAGGACCACCATTGCGCGTTGATAAGTTGCCCCAGCGTTCTTGAGTCCGAAAGGCATGACCCGGTAGCAAAATGTGCCCCAGGGTGTTGTGAAAGTCGTTTTCTCCTTGTCTTCTTCAGCCATACGTATTTGGTTGTACCCGGAAAATCCATCCATGAAAGAAAACCTGTTAAAACCAGCAGTATTGTCTACAAGCAAGTCGATGTGCGGCAGAGGGAAGTCGTCTTTGGGACTCGCTTTGTTAAGGTCACGGTAATCGACGCAGACTCGGACCTTCCCGTTTTTCTTGATGACAGGGACGATGTTGGCGACCCATTGTGGGTAATTGGCTACCTCGATGAAGTTGACCTTGAGGAGTTTGTCCACTTCTTCCTTGATTGCAAGAGCTAGCTCGGGCTTGTACCGTCATTGTTTCTGCTTAGTGGGACGGATTAGTGGATCAGTGGGGATTTTGTGCTCCACTATCTCTGGGTCTAGACCTGGCATATCCGCATACGTCCAAGCGAAGATATCTGAAAACTCCCTGAGTAGGTTGACGATGCTCTTGGCCTCATCTGTTGGGAGATCAGCACCGATGTGTAGCTCTTTGGGCTCATCATCCGTTCCGATGTTGATTGTTTTGGGTTCTTGTAATGTTATCTCCTTTGGTTCTTCATGTCGTTGGAGACCTAGCTCGAGACCATGGTAGCCATCGAGGGATCTTGGGTTATCTATGATCACTTCGTCATGTTCTGGGGTATTTTCAGGTACGTCCGAAGTGCCGTTCCTACATGTAAGAAACGAGTCAAGATCGTGCTTGTAGCTGAATTGCATGAAATTTGAGTTATTATACTATGTGACAACTATCTTAAATCAAGTGTTCCAAAAATAAAACAAAACATTAAAACATTGTGGAATCAGTCCTCAGCGGGGCCCTCGTTGTTTCCTCAGATTCGCCCATTAACATCAGTGTCCCGATCCCACAGACACTAACTCGAGTGACGTTACATACGGACAACCTTGCTAGTCCGCGACCAGAATGTAGCAAGGTAAATTATTCTAGACTCGATTATTCTAAGTGCAAAAAGTAAAGTTGGAAAGGTTCACCCTTCGAGCGGCATGTCTGACTCAGCAGGGTTCGACGCTTCCATCATGTTGATTTCTTCTTCGGGCTCTTGTGCCTCAATCTTCAAACCCTCCACCTGCTCGGAGAGGATCTCACCTTCCATTGTCGTTGCTGACGAACGAACAAAAGGGATGGCTGACTTGCCGCCAGTGCACATGTCCTGGATTGTTATCTTAGGCCTCCGTGGTTCATTACCATTGGATCCGAGAGCGCGTGTCCCCAACTGGGTAGGTATGTCGATCGGATGTCGGATGCCCTGCCCTTGAGCTCCGAGTCCTTGACCAGGCCGGTACCCGAATCTGATGAACTGTCGAGCAGCGCTGCGGTTGCCCCGACCCATTAGGGGATCTGACCTGAAGTCCCTCCTGACCATGTTCACCATCTCGAACGCTTGAGCCGTCGATGGTTCGCCAGCTGGTTCTCCGACGTAAGGCATGTCAATTTCATGGCACAACTCCATGGTACACTCCCCTTTGACTGTGATGAGCTTGCCATCTGAAGGAAAACGGACCATCTGGTGTAAAGTCGAAGGGATTGCCCCGGCTTGATGGATCCACGGACGTCCTAGCAGCATGTTGAAGGATCCGGCGGTCTCAAGGATTTGGAATGCGGAGGAGAAGAGAGTGGGCCCCACTTTAATCTCTAGAGTCACTTCGCCGTGGGCCTGACGTTTTGCGCCGTCAAAAGCTCGAATGGTCAAGCTGGAAGGTGGGAGTTTCTCGATGTTGATACCGAGCTTATGAGCCACATCGAGTGGGATGATGTTGACTCCGGACCCTCCGTCGATGAGCACTTTGGAAACAATAGTATCGCGACATTTGAGCGTGATGAACAAAGCGCCGTTGTGGTCCCGCCCTCCTTCCGGGAGGTCATCTTCCGAGAAGGTGATAGCATTGTTTGCCAGCATGCCGTTCATGTACGAGTCTAGCGCGTTGACCTCAATCTCTGCCGGTACGTGCACTTCAGCCAGAAATTTCTCCAACATCTCCCTGTGTTTGTCAGAAGAATGGATCAAGTCGAAAAGAGAAATATGGGCGGGTTGCTTCCTCAGCTGCTCCACAATGTTGTAGTCGCTTTCTTTCACCGAGTAGATCACCTTGCGAATTTGCTCATTCGACGGCCCCTTGGGCTTTGAAGACTCAGGCTGCTGTTGAGGCTCTGGAGCCGGCACCACTCTTCCCGAACGGGTGATGAGCTCGACTTCTGGGCTGGGTGTCATGCCACTTGGACCAATGACAACTGGACCCCTTGGTTCCATCTGTATCGGTGCAGGTACTTGAGACGGCATCTCCGATTGTGCTGGACCCAATGGGATGTAGACATATGGTGCTTGAGGGAGTACTTTGGGGAAAATGTCCGGTATAGCGGCATGCATCTGTAGAGGGTGTGTATCTCCTCCGTAGGATCCACGTCCACGTCCACGACCACGGCTTCGTCCTCGTCCTCGTCCTCGACCGCGATTGGTCTCGATCATGTTGATATATTCTTTTCCTTCGAACTCACGCGTCTTGACCTCCGTATCATCCACCTTCTTAATATCAGACTCCTTTTGCTTCTTGGCTTGTCTAATATATGTCGACATAAGGTTCAGGGGTATAGCCACATTGGGTGGTATGTAGTGAGTGCGCATGTGGGGTCGGCGTCTCCAGCTTCGTCCCCTATTGAGCTCCGTAACGTTGCCGCGTTCAGTGTTCTCCTGCTCCACTTCATGTAAATGCACCTCCTCTTCATGATCAACCAGCGGCGCGAAGGGATTTGTCCCGACATAATTGACGTGCGCGGGCAATGGGTTGCTCATGACATTTGGAGTCGTAGCCGGTGTCGCGAACGTAATAACGCCGTCATCCAGCAAGTTCTGAATCTGGAATTTGAGTGCGATGCAATCCTTGGTGTCGTGCCCCAGTGCTCCAGAGTGATATTGACAACTCGCCTTGGGGTTGTATCCAAAAGAAGAAGGGTTGGTCGGTTTGGGGTCCACGGGTGAGATGAAGCCCATGTCTCTCAGCCGGGTAAACATGACATCTAATGGATCGGGAGTCGGAACCAGATCCTCCAATCTACGTCGGGGACGTTCTTGTTGTGTAGGCTTTGGCTGCTGGCGCATCATCACAGGAGCGGGCGGTCTAGGATTGGCCACCATAGGCACAGGCGGTCTAATGGTAGCGGCAGCGTAGGTCCTCGGTGCATATGAAGTCGGCGATGCCATTGCCTTATTGTGCTCTGCAGCCGCGACGAGCTCCTTGGGCTTTGGTTTGACGACCGGCTTTATTGAAGGGGAGGGAATCAGTCCTTCTCGGTTCACCACATCGAGTTTATCTGCATTAATGACCGCTTGGGCAAAGGTTGTGATGGTCTGGCCAATCATGTAAGGTAGGTACTCGCGCGGGAGAAGTTGGAAAAACTCGTCTATCAACTCCTTTTCTTTTAAAGCTGGCTTAATCTGCGAGGCCATCTCCCTGAACCGATAAGCAAATTGTTTGATGTCCTCAGAGCGGTACCTTTTCAACTTCCGCAAGTCTGATATCGTGGGTGCCATTTCGACATTGAAACTGTAGTAATTGAGAAAGTCAAGAGCCAACTCCCTGAATGTCGCGTACTGGTTCACATCCTTGGTATAATACCAGTGCAGCGCCGACTCCGCTAAACTCTCCTGAAACATGGCGATGCGAAACTTATCATCCACTGGGTACACAGCCATCTTGTGGCAGAAGTGTTTTAGATGTAATTCCGGGCAGCCGTTTCCACGGAACTTCTCAAATTCAGGCATTTTAAACTTCGGCGGGACTTGAATTTGTGGGACATGGTAGTTGGCATACTCCCAGTTGTGACCTCGTTGTCCCTGAATGGCGTTGAGGCGCTCTTCCATCCTCGCCATACGACGCGCCTCCTCTTCTTGCATTGAGGCAATCTTAGCCTCGAGTCTTGTCTCGAAAGCGTCGGCTTGCTGCTGTTCGCCAAATAGTTCATTCACGATAGCCGTGTTACGGTTTCTTAAGTTTGGCACGATCGGGTCTGCATGTGCTGCCGAGGATGTTGTGATTAGTGTGGGGATCCCGAAGCCGGCATTTGTAGAGGTGACAGGAAAATAGGGCGATGGCCCAAGTGGTGCTGATTGATAGGGAGTTGGCCCTGGTACGGATGGTTGAGGGTAGTATGGTGGAAGGTATGGTGGAGTTGTGGTTGAAGGAAAAGGCGGCCCACGTATGTATGGGTTATAGAAGGGTGCTATACTTGCGGAGATAGCGGATCCGGAGATGGCATGGTTATAGGGGGTTGGAAGGCTTGATGAAGCGATTAGACTTGGCTGAAAATGTGGGTAGTAAGGTGGCATTAAAGACGTGGTAGATCCAGGCATAACAGGGGGAAGATGGGGGTTTTGGGTGACAACAAGAGCAGGTATGGCTGCAGTCTGTCGTTGGAGTAGCTCAGTCATCATCGTCTTCAAAGATGACAACTCTGCGGTGAGCGACTCGACTTTGTTTCCCAAGGAATTGTCGTCGGCACTTTGGGCCGGTGCTGGTGGTGCAGGAGGAGATGACGCAGCGATTGGCACCGTTGATCTTGGTATAGCCGGTGCGGAGAAAGTCATCGGTGGGATATATGTTGAAGACGCATTTCCTCCTGATGATCGCCCGATGGTGAAGACCGTGGCTTGGGAAGACAGCGGTGGAAAAGTTTCCAAGGAAACCACGGGTACTGCCGTTGATGAAGGCACAACGACGGCGGGAGTTGGAGTAGCAATCGCTGCGGTTGATCCTATGTTGGACGTCGTCATATCGGTTGAGGAAACTCCTGAGCTGGCCATGCGTATCGTCCAGCTTCGCAGCTCGAACGGACGTGTCCTCGGGAGATTAATTTTGGTACCTTGGGGAGAAAATCGAAATGAGAGTTGAATCAGCCTCAATTGTGAGTTCATTTTGGACGCATGATATGTGGTGATGCATGATTATGTCTAATGCAAGGATTGGATTGTAATTACAATGAACACAATCCAAGAGAGAAAACAAGTTAGCAACACGACGTCTAAGCTAAAGTTTATTACAAAGAGTATTAAAAAGTTTGATGAATATAAGATGAAATGAGATTTCAAGTCCGTTATGATAGAGTCGATCTTCAAATGCGATCCCAAAGAGTAATGCGCTTCTTTTGGAAACGGGCTGACTGGGTGTCGATGTCCTTCTGATGTTTTGGGGGAAGGTCGAACTCTTTCTCTGTGAGAGTCATCCACACGCGTGCGAAGTGTGTCGTTGCTCGTCGAATTACGCCCATCGGTAGTGGGTTATCTAGGTCGATTGGATCAAATGGTTTAGTTGGTGCTGCTCTGATCCGCGGAAGTCCTCCGAACTGGTGCATGACCCGTGCTGGACAGTAGTAGGACGTCCCGGTGATCCCAACGATCGGGATGTAATCTCCATCTAGGGAGCTTATGATAGCCCAGTCCACGTCGAAGCATTTGGCCATCGGATAGAAGTCCTCAGGCTCCAGAGAGCGGAAGAGAGCTCGGACACCAGCAAAGGTACGAGTCGGAAGGCGAGCACGTCCTGATATGCGGTCGAGCAAATCTGGAAATTGTTCTCGTCTGAACGATTCTCCGGTGATGCCGATGTGGATGTAGAACCATGCCTGGAGTAGTGTCGGGCTGAAGGTGAACTTGTGATTCTGCACCCCCTCTCTAGCTCTGCGCGTAATTCGGGTAAGGCTGTAATTTGTTTCGCCGACCAGGTTGGGAAGAAAAGGTCTTCCTTCGATGATTGCTTTTGTCAGGTAGACTGTTCGCTTGTTGAGCAATGCCTCACTGTATGGGTAGAGTATCGTCCCTGTGAACAAGAGGATAAAGGCCCTCGCTGATCCTTTACCGTCTTCCATGTGTGGCTCATACGGTGTGTTGCGTAACTCGAAGAGCTTGTTGACGTTGATATGTCCTTCCACGGTAAACAAGTTGGGTACCACTGCTGGCGAGATTTGAAGGAGACGAGCAATGTAGTTCCTCGGCTTGTCATCGTAAGGTAGGGGGAGGATTCCTGAGTGAGGAGGTAGTGCAGAGAGGTCCCCATATTCTTCGTAAGTCGGCGCCAGTTCTAAAGTGCCAAATCTGAAGGTGTAGCTCTCGGGATCCCAGCGAGCGACGAGATGCTGAAGCAGGAACCAGTCGACTTCCATGCGGATGAGGTGAAAGAGTCCTCCTAGCTTTTAATGTACGAACTCTCTTTCTGAGGGTCTGAGGACATCGAGCCACCGTCGAAGCAAATCCGTAGACGGAACCCCCTTGCGTAGCGCTATTGATTCCATGAGATCAACCTACAAGCTTGGATTTCATTCAATTGTAACAACAATCCAATCCTAATCTTAATATGATGCGAATTCGCACGCGAGTTACTTACGTTTGAAGAATGATGACATTGAATAAATATAAATATGTTGATACATCGACCATTGATCAACAGACACTCGTGCAGAATGAATACGAATGAATGTGATAATGCAAATAAGGGAGATAGGGAAGGGAGAAAAAAAAAAAGATTGAGGAAACCCCCGCAACCAACCCAAACCGCTGCAAAATGAACAAGGTTAGTTCTTACAATATATATCACATACAAAACATACCTGAGACCTGTCCCTGCGCAGGTAGCAGTCACTTAGTAACAAACAAATGCATATGCGACGTCTGGTACCTGTAGTGAGCAAGCAATACCAGACTCTCGGATGAAGGCTTCTAAACCTCCCTCGGACTGAGGGAGGCGGGGCCCCGGCCAAAAACCATACCGCAAATAGCAGCAGGCTGAGCCTTTCGGTGACCCCCCTAAAAATCCTAGCCCCGGGTTCAGGCACACCTAGATATGCCTAGAAAAGCAGTAAACGAACACAACCATGAGACCAAACAAAAGGCACCGAGCCAAGCAAGTACATGCGCAAACAAGAACTCCTCTCTACATGTGGATTAAAAATGTAAGAGCGTTCGAAAAGAATCCACATGCAGAGTCCCCAGCGGAGTCGCCATCCGGGATGTACGCGCGCCTTCCGGCCTAGCACGCGCGCGGTGGTCCGAACGACCCGAGGATTCGGGCCCGCTCCCCAAGGCCCAACCGGTCGACGTCACGACTCGAGCGTCGGACGCTGCGGAAGGGAATTGGGTGATCCCTCCCTAGGTTCCTAACTGGGCCTGCTCGGGCCCTCGCCGACCGTCTCTATTTTCCTAAGAGGCGGCGGGCGAAAGGCGGAGCATGATCCGAAGGAGGAACTTTCGGGAGGAATCGGGAGCGGCTCGTGTCATCAGTCCCTCATCCATGATGGCTCCGTAAGAAAAGGTTGTTGTTGTTTAACCCAGGTAAACTAAACGGAGTCGCCACCGACTTTATTTATGAAAGCTGTTTAAGTCGGAAAAAACAGTTGGTTCGGGGATTCTTAATTACTAACTCTTACATCTAAACATGCGAAAAGGTGGCGTTTGCTCCAAAAGGTTTGCTTTTTGTTAACGGGCGTTGGACCCGATTCAGGCGTTGGACCCGAACTCATGTGTATTTGTTTAACAATCACATGCGACGATAAACCTATGGGCCTAAGGCACGCGGACAGGCACAGACAATTATTTAGATCAAAGGGAGCGGGGAAGGGGCGGTGATTGCGGGCCTATGCACTTGGGCCCGCAATCCGTTACATGTGGAAATAAAGAAAATCGGGAGGCCCGCACCTCCCTCATGTACCTGAGGCCCGCCGGGATGGCCGATCTCGTCAGTTAGGGCCGCTTTGATGAAGCCTTTCACTGCGCCTCTTGTCTTGTGCTCCACCTCCTCTAGCCGTCAAAATTCGTCGTGTCGAGTCCCTCGGAGTTGTTGTTTGATTTTCATGTAAAATAGACAAAAATTGATGGTTAGAAAATTCAAAATAATAATAATAATGATAATTAATTTGTCCTAAATTAATATAATAATAATGAGATAGAATGTGAATTAGTGGATTAAAATAATGTTTAATTGATAATAAAAATCAAATCCATTTAAAAATGATTGATTTAAAGAAAAACGTTATATAGAAATATGTCGTAATTGACAAAAAAAAAGTAATTTTTAAATAATGATAAAAATTTTGATTTTTATCGAGACTAAAAATTGTATAGATATCATAAACTTGAATAAATGTTTCAATTGTCAATTTGCAAAGTTTTGACTTTATCGTGATAATCCCAAAAAAAAAAAAACTAAAAAAATGAAATTCATTTAAAAAAGGGGAAAAAAAAAGGTGTTGAACAAAGCAAAAATAGAATAGTGATTCTGTCGAATGTTTTATAAGTTTAAAACAAATACACAAAACGCCAAAAGTTAAATGAATTATAATAAATAAAAAGTGAAAAGACAAAATCTAAAAAAAAGTTGAATCGTTACCTTTCTGGATGGGGATTCGACTTGCAGGGGATCCTTCTCCCATTTGAGTTGCCGCCATCGAGATTTAGGTGACAACTCCGAAGCTGCCACAGGAGGAAGTCATGGGAACACCGCCTGGGATGTCGGCGGAGTGGGATCTACAAGGGTCTTGATCGCGTGTGGGAACGGCTCAAACATGGAGGAGTTGCGACAGATCCGTCGAGGACAACTTGGGGAAGAGATCCTGGGGGATTTGATCTTTAGAAGGCTGGCTGAGGATGCCGAATATGGAGCCGGCTTCGGACGCTACTTTAGGCGTTAGTCCACGACGATGGGGGCTGATGTGGGTAAGGAGGACATCGTCATTCGCCGGGATTTATCGGGTGGTGCGGATGCAGCTGCTTTGGAGACGGTGCTTGGGGCTGACTTGGTACTCGATTGCTGGTGTGATAGCCATTAGTGTCGTCCTTGAGAGGATCGTCGTGGTTTCACCAGTGGAGGCGTGACGTCTTCGCCGGTCAAGAAGGGGATTGTTCAAAGCTGAGAGGTTGTCGCCGAAGACGGACTGCCCGCGGGAAGGTTTCGAGAAGCGAACATGCTGGCGGATCCGCTTCTCTGGAAGTTGTCGATGGCGTCGGGAAGAAAAGGGGGTGACTGGATTCGGTAGCCAGAGACCTCAGATCTTAGGTAGGGAGGCGTTGCGACGGGTCCAGCATGGTCGAGGGCGGTGGACGCGTCTGGCTCTAGGAATCCTGCCACTATTCCTACACACGTAAAGAAAAATGAATCAAAACAACAAGAAGGCTTCCCACGGGTCTGACCGTGAGAAGCTCAAACAAACTGCCCGGCAGAAGGAAACGGGGTCAGATGTGTTTCGCGAACGACGAGGTAAGCGACCCATTCGAAATCCCAAAATGTCGCAGTTGCTGGTGCGACGCCTGCTATGCTGGTGGCCTCGAGAGCATGGATTTGAGTTGGTGGCGCGGGGTTTCTCCGTGGATGTTACTAGACCTACCTTGGGGTCGTTGGAGATGGTTGCAAACGGTTGATGGAGGGTCGGAAGGTGGAAGCGTGTCTGATCAGATAGGAGCCTGAAAGTGGAAGCGTCCGTCCCCCCGGAGTGTGCCTGTGTCCCCCTTTTAAAATGCCTCTGCTCCTCCCCTTAAGAAGGAAGGAAATTCCTGCCTCCAGAACGACGAAATCAAATAATTTGATTGATTGGAGCAATCAGGTGAGATTTTCTTCTTATCCTTTTTTTTTTTTTAGAAATAAATTGCGAGAGAAGATTCTTGCTGATTGAGAGCTGTTACAGGAAACGTTAGACAAGATAAGGTTAAAATAAATGGGAATTGGGCTTAAATAGATTTGGCCCTTTTATTAGCCCAAAATAATCTATTAATGTCTATGGGCTTGGGCCATTTTATTTTAGAATAGTATTAATGATTTCCAGCCCATAATTTGAGGTATTACAGTGTGGAATCCGGCGAACCTGTCGAATTGGGATACCTTCGCGACGGCACTGAAGCAGTTGCTGGATGATCTTCGTGGTCAAGCTTCTTCAGGTAAGAATGAATATAAACATCCAAGTAGGACTCGTGCGAGAAAAGGCTAATATTTGTTTATGGTTTGAACTAGGTGGTCCCGTTCGAAAGTATGCATCTGGCACTGGAACGGCGGGTCTGACCACATTTTATGCGGCGGTGCAGTGCAGTCCCGATCTGAGCGATCAACAATGTAGCGACTGCTTGGTCCAACTCACCAGTATGTTACAATCGGGTCAGGTATCGGGTAGAACAGGAGTGAGGTTGTTCTGGCCAAGCTGTCAGTTGAGGTACGATACCTCCCGCTTCTTTGACCCCACCATCTCTGTTATGTCTCCCCCTCCTTCACCATCAACGACAGCCATGCCTCCAACGCCGACACACCCGGGTAAACTATTAAGATTCGTGTTCCTTTTAGGAAGGTTTTGGGGGATTGATGAGAACACTACGATGAATTCTAAATGTTGTGCTGAAACACAAGTGGAAACAGGGGAGAATAAATCGTCGAAAACGTGGATCATCATCGTCGCTGCTATTGTCTCAGCCATGCTCCTTACTGGCACCGTCATATTCTTGATTGTGAAAAGAAGGAAGAAACGCTGCTCACAAAGATTCTGCAGTGAGTACCAAATAGTGATCTACTTCTCAAAATGCTAAGAAAAAAAATATCATATTCAGGCCTGATTTACTTTTATCAGATGAAGAAGACGCCGACGCTGTCATGGCAGAATCGCTGCAGTTCAACCTGAATATCATCTCCGAAGCCACCGATAACTTCTCCAATGTCAAGAAGCTCGGACAAGGTGGCTTTGGTTCTGTTTACCTTGTAAGTTGTGATGAAATTTTTGTCTTTTCCATAGTGATCCTAGCATCGACTCGACAATAAAATCATTCCTGAGCTCAGGGTAAGCTTCCAAACGGGCAAGAAATTGCGGTGAAGCGGCTCTCGATGAATTCCGGACAAGGGCAAATTGAGTTCACGAATGAGGTGGTGTTGCTTGCAAGGCTTCAACACCGGAACTTAGTTAGGCTCCTTGGCTTCTGCTTGGAAGGCAACGAAAGGATTCTTGTCTACGAGTTTGTGCCCAACTCGAGCCTCGACCAGTTCATCTTCGGTATGATTTTGTCAGAACTCGTCAAAATATGGCTTTGATTCAAGTAAAAGGCCTTAAGAGATTCATGGTCACCTTCCTCTATGTAGATCCGCTAAAGCGTGCGTGCCTCGACTGGGACACTCGGTACAAAATTATAACAGGAATCGCCAGGGGGCTCATGTACCTGCATGAAGATTCACGGCTTCGAATCATCCACCATGACCTGAAGGCCAGCAACATCTTGCTGGATGCCGACATGAATCCCAAGGTATCGGATTTTGGCATGGCGAGATTGTTCGAACTCGATCAAACTCAGGCAGACACAATACGAATAGTGGGAACGTAGTAAGTGCTTCAACTTCTTTCCATTTTCTTTTTCCACATTCTTCCGATCGTCAGAATGAGTGATTTACAGTCTTATTATTCTATGTGTGTCAATAACAGCGGATACATGGCCCCCGAGTACGTACTACATGGACACTATTCAGTGAAGTCCGATGTTTTCAGTTTCGGTGTTCTCATGTTGGAGGTTGTCAGCGGCAGGAAGAACCTCGACTCCCGCAGCCATTTGGGAGGGGAGCCGGAAATCTTGATAAGTAATGTATGATGATTTCACCCATGAATTTCACGACCGGGTCTCCTTTGAGCGAAGTTCTAATATGATGGAGCCTCGAATTGGATTGTTTCAGGTTTGGCGCAATTGGCGAGAAGGGAAGATAGCGAATATCGTGGATCCCTTGGTGACTTCGAGGTATAGCGCAAATATCGTGAGATGCATCCACATCGGTTTGTTGTGCGTTCAGGAGAACGAGGCAAGTAGGCCAACTATGGCATCACTCGTCATGATGCTCAATAGCCACTCCGTCACTCTAGCCGTACCAACACAACCAGCATTCTCGAAGAGAATGATCTACGCAAGTGATATGTCTACTTCGATTGACGGAACTTCGACAGCGTCACAGGGCGACCGCTCAGGACATAGATCAGGCGCAAGCATGGGCAGTAATGAAGTTTCAATCACTAAGCCATATCCAAGATAAGAGTCTCGCGTGTAAATATATATAATATATATATATAAATAAAGGATATGACTAAAATGTTGTGCATAATTTTTTTTTTTGTAACCTTTTTGTACTTCGATGGACCGCAAGATATTTTAAGGTTGTCTAAAAGTTTGATTATATTAGTGACAAAGTTTTTTTCCTTCTACTTAAATTCCAAATATATTATATATAAAGAAGAAAGAGAGCATAAAAATGTCTTTAGCTTTAATGGTTACAAATCTTATATTGAGTACGAAGCTGGTTCACATTGACATATGATTTCACTACAACGCAATGATTTTTTACGTTAATTATAACCATCCGACTCATGAAACAACTCAAAACCTCGAATGGATGTGTATCTAGAATGTTCATCTTCACTCTATACATAACTCAATATGATTTTATCTTCTTCAGGAAACACTTGCTTCTCCTGATCACCCACAAAATTACTTATATATTTCTTAATATTCTATAATTAAACCTTCATCTTCAACCAAAAAAATAATGAAGAATTGCATAACATGCAAATGAAAATTACTTTTTTCACTAGTACCAGATGTTCGTTTCATTTAGGAATGTTTGTATCGAAAGGTGCTAGTACGAACCTCCTTTTAATCATTACAAGGGTGGCTCGTTTTACACGAAGTTCGTAACGTTCGGGAAAGTTTGTATTGAAACTTCGTTTCGTTCAAAAAAAGTTCATATTGAAAGGTAAACTTTTCCTTAATGTTACAGGGGTGGCTCGTTGTAGAAGAAATTCGTTCCATTCAAGAAAGTTTACGTCAGATATTTGTTCCATCCACGAAAGTTTGTACCTAAAGTTTGCATCGGAAGGTACAAGTACGGACTTTCCTGTAATGATCACATGAGTTGTTCGTTCTACACGAAGTCCGTTCCGTCTAAGAATGTTTGTAATTGAAGTTCGTTTTGTTCTGCAAAATTTTGTATCGGAAGCTCGTTTTGTTTAGGAAAGTTCAAGAAGTTTGTTTCGTTCGAAAATTTCGTACTTGAAGGTTTTGAAACGGAAATTTTGGTGTAACAATGGTACTAAGAGGGGGTGAATTAGTGTAATGGCCTTTTTAGACTTTTTACAACTAATAGAACCCAGCAACGGAAGGTTAGGTTTCTGTAGGTTATAGAATCCTTGTACACAGCAGATCCCGAAGTGAACTGCTTGAGGAGCGAAGACCAGCTGAAGTTTGATCTAGAATGTGACTTTGCAGTCTTGAGAAGGTTTCTACAGTAGTAGAAGGTGGATGCATAAAGTTTAGCTTCTGCTATCGAGGTTATACAAATCTGACCAGCCTAAGCATGATCAACAAGATCTACTACAAGATCTGAAAGATACTTATAGTAGCAGAAGGTTGCCACAGAACCTTGTAGGTTTCTGCATTACCAAGAGATGATCTGCGAAAGCTAGATCAATGTGGGTTATTGTAGCGTTACAGGTTTGATGCAGGACCTAGTATCTACTTAGATGTTTGTGTTATGTCTATTGATTTGCTTTTCTTTTTAGATTTCTACTGAATGCTCAGTGAGGTAACCATTTGCGTAAAATGTAAATGAGACACAGAAGGTTGTGGTTCGGTAATTTCCTACGTCCACTCTTCACCCTTATATGATGGAATTCGCTATTGAATACTTGTAGAAAATACAAGACTGACAGAAGGTGTAATACACTTCTACAAAAGATATTGTAGATAGCCCTTCGGCTTTTCCACAAATGAAGTACTAGTAGAAGGTACCAGGACACTTTTCTACTCACAGTAACCCAATGGGTTATGATCTTTAACCCTTTGGGTAGTGTATTGATACATGTGACTAACTACAGAAACTCTTTGGTTGAGGTTTTACAGTGAAGATAATGACTAACTCCACTATCCTTGTGGTTGGGGTTCTGCAGAATGTGGCAGCTCCACGCAACCACATAGCGGCCCTACATAGGCAGACAACCCCTATTGTCCAAGGGTGGGTTTTCCTTCGGCGGTTCCACCACCTACTTGGCTCCTCACCACGACTTCCCCGATGCTTGGCCCTTCTTTTGCTCACTGCCTTGACACGTATACACCCCGACTTCTCCCTAAGCCTAATGTAGGTATGTGGTCCAACCCAAACTCCTACAATCGGTAACAAGAGATATTTCTCTTATTTGTCGATGATTATACTCGTATGATATGGGTATATCAAATAAAAACTTTGAGGACAGACCATGGAGGAGAATTCATTTACAAGTCGTTTCTAGATTATTGCAAGCAGTAAGGCATGCAACGATTGCTTACTATGAAGTACTCACCTCAGCAGAACGGCGTTGCTAAGAGGAAGAACATGATTATTGTTGAGATGGCTCGAAGTATGATCAAAGGTAATGGTCTTTCGAATTCATTATGGGCTGAACTTGTGAACACAACAACTTACATCCTCAATCAATCACTGACAAAAGCTGTTCAGAACAAGACGTCTTACGAAGCATCGCATAAGAGGAAACTCGTAGTTGATCACTTAAAGGTATTTGGATGTGTAGCATATGCACTATTGACAAAGAAGAAAGGGAAGTTTGATGAAAAGAGTGGGAAGCTAATCTTTACTGGTGCGAAGAGCCTAAAGGTTATTATTCTTCGACCCAAAGACTAATTGTCACCCTCATCCTCTTGAACCCTAGGACGTCCCTAGCACCTTTTGTACGTAGTAGTCGCCTTTATCGGTGTCTTCTACTCATAGTTTGTCTTGGGGTGCACTTCAATTTCTATTTCTAAGACCTTGTCCCACACAATTTTGGTCAATTCTTGGGATTTCAATGCATTCTCAGTTCCGATTCCGCCTCCACTAGTGTGAACACGACGAATACAATAGCTCCACAACCTTTGACACTCAGGACAACTAGAACTGAAACCACATGAACCAGTGCGTACAATGATTTCCTTAGCTTAAAGACTTGGTTAGGATGATTCTTGTTGGCGAAACTTTGCGGTTTCTCCATCTAGATAGTTTGATCAATCTCACTGTGCAAGAAGGTGTTATTTATGTCCATTATAGTCCAAGCCATACTATTATTGTAAGAATCTTTATGCCACCAAACAAGCCTTATATCTCTTCATCGATCCGTTTGGACGAGTATTTTCCTTCTAGACCCAATTGTAAAATATAGGTCTAACCCCACCAGGTTTGGATGCTAAGTCCCAAGTTTGACTTTCTTCTAGCACATGGATCGCTTCAAACACTCCGTTTGGACGAGTATTTACCTTATAGACCCAATTGTAAAATATAGGTCTAACCCCACCAGGTTTAGATGCTAAGTCCTAAGTTTGACTTTCTTCTAGCACATGGATCGCTTCAAACACTGCTTCTCACCAAAGCTTGCACTTTGTTCTTCACAGGTAAAAGGCACTAGTAGATCTACATCTTCTACAATTGCAACATTTGTGTACCCTCTTGGAAGTCTACATTGTCTCGTAGTTCTCGTCGGTAGCGTTGACGCATCGCTAGCTCCATCTTCTTCTGCATCATCTTCAGAAGAACTTTGGCTCCAATTTGCCAAGGTCTTTCTTCTTCTTCCTCAACGTTGCTCCTTGCAATAGGAATTTTTGTTGTCTCCTTGATGATTGACTTTAAGGGTATTTCATCGCCTTGTGTCTTATCTTCATCTTCCTCCTTAGATGATGGCCACCGGGTAGTTTTTTCATCGAAGATGACATTGCACGATACACTGCACTTATTGGTCGTAGGATCATAACACCTCCGTCCTCTTCTCTCCATGTCATATCCAACAAAGATGCACTTTGTTGCCTTCTTATTGAACTTTCTCCGCAAACGATTGGGGATGAACGTATAATACACCCACTCGAAGACCTAGATGTGACTTAATATATGTTTCATCTTCCATAGGAGCTCGAACAATGTCTTGAAGTTTAGATGGGCTTGTGGAATTTATTATGTTTGTAGTGGTCCTCATGCACTCTGCCCATATTTTCTAGGAACATTCAGTGCATGAAGCATACTTTTAGAAACTTTTAGAAGATGTATATTCTTTCTTTATGTAATTCCTTTATATTGTGGCATGTATGGATATGTCAATTGTCTTCTTATCTTTTAATCTTTCAAGTACTCTCTAAACTCCTTTGAAGTATATTCTCTCTCATTATCTTCTGTAAGGTGATAGCTCGAGGATAGCCCAAACTGCCAAGCCTAAGGGATCAAGGAGATTCAACAAGGAAGAGACTTTCTTCCTCGACGGCAGAGGAGAAGTTGAAGGTTGGTTCTATTTCCAGCTCAAGTCATCTAGCTAACTGGAGCAAGGACAAAGCACCTGCCCAGCAATCTCATCCCTCCACCGTTGACAAAGAGGAGAGACGTTAGACACGAACCCCGTATCCAAGCGCCATAAATCTGCGAAAGGCAAATGCCTCAACTCATCTGTGAGAGCCCAGAAAAGGATGTCTTCAAGGACACACCATCGACAATGATCAATGACACGCCATCAATGACAGTCGTTGGGGACGTACCTTTGGGGCCTCTAGTTTACCAGTTAGACGGTCGAAACTCATTATTTCTAGGTGAAATTCCGAATCCAAACCAACTCTCTCGAGTCTCGTGTTCACTCGACATCGGCGGATGACAACAAGGAGGATGTGACATCTCCCAACGACCCTCCTCCGAAGTAGAGTCAAATGGGGAAACACCTCCCAGTGACCCTCTAGTAGATGAGACGGTTGCTTCACATGAACCAGCGCCTGTAGAGGTACCAAGTTTCCTTTCATTATATCTGATTTTTTTTTTAAACTCATCAATGACATGCAGGTACACTAAGCCTCGACGGGTCATTCCTCGGAGTCCCGCGGGGATAACCAAGAGGTCTCACAAGCACCAACTAATTGAAACCATGAGTCAGGGCATCTATTTCGAATCTCCCTGGAATGTAAGTCCCATAACATGGGTTGATGCTTCTTTAAATACTTACTATTAACATTTAAAGTATGTAACTCCCCATTCAGATTTGACAAGAGATGCGTTTTTAGAATATACTTCGTCAACCCTAAAAGGATCTTCCCATGTCGGAGACCACTTCCTCAAGAAGTAACCCTTCTTACCCACCGAGAGGATAATTTTCTAGACTAAGTTACCTTTTTTAAAAGATTATAAGATAACTGTCTTGTTATAACTTCTTGCAAAACGTTCTTTCTAATCTTGTGTTTGATTCAAAGCATCGACGCGCTTTGACTTTAAACCTTCAACCTCGAGGCACATCACTTCATCATTGTCGACTAAGTCCTTGTCCTGTGCATTCGAACTCGAATCAACTTACAACGTATCTCGATTGGCAGTATAGCATCATTCCCATACACTAAGTTATAAGTGCTCTGACCAGGGCTTTCTCTTTTGGTGATCCTCAACGTCCAAAGTGTATCGAAAAGCAAAGAAGGCCACTGTCGAGGGTTCTTGTCAATCATCCTCTGAATACTGTTCTTTATGATTTTTTTCGTTGACTCTGTTCATTCGACGGAGCATAATAGGGTGAATAACTCGCTAAAGTAAAACCAAATTCTTGCACAAACTCTTTGATAGTACTCCCATTGAAGATAATATATCATTGTCGACAACTATGTTTTGAGGAATATCAAATCGGTATATAATATCTTTTCTAAAAAATTCAACTACCTCCACTTGGGTCACATTCTTATATGCCGTAGTTTCGACCCATTTCGTTAAGTAGTCAGTGGCACGACTACAATATAAATGTTTTGAGGAATATCAAATCGGTATATAATATCTTTTCTAAAAAATTCAACTACCTCCACTTGGGTCACATTCTTATATGCCGCAGTTTCGACCCATTTCGTGTAGTCGTCAGTGGCGACTACAATATAATCGTCTCCTCTGCTAGAGCTTGGTCGTATCTCTCCAATCATGACGTTAGCCCAAGATGTAAAAAGCTATAGCTTCACCACTGGATGTAGATGTGCAGCCGGCACATGAGATGTTGGACCATGCCTTTGGCATCTCTCACAACCTCGAGCCATGTCTATACAATCCTTCATCATCGACGGTCAACAGAAACCATGCCTCTTGATCGACCAGCACATGTTTGGCCACGAGTGATGCAACCCACATAAGCCTTCATATGTTTCCCCCATTATGGGAATTGCTTCATTCATATCAATGCATCGCAACATCACTTCGTCACTTTGCTTTCTATATAAAACGTTGTCGATTAAAGCATAAAATCTCGTCGACAACTTTACTTGGTGGGTTGCCCCCTTCTCAGAATTGGAGAGGAAGTCTACGAACGGTATTCTCCAAACTTTCATGGAGTCGAAGACATTTTTCAAATTTACTGAAACTCTATTGTCGATCAAGGCAGAAGGGATAGTTTGTATGCCCTCTCCCAACTCCTGGAATAACTGTGAATTGTGCCGAAATCCAGAGACATGTTGAGAAATTCATTAGCAACAACGTTATTTCCACTTGAGACACGATCAAATTTAATTTTCCTGAGCATCGAAACCAATTCTCAGAAGACAAATCGCAATCAAAGTTGTTAGATCGGGTAACTACAAATTAGATTCCTCAACTATTTTTTTTATTGATTTTGACCAATCTTGAATTTCATAAGAATGTCAAACAACGCCTTAAAAAACAGTATCATATATCCAAAAAATGAAAAATAAAAGAATATGGAGAAAAGGGGGCGAGGGATTAATATTGGAGCCTGATGGATTTTCTAGTTTGGGATTTTGATGGCTAGATAAACTAGATGGGAAGCCGAAGTTTCTGACGATGGCGGTAGTTGCCGGTGCTACCAAGACTCTGCAAAATCGATGAAGGTTGGGTGATGGGTCGATTGCCGGGCCGCTGTTACGGTCTATGTTCGTCTTCAAGTAGGATGAGTTCAGACTATGTTGAGGTCTCCTTTGACTTTTAATCGATGAAATCCAAGATTGACTAACAAAAGAAAAAAGTTAAAACAAAAACATATAAGAAATTAAGTTAATAACAAATTAAACCGCCATGTAAAAAGTCAATGAAATCGATCTCGTCGTTGTTCTAGATGCCTATGACTTGGTCAATGGGCTCTTCTCCCGTGCCATTAAGTTATTTTAAAGCAATAACAAAAAAAAAAAGTGAGGTCATACAAGAGAATTTTAATCCAAATTTCATCGGATTCAACAAGAAGAAAAGTTTAGAGGTCGTGAATTTTCTCCACTAATACAATTCGAATTTGAAAGAAATAAATCTGCAGTGATACATTCAAAATAAAATATTTATATATATTCAAACACTAATAATATAATCCATCATCAACAGTTAGGCAGGAAACATTATTACACTAAAAATGCGGCCTCGGAGGCTTCTCCTTCTCCTGATCGTCGTCGTCCTATCGTTCTCATCTGTCTCGGGCATCGTCAAAGGCGAGGCAACATGCTTCGACATCGGCAACTTCACCGCCAACAGCACCTTCCAGACAGAACTTGATAGCCTCCTGGACTCCATTGCCACAACGACCTCTACTACCATAAACTACGGGCTCTTCAACGTATCCACAAGCCCTCAGATAAACACCGATGCCATCGAGTCTATTGGGTACTGCCGTGGGGATCAAGACGGCGATGCTTGTCGGGCTTGCCTTAACGTTTCCGCTTACCAGATCAGGCAGCAGTGTCCGCTCCGGAAGAAGGCGGCTATCTTCGAGGAAAAGTGCACCTTGAAGTATTCTAACGGCTCATTGTACGGCGTCTGGGACACAAGCCTAACGCCTTACATGTTGTGGAATCTGGCGAACGCGTCGAATTGGGATACCTTCGCAACGGCACTGAAGCAGTTGCTGGATGATCTGCGAGGTCAAGCGTCTTCAGGTAAGAATCAATCCAAACATCCAAGTAGGAATCGTGTGAGAATATGCTAATACTTGTTTATGGTTCGAACTAGGTGGTCCTGTTCGAAAGTATGCGTCTGGCACTGGGTCGGTGGAACTGAACACGTTATTTGCGACGGTGCAGTGTAGCCCCGATTTGAGCGATCAACAATGTAGTGACTGCTTGGTCCAACTCACCGGGATGTTACAATCAGGTCAAGTATCGGGTAAAGTAGGAGCGAGGTTGTTATGGCCAAGTTGTCAGTTGAGGTACGAGACCTACCGCTTCTTTGACCCCACCATCTCTCTTCCGTCTCCCCCTCCTCCACCGGCAACGGTAGTCATACCTCCGACGTCTACACCACCTGGTAAACTATTGGGATTCGTGTTCCTTTTAGGGAGTTTTGGGGGGATTGATGAGAAAACTACAGCGGATTCTAACAGTTGTGCCGAAACACTGGTGGAAACAGGGAAGAAGAGATCGTTGAAAACGTGGATCGCGGTCGTCGCTTCGACCGTCTCTGCCGTTCTCCTTGTTGTCGCCATCGTATTCCTGTTTGGGAAAAGAAGGAAGAAACGCTTCTCACGAAGACTCCGCAGTAAGTTCGAGATTGTTTGATCTGCTTCTCGAATTGCAAAAAGAAAAACCATATTGAGGTGCGGTTAACATTTATCAGATGAAGAGGACGATGACGTTGTCATGGTGGAATCACTGCAGTTCAACCTGGATATCATCTCTGAAGCCACCGATAACTTCTCCAATGCCAAGAAGCTTGGACAAGGTGGCTTCGGCTCTGTTTACCTTGTAAGTTGTGATGAAACTGTCTTTTTCCTTAGTGATGCTACCATCGACTCAGACAATACAATCATTCTGATCTCAGGGTAAGCTGCCGAACGGACCACAAATTGCGGTGAAGCGGCTCTCGAGGAATTCCGGACAAGGGCAAATTGAGTTCAAGAACGAGGTGGTGTTGCTTGCAAGGCTTCAACACCGGAACTTAGTTAGGCTCCTTGGCTTCTGCTTGGAAGGCAACGAAAGGGTTCTTGTCTATGAGTTCGTGCCCAACTCGAGCCTCGACCAGTTCATCTTTGGTATGTTTTTGTCGTAACTCGTCAAAAGATGGATTGATTCAAGGTAAAGGACTTAAGAGCTTCTTGGTCACTTTCGTACATGTAGATCAGCTCAAGCGTGCACGCCTCGACTGGGACAGTCGGTACAAAATTATAACAGGAATCGCCAGGGGGCTCCTGTACCTACATGAAGATTCACGGCTTCGAATCATCCACCGTGACCTGAAGGCCAGCAACATCTTGTTGGACGCTGACATGAATCCTAAGGTATCGGATTTTGGCATGGCCAGATTATTCGAACTCGATCAAACGCAGGCAGACACAAACCGAATAGTGGGAACCTAGTAAGTGCTTCAAATTCCTTGCGCTTTGTTCCAATCGGCACAAGGAGTGATACACAGGCTTATTATTCTATGTTTGTCAATGACAGTGGATACATGGCCCCCGAGTACGTACTGCATGGACACTTTTCAGTGAAGTCTGACGTTTTCAGCTTCGGTGTTCTCATGTTGGAGATTGTGAGCGGCAGGAAGAACCTTGACTCCCACAGCCATTTCGGAGGGGATCCGGAAATCTTGATAAGTCATGTATGCTGATTTCACACACGAATTTCACGACATGGCTCGTCATTTGAGTGAAGTTTACGAAGGAACCTCGAATTGGATTGTTTCAGGTTTGGCGGAGTTGGCGAGAAGGGAAGATAGGGAACATCTTGGATCCTTTGGTGACTTCGCGGTATAGCCCGGATATCTTGAGATGCATCCACATTGGTTTGTTGTGCGTTCAGGAGAACGAGGCAAGTAGGCCGACTATGGCTTCTGTCGTCATAATGCTGAACAGCCACTCTGTCACTCTACCCATACCGACGCAACCGGCATTCTCGACGAGCATGATCTACTCAAGTGATATCTCCAATTCGGTCGACGGAACTTCGGCAGCGTCACAGGGCAACAACTCAGGAGACAGGACAGGAGCAGGCAGGGGCAGTAACTCGGTAAATGAAGTTTCAATCACTATGCCATATCCACGATAAGAGTCCCTTGTTACCATCGATGGAGGGCAAACACGAATTCTGATTTATTTATTATATTAAATATATATATATTAAATTCAACTTCGCCTAAATTAGAAAACTCCTTTTTTTTCCAAGGAAGTCGACGAATGAACAATGTGTCCAGTTCCATCTCCATCAGGGCAAACACGCGTACAAATGAAAGTATTAATTATAAAAAAGGACCAGGCAAAGTCTTTCAATTGGACATAAAAGTCAAAGCCAATTTTTATTTGTTTTTTTTTTTTCTAAATATTGAAACTTTCAATTCAACTTTAACTTTTGAACGAACAAGGAATTATAAAAGTTATCAATGGAAGATCTGTTTCATTTGTTTTTATTTTTATTTAATGTTTTGGTTGAATTTTTTCCAACTGATGAAGAGAAGGAAATAAAAATAAATAAATAATAATTACATGATTTGAGAAATAATAAAAAAAAATATAAATTGAAAAGATTTGAAGAGTATTAAGGGGAAAATTGTGTGTTTTTTTTCTTAAATTTCTCCCCACTACTTCTGATGCATGCATTGTTAATATTACATGAATTGGGGGATTTATGAAAAAAATTATATTAAAACGAACAAGAGTCAGTCGTCTGTATTGGAAATAATTTTGTGCAATGACTTGGAAATCAAAGTCTGCGATTTTTTTTTTTTTTGCCCATCTCGCACGTCATCCCAGTTTGTACATCTGAATGTAGAACAACAACATTTCGAACTGAAGGCCGGGTTTTCCTCATTCATTCGTCGTCGTCAACAAGTAATGGATTTTCTTCTTCTATTTTAGCAACTTCGGCGGTATGGACCAGCGTAGGAAAGGTCTACCTGGCGATCTGCATTGGCCTCTCTTGCTTTTAAAATGCTTGGCTATAAACAAGATGACCGGAAATCGTCACTTTTCCATCGCCATCACAAAGCTTATGTAATAAAACTAGGGTTTGGGAGTCCAAGTCTTTGTCCTTTCTTGTTAAGGTTGTTAGAACTCAGAGAAGTCGGTGGTCGATGGGATGGCAATAGGGAACGATTCAAATGAAGGTCGATGGGATGGGTCGGGGGTGGGTTGGGGTCGGTGTTGGGATTAGGGATACACATTAATGCCAAGTCGGACGCCATTATGAGTCGGATCTAACGGTGAAAAATTTTGAAATAACGTCTTAACATTTGGTTACTCGAAGATGTTTTATAAATATTAGAATAAATCGAAAAATAGTGGGAAAGTTTAGGATATATTTGAGAATTTCTTCTCGATTAAACGTGGTGTCGATAGCATTAGGGGTCGACGTCACGTAGGCCTCCGTTAGCAAGGACGACTAACGGAGGATATAATTAAGATAACATTTTAAGATTGTAATGTAAGGTGATTTTTCAAATATTAAGCTGAATCGAAAACTAAGCGTGAAACTTCAGGAGACAAGGGAGAGTCTCGTGGAATTACCCAATTCTATTTGATATTTGTGACGGTAGAGACGGGGTTGTTGAGTCAAGTCAATGCAGGGCAGCCGACCTTTCTTACGTTCGGGCCCAATCCCACTTCGACTTTGGGAGTCGTTTTAACTTCCACATTAATTTGGATTTCACATTTCGCAAAAAAAAAAAAGAAAAAGTAATAATCAAATAACACACAAAGTTTCCCTATTAATTTCACTGGCCTTGTTTTTGCCTATAGCCGTGAATGTGATGATACGACAATTCGTCTGAGGAAACCAATGTATGTGAATTTTAGTCGAGGGAAGGGAAGGGAATGGTGGCCCCCCGAACTTTCTTTCCAGACTTTAGAAAATCCAAATTTGGGGCATTTTCCTTCGGGAAACGATTCACACTCGGCATCCCAAACTCAAAAGGCTTTCGGACCAATTCCCGCAAACAGGTTTCGGATGTTGATTTGGTTTGGTGATGAGTTTGGACCCCAAGACTGACGACCTGATACGGCTGCAAAATCACTGTTTGCGTGGCAAAACACGTCGCGATATATCGGGAATTCAAAGTATTGAAAGTAAATGTGGTCGTCAATAAAAGTAAATAAAAGAAAGAACGAACAAAGATTCACTAAGTGTAGAAGGAAAGACTTACAGCCATTGTACAACACTTGAAATGACTACGAACAGATAAGTTGACTATCAAGCAGCTCTTTGGGGTCATTGAATGATTGTCGTGTGTCTACAACAGATCGGGGCTGGCTTATTTATAAGACACTAACTAATAACTGTCGCCCCGACTCACATTTACCACGTGGTGATTATCCTAAAACTACCTATCGATTGACTATGACGACACCTTCATCGATGCTTCGAATACTCCTTCTCCAGATGTTGAAGTCCTTTGCCGATGCTGACTATGATCGGTGGAACTCCATCTTCAATTACGCTATCCGTGGATCAGCATCCCCTCTGCCCATTCTAGCATCGATCCTTATCTTGGCGAATACCTCCCTCCACCAAAGCTCATCACTAGAGGCCCAAAATGTCGTTTACTATGTAAACAATCACGCTGTGAATATTTAGCCAAATGAACGCTCAGTTTGATGGTCATCACCGGAGTTTGTCGGTGAAAACTCACGGAAAATGAAAAGGTTCCTACGAAATGTAATTGCCCTTCACCCTTTGCAAGAACAAGGACTGAAAGGATTCCTTCAAAGGAGGTAATGACCTTCGTCCTTGAAGGGTGCACGTGTTATATCAAGTTTCAATCCAAGGAGAGGTTACCCTTCCCACTTGTTAAAGGAAAAAGTGGATAGAAGCCAACGGAAATATCATCGATACTTCCAAGTAATGGAGATTGTATTTACGAATGGTATATGCATTCCATCGAATAGCTGTCAACTGTACATGATTGTATAATGTTCAACTCGGCATTCCTGCCACCAAAACATTTTCATTTTTTTCTCGTAATTCTTTTTTGGTATTACCGCAATCGCGGTATCGTTTTCTCCGAATATTACGAGGATTCATGTAAAAAACAAAATAGGAAAAAGCACCATGACTAAATGTTCGATAGATGTTACTGTAAAACAATACATGGACATAGTAATTAGAAGCCTGGCAAAGGGACTATATAAAATACATTTGGAGAGTTAAAATCCAATAATGTCCCTTTCTTTTGCGTGGACCACAATTCTCGTTGTTTGATATAACCGATGTGATCTGCGTTTAGAAAACGATTACATATAACATGTCTGAGACTTGGAGACCCAACTGGATAAACGGCCTGTCCATTCGGCTTGGCCGACATCAGTGGTATATGCCTGTTTAATGTTACATTCGGCAGGATAATCTGAACATATCATCTAATACATGTGTGTACATTTATTGTGCCATTAGGCAAGATATGCTAAACATATAATCTAACATACATGTAGACATCTATGCCAGTGTACTTGGGTAACAACATCATGATAAAATGGACATATCGACCAATGTGTGCCTCGACATGTACTAGATGAAGGAATTAGAAATGTGTGTTCAAACAAGAACTTTGTGTCTGCATGCATAAAATCCATATAAATTGGTGGAATGAACACAAAGAAATAAACTACCAAGAAGTATATTGTTGATATGGTTTTGATGATGAGTCGTATAAAAGGTGAACCTCCTATGATCTTACATAAGCTGAGCTGACCGTTGCAGAAGCCTGACAGCAGTAACCTTATGTAACCAATATATACTTCCTCGAATAGGAAAAACATCACGAAAATATTTTCTACATTCTCTAATTATTATTCCATATCAATCAAATTCAGGGGTCCAAGAGTTTTATAGAACGTTCTTGGTGGAAAAAAAATGTGAACGAAATATCCCACCGAATTGAATTGGGTCCATGAATATTAGAACTAGTGAGAATTCTAGATTTCTCTCAATATCTCTCTCAATTCGAAAATCCAGGATTAGAATTGATGTCCTTTCATTGATTGCTCCTAAATTGCATTGATTTATCCTAAAGGTTTCATTTCAATTCGAATTTGGTTATTCACCATGTACGACGATCCTTGTTAAGCATCCATGGCTAAATGGTTAAAGTGCCGAACTCATAATTGGCGAATTCGTAGGTTCAATCCCTACTGAGTAGAAAATATGTCCATTATTATATATTTTAATAATTAGTTAATTATTAATTAATATAATTATTAAGTAATATAATTATTAATTATCCTAATTATTTTATTAACTCAAATGAAAAATATTCCTTTGGTGAAGCCGCACCGGAGACGCTGGTGGTTATGGATCTAAGGGACTCGATCACAACACTGTCCGTAACGTCGGATTACGTGCAACAGGGCCCGGAGTGAAGGGTTGCTGGTTGGCGAGTCGGCATACCGAGTTGGTCAGAGAGAAGGAGTCCGTAGTAGGCGTAAGCGGTCAGGGACTGACAACTTTCTGTAGTTGGTTATCTTGTATTGGCAAAAGGTATACCTTGGTGAAGCCACTCCGTAAGCATCAGTGACAATGTATCTGAAGGACTTGGCCAGGAAGCTATCCGTAACGTTGGGCCACGTGCAGTAGGTCTTGGGGAGAAGGTTGATGGCCGGTGTGTCGGCGTACAACAGGTTTAAGAGAAGGAGTCCGTAGCTGGCGCAAGTGGTGAGGGACTGATAACCCTCTTGTCGACGTTTATCTTTCTGTTCGCAGGTTATATTAAAAATTCAAAAAGAGAATCCCATCAGACGACGTCTGAACACGTGGGGGATAGCTTCATCGAGCTTGACCTCAGATCCACATAAAGGACAATCCTACTGAGTCATAAAAGGCTAAAGCTTCCAGCTAGAGTTCTTTAGTTTATCTGGTTGATTTCCTTGTGATTCGACCTAGATGTAAGCAAATCTCACCAAGAGAGTTTCTTGCACCGGTTAAGTTAATCTTACCGTTCCGTGTTTAAAAAATTTATTTTCTTATACCAAAGAAGTTTTTACCTTTTACACTGTAATCCCCATTTACAAGTATTAGTGAAAACAACTGAAAGTGGACATAGGCATACTTGCCGAACCACTACGATTTATCGTTAAGCTCCTGTAAATCACAGAAGCTAAATCTTCCGCTGTGAGGATTCTGTGAGTTTGTCGTGAAATTTCTATTTTAATAAATAGACTAATTCACCCTCTCTTAGTCACAATCAAACGGCCAACATATACACCAAGAAAAGTAAAAGGTAAAGATGAAGCTCATATAACGTGGATCGTTCCGATGGTTGTTCTTCTCCTAAGCAGCTTAGTCGAAGGATTCCCAGACACTAAATTGGTAAATGGGGTTTGCTCGGCCAGGCATTAAGAAGGGACTCACAATGGCTACGGTATCTGTGTTTATTATGTCATTGAGGAGGTAGTTACGACGACATCCAAGTGAGGCTACAACTTTGTAATTAGCGGCGTGTCCCACGAAGAGTTAACTGGTGACTGTTCTGCTCATGGGACATGCAATGGGCAACTACCATCGGAAGATTCCGATTCGTATCCATGAAGCTTTGGATCATCGGAGATATTGAGCTACCAGCGTCGGAGCTCGAATGAAGCTCCATGTTTGTGGTCTCTATCTCATATATGAAAATTATCCGTTCATTCCGGATTTATTAGGCCAACTCATTCAAATGACAAGTCTACCGATTCAGCTGCTCTATTATTTCGAATCTTATGAACCTTTCTTGAGCATATAAACATATGAAAGAAATTCATATATGAGCATGAGGATATTCTCTAATAGTATACATAAATAAGTTCTAGTTATTTTTAAATGGGCTATAAGTTTGAATAGGTGTCTATCTTTAGAACGCGCATTCGGACACATATTTTGTTGTATCGAACTGTTTGTCATCACGGTTACACGAAAGACACATTAATGTAAACATGGATCTGCTTTAAATTATGTCGTGTAGTGTTCGTGTTAACCTTGTCAAATTCTCATCCCTGACAAATTCAAGTAAGACGCGACACGTATGTGATATGCAAGACAAGAATTGTCAACCTTAACAGAATTGATTCTCCTTGTTATAAAAATGGAAATCAATCCCGCGACTTAATACGAGCTTTATATATAGTCAAATTTCAAACCGATTCGTTGAGGACACCGTGGTGGTAAGCGTATTGAGAATTCACGTAGAGAAAATAAGTTCGAACTCGACAGTCGAGCTCAGATGTACATGCCATAACTTAGTCATGGTAGGCCTGACTTACCCCATTGTCGTGCATTGCGAGATCTTGCAAAGACAGGTCTAAGGATTGGAGATTGAGTCGGGCAAAACCCGACTTCTGAAATAATTATTTTATGAAAAATTTTAAGTAATATATATTTTAAAGCAATGCTTCAATAATTTTCACCCGTTTATTTTTCTTTTTCACTATTTGAGCATTGCTCTGAATTGCTTCTTTATAATAGCAGCGTAATAATTATTGAAATGGAGAAACAATCACAATGCGATATCTCATATAATTGGGAACAAAGACAAGTCAACATACAAGTATAGAGAATATCCTCATGCTCAGATATGATTTTCCCTCATATGTTTATGTTTAAGAAAGTCGTAGGAAACGTACATTAATCGTAATCTTAGAATGCCCAGAGTTGTCACTTGAATGAGTTGGACTAATAATCCGTACTGAACTCATAATCTTCGTATCTGAGGCGACAATCTTGGAGCTTTATTTGAGCACCGACGCTGGTAGTGCAATATTCTCTCAGATGTTCCAAAGCTTTAATTAGGCACGAATCGCAATCTCCCGTTGGAAGTTTCCCATTGCATGCCCCATGAACATGACATTCACCACTTAACTCTTCATGGGACGGGCCGCTAGTTGCAAAGTTGTAGCCTCGCTCGGATGTCATCGCAACTACTTCCGCAATGAAATGATTCACACACTTGCCATAATCACTGGTAGGTACTGCATAATGCCTCGCTGAGCAAACCTCATTTACCAATTCTGTGTCTGGTTTTCCTTCGAGTAGGCTGCTTCGGAGAAGAAGAACTATCGGCACGATCCACATTACAAGCTTCATCTTTACCTTTTATGTTTCCAATTGTATATTTCTTTTGTGTTCATTCCACCAGTTTATATAGATTTTATACATTCCGACATAAAAGTTCTTGTTTGAAAACATATGCCAGGCTTTCAAGGCACACATTGGTCGATATGCCTGTTTTCTCATGTTATTGTCGCCCAAAACCACTGGCATCTATGTCAACATATATGTTAGATTGTATGTTTATTCCTTGCCGAATGGTGCATTAAACGACCTCGTACACACGTATTAGATGACTTGCTCGGATTATCTTGCCGAATGTAACATTAAACAAGCATATACCATTCATGTCGGCCTAGTCGAATGCACTGGCCATCTGTCCAGTCTACTTGATTGAGATCAAATTGTCACATATGTTGTATATAATCATTTTTTAAACGTACTTCACATCGGTTATATCGTACAATGAGGATGGTGGTCCATGCAAAACAAGAGGCTTGAATGGATTGGAACATCATACTGTAATACCTAAAATTTTTTCATTGAATTTTCCTCGTTTATTTTGTTTTATAAATGAATAATTTGATTTTTTGAAGTCAAAAATTATAAAACTCATTCAAAATGAAGCCCTAGCTCATATACATGGACACGGGCATTTAATTTCTTTAATGACATGGCCGAACCCCATTCAAAGTTTATTTTCTTTTATCAATTCAAATATTTATCTAAATACAGTCAAAATCATCTGATCATGTTTAGGTTCATAAGATTTCCATACATATCTTGTGCATCAAAATCTAATTCCTGGTTTAAATGTTATTCGAAAATTAGTCATGTTTCAGTCTCGTTTTCAGGACCTTGTCCAACTCAGAATCTCATGACAAATTTGTCTAAAAAATATTTTCTTTTGTTATCTTATTTGTCTTTTCATTGTCTTTTCAGTGGCTCCCATAAACAAGGGGAATGTAATCCCCTATTTATAGTCTAGTGAAACAATTGACCACATAATTCTAGTTCTTACATTAGATTTTACCTACTTACTAACCCACCAACTACCCAAGGCTCTATAAATTTTCCAGATAATTTTACCACAGAATTCTTCCTCACAGTAGAATTCTCTAGAAACGGAGGTGTTAATATTTTTAACAGACAACATCTCAATTTTTATCTATCCTTCGCGCTCTACGTTTGGAGGATTTGCGAATCTGCGGGTTGGCACCACCTCGGGTCCCAACAACATTTCTCCAGATTAACTGAATCAGGTGCCTGTAATGGAGCTTAGCTCCGACTATAAATAGGGGATTGTATTCCCCTTATTGATGCGAGCAATTCAAATAAAATGCATTCTTTTTTCCCTCTTATTTCCTTTGCCCATTTTTTTTCTTCTCCATTAGGCAGCTTAGGATAAATAGGAGTGTTCGGATCCAACTTTCCTTTTCGGTATCGGTGAAACACAAGTCCCACATTGTTGAGAATATCCTAGTGCTCATATCTGATTTTCTTTCGTTTGTTTACGTGTAGGGAAGGTTAGTAAGAAACCATACGTTAATCGAAATCTTTGTACAGCTGAATCGGTGGTCTTGTCATTTGAATGAGTTGGACTAATAATCCGGACTGAACGAATAATCTTCGTATCTGAGACGACAATCATGGAGCTTTATTCGAGCACCGACGCTGGTAGTGCAATATGCCATCTGTTGATCCGAAGCTTCTCTTAGACACGAATCGCAATCTTCCGCCGGAAGTTCCCCGTTGCATGCCCCATGAGCATAACAGGAACCACTTAACTCATCATGGGACAAGCTGCTAAATGCAAAATTGTAGCCTCGCTTGGATGTCATTGTAATTACCTCCTCAATGACATAATGCACACAGATGCCATAACCACTGTCAGGCCCTTGATAATGCCTTGCTGTGCAAACCTCATTTACCAATTTAATGTCTGAGATTCCTTCAAGTAAGCTGCTTGGGAGAAGAACAACTATTGGCACGATCCACATCACAGGCTTCATCTTTACCTTTTACTTTTCCAGGGGTAAATTTCTACCTAGTTTTTTTTTGTGTTCATTTCGCCAATTTATATGGATTTTATACATGCGGACATAAAGTTCTTGTTGAAAACATATGCCTAATTTCTTCATCTAGTACCTGTCATGGCACACGGTGGTCGAGATGTCTGTTTTATCGCATTGTTGTGGCCCAAGAACACTGGTGCATATGTCTATATATATGTTAGATTATACGTTTAGCTTACCTTGCCGAATGGCACATTAAACGTCCTCTGTACACACATGTATTAGATGATATGTTCAGATTATCATGCCGAATGTAACAATAAAAACAATATACCATTAATGTCGGCCTAGTCGAATGTCCACACAAAACAAGAGACATGAATGGATTTTAACTATTTTATTTAGTCCCTTTGCCAGGCCCCTAAATATTATGTCCATGAACTTTTTCACTGTCATATCTTCCAAACTCTTTCCTACTTGTTTTACATGAATCCTCATAATATTTGGAAAACAATAAGGCGATAGCGGTAATGAGAAGACAGAAAGTTAATGCTATTAAAACGAATTACCAGAAAAAAATGGAAATGTCTAATTGGCAGGGAAGTCCAAACTGAGTTCAATTTACAGAAGACAACTATTCGCTAGAATGCATACACCATTTGATCCAACCAGTTGGATCGACTCTATTTGGACTTCCCCAATCATTTAGAATGGGTCTATGACGTTATATCGCACAGGTTATAAGGAAATACATATCATAAGTGATGAAAATCTGACAAAGGCAACGAGGCGTAACTTTTGCTATACTGCATAAGCACTGATGTAGAAACAATATCCGAGCAAAAGCTATTGTTCGGAAGGATTTTGTGAGACGAAAACGTCATCGCCTGATATCAAAATACTCGGATTCACCCTCGTGCACAGATTCCGTAAGAGCACCCAGTCGAAAAGATTTCCACCGTAGCCTACACTCTATGAAACATGTTACAATATTCAAATAGGCTAAACCTAATTCGTGAAATGAAAAATGTATTTCCTAATTTAAAGAGGAGCACGTGTTCGTTAGGGATGAGATCAAATTGATTTAGAATCAATTTGCTTCCCAATGACTAAAGAGATTAACAAGTTTTTATAAATGGAAATATTTTTATTTATTTTTAAATGTGAACTACTTTATTCAATAAATAATGATGATTAAATAAATATATAAGTGGACAATACTAGCACACCAACTATTTACTTGAGCCATTTTGTTATTTCCAAAAATAATTTTATTATTTATTATTTAATTTGAAGTAATCATTTGTAATAATTTATTTATTAATGGTTACTTTTATTAGATTAAAATGATAAATATTTTAATTTTAAATGAAGAGTTATTTTATAATTTTCCTTTTGTATTTTAAATTGATATAATATTTTTATTTTTACAATTATTAAAAAGGTTTAAACGAGTTAGATCTCGAGTTTAACATTTTGACATAATTTCCATTATACTGTCATGTGCTTGGAGCATCCGTTATCTAGATACCATTCACTTTCAACAGCTTCTGAAAGCAGGTATGACTTTCATTTTGAGTTTTTGTGTGTTTTTCCTTCCTTTTTTTAATATCAGCGGGGTTCGTGGTGAACTTACTTTTTACGAGCCCTCTCACGAGACTCGGAGGCTCTTTACAAGCCTGTGAGCCTCAGGCCTGGCCCCACTACATCCCCTCTAGGCCCGACTTGAGACCTGCTCCCATGTCGGTCCAATTTTAGTTGAGGCCCAAAGGCCCAGCAGGTGGGCGGCTCCTAGGCTTTATTAACCATCACCTAGGAGATTAACCTTAATTTTCCAAGTGGAGTGTGCATGATGGGGTTCAAACCAGGGATCATGACAAGGTTCCAAACACCCACCACCCACCTTACGCCACTTGGGTGTCCTCGCAAGGACTTTTCATTCCCTTTAAGTAAAGAACATTATGTTCAGTAGTACCCTTTCTTTTTACATTCATAGCAAATGATCGATTTTGGATCAGATTTCTTATCACGAATTTGGCTTTTCTTATTGAAGCGTTTCTTGGCGGCGAACCGCAGACGGCGTTTAGCAATCATAGCTAGTTTATCATCCGAATCACCTTCTGCTTCATCATCAGAACCTTCTGTTGGTTCTTACGATGATCTGAAAGCTACTGTGGGTCTCTTTATATCAGATTGAGAGGATCTTTCCATCTCATATGACATTAAGGAGCTCATTAAATGAGCTAGTCGAAGTATAGAAAGATCTTTAGCTTCACGCAATTTTAAGGCACCAAAGTAATGTGTAAACCTAATGATTCGCGGGAAAGATAAAGGATCTTGGAACAAGAAAATCCTCTTTTTTTTATTGTTTCGACAACTATATTAAGAACGACCGGTCAAAATTGAGTTGGTTTTGTTTTAATGGGGACAAAAAAAGATGGATTAGAGACTACTCAAAAAATTAATAGGCTTTTCTGATTTTCGTTTGAGCTATTTCATAGTTATCTAACTTGAGTTATGAGAAGAAAAATGTGTGTATTTTGTTTCCACTATAGCCATTTTCTTGGCTTCCCACGATTTTGGTAGAGTACGCAGAACCTTTCGTAGTAGTTCATACTTTGTATGGTGTTTGCCTAAATAAGTTAAAGCATCAACTAGAATGTTGAGTCACTGGAACATATGCTTTACAGATTCATCACCTTTCATAGTCCCGACAACACTGTATATGAATAATATTATTTGTACTATCAATTGATATAAATCATATATCTGATCGATTGAAATACACATCATAAAATTCAAATTTCGCATTTGAATTTAGGAAAATCGATGTATCAATTTTTCATAAATTCGTTCATGAGATATCCTCGTAAATTGACCTATGAAGATTTTGAAATGATGCTATGTAGAGAAGTTAACGTATTATATTCCTTTTCTCTTTACCACGGTTTTGTCCTATTGATTTTTCCGGGTAAGATTTCCAACGATGAACATCCAAGATTAGGAGGGAGTATTATGAGTATCTAACGTGGATGTCATTGTGACTAGTGGACTTCGTGCCGGATTCCATTTGGGCTTTATGGGTGGGTTGAGTCCAGGCCCATTGACCTATTAAAGCACGAGGTTCAAACTTCTTGGAATGATTCATTGAGAAAAAAGAAACATGCAAGTGTATCTGTTGATGTTTGCATGTGCATAAATTTGAGATAACATCAATCATCCTGTTGAGTACATGATTCCACCTCCTGTTCCTATTTCGTTTGTTGTGGTATTGTCGATACGGGCCTTCAACTGATTCCAATTCGCAACAATTAAGAATCGTCAAGTGACAGTCTCCCCCCATACAGGACACGCTTTGCAGAGAGTGGCAGTATTTATTCGAGCAGCAACACCCAATATCAATTCCAACTCTTTGAATCCCCAGATCGCCAAGACTCAATATTCTACTTCCATTGGTGACAACGATCATGTAAACCTACACAGGAATTCGTGTTTTCATGACATCTGAACCAACCTTCTGATAGAGTAACACTTTAGCACAGCATTTAATGGAAGCTTGGAAAAAGTTTTATATGTGCAGCAAGGAATAGTTGCAACCATCAACGAAATTACATGGCAAAAAAATATTTCCCATTAACTAATTTTTTAAATCATCTGAGTCCACTGATAATTTCTAAAATTGTATCTATCGAACGAAGTACCTCGGGATTGGGTACATAAAATTATTTCCATGCATTAGCGACTTTGACGGAAAACTGCAAAAGATAGTTTAGTTTAATAGTACTACGAATATTATATTTGCTTTTAGATTTCATGAGAGAAGTTGCGATTACACTTACAATGGAGCTTAATGAGTGATGTCAGAATATCTAACTTACATATTTGTCACTGTTTTGGGAGACACAATTCTTCGTCTGCTGTTTTGCTCGAATTTTACTAAAGCAGAGGGTTCCAGCAAATCCTGTTTGGTAGCCTGACCTCTTTTCTTTGTATCTGTAGTTCCGTTCTTAGAGAGAAACGGGAGGGTCTTTCATGGAGCATGTTTAATTTTTTTATTTAATTTTTTTATTAGAAATCTAAGGAGCTTTTTAAAGGTTGCTAGATTTATGTGGATCTTTATCAAGGTTTGCACTGTCCTGTCCCTATGCAGAAGAAGGTACCCGGATATATCTCGAAAAACTTATGGATACTTGGAAAGTACCTTCCCTAATGGTAAAGTCCCAATTCTAAAATATGGTTATGATTCTAACAGAAATAACCAAACACTGCAATCCACAAGAATATTTAGACATTGAAAACCCCAACAACAAAAGACATGAAAAGCAATAGCATTCACGGGTAAATCAGAAAAACAAGGACCATAGACATCATTTCACCTCAATCTTCAGACTGAGAAACATCCCTCTAGGACGTCTAAGCCGCTATAGTTTTGGCAAACAAGACCACAGTGGGGATATATACAATCGGGGCATATTCTGCTATCTTTGAAATTAACACCTGCACAAAGCCAGAAAATGCACAACTATGTTTTCAATCAATTGTTATAAGTTAAGCTCAAGTCTCGCAACAATCAACAGATTGTGTAAATGGAGTTGGTTGGTTTTAAGGCAGTTCAGTCCGTCAACAGAGTGGACATTGCTTGAACTGGAAAGGATAATCTATTTTGTGCCAATGGGTATCACACAAACTTTAAGTTATCAAAGAATAATGAAGGGAACAAACTGCATTTTTTCCTACCGAATGCATTCAGATAGATACATAAAAATAGCTGTTCAGTTCAAACTTTACCAACAAGGTTTTACCATAAGTAGTGTCACAGAACTAGCATCAGGCTGCAATTCCAGAAACCATTACTACATTCCTGGAAGGTGCAGCCCATATGATGCAAGTCAGGTTATACCCACACATATTGTAAATTTCCAGAATATCACAAAATGTAGTTACTATCGTAACAAAAATAAGAAATCACAAAGAAAGAAGCAACCAAAAAGATAACATACGAATGTATTCAGAGGAATACCATCAATCCTTGTTTGGAGGTTTATCAAACATGATTTAGTCCCCATAATTATCTAACTTTAAAAGGAAACATGGCTAGTGATATACACCAGATATTTCAGAAGACAAAGTGAAGGATCGACAGACCATCACAGAGTGGTATATTAAAGGCTAATAGAATGTATGTTCATCATTGAAGGAATTCACACGCTCAGACTCTTTCATGGATTTCAAACTACACTTACCGAATCACTTTCCAACTGATTACACAAACAATTGCATTATCCACTGAAATGCCTACTATGAGTAAACGAATCGTCGTCTAATCATTAAACCATGCTTACATTTCATAGGCAGCTATGTGAAGTTTTCTTTCATACTGAGCTGCAATTTTCAAGCAGTGACCCGGGATACCAAGACAAAAAGAGGCTCAAAATTTCAGTGGACCATTCGAAAAGGCATCTGATTCTACTATAATCGGTCAAGTATCAATCCAGGGCAAAAACTAAGCTAAGCTAAGGAATCATCGACAGCGACAAAACGTGCTCGATCTGCTACACGGGAGACATGACATTCGGTGGCAGGAGACCACAGAGGTCCAGCAGATCCCTCTTCGTCATGGAGATCGTCGTTGCAAATATTCTTATTTTAGTTCCTCAAACATCACAATACATATAGTCAATATAATTAACTATCCAAATTCCATATGCCCCATAAGTTATGTCATTTGAAAGCTTAAGTATTTAACTTTTAATGTTTCCAAAGAGTAAAAAACATGTGTAACAAATATTAAACTTATTGTATACAACATAAATACTTAGGCAATGGAGCATCTAGGAGTTTGCACTCACATACCCTACTTAGGAAAAAATTGTTTTAAGAGGCAATTAAAAAATTCGAGTATCCGGATAAAGTCTCCCTCAAAGTTATGAATTTTAAAACACCCCTTCTTTACTCAATTTTTTTCTTCAAACCGGGTATTTGGGTGCAAAACGCAAACATCCAGATGAGATGGGTACAATCCTCATATATAGGCTGCCATGAAAGCATTATATAACGCTCACATCTTGATTCTAACATGAAGTTGGACTTCGCGTTGGCGCGAGACAAACCCATATGATAAATTTATACATGGGAGATGGGGAAGTTTTGGATTCGTGAGTTTGGTTTGCATTCATTGCTAAAGGAAAGAAGAAGTCCTCCTCATCCCTTCCAAGAAGGAATTAAAGTTGGGGTGTGAACTTCAATTATTGGTCATAGTCAATCAACTTGATATATAAATATAACATGCCCCGTTATTTAATGTGAACGAACTATTTCCCTTACTGTAGTATCAAACAAAAAAAACAAGAAAAGACAAACTCATTGGTACTATTTTGAGTAAATATATCGATATTTGGAAAATCATGTCTCGAGGAAAACTTAATATTGATCCATCCCAACCTGGATCATAGATCCTCTCAGATATTAGATGTATGAGATTTACATTATATCACAAAGTTCATTAATTATACATATTGTTTTTGGGCTTTACTCCATTTTAATGTAGTTGGAGAAAAAATTCATGAAATAAAATAGATAATAGTTTTGAAATTCCTGAAATAAAACATCCGGACTTATAAAGTCCGACTTTGCTAAGAAAAAAGTCGGCTTTATAAAGTCCGACTTCAAAAAACCCCTTAAGGAAGTCAAACTTTAGTCTGACTTCCCTTTTTTTAAAATTCAACTTCGGTAATTTTTAAAAATTTTGTGACTTGAGGTTTACTTAACGTGAAGAATTTTTAAATCATTGCAGAATTTTTAAGGCGGAATTAAAACCCATGCTCAAAGTTAATTATTATTTATTATATTATTTTTTGTCATCCTTTTTAGTAAAAAGAGAACTTCCTAATAGTTTCCTAAACATTTCATTCCTAAAAAGATTCAAGGCAAAGAAATAGAGAATTAGTTCGTAAAATTATTCATAATTACTAGAATAATATTAACTTAATGTTAAGATCGGGTTCAATAAAACAAATTAAAAAATTCAATCATCGAGGATTCATTCTTCTTGGTCATGTGGAGAGGATTCGTTCTTCTTAATTTTGTAATCCACATAATGCTCGTGAAACACATCCTTCTTAGTTTTGTTGATTTACAGTGCACCGAAAGAACGCCTAACTCTATTTATAGTACATGTCCGTTTTGGTTATCTAATTCTCAGTGCAGCGATGGACGCTTCCTTCCAGAGGCAGAGCTAGGTGCAATGTCCCCGGTTTTTCTAAAAGAAATAAAATTAGGTTCATTTTTTTTAATTTAATATAAAAAATTAAAATAGTTCAATTTGGCCGGATTATTTTTTCTGGATTCCTTACTACTTCCTTCTCTATTCTATACAAGTCATGCCATGGGACAAGGCATGCTAACGCTACTAATGATCTTGATGTTGCTTGTGGAACAATCACTGGGAACGACAGAGGCCATCGACAATTGCTAGCTCTCTTGCCTCGTTGGATGTATGGGTCGTTTGCCTTACACCCCATCTGTGTGGTAGTTTGCCTCCTTACGGTCGGGTAAAGCGACTCCCCTTGCATCTGAAAGCACCTTGATGCAGTAAAAAAGCGGTTGCATCATGTCAAGATGCCTGCACCCGAATCACAGTAATTGCCCATCTGCAAACAAGGCTTGCCAGGCATATAATTTTAAATTTCTCTCACGCTTTAATTTCGTGATAAGTGCCGATGATGAGAGCACCAAGCAATGCGTTATACCTTGCTTGGATATCTGTGATAAGGAATACGTGATGTGTCCCTACATATTGAAGAAACTGTCATATGTGAATAATAAGGAACAGTTAGTTAGCAATGACTAATGTTGATATGAGAAATAATCTTCACGCATGCACGCGTGATACAAAACATAAGATTCCTTTGTTGAAACGACACTTTTTTAGTCGGTACGACCTTTCGGTAAAAACACAATAATATGATGCATCACTCAAACAATAGAAAGAATATCGACTCACTAAATGGTCGATAGCACGACGACGGTGTTAGAAAAAATCAATCGAATCCAGAATCACTGTAATGGAATTTTAAGACATGAATAAGAACATTAGTTCTTGGATGAAACATGGAATTGACATTGGCTAATCCATTTGTCTTTATCAACACCTATTCTGTTATTTTGGCTCGATTCATTATGAATTATGTCACTGCAAGTTACCCTTTGCACTCATTAGCTCGGATCCGTTGATGGCTCCACTGGTAGAATGAGCACGAATAACACGAACACGAGATCGCAAAGTTTGCGTTAACAATATAATCTTCGGCCAACACCACAAACATGCCGTTGAGATTCGAACCTTGGACCTTCAAGTAAATCGTCAATGCCTCTGACCACTAGGGTGTCCTTTGCAGGAAAGAATTATTTTGTCCCTAATTGAAAACAAAAAATAATCTTTCTTTATTTTAAAAAAAAAAACAATTTAACGTTTTGACCGTTTGTATATTTAGAAGAAAAGGTACTTCTAAAAAGAGGTAATTATTTAATATTTTTGAAAATTAGTCAAATAAACTCTTCTTGAAAACAAAAAAATCATTCGGATGTGTTTGTTACTCTTCAAATTTAAAAAATTGAAGAAGAGTAGATATAATCAGGAATTTGATACTGAAGTAAACGACCAACCCTGTCGGATGTTTAACATGTTCGACCTAGGAATTTGTATACTATTTTTTTTGGGAGTTGTCTAGTTCGTTTGTGAGTTTTGTGTCGTGCATTTTTTTTATGTCCAAGTGATGCAATCATTTTTTGTGTAATCTGGTTTCAATGTATTAGTAATCAAGACTTATTATTAATTTAATAGTCCTTTAATAGTAAAATTAATCATCTTCTTTTATTTGAAAAATTAATTCCTACAAATATGAATTTTAATTTAATTAAAGGGGACCCTTTTGGTAAATTCATTTTATTCAGGACTTTCTTATAATGATTACAGCTGAGATTCATTTGCCAGAAAGTTCGTTATGTTTCGAAAAGTTTGTATGACATGATCGTTGAACAAATTTTCTTGTGATAATTATGAGAGAACAAACTTTTTCGTTTACGGTCGACCGTAAAATGGGTCGCAGTCTACCGAAATCTCAATAAAGTGAGAAAAAAGCAGCTCACGACATGGCATATTTGCGGCTTCCTTCATGTCTTGGTCATATTTCTTTGTTCTTAAAAAGTTGGCTTCTTGTCGTAACGATAAAGGATTAAGTCTTAACAAGAATCCAATTTAGATTAATTCTCGCAAAAGATAAATTTAATCTCAAATATAAATATTTGACACCAAGCTGAGATTGCCAAACTTTTCTACCATTAAAATCAACAAAACCCATGTATAGATTCTCTAACTTCAAATAATATAATAATATTTTTCGTACAATTAAAATAGACAAAATATATATGTAGAGCAATTAGAATAAGCAAAATCTATCTAAATTTCTGCTAACTTTTCCGCCATTAAAAAAAGCCATTTAAATTAGTTGTATGTTGTTTACCTATCAAATAAACGACTACCACAACCAAATTTATAAAATAATTAATTTTACTTGTAGATTTTGACAACAATAAAATAATTTATATGTTGGAACAATATGGAGTTTTTCCAAGTTGTACGAAGCTTGAATTTGATTATGGAAGTATTGGGTTCAAAGCATACCGTATACATTCATCTCTGGACCCACCCACCATAGCCGACTGTCTTACTCGGATCAAGTCTGAATTAGTCGAGACGAAACTCGGGTCCAAAAAAAATAAGAAGCAAACTTTTCAAGTCATTTTAAGCCTTTAGATATATTGGAATAATTTTGGATAATTTCGGATAATTGTTTTGTTGGGGTGGTAATTTACCAAAAAATAAAAGAGAATAAATTTTTCTAAAGTAATATTAAATACCCATATATGAAAAAAAAAAAAGCTTTTTTAGATGGAAAATCGGTATATATAAATGAATGGTACACCCATTCGATATCCACATCTAACTAAGAAACACACCATACAAAGAAATTTCTTCCTTCGAATATGACTTTGAAGAAATTGATGCCGCTGTCGGCGACACTGATAATTATTTTGTTCTTGATAATGATGCTCTATATGGATGCGGCCTTAGCGGGGTTAACCCCCTGGGAGGCAGGAATACGTTTATTTTAAATGCATGAACGATGTCTTCTAAATGCAAGAATCGATATTATCCTGATACTTGTATTCAAATGTTGGTTTTTTAAGGAATAAGAAATTTTAAATGTACAAGAATAATTCGGATAATTTCTAATCATTCGGTAGTTGGATAATTTGCCAAAAAAAAAGAGGTTGGGTGTTTCTGATATTATTATAGAATATCCACAAATGGAGAAAAGTTGCATTACGTATACATATTATTACATAACTTTTAGAAGGAAAATTGTTAACCTGGTTTTGATGATGAACTTAAGCAACGAGTTACTGGTGGTCAGTAGTAATGTTTCACGAGTTGCGTGCTAATCTCTAGTGATGAGCTTGAGCAATGTGTCGCTGAACCACAGCTAATAACTATTATATGTTGCTGAGCTACAGTAAGTTGTTGCGATAACATCACGTATACATATTGAAAATATGGAAACAAATTTTCAATACCCACGTTTTATTTTGGCTTATCTCAAATTAGTTGTCTGAGTGTCCAAATTCAATTAATATGGTTGTCTAATCTCATTTTATACGTTTGAGAAACTAAATATTGAGAGATTGGGTTACCAAGTTTATACTTAGAAATAAAATATTTTGTTCTGCAGCAGTCCAACGCTGTAATAGAATAAAATCATAAATCAGATAAGATTGTTTAAGATCTTTCGGTCAGAGGATAACGTCTTTATTATGTTTTGGAAACAATTAATTTGTTTCAGATAACAATAATTTATTTGAGGATAGTTACAGTTGGAGACTTTCCTTCTGTGGCACAGCGAACCGTTAGGCAGACCGTTGCTGAGTCCTGGCTGCCAGTTTTGGCAACAAATCATGAAGATTGTCTGGACGTCTTATGTGCTTCTTTCTCCTTTATAATCAGACTAGGGACGACAGAACACTTTGCCTTTGTACGTCTGAGTGGTCTAAGTGGTCTAAGTGAGCTTTGTGCATCGACGGAGAGCGGAAGGTATTAAGTGTCTCTTGGTTCTTTCTCTTGCAAGCTGCGTGTGAGAGTGTCAAGGGGCTAAGGTCAGATCCTTTGATCGTCGTGAGAGGGACTAGGTGTCCTCGGTGCGTTCAACGAGCGGCTGGCGAATTGTCTGAGGGAAGCTAAGTGAATACCTGCTCTGAATTCAGTAACCAGTTACTAACCCATCGGCAAGAAGCTGTTCTTGTCGTGCCTTTTCGTAGGGAAGTCTCGAGCCTACGGAGTTTGAACAGTTAGACACGCACTTACGGGTACGCGCCAGAAGTCTCGTGCCTGCAAGGTAGAGCAGGAGTTGGGAACACCGCCGGAGTGGAAAGGGGTCCTCTCGAGCACAGGGGTGTTGTGCAGAAGTCTTGAACGCCTGATACAGACAGTTAGTAGAGCAGGTTGCGTGGAAGCCAACGGAAGGGAAAATTCCACCCTAGGCACTGGGGTAACCGTGCACGTCCGAACTAAGTGTAGGACGGATACCTCATCTTAGTGGTCTTTGTGGTTATCTTTGTGATCTTTGTGGTTCTTCTCTTCGTGATCTTTGTGGTGATTTGTGTGATCAACTTTGTGGTTGTCACTCTTGCGCTTATAGACAGGATCATCCGGAGAAGGGACGGAATCTTTGTGGAAATCCTCTTCTGAGCAAACAAGTGCCGAAGCATTCCTTCACTGTGAATCAGAACAGGCTGCTCTCTGAGAAGCCATTCTTCACTGTAATGAATTATCTACGAGGATTTATATACTAACACAACATTGTCTTTCTGCTTTGATAGTCAGGCTTATATTAAGCGACAACGAGCTGTGTTCGAATCCTTTGAGCAATCAACTACTGAGCGTGAGCATCATTCTATTGGAAACGAGAAGACGTCCACTGTGTGAGGAGCTGACCGTTGTCAGGAGTGATCATCAATTGTGCAGGATTCTAAATCTCACTTTGTGAGAAAAACATACGCCTAGTGCAAGGGCTTTTTGCACCCATTATTATCAAATAGTGGAATCACCTCGTTGGTGGAAAGTGGAAGTAGGTCGATTAAGGCCGAACCACTATAAAATACTGTGTCCCTTACGATCGCGCAAATACTCGTACGAGAATCCAACGATCAAGTCGTAACGGTTACAGCGAAGCAGTTCTCATTCTGAAAAACGCTCTGCTATGATATAGTATGCTTCTGCTGACGCTGAGAAAGGGCGAAAAAGTGATAAACACTAATTCACCCCCCTCTTAGTGTACATAAACGATCCAATAATATATCCTCATGTAATACAAACCACGCACGTGTACATGGTTGGAGACTTTTTTGTTGTATAACAAGTACTATTATTAAGTCGCATATATTTATGTTTTAACATTTGAAGCCGTGAGAAGCCTCCGGTAACGAAATATTAAATCAAAATCAGTTAGTTTTGTCGACGTTGCATGATCATGCATTAAAAATAAAATAAATAGAAAAGAATAGTCTTCACACCCCAATTAGGGAAAGGCTAGTCAGAAACAAATATGATAAAAAAATTATCCCAACTCTTTTAATATTTTCTGATAATTTATTCTTATGATGCTTATAATCATAAGGGAAGTATTGTTCTGGGTTTTTAGGGGGATGTTAAATTTTTTATGTATGTAATTTTATTAATTGATTGATTAAGTTTAACTTGTGTCAAATCATTTTAATCACTTCATAATAATATATGATGGTCCCTTGCTTTTCGCATTTTTAATGAATTCTTGAGTTGAGAGACACAACAATTGGATACAACGTTAATCATCCAGTTGAGGCAGAGTACATCATTCAACTTCCAGTTCTCCTCCTTTTTCTTTTGTTGTGGTATTGTCGATACGGGCCTTCAAATGGCTCCAATTCGCTGCAGTCATAAAGCGTCAAGTGGCAGTCTCCCGCCATACGGGGCACGCTTATCAGAGAGTAGCTCGCTTATTAGGAAAGAAATTTAGTAAGTAGTACTTCTGGAAGATAAAGGAAAGCTTCTATTAAAAGTATTTTAACAACATTGGTAGCTCCTTCAGCCTTTTCAAAGTATTAGCACAGCATGGAAGGGGAATATTTTCTTTAAAGACATAAGTTAAAATGAAAACATGTACTAGTAACATCTCCAGGAAACACTTCAACAGTGCAGAGCCAGACCGTAGATTAAGGAAACTCAAGCAAAAATTGATTCATTAGGAGCTGCAGCAGAACCTTGGATGAGGTCACTCTGAGTACCCGACGCTCGAGTCGATATATCAAGAGGAAGGCATCAAATGAGCGGACTCGGATCACCTTATCGTACAAAACACGATCCTTTAATCTTATGAATGCTTAAAATCCTAGGGGAAGTACTGTTCTGGGTTTTTAGGGGGGTGTTTAATTTTTCATACATGTATTTTTATTAATTAATTGATTACGTTGAACTTGTGTCAAATCATTGTAATCATTTCATAATAATATATGTTGGTCCCCTTTATTGTCTTATTTTTAATGGGACATAATAATTGGATACAACGTTAATCATCCAGTTGAGGCAGAGTACGTCATTCAACTTCCAGTTCTCCTTCTCCGTTTGCGTGGTATTGTCGAAATGGGCCTACAAATGGCTCCAATTCACTGCAGCAATGAATCGTCAAGTGGCAGTGTCCCGCCATACGGGGAACGCTTTGCAGAGAGTCGCATGAATAAAACTCCACCCTCTTCAATCTTCTCAAGTTTGATAGGTCTGCGATTTCACCCATGAAATCATCACATTTCCAGACACTTAATTCCTCCAAGAGTTCCATCCTCTCAACCCCGGAAAAGTCGATGCATCCACAAAACCTCAGTTTTAAAGAGCAAAGCCTCCTCAACGATCCTAAATCTGATAACCTGATAGGATAACTCATATTTCCAATATTATCTCGTAAATCCAGCGAACTCCCGCTCTGCATTGACTGCCAACATCCCACGAGTGTCAATATACGCAAGGACAAAGGAAGCTCCGATGCGGATGAAATGTTACAAGAATACAGACGGAGATCTTCCAGCTTGGACATGGAACCCAAATTGGTAGAAAGAATACAACCGACATCCAACTTTAATTTCTGCAACCCATATAGCTTCTCTATCTCTTCTAAGTCCTCATCGAGACCAACTAACATCAGCGATCAGAGGCTGCCGAGTCCGGAAAGATTGCATCTTGCAAGGTTTGGCACCTCTGACTTTGGAGTTCTAACAGAAATGTGTAATCCGTCAATTTCCAACACCTCAAGGCTCTTTAGATTGCCGATCGAGGAGGGTAGCTTCCTTATCTTAGTCCCATTCCCACGGAGTATTCTCCGGTCCCCTAGCCCCACAATAGACTCTGGCAGCTCCGAAATTCCCTGCCAATGGATCAAAATGAGCTCTTGTAGAGCTTTTGCAGATCCAAGCTCTTCTGGTAACCTTGTCAAGCTGTTACAATCTCTCACAGTCAGGCGTTTAAGATACCCTAATACACCGATAGAACTGTGAATTTCTTTCAATTGCGTGCAGAAGCCGAGATCAATTATCTCCAACTTTGGGAAACGAGAGAGGTCGGGCAGTCTTGTAATATCCACATGCGAGATATCAAGTACTCTCAAATTACCCATTCTCTATTAAAAAAAAAAAGAGTATCATCCCATGATTAGTTAACGTTGATTTTCTGCTTCATGAGAGATTGAGACAAGAGAAAGGAAATTAATACCATGTCTTTCATTGAATCGTCCGTAATTCCATACCCCGAAATCTGGAGAATGACGAGGTTGTCCATTTGGAAGAAAGAGGGATTAGGTCTAAGATAAAAAATCACATCGCAAGGTAGCCACAATAGATTCGTCCGGAAATTCCTGAACTTCCCAGTCAATACTACTCCATCTGGTAGCAATAGATTCGTCTAGATATTCCTAATCCTCCTACTTAATTCTGCTCCATCTTCCAGGCTGAGAAATCTGAGATTGGACATGCCCTCGAATTCGTCCTCGCTCAAAAGTACATAACCACCTTTCAGGTCGATGGCTAAAACTTGATCGGTGCCCTGGTAACAAAACATAAAGGAAATGAGGAAACCAAATGAGAGAGATAGTGTTTAATCCAATAAAACAGGAAAACATTACTATTATTATTATCATCTCACCAGCTTCTGGCTTATGACATTAAGTGCCAATTCAGGATCCCACGGCCTGCTGCGCTTGCCGGGGCTCTCTGAACTAACAATCTTCCTTCCCATCTCTCCAATTAAGTCATGCATCCAATACTTATCTTTATCTTCAAAGTCATCGTCTTCGTCGACATTCAGTACCACTTTTATCAAAGATCTGTTCTGGAGGACATCCAATCCACTTCTAGGAAAAAAACCACAGGCTTCCCACATGTAACTCGCATACTTCCTTGGCATCTTTTTATGGTCAGAACATGCAATGTCCAGAAAAATCTGCTTCTCACTCTCGTCTAAGTTATCGTAGCTGATCCACAGCTTATTCAAGACATCTTTGTGAGGCACTCGCTCCAGCTTTTCCAATGTAAGTTCCCATTTATTCTTTCCCTTTCGGAATAAGTGCCCTCCGATCACCTCCAAAGCCAAGGGAAGATTTCCGGACATACGAGTAACCCGCTTCGATAAATTAACAAAGTCATTTGGAGGCCCCTCTCCACCAAATGCATGCCGACGGAAGAGTTGCAGAGCATGATCATCACTCATTCCCTCCACTTCATAAGCAGTATCACTAGGTACCATAAGGCCCTCGCAAACACTCTTATCCCTCGTCGTGACGATGATTATCGTTCCGGGTCCGAAGAAATCGAAATTTCCAACCAACTTTTTGAGCTGACTACTCTCGCTGACATCGTCAAAAATGATAAGGACCCTTCTGTTGCGGAGCCTTCTTCGGATCTCATTCATTCCATCGCTAGAGTCACCAATTTCTCCATCCCATTTGCCAAAGATATCCTTCAATAGCTTTTTTTGCAACCTTTCAACACCCCCCACACCAGTCGACAAGGATTCTCGCACATCGGCAAGGAAGCAGCATCCATCGAATCGGGAAGTGATTCTGTTGAAGATGACATTCGCCAACGTTGTCTTCCCTATACCGCCCATGCCGTGCACCATCACAACATGTCGTTCAACGTGAGAACTCAAATTCAACATGTCGATTACATTCTCCACGCGATCATCCATCCCTACGAGATGATCCGGCAAACTCCTATCTTTGATGTTCAGCTTGTTTAGAATATCCGCAGCCACTGCACTAACAAACTCGCCCATCCTGCCCAAAATCAAATGGAGATCAAGTTGTTCAAAAAACTGCCGACTAACAACATGGAAAAGCTCAAAGGAAACAACAGCTGTCGAAATATCCGAAATGACATGAATAATTATATAAGAAAGAGAACGATTAAAGATTATGAGTTATATACCCCATATCTCCGTTGTATTCCAGACCACCGATACCTCCAACCTTCTTCAGAGCTTCCTCCCACATTTTCACGTCCTCTTTCTTGTATTTTTCTTTGTGCTTCTCGAGGGCCTTCCGGTACCGTTTAGTTTTCAGCTTCACGTCGCTGGGGCTTACATCGTAGTTTATTCTTTTCTTTTCGGAATAAGTGCCCTCCGATCACCTCCAAAGCTAAGGGAAGATTTCCGGTCATACGAATAACCCGCTTCGATAAATCAACAAAGTCATTTGGAGGTCCCTCTGCACCAAATGCGTGCCGACTGAAGAGCTGCAGAGCATGATGATCGCTCATTCCCTCCACTTCATAAGCAGTATCACTAGGTCTCATAAGGCCCTCACAAATGCTTTTATCCCTCGTCGTGACGATAATTATCGTTCCCGGTCCGAAGAAATCAAAATTTCCAACCAACTTTTTCAGGTGACTACTCTCACTGGCATCGTCAAAAATGATAAGGACCCTTCTGTTGCGGAGCCTTCTTTGGATCTCATTCATTCCATCGCTAGAGTCACCAATTTCTCCATCCGATTTGCCGAAGATATCCCTCAATAGCTTCTTTTGCAACCTTTCAACACCCCTCACACCAGTCGACAAGGATTCTCGCACATCGGCAAGGAAGAAGCATCCATCGAATCGAGAAGAGATTCTGTTGAAGATGACATTCGCCAACGTTGTCTTCCCTATACCCCCCATGCCGTGCACCATCACAACATGTCGTTCAACGTGAGAACTTAAATTCAACATGTCGATTACATTCTCCACGGGATCATCCATCCCTACGAGATGACCCGGCAAACTCCTATCTTTGATGTTCAGCTTGTTTAGAATATCCGCAACGACAACACTAACAAACTCGCCCATCCTGCCCAAAATCAAATGGAGATCAAATTGTTCAAAAAAGTTCTGGAAAAGCTCAAAGGAAACAACAGCCATTGAAATATCCGAAATGACATAAATAATCATATAAGAAAGAGAACGATTAAAGATTATGAGTTATATACCCCATATCTCCTTTGTATTCCAGACCACCGATACCTCCAACCTTCTTCAGAGCTTCCTCCCACATTTTCACGTCCTCTTTCTTGTATTTTTCTTTGTGCTTCTCGAGGGCCTTCCGGTACCGTTTAGTTTTCAGCTTCACGTCGCTGGGGCTTACATCGTAGAAGATGGGCAAGATGACTTTCCTAGAGGCTGGGTCCCTGCAGCAGTCCACCATCATGGCGAGTTCTCGGAGGCACCACGGGCTCGATGCGTAGGCTTTGGAGAAGACAACAACGTAGATCCTAGAGTCCGGGACAGCTCGACGGAGCTCGTCCCCGATCTCTTCGCCCTTACGGACCTCCTTCGTGTCCCTGAACACGCGTATCCCCTTTTCCCTCATGGACACATAAAGGACGTCGGTGATGTTGTACCGGGTGTCAGGTCCCCTGAAGCTAACGAACACATCATAAGCTGATCCGTCCGGGGTGTTCACAGTGCAGCGGCTAGTCCCTGCTTCAGATGTCCCCGCCATCCAAGGCAGATCCCTAATTTCCAATCTTTAATAAAAAATGGAAGGGAGAAAGGAATAAGAGAGAGAGAGAGAGAGCTTGATGATGATGATGATGGATGGGTTTAGAAGGAGAGGGTTTGACAAAATGTTGTTTGGGTGAGGGGTGGGATGGGATTTAGATAGAGTGGGCGTTCAAGTGTAGAGGGAAAACTGGACTGGTCTTTTGAGGGAAAAGCACGCGAGAGGAGATGATGGTGACGATGAGAAGAGAAAGGGAAAGGGAGACATGATTGCCATTAGTTCATGATTGTGTTGGCATAAATTGAGGGGAGGGGGGGATACATCATGCTTTTCCTTTCCTTTACTTTCCTGGTAAGACCAGCAATTCTTTGGAATTCGTTATTCATCCCTAGTTTTCGGAAAATATTTAGCAAAATGAAATTATCGTTATTATCTCTATAAACCCCCTCCCTCGTACTTCACAAAATAATGTTATAAGAATTTTCGGAATCCGTTAAATAACATTTATAATTTAATGTTTCTGAATATTTTTGTTTGAAGAAGCACACAATTCACAGCTAATCCATGTGATCATAGCAAAGAATCGTTAATTAATATTTTTTGATTAGTTCTTTTCGTAATCTATTAAATATTAAAATTTTGGCTTAATTATCAAATATATCCTCAACTTAACTCAAATTATCTGATTTATCATATCGTTTAAAATGTATCTTCTTATAGCCTGTAGTTTTAATGCTATCCTCCATCACAATTATCCTTTAATTAAATCCTCACAGACAATAAGAAAATATTTTTTCTTAAGCGGATCTGATACCAATTCTATAGTAGGAATCGATACTTAGGAAGATTTTCTTAATTGTCTCTGTCGCCGGTGTTCTGTCAACCTCGAATACTCGTTTGAGTATTTTGAACTAGCCGTAAATCCTAAATTGGACTTACCTTCAAGGAAGAATTCCTCGAATTCACTCTGAGCCAGTGTCAGTTCTTCTAATTTCTTAGAATAACTATCCACAAGCTGTGACAACTGCGTTATTTGAGTTTATAAGGTTGTTAACCGATCTACTACGGTGTTTAGAAGTTCAGTAGTAGAATCCTTGCCAACTCCGTGATCCAAATGAAGCAGTTCTGGGTTTGGACAATCAGTCATAAGAATGACTTGTTCTCTTGCACCACCTCAATTAAGTTACCTTAATTAAGATCTTCTGTCAAAACAGAAAGGATTACATAAACAACTAACTTAATTCAGAAAGATGTTTATCATACCTTACTTGGTTGAGTAGTTCCGAGGGTTCACCAAGCTTCCGCAACTTTGGAGATCAAGAGTCTTCTTCCCTGAATTGAGAAGACTGTGGAGAGGCTCTTCTGTGTCATTCAAATGCCCTTACTCAGAGGGTCTTATGTAGACACTCCTCATCCCAAACCAAGGCTTAGTCACAATGACTAAGTTCGGAGTTAGGTCCGGAAACACTGTTACAATTAGTAAATTTGTTAGTAAAACATGTCAAAATTAGTAAACGTTTACGAAAAACGTAACACTTTACTAACAAGTTTACTACTTTTTAGACAGTTTTACTAAAACTCACACCAAAAGTAGTAAATAATTACTAATTATTGACAGAAATCGTACAGTAAAAAGTAGTAAAATTTACAACTCTTTTTACTAAATTTGCGTTGGCATTACTAAGAAAGAGAAAAGTAGTAAAATCAACGCAAAAGTAGTAAAAAAAAGTAGTATTTATTGCTTTTTTTACTATATTTTCGATGACGTTACTAAACTTGTGCTTTTCTTACTAAAGTCAACGTAAAATTAGTAAAAAGAGTAGTAAATTTTACTACTTTTTTACTACTTCTGCGTTGACTTTACTAAAAAAGAGGTTTTAGTAAAGTCAGCGTAAAAGTAGTAAACTTGCACTGCTATGAACAATACAAAAGTAGTAAAATTTACACCTTTTTTTACTAACTTTGCGTTGATTTTACAAAAATAAGACCAGTTTTTCGTAAATTTTACTAATTTTTTTACTAAATTGTCATTGACTTTAGTAGTAACGGTCAACTTTTAGTAAAATTTACTAAAAATTTTAGTAGTAATTAATAAACTACATAACCGTTACGTGCACGTACTGTTAGCCGCTTCCGAAGAAGTTTCGTTTGGGAAAACATGAAACTAACGACGAAGTTTCGTCTGCCAAACCGACGACGACTTCATAAAAAAAAAAGGCTAAAAAAGTCGTCTTTGGTCTTACCTCAACGTTATGTCTATCTTCGTCCTCCCCACCACAATCACGGGCGAGTGATCTTCGGCCCAAAATAATGTCATATTTCAAGGAACAGGTAAGAACTTTAGAATTCGTTAAATAACATATTAATTTTTCTGAATATGTAATTTTTTAATTGAATTTAATGTTAATATATTATTTAATAAATTTTGAAAGTTGCCGTCATATTTTGGACACGAGACGATCACCTCCTGCTCACAAGACAGTAATGGGCTTAGCCTCCTCAGATTTCATAGATACACAAGGTAAAAAAGCCAGAAGAGTTCCGAGATGAGATTTAGGATTCGTGCCTAGCTAAGTTTCTGGAGGTCCCAAGCATCCACGCCGCTACCCTTCAGCTAGATCCTCCTCGATAGCTTCCTTCACCACCATTACAGCAATTTGCATCGTGATATCCCTTATTATGCTGCATCACCAGAAACAATAACTACGAACAACCCTGAAGACAAAACAGAAGACATGATTCCGGGAAAGGGATTGAGGTATCACCTGGAGATTGATGGATATATGACTCCTCTTTGAACCTCCTCCTCTGTCATGTATGCAGCCAAAAAACTGCGTTTTCGGCACCCCCGGGGATATTATTATAATGAGTAATATCCTGAATTCCAGAATTACTTCACTCTCTGCGTGATGCATATCAGAATCATTTACACAGTGTTTTTTCAATTTCATTATCGTTGGTTATTGTGCACATCTTTCTTAGAAAAGATAATGAACTTCTCCAATTTGCTGTAGATTAGATTACAAGGAGGAGTTAGATATGTGGGGGATCAGTATTGTTCCGTTCTTCGTCGGGTTTGACATTGCAAAAATGGCTGGTCTGGTAGAAGTAGAAGCCTTCATTGCTTCTAACACCTGACATAGACAACATTAGCATCCCAACTAGCAGGTGGTGTGGTACGTAGTGGTCTGAGAACTTTCATTACATGTTCTACTCTTGGTCGTCAAGGAAGTGAATTTTGGGCAACTTCTAAAAGGACTTGCTCTGGGGGATTATTCTTCAACAAACCAATTTTCATCACCAGCAACATATTTTGTCAGGATTACCATGATAAAATAATTGGGAATTGTCAGCGATTAAGGTTTTCAGGTTTTGATTTATTTTCTAATATGCTAGTTTGAATAAGATTTGATTTAGTCAATCTGATAGTTTGAACGATTCTAGGAGAACTATTATTTTCAGTTTAGATTCTCTTTTAGTTTTTGGTTTTGTTTTGTGATTTTAAGAACTTCTTGTAAAAACGTGAGTTTGTTCTGTTTTTTGCCGATCAATAATTTTCTACAATTTTTATCCTCGAATCAAGTTTAACATGGTATCAGAGCTCGCAATCTTGAGGACTGTGAATGAGTACACGCTTGAAAAATTCCCTTTCCTTTCATACCCAAATCATCTGTTTGATTTTGTCATCATGTCTTCCGTCGATGGTTTTTCTGTGCAACCTCCACGGTCGTTTGATGGTGAAAACTATCAAATTTGGGTGGTCAAATTTGGGTGGTCAGGATCTCTGAAGCACTATTGAGCAGGACATTGAAGCTCGAGCACAGTGAGGAGTCCACCTAGCCGTTCCAGGCCTTTGCATGTTATTCATGACAGGCTTCGGATTTTGAAAACGTGTCAAAGTCGCCACTAACTTATTTTAAGTTCAAGTTAGAAAAACTACAGAGATTCGTTAAGGTTCTGGAATTAAGGATTACTAAATCGCATGCATGGCAAAGAAAATGGATGCCTCTATCGTGTGTTTTTTATGTCCGATTTTATTTGAGCTCGTTTTTAGAAAAAGAAATTGTTTGAAAACTTTTTTTAAAAAATAATAATCACGAGCTCAATATGCTAAAAATGTCTGTGTGAATCATTTTTTTAGAAAATATTTCTTAAAAGTTAATTTTTCGGGCAAAAATGCAAATAATCATATATTTATAAACGCCCTTAACAATTTTTAAATCAAAAATAAATTCAAGGGAGAACCGGGTATTTGTACAATTTCTCGTTGTTTATAGAACGCTCCCGTTAGCATTTATACCTCACGTCGTCGTTTTTAGAATAGGTTAACGGCGAACCTGGCGAGCCGCTGATGCCGTAACGTTGGTAAGTGCGAAGCCGTCTTCAGAGGGTCTTGATCTTCGAGAGTCCAAAATAAACCATCAAATACTTCGTTATCTTGAATGCATTAAATGGGGTGCGTGCCTTGGTTGTCTGCAGGGCACGCCCCCGAGATGCCTGCGTAAAATCGAATAAATGAAGTAAACAGTTCAAAAATGGTTTTGAAACGGGATTAATTATTGTACGAGTTATTTTGACGAAAAGATAACTAACTCATGTGAACTCTCAATAGATAACGATTAAGGTTGTCGTATGTTGTAAAGCAATTGAAAAGAAATAAGTTCAAGGGGTTAAAAAACATATTTTTTTGAAGATGAATAAAACTTTGAAAGTCTAGCAATACCATGAACACTTACTAACGTCATGGAGTAAGACTAATGTATATAAAAAAATGAATTCTTTTTAAGAAAAAAAACATCTTCTCAGGCCAAACAAACAAAAACTTAAAAAATAATTACCTTTGGGGATTTCAAGACCAGGGGCGAGACTTTCACCGAGAGCTTGGAGTCAAAGACGGTCTTCGAGTACAGGGGGAGCCAGGCGATTGACATGGCGTACTAGGGTTTGAAGCTTCGATTCTGAGATGTTTTATCCGTTGCATTGGTTCTTGATGTTGAAGTATTTGTGTCCTTATTTGGCATGTTAAGGCCAAGTACCTTAGTGTAAGGATGTTGGTGTGAGTTGTGTTGTCAATTTTCAACTGTAATGGAACAAGCATGATGTGGACGTTTGTGAATTTTGAGCGTTTTTGGCTTTGAATTCATAGTCCTATTAAGAAACATTATCTTTATCGATTGGAAAGTCTATCTACTTATATAACTTAGTTTGGCTAAGTTAGTGGAGAGTTACTTTAAAAAATTAGAAGGACTCACTCTAGTTCATAGTAGGATTTACACTTGTTCCAAATACTCTAGTGAGGACTTGAGATTGGCGGAAACTGACCTAACAAAAATTAGAATAATCTTCTGAAGTTCGTATAGTGCGTTCAAATTAATACCAGAGCTGCGTAGAAATAAACCTTCTCTTTTTTACGAGGATCTAATCGCAAACAGATAAAAAAAATTGCATAAAGCAAAAAACTAAAATAAAATAAAATATCACATATTATTCATAACGAGGCGTTTGAGAAAAATATGGTCCTCAAACGAATTTTCGAGGGATAAGTAAGAAATGATTTCACTTACTGTAAAAATATCTTTCCAAAAATATTGTATTTAAATACTATATTATCTTTGAAACATTACACTAAATGCTATCATTACGACATCAAACACACGAATTACCATGCCTAAGGATTCGATGTCTTAATCTTCTCCGCACAAAACATGACTCAGTTATGTGATAATATTAAATATTAAAAGACAAAACCCAACATAGAAACGTAAAATAAAAACCTGAAAAATGTGAACCAAGGTTTTAACTGTTTGGAGGAGATGTGTGAAATAATTGGATATGAAGGACTAGGCGTGAGCGTAAGTTTTGTATCGTCGACAACCTTCTACGGGGTAACTAAAACTTTCTGTAGCACTGATGTACTTACAAGGGTTAAATATTTAATTTTTTGCACTGAAATTCTCTTTCTTGATTCTTTTTTTACTATCTTACGCTTACACACTCCTACATAAAAAGGAGTATGAAGCTAAATGAAAGTAGAAATTGCTACTTAAATGACATAGATTTAATAATCTATTTAATCCTCCTAAAAAAACTCCATTTATTGGGTGCTTTTAATGCTCCACTACCATGATGGTCTCAAATCACAAAATACTTTCATCATTAAGACGTTTATTAAAATAATAGAAACAATTTTAATGACATTTTTCAAGAGCCAAATTTCTCGTTGCTTTCTTATCGCGTCCTGAAACCAACGTCCCGAAACCACCATCACCTTTACTACATCCGACTGCCTATCCATCAAGGGAGGTTCCACTAGAAGAATATGTCGTAGTAGCCGTTCGACCGTCGCCGACCGTCGTGAAGCACCTCGTAGTCGTTATTAAGTCCTTTTTATAGTTTTTCCGTTCACGTCATGTCTGTAAGTATTGTTGACCTGTAATTTAGTACAGTTTGATTCAATTCCACTATTGTATTTAACTTTTAATTTGCATTCATTTACTTTATGGCGACCACACAAATAACTGTAAAATTAGACACATGTTGCGGAGAACACAATTCCGCGCTAACAGCTATGCTATCCCTATTTTCGAGCACGGCTTTCGGACACGAAAAATGAGAAGTACATGGAAATCGAAAACATAAAGGAGGATGCCTAGGTTGGATAAGAGAACAAAGTAGACCCATTTGAAGGCCATCCTACAGTCGGAACTTTTTGTAGGGCAAAGGGGATCATCCTTGCTCACTAGGGTTGATCTCATCCGCGTCGAGCTTAAGGAGATTCAACTTGCTCTTCCCATCGAGTTTGTCACGGAAGACATGTCGAAGATAATCGACGTGGCTCATAGTAACGGGAGCGGCTCTTTTTTGCACGATCCGGTAGAGGTCCAACAATCCCATCCAGTTTTACGTTATGGACGGCAGCTACAGAGAGTGTTTCCTTTTCTGAATTGACCACTGCCCAGTGCTCTATACTTCTGTACTCTCCATTGGTCATTATCTGCATCCAATATATAATATGTTAGAGTCGGGTACCGAAAAAATCTTTGATGTCTTGTATTAATGCAAAATCAGACCTCAATCATATCTCCGATGTTCACGATCAATGCTCCTGGGACAGGTTTTATGGGTAACCATTTCCCCTCTTTCATCATTTGGAGACCGTCGACATCACCTGTTTGTAATACTATCGTTATCCCGCCGGCATCAGAATGGGAGGCCAGGCCGGTAACCCTGTCTGCCTCTGGACAGGGAGGATAATAATTCATCTTTATTACCTTGTGTTCCTCCTTCAAACTGGTTCACAAACATGTCGGGATCGACTCCTAAGTTCTTGGTCATAACACTGAGGGAGAGTTTGACTCTCATGAGCTCAGACGAATACTTCTCTAACGTGGCCCTGAACCGGGAAACATGTACTGAACATGAGATCAACCTCTTCATAATTAATCTAATTAGGAAAATTGTCCAACTTCATTTTGCGTTTCAGTAATGTTACCTGAAAGATGCGGGGCGCTTTGGCCAGAACTTGAAGTTCCGCATCGAAGGAGGCTGCACTAAGAGGGTGAGCACATCTGACCAGTCCAGTTTCTGCTCCTCTGATACAACAAAAACATGGCCATACCCATCCAAACCATTTAGTGACTTCTCATAGGCCATCTTCCCGGGCAAGGGCAGTTTGAAGAACTCCTGCATGTCGGTCTTCATATCGTGAAGGACGTCCTCCAGGATACCATGATTTATCAGCTGCGTAAGTCATCCCAGGAGGCAATCTACCATCAGCTGGTCATCACAATATCATAACTTTAAATAATGTTACTAGCTGCTGAATTTTACCTGAAAGAAACCCCAATCTCTGCATGCAGAGTGTAGCCTCTCCATCTCTGTTTCCTTCCATAGGCTGCCGTCACCGAGCTTGGACATGTCGATGACAGGGATCTCCGGACCAACAGTGGATAACTGGCCTAGTTCGTCAGAGTGGCGTAGGTAGCGTGGGGGGATGTCGGTCAGGCACTCAGCAGCTAGAGCTTGTACATTCGGTACAGGAAGAGATCTGCTCAACTGGAGCTGGGTTTCCGACCCCATCTCCATTTTCGTTGAATGAAACTACCCTTTAGCTTTCAAATCTATATATAGTTTGGAAATGGGATGAAGTGAAAGCCGTTCATATTATAATGTTTTATTAAATTAACGAAAAAGATCATGACCATTCTGACCGTGCCGGCTTCCTCTTCTGCTTTTGTCATTAACATTACCCAATCGCACACCTCCGGCGCTCCACTTATCCAATTCTACGTGCTCCACTTCTCCAACAAAAGCATGGCCATACCCTTCCGCCCTATTTGTTCCCTGAAGGTGAACTTTTTTTTGTAGCAGCCTTCCAAATCCCCAGTTGTGGTACCAGAAAGAGATCCCTGTTTCGTCTCCTATTCGCGGTGTCGTTAACTGTGGCATCAGGTGCCTTAACCTGAATATGCACCTCCACCACCCAATTTGTTCTGCTGGGCATACACAGTAGCCAGAAGCTTCTACACTCTTAATCGGGCTTATCTTTACTCGCACCGGGGCTAGCCCACCTTCCTATGTAGCTAAGCAAATCTTTGACTAGATAGACTTTCGATCTGCCCCTCTTCATTGCCTTTTGACCACAAGAAACTTCCCATAATTCAATCAATTTTTGCACTAGCAATTATTGGTAATGGCATGAACTAGTCCGGTAGGGACCCGTACCGCTTGGATGAGTTGCACTCTGACCACAGAGGATAGTCTCCGCACCGCCCAGCTATTAATACAGCTGGTCATGGCATTCACCAGGTGTCTACTATCCGCAGGAAACAGCCTCATGGAAGATAAGTAAATTCCAAGGTATTCGAATGGGTGTCCCTATCTTAGAACCTGTTTCCCTTAATATGGCCTCTTCTCCTCCCGTTCCACCATTCGGAATAAGATTTTGCTCTTTGCTTTGTTTAGCTGGAGGCCAGACGATCTGACCTTAGTAAATGCCATGAGTTATAAGACGTCGTGTACAAAGCTCGGCTGCCTAGTGTGTTTATGGACTAGCACCTCCAGTGGAGCTTATAGTCTGGGGCTGATGTTTCTTTTCATAATAGTCCAGAAAAGACCTCCATACACATGACAATGAGGCATGGAGAGAGGGGATAACCTTGTCTGAGATCTCTTCCATTAGAGAAGAGGCCATGCAACTCTCAATTTAGGTTCACTAAGATAGTTGGCGTTGTTATGTATTCCATAATCAAACTTATCATGGTGGATGCGAAATTGAGACATATCGGCAGCTGTTTATGAGTGTAACGACCTGCATTTTTCGTTAATTTACTCAGAAGACCGGTATAATTGACTAGTCAAAACAGTGGAAGACGACAATTCCTTGACTTTTTAACGTGGCGTGCTCCTTCTGATTCCTTCCGTACTTCTACGCCACGTGCCCATTTTCCGTCAATTCTCTGCAAGTCTAAAAATAATTTCACCTAATGGGGTCAGCAATAAACGTCGAGTACGTCCCAACCATACACATACGAAAACCGTGCGACTCCTAACCCACCCTAAAGTGCAACTTTAAAACAGTGTAATGCATCACACGATCCAGAACAACAGTGATTACCCAATTACAAATAGATCAGATAACACAACAGAAGTATAACAATTATAAATAATAACACGCATAGAAATAAACAGTTTCACAAACAGAAAGGCCGCATTAACAATGTGACTCCCTCATTTCACCACCACTCCATATATCAACACTTCGTACGGTGCCAGGACCACCGCAGTGCGTCCCCACCCACTCCTCCGGGAGCGCCCGGGGCGCCACCTCCCCGTTCTCTTCCAACATCACAGTCGTGTAACACATCTCAACAACAATCCAGTTACCATCTCTTAACAAAGGCGGAACCAATCCAGTATCTCAAGCCGCAGAAGATCGAAGTCTTAATATCGGGATGGCAGTCAGCCGAAACGTCCGTTACTCAATTTCCTCATAATCACTCGAGGTACCAAAGCAATTCCCCTGTAAAACCCCAAGTCTTTCTTTTTCCTGTTAGTCTACTCGAGGTACGGAGCAATTCTCCTGTAAGACCCCAAGGTTTTCTCTCATTTGTTTACTCGGGGTACATGGGCAATTCTTCGGTAAGACCCCAAGGCATTTTCCATTCTTATCACAACCACGCGTTCACAAACAGTCTCAACGAATCCGAGGCCAATCAGTCCATTAACCAACAACCGCGAAAGCCCTCCAACAACCAGAGAAATTCCAAACCGCGAGCCAGTCGCACCATTCCAGAAACAAACGAGCCAAACGCATGACCACAGGACGCGAGGATTCGGCTACACAGCGCACCACGCCAACAAATCAAGCACCCATCAGGCCTCACAACACTAGAACGACCGCGCCAATCGCGCGATAAGTAGAACATGCGGATCCGGCTAAGGACACACCAAACCAACAGTCAAGCGCTCATCAGGCCTCGCAATACCAGTGGGATCAACCTCCACTCATGCGAAAACAAGTCGGAAGATGCTCATCATAACCATCACTATCAACTCAAGTTCGCGTCATCAACTCAATGCACGAGCGGAATGGTTAGTCAAACCATCACGGAAGGTCAGGGAAAACATCCAACATAACTATATGGGTCATTTTAACCGTAGAGAGAGAGAATAGGTAATGAGTCTACAGGAAGAGCACAGGTAGCCGATGGCTGAATATCCTGATCAACCAACCACGAATTACAGTACAGCTAAACACGATAACCCAAATTCGTAAGTGCCAGTAAACCAAATAATAACTTCAACATATAAGAAATATTGTTCAACTTTCATCCAGGACCGTAACAATGATACAATAAGGCCTTAACCAAGTCGATAGCATCATTTCCCAGGGCTCAATCTCACATTTTTAAGTCACAGTCCCCCTTCCTAATAAATCTAAATCAAACTCATGACAGATTTCAATTTCACCAACCGTCGCCCAGCCTCCAGTCAGATTACCATCCGATGCAACTTCTCTAGATCACAACACGCCAAGCGAACGCAGTGCGCGCGCTACAGTCAATCTTCTCGCAAACAAGACACAAAATTTAAGGATACACAAACCTTCAGCCCACAGTGGCGTGAAACAAAAAGGAAGGATCTTTAAGCAAACCCAGTTAACCAAAACTCTCGACAAGGTCAAAGAAAAGTGATTACGGGTTAGGGTCAACGAATGGGCAGATGACGAATAGGGTCTCTGCCGTGGACTAGGGGTTGGGGGAATGGGTAATATACGTGGAAAAGAAGTCAGCGAATTTCGCAAGGATTAACTAACAGGAGGAAACACGGGGTCAAACACCAACCAGATTACAGACCGCGCCATCATTAAGGACACCACTGCCTAACTACCCGACCATCCCCTGGGCACGCTCGTAGCCCCAAACCACAGCAAAACTCGCATAAAATCGACACGGACGAAGAAACAGAAGACAGGGGAAGGGGGGGGGGGGGGGAAACGTACCTCCGTCATCACACCCACATAACTAGCCGTTGTCCTTGAGTCTATACACCCAACGGCCGGACGATCGGCGAGCTCCACCTCGCCCCCGAGCCCCCTTCACTCTCTACGATCCCCGAAATCGATGCCTCTCGCTTTTGCTGAGGGTCGAAGATTTTCTCCTCCTTTAACCCTGGAAGGGGAGGACACCTCTCGCCCTGCCCTCTTTATTATCTTTTATTTTTTTTAATCTTGTCTTGTTTTTTAATTTATGTTATTGGATCCTCGAATTTAAAGCTTCATAGCAGTTAGGTCCTTTTATTAGCTTTCCTTCCAAAACATTAACGTAGTGAGCAATCAAGAATCGCTACCTAAACCCGATTGCGTTTGAGTCAGGGCATCCCCTTTCTTGCATGATATAATCACACGCAATCGAACCTAAGCATCGATATTGTTTCGCTCAAAACGTCGATAACTATGAGAATACTCGACTCTCGTATTCACGTCGGACTTTGACCAAGTCCAACTATTTGACTCGCGTGTTAATTATTAGAAGTTACGCACCATCATCATATATTATGTATATAAAATTTTACGGGTCTTTACAATGAGAACCTCGACAACAAAATGCAGATTATCTGGGCTGATGTATTACAATGATGAAGTTGTATGAAGAGCAATCAAAGTTAAGTTCTTCAAGCATGTGATGGAGTATATATTATCTTCCTAAATGGAGGATTATTATATGCTCAGAACGAAACGACCCCCGTGATGATCTTGCTTTCTTATTTTGCTGCACCGATATAATTGCTAAAGAACAAGGATGAAAAAGAGTTTTTGATCTTCTATATAGCTTTTGGAGGAGAAGAAACATCGAACTTCGTTTTTTGGCTAATAAATTTGAATTTTGGAATGATATCACTGATTACCTAGAAAAAAACTTAGGGATAACTATTCGAAGAAAAAAGAGTGAGAGCCCAAAAGCATCAACCCCCAATCAGGCTTGGGACTCGCGGAAGATATTGGAAAAATGTCAACCATGACATCGACGCCAATAATGAACGAATCTCTCAAGATATGGAGTTATGCGGATGGGAGAATAAAGCTTAATAAATTATGATCATTAGCCTTTGTCGATTGTTAAGACGGCTAACTTTTATCTGAGCCACTAGAGATTGTCTATTTTCAATAAATTAGATTCCTTTTCTTTTGAGCTTGTAAACGATGCACAAACATTACCTTTTGTGCAATATTTTAGACATCTCTTCTACATCCGGGGAGGCAAACTGAATAGAGAAAATTTTCTCTAACATCTCTCTCAAGTTAAGTTTTCTATGATTGACTTCAAAAGATTTAATCTTATGATAACAACTAACTTGAGGTGAGGTTTTTATTTAAAACTAACTGTAGGGTAGACTTTTTGGTTTACACCTTGGTTCGGAGGAGGTGAGTTGCCCATATAATTCCCTCAAGGAAAGGGCATTCGTTGTGACACAGAAAGAACATCACCCTTACATGTCTCTCATCCCTAAAGGAAGTGTGTAACTCTTGAAAAAGCTCTAACGTGTAATTTTGTTGAATCCAAAAGATACGCAATTAAGGTATGATAAATAAATTTTACTTTCGAAGTCCGACTTGTTTATACTTTAACTTAAGTAGACTTTAGTTAGGGAAACTTACTTAAGGTGGTAGATAAGCACGAGTGTAATGACTGATTGTTCGAGTCTAGAATTGCTCCATTTGAATTATCTATTATAGTGTTCTTAAACATTATGTTTATTGCTTGGAAAGTCTATCTACTTATATAATTCAGTTCTCTAAGCTAGTCGAGAGTTACTCTAAGAACTCATTATGGTCATAGTAGAATTTACAGCTAGTTCCAGATACTCCAGCGAGTACTTGTGGTTGGCGGAAAACCAGTGTAAGAAAAACAATTAGAATAATATTCTAATATTAGAACCGGTTAGAAAAAAAATTGTCTTTTCTACGAGGATCTAATCGCAAAGAGACAAAAAAAATTGTATAAAGATAAAATGTAAGAATTTTTTATTTTGGATAAAATTGAAACAGAACAACACTAAAGAGGCCGTGGTATTGCGTATCAATAAAAAATGAATAAAATATAACATATTATCACAATAAGCGTTTGGCAAAACTATGATCCGAATTTTCGAGGGATAAATAAGGAAAGATTTCACTTATTGCCAAAAAAAAACAAATCTTTCCAAAAATATTATATTTAAATACTATATTATCTTTTAGACAACACCTGATATCATTACGACATCAAACACACGAATTACCATGCCTAAGGATTCGATGTCTTAATCTTCTCCGTACAAAACATGACTCAATTATGTGATAATATTAAATAGGCTTAATTATCAAATATGTCCTCAACTTTACTCGTTTTTTCCGATCTAGCCCGAAGTTTAAACCGTATCTCTAGGGGGCCTGTACTTGCGACTTGTTTCAATTTTATCCTTCTTTTTTTCAGTCCCTCAATTAATTTTTCTCAAATAATGAAAAACTTAATCTTTCTTAAGCGGCTCTGATACCAATAATCCCTACAGGAATCGAACTTAAGAAGTGAAGAAGTTTTTCACAATTGTCTCTGTCGTCGGCGTTCAGCCAACCTCAAATACTCGTTTGAGTATTTTGAACTTGCCGCAAATCCTAAGTTGGATTTACCTTCAAGGAAATATTCCTCGAATTCACTCTGTGCTAGAGTCAGTTCTTCTAATTTCTTAGAATAACTCTCTATCTGCTGTGATATTTGTGATATCTGTGCTGATAGATTTTCCAGACGATCTACTATGGTATTGAGAAGACCAGTAGTAGAATCCTTGCCAACCCCGTGATCCAAATGTAGAAGATCTGGGTTAGGACAATCAGTCATAAGAATGACTCGTGCTTTTGCACCACTTTAATTAAGTTTCCTTAATCAAGATCTTCTTTCAGGAATGAAAGAACAGCTCTAAAGATGTTTACCATACCTTAATCGAATTGCTCAGAGGTCCACCAAGCTTCCGCACCAAGAGAACTCGAGAAACGAATTTTCAGGAGTCTTCTTCTCAGGAATTTAGAGAAGGCGTTGGAGAGGCTCTTCTGTGCCGTCTTAATGCCCATTCCATGAGGGACTTATATAGGCACTCCTCATCCAAGGTTTCAGCCGAGTGGCTTAGCCTTACAAGGTTTAGTCTTAGTGACTTATCCTTCAAGGTGTCGATCCGCAGATCTAACCTTTAGTTAGACTTAATCTGTTCTGATTAATTCTAACTTTCTTGGTTTCTTAAGGTATCTTTCGAAGAAAAATCAGAAAAACTTTAATCAAATTTTTCATTTTAGATTTTCTTCTGGAGGACAATCAAAGAATTCTTTGCTCAAAGTTTTGAGAGAGAAAATTCTCTATTCAGATTGCCTCCCCAAATGAGGTAGAGGGCTTGTGAATATATACACAAAGGAGCTGGTGCCTATGCACTATTTGCCAGCTCAAAAGTAAAAGGAATCTAAACTGTTTACAAAAGTTAGTAGGGTCCTAAAGACCGACAAAAATGTCCTAGTCTAACTTTGGTCAGTTGTCTCCCGTCGGCATAGGCGCGCTGTCCTGGGAGATTCCTTCCATGCTGTTGGCGTTTGGTGGTTCGCCAACTCCTTCTTTTTGTGAGAGGCCAGGCGGGTCTTGAACCGCTTCAAGAACTTGTCTTGATATTGATAGGGCCTTCTCATCATGTTGAATTTGCTGATTTAATGTTTTATCTGTAAAATCAGCAATCATTCTCCAAACCTCGAAGGTGTCGGTTCGGAGGTGCAACTCAGAGTTCTCTCGCCTCCAGAAACTATCTAGAAGGTCAAGCATTCTCTGCCATCCTCGTTCTCCTGCTTCTTCATCTATGAGACTTAGATCTGAACGAAGAATCGTGACGGTTATTATGCCGTCACAGAGCACGTAGTAATCTTCCTTGCGGGCTAACACATGCTCCAACACATCCTTAAGGAACTCAACCTTTATGGCCTTTCGGACTGTTTTGTCCTTGTAATATTTTCGCCATAATCCCCTCTGGTCGAGGTTTTGTCGTTGAGGTTCTACCAGACGCCTACTCTCACAAGGGTGGATGTTCCATACTTGCAAATTCTGCAGTATCACCTTTCCGTATAACGGATGGTCTTCTTCCTCCCTTATTGTGCTAGTAATCAATGCCGTGGCGTACTTTGGTCCATAGCCTAGGCATCCGAGTACGTACCTTACCAAACTAGGCAGGGGTTCCATGCATTCTGGTTCTGATCTATCGATCTCCAGTATGTCTACAAACCCAGCATATATGTAAGGTGCTGCTACTCCCACCATTTCTGAATGAATTCTCAGAGACGGCCACTTCCCCGATATCCAGTGTAGATATGGTTGAAGTACAGTGTTCTCCTCAAGAGAAGATTCACTCATGTCTACTGTCACCCTTGGGACTTCATAATTTTTGACTTCCCCTGGTATGATTGACATAGTGGTGGAGAAAATCTGCTGTCTTTCTTTCTCGACATTAGACATCTCCTTTTCACCTGAAGCCATAATTGATAGCTTAAACTCCAGGTCTTTGATATACTCTACAGTCTTCTTCGCGAAATACTCTACTTGGCGCTTATCATCATGTTTGATGCCGCCTAAGAGTCCCCCGCAGACTACAGACGCATCCCAACTCAGGGATCCATCCTCGAATGAGTCTTCATCAAAAAACCAGGATCCTTCTAGATCCTCTTGGGCATTTCCAACATGGCCTTTGCCACCGTGACTTGTATCACCGTGAATTTTTTCACCAGACTCTTTTTCTGAGCCTTCTGCAGGAATTGCTTCCTCAGGTTTCTCTTTCTTAAGATCACCTTCCAATGCTGCGTAAGCACTTCCAAAGTCGAAGTATTGCTCACACTCCATTGCAGCCGCTTCTTCAGGCTCTACCCTTGGTTCAGGGTTTACCTCTTGGACTGGCTCGCCAATCATGGCTTTGAACTTAGCCTCCTCCTCGGCATACTGTGTTTCCATTTTTTCTTTCTGTTCCTCCTTGCTTTGTAACAAAGCCTTATAGGATTTTACAGCCTGATTGATGGAAATCTTCTGCTCTTTGGCTAAGTGGTTTCGGCAGTAATCAAACTGCTCCATGGTCAACGGAGACCACCAAGGTTCTTCAACCTTACCGTCCTTCTTAGGACCTTCCTTTACAGAATCATCCCTCTTGGGACCAGAAAACCCAAGCCTCTTGGCTTTCCTCTTCTTTCTGGCTTTCTCCTGCGACTCAGCTTTCGCCTTGTCTCCTAGATCTGCCATTTTCGCATTTCCTTTGGAGCTTTCCTCCTTCGGATCTGCCATTTCTTCCTGAGAAATTCTCGCTTTTTCCTTGGGATTGGTTATTACCTTTCCCTTAGATCCAGCCATCCCCTTCTGGGATTCTTTCGCCTTTCCCTTAGATTTGGCCTCAGCCTCTTTGGGATTAGCCATCTCCTTCTGGAGATCTGTTTTCGCCTTACTCTTGGAGTCAGCTTTTGCTTTCTCCTTAAGTTCAGCCTTCCCCTTCTGGGAATCCGCAATTTTTAGCTTCTTGGGACATTCGTATGAACGATGTCCTAGTTGCTTACATTGCCAGCAGAGAACTGCTTCCTTCGTTCCTGCAACGGAACCAGCATCACTATGCTCACTTTCTCCTTTGAGTTTTGGACATACCTTTCGGGAGTGTCCCTCCTTCTTGCATCCCCAGCATATCTTTCTCTTTGCAGCAGGATCCATTTGCAGAGAGTTTAGAAAGAGAGGTGTTTGCAAGTTCTCTAGAGAGAGAGTCGGCTATTAAGTTGTGGTCGGACCGAATGTATTCGACCTCATATTTATAATAGCTCAATTGTTCCTGCAACCTTAAGAGTCTAGTTTGCCTAGCCTCCTTAAGGTTCAGACTCATAAACCTTTTAACATAGGTCGAGTCAGATCGCACTAAAAATGCTTTCGGTGCCAAAAAGATGTAAAAAGCCTTTATTCCGTATTTTAAGGCTAATACCTCCTTTTCATGTATCGGATACCGTAACTCGTACCCCTTGAAGCTTCCCGACCAGTATTTGCATACCGGTTCTGGTTTGCGTCCTTTAATTTTAAGGACTGCTCCCCAATGTTCTTCAGAAGCATCAACTTCCAAGACTAGCTCATCTTTGTCGGATGGTAAAGCTAATTGTGGCAAATTTTTCACCTTAGCCTTTATCCTTCTAATCGATTGAGTGTCTTCATCTTCCCATTTCCAAGGATTTGTAGAAGAAGTTTTCTTCGAAATCCTACTCAAATCTCTGGAAAGATCTTTCACAAACTTTCTTGCATAGTTAGCACATCCACAAAATCTCTGGACTTGCTTCCTATCCTCAAGTCTGTCAGGAAAATTAACTATTTTCTCAGCAATATGATTTTGCAGTTTAATCTTACCCTGCTCAATCTCCATGCCTAAAAAGTTAACTGACTCCTTAAACCATTCTATCTTTCTTTCAGATAGAATCATACCTTCCCTTCGGAAGATATCAGTCACCTTATCTAGGTGCCTCATGTGGTCGTCCTCAGTCTGACTGTAGACTAACACATCGTCAATATAGACCGCACAAAATTTTTGGATTTGCTTGAAAGCATTATCCATCTTGCGCTGAAATACGCCTGGAGCATTCTTTAGGCCGAACAGCATAACCAACCATTCAAACATTCCTTGCGGAGCATTGAAGGCAGTTAGAGGAACCGATTCTTCCTCCATCTTGACTTGCCAGTATCCACTTTTCAAGTCAAATTTAGAGAAGAACTTTGGTTGGCTCAGACTTACCCTATCAATTAAATCTCCCGCAGTGGGAATCTTATAGCCATCGTCTTTTGTAGCTTTGTTAAGCTGACGATAATCTATAACCATTCGTGCTTTACCTCGCACCTGCTCGGCATGATTAATAACCACAAAGGCAGGACTAGAATGTGGACTGTAACTGTCCATAATCAAGCCTTTTCCAAGCAACTCAGGAATTTGTTTGTCAAACTCCTCAACCATTTCAGCCGTATATGTAATGTTTCGGGCTCTTATAATGGTTCCGGGATCTTTCAACTCTAATCTAGCACTAAGGCCATTTCGAGTCCATAACTTTAGTGGATCTTCACTAAAATTATCGGCTAGTTTTATTAGGAACTTATCCCATTTTGTTCCTGTTAACTTAACAGCCATACACACTTCTTGTTTTGGAAACAAGTCGTCATACCAACTAATGCTTCTGGTATTCGTTGGAGAAAACAGGGTTTGTTCCCATGAATCGTTCTCTTCCAACCGTATATCACCACGTTGAGCTCGCACTCTGAAAGCTCTTTCACATGGGATATCTCCACAGTATTCTGTCCGTTTTACCGGATAAAAGCCAAATTTTAACCGAAGTCTAGGCTCTTGTAGAATACTTATTTTTATCCCACCGATGGAAACATCATTTTCATTCTGCACAAAAGGAAGGTTTTCCTTTTGACCCTTTAAAAAGGCGTTACCAATTATGATGTCGGCCTCTAGTAAGGGATGTGCAAGAATCTCTTTAATGATGAACTTTTGTCCACCAATAAAGACAGGCACGTTGCTTGCCTTGTGACCAACAATTGTGGCCATACCATCGACGTTAACCATGTGAATGGGTTTTTGCAGTGGTTCCCACCACTCATCTGGCAGAGCATTGAGTCTAGCACAAGTTATGCTACACCCAGTGTCTATCAGAGTATCTAGAGAGTACTCATAGTATCCAGGAAATTTGAAAGTTAGAGCCACATATGTGCTCATGTCTTCCTTCCTAACACTAAACCCAATATTCTCAGGAACACTCTGGGATGGTTCTATCATCCTCCAGATATCGTCTATTAGGATAGACCTTTGCTCGGCTATTTGTTCAATAACCTTACAAACTTCAGGAATCTTGGACAAAGAGTTTTCCATATTGGTAACTCTTAGCATCCGTATTGACTCCTCTCTCGTCTGATCTACAGGGTCTTCATAGACTGGTAGTGATACCTGTCTATATCCTACGATTCTACCCGTATGTTGCGACGGGGCTCTTGAATCTACAGACCTTCGAGACATCTCTTCCCCTAGTGGAGGTGCGCTTGCAACCTCTGGTCGAGAGACAATTACGTCTTCTCCCACATCACTAGCTCTTGAAGATACTTCAGAGGGCGCTCTATTGAGCGGCTCTCTCAGGAGTGGCATCCTCACAGGCAGATGCCTGTCAGCTCTATCGCTAAACATAGGCAAATGCCTATCAGCTCTTTCGTTAACCCTTGACGGATCTCCTAACATAAGAGTAATTTCATTACCCCTTTGTCGGATATTAGCCGCACTAATGGGCCTAGAGCTATTACCAGGCTCAGTCATAACCCAACTCCTTGGCCAGGTTAATTCCACTGGATTCACCTCACGCCTATGGAACTGTTGGTAATTGTTATGACCTTCCTCGAACAACTCGGTAAGTCTCGAGATGTTCCTTACACCAGGACTGGTGGTATTTACCAATCGATAAATTACCCTAGTGTGATACGCCAAATACTTGGCTTGGGGATTCATACGATCCATATTCATTGATTTAATCCTTAAGGTCAATGAAGTCCCCAGACAGCGATCGTTCAAGGCCATCATAAAGTTTGGATGGACTTGGAACCATACAGGACCTTGTGCAAGATTGGCCTGTACACCTGATATCAGCTGATCTCTAAACTCTCGCCAACGTTTATCAATCACAGCTGCTACCACAGGACTATCCGCTGGTAAATGAAAAAGCGGGACTAATCCTATCTGGATCAACCCAATGTGTATATAGTTATATACACCTCTTGCGTTACGCATGGTATCTCTTATGCGTTGTACGTTTAAGAGTGGGATATCCAAAGTCTCAAGCTCTGTACTTGTGACTTGTGCCGTCGCTTCTGTCTGCGCGATATCTATGGTTGATCGAAACCTAAATCTCGATACCTCATAAACTTCTCTTGCATTGACATTTGGCAACCTCCATTCCAGAATTGACTGGGATGGATCTTCATACTGATGGGTTTCCTCCAGTATCTGATTCGATGCTTCCAATGGAACCATCTCATCACCATCTTCGTTCTGCACTGCTCTCATCATGAACAGATGCGTTTTCCAAAGATCAGAATCATCTTCCGAGTCTGTATCGTAATCAGATACTATCTCGTAAATTGATTCTACTTCCGAGTCTAGGTCGGAAATCTCTTGCTCATCGATTGGTTCATAAGCAAGGACTTCTTCCTCATGACTCCTGTCATCCAGGAAAACCATACGGAGTCTTTCTCTCCTTTGGTTCTTCTTTGGACAACTATCCGCCTTGTGGTCTTTCGAGCCACAAAACCAGCAACAATTACAGCTGCTCAACGGCTTCCCTTTTGGACATTTAGGTTCTCTGCCATGCTTTCTTTTGAAAGCATCGATCCTATCCTTATCCTTAAGGTTATCCCTTCTCCTTACAAACCTTTTTGGTTTGTAAGCAGGACCTCCCTTCTGCTTACGCTGGAAGTCCTTCTTGGGTCAAACTTTCTTTTTGTTGTACCCAACAAACTTCCTCTTTCGAGGAAAGTTCCTTCTCTTCAAAGAGTCTCCCGGAGTACTACGCGTATCGCATCCGTATCTTCCAGGCACATACTCTATCTGAGAACAACAGCTCTTGTTTAGGTAAGATAGCTTCTTAGCCGCCTCTTTTACCTGGAGCTCAGTACATGCTTTACGCATTGCGTACTTTACCGCCTGAATTTTACCTCCGAGTCCCAAGACAATCTTATTCTCACTCAGAAGTAAATCATAGGCCTTTTGCGCTACTTCCGGCCACGGTTCGGGAAGTTTTGCAAAAAAGGTTCCTAATATGAACTGTTGTGATACTACATCCAGATTGTAATAATACTTCTGGAATTCACACACGTAGCTATCAAACCAGCACATATCACAGATCTGTAGTTTAACTAGAGCGGTCAATGACTGCTCTTTTTCCACAGTCTCAGTGGATAGCGAGAAACCACAGAACTCTCGTTTTAGGGCATCAGCTATTATTGCTAATACCCCATCAACCGTCAGCGCTTGGTCTATCTTTTCCTTAATGTCTGTGTGCTCCATTAAGGTTTTCCAGAATTTTTGCGCTGTACCCTTGAGGGCTGCCACACATAATTCGTAGACTATTCCAGGAGGCATTCCTCCTGCAGATGCCGTCATCCGAATAAGTGATAACCACTCATCTATCTTTTCAGATACATGCTTTTCACAATCTATGTCCAGAAAAGCACCAGGGGTAATTATAGGCTTTAAGTCATTATCCCTAGGAACAAACTCCTGTTTAGTTCTGTGGGGATAATCAGGCCTGTAAATTTCCCTCTTCGCAGTTACCAGTTCATTAAACGTTCTGTTGTCTAAATGAACCGGAGCATCATCTGCCAGACCTAAGGCTTTCCTTAAGTCTTTTGCCAACTCTCCACTTTGAGAGTTCAAGTTTGCACTTCGCTTCTGTCTATCCAAAATGAACGGAGCCACTGACTCCCTGTACATTTCTTCTACACTTTTGCCTTGATTCTGTTTGGAATTTTTTCCTCCCAGATTCAATCTTTCAACTGGATTTCCTGTTTTACTTTCCAGTCCAGAGGTCGCCTCGGCTTCAGGCCTTTTTAAACCTCTTTCTCTTTCCAGGGCGTCTAGTATGTTATTAACATACAAGCCTACTTCCTTTGCCATTTGGTTTCGGCTTTCTAGACTCTCTGTACTCCCCTGAATGGTTAGCTGAGTTAAAACATCATTTATACTCTTGCTAATCCCAAAGGGAGACAATCTAGTCTCTGGAACGAACTCCACACGAGATGGAGTCCCAGAAGGATTTCCCGAAGATTTTCCTTCTCCAGCCATTCAGAAAATATTACTTCGGGACTCTGATGAATAATTTTGAAACTTGGGTCAAAGTTTAGGCCTCAGAGAGATATTTCCTAAACTTGAGGATAGATTTGAAAACTTTTGTAACTTGGGGATATATTTGATAAAGCGGCCTATTAAATATTAAAAATCCAAACCCAACGTAGAAACGTAAAATAAAAACCTGAAAAATTTAAGTCAATGTTTTAACCGTTGGGAGTTACGTGTGCAATGATTAGATAGGAAGGAAAAGGTACTAGAGTAAGTTTTGTATTACCGACCCCCTTGGATAGGATAACTGAAATTTTCTATAGAGTTGTTACACTAACAATGGTTGAATGTTTAAGTGATTTGGCTACGAAATTCTATTTCTTGATTCTTTTCTTAAATGCCTATACGCTGGAGTATAAAACTCAAATGAAAATATAAACTGCTACTTAAATGACATAGATTTAATGACCTATTTAATCCTCCCCTAATGCGATTGGGTGTTTTCAGTACCCTACTACCACGATGCTTTTAATGCTCCGTAATCACAAGGGAGGATGCTCTTTACACATGAATTTTGGGTTTCGCCGTCGATGGGCCGAAGAGGTAAAACTCCATGTAGACACCATGGGACCCAATAATAACTTTACTCGATTACTCCGTGTGAGCACTACACGAGAGCAAGGCCACTCGAGGAGCGTTTCCCGAGTACGTCAAAACCCCATACAGTTCGAAACTCGAATAGCCTCTCACGACACGAGAGCTTGTAACGTCTGAGGAGATTCACACCAAACCACGTCTGATTACGTCAATAGAACTATCACATGGCAAATCCAGAGAGGCCGGCTAAAGTACACGTGCATGGCTCTTACAAAATAGGAGTCAGATCGTGCACACGATCTAGGAAAATCATATATTGACTGAATAATCACAACTGCAAGATTCATTAAGATGTAAAAGGAATCAAAAGTTCCCAGCATCCTGAAAGCGTCCTGAACCTAGAGTCCCTAAACCAAATAAGATTTATATCATTGTGATATAACGAGGAGCGGAAAAAAAATCTATTGCTTTCTTCAATCAAATATTATCCGTTGGGCCAATTTCCCTTTTTCTTTTAAACGATCTTGCTCTTTCTTAATTATTTTTATTTTATTAAATGCTTCATCTAAGTATAGGAAATTAAGACGCAGCCGAGAAACGCCAAAGCATTTAGATAATGATGAATTGAAAAATTATGTTGGCATCTAATATAAATTTGATAATGGTCATAACCCTATGGGATCTGGCTAATTATTTTACTTGGAATTGATTGTATCATTTATATTTTGGTAAAAAGGTAAAAATAAAATAGGATCTTTCCATAAAGAACGACATTTCAAACAACGATCCAAAATTTTTAAAATCTCCCTTAACTTTGTATATTTTATCTTAAGTCGTTGTCCCAACCGCGGTCAAGTGATAAATTATTATTCTTTTCCAAACGGGATAAAAAAAAGTCCCAGATGTCGTGTGTGGCATGCCGTAAGCTTTTCTTAATAGACCGCATAAAGAAATAACCTTTCATTTTCGTATCGTTGGACTTTGGACAATACTTTTTCAATAGGCCGTAAAATACTCGTCAGTTGGGGGTGACTGTGCAACAGGGCGGTGCTCTATCAGCGGAACTGCCACGGTTCATACATACTCTGTGGTAGTGACGAATTGGCATTTCCTGCAGGCATAGGCGATGAAGGAGCGAGCGATAAATGATCAAATTCCCAGGTCCAGGAACTCCGAGGGATGCTTAATGCAGGGATGCCGAACTGGAGCATTGGTCCCAACCGCCAAATACACATCTCGAATTTATATCTTGTGCATGAGGAATTCACAGTCACGATGCAAACAACATTGTACCCGCCCCATTCGCCACATTCCTGGCAGGGCACGCAATCTACGTGCTGGATGAAGTGGTGTCTCGTGGAAAACATAGTCAACGGATGGGGATGAAGGGGCAAGGGTGAACTGCTTCGAGCCATGGGATGTTTGGAAATGGGATGAAGTGAAGCCGTTCATATTATAATGTTTTATTAAATTAACGAAAAAGATGTTGACTTTTGTACGTGACGTGTCGTTGTTGAGCCTCGAAAAATTGTGTGGTTCCGGTACTTCGGTTACCTAAGAGTTATTTCTAATCACAGATTTCAGGACGTCGGCTAAAGTCCTGCGTAATGTACTAATTTTGGCCCTGATTTAGTATAATGTACTAATCAGAATTAGTACATTAATAATTACCGACGATGTACTACTGTACTAAATGTTACTTTTTTTGTACTAATACTGGTTAGTATACTGTACTAAATTTTATTAGTACATTACAGATGTATAATTCGGTACAAAACTTGAACAGTAACTATTCGTACATTGTACTAACCAGTACTAATGCAAAAACAGAAATATTTGGTACAGTGTACACATGTCCATCGTTAGTAATTATAAATGTACAAATAGGTACAAAATATTTACTGTTAATTTTAGTACATTGTACTGAATATTATTGTTTTTGTACTAGTACGGTTAGTACAGTGTACTAAATGTTACTATTTTTGTACTAGTACTGGTTAGTACACTACAGATGTACAATTCGGTACAAAACTTGAACAGTAATTTTTAGTACAGTGTGCTAACCAGAAACAGTTAAATTTAGTACACTGTACCAAGCGTACTAGTACAAAAACAATAACATTTAGTACACTGTACTAACCGTACTAGTACAAAAACAGTTACATTTATTACAGTGTACTAACACTGTAGTTAGTACATCGTTAGTAATTACAAATGTACTAATCGATACAAAACTTGAACAATAATTTTTAGTACAATGTACTAACCATTACTAGTACAAAAATAGTAACAGTTAGTATAGTGTACTAATATTAACAGTAAATGTTTTGTACCGATTAGTTCATATGGAATTGCTAACGATGTACATATGTACAATGTACTAAATGTTACTATTTATGTACTAGTACAGTTAGTACACTGTACTAAATGTTACTGTTTTTGTCCTAGTACGATTAGTAAACGGTACTAAATGTTACTGTTTTTGTACTAGTGCGGTTAGTACACGGTACTAAATATTACTGTTTTTGTACTAGTACGGTTAGTACAATGTACTCAATGTTACTATTTTTATACTAGTACTGGTTAGTACACTGTACTAAATGTTACTGTTTTTGTACTAGTACGGGTTAGTACACTATACCAAAAATTATTGTTCAAGTTTTGTACCAAATTGTACATCTGTAATGTACTAATAAAATTTAGTACACTGTACTAACCATTACTAGCACAAAAACAGTAACATTTAGTACAATATACTAACCTGTACTAGTACAAAAATAGTAACATTTAGTACACTGCAGTTAGTACATCGTTAGTAATTACTAATGTATTAAATCTTATTAGTACAATGTACTAAATCAGGGCCAAAATTAGTACATTGCGCGGGACGTCCCGCGCGCGGGACGTTAGCCGCTTCCCATATTTCACTTAGCTTTGGGTCAGCCTTTTCTTGTCCTTAATTCCTAATTTTCTCTCCTGTCCAGAACTCAAGTTTCCACCAATATACCTTGCTAACTCAACTCGGATTCTATCCTCTTAAGTTTGTGAATTCTGAGCGTTTGTGGCTGCGAATTCATAGTCCTATTAAGAAACATTATGTTTCTCGCTTGGAAAGTCTATCTACTTATATAACTCAGTTGTCTAAGTTAGTGAAGGGTTACTTTAAGAGATTAGAAGAACTCACTCTGGTTCATTGTAGGATTCACAGTTAGTTCCAAATACTCCAGCGAGTACTTGAGGTTGACGGAAACTGACCTAAGAAAAATAATTAGAATAATCTTCTGAAGTTTGTATAGTACGTTCAAATTAATATGGGAGCCGCTTAGAAATAAACCTTGTCTTTTTTACAAGAATATAATCGCAAACGGACAAAAAAATTGTATAAGCAAAAAAGTTAGAATTTTTTATTTTGGATAAAATTGAAACACAACAAAACTATAGGTCGCGATAAAATTGAAACACAACAAAATTTCCGATTACTAACGATTTTACGAATCAAGACAGATTTTTTAGTAAAAATGTTAGTAATCGGATACTAACGGCGTTAGTAACGTTCGTAATCGGGTACTAACGGGGTTAGTACCGTTAGTAATCGAGTACTAACAGGGTTAGTAAATTTCATTAGTAATTTACGAACCCCGTTAGTATCCGATTACTAATAATTTTACTAAGAAAATTGTCACTGTTTAGTAAAATATACTAAAAAAGTTAGTAAATTTTACTAACCGATTGATGAAATTCAGTAAAGTACGTAACGTTACGTGCACGTAACGTTAGCCGCTTCCTTCCAAGTCACAGTCCACCTGCACAACTCCTGGCCAAGTCTACATTACTAATTCCATTCCTACGTCCACGCTAAATATTTTTGGATTGAAATATTCGGACAACTTTTCTCAATTTGCAGAAGGGAACGTCTGTTTCTAAAACGACGAGTCATGATAACAAAATTAAGTAGTTATGAAGATATTTTGATAACAAAATACAATTATCGTCCGTGGATATACCTATATGATCACAAACACACAAGAGGGTTAGTAGCATAGAAATAAATAATTCGATTTCGGCCAACTCGGTCTACATTTAGTCAACCCAACTGCGTCATTTCCAATAATAGAAAATAACAAGTATAACAACTCCTTTGAAGAGGTATAACTTCTCCTATAAAGAGGCATAACTTTTCCTATACAGAGGCATGGCTCCTCCCATATTGATACACGGTCAACCTCTTCTGTCCTTCACCGCACATCGACTCCTTTGATAAAGATGGAATATCCCGACGGCGGCTCCAAAACATGCACGATTTACTCGAGATAGCGACAATGTAACGAGTCCCACACAAGCATGTAGAGAGCCTTACACAAGTAAAAAATTACCTTTGCCCAAAGTTGGAGTTTCCCAAAATAGACAAGACCAACATGCTCTCCTCGAGATAGCGACTATGTGTCGAGCCCCACACCAGCAAGCCGTGTGCAGACAATCATCTTCCCCTTTTTCGGGTCAAATACACAACTTCTCCGTGACACTAACTACACTGCAACTCCCGTGTTAAGATAAACATACGACCAAATGAAAACACAGAAAGAATTTGTAAGCACAACAATAAATGTTTACGTTATCCTTATTTTTTTCGTCTTCGGCCTCGCGTTTTCTCCTTTTTTTTAAACAATCTGACACTCACTTTCCTACACACAAATATTTTATTTTTTAAAACTCAATTGATAGGATAATTTTCGTTATTTAGCGTTGAAATCAGTTAATATTGATTTTGATTTACAATCAATTTGATTGATCGAGTGGGTATGGATTACAAATTTTTCAAATGTTTTAGTTAAGGTAAATTTACTTAAAATAAACATTTTCAAATCAAATAAATCATTTGATTCAGTTCATTCGCAACATATATTTCTTGCACCATTGCCGCAGTTTATATAATGAATATCTAAATGATATACGTATAAAAGAAAAAAAATATATCAACCTTAGGAGTTTATAGACTAATCTCAAAACTAAAGTCAATTTCTCAATTGGATTCATTGCATGTTTCAACAACAATCACTGGTAATGTTGCATCCATCTCCTATATCATTTATTATTTCCTTTTTAATCAACTTAGAATATCATTTATGGAAGCTTTATCAAGAATAGCATAATTAAAAATATTTAAATGAATTAAAGAAATTAGATTTGAGTATTTAGCTGGTCTTGTTCTTGATCTTGATCATCTCTTTTCTGAAAAAAGAAATTGATCATTTCCTCGTCTTCAATCAAAAAGTAGACACCAATTCCTTTTACTATTGGCAGTCGGTACGATGCATACTGGCATTGAGGTTGAAGAGATACCTTTACAGGGCAAGTGTGATGAAATTGTTAAGATGGTGGTCGGAAGAAAAGTTTGGGTGTAGTTGGGGAGTTGGAATCCGGTAGCCGAAGTTATTGCCATGTGTACGCGCGTGACGGTTCGGACGACCCGATGATTCGGGTCTGCTCCCCAAAGGCCCAACCGGTCGATGTCACAACTCGAATGTCGGACGCTGTGGAAGAGAAATAGGTTGAATCCTCCCTTGGTTCCCAATTGGACCTGTAGGACGTTTCGCCAACCGTCTTCAGTTTTATGGAGGCGACGGGCAAAAGGCTGCGTAAAACTGAAGACGGTTGGGAACTTTAGGGAAGATTTGGGGAGCGGCTCGTGTCACCATCACCTATCCAAAATGGCTCAGTAAAAGCAGTGTTATCCTTTAACTTCGGTAAACTATAGGGAGTCGCCACCGACTTAGTTTTAAAAACTAGTTTAAGTTGAAAAACCAGAGTAGGATTTGCGGATCCTAAGTACTAACTCTCACATCTAAATATGCGAAAAGGTGGTGTTTGCTCCAAAAGTTTGCTTTTGGCTTAACCGGTGTTAGACCCGATTCGAGCATGACTCCGGACTCATATCGATGTTTTACGAGTGTTGGACCCGATTCGAGTTTTTTTTTTTGGCCCAAGCTCATATGTGTTGATTTAGCAAACAAGCTACGACGATAAAATCTTAAAAGCTTAACAGCTTGCACGATAACCACAGATCAATTATTCAGATCAAAGGGAGCGGAGAAGGGTGGTGACCGTGAGCCTATGTACTTAGCCCACGATCCGTTACAAGTGGATTTTCTATCTTTTCGGGGAGGCCCACACGCCCCCTTTGTATCTCATGTGGCGATTGGAGTAGCTTGATGGTCTTGACATCGCATTTTTATGCGCGCCTTCGACAATCCTTCGAGAGACTTGCGTCGGGACTTCGAAGTTTATGCGTCCATTGGACATGCATAGACCAAAAGACGAAGTGTTAATTATGTGATATTAGAGCGCAAGAATTCACATGTATTTTACGTAAATAAATGATGATCATGTTCATAAAACACCATGTAAATTTAATCATATTACAAAGAGTTACGAAATCACGAATCTCAACGAACACCAATTGCGCACAGTTTAGAAAGCGGTATATAACTTTGGTTAGGATTGTTCGATTCAATGGAAATTTAAACCAAAAGATCCGAAATTTAATGACGAGATTGCTTAAAAACTTTTATGAAAATCTAACGGTGCAATCTCTCAAGATTAAGGAACCAATGTGGCTGTCCAGAAAGGCGGAACAGTTTGTACAGATGGTGTTGTTCCTATCATATCTTGGTCCTCGAATGTCCGATCCAACGGTTGGATCGTAAGATATACAGGCGTAAAGTCAAACAATTTTGTAGACTTGATCTGACTTCGGTCAGGTAAAGTTTTGGGAAGAAAAATGGAAAACTTTGCGTCATCAAAACAAAAAAATGTGCATGATGTATCAAAATTGCAGTGATGAAAAGAAGAACATATCTACAAAATTTGGCAACGATCCAATTGTGGGATCTGCCGTTATGTAATAAAGAACAAGATAGCGAGATTCAATAGATTTTACTGAGTATACAGTCAGTTGACAAGATTGTTCCATGTCATGCTAGAAACTTCAACTATTGATATATATATATATATATATATATATATATATATATATATATATATATATATATAGAACTCTCTTGATGTCTAGTTTAGCTCCAAAAAATTTGAGCAAGATCCAACGGTTAGATCTCTCGGAACATCCCCGGAAGGGACAATGCAACAGGCTATTCTACTACGGCCAGCGAAAGTGGCGATCGTTTCGGGGAAAATAACTCTATCCTCAATCAACCAAAAGTTAAAACAAAAATATCTGTAAGGCCATTACTCATTGAAGATCATTTGATCTTAAGTGGTTGAGGTTTGAAAGTATCCGTAACCTCTTCGAAAAAATCCTCCTTTGAAAGTGTTACTGTGGAAAACAATCGAAACAGTAGGCCGGGAGATATCCTAACACTTCCGTGCCATAAATGAACGCAAAATCGACCCCCAAAGCTACTGTGAAAGCTTTGAGGCCTAAGAGATGTTCAAACATATATTAAGAAAGGAGTTGAAGTGATTACAACCTATTTGCACTGCGACCAAGTGCCCAAAGGAAGGTGACACACCGGCTGTCTCCTGTTTGCGACTCCGGCTACCTCGACCTTGTCTAGTACCCCACTCCTCGCCCCATGGTGCGTGTGACAAACCAAAAATGAAGGGAGGGTGACGTTAACCATGTTTAAGACATGAGAGATGGCTAGTGGCTTCGGGAGAAAGGGAAATAACTCACTGAGGAGTTTGTCTCACCTCGGGGTGGCCCGAGGAAGAAGAAGGGTATCGGGGAATCCGTTAGAAGTCTGCCTTGGAGCATCATACTTGGGTTGTGGCTGTAGCAGGAGGCGGTGTCGGCTGGTCGGGAGGATTTAGTTCGTCAGCACTGGAGATGGGGAGTCCTTGGCTCCGGTTACTATGTGTACGTCGAGAGGAGTTGGCCTTCGACATTGATGTGTAGGGAGGAGGAATTGGCCTTCGATTTCCAGAGGGGGTGGAGCGTTTGGGGGTGAGACATCTGATTGTCTGAAGGGGGATGGGAAGGCTTTGGCTCTTAGGAATAAGAGGATTTCCGAGATCCTCTGATGGGGAATCGTTGATTTTTTTTACCTCCCTTCCTAATTGTCTGATGGATGTTTCTAAATATCTTAAAAGGATTTTTAACCATCAAGGGAAAGTAAAAATTTTGTGATGAAAGAAAAGTTGAATTATTTATCTATTTTTTGGTAACAAATGATTTCTCCCAAATCATCTGATGAGAATTCAGGAAAGGAAAGATAATCAAAGGGGATACGATAAATCACCTAAACATAATGTAGATGATTTTGATTGAATGTAGATAATGACAAATAAAATATAAATTTGTCACTTAGGAAAAACAGCCACAAAGTTGGGCTTTTAAATGGACATTGCCCATGTCATTCATGAAATGGAAGGCTCATGTCCATGTACATGGGCTAGGGCTTCAATTTGAATGGGTTCTTGTAACTTTTGACTTAACAACTTAATAAAATAAATGAAGGAAACTCAATAGAAAAATTTGGGGCATTACACCATGCCCTGTGTCACAGAGGTAATTTTCGCTATCAAGTAAAACACCCTGTGGGAGTCGAATGTTAATGGAGATGCTTGCTGTGGATAGTACTGCTAAATCTAAATTCTCAGGTTCAATTTCCCATCCTCATTCTTCTTCTAGTTTGTTAAATCAAGTAGGTACAGTCTTGTCCTTATGCCATCCATTTTCTTGTTCTGTTAATAAATTTTTAACAAAAACTTGGATAGTGAACACAGGGGCCACTGATCATATAGTCTCTGATATTTCTGTTGGGATGGTTTTGATGATGAACCAGACTTCTGTACTACAGTAGGTTGAACATTCTATTCTACAGAAGCTTTTCTTATTAAGGACTTCTTGTAAGAATTATTTTTGTAATTAAATTATTAGTTTATGATTATTTAATTACAAATTATAAACTCTCTGATTATGATAATTATCTGATCAGATTACCATGATTTGATTGCCAAATAATCATATTAGAGAAAATATTTCTTGTAGAAGGAAATGTATCCTCTATATATGGAAATGTTCTATTGTTTGGTTTACAGGCTTCTAGAAGCTTACTTGACCAATATACGAACGTTATTTGGATGCAAATCAACTACCACGTGTCTAGATACACTCTCACGTGTGTCTTTATCAGGATGGAATTGATCTTAATTCATTGGAAGCAAATCAATGATTGTTTCCATCTTGAGAAGGTTATCGAGCAGAACCTTCTGCAATACCTTCTGTGGTGCACTATTCATGGAAAATATATAATAATCTCATCTTGATTTATTTTCTATCAGAATATTTTCACATTTATAATTTCATTGTGTATTAATTATTTTATCAACTAACCTTTAATTTCTTATTTTGCAGATTAGGTTTTTATTTTTACCTTTTGTATTTTGTTATCTTGCGTGTATAAAAGGCCACGCTCTTTCTCATTCAAAAAAAAAACATCCCATCCATCCCATTCTGTCCAGAGAGAGCGTGAGCTTCAATTGCTTTTGTTTCTTTAGTTCTTTAACTCTTTTGTTCGTTTGAGTTAGTCACACGAGGAGCACTAGCGACGGACGGCTGCATCGTTGGTGAAGCCTTCTGGGAGACTGACTCAGGGGCTCGAGGGACTCGGTTGGAAGCTGCAGGAGACGTTGCTGGAAGCGTGTCGACGTGGGCAACGTGCGGCGGGTCGGAGAGAAAAGCTGAACCTCGAGAGAATAGAAGGTGAGGGACTAACCAGCTTATGTTCTGTAGTGTTATATGTGCAGGAGAAGCCTAGAGCAAAGGCGTTGTGTATGCTCGGAGAAGCCTAGAGCAAAAGCGTTGTGTATGCTCGAGAAGCCGAGAGCAAAGGCGTTGTGTATGCTCGGAGAAGCTTAGAGCAAAGGCGTTGTGTATGCTCGGAGAAGCTTAGAGCAAAGGCGCTGTGTATGCTCGGAAAAGCCTTGAGCAAGGGCGTTGTGTTTACTTAGCCGTTATCTCGAGGGACCACACAGGAGAGCCTTGGGCAAGGGCTTCGCGTTTGCTCAGTCGAGATCTTAAGGGATCGCGCATTTGGTTACCTTTGTTAGTCACACTTATGTGTGTAACTCTCTGTAGTACAGAACTCTACGTTCTGTGGTGCATACATTCTCTTTGTCACTTTTGCTACAGAAACTTACAGTCTGTTCGGTAGAAGGTCGACAACTCTCAGTACATAATCTTTCATATCTGTGCTTCTCAATCAAGTCATTTCTAATACGAACCATTTTGGTTTGTTAAAGATTGACATACTCTTGGTACAGAACCTTACGGTATGTGCTATACCTTTTGTGATACAAAATCCTTGGATTTGTTCTATAGAAGGTTGACGCTTCTAGTACAGAATCTCTTGACCTGTGCTATAGAAGGTTAACACATTCGATACAGAACCTTCTGGTATATATTTTGCCTTACCTTCTTTGACACAGAACCTTCAGGTCTGTGTTGTGTCTAACTTTCTACGATACAGAACCTTCTGGTCTATATTGAGCCTAAGTTACTATATTACCGAACCTTCAGATTTGTGCTACGTAACAAGCCTCTACGGTATAGAACCTTCTGGTCTGTGCTATGCCACTCAAGCCTCTATTGTACAGAACCTTCGGGTCTGCTTTTAGTTGCTATCACTTGTGTAATTTGTACTGAGATACATTTAAGTGGAAACCATCCAAATATCTGGGTGAAGAGTGGACGTAAGCAATTTGCTGAACCACTATAAAAATCCTTGTGTCCATCAAACAAATTGCAAACACATTCGAACGTTCTATTTTACAGAAACTTATAAACTTTGTTTAACAGAATCTTTCATTTCGTTGCGGGGTTAATCGAAAAAGTGTTGAAATCCAAATTTTGGTAATTAACACTAATTCACCCCATCTTAGTGTAACAATTCTTTCTTTCATTCAAGTCAGAGATTACTTGTTCCCCTACAAATTCAACTGCCAGACGATTCCTTTATAGTGTGCAACTCTGGAGATTGCCCAGGCTCATGATCTCCGTAGATGCTCCCATCCAGTTTATTACGACTCAAATTGAACTTCACCAGAGACGTCAATTTACCAAATTCTATAGGGATTCCACCTGATATATCATTCGAGGATAGGTCGAGAGAGTGAAGCAGCTTTGCGTTCTAGAGCTCTCGAGGCAGGCTCACTGTATTATTATTCCCAGCTAGCCTCAGGTCGAGTTGTTTGAAACAGCTTCCAATGTTATGCGAAACTTTGCCATAAAACTGATTAAATCTCAAATCCAGGAACTCCAATTCCTGATAGACACTGATTAACTCCGAAATGTTTTCTGTCATTTGGTTTTGCTTAGGCCATAATCTGATCAGGCTCATGCAGTTTCTTAGGGTAGTAGGAAATGGTCCGACCAAAATTATTGCCGCTGGCTGTATCCGGTGGGTTCTCCCACTGTACAAATTTTTTGGGAAGGGACCGGTGAAATTGTTCGTGTCCAGTTCTACAACCTCCAAGTTCTCGTACACACATGTATTAGATTAGGATCACCCTCTCCTGTTCCTGAAGTGAGTGCCTGATTGGTAGGCTGATCTATAATGTCGATGTCGAGTACTAATTGAACTGATCCCTTTATTGTCAACTCTGTCAATTAAAAAAAAATTTATCGTTCTTTGGCTACATATCCTTCCAATAAGCCGTTCCTTGCTGACTAGGTGGAGCCTCGTCTCTTACGACAAGCTATGTTCTGGTTCTTCTTTGCCCCTGTACTTTCTACCCGTGCTTGCTGTTGTATAAGAAATTTGGCATTGACAAACCTTAATTACAGGAAAAAGAAGAACAAAAAAAGTAGCTGGGTGCGTGGTGTCCTCGCTACGTGAGGGAAAAAGGAGACTAACTTCTTCATAGAGAAAGTATCAGATGAATCTCATCTAGCGAGGATGTTAGCAACTTCCATTAATGAGTGGAATGGATTTAGACGAAAACAAAGGTGGGGTAACATACCTTTTTCACCGCCCATCCTACCGAAAACTCATCTAGGATTGCCCCATGTCCTCATCAGGGAAAACCTCTGGTGGGTCACCTCTTTCTTCTTGATGTTCATCACCTTCTTAACAGGATTGCGGTTGCGATTAGCTATATCGGGTCAGATAGATTCTGTATATCATATATTTCCACCGTAGGGAAAGTTTGCCTGATAGCTTTGACATTGTTGACAAGACTCAGTTTTTGTAGGATTAAGCCTAACTAGATTTCTAGAGCCGATGAGGATTAAGGTAGGATAGGTTGAATCTGTTTGTTCAATTCTACTTTTATACGCATTCGATCTTTAGAAGTAGTCTTTCAAGGCGTGCTTTTTGCTGAAACACAGTTGTGTAGCCAGTAGGCCAACAACAGTTATGGAGTTAAATTTTTGGGTGGGTTTCTTTTGATTTTCATTTTGGGAACATCAATCCCCACGATTCCTAACAATTCCCATTATGTTCTGCACAATTCAGTAGCACTCACTGGGAGAGCTAGCTTTACGCTCTAGATGGCAAAAGTTTCCCTCTCTTTGCTGAATATATTCTCCATCTGCGGGTTTCATCTTTCCCTTTCATGTTTGAGAAATCGGTCTGGAGGGGGGGGGGGGGGAACTTCTCATTACTTACCCCGTGGGCTCTCCGTCGGTGTATTATCCTATCTTGTATTTTGTGCAATGGTCCATGTCTTGTCAGTCATCTACATACTCTTATGTTTTGTCCACGAGGGCCTTCCTATCCCGTGCTTCTATGAAGTTATGATGATTTTTGTTTCCTTGTTTTCGAGCAGTTCTCTTTTTGTTTCCTTCTCTCATCTTCTTGGGAAGCAATTAGCCAAACTAACGGGAGACATTACCATTTTGTTATAGGAAACACTGACATTGCCTCTTATATTCTACCAATAGTATTTGAGATATGGACTCTCCTTCCCGTGATTTTCATTTCTTTCATTGTTTACTCTGGGAACCTAGAAAGAAATGGTCTTGCTTGTATGCTGCAATAAAGGTTTTGTTGAAGGAAATAAGATGATGAAGGTTTCAGTGTGCCTCGAAAAGTCCATGGCAATGAAAGAATCTATTATGCCGTGAATCTCTTTCACAATTTGAGATATCTACCAGAAGTTTCACTTATAAAGCATGATTTGTTTCGATGCATGGCAATAGGAATCATGGGTGGTAAAATGCATATCTTAATCTTTTGGACTTGCCTCCCTTGTTAGTTTGCTGCCTCTCTATTCTAGTATACAAATGTGCCAGCCTCGGAAAAAAAAAAAACCACCTATGTTAATGTACCAATGTTAGCTTTCATTTCTTATCATCTCCTTCAATTTTGCTTCAAAGAAAACGGTCCTTTTGAAACAGCCACTTTGTTCAAGTTGATTAGAAGTATTACTTCTCGGTTCGATTTCTTTGTAAGAGGGCTATTCAAATACTGCATTTCTTGAAATTCATTCCATTTCATTTGACCTCTTGACGAGTTCGAGATACTTGGTTCTTTGCTAGAGTTTTTGTCGTTTGTTACTGATAACATAATTACTTTTGCTTCTGTTTTGCAAGCTGAGACTTTTTACACAGTGCCCTAGAAGTATTTTAAGAGTGGTGTTCTCCACATCACGTAATTGATACATCTTCGGTTTGGATAATAATCATGGTTCTGAAAGAAGCTTGTCTATATATATCCGTGGCCTTACTGTTCTATTGTGTTTTGTGGGCAAGGAAGACATACAAGGTCGATTAGTCTTCCAGAAATGAATTTAATCTTACTTGTACACATGTCTTAGATACATCTATTCGGTCGTGGGCTACTCCTCTACCTATCTCATGCACTAGTCGTGTCGTTATCTCTTCCTTCAAAGGGCCTATAATGGTATGCTTCCAAAACATCTCCACGATGGTTTTATCTTCTTCCTCCTTTCTCCTTTCGATCACAGCAATAAATCTTTGGGAGCTAATTGTCAGATGGTTGCTTTCTTCCGCGACCATCTTGTGTAACTCTGTTATTCGTTATGGTCATGGTTTATACCAAGTCTTGGGGGAAGAACTAAGGAATGGTTGCGTACAGAAGTCCCCTCAGGTTGCTGAATGTATGAATTAGTAATAGTGATTTCTCTAACCAGAGTACACAACCTTACCATTTTAAGTGGTAACATGCCTTTTTGTTGTTAAAAGTTACTAGTTTGTTGATCTTCCAATACTAGTTTGGAGTGGTGTAGGGAAAAGTAGTCTCAATTACTTAAATTTCGAGGACGAAATTATTTTTAAGGGGTAGATTGTAACGACCCTAAAATTTTGAGAATTAAAAGAGTACGACTTTGACTAGAATTAGAACATTGACCAAGTCAAAATCCGATGTGGAACGAGAATTTAATACTTTCGTTGTCAGGAAACTTTAATATCGAATATTAACGATATTACTAATTCGATTTAGTGTGATTATGTCACGCGTGAAAAGGGACGTCTGGACCTAAACGAAATCGAATTAGGGTGTCGATAATATTTGTTTAACGTCGCGATTTTTGATTGATAATTGTGACGACTAGTAAAACACTATTGTTGATTAATCATGAGAGGATTACGCTTGGTAGGATATGATAAAATAAATAACAAATAAAAATGGGCAAGTGGATGAAGGGCGTCTGAGATGGGATTGGTGTTCGGGTGTGTGTCTTGTGGCACACGCTTCCCATCCCATCAGATTTCCCAATGGGCAAGGGAGGTAAGGACAAAGGGGGAAGTGGGGAAGCAACGTCAGTGAGAATCAAAAACCACACCCGAGCCCTTCCACGAAGTGAAATGGCGGTCCCCTTCAGCTAGCCTCCTCCTCGTCCCCCGCAGCCCTGTTTTTCCTACCAACCGCTTGCTCGAGCGCGTGATTACAGAGAAGGAGGGAAGGACGCGACTCGGAGTTTCTATTGGTTACAGGTTCGGTCAAGAGGACATTAGGGACAAGTACGTCCCACCCCCCTTCCCCTGTCATGTTGTCTGTTTGATTATTGTCTGTATACATGGTTAACGAGTGTCGTAATGGGAAAAGTCTAGTGTGTGTGCGGCAGGGGAAGGGAGGGAAGAGAGTTGCCATAGGTAGCGAGCTGGGTAGTGTTGAGAGCGTCATCCGGGTTCACCCCGTGCGTGCTGCCTGCTGCGGTGCCAGGGAACCCGACTTACCTTGCAGCGAGCCTGCGAACGCTCGAGAGTGTACCGCTCGAATGATGAGCGACGTGAACCGGAGCCCATGATGTTGTGAGTTGGGTATCGTAGTGTTTGTGTGGAATAAACGGGAAAGATTTGTGGAGGAGGCTAATCTCCTTGCTGTCCCGCACGCCAAGTAACAGGGGCGCCGGGATTATTGATGGATAGGGCTGCGATGAGCGCAGACCCCTCTCGCCCGTGTGTGCGCTGAATGATAAGTGTGTGAGGAGACAAATACCGCACGGTGTGGGGTGCGGAGTTTGTAGCTATATCTTTCCATGGAGACACATTGGCAGGTTTTGTAGATCTTGCAGCCCTCGCTGTGAAGAGGAAATCTGATCCTCTGCAGCTGCCATCTACAAGTCAGCTTCGTGCTGATCGAGGGCGTGTTAATTCATTCTTGAAATTTGAATGTCAAAGGTAACCAGAAATCTAGCACCATCGTTGTGGTGTGTTGTAAATGGTGGGCTGTGAATGGTTACAATTAAATTACTTTTGCGGCTGATCAGCTTGTGCATTACAGAAACTCTTAAGGTGCGACACATGAATTTTGGGATGGTGGTCGGGGATCTAAGGGTGGCATCGTGCGGCCAATCCGGGAGATAGGCTGATGGTTAGCGGAATAGATCAGCCACATCGGCCTTGTTCGGTGGTGGTTGAGTTCCGGGGGGTTGCACTGAGATAACAAACAGGAGATGAAGTTGCCGCCGCCCTACGATCTGGACGGACCGCGTCCGCTTGGTTACAAGCTGATCACGCAAGAAAGAAATGCCCATGGTAATGTAGTCGTTCAGACATTGGTGTAGAATTGAATGGGTTAATGAAAGTTGTGTTCCCGACCGTGGGTCGGAGGAGTACGGGGAGGCGACGGCCACCCGCGGTCGTGCCTGCTGGCCGTTACCCGGGCGCTCCCGGAGGAGAGGGTGGGGATGCACTGAGGTGGTCCTGGCACCATACGAAGTGTTAAGATATGAGACACCGGTGTTATGAGGGAGTCACTTATTTATTTATTGCTTTCAGCGCGTTAAATTATTTATTGCTTAGTTATTGTTATTATTCAGCTTACCGCGATATATGCTCGCCAATTATAACTTGATATATTTATGTTGTTTGATAGTTGCGTTTGTATGAATTGTTGTGCTGCCGTGGATTCAAATGTTCGTGTGCATAAGACTATTTCAAAGGTCCACGAAAGGATGAGTCTAGAGTCTCAGTGTTTTCCTTATACTGCTAGGTTGTGCCGTGTGTTGCATAACTGATTTATAAATGTGCACGAATGGGTGAATTAGTAGTCTCATGGTTTTCGCATGTACATGGGTGGGTGCGTACTCGGCGATTTATCGCTGACCCCAATAGGGGACTATTTTTTTTAGTGTGACTCAGGGTAAAATGGAAAAGAGGACACGTGGCATGGATTTGAGTAGCAAGACGGTAGACATTGCAACGGTGGAGGTAAAGTTTTGTCGCTTCCGCAGTTTGACCGTTAAAGGACGGAGAACTATTCTGATAAAAATGTGAAAAATTTGTAGGTCGTTTCACATACCATTTGGTAACTGCTCATAGGCCATCTTCTCGGGCAACGACAATTTGAAGAACTCCTCCATGTCGATCTTCATATCCTGAATAACCTCCTCCGGGATACCATGATTTATCAGCTGCATAAGTCATCCCAGGAGACGGTGTACCATCAGCTGGTCATCACAATATCATAACTTTAAACAATGTTACTAGCTGCTGAATTTTACCTGAAAGAAACCCCAATCTTTCGATGCAGAGTGCAGCCTCTCCATTTCTGTTTCCTTCCTTGAGCTGCCGTCACCCAGCTTGCTCATGTCGATGACCAACCTGGGTTGTTTTGTTAAATTAACAAAACATGTGTGACTGTTGGATGTACCGTGGGTTGTTGCGCCGGTCCTATCTAATAATTTCTCCAGCTCCAAACGTTAAAGAGCAATGGCTGTCTCGTATTAGTTTTTCGCCATTTTCTAGGCTCGAATACAAGGGCCTCATCTAAAACAAGCTGTTGCTTAATGATTTTTCATCTGTTTTTGTAAAGATCGATCTTGTCACCAAAATTTGGGAACTGTTAAGTCTTTCCCGAGTTATTTGTAAATATGACGAAAACTGTGTGATTCCAACTGTTGCCGGCTTCCCTCTTACAACAATGTCTCCGACTCTTTTCCTCTTCTTAGTTTTGTCATTTATGTTGTCGTTTCCTCTTTGGACGGACTATTCCGCTTAAATCTTAAATACGTTCCAAATCATCATGTTTATGCCAATATTTTGTCTAACTATACTAAAATGATTATATTCCTGGGTTCATTACATGACGGCAAAATTTATGTAATAAATTGCCAACACCTGTGCTCAAATACAAACCATTCACAAGGTAAATTGTCATCTTAGGCCTCATGGGTGGTCAAAAGCATCGAGAATGAGTGCTGCATTGACGAAGCTTGTCGTCGCTTCAGTGACGGGTGGAGCATCGGATGAGTGCTGCATTGACGAAGGTCGTGGTCGCTCCAGTGACAGGTAGAGCATCGAGAATGTGTGCTGCATTGACGAAGGTCGTCGTCACTTCAGTGACAGTTGGAGCATCGCGGATGAGTGCTGCATTGACAAAGGTCGTGGTCGCTCTAGTGACAGGTGGAGCATCGAGGATGTGTGCTGCATTGACGAAGGTCGTCGTTGCTCCACTGACAGGTGGAGCATCGAGGATGAGTGCTGTATGGACGAAGGTGGTCCTCGCTCCAATGACAGGTGAAGCGTCGAGGATGGGTGTTGCATGGACGAAGGTCGTCGTCACTCCAATGACAGGTGAAGCATCGAGAATGAGTGTTGCATTGATGAAGGTCGTCGTTGTTCCAATGATAGGTGGAGCGTCGAGGATGGATGCTACATTGACGAAGGTTGTCATCCCTTTCATGGAGGATGGATCGTTAGGGAAGGGAGTGTCGATAAAGATAGTCGAGGCACTTAGGACCGAACTATGATTGAAGCTTGCCATCGTGGAACACAGTCGATTCTGGTATCACACATAAGTTGCTTGTAATTTGGCACGTATAATTTATAGGTGTACGATTAATGGTGGTTACACGTAGTTAGGACATACAAATAAGGTTTATCAACGTGGAATAGGAATAAAAACATTCATTTTCACCCTTAGAGAGGGCATCTGGTTGTCACCCCGCTTTGACACTAAGATTCTGATGGCTTCTCCGATGAAGGATGTAAGTGTCACTTATGTTGACTCCAGAAGTGACCGTTGTGAGCGCAAAAATCTCACGATTAATATATAGACTGAAAATAACGTATAAATTATCACATTAAAAATATGAGCAGGTTCAATCCCTAGTCACGGACAGAGCACGTGAACCCCCTGATTTTTACTTGCAAGTTATCCGAAATGTGGAAAGACTGATGCTCTGGCGGCGAATATTTGCTAGAGCTTCTGGGAGGTATGTTGATGAAGACGCTTGGGCTGTAGATGCTTGATCCGACGAGTCTTTAGGAGTGGCAAAGATCACCAGGGCTGTAGAAGCATGATCTGATGAGTATTCAGGAGTGGAAAGATCACCAGGGCTGTACAAGTTTGATCTGACGAGTTTTTAGGAGTGGGAAGATCAACAGGATTGTAGAATATTGGTCTGACGAGTCTTCAGGAGTGGGCGAAGAACACAAGGGTTGTTGTAGAAGCTTGATCTGGAGTCTTCTGAAGATGGGCGAAGAACACCGGGGTTGTTGTACAAGCGTGATCTGGCAACACTTTAGTTACTTCATGAAGTCGTCGAGACCTGTGGGCTTGATGATCCAACATAACTTCGGGGAGGAGTTGTTGTCGACAGAGGAATATAACCGTCGTCGAAGAATATAATATCTGAAAATATCGTTCGGGAAGAATATTGCTGTGTGTAGAATATGACTGCTCGAAAAATATAACTCATAGGAAAATATATCACCGCGAGAATATCACCGTCACGCTACGGGGCCTTCGGAGGTATACCTGCAAAAGGGACCTTCAGAGATAAACCTGCTATAGGACCTTCGGAGATAAACCGCAAGAGGGGACCTTCGGAGATATACCTGCAATGGGGCCTTCGCCGCAGACTGGGGCTCACGCAGCTATTCCTCCTTCAAACTGGTTCACAACCAGGTCAGGATCTACTCTCAAGTTCTTGACCATAACTCTGAGGAGGGAGAGTTCGACTTTCAATAGCTCGGACGAATACTTCTCAAGTGTGGCCCTGAATCAGAAAACAGGTGTCCAATAAGAGATCGACCTCTACATTAAGTATTGTTCTTGGCAATTGTTTGTCGTTTCCATCTGGACTCAGTATTCCTCTAACTAATCCATTTTGAGTAATGACGTATTACCACATGCATGAATTAAACGAATAAATAAAACATACACACATCCGACAAGAATGAATAATATTTGACAAAGAAGAAAACGTCGGAAGTTGTTGAATGAGCAGACTGGAAAGTAGAAAGCATGGGAGGTTGAATGAGCTTAAGTGCTGAACCCACGACCTTCGGACACTTGACTAAGTTAGTCGTCGAGGGTCAGACCAATTCTGCCCACCTGGAACTTAGGAGGAAAGGTCAAGTGAAACATCATAAGATGAGGAGAACTAAAGGATTTCTAACATGTATCTCTTATTTCTACTCGAAGGCTTGTTACAAAATGGGAGGAACCCACTCATATTTATAATTGGGACGTTCTTGGATTTTGTGGTCGAAAATGTAAAATAAGATTAAAAACATCTATCGAAATTATTTAGATATTATAGGGTCTAGATAAATATCTAGATATTTAGAAGCGAATCTAAGACTAAGAAAAATCTAGATATACTAACTAGAAATAATCTAGAAGCGTTGATTTTCTAGTATTCCCCATCAACACCGACTTACTCTTTTTATCATGCAAAGTTGCACTTGGAACTCCTCATGTTTGCTTGCATTAAGTCCTTTGGTGAAGATATTCGCTGGTTAGTCTTCTGTGATGATATGTTGCAATATGATCTTTCCTTGCAGCACCATTTCTCTCGAGAAATTAGATTGAGCTTCTACGTGCTTGGTTCATGCATAAAACACTGGGTTCTCTGCTAGCTGGATCGTTGATCGAGAGACATATAATTGCAGTACTGCATATTTAGCTTGTTGATGAAAGTCTCTTATGAGTTGCATGAGCCATGAACATTCATGAGTTGCGTTAGCATCAACTCTATACTCAATTTTGTTGTGAAGAGTGAAACGGTTAGTTGACTTTTACTGCATAAAAACTCTATGAAAGTAAAACTATTTGATACTCTTAATGAGGCTTTACAAGGCTAGGATGAGAGTTGTTGATGTTAGATCTTTTTATAGTATTTATTGTATTTTTAGTTTAGTTTATTGTCATGTCGATTTTGATTATTTTATTAGATTTTGAGCTTACTTTGCGATTAATTGAAAATAAATTGATGCCTTTTGTATTTGTTTTGATTTGGTGTTGGAAAATGAGGCGATAGGAAAATGGAAAAGGGATAAAAATGATTAAGTGCACAAAATTATGGAATGGAGAAAGACGCGTCCTCCAATATCAGGGAAGCGACCTTCCAGGACCAGCGCATCACAAAGAGTAGGACACTACTGTCGAATTTGAAGGAAGTGTCCTTGGGGAATCGGCTGACGGAAGGACATGTCCGTCTGTAGGAGGGACTTAATGAAATGTCTACCGCTTCGCAGATTAAGGAAACACGATCGAATTTTCTTTAATATTGAAAAGAAACATTTAGAGAAGTTTTTATAATCCATTAATATATGAAATTGTATCTCCTAAATGTAGGACTAAAATGTAAACGCACGGAAGCCCAGTATTAACCTGCAAAACACTTTACACGTTAGTGAAATAAGACTAAGTACGACTATATTATCCTTTTCGTAACCCTTTTCGCCACCGAACCTTTCCTAAATTCACTGAGTTTGTTCATTCTAGACCGTTACCCTTCCTCATCGAGTTAACTCATGCGAAGAGTACCCTCTCTAATTGTGGACACACCTTCGGAGCTCTCATTCCCAACTTCCAAACGTGTTCTCGAAACTTTTCCGTCTTGCCAACCTTTCCACGAATTTATCCCCGTAATTCCCGGACTAAATCCAGTCCGAACGTATAACTTGCAACCCTCATTCGTCCCGCCATTCCAGCCCTAATTCCAGACCAATTCAACCGGCCATGAAGGCTCCTTCATATGCATTCCAAGACACTAAACCACCCGATACTCATGCCACGGGTAAATGATCGCAGAATTCGCACACCGCAAGTATACGGATCGCAACAAGTAATATAGTAATGAGTAGAGTTATCGTTCCCACGAGGATAGCAATTAAAATCCTTTAGCATACACAATTGCAATTTTTATGTAGCCAAGCAAATACGAAAAATTGAGTTTTTAAACTAGTAAGAAATAAATATCAAAAAGCAAAGAATCTGAATTCAATAGACGGAAAAGCCTAGGATCAAGTATCCCCTCCTTGTTTCGTTAAACCCCTTCACTCGTTTATCCCAAATTTGTACTAATTCTGTTTACTAACCGGATTCTTATGTCCCTAAGTGCCTCTCCCGAGTTTACAAAGGATTATCCTAAACCACCGTAAACCTATATCCCTATAGCGAATTACGAAGGCCAGAACACATTAAGATTCAATCCTTTATCGGTTACCTAGAAGTATATCTCCCGATACTACTTACTAGCTAATTCGCTCCCGCGATATTAACCAAGGCTATTTCGTTCACGTTCTCTCCTAAAATTCCTCTCCCGAGTTTAAATTAGGATAACAAATCAATACAATTCGGTGATCAGGCAAATTGCACGCATTAAGATCAAACGAAATAAATAAACATCCAAAGCACAAATTTGTTCTAAAACGAGTTCAGGAAATTCAACTACGCAATTCGGTTCAACATAATCCTAGCAAAGAAAGTTTAGCCGGACATTGTTTTCGAGACACAATTCAAATAAAAGAAAAGCATCCTAAAACAATAAGCTAACTCCCTTCTTCTCCCTCTGGTCGAATCCTGTCTCTTCTGGTCGACCCCTTGCCTCTCTAGTCTAAGGAACAAAGTCCTTTTATTGTCCTCAAAATAAAACCTAGAGAATCTCTGAAAATCTGGAATAAAATATTTTTTTTCTCTTCAATTAGTCCTCCTCCCACGTGTCCTTCAAGTTTTTCCCTTTGTCTAGAATCTTTGTAGATATGCCGAAATCTTCTTGTTTCCATTTTTATCTGAAATAAACCACAAATTCGGCAGTATCCCAATTCTCGAGAATAATATAAAATAACAAGAAATAATATGAAATAAGCGCAATATTCTACAAATCTAACAAATCCTAGGTATGAAATTGACATAAATAACTCTACTTTCATAGAGTTATCAGTAAATGCACTCAACCACTCTCGAACACACCGTCACCTGTCCTCCCCACTGTGACTGTCACCACCTCACCACCCATTATATAGGGTTACTTGTTAACACATTACCAATGAGGGAAACCTTCATCGGATCATCTCCTTCTCACCAACTGTCCTTATTAGGACTTCGACCATGAGCATTTCCTACCACGAACATAACAAATACTCAGAACACTCACTTATCAATCATCTTCGATGGTTTGAATGGTTCATTAGCCTAATTTACGCAATGACCGAGGTTCCTCCTATCAACCCGAAAGAATACCTCACCGATAATCGGAGACCGAATGAATCACCCTCATTCTTCGAGGGGAAACCGGTCATTCATCATTCGTAAGGGCCGAGAACCCTCCTTTAAGTTCCAAGGGCTGAAATTCCCTTCGCTTCCAGCCAACACGCCCACAACAATACACATGCATCAACAAACTTCCACATGCATGATACATCTACGGTGACAGGCTTTTTTATGGCTAATAAGGAACACAAGAGAGGAGGGGACAAAGGGTTGTACCTTGTGCTTGTGTCCCCGCCCAATTCCATCAGCTCCCTCCTCCTTCGCAATACTTCGCATCGAGGCAACTTTGCTTGAAAATCCGTCTTGGTCGCACCTCCCTTTCTCCTTCTGTCCCCGGGCGTGAGAAGGTAGTGTATCCGTATCAATTTCTTCCTTTTCTCTCCCTCCCCTCTCCCCATCAAGATGGAATTGAACTTTATTTCTTTCCTTTCTCTTCTTCTTGTTCTCCACGTGTGACACAAGTGGGGAATATTATTTCTCCCGAGTCCACCCGTCCCCTCCTCATCAATTCTTGAGCACAGTCTTCCCACTTGAGAGACCAAAATTGATTCAAGGGCCCAATTTCAATCCTCAGTCAAATGGTCAATTCAAATCAACGGTGGATAATGTCTTTTTTTTCTCTTTTCCTCTCCCAAAGTGAATTAAAGAAAGGTACTAGGGAATCATCGAAAGATAACCAAATTCTTCTCATTCTCATGTATTTTTTTCAAGTGTACGTTTAATGTTATGGGAGGGAGAAAATTCTGTTATGCCTTCCCACTTCAGGAGTCCTTTCAACGTGGTGCAATCTAGTATTCTCTCCGTACTTAGAATTTCGATCCGTATGCTTATTCATTACGCATCGTGCACGTATTGGTTCTATAAATATGCATTCTAGAGCGTCTGAGAGTTTCCATGTTCACATCTCATTCGCTCAAGCGCTCATAAGTACATATATTTCGTTCCATCGTGAACCTACATTCGAAATACATGTTCGAGCACTCCCAAGGGTCTTATTTGCAAATATATCTATACATATATATATTGATAAAGGTTCGGGATGTCACACTTAACCCTCTTCAGTTTGTATTAGATCTTGCCACATACCGAAATCTTCCTCAATATTACGATTTGAAGAGATAGAGTGTCATTTGTTACCCTCTTTAGTCTTTTCAGATTTTCTTTTATTTACTTTGATCATTTTATAATCTTTTAGACTATTAGAAAATCTTTTAAAGAAAACTATATATTTTCTAGGATAGCCTTAGTTAGGTCACATTCCATTTTTTTAGTTTTAGACTTCTGATCTAAAGTGGAGGACGAGGTGCCGGCTAGGGTTCAAGTGAAGATTCGGATGACGCGACTACCAACTGGATTGGGAGATCGGGAGGGCATTCCTTATTTATTTTCCTTAATTTCTATGTTGTTGTTATTTTCTTCTAAAAACTTTGGATGTTTTCTTATATTTGAATGAATTAATATTCTTATCTAGGTTGTTAAATTTGCGTGACTTATTAAAGTGATTTTGAACGTGAATTAATTATTCAAAAGTCTGATGTTCTTTGATGTGCTTGCATGTGGTATAGAAGGTGGACCATCTCGATATAGGACTACAAGTCATCATCAATAGTATCTACAAGTGAACTCATTCGAATTTTCCAATAGGAAAAATTCTTACCATTATAAATGTGAGGATTCCCAACATGTGATTTTGGTACATGGCAGTTATCAGCCATTAGTTCAATTTGTATAGAGTGTTACACGTCTATAGAACAGAATAGTGACGATTATAGTATAGAACCTCAACAAACAAAAAGCTTCTGTTGGGTAGAGATTAGTTGTCAAACCAATAATCAAGCATCTATTAACTAGAGCACGAGTATCAATATGACAAATATGAAGTTTCTTTCTGGTAGCAGTTGTTGAATTCTCGTAGAGCAGCAGGCTTTTACAAAACATAACTAAGATGCTAGCCATGAAAGAGAATATGAGAGATAGAAGCTTATGTAGGATCTCAGCAGGCGATTATGCTTCTATTGGCCAGAAACTTTATATCAGACGTGTATTCAAACAGAGCGTAAGCTTCTGTTGATAGTAGTTGGATTCTGAAAGAGCATAATCTTTTACAAAATAGTAGCAAATGGATTTGCACAGAGCTTAAAGCTTCTGTGGAATAGCAACTGAATTTTATTGAGCGTAAGCTTCTACAGAATAGTAACAAATGGATTTTTGTTGAGCTTAAAGCTTTTGTGGAGTAGCAACTGAATTCTGATAGAGAGTAAGCTTCTACAGAGTATTCGCAAATATATTTCACAAAGCGTAAAGCTTATTTGCAAGTAAATTTGGTTATTTAGGTAACAAGTTATTGTTTACCTGAACAAGAATACCAATTGAGGTGATCCAAATAGATTCAACTATAATCCATTTAGATGATAATCGCAGAGACTAGAGCTTCGTCAGAGTAGAGCGTGTAGCTGGTATGAGCTTTTGTGGATCTACAACAAGCGGTTAAGCTACTGTTGGAACCCGCTCTGATAACAATTGTTACAATTAGAGGGGGGGATGAATTAGTGTTAAATTCCATTTGAGGATTTTTAACTCATTTTCAATTAACCTCGCAGCGGAAGAAAGCTTTTGTAACACCCAGCCGTAGTGACAGGTATCTGTAAGAATGTGATTGTAATTTGTTTGATGCATACAAGACTTTTATACTGGTTGAACAATTTGCTTTCGTCCACTCTTCACCCAGAACTTGGATGGTATTCACTTAGACTTAACTTCATAACAATTACAGAAGATGATCAATAATAGACCTTTTATTGCACAGATCAGAAGGTTCTGCACCACAAAAGACTAAGTGGCAAAGCACAGACCGGAAGGTTCTGTACTAGAGTAACTAACTTACACAGCACGAACCAGAAGGTTATGTACCTAATGTGTCAACCTTCTACAGCACAGATCAAAAGATTTTCTATCGAATGTGTCAAACTTCTGCAGTACAGACCAAAAGGTTTTGTACCAGAGATGACTTGGTCTCACAGCACATACCGTTAGCTTCTGTACCAAGGATGTCAACCCTCGACTGAGTGTCTTGTTTATACAAAAAAGCCTAAGTGAAAGATAAAAGGTAATCTTCAGGAGCAGCCTTCTGCAAAACAAGGAAAACGATCAATGAGAAAACAATACAATAAATAATTAACAAAAACGTCACTCCCATGCATATATGTTTAGGTAATCAAATCATATCAATTTGGATTATGATATCATATAATTCTCATATGTACTGCACAATAGAAGGCTGTCGTTGAATGTGGTCAGCAACCTTCTGTAAACGAAAATAATCAAAGATCAACTTAAAAAATTGGGCCATGTGGCTCATGAGCTCAAGGCCCTTTTGAAAAACTAAAATAAAAATAAAATCCAACACATATAATTTCGAAACAGGATCAAGTCCCAGCCGGATGACAAATTATTGGATAGCATAAGTCCGCCAACACACAACAATAATGTTTTGTTTGGATTATATTTTGTACTGCTAAATTAAATTAACAAAGCATATGTGACCGTTGGATGTACCGTGCATTGTTGCGCCGGTCCTATCTTATGATTTGTCCTGCTCCACACGTCAAAGAGAAATGGTCGTATCATGTTAGTTTTTCGCCATTTGCCGGGCTCAAATACTAGCACCTAGTCTAAAACATGCTGTTGCTGATTTAATGATTTTTCATCAGGTTTTGTTAAGTTCAACTTTGTCATAAAATTAGGGAACTGTCGAGTCTTTCCCGAGTTATTTGTAAACATGACAAAAGTGTGCGGTCTATTTATCAATCTCTTGATTGTTGCCGTTTTCCCTCTTACACCATTGTCTCCGGCTCTTTTCGTCTTCTTACTCTAGTCATTTATGTTGTCTTTTCCACTTTGGACTCGATATTCCGCTTAACTACTTAATAAAACTCTTGAACACTTAGTAAATCATCACGTTGATTCCATTCTTGAGACATGTGCCATTATATTTTTTTTGTGATAACAGCGGAGTCCATGGCGGACTTACTTTTTGTAAGCCCTCTCACAAGGCCCAAAGGCTCTTTGATAAGCTCGCAAGCCTCAACCCGGCACCACTACATCCATATTGGGCCCGACTTGATGCCTAAAAGCCCAGCAGGTGGTGACCAACCGTAAATCCAAGTTGAGTATACATGGTGGTGTTCCAACCTGGATCGTGACAAGGCTCCAAACACCCACCACCTACCTTACACCAGTTGGGTGTCCTCGGAAGGACTGCGGCAATATTTAGTCTAACTATACTAAAAAGTTTATATTCATTGGTTCATTACACGACAAGAACTTACTTGCAAAATTTATGTAATACATTGTCAACATCTGTACTCAAATACAGGCCAGCCATATTCTCCTTGCAGCTTTGGAGAGCATAATTCTTATTGCACGATTAGCGTTGTTGCTCAAATAAAGCTCCAAGATTGTCTTCTCCGATATGAAGATTATCTGTTCAGAATTGATTATTAGTCCAACTCATTTGCACAACAGGACTACCTATCCGAATGCTCTAGATTACGCATACCATTTGTTAGAAACCCTTGTTGAACGTAAACATATATGAAAGGAAAGCATATTTGAGCATCATGATTTTATCAAAAATTTGTAGTTATATCTTTCTTTGTTCCAGATTTATAATTCATGAACCAATGATATGAGATGCCACATTTCGATTGTCCCTCCGTTCGAATAATTATTACAATTATATTGTAGACAGACAAATCGCAAAATCATGAAAAATGAAGATCGCGAGTAAAAATTATTCAAAGCATAGCACACTAACGTTGAAAATATATATTATTTTTAAATTTTACAAAATAAATTTTAAATGGTGAATAGTAATACTAAAAAAAGCGCATCTGCTGAAATAATATTTTGATAATGCAATAATGAAGTCTTGAGCTGCAAATAGTTCTTGATACAACTAATATGATTGAGAATATTATGCTTTGTAAGACACCATGGAATATTTGTATAACATACAATAATTAGAATTCGTACTTATGAAATTTTGTTAAATCCTATTGAAATATTGTATTACAAAAAAACTGAAAAATTTTGTATTATATGAAAATGTTGTACTAAGTTATGAGAAGTTCTATGTTTGTGTCTTTAAGGCCGAACCCAAGAAATTCTCTCCATATTAAAATGAAATAGTTGTTTTTATTTGAATAATTTTCTAATATGTAAGATTTCATCCGTAAAACTCATGTCTATTGAAAACGATATTTTCTCTAATTTTAAGCGTCCATTTAAGAATCAAGTATAATTTGTCTAATGAATTCCTTTGACAGTCTTACTGTTATCCCGCAAACGGCCATTTTATTATATAACAATAATATCCTATTATATAGTCAGAAAACATATAATATCAATAACAAAAAAAAAATTTAACAGTGAAATTTCTCGTTGCTTTTTGTTGTGTGAACAAGAAGTATCCCTACTGACTTATAATAATAATAATAATAATAATAATAATAATAATAATAGTAATAATAATAGTAATAATAATAATAATAATAACAACAACATAAAATGCAATTTATAAAGAGAATTGGTAAAAATTAATGCTATTCATAAAATTTATTGAATATTTATTCTACACTTTTAAGTGTAAGTAACATAAGTTTAATTTATATTGATATCCTAGCCTCGAATTTTTAAATAATTTTTATACCTTCGAAAATAATGGATTTGATCATTTTTGCTGGATGACGTTAATGATTTTTTAAAATAAAAAGTAATGTTTTTCTTAAATTATAAAGAAAGAATTCCCAAGATAATATTTTTTTAGTTGCATGGTTATAGGAAAAAACAATCTAATTAGTAGAAACAATTTTCATTTTAATTATCATTTATTTTCTTCCACGGTAACTTTTTTCGATTCTTTGATTAATTTATGTTAGTACCATAAAAGATCCTTGGGATGTCTTGATCATTGGAAATGCTTTCCTTAGCCGATCACGGGAAGAACAATTTATCTTATGAATTCACAGCGAATCCAAAGCGAAAAATGAATTGAGCGGGCAATTCTTCGGGAAAAACACATGGCGACTTCGGTTGTAGCGAGCTTCCAAGATGTGTGGGATGCGTGGGGCATTCGAGGTTTCATGATCCTCAGCCTTACGATGCAACTGCTTCTTGCAATCGTCTCCCCATTCAGGATGAGGACGTCCAACCGTTGGGTCATTCTTCTGATATGGTCAACCTACTTCCTCGTCGACTGGGCTGCCATATTCGCCTTCGGGTTGATCTCGAATGCCAGATGCAGGAACTCCACTTCCATCAACCAGGATCTCCTTGCATTCTGGTCTGCCTTCCTTCTCATACATTTGGGCGGGTCGGATTCTATTACTGCCTATTCTCTGGAGGACAATACGCTATGGCTGCGTCACTTGGTCGGCCTTGTAGCCCAGGTACTTGCCTTCCTCAATATCTTTGTTAAGACGCTCCCAAGTAACGATCTTCGGGTTCCGACAGTCCTGATAGACATTGCCGGTGCTATCAAATATGGGGAGAGGACCAGAGCGTTGTATCTTGCGAGCATCGAGAAGCTTAAGAAGTCAATTGTTAAATCACGTGGTCTTGCCCGTAACAGAAATACTACAAGGGGACTGATTGTGGCACAGGCACCCCAGTCCAATACTGGAGGCAGCAATAGTGAGGAAGATACCGGCAAAGAGAGAATGAAGACAGCCTTCCACTACTTCCAAATATTCAGGGGTCTGGTTGTCGACATGATGCCAGACCACTCCGAATGGCTCGAGACACGAGATTGTTTCCTGAATCAAGATGCTCTGGCAACATTCGAAATTTTGAAGATGGAGCTGAAGTTATTCTATCAGGTGTTCTATACCAAGGTCCTTGCGGCCAACTCAGCATGGGGAGTGCTCATTCGCAGTCTGGCCTTTTACAATGTCCTCGTTGCCCTGATTATGTTTTGCCTAATTAAGAAAGCAGGGATTCACGGGGTTGATGTTCGAATCACTTATTCGTTGCTAGGTGGAGTGATTGTTTTGGAGTCAGCGAGCGAGCTACTGCTAGTATCCATGTCTAATTTGACTAGTGTCAATCCTATTTACCTCGGATGCCAAATTATCAGCCATGGACTAGTCTTATTTTTCATAGTAGGCATGGCCATGGCGTGCATAGTCAGCTGCTTCTCTGTTCTTTGCTGCAGAACCGTTGTATTCCGGGAATGGTCAGAAAGTACAGGGGCAGTGAGCATTTTAGCGCGAGCTTTCGAGGAGTCTCGTCCGAGGAAAGGATCCAAGCTAAGTGATTATTGGCGTAAAATCAACGGTACAATCTTAGCCCCCTTTTACTTTATATCCACGTTTTGCTCTGCCTTAGTCTTCAATTTTATTGCATTTTGTTAATATTACGATCAGAAAAAAAATGAGAAAAACAAAGAGAAAATTTATTTACTCTGTTGGAATAAGATATAAGTTCGTTGAATAATCACATCTATTGTTGTTAACCATTTCAATGAAGATTTCTAAGAGTCAAAATAATGAAAAATGGCAAAGTTATACGTAAAAGTATTTCTATATTTTAGTTTAAAATTAAAATGTTACCGTAATATTTTTATTTTAGGAAATCTTAAGATGAATAAAAAGCCTAGATCATAGATATTGATTTCATTATTTTATATAGAAATACTAAAGATTATAAAATAACTCAAATTGAAGCATCTGATCGCAAGAATTTATTTTATGTATTCTCTGTAAAACATTTTAGTGTGGCGACGTATTAATAGTCGAACAATAACTTTTTCAGTTAAAATCAACGACAAGATGGGGGTTGTCGTACTGACCAAATTGCAATATGAACGGAAGAACAAGCTTGATATGGAACTATGGGACTTCTTGTTTGGTCATCTGCGAGAAAAAGCATTGCCCGCCGTTGATGCGGACAAAGTAAGGGCGGTATACGAGGCAAGGGGTGAAGGTCCACTTCGGAACATGAATTTAGCTGAGTTAAGACATTATATGGATGATTTGGAGTTTGAGAATAGCATCCTCGTCTGGCATTGTGCGACAGAGATATGTTATCAGGTTGACAAACACATCGATGGAGATAACAACAAAAGAAGGATGTTCAGCAAGGTCTTATCGGATTACCTGGTCTATCTTCTTATCAAGCAACCAAAGTTAATGTCTCCTGTCGCTGGGATCGAGGAAATAAGGTATCGTGACACTTGTGTCGAGGCGAAGAATATCGGCAAGAGACATCTTGTGGAAACGATGGATCAATTTTGCAAGAATATACTCGATGAGCACTCGGGTACAGCCGAATCCGATGACAGAACGGGAAATGGTATGTCCGTGTTGCCTGAGGCATGCACCATAGCTAGCACGCTGAGGCAAAAAGGTCCGATGAAGTGGGACATAATTAGCGAGGTATGGGTCGACGTGTTGTTATATGCGGCCGGCCACTGTCGCGCCGACTCGCATGTACGCCTGTTGAGCGAGGGCGGGGAGTTGATAACCTTCGTATGGTTGTTGATGGCTCACTTTGGGATAATAGCTCGCTTTCCTAAGGTGTAAAGACCTGCAGATGAAGTAGGAATTCTCGAATCAGAGGACAATGTTCAGATAATGTTTGCGTAATTTGTATTTAAATAAAAGCATATTACTTACTTTGGGGATACGCCAAGTCAAGAGACGCTTTACAATTTGTTTGACATAAATTTTTTACTCTGGCCAAATGTTTCTTCTTTTTGTTACGCTAATTCCTAGAAATTAAATAATTAGATATGTAAGCATACATGGATGGTTCCTTCCCCAACTCCCTCCTCCTCGGAAGCGGCTAACGGTACGTGCACGTAACCGTTACGTTGTTTACTAAAATCGATTTTTTTTTAGTGAAGTTTACTAAAAATCGATGTTTTTTTAGTAAAATCGTTAGTAAATTACTAAAAATCGATGTTTTTTAGTAAAATCGTTAGTAAATTACTAAAAAACATTAGTAATCCGTTACTAATTTTTCACTGTTTGACCATTAAGAAAGTTACTAAACAAGGTTTTGTAAATATGCGAAAAAATTTACTAAACTTTTTAGTAACCGATTACTAAAAATAACGGTAATTTGACAGTTTTTTTTAGTAATCGTTACTAATATTTCACTGTTCAACTTTAGTAATCGGTTTCCAAAAAGTTTAGTAATTTTTTCCGCCGATTTACTAAACTTAGTTTAGTAACTTTTCGAATGGTCAAACAGTGAAAAATTAGTAACGGTTACTAATTTTTTGTAATAAAATTTGTAATACTAGTAATTTTCGAAGTAGGCCGTCCGGAGATTTTAGTAATGATTTACTAATTTTGTAACCGAAATTAGTAAATTACTATTTGACACAGTAAAATCGTTAGTAAATTACTAATTTATATATTTTTTTTATAATCGTTTACTACTTTTTGAACAAAATTCAGTAATTAAATACTAAACTTTTTAGTAATTTTCGTAAATGAACAGTACATTCCGAACCTAAAACTGAACCTGTTTTCAGTGTGAAATTAACATTTTACCCCTCCGGTAAAATTATAAATAGGTTCGGTTTTAGGTTCGGACTGAAAATTCGTAAACGATTTTGTAATTTATCGCAGGGGTAAAATGGTAATTTCACACTGAAAACAGGTTCGGTTTTAGGTTCGGAATGTACTGCTCATTTTAGAAAATTACTAAAAAGTTTAGTAATTGGTTATTGAATTTCGTTCCAAAAGTAGTAAACGATTATGAAAAAAATTTTAAAAATTTAGTAATTTACTAACAACTTTACTATGTTACACAGTAATTTACTAATTTTTTTAACAAAATTAGTAAATCATTACTAAAATCTCTTAACGGGAAACCCGGAAAATTACTACTATTACTAATTTTTTAATAGAAAATTATTAACCGTTACTAATTTTTCACTGTTTGTCCATTCGGAAAGTTACTAAACTAGGTTTAGTAAATCAGTAGAAAAAATTACTAAACTTTTTAGTAACTGATTACTAAAAATAACGTTGATTTGACACCTTTTTTTAGTAATCGTTAATAAAATTTCACTGTTCAACTTTAGTAATCGGTTACTAAAAAGTTTAGTAAATTTTTTGGCCGATTTACTAAACCTAGTTTAGTAACTTTCCGAATGGTCAAACAGTGAAAAATTAGTAACCGATTACTAATGTTTTTAGTAATTTACTAATCAATTTACTAAAACAAGTCGATTTTTAGTACAGATTACTAAAATTTTGGTCGAATTTAGTAAACATCGTAACGGTTACGTGCACGTACCGTTAGCCGCTTCCCCTCCTCCTCCTCCTACTTGGGCCCATGAAATGTACAGGCTCAAAGTTCTACGTGCAGTAGTCGAACTCACGCAAGTTTCCCTACTTTTTGATTGGTTTGACATGTCTCCGTTAACTCCTTCGATGTTTGAACATGTGTGACCCAAGTAACTAAGATTTCTTTGTTTAGGCCTATAGAGGAGGCATCTCTGCAGGCCCTTTCCGGAGGAAGAGGCCAAAATCCTTCGTACAGGAGATTAAGTCGTTTTTTGTGTTTCACGAAATTTTTTCGTACATTTTTAAGAAATGTTTTAGTTTTACGAAAAATTTCGTATTTTAAGAAATTGTTATTGTTAGCGTTTCTACATTTTTACAAAGCTCATTTCAAAATTTCGTAAAAGCGTGTATATTTTTACGAAGCTTTTAAAGCCTCTAAGCCCATTACGAAAATTTTTCATAAAAAAAGGACGGAGCTACTGTTCATTATGAATCGTCAATAAACAGTCGGAGCGTTTCGTAAATCTACAGTAATTTTACGAAAAAATTTTCACAAATTTCAAATTTCTTGTAATTTTTCAAAAATTAAGAAAATTTCGAAAATTTAAGAAAATTTTTCTTACATTTTTACGAAATTTTTCATAAACTACTGTCGATTTACGAATATGGTCACTGTTTATTAACACATAAGGATTTTTTTTGTAAACTATGAGAATATTAATATTTTAGTTCGTACATTTTTACGAAGCTCATTAGAAAATTTCGTAAAAGCTCGTATATTTTTACAAACCAACTACGAAAACTATTTGGCTTATTACCAAAAAAATTTGTAAAACAAAAAAATTTTGTATTTTATGAAATTGTTACTATTAGAGTTTATACATTTTTACGAAACCCATTTTAAAATTTCATAAAGCCCGTATATTTTTACAAAAAATTTCATAAAAATGTACGAAAAGGTTTCGTAAAATGTGAAAAACGACTTAATCTCCCGTGAGAGGGAGTATAGCCACTTCCCTTATGGGAAGTCTATTAGGGAGAGTCTTCGAGCTCATGCCAAGTATGCGAGGGCAGAAGCCAAAACCAACACTGCAAGGGTAGGAACGAGTCAAGTCTATAAGGTAAAGTCGCCTAGGTCAGAGTCTACGAAGATCAAAAAAAATTTTGACACCGAGATTTTAGGAAATTAGTTAGGGAGGCCACATCTCCATAGTTTCAGATGATCTTCAGTTGGGGAAAAATCAATGAAGAAGTGACCCACGAACGTCCGATTTAATATAAAAAGAAATGGAGATTCTCTTAACAAACACATACATTCATTTTAAGGCCAAAGTGCATTGTTTGTTTAAAAGCACTCAGTTTTTTAATCTTCATTTTTCAGCCTTCAATCTCCAGCCTCCAGACCTGTTCCCATACTCTTCCTCACATCATAATCAACATCCGTACCACACTCACTTCCACATCCACCGTGCCACCAAAGGCTACATTCTGCCACACCAGCTCGCAAGTCCACGGCGTCCACACCTTTTCAGATTTCGGCTCTTTTGTTGTTTCTCATCATTTTCATGGCTGTAACCTTTTGAACCCATTTTGTAACTCATTTGCTCTCATCAATATAGTTCCATGTTCATCTGCTTTACATTACGGCGACCACATCTAAACAATTGTGAAGTTCATGCCAAGTATTTCCGACTTGTTACGTTTTTTATGCGAACATGTTTTTGGGATCACAGGGGCTGGAAAAAGAACTAAACGTTCAAAATGCCACAAACTAAGAGTTTGCATCAACCGGATGCCCCTCGTTGCCCTGAAAATGATGAGGCGAATTTGGGTTTGGCAGGATTTTAGTATGAGAACCCGATCAAGGTAGTCAAGATTCAACTGCGGCTATGCATACCCTGTCTTAATTCATATCGAGGATCGAATTCTACAAGGAATTCGGAGATATGAAAAGAAAGGGATATGAAGAAGAACGTGGAAGGCTTGACCAAGAAGAACATGTTACGTTTTCGACGCGAACACTGTCGCCTCTTATACAAAAACTTAATAAAAAAATATCAATTAACCATTACTTTAAAAAATAGACAATGATAATTTCTTTAACGTTTTTCAAAGTAAAAAGAATATGCTTTCGACATAAGTGCCTTCATTAGATAAGTGCACGTGCGGACCTTGTTTGATCCTTCACGCTTCTTCCTTCTTTAAACTTCCACAATATCTCTAAAATCAGATATTCATAAGTATAAAATGCAATTTATAAAACAAATTGGTAAAAATTAATGCTTTTCATATAACTTTCCTAAGTTGTTGAATATATTCTAAACTTTTAAGTTTAACATAAGTCTAATTAACATTGATTTCTGAGTCTTGAATTTTTAAATAATTTTTATAACTTAGAAAATAATGGATTTGATCATTTTTTGTTGGATGACATTAATGGTTTTCTTAAATGAAAAGTATCTTTTTTCATAAATTATAAAGAAAGAATTCCTAACATAATATTTTTTTAGTTACATGGTTATAGGAAAAAACAAACTTATTAGTAGAAACAATTTTCATTTTAGTTGTCATTTCTTTTCTTCCACAGTACCTTATTTCGATTCTTTGATTAATTTATGTTAATACCATAAAGATCCTTCAGATGTCTTGATCATTGGAAATGCTTTCCTTAGCCGATCAAGAGAAGAACAATTTAGCCTATGAATTCACAGTGAATCAAAGTGGAAAATGGTTTGATCGGGCTATTCTTCGGGAAAAACACATGGCAACTTCGGTTGTAGCAAGCTAGCAAGGTCTGTGGGATGCGTGGGGCATTCGAGTTGTCATGATCCTCAGCCTTACGATGCAACTGCTTCTTGCAATTGTCTCCCCGTTCATGAAGAGGACGTCCAACCGTTGGGTTATCCTTCTGATATGGTCAGCATACTTCCTCGCGGACTGGGTTGCCATATTCGCATTCGAGTTGATCTCAAATACTAGATGCATGAACTCCACTTCCATCGAGCAGGATCTCCCTGCATTCTGGTCTGTCTTCCTTCTCATACATTTGGGCGGGTCGGATTCTATTACTGCCTATTCTCTGGAGGACAATACGCTATGGGTGCGTCACTTGGTAGGCCTTGTAGCCCAGGTACTTGCCTTCCTCAACATCTTTGTTAAGACGCTCCCAAGTAACAATCTTCGGGTTCCGACAGTCCTGATAGCTGTTGCCGGTGCTATCAAATATGGGGAGAGGACCAGAGCATTGTATCTTGCGAGCATCGAGAAGCTTAAGAAGTCAATCGTTAAATCACGTGGTCTCACCCAGAACAGAAATATTACAAGGGGGCTGATTGTGGCACAGGCATCCCACTCCAATACTGGCGGTAGCAATAACGAGGAAGATACCAGCAAAGCGAGAATCAAGACAACCTTCCACTACTTTCAAATACTTAGGGGTCTGGTGGTCAACATGATGCCAGACCACTCCGAATGGCTCATGACACGACATTGTTTCCTGAACCAAGATACTCTGGCAACATTCAAAATTTTGAAGATGGAGCTGAAGTTATTCTATGGGGTGTTCTATACCAAGGTCCTTGCAGCCAACTCTGCATGGGGAGTGCTCATTCGCTGTCTGGCCTTCTACAATGTCCTCATTGTCCTGATTATGTTTTGCCTAATTAAGAAAGCAGGGATTCACGCGGTCAATGTTTGAATCACTTACTCGTTGCGTTGATATAACAAATTACTTTGGGGCCTAATTTAACCTTGGCCCACGAAGAACCACGTCGTGGCCCGTTAGGCCAAAAGGAAGGCACAAGCTCGTACCGAGTCTACGAAGGAGACCGTCAGGTCTACACGGGTCTAAGTTAATAAATGGCATGGATAAGAGCCTGAGAATAGTTTGTTGCCGAGATTTTCGGGGTCAGTTAGGAGAACTACGACTTGGAGAGATTCTTTGAGGACGTATCAAGCTCCATAGGCATAACAAAATTCGGTATAAAAGGAGAGGAGATCCTCCCTAGTCAAGTAATCAAACACAACAGATTTTGCATTGATCGTCAACCTTTAGTTTTAGAAAACAGGCGTCCAGACCCCAACCAGGGTGAACTCGCAAGGGTTTGTTGGCCTTCACTTTCACCATCAGAGTGAGCAACCGTAGCTCTGTTAACCAAGCTCAGCCATCACTCCATCGTCTTGGTGAGCAACCGTAGCCCAGACAACCAAACACCGCCTTTGATTCGTCACCTCCGCATCAGCCTTCGTCCACATTCTGTCCATCAAGCCTCCAGCATCCAGATTCCACCGTTCCCGTTCACAAGTCTATGGCGCCAGCAGCCAATCTACGGCGTCTCCACCATTCACACCATCAAGCTTTTCTTTATTTTATAGCTGTAAGCTTTTGATTTTATTGTAAAGACGTTGTTTTAGCATCGTTGATTAATCCAATTCATTTGATTTCATTTTACTGGTGACCACATCTGAATCGCTGTAAGTTTTCATGCCAAATATTCCCAATGTGATCCATTAATACGCGAACACGTTTTTTGCAACCACAGTGGGAGACGAGGAAATTGACTATTTACAGATGGCAAACAATATCGGGAGCAGAGCTAACCGTGACCCTCCACCCCTTCCATTAGATGGAGAAGATCAAAATGTAAAAGGGGTCACTAGTGAGGAAACCAAGGCTCTAGGAAGCCAAGTGGATGCCGCTTGGCCCCGTTTGATGATGCATACCCCTTCTGAGTTCATATCAAGACTTGAGTTTCATAAAGAATTCAGTGATATGAAGAAGAACATGGGAGATGTGCATGGAGATCTGCACAACATGCAGATAAACATGGACGGGTGTATCGTCGGGTTGCATGACAATATGGCTCAAATACTAGAAAAGATTAACGCCTTAAATCGGCCATACCCCAGCCCGAAAGCAAGTAACCCTATTGATAGAGACAATTCATTCATGGGAGATGCTCGACATATAACTACTTGGAGACGGAAGGTATCTTTTCAAGAGGATGATCTTTGGGACAATGCCAACCAAGGCATCACAGAGATGTGTAATAGAGACAAAATGTCTCTCTCTAGACCTTCTTCTTCTCGGTCTCCCACTCCTTATAGATCGAACGTTGTGTATACAACAAATCTGATAGACGATTACAGCGAGGTGCAAGGTGAAACAAATAGGTTTGCAAACCATGTGCCCCCTCGCCGTCCCGACAAAGCACCCATGGAGGAAATACCATCAAGGGAGAACCCTATTCCAGGGACCAGCAGAATCGACCGTCCTCGAGAAGAAAGTTTTTAGGCAAGGATCCCGGTTAAAGAGCAACCATCCTGCATTAATGAGCAATTCATGTACCTCCCTGAGGGGTTGGTCCAGGGGCCTTCTAGGTCAAATCAACCGATGAGGTGGAACCAAATAGTTTTGAGTTAGACATGGTTGAATTTGTAAAGAGTGATGCCACAATATGCGACCCGCTAGCAAGAAATAATTCAAAGGCGAAAGCATCTCAAAAGTCTGGTGAAGAAAGGAAATATTCCTTCGACATAGACAAGCTTAGTCTACCCGAGCATATCAAGTGGAATCGAATAGTTTTGTGGTAGACTTGGCTGAATTTTTAAAGAGTGAGGCCACAATTTGCGACCCACTAGCAAGAAAAAATTCAAAGGCGAAAGCATCTCAAAAGTCTAATGAAGAAAGGAAATATCCCTTCGACATAGACAAGGCAGATGCAAACTTTGACTGGCTTTTTCAGCGAAAGCGGATCAAGCTAAAACCTGGCCATATAATGTCACAAATTGAGAGAGAGAAAATAAGGAATTATTGCAAATGGCATGGGTTATTCACACATACGATCAGGGATTGCCTGTCATTTAGGAACATAATTCAGGACCTTATAGAGTCAAAGGAATTATGTTTTCCTGAAGTAGACGAAGTCACTATGGTTCACGATAATCCTTTTGATGATGAAATTTCTATTCATACGTTTGACATTTTTGTTGTTGATATCAACGTCCTCTACTTCGTTGCAGAGGAGGCAGACCATCATCAGAAGCCCTCCAAGTGTGGTGCGTAGGCCAGCTATTCGGGGAGGAAGAGGTGGCCCCCATGGTCGTGATAGAATTAGAGAAATGCTCGAACAACAGCTCTGTATCTTGGAACGATCTAATCGACAGCTTGAATTTGATGAAAGCCGCGTCCAGCAAGGGGCAGGGCAGGGACTAGAAAGGACAGATTTCACTGGCGAGTCACGGTTTAGAGGAACTGGGAAAGGAGACACTCCTGACAAATCCCAGCAAATGGCAAGCCCACAAAAGAAAGCTGTCAAGCCGAAAAATGGACCACCCAAACTGGACTTGGAGGCAATTCAAGCGGGTCCACCAATAGCTCAATTTTTGGAGGAAAGGATGCTTTGCTTGAAATGCAAATTGATAGCTCAGAACAAGATCCTAATCTAGCAACTATGCACCCCTTCTTGTGTCAATTACTTCCTCAAGCCGGTAGACTTGTCATCAGATGAGAAGATCGTGGTTGGACCTGCACGCTTTACAACCTCAAGTACAAGTGAAAGTAACGATTGCTCTAAATCGCAACAGGTGCCAACAAGAACAGTTACCGGATACGATATGTTCTCTGGAAATTTCGTAGAGGTAAGTCAACCCTTACTTGGTTCTAAGAAATCAAGAATGGTTAAAGCGGTTAACCCTTCGAAATATTGGCAGAAAACTGTTGGCAAAATGCCTTTACCATTAAAGGCTCACAAGAGAAGGGATAGACGTCTAAGTCACGTCGCCGAGAGGCCCAGGCCTACCCTCTCAGGAGCTACTCCATCTGCCAAAATGAACATGAAGTAGTTGAAAGTCAAACTAGATCGCGTTCAGTTTATAGATTACTCGGAGGAACTGGGCTCGGAGCGAAATACCAAGTGATGTTGATGGCGATAGGAAACCTATTGTGAGCTGTAATGCTCTCACTCTACCAGCAGATTTTGACAGTAATTGTAAGCAAGAAACCGTAAGAGGTAAAACCCCTCTTCCTCATATATTGGATTACCCGCTTGGATTTCTGCTCCACTAGTTGAGAAAACCATTTGATAGCATGAAACAACGTATGCATTCTCTATATATCACTACTTCTTTTAACGACACTGTGGTAAGCAGGGTCCTAATCGACAATGGAGCAACGATAAACGTGCTACCACTGTCTAAATTCAGAATGCTTGGTTACTAACTCCAGGATTTGGTTAAAACCGATATTACTGTGAGTGGTTTTAATGGTAGAAAATCTGAATGCTTAGGAATATTCTCTGTGCACCTAGGGGTCGGGCGTCAGGAAAAAGAAACCGCATTCTTCTTCATAGACATAGTTCCTATTTTTAATGCCTTGCTAGGCCTTGATTGGCTTCACAAGGCCGCGCGGCCATACCTTCCACCCTGCATAGAAAATTGATATAATGGCTTGACTCCGAGATTGAAATTATTAAGGCTGATGAGTATTCATGTTGTGACAAAGGTATTTTTCATGCAGAGGCAAGTAAAACTGGCAAAGACCTTACCTTGGAACAAAGGTACAAATTGGGTTCATCAGCTAACAAATCTCCTAGGACTATTTTTATCAGTTCATCAGCTAACAAAGAGTTGTTTGATGCGATTCGAGAAGTACTTGAAGAATTTAAAGTCTAGATCGTAGACTAGTAGAGCATACGGTACCCATTAAGAAAGACTTTAAACCTATTCAACAAGCATGCAACAGATGACAAGAGAAGTTACGCAATTGGTATTTGAAGAAGTCAAAAAACTCTTCTGGGCAGGGTACATAAGAACTTCACGTTATACATAGTGGATTTCTAGCATTGTGCTTGTAATGAAAAAGAATAATAAAATCAGAGTCTGTAAAAACTTTACAGATTTAAACCGAGCGACTCCAAAGGAAGAATACCCCATGCCCATCGCGGATGATCTTAAAGACATGACAACCGGACATCAAGTTATGTCTTTTATGGATGGTTTTTTTTATTATAATCAGATCTTTATCGCAGAAGAAGACGTCCATAAAACTGCGTTTAGATGCCCCTGAGGGATTTTTGAATGGGTATTGAAGCCATTTGGCCTAAAAAATGCCGGTGCTACCAGACAGCTTACTGCAGTCCCACTTCTGAGGCAATTTCGGGAGATCCGTCTGCTGGATTGTCTCCAAACTTAAATTAGACTCCACGACGGTTGTAAACATATACGTATCAACCATTGAAGTTTCTGGTAAAGTTGGATACAATACCGTGAACATAACATACATAGGGTTGAACTCGTTGCACGTCACAACCCTATTCTTTTCATGATTCCAAACGATCTGACCATTGGATTGTCGCTATATTTGAGAGACATGCTTTTTGCATTTAATTACGGTCATCTGGATATATCGTGCATATTTTTATCTTATGCGCATGGTATGTTTTTCTCTTTTTCTATCAAGCCTTCTGCTCTTGCCAAGAGCACAATGCTACCCCGGAAAACCCAATTCATAAAATTCAGTGAACTGTGTAACCAAATGTTTTACACAGGCACGTTCCCCTTTAAGTTTTGGAGATTTGGTGCTGGTTTCATAATTTTTCGACGTGTTTTCTCTGGGTTTTGGTACGGTTTTCCGATGATTGCACGAGCAATCACCTGCTCAGCTCGGTAGCACACTGCTGTCCAAGGAAATTTGATTCCTGGAACTTTGTATCAACTCTGTGACCGAAAAGTTTACATTGGCACATCCCCTTTCGAGTGCCAAAGCTTTTGACTCCAATTTTGTAATTTTTTGATGTGTTTTGACTTTTTGGACGAGTTTTCCGACTGTTGTTGTCTCGGAAAAATCTAAATTCTGAGATTTCTGCACAATTCCAAACCAGGCGGTTTAAATGGACCTGTTCCACTTTAAGTTCCAGAGATTTTGACGCCAATTTCATAATTTTTCGACATGCTTTGATTAAGTTTGGATTGGTTTTCCGATGTTTCCACGGGCAGTCATCTATTTCATTTGAGATAACCTGTCCCTCACCTCTTGCATACTTGTATCATTATTTTTGCATGTACTCTAAGCATGCAGCTTTGGAGGATCGACTCCGAATTTTCGAAGACTATTCGAAAGCGTGTGTATCAAATCGTGTGGATCTTTCCGCGTGTGTAAAAACCGCGATGTCAAGACGATAAAGTAGCCCCAACCGTCACATAAGGTACAAATGGGGAGGTATGGGCCTCCCCGAAATAATTCAAACCCCACTTGTAACGGGTTGCGGGCCCAAGTGTATATGCCCGCAGTTACCGCCCTTCTCCATCCCTATTATCTAAATAATTGAAGTGTATTGTAGGCACATTAGGATTTGTGCCGCATCCTTGATGGTTTTCCTAAACAACCAATTTGAGTTCCAGTCCGAAGCCCGAATCAGATTCAACGCCCTTAAAACATTGATACAAGTACGCGTCAACTCCCGGATCAAGTCCAAAGCCCGTTAATCGAAAGCAAATCTTATTTAGACAATCGCCACATTTTCGCATGCTTAGAATGTGAGTAGTAAGTAGGAATTCCTGAACTCACTTTGGTTTTTCCGACTAAAACCAGTTTTCAAACTTAAGTCGGTGGCGACTTCGTATAGTTTACCTAAGTTAAACTGTAGCAACCTTTTTTATGGAGCCATTTTGGATGGGTAACGGCGACACGAACCGCTCCCTGAGTTCTCCCAAAAGCCCACGAATGAGGCCATAACACAGCCTTTTGCCTGTTGCCTCCATGGAATGACATCGAGGAGGTAGTTACAATGACATCGAAGCGAGGTTACAGCTACGTAGTCAATGGCAAATAATGTTACTGCTGCTGCATTTTTACCTGAAAGAAACCCCAGTCTTTCGATGCAGAGTGTAGCCTCTTCATTTCTATTTCCTTCCACAAGCTGTCGTCACTAAGCTTGCTCATGTCAATGACTGGGTTCTACGGAGCAACAGTGGATGGCCATAACTGACCTTGTTTTGGCTGGCGTAGATAATGTGGTAGGATCTCGGTCGGGCACTCTGCAGCTAGAATCAAGCCTTCACCTGAACTTAGAAGCAAACATTATAATAAAATAGTACTTAGTAAGGAATATAGTACTTGCGTGAGGAATATTTTCACCCTGAATGGGCACCCTCGTGTGCACTTACAAGCCAAGAAATCAAAATACGAACCATAATATCTTTATAACCCAAAGAGGATTCAAGAGAGAGAGGAAAAAGAATGAGAAATAGCAAGAAAGAAGTGGGGGAGTTGGAAGACTCATGTGAGATTTCCATTCATCGTGGGACAAATGAAAATTAAGCTAAGTGGGCTATGGGCTCAAGGCCCTTTTGGAAAACTAAAATAAAAATAAAATCCAACAGTGATAATTTCGAAACAGGATAAGTCCCAGCCAGACGACAAATTATTAGATAGCATAAGTCTGCCAACACATAACAAACTGGAATGATCTGTCTGTTGATATAATAATGTTCTATTTGTATTATATTTTGTCTTGCTAAATTAACAAAGCATATGTGACCGTTGGATGTGTGTAGTTGCGCCGGTCCTCACGTTGAAGGTCGTACCATATTTGTAAACATGACCCCTCTTACACCTTTGTCCAACCGTAAATTCAAGTGGAGTGTGTATGATGGGGTTCGAACAGGATCATAACAAGGTTTCAAATACCCACAATTCACCTTACGCCACTTGGGTGTTCTCGAAGGCCTGCACCAATATTTAGTCTAACTATACTAAAAAATTTATACTCTTGGGTTCATTACACGACAAGAAGTTACTGGCAAAATTTATGTAACACATTGCCAACATCTGTGCTGAAATACAGGCCAGCCATATTCTCCTTGCAGCTTTGGAGGATCAGAGTTCTTATTGCACGACCAGAGTTGGTGCTCAAATATATGAAGATTATCCGTTCAGTCCGGATTATTAACCCAATTCATTTGCAAAAACAAGGCTACCTATACCCTACAGAAAAACTATATTATAATTTTATTTCTATTCAAACAATTCTAATTCTAATTTAGTTACAATTATATTCCAGTCATTGTTCTTTAATCAAACCCGACATCGGCTACTTTGGGTGTATTTATGTAAATCACATGGCCTTGGGCTTTAATGTTTCGTCCCCAGTCTATTACAATGAACAATGCCCAAGAAAGGGTAAATCTCCATGACTCATGTATGCTATCGACATTCTCTTTCACGGTTGTTGGGACTCTAAGACGAAGTACATCGGAATGCGAAAACATCAGGCAGGATGCCTATTTTGGAAATGAGCATGTGTTGAGATGTTTTGATGATGAGCATTGACCTGCTGCAAAGCAGAAGTCAACCCTTTACATGACAGAAGCTAATCCCGATGGGAACCTTCTGTAAGGAAATATTTTTGTAATTAATAATTAATTACGAAATTAAGTGAGAATATTCCATGGGAATTATCCAATATGATCAGGATGATTATATGATCGAAATCAAATGATTTCATTGTCAAAGAAATAAAAGAGAATAATATATTTCCATTGAAGGAAATATAATCTTTTATTTATTGTAAGGTTCTGCAAGGTTGTCTCCAACCTTCTGTGAATCCATCCGATCACCAAGAACCGTTACCTGGGATGTTTATCCATGTCATCTGTTTAGATGCATTCACTTAAGTATCTTGAGCAGAATGAAAATGATTTTAATCATTAAGGAAGTTAATCTTTGATTATTTCCATTTGTAGAAGGCTGCTGACAAACCAGAACCTTCTGTAATGCAATATTCGTGGAAACAATCATCAAATTATTATTAATTTGATTTGATACGTTTGCCTGAAGAATATGTGCCTAGTGTGACCAATTTATAAATTAAATATTGTATTATAAGCTAATCTTTTACTTTCCTTGTTCTGGAGAAGGTTGATTCATCAAATTACCTTCTACACTTAGCTTTTTGTCTTTGTAGGACATTAGTTCATGCTTTCAAAAAAAAGAGAAAAAGAAGAAAGAAAAACAACTACGAATCTTCTTGTATTCTGAGAGCGTAAGGTTTTAGATTCGAGTTTTGTTAGTTACGCACGAGGGACGCTACGTGCAGACGGCTGCATCCTCGGTGAAGCTTTCTGGGAGAGTGACTCGGGGGCCACGAGGGACTCGGTTGTGAAACTGCAAGGGACGTTGGTGGGAAGCGCAACTGGGTGCTGTGTGGCCAACGTGCGATGGGCCGGAAAAAAGGGCACATACCCCGGGAGCACAGAAGGTGAGGGACTAACCAGCTTCTGTTGTGTAGTGTTCTGTGTGTGCAGGAACCTAGGACGGAACTGCCGTCTGCTTGCGTGGGGTTTGTCGCGTACTTGCGCAGGGTCTGCTGCGTGCTTGCATAGGGTATGCTACGTGCTTGTGTGGGGTACGCCATATAGTCACTATCTCGAGGAGATTGTGCAGGTCGTGTGGAGCCGCCGGAGTGAAAATCCATCCTTGGACAGAGGTTGCTGTCTGTTTGCGTAGGGTTTGCTACGTGCCTGCGTAGGGTTCGCTAAGTGCTCGCGTAGGGCACGCCACGAAGTCGTTGTCCTTGAGGGGATTGTGCATTTGGTTACCTTTGTTAGTCACACTAATGTGTGCACCAAGTTATTGTAGTGCAGAACCTTCGGGTCTGTACAACCTCCTATAGTGCAGAACCTTCGGGTCTGTGAAACTACTTCAGTGCATAACCTTATGGTCTGTACTTACCTAAAGTCATTTCTATACGGGCCATTGTAGTTTGTTCAAGATCGACACATTCTTGGTACAGAATCTTTTAGATCTGCGCTCTTTCACTCAGAGTTCTATGGTACAGAACCTTTTGGTCTTTGCCATGTAACAAGTTCTATTGTACAGAACCTTCTGGTCTGTATTGAGCCTAAGTTACTATAGTACAGGTTTGTGCTTCGTAACATGCCTCTACGGTACAGAACCTTCTAGTCTGTGCTCTGCCGCTCATAATTCTACAGTGCAGAACTTTCTGGTCAGCTCTATGTGCTATCGATTGTGTAATCTGTATTGAGACACATTTGAGTGAAAGCCATCCAAGTTTCTGGGTGAAGAGTGAAGTAGGCAATTTGCCGAACCACTATAAAAGTCTTGCGTACATCAAACAGATCGCAATCATACTTGAACGTTCTGTCTTATAGAAACCTATCTCTAAGATTCTATGTTACAGAAGCTTCCTTCCGCTGCGGGGTTTGTGAAAAAGTTAAAAATCTTAATTTGGATCATAACACTAATTCACCCCCCCTCTTAGTGTAACAGGATGTAATGGACCCATTCGATGGGACAATGGGGGAAGAACGGACGCCCACCGTACAGTTGAAATTTTTGTGAAGGGCAATGACGATCATCATTGCTCCCTTAGGTTATCTCATTCGTGTCTAGCTTAAGGAGATCCAACGTGCTTTTCCCATCGAGTTTGAGACTGGTCACTAGTCGAGCATAATCGACGATGGTCATGGTCTTATAATGGGCGCGGTCCTTTTTCGCAAGATCTGGCAGAGGCCCGACAGTCCCCTCCAGTTTTAAGCCATGGAAGGCAGCTATAGATAGTCGTTCCTTTTCTGAATTGACCACTGCCCTGTGCTCTATACTTTTGTACTCCCCATTGCTCATTATCTGCATCGAATATATGACATGTGAGAGTCGTGTGTGAAAAACTTGTGAAACCAACAACGTCCTGTATTGACTCATAATCAGACCCAATGATATCTCCGATGTTGACAATCAACGCTCCTGGGACAGGTTTTATGGGTAACCATTTCCCCTCTTTCTTGATTTGAAGACCGTCCACATAACTGGTTTGTAACAGCAATGTTATCCCGACGGCGTCAGAATGGGGGGCCAGGCCGCTAACCCTATTTGCCTGTGGACAAGGAGGATAATAGTTCATCCTTATTCCTTGTATTCCTCCTTCAAGGGATCGACTCCTAAGTTCTTGGCCATAACTCTGAGAAGGGAGAGTTCGACTTTCAAAATCTCGGATGAATACTTCTCCAATGTTACCCTGAACCGGAAAACAGGTACCGAACATGCGATCGATCCCTTATCTTCTTAGGGATATTGCCTTTTTCGGTTCAATCAAGTTACCTGAAAGATGCAGGTTGCTTTGGCCAGAACCTGAACTTCTGCTGTGAAGGAGGCTGAACTAAGAGGAAGAGCATGTCACCCCAGTCCAGTTTCTGCTCCTCCGATAGAACAAAAGCCTGGCCATACCCTTCCATACCATTTGGTAACTGCTCATAGGCCATCTTCTTAGGCAACGGCAGTTTGAAGAACTCCTCCATGTCGATCTTCATATCCTGAAAGACGTCCTCTGGGATACCATGATTTATCAGCTGCATAACTCATCCCAGGAGACGATCTACCATCAGCTGGTCATCACAACATCATAACTCTAAAAAGTGTTACTAGCTGCTGAATTTTACCTGAAAGAAACCCCAATCTTTCTATGCAGTGTGCAGTCTCTCCATTTCTGTTTCCTTCCTCGAGCTGCCGTCACCCAGCTTGCTCATGTCGATGACGGGGATCTGCGGAGGAACAGTCGATGGCCATAACTGGCCTAGTTCATCTGGCTGGCGTAGATAACGTGGCGGGATCTCATTCAGGCACTCTGCAGCTAGAGCTTGAACGTTTCCTACCGGAAGGGATCCACTCAACTGGAGCTCGGTTTCTGACCCCATCTCCATTTTTTTAATGGTTCCTCCCACCCCAGCCATATAACTAACTACCGTTCAGCTTATACATCCACATATAGTTTCAAAACGGGAACAACTCCCAGCCGGACGACAAATTATCGGATAGGATGTGTCCGCCAACACATAACAAGTTCAGACAGGCAAACGTAATCTGGATTGCAATCTTTTGGTTGAAATAAAATATTCTTGTCTTGAGGGGGAAACCCTACCCCATGGTTAATATATTGAACATGTGACCCTGATTAGGATTTAAAACACAAAATTAAACGGGGGAGATTAAGTCAACTAGGGGCGGTGGGTTTACTAATTTCTTATCACTATGATAGAAATTACAGGGGCAATTGTCAATTCTTTCATCACTACGCGTTTCTTCTTTCATCCAATTGAAATTACTAGTCTAACTTTACTAAAAAATTTATGCTCTTGTACACGACAAGAAGTTACTGGCAAAATTTATGTAATACATTGCAAACATCTGTACTTAAATACAGGCCATTACAACTGATACCAATCGTTGTGAATCGTTGCAAGCTTTCATCTTCACGGCCTATATTTTTATTTCTGAAATGGCTTACATTATGCGTACCAGAAACCTATATTAACCCTAAATAAGATGATTTTTATAGTGGTTTGACAAATTTGCTTACATCCACTCTCACCACTAAGTAAGATGATTTTACTAATGCTCGCAAATAGTTATTACAGTATAAAAGGTATAACCTTCTGTGATGCAAGAATATGAATTCTTGAACCACGAGGTGGTAAGACTATCTTAACCAATGCAAGACACTCCATTGCGGAGATTATATTGCGTCTGGTTGAATCACGTGGAAATCAGACTTATAGAATGACCGCATAACCCTTAATAGAAGCTTCAGCCTTCTGTGGCTGAGTGGCGAATTGTCATTTTCTGTGGATCTGGAATCAAGCTCAATGGCAATGTTTCCCACATATTCGGATGTCGTCTGATCGAGCATTTTCTTTTTCTTTTTAATATTACCTGCAAAATAAAAAGATAAATGTCGACTATATATTACGAGTACCTCACTACTTGCGCCCGCTACAGGCATACTTCTCTTCGACCCGGTGTACGCTAATTCACCAGCCATCAACATTCACCCAAGATCCTGTTGTACACAGCACGATTTCTTAAGTTAATATATTGAACATGTGACCCTGATTAGGATTTAAAACACAAAATTAAACGGGGGAGATTAAGTCAACTTGGGGCGGTGGGGTTATTAATTTCTTAACAATTGTTTCTAAAAGTTTCCCTTGTTACAATATGATAGAAATTACAGGGGCAATTGTTTTCTTTCCATCATCCAGACAACTCATGAAAGTAGCAGCAGCAAACCCTACTTTTCAGCAATCGCAACAAGGCTCGTTTTTGCATCATACTAAATTCAAACATAAAAACCCAAAACTCCACCTCCCACGGGCCACTCACTCACAACACACATGGTACGTGCATGCATCTCCCCCCCGACCTCTTGTTTTACATGATTAGGGTAAAGATGTGATGGTATCGATGGAGTCATGAACACCCAAAAAAGCATCTGGATTGGGGTGTTGACATGGCAGTTGGCCATAAAACATGGCCCCATTGTTTGGCCTCTCTCTCTCTATATATTTTGTTTCTTGGACTAGGCATTAGTTGAGAGGGTTGTGGTACGTGTGTAGATAATGTAATATTGTTTTCGAGGGTTTTTATTTTTTATTTTTTTTAAAAGAATGATAATTAAAATAAGCCGAGCGAATTGGTATGTATTGCTGTCAACGATTCAATGAGATGGAAAAATGTTATCAATTATTTGAACTTTTAATATAACCCAGAGTTTATTTAATATACTATGTGTACCGCGGGTTGTTGCCGGCTCTATCAAATAATTTGTCTTGCTCCACACGTTAAAGAGTAATAGCCTTCTCGTATTAGTTTTTCGCCATTTTCCAGGCTCGGATCCAAGGGCTGAAGATTCGTGAGGCCGTGAGATCGGAAAGATCGTGAGATCGCAAGATGAGGCCGTGAAATAAGGTAAACAAGATGAAATAAAAGACTTGTCTTTCATTTACTTTGAGATAGCAAGATTAGTCAATTTAATACTTTGAGAACGTGAGATCACAATAACGCAAGAAAGCTGAAGATAAAAGACTTGTTTTGATAAAACTGTCGTTAGGCCCATTATCTATATTTATGGTATTTTAATTATTTCATTTGAATGAAATAAATTAACTAAGGGAACTTACCGTTTGAGAAATTTTCATCTCTATTGCGGCGACCATTGTGCAGGTATCTACTCAGTTTGGTTTTATCCGCTGAAACTTGAAAACAAATCAATAGGATTGCCAAATGAATCTGGACATTCCCTTAATTTTTTCCTCCATTGATCACAACCATGGCTACACGATCAATACATCCTTTTCAAGAGTCCGTGTGATCTAGACATGCTCGATGGGCAAGTTCAAGTAGTTTCGGGCTGGGTTTATTTAGACCAAAAATTTTTATCAATTTTCCAAGCCCGCCTAGGCCTTAATGCCTGTTGGGTTTATCAGGGCCAAAATTTTTTACCCAAGACCATACCCGGTCCAAAAGCTCGATGAAATATAAGAAAAAATAAAACATAATAAAAAAGAGAAGTTAAGTCCATGTAAATATTCTTTAAATATATAATTAAAAACCTAAATCCAAATTAAAAATAAACAGAAGTAAAAACTCTAATTATTATTTTAACCGAGTTGGGCAGGCTTGGTAAGGTTATTATTTTATTTGTCCAAACCCAGCTTAAAATTTAATCGGTTCTAAAAATGATGGTCAAACCGGGCCCATCTCGTGTCTGCAAGGTAGAGCAAGAGTTGGAACGCCGCTTGAGTGGGAAGAAGTCATCCCGAGAAGAGGGGTGCTATCCAAAAGTCTCGACCTCCTAGAAGGACATTAGAGCAGGTTACGTCGGAGTCGCTGGAGATAAAAATTTCACCCTACGTATAGGGTGTGCAGTGCAGTGTGTCACGGTTATGGTAATCGTGTACGTCCGAACTGTGTGTAGGACGGATACCCCGACTTCGCCGTGTGAGGAACTTATCCTTTTTTTCTATTTAGCTCTAAGCGACTTTCTGTGTGGTTATCTCTCATGTGCTTTTAGACATGGTCTTATTAAGATGAGACAAGTGTTGGGTGGAAATCCTCTGCTGCACTATAAAGTGCTGAAGCATTCCTTTGCTGTTAATCAGAAATGGACTGCTCCTTGAGGAGACGTTCTATCACTATAAGGAATCATTTTGTGAGGACTTTAACTTCAACATTGACTTTGTGCTTTGATAGACAGGCATATGCTTAAGTGACAATGTGCTGTGTGAGAATCTTTTGAGCTACCAGCTGTTGCACATGATCACCCATCTGTTGGAAACGAGATGGTGTCCACTGAGTGAGTTGATTGTTGTGCCGGAGTGATCTTTAATCTCTTTATGGAATCTAAATCTCAGTATGTGAGAAACTGAAAGCGTAGTGCAAGGGCATTTTGCACCAATTATATTATATAGTGGAATCACCTCATTGATGGAAAATAGACGTAGGTTGATTAAGGCAGAACCACCATAAACTATTGTCTCCAGTATGATCATCATAAACACTCGTACGAAAATCTACTCGACCAAAATCGCAACATTTACAACGAGCAGGTCTCATATTTGAGTAACGCTTTGTTGTGACACAGTATGCTTCCGTATAAACTGAGGAAGGATCGAAAAAGTGACAATCACTAATTCACCTCCTCTTAGTGCACCTGAACGATCCAGCATAAGGTCTCAAGTCAAGATATTAGTTACAGTCTTTCAACAGAGAATCGATGAATAATGATGAACATGTGGTATTCTCTATAAATGGGTCATGCCCAATATACCCCTAAACTCATGCACCTCCAGGTATAACTTGAATATCAATCATTCGGTCTAATGCAACCAAAGTTATACTCAATGTTGATCAAAATGTTCATATCATCAATTCTTCCGAGAATAATTTTAGATTCCCAAATAATGCATTTATGATATTCAATTAATTACTATTAGAAAAGTAATTAATAATAGTAGTAAATATTTTAGATTTACTAATAACTAATTACTAATATTATGAAGTGTTTTGACATATGGCTGCACACAATAACAAGTAATACCAAGTACATCGAAATGGAAAACTTAAGGACTGATGTCCATTTGGGAAATGAGAATATAAAAGACCCATTCGGCAAGACAATTGAGAAGAACAAATACCCATCAAGCTTTGTGAAGGCAAACAGGATGATCATTGCTCCCTTAGGATCTCATTTGCGTCAAGCTTAATGAAATCCAACGTGCTTTTCCCATTTGCGATTGGACATCCGTTGAACATAATTGATGTGGCTCATAGTCTTATAGCGGGCACGCTTCCTTTTTGTAAGATGTGGCAGGGATCCAACTGTCCCTTCCAGTTTTATGCCATGGAAGGCAGCTATAGATAGTCGCTCTTTTTCTGAATTGACCATTGCCGTGTGCTCTATACTTTTGTTCTCCCCATTGCTCATTATCTGCATCGAAATATATGAAATGTTAGATTCGTGTGTGAGAAGCCTCTGAAACCTATGATGTCTTGTATTAATTCATAATCAGACCTCGAACATATCTCCGATGTTGACAATCAGTGCTCTTGGGACATGTTTTATGGGTAACCGTTTGTTAAATGTCATTAATTTATAATCTCATTTAGTGCCATTAAGTGTGTGTTAGCGGGATGGTGTTAATGCCTTGGTAGTGGGCAGTAAATAATGACCTAAGTCCTTGCGAGGACACCTAAGTGGCGTAAGGTGGGTGGTGGGTGTTTGGAACCTTGTCATGATCCCTGGTTCGAACCCCATCATGCACACTCCACTTAAAAAAATTAAGGTTGGTCTCCTGGGTGATGGCTAATAAAGCCTAGGAGCCACCCACCTGCTGGGCCTTTCAGCCTGAACTGAAATTGGACCGACAGGGGAGCAGGCCTCAAGTCGGGCCCAGAGGGGACGTAGTAGGGCCGGGCCTGAAGTTCGCATGCTTGTAAAAAGCCTCCGATCCTCGTGTGAGGGCTCGCAAAAAGTAAGTCCACCACGAACCCTGCTGATATTAATAGAAAAAAATTAATGACCTAATAACTAGGGTAGAGTAAATGCTTTCTCTATATCTATCATAGGACACTATAAAAGGATAAGCAATCTCCACATGTTGTAAGAAAAAAACAGGGTGTGAGAGAAAGATCAAGAAGGTATTCTGGTTGTAAGAAAAGTAAAATGGTCTGTAGTTATCCAAAATATCCTCCTCAAACTTCCCTTTTTCTTATTTCCAGAAATACTTCGCAGTGTCGTAGCGGTTCTGCAAACCCCTTCATGTGATATAGAAAAATACCGCTTTCCAAACAACCCCAACAAATTTTGGTATCAGAGCGCAATAAATCATGGTTACGTCTTCCAGCAACATGTTCTTATAAACAAGTATGATTAATTCATAAGTCCATATCTGGTTGCTGGTCGTAAACCTCTCTCATCTCATCTTTCCTCTCTTTCCCTCCAATGTCCAAAACCCCTGGTGTCTAGAAGATCTCCATGTCCGTATGTCGTTGTGCTAAGGTAGTCGGAAGCTTTCCACGTCCATCCATCGCTCTGCTAAGGCAATTTTCAGCATACCCAAGTCATCGTCGTCCCCTATTTTCTCGTTTTGTTTAATCTTCCGCCCATTTTGGCAATGGTGGTAAGTCCTTTTCCTTGAAAACAAATATTTTGTTAGTGAAGTGCTTATTTCATTCTGTCCTCCTTCTGTGAATTTAGACTTTACAGTAACCACACACACAGGCCGCGTGCTGACGCACTTCTCATCAACACAAACTCAGTGACTGGAAAACAAAATCTTTCTTGGCATTGCTTTTGATGAAACAAATTGTTACTTTTAGATGAGGATCTGACTTAGTCGTCAGCAGTTTGTTGAAGCAAAGCTAGCACCTCCCATAGATCGCTCTTCAGAAAACCAAAGTGGATTGGCCGAAACCTCAATGATTGACAACTGATCTGCGCTTGCTAACCCAAAACTTGTCGACTTAACTTACTCCGGATGACAATTGAGATTTTGATCGTGCAGCCACCAACCCTTAATTTATAAAACCGAGATTTTTCGCATGTCCACTACATTTGGTTTCGTCGGAAAGATAGATGAAACGTATCAATCTACATCGACCCCTGGCTTTAAATAAAATTTAAGCGGAGTCATCTTGTTTTGACACAAGAAGGTACTTCAAAATAAAAAAGACGACATTTCACGAAACAGTGACATTACAATTAATGAAAAGGGTGATTAACCATTTTAATAAAAAGTCAAATTCCTACATTTCCTTGACTATATCGTCTCATGTGATTGATTTATAGTGACATGCGAAGAAACCTTCTTCCCTATGGCCTCGATTGCCCCACTCTCACCCAGCGAGAAGTACCACGTCTTCCTCAGTTTCAGGGGTCTCGACACTCATCAAAGTTTTGTCGACTGCCTCTTTGAGTTTCTTAAGGATGCTGGACTCCGTGTGTTCAGGGATGATGAGGAGAGCCGTGTCGGGGAATCCATCGGGGGTGAAATCCAGAAGGCCATCTACGACTCCAATATCTTCTTCCCCATCTTCTCCCGGGGATTTGCATCCAGCAAATGGTGCCTTACAGAAATATCTTGGATGGCGGATTGTGTGGAGGAATTCCCAGGGGAGAAGAAGATGCTCCCTATGTAGTCTCTTAACTTTGTCATTGCATAATACACCGACAAACAAAGCCTTTCCGAAGCTGTATACCTCATCTCAGCAGGATTTAAGAGTCGAGATAAATAGAACAAAGCTTTTTCTCTCTTCTGATTGTGCTTTCAAATCTATATATATTTTGGAAATGGGATGAAGTGAAGCCATTCATATTATAACGTTTTATTAAATTAACGAAAAATATATTATATTATTCAAAGTATAAGTACAAGCTTTATATATAGCATAGAGCATAACACCTAACCAATATTCTAACCGATGTGGGACAATTCACCTAAGAATCTCGACAAACTTTATATCTAAATACACTCTAACATATACTAATGGGTGGTAGTGGGTCAGAGAAACCCATTAAGGTATCGTGGCTTGGGATTTTGTTGTTGGTTTTGATGCGGTCAGTCTCAAACTTGAGCAATCTTATGTGAGATCTTACTTTCAGGAGCCATCCACTACAACCCCTGCCCTTGCCGTTACTTCAGGCTGGTCTGGTTTCCAGGTTTGGTTTTTGGATGCTTTAAGCTTTTCTTTATCTGTACACACATGTAGCTGTGGCAATTTATGTCTTTTTAATGGTCACAATTTGATTTATAGGCATATTCACCTATTCCTCCTCCACCTGGATTTTTTGCATCAAGCCCTCATGGTCAACCTTACATGTGGGGAGTTCAGGTGCTTGTTCTTTTGATTTGTCTTAGTAGTTCACTAAGGTTTGGTTGATATTTAATGTGTACCATGTCCTATCGTGGATGATTTGGGACCTGTGATGTTTTATCCATTGCATTGTTTCTTGATGTTGAAGTATTTGTGTCCATATTTGGCAGGTTAAGGCCAAGTACCTTAGTGTTGGTGTGAGTTGTGTTGTCAATTTTCAACTGTAATGGAACAAGCATGATGTGGACGTTTGTGAATTCTGAGCGTTTTTGGATTTGAATTCATAGTCCTATTAAGAAACATTATGTTTATCGTTCGGAAAGTCTATCTACTTGTATAACTCAGTTGTCTAAGTTAGTGGAGAGTTACTTTAAGAAATTAGAAGAACTCACTTTGGTTCATACTAGGATTTACAGCTAGTACCAAACACTCCAGTGAGTATTTGAGGTTGGTGGAAACTGACCTAAGAAAAAAAATTATAATAATCTTCTGAAGTTCGTATAATGCGTTCAAATTATTATCAGAGCCGCTTAGAAATAAACCTTGTCTTTTTTACGAGGACCTAATCGAAAATAGACAAAAAAAATTGTATAAAGCAAAAAAGTAAGAATTTTTTATTTCGGATAAAATTAAAACGGAATAAAACTATAGGTCGCGGTATTGCGTATCAATAAAAAAATAAATAAAATATCACATATTATTCATAACGAGGCGTTTGATAAAAACATGGTCCTGGAAACGAATTTTCGAGAGATAACTAAGAAACTATTTCTCTTATTGCAAAAATATCTTTCCAAAAATATTATATTTAAATACTATATTATCTTTTAAACATTACACCTAAATGATATCATTACGACATCACACACGAATTACCATGCCTAAGGATATGATGTCTTAATCTTCTCCGCACAAAACATGACTCAGTTATGTGATAATATTAAATATTAAAAATTAAAACCCAACATGGAAACGTAAAATAAAAACCTAAAAAATATTAGTCAAGGTTTCAACTATCGGGGGTTACGTGTGAAATGATTGGATATAAAGGAGAAGGTGCGAGCGTAAGTTTTGTATTGCCGACGACCTCCTATAGGATAGCTGAAACCTTATATAGAGCTGATGTACTTAAAAGGGTTAAATATTTAATTTTTTTGCTACGAAATTCTCTTTCTTGATTCTTTTTTTACCCTCTTACATGAAATACCCTTTTACATATAGGGAGGAGTAAAAAACTCAAATGAAAATAGAAACTGCTACTTAAATGACATAGATTTAATTATTTATTTAATCTTCCTAAAAAAACTCTATTTATTCGGTGCTTTTAATACTCCACTCCCACGATGCTTTTAATGCTCTCAAATCACAAATTACTTTCAATATTAACACGTTTATTAAAATAATAGAAATTCGTAAAAATTATTTAAAATATTAAATAATAATTATAAAAAGAATCTACATAAATTACTACTATTATTATTATATCATTATATATAGAATTTTAATGACATTTTTCAAGAGCCAAATTTCTCGTTGCTTTCTTATCACGTCCTGAAACTGTGTCCCGAAACTACTATAACCTTTACTACATGCAACCGCCTATCCATCAAGGGAGATTTCACTAAAAGGGTCTGTTGTAGCCGTCGTTCAACCATCGCCGAAAGCACCTCGCAGTCGTCCTGAAGTCCTTTTTATTGTTTTTTTTCGCTCACGTCATGTTTGTAAGTATTGACCTGTAATTTAGTACGGTTTGATTCAATTCCACTATTGTATTTACCTTTCAATTTGCATTCATTTACTTTATGGCGACCACACAAATCACTGTAAAATTAGATACGTGTTGCGGATAACACAATTCCGCGCTAACCGCTATGATATCCGTATTTTCGAGCACGGCTGTGGGACACGAAAAACGAGAAGTATATGGAAATCGAAAACATAAAGGAGGATGTCTAGTTGGGATAAGATAACATAGTAGACCCATTTGAAGGCCATCATTCAGTCGGAACTTTTTGTAGGGCAAAGGGAATCATCCTTGCTCACTAGGGTTGATCTCATCCGCGTCAAGCTTAAGGAGATTCAACTTGCTTTTCCCATCGAGTTTGTGACGGAAGACATGTTGAAGATAATCGACGTGGCTCATAGTCTTATAACGGGCGCGGCTCTTTTTTGCAAGATCCGGCAGAGGTCCAACGATCCCCTCCAGTTTTACCTTATGGAAGGCAACTATAGAGAGCCGTTCCTTTTCTGAATTGACCACTGCCCTGTGCTCTATGCTTCTGTACTCTCCATTGGTCATTATCTGCATTGAACATATAATATGTTAGAGTCGTGTACCGAAAATCTTTGATGTCTTGTATTAATGCAAAATCAGACCTCAATCATATCTCCGATGTTCACGATCAATGCTCCTGGGACAGGTTTTATGGGCAACCATTTCCCCTCTTTCATCATTTGGAGACCGTCGACATCACCTATTTGTAATACTATCGCTGTCCCGCCGGCGTCAGAATGGGAAGCCAGGCCGGTAACCCTGTTTGCCTCTGGACAGGGAGGATAATAATTCATCTTTATTCCTTGTGTTCCTCCTTCAAACTGGTTCACAAACATGTCGGGATCGACTCCTAAGTTCTTGGTCATAACTCTGAGGAGGGAGAGTTCGACTCTCATGAGCTCGGACGAATACTTATCTAACGTGGCCCTGAACCGGAAAACAAGTACTGAACATGAGATCAACCTCTTCATAATTAATCTAATTAGGAAAATTGTCCAACTTCATTTTGCGTTTCAGTAATGTTACCTGAAAGATGCGGGGCGCTTTGAACAGAACTCGAAGTTCCGCATCGAAGGAGGCTGCACTAAGAGAGTGAGCACATCTGACCAGTCCAGTTTCTGCTCCTCTGATACAACAAAAACATGGCCATACCCATCCAAACCATTTAGTGGCTTCTCATAGGCCATCTTCTCGGGCAAGGGCAGTTTGAAGAACTCCTCCATGTCGATCTTCATATCCTGAAGGACATCCTCCGGGATACCATGATTTATCAGCTGCATAAGTCATCCCAGGAGGCGATCTACCATCAGCTGCTAATCACAATATCATAACTTTAAATAATGTTACTAGCTGCTGAATTTTACCTGAAAGAAACCCCAATCTCTGCATGCAGAGTGTAGACTCTCCATCTCTGTTTCCTTCCACAAGCTGCCGTCACCGAGCTTGGACATGTCGATGACAGGGATCTCTGGAGCAACAGTGGATGGCCATAAATGGCCTAGTTCGTCAGGGTGGCGTAGATAGCGTGGAGGGATGTCGGTCAGGCACTCAGCAGCTAGAGCTTGTACATTTGGTACCGGAAGAGATCCGATCAACTGGAGCTGGGTCTCTGACCCCATCTCCATTTTTGTTAAATGAAACTAGCCTTTAGCTTTCAAATCTATAAATTGTTTGGAAATGGGATGAAGTGAAGCCGTTCATATTATAATGTTTTTTTAAATTAACGAAAAAGATCTTGACTTCTGTTCGTGACGTGTTGTTGTTGAGCCACGAAAAATTGTGTGGTTCCGGCACGTCGGTTACCTAAGAGTTATTTCTAATCACATATTTCACATAGCTTTGGGTCAGCCTTTTCTTGTCCTTAATTCCTAATTTTCTCTCCTGTCCGGAACTCTAGTTTCCTAACTCAACTCGGATTTTGCCTCTTAGGCTTCTCCTCCGAGTACCCTTGCCTTTACTTATACATGTTTCCTTAACCTTACGGAACTCAGGTTTTTGCTGCCTTGGACTGTGCACTACTTACTCGTCCAACGAAGACTTTTCTTCTAGGTCTGAATGATCCTCCGCTCATACTCGCATTTGATTCCTTTACTTGTCCTTGTGTTCGCCTATGGTGGAGCTCTTGGATCATTCCCCACTTTACTTACGCACCACCCTATGATCCGAGTACTCGCACTCTTATAGGTGGTAGTTTTTCCTCTCTACACTCACCGAGGTGTTCTTCCATAGCCTAATCCGCACTTCCCGTGTCCCTTGTATTTCTACTCACGTATAAGACCATGATCCGTCCTTACTCAAGGTTTAGGGTCACGTTCCATTCTTGACTCGTTCCAAAGGCGTTACCTTTTTCCGAAATACGCACTCTATTTGGTTTCATCGCTCCATCCCTAGAACTACTGCATTCTTAGGTTATCTTTGCAACCCACTCGGATTCTTGGAAATGTCGAAAATTTATCTTCATTTGCGGACGTATCCCACCTCATTTAGCCGATCATCGAGCACAAGCCTTACTTTAGGTCCTTACGTAGGTCTATGGTCCACCCACGCACACCTCCAAGATCCTAACTTTTTCCTTAATCCATACTCTAATTAGCCTCATTCTCTCGTTTAACACACACGCACACCATTTCATGATCTTAGCCATACGGATGATCCATCACATATCAAGATCAAAACTTTCTGCTTTACTCATGCATTTCATACCAAGATAATACCCAATAATACCATCCATCACATAAATGAAGCTTAGCAACAAGCGGAAGTAAAAGTGAACGGGATCCAGGCGTACCTTCTACCACAACTGTGCTCCACCCTGCGGACAGCCCTCCGTGCCTCCAAGTCCTTGATCATCCGCTTCGGAGCTCCTCTCGGACGGCCTTACTTCTGCCTTTCCTATGGCCTCCGTCCTTTGCCTTTGAGGAGAAAATGAAGAGAAAGGGGTGTCGGATGGTGAGGACAGAATGGGGTCACCCTCGAAATGTTTCCCTTTTTAATATCTAGCCACCGTTCACAATGAGACTACAATCGTAATCCTTTTTCCTTTTCATGGTTTGGACTCTCCATCCGATCCATTCCCTCTTACTTCTCTTAATTCCCTCCTTTAATTTACATTACGCAGTGTCCCTTGTTAATCTCCCTTCCGATATTCCCCACATTCACTATGGATCGGAAGGAAGGTGCAATTGACTTCTATCATTCGAAGTCACAGTCCACCTGCACAACTCCTGGCCATGTCTACATTATTAATTCCATTCCTACGTTGAAAAATATGTCCACTCTAAAATATTTTTGGATTGAAAAATTCGGACTTCTTTTCTCAATTTGCAGAAGTGAGCGTCTGTTTCTAAAACAACGAGTCCCCATAACAAAATTAAGTAGTTATAAAGATATTCTGATAACAAAATACAATTATTGTCCGTGGGTATACCTACCTATATGATCACAGACACACAAGAGGGTTAGTAGCACATAAATAAATAATACGATTAGTGGTTCAGCCAACACGGTCTACATTTAGTCCACCCAACTGCGTGATTTCCAATAATAGAAAATAACACGTATAACAACTCCTTTGAAGAGGTATAGCTTCTCCTATAAAGAGGCATAACTTCTCCTATAAAGAGGCATAACTTATCCTATACAGAGGCACGGCTCCTCTCATATTGAGACACGGTTAACCCCTTCTGTGATTCACCGCACAAAGACTCCTTTGATAAAGCTCGACGGCGGCTCCAAAACATGCACGATTTACTCGAGATGGCAACTATGTGACGAGTCCCACACGAGCACGTAGAGAGCCTTACACATGTAAACAACGACCCATGCCCAGAGTTCGAGTTTCCCGAAATAGACAACACCAACATGATCTCCTCGAGATAGCGACTATGTGTCGAGCCCCACATAAGCTAGCCGTACGCAGACAATCAGCTTCCCCTATTTCGGGTGAAATACACGACTTCTCCGTAACACTAACTACACGGCAACTCCCATGTTAAGATAAACATACGACCAAACGAAAACACAAAAATAATTTGTAAGCACAAAAATAAATGTTTACGTTATCCTTATCTTTTTTCCCCGCGGCCTCACGTTTTCTACTTTTTTTATATCATCCTTAGGAGTTTATAGACTAATCTCAAAACTAAAGTCAATTTCTCATTTGGATTCATTGCATGTTTCAACAACAATGACTGGAAATGTTGCATCTCCTATATCATTTATTATTTCCTTTTTAATCAACTTAGAATATCATTTATGGAAGTTTTATCAAGAATAGCATGGTTAAAAATAGCTAAATGAATTAAAGAAATTAGATTGAGTATTTAGCTTGTCTTGTTCTTGATCTTGATCATCTCTTTTCTGAAAAAAGAAACTGTTGAATAATTCATTTCCTCGTTTTCAATCAAAAAGTAGACACCAACTCCTTTTACTATTGGCGGTCGGTACGACGCGTACTGGCATCGTCATTGAGGTTGAAGAGATACCTTTACAGGGCAACTGCGATGAAATTGTTAAGATGGTGCTCGGAAGAAAAGTCCGGTAGCCGAAGTTGTTGCCATGCCATGTATAATGAATGCTTAGTATTCTTATCCGGGCAAAGTGATGTAAACTTAGAGATGAAAACATAAGTTCTGCCTTTTACACTAAGTAGTGTTTCTTTACTAGGGATGGTTGGTATGGTGTCATCTACAAGTGTGTGTTCACAACGAAGACCCTGGGCCTAACTACGTACTTCTTCCATCAACTCGTGTGTTTGATATCGGATGCTTTCCTTTGGAATCGATGGCACTGCCGGCGATTGGCAACACTTGAGAAATCACCTTTGCAGTTGGTCGGAAGTGCGGATTCTGGGACAAGTAGGCAGTTGCCAGCTTGAAGATGGTCAACAGTTCATCCTCGATGCTTGGCTCGGGCAGCGGCAGTCGCGGATCCAGTATGCAACCTAAAACTTTACCATCGTCGTCCAATGCGGCCACCAGAAAAGAAATGCTTTCCCCTGGATGATGTCCTTTAATCACTTCGACGATAAGTACCCCACGTCTGTACATGTCGCATTTCTCTGTCACCTTGATCTTGTAAGCGAGCTCTGCACAGAAGGCTATGCAATAAGACTCGGTAATGACAGAATGAAAGCAGAGATGGAGCTGATCCGCACTACCTGGTGCACCATATCCATATGTGTCGATAGCAGCAGTCCAGCTCGATGTGTCTTCTTTGAGAAGCTTGGCTATTCCGAAATCAGAGTTGTGAGCCTCATAGTCAGAATCTAGCAGTATGTTGTTGCTCGATAAGTCTCTATGGACAATGGGTGGCACGCAGTCGTGACGCATGTAGGCCCGGGTGTGAACAACACCTCTTATGATGTTCACCCTCTTGCTCCAATCCGGCATTCTTGCTACTTCCTCACTAGCGAGAATTCCTGACAGGCCCCCGTTCTCGAGGTACGCGTAGACCAGGAAAGAATGCTGCACATGTGAGCGAAACCCATGGAATCTGACTATGTTATGGTGACGTATCTCGGTCAGTGCTCTTATCTCATTCTTAAACTCCTTGTCATCCGTTTGCCCGCTTTCAGCCTTGGAATGAAGCTCCTTAATGGCTACTACCAGGCCGGATGAGAGCTTAGCTTTGTATACACGTCCATATCCTCCTGTTCCAATGCAGAATGCTTCATCAAATACAGAGGTTGTCTTGATGATTTCCTCATATAGGGTCTTGTCATCGAAGATCGAGATTGAGAAAAACCCGGCTACCTTTGGGTTCATTTGTTTTGTCTTTTGCTCATGTGTCTTCTGTCTTGTAACGACACAGTAAACACCTGCCGCAATCGTTAGCAAGATCAGCATGCCAAACAGCAGGAACACGATCAGGTACAATTGTTGGACGATGATTTTTTGTGACTCTCTGAGTCGCTGCAGGGTGGAAGCCCCTCTGCAGTCCCACATAATCCACTATTCCATTGTAACTCACTGATAGTAGCGTATCGAAATGCTGTGGTATTTGGAATCTGAAAGACAAACTCATTGTAGGAGATGTCTACTTCTGATAAGCCAGGTAGGGATTTGAAAATAATATAGACTGAACCGGACAGGTTGTTGTGTGTGATATTGAGCTTCACCAAGCTCTGCAAACTGATGAATTGGGAAGGAATTGGACCACTCAGGTTGTTCGAACTCAGGTATAGCTCGGATAAATGAGTCAGGCTTCCTATACCTGGAGGAATTTGTTCGCTGAGCTGATTGTTGCTCAAATCCAAGATGACCAAGTTTGACAGTTGGAGGATGGATTAAGGGATCTGTTTGTCGATAAGTCGAGCCTCTTGTGAGAAGACCTCGATAGCTAGAATAGCAATACAAAAGACGCAGTGGCAAACAAGGACATCAAATGGGGCTCATTAGTTAGACTGTTAAGGCTTGTATTAGTTAGTTGGATCCATGTACATGGATATATATAAAGGCAATGTGACCTTGTAACAATTTTAACAGAATAATAGAAACAGTTTTTCTTTCCCAAACTGACTCCTCTGTTCTTCCTCCCCCGATCATCATCTGGCTGTGGTTCCTCAACTTGGTTAGCTTAGTCTCTCTGAGCAGCAAGTTCGAATGTTAATGGAGATGCTTGCTGTGGATACTACTGCTAAATCTAAAGTCTCTGGTTCAATTTCCCATCCTCATTCTTCTTCTAGTTTGTTAAATCAAGTAGTTACAGTCTTGTCTTTGTGCCATGCATTTTCTTGTGTTGTTACTAAATTTTTAACAAAATCTTGGATAGTGAACACAGGGGCCACTGATCATATAGTTTCTGATATTTCTTTCTTTCATTCAAGTCAGAGATTACTTGTTCCCCTACAAATTTAACTGCCAGACAATTCCTTTATAGTGTGCAACTCTGGAGATTGCCCAGGCTCGTGATCTCCGTAGGTATGCTCCCATCCAGTTTGTTACGACTCAAATTTAACTTCACCAGAGACGTCAATTTATCAAATTCTATAGGAATTCCACCTGATATATCATTCGAGGATAGGCCAAGAGAATGAAGCAGCTTTGCGTTCCAGAGCTCTCGAGGCAGGCTCCCTGTATTATTATTCCCAGCTAGCCTCAGGTCGCTGAGTTTGAAACAGCTTCCCCAGTTATGCAAAACTTTGCCATAAAACTGATTAAATCTCAAATCCAGGAACTCCAATTCCTGATAGACACCGAAAACTCCGAAATGTTTCTTGTCAATTGGTTTTGCTCAAGCCGTAATCTAATCAGGCTCATGCAGTTTCTTAGGGTAGTAGGAATTGGTCCTACCAAAATTATTGCCGCTGGCTGTGGGTATCTGGACTGAAACTGTCAGGTTATTGTTGTAGAGGCTCATTTCAAAACTCCCTTAATGTCACACCGCGACTTTCATTTTACAACGAAGACGTAGTTTCAAACCGCAACTTTGAGGTAATCAGTGAAAGTCGCGGTTTGAAACCACGACTTAAGTACGCTTAGTGAAAAATTGAAGTAAGGGAGGCGTCCCCGGTGTCCTATGGAGGCCGTGATTTCAATCAACTACTTTTAATCGATGTTGGAGTTTGAAACTGCGATTTTCAAACTTTGACTTTGGTCAAGTATTATGGCACCTCACTCACTTTAGTTTTTCATCAAGTGCACCTAAGTAGCGGTTTGAAACCGCAATTTTGAATCTTTAACTTAGGGGTGGTATCCATAGTATTTTCAAAACTAAAACTGTATTTCATAAATTTTTTGGCGAGCCAACGATATTACGTATAAACCTATGTTTGTACGGGTGAAAACAATTATACATGACACTTTAATATCAATAGAGTTTTTTTCCGTAAAAACGATATTCCATTCGTAGTTTTTTTTTCTGGAAATTCTTTTTCATAGTACGTTTCTTTTCTATCTTGGTATTGCCGCAATCGCATTAATTGTTTTACAAATATTACGAGGATTCATGTAAAAAAAATAGGAAAAACCACCATGACTAAATGTTTGGGTAGATATAACAGTATAAAAGATCCATGGACACAGTTCAAGTTGCTTCTTTTACGTGGAACACCGTTCTCATTGGGCAATATAACCGATGTGAAGTACGTTTAGGAAACGATTATATACGACGTATGTGACAATTTGATATCGATTAAGTAGACTCGACTGAATAGATGGCCAGTCCTTTCGGCTAGACCTACATCGATGGTATATGCTCGTTAAATATTACACTCGACAAGATAATCTGAACATATAATCTAATACATGTATGTACGAGATCGTTTAATGTGCCATTCGGCAAGATAAGCTAAATATATAGTCCAATATATGTTTAGACATATATGGCAGTGTACTTCGGCAAAAGCAACAGCAGGATAAAATATACATATCAACCAATGAGTGCTTTGACATGTACTTAGATGAAGGAATTAGGCATATGTGTTCAAAGAAGAACTTAATGCCCGCATGTATAAAATTCTAAACCTTAAACCCTAAACTGTGAAGAAATACACCCCGAAAAAGTAAAAGGTAGAAATGAAGCTTATAATGTGGATCGTGCTGATAGTTGTTCTTCTCCCAAGAAGCTTAGTCGAAGGAATCCCAGACACTAAATTGGTAATTGAAGTTTGCTCAGCAAGGCATCATCAAGGGGCTCACAGTGTTTATGGCATCGGCCTGCATTATGTCATCGAGGAGGTAGTTACAATGACATCGAAGCGAGGTTACAACTACGCAATCAATGGCAAATCCCATGAAGAGTTAAGAGGCGAATGTTATGCTCATGGGGCATGCAATGGGCAGCTTCCATCGGACGAATGTGATTTGTGTCTCCTTGCAGCTTTGGAGGAGTAGAGTTCTTATTGCACGACTAACGTGGGTGCTAAAATAAAGCTACATCATTATCGTCTCCAATATGAAGATTATCCGCTCATTTCGGATTATTAGCCCAACTCATTCGCAAAACAAGACTACCTATACCCTACTGAAAACTATATTGTAATTTTGTTTCTATTCAAACAATTCCAATTCTAATTTAGTTACAATTCTATTCCAGTCATTTTTCTTTAATCAAACCCGACGTCGGCTACTTTGGGTGTATTTATGTAAATCACATGGCCTTTGGCTTTAATGTTTCGTCCCCAGTCTATTACAATGAAGAATGCCCAAGAAAGGGTAAATCTCCTTGACTCATGTATGCTATCGACATTCTCTTTCACGGTTGTTGGGACTCTAAGACGAACTACATCGGAATGCGAAAACATCAGGCAGGATGCCTATTTTGGAAATGAGGATGTAATGGACCCATTGGATGGGACAATGCGGGAAGAATGAATGCCCACCGTACAGTCGAAACTTTGTGAAGGGCAACGAGGATCATCATTGCTCCCTTACATTGATCTCATTCGTGTCGAGCTTAAGGAGATCCAACGTGCTTTTCCCATCTAGTTTGAGACTGGTCACGTGTCGAACATAATCGACGTTGCTCATGGTCTTATAACAGGCACGGTCCTTTTTCGCAAGATCTGGCAGAGGCCCGACAGTCCCCTCCAGTTTTAAGCCATGGAAGGCAGCTATAGATAGTCGTTCCTTTTCTGAATTGGCCACTGCCCTGTGCTCTATACTTTTGTACTCCCCATTGCTCATTATCTGCATCGAATATATGATATGTCAGAGTCGTGTGCGGAAAACTTGTGAAACCGACAATGTCTTGTATTGACACATATAATCAGACCTCAATGATATCTCCGATGTTGACAATCAATGCTCCTGGGACAGGTTTTATGGGTAACCATTTCCCCTCTTTCTTGATTTGGAGACCGTCCACCTCACTGGTTTGTAACAGCAATGTTATCCCGACGGCGTCAGAATGGGGGGCCAGGCCGCTAACCCTGTTTGCCTGTGGACAAGGAGGATAATAGTTCATCCTTATTCCTTGTATTCCTCCTTCAAACTGGTTAACAAACATGTCGGGATCGACTCCTAAGTTCTTGGCCATAACTCTGAGAAGGGAGAGTTCAACTTTCAAAAGCTCGGACGAATACTTCTCCAATGTTACCCTGAACCGGAAAACAGGTACCAAACATGAGATCGATCCCTTATCTTCATAGGGATATTGCCTTTTTCGGTTCAATCAAGTTACCTAAAAGATGCAGGGTGCTTTGGCCAGAACCTGAACTTCCGCTGTGAAGGAGGCTGAACTAAGAGGAAGAGCATGTCGCCCCAGTCCAGTTTCTGCTCCTCCGATAGAACAAAAGCCTGGCCATACCCTTCCATACCATTTGGTAACTGCTCATAGGCCATCTTCTCGGGCAACGACAGTTTGAAGAACTCCTCCATGTCGATCTTCATATCCTGAATAACCCCCTCCGGGATACCGTGATTTATCAGCTGCATAAGTCATCCCAGGAGACGATCTACCATCAGCTGGTCATCACCATATCATAACTCTAAACAATGTTACTAGCTGCTGAATTTTACCTGAAAGAAACCCCAATCTTTCGATGCAGAGTGTAGCCTCTCCATTTCTGTTTCCTTCCTCGAGCTGCCCTCACCCAGCTTGCTCATGTCGATGACGGGGATCTGCGGAGCAACAGTCGATGGCCATAACTGGCCTAGTTCATCTGGCTGGCGTAGATAACGTGGCGGGATCTCGGTCAGGCACTCTGCAGCTAGAGCTTGAACGTTTGCTACCGGAAGGGATCCACTCAACTGGAGCTCGGTTTCTGACCCCATCTCCATTTTTTTAATGGTTCCTCCCACCCCAGCCATATAACTAACTAGCGTTCAGCTTATACATCTACATATAGTTTCGAAACGGGATCAACTCCCAGCCGGACGACAAAATTATTAGATAGCATGAGTCCGCCAACACATAACAACATCGGAATGATCTGGCTGTTCATATAATAATGTTCTATTTGTATTATAGTTTGTTTTGTTAAATTAACAAAACATGTGTGACCGTTGGATGCACCGCAGGTTGTTGCGCCGGTCCTATCTAATAATTTCTCCAGCTCCGCATGTTAAAGAGTAACGTCTGGTATTAGTTTTTTTCGATTTTCCAGGCCTCATCTAAAACAAGCTGTTGCTGATTTAATGATTTTTCATATGTTTTTGTAAAGATCGACCTTGTCACCAAAATTTGGGAACTGTTAAGTCTTTCCCGAGTTATTTGTAAACATGACAAAAAGTGTGTGATTCCAATTGTTGCCGGCTTCCCACTTACAACAATGTCTCTGACTCTTTTCCTCTTCTTACTTTTGGCATTTATGTTGTCTTTTCCACTTTGGACTGACTATTCCGCTTAACTCTTAAATAAGTTGTATATCATCATGTTGATGCCAATATTTATTCTAACTATACTAAAAGATATTATGTTCCTAGGTTCATTACATGACAAGAAGTTACTAGCAAAATTTATGTAATAAATTGCCAACACCTGTACTCAAATACAGACCAACCTGTTCACAAGGTAAACTGTCGTCTTAGGACTCACGGGTGGTTGAAAGCATCGACAACGAGTGCTGCATTGACGAAGGTCGTCGTCGCTGCCGTGAGAGGTGGAGCATCGAGGATGGGTACTGCATTGACGAAGGTCGTCGTCCCTCCAATGGCAAGTGGAGCTTCAAGGATGTAAGGATGTGTGCTACATTGACGAAGGTCGTCGTCGCTCCGATGACAGGTGTAGCATCGAGGATGGGTGCTGCATGGACGAAGGTGGTCGTCACTCCAAATGCAGGTGGAGCGTCATGTATGGGTGCTGCATGAACTAAAGTCGTTGTCGCTCCAATGACAGGTGAGGCATTGGGAATGAGTGCTGCATCGATGAAGATCGTCGTCGCTCCAACGACAAGTGGAGCGTTGAGGATGGGTGCTACATTGACGAAGGTTGTCGTCCCTTCGATGGAAGATGGAGCGTTAGGGAAGGGAGTGTCTATGAAGATAGTCGAGGCACTTAGGATCGAAACTATGATTGAAGCTTGCCATCAAGGAACACAGTTGATGCTAATATCAGACATAAGCTGCTTGTAATTTGGCACGTGTAACTTTTGGGTCCGCGGTTAATGGTGATGACACGTAGTTAGGACATATAAATAAGGTTTATCAACGTGGAATAAGAGGACAAACATTCATTTTCATCCTTACAGAGGTCATCTTACCCTGTTTTGATACTTTGATTCTGATGGCTTCCCTGATGAAAGATGTAACTGGCACTTGTGTTGGCTTCAGAAGTGACCGCTAAGATAACCGGCTCCAAACACGTCGGAAATTTTACATATTTTTCTTACATGTATTTCTCTTACATATATCTCTTATAACTACTTGAAGAGTTGTTATAAAATGGGAGCAACCCACCCCTATTTATAGTTGGGACGACCTCCTTGGATTTTGTAGTCCAAAATTCACAAAAAGCTTAAAAATATCTATTGAAAATATCTTAATATTTTAGTATCTAGAAAAATATATATTAAAAGAACTTAAATTTTTCTATGGAAAATATCTAAAGCTAAGAAAATTATAGAAATAATAAATAAGAATAATGTAGAAGGTGTTGATATTATAATATACGGGGCCTTCTAGCTGCCGTCACTTTGATGTTTCAATGGGCAATCTGAGTTGGCTTTGCGAGGGGTCCTCATGGTCTCCGTTTTGTTGACCTTGTGTCCGAAAAAGCTTGTGGTTTAACGGTTCGAGGATGACAATGTATTTTCGTCAGTTCTTGGCACCATGCCCGGAAAACTTCAAGACGACCAACGAAATCTAAGGGAAGATCAAGATAAGAGAAAGGACAAGGAGATGCTATAGAAGAAGAAGAAGGAATGGATCTTTTTTCAATACATCAATTCGATTTTGAAATTCTTTGCTGAGATTCTTTGTTTTCTGTTCATTAGTATAAATCAAATGATCATACATGACATGATGAGGAGAAAGATGAAAGAGGCAGGTTCGCTTGCTCTTTTTGAATGAAGGAAGCTTTGCTGATTTAAAGAGTGAAAAAGGAGCCTAAGAGCAAGGAGGAGGGGACCGACCCTGTCGTCAAAGGAAGAAGCTCCACTCCCCTTTTCTGTTGGAGGGACCATGATTAACCTTTGCTGTGAGGTCCCTTCCTTTCTTTTGGTCAAAGGGCGATGGTTTTCGTTGGTTTTTATGATTTCGTTGATTATCACTCAAATGAAACGATTATAAATGGTGATGCGCTATCAACCATCTACAGCAAAGACCAGAAGGTTGTGTACCAAAAGTGACTCAATGCACGCGTTCACGTGACCAACAAAGGGTTTGGATGTTTTCTTCAGGTAGTGTCTTTGCCTGCACTGCTCCTCACTGCGACGTCCGTTACGTAATACTCTCGGGACAACGACTTCGTGGTGTGTCCCATGCATGCACGTAGTGATCCCTACGCAAGCAGACAGCAAATCGGGTCCAAGGATGCATTTTTCCTCCGGTGGCTCTACACAACCTGTGCGACATCCTCAAGATAGCGACTATGTGGCAAACCCCAGACAAGAACGTAGCAAGCCTTACGCAAGCACACAGCAAGCACACAGCAAGTACCATGCAAGAAGACAACAACCCCTATACTAGGTTATTGCACACATAACATACCACAGAAGCTATTCGGTCCCTCACCTTATGTGATTTTATAATATATATCATTCTCTCCTTCCCACTGCACGTTGGCACGCCAACCACTAGCCGCACGTCTCCACCAACATCTCATGCAGCCTCCAACCAAGAGTCCTTCGTGCCCCCAGGTCACTCTCCCAGAAGCTTTCACCGACGCTACAACTTTCTGCATCTCCTATTCCTTTTTGTGTGTGACTAACAACAAAAACTTTTTGTACACCCTTACTCTCAGTCAGAATTTACATGTCCTTTTTCGCACTTTTCTACAATTACAATACGACTAGTACGTTTAATTATACAAGAAACAAAAATTAAATGTACAAACTAATAATACTAATAATAACCTCCACATAAAAGGAAACAAATAAGTGGTTAATCTATACATTCTAAAAGTACAATGGGCATCACCATATAACAATTATCCATTAAGAATCAGATTAAATCAATTAGGCTCTGATTTAATAAAAATCTCATTACAACAGTAACCTTCTGCAATTGAAATTAATTCAAGATTAACTTTCATAATTATCAAATTTAATTTCATTCTGTTCAAGATGTTTGTCTAGTTCAATGAACCTAAATGAATTATGTAGATAATTGTCCCAAATTCCATATAAGGTTGAGTTTTCGTAAATAGATAATATTATATCCTTTAATAATAAATCTATTTTTTTAACAAAATTGTAGATCCCGAAATTGTCCATTAACCCACATTCGACACGGCTGGTCTTAAACAAATTGATAGAGAAAAACCATCTGCTCGTATCAACGAAAAGGAGACCCATCAACCCATTCCAATTAAAGGAGATCCACTTTGTCTTGTGATGAGTCTAATATTCTCGATCATGATAAATTATGACCACTTTTTTATGCGTAAAGCGCAAAAATAAAAAACAAAATCTAATTGACAAATCATACATAACATGTCATGTAGAAATACTTTGAGCTTTTATGTATTGTATTCCCGAGTCATAGGACATCACAAAATTGATGTAATACATTGCCGCCTCTTGCTGCTGAGAGGGAAACTAGATTTCTCATTATATTTTATGAGAAAAAAATGGTTCATATTGTTTAACAACGAGAATTCTGGGTCACAGATCTCAGTGCTATCTGTGGATCGCCGGTTCAGAATCAAGGCCCAAAGCACAAAGGCTTTCTGGGGAGGTAGTTGTGAAAACACACCGAGCGAAGGCCTGCGGACGAAGCAGCTACCAAGTGATGGAGGCTGCCAGACGACAAGGGTTATCCGACGATGCAAGAGGATCTAGCCACAGTCAGTTGGGTGAACAAGTAAACTTTGCAGCGAAAGCTAGTGGGCAATACGGTCGATAAAAAGCTGTCGTGAAAGATTTGGGCGATCTCAAGACATTGAAGGAAATAGTTGCCAAAATCACTCGGATGGAAAGGAAATATTCCACGACTGGCAACATGGCTACTAGACATATGTACAATATTTTATTTCCGTATTCGTATAGTACTAGCAAATAGGATCTTTACTTAGGCATTACAAACAACCTTTCTATATACGGACAAATATAGCCTTTTATTTTTCAGCATTCAAGCATCTTGTTTCCACTGAAGGCAGCATTCGGAAGTGTTCTTGCTTAAGGTGTGGTTCCTTTGTCTTCTTCTTTCTTTCAAATAGCGACCACACACATTTAACGAACCTCCGAGTACCATTTGCTCGTAGTGTCCAAGAATTCCAACGTGATCGAATCCGGCTTGTTTAGCAGTCACTTTCGAAATAAACACATATAAAAGAAGAGTCGACTACATTCATCGTATTACAATCGGACGCGAAAATGAAAAGAGTTCAAATAAAATTATCAGTAAACTAGAATTGCAATAGTTATAATTCAAATGAAAGATAAAAATATAAATAATTTAGAAAAGACACAATTTTATATAACTTATAAATAGGTCAAAAGTAATCTCCTTTATGTGATTAGAAAAGATAATTAAAGATGGATTTAGAAGTCCAATTAATCCAATTTTAGATTGTAACCAAATTAAAAATGTACCATTCGAATTGGAAAACTAAGTCTAGTTCCAATGAATAATACTATCTAACAAACGGTATTATGGATCCAAAAACAAATGCTTCTATAACCTCATTACAACAGTAACCTTCTGTAATTGAAATGTCTAATTCAATGAACCTAAATAAATGATGTTGATAACTGTCCCAAATTCCATATAAGGTTGAATTTTCATAAATAGATAATATTATTTCCTTTAATAATAAATCTATTTTTTTTTTAACAAAATTGTAGATCCCGAAATTGTCCATTAACCCACATTCGACACGGCTGGTCTTAAACAAATTGATAGAGAAAAACCATCTCCTCGTATAAACGAAAAGGAGACTCATCAACCCATTCCAATTAAAGGAGATCCACTTTGTCGTGTTGAGATTCTCCAAGCCCAGGCCTGCTTGAAATTCAAGCCTATTCGTTTCTCTTGTGAGCCCATTTCACTCTAAGCCCATGACAATTATCCTTATTTACATCCATCCACTCCAACGAAATTGGTAGGATTCCAATTAAACTAATTCGATCAGATCAAATTGCAAAAGAGAGGGAGATCCCACAGAAAGCCAATCGTTTTCTTTTTGGGAGAAAAAAAAGAGAAGAGCGTCTTCCTTTTAAGGGGGAAGAAAAACTTCTTCTGAGGGGGGTGGTGTCATCATTTTGGAGGGGGACGCAAGAGCCAAAGCCTCTGGCTCCCATCCATCTCCGGTGAATTTTCTCCTCCGAGAGATTCAAGCCATCCTCTGTTTTCTTTCCTCCGGCAGAGGCCAACTCCTCTATCCTTGGGGGGTTCTCAGCCAAAGTTTCTCGAGATCCTACCCCTCTACTTTTTTTTATGATTACACGAGCAATCTCCTGCTCCGCTCGGTAGCGCACTGCTGTCCCAGTAAATTTGATTCCTGGAACTTTCTATCAACTGTGTGACCGAAAAGTTTACATTGGCACATCCCCCTTTGAGTGCCAAAGCTTTTGACTCCAATTTTGCAATTTTTTGATGTGTTTTGACTGGGTTTTGGATGAGTTTTCCGACAGTTGCTGTCTTGGAAAATCTAAATTCTGAGACAATTCCAGACCGGACGGTTTAAATGGACTCGTCCCACTTCAAGTTCGGAGATTTTGACGCCAATTTTATAATTTTTCGACATGCTTTGATTGAGTTTGGACTCGTTTTCCAATGTTTCCGCTGGCAGTCCTCTATTTCATTTGAGATAACATGTCCCTCACCTCTTGCCCACTTGTATCTTTATTTTTGCATGTACTCTGAGCATGTAATCTTGGGAGGATCTGACTCCGAATTTTCGAAGACTATTTGAAGACGTGTGTATCAAATCGTGTGGATCTTTCTGTGTGTGTAAAAACTGCGATGTCAAGATGATAAAGTAGCCCTAACCGTCACATAAGTTACAAATGGGGAGGTATGGGCCTCCCCGAAATAATTCAAAGCCCATTTGTAACGGGTTGTTGGCCCAAGTATATAGGTCCGTAGTCACTGCCCTTCCCCCTCCCTTTTATCTAAATAATTGAATGTGAATGAGTGTATTGTAGGGCCCATTAGGATTTATGATGCATCCTTGATGGTTTTCCTAAACAACCAATATGAGTTCGGGTCTAAAGCCCGAATCGGTTCAACGTCCATAAAACATTGATACAAGTCAGCGCCAACTCCCGGATCAGGTCCAAAGCCCGTTAATCGAAAGGAAATATTATTTAGACAATCGCCACCTTTTCGCATGCTTAGAATGTGAGAGATGGTCAGTAGGAATTCTCGAACTCACTTTGGTTTTTCTGACTTAATCTAGTTTTCAAACTTAAGTCGGTGGCGACTTGGTATAGTTTACCTAAATTAAACAATAACAACATTTTTTATGGAGCCATTTTTGATGGGTAACGGCGACACGAGTCGCTCCCTAAGTTCTCCGAAAAGCCCACGAATGAAGCCGTAAAGCAGCCTTTCGCCTATCACTTCCATAGAATGACATCGAGGAGGTAGTTACAATGACATCGAAGCGAGGATACAACTACGTAGTCACTGGCAAATAATGTTACTACTGTTGTTTCCTTCCACAAGCTGCCATCACTGAGCTTGCTTATGTCGATGACTGGGTTCTACGGAGCAACAGTGGATGGCTATAACTGGCCTAGTTCATCTGGCTGGCGTAGATAGCGTGGCAGGATCTCGATCGGGCACACTACAGCTAGAATCAACCCTTCACCTGAACTTAGAAGCAAACATTATAATAAAATAGTACTTAGCATGGAATATAGTACTTGCGTGAGGAATATTTTTGCCCTGAATGGGCAAACCCTCGTGTGCACTTATGAGCCAGGACTAAAAAAGATGGAATCATAATAAGAACCATAATTTATTTATAACTCAAAGAGAATTCAAGAGAGAGAGGAAAAAGAAGGAGAAATATCAAGGAAGAAGTGGGGAGGAAGCTCCTCTATATAAGAGTTGGAAGACTCTAATGTGAGATTTCCATTCATCGTCAGACAAATGAAAATTAGGCTAAGTGGGCTCATGGGCTCAAGGCCCTTTGAAAAACTAAAAAAAAAAAAAATCCAACACGTATAATTTCGAAACAGGATAAGTCCCAGCCGGACGACAAATTACTCTTACGCCTTTGTCCAACCATAAATCTAAGTGGAGTGTGTATGATGGGGTTCGAAGTAGGATCATGACATGGTTCCAAACACCCACTACCCACCTTACGCCACTTGAGTGCCAATATTTAGTCTAACTATACTAAAAATTTTATACTCTTGGGTTCATTACACGACAAGAAGTTACTGGCAAAATTTATGTAATACATTGCCAACATCTGTACTCAAATACAGGCCAGCCATATTCTCCTTGCAGCTTTGGAGGAGCAGAGTTCTTATTGCACGACTAGCATGGGTGCTCAAATAAAGCTACACGATTATCGTCTCCAGTATGAAGATTATCCGTTCTGCTCGGATTATTAGCCCAACTCATTCGCAAAACAAGACTACCTATACCCTACTGAAAAACTACATTATAATTTTATTTCTGTTCAAACAATTCCAATTGTAATAATGGACTCGTCCCACTTCAAGTTCGGAGATTTTGACGCCAATTTTATAATTTTTCGATGATAACTTTTTGAATGAATGTTCTTCTTAATTTCATCCTTAACAATATACATATAGATAAACAAATAAGTTAAAAATAGAAGATAATTATATCTAAAGGATATTTTCCTAACCTACGTTATCTAAATAAAGAAACTACATATAACGATATTAAATTATTCCTTATTATTCGACATGCTTTGATTGAGTTTGGACTCGTTTTCCAATGTTTCCGCTGGCAGTCCTCTATTTCATTTGAGATAACATGTCCCTCACCTCTTGCCCACTTGTATCTTTATTTTTGCATGTACTATGAGCATGCAACCTTGGGAGGATCTGACTCCGAATTTTCGAAGACTATTTGAAGACGTGTGTATCAAATCGTGTGGATCTTTCTGCGTGTGTAAAAACTGCGATGTCAAGATGATAAAGTAGCCCTAACCGTCACATAAGTTACAAATGGGGAGGTATGGGCCTCCCCGAAATAATTCAAAGCCCATTTGTAACGGGTTGTTGGCCCAAGTATATAGGTCCGTAGTCACTGCCCTTCCCCCTCCCTTTTATCTAAATAATTGAATGTGAATGAGTGTATTGTAGGGCCCATTTGGATTTATGATGCATCCTTGATGGTTTTCTTAAACAACCAATATGAGTTCGGGTCTAAAGCCCGAATCGGTTCAACGTCCATAAAACATTGATACAAGTCAGCGCCAACTCCCGGATCAGGTCCAAAGCCCGTTAATCGAAAGGAAATATTATTTAGACAATCGCCACCTTTTCGCATGCTTAGAATGTGAGAGATGGTCAGTAGGAATTCTCGAACTCACTTTGGTTTTTCTGACTTAATCTAGTTTTCAAACTTAAGTCGGTGGCGACTTGGTATAGTTTACCTAAATTAAACAATAACAACATTTTTTATGGAGCCATTTTTGATGGGTAACGGCGACACGAGTCGCTCCCTAAGTTCTCCGAAAAGCCCACGAATGAAGCCGTAAAGCAGCCTTTCGCCTATCACTTCCATAGAATGACATCGAGGAGGTAGTTACAATGACATCGAAGCGAGGATACAACTACGTAGTCACTGGCAAATAATGTTACTACTGTTGTTTCCTTCCACAAGCTGCCATCACTGAGCTTGCTTATGTCGATGACTGGGTTCTACGGAGCAACAGTGGATGGCTATAACTGGCCTAGTTCATCTGGCTGGCGTAGATAGCGTGGCAGGATCTCGATCGGGCACACTACAGCTAGAATCAACCCTTCACCTGAACTTAGAAGCAAACATTATAATAAAATAGTACTTAGCATGGAATATAGTACTTGCGTGAGGAATATTTTTGCCCTGAATGGGCAAACCCTCGTGTGCACTTATGAGCCAGGACTAAAAAAGATGGAATCATAATAAGAACCATAATTTATTTATAACTCAAAGAGAATTCAAGAGAGAGAGGAAAAAGAAGGAGAAATATCAAGGAAGAAGTGGGGAGGAAGCTCCTCTATATAAGAGTTGGAAGACTCTAATGTGAGATTTCCATTCATCGTCAGACAAATGAAAATTAGGCTAAGTGGGCTCATGGGCTCAAGGCCCTTTGAAAAACTAAAAAAAAAAAAAATCCAACACGTATAATTTCGAAACAGGATAAGTCCCAGCCGGACGACAAATTACTCTTACGCCTTTGTCCAACCATAAATCTAAGTGGAGTGTGTATGATGGGGTTCGAAGTAGGATCATGACATGGTTCCAAACACCCACTACCCACCTTACGCCACTTGAGTGCCAATATTTAGTCTAACTATACTAAAAATTTTATACTCTTGGGTTCATTACACGACAAGAAGTTACTGGCAAAATTTATGTAATACATTGCCAACATCTGTACTCAAATACAGGCCAGCCATATTCTCCTTGCAGCTTTGGAGGAGCAGAGTTCTTATTGCACGACTAGCATGGGTGCTCAAATAAAGCTACACGATTATCGTCTCCAGTATGAAGATTATCCGTTCTGCTCGGATTATTAGCCCAACTCATTCGCAAAACAAGACTACCTATACCCTACTGAAAAACTACATTATAATTTTATTTCTGTTCAAACAATTCCAATTGTAATAATGGACTCGTCCCACTTCAAGTTCGGAGATTTTGACGCCAATTTTATAATTTTTCGATGATAACTTTTTGAATGAATGTTCTTCTTAATTTCATCCTTAACAATATACATATAGATAAACAAATAAGTTAAAAATAGAAGATAATTATATCTAAAGGATATTTTCCTAACCTACGTTATCTAAATAAAGAAACTACATATAACGATATTAAATTATTCCTTATTATTCGACATGCTTTGATTGAGTTTGGACTCGTTTTCCAATGTTTCCGCTGGCAGTCCTCTATTTCATTTGAGATAACATGTCCCTCACCTCTTGCCCACTTGTATCTTTATTTTTGCATGTACTATGAGCATGCAACCTTGGGAGGATCTGACTCCGAATTTTCGAAGACTATTTGAAGACGTGTGTATCAAATCGTGTGGATCTTTCTGCGTGTGTAAAAACTGCGATGTCAAGATGATAAAGTAGCCCTAACCGTCACATAAGTTACAAATGGGGAGGTATGGGCCTCCCCGAAATAATTCAAAGCCCATTTGTAACGGGTTGTTGGCCCAAGTATATAGGTCCGTAGTCACTGCCCTTCCCCCTCCCTTTTATCTAAATAATTGAATGTGAATGAGTGTATTGTAGGGCCCATTTGGATTTATGATGCATCCTTGATGGTTTTCTTAAACAACCAATATGAGTTCGGGTCTAAAGCCCGAATCGGTTCAACGTCCATAAAACATTGATACAAGTCAGCGCCAACTCCCGGATCAGGTCCAAAGCCCGTTAATCGAAAGGAAATATTATTTAGACAATCGCCACCTTTTCGCATGCTTAGAATGTGAGAGATGGTCAGTAGGAATTCTCGAACTCACTTTGGTTTTTCTGACTTAATCTAGTTTTCAAACTTAAGTCGGTGGCGACTTGGTATAGTTTACCTAAATTAAACAATAACAACATTTTTTATGGAGCCATTTTTGATGGGTAACGGCGACACGAGTCGCTCCCTAAGTTCTCCGAAAAGCCCACGAATGAAGCCGTAAAGCAGCCTTTCGCCTATCACTTCCATAGAATGACATCGAGGAGGTAGTTACAATGACATCGAAGCGAGGATACAACTACGTAGTCACTGGCAAATAATGTTACTACTGTTGTTTCCTTCCACAAGCTGCCATCACTGAGCTTGCTTATGTCGATGACTGGGTTCTACGGAGCAACAGTGGATGGCTATAACTGGCCTAGTTCATCTGGCTGGCGTAGATAGCGTGGCAGGATCTCGATCGGGCACACTACAGCTAGAATCAACCCTTCACCTGAACTTAGAAGCAAACATTATAATAAAATAGTACTTAGCATGGAATATAGTACTTGCGTGAGGAATATTTTTGCCCTGAATGGGCAAACCCTCGTGTGCACTTATGAGCCAGGACTAAAAAAGATGGAATCATAATAAGAACCATAATTTATTTATAACTCAAAGAGAATTCAAGAGAGAGAGGAAAAAGAAGGAGAAATATCAAGGAAGAAGTGGGGAGGAAGCTCCTCTATATAAGAGTTGGAAGACTCTAATGTGAGATTTCCATTCATCGTCAGACAAATGAAAATTAGGCTAAGTGGGCTCATGGGCTCAAGGCCCTTTGAAAAACTAAAAAAAAAAAAAATCCAACACGTATAATTTCGAAACAGGATAAGTCCCAGCCGGACGACAAATTACTCTTACGCCTTTGTCCAACCATAAATCTAAGTGGAGTGTGTATGATGGGGTTCGAAGTAGGATAATGACATGGTTCCAAACACCCACTACCCACCTTACGCCACTTGAGTGCCAATATTTAGTCTAACTATACTAAAAATTTTATACTCTTGGGTTCATTACACGACAAGAAGTTACTGGCAAAATTTATGTAATACATTGCCAACATCTGTACTCAAATACAGGCCAGCCATATTCTCCTTGCAGCTTTGGAGGAGCAGAGTTCTTATTGCACGACTAGCATGGGTGCTCAAATAAAGCTACACGATTATCGTCTCCAGTATGAAGATTATCCGTTCAGCTCGGATTATTAGCCCAACTCATTCGCAAAACAAGACTACCTATACCCTACTGAAAAACTACATTATAATTTTATTTCTGTTCAAACAATTCCAATTGTAATAATGGACTCGTCCCACTTCAAGTTCGGAGATTTTGACGCCAATTTTATAATTTTTCGATGATAACTTTTTGAATGAATGTTCTTCTTAATTTCATCCTTAACAATATACATATAGATAAACAAATAAGTTAAAAATAGAAGATAATTATATCTAAAGGATATTTTCCTAACCTACGTTATCTAAATAAAGAAACTACATATAACGATATTAAATTATTCCTTATTATTCGACATGCTTTGATTGAGTTTGGACTCGTTTTCCAATGTTTCCGCTGGCAGTCCTCTATTTCATTTGAGATAACATGTCCCTCACCTCTTGCCCACTTGTATCTTTATTTTTGCATGTACTCTGAGCATGCAACCTTGGGAGGATCTGACTCCGAATTTTCGAAGACTATTTGAAGACGTGTGTATCAAATCGTGTGGATCTTTCTGCGTGTGTAAAAACTGCGATGTCAAGATGATAAAGTAGCCCTAACCGTCACATAAGTTACAAATGGGGAGGTATGGGCCTCCCCGAAATAATTCAAAGCCCATTTGTAACGGGTTGTTGGCCCAAGTATATAGGTCCGTAGTCACTGCCCTTCCCCCTCCCTTTTATCTAAATAATTGAATGTGAATGAGTGTATTGTAGGGCCCATTTGGATTTATGATGCATCCTTGATGGTTTTCTTAAACAACCAATATGAGTTCGGGTCTAAAGCCCGAATCGGTTCAACGTCCATAAAACATTGATACAAGTCAGCGCCAACTCCCGGATCAGGTCCAAAGCCCGTTAATCGAAAGGAAATATTATTTAGACAATCGCCACCTTTTTCGCATGCTTAGAATGTGAGAGATGGTCAGTAGGAATTCTCGAACTCACTTTGGTTTTTCTGACTTAATCTAGTTTTCAAACTTAAGTCGGTGGCGACTTGGTATAGTTTACCTAAATTAAACAATAACAACATTTTTTATGGAGCCATTTTTGATGGGTAACGGCGACACGAGTCGCTCCCTAAGTTCTCCGAAAAGCCCACGAATGAAGCCGTAAAGCAGCCTTTCGCCTATCACTTCCATAGAATGACATCGAGGAGGTAGTTACAATGACATCGAAGCGAGGATACAACTACGTAGTCACTGGCAAATAATGTTACTACTGTTGTTTCCTTCCACAAGCTGCCATCACTGAGCTTGCTTATGTCGATGACTGGGTTCTACGGAGCAACAGTGGATGGCTATAACTGGCCTAGTTCATCTGGCTGGCGTAGATAGCGTGGCAGGATCTCGATCGGGCACACTACAGCTAGAATCAACCCTTCACCTGAACTTAGAAGCAAACATTATAATAAAATAGTACTTAGCATGGAATATAGTACTTGCGTGAGGAATATTTTTGCCCTGAATGGGCAAACCCTCGTGTGCACTTATGAGCCAGGACTAAAAAAGATGGAATCATAATAAGAACCATAATTTATTTATAACTCAAAGAGAATTCAAGAGAGAGAGGAAAAAGAAGGAGAAATATCAAGGAAGAAGTGGGGAGGAAGCTCCTCTATATAAGAGTTGGAAGACTCTAATGTGAGATTTCCATTCATCGTCAGACAAATGAAAATTAGGCTAAGTGGGCTCATGGGCTCAAGGCCCTTTGAAAAACTAAAAAAAAAAAAAATCCAACACGTATAATTTCGAAACAGGATAAGTCCCAGCCGGACGACAAATTACTCTTACGCCTTTGTCCAACCATAAATCTAAGTGGAGTGTGTATGATGGGGTTCGAAGTAGGATCATGACATGGTTCCAAACACCCACTACCCACCTTACGCCACTTGAGTGCCAATATTTAGTCTAACTATACTAAAAATTTTATACTCTTGGGTTCATTACACGACAAGAAGTTACTGGCAAAATTTATGTAATACATTGCCAACATCTGTACTCAAATACAGGCCAGCCATATTCTCCTTGCAGCTTTGGAGGAGCAGAGTTCTTATTGCACGACTAGCATGGGTGCTCAAATAAAGCTACACGATTATCGTCTCCAGTATGAAGATTATCCGTTCAGCTCGGATTATTAGCCCAACTCATTCGCAAAACAAGACTACCTATACCCTACTGAAAAACTACATTATAATTTTATTTCTGTTCAAACAATTCCAATTGTAATAATGGACTCGTCCCACTTCAAGTTCGGAGATTTTGACGCCAATTTTATAATTTTTCGATGATAACTTTTTGAATGAATGTTCTTCTTAATTTCATCCTTAACAATATACATATAGATAAACAAATAAGTTAAAAATAGAAGATAATTATATCTAAAGGATATTTTCCTAACCTACGTTATCTAAATAAAGAAACTACATATAACGATATTAAATTATTCCTTATTATTCGACATGCTTTGATTGAGTTTGGACTCGTTTTCCAATGTTTCCGCTGGCAGTCCTCTATTTCATTTGAGATAACATGTCCCTCACCTCTTGCCCACTTGTATCTTTATTTTTGCATGTACTCTGAGCATGCAACCTTGGGAGGATCTGACTCCGAATTTTCGAAGACTATTTGAAGACGTGTGTATCAAATCGTGTGGATCTTTCTGCGTGTGTAAAAACTGCGATGTCAAGATGATAAAGTAGCCCTAACCGTCACATAAGTTACAAATGGGGAGGTATGGGCCTCCCCGAAATAATTCAAAGCCCATTTGTAACGGGTTGTTGGCCCAAGTATATAGGTCCGTAGTCACTGCCCTTCCCCCTCCCTTTTATCTAAATAATTGAATGTGAATGAGTGTATTGTAGGGCCCATTTGGATTTATGATGCATCCTTGATGGTTTTCTTAAACAACCAATATGAGTTCGGGTCTAAAGCCCGAATCGGTTCAACGTCCATAAAACATTGATACAAGTCAGCGCCAACTCCCGGATCAGGTCCAAAGCCCGTTAATCGAAAGGAAATATTATTTAGACAATCGCCACCTTTTCGCATGCTTAGAATGTGAGAGATGGTCAGTAGGAATTCTCGAACTCACTTTGGTTTTTCTGACTTAATCTAGTTTTCAAACTTAAGTCGGTGGCGACTTGGTATAGTTTACCTAAATTAAACAATAACAACATTTTTTATGGAGCCATTTTTGATGGGTAACGGCGACACGAGTCGCTCCCTAAGTTCTCCGAAAAGCCCACGAATGAAGCCGTAAAGCAGCCTTTCGCCTATCACTTCCATAGAATGACATCGAGGAGGTAGTTACAATGACATCGAAGCGAGGATACAACTACGTAGTCACTGGCAAATAATGTTACTACTGTTGTTTCCTTCCACAAGCTGCCATCACTGAGCTTGCTTATGTCGATGACTGGGTTCTACGGAGCAACAGTGGATGGCTATAACTGGCCTAGTTCATCTGGCTGGCGTAGATAACGTAGCAGGATCTCGATCGGGCACACTACAGCTAGAATCAACCCTTCACCTGTACTTAGAAGCAAACATTATAATAAAATAGTACTTAGCATGGAATATAGTACTTGCGTGAGGAATATTTTTGCCCTGAATGGGCAAAACCCTCGTGCTAGGGACAAAAAAAGGGAATCAAAATAAGAACCATAATCTCTTTATAATCCAAAGAGGATTCAAGAGAGAGAGGAAAAAGAATGAGAAATAGCAAGGAAGAAGTGGGGGAGGAGCTCCTCTATATAGGAGTTGGAAGACTCATGTGAGATTTCTATTCATCGTGGGACAAATGAAAATTAGGCTAAGTGGGCTCATGGGCTCAAGGCCCTTTTGGAAAACTAAAATAAAAATAAAATCCAACACATATAATTTTGAAACAGGATAAGTCACAGCCGGACGACAAATTATTAGATAGCATAAGTCCGCCAAAACATAACAACACTGGAATGATCTGTCTGTTCATATAATAATGTTCTATTTGTATTATGTTTTGTCTTTGCTAAACTAACAAAGCATATGTGACCGTTGGATGTACCGCGCGTAGTTGCGCCAGTCCACACGTTAAAGTGTAATGGTCTTATCATGTTAGATTTTTGCCATTTGCTTCCCGTGTTATTTGAAAACATGACCGCTCTTACACTTTTGTCCAACCGTAAATCCAAATGAATTGTGTATGATGGGGATCGAACTTGGAACATGACAAGGTTCCAAACACCCACTATCCAATTTACACCACTTGGATATCCTCAAAGGACCGCACCAATACTTAGTCTAACTATACTAAAAAATTTATATTCTTGGATTCATTACACGACAAGAAGTTACTGGCAAAATTTATGTAATACATTGCCAACATCTGTACTCAAATACAGGCCAGCCATATTCTCCTTGCAGCTTCGGAGGAGCAGAGTTCTTATTGCACGACCAGCGTTGGTGCTAAAATAAAGCTTGAAGATTGTCGTCTCTGATATGAAGATTATCCGTTCAGTTCGGATTATTAGCCAACTCATTCGCAAAACAAAACTACCTATACCCTACTGAAAAACTATATTATAATTTTATTTCTATTCAAACAATTCCAATTCTAAAAAGGTAAATCTCCACGACTCATGTATGCTATCGACATTCTCTTTCACGGTTGTTGGGACTCTAAGACGAAGTACATCGGAATGCGAAAACATCAAGCAGGATGCCTATTTTGGAAATGACGATGTAATGGACCCATTCGATGGGACAATGCGGGAAGAACGAACGCCCACCGTACAGTTGAAACTTTGTGAAGGCCAACGAGGATCATCATTGCTCCCTTAGGTTGATCTCATTCGCGTCTAGCTTAAGGAGATCCAACGTGCTTTTCCCATCGAGTTTGAGACTGGTCACGTGTCGAACAAAATCGATGTTGTTCATGGTCTTATACTGGGCGCGGTCTTTTTTTGCAAGATCTGGCAGAGGCCCGACTGTCCCCTCCAGTTTTAAGCCATGGAAGGCAGCTATAGATAGTCGTTCCTTTTCTGAATTGACCACTGCCCTGTGCTCTATACTTTTGTACTCCCCATTGCTCATGATCTGCATCGAATATATGATATGTCAGAGTCGTGTGCGGAAAACTTGTGAAACCGACAATGTCTTGTATTGATACATAATCAGACCTCAATGATATCTCCGACGTTGACAATCAATGCTCCTGGGATAGGTTTTATGGGTAACCATTTCCCCTCTTTCTTGATTTGGAGACCGTCCACATCACTGTTTTGTAATAGCAATGTTATCCCGACGGCGTCAGAATGGGGGGCCAGGCCGCTAACCCTGTTTGCCTCTGGACAGGGAGGATAATAGTTCATCCTTATTCCTTGTATTCCTCCTTCAAACTGGTTAACAAACATGTCGGGATCGACTCCTAAGTTCTTGGCCATAACTCTGAGAAGGGAGAGTTCAACTTTCCAAAGCTCGGATGAATACTTCTGCAATGTTGACCTGAAGCAGAAAACAGGTACCGAACATGAGATCGATCCCTTATCTTCTTAGGGATATTGCCTTTTTCGGTTCAATCAAGTTACCTGAAAGATGCAGGGTGCTTTGGCCAGAACCTGAACTTCCGCTGTGAAGGAGGCTGAACTAAGAGGAAGAGCATGTCACCCCAGTCCAGTTTCTGCTCCTCCGATAGAACAAAAGCCTGGCCATACCCTTCCATACCATTTGGTAACTGCTCATATGCCATCTTCTCGGGCAACGACAGTTTGAAGAACTCATCCATGTCGATCTTCATATCCTGAATAACCTCATCCGGGATACCATGATTTATCAGCTGCATAAGTCATCCCAGGAGACCGTCTCCCCATCAGCTGGTCATCACAATATCATAACTTTAAACAATGTTAGTAGCCGCTGAATTTTACCTGAAAGAAACCCCAATCTTTCGATGCAGAGTGTAGCCTCTCCATTTCTGTTTCCTTCCTCGAGCTGCCGTCACCCAGCTTGCTCATGTCGATGACTGGGATCTGCGGAGCAACAGTCGATGGCCATAACTGGCCTAGTTCATCTGGCTGGCGTAGATAACGTGGCGGGATCTCGGTCAGGCACTCTGCAGCTAGAGCTTGAACGTTTGCTACCGGAAGGGATCCACTCAACTGGAGCTCGATTTCGGACCCCATCTCCATTTTTTTAATGGTTCCTCCCACCCCAGCCATATAACTAACCAGTGCTCAGCTTATACATCTACATATAGTTTTGAAATGGGATCAAGTCTCAGCCGGCCGACAAATTATTAGATAGCATGAGTCCGCCAACAAATAACAACATGGAATGATCTGGCTGTTCATATAATAGTGTTCTATTTGTATTATGTTTTGTTTTGTTAAATTAACAAAACATGTGCGATCGTTGGATGTACCGCGGGTTGTTGCGCCGGTCCTGTCTAATAATTTCTCCAGCTCCAAACGTTAAAAAGAGTAATGGCCGTCTCATATTAGTTTTTCGCCATTTTCTAGGCTCGAATACAAGGACCTCATTTAAAACAAGCTGTTGCTGATTTAATGATTTTTCATCTGTTTTTGTGAAGATCGACCTTGTCACCAAAATTTGGGAACACTGTTAAGTCTTTCCCTAGTTATTTGTAAACATGACAAAAAGTGTGTGATTCCAATTGTTGCCGGCTTCCCTCTTACAACAATGTCTCCGACTCTTCTTACTTTTTTCATTTATGTTGTCTTTTCCACTTTGGACAGACTATTCCGCTTAACCCTTAAATACGTTGTAAATCATCATGTTGATGCCAATATTTAGTCTAACTATACTAAAAAGATTATATTCCTGGGTTCATTACATCACAAGAAGTTACTAGCAAAATTTATGTAATAAATTGCCATCACCTTTACTTAAATACTGACCAACCTGTTCACAAGGTAAACTGTCATCTAGGACTCACAGGCGGTTGAAAGCATCGAGAACGAGTGCTGCATTGACGAAGGTCGTCATCGCTCCCGTGAGAGGTGGAGCGTCGAGGATGGGTGCTGCATTGACGAAGGTCGTCGTCGCTCTAATGGCAAGTGGAGCGTCAAGGATGTGTGCCGCATTGACGAAGGTCGTCGTCACTCCAATGACAGGTGGAGCATCGAGGATGGGTGCTGCATGGACGAAGGTGGTCCTCGCTCCAATGCAGGTGGAGCGTCGAGGATGGGTGCTGCATGGACGAAGGTCGTCGTCGCTCCAATGACAGGTGAAGCATTAGGAATGAGTGCTCCATCGATGAAGATCGTCGTCGCTCCAGTGGCAGGTGGAGCATGGAGAATGGGTGCTACATTGACGAAGGTCGTCGTCCCTTTGATGGAGGATGGAGCACTAGGGAAGGGAGTGTCTATGAAGATAGTCGAGGCACTTAGGATCGAAAATATGATTGAAGCTTGCCACCGAGGAACACAGTCGATGCTAGTATCAGACATAAGTTGCTTGTAATTTGGCACGTGTAACTTATGGGTCGGCGGTTAGTGGTGATTACACGTAGTTAGGACATATAAATAAGGTTTATCAACGTGGAATAAGAGGAAACATTCATTTTCATCCTTACAGACGGCATCTGGCATCTGGTTGTCACCATGTTTTGACACTTAGATTCTGATGGCTTCCCCGATGAAGGATGTAAGTGTCACTTGTGTTGGCTCCAGAAGTGACCGTTAAGATAACCGGCTTCAAATACGTCGGAAATTTTACATATATCTCTTATAGGTATTTGTCTTACATATATCTCTTATAACTACTCGAAGAGTTTGTTATAAAATGGGTGCAACCCACCCCTATTTATAGCTGGGACCTCCTTGGATTTTGTAGTCCAAAATTCACAAAAAGCTTTAAAATATCTATTGAAAATATCTTGATATTTTAGTATCTAGAAAAATATATAAATATTTAGAAGAACTTAGGTTTTTGTATGGAAAATGTCTAAGGCTAACAAAATTCTAGATATATTAAATAAGAATAATGTAGAAGGCGTTGATATTATAATATATGGGACCTTCTAGCTGCTGTCACTTTGATGTTTCGATGAGCAATCTGAATTGGCATTGCGAATGGTCCTCATGGTGTCCATTTTGTTGACCTTGTGTCTGAAAAACCTTGTGGGTTAATGGTTCGAGGACGAGGATGTATTTTCGTCGGTTCTTGGCTCCATGCCCAGAAAACTTCAAGATGACCAACGAAATCGAAGGGAAGATCAAGGCAAGAGAAAGGACAAGCATATGCTATAGAGGAAGAAGAAGGAATGGATCTTTTTTTAGTACATCAATTCGATTTTGAAATTCTTTGCTGAGATTCTCTGTTTTCTGTTCATTAGTATAAATCAAATGATCATACATGACATGATGAGGAGGCGGATGAAAGAGGCAGGTTCGCTTGCCCTTTTTTATTGAAGGAAGAATTGCCGATTTAAAGAGGGAAAAAGGAGCCTAAGAGCAAGGAGGAGGGAACCGACCCCGTCGTCAAAGGAAGATCCACTCCCCTTTTCTGTTGGAGGGACCATGATTAACCTTTGATGTGGGTCCCTTCCTTTCTTTTGGTCAAAAGGGCGATGGTTTTTGTTGGTTTTTATCATTTCGTTGGTTATCACTCAAATGCAACGTAGTAGTGATTATAAATGGTGATGCGCGATCAACCATTTACAGTAAAGACCAGAAGGTTGTGCACCAAAAGTGCCTCAATGCACGCGTTCACATGACTAACAAAGTGTTTGGATGATTTCTTTAGGCGGTGTCTTTGCCTGCGCTGCTCCTCACTACGACTTCCGTTACGCAATACTCTGGGGACAACGACTTCGTGGTGTGTCCCATGCATGCACGTAGTAATTCTTACGCAAGCAGACAGCAACCCGGGTCCAAGGATGCATTTTCCCTCCGGTGGCTCCACACGACCTGTGCGACCTCCTCAAGATAGCGGCTACGTGGCAAACCCCACGCAAGCACGTAGGAAGCCCTACGCAAGCACGCAGCAAGCCCCATGCAAGAAGACAACAACCTCTATACTAGGTAGCTGCACACATAACATACCACAGAAGCTAGTCAGTCCCTCACCTTAGGTGATCTTGGAATATCTATCCTTCTCTATTTCCCACTGCACGTTGGCACGCCAGCCACCAGCCGCACATCTCCACCAACATCTCATGCAACCTCCAACTAAGAGTCCTTCGTGCCCCAAGGTCACTTTCCCAGAAGCTTTTACCAACGCTATGGCTTTCTGCATATCTTATTCCTTCTCGTGTGTGACTAACAACAAAAACTTTTCGTACACCCTTACCCTCAGTCAGAATATACACATTCTCCTTTTTCATACTTTTCTACATTTCCAATACGACTAGGTACGTTTAATTATACAAGACACAAAAACTAAATGTGTAAACTAATAATACTAAGAATAGGTCCTGCACATTAAAGGAAACAAATAAGTGATTAATCTATACATTCTAAAATCAATTAGGCTATGATTTAATAAAAATCTCATTACAACAGTAACCTTCTGTAAGTGAAATGTCTAATTCAATGAACGTAAACAAATGATGTTGATAATTGTCTAGATAATATTATTTCCTTTAATAAAATCTATTTTTTTTTTACAAAATTGTAGATCCTGAAATTGTCCATTAACCCACATTCGACACGGTTGGTCTTAAACAAATTGAGATTCAAGCCATCCTCCGTTTTCTTTCCTCCAGCAGAGGCCAACTCCTCTCTCCTTGGGGGTACTCAGCCAAAGTTTCTCGAGATTCTTCCCCTCTACTTTTTCAGAAGCCTCCTTCCCAGCCACGACGACGGAAATAACGACCTCTGTGTCTCCAGCCAATCTATCCTGTGCAAGGATAAAAAAATCCTCCCCCAACCTCCATCCTCCGGCTCTCTTCTCTTCCCTTTGGTCATTCAAGAACCAGACCGCATCAAAGGTCCCACAGTAGCAAACGCTTCGACTCTTCCACCGGCAGTCGACAGCAAATGGTAGCCCTGCATTCAGCCTCTTTCCTTCGTCATTCAAAAAAGGTAAATCTCCACGACTCATGTATGCTATCGACATTCTCTTTCACGGTTGTTGGGACTCTAAGACGAAGTACATCGGAATGCGAAAACATCAGGCAGGATGCCTATTTTGGAAATGAGGATGTAATGGACCCATTCGATGGGACAATGCGGAAGAATGAACGCCCACCATACAGTTGAAACTTTGTGAAGGCCAACGAGGATCATCATTGCTCCCTTAGGTTGATCTCATTCGCATCTAGCTTAAGGAGATCCAACGTGCTTTTCCCATCGAGTTTGAGACTGGTCACGTGTCGAACATAATCGACGTTGTTCATGGTCTTATAATGGGCGCGGTCTTCTTTCGCAAGATCTGGCAGAGGCCCGACAGTCCCCTCCAGTTTTAAGCCATGGAAGGCAGCTATAGATAGTCGTTCCTTTTCTGAATTGACCACTGCCCTGTGCTCTATACTTTTGTACTCCCCATTGCACATGATCTGCATCGAATATATGATATGTCAGAGTCGTGTGCGGAAAACTTGTGAAACCGACAATGTCTTGAATTGATACATAATCAGACCTCAATGATATCTCCGATGTTGACAATCAATGCTCCTGGGATAGGTTTTATGGGTAACCATTTCCCCTCTTTCTTGATTTGGAGACCGTCCACATCACTGGTTTGTAACAGCAATGTTATCCCGACGGCGTCAGAATGGGGGGCCAGGCCGCTAACCCTGTTTGCATGTGGACAAGGAGGATAATAGTTCATCCTTATTCCTTGTATTCCTCCTTCAAACTGGTTAACAAACATGTCGGGATCGACTTCTAAGTTCTTGGCCATAACTCTGAGAAGGGAGAGTTCAACTTTCAAAAGCTCGGATGAATACTTCTGCAATGTTGTCCTGAACCAGAAAACAGGTACCGGACATGAGATCGATCCCTTATCTTCTTAGGGATATTGCCTTTTTCGGTTCAATCAAGTTACCTGAAAGATGCAGGGTGCTTTGGCCAGAACCTGAACTTCCGCTGTGAAGGAGGCTGGACTAAGAGGAAGAGCATGTCACCCCAGTCCAGTTTCTGCTCCTCTGATAGAACAAATGCCTGGCCATACCCTTCCATACCATTTGGTAACTGCTCATAGTCCATCTTCTCGGGCAACGATAGTTTGAAGAACTCCTCTATCCTGAATAACCTCCTCCGGGATACCATGATTTATCAGCTGCATAAGTCAATCCCAGGAGATGATCTACCATCAGCTGGTCATCACAATATCATAACTTTAAACAATGTTTCTAGCTGCTGAACTTTACCTGAAAGAAACCCCAATCTTTCGATGCAGAGTGTAGCCTCTCCATTTCTATTTCCTTCCTCGAGCTGCCGTCACCCAGCTTGCTCATGTCGATGACTGGGATCTGCGGAGCAACAGTCGATGGCCATAACTGGCCTAGTTCATCTGGCTGGCGTAGATAACGTGGCGGGATCTCGGTCAGGCACTCTGCAGCTAGAGCTTGAACGTTTGCTACTGGAAGGGATGCACTCAACTGGATCTCATTTTCTGACCCCATCTCCATTTTTTTCACAAAAACAAGCTGTTCATTTTACTACCTCTCGGAACTCTCACTCTCTCTCTCTCTCTCTCTCCATGTCTTCTAATTCTCGATACAAAATGGGGACCAAATCCCCTATTTATAGTGGGGAGCCGGACCCGTGTAAGAGGATAAATATGGCCACGTAGCTCTTTCTTTGGCCTTTTACTTACCTACTTCTTTCCTAAAATCACATCCACAATAATTTCTACCTAATCCCACCTTACCTATCCAAAAGTTATCTGGAGACAGTTTCTAGAGAAAGGAGGGACACGAGTGGGTCTTTTAACATATAATGGCTGTGTACGGTAGATTTCGAACCCGAAATCTCTTTAGGTGAATTCAAATTTCTTACCGCTTTTAGTAACCTTATGTTGGTCCCTCTTACTCCATTGTCTCGGGCTCTTTTGCTCTTCTTACTTTTGTCAATTATGTTGATTCCATTGTTGCAATATGCGCCAACATTTAGTCCAACAATACTTATATTTGTGGGTCCATTACATGACAAGAAACTAATGGCAAAATATATGTAATGCAATGGCAAGATATGTACTCAATGCAGAGCGGCCATATTCTTCGTTTCCACTTGTTGATATTAAAAGCGGAATACTAATGCGAACACAAAATTCGGTAGTCTGAATATAATACTGGAAATGGCTTACAAATTGTCATATTAGAATACAAGCGGATTCATATACTCGATACATATCATCCATATACTTCTTTTCCACTGTTAATATTAAAAGCAAAATACTGCAAATTACGTAATCGAAGCCCCACACTCCTTTGCTTCCGGCACTCCATTAACGTGGCGGGATCTCGGTCAGGCACTCTTTAGCTAGAGCTTGAACGTTTGCTACCGGAAGGGATCCACTAAACTGGAGCTCGGTTTCTGACCCCATCTGCATTTTTTTAATGGTTCCTCCCACCCCAGCCATATAACTAACTAGTGTTCAGCTTATACATCTACATGTAGTTTCGAAATGGGATCAAGTCCCAGCCGGACAACAAATTGTTAGATAGCATGAATCCGCCAACACATAACAACATCAGAATGATCTGGCTGTTCAAATAATAATGCTCTATTTGTATTATAGTTTGTTTTGTTAAATTAACAAAACATGTGTGACCGTTGGATGTACCGAGGGTTGTTGAGCTGGTCCTATCTAATTTTGTCCAGCTCCGCACGTTAAAGAGTAATGGCCGTCTCGTATTAGTTTTTCGCCATACTCCAGGCTCGAATACAAGGGCCTCATCTAAAACAAGCTGTTGCTGATTTAATGATTTTTCATCTGTTTTTGTAAAGATCGACCTTGTCACCAAAATTTGGGAACTGTTAAGTCTTTCCCTAGTTATTTGTAAACATGACAAAAAGTGTGTGGTTCCAACTGTTGCCGGCTTCCCTCTTACAACATTGTCTCCGACTCTTTTCCTCTTCTTACTTTTGTCATTTATGTTGTCTTTTCCACTTGGGACAGTCCATTCCGCTTAACTCTTAAATACGTTGTAAATCATCATGTTGATGCCAATATTAAGTCTAACTATTCTAAAAAGATTATATCCCTGGGTTCATTACAGGACAAGAAGTTACTAGCAAAATTTATGTAATAAATTGCCAACACTTGTACTCAAATAAATTGCCAACCGTCATTTTAGGAGTTTTGTTTTGAAATAACGTTGGTCCGAAAATTATTTCGTCAAATACCATGGAAAGTTTGGAAATTCCTTACCTAAGGTAGCGAAATCGGCCTCACAAATACCGACTTCGATCATGAAGGAAGTCGGCCTATGTAAGGCCGACTTCATAATCCTTAAACCGAAGTCGGCCTTACAAAGGCCGACTTCATGTCATCCGTCCCACCCAAATGAAGTCGGCCTTTGTAAGGCCGACCTCGGTAAGACAATAAAGAAGTCGGCCTTACAAAGGCCCATTCCTTAATGGAGTAAAAAAAAAAAACTTTCATAAGCCAAATAAAGTTAGTGGTCCCATCCCACCCCCTACCCCCCGCCCTGCGATGTGAAAACCCATCCCCACCCCCCTCCCTCCCTCCCCCACCCCCTCCCTCGATGCTCCTCCGATCTACGTTGAGACTCGGGCGTCGATGGGCTGTAGAAGAGAGCGGGGTTGATCCTCCTTTGATTCCTAATCGGGCCTATTCGTGTTGGCTCTAGAAGTGACCGCTAAGACAACCGTCTTCAAATACGTCAGAAATCTTTGACATACCGAACAACTGGCAGTTTGCTAACAAACAAACTTACTGCAATCCACTTATGAGGTCCGTCCGTTGGATCGTCTCCAAACTTTCCATAATAAAACTAGACTCGACGACGGTTGTAAATATATATATCGACCGTTGAAGTTTCTGGTAAAGTTGGATACAATCCCGTGAATAGAACATACGCAGGGTGGAACTCATCGCACGTCACAACCCTGTTCTTTTGGTGATTCCATACGGTCTCCCTGTTGGATTGTCGCTATATTTGACAGACATATTTTTTGCCTTTAATTGCGGTCATATGGACATATCCTGCATATTTCTATCTTATGTGCATGGTATGTTTTTCTATTTTTCTTTCAAGCCTTCTGTTCTGCTCAGCATTACACTGTTGCCCCGAAAAACCCAATCTCTGAAACTTTCATTGAATTTCGTGACCAAAGGGTTTACACATGTTCCCCTTTAAGTTTCAGAGATTTTGGCGATGATTTCTTAATTTTTCGACGTGTTTTGAATGGGTTTTGGTCTGGTTTTTCTGATGATTGCATGAGCAGTCTCCTGTTACGCCCGGTAGCGCACTGCTGTCCCGAAAAATATGATTCCTGAAACTTTCTATCAACTGTGTGACCAAAAGGTTTATATTGGCACGTCCCTCTTCAAGCGTTGAAGCTCGTGACTCCAATTTTGTAATTTTTTGATGTGTTTTGACTCGGTTTTGGATGAGTTTTTCGACAGTCGCACGTGCAGTTTTCTGTTTAGCGTGGAAGTTTGTTGTTGTCTCGAAAAATCAAAATTATAAGATTTCTGAAAAATTTCTAGACCAGACGGTGGACCCATCCATCTTTAAGTTAAGGAGATTTTGACACCAATTTCATAGTTTTTCGACATGCTTTGATTGAGTTCTGGACTGGTTTTCCGATGATTGCGCTGGAAGTCCTCTATTTCATTTGACAAAAATGTCCCTCACCTCTTGCACACTTGTATCTTTATCTTTGCATGTACAGTGAGCATGCAACTTTTTGGAAGGATCGATTCCGAATTTTCGAAGACTACTCGAAGGCGCGTGTACTAAATCGCGTGAATCTTTCCGCGTGTGTAAAAACCGCGATGTCAAGACAATAAAGTGGCCCCAACCGTCTCATAAGGTACAAATGGGGAGGTATGGGCCTCCCCGAAATAGTTCAAAGCCCATTTATAACTGGTAGCGAGCCCAAGTATATAGGCCTGTAGTCACCGCCCTTTCCCATCCCTTTTATCTAAATAATTGGATATGGATGAATGTGCTGTAGGCCTATTAGGATTTCGTGTTGAAGAGGTTTTGATGATGAGCATTGACCTTCTGTGAAGCAGAAACCACCCTCTATACAACAAAAGCTACTCCTTATGAGAACCTTCTGTAAGGAAATTAAATGTGAATATTCTATGAGAATTATCTAAATTGATGAGAATAATTATCTTATCGAAATCAAATGATTTCGTTACCAAATCAATAAAAAAAATATATTTCCAATTGAAGGAAATAAATTATCTATTTATGGAAGGTTCTACATGATTGACTATATATCATACGAATGTTATCTTCCATTAATAATTTTTCTTTGGATAACAAAAACGTGTTATTTGTCCAAATTCATCAAAATAAACTAATGAATCTGACAAAATAACTTGTGAAAATTAATTTCAATTATTTCCATTCATAAAAGGTTGTTCGCAATCTGTAACCTTTTGCAAGTATCTCCGAAGGGATTTGATTAAATTAAATTATTTTTAATAAGATTTTGTCCCAACGGATACTTACCAATGGGAGACATCATTTGCTTATTAATGGAATTAATATCAATGATTTATTCATTTTTTATTTAAGTGTTGAAGCTATATTAATCAATTATGCCTTCTATGCTTAGCGTTTTGTAATTGTGTATAAATAAGGATTCGGTTGTATTGTAAAGTGTGTAAGAGCATCAGATACATTTGTCAGATGTTGGTGCTTGTAATCTTTTGTTAGTTTGAGTCTCGTTAGTCACACAAGAGGGACGTGAGTTGTAGAAGGCTGCATCACACAAGAGGAACTCTTGGTTGGAGGCTGCATGAGACATTGGTGGAGGCGTGCGACAGGTTGCTGGCGTGGCCAACGTGTAATGGGCCTGAGAGAAGGGCAGATGCCCCTAACACAGAAGGTGATGGACTAACCAGCTTATGTGGTGTAACATTCTGTGTATGGTGGATCATTGGGCATGGGTTATGTATCTGCTTAGCCGTAGTCTTGAGGGACCATGCAGGAGAACCTTGAGCTGAGGTTTTGTGTCTGCATAGTCGCTGTCTCGAAAGATCACGCACGGGAAGTCGCAGTAGGTTACTGTACAGGTGGGGACGCCGCCGGAGTGAAAAGTCCCATGGAAGTCGCAACGGGTTGCTGTGTAGGCGGAGACGCTGTCAGAGTGAAAAGTCTCGAAGGAAGTCGTAGCGGGTTGCTATGTAGGTGAGGACATGCCCGTGGGAAACGTCCAACAACCAGTTACTATTTGTTAGTCACGTTAATGCATGCACCGTGTCACTTTTAGTGCAGAACCTTCTAGTCTGTACTGTATAGCTACCTTTGGTGTAGAACCTTCTGGTTCGTGCTGTAGAAGGCTGATCACGCATCATCGTCTATATCGCTACTACGTTTTGTTTTAGTGATAACCATCCAAATTCTGGGTGAGAATGGATGTAGGCAAAGCTTGCCGAACCACAATAAATATGCTTGTGTCAATGAACTCAAATCGTAATCACATTCGTACGTTCTGTCTTATAGAAGCCTGTCTACAAGGTTCTGTTTTACAGAAGCTTGTCTGCAAGGTTCTATTTTACATAAGCTTTTTTCCGCTGCGGGATTTGTCGAAAAGGAGTTAAAAATCCTTAATTGGACTTTAACACTAATTCACCCCCTCTTAGTGTAACATGTCGCATGCTTGATGGTTTTCCTAAACAACCAATATGAGTTTGGGTCCAAAGCCCGAATCGGATCAACGCCCCTAAACATTGATACGAGTCTGACCAACTCCCGGATCGGGTCCAAAGCCCGTTAATCGCCACCTTTTCACATGCTTAGAATGTAAGGGTTAGTAAGTAGGAATCCCTAAACTCACTCTGGTTTTTCCGACTTAAACTAGTTTTCAAACTTAAGTCGGTGGCGACTCCGTGTAGTTTACCTAGGTTAAAAAACAACCACCCTTTTTACGGAGCCATTTTAGATGGGTAACGACGACACGAGCAGCTCTCTGTGTCCTCCCAAAATCCCACGAAAGAGGCCTTAATGCAGCCTTTCGTTTGTCGCCTCCACAGAACTGGAGACGATTGGCGATACGCCCCGCAAGCCCATTCGGGAACCCAAGGAAGGGCCCAACCAATTCCTGGGCCTTAAGGGAGCGGGCTCGGATCCTCGGGGAATCCGAACCGCCACGCGCGTGATAAGCCGAAGGGCGCGCGTACAAAAATCATTTGAGGGTTTTGCCAATTTCTTATTCTGTAGTGGAAGGTCAAGATTTTTATGGCTCATCATCAAAACTGTACCAACAATGTCGAACATATTGGTGTTGCTCATGGTCTTATAACGGGCGCCGTCATGTTAAACAAGATCTGGCATTGGCCAAACAGTCCCTTCTAGCTAAATGTTATGGAATGCAGCTATAGAAAGTCATTCATTTTTCGAATTGACCAGTGTTGTATGCTATTTTACTCTCCATTGCTAATTATATGCGTAAAATAAATGATATGTCAGAGTCGTGTGCGGAAAACTTGTGAAAACCTACGATGCCTTGTATAAATGCATAATCAGACCTGAATGATATCTCCGATGTTGACGAACAATGCTCATGGGACAGGTTTTATGGGTAACCATTTCCCCTCTTTCTTGCTGTGGAGACCGTCGACATCCTGGTTTGTAACAACAGCGTTATCCCGACGGCGTCAGAATGGGGGCCAGGCCGCTAATCCTGTTTGCCTGTGGACAAGGAGGGAAATAGTTCATCCTTATTCCTTGTATTCCTCCTTCAAACTGTTCGCAAACATGTCGGGATCGACTCCTAATTTCTCGGCCATAACTCTGAGGAGGGGGAGTTCAACTTTCAAAAGCTCGGATGAATACTTCTGCAATGTTGTCCTGAACCAGAAAACAGGTACCGGACATGAGATCGATCCCTTATCTTCTTATGGATATTGCCTTTTTCGGTTCAATCAAGTTACCTGAAAGATGCAGTGTGCTTTGGCCAGAACCTGAACTTCCGCTGTGAAGGAGGCTGAACTAAGAGGAAGAGCATGTCAACCCAATCCAATTTCTGCTCCTCCGATAGAACAAATGCCTGGCCATACCCTTCCATACCATTTGGTAACTGCTCATAGGCCGTCTTCTCGGGCAACGACAGTTTGAAGAACTCCTCCATGTCGATCTTCATATCCTGAATGACGTCCTTCGGGATACCATGATTTATCAGCAGCATAAGTCATCCCAGCAGACAAACTACCATCAGTTGGTCATCATAACTTCATAACGTAAAAATAATGTTATTATGTTCGCTGAATCCGCAAGTGCACGGGTCACGCCAAGTAATATAGAGTAAGTAAATTGTCGATCCCACATAGAGACAGTACTTGAAATCCCTTGTATTGTCCGATGCCAACGCTTTCAAAGTCAACCCGAAAGTAATGAGAATTGTAGCTAAAACTAAAAACGAAAGCAAGTAAATAAAGTAAAGGTAAGGTGAAATCAATAATAAGAAAGCCTAGGACTATGAATCCCTTAATTGTTTCATTACCATCCCGTGTCTCCACTCTCCCTATCTCAATTCTGTGTTCATTTACTAACCGAAATCCCTAGTTATTGTGCTCCTCTCGAAGTCCACCGAACTACCTAAATAACCGATCCCTATCTCTAGGCTCACGATTAATTAGATGCGTTAAGTCCCGATTTCCATTGGTTGCCTTCAGTGTATATCTCTACATCACCTTAAGTCCGTTCACTCTCACGACAAAAACCAGGCTACTTTCACCACTACTTCTTCTCCTAAGATCCTCTCTTGAGCTCACTCAAGCACAAGCGATCAATACGAACGTCGGCCGCACGCCCGCAAGTATTTAGAACAAGTGAACTAAATAAATGAAACGCAGAAAGAGATAGTTCAAAGGAATTCCTTAAGAAAGTAACTCCACAACCGAGTTCATCATAGTCCTAGAAGAGAGATTTAGTTCATACTAAAATAATCAAACACAAAACTACAGAACAAAAGGAAAATAACCTAAACATCGCCCGAAGCTTTGTCGAATGTCTTCGTGTATGGCCCTATGTGATCTCTCGTTCCCGGCACACTCTTCAATAAGGTAGGACGTCCCTTTTTATACTTCCAATGCTTAAACCTTGGAGGATCTTCAAAATCTGGAACGTACACAGAATATAGGAAATAAAATATTTTCCTCGCATCCGTACGTGCAGCTGCACGAAAATCTGGTGCAGCTGCACGAAGTTTCTGTGCATTTTGAGGTTGCCGTGGTGCAGCTGTACGAAATTTCCGCGCAGCTGCACGAAGGTTCTGTCCAATTTCTGTCCAATTGTGCGGCTGCAACTCTTTCTGGTGTAGCTGCACCAACTCTCTGCAAAACTCCCTCCGCCCTCATTCTTTCCGAGTTTACCTAAAAATTTAATAAAACTCCCAGCAATACCCCAATCTAAGTAATATACTCAGATATTACAATATACCTCAAGTTTTAGCTCAATATCGTGCAATTAGAGGGATGAAAATATATAGTTATAACAAGTTATCATACTCCCAAACCTAGATTTTGCTAGTCCCGTGCAAAACAAGCACACGATACTACTAGAGAACAATATCCCGGGGAATCATTACATATTATTTGCTCTCATATATAAGCCATAATACACATACACATTCGAATTTCAACCTTTCCCTTAACTCATGCTTCAACAGTCTTTTATACCCACGCGCTCAGGTCACACGACATACAAGCCACGGCAATTCTGTCACTCCACATACCTACTCAAGTCCATGTCATAGGACTAATTGGCATTAAGATTGCTCCCTCAAGAATTCATCAATTAAGCACTTTCTCTTCTCCTTTTTTTTTCTACATGGCTCTAAATGCTTTATCTATAGCGGGAATACTCATATATCGAGTGTTCAATCGATGACTCCCAAACCAGATGGCCCAAGGCACCGGGTGGTAAGTCACCCCGCGAATTTAATAACTTGAGCAACCGCACTATGACTCGCACCACAAGCACATGTTCGGGTGTTTTTCTGACTTTGTCAGTTTATTCTTTTCTCTTGTATTTTTCTTTTTTCTACACACCCAAACAGCAGTACTCAGAGCCTTGGTAGGATTTTATCTTCTTTTTTTTATGCAAAATTTCTAAAGGTTCTCTTTCAAAATGCTAAAAAATCCTACTTTTCATTTCCTCTTTCGGTTCAAGGAGTTAGGAATTGTTGCGGCCACACACAAAATTAGCATGAGATGGGGACTTAAACCTGCTCAGCACAAGTCAAGTTGAGGTTCTAATGCTCCTATGTCCGTGTCAGTCGACCTAATTCATCATTAAGCACAATCTTCCAAATATTTTCCAAGGAATAGTTTTAAGAGTAGGTAAATCAATTTTTTTTAATAGAACACAACGATAACACCCACGGCAACTAAAGCAAAGCAACAATAGCAAATAGGCGATGCACACCCCCAAACCTATCTGACATTGTCCCGATGTTTATTCAATATAAAAGAAAGGAAAAGAAAAGAAAAATGGAAACTTGCATGCTCATTGGCCGATCATATTGCGATTGGGTTGCCTCCCAATAAGCGCTTGGTTTAATGTCCTCAGCTTGACGTTCCTTGGTTGTTATGCTTCGCTCAATGTCAGTGTCCATATATCATGTTTGACACCTCCTCCATGATAATGTTTGACCCGACTAGCGTTAACTTTGAACCTTGTGTGGTCTCTCGGGTTCTCCAACTCCAATACTCCATAGGAAAATACTTTCAACACCTTCAATGGTCCTGACCATCTTGACTTCAACTTACCTAGAAACAATTTAAGTCGTGAGTTAAACAACAAAATAAGCTACCCTGGTTCAAAATGTCGTTCTTTGATTCGTTGGTCGTGCCAACGTTTGGTCTTTTCCTTATACATACGTGCATTCTCATAGGCCTCATTCCGAAATTCTTCCATCTCGTTGAGATGCATCATTCGCTGCTCACCCGCAGCCCTTAGGTCAAAATTCAGCTTTTGGATTGCCAAAAACCCTTATGCTCAATCTCCACGTGTAGATGACATGCCTTTCCATAAACCAACTTGTACGGTGAGGTGCCAATTGGAGTTTTGTAGGCTGTCCGGTAAGCCCATAATGCCTCGTCAAGCTTGCTTGCCCGATCCTTTCTGTTTGGACTCACGGTTTTCTCCCGGATACGTTTAATTTCACGATTTGACACTTCTACCTACCCACTTGTTTGTGGATGATAGGATAGAGTGATTCTATGCGTCACACCATACTTTTTCATCAAGGCCTTGAACTTTAAGTTGCAGAAGTGGGATCCTCCATCACTTATGATTGCCCTTGGTGCTTCAAACCTTGCAAAAATCTGCTTTAAAAATCTGACCACTACATCAGCATCATTGGCAGGGCGGCGACTTCCACCCATTTAGAAACGTAGTCAACAGCCACAAGTATGTATCGGTTCCTAAATAATTCAATAAACAGACCCATAAAGTTGATTCCCCAAACATCGAATATTTCAACCTCCAAAATATTTTGCAATGACATTTTATCACGGCGCGAAATATTACCTATCCTCTGGCATCGATCACAGTGAGTGACAAAGTTATGAGCATCCTTAAATAGTGTGGGCCAGAAGAAACCTGATTGTCGAATTTTTAATGCAATTTTCTGGCCTCCAAAGTGACCACCATAAGGGGACGCATGACACTACTGAAGAATTGATGTCATCTCCTTTTCCTATATGCACCTGCGTATCATCAGATCTGCACATCTCTTAAATAATAACGGTTCATCCCACAAATAGAAGTGAGCAATCACGTAAAAATTTTTTCTTTTGCTGAGATGTCAGCTCCGGAGGAATTACGTTAGCCACAATGTAGTTGACATAATTAGCATACCAGGGCACTATTGTTTCAATCGCAAAAAGTTGCTTGTCCGGAAAAGTATCATTGATGATCGTTGTGGCCGCAAGTCGCTCATTACCTTCCAAGAGTGATAGAAGATTGGCAGCTTGGTTTTCTGCTCCTTTCCTGTCTAGAATCTCAAGGTCAAATTCCTGTAGCAACAAAATCCATCTGATTAACCTTGACTTTGCATCCACCTTATGCATCAAGTACCTAATAGCTGCATGGTGAGTATGCACTATCACTTTGGAACCAATCAAATATGAGCGAAACTTATCGAAAGCATAGACTATTGCGAGCATCTCCTTCTTAGTGGTTGTGTAGTTTACCTATGCTCCGTCCAACATCTTACTAGTGTAATAAATGGTGTGAAAAACTTTGTCTCGTTTGAGTCCTAAAATTGCTCCCACAGCAAAATCGCTTGCATCGAACATCAACTCGAATGTTAAAGACCAGTCTGAGGCAACAATTATAGGAGCAGAAACTAACCTCTTCTTGAGGTCTAAGAATGCCTCCATACACTTACTATCGACGATAAATGCTGTATCTTTTTCCAGAAGATTGCCCAATGGTTTGGTGATCTTCGAGAAATCCTTGATGAAACGTCTGTAGAATCCCGCGTGTCCTAGGAAGCTTCGCACTACCTTGATTGAAGTTGGTGGGGGCAGCCTTTCAATAGTTTTAACCTTATATCTATTCACTTCGATTCCTTTCTCGGAGATCCTGTTACCTAAGACAATACATTTTCAAACCATAAAATGGCATTTCTCCCAATTTAACACGAAGTTTGTCTCCTCACAACGTACTAAAACAACATAAAAATTTTCTAGGCAACTATCAAATGACATTCCAAACACTGAGAAGTCGTCCATAAGTACCTCGATCATGTATGAAAAGATGGTTATCATGCACCTTTGAAATGTAGCCGGTGCGTTGCATAAGCCAAATGGCATGCACCTAAATGCGAATGTTTCGTACAGGTAAGTAAAAGTTGTTTCCTCTTGGTCCTCTGGAGCTATTACAATCTGATTGTATCCGTCAAGAAAACAGTAAAAACTTTTACCTGCTAACCTGTCAAGCATTTGGTCGATAAACGGCAATGGGAAGTGATTCTTGCTTATGGCTGCATTCAGCTTTCTGTAGTCCATGCATACCCTCCATCCGGTCACAGTTCTGGTGGGAATAAACTCATTTTTACTATTTTTCATGACCGTCATTCCACCCTTCTTTGGTACGCACTGGATAGGGCTGACCCATGAGCTGTCCGAGATTGGGTAGATAATGCCCACAACGGGCCACTTGATGATCTCCTTGCGTACCACTTCCTTCATGTTAAGGTTTAGCCTCCATTGTTACTCTATTGATGTCGTCTTATCATCATCCAAGATGATTTTGTGCATGCAGATGAACGGGCTAATCCCCTTGATGTCCGCGATAGCCCAACCAATTGCCTTTGTATGTTGTCGTATTACTTGAAGCAACGATTCCTCCTGTTCATTGGTTAGATAAGCTGAAATTATAATAGGCAGGGTGCTGGACTTACCCAGAAAGGAGTATCGCAAATGCTCTCGAAGAGGTTTGAGTTCAAGCTCGGGTGGCTCTTCCACATATGGTTTAGCTTGAGTTGCCACACGATCTAATGGTTCCACTCTTGGAATGCAATGGATGTAAGATGCCTCATCTGGTTCTTCCTTTACTACTTGTACATCCACCGTATTCATCATCTCATCAGGTGGAATATTGGCATACATCTCCAAGAAGGATTCGTATGCGATGTCTTCGAGTATGTCCATATAACTACAATCATCATTGTCGTTAGGCATATGCAATGTGTCACCAATATTAAACTTTACTTCCTAAGCATGCACGCGCATGGTGAGTTCGCCCTTTTGCACATTTATGAGAGTTCTTCCAGTTGCAAGGAATGGCCTGCCCAAAATGATCGGGATCTCATGATCCTCCTCATACTCCAAAACTACAAAGTTAGCAGGGAATGTAAAATTGTCCACTTTAACTAAGACATCTTCAATCACACCTTTTGGATAAGTATATGATCGATCAGCTAATTGAAGAATCACGGAAGTGAGACATACCTCGCCGATATTAAGCTTTTGGAATACCGAATATGGCATCAAATTTATGCTTGCCCCAGGATCGGAAAGTGCCAGTCCAGGAAATTCATTACCAATCTTACAAGGAATCATGAATTTACCCGGATCTTTGAGTTTTGGAGGTAGCTTCTTCTGAAGAATGGCACTGCACTCTTCAGTCAAGGCATTGGTCTCGTGATCACCTAGCCGGTACTTCTAGGATAACATCGCCTTATTTGTGTATTTTGGCATTTTCTCCAATGCCTCCGCGAAAGGGATGTTGACCTGTCGCTTCTTGAACATGTCCAGAAATTTCTTGAACTGCATCTCATCATTGGCCTTCTTTAATCTTTGTGGGAATGGGATCTTAGGGAAAAAAGGCGGCGACGTGGGGTGTACCTGCGTGGCCACAACATTGTAGTCTTGACAGGTTCCGAGAGAAGTAGCATGATCTTTGAGGATTATTTCTTGTTGTTTTCTCAACTCCTCTTGTTGTTTTCTCGCTTCTTCCTGTTGCATTCGCACTTCTTCCTGGCCTGTGATCAACTGTTTCAACAAATCCTCCACGTTAGATTTAATCTCACCTGCGGGCTGTCGCGATGTGCCAGCGAAACCAAGAGGTTGACTCATCCTTGATTGCGTTTGTTCTTGCTGCCCTTGGTTGTTCTTCCATGAAAAATTTGGATGGTTCCGTCATCCCGGATTGTATGTATTGGCATACGCATTGTTTTGTTTATATGCAACCGCATAATTGACTTCATGCATATCCTCATGTTGCTCCACCACCTGCACTTCAGAGTAAACATTATTAGATGTACGTGGGGATGATCCAAGAGCATTTGCCTCTCGCGTTAGAGCTTCCATCTGGGCAGTTAGTGCTGTTAATGCATCGATTTGATGCTTTCCATCGAATCCATCGGTAGAGGTTCTCCGTTGGCCATTGTTCGCTAATTGCTTGAAAAAGTCCCACGACTCATTGGGTGTCTTGTTCATGATGATTCTTCCTGCCGCCAAGTTCACCATAGATTGGAGAGAATCTGTCAATCCGTCATAGGAACTTTGAATGAGCATCCATCTTGGGATCTCGTGGTGTGGGCATAATCTGAGCAGCTCCTTAAATCTTTCCCAGGCCTCGTACATGGTGTCCACCGGTTGTAGGCGAAATGATGTGATCTCGTTCCGAATCTTCACAGTCCTACTCGGTGGAAAGTATTTTCCTAAAAATGCTCGTGTCAAATCTTCTCACGAGTGAATTGACTCCGGCGGGAGTGAATAGAGCCATGCCCGTGCCTTGTCTCTCAATGGAAACGGGAAGAGCCTTAGTCGAATTGCATCAGAGTTGCACTATTAAACCTAAAAGTGTCATAAAGATCTTTAAAACGAGTTAAATGCCAATGAGGGTCCTCGTTTAGCAAACCTCCAAAACTATTATTTTCAATCATACTCAAGATCGAGGGCTTGATCTCAAAATTATGCGCCTGAGTTGCAGGCAAAAGGAATGGCGTATTCTCCAATGGTGTTGGGTGAGAATAGTCACACATGGTCCTCCTTGGTTGTGGATCAACAACCTGATTGTGGTTCTGTTCTTCCATAGCTCGTCGTTGATCCTTTCTCCGAATCTGAAATGTCCGTTCGATTTCTGGGTCAATTCGAGCGGCTAAAGCTAAAGCAGCTACTTTTTGTTCAAAAATTAAAATAGCAATATCTTTTGGATATAAACCTAAAAAATTACCTAGACGAACTTCTCAAACACTTCATCGCGTTGAGTGCAGTGCATAAACCTGCAAAATTGATCAGAAGATCGGTGACTTGATCGTTGAAATCGTTCTTACCGTAAGTAGAAAAAATAGTCTGCAGCCGTCTCCCCTGCAACGGCGCCAAAAACTTTTTCGCTGAATCCGCAAGTGCAGGGGTCGCACCAAGTAATATAGAGTAAGTAAAGTGTCGATCCCACGAGAAGACAGTACTTGAAATCCCTTCTATCGTCCGATGCCAACGCTTTCAAAGTCAACCCGAAAGTAATGAGAATTGTAACTAAAACTAAAAACGAAAGCAAGTAAATAAAGTGAAGGCAAGGTGAAATCAATAATAAGAAAGCCTAGGACTATGAATCCATCAATTGTTTCGTTACCATCCCGGTCTCCCCTCTCCCTATCGCAATTCCGTGTTCGTTTACTAATCGTGCTCCTCTTGAAGTTTGCCGAACTACCTAAATAGCCGATCCCTATCTCTAGGCTCACGATTAATTAGATACGTTAAGTCCCGATTTCTCTTGGCTGCCTTCAGTGTATGTCTCTACATCACCTAATATCTGCTCGCTCTCACGACACAAACCAGGCTGCTTTCACCACTACTTCTGCTCCTAAGATCCTCTCTCGAGCTCACTCAAGCACAAGCGATCAATACGAACGTCGACCACACGCATGCAAGCATTAAGAATAAGTGAAGTAAATAAACAAAACACGAAAGAGATAGTTCAAAGGAATTCCTTAAGAAAGTAACTCCACAACCGAGTTCATCATATTCTTAGAAGAGAGATTTAGTTCATGCTACAAATAATCAAACACATAACTAAAGAAGAAAAGGAAAATAACATGAACATCGCCCGAAGCTTTGTCGAATGTCTTCATGTGTGGCCCTGTGTGATCTCTCGTTCCCGGCACACTCTTCAAGAAGGTAGGACGTCCCTTTTCATACCTCAAGGCTTAAACCCTAGAGGATCTTCAAAATCTAGAAGGTAGAGATAATCTAGGAAATAAAATATTTCCTTGCATCCGTACGTGCAGCTGCACGAAAATCTAGTGCAGCTGCACGAAGTTTCTGTGCATTTGAGGTTGTCGTGGTGCAGCTGCGTGAACTTTCTGTCCAATTTCTGTCCAACTGTGCGGCTGCAACAGTTTCTAGTGCAGCTGCACCAACTCTCTGCAAAACTCCATCCGCCCTCTTTCCTTTCGAATTTACCTAAAAATTTAATAAAACTCCCAGCAGTATCCCAATCTAAGTAATATACTCAGATATTACAATATACCTTAAGGATTTAGCTCAATATCACGCAATTAGAGGGATGAAAATATATATTTACAACAAGTTATCATACTACTGCTGCATTTTTACCTGAAAGAAACCCCTCTTTTGATGCAGTTGTAGCCTCTCCATTTCTGTTTCCTTCCACAACTGCCGTCGCTAAGCTTCCTCATGTCGATGACTGGGATCTGCGGAGCAATAGCGGATGGCCATAACTGGCGTAGTTCATCTTGTTGACCTAGATAACGTGTCGGGCGCTCTACAACTAGAATCAAGCCTTCACCTGGACATAGAAGAAAACACTATGATAAAATAGTACTTGTGTAAGGAATAATTTCGCCCTGAATGGACAAACCCTCGTGTCCACTTACAAGCCAGGAAAAAAAAGCAAGAACCAGAATCTCTTTATAATCCAAAGAGGATTCAAGAGAAAGAGGAAAAAGAAGGACAAATAGTATGGAAGAAGTGGGGGAGGAAGCTCCTTTATAATGGAGTTGGAAGACTCCAAGGTGAGATTTTCATTGATTGTGGACAAATGAAAATTGCGCTAAGTGAGCTCGTGGGCTCAAATCCCTTTCGAAAAAATAAAATAAAAATAAAATCCAACACATATAATTTCGAAACAATATCAAGTTCTAGCTGGACGACAAATTATTAGATAGCATAAGTCCGGAACACATAGCAACACTGGAATGATCTGTCCGGCCATATAATAATGTTCTATTTGGATTATAGTTTGTCTTGCTAAATTAACAAAGCATATGTGAGGATGTACCGTGCATTGTTGTGCCGGTCCTATCTAATAATTTGTCCTGCTCCACACGTTTAAGAGTAATGGTCGTATCATGTTAGTTTTTTGCCATTTGCCGGGCTCGAATACTATTGCCTCGTCTAAAACAAGCTGGCTCGGCCCCACTACATCCCCTCAGGGTTCGACTTGAGACATGTTCCCCTGTTGGTCCAATTTCAGTTGAGGCCGAGCAGGTGGACGGCTCCTAAGCCTTATTAGCCATCACCCAGGAGATTAATCGTAAATCCAAGCGGAGTGTGCATGGTGGGGTTCGAACCAAGATCATGACAAGGTTCCAAATACCCACCACTCATCTCACGCCACTTGGGTGTCCTCGGAAGGACTGCACCACTATTTGGTCTAACTATACTAAAGAGTTCATATTCCTAGGTTCATTATACGACAAGAAGTTATTGGCAAAATTATGTAATTCATTGCCAACATCTGTACTCAAATACAGGCCAGTCATATTGTTGGCGCGTAAATTGCGTTCCTCGCAACACGTATCGAATTTTACAGTGAATGGATAGTCGCCATAAAGTAAGAGTAAACGCAATACCAGAATTTAATCCAACAGTACTGAATTTACAATGTTTAGTATTGTCACAGGAAAGTAAACGAATGCAAGTGGAAAGGGTAAACGCAATACCGGAATTTATTTCAATAGTATCGAGTTTACAGCAAGACACTTACAGACATAACTTGAACGGAGAAACAACAAAAAAGACTTGACGATGCTTCACGACGGTCGGTGGCTGATGAACGGCGGCTATAGTAGACCCCTTTAATGGAATCTACCTTGGTGGATCGGTGATCGGGTATCAACAGCACCGAAATTGAATGCGACGACACTGAGGGTGGAAGTGTTGTTTGTTGAGATTCCTTTTTATATATCAGAATCTAGTGGTTGTGATTGTTCAGTCAGTATAAGATCTTCTTATATCGTGTGCACGATCTGATTCCTATTTTGTAGGAACCATGCACGTCGTTTTTTTAGTCGGCCATTCTGGTTTTGCTCGTGTCCTGCTCCACCAACGTAGATGGATGTGATTCAAACGGGTTCTCGAGTAGTGATAAGTTATCATGTCTTGAGTTGTAATAGATTTGCCTATGGTGTGTCGAGAGACGCTTTTCGAGTAGCGTTGGCCTTGCGCCTCTGCCCGGGAAGTACTTCTCGAGTAGCGCCAGTGCAGATTTCTCGAGCAGAGTTGATATTGGGCCTTGTTCGTCTTAAATTGTGCTCGCACAGAGGTTTACTTCTTCGGCCCAATGAGGATGAAGTCCATAAATTCATGTGTGTCAACATATATTCTCCTTGCAGCTTAGGAGGAGTTCTTATTGCACGACTAGCGTTGGTGCTCAAATAAAGCTCCAAGATTGTCGTCTCCGATATAAAGATTATCCGTTCAGTTCGGATTATTAGTCCAACTCATTCGCACAACAGGACTACCTATCCGAATGCTCTACGATTACGTTAGCATACCATTAGTTAGAAACCCTTGTTGAACATAAACATATATGAAAGGAAAACATATTTGAGCATCGTGATTTTATCAAAAATTTGTATTTACACCTTTCCTTGTTCAAGATTTATAATTCATGACCCAATGATATGAGATGCCGCATTTCGATTGTCCCTCCGTTCGAATAATTATTACAATTATATTGTAGACATACAAATCAGAGCAATGCGCAAAATCGTGAAAAATGAAGATGGCGAGTGAAAATTATTCAAAGAGCACACTAACGTTGAAAATATATATTATTTTAAAATTTTACAAAATAAATTTTAATTACTAAAAAAACACATCTGCTGAAATAATATTTGATAATGCAATAATGAAGTCTTGAGCTGCAAATAGTTGAGAATTATACAATTAATATGATTGAGAATTATATTTCGTAAGACGCCATGGAATATTTGTATAACATACAATAGTTAGAATTCATACTTATGAAATTTTGTTAAATCCTACTGAAATATTGTAATACAAAAAAACTAAAAAATTTTGTATTATATGAAAATATTGTACTAAGTTATGAGAAGTTTTATATTTGTGTCTTTAAGGCCGAATCCATGAAGTTCTCTCCATATTAAAATGAAATAGTTGTTTATATTTGAATAGTTTTCTATTATGTAAGATTTCATCCGTAAAACTCATGTCTATTAAAACTAGGCCACTTTATCCAAAATATCCCAAAGTTACAAAAATTTTCCAATTTATCCTAAGGTTTAGATAATATCCTCAGACAACCTAAACTTTGCCCCTTTTTTCAAAAATATCCATAAAAGTTTTAATAAAAGATCTCAGAATGGCTAGAGAAGGAAAATCCTCTGGAAATCCTTCCGGAACTCCATCAAGATTGGAGTTCGTTCCAGAGTCTAGATTGTCTCCTCTGGGAATTAGCAAGAGTATAAATGATATTTTAACTCAGCTAACAATCCAAGGGAGTACCGAAACTCTAGAAAGCCGAAACCAAATGGCAATGGAAGTAGGTTCTTTTGTTAACAACATGCTAGACGCTCTGGAAAGAGAAAGAAGTTTAAAAAGGCCTGAAGCCGAGGCGACTTCTGGACTGGAAAGTACTATAGGAAAACCAGTCGAAAGATTGAATCTGGGAGGAAGAAATTCCAAACAGAATCAAGGCAGAAGTGTGGATGAAATGTATAAGGAGTTAGTAGCTCCTTACATTTTAGACTCACAAAAGCGAAGTGCAAACTTGAACTCCCAAAGTGGGGAGTTGGCAAAAGACTTAAGGAAAGCCTTAGGTCTGGCAGAAGATACCCCAGTTCACTTAGACAACAGAACGTTTAACGAACTGGTAACTGCGAAGAGGGAAATTTACAGGCCCGATTATCCGCACGGGACTAAACAAGAGTTTGTCCCCAGGGATAATGTTTTGAAGCCTATAATTACCCCTGGTGCTTTTCTGGACATAGATTGCGAAAAGCATGAATCTGAAAAGATAGATGAGTGGTTATTACTAATTCGAATGACTGCGTCCGCAGGGATATTATCCCCTGGATCTGTCTACGAATTATGTGTGGCAGCCCTCATGGGAACGGCGCAGAAATACTGGAAATCTTTGGTGGCGCATACAGACATCAAAGAAAAGATAGATCAAGCGCTGACCGTTGATGGTATGTTAGCAATTATCGCTGATGCATTAAAGGGGGAGTTCTGTGGTTTTTCGTTATCCACTGAAACTGTGGAAAAAGAGCAGTCATTAACCGCTCTGGTTAAACTACAGATCTGCGATATGTGCTGGTTTGATAGCTACGTATGTGAATTACAGAAGTATTATTACAATCTGGATGTAGTATCTCAGCAGTTCATATTGGGAACCTTTTTTGCAAAACTTCCAGAACCTTGGCCGGAGGTTGCGCAAAAGGCCTATGAATTACTTCTGAGCGAGGAAAAAATTGTCTCTGGACTCGGAGGAAAAATTCAGGCGGTTAAGTACGCAATGCGCAAGGCATGTACTGAGCTCCAAGTAAAGGAGGCAGCTAAGAAGCTGCCATACTTGAATAAGAGCTGTTGTTCTCAAATTGAGTATGTGCCTGGACGAAAAACTTTCCCCGAAAGAGGAAGTTTGTTGGGTACAACAAAAGGAAAGTTTGGCCCAAGAAGGACTTCCAGCGCAAGCAGAAAGGAGGTTCAGCTTACAAGCCTAGAAGGTTTGTAAGGAGACGGGATAACCTAAAAGACAAAGATAGGATCGATGCCTTCAAGCGAAAGCATGGCAGAGAACCTAAGTGTCCAAAGGGAAAACCGTTGAGCAGCTGTAATTGTTGCTGGTTTTGTGGTTCGAAAGACCACAAGGCGGATAGTTGTCCAAAGAAAAACCAGAGGAGAGAAAGACTCCGTATGGTATTCTTAGATGACTGGAGTCATGAGGAAGAAGTCCTTGCTTATGAACCAGTAAATGAGCAAGAGATTTCCGACTTAGATTCGGAAGTAGAATCAATTTACGAGGTAGTGTCAGATTATGACATAGACTCAGAAGACGATTCTGATCTTTGGAAAATGGATCTGTTCATGATGAGAGCAGTGCAGAACGAAGATGGTGATGAGATGGTTCCGTTGGAAGCATCGAATCAGGTACTGGAGGAATCTCACCTGTACGAAGATCCATCCCAGTCAGTACTGGAATGGAGGTTGCCTAATGTTAATGTGAGGGAAGTCTATAATGTATCAAGATTTAATTTTAGATCGATAATAGACATCTCACAAACAGAAGCAACGGCTCAAGTTACAAGTACGGAACTTAAGACTTTGGATATCCCATTACTCAATGTACAACGCATTAGGGAAACCATGCAACGTGCGAGAGGTGTATATAACTATATACATATTGGGTTAATCCAAGTAGGACTAATTCCCCTGTTCCACTTACCAGCGGATAGCCCAGTGGTAGCAGCAGTGATCGATAAACGTTGGCGAGAGTTTAGAGATCAGCTGATATCAGGTATACAGGCCAATCTTGCACACGGCCCTGTATGGTTCCAGGTCCATCCAAATTTCATGATGGCCCTGAACGATCGCTGTTTGGGAAATTCATTGACCTTAAGAATTAAATCAATGAATATGGATAGAATGAATTCCCAGGCCAAGTTTTTGGCGTATCACACTAGAGTGATTTACCGATTGGTAAATACCACTAGTCCAGGTGTGAGGAACATCTCAAGACTAACTGAGTTGTTCGAGGAAGGTCATAATAACTACCAACAATTTCACAGGAGTGAGGTAAACCCACTGGAGTTAACCTGGCCAAGAAATTGGGTTACGACTGAGCCTGGTAGTAGCTCTAGGCCAATTAGTGCGGCTAATATCCGACAGAGAGGTAATGAGATTACTTTAATGTTGGGTGAACCGTCTAGATAAAGTTTTAGAGCTGATAGGCATCTGCCTATGAGGATGCCACTCCTGAGAGAACCAAGAAGTCAATCGTTCTCTGAAGTTTCTTCTAGAGCTAGTGACGTGGGAGAGGACATAATTGTGTCCCGACCAGCAGAAGCCTCTGCCCCTCCACTAATAGAAGAAATGTCTCGAAGATCTACAGATTCGAGAACCCCGTCTCAACACACGGGTAGAATCGTGGGTTATAGACAGGTGTCACTACCAGTCTATGAGGACCCGGTAGATCAGCCGAGAGAGGAGTCTATACGGATGCTAAGGGTTACCAGTATGGAATACTCTTTATCCAAGATTCCTGAAGTTTGTGAGGTTATTGAACAAATAGCCGAGCAAAGGTCTATTCCAGTAGACGAAATCTGGAGGATGATAGAACCATCCCAGAAAGTTCCTAAGAATATTGGGTTTAGTATCAGGAAGGAAGACTTGAGCACATACGTGGCTCTAACCTTCAAGTTTCCTGGATACTATGAGTATTCCCTGGATACTTTGATAGACACTGGGTGTAGCGTAACTTGTGCTAGACTCAATGCTCTGCCAGATGAGTGGTGGAAACCACTGCAGAAACCCATCCACATGGTAAACGTTGATGGAATGGCGACAATAGTCAGCCATCAGGCTAATAATGTGCCTGTCTTTATTGATGGACAACAGTTCATCATAAAAGAGATCCTGGCCCATCCTTTACTAGAGGCAGACATCATAATTGGTAATGCCTTTCTGAAAGGACAAAAGGAAAACTTACCTTTTGTGCAGGATGTCCATAATGTGACAATTGGTGGGGTGAAAATTAGTGCTCTCCAAGAACCTAAGTTAAGGTTAAAATTTGGGTTTTATCCGGTAAAACGGACAGAGTACTGTGGTAATTCACCATGTGAAAAAGCTTTCAGAGTGCGAGCGCAACGTCGTGATATACGGTTGGATGAGAACGATTCATGGGAACAAACCCTGTTTTCACCAACGAATACCAGGAGTTCTAACTAGTATGACGACTTGTTTCCTAAACAAGAAGTGTGTATGGCTGTAAAGTTAGCTGGGACAAAATGGGATAAGTTCCTAGGAAAACTTGTCGATAATTTTAGTGAGGATCCACTAAAGTTATGGACTCGAAATGGCCTAAGGGCTAAGTTAGAGTTGAAAGATCCCGGAACCATTATAAGAGCCAGAAACATTACGTATACGGCTGAAATGGTTGAGGAGTTTGATAAACAAATTCCTGAGTTGCTTGGAAAAGGCTTGATTAGGGACAGTTACAGTCCACATTCTAGTCCTGCCTTTATGGTTATTAATTATGCCGAGCAGGTGCGAGGTCAAGCACGAATGGTTATAGATTATCGTCAGCTTAACAAAGCTACAAAGGACGATGGCCATAAGATTCCCACTGTAGGAGATTTAATTGATAGGGTAAGTCTGAGCCAACCAAAGTTCATCTCTAAGTTTGACTTGAAAAGTGGATACTGGAAAGTCAAAATGGAGGAAGAATCAGTTCCTCTAACTGCCTTCAATGCTCCACAAGGAATGTTTGAATGGCTGGTAATGCCATTCGGCCTGAAGAATGCTCCAGGTGTTTTTTAGTGCAAGATGGATAATGCGTTTAAGCAAGTCCGAAAATTTTGTGCGGTCTATATTGACGATGTGTTGGTCTACAGTCAGACTGAGGACGACCACATGAGGCACCTAGATAAGGTGATTGATGTCTTCCGACAGGAAGGTATGATTCTATATGAAAAGAAGATAAAATGGTTTAAGGAATCAGTTAATTTCTTAGGCATGGAGATTGAGCAGGGAAAAATTAAACTGCAAAGTCACATTGCTGAGAAGATAATTAATTTTCCTGACAGACTTGAGGATAGAAAGCAAGTCCAAAGATTTTGTGGATGTGCTAACTATGCAAGAAAGTTTGTGAAAGATCTTTCCCAAGATCTAAGTAGGATTTCGAAGAAAACCTCTTCTACTAATCCTTGGATATGGGAAAATGAAGACACTCAATCTATTAGAAGGATTAAAGCGAAGGTGAAAAATTTGCCACAACTCGCTTTACCATCTGACAAAGATGAGTTAGTCTTGGAAGTTGATGCTTCTGAAGAATTTTGGGGAGCAGTCCTTAAAATCAAAGGACGAAAACCAGAACCGGTATGCAAATACTGGTCGGGAAGCTTCAAGGGGTGCGAATTACGGTACCCGATACATGAAAAAGAAGTGTTAGCCTTAAAATATGGAATAAAGGCTTTCTTTATCTTTTTGGCACCAAAAGAATTTTTAGTGCGCTATGACTCGACCTATGTTAAAAGGTTTATGAGTCTGAACCTTAAGGAAGCTAGGCAAACTAGACTCTTAAGGTTGCAAGAATGGTTAAGCTATTATAAATATGAGGTTGAATACATTCGGTCCGACCACAACATAATAGCTGACTCTCTCTCTAGAGAACTTGCAAACACCTTTCTTTCAAAAAACTCTGTAGATGGATCCTGCTGTAAAGAGAAAGATATGCTGGGGATGCAAGAAAGAAGGACACTCCCGAAAGGTATGTCCTAACAAGGGAGATAGTGAGCATAGTGATGCTGGTTCCGTTTCAGGAACGAAGGCAACAGTTCTCTGCTGGCAGTGTAAGCAACTAGGACATCGTTCTTACGAATGTCCCAAGAAGCTGAAAACTGCGGATTCCCAGAGGGAGAAGGCTGAACTTAAGGAGAAAGCAAAAGCTGACTCCAAGAGTAAGGCGAAACCAGATCTCCAGAAGGAGATGGCTAATCCCAAAGAAGCCGAGGCTAGATCTGAGGGAAAAACGAAGGTTGTTTCCCAGAAGGGGAAGGTTGAACCCGAAGGAAAGGCAAGAGCCAACTCTAAGGGAAAAGCGATAATTTCCCAGGAAGGGAAGACAGATCGAAAAGAGAAGGGTAAAACCAACTCTGAAAGAGACGTGAAGAAAAATCTTCAAGTGAAGATGGCAGATCCAGAGGAGGGAAGCTCCAAAGGAAATGCGAAGATGGCGGATCTAGAAGACAAGGCAAAAGCTGAGTCACAAGAGAAAGCCAGGAAGAAGAGGAAAGCCAAGAGGCTTAGGTCTTCTGATCCCAAAGGGGATGTTTCTGGAAAGGAAGGTCCTAAGAAGGACGATAAGGTTGAAGAACCTTGGTGGTCACCCTTGACCATGGAGCAGTTCGATTACTGCCGAAACCACTTGGCCAAAGAGCAGAAAATTTCCATTAATCAAGCTGTGAAATCCTATAAGGCTTTGTTACAAAGCAAGGAGGAACAAAAAGAGAGGATGGAAACAAAGTATGCTGAAGAAGAGGCTAAGTTCAAGGCCTTAATTGGCGAGCCAATCCAAGAGGTAGACCCTGAACCAAGGGTAGAACCTGAGGAAGTGGCTGCGATGGAGTGTGAGCAATACTTCGACTTTGGAAGTGCTTACGCGGCATTGGAAGGAACTCTAGAAAAAAAAAGAGGACCTTGAGGAAGCAATTCCTGAAAAGACTCGATCAAAGAGTCTGGTGAGATTGTTCACGGTGGCAAGAGTCACGATGGCAAAGGCCATGTTGGGGCAGCCCAAGAGGATCTAGGAGGATCCTGGTTTTTTTATCAAGACTCATTCGAAGATGAATCCCTAAGCTGGGATGCGTCTGTAGTCTGCGGAGGACTCATGGATGGCATCAAACATGATGACAAACGCCAAGTTGAGTATTTCGCAAAGAAGACAGTTGAGTATATCAAAGATCTGGAGTATAAGATATCAGTTATGGCTTCAGATGAGGAGGAGCTGTCAAAGGTGGAAAAAGAAAGACAGCAGATTTTCTCCACCACGATGTCGATTATACCAGGGGATGTCAAAAATTATGAAGTCCCAAAGGTAATAGTAGACATGAGCGAATCCTCGCTTGAGGAGAACGTTGTACTTCAACCGTATCTACACTGGATATCGGGGAAGTGGCCATCTCTGAGAATTCATTCAGACATGGTGGGAGTAACAGCACCTTACGTACACGCTGGGTTTGTAGACATCCTGGAGATTGATAGATCTGAACCAGAATGTATGGAAACACTGCCAGTATTGGTGAGGTACGTACTCGGATGCCTAGGCTATGGACCAAAATATGCCACGGCATTGATTACTAGCACGATAAGGGAGGAAGAAGACCATCCGCAGTATGGGAAGGTGATACTCCAGAATCTGCAAGTATGGAACATCCACCCTTGTGAGAGTAGGCGTTTGGTGGAACCTCAACGACAGGACCTCGATCAGAGAGGTTTATGGCGAAAATACTACAAGGACAAAACAGTCCGAAAAGCCATAAAGGTTGAGTTCCTTAAGGATGTGCTAGAGCATGTGTTAGCCCGTAAGGACGAATACTACGTGCTCTGTGACGGCTGCATAACCGTCACGATTCTTCGGTCGGATCTAAGTCTTATAGACGAACAAGCAGGAGACCGAGGATGGCAGAGAATGCTCAACCTTCTGGATAGTTTCTGGAGGCGAGAGAACTCTGAGTTGCATCTCCGAACCGACACCTTCGAGGTTTGGAGCAAGATTGCTGATTTCACAGATAAAACTTTAAATCAGCAAATTGAATATGATGAGAGAGCCCAACAAATCTCACAACAGATTCTTGAAGCGGTTCAAGACCCGCCGGGAGTCTCAGAAAAAGAAGGAGTTGGCGAAACTTCAAGCGCCAACAACAAGGAAAGAATCTCCCAGGATAGCACACCAATGCAGACAGGAGAAGACAACTGTATAAAGTTAGACTAGGACATTTTTGTCGGTCATTAGGACCCCACTAACTTTTGTAACAGTTTAGATTCCTTTTACTTTCGAGCTGGCAAACAGTGCATAGGCACCAGCTCCTTTGTGTATATATTCACAAGCCCTCTACCTCATTTGGGGAGGTAATCTGAATAGAGAATTTTCTCTCTCAAAACCTTTAGTAAGAATTCTTTGATGGTCCTCCAAGAGAAAATAAAAAACGAGAACTTCGATCTCGAATCCAAAGTTGAAGTTGTCACTGATTGTTCTTCGAAGAATACCTTAAGAAACCAAGAACGTTATAATTAATCAAAACTTATTAAGTCTAGCTAAAGGTTAGATCTGAGGATCGACACCTTGAAGGATAAGTCATTTTGACTAAACCTTGTAAGGCTAAGCCATCTGGCTGAGACTTGGGATGAGGAGTGTCTATATAAGTCCGTCATGTTATGGGCGCTAGAATAACACAGAAGAGCCTCTCCACTGCCTTCTCTAAATTCTTGAGAAGAAGACTCTTGAAATTCTATTTCTTGAGTTCTCTTGGTGCGGAAGCTTGGTGAACCCTCTGAGCGATTCGATTAAGGTATGAGCAACATCTTTATATTTTAAAGTTGTTTATGCTGTTCTTTCAGTTCTGAAAGAAGATCTTGATTAAGGTAACTTAATTAAGGTGGTGCAAGAGCACGAGTCATTCTATGACTGATTGTCCTAACCCAGATCTTTTGCATTTGGATCACGGGGTTGGCAAGGATTCTACTACTGGTCTTCTCAATACCATAGTAGATCGACTTGAGAATCTATCAGCACAGATATCACAAATATCAAAGCAGATAGAGAGTTATTCTAAGCAATTAGAAGAACTGACTCTAGTACAGAGTGAATTCGAGGAATATTTCCTTGAAGGTAAATCCAATCTTGGATTTACGGCAAGTTCAAAATACTCAAACGAGTATTTGAGGTTGGCAGAACGCCGACGACAAAGACAATTGAGAAAAACTTCTTAAGTTCGATTCCTCGCTATTCTGAAGAATATCTAGCATGCTGATATTTAACTCTTATTTGAGTTAATACGACTTGCTTATACCTTCAGTAAAGTAATATTGGTATCAGAGCCGCTTAAGAAAATTATTCTTAATTGTCTGTGAGAATCTTAGGATTAAAACAGGATAAAATTGAAACTAGGCAAAACTTGAGGATAGAAGAAGATATTAGTTAAACGATAGGATAAATCAGATAAAGTGAGTAAAGTTGAGGATATATTGGATAAATAAGCCTTAAAACTAATGAATTCCTTTGACTGCCTTACTGTTATTCCGCAAACGGCCATTTTATTATAAAACAATAATATCCTATTATATAGTCAGAAAACATATAATAAAAATAACAAAAAAAAAAATTCAACAGCGAAATTTCTCGTTGCTTTTTGTTGTGTGAACAAGTAGTATCCCTACTGACTTATAATAATAATAATAATAATAATAATAATAATAATAATAATAATAACAACATAAAATGCAATTTATAAAGAAAATTGGTAAAAGTTAATGCTATTCATAAAAGTTATTGAATATTTATTCTAAACTTTTAAGTGTAAGTAACATAAGTTTAATTAATATTGATATCCTAGCCTCGAATTTTTAAATAATTTTTATACCTTCGAAAAGAATGGATTTGATCATTTTTGTTGGATGAAGTTAATGATTTTTTTAAATAAAAATAATTTTTTTCTTAAATTATAAAGAAAGAATTCCCAACATAATATTTTTTTAGTTGCATGGCTATAGGAAAAAACAAACCAATTAGTAGAAACAATTTTCATTTTAATTGTCATTACTTTTCTTCCACGGTACCTTTTTTCGATTCTTTGATTAATTTATGTTAATACCATACAAGATCCTTGGGATGTCTTGATCATTGGAAATGCTTTCCTTAGCCGATCAAGGGAAGAACAATTTATCTTATAAATTCACAGCGAATCCAAAGCGAAAAATGAATTGAGCGGGCAATTCTTCGGGAAAAACACATGGCGACTTCGGTTGTAGCGAGCTTGCAAGATGTGTGGGATGCATGGGGCATTCGAGGTTTCATGATCCTCAGCCTTAAGATGCAACTGCTTCTTGCAATCGTCTCCCCATTCAGGATGAGGACGTCCAACCGTTGGGTCATTCTTCTGATATGGTCAGCCTACTTCCTCTCCGACTGGGCTGCCATATTCGCGTTCGGGTTGATCTCGAATGCCAGATGCAGGAACTCCACTTCCATCGACCAGGATCTCCTTGCATTCTGGTCTGCCTTCCTTCTCATACATTTGGGCGGGTCAGATTCTATTACTGCCTATTCTCTGGAGGACAATACGCTATGGCTGCGTCACTTGGTCGGCCTTGTAGCCCAGGTACTTGCCTTCCTCAATATCTTTGTTAAGACGCTCCCAAGTAACGATCTTCGGGTTCCGACAGTCCTGATAGCTATTGCCGGTGCTATCAAATATGGGGAGAAGACCAGAGCATTGTATCTTTCGAGCATCGAGAAGCTTAAGAAGTCAATGTTAAATCACGTGGTCTCGCCCGTAACAGAAATACTACGAGGAGACTGATTGTGGCACTGGCACCCCAGTCCAGTACTGGCGGCAGCAATAGTGAAGAAGATACCCGCAAAGAGAGAATCAAGACAGCCTTCCACTACTTCCAAATATTCAGGTCTCTGGTTGTCGACATGATGCCAGACCACTCCGAATGGCTCGAAAGCCGAGATTGTTTCCTGAACCAAGATGCTCTGGCGACATTCGAAATTTTGAAGATGGAGCTGAAGTCATTCTATGGGGTGTTCTATACCAAGGTCCTTGCAGCCAACTCCGCTTGGGGAGTGCTCATTCGCAGTCTGGCCTATTACAACGTCCTCATCGCGCTGATTATGTTTTACCTAAATAAGAAAAAGGGGATTCACGGGGTCGATGTTCGAATCACTTACTCATTGCTAGCTGGAGTGATTGTTTTGGATTCAGCGAGCGAGCTACTGCTAGTAACCACGTCTAATTTGACCCGTGTCAATCCTGTTTACATCGGATGCCAAATACTCAGGCATGGACTAGTCTTATATTGCATAGTAGGCATGGCCATTTTGTGCATGGTCGGCTGCTTCGTTGGTCTTTGCTGCCGAACCGATGCAATCCGGGATTGGTCAGAGAGTACAGGGGCAGTGAGCATTTTAGGGCGTGCTTTCGAGGAGTCTCGTACGAGTAAAGGATCCAAGCTAAGTTATTATTGGCGTAAAATCAACGGTACAATCTTAGCCCCTTTTTAATTTATATTCTCGTTTTGCTCTGCCTTAGTCTTCAATTTTATTGCATTTTGTTAATATTACGATCAGAAAAAAATGAGAAAAACAAAGAGAAATTTATTTACTCTGTGGGGATAAGATATAAGTTCGTTGAATAATCACATCTATTCTTGTTAACCATTTCAATGAAGATTTCTAAGAGTCAAAATAATGAAAAATGGCAAAGTTATACGTAAAAGTATTTCTATATTTTAGTTTGTAATTTAAATGTTATCGTAATATTTTTATTTTAGGAAATGTTAGATGAATAAAAAGCCTACATCATATATATTGATTTCATTATTTTATATTAGAAATTCTAAAGATTATAAAATAACTCAAATTGAAGCATCTGATCGCAAGAATTTATTTTAGGATCTCATTGTATTCTCTGTAAAACATTTTAGCGTGGCGACGTATGAATAGTCGAAAAATAACTTTTTCAGTTAAAATCAACGACAAGATGGGGGTTGTCGTACTGACCAAATTGCAATATGAACGGAAGAACAAGCTTGATATGGAACTATGGAACTTCGTGTTTGGCCATCTGCGAGAAAAAGCATTGCCTGCCGTTGATGCGGACAAAGTAAAGGCGGTATACGAGGACAGGGGGGAAGGTGCACTTCGCAATATGAATTTAGCTGAGTTAAGACATTATATGGATGATTTGGAGTTTGAGAATAGCATCCTCATCTGGCATTGTGCGACAGAGATATGTCATCAGGTTGACAGACACATCGATGGAGATAACAACAAAAGAAGAATGTTCAGCAAGGTCTTATCGGATTACCTGGTCTATCTTCTTATCACGCAACCAAAGTTAATGTCTCCTGTCTCTGGGATCGAGGAAATAATGTATCGTGACACTTGTGTCTAGGCGAAGACTATTGGCAAGAAACATCTCGTGGAAATGATGGATCGATTTTGCAAGAATATACTCGATGAGCACACGGGTACGGCCGAATCCCAAGACAGAACGGGAAATGGTATGTCCGTGTTGCCTGAGGCATGAGCCGTAGCTAACATGCTGAGGCAAAAAGGTCCGATGAAGTGGGACATAATTAGCGAGGTATGGGTCGATGTGTTGTTATATGCGGCCGGCCACTGTCATGCCGACTCGCATGTACGCCTGTTGAGCGAGGGCGGGGAGTTGATAACCTTCGTATGGTTGTTGATGGCTCACTTTGGGATAATAGCTCGCTTTCCTAAGGTGTAAAGAGCTGCAGATGAAGTAGGAATTCTTGAATCAGAGAACAATGTTCGGATAATGTATGCGTAATTTGTATTAAATAAAAGCATATTACTTACTCTGGGGATGGCCCGAGTCAAGAGACGCTTTATAATTTGTTTGACATATATTTTTGACTCTGGCCATATGTTTCTTCTTTTTGTTACGCTAATTCCTGGAAATTAAATAATAAGATATGTAAGAATACATGGTTCCATCCCGAACTCCCTCCTCCTCCTGCTTGGGCCGACGAAATGTACAGGCTCAAAGTTCTAAGTGCTGTAGTCGAACTCCGTAAGGAATGCCCGCACAAGTTTCCTTACTTTTTGATTTGTTTGGCATGTCTCCGATTTCTTTATTTGGGCCCGTAGAGGAGGTACCTCTGCAGGCCCTTCGGAGAGGAAGAGGCTAAAATCTCACGGACAGGAGATTAAATCGTTTTTTGTCTTTTACGGAAATTTTTTAATTTTACTAAATTTCTTTCATATTTTACAAAATTGTTAACGGTAGCGTTTATACATTTTTATGAAGCACATTTCAAAATTTCATAAAAACCCGTATATTTTTACGAAACTTTTAAATCCTCTAAGCTCATTTCGAAAATTTTTCGTAAAAAACAAAAAGAAGGGAGTTATTGTTCTTTTTGAAGAGTTAATGAACAGTGAAAGCATTTCGTAAATCTACAATAATTTTTACGAAAAAATTTCATAAAAATGTATGAAAAATTTCCGTAAAATTTAAAATTTTTCGTAGTTTCTCTGCTTCGAATTATGATTTGGGAACTACCAAAATTTCAAAAGTTTACGAAAAATTTTCATACGTTTTTACGAAATTTTTCATAAATTATTGTAGATTTACGAATCTTGTCACTGTTTATTAACTATTCATAAGGATGTTTCGTAAATTACAAAAAAAATTAACATTTCAGTTCGTATATTTTTACGAAGCTCATTAGAAAATTTCATAAAAGCCCGTATATTTTTACGAACCCATTAAGAATACTTTCTGCCCATTACGAAAAAAAATTTGTATTTTGTGAAATTATTATTGTTAGAGTTTATACATTTTTACGATGCCCTTTTTAAAATTTCGAAAAAGCCCCTGTATTTTTACAAATCTTTTACGAAAATTTTATTATAAAACTAAAAAAATTTCGTAAAAATGTAAGAAACATTTTCGTAAAATGCGAAAAATGACTTAATCTCCCGTGAGTGGAAGTTTAGCCGCTTCCCTTCCGGGAAGTCTCTCAGGGTGAGTCTTCGAGGTCATGCTAAGTATGCAAGGGCAGAAGCCAAAACCAACTCTGCAAGGGTAGGAACAAGTCAAGTCTTTAAGGTAAAGTCCCTAGGTCAGAGTTTACGAACTCAAAAAGATCTTGACACCGAGATTTTAGGAAATTGGTTAGGGAGGCCACGTCTCCATAGTTTCAGCTGATCTTCAGTGGGGGAAAATCAAGGGAGATGTTACCCACATTTCTGAACGTCCTATTTAATATAAAAAGACATGGAGATTCTCTTAACAAACTCATACATTAATTTAAGGCCAAAGTGCATTGTTTGTTTAAAAGCTCTCAGTATTTTGTCTTCAGTTTTCATCCTTCGACCTCAAGTCTCCAGACCTGTTCCCATACCTTCTGCTTCCTCACATCACAATCAACGTTCGTACCACAATCACTTCCACATCCACCGTGTCAGCATTCGGCTGGATTTCGCCACACCAGCTCGCAAGTCTACAACGTTTGTAGCAAGTCTACGACGTCCACACCTTTTCAGATTTCGGCTCTTTTGTTGTTTCTCATCATTTTCCTGGCTGTAACCTTTTGAACCAATTTTGTAACTCATTTGCTCTCATCAATAGAGTTCCATGTTCATCTGCTTTACATTACGGCGACCACATCTAAACCATTGAGAAGGTCATGTCAAGTATTTTTGACGTGTTACGTTTTTTATGCGAACGTTTTTGGGCCCACAGGAGGTGGAAAAAAAACTGAATGTGTAAAATGCCACAAACTAGGGGTTTGCATCAACTGGATGCCCCCCATTGCCCTGAAAATGATGTGGCGAATTTGGGTTTGGCAGGATTTTAGTATGAGAACCCGACTCAAGGTAGTCAAGATTCAACTTCCATACTGTTCGCGTCGAAACAGATCACGTCGGAAATATTTGACAATAATACTCAAAGGGTTTTTAGATGTGGTCGCCAGTAAGTAAAAGAAATAGATGGAGTTGAATAAATGAAGTCTTACAATAAGAAAAAGATGCTTACAGCCATAAAAAATAAAGTAAGGACGGTGGTGCAACGCTGTAGACAACGTAGGAGACCTGTTGGGCGCTGCAGACTAAGAGGATGATGATGCAATGTCATAGACTTGCTGCTGGATGCTGCAGGCTTGCGAATTTGGGCATTGGTGACGTTGTAGACTTGACGCTGGGTGCTGTGGACTTATGAATCTGGGCGATGACGTCGTAGACTTGATAACAGAGCGTTGTAGATTCTGGACGGCAAAAACTGGTTGCTGGGGCTTGGTGAACGGAGTGTGGCCGAGAATGGTGGCGGATGTAGATATCAAGGCTACGGTTGCTCACCCTGGTGACGAAATCGAAGGCGGAGTTGTTTTGTCGGGACTACGGTGGCTCGTCCTGGTGGTGGAATGTTAGCGGGAATTGGCTACCAGAGCTACGGTTGCTCACTCTGGCAGTGGAAGTTAAGACCAATGAAACCTCACGAGTTTCGCCCAGGCGGGGAATCCTAACAACTACGTGGTGACGAACAATACAAGGCTTCTGTTTAGCTGATTGATCGTGATTTTCTTTGGGAAGATCTCCTTCCTTTTATATTCGGTCTTATGAGTCTGTCACGTTCTCCGAAGATCCTCCCAATCTAAACTGCCTTTCGTAGATCTCGGAGTCAACAAACCGTCGTTTAAGACGTGCGACCTGTGTAGACGTGGGTTGTAGACTCCGCGGATCTCGGAGTCAACAAACCGTCTTTTAAGATGTGTGACCTATGTAGACGTGGGCTGTAGATTTGGTGCGAGCACTACGCCCTTTCTCATTCTCTACATTCCTCTCGTGGGTTTTAAATCGTCAGAGAGTATGCCTAAGATAGTTATCATGTCAATATAAGCCCCATCTCTTTTTGTTAAGGGGAAGAAAACCCTTCGTTTCCCTCCTTTGATTCATCCTTCGAGCTCTCTCTCTTTCTGAAACCCTCGTAGACTTCCTTAAAACCCTACTTCTTCACTTTGATCATGTCTTCTTTAGCGTCATTCCAGTGGCATTCTCAGAGCGCTAGTCCCTCCGGTGTGGTCCAGACTGGCGACAACGGGTTAACCCTAGGTCCCGTTCTTGACCCTACTCTTTTTCCCGGTTTGGTACCCCATGGTACTTGATCACGTAGTTCCAAATCCCCATCTGTCGGGAAGACTTCGTGGATCCCCAGAACTGGGAGAAGAAGCTTCTTGTGCTTCCCCTCCGTCGAGAAGCCAGTGGTGTAGAAATGGTTCTCAAGTTGGCTTGGCAAGCTGGAGCCCAGGCTGAAGGCTTGCGGCCTCTAGTCATTCTTCAAGCTCTCTTTGGTCACGAAACGCTGCGACCCTCGGGTATGTGCCAGTCTACTTCCTTTCTGGAAGGATTCGGTGAACTGCTTTCACTTCCCCGAGGGTCCCATGACCATTACTCCAGAGGATATCAACTTCTTGACGGGGAGCTACGTGGCTAGTGCCCCTGTTCGCCTCCACTCTGAAGACGACGACCACAACCCCACGGAGATGCTTCAAATATTGAGCACAGCAAGGAGGCACCTTCAAATGATCGAAGGTCATTCTACCGCTGTCTGGGGAAAGGCTGAGGATGTCGAGTTCTTCAGCGTTTGGCTGAGCAAATATGTTTTTTGCTTCACCGACAAGCGAGTGCTGAAGCTGGTCTACAGGATCGCCAACTTTTTGAGCTCGTCCTCCAGCAAGATTGCTGGGCCCCATTTTTGTTGGGGTTAGTCTATCAGGGGCTGCACAAGGCTACCACGTGCACAAGCCCCTTCCCAAGGTACCCGGCTGGCGGCCAGGGTTTGCGGATGGTCCTGCCTGCGGATGCCAGGGCTTACAGGGTAGCAGATGCCTTCTGGTGCCACTCATATCAACTACTATGGGACGCATATGCTGGAGTCCGGCTGCCAAGCCAAGGACAAATCGTTATATGCCTCTGTGACGGAGCATATAAGGCACATTGCAGATACCGGGCGGGGTGAGCGCTGCAATTGGGTCCCCTTCCCTGTCGGCCACCTTATTTTGAAGCGCCGGCAAAGGCTCACCCCAGGCTTATATTGGGATGTTGTTTTGACCAGTAGGGACCTGGTTTGTGTGTCGGAGTGGGGTTTTTGTTTTGAAGTCTACAACCCCCAACTCTGTGCAAGAAAAGTTGGTTTGGTTCAGAGCTCTTCAGTCCCCTTCTCCGACACCTTCAACATCTCAATCAATACGCGGGTTACCAGCACTTTTTCAAAGGATTTTTTCCAGGCCTCGATGAATCTTCTATCCAAGAAGATGAGCTCCATCACAGGGAGTTTCCTCTCGGGTCTACCCAAATTTTTGCCACATAAATTTTTGCTATCCAATGGGCGATCACTTTTGACACCCTCCTGAAGAAGATGTCTTTTCTTCAAACCTCCAAGGAGTCGGACCTTTATCTTTCCTATGAGATGATGTTAAAGACAAGATAAAGGTCTCCTAGTATAGACTTATACTTGTCTTCCTTGCCCTTTAAACTGAAAATTCCTATTTGACATATTTTGCAGTTTTGGATGTAGATTGAGGGGATTCTTCACCAGAGAGTGGCCCTCCTCCCCCGGCTAGACGTTTGACCCGTCTTCACCGGAAACTCTTGCCTCCAAGGGCAAGAAGGTTGAGCAGGGAGCGGCTAGTAAGCGAAAGGCTCCTTCCCCTGAGTCTTCTGACTCTGAAGATATACCAATTTCCCTCTCATTCAAGCATCGTCGTCCTGCCATCCAGGACCCGGTCTCCATTTCTGTAAGGCCCTGAAGTCTTCAGGGACCCAATAGACTTTGGGACTATGAATCTTCTCCCAATAGACCTTGGGACATTGCTTTCAAGAGGACGATCATGGCGCTGAGTTCGCCCCCTTTGAGTTCTCAGGTGGCAGAGTCCTCTCGAGAAATGGTATGCATTTCTGTGTCTTTGTCATTTTGTTTTCAAAGCCAAAGACAAACACTTTATTTCCTCCTCAGGATCCAAGTCTCTCTGGGGTACCTGACCCTACGGAAGCTTCTGGTGTCGACGAAGCTGACCTGCCTCCTCCTTCCGAGGTATGTAATCCATGTCTGTGTAGACTTTACTTATCTAATTTCTGTACTGACGATTACTCTTCATCCAATTTGTAGAATATCCCTTCTCTGTTTATGTACTTATATCTTGTCTACAGCCTCCAATCTCTTTCTTTCCAACTCTTCTAAAGCTATATGCATAGCTTCGTCTTGTAGATAAGGTTGGCTGACTAGCGCGAAAGGAGTTTCCCAATGCTTTCGCGCTTAGTAACTGTTAGAGCCCATAGCGTATCATTCAGTACTTCATGCCATTTCTTTGGAATAAGCCCGACCATCTTTTGAATGTTGTTTTAATTAATTTATTGGAGGCTTCAGCCTGTCCATTCACTTGAGGATAATACTGAGTGAAATTCAGGACTGAGAAGCTAAATTATTCGGCAAACTCCTTCACTCTTGAGTTGTTAAAAACCGTCCCGTTGTCTACGACAATGTTCAAGAGAATGTCGAATCGATAAATGATACAAGTCCGCAAAAAACTAATGACTTCATTATTGTCAATTTTCTTGTGGACTTGTGTCTCTACCCATTTGGTGGAGTAATCTGTTCCGACCAAGATAAACGCATCTCCCCGATAGAATGAGGATGTATTTCCCCTATCACGTCTAGAGCCCAGGTCCTGAAAGGCCAAGGTTTAATCACAAGGGTAAGGTCAATTGCAGGAGCACGAGTAATCGGGCCATGTCGTTGGCATTCCTAACATCCTTTGGCCATCTCAATGCAATTTTTCATCATTGATGGCCAGTAAAAGCCATGTCTACGAATAATCCAACACATTTTAATTCCTATCTGGTGCGATCCACAGAGTCCCTCGTGAGTCTTCAACATTATTAGAGTAGCTTCATCTAAGTCTAGGCATCTTCAAAGGACTTCGTTTATATCCTTTCTATAGAGAACACCGTCCAAGAGGACGTATGACAGCTCCCGAACTTTGATTCGCTGCTTAGCCTCTTGACTGGGGTCTGATAAGAAGTCTACTATAGGTTTCCTCCGGTCTTTATCTTGGTTCATTATGTCTATGGCCATGATGTTGTCCAATGCTTGCAGATGCGATCCTATTTCAGGTATGTTACCCTGTTCTGTCCTGTTTTTGTATCCTGAGGCTAACTGTGCTAGGCTATTAGCTACTACATTTTCATCACGTCCTATAAATTAAAAAGTTATATCCTCGAATCCAGCGACTAGCCGCTGTACTGTCTCGAAATAGGACAGTTGCTTGCCTTGACATGTGCATTCTTTGTTAACTTGGCTGATAACTAACTAAGAATCCCTTCTGACACAGGCTTGCTTCGCCTTTAGTGCCATGAGTTCCTTTAGTACTGTTATCAATGCCTCATACTCAGTAGCATTGTTGGTAGGTATTACTTATAGATGAAAAGCTAATCTGATGTCTTTACCCATTGGGGATATTATATTAACTCCTATCCCAGCTCCATTCTTGGTAGACGAGCCATCGAACCAAGCCTGCCAGACCTCTTCAATCGCCTCTTCTTGTTCTACAAATAAGGCCGGGTCATGGTCGACTAGAAAATCAGCCAGCGCTTGTCCCTTGATCGACTATTGAGACTTATATCTCAGAACGTATGGAGACAAAATCAAGCTCCATTTCCTAATCCGTCCACATAATAATGGACTCTCAAAGAAATATTTGATAATGGGCGACTTGGATACGACGTAGACTTCGATGTTCCCGATGTAATGCCTAAGTTTCATGACGGCATAGAATACCGATAAGCACAACTTTTCCTTTGGGGCATACCTGACTTCAATTGGCGTCAATTACCTCGACAAGTAATAAATGGCCGTATCATGTTCACACGCATCCATTTGTGCCAACATAGCTCCTATAGTCGTTTTAGTGGCAGCCACGTAGAGAATGCAAGCTTTACCGCACTGCGGGGGTATCAGGACTAGTGGGTGTGTTAAATATTTTTTCAAGTCGTCAAACGCCTCTTCGTATTTCTCTGTCCACTTGTAATCATTTCCCTCTTAGTAGGTTGGCGAACGCCTCAGTCTTTCTTGCGACATTTCCAATAAATCTAAGGAAAGCATGTAATTCCCTTTTACTTCTTGGTGCTGCTAAATTCTGAATGGTTTTTACTTTGTTTTGATCGACTTCAATGCCGCGTCGATGTACTAAGAAATCGAAAAATTGCGCCGCTTTAACTCCAAAGGCTCATTTAAGTGGGTTTAGTTTAAGTTGATGTTTTCTCATTTTTATAAAAGCATTTCAAAGATGGTCGACATGAAGTTCTTCCTTTGTTGACTTAGTGACTATATCGTCGATGTAGACTTCCATTGTCTTGCCGAGAGAAGCGTCAAATATAGCATTCATTGCTCGCTGATACGTAGCACTAGCATTCTTTAGTCCAAATGGCTTTACTACCCATTCGAAAATTCTTAATGGACATCTGAATGCTATTTTATGAATATCCTCTTCTGCGATAAAGCTTTGGTTATAACCGAAGAAACCGTCCATGAATGACATAACCTAATGCCATGCTGTCTTGTCTGTAAGATCATCCGCAACAGGCATGGGATACTCATCTTTTGGAGTAGCGCGGTTCAAATCCCTAAAGTTTATACAGACTATAATTTTGTCGTTCTTTTTTAATACGGGTACGATACTAGAAATCCATTCCGTATAACGCGACGTCCTTATATACCCTGCTCGGAAAAGCTTCTTAACTTCTTCAAAGACCAACTGTGTTACTTCCCTAGTCATGCGCCTTGGCGCTTGTTGCACTGGCTTAAAATCTTTCTTGATTGGAAGAGAGTGTTCCTCTAGTCTACGATCTAGCCCACGCATCACTGAAGAACTGATGAAAAGAAACCTAGGAGAAGTCTCGCTTCCCAAATTGACACTAATTAATGAATCACACGGCGTCATCAAGGACTCACGGCCCTCGGTTCCACCTAAATCAGTAGACACGGGCTTATTACAAGCATCGGGCGCTCTAAGCGCTTCTGAATTTAATGAGAGCCAAGAGATAGGTTGTCTATGGCAATGATTCCCCTTGTAGACTTGGAGTCGTCGAAGGACGTCGGCGACCGCTTCTTTTCCTTTTTCACTCTGGTGCATAAGTCCCTTCCTTTAGGAGTCTATCGGGCTCCAACTCCACGACAGCGTTCTGCTAGTTCTTCAAAACTTCTCCTTTACCACCTTCATTTTCATTCTGACCGTTTGCATATCTCCTTACGGGGTTTTCACCCGAATTAACCTCTTGCAGGACTTCCTCTATGTCCTTTGCAGTAAGCTCATCTCTCCATCCTGATGGAGCGACTTGGTCCGTCTCCGACTTGGGGTGCAATGTCCCGTAATCCACAATATAATCAAATTTCTCGGATGGTTGACCAAGAGGACGTACAGTAGCGTCGCCCAGCTTATATCGTTGCTCCAGCATAAGATCCTTGACAGTCTTGTTCATTTCTGCATGCAAGATACATTTATCACAACAAGAGTATTCATCAGCCTTAAGAATCTCAATTTTAGAATCAAGCCATAACATCAATTCTCTATACAATGTAGATGGGATGACTGTAGCCTTATGGAGCCAATCGCGGCCCAACAAAGCATTAAAAGTAGGAATTATGCCTATTACGAAGAAAGCAGTTTCATTTCCCTGGTGACCCACCTCTAGGTGCACAAAAAAGAACCCTAAACATTCAGATTTTCTATCAATAAAACCACTCATGGCAACATTGGTTTTAACCCAGCATTCTGAACCTGGATAGTGGAAGCACGTTTAGCGTTGCTCCATTATCTACTAGGACCCGACTCACCAAGGTACCATCAAAGGTAGCGGTGATGTACAAAGAATGCATGTGTTGCTTCATGCTGTTAGATGGTTTCTTCAACCAATGAGGTGGAAAACCTGTCGGATAAACTGGTGAATAAGGAAGAGGTACCTTACCTCTTACAGTTTTCACTTTCCGATTTTTGGCGAAGTCTACAGGCAAGGTGAGACCGTTACAGCTCATAATTGGCCTCTTTTCGCCATCAGCATCACTTGGGATTTTACTCCGAAGAGGGGTGTAATCAGAACTCGAACCAGGCCGTTCTGAAAGGTCCATAGACTCAACATGCTCTGCCTTAGTGTTCGATTCCTTCGTATACACTTTGTCAGGTAAAATGGCCCCTGAGAGGGTAGGTCTAGGCCTTTTGACGACGTGACTTAGACGTCTATCTCTTCTCTTTCGAGCCCTTGGTGGCAAAAAAGTTTTGCCAATAGCTTTTTGTCAATGTTTTGAGGGGTTAACCGCTTTAATTACCCTTTGATTTCTTAGAACCAGGAAAAGATTGACATACTTTGACAAAGTATCTAGCGAATGGGTCATATCCCACTACTGTCCGAGTAGGTACCTGTTGCGTTTTTGGATAATTGTTAGTTTCATAAGTACCTGTAGTTACAGAGTGAACAGGTTGATTACGATCTCCCCATTTAACGATAGGTCTAGAAGCTTGAGGAAATAGTTGACATATCACGGGGTGCATAGTTGAGTAATCAGGATCCTATTCTTGCATTTCTGACACAGCGTCCTTTCATCAAGGAAATGAGCTATTGGTGGTCCTGTCCGAAGTGTCTGAATGTCTACTTTAGGCGTTTCATATCTTGGCTTGACCCCCTTCTCCTGTGATCTTTCGACCCGCTGAGAACTGTCAAGGATGTCCCCTTCTACAGCTCCAGGGCAAGTCTCGCCAGTGTGACTGTTTTTCTCCTGTCCTAACTTTGCCCCTTGTTAGATGGATGGGTCATTAAATTCCAGATGTCGTTTGGGTCGCTCCAAAGCGCGGAGGTGTTGTTCGGGTGCTCTGCCCCGGCCATGGGGGCCACCCCTTCCTCCTCGGATAGCTGGCTTACGCTCCACGCTCGGAGGGCTCCTAAACCCCCTCTGCAAGTTATTAGAGGCACTTCACGAACTAGGGGAAACTATCCCCATTGCTACCTCCTCAAGCGGGGTCAAATCATACCAGACATCCCCCTGATTGTTTTGCAGATACTTTCTGAAGGTGTTACACCTATCAGTGGTGTGCGTGTCGTCCTTGTGCCAACAGCAGAGGTTGGACGCTACTTCCTTGATTAGGCAGGTGACTACAGCTTTGTCGGCTAAGCGACGGAAAAGGGCGTTCGCTATCATGGTCTCCCCAGGGATCTTTGTCTTGTAGGGAAAAATCAGTATTAGTCTCGATGATATTGATGTCTACATCAGAAACATCAAACATATGAATGGCGATTTCATCGTCAAAAAGCTTGTCGTCAACCATAGTGTCTTCGTCTACTTCAGGAAAGCATAACTCTTTTGACTCTATGTGGTCTTGAATTATGTTCCTAAATAATAAACAATCTCTGGTCGTATGTGTGAACGAACCATGCCACTTGCAATAATTCTTAGTTTTCTCTCTTTCCGTCTGAGGGACCCTGTGACCCTGGTTTAGCTTAATCCGCTTTCGTTGGAAAAGCCAGTCGAAAATTGCATCTCCCTTGTCTACGTCAAAAGAATACTTTCTTTCTTCGCCAGTTTTCTGAGATGCTTTTTCTTTTGAATTTTTCCTTGCTAATGGTTCACAAACCTTTGCTTCGCCTTTCACGAACTTGGCCATATCTACTTCGAAAGTTTTTAATTGATATACGTGTTTAGACTGGGTTTCTTCCATTAACAACTGATGATACTCAGTCGCTCTCCTGGCCAAGTCATAAAGATCGTTGAACCTTTCCCTTTGTAGCTTCTTCTTGAAAGGCATAGACAACGCGTTTAACGCGAACATCAATTGGTCCATTTCAGAAATTGCAGTTCTACAGCGAAGCAGCGCTTTTCGCAAATGCTTAAGGAACTGTCCTGGGTGTTCCCCAGCGGTTTGTCTGAGCCGCATCACCTTGAAGATTGACATGGGTGTGTCTAGTCGAGCAAATGCTTTCATGAAGAAAGACTGCATTTCCGCCCATGATGTTACTGACCGGGAGGCCAACTCGCATACCATGTGAAAGCATCTCCTGTGACTGAGTTCGGGAATAATTTTAGCTTCCAAAATTCATTGGCTGCAGCATCTCCAGCTTGATGGGTGAACTGGGCTATATGTTCTATAGGCGTAATCTCATCTTCCTCTGAAAAACGGATGATGTCGAGTACTCTGTATCCCTTAGACATGGGAAAGTCTCTGTCGATGTAGGCAGGATATGGACTCCTGTATAGACAAGGATCGTCCTGCTTGACAGCTCCGAGTACCATGTGTTGCAAGACTTGAGCGATTGTCTCCCTCAAATTTTGTTGGGGTAAATGGTTAAACTATTCTCCCGCATGGTCTTGGTTCACTTTCTCTAGGGATAAGGCATTCTCGCGGTGGCTCGAGATGGTTGCGGATTTACTGAGACATTCGTGGAGAAGCTTTATGCCCGAGGTAGGTCCCCCATAAACGGAGCTTCCCCTGACGGTATCTCTTCTACGGGTCCTTTACCAGGCCGACGAGGGGGTATGCCACTAGCATATCTGTTTGTTTCACCCTACATTTCACTGTCGTCGTCTACCGGGTTCACTGCATACACAGCGTTTGACCTCCAAGATCTGGCATATCGAGAGGAGGTAGGCCTCGAGGGGGTCATCCTGTCCCTATTGCAGGCCTCTTTAGCACGCTGGTTAGCGCCGCTCCAAGGCTCATCCTCTTCGAACTACACATTGCGCCTCTCTGCGCGTCGGGCATCTCCCATGAAAGAATTTTCCCTGTCTACGGGGGCGTTTAGCCTTGCAGTGGCGCTTGGCCTATTTAAAGCACTGAGTTGATCCAGAATCTGAGTTATATTATCTTGTAATCCAGTGACATATCTGTCCATCAGATTCCTCAGATCATTCAATTCTTTATGGAACTCAAGCCTGGATAAGAACATAGAAGGGGTATGTACCCCGAAATCAGGTTGATTCGGTGTTTCTTGGCTTCCTAGAGCCGTGGTTTCGACATTTATATCCCCTGCTGTAAACTGACCGTCTCCATCTAATGGAGGTGGAGGGTCGTGATTAGCTCCACTCATGATACTTTTTGCCATCTGTGGACTTTAAACTTTCTCGTGCTCCCACAGTGGTCGCAAAAAACGTGTTCGCGTCGAAACGAATCATGCGAAAATATTTGGTAATAATACTCACAGGGACTTTAGATGTGATCGCCAGTAAGTAAAAGAAATAGATTGAGTTGAATAAATGAAGTCTTACAATAAGAAAAATATGCTTACAGCCATAAAAAATAAAGTTAGGATGGTGCGCCGTAGACAATGTCGGAGACTTGCTGCTGGGCGCTGCAAACTAAGAGGATGATGATGCAATGTCGTAGACTTGCTGCTAGACGCTGCAGGCTTGCGAATTGGGGCGTTGGTGACGTCGTAGACTTGACGCTGGGTGCTGTAGACTTGTGAATCTGGCGGATGACGTCGTAGACTTGATAACAGAGCGCTGTAGACTTGCGATCCTGGACGGCGAAAATTGGTTGCTAGGGCTTGGTGAACGGAGTGTAGACGAGCATGGTGGCGGATATGGATACCAAGGCTACGGTTGCACACCCTGGTGACGGAATCGAAGGCGAAGTTGTTTTGCCGGGACTACGGTGGCTCGTCCTGGTGGTGGAATGCTAGCGAGAATTGGCGACCAGAGCTACGGTTGTTCACTCTGGCGGTGGAAGTGAAGACCAATGAAGGCTCACGAGTTTTGCCCAGGCCGGGGAATCATAACAACTATGGGGTAACGAGCAATACAAGGCTTCTGTTTAGCTGATTGATCGTGATTTTCTTTGGGAAGATCTCATTCCTTTTATATTCGGTCTTATGGGTCTGTCACGTTCTCCGACGATCCTCCCAATCTAAATTGCCTTCTGTGGATCTCAGAGCAACAAATCGTCTTTTAAGACGTGCGACCTGTGCAGACGTGGGCTGTAGACTCCGCGGATCTCGGAATCAACAAACAGTCTTTTAAGACGTGTGACCTGTGCAGACGTGGGCTGTAGACTTGATGCGAACGCACGCCCTTTCTCATTATCTACATTCTTCTCGTGGGCTTTAAATCGTCAGAGAGTAGCCCCAAGATAGCTTATCATGTCACCACTTTCCACCTGTGGCTATGCATACCCTGTCGTAGTCCCTCACCTTCTGTGCTCCCGGGGTTCTACCCTTCTCTCCGGCCCACTCCACGTTGGCCACGCCAGCGACCTATTGGACGTTTCCCACCAGCGTCTCCTGTCACTTCCAACCAAGTCCCTCGTGGCCCTCGAGTCACTTCACCATCGATGCAGTCTTCTGCAGCTCACATCCCTCGTGTGTGGCTAACAAGACTCAAACCATTGAAAAATTACAAGCTTCAACGTCTAACCAATGTATCGGATGTTTTCTGTTCAGTTACAATGACAACCGAATGCTTATTTATACACATTACAAAAACGTGAAGTATAAAAGGTAGAATAAAAGAAGTTCATCTAAATTCTAGATAAAAAAAATCTGGACAAATAGCACGTTTTTATTAACCAAAGAAGAATTAAGAATGGAAGATGATGTTCGTATGAGATATAGTCAATTATATAGAACCTACAATTTATTTCCTTCAATTGAAAAATATATTATTCTCTTTATTTCTTTGGTAATGAAATCATTTGATTTCGATGAGATAATTGTCCGGATCATATTGGATAATTCCCATGGAATATTCCCACTTAATTTCGTAATTAATTATTAATTAAAAAAGATATTTTCTTACAGAAGGTTTTCACCGGGATTAGCTTCTGTCGTGTAGAAGGTTGACCTCTGTTTCAATGCTCATCATCAAAAAAACTTCAGCAAATAATAATAATAAATATATTTTATACCCTTCTAAAACTAATTAAATTATTTTAATCAACGTTGGATGTATTTATGTAAATCACATGGACTCCTCTGAGCTTATGGATGCCACATTCTCTTTCACGGTTGTTGGGACACTAAGACGGAGTAAATCGAAATGCGAAAACATTAGGCAGGATGCCTATTTGGGAAATAAGGATATAATGGACCTAGTCGATGGGACGACTGGGGAAGAACGAATACCCATATACTATCGGAACTTTGTGCAGGGTGACAACGATCATCATTGCTCCCTTAGGTTGATCTCATTCCCATCGAGCTTAAGGAGATCCAAAGTGCTTTTCCCATCAAGTTTGAGACTGGTCATGTGTCGAATATAATCGACGTGGCTCATGGTCTTGTAACGGATGCAGTCCTTTTTCACAAGCTGCCATCGCTGAGCTTGCTCATGTCGTTGACTGGGATTTGCAGAGCAACGGTGGATGGCCATAACTGGCCTAGTTTGTCTGGCTGGCGTAGATAACGTGGCGGGATCTCGGTCGGGCACTCTGCAGCTAGAGCCTGAACGTTTGCTACTGGAAGGGATCCACTCAACTGGAGCTCATTTTCTGATCCCATCTCCATTTTTTCACAAAATAAAAGCTATTCAGTTTTTTGTAATGATCGACCTTGTCATAAAAACAAGCTGTTCATTTTACTACCACTCGGAACTCTCACTCTCTCTCTCTCCATATCTTCTAATTCTCGATACAAAATGGGGACCAAATCCCCTATTTATAGTGGGGAGCCGGACCCACGTAAGAGGATAAATATGGCCACGTAGCTCTTTCTTTGGCCTTTTACTTTACCTACTTCTTTCCTAAAATCACATCCACAATATTTTCTAGAGAAAGGTGGAACACCTGATAATGATGAGTGGGTCTTTTAGCATATGATGATTGTGTACCATAGATTTCGCACCCGAAACCTTTTTAAGCGAATTCAAACTTCTTACCACTTAGAGTAACCTTATGTTGGTCCCTTTTACTCCATTGTCTCGGGCTCTTTTCCTCTTCTCACTTTGGTCAGTTATGTTGATTCCATTGTTGCAATACGCGCCAACATTTAGTCCAACATTACTTATATTTGTGGGTCCATTACATGACAAGAAGCTAATGGCAAAATATATGTAAAGCAGTACCAAGATATGTACTCAATGCAGAGCGGCGATATTCTTCGTTTCCACTTGTTGATATTAAAAGCGGAATACTAATGTGAACACAAAATTCTGTAGTCTTAATATAACACTGAAAATGATGTACAAATTGTCATATTAAAATACAAGCGGATTCATATACTCGATTCATATCATCCATATACTTCTTTTCCACTGTTAATATTAAAAGCAAAATACTGCATATTACTTAATCGAAGCCCCACACTTCTTTGCCTCCGGCACTCCACTTCTCCATTGTTATTTGTGTCGTTTCCGAAACGTCGCGACGGGCTGGCTACTCCACGAACTCCTTCGAGAAATTGTCAAAAAAAAGAAGAAAATCCACAATTATGACAAAAGTTACTGTGATGAGTCTAATGTTCTCGATCATGATAAATTATGACCGCTTTTTTATGCGTGAAGCGCAAAAATAAAAAAGAAAATCTAACCGACAAATCATACATAATATGTCGTGTAGAAATACTTTGAGCTTTTAAGTATTGTATTCCGGAGTCATAGGACATCACAAAATTGATGTAATACATTGCCGCCTCATGCAGCTGAGAGGGAAAGTAGATTTCTCATTTTATTTTATTAGAAAAAATGGTTCATACTGTTTAGCAACAAGAATTCTGGGTAACAAATCTCAGTGCTATCTATGGATCGGCGGTTCAGAATTCGGGCCCAAAGCACGCAGGCTTTCGAGGGAAGTAGTTGTGGAAACACACCGAAAGATTGGCCTACGGACGAAACAGCTACCAAGTGACGGAGGCTGCCAGACGACATGGGTTATCAGACGATGCAAGAGGATCAAACGACAGTCAGTTGGGTGAACGAGTAAACTTTGCAGCTAAAGCTAGGGGGCAATATGGTCGATCAACATCTGTCATGGAAAGATTTGGACGATCTCAAGACATGAAAGGACATAGTTGCCAAAATCACCCGAATGGAACAGAGATATTCCACGACTGGCAACATGGCTACTAGACATATGTACAATATTTTATTTTCATATTCACGTAGTACTAGCATGTAGGGTCTTTACTTTGGCATTACAAACAACATGTTTACATATGGACAAATATAGCCTTTTATTTTTCAGCATTCAAGCATCTTGTTTCCACCGAAGGCGGCATTCATAAGTGCTCTTGCTTAAGGTGTCGTTCCTTTGTCTCCTTTCTTTCAAACAGCGATCACACACATTCAACGAACCTCCAACTACCATTTGCTAGTAGTATCAGAGATTTCCGACATGCTCGAGTCTAGCTTGTTCAACAATTACTTCCAAAGCGAACACATACAAAAGAAGAGTTGACTACATTCATCTTATTACAATCGAATGCAAAAAATGAAAAGAGTTCAAATAAAATTATCAGTAAACTAGAATTGCAATAGTTATAATTCAAATGAAATTTTAGTTTCTATCTTTGTTTTTAATTAAAAACATAAAAATATAAATAATTTTTAAAAGACACAAATTTATATAACTTATAAATAGGTCAAACGTACTCTCCTTGATGTGATTAGAAAAGATAATAAAGATGGATTTAGAATTCCAATTGATCCAATTTTAGATTGTAACCAAATTAAAATTCTACCATTCAAATTGGAAATCTAACCCTAGTTCCAATTAATAATACCATCTAACAAACGGCATTATGGATCAAAAAAAAAATGCTTGTACTAGGAGTTTGCTCTTAAGGATGAGGCATAGGTTTACATTTCTTCTTATGGCCATTCCGTAAATACTTACTTCGCATCTCCGGGCCTTTCTTCGATAGCTTGTTTTGGCTTTTTGATTCTTCACCTATTGCTTTCTTATTGAGTCCCAGTATGCTGCACATACCTTGTGGCACTTGTATCACGGAAAGTTGGTGCAAATATCAGCTTTTATAATCATTCAAGCATTCGGATTACTCTGTGTTTGACACATGAATTTTTGGGCCTCGTCCTCAATGGGCCAAAGAGGTAAGACTCCGTGTGAACCCCATTTGAGGACCAATGTTAGCGTTATGACGATCACGTAAACACTATAAATTCAATACTGTTCGATTTCCAGTATTGTATATACTTGTATTCGTTTACTTTACAGCGACCGCATGAAAAACTGTAAAATTCGACACGTGTTGCGGGAAACACTATTCCGCGCCAACACTATGTTAAGCTAGATCTATGGGAGACGGGGGGGTATGCAAATCCTTTGTTAAATATATATTGCGCAAAAATATGGAAGGGCTGGATAAGTCTCGTACACACGTTGGCCATGTATGACAATCGTCGTGTTCGTGAGGTGGACGAGTAGATGTTTCCTTTGGAAGCATTTGATTGTTCATTGTCCCAAAAATGTCATAGTCAATTTCTATATTGTGAGGTGGTGGTCGATTTCCCACCCAAGTAAAGTAAGAAAGATCCTAATCGCTGTTATTCGACTTAAACCATTAGTTTTAAAAGAAGTAAGTGATAATTTTGTTAAAGCTTTTCAAAAGTAAAATCGAATAAGTTTTCGACACAGTTGCCTTCGTTGGATAAGTGCACATGCGGACCTTGTCTTATCCTTCTCGCTTCTTCCTCCTTTAGGCTTCAATTCCTTAGTGTTTCCTTCTTGCGAACATCCTACATAGGTGAGATAATGAAACGACCTACGAAAATTTTCAAATTTAATTAGGAAGTCCGATCGTAATTGAATGGTCAAAACAGCGGATACGACAAATTTAGGGTCTTCCTCGCGTTGTCATACTTTGACCAGTCCGATAAGTTTTGCCACGTGTATCTTTTTTCCAATATCTCTGCAACACTAAAATAAATTCTCCATCTGGGGTCAGCGATGATTCGCTGAGTACGCCCTACGCATGCATAAGCGGAAACAATGAAGCATCTATATAACCCTAACGTGCATCTTTTAGAAATCATTATGCATACGGATACTCAGAAAATACAGGAAAACAAACAATTAATCTTATCATCCGCACTGAACTTATCATGATAAAGCATAGATTAAACAGTAGCCATTCAACTGTAAGAAAGAAATCACCGTAACGATAGCGACTCCCTCAAACTCTCTTTCCATCAATACCATCACTTCGATCGGTACCAGGACCACCGAAGTACATCCCCACCCACTCCTCCGGGAGCGCCCGGGTAACGGCAACAGGCACGACCGCGAGTGGTCGTCGCCTCCCGTCCTCCTCCAACATCTCAGTCGGGTAACACATCCAAACAGAGATCGATTCCCTCTCAAAATCAATTTGATCTAGTCCAGCGAATTCGATATAAAACAGATTATTGAAGTTTGATTCTCACCAGATCATGTATATAGCTACCATGATGAGAAACCATGCTGCGCCCACATAGCCGTACAGCTCACAAGCAATCCGGCGTGGCCGATCCGACCAGAAACGACGATCAGCTTCTTTACGACTCGAAGGATGCTCGGTACTCTCCGAACCCCAACCACCTTCAACCGGAGTTGGACGTGGCTGGTCCAATCCGAAAAATCGAGTCATCCTCTCATCGAATCAGCCGACGCAACCGTATCACGATCCCCAGCCACCGCCCCCTCATTTCTGCAGTGGACGCAACACAATCCTCACGCGCATACTGGACAGACTTCGCATTCAGCAAATCAACACTCGCTCACAGCCATCACAACTCACATTGCTAGCAAAATTCGCAGAATTCATTGACAGAGGTTCACGTTCCGCACGACAGATTCATAAGGCTGCACTGCAGAACTTTGTCCTCGCCAAACTTCATCCGATCCGTGCGAAGTCTCCAGCATGACACTCCGCACGACATCAACTCGCCACGGGGCATTACGACCCTGGCAGCTCATCTGTGCCGGCCAATCGCCAGCACTATTTCTGTAACACAGAATGAACGTGTGTACCGAACCAGGGGCAAGCTCACGCCAGTTCCCCCGGCTGTTCAGTATCTCCCTCCTATCGTCTCACCGAGACGGGTAGTGCACAGAACCAGGGTAAGCATACGCTCTGCCCCGACTGTGTCCGCCTCTCCCTCTTTCCGTTCCGCCGAAGCGGATCGTAAGCAGAACCAGGGACAAGCATACGCTCTTTCCCCGGCTGTGTTCGGCTCATCTCACCCATCCTTCCCCTGGTAGTCTCACACAAAAACCCACGACACCAAACATACACATTCAGCACAACGGAGCACAAGAGAACAGGGGAAGGGGGAGGACGTACCTGGACTATCAAACCCTCACGCCTCACCACCGTCCCCGAGTCTACACAACCCAGGGCCGATCAGCGAGCTCCAGCTCGTCCCCGAGTCCTTCTTACTCTCCGCGATCCCCGGAATCTGTTTCTCTCCCTTTTGTTTTGGATGAGGGTCGGGATCTAATTTATGTTATTACGAATCCCCCCCTCCCCTCAACTTCTTTCTTTAGTTTTCTTTCTTTTTACCCTTGTCTTATTTCCTAATTTATGTTATTACGTCCTCGAATTTTAAAGCGTAATAGCAATTAGGTCCTTTTTATTTTCTTTCATTAATTCGTCCCACCAATGGTTTGTTACGGTATTTTAAATTCTTTTTTGTTATTATAATTGTTACCTGTAACTCTAGTTATCGTTAATTAATTTGATTAAGATTCATCTATCCAAAATCCTCGACGTTAATACGCTAACAAAAATCGTTACCCGAACTCGATAACGTTAAGTCAAGGCGTCTCCTTTCTCGTGTGACCTAGTCAAACGTAATCGAATCCGAAATCTCGACAATGCCTCGTTAATAACGTCCGTTGATCACGAGAATACTAGACTCTCGTGTCCACGTCATATTCTAATTAAGTCCAAATTTGACTCGCCCATAATTCTTATTCCAATCAATCATTTACACGTGTATATAAATATACTATTGAATTTTACGGGTCGTTAAAGATAAACTTAACCCCTTAGCTACAACACTACTATCCATCATTTACGGCTAGGACGACTGGGGTATTTAATCTCATTTGTTCCCCTAGCTATCTTCCCGCGCGTAGCATTTGACACCCCTTGGAAATTGAGGATGATAAGCCACGACTCGAGTAAGCCCATTTAGGGAGATCACGGGGATCGAACTCCACCTTTCTCCTTAGCTCTTCGGTGTTCGAGTCAAGGGGTCTGTCGGATAATAATGAAGGATGAACTCGGAATTCCGCACCGATTCCCACGGACATACGATTCATTAAATAAGTAGGTGAACATGTCCATTTAAAAATATAAATACGAACACAAATATTATTTATGTGGAAATGAGTTCCCGCAGTTTAGATGATGGACACGATAAAACTAAAAACAATACTGTTTTAAATCATATATGTAATGTCCACGTCTCGAATTATATCCCCTGAAAAGTGAAAAATATTGAAGATCATTTCAAATTATCTACCTAAAAATAATTATTGACAATATAAACAAAAACAACGAGCTGCCTAACATTCAATGGCGCTATCATTTACGGGCCAAATTTCGGATCGTGTTTTTCCCAGAGAAAACTTCCACCACATTGGTCCAACATAAAATGCAATTTATAAAGCAAATTGGTAAAAATTAATTCTATTCATAAAAGTTATTGAATATTTATCCTAAACTTTTAAGTGTAAGTACCATAAGTCTAATTAATATTGACGAGCGTTTGTTGCCTCCTAGGACACTTGCCTCATTTATTTTTTCGTCGCTGCCTCGGACGTAGCATGATTTATTTATTTAGTTACGTATTATTTGTGTACGTAGTTATGGTGTTGTTTTCTATATTTCCGGGGTATACCTCCGTGATCTTTGTACAAACTATTTTTAGATTATGGATTATTACTTATCAAATCAAATATTGATATCCTAGCCTTGAATTTTTAAATAATTTTTATTCCTTCGAAAAGAATGGATTTGATCATTTTTGTTGGATGACATAGTGATTTGTTTAAATAAAAAGTATTTTTTTCGTTAATGATAAAGAAAGAATTCCCAACATGATACTTTTTCAGTTACATGGTTACAGGAAAATACAAACTAATTAGTCGAAACAATTTTCATTTTAAATTTAATTTCTTTTCTTCACGGTACCTTACTTCGATTCCTTGATTAATTGTTAATACCATAAAGATCCTTGAGATGTCTTGATCATTGGAAATGCTTTCCTTAGCCGATCAAGGGAAGAACAATTTAGCCTATAAATTCACAGCGAATCCAAAGTGAAAAATGAATTGATCGGGCTATTCTTCGGGTAAAACACATGGCGACTTCGGTTGTAGCGAGCTTGCAAGATCTGTGGGATGCGTGGGGCATTCGAGGTTTCATGATCCTCAGCCTTATGATGCAACTGCTTCTTGCAATCGTCTCCCCGTTCAGGAAGAGGACGTCCAACCGTTGGGTCATCCTTCTGATATGGTCAGCCTACTTCCTCGCGGACTGGGCTGCCATATTCGCGTTCGGGTTGATCTCGAATGCCAGATGCAAGAATTCAACTTCCATCAACCAGGATCTACTTGCATTCTGGTCTGCCTTCCTTCTCATACATTTGGGCGGGTCGGATTCTATTACTGCCTATTCTCTAGAGGACAACACGCTATGGCTGCGTCACTTGGTCGGCCTTGTAGCCCAGGTACTTGCCTTCCTCAATATCTTTGTTAAGACGCTCCCAAGTAACGATCTTCGGGTTCCGACAGTCCTGATAGCTGTTGCCGGTGCTATCAAATATGGGGAGAGGACCAGAGCGTTGTATCTTGCGAGCATCGAGAAGCTTAAGAAGTCAATCGTTAAATCACGTGGTCTCACCCAGAACAGAAATATTACAAGGGGGCCGATTGTGGCACTGGCACCCCAGTCCAATACTGGCGGCAGCAATAGTGAGGAAGATACCCGCCAAGCGAGAATCAAGACAGTCTTCCACTTCTTCCAAATATTCAGGGGTCTGGTTGTTGACATGATGCCAGACCACTCCGAATGGCTCGAGACCCGAGATTTTTTCCTGAACCAAGATGCTCTGGCAACATTCGAAATTTTGAAGATGGAGCTGAAGTTATTCTATGAGGTGTTCTATACCAAGGTCCTTGCGGCCAACTCAGCATGGGGAGTGCTCATTCGCAGTCTGGCCTTTTATAACGTCCTCATCGCCCTGATTATGTTTTGCCTAATAAGGAAAGCGGAGATTCACAGGGTCGATGTTCTAATCACTTACTCGTTGCTAGCCGGAGTGATTGCTTTGGATTCAGCAAGTGAGTTACTGCTAATGATGTCAAATTGGACCAGGGTCGATACTACTTACTTAGGATGCCAAGTGGTCGGACATGGACTAGTCTTAACTTTCATAGTTGGCATGGCCATAGCGTGCTTAGCCGGCTTCCTTTCTGCTCTTTGCTGCAATACCGTTGCATCCCGGCAATGGTCAGAGAGTACAGGTGCGCTGAGCATTTTAGGGCGTGCTTTCGAGGAGTCTCGTCCGAGGAAAGGATCCAAGTTAAGTGATTATTGGCGTAAAATCAACGGTACAAGCTTAGCCCCCTTTTAATTTATATTCTCGTTTTACTCGACCCGTATATCTGTTCTCTTTAATTTTGAATATAGAATGAAAAAACAAGTTTATTTCCATTCAAGTTTGAAATTAAATTGGTATCAAAGGAATGATTTTACGTTCTCCTATGCTAAATACATGATGAATATAAATAGATAAAACTGAAAAAGAGATCAAAACCAGAAAATTAAAAATTAAAAGTTTTAGAGAAAAAACAGAGTAATAGTTTCTCGTCGTACAGACAGGTTGTATAGATTGCATTTGTAGACTAAAAAATGTAAGCGCATTTCTTTTTCTGTCTTAATTGCTTAAAATTATGAAAAAAATCAAATATTGAGTACTAGATTTGGAGGTGTTTGTTAGTATTTGGTAATTTGCATTAACTATTTATATTGTTCCAATAATATGTCTTTATGGGTTAATCAGTCGAGGTATAAAAAGAGAACATTTTTTGCAGGTAAGATCAACGACAAGATGGGGGTAGTCATCCTCACCAAATTGCCATATCAATGGAAGAACAACCTGGATATGGAACTGTGGGACTTCGTGTTTAGTCAATTGAAAGAAAAAGCTTTGCCCGCCGATGATATGGACAAGGTAAGGGCGGTATACGAGGCAAGGGGTGAAGGTCCACTTCGCAAAGTGAATTTAGTAGAGTTAGGACATCATATGGATGATTTGGAGTTTGAGAATAGCATCCTCATCTGGCATTGCGCGACAGAGATATGTTATCAGGTTGACATACACATCGATGGAGATAACAACAAAAGAAGGATGTTCAGCAAGGTCTTATCGGATTACCTGGTCTATCTTCTTATCAAGCAACCAAAGTTAATGTCCCCTGTCGCTGGGATCGAGGAAATAAGGTACCGTGACACTTGTGTCGATGCAAAGAATATCGGCAAGAGACATCTCGTGGAAACGATGGATCAATTCTGCAAGAATATACACGATGAGCAAACGGGTACTGCCGAATCGGATGACAGGGCAGGAAAGGGTAAGTCTGTGTTGTCCGATGCATGCATCGTAGCTAACACGCTGAGGCAAAAAGGTTTGACGAAGTGGGATGTAATTAGCGAGGTATGGGTGGAGGTGTTGTTATATGCGGCCGGCCATTGTCGTGCCGACTCGCATGTACGCCTGTTGAGCGAGGGTGGGGAGTTCATAACCTTCGTATGGTTGTTGATGGCTCACTTTGGGATAATAGCTCGCTTTCCTAAGGAGTAAGGAGCTGCAGATGAAGTAAGAATTCAAAAATCAGTTATCAACTTGCTTGAAGAATATTGTTCAATATTTCAGCGGTAATGCGCTTTTAATTTGTTCAATATTGCTTGAGTTAGTCCTGGGATGTCCCGAGTCGTTTGATGTTTTACAATCTCTTTTAAATAATTTATGCTTTGATATCTTTCATAATGGCGTGACACTATGTGAGATATAATACTATCAAGAGTTATTCTCCTTTTAATTGTATATTCCAGGAACGAAAATCCACAAATCATAACATTTAAGTATTCCTTAATAAATATGTTTGAAGCCGCAGGCCATGTGATATGTTAAGTAAATGGTCAAAAGTCTCAATGTATTGGACAAAATGTTTAGTAATCGAATAACCAAAGCTTCGAGTAACAGACATGATATACTCAAAGGGGTATGAGTTAGATGGTAATATGAGTGTAAGATTATGTTGAGAAAGGTTCCTAAAGAATGATTTTCTTTCGCTTTCTTCAACAGGAAACAAGGCTTCAAGAGACTTGCTCCAGATAAACAATTTGGATATAAAACTTTTTTGTCCTTTTTCTTTCTTCCACTTGCTTTTGCAACCGTCATATTTCGGCCCATATGTCTAATTGTGCATTTTCCTTTTAGCTATGATCAAAGGCTGACGGTTAAAATGAAGACAAAAGAACACGAACTAAACCTCCTGCGTACCGTCGAATACGTTTTGAAGGTGCTTTTGAGATATTAAGATTTAATCGTGTTATTTTCAGTTTTGCCCATCTCACTGGGAAGTATTCATCGGACTAAATTCTCTAGAATAGTGTATGAGGTATACTGAAGTGGTTGAAAGATAATAGGAGTATTGTACCAACTTGCAAAATTTTTTTGGAATGAACTTTACACTCAAACTTGAGGAAATGGCACATCCGCATTGGAGTGCTATTCGAAAACTAAGATTACACGAACTTCTTTTACCTTGACGTGAGGTCTCTCTTTGAATTGAAAGGGTAATCTTGTTTGAGCATTTTCCGTCAAAAGAATTTGTTTCTCTCCAGTGATTTCCCTGTTTGTGATAGCTTTTTTATGTAATTATTTATTTATTTATTTTAAATACTGAATAAATCTTGAGGTAGTTTATATGAAAAAAGATCCATCCGGGCAAAGACATTCCTCGGCGAATGAGGGAAACCTCATTCTCATCCACAAATTTGACATATTCATTTTTATGTTACCACTCACTTTCATTTTGTTTATCATGTGCCTTCTTCCCTCTCATTCTTTTGACACTCTTGGATGATTTATATTTGGTTATTTCTATTCGTTTTTAATGCCTTCTTATTGATTGATCACCAATTGAATTGAATAGTGAAGTTAGGTGTCCTCGGAAGGGAAATCCTGAGTTAAGCACGGGAATAGGAATAACCTAAGTTAATTTTGGTCGGAAGACGGGATTATTAACGAATGGGATAAGAATATACCTAATCGTCTTAGGTAATCTAATTGGTTTTCTGAACTTAATTCGTTAGAACTTTCATTTTCCTTAATTCAATAATAGAAAATTGGCGTGTTTTAATACTTGAAGAAGTTTAGAACTGTCCTTGAGGGAATGATATCTCACTTACATTCTATTACTTGTACGATCGTGCGCACTTACGTGGTGAATACGTTTTCGACGTGACAAAGTCGAGGGCGCGAGCGAAAGACGGAGCATCAGCCAGAGAGAAAGTGTGTTGTATTGTATAGGTGATTTATCCATGAAAGCTATACGGAGTCACTACCAACTTTATTTTAAAACATGGTATAAAGTCTGAAAAAACCCGAGAGGGTTCGAGGATTTTTATTTATAAGCCGTACATTTATCACATACGAAAAGATGGTGATGCTCTAAAAATGATTTTCCATTATAGACATTGAACTCGATTCGGGCTTTGAATCCAGACTCATGTCATTGGATTACGAGTGGGTGTTACACAAAAAACGAGCGTTGGACCCGAACTAATGTAAAATGATCACCAATACAAATACAAACAAGTATTGATATCAAAATAGACGGAAAGGGGTGATGACCGTGACCTATGCATGTGTCTCCTCATGGACCAGAAACCCGTCGGGATGGTTCAACATCGAGCGGGTAGCGTCTGTTGAGGCCGCTCTTGTGTTCCTCACACTCCAGAGTCTATCTTTAAGGGAACCTCTCAATGTTGTGTTGTAGTAGATTCTACGGTTGTGTCGAATCTGACAGTTGTGTCGCGATGACGGGCCGTACGCACCTGCAAGCTCAACAGCAAAGCAAGGTAAATGTCTCAAAACTGGATAATGCAAGATAAATATGTCAAACAATGTGTAAATGGGCTTGAAAAATTTCTAAAATTTAGGGAGGTATCTAACCCATCAAAGATGTAATGGGAGATCCCAAAATACCAAGAAATTCAACAAATTTAGGTGAGACCCAAAACACAATTTGATTGTAGAGTGTACTCAAAGAAAAATCATAATTAGTGATTCACAAGCCCAGATAGGGCAAAACCAAAGCCAAAAGATTCCAAACTCAAATAAAATTTCATGACATATAATGTCACATAAATGAAATGGCATCATTTACCAAAACAAGAGTACTGAACGAAACTAGTATGCATGTCAGATTGGTTTTATACATTTCTCAGCCAAGAAAGGTTGACTTGGGTGAAATAAAATTTCATGGTGTTTTCAAATTTTGGAAATATTTTCGACGTGTAAAATTTAAACCAAAATTTTAAGTGAAACATGGTTCTGATTACAGGGCTGAGAAATCAATTGGTGATGCTAATATGGTGATAATGGCCATTGTCACGCTTACCGATTATCAAAGTATCGAAATAACGAGAAGGTTGTTATGCTTATTACTAAATTTATCCACGAGATGAAATAGAGCCCATGTAAATAAAAATGATTTCACAAAAATTCTCATGGAGTCATGAGGTTTTCATTTAATATTTTTACTAAAGCACTTGGAAATGATTTTTTAAGTATATAAAATTCAAGATGGACCTGTAATATTTACAAGCACTAACTTGAGGATGGAATGAGAGAAATTAAGAATAATAAATAAGAATAATTTATAATATTGAATGATTGACTGATTACGGAATATATGAAATTGATTGGACATGTAATTATAGAAAATATGTGTTGATATTTTCGTAATAGGAATGATCATAGCATTATCTTAATTTAGAGTTAGCTTCTGTATATATATTAGTTCTCCTCAAAATGTTAAATGACACAAGGAAAAGGTTTCTATCATTTCCAATTTCTCATTCCAGAAAGGTCGAAATTGGGTGAAATTGGGGAACAACATATCAAAAGTTGGGAATTTTTGGAGAAACTTAAAACAAAATTTTAAGTGAAACATGGTTCTCAAAATAGGAATGAACTTTGAAAAATCATAACGAGATGTAATTTGTACTAATTCCTGTCTGGAAAATGTCAAATGTAATTTCACGAGCTTTGTTACTTCAAACTGAACTATATGATGATAAAAGGTCAATTTATTATTGTCACACCTCCGAATTTCGTGAAGAGATAATTATATATGTTTTTTTCACAGCATCGATACAACAAGAAGGTCGGTATGCTGATTACTAAAGAACCCATGTTGCAAATAAAATGCTTTCACAAAAATTTCTTATATAATCAAGAACGAGGTTTTCATTTGATTCGTCCGAGATCATGAGTCGGTAGTCCCAACCGGCTGGCCAGTGGTATCTCAGGTCGAGTAAAATTATATATCCGTAATACGGTCCCATTCATTTAGTTCTGTCCCCTTGCCCTCTTCCCATGATGCACCCGCACGCTCCGAGCTTGTTCCAGAAGCACCCTCACGACTCTCCCACTACGCTTTCTCGACATGTCCTCACGTACATTCAATTGGTTTCAGCTCATTCGAGCACTGTTTACTCACTTGCTCATTGTCATTCTACATGAAAATGTGACACCATTGAACGTTGAAAGCAACGTTACGTCACTCCTCGAAGCATTTAAGAGCACTTCCATTGCAACTGATCTTTTTTGTTGGATGGCGTTAATGTTTTTTTTTTTAAATAAAAAATGTATTTTTTTCTTAAATTATAAAGAAAGAATTACCAACATAATATTGTTTTTTGTTAACTTTTAAAAGTTACATCGTATTAAAAAAGAACACAGAGGAACGATTACATCATTTCCATAACTACAAAACCTAACTAAAATTAAAGATATTATTTTGATTTTAATTTTCATTACTGTTCTTCCACATTACCTCGATTCTTTGATTACTTGAATTAGCAAAGAATAACGAGCACAACTTTTAAATATTCCGATACGAAAAGAGCCTAATTATATTATTTTAATACCATAAAAGATCCTTCAGATGTCTTGATCACAGGAAATGCATTCCGTAGCGGATCAAGGGAAAAACAATTTATCCTATGAACTCACAGCGAATCCAAAGTGAAAATGAATTGAGCGAGCTATTCTTCGCAAAAAACACATGGCGAGTTCGGTTGTAGCGTGCTTGCATGATCTGTGGGATGCGTGGGGCATTCGAGGTTTGATGATCCTCAGCCTTACGATGCAACTGCTTCTTGCAATCGTCTCCCCACTCAGGAAGAGGACGTCCAACCATTGGGTCATCCATTTGATATGGTCAGCCTACTTCCTCGCGGACTGGGCTGCCATATTTGCATTCGGGTTGATCTCGAATGTCAGATTCATGACTTACACTTCCCCTACACAAGTCGACCAAGATCTCCTGGCGTTCTGGTCTGCCTTTCTTCAAATACAATTGGGCGGGCCGGATTCCATTACTGCTTATGCACTAGAGGACAATTCGCTGTGGATGCGTCACTATGTCGGCCTTGTAGCCCAGGTACTTGCCTTTCTCAATATCTTTGTTAAGACACTCCCAAGTAACGATCTTCGGGTTCCAACAATCCTGATAGCTATTGCCGGTGCTATCAAATATGGGGAAAGGACTGGAGCGTTGTATCTCGCGAGCGTTGAGAAGCTTAAGGAGTCAACTGTTAAATCACGTGGTTTCGGCCTGGACAGAAATACTACGAGGACAGAGGGGGTGGCACCCCAGTCCAATACTGGCGGCAGCAATAGTGATGAGGAAACCCACAAAATGAGAATCAATACAGCCTTCTGCTACTTCCAAATATTCAAGGGTTTGGTCGTAGATATGATGCCGGATCATTCCCAATGTGACGACCCAAAAAATTAGTTCGAATATAAAATATGTACGGGTATGGATAATAGTAACTAAATACTGATCAAACGATTGATTTGGTCAAAATCCGACATGGCACGAGAGTTCAAAATTCCCGTAGTTGACTGACGTTACTAGCGAATGTTATCGAGACGACGAATTCGATTTCGTGTAATTACGTCACGTGGTAAAAGAGACGCCTAGACTTAAATGGAATCGAATTCGAGTAGCGATAAGTTTCGTTTAATGTCGTGAGTTTTTACCGAAAAAATTATAATTAGTGTTTAACTTTTCATGAGCAAAACTACAAGTCAAAAATGTATCTCGGACAAAAGGATTAACGGTTATGTCCACGGCCGTGTTATCCGACTATAGGATAAAATTACGGATAGGGAATCGGGGAACTCCCCCTACCATACGCTTCTTAACGTTAAAGTATTATAAAAAAATAAAAGAAAGAAAAGACGAAAAGGAGACAAATCAGGAGAGGAAAGAAAAAGAAATCGGGAGGGGGAAAAAGAAAAAGGAAGAACAGAGGGACGAAGGAAACACGCGGAGGAGGAAATCGGAGGACGTTCGCCCAGCTTCGATTCCTTGCCCTCGCTTGCGCCGAGCTGAGAAACCTTGGACACGGGCGTGCCACCGTCGAGCCAAGCTGCCGCGGAGGAAAGGAGACGGAGTGTGGATGGCCGCTGGGTAACCCGGCTCCCCTTCCCTCTCCGGCACTGGAATAGTGCCTCGTGTGGACTGCCTATTAGTGTGTGCACTTATGTGCCAAGACACTTTATTGTATTTGTGGATAAATAATTAATAAAGGCGAGTATTTGTCATTGATTATTTTACTTTTCTGCACGTAAAATTATTAATGATAAAGTCCCACAGATTATTGAGTATATTAATCTGATATAGTCCGTGATCGGATAGATGTTTAGAGGGGACATGGACATCTAGATCATCGCTAAGTATAGCTGAGGTCAAGATATACCAAGTGATAGTATATCTAAGTTATACTTAGGGGTACCCTAAGATTAGGGATACTGGACACGACCCGTTTAAGAGGATACCACATATAGAACATCATTGGTCAATCCTCTTTATGGACGAGTGTAACTGATCTTTTGACTTGAGACCTTCGTTTATTCTATGCGTGGAGTTGGCGCACTTTGACTCGTTAAAAGCAGTCTTTAACCGGATTGTGAGTAATACGATTGTTGGGTGTGTGACAAAGCGTAGAGAGAATAGTGTTGAGTCAATATAGGATTCATCGCTCTCTTGGATTAGAGAGTTGACATCTAGGCCACTTGATAGAGATATTAGTGACTCTAAAATCCATGGCCATGGGAGGAATGTTTTACATTCAAGTGAGTCTATTATATCTTGGTAATCAAGTAAAACAATTAATTCGGTGATGATGTATTTTGCGCCGAATTAATTGGGATGTCAGTTAGATGAAGAGATTGAATTACACAGTAATCGGTTCATAGTGGTTTATGATTTATAATCATTATCCTAACACGTTGGGTGACTAAAAACTGTTGCTAGACGGTTACCTTAGTTTGAGTATGGATATACACTGCCTTCGTGTATAGGACCTAGAGGGTCGCACGCATAGCACGTCGACACGAACATTGTATTTTGATTATTTAGTGGATACTAAATTAATCATTTTATTATTTCAGAATTAGAATTAATTGGATTATTAATTTATTCTGAAATATCGGAAGTAAATAAATTGGCCAATATTGAATATGGATTTATTCAGGTCAATTTCATTTGTAAGTATAGATTTATTTACATTAAATCTTTAAACATAAAATCCATTTGCATAGTATTTTATTAAAAGCGTTGATAATATTATTTTAAAAGTTAAAAGTGATTAATTTTTAAATATTTTATTATAATATGTAACGTACCCTTTTTCAATCAAAGATTTTTTCTACGTTACAAGATTTGATTGGATTTGTTTTTATTAATGGCAATACGGTGCCAAACAAAGAGATCTCCATCTGAGGAAATCAGTGGGGGAGAAAAAAAATACGAGAGCTTAGGATTTTGAGGGACTTCCGATTGAGAGACTAGACGGATCCAAGAGGCTAGCACCTGCCGGATCGTCGAGTGTTCGTGATCGCGTGCGCGTGGATACCGCTAGAGGAGTCACACGTGGGGCTCTTACTTATTCGCGACTCTGTTCTAATTTACCGGAAATTTCGAGGTACGATTTCCGGGTAAGTTTTTTCTTGTTGTTGTATCTCAAATATATTATACGTACCATGATGATCTTGTGATTTGGGGCTGAAAAATCTAATTTTACCACTTCCGCTGCGCCTGAATTCCTTCAATTGGCATCAGAGCCTGTTCTTGGTTGAAACGTATATTTTTGATAATAATCTGGACGATATTGTTTTTAATCAAAAATAAATTTTATATATCAAAATAATCTTATTTGGTTGATATATTATTATCGTCCTGCTAAATCTCAAAGAGGAGATTTTATGAAATTTTCAAAGCTGTGAATTAAATATATTTAATAATTATTTGTTGTGAACCATACGATACTTGTTCAAGAAAAACATATAATTATATAATAGACAACCATAAATTCTTGTTGTACGAGAATCAGAATCTCAAAGTTGAGATTTGGTAAGATATTTGAAACAAATTATGGTTTAAAATTCCCTCTGTCTTAATGATATTACGAGAATTAATATTTTAGACAACAAATCACAAAGTTGTGATTGTTTTAACAATTCGCAAATTGTGATATAAATATTTGGAATTTTAATATTAATAATATTATAATAAGGATTATTATGATATTAAAATTATTCACTTATAAATTATGAGTTCGGCAAGTCTGTGGAATTAGAATCCATTAATTATTATATATAATTATTAAACTTATATTCCACAGAAAACCAATTATTATTTTGACCAATTTCCATAATATGTCTAAACGGGCGGTGATCTAGAGGGATCGCTATATTTAGTCCGGTGATTAATTCCATTGATTTTAATGTAATAAATCAAGTGAAATAAAATAACGGAAATTGTGTTAAAACAAAATATCCTCAGATGTATGGATGATCAGATAGATTAAATAAAAGTTTTACCCAAGTTCTTAAATTACTAAATTTAAGATTATCAATTCTGAGTCTAGAATTCCAAAATTATAATGGGTAAACTTAACAATTGTGGGTCCAAGCATTCAACCGTGGTTTGGGCAAATCCAAGAGAATTAATTACAAGATAATTAATTTCGATCAAGTAATGTAGAGGCCGACCAATAATTAATTATAAGATAAATAATTAATTTAAAAGTCTGAAAATAAAATTATAATAATAATTTTATTATTATAATGGTCGGTTGAAATGGACAAATATGTCCTACGAAGTATTTTAATGGTGAGACAACAACAAATAAAATCCCCTAAATATTAAGTCAATTATTTTATATAGGCCCTCCATTAATATTTATTATAATAGTCAAATTTTTCCCATGAGTCGGTACAGCTTAGCTGTGGGCTTCTGGTAGAACATTTGTAATTTATTTTAAATGATTAATGGGTCGACTTAACTCAATTTAGTTGACTTGTTTAGCTCAGCTAAGGTCAGCTTTTTGAGGGGCAAGTGTTGAGTTTAAGAGTTATTAGACTTAACGTGAAAATACCGAAAGTCACACAGATAATTGTGATTGGCGAGTTAAGGCCTACTTGTTTCGTGTGGTGTGTAGGTACAGCTCAGCTGTGTGCATACTTCATGTTTCGAGATTTCGGTCCCACTAGGAATTATTAACCAACAAATTCCTGATTTCAACAGAAGGGGCTGTTGTTTTCGAATAAAATAGTGGGAGCTATATTAAAGTCCTTTATTAATTAATATTCCACAAATACTAAAACTCTACTTTAAATTATTTTGTAGATGGCAAACACAAACACCCTTTCGCTGCGAAGCATTCTCGAGAAAGAGAATATCCTCATCGGTTCCAACTACCTGGATTGGTATAGAAAACTGAAAATTGTCCTTAGGCACGAGAGAAAGATTTATGTGCTGGAGGATGAACCACTTAAAGAACCTGCACCTGATGCTTCTGAGGATGATCAGTCTTACTACAGTCAATACTTGGAGGATGCGCTGGATGTTCAGTGCATCATGTTGTCTTCTATGTCTCCCGAGTTACAGAGGCAGCATGAGAACATGAGTGCAAGGGAGATTGATCAGCACTTACGTGAGCTCTTCCAAGAGAGTGCCAGAGTTGAGAGGTATGAGACCTCTCGGGCACTGTTTCGAACAATGCTGGTGGAGGGTAACCCAATTGGGCCACATGTACTCAAGATGATAGGGTACATTGAGAGGCTCGAGAGCTTGGGTTCCAAGCTGGACCAGGACTTAGCAGTTGACCTGGTTTTGTCCTCACTCCCACCATCATTTTCTCAATTTGTGTTGAACTTCAACATGAACAGTATGGAGAAGAGTTTGACTGATCTGATGGCAATGCTGAAGACTGCTGAGAAGGACATGAAGGTGAATCCTTCACCACGAGCAATGATGGTCAGAAAGACCTACAAGCGTCCTGGCACCGGGAAATTCAATCCCAAGGCTAAAGCAGTTAAGAGCACTGGACCTCCAGCTCAAAAAAAGCTTAAGAAAGGGCAACAGGTGCCCCAGTCTGATGAGAAGGAAGCTATATGCTTTCATTGTGGCAAGAAAGGCCATTGGAAGAAGAATTGCTTCCAACTCATGAAGAAGAATGCCAGTGGAGCGGATGCTTCAGGTATCTTTGTGATTGAATGCAATCTTTCTGTTTCTTCATCATGGGTCATAGACTCCGGAAGTAGTCCTCACATATGTGCGAACTTGCAGGGTCTAAGTGACTGCAGACGGCTGTCCAAGGGCGAGATGGACCTACGAGTGGCGAATTGAGCTAGAGTTGCTGCATTAGCTGTAGGGACGTATGTAATAAAGTTGCCCAGTGGATTTGATCTAAATTTGGAGAACTGTTATTTTGTTCCTAGTTTTTCGAAGAACATCATTTCGGTGTCGTGTTTAGACGCCAAGGGATTTGAATTTAAATTCAAGGACAAGTTGTGTTCCTTTTATTTGGATGGGATGTTCTATGGAAATGGTTCATTGAACAATGGTTTGTACGTTCTGAATTTGGATGAGCCGATTTATTATGTTGAAGGGAAGAAACAGAAAACGCGTGACTCAAACTTAACATATCTCTGGCATTGTAGACTTGGTCATGTAAATGAGAAACGCATCGCAAGGTTACTGAGTAACGGGTATTTGGACTCTTTTGAGTTAGAGCCCATAGATACATGTGAAGCGTGTTTACAAGGAAAAATGACCAAGAAGCCTTTTACCAAGACAGGTGAAAGGGCCAAGGAACTACTAGAACTCATACATAGTGATGTGTGTGGACCATTACCGGTTCAGGCCAGAGGAGCGTATTCATACTTCGTGACTTTCACCGACGATTTAAGTAGATATGGATATGTCTACTTAATGAGGCACAAGTCTGAAACTCTGGAAAAGTTTAAAGAATTTAAGAACGAGGTAGAGAATCAACGAGGCCAGAAGATAAAGGCCCTTCGGAGTGATCGAGGCGGCGAGTATCTTAGCCAAGAGTTCATTGATTACCTTAAAGAGTGTGGGATCGTTTCACAACTCACACCTCCTAGAACACCAGAGTGGAATGGTGTTTCAGAAAGGAGGAACCGCACACTCATGGACATGGTTAGATCAATGATGAGTCATGCAAGTCTTCCGTTGTCATTTTGGGGTTATGCCTTAGAAACAACAGCATACATGCTTAACCGAGTTCCAACCAAGTCAGTGGATAAGACACCTTATGAATTATGGTTTGGGAAGAAACCGAACTTGTCTTATCTTAAGATATGGGGCTGCGATGCTTATGTGAAGAATGAAAATTCTGATAAGCTTGCGGTAAGATCCACTAAGTGTGTGTTTGTAGGTTATCCCAAGGAAACAAAGGGATACTACTTTTATCTCCCAAGCGAGCACAAAGATATCGTTGCTCGATATGCTACTTTCTTGGAAAGAGAATTCATTGCTAAAGAGAGTAGCGGGAGTAAAGTAAGTCTAGAAGAAATTTCAGACTCTACAAACAGGTTGGAAACTGAACCTTTAGATAGGGAATCGGTACCACTAGTACAAGCGATTCCAACTTCTGAAAATGTTCAAGGAACGCAAGATCAACGTAAGTCGACAAGAGTACACCGAGAGCCTGACAGATACCCAACATGGGGAAGTACTGCTCGTCGAGGATGATGAACCGTCAACTTACGAGGAAGCAATCGCTTCAAATGATTCCGAGAAATGGCTAGAAGCCATGAAATCAGAGATGGACTCCATGTATACCAACCAAGTTTGGGAGTTGGTTGATGCGCCAGTTGGGGTAAAACCCATAGGGTGCAAGTGGATCTTCAAGAAGAAGATTGACATGGAAGGGAATATAAGTACCTATAAAGCAAGACTTGTGGCCAAGGGTTTCACTCAACGTCAAGGAATTGACTATGATGAAACATTTTCACCGGTTGCAATGCTCAAGTCCATTAGAATTCTGCTTGCGATAGCAGCTTACAAGGATTATGAGATCTGGCAGATGGATGTAAAAACCGCTTTCCTGAATGGAAAGTTACAGGAGGAAGTGTTTATGGTACAACCTCCCGGTTTCATTGCATCCAAGAATGCAGATAAAGTATGTAAGCTCAAGAGGTCCATTTATGGGCTAAAGCAAGCATCTCGGAGTTGGAATCTGCGATTTGACGAAGCAGTCAAAGAATTTGGCTATGTCAAGAATCCAGAGGAACCTTGCGTTTACAAGAAGGTTAGTGGGAGCAAGATTTCATTCCTAGTGCTGTATGTTGATGATATACTTCTGATAGGCAATGATATACCTAGCCTAGAGTCTACCAAGACTTGGCTGGGTGAGTGTTTCTCTATGAAAGATCTTGGGGAAGCGACTTATGTCTTAGGTATTAGATTATACCGAGATAGACAAAATAGGTTGCTGGGTTTGAGTCAAAGTATGTATATTGACAAGGTGCTGAATAGATTCAGCATGCAAGATTCCAAGAGAGGATTCTTGCCAATGTCACATGGTGTACATCTTTCCAAGTCCATGTGTCCAAAGACACATGAGGAGAGAGGAAGGATGGACAAGATACCTTATGCATCAGCTATAGGGTCCATTATGTATGCCATGATTTGCACTCGACCCGATGTCTCGTATGCTTTGAGCATGACAAGTAGATATCAGTCAGATCCTGGAGAGGGTCATTGGACTGCAGTAAAGACTATCCTTAAGTATCTTAGAAGAACAAAGGACATGTTCTTAATTTATGGAGGAGATGAGGAGTTAGTTGTCAGAGGATATACTGACGCTAGTTTTCAGACAGATCGGGATGATCTGAAATCGCAGCAGGGTTATGTGTTTTGCTTGAATGGTGCAGCTGTATGTTGGAGGAGTTCCAAGCAGGAGACAGTTGCAGATTCTACAGCTGAGTCCGAGTACATTGCAGCTTCCGAAGCGGCAAAGGAAGCTGTGTGGATCAAGAACTTCATAGCGGAGCTTGAAGTGGTTCCGAGCATTATTGACCCAGTGACATTATACTGTGACAACAATGCGGCCATAGCGCAGGCCAAGGAGCCGAGGTCTCACCAACGATCCAAGCACGTACTATGGAAATATCACATCCTCCGAGAGATTGTTCAGAGGGGTGACGCGTTGGTTAGCAGAGTTGATACGAGCGAGAATATCGCGGACCCACTCACAAAGGCCTTACCTCTGCAGAAACATGAGACCCATGTGAGGAGCCTAGGACTTCGAGTCCGTAGTGCTTGGCAATAGTGCAAGTGGGAGATTATTAGTGTGTGCACTTATGTGCCAAGACACTTTATTGTATTTGTGGATAAATAATTAATAAAGGCGAGTATTTGTCATTGATTATTTTACTTTTCTGCACGTAAAATTATTAATGATAAAGTCCCACAGATTATTGAGTATATTAATCTGATATAGTCCGTGATCGGATAGATGTTTAGAGGGGACATGGACATCTAGATCATCGCTAAGTATAGCTGAGGTCAAGATATACCAAGTGATAGTATATCTAAGTTATACTTAGGGGTACCCTAAGATTAGGGATACTGGACACGACCCGTTTAAGAGGATACCACATATAGAACATCATTGGTCAATCCTCTTTATGGACGAGTGTAACTGATCTTTTGACTTGAGACCTTCATTTATTCTATGCGTGGAGTTGGCGCACTTTGACGTCGTTAAAAGCAATCTTTAACCGGATTGTGAGTAATACGATTGTTGGGTGTGTGACAAAGCGTAGAGAGAATAGTGTTGAGTCAATATAGGATTCATCGCTCTCTTGGATTAGAGAGTTGACATCTAGGCCACTTGATAGAGATATTAGTGACTCTAAAATCCATGGCCATGGGAGGAATGTTTTACATTCAAGTGAGTCTATTATATCTTGGTAATCAAGTAAAATAATTAATTCGGTGATGATGTATTTTGCGCCGAATTAATTGGGATGTCAGTTAGATGAAGAGATTGAATTACACAGTAATCGGTTCATAGTGGTTTATGATTTATAATCATTATCCTAACACGTTGGGTGACTAAAAACTGTTGCTAGACGGTTACCTTAGTTTGTGTATGGATATACACTGCCTTCATGTATAGGACCTAGAGGGTCGCACGCATAGCACGTCGACACGAACATTGTATTTTGATTATTTAGTGGATACTAAATTAATCATTTTATTATTTCAGAATTAGAATTAATTGGATTATTAATTTATTCTGAAATATCGGAAGTAAATAAATTGGCCAATATTGAATATGGATTTATTCAGGTCAATTTCATTTGTAAGTATAGATTTATTTACATTAAATCTTTAAACATAAAATCCATTTGCATAGTATTTTATTAAAAGCGTTGATAATATTATTTTAAAAGTTAAAAGTGATTAATTTTTAAATATTTTATTATAATATGTAACGTACCCTTTTTCAATCAAAGATTTTTTCTACGTTACAAGATTTGATTGGATTTGTTTTCATTAATGGCAATACGGTGCCAAACAAAGAGATCTCCATCTGAGGAAATCAGTGGGGGAGAAAAAAAATACGAGAGCTTAGGATTTTGAGGGACTTCCGATTGAGAGACTAGACGGATCCAAGAGGCTAGCACCTGCCGGATCGTCGAGTGTTCGTGATCGCGTGCGCGTGGATACCGCTAGAGGAGTCACACGTGGGGCTCTTACTTATTCGCGACTCTGTTCTAATTTACCGGAAATTTCGAGGTACGATTTCCAGGTAAGTTTTTTCTTGTTGCTGTATCTCAAATATATTATACGTACCATGATGATCTTGTGATTTGGGGCTGAAAAATCTAATTTTACCACTTCCGCTGCGCCTGAATTCCTTCACTGCCGCGGCCGCGAAGAGCTCGGGTGAGGATATTGGGAAAATGGAAGTTCGGAGTAAGGCCGATCACTGGGAGGAAGACCCACTGTTTAGGAGCCGAGCTAAGTACGTTCCATCCCCTCCCCTTGCTTTCTGTTTCTGCTTCTTCACCTTCTTTGTGCGTGCTGTCGCGAGTGCGTGTCGTCCGGGTAGAGCGTCGAGGAGGTGGGTAGGTCGGTGTCACCCCTGGGTACAAGTCGGTCGCTCGTGGGATGTCTCCCTTGGCTGCGTGGGTCTGGGCAGCTCCGTCCTTGTTGGTCCGAAGTCAGATAAGGTTAGTTTCGCCATTGATGCGTAGCCGCTGTCCGACTTCGCTCCTGTCCCACTCATGGAACTTGTTTGGCGACTGTGGAACCTTGCGGAGCGAATGCTCGCTTCCCCCCCCCCCCCCCACCCCCCTGCTGTCCCTCCTCGTGTTATATTGCGGCGACCTGCAGAATGCTGCAAACTGTGATTCTGTTAGGTGGGGGCACAGGGGAATCTGGTTCCTAGACAGGTCCCGAGGAGTTGAGTTCATCGTCGTCTTGTCGCGAGGGTCTCTGATATTGTAAAAGGGTGAGCTGTTGGGAAACTTGTGAGAACTGTCCCTGGAACTGATCGGGACAGAGCCGAGCACCGCCCCCGGGGGGAGGAAGCCGACGACGGGGGAGCCGATGGCTCTGTTCTGCGCCTCGATCCTGGATAGCACCGTGAGATCTCGGGAGGAGTTGAGCTCTGGGGACTGTGGCAGCGCCATGAAGAGGATGATCGTCCGCCCTTCCCTTTGAGCAAGCAACACCCCAACTCTATCGGCTGCTAATTTCTGAATTCGATTTCTGTCGAGCGCCTGGGGTGGATCTGTGAGGAGAACGATTCCTTAGTTGGTAGGCTGTCCTCTTGGTGTGAAGTAACACTATAATTCTGAATGGAAAGTTGGGAGTCTCGTTGAATACAGTGAGTGAATCGACAAGAGTCAGGTTGTTTAGGACGGCTGAAGTTATGATATTCGTCGTTACCGGTTGGTATACTTCGGTCGTAGTAGAATTCGATTTGATTGAATAAATTATTTTGTATTCGCTGGTGAGGAGTTCAGTCTACTGGCACTGCGGTGCTTGCCCGATTGTGGAGTCGGAGGAGTGCGGGGAGGTAACGCCATTCGCGGCGGTTACCTGCTGCGATTTTTCCCGAGCGCTCCCGGAGGAGTGGGTGGGGACATACTGCTGTGGTCCTGGCACGATACGAAGTGTTGACATACGAGTGGAAATGGAAATGAGGGAGTCGCTTTTGTGAATATCTGTTTTCGGCTGATCTGCTGATTACTCCTATGCATGCTGATCTGGATATGTGATGAAGCATTTGTATTCGTATAGCATCGTGGTTATAAATCGTATGCGTATAAACAGTTTTCAAAGATGTACGATAGGATTTGGTTAGCGTCTCACTGTTTTTCGAGTCTGCATGATGGAGCGTACTCAGCGCTTATCGCTGACCCCAAATGGAGATTATTTTTTTAGTGTTGCATAAACAGGAGTGAAAAGTGACACGTGGCGCAGTAATGTGGAGCTAGACAGAAGCTAACGTCATGGTAGAGGTTCAACGTTTGTCGTTTCTGCTAATTGGATAGTCCAACTTAAGATTAGAATTCTGAGTAATTCCTCATAAAATGTAGGACGTTTCTGGATCGAGAGCCGAAATTATTTCATGCACCTAGATGCTCGGGCGACATTCGATATTTTGAAGATGAAGCTGGAGTTCTTCTATGAGGTGTTCTACACCAAGGTCCTTGCGGCCAACTCCGCTTGGGGAATGCTCATCCGCTATCTGGCCTTTTACAACGTCCTCATCGCCCTGATTATGTTTTGCCTAATTAAGAAAGAGGGGATTCACGGGGTCGATGTTCGAATCACTTACTCGTTGCTAGCTGGAGTGATTGCTTTGGATTCAGCGAGTGAGATACTACTAGTGGGGTCAAATTTGTCCAAGGTCAATACCACTTATGCTGGATGCTAAATGCTCGGGCATGGACTAGTCTTATTTTTCATAGTAGGCATAGCCATGACGTGCATAGTCAGCTGCTTCGCTTTTCTTTGCTGCAAGGCCGTTGTACTCCGGCAATGGTCAGAGAATACAGGGGCGCTGAGCATTTTAGGGTGTGCTTTCGAGGAGTCTCGTCAGAGGAAAGGATCCAAGTTAAGTGATTATTGGCGTAAAATCAACGGTACAATCTTAGCCCCCTTTTAATTTACATTCTCATTTTCCTCTGCCTTAGTCTTCAATTTTATTCCATTTTTCGAATGTTACGATCAGAAAAAGAGAGCAACAAAGGGAAATAATCCAAGACGAAGTCTGCATCCACAAAACGACGAGTATTTGATTTGATCTTCATGTGATTATCATATAAGTTCGTTGAATAATCACATATATTCTTATTAACTATTTAAATGAAAAATAGTTATAGTTATTAGGTAATATTACGACTGAAAGAAATATACAAAAAAAGATTTTTATATTTTTAGTTTGAAATTAAAATGATATCAGAATATTTTTATTTTGGGAAATGTTAGATGAAAAAAAACCGAGCTCACATATATTGATTGTATTATTTAATTTTGGAAATAATAAAGGTAATAAAATAAATCAAATTGAAGTATTTGATCGCAAGAATTTCTTTTAGGATCTTATTGTATTCTCTCTCCATAGCATTTTAGCATGGCGATGAATAGTCGAGAATTACTGTTTCAGTTAAAATCAACGACAAGATGGGGGTTGTCGTACTGACCAGATTGCAATATGAATGGAAGAACAAGCTTGACATGGAACTATGGGACTTCGTGTTTGGTCATTTGCGAGAACAAGCTTTGCCCGCCGATGATGCAGACAAAGTAAGGGCAGTATATGAGGCAAGGGGTGAAGGCCCACTTCGCAACATGAATTTAGCTGAGCTAAGACGTTATGTGGATAATTTGGAGTTTGAGAATAGCATCCTCATCTGGCATTGCACTACAGAGATATGTTATGAGGTTGACAGACACATCGATGGAGATAACAACAAAAGAAGGATGTTCAGCAAGGTCTTATCGGATTACCTGGTCTATCTTCTTATCAGGCAACCAAAGTTAATGTCCCCTGTGGCTGGGATCGAGAAAATAAGGTATCGTGACACTTGTGTCGAGGCGTTGAATATCGGCAAGAGACATCTCGTGGAAACGATGGATCAATTTTGCAAGAATATACTCGATGAGCATATGGGTACCGCCGAATCCGATGACAGAACAGGAAAGGGCAAGTCCGTGTTGTCCGATGCATGCAACGTAGCTAACACGCTAAGGCAAAAAAGTTCGATGAAGTGGGACGCAATTAGCGAGGTGTGGGTCGAGGTGTTGTTATATGCAGCTGGCCATTGTCGAGCTGACTCGCACGTACGCCTTTTGAGCGAGGCCAGGGAGTTGATAACCTTCGTATGGTTGTTGATGGCTCACTTTGGGATAATAGCTCGTTTTCCTAAGGAGTAAGGAGGTGCAGATGAAGTAAGAATTCACAAATCAGTTATTAACTTACTTGAAGAATATTGTACAATATTTCAATGGTAATTTATATTAAATAAAAGTCCTATGAGGGATGGGCGTCCTCAGCCGATGTGTGATCATTTTTTCAATTTTGTGTCTTGAAAAAAAAACACCTTGTTGAAGCTTTCGATTCTATCTGTCTAGGTATAAGGATTTGGGAATTGTTTTTTTTTTTAGATTAGAATCGCTATTGGAACCCACCATTTCCATGTATGGATTGTTTCTTTTGGAATTTATTTTGTTAGTAGTTTTTGTTTTAATCTTGTTATGTTTTTTACAGAAAATAAATAAAGGTAGAGGAAAGATTGATCAATTTTTAAAAAGATCTGTGATGGTGAAGGCTAAACTAATAGAAAAAATATATCCATCTTGGTTAGTACTCGCTTTCTTCCTATTCTTATTTTTGGTTATCTTGTTTTTCTATTTGAGAAACCTCCTTGAAAAATAAACCGTCAAACCTTTGGGACATGAGCTTTTAATGATTCGAACAAGGTAATCAATGATAAATCCCAATATCTATGAATTAATCTGATCACGTTTGTCAAAGGCAACCCCACGGAAAAACAACAAAGATTTTTTTTTCTAATGGTCGCTCGATTACTTAAAACGAGGTTAAGTCAATAAAGATAAACATATAATGAAATCGAAAATGAAATAAACAACTAAAACAATAATTCAATTATTTAAAAAGCCTAGAACTATAAAATTCCCTTCAAGTATATCAACTTGTTCCCTCCATTCTCCGGCTATCAAATTCTTAAGTTTGTTTGTTACCTCTAGTCTACGTGTTACCCCTTTTTTTTTTCAAAAAGCACATGCTCCTTTGCGTGCATCTCACGTTTCCTGTTATAGAGCCAAGCTAATTTATTTATTTATTTTTTATTTTATTAGATTTTGGAGATTTCCCTTATGTTAATTTTTTAAAAACTTTTGGCGATTTTTTCTGATTTTGTGTGATTTTTATGGATTTATAAAAAAATTGCATACCAACAGCTCTACGCTTATCCAATCCACGGCCTAGTTAGGTTTTCAGATCAAATTAATTAATAATCGGACCATTAAAAAAATCTCAAGGTTCCAATCAAGTCTTATAAAATAAAATTAAGTTTATATAAAAAGAACAATCAATTCGAATTCAGGATAATAAGACAACTTCATAGGTAAGAGAGAAAAGAAAAGACAAAAGCTCTTCTGATCGACCTAAACGGGATGTGGTTGTCTGTTGGAAAAGGTTTTGATGATGAGCCAGACCTCTGTGCCACAGAAGGTCGAACATTCTTGGCTTTGATGATGAGCCTGACCCTCTGTACTACAGAAGGACGAACATTCTATTCTACAGAAGCTTCTATTATTAAGGACTTCTTGTAAGAATTATTTTTGTAATTAAATGATTAGTTTTTAATTATTTAATTACGAAATATGCTTAATTTGATTAAGATATTTATCTGATCAAATTACCACGATTTGGTTTCCAAATAATCATATTGGAGATAATAATTCTTGTAAAGGAAATATATCTTCTATATATGGAAAGGTTCTACTAGACGGTCTACAGGCTTCTGTAAGCTTAATTGACCACTATACGACCGTTATTTGCAAACCGATCACTACCACCTGTCTAGATACGTCCTCCTATGTATCTTTAACAGGATGGAACAAATTATTACCCTAATGGAAATAAATCTTCGATTATTTTCATTTGTAGAAGGTTATCGAGCAGAACCTTCTGCGTTACCTTCTGTGCTGCATTATTTAGGGAAACTATCATATTCTTATTTTATTTTGATATGATTATCTTCCTTGCTGAATGTATGCACGTGTATATCATTTTATCTATTTTGTAAACTAACTTTTAATTTCTTGTTTTGCAGATTTCGTTTTTATTGTTTCCCATTTATATTTTCTTCTTAGGCTTTGTGTATAAAAGGCCATGCTCTCTCCCATTAACAACACAACACATACAGATAATTCTTTTCTCCCATCCCATTCTGTCCAGAGAGAGCATGTGCTTGAGCTTGCTTTAGTTCTTTCATTCGTTCGATTAGTCACACGAGGAGCACTACCGGCGGAAGTTGCATCGTTGGTGAAGCCTTTTGGGAAAGTGACTCGGGGGCTCGAGGGACTCGGTTGGAAGCTGCAGGATACGTTGTTGGAAGCGTTGTGTACGTGGGCAACGTGCAGTGGGCCGGAGAGAAGGGCTGAACCTCGGGAGCACAGAAGGTGAGGGACTAACCAGCTTCTGTTGTGTAGAGCTCTGTGTGCAGGTACCTCAGGACAAGGGGAACGTTGTCACCTCAGGACAAGGGGAACGTTGTCACCTCAGGACAAGAGGAAGGTTGTCACCTCAGGACAGGAGGAAGGCTGTCACCCCAGAACAGAGGGAACGCTGTTCAACCTCAGGACAGGAGGAAGGCTGTCACCCCAGAACAGAGGGAACGCTGTTCAACCTCATGACAGGATGAAGGCTGTCACCCCAGAACAGAGGGCACGCTGTTCATCCTAGGACAAAGGATACGTTGTCCACCCTAAGACAAAGGGAACGTTGTCTACTTGCGTAGGGTTCGCTACGTACTCGCGTGGGGTACGCCACGAAGTCGTTATCCTTGAGGGATTACGCATTTGCTACCTTGTTAGTCACGTTAACGCGTGCAACCTCCTGTAGTGCAGAATCTTCAGATCTGTACAACCCTCTGTAGAGCAGAACCTTCAGGTCTGAATCTACTTTAGTGCAGAACCTTACGGTCTGTACAACTCTCTGTAGTACAGAACCCTACGGGTCTGTGCATACATATTACTTGTCACTTTTACTACAGAACCTCACGGTCTGTTCAGTAGAAGGTCGACTACCCTTGGTACAGAATCTTTTAGATCTGTGCTTCTCAACTAAGTCATTTTCCTATACAGAACCTTCTGTTGTGGATTGACATACTCGGTACAGAACCTTACGGTCTGTGCTATACCTTCTGTGATACAGAATCCTAGGATCTGTTCTATAGAAGGTTGACGTCTCTAGTACAGAATCACTTGATCTGTGCTATAGAAGGTTAACATATTCGACACAGAACCCTCTGTGTTGTGCCTACCCTCTTCGACACAGAACCCTCTGGTCTGTGTTGTGCCTAAGCTTCTTCGACACAGAACCCTCTGGTCTGTGTTGTGCCTAAGCTTCTTCGACACAGAACCTTCTGGTCTGTGTTGTGCCTTACCCTCTACGATACAGAACCTTCTCGTCTGTATTGAGCCTAAGTTACTATAGTACAGAACCTTCGGGTTTGTGCTACATAACGAGCCTCTACGGCACAGAACCTTCTGGTCTGTGTTCTGCCACTCAAGCCTCTATTGTACAGAACCCTACGGGTTTGCTTTTAGTTGCTATCACTTGTGTAACTTGTACTGAGATACATTTGAGTGGAAACCATCCAAATATCTGGGTGAAGAGTGGACGTAAGCAATTTGCTGAACCACTATAAAAATCCTTGTGTCCATCAAACAAATTTGCATACACAATCAAACGTTCTGTCTTACAGAAACTTACAGGCTCTGTTTAACAGAAGCTTTTCATTTCGCTGCGGGGTAAAACGAAAAAGGGTTAAAATCAAATTTTCGAGATTAACACTAATTCACCCCCCCCTCTTAGTGTAACAATTGGTATCAGAGCGGGTTCAACAGAGGCTTAACAGCTTGTTGTAAGATCCTTGAAAAGCTCTTACCAGCTATACACTTTTCTCTACAGAAGCTTTAAGCTCTGTGAAAATTAACTTGGTTCTATTCTGTAGAAGCCTACGCTCTATCAGAATCAACCCGCTACTGCACAGAAGCTTTAAGCTCTGTGAAAATTAACTTGGTTCTATTCTGTAGAAGCCTACGCTCTATCAGAATCAACCCGCTACTGCACAGCAGCTTTAAGCTCTGTGAAAATCTACTTGGTTCTATTCTGTAGAAGCCTACGCTCTATCAGAATCAACCCGCTACTGCACAGAAGCTTTAAGCTCTGTGAAAATCAACTTGGTTCTATTCTGTAGAAGCTTACGCTCTATCAGAATTTAACCTCTGTTCCACAGAAGCATCTTGTTCTGTGAGAAACGATTTGTTGCTCTACTTTGTAGGAGCATACGGTACATTCTAGAGAAGCATATGATCTGTTGGCATTTTCTGCAGAAGCCTATCGCTCTGCGAATCCAACAAGTACAGCTTGACAGCTAATTTCTACCCAACAGAAGCTTGCTTCTTTGTTGAGGTTCTATTCGTCAACGTTCTGTTCTATAGAAGCGTAATACTCTATACGAATCGAACATATGGCTGAAAACTATAATGTGCCTAAACCACATGTTGGGAATCCTCCCATTTTTGATGGTAAGAATTTTGCCTATTGGAAAATTCGAATGAGCGCATTTGTTGATGCTATCGACGAAGACTTATGGTCTTATATAGAAGATGGTCCACCTTCTATACCTGAGAACCAACGATTTGATCGAGAAGGTCATCCTACAAGGGAATACCTTAAGATCAGACGACTCACTAAAACGGCAAAGTATTTGATGTTCAATGCTATGTCAGAAGGTGAATTCGTCAAAGTTTCAACTTGCACTTCTGGCAAGGAAATCTGGGACAAACTTGTCACCATGTATATTGGGACAGACCAGATAAGAGAAACTAAGGTGAATTTCTTAATTCACCAATATGAAAATTTTACTATGAAGGCTGATGAATCTGTAGAACAAATGTTCCAGAGACTCAACCTCCTAGTCGATGCCCTAACTCATTTGGGCAAAACCTATCAAAACTCTGAGCTAGTTCGAAAGGTTCTGCGTACTCTACCCAAATCTTGGGAAGCCAAGAAAACGGCTATAGAGGAAGCTAAAGACCTCTCTATTCTTCGACTAGATCAGTTGATGAGCTCCTTAATCTCGTATGAGATGGAAAGATCCTCTCAACCAGATATAAAGAGAGCACCTGTTGCTTTCAGAGCATCAGAAGAACCTACAGAAGGTTCGGATGATGAAGCAGAAGCTGATTCGAATGATGAACTCGCAATGATAGCCAAACGACTTTTGCGGTTCGCCTCCAAAAAGCGCTTCAATAAGAGAAGCCAAAAACACATGGATCCAAAGTTGGTCACATGCTTTGAATGCAAAAAGAAAGGACACTACAAAACAGAATGTCCTTTACTTAAAGAAAAGGAGAAACCTTCTCCTAAATACAAGTTCAAGAAAGCAATAGCTTCTTGGGCAGAACTTGATGATTCTGATGATGAGGAAGCACAAGTGTGCCTCACAACTCACACAGAAACTCAAAATGAACTTCATACCTGCTTTCAAATAGAAACTATTGAAAGCGAATGGTATCTGGATAGTGGATGCTCCAGGCACATGACCGGAGACCCATCCAAATTTTCCCAACTGACTCTACAATGTGGAGGGTAGGTTAAATTCGGTGACAATAGCAAAGGCTCTGTCATCGGCAAAGGTACCATTGGAAGTTCTGACTCCATGGTCATCGATGAGGTTCTGTTGGTTACAGAACTCAAACATAATTTGCTGAGCATTAGCCAGCTTTGTGACAAAGGTTATAAAATAACTTTTGATCAAGACAAGTGTTCCGGAATCCTGAACAATGAAGTTCGCTTCATTGGGACCCGTAAGAGGAACATCTACACCTTGACTCAGAATAGCTTCTGTACTACAGAAAGTTGCCTTCTGTCAGTCAAAGATGAAAGCCTACTATGGCATAGAAGGTTGGGACACTCCAACTTCAAATTGTTATCCAAGCTTGTGAAAAAGGATTTGGTTAAGGGATTACCCAATATCCGTTTTGAGCATGACAGCTTCTGTGAAGCATGTTCTCTTGGAAAACAAACTAAGTCTTCATTCAAATCTAAGAATGAAGTCTCTACTTCACAACCTCTTGAACTTCTACATATGGATCTATTCGGACCTACTAGAGTTCAGAGTGTCGGCGGTAGAAGGTACTGTCTAGTTGTGGTCGATGACTACTCTAGATACACGTGGGTTAAATTTCTAACTCACAAAAGCGATGCTTTTGAAACTTTCATTAAGCTAGCTAAGAAATTACAGAATGAAACTGGATCTTCTGTAAAGGCTATAAGAACGGATCATGGTACTGAGTTTGAAAACCATGACTTCGCTACTTTCTGTGACGAACAAGGTATCGATCACAATTTTTCTGCTCCTTATACTCCTCAACAGAATGGAGTAGCAGAACGGAAAAATAGAACTCTAATAGACATGGCTAGAACCATGATATGTGAGAGCTCTGCTCCACAGAACCTATGGGCAGAAGCTGTTAATACAGCCTGCTACATATCAAACAGGGTTCTACTTAGACCCATACTTGAGAAAACACCCTATCAACTATATAGGGGGAGAAAACCGAACATCTCTTATTTCTACTCCTTTGGAAGTCCTTGTTTTATCTTGAGACCTTCTAAGGACAATTTAGGAAAGTTCGAAGCTAAGACAGATGAGGGCATCTTTCTCGGATACTCTTTGTCTAGCAAAGCTTATAGAGTTCTAAACAAAAGAACTTCTACTATAGAGGAGTCTATTAATGTAAAAATTAATGACCTTCCTACTATTATTACAAGAGATGTTATATCTCAAGAACCTACAGAAGATGCTGTAGAACCTCTACCCTCTACGAAAGAGAAGGGTGAACCCTCTGTTCATGAATCTAAAAATGATCTTGAACAAACAAATGATGATTCTGAAGAACATTCTCAGAATAATCAACAAAGCGATATTAGAGCACCTGCTCTTTATCGAAAACGACATCCTATTGATCAAGTCATTGGTGACATCAATAGTGGTGTACAAACAAGACGTTCGGTTATTAATAGTGATGTACAGACAAGACATCCTATTAACCAAGTCATAGAAGACGTCAATAGATGTTTTCTTCAATACGGTTCTCCTGATTAGAATCCGTCAGTACAGAAATTAACTACAGAAGGTACATTCGTGTACACTTCATTACAGGAGGTATAATCCTCTGCTTCTATACAACAGAAGGTACATGTTTGTACACTTCACTATGGAAGGTAGAATTACTAGCTTTCTACACAATAGAAGGTTAAATTCCACCATCTATCATATAGAAGGTACATTTATTTGTGCACTTCATTACAGGAGGTATAATCCTCTGCTTCTATACAACAGAAGGTACATGCTTGTACACTTCACTACAGAAGGTAGAAATATTAGCTTTCTATACAATAGAAGGTTAAATTTCACCCTCTATCCTATAGAAGGTACATCTTTGTACACTTCAAACAACCGAAGGTATAATCCTTCATTCTATCCTTATAGAAGGTAGAATTATCCACCATCTATTAAACAGAAGGTACAGTTGCTTGTATACTTCAGAGAGTTGAATTAAACTCTCCGCCTTACAGAAGGTCTTACGAAATGTTTACCTAAACTAGGTAACTTTCAATCTAAATCTGGAGATATAATATATCATCCAATAAAAGATTTTGATGAATAAAATATTTATTATGATCGAAATCATCCTTATTAGGAATATTAAAATCCTAATAAATTATACTTGGATACAAATATCCATTATATTAGCTCTTCGGTGTGGAAGAAGCTTCAACAGAAGGTGACGACTGTCTTTCTTGTCTTGAAAAGCCAACCGCCTCACACAAATCGAACCAAGGAAATAAAATTTCCTTCCCTCGTGTCTCTGATGCATGTCAGTTTGATATGACATCTCAAATGAGATCATTTGAGCGGGAAAATATTTTATTCCCATAAACAGCCTTTGTGAGCCAACTTAAAAACCCAAAACCGTCACTTCTTTCTTTACACCACCTTCAGATCATCGCATCCCCTTTCTTTTTGCCCTAAAACTACCAGACCTTTGTTCTTCATCATCCATGGCACCCAAGGCAAAATCCTTGAGGAAAAAGGCTAAGGCTGGAAGAAAGAAGGCTCGCGCCTGTGGATCGGAGAAGCCTGCATCATCTGCGAGCAGGACTCCATCCCCTTCCTCGCCGGAGAAACCCATCTCTCCTGCGAAGGAACAGACCATTCCTGCTGTTGTCGAAACCCACGATGACATGCAACCACTCTCCAAGGACAAGGGACTTGAAAAAGCCCAAATCCAAGTGGAAGAGAAAGCACATGAGGGATCCCTGGTCGCTACGACAAAGGAACTCCCTGACCCTGAACCCTCTGCCAAGGGTTCTACTGCGGCTGATGACATTGATGCATCAAAGGTCGCCACTCCTGAGGAGAATGCTGAGTCTGATAAGGAGGTGGAAGTGCCCCTTGTCGATGACGCACCAGAGGAACCAGATGAGGAAGCTCATGCTCCTGTCATCTCTGTCTCCCCTGACCTCAAGCAGAAAGGCGTTGCCTCTGCTGCACAGAAGGCTACCCAGAAGCCTGCAGCACCCTCTGGAACAAAGCTTCTCCATGAAGCCATCAAGTCAGGAGGTGTATCCTCACGGACTAGGCTGAAACGGAAAGAGCCCGAGACTGTCAGCACCTCTCTTGTCAAAGCGGCTGCAAAGAAAACCAAGTCCCCGGAGAAATCTGTGGACACCTTCACTGAGGGGCTGGATACCTTCATAGTTCCGGTAAACCCTCTAGTCTCTAGAAAGGAGATAGAAACTGTGCTTGCCGATACCAAATTGCCCAAATGTGATGCTGCTGGTCGACAGTTCGCTGCCTTCAAGCGCATTGATTTTAATTGGTTTAAGGCAAATGATCTTGACATTGCTCCATTGCTTGAGAAAGTTGGTCTGAAAAGCTTCTGTGAGACATATGCAGAGGTGGCCGTTTCTCGCCTGAGAGAGTTCTATGGTAACATTACGTTCCATGAACAAGGACCTCATGTCAAGTTCATCAAAACAGTGATTGAAGGGGTTCCACTTGTCTTCTCTGCACATGATGTTAACCAATTGTTTGGCTGTGAGGAATATGACCCACTGTCAGATCTTGGAAAGGAGGAATCCTATAGCATCATCATGGGGGAAAGAGTCCAGTCGGACAAATACCTGGAGTCCACAAAGCTGGAACTCAAGACTCGTGTATTGCATCGAGTTGTGCTATTCTGCCTCTTACCAAGGACCGGGAGCATCGACACCATCACCTCAATTGATGCGTCACTGATGGCTCACATCATGAAGGGAATCCCTTTCAACCTTGGTTTGCTGGTGTTCTCGCACATGAAACGTTGCTGCAATACAACAGGAAAGGCTCTGCCTTATGGCCAGGTAATTGCCGGCCTTCTTAAGCTTGCCCGTGTTTCTACTAATGCATCTACTTTCCAAGAGAAATGGAAGGTTGGTACCTTTGGGCACCAGATCATAGCTAGCATGCATTATGTAAGGAAGGGCTCCTCCTGGACTCTCAAATTGAAGTCACAGGACACCACTGAGGATGATGAGGATAAGCCCCTGTCTGCCAGAATGTCCAGAAAGGCTGCTACTGCACCTTCTGCTTCTGCCTCTGCAGCTAAGGCTCCTTCAGCACAGAAACAGCCCAAGTCCTCTGCTGAGATGACCATCCTCCTGGAACAAACTGCTCTCCTCAAGGACCTCCAGCAGAAGGCTGTGGCCAATGAGGAAGATATGCGCGTCCTACGCGAAATGGTAGTGAACCTGACTCGCGAGGTGGAACGCCAGGCAAAGGTTATCCGTGATAATCTTGATGAAGTCCCTTCTGAGGAGGAAGAGGAATAATGAACTCTCTTGATGTTCTCTCTTTTCCGCATTTCTAGCTAGACCAAAACTTGATTTCTGTGGTTTACTAGATTGTAATAAGTGCCACCTGGTGGACACATTTTATTTCAGCAGTATGGTATTGAACTTTCTGTCACACCTTCTGCACCACATTCTGCATGATGGTTTTTGAACCCTCTGTTCTACCCTCTGCAAGAATTAAAACTACCCTCTGCACGTTGGTCATGAACACTATGTCATACCTTCTGCAAGAAGCTTACTCTTCTTTTTCAACCTACATTCATCTTCTTTTTGATGTGACAAAAAGGGGGAGAAAATTGTGTTGAGGGGGAGTACCTAGCTCTGTATTGGTTATAGAAAAATCCTTGATTTTCTATAACTCAATGGGTCGTAGAAGGCTATACCATCTACGGTGTAGAAGCCTATGAGACTGATACAGCTCATAATCGCAACCTTCTGCAGGGAATGCGATTCGTGATCTTTTTAAAGTCACTATTGCTGGGAGTGCAGAAATGAAATACCATCATTTTTGTCGGGTTATATACAGAAGCTCCACGCTCTGTATTAATCACAGAAGCCTTTGTGCTCTGTACAACCTTCTTTATAACAGAAGCTTCTATGCTCTGTTATACAGAACCTTATGGTACTGTAAAAACGCGAGACTCATACTCTCATCTATTTAGGGGGAGTTAGGGGGAGTTCTTGCAAACATATTTCCCTCAACGAAGAATGTTTTGTCATCATCAAAAAGGGGGAGATTGTTGGAAAAGGTTTTGATGATGAGCCAGACCTCTGTGCCACAGAAGGTCGAACATTCTTGGCTTTGATGATGAGCCTGACCCTCTGTACTACAGAAGGACGAACATTCTATTCTACAGAAGCTTCTATTATTAAGGACTTCTTGTAAGAATTATTTTTGTAATTAAATGATTAGTTTTTAATTATTTAATTACGAAATATGCTTAATTTGATTAAGATATTTATCTGATCAAATTACCACGATTTGGTTTCCAAATAATCATATTGGAGATAATAATTCTTGTAAAGGAAATATATCTTCTATATATGGAAAGGTTCTACTAGACGGTCTACAGGCTTCTGTAAGCTTAATTGACCACTATACGACCGTTATTTGCAAACCTATCACTACCACCTGTCTAGATACGTCCTCCTATGTATCTTTAACAGGATGGAACAAATTATTACCCTAATGGAAATAAATCTTCGATTATTTTCATTTGTAGAAGGTTATCGAGCAGAACCGTCTACGTTACCTTCTGTGCTGCATTATTTAGGGAAACTATCATATTCTTATTTTATTTTGATATGATTATCTTCCTTGCTGAATGTATGCACGTGTATGTCATTTTATCTATTTTGTAAACTAACTTTTAATTTCTTGTTTTGCAGATTTCGTTTTTATTGTTTCCCATTTATATTTTCTTCTTAGGCTTTGTGTATAAAAGGCCATGCTCTCTCCCATTAACAACACAACACATACAGATAATTCTTTTCTCCCATCCCATTCTGTCCAGAGAGAGCGTGTGCTTGAGCTTGCTTTAGTTCTTTCATTCGTTCGATTAGTCACACGAGGAGCACTACCGGCGGAAGTTGCATCGTTGGTGAAGCCTTTTGGGAAAGTGACTCGGGGGCTCGAGGGACTCGGTTGGAAGCTCCAGGATACGTTGTTGGAAGCGTTGTGTACGTGGGCAACGTGCAGTGGGCCGGAGAGAAGGGCTGAACCTCGGGAGCACAGAAGGTGAGGGACTAACCAGCTTCTGTTGTGTAGAGCTCTGTTTGCAGGTACCTCAGGACAAGGGGAACGTTGTCACCTCAGGACAAGGGGAACGTTGTCATCTCAGGACAAGAGGAAGGTTGTCACCTCAGGACAGGAGGAAGGCTGTCACCCCAGAACAGAGGGAACGCTGTTCAACCTCAGGACAGGAGGAAGGCTGTCACCCCAGAACAGAGGGAACGCTGTTCAACCTCAGAACAGGAGGAAGGCTGTCACCCCAGAACAGAGGGCACGCTGTTCATCCTAGGACAAAGGATACGTTGTCCACCCTAAGACAAAGGGAACGTTGTCTACTTGCGTAGGGTTCGCTACGTACTCGCGTGGGGTACGCCACGAAGTCGTTATCCTTGAGGGATTGCGCATTTGCTACCTTGTTAGTCACGTTAACGCGTGCAACCTCCTGTAGTGCAGAATCTTCAGATTTGTACAACCCTCTGTAGAGCAGAACCTTCAGGTCTGAATCTACTTTAGTGCAGAACCTTACGGTCTGTACAACTCTCTGTAGTACAGAACCCTACGGGTCTGTGCATACATTTTACTTGTCACTTTTACTACAGAACCTCACGGTCTGTTCAGTAGAAGGTCGACTACCCTTGGTACAGAATCTTTTAGATCTGTGCTTCTCAACTAAGTCATTTTCCTATACAGAACCTTCTGTTGTGGATTGACATACTCGGTACAGAACCTTACGGTATGTGCTATACCTTCTGTGATACAGAATCCTAGGATCTGTTCTATAGAAGGTTGACGTCTCTAGTACAGAATCACTTGATCTGTGCTATAGAAGGTTAACATATTCGACACAGAACCCTCTGTGTTGTGCCTACCCTCTTCGACACAGAACCCTCTGGTCTGTGTTGTGCCTAAGCTTCTTCGACACAGAACCCTCTGGTCTGTGTTGTGCCTAAGCTTCTTCGACACAGAACCTTCTGGTCTGTGGTGTGCCTTACCCTCTACGATACAGAACCTTCTCGTCTGTATTGAGCCTAAGTTACTGTAGTACAGAACCTTCGGGTTTGTGCTACATAACGAGCCTCTATGGCACAGAACCTTCTGGTCTGTGTTCTGCCACTCAAGCCTCTATTGTACAGAACCCTACGGGTTTGCTTTTAGTTGCTATCACTTGTGTAACTTGTACTGAGATACATTTGAGTGGAAACCATCCAAATATCTGGGTGAAGAGTGGACGTAAGCAATTTGCTGAACCACTATAAAAATCCTTGTGTCCATCAAACAAATTTGCATACACAATCAAACGTTCTGTCTTACAGAAACTTACAGGCTCTGTTTAACAGAAGCTTTTCATTCCGCTGCGGGGTAAAACGAAAAAGGGTTAAAATCCAATTTTGGAGATTAACACTAATTCACCCCCCTCTTAGTGTAACATTGTCTCTACTGTATCTCTCTATTCGAATTCTAATTGTTTCCTCCTCCTTCCTTCTCCCTAGTAAGGATTACACTTCGACATATATAGTCTCTAAAAAGATTTCATTATATTCTGCAAAATTAAACAATATCTAAGATAAAATAAAATAAAACCAAATGGACTAGAACGGGTTACTAGTTGGTGCTATTTTCCCTTAGATCAAGAATTTGAGAAGACTCAAAAGTGCTCGGGCTCAGTTTCGCTTGGTCCCAAAAAGCGTGTTGGCACAAAGTTGTGTTTCGCCTAACACATAAATTAAAGGACAAAAGAAAGGGAAGAAAAGACAATTTACATTATAGAGCATGCTTTTACAAAAACGCTTACAGCCATGACGAAAACACAGAAGTTAAGATTGGAAGATGATTTCTTGAATGGTTGTTCAACTATAATATAGTGGAACATAAATAGTTTCAAAGTTTGGTGCTGATGTAGTTATTGATAACTTTTATTCTCTCAATTCGATGTATCGATTTGGATCTTAGTATCGGCAGAGTTGACTTACTGATGGGGGCGAATTGTTCAGATTCGAAAGGCTTTCGATTCGGGAGGAAATATCATTTTTAATAGATTTTATGAGGATTATTTTATTGTAGGAGAAGATTTTTAAATTATTTGTTAAGATTTTCGATTTAGAAATTAAGATAAATAGGGTTGTTAGCTAACCGGTGAACAATGTCAGAATCATGAAATATTCACGTTTTTGCTTCGTGCTTCATTCGTTCCTGAATTGGAGCGTATGGTTCGCTTCCGCGGGTTTGACGTAGATCGGCCCCAGTCCTATTTCCCCGCCTCAATTGGTATCCGAGTAGGTCATTGCAGAAGTGATGTCAGGTAGCAACGGCGGCGGCAACGACAATCCCGCTGTCGGAGAGCAGGGGATGCAGGCCTTGTTGATGTCTTATGGTCGTCTCCAGGGTATGATGTAGGAGATCAATCGTGCCATCTTAAATATGGTAGAGCGATGTGACCTCTTGCTAGAGCGAGACCTTGATTGGAGTGAAAAGATGGCGCCCCGGAGATCACCAGTATGTAGCCAACCACTCCTGAAGCCCATCTTAATCAAAAGAGAGGAAAGATCAGAATGTAAACTCGAGATGACAATCGGGAGAGAATATGCACATTGTCAATCGCTCGAGATGTCTATTACGATCGAACCTGATAATCGTCTTACCAAAGTGGCACCAATGAGGGAGTACGTTCATGGTCAACCGTTCGTTATGATTGTTTGTAAAAGTCAAGTGACCACAATGAGTGAGTACCATTCGTCATGACTTTTCGTGAAAGTCGTCGACTGAAAGTTCACTAAATGACATATCTGGATCCAAAAGGTGACACTCCTGCTAACTCGTGGTGGGTTTTCTCGAGGTAGAGGGAATGATGCGGGGCGAAATATTCAGATTCAATGGTTTTTCGATCAAGGAGAAAATATCATATTATTAGGATTATTTTATTATACAATTTTCGATTTAGAAATTAAATACATAGGTTTGTTGGATTATTTTCTAGGCAGATAACAATGTCAAAATCATGAAATATTCACGTTTTTTTTTTCTCAAAAGCCTCGGGCATGATGCGTTCCTGGATTGGAGTGTGTGGCTCGCATGCGCGGATTCGACGTAGATCGGCCCCGGTCCCCATTTCACAGCATCACTCGCGCTGTATCGATTGATCTTGCTAGATGAAAGAAAACGAAAATCCAGCATTTAAGGAATCTTATAATGATGGTCGATCCAGTTGGTTTATGCCTATTAATTGTTCCAACACCATCCACAATTCATTTTTTTAATAATGTGATTGAATTTCACCATTCATAGTGAACAATGTGGTCGCTGTAAATTGCAAATAACAAGAACAAGCAAAGGAAGATGGAGGACAAACAATACGTGCTGTGAGGGTTACTATCCGTTTCTTACAATGGAGTAAAAGAGATCGAAAACCGCCATCCATCCATTTTATCTAGACCCAAAAATCTTTACTCTCCAAAAAAATAACATTTGCTTTGATCGGGACCCAAAGTCTTCTCGATCAAGCCTAAAATTTTTATGTGTAAACTGGTGGCCGATAGATGCGCATCGCCAACACAAATCAACCACCTATCCACATGAACAAGAAAAGGAATCACTTAACCAATTGATTCAATGCAGTCCAATCCTGACAACACTAGCACAAAATCACATCAAAACTAGTTCTTTCTATCACCACCAATCCGCCGTTACGTCGACGAGCAACCTCCTTCCTAACAACCACAACGACTCTTAACTAACTTCCACCATTCTCACTTCATACCATATATTTTCCCCAAGCCTAATTGAGGCTAAAATCCAACCCACTACTACAGGCCCAAGCCCATGACAACTGGCAGCCCAAGCCCATGACACTAACAAACCTAACGAAATCTGCTGTTGCCGGCAGCTCCACTCCCTTGGCTGCCATCCTGCAAGGCCACCACGCAACACGATCCAACCCTCATGAATTGTCCAAACACCATCCACGATTCAAACTTTTTTTTTTTATTTAATAATGTCATTGACTCGGGATGCAGCTTCTTCTGTCTTCTTTCACGTTCGGGATCTTCCAAGATATTGGTTTTGTTCACTCCAGATCTATGAGAGACAGCTCCGCATGCCACCAGAAATGCGTAACGAGATGCCATTGTAAGCCTCTTCATCCCTGGAATCACCACCACAGCCTGCTCCTCTCGTCCGCTTCACCTGCAGGCATGTCCTCTTCCTCGCTATAAAGATTTGCTTCTTTCTTTACTTTCCCTTTTTTTCTCCTCCTCCTCAGTTCGGACTCTTATTTCTTCATAATTTGTTTAGTCCGAGAGGCCCTACAAGTTGACACGAAGGAGTCAAATGGTCTTATGCTTTTTATTGGAATTCATTCTTAAGTTTTCCTACTCTCCTGGTATTCTTCCATTAATTTCCTGGATTTAACAGAGCCCAGATCTTCTTAGAAATGTCAAATTGCTCTCCTTGGGAGATGGAGCGAAGAAGAACCTATGACCATTCATCATTAGAGTTGGTGCTACACAGGGAAGATGTGTTAACTGGTTTCCCCATGCATATTTAACATTTGGCGAGCGGAATAGATCTCTCTTGTCATTTCTCGGGCTATTAATTAAAGAACACGAATGGCGTCTACTCCGATTGTGGCGAGCTTGCTAGATATGTGGGAAGTGTGGAATATCCGAGGTTTCATGATACTCAGCCTTTTGATGCAGCTGCTTCTTGCAATCGTCTGCCCTCTCCGGAAGCGAACATCCAATCGGCTGCTCATTTTGCTGATATGGTCAGCATACTTCGTATCGGATTGGGCCGCCATATTCGCTTTCGGGCTGATCTCGAATGCCAGATTGAAGAACCCCATTTCCCCTTTGCAAGTCGACCAAGATCTCCTGGCATTCTGGTCTGCCTTTCTTCTAATACACTTGGGGGGCGGATTCCATCACTGCTTATGCGCTAGAGGACAATACGCTGTGGATGCGTCACTTTGTCGGCCTTGTTGTCCAAATAACAGCCTTCCTCAGAATCTTCGTTAAGACTGTACGCGCGCCTTCCGGCCTAGCACGCGCGCGGCGGCTTTAGCAACAAGAGGATCCGGGCCCGCTTCCCGAGGCCCAATCCAGTCGGCGTCACGACTCGAGCTTCGGACGCTGTGGAAGAGCACCGGGTTGAACCCTCCCTTGGTTCCCGAACGGATCTGCGGGGCATTTCGCCAACCGTCTCTAGTCCTTGAAGACGACGAGCGAAAGACTGCGTGAGACCTCACTTGGGAAATTCGGGGAGGATTTAGTAAGCGGCTCTCGTTGCCGTCACCCATCCAAAAATGGCTCCGTTTTGTAAAAAGTGTTAATATTTAACCTAGGTAAACTATTACGGAGTCGCCACCGACTTTTATTTTAAAACTGTTAAGTCGGAAAAACAGTTGGTTCGGGGATTCCTAATTACTAACTCTTACATTAAACATGCGAAAGGGTGGCGTTTGCTCCAAAAGTTTGCTTTTGGTTAACGGATGTTGGACCCGATCCGGGCATGACTTCGGACTCATGTCAATGTTTTACGGGCGTTGGACCAAATTCAGGCTTTTTGGGCCCGAACTCATGTGTGTTGGTTTAGCAAACAACATGCGACGATAAAACCTAAAGCCTAAGCACACGCGTAATCACAAACAATTATTTAGATCAAAAGGGCGGGGAAGGGCGGTGATTGCGGGCCTATACACTTGGGCCCGCAATACGTTACAAGTGGGCTTTAAATAAAATTCGGGGAGGCCCGCACCTCCCCTTTGTACCTTTGATTGAAGGTTGGGGCCGCTACTGTTTTTAGGCCGGCGTGGATCCACGCGGTTTGATACACGCGCCTTCGAGTTAATCTTCGAGATTTCGGAGTTGATCTTCCGAGATTAAATTCTCGATGTACATGTCATGAAAAAAAGTAAATGTGCTTAGTATCGTCAAATTCGGACGAGATTCAATTAAGTTGAGAAATGTAAGGCTTGTCTTACCGTTTTGATTGAATATGCTCAATTACCATGCGTTGTAAAGAAAATATCTGCAAGGTCCCGCCGTGTTTTTCATGTAAAACAAAAAGAAGATGAGCATTAACAGTGCACATCAAAAGCGAGTATCAATTTACGAAATTGTAACGAATCTAAAAGAAACGTAAAGATTATAGTAAAGAGAATTTGATAAAATAAGTTTAAAACATAGAAAAATTAATACGCACAAATTGCCTTGAATTATAATTATTAAAGGTTAAACGAGGGCAATCAATTCTTAAAGGAAACAAAAACTAAATCCCTAAAATTATAAGTTAAAGGAAAAAAAAAACAAAACAAAAAAAAAAACAAAAACTCATAGCTAAAGAGAATTGTTAAAAGAAAGTGGGTTGATTACCTGACACGTGACCCAGCATGAAACTCTTTCCCTCTTACCCTGGTACTGTCGTTTCTTTTCTCCTGGGAACTCGACATAGTGAACCAGAGAGGCTTCGATCAAGGGTCACGGGGAAGAAAAAACCCATTTGAAGGGGGAGAGCGTCGTGGCTGTTGGGAACTCGCTCAGAGAGTTTGTCGGGGCTGCCACTTTGCCTCCCTGCCGATTGTCGAGCCGGTGATGAAGATGGGTGAAGGAGGGTTCCTGTTGCGCTGTCGGAGGGACGCCGGGACAGAGATGGGTTGCTGTCGTCGAGGAGAAGCCGGATCTGGAAACGTCAAGGACGTGTGAGCCACTGAGATCTGAAGCCGAGCTTGGATCTGGATCCGAAGTCGGGTATGTGGGTTGATGTGATTCGCGACGCCATCCGTTGTGGGCGGAGCGAGGTGGAGCTGCCAGGTCGATCGTCGCGCTGGTCTGGACAGGTTGTTGTTGCCGCGGTCAGATCTGGATGAATCCATTGCTGGGGAGGCGTCACTGCCGGAGGAGGTGCCAGAGGGAGCAAGGGGCGAGATCTGTCGCTGGACTCGAAGCTGCCGGGAGAGGTGTTGCTGCCACTGTTGGTGGAGCACCAGAGAAGATGGGGCCGGGGAGCTGGGTATTCTGTGGCTCCTGAGACGTCTGGGCTTGAGGAGGGGAAGCTTGCCGTGAGTTGCTTGTTGTTGGGTCGAAGCTTGGGATCCGGAAAAAGCTTCGATTTGCAGCTGTGGGTTCTGGAGGGCGACGGGAAGACGTTACTGTTGACAGCTGGGGGACGTTGGCAAGGAGGGTCGTCTGGGGAGTCCTTGACTCATCGCGAGAGAACCTGGTTGGCGAAAAGCCTGGATCTGACGGGGCTGTTTGTTTGGAGAAACGTCGGTATGGAGACGTTTTAACGCCGACGACGGAATTGAGGTGCCTGACCAAGCTGTTCAGGGGAGGTCGTCAGGTATGCGGCTGGTTGTGGGTCTGCCACTGGGGTTCCCCTCAGGAGATCGGGCTTGGCGAGACGGAACGCTCGAGATCGTTGGTGAGAATGGGAATCATGTTGTTGCCTCTGAGACGAGTCGCTGAAGGGGAAAGCTTAGTGGGGATTGTCGCTCGGATTGTCACAACATCGGCTGAGCGTGGACAGAGAGGAAGGCATCACGGTTGGAGATGGGGGACAACAAAATTCAAATGGGAGGCCTCGCCATATGAAGACCGGAACGGGGCTGTGCCGCTGCCTCCACTTGACAGCAACTAGAGGGAGCATGTCTAACCTGCGCAAGAAAAAGAACGACATCAAAGCAAAAGGCGACTTCCCGTGACGCTCATGTAGGTCACGGGAAGCTTAGACGCTTATCAAGGAGGGACTGATGATTGACTGGGTATAAGCCGGTGTGGGAGACTATTGCGTTTCCCTTTTATTTGTGTAGAATCGTGCATGCTGGTCTTCCATCTTTGGCATTCATATGACTTCGAGACCTCGACGATGTGGATCTGGGTTGATAGAGAGGGGTTTCCATGTCTCTGGCATGGTCTTACCTTGGCTGGAGGATGGCACGGATGCAACAGGGGATCAGGGATTTGTCGTCTCTGTTAGTTTTAGGGCGTAGCGGAAATAAATATTATAAACTTTTATGCCCAAAAATAATAAAAGTCTCATGGTACGTATAAATTTTAGATAAATAACAACATAATCTTACCCGAAAACCATACCTGAAAATTTCCGGCGAAAAACGCAACCAGGAACAATTTAATCGAGAGCCCCACGTGTGACTCCTCTAGCGGTATCCACGCGCACACGATCACAAACCTCTCTACGATCCCTTAGGTGCTAGCCACTTGGATCGACAAAGAATTTTCGGAAGCGAAACCTCAAAAACTGACTCTCTCAGCCCTTTTGATTGTTTGTTGATTTTTTTCCAGAGAGCGTCTCAAATCTCATCTCTAAAATTTGAGTATCTCTCTCAAAAAAATGAATAGCCACGTAAAAACCAATTTTTTTTCATTATAACGTTTTCTTTTGAAATCTTTCGGTTTCCTAAATGTAGCGTAGCTAATCTTTAAATAATATTTTAATTGATTTCCTTGTAGGAATAAAATATTAAACTAATTAATGCAAACACACGTCTGCATTACTAAAATATTATTTTAATAAAAAGATTATTTAAATAAATAATAAATCCATATTCGATCTTGGCCTTTTCTTTGCTTCCGATATTTCAGAATAAGTTAATAATCCAATTAATTCTAATTCTGAAATAAAATGATTAACTTTAGTATCCACTAAAGTAATCAAAATATAATTTTCGTGTCGACGTGCTGTGCGTGCGACCCTCTAGGTCCTATACACGAAGGTAGTGTAAATCCATATACAAACTAAGGTAACCCGTCTAGCAACAGTTTTTAGTCACCCAACGTGTTAGGATAATGATTATAAATCATATATCAGTATGAACCGATCACTGTGTAATTCAATCTCCTCATCTATCCGACATCTCAATTAATTCGGCGCAAAATACATCATCACCGAATTAATTGTTTTACTTGATTACCAAGATAGAATAGACTCTCTTGAATGTAAAACATTCCTCCCATGGCCATGGATTTTAGAGTCACTAATATCTCTATCAAGTGGCCTAGATGTCAACTCTCTAATCCAAGAGAGCGATGAATCCTATATTGACTCAACACTATTCTCTCTACGCTTTGTCACACACGCAACAATCGTATTACTCACAATCCGGTTAACGACTGCTTTTAACGACGCCAAAGTGCGCCAACTCCACGCATAGAATAAATGAAGGTCTCAAGTCAAAAGATCAGTTACACTCGTCCATAAAGAGGATTGACCAATGATGTTCTATATGTGATATCCTCTTAAACGGGTCGTGTCCAGTATCCCTAATATTAGGGTACCCCTAAGTATAACTTAGATATACTATCACTTGGTCTATCTTGACCTCACCTATACTTAGCGATGATCTAGATGTCTATGTCCCCTCTAAATATCTATCCGATCACGGACTATTTCAGATTAATATACTCAATAATCTGTGGAACTTTATCATTAATAATTTTACGTGCAGAAAAGAAAAATAATCGGTGACAAATACTCGTCTTTATTAATTATTTATCCACAAATACAATAAAGTGTCTTGGCACATAAGTGCACACACTAACAATCTCCCACTTGCACTATTGACAAGCACTACGGACTCGAAGTCCTAGGCTCCTCACATGGGTCTCATGTTTCTGCAGAGGTAAGACCTTTGTGAGTGGGTCCGCGATATTCTCGCTCGTATCAACTCTGCTAACCAACACGTCACCCCTCTGAACAATCTCTCGGAAGATGTGATATTTCCGTAGTACGTGCTTGGATCGTTGGTGAGACCTCGGCTCCTTGGCCTGCGCTATGGCCGCATTGTTGTCACAGTATAATGTCACTGGGTCAATAATGCTCGGAACCACTTCAAGCTTCGCTATGAAGTTCTTGATCCACACAGTTTCCTTTGCCGCTTCGGAAGCTGCAATGTACTCGGACTCAGCTGTAGAATCTGCAACTGTCTCCTGCTTGGAACTCCTCCAACATACAACTGCACCATTCAAGCAAAACACATAACCCTGTTGCGATTTCAGATCATCCCGATCTGTCTGGAAACTAGCGTCAGTATATCCTCTGACAACTAACTCATCATCTCCTCCATAAATTAAGAACATGTCCTTTGTTCTTCTAAGATACTTGAGGATAGTCTTTACTGCAGTCCAATGACCCTCTCCAGGATCTGACTGATATCTACTTGTCATGCTCAAAGCATACGAGACATCGGGTCGAGTGCAAATCATGGCATACATAATGGACCCTATAGCTGATGCGTAAGGTATCTTGCCCATCCTTCCTCTCTCCTCCTATGTCTGCGGACACATAGACTTGGAAAGATATACACCATGCGACATTGGCAAGAATCCTCTCTTGGAAACTTGCATGCTGAATCTATTCAGCACCTTGTCAATATACATACTTTGACTCAAACCCAGCAACCTATTTTGTCTATCTCGGTATAATCTAATACCTAAGACATAAGTCGCTTCCCCAAGATCTTTCATAGAGAAACACTCTCCCAGCCAAGTCTTGGTAGACTCTAGGCTAGGGATATCATTGCCTATCAGAAGTATATCATCAACATACAGCACTAGGAACGAAATCTTGCTCCCACTAACCTTCTTGTAAACGCAAGGTTCCTCTAGATTCTTGAAATAGCCAAATTCTTTGACTGCTTTGTCAAATCGCAGATTCCAACTTCGAGATGCTTGCTTTAGCCCATAAATGGACCTCTTGAGCTTACATACTTTATCTGCATTCTTGGATGCAATGAAACCGGGAGGTTGTACCATAAACACTTCCTCTTGTAACTTTCCATTCAAGAAAGCGGTTTTTAGATCCATCTGCCAGATCTCGTAATCCTTGTAAGCTGCTATCGCAAGCAGAATCCTAATGGACTTAAGCATTGCAACCGGTGAAAATGTTTCATCATAGTCAATTCCTTGACGTTGAGTGAAACCCTTGGCCACAAGTCTTGCTTTATAGGTGCTTATATTCCCTTCCATGTCTATCTTCTTCTTGAAGATCCACTTGCACCTAATGGGTTTTACCCTAACTGGCGCATCAACCAACTCCCACACTTGGTTGGTATACATGGAGTCCATCTCTGATTTCATGGCTTCTAGCCATTTCTCGGAATCATTTGAAGCGATTGCTTCCTCATAAGTCGACGGTTCATCATCCTCGACGAGAAGTACTTCCCCATGTTGGGTCACAAGCCATGCATATCTATCAGGCTCTCGGTGTACTCTTGTCGACTTATGTTGATCTTGCGTTCCTTGAACATTTTCAGAAGTTGGAATCGCTTGTACTAGTGGTACCGATTCCCTATCCAAATGTTCAGTTTCCAATCTGTTTGTTGAGTCCGAAATTTCTTCAAGACTTACTTTACTCCCACTACTCTCTTTAGAAATGAATTCTCTTTCCAAAAAAGTAGCATATCGAGCAACGATAACTTTGTGCTCGCTTGGGAGATAAAAGTAGTATCCCTTTGTTTCCTTGGGATAACCTACAAACATACACTTAGTGGATCTTGCCGCAAGCTTATCAGAATTCTCATTCTTCACATAAGCATCACAGCCCCATACTTTAAGATAAGACAAGTTCGGTTTTTTCCCAAACCATAATTCATAAGGTGTCTTATCTACTGACTTGGTTGGAACTCGGTTAAGCATGTATACTGCTGTTTCTAAGGCATAACCCCAAAATGACAACGGAAGACTTGCATGACTCATCATTGATCTAACCATGTCCATGAATGTGCGGTTCCTCCTTTCTGAAACACCATTCCACTCCGGTGTTCTGGGAGGTGTGAGTTGTGAAACGATCCCACACTCTTTAAGGTAATCAATGAACTCTTGGCTAAGATACTCGCCGCCTCGATCACTCCGAAGGGCTTTTATCTTCTGGCCTCGTTGATTCTCTACCTCGTTCTTAAATTCTTTAAACTTTTCCAGAGTTTCAGACTTGTGCCTCATTAAGTAGATATATCCATATCTACTTAAATCGTCGGTGAAAGTCACGAAGTATGAATATGCTCCTCTAGCCTGAACCGGTAATGGTCCACACACATCACTATGTATGAGTTCTAGTAGTTCCTTGGCCCTTTCACCTGTCTTGGTAAAAGGCTTCTTGGTCATTTTTCCGTGTAAACACGTTTCACATGTATCTATGGGCTCTAACTCAAAAGAGTCCAAATACCCGTTACTCAGTAACCTTGCGATGCGTTTCTCGTTTACATGACCAAGTCTACAATGCCAGAGATATGTTAAGTTTGAGTCACGCATTTTCTGTTTCTTCCCTTCAACACAGTAAATCTGCTCATCCAAATTCAGAACGTACAAACTATTATTTAATGAACCATTTCCATAGAACATCCCATCAAAATAAAAGGAACACAACTTGTCCTTGAATTCAAATACAAATCCCTTGGCGTCTAAACACGACACCGAAATGATGTTCTTGGAAAAACTAGGAACGAAATAACAGTTCTCCAAATTTAGATCAAATCCACTGGGCAACTTTATTACATACGTCCCTACAGCTAATGCAGCAACTCTAGCTCCATTCGCCACTCGTAGGTCCATCTCGCCCTTGGACAGCCGTCTGCAGTCACTTAGACCCTGCAAGTTCGCACAAATGTGAGAACTACTTCAAGAGTCTATGACCCATGATGAAGAAACAGAAAGATTGCATTCAATCACAAAGATACCTGAAGCATCTGCTCCACTGGAATTCTTCTTCATGAGTTGGAAGCAATTCTTCTTCCAATGGCCTTTCTTGCCACAATGAAAGCATATAGCTTCCTTCTCATCAGATTGGGGCACCTGCTGCCCTTTCTTAAGCTTCTTTTGAACTGGAGGTCCAGTGCTCTTAACTGCTTTAACCTTGGGATTGAATTTCCCGGTGCCAGGACGCTTGTAGGTCTTTCTGACCATCATTACTCGTGTTGAAGGATTCACCTTCATGTCCTTCTCAGCAGTCTTCAGCATTGCCATCAGATCAGTCAAACTCTTCTCCATACTGTTCATGTTGAAATTCAACACAAACTGAGAAAATGATGGTGGGAGTGAGGACAAAACCAGGTCAACTGCTAAGTCCTGGTCCAGCTTGGAGCCCAAGCTCTCGAGCCTCTTAATGTACCCTATCATCTTGAGTACATGTGGCCCAACTGGGTTACCCTCCACCAGCATTGTTCGAAACAGTGCCCGAGAGGTCTCATACCTCTCAACTCTGGCACTCTCTTGGAAGAGCTCACGTAAGTGCTGATCAATCTCCCTAGCACTCATGTTCTCATGCTGCCTCTGTAATTCGGGAGACATAGAAGACAACATGATGCACTGAACATCCAGCGCTTCCTCCAAGTATTGACTGCAGTAAGACTGATCATCCTCAGAAGCATCAGGTGCAGGTTCTTTAAGTGGTTCATCCTCCAGCACATAAATCTTTCTCTCGTGCCTTAGGATAATTTTCAGTTTTCTATACCAATCCAGGTAGTTGGAACCGATGAGGATATTCTCTTTCTCGAGAATGCTTCGCAGCGAAAGGGTGTTTGTGTTTGCCATCTACAAAATAGTTTAAAGCAGAATTTTAGTATTTGTGGAATATTAATTAATAAAGGACTTTAATATAGCTCCCACTATTTTATTCGAAAACAACAGCCCCCTCTGTTGAAATCGGGAATTTGTTGGTTAATAATTCCTAGTGGTACCGAAATCTCGAAACATGAAGTATGCACACAGCTGAGCTGTACCTACACACCACACGAAAACAAGTAGGCCTTAACTCGCCAATCACAATTATCTGTGTGACTTTCGGTATTTTCACGTTGAGTTTAATAACTCTTAAACTCAACACTTGCCCCTCAAAAAGCTGACCTTAGCTGAGCTAAACAAGTCAACTAAATTGAGTTAAGTAGACCCATTAATAAATTAAAATAAATTACAGATGTTCTACCAGAAGCCCACAGCTAAGCTGTACTGACTCATGGGAAAAATCCGACTATTATAATAAATATTAATGGAGGGCCTTTTAAAATATTGACTTAATATTTAGGGGTTTTATTTATCATTATTGTCTCACCATTAAACTATATCGTAGGACAAATTTGCCCATAACATTTTGTTTCGACCTTTTAGCATAATAATACTTTTATTTTTTTATTTCTTGGTCGGACAATTTATTAATTGTCATATCATATAGTATCGGTTGAATCTACAACCATTTTAAATTATACCCATTAGTAACTAAATTCCCATAATAAATTCTTGACGTTTTAAATTTAGGGAATTTAACCGTATGCAACTTTAATACTTCGTGTAATAGATTTTGGGTATAATTCTTTATTATATTATTACAATTAGCCTATCACAAAATATTAACAACTTTTATTTGTGCCGAAGGCTTTATGTTCAAATCATTTTTGTAGGGTAAATATTTTAATTTTATATTCCTTCGATTTGTTACTAAAGATATTAAATCCATATATTCTCCAGGACATTCGGTCCTACGTAGGATTTTTAAATTATTAATTATTTATTTCAAATATCTTTCTAAATCTCAACTTTGAGATTCTCATTCTTGTACAACCAAAAATTTATGGTTGTCTAATATATAATTATCTGTTTTTCTTGAACAAGTATCGTAATGTTCACAACAAATAATTATTAAATATATTTAATTCTCAGCTTTGAGAATTTCATAAAATCTCCTCTTTGAGATTTAGCAGGACGATAATAATATATCAACCAAATAAGATTATTTTGATATATAAAATTTATTTTTGATTAAAAGACAATATCGTCCAAATTATTATCAAAAATATACGTTTCAACCAAGAGCTGGCTCTGATGCCACTTGTTAGTTTTAGGGCGCAGCGGAAATAAATATTATAAACTTTTATGCCCAAAAATAATAAAAGTCTCATGGTACGTATAAATTTTAGATAAATAACAACATAATCTTACCCGGAAACCATACCTGGAAATTTCCGGCGAAAAACGCAACCAGGAACAATTTAATCGAGAGCCCCACGTGTGACTCCTCTAGCGGTATCCACGCGCACACGATCACAAACCTCTCTACGATACCTTAGGTGCTAGCCTCTTGGATCGACAAAGAATTTTCGGAAGCGAAACCTCAAAAACTGACTCTCTCAGCCCTTTTGATTGTTTGATGATTTTTTTCCAGAGAGCGTCTCCAATCTCATCTCTCAAATATGGGTATCCCTCTCAAAAAACTGAATAGCCACGTAAAAACCAATTTTTCTTCATTATAACGTTTTCTTTTGAAATCTTTCGGTTTCCCAAATGTAACGTAGCTAATCTTTAAATAATATTTTAATTGATTTCCTTGTAGGAATAAAATATTAAACTAATTAATGCAAACACACGTATGCACTAATAAAATATTATTTTAATAAATAGATTATTTAAATCAATAATTTATTTAATATCCTTTATAAATTTTGACCCGAATAAATCCATATTCGATCTTGGCCTTTTCTTTGCTTCCGATATTTCAGAATAAATTAATAATCCAATTAGTTTTAATTCTGAAATAAAATGATTAACTTTAGTATCCACTAAAGTAATCAAAATATAATTTTCGTGTCGACGTGCTGTGCGTGCGACCCTCTAGGTCCTATACACGAAGGTAGTGTAAATCCATACACAAACTAAGGTAACCGTCTACTAACAGTTTTTAGTCAACCAACGTGTTAGGATAATGATTATAAATCATATACCAGTATGAACCGATCACTGTGTAATTCAATCTCTTCATCCATCCGACATCTCAATTAATTCGACGCAAAATACATCATCACCGAATTAATTGTTTTACTTGATTACCAAGATATAATAGACTCTCTTGAATGTAAAACATTCCTCCCATGGCCATGGATTTTAGAGTCACTAATATCTCTGTCAAGTGGCCTAGATGTCAACTCTCTAATCCAAGAGAGCGATGAATCCTATATTGACTCAACACTATTCTCTCCACGCTTTGTCACACACCCAACAATCGTATTACTCACAATCCGGTTAAAGACTGCTTTTAACGACGTCAAAGTGCGCCAACTCCACGCATAGAATAAATGAAGGTCTCAAGTCAAAAGATCAGTTACTCTCGTCCATAAAGAGGATTGACCAATAATGTTCTATATGTGATACCCTCTTAAACGGGTCGTGTCCAGTATCCCTAATATTAGGGTACCCATAAGTACAACTTAGATATACTATCACTTGGTCTATCTTGACCTCAGCTATACTTAGCGATGATCTAGATGTCCACGTCCCCTCTAAACATCTATCCAATTACGAACTATTTCAGATTAATATACTCAATAATCTGTGGGACTTTATCATTAATAATTTTACGTGCAGAAAAGAAAAATAATCGATGACAAATACTCGCCTTTATTAATTATTTATCTACAAATACAATAAAGTGTCTTGGCACATAAGTGCACACACTAACAGTAACTTGCGAGAAGGTGTCCTCTCTCTCAGGTAAGCTCTCTGAAGGTCTGTTATAACTTCTCTCCCCCCCGGGAAATCTCGCGACATCATGGGAGGTTTTAAGAGGGTCCTGGGAAATCCGTTTTCTCCTGTGCAGAAAAAACGCATAGTTGATGTTGGTCATCAAGTCGGGTTAATTTTAGTCGTTACGATATGGAAGACGAGTCGTTAGGGGTGCTCAGCATTGGAGGCCGTTAAATTGGCGAATGAGCTTCACACCAAGGCAGTGGAGGTTCTTTTTTTGGCAAGGATTTATATCGTCAGCTGTCTGGACTCAAAACTTTGAATGTGTAATTTATACGATTGCAAATTGTCAGAATAATAAATGGGCAAGCAATGTCAGAAGCAAATAATTAGAGTGAGCAAATAATCAAAGCAATGTCCAATTTCTTAAAAGGTAAGCAAATAATAAAACAATATTCCACGAAAGATAATTTCATGAAATTGGAAGATTCAGTGGCAAAGCAAATAATTATAAAAATTACGGGAATCTAAAAAAATCATGGCTAAATGGATGTGTAGAACACTTTACTTGTAAAATGCTCATGTTGTTTGGAAAACTTTTATTTAAAATTGTTTGCAAGCCCAAACACTAAATTTCTGCATTGTATAATTTAATGAATTTGGAAGCACAAAATAAGATCGGTAGAGAGTGCACTTCGTTCGATGATTGCATCTCCTCTTTTCGTCGTGGAATGCGTATGCCTTGGCTGAGTAGATAAGAAATTTGGGGTATTTACAAAGACGCTCCCGGATAACAAGCTTCGTGTGCCGCAATCCTGATAGCCATTGCGGGACCATCAAGTATGGGGAGAGGACCAGAGCATTGTACCTTGCAAGTGTTGAGAATCTTAAGAAGTCGGTTGTGAAATCCCGCCGCCTTCATCTGAAAAGCAACATTACGAGGCCACAAGGGGCATCAACCCAGTCCAATATTGGTGCCAGCAATAACGGCCAAGATACCCCCGGAAAGAGACTCGAGATGGCCTTCCACTACTTCCAAATATTCAAGGGTCTGTCGTCGACATGATGCCAAAACATTCCCAGTTGCTCGAGAGCCGAAATTGTTTCCTGAACAATGATGCTCGGGAGACATTCGAAATTTTGAAGATGGAGCTGAAGTTATTTTACGAGGTGTTCTATACCAAGGTCCTTGCAGCCAACTCCAGTTGGGGAGTTCTCATTCGTAGTCTGTCCTGATACAATGTCCTCGTCGCCCTGATTATGTTTTGCCAGTGGGGATTCACAGAGTCGATGTTGGAATCACTTACTCATTGCTAGCTGGAGTAATTGCCTTGGATTCAGCCAGCGAGATGAGTCATAATGAGAAATTGGACAAGAGTCAATTTTACTAACTTCGTATGCCAAATGATTGGGCATGGACTAGTCTTAATTTTCATAGTAGGCATCGCCTTGATGTGCATAGACAACTTCAGTTCATGTCGTTGCCATAACATCGCAATACGGCAATGGTCAGAGAGTACAGGGGCGGTGAGCATTTTAGGGCGCGCTTTTGAGGAGTCCTGTCAGAGGAAAAGATCCAAGCTAAGAGACTGTTGTCACAAAATCAACGGTACTATCTTATTCCGTTTTTATTTAGTATTGTGATCCAAAAGCTGGAAAGATAGAAGATGATGAGAGCAATTGGAGGAATATGAAGTCTGCATCGATAGCACTATTTAGAGAAAAATCACTGTTTATATAGTCAACATCAAAAGTCATATTCATTGAGTGCATTCTTTTTTTTTTTTAATTGCTTAGAATTATGAAACAACTCAATTTAGAATCATCGAGAATTTATTGGAGGTTTTTCTTAGTATTTGTTCATTTGTATTAACTATTTACATTAATCCGATAAATGTCTTTCTGTGTTAATCAGTCGAGGTATAAAAAGAAAAAGGCCTAATTAGCAATTATATCCTGTGTTATACCCATTTTTTCCGATCTATCCTGTCGTTTGAAACGTATCCTACAGTAACCCGTACTTAAGGCATTATTTCGACTCCTCCGGTAGCTTCCTTTCTGACCGAGTCCGACGTATCCGCACACGTGGCTATGACGGCGTTAAAAATCACCGTTAGCCGAACGATAGAATAGATCGGAAAAAATGGAAAACGTACAAGATAGAATTGCTAATTAAGCCAAAAATATAAAAGATTCACACAGTCCAAAATTAGCTCGAGCCCCTAAACCTTTTAAGGAAAGAATGAAATAAACCCCCAACTGTCAATTTCGAATTCTTCCCCACACGTGTCAATTTCGGATGGCGATACCTGTCTGAGATAGAAAATGGAATCGGTTCTCTGCTGAATGTCGGGTGAGGTATACCAGGTAAGTTACAGCTAATGGTGATGTACACGGGCTTACTTTCCCTCAAGGCGGTCGAAACGGCTTTGTCGATTTGTTTATGGGCATCTTCCAGATTTTTCACGATTGCCTAAATTACTCGTGAATTGACAGAAGTTCCTTCCATTCGGGCCATTAATCGGAAAAGAAACCGCATTATAGAATACATAGACCCGAGAAGGACTGAACTAACCTGGTAGCAGGTCACAGTTTGGAAGCAGCGGAGCTCCTGAGTGAAATCAGGCAACTAATGGTGTGGTGCAGGATCCGGTTACTCCCATCGTGTTGGGACACGTCGGACTCCGTCAAGCTGGGACCTAACGGAGGATAACATCGAAGTAACGTCTTAAGTTGGAGTTACTGTATGATACGTTTCAAAAAACGGGATAAATCGGAAAAATGGGGTATAGTACAGGATATATTTGCTAATTTGGCCGTTATATTTTAACGGCGTCAGAGCCACGTGTGCGACACGTCGGACTCCGTCAAGATGGGACTTAACGGAGGATAACGTCAAAGTAACGTCTTAAGTTGGGGATACTGTACGATACGTTTCAAACGACGGGATAGATCGGAAAAATGGGGTATAGTACAGGATATATTTGCTAATTTGGCCAAAGGAAAACTAACTGGTCCGACGTATGAATAATTCTCGACAAGATGACTCACCAAATTGCCATATCAATGGAAGAACAACCTTGACATCGAACTGTGAGACTTCGTGTTTAGTCAATTGCAAGAAAAAGCTTTGCCCGCCGATCATGCAGACAAGGTAAGGGCGGTATACGAGGCAAGGGGTGAAGGTCCACTTTCCATCGGAAATTTAGCCGAGTTAAGACACTTTGTAGTTGATATTAAGTTTGAACATAGCATCCTCATCTGGCATTGTGCAACCGAGTTATGTTATCAGGTTGACGTGCATGTCGACGGGGAAAACAACAAAAGAAGGAAGTTCGGCAAGGTCTTGTCAGATTACATGACATATCTTTCGATAAAGCAACCAAAGCTAATGACCCCTCTGGCAAGGATCAAGGAAATAAGGTACCGCGAAACTATTGTCGAGGCAAAGAATATCTGTAAGAGAAATCCCGTGGAGACCGTGGAGCAATTTTGCAAGAATATAGCATATACGCACTGCCAAATCTAACGATAGAAAATTAAAAGGTAAGTCTGTATTGCCTGAGGCATGCGCCCTAGCCAACATTCTAACAAAAAGGTACGATGAAATGGGATGTAACCAGTGAGGTATGGGTGCAGGTGTTGTTATACGCAGCCGGCCACTGTCGAGCCGACTCGCATATACGCCAGTTGAGCGAGGGCGGGGAGTTGATAACCTTCGTATGGTTGTTGATGGCTCACTTTGGGATAATAGCTCGCTTTCCTAAGGAGAAAGGAGCTGCAGATGAATTCTCGAATCATTCAACGACTCAATGGTGAAACATTGGCTTAACTTGTATTAAATGAAAGAGTGTCACTTATTTGGCGTTTTGCGCTTTGTTACCACTTATTTTTCCTTTTAATGAAATATTTAAAGACATAAAGTTATTCTTCCTTAAAAAAAAATGATTTCCTTTTCATTTTCTCATTGAAACTCGGATATAATTTCGGCCTCAATAATGAAATATTGATTTTTTTTAAAATATTAGGTAATTTATTATTACTAAGTCAAGTAATTTAAATAAATCTGAACGAGGTAAAACAATTTTAACGAAGTTTTTTAGGCCCAATCTACAACTTGATTGTTGGGCCTAGACGAATGTTTGATATTTGGGTCCGAACCCCACCAAAATCCCACCAGAGCTGTTTACTGGACATGGTCTCGTCTGATACGCAAAGACTCGCTTGCGGGTAGTTTCGTGGCAAAGATTGGCCGCGGTTGAAAGGTCCTATGATATTACAAATTAAGAAAACTGCAGTCAACTACTTATTCCAGCTCCTAAGATGTACTCCCTAACCTTTTTCCGTCCTAACAATCTTTCCACAACTTATCATCCTGATTTCTCGACTAAGTCCCATCTTCGCTGTCTCACATCAACTCCTATTGAGTAAATAGATACTTCAAACTCTTGTGGTCCGTGTATACTTCAAACTTTCATCCATATAGATAATGCATCCACAGCTTCAGAGCAAATATTACAACAGCGAATTCCAAGTCATGGGTTAGGTAGTTTTCTTCATGTTTCCTCAACTGTTGAGAGGCATAAGCTACTAGTTTGTCATTCTCCATCAATGCACAACCTAACCCTTGAGTGGATGCGTCGCAGTACACCACGGATCCTTCTGATCTGCTAGGAATGGTTAAAACTGGAGCACTGGTCAGTCTCTTCTTGAGTTCTTCAAAACATTCCTCACTTATCTATCCATTGAAATGGGGCATCCTTTCTCAATAGCTTGGTCATAAGAGTAATGATATTTGAGAATCTTTCTACAAATCTTCTATAATATCCTGCCAACCCCAGGAAACTCCTTACTTCCGATATTGTCACTGGTCGCGGCCAGTTCTTAACTGCTTCAATCTTTGCGGAATCTACATCCATGCCCGAGGCTGGAATGACTTGTTCGAGGAACGCTACCTTCTCCAGCCAAAACTCACATTTACTCAGTTTGGCATACAACTTGTTCTCCCGTAATACCCTCAACACAATGATCAGATGCTCCTGTGTTCTTCTCTACTTCTCGAATAGACAAGGATGTCATCAATGAATACCATGACAAACTGATCCAGGTATGGTCGAAACACTTGATTCATTAATCCCATGAACACTGTCGGGGCGTTCGTTACTCCGAACGGCATCACTCTGAACTCATAATGTCCATATCTTGTTCGAAACGTAGTTTTCAGGATATCTTCTTCCTTTACTCTAATCTGATGGTAGCCTGATCTCAAGTAGATCTTCAAATACACGACTGATCCCTAAAATTGATCGGATAGATCATCTATTCGAGGAAGTGGATAATGATTTTTTATTGTTCGTTGGTTCAACAACCTGTAATCGATACACAATCTCATCGAACTATCTTTCTTTTTCACAAATAATATGGGAGCGCGCCACGGTCTAACACTAGCACGAATAAAATTCTTATCTATAAGTTCCCGCAATTGTGCTTTTAATTCTTTCAGCTCAGCTAAACTCATTCGATACGGAGTCCTAGAAATTGGGGTTGTCCCTGGAATCAAGTCTATTACAAACTCTACCTCCCTCTTAGGTGGGTGGTAGCCCCGGCAACTCCTCAGGAAAGACATCGGGGAAGTCCCTCACCACTTCAACCCGCTTCAGCATCGGTAGCTCAACTTCTTTGTTCAGCACAGTCGCCAAGAACCCTTCGTGCCCCGTCTGTGCAAGGTGGCGCGCCCGCATTGCTGATATCATTAAAACCTGACCGCATCCTCCATGGCCTATGTACTCATGGGTATCTCCATCCTCTGTGCTAATCAGAATAAGCTTCCTTTCACAGTCTACCTTGGCATGGCTGGAAGCCAACAATCCAAGCCTAGGATGATCTCAAACTCGTGGATCTACAACACCAACAGATTATCTCAATCCAGCTACTACTAGTTCACAACCTAGACATGTATCATCAACGCATTGCTCAATTCCAGTATGCAATATAACACACATCTTCCTATCAGCGTTTCCTACCGCCCATCCATACTTCTCTACGCAGTTATATGATATGAAAGAATGTGTGGCGCCAGTCAAACAGAGCATGTACTAGTTGGCCTTATGGTTGGACCGTACCTGAGATCACACCGCGAGATGTAGTAGCATTCGCCTCAGTAGTCGCATTCAGTCTCGCTGTGTCTTCCCGGTCTGTTTCCGCCTCTCGGCCGTGGAGTGGTAGATCCACTCATCTTACTCCTAGCTACTCCACTTCGAGATGTTCCTCCTGGTCCTTGGGGGCACTCTCTCTGAATACATGAGGATAGAACTTTCCAAGGAATGTTGTCTCAAACACTTTCCATTCATCCCCGGAGTTGGAAAGGGTCCGTGCTCCATCTCTGTGCTTTCCACCATTTGTTCGCTCCCCGCTTGGTCGACTGCTGCACTAGCATTATTTTCTCCTCAACTGAGCATCCCAACACGTCGAAAGCGTTCTCCAACTCAACTATGAATTCTTCTTCCTTTTCAGGCCCCTCCTCACCCGAGTAAATAGGTACCTCGAGCTTTCGAAAATGCCCGATCAATGTAATCCTTCTCTTGCGTTGTAGTTCCTCATCCCTAGAATTCCGCACAACAATATGTATTCCCTCCTCAGACATTCTACAATCACAACAATTGCATTATTAATCCAAGTATTATGTCAACTACACATAATACTATATCAACGAATACCATATAGGTTTACTCAATACCAAGCATACGATTTTTCAATTCCGAATAATCGACATTTATTTTCTTAACACAACATCCATATCATAATATGTCATCCAATCAAGACACCCTTTTCAACAACTCAAGAAGAATGTCTCCCTTAAAACACTCCCAATATCTTGTTTAGATCAAAAAGATGAAGAAACCCAACATTGTCCCTTCATATGTTCACTGAGACACTCCAAAGAAATATTTTTACATCCAAACACAAACTTCTCTGTCAACGGCTCCTTGTTACCAACAGCCTCCCACGTTCCTCTAAAGGTGAATAAATTGTTTTTATAATCCTAAAAATAAACCTAGAGAATCTTAGAAAATCTGAAAAGAAAATCTTTTTTTCTCCCCATCGTCAGCTTCAGGTCCTGCACCAGCATCCAATGATCTTCCCTCTGCACAGAGTTTTCATAATTACACCGAGATCCTATTTTTCCGTATTTATCCTGAAATAGACCAGAAAACTCGGTAGTAATTCATTTCTCAGGAATAATGTGAAATATCTAGGAATATTATGCAATGAACATAATATTTCACAAATATAACAAAATCTAAGTATGAAATTGCCCTAAATAACTCTACTTTCATAGAGTTATCACACCCCCAAACCTAAACTTTGCTAGTCCCGAGCAAAGATAAAGAAAATAAAAATTAAAAGACTCTCTTCGGCAAACCCAAGTCACTCAAACGTAGAAACATCTTTTATAACATTCTCAGAAATGGGTGCATCCTCTTCCTGTATCTAGATTCCATTCACTACCTAACATTCTCAATTAAAGGCTTTAAAAGACAATATCTTCGTCCCATCAGGTTGTACACTCATAATTAACAAGCTTACACTCCAAATAGCTCACGTCAACTAGTTACTCGCAAAGATCACCACAAACATCTCTTTTCACTCATAAAAGGTTTTCTGACTTTTTAACAACTTCATTATTATTTTTTTTTTTCAGATTGCACGACTCTAATGTTCATCTGATTCCGACTAAAGCTTATGTACCAAGCTCTCAACCAATGACTCCCGATTCAGTTGAAACAGGGCATTAGGTGATAAAGCAACTCTCGGATCAATCACTCAAGCTAGCACGGAAGACTCACACCACAAGCATATATTCAAGTAATATCTCTTTCTCTCTTCTTCTTTCGTTTTTTTTTAAACCTGAACATTGGTACTCAGAGCCTTGACAACCTCATTTTTTGCTTCTTCTCTTTTCAGCACATTGACCAAAGACGTCGTTTTCAAGAGAAAATTCAAGCTACTCTTCTCATCACTCATCACCATGCATTCTAAGGAAATGTAACCTGTTGTTGCTAAGCACACTTCCTACTAGGAGATCTTTTCAAAATTAAACGAAAAAGTTTAGCATACTAAGCAAAGAACTTCATCTTTCCACACTCGAAGAATGTAACCTATATCCTCATCATCGAATAAAGACATTCCACATCGACTTCCTAAGGTTACGTTGAGGAAAAACGACCCAAAAGATGAAACATATGACATAGACAGGACTCACCTTAAGTAACATCACTTCCAAAGTCCATAACACATAACACCACACCCCCAAACCTAATCAGAGCAACGTCCTCGGTGCTTACGAGCAGGAAATGGGAGTACCAAGATATGTCAGTGAACGGGATGCGCCGACGTGTACCTCCCGACTGCCTTTGTGTAAGACTAAATTGTATCATCTGAATCCGCATCTTCATCTTCCTCTGCACCCATTGACGGTGGAGTTGGTTGCTCACCAAGGTCTGATATATCCACATTTAATGTTGACGCGATTCGCCTTTGTATTTCCTCCGACCTTTGATGGATACTCCATGAATTAGCTTATCTTGGTCATGTTTTCTCGGGCAATAGATGTGTTGGCGGTGGCAATGGCAGGGTCACCTTCTGTGCGGTTACTATGAGATGTGCCGGAAGGGGCTTAATCCTTGTGCTCCTCCTCCCGTTGAATTTTCTGCCATGTGGCATGCGTGATTGGTTTCTGTGGGTGAGCAATCTATTCTGCGGGGTTCCACTGTACCCCTGCCCTCCTGCATAACTGAAACACTACAGATGGAAACAACAAGCCAAGGTGAGTATCCTTTAATGCTCTATGTAGCATCTGGTTAATAAGTTCTCCCACCTCAATTTTCATGCCCTCTAATATGCAACAAATCAAAGTCACTCTTTCCTTTCTCAACTAGTGTTTATTCCCAGAATCAGTTTTTCCGAGACGAATTGAATCCATATTTCGCGTCTACTGTGAGATCCTTACCGTATAGCGCCAGCGGTTCATTCTTGCGCGACCTCTTCCATGTGATTCCTGGTCTAGTTAAGCATTCAAGTACATCGTCAGCATTAAAATCTTCAGTCAGGTATTATGTAAACGTATCATGCTCAAACACAGGAAGATGAAACAATTCGGCAATTGCTTGAGCTCTAAGCACAACACTCATACCTCGAACATGAATACTTTCGCGGTTCTCATCATAGGTGTGCGTATTAGCGTAGAATTCCCTTATTATTGACACAACCGCGGCTTCTGGAGGAGTACAAAATTGAGTCCATCCTATATGCGAAATTTGGAACATATAAGTTTTCATATACCTATGGCTTACCTCAAATCCATGCTTCGGAATTAACGTCCGACGCACCATAGAGTCGTGGTAGATTTTAGCCGCTTCGTCCGTCAAGGTTCGTCCTCTCCTAATTCTTGAAGTACTCCCTACGGCCAATTTCTTTTTAGGTGCTATCGTAACTTACTTCTACAAACACAATCTGACACGTCCACAAATCTATTTGCACAAGACACTCCCACACCAAGAGTCGACTAAAGGAAAGCGTGTTACCCGGACGTCGAGCTTTGGGTGGTGGTGGTACAGACGAGGAGTTCTCCAACAGACGATTTGCTAATCGGGCGAAGTCAATAGTTTACGGCGAAAATGAACCCCAATCCCCTCCTAAAAGAAAATTTCGATTACCAAGTTCGGAGAGTGTGGGTTTGGGTGCACAGCAACGGTGTGGGTGACGGTGGTTGTGACACGGGAGGGGGACGGAGGTGGCAGTGGATGTGACACGAAAGGGCGATGGAGGTGGCGGCTTTGCGGCTACAACTCTTCCCTGTCACAAGAAAAAAAAGATTAGGGTTGTCTGGCAAAATGGCCGGAAGTGTTTTTGCTTTTCTTATTTTTTATTTTTTATATAATTTCCGGTGCAGGTGCACGAAAATCTCGTGCAGCTGCAAAAAGTTTCTGTGCATTCTATTACGAAATTTTGATACAGCTCCACAAAGTTTCTGTACATTCGAGGTCCGCGTGGTGCAGCTGCATGATAATTTCATGCAGCTGCACCATAGAGTTTTTGTTCCTCTTCTCTATGTGCGGTACGGTTGCATGAAATTCCTTGCAGTTGCACCAACTTGCTACTTGCTCTTGCACTCCCCGCTATCTTTTCCCCTAGTAAAACAAAAAATAAATAAAAACAAATAAAATAAAAAAATAATAAAAGAAAATAACTTGGGTTACCTCCCAAGAAGCGCTTGGTTTATAGTTTATGGCTGGACTTTTGATATCAATCATGTGTCTCACAATGTTGCTGTGGCAACTACCCTTTCAGTGTTTCCTCCCCAGTAGTGTTTCAGCCTCTGTCCATTAACTTTGAATGTCTGTTCTGAAATTGGATTTCGTATTTCCACAGCACCATAAGGGAATACCTGAACTACCTGAAATGGTCCAGACCGCCTCGATTTGAGCTTTCCTAGGAATAATTTCAGTCTAGAATTGAAAAATAATACTTGTTGTCCCAGTTCAAATTTTCGCTCAATGATCCTCTTATCATGCCACTATTTCGTCTTCTCCTTATAGATCATCGCGTTTTCATATGCTTGAAGTCGAAATTCATCAAGTTCATTCAATTGGAGCAACCTCTTCTGTCCAGCCTTCTCGAGATCAAAATTCAATTTCTTAATCGCTCAGAATGCTTTGTGCTCCAATTCCACCGGCAAGTGACATGCTTTCCCATAAACTAGCTTAAACGGAGACATTCCAATTGGCGTTTTGTAAGCTGTTCGATAAGCCCACAATGCGTTCTCCAGCTTCAGTGCCCAATCCTTCTATGATGTGTTTACTGTTTTCTCGAGAATTCTCTTAATTTCTCGATTTGATACTTCCACTTGCCCACTAGTATGAGGATGGTATGCTAGAGCGACCTTGCGATTTATTCCATACTTGTTTAGCAAATTGGCGAATTGTTTATTGCAAAAGTGAGATCCCCCATCGCGGATGATTGCTCTTGGGGTACCGAACCTTGTAAACACTTGCTTCTTCAAAAACTTAACCACTGTTTTAGCCTCGTTAGAGGGCAAAGCATTCGCTTCAACCCATTTAGACACTTAATCCACAGCAACTAAAATATAACGATTTTTGAAAGACGAAACAAATGGTCCCATAAAATGAATACCCCAAACCATAATGTTGTTTAAGGGCATTTCGTGTCGCCTTGATATGTTTCCCGTTCGTTGGCATCTATCACATTTAGCAACATACTTGTGAGCATCCTTAAATACAGAAGGCCCAAAGAAACCTGATTGTAAAATCCGAGCAGCTGTTTTATCTCCTCCAAAATGTCCGTCGTAAGGTGATGAATGACACTGCCACAAAATTTGGTCCCATTCTTCTTCAGGGCATCTTCTAAGAATCTGATCTGCACATTGCTTGAACAAGAACGGTTCATCCCACACATAATTCTTAACATCATGTAAAAACCTCTTCTTTTGTTGCGCATTCAAATCAATGGGTATGAAATTCGAAACAAGAAAATTAACAAAATTTGCATACCACGGAACTTGCATGTGACTAACCGCAGTTGTTCATCAGGAAAAGATTCATTTATAGCTACCTGGTTGAGCTTGGTGTCGCTTTGACCATCTAGCCTTGACAAGTGATCAGCTACTTGATTCTCTGTTCCTTTTCTGTCCTTGATCTCGAGATCGAATTCTTGTAGTAAGAGAACCCATCTTAACAATCGTAGTTTTGCATCCTTTTTCTCAATCAAGTACTTTATCGCGGAGTGATCTATGAACACTATGACTTTCGAAACCACACAGTAAGATCGAAATTTATCGAAAGCAAATACGACAGCTAGTAGCTCCTTTTCACTGGTCGTGTAATTTACCTGTGCATCGCCCAAAGTTCTACTACCACAGTAAATCACATGAAAGACCTTATTCTTACGTTGCCCAAGCACTGGTCCTAAGGCATAATCACTCGCATTGCACATCAATTCAAAAGGTAACGTCCTATCAGGCACTTCAATGATAGGTGCTGTAACTAACCTCTCTTTTAATTTTGTAAATGCTTCCATGCATGCTTTATCAAAGTTGAATGGTATGTCTTTCTCCAAAAGATTGCATAATGGTTTCGATATTTTGGAGAAATCCTCAATGAATCGCCTGTAAAAGCCAGCATGACCAAGAAAACTTCGGATAGCTCTTACCGATGTTGATGGGGATAACTTTTCGATGGTCTCAATCTTTGCTCTGTCAGCTTCTATGCCCTTGCTTGACACCCCGTGATCAAGGACAATACCTTCCCGAACCATAAAGTGACACTTTTCCCAATTTAAGATTAGATTAGTCTTATCCCAATGTTCGAGTACACATGCAAGATTATGTCTCCAAAGACGGAAAGGTCATCAATAAAAATTTCTAAATCTCGTTCTACCATGTCAGTGAAAATGGACGTCATGCACCTTTGCAATGTAGCAGGTGCATTACACAATCCGAATGGCATTATACGGAAGGCGAACGTACCATATGGACATGTGAAAGTCGCTTTCTCCTGATCTTCTGGTGCAATAGCAATCTGATTATATCCTGAGTAACCATCGAGAAAACAATAATATTCTTTACGTGCCAATCTGTCCAACATTTGATTGATAAATGGAAGCGGGTAGTGATCTTTTCTTGTTGCTTTGTTCAACTTCCGGTAGTCCATACATATCCATCCCGTGATAGTGCGAGTAGGGATGAGTTCATTCTTCTCATTTGTTACTACTGTCATTCCACCTTTCTTGGGAACACACTGTATAGGACTAACTCACGAGCTGTCAGAAATATGATAGAGGATACCTGCATCGAGCCACTTGATGATCCCCTTCTTGACAACATCTTTCATGTTTGGGTTCAATCTCCGTTGATTCTCTATTGATGGTTTGTGATCATCCTCGAGGAGGATTTTATGCATGCAAATTGCTGGGCTAATTCCTCTGATACCTGCAATAGTCCATCCTATCGCCCTCTTGTGATCCCTCAAGATTCGAAGTAATTTCCCCTCTTGAAACTCCGTCAATTCTGCAGAAATAATCACAGGGAGCTGATTGGCGTTTTGGAGGAATGAATACCTCAAATGTGTGGTGGTTTTGAAATATAATTCTGGTGCTTCAATAATGGATGGTTTGGTGGTCTTTTCTGGCATCTCCAATGGATCAAGAGCTCTCAGATCTCTAGGTATGTAGGATTTGCACTCCATCCAACTGATCATTTCCTTAGTTTCTTCTTCGATAGTTGCTTCCTCATAAGTTATTGCTAGATCAAGCACATCGATCGTCTTCAAAATAGTAACTTCTTCGGCAGACACCCTGTCAATGATGTCAATAGAAAAACAATCATCAGGTTCATTCGGATATTTCATTCCATGAAGAATATTAAATGTTACCTCCTCGTTACTAACCCTAGTTAGCTCACCCTTTTGGACGTCAATTAAAGTCCTATATGTGGCTAGGAATGGTCTTCCAAGGATGATTGGTATTTCACGGTCCTCTTCAAAATCAAGCACGATAAAATCCGCGGGAAAAACAAATTTATCTACCTTAACCAAAATATCCTCAATGATTCCCCTTGGAAAAGTAAGAGACCGGTCTGCTAATTGCAACGTGACCAATGTAGGTTTCACTTCCCCCAAACCCGAGTCGTAAAATATTGATAAAGGAATTAAATTAACACTCGCTCCAAGATCACACAATGCCTTACCAGTAGAACAGGGTATAGTGAAACTACCAGGATCTTTCAGCTTTGGAGGGAACTTTTTCTGCAAAATAGCACTAGATTCTTCATTTAAGGCAACAGTCTTAAACTCACCGAGACGTCTATTTTTAGATAATACATCTTTCATGAATTTAATGTAGCTCGGCATCTTCTCCAATGCTTCAGCAAAAGGGATGTTGAAGTGTAGCTTTTTGAAGATTTCTAAGAATTTCAGGAAGTCCTTCTCATCATTTTGCTTACTAGCTCGTTGTGGAAAAGGAAGAGGTGGATATATGAGTTTATCTTTTCCAAAAGAAGCATTTTCCATACCTTCTTTCGGTTGAGGAAGTTGCTGGCTAGGCTGGACAGAAGGTTTGTTGCCTTTGTGCGTAACTTCTGGTGTAGTTGTAATGACATGCTTGAACTTTGAGGCTTCGGTAAGTGTTCTCCCATTCCGTAAAGCGATAGCTTGGATTTGTGCATTCCCTTCATTCCTTGGATTCACTTCTGTATTGCTCGGAAGAGTGCCTTGAGGTCAATTATTAATTGCTTGTGCCAATTGTCCGACTTGGGCTTCCAAACTCCGAAGTGAAGCTCATTGGTTCTGCAAAAGAGTGTCGGTTTTAGAAATGTATTTGACCAATAGTTCTTCAATACCAGACATGTTTTCTTGCGGTTGTGGCTTTAGCTGATGAGATCCTGGTGGAGGAGTTGGTTTTGCTAATTATTGATTTTCCCACGAGAAACTCGGGTGGTTCCTCCATCACGGATTGTAAGTATTCGAAAAGGGGTTGTTCCTCGAGTTGGCTCCCAAGTAGTTGGCTAACTCAGCACAAGTGAAACATTGACCAGGAGCATGATTTTCTCCGCACCTCTCACACGGATAATGAAGGGGATGACTAGGACCCTTTAGTGCATTCAGCTCCTGATTTAACGCATCCACTTTAGCATTGAGGGCAGCAACTTTATCAACTGAATGTATTCTAGCTACATCTCGGGCACGCAATACTCCATGACTGTTATTAGCCATCTGCTTGAATAGCTCTAGTGCTTCCTCCGGCTGCTTGTTTAATATTGTTCCCCATGCGGCTGCATCTATCGTTGAGCGAAGTGCATCAGTTAATCCATCATAAAAAATTTGCACCAACATCCATTGAGGTATCTCGTGATGTGGGCACTCTCGTAGAAAATTTGTAAATCTCTCCCACGCCTCATAAAGTGACTCTATTCTATGTTGTCGAAACGATGTAATGTCATTCCGCATCTTAATGGTCTTGCTGGGTGGCAAATACTTTGATAGGAATTTTCCGGACATCTCTTCCCAGTTTGTGATGGACCCTTCTGGCAAAGAGTAAAGCCATGTTCGTGCTTTGTCCCTCAACGAGAATGGGAAGAGTCTCATCCGAATGGCCTCGCTCGATACTCTATTATAGCGAAAAGTGTCGCAAATTTCCAGAAAGTTGGTGATGTGCCCATGTGGATCCTCTGATGGAGATCCCCCCAAACTCGAATTTTGTAGAATAGTGATAACTGCTGGTTTGATTTCAAATGTGTTGGCTTGGAGTCGGCTTCACTATGCTAGAGCGTTCATGCACATGGGGCTGGGCAAAATCACGCATGACTCTCGGTTTAACTTCTTTATTGTTGTTCTCCATTGCTTGTTGGCGTGTGGCTTCATTTTGCTCTCTTAGACGTAACCGAAAGGTTCTTTCTATTTCAGGATCAAAAGGAACCACTTCACTGCTACGCATGCAACGTTAAGATTTTTCCTGCAAATAGATCGAAAATCAAGGATAAAGTTGAATTATAAAGATGTTATTGAAATTAATATTGGTTGAAAATTTAGAAAACAGTCCCCGACAACGGCGCCAAAAACTTGTCACGACGAAAACGTATTCACCACGCAAGTGCACGTGATCGTACAAGTACTAAAGTGTAAGTAAGATATCGTTTCCACGAGGACTGATCTAAACTTCTCTCAATTATTAAAATACGGCAATCCCTATTATTCAACTAAGAGAGTTGAGAAACAATCAAACTAAGGGCAAAGCTAAAGAAAATGAGTAAGTAAACTGAATTAAAATTCAAACGAAAAAACACCTAGGGCGACGATTTCACCGGACAATTAATCGCGAGTCATATCTCAATCAACATGCTTAAGATGATCAGCTTGATAATCCGGAATTCGGTTATCTTCCTACGCCCCTCCCGATGTCATAAGAACGTACATCTCTGTAAATAGTAATCATTCTATTCCTTGGTAGAGTAACTATGGAGTGCCCCTTAAGAATCAATTCCATTTCGATTACCTACGACGATTAGGTATATTCCTATCCCGCTCGTTAATAATCTCGTCTTCCGACCAAGTTTAACCTAGGTTATTCCTCTTCCCGTGCTTAATCTAGGATTCCCCTTCCGAGTTCACCTAAATTCACTATTCAATCTTATTGGTGATCAGGCAATAAGAAATCGTTAAGAACGAATTGGAATAATCCAACCTAAATCATTCAAGTGTGCCAAAAGAGATAAACTATTGACTAAATGTCAAGATCCATCGTAATCCTAGACAAAGAAAATTAGTTCATAACCGAAGTAAACGAAAACTTCAAATCCATCTTAAACAATGAAAACGACATAAAGAAAAATTAAAAGAAAAACTGGCGAAGTCTCCGTCGACGGCTCCTTGTTACCAGTAGCCTCCCTAGTTCCTCTAAAGTGAATAAAGTGTTTTTATAATCCTAAAAATAAACCTAGAGAATCTTAGAAAATCTGAAAAGAAAATCTTTTATTTTCTCCCCATCGTCGTCCTGTACCAGTATTCAATGATCTTCCCTCTGCATAGAGTCTTCGTAATTACGCCGAGATCCTCTTTTTCCGTATTTATCCTGAAATAGACCAGAAAACTCGACAATAATCCATTTATCGGGAATAATGTTAAATAGCCATGAATATTATGCAATGAATGCAATATTCCACAAATCTAACAAGATCTAAATATGAAATTGCTCTAAATAACTCTATTTTCATAGAGTTCTCATCCATCCATCTCTGCCAATCTATGGTTGTCGGCCTGGATTTTTTGGTAGTTAGTGGCAGCAAGGAGACCGACGAGAGTTTGGATAAGATCTGGACATAAAGAGAAACAAATGTATATTAACACAGAAAATTATAATGGAAGATGATTTCTTGAAAAGGTCAAAGACTTTTTTGCCCTCTCCCATAGAGTCTTGGTCATTCATTAATTAATTCATCCTACACAACACAAAACAAAGAAAAAAGAGGTAGTTGGATCTGAGTTTCGGTGGAGTTGACTTAAGCTATATTCATTCATTAGAAACAAAAATCCACGATTCATTTTTTATCAATGATGTTATTGACTTGGGATGCAGCTTCTGTCTTCTTTCCTGTTCAGAATCTTCCCAGTTGTTGGTTTTTGTTCACTCCAGATCAACGAGAGACGCTCCGCTAGCTCGTCTCCACCGTTAATGCGAAACAGGATGCAAGTGTAGCTCCTTCATTCCCCGGCATCACCCCACAGCCTGCTCCTCTCATCAGCTTCACCTGCAGGTATGTCCGCTTCCTCGCTTTAAAAGCTTGCTTTTTTCTTTTCTTTTCTTTCCCTTTTTTCCCTTCTTCCACAGATCGGGCACTTATTTCCATATAATTTGTTTGGCAACAGAGGCCCTAAATGTTTTTCAATGATTTAAAGGATTCGAAAAATTTTGTGCTTAAATTTTAAAATCATTCATATGTTTTCCAAGTCTTTTGGATCTTTCATTATTTTTTTGGAAATAAGCAAATGTTTTCCTTGGGAGATGGAGAGAAAGAAGAACCTGTGACTATTCATCGCTAGAGTTTCTGTTACACAGAGAAGATGCCTAAACTGGTTTCCCCATGCGATTTTCATTTACATTTGGTGACCGGAATTGATTTCTCTTGTTTTTTCTCGGTCTATTGATTAAGGAAAAAAAATGGCGAGCTTCCTAGATATGTGGGCAGTGTGGAATATCCGAGGTTTCATGATATTCAGCCTTTCCATGCAACTGCTTCTTGCCATCATCTCCCCTCTCCGGGGGAAAACGTCCAACCGTTGGGTCATTCTGATGATATGGTCAGCATACTTCTTATTGGATTGGGCCGCCATATTCGCTTTTGGGCTGATCTCCAATGCCAGATTGAAGAACCCCACTTCCCTTTTGCAAGTCGACCAAGATCTCCTGGCATTCTGGTCTGCCTTTCTTCTAATACACTTGGGGGGCCCGGATTCCATCACTGCTTATGCGCTAGAGGATAATACACTGTGGATGCGCCACTTGGTCGGCCTTGTAGTCCAAATACTCGCCTTCCTCAACATCTTCGTTAAGACGCTCCCGGATAACAAGCTTCGTGTGCCGACAATCCTGATAGCTATTGCCGGCACCATCAAGTATGGGGAGAGGACCAGAGCATTGTACCTTGCAAGTGTTGAGAATCTTAAGCAGTCGGTGTTGAAATCCCGCCGCCTTCATCTGAAAAGCAACATTACGAGGCCACAAGGGGCATCAACGCAATCCAATATCGGTGCCAGCAATAACGGCGAAGACACCCTCGGAAAGAGACTCGAGATGGCCTTCCACTACTTCCAAATATTCAGGGGTCTGGTCGTCGACATGATGCCAGACCATTCCGAGTGGCTTGAGAGCCGAGATTGTTTCCTGAACAAAGATGCTCGGGAGACATTCGAAATTTTGAAGATGGAGCTGAAGTTATTCTATGAGGTGTTCTACACCAAGGTCCTTGCGGCCAACTCCGCTTGGGGAGTGCTCATTCGCAGTCTGGCCTTTTACAACCTCCTCGTCGCCCTGATTATGTTTTGCCTAATTGAGAAAGCGGGGATTCACAGGGTCGATGTTCGAATCACTTACTTGTTGCTAGCTGGAGGGATTGCTTTGGATTCAGCGAGTGAGCTACTACTAGTGCATTCAAATTGGTCCAAGGTGGATGCCCCTTATGCCGGATGGCAATTGCTCGGGCATGGAGTAGTTTTAGTGTTCATAGTAGGTGTGGCCATTTCGTGCATAGTCGGCTGCTTCGTTGCTCTTTGCTGCAGAACGGTTGCATTCCGGGATTGGTCAGAAAGTACAGGGGCGCTGAGCATTTTAGGGCGAGCTTTTGAGGAGTCTCGTCCGAGTAAAAGATCCAAGCTAAGTGATTATTGGCGTAAAATCAACGGTACAATCTTAGCCCCCTTTTAATTTATATTCTCGTTTTACTCAACCCGTATATCTATTCTCTTCAATTTTGAATATAGAATGGAAAACGAGTTTATTTCCATTCAAGTTTGAAATTAAATTGGTATCAAAGGAATGATTTTAAGTTCTCCTATGCTAAATACATGATGAATATAAATAGATAAAACTGAAAAAGAGATCAAAACCATAAAATTAAAAATTAAAAGTTATAGAGAAAAAACAGCGTAATATAGATTGCATTTGTAGACTAAAAATCTAACACACAGACAGGTTGTATAGATTGCATTTGTCGACTAAAAATCTAAGTCCTATTTATTAAGTGCATTCTTTTTTTTTTCTGTCTTAATTGCTTAAAATTATGAAAAAAATCAAATATTGAGTACTAGATTTGGAGGTGTTTGTTAGTATTTGGTAATTTGCATTAACTATTTATATTGTTCCAATAATATGTCTAGTCGAGGTATAAAAAGAAAACTTTTTTCAGGTAAGATCAACGACAAGATTGGGGTAGTCATCCTCACCAAATTGTCATATCAATGGAAGAACAACATCGATATGGGACTGTGGGACTTTGTGTTTAGTCAATTGAAAGAAAAAGCTCGGCACGCCGATAATGCGGACAAGCTAAGGGCGGAATACGAGGCAAGGGGTGAAGGTCCACTTTCCATCGGAAATTTAGCCGAGTTAAGACACTTTGTAGATGATTTTGAGTTTGATCATAGCATCCTCATCTGGCATTGCGCAACCGAGATCTGTTATTGGGTTGATGCACATGTTGACGGGCAGAACGACAATGGAAGGAAGTTCAGCAAGGTCTTTTCAGATTACATGACATATCTTTTGATCAAGCAACCAAAGCTAATGTCCCCCATGGCAGGGATCGAGGAAATAAGGTACCGCGAAACTATTGTCGAGGCAAAGAATATCTGTACGAGACATCCCGTGGAGACCGTGGAGCAATTTTGCAAGAATATACTCAATGAGCATACTGGCACTGCCGAATCCGATGAAAGAGGATTAAGCGATAAGTCCGTGTTGCCTGAGGCATGCACCCTAGCTCACATTCTAATGCAAAAAGGTACGACGAAGTGGGACGTGATTAGCAAGGTATGGATGGAGGTGTTGTTATATACCGCCGGCCACTGTCGAGCAGACTCGCATGTACGCCTATTGAGCGAGGGTGGGGAGTTCATAACTTTCGTATGGCTGTTGATGGCTCACATGGGGATAATACCTCGCATTCCAAAGGAGTAAGGAGCTGTGACGTCATAATTTCTGTCAACCACTTATTGCTGAATATGTGTAATTTGTATTAAATAAAAGGGTATTAATTAATTTGTATTTGGCGATTTGTTATCCACATTTTCATTGTTTCTTTTTCAGTCAAATAATTTTTTTCCTTTCTATTTTCACAATAGAAATAAGGCCCGTTGCATTTGTCATAGGGTTGGGCAGGTCTAGCGTATTTCGGGCGGCCTTAATAATAATAATAATTTATTTATACTCATCATATGGAAATACAATTTAATTTTGTTGGTCTAACAAATTCTTCAAGCAGCTTAAATAAGTCTGAGCTAGTTGAAACAACTTTTATAAATCCGAACATACGCAACCCGGCATTTCCCTGCACCTATTTACTGGACAAGCCTCGTCTGATACGGAAAGAATTGCTTTGCGGCTAGTTTCGTTACGAAGATTGACGGTAGACAATACTTCAAAGATGATAAAGAAAATGAAAATGACCACACAAAAAATACTTTCCCTAAAGCGTAATGAATACAAACACGTTTCGTGATACCCAGCTGCATCGATTCAACAGCTTGATATAAGAATTTTGGGATCATCATCCCAAAAACTAGCATGAGGGGTGGAGTACTGATATGTGGGAATAGCCCCACTTCGGTAGGTCCAATGACACTCCCAAACCTAGAGCTTTTGGGTTGGGCTCTCCCTGGAAAGCCCGTAACAAGTGGTATCAGAGCGACGTCTCTGTCGTCCTTATTGTAATACCCCAAATTTTTCCATTAAATTTCTTTCATTTTGTTTTCTTTAAATGAATATTTTTTAAGCAAAAAATTAACAAAACCCATTCAAAATGAAGACCTAGCCCATATACATAGACATGGGCCTCTAATTTCTTTAATGACATGGTCAAAGCCCATTCAAAATTTATTTTTTCTTTTATTAATTAAAAAATGACGAAATTGTTAATAAAAAAACCAAATCATTTGCATTAAATCATCACGATAATGTTTAGCTGATTCATTAACTCCCCCAAAAATTATTACATTCCTTATTAAAAAATCCTTCCTTATCTCATCAGAGGAAGAACCTGGACACAATTTCTCGAACCCTTTGAACATTCGATCTTTTTTTGTATATATATATATATATTCATTCAGCCCGTCTTTTTATTTAGAGCATGACTGACCATCTTTTACATTTGTTGAACTCATCGCATGTGATGTGGGGAACGCGAAACTGAGTCCCGACGGAGCAGCTTAGCCTCGACCAGAATGCAAGGGAGTCAGTCCGCAGGCAATAAGTTTCACGTCCATTGTTGGAATCAGACAAAATCTGGTTGTATCGGTCTTTTATCCTGTTAACATGATTGTGATTAAATTTTAGCCAATTTGGTTGAGTTTTCCTTTACTTTTGACTAATTATACTTGGGTTCTGTATGCTGGAATAACGAATTACAAAAAACGTATGTGTTTGATCTGATCTATTTCTATTCTTCAGACTATACTTTCATTATAAAATTAATTTTTATATAAAACACGTTTAATGATCTTTGTTTTGACATATTATGCACGAATTTATCATTTTTATATTTCAAGTTATGATTTTTTGAATATTAACCATATTTCTGCCATGTTTTCAGTACTATGTATGATAAACTATTTTGTTTTAAAATTTAAACATGTTCAAAAATTTTGAAATTTTAATATGTTTTTTCTTATATGGCTAAAAAGACATATAATTTTATTTTACTTAATTTTGACGTCTTCTGGTTAAAATATACTTAAAACGATTTCGACATGTATTCTGAACCGTTTTCAACAATTTTGTTTCGGTAAAATCGATTTTATTTATTTTCTATGAATCCGTTTCCTGTAAAATTTTACAAACATGATCTCCCTTAAGTTAAGCATCTTTTAACACTGGTTTTGCTTCATTTGGATTTCTGGATCAAAAGTTACATATTCTTTTTTATGTGGTCTGCAATCAGATTACTCGTCGGGTCAAACCCAATTTTGTAAAATTTTCTACTATGTTGAGTTTAATATCTTAATTCCAAAATTTGATATTTCATGTTTTTATTAGGTTAAGAATATTTTTGTATAATTTTATGATTTTTAGAACCCGTTTGCATATTTTTTGACATTTTTCTTTAACATTGCATCATGGAGTTATTTTGGGCTCTTTGATTGTTTTATTATTGAGCTTGCAGGTACCCGTAGACCATCAACGTCGTTGATCAACTTCAACACACCTAAAAGGAGTCCCTGTAGACGGTGCTCAAGACATGATGACATGCGGAGTCCGACCGCGGTGGGAGCTTCACAAAAGCGGCCCCAACTGACGAGCTTAGCCGATGACATGCCATCCCGGCCGAGCCTCAGGTACATGAGGGAGGTGCGGGCCTCCTAAGGTTCTTTTATTTCCACATGTAACGGGCCGTGGGCCCAAGTGCATAGGCCCACGGTCACCATCCTTCCCCGCCCCCTTTGATCTCAATAATTGTCTGTGCTTGTCGCATGCCTTAGGCCCATAGGTTTATTGTCGCATGTTGTTTGCTATCAACAAACATGAGTTCGGGTCCAAAGCCTGAATCGGGTCCAACGCCCGTAAAACATTGACATGAGTCCGGAGTCATGCCCGAATCGGGTCCAACGCCCGTTAAACAAAAACAAATCTTTTGGAGCAAACGCCACCTCCCTTTTCGCATGTTAGAATGTAAGAGTTAGTAACTAGGAATCCCCGAACCAACTGTTTTTTTCCGACTTAAACAACTTTTATAAATAAAGTCGGTGGCGACTCCGTTTAGTTTACCTAGGTTAAACAACAACAACATTTTTACGGAGCCATTTTGGATGGGTAACGGCGACACGAGCCGCTCCCGATTCCTCCCGAAAGTTCCTCCTTCGGATCATGCTCCGCCTTTCGCCCGCCGCCTCTTAGGAAAACAGAGACGGTCGGCGAGGGCCCGTGCAGGCCCATTTAGGAACCCAGGGAGGGATCACCCAATTCCCTTCTGCAGAGTCCGACGCTCGTGTCGCGACGTCGACCAGTTGGGCCTTGGGAAGCGGACCCGGATCCTCGTGTCGTTCGGACCGTCTCGCGCGTGCTAGGCCGGAAGGCGCGCGTACACTTATCCCCAGAAAGGTTGGCAAAGCAATTTCCTCGGTGGGAATGAAGAACCAACGAGATCAGACCCCTGGTCAAGGAGCCAAAATAATGACGGTTGATGTACTTGTGGTTGCCCTCTTTGCTTAAATATTCAATTCATAAATTAGATGAGTATACCCATGTAGTTGCCTTCTATGCAAGCATCGTAGGACTATATAATGATTGTGATCGCTCTCTTCATAACCCGGTAATCAATTTAGGACTCGAAAACAGCCCTTACTTAGGAAGTGTTTTGTTATCTATGTACGTTACCAGTGGAAAAAATGAACTCTGCTAAGAGTATTTTCCAACCTTTTAAGGAGAGAGATCTTGTAATATGGACGGAGATGATCACTGCTCACTCACGACTGGGCAATTCTGGGGTGCATTTAATTATTCTACTGGCTTGTTCATGGAAGGCCATAAGGTTAATAGTTTCGCTATCGATGGGGCATTAAGTGCATGTGCTGGTCTGATAACTCATAATCAGGGAGAGATCATTCACTCTCTGTTTGTCAAGTAAGGATTGGGAATGGATATTGCTATAGGTGGTAGTTTGGTCAATATGTACACAAAAAATGGGGACCTCCAATCTGCAGATTCCATCTTCAGTGAAGATATAGATGCGGATTTAATGTGTTGGAACTCAATTCTCGGAGGATGTGGCGACCATGGATTGGAAAAATTGGTCTTAATGATCTTTGAACAAATCCTTTCGCATGGTCTGGTTCTAGGTCCAGTAACATTTTCTGTCTGGTTTCTTCACTTACAGCAGCAGTTTCTCGATTGAAAAAAAAAAGTTATTGTGTAATTGCATAGTGGAGTTTGATATCAACCTAATGTTGCATATGTGATCATCCGTGGCATGAAGACGTTGCATCTCCATGTACAACAGCAAAATCTAACAACACGGGGTGGTTGAAATTTTAGTGGCACATCCTAAGGTAAACGACATGCTCTATTCATTGTCTTCCTTGTTTGACTATGTCGGTGAATTGGGCAATGACTACATATACACAGTTACTTCGTTGCTGGAGCATTTGCTCTTGGACAGGGTTCTGGTCCACCGGCAGGAGGTGGACCAGAACCGTTCATCGAGTCTTTTCGTGTCACGGGCATGCTTACTGTTCCAGGTCACATCTTTTTGGACTCTGAAATATTCCCAGGCAGTAATGAGTGCATCTGTGTATTCATATTTTCCACTTTATCAGTTTATGTCTAGTCCCATCGATTCACGAGAGTATTAGGAAGGCATTCCACTACTTCCAAATTTCCAAGGGTCTGATCTGTGACATGATGTCGAACCAATCCTAGTGGCTCGAGAGCCGAGATTCTTTCCTACACCAGGATCCTCGGACTGCATTTGAAATTGTGAAGACGGAGCTCAGATTCTTCTTTGAGGTATTCTATTCCAAGATCCTTGCTGCCTATTCCACACGGGGCGTGCTTATTCGCAGTTTTGCATTTTACAATGTCTTCGGCCCTTATCATATTTTGTATGTTAAAGAAAGATGCCTTTCATGGGGTCGATGTTTGAATAACTTACTCATTGCTCGCGGGAGTGATTGGTTTGGATACGGTAAGTGAGATATTGCTGGTAGGGTCTAATTGGACGAAGCTCGATAATACTTATGCTGGATACCTAACGATCGCCCATGGAGTAGTCTTACTTTTCAGTGTAGGTATGGGCATGCTTTGTATGGCTTTCTTGCTTTCCGTGCTTTGTTGCTGTAAAGTTGCAACTAAACAGTGGTCGGAGAGTACAGGCACTCTTAGCCTCTTAGCGCAGGGTTTCGAGGAGTCCCGTTCTAAAAAAGGATCCATGTTACAACGTTTTGGTCTCAAAATAAATGGTACAATCTTGGCCTCCCTTTTTGTTGAGTTTATCCCAAAGTTTACATTCACATTTTCTCCTCTAACTTTCTTCCTTTTTCTTATAATATCCTCGTAGTTAACTACTCAATCTCTAATGATAGATAGTAAGTTAAAAAAACTGAAAGCAATACTTGTAATGGCACTTCTTATTGTTTTTCAAAAAGGAATTCATTTTGATTAATAAAATTATCTAAATGTGTGTAATACAAGCGATGAAGTGATAGATAGATAGACATACAAATACTATGCCTATGTGAAGCCGCCAATTTTACGGCGTTGATGAAGCGTAACTCGGAGTTACTACACGTCTTAAATAATCTCATTGTTAGAATCTCCTTGTTGCACAATCTTTATGAATTATGTCTCCCTGAAATGTTTCATTAACAATCATCGTCCCAAAACCTAAAATAATTCCAGCGATATGATATGGGTCTTACAGAGTGTACGCGCGCCTTCTGGCCCAGCACACACGTGGCGGTTCGGACGACCCGATGATCCGAGCCCACTCCCCAAGGCCCAATCGGTCGACGTCACGACTCGAGTGTCGGACGCTATGGAAGGGAATTGGGTGATCCCTCCCTGGGTTCCTAACTAGACCTGCTCGGGCCCTCGCCGACCGTCTCTGTTTTCCTAAGAGGTGGCTGGCGAAAGGCGGAGCATGATCCAAAGAAGGAACTTTCGGGAGAAATCGGAGCGGCTCGTGTCGTCAGTTCCTCATCCAACATGGCTCCGTAAAAAGGTGGTTGTTGTTTAACCTAGGTAAACTAAACGGAGTCGCCACCGACTTTATTTATAAAAGCTGTTTAAGTCGGAAAAAACGGTTGGTTCGGGAATTACTAGTTACTAACTCTTACATTCTAACATGCAAAAAAGGGAGGTGGCGTTTGCTCCAAAAGATTTGCTTTTGTTTGACGGGCATTGAACCCAATCCGGGCATGACTTCGGACTCATGTCAATGTTTTACAGGCGTTGGACCCGATTCAGGCTTTGGACCCAAACTCACGTTTGTTGATAGCAAACAACATGCGACAATAAACCTATGAGCCTAAGGCATGCGGACAAGCACAAATAATTATTGAGATCAAAGAGGGCGGGGAAGGATGGTGACCCTGGACCTATGCACTTGGGCCCACGGCCCGTTACAAGTGGATTTTCTATCTTTTCGGGCCCGCACCTCCCTTTGTACCTCATGTGGTGGGAGCTGCTTGATGATCTCGACATCGCAGGCGGAAAGATTTACGCGCCTTCGACAATCCTTCGAGAAGCTTGGGCCGGGCCTTTGAAATTTGTGAATCCGTTGTACATGCATAGACCAAAAGAGAATTGTAAGTTATTCGTATTGGAGCATAAGAATTCACATGTGTTTTAAGTAAATAAACGGATGATCATGTTCATTAAACACCCTGTGAACTTAATCATATTACGAAGAGTTACTTAATCACGAATTTCAACTAACACAAATGGCACACAGTTCACAAAAATAGATTATAACTTTGTCTAGGATTGTTCGATTTAATCGAAATTTAAACCAAAAGGTCCAAAACTTAATGAAGAGTATGAATGTAAAATTTTATCAAAATCTAACGGTGCAATATCACAAGATCAAGGAACAAATGTGGCTGTCCGGAAAAGCGGAACAGTTTGAACATATGGTATTGTTCCTATCATATCTTTGTCCTCCAAAGACTGATCCGAGTGAAAAAGAACTTTACAGAAAGATAAAATTACAAACAATGTGTGTAGAAAATTTCACATGGATCCAACGGTTGGATCGTAAGATATATAGGTGTAAAAATCAGACCATTTTGTAGACGTGGTCTGACTTCGGCCGCGTAAAGTCCGGAGAAGAAAAATGGAATAATTTATATCCTACAAACGAAAAAATGTCACTGATATTTCAAAATCTCCAGGATGAAATGAAGAATATATCTATAAAATTTGGCAACGATCCAATGGTGGGATCTTCCGTTATTGTATAAAGAACATATAGCAGCACTCGGAAAATCTAACTGGGTATATAGTATGTTCGTAAGATTGTTTCATACTATGTTAGAAACTTCAACGGTTGATATAAATATTCATAGAACCATCTTAAAGTCTAGTTTAGGACCCAAAAATTTGAATAAGATCTAGCGGTTAGATCTCACGAAACTTCCCCAAAAGCAACAATGCAACATGCTATCCTGCTGCGGCCAGCGAAAGTGGCGACCATTTCTGGGGAAATAACTCGATCCTCGATCAACCAAAAATTAAAAAAAATATATTTCCGAGATCAGCACTCATTGTAAATCATTTCACCTTTTGGGGTGGAGTTTCGAAAACGTCCGTAACCTCATCGAAAAAATCAGAATTTGGAGGCGTTGCCACAGAAAATAACTGAACAGAAGGCCGGGAGACGTCCGGACACTTCACCCCCAAAGCTACGGTGAAAGATTTGAGGCCTACAAGATGTACGAAAATGTGTTTCGATAGGAGTTTAAATGATACGACCTTTTTCCGTCGCGATCTAATGCCGGAGGAGGGTGGCGCGCCAGTTGTCGAGTCAGCATATCGAACATGGTAGATACATGCTGGAGTTAGCAAAGTGAGAGGAAGTCTCACCGAGGGGTTATCTCACCCCAGGGTGGCCCGAGGAGGATGAACGACACCTGGAGGGTGTCGGCTGGTAGGCTGGTCAGGAGGCTTTGGCTCGTCGGCATTGGAGAGGGGGAGTCCTTGCTCCTGTTTCTGTGTGTACGTCAGGTGGAGTTGGCGTCCGGTTGTATGTGGAAGAATTTGTCTCCGAGAATTGCTGTGTAGGGAGGAGGAGTTGGCCTCTGATTCCCATAGGGGGTCGAGCATCCGAAGGTGAGGGACATCGTCTGATTTTTTTTTTTTATAGGGGTTGGGGAGGATTTGTCTCTTAGGATTTCAGAGATTTTTTCATGGGGAATCTTTGATTTTCTTTTTACGTGTGTTATTGTCAGATTGCGAGAAGGGGATTTGTCTAGGTTCATCCTCTGATGGGACAAAGAAGGTAAGATATTTTTTAAATGGGAATATGATAAATATATTTTTGGGAGTGTTCGGGAGATTGAAGATTTTTCTCAATCAAGGTGATTTATGATGAATTACCGAAATCTTAGATGATTTGAGTGTGATTGCAATTTTGAAGGAAATGTTGATCAGGTGGAAACATTTAGGGTATTACAGTTGCCCCTCTTTGCGAGGGAAGCTTGAAAGATTTTCTTGTAAAGACTTCATTAATACCCCAAATTGTGGATTTAGGGTATTCTTGATAGACCTGTACTTTGGGATCTAATCAAGAAAACTGTTAGTAATAAACGAGGCCCCTTGAAATATGGGGGTAATGAAATATATGTCATCACAACACTCATGCATGTCGTTAATTTCTTTTTTTGATGAAGCTTATTAGGATCATTTATGAGCGAGAATAGAGAAGGGCTTCTGACTTTTATCTCGGCTCGCTCTTACTTCTGAAACTTGTCATAGTGGGATTTTAGTATTCCCTTGACTTGGATGCTCATGTACCAGTCGAATGAGTCTTTGGGTGGATTGTAATGTGGCTTTGGCGAAAGGCCTTTGGATAGAGAATCTGAATTTTTCATTTTAAAGGAACGAGTCTAAGGAACACATCGGAAGCTGTTGTACCACAGAGGTTCCATCGTCCAAGGAAATTCTCCATCTACCAGGCAGCAGACCCGTTGAGACACGTCGTTAGGGACTGATGGACGATCAACTAGAGCTTTGGGAATCTGCTTTGGGGAGTGTCTTCTCCTCGTTTTGTCTGGGAGATAGCACCTTTGCTTTTGCGCCCGTTCATGTTGGCCCTGGTGCTTTAATTTGCTCTTTTGTTTCGTTTTACGCTTCGCTTTTGAAGACTTTGGTCTTTGCACGGATTCTGCTTTTTCTTTGTTGAATTGTAGGGATTTGTACTACTCTCTTTCTTTCTCTCCGCCTTGTTGGAGATGCTTTGGACTCCTTGGGGATTTATATTTCTTGATGGTTATGTGGATTTGCCCCATTTTCTTCTCTGTTGACCTTTTTAGAGCCGCTTTGGACTCCTTGAGGATTTGTACGTCTTGCAGAATTGTTGGAGGTTTGCATCACTGGGTACAAGTCAACTGGTAAGCACGAATGTTGATGGTACCTCTTCGCTTGAACCTTCAGGAAGGGTCGCCTCTGTGGTCCGTCGCTTTCGGTTTCTAACTACAGGATCTCCGTTAACCTCGATGTAAGGCGATCCTTAGACTCGGCGGGACTAGTGTGTGTAGAAACTTCGACTTTGGCTCGGAAGGGCTAGCAATGGTCATGTCCGTGTTTGGGATAGAGAATAAATGCTCGATCTCATCCTGGTCTAAGCATCTTTCGTCAAAGGATTCTTTGTCCGCCTAGACGTATGCATTGAACCCTCATGGTGTTTGCACTCATCTCTTTGGATAAGTGTTTAGGAATGTGCTTGCCTTCTCCATTCTCGCTCAGAATCATTCTTACTGTGAAAAATCTTTTAAAATTGTATGCAAAAGGGCACACAAATGCTTAAGAAGTGAATATGTTTCGGTACGCAAACCTCTAGGAGACGTCGTACTAAGGTGGTGCTCTTGTTCAAGCTTAGCGGGAAAGTGTTTGCACTTTCATGCCCCAGTCATGGTCCTTGAGATTAGACTCGGAACAGCTTCCGCCCGACCACCCACATCGTTACCTAAGAGTTTATACCGTGCTGTGCGGAGTCCAAGTGCCATGTACTTCGACTCTCGCTTGGGGAGATTATGATAAAGTTGGGTATTCGCTGGGGATATGAGATGAATATGCCCATCTCGATGGTCGTTCTAGAAGAATATGCTTGTATATTCTACTCTTGTTAAGGAATGCGATGTTTGTAACCGACTCCAGCTGGGGAAATAGAGGTATGACTCCGACAGGGAAATGATAAGAAATTTGTTAGAGAGTAGTGTAGATCATACTCCCTTTCGATATGATTATACTTGGTGACAATAAAGGCAATCTCGAAGCTTTGGTTTTAAATCTTCCACCCGACCGCCCACACCTTTGTTCGTAATACAGGATGTTCATGTACCTGCACTCGCCAAAGGGCGGACACACAAGTGAGCTCTTGTAACTTTTTTCGTAGAGAAAGTGTTAGAATTGAATTAATGTAATCATCTTTGGCGACAAACAAAGGCAATCCCGAATTTTGTTTCGAAATTTCCACCCAACTGCCCGCGCCTTTGTTCGTAATGCAAGGATGTTCATGTACCTACACTCGCCAAAGGGCGGACAAGAAGTGAGCTCATGTAACTTGTTTCTTTTAAAGTAACAATGAAGTTTGCTTATGTAACTTCATTTATATGAAAGGTGAAGTAGAGCTTTGATACTTCCCTTGTTGTGTTTCGTCATTGCGTCTTTGTCCGTAGGAATCAAAGGATTGACGAAATCGTTACTCTTGCCTGATGTCTGTTGTGTAAGGATGCTCATGTACCTATCAAATAGATGGCGAGAAATAAGTAAGTTCATGTGACTTGTTTCTGTTAGAGTAACTTCATTTGTAAGAAAAGTGAAGTAGTGTTTTGGTACTTCCCTTTTGTGTAATTTCGTCATTGCGTCTTCGTTCAATGGAATCGAAGGTTTGACGAAGTGGCTACTTTGGTTTTGTATTCGTTGTATAAGGTTGCTCATGTACCTATCAAACAGATGACAAGAAAACAAGTGTCTTCGTGCAACTTGATTCTTTTAGAGTAGCAATGAAATTTGTTCATGTAATTTCATTTATAAGAAATGTGAAGTAGTGTAGGATTTTGGTACATCCCTTTTTTAAGGTTTCGTCAGTGCATCTTCGTCCGTAAGAATCGAACGATTTGACGAAATTGCGACAAGACTTTGGCCTGAACTTTTGCCACCCTCGCCTTTGTCATAGAAGTTGTGTACCTTTTGTGTAAGGAGCTCTTGTACCTGCCCACAAGACAAAGGACGTAAATGAAATCGGCTCATGTAATTTCATTTAGCTTGATGAAGAGAGTAATAATTGTGTGATACTCCCTTTTCATGTTTATTGTCAGTGTTCTTTGCCCTAGTTGACTCCCTAGGGATATAAAGAAGTTTGCTGACAACGATTGTTCTGAAACTCAGGTTCGAAATTCGTTGATTGTCTTGATTGTCTGTCTAGGACACTCATGTACTCCTTTCATGTGATTCGTTGGTTTGTCAACGGAGAATTAACTAAGATTGCTCAGTCTTGTCCCAGGATAGCTTGGAGATTTACCTCAGGATCGCTCGGAGATATGTCCATGATCACTAGGAGATTTGCCCCAGGATCGGTCGGGGATTTGCCTTACGATTGCTTAGAGATTTGCCCCAGGATCGGTCGGGGATTTGCTTTACGATTGCTTAGAGATTTGCCCCAGGATCGGTCGGGGATTTGCACCAAGATCGGTCGGAATTTGCCCCGGATTGTTCTCGTGTTGTCGTCGTTGTTTTGTCAACGAAGGCTGTTTCGAAACTTTAGCTCGAAACTTTCCACCCTACCACCCTCGCCTTTGTCGTTTGCCTAGGATGTTCATGTACCTAAGAGACAAGCCGAAGGGCAAAACAAGTAAGCTCATGTAACCTGTTCTGCAGAGAAAATATTAGTAGAGTAACAAATACTCCCTTTCATGTAGATTGTCGTTTCGTTGACAATGAAGGATATTTTGAAGCTTTGGCATAAAACTGTTTCAAGGCTTTGGCTCGAAACTTTACCACCCTGCCACCCACGCCTTTGTCAACATGTGACAAGGGCTAAAATAAGTGAGCTCATGTAACTTATTTTCACAAATAGGAAAGTATTGATCAAGGAATAAATACTCCCTTTTATGTGTAGTAACATTGAAGAGTGTCTGCATTGAGTGCTTGTGACAATTTTTTTCCGTTAATGTGGTTGCTTTCTAGAAAGGGCACGATTGATAGCGAACGTCTCCTTAGTAGTCAAGTCAATTATTCTTGGATGTGCATTGTTGATTACTCATAGAGGTGGGTCTGGGCGGGTAACTGGCCTCTCATGTGGTGGGCCTTCCCCTTGGGACGAGCTCCAGAGAGTCAGTAATTGAATTTCTGCTGGACTGATCAGTTAGGTATCATAAATGAGCTTGATGGGAGTTGCCCCAGTCCGAGTATGCGTCATCGTTAGGTAGATTGCATGTTCTTTGGTGTGGGGGAAGCTATTATGCAAGCGTTGCCCCAGACGATTTATCTTGTGTTGGGATACCGCGGTGTTGGCGGTCTGAATATCGGTGGCCCTGCCAGACATGTCTTGAGTTGTTGGAAGGCTAGTAATACGAATGGGAGCTTATGATGCCAATCACGCTATGTATCTGCCATCTCTTGAACGATCGAGTCCATGTTCATGTTTTGGTCGTGGGGATGCTTTGGATCCGGCGTTCGTCGAGTTCTTGTTATCTTAGAAACAATGAGGTTGAATGTCCGTAGACGTCGAGTGATCGTATCTGAAGGTTGATTGATTGCAGGTGTCCTGATATCGCGAGGTCGTTGGGAAGCCGAGGTTTGCCCCTTGTGCTAGAATGCTTTGTTGGCATGGTGAGGAAAGCCGACGACGGGATGTAAGCTAGAGAATCTGTCTCTTGTAACTCTTCTCAGGATTGCTGATGTCGAAGGTGAGAGTTTGAGAAGTAGATTGAAAGACTGCCCCATGTTGAGGATCGATGCTTGTGTTGTATTCTGGGGAATAGTCTTTGTTTGGAATAGAAGTTTTCGTTGGTGCAGAAGTTGTGCCGACTGATGACGTAGTGGAATCGCTTCTGTTTCCTTGGAGCATTTTTCGAATCAGTAGGGGCATGATATTCCCGGTGTGTCTGATCATAGAATGTCCGTTAACAGCATTATGGGCTCGTCATTAGCTCCGATGTTGACTGCGGTTGGCTAGTGAGATGTAGCCTCCTTGGGGTTTTCATGTTGTTGTAGCTTCGACTTTGAACATTGGTAGCCGTTGGGTGATCTTTGTTGTTCGTGCTTGGCTTTGTACTTTGGTAGCCGTAGATATCACTTTGGGCTCATGTCGTTTGACGCACGGCTTTGGACCTTGGTATTCGTAATGGAAACTTTGGTCATCATGTTGTTAGATGTTCGACTTTGGACCTTGGTAGTCGTCGATAAATCCTTGGCATTCTTGTGCTTATAGATTTGTAATGTCATGCTTTGTCTCTAGTCTCTTTCGAGGAGCCATGTTGAAAAATTAAACCTCGGAAGGAAAATAGAGATAATGTTTGGATTAGTATCATGCAATAATGTAATCGATGCATTATAAATTTGTGATGATACTTGATTGCGCTCGTATATGCAAAAAAGTATGCATTATGTAATTGTAATTGTAAATGAGACGTAGTGATTCAATGGAGCGATTACTGTGAATGAAATGATAATGTAACTATTGCAATCGAACATACGCTCATGTGGTCATGAGAATACATGAATGCAGTAAGCAATAAATAGGTAGGGAGGGAGAAAAGAGGATTCTTGAAGTCCTCTATGATTAACCCAAACCGCTGCAAAACAAGTAGTGTTAGCTCTACAGTTTATCGCAGACAAAGCGTACTTGAGACCTGTTCCTGCACAGGTAGTAGTCATTTAGTGACAAACAAATGCATATGCGGCGTTTGGTACCTGCAGTGGATAAACAATGCTAGATTCTCGGATGAAGGCTTCTAAACCTCCCTCGTACTAAGGGAGGTGGGGCCCCGGCCAAAAACCATACCGCAAAGAGCAACAGGCTGGGCCTCTCGGTGACCCCCCTAAAAATCCTAACCTCGGGTTCGGGCACTCCAAGACATGCCTAGTAAGCAGTAAACAAACACAATCATGAAGGTAGATAACGGGCACCGAGCCAAGCAATGACATGTGCAAACATGAACTCCTCTCCGCATGTGGATTAAAAATGAATAGCGTTCGAAAGGAATCCGCATGTAGAGTCCCCAGCAGAGTTGCCATCCGGAATGTACGCGCGCCTTCCGGCCTAGCATGCGGGTGGCAGTTCGGACGACCCGATGATCCGGGCCCACTCCCCGAGGCCTTACCGGTCGACGTCATGACTCGAGCGTCGGACGCTACGGAAGGGAATTGGGCGATACCTCCCTGGGTTTATAACTGGACCTGCTCGGGCCCTCGCCGACCGTCTCTATTTTCCTATGAGGTGGCGGGCGAAAGGCGCATTATGATCCAAAGAAGGAACTTTCGGGAGAAATTGGAGCGGCTCCTGTCGTTAGTTCCTATTCCAAAATGGCTCCGTAAAATGGTGGTTGTTGTATAACCTAGGTAAACTAAACGGAGTCGCTACCGATTTTATTTATAAAAGCTGTTTAAGTCGGAAAAAACAGTTGGTTCGGGGATTACTAGTTACTAAATCTTACATTCTAACATGCGAAAAAGAGATGTGGCGTTTGCTCCAAAAGATTTGCTTTTTTTTTTATGGGCATTGGACCCGATCCGGGCATGACTCCGGAGTCATGTCAATGTTTTACGGGCGTTGGACCCGATTCAGGCTTTGGACCCGAACTCATGTTTGTTGAAAGCAAATAACATGCGACAATTAACCTATGAGCCTAAGGCATGCGCACAAGCACAAACAATTATTGAGATCAAAGAGGGCGGAGAAGGATGGTGACCGTTGACCTATGCACTTGGGCCCACGGCCCGTTACGAGTGGATTTTTCTATCTTTTCAGGGAGTCCCGCACCTCCCCTTTTGTACCTCATGTGGTGGGAGCCGCTTTGATGATCTTGACATCGCAAGCGGAAAGATTCATAAACCTTCGACAATCCTTCGAGAAGCTTGGGCCGGGCCTTTGAAATTTGTACATCCGTCGTACATGCATAGACCAAAAGACAAATTGTAAGTTATACGTATTGGAGCATAAGAATTCACATGTGTTTTAAGTAAATAAACGGATGATCATGTTCATTATACATCCTGTGAACTTAATCATATTACAAAGAGTTACTTAATCACGAATTTCAACTAACACAAATTGCACACAGTTCAAAAAATAGATTATAACTTTTGCTAGGATTGTCCGATTGATATGCGACAGAAGAAAGGAGTTGCTGTGAAGAAATAAGAGAGTCGATGTGCAGCTGCTACAGAGGAAGGACTGTGGTTGAATGCATGGGAGCTGTGCAACGCGTGCAGAGAAGCAGAAAGAGAATAAATAGTTTACTGTTTCATTGAGTGTAAAAGTTAATTACAAGTAGTTACACGGTGTAGCTATAAAAGAGAAGTTAGGTAGACTAAAGGGTGGTTGTTGGATACTGTTAAGTCATCTTCTTCCCTGTTCTGTTTGTTACTGCTTGTGCTTTGCAAGCTTTTGTTGAATGAAAAGACTCGGCTAACTTCCTTCCGATCAGCCCTTGTTCCATTCTCGTTCTTCTCCGATTGCCAAATCCCTGAAGAATCATTTAAATTGGTATTAGTTGTCCGATCCTGGCCACAACACTCATGGTTGTTACCAAGACACAACTAGTAATGGATGAATTTCAGAAGACAATGAAGGAGTCTTGGACGGAATTCCTCACATAGCAACAGCAACAGCAGACGGAATTTCGCGAGGAAATGCGGGCGCAAAGAGATAAAATGTTGCGGGTTACTACGCAGTTACAGGAAATGAATATTCGGATGAATGATATGGAGGAAATGTCGTCTCGGGAACACCGAGGTTTTCAAGGTAGTGTTCAACAATCTCATGGAGGTATTCAATCTGCTTACGCTCGTTTTTCGAAGGTAGACTTTCCTAGATTCCGAGGTGAGGAAGTGCAAAGCTGGCTCTATAAGTGTGAACAATTTTTCTAGGTGGATGTTACACCAGTGGATGTTAAGATCAAAATCGTTTCGGTACATCTGGAAGGGAAGGCTTTGATATGGCACCAATCTATTATGAAAGCACGTCAGCATGATAAATGGCCTACTTGGGAGGAGTACAAGTTTATGATCATGGCTCGGATTTATCGAAGAAACAGGCTTTAAGTTGCTTTCTAAGTAGCTTACGAATGGAGGTTCAGACTACAGTGCGTATGTTTCGGCCTCAGTCTTTAACTAATGCTTATATGTTGGCTCGTTTGCAGGAAAATTTGTCGTCTTCCATTCACAGACGAAGCAGACCTCTGTTTGATAAACCTGCAGCAAAAGCATACAATCATCCTGTATCAACACCAACTCTTTTACCAAAGCCATCAACAGAAATGTCCAAATTTAATAGAAGGCAATTGACCCTAGAATTTATTGGAGAGAGGCGAGCTAAGAACCTCTGTTTTTTCTGCCCAGAAAAATTTGTTCCAGGACATAAGTGTAAAGCTCAGCTGCATAGTGTGGAAGTTCGTACTGAGGAAAGTCTGGATGAATGTGAGATGGGGGATGCCTCTGAGGAGACAGTAGAGGACTAGTTTCCACCGTTGATATCTCTGAACGCAATTACTGGAAACACTGCTTATCAAACAATGAAGGTGACTGGAAAGGTGAAGGGCAGTAGACTTAACATTTTGATTGATTCAGGCAGTACACATAATTTCTTGGATATGAACACAGTTAAGAAATTGGGCTGTTGGATCAAACCAAGTTATCCGGTTGCAGTTTCTGTAGCCAATGGTGATACTATATATTGTCGTTCTATGTGTAGAGGCTTCCAGTGGGGACTGCAAGGTGCAAACTTTACTACTGATATAATGTTGGTCTCTTTAGGGACTTGTGATATGATCTTGGGTGTTCAATGGTTGTCCACTCTTGGACCTATACTGTGGGACTTCAGACAGTTAAGAATGGAGTTCCAATATAAGGGACAGAAACATGTGTTGTGAGGAGCGAAACCAGACTCTTTCAATTGGATGGATGAAAAGGAGTTGAAGAGTTTTATTTGTAAAAATTCTCAGACAGTGCAGTTGTTTGCCATGTCTGTAAAACCAGCAACAGACAATTCTGTAATTTCGACTCCACTGTGTCCCGAATTGCAGAAGCTTTTGGAGGAGTATGCCGATATTTTTCAGGAACCGACCACCATACCACCACATAGATTACATGATCACCCCATCCATATGAAGGAAGGACTTCTCCTATTAATGTTAGCCTTTATAAATATCTGGTGGTGTAGAAAGATGCTATTGAAGCAATGGTGAAGGAGATGCTATCAACAGGTGTCATTCGGCCAAGTCAGAGTGCATTTTCCTCCCCGATTGTGATGGTTAAGAAAAAAGATGGTACTTGGAGGTTATGCATCGACTATTGGGAGCTGAACAAGGCTACGGTAAAAGATAAGTTTCCAATGACAATTATAGAGGAATTGTTAGATGAACTTCATGGAGCAGCTCTATTTTCCAAAATTGGTTTACGGTCTGGTTATTGGCAAATCAGAATGGCTCCGAATGACATTCCAAAAACTGCTTTTCGCACTCATGAGTGCCACTATGAATTTTTAGTGATGCCATTTGGTTTAACCAATGCGCCTTCTACGTTTCAACATCTAATGAACACCATTTTTAGACCGTACCTTTGAAAGTTTGTTTTAGTATTTTTTGATGACATTTTGATCTATAGCAAGTCATTTCAGCAGCATGTATGTCATGTTCGGATTGTTTTGACTATTTTGAGACAGCACACCTTATATGCGAAGATGTCCAAATGTATTTTTGGCACATTAGAGGTTGAGTATTTGGGGCATGTGATTTCTGAAAGGGGGTACAGACAGATCCTCATAAGATCCAAGCAATGGCTAATTGGCCCGAACCGAAGACTGTGAAGGAGTTAAGGGGATTCTTGGGTTTAACAGGATATTACAGAAAATTTATCCAGGGTTATGGTCTTATTAGTAAGCCACTGATCAATTTGTTGAAAAAGAATGCGTTTAGTTGGAATGTTGCTGCTGCTACAGCTTTTGACCAGTTAAAACCTGCTATGAGCACAGCCCCGGTCCTAGCTCTACCTAACTTTGCTGAGGAGTTTGTCATTGAAACAGATGCTTTGGGGACAGGTATGGGGGCTGTTTTGACACAAAAAGGCCACCTGATTGCTTATATTAGTAAAGCCTTTTCAACTAAGATGCAGGGAGCTCCACCTATGAGAAGGAGCTAATGGCCGTGATCTTTGCTATTGAGAAGTGAAATATCTTCCGGGGAGACATTTTGTGATCAAGATTGATCATTTTAGTCTGAAATACTTATTGGAGCAGAAAATCATCACTGCTTTCCAATGTAAATGCTTACCTAAGCTGCTTGGCTTGGATTACAAAGTGGTGTATAAAAGAGGGAAGGAAAATGCAGCTGCGGACGCCTTATCTAGAGTCCAAAGTGTTGATTTTATGTCCTTGGTTTTATCACAACTGAATACGGACCTACAATTGCAGATTTTAGAAAGTTGGCAGCAGGATGCTTAGTTGCAAACTTTGATTCAACATTTACAGACTGGTCTTGTTCGGACTCATTATACTTGGCACCAGGGTGAATTGCGTCGCAAAGGGAAGCTTGTGGTTGGTTGAGATGAAGGGTTGAGGCAGAAGATTATTTCTCTCTTACATGATACACCTACAGGGGGGCATTCGGGAATGTAAGCTACTACCAAGCGAATCTCTGCATTGTTTTATTGGAAGAAGTTAAAACATGTATTCAGAATTATGTCAGGAATTGCTCAGTTTGCCAGCAATGTAAACCAGTGTTGACAAAGAAATCTGGCCTTCTTCAACCCTTGCCAATACCCGACAATGTGTGGGCTTATATATCAATGGATTTTATCGAAGGTTTACCTAAATCGAAAGGGAAGGATACTATTTTGGTTATTGTAGACAGACTGAGTAAATATGCTCATTTTCTATTACTTACTCACCCTTTTACTGCTGTGACTGTTGCTAAGTTGTTCTTGGATCAGATCTTCTGACTCCATGGGATGCCAAGGACCATAGTCTCTGACAGAGACCGCATTTTCGTGAGTACCTTCTGGAAGGAGTTGTTTCGGTTGCAGCAGGTAGATCTCTTGATGTCTTCCAGCTACCATCCTCAGACAGATGGTCAATCCGAAGTGGTTAATAAATGCCTGGAGACGTACTTGCGATGTATGATAGGGGAGAGGCCAAAGGAGTGGGCGAATTGGATTCCCTTGGCTGAATGGTGGTACAACACCACGTTTCATACAGCAATCCAGAAAACACCTTATGAGGTTGTATATGGTCAACCTCCTTCTGTGCATTTACCATATGTTTTGGGAGATTGCAAGGTTGAGACCGTGGACCGCACATTCAAGGGTCGAGAAGATTGTTTACAGATGCTTCGCTTTCATCTATTACGAGTGCAAGATCGTATGAAAATTCACGCAGACAAACACTGGACAGATAAAGTTTTTGTAGTGGGCGATCTCGTGTATGTTAAACTGCAGCCGTATCGGCTGAAAATGATGGCCTATAGGTCCTCTGTCAAGTTAGCTCCTCGCTGTTTTGGTCCCTTTCCAGTGGCTGCACGAATTGGTCCTGTTGCGTATAGACTGCAATTGCCTACATATGTGAAAGTCCATCATGTGTTTCATGTCTCTTTGCTCCGAAAACACGAAGGTCCGCCTCCTATTGTGTGTTATGTTCCCGAAGTTGATGGTTAGCATCTTATGACAGCTGAACAGCTAAAATACTTGACAGGAAGTTGGTTCGGGAAGGAAACATTGGGGTGGTTTATCTTTTAGTGCAGTGGACGAATGGTGAGTCCTAGGATGCTACTTGGGAGCTGTATTCTGATTTGGTGAAAAAGTATCCCACATTTGATTTTAGTTCAACTTGAGGACAAGTTGTTCTTTTAAGGGGTGGTGGGAACGCATTGTCACTGAGCAGAGTGATAAGGGAGGGATGTGCACGTGAGATGGTGAGATTGCAGGAATTATGAGAAGGAAATGGAGGAGATGTTTAGAAGCTTGGGGACAAGCTTTGTTTTACGGGGGATGGATTGATATGTGATAGAAGAAAGGAGTTGCTACGAAGAACTAAGAGAGTTGTTGTGCAGCAGCTACAGAGGAAGGACTGCGACTTAATGCAGGGGAGCTATGCAACGCGTGCAAAGAAGCAGAAAGAGAATAAATAGTTTATGTTTCATTGAGAGTAAAAGTTAGTTACAAAGTAGTTACATAGCGTAGCCATAAAAGAGAAGTTAGGTAGACTAAATGGTGGTTGTTGGATTCTGTTAAGTCATCTTCTTCCCTATTCTGTTTGTTGCTGCTTGTGCTCTGCAAGCTTTGGTTGAATGAAAAGACTCGCTGACTTCCTTCCGATCAGCCCTTCTTCCATTCTCGTTCTTTTCCGATTGCCAAATCCATGAAGAATCATTTCATCGATTTAATCGAAATTTAAACCAAAAGGTCCAAAACTTAATGACGAGTATGCATGATGAGTATGTGGAAGAATTTGTCTCCGAGAATTGTTGTGTAGGGAGGAGAGATTGGCCTCCGATTCCCATAGGGGGTCGAGCGTCCGATGGTGAGGGACGTCTCTGAAGGGCCGTCATCTGATCTTTTCTTTTTTTTTGATAGGGGATAGGGAGGATTTGTCTTTTAGGATTTCAGAGATTTTTTCATGGGGAATCTCTGATTTTCTTTTTTAACGTGTGTTATTGTCAGATTGGGAGAAGGGGATTGTCCAGGTTCATCCTCTGATGGGACAAAGAAGGTAAGATATTTTTTAAATGGGAATATGATATATTTTTTTTAGGAGCGGGAGATTGAGGATTTTTCTCAATCACGGTGATTTATGATGAATTACCGAAATCTTAGATGATTTGAGTGTGATTGCAATTTTAAAGGAAATGTTGATCAGGTGGAAAAATTTGGGGTATTACACATAGATATTTGCGTTGGAAAATAATGTGAGTGGACACGAGTTATATCAATGATTATGTGAAATCGGAAGATGATAAAAATTGTTTCCACAACTTTTGTAAGAATGGAAGACGATAATCATGATGCTTCATTATTATGCCAATCCAACGCATAGTTGATTTAGTGTTTCTGCTTAGATATCCAAGGACTTGTAATTATGAGTTACTCAATCTTAAGTAATTGATTGCTAAAAGTTTCACTTTTTCTATGGTTTTAAAATGGTCGACCGAACGTTTGATATGGAACTATGGGACTTTGTATTCATTTACTTGACTGAGAAATCCAAGCGACGACGCGGACAAAGTAAGGGCAGTATATGAGGCAAGGGGTGAAGGTCCACTTTGTGATTAAAACTTAGCCTATTTAAGACATTTTGTCGATGATTTGGAGATCGAGAATAGCCTTCTCATCTGGCATTGTGCAACTGAGATATGCTATCAGGTCGACGTGAGTGCCAATTGGATGAACGACAAACGAAGTAAGTTCAGCGAGATTTTGTCGGATTACATGACATATCTTCTGATCAAGGAACCAAAGTTGATGTCCCTCGTGGCAGGTATCGAGGAGATAAGGTATCGCGACACTTGTGCCGAGGCGAAGAGTATCGGCACGGGATATGCCTCGGAGACCATGGAGCAATTTTGTAAGAATGTACTCGATGAGCACACAGGTACCAACGAATCCAATGCCTGAAGAGGAAACGGTATTCTGTGTTGGCGGATGCATGCAACTTGGCAAATTTTCTGAGACAGAGAAGTGCAAAGTGGGACAAACATCCAGGTGGCCACATGCTGGTCTGGGTTGAGCTACTAACACATGCAGGTGGCCACTGCTGGTCCGATTCACACGCACGCCTGTTGAGCGAAGGCAGGGAGTTCATAACCTTCGTATGGTTGTTGATGGCTCACTTTGGGATCTTACCTCGTTTTCCAAAGCAGTGACGACCAGGTAATTAAGCAATACTCGAATTAGGTCATAGTATGCACACAATTGAATAAACGATTTCTCTATGGTAAATTATTTCTGAATATTCTACCCAGAAAATAAATTATTGACCATCGTGTTAATGAAAAATCCGAAATCTTGAACCAAGATTGGATTGTTTAAAACAAGTTTTTTTAATCAACAATCCCAAATCAACTCCACAATTTGAAAGATTTCTGTAGTATTTCGTTGATTACAAAAGTGTTTGAGATTCTTTCCATTCTTTCCATCTTGTCGCCTATCGCATACAAGATTTACCATTTGATACAAGTTTTCTGATGGATTCAAGTTATAAACTGGTGACACAAGAAAACAATTCGAAACATTAAGAAACATGGACATTCCACAAACCTTTTTCTTACATTTTTCGTGATGATCGCACTAATAGAAGTAAATAGTGATTATATAAGAAAATAAGAGATAAAACCTTAATAAAGAGAACTCACTTCTAGTTTAGGATCTCGTTGATACCCTCAAGGTAGATTGGACACAAAGCACTTACTAGATTTGGATTGCTCAAATCTTCTTTGGCTCGCTGCAAAATGTCCTTCCAGTGGAATTTTGTTCTTGCACTTAGCGATGTTCTCCATGCCTTCAGACATTGTTAGTTCATAGCGATGTTCTCCATGTCTTCACTCAAAGACAATTTTATACATAGCAAAACAAAAACCACGAGAAACTTATTAGTTCATACCACTTATGTTATGCCTACTATGTTATCTTTCTTGCATACCAGCCTTGTGATCGACGTCTTTGAAGTGGCTTAATCATTGCTTGCCTTCTATGGTTCTCACCGCACCACAATTCCTTATGAGAACCCTTACCGAGAATAATCCACCTTCTTATGAGAATCCTCTTTGGGAGTTAACACTAGTTCCTTATATGATCACTCGTCAGAAAGCACACCGTCTTTACGAGTGCTCTTGTTAGGACTTCCACAACTACATTATGATATCGCTCATTGGGAAAGGCGCAGGCTTACACACCACTGTTTTAAGAAAAATAAAGTTTTATTATTAGGTGTTGTGACGGCACCCTTTAAATACTCTAAATATAGTAAAATTTATTCTACATGGAGTATAGAATAAAAGTGGATTCAACATACCCTGTTAGGCGAGCTTCTTTGGCCTCAGGGGTGGGCTTATGTGACCTCTTTTCAATTTTTTAATTCTTTTTCATCTTTGGACAAGGCGTGAACCCTCGATCGCTGGCTCTGATATCACTGTTGTGCAGCAATCAACGGTAAATGTCTTAAAAGCTTGAATTTTAGGTGAAGCGTTCAATACTATATATTTTTATTTTTAACATGTTTATCATCTTTTCAAATATATTATTTTGACATGTTTGGATGCAATAAAATTGCACTTAACTTCATTTCGCTATCATAAACATTAAACGGGAACATCTACTATGTTTTACATGAAAGATAACAGTTGCTCCGATTCTGGTCAAACCTGCGAGCATTTAAAATCAAGGGCTTTCCCGCCCAACTTACATTCTTTATTGAAGATGTCTAAATATATTTACCTTACTTTGCGCTAATATACCAAGAAGAATCGCCTCGGAAACATGGATACAGGGGCTGCCCAAGCTCTCAGGCTTGTATCTTGAGCCCCGAATATCTTATCTCTCCAATTCTTCATATGCAGCTTTGCCCAACATGCTGCTTATGTCAATTTCACTTTTGTTGGTATTTTGACTATAGCCATTATCCGCAAAATTACTTTTAATAGAAATTACATTCTGTGAGCTTTCCCTACGCATCTTGTACATGTCATTTGTAATTTTGGTTAGCAAGTTCTGACCTTTTGAAGTCAAACCCTGTTTTAGGGGATTTATATTTAAAACTGCTATGTATGCTCATAAATCCTCGGATTTCTACCAGATATATTCCATCGGCTTCACTTCATTCTGATTTTTGTGGGTCATGTTTTGGGTCACTAGATTGAATGGACCCATCCGGTTGAATGGGCCTAGAAAACCCATTGTCATTTTCAGTACACAAGCCTATTAGCCTCCAAAGTTTACGGTGATATAACCCTTTAAGTTAGACATCTAGCGCTTTAGTTTCATGACATTCGAGCTTATATTTTGCGAGATGTGGATTTTTTGTTTATTTACATGGCATGCGGACTATAAACGAGTTGTTTCTACAGGATCAAATTAACTGCCTTTCCTGCTATTTTGGGCTCCTTATATTCTTAGTGGGTTAGGGGCATCACCATGAGATTTTGTTTATCCTAACTATGAAACTAAGGCGAAAAATACGTCGAAGCCCAGTATAAACCTTTAAAACACGTTAAACTTTAGTCAACAAGACTAAGCCCGATTGTCTTTTTGCCACCGAACCTTTCCTAATTTCAATCAAGTTAGCTCCTTCAAATCTTACACTCTTCCCATTGAGTTAATTCAAGTGGAATAACATCGTCTCCACTTGGAGACATATCCGGAGCGCTCATTCCAGCTCCTAAGACGTACTCCCTAGGCTTTTTCCTTCTTGACAATCTTTCCACAACTTATCACCCTGATTCCCCGACTAAGTCCCTTCCGAATGTACTCTCTGCGATATTTATTCGGCGTGTCATCTAGCCCTTCTTCCAGGCTTATACAACCAGCCACAAAGTGTTGAGTCGTAACCCTCAGAATACTAACTTAATTGGTCGCGTAACTCTATCTCTTTAACTAAACCACAACCTAAAACTAAGGAAAGTTGCAAATGAGAAGAGGAATGATTTGAGAAGGAAGAGTTCTATTCGTTGTGGATGAGTTACAAATGAACCAATGACCGCTATTTATAGGGAGGGTCTCAGATGAATTCATTCTCCACCTTTCTAGAGCTTTCCTATCTAGACTAATCCTACAACCTTCTAGATTAAACTTAAGAAGCTTCTACACTAATCTTAGGAGCCTTCTAGGATAATCTTAGGAACTTTCTCGAGCCCATGAGAAAATAAGAGAACCTAGGTGATGTTATTTCTAACACTCCCCCTCAACACCGACTTGTTCTTCTTGTCATACCAAGTTTGGTCTAAAACTATTCAAGCTTGTTTGTGTTAAGACCCTTAGTGAAGACGTCGGCTATTTGACTTTACATTCCAATGTATTGTAGTTTGATGTCTCCTTGTAACACCTTTTCTCATAAGAAGTGATAGTGGACTTCTACGTACTTGGTTCGTGCATGAAACACTAGATTTTCTGCTAGTTAAATCGCTGATCGGTTGTCGCATGATAGAGGAACTCCATCGTCAGTTTGTCAGTGAAGATCTTGCATGAGTTGCAGCTTCTTCTGTTGCGGTTGCAGCAGCTCTATATTCCGCTTCTCTCATTGAGAGTGAAACTGTTGGTTGTCGCTTACTGCACCATGATACTACTCCCCCTGCGATACTGAAGACGTATCCTGTCGTTGATCTTCTAGTATCACGGTCTCCAGCATAGTCATCACCGCAGTATCCGAGAAGTCTGCAATCCCCTTCTCTTTTATACAGCACCCCATAGTTCAACGTACCCTTAATATATCTCAGAATTCGCCGAACTGCTTCAAGGTGAGGCTTCTTTAGAGTTTGCATAAACCTACTCATCAAACCAACTACATAAGAGATGTCCAGCCTTGTATGTGTCAGGTAGATCAGACTACCAACCAGCTGACGGTACATTGTTGGCTCTTCAAGATCCTTGCCTTCATTTGCACTAAGCTTAGCGTTGAACTCGGTAGGTTTTGATATCGGCTTGCACTCTAACATCCCATATTTCTTTAGCAGCTCCCTTGCATATTTCTCTTGACATAAAAACAAGCCTTCTGGAATGCGGTCAACTTCTAATCCCAAGAAGTGCTTGAGTTCTCCAAGCTCCTTCATGTGGAAGCGCACTGAGAGATTTTCCTTGTTCTGTTTGATCTCATTGTCATTATCTCCTGTGATGATGAGATTGTCCACGTATACAAGTACTATTGCAATTTTCTCTTCTTTGAATTTGATGAAGAGGCTTGAGTTGGCGACAGAGAGAGTATATCCACTCTGCACTAAGAACTCCGCAATCTTGTCGTACCAAGCTCTTGGAGACATAGTTCGAACGATTCTTATCTGCAAACCCCGGAGGTTGTTCCATATAGATTGCTCTGTCTAACTCTCTATGTAGGAATGCATTCTTCACGTCCATCTACCAGAGTTTTCAGGACTTACTTGCTGCTAAGGCGAGTAGAACTCTGACAGCTGTTATCTTCGCTACTGGACTGAAGGTCTCGTCGTAGTCCAAGCCATACTGTTGAGAGATTCCTCAAGCGACGAGATGGGCCTTGTATCTCTCCACCGAACCATCTGTGCGAGTTTTCACCTTATAGACCCACTTGCAGGATATGGGTCTTACCTCGCTAGGTTTTGGAATCAAATCCCATGTTTGGTTTTCTTCCAATGCTCGGATCTCTTCACACATTGCCTTTTGCCATACCTTATGCTTTGATGCTTCTTTGTATCTTGATGGCTCTTGTGGATCAACGTCTTCTGCAAGTGATGCATCTATGTATCTTGTCGGAGGTCTTCATTGCCTTGTGGACTTCCTCGGTGGTGTCGTCCCATCACCAGTTTCTTCTTCCACTACATTCTCTTTGAATGACCTCTGGTACACTCCTGTTTGCCAAGGCCTTTCTTCTTCTATGTCATTACTCCCTGTTATACCGGGCCCTTCATCAGTCTCCTCAATGGTTGGTTTGAGGATTACTTGCTCCCCCTGCTTCAATTAAGCTTCTTCTTCTGGTTCCTTTAAAGGCAAACACCAGGAAATTGCTTCATCAAAGACGACGTTGCTTGATACAGTGCACTTGTTAGTCATAGGATCGCAACATCTCCATCCTTTTCTCTCTGTGTCATATCCTACGAAGATATACTTGGTCGCCTTCTTATCGAACTTACTTCGTAGGTGGTTAGGGATGAACACATAGCAGATACACCCAAAGAATCGAAAGTGGCTCACTGTAGGCTTCATATTCCATAGTAGCTCGAATGGTGTGTTGAAGTCAAGGCGAGCTTGCGGTAGCCTATTTGCAACACCTGCAGCTGTCTTCATGCACTCTGCTCAATATCTTCCTGGGACATTTCTGGCATGCAACATACTTCTGCATACTTCTGCCTATTCTTTCTTTCTGCCACACCATTCTATTGGGGCGTGTGGGGACAAGTCAACTGTCGTCTTATCTTGTTCTCTTTTAGGTATTCTGCAAACTCCCTAGAGGTACATTCCCCCCCATTGTTAGTACGTAGGCACTTTACCTTTGTTTGCAAATTACTCTTCGCCTTGATCTTGAAGTCTCTGAATTTTTGTAGGACCTCCGACTTTTCCTTCATAAAGTCTACCCAGACATACCTGGAGTAGTTATCAATGAAAGTCACCATGTATCTACATGGATGCTTCACTGGACCGAACACATCGGAGTGGATTAGCTGGAGTGGTTCATCTGCCCTATACTTGGACTCTTCATACGGTAGCTGGTGTGATTTACCGTACTGACAACCTGAACAAACATTGTCGACATTCACTTCCAATTGTGGAAGGCCCTTTAGCATCTCCTTGTTCATTATTACCTTCAACTTGTGGTAGCCAACGTGCCCAAGTCTCTCATGCCAGACGTCTGCAGTTTCATTTTTCTTTACTCTGTCTATGTATGCCGATTCTGCAGACATAACATAGATGGAGTTTACCTTCCGTCCTTCCATGAACGGTGTCCCTGAAAACTTTAGCTTGTGGTAGACCTTCACATCTTCTGGCCCAAACACCCCAAAGTTGCCTAGGGCTGTCAGTTGGGCTACAGACAAAAGATTTTTCTTTATTCCAGGGACATGATATACTCCTTGTAGTTGCACCTTGCTGGAGCTATCATCGGCAGCTATAACAGTCTTACCAACATAGGTAATGGGCAATCTAGAGTTGTTGGCGGTGACTACGACTCGTTGTCCTTTGTATTTCGACAACTCTTGTAACTTCTCCTGGTCACCCGTCATATAGTTGGAGCACCCAGAGTCAAAAATCTAATTCTCTATATAGTCCATAGAGTTATTGTTGACTACTGTAAGAGCCTGGTCTTCCGACAGCTGCTTTTCTTCTAGCAAGGTGAGGGATGCTTCTAGATTCCACTCTTCTTCGGATTTATTTCCGTCTTCACTTCTTGATGTGGCAGCATTTCCTTATATGTTCTTCTTTTTGAACCAGCAGTCTCGGGCGTAATGCCCCTTCTTACCACAATTGAAGCATTCCTCCTTTTTTCGTTGAGTTAGCATTCCTTGTCTCCTTTGTTCTTGTGGTCAGATATGTTTTTGCTGCTCTTGTCGTCCCCCTCTACCGCCTTGTGAGAATTTGCTTTCCTCAAATCTCTTATTTTTAGTATAGCTTCTTCTCTTGTTACTATATAATGCCTCTTCTTCGTTTTTAAAAGATACGCCCACCAACTGTTTTGCTAGCGTCTCCTGATTAGCTAGCAAATTTTCTAAATCTTCTAACGACGGTGGCGTGGGCCATCCTTGTACAACCACAATAAATCCTCTATACTCCGGTCTTAACCCATGAATAATAATCCTCCTCATCTTATCATCACTAATCCTTGATCCTGGGTGTAACTCTGAAATCTCCTGGCAGATAGATTTTATTTTAGTAAAGAACTGATTAATCCCTAAATCTCCTTGTCTAACTACCAACAAATCGTTCTCTAGCAACTATAGCCTCATATCATTCTTCTTTGAGAACCTAGTCACTAGTATATCACAGGCATCCTTTGGAGTAGTGGCGTACCTTATATGCTCAAGCATTTCCTCCTCTATAGCGGTCTTAATGGCGAACATGGCCTTCCCTGCCTTAATCAACCATTTTCTCAAAGCGGTATCCTCCTCTTTCGGTGGGGTTGTCTCACTTCCACCAATGATCTCCCAAAGATCTTGGCCTTGGAGATATGACTCCATACACGTCTTCCACGTGCTATAATTTTGGTTATTTAGTTTCTTTAGCATGCTGACAGTATTAAACTCCGTCATACTGAATTTATCTTCTAGAAGCGTAGTCTGGTCCCGGACCTATGCCCGACGCAATCCCAAATTGCAGCTTCCTTGACAGAATTTCGGTAGTACCTCCGATGGACTTCAGCAGATTCTCTACTAGACTTCAGCAAAACCTTCGCTAGATTTCGGCAGATTCTCCGCTCGACTTCGGCAAAACCTTCGCTAGATTTCGGCAGATTCTCTGCTCGACTTCGGCGGAACTTCCGCTGGACTTTGACACCTGGACCCCAACCACCTGGCTTTGATGCCAAATGTTGAGTCGTAACCCCTCAGAATACTAACTTAATTGGTCGCGTAACTCTATCTCTTTGACTAAACCACAACCTAAAACTAAGAAAGTTGCAAATGAGAAGAAGAATGATTTGAGAATGAAAAGTTCTATTCGTTGTGGATTATTTACAAATGAACCAATTACCGCTATTTATAGGGAGGGTCTAAGATGAGTTCATTCTCCACCTTTCTAGAACTTTCCTATCTAGACTAATCCTACGACCTTCTAGACTAATCTTAAGAACCTTCTACACTAATCTTAGGAGCCTTCTAGGATAACCTTATGAACTTTCTCGAGCCCATGAGAAAATAAGAGAACCTAGGTGTTGTTATTTCTAACATAAAGGCTACATAATCGGGCATTCCGAGTCATCAAACATCCAATGCCCTTACCCACGGGTGCCTTCATTAGGCCACCCTCAAATCCACTGTAACATATTCTCTCCACATGTGACAGTCACTACTTCTCCACCCCTTCACCGGGTTATTTACTAACATATTACCAAGGAGGGAAGCCCTCATCCAACTATCTCCTTTCCACCGACCGTCTTTATTAGGACTACGACCATGGGCATATCCAGCCCATGAACACACGCGAATACACATAACACTCACATATCAATCATCACCAACGATTTGGAGAACACATTAGCCTAATTTACTCAATGACCGGCGTTCTTCCCACCAACCCGGAATGACACACCACCGAGAACCCGAGACTAAATGGCCACCCTCATTCTCCAAGGGAAACCAACCATTCATGCATTCTAAGGAGTCGAGAAGCCACCCACAAGTCCAGGGATGAACTTCTCTTCCCCCTCCGACCAACCCGTACAAAACTGAACGCACATCATCGACTTCAACATACGTAATACATATAAGGCGGCAGAATTTTATGGGCGTTAAAGAGTGCAAGAGAGAAGGGAAGGGAGGGTCGTACCTTGTGCTTGTGTCACTGCACAACTCCACCAACTCCCTCCTCCTTCGCAAGACTTCGCCTCGAGGCAACTTTGCTAGAGAACCCGTCTTGGTCACACCTCGCTTTGTCCCTTCTGCTCCTGGGTGTGCAAATGTAGTGTCCCCGGGATCAAATTTTTCTTTCTTCCCTTTCTTTCCCCTTTCTTTGACAAAATCAACTGGAATTGAACTTTATATTTTCATTTTTCTTCTCTTTGTATTCCACGTGTGACCCAATTGGAAATGAGTGTAGAACTTTATTTTTTTCCTGGTGTCCACCCGTCCCCTCCTCATCAATTTCTTGGTTCTTCCCACTTGCATAATTAAGATTGATTCAAGGGCCCATTTCATTCTATAGTCAAATGGTCAATTCAAATCAACGGTGGATGATGGCTTTGTAAAAAAAATCCAGTTTTTTTGTTTTTCTCTCTTGAGTGAAACGAAGAAAGGTATGAGGGGATTGTCGGAAGGGTAATCAATGTCTTCTCATTCCCATCTATTTTTCATGTGTACATATAAAGCTGTGGGCCCAATTCGGAAGTCCTTCACACCCGGGTGCAATCAAGTGTTGTTTTCGTACTCCGTTATCTACTTAAAATTACGATTCATGTGCTTATTCGTTAGGAGCCATCCCCCCATTGGCTCAATAAATGTGCATTCTAGAGCGTCCGAGGGCTTCCGTATTCACGTCTCATTCACTAAAGCGTTCGTAAGCACATATACTTCATTCCGTCGCGAACGTGCATTTGGAATACATGTTCAAACATTCCCAAGGGTTTGCATAGTTAGATTTGTAAAAATTTGGGACGTTACAATAACAAAATTCTTGGTTGTTACAGCGGTAGTCGATGATACTTCAAAGAAGGCAAAGGAAAAGAAGACGATCGCACACGCGAGAACAGAAAATACGTCCTCCAACTTGCAGATCACATCATGGCAATTCATTCCGTCCAAACAGGACCAACCAGTAACGCCCTCCTAAAAGTTAAAGGACTAATCGATTTGATAATTCTCGTCTCTTTCATTTCATCCCGGGTGGAGCTGTAAAGAAAAACAAAATTCGGAAACTCAATCACATGATTTCTAAATTCATTTACTCCCCCAGAATCCCAATACGACTCTCCATGTCCTGCTGAGTGCCGCTCAGCTGCTTCAAAACGACGGCCCTCCCAGCGGAATGCAGCTTTCCATTGCCATCTTGGGGACAACCAACTTCATCTTCTTCTTTACACCCATCATTGATACTGTGTAAGTCAGGCCCAACTCAATAAACCCCGATAGACAATACGAAGTTTTTGATGTTACAATTGTGAAAGAATATTAGGTTTCTCAAGTGTACGATGACAGCACAATTTATTTTATATTGGCCAACATAGAGCTGATGAGTTACTTTAGGCTGCTATAAAATCGCGGATTGTATTTGGTTTAAAATAATAAATATTTTATTATTTGTTAATCCCTTAATATATTCAACTATTAATTTTATTCTCCCGGGTAGATAAAAGTTCAAAAATAGTTAAAACAATGTTTTTAGGATGAATTCAAAATTCGTTTGTCACCTTACACGAACTTATGATATGCTTACGTTACGAATAATAATTTCATTAGGTGACCCGACCTTTATATTAAGTCATACATGAACTATCCGGATATTGGGCCTTATTAAGTGATCTGATTTATATCAATATTTAGAGGGCACAATTGACGTCTCGTTAAGTATAGGGGTATATTGTGCAGATACCACAATAATATCATATTTTGTGATGAGTGGAATTGAAGAGATTATTAACCTCAGGGACTTAATTGTCAATGAGGAGTTATGGTCCCCAGGCCATGTGAATATAAGACAACTGTAGGGCATCCCATTACCCTAATCAGTTTTACGTACGTCAAAATCATAAAGGCCTGGAATACCAAAACTTATGCGTTCAGGCTCTCCAAGTTTCCAATGGATTCAACAGGTACGTTTCTGCATCTACACTTTGATCTCGGTAATTCGACATGTGTGTTACCAGTTTTATGTGGATTAAATCTGACAAGTGGTATCAGAGCCAATCAGGTTTTGAATTATTGGGAATTAAGAATTAGGGATTGAGTTTTTTTTTTATTAATCAGGAAAAGGACGAATTTTTTTTAAGGGGAGAGATTTTTTTAGAAAGGGGAGATCATTTGTTTAAAAAAAGGGGAGAGATCTTTGTTCATCTACCTGCGTTCCTTTTTCCTGATTTTTTATTATTATGTTCGAATCCGTTGCGTTTTGTATTTAATCCTCGTGTTTGATAGAGGGATTGAGTTTATGATTTCGGATTACGGCGGCCGAGCGTTCGACGTGGTCTCCGGCGGCGGTTACAGCACCGGATTCCACAACCGAGGTCCGTGGATTCGGTCTCGGGGCACGGTTCCGTCCGTTCGGTTCAATTTTAACCGGTTTGAACCAATAAAATGACTTTCGGGTATAATTAAGTTAAGTTTCATCCCGATTTCGAGCATTTCAAATTAAATTTTACCGGTTGTTTAGATCTGAAATGTAATGGGATATTCTGGAAGTCTATATTTTAAAGTGGGTGGACTGAACCGACATATCCCCTCGGAGCTCTGTCGTGTAGGGAAACCCATTTGGAATAAAAGATGGCGTGTTTGGTTTTCATGGAGACAGTGATCGGCCCCTCGGAAGGCACTGTTTGATCGAATTCCATACATACACCCGTAGTATTAGATACGGGACTATTATTTGGATATCCATGTGAACATTGAGTCGGCCCTTCGGAAGGCTTATTTGTTTGACAGAATTGACGGTCTGTATCTGATTGCAGCACTAGGATACCGCTTGTAAGTTGACATCGCGGTCATTCGATAGGATGTTAATGTTGCACTGGTGTCTTAATGGGACTTGCCATTATTTATATTTCCCTTTATTTGGTTATTGATCGAGTGAGCTGATACATTTACTCTGTTTGTTCTCTATTCAGCTGTTAGTCCTCCTACCTGTCGTAACCTAATTTTTTTACAAAAATCACAAAAAAAAAACTAAAAAAAATCTTCAGAAAACACTAAAAAAATTACAAATCTTCCGAAAATCAATAAAAATCATCTAAATAATAAAAAATCATCTAAATAATAAAAAATCATCAAAGATAAATAAAAATCTACAAAAATCTAAAAAAATCATAAAAAGATTCGATAAAAAATAATAAATAGTTACACACACATACTCAGATAAAGATACTCAGATAGAAACAGAGAAAAGGACAGAGAGGCCCACGAAGAAGAAAAGAACGCTTGAAGTAAAATCGAGATTTCGTCGTCCATAGTGGTAATCTTTCTTCTTGATTTTCTTGGTAGATCCCAGCCGGCCGAGCGTCCCGTCGTTCGCCACACGACCCCTAACTCGTTTCCCTGAAATGCAAGACGATCGACAACTCCGTCCACGACTCACATCACCCGACAATCCGGTAAATTCTTTCATTTGCTTCTATTTAATTCGATGAATTTATCTACTTTGATTCTGTTTCCTTTTTCTATTTTTCGCAACCAGCATGGCGGCGTCCGCGACATCCGTTAAATGCACTGAACGGCTCCATAAAACGCGGATCTCCCAGAAAGCTAGTGCTGCGAGGGTCGGGGATCCTAAAAATATGTGTGTTCATGCCACGTGAGATGCCGCCGTACATCATATGGGCAATATCCGATGTCCGCCCCGTGAACCACAGGTGTAGCGGGAAGATTGATCCCTTGAACAACCACCAGCCGTTGGTGGATCAAGTATCCTGTGACCTGATCTCTCTCACCCCCATCCAAAATTTCAACTATTACGATGAGAGAGAAGAGGGAAAGTTCGCCAGCTACGGCCACGGGCAGTACGCGCGAGGGATCTCGGGAGAGGAATGCAGGATGTACATCCACGTTGCGAATGTTCTCAGGATTCAAGACTACGGATTCGTATACGAGTCTCAGGTCACGTTGGTGGACTGTCACATGGGAATCCTCTCAAACCAGATAAACAGAAGTTGGGATTCCACCCGCAAGCTTATTCGAGCTGCAGCGTCTGCGACAACACGTTGCATGAAATCTTCAGACACGACGATCTGTCTCGTTGATCCTAGATATCTTTCAAGAACCATCATCGACGCCAGCATGGCCAAACGCCCTCCGCCGCGTCATGATCGCCGAAGTCCCCACTGTCGCCATCGACCTCGTCAAGATCGAAGTCAACTCCTCCGTCCTCAACAACGAGTTCATAGCCCACCTACTCAGGCCTCGACCACCCAGCAGTTCGTCGGCATGCCCTTGCAAGCAGCGGCGGCGGCAGTAGCGGCGGCGGCGTCCGCGAATGCCGGGCTCCCAACCCGTGCTTTTTCTCCGTGAAAAATAAGAGAGAAGAAGACGCACAAGGTTATTAAGCAAGTATCGAATACACATCTCTGAGGCCACTGCTATTACCGTCAGAGAGATAGTGGGCGGCACCTCAGGCTACAAATGCCCCACTCAGCTCATCTAGGTCAATTGCGGAAGGTCGTCCTAAGGGAAGTCGACATGCTGCTGGCTTCCTGTTATTTGAAACTTCACGCCGCCGCCGCTTGCTTTGGAAGAAGTAGACTTGAAGGTGAAAATGAGGGGAAGGAGCTACACCCCGTCTCCCCCGTTGCTGCCTGCACCCCTGCAGCAGCAGCCGCAACGGCCACCACAAGGGAGAGTCTGTAACCTCCAGGATGAGTTTGGTATTGGGACTTTCATTGATGAGAAGTTGATGGCTGCCACGGCCTTGAAGTCATGCAAGGAGGCTTTGTCCCGTCTGAAGGACAAGAAAAGAAAAAACTCAGTCGATGAGGTGAAGATGCGGGACGGAAACATCGAGAACACCTCTGGAAGGATCAGGTTACTAAAGCGCGAGCTTCTGCGCCAAGACGATGAAGATATGGGTTCAGAAGTGAAGACTGACAAATCGATCGATCCAGTGTGAACAAGTTCAGGCAAACAAACCAGTGTTTCCACGAGCGTGACCGTAGCATCGTCTCCCAGTTCAACGAGGCAAGCTCTAACCTCGAACGGCTCTCAGAGAAGCTTCAGGACGGGAAGCTCGCTGCTGAGGTCGAGGACTCCGGGTTGTTCCAGGAATCCAAGAAATCCAAGGCACAGGCTGAAAATTCGCGAGAGGACAGAGGCACCACGAAGCTAACCAAGGAGGAGACATTGTTTGTGTCAGGGCCGAACAGCGAACATGCGTGGGGGAAAATGGATCTGCGTGCCCTGAGCGCCTGTCTGGTTGCTGTTGTTTGCTCCTCCGAGCAGCCACCATTTCGTCCTCTGGAAAGCCTGGCTGGAGATGGTGCATCAGTGGTCCTAAAGGCCGTCCTGGACAGGGCCACTGACTTCCGACGGGTCCCCACACCCAGAGCAACTGTATGTTGCCAAACCGTAGGCTGTGGCAGGCTTCTTTCAACGAGTTCTTCTCGTTGTTCACAAAATACTGCCTCACCAAGTACGAGACCATCGTCCATTCTCTGATGCCGCAGAACCAATTAAGCCCAGAAACCATCGGATTGGAAACCTCGAGGGCAATCACCCGAGAGATACCCGTGGAACTCCTGAGGGCCAGCCTCCCTCATACGGACGAGTCCCAGCACCGGCCGTCTCTACCTCTCCGTCCGTCTCGTCCCTGACTCCAAGCTCTCGATGGAAGCCTCGGCCCTTGGTCTTGAAACCCCCACCTGGACCTAGTCGTAAGAGGTAAAGTTTTTTTGTTTTAACTTTCCCTTCCCTATTTGCTTTCGTATGATTGTTGTGGGTTTGTTTCAATATTTTTTAATTCTTCTTTCTTCTGTATTTTGTTTTGTTTTGATTATTATTATTATTATTATTATTATTTTTTGCAAAGTTTTAATTATTAAGTTGGCTAAGAAAGAGCGTTCGTCAATTTTATAAAAATTTTGACAATATTATTCACGTAAATGTTATTTTTATGCATTAATTTTATTTATTATTATTATACTTTATATCTACTAGACATTCAAAATTTCAGTCGTATAGTCTTTTACCATCTTCATTATTTATTCATAATATGTTTTATCTAATTCTACTTATTCGAGACGATACAGGAAGATTATAAATAAAGCAAACAAACTATAAACTTTCAAGCTTTCTTCGAACAATTTATTTCGTTGTTTTAGCTTTTTATGCAGAGATATATGGGGCGTGCCTTGCGGACAACCAAGGTACGTACCCCACTCAACGCATTCAAGACAACGGAGATTACGAAGTATTCGAGGGATTATTTGGATCCTCGAAGAGCAAGACCCTCTTAAGACGGCTTCGCACTCGCCAACGTTACGCCATCAGCGGCTCGCCAGGTTCGCCGAAAACCTATTCTAAAAACGGCATCGTGAGGTACAAACACTAACGGGGGCGTTCTACAGAGAGTGAGAAATGGTACAACACCCGGTTCTCCTTTGAATTTATTTTTGGCTTAGAAATTGTTAAAGGGCATTAGTAAATCTATGTTGCTTGCATTTTTGCCCAAAAATTCAATTTTTAAGAAGAAATATTTTCATAAAAAATGGTTCACGTAGACATTTTAAGCATTATTGAGCTCGAGATCATTTTTTATATGTCGAACATTGTCTTATTCTAAAACCGAGCTCAAATAAAATGGGACACCAAAAACACACGATAAAAGCCTCCCTTTTCTTTGTGATGCATGCGATTTAGTAATCCCTAATTCCCGAACCTTAACGAATCTCTATAGTTTTTTCTAACTTGAACTTAAAATAAGTTAGTGGCGACTCCGACATGTTTTCAAAATCCGAAGGCTTATCGTCCAGGGAGGATATTCATTTTAAATGGAACCGGAAACGGGATCACCCGCGACACTACCAATGTTAGTGCTGCACTGAACTCCATCCCTGTGCTTAACGGCACAAACTTTAGACCCTGGAAAGAGCACATTGAGATCAATCTCGCTGTCTTGGATTTGGACATGGCACTTCGGGTTGATCGCCCCACCGCTCCTTCAGATGATAGTTCGGCTACTGTTAAACAGAACTATAAGCGGTGGCAGAGATCCAATCGCCTTGTCTGATGATCATGAAGCATGCTATTCCAGACAGTTTTCGGGGCGCTATGTCCGATGCGACAGACGCCAAACAGTTCCTAGCCGATATAGAGAAGCGTTTTGAGAAAAACGAAAAGGCTGCGACGAGTGCACTTCTAGTGTCTCTTTTCTCAAAAAGATACAGCGGCAAGGGGAACATACGTGAGTACATCATGGAGATGTCTAACATCGCTTCCAAGCTTAAGGCACTCAAGCTAGATCTCTCGGATGATCAGTTGGTGCATCTGGTTTTGATATCCCTTTCTGCACACTTCAGTCATTTTAAGGTTAGTTATAACTGTCAAAAGGAGAAATGGAGTCTCAATGAGCTCATTTCTCACCTAGTGTAGGAAGAGGACAGAATGAAGCGAGATAAGACTGAGAGTGCTCACTTGGCGTCCGCACGTAAGGACAATGCTAAGAAGAGGAAGAGCATTCAGGCTACTGCGGTTGCCCCGTAACAGAACAAGCAGCTGAAAGAGGTCACTCCTTTGGATTCTGATACCTGCTTTTTCTGCAAGAACAAGGGGCATAAGATGATTCAGTGTGCCGGATACCGTGACTGGCGCAAGAAGAAGGGTAATCTTCTCACTTTGGTTTGATCTGAAGTTAATTTAGCTTTGGTACTTGAGAGCACTTGGTGGGTAGATTCTGGTGCTACTACTCACATTAGTGTCTCTATGCAGGGGCTGCCCGAGCTCTCGAGCTTGTATCTTGAGCCCCGAATATCTAACTCTCTCCAATTCTTCATATGCCGCTTTGCCGACATGTTGCTTATGTCAACTTCACTTTTGTTGGTATTTTGACTTCAGCCATTGTGTGCAAAATTACTTTTAATAGAAATTACATTCTATGAGATTTCCCAACACATCTTGTACATGTCATTCGTAATTTTGGTTAGCAAGTTCTGATCTTTTAAAGTCAAACCCTGTTTTAAGGGATTTATATTTAAAACTGCTACATATGCTCATAAATCCTCGGATTTCTACCAGAGATATTCCATCGGCTTGACTTCATTCCGATTTTTGTGGGTCATGTTTTGGGTCACTAGATTGACATACAACCCGGACCCATCCGGTTGAATGGGCCTAGAAAACCCATTGTCATTTTCAGTACACAAGCCTATTAGCCTCCAAAGTTTACAGTGATACAACCCTTCAAGTTAGACGTCTGGGGCTTTAGTTTCATGCCATTTGAGCTTGTGTTTTGCGAGATGTGGATTTTTTGTTTGTTTACATGGCATGTGGACTATAAATGTGTTGTTTCTACATGGTCAAATTAACTGCTTTTCCTACTATTTCGGGCTTCATATTTTTGGTGGGTTAGGGAGCATCACGATGAGATTTTGTTTAGTAAGTTTCCATTTTGAGCTATTTTGTCACTACTATTTTTACGAATAATTGGTTGCTCTGAAACCTTGCTTGGAGCCCAATCCACCTTGTGGGCTTCACAGACTTATACCTTGCCACTTCTATTTGGGCCGTTTCACCATCTCCGACTTGGGCTTGGAGGAACAAATAGTTCATCAACATCGCGCAACGATTAGACTCGACTCGATATTAACGATCGGTTGCAGGATACCATTAGAAGGAGTCCTCAAAGAGATGGTGCTTCACTCTAGTGCGTTGGGGACCTAGAGCGGTCGCATGACCATCGATGCTCATATACATGAGTGAAAAAAAGTATTCCGAACAGCAGCAAATGGTCAACCAGTTGCGGCGAATGGTCGCTGGACTAAAAGGGGCTTGGGCCGTAAGGGGAGGAGTGGCTGAGCTGAGGGGGACTCGAAAGGCGTCGGGAGAAACGGAGATGGGCAGGGGCGGGGTCGGAGGCAGCGGAGCTGAGGGGTCTCCAAGGGGGCCAGGGGAAGAGGGATTCGGCTGGGGAGGAGAGGCAAAGCTAATGGGTCTCGGAGGACGCGAGGAAGGGGGGCTAGGCACGGGCGGAGGCGGGGGGAGGAGAGTGGCGCGGCTGAGGTGTCTTCTGGGCGGTTGAGAGATTTTTTAAGATAAAAAATTATGAAAAAATCTTTTTTTTTTAGTATTTATTTTCATTTGAAGTGAGATGAGTTGGAAATTTTGACAAAATGTTTTTTTTTTAACAAAATCTTGTAACGTTTTGGTGGAATGAAATTTTCTTTGGGATAAAGATTTTGAAACTGCATTTGACATTAGCAAAATATTTGATACATTATTTAAATATAAAACATTCTTGGCGCACCTACCGGTGATGCCATGAGTTGGGTTGAACTATAAGCCAAGTCATAGATAAGTTAAACTTATGAACTCTATCATAAAGTAGTAGTCACATTTAACCTAAGAAGGTTGGGTCCACTATTTATTTAGCCCGAAATTGCTCAATAGTACAGGGTTCGTTAATCTCCAAAAACATATCAATGACTTGTGGTTTGTCTTAAATATACTTTAAAACCAGAAACAAAAACCTAGGATATATATACATATATAATCTCAGACCCGTTTTATATTAGTTCTGTACAAAAATGAAAGTGCAAAATACTTTGTATTGGGACTTATAATATAAAGGTAACGAATCATATTTCCTCAATATATCATTCTAACATTGATTCGGCATTAATAAAATTTTAATGTTTACGGACATTTTGGACCACGTGATAAGGTGGTATACATTAGATTTTGATTTCTATCATCTATAGATTAAAAAAAATGCATATAAGTCAAGCAGTTTCCATCGGACAGTCAAATTGTGTGTAAAACACGTGAAGGAGTACATGGGGCAATCACATGGCAAACTCAAGTTCTAGTCATAGTTTAGCTACGTTCTACATCCGAGCCAGGGGATAATCTAGAAAGATTTGATCATATCTCAACTTATAATCATGTGAATCATATGCATAGTTATACATCAAAGAGTCTATAAGTTGGAGAGGAATGAGCGTATGTTGGGTATGTATCAATCTGAGCTAGCATGAGGTTGCAGCGATATGTTTCCTAAGACCACTGGAAGCTTGCCGAGAGAGCCAAATTCCATCTGGGCGCTCGAAATTCTGTTTTAAATGTTAAACAAGGTTAACCTGTGACCATCGATTCAAAACGTCAACCTGTTCCTTCCGAACGTGATTGCCCCTCCCAATTACGAACATATAGAGGAGAGCATCTGTCCACATTTATGTGTGCACAAGACAGATTACCAATTGGTTTTTTGGACTAGAGACAACAACAAAAAAAAAAAAAACAAGAGACAAAGATGAGAAATGATTGATGAAAAAACTCGACAACTAAGTTGGAAAGTACGATGATAGATGAGAAATGATTTCGGTACTTCTGTGTCCAAGGCAGGATCAATGTGGGAAGACATGATTCAATTGATCGACGCGGATGAACTAGATTGGAGATATGTAGGCGCTGAATTTATAACTAAAAGCGGGATGAATTAGACTTTTTATTCAAATGAGACTTTTGATCATTTTCCACTAACCCCAACATAGGAAAACTTAAACTTCCGTGGCAACACAACCTGATAGATTATGCAGTCGACGTAGGTGACGAAGTAACAACATCACGCAACATTCTTGCTCAATTCTGCTTCGGGCAGTAAAATACGTAATTTATTCCGCGCCCCCGATATTGGAGGAATTATTGCCTCTTTAGCACTTTTATTAGAGCTACGAAAATGCGGTTAATTTCAAAAAAAAATTACATTTTAATTTTCAAAATATCGCCCATATCTAATAAGAGGTGTCAAAGATCGTGACAGTTACAATTTCTTACAAAAATGAGGTTCTGGATCGTGAATTTGTGGAAGATGATTTCACAAGCTATAAAAAAAAATGCTATCTATTGGTAGAGATGCGGTCTTCCACCACGACACTAATAGACATAGTGAAAAAAAAAATTGATCGGGTTGCTTCTTGTTATGGCATCAAAGATGCCGTGGTCTAAAACTTGGTGTAGCGTCGCATCCAGGATCGCGATCCCGCTCCGACAACAAAAAAAGAAACACGCGGCGGCCTACTTGATCGCATATGTGAATAGTTGTTAATAAAGGCAAGTATTTACTGTTTATTAATTACTTTTCTGCTCGTAATTAACTTTACGGTAAAGTCCCATAGATTGATTATTTGTCGATCTAAAATTATCCTTGATAGGATAGATGTTTAGATGGGACATAAACATCTAGATCAACGCCGAGTGTAACTTAGGTCGAGTTAGACCAAGGGATGAATGTTCAAGTTATACTTTGGGGGTGCCTAAGTTTAGGATACACTGGACACGACCCGTTTATAGAGAATACCACACATTAAGCGTAATTGGTCACTTCTCTTGTTGAATGAGTATAACTGATCTCCTGACTTGAGACCTCCATTTATTCTATGCGTGGAGTTGTTCGCTTTGATGCCGTTAAAAGCAATCTTTAATCGGATTGTGAGTAATACGATTATTGGGTATGCAGCGAAGCGTAGAGAGGATAATGTTGAGTCAATATAGGATTCATCCCTCTCTTGGATTAGAGAGTTGACATCGGCCTCTTGATTGAGCTATTAGTGATTTTAAACACACGGCCATGGAGGAATGTTTATCATTCAAGTTAAGATCTACTATATCTCAGAAACCAAGAAAAATGATTAATTCAGTGATGACACACAATGTACTGAATTAATCAAGATGTCGGTGAGATGAAGAGATTGAATTACACAGAAATCGGTTCATAGCGGTTTTGGTTCATGACCAATATTCTATTACGTTGGGTGACTGAAAACTGTTGCTAGATGGTTGCCTCAGTCTATGTATACATGTACATTGCCTTCGTATATAGAACTTGGAGGGTCGCACGTAAAAGCAAATGAACACGGACATTGATTATTTAATTCTAATAAATATTAGAATTAAAAGTATAAATTTTAAAATTAAAATTTGTTGGGCTACAAATTTATTCTAAAATATTTGGAAGCAATAAATCCTAGTGTTGGATTTGAATTGATCAAATATGTCTAATTTATATAATATAATTATATAATTGTTATGAGAGCCCTGTTCCGTATTCCTGTTTGTATTGTTTTCTTATTCTTTTCAGAGAGGGAGAGAGAGAGACTACGTATCCTGCTTAAGGTTAGTACCCTGCCTCACCACTCTTGGATAACCCAGTAGTTCTAAGTGCTCCAGTTACTTTGGACTCCAGCTCTTCATTTCGCAGGTCCACCTCATCAAGATTAGACTGTTTGTATGAAATTTCTCACCAAGACATTTCAGACAACAATCAAATCTCTGACACCACCATTCCCTTGCTCAATCCGTACACTGCCTTCAACAAGTCCTATTAGACGAATAAGATCGCTCATTAGACAGCCTGCTTCTCAAGTTCTTGAATATATCTAGGCCAGTAAGTTTAATCAACATCATATTTTGGCCAAACAGAGAGAACAGTTTGTATCTTTGCAGCTACCTACGGACTTTCCTCGCCAATGGTCTCAGAAAGGCTATACACATCTCCATTTTGGAGCTATCAGATTGGCCCTAACCTACCATGGCAGAAAAGGTTTGCCTGTTACAGCCAAAATGGCCCTGCTGGACACAACGTTTGTGGAATACCAGCATACTTGCATAGGAACTGTTGAGACAACTCTAAATACAAGAACAGTTTTTGTTACCTTATATCCTAATTTCTGCATGTCTCTGCAAGATCCTAAATTGCTAACAGCATTACAAATACAGCCATTCAGATTGCAGGACCTCAACAGGATCCAAATTCCATAGAAGCCACTCTACACTACCAGATGTCTTACCGAGTGCAAAATCATGCTTTAGATCTTAAAGTACCTGATGATGCTAATGATGCTTTAATCATTACAGCTGATTATCACCATTCAAGTTCTCTCACATGTCTGCATGTACCCAGGCAAATCTCAAGAAGTGAGTTAATCAAACTTCTTCCGGAAAAGTGGGTGACAAATTATGAGCAGTTGCAACAGCATGTTAGACCAATCCAGTCAACGGAATTCAGATTTGTCAAGGAGAAGGATGGATCTGTGACGATCAGATTTGATAGGTCACATGAGAAAGAACCATCTACACCATCCATATTCCCAACCATGTTTATGGTTCAACCGGTCCCGAGACGTAAGAAACCTGACTCCCTGAATAAAATCATTCATTCCTTTGATGGACAGGGAAAGGAAGTCTACTTCTTCAAAGATCCCCAGACAGACCACTGCTATTGGGATGTTGGCAAATGTAGAAATGATTGTGATTGTCATGATAAAGAACCAGAGGAAGATGACTATTCCTCTAGGAAGAAAAAATCAAATCATTGGTCAAGAAATCTTCCAGAATCCGATAGTGACAGTGACGATGATGACCCAAGTCCGAAATCTGCAATCATAGCTACAGCAACTCGTGAACAAGAGAACTATGGTGACTGGCAGTTTGTGACGGACATGGCTAAGAAGAAAAGGCCACTTAAACAGCCATCAAAGGTATTACCTTGTTATAAGAATGTTCTTAAATGGTAGAAAAAAAATCCTTCTAAACAGGTAATTCTAGTTGTTCAAGAATCACCAGTAGTTGAGCCACCGGCACTTGTTCCAGTAACACCACAGGCACTTAAGCCACAGAGGTTGCCAATTTCTTGTGCTCAAGAAGCAATGAAAAAAGAACATATTCCTACACCAGTAATACCCACAGTAATGATGATGGATAACACTGGTTTTATTTTTCCTCCTGTTGACGACCATAAAGTTGATAATGTTCGATATTCTGCAAATATTCCTGTTCCTACAGAGCTTGACAGGAATGGACATCCAGTACGCAACAGCATTGCTGAGACAGTCCTTAATTGACAAAGCCAGAATGCACTGGTGCAGAACTCAACACTGAATACTATTTGCAATAAAATTGACACTATGTAGGATAACATGAAAGGAACAGAAAAGCGTATGACTGAAAAGTTAGACACTCAGCACATCAAAACTCAAGAGGTATTGGAAACTCTTCAGAAAAGGTTAGATAAATTTGAAAGATGAATTTTTCCCTCGCATTTTAGATTTGACCCAGATGTTGAGATTGCTAAGCTTAAAAGACAAATCAAAATGATAGAAGAAAAACAGGTAGAGATTTCTGAGAAACCAAATATGTCAAATTTTTTAAATTTTTGAAGGCCTAGATCCAGTAACCCAGATTATTTGAATTTGGAGAGACCAAAACCAAACAATCCTGACTTTTTGGATTTTGGAAGACCATATATGCAGTCGACTTCCCAAGTGTAGGATACAATGCACCCTAATTTTTGGACAAATGGGAAAAAAGGATACAGCTGAACTAAGAGATCTAATACGCAATCAAAGGCGTAGAGACAGAAAGCTTTGAAAAAATTCGTGAAGGCAAAAAGAAGCAAGAAAGCTCTTCTGAAAGAAGAAATACTAGTGAATATCGATCTTCACACTATAGATCTCCAAGTCCAAGCCCAACTCCTCCTACTCCTCAACTTATGATTAAGGAAAACCCACCGGTCTCAGTACCAAAATGGGTAACATCATCCTTGGCTTCTGTATCATTAAATGATTCATCTGATTTAGTACCTTCTGAGAATTATACAGAACCATAATCTAGTGATGATAATTCGATGGATAAAAAATATTATGCCATTGGAAATTATTTTGAGAATTCTCCGCAGATTTTAATGACATAAAATTTTAGTACAGAAGAAGAAAGCCAATCAGGTGAGCAGACCTCAGAGTTAGAAGAGGATGTACCTCAGATTTTCATGGCTGACAAAGGAAACCAGCATCCTATAGTTGATGAACATATAGATGAAAGTCTTTCAGACCAATCAGTAGAAAGACAGAGGCCTCAATCGACAATAAATGAAGGAATTGCTAATCTTAAGTTTACTTTTGATGACATTCCTTATACGAAATGGCCCCAGCGGATTCATAATTTTTATGCTTGGTGTCTGCACAAAAATTTAACAGTGTTCAATACATCTGACATTCTTGCAGACTTAACTTCCAGATTTACATGAACACTCCTACTTTGGTGGAATTTATTTCCGGAACCGAATCAAGTACAGATGATGAGCGTTCTCCAACAAGAATTTATGGGTAATCTTTAAACTCATTTTATTGGAAGTCCAACTAATAGTTTAGAAAAGAAAAGGATAGAATTTTTTCAGAGAAGATGTTGTTCTTATAAACTCAAAGATCTTGACAGGCATTACCAAAGACTTTTACACTTGTTCATTCATCTTGGAGGTGACAATTCTTTAAAGCCAGTATTTTTATCTTCCGTATATTCTTCCATATCTTTAATGGTAGAGAAAAGTTTAACTATCAAGCATTTGAAGATTACTGATCTTACAGTAGGACAGATTCAACAAGAGATTCACCAAGGTCTCAATGAATTATGTTAGAGGAAGGAGATCATTCAAGGATTCCTGAAACAGGATAAGAGACTTGACAAAGTTTGTCAAAACAAGACAACAAGGTACAAAATTAAATGTACAAAACGGGATTTATGTGATTGTTCAGGAAACACAGGGCATAAGCCTTCAAGGCGTAAATTCGTTAGAAGGAGACGGAGACCACAAAGTGAAAGATTTGGCCAGAAGACAATGCGGTTTAGAACTTCTCCAAGGCGATGGAAACGCTACTTAAGAATAAAGAAAAGGAGAAGCCCACATAAGAAATCTTCCAGGTGTTTCATATGCAATAAAGATGGTCATTTGGCTAAGAACTGCCCAAAAAGACAGAAGAAATTAGTTGCTCAAATTGAAAAATTCTCTGGTGTTTTGTTACATGAGGATGACATAGAACCAATTTTCTCTGTTGATGATGAACCATCTGCACAAACAGTTTGTTGTCTTGAAGGATATATAGATTCAGAAGAAACAGGTTCTGAGGAAGAACTTTATACATCCTCGTCAGAACAGGATAACAGAAGGATATGTACAATTAGTGCTTACCCAGGCCCTACAAAGTCCTACGAAGAATTTTTATACATAGCCTCATATCCGAGGAAGATATCCAGCAATGAATCAACCACAGAACTTGAACACAGTTGTGAACATACTAAAGAAATCCCATTGATAGCGGCCTCACAAATTTCTCCTCACGTAAAAGTACAAATGTACTTCTCAAAATATCATAGGCATGTGCCAACAATAGCTTTCATTGATACAGGAGCATCTGAAAGTATGATCAATCCAAAGATTACTCCTCCTGAGTTTCTAATTCCAGAAGAAAGAACTTTCATGGTAGCATCCGGTGAACTGTTCTATACTCACTTAAAAACTAAGCCTTTTAAAATAATGATTTTTCCTACATGTACTATCAAGACTTGTTTGATTGCTACTGACCTTCCAGGAAGAGACCTAGTATTAGGATGGGATCTCTTATAGCAAATGCCAGATTTCAGAATTTTGACTACAGAAATCAGATACAAAGGAAATTTCAAGCCCTTCACAACGATTACAAGAATGTATTCCATTGTACCAGTTGAAAGGGTACGTAACTTGTTTGAACCATCCTTTGTAGAAAACCACACTGACTTCCTGCAGAAGTGCCCAATTCCTTTATGGAAAAATCCACACATTTTTGTTAGATTGCCATTCAAGCAGAATGAGGACATCAATCCCACAAAAACGAGTCATCCTAATATGAAACCTACTGATTCTTATTTGGCAAGAGAAGAATGTATATCTTTATTGCAGCAAGGGCTTATTGAGTACTCCAACTCACAATGGCATGTGATGCATTCTATGTGAACAAAAGATCAGAACAAGCTAGAGGTAAGAAAAGATTGGTTATAAATTATCAACCTCTGAATCACTTTTTACAGGATGACAAGTTCCCACTACCTAACGAGACAGCTTTATTTTCATTATTAGCCAAAGCAAAGGTATTCTCTAAGTTTGATCTTAAGAGTGGATTTTGGCAGTTAGGTGTACATCCTGATGACAGATGAAAAACAGGATTATGTATCTCTAATGGACATTTCCAGTGGACAGTCTTACCTTTCGGTTTAAAAACTGCACCCTCATTGTTTCAGAAAGCAATGACTTGTATATTTTGGCCTATACAGTCCTCAGCTTTGATTTATATTGATGATATTCTATTATTCAGCCCTGATAGAGAATCTCATGAAAATTTGCTTAAACAGTTTGTTGAATTACTCCAAAAGTATGGTATAATACTTTCAGAAAGAAAGATGAAATTATTTGAAACTTCAATTGAATTTCTTGGTATGAGACTTTCAGATGGCAAGTATCATCCTGGTCCACACATTGCCAGGAACTGCTGAAATTCCCAGGCACAAATCTAACTGTCAAACAGGTTCAACAGTTTTTGGAAATTGTAAATTACTTAAGAAATTTTGTTCCTAAAATCAGCAGGTATACAAGCCCACTTGATGCCCAATTAAAGAAAAATGCTCAACCATGGGGACAAGGCAAAACAGAAGTAGTTCCGTATCTTAAGACACAGTTACAGTTGTTACCACTATTACAAACCCTTCAGATGGAGTTCGAGTGCTACAAATAGATGCTAGTGATCGTTATTGGGCAGCAATCCTATTAGAAGAAAAGGAAGGTAAAAGGCATATCTGTGCATATAAATCAGGAAAATTCAACCAGGCAGAACAACATTACCATTCTACCATTAAAGAAATACTTGCAGTAAAGTATGGTATTAAAAAGTTTGAATTTCACTTGGTTGGATATCACTTTATTGTAGAAAGTGATCTATCTTCTTTTAGTTCAATGCTTAAATTTCAACACAAGAAGATACCAAATGCACAGCTGTTACGATTAGCAGAATGATTTTCACAGTATTCCTTCACAGTCAGACACATCAAAGGTACATCTATTGTTGTAGCAGACTTTTTATCAAGACCTTTTAATAATATACACCCCACTTTGTTAGAACATCCAAAGCTATAGGCTACGATGACGACTCACACTCCTAAGCCGTATGAGTATCGTCATCTTCTTCCTCCAAAAATTATTAGTTTTGATTAGGCTCACATTGATGCAGTATTATCTCAGTCCTCTAACTCGATGAATGAGTATTTAGTACAGCTTTTCAGCAAGTATGGACAAATGTTCTTTCCTACAGATGGAATGCATCCCATATATCCCTTTTTACAGGCTATTCCAATCCAGTCACTTGATATCTTCCTTAAAGAATTAAAGTGGTTTTTATGGTATTTCTTTCATGTACATACAATTGCTTTAGAGTTTTTTACAGACGAGGTACTTCAGTACTTGGACCAATTGGGAAATCTTCATACTTATACCCCGTATGGGATACCACATTCATTTTTGACAGAAGTATTATCATGGTTTGCACCACTATTTCAATGGAAAACTTGGTTTGAAATTCACAGGGACAGATATTCTAAATACCCAGGTATTACTGCTTATTCAACTTATCTATTTCGCAGACATTGGCACTTTGACACTGGATTACAAGCCCTAGTATCCATAAACACGGTTGATGAATTCGCATGTCTTCCTCATTCTCTAACATTTTGTGTAGATGACAGCTTTTCTGAGTGGGAAGACTCTTTGGCCAACAAAGAATTATTAAAGCATAAATTATGCAAAGAGAATGGATTTCACTATTTGACCCATGAAGAAATTATTTAGGCCAGAATCCATTATACAAACCCAAACCATGTATACAAGCTTCAGTGTGCTCTTCACCATCATTCACAGAACAGGATAAATTGGGACGAATTAGCACAAGGATTTTCAAGCATAGTTGATCTAGAAGACCGCTCAGGCCCTTCAAACAAAGGCCCAGGACCGTCATCTAACAAAAGACAAGACCTAGATAATCCAGATCCATGTGGCAAAAGACCAAGAAATTAAGAACCAGGCCACCCATGTGATGATGTGACAAAAGGCGAAGATTCTTTCAAGATAAAGTCGGGAAAAGAAGACAATAAACTTTTGACAAAGCTGCACTCATCTTTAGACAAATTTGTCAGAAAAGGACGATAAGATTCCCTGAAGATAAAACGTCGGCACAAAGAGATGAAAGCTTTTTAGCTCGTACACTTTTTGACTTTGTGTAAAAATAGAAAGGCATCGTGGCTTAACCATAGCCTAGTTTTCTTTTTCCTCTTGTATTATAAATACCTCCCTCAACCATAAGGGAAGGTAGGCTGGAACCAAGTTTCGAAATAGAAAACACCTTGAGCTTTCTACCATCCATGAGTTTCTAGATTTCTCCTAAAGTTAATAGCTGAGGTAGTGATATCTTAGTTCTCAACCTCTCCAACCAACTCTCTATCTTCGATAAATCCAAAAACATTTGAAAAACCAAAAATCCAAAAACATCCAAAAGACCATGAAAACCCAATGTACTGTTTATATGTTTTTCTTATTTGAAATCGCTTTCTTTCATACCTTCTTCTTTATGGCATGGTTTATTCTACATTTTTAGGAAAGGTTGTTCCAAGTATTGTATTCTAATTGTTGAGTTTCCGTTATATCGTAAAGCTATCAGCTTCGCCACAAAGGACCAATTCGCTGCTTCAGCCAGGAGGTCTTTCAGGCATCGGTCAAGGCTTGATATTGATAGTAGGTTGAAGCATGAGACCCCCTCTTAGAAGACAATTCAGTAGGCCACCTCTTCCTCAAAATTGGAGAATCAGCCATCGTCATATTGAAGAATTTGTTACTACTAAAGTGGATCTTCATGCATGGAAAAGAAAATCTTTTATTAGAAGCATCCATATTCGTATTCATCAAATTGATCTTTATTTAGAATATAAAACAACTAAATCTGTGATTAACCAAATAGATGCTTTTATCCATTATGATGTAGAAACCAACCCTGAAAAGAATTGGTTTCGTAATCCTTATCCAAATCATGTTCGTAAAGGTTGGAAAAAACTTAAAGAGTATAACCAGTATAGGATTTACTTACGTTGGTATTTGAAGTCTTGTTTATATTGGAGTACTTGTTAAGTCTTCCGTTGTGTTTCCGACTTTGTGCAATTCTTTGGCTTTTGTATTTAAGCATTTAAGTCGAGTTCCGATATTGTACAGCTCTTTGGGTTGTGATCCTTTGTATTATATTTGTGAGTTGTAAAGATTGGATTTTAGCCAAATTGATGGAATCATACCTTTGCTACGTAGGATTCCTAAGGCGGTGTCCAATTTCAAGAAATAATAATTGCCTAATCTACATTGTAGCGTAGATTTGCTACTTGGCTTGTTGTCAATTAAATTTTAAATATAAAATTGGCAAGAAACTTACATTATAAATAGAGAAAAGGTAGAGCAAAATCTGTAGATTAAAAAAAAAAACACAATCAAAGCTAAGGTGAAGGAATTCACAATCGGCTGAAAAAACGCAAAGAATTCCGAAGGCTAGGACCGAAAGGAATTCGAGTTTTCGTGTCACGTGTGCGTGGATACTTCTAGAGGAGTCACGGTTGGGACTTTTGAAGACGGTCTTATTCACAACGTTCGTTATTTCCGAACAACAAGGTACGAGTTATAAAACCCATTTTACTATTCGATTTATACGTATCACATAGATCCGGGTTATATTTCAGACAGTATTTTTCGAAATGAGCTTCTGCTGCGCCCGGTGGAAACCAAACAGTGGTATGCGAGCTTTTTTTGATCGTATTGTATAAGTTGATATTTTTTAACCTCGTTTTTAATTATCACGTTCGATTGTCCGGTAAAAGTTTTATTTACATTACTTCGTTCACTTATGATTGTAATATTAATATCTTTTAGTATTTGAATCTGCTGAACAACAAGTATAAAATAATATACAAGTGGCTATACGAATTCAAGTAAGAAATGAATTCAGTCACATTTACTTGTGTGAAGAAATATGAATATCGACGATCACCGGCATAATTATTTCTTTGCATAGGTTGATAAATTTAATTGTCACGCAACACACAGATACACATAGTGTTTTGGACAATTAATCAAAGTTGAAATTTTGTTGATAGTGAAAACGGGGCCAAGTGATATAATTAGGCCAAAATTTAATAGGGCTCAATTTTATAAAGAGAATTAGGATGGGGCTGAGTCTTCTATGGCCCGTAACTTAAAATGCCAAAAGCATTTATCAATTTATGTGGCTGAGAATTAAAATACCTACGTCAAAAGAAAAAAAAGAAGAAGGTTAACATGTGACCGAGAGAGAGATTTGCATCGGTCCAAAGCTTAAAAGGCTACAAACGATTTAATTGACAGTTTGGGTCCACTAGCATCAAATTATTTTGGCCCGTAACTAATAACCATTAGCTCAAATTAATAGGGCTTAGAAAATAAAATGGGCTTGAATTAAAAATAAAAACTAAGCCCATCGATATATTGGCGAGACAATTAATCAAAATCTCCTAAATATTAAGTCAAGTTTTATTTGCCCTCCATTAATAATAATGAAAATAGTCGACGTACTTCGTGAGTCGGTACAGCTCAGTTGTGGGCTCACGTTAGTATAGTTGTAGTTTTTCATAAATTATTAATGGGTCGACTTAAATCGCATTAATTGATTTGTTAGCTTAGCTAAGGTCAATTGATTTGATGGACAAGGGGTTTAAGAAAATATTAACCTAAGTTAATAATACCGAGGGTCACATGGATTTGTTACTGGTGAGTAGTGCCTACTTAATGACTATGGTGTGTAGGTACAGCTCAGTTGTGTGCATACCATACGATTTGAGTATTCGGTCCCGCTAGGAATTATTACCAACTAATTCCCGAGCCTAATGGTGGGGGCTATTAGATTTGAATAAAATAGTGGGTGTTTATAAAAGTCCTCTATATAATGATTCACAAATAATGATTCAAAATTTTATTTACTGTAGATGTTGACAAACCTTTCGCTGTGAAGTATTTTGGAGAAAGAAAATATCCTCCAAGGACCAAACTACCTGGACTGATATCGAAAGCTCAAGATTGTACTGAAACAAGAGAGAAAGTTTCATGTACTAGATTCTGAGCCACCAGCATTGCCCAATACAGACGCTTCAGAAGCAGATCGAATCATCTATGACAATTATGTGGAAGATGCCATTGATGTGCAATGTCTCATGTTATCTGCGATGTCTCCAAAGTTGCAGAAGCAACATGAAAGTATGAGCGTTAGGGAGATTGATATCCATTTGCGCGAGCTCTTCCAAGAAAGTGCCCGGATTGAGAGATTTGAAATCTCTCGAGCATTTTTCGGAATGAAATTGCAGGAAGGAAATCCTGTCGGGCCTCATGTAATAAAGATGATAGGGTATATTGAGAAGCTCGCAAGCTTGGGTTCCAAGATGGATACTCATTTGGCTATTGATGCCATTTTGTGTTCCCTGCCTCCATCGTTCGCTCCGTTCGTGATGAACTTCAATATGAATAACATGGAGAAGAGTCTTACCGATCTGTTGACCATGATCAAGACTGCAAAGAAAGACTGTTTCAAATGCAATGTTGGTGAGAAATACCAACAAGAGAATGAGCAAGGGGAAGTTCAACCCCAAGGTCAAGAAATCAAAGATGTCTCCATACTCGGGTCAAAAGCCCAAACTGAAAAAGGGCCAACAGATTCCCCAATCTGATGAGAAGGAAGCTATATGTTTTCACTGTGGCAAGAAAGGCCACTGGAAGAAGAATTGTTACATCCTTCAAAAGAAAAATACCAGTGGTGCAGGTGCTTAGGTATTTTTATGATTGAATGCAATTTTTCTATTTCATCCTCATGGGTCCTAGATTCAGGATGTAGTTCTCATATCTGTGTGGACCTACAGGGACTAAGTGAATGCAGACGGTTGTCCAAGGGTGAGATGGACCTACGAGTGGCTAATGGAGCAAGAGTAGCTGTATTAGCTGTAGGGACTTGTGAAATAAGTTTGCCTAGTGGACTTGTTTTAAAATTGGAAAACTGTTGTTATGTTCCAAGCTTTTCTAAGAACATCATCTCGGTGTCCAGTTTAGACACCAAGGGCTTTGTTTTTGAATTTAAGGACAAGATGTGTTCCTTTTATCTAGATGATGTTTTCTGTGGATATGAATATTTAAACAATGGTTTTGTATGGTTTAAACTTACATGAGCCAGTACATTGCATCGAGAATAAGAAACAGAAATCGTGTGACTCAAATCCAACTTACCTTTGGCATTGTAGACTTGGTCATATAAATGAGAAGCACATTGCTAAGTTACTCAATGATGGGTATTTGGATTCATTTGAATTAGAATCCATAGATACATGCGAAGCTTGTTTACAAGGAATGATGACCAAGAAGCCTTTTTCCAAGATTGGAGAAAGAGAGAATGAATTGCTAGAACTCATACACAGTGATGTATGTAGACTATTGTCAGTTCACACCAGAGGCGCTTCGTGACTTTTACCGATGATTTTAGCAGATATGGATATATCTATTTAATGCGGCAAAAGTCAGAAACCCTTGAAAAGTTTAAGGAGTTTAAGAATGAAGTAGAAAATCAACTTGACAAGAAGATTAAGATCCTTCGAAGTGATCGAGGGGGCGAGTTTCTTAGTCAAGAATTCATTGATTACCTCATGGAGTGTGGCATAATTTCACAACTTACACCTCCTCGAATGCCAGAGTGGAATGGTGTTTCAGAAACAAGAAACCGCACACTCATGGACATGGTTAGATCAATGATGAGTCATGCAAGTCTTCCATTATCTTTTTGGGGCTATGCCTTACAAACGGCAGCATACATGCTTAACTGAATTCCAAGCAAAGCTGCAGATAAGACACCATATGACTTATGGTTTGGCAAGCAACCAAATTTGTCTTATCTCAAGGTATGGGGTTGCGATGCTTATGTGAAGAACGATAGTTCTGATAAGCTTGCAGCAAGATCCATCAAGTGTATGTTTGTAGGTTATTCCAAAACAACAAAGGGATACTATTTTTATCTTCCAAGTGAGCAGAAAGTTATTATTGCTCGATATGCTACCTTCTTAGAGTTTATTTCTAAAAGGGGTAGTGGGAGTAAAATAAGTCTAGAAGAAATTTCAGACACTACAGACAGGTTGAAAAATGAACAGTTGGATATGGAGATAGTAGCACAAGTACTAGTGACTCCATTACCAGAACCTGTTCAAGAAACGCAAAATATACGTAAGTCTACGAGAGTACATCGAGAACCTGAGAGATATGGGTGGATCGTAACACAACATGAAGATGTACTACTCGTCAAGAATGACGAACCGTTGACTTATGAGGAAGCAATTGCTTCAATAGATTCCGAGAAATGGATAGATGCCATGAATTACGAAATGGACTCCATGTATACCAACCAAGTTTGAGAGTTAGTAGATGCACCAATTGGGTAAAACTCATTTGATACAAGTGGGTTTTCAAGAAGAAGATCGACATGGATGGGAATGTTAATACCTATAAAACAAGGCTAGTGGCAAAAGGTTTCACTCAATGTCAAGGGATCGACTATGATGAAACATTTTCGCCGGTTGCAATGCTAAAGTTGATTCGGATTTTACTTGCTATTGCAGGTTACAAGGAATACGAGATCTGACAAATGGACTTTAAAACTGCTTTCTTAAACGGAAGGCTAGAGGAGGAAGTGTACATGGTACAACCTCCTGGTTTTGTAACGTCTGAGAATACAGATAAAGTGTGTAAGCTGAAGAGATCCATTTATGGATTAAAGCAAGCTTCTCGGAGCTGGAACATAAGATTTGATGAAGCGGTTAAGGATTTTGGCTTCATCAAGAATCCAAATGAACCTTGCGTTTATAAAAGGGTTAGTGGGAGCAGTATCGTCTTCCTAGTGCTGTATGTTGATGATATTCTTCTTGTTGGAAATGACAAGTTCAACCTAGAATCTACTAAAGATTGGCTAAATAAGTGTTTTGTAATGAAGGATCTTGGGGAAGCAACTTATATCTTAGGTATTAGAATATACCGAGATCGACAAAGAAGACTGCTAGGGCTAAGTCAAAGCATATATTGACAAGGTACTAAAGAGATTCAATATGCAAGATTCCAAGAGAGGATTCTTGCCGATGTCACATGGTATACAACTCTTCAAGACGATGTGTCCACATACACTAGAGGAGAAAAAGAGAATGGGCAAGATACCATATGCTTCGGCTATTGGATCTATCATGTATGCCATGATATGTACAAGACCTGATGTATCGTATGCATTAAGCATGACAAGTAGATATCAGGGTGATCCTGGAGAAGGTCATTGGACAGCAGTCAAAACTATCCTCAAGTATTTAAGAAGAACAAAAGATATGTTCTTGGTCTATGGAGGAGATGTGGAATTGGTTGTCAGAGGATATACTAAATCCAGTTTCCAAATAGATCATGACGATCTGAAATCGCAGCTGGGTTACTTATTTTGTCTAAATGGAGCAGCTGTTTGCTGGAAAAGTTCAAAGCAAGAAACAGTTGCGGATTCTACAACAGAGTCCGAGTACATAGCCGCGTCAAAAGCGGCAAAAGAAATTATTTGGATCAAGAATTTTATTATAGAACTTGAAGTGGTTCCTAGTAGTCATGGTCCAGTTCTACTATACTGTAACAACAATGCCGCCATAGCACAAGCAAAGGAACCAAGGTCTCACCAGCGATCCAAGCATGTATTGCGGAAATATCACATCCTCAAAGAAATAGTTCAGAGAGGTGATGTGTTGGTAAGTAAAGTAAACACTAGCGAGAATATCGCAGATCCACTTACGAAGACCTTACCTCAGTAGAAACATGAATCCCATGTGAGGGGCCTAGGACTGAGAGTCCATAGTGCTTGGCAATAGTGCAAGTGGGAGATTGTTATTGTGTGCACATATGTGCCAATACACTTTGTAATATATGTGAATAGTTGTTAATAAAGGCAAGCATTTACTGTTTATTAATTACTTTTCTGCTCGTAATTAACTTTACGGTAAAGTCCCATAGATTGATTATTTGTCAATCTAAAATTATCCTTGATCGTATAGATGTTTAGATGGGACATAAACATCTAGATCAACGCAGAGCATAACTTAGGTCGAGTTAGACCAAGGGATGGATGCTCAAGTTATCCTTGGGGGTACCTAAGTTTAGGGTACACTGGACATGACCTGTTTATAGAGAATATCACATATTAAGTATCGTTGGTCACTTCTCTTGTTGAACGAGTGTAACTGATCTCCTGACTTGAGAACTCCATTTATTCTATGCGTGAAGTTGTTCACTTTGATGCCGTTAAAAGCAGTCTTTAATCGGATTGTGAGTAATACGGTTATTGGGTATGCAGCGAATTGATTGAGATATTAGTGATTTTAAGCACACGGCCGTGGAGGAATGTTTATCATTCAAGTTAAGATCTACTATATCTCAGAAATCAAGTAAAATGATTAATCCAGTGATGACACATAATGCACTGAATTAATCAAGATGCCGGTGAGATGAAGAGATTGAATTACACAGAAATCGGTTCATAGCGGTTTTGGTTCATGACCAATATTCTATTACGTTGGGTGACTGAAAACTGTTGCTAGACGGTTACCTCAGTCTATGTATGGATGTACATTGCCTTCGTAAATAGAACCTAAAGTTTCGCACGCCAAAGCACGTGAACACGAACATTGATTATTTAATTCTAATGAATATTAGAATTAAAAGTATAAATTTTAAAATTAAAATTTGTTGGACTACAAATTTATTGTGAAATATTCGCAATCAATAAATCATAGTGTTGGATTTGAATTGATCAAATATGTCTAATTTATATAATTACTATACACGTGGATTTTCGCCAAATTGATAGAATCGTACCTTTGCTACGTAGGATTCCTAAGGCGGTGTCCAATTTCAAGAAATAATAATTGCATAATCTACATTGTAGCGTAGCCTTGCTACGTGGCTTGTTGTCAATTAAATTTTAATTATAAAATTGACAAGAAACTCACGTTATAAATAGAGAAAAGGTAGAGCAAAATCTGTAGAGTAAAAAAAAACACAATCAAGACATTCTGCAACGGAAAAGAAACATTCGGCCAAGCTGAAGGAATTCGCAATCGGTTGAAAAAACGCAAGGCTTCCGAAAGAAAATAGCAGAAAACGTATCACATAGATTCGGGTTCTAATTCGGACAGTATTTTTCGAAATGAACTTCCGCCACGCCCGGTGGAAACCCGACACAACCAACCCGTACAAAACCGAACACGCATCATCAACTTTGACATACGTAATACATATAAGGCGGCAGAATTTTACGGCAGTTAAAGAGCGCAAGAGAGAAGGGAAGGAAGGGTCGCACCTTGTGCTTGTGTCCCAGCACAACTCCACCAACTCCCTCCTCCTCCGCAAGATTTCGCCTGAGGCAACTTTGCTAGAGAATCCGTCTTGGTCACACCTCGCTCTGTCCCTTCTGCTCCCGGGTGTGCGAATGTAGTGTCCCCGGGATCAAAATTTTCTTTCTTCCCTTCCTTTCCCCTTTCTTCGACAAAATCAAGGTGGAATTGAACTTTATATTTTTATTTTTCTCTTTGTATTCCACGTGTGACACAATTGGGAATGAGAGTGGAACTTTATTTTTTTCCGGTGTCCACACGTCCCCTCCTCATCAATTTCCTGGTTCTTTCCACTTGCATGATCAAGATTGATTCAGGGCCCATTTCATTCGATAGTCAAATGGTCAATTCAAATCAACTGTGGATAATGGCTTTGTAAAAAAAATTCATTTTTTTTGTTTTCCTCTCTCAAGTGAACCGAAGAAACGTATGAGGGGATTGTCGGAAGGGTAACCAATGTCTTCTCATTCCCATCTATTTTTCACGTTTACATATATTGTTGTGGGAGAGAGGAAATTCTCCTGTGACCTCCCACTTCGGAAGTCCTTCCAACGCGAGTGCAATCAAGTGTTGTTTTCGTATTGCGTTATCTACTTAAAATTTCAATTAGTGTGCTTATTCGTTACGTACCATCCCCGCATTGGCTCAATAAACGTGCATTCTAGAGCGTCCGAGGGCTTCCGTACTCACGTTTCATTCTCTAAAGCCCTCAATAAGTACATATACTTAGTTCCGTCGCGAACGTACATTTGTAATACGTGTTCAAACATTCCCAAGGGTTTTATTTGCATATTTAGATTTATAAAAGTTGAGGACGTTACAATCACAAAATTCTGGGCTGTTACAACGGTAGTCGATGATACTTCAAAGAAGGCAAAGAAAAAGAAGACGATCGTGCTTGCGAGAACAGAAAGTACTTCCTCCAAATTGCGGATTAATCGATTAGTCCTCCTAAAAGTTAGAGGACTAATCGATTCGATAATTCTCGTTCCCTTTCATTTAATCCCGGATGGAGTTGTAAAGAAAAACAAAATTCGGAAACTCAATCACATGATTTCTAAATTCATCTACTCCCCCAGAATCCCAAGACGACTCTCCAATTGTTTTCCATGTCCTGCTGAGGGCCACTCAGCTGCTTAACAACGACGGCCCTCCCAGCAGCATGCAGATTTCCATCGCCATCTTGGGGACAACCAACTTCATCTTCTTCTTTACACCCATCCTTGATACTGTGTAAGTCAGGCCCCACTCAGAAAGACAATACAAAGCTTTTGATGTTACAATTGTAAAAGAATATTAAGTTTGTTAAGTGTAAGATGACAGCACAATTTATTTTATTGGCCAACATAGATAGAGCTGATGAGTTACTTTGGGTTGCTATAAAATATTTACACCATTTTTTTATCTATTCCATTGTAATAATCCAAGTAGTTTTTTTCTCCACAAAGTATGAAATTTTCCAAACTTCGACTAAAATGAAAGAACACTTTAAAAGATAAAATCTATAAAAACTTTGGTTGTCATTCAAAAGACAAGTTGTTTTCTTTTTTGTAACCAAACACCATCCCTTGGACATGCTCGGCAACAATTAATTATAAAAACTGTCATCACTACATAAATAAATCAAAACTAAAAAAGACTCACGCATCCCTAATTATTATTACTTTTATTTATTTAATCTGGATATTATAAATACGAACACAAATATAAATACGAACACAAATAGTATTATGTGCAAATGAGTTCCGGCGGTGTAACACAGTTAAATTAAATGTAATAATGTCTTAAATCATACATTGTCTCGGATTATAGCCCCGTGAAAAGTAAACTTATTGATAATGTAAAAGGAAAAACAACCGATTAACTAATATGCTCAATTCTTAAATTACGGGGAATTGCTTTTATGTGATTTGCTTGTAAACGTTACGACTTGATTGAGTATGAGTATTTATGCGATCGTAATGGACATAATAGTTTATAGTGATGCGGTCTTAATCGATCTACGTCCACTTTCCACCAACGTGGTGATTTCATTATATAAAATAAGGGGTGCAAAATGCCCTTATACTAGGCTTTCCATTTCTCAAAAGAATTCTTAAATAAATTAGAGATCCCTCAGGGACAACGATCACCTCTTCCTTCAATGGACGCCTTCTCGTTTCCAGCAGATGGATGCTCACGCTCTGCAATTGGTAGCTTAAAGGATTCTCACGCAGCACGTTGTCGCTTTAGTGTAGATCTGTCTAACAAAACACAAAGACGACGTTGTAACATAAATCCTCATAAAATTATTCCTTACAGTGACAGAACGGCTTATCAGGAAACAGTCCGTTTCTGATTCACTGCAGAGGAATGTTTTGACATTTAATCACATAACAGAGGATTTCCACAAAGCTCTCGTCTCCTTTTGATAAGAACATGTTTATAAACACAAGAGAGACAACCACAAGGAGGGTCACTTAGAAGAGAAAAGAAAACAAAAAAAGGTTGGTTCATCACACAGCGAAACCTGACTTTTCACGCAGTGAAGTCAGTGTATCCGTCCTACACATAGTCCGCACGTGCACGATTACCGTAGCCGTGACTCACTGCTCTGCACACCTAGTGCCTAGATTTCAACTCCAGTGGCTCCCACGCAACCTGCTTTACTGTCCCTCTATATCATGAAGTCGAGACTTTTGCCCAGCCCCTCTGTGTTTGGGACGAGCGTTTTCCACTCCGACGGCGTTCCCAACTACTCCTCTATCCTACAGGCACTAGACATCATGAAACGCACCCCCAAGTGCATGTCTAACTGTCCAAACTCCGTTGGTTCGAGATTTCCCCGCCAAAAGACACGACAAGAATGGCTTCTTACCGATGGGTCAGCAACTGGTTACTACAAGTAGAACAGGTATTCACTCAGTTTCCATCAGACGATTCGCCAAACCCTCGTTGAACGCACCAAGCACACACTGTCCCTCCCACGATGATCAAGGTAGCAAATATGCACAACGATCGCTACGCCCTAGAAGGTAAGTCCTCAAACGGTAACTTTCCTTGATTAATCTATCTCATCCGAACGAGATTATTTATTTCCACTTCTTATTAGATAACTGACCTAATAATAATCTTATCAGATCAATTATTAAATTCAAACCATAATCAAGATTATTTGATTTGACGATTTATCCACGGCTGTAGATGATCAGAAATTTGCATAATAAAATATTCAGTTTCCATATCTTAACTTGGAAAGCTAATATCATGATTTGAGTTTCCTAACCATATCATTTGGAAAATTGAAACCAAGTATAATGTACTAGGATATCTCGAGATATATTTTGAATTATTTCAAAATATAAAAAATATTTAATAATCAAACATAACAAGACAATAGCAACATACTAGAAAATAGCGATATATGCTCACGTAATTATGACACATCAACGTTTTACTCAAGCTCATCAATAAAGATAAGAAGACAATATTTTATAAGACAACATTGCTGAGCATAAGTAACACGTTACTATGTGCATAATCAAAATCAGGATAAACAGTATATGATCCGGACACAAAGAGAAACCAACACACAGAGATTAAGATACAAAATGATTTCCTTTTGAAAAGTTTTTTAATTATTAATAACTTTTTATTCTATGAGAGAGGGACATGTTCAACTTATTTAATTTATTTTAGTTAATATAACATATTTTTAAATATTACTTTAAATTTTTCGCTAAGACTTTTTTGCCATCTCCCGCTCCCCGAGAGTCTTCTTGGTCATTCATTAATTCATCCTACACAACACAAACAAACAAGAAAGAGGTTGGTAGCACCGGTGAGACTGACTGAATATTATTATCAATCAACGCAATGCACTCTACATAAAAGAAATTAATAAATTTATAATTCTCATGTTTACTTACATATAAACAAAGAAAAGGAAGCAAGTTTCCACTATCTAATAAAGTTATCATTTGAAAGGAATGGTTAAATGACTATTTTATCCTTGTCCCTTATCCCTTTTTATGAGATGACAAATTAAGTTAATGTAAATTTATAGAGAGGAGGGTAAAGTAGTCTTTTTAAGCAATCAAACGCACCTCAACGATCACGCTTTAGAATAATACCGGTTGGATCTAACCGTCGGTGAAGTTGAATTACGCTATATTCATTAGAAACAAAAATCCACGATTCAATTTTTATCAGTGATGTTGTTGACTTGGGATGCAAGCTTTTGTCTTCTTTCCTTCCCAGTTGATTTTTGTTCACTCCAGATCTACTAGAGACGCTCCACTTGGTCACCGCCACCGGAAATGCGTAACAGGATGCAAATGTAGCTCCTTCATTCCCCTGCATCACCCCACAGCCTGCTCCTCTCATCAGCTTCACCTGCGTAAACTGGTTTCCCCATGCGATTGTTATTTACATTTGGTGACCGGAATTGATTTCTCATGTTCTTTCTCGGTCTATTGATTAAGGAAAACAAATGGCGTCGGCTCCGTATGTGGCGAGCTTGCTAGATATGTGGGTCGTGTGGAACATCCGAGGTCTCATGATACTCAGCCTTTCCATGCTAGTGCTTCTTTCCATCATCTCCCTTCTCCGGAGGAAAACGTCCAACCGTTGGGTCATGCAGATGATATGGTCAGCATACTTCTTATCGGATTGGGCCGCCATTTTCGCTTTTGGGCTGATCTCCAATGCCAGATTGAAGAACCGCACTTCCCCTTTGCAAGTTGACCAAGATCTCCTGGCATTCTGGTCTGCCTTTCTTCTAATACACTTGGGGGGGCCGGATTCCATCACTGCTTATGCGCTAGAGGATAATACGCTGTGGATGCGCCACTTGGTCGGCCTTGTAGTCCAAATACTCGCCTTCCTCAACATCTTCTTTAAGACGCTCCCGGATAACAAGCTTCGCGTGCCGACAATCCTGATAGCTATTGCCGGCACCATCAAGTATGGGGAGAGGACCAGAGCATTGCACTTTGCAAGTGTTGAGAATCTTAAGGAGTCGGTGTTGAAATCCCGCCGCCTTCATCTGAAAAGCAACATTACGAGGGCACAAGGGGCATCAACCCAGTCCAATATCGGTGCCAGCAATAACGGCGAAGACACCTTCGGAAAGAGAATCGAGATGGCCGCCCAGTACTTCCAAATATTCAGGGGTCTGGTCGTCGACATGATGCCAGAACATTCCGAGTGGCTCGAGACCCGAGCTTGTTTCCTGAACAAAGGTGCTCGGGCGACGTTCGAAATTTTGAAGATGGAGCTGAAGTTATTCTATGAGGTGTGCTACACCAAGATCCGTGCGGCTAACTCAACTTGGGGAGTGCTCATTCGTGGTATGGCCTTTTACAACGTCCTCATCACCCTGATTATGTTTTGCCTAATTAAGAAAGAGGGGTTTCACGGGGTCGATGTTCGAATCACTTACTCGTTGCTAGCCGGAGTGATTGCTTTGGATTCAGCAAATGACATAATGCTAGTGAAGTCAAATTGGACCACTGTCGATGGTACTTTCTTACGATGGCAATTGATCGGACGTGGACTAGTCTTCACTTTCGTAGTAGGCACGGCCATTGTGGGGATTTTCGAGTGCTTCGGTTCTCTTTGCTGCAGAACGGTTGCATCCCGGGATTGGTCAGAGAGTACAGGGGCGGTGAGCGTTTTAGGGCGAGCTTTTGAGGAGTCTCGTCCGAGAAAAGGATCCAAGCTAAGTGAATATTGGCGTAAAATCAACGGTACAATCTTAAACCCCTTTTAATTTATATTCTTGTTTTACTCGATCCGTGTCTCTGTTCTCTTCAATTTTGAATATAGAATAGAAAGCGAATCTATTTTCATTTAAGTTTGAAATTAAATTGGTATCAAAGGAATGATTTTACGTTCTCCTATGCTAAATACTTGATGAATATAAATAGATAAAACTGAAAAAGAGATAAAAACCAGAAAATTAGAATTAAAAGTTTTAGAGAAAAAACTGAGTAATAGTTTCTCGTCATACTGACAGGTTGTATAGATTGCATTTATTAAGTGCATTCCTTTTTTCTGTCTTAATTGCTTAAAAAAAATCAAATATTGAGTACTAGATTTGGAGGTGTTTGTTAGTATTTGGTAATTTGCATTAACTATTTATATTGTTCCAGTAATATGTCTTTATGGGTTAATCAGTCGAGGTATAAAAAGAGAACATTTTTTGCAGCTAAGATCAATGATAAGATGGGGGTAGTTATCCTCACCAAATTGCCATATCAATGGAAGAACAACTTTGATATGGAACTGAGGGACATCGTGTTTAGTCAATTGAAAGAAAAAGCTTTGCCCGCCGATAATGCGGACAAGATAAGGACGGTATACGAGGCAAGGGGAGAAGGTCCACTTTCCATAGGAAATTTACCCAAGTTAAGACACTTTGTAGATGATTTTGAGTTTGAACATAGCATCCTCATCTGGCATTGCGCAACCGAGATCTGTGATCAGGTTGATGCCCATGTTGACGGGGAGAACAACAATGGAAGGAAGTTCAGCAAGGTCTTTTCAGATTACATGACATATCTTTTGATCAAGCAACCAAAGGTAATGTCCCCCGTGGCAGGGATCGAGGAAATAAGGTACCACGAAACTATTGTTGAGGCAAAGAAGATCTGCAAGAGACATCCTGTGGAGACCATGGAGCAATTTTGCAAGAATATACTCAATGAGCATACTGGCACTGCCGAATCCGATGAAAGAGGATTAAGCGGTAAGTCCGTGTTGCCTGAGGCATGCACCCTAGCTCACATTCTAAAGCAAATAGGTACGACGAAGTGGGACGTGATTAGCAAGGTATGGGTGGAGGTGTTGTTATATACGGCCGGCCACTGTCGAGCAGACTCGCATGTATGCCTGTTGAGCGAGGGTGGGGAGTTCATAACTTTCGTATGGCTGTTGATGGCTCACATGGGGATAATACCTCGCGTTCCAAAGGAGTAAGGAGCTGTGACGTCAGAATTTCTGTCAACCACTTATTGCTGAATATGTGTAATTTGTAATAAATAAAAGGGATTAATTTGTATTTGGCGATTTGTTATCCACATTTTCATTGTTTTTTTTTCAGTAAAAGAATTGTTTTCCTTTCTATTTTCACATTGGAAGCAAGGCCCGTTGCATTTGTCATTGGGCTGGGCTTGTCTAGCGTATGTCGGGCGGCCTCAATAATAATAATAATTTATTTTTACTCATCATATGGAAATACAATTTAATTTTGTTGGTCTAACAAATTTTTAAAGCAGCTTAAATAATTCTGAGCTAGTCGAAACAATTTTCATAAATCTGAACATACGCAACCCGGCGTCTCCCTGCACCTGTTTACTGGACAAGCCTCATCTGATATGAAAAGAATTACTTTGCAGCTAATTTGGTGGGGAAGATTGGCGGTAGACGATACTTCAAAGATGATAAAGAAAATAAAAATGACCACATAAAAAATACTTTCCCAAAAGCGTAATGAATGCAAACACGTTTCGTGATACTCAGCTGCATCGATTCAACAGCATATAAGAATTTCGGGATTATCACCCCAAAAACTAACATGAGGGGTAGGAGTACTCTTATGTGGAAATAGTCCAACATCGACAGGGCCAATGGCATTCCCAACCCTAGAGCTAGCTTTTGTGTTGGACTCTCCCTGAAAAGCTCGTAAAAAGTAATATTAGAGCGACGTCGCTGTCGTCCTTATCCCCGGAATGGTTGGCAAGGCAATTTCCTCTGTGGGAAGGAAGAACCAACGAGATGAGACCCTAGCTCAAGGAACCAAAATAATGACGGTTGATGTACTTGTGGTTGCTCTCTTTGCTGAAATATTCAATTCATAAATTAGATGAGTATACCCTTGTGGTTGCCCTCTATGCATGCGTCGTAGGACAATGATTGCAGTCACTCTCTTCATAACCCGGTAACCGATTTAGGACTTGAAAGCAGATCTTACTGAGGAAGTGTTTTGTTATCTATGTACATTACCAATGGAAAAAATGAACTCAGCTAAGAGTATTTTCCAACCTTTGCGGGAGAGAGATCCTGTAATATGGACAGAGATGATCACTGCTCACTCAAGACTAGGCAATTCTGGGGGTGCATTTAATTATTTTGCTGGCCTTTCATGGAAGGCCATCATAAGGTTGATAGTTTTGCTATCGATGGGGCATTAAGTGCGTCTGCTGGTTTGATAACTTATAATCAGGGAGAGATCATTCACTCTCTGTTTGTCAAGGCAGGATTGGAATGGATATGGCTATAGGTGGTAGTTGGTCAATATGTGCACAAAAAATGGGGACCTTCAATCTGCAGATTCCATCTCCAGTGAAGATTTAGATGCGGATTAGATATTTTGGAACTCAATTCTCAGAGGATGTGGCGACCATGGATTGGAAAAAATGGTCTTAATGATCTTTGAACAAATCCTTTCGCATGGTCTGGTTCCAGGTCTAGTGACCTTTTTTGTTTGCTTTCTTCACTTACAGCCGCAGTTTCTCGATTGAAAAAAAAATTATTGTGTAATTGCATAGAGGAGTTTGATATCAATCCTAATGTTGCATATATGATCATCCGTGGCATGAAGACGTTGCATCTCCATGTACAACAGCAAAATTTAACTACACGGGATGGTTGAAATTTTAGAGGCACATCCTAAGGTAAACGACATGCTCTATTCATTGTCTTTCTTGTTTGAGTATATTGGTGAACTGGGCAATGACTACATATACACAGTGACTTCCTTGCTGGAGCATGTGCTTTTGGACGGGGTTCTGGTCCACCGGCAGGAGGTGGCATCAACAATCAAGCATATGGCGTTAGGAGTCGCAAGGCTTGGTTATGAGGATGTTGTAGGTTCTCACGTTGTGAAAACAAACCTCGATCAAAAGCAGAAATTACAACAGAAGAGAGATAAAGAACAACTGGACCTTCTGCAGACTCTAGGTTCTGTAGCGGAACCTTCTACAAGATGAATGACGAACCAAAACTTAAGAACTCTCGAACAATCTTTGAGCAAATGTTTTTTTCCGGATTTTCAATAGATAGATAGATTGATAGGGAAACCATTACATCACGAAACTTAAATAGACAGAAAAAAGAAATGAAAAGACAACAAGACAAATGAAAGGACACCATTAAATCTATACCACTAAATCTTATTTATTCCTTGCCACCATTAACTCATTTATTCTCCACTAACGTTAGCATCTAATCTCCATTATCATCAACATTTAATCTCCATTATCATCAGTCTAGAACCAACACCAACAAATTCCTCCTTGGATCAAGCGCTGATAGACACTCCAACCTTCTCTCGAAGCCACACAAATCTGCTCTGGTGAAATGACTTGGTGAACATATCGGCTAACTGATCTTCTGTAGTACAGTAGATAGTTCTACTTCTCCCATCTGTTGCACTTCTCTATGATAGTATACTTCACATTAAAGTGTTATGTTTTACCATGAAAAATTGGATTCTTTGAGATCGCCAATGTAGCTGGTTATCAACAGAAACTTTCATTTCCTTCTCCATTACGTATCCCATGTCATTCAGAAGCTTCCTCAACCAAATAGCTTGATTCACATCACTTGTTGCCGCAACAAACTCAGCTTCTGCAATTGATTGAGCTACAATTTCTTGTTTCTTCGATCCTCGTGAGAAACAATACCCCGAAGTACTCTTCATATCATTTACAGAACCTACCCAATCACTATCCTAAAATCCATAGAGCTCAAACTTGTTAGACCTTATTTACATCATTCCATAGGAACTCGTCCCCTTATGATATCTAAGTACCCTCTTCACTGCTATCATGTGCGCTTCACTAGCACAATGTATAAACCTTGAAAGTATATCCGGCCGAGTTGTTGTCAAGTACATCAGACATCCGACCAAACTTCTGTAGAATGCATTGTTTGCAGGTGCAGAACCATCACTTTTGCTCAGTTTAGCCTTATGTGCCATAGGAGTTGGTATACTCTTGCACTCCTTCAATCGGAATCTCTTTAGAATCTCTCTCACACACTTCTTCTGACAAATGAAGATCTCTCCTAGAATTTGATTCACCTCCATGCCAAGGAAAAATGTCATCTCTCCCAAATCTGTCATCTCAAACATCTGCATTTGATTCTGCTTCATCTTCTGTATGAGCTTCTGATCATTTCCTGTAACAAAAAGATGATCTACGTACAAGGAAATGATAATTACACTCACATCAACCTTCCTAACATACATAGTATCTTCACTTTGACTTCTTTCAAAACCCTTAGTAAAATAATCATCAATCTTATTATTCCAAGCTCTTGGAGCCTGCTTTGAGCCGTACAGAGCCTTCTTCAACCTGTACACCTTTTGTTGAGGCTCTGCAATACAAAAACCTTCTGGCACTACATAAATCTCCTCTTTCAGAATAGCATGGAATGTAGATTTTACATCAAGTTGCAATACCTTTCATTCCTTTTCAGCTGCAATTGCTAGTATCAACCTGATTGTATCTAGTCTCGCCACAGGAGCAAAGGTCTAGGTATAATCTATTCCCCAAACTTGAGAGTACCCCTTCACAACAAGCTTAGCTTTATACTTATTCACATAACCATCTGGGTTTAGCTTCGTTCTGTAAACTCATTTCACTCTAATGACCTTTATGTCACGTGGTCTATCCACAAGTTCCCAATTTTCATTCTTCTCAATCATAGCTAGCTCATTCTGCATTGCAGCTAGCTACCTTCTTCTTCTTTTGCGTCCTCAAAACTAGCAGGTTCCATTACTGCAACATTACATCTTTCATAAACATTAGTTAATGATCTCATACCTCTTATTGGTGTATCATCAACATTTTGTTCAGAACTGAGTTGCTGCTCGACGTTCTGTCCCTCAGCATTCTGCTCCTCTGCATTCTCTTCCTCCAAAACAAGCTTCTCTAACGTATGCTCAGAGACTGATTCTCTGTCTGACCAGATCCACTTCTCTTCTTCAAAGAACTTAACATCTCTGCTTATAATTACCTTCCCATTCTGCAGCTGATAAACTCTATAGGCCTTTGATTGCATACTATAGCCAACGAAGATTCCAACTTCTGCCTTCTGATCCAACTTATCTCGTCTCATAGAAACACTGCAATATTCACAGCTTTTGCCCAAAACTTCTTTGGCATATCCTTCTCATGCATCATGCATCTTGCCATATCCATGATGCTTCTGTTCTTTCTCTCACTCACGCCATTCTGTTGTGCGGAATAAGGTACAGTAAACTAATGTTGCACTCCAAATTCTTCACAGATGGACTTCAAACTAGCAGTAGTATACTCTGTCCTATTGTCAGATCTCACAATCTGTATGGATCTACCACACTCATTTTCAACTTGCTTCTTAAACTTCTCAAATGTCTCTGCAACCTCAGACTTAGCCTTCAAGAAATAATTCCAGCACATCCTAGAGAAACCATCTATAAAAATGATAAAATACTTACAACCATTTTAAGAAACCTCCGACATAGGTCCACAAATATCTGTGTGAATAAGCTGTAGCTTCTCAAAAGGAAGCCTCGTATGCTTTCCAAGCACACACGTTCTATAGTCAGATCTATCTTTTTGCTGTAGAATTGGAAATCCAACTATCATATTATTCTTCTGCAAAAACTATTTGCCCTTGCTATGGAAATGCCCCAGCCTTCTGTGCCAAAGTTCTGCTTCTTTAACTTGAGCCGCCATAGCTTGCTGAACCTGTGACACGGGATCAAAGGAGAAGCTCTTGTTTTTCATCTGAATCTTGAGTATCTCCTTCCAAGAAGAATCTGCTATCATACAGAATCCCTCTTCGAACATCACCTTGTACCTCTTCTGTACGAGTTGACTAACACTCAAAAGATTCTGATCAATTCTAGGTACATACAATACATCACTTATCAACTTTCTACCTTTTGGACTATCAACAACTGCTTCTCCTCTTCCTTCAATATTGATGTAATCACCATTTCCGATCTTCACTTTAGCACATAAGCTTCGACCTAAATTTAGAAATTACTTCTCATCATACGACATGTGGTGAGTGCATCCGCTATCCACCAACCAACTTCTACGAGTGATACCTATAGCAAAACAAGATGCTGTAAACATCAACTCTACCTCGTTATTTGCAGCACCTTCTGTAGCATCTTGCCGAGAATCTTTCTCTTGACAAAACCTTGCAATATGCCCAAACTTATGATAATTATTGCACTTCATGTCTAGCCTCCTCCAACAGTTGTAATGTTGATGATTTGTGCCTCCATGGTGTTTGCATGGATCAAACCTTTCTCTTTGATAAATTAAACCGCTCTCAGAAGGATGCCTCTGTTCAGCAGGACCTCCGTTACTGCTTGAACCATCTACATTCCCTTTCTGTTGGTTCCAAGAGTTCTTTTCTCTTCCACAAGCTCTCATCTGATACCTCACTGGTAAGGCTCCTTCAATGGCTTCTACGGAAACTTCCATTCTCATCAACCTTCTTTGTTCTTGAGCTTCTAATGCACTCAACAACTTCGCCAACCTTATATCGGACAGATCATTGGTGTTCTCCAGAGAGGCAATCGTAGCTTCAAATCTTTCTGGCAATGTTACTAAAATCTTTTGCACGATCCGGTCATCCTTCATATCTCTACCGAGAACTCTGATTATGTTAGCCAAATTGTTCAATTTATCTGAAAAATCCTTCACAACCTCATTCTCCTTTATTTGTTGTCTCTCGAACTCCCGCATCAAATTCAAAGTCTCCATACCTCTTATCTTCGTATCACCTTCGTACTCAATCTTCAGAAAATTCCAAATATCCTTCGCAGTTGGAAACTTCATGATCCTGTTGAACATAAAAGATGACACTGCAATATAAAGGCATGACTTCGCCTTCCCCTTCCTTGTGACTCTTTCCTCGTGAAACCGTATTTGATTGATTGTAGGATTGTCGGGGAGTGGGGTCAATTCATAATCATCCTCCACTACTCCCCACAAGTCACTACCCTCCATGGAAGTGCTCATCTTCACCGCCCACGCTTGATAGTTCTCCCATCAAACATAGGAGGTGTCGTAGAAGAAAAAACCGCTTCTGCTTGCTTCCATCTCCTTCTTCTGTTGGATAGAAAACAACTTTCAAAAAAACTTCACAAGACTTGCACAGCACCCGAAAGATCACTAAGGGCTCTGTTGCGGAAACAAACTTGCATCAATAGCAGAAACTACAATAGAAGCGAGACAGAGAATAACAGTTACTTGTGCAGATGCTAGCTTCTGTAGCACAAACCTTCTGCAGGACGAATGACGAACCAAAACTTAAGAACTCTCGAACAATCTTTGAGCAAATGCTCTTTTCTGGATTTTCAATAAATAGATAGATTGATAAAGAAACCACTACATCACGAACCTTAAATAGATAGAAAAAAGAAATGAAAAGACAACAAGACAAATGAAAGGATACCATTAACTCTAGACAACTAAATCTTATTTATTCCTTGCCACTATTAACTCATTTACTCATCACTAACATTAGCATTTAATCTCTATTACCATCACCATTTAATCTCCATTATCATCAGCCTTGAACCAACACCAACAGATGCGCTGATTTTCCTGTCAACTACATATGGCTCAACATCTTCGAGACATCTATATTCGTCATCATTGCAGTCATGAAAGCCACAGTGCCAATGGGGGTGACATTGGGTCTTGCCGTAGTGTGGAATTATTACTTGTAGGAGCCCTTTCATCCAACAAAGAAACACAAGCTTTCAAATGTCACCTTTAAGGACTAGGTTGTTCTTGAAGGGAGGGTATTGATGCATGAAAACCAGTTAAATGGGACCATGGGTTGCGTGCCGATTGGAGGAGCTGATTCAAAGGCTTAAATCAAGACCCCAGCTTTAAGGGATCAGGCTCGTCAAAGACCAGGAAGGTTGAATTTGCGAGGATAAGAAAATATACGGAGTCTATATGTAAATAGGAAAGAATATTGAGAGGGCTATAAGGGATGTTCATCTGTTAGTGGGGAAGTAGAGAAAAAAAGGTAAGGAGAATAGGGCAGATAGGTGGAGAGTGCGTGTGTGTGGGTGGAGCTTCGGCCGTTGCTTGAACCATCCGACCAGAGGAGATTCAGCGGTGTGTTGTGCTTTTTGGATCGGAGGGGCCCGATCCGATGTAGAACTCTTTTCCATGCATCATAGCTTCTTGCAGTAATCTTGCCATATTCACATTCGCATTGATCACGAAGGTCAGGCCGCCCACCGCAGTCGTGGTTTCCCATAACCTCCTTGGTAAACGCCCAAAATTGACTTTCCTGGAAACTTCACACCGATGCCGCTGTCCATATTTTGTTTAACAGAAGCCAACCATGGAACAAAACCACCTATTTAAGACGTTTACCTTTTGTAATTGTTCACTATTAGTTAACAACTGATTATGTTGTTTAGGTTAGTGATTAAAGATATTATTAGGATATTTCCATAAATTTATTCTTATTACAAGTGTTGTATATTATATATTATGATATTCTATATTTATATTGACTTTAGCGTCTTTCCAGATCTACGAAAGGCTTTCTGGTCAAACGCATCCCTTTCAAGCTAATCGTTCTTTCCATTCTCCCACCACCGCGTTTTTCATTTCTCCATCTCCTCTCAACTCTTTTTTGCATAATCCTTCGATACTTGGTGTTCTAATGATTTGGTGATGCCAAGAAGACTTAGATCGGAGACCCAAATGTGCGTACCGGTTTGCTTTAGCTATTTTCATTCACGCTTCCGGGTCAGTATTAACCTCTTCTAGTTTTTCTTCTTTTTTGGGTGATTGGTTGAAGGAGACGAATGGCCCAGATGCCGTTTGTGGCGAGCTTGCTGGATTTGTGGGCTGCATGGAAAATCCAAGGTTTCATGATACTAAGCCTTTCTATGCAATTGCTTCTTGCTTCCGTCTCCCCTCTCCGGAGAAAAACATCAAATGGGTTGGTCATTCTGATGCTATGGTCGGCCTACTTACTAGCGGATTGGGTCGCAATATTTGCTTTCGGGTTGATCACGAACTCCAAATTCAAGAATAACGCGACCCCTCAGGAAGTGACGTTGGCCAAGATCTCCTGGCCTTGTGGCCTGCCTTTCTTCTAATACACTTGTGGGGGCCCGGATTCTATCACTGCCTATGCGTTAGAGGACAATGCACTGTGGCTGCGCCACTTGGTCGGCCTTGTTGTCCAGATCCTTGCCTTCCTCAACATCTTTGTTAAGATGCTCCCAGATAACAAGCTTCGTGTGCCGACAATCCTGATAGCTATTGCTGGCTCCATCAAATATGGTGAAAGGACCAGAGCGTTGTACCTTGCAAGCGTCGAGAACCTTAATGAGTCCGTTCTGAAATCGCGCCTCCTTAATCTGAACGGCAGAAGTATGAGGCCAGAGGGGGTGGCGGCCCAGTCCAATTCAGATGACAGCAATGATGATCGATGGAGTATGAGGAAGGCATTCCACTACTTCCAAATTTTCAAGGGTCTGATCTGTGACATGATGCCGAACCAATCCCAGTGGCTCGAGAGCCGAGATTCTTTCCTACACAAGGATCCTCGTACTGTGTTTGAAATTGTGAAGACGGAGCTCAGATTCTTCTATGAGGTATTCTATACCAAGATCCTTGCTGCCTACTCCACACGAGGCGTGCTTGTTCGCAGTCTTGCATTTTACAATGTCTTCGCCGCCCGTATCATATTTTGTATGTTAAAGAAAGATGCCTTTCATGGGGTCGATGTTCGAATAACTTACTCATTGCTCGCGGGAGTGATTGCTTTGGATACGGCAAGTGAGATAAAGCTGGTATGGTCTAATTGGACGAAGCTCGATAATACTTATGCTGGATACCTAACGATCCCCCATGGAGTAGTCTTATTTTTCAGTGTAGGTATGGGCATGCTTTGTATGGCTTTCTTGCTTTCCGCGCTTTGTTGCTGTAAAGTTGCAACTAAACAGTGGTCGGAGAGTACAGGCACTCTTAGCCTCTTACACAGGGTTTCGAGGAGTCCCGTCCTAGAAATGGATCCATGTTACAATGTTTTGGTCTCAAAATGAATGGTACAATCTTGGCCTCCCTTTTTGTTGAGTTTATCCCAAAGTTTACATTCACATTTTCTCCTCTAACTTTCTTCCTTTTTCTTATAATATCCTCATAGTTAACAACTCAATCTCTAACGATAGATAATAAGTTAAAAAACTGAAAGCAATACTTGTAATGGCACTTCTTATTGTTTTTTAAAAAGGAATTCATTTTGATTAATAAAATTATCTAAATGTGTGTAATACAAGTGATGAAGTGATAGATAGAGACATACAAATACTATTCCTATGTGAAGCCGCCAGTTTTATGGCGTGGATGAAGTGTAACTCGGAGTTACTACACATCTTAAATAATCTAATTGTTAGAATCTCCTTGTTGCGATTATGAATTATGTCTCCCTGACAAGTTTCATTCAAAATCGTCGTCCCAAAACCTAAAATAATTCCAACGATATGATACGGGTCTTGCAGAGATATTTGCATAGGAAAATAATGTGAATGGACACGAGTTATGTCAATGATTATGTGAAATTGGAAGATGATATGAACTGATTCCATAACTTTTGTAAGAATGGAAGATATAGCGGGTGATCCCGTTTCCGGTTCCATATAAAATGGATATCCTCCCTCGACGATAAGGCTTCGGATTTTGAAAACGTGTCGGAGTCGCCACTAACCTATTTTAAGTTCAAGTTAGAAAAAAACTATAGAGATTCGTTTAAGGTTTGGGAATTAAGGATTACTAAATCGCATACTATCACAAAGAAAAGTGGAGGCATTAAAAGTGTGTTTCTAAGCACATGAATTTTTTAGAGCTCGTTTTTTTTTTAAATAAATCGAAAGAAACTCAAGGGAAAACGGGGTGAAAGATGAGCGGGATTTGTACCATTTTCCGGCTCCCTCATTGTACCTTTATGCTGGATGATCATAAAAACTATCCAGATGTTCCTCTCTGGATCCACTGTTCTTCAAGAGTTTCCTTCTTCTCCTCTCCGTCTCCGAGTATGACTCTTTTGTGTGCCTCCCCGGGTCTAGCTATCTATATGAAATAGGTATTGGTTTAATTGTTATTTTAATTAGATTTTTTATGATTTTGTGAGATTTTAATGATTTTAGATGATTTTTATTGATTTTAGACAATTTTTGATGATTTTTACTGATTTTCGATGATTTTCAATTTTGTTAGTATTTTTTTTTGTGATTTTCAATTTTTTTGTGATTTTTGTAGAAAAAATTGGGTTATGACAGAAGACGATCCTTCATTATTCTGTCAATCCAACGCATAGTTGATTTAGTGTTTCTGCTTAGATATCCAAGGACTAGTAATTATGAGTTACTCAATCTTAAGTAATTGATTGCTAAAAGTTTCACCTTTTCTAAGGTTTTAAAATGGTCAACTGAACGTTTGATATGGAACTATGGGACTTTGTATTCATTTGCTTGAGTGAGAAATCCAAGCCGGCCGGACAAAGTAAGGGCAGTATATGTGGCAAGGCGTGAAGGTCCGCTTTGCAATGAAAACTTAGCCTATTTAAGACATTTTGTCGATGATTTGGAATTCGAGAATAGCCTTCTCATCTGTCATTGTGCAACAGAGATACGTTATCAGGTCAACGAGAGTGCCGATGGGATGAACGACAAAAGAAGGAAGTTCAGCAAGATTTTGACGGATTACATGACATATCTTCTGATCAAGCAACCAAAGTTGATGTCCCCCGTGGCAGGTATAGAGGAGAAAAGGCATCGCGACACTTGTGCCGAGGCAAAGAGTATCGGCACGAGATTTGCCTCGGAGACCATGGAGCAATTTTGTAAGAATATACTCGATGAGCACACAGGTACCAACGAATCCAATGCCCGAAGAGGAAAGGGTATGTCCGTGTTGGCGGACACGTGCAACTTGGCAAATTTTCTGAGACAGAGAAGTGCAAAATGGGACATAATTAGTGAGGTCCAGGTTGAGCTACTATCGCATGCAGCTGGCTACTGCCGGGTCGATTCACACGTACGTCTGTTGAGTGAAGGCGGGGAGTTCATAACCTTCGTATGGTTGTTGATGGCTCACTTTGGGATCTTACCTCGTTTTCCAAAGCAGTGGCGAGCAGGTAATGCAGCAATACTCGAATTAGGTCATAGTATGTACACAATGTAATAAGGATTTCTCTATGGTAAATTATTTCTGAATATTCTACATAAAAAATAAATTACTGACCATCGTGTTAATGAAAAATCCAAACTGTCGAACCGAGATTGGATTGTTTAAAACACGTTTTTTATCAACGATTCCAAATCAAGTCCATAATTTGAAAGATTTCTGTAGTATTTCGTATCGCCTATCGCATACAAGATTTACCATTTGATACAGGTTTTCTGATTGATTCAAGTTACAAACTAGTGACTCAAGATAACAATTCGAAACATAAAGAAATATGGACATTCCACATACCTTTTTCTTACATTTTTCGTGATGATCGCACTAATAGAAGTAAATAGTGATTACATAAGAAAATAAGAGATAAAACCTTAATAAAGAGAACTCACTTCCAGTTAGGATCACGTTGATACCCTCTAGGTAGATTGGACACAAAGCACTTACTAGATTTGGATTGCTCTAATCTTCTTTGGCTCGCTGCAAAATGTCCTTCCCGTGGAATTATGCTCTAGCACTTTGCAATGTTCTCCATGTCTTCGGACATTGTTGGCTTATGGAAACACTTAAAGACAATTTTATACATAGCAAAATAAAAACCATGAGAAACGTATTAGTTCATACCACTTATGTTATGCCTATTATGTTATCCTTCTTGCATACCAACATTGTGATCAACGTCTTTGAAGTGGCTTAATCATTGCTTGCCTTATATGGTTCTCAGCGCACCAAGATTTCTTATTGGAACCCTTCCCGAGAATAATCCACCTTCTTATGAGAATCCTCTTTGGGAGTCAACACTAGTTCCTTATATGATCACTCGTCAGAAAGCACACCATCTTCTTGTTTGGACTTCCACAACTACTTTACCATTTCACTAGTTGGGAAAGGCACGGGCTTACGCACCACTGTTTTAAGAAAAGAAAGTTTTATTATTAGGTGTTGTGACGACACCATTTAAATACTCTAAATATAGTAAAATTTATTCTACATGGAGTCTAGAATAAAAGTGGATTCAACATACCCCTCACGCTGAACCGTGTTAGGCGAGCTTCTTTGGCCTTAGGGGTGGGCTTATGTGACATCTTTTCAATTTTTTAATTCCTTTTCATCTTTGGGCAGGGCGTGAACCATCGATCTCTGACTCTGATACTACTGCTATACAGCAATCAACACCAAATGTCTTAAAAGCTCGAATTTAGGTAAAGCACTACATACTATATAATTTCAGTATTAACATGTTTATCATCATTTCAAATATATATTTTGAAATGTTTAGATGCAATAAACTTGCACTTAACTTCATTTCGCTATCATAAACATTAAATGGGAACGTCCATTATGTTTTGCATGAAAAATAACAATTGCCCCTATTTGGGTCAAACCTGCGAACATTTAAAATCAAGGGCTTCCACGCCCAACTTACATTCTTTATTGAAGATGTCTAAATATATTAACCTTACTTTTGCGCTCATATAATAAGAAGAATTGCCCCGAAAACATGGATGCAGGGCTGCCCGAGCTCTCGGGCCCGAATATCTAACTCTATCCAATTCTTCATATGCAGCTTTGCCCAACATGCTGCTTATGTCAACTTCACTTTTGTTGGTATTTTGACTATAGCCATTATCGGCAAAATTACTTTTAATAGAAATTACATTCTATGAGCTTTCCCTACACATCTTGTACATGTCATTTGTAAATTTTGGTTAGCAAGTTATGATCTTTTGAAGTCAAACCCGGGGATTTATATTTAAAAGTGCTATGTATCCTCATAAATCCTCGGATTTCTACCAGACATATTTCATCGGCTTGACTTCATTCTGATTTTTGTGGGTCATGTTTTGGGTCACTAGATTGACATGCAACCCGGACCGATCCGGTTGAATGGGCCTAGAAAACCCATTGTCATTTTCAGTACACAAGCCTATTAGCCTCCAGCGTTTACAGTGATATAACCCTTCAAGTTAGACATATAGGGCTTTAGTTTCATGCCATTTGAGCTTGTGTTTTGCGAGATGTGGATTTTTTGTTTATTTACATGGCATGCGGACTATAAATGAGTTGTTTCTACATGGTCAAATTAACTGCTTTTCTTGCTATTTTGGGCTCCATATATTCTTTGTGGGTTAGGGAGCATCTCCATGAGATTTTGTTTATTAAGTTTCCATTTTGAGCTATTTTCTCACTATTATTTTTATGAATTATTGGTTGCTCTGAAACCTTGCTTGGAGCCCAATCCACCTTGTGGGCTACATAGACTTTTACCTTGCCCTTTCTTTTGAGCCGTTTCACCATCTCGGACTTGGGCTTGTAGGTACATGTAGTTCATCATCGCCACGCAACGATTAGACTCGACTTGACATTAACGATCGGTTGCAGCGTACCATTAGAAGAGATAGTGCTTAAAACTCTGGTGCTCTAGTGCGTTGGGGACCCAGAGCGGTCGCATGACCACTCGATGCTCATATACATGAGTGAAAAAAAGTATTCCGAACAGCAGCAAATGGTCAACCAGTTGCAGTAAATTTCCGTCAGCAGCAAATGGTCAACCAGTTGCAGTAAATTTCCGCTCTTAGGCATTAAAGTTTCCAAACCTAGGGCATATTTGGTTTATAAAAATTTTCTTCTTATTTCAACTTTAAGAAATTTTTTTACCCATTTCAGTTTTCAATTTTTTTTGTTTTTGCTTTTTTTTTTTATTAACAAAAAATGTGTTTGGTAAGTCTCGACGGAGGAGGCGTGGTGAATGGTCGCTGGACTAAAAGGGGCTTGGGCCGTTAGGGGAGGAGCAGCTGAGCTGAGGGGGACTCGAAAGGCGTCGGGAGAAACGGGGATGGGCAGGGGCGGGGTTGGAGGCAGCGGAGCTGAGGGGTCTCCATGGGGGCCAGGGTAAGAGGGATTCGGCTGGGGGAGGAGTGGCGAGGCTAATGGGTTTCGGAAGACGCGAGGAAGGGGGGCTAGGCAGGGGCGAAGGCGGGGGGAGGAGAGCGGCGCGGCTGAGGAGTCTTCTGGGGGTTGAGAAATTTTTTAAGATAAAAAATTTGGAAAACGGGTTAAACTCTTTTTCTAAATTGAAAACAAAATTTTTAAATATCTTTTTTTTTTTTTAGTTTTTATTTTCATTTGAAGTGAGATGAGTTGGAAATTTTGACAAAACGTTTTTTTTTAACAAAATCTTGTAACGTTTTGGTGGAATGCAATTATATTTGCGATTAAAATTTTGTAAATATAAAACATTCATGGCGCACCTATGGTGATACCATGCGATGGGTTGAACTTTAAGCAAAGTCATAGATAAGCTAAACTTATGAACTATATCATAAAGTAGTAGTCACATTTAACCTAAGAAGGTTGGGTCCATTATTTATTTAGCCCGAAATTGCTCAATAGTCCAGGGTTCGTTAATCTCCAAAAACATATCTATGACTTGTGGTTTGTCATAAATATACTTTAAAACCAGAAACAAAAACCTAGGATATATATACATATATCATCTCGGACCCGTTTTATATTAATTCTGTACAAAAATGAAAGTGCAAAATACTTTGTAACGGGACCTTATAATATAAAGGTAACGAATCATATTTCATCGATATATCATTCAAACGTTGATTCGGCATTATAAAATTTTAATGTTTACAAACATTTTGGACCACGTGATAAGGTGGTATACATTAGATTTTGATTTCTATCGTATTATCTAGAGATTAAAAAAAATGCATTTAAGTCAAGCAGTTTCATCGGACAGTCAAATTGTGAGTAAAACACGTGAAGGAGTACATGGGGCAATCACATGGCAAACTCAAGTTCTAGTAATCGTTTAGCTACGTACTAATCCGAGCCAGGGGATAATCAAGAAAGAATTGATCATATCTCAACTTATAATCACGTGAATCATATGCATAGTAGACATGAAATAGTCCATAAGTTGGAGAGGAATGAGTGTATGTTGGGTATGCATTAATCTGAGCTAGCATGAGGTTGCAGCGATACATTTCCTAAGACCTCTGGAAGTTCGCGGAGAGCGCCAAATTCCATCTGGGCGCTCGAAATTCTGTTTTAAATGTTAAACAACGTTAACCTGTGACCATTGATTCAAAACGTTAACCTGTTCCTTCCGAACGTGATTGTCTGTCCCAATCAAACATCTAGAGGCGAGCATCGGTCCACATTTTTGTGTGCACAAGACAGATTACCAATTGGGTTTTTGGACTAGAGACAACAAAAAACAAAACAAGAGACAAAGATGAGAAATTATTGATGAAAAAACTCGACAACTAAGTTGGAAAGTACGACGATAGATTTCGGTACTTCTGTGTCCAAGGCAGGATCAATGTGGGCAGACATGATTCAATTGATCGACGCGGATGAACAAGATTAGAGATTTTCGGCGCTTAGTTTATAACTAAGAGCGGGATGAATTAGTCTTTTCATTCAAATGAGACTTTTGATCTTTTTCGCACTTACCCCGACATCGGAAAACTTAAACTCCGGTGGCAACACAACCTGAGAGATTATGCAGTCGATTATGTATCCTAACAATCTTTCCACAACTTATCATCCTGATACACCGACTAAATCCCCTGCGAACGTACTCTCTGCGATATTTATTCGTCGCGTCATCTAGCCCTTCTTCCAGGCTTATACAACCAGCCATAAAGGCTACATCATCGGGCGTTCAAAGTCATCAAACATCCAATGCCCTTACCCACGGGTGCCTTCATTAGGCCACCCTCAAATCCACCGTCATGAATTCTCTCCACGTGACAGTCACTACTTCTCCACCCCTTCACTGGGTTATTTACTAACACGTTACAAGGAGGGAAGCCCTCATTCAACTATCTCCTGTCCACCAACCGTCTTTATTAGGACTACGACCATGGGCATATCCAGCCCATGCACACACGCGAATACACATAACACTCACATATCAATCATCACCAATGATTTGGAGAACTCATTAGCCTAATTTACTCAATGACCGGCGTTCTTCCCACCAACCTGGAATGACACACCACCGAGAACACGTGACTAAATGGCCACCCTCATTCTCCAAGGAAAACCAACCATTCGTGAATTATATGGAGTCGAGAAGCCTCCCACAAGTCCAGGGATGAACTTCCATTCCCCCTCCAACCAACCCATACAAAAACGAACACACATCATCAACCTCGATATACGTAATACATATAAGGCGACAGAATTTTATGGCCGTTAAAGAGTGCAAGAGATAAGGGAAGGGTGGGTAGTACCTTGTGCTTGTGTCACTGCACAACTCCATCAACTCCCTCCTCCTTCGCAAGACTTCGCCTCGAGGCAACTTTGCTAGAGAACCCGTCTTGGTCACACCTCGCTTTGTCCCTTCTGCTCCCGAGTGTGCGAATGTAGTGTCCCCGGGATCAAATTTTTCTTTCTTCCCTTTCTTTCCCCTTTCTTTGACAAAATCAACTGGAATTGAACTTTATATTTTCATTTTTCTTCTCTTTGTATTCCACGTGTGACCCAATTGGAAATGAGTGTAGAACTTTATTTTTTCCCGGGGTCCACCCGTCCCCTCCTCATCAATTTCTTGGTTCTTCCCACTTGCATGATCCAGATTGATTCAAGGGCCCATTTCATTCGATAGTCAAATGGTCAATTCAAATCAACCGTGGATGATGGCTTTGTAAAAAAAAAATCCATTTTTTTTTGTTTTCCTCTCTCGAGTGGAACGAAGAAAGGTATGAGGGGATTGTCGGAAGGGTAATCAATGTCTTCTCATTCCCATCTATTTTTCATGTGTACATATAATGTTGTGGAAGAGAGAAAATTCTCTTGTGACCTCCTGTAATAATCCATACTTTTCAAGTTTATTAATTTAAATGGGGTTGTACATATGATATGAATGTGTAATGAAAAGGGAAAATTCATGATAGTGGAATGATGCGAACGGTACTCAAGAATGATGTCCAATGCCCAAAGACACTTCCATGAACAACATGGACAACCTCCTAAGTGAGGGAGTAATGTTTGAAAGTATATGGGCGAACGACGGATTGACATTTTCGTTGTCGTGATGATAAGCTTGGAGTTTTTGCGGTTAAGACGTACCTAACATTATGGTTGAGAACCGAATCGATTATGGAAAGAAATTCAATGATTGTTCAGCCCCAAATGTGGATGAAAATTGAATAATATGAAGCGGAGAATGGGTGGTCGATGTGCGTGAAAGGGCTGCCCAAATACTCGACAACGTCGCTTAGACACCCACTTTCATCTGGATTAATGGCTGAAATTTGACCACAAATCCTACAAGTTTAGAAGCACGACTAAGCTGATCAAATAAGACAAAATAGTGATTAAGGAATTGTATTAATTAAGGTTAATAAAGCTGGATTATTAGCGCTAATTAAGCGTGATTAATTAGTGCTAATCAAGCCCAAGGCTTCTTCCACAAGACATGAATGGTGGGGCCCACTTGTCATCATTATGGGTGGCTGGTGGACGTCCTTAAGGGGGAGGAGGAAGAAGAAGAAGAAGAAGAAGAAGAAGAAGAAGAAGAAGAAGAAGAAGAAGAAGAAGGAAGAAAGAAGAAGCAGAAAAAAGGAAGGAAGAAGGGGCTGGTTCGGTGGGTTCGTTCGGCAGACAATCCAAGCAGCGAAACGGAAGGGCTCGCATCAAAGAAGAGCGTGAGGAGACCCCTTCGTGGAGAGGTCGCTCGGAGAAGGAAAGAATTGGAGCGGTTTTGCTCCGGAGAAGAAGAAAGGTACGGTACTCGATTCCCCTTCGTTTTTCTTCTTGCGAAACGGTCGTAAAACTGGTTTGCCTTGAGTTTTGCTTGCTGTGAATGTGTTGTTGGGTGAGGGAAAGGGGCTGGTCAGACCCTTGGGATGGTAGGAGATGGCACCCCGGACCCTCGGTTATGCGAAGGATGAGCGGATTCGCTGCGCGTGTGGGCTGGCCGGTGATTCGCAGTTGAGCGCTTATGTGTCGGATGACAATCGTGCGGGAGCTGACCAAGCAGAAACTCATCCCTGTTCATGAGGTTGAGGTTGTATTGAGTTATGAACGGATGCTCGTGATGAATATGGGCTGGTTGGGAGTGAATCTTCCCGGTTTGTGTGCGTGTATTGAGCTGAAAAACGGACTGTTTTACGTATGTTCGTGTTGGTATGTGGATGCCCAATCGGAATATATACCTTGGCATATAATTGAGGCCTGGGAATAGGGTGAATGGGGATGGACGGGCTGATCCGTCGGTGTTGAGAAAAAGAAAGGTTGAAATTCCGAATGAAATGGTTGCAGACAAGTACGAACATTCGGGGATGCGAACTTACGAATATAGGATGATGTTATTGAATAAACATGGGCTAAAAAAGGGATTTGCTATGGTTGTTGATAGCTGGTCCGGAGTTAATACTCCTCTGTGAGATAAGGGTTTATTAAGTGAGGAAAGCACGGATAAATGAAAGTGATCGAACGACCCACGTATAATGGGCGGAATGGAAGTTTACGACGGTACATTGACATGCCCATGGGGCTGCCTTATGAGGCGGATATGAGGAGGGTTTGGACAGGAGAAATCTACCCACGGAATGGTGTATTGGACAGCCTAGTTGGCCGAAAAGGTTTGGTGAAAAGCTAAGGCACGGAAGAAAGTTCCGTAGTTTAACTCACCCGGATGGATTGATCCGTGGAAGCGGGATGTTGCGTGGCTGAAAGTACATGAACATGAGGCTCTTATGGGGCATGCGTAGGCTGAAAATATGACGTTCCTGGATGTCGTTGGAAACAACTTAGTTGCGATCCTTGAGGAATTGGAAACGCAACGGTGTATGTCAAAATTTTGAGACGAGGTCTCGATTTTGAGATACGTCAAGGCATGTTATGAGCGATTGGCCACGCGTACTTGAGTTGCCGTACTTAGTCATTTGATAACGTTATTGCGTGTTTTTGGCAGGTCATAGAAGTGATATATGCATGCTTATTCCATGTTCGATCTAAAGCTTCCATTGTACAAATTTTTATAACGTAATTGTAACCGAATTGTGTAATACTCTCTAATTATTAATGAAATGGTCGACGAGTTTTCTTTTAGGAATCCGTAGGTCCTTTCACCACCCACATCGGAAGTCCTTCCAACGCGGGTGCAATCAAGTGTTGTTTTCGTACTCCGTTATCTACTTAAAATTTCGATTCGTGTGCTTATTCGTTACGCGCCATCCCCGCATTGGCTCAATAAACGTGCATTCTAGAGCGTCCGAGGGCTTCCGTATTCATGTCTCATTCACTAAAGCGCTCGTAAGCACATATACTTCGTTCCGTCGCGAACATACATTTGTATGTTCAAACATTCCCAAGGGCTCTATTTGCATGTTTAGATTTATAAAAGTTCGGGACGTTACAATCACAAAATTCTGGGTTGTTGCAGCGGTAGTCGATGATACTTCAAAGAAGGCGAAGAAAAAGAAGACGAACGCACACGCGAGAACAGAAAATACTTCCTCCAAATTCCGGATCACATCAAGGTAATTCATTCCGTCCAAACAAGACCAACCAGAAATATTTGCATTCTCCTGTTTACTTTGTATCAACATGAAAGAACGCCCTCCTAAAAGTTACAGGACTAATCGATCCGATAATTCTCGTCTCTTTCATTTCATCCCGGATGGAGTTGTAAAGAAAAAAAAAATTTGGAAACTCGATCACATGATTTCTAAATTCATCTACTTCCCCAGAATCCCAATACGACTCTGCATAAATGTTTTCCATGCCCTGCTGAGTGCCGCTCAGCTGCTTCAAAACGACGGCCCTCCCAGCGGCATGCAGCTTTCCATCGCCAACTTGGGGACAACCAACTTCATCTTCTTCTTTACACCCATCATTGATACTGTGTAAGTCAGCCCCAACTCAGATAGACAATACAAAGTTTTTTATGTTACGATTGTAAAAGAATATGAGGTTTCTCAAGTGTACGATGATAGCACAATTTATTTTATATTGGCCAACATAGAGCTGATGAGTTACTTTAGGCTGCTATAAAATCGCGGATTGAATTTGGTTTATTTTTTGTTTAAAATAATAAATATTTTATTATTTGTTAATCCCTTAATATATTCAACTATTAATTTTATTCTCCCGTGGTTGATAAAAGTTCAAAAATAGTTAAAACAATGTTTTTAGAATGAATTCAAAATTCGTTTGTCACCTTACACGAACTTATGATATGCTTAATCATTGAACCACATGTCCCCCTCTCCCCCAACTATTTTGTTTATCCAAGTAAAAAATAACTAATCATCATCTTAAAACACTCCCAGTATCTTGTTTTAGATCAAAAAGATGAAGAAACCCAACATTGTCCCTTCATATTTTGACCGAGACACTCCAAAAGAAATATTTTTACATCCAAACACAAACTTCTCTCCACACCATTCCTTACGCCCACACACCCAATTTGTGTCCATCCATCTCTGCCAAGCTAAGGTTGTCGGCCTGGATTTTTTGGTAGTTAGTGGCAGCAAACTACAGGTGACCAACGAGAGTTTGGATAAGATCTGGACATAAAGAGAAACAAATGTATATTAACACAGAAAATTAAAATGGAAGATGATTTCTTGAAAAGGGCAAAGAGTTTTTTGCCCTCTCCCATAGAGTCTTGGTCATTCATTCATTAATTCTTCCTACACAACACAAACAAACAAAAAAGAGGTAGTTGGATCTGAGCGTGGGTGGAGTTGCTGACGCTATATTCATTAGAAACAAAAATCCCCGATTCATTTCTTATCAATGATGTTATTGACTTGGGATGCAGCTTCTGTCTTCTTTCCTGTTCAGAATCTCCCCAGTTGTTGGTTTTTGTTCACTCCAGATCTACGAGAGACGCTCCGCTTGCTCGCCGCCACCGGAAATGTGTAACAGGATGCAAGTGTAGCTCCTTCATTCCCCGGCATCACCCCACAGCCTGCTCCTCTCATCAGCTTCACCTGCAGGTATGTCCTCTTCCCCGCTTTATAAGCTTGCTTTTATCTTTTCTTTTCTTTCCCTTTTTTCCCTTCTTCCACAGATCGGGCACTTATTTCCATATAATTTGTTTGGCAAGAGAGGCCCTAAATGTTGTTCACTGATTTGAAGGATTCGAAAAATTTTGTGCTTAAATTTTAAAATCATTCATATGTTTTCCTAGTCTTTTGGATCTTTCATTATTTTTTTGGAAATAAGTAAATGTTTTCCTTGGGAGATGGAGAGAAAGAAGAACCTGTGACTATTCATCGCTAGAGTTTCTGCTACACAGAGAAGATGCGTAAACTGGTTTCCCCATGCGATTTTCATTTACATTTGGTGACCGGAATTGATTTCTCTTGTTTTTTCTCTGTCTATTGATTAAGGAAAACAAATGGCGTCGGCTCCGTATGTGGCGAGCTTGCGAGATATGTGGGTCGTGTGGAACATCCGAGGTCTCATGATACTCAGCCTTTCCATGCAACTGCTTCTTGCCATCGTCTCCCTTCTCCGGAGGAAAACGTCCAACCGTTGGGTCATGCTAATGATATGGTCAGCATACTTCTTATCGAATTGGGCCGCCATATTCGCTTTTGGGCTGATCTCGAATGCCAGATTGAAGAACCCCACTTCCCCTTTGCAAGTCGACCAAGATCTCCTGGCATTCTGGTCTGCCTTTCTTCTAATACACTTGGGGGGGCCGGATTCCATCACTGCTTATGCGCTAGAGGACAATACGCTGTGGATGCGTCACTTTGTCGGCCTTGTGGTCCAAATACTCGCCTTCCTCAACATCTTCGTTAAGACTCTCTCGGATAACAAGCTTCGTGTGCCGACAATCCTGATAGCTATTGCCGGCACCATCAAGTATGGGGAGAGGACCAGAGCATTGTATCTTGCAAGTGTTGAGAATCTTAAGGAGTCGGTGTTGAAATCCCGCCGCCTTCATCTGAAAAGCAACATTACGAGGCCACAAGGGGCATCAACCCAGTCCAATATCGGTGCCAGCAATAACGGCGAAGACACCCCCAGAAGGAGACTCCAGATGGCCTTCCACTACTTCCAAATATTCAGGGGTCTGGTCGTCGACATGATGCCAGAACATTCTGAGTGGCTCGAGAGCCGAGATTGTTTCCTGAACAAAGATGCTCGGGTGACATTCGAAATTTTGAAGAAGGAGCTGAACTTATTCTATGAGGTGTTCTACACCAAGGTCCTTGCAGCCAACTCCGCTTGGGGAGTGCTCATCCGCAGTCTGGCCTTTTACAATGTCCTCGTCGCCCTGATTATGTTTTGCCTAATTGAGAAAGCGGGGATTCACGGGGTCGATGTTCGAATCACTTACTCGTTGCTAGCTGGAGTGATTGCTTTGGATGCAGCGAGTGAGATGCTACTAGTGCGGTCAAATTGGTCCCGCGTCAATGTCACTTATATCACATTCCAATTGCTCGGGCATGGACTAGTCTTATTTTTCATAGTAGGCGTGGCCATGGCGTGGATAGTCAGGTGCTTCAATGTTCTTTGCTGCAGAGCCGTCCTTTCCCGGCCATGGTCACAGAGTACAGGGGCGCTGAGCATTTTAGGGCGCGCTTTCGAGGAGTCTCGTCCGAGGAAAGGATGCAAGCTAAGTGATTATTGGCGTAAAATCAACGGTACAATCTTAGCCCAAAGCTAATGTCCCCCGTGGCAGGGATCGAAGAAATAAGGTATAGAGAAACCATTGCCGAGGCAAAGGATATTGGCAAGAGACAATCCACGGAGACCTTGGAGCAATTTTGCAAAATATACTGGATGAGCATACTGGTACTGCCGAATCCGATGAAAGAGGATTAAGTGGTAAGTCCGTGTTGCCTGAGGCATGCACCCTAGCTCACATTCTAATGCAAAAAGTTACGTCGAAGTGGGACATGATTAGCAAGGTATGGGTGGAGGTGTTGTTATATACGGCCGGCCACTGTCGAGCAGACTCGCATGTACGCCTGTTGAGCGAGGGTGGGGAGTTTATAACTTTCGTATGGCTGTTGATGGCTCACATGGGGATAATACCTCGCGTTCCAAAGGAGTAAGGAGCTGTGACGTCAGAATTTCTGTCTACCACTTATTGCTGAATATGTGTAATTTGTATTAAATAAAAGGGATTAATTTGTGTTTGGCGATTTGTTATCCACATTTTCATTGTTTTTTTTCAGTAAAAGAATTGTTTTCCTTTCTATTTTCACATCGGAAACAAGGCCCGTTGCATTTGTCATAGGGCTGGGTAGGTCTAGCGTATGTCGGGCGGCCTCAATAATAATAATAATTTATTTTTACTCATCATATGGAAATACAATTAAATTTGGTTGGTCTACCAAAATTTTCAAGCAGCTTAGATGAGTCTGAGCTAGTTGAAACAATTTTCATAAATCCGAATATACGCAACCCGGTGTCTCCCTACACCTGTTTACTCATCAAAGTAATTACTTTGCAGCTAATTTCGTGGAAAGGATTGGCGGTAGACGATACTTCAAAGATGATAAAGAAAATAAAAATGACCACACAAAAAATACTTTTCCAAAAGCGTAATGAATACAAACACGTTTCGTGACACCCAGCTGTATCGATTCAATTGCTTGATATAAGAATTTCGGGATTATCACCCGAAAAGCTAGCATGAGGGGTAGGAGTATTGATATGAGGAAATAGTCCAACATCGGTAGGGCCAATAGCATTCCCAACCCTAGAGCTAGCTTTTGGGTTGGGCTCTCCCTGAAAATTTCGTAATAAGTGGTATCAGTGTGATGTTGCTGTCGTCCTTATCCCCATAATGGTTGGCAAGGCAATTTCCTCCGTGGGAAGGAAGAACCAACGAGATGAGACCCCGGGTCAAGGAGCCAAAATAATGACGGTTGATGTACTCGTGGTTGCCCTCTTTGCTGAAATATTCAAATCATAAATTAGATGAGTATACCCTTGTGGTTGCCCTCTATGCATGCGTCGTAAGACAATATAATGATTGCAATCACTCTCTTCACAACCCGGTAACCAATTTAGGACTTGAAAGCAGACCTTACTTAGGAAGTGTTTTGTTATCTATGTACGTTACCAATGGAAAAAATGAACTTTGCTAAGAGTATTTTCCAACCTTTGCGGGAGAAAGATCTTGTAATATGGACAGAGATGATCACTGCTCACTCAAGACTGGGCAATTCTGCGGCAGCATTTAATTATTTTGCTGGCTTGTTGAAGGCCACAAGGTTGAGAGTTTTGCTATCGATGGGGCATTAAGTGTATGTGCTGGTCTGATAACTCATAATCAGGGAGAGATCATTCACTCTCTGTTTGTCAAGGCAGGATTGGGAATGGATATGGCCATAGGTGGTAGATGTACACAAAAATGGTGACCTTCAATCTGCAGATTCCATCTTCAGTGAAGATTTAGATGCGATTTTGATGTGTTGGAACTCAATTCTCGGAGGATGTGGCGACCATGGATTGGAAAAAATGGTCTTAACGATCTTTGAACAAATCCTTCGCATGGTCTGGTTCCAGGTCATCAAGACGGGTATTGAAGCATGAAAACCAGTTAAACGGGTATTGATGCATGAAAACCAGTTAAACGGGACCAAGGGTTGCGTGCTAATTGGAGGGGCTGATTCAAAGGTTTAAATCAAGACCCCAACTTCAAGGGATCAGGCTCATCAAACACCAGGAAGGATGAAATTGCGAGGATAAGAAAATATAGGGAGTCTATATGTAAATGGGAAATAATATTTAGAGAGGGGTATAAGGGATGTTTATGTGTTAGTGGGGAAGTAGAGAAAAAAAGGTAAAGAGAATAGGGCCGATAGGTGGAGAGTGCGTGTGTGTGGGTGGAGCTTCGGCCGTTGCTTGAACCATCCGACTAGAGGAGATTCAGCGGTGTGTTGTGCTTTTTGGTTTTGTCTACATCATGTACCCTTTCCTTCATACGTACTATATTGGAGGGGCCCGATCCGATGTAGAACTCTTTTCCATGCATCATAGCTTCTTGCAGTAATCTTGCCATATTCACATTCGCATTGATCACGAAGGTCAGGCCGCCCACCGCAGTCGTGGTTTCCCATAACCTTCTTGGTAAACGCCCATATTGATTTTCCTAGAAACTTCACTCCGATGCCGCTGTCCATATTTTTGTTTAACAGAAGCCAACCATGGAATAAAACCACTTATTTAAGACGTTTACCTTTTATAATTATTCACTATTAGTTAACAACATATTATGTTGTTTAGGTAAGTTATTAAAGATATTATTAGGTTACAAGTGTTGTATATTATATATTATGATATTATATATTTATATTGACTTTAGCGTCTTTCCAGATCTACGAGAGGCTTTGTGGTCAAACACATCCCTTTCAAGCTAAGCGTTCTTTCCATTCTCCCACCACCGCATTTTTCATTTATCCATCTTCTGTCAACTCTTTTTCGCGTAATCCTTCGATATTTGGTGCACTAATGATTTGGTGATGCCAAGAAGACTTACTATGCAATTGCTTCTTGCAACCGTCTCCCCTCTCCGGAGAAAAACATCAAATCGGTTGGTCATTCTGATGATATGGTCCGCCTACTTAATAGCGGATTGGGTCGCAATATTCGCTTTCGGGTTGATCACAAACTCCAAATTCAAGAATAACGCGACCCCTCAGGAAGTTGACGTCGGCCAAGATCTCCTGGCCTTGTGGTCTGCCTTTCTTCTAATACACTTTGGGGGCCCGGATTCTATCACTGCCTATGCGTTAGAGGACAATGCACTGTGGCTGCGCCACTTGGTCGGCCTGGTTGTCTAGATCCTTGCCTTCCTCAACATCTTTGTTAAGACGCTCCCAGATAACAAGCTTCGTGTGCCGACAATCTTAATAGCTATTGCTGGCTCCATCAAATACGGGAAAAGGACCAGAGCATTGTGTCGTGAACCTTAAGGAGTCCGTTCTGAAATCGCGCCTCCTCAATCTGAATGGCAGAAGTATGAGGCCAGAGGGGGCCGGCCCAGTCCAATTCAGATGACAGCAATGATGATCGATGGAGTATCAGGAAGGCATTCCACTACTTCCAAATTTTCAAGGGTTTGATCTGTGACATGATGCCGAACCAATCCCAGTGGCTCGAGAGCCGAGATTCTTTCCTACACCAGGATCCTCGGACTGCATTTGAAATTGTGAAGATGGAGCTCAGATTCTTCTATGAGGTATTCTATACCAACATCCTTGCTGCCTACTCCACATGGGGCATGCTTATTCGCAGTCTTGCATTTTACAACGTCTTCGCCGCCCTTATCATATTTTGCATGTTAAAGAAAGATGCCTTTCATGGGGTCGATGTTCCAATAACTTACTCATTGCTCGCGGGAGTGATTGCTTTGGATACGGCAAGTGAGATAATGCTGGTAGGGTCTGATTGGACGAAGCTCGATAATACTTATGCCGGATACCTAACGATCGCCCATGGAGTAGTCTTATTTTTCAGTTTAGGTATGGGCATGCTTTGTATGGCTTTCTTTCTTTCCGCGCTTTGTTGCTGTAAAGATGCAACTAAACAGTGGTCGGAGAGTACAGGCACTCTTAGCCTCTTAGCGCAGGGTTTCGACGAGTCCCGTCCTAGAAAAGGATCCATGTTACAACGTTTTGGTCTCAAAATAAATGGTACAATCTTGGCCTCCCATTTTGTGGAGTTTATCCCAAAGTTCGCATTCACATTTCTCCTCTAACTTTCTTCCTTTCTCTTATAATATCCTCATAGTTAACAACCCAATCTCTAATGATAGATAGTTAAAAACCTGAAAGCAATAATTGTAATGGCACTTCTTATTGTTTTTTAAAAAGGAATTCATTTTGAATAATAAAATTATCTAAATGTGTGTAATACAAGTGATGAAGTGATAGATAGACATACAAATACTATGCCTACGTGAAGCCGCCAATTTTACGGCGTCGATGAAGCGTAACTCGGAGTTACTACACATCTTAAATAATCTCACTGTTAGAATCTCCTTGTTGCAATCTTTGTAACAATCTTTATGAATTATGTCTCCCTGAAATGTTTCACTCACAATCGTCGTCCCTAGACCTAAAATAATTCCAACAATATGATACGGGTCTTGCAGAGATATTTGCATAGGAAAATAATGTGAATGGACACGAGTTACGTCAATGATTATGTGAAATCCGAAGATGATATGAATTGTTTCCATAACTTTTGTAAGAATGGAAGACGATAATCGCGATGCGTCATTATTCTGTCAATCCAACGCATAGTTGATTTAGGGTTTCTGCTTAGATATCCAAGGACTTGTAATTATGAGTTACTCAATCTTAAGTAATTGATTGCTAAAAGTTTCACTTTTTCTAAGGTTTTAAAATGGTCGACCGAACGTTTGATATGGAACAATGGGACTTTGTATTCATTTACTTGAGTGAGAAATCCAAGCCAGCCGATGACGCGGACAAAGTAAGGGCAGTATATGAGGCAAGGGGTGAAGGTCCACTTTGCGATTAAAACTTTGCCTATTTAAGACATTTTGTCGATGATTTGGAGTTCGAGAATAGCCTTCTCATCTGGCATTGTATAACTGAGATATGCTATCAGGTCGACATGAGTGCCAATGGGATGAACGACAAAAGAAGGGAGTTCAGCGAGATTTTGTCGGATTACATGACATATCTTCTGATCAAGCAACAAAAGTTGATGTCCCCCGTGGCAGGTATCGAGGAGATAAGGTATCGCGACACTTGTGCCGAGGCGAAGAGTACCGGCACGGGATATGCCTCGGAGACCAAGGAGCAATTTTGTAAGAATATACTCGATGAGCACACAGGTACCAACGAATCCAATGCCCGAAGAGGAAAGGTTATGTCTGTGTTGGCGAACGCGTGCACCTTGGCAAATTTTCTGAGACAGAGAAGTGCAAAGTGCGACATAATAAGTGAGGTCTGGGTTGAGCTACAAACACATGCAGCTGGCCACTGCCGGGTCGATTCACACGTACGCCTGTTGAGCGAAGGCAGGGAGTTCATAACCTTGGTATGGTTGTTGATGGCTCACTTTGGGATCTTACCTCGTTTTCCAAAGTAGTGACGAGCAGGTAATGCAGCAATACTAGAATTAGGTCATAGTATGCACACAATTGAATAAATGATTTCTCTATGGTAAATTATTCCTGAATATTCTACATAGAAAATAAATTATTGACCATCGTGTTAATGAAAAATCCGAAATCTCGAACCGAGATTGGATGGTTTAAAACACGTTTTTTGTATCAACAATCCCAAATCAACTCCATAATTTGAAAGATTTATGTAGTATTTGGTTGATTGCAAAAGTGTTTGAGATTCTTTCCATCTTGTGCCTATCGCATACAAGATTTACCATTTGATACAAGTTTTCTGAATGATTCAAGTTATAAACTGGTGACTCAAGGAAACAATTCAAAACATAAAGAAACATGGACATTCCACAAACCTTTTTCTTACATTTTTCGTGATGATCGCACTAATAGAAGTAAATTGTGATTACACAAGAAAATAAGAGATAAAACCTTAATAAAGAGGACTCACTTCTAGTTAGGATCTCCTTGATGCCCTCAAGGTAGATTGGACACAAAGCACTTACTAGATTTGGATTGCTCTAATCTTCTTTGGCTCGCGGCAAAATGTCCTTCCCGTGGAATTATGCTCTTGCACTTTGCGATGTTCTCCATGCCTTCGGACATTGTTAGTTCATAGCGATGTTCTCCATGTCGTCACTCAAAGACAATTTTATACATAGCAAAATAAATGCCACGAGAAACATATTAGTTCATACTACTTATGTTATGCCTACTATGTTATCCTTCTTGCATACCAACATTGTGATCGACGTCTTTGAAGTGGCTTAATCATTGCTTGCCTTCTATGGTTCTCACCGCACCAAGATTCCTTATGAGAACCCTCGCCGAGAATAATCCACCTTCTATTGGGAGTCAACACTAGTTCCTTATATGATCACTCGTCAGAAAGCACGCCGTCTTTATGAGACCTCTTGTTAGGACTTCCACAACTACATTATGATATCACTCGTTGGGAAAGGCGCAGGCTTACGAACCACTGTTTTAAGAAAAAAAAGGTTTTATTATTAGGTGTTGTGACGGCAACCTTTAAATACTCTAAATATAGTAAAATTTATTCTACATGGAGTGTAGAATAAAAGTGGATTCAACATACCCCTCACGCTGAACCGTGTTAGGCATGCTTCTTTGACCTCAGGGTGGGCTTATGTGACCTCTTTTCAATTTTTAATTCTTTTTCATCTTCGGGCAGGGCGTGAACCCTCGATCTCTGGCTTTGATACCATTGTTGTACAGCGATCAACGCCAAATGTCTTAAAAGCTTGAATTTTAGGTGAAGCGTTACATACTAGATATTTTTATTTATAACATGTTTATCATCATTTCAAATATATTATTTTGACATGTTTGGATGCAATAAACTTGCACTTAACTTCATTTCGCTATCATAAACAACAAACGGGAACGTCTACTATGTTTTGCATGAAAAATAACAGTTGCTCCGATTCTGGTCAAACCCGCGAGCAATTAAAATCAAGGGCTTCCACGCCCAACTTACATTCTTTATTGACTTTTGCGCTCATATACCAAGAAGAATCGCCCCGGAAACATGGATGCAGGGGCTGCCCGAGCTCTCGGGCTTGTATCTTGAGCCCTGAATATTTAATCTCTCCAATTCTTCATATGCAGCATTGCCCAACATGCTGCTTATGTCAACTTCAGTTTTGTTGGTATTTGACTACAACCATTGTGTGCAAAATTACTTTTAATAGAAATTACATTCTGTGAGCTTTCCCTACGCATCTTGTACACGTTATTTGTAATTTTGGTTAGCAAGTTATGATCTTTTGAAGTCAAACCCTGTTTTAGGGGATTTATGTTTAAAACTGCTATGTATGCTCATAAATCCTCGGATTTCTACCGGATATATTCCATCGGCTTCACTTCATTCTGATTTTTGTGGATCAGGTTTTGGGTCACTAGATTGACATGCAACCCGGACCCATCCGATTGAATGGGCCTAGAAAACCCATTGTCATTTTCAGTACACAACCCTGTATTAGCCTCCAAAGTTTACAGTGATATAACCCTTTAAGTTAGACATCTAGGGCTTTAGTTTCATGCCATTTGAGCTTACATTTTGCGAGGTGTGGTTTTTTGTTTATTTACATGGCATGCGGACTATAAACGAGTTGTTTCTACAGTGTCAAATTAACTGCTTTTCCTGCTATTTTGGGCTCCATATATTCTTAGTGGGTTAGGGAGCATCACCATGAGATTTTGTTTATCCTAACTATGAAACTAAGGTGAAAAATACGTCGAAGCACAGTATAAACCTTTAAAACACGTTAAACTTTAGTCAACAAGACTAAGCCTGATTGTATTACCCTTTCCTTAATCCTTTTTGCCACCGAACCTTTCCTAATTTCAATCAAGTTAGTTCCTTCAAATCTTACACTCCTCCCATTGAGTTAATTCAAGTGGAATGCCATCGTCTCCACTTGGAGACACATATCCGGAGCGCTCATTCCAGCTCAGAAGACGTAGTCCCTAGGCTTTTTCCTTCTTGACATTCTTTCCACAACTTATCATCCTGATTCCCCAACTAAGTCCCCTCCAAACGTACTCTTTGCGATATTTATTCGTCGCGTCATCTAGCCCTTCTTCCAGGCTTATACAACCAGCCATAAAGGCTACATCATCGGGCATTCCGAGTCATCAAACATCCAATGCCCTTACCCACGGGTGCCTTCATTAGGCCACCCTCAAATCCACCATCACATATTCTCTCCACATGTGACAGTCACTACATCTCCACCCCTTCACTGGGTTATTTACTAACATGTTACCGAGGAGGGAAGCCCTCATCTGACTATCTCCTTTCCACCAACCGTCTTTATTAGGACTACGACCATGGGCATATCCAGCCCATGAACACACGCGAATACACATAACACTCACATATCAATCATCACCAATGATTTGGAGAACTCATCAGCCTAATTTACTCAATGACCGGCGTTCTTCCCACCAACCTGGAATGACACACCACCGAGAACCCGAGACTAAATGGCCACCCTCATTCTCCAAGGGAAACCAAACCTTCGTGAATTATAAGGAGTCGAGAAGCCTCCACAAGTCCAGGGATGAACTTCCCTTCCCCCTCCAACCAACCCGTACAAAACCGAACACGCATCATCTACTTCAACATACGTAATACATATAAGGCGGCAGAAGTTTATGGCCGTTAAAGAGCGGAAGAGAGAAGGGAAGGAGGGTCGTACCTTGTGCTTGTGTCACTGCACAACTCCACCAACTCCCTCCTCCTTCGCAAGACTTCGCCTCGAGGCAACTTTGCTAGAGAATCCGTCTTGGTCACCCCTCGCTTTGTCCCTTATGCTCCCGAGTGTGCGAATGTAGTGTCCCCGGGATCAAATTTTTCTTTCTTCCCTTTCTTTCCCCTTTCTTCGACAAAATCAAGGTGAAATTGAACTTTATATTTTCGTTTTTCTTCTCTTTGTATTCCACGTGTGACACAATTGGGAATGAGAGTAGAACTTCATTTTTTTCCAGTGTCCGCCCGTCCCCTCCTCATCAATTTCCTGGTTCTTCCCACTTGCATGATCAAGTGGGCCCATTTCATTCTATAGTCAAATGGTCAATTCAAATCAACGGTGGATAATGGCTTTGTAAAAAAAAAACCATTTTTTTTCCCTCTCTCAAGTGATTCGAAGAAAGGTAGGAGGGGATTGTCGGAAGGGTAACCAATGTCTTCTCATTCCCATCTATTTTTCATGTGCACATATAATGTTGAGGGAGGGAGGAAATTCTCCTGTCACCTCCTGTAATAATCCATACTTTTCTAGTTTATTAATGTAATTGGGGTTGTACATATGATATGAATGTCTAATGAAAAGGGAAAATTCATGAGATAGTAAGATTGAGTCCGGAAAGGTGAATGAACGGTTTGAATACGTAAGAGTGGAATGATGCGAACGGTACTCAAGAATGATGTCCAATGCCCAAGGACACTTCCATGAATAACATGGACAGCCTCCTAAGTGAGGGAGTAATGTTTGAAAGTATACGGGCGAACGATGGATTGACATTTTCGTTGTCGTGACGATAAGCTTGGAGTTTTTGCGGTTAAGACGTACTTAACGTTATTGTTTGTAATACCCCAAATTTTTCCACCTGATCAACATTTCCTTTAAAATTGCAATCACACTCAAATCATCTAAGATTTCGGTAATTCATCATAAATCACCTTGATTGAGAAAAATCTTCAATCACATCGATCACTCAAAAAAATATTATTACATTCCCTATTAAAAAATATCTTACCTTCCTTATCTCATCAGAGGAAGAACCTAGACACTATCCATCTAACCCTTCAGACATTCTTGTTACCTGTCATACGATCAGAAGACACAATCTCTCCCCTTCCCCTTCTTTTAGAGACAATCAATCAGACAATTATGAGAGACGTAAGAAAAAAAAGAGATTCCCCATCACAGAATCTCTGAAATTCTAAGAGCCAAAGTTTTCTCATCCCGATCGGACATAATAAAAAAAGACTCTCCAGTCAGAGAATCAGGTCTCTCCGCCCAGACGTTCATCATCTCTTCTTGGGAACCGAAGGTTCCACCCCTTCGGGAATCGGAGGCCAGCTCCTCCTCCCTCTACATACAACCGGAGGCCAACTCCTCCTCCATCACATACAACCAGAGGCCAACTACTCCCTGACGTACACACAGAAACTGGAGCCAAGGAGTCCCCCTCTGTAGTGCTGACGAGCTAAAGCCTCCCGACCAGCCTACCAGCCGACACCCTCCCGGCGTCGTTCATCCTCCTCAGGCCACCCCGGGGCGAGGTAACCCCTCGGTGAGACTTCCTCTTACTTTGCTAACTCCAGCATGCTTCTACCACGTTCGATATGCTGACTCCATCGTTCCCTTTCTTTTTTGGCCTACCACACACACCATGGGGTGAGGAACGAGCCTTCGGACAAGGTCGTAACCGCCGAAGTTACAGACAAGTGACAACCGGTGCGCTACCCTCCTTCGGTATTAGATCACGGCGGAAAAATGTCGTAATCATTTAAACTCTTCTCGAAACACATTTTCGTACGTCTTGTAGCCCTCAAAGCTTTCACAGTAGTTTTGGGGGTCGATTTTGCGTTCATTTGTGGCACGGATGTGACGGGACATCTCCCGGCCTTCTGTTTCAGTTATTTTCTGTGGCAACGCCTCCAAATGCTGATTTTTTTGATGAGGTTACGGACGTTTTCTAACCTCGACCCCAAAAGATCAAATGATCTACAATGAGTGTTGATCTTGAGAATATTTTGTTTTAATTTTTGGATGATCAAAGATCGAGTTATTTCCCCTGAAACGGTCGCCACTTTCGCTGGCCGCAGCAGGACAGCCTGTTGCATTGTCGCTTCCGGGGAAGTTTCGTGAGATCTAACCGTTGGATCTTTTTTAAAGTTTTGGGACCTAAACTAAACTTCAAGATGGTTCTATGAATATATATATCAACCGTTGAAGTTTTTAGCATAATACGAAACAATCCCGCGAACTCACTGTATATTTAGTAAGGTCTCATGAGTGTCACTATCATGTTCTTTATGCAATAACGGCTGATCCCACCATTGGATCGTTGCCAAATTTCACAGATATTTTCTTCATTTCATCACGACAATTTTGACATATCATACATATTTTTTTGTTCTGTGAATACGAGATTTGCCATTTTTCTTCCTGGAACTTTACCCAGCCAGAGTCAAATCGAGTCCACAGAATAGTCTGACATTTTGCACCTATATTTCTTACAATCCAACCGTTGGATCCATGTAAAATTTTACATACATATTCATAATCCCTTTACCTTTGTGTGATGTCTTTTTGCACTCCGTTCGAACATTCGAGGACCAAGATATGATAGGAACAACACCGACTGTGCAAACTGTTCCGCTTTTCTGGACAGCCACATTTGTTCCTTGACCTTGAAAGATTGCACTGTTAGTTTTTTATGAAATTTTACATGCATACTCGTCATTAAGTTTCGGATCTTTTGGGTTAAATTTTGATTAAATCGAATAATGCTAGCCAAAGTTATAATCTGTTTTCTACATAATGCACAATTTGTGTTCTTTGTTGTAATATGATTACATGTGATGTCTTGCATAACCTACACTCTACTATCTCGCATAACTTACACTCTATTTTTTTTGTCTATGCATGTACAACGGACGCACAAATTTCAAAGTCCCGACCCAAGCCTCTCGAAGGATTGTTGAAGGTGCGTGAATCTTTCTGCACATAAAAACGCGGTGTCAAGACCATCAAGCGGCTCCAACCGCCACATGAGGTAAAAGGGGACGTGCGGGCCTCCACGCCTCCCCGAAAAAATAGAAAATCCACTTGTAACGGGCCGTGGGCCCAAGTGCATATGCCCATGGTCACCATCCTTCCCCGCCCCCTTTGATCTCAATAACTGTCTGTGATTGGCCGCATGCCTTAGGCTCATAGGCTTATCGTCGCATGTTGTTTGCCAAACACACATGAGTTCGGGCCAAAAAAACCCGAATCGGGTCCAACGCCGTAAAACATTAACATGAGTCCGGAGTCATGCTCGGATCGGGTCCAACACCCGTTAACAAAGAACAAACTTTTGGAGCAAACGCCACCTTTTCGCAAATTTAATTGTAAGAGTTAGTAACTAGGAATCCCCGAATCTACTCTGGTTTTCCGACTTAAACCAAGCTTTTAAAATTCAGTCGATGGCGACTCCGTATAGTTTACCTAGGTTAAACGATAAGACTATTTTTTACGGAGCCATTTTGGATTGGTGATGGCGATACGAGCCGCTCCCGATTTCTCCCGAAAGTTCCTTCGTCGGATCATGCTCCGCCTTTCGCCTGCCGCCACATGCGACTCCGCTGGGGAATTCTGCATGTGGATTCCTTTCGAACGCTCTTACATTTTTAATACACATGCGGAGATGAGTTCTTGTTTGTGCATGTCATTGCTTGGCTTGGTGCCCTTTGTCTGCCCTCATGGTTGTGTTTGTTTACCGCTTACTAGGCATGTCTAGGAGTGCCCGAACCCGGGCTAGGATTTTTAGGGGGTCACCGAGAGGCACAGCCTGCTGCTCTTTGTGGTATGGTTTTTGGCCGGGGCCCCGCCTCCCTCAGTCCGAGGGAGGTTTAGAAGCCTTCATCTGAGAGTCTAGCATTGTTTGTCCACTACAGGTACCAGACACCGCATATGGATTTGTTTATTACTAAGTGAATACTACCTGTGCAGGAACAGGTCTCAGGTACGCTTTGCCTGCGATAAACTGTAGAGCTAACACTACTTATTTTGCAGCGGTTTGAGTTAATCATAGAGGACTTCAAGAATCCTCTTTTCTCCCTCCCTACCTATTTATTGCTTACTGCATTCATGTATTCGCATGACCACATGAGTGTATGTTCGATTGCAGCAGTTACATTATCATGTCATTCACAGTAATCACTCCATTGCATCACTACATCTCATTTACAATTGTAGTTACATAATGCATACTTTTCGGCATATACGAGTGCGATTAAGTATCATAACAAATTTATCATGCATCGATCACATTGTTGTATGATACTAATCCAAACATTCTGTCTATTTTCCTTCCGAGTTTTAATTCTCCGACATGGCTCCTCGAACGGGACTAGGGACAAGGCATGACATTACAAATCTACAAGCACAAGAATGCCAAGGATTTTTCGACGGCTACCAATGCTCAAAGCCGAACATCTAACAACATGAAGACCAAAGTTTCCATTACAGCTACCAAGGTCCAAAGCCGTGTGTCCAACGACATGAGCCCAAAGTGATATCAACGGTAGCCAAAGTACAAAGCCAAAAATGAACACCAAAGATCACCCAACGGCTAACAAAGTTCAAAGTCGAATCTACAACAATAAGAAAACCCCAAGGAGGTTACAGTCCACCAGCCAACCGCAGTGAACATCAGAGCTAACGACGAGCCCATAGAGCCGTTCATGACATGCTACAATCGGACACAGTGGGGACATCACGCCCCTACTGATCCGACAAATGCTCCAAAGAAGCAGAAGCGATTTCACTACGTCATTAATCGCCATAACTTTGGCACCAACCGAAACATCATTCCAAACACGGGCAATTCCCCAGCTTACAACTCAACAACACAATCTAGCACAAGGGGCAAACCCCATCATTCACAATAGCATCGCGAAATCAGGACAGCTGCGAGCAATCAACCCTCAAATACGAACACTACATTCAACCTCATCGTTTCTCCGATAACAAGAACTTGACGAATGCCGGATCCATAGCATCCCAACGACAAAAACGTGAACATGGACCAGATTCTTCAAGCGACGGCGAACACATAGCGCAACTGGCATTAGAAGCTCCCATTCGCTCTATTCGCCTTCCAACAGTTCAAAACATACATGATGAACTTACCGATATTTAAACTGCTAACACCAAGGCATCCATTTTACCTCGCAGGTACAAGATGACTCATCTGGGGCTCACTCAACAGCTTACCAATACCAAAGAACATGATGTCTACCAAATGACGACGCATACTTTGACTGGGGCAATTCCCTTTGAATTCCCTACGGCACCCAAGCGGTCATCCCGACAGTAGTCAACCACCGACACTCACCAAAGAAAAGAGGAGAAGGTCAGTCACCGCATCACTCATTGATGAAAAAAAGCACCTCAGCCCACTACATAAGTGGCCAATCCCCACCCAAGCCCACCGCATGGCTCTATAAAAACAAGCAACTGTATTTCTTACGATCCAACCGTTGGATCCATGTGAAATTTTACATACATATTCTTCATCACTTACCTTTCTGTGATGTCTTTTTGCACTCCGATCGGACTTTCGAGGACCAAGATATGATAGGAACAACATCGACTATGCAAACTGTTCCTCTTTTTTGGACAGCCAAATTTCTTCCTTGACCTTGAAAGATTGTACTGTTAGATTTTCATGAAAATTTACATGCATACTCGTCATTAAGTTTCGAATCTTTTGATTTAAATTTTGATTAAATCGGACAATCCTAGCCAAAGTTATAATCCGTTTTCTACACAATGCGCAATGTGTGTTCGTTGTTGTAATATGATTACATGTGATGTCTTGCATAACTTACACTATACTATCTCGCATAACTTACACTCTATTTTTTTTGTCTATGTATGTACAACGGATGCACAAATTTCGAAGTCCCGACCCAAGCTTCTCGAAGGATTGTTGAAGGCGCGTGAATCTTTCTGCACATAAAAACGCGGTGTCAAGACCATCAAGTGGCTCCAACCGCCACATGAGGTAAAAGGTGAGGTGCGGGCCTCCCCGAAAAAATAGAAAATCCACTTGTAACGGGCCGTGGGCCCAAGTGCATAGGCCCACGGTCACCATCCTTCCCCGCCCCCTTTGATCTCAATAATTGTCTGTGCTTGGCCGCATGCCTTAGGCTCATAGGCTTATCGTCGCATGTTGTTTGCCAAACACACATGATTTCGGGCCCAAAAAGCCCGAATCGAGTCCAACGCCCGTAAAACATTAACATGAGTCTGGAGTCATGCCCGGATCGGGTCCAACACCCGTTAATAAAGAACAAACTTTTGGAGCAAACGCCACCTTTTCGCATGTTTAAATGTAAGAGTTCGTAATTAGGAATCCCCGAATCTACTCTGGTTTTCCGACTTAAACCAAGCTTTTAAAATTAAGTCGGTGGCGACTCCGTATAGTTTACCCAGGTTAAACGATAAGACTATTTTTTACGGAGCCATTTTGGATGGGTGATGGCTACACGAGCCACTCCCGATTTCTCCCGAAAGTTCCTTCTTCGGATCATGCTCCGCCTTTCGCCCGCCGCCTCTTAGAAAAACAGAGACGGAAGGCGAGGGCCGAGCAGGCCCAGTTAGGAACCAAGGGAGGGATCACCCAATTCCCTTCCGTAGCGTCCGACGCTCGAGTCGTGACGTTGACCGGTTGGGCCTTGGGGAGCGGGTCCGGATCCTCGGGTCGTCCGAACTGCCACGCACGTGTTAGGCCGGAAGGCGCGCGTACATGGTTGGGAGCCGAATCGATTATGTAAAGAAATTTAGTGATTGTTCAGCCCCAAATGTGAATGAAAATTGAATAATATGAAGTAGAGAAAGGGTGGTCGATGAGCGTGAAAGGGCTGCCCAAATACCTGACGACATCGCTCGCAGACAGCCCACTTTCGTCTTGATGAATGGCTGAAAGTTGGCCGCAAATCCTACAAGTTTAGATGCACGACTAAGCTGATCAAATAAGACAAAATAGTGATTACGGAGTTGTATTAATTAAGGTTAATAAAGCTGGATTATTAGCTCTAATTAAGCGTGATTAATTAGTGCTAACCAAGCCCAAGGCTTCTTCCACAAGCCATGAATGGTGGGGCCTACTTGTCATCATTATGGGACACTAATAAGAAGCTTAGGGAGGTAGGAAAAACGGGAAAAAGGTGGCTGGTGGACGTCCATAAGGGGGAGGAAGAAGAAGAAGAAGAAGAAGAAGAAGAAGAAGAAGAAGAAAGAAAGAAAAAGGAAGAAAGAAGAAGAAGAAGAAAGGAAGAAAGAAGGGGCTGGTTCGGTGGGTTCGTTCGGCGAACAATCCAAGCAGCGAAACGGAAGGGCTCGCATCAAAGAAGAGCGTGAGGAGACCCCTTCGTGGAGAGGTCGCTCGGAGAAGGAAAGAATTGAAGTGGTTTTGCTCCGGAGAAGAAGAAAGGTACGGTACTCGATTCCCTTTCGTTTTTCTTCTTGCGAAACGGCCATAAAACTGGTTTGCCTTGAGTTTTGCTTGCTGTGAATGTGTTGTTGGGTGAGGAAAAGGGGCTACCCGGTTTGTGTGCGTGTATTGGGCTGAAAAACGGACTGTTTTGCTTACTTATGTTCTTGTGGGTACGTGGATGCCCAATCGGAATAAATACCTTGGCATATAATTGAGGCCTGGGAATAGGGCGAATGGGGATGGACGGGCTGATCCGTCGGTGTTGAGAAAAGGAAAGGTTGAAACTCCGAATGAGATGGTTGCAGACAAGTACGAACATTCATGGATGCGAACTTACGAATATAGGATGATGTTATTGAATGAACGTGGGCTAAAAAGGGGACTTGTTATGGTTGTTCATAACTGGTCCGGAGTTAATTAAGTGCGGAAGGCACGGATAAATTAAAGTGATCGAACGACCCACGTATCGTGGGCGGAATGGAAGTTTACGATGGTACATTGACACGCCCATGGGGCTGCCTTATGAGGCGGATATGAGGAGGGTTTGGACAGGAGAAATCCACCATCGGAATGGTATATTGGACAGCCTAGTTGGCTGGAAAAGTTTGGCGAAAAGCTAAGGCACGGAGGAAAGTTCCGTAGTCTGAAAATATGACGTTCCTGAATGTCGTTGGAAACAACTTAGTTGTGAGTGATCCTTGAAGAATTGGAAACGCACGGTGTATGTCGAAATTTTGAGATGAGGTTTGGATTTTGAGATAAGTCAATGGATGTTATGGGCGATTGGTCATGCGTACTTGAGCTGCCGTACTTAGTCATTTGACTAACGTTATTGCGTGTTTTTGGCAGGTCATAGAAGTGATCTATGCATGCTTATTCCATGTCCGACATAAAGCTTCCATTGTACAAATTTTTATAACTCGATTATAACCGAATTGTGTAATACTCTCTAATTATTAATGAAATGGTCGACGAGTTTTCTTTTAGGAATCCGTAGGTCCTTTCACCTCCCACTTCGGAAGTCCTTCCAACGCGGGTGCAATCATTGTTTTCATACTCCTTTATCTACTTAAAATTTCGATTTGTGCGCTTATTCGTTACACGCCATCCCCGCATTGGCTCAATAAACGTGGATTCTAGAGCGTCCGAGGGCCTTCGTATTCACGTCTCATTCACTAAAGCGCTCGTAAGCACATATACTTCATTCTGTCGGGAACGTACATTTGTAATAGATGTTCAAACATTCCCAAGGGTTTTATTTGCATATTTAGATTTATAAAAGTTCGGGACGTTACAATCACAAAATTCGGGGTTGTTACAACGGTAGTCGATGATACTTCAAAGAAGGCGAAGAAAAAGAAGACGATCGCGCACGCGAGAACAGAAAATACTTCCTCCAAATTGCGGATCACATCATGGCAATTCATTCCGTCCAAACAGGACCAACCAGTAATTGTTGCATTCTCCTGTTTACTTTGGATCAACATGAAAGAACGCCCTCCTAAAAGTTAGAGGACTAATCGATTCGGTAATTCTCGTCTCTTTCATTTCATCCCGGATGGAATTGTAAAGAAAAACAAAATTCGGCCCAGAATCCCAATACGACTCTCCACAATTGTTTTCCATGTCCTGCTGAGTGCCGCTCAGCTGCTTCAAAACGACGGCCCTCCCAGCTGAATGCAGCTTTCCATCGCCATCTTGGGGACAACCAACTTCATCTTCTTCTTTACACCCATCATTGATACTGTGTAAGTCAGCCCCAACTCAATAAACCCCGATAGACAATACAAACTTTTTGATGTTACAATGGTAAAAGAATATTAGGCTTCTCAAACGCACGATGACCGACACTTTATTTTATATTGGCCAACATAGAGCTGATGAGTTACTTTAGGCTATAAAATCGCTGATTGTATTTGGTTTATTTTTGGAATTATTTTATTATTTGTTAATCTCTTAATATTGTAAAACGATGAAGAGTTTGTAAAACGATAATGAATTCAAAATTCGTTTGTCACCTTACGCGAACTTATGATATGCTTAATCATTGAACCACATGTCCCCCCCCCCCCCCCCACTATTTGGTTTATCCAAGTAAAAAATAACTAATCATCATCTTAAAACACTCCCAGTATCCTGTTTAGATCAAAACGATGAAGAAGCCCAACATTGTCCCTTCATATGTTCACTGAGACACTCCAAATAAATATTTTTACATCCAAACACAAACTTCTCTTCCCACCATTCCTTACGCCCACACACCCAATTTGTGTCCATCCATCTCTGCCAATCTAAGGTTGTCGGCCTGGATTTTTTAGTAGTTAGTGGCAGCAAACTACAGGTGACCGATGAGAGTTTGGATAAGATCTGGACATAAAAGAAACCAACCACAGAAATTAAGGTAGAAGATGATTTCTTGAAAAGGCCAAAGACTTTTTTGCCCTCTCCCATAGAGTCTTGGTCATTCATTCATTAATTCTTCCTACACAACACAAACAAACAAAAAAGAGGTAGTTGGATCTGAGCGTGGGTGGAGTTGCTGACGCTATATTCATTAGAAACAAAAATCCCCGATTCATTTCTTATCAATGATGTTATTGACTTGGGATGCAGCTTCTGTCTTCTTTCCTGCTCAGAATCTTCCCAGTAGTTGGTTTTTGTTCACTCCAGATCTAAGAGAGACGCTCTGCTTGCTCGCCACCACAGGATGCAAGTGTAGCTCCTTCATTCCACAGCATCACCCCACAGCCTACTCCTCTCATCAGCTTCACCTGCAGGTATGTCCTCTTCCTCGTTTTAAAAGCTCGCTTCTTTTTTCTTTTCTAGATCGGGCACTTATTTCCATATAATTTGTTTGGCAAGAGAGGCCCTAAATGTTAATTTTGTGCTTAAATTTTAAAATCACACATATGTTTTCCTAGTCTTTTGAATCTTTCATTATTTTTTTGGAAATAAGTAAACGTTTTCCTTGGGAGATGGAGAGAAAGAAGAACCTGTGACTGTTCATCGCTAGAGTTTCTGCTACACAGAGAAGATGCCTAAACTGGTTTCCCCATTCGATTTTCATTTGCATTTGGTGACCGGAATTGATTTCTCTTGTTTTTTCTCGGTCTATTGGTTAAGAAAAACAAATGGCGTCGGCTCCATATGTGACGAGCCTGCTAGATATGTGGGCAGTGTGGAATATACGAGGTTTCATGATATTCAGCCTTTCCATGCAACTGCTTCTTGCCATCATCTCCCCTCTCCGGGAAAAAACGTCCAACCGTTGGGTCATGCTGATGATATGGTCAGCGTACTTCTTATCGGATTGGACCGCCATATTCGCTTTTGGGCTGATCTCGAATGCCAGATTGAAGAACCCCACTTCCCCTTTGCAAGTGGACCAAGATCTCCTGGCATTCTGGTCTGCCTTTCTTCTAATACACTTGGGGGGGCCGGATTCCATCACTGCTTATGCTCTAGAGGATAATACGCTGTGGATGCGCCACTTGGTTGGCCTTGTAGTCCAAATACTCGCCTTCCTCAACATCTTCGTTAAGACGGTCCCGGATAACAAGCTTCGTGTGCCGACAATCCTGATTGCTATTGCAGGCACCATCAAGTATGGGGACAGGACCAGAGCATTGTACCTTGCAAGTGTTGAGAATCTTAAGGAGTCGGTGTTGAAATCCCGCCGCCGTCATCTGAAAAGCAACATTACGAGGCCACAAGGGGCATCAACCCAGTCCAATATTGGTGCCAGCAATAACGACGAAGACACCTTCAGAAAGAGACTCAAGATGGCCTTCCACTACTTCCAAATATTCAGGGGTCTGGTCGTCGACATGATGCCAGACCATTCCGAGTGGCTCGACACCCGAGATTGTTTCCTGAACAAAGATGCTGGGACTACGTTCGATATTTTGGGGATGGAGCTGAAGTTATTCTATGAGGTGTTCTACACCAAGATCCTTGCGGCCAGCTCCTGGTGGGGAGTTCTCAATCGTAGTCTGGCCTTTTACAACGTCCTCATCGCCCTGATTATGTTTTGCCTAATTAAGAAGGAGGAGATTCACGGGGTCGATGTTCGAATCACTTACTCGTTGCTAGCCGGAGTGATTGCTTTGGATTCAGCTAGTGACATAATGCTAGCGAGGTCAAATTATACCATTGTCGATAATACTTACTTAGGATGCCAAGTGATCGGACGTGGACTAGTCTTAGCTTTCATAGTAGGCACGGCCATTGTGGGGATGGTCAAGTGCTTCGGTTCTCTTTGCTGCAGAACGGTTGCATCCCGGGATTGGTCAGAGAGTACAGGGGCGGTAAGCATTTTAGTGCGAGCTTTCGAGGAGTCTCGTCCGAGTAAAGGATCCAAGCTAAGTGATTATTGGCGTAAAATCAACGGTACAATCTTAGCCCCTTTTAATTTATATTCTCGTTTTACTCGACTCGTATCTCTGTTCTCTTCAATTTTGAATATTGAATGGAAATGCATTCAAGTTTGAAATTAAATTAGAACCAAAGGAATGATTTTACGTTCTCCTATGCTAAATACATGATGAATATACATAGATAAAACTGAAAAAGAGATAAAAACCAGAAAATTAAAAATTAAAAGATTTAGAGAAAAAACAGAGTAATAGTTTCTCTTTATACATACGGGTTGTATAGATTGCATTTGTAGACTAAAATTCTAAGTCCTATTTATTAAGTGCATTATTTTATTTTCTGTCTTAATTGCTTAAAATTATGAAAAAAATCAAATATTGAGTACTAGATTTGGAGGCGTTTGTTAGTATTTGGTAATTTGCGTTAACTATTTATATTGTTCCAATAATATGTCTTTATGGGTTAATCAGTCGAGGTATAAAAAGAGAACATTTTTTGCAGGTAAGATCAACGACAAGATGGGGGTAGTCATTCTCACCAAATTGCCATATCAATGGAAGAACAACCTCGATATGGAACTGTGGGACTTCGTGTTTAGTCAATTGAAAGAAAAAGCTTTGCCCGCCGATGATGCGGACAAGGTAAGGGCGGTATACGAGGCAAGGGGTGAAGGTCCACTTTCCATCGGAAGTGAGTTAAGACACTTTGTAGATGATTTTGAGTTTGAACATAGCATCCTCATCTGGCATTGCGCAACCGAGATCTGTTATTGGGTTGATGCACATGTTGACGGGGAGAACAACAATGGAAGGAAGTTCAGCAAGGTCTTTTCAGATTACATGGCTTATCTTTTGATCAAGCAACCAAAGCTAATGTCCCCCGTGGCAGGGATCGAGGAAATAAGGTATAGCGAAACCATTGCCGAGGCAAAGGATATCGGCAAGAGACAATCCATGGAGACCTTGGAGCAATTTTGCAGGAATACACTGGATGAGCGTACTGGCACTGCTGAATCCGATGAAAGAGGATTAAGCAGTAATTCCGTGTTGCCTGAGGCATGCACCCTAGCTCACATTCTACTGCAAAAAGGTACGACGAAGTGGGACGTGATTAGCAAGGTATGGGTGGAGGTGTTGTTATATACAGCTGGCCACTGTCGAGCAGACTCGCATGTACGCCTGTTGAGCGAGGGTGGGGAGTTTATGACTTTCGTATGGCTGTTGATGGCTCACATGGGGATAATACCTCGCGTTCCAAAGAAGTCAGGAGCTATGACGTGAGAATTTCTGTCAACCACTTATTGCTGAATATGTGTAACTTGTATTAAATAAAAGGGATTAATTTGTATTTGGCGATTTGTTATCCACATTTTCATTTTTTTTTTCAGTAAAAGAATTGGTTTCCTTTCTATTTTCACATTGGAAACAAGGCCCGTTGCATTTTCATTGGGCTGGGCAGGTCTAGCGTATGTCGGGCGGCTTCAATAATAATAATAATTTATTTTTACTCATCATAAGGAAATACAATTTAATTTTGTTGGTCTAACAAATTTTTCAAGCAGCTTAAATAATTATGAGCTAGTTGAAACAATTTTCATAAATCCGAATATACGCAACCGGACGTCTCCCTGCACCTGTTTACACATCAAAGTAATTATTATACAGCTAATTTCGTGGGGAAGATTGGCGGTAGATGATACTTCAAAGATGATAAAGAAAATAAAAATGACCACACAAAAAATACTTTCCAAAAGCGTAATGAATACAAACACGTTTCGTGATACCCAGCTGCATCGATTCAACAGCTTGATATAAGAATTTCGAGATTATCACCCCAAAAACTAGCACGAGAGGTAGGAATACTGATATGTGGAAATAGTCAAACATCCATAGGGCCAATTGCATTCCCAACCCTAGAGCTAGCTGTTGGGTTGGGCTCTCCCTGAAAAGCTCGTAACAAGTGCTATTAGTGCGACATCGCCGTCGTCTTTCCCCAAAATGGTAGGCAAGGCAATTTCCTCCGTGGGAAGGAAGAACCAACGAGATGAGACCCCAGGTTAAGGAGCCAAAATAATGACGGTTGATGTACTTGTGGTTGCCCTCTTTGCTGAAATATTCAATTCATAAATTAGATGAGTATACCCCTGTGGTTGCCCTCTATGCATGCGTCGTAGGACAATTATTACGGTCCTGCTGTGGTGTGGAATTATTACTTGTAGGAGCCCTTTCATCCAACAACGAAACACAAGCTTTCAAATGTCATCTTTGAGGACAAGGTTGTTCTTGAAGGGAGGGTATTGATGCATGAAAACCAGTTAAACGGGACCAAGGGTTGCGTGCTGATTGGAGGGGCTGATTCAAAGGCTTAAATCAAGACCCCAGCTTCAAGGGATCAGGCTCAACGAAGACCAGGAAGGATGAAATTGCGAGGATAAGAAAATATAGGGAGTCCATATGTAAATGGGAAAGAATTTTTTTATTTTTTTATTTTTTTTGATATCAGCGGGGTTCGTGGTGGACTTACTTTTTGTAAGCCCTCTCACGAGGCTCGAAGGCTCTTTACAAGCCTGCGAACCCCAGGCCCGGCCCCACTACATCCCCTCTGGGCCCGACTTGAGGCCTGCTCCCCTGTCGGTCCAATTTCAGTTGAGGCCTAAAGGCCCAGCAGGTGGGCGGCTCCTGGGCTTTATTAGCCATCACCCAGGAGACCAACCTTAATTTTCCAAGTGGAGTGTGCGTGATGGGGTTCGAACCAGAGATCATGACAAGGTTTCAAACACCCACCACCCACCTTACGCCACTTGGGTGTCCTCGTAAGGACAATGGGAAAGAATATTTATAGAGGGATATAAGGGAGGTTTATCTGTTAGGGGGGAAGTAGAGAAAAAAAGGTAAAGAGATTATGGCAGATAGGTGGAGAGTGCGTGTGTGGGTGGAGCTTTGGCCGTTGCTTGAACCATCCGACTAGAGGAGATTCAGCGGTGTGTTGTGCTTTTTGGTTTCGTCTGCATCTATACCCTTTCCTTCTTACGTACTATATCGGAGCGGCCCGATCTGATTTAGAACTCTTTTCCATGCATCATAGCTTCTTGCAGTAATCTCGCCATATTCACATTCGCATTGATCACGAAGGTCAGGCCGCCCATCGCAGTCGTGGTTTCCCATAACCTTCTTGGTAAACGCCCTATTGATTTTCCCAGAAAATTCACACCGATGCAGCTGTTCATATTTTTGTTTAACAGAAGCCAACCATGGAACAAAACCACTTATTTAAGACGTTTACCTTTTGTAATTTATTCACTATTAGTTTACAAGTGATTTTGTAGTTTAGGTTATTGATTAAAGATATTATTAGGTTATTTCCATAAATTTATTCTTATTACAAGTGTTGTATATTATATATTATGATATTATATATTTATATTGACTTTAGCGTCTTTCCAGATCTACAAGAGGCTTTGTGGTCAAACGCATCCCTTTCAAGCTAAGCGTTCTTTCCATTCTCCCACCACCGCGTTTTTCATTTCTCCATCTTCTGTCAACTCTTTTTCACGTAATCCTTCGATATTTGGTGTCCTAATGATTTGGTGATGCCAAGAAGACTTAGATCGGAGAACCAAATGTGCGTACCGGTTTGCTTGAACTATTTTCATTCACGCTTCCCGGGTCAGTATTAACCACTTATAGTTTTTTCTTCTTTTTTGGGCGATTGGTTGAAGGAGACGAATGGCGTCGATGCCGTTTGTGGCGAGCTTGCTGGATATGTGGGCTGCATGGAATATCCAAGGTTTCATGATACTGAGCCTTTCCATGCAATTGCTTCTTGCTACCTTCTCCCCTCTCCGGAGAAAAACATCAAATCGGTTGGTCATTCTGATGATATGGTCCACCTACTTACTAGCGGATTGGGTCGCAATATTCGCTTTTGGGTTGATCACGAACTCCAAATTCAAGCATAACGCGACCCCTCAGGAAGTTGACGTTGGCCAAGATCTCCTGGCCTTGTGGTCTGCCTTTCTTCTAATACACTTGGGGGGCCCGGATTCTATCACTGCCTATGCGTTAGAGGACAATGCACTGTGGCTGCGCCACTTGGTCGGCCTGGTTGTCCAGGTCCTTGCCTTCCTCAACATCTTTGTTAAGACGCTCCCAGATAACAAGCTTCATGTGCCGACAATCCTGATAGCTATTGCTGGCTCCATCAAATACGGGGAAAGGACCAGAGCGTTGTACCTTGCAAGCATCGGGAACCTTAAGGAGTCTGTTCTGAAATCACGCCTCCTCAATCTGAATGGCAGAAGTATGAGGCCAGAGGGGGTGGCGGCCCAGTCCAATTCAGATGACAGCAATGATGATCGACGGAGTATCAGGAAGGCATTCCACTACTTCCAAATTTTCAGGGTTCTGATTTGTGACATGATGCCGAACCAATCCCAGTGGCTCGAGAGCCGAGATTCTTTCCTACACCAGGATCTTCGGACTGCATTTGAAATTGTGAAGATGGAGCTCAGATTCTTCTATGAGGTATTCTATACCAAGATCCTTGCTGCCCACTCCACACGGGGCGTCCTTATTCGCAGTCTTGCATTTTACAATGTCTTCGCCGCCCTTATCATATTTTGTATGTTAAAGAAAGATGCCTTTCATGGGGTCAATGTTCAAATAACTTACTCATTGCTCGCGGGTGTGATTGCTTTGGATACGGCAAGTGAGATAATGCTGGAAGGGTCTAATTGGACGAAGCTCGATAATACTTATGCCGGATACCTAACGATCGCCCATGGAGTAGTCTTATTTTTCAGTGTAGGTATGGGGATGCTTTGTATGGCTTTCTTGCTTTCCGCGCTTTGTTGCTGTAAAGTTGCAACTAAACAGTGGTCGGAGAGTACATGCACTCTTAGCCTCTTAGCGCAGGGTTTCGAGGAGTCCCATCCTAGAAAAGGATCCATGTTACAACGTTTTGGTCTCAAACTAAATGGTACAATCTTTGCCACCCTTTTTGTTGAGTTTATCCCAAACTTTACATTCACATTTTCTCCTCTAACTTTCTTCCTTTTTCTTGTAATATCCTCATAGTTAACTACTCAATCTCTAATGCTAGATAATAAGTTAAAAAACTCAAAGCAATACTTGTAATGGCACTTCTTATTGTTTTTCAAAAAGGAATTCATTTTGATTAATAACCTAAAATAATTCCAACGATATGATACGGGTCTTGCAGAGATATTTGCATAGGAAAATAATGTGAATGGACACTAGTTATGTCAATGATTATGTGAAATCGGAAGATGATATCAATTGTTTCCATAACTTTTGTAAGAATGGTAGACGATGCGTCATTATTCTGTGAATCCAACGCATAGTTGATTTAGTGTTTCTGCTTAGATATCCAAGGACTTGTAATTATGAGTTACTCAATCTTAAGTAATTGATTGCTAAATGTTTCACTTTTTCTAAGGTTATAAAATGGTCGACCGAACGTTTGATATGGAACTATGGGACTTTGTATTCATTTACTTGAGTGAGAAATCCAAGCCGGCCGATGACGCGGACAAAGTAAGGGCAGTATATGAGGCAAGGGGTGAAGGTCCACTTTGCGATGAAAACTTAGCCTATTTAAGACATTTTATCGATGATTTGGAGTTCAAGAATAGCCTTCTCATCTGGCATTGTGCAACTGAGATATGCTATCAGGTCGACGTGAGTGCCGATGGGATGAACGACAAAAGAAGGAAGTTCAGCGAGATTTTGTCGGATTACATGACATATCTTCTGATCAAGCAACCAAAGTCGATGTCCCCCGTGGCAGGTATCGAGGAGATAAGGTATCGCGACACTTGTGCCGAGGTGAAGAGTATCGGCACGAGATATTCCTCGGAGACCGTGGACCAATTTTGTAAGAATATACTCGATGAGCACACAGGTACCAACGAATCCAATTCCCTAAGAGGAAAGGGTATGTCTGTGTTAGCGGACGCGTGCAACTTGGCAAATTTTCTGAGACAGAGAAGTGCAAAGTGGGACATAATTAGTGAGGTCTGGGTTGAGCTACTATCACATGCAGCTGGCCATTGCCGGGTCAATTCACACGTACGCCTGTTGAACGAGGGCAGGGAGTTCATAACCTTCGTATGGTTGTTGATGGCTCACTTTGGGATCTTACCTCGTTTTCCAAAGCAGTGACGAGCAGGTAATGCAGCAATACTCGAATTAGGTCATAGTATGCACACAATGTAATAACGATTTCTCTATGGTAAATTATTTCTGAATATTCTACATAGAAAATAAATTACTGACCATCGTGTTAATGAAAAATCCAAACTCTCGAACCGAGATTGGATTGTTTAAAACACGTTTTTTATCAACAATCCCAAATCAACTCCATAATTCAAATGATTTCTGTAGTATTTCGTTGATTGCAAAAGTGTTTGAGATTCTTTAAATCGTATCACCTATCGCATACAAGATTTACCATTTGATACAGGTTTTCGGATTGATTCAAGTTACAAACTGGTGACTCAAGAAAACAGTTGGAAACATAAAGAAATATGGACATTCTACATATCTTTTTCTTACATTTTTCGTGATGATCGCACTAATAAAAGTAAATACTGATGACATAAGAAATAAGAGAACTCACTTCCAGTTAGGATCTCGTTGATACCCTCTAGGTAGATTGGACACAAAGCACTTACTAGATTTGGATTGCTCTAATCTTCTTTGGCTCGCTGAAAAATGTCCTTCCCGTGGAATTATGCATTTGCACTTTGCGATGTTCTCCATGTCTTCGGACATTGTTGGCTTATTGAAACACTTAAAGACAATTTTATACATAGCAAAATAAAAACCACGAGAAACGTATTAGTTCATTCCACTTATGTTATGCCTACTATGTTATCCTTCTTGCATACCAACATTGTGATCGACGTCTTTGAAGTGGCTTAATAATTGCTTGCCTTCTACGGTTCTCACCGCACCAAGATTCCTTATGAGAACCCTTGCCGAGAATAATCCACCTTCCTATGAGAATCCTATTTGGGAGTCAACACTAGTTCCTTATATGATCACTCGTCAAAAGCACACCGTCTTCTTGAAAGGACTTCCACAACTACTTTACCATATCACTCATTGGGAGAGGCGCGGGCTTATGTACCACTGTTTTAAGAAAAATAGGTTTATTATTAGGTGTTGTGACAGAACCATTTAAATACTCTAAATATAGTAAAATTTATTCTACATGGAGTTTAGAATAAAAGTGGATTCATCATACCAGGAGAGCTTCTTTGGCCTTAGAGGTGGCTTGTGGGACCTCTTTTTCATCTTTGGGCAGGGCGTAAACTCTCGATCTCTGGCTCTGATATCACTGTTGTACAACAATCAACGCCACATATCTTAAAAGCTTGAATTTTAGGTGAAACGTTACAATATATATTTTTTCATTTTTAACATGTTTATCATCATTTCAAATATATTATTTTGACATGTTTAGATGTAATAAACTTGCACTTAACTTCATTTCGCTATCATAAACATTAAACGGAAACGTCTACTATGTTTTGCATGAAAAATAACGGTTGCTCCGATTTGGGTCAAATCCGTGAGCATTTAAAATCAAGATGCCCAACTTACATTCTTTATCGAAGATGTCTAAATATATTTACCTCACTTTTGCGCTTACCAAGAAGAATCGCCCCGGAAACATGGATACAGGGGCTGCCCGAGCTATCGGGCTTGTATCTTGAGTCCCGAATATCTAACTCTCTCCAATTCTTCATATGCAGCTTTGCCCAACATGCTGCTTATGTCAAATTCACTTTTGTTGGTATTTTGACTCCAGCCATTGTGTGCAAAATTACTTTTTTGAAATTACATTCTATGAGCTTTCTCACATCTTGTACATATCATTTGTAATTTTGGTTAGCAAGTTATGATCTTTTGAAGTCAAACCCTGTTTCAGGGGATATAATTAAAAGTGCTATGTATGCTCATAAATCCTCGAATTTCTACCGGACATATTCCATCGGCTTGACTTCATTCTGATTTTTGTGGGTCATGTTTTGGGTCACTAGATTGACATGCAACCCGGACCCATCCGGTTGAATGGGCCTAGAAAACCCATTGTCATTTTCACTACACAAGCCTATTAGCCTCCAAAGTTTACAATGATATAACCCTTCAAGTTAGACATCTAGGGCTTTAGTTTCATGAGCTTGTGTTTTGCGAGATGTGAATTTTTTGTTTCTTTACATGGCATGCGGACTATAAATGAGTTGTTTCTACATGGTCAAATTAACTGCTTTTCCTGCTATTTTGGTCTCCATATATTCCTATTGTGTCAGGGAGCATCACCATGAGATTTTGTTTATTAAAGTGTCCATTTTGAGCTATTTTCTCACCATTATTTTTATGAATAATTGGTTGCTCTGAAACCTTGCTTGGAGCCCAATCCACCTTGTGGGCTTCATAGACTTATACCTTGCCACTTCTATTTGGGCCGTTTCACCATCTCGTACTTGGGCTTGGAGGTACAAATAGTTCATCATCGTCGCGCAACAATTAGACTAGACTCGACATTAACGATTGGTTGCAGCATACCATTAGAAGGAGTCCTCGAAGAGATGGTGCTTAAAACGCTGGTGCTCTAGTGCGTTGGGGACCTAGAGGGGTCGCATGACCACTCGATGCTCATATACATGAGCGAAAAAAAGTATTCCGAACAGCAGCAAATGGTCAACCAGTTGCGGTAAATTTCCGTTTGGCATTAAAGTTTGCAAACCTAGGGCATATTTGGTTTATAAAAATTTTCTACTTATTTCAACTTTAGGAAAATTTTCTACTTATTTCAGTATTCAATTTTTTTTTGTTTTTTCGTTTTTTTATAAACAAAAAATGTGTTTGGTAAGTCTCGACGGAAGAGGCATGGTGAATGGTCGCTGGACTAACAGGGGCTTGGGTCGTTAGGGGAGGAGCGGCTGAGCTGAGGGGGACTCGAAAGGCGTCGGGAGAAACAGGGATAGGCAGGGGCGGGGTCGGAGGAAGCGAAGCTGAGGGGTCTCCAAGGGGACCAGGGGAAGCGGGATTCGGCTGGGGGAGGAGAGGCGAGGCTAATGGGTCTCGGAGGACGCGAGGAAGGGGGGCTAGGCAGGGGGAGGAGAGCGGCGCGGCTGGGGAGTCTTCCGGGGGGTTGAGAAATGTTTTAAGAAAAAATTTGAAAACGAAACTCTTTTTCTAAATTGAAAAAAAAAATAATTTTTTTTTTAGTTTTTATTTTCATTTGAAGTGAGATGAGATGGAAATTTTGACAAAATCTTGTAACGTTTTGGTGGAATGCAATTATCTTTGCGATAAAGATTTTGAAACTGCATTTGACATTAGCAAAATATTTGATACATTATTTAAATATAAAACATTCATGGCGCACCTATCGGTGATACCATGAGTTGGGTTGAACTATAAGCCAAGTCATAGATAAGTTAAACTTATGAACTATATCATAAAGTAGTAGTCGCATTTAACCTAAGAAGGTTGGGTCCATTATTTATTTAGCCCGAAATTGCTCAATAGTCCAGGGTTCGTTAATCTCCAAAAACATATCTATGACTTGTTGTTTGTCTTAATTGTGCTTTAAAGCCAGAAACAAAAACTCAGGATATATATACATATATCATCTCCGACCCGTTTTATAATAATTCTATACAAAAATGAAAGTGCAAAATACTTTGTAACGGGACCTTACAATATAAAGGTAACGAATCATATTTCATCGATATATCATTCTAACATTGATTCGGCATTAATAAAATTTTAATGTTTACGGACATTTTGAACCACGTGATAAGGTGGTACTTATTAGATTTTGATTTCTATCACATTATCTAGAGATTAAAAAATATGCGTTTAAGTCAAGCAGTTTCCATCGGACAGTCAAATTGTGTGTAAAACACGTGAAGCAGTACATGGGGAAATCACATGGCAAACTCAAGTTCTAGTCATTTTTAGCTACGTACTAAGTCCGAGCCAGGGGATAATCAAGAAAGAATTGATCATATCTCAACTTATAATCATGGGAATCATATGCATAGTATACATCAAAGTCCATAAGTTGGAGAGGAATGAGTGTATGTTGGGTATGTATCAATCTGAGCTAGCATGAGGTTACAGCGATACGTTTCCTAAGACCTCTGAAAGCTCGCCGAGAGCGCCAAAGTCCATCTGGGCGCTCGAAATTCTGTTTCAAATGTTAAACAACGTTAACCTGTGACCATTGATTCAAAACGTTAACCTGTTCCTTCCGAATACCTACAAGATTATTTCTCAGTCGTTATGAGTTGACACCGACTCATCGTAATGTGAACAACAAGTTGGTGTAAAGTACTACTTAAACCTCGTTCTTGTGGATGAAGAGAACCGTCGATACGTTAAGTAGCACAAAGTCGAGATTTACAGACTATAGGCTGCAGGAAACTTCATCGTAATGCCGACTGCTAACCAATTGTAGTGACACAAAACCGTAGTGACAGGTTTCTGTAACACAGAGCGTACGAATATGATTGTAATTTGTTTGATGCACACAAGACTTTTATAGTGGTTCAGCAACTTGCTTACGTCCACTCCTCACCCAGAATTTGGACGGTATTCACTCAAACTTTACTTCGCAACAATTACAGAAGACGATCAATAATAGACCATAAGGTTCTGCACCACAGAGGGCTAAGTGACAAAGCACAGACTAGAAGGTTCTGTACTAGAGTAACTGAGTTGCACATTACAGACCAGAAGGTTCTGTACCTAATGTGTCGACCTCCTATAGCACAGATCAAATGATTCTGTACCGAATGTGTCAAACTTCATCGCACAGACCGTTAGGTTCTGTACCAATGATGTCAACCATCAACCACTCAGACCATAAGGTTCTGTACTAAGGTGACTGATTTTCAAAGCACATACCATAAGGTTCTGTACTAAAGATGTCAACCCTCGACTACACAGACCGTAAGGTTCTGTGCCAAAGGTGACTGATTTTCAAAGCACGGACCGTAAGGTTCTATACCAAATGTGACTGATTTTCAAAGCACAGACATTAAGGTTTTGTACTACAGTGACTAACAAATGTAACGGGTTGTCGGACGTTTCCTCAGACGGTCTCCTCTCGTGCACAGCAACGTGTCGTGACTTCCTCCTAGACATTTCACTCCGGCGGCATCTCCACCTACACATCACCCAGCTACGACTTCCCTTGCACGATCCCTTGAGATCTCGGCTGAGCAAACACAAAACCCTTGCCCAAGGCTCGCCTGCATGGTCCCTCGTGACTTCTAATTCGATTTTGTGTGACTACGTCATACGGAAAAGGGGACGCCTGGACCTAAACGGAATCGAATTAAAATCACGATAAGATTTGTTAACGTCGCGAATTTTGACCGGAGAAAGTTTAATAAGTAATTAAATTTCATGAGAGAAATTACGGGGTTAACAAAATAAATCGTGAACAAAAGAATTATCAAATATGCAAGCGGTAGTTTTATGGAATGATGGATAGGTTCGTATGGGGAATTTGGGAACTCATTTCCCTACCACCCAAACGTTATCTTACGGGACAAGGAATTGAAAGTCGGATAAGAAATTAAATGAAATAAAACAAAAAGAAAAGATAGGAGGGGAGGAGCAGAACAGACAGTGGAGAAAAGAAAAGGACAGAAGAAGAAAGAGTAGACAGGGGGGAAGGAGATCGGAGAGTTCGTCGGCTGGGCGGTTCTGTCCTGGCTGTCCCAAGCCGAGAAGATTTCAGGCACGAAAGTGCCGCCAGCGAGTCAAGCGACCGTTGAGGAGAGGAGGAGGAAGGAGGAGCAGTGAGGTTCCGTTTGCTGGATAGTCCAGTACCCCTCTTCTCTTCGATTTCAGGACAGAGCCTGCGCAAAATCGCCGCAACCGCGAGGAGGTCGGAGTAAGATTGACAAAGGGAGGAGGAGGACCCATTGACTAGTAGCCGAACGAGTTCGTCCTCCCCCTTCCCCTGTTTCTTTTGTGCTCTGATTTGCTAAATGTGTGTGCTGGATGCCATGGGTTATGGTGTCAGGTTACAGGGGAAGGATGGGTGAGCTGAGTCGAACCCTGTCGGGGGAATAGAGCCTGAGCTTCCCCCTGACTCGGTGAAGGTTCCACTTCGCTGGAACTGGAGTGAGGGAGTCGAGCACAATCAGGGGTAGAGCGTATGCTTACCCTGGTGCTGTGCACTGCCGCATCGGTGGGACGATGGGAGAGAGAGACGGAACAGCCAGGGGAGTGGCGTGAGCTTACCCCTGGCTCGGTGTATGCTCATTCTGTAATACAGAAAATGTGCTGGCGAATGGATAGTACAGGTGAGCTGCCAGGGTCCTAAGGACCTGTGGCGGGCTATTGTCGTGCGGGGTGTTATGCTGGAGGCTTCGCACGGATCGGGTGACCGTCGGTAATGACAAAATCCTGCAGTACTGCCGTATGGCTCCGTCGTGCAGAACATGAATCTCTGTCAATGAATGCTGCGAAATGGCTAGCAATGGGAGATTTGATGACTGTGTGCGAGTGTTGGCTTGCTGATGCAAACTTTGCCCAGAATGCGTGTAGAAATTGTGCTGTGTCCACTTCATAAATGTGAAGGTGGTGGCTCGCATTGTGAGCTGTGATGACTGTGCGCCAGTGTTGGCTTGTTGATGTGTAATCTGTCCAGGATGTGCATGAGGAATGAGCTGCGTTCACTGCAGAAACGAGGAGGTGGTGGCTGGTGATCGTTATTCGGTTGTGTCAGCTGATCCGATGAGAGGGTGACTGGATTCTTCGGATTGGACCAGCCACGTCCAACTCCGGTTGACAGTGGCTGGGATTCGGAGAGTGCTGGTCATCATTCGAGTCGTGTGGAAGCCAGCCGCCGTTCCGGTCGGGATCAGCCACGCCGGGTTGTCTGTAAGCTGTCCGATTTTTTGTTGGCGCATGGTCTTCACAACATGAAAGCTATAAAAGTGATCTAAAGAGAATTAAACTTCAATCATCTACCGTGCATCCACATTTCTAGACTAGATCGCATCGAGTTTGAGAGGGAATTAACCTTTGGTTGGATGTGTTACCCGACTGAGATGTCGGAGGAGGACGGGGAGGTGATGACCACTCGCAGTCGTGCCTGCTGCCGTTACACGGGCGCTTCCGGAAGAGTGGGTGGGGACGCACTTTGGTGGTCTTGGCACCGTTCATAGTGTTGATATTGTTGGCCAGAGTGGTTTGAGGAAGTCGCTATCTTTTCGATTACATCTTACTGCTTGATCTTTATTTTTATCAAAATGAATGCATTGCGGACGTTATTGGTATTTGCTTGTCCTGTGTCATTCCGTGTATGCGTGTGCATAAGGGTTTTTAAAATACACGTTAAGAATGTTTAGAGTCTCCCGGTTTTCGTTCGTGCATCGAGGGCGTACTCAGCAAATTTTCGCTGACCCCAAATGGGGACTACTTTTTTAGTGTCGCAGAGAAAAGGATTGAAAAAAAAAAGACACATGGTGCAGAATTACGGGACAAGAGAGTAGCGGATGCCATGGTAGCGGTTCAAAGTTGTCGTTTCCACTGTTTGACCGTTTAACTACTGTTGAACCTCCTAATTAAATTGAAAAATTTTGTAGGCCATTTCAATACCATTTGGAAACTGCTCGTAGGCCAGGCCAACTTCTCGGTAATGACAGTTTGAAGAACTCCTCCATGACGATCTTCATATCCTGAATGACGTCCTCCAGGATACCATGAATTATCAGCAGCATAAGTCATCCCAGGAGACAAACTACCATCAGTTGTTCATCACAACTTCATAACGAAAAAATAATGTTACGACTGCTGCATTTTTACCTGAAAGAAACCCCAGTCTTTCGATGCGGAGTGTAGCCTCTCCATTTCTGTTTCCTTCTACAAGCTGCCGTTGCTAAGCTTGCTCATGTCAGTGACTGGGATCTGCGGAGCAACAGTGGATGGCCATAACTGGCCTAGTTCATCTAGCTGGCGTAGACAATGCGGCAGGATCTCGGTCGGGCATTTGCTGCTAGAATCAAGCCTTCACCCGAGCATAGAAGAAAACATTATAATAAAATAGTACTTGCGTAAGGAGTATTTTCACCCTGAATGGGCAAACCCTCATGTCCACTTATGAGCCAGGAATCAGAAAAAATAAGAATTAGAATCTTTTTATAACCCAAAGAGAATTCAAGAAAGAGGGAAAAGATGGAGAAATTACAAGGAAAAAGTGGGGAAGGAACTCCTTTATATATGAGTTGGAAGACTTCAAGGTTGAAATTTTCATTCATCGTGGGACAAATGAAACAGGATCAAGTCCCAGCCGGACGACAAATTATTAGATAAATTCCGCCAACACGCAACAACAATGAAATGATATGTCTGTTCATATAATAATGTTCTGTTTGGATTATATTTTGTATTGCTAAATTAAATTAACAAAGTATATGCGACCTTGAATGTATCGTGCATTGTTGCGCCGGTCCTGTCTTATAATTTGTCCTGCTTCACACGTTAAAGAGAAATGGTCGTATCATGTTAGTTTTTCGCCATTTGCTGGGCTCAAATACTAGCGCCTAGTCTAAAACAAGCTTTGCTGATTTAATGATTTTTCATCAGTTTTTGTTAAGATCAACTTTGTCATAAAATTAGGGAACTGTCGAGTCTTTCCCGAGTTATTTGTAAACATGACAAAAGTGTGCTAATATTTAGTCTAACTATACTAAAAAGTTTATATTCGTGGGTTCATTACACGACAAGAACTTACTGGCAAAATTTATGTAATACATTGCCAACATCTATACTCAAATACAGGCCAGCCATTTTTTCCTTGCAGCTTTGGAGGAGCATAATTCTTATTGCACGACTAGCGTTGTTGCTAAAATAAAGCTCCAAGATTGTCTTCTCCGATATGAAGATTATCCGTTCAGTACGGATTATTAGTCCAACACATTTGCACAACAGGACTACCTATCCGAATACTCTACGATTACGTTAGCGTACCATTTGTTAGAAACCCTTGTTGAACTAAACATATATGAAAGGAAAGCATATTTGAGCATCATGATTTTATAAAAAATTTGTATTTATATCTTTCTTTGTTCCAGATTTATAATTCATGACCCAATGATATGAGATGCCGCATTTCGATTGTCCCTCCGTTCAAATAATTATTACAATTATATTGTAGACATACAAATCCGAGCAATGCGCAAAATCATGAAAAATGAAGATGGCGAGTGAAAATTATTCAAAGCATAGCACACTAACATTGAAAATATATATTATTTTAAAATTTTACAAAATAAATTTTGAATGGTGAATAGTAATTACTAGAATAACACATCTACTGAGATAATATTTGATAATGCAATAATGAAGTATTGAGCTGCAAATAGTTCTTGATACAATTAATATGATTGAGAATTATATTTCGTAAGACGCCATGGAATATTTGTATAACATACAATAATTAGAATTCATACTTATGAATTTTTGTTAAATCCTATTAAAATATTGTAATACAGAAAAACTAAAAAATTTTGTATTATATGAAAATATTGTACTAAGTTATGAGAAGTTTTGTGTCTTTAAGGCCGAACCCATGAAGTTCTCTCCATATTAAAATGAAATAGTTGTTTATATTTGAATAATTTTCTATTATGTAGGATTTCAACCGTAAAACTCATGTCTATTAAAACTAATGAATTCCTTTGACAGTCTTACTGTTATCCCGCAAACGGCCATTTTATTATAAAGCAATAATATCCTATTATATAGTCAGAAAACATATAATATCAATAACAAAAAAAAAATTCAACAGCGAAATTTCTCGTTGCTTTTTGTTGTGTGAACAAGTAGTATCCCTACTGACTTATAATAATAATAATAATAATAATTTTATAAAGAAAATTGGTAAAAATTAATGCTATTCATAAAAGTTATTGAATATTTATTCTAAACTTTAAGTGTAAGTAACATAAGTTTAATTAATATTGATATCCTAGCCTCTAATTTTTAAATAATTTTTATACCTTCGAAAAGAATGGATTTGATCTTTTTGGTTGGATGACGATAATGATTCTTTTAAATAAAAAGTAATTTTTTTCTTAAATTATAAAGAAAGAATTCCCAACATAATATTTATTAAATTATAGTGAAAACAAACTAATTAGTAGAAACAATTTTCATTTTAATTGTCATTTCTTTTCTTCCACGGTACCTTTTTTCGATTCTTTGATTAATTTATGTTAATACCATAAAAGATCATTGGGATGTCTTGATCATTGGAAATGCTTTCCTTAGCCGATCAAGGGAAGAACAATTTATCTTATGAATTCACAGCGAATCCAAAGCGAAAAATGAATTGAGCGGGCAATTCTTCGGGAAAAACACATGGTGACTTCGGTTGTAGCGAGCTTGCAAGATGTGTGGGATGCGTGGGGCATTCGAGGTTTCATGATCCTCAGCCTTACGATGCAACTGCTTCTTGCAATCGTCTCCCCATTCAGGAAGTGGACGTCCAACCATTGGGTCATCCTTCTGGTATGGTCAGCCTACTTCCTCACGGACTGGGTTGCCATATTCGCATTCGGGTTGATCTCGAATGCCAGATGCAGGAATTCAACTTCCATCGACCAGGATCTACTTGCATTCTGGTCTGCCTTCCTTCTCATACATTTGGGCCGGTCGGATTCTATTACTGCCTATTCTCTGGAGGACAATACGCTGTGGCTGCGTCACTTGGTCGGCCTTGTAGCCCAGGTACTTGCCTTCCTCAATATCTTTGTTAAGACGCTCCCAAGTAACGATCTTCGGGTTCCGACAGTCCTGATAGCTATTGCTGGTGCTATCAAATATGGGGAGAGGACCAGAGCGTTGTATCTTGCGAGCATCGAGAAGCTTAAGAAGTCAATTGTTAAATCACGTGGTCTCGTCCGTAACAGAAATACTACGAGGACAGAGGGGGTGGCACCCCAGTCCAATACTGGCGGCAGCAATAGTGATGAGGAAACCCACAAAATGAGAATCAATACAGCCTTCCGCTTCTTCCAAATATTCAAGGGTCTGGTAGTAGATATGATGCAGGATCATTCCCAATGGATCGAGAGCCGAAATTATTTCATGCACCTAGATTCTCGGGCGACATTCGATATTTTGAAGATGGAGCTGAAGTTCTTCTATGAGGTGTTCTACACCAAGGTCCTTGCGGCCAACTCCGCTTGGGGAGTGCTCATCCGCAGTCTGGCCTTTTACAACGTCCTCATCGCGCTGATTATGTTTTGCCTAATTAAGAAAGAGGGGATTCACGGGGTCGATGTTCGAATCACTTACTCGTTGCTAGCTGGAGTGATTGCTTTGGATTCAGCGAGTGAGTTACTACTAGTGGGGTCAAATTGGTCCAAGGTCAATACCACTTATGCTGGATGCCAAATGCTCGGGCATGGACTAGTCTTATTTTTCATAGTAGGCATAGCCATGACGTGCATAGTCAGCTGCTTCGCTTTTCTTTGCTGCAAGGCCGTTGTACTCCGGCAATGGTCAGAGAATACAGGGGCGCTGAGCATTTTAGGGCGTGCTTTCGAGGAGTCTCGTCCGAGGAAAGGATCCAAGTTAAGTGATTATTGGCGTAAAATCAGCGGTACAATCTTAGCCCCCCTTTAATTTACATTCTCATTTTGCTCTGCCTTAGTCTTCAATTTTATTCCATTTTTCGAATGTTACGATCAGAAAAAGAGAGCAACAAAGGGAAATAATCCAAGACGAAGTCTGCATCCACAAAACGACGAGTATTTGATTTGATCTTCATGTGATTATTATATAAGTTCGTTGAATAATCACATATATTCTTATTAACTATTTAAATGAAAATTAGTTATAGTTATTAGGTAATATTACAACTGAAAGAAATATACATAAAAAGATTTTTATATTTTTAGTTTGAAATTAAAATGATATCAGAATATTTTTATTTTGGGAAATGTTCGATGAATAAAAAAACCGAGCTCACATATATTGATTGTATTATTTAATTTTGGAAATAATAAAGGTAATAAAATAAATCAAATTGAGGTATTTGATAGCAAGAATTTATTTTAGGATCTTATTGTATTCTCTCTGTATAGCATTTTAGCATGGCGATGAATAGTCGAGAATTACTGTTTCAGTTAAAATCAACGACAAGATGGGGGTTGTCGTACTGACCAGATTGCAATATGAATGGAAGGACAAGCTTGACATGGAACTATGGGACTTCGTGTTTGGTCATTTTCGAGAAAAAGCTTTGCCCGCCGATGATCCAGACAAAGTAAGGGCGGTATATGAGGCAAGGGGTGAAGGCCCACTTCGCAACATGAATTTAGCTGAGCTAAGATGTTATGTGGATAATTTGGAGTTTGAGAATAGCATCCTCATCTGGCATTGCGCGACAGAGATATGTTATCAGGTTGACATACACATCGATGGAGAAAGCAACAAAAGAAGGATGTTCAGCAAGGTCTTATCGGATTACCTGGTCTATCTTCTTATCAAGCAACCAAAGTTAATGTCCCCTGTCGCTGGGATCGAGGAAATAAGGTATCGTGACACTTGTGTCGAGGCGATGAATATCGGCAAGAGACATCTCGTGGAAACGATGGATCAATTTTGCAAGAATATGCTCGATGAGCATATGGGTACCGCCGAATCCGATGACAGGACAGGAAAGAGTAAGTCCGTGTTGTCCGATGCATGCAACGTAGCTAACACGCTGAGGCAAAAAGGTTCGATGAAGTGGGATGTAATTAGCGAGGTATGGGTGGAAGTGTTGTTATATGCGGCTGGCCATTGTCGAGCTGACTCGCATGTACGCCTGTTGAGCGAGGGCGGGGAGTTGATAACCTTCGTATGGTTGTTGATGGCTCACTTTGGGATAATAGCTCGTTTCCCAAAGGAGTAAGGAGCTGCAGATGAAGTAAGAATTCACAAATCAGTTATTAACTTACTTGAAGAATATTGTACAATATTTCAATGGTAATTTGTATTAAATAAAAGTCCTATGTGGGATGGGCGTCCTCAGCCGATGTGTGATCCTTTTTTCAATTTTGTGTCTTGAAAAAAAAACACCTTGTTGAAGCTTTCGATTCTATCTGTCTAGGTATAAGGATTTGGGAATTGTTCTTTTTTTTTAGATTAGAATCGCTATTGGAACCCACCATTTCCATGTATGGATTGTTTCTTTTGTAATTTATTTTGTTAGTAGTTTTTGTTTTAATCTTGTTAAGTTTTTTACAGAAAATAAATAAAGGTAGAGGAAAGATTGATCAATTTTGAAAAAGATCTGTGATGGTGGGGCTAACCTAAGAGTCAAAATATATCCAACGAAAATGCTTATCAAAAGATAAGCATTTTCGTTGATTTTGTGAATCTTAGGTTATGCATTATATCCATCTTGGTTAGTACTCGCTTTCTTCCTATTCTCACTTTTGGTTATCTTGTTTTTCTATTTGAGAAACCTCCTTGAAAAATAAACCGTCAAACCTTTGGGACATGAGCTTTTAATAATTCGAACAAGGTAATCAATGATAAATCCCAAGATATATGAATTAATCTGATCACGTTTGTCGAAGGCAATCCCACGGAAAAACAACAAAGATTTTTTTTTCTAATGGTCGCTCGATTACTTAAAACGAGGTTAAGTCAATAAAGATAAACATACAATGAAATCGAAATTGAAATAAACAACTAAAACAATAATTCAATTATTTAAAAAGCCTAGAACTATAAAATTCCCTTCAAGTATTAATCAACTTGTTCCCTCCATTCTCCGGCTATCAAATTCTTAAGTTTGTTTGTTACCTCTAGTCTACCTGTTTCCCCTTTTTTTTTCGAAAAGGACATGCTCCTTTGCGTGCATCTCACGTTTTCTGTAATAGAGCCAAAGCTAATTATTTATTTATTTTTTATTTTATTAGATTTTGGAGATTTCCCTTATGTTAATTTTTTAAAAAAATTTGGCGATTTTTCCTGATTTTGTGTGATTTTTATGGATTTATAAAAAAATTGCATACCAACAGCTCTGCAGTTATCCAATCCACGGCCTAGTTAGGTTTTCAGATCAAATTAATTAATAATCGGACCATTAAAAAAATCTCAAGGTTCCATTCAAATCTTATAAAATAAAATCAAGTTTATATAAAAAGAACAATCAATTCGAATTCAGGATAATAAGACAACTTCATAGGTAAGAGAGAAAAGAAAAGATAAAAGCTCTTCTGATCGACCTAAACGGGATGTGGTTGTCTCTACTGTATCTCTCTACTCGAACTCTAATTGTTTCCTCCTCCTTCCTTCTCCCGAGTAAGGATTACACTTCGATATATATAGTCTCTCAAAAGATTTCATTATATTCTCCAAATTTAAACAACATCTAAGATAAAATAAAATCAAATCAAATGGACTAGAACGGGAAACTAATTGGTGCTATTTTCCCTTAGATCAAGAATTTGAGAAGACTCAAAGTGCTCGGGCCCAGTTTCGCTTGGTCCCTAAAAGCGAGTTGGCACAAAATTGCGTTTCGCGTAACACACATGGAATTTTTCTGACGAGGGGATAATTGGCAGTTGTATATAAATTAAAGGACAAAAGAATGGGAAGAAAAGACAATTTACAATATAGAACATGCTTTTACATGAACACTTACGGCCATGTCAAAAACACAGAAGTTAAGATTGGAAGATGATTTCTCGAATGATTGTTCAATTATAACATGGTGGAACAGAAATAGTTTCAAAGTTTGGTGCTGATGTAGTTATTGATAACTTTTATTCTATGAATATAGATTCCCTTAATTCGATGTATCGATTTGGATCTTAGTATCGGCGGACTTGACTTACTGATGCGGGCGAAATATTTAGATTTGAAAGGTTTTCGATCCGGGAGGAAATATCATTTTTAATAGATTTTATTAGGATTATTTTATTTGTTAAGATTTTTTATTTAGAAATTAAGATAAATAAGGTTGTTAGGTTATTTTCTAGGCGGTGAAATGTCAGAATCATGAAATATTCACGTTTTTGCTTCGGGCTTGATTCGTTCTTGAATTGGAGCGCATGGTTCGCTTTCACGGGTTTGACGTAGATCGGCCCCGGTCCTGTTTCCCGCCTCAGTTGGTATCAGAGCAGGTCATTGCAGAAGTGATGTCAGGTAGCAACGACGGCGGCAACAATGATCCTGCTGTCGTAGAATAGGGGATGCAGGCCTTGTTGATGTCTTACGGTCGTCTCCAGGGTATGATGTAGGAGATCAATCGTGCCAAAAGATGCCGCCCCGGAGTTCACTTGTATGTGGCCACCCACTCCTGAAGCCCATCTTAATAAAAAGAGAGGAAAGATCGGAATGTAAACTCAAGATTACAGTCGGGAGAGAATATGCCCATTGTCAATCCCTCGAGATATCTGTTACGATCAAACCAGATAATCGTCTTACCAAAGTGGCGCCAATGAGGGAGTACGTTCGTGGCCAATCGTTCATTATGATTGTTCGTAAAAGTCAAGTGACCACAATGAGGAAGTACCGTTCGTCATGATTGTTCGTGAAAGTCGTCGACTGAAAGTTCATTAAATGACATAACTGGATCCAAAAGGCGACACTCTTGCTAACTCGTGGGTGAGTTTTCTCGAGGTAGAGGGAATGATGTGGGGCTGTGAGGGTTACTATCCGTTTCTGACAATGGAGTAAAAGAGATCGAAAACCGCTATCCATCCATTTTATCTAGACCCAAAAATCTTTACTCTCCAAAAAAAACATTTGCTTTGATCGGGACCCAAAGTCTTCTCGATCAAGCCTAAAATTTTTATGTGTAAACTGGTGGCCGATAGATGCGCATTGCCAACACAAATCAACCACCTATCCACACGAACAAGAAAAGGAATCACTTAACCAATTGATTCAATGCAGTCCAATCTTGACAACACTAGCACAAAATCACACCACAACTAGTTTTTCCGCCTCCGATCACCACCAATCAGACTAGCAACCTCCCTCCTAACAACCACAACGACTCTTAACTAATTTCCACCATTCTCACTTCATACCATATATTTTCCCCAAGCCTAATTGAGGCTAAAATCCAACCCACTACTACAGGCCCAAGCCCATGACAACTGGCAGCCCAAGCCCATGACACTAACAAACCTAACGAAATCTGCTGTTGCCGGCAGCTCCACTCCCTTGGCTGCCATCCTGCAAGGCCACCACGCATCACGATCCAACCCTCATTAATTGTCCAAACACCATCCACGATTCAAACTTTTTTTTTTAATTTAATAATGTCATTGACTCGGGATGCAGCTTCTTCTGTCTTCTTTCATGTTCGGGATCTTCCAAGATATTGGTTTTGTTCACTCCAGATCTATGAGAGACAGCTCCGCATGCCACCAGAAATGCGTAACGAGATGCCAGTGTAAGCCTCTTCATCCCTGGAATCACCACCACAGCCTGCTCCTCTCGTGCGCTTCACCTGCAGGCATGTCCTCTTCCTCGCTATAAAGATTTGCTTCTTTCTTTGCAACCTTCGTGTGCCGACAATCCTGATAGCTATTGCCGGCACCATCAAGTATGGGGAGAGGACCAGACCATTGTACCTTGCAAGATGATGCGGGACAAGATGGGGGTAGTCATCCTCACCAAATTGCCATATCAATGGAAGAACAACCTCGATATGGAACTGTGGGACTTCGTGTTTAGTCAATTGAGAGAAAAAGCTTTGCCCACCGATGATGCAGACAAGGTAAGGGCGGTATACGAGGCAAGGGGTGAAGGTCCACTTTCCATCGGAAATTTAGCCAAGTTAAGACACTTTGTAGCTGATATTGAGTTTGAACATAGCATCCTCATCTGACATTGCGCAACCAAGATATGTTATTAAGTTGGAGTGCATGTCAACGGGGAAAACAATAAAAGACGGAAGTTCGGCAAGGTCTTGTCAGATTACATGACATATCTTTTGATAAAGCAACCAAAGCTAATGACCCCTGTGGCAAGGATCGAGGAAATAAGGTACTGCGAAACTATTGTCGAGGCAAAGAATATCTGTAAGAGAAATCCCGTGGAGACCGTGGAGCAATTTTGCAAGAATATATTCGATGAGCATATACGCACTGCCAAATCCGATGATAGAAAATTAAAGGGTAAGTCCGTGTTGCCTGAGGCATGCGCCCTAGCCAACATTCTAATGCAAAAAGTTACGATGAAATGGGATGTAACCTGTGAGGTATGGGTTGAGGTGTTGTTATACGCGGCCGGCCACTGTCGAGCCGACTCGCATGTAAGCCTATTGAGCGAAGGCGGGGAGTTGATAACCTTCGTATGGTTGTTGATGGCTCACTTTGGGATAATAGCTCGCTTTCCTAAGGAGAAAGGAGCTGCAGATGAATTCTCGAATCATTCAACGACTCAATGGTGAAACATTGGCTTAACTTGTATTAAATGAAAGAGTGTCACTTATTTGGCGTTTTGCGTTTTGTTATAAAGTCATAAAGTTATTCTTTAAAAAAAATTGATTTCCTTTTCATTTACTCATTGAAACTCGGATATAATTTCGGCCTCAATAATGAAATATTGATTTTTTTTATAAAAAATTAATATTGTTATAAATCTGAACGAGGTAAAACAATTTTAACGAAGTTTTTTTGGTCCAATCTACAACTTGATCGATGGGCCTAGACGAACGTTTGATATTTGCGTCCGAACCCAACCAAACTCCCACCAGAGCTGTCTCGTCTGATACGCAAAGAGTCGCTTGCGGGTAATTTCGTGGCGAAGATAGGCAGCGGTTGAAAGGTTCTATGATATGTCAAATTAAGAAAATTAATGTCAATTACTTTTTAAAATTAGGAACAATTACATAATTCTTTACAATTTGATTACTACATGAAAGTGTATCCTAACTATGAAATTAAGGCAAAAAATATGCCGAAGCCCAGTATCAACCTGTAAAACACGTTAAACGTTAGTTAACAAGACTAAGCAGATTGTATTACTCTTTCCTTAATCCTTTTTGCCACCTAACCTTTCCTAATTTCAATCAAGTTAGTTCCTTCAAATCTTACACTCTTCCCATTGAGTTAATTCAAGTGGAATAACATCGCCTCCACTTGGAGACACATATCCGGAGTCATTCCAGCTCCTAAAACGTACTCCCTAGGCTTTTTTCATCTTGACAATCTTTCCACAACTTATCATCATGATTCCCCGACTAGTCCCATCCGAACGTACTCTTTGCGATCTTTATTCGTCGTGTCATCTAGCCCTTATTCCAGGCTCACACAACCAGCCATAAAGGCTACATCATCGGGCATTCCGGGTCATCAAACATCCAATGCCCTTACCCACGGGTGTCTTCATTAGGCCACTCTCAAATCCACCGTCACATATTCTCTCCACATGTGACAGTCACTACTTCTCCACCCCTTCACTGGGTTATTTACTAACACGTTACCAAGCAGGGAAGCCCTCATCCGACTATCTCCTTTCCACCAACCGTCTTTATTAGGACTACGACCATGGGCATATCCAGCCCATGAACACACGTGAGTACACATAACACTCACATATCAATCATCACCAACGATTTGGAGAACTCATTAGCCTAATTTACTCAATGACCGGCGTTCTTCCCACCAACCCGGAATGACACACCCCCGAGAACCCGAGACTAAATGGCCACCATCATTCTCCAAGGGAAACCAACCATTCGTGAATTAGAAGGAGTCGAGAAGCCTCCCATAAGTCCAGGGATGAACTTCCCTTCCCCCTCCAACCAACCCGTACAAAACCGAACACACATCATCAACTTCAACATACGTAATACATATAAGGCGGCAGAATTTTATGGCCGTTAAAGAGCGCAAGAGAGATGGGAAGGGAGGGTCGTACCTTGTGCTTTTGTCGTCCCTCCACAACTCCACCAACTCCCTCCTCCTTCGGAAGACTTCGCCTCGAGTCAACTTTGCTTTGTCCCTTCGGAAGACTTCGCCTCCACAACCCGTCTTGGTCACACCTCGCTTTGTCCCTTATGCTCCCGGGTGTGCGAATGTAGTGTCCCCGGGATCAAATTTTTCTTTCTTCCCTTTCTTTCCCCTTTCTTGGACAAAATCATGGTGGAATTGAACTTTATATTTTCATTTTTCTTCTCTTTGTATTACACGTGCGACACAATTGGGAATGAGAGTAGAACTTTATTCCACCCGTCCCCTCCTCATCAATTTCTTGGTTCTTCCCACTTGCATGATCATGATTGATTCAAGGGCCCATTTCATTCTATAGTCAAATGGTCAATTCAAATCAACGGTGGATAATTGCTTTGTAAAAAAAAATTCATTTTTTTTGTTTTCCTCTCTCAAGTGAATCGAAGAAAGGTATGAGGGGATTGCCGGAAGGGTAACCAATGTCTTCTCATTCCCATCTATTTTTCACGTGTACATATAGTGTTGTGGGAGGGAGAAAATTCTCTTGTGACCTCCTATAATAACCCATACTTTTCTAGTTTATGAATGTAAATGGGGTAGTACATATGTTATGAATGTGCAATGAAAAGAGAAAATTCATGAGATAGTAAGATTAAGTCCAGAAAGGTGAATGAACGGTTTGAATACGTAAGAGTGGAATGATGCAAATGGCACTCAGGAATGATGTCCAACGCTCAAGGACACTTCCATGAGTAACATGGACAGGCTCCTAAGTGAGGGAGTGATGTTTGAAAGTATACCGGCGAACGACAAATTGACATTTTCGTTGTCATGACGATAAGCTTGGAGTTTTTGCGGTTAAGATGTACTTAACGTTATGGTTGAGAGCCGAATCTATTATTGAAAGAAATTCAATGATTGTTCAGCCCCAAATGTGGATGAAAATTGAATAATATGAAGCGGAGATAGGGTGGTCGATGTGCGTGAAAGGGCTGCCCAAATACCCGACGACATCGCTCGCAGACAGCCCACTTTCGTCCAGATTAATGGCTGAAATTTGGCCGCAAATCCTACAAGATTAGAAGCACGGCTAAGCTGATCAAATAAGACAAAATAGTGATTAAGGAGTTGTATTAATTAAGGTTAATAAAGCTGAATTATTAGCACTAATTAAGCGTGAATAATTAGTATTAATGAAGCCCAAGGCTTCTTCCACAAGCCATGGATTGTGGGACCCACTTGTCAACATTATGGGACACTAATAATAAGCTTAAGGAGGCTGGAAAAAGGGCAAAAAGGCGGCTGGTGGACGTCCGTAAGGGGAGGAAGAAGAAGAAGAAGAAAGAAAGAAAAGGGAAGAAAGAAAAAGAAGAAGAAAGGAAGGAAGAAGGGGCTGGCTCGGTGGGCTCGTTCGGCGAACAATCCAAGCAGCGAAACGGAAGGGCTCACATCAAAGAAGAACATGAGAAGACCCCTTCATGGAGAGGTCGCTTGGAGAAGGAAAGAATTGGAGCGGTTTTGCTTCGGAGAAGAAGAAAGGTACGGTACTCGATTCCCCTTCGTTTTTCTTCTTGCGAAACGACCATAAAACTAGTTTGCCTTGAGTTTTGCTTGCTGTGAATGTGATGTTGGGTGCGGGAAAGGGGCTGTCCAGACCCCTGGGATGGTAGGAGATGGCACCCCGGACCCTCAGTCATCGACGGATGAGCGGATTCGCTTCGCGTGTGGGCTGGCTAGTGATTCCCGGTTGAGCGCTTATGTGTCGGATGACAATCGTGCGGGGCTGACCATGCGGGAACTCATCCGTGTTCATGAGGTTGAGGTTGTATTGAGTTATGAACGGATGCTCGTGATGAAGATGGGCTGTTTGGCAGTGAATCTTCCCGGTTTGTGTGCGTGTATTGGGCTGAAAAACGGACTGTTTTGCGTATGTTCGTGCAGGTACGTGACTGCCCATTCGGAGTATATACCTTGGCATATAATTGAGGCCTGGGAATAGGGCGAATGGGGATGGACTGGCTGGTCCGTCAGTGTTGAGAAAAGGAAAAGCTGAAACTTCGAATGAGATGGTTGCAGACAAGTTCGAACATTCGTGGATGCGAACTTGCGAATATAGGATGATGTTATTGAATGAACATGGTATAAAATGGGACATGTTATGGTTGTTCATATCTGATCGGAAGTTAATACTCCTCGGTGAAAGGAGGGTTTATTAAGTGAGGAAAGCACGGATAAATGAAAGTGATCGAACAACCCATGTATCATGGGCGGAATAGAAGTTTATGACGGTACATTGACACGCCCATGGGGCTGCCTTATGAGGCGGATATGAGGAGGATTTGGACAGGAGAAATCCACCATCGGAATGGTGTATTCGATAGCCTAGTTGGCAGGAAAAGTTTGGCGAAAAGCTAAGGCACGAAGAAAAGTTTCGTAGTTTAACGCACCCGGATGGATTGATCCGTGGTAGCGGGATGTTACTTGGCTGAAAGTACATGAACATGAGGCACTTAGGAGGTGTGCGTAGGCTGAAAATTTGACGTTCCCAAATACCGTTGGAAACAACTTAGTTGCGATCCTTGAGGAATTGGAAACGCAACAGTGTATGTCGAAATTTTGAGACGAGGTCTCGATTTTGAAATACGTCAAAGGATGTTATGGGCGATTGGCTACGCGTACATGAGCTGCCGTACTTTATCATTTGACTAACATTATTGCGTGTTTTCGGCAGGTCATAGAAGTGATCTATGCTTATTCCATGTTCGATATTGTAATACCCCAAATTTCAAATAATAATAATAATATAAAATATGAAAAAAAAAAAAATTCCTTCCATCAATCTAGATTTCATAGGATATTTATTTTCTCATCTAGATTTAGTTTATTTCTAAAAAAGGGAAAATAATATCTTCTCCAATCAATCCAAGATTTCAGGGGAGACTTTTTTTTTCCTGATTCCTCTCTTTCACACGATCCCCTTCCCAAAAAAATATATCTCCCAATCTGACAATCTCGAATCAAAAAATGAGGTCTCTCCTCCCAGACGTTCATCCTCTCCTCTGGGGAATCGGAGACTCCACCCCTCCGGGAATCGCAGTCCAACCGGAGGCCAACTGCTCTTCCCCCTGCATATAATCGGAGGCCAACTCCTCCCGACGTACACACAGAAACTAGAGCCAAGGCCTCCCCCTCTCCAGTGTTGACGAGCCAAAGCCTCCCGACTAGTTTACCAGCCAACAACCTCCCGGCGTCATTCATCCTCCTCGGGCCACTCCGGGGCTAGGTAACCCCTCGGTGATACTTCCTCTCACTTTGCTAACTGCAGCATGCTTCTACCATTTTGGATATGCTAACTCATCGTTCACTTTCTTCTTTCGCCTACAACACACACCATGGGGTGAGGAACGACCGAAGTTACAGACAAGGGACAGCCGACGCGCCGCCTTCCTCCGGTATTGGATCACGGCGAGAAAAAGGCCCAGCCCAAGCTTCTCGAAGGATTGTTGAAGGCGCGTGAATCTTTCCACTTGCGATGTCAAGATCATCAAGCGGCTCCCACCACATGAGGTACAAAAGGGGAAGTGCGGGCCTCCCTGAAAAGATAGAAAATCCACTTGTAATGGGCCGTGGGCCCAAGTGCATAGGTCCACGGTCACCATCCTTCCCCGCCCCCTTTGATCTCAATAATTGTTTGTGCTTGTCCGCATGCCTTAGGCTCATAGGTTTATTGTAGCATGTTGTTTGCTATCAACAAACATGAGTCCGGGTCCAAAGCCTGAATCGGGTCTATCGCCCGTAAAACATTGACATGAGTCCGGAGTCATGCTCGGATCGGGTCCAATGCCTGTCAAACAAAAGCAAATCTTTTGGAGCAAACACTACGTGCTTTTTTCGATGTTAAAATGTAAAAGTTAGTAACTAGTAATTCCCGAACCAACTGTTTTTTTCCGACTTAAATAGCTTTTATAAATAAAGTCGGTGGCAACTCTGTTTAGTTTACCTAGGTTAAACAACAACAACCTTTTTACGAAGCCATTTTGGATGAGTAACTGATGACACGAGCCGCTCCGATTTCTCCCGAAAGTTCCTTCTTGAGATCATGCTCCTCCTTTCGCCCGCCACCTCTTGGGAAAATCGGTGAGGGCCCGAGCAGGTCCAATTAGGAACCTAGGGAGGGATCACCCAATTCCCTTCCGTAGCGTTCGACGCTCGAGTCGTGACATCGACCGGTTGGGCCTTGGGGAGCGGGCCCGGATCATCGGGTCGTTCGAACCGCCACGCGTGTGCTAGGCCGAATGGCACGCGTTCAGATATATAGCTTCCATTGTACAAATTTTTATAACTCAATGGTAACCGGATTGTGTAATACTCTCTAATTATTAGTGAAATAGTCAACGAGTTTTCTTTTAGAAAGATGTAGGTCCTTTCACCTCTCACTTCGGAAGTCCTTCCAACGCAGGTGTGAACAGTTGTTATTTTTGTAAAACTTACTAAAAAAGACATTTTTTTAGTAAAAAACTATTCTTTTATTGTTCAGATTTAGTAAATTTTATTAATTCATGTTTAGTAATTTTACCCAGTTTTTTCAAATAATTTCCCCATTAGTTTTAGTAATCATTTACTAAAAATATCGGAGAAATCATCCTTTTTATATTAACTTTTACGAAAAATTTACCGTTCAAGTTTAGTAAACGATTACTAATTTTGTTAGTAAATGTTTTGTTTTTCTTTATCCAATTTACTAGTGTTTGTTTAGAACTTTTTACAAATAATTTATTGCTAATTTTTAATAAAAAGTACTAAATTTTATTTGTAATATCTGACAAAGATTAGTAAAACACTATTTAAATTAGTAAAAGTGTTTGAAAAGTAGTATAGCTAGTTTTGTATCTTTTACTGACTTAAATCCCAATAGTAAACATTTAATTAGGTGAGTGGTGACTTTGCAGGTGGAATCCTAGCTTCCTCCTCTTCGGTTGCAGGTGGAATCTCCGCTTACTAACCCACAAGCCATCTTCAACCGACTTTGCAAGTGGAATCCCAGCTTACTAAGCCACAAACTATCTTCAACCGACTTTGCAGGTGGATTCCCAGCTTCCTTCTCTGTCGCCTGAAGAAATGGAAAGTGTCTTCAATCAGGATCACCCAAGACTCGGTGAACTTATGCTTCCTCCCTTTATCCATTTCTTGGCATCCTGTTTTGCTTTCTTCCAAGTTTCGATGAACAGTTGTTCCTCCCTTTATCCATTTCAATGTACACGCGTCGTGTACAGGATCAAGCAATGCGAGCCGTATTTCATCCTTCATGTTCAGCAATAGACCATCTGAAGAAGGTGAAAATGAGTGGTCTACTTTAATTACACATACAGGATCGATAAGCATTAGAGGGCTACAACAGATTTATGCATTCAGACATATGTGGTGGCAAACGTATCTCCATGGATATTTTTGGGCGGTGCTTAGAAGCACTCCATGTTGCGAAAAAATGCATGCATATATGAAGGGATGTGTCAATGTGAAACATAAACTGCATGATTTCGTATGCAATTTTAAGCGTGCACTAACTGATCTTTGTCGAGGAATGTCAGGAGGATTTCAACTCATCGCAGAAAGCTTTCAGGCCAATTACGATGTTGCGCCGACTTGAGGAGGATGCACGTCGAGTATACACCATGACCTCTTTTCTTAAGGTTCAGTCTGAGATGCAAAAGGAATCAAGACTTTACGTGGAAAATTTAATCGACGGGAACATCGCAATGGTATACATTCTTTCGTGTTATGACGGTGAGCATAGGTGCGTGCAAGTATCATCTGCGAAGTCTGCTGTCCAACTCAATTGCAGTTGCTTACATTTTGAGGCCTTTGGTTTTTCGTGTTTCCCCCTATTCCACGTTGGGAAAATAGAAGGATTCGTGTCCATAACAAGTCATTTGGTCAAGAAAAGATGGACAAAGATAGCTAAAAATATAATCTGTGAAGGATTTTCAGGCTAAGAATATGGTGTTAACATTGTTGATCTGCACCAGGATATTCTCACGATAGCATGTAGAAGTATGTGCTTTTTGGCCTGGAAATTGGACGCATCATTTCATCAACTACGAAAAAGTATTGAAATTTTGACGCCGGAGTTGAAGCTTAGCTGCGGGGACCATGAAGGTAAGACAATGGATGATGATCGTGATAATGTTAATTTCGGCGGCGAGTTTCGTCGACAGTATGTCATCCATTCTTCCACTGTGAACTGCCTTGTCGGCAAGTCTCAACGGCCTGAAATGTCTGGCATCAACATAAAAAAAGAAGGTAACATGTAGTGAAAGTACACATTCATATCAACCTCCTTAATCATTTCTCTTTTTCTTCGGTGTGGTGTGAACTTCAATTATATTATTATCACCATTATTATTATAAGTAAAAAAGAAACGTGTTGTAAGAAGGAATACTATTCAGAAAAGGATTGCTCACCCAACCTTTGTTTGTTTGTATGTGTTGATATAATCTCAAACAAATTAGTAAAGAAAGACTCGGACTGGACGATCCCCATCTTCTCGAATTATTGACTCTTAATCTTCGGATTTGCTGCCCTCTTATTTTCGTGTAGAGAGGTTCATACACCGACCATGTAATCTTTTTACAGATGTAAAGTTAGTACTTAAAAAATTAGTCAATTATGATTTCGATTTTCAGAATCTCAAAAATATAATCCTCATACTTTAATTTTAATTTTACGAAGAAGGTGGCCTTTTAAAACTCGTCATTTTTCCTCTATATAGAAATTCCACCTTCATGTTAAAATAAATTACTTTTGTGAAGGAATTTTCAAAACACACAGTTTCTTTCCCTCACTTAAAAAACATATAATCATTCAGTGGGTGGTTTTCCAAAATACACATTTTTTATAAAATTAAGGATGGTTTTAAAAAATTGCCCTAATAAAGGTAAACAAATAATATTTTGTACTTTGTAATTTTTTTAAATACTAACCTTTATTTGTACAAACCTCCTTGTTTTGTTAGGACGATCTGGCACGACCTCCACCATGAGGATCTTGAGTATGGGGTGGAAGAAGATGTCATCGCCTTTCTTTAGAAGAAGCTATTGTCCCGTGCACGGACATTAACTCCGATTTACTAAAAAAAAGCAAAATTAGTAATAATTTACTAAAAATTGACTGAAATTAGGCATCACAATAATTTTTAAACTTTTGATTAGGTGTCACGAACGTACATTTGTAATACATGTTCAAACATTCCCAAGGGTTTTATTTGCATATTTAGATTTATAAAAGTTCGGGACGTTACGATAACAAAATTCTTGGTTGTTACAGCGGTAGTCTATGATACTTCAAAGAAGGCAAAGAAAAAGAAGACGATCGCGCACGCAAGAACAGAAATTGTACCATTAATTTTACGCCAATAATCACTTAACTTGGATCCTTTCCTCGGACGAGACTCCTCGAAAGCACGCCCTAAAATGCTCAGCGCCCCTGTACTCTCTGACCATTCCTGGAATGCATCGGTACACTGGCAAAGATCAGCAAAGAAGCTGACTATGAACATTAAGGCCATGCCTGCTATGAAAAGTAAGACTAGTCCACGCCCAAACATTTGGCATGCAGCATAAGTGGTATCGACACTTATCCAATTTGACCTCGCTAGCAGCATCTCACTCGCTGAATCCAAAGCAATCACTCCCGCTAGCAACGAGTAAGTGATTCGAACGTCGACCCCTTGAATCCCCTCTTTCTTAATTAGGCAAAACATAATCAGGGCGATGAGGACGTTGTAAAAGGCCAGACTGCGGATGAGCACTCCCCAAGCGGAGTTGGCCGCAAGGACCTTGGTGTAGAACACCTCGTAGAAGAACTTCAGCTCCATCTTCAAAATATCGAATGCTGCCAGAGCATCTAGGTGCATGAAATCATTTCGGGTCTCGATCCACTCGGAATGTTCTGGCATCATGTCGACGACCAGACCCCTGAATATTTGAAAGTAGCGGAAGGCCATCTCGAGTCTCTTTCTAAGGGTGTCTTCGCCGTCATTGCTGGCACCGATATTGGACTGGGTTGATGCCCCTTCTGACCTCACAATGTTGCTTTTCAGATGATGGCGGCGGGATTTCAAGACCGACTACTTAAGATTCTCAACACTTGCAAGGTACAATGCTCTGGTCCTCTCCCCATACTTGATGGTGCCAGCAATAGCTATGAGGATTGTCGGCACACGAAGCTTGTTATCCGGGAGCGTCTTAACGAAGATGTTGAGGAAGGCAAGTATTTGGACTACAAGGCCGACCAAGTGGCGCATCCACGGTGTATTATCCTCTAGCGCATATGCAGTGATGGAATCCGGCCCCCCCAAGTGTATTAGAAGAAAGGCAGACCACATTGCCAGGAGATCTGGGTCGACTTGCAAAGGGGAAGTGGGGTTCTTCAATCTGGCATTTGAGATCAGCCCAAAAGAGAATATGGCGGCCCAATCCGATAAGAAGTATAATGACCATATCATCAGAATGACCCAACGGTTGGACGTTTTCCTCCGGAGAGGGGAGATGATGGCAAGAAGCAGTTGCATGGAAAGGCTGAGTATCATGAAACCTCGGATGTTCCACACGACCCACTTATCTAGCAAGCTCGCCGCAATCGGAGCCGATGCCATTTGTTTTCCTTAATCAATAGTTCACGAAAAAACAAGAGAAATGAATTCCGGTCACCAAATGTAAATGAAAATCGCATGGGGAAACCAGTTTACGCATCTTCTCTGTGTAGCAGAAACAATAATAGTCACAGGTTCTTCTTTCGCTCCATCTCCCAAGGAAAACATTTACTTATTTCCAAAAAAATAATGTAAGATCCAAAAGGCTAGGAAAACATATGAATGATTTTAAAATTTAAGCACAAATTTTTTCGATTCCTTCAAATCAATTGAACAACATTTAGGGCCTCTCTTGCCAAACAAATTATATGGAAAGATGTGCCCGATCTGTGGAAGAAGGGAAAAAAGGGAAAGAAAAGAAAAGAAAAGAAAAAGCAAGCTTTTAAAGCGAGGAAGAGGACATACCTGCAGGTGAAGCTGATGAAAGGAGCAGGCTGTGGGGTGATGCCAGGGAATGAAGGAGCTACACTTGGATCCTGTTACGCATTTCCGGTGGCGGCGGGCAAGCGGAGCTCTCTCGTAGATCTGGAGTGAACAAAAACCAACAACTGGGAAGATTCTGAACAGGAAAGAAGACAGAAGCTGTATCCCAAGTCAATAACATTTTTGATTAAAAAAAATGAATGGTTGGATTTTTGTTTTCTAATGCCATGGGGATGGACCATATCAACTTCAATGAATATAAGCGTAAGTCAGCTCCACCCGATGCTCAGATCGTTGAGCTAAAAAGGCTACTTTACCCTTCTTCTCCTTATAAATTTACATTAACTTAATTAGTCATCTCATAAAAAGGGATAAGGGACAAGGATAAAATAGTCATTTAATCATAACTTTATTAGATAGTGGAAACTTGCTTCCTTTTCTTTGTTTATATGTAAATAAACATGGGGAATTATAAATTTATTTATTTCTTTTATGTAGAGTGCATTGCCCAGTATACCGCGGTGTGTGACCATAGTGTTAGTATTTCGTTGATTACAGCAGCTGAAGCGCAGAGGATCATGCGTGGTGGGAGTGAAGTCTTTCTGGCAGTGGTGCTCAATCTGAAAGAAGAACTTCCAAGCCCGCGAGACATTCCAGTTGCGCAGGAATATGAGGATGTATTTCTTGAGGAACTTCCTGGGCTACCACCGTCTAGAAAGGTTGCGCAATTACGTGAGCATATATTGCTTTCCAGTATGTTCCTTTGGATTATTAAATATTTGGAAATAAATATTTCCTATAGTTTGAAATAATTTTGTATATATCTCGAGATATCCTAATACATTAAACTTGGTTTGGATTTCTTTTATGTGGAGTGCATTGCTTTGATTGATAATTAATAATAGTCAGTCGGTCTACCGGTGTTACAAACCTCTTTCTTGTTTGTTTGTGTTGTGTAGAATGAATTAATGAATGAGCATGAAGACTTTTGGGGAGATGGCAAAAAGGTCTTGGCAAAAAAATTTAAACTAATAGTTTAAAAATAAATTAACTAAGTGGAACATGTCCCTCTCTCGTATTAATAATTAAAAAACTTTTCAAGAAGAAATCATCTTCTACCTTAATTTGTGTGGTTGGTTTATTTTATGTCCGCCGGAACTCATTTCCAAGTGGACATTTTCACGTATTTAACAATGAGGGAAGATTCTGAACAAAATATTTTATTATGCAAATTTCTTATCAGTAGTAAAGAGATAAATCGTCAAATCAAATCTTGATTATGGTTTGACTTTAATAATTGATCTGATAAGATAACTATTTTGTCAGTTATCTAATAAGACATGAAAATAAATAATCTCGTTCGGATGAGATGGATTAATCAAGGGAAGTTACCGTTTGAGGACTTACCTTCTCGAGCATAGCGACCGTTGAGCAGGTTTGCTCAGACCTATCTACGATTTTGGAAACAAATCAAAGGGAAACGTCCTATTGAACCTGGACATCTCCAACGATGATTTTCCCTAAAAATCAGAAAAGGCCATCATATCAACGTGCCTTTGTGCGTCTGTGGTTGTCCAAAGCAAGTGTGATCTGTGTGAAACTTGGAGGATCTGTGCGAGCAATGTGATCGGTGGAGAATGGAAGGTGCTAAGTGATCGTCTGGTTTTTACTTTTCACAACTACGTGTAGGAGTGTCAAGGCTGTGTTGCTACCTTGATCGTCGTGGGATGGATTTTGTGTCCTTGGTGGATTCAACGAAGGGATGGCGAATCGTCTAAGGTAAGATAAGTGAATACCGGTTCTGCTTGTAGTAACAAGTTGCTGACCCATCGGTAATAAGCCATTCTTGTCGTGTCTTTTCGCTAGGAAATTTCGAACCTATGGAGTTTGAGCAATTAGACATGCACTTGCAGGTGCGCTCCATGAAGTCTCACGCCTGCAGGATAAAGTAGTAGTTGGGAACGCCGTTGGAGTGCAAAAAGGTTCTCCAGAGCACAGGGGTGCCGGGCAGAAGTCTCGACCTCATGATACAGAGGGACAGTAGAGTAGGTTGCGTAGAAGCCACCGGAGATGAAACCTAGGCACTGGTTGGGCAGTGCAATGAGTCACGGCTGTGGTAACCATGCACGTCAGAACTATGTGTAGGACGGATACCCTGACTTCGCCATGTGAGAAGTCAGGTTCCGCTGCATGAGGAACCATCCTTCTTTTGTTGTTTTCTTTTCTCTTATAAGTGACCCTCCTTGTAGTTGTCTCTCTTGTGTTTATAGACATGTTCTCATCAAAAGGAGACAAGAGCTTTGTGGAAATCCTCTGTTATTGTTGGACTATGAAGGGCCAGGAGGGTCATGATGTGGTGGATTGTGAGGATTGTGATCAAGGTGGCCCAGATGGCCCAGAAGAGCTGAATTGCAGTCGGCTTGATAGAATTGCAGCAAGGCAAAAAGGGTTGTTAGTGTGTCAGCGGAAGGACGAGGACAAAAGAGGCTAGTAACAGACTAACAACCTCACGTCAGGAGAAGAGAGTGTGGCGCACACACCAAAACCCAACAAACTCAAACGATTCCATTCCTCCGTGTATAAAGATAAGGCAAATGTAAACAATTTAGGATTATGGAATGAAAATAGAGAATAGAGCCCACTGCTCTGTTCCTTTTTGGGTTTCTTTTCTTTCCTTTCTGGGTTTCTTTTCTTTCCTTTCTGGGTTTCTCTTTTTCTTTCCTTTTCACGGCACCTTCCTTGATCTCGGTCACCTGTACAACCTTGTAGCCAGATGTCGAACTCCCACATGGTATCAGAGCGCATGTCAAGCGGCTGATGTGATCCTGGAAGAAGAATCAGACGAATGGAGGAAAATCTCATCTCGACGCCTGGCACAGGCTCTGTACAGAGTATACCCACATTCGCAGCCATCCCACCACCTATCCAAATCCCATCAGGTTTCTTCTCTTCCACACTCAAGCTTGAAGATGGAAATTACTTGCTTTGGAAAGGGCAGATTTTGGCTGCAGTTATCGCTGGGGGTTACGAAGAATTTGTCTACGGCACCACACAACCCCCAAGCTAGTTCCTGGATACACAGATGAAGGTGGTCAATCCAGACTACAGGTTGTGGCAGCGAACCGACAAATCCGTCATGAGCTTTCTCTTCTCGTCCTTGACCTCAGAACCTCTAAGCCAAGTTGTCTGCTGCGGGTCTGCACATGAAGTTTGGGAGAGTCTCCGGCAACGTTTCGAATCGACCTCAACTACCCGCATAATAAATCTGAGAATGCAAATGCAACAAGTACGAAAGGACGGGAAATCGATGCAGCAGTACCTGAACACGGTCAAGATGTTCGCTGATCAACTGAGTGCCATCGGGGAGCCGGTGAAGTATAGAGATTACCTGTGGTACCTCCTCGAGGGTCTTCCTGCAGAATATGACCCACTTGTCACTGCCGTTTACAGCAGGGCTGACCAACCATCTATTGAAGAGGTCCATCAACTCCTTCTGAACTTCGACCTGCGTCTGGAGAAACGACACGTCCCCGACTCGGTGTTGCCGCAGGTACAGCTTACTCTTACTTCTTCCTCTGCAGGAACACCTCAGTCTAAACCAAACCTATACCAGCAAAGAGCACAGCCACGTTACTTTCCTACACATCGACCCACCAAACCACCAGAAACCTTTTCCTCCCACGACTCAGCTGTAAGACCTTCATACCCGACCCCACAAAGTATCCTAGGCAGACCACCGGCTAGACCATACCAGAACCATCCCACACCCCGCTGGGACACCAGACCACATATGAGACCAAAACCGCCCCGCTGTCAAATCTGTTTTAAGCTGGGTCATACTGCCCAGAATTGCTATCATAGATTAACACCACCTTTCTCACCACAAACACACTATACCACATTCCAACCACCTCCCTCATTCATTCCTGAATACCAACTCTATCCTGTTGAACATGCTCCCCCCACATCTCAACACCTATCTCATTTTCAACCATCAGTGAACCCTGATACTTCTCCCTGGCTGTTGGATTCTGGTGCGACTCACCACGTAACCCCGCATCTGTCGGATCTCACTGCAGTAACTTCATATGATGGTACGTCCTCTGTCATGATTGGGAATGGTAGCACCTTGAGGATTGCTCACGTTGGTCATACCTCCTTACAGACACGTTCTCCCTGCTTTCCTCTTCAATTACAGCATGTTTTACACACTCCAAATCTCTCCCATCGTCTGATAAGTGTGTCCAAGCTCTGTAATGATAATAACATATTCCTTGAATTTCACTCTGATTCATTTTCTGTCAAGGACAAGCAGACAAAAGAGATCTTGCTGCAGGGACCAACACATCTCGGTCTCTATCAACAGCGGACTCACCCTCAGCCAATACCTAAACACTCTCCTGCTGCTTTCCTGTCTCACACAAACTCTGCCGCTGCTGATGATTTTCTTTGGCATCTTCGACTTGGTCATCCTAGTCCTGAAGTACTTCGTCGTGCTGTTCCTCATTGTGACAGAGCGTCCAACACTTTTCCCTTATGTCAAACTTGTGCTACAAGTAAACATCATCGCCTACCTTTTCAACAATCTTCTTCTCAATCTGCACATCCCTTTCATCTAGTACATACTGACATATGGGGACCATCTCCGGTGACCTCTGTCACCGGGGCTCGCTATTTTATCCTTTTTATAGATGATGCAACTCGCTTTACTTGGGTTTATTTCCTCCATTCCAAGTCCCAGGCCACAAAAGCATTCACTCAATTCCAACAGCTTATTAAAACACAATTTCAGTTACCTATCAAGGCAGTCCGATCCGACTGGGGAGGTGAATATCGTGTTCTTCATAAACTCCTCATCAATCACGGAATTGAACATCAAGTTTCTTGTCCGTATACCCCTCAACAAAACGGAAGAGTTGAGCGGAAAAACCGGCACATTGTTGAAGTAGGATTAGCTCTCCTCCAATACTCACATGTTCCACTTGCCTTCTGGCCTTATGCTTTCCACGAGGCGGTTTCCCTCATCAACATCCTACCTTCTCGTCTTTTGTCATATAAAACTCCAACAGAGCTGCTTACTCACTCTCCTCCTCAGTATTCTCTGCTGCGTGTATTCGGTTGTCAATGCTTCCCACTACTTCGTCCATATAACACACATAAACTCCAATCCCGTTCCCAGCCTTGTATACTTCTAGGAAGAAGCTCATTCCACAAAGGATACATATGTTATGACCCACACACTCAGAAGCTATACGTCTCTCGAGATGTTTTGTTTTTCGAGACTATCTTCCCTTATAAGTCTCCACCCTCTCCTATCTCCAATCAATCTATTCCAGACCTCTCTTTTGTCCTCAATCCAGGTCTACCGATACCCTCTACTTCTGCCACATCATCTCCTATTCCTGTGGGTTCATCTCAATCTCCCTCATCTCCCGTTCCTGTGGGTTCATCTCAATCTCCCTCCTCATTTTCGTCGCATGACTCCACTGCTACTGTTCCCAATGTGACAGATCAGGCTCCCCCCCCTATGTTACTGCATGAGACAAATGTCCACCCCATGATCACCCGATCAAAAGCCGGGATCTTCAAACCCAAGACTTTTTTCTCCACCCTCTCTCCTGCTCCCTCGATCAATCTCCCACAGCCTGTCCCTATTACCAAAGTCTCTTTACCCTCTGAACCCACAACCCTGGCTGAGGCCCTCACAGTTCCTGTTTGGAAAGAAGCCATAGAGAGCGAGCTTGCGGCACTCCAGAGAAATGGGACGTGGGAGTTGGTTCCATATACAGGTCACGAAAAGGTAATCGGTTGCAAGTGGGTGTTTAAAGTGAAACTTCGCAGTAATGGGGATCTCGAACGGTGTAAAGCTCGATTGGTGGCCAAAGGGTTCCATCAGACGGCGGGGGTAGACTACAAAGAGACGTTCAGCCCGGTTGTCAAACATCAAACCATCCGGTGTGTTCTGTCATTGGCGGTCTCTCTTGGGTGGAGGCTCACGCAGCTTGATGTACACAACGCGTTTCTCAACGGCGAGCTGGACGAGGTGGTATTCATGTCTCAACCACCAGGCTGTGTGGACTCTTCTTATCCTAATCATATCTGCAGATTGAAGAAGGCCTTGTATGGCCTGAAACAGAGTCCTCGCGCCTGGTATATGCAGCTAAGTCGGTGTCTACTGCAGTGGGGTTATATTAATGCGCAGTCTGATGCGTCTTTGTTCTTCAAACATTCGGCAAACGGTGTTGTCATGCTTTTGGTGTATGTGGATGACATTATTGTCACGGGTTCTGACTGCAGGGAAATTGATGCCCTTTTGCCACGCTTGAACTCCAGATTTGCCCTCAAGGATCTTGGGGAGTTGAGCTATTTTCTGGGCTTCCAAGTTCATCGACAGGATGCCCTACTACACCTCAGTCAAGAAAAATATATCACAGAGCTCCTACAGAAGGCGGGAATGACAGACTGTAAACCTGTCCAGTCGCCTCTGTCTTCAACGAGTGTCTTATCCAGATATGAGGGGGAACCACTTGAAGATCCTTTGGAGTATCGAAGCTTAGTGGGGGCATTACAATATTGCACGAACACAAGGCCTGACATCAGCTTTGCGGTGAATAAGGCGTGTCAATTCTTGCAGCAGCCAACTCATCTTCATATGCAGGCAGTGAAGCGTATTCTTCGCTATCTTAAAGGCACTAGTACCTATGGACTTATCCTAAAGGCAAGTTCCTCCTTTGATGTGTCGTGTTTTACGGATGCGGACTGGGCTAGCTGCCCGGATGACAGAAAGAGCACCAGAGCATACTGCACTTTCGTTGGCCCAAACCTAGTATCTTGGTCTTCGCAAAAACAACGGGTAGTCTCTCGTTCAAGCACGGAAGCGGAGTATAGAGCTTTAGCCAATGGCGCTGCAGATGTGCTTTGGGTACATAAGTTGCTTGCAGAACTCCAGATTACATTTCAGCAGCCATCTGCAATCTATTGTGACAATGTGAGTGCCATTCAGTTAGCTGCAAATCCTATCCTTCACGCCCGAACGAAGCACGTCGAGATTGATTATCATTTCGTTCGTGAAAAAGTTCTTAATGGTACTCTGGTGATTCATCATGTATCCTCTCTCGACCAGTTAGCTGATCCTCTTACTAAGTTGATCCCCAGTCATCGTTTTGTTATTTTACGAGGTATGCTAACGGTGGGTAAGAGACCATCTATGTCTAACGCTAATCAACAGGACAAGGATACTGCTTGGTTGGATGAATGGGATAATGAAGAGGTTGGTGAAGAGACTGATTCTGAGGGAGACTGTTTGACGCTGAACAGAAAGGTAGTCTGTTTTGAGAGTTCTGAAGGAAAAATGAAGAAGAGTGACAGAGGAGGTGAATTTGACGGGGAATGTTGGACTATGAAGGGCCAGGAGGGTCATGATGTGGTGGATTGTGAGGATTGTGATCAAGGTGGCCCAGATGGCCCAGAAGAGCTGAATTGCAGTCGGCTTGATAGAATTGCAGCAAGGCAAAAAGGGTTGTTAGTGTGTCAGCGGAAGGACGAGGGCAAAAGAGGCTAGTAACAGACTAACAACCTCACGTCAGGAGAAGAGAGTGTGGCGCACACACCAAAACCCAACAAACTCAAACGATTCCATTCCTCCGTGTATAAAGATAAGGCAAATGTAAACAATTTAGGATTATGGAATGAAAATAGAGAATAGAGCCCACTGCTCTGTTCCTTTTTGGGTTTCTTTTCTTTCCTTTCTGGGTTTCTTTTCTTTCCTTTCTGGGTTTCTCTTTTTCTTTCCTTTTCACGGCACCTTCCTTGATCTCGGTCACCTGTACAGCCTTGTAGCCAGATGTCGAACTCCCACAGTTATGTGATTAAATGTCAAAGCATTCCTCTATGTGAATCAGAAACAGGCTATTTCCTGAGAAGACGTTCTGTCACTATAAGGAATAATTTTGTGAGGATTTATATTACAACGTTGTCTTTATATTTTGTTAGACAGATCTACACTAAACCGACAACGTGCTACGTGAGAATCCTTTAAGCTATTAATTGCAGAGTGTGAGCATCCATCTGCTGAAAACAAGAAGGCGTCCACTGAATGAAGAATTGATCGTTGTCCCTGAGGGATCTCTAATTTATTTAAGGATTCTTATGAGAAACGGAAAGCCTAGTATAAGGGCATTTTGCATCCCTCATTTTATATAGTGAAATCACCACGTTGGTGGAAAGTGAACGTAGGTCGATTAAGACAAATCACTATAAACTACTGTCTCCATTACGATTGCGTAAATACCCGTACTCAATCAAGTTGTAACGTTTACAACGAAGCAGATCACATAAAAGCAATTCTCCGTAATTTAAGAATTGAGCATATTTGCCAATCGGTTGTTTTTCCTTTATATTATCAATAAGTTTGCTTTTCACGGGGCTATAATCCGAGACAATGTATGATTTAAGACATTTAATTTTAACTTTGTTCAACGTCTAAACCGCCGGAACTCATTTCCAAGTGGACATTTTCACGTATTTTAACGAACCGTATGAGCTCTGGTAGCTATGGAGTGAAATATGTCAACAATGAGGGAAGATTCTGAACAGGAAATGAAGCTGCCTCCCAAGTCAATAACATTTTTGATAAAAAAAAAAATATGAATGGTTGGATTTTTGTTTTCTAATAAGTGAGCCATGGAGATGGACCGTATCAAGTTCAATGAATATAAGCGTCAGTCAACTCCACCCGATGCTCTTGAGCTAAAAAGACTACTTTACCCATCTTCTCTTTATAAATTTACATTAACTTAATCAGTCATCTCATAAAAAGGGGTAAGGGACAAGGATAAAATAGTCATTTAACCATTCCTTTCAAATGAAAATCATTCATGGGGAATTATAAATTTATATATTTCTTTTATGTAGAGTGCATTGCGTTGATTGATAGTCAGTCAGTCTCACCGGTGTTACTTTCTTGTTTGTCTGTGTTGTATAGGATGAATTAATTTAATAAATGAATGACCTTTGGCCTTTTCTTAGAAATCATCTTCCATTTGTGTTAATATATACATTTGTTTCTCAAATTTTATCCAAACTCTACTGTAGTTTGCTGCCACTTACTGTAGTTCGTTTCTTAGAAATCATCTTCCATTGGTCACCTAATAGTTTGCCCCACTAACTAGTAAAAAATCCAGGCCGACAACCTGCCCAGCCCAATGACAAATGCAACGGGCCTTGTTTCCAAAGTGAAAATAGAAAGGGAAACAATTCTTTCATGAAAGAAAAAACAGTGAAAATGTGGATAACAAATCGCCAAATAAAAATTAATTAATACCCTTTTATTAAATACAAATTACACATATTGACAGAAATTCTGACGTCACAGCTCCTTACTCCTTTGGAACGCGTGCTATTATCCCCATGTGAGCCATCAACAGCCATATGAAAGTTATGAACTCCCCACCCTCGCTCAACAGGCGTACATGCGAGTCTGCTCGACAGTGGCCAGCCGTATATAACAACACCTCCACCCATACCTTGCTAATCACGTCCCACTTCATCGTACCTTTTTGCTTTAGAATGTGAGCTAGGGTGCATGCCTCAGGCAACACGGACTTACTGCTTGATCCTCTTTCATCAGATTCGGCAGTGCCAGTATGCTCATCCTGTGTATTCCTGCAAAATTGCTCCAAGGTCTCCGTGGATTGTCTCTTGCCGATATCCTTTGCCTCGGCAATGGTTTCGCTATACCTTATTTCCTCGATCCCTGCCACGGGGGACATTAGCTTTGGTTGCTTGATCAAAAGATATGTCATGTAATCTGAAACGACCTTGCTGAACTTCCGTCCGTTGTTGTTCTCCCCGTCAACCTGTGCATCAACCTGATAACAGATCTCGGTTGCGCAATGCCAGATGAGGATGCTATGTTCAAACTCAAAATCAACTACAAAGTGTCTTAAGTTAGCTAAATTTCCGGTGCAAAGTGGACCTTCACCCCTTGCCTCGTATACCGCCCTTACCTTGTCCGCATCATCGGCGCTCCTAGCTTTTTCTTGCAATTCACTAAACACGAAGTCCCACAGTACCATATCGAGGTTGTTCTTCCATTGATATGGCAATTTGGTGAAGATGACTACCCCCATCTTGTCGTTGAGCTTACCTGAAAAAAGTTTTTCTTTTTATACCTCGACTGATTAACCCAGAAAGACATATTATTGGAACAATATAAATAGTTAATGCAAATTACCAAATACTAACAAACACCTCCAAATTTAGACAGAAAAACAAAGAATGCACTTAATAAATAGGACTTAGATTTTTAGTCTACAAATGCAATCTATACAACCTGTCTAACGAGAAACTATTACTCTGTTTTTTTCTCTAAAACTTCTAATTTTCAATTTTCTGGTTATGATCTCTCTTTTAGTTTTGTCTATTTATATTCATCATGTATTTAGCATAGGCGAACGTAAAATCATTCCTTTGGTACCAATTTAATTGCAAACTTGAATGGAAATAAACTCGTAGAGATACGACTCGAGTATAACGAGAATATAAATTAAAAAGGACTAAGATTGTACCATTGATTTTACGCCAATAATCACGTAGATTGGATCCTTTACTTGGACGAGACTCCTCGAAAGCGCGCCCTAAAATGCTCACCACCCCTGTACTCTCTGACCACTCCCGGAATACAACAGTTCTGCAGCAAAGACCAGCGACGCAGCCGACCATGCACGAAATGGCCATGCCTACTATCCAATATAAGACTAGTCCATGCCCAATCATTTGGCATCCGGCAAAAGTGTTATCGACCATGGACCAATTTGACCACACTAGTAGTATCTCACTCCCTGAATCCAAAGCAATCACTCCAGCTAGCAACGAGTAAGTGATTCGAACATCGACCCTGTGAATCCCCGTTTTCCCAATTAGGCAAAACAGAATGAGGGCGACGAGGATGTTGTAAAAGGCCAGACTGCGGATGAGCACTCCCCAAGCAGAGTTGGCCGCAAGGACCTTGGTGTAGAACACCTCATAGAATAACTTCAGCTCCATCTTCAAAATTTCGAATGTCTCCCGAGCATCTCTGTTCAGGAAACAATCTCGGTTCTCAAGCCACTCGGAATGTTCTGGCATCATGTCGACGATAAGACCCCTGAATATTTGGAAGTAGTGGAAGGCCATCTTGAGTCTCTTTCCGAGGGTGTCTTCACCGTTATTGCTGGCACCGATATTGGACTGGGTTGATGCCCCTTGTGGCCTCGTAATGTTGCTTTTCAGATGAAGGCGGCGGGATTTCAACACTGACTCCTTAAGATTCTCAACACTTGCAAGGTACAATGCTCTGGTCCTCTCCCCATACTTGATGATGCCGGCAATAGCTATCAGGATTGTAGGCACACGAAGCTTGTTATCCGGGAGCGTCTTAACGAAGATGTTGAGGAAGGCGAGTATTTGAACTACAAGGCCGACCAAGTGACGCATCCACAGCGTATTATCCTCTAGCGCATAAGCAGTGATGGAATCTGGCCCCCCCAAGTGTATTAGAAGAAAGGCAGACCAAAATGCAAGGAGATCTTGGTCGACTTGCAAAGGGGAAGTGGGGTTCTTCAATCTGGCATTCGAGATCAGCCCAAAAGCGAATATGGCGGCCCAATCCGATAAGAAGTATGCTGACCATATCATCAGAATGACCCAACGGTTGGAAGTTTTCCTCCGAAGAGGGGAGATGATGGCAAGAAGCAGTTGCATGGAAAGGCTAAGTATCATGAAACCTCGGATGTTCCACACGACCCACATGTCTAGCAAGCTCGCCGCAAACGGAGCCGACGCCATTTGTTTTCCTTAATCAATAGGCGGAGAAAAAACAAGAGAAATCAATTCACATGGGGAAACCAGTTTACGCATCTTCTCTGTGTAGCAGAAACCCAAGCGATGAATAGTCATCACAGGTTCTTCTGTCGCCCCATCTCCCAGGGAAAACATTTACTTATTTCCAAAAAAATAATGAAAGATCCAAAAGACTAGGAAAACATATGAATGATCCTAAAATTTAAGCACAGAATTTTTCGAATCCTTCAAATCAATTGAACAACATTTATGGCCTCTCTTGCCAAATAAATTATATGGAAAGAAGTGCCCGATCTGTGGAAGAAGGGAAAAAAGGGAAAGACAAGGAAAAAAAAGAACCAAGCTTTTAAAGCGAGGAAGAGGACATACCTGCAGGTGAAGCTGATGAGAGGAGCAGGCTCTGGGGTGATGCCGGGGAATGAAGGAGCTACACTTGCATCCTGTTACGCATTGCGGGCGGCAGCGAGCAAGCAGAGAGTCTCTCTCGTAGATCTGAACTGAACAAAAACCAACAAGTGGGAAGATTCTGAACAGGAAAGAAGACAGAAGCTGCCTCCCAAGTCAATAACATTTTTGATAAAAAATATATGAATGGTTGGATTTTTTGTTTCTAATGAATATAGATAGAGAAAGGCAACTCCACCGACGGTCAGATCCAACCGGTATTATTCTAAAGCGTGATCGTTGAGGTGCGTTTGATTGCTTAAAAAGACTACTTCACCCTCCTTATCTTTATAAATTTACATTAACTTAATTAGTCATCTCATAAAAAGAGACAAGGATAAAATAGTCATTTAACCATTCCTTTTTTGTTTGTTTGTGTTGCGTAGGATGAATTAATTAATTAATAAATGAATGTCCAAGAAAGACTCTATGGGAGAGGGCAAAAAAGTCTTTGGCCTTTTCTTAGAAATCATCTTCCCTTTGTGTTAATATATACATTTGTTTCTCTTTATGTCCAGATCTTATCCAAACTCTCGTCGGTCAACTGTAGTTTGCTGCCACTAACTACTAAAAAATCCAGGCCGAGATTGGCAGAGATGGATGGACACAAAATTGGGTGTGTGGGCGTGGAGACATGTTTGTGTTTGGATGTAAAAATATTCAGGAGGGCATCTTTGTTCAGGAAACAAACTCGGCTCTCGAGCCACTGGGAATGTTCTGGCATCATGTCGACGACCAGGCCCCTGAATATTTCGAAGTAGTGGAAGGCCATCTGGAGTCTCTTTCCAGAGGTGTCTTGGCCGTTATTGCTTGCACCAATATTGGACTGGGTTGATGCCCCTTGTGGCCTCATAATGTTGCTTTTGAGATGAAGGCGGCGGGATTTTACCATCGACTCCTTAAGATTCTCAACACTTGCAAGGTACAATGCTCTGGTCCTCTTCCCATACTTGATGGTGCTGGCAATAGCTATCAGGATTGTCGGCACGCGAAGCTTGTTATCCGGGAGCATCTTAACGAAGATGTTGAGGAAGCAAGTATTTGGACTACAAGGCCGACCAAGTGGCGCATCCACAGCGTATTATCCTCTGATGCATAAGCAGTGATGGAATCTGGTCCCCCCCCAAGTGTATTAGAAGAAAGGCAGACCAGAATGCAAGGAGATCTTGGTCGACTTGCCAAGGGGAAGTGGGGTTCTTCAATCTGGCATTCCAGATCAGCCCAAAAGCGAATATGGCGGCCCAATCCGATAAAAAGTATGCTGACCATATCAGCAGAATGACCCAATGGTTGGGCGTTTTCTTCCGGAGAGGGGAGAAGATGGCAAGAAGCAGTTGCATCGAAAGGTTGAGTATCATGAAACCTCGGAAATTCCACACTGCCCACATATCTAGCAAGCTCTACACAATCGGAGTAGACGCCATTCGTGTTCTTTAATTAATAGCCCAAGAAATGACAAGAGAGATCTATTCCAGTCGCCAAATGTTAAATATGCATGGGGAAACCAGTTAACACATCTTCCCTGTGTAGCACAAACTCTAATGATGAATGGTCACAGGTTCTTCTTCCCTCCATCTCCCAAGGAGAGCATTTTGACATTTCTAAGAAGATCTGGGATCAATTAATCCAGTAAATTAATGGAAGAATACCAGGAGAGTAGGAAAACTTACGAATGAATTCCAATTAAAAGCAAAAGATCATTCGACTCCTTCGTGTCAACTTGTAGGACCTCTCGGACTAAACAAATTATGAAGAAATAAGAGTCCGAACTGAGAAGAATGAGAAAAAAAGGGAAACTAAAGAAAGAAGCCAATCTTTATATCGAGGAAGAGGACATGCCTGCAGGTGAAGCGGACGACAGGAGCAGGCTGTGGTGGTGATTCCAGAGATGAAGAGGCTTACACTGGCATCTCGTTACGCATTTCTGGCGGCATGCGGAGCGTATCTCGTAGATCTGGAATGAACAAAACCAACATCTGGGAAGATCCCGAAGACTGAAGCTGCATCCCGAGTCAATGACATTATTGAATCGTGGTTGGTGTTTAGACAATTAATGAACTTAAACCGGTGGGATCGTGATGGGCTTGGGCTGCCAGTTGTCATGGGCTTGGGCCTGTTTGTAGTGGGTTGGATTTTAGCCTCAATTCGGCTTGGGGAATGGTGGAAGTTAGTTAAGAGTCGTTGTGGTTGTTAGGAGGGAATTTGCTTGTCGACTGTAACGGCGGATTGGTAGTGATCGGAAGAACTAGTTGTGGTGTGATATTTTGCTTGTGTGAGTCTGGATTGGACTGCATTGAATCAATTGGTTAAGTGATTCCTTTGCTTGTTTGTGTGGGTGGGTGGTTTGCTGTGTGTTGTGATGCGCAACTATCGGCCTCCAGCATAAAAATTTTAGGCTTGATATAGAAGATTTTGGGCCTCGATCAAACCAAATGTTTTTTTTTTTTGGAGAGTAAAGATTTTTGGGTCTATTTAAAATGGATGGAGAAGCAATCCTTAAAATAAAATAAAATATTATATTCTTTCTCAATCGAGAGTAATCATAAACAATCGTGGAGGCGAGAGATAAATTTAGGGAAAATATTAGATTTTCCCTCAACAAGAGTAAATGAATCTTTAAAGTGAAAAATATTAAATTTACCAAACATCATATTCTCACCATATGAATCGAGAACTGAGTATTAGATTTTACCAAACAGTTTTATTTAGTTTTACTTTTTAGTTTATAAATAGATCTCTTTTACCCCATTGTAAGCAATGGACGGACATTAACCCTCACAGCAGAAATGTTTTGTCCTCCATCGTCCTTTGCTCATTATTGACATTGTTGTCCTTGTTATTTCGACGGCATTGTTCACTATGAATGGTGAAATTCAATCACATTATTAAAAACAATGAATCGTGGATGGTGTTGGAAAAATTAATAGGCTCAAACCAGCTGGATCGACCATCATTATAAGATTCCTTCATTGCAGGAATTTCATTTTCTTATAACAAGCAAGATCAACGGATCCAGCGTAAATGATGGGGTGGAAGGGGGATCAAACCACAAGCTCCAATCCTAGGACGCATCAAGTTCGAGGATTATGAGAGAAAAACATGAATATTACATGATTCTGATATCGCCTAGAAAGTAACCTAATAACCCTATTTATTTAATTTCTAAATCGAAAATTTTAACAAATAATGGGAAAGATCTTATCGTATAATAAAATAATCTATTAAAATTTATATTTCCTCGAGGATAAAAAAACCATTGAATCTGAACATTTCGCCCCGCATTCAAATTTGTTTGTACACAATCAACGGAGGCCTCCCCAACACATGTTGCAACGTCTTACTACTTCTAGAAAACTCACCCACGAGTTAGCAGGGGTATCGCCTTTTGGATCCAGATGTGTCATTTAATGAATTTTTAGTCGACGACTTTCATGAACAATCATGACGAACGGTTGACCACAGACGTGCTCACTCATTATGGTCACTTGTCTTTTACGAACAATCATATCGAGCGGTTGGCCACAAGCGTACTCCCTCATTGATAAGCTGATTCTCTGCTTTGATCGAAACAAATATCTCAAGCGATTAATAACGGGCACTAACGATAAAAAACACCATAAAGCCACACACAAGAAGTGGGACAAGTGGCAAACCAGCACGATCTAAGAAGATCCTGAACCTGCTGATTAACCGCAACTCAAAGATCATGGATATAAAAGGATCAAAACAAATAACAACACGGAGAAGAACACAACCACAAACTTCAGTCTTTTAACTTTTTACTTTTACCAGTAACCTTACCCTCCAACCTCAGCGTCATGTATTAAATTCTGGCATTGTTGACATATCTCCGTCCATCCTCAGTGCCGTCGCATTAAATTCTGACACTGTTGACCTGCCATCACTTCGACTCCGCCCATCAACGCCATCGCATTAAATTCCAACGTCGAGCTCCACCCTTAGTATCAGCACATTAAATTCTGGTGCCGTTGATGACCTCCACCACTCCACAAAGGAGAAATCTACTAAAGGAGTCCGCCTCGACCGGCGCTCCTCCACCTCTGACCGTCGTAAAGCGTACCAGGCTTTTTCTATTGTTTTTCGTTCAAGTTATGGCTGTATGTGTTACGTTGTATACTCGGTATCATCGCATTAAATATCGACATATGTTTATTTTTATACCTCTATTTATTCACTTTGTGGTGTTCAATACAAAATGCTGTAAATTCAGTATCATCGTATTAAATTCCGGTATTGCGTTTACTTTCACTTCACGACAACCAAACATACACTGTAAAATTTGATACGTGTTGGGGGGAACAAATTTTCCGCGTCAACACGTTTTCGGCGACCACAGTGGGAGGCAGAAATCGAAAGATCCACGAAAGGGCCTCTAAAAATTGGTTCGTACTAGAAAAGATGGTGACGACGATCCTAACGAAAAGGATCTCAATGATCAAAACAAGGGTAACCAGGAGGTACCCCTATTGCGCCCTCAGATATTCCCCAGTGAGAATTTGGTGACGCTATAAGCAGATTGCTCGGGTTGTAGCTCAAATGTTGCCAGGCATAAGGACAGAAGAGGTACGCATGTATTGGAGTCTAATTCCTGAATACATAAAACGAGGGATAGAGATAGCTCGAGGATTAAGATTCCTAACACCTTGTTTTTGGAAGGAGATGAAATGACTTCCGTAGAGCACATAGCTAGGTTCACCTATTAAATGGGAGATATGCTAAAACTCAAGTTGTTTCAAAATTTCCTAACTGGAGATGCCTTTGTTGGTATTTGAGACTCCTTCCAAGCTCTATCCCAAATTGGGTCGAAATGCAGACTCAATTTCTTAACGCGTTTGATAGGCTAGATTCAATGATCATACTAGGAGAAATCTTGAAAATGAAACAACTTCCTGGGGAGAGCCCTGCTTTGTTTCTTGTGAAATTTGGAAAGAATATGTTGAAATGTGCAACAGCTTTGGCTAAAAGAACTCTAGGGAGATCGTTTTCAAGATTTCTATGGACTCTCGAGACGAGCTACTAAATATCATAATCTCCTATTAGAGGAGTTTCACTCGACGAGAAATTGTCAGGCTGAGGGGATCGAAATCGATTTAGCTGAGTTTGTAAAAGGGGAGCCAACAGTGCATGAACCTCTAGTAAAGTGGAATTCTGAGGACGAGAGAAAATTTTATTTTGATATAGAATAGATGGATAATATATTCGATTGGCTATATCAGAAATGGTGTAGAGCTCAGGCATGGCCATAAGTTGCCACAAAATGATAGAGAGAAATGAAATAAGCATTGCAAATGGCTTGTGTTGGATTGCTTATGTACACAAAGAGGGGTTAAATTAGTCATTATCACTTTTTTGCCCTTTCTCAATGTAAGCGAAAGCGTACTGTAGCACAATAGAGCGTTCCTTAGATTATGAGATATATTTCTTTGTAATCATTACAATTTGATGGAGTAGGTTTTCTACGAGTGTTTGCGCGATTGTAAAGACACATTAGTTTGTAGTGGTTCTATCTTAATCAACCTACGTACAATTTCCACCATAGAGGTGATTTCACTATATAAATACAATAGGTGCAAAAGAAACCTTTTGCACTAGGCTTTGGGTATCTCCACAAGAGAGACTTAAAATCCTCTACAAACGAAGATCACTCCTGGGCAACGATTAGCGAACTTGTTCTCATTCTCATAGGTGACAAGAGAACCAAGTAGCTGTTGAAGACTTAAGCTCGTAAAGTCCTTTGCTTCTTTAATTGTTGTTTTCTTGGCTTCCCAAAATTTAGACAAAGAGCGAAGTATTTTTTGGACCAACTCATAATTAGAAATGGTTTTGCCAAGAGATTCCATGGTATTAGTGATTTCGGTGAGCCTATCAAATATTTAATTTATCGACTCATCCTTTTTCTTTTTGAATACTTCGTATTGAGTAACTAATGCATTCACTTTGGATTTTTTTACTTGTTATGTTTCATCATAGATCAAAGCAACCCTCTCCCACATTTCTTTCGTAGTGTTTCAAGTGGAGACACGATTAAATTCATTTCGTACTAGAGCGCATACTAAATAGTGCCTTGCGTTAGTATTGAGAGAGATGGTTCTCTTTCTTTCAATTTCATGCCGAGTATCGTTGGGATTGGGTGGAGGAATCGTAAGGTCTCTTTTCATTATAATCTACCAGTAATCGGCTTCTTTTGCTCCACTAAACAACTTCATTCTCACTTTCAATATGAAAAGTGTTGTCTTGCAAAGAGTGGAGGACGTTCGGTCGAATGACCATCAGTTAAGAGCATCGATATTTTTGCTCAGTGGAGTTCTTATAACTCAGTAGCACCTTAATATGCTAAATGTGAAACTTTTAGCAACACGTTGTTATGATCCTTAGGAACATAATAAAGTTCTGTACTAGTAATCACATAGAAAGATTTCCAGCAAACCCACTTTGATACCAATTGCTGGATTGTTTATGTACACTAAGAAGGGGTGAATTAGTGTTTATCAATTTTTTCGCCCTTTCTCAATGTAAGCGGAAGGGTACTTTATCACAGTAGAGCGTTCCTCAGATTAATAGATCAGCTTCATTGTAACCGTTATTTTTTGATCGAGTAGATTTTCGTACGAGTGTTTGTCCGATCGTATGGACACGGTAGTTTATAGTGGTTCGACCTTAGTCGACCTACACCCACTTTCCACCGTAGAGGTGATTCAAATATATAAATATAATGGGCGCAAATAAACATTTTACACTAGGCTTTTGGTATCTCAACAAGATAGATTTAAAATCACTTACAAAAGAAGATCACTCAAGAGCAACGATCATCTCCTCACACAGTGAACGTCTTCTCGTTTCCAGCAGAATAGAGCTTACACTCAGCAGTTGATTGCTCAAAGCATTTCCCCGCATCACGTTACCGCTTAGGCGTAAGCCTGTCTATTAAACCACAAAAACATTGGTTTAAAGTATAAATACTCACAAATAATTTCTTACAGTGAAGAACGACTTATCTGAGAGGAGAACGTTACTAATTCACAACAGAGGAATACTTATGCTCTTAAAAGCTCAGTAGAGAATTTTCACATACATTCTGCCTCTTCTCAAGATGAGCCTGCAAGCTCTCAAGAGACGATAAAAAAGACAATCATTTAGATAAAAAAGGAAAGCAAACAAAAGGTCGGTTCCTCACTCCGCAGAACCTGACTTCTCACACAACAAAGTCGAGGTATTCATCCTACCCTCAATTTGAATGTGTATGGTTACCACAGCCGTGACTCACTGCACTACTCACCCAGTGCGTAGGGTGAAATTTTCAGCTCCAGTGGCTCCCACACTACCCGCTATATTGTCCGTTAGGAGATAAAGACCTCTGCACAGCACCCATGTGCTTGGGAGCACCGTTTTCTACTCCGGCAGCGTTCTCAACTTTTGCTCTACCCTGCAGGTACGAGACTTCTGGCACGGACCCGCAAGTGCATGTCTAACTGCTCAAACTCCGTAGCTTTGAGACTTCCTTGCGAAAGAAATGTCATAAATGACTTCTGCCAGATGGGTCAACCACTAATTATAGCGATCAGCACAGGTATTCACTTAGGTTCGTTTAGACGATTCGTTAGCCAGTCATTGAATATACTGAGGACACACAGTCCCTCTCAAGAGGACCAAGGTGGCACACAACCCATGGCACCCCCACATGCAGATTGCGAGAGGCAAGAACCAGGCGATCACTTAGCACCTTCGGTTCTCTGCCGGTCACACAGCTCACACAGCTCCTTAAAGCTTTACACAGATCACACAGGCTTTGGACAACCATGCAGATTCGTTTGTATGGTGTATGAATGTCGTCTGGATTTAATAGGGAATGAATAAGATAATTCGTTTCCCAAAAGCTTCCACAAGTTATAATCTTGATCAGCGAATAGCTGCTCAATAGTTACAACAACCAAGAAGGAATGAAATCTTTGCCAGCTTTCCTAATTTGTATGATATAATCCAATCATTATGAGAATACTATCTGATTGATGTTTCAATCATTAGCCACGACAGAACCGAAATAAATATATTCCTTAATGACCGTTGAGATAAGATAGGAAATAAGATCACTATCTGATCCTCACACGTGATTGTTTGGATTTGATAATGTAATTAATCATTAAATATGAGAAAATCACAATAAACATGTTGGAATAATAATTATTCCTTCATTTTGATAATTGTGGCACAGTAATGCTCTACAGCTTTACTGTAGTGTAGCGACACACTTCTCAAGTGGTACAACAACGTATTTTTCACCATCAAAACTAAGGTCAACAACATGAGACGTTCACTCATTCAACTCAAGAGTGTGTTCACTTTAGGAATTTACTTCAAGACTTAATCAAGTCAAGGGATTTGAAATTTGTTGAAGTGAATGAGTCAAGTGCAATAGATGAAAATCATCTTCGGCAAAGAGCCTATAATACATATTTATTCTCTCGAGAATGAAAATAAGTGTACTAAATGCATTGATGATGATCCGTCGGTGCTTTGCCTCAGGACTCATACCTTCGACTCTACACAAAAAGTTGATGACATGGCTTGATGATGAAATAGAGCTCATACGATCTGCTAAGAGATAGTTTCATAAGGGTTGATGCAAGACAAAAGTCACACATTGGCTGAGGACACCCATCCCACGTGCGACTTTTATTTAATACAAATTACCATTGAAATATTATACAATATTCTTCAAGTAAGATAATAACTGATTTGTGAATTCTTACTTCATCAGCAGCTCCTTACTCCTTTGGGAAACGAGCTATTATCCCCATGTGAGCCATCAACAACCATACGAAGGTTATCAACTCCCCACCCTCACTCAAAAGGCGTATGTGCGAGCCAGCTCGACAATGGCCAGCTGCATATAACAACACCTCGACCCATACCTCGATAATTACGTCCCGATTAAAATAAATTTTGGAACGAATCATGATTATTAAAATCATGATTATTAAAAATATGTTTCCATATTTTCAACTTCTATGCGTAATATCACAGTAACAGTGTACTGGAACGCAACTGCTACTAGCTGTGGTTCAGCAACGTATTGCTCAAGCTCATCACTAAGAATGAACACATAACTTGTGAAACATTATTACTGACCACCAGTAACATGTCGCTTACCACCAGCAACATGTCGCTTAAGTTCATCATCAAAACCAGGTCAACAGAGATACTACTAGTGGAGTCAAATTGGTCCGAGGTCGATACCACTTACATAGGATGCCAAGTGCTCGGGCATGGACTAGTCTTATCTTTCATAGCAGGCTTGGCCATGGGGTGCATACTCGGTTGCTTCGCTGGTCTTGGCTGCGAGACCTTTGCCACCCGGGAATGGTCAGAGAGTACAGGGGGGCTGAGCATTTTAGGGCGTGTTTTCGAGGAGTCTTGTCCGAGGAAAGGATCCAAGTTAAGTGATTATTGGCGTAAAATCAACGGTATAATCTTAACCCCTTTTAATTTATCTTCTCATTTTGCTCTGCCTTAGTCTTCAATTTTATTCCATTTTTCGAATGTTACGATCAGAAAATGAGAGCAACAAAGGGAAATAATCCAACACGAAGTCTCCATCCACAAAACGACGAGTATTTGATTTGATCTTCATGTGATTATCATATAAGTTCGTTGAATAATCACATATGTTCTTATTAACTATTTAAATGAAAAATAGTTATAGTTATTAGGTAATATTACAACTGAAAGAAATATACGTAAACAGATTTTTATATTTTTAGTTGTTTGAAATTAAAATGATATCAGAATATTTTTATTTTGGGAAATGTTAGATGAATAAAAAAACCGATCTCAAGAATTTATTTTAGGATCTTATTGTATTGTCTCTGTATAGCACTTTAGCATGACGATGAATAGTCGAGAATTACTGTTTCAGTTAAAATCAACGACAAGATGGGGGTTGTCGTACTGACCAGATTGCAATATGAATGGAAGAAGAAACTTGATATCGTACTATGGGACTTCGTGTTTGGTCATTTGCGAGAAAAAGCTTTGCCCGCCGACGATGGTGACAAAGTAAGGGTGGTATATGAGGCAAGGGGTGAAGGGCCACTTCACAACATGAATTTAGCTGAGCTAAGACATTATGTGGATGACATGGAGTTTGAGAATTGCATCCTCATCTGGCATTGCGCGACAGAGATATGTTATCAGGTTGACGGACACATCGATGGAGATAGCAACAAAAGAAGGAAGTTCAGCATGGTCTTATCGGATTACATGGTTTATCTTCTGATCAAGCAACCAAAGTTAATGTCCCCTGTGGCTGGGATCGAGAAAGTAAGGCATCGCGACACTTGTGTCGAGGCGAAGAATATCGGCAAGAGACATCTTGTGGAAACGATGGATCAATTCTGCAAGAATATACTCGATGAGCAAACGGGTACTGCCGAATCGGATGACAGGACAGGAAAGGGTAAGTCTGTGTTGTCCGATGCATGCATCGTAGCTAACACACTGAGGCAAAAAGGTTTGACGAAGTGGGATGTAATTAGCGAGGTATGGGTGGAGGTGTTGTTATATGCGGCCGGCCATTGTCGAGCCGACTCGCATGTACGCCTTTTGAGCGAGGGCGGGGAGTTGATAACCTTCGTATGGTTGTTGATGGCTCACTTTGGGATAATTGCTCGCTTTCCAAAGGAGTAAGGAGCTGCAGATGAAGTAAGAATTCACAAATAAGTTATCAACTTGCTTGAAGAATATTGTTCAATATCTCAACGGTAATGCCTGCTTAATTTGTATTAAATAAAAGCATGTAACTTATTAGTCCCGGGATGTCCCGAGTCGTTTGATGCTTTACAATTTGTTTTAAATAATTTATGATTTGACATCTTTCATAATGGCATGACACTCTGTGAGATATTATACCATCAAGAGATATAATCTCTTTTTGATTGTATATTCCAGGAACGAAAATCCACAAATCATAACATTTAAGTATTCCTTAATAAATATGTTTGAAGCCGCAGGCCATGTGATATGTTAAGTAAATGGTCAAAACTCTCAATGTATTGGACAAAATTTGTAGTAAAACGTCGAGTAACAGACATGATGATATACTAAAGGGGTATGAGTTATTGTAATGATACCTCCTCGGTGACCTCGCCCAACTGGACAGGACTGGGAAGGGACTCCATCTGCTCCTCCCTGAGGCGGCGGTGGTGAGCATCGGAGGAGGAGGATCCGAAGACACCGGAGACGACGTAGTAGAGGGTGAGGAGGGTGAAGAAAGTGGAAAGGGAGAGTCCGGTGTAAGCGGGGATGGCTTCCTTGAGGGTCTCCCACAGAGGCAGGGCCATTTCATCTGTGAAAAGGGAGGAGGTTAGTAAAAGGGAACGGGGACAGGGACAGGGACGCCCGAAGGTCGTCGGGATATCGTTAATATGTACGTAGAGGGTGTTTTTTTGGGTCAATTAAGTAGAGGGGTTAGTTTGTGGGCCCAACTATTTGGGCTTTTGGAGCAACTTCTGGATCCATTGGGCCCCGCTGATCTCTATGGGCCGGAATTTACGGGTTAGGGATTGGGCGGGCAAAGACTTAACAGATCTATTGGTGTCCGCTGAAGTAGGAGTAGATGTTGGTAGTGATGTCTTTATCAAAAGCTCCACCTCATGCCCATCAAGGGTCAGATCTACGACGAGCAGGTTCTTACTCTCTCTCTCTCTCTTGCCCCGGTCAGCGCTGTTTAGAATTCAACTCGGAGATACTTCTCTGTTGTTCGGGGACCGTTTGGAAGAAACAAGGGAGAAGGCGATCGAGGAGGAAATAAGGCGTGCGAGCACGACAAATGCAATTGGATGAAGCTGTAATGAGGTTGGATTGCTGTCAATGATTGTAACGACAATGATTTGGTTAGAAGGAAGTGAAATGGTGGTGAGTGGTTGAGCGTGAATGTTGCTGTAGTTGTCTGTAAATGCAATGTTGTGAGCGATTGGAGTTGGAGAGTGAATTCTGTATAGAGAAACTGTAGAACTCTGTGTTGGTGGAAATAGTTGAATTTAAGAGGAGTTGAAGGTTTGTGGATTGTGTTCCAAATAATAATCTGTTTGTGTCAATACTCTGTGTATATTGTGTGTATTTTATACTGTGTCATATAGAAGAATATATTGTGTGTATATTATATTATTCAAAGCAAAGTACAAGCTTTATATGTAGCATAGAGCATAACACCTAATCAATATTCTAACCGATGTGGGACAATTCACCTAAGAATCATGACAAACTTTATATCTAAATACACTCTAACACTCCCCCGGAAGCTAAAGCATATATGATATATGCATAGCTTGAATAAACATAGGCAACACGATAGTAGTAGGGACTAGGTCAGCAACAGCATGTGGCAACGTCGACAACACTAGGAGTAGCATCAATAGGAGGCAAAATCGACCGTGACTGGGGCATCGTCGACTGCGGCATGAGGCAGAGTTCCACAATGGCGCTATCCAGTGTTGGCAGCAGCATAGAATGATAGACAAGAATAGCAGCAACCCTAGACGAGTAGTGCATGGTAGAAAACGTAAAGAACCCATTGCAAGTAAGTAAGGGCAAAAGAACCCTAGGCAAGTAGGCAAGGGCAACAACAGGTCAATAACCCTAGACAAGCAAGGGCAAACAGGCAAAAGAACCTGTTAGGTAAAGAACCTCAGACGCGCGAGGCGATGCTAGCAGGTAAAGAACCCTAAATAAGCTGGGGAAGCCATCGGAAGGGTAACATTATGTAAAGAGAGAACATTTAGACCCTAGGGCCGCCCCCTAGGTCCCAACATCTAACGTCTATTGTGTGCATAATATATTATTCAAAGCATAAGTACAAGCTTTATATATAGCATAGAGCATAACACCTAACGTCTCAAAGCATAAGTACAAGCTTTACTTTCACGAGCCATCCGCTACTACACCTTCCCCTGTCGTTACTCCATACTGGTCTGGTTTCGAGGTTTGGTTTTTGGATGCTTCAAGCTTTTCGTTTTTATCTGTACACACATGTAGCTGTGGCAATTTATATCTTTTTAATGGTCACAATTTGATTTGTAGGCATATTCACCTATTCCTCCTCCACCTGGAATTTTAGCATCAAGTCCTCATGGTCAACCTTACATGTGAGGAGTTCAAGTGCTTGTTCTTTTGATTTGTCTTAATAGTTCACTAAGGTTTGGTTGATATATAATGTGTACCATGCCCTATCCTTGATGATTTGGGACCTGTGATGTTTTATCCATTGCATTGTTTCTTGATGTGGAAGTATTTGTGTCCTTATTTGGCAGGTTAAGGCCAAGTACCTTAGTGTAAGGATGTCGGTGTGAGTTGTGTTGTCAATTTTCAACTATAATGGAACATGATGTGGAAGTTTGTGAATTCTGAGCTTTTTTGGCTTTGAATTCATAGTCCTATTAAGAAACATCATGTTTATCGCTTGGAAAGTCTATTTACTTATATAACTTAGTTGTCTAAGTTACAGGAGAGTTACTTTAAGAAATTAGAAGAACTCACTCTGTTCATAATAGGATTTATAGTTAGTTCCAAACACTCCAGCGAGTACTTGAGGTTGGCGGAAACTGACCTAAGGAAAAAGTGAGAATAATCTTTCAAATTAATAACAGAGCCGCTTAGAAATAAACATTGTCTTTTTTACGAGCATCTAATCACAAGCAGACAAAAAAATTGTTTAAAGCAAAAAAGTAAGAATTTTTTATTTCGGATAAAATTGAAACATAATAAAATTATAGGTCGTGGTGTTGCGTATCAATAAATAAATAAATAAAATATCACATATTATTCATAACAAGGCGTTTGATAAAAATATGGTCCTGGAAACCAATTTCCGAGGGATAACTAAGAAAATATTTCACTTATTGCAAAAATATCTTTCCAATACGACATCACAAACGAATTACCATGCCCAAGGATTCGATGTCTTAATCTTCTCCGCACAAAACATGACTAAATATTAAATATTAAAAATCCAAACCCAACAAAGAAACATAAAATAAAAACTTGAAAAATATGAGCCAAGGTTTCAACTGTTGGGGGTTACGTGTGAAATGACTGAATATGAAGGAAAATGTGTGAGAGTAAGTTTTGTATTGTAGACGACCTCTGATAGGATAGCTTAAACCTTCTGCAGAGCTGATGTACTTGCAAGGGTTAAATATATAAATGAAATTCTCTTTCTTAATTCTTTTTTTACTCTCTTACATGAAATGCTTACACGCTCCTTTTATACAGAGGGAGGAATAGGAAACTCAAATGAAAATAGAAAATGCTACTTAAATGACATAGATTTAATGATCTATTTAATCTTCCTAAAAAAACACCATTTATTCGACGCTTTTAATGCTCCACCAAGATGCTTTTAATGCTCTCAAATCACAAATTACTTTCAACGTTAACACGTTTATTAAAATAATAGAAATACTACGAGGACAGAGGGGGTGGCACCCTAGTCCAATACTGGCGGCAGCAATAGTGAGGAAGATACCAGCGAAGCCAGAATCAAGACAGCCTTCCACTACCTCCAAATATTCAAGAGTCTGGTCGTCGACATGATGCCAGAACATTCCCAGTGGCTCGAGAGCCAACATAGTTTCCTGAACAAAGATGCTCAGGCGACATTCGAAATTTTGAAGATGGAGCTGAAGTTTTTCTATGAGGTGTTCTATACCAAGGTCCTTGCGGCCAACTCAGCATGGGGAGTGCTCATTCGCAGTCTGGCCTTTTACAATGTCCTCATCGCGCTGATTATGTTTTGCCTAATTAAGAAAGCGGGGATTCATGGGGTCGATGTTCGAATCACTTACTCGTTGCCAGCTGGAGTGATTGCTTTGGATTCAGTGAGTGAGATACTACTAGTGGAGTCAAATTGGTCCGAGGTCGATACCACTTACATAGGATGCCAAGTGCTCGGGCATGGACTAGTCTTATCTTTCATAACAGGCATGGCCATGGGGTGCATACTCGGCTGCTTCGCTGGTCTTGGCTGCGAGACCTTTGCATTCCAGGAATGGTCAGAGAGTACAGGGGCACTGAGCATTTTAGGGCGTGCTTTCGAGGAGTCTCGTCCGAGGAAAGGATCCAAGTTAAGTGATTATTGGCGTAAAATCAACGGTATAATCTTATCCCCTTTTAACTGATTAGTATTAACTATTCAAATGAAAAATAGTTATAGTTATTAGGTAATATTACAACTGAAAGAAATATACATAAAAAGATTTTTGTATTTTAGTTTAAAATTAAAATTATATCTGAATATTTTTATTTTGGAAAATGTTAGATGAATAAATAAAAACGAGCTCACATATACTGATTGTATTATTTAATATTGGAAATACTAAAGGTAATAAAATAAATCAAATTGAGGTATTTGATCGCAAGAATTTATTTTAGGATCTTATTGTATTCTCTCTGTATAGCATTTTGGCATGGCGATGAATAGTCGAGAATTACCGTTTCAGTTAAAATCAACGACAAGATGGGGTTTGTCGTACTCACCAGATTGCAATATGAATGGACGAACATGCTCGACATGGAACTATGGGACTTTGTGTTTGGTCATTTGCAAGAAAAAGCTTTGCCCGCCGATGATGCAGACAAAGTAAGGGCGGTATATGAGGCAAGAGGTGAAGGCCCACTTCTCAACATGAATTTAGCTGAGCTAAGACATTATGTGGATGATATGGAATTTGAGAATAGCATCCTCATCTGGCATTGTGTGACAGAGATATGTTATCAGCTGGACATACACGTCGATGGAGATAGCAACAAAAGAAGGAAGTTCAGCAAGATCTTATCGGATTACATGGTTTATCTTCTGATCAGGCAACCAAAGTTAATGTCCCCAGTGGCTGGGATTGAGAAAATAAGGTATCGTGACACTTGTGTCGAGGCGAAGAATATCGGCAAGAGACATCTTGTTGGCCCAAAGATTATACTAAGAGGGGGGGTGAATTAGTGTTAAGTCCAATTAAGGAATTCTTGAACGCTTTTTCACAACCTTCACAGCGGAAGTAACTTACTGTAATTTACAGAGCCTTGAAGCTTCTGTAATTACGGAACGTGTGAAATTGACTTCGAAATGAGTCGCAGAACACAAAGGATTTTATAGTGGTTCGGTGAAATCACCTACGTCCACTTTCGGTCACTTTTCACTAATAACTCGTATAGAGATTACAGTGTAGAAGGTAAAACCTTCTGTGGTGTAAGAAAACAATTTCTTTGACCACGGGACGGTAAGACAAGCTTTACCAATGCAAGAAACACTCTTGCTGTGTTTAGGATGTGTCTAGGTCGAATCACAAGGAAGTCAACCAGACTAGAGCAAGCACAGAACGTTGGCTGGAAGCTTCAGCCTTCTGTGACTTTGTAGCGGGCTATTCCTTCTGTTGATCAGCGAACAGATCCGATGACGCTTTCTCCAAGTGTTTGGATGCCTCTGATATGCTTCTCTTTTTGTCTTTTTGGTTTAATCTGCAAAACAAATAAAGATAATACGACTACAGTAGGTTTCAGTCCCTCACCACTTACGCCTGCTGCAACAACCTTCTCTTCGACCTGCTGTACGCCCACCCGGCTTCACTGACAGCACTCCTGGCCAAATCCTTCGGTTTTGCAGCCAACGACGCTAACGGAGTGGCTTCACCAAAGCACACCTGCTGCAAACGCACAGATAACAAAATAACCAACTACAGAAGGTTGGAGGTCCCTCACCACTGAACCCCTGCTACGGACTCCTTCTCTCCGACCAACTCTGTATGCCTACTCGCCACCAACGAACCCTTCCCCAGGCCCTGATGCACGCAGTCCGACGTCATGGACAAAGTTCCGGTCGAGTCCCTCAGATCCGTACGCAACGAAGTCACCGGAGCGGCTTCACCCACGCTCAACCCGTTGTAGTTACCTCCTGCGAGAACTCTCGCCTGGAGAATCCGTCCTGCACACCTGCACACACGTTAACCACCCGCTAACGTTGCCAAATGTCAAGACTTACCTATGATGATTCCAAGAATCGTGTTTTTAGGTTTTTCTTTTATATAGAGGTTTCGTCCTCCTGTAAAAATGAAACTTATTTTGCCAAAAACGTAAAATGACCAGATTCATCCCCAACGTGAAAAAAACATTTAGGGACAATATTTGATTGATTTCAAATCAATCGAATCATCCAATCACGAGATCTCATCTTACAGAAGGTTAGAGCCTAAATTGGTCAGCAACCTTCTATAGTTGGAAAGAAAGAATATTTTATTTCCAACTTGAGAAATATGATGATGGGGTCGTGCAAATATCTGGTTGGAACCTCCAGATTTAATTTTGTCTGATTTTGACAATTAAATCCCCAGATAATGCATTACAGAAGGTTCGGCTAGTAACAACAACTTGACCTTCTATATAAGGAAATAATCAACGATTTATTCCCAAAATAATTGATTCGTTCCAGACAAGTAAAACATTGTATCTGGACGAAATATTAATCCAAATAATATTCCTAAGAATATTCTCTTTTTGAATTAATAATTTAATTAAGATAATCAATAATTAATTAATAAATAATTTTTTATTGAAATATCTATTTATGGAAATATTCTCTAATCACGTCTCTTGATCTGAAATGATCCTTAGAGGGTGAAGAAAATATTTTCGTGATATTTTTCCTCTCTTACGAAGCGTATCTTCGTTACAGGAGGTTTCAGCTTCTGTAAAGTCATAGCAGGTCAAACCTGCTATTTGACTCATCATCAAAATCTTGTCAACAATCTCCCCCTTTTTGATGATGACAAAACTTTCATCCATAGGAGATATGTTCATACAAGATGACGTATCAAACTCCCCCTAAGATAGAGATAGTAAGGGTTTGACACTTTGTAGAAGCTTTTACTTTTGCAGAGTGCAAAAGCTTCTGTGTAAGCATTCAGCTTGTACAGATTACAGGGATAAGGCTCCTGTATATTTAGCCCGACAGTAGCATGAGCTTCTGCACTCCCAGCAAAAATGAGTTATACTCAAATTTTGATACCCTGATAGAAGATTAATAAACCTTATAGTAGGTTTGTCCTTCTATCCCGCTAAATATCACAAGAATTCTTGTGGGTTTGAGATTAGCATACGCTATATCTCTGTGTTATCTCCCCCTTGATTGTTACTTAATAATTTTCAAAGTTCTCCAAAATCTCTCCCCCTTTTTGTCATATAAAAAAGTATAGAAGGTAGAAAGCGGAGATCTAAGATCCTGTAGAAGGTATTCTCACAATAAACGTAGAGAATGAAACCAAACTGCAGAATATTAAAATAGTTCATCCCAAAAAGGAGTACACATCATCAGTCACTTATTTAAGACCATTACAGTAGGTCTAGGGTGCTGAAAAATAAACAAAACACATTACTGGAGTTTGTCACGGAGGAGCTTTTCCTGACGTTCAACAATAATGACTAACTCAGCGACCGTATCCTTGAGGACTTTAAGTTCCTCAGTCTGTGCAACAATTTGTCGCTGCAGATCTCTGATGAGATTAGGCAAAGAGGAGGATGAGCCTTCTCGAGGTTGTTCCAGGGTTGAAGAAGGTGGAACAGTAGCTTTTGGAGCAGTACGTCCACTCTTGTCAGAAGTAGCAGATGCTTCCTTCTGCTGTTTCTCTTTCCCTTTGGATTTCTGAATCCGGCCTCCTTGAGTCCTCACATATTGCATACTTGCAATAATTTGTCGACCAAAATTTCCAACTCGCCATTTTTCCAGTGCGGTCGAAGGATTTGGATCAATTGTGTAATGAAGTGTACAAGTATGTACCTTCTATAGTAGAATAATAAGTATTTTACTTTCTACAGTGAAGTGTACAGAGGATTGTACCTTCTGTAGTTAATATTTGCATTGACGGATTCTAATAAGTAGAACCGTATTGACGAAACCATTTATTGACGTCTTCTAAGACTAGATTAATAGGATGTCTTGTTTGTACAACACTATTAATAACCGAACGTCTTGTTTGTACACCACTACTGATGTCACCAATGACTTGATCAATAGGATGTCGTTTTTGATATAGAGCAGGTGCTCTAAAATTATTTTGATTATTCTGAGATGATTCTTCAGAATTATCATTTGTAGATTCATGAACAGAGGGTTCACCCATCTCTTTTGTAGAGGGTGGATGTTCTGAAGAACCTTCTGTAGGTTCTAAAGAAATTTCTAAAGGTTCAAAAGATATTACAGGTTTTGTAGTATCTTCTGTTGGTGAGTCATTAATTTTTACATTAATTGACTCTTCTATTGTAGAAGTCCTTTTGTTAAGGACTCTATAAGCTTTGCTAGTCAGTGAGTATCCTAAAACGATACCTTCATCTGATTTAGCATCGAATTTCCCGAGATTGTCCTTAGAAGGTCTCAGTATAAAACATGGACTTCCAAAGGCATGAAAATAGGAAATATTCGGTATTCTCCCCCTGTATAGTTGATAGGGAGTTTTCTCTAATTTAGGTCTTAGTAATACTCTATTAGAGATATAGCAAGCAGTATTTACTGCTTCAGCCCAAAGGTTCTGTGGAACATTACTCTCACAAATCATGGTTCTAGCCATGTCTATAAGAGTTCGATTTTTCCTTTCTGCGACTCCATTCTGTTGAGGAGTGTAAGGAGCAGAGAAGTTGTGATCGATACCATGTTCATCATAGAAGGTAGCGAAATCATGGTTTTCAAACTCTGTACCATGATCCGTTCGAATAGCTTTTACAGAAGATCTATTTTCATTCTGTAATTGCTTAGCGAGCTTTATGAAGGTTTCAAATGCATCGCTTTTATGAGTCAAGAACTTGATCCAGGTGTATCTAGAGTAGTCATCTACTACTACTAGACAGTATCTTCTTCCACCAATACTTTGAACTCTAGTAGGACCAAATAGATCCATATGTAGAAGTTCCAAGGGTAGAGTAGTAGAAATCTCATTCTTAGACTTGAATGAAGATTTAGTTTGCTTACCAAGTGAACAAGCTTCACAGAAGTTGTCTTGCTCGAATTTGATATTAGGCAAGCCTTTTACCAATTCTTTCTTAGCAAGCTTGGATAGCAATTGGAGGTTGGAATGTCCTAACCTTCTATGCTAAAGATGAGTTTCTTCTTTGACAGACAGAAGACAGCTTTCTGTAGCACAGAAGCTCTCCTGTGTTAAAGTGTAGATGTTCCTTTTCCGATTTCCAATGAAGCGGACTTCATTGTTTAGGATACCAGAACATTTATCTTGATCAAAGATTATAGTATAGCCTTTGTCACAAAGCTGGCTAATGCTCAGCAGGTTATGTTTAAGTTCTGTTACTAACAGAACTTCTTCTATAACCATAGATTCAGGACTTCCAATAGTTCCTGTTCCGATGACAGAGCCTTTGCTATTGTCACCGAATTTAACAGAACCTCCGTTCTGTAAAGTCAACTTAGAAAATTTAGATGGATCTCCGGTCATGTGCCTTGAGCAGCCACTGTCCAGATACCATTCACTTTCTGTAGCTTCTGTTCGAAAACAGAATTGACTTTCTATAGAATTTTGAGTTTCTGTGTGAGTAGTTATGCACATTAGTGCTTGTTCTTCCTCATCATCAGAATCTTCAATATCTGCCCAAGCAATCATTGCTTTCTTGGGTTTAGTTTGTACAGAAGGTTTTTCCTTCTCCTTAAGTAAAGGACAATCAGATTTGAAATGTCCTTTCTTACTGCACTCATAGCATCTGATCATCTTAGGATCATATTGCTTTTCACGTTTTTGATTTTTCTTATTGAAACGTCTTTTGGAGGCGAACCGCAGAAGGCGTTTAGCAATCATAGTGAGTTCATCATCCGAATCGACTTCTGCGTCATTGTCAGAGTCTTCTATTGGTTTTTCTGATGCTTTGAAGGCTATTGATGCTCTTTTCACATCAGACTGAGAGGTTCTCTCCATTTCATATGAGATTAAGGAGCTCATAAGTTGATCTAATCGAAGAGTAGATAGATCCTTAGCTTCCTCAATGGCCGTTTTCTTGGCTTCCCAATATTTGGGCAGAGTTCGTAGAACCTTTCTTACTAATTCAGAATTAGTATAGTGTTTGCCTGAGTTAAGGCATCTACCAGAAGGTTAAGTCTCTGGAACATTTGTTCTACAGATTCTTCACTCTTCATGGTAAAGTTCTCGTATTGATGAATTAAGAAATTCATCTTGGTTTCTCTAATCTGGTTCGTCCCAACATACATGGTGACAAGTTTATCCCAGATTTCTTTGCCCGAAGTGCAAGTAGAGACTTTAACGAATTCACTTTCCGACATAGCACTAAACATTAAGTACTTAGCCGTTTTGGTGAGTCGTTTGATCCTAAGGTTCTCCCGAGTAGGACGACCATCAGGACCAATTTGTAGTTCAATCGGTAGAATAGGTGGACCGTCTTCAATGAACGACCACAAATCATCATCGATTGCATCTACAAATGCACTCATTCGAATTTTCCAATAGGAAAAATTTTTACCATCAAACATTGGAGGATTCCCAATGTGTGGTTTCGGTATGTAGTAATTATCACCCATTTTTCAATTTACAGAAGGTTAGGCTTCTACGCAGAATAACATAACCTTTATGGTACTGTACTGATTCTTAACGCACGAAAACTTCTGTTAAATTGAAACAGATATTGTAGGCAATCAAATCTCTGTAAAGTAGAGTAGCGATACCAAGTAGTTTAATTCCGCAGAACCCTCAAGATTTGAGCAGAAGAAAACAGCGCAACAATCGGTTATATGCGTATAGCAGGTATAACCTTCTATAGGATGTAACTAAGAACTCAAGCTTTTGTTGAATCCTGTTTTGATGCAACTGGTTGGTTTCTAGCAGAGCAATGAGCTACTGTAGAAGAAAGACAGATAGTGATAGTAACAGAGCGTCAGCTTCTGTATATCAGGAATCTACCACGTAGCAGGTACAGGCTGCTATAGAATCTCAACAGGCTGTTAAGCTTTTGTTGAGTCACAAGTTTTTGAATTCTACCAGAGTATAGTACTTCTGTAGAATAAAAATAAATTTGAGACAATAACAGAGTGTGAGCTTCTGTAAGGCAGAGACAGAGAGTAATAGAAGGTACAACCTTCTATAAGAAATCAACAAGCTATAAGGCTTTTGTTGAAACTGCTTTTGTTCTAAATGTTGAATTCAAATAGAGAACTAAGCTTCTATTGAATTCAGCAAGGTAGTAGTACTCAGAGAGCGTACAGAAGGTTCGAGCTGCTGTAAGATCTCAACGAGCGGTTAAGCTTCCGTTGAACCTTGCTCTGATACCAATTGTTGGCCCAAAGATTATACTAAGAGGGGGTGAATTAGTGTTAAGTCCAATTAAGGAATTCTTGAACGCTTTTTCACAACCCTTACAGCGGAAGTAACTTACTGTAATTTACAGAGCCTTGAAGCTTCTGTAATTACGGAACGTGTGAAATTGACTTCGAAATGAGTCGCAGAACACAAAGGATTTTATAGTGGTTCGGTGAAATCACCTACGTCCACTTTCGGTCACTTTTCACTAATAACTCGTATAGAGATTACATTGTAGAAGGTAAAACCTTCTGTGATGTAAGAAAACAATTTCTTTGACCACGGGACGGTAAGACAAGCTTTACCAATGCAAGAAACACTCTTGCTGTGTTTAGGATGTGTCTAGGTCGAATCACAAGGAAGTCAACCAGACTAGAGCAAGCACAGAACGTTGGCTGGAAGCTTCAGCCTTCTGTGACTTTGTAGCGGGCTATTCCTTCTGTTGATCAGCGAACAGATCTGATGACGCTTTCTCCAAGTGTTTGGATGCCTCTGATATGCTTCTCTTTTTGTCTTTTTGGTTTAATCTGCAAAACAAATAAAGATAATACGACTACAGTAGGTTTCAGTCCCTCACCACTTACGCCTGCTGCAACAACCTTCTCTTCGACCTGCTGTACGCCCACCCGGCTTCACTGACAGCACTCCTGGCCAAGTCCTTCGGTTTTGCAGCCAACGACGCTAACGGAGTGGCTTCACCAAAGCACACCTGCTGCAAACGCACAGATAACAAAATAACCAACTACAGAAGGTTGGAGGTCCCTCACCACTGAACCCCTGCTACGGACTCCTTCTCTCCGACCAACTCTGTACGCCTACTCGCCACCAACGAACCCTTCCCCAGGCCCTGATGCACGCAGTCCGACGTCACGGACAAAGTTCCGGTCGAGTCCCTCAGATCCGTACGCAACGAAGTCACCGGAGCGGCTTCACCCACGCTCAACCCGTTGTAGTTACCTCCTGCGAGAACTCTCGCCTGGAGAATCCGTCCTGCACACCTGCACACACGTTAACCACCCGCTAACGTTGCCAAATGTCAAGACTTACCTCTGATGATTCCAAGAATCGTGTTTTTAGGTTTTTCTTTTATATAGAGGTTTCGTCCTCCTGTAAAAAGGAAACTTATTTTGCCAAAAACGTAAAATGACCAGATTCATCCCCAACGTGAAAAAAACATTTAGGGACAATATTTGATTGATTTCAGATCAATCGAATCATCCAATCACGAGATCTCATCTTACAGAAGGTTAGAGCCTAAATTGGTCAGCAACCTTCTATAGTTGGAAAGAAAGAATATTTTATTTCCAACTTGAGAAATATGATGATGGGGTCGTGCAAATATCTGGTTGGAACCTCCAGATTTAATTTTGTCTTATTTTGACAATTAAATCCCCAGATAATGCATTACAGAAGGTTCGGCTAGTAACAGCAACTTGACCTTCTATATAAGGAAATAATCAACGATTTGTTCCCAAAATAATTGATTCGTTCCAGACAAGTAAAACATTGTATCTGGACGAAATATTAATCCAAATAATATTCCTAAGAATATTCTCTTTTTGAATTAATAATTTAATTAAGATAATCAATAATTAATTAATAAATAATTTTTTATTGAAATATCTATTTATGGAAATATTCTCTAATCACGTCTCTTGATCTGAAATGATCCTTAGAGGGTGAAGAAAATATTTTCGTGATATTTTTCCTCTCTTACGAAGCGTATCTTCGTTACAGGAGGTTTCAGCTTCTGTAAAGTCATAGCAGGTCAAACCTGCTGTTTGACTCATCATCAAAATCTTGTCAACACATCTCTTGGAAACGATGGATCAATTTTGCAAGAATATACTCGACGAACATATTAGTACCGCCGAATCTGATGACAGAATAGGAAAGGGCAAGTCCGTGTTGTCTGATGCATGCACCGTAGCTAACATGCTAAGGCAAAATGGTTCGACGAAGTGGGACGTAATTAGCGAGTTATGGGTGGAGGTGTTGTTATATACGGCTGGCCATTGTCGTGCCGACTCGCATGTACGCCTTTTGAGCGAGGGCGGGGAGTTGATAACCTTCGTATGGTTGTTGATGGCTCACTTTGGGATAATAGCTCGCTTTCCAAAGGAGTAAGGAACTGCAGATGAAGTAAGAACTCACGAATAAGTTATCAACTTGCTTGAAGAATATTGTGCTTAATTTGTATTAAATAAAAGCATGTGACTTATTAGTCCTGGGATGTCTCGAGTCGTTTGATGTTTTAAATAATTTATGCTTTGACATCTTTCATAATGGCATGACACTTTGTGATAGCTTTTTTATGTAATTTTTTTATTTATTTATCTTAAATACTGAATAAATCTTGAGGTAGCTTATACGAAAGAAGATCCATCCGGGCAAAGACATTCCTCGGGCAATGAGGGAAACCTCATTCTCATCCACAAATTTGAAACATTCATTTTTCTGTTATTGCTCACTTTCATTTTGACACGCTTCCTTCTTCCTTCTTTTAACACGCTTGGATGATTTATGTTTGATTATTTTTGTTTCGTCCCTAATGCTTTCTTATTGACTGATTTCCAATAGAATTGAATAGTGAATTTAGGTGAACTTAGAAGGGAAATCCGGAGTTAAGCACGAAAATGGAAATAACCTAAGTTAATCTTGGTCGAAAGATGGAATTATTAACGAGCGAGATAAGAATATACCTAATCGTCTTAGGTAATCAAATTGGAATTGATTCCTAGTGGACTTTCGATAGTTAATCTACTTGGAAATAGAACGCTAGTTACAGAGAGGTAAGTTCTTATGACTTCGAAAGATGCAAAAGGGGATAACTAAATTTGAAATTACAAAACGAATCATTTCAGTATGATAATTGAGATATAGCTTACGATTAATTGTTAGCTGAAATCATTACCCTAGGTATTTTCTCATTTTGAACTTAATCCGTTTGAACTTTCATTTTTCTTAATTCAATTTTAGAACAGTCGTTAAGGGAACGATATCTTACTTATTCTCTATTACTTGTACGATCATATACACTTACGTGGTTAACACGTTTTTGACATGACAAAGTCGAGGGCGACGGGCGAAGGACGGAGCATCACCCGAGAAAAGGGGGTGTTGTATTTTGCTGTTGATTTCTCCAAGAAAGTTATACAGAGTCACTACCAACTTTATTTTAAAACATGGTATGAAGTTTGAAAAAAACCGAGAGGGTTCAAGGATTTTTATTAATTAACCCGTACATTTATCACATGCGAAAAGTTGCGATGCTCTAAAAACGATTTCATTACAGACTTTGAACCCGATTTGGGCGTTAAACCCAGATTCATGTCACTGAATTACGGATGAGTGCTACACATAATTCGAGCGTTGAACCCGAACTCATGTAAAATGATCACCTATTCAAATACAAACAAATATTGATATCAAAATAGACGGGGAGGGGTGATGACCGTGACATATGCACGTGCGTCCACTCATGTACCGGAAACCCGTCGGGATGGACCAACGTCGAGCGGGTAACGTTTGTTGAGGCCGCTCCTGTGTTCCCCGTACTCCAGAGTCTATCTTTAAGGGAACCTGTGTTGTTTTAGATTCTACATTGATGTCGAATCTGACTGTTGTGTGACGATGACCGCGGTACGCACCTGCAAGCCAAATAACAAAGCAAGGTAAATGTCTCAAAATTGGATAATGCAAGATAAAGATGTGAAACAATGTGTAAATGGGCTTTAAAAATTTTTAAAACTTAGGGAGGTATCTAACCCATCAAAGATGTAAGCAGTCAAATTTGAGTTGAATCCCAAAATACCAAGAAATTCAACAAATTTAGGTGAGATCCCGAAATACCAAGAACTTCAACAAATTTAGGTGAGATCCCAAAACACAATTTGATTAGACTACTCAAAGAAAAATCATAATCCGTGATTCATAAGCCCAGGTAGGGCAAAACCAAAGCCAAAAGATTCCTAAACTCAAATAAAATTTGATGCATATAAAGTCACATAAATGAAATGGCATCATTTACCAAAACAAGAGTACTGAACAAAACTAGTATGCATGTCAGATTGGTTTTATACATTTCTCAGCCAAGAAAGGTTGAATTGGGTGAAATAAAATTTCATGGTTTTTTCATCGTGTAAGGAAACTACATATCAAATTTTGGAAATATTTTGGCATGTGTATTCGATCCGGAAGTGACCGCGGACAAGTCATACCAAAACACATCGAAAATCTCTCGCACTATCAGCAACCAGTGCCGGGTTGCTGTATGTGGTTGCCGTATGAATGAAAAGAAAAGGAGTGAAGGCAGAAGACAAGCACCCTTAAGCGGAAGCAGTTATGGATGCCATCGATGACACCTTCGGAAGGAAGCAAGAACGCAGGAGCACAGAGAGCTTGAACGTCGGAATGTTTGAAAAGATAAAATGACAATATGTCTGTATTTAGAGAGAGGTGTCTATGGTGTGTGCAATGCCTAAGAATTTATAATATTTAATGACTGATTGATTACAGAATATATAAAATTGATTGTACGTGTGTGTAATTATAGAAAATATGTACAATCTGTGGGATGCGTGGGGCATTCGAGGTTTCATGATCCTCAGCCTTACGATGCAACTGCTTCTTGCAATCGTCGCCCCACTCAGGTAGAGGTCGTCCAACCATTGGGTCATCCTTTTGATATGGTAAGCCTACTTCCTCGCGGACTGGGCTGCCATATTTGCATTTGGGTTGATCTCGAATGTCAGATATGAATTCCACTTCCCCTCCACAAGTCGACCAAGATCTCCTGGCATTCTGGTCTGCCTTTCTTCTAATACACTCGGGCAGGACGGATTCCATTACTGCTTATGCACTAGAGGACAATACGTTGTGGATGCGTCACTTTGTCGGCCTTTTGGTCCACGTACTTGCCTTTCTCAATATCTTTGTTAAGACGCTCCCAAGTAACGATCTTCGGGTTCCAACAATGCTGCTAGCTATCACCAGTGCTATCAAATATGTGGAAAGGACCAGAGCGTTGTATCTCACGAGCGTCGAGAAGCTGAAGGACTCAACTGTTAAATCACGTGGTTTCGGCCTGGACAGAAATACTACGAGGACAGAGGGGGTGGCACCCCAGTGCAATTACTGGCAGCAGCAATAGTGATGAGGAAACCCACAAAATGAGAATCAATACAGCCTTCCGCTACTTCCAAATATTCAAGGGTCTGGTCGTTGATATGATGCAGGATCATTCCCAATGGATCAAGAGCCGAAATTATTTCACCTAGATGCTCGGGCGGCATTCGATATTTTGAAGATGGAGCTAAAGTTATTGTATGAGGTGTTCTACACCAAGGTCCTTGCGGCCAACACTGCTTGGGAAGTGCTCATCCGTAGTCTGGCCTTTTACAACCCCAATTTGCTGCAGAACCGTTGCATTCCGGGAATGGTTAGAGAGTACAGGGGCGCTGAGCATTTTGGGACGTGCTTTCGAGGAGTCTTGTCCGAGGAAAGGATTCGAGTTAAGTGATTATTGCAATAAAATCAACGGTAGAATCACCAGCCCTTTTAATTTACATTCTCATTTTGCTCTGCTTAGTCTGCAATTTTATTCCATTTTTCGAATGTTACGATCAGGAAAAGAGAGCAACAAAGGGAAATAAATCCAAGACGATGTCTGCATCCACAAAGTATTTGATTTGATCTTCATGTGGTTATCATATAAGTTCGTTGAATAATCGCATATATTATTATGAACTATTTAAAATGAAAAATAGTTATAGTTATTAGGTAATATTACAACTGAGAGAAATATAAATAAAAAGATTTTTATATTTTAGTTTGAAATTAAAATGATAAAGGTAATAAAATAAATCAAATTGAGGTATTTGATCCCAAGAATTTATTTTAGGATCTTATTGTATTCTCTCTGTATAGCATTTTAGCACGACGATGAATTGTTGAGAATTACTGTTTAAGTTAAAATCAACGACCAGATGGGGGTTGTACTGACCATATTGAAATATGAATGGAAGAACAAGCTTGATATGGAACTATGGGAGTTCGTGTTTGGTCATTTGAGAGAAAAAGCTTTGCCCGCCGATGATGCAGACTAAGTAAGGGCAGTATATGAGACAAGGGGTGAAGGGCCACTTCGCAACATGAATTAAGCTGAGCTAAGACATTACATGGATGACATGGAGTTTGAGAATAGCATCCTCATCTGGCATTTCGCGATAGAGATATGTTATCAGGTTGACGGACACATCGATGGAGAAAGCAACAAAAGAAAGAAGTTCAGCAAGGTCTTATCGGATTACATGGTTTATCTTCTGATCAAGCGACCAAAGTTAAATGTCCCCTGTGGCTGGGATAGAGAAAATAAGGTATCGTGACACTAGTGTCGAGGCGAAGAATATCGGTAAGAGACATCTCGTAGGAAATGATGGATCAATTTTGCAAGAATATACTCAATGAGCATATGGGTACCGCTGAATCCGATGACAGAACAGGAGAGGGCAAGTCCGTGTTGTCCGATGCACGCACCGTAGCTAACACGCTAAGTCAAAAAGGTTCGACGAAGTGGGACGTAATTAGCGAGGTATGGGTCGAGGTGTTGTTATATGCAGCTGGACATTGCCGAGCTGACTCGCACGTACGCCTTTTAAGCGAGGGCGAGGAGTTGATAAACTTCGTATGGTTGTTATGGCTCGCTTTGGGATAATAGCTCGTTTTCCTAAGGAGTAAGGAGCTTCAGATAAAGTAAGAATTCACAAATCGGTTATTAACTTACTTGAAGAATATTTTCAATGGTAATTTGTATTAAATAAAAGTCGCACGTGGGATGGGCGTCCTAGTGTGACTTTTGTCTTGCATCACTCTTTATTCATTTTTCTAAAAAAAATGAATTATATGTCTGGAAAAAAAAACACCTTGTTGAAGCTTTCGATTCGCCATTTCCATGTATGGATAGTTTCTTTTGTAATTTATTTTATTAGTAGTTTTTGTTTATATCTTGTTATATTTTTTACAGAAATAAATAAAGGGAGAGGAACGATTGATCAATTTTTTAAAAAGATATGTGATGGTGAAGGCTAACCTAGTATTTTTTTTATAGATTTTATTACGATTATTTTATTATATGATAGTTTTTCTCTCATAAGCCTTGGGCTTGATGCGTTCCTGGATTTGAGTGTTGGTCGCTTACATGGGTTCGACGTAAATCGATCCCGGTCCCCATTCTACGGCATCACTTACGAAAATGAAAATCACACCGCAACTAGTTCTTCCGATCACCACCAATCCGCCGTTACAGTCGACTAGCAACCTCCCTCCTAACAAACCATTCCCCAAGCCTAATTGAAGCTAAAATCCAGCCCACTACCAACAGGCCCAAGCCCATGACAACTGGCATCCCTAGCCCATGACGATCCCACATGTTTGAGTTCATTAATTGTCTAAACACCAACCAATCATTGACTCGGGATGCGGCTTTTGTCTTCTGGATCTTCCAAGATGTTGGTTTTGTTCACTCCAGATCTACGAGAGACAGTTCCGCATGCCGCCAGAAATGCGTAACGAGATGCCGCCAGTGTAAGCCTCTTCATCCCTGGAATTACCACACGGCCTGCTCCTCTCATCCGCTTCACCTGCAGGCATTTCCGTTTCCTCGCTATAAAGCTTTGCTTCTTTCTTTACTTTCCCTTTTTTTCTCCTCCTCATCAGTACGGACTCTTATTTCTTCATAATTTGTTTATTCATTCGTAAGTTTTCCTACTCTCCTGGTATTCTTCCATTAATTTTCTGGATTAATTGAGCCCAGATCTGCTTCAAAATGTCAAAATGCTCTCCTTGGGAGATGGAGCGAAGAAGAACCTTTGACCATTCATCATTAGAGTTTGTGCTACACAGGGAAGATGTCTTAACTGGTTTCCCCATGCATATTTAACATTCGGCGTCCGGAATAGATCTCTCTTGTCATTTCTCGGGCTATTAGTTAAAGAACACGAATGGCGTCTACTCCGATTGTGGCAAGCTTGCTAGATATGTGGGCAGTGTGGAATATCCGAGGTTTCATGATACTCAGCCTTTCCATGCAACTGCTTCTTGCAATCGTCTCCCCTCTCCGGAAGAGAACATCCAATCGGCTGCTCATTTTGCTGATATGGTCAGCATACTTCTTATCCGATTGGGCCGCCATATTTGCTTTTGGGCTGATCTCGAATGCCAGATTGAAGAACCCCACTTCCCCTGGGCAAGTCGACCAAGATCTCCTGGCATTCTGGTCTGCCTTTCTTCTAATACACTTGGGGGGGCCAGATTCCATCACTGCTTATGCGCTCGAGGATAATACGCTGTGGATGCGCCACTTGGTCGGCCTTGTAGTCCAAATACTCGCCTTCCTCAACATCTTCGTTAAGACGCTCCCGGATAACAAGCTTCGTGTGCCGACAATCCTGATAGCTATTGCCGGCACCATCAAGTATGGGGAGAGGACCAGAGCATTGTACCTTGCAAGTGTTGAGAAGCTTAAGGAGTCGGTGGTAAAATCCCGCCGCCTTCATCTCAAAAGCAACATTACGAGGCCACAAGGGGCATCAACCCAGTCCAATAATGGCGCCAGCAATAACGGCCAAGACACCCCCGGAAATAGACTCGAGATGGCCTTCCACTACTTCCAAATATTCAAGGGTCTGGTCGTCGACATGATGCCAGAACATTCCCAGTTGCTGGAGAGCCGAAATTGTTTCCTGAACAATGATGCTCGGGAGACATTCGAAATTTTGAAGATGGAGCTGAAGTTATTCTACGAGGTGTTCTATACCAAGGTCATTGCAGCCAACTCCAGCTGGGGAGTTCTCATTCGTAGTCTGGCCTATTACAATGTCCTCATCGCCCTGATTATGTTTTGCCTAATTAATAAAGCTGGGATTCACGGTGTCGATGTTGGAATCACTTACTCGTTGCTAGCTGGAGTGATTGCCTTGGATTCAGCCAGCGAGATGATGCTGATGATGTCAAATTGGACCAGAGTCAATTTTACTTACTTCATATGCCAAATGATGGGGCATGGACTAGTCTTAATTTTCATAGTAGGCATCGCCTTCATGTGCATAGACAACTTCAGTTCATGTCGTTGTTGCCATAACATCGCAATACGGCAATGGTCAGAGAGTACGGGGGCGCTGAGCATTTTAGGGCGCGCTTTCGAGGAGTCCTGTCAGAGGAAAAGATCCAAGCTAAGAGACTGTTGTCACAAAATCAACGGTACAATGTTATTCCATTTCTATTTAATATTGTGATCCAAAAGCTGGAAAGATAGAAGATAATGAGAGCAATTGGAGGAATAAGAAGTCTGCATCGATAACACTATTTAGAGAAAAATCACTGTTTATAGATTGCGTTGTAGACTTAAAATCAAAAGTCATATTCATTGAGTGCATTCTTTTTTTTTAATTGCTTAGAATTATGAAACAACTCAATTTAGAATTATCGAGGAGGTTTTTCTCAGTATTTGTTAATTTTGTATTAACTATTTATATTAACCCAATAAAATGTCTTTGTGTGTTAATCAGTCGAGGTATAAAAAGAAAAACTAAATGGTCCGACAAATGAATAATCCAGCATAACTTTTGCAGGTAAGATAAACGACAAGATGGGGGTAGTCATCCTCACCAAATTGCCATATCAATGGAAGAACAGCCTCGATATGGAACTGTGGGACTTCGTGTTTAGTCACTTGCGAGGAAAAGCGTTGCTCGCGGATGACACCGAAAAAGTAAGGACTGTATATGAGGCAAGGGGTGAAGGCCCACTTTCCATTGGAAATTTAGCCGAGTTAAGACACTTTGTAGATGATTTTGAGTTCGAACATAGCATCCTCATCTGGCATTGCACTACAGAGATGTGCTATCAGGTTGACAAGCATGCTGACGGCATGGACAACAAAAGAAGGAAGTTCAGCAAGGTCTTGTCGGATTACATTACTTATCTTCTGATCAAGCAACCAAAGCTGATGTCCCCCGTGGCAGGGATTGAGGAAATTAGGTACCACGAAACTATTGTCGAGGCAAAGAATATCTGTAAGAGGCAACCCACGGAGACCATGGAGGAATTTTGCAAGTATATACTCGATGAGCAAAATGGCACTGCCGAATCCGATGCTAGAAGATTAAAGGGTAAGTCCGTGTTGCCTGAGGCATGCGCACTAGCTAACATTCTAATGCGAAATGGTCCAGCGAAGTGGGATGTAATTAGCGAGGTATGGGTGGAGGTGTTGTTATATGCAGCCGGCCACTGTCATGCCAACTCACAGGTACGTCTGTTGAGCGAGGGCGGGGAGTTCATAACCTTTGTATGGCTGTTGATGGCTCACTTTGGGATAATAGCTCGCTTTCCAAAGGAGTAGGGAGCTATTGTCTCCTATAGCAGGGATCGAGGAAATTAGGTTCTGCGAAGCTATTGTCAAGGCAAAGGATATTGGCAAGAGACATTCCACGGAGACCATGGAGCAATTTTGCAAGGCTATACTCGATAAGCATATAGGCACGGCCAAATCCAATGATAGAAGATTAAAGGGTAAGTTCATGTTGCCTGAGGCATGCGCCCTAGTGAACATTCTAATACAGAAAGGTTCGTTGAAATGGGATGTAACCAGTGAGGTATTGGTCAAGGTGTTGTTATATGCGTCCGGCCACTGTCGAGCCGACTCGCACGTACGCCTTCGGAGCGAGGGCAGGGAGTTGATAACCTTCTTATGGTTGTTGATGGCTCATTTTGGGATAATAGCCCACTTTCCTAAGGAGTAAGGAGCTGCAGATGAAGTAAGAATTCTTGAATCTGTCAAGGACTTACCGGTGAATATTGTTTGATATATATATATATATATATATATCAAACAATTTCACTTATTTTTCTTAATGAAAATTTTAAAGTCATAATGTTATTCTTTTTAAAAAATTGTTTTCCTTATGATTTTCTCATTGAAACCCGGACGGCCTCAATAATAAAATATTAAATAATTCTTTTTACTAGTTATAAGAAAAGAAATCGATATTCTTGGTCTAATAACTTTGTCAAGTATTTAAATAAACCTGAGATGAAACAATTTTAATGAAGTTTTCGGCCCAACCTTCAACCTTATCATTGGGTCTCAATGGGCCTTGATAAATTTTGGATATTTGGGCCCGAACACAACCAAAATCTCATCAGACCTATTACTTGAACATAAGGGTGTTAATGACCCGGTCCGGGCTCGAACATCCCCAACCCGAGCCCGGCCCACTAAAAAATGTATCGGGTTCTTGCAATCTAGCCCAAGCCCGGTTAAATATTTTTGGCCTAAGCTCGAGCTCGACTCGAAATTCTCCCATTTTTTTTCCTTTTGACATATAGGTCCAATTTTATATTTTTAAATCTTTTATATTTGTTTATATATTTATTTGTAAATTTACCAAGCCCGGCCGACGGCTTTTCAGGCTAACAACTCGGCATAAGCCAGGCTGACTAAAAAAATTTAGGTTGAGTCCGGGCATGAGCCCGATAAAATACTTTCTCCAAATTTGTAGATTACATCATGGCAATTCATAAACCTGGATAAACAATACAAAGTTTCTTATGTTACAATGGTAAAAGAATATTAGGTTTGTTAAGTGTATGATGACATCGCAATTAATTTTATTGACGAACTTAGAGCTGATGAGTTACTTTGGGTTGCTATAAAATATTTACGCCATTTTTTATCTATTCCATTGTAATTATTATCCAGGTAGTTTTTTTCCCACAAAGTATGAAAATTTTAAAACTTTAGTGCTTCGACTAAAATGAAAGAACAAACACTTTTAAAGATGAAATTTGTAAAAACTTTTGTTTTCTTTCTGAATTCAAACACGATCCAACGCCACCATAATTTGGACATGGGTCCACCAATTGTTTTCCATTTTTTCTTTTGTTGTTGCAGTTGTCCGAGTTTTTTGTACAGAAATATGGTTACTTTTAAAAAACAATTGCGGAATATGGTTCATATTTCGTAAAATAAAGATTTATCGTCAAAACGCGCCCATTAAAATACAAAAAGGGCGGATTGAGATAAATTAATTAATTATAAATTTTATAATTTATAATTAATTTTATAAATAAATAATTAATTAAAATAAAATATGAAAAAATATATAATAACATTTAAATTTTAAAATTTGCCTATGGCTGCAAAGGAGAAGGGAAGAGACAACGAGCTCGGGTCGGGCTCAGACTCGGGCCCAAGCTGAAATTTTTTTATCGGGCTTAGGCTTGGGCTAGATTATCCTAGCCAGGGTAAGTTCGATATCGGACTTAGGCCGATACAATTTTACCCCGGGCCAAGCTTGGCTCAGGGGTGTTCGAGCCCCGCCCGACTCATTTTAACACCCCTAACTAGAACATATCTAATACAGTTTCAACTGTTTAATAATGTTATCATTTGAGAAAAATGGTTGAATGACTATTTTATCCTCATCCCTTTTCATGAGATGAGCCATTAAGTTGTAATTTCATAAAGAGACGGAGGGTACAATAGTCTTTTTCGTATCAAAGATATAATGGCATCTTTATTTTGACGTGTCGTTAAGGATGAACGTAGATTCCCTGAATCCAACACAGCTCAGAAATATCTACTTAACTTTAGTGACCACGCTTTAGAATCCATTGATCTTGATACAACGGTCCATTGCTCAGTTAATTATAAGAGAACGAAAAATCCAGAAAATAAGGCCCTGTTTGTTATGAGAAAAGTGATCCATTTTTTATTTTCGATAAAAATGAAAATGATAATAATTTTTTTATATTTCGAGAAAATTATATATCTATTTTACAATTCTTTTAATTGATTAACCGTTGTATATAATTGACTTGTCGTTGACTCGGATGCAGCATCTGTCTTCTTTCTTGTTCGACTTCTTCCGAGATGCTGGTTTTTTCACATTCCAGATCTACGAGAGACGCTCCTCCGATCGCTAATCTGTAACGAGATGCAAGTGTAGCTCCTTCATCCCATTGGAATCACCGCACCGCCTGCTCCTCTCGTCCGCTTCACCTTCAGGTATGTCCTCACTTTAAAGTTTGGCTTTCTTCTTTTCTTTCCCTTCTTCTAAGGTCGGACCCTTATCTCTATATAATTTGTTCAGCCCGAGAGGCCCAAGAAGTCGACCGATGATTTGAAGGATTCGAAATCTCATGCTTAATTTAAAATCATTTGTATGTTTTCCTAATGTGATGGGATTGATTGTTCCATTAAATTTTTTTTGGATTGAACGCGAGCCCGGCTATGGTTAGAAATGTATAAATGCTTTCCTTGAGAGATGGAGCGAAGAAGAACCTGTGACTATTCATCAATAGCGTTTCTGCTACACAGAGAAGTTGTGTAAACTGGTTTGCCCTTGCGATTTTCATCTACCACTTGGTGACCGGAATTAATCTCTCCTGTTATTTTCTCGGGCTATTGATTAGAGAAAACGAATGGCTTCTACTCCATTTGTGGTCGAGCTTGCTGGAAATGTGGGCCGTGTGGAGTATCCGAGTTTTCATGATACTAAGCCTTTCGATGCAACTGCTTCTTGCAATTATCTCCCCTCTCCAGAAAAGAACGTCCAACCGTTAGGTCATTCTGATGATATGGTTAACCTACTTCTTATCGGACTGGGCCGCCATATTTGCTTTCGGGTTGATCACTAATGCCAGATTGAAGAACTCCAATTCCCCTCCGCAAGTCGACCAAGGTCTCCTGGCGTTCTGGTCTGCCTTTCTTCTAATACACTTGGGAGGGCAGATACCATCACTGCTTATGCACGGAAGCGGCTAACGGTACGTGCACGTGAGACTTACGTAGTTTACTACTTAATACTAAAATTAGTAGTAAATTTTACTAAAAGTTGACCGTTACTACTCAAGTCAATGCAAAAGTAGTAAAAAAAGTAGTAAATTTTACTACTTATTGGTCTTCTTTTAGTAAAGTCAACGCAAATGTAGTATAAAATGTCATAAATTTTACTACTTCTGGACTGTTCACCGCAGTGCAATTTTACTACTTTTACGCTGACTTTACCAAAACCTCATTTTTAGTAAAGTCAACGTAGAAGTAGTAAAAAAAGTAGTAAATTTTACTACTTTTTTTACTACATTTGCGTTGACTTTACTAAGAAAACCACACTTTCAGTAAAGTCAACGTAAAAGTAGTAAAAAAAGTAGTATTTACTACTTTTTTTACTACTTCTAGTAAAGTCAACGTAAGCGGAATCCGTCATACATAGACATTCGCTGCATCATATCAACCATGGTAGCCATTTGAACAAAGTAAAATAATATCTCAATACATAAAGACCGAGGACAGTGACACAAACCTATGATCGTGGTCCTCATTCCAAGCATACTGAATGATATTCCATTGAGCCGTTGTAAAGTTTTTCAGCACACTTACTGGCAAATCCACTGGGAATAATTTTTGTAGTGCCTAAGAATGAAAAATTACAACCATGGATTAACACTGTAATCCTGGCTTTGTTCAATGCTGCTTCATGGTATGATTCCATGCTGGCAAGTTCTTATACCTCAGGGATAGCTGTCCGAGCACGCTTCCTGGCCCTTGTAACCGGCTTTGAGGGGACAAACGGGGAGCTCTTGAACGCCGACGGTTTCCGCTCAGCCGTACGTCGTGTGGTCTTTCTGAAGACGACAGCTGTGGTCGATGATCCACTTTCCTGTCGTGAGTACGATAATGTAATTAAATTTGCATTCACTGCTGCAGCCATTTAAACAATGAAATGTAATGATACTTCACCTTCAAATGAACTTCAGCCTCCTCGCCAATCCTCTTCGCCTCTTCCATGTCTTGAACAACATCCGGATCAGCATCTATGGGATCCCCTGTCTTAACATCTTCCTTATATATGGGAACATCTTCCTCTTCTGGCTGAGATGCTTTTGTTGTCTGCCCTTCTTCGTTATATGTAGGAACATCTACCCCTTTGTTAACATCTTCATCAACCCTCTTTTCCTTTCCTTTATTCCCAAACAGGAAATACTTCGCACCTTCCTCAGATGGTGTCAAGCCGAGGTCAGATAGAGTGTCAACTTTCTCATTAACAGCCTCCGAAGTACCAAAGAATCCGCATAGTTTATTGAGACCTCGAGCAAGTTGTAACGCACGAGGGTCCGAATAATCGTCTGAACCTTCGGGCAATTTATCTTCCATCTGAGGAGGATGGACCAGCACCAAGCTTCTCTCCGAAATCATAGTTGACCCAACCTCAACTTCAGGTACATTGAAGGCCGAGTCCCGTTCACGTGGGTGAGTATGTGGAGATTGTACCTGCTTGACATTGTCATCAGCATTTGCTGGTGCGACTCCTTCAGGCTCTTCTTCCTGCCCTCCATCATGTCCAGCTGTGGTCTTTTGATTCACAGGTTTGCCTGCTCGCCCTCTTTGTCTTCTAATTTCAGCGAGAATGTAATTAAGTTTCCGGATGATGTGCTCATTACTGGCATGGAGTCTCATAACAGAAAGTTCCACAGTCTGGTAATGAAGTCAAACATACAACGCCAATGTTAAAATTAAACTTACAAATCCAAATTATAAACAAACACATAACTAAGCTTACCTTCAGACGACGCATAACAATTGCCATCTTGCCAGAGTCGCTCGCAGGATCAACTTCTTCCTCTGGATTAGTTTCGACAGCACCTTCTTCCTGTTAATTACATTTTGACACAATTTCTCATCGTATAGTAATAAATACACATGTACATGCATTACAAGGTGGACAAAACTTACAAGATCGACAACTTCAGCATAGGCAACTATGAAAATGGCTTTTAGCCGCTCATCATCCCAATCTCGACACCGAGGCATTGTCCTACTTGTGTTTCTTGAGCTGCTGTCCTCAACAGACTTTTTGCAAGCATAAAACAACTGGATGTAATAACAAAACCAAACATTAACAATGTTTTGTACAGAGTAAACACTTCACTCTAAACTCAATAAATAAGCTAAACAAACACTTCACTATAAGTTCTCACCAGCAGTAGATGAACGCAACCTCCTATATACTTTCCCTGATGACTTTTGAATGCCCTCACTTGACTAACAAGATTATCAAGCACGTGAGTGGCCCAGTCAAACTTACAAATTGCCGCGACATCCCGTGTGGCTAGAAGGTACTCCTTGTCAATATCGAAGGCAGTTGTCGGGCACAGATAGCATCCTAGTATGAAAAGTACGACCTCCGCCTTCCAAAGGTCATCGGGAAAATCTCTTCCCATCATTGTACTTTCAATGGACTTCAGAGATATCTTCCCTCTCTTCAGGTGAAGTTTAAGTTCATCCCGAACGGTCTCCATGTGACCACTAAATGGCACACCGACTTTCGTAGCAGGTAAGCCAATCAGGGCCTCAACATCAACAGACTGCATTCGGTGTTCCACACCGTCAATTACCATTACCCGCTTAACGGGGTCGAACAACTTAAGACAACACTTCAACGCCTTGTGATGAACTTGCCTACTTGCCAAATGCAATAGCCCATGAAATCCTAAGTCAGAAAGGGCTGCCCGCTTCCCATCATTAAATGTATTCAGGACAGAAAACAACTTCCGCGGACTACACCTTGTATAAAGGTACTCCTGAGTAAACACACGAAGACTACCTTAATACTAGAATCATAATGACTCACAACAATGATGGTTCAACATTTACCTTGTCTTTACGCAGCCACTTCGCCTTCTCCTTTTTAGAAGAAGCAGAAGCAGGTGTGTTGCCTTCGTTAGGAGCTTCTGGAGGGTGATCATCGAATGCCTCGGGTGAATTTTCTCCTGGCAATTCTGCAAATTCTTCTTCCATATCTGCACTTTCGATGAAATAACTAAAAAGGAAATCAACTAAAGATCACAAAAAGAATCAACGGAAACCATATCAAACCGAATCAACTTCACATTACGCCCCACTCAAACAAAACAGAATTCAAACCGAACCCCAAATCACCCACGAAACCCACTCCATCACCCAGTCCATCACCCAGTACATCACCCAGTCACACCAAATCACCCACGAAACCACGGAATCGAACACCCACTCCATCACCCAGTCCCACTCGAACCGAACACCCACTCCATCACCCAGCCCCACTCGAACCACTATCAAACCGAAACCCAAATCTGTCACGAAACCTTAAACGACTACACACCCTCACTGTAACACTCGACCGACTCAACTAAACCAATAACGAAACCACAATGCAGAAAAAAACCCAACTTACTGCGTCGGGCGACCACCTAATGTCTGTCATAACCCAATTTTTTCTTCAAAAATCACAAAAAATACTAAAAAATTGAAAATCATGGAAAATCAATAAAAATCATCAAAAATCTTCCAAAATCACTAAAATCTCACAAAATCATAAAAATCTAATTTTAAAAAGATAATTCTTCTCCCTATAATACGCTTAAGAGAGGGACGGAGAAACGGGGAGACACACGGAGGAGAAATGAACGCTTAAAAGAAGATCGAGACTTCGTCGTCACCAAAGACGCTCGACAACTCCGCCCACGACTCGCGTTACCCGATAATCCGGTAAATTCTTTCATTTGCTTATGTTTAATTCGATGAATTTATCTACTTTGATTCTTTTTATTTTTCGCAACCAGCGATGGCGGATTCCGCGACACCTTTGGATAGCTTTGGACACAGGCAATGGGAATATATGTCACAAATTACCAGGAACTTCCGGCCGGCATAAATGCCATTGCTGCTATTGCTTGCTACTTTGGGGATATCGAGTCAAAGAGGAATTTGGCCACCCTGATCAGAAGAAAACAATGGAAGGCGGCTCTCGCGCATAATCGGCCAGGGCACCCAGAACCTCCATGTTGGGCTCCAGGGAAGTAGTTGGCAGGTCATCCGACCTTCTTTATCGTTTTCCACAGGAGTGCCTTCCTGGGCTTTCGGGCTACTGCAATACCTTTTGCCAGATTACCTTTTACTAGCATGTTCCAGGCTAACAAATCTAGTTTCACTCTCCCATTACTGGCCATCTTGTCGAAAACTTTGTTGGCTAGCTTGTGTTGCCAGGATAGCACGAATTCCTTCGTCAAGGAACAACGTTGTATACTCTTACCTGTAAAGAGCGGCGGCGGTGGCAGCAGCAGCAACACTGCGACAGCGGCAGCAACAGCAGCGGCTGTGACGGCCACTGTCAACTCCTCCTCGATACCACCACCTCGACCGCCATCAAGTGGACACTACGTCCTCATCACAAACAGGCGGAGGTCAGCGATGATAAGTGTTCTCCGGGCTGGGACCAAGCGAATGGCATGGCGTCGTCGTTACCGTCAAGCAGACAGAGAACTCTTTCCCCATCAGGTCGCGCATCCTCCGAACGAATCTGGATAACGAAGACTTCGTTGATTTCTATGTGAAGAACTTCAATTGGGCGGTCTTCGGGAACGAGCTGAAGTGGTACTGGACGGAGCCACAGCAGAGGAACTTCAACTACTGGGATGCCGACGAGATGCTCGATTTCTGTCAGATGCATGGGAAGCAAGTTCGCGGCCACTGCATATTCTGGGAAGTGGCAAGCGATGTCCAGGATCCGTTCGCTGAACCGGAATGACCTGATGAGGGCTGTCCAGAGCTACCTCATTGGCCTGCTCAACCGTTACAATGGAAAGTTCAAGCACAACGATGTCAACAACGAGATGCTGCACACGTCGTTATATCAGGACCAGCAAGGAAAACCAATCCCCGCAGCCATGTTTATGATTGCCAGTCAGCTCGATCCTTCTGCAGCCTTGTTTGTGAACGACTACCATGTCGAGGATGGCTGTGATGCCAGCATGCGGGTCTGGACATTCCTTTATGACGATGTTTCGCAAATTTCTCTCGGCTTCCGAAGTTCTTTCATCCTGGGCTTTCGAATAACGATTCCACTGGACATAGCATTGCCTTCCTCCCATCCCGATCATGCCAAAATCAAAACCGTCGACGAGCTTCAGTCACCTCCACTCTTTCTCTGCATCAATCGGACCTAGTCTTGAGAAGTAAGGTTTCTTCCTATTTCGACTTTTCAATCTTCTATTTTGATTTATTTCTATTTCTTCTGATGATAGAAATTTTGCCCGTGAGTTTGTGTTTTATTGTTTTTATTATAAGTTGGGAATGGTTCCCTTTTGCTACAAATTCCTCCGTTACGTGGATTGAAGATTTATGCCGTGGTTAGCAACTTTCTTTTTGAAGGCAAAATTTGTTATATGTCCTCATAAATTCTCGTTATCTTCTTATACGAAAATTTCTACATTATTTCACCGGATTTTTATTATTCGTCACACTAATGTTTTTGCCTCTTATCATTTTAAGTCTTTTTCTCTGTTAACTAGTCAAAATTATGTTGGACTTGTTATACTGAAAATCATAACAGCATTCTTCTATTTCTAGTTCTCTGCGCGTTTCATCATTTTAAAATCACTTTGAAATAAAAAAAAATTGTTTAGTACGCATTCGAAACTTGATTATTTCTTCTCGAACGGATTACTTCGTTTATTCGATATTTATGCAGGTATCTTGGGGGCGCACCTTGCGGACAACCAAGGCACGCACCTCATTCAACGCATTCAAGACAACGGAGGTTACAAAGTATTCGAGGGATTATTTGGATTCTCGAAGATCAAGACCCTCTAAAGATGGCTTCGCACTCATCAACGTTACGGCATCAGCGGCTCGCCAGGTTCACCGTAATCCTATTCTAAAAACGGCACCGTGAGGTATAAGCGCTAACGGGAGCGTTCTATGAAAAGCGAACAATGGTACAACACCCGGTTCTCCCTTGAATTTATTTTTTGGCTTAGAAACTGTTAATGGCATTAATAAATCTATGATTGTTTGCATTTTTGCCCGAAAAATCAATTTTTAAGAAATATTTTCTAAAAATGATTCACGTAGACATTTTAAGCATTATTGAGCTCGAGATCATTTTTTATATCAAAGAACTTCATCGGACATCGGAAACACACGATAAAGGCCTCCCTTTTCTTTGTGATGCATGCGATTTAGTAATCCCTAATTCCCGAACCTTAACGAATCTCTATAGTTTTTCTAACTTGAACTTAAAATAAGTTAGTGGCGACTCCGACACATTTTCAAAATCCGAAGCCTTTATCGTCAAGGGAGGATATTCATTTTAAATGGAACTGGAAACGGGATCCACCCGCGACAATGTCCTACCCGTTCCAGCCCTAAACCGTAATGGCAGGAGAAAATGGTCGAGAAAGGGAGAGGACGACCACCTGATGTCCTTGTCGTCCAAACCAGGAGACCCGCCTCGACTTCCACAGCAACGGCGAACCAAACGGACGGAATGAGTTCGGAGAGGAAAGGAAGACGATTGGCGGCGGGAAGGAAAACGTCTTCGAACGAAATGGAGGAATCATTCAGTAAAGTAGTAATAATACTAGTAACCGGGGCAAAATTGTCATTTCACATCAAAATTTAGAATAATTAGGTTCGGAGTTAGGTTCGGAAACACTGTTCAAAGTAGTAAAATTTCTTAGTCAACGCCTATAAAGTAGTAACAGTTTACTACTTATTTTAGTAAAAACATGCTTAAAGTAGTAAACATTTACGACAAACCCTACCTATTTACTACCAATTTTACCAACTCAAACATAATTTTACTAAAAATCACAACGAAAGTAGTAAACAATTACTACTTATCGACATAATTTGTACAGTTAAAAGTAGTAAAATTTACTACTTTTTATACTACTTTTACGCTGACTTTACTAAAAAGGAGAAATTTAGTAAAGTCAACGTAGAAGTAATAAAAAAAGTAGTAAAATTTACTACTTTTTTTACTACTTTTACGTTGACTTTACTAAAAGTGTGGTTTTCTTAGTCAACGCAAATGTAGTAAAAAAAGTAGTAAAATTTACTACTTTTTTTACTACTTCTACGTTGACTTTACTAAAAATGAGGTTTTAGTAAAGTCAGCATAAAAGTAGTAAAATTGCACTGCGGTGAACAATCCAGAAGTAGTAAAATTTACGACATTTTATACTACATTTGCGTTGACTTTACTAAAAGAAGACCAATAAGTAGTAAAATTTACTACTTTTTTTACTACTTTTGCGTTGACTTAAGTAGTAACGGTCAACTTTTAGTAAAATTTACTACTAATTTTAGTATTAAGTAGTAAACTACGTAAGTCTCACGTGCACGTACCGTTAGCCGCTTCCTTTATGCCCTAGAGGATAACACGCTGTGGATGCGCCACTTGGTCGGTCTTGTTGTCCAGATTCTTGCCTTCCTCAACATCTTCGTTAAGATGCTCCCGGATAACATCCTTTTTGTGCCGACAATCCTGATAGCTATCGCCGGCACTATCAAGTATGGGGAGAGGACCAGAGCATTGTACCTTGCAAGTGTCGAGAACCTTAAGGAGTTGATGGTGAAATCGCGCCGCCTCCATCCAAGCAGCAACGTTACGAGGCCACAGGGGACAGCAACCCAGTCCAATATTGGCAATGAAGAAGAAACCCACAGAGGAAGGCTCAAGACGGCCTTCCATTACTTCCAAATATTCAAGGGTCTTGTCATCGACATGACGCCAGAACATTGAGCCGAGATTGTTTCCTAAACCAAGATGCTCGGACTCCATTCGAAATTTTGAAGATGGAGCTGAATTTATTCTATGACGTGTTCTATACCAAGGTCCTCGCTGCCAACTCCGCTTGGGGAGTGCTCATTCGTAGTCTGGCCTTTTATAACGTCCTTGTTGCCCTGATTATGTTTTGCCTAAATACAAAAGCAGGGGTTTACGGGATCGATGTTCGAATCACTTACTCGTTGCTAGCTGGAGTGATTGCTTTGGATTCAGGGAGCGAGATACTGCTAGCGATGTCCAATTGGACAAAAGTCCATCCTCCTTACATTGGATGCCAAATTATCGGGCATGGAATAGTCACAGCTTTAATAGTTGGCTTGGCCGGGGGGTGCATGGTCGGCTGCTTTTCTTTTTGCTGCCGTAACATCGTGGATTGGCAATGGTCAGAGAGTACAGGGGCACTGAGCATTTTAGGGTGCGCTTTCGAGGAGTCCCGTCCCAGGAAAGGATCCAAGCTAAGTGATTATTGGCGTAAAATCAACGGTACAATCTTAGTCCCTTTTCGTTTATAGTAATAATGCAGGTTCTATAGATTGCAACTGTAGACTCCAAATGTAAGTCACATTTATTGAGTGCTGTCATAACCCAATTTTTTTTTACAATAACAAAAAATCAAAATCAAATCAAATCAAAATCAAATCAAATCAAAATCAAATCAAATGAAATAAAATCAAATAAAATCAAATGAAATCAAATCAAAATAGGAAACATAATATTGCATTGCAAAAAATACCAAGGACAAGAGAAACTATAAAAGGGGGGAGGTTAAGACATTCAAGACACGGAGATAAACAAGACAAGCACGGAGAGAAGAGACAGAAAAGCAAAGGTTTCGTCGTCAAAGGTAATGTTATCTTCTCGATGTTTCCCCGATAGAAATTGTATCAGGTTATCCCGGCCGGCGAGCGTCCCTCGTTCACCGACGTAACCTCCCTCTCGCCATCACCATCGCCGACCAGCCCTCCTTGTCGCCGTCGCCGACCAGTCCTTCCTCGTCGCCGTTGCCGACCAGCTTCTTCTCCTATCCGCCACCATCATCGTCGTCGACCAGTCCTCCTCGTTGCCGACCAGCCATCCTCGTCACCATCGTTGACTAGTCACCCTCCAGCGGCCACCATTGGCTTGCCTCCGACCTTCACCTCGACGTTCTCGCCCATGACCAGCGGCGTCTCCTCGCTCCAGTCATCAGCCCCATAACCATCGATGGAAGATCTTCGGCCCGCATCCGGACCATCTCCCATGAAGAAACCGAAGAAGAAGCCAGCGGCCGCCCTCGCCCCGTCGGCCAAATCCGTTCTGGTCACCGTCGTCCCCCACGTCTAAAAGCAGCGTCAGAATCAAGCACCACACCGGCGACTAGCCACCGTCCTACATTCCGAGACTCCTTCCAGATTAGGCGTCACCCCTCCATCCCAGATCCGTTCGCGTGAGGCCGCTGCTTTCCTTGCCGGGGAAGACCTTCTCCGACCTTGGCAACTCTGCACCCTGGCTCCAATCCCAGCCCCAATGATTCTCCGTCAATATCAAGTCTAAGCCCTCCATCATCGGCTTCCCCAAGACGCAGAGGACTGCCCTAGCCGAGGCCGAGGAACACGAGGCCCTCAGGTGATGCATCAAGTTGATCTCATCCCCGACGTTTGCGACGACAAGGTTTCTTCCCAGACGACTTCGGCGATTCCCTCGGCCGTCCTCCCGTACTACGCCCCCGAGTCCTTCAAGCTGTCCAAAGATGCCGAGTACGGCTGGTTCGACCGCAACGCCTTCTTCGAGCAGCAGACGCCCTCATGACAGCCTCGGCCATGTTCTCCCCCTTGAACCTGGAACCATAGGCATCAGCCATCTCCTTGATCAGACCATTCAACCAATACCGCGGCAACTAGCCTTCACACAACACCACCCTCCGTGAGCCCATCTGAGCCGTCCTCGTTGGCCCCGTCCATGCTGCATTCCCTGGCACCATACCGCTGTCACCAACCCATGGCGTCTCCTCAGCGTTCTCAGCTTCAACGACCGTGCCTCCTTCATCCACCAATGGCTCCACGAAGATCCCATCTCCTTCTGCATCGATTTCAGAGATGAAGTTTCCCCTAGGTGCTCGGCCTCCGACGTCGATGGCAATGACCGAGCAGAGCCTACCCTCAAATCCTACAGCTGCTCTACAGTGGGCAAGTCCCAATCGCGTCACAGAAGCATGAATACCGCCCCAATTGGAGAGAGGGGTTGCTGGCACGCCCATTTGCATCGCAGCCATCGATCCTGCCCTCGCCACGCCTCTGTTCTCCTCAGACTTGCTCGCAACCTGACCCAACGACTCGGCCAACGATGGGAGCCGTGATCCAGATGCCGGTCGAGGAGATACCCATCCCAATCGTGCCGAAAACAGAGCCATCGACGAACTTCAGTTACCTCCACTTCTCCTCTGCATCAATCGAACCGAGTCATGAGAAGTAAGGTTTCTTCCTATTTTGACTTTTCAGTCTCCTATTTTGACTATTTCTAACTTTGCCCGTGACTTCGTGAATTCCTCCTTTCTTTGTATTAATGATTTATACCGACTAGTTTTAGCAATCTTCCTCTTTAATGTTTTATATTTTGACTTTGTTTGTATTTTTTTTTATTACATCTATACATGCCTCAGATGAAGATTTTAATTGAAAATTTTATAATTATTTACAATATGTGTACATGTGACGGATTTTTATCGTGTTGGCTTATCTTAATAAACATTTTAATTATTCCGTACTTTCAAAGTTCTTTTTTTGATTTTTTAAATCTCATTTTCTTAAAAAAAGCTCTCAATCTCTTTTTATTTCAATCATCTTACAACGTAACTTTAACCTATCAAGAATTCGTATTATTGCAAGTTGTTTTCAATTAATCCTATTTCAAAAATTTTCTCGAACTGTTTACTTCGTTTATTCGATACTTATGCAGGTATCTTGGGGCGTACCTTGCGGACAACCAAGGCACGCACCCCATTCAACGTATTCAGGATAACGAAGTATTCGAGGGATTATTTGGATTCTCGAAGATCAAGACCCTCTGAAGACGGCTTCGCACTCATCAACGTTACGGCATCAGTGGCTCGCCAGGTTCACCGTAAACCTATTCTAAAAACGGCACCGTGAGGTACAAACGCTAACGGGGGCGTTCTACATAGAGCGAGAAATGGTACAACACCCGGTTCTCCCTTGAATTTATTTTTGGTTTAAAAATTGTTAAGGGCATTAATCAATCTTTGATTGTCTACATTTTTGCCCAAGATCAATCTTTAAGAAATATTTTCTAAAAAATGATTCACGTAGACATTTTAAGCATTAATGAGCTCGAGATCATTTTTTATATGTCAAACAACTTCTTTTTTCTAAAACCGAGCTCAAATAAATCGAACATCGGAAACACACGATTAAAGCCTCCCTTTTTCTTTTGATGCATGCGATTTAGTAATCCCTAATTCCCGAACCATAACGAATCTCTACAGTTTTTCTAACTTGAACTTAAAATAAGTTAGTGGCGACTCCGACACATTTTCAAAATCCGAAGCCTTATCGTCAAGGGAGGATATCCATTTTAGATGGAATCGGAAACGGGATCACCCGCGACAGATTTGGCGACTCCGCTGGGGACACTTGGGAATTTTTTTAGAGAATTAGGGTCGAAAAATCGATTTCAAAATTGGGGGGCAGCCTAGCCTTGTGTGGAGTGTGTTTGCGCTTTATTCTTCCGATTGTCTATGTTATGCATACAGTGAGTCGTCCTAAAACCCAGGGACACCTAAGTTTAGGGGTATACAAGCCATATGGGAGAGGTTGTCTACCTCTTTACCTGAGGCATATACCAACTCACCTTTCGTCCGAGGGTGAGTCAAAAGCCAGTCTAGATAGGCATGTGTTTGACGGTCATATAATATGTTATGACTCTAACCATTTGTTTTGTCTTTGTCCAGCAGATTATTTCAGGCTCGGTCGGCAGGGTTTTTTAAATCTCGTTTTGCATTCATATAGGTCCATATTTGGCATAATCATAGCAAAACATCTAACCTTTTTTTTGTAGGTTCCAAGGATGTCCACCTACATTAGATTGAGGTCAGATCAACCTCCGATGAAGAAGTTGAGGGATTGGTTCAGAATCCTTCCACCTAGCGAGAAGATGTTTGTAGAGTCAAAGTTGAAAGTCATGATGGAACTTATCAAGGTGGAGCTGGACTGGGCTGTTCTACAAAACCTTGTGGCAAAATGGAACACAGACACATTTACCTTCCACTTCAACAATTTCGAGCTGGCTCCCACTTACGAAGAGTACTTGCAACTGACGGGTTTCAGTCACAAGCAGGGGATCCTTCCCCTTGTTTGGAGAGGATCAGTATGCGATGAACTGCCCTTGCTGTTCAGGATGGAATACGCAGCGGTTCATAGCTTAATAGTATCAACAAAGCTGGGTCACATTCCAATCGACAGGATCCTTACCTTTCGATATGCACCATACTTCCCAGAAGAAGGTGACGGACAACCATCTGCAAGAGCATTTGTTCTCCTCTTTGTCGGAATGATCCTTTACCCTGGTACCGAGAATTCAATATGCGCTCGGGCAGTCTACATTGCAAGGGCTATCTTGGAAGATCGCCCTTTTGTGCCAAACCTACTGGGAGAAACCTACTATGGATTGACTAAGATCACCTCAGGAACTCAGCGTGGGATCAAACACCACACTGCATCTTTCTGCCTGCCGTTACTGCAAACATGGTTCCTAACACATTTGGGAATCACTGGATATGCATTGCGTCCTAACCACGCCCCGAACTTGATGCATTATTTGGCCAACTGTGCTATATTCCCAAATAGGAGTTTCCGTCAAGTTCATGATTTCTTTGAGGCCCTTACAGAAACGGATTTCTACCCCATGGCTCGTTGTTTCAAGATGGATAACGTACTCATCGACTCCAAGAAAGGTGCATACATTCCGATACTAGGAATCAACGGGTCATCATATTACCTACCAGCTCGTGTTGCACACCAATTTGGAGGTAAAGCAGAAGTACCTATTCCCGTGGAAGAGCTGCAGCCACCAATCGAGGCAGATTTCCTATATCCAGGTACCAAAATTAATCTCCCAAGGACGCGTCCGTTCGAGCTCCGAAGCCGAACGGTACACATGGCCAATTCAGGAGTCTCCGCATCTGGAACAACGATGACCAACCCAGGAACGTCTGCAAATTTCACTTCTGTTGTAGCTAGATATGCGTCAGCCGCCGGATCAATTCCCTTCAGCCCAATTGACGGCCATCAGTTGGAATCAGGAATCTCTCTGGATAGCTCACATATCCCCCTAGATGAAAACAGGAACCTCGAGCACACTTCAAATACTCGTTTAGAGGCAAGAGTGGATATGCTCTGCGAAAACATGGCCCTATTGCAGAACATGCTGAGTAACTTGATCCATAGCCAGCAGGCAAACTCCCCTACTGCAATGCCAACGTCTCCTTTATCGGCAGCAACAACACCTCCGCTCCCATCCTTTATACCTCCCATCCCCACAGCACCGCTGTCGTCAACCACGACTCCACCAACAATTCCTTCAGGGTTGGCGCCTCCCCGCCATGCATCATTCCACAACACGATGGTCCATTCTAATGCTGATACCGAGGGAGTGCAGCCATTTTTGTATCCCCCTCCACTTGCCACATTGCCTGAGGTCCGTAATGCTGGAGCTGTTCCTCAAACACCAACACGACGAAATGCAGCCGCACTCGAAGAGCTATTTCCATCACCTGAAGATGAAGCTGACATCGAGGCTAGAGTTGAAGCTAGAATTGCATCCATACAAGAGAGCGAACAGAAACGCCTGGCTCGCCTTGAAGAAAGGTTGAATACAGTCCAGGGACATAATATCTACTCTCTTGAGGACTACGACATTCAAGTCCCACAGATCTCATTCCCCCACAAATTCAAGCTACCGGACTTCGAGAAATTCAAAGGGATTGGTTGTCCGAAGATGCATCTGAAGCATTTTCTCCACAAGATGTCCATCTACCCAAAGGATGACTTACTCCAAGTAGCTCTCTTTCAGGAAAGCCTCACTGGTACTGCACTTCACTGGTATCTGTCATTGGACACTTCCAAGTACGTGTCATTCAAGGATCTAGCGCACGATTTTCTGAACCACTATAGCTTCAACATCGAGATGGCGCCCACTATATCTGACCTGCGGAAACTCGAGAAATATCGCAACGAGTCTATAAAAGAATTTGCCCGTCGAGTACGTGAAAAAACATTGCAGATCCAACCTCCACTCAAAGAGAAGGAACTGGTAGATGAATTCCTCTGTCTCCTCCCGAGAGATTTCTACCAGTACTTATTCACACAGCGCGGTTCTTCATTCAGTCAAGTTGTGCTAAATGCGGAGCAACTAGAAGACGCTATAAAGGACGGCCGGATTGCCATTAGCTCGACTATCAAGCCAACACCTCGCGGAAAAGGAAAAGGTGAAACTTCCGCGAATATAGAGCGAGGTGCCAACATGAAAACACCTGTGAGGCCCAAGATGTACCGATCTTTAAACATTCGTCCTAGCCCGAATGTAGATAGAAAACCCGCCACTTCACAAGATCAGAGTCAAGTCGCTAAGCCAGAGCAAAATACTAATCGTAGAAGAATTGAGGATCTGACCCCTCTTCCTGATCCATTAGATGTCATGTTTCAGCGTCTGCATGAGATGGGTTACCTCACTCCAATCCCTCCAGCACGGGTCAATCCATCCTCTCGTGGTTACAACCCAAATGCAGTTTGCTTGTATCACTCAGGGGGTATTGGTCACGATACGAGGAATTGCTTTGCACTTAGATTTAAAATACAGTCGCTCCTCGATGATAAGGTAATAGCTTTCGAGAACTCAGCCAACCCTCCGAACATTCAGGAGAATCCTCTGCCAGAACACGTGAATATGATAGCAAGTGATGATTCCAAGACAGAGCTACCATCCCTTTTCCCTGCTACTGAATCAGAATGGCCATTACACGAAGAGGTTGTATGTGTTCTACATTCAACACAACCACAAAATTCGAGTGGAAGGCCTGTCGTTTATACACCAGTTACAACATCCACTTTCCTTTACCGGACATCCACCACCAGACAGCCTTTCATTTATAAGCCTCAAGCTAATGCTTCGACAAACTCGGTAACTACCCCATCGGGAGGAAGTGAGAAAGCAGCCATGATCACTCGTTCTGGCCGAGTTATTCCTGCAACTGAGGTGCCGAAGAGTTCCGAGGTTCCGAAAATAAGCGAGGTGCCGCTTGAAGATGCAAAGAAAGTGGTGAAGTTTATCAGAACAAGTGAATATGATATTGTTGAACAATTACGAAAGCAACCAGCTCAGATCTCTCTCTTTGATCTCATCAACTCATCTGACAAGCATCGCGAAGTCTTACAGAAATTTCTTGCTGAAGTTCACGTTCCTGCGCAAATTGAAGTTAATTGCCTTGATGTATTCATGTCAAGCCTTCTCGCTCGAGATTCGATTATTTTCTCCGATGAAGATCTGCCAGAGTTTGGGAAGGAGCACAACATGGCACTTTTTGTCACAATTAAGTGCCGAGAAATGATGATTCCACGGGTGTTGATTGATGGTGGATCTGGTGTGAATATTATCCCTGTCACAGTACTAAAGCAACTTCACATCGACGAGTCCCAATATCAAGCTAGCAGCCTTGTCGTCCGAGCTTTCGACGGGGCGAGACGCAAAGTATTGGGGGAGATTCTTCTAGACATCTACGTGGGACCTGCTAAGTTTGAGACAACCTTCCATGTACTCGAGGCTGTAGGCTCGTTTAATATGCTTTTAGGGCGTCCATGGATCCATGTGGCTGGTGCAGTCCCTTCCACCGTACATCAGAGGGTCAAGTTTGTTGTCGGAGACAAGCTCATCACTGTTCAAGGAGAATCTGATGTCCCTATCTGCAACGAGATCGATCTTCCGTATGTACCGGAACCAGCAGAAGAGCCGAGCACCACTCAATCGATCGAGATAATTCACATGGTGCGAAGAGAAGCAAGTAAGCCGGAGATCCCGCTCCCTGTACTCAATGCAGCTCGAATGTTATTGTACTATGGCTATGAAACTGGGAAGGGCCTTGGAACGCGCGGACAAGGGAATCCGGAACCTCTCGCATTTCATATCAAGAGCCAAACTGGGACTACCGGTCTAGGCTTCCGATATCCCGGCCAGAGGAAGCCCTATAGAGATGGAAATGGAGCTCTAATTTGTCCACCTCTTCGAGAGAATTTCATCCCGGCCCCGAAGGATCTAGTTGACCTTGTCCCGTCATTCGAAGACCTTTCAATTTACACTGTTGATGAAGCGCCATCCTCCTCCATCGTCGAAGGGTGAATCGTTCCTAGTCTTTTCTACTCATTTATCTTTAATACTTCAAACCGTGTAGAGTTCGTTATGTCTAGCTTTTAGACATGCGAACGCGTCTTTGCTTAGATTAAGTCACCTTGCTATTTTTCCGTGGACTAGCAAGGAAGTCCAAAATGTAATAAACACGGTACATTAAGAATTTTTGAGTAGAAGTGTGGAGGGAAACAACGTTAGACGAATGACGAAAATGAGCACTCACCAGAATGGTTCACAACTATTCATGCTCTCTGACACCTAACGCCCTCCCGCTTCGATTTCTTGTCACATCTTCATGGACTCACAAAAGAATCATTGCATTTTACAGGGATGGCGCTTCAGACACTGATGAAAGCCCAGAGTTACCCAGTGATTACTACGGCCTCGAGCAAGACCTTCGACGTCATGAAGAACCCAAAGGAGTAACTGTCCATGAGCCTATTGTCATCAACATAGGGACACCTGAGGAGCCGAAAGAATTGTTCATAGGCTCTGATCTTCCTCAAAATGAAGCTGACCTTCTCACTTCCCTCTTGAGTGAGTATTCGGACGTATTCGCATGGAGTTACGCAGACATGCCAGGACTCGACGTGGACATCGTGCAGCACCACATTCCCACAGACCCGTCAATATCTCCCAAGAAACAGAAACAACGCCGATACAAGCCTGAACTCGTACTCGCCATCAAGGAAGAAGTGGACAAATTATTAAAGGTGAACTTTATCGAGGTCGCTCGTTATCCTCAATGGGTTGCAAATATTGTACCGGTTATGAAAAAAAATAGCAAAGTTCGCGTTTGCGTTGATTACCGTGACCTGAACAAGGCTAGCCCTAAGGACGATTTTCCTTTACCACACATCGACGTTTTGGTAGACAATACTGCAGGATTCAATCGCTTCTCTTTCATGGATGGCTTTTCGGGGTATAATCAGATTCGGATGGCAGAAGATGATAAGGAAAAGACGACATTTACTACTCCTTGGGGAACATTCTGCTATCGAGTAATGCCATTTGGTTTGAAAAATGCTGGGGCGACTTATCAACGGGCCATGGTAACATTATTCCACGATATGATGCACAAAGAAATCGAGGTATACGTGGATGACATGATTGCTAAGTCGCGTGCAGGTGAAGATCACGTAAACATTTTACAGAAATTATTCGAGCGATTAAGAAAATTCAAGCTACGATTGAACCCTGCGAAATGCGTTTTTGGAGCAACATCAGGGAAGCTACTTGGCTTTATCGTTAGCAACCGCGGTGTCGAAGTTGATCCGGCCAAAGTTGAGGCCATTCAGAATCTACCAACACCGAAGACAGCTAAAGAGGTCCGAGGTTTTATGGGTCGGCTCAATTATATAGCTCGTTTTATCTCAAATTTATCAGAAACCTGTAAACCAATATTCAAGCTTCTCAAGAAAGATACCTCAATTGAGTGGAACACTGAGTGCCAAGCCGCCTTTGAACAAATCAAGCAATACCTATCGAACCCTCCGGTATTACTCCCACCAACACCGGGGCATCCCTTGACACTCTACCTTACCGTTCAAGACGAGTCCTTACGAGCTCTTCTAGCACAACAACCAGACGGTGGCAAAGAACATGCCATATATTACCTAAGCAAGAAGTTCACACTTAGTGAGGCCCGTTACACGATGCTGGAACGAACATGTTGTGCATTAGTCTGGGTACTTCATCGATTAAGGCAATACACCCTTCACTACGAGATTCTTCTGGTGTCGGAAAATGATCCTTTGAAATATCTATTCAGCCGGCCTACGCTAATGGGACGTATTTCCAAATGGCAACTACAACTTGCTGAGTTCGACATACGATATGTTGCCACTAAGTCAGTCAAGGGTCGAAGTATCGCAGACTATATTGCTGACTACCCAGGACCGAACGCGTCTCCCTTGGACGTTGAGCTGCCAGATGAGAACATTCTAGTTGCAGACGATGATCAACGATGGACTATGTACTTTGATGGAGCAGTCAACCTCAATGGGTCAGGTGTAGGAGCCGTTGTGATATCCCCCACCGGTCAGTATTATCCGGTCGCATCGAAGGTTGTTTTTCCATGTACTAACAACATCGCAGAATACGAAGCATGCATTCTCGGTCTTCAACATGCTCTTGACCTGCGAATTCAAGACATTAACGTTTTCGGAGACTCGGCACTCATTATTGCCCAAACGAATGGACAATGGCGCACTCGTGATACGAAGCTCATCCCATATCATGAATACCTTCAAGATATCATCAAACGCTTTCGTGACATTGAGTTCAACTACTTGCCTCGATCGGAAAATCGCTTCGCAGATGCACTAGCAACTTTGGCCTCGATGATCCCACTAGTTGGTCAAATGAACATCGAGCCTCTGCAAATAGACACCTCTCACAACCCGAGCTGTGCTGCCATCATTGAGGAACCAGATAACAAGCCTTGGTACTTTGATATCAAAGTTTACTTACAAACTGGCAATTTTCCAGAAGGTTGCAGCGGAAAAGAGCGAAAATTCATACGACGGATTGCTCGCAATTACTTTCTAGATGGAGATGTGTTATACAAGAAGTCATTTACTGCAACTCTAATGAGATGTGTTGATGCACACGAGGCACAAGAACTTATTACGGAAATCCACAAAGGCGTATGTGGACCGCATATGAATGGATATGCTCTAGCACAAAAGATCATGCGACAAGGGTATTACTGGCTGACAATCGAAGCAGATTGCATTTCATACGTACGTCGGTGCCATAAATGTCAGATTTACAGTGACAAAGTTCATGTGCCTCCCACTAGACTGTACCCGTTATTTGAACCATGGCCATTTTCAATGTGGGGGATGGACGTCATCGGCCCAATCAATCCAAAAGCTTCAAACGGTCATCGATTCATCCTAGTATCCATTGACTACTTCACCAAATGGATAGAAGCTCAATCATTCAAAGAAGTTACAGCGAAGAATGTGGCCCGATTCGTCCGCATCAACATAATTGCTCGCTACGGAGTACCCGAACTGTTTGTGACTGATAATGGGACCAACTTCAACAACAAGATTATTGATTCATTGTGTGAAGAGTTTAGAATCAAACATCTCAACTCCTCGCCATATCGTCCACAGATGAACGGTGTTGTGGAAGCTGCAAATAAGAACATAAAGAATATCATCCGGAAGATGGCAGTCACATACCGCGATTGGCACGAAAAGCTCTCATATGCATTGCTTGCCTACAGAACAACAACACGTACCTCAACTGGGGCAACTCCTTTCGAGCTTGTCTATGGAGCACAAGCAGTTCTACCAATCGAAGTTCAGATCCCGTCCCTTAGGGTACTCCAGGAAACAAACATGACTGAAGACGATTATGTGCAACATCGCCTAGCTCACTTGGATCTCATAGATGAGAAACGACTCGCTGCTGCACATCATATGCAATGTTATCAAGAACGGGTGTCCCGGGCTTTCAACAAAAAGGTCAAATCGGTGACTTACAGGCCTGGTGATTTGGTTTTAAAGCGGATTCTTCCGAACGTCAAAGATCCTCGTGGAAAATTCGCCCCCAATTACGACGGCCCATATGTTGTCAAGCAAGTTTTCTCAGGAGGGGCTCTGATCTTAATGAAGATGGATGGGGCTGTTCTACCCCAACCAATTAACGCTGACTCACTTAGACGTTACTACACCTGAAGGCGAAATATTGAGCAATAAACATTTACGAGGATCACAAGCCTTGCTAAATAAACGACCTCTAACTGGGGCAACGATCAATTGTTGTTGGGTACGGGTAAAGGAAAGTATCGTTCTAATTCAATCGTGTGAAATTTGAGACTGATAAGTGTTAATGTCTTGCACAGATCTTTTAACTGGGGCAACATCGATCGTCGATAAGTGACTGGTTAAGAAAAGTATCGTTCCAATTTTAAAATTTCTCACATTGAACTTGATTATACATCCTCTCTTTCCCTATAGGGCATCAAGTCGAGGCGAACATCACAGGTAAAATTATCATTTCATAAAACATGTGTTATGTTCATTTGTCATGCATTCTCGCTAAACGATTTTATTCAAAAATTTGAATCACTTTCCCTAGCGGAACACTTGTGTGCTAGAGATAGAAAGGCAAGCCTATCCATAAACACATACCCTTTTCGAGAGTTGAGTGCAAACACTTGTGAGAAATTCAAACATGATAGCATCGGAGTGGGAAGGAAATCCCTTTGACGGAAAATGCTCTAGCTAGGATGACATCGAGCATTCTTTCTTATCCCCAAACACTTTACCATTGCTAGCCATTCCTAGCCAAAGTGGAGATTTTTCGAAACACAATTCCCTTCAAGTCAAAGAGTCGCCTCACATCGAGGTAAAAGAAGTTCATGTTGTCTAGACTTCCGAATAGGACTCATATGTAGATGCGTCACTTCCTCAAGTTTGAGTGTGAAGTATATCTCTAATGGATCTCGCAAGTCGACACAATACTCTAGCTCTTTCAACTATTCCAGTACATACATGAACAATTCCAGATAATCGAGTCCATCGAATATTTAAAAAAAAAAAAAAAATGAAAATGAAAATGAGACAAGGGCAAACAAAAGAAAAGAAAAGAAAGCCCTTCAATATCATTCAAAATAAAAGCAAATTTAGACACAAGGGCCAAAAACGGTCGCAAAAGCAAAGTGTCAGAAAAAAAAGGGGGGACAAAAGTTTTAAAACCCTGATCTCGATTTGCCAATCTGGGCAAACCCCTTCAAATCCAAAAGCCTCATTCTCTACGAGAAAAGATAAAGAAATCCTTTCTTCTATAACATTTCTCCACAAACTCACACTTACAATGCCACCCTTGAGTATTGTGCCGATGAGCAAGTCCACATTGGGAGAACCACTCTTAAAGGTGACGTCCTTGCATTTTGAGTCTTATTTGATGAGATTCTTTGATTTGCTTTCTTTCAAAAAAGATTAAGCCTTCTATAAACATGGTCTTACACCAAGCCTACATTACAACCAAAATCAAAGTCTCTTTCGACTAGCCTCTGAGCATTCATTTCAAAAGAATCGAACTTTCCACTCTGATAGCATAGAAACATACTTTGAGTGAGCCTTGAGAGATGTAAGAAAGACCTTTGTTCATTCTCTATCGCACAAGTGTTTCTATTTTTCAGAAAAAAACGAAATTTTTGCACATGCATATAGAACATCCAGCATTCATATCATCCGCAGTCAACATTTTAGCAAGAAGTACACAGAGGAGATCGCCACAATCCCAAGCATACTTCATGATTTCAAGACTCAAGCCTGTATGCTAAGGTATGATTCTCTTCACGATTGTTAAACACTTTTATGGTGTGACAATACTTCAAAGTCAAGTTATCCATTTCTCAATTCTACTTGACTGAGCGTTTATTACAAACGCAATGTCATTCGGTAAAGCGCGAACAAACGCTATACCATCTGGCTAAGAGCGAACAAACGCGACGCCACTCGACTGAGCGTTTACTACTAAACGCGATGTCAACATCAATTTGGTTAAAGCGTTTACTAACAAACGCCACACCATTTGTCTACTATGGTTAAGCATTTCCTAACAAATGCAACACCATTCGGTAAAGCGCGAATAAACGCAATACCATCCGGTAAAACGTTTACTAACAAACGTTATGCCACTTTCAAGACGGTCAGGTGGAGCGTTTATTAACAAACGCGACACCATTCGGCTAAGCGTTTATTAACAAACGCAACGTCATTTTCAATTTGGTTAAGCATTTACTAACAAATGCGACACCATTCGGCTAAGCGTTTACTAACAAACGCGACGCCATTTGACTGAGCGTTTACTAACAAACGCTACATCGCATTCAATCCGGTTAAGTGCTTACTAACAAGCGCGATACCTTCCAGTCGGTTAAGTGTTTACTAACAAACACGATACCACCTTTAGTTCGGCTACGCCCTTACTAACAAGGACAACGCCACTTCCAGCTTGACTGAGTGTTTACTAACAAACATGACGTCATTCGGTTAAACGCTTACTAACAAGCGTGACGCCATTTCTCAATTCTTTTCGGTTAAGCGTCCACCAACAGACGTGACACCACTTCCAGTTTTCTAGTTAGGCATTTACTAATAAACACAAAGTCATACAAACGCGACACCATTTTCGGTGAAGCGTTCGTACAAACGCGACACCATTTTCGATCATCCTGGTTAAGCATTTATTAACAAATGCAACACCATTTTCAATTCTTTTTGGTTAAGCGTTTGTACAAACGCTACACCTCTTTCCACCAGCTTTTGGTTATGCATTTTCTAACGAGTGTGACGCCATTTTTGATTAAGCGTTTATTAACAAACGCGATGCCCTAGCGGTCTTTTCCAAAAAAATTGGGTTCTTATTAATTCTTTGTTCGAACGTTTTATCAAACATTCTCACAAAGAGGGGCAACTGTCATAACCCAATTTTTTTTTACAATAACAAAAAATCAAAATCAAATCAAATCAAAATCAAAATCAAATCAAATCAAAATCAAATCAAATGAAATAAAATCAAATAAAATCAAATGAAATCAAATCAAAATGGGAAACATAATATTGCATTGCAAAAAATACCAAGGACAAGAGAAACTATAAAAGGGGGGAGGTTAAGACATTCAAGACACGGAGATAAACAAGACAAGCACGGAGAGAAGAGACAGAAAAGCAAAGGTTTCGTCGTCAAAGGTAATGTTATCTTCTCGATGTTTCCCCGATAGAAATTGTATCAGGTTATCCCGGCCGGCGAGCGTCCCTCGTTCACCGACGTAACCTCCCTCTCGCCATCACCATCGCCGACCAGCCCTCCTTGTCGCCGTCGCCGACCAGTCCTTCCTCGTCGCCGTTGCCGACCAGCTTCTTCTCCTATCCGCCACCATCATCGTCGTCGACCAGTCCTCCTCGTTGCCGACCAGCCATCCTCGTCACCATCGTTGACTAGTCACCCTCCAGCGGCCACCATTGGCTTGCCTCCGACCTTCACCTCGACGTTCTCGCCCATGACCAGCGGCGTCTCCTCGCTCCAGTCATCAGCCCCATAACCATCGATGGAAGATCTTCGGCCCGCATCCGGACCATCTCCCATGAAGAAACCGAAGAAGAAGCCAGCGGCCGCCCTCGCCCCGTCGGCCAAATCCGTTCTGGTCACCGTCGTCCCCCACGTCTAAAAGCAGCGTCAGAATCAAGCACCACACCGGCGACTAGCCACCGTCCTACATTCCGAGACTCCTTCCAGATTAGGCGTCACCCCTCCATCCCAGATCCGTTCGCGTGAGGCCGCTGCTTTCCTTGCCGGGGAAGACCTTCTCCGACCTTGGCAACTCTGCACCCTGGCTCCAATCCCAGCCCCAATGATTCTCCGTCAATATCAAGTCTAAGCCCTCCATCATCGGCTTCCCCAAGACGCAGAGGACTGCCCTAGCCGAGGCCGAGGAACACGAGGCCCTCAGGTGATGCATCAAGTTGATCTCATCCCCGACGTTTGCGACGACAAGGTTTCTTCCCAGACGACTTCGGCGATTCCCTCGGCCGTCCTCCCGTACTACGCCCCCGAGTCCTTCAAGCTGTCCAAAGATGCCGAGTACGGCTGGTTCGACCGCAACGCCTTCTTCGAGCAGCAGACGCCCTCATGACAGCCTCGGCCATGTTCTCCCCCTTGAACCTGGAACCATAGGCATCAGCCATCTCCTTGATCAGACCATTCAACCAATACCGCGGCAACTAGCCTTCACACAACACCACCCTCCGTGAGCCCATCTGAGCCGTCCTCGTTGGCCCCGTCCATGCTGCATTCCCTGGCACCATACCGCTGTCACCAACCCATGGCGTCTCCTCAGCGTTCTCAGCTTCAACGACCGTGCCTCCTTCATCCACCAATGGCTCCACGAAGATCCCATCTCCTTCTGCATCGATTTCAGAGATGAAGTTTCCCCTAGGTGCTCGGCCTCCGACGTCGATGGCAATGACCGAGCAGAGCCTACCCTCAAATCCTACAGCTGCTCTACAGTGGGCAAGTCCCAATCGCGTCACAGAAGCATGAATACCGCCCCAATTGGAGAGAGGGGTTGCTGGCACGCCCATTTGCATCGCAGCCATCGATCCTGCCCTCGCCACGCCTCTGTTCTCCTCAGACTTGCTCGCAACCTGACCCAACGACTCGGCCAACGATGGGAGCCGTGATCCAGATGCCGGTCGAGGAGATACCCATCCCAATCGTGCCGAAAACAGAGCCATCGACGAACTTCAGTTACCTCCACTTCTCCTCTGCATCAATCGAACCGAGTCATGAGAAGTAAGGTTTCTTCCTATTTTGACTTTTCAGTCTCCTATTTTGACTATTTCTAACTTTGCCCGTGACTTCGTGAATTCCTCCTTTCTTTGTATTAATGATTTATACCGACTAGTTTTAGCAATCTTCCTCTTTAATGTTTTATATTTTGACTTTGTTTGTATTTTTTTTTATTACATCTATACATGCCTCAGATGAAGATTTTAATTGAAAATTTTATAATTATTTACAATATGTGTACATGTGACGGATTTTTATCGTGTTGGCTTATCTTAATAAACATTTTAATTATTCCGTACTTTCAAAGTTCTTTTTTTGATTTTTTAAATCTCATTTTCTTAAAAAAAGCTCTCAATCTCTTTTTATTTCAATCATCTTACAACGTAACTTTAACCTATCAAGAATTCGTATTATTGCAAGTTGTTTTCAATTAATCCTATTTCAAAAATTTTCTCGAACTGTTTACTTCGTTTATTCGATACTTATGCAGGTATCTTGGGGCGTACCTTGCGGACAACCAAGGCACGCACCCCATTCAACGTATTCAGGATAACGAAGTATTCGAGGGATTATTTGGATTCTCGAAGATCAAGACCCTCTGAAGACGGCTTCGCACTCATCAACGTTACGGCATCAGTGGCTCGCCAGGTTCACCGTAAACCTATTCTAAAAACGGCACCGTGAGGTACAAACGCTAACGGGGGCGTTCTACATAGAGCGAGAAATGGTACAACACCCGGTTCTCCCTTGAATTTATTTTTGGTTTAAAAATTGTTAAGGGCATTAATCAATCTTTGATTGTCTACATTTTTGCCCAAGATCAATCTTTAAGAAATATTTTCTAAAAAATGATTCACGTAGACATTTTAAGCATTAATGAGCTCGAGATCATTTTTTATATGTCAAACAACTTCTTTTTTCTAAAACCGAGCTCAAATAAATCGAACATCGGAAACACACGATTAAAGCCTCCCTTTTTCTTTTGATGCATGCGATTTAGTAATCCCTAATTCCCGAACCATAACGAATCTCTACAGTTTTTCTAACTTGAACTTAAAATAAGTTAGTGGCGACTCCGACACATTTTCAAAATCCGAAGCCTTATCGTCAAGGGAGGATATCCATTTTAGATGGAATCGGAAACGGGATCACCCGCGACAAGTGCATTCTTTTTTGTTTTAGTTGCTTAGAAAAATGAAGCAAATCCATTTTGGAGTATTTGATTCCGAGAATTTATTGGAGTTTTTCTTAGTATTTTGGTAATTTGTTTTAACTATTTATATTATTCCAATAAAATGTCTTTCATTGTTGGTCAATAGTGGTATATAAAGAAAACTAAATAGTGTGACATTTGAATAATCCAGCATAACTTTTGCAGGTAAGATCAACGACAAGATAGGGGTAGTCATCCTCACCAAATTGCAATATCAGTGGAACAACAGCCTCGATATGGAACTGTGGGACTTCGCGTTTAGTCATTTGCGAGGAAAAGCGTTGCGCGCCGATGACGCAGAAAATGTAAGGATGGTATACGAGGCAAGGGGTGAAGGTCCACTTTCCATTGGAAATTTAGCGGAGTTAAGACACTTTGAGGATGATTTTGAGTTTGAACATAGCATCCTCATCTGGCATTGCACAACCGAGATATGTTACCAGGTTGACGCACATGTTGATGGCGAGGACAATAAAAGGAGGAAGTTCGGCAAGGTTTTGTCGGATTACATGGCATATCTTCCGATCAAGCAACCAAAGCTAATGTCCCCCGTGGCAGGGATCGAGGAAATAAGCTACCGTGAAACCATAGTTGAGACAAAGGATATCGGCAAGGGACATCCCACGGAGACCTTGGAGCAATTTTGCATGAATATACTTGATGAGCATATAGGCACCGCCGAATCCGATGATAGGGGATTATTTTATTACGATTATTTTATTATATGATAGTTTTTCACTCACAAGCCTCGGGCTTGATGCGTTCCTGAATTGGAGTGATGTTCGCTTACGCGGGTTCGACGTAAATCGATCCCGGTCCCCATTCTACGGCATCACTTACGTTGTATCCATTGATCTTGCTAGTTATAAGAAAATGAAAATCCAGCTGGTTTAAGCCTGCTAATTGTTCCAACACCATCCGCGATTCGTTTTTTTAATAATGTGATTGAATTTCACCATTCATAATGAACAATGTGCTCGTCGTAAATTGTAAATAACAAGAACCACAATGCCAACAACGAGAAAAGGATGATGGAGGACAAAAAATACATGCTGTGAGGGTTAATGTCCGTTTCTCACATTGGAGTAAAAGAGATCTATTTATAAACTAAAAAGTAAACTATAGAGACTTCATCATGGAAAACTGGCAAAGATAATGAGAAGAGCTTGAAAATCGCCGGATGGAACGTGGGTTAGAGTTGTGGGTCGCTGAAAACTGCTCCTAGGTCCTTGTCAATTTGATGGTAGAGAATACGATGTTTTTCACTCGATGGACAAAATCTAACCACCTACCGACACAAACGAGCAAAGGAATCACTTAACCAATTGATTCAATGCAGTCCAATCAGAATAACACCAGCACAAAATCACACCACAACTAGTTCTTCCAATCACCACCAATCTGCCGTTACGTCGACTAGCAAATTAATCCAATTTTAGATTGTAACCAAATTAAAAATCTACCATCCGAATTGGAAGTCTAAATCTAGTTCCAATGAATAATACTATCTAACAAACGGTATTTTGGATCCAAAAACAAATGCTTGTACTAGGAGTTTGCTCTTGAGGACGAGGCATCGGTTTACATTTCTTCTTATGGCCATTCCGTAAATACTTACTTTGCATCTCCAAGCCTTTCTTCGATATCTTGTTTTGGCTTTTCGATTCTTCACCTATTGCTTTCTTATTGAGACCCAGTATGCTGCACATACCTTGTGGCACTTATATCACGGAATGTTGGTGCAAATATCAGCTTTTATTATCATTCAAGCATTCGGATTAGTCTATGTTAAGCTAGATCTATGGGAGATGGGGGCGTATGCAAATCCTTTGTTAAATATATATTGCGAGAAAATATGGAAGCGGTACATGAGGCAAGGGGTGGAGGCCTACTTTCCATTGGAAATTTAGCCGAGTTAAGACACTTTGTAGATGATTTTGAGTTTGAACATAGCATCCTCATCTGGCATTGTGCAGCCGAGATATGTTACCAGGTTGATGCGCATGTTGACGGGGAGAACAACAGAAGAAGGAAGTTCGGCAAGGTCTTGTCGGATTACATGACATATCTTTTTATCAAGCAACCAAAGCTAATGACCCCAGTGGCGGGGATCAAGGGAATAAGGTACCGCGAAACTATTGTCGGGGCAAAAAATATCTGCAAGAGACATCCCGTGGAGACCATGGAGCAATTTTGCAAGAATATACTCGATGAGCATATACGCACTGCCGAATCCGTTGATAGAAGATTAAAGGGTAAGTCCGTGTTGCCAGAGTCATGTGCCCTAGCCAACATTCTAATGCAAAAAGGTACGACGAAATGGGATGTAATTAGCGAGGTATGGGTGGAGGTGTTGTTATATGCGGCCGGCCACTGCGTGCCGACTCACATGTACGCTTGTTGAGCGAGGGCGGGGAGTTGATAACCTTTGTGTGGTTGTTGATGGCTCACTTTGGGATAATACCTCGCTTTCCAAAGGAGTAAGGAGCTGCAGATGAAGTAAGAATGAAATGAAAGAGTGTCACTTAAATGAAAGAGTGTCAGTTATTTTGCGTTTTGTTCTCCATTTATTTTTTTATGAAAAATTTAAAGTCATAAAGTTATTCTTTTTTAAAAAAAATTGGTTTCATTTTCATTTTCTCTTTGAAACCCGGATATAATTTCGGCCTCAATAATGAAATATTGATTTTTACAAATATTAAATAATTTATTTCGGCCGAATCTACATCTTGATCGTTGGGCCTCATGGGCCAAGACAAATGTCTGATATTTGGATAAAATCTGGACATAAAGAGAAACCAATGTATTAACACACAGAAATTAAGATAGAAGATGATTTCTCGAAAAGTTTTTGAATTATTATTAACTTTTATTCTACGAGAGAGGGACACGTTCGACTTATATAATTTATTTTAATTATTAATATAATTTTTTTAAAAGAATATTACTTTATATTTTTTGCCATCTCCCCGAGAGTATTTGGTCATTCATCCACAACACAAACAAACAAGAAAGAGGTTGGGAAAACCGGTGACTGACTATTAATATCAATCAATGCAATGCACTCTACATAAAAGAAATTGATAAATTTATAAATATAAGCAAACAAATGGAAGCAAACGGAACATTCAATGCAGTTTCCACTATTTAATAATGTTATCATTTGAAAGAAAAGGTTAAATGGCTATTTTATCCTTGTCCCTGTTTATGAGATGACTAATTAAGTTAATGTAAATTTATAAAGAGAAGAAAGGTAAAATAGTCTTTTCAGCAATCAAACCCCACCTCAATAATTTACTTTCAAGCATTTCGAGTTCGAATTTCCTATCGAAGTTTAGAATAATACCCGGTTGGATGGACCTGAACATTGACTTGGGATGCAACTTCTGTCTTCATTCGTGTACGACGTTTTCCTACATGCTTCTTCGTTTTTGCCTCGACTTTGAATCAATCTTCTGTTTTGTCATTAACTTATTTTTGCTAAATAATTTTGTCATCAACTTTTATTTTTATTTTAATTTTGGTCAATCTTGAATTTCTTCTAATAAAAGCCAACTAAGGCCTTAATATAGTACGCCTCATGTCCTATAATAGTGGAGTTTCAACATTTCATTCATTCGTCTCATAACTCACTTTACCCGTAATAGCCTTTCATTCATGTCCTGATAGAACATCATCCGACCTCCATCGATTTTGCGTATTTTTTGACAACTTCAGCAATTATCATCTAACTTCAGTTTCAATTCACTTGATTTGACCATTGAAATTTTTAAAAAAAAAAAAAAACTATGAAAAATTTCAATATTATTTCTCATTTTTTGTATATTTTTTTCTTTTTTAGTCGATAAATGAAAATTACCTATTAAGGTCTGTTTGGCTTACGCGCGATAAAATTCAAGATTGGGTAAAATCAAAATAAAAATAAAAGTTAGTCACAAAATTATATAAAAAACTAATTTAACAATAAAACATAAAGTTGGCTCAAAATAGATTCTATAAATTGATATTTTATCTTTTTTTTTACGCTCCAGATCTACCAGAGACAGCTCCGCTCGCCGCCGAAAATGCTAAGTGGGATGCAAGTGTAGCAGCTCCTTCGTTCCCGGAATCACCCCACTGCCTGCTCCTCTCTTGTCCGTTCCACCTGCAGGTATGTCCTCTTCCTCGCTTCGAAGCTCCTTTTTACCTTTCTTCCACTGATCGGACACTCATTCCATATAAGTTGTTTACTCCGAGAGGCCTAAATGTTGTCCAATGATTCGAAAAATTTCATGGTTAAATTTAGAATCATTCATATGTTTTCCTAGGCTTTTGGATCTTTTATTTATTTTTTGGAAATAAGTCAATGCATTCCTTGGGAGATGGAGTGAAGGAGAACCTGCGACTATTTATCAGTAATGCTTCACATCGAAGTTGCGTAAACTGGTTTCCCCGTGCGATTTTCATTTACCATTTGGTGACCGGAATTGATTTCTCTTGTTTTTTCTCTGTCTATTGATTAAGGAAAACAAATGGCGTTGGCTCCGTATGTGGCGAGCTTGCTAGATATGTGGGTCGTGTGGAACATCCGAGGTCTCATGATACTCAGCCTTTTGATGCAACTGCTTCTTGCCATCATCTCCCCTGTCCGGAGGAAAACGTCCAACCGTTGGGTCATTCTGATGATATGGGCAATATACTTCTTATCGGACTGGGCCGCCATATTTGCTTTTGGATTGATCTCGAATGCCAGATTGAAGAACCCCACTTCCCCTCAACAGGTCGACCAAGATCTCCTTGCGTTCTGGTCTGCATTTCTTCTAATACACTTGGGGGGGCCGGATTCCATCACTGCTTATGCGCTAGAGGATAACACGCTGTGGATGCGCCACTTGGTTGGCCTTGTTGTCCAAATACTGGCCTTCCTCAACATCTTCATTAAGACGCTCCCGTATAACAAGCTTCGTGTGCCGACAATCCTGATAGCTATCGCCGGCACCATCAAGTATGGGGAGAGGACCAGAGCATTGTACCTTGCAAGTGTCGAGAACCTTAAGGAGTCGGTGGTGAAATCGCGCCGCCTCCATCCGAACAGCAACTTCATGACGCAACAGGGGACAGCAACCCAGTCCAACACTGGCAGCAATGGCGATGAAGAAACCCATGAAGAGAGACTCGAGATGGCCTTCCACTACTTCCAAAAATTCAAGGGTCTGGTTGTCGACATGTCGCCAGACCACTCCGAATGGCGTAAGAGCCGAGATTTCTTCGTAAGTCGAGATGCTCGGTCGACATTCGAAATTCTGAAGATGGAGCTGAAGTTATTCTATGAGGTGTTCTATACCAAGGTCCTTGCGGCCAACTCAGCATGGGGAGCGCTCATTCGCATTCTGGCCTTTTACAGCGTCCTCGTTGCCCTGATTATGTTTTGCCTGACTAAGAAAGCGGGGATTCACAGGGTCGATGTTCGAATCACTTACTGGTTGCTAGCCGGAGTTGTTGCTTTGGATTCAGCAAGCGAGTTACAGCTAGTGATGTCAAATTGGAGCAGGGTCGATTCAAGTTATGCCGGATGCCAAATGGTTGGGCATGGACTAGTCTTCTTTTTCATAGTCGGCATGGCCATGGCATTCTTAGCAGGCTTCCTTTGCGAGAACGTTGCATTACGGAAATGGTCAGAGAGTACAGGTGCGCTGAGCATTTTAGGGCGAGCTTTCGAGGAGTCTCGTCCGAGGAAAGGATCCAAGCTAAGTGATTATTGGTGTAAAATAAACGGTACAATCTTACCCACTTCTAATTTATATTTTGATTTGACTTGACCGTCTCCCTCTTCTCTTCGATTATGAATATAGAATGAAAAACGTGTTATTTCCACTCAAGAAATTAAATTGGTATAAAAGGAATGACTTTACGTTCTCCAATTCTAAAAATATGATGTATATAAATAGATAAAACTGAAAAAGATATCAAAAACAGAAAATTAAAAGTTTTAGAGAAAAAAAAGAGTAATTGTATAGATTGCATTTGTATTTATTAAGTGAATTCTTTTTTTTTAATTGATTAGGATTTTGAAAAATCTCAAATATTGAGTACTTGATTTGGAGGTGTTTGTTAGTATTTGGTAATTTGCATTAACTATTTATATTGTATGTCTTTATGGGTTAATCAGTCGAGGTACAAAAAGAACTTTTTTGCAGGTAAGATCAACGACAAGTTGGGGGTAGTCATCCTCACCAAATTGCAATATCAATGGAAGAACAACCTCGATATGGAACTGTGGGACTTCGTGTTTATTCAATTGCGAGAAAAAGCTTTGCCCGCCGATGATGCGGACAAGGTAAGGGCAGTATACGAGGCAAGGGGTGAAGGTCCACTTTCCATAGGAAATTTACCCGAGTTAAGACACTTCGTAGATGATTTTGAGTTTGAACATAGCATCCTCATCTGGCATTGCGCTACCGAGATCTGTTATCAGGTTGATGCACATGCTGACGGCAACGACAACAATGGAAGGAAGTTCAGCAAGGTCCTTTCAGATTACATGACATATCTTTTGATCAAGCAACCAAAGCTAATGTCCCCCGTGGCAGGGATCGAGGGAATAAGGTATAGCGAAACCATTGCTGAGGCAAAGGATATCGGCAAGAGACAACCCACGGAGACCTTGGAGCAATTTTGCAGGAACACATTGGATGAGCATACTGGCACTGCCGAATCTGATGAAAGAGGATTAATCGGTAAGTCCGTGTTGCCTGAGGCATGCACCCTAGCTCACATTCTACTGCAAAAAGGTACGACGAAGTGGGACGTGATTAGCAAGGTATGGGTGGAGGTGTTGATATATGCGGCTGGCCACTGTCGAGCAGACTCGCATGTACGCCTGTTGAGTGAGGGCGGAGAATTCATAACCTTCGTATGGCTGTTGATGGCTCACATGGGGATAATAGCTCGCTTTCCAAAGGAGTAAGGAGCTGCGACGTTAGAATTTTTTTCAACCTCTTATTGGTGAATGTGTAATTTGTATTAAATAAACGGGTGTTAATTAATTTATACAATCGACTTGGGACTATTTCCACATATCAGCACTCTCAACCCTCTGACTAGCTTTGGGGGTGATGATCTCGAAATCCTTGTATCAAGCTGTTGCATTGCGACGCAGCTGTGTATGTGCATGTTGTGTTTGTATTCATGATGGTTCTGGCAAAGCATTTTTTGTGTAATTTGTCTTAAATAAAAGGGTGTTAATTAATTTGTCTCGCACCTGTTTACTGGACAAGCTTCCTCTGTTACGTAAAGAATTGCTTTACGGCTAGTTTCGTGGCGAAGATTGGCAGTGGATGATACTTCAGATAAAGAAAATGCTTTCCCAAAAGCATAATGAACACAAACAAAATGTTCACGTTTCGTGATACCCAGCTGCATGGTAATGTAGCAACTTAAAACAAGGATTTCGGAATCATCACCCCAAAAGCTAGTTTGAGGAGTGGAAGTGCTGATATGTGAAAATAGTCTCAAATCGGTAGTATGGGATGTCGACGTGGGCTATATAAGAGTCAATGACACTCTCAACCCTTGAGCTAGCTTTTGGGTTGGGCTCTCCCAGGAAAGCGCGTAACAAGTGGTACCAGGTTGGCCAGATAATTTCCTCCGTACGAAATTTCAATTCACAGAGAAAACTTTGAAATCTTCCGTAACATTTCGACACATTTCGTCATAAGATAAGAAAATACAAGGCAAATTAAATCCCATCAGTGAGCCTAGTTGACATCCAACAACAAATTTCAATAAGGGACTAATGTCGTAGTTAATTCATTAATTCATCCTACACAACACAAACAAACAAAAAAAGGGTTTGGTTACACTGGTGGTTCATTTTTTTTTATTATATAATGTCGTTGACTTTGGATGCAGCTTCTGTCTTCATTCTTGTCCGACGATTTCTACTTTTTTTTACGCTCCAGATCTACCAGAGACAGCTCCGCTTGTCACCGGAAATGCGTAACGGGATGCAAGTGTATTAGCTCCTTCATCCCCGGAATCACCCCACCGCCTGCTCCTCTCGTCTGTTCCAACTGCAGGTATGTCCTCTTCCTCGATTTGAAGCTCCTTTTTTCCTTTCTTCCACTGATCGGACACACTCATTCCATGTAATTTGTTTAGTCCGAGAGGCCCTAAATGTTGTCCAATGATTCGAAAAATTTCATGCTTAAATTAAAATAATTCATATATTTTCCTAGTCTTTTGGATCTTTCATTTATTTTTTTTGAAATTAAGTAAACGCTTTCCTTGGGAGATGGAGCGAAGAAGAACCTACCACCATTCATAAGTAGCTTCACAGAGAAGATGCATAAACGAACCCCTGCGACGGACATGAACATCGTGATAAAACCATGGCCTTTCAGGACCTGGGCATTGGATATCATAGGAGAAATCCATCCTCATTCAACCAGAGGAGATGCCCATATACTCGTTGCCACCGACTATTTCACAAAATGGATCGAAGCGGCAGAGTACAAGGCCATCAACCAAAAGGACGTGATTCAGTTCATCAAGGTCTTCCCTAAGTGGGGCTGCGACCGTCTCTATAAGGGGGGCTTCCGCCGACCCACTAGCACTAGCTTCCATAGCCTCATCCAAGAACACCCCTGGTATAGGACCAGAGGTCGCGACCACGACTTGGTCAAGGGGCAATTCCATGACCCTCTCGAAGGAAGCTTCGGCACCACACGAAGGCAAAACATCTACGGCCGTTGCGCTAGAGGGCTCCTCAGTCTCCGCCTTGGCAAAACGGCGACGATCCTCAAGTAATGCAGATAGGGTGACATCATTCTCAATATCCTCATCAACCTTGATGGGGTCAGAAACGGCAACACCTTGATCCAAAAGTAAGGGTCAATGACAGATACACCTATCAAAGAATAGGGAATATGCTACGAACAATACCTGGCACATCGCCTGAAGGCACATCTTCGCCAAGCGAAGGAACATGACTAAGCGACACCTTTCTCTTTACTTGGGCCCGTTCTAATGATGGACCCACGTGGGAGGACCTCGCTTTCTTCGCCCCTGATAAAGACAAGAAAGTCACACAATAGACTAGAACATTAATGAGAGCCAGTTTCGAGCTTACCAGAAGAGGATGATTGTCCAGTGGATGACCGCTTCTTCGAAGTAAGCCTTGGAGGAAGAGACTGTTTCTCCCTTTCCTCCAATTTTCCAAGGTCAAAAGAGCGCTCCATCATCGTCCAAACCTCACACCAAGTCAGTGAGAACGATGCAGTCCGACCACCATAGAGTTAAGACACGGTCTCAATAGAACCAGGACCCACTACTAAGGCATGCCCCGTCATAGCTGAAGCCAAAGAGAAAGGGGTGCGCTCCCTCAATGGCCGGTTCCTGGACTGGGGAAAGGGAACAACCATACCCTGAGCAAAACCCAACTGGCGGGCACACAGCTGAGGGTTGTAAACCTCGAAGATCTTCCCTTTAGAGTGTAGTACAGAGCTGGTTGGCTGTAGTACAAAAGGCTGGCAGGAGGCTTTGGACAATTCCCAAACGTGCTTCTTCCCAAGCAATTGGGAAAGGACGCTAGGAAACTACAGCACCTGCACCCGTCCCATTCTTCAAAGCCTGGATACAACTGATTGTATCAAAACCACTCCGGTACTAAACCGAACTCGCAACAACTACTTCATCCCGTGAATGCATGGGATCGAGGTAGGTGGTGAACTGAGGAAAGTATAGGGTGATCCACAAGTAGAGCAACCATAAAGGACCATCGGCCAAATGGCGTGGAAACTCGGCCACCTCAGAAGTTGCATAAAAAACACCACGGTACAACAGGCACAGCAGAAACGGGGCAAAGGCTATAGGCCCGGGCTGGTCAGCATTGGCAGCTTCGACAAGGCTAGTGGCTACCCCCACAAAAGCTCCAGGGTGTTTGCCCTTGTTGCAGAAGATATACTTGGATAGCCACTCCAAGTAAAACTCATACTCCTCCTGGAGTCCCCACTTGCCCTCCCTGAGATGGACTTCAACGACATTACTGATTCGCTCTGAAGGGTTAAACTTTAGGTCGGCCCGCTCACTGTCTAAGCTAAGGGGGCTCCGGATACATCACACCCAGTCAAGAAAGCAACGTCCTCCATGGTAATAGTCATGGGACCAAACACGAGGTAGAAGCAATTGACGACTGGGTTTCAGAACGACAAGAACCCAGTAACCACATAGAGGTTGGGCACAACAGATCGGTGGGATACCTCAATTAGAGTCTTGATTCCCATGGCTTCCCACGCCGTACCTTTCTTCTCCATCCACTTGGAGATCCAAGACCGGGTAGAGTCTCTCCGAGGAGACGGGAAGCAACGAAGGTCTGCCAGGGGAACTGTTTTCCACCCCGACGGCCTAATTTTAGGATCAAAGACTGTCGGCAGCTTGCTGATATAGAGAAAAGTGTCACCTGAACCGGTGATAAGCGGACCAAGAGTTTGCTGGTTTTGCATGACAGAACCGAAATCCGACTACACTTCATGAGTAAGGTGGATGCAAGACTTGGAAGACCGGTTGAAGACTTTCTGGAACCTAACAACGTCTTCATCATCCACAAAGGACGAACGTTTTAATGATGACGGGGTCGAAGATCTGGAAGCCATGAAGGCAGCAAGAAAGCTAGGGTTTTTGAGAAATCAAAAGACTAGAAGGGCAAGAGTTTCCGAGGACGTGAGCGGAAAACTTAGGCCTCATGGATTCTTATAAGCCTCAGAAACCGACAAAAGCTAAAAAGAAAAGTCGCTTGGTAACCGAAGCAACGTCGCTTCGTTTAGCGGGCGAAAACTCAAAAGGTGTTTCACTTGGAAACTGATGGCGATTCATTCGTCATAAGTGGGTAAGCGAAAAGGATCACAATAAATAGACATTTATTCTCATTCAAATCCAAGCATTACATGGATTTGCTTGATGATAAGTGTACACAAAAGGGGACGATTCGGTAGACGACGCTTTCACTCGTTAGAAATGCTCTACTGGAATGTCACGAAAGTTTGACGCTCTTCGAAGGTCTTTCCACAGAGGTCATCACACCCGGTTCTTCCCTCACATGAAGAAGATCCGTAGTTGCAAGCAGAAATCCCATCCCACGGGAGACCCTGGTTTGTAGGATGCTAGATGGAACCTCACGCGACGCAGTGGAGTCCGAGATCTGATGTCTGGTCGGACCTCCCAGAAACCGCGAGGTTGGCAAATTGGGGGAATGGAACAATGATTTCTACCTCAACAGCCACGAACTAACCAAATGGGTTAGCCATGGATGGTGAGGTAGCCAACCGGACGACATCCGTGGCACAGCACCGAAGGCTTGTGCAGGCCTTTTTCCCTTCCAGATGGCGGGAAGTAGGGGAGCTGAAGACCACCCTCATAAGGTGATGGGTATAGGCTCCTAAACAAGCTAAAGTGATGGGCATAGGCTCTGGATGGAATACCAACAGAAAGACAGGAACTTCATAGCTTGGCTATTTTCAAGAGATAAGCGGCTCCTGAGTCGAAAGACGATCTGGACCCTTCAATTTATAGTGAAGTCGTGAAGAGCAAAAATACTATGACGGGAGATATTATTACAGAGATTTCGGAGATCGCAATAGTTGTCCTAGAGATCTCAACTGATATGATTCGGAGATATCGACAGTCAAGGGTCGTTACTCCCCTTGCACCCACTATCGAGTTTACAGGGGAGTGATTACTTGGTCTTTTTCAAGGCAAGACAGATAAATCAGTTTGCCTTAAGGGGGCTTATATGTTTAATAACAGAAATTCTGGGCCACAGATTGCAGGCTTTATTTGTGGGTTGACGATCCAGATTGAAGGCCCAAGGACGGCGATCCAGTAAGGAGATGACCACGGCAACACACCAGGCGAAGGATTGCTAGGCGAAAGGATCATCAAGCGACGGGATCACCAGATGACGGGCAAAGACAGGTCCAGGTGACAAGCGACGGTTTGGCTAGGCGAACGAGGAAACTCTATGGCGAACGCCAATGGGCGACACGGATGGAAAGCCAGAATTATTTTTACATATAATTTTCCTCTCTTGTGAAATCCAACGAAGAATTATTTTTACATATAATTTTCTTTTATGATTACATTAACTTTCATAAGTAGAGCATTTTTCCAAAACAGCCTCGCAGTTAAGATTTTGGTCCAGAGTTTTAGATATTTCGAGGAGGCTATGTTACGAAAGCATAGATTCAAGACCTTACTTGATCTTCTAGCTGTTGGGTGGCCTTCACATTTGGTTTCTCAGACATTTCGGAGCGAAGCCATGTCGCTGATCCAATAATTGGGGAGTGATATCATGGATCTGGTGGGAAAATGTATTGGTTTCCAAAGGGGAAATCTCCATGAGTCCTCCTCTGAGCTACACTATCGATATTTTCTTGCACGGTTGTATGACAGTAAGATCAAGGACATCGAAATGGAAAGCAAAAGGCAGGATGCCTGTTTGGGAAACAAGAATATAAGCGGGACAATTGGTGAAGGACAAATACCCATCACACAGTCCAAACTTTGTGAAGGGCAATGAGGATCATTATTGCCCTCTTAGGTTGATCTCATTCGAATCGAGCTTAAAGAAATCCAATCTACCTTTTTGATGCAAAATTGTACTCCGCGTAACACGTATCGAAGCTTTTCGTGGTCGCCGTACGAAAATTAAACCAAGATGAAGAAAAGCAAACTTGAAATGTAATTAATAATATGCTAAATCGGGCTTTGTGATTGATCGTGTCTTTCCTTCGAACTTTTTATACCTTTCATGATATCTATGTAGATCATATGTTTCTTTTTTTCTGTGTTACGTTAATTCCTATAGATTAAATAATAAGATATGTAGGCATACACACGGTTACATCCAAAACTCCCTCATCCAGATTCACAGGGTCGATGTTCGTATCACGTACTCGTTGCTAGCTGGAGTGATTGCTTTGGATTCAGCTAGCGAGATACTGCTTGTGAGGTCAAATTGGACCAGTGTCGATACAACTTACTTAGGATGCCAAGTGATCGGACATGGACTAGTCTTATTTTTAATTGTAGGCATGGCCACAATATGCGTAGTTGACTTTCTTTCCGGCCTTTGCTACAAAACCATCGCAGGCTGGGAATGGTCAGAGAGTACGGGGGCTCTGAGCTTTTTAGGACGCGCTTTCGAGGAGTCTCGTCCGAGGAAAGGATCCAAGTTAAGAGACTGTTGTCGCAAAATTAACAGTACAAACTCATGCCCTTTTAATTTATAGTCACGTTTTGCTCTGCCTTATTCTTCGATTTTTATTTCATTTCTTTAATACTACGATTTAGAAAGTGAGGAAACAACAATGGACCACAAAACGAGGAGTATTTGTTTTGATTCAATTCGTCAACATATTTGAAAGATCTTTCATGTCGGTTTATGTTATAAGGTAGGCCGCTGAATAATCCTAGATGAAGAACTCTAAATGAAGATTTCTAGAGTCAAACTAAAAGAAGTACGCATAAAAATATTCTTATATTTTAGTTTGAAACTAAAATGATATCACATTTCCTTTTATAGTCGGAAATGTTAGATGAATAGAAATTGAATGTATCACTTTAGACTATAATTCAGACTGAAGTATAAAATAACTCAAATTCTGCACAACGTTCTAGCATGGCCATGTATGAATTGTCAAGAAAACTTTTTCAGTTAAACTCCACGACGAGACGGGGCTTGTCGTGCTGACCAAATTGCAATATTATAAGGAAAGTACCGTTTGAGGACTTTCCATATCTGTTTCAACAACGTTTGAGCAGGTATCCACTCAGATTGGTTTGATCCGCTGAGATTATGGAAACCAATCAATTGGAATCGTCCTAATGAACCTGAACACCTTCGACATAGATTTTCCATAAAAATCAAACAAGACATTCAGATATTATTTTGACATATCCGTAAGAAATGCGTTGTTGTACCGCTTGACAAGTGTATCGCTATGCTTGAGAAGTGTATTGCTACACTACAGCAAAGGTGTACTGCACTACTGCACTACAATTACCTAAATGAAAGAATCATTATTATTCCAATTTGGTTATTGTAATTTTATCATATTTAATGATTAATTATATTATCTAATTCAAACAATCACGTGTGAGGATCAGACTATGACATTGGAGAAAGATTTGGAAATAGAATCTCTCATTATAGCAATTTGTTATTTCCTAGCTTATCTCTACGGTAATTAAGAAATGTTAATATTCCGGATCCTGTCGTGGCTAATGATTGAAATGACAATCAGATAGCCTTCTGATAATGATTGGATTAAATCAAACAAATTAGGAAAGCTGACAAAGATTTCCTTCCTTCTTGGTCATTGTGACCGTTGAGCATCTATTCGCTGAACCTGGTCACAGCTTGCTGGAGTCGGATATTTGGGAAACAAAGTACCTATTTCGTTCCCTATTAAAAACAGACGACCTCTAAACGCAATAAAACGAATTATGTTAGGTCTGAGTGGTTATCCAAAACTTGTGTGATCTGAGTAAAGCTTTGAGGATTGGCGGAGAGCGAAAGATTCTAAGTGATCGCATGGTTCTTATCTCTTACAATATGCGTGTGACAGTGTCGAGGGCTCAGTGCGACCTTGATCGTCATGAGAGGGACTGAGTGACCTCGGTGCATTCAACAAGCGGCTGGCGAATCGTCTGAGGGAAACTAAGTGAATACCTGTTCCGAATTCACTAACCAGTTGTTGACCCATCGACCAAAAATCGTTCTTGTTGCTTCTTTTCGTAGGGGAGTCTCTAAATGATAGAGTTTGAGCAGTGAGACACGCACTTGGGGGTACACGCCAGAAGTCTCGTACCTGCAGGATAAAGCAGGAGTTGGGAACGTCGCCGGAGTGGAAAGAGATCCTCCCGAGTACAGGGGTACTGTTTAGAAGCCTCGACCTCCTGATACAGAGGGGATAATAGATCAGGTTGCGTGGAAGCCTCCGGAGCTGAAAATTCCACTCTAGGCACTGGGTGTGCAGTGCAGTGAGTCACGACTATGGTAACCGTGCACGTCCGAATTGAGTGTATGACACATACCGCGACTTCGCTGTGTGAGAAGTCAGGTTCTGCTGAGTGAGGAACCAAACCTTTTATTTCATTTTTCTTTGTGATCTAAGTGGTTATCTTTGTGGTTGTCTCTTGAGTATTTACAGGCTCATCTTGAGAAGAGATAGATCTGTGTGGAAATCCTCTCCTGAGCTATTTAGTGCTGAAGTATGCCTTTGCTGTGAAACAGAAACGGGCTGCTCTCAGAGAGTCGTTCTTCACTGTTAGGAATTATTTGTGAGGATTTATTCTTTAACACAACATTGTCTTTGTGCTTTAATAGATAGGCTTACGCCTAAGCGACAATGTGTTGTGTGGAAATCATTTGAGCAATCAACTGTTGAGCGTGAGGATCATTATGCTGGAACGAGAAGACGTCCACTGTGTGAGGAGCTGATCGTTGCCCAGGAGTGATATCCTTTTGTAAAGGATTCTAAATCTCAGTTATTGAGAAACCGAACGCCTAGTGCAAGGGCTCTTTCCACCCATTATATTATATAGTGGAATCACCTCTACGGTGGAAAGAGGACGTAGGTCGTTTAAGGCCGAACCACTATAAACTATTATGTCCCTTATGATCGTGTAAAAACTCGTACGAAAACCTACTCGAACAAATCGTAACGGTTACAGCGAAGCTGATCTCATTATAAGAAATGCTCCGCGGTGAAACAGTACGCTTCCGCTTACATTGAGAAAGGGTGAAAAAGTGATAATCACTAATTCACCCACTCTTAGTGTACATAAACGATCCAACGGCATCGTCATCTGGCATTGCATGACAGATATATGTTATCAGGTTGACATACTCATCGATGGAGATAGCAACAAAAGAAGGATGTTCAGCAAGGTCTTATCGGATTACATGGTCTATCTTCTGATCAAGCAACCAAAGTTAATGTCCCCCGTCCCTGGGATCGAGAAAATAAGGTATCGTAACACTTGTGTCGAGGCGAAGAATATCAGCAAGAGGCATCTCCTGGAAACGATGGATCAATTTTGCAATAATATACTCGATGAGCATACGGGGACCACCGAATCCGATGACCAAATAGGAAAGGGTAAGTCCGTGTTGCCTGAGGCATGCGCCCTAGCCAACATTCTAATGCAAAAAGGTACGATGAAGTGGGACGTAATTAGCGAGGTATGGCTCGAGGTGTTGTTATATGCGGCCGGCCATTGTCGAGCCGACTCGCATGTACGCCTGTTGAGCGAGGGCAGGGAGTTGATAACCTTCGTATGGTTGTTGATGGCTCACTTTGGGATAATAGCTGGCTTTCCAAAGGAGTAAGGTCGTAAGAATTCTCGAATCAGAGAATATTGTTCAGATAATGTATGCATAATTTGTATTATATAAAAGCATATTACTTACTCCGGGGATGCGCCGAGTCAGTAGATGCTTTAAAATTTGTTTGACATATTTTATGCCTTGACATCTTTCCTAACATCTGTTTTAGACTCGATACCATGCAATAAAATTAAGTAAAAGTACATTTCAAATTTAAACTTATCAGAGAGGTAACATATTTTATAATAAACACACGTAAGAGTATATTAATTAGTGTCGCGGGTGATCCCGTTTCCGGTTCCATCTAAAATGGATATCCTCCCTTGACGATAAGGCTTCGAATTTTTGAAAATGTGAAGGAGTCGCCACTAACTTATTTTAAGTTCAAGTTAGAAAAACTGTAGAGATTCGTTATGGTTCGGGAATTAGGGATTACTAAATCGCATGTATCAAAAGAAAAAGGAGGCTTTTATTGTGTGTTGCCAATGTCCGATTTTATTGAGCTCGGTTTTAGAAAAAAAGAAATTGTTTGATGTAAAAAAAAAAAATGATCTCGAGCTTAATAATGCTTAAAATGTCTACGTGAGTCAGTTTTTATAAAATATTTCTTGAAAGTTGAATTTTGGGCAAAAATGTAGACAATCATAGATTGATTAATGCCCTTAACAGTTTCTAAGCCAAAGTAAGTTCAAGGGAGAACCGGGTGTTGTACCATTGTTCGCTTTTCATAGAACGCTCTCGTTTAGCGTTTATACCTCACGGTGCCGTTTTTAGAATAGGTTTACGGTGAACCTGGCGAGCCGCTGATGCCGTAACGTTGGTGCGTGTGAAGCCATCTTCAGAGGGTCTTGATCTTCGAGAATCCAAATAATCCCTCGAATATATATAACTTTGTTGTCTTGAATACGTTGAATGGGGTGCGTGCCTCGGTTGTCCGCAAGGCACGTCCCCGAGGTACCTGCATAAATATCGAATAAACGAAGTAAACTGTTCGAAGATGATTTGAAACATGATTAATTATAACATTGTAGGAGTTATTTCAATGGAAGAGAACTTGCAATAAACCTCCATACATGCAACTATAATTACCGACCCGTAACGATTAAAACCACATTGTGTTATAAATCAATTGAGAAGAAATAAAAAAAAAGTTGAAAACATTTTTTAAGAAAATATTTTTTAAGAAAATAAATTTTGAAAGTATGGAAGAAATAATTAAAATAATTTTTTAATTAGAAAGACAAGACACAACAGATTATAAACGTCATGTGGGAAACCAAATTAAAACGAAAAGAAATAAAAGCATGACAACAGTCCCAAAGCAGCAAAAAGATGTTTTCTTTTTAATTGATAAAATAATAATAAATAATAATAATAAAATAAAATAAAAATTGAGTCGAGACTTGATGAATTCTATCCACAGTTAATACAATTGTTAAAATCGATAAACTAAGTAAAATTAGAGACGGAACAAAGCAAAGCCAACCCACGTTTCAATTTAGCATTAGTAAAACAGAAAGAATTAGAGAGGTGAGACGAGACTAACCAAGGAGAACTCTGTTTGCTGGGGGTTGAGCATCTTTGGGTTCGTGACACCGTGAGTGACAATCTATGGCGTGGATTCGCCGGGGTTTGGTCAGATGCAAGCGAAACGAGAGCATCAACATGCTTGGATCAAGCCATGACAAGGCAACCCGAGCGGAGCGTCGCCAGATCTGACCTAAATGTGAGAGTGCACAGATTAGGAGAGAAGAGGGTCGGCCTCCCGGGAAGAGATCCGCTGCCGTCGTATGACCCGTAGGGGGAGGATTTGGGATCTGAACCTGGCCGATTATGGAGCTTCGACGTATGGGGTTCACCACATGGCAGAGGGAGGTCGGCTGGGTAGTTGAGACTCGGTGCCGATGCCTTAGATGGGTAAGCCGAGAGGGAGGATCCTGGAAGTGCGTTGAGGCAGCTGATGGCAACGAGAGGCGGGGACACGCCCTGGGCGTCGTGGTTGTCGAAGTTGGGAGTACCTTGGGTTCCTAGTCAATTCCGCTGAGTATGGTCCTGGGAGTAGACAGGTTTGGCCATCGTGGTTGTCGAGACTTGGTGTCTGCTGTCAAAAGGACGAGGCGCTGCTGGTGTGGCCATCCACAGATATGGTGCACAACAGAGAGGCCGTTGTTTCGCTGGAACAGACGTCTTCATCGCTGCCGCGACCAGGAGACGGCTAAGGACGGCATGGGTCTGCTGTGCGCTTGATATATATCTGCGAAGCATAGGCTGGTATGAAACTGCGACCTCTAGTATTTGCTGTGGCCGTGGTTGTCACTGCTGCTGGTGTGAGGCTCGTTGCTGCGGGAGCTGAGGTATCATCCTGAGGTGTCCTGCAAAGGTGGATACTCCAGGATGGTGGGGAGCCTGATCTGAAAGGAGTCTCGTAATGTAACACGATGGCTGGTCGCCGGGATGCGGAGCTTGATTCCGACGCTGCTTCTAGATGTGGGGGACGATGGTGACCAGAACGGATTCGGCCGACGGGGCGAGGACGACTGCTGGCTTCTTCTTCGGCTCCTTTATGGGAGATGATGCGGGTGCGGACAACTGCGGTCCGAAGATTTTCATGAGGAGCAGCACCTTGTTGACCTGGTAGACCGCGAGCTGATTTTTTTCAGCCTGAGTCCTCAAACGGGTTGCTGACGGTCTGGAACTTTGGGGGTTTAAGGGGCGAGACACCAATTGCTGATTGAAAAAATACATAATGAATCAAAAAGTAGATAAATTCGTAGAATCAATCAGAAACAAAGGAAAGAAGCTACCGGGTACTGAAAACGTCTTGATGGAGGGGGATTTATCTGACGTCGCTGAAGAATAATCTGAAGTTTGCTGTCGCGTCGAAGAAAGCTCGGCCGGCTGGGATAACCTGATACAATTTCTATCGGGGAAACATCGAGAAGATAACATTACCTTTGACGACGAAACCTTTGCTTTTCTGTCTCTTCTCTCCGTGCTCGTCTTGTGTATCTGAGTTGAGGAATCTCTCTCGGAGGATCTCTACTCTGAAGGTGATATGAAGCTTTTCTCTCCGGAAGGAGTAGGGCCTGAGAGATTCTTCGGATTTTTATTTGATTGTCTTAAGATTTTATTTGATTTTATGTGATTTTATATGGATCTTATGGATTTTTCTAGATTTTGAGCGATTTTACTATTTTTTCTGATTTTCTGTGATTTTATTGATTTTTTGATGATTTTCAATCTTTTTTATTGTTTTCTGAAGATTTTCAATTTTTCTATTATTTTTTGTAACTTTTGTAGAAAAAATTGGGTTATGACAATTAGTCACAAAATCATAACACTAAATGAGTTATAATAAATAAAGTTTTTAGATTATGTTGCTATAATATATTTTGGGTAACTGTTATTTTTTTTATTTTTAATGTCCCTGTGAAAGCTCGTGTTCAACTGTGTTGTCCATTTTGTATACTATGCTTCGGTGACACCAATTTATAATATAGTGCTCACTCGAAGATATTGAAAAAATTCATTTAATATGATATATAATACCTATCAATAATAATGTTATCCTTAAGAGATGCAACTTGTTGCTTTATTTGTATATTCACGGGAACTAAAATTATTTCCACTCCTAATATCTGACATCACTACACAAATTATAACATTTAGGAAAATCTTAATTAATATGTTTGAAGCTGCAGTAGTACACTCATATATACAGAAAAATGGCAAAAAACTTCGCGGATAAGATGTGTAGTTATTGAATAGCTAAACAGTCGAGTAAGCAATTGTTAATAACAGCCTGGACAGACATGATAAATTTGAAGTAATAATCAAAGCGTATAATAAATAAAATAAAAACTAACACTCTGCTCTCCTGATATACAAGTCTGCCTCCAAACTCAACCATAAGATGACGAGGAATGCAAACCCAATTTCCCACATATTTCGCCTCAAGTCACATGTCACTATTGTAGATCTGACTCGAATGAGACGACCACGTGGGGGATTCATCCAGGGTAAGAGAAAGGTTTAGGAAAGCTATGATGAAATGTACCAGTAGTACTGCTTCTGAGTGTGAGTTAGTCCCCATGGCTCAAAATGCCTCGATCGGAGGCTCCGAAAAATGTTGTATGGATGTTGTCTCGTTCGAGTCAGACGGATGTTGAATTAGAGATCCACCACGTCGCTGGGTACATTTGAGGGAGCCGACCAGGTTGAGAATGGGGGAGAGAAAATCCATTTCTTCTCTTTGGAGTGGTTTGCCTTCCTTGGAGGCGATGCCAGGGGACCGAAGGGGGCCTAGCAGTCAAAATTAATCTGATCAAGAAGAAGGCCTGCCTATTAGTCAATTTCCAATTCCTAATTCATATGACCAAGATACAAATCGTCCAACAAGAAAATAGAAGACACTATTTTGAAAGTAATCAGTAAAGATGTCGATTTTTTGGAGCCTCCTGTCTGACACCCACAACTTAAATAACATATTTTAGTTAATTTAATATTTCAATAATATTTTTCTCTGGCTCCGCCGTGGGCCTTCCTCACACTTCTTTGCAGTGGGATTATTAAATCAGCTGACCCAAGACTTTTTTGCCATCTCCCCGAGAGTCTTCTTGGTCATTCATTAATTAATTCATCCTACACAACACAAACAAACAAGAAAGAGGTTGGTAACACCGGTGAGACTGACCGACTATTATTGTCAATCAACCCAATGCACTCACTACACAAAAGAAATCAATAAATGTATAATTCCCATGTTTACTTACAAGATAAACAAAGATAAAGAAGCAAGTTTCCACTATCTAATAATGTCATCATTTGAAAGGAATTGTTAAATGACTATTTTCTCCTTGTCCCTTATCCCTTTTTATTAGATGACTAATTAAGTTAATGTAAATTTATAAAGAGAAGAAGGGTAATAAGCTTATATTCATTGAACGTGATACGGTCCATGGCTCAGTTATTAGAAAACAAAAATCCAACCATTCATTTTTTTTTTATCAAAAATGTTATTGACTTGGGATGCAGCTTCTGTCTTCTTTCCTGTTCAGAATCTTCCCACTTGTTGGTTTTTGTTCACTCCATATCTACCAGAGCGCATTCGGTTCGTTAAAATACGTGAAAATGTCCACTTGGAAATGAGTTCCAGCGGTTTAGATGTTGAACACAGTTAAAATTAAATGTAGGAATGTCTTTAAATCATACATTGTCTCGGATTATAGCCCCGTGAAAAGCAAACTTATTGATAGTATAAAGGAAAGACAACCGTTTGGCAAATATGCTCAATTCTTAAATTACGGAGAATTGCTTTTATGTTATCTGCTTCGCTGTAAACGTTACGGCTTGATTGAGTACGGGTATTTGCGTGATCGTAATGGACACAATAGTTTATAGTGATTCGGTCTTAATCGACCTACGTTCACTTTCCACCAAAGTGGTGATTTCATTATATAAAATAATGGGTGCAAAATGCCCTTATACTAGGCTTTCCGTTTCTCACAAGAATCCTTAAATAAATTAGAGATCCCTCAGGGACAACGATCAGCTCTTCATTCGATGGACGCCTTCTCGTTTCCGGCAAATGGATGCTCACGCTCTGCAATTGCTAGCTCAAAGGATTCTCACGCAGCACGTTGTCGCTTTAGTGTAGATCTGTTTAACAAAATACAAAGACAACGTTGTAGTATAAATCCTCACAAAATTATTCCTTACAGTGACAGAACGGCTTCTCAGGAAACGGCCCGTTTTCGATTCACAACAGAGGAATGCTTTGACATTTAATCACATAACAGAGGATTTCCACAAAGTTCTTGCCTCCTTTTGATGAGAGCATGTCTATAAACACAAGAGAGACAATCACAAGGAGAGTCACTTAGAAGAAAAAAGAAAACAAAAGAAAAGGTTGGTTCCTCATACAGCGGAACCTGACTTGTCACACAGCAAAGTCAGGATATCTGTCCCACACACAGTTCGGACGTGAATGGTTACCACAGCCGTAAATCACTGCACTGCACACCCAGTGCCTAGGTTTCAACTCCTGTGGCTCCCACACAACCTGCTCTACCGTCCCTCTGTATCATGAGGTCGAGACTTCTGCCGAGCACCTCTGTACTCGGGAGGACCTTTTTCCACTTCGACGGCGTTCCCAACTGCTGCACTATCCTGCAAGCACGAGACTTCATGGAGTGCACCCCAAGTACCTGTCTAACTACTCAAACTCCGTAGGTTCGAGATTTCCCCGCGAAAAGATACGACAAGAACGGCTTCTTGTCGATGGGTCAGCAACTGGTTACTGCAAGCAGAACAAGTATTCACTTAACTTTCTTTAGACGATTCGCCAACCCCTCGTTGAATGCACCAAGGACACACAGTCCCTCCCACGATGATCAAGGTAGCAACACAGCCTTGACACTCCTGCACGCAGTTGCGAAAGGTAAGAACCGGACGATCACTTAGCACCTTCCATTCTTCACCAATCACATTGCTCACACAGATCCTCCAAGCTTCACACAGATCACGCAGGCTTTGGACAACCACAGCCACACCGACGCACAAAGGCACTTTGATCTGATGGTCTTGTTTGATTTTTATGGGGAAATCATCACTGGAGTTGTCCAGGTTCAATAGGACGATTCCCTTTGATTTATTTCCAAAACCATAGATAGGTCTGAGCAAACCTACTCAACGGTCGCTACGCTCGAGAAGGTAAGTCCTCAAACGGTAACTTCCCTTGATTAATCTATCTCATACGAACGAGATTATTTATTTTCATGTCTTATTAGATAACTGACATAACAATAATCTTATCATATCAATTATTAAAGTCAAACCATAATCAAGATTATTTGATTTGACGATTTATCTCTTTACTGTTGATCAGAAATTTGCATAATAAAATATTTTGTTTCCATGTCTTAACTTGGAAAGTAAATATCATGATTTCGAGTCTACTAGCCAGATCATTTGGAAAATCCAAACCAAGTTTAATGTTCTAGGATATCTCGAGATATATTCTGAATGATTTCAAAATATAAGAAATATTTATTTCCAAATATTTAATAATCAAACGTAACAAGACAATAGCAACATACTGGAAAATAGCAGTATATGCTCATGTTAATTGTGACACAGCAACATTTTACTAAAGCTCATCACTAAAGATAAGCAGACAATATTTTATAAGACAATATTGCTGACCATAAGTAACGCATTGCCTAAGTTCATAATCAAAATCAGGATTAACAGTATAAGATCTGAACATAAAGATAAACCAACACACAAAAATTAAGATATAAAATGATTTCTTTTGTTAATTTTTTTAATTATTAATAACTTTTTATTCTACGAGAGGAACACGTTCGACTTGTATAATTTATTTTAGTTAATCTAATTTTATAATAATTATTAATATAATTTTAAGGCACCCTACATAAAAGAAATATATAAATTTATGATTCACATATTTACTTATATATAAACAAAGAAAAGGAAGTAAGTTTCTGTTGTGCATAAGTTAAAGTGATTCCCTTGTTCAGGTGATTGGAGGGCTTCTGTGACCCTAGAGGTGGGCTTTCGTCAACTGTTTTAAAAGATCGAACTTCTTAGGTAAAAGCATGACACAATATATAATTTTATTTGCAACGGTTTCCACTGTTTAAAACGTTATCATTTAAAAGAAATGATTAAATGACTATTTTATTCTTGTCCCTTTTTGTGTGATGACTAATTAAGATAATGTCAATTTATAAAGAAAAAAAGGTAAAATAGTCTTTTCAGTAATCAAACCCACCTCAACAATTCGTTCCAAGTTCAGAATAATACCGGTTGGATCTGAGCATTGGGTGGTGGACTTGACTTAATCTATATTCATTGACCTCGATGCTGTCCAGGGCTCCGTTGTAAGAAAACAAAAAAAATATCCACTTGTCATTGGAAATGCTTTCCTTAGCCGATCAAGGGAAGAACTATTTATCCTATGAATTCACAGCGAATCCAAAGTGAAAAATGAATTGATCGACCTCTTCGGGAAAAACACATGGCAACTTCGTTTGTAGTCAGCTTGCAAGATCTGTGGGATGCGTGGGGCATTCGAGGTTTCATGATCTTCAGCCTTACGATGCAACTGCTTCTTGCAATCGTCTCCCCACTCAGGAAGAGGACGTCCAACCGTTGGGTCATCCTTCTGATATGGTCAGCCTACTTCCTTGCGGACTGGGTTGCCATATTCGCGTTCGGGTTGATCTCGAATGCCAGATGCAGGAATTCCACTTCCATCGATCAGGATCTACTTCCATTCTGGTCGGCCTTCCTTCTCATACATTTGGGCGGGTCGGATTCTATCACCGCCTATTCTCTAGAGGACAATACGCTATGGCTGCGTCACTTGGTCGGCCTTGTAGCCCAGGTACTTGCCTTTCTCAATATCTTTGTTAAGACGCTCCCAAGTAATGATCTACGGGTTCCAACAATCCTGATAGCTATCGCCGGTGCTATCAAATATGGGGAAAGGACAAGAGCGTTGTATCTCGCGAGCGTCGAGAACCTTAAGGAGTCATCTGTTAAATCACGTGGTTTCGGCCTGGACAGAAATACTACGAGGACAGAGGGGGTGGCACCCCAGTCCAATACTGGCGGCAGCAATAGTGAGGAAGATACCAGCGAAGCGAGAATCAAGACAGCCTTCCACTACTTCCAAATATTCAAGAGTCTGGTCGTCGACATGATGCCAGAACATTCCCTGTGGCTCGAGAGCCGAGATTGTTTCCTGAACAAAGATGCTCGGGCGACATTCGAAATTTTGAAGACAGAGCTGAAGTTCTTCTATGAGGTGTTCTATACCAAGGTCCTTGCGGCCAACTCCGCTTGGGGAGTGCTCATCCGCAGTCTGGCCTTTTACAACGTCCTTGTCGCCCTGATTATGTTTTGCCTAATTAAGAAAGCGGGGATTCACGGGGTCGATGTTCGAATCACTTACTCGTTGCTAGCTGGAGTGATTGCTTTGGATTCAGTGAGTGAGATACTACTAGTGGAGTCAAATTGGTCCGAGGTCGATACCACTTACATAGGATGCCAAGTGCTCGGGCATGGACTAGTCTTATCTTTCATAGCAGGCTTGGCCATGGGGTGCATACTCGGCTGCTTCGCTGGTCTTGGCTGCGAGACCTTTGCATCCCGGGAATGGTCAGAGAGTACAGGGGGGCTGAGCATTTTAGGGCGTGCTTTCGAGGAGTCTCGTCCGAGGAAAGGATCCAAGTTAAGTGATTATTGGCGTAAAATCAACGGTATAATCTTAGCCCCTTTTAATTTATCTTCTCATTTTGCTCTGCCTTAGTCTTCAATTTTATTCCATTTTTCGAATGTTACGATCAGAAAAAGCGAGCAACAAAGGGAAATAATCCAACACGAAGTCTCCATCCACAAAACGACGAGTATTTGATTTGATCTTCATGTGATTATCATATAAGTTCGTTGAATAATCACATATGTTCTTATTAACTATTTAAATGAAAAATAGTTATAGTTATTAGGTAATATTACAACTGAAAGAAATATACGTAAACAGATTTTTATATTTTTAGTTTGAAATTAAAATGATATCAGAATATTTTTATTTTGGGAAATGTTAGATAAATAAAAAAACCGATCGCAAGAATTTATTTTAGGATCTTATTGTATTGTCTCTGTATAGCACTTTAGCATGACGATGAATAGTCGAGAATTACTGTTTCAGTTAAAATCAACGACAAGATGGGGGTTGTCGTACTGACCAGATTGCAATATGAATGGAAGAACAAACTTGATATGGAACTATGGGACTTCGTGTTTGGTCATTTGCGAGAAAAAGCTTTGCCCGCCGACGATACAGACAAAGTAAGGGCGGTATATGAGGCAAGGGGTGAAGGGCCACTTCACAACATGAATTTAGCTGAGCTAAGACATTATGTGGATGACATGGAGTTTGAGAATTGCATCCTCATCTGGCATTGCGCGACAGAGATATGTTATCAGGTTGACGGACACATCGATGGAGATAGCAACAAAAGAAGGAAGTTCAGCATGGTCTTATCGGATTACATGGTTTATCTTCTGATCAAGCAACCAAAGTTAATGTCCCCTGTGGCTGGGATCGAGAAAATAAGGCATCGTGACACTTGTGTCGAGGCGAAGAATATCGGCAAGAGACATCTCGTGGAAACGATGGATCAATTCTGCAAGAATATACTCGATGAGCAAACGGGTACTGCCGAATCGGATGACAGGACAGGAAAGGGTAAGTCTGTGTTGTCCGATGCATGCATCGTAGCTAACACACTGAGGCAAAAAGGTTTGACGAAGTGGGATGTAATTAGCGAGGTATGGGTGGAGGTGTTGTTATATGCGGCCGGCCATTGTCGAGCCGACTCGCATGTACGCCTTTTGAGCGAGGGCGGGGAGTTGATAACCTTCGTATGGTTGTTGATGGCTCACTTTGGGATAATAGCTCGCTTTCCAAAGGAGTAAGGAGCTGCAGATGAAGTAAGAATTCACAAATAAGTTATCAACTTGCTTGAAGAATATTGTTCAATATCTCAACGGTAATGCATGCTTAATTTGTATTAAATAAAAGCATGTGACTTATTAGTCCCGGGATGTCCCGAGTCGTTTGATGTTTTACAATTTGTTTTAAATAATTTATGATTTGACATCTTTCATAGTGGCATGCACTCTGTGAGATATTATACCATCAAGAGATATAATCTCTTTTTGATTGTATATTCCAGGAACGAAAATCCACAAATCATAACATTTAAGTATTCCTTAATAAATATGTTTGAAGCCGCAGGCCATGTGATATGTTAAGTAAATTGGTCAGAACATTCAATGTATTGGACAAAATGTGTAGTAATCGAATAACCAAAGCTTCGAGTAATAGACATGATATACTCAAGGGGTATGATTGTTGACATGATCAAGACAGCCTTCCACTTCTTCCAAATATTCAGGGGTCTGGTTGTTGACATGATGCCAGACTCCGAATGGCTCGAGACCCGAGATTTTTTCCTGAACCAAGATGCTCGGGCAACATTCGAAATTTTGATGATGGAGCTGAAGTTATTCTATGAGGTGTTCTATACCAAGGTCCTTGCGGCCAACTCAGCATGGGGAGTGCTCATTCGCAGTCTGGCCTTTTATAACGTCCTCATCGCCCTGATTATGTTTTGCCTAATAAGGAAAGCGGAGATTCACAGGGTCGATGTTCGAATCACTTACTCGTTGCTAGCCGGAGTAATTGCTTTGGATTCAGCAAGTGAGTTACTGCTAATGATGTCAAATTGGACCACTGTCGACACTACTTACTTAGGATGCCAAGTGATCGGACATGGACTAGTCTTAACTTTCATAGTTGGCATGGCCATGGCATGCTTAGCCGGCTTCCTTTCTGCTCTTTGCTGCAAGACCGTTGCATCCCGGCAATGGTCAGAGAGTACAGGCGCGCTGAGCATTTTAGGGCGTGCTTTTGAGGAGTCTCGTCCGAGGAAAGGATCCAAGTTAAGTGATTATTGGCGTAAAATCAACGGTACAATCTTACCTCCCCCTTAATTTGTATTCTCGTTCTGCTCTGCCTCATTCTTTAACTTTATTCCATTATTTAACATTATGAAAAAAAAAATAGAAAAAACAAAGAGAAAAATATACATAAAAGTATTCTTATATTTTAGTTTGAAATTAAATTGATATCATACCATTTTTATATTCGGAAATGTTAGATTAATAAAAAATAATTAAAATTAAAGTTTTTAATCGCAAGAATTTATTTTAGGATCTTATTCTACTCCCTGTATAACGTGTTAGCATGGTGATGTATGAATAGTCGAGAATAATATTTCAGTTAAAATCAACGACAAGATCGGGGTGGTCGCACTGACCAAATTGCAATATGAATGGAAGAACAAGCTTGATATGGAACTATGGGACTTCGTTTTTGGTCATTTGCGAGAAACAGCGTCGCCCGCCGATGATGCGGGCAAAGTAAGGGCGGTATACGAGGCAAGGGGTGAAGGTCCACTTCGCAATGTGAATTTAGTTGAGTTAAGACATTAGATGGATGATTTGGAGTTTGAGAATAGCATCCTCATCTGGCATTGCGCGACAGAGATATGTTATCAGGTTGACAAACACATCGATGGAGATAACAACAAAAGAAGGATGTTCAGCAAGGTCTTATCGGATTACCTGGTCTACCTTCTTATCAAGCAACCAAAGCTAATGTCCCCTGTCGCTGGGATCGAGGAAATAAGGTATCGTGACACTTGTGTCGATGCAAAGAATATCAGCAAGAGACATCTCGTGGAAACGAAGGATCAATTCTGCAACAACATACTCGACGAGCATATGGGTACCGCTGAATCCGATGACAGGACAGGAAAGGGTAAGTCTGTGTTGTCCGATGCATGCATCGTAGCTAACACACTGAGGCAAAAAGGTTTGACGTAGTGGGATGTGTTGGCCCAAAGATTACACTAAGAGGGGGGATGAATTAGTGTTAAGTCCAATTAAGGAATTCTTAAACGCTTTTTCACAACCCTCACAGCGGAAGTAACTTACTGTAATTTACAAAGCCTTCAAGCTTATGTAATTACGGAACGTGTGAAATGGACTTCGAAATGAGTCGTAGAACACAAAGGATTTTATAGTGGTTCGGTGAAAGCACCTACGTCCACTTTCGGTCACTTTTCACTAATAACTCGTATAGAGATTACAGTGTAGAAGGTAAAACCTTCTGTGGTGTAAGAAAACAATTTCTTTGACCACGGGACGGTAAGACTAGCTTTACCAATGCAAGAAACTCTCTTGCTGTGTTTAGGATGTGTCTAGGTCGAATCACAAGGAAATCAACCAGACTTGAGCAAGCACAGAACGTTGGCTGGAAGCTTCAGCCTTCTGTGACTCTGTAGCGAGCTATTCCTTCTGTGGATCAGCGAACAGATCCGATGACGCTTTCTCCAAGTGTTTGGACGCCTCTGATATGCTTCTCTTTTTGTGTTTTTGGTTTAATCTGCAAAACAAATAAAGATAGACCGTCTACAGTAGGTTGCAGTCCCTCACCACTTACGCCTGCTGCAGAAACCTTCTCTTGGACCTGCTGTACGCCCACCCGGCGTTACGGACAGCACTCCTGGCCAAGTCCTTCGGATTCATAGCCAACGACGCCTACGGAGTGGCTTTACCAAAGCACACCTGCTGCAAACGCATAGATAACAAAATAACCAACTACAGAAGGTTGAAGGTCCCTCACCACTGAACCCCTGCTACGGACTCCTTCTCTCCGACCAACTCTGTATGCCTACTCGCCACCAACGAACCCTTCCCCAGGCCCTGATGTACGCAGTCCGATGTCACGGACAAAGTTCCGTTCGAGTCCCTCAGATCCGTACGCAACGAAGTCACCGGAGCGGCTTCACCCACGCTCAACCCGCTGTAGTTACCTCCTGCGAGAACTCTCACCTGGAGAATCCGTCCTGCCCACTTGCACACACGTTAAACACCAATAACGTTGCCAAATGCCAAGACTTACCTCAGATCAAAATCTTTTTAAAATGTTTTTGGGTTTTTCTTTTATATAGAGGTTCCGTCCTCCTATAAAGAAGGAAACTTATTTTTCCAAATACGTAAAATGACTAGATTCATCCCCAACGTGTAAAAATCATTTAGGGACAATATTTGATTGATTTCAGATCAATCAAATCAACCGAATCATCCAATCACGAGATCTCATCTTATAGAAGGTTAGAGCCTAATTCTGTCAGCAACCTTCTATAGTTGGAAAGAAAGAATATTTTATTTCCAACTTGAGAAATATGATGATGGGGTCGTGCAAATATTTGGTTGGAACCTCCAGATTTAATTTTGTCTTATTTTGACAATTAAATCCCCAGATAATGCATTACAGAAGGTTCGGCCAGTAACAGCAACTTGACCTTCTATATAAGGAAATAATCAACGATTTATTCCCAAAAATAATTGATTCGTTCCAGACAAGTAAAACATTGTATCTGGATGAAATATTAATCCAAATAATATTCCTAAGAATATTCTCTTTTTGAATTAATAATTTAATTAAGATAATCAATAATTAATTAGTAAATAATTTATTATTGAAATATCTATTTATGAAAAATATTCTCTAATCACGTCTCTTGATCTGAAATGATCCTTGGAGGGTGAAGAAAATATTTTCGTGATATTTTTCCTCTGTTACGAAGCGTATCTTCGTTACAGGAGGTTTCAGCTTCTGTAAAGTCATAGCAGGTCAAACCTGCTGTTTAACTCACCATCAAAATCTTGTCAACGGGATGTAATTAGCGAGGTATGGGTGGAGGTGTTGTTATATGCGGCCGGCCATTGTCGAGCCGACTCGCATGTACGCCTTTTGAGCGAGGGCGGGGAGTTGATAACCTTCGTATGGTTGTTGATGGCTCACTTTGGGATAATAGCTCGCTTTCCAAAGGAGTAAGGAGCAGCAGATGAAGTAAGAATTCACAAATAAGTTATCAACTTGCTTGAAGAATATTGTTCAATATCTCAATGGTAATGCATGCTTAATTTGTATTAAATAAAAGCATGTGACTTATTAGTCCCGGGATGTCCCGAGTCGTTTGATGTTTTACAATTTGTTTTAAATAATTTATTATTTGACATCTTTCATAGTGGCATGCACTCTGTGAGATATTATACCATCAAGAGATATAATCTCTTTTTGATTGTATATTCCAGGAACGAAAATCCACAAATCATAACATTTAAGTATTCCTTAATAAATATGTTTGAAGCCGCAGGCCATGTGATATGTTAAGTAAATGGTCAGAACATTCAATGTATTGGACAAAATGTGTAGTAAAACGTCGAGTAACAGACATGATGATATACTAAAGGGGTATGAGTTAGATGGTATATGAGTGTAAGATTATGTTGAGAAAGGTTCCTAAAGATTGATTTTCTTTCTGTTTCTTCAACAGGAAACAAGGCTTTAAGAGACTTGCTCCAGATAAATAATTTGCTTATAATCAGGATCTTTGTTTAATTGGGATATAAAACTTTTATCATTTCTTTCTTCCATTTTGCTTTTGCAACCGTCATATTTCGGCATATGTCTAATTGTACATTTTCTTTTCAGCTATGGGCAAAAGAACACGAACTAAACCTCCCGTGCGCCGTTGAATACGTTTTGAAGGCGCTTTTGAGATTTTAAGATTGAATCGTGTTCTTTTCAGTTTTGCCCTGGCAAGTATTCAACAGACTAAATTCTTTAGAATAGTTTATGAGGTACACTGAAGTAGTTGAAAGAAGGTAGGAGCATTGTGCCAACTTGCAAAATTTATAGGGATGAACTTCACACTCAAACTTGAGGAAATGGCGCATTCGCATTTGTACGCGCGCGCCCTCCGGCCTAGCACGCGCGCTGGCGGCTCGGGCAACCCGAGGATCCGGGCCCGCTCCCCCCGAGGCCCAGTCCGGTCGACGTTCCGGCTCGAACGCCGGACGCTGCGGAAAGGGGACCCGGGGTTAGGCCTTCCCTTGATTCGCGAACGGGTCTGCGGGACGTTTCGCCAACCGTCTCCAGTTCCCTGGAGGCGGCGAGTGAAAGGCTGCGTTAAGGCCTCGCTCGCGAATTTCGGGGAGGGCCCAAGGAGCGGCTCGAGTAGCCGTTGCCTCACCCCAAATGGCTCCGAAAAAAGGGTAGTGGGGTTTAGTTTTACTTTGGAAAACTTTTGTTCGGAGTCGCCACCGACTTAGTTTAAAAATGTGATTTTAAGTCGGAAAAATCAGAGTCTGGGTTCGGGGATTCCTATTTACTAACCTTTGTATTCTAAAACATGCAAAAGGGTGGCGATTTGTCCAAAGAAGTTTAACTTTTGATTGACGGGTGTTGGGCCCGATCCGGGAGTAGGCCGGACTTTTATCGACGTTTTAACGGGCGTTGGACCCGAGTTTAGGTTTGTTTGATTAAAACCAATCATGCGACGCAAAAACCTAAAGCCTAAGCATACGCGCAATCACAAACAATTATTTAGATAAAAAAGGACGGGGAAGGGCGGTGATTGCAAACCTATACACTTGGGTCCGCAATCCGTTACAAGTGGATTTGAATAAAAATTCGGGGAGGCCCGCACCTCCCCTTTGTACCTTTGATTGAGTTTGGGGCCGCTTTAAACCTTCGAACCCACGGTTTTTAGGCCGGGGTAGATCCACGCGGTTTGATACACGCGCCTTCGAGTTAATCTTCGGAATTTTGAAGTTGATCTTCCGAGATTAGATGCTCGATGTACATGCAAAGAAAAATAAAGAAGCGGTCAGAAAGTCCTAATTTAAATCGAAATGAACAATTAGGACTTAATGAAATAAGAGCGATGCTTACGGGGCGTTGTGAGCCCGTTGATGTTGATCGTCAAGTAGGCTTGAAACTGCTGAGACGGTTGTTGCGGCTGCTGGAGTCGCTGCTGCAACTGGATGGGTGGCTGCGACTTGCTCTGGTCGCTGCGACTTGCTCTGGTCGCTGCGACTTGCTGGGATAGGTCGCAGCGGCTGGAACGGGCACTGCGACTTGCTGGGGTAGATCGCAGGGCTGGAATGATCGCCGCGACACGCTGGGGTCGCCGCGACTTGGTGCTGCGACTTGTTGCAGTGGCTGGAACGGTCGCGGCGACTTGCTGGGGTCGCTGCGACTGGAATGGTCACCGCGACTTGCTGGGACAGCCGCGACTTGCTGGGATCGGTCGCTATGGGAACTGCTGGGGTCGCGGCGACTTGTTGCAGTGGCTGGAACGGTCGCGTCGACTTGCTGGGGTCGCTGCGACTGGAATGGTCGCGTCGACTTGCTGGGGTCGCTGCGACTGGAATGGTCGCCGCGACTTGGTGGGACAGCCGTAACTTGCTGGGATCGCTGCGACTTGTTGCTGCGACTTGTTGTAGTGGCGGGAATGGTCGCGTCGATTTACTGGGAGGTCGCTGCAACTGGAATGGTCGCGTCGACTTGCTGGGGTCGCTGCGACTGGGAACTGCTGGGGTCGCGACGACTTGTTGCGGCAACTTGTTGCAGTGGCTGGAACTGTCGCCATGGGAGCTGCTGCAGCTGTTGGAAAGCTGAGACGGAGGAGGCTCGCCGTGGGTTGGTGCGCCCCGGGGAAGCTGATGGATGTCGCTGGAGGACTTGGGGCGTCGAGAAGCGGGACGGCCGCTGTGGGGTTGTGGAGGAAGGCACCGGAGGTGATCGTTGTCGTCGCAGCTGAGGCAAGCTGAAACTGGGGACACCTGTTCGAGCTACTGGTCTTCACCAGAAGCGCTGCTGTAGCTACGAGACTGGAAGCCGGCTGCCCTCGGATTGTATACTTGTCTCTGCCGTTGCTGCAGAAGGGCGTCTGCCATCTGGTATGCGGTCGAAAAAAAAAGGCCGGAAACATGTTGATGTTGCCACGTTCGAAGAGGTCGCAGTCCGCCACACTTGGTATACTGTACGTGGGGTGTCCCTCCTGACGATGTTGACTGTTGCAGCTGCTAGATAGGGAGACCGTCTCCTCCAGGATGGGTGCCTGCGCGCGGAAAGAAACTAATCAAAGCAAAAAGAAGGCCCCTCGCGACGCAAATGTGCGTCGCGAGGAGTTTGGACCTGGTTTTCTGCAGAAAGGCAGAGGGCTGAGTGAAGTCGGTGAATCTGGAGCCACACTCAAGGCCCGTATCTCTGCTGCGATGAAGTTGAAGTTGCCTGCGACGAAGAGCACAGGATCTTTCTCGCTGTTGCCGTCATGCGCCCGGCTTGGGTTGGTCCTCAAGAGGGGGCTTTCGTCATGTCGACCTCCTGCCTACCTTGGTTGAAGAGAAGTGAAGGACGGCTGAGCTCCTCTGTGGTGAAGACAACTCCGGCAAGGGTAATCCAGGAACCCCGAACCCCCAAAACCAGGTTCCGCCCCTTTTATTTGCTTCTCCCCTTTCTTCTTATGGAAGGCTCCCCCCCCCCTTATCCGGCAGCTGCGGCACTCCCTTCAAGAAGGAAGGCCATCATTGCTCCAGAAGACTACCACGGCTACCGGTGATAGCCTGCGGTGAGTTGAGGGGGCTGCTGTGACTGCTGCTGCTGACGTTGCTGGAAACGTCTCGCAGATGTGACTACGGGTGGGGGTTCTGTCGGGGAAGGTAATCATGTTGGGCTAATGAAATTGGACTTGTAATGGGCTTGGACTTTGGCCATTTTGGGGAATGAATGTTGGGTTTATTGTGGGCATGAGCTAATTTGAGGTATTACAGCATTTGGGTCCTATTCGAAAACTAAGATTACATGAACTTCTTTTAGCTTGACGTGAGGCGACTCTTTGAATTGAAAGGGTAATCTTGTTCGAGCATTTTTTGTCAAAAGAATTTATTTCTCTCCGGTGATTTCCCACTATGTTTGTGATAGCATTTTTATGTAATTTTTTATTTTTTTCCTTAAATACTGAATAAATCTTGAGGTAGCTTATATGAAAGAAGATCCATCCGGGCAAAGACATTCCTCCAGGATTGAGGAAATCTCATTCTCACACTATGGTTACAATATTGTCCTTGAATGTTCATTTCGATACTGCATCGTTAAAAACCTTTCCGGAAAAATCCTGTGGGAAATACCATGGTAAAGGAAAAAAATAGTACAGTATGTTTACTCCCCCTCTTAGTAAGATTACTTTAAATCTCCAAGTTTCCGCATTCTAATTTTATGCACCAGCATTTCAAAAATTGTTGTAGGCAAAGCCTTTGTGAATAAATCTGGTAGATTTTCTAATGACCCTAGTTGTTGAACATCAATATCACCACTCTTCTGGAGATCATGGGTGAAAAAGAATTTCTTGCTTTTCGAAATAGTATGTGTCAATGCGCTATGTATGAGACAGTCACAATTTTCATTGGTCGAGAGTTCGCTTCCGGGAACCTCCATTTTCTCCATGAATAAAATATTAATTTTTAATGATATGCAAAAGCACATAAGAAAATAAAAACGACAATTATAATAAAAGAATCAAAAATATAAAAGTAAGTTCATAAAAGTTTAATTTGCACAACAAAACGTATAATTAGGTAGTCATAATTTTATTTAAAAATAAACAAATACATCAAGAAAAATAAAATTATATAACATTATTATTATTTCCATGCTCGAGAAGAAAATCAGCTCTATCAAATTGGGAGAAATCATCAAAGCCATCAAAGCCAAAATCTATTTTATCATCACCGGAAGCCACTTTTCCTTTATCGAAAACGAAGTTCATCTCAATCGTCCTTTTTCCTTTTATTGACTCTTGATAGAGATCGGTCAAATGTTTTGGCATATGACAGGTACGTCACCAGTGGCCCTTCATGCCACAACGACAATATTTATTACCCACAGTCTTGTTGGATTGACCATTTTTATCATCATGCATCTCTTTGTCACTCTTCCCATTTTCCACATATTGGGGACGATTGTTACGAGAGAATAATACTGACCAGCACGTCCAGGTCTATTTCCACGGTCACGACTGGGACCACGACCATGACTACGACCACGTTGTTGTCCTCCATATGATGCCACATTCACTTCAAAGAATGGAGCAGATATGGTCGAACGGGCCTCATGATTCTTCATCAAAAGCTCATTGTTTTGTTCGGCCAAAAGAAGACGTGAAATCAATTCAGAATATTTCTCAAACCCTTTTGCATGATATTGCTGCTGCAAGAGCACATTCGACGCATGAAAAGTAGAGAATGTTTTCTCTAACATGTCTCCGTCAGTAATACTTTCTCTCTACATAATTTCAATTGAGAAGTAATTCGAAATAATGCTGAATTATATTCGCTTATCGATTTAAAATCTTGAAGGCGCAAATGCTGCCAATCAAACTGAGCCTTTGGAAGAATGATTGTTTTCAAAAGATCATACAGTTCTTTCAAATTATTCCACAGGACCATGGGATCTTTCACGGTTAGATACTCAATTTTTAAACCTTCGTGGAAATGGCGGCGAGGAAAGATCATTGCTTTGGCCTTATCTTGGTCTGTTGGCCGCAATATGAATTTCAGCATCTAAAATCCATGAAAAGTAATTCCTTCCGCTGATGTCAATGGCTGTGAACTCCAATTTTGTGAGATTCGACTTGATGACTATAATAAAAAATAATGAAGAGATTAAAAATAAAATCGAAATTTTTCGAGGTTACCGTCGTCTACCTCAATTGACTTAGTATCCACGAACGAGAAGGGGGATTTGGCCTGGTGCTGATAACGTATTGTGAAATAAATGACGGAAAAGATGAAGAAGGAAAACGAGAGAACACAATGTGGAGAGAAAGGGGGGAGAATTTCTTATTAATTTCCAAGATCATACGTATACAATAGATATCCCTTCTATTTATAGAGATTTTACAACGGAAGAATCTAAAGAATTGTAACCGAATGAATAATAAATGATTACGATAAATGGTCATTCACACTATGTTTACAATATTACCAACATAAACTTGTTTTTCGTTAACTTTAAAAAGTTACATTGTATTAAAAAAAAAACATAGAGGAACGATTACATCATGTCCATAACTACAAAACCAAACTAAAATTAAAGATATTATTTTGATTTAAATATTCATTACTGTTTTTCCGCGTTACCTCGATTCTTTCATAATTGAATTAGAAAAGAATAACGAGCCGAACTTTTAAATATTCCGATATGAAAAGAGCCGAATTATATTATGTTAATACCATAAAAGAATTATATTAGCATTTTCTTAATTTTATGCACCGGCCTTTCAAAAATTGTTGTACGCAATGCCTTTGTGAATAAATCTGGTATATTTTCTGATGAACGTAGTAGTTGAACATCAATATCACCACTCTTCTGGAGATTATGGGTGAAAAAGAAGTTCCTGCTTTTCGAAATAGTATGTGTCGATGCGCTATTTACGAGACAGTCGTAATTTTCATTGGTCGAGAATTCGCTTCCGGGAACCTCCATTTTCTTCATGAATAAAATATTAATTTTTAATGATATACAAAAGCACGTAAGAAAATAAAAACAAAAACAATAATAAAAGAATCCAAAATATAAAAGTAAGTTAATAAAAGTTTAATTTGCACAACAAAACGTATAATTAGGTAATCATAAATTTTCATTTAAAAATAAATAAATACATCAAGAGAAATAAAATTAAATAACATCATTGTTATTTGCATGCTTGACAAGAAAATCAGCTATATCAAACTGGGAGAAATCATCAAAGTCTAAATCTATTTTATCATCACCGGAAGCAACTTTTCCTTCATCGAAAACGAAGTTCGTCTCCATCGCCTTTTTTCCTTTTACTAACTCTTGATAGAGATCGGTCAAATGTTTTGGCATACGACATGTACGTGACCAGTGGCCCTTCATGCCACAACGATAACATTTATTCTCCACAGTCTTGTTAAATTGAACATTTTTATCATCATGCATCTCTTTGTCGCTTCCCATTTTTCACATATTTTGGACGATTGTTATGAAACTAATACCGACCACCACGTCCTCGACCATAACCACGTCCATATCCATTTCCACGGCCACGACTCGGACCACGACCACGACCACGACCACGATCATGTTGTTGTCCTCCATATAATGTCACATTCACTTCTGGGGATGGAGCGGATGCGGTCGGACGGGCCTCCCCATTCTTCATGAAAAGCTCATTGTTTTGTTCGGCCAAAAGAAGACATGAAATCAATTCAGAATATTTCTCAAAAACTTTTGCATGATATTGCTACTGCAGGAGCACATTCGACGCATGAAAAGTAGAGAATGTTTTCTCTAATATGTCTCCGTCAGTAATAGTTTTTCTACATAATTTCAATTACGAAGTAATTCGAAATAATGACAAATTGTATTCGCTCATCGATTTAAAATCTTGAAGGCGCAAATGCAGCCAATCAAACTTAGGCTTTGGAAGAATGATTATTTTCAAATGTTCATACATTTCTTTCAAATTATTCCACAGGACCAAGGGATCTTTCACAGTTAGATACTCAATTTTTAAACCTTCGTGAAGATGGCGGCGAAGAAAGATCATTGCTTTGGCCATATCTTGGTCCGTTGGCCGCAAGATGAATTTCAGCATCTAAAATCCATCAAAAGTAATTCCTTCCGGTGATGGCAAGGGCCGTGAACTCCAATTTTGTGAGATTCGACATGATGACAATAAGAAAAAATAGTGATGAGATTAAAAATAAAACCGAAATTTTTCGAGGTTATAGTCGTCTACCTCAATCGACTTAGTTTCCACGAACGAGGAGCGGGATTTGGCTTCGTGCTGATAACAAATAAAGGACGGAAAAAAGGAAGAAGGAAAACGAGAGACCACAACGTGGAGACAAAGGGGGAAGAATTTCTTATTAATTTCCAAGATCATACGTATACAATAGATATTCCTCCTATCTATAGAAGTTTTACCACAGAAAGAATCTAGAGAATTGTAACCGAATGAATAATAAATGATTATAATAAATGGACATTCATACTACGTTTACAATATTACCAACATGATATTGTTTTTCGTTAACTTTAAAAAGTTACATCGTATTAAAAAAAACATAGAGGAACGATTACATCATGTCCATAACTTCAAAACCAAACTAAAATAAAAGATATTATTTTGATTTAAATTTTCATTACTGTTCTTCCACGTTACCTCGATTCTTTGATTACTTGAAATAGCAAAGAATAACGAGCCCAACTTTTAAATATTCCGACATGAAAAGAGCCGAATTACATTATGTTAATACCATAAAAGATCCTTCAGATGTCTTGATCACCGGAAATGCTTTCCTTAGCCGATCAAGGGAAGAACAATTTATCCTATGAATTCACAGTGAATCCAAAGTGAAAAATGAATTGAGCAGAAAACGTCCAACCGTTGGGTCATCCTTCTGATATGGTCAGCATACGTCCTCGCGGATTTGGCCGCCATATTCGCTTTTGGGCGGATCTCGAATGCCAGATTGAAGAACCCCACTTCCCCTACACAAGTCGACCACGATCTCCTGGCATTCTGGTCTGCCTATCTTCTAATACACTTGGGGGGATCGGATTCCATTATTGCATATGCACTAGAGGCCAATACGCTGTGGATGCATCACTTTGTCGGCCTTGTGGCCCAGGTACTTGCCTTTCTCAATATCTTTGTTAAGACACTCCCAAGTAACGATCTTCGGGTTCCAACAATCCTGATAGCTATCGCCGGAGCTATCAAATATGGGGAAAGGACCATAGCATTGTATCTCGCGAGCGTTGAGCACCTTAAGGAGTCAACCGTTAAATCACGTGGTTTCAGCCTGGACAGAAATACTACGATGACAGAAGGGGTGGCACCCCAGTCCAGTACTGGCAGAAGCAATAGTGATGAGGAAACCCACAATACGAGTATCAATAGACCTTCTGCTACTTCCAAATATTCAAGGGTCTGGTCGTTCTATTCGTTCTTATTGCTTTCTTATTGATTGATCACCAATATAATTGAATAGTGAAGTTAGATGAACTCGGAAGGAGAATCCTCTTTGAATTTAGAAATATTTTGTGATGAACGTATAGAAAAAACCCTCTTTGAATTTGCCAAAGATTTTTGGAATTCATTTATTTCTTTCAGGGTTGGTTTGTTTTGGTTTTGGTGCATTTCATGAAAACGGATTGTACGGTCCTGGAATATGGGTGTTCGATCCTTTTGGACTAACCGGAAAGGAACAACCTGTAAATCCAGAGTAGGAGGTAGAAGGTTTTGATCCTTTTATTCCGGAATGAATAGCTTCTCATCATATTGCAGCGCATGGAGAGAAAGGGGAGAGAATTTTTTATTAATTTCCAACATCATGTGTATACAATAGATATCCCTCCTATCTGTAGAGATTTTACCACGGAAAGAATATAGAGAATTGTAACCGACTGAAAAATAAATGATTATAATCAATGGACATTCACACTATATTTACAATATTACCAACATAATATTGTTTTTCGTTAACTTTAAAAAGTTACATCTTATTAAAAAAAACATAGAGGAACGATTACATCATGTCCATAGTTACAAAACCAAACTAAAATTAAAGATATTATTTTGATTAAAATATTCATTACTGTTCTTCCACGTTACCTCGATTCTTTGATTACTTGAATTAGCAAAGAATAACGAGCCCAACTTTTAAATATTCCGATATGAAAAAAGCCCGAATTTTTTTATGTTAATGACATAAAAATGTTGTATAGCAGTCAACGAAAACTGTGCTAAAAGCACACCTCTGGCTTTGAAAATACTTTTATACAACAATCAACGTCAACTGTCGTAAAAGCTCGACCTTATACCTGAAAACATAACTTACTATATATTTTTATTTTCAACAAAAAGATTCTTCAGATGTCTTGATTACAGGAAATGCTTTCCTTAGCCGATCAAGGCAAGAAAATTTATCCTATGAATTCACAGCGAATCCAAACTGAAAATGAATTGAGCGGGCTATTCTTCGGGAAAAACACATGGCGAGTTCGGTTGTAGCATGGTTGCATGATCTGTGGGATGCGTGCGGCATTCGAGGTTTCATGATCCTTAGCCTTATGATGCAACTGCTTCTTGCAATCGCCTCCCCACTCAGGAAGAGGACGTCCAACCATTGGGTCATCCTTTTGATATGGTTAGCCTACTTCCTCGCGGACTGGGCTGCCATATTTGCTTTCGGGTTGATCTCGAATGCCAGATTCATGAATTCCACTTCCCCTACACAAGTCGACCAAAGATCTTCTGGCGTTCTGGTCTGCCTTTCTTCTAATACACCTGGGCGGGCCAGATTCCATTACTGCATATGCACTAGAGGACAATACGCTGTGGACGCGTCACTTTGTCGGCCTTGTAGCCCAGGTACTTGCCTTTCTCAATATCTTTGTTAAGACACTCCCATGTAACGAACTTCGGGTTCCAACAATCCTGATAGCTATCGACAGAGCTATCAAATATGGGGAAAGGACCAGAGAGTTGTATCTCGCGAGGGTCGAGAACCTTAAGGAGTCACCTGTTAAATCACGTGGTTTCGGCCTGGACAGAAATACTATGCGGACAGAGGGGGTGGCACCCTAGTCCAATACTGGCAGCAGCAATAGTGATGGGGAAACCCACAATATGAGAATCAATACAGCCTTCCGCTACTTCCAAATATTCAAGGGTCTGGTCGTTGATATGATGCAGGATCATTCCCAATGGATTGAGAGCCGAAATTATTTCATGCACCTAGATGCTCGGGCGACATTCGATATTTTGAAGATGGAGCTGAAGTTCTTCTATGAGGTGTTCTACACCAAGGTCCTTGCGGCCAACTCTGCTTGGGGAGTGCTCATCCGCAGTCTGGTCTTTTACAACGTCCTCATCGCCCTGATTATGTTTTGCCTAATTAAGAAAGAGGGGATTCACGGGGTCGATGTTTGAATCACTTACTCGTTGCTAACTGGAGTGATTGCTTTGGATTCAGCAAGCGAGTTACTACTAGTGGGGTCAAATTGGTCCCAGGTTGATACCATTTATGCCGGATGCCAAATGGTTGGGCATGGACTGGTGTTATTTTTCATAGTAGGCGTGGCCATGATGTGCATAGTCAGCTGCTTCGCTGGTCTCTGCTGCAGGACCATTGCATTCAGGGAATGGTCAGAGAGTACAGGGGCGCTGAGCATTTTAAGGCGTGCTTTCGAGGAGTCTCGTCCGAGGAAAGGATCAAAGTTATGTGATTATTGGCGTAAAATCAACGGTATAATCTTAGCCCCCTTTTAATTTACATTCTCATTTTGCTCTGTCTTAGTCTTCAATTTTATTCCATTTTACGAATGTTACGATCAGAAAAAGAGAGCAACAAAGGGAAATAATACAAGACGAAGTCTGCATCCACAAAACGACGATCTTCATGTGATTATCATATAAGTTCGTTGAATAATCACAAAATGAAAAACAGCTACAGTTATTAGGTAATGTTACAACTGAAAGAAATATACAAAAAAAGATTTTTATATTTTTAGTTTGAAATTAAAATGATAGATGAATAAAAAAACCGAGCTCCCATATATTGATTGTATTATTTAATTTTGGAAATAATAAAGGTAATGAAATAAATTAAATTGAGGTATTTGATCCCACGAATTTATTTAGGATCTTATTGTATTCTCCCTGAATAGCATTTTAGCATGGCGATGAATAGTCGAGAATTACTGTTTCAGTTAACATCAATGACAAGATGGGGGTTGTCTTACTGACCAGATTGCAATATGAATGGAAGAACAAGCTCGATATGGAACTATGGGACTTCGTGTTTGGTCATTTGCGAGAAAAAGCTTTGCCCGCCGATGATGCAGACAAAGTAAGGGCGGTACATGAGGCAAGGGGTGAAGGGCCACTTCGCAACACGAATTTAGCTGAGCTAAGACGTTATGTGGATGACCTGGAGTTTGAGAATAGCATCCTCATCTGGCATTGCGCGACAGAGATATGTTATCAGGTTGACGGACACATCGATGGAGATAGCAACAAAAGAAGGAAGTTCAGCAAGGTCTTATCGGATTACATGGTTTATCTTCTGATCAAGCAACCAAAGTTAATGTCCCCTGTGGCTGGGATCGAGAAAATAAGGTATCGTGACACTTGTGTCGAGGCGAAGAATATCGGCAAGAGACATCTCGTGGAAACGATGGATCAATTTTGCAAGAATATACTCGATGAGCATATGGGTACAGCCGAATCCGAAGACAGAACAGGAAAGGGCAAGTCCGTGTTGTCCGATGCATGCACCATAGCTAACACGCTAAGGCAAAAAGGTTCGACGAAGTGGGACGTAATTAGCGAGGTATGGGTCGAGGTGTTGTTATATGCAGCTGGCCATTGTCGAGCTGACTCGCACGTACGCCTTTTGAGCGAGGGCGGGGAGTTGATAACCTTCGTATGGTTGTTGATGGCTCACTTGGGGATAATAGCTCGTTTTCCAAAGGAGTAAGGAGCTGCAGATGAAGTAAGAATGCACAAATCAGTTATTAACTTACTTGTACAATATTTCAATGGTAATTTGTATTAAATAAAAGTCGCACGTGGGATGGGCGTCCTCAGCTGATGTGTGACTTTTGTCTTGCATCAACCCATGTGAAACCATCTCTTATCAAAAAACAAGAATTTTCGTTGATTTTGTGAATCTTAGGTATGCATTATATCCATCTTGGTTAGTACTCGCTTTCTTCCGTTTATTATTTTTGGTTACCTTGTTGAAAATAAACCGTCAAAACCTTTGGGACATGAGCTTTTAATAATTCGAACAAAGTAACCAATGATAAATCCCAAGTTCAATGAATTACTCTAATCAGGTTTGTCGAAGGCAACTCCACTGAGAAACAACAAAGATTTTTTTCTAACTGTCACTCGATTACCTAAAACGAGGTTAAGTCAATAAAGATAAACATATAATGAAATCAAAAAATGAAATAAACAACTAAGACAATAATTTAATTATTTAAGAAACCTAGTATTATTAAATTCCCTTCAACACAACCATCCTGCTGTCGGAGAACAGGGGATGCGGGCCTTGTTGATGTCTTACGATCGTCTTCAGGGTATGATGCACGCGATCAATCATGCCATCTTAAATCTGGTAGCGCAATGTGACGGCTTGCTAGAACGAAGCCTTGATTGGAGTGAAAAGATGGAGTGAGTTTTCTCGATGTAGTATGAATAATGCGGGGTGAAATGTTCAGTTTCAATTGTTTTTCCGATTCAGGAGGAAATATCATTTTTAGTAGATTTTATTCGATTATTTTATTATACGATAGTTTTTCTCTCATAAGCCTCGGGCTTGATGCGTTCCTGGATTGGATTGTTGTTCGCTTACGAGGGTTTGACGTAAATCGATCCCGGTCCCCGTTCTACACGGCATCACTTACGTGGTATCCATTGATCTTGCTAGTTATAAGAAAATGAAAATCCAGCTGGTTTAAGCCTACTAATTGTTCCAACACCATCCACGATTGTTTTTTTAATAATGTGATTGAATTTCACCATTCATAAAGAACAAATGGGGTGGTCGTAAATTGCAAATAACAAGAACCACAATGTCAATAACGAGAAAAGGACAATGGAGGACAAAAAATACATGCTGTGAGGGTTTGTGATACCCCAAATTATTCATGGGTTAGACATTATTGCCCAATTTAAGCTCAACAAGGCCTTAAAATTATATGACATCGGCCCAATCTATAATGCAGAAGCCCAAGCCTACAATAAGTTCAACATTCAAAGGCCGAAGCCGCAACCTCAAGTCCATTTTTATTAATTAAGAATTTTTTTTCTTTCTTTTAGTCTCTCCATCCGACAAGGATCACAACAACATTGATGGTGGCAGCAATTAGAATCCCTCATGGCATCGTACGGCAAGCCTAATTTTCACCAGACAAAATCCCCCCACAGCAACAACAATCTCTGACAAGCTTGATTTTGAAGAACAATTCCAACAACATAAACGGTACGGGGGAGGATGGCAATCGGAATTCCTGATTTAGGGGTGAAAATAAAATCCGATAACCCGATAATCCAAACCGAATCGAACCAAACCAAACCAATAATTTCGGATTTTTTGTTTTTTAATTTTATTGGTTTGGTTTTAATATTTTAATTTCGGTTCGGTTTTTCTCATTATAGTTTAATGGGTTCGGTTTGACCCGAAAAACCCAATAACCAGGGTTATTTTTGTCATTGTAAGTAATGACTATATAAGGGGGAAAAACCCTACTTTTTTTCATCCCTTCCGCCTCCCCCCCTTCTCCCAATTGCGCAGCCAAGCTACACACACCCACTTTTTCGAATTCAGCCACACCAATTTCTTCAAGTTCCTTTTAGCCCTAAGTTTCGATGAATCACTCCATTGGAAGTCGTGATCAAGGTACGAGCACGAACCCGAGATCATTTCAAACTTTTGATTAGAGCATATTTTGAACTGAGATTCGATTTTAAATTTGAATTTGTGAAAATTTTTTGTCTATGTCGAATGTAGAAATCAATTCACATCGGGGTGATGATGGATGTGGTGTCGATGCTACTTGTCAACCAGCTTCGGTGCAATCAACCCATATTCCTCTGGAACAAGGCCAACCAGTTAGTCATACTAAGAGAAAAAAAAGGTCATCTGTTTGGGAACATTTTGATATATTGTATTCCGATGAACATAATAATCAGCGTGCTAAATGTCGATACTGTTCAAAAGATTTTTGTGCAAATAGTACAATTGGAACTAGCACGCTTCATGCACATCTTGGTAGATGTAAGAAGAACCCTAATAATAAAGAAAAAAGTCAGACTAGCATATCTTTCCCATCTATTAAAAGTTCTTCTAATAATAAAATATGGAAGTTTGACCAAACTGCAAGTAGAAGAGCCCTTGCTTTAATGTTTATATTGGATGAATTACCTTTTAAGCATGTAGAGAATGAAGGATTTAGACAATTTATGGCCTCTGTACAACCTGAATTTATTGCTCCTTGTCGAAATACCTTGAAAAATGACATTATCAATATTTATTCGGATGAAAAGACAAAATTGAAAAAATATTTTTCTGAAATGCCAAAGAGGGTTAGTCTTACAACAGATATATGGACATCATGTCAAAATTTAAATTATATGTGTTTGACAGCTCATTTTATTGATGCTAATTGGATTTTACAAAAGAAAATATTAAATTTTTGTCCGATTTCTGGTCATTCGGGAGAAATAATTGGTAAAGCTATTGAGTCATGTTTGGCTAGTTGGGGTATTAGTAAAATCTTTTGTTTAACTGTTGATAATGCTAGCTCAAATGATCTTTGTATTCAATATTTGAAAAGAAGGTTTCAACATCGAGATACACTTATTTTGAAAGGCGAATATCTTCATATGAGATGTTGCGCTCACATTTTTAGTTTGATTGTTAAAGATGGGTTAAAGGAAATAGATGATGCTATTATAAGAATTTGGACTGCAGTTCGTTATGTAAGGTCTTCTCCCTCACGATTCGCTAAGTTTATGACATATGTTAAAAGCGAGAAAGTGGAGCATAAAGGTTTGTTATGCTTGGATGTTGAGACAAGATGGAATTCTACTTATATGATGATTGATTCTGCTTTGAAGTTTCAAAAGGTTTTTGACATAATGGAGATTCATGAAAACAAGTTCGTTGACGAACTTAATAAAATGAAAGGAGTCCCTACTTATGATGATTGGAAGTATGCTCGTGATATTCTGTTATTTCTTGAGTTGTTTTATAATGCTACTTTAAAAATTTCTGGTTCATCTTATGTAACTACTAACTATTATATGAATGAGATTTTTGGTATTGGCATGATGAATAATAAATATTGTTCGGATGAAAATATGGGTCTACTTTCAATGGCTAAAAGGATGAAGCTCAAGTTTGAAAAATATTGGGGTAATGTGAACAACATTAATATTATGTTGTTCATAGCTATAATATTAGATCCTAGGCATAAATTGAAATATGTTAAATGGGCTGTTGGTATTTTCTATGAAGAAGAAAAAGCAAAAGAGTTGTTACAGAAAATAGAAGCGACACTTGGAGCATTATTTGATCACTATAATAATATTCTTAACAAATCTATTTCGCATACACAAAAGACTTAAGTGAAACATCCATTGATACATCTTTAGATATAATGACTGCCATGTATTTGAGACAAGCAGGAAATGAAAATGTTAAAGAAAAATCTGAGTTAGAGAAGTATTTGGCTGAGGCTTGTGAAACTTCTTTTGGCTTAGATTTTAGCATTTTGGATTGGTGGAAATTAAACTCTTCTAGATATCAAGTTTTATCTGTGATGGTACAAGATGTTTTAGCTATTCCTGTTTCGACCGTTGCTTCCGAGTCTGCTTTTAGTACAGGAAGACGAGTCATCAATGTATTTCGTAGTTCGTTGTCTCCTAAGACAGTGGAAGCTCTTATATGTGCTCAAAATTGGCTGCGAAACAGACAAGCTGGATTGTTTTCGATTGATGAATATTCTGAAGAATTAAAAGCTTTTGAAACGGGTAAGTATGGTAACTTTCATATATTCAAATGCTTTTATTCTTTTTCAGTTTATATTAACTGATAATACAATTATCTTCTCTCTATTTTAGATTTGTCTGAAAATGCCGATTCTTATTACAACATTGAGGAATAATTTGAAGAGATTTATTCAATGTAAGTATGATAGTATTGATTTTTTATAATCATATCTTATATAATTAATATTTTTCTTTTCAACGAATATAGGTTATGCAAGTGGAAGATATTGTCGCACAAGTCCACGTGAATTTTGTATGTTAAACTGAGCTGAAATTTCAAAGTTACATGAAATTAGACTTTTTGTAATTACCCTTCTTTGTTTTTAAATCTGGGAACTATTGTATGTCAAAATTTTTGAACTTCAGAATTATAAGTCAAAATTTTTATAAAATGATTTATGTTTTATGATTTTATCGGATCCCGAACAAAACCCGAACCGAACCGAACCCCAAAAATCGGTTCGGTTTTGAAAAAAATATTTTGGTTTGGGTTAACGGTTTGGGTCGAAAGTTATGAACCCGTTAACAATGGTTCGGGTACAAAATATACACAACTCAATCCGAACTGGACCATTTACAGCCCTACCTGATATGGCAGGCCATTTCCCTTTAGCATTATTGTCCACCTTGCCAAAAGGATCATTAAATTTCAACTAAACGAATTCAACTTCAACTAAATGAATTGAAGTTGAACAAAATTCCAATGACGAGAGAGTTTGGGGGGGGAAATCGACAATTCTTTCCCAGGAGAAGTGGGAAAACACTGAATAAAAAGAGGGGGATGGTTTTTGTTTAAAATGGGGGGCGGGGGAGGCAATTAAAAATCCCAGCACCCCACTCCTAAAAATTTTTCATCGTCGTCGTCCCAATACCTCACCACCGTTCCCGACCTTACTTCGCCAAGGTAAGAAGAAGGTGCGGCGGAAACCCCCTGACAACCAGCTCAAGTCGAGCATTCAACGACAACAGCGAGGATAATGCCATGCCTCAGGCTGCAACGGTCGTCAACTCCTCCGAACGCAACAGCAATGACACCAGGCTTTGACGACGACCCCTACTCCATCGGCTGCGACTTGTGACGATGCCACTTTCAGCCTCACAATGACAGTAAACCCGGTAGCCATAGCTCTCTCCAACCATGACGACAACGTCTTATAACGACAGCAGCAATAAACTCGACAAACACAAGAAGCAAGATGGCCCGACGGTGAGCAACCTCACTTTCGTTTTTTGTGTGTGTTTATCCTTACACGATGGCCCTCCTTATCCTCCCTTTCCTCTTTTCTTTTCTGCGAGAAAAAAACATCAACAAGGCGAAGAGTATTGGAGGAGTTCAAAGCTCATACCTTCTTGGTTGGTCAGCCTTGACTTCGGTGCTTCCCTCGCAAACATCTAGCAGAGAATTCCCTCCCGACATGCACACGAGTCTCCCATCGCGAGCTTGCGTGCTCGGGAGGCGTGCACACATGACATACCACAGAAGCTAGTCAGTCCCTCACCTTATGTGATCTTGGAATGTCTATCCTTCTCTCTTTCCCACTGTACGTTGGCACGCCAGCCACCTGCCGTACGTCTCCACCAACATCTCATGCAGTCTCCAACTAAGAGTCCTTCGTGCCCCCAGGTCACTCTCCCATAAGCTTTTACCAACGCTACAGCTTTCTGCATATCCTATTCTTCTCGTGTGTGACTAACAACAAAAACTTTCCGTACACCCTTACTCTCAGTCAGAATATACACGTTGTCCTTCTTTTATATTTTTCTACATTTACAATACGACTAGGTACGTTTAATTATACAAGACACAAAAACTAATAATACTAAGAATAGGTCCTGCACATAAACGGAAACAAATAAGTGGTTAATCTATACATTCTAAAATCAATTAGGCTATGATTTAATAAAAATCTCATTACAACAGTAACCTTCAATTGAAAGTAATTCAAGATTAACTTTTAAAAGTATCAAATTTAATTTCATCCTATCCAAGATGTCTAATTCAATGAACGTAAGCAAATGATGTTGATAATTGTCTAGATAATATTATTTCCTTTAATAAAATCTATTTTTTTTACAAAATTGTAGATCCTGAAATTGTCCATTAACCCACATTCGACACGGCTGGTCTAAAACAAATTGATAGAGAAAAACCATCTCCTCGTATCAACGAAAAGGAGACCCATCAACCCATTCCAATTAAAGGAGATCCACTTTGTGGTGTTGAGATTCTCCAAGCCCAGGCCTGCTTGAAATTCAAGCCTATTCGTTTCTCTTGTGAGCCCGTGAACTGAACATACGTAGGTTCATTAGGATTTATGCCGCATCCTTGATGGTTTTTCTAAACAACCAATATGAGTTCGGGTCCAAAGCCCGAATCGGATTCAACGCCCGTAAAACATTGTTACGAGTCCGGTCAATTCCCGGGTCGAGTCCAAAGCCCGTTAATCAAAAGCAAATCTTATTTAGACAATCGCCACCTTTTCGCATGCTTAGAATGTGAGAGATAGTAAGTAGGAATTCTCGAACTCACTTTGGTTTTTCCGACTTAAACCAGTTTTCAAACTTAAGTCGATGGCGACTTCGTATAGTTTATCTAAGTTAAACAATAACAATCATTTTTATGGAGCCATTTTGGATGGGAACGGTGACACGAGCCGCTCCCTGAGTTCTCCCAAAAGCCCACGAATAAGGCCTTAACGCAGTCTTTCGCCTGTCGCCTCCATAGAATGACATCGAGGAGGTAGTTACAATGACATCGAAGAGAGGTTACAACTACATAGTCAATGACAAATAATGTTACTACTGCTGCATTTTTACCTGAAAGAAACCCGAGTCTTTCGATGCAAAGTGTAGCCTCTTCATTTCCGTTTCCTTCCACAAGCTGCCATCGCTAAGCTTGCTCATGTCGATGACTGGGATCTGCGGAGCAACAATGGATGGCCATAACTGGCCTAGTTCATCTGGCTAGCGTAGATAACGTGGCAGGATCTCAGTTGGGCACTCTGTAGCTAGAATCAAGCCTCACCTGAACTAGAAGCAAACATTGTAATAAAATAGTACTTAGTAAGGAATATAGTACTTGTGTAAGGAATATATTCTCCCTGAATGGGCACTCGTGTGCACTTACGAGCCAGGAATAAAAAAATAGGAATCATAATAAGAACCATAATCTCTTTATAACTCAAAGAGAATTCAAGAGATAGAGGAAAAAGAAGGAGAAATATCAAGAAAGAAGTGAGGGAGGAAGCTCCTCTATATAAGAGTTGGAAGGCTCTAATGTGAGATTTCCATTCATCGTGGGACAAATGAAAACTAGGCTAAGTGGGCTCGTGGGCTCAAGGCCCTTTTGAAAATCTAAAATAAAAATAAAATCCAACACATATAAATTCGAAACAGGATAAGTCCCAGCCGGACGACAAATTACTTTTATACCTTTGTCCAACTGTAAATCCAAGTGGAGTTGTGTCATGGAGTTCGAACTAGGATCATGACAATGTTCCAAATACCCACCACCCATCTTATGCCAATTGGGTGTCCTCGAAGGGCTACGCCAATATTTAGTCTAACTATACTAAAAAACTTATACTTTTGGGTTCATTACACGACAAGAAGTTACTGGCAAAATTTATGTATTACATTGCCAACATCTGTACTCAAATACAGGCCAGCCATATTGTCGTTGCAGCTTTGGAGGAGCAGAGTTTATATTGCACGGCCAGCGTTGGTGCTCAAATAAAGCTCTAAGATTGTCGTCTCCAATATGAAGATTATCCGTTCAGTTCGGATTATTAGCCCAACTCAGGCAGGATGCCTATTTTGGAAATAAGGATGTAATGGACCCATTCGATGGGACAATGCGGGAAGAACGAACGGCCACCATACAGTTAATACTCTGTGAAGGGCAACGACGATCATCATTGCTCCCTTAAGTTGATCTCATTCGTGTCTAGCTTAAGGAGATCCAACGTGCTTTTCCATTGAGTTTGAGACTGGTCACGTGTAGAACATAATCGACGTTGCTCATGGTCTTAAAACGGGCGCGGTCCTTTTTCGCAAGATCTGGCAGAGGCTCAACAATCCCCACCAGGAATTTGACATATGGTATTCGCCAATCTTCCTCTGCTTCCATGACGTCCACCTTATGATTAGAAGTGGACTCACCCTCTTTTTCTTCAAGAATGGATGAACTAATTTCGGGAATTACCCCTCTTATTTCTTTCTGTAATGCATCGTTCGATTTATATCCAGATGCCAGTTATGCCAATGAATTGGCCATTACATTATCTTCTCAAGTTACATGCTCCAAGATGATTTGCTAAAACTTTTTAACCAGCTGTTGAGTTAGAGCTAGGTATTTCCTCAATTCTTGAGTGTGACACTGGCTCAAACCATTTACTTGGTTTACCAATATTTGTGAATCACCGTTGATTAAAACAACTTTTGCTCCACTCTTGAGTAAAGTTTCTAGCGCAACAATGAGTGCGCTATATTATGTGACGTTGTTAGTTGCATGTTTGGATAATTTAAAGGTAAACTTCATTTCGAGCCCTTCTGGTGACTTTATCACAATTCTAATCCCAGCTCCAGATCTTGTTGATGACCCATCAAACCAGACTTCCCAAAATTCTTGCGCTTCCTCTTCTTCATCTACTCAAGTTTCGCTCGAGTATTATGCCAAGGAGTCAGGGAGAACTTGTCCATTGATAGCCTTTTGATGTTTGAACTTTAGATCATATGTAGAGAGCACCAGGCTCCACTTACTAACTTTTTCGGTACGCAAAGAACTCTCAAAGAATGTTTTTAGAACTTGTGCTCTCGAGACCACATACACCACACTACTCCCTATGTAGTCTCTTAACTTTGTCATTGCATAATACACCGACAGACAAAGCCTTTCCGAAGCTGTATACCTCATCTCAGCAGGATTTAAGAGTCGAGATAAATAGAACAAAGCTTTTTCTCTCTTCTGATTGTGCTTTCAAATCTATATATATTTTGGAAATGGGATGAAGTGAAGCCATTCATATTATAACGTTTTATTAAATTAACGAAAAATATATTATATTATTCAAAGTATAAGTACAAGCTTTATATATAGCATAGATCATAACACCTAACCAATATTCTAACCGATGTGGGACAATTCACCTAAGAATCTCGACAAACTTTATATCTAAATACACTCTAACATATACTAATGGGTGGTAGTGGGTCAGAGAAACCCATTAAGGTATCGTGGCTTGGGATTTTGTTGTTGGTTTTGATGCGGTCAGTCTCAAACTTGAGCAATCTTATGTGAGATCTTACTTTCAGGAGCCATCCACTACAACCCCTGCCCTTGCCGTTACTTCAGGCTGGTCTGGTTTCCAGGTTTGGTTTTTGGATGCTTTAAGCTTTTCTTTATCTGTACACACATGTAGCTGTGGCAATTTATGTCTTTTTAATGGTCACAATTTGATTTATAGGCATATTCACCTATTCCTCCTCCACCTGGATTTTTTGCATCAAGCCCTCATGGTCAACCTTACATGTGGGGAGTTCAGGTGCTTGTTCTTTTGATTTGTCTTAGTAGTTCACTAAGGTTTGGTTGATATTTAATGTGTACCATGTCCTATCGTGGATGATTTGGGACCTGTGATGTTTTATCCATTGCATTGTTTCTTGATGTTGAAGTATTTGTGTCCATATTTGGCCGGTTAAGGCCAAGTACCTTAGTGTAAGGATGTTGGTGTGAGTTGTGTTGTCAATTTTCAACAGTAATGGAACAAGCATGATGTGGACGTTTGTGAATTCTGAGCGTTTTTGGATTTGAATTCATAGTCCTATTAAGAAACATTATGTTTATTGTTTGGAAAGTCTATCTACTTGTATAACTCAGTTGTCTAAGTTAGTGGATAGTTACTTTAAGAAATTAGAAGAACTCACTCTGGTTCATAGTAGGATTTACAGCTAGTTCCAAACACTCCAGCGAGTATTTGTGGTTGGCGGAAACTGACCTAAGAAAGTAAATTATAATAATCTTCTGAAGTTCGTATAGTGCGTTCAAATTATTATCAGAGCCGCTTAGAAATAAACCTTATCTTTTTTACGAGGATCTAATCGAAAATAGACAAAAAAATTATATAAAGCAAAAAAGTAAGAATTTTTTATTTCGGATAAAATTAAAACGGAATAAAACTATAGATCGCGGTATTGCGTATCAATTAAAAAATAAATAAAATATCACATATTATTCATAACGAGGCGTTTGATAAAAATACGGTCCTGGAAACGAATTTTCGAGAGATAACTAAGAAAATATTTCACTTATTGCAAAAATATCTTTCCAAAAATATTATATTTAAATACTATATTATCTTTTAAACATTACACCTAAATGATATCATTACGACATCACACACGAATTACCATGCCTAAGGATACGTTGTCTTCATCTTCTCCGCACAAAACATGACTCAGTTATGTGATAATATTAAATATTAAAAATTAAAACCCAACATAGAAACGTAAATAAAAACCTAAAAAATATGAGTCAAGGTTTCAACTATTGGGGGTTACGTGTGAAATGATTGGATACGAAGGAGAAGGTGCGAGCGTAAGTTTTGTATTGCCGTCGACCTCCTACAGGATAGCTAAAACCTTATGTAGAGCTGATGTACTTAAAAGGGTTAAATATTTAAATTTTTTTGCTACGAAATTCTCTTTCTTGATTCTTTTTTTACTCTCTTACATGAAATACTTACACACTCCTAGGGAGGAGTAGAAAAATCAAATGAAAATACAAATTGCTACTTAAATGACATAGATTTAATTATTTATTTAATCTTCCTAAAAAAACTCTATTTATTCGGTGCTTTTAATACTCCACTACCACGATGCTTTTAATGCTCTCAAATCACAAATTACTTTCAATATTAACACGTTTATTAAAATAATAGAAATTCGTAAAAATTATTTTAAAATATTAAATTACTACATAAATTATAAAAAGAAACTACATAAATTACTACTACTATTATTATTATATCATTATATATAGAATTTTAATGACATTTTTCAAGAGCCAAATTTCTCGTTGCTTTCTTATCGCGTCCTGAAACTGTGTCCCGAAACTACTATAACCTTTACTACATGCGACCGCCTATCCATCAAGGGAGATTTCACTAAAAGGATCTGTTGTAGCCGTCGTTCAACCGTCGCCGACCGTCGTAAAGCACCTCGCAGTCGTCCTCAAGTCCTTTTTATTGTTTTTTTTCGCTCACGTCATGTTTGTAAGTATTGACCTGTAATTTAGTACGGTTTGATTCAATTCCACTATTGTATTTACCTTTCAATTTGCATTCATTTACTTTATGACGACCACACAAATCACTGTAAAATTAGATACGTGTTGCGGAGAACACAATTCCGCGCTAACCGCTATGATATCCGTATTTTCGAGCACGGCTGTGGGACACGAAAAACGAGAAGCATATGGAAATCGAAAACATAAAGGAGGATGCCTAGTTGGGATATGAGAACATAGTAGACCCATTTGAAGGCCATCATTCAGTCGGAACTTTTTGTAGGGCAAAGGGAATCATCCTTGCTCACTAGGGTTGATCTCATCCGCGTCGAGCTTAAGGAGATTCAACTTGCTTTTCCCATCGAGTTTGTGACGGAAGACATGTTGAAGATAATCGACGTGGCTCATAGTCTTATAACGGGTGCGGCTCTTTTTTGCAAGATCCGGCAGAGGTCCAACAATCCCCTCCAGTTTTACATTATGGAAGGCAGCTATAGAGAGTCGTTCCTTTTCTGAATTGACCACTGCCCTGTGCTCTATGCTTCTGTACTCTCCATTGGTCATTATCTGCATTGAACATATAATATGTTAGAGTCGTGTACCGAAAATCTTTGATGTCTTGTATTAATGCAAAATCAGACCTCAATCATATCTCCGATGTTCACGATCAATGCTCCTGGGACAGGTTTTATGGGCAACCATTTCCCCTCTTTCATCATTTGGAGACCGTCGACATCACCTATTTGTAATACTATCGCTATCCCGCCAGCGTCAGAATGGGAGGCCAGGCCGGTAACCCTGTTTGCCTCTGGACAGGGAGGATAATAATTCATCTTTATTCCTTGTGTTCCTCCTTCAAACTGGTTCACAAACATGTCGGGATCGACTCCTAAGTTCTTGGTCATAACTCTGAGGAGGGAGAGTTCGACTCTCATGAGCTCGGACGAGTACTTCTCTAACGTGGCCCTGAACCGGAAAACATGTACTGAACATGAGATCAACCTCTTCATGATTAATCTAATTAGGAAAATTGTCCAACTTCCTTTAGCGTTTCAGTAATGTTACCTGAAAGATGCGGGGCGCTTTGGCCAGAACTTGAAGTTCCGCATCGAAGGAGGCTGCACTAAGAGGGTGAGCACATCTGACCAGTCCAGTTTCTGCTCCTCCGATACAACAAAAACATGGCCATACCCATCCAAACCATTTAGTGACTTCTCATAGGCCATCTTCTCGGGCAAGGGCAGTTTGAAGAACTCCTCCATGTCGATCTTCATATCCTGAAGGACGTCCTCTGGGATACCATGATTTATCAGCTGCATAAGCCATCCCAGGAGGCGATCTACCATCAGCTGGTCGTCACGACATCCGTAAAGTAATTTTACTGCTGCTGCTGCATTTTACCTGAAAGAAACCCCAATCTCTGCATGCAGAGTGTAGCCTCTCCATTTCAGTTTCCTTCCTCGAGCTGCGGTCACCGAGCTTGGACATGTCGATGACAGGGATCTCCGGAGCAACAGTGGATGGCCATAACTGGCCTAGTTCGTCAGGGTGGCGTAGATAGCGTGGAGGGATGTCGGTCAGGCACTCAGCAGCTAGAGCTTGTACATTTGGTACCGGAAGAGAACCGCTCAACTGGAGCTGGGTTTCTGACCCCATCTCCATTTTTGTTAAATGAAACTACCCTTTAGCTTTCAAATCTATATATAGTTTGGAAATGGGATGAAGCGAAGGCATTCATATTATAATGTTTTATTAAATTATCGAAAAATATCATGACCATTCCGACCTTGTCGGCTTCCTCTTCTGCTTTTGTCATTAACATTACCTAACCGCACTCCTCGGGCGCTCCACTTATCCAATTCTACCTGCTCCACTTCTCCAACAAAAGCATGGCCATACCCTTCTGCACCATTTGTCCCTGAAGGTGAACTTTTTTTATGGTAGCCTTCCAAATGTCCAGTTGTTGTACCAGAAAGAGATCCCTGTTTCATCTCCTATTCGCGGTGTCGTTAACTGTGGCATCAGCTGCCTTAACCTGAATATGCACCTCCACCACCCAATTTGTTTTGCTGGGCATACACAGTAGCCAGAAGCTTCTACTCTTAATCGGGCTTATCTTTACTCGCACCGGGCCTAGCCCACCTTCCTATGTAGCTAAGCAAATCTTTGACTAGATGACTTTCGATCTGCCCCTCTCTTCATTGCCTTTTGACCACACCATAATTCAATCAATTTTTGCACAAACAATTATTGGTAATGGCATGAACTAGTCCGGTAGAGACCCGTACCGCTTGGATAAGTTGCACTCTTCCCACAGAGGATAGTCTCTGCACCGCCCGGCCATTAATACAGCTGGTCATGGCATTCACCAGGTGTCTACTATCTGCAGGAAACAGCCTCATGGAAGATAAGTAACTTCCAAGGTATTCGAATGGGTGTCGCTATCTTAGAACCTGTTTCCCTTAATATGGCCTCTTCCTCCTCCCGTTCCACCATTCGGAATAAGATTTTGCTCTTTGCTTTGTTTAGCTGGAGGCCAGACGATCTCGAGACCTTAGTAAGTGCCATGAGTAGTCTTTTATAAGAGGAAACCAATGACCCTGAGAATTATAAGACGTCGTCCACAAAGCTCGGGTGCGTAGTGTTTATGGCCTAGCACCTCCAGTGGAGCTTATAGTCTAGGGCTGATGTTTCTTTTCGTAATAGTCCGGAAAAGACCTCCACACATGACAAAGAGGCATGGAGAGAGGGGATAACCTTGTCTGAGATCTCTTCCATTCGAGAAGAGGCCATGCAACTCTCAATTTAGGTTCACTAAGATAGTTGGCGTTGTTATGTATTCCATAATCAAACTTGTCATGGCGGATGCAAAATTGAGAGATATTGGCAGCAGTTTATGAGAACCTCGACGACAAAACGCAGATTATCTGGGCAGATGTATTACAATGATGAAGTCGCATGACGAGCAATCAAGGTTAAGTTCTTCAAGCATGCGATGGAGTAAATATTATCTTCCTAAATGGAGGATTATTATATGCTCAGAACGAAACGACCACCGTCACGATCTTGCTTTCTTATTTTCCTGTACCGATACAATTGCTAAAGAACAAGGATGAAAAAAAGTTTTTGATCTTCTATATAGCTTTTGGAGGAGAAGAAACATCGAACGTTTCTTGGCTAATAAATTTGAATTTTGGAATGATATCACTGATTTCCTAGAAAAAAACTTAGGAACAACGATGCGAGGAAAAAAGAGTGAGAGCACAAAAGCATCAACCCCCAGTCAGGCTAGGGACTCTCGGAAGATATTGGAAAAATGTCAACCATGACATCGACGCCAATAATGAACGAATCTCCCAAGATATGGAGTTATGCGGAGGAGAGAATAAAGCTTAATAAATTATGATCATTTGCCTTTGTCGATTGTTAAGACGGATAACTTTTATCTGACCCACTAGAGATTGTCTATTTTCAATAAATTAGATTCCTTTTCTTTTGAGCTTGTAAACGATGCACAAACACTACCTTTTGTGCAATATTTTAGACACCTTTTCTACATCCGGGGAGGCAAACTGAATAGAGAAAATTTTCTCTAACATCTCTCTCAGTTAAGTTTTCTATGATTGTCTTCAAAAGATTTAATATTATGATAACAACTAACTTGAGGTGAGGTTTTTATTTAAAACTAACTGAAGGGTAGACTTTTTGGTTTACACCTTGGTTCAGAGGAGGTGAGTTGCCCAAATAATTCCCTCAAGGAAAGGGCATTCGTTGTGACACAAAAAGAACATCTCCCTTACATGTCTCTCATCCCTAAAGGAAGTGTGTAACTCTTGAAAAAGCTCTAACGTGTAATTTTGTTGAATCCAAAATATACGCAATTAAGGTATGATAAATAAATTTTACTTTCGAAGTCTGACTTGTTTATACTTTATCTTAAGTAGACTTTAGTTAGGGAAACTTACTTAAGGTGGTAGATAAGCTCGAGTGTAATGACTGATTGTTCGAGTCTAGAATTGCTCCATTTGAATTATCTATTATAGTGTTCTTAAACATTATGTTTGTTGCTTGGAAAGTCTATCTACTTATATATCTCAGTTGTCTAAGCTAGTAGAGAGTTACTCTAAGAAATTAGAAGAACTCACTCTGGTTCATAGTAGGATTTACAGCTAGTTCCAGATACTCCAGCGAGTACTTGAGGTTGGCGGAAAACCGATCTAAGAAAAACAATTAGAATAATATTCTGAAGTTCGTATAGTGCGTTCAAATTAATATTAGAACCCGTTAGGAAAAAAAATTGTCTTTTCTACGAGGATCTAATGGCAAACAGACAAAAAAGATTGTATAAAGCAAAAATGTAGGAAATTTTTTATTTCTGATAAAATTGAAACAGAATAACACTATAGAGGCCGTGGTATTGCGTATCAATAAAAAATGAATAAAATATAACATATTATTCATAATAAGCGTTTGATAAAATTATGATCCTGGAAACGAATTTTCGAGGGATAACTAAGAAAAGATTTCACTTATTGCAAAAAATATCTTTCCAAAAATATTATATTTAAATACTATATTATCTTTTAGACATTACACCTAAATGATACCATTACGACAGCAAACACACGAATTACCATGCCTTAGGATTCGATGTCTTAATCTTCTCCGTACAAAACATGACTCAATTATGTGATAATATTAAATATTAAAAATCGAAACCCCACGTAGAAACGTAAAATAAAAACCTGAAAAATATAAGCCAATATTTTAACTGTTGGGGATTATGTGTGCAATGATTGGATAGGAAGAAGAAGGTGCTAGCGTAAGTTTTGTATTGTCGACCTCCTTCGATAGGATAACTGAAATCTTCTATAGAGCTGTTGCACTAATAATGGTTGAATGTTTAAGTGATTTGGAAGGAGTATGAAACTGAAATCTTTAACTGAATGTTTAACTGAAATCTTCGAATGTTTTGTATTACGAAATTCTCTTTCTTGATTCTTTTCTTAAATGCTTACACGTTCCATTGGAATGAGTATGAAACTCAAATGAAAATATAAACTGCTATTTAAATGACATAGATTTAATGACCTATTTAATCCTCCCCCAATGCTCGATTTATTGGGTGCTTTCAATGTCTACTACCTATTTAATGACCTATTTAATCCTCCCGAATTGAATTTATATTTATTATTCGTATCGCGTTCCCATCGTAATCTTCAATTCGGGAGGGATGTTTCAATACCTAAAATAATAATAATAATAATAATAATAATAATTTCCAAATTTTTTGTTATGTAATAATTTGAAAAGCATTTCAAATTCATTTGGGAAATGTTTTCACCTCATAAATTTTGAGTTCCACACATATCGAGATGAATCGTTTTTATGAATTATAAATTTTTGTTTCTATTTTATTATGAGGGATGTTTTTGACCTTTCTAAAATTATAAACGTAAGTCCGGCTTTTGAGAGTGGAGAAAATAGTCGCCACTCCATTTATATAGAGAATGCTCCGTTGGGTGTGTCAACGTGAATCACATGGCCCTGGGCATATAAGGTTTCGGCTCCAGTCTATTTGAATGAACATACAGTTGTCAAATGTGCGTCCATTTATTATGCTGAAGAAAGCCCAGAAAACGGTTGGGGAAATCTCACACGAGTCCCTCTCGAGCTATTTTCGAGCACGGCAGCGGGACACGAAAACGAGAAGTACATGGAAATCGAAAACGTAAGGGAGGATGCTGTTTACACATGAATTTTGGGTTTCGCCCTCGATGGGCGGAAGAGGTAAAACTCCATATAGACACCATGGGACCCAATATTAACGTTACTCGATAAGTCCGTGGGAGCACTACTCGAGAGCAAGGCCACTCGAGGAGCGTTTCCCGAGTACGTCAAAACCCCCATACAACTCGAGACTTGAATAGCCTCTCATGACTCGAGAGCTTGTAACGTCTCGAGGAGATTCACATCAAACAACGTCTGGTTACGTCAGTAGAACTATCACATGGCAAACCAAGAGAGGCCGGCTAAAGCAGACGTGCATGGCTCTTACAAAATAGGAGTCAGATCATGCACACGATCTAGGAAGGTCATATATTGACTAAATAATCGCAACTGCAAGATTCATGAAGATGTAAAAGGGATCAAAAGTTCAAAGACAAGATACCAACAATACAACTCAAACACAGAACTCAGATTTTACTTTCTTTTTTCCCACCATTCTAAAAGCATCCTGAACCCAGCATCCCTAAACCAAATAAGATTTATATAATTGTGATATAACGAGGAGCAGAAAAAAAATCTATCTCTTTCTTCCATCAAATATTATTCGTTGGGCCAATTTCCCTTTTTCTTTTAAACGATCTTTCCATAAAGAACGATATTTCAAACAACGATCCAACGTTAAAAAAATTTTAAAGTCTCCCTTAACTTTGTTTATTTTATCTTAAGTCGTTGTCCCAACCGCGATCAGGTGATAAATTATTATTCTTTTCCGAACGGGATAAAAAAAGGTCCCAGACGTCGTGTGTAGCACGCCGTGAGCTTTTCTTAATAGACGGCATAAATAAATTACCTTTCATTTTCGTATCATTGGACTTTGGACAATACTTTTTCAATAGGCTGTAAAATACTTGTTAGTTGGGGGTGAGGGTGCAACAGGGTGGTGCTCTATCAGCAGAACTGCCACGGTTCATACATACTCTATGGTAGTGACGAATTGGCATTTCCTGCAGGCATAGGCGATGAAGGAGCGAGCGATAAATGATCAAATTCCCAGGTCCAGGAACTCCGAGGGATGCTTAATGCAGGGATGCCGAAGTGGAGCATTGGTCCCAACCGCCAAATACACATCTCGAATTTATCTCTTGTGCATGAGGAATTCACAGTCACGATGCAAACAACATTGTACCCGCCCCATTCGCCACATTCCTGGCAGGGCACGCAATCTACGTGCTGGATGAAGTGGTGTCTCGTGGAAAACATAGTCAACGGATGGGGATGAAGGGGCAGGGGTGAACTGCATGGGATGTTGAGGCTTATAGCCAGGTTAGTTGTAGTGCGGATGGAAGTTACACATCGAAGATTTTTCTTCTCCAAGAACAGGATAATTTTCACATCTCACAGAATGAAAGAACAAAGACTAGTCAATGAAGTCTAACTCCAAACATTAAGACATTTTTTCGGAAGCGGCTAACGGTACGTGCACGTGGGACTTACGTAGTTTACTACTTAATACTAAAATTAAGTAGTAAATTTTACTAAAAGTTGACCGTTACTACTCAAGTCAACGCAAAAGTAGTAAAAAACGTAGTAAACTGTTACTACTTTATAGGCGTTGACTAAGAAATTTTACTACTTTGAACAGTGTTTCCGAACCTAACTCCGAACCTAATTATTCTAAATTTTGATGTGAAATGACCTTTTTGCCCCGGTTACTAGTATTATTACTACTTTACTGAATGATTCCTCCATTTCGTTCGAAGACGTTTTCCTTCCCGCCGCCGATCGTCTTCCTTCCCTCTCCGAACCCTTTCCTTTCATTTGGTTCGCCGTTGCTGTGGAAGTTGAGGCGGGTCTCCTGGTTTGGACGACAAGGACATCAGGTGGTCGTCCTCTCCCTTTCTCGACCATTTTCTTCTGCCATTACGGTTTAGGGCTGGAACGGGTAGGATATTAGGTGGTCGCCCGACGCGGTAAGTTGGGTTTTTTTCTGCATTGTGGTTTCGTTATTGGTTTAGTTGAGTCGGTCGAGTGTTGAAGGTGAGGGTGTGTGGTCGTTTAAGGTTTCGTGACAGATTTGGGTTTCGGTTTTATAGTGGTTAGAGTGGGGCTGGGTGATGGAGTGGGTGTTCGGTTCGAGTGGGACTGGGTGATGGAGTGGGTGTTCGATTCCGTGGTTTCGTGAGTGTTTTGGTGTGACTGGCTGATGTACTGGGTGATGGACTGGGTGATGGAGTGGGTTTCGTGGGTGATTTGGGGTTCGGTTTGAATTCTGTTTTGTTTGAGTGGGGTGTAATTCGGTTTGATATGGTTTCCGTTGATTCGGTTTGTGATCTTTAGTTGATTTCCTTTTTAGTTATTTCATCGAAAGTGCAGATATGGAAGAAGAATTTGCAGAATTGCCAGGAGAAAATTCACCCGAGGCATTCGGTGATCACCCTCCAGAAGCTCCTAACGAAGGCAACACACCAGCTTCTGCTTCTTCTAAAAAGGAGAAGGCGAAGTGGCTGCGTAAAGACAAGGTAAATGTTGAACCGTCATTGTTGTGAGTCATTATGATTCTAGTATTGAGGTAGTCTTCGTGTGTTTACTCAGGAGTACCTTTATACAAGGTGTAGTCCGCGGAAGTTGTTTTCTGTCCTGAATACATTTAATGATGCGAAGCGGGCAGCCCTTTCTGACTTAGGATTCAATGGGCTATTGCATTTGGCAAGTAGGCAAGTTCATCACAAGGCGTTGAAGTGTTGTCTTAAGTTGTTCGACCCCGTTAAGAGGGTAATGGTAATTGATGGTGTGGAACACCGAATGCAGTCTGTTGATGTTGAGGCCTTGATTGGCTTACCTGCTACGAAAGTCGGTGTGCCATTTAGTGGTCACATGGAGACCGTTCGGGATGAACTTAAACTTCACCTGAAGCGACGGAAGATATCTCTAAAGTCCGTTGAAAGTACAATGATGGGAAGAGATTTTCCCGATGACCTTTGGAAGGCGGAGGTTGTACTTTTCATAGTAGGATGCTATCTGTGCCCGACAACTGCCTTCGATATTGACAAGGAGTACCTTCTAGCCACACGGGATGTCGAGGCAATTTGTAGGTTTGACTGGGCCACTCACGTGCTTGATAATCTTGTTAGTCAAGTGAGGGCATTCAAAAGTCATCAAGGAAAGTATATAGGAGGTTGCGTTCATCTACTGCTGGTGAGATCTTATAGTGAAGTGTTTGTTTAGCTTATTTATTGAGTTTAGAGTGAAGTGTTTACTCTGTACAAAACATCGTTAATGTTTGCCTTTGTTATTACATGTAGTTGTTTTATGCTTGCAAAAAGTCTGTTGAGGACAGCAGCTCAAGAAACACCAGTAGGACAATGCCTCGGTGTCGAGATTGGGATGATGAGCGGCTGAAAGCCATTTTTTGCGTTGCGTATGCTGAAGTTGTCGATCTTGTAAGTTTTGTCCACCTTCTAATGCACGTACTTGTGTATTTATTACTATACGATGAGAAATTGTGTCATAATGTAATTAACAGGAAGAAGGTGATGTCGAAACTAATCCAGAGGAAGAAGTTGATCCTGCGAGCGACTCTGGCAAGATGGCAATTATTATGCGTCGTCTGAAGGTAAGCTTAGTTCTGTGTTTGTTTATAATTTGGATTTGAAGTTTAATTTTAACAATGGCGTTGTATGTTTGGCTTCAATACCAGACAGTGGAAATTTCTGTCATGAGACTCCACGCCAGTAATGAGCACATCATCCGGAAATTGAATTACATTATCGCTGAAGTGAGAAGACAAAGAGGGCGAGCAGGCAAACCTGTGAAGGAAAAGACCACAGCTGGACATGATGGAGGGCAGGAAGAAGAGCCTGAAGGAGTCGCACCACCAAACCCTGATGACAATGTCGAGCAGGTACAATCTCCACAAACTCACCCCCGTGAACCGGACACGGCCTTCAATGTAGCTGAAGTTGAAGTTGGGTCAACTATGATTTCGGAGAGAAGCTTCGTGCCGGTCCATCCTCCTCAGATGCAAGATAAATTGCCCGAAGGTTCAGACGATTATTCCGACCCTCGTGCGTTACAACTTGCTCGAGGTCTGAATAGACTATCCGTATTCTTTGGACCTTCGGAGAATGTTAATCAGAAACGAGACACTCTATCTGACCTCGACTTGACACCATCTGAGGAACGTGATCGGGATTTCCTATACGGGAATAAAGGAAAGGCAAAAATGGTTGATGAAGATGTTAACACAGAGGTAGATGTTCCCACAGATAACGAAGATGTTAAGACAGCCAAAGCATCTCCGCCAGAAGAGGAAGATGTTCCGATATATAAGGAAGATGTTAAGACAGGGGATCCCATAGTTGCTGATCCGGAAGTTGTTGAAGACATGGAAGAGGTGAAGAGGATTGGCGAGGAGGCCGAAGTTCATTTGAAGGTGAAGTATCATTACTTTGCATTGTCTAAATGGCTGCAACAGATAAATGCAAGGTCTGAATTACATTATCGTACTCACGACAGGAAAGTGGATCATCGACAACAGCTGTTCTCTTCAGAAAGACCACACGACGTACGGCTGAGCGGAAACCGTCGGCGTTCAAGAGCTCCCCGTTTGTCCCCCCAAAGCCGGGGGACACTCGCCTTCCCTTGAACAAACCCACTTTCTCATCACACAATCACCATTTCTTATTTTTTGCCGATCTCTTCTCCTAACTGAAAACCCATGAACACTCGCATACGTTTTAATGAACTCTTCAACTTCTTCGGCCGTGGTAAATGACATATTCAAAATCTGTTCTTCATTCATATCAGTGACTATATTGAAGAAGCGTTGAACATCCCGGTCACCTACATTGACATTAAGCAAAACAATATGCTATCAATATATTCGGAAAATGGTGTTGGTAAACACTTATTTCGACTTTTCGTCGAACCATAACGTCAACGCTACTATTTGTTTTCTCCATTTCCAACTTCTGTCCAGCTTACCAACTTCACAAATAATAATCTACATCTTACAAATCTGACCCAACTTAGCAACAATAAGGGAGGAAGCATGTCTTCACCAAATCTGGGTCGATCTTCATTCAGTAGACTTTCCATTTCTTAAGGCCACCGCTGGGGAAAGCCTGGACTCCACCTGCAGATTAACAGGAAGAAGGTGAAGGACCAGATGCAGCAAACGAATATCAGCCCTTCACTCGACCTGCACCTGCACCCGAAGATCTTGCAGGAAGTCTGCCTCCGGGAGCAACGAATCGTGGACCAACTGGTCCGGAAGCTCGTCCTGCTGCAACAACTCCTACTCCAACTACAGACGCTTTGATGCAGCCAGCTCTAAATGGGTAGCTTTCGGTCAAACTTACTCAAGATTCCAAAACTACATTGCAGGTCTACTAATAAAGTTAGTAAAAAAGTCCACACGGTGTAATATTTACAAACACATTTACTAATAGTTTCAGTAAAGTAGTAATATCTACATTGCAGCTGCACGACGAAAGGAGGAATCGATCAAGGACGTCAGACTGGTCGTTGCAGCTGCAACGCCAGTCCCGTGCAGCTGCACGAGTGCGTCAGGGCAAATTGAAAAGAGCTTCAGAGAGGTCGTTGCAGCTGCAACGAATCGCTCGTGCAGCTGCACGAGTGCGTCAGGGCAAATTGAAAAGAGCTTCAGAGAGGTCGTTGCAGCTGCAACGAATTCCTATTGCAGCTGCACGACACGATTGGGGCAAAAAAGTCATTTCACATCAAAATTTAGAATAATTAGGTTCGGAGTTAGGTTCGGAAACACTGTTCAAAGTAGTAAAATTTCTTAGTCAACGCCTATAAAGTAGTAACAGTTTACTACTTATTTTAGTAAAAACATGCTTAAAGTAGTAAACATTTACAACAAACCCTACCTATTTACTACCAATTTTACCAACTCAAACATAATTTTACTAAAAATCACAACGAAAGTAGTAAACAATTACTACTTATCGACATCATTTGTACAGTAAAAAGTAGTAAAATTTACTACTTTTTTACTACTTTTACGTTGACTTTACTAAAAGTGTGGTTTTTGTAGTAAAGTCAACGTAGAAGTAGTAAAAAAGTAGTAAATTTTACTACTTTTTTTACTACTTCTACGTTGACTTTACTACAAAATGAGGTTTTAGTAAAGTCAGCGTAAAAGTAGTAAAATTGCACTGCGGTGAACAGTCCAAAAGTAGTAAAATTTACGACATTTTATACTACATTTGCGTTGACTTTACTAAAAGAAGACCAAAAAGTAGTATAATTTACTACGTTTTTTACTACTTTTGCGTTGACTTGAGTAGTAACGGTCAACTTTTAGTAAAATTTACTACTTAATTTTAGTATTAAGTAGTAAACTACGTAAGTCCCACGTGCACGTACCGTTAGCCGCTTCCCATTTTTTCCTGTAGACGACCGTGTTTAAAACAAACAGATCGTTGTTTGTCTAAATCTATCCTTCAACGAAATGCAATCTATATATTGAAATACTCATTGTCATAAAGCGTGAATTAAACCCCTCCCTCCTGTCACGCTGTTTAGTCAGCCGATCTCTCAATGGCAGTGTGGTCATCATCCCCCATAAGCAAGCATACAGAGTTCGACGGTATCTTCTGGAAGGTAAGAGGGAAATTGCCAGTCCAGCTGGTTTAGTCTACCCAGCGCATAACTAGTGATTGCAGCCAATATAATTCAAATACTCAGGGCACTGAATATTTTGTAAAATGAGGTAATTTAACCTCAATGCAGATGTTTACAACCGGCCTATAACTTGACTTGCTCAAAGTAGAAGCATGCATATTCCAAAATTGGTTGGCAAAAATAAGATTTATGAAGAATTTTCCAAGTCAATTTCCTCTCATGAAGCTATGGAATTTTCCTCGTCCCCGGAAATAAGTTTCTCCAGTTTCTTCTTCAGTTCATCCAAGACTTACTTTCTCTTGTCAAGCTCTACTTCTGTCTCATGAACTCATTCAATTTGTCTATTGATTTGCTCGTTCAACGCCTCGACGTCCAAAGTTTTGCTTTTATTCGCAAAAAAAATATTTGAAGCTGTCCTGAATAAGAGCAATTCAGAGAAATTAGCCACATATTTTTAAGCTTATCTTGCAAAATTAAATGCTATGGTGATAGTCATATTAGTACAATGTACTAGCAAATTGGACATATGTTAGAGCTACGGTCGGCAAATATGGAAGACATATCCTCGACAACGTGTGGAAGTTGTCATGGAATACTTAACAGTGTTGAGAGAGAGGGAGCAAGTTTACCTCGGGCAGAACACATTCGATATGATAAGCCCACCTCGCAAAGCATTGTCCGCACACATAAGCACCCAACCGAGCATCCATCCTTCTCTCACAATTATCACAATAGTATTCCCCACTATCATCCTTGGTGTAGTTTTCATGTAGACCCAATGGATGCCAATGAATATCACTTTTCACAACTGCCGGAAGTTCCGCGCACTTCTCATGGATATTAAAGTCGCACAAGATACATCGGAAAAGAGGGGTGATCGTGCGAGTGTTGCAGCGATTACATTTCACGGACGGGGCCTCATCCAAATGCAGAAGATTGTGCTCGTGGAGGCAGTGTTTCTAAGTGGGAACACAATTGGCACACCGGGAATGAGGGTAAAACGTCCAGACATCGCAGGAGAAGTTGAAGTAACGAACACCTTCCTAGCAAACCATGCAGCCAGGAAGCGGATACCTTTCAACCCTAGTGGCAAAAGTGAGCGGATGATCTGGGTGATGATCGTGGCTTATTGTAGACTCAATTTGGATACATCGCTCGTGAAGAAGCATTCTGCAATGTCCTTGGCAGGCATACATTGGGCCTATTGACTTGTCCCCACAATAATTGCAATTACTCGAACACGATTCGGTTCCATGAGATAGGAAAAGTGAATGTTGGTGCCAAAAACATTTGATTGACACTCTCATACCCTCCTCACAATAAGCCAGAGTCTGGAGGGCACATCCCATGTGCACGCGGAAATCACAGTAACGGCAAGAATAGCACAACTCGCCTTTTGTGGAACTAAAGCAAGATTTACATTCTTGGTAGGGGTCGTCAAGACGATAAATGAACAGGACCAGAGAATTATGTTGATGAGGAGGGTACTGAAGAACCTCTGGCCCCTGAATGCAGTTCCTGTGATGAAAAATTTGACAACTTGAACAGCCAATGACCTCCCCTGATTTGCCGGACCCGCAATATGCACATTTGCTAGAGCCCATGTCTTCTCCTACGAAAATCTCCAGTCGGCATAGTACACATCTTTGACACATCTCTTGTGGATTAGGAACCGACAAGAATGTCGCAAACAAGCGTACACATCCCGTTCGGCCTCTCGCCGGCAGAGGCTGCACTTTTCCCTCACAACAAAGTCGTTCCTTGTCGAAAAGGAAGTGAGCCTGTGGGGATGAACTGGGTGGACGATCTGCTCTAGAGTTGTCCCTTTCCGGGGAGCATCCTTGGTCCAATAGAGTAGCCAAAGCACCGACAAGGTCAAGAATAAAGTAGCAGTCATCACACCTGAACGCGCTGCGGTGGGAACAATCATTGTCACAAGCGGAGCATTTGAACACGGGCTGGCGATGGATGAGGGTCAAAGAGTGGGTGGGGTGCAAAGGATGGTTATCTATCCTGGGAGGAGCTTCGGCGCAGAGTCTGCGGCAGTCATAGCGGCATAGTTCCCGGCAGGTGTAGACCTCAGTAAATAATCTCCCCCCGCAGAGATCACAAGATGATGGATATGACACACTGTGGACTTCCACGAGATGCAGGGGATGCGGATGAGTTGGGAGTCGAAGCTGAGTAGCCGTGGCCATTTGCTTGGATGCGCTGTACAACACTTGAATCTGTGTATATTAATCATACGACCCAATCATAATCCAGCAAGCACAAATGATTAAAAAGGCCGGCCGTGTAGGGACGAATAAAAGAAGTTTTTAGAAAGCGATAAAATCGTTGTAGTTGGAGGAGGAAAAGGAAATACAAACATGTGAATGCACAAATTATACAATGCTTGTTTAGTCCAACCGACGACGACGTCAACGACTTAAATGTATTGTAATTTCCAACCCAAAAAAAAGAAAGAAAGAAAAGGTTTGATCAAATAAATTAGATCAGGAATCAGAGTAAGAAGTACAGCCTAGGTCCATATGATCGAACGACCAACGACATCCAAAGGGTCTCCTAACAACAGACAAGTATCTCCGAGTTGAATTCTAATCAGTGCTGACAGGGGAAAGAGAGAGAGAGAGAGAGAGTAAGAACCTGATCTGAGAAACTTCGTAGATCTGACCCTTGATGGCCATGAGATGGGGCTTATTGGGGTCCTTGCCATCGTAGAGAGAGAGCCCCTCCTCGGTGACCTCGCCCAACTAGACAGGATGGGGAAGGGACTCCATCTACTCCTCCCTGGGGCGGCGGTGGTGAGCATCGGAGGAGGAGGAGCCGAAGACACCGGAGACGACGTAGTAGAGGGCGAGGAGGGTGAAGAAAGTGGAAAGGGAGAGTCCGGTGTAAGCGGGGATGGCTTCCTTGAGGGTCTCCCACAGAGGAGGGCCATTTCGTCGGTGAAAAGGGAGGAGGTTGGTAAAAGGGAACGGGGACAGGGACAGGGACGCCCGAAGGTCGTCGGGATATCGTTAATATGTACGTAGAGGGTGTTTTTTTTTGGGTCAATAAGTAGAGGGGTTAGTTTGTGGGCCCAACTATTTGGGCTTTTGGAGCAACATCTGGATCCATTGGGCCCCGCTGATCTCTATGGGCCGGAATTTACGGGTTAGGGATTGGGCGGGCAAAGACTTAACAGATTTATTGGTATCCGCTGAAGTAGGAGTAGATGTTGGTAGTGATGTCTTTATCAAAAGCCCCACCTCATGCCCATCAAGGGTCAGATCTACGACGAGCAGGTTCTTACTCTCTCTCTCTCTTGCCCCGGTCGGCGCTGTTTAGAATTCAACTCGGAGATACTTCTCTGTTGTTCGGGGACCGTTTGGAAGAAACAGGGGAGAAGGCAATCGAGGAGGAATTAAGGCATGCGAGCGCGACAAATGCAATTGGATGAAGCTGTAATGAGGTTGGATTGCTGTCAATGATTGTAACGACAGTGATTTGGTTAGAAGGAAGTGAAATGGTGGCGAGTGGTTGAGCGTGAATGTTGCTGTAGTTGTCTGTAAATGCAATGTTTTGAGCGATTGGAGTTGGAGAGTGAATTCTGTATAGAGAAACTGTAGAACTCTGTGTTGGTGGAAATAGTTGAATTTAAGAGGAGTTGAAGGTCTGTGGATTGTGTTCCAAATAATAATCTGTTTGTGTCAATACTCTGTGTATATTGTGTGTATTTTATATTGTGTCATATAGAAGAATATATTGTGTGTATATTATATTATTCAAAGCAAAGTACAAGCTTTATATGTAGCATAACACCTAATCAATATTCTAACCGATGTGGGATAATTCGCCTAAAAATCTTCACAAACTTTATATCTAAATACACTCTAACACTCCCCCTGAAGCTAAAGCATATATGATATATGCATAGCTTGAATAAACATAGGCAACACGATAGTAGTAGGGACTAGGTCAGCAACAACATGTAGCATCAATAGGAGGCAACATCGACCGTGACTGGGGCATCGTCGACTGCGGCATGAGGCAACGTTCCACAATGGCGGTATCCAGTGTTGGCAGCAGCATAGAATGATAGACAAGAATAGCAGCAACCTTAGACGAGCAGTGCATGGTAGAAAACGTAAAGAAGCCATTGCAAGTAAGTAAGGGCAAAAGAACCCTAGGCAAGTAGGCAAGGGCAACAACAGGTCAATAACCCTAGACAAGCAAGGGCAAGCAGGCAAAAGAACCTGTTAGGTACAGAACCTCAGATGCGCGAGGCGATGCCAGCAGGTAAAGAACCCTAAATAAGCAAGGGAAGCCATAGGAAGGGTAACATTAGGTAAAGAGAGAACATTTGGACCCTAGGGCCGCCCCCTAGGTCCCAACATCTAACGTCTATTGTGTGTATATTATATTATTCAAAGCATAAGTACAAGCTTTATATATAGCATAGAGCATAACACCTAACGTCTCAAAGCATAAGTACAAGCTTTACTTTCACGAGCCATCTGCTACTACACCTTCCCCTGTCGTTACTCCATACTGGTCTGGTTTCGAGGTTTGGTTTTTGGATGCTTCAAGCTTTTCGTTTTTATCTGTACACACATGTAGCTGTGGCAATTTATATCTTTTTAATGGTCACAATTTGATTTATAGGCATATTCACCTATTCCTCCTCCACCTGGATTTTTAGCATCAAGTCCTCATGGTCAACCTTACATGTGGGGAGTTCAGGTGCTTGTTCTTTTGATTTGTCTTAATAGTTCACTACGGTTTGGTTGATATATAATGTGTACCATGCCCTATTCTTGATGATTTGGGACCTGTGATGTTTTATCCATTGCATTGTTTCTTGATGTTGAAGTATTTGTGTCCTTATTTAGCAGGTTAAGGCCAAGTACCTTAGTGTAAGGATGTCGGTGTGAGTTGTGTTGTCAATTTTTAACTATTATGGAACAAGCATGATGTGGAAGTTTGTGAATTCATAGTCCTATTAAGAAACATCATGTTTATCGCTTGGAAAGTCTATCTACTTATATAACTTAGTTGTCTAAGTTACTAGAGAGTTACTTTAAGAAATTAGAAGAACTCACTCTGTTCGTAGTAGGATTTACAGCTAGTTCCAAACACTCCAGTGAGTACTTGAGGTTGGCGGAAACTGACCTAAGAAAAAAATTAGAATAATCTTCTGAAGTTCGTATAGTGCGTTCAAATTAATATCAGAGCCGCTTAGAAATAAACATTGTCTTTTTTACGAGCATCTAATCACAAGCAGACAAAAAAATTGTTTAAAGCAGAAAAGTAAGAATTTTTTATTTCGGATAAAATTGAAACAGAATAAAACTATAGATCGTGGTATTGCGTATCAATAAATAAATAAATAAAATATCACATATTATTCATAACAAGGCGTTTGATAAAAATATGGTCCTGGAAACGAATTTCCGAGGGATAACTAAGAAAATATTTCACTTATTGCAAAAATATCTTTCCAATAATATTATATTTAAATACTATATTATCTTTTAAACATTACACCTATATGATATCATTACGACATCACACACGAATTACCATGCCCAAGGATTCGATGTCTTAATCTTCTCCGCACAAAACACGACTAAATATTAAATATTAAAAATCCGTATTTTCGAGCACGGCTGTGGGACACGAAAAACGAGAAGTACATGGAAATCGAAAACATAAAGGAGGATGCTTAGTTGGGATAAGAGAACATAGTAGACCCATTTGAAGGCCATCATACAGTCGGAACATTTTGTAGGGCAAAGGGGATCATCCTTGCTCACTAGGGTTGATCTCATCCGCGTCGAGCTTAAGGAGATTCAACTTGCTTTTCCCATCGAGTTTGTGACGGAAGACATGTCGGAGATAATCGACGTGGCTCATAGTCTTATAACGGGCGCGGCTCTTTTTTGCAAGATCCGGCAGAGGTCCAACAATCCCCTCCAGTTCTACGTTATGGAAGGCAGCTATAGAGAGTCGTTCCTTTTCTGAATTGACCACTGCCCTGTGCTCTATACTTCTGTACTCTCCATTGGTCATTATCTGCATCGAATATATAATATGTTAGAGTCGTGTAGCGAAAACCTTTGATGTCTTGTATTAATGCAAAATCAGACCTCAATCATATCTCCGATGTTCACGATCAATGCTCCTGGGACAGGTTTTATGGGTAACCATTTCCCCTCTTTCATCATTTGGAGACCGTCGACATCACCTATTTGTAATACTATTGTCATCCCGCCGGCGTCAGAATGGGAGGCCAGGCCGGTAACCCTGTTTGCCTCTGGACAGGGAGGATAATAATTCATCTTTATTCCTTGTGTTCCTCCTTCAAACAGGTTCACAAACATGTCGGGATCGACTCCTAAGTTCTTGGTCATAATTCTGAGGAGGGAGAGTTCGACTCTCATGAGCTCGGACGAATACTTCTCTAACGTGGCCCTGAACCGGAAAACATGTACTGAACATGAGATCAACCTCTTCATAATTAATCTAATTAGGAAAATTGTCCAACTTCCTTTTGAGTTTCAGTAATGTTACCTGAAAGATGCGGGGCGCTTTGGCCAGAACTTGAAGTTCCGCATTGAAGGAGGCTGCACTAAGAGGGTGAGCACATCTGACCAGTCCAGTTTCTGCTCCTCCGATACAACAAAAACATGGCCATACCCATCCAAACCATTTAGTGACTTCTCATAGGCCATCTTCTCGGGCAAGGGCAGTTTGAAGAACTCCTCCATGTCGATCTTCATATCCTGAAGGACGTCCTCCGGAATACCATGATTTATCAGCTGCATAAGCCATCCCAGGAGGCGATCTACCATCAGCTGGTCATCACAACATCCATAAAGTAATTTTACTGCTGCTGCTGCATTTTACCTGAAAGAAACCCCAATCTCTGCATGCAGAGTGTAGCCTCTCCATTTCTGTTTCCTTCCTCGAGCTGCCGTCACCCAGCTTGCTCATGTCGATGACTGGGATCTGCGGAGCAACAGTCGATGGCCATAACTGGCCTAGTTCATCTGGCTGGCGTAGATAACATGGCGGGATCTCGGTCAGGCACTCTGCAGCTAGAGCTTGAACGTTTGCTACCGGAAGGGATCCACTCAACTGGAGCTCGGTTTCTGACCCCATCTCTATTTTTTTAATGGTTCCTCCCACCCCAGCTGTAACGACCTGAACTTTCATATAATTTCTTAGAAGACTTATTTATTTGACCAGTCAATTCAGCGGAAGCCAACAAATTTCAATCTTTTACCGTGGTGTCTTTCTTCGGATTTTTCCCGTACTTCTATGCCACGTGTTCTTTCCTTTCCTTTTTCTGTAAGACTAAAAAAATAATATCCCCTAATGGGGTCATCGATAACCACTTAGTATGCCCCCACCCATGCACATACGAAAACCGTGCGACCTCTAAACCATGCCTAACGTGCATCTTTAAGGACAGTTAATGCACCTCAGAACAACAGAAGTTATACAAATACAGATAGTATAACAATTATCAATAATAGTACGCATAAAAATAGACAGTTTAGCCAACAGAAGGGTAGAATGTAACAATGCGACTCCTTCATTTCATCGTCACTCATATATCAACACTTCATACGGTGCCAGGACCACCGCAGTGCATCCCCACCCACTCCTCCAGGAGCGCCTGAAAAACCGGAGCAGGTAACCATCGCGAGTGGCGTTACCTCCCCGCACTCCTCCGACATCACAGCCGGGTTAACATCTCAAGCTCATGCGAAATCAAATCCGAACGACACATCGCTAAATCCACCACCAGCCTTCAGTCTGTCATGGAGACCCTTCGGGATGGGTTATCATCAACGACGACATCCAACATCCCCGATCAATCCAATCATACTGCACCACACTCTCGAATCACTGGGTGTTATTGGCCTTCCAAGGAATCATTATCTCCACTCATACGAAAACCAGCGGTCAATTCTCAACTTAGCCAACACTCAACCAGAGCAGCATAAGGATTCGTTTAGTTCCCAGGAGGGTGTAATCACAAGTCAACCGAATAAAGACAACCTTCAATTTTTAACTCTTAATCATTTGATCCTGGAAACTTAGCCAATTCAGGTTGTCATCGCCCTCTCCAAAGAGCAAACGGGGGAACAACCACCAACCTAGCACGGACCACACTGTTCCAGCCACCTTGGTGCGGCTACCCCAAAATGAATGTCCAATCGTTAGAAGGGACGCGGGACTGGACCTAACCGATTCCTAGGACAGAGTTCGCACGCATAGACAAGACGGGGCACTCGCACAACTCGATGGACACAAACCACAGAGAGGAATCGTCCAAGAAGGCATTGCCATTAAATAGTCTCACAGGGAAGGCAGCCAACAGTTCACTAGGTACGGTTACCAATTTTCATTAGTGGGTCATAAGTCAAGGGGATATTACTTTCGCAAGACACTGATGCATACTCCACAGACCACGACACAAGCCACAGCAACTCACGGGACACCCAGTCACACCAGGTAAACACGAACAGAACCCACACGCGACCCACGGACATGACCCACATCCACAGCAGCACAAGTCGGTACACTCAGACAAACAAAGTCGCTCACATCAGAGTTCGAGAAATCAGGGACATATTCAGGACCAAAACCACAGTGAAATGCTCCAGAATCGACCGAACAGAAACAGCTAAGGACAGTGGAGAAAAGGGTGAGACGTACAGATTCGGCTCCGAACTCTCCGGGTCGTGGGTCTCCTTTCCTCGGCGCTCACTGGCTCGGCGCTGTGCTCCCTTTTCCGCTTGAATCGTCCGTCCTTCTGCAACTTGGACGACAAATTGTTAGATAGCATGTGTCCGCCAACACATAACAACATTGGAATGATCTGGCTGTTCATATAATAATGTTCTATTTGTGTTATATTTTGTTTTTTTAAATTAACAAAACATGTGTGATCATTGGATGTACCGCTGGTTGTTGCGCCGGTGCTATATAATAATTTCTCCAGCTCCAAACGTTAAAGAGTGTAGACACCCCAAATTGGCTATTAAAGTAGCATACTCATCGATAATCAAGTTTTAATCACATGTTATTATGATAAGAGTAACCTTATATTTTCAAAAAAATCGTTGAACATGGTTAACGATATTTGATTCTCTTTGAACATGATTAGGTAATCAATAATAAATTTTTCTAAACATGATTAGGTCATTGATTTTAAACTAAAATTAGGTACATGAAACTAATTTACATTACATACTTTCAAAATAATATAAATTTTTAGCATTTTTTATCTAAAAAAAAGAAAGCATCACAAAAATAATCAAATCAACCCACATACGAATTATGATTTTATGCAGGAAGAAAACAACAAAGTAGTAAAATCATTTTTTACTTCCTTTGTCGTTTCTAACAATCGAATCACTCCAATCAAGTAAATTTAACAAACAAATATTTACAACAATTTGCTCCACGTCCCCGAGATTCGATCTTATCCTAACAACGAAAAATTGGCAAGAAGGGGGAATGAACGAGATTTGGGGCTCCTCCTGCATCAACGGAAAAAGAATCCCTTTCCCAAGCAATCAAAAACCTCCAGTTTCTTCTCATAAAAAGAGACAAAAAAAAGGGACCAACAGACAGAGACAGGGGGGACGAGCATTCAGCCGTTCCTTCACCCGCGTACAACCATTTCCGACGACCCAACCATAGCCACAACGAGCCAAAGCCTCTTCGCCTATCCCTGTCTCCCCTCCATATGCGGTGAAGAACCCCTTTGAACCCAACCGGCGTTGTCCGTGTCACACCGCATGAACAGAACTTCACCCACTTCGGAACTCGCCCCCGATAGGAATGACTACTCGAGCCTCGTACCGTCGGACACAAGCGGCATCAACAAGAAGTTCCTCTTCCCATTGCGAAGACCACCCCCGATGCCGACTCCTTGACGACAGCAACAATCGGTAACCCCAAGGCGGATCCCACTTCGGCAGTACATGGCACCACAATAGCCGTTCCCGACGAATTACAACAGCCATCCTCCAACGCAGACTCCCCCGAGATGAATGCCTCAGGTAACCACGATTGTCTTCTTGGTGCATACCCAAATCACGGAGACCTCTGTCCTCCCATATCGGGACCCATGACCAACCCCGACGTCCTCAAATCCCGGCGCCACGACCCCCCGTTCCCGCCTCACCTGGGTTACAACAATACCAAGGCTTCACAAATCAGGCCTTCAGAGTCTCTTTCTCCAGCGATATCTCAACGACCAATGGCTCCTCGAAGCAGTTTCCCTTTTGCTCTTTGATCGATGGCAACTTCGGACAACGTGCTGCCGATGCCCAGATCCGAACGCTCAGGGCAGGTCTTGGTCATGGTTTATTATTATTAGGCCGCATTATCAAAATTGTCCCAAATTTATTAAGTTTTTCAAATTTATCCCGAAGTTTAAGAAATATCTTCTAAGGGCCTGAACTTTTAACTTGGTTTTAATAAAATCCCTTAGATTCTTTGAGAAAATTTTCTGAATGGCTGGAGAAGGAAAATCTTCGGGAAATCCTTCTGGAACTCCATCACGACTGGAGTTCGTTCCGGAGTCTAGACTGTCTCCGTTTGGAATCAGCAAGAGTATAAATGATATGATATTTTAACTCAGCTGACAATTCAGGGGAGTACAGAATCACATAGTAAACCAAATGGCAAAGGAAGTAGGCTCTATAGTAAACAATATGTTAGACGCCCTGGAAAGAGAAAGAAGTTTAAAAAGGCCTGAAGCCGAGGTGACTTCTGGACTGGAAAGTACCATAGGAAAACCAGTCGAAAAATTGAATCTGGGAGGAACAAATTCCAAACAGAATCAAGGCAAGAGTGTAGATGAGAAAAATTGAATCTGGGAGGAACAAATTCCAAACAGAATCAAGGCAAGAGTGTAGATGAGATGTATAAGGAGTCAGTGGCTCCTTACATTTAAGACTAACAAAAGCGAAGTGCGAACTTGAACTCTCAAAGTGGAGAGTTGGCAAAAGACTTAAGGAAAGCTTTAGGTCTGGCAGAAGATACCCCAGTTCATTTAGACAATAGAACATTTAATGAATTGGTAACTGCGAAGAGGGAAATTTACAGGCCCGATTATCCTCACAGAACTAAACAAGAGTTCGTTCCAATGGATAATGTACTTAAAGCCTATAATAACCCCTGGTGCTTTTCTAGGCATTGATTGTGAGAAGTACGTATCTGAAAAGATAGATGAGTGGTTATCACTAATTCGAATGACTGCGTCCGCAGGTATATTATCCCCTGGATCAGTTTACGAATTATGTGTGGCGGCCCTCATGGGTACAGCGCAAAAATACTGGAAATCCTTAGTGGCGCACACAGACATTAAGGAAAAGATAGATCAGGCGCTGACGGTAGACGGTGTGTTGGCAATAATCGCTGACGCTCTAAAACGAGAGTTATGTGGTTTCTCATTATCCACTGAAACTGTGGAAAAAGGGCAATCGTTGACTGCTCTTGTAAAACTACAGATCTGTGATATGTGCTGTTTTGATAGCTACGTGTGTGAATTCCAAAAGTATTATTACAATCTGGATGTAGTATCTCAACAGTTCATATTGGGAACCTTTTTTGCAAAACTTCCCGAACCGTGGCCGGCAGTTGCGCAAAAGGCCTATGAATTACTTCTGAGTGAGGAAAAGATTGTCTCTGGACTCGGAGGAAGAATTCAGGCGGTAAAGTACGCAATGCGGAAGGCATGTACTGAGCTCCAAGTAAAGGAGGCGGGTAAGAAGTTGTCATACTTGAATAAGAGCTGTTGTTCTCAAATTGAGTATGTACCTGGAAGGTATGGATGCGATACTCGCAGTTCTTCAGGTGACTCGTTGAGAACGAAAAACTTTCCCCGAAAGAGGAAGTTTGTTGGGTATAACAAAAAGAAAGTTTGGCCCAAGAAGGACTTCCAGCGTAAGCAAAACGGAAGTTCAGCTTACAAGCCCAGTTTGTAAGGAGACGGGATAACCTAAAAGACAAAGATAGGATCGATGCCTTTAAGCGTAAGCATGACAGAGAGCCTAAATGTCCGAAAGGAAAACCGTTGAGCAGCTGCAATTGCTGCTGGTTTTGTGGTTCAAAAGACCACAAGGCAGATAGTTGTCCGAAGAAGAACCAAAGGAGAGAAAGACTCCGAATGGTCTTCCTGGATGACAGGAGTCGTGAGGAAGAAGTCCTTGCTTATGAGCTAATCGATGAGCAAGAGATTTTCGACTTGGACTCGGAAATAGAATCTATTTACGAGGCAGTGTCAAATTACGACACAGACTCTAAAGAAGATTATGATATCTGGACTGAGCATCTGTTCATGATGAGAGCATAGCAAACCGGAGAAGTTGATGAGTTGGTTCCATTAGAATCAACGAATCACTGGAGGAATCCCACCAGTACGAAGATCCATCCCAGTCAGTACTGGAATGGAGGTTGCCAAATGTCAACGTGAGAGAAGTCTATAATGTATCGAGATTCAATTTTAGATCGATAATAGACATCTCACAAACAGAGGCAACGGCTCAAGTGACAAGCACGGAACTTGAGACGTTGGATATCCCATTACTCCACGTACAACGCATTAGAGAAACCATGCAACGTGCAAGAGGTGTATATAACTATATACACATTGGGTTGATCCAAGTAGGACTTATCCCGCTATTCCATCTTCCAGCGGATAGTCCTGTGGTAGCAGCTGTGATCGATAAACGATGGCGAGAGTTTAGAGATCAGCTGATATCAGGTATACAGGCTAACCTTGCACACGGTCCTATATGGTTCCAGGTCCATCCAAATTTCATGATGGCCCTGAACGATCGCTGTTTGGGAAATTCATTAACCTTAAGGATCAAATCAAATTCATTAACCTGGCCAAGAAATTGGGTTATGACTGAACCTGGTAGTAGCTCTAGACCGATTAGTGCGGCTAATATCCGACAAAGAGGTAACGAGATTACTTTAATGTTGGGTGAACCGTCTAGAGACAGTTTAGACCGATTAGTGCGGCTAATATCCGACAAAGAGGTAACGAGATTACTTTAATGTTGGGTAAACCGTCTAGAGACAGTTTTAGAGCTGATAGGCATCTGCCTATGAGGATGCCACTCCTGAGAGAGCCAAGAGCACATACACTCTCTGATGTTTCTTCTAGAGCTAGTGATGTGGGAGAGGACATAATTGTATCCCGACCAGCAGAAGCATCTGCTCCACCACTAATAGAAGAAATGTCTAGAAGGTCTGTTGATTCGAGAGCCCTGTCGCAACATACGGGTAGAATCGTGGGGTATAAACAGGTATCATTACCAGTCTATGAAGGCCCTGTAGACCAACCGAGAGAGGAGTCTATACGGATGTTAAGGGTTACCAGTATGGAAATCTCTTTATCAAAGATTCCTGAAGTTTGTAAGGTTATCGAGCAGATAGCTAAGCAAAGGTCTATTGCGATAGACGATATCTGGAGGATGATAGAACCATCCCAAGAGGTACCTAAACATATCGGGTTTAGTGTCCGGAAGGAAGACCTGAGCACTTACGTTGCTCTAACTTTCAAACTTCCTCGATACTATGAGTATTCATTGGATACCCTTATAGACACTGGGTGTAGCATAACTTGTGCAAGACTCAATGCTCTGCCAGATGAGTAGTGGGAACCACTGCAGAAACCCGTCCACATGGTTAACGTCGATGGAATGGCAACAATGGTTGGCCATAAAGCAAGTAACGTGCCTGTCTTTATTGGTGGACAAAAATTCATCATTAAAGAGATTCTTGCACATCTTTTATTAGAGGCCGACATCATTATTGGTAACGCCTTTTTAAAGGGTCAAAAGGAAAACCTTCCTTTTGTGCAGAATGAAAACGATGTTTCCATAGGTGGTGTAAAGATAAGTATTCTACAAGAGCCTAGACTTCGGTTAAAATTTGGCTTTTATCCGGTCAAGCGAACAGAATACTGTGGCGATACTCCATGTGAAAGAGCTTTCAGAGTGCGAGCTCAACGTGGTGATATACGGTTGGATGAGAACGATTCATGGGAACAAACCCTATTTTCTCCAACGAATACCAGGAGTTCTAACTAGTATGACGACTTGTTTCCAAAACAAGAAGTGTGTGTGGCTGTTAAGTTAACAGGAACAAAATGGGATAAGTTCCTTGTGAAACTAGCCGATAATTTTAGTGAAGATCCACTAAAGTTATGGACTCGAAATGGCCTAAAGGCTAGATTAGAGTTGAAAGATCCCAGAACCATTATAAGAGCCAGAAACATTACGTATACGGCTGAAATGGTTGAGGAATTTGATAAACAAATTCCTGAGTTGCTTGGAAAAGGCTTGATTAGGGACAATTATAGTCCACATTCTAGACATGCCTTTATGGTTATTAATCATGCCGAGCAGGTGCGAGGTAAAGCACGAATGGTTATAGATTATCGTCAGCTTAACAAAGCTACAAAAGACGATGGCTATAAGATTCCCACTACGGGAGATTTAATTGATAGGGTAAGTCTGAGCGAACCAAAGTTCTTCTCTAAGTTTGACTTGAAAAGTGGATACTGGCAAGTCAAGATGGAGGAAGAGTCGGTTTCTCTAACTGCCTTCAATGCTCCGCAAGGAATGTTTGAATGGCTGGTTAAGCCATTCGGCCTGAAGAATGCTCCAGGCGTGTTTCAGCGCAAAATGGATAATGCTTTCAAGCAGGTCCGAAAATTTTGTGCGGTCTATATTGACGATGTGTTAGTCTACAGTCAGACTGAGGACGACCACATGAGGCACCTTGATAAGGTGACTGATGTCTTCCGACAGGAGGGCATGATTCTATCAGAGAAAAAGATATAATGGTTTAGGAAATCAGTTAATTTTCTAGGCATGGAGATTGAGCAGGGAAAAATTAAACTGCAAAATCATATTGCTGAGAAAATAGTTAATTTTCCTGACAGACTTGAGGATAGAAAGCAAGTCCAAAGATTTTGTGGATGTGCTAACTATGCAAGAAAGTTTGTGAAAGATCTTTCCCGAGATCTAAGTAGGATTTCGAAGAAAACTTCTTCTACTAATCCTTGGATATGGGAAGATGAAGATACTCAATCTATCAGAAGGATTAAAGCAAAGGTGAGAAATTTGCCACAACTCGCTTTACCCTCTGACAAAGATGAGTTAGTCTTGGAAGTTGATGCTTCTGAAGAATTTTGGTGAGCAGTCCTTAAAATTAAAGGACGAAAGCCAGAACCGGTGTGTAAATACTGGTCGGGAAGCTTCAAGGGGTGCGAGTTACGGTACCTGATACATGAAAAAGAAGTATTGGCCTTGAAATATGGAATAAAGGCTTTTTACATCTTTTTGGCACTGAAAGAATTTTTAGTGCGCTCTGACTCGACTTATGTAAAAAGGTTTATGAGTCTGAACCTTAAGGAAGCTAGGCAAACTAGACTCTTAAGGTTGCAGGAATGGTTTAGCTATTATAAATACGAGGTCGAATACATTCAGTCCGACCACAACATAATAGCTGACTCTCTCTCTAGAGAACTTGCAAACACCTCTCTTTCTAAAAACTCTGGAGATGGATCCTGCTGCAAAGAGAAAGATATGCTGGGGATGCAAGAAGGAGGGACACTCCCGAAAGGTATGTCCTAACAAGGGAGATAGTGAGCATAGTGATGCTGGTTCCGTTTCAGGGACGAAGGCAGCAGTTCTCTGCTGGCAGTGTAAGCAACTAGGACATCGTTCTTACGAATGTCCCAAGAAGCTGAAAACTGCGGATTCCCAGAAAGGGAAGGCTGAACTTAAGGAGAAAGCAAAAGCTGACTCCAAGAGTGAGGCGAAACAAGATCTCCAGAAGGAGATGGCTAATCCCAAGGAAGCTGAGGCTAGATCTGGGGGAAAAGCGAAGGTAGTTTCTCAGAAGAGAACGGCTGAACCCAAAGAAAAGGCAAAAGCCAATTCTAAGGGGAAAGCGAAGATTTCCCAGGAAGGGAAGATGGATCTGAAGGAGAAGGGTAACACCAACTCTGGAAGAAACGTGAAGAAAGATCTTCAAGAGAAGATGACAGATCCAAAGGAGGAAAGCTCCAAAGGAAATGTGAATGTGGCAGATCTGAAGGACAAGGCAAAAGCTGAGTCACAGGAAAAAGCCAGGAAGAAGAGGAAAGCCAAGAGGCTCAGGTCTTCTGGTCCCAAGAGGGATGATTCTACAAAGGATGGTCCTAAGAAGGACGATAAGGTTGAAGAACCTTGGTGGTTTCCATTAACCACGATGCAGTTCAATTACTGTCGGGATCACCTAGCCAAAGATCAAAAGATCTCTATCAACCAGGCCGTAAAGCTCTATAAAAGTCTATTGGAGACGCAGAAAGAGCAGAAAGAGCGGGTTGAGAAAGAATATGTTTATGAGGCAGAAGAGAGATTTAAGGCTTTAATTGACGAGCCAATCCAAGACCCTGAACCAAGGGTAGAACTTGAGGAAGCAGCTGCAATGGAGTGTGAGCAATACTTCGATTTTGGAAGTGCTTACGCATCGTTAGAAGGTAATCTTGAGAAAAAAGAGAACCTTGAGAAAGCAATTCCTGTTAAAGACTCGGTCAATGAGTCTGGTGAAAACATTCACGGTGATAAAAGTCACAATGGCAAAGGCCATGTTGGAGAAATTCAAGAGGATCTGGGAGGATCGTGGTTTTTTGATCAAGACTCATTCGAGGATGAATCCCTAAGTTGGGATGCGTCTGTGGTCTGTGGAGGACTCATAGGTGGCATCAAACATGATGACAAGCGCCAAGTTGAGTTTTTCGCAAAAAAGACAATTGAGTACATCAAAGACCTGGAGTATAAGCTATCAATTATGGCTTTAGGTGAGGAGGAGCTGTCCAGAGTAGAAAAAGAGAGACAGCAGATTTTCTCCACAACTATGTCGATAATACCAGGGGAAGTCAAAAATTATGAAGTCCCAAAGGTAGTAGTAGACATGCGTGAATCCTCGTTCGAGGAAAACACTGTACTTCAACCGTATCTACATTGGATATCGGGGAAGTGGCCGTATCTGAGAATTCATTCAGACATGGTGGGAGTAGCAGCACCTTACGTATATGCTGGGTTTGTAGACATCCTGGAGATCGACAGATCTGAACCAGAGTGTATGGAACCACTGCCTATGTTGGTAAGGTACGTACTTGGATGCCTAGGCTACGGACCAAAATATGCCACGGCATTGATTACTAGCATGATAAGGGAGGAAGAAGACTATCCGCAGTATGGGAAGGTAATACTTCAGAATCTGCAAGTATGGGACATCCACCCTTGTGAGAGTAGACGTCTGGTGGAACCTCAACGACAGGACCTCGATCAGAGAGGTTTATGGCGAAAATGCTAGAAGGATAAAACAGTCCGAAAAGCCATAAAAGTTGAGTTTCTTAAGGATGTGTTGGAGCACGTGTTAGCCCGTAAGGACGAATACTACGTGCTCTGTGATGGTATAATTACCGTCACGATTCTTCGGTCAAATCTAAGCCTCATCGACGAACAAGCAGGAGACCGAGGATGGCAGAGAATGCTCGAACTTCTAGATAGTTTCTGGAGGCGAGAGAACTCTGAGTTACACCTCCGAACCGACACCTTCGAGGTTTGGAGTAAAATTGCTGATTTCACAGACAAGACCCTAAATCAGCAAATTGAATATGATGAGAGAGCCCAACAAATTCTTAAGGCGGTCCAAGACCCACCGGGACTCTCAGAAAAAGAAGGAGTTGGCGAGTCTTCAAGCGCCAACAACAAAGAAGGAATCTCCCAAGACAGTGCACCAATGCAGACGGGAGAAGACAACTGTATAAAGTTAGACTAGGACATTTTTGTCTGTCATTAGGACCCCACTAACTTTTGTAACAGTTTAGATTCCTTTTACCTTTGCGCTGGCAAACAGTGCATAGGCACCAGCTCCTTTGTGTATATATTCACAAGCCCTCTACCTCATTTGGGGAAGCAATCTGAATAGAGAATTTTCTCTCTCAAAACCTGAGTAAGAAATCTTTGATTGTCCTCCAGGAGAAAATCTAAAACGAAAACCTCGATCTCAAATCCGAGTTGAAGTTTTCTCTGATTGTTCTCCGAAAAATACCTTGAGGATCCAAGAATGTTAGGATTAATCAAAACTGATTAAGTCTAACTAAAGGTTAGATCTGCGGATCGACACCTTGAAGGATAAGTCATTATAACTAAGACTTGTAAGGCTAAGCCTTCGGGTTGAAGCCTGGGATGAGGAGTGTCTATATAAGTCCCTCATGTTATGGGCATTTGAATGACATAGAAGAGCCTCTCCACTACCTTCTCTAAGTTCTTGAGAAGAAGACTCTTGAAGCTTGGTTTTCAGAGTTCTCTTGGTGCGAAAGCTTGGTGGACCCTCTGAGCTATTCGATTAAGGTATGATAAACTTTCCGCTGTGTAGTTTATGATAATCTTTACGATCTAGCTAGGATTGTGAAGGTGGTGCAAAAGCACGTCCTAGGCAAAGGCCTGAGTCATTCTTATGACTGATTGTCCAAACCCAGAATTGCTACATCTGGATCATGGGGTTGGCAAGGATTCTACTACTGGTCTTCTGAACACTGTGGTAGATCGATTGGCAAGTATATCGGCTCAATTAACTCAGCTGATAACGCTTGTAGATAGTTATTCTAAGAAATTAGAAGAACTGACTCTCACGCAGAGTGAATTCGAGGAATTCTTCCTTGAAGGTAAATCCAATCTTGGATTTACGGCAAGTTCGAGATACTCAAACGAGTATTCGAGGTTGGCTGAACGCTGACGACAGAGACAATTAAAGAAACCATCTTAAGTTCATTTTTGGGCCTCATTTATTGGTATCAGAGCCGCTTAAGATAAAATTCTTATTGTCTGGGAAAATTAAGAGGATCAACTCTAGTGGGATAAAATTGATGCAAGAAGAGAAGTATAGGCCCTGAAAGAAATCTGATCGATATCTTTTAAACTCTAGGCTAAATATGATAAAACAGGTAAAGTTGGTGTCATATTTGATAATGAAGCATTATTATTATTATTTCAATTATCACGATTTTTTTTTCAAGTTTTAATTGGCTGTATGACTTGAATGTCCATATGATATGTTCAGACGTATTATCCCCCTTCGTGAATTTTATTTGAATGCCAAGCCTTGATTTTGACGGTAATTGTTGATTTGTTCGTAGATTTAATAATCGAGTGTTGGAATTTTAATAACGTTAATATATCCTGCTCGTGAACCTGTTCGTTGTTCCAATATTATTATGCCCATAATTTTAATTTTCTCGCCATCGAATTTCCAAAGTCTACTGAAATTTATTTATCATTCTGCCGGTTTCCTAAACGCTCTTGAGAATATGACCTTATTAGTGTTTTATATTTTCTTTGGATGATTTGACGCTCTCCCTCTGTACATATATTGACATCTATTTTCGTTGTGTTACATGAAAACACGGCCGAGTTACGCGGATGGATCAGAAATGACCAAGGTTCAAGTTTACTATATCGTACGGTTTCTTAACAGCGTGCGTATCAAACCACGTCAAAGGAACGAAATCAACGGGCTAAGAAATGCTCCATTTAATTCAATCATTTTAAACGGTAAGTCATGCCTTACTGTTTTAGTTCGATTATACTAAAGGCTTTGCACATATCTCTCATTTCCTTTGTTTTGCATGTAAAACACAACGCCCCACAAAACGAATTTCGAAGACTGGAGGCACGCGAGGAAACCCATGGTGGAAGCACATCTCGAAAGCGGCCTCAACTGACGAGCCCGACCAATTTAAAGCCATCCCGCGGGCCTCAGGTACATGAGGGAGGTAGCGGCCTCCCGTTTTTCTTTATTTCCACATGCAACAGGTTGTGGGCCTAAGTGCACACAGTCACCACTCTTCCCCGCTCCCTTTGATCTAAATAATTGTCTGTGCTTGTCCGCATGCCTTAGGCTCGTAGGTTTATCATCGCATGCTATTTGCAAAACACACATGAGTTTGGGCCCAAAAAGCTCGAACCAGGTCCAACGCCCGTAAAACATTGACATGAGTCCGGAGTCATGCCCGGATCAGGTCCAACACCTGTTAACCAAAATCAAATCTTTTGGAGCAAACGCCACCTCCTTTTTCGCATGTTAGAATGTAAGAGTTAGTAAATAGGAATCCCCCGAATAGTTTTAAAATTAAGTCGGTGGCGACTCCATATAGTTTACCTCGGTTAAACAACCTTTTTACGGAGCCATTTTAGATGAGGAACTGACAACACGAGCCGCTCCCGATTTCTCCCGAAAGTTCATTCTTCGGATCATGCTCCGCCTTTCGCCCGCCGCCTCTTAAGAAAACAGAGACGGTCGGCGAGGGCCCGAGCAGGCCCAGTTAGGAACCCAGGGAGGTATCACCCAATTCCCTTCCGCAGCGTCCGACGCTCGAGTCGTGACGTCGACTGGTTGGGCCTTGGGAAGCGGGCGCGGATCCTCGGGTCGTTCGAACTGCCACGCGCGTGCTGGGCCGGAAGGCGCGCATACAAAGAGTAATGGCCGTCTCGTTTTAGATTTTCGCCATTTTCTAGGCTCGAATACAACATTGTCTCCGTTAAAATGTGTGGTTCCGACTGTTGCCGGCTTCCCACTTACAACATTGTCTCCGACTCTTTTCCTCTTCTTACTTTTGTCATTTATGTTGTCTTTTCCACTTTGGACGAACTATTCCGCTTAATTCTTAAATACGTTGCAAATCATCATGTTGATGCCAATATTTTGTCTAACTATACTAAAAAGATTATATTCCTGGGTTCGTTACATGACAGCAAAATTTATGTAATAAATTGCCAACACCTCTACTCAAATACAAACCAACCTATTCACAAGGTAAATTGTCATCTTAGGCTTCACGAGTGGTCGAAAGCACCGAGAATGTGTGCTGCATTGACGAAGGTCGTCGTCGCTTCAGTGACAGGTGGAGCATCGAGGATGGGTGCTGCATTGACGAATGTCGTCGTCGCTCCAGTGACAGGTGGAGCGTCGAGGATGGGTGCTGCATGGACGAAGGTCGTCGTCGCTCCAGTGTCAGGTGGAGCGTCGAGGATGGGTGCTGCATGGACGAAGGTCGTCGTCGCTCCAGTGTCAGGTGGAGCGTCGAGGATGGGTGCTGCATGGACGAAGGTCGTCGTCGCTCCAGTGTCAGGTGGAGCGTCGAGGATGGGTGCTGCATGGACGAAGGTCGTCGTCGCTCCAGTGTCAGGTGGAGCGTCGAGGATGGGTGCTGCATGGACGAAGGTCGTCGTCGCTCCAGTGTCAGGTGGAGCGTCGAGGATGGGTGCTGCATGGACGAAGGTCGTCGTCGCTCCAGTCTCAGGTGGAGCGTCGAGGATGGGTGCTGCATGGACGAAGGTGGTCCTTGCTCCAATGACAGGTGGATCGGGTGTTGCATGGACAAAGGTCGTCGTCGCTCCAATGACAGAAGAAGCATCGTGAATGAGTGTTGCATCGATGAAGGTCGTCATCGCTCCAATGGTAGGTGGAGCGTCGAGGATGGGTGCTACATTGACGAAGGTCGTTGTCCCTTTGATGGAGGATGGAGCGTTAGGGAAGGGAGTGTCGATAAAGATAGTCGAGGCACTTAGGATCGAACTATGATTGAAGCTTGCCATCGAGGAATACAGTCGATGCAGGTATTAGACATAAGTTGCTTGTAATTTGGCATGTATAATTTATAGGTGTACGGTTAATGGTAGTTACACGTAGTTAGGACATATAAATAAAGTTTATCAACGTGGAATAAGAGTACAAACATTCATTTTCACCCTTAGAGAGGGCATCTGGTTGTCACCCTGCTTTGACACTTAGATTCTGATGGTTTCTCTGATGAAGAATGTAAGTGTCACTTGTGTTGGCTCCAGAAGTGACCGCTGTGAGCGCAAAAATCTCACGGTTAGTATATAGATCGGAAATGGCGTACAAATTATAGCATTAAAAATATGAGCGGGTTCAATTTCTAGTCATGGACGAAGCACGTGAGTCCCCTGATTCTATACTTGCAAGTTATCCGAAATGTGGAAAGGCTGATCCTCTCGCGAATATCCGCTGGAGCTTCAGGGAGATATGTTGATGAAGACGCTTGGGCTGTAGATGCTTGATCCGACGAGTCTTCAGGAGTGGCGAAGATTACCAGGGCTGTAGAAGCTTGAACTGACGAGTCTTCAGAAGTGGGAAGATCACTAAGGATGTAGAAGCTTGATCTGACGAGTCTTCAGGAGTGGGAAGATCAACAGGGTTGTAGAATATTGATCTGACGAGTCTTCAGGAGTGGGCGAAGAACACCAGGGCTGTTGTAGAAGCTTGATCTGGAGTCTTCTAAAGATAGGCAAAAAACACTAGTGCTGTTGTAGTAGCTTGATCTGGCAGCACTTCAGTTGCTTAGTGTAGTCGTCGGGGCCTGTGGGCTTGATCTAACAGAACTTCGGGGAGGTCTTGTTGTCGACAGAGGCGTTCAACCACGAGAATATCGTCGTCTCGCTATGGAGCCTTCGGAGATAAACCCGCAAGAGGAACCTTCAGAGATAAACCCACTATGGGGCCTTCGGAGATAAACCCGCAAGAGGGGGGCCTTCGGAGATATACAAGCGATGGGGCCTTCGCCGCACCACGCGCAGAGGGCCTTCGGAGAACCTGCTAGAGGGGCCATCGCCCCACCACACCACCCGCTAAAGGGTCTTCAAAATAACTAGAATCTCTTTATAACCCAATAGGGTTTAAGAGAATAAGATAGAATAGAGAATTTTGTCCGTGAGAGAGGTCTTCAAAAGGCATGAGGGAGGTCCCATTTATAGGTGTAGAGGGACAATTAGAAACAACCTAAAATGTCTCTTTCTCTATATGGAAGTTAAATAAATTATAAAAACTTCCAAATGGACCGGACTATTAGATGAACTAGGAATTGGGCTTGAATAACCAAATATTGAGCCTATAATGTAACTTGGGCTTGGTAAAATTTTAATGTTTACAACTGCTAAGACAACCAGCTCCAATCACATCAAAAATCTTACCGAACAACTGGTACATGGAGGGTCTTTTAAATGTATGTGGTCGTCGTTAAAAGAAAAAGAAATGAAGACAAAGAATGACACCCTGAGCAGGAATACGACCTACGGATGTCATTGACGATGCCTTTGAAAACGTGAGATCGCAAGAACGCAAGAAAGCTGAAGATAAAAGACTATATTTGTTTGTCTTTATTGATGTATGTGTGTGTTTTCCTGTGTCTAAATGAACCCCATTTATATTAGGCTAGTCCTATGTAAATAAATAAACAAAATAAATGTAAATATTTGGTAGCCATGTCTCCACTATTTGTAGGATATCTCCTTTCCATTTATGTACTCTAGGCAACTTCTTTTGAGAACTTTCCATCTCTATTGTAGCGACCATGGAGGAGGTCTCCGCTCAGATTGGTTTGATCCGCTGAAATTTGAAAACAAATCAATAGGATTGCCAAATGAATCCAGACAATCCCTTAATGTTTTCTTCCATAGATCACAACCTTGGTTACACGATCAATACATCTTCCAGAATCTGTGTGATCTAGACCCGCTCGATGGGCGGGTTTGGGTAGTTTCGATCCGGGTTTATTCGGGCCAAACATTTTTATCCATTGTGCAAATTGGCCAAGGCTCTAATGCGGGTCGGGTTTATCGGGTTTAAAATTTTTTACCCTTGACCAGACCCGGCCCAAAAGCCCGATAAAATATAATAGAAAATAAAACATAATAAAAAAAAGATATAAATACTCTTTAAACATATAAGTAAAAGCCGAAATCCAAATTAAAAATAAACAACTCTAGTTATTATTTTGACCGGGTCGGGCGGGCCGGGTAATGTTATTATTTTATTTGCCCAAACTTGGCCCAAAATTTAATCGGTCCTAAAAATTATGGTCAAACCCAGCTCATCCGAAATTATATTGTCCAAATCCACTCAAATATCGGGCGGGTCGGTCGGGCCAATTGGGTGCCCAAGCCCATGAGCAGGTCTAGTATGATCTATATGAAGCTCACAGACCGTGTGATTTGTGATTTGGCAGAGAACGAAAGATGTTAAGTGATCATCTGGTTCTTACCACTTGTTGCTGCGTGTGAGAGTACCAAGGACTGTGTGTTGTTACCTTGGTGCGTTTAACGGGTGGCTGACGAATTATCTAAGGGAAGCTAAGTAAATACCTGTTCTGATTGCAGTAACCAGTTGCTAACTTATCAACAGGAAGTCGCTCTTGGTGTGTCTTTCGCAGGGAAGCCAAGAACCTACAAAGTTTATGCAGTTAGACACGCACTTGTGGGTGCGCGTCAGAAGTCTTGTGCCTGTAAGGTAGAGCAAGAGTTGGGAACACCACCTGAGTGGAAAAAGGTCCTCCCGAGTATAGGGTGTTGTGCAAAAGTCTCAACCTTCTCGAGGGACAGTAGAGTAGGTTACGTGGAAGCCACCGGAGTTGAAAAAGTCACCCTAGGCAAAGGGTGTGCAGTGTAGTGAGTAACAGTTGTGGCCATGCATGTCCGAACTGTGTCTAGGACGGATACCCCGACTTTGCTATGTGAGAAGTCAGGTTCCGTTGTGTGAGGAATTTACCCCTTTTTCTATTGAGTTCTAAGGGACTTCTTGTGTGGTTATCTCCCTGGTGCTTGTGGACATGTTCTTATTAAGATGAGACAAGTGTTGTGTGGAAATCCTCTGCTGTGCAATGCTGAAGCATTCCTCTGCTATTAATCAGAAACGGGCTGCTCCTTGAGGAGACGTTCTGTCACTATAAGGAATCATTTTATGAGGATTTATACTATAACTTCAATGTTGTCTTTGAGAATCCTTAAGCTTAAGCGACAATGTGCGGTGTGAGAATCCTTTGAGCTACAAACTACTGAGCGTGAGCATCCATCTGCTAGAAATGAGATGGTGTCCACTGAGTGAGGAGCTGATTGTCGCCCCAGAGTGATCTTCAATCTCGAAGATGGCACACTTCATTCCATGCAAGAAGACGGACGATGCAACCAACGTAGCGGATTTATATTTTCGAGAAGTGCTGAGGTTGCATGGAATACCCAAGTCGATGTATCATATCGTGACGTGAAGTTCCTAAGCTACTTTTGGAAGACGTTGTGGCACAAGTTGGGAACTAAGTTCGTCTTCAGCACGACGTACCATCCGTACACCGACGGACAGACATAGGTTGTTAATCGAACCATAGTTGAAATTCTTTGAATCTTGGTCTCGAAAAACCAGAAGGATTGGGATGTGAAGCTTGTTCATGCTTAGTTCGCCTACAACAGAGGCTCGAGTTCAACAACCAAGTGTTCCCCCTTCGAGGTACTCTATGGCCTCAATCCTATAATTCATGTCGATCTAATGCCTTTACTAAGTGTGAAGACAGTCAACCAAGATGCCGAAGAGCACAATAAGAAGATGAGATTACTCCATGAGAAGATTCGTGCTTAGATCGAGAAGGCTAATCTTCGATATCAGGAAAGGGCAAATCGCGGGAGAAGAGTGAAAGTCTTTCAGCCAGGAGACTTAGTGTGGATTCATTTGTTGAAGGAACGATTCCCCGAAAAGAGGAAGAACAAGCTGATGCCTCGAGCTGAAGGCCCTTTCAAGATCATCGAACGCATCAACGACAACGCCTACAAGGTGGATCTCCATGAAGAGTATGGAGATTCTGCCACTTTCATTGTGAAGGACCTCATTCCGTTCGAAGACGATGACCCAACGAGTTTGAGGGCAAACTCTCTTTAACAAGGGGAGGATGATACAACGATGGTCATCGCTTCGCCCACACCTCAGCCAACGTCGCTTACTGGAGGTCTCAACTTGCTGATCACTAAGTAAGCGAGGCGACGAGGAGCACCGAGCGACGCGTCTGTCAGGCGACGAAAGACAACCAGGTGACGAGCAGCCCAAAGGATGGTTACCATCTGACGGCTCGGGTATGATAACTTGTACCCAAAGAGTCCCGCCTGCTCCACTATCTTTTCAGATCTTGTCGGGAGGAAATAAGGCAAATTATCGATTTATGGCCCAAACTATAGGTCAACTTTCTTATGTGGCCTATGGTTAAAAAAGTTTTAGATGTGGCCCAATCTACATAAAATTTTTTGATAAGGCCTAATTACCGACGTCCGTCAACCGGTGCCGACGTAGATTTGACGGACTTTTATAATTGCCTATGTGGCTCTGTTTTTTTTTCAGTGAAACACATCGTGACAGGATGTGGGAAACGTGCGTTTATGCACGTCGGATTTATTATAACGTAAGGAAAGAATTTGGGAAATTAGGGTTTGTGTTCTAATTTCTGTCCTCCTCATGTTCATCTGGGTTGTTCTTGGTCGTGTTCATCGTGTTTATCTGGGGTTCCTTGCTTATTGTTGCGTACATTCATCAGGTTAGTCGCTCTTTCTTGTCTTGGTTATTGAGGTTCCTCACTTTTTTATTGTTGTTCCCTTGTGCTTCTGGTATGGGTTTCTGGGTTGGGATTTTGGGTCGGGTTTTGTAAATGGAAGTCTGTATAGTGTTGAGTTAATGTTTTCGAAAAATTATTTTGTCAAATGTAGAGGTCCAGTAGTATGAGTTGTATCGAGGGTGCGAAATCTGCCAACTCCAGCTCTGTTACTTGTGAAAGGAGGTGCAAACATGGGATGCGAGCTGTACTGTACATCTCCTGGAGTAGAAGCAATCCGGGGAGACGTTTCTTTCGTTGTCTAGTGTGGAAGGTGATTTCGTTGTGTTATGATCTGAATTTCTGAGCTGATCTGGGTATACTTTTGTGCTTTGTGTTATTATCTGAATTTTACTGTGTGTTCTGACCATGTGTACAGGATGATGATTGTGGCTTCTTCAGCTGGTATGACGATGTGATACCTCCTCGAGAAAAGGAAATTATATCACACCTTGTTGAGACTAAAAAGTTTTTGGAAAGTAAGGTCGAGCTGATGCACAAGAGCCAAGCTACAATGGAAGAAGTTATCAAGCATCTCGAGACATAGGTGTTGAAGTATAAGATGCTCCGGTCATCCCATCAGCTAGAAGAACGTGCAAATCAAGCGATGATGAAGAAATTAGATAGAAATTTGAAGTTGATGACCTTTCTTGTATTGGTTTTAGTTAGCTTTGTTATATATGTGGCCCAAAGTTGATGATCGTCTTTGTAGCCATGAATGGCAGAAATTGGTGTTCGCATTTGATTACCTTCGTCAGTGAGTTGCCTTTCTTGTATGTAAGTCAGATTTTTATGAAATCATATAATGTTGGCAGAGAATGGTAGAAAATGGTCTCCAATACACCATAAGCTGCAAAACACTAGAATTTGCATACATAGACATAGGCATCCCTCCAGGTTACCTCCAATTCATAAGATCCATACATAAGCTCCATCCACCATAATATCCATACAACTTATGTTCAAATGCTGCTAAATAAAGAAACTCCAGATATCCAACTAAACCAAAAAGGGCAGAACATTTGTTTCTAACTTAAGTTGAACTTTGTCCAAGGTCAGGGATGGTGTGTCCTGTTTCAGCTGCTGCACTAGGACCTGAACCAGCAGAACCAGCAGAACCACCAGAACCTTCAGCCCTTCTCTTTAAGCAAGTCCTCTTGTTATGCCCTGCCTTGCCACATAACTTGCATTTCACTCTCCAGTGAATACCAGAACCTCTAATAACACCTAAAGTCAAGTTTTCGATATTAGAGTATTAAGAATATGTAATTAGGGTCGTTACTCCATACCATAATCACGATAGGAGTGTGATTCTTCTGCAGATTCTGCGTCTGCGGCTTGTTCAGGTTCCGACGCATGTTCTGTGGGCTGTGAAGATGGTTGAGATGATGATGGCTGTGATGAAGGTTGTCTTCTGCAGGTTCTCCTATTGTGTCCAATGTTGCCACAAAGTTTGCATGTCATCTGCAGGCCCTTCCTATTCAACTGAGTTTGAGGTGTCTTCGGGTCCTCATCCTTGCTTTTCTTTCTGTTTTCTTTTCTTGGTCTTCTAGGCAACTTTTTATAATGTGGTGGCCTTATTGGATCACCCTCTACCTCTGGCCAAAATTTGCTGCCTTCCAGTGGCTCCAAAACATGCATGTAGGCCTGGCGATATGTGTCCATCTTGAAACAGGGATCGACATAGTCTTCTATCCTCCGCTTCATATACAAAATAGAAGACAATGCATGCGTACAAGGAATGCCATGTAATTCCCAGCTTCTACAACTACAAGATCCAACCCTTAAATCAACTACAAACCTATCTGAGTCGGCTAAAGGCATTGACACTTCATATTTCTCTGTGATGGAGGATTTAACCACATATCTAGCTGCAGTTTCCTTCATGCTCTCTATGTTTTCTCTCACATTTTGTGTCACCAAATCAGTCCTCTTGGATGCAGCCTTCTTCTTGCCTAACCATAAGCAGTCGCCTAATGCGCTCCAACTTATCAATTAAAGGCAGTCTTCTAGCGGCAACAATATATGAGTTGAATGTTTCTGACATATTGTTACTATATGTACCACACTTAGTTGAAGTATTGAAAAATGCCTTACAGAAATGGTGGGGACCATGTTTGTTGAAGTCTTCAGCATCCAGTTGGGATCCTGGGACACCATCCCTACCAAAAGTCATCTCCCTCATGGCAATTTGGAAGTCCAATTCATTTGTAGATCTCACGGCTTTGTAGAAGCAACTCTTTAGGAATATTCCTTTGTGCTTGACTTTCCAATTTTGGTAGATGTGCCTTGAACAGTTTCTCGACTCGGCATCAGGTACAAGAAGGCTGATGGCATTCAGCAGACCCTGAAATAGTTAAAAATTTTCATATTAGAAATAGCTATAACGAACGTGCCATAAATATAGAGCGATAAACAAACCATTTGCTGATCGCTAATGAAAGTCCAACCGTGCCCACTTCCAACATTCATTTGCTTGAAAAGCAACTCAATGAACCACGTCCATGATTTCTGGTTTTCTCCCTCGACCACAACCCATGCAATTGGGTACATGCCATCATTCATCCCGTCCTACAGTCGACAATAGCATCCCTCCAACTTTCGTTTTTATGAATGTACCATCGAATCCCACAACCCGTCTGCACCCTAGAAGGAATCCCTTGATCAAAGCCTCAAATCCTATGTATAATCTCTGAAATGTCGTGTGTAGTCCTGTGGATAATGTCAGATCAGTCATCAACTCAAAACAACTCGTTGGATATCTATTCCTCAAAGCAGCTACATATGTCGGAGCTTCTTGAATTGATCATCGACTGAACCAACCATCATGCCATCTGCAATCCAACATGCCTTGTAACACTTCATCAATCCGACCTCAGTTGTGTATTTCATCATTACCTCCTCTTGAATTTCTTTCGCCACCGCACCTGCCCTTTTTATATAACCATCCACCAACTGTTCAGCCAACCATTTGGTAGTAGCCTACATATTACGCATGTTACGAGCACATGTGTGACTGCTGAACACAGTTTTAATGGCGAAGGATCTGTCCTTCGTCAACCATGACCCATAAATCCTCCATGGACAGCCAGATTCGCATACAGCCTCTTGCCTTAGTTTCAAACTTCTCATCCACCGTAAATTGAATCTATTAGCAATGGCATACCTCTGTATAGCATTATGCATCTGCCGTGGAGTCTCAAAACACAATCCAGGTATTAACTTTATCACCTTATGATCACAACGTGGATCATACATACTAAGTTGAGATTTGAAATGTTTCCTCTTTACTCCAATGGTGGATGTTCCATAGTCTGGAAGAATATCATCGTCTCACTTCTCATACTCCGATTCTTCGGCGTCATCATTATCATCCACATTACTAGCAACTCCTTCTACTTCAACAGTAACAGGACCACTAACAGCTTCAACTTCAATTTCCTGGGACACTCCACCAACCCCTTCCTGGACATTTATCTCATGCAATTCTAAGTCATGCTCAGCCTCTGAACTATCCACTTCACTATCAGACAAACTTAAAGAAATGTTCAGACTAGTATCCTCATTTTCAGATCTATTATCTATCATAGTACCTTCACAGAACAACCATCAGCGCACCGATCACATATCTCTACCACCTCTTTGTTAGTGAAAATTTCCTTAACACCCTCAGTCCCAACAGCATACCACATCTTCCTCACAGAGCAACGAGCATCTTGGGCGAAAGCAACAAACGTGAAATATCCCATCAAGTCGTAGTCTACATCACTGTACTTCAGGACCTTACCACCCACATACTCAAAATTATTCCCCTCAGAGACTACACCACCTACATGCATGTCGAAGGAAAGCCTTTTCATTCTTACCTGCCCACCTATATGCGCAAGAACCCCAATTATCAACCCGTATAAACCCAGGTATCCACTAAGCCTGGACGGGTCAAAAAATGGTTAAAAACAAGCAAAATCAAGTAACTGGTAGGAACGAAAACGAATAAATCGACAATGACAACAGTAGGTACATACGAAATCGCAGAAACAAACGATCCCCCAAATCAGAACCCTTGGGTATGAAGTTCGTCGGGAGAAAGCACAACAAAGAAAAAATCAAACAGAATAAACTTACCTGGATGACGCAAAGGGAGTTAATCAAGCAATGCGGACAAACCCCTCCTGAAATCGGACTTCCTTCGATTGTTCCCAAAATCGAACTGACCACGAACCCACGAACCCTAACCCTAAGCCCCTTTTTTTGATTCATTTCGTCTGGTAAATTTTGGCCACGTTGCGTTTCACCGAAAAAAAACAGAGCCACGTAGGCAATTATAAAAATCCGTCAAATCCACGTCGGCACCGGTTGACAGACGTCGGTAATTAGGCCTTATCAAAAAATTTTATGTAGATTGGGCCACGTCTAAAACTTTTTTAACCATAGGCCACTGAAGAAAGTTGACCTATAGTTTGGGCCATAAATCGATAATTTGCCAATAATATATTTCCTTTCCTCATCTTATGATCCTATCTTTTATTTTGTTTCCCTTATCTTTTATTTTGTTTTCTTTATTATCTTTCCTATAGGCCGCCTATTTAAGCCCTTGCATTGTAAGAGTTGAAGGCAGATTATTCAGACTTTTAAAACCCAGATTAGTCTTTTGTCATTCTATCCGAAGGAGTCGATTCTCTTTCAACCTCGTTATTCATTTGATGGATTCCAAGTGCAGATTGAGTAGAGTGAATCAACCGGTAGTGGTGTGCCTGTATCCTCCGTGTTGTTCCTCACCCTCGTTCTTGTTCACGGTGGCGTGTCTGTATCCGTGTGACAGGCGAGTTCTATCCGAGTCTTCTTTCACGGTGGTGTATTTGAATCCGTGGAAGTTGATCTCAACCTATCCTTTCATACCCATCCATTCAGCCATCTCGCCTCATCTTCTACCCTTCCGACCATTCCCACTTCACTCCATTCCGTACCCACAGTGACGTTCTCATTGTTTCGGTATTGGAATCATCTATTCCGGTGCCATCCCCGCATCACAAATAATCAATTTCATAGATTCAATTAATTACGAGTAGAAAAGTAATTAATAATAGTAATTATTTTGGATTTACTAATAACTATTTACATATATTATGAAGTGTTTTGACATATGGCTGCACTGAATAACAAGTAATACCAAGTACATCGAAATGGAAAACTTAAGGCCCAATGTCTATTTGGGAAATGAGACTATAAAAGACCCATTCGACAGGAAAATTGGGAAGAACAAATACCCATCAAGCTTTGTGAAGGGCAAATAGAATGAGCATTGCTCCCTTAGGTTCTCATTTGCGTCGAGCTTAATGAAATCCAATGTGCTTTTCCCATTTTAGGATAGCCTTAGTTAGGTCACGTTCCATTTCTTTTAATTTTAGACTTCTGAGCTGAAGAGGAGGAGGAGGGTTCAAGTGAAGATTCGGACGATGCGACTACCAACTGGATTGGGAGATCGGGAGGGCATTCCTTATCTATTTTCCTTGATTTTTATGTCGTTGTTATTTTCTTCTAAACTTTGGATATTTTCTTATTTTTGAATGAATTAATATTCTTATCTAGATTGCTAAATTTACGTGACTTGTTGAAGTAATTTTGAACGTGAATTAATTATTCAAAAGTCTGGTGTTCTTTGATGCGCTTGCATGTTTATTTTTCCGAAAGACGATTGGCGTCGGTTTTTGAATTAACTCGGATTACCTTAGTATTGGGAGGTGTAAGATTGATTCGAGAGGAAAATCAAAGAACAGGTTAATAGTAATTGTCGAAAAGGTATCACAGTTAATATTAATTGGATTGACTTTTGGGAATAGATTAATAGTAACTGCAGATAGAGATATCACGGTTAATGTTTAATGAATTGAATGCTAGGGGTTAAATGAATATAGATCGTAGGGGTATGTCTAAATTATATGAGAGCATGATTTAAATCCACATACAATTTTATCTAAGCGTTCAATTGATCAACGACAAGTTAAGTATTTAATTACAGTAGGCTTTCTTAATTGGTATTTTCTCGTAATCCTTGCTGATTTTAATTTCATAATTCTTTCTTAATTCGTCCTTTATTCGATTAGTCTAGATAATATTAAGTGGTTTAATTTGATACTCAGGAACAATTAGTCCTCTTGGGAACGATATCTTACGTGCTATAATCGATTCGTGTGTATACTTGCGCACAATACATTTTTAGCAAGACAAGTTTTTGGCGCCGCTGCTGGGGACTAATTGTGATTTCTTGATATCAATACTAGACTCGCTGATATTAGACTAGATTTTTTTATGTCACTTTATTTTCTTTTTTTCTCCGGATTACTCTCGATAGATGCGACATAGCCGAAGTGCTAATTCTTTGGAGTATAACCCCGAGATCGGGCAGACGTGTCATGCTCTAAGGAAAGAAGCAAAGCCTAGAAAACAACAAGAAAAGATGGCTCTAGAAAATAGAGACAGAGAGGATCATAAGGCACTTGAAGACTATGTGATTCCATCCGTGGGAGACGTTCAGACAAGGATTCGGAGGCCTGCAATTGCAGCAAATAATTTTGAGATCAAGCCGGCCATCATCCAACTAGTGCAGAATAAATGTCAATTTGGTGGAAGTGTGATCGATGAGCCGAATGCTGATATTGCAAGTTTTTTCGCGGTCAGTGATACATCTAAGAGCAATGGCGTCTCCAATGATGCGATCCGACAGAGATTGTTCTCATTCAGCTTACGAGACAAAGCAAAGGCATGGTTATATTCTCTCATGCTAGGCTCAATTACGACGTGGGATGACTTATCTCGAGAGTTCCTCACCAAGATCTTTCCTCCTACGAAGACGGTGAAGCTAAGGCGAGATATTACTACCTTTATGCAACTCGACGGGAGTGCTTGTACGAGGCATGGGAACACTATAAGGAATCACTCCGGAAGTGTCCACATCATGGCATTCCGAAGTGGTTGATCGTGCAGACATTCTACAATGGATTACTACCAACAGTTCGGACATCGATCGATGCAGCAGTTAGTGGAGCGTTAATGGAAAAAACAACTGATGAAGCATACACACTGCAAGAATATATGGCGATCAACACCTACCAATGGGGCAATGAACGGGGACAGATGAGATAACAAAGCATGATGAATGTGGATTCATTGACACATATAAACGCCAAGATTGATGCTTTCACAAAGATGATGCAAGGGCAATTGAAGATGAATGTTACGAGTTGCGAGGTCTACGGAGGAGAACAAAACTCCGACGAATGTGTGGAGACAACAAATTATGTGGGAAACTTCAATCGAGGAGCAAGTAACCCGTTTCTAACACTTACAATGTAGGTTGGAGAAACCATCCCAATTTTTCTTGGAGAGAGACACAACAACATGGTCAGCCCACTAGATCAAGCTCGAACTTACATATGAAGCCAAATTTTGAGCCTCCGGGATTTCAAGGATTACCACAACAGTTCGCGAAGGAAAAGGTAAGTATTGATGGTATGTTACAATTAATTTCCTCACAAAACTCATCTATAGAAAGTCTTGAAGCATTGATGAGAACCATGGAGAACCAGATGGGTTACCCTGCATCTGCGATCGCCTTGAGGCCACCAGGAAACTTGCCGAGTGACACTAGATCAATCCAAAGTCAAAGGAGCAATGCAAGGCCATGAACCTCAGAACTGAAAAGGTGATCAATGAACACATTGGTTCTTCAAGCCAGGAAAACAAGGCGTCACTCGAGGAGGAACTTGGACAAGGGGGCATCGAGCAATCTGCAGATGAATCAAGTGCATCTAGGAAAAATCTTCAAGAAGTTTCTCCATTAGAATATCAGCCTGACAAAGTGGTGGCTAACCTTGATGAAGGACGGGAAGAAAAGAGAAGTCACGAATTCACTAAGGAGCTGAAAGCATGGAACCATGAATGGCGTAAAAAACCAGCCCAGCTGCAACCAGTGACTTATCTGCCGCCACCATTTCCACAACTATTGAAATGCACGGAGGACAAGAAGCAATTTATGCGATTCCTGGAGCATTTTGAGTAGCTACACATCAACATCCCATTATCGGAGGCAATCGACAAAATGCCCACGTGCGCAAAATTTCTCAAGGATATTCTATTAAAAAAGCGAAGTTGGGAGAAATTTGAAGTGATTCTATTATCGAAGGACTGTAACATGGCATTGCATCAACCACTCCCTAAGCTTGCCGACCCAGGGAGTTTTACTATTCCTTGCCGCATTGGTTATAAAATATTTGGTAAGGATTTATGTGATCTTGGTTCTTCAATTAATTTGATGCCTTATTCAATTTTTCATGAACTAGGACTTGAAGGAGCAAAACCAATAACAGTCACACTACAACTTGCGGATAGATCGATTACACACCCATGGGGAGTAGTGGAAGATGTGTTGGTGAACGTTGTTGATTTGATTTTGCCAGCAGACTTTCTAATTCTCGAGATGGAAAGCTGATAAAGAAGTTCCTAATATACTTGGTCGACCGTTCCTTGCAACAAGTCGAAAATCTATAGATGTGGCAGACGGAATTCTAAAAATGCGAGTTCATGATCAGGAAGTGACTTTCAATATTTTTAACACTCTGAAACACATTGATACTGCTAATGAATGTTTTAATTATGACCAAGAGCAGAGTTTCCTAATTCAAGAGTAGGAGCATGAGGATTTCTCGCCGATAATAGAAGTAGATTCCATGAAAGTGGAGTACATGCAACACGTCGAACATCTCGGAGTCGATCTATCAAAATCTTCATTGAAGCCATCCATCATAGGGCCTCTGTTTTTTGAACTCAAAGCCCTCCCTTCACATTTGAAATATGCATTTTTTGGTGAGTCCAATACTTTTCCGGTAATTGTTTCTAATCGTTTAGATGACATGCAGTTGAAGAAGTTGTTGGAGATACTATGAGCACATAAAGAGGCAATTGGCTGGAATTTAGCGGACCTCAAGGTGATTAGTCCATCAATTTGTATGCATAAGATCCGACTTGTGGACAAAGAAAAGCGGGTGGTCGAAGCACGACGACGACTTAACCCAATCATGAAAGAGGTAGTAAAAAAAGATGTTCTGAAATGGCTCGATACAGGTTATAATCAAATTGTGGTAGTGCTACAGGACCAAGAGAAAACTACTTTTACGTGTCCGTATGGAACGTTTGCCTTCAGGATAATGCCATTTGGACTTTGTAATGCACCAACTACCTTCCAAATGTGTATGATGGCGATATTCTCCGACATGATGGAGAAAGATATTGAGATAATTATGGATATTTTTCTGTTTCTGTGACACTTTTGAGTTATGTCTCCATAATTTAGAGAAAGTGCTCACACGTTGCAAAGAGTCCCTGAACTGGGAAAAGTGCCACTTCATGGTAAACGAAGGTATTGTGTTAGGCCACAAGGTATCTGAGAAAGGACTTGAAGTAGATATGGCAAAAATCGAAGCTATTAAACAGATGCAACCTCCGACAAATGTTAAAGCTGTTCGAAGTTTTCTAGGACTCGCTGGTTTTTATAGGCGTTTTATTAAAGATTTCTCAAAGATCGCTAAACCTCTTAGTAAGTTACTTGAGAATGGTGTTCATTTTGAGTTTATTGATGAATGTTTACAGGCTTTCTCGGGGTTAAAAGGGTGTCTAATCTCTTTACCTATAGTGAGAGCTCCAAATTAGAGTCTACTTTTCGAGATTAAGACAGATGCGAGTGATTTTGCTGTTGGAGCCGTTCTTGGTCAAAGAAGGGATAAGGTGTTTCATACCATATACTATGCCAGCAAGACGTTATCAGAAGCCCAACTTAATTATGCAACGACGGAAAAAGAGTTTCTTGCTGATATTTATGCTTTTGATAAGTTTCGTTCTTATCTTCTCGGTGTGCATGTTGTGGTTTATACAGATTATTCAGCAATCAAATAATTGATGGAGAAGAAAGATGCAAAACCGAGATTGATAAGGTGGATTCTACTACTCCAAGAGTTCAACATTGAGATTCGAGATAGGAAGGGGATTGAAAATCCAGTATCAGACCATCATTCAAGACTGGAATTTAGAAAGCCCTAAACCGAATTGAGCAAAAGAAAGGATGAAAGATTTTTTCTACTTCATTTGGATTATGTTTCCAAGTGCATGGAAACATGTGCATGCCCCAAGAATGACGCACAGGTGGTGATGCGATTCTTGAAGAGGATCATATTCACTCGTTTTGGCACTCCAAGTGCTATCATAAGTGACGAAAGTACTCATTTTTGTAACAAATTATTTGAGAAGTTGCTTTTGAAAGATGTAATGAAGCATAATGTCACAACCGCGTGCCACCCGCAAGCCAGCAAGCAAGATGAGGTGACAAATTAGGAAATAAAGCGGATCTTGGAGAAGACCATGAATCCATCACGTAAAGACTGGGCAATGAAGTTAGACGATGCGCTTTGGGCTTATCGAACGGCATTCAATATACCCATCGGGATGTCACCATACTAGCTAGTCTTCGTAAAAAGTTGTCACCTACTGCAGGAACTCGAACACAAGGCATATTGGGTGGTAAAGAAGATAAATTTAGATCCTGAGTTGGTTGTTGAAAAACGTCTTTTGTAGGTACATGAGTTAGAAGAGTTCCGCCTACAATCTTATGAGAGTTTGTGGGTATATAAGGAGAAAATGAAATTGTGGCATGATAAGAAGATTTTGAACAAAGAATTTCAAAGATGGCAGCAAGTTCTTCTTTATAACTCTCGTCTTTAACTCTTTTGCTGAAAATTTAAGTCGCGGTGGTACGGAACGTTCATGGTTATTTGTGTGTTACCTTTTGGAGCGGTCAAATTGCAAGAAAAAGAAGAACCTTTTATGGTGAATGGACAACGTCTCAAGCCATATTTTGAAGGAGTAATTAAGCGGCAACCCAGTATAGTCGAACTTGCCGGGCCAAATTATACATGAAAAGGGAGACAAGAGTCAAGCCGATGACTATAAATCAAGCGCTTTTCGAGAGACTACTCGAGTCTAGTTTTGCTTTTTTTTTACTTCATTAATTTAAAAAATTGAAAAGCATTGACATTTTTCGTTTTGTGTGTACAATATACAGAAGGACGCGTCCGTCTTGGGCTTGTCAGGCCAAGAGTTTACAGAGAGCGCAAGGACGTGTCCTCCAAATTGACGGACGCGACCTTGGCGAAGTGCTAGAACCACATAAGCATGGAGGACGCTTCTTTCGATTCTGGAGGACGTGCCCCTTTAAAAAAATAATAAATAAATAAATAAATTTAAAAATAAGTTTAAAAAAAAACTTCTTTGAGGATTTCATTCAATTGAAAGACACATAACCCTAATCTCATTATTCTTGTGTTATTTCAGCTGTTGTTAGACCCAAGTCCCAAGAGAGATCAGACAAGTTGAGAGGTCACCTCACCTCAGTTACATACGGACATACAACTATGAAATCGACGACGAGCTACCCCAGGGGTGTATTACGTTCCATTCGTTTTTTATGCTTTCAATTAACATTGGGACAATGCTTAGTCTTGGTTTGAGGGTGCCTACTCTTTTCTAGTCTGCTTTGCTTTTATTTTGTTTAGGTATTGTGATCGTTTACTTTGAGTTTAGATGATCCTTAGAAGTGTGCTTTCAATTTTGCTTTGAATATTTTTAGGTCATTTTTAGGTTGAGTTTGGGTGTGTCAAAAATGGATCTTTGATGAGCTGACTCTTATTCGAGTATGACTATTAGTGCATTTGTTCACAACCTATGGAAGAGTTAAAAATGGATCTTAATTATTGATTGGACTTAAATTGATTTTAAAAATAATAATTTCTCGGTATGAAATATTGATGATTGAAAATAATTTTAAAAATCTTATAATGCATGGTAGTGGGTGTTGAGTGGTGCCTAGTAAGACATTGACAAGAAGCAAGACTTGGGTAAAAAAAAAGGGAAAAGAAGAAAAAATAAGAAAATAATGGTTACCAAGGCTCTGAGTACCAATGTTTAGGCGCGTGAAGAAAGAATAAAAAAAAGTTGTTTGATTTGCGCCTAATTATGTACTTGTGATGTGAGTCATTTTTAATGTACTCGAGCATGAGATCCAAGGGGTGCTTCATCGCGTAATGCCTTGGTGCAACTGGACTAGGAGTTATTGATTGAATACTCGTTATAAATGTGCATTAGATTGTGATGATACATTTAGAGTCATGTAGCCGGCAATAAAATTTTGCGCTAAAGAGAGTGCTGAGAAACAACCCGGGGATGAGTGGATGGTTGGTGTTTGACTTAGTTTCCACAAAGTGCCGATCTGGTGTGTTTTATTGAAAGTCTTTAATTATTGATTTCACTTCATGACATACCGAGTTGATAATTGAATAAAGTTTTTATTGACAATTGACTTGACTATGGGAAGTGAGTATTTGCATTGTTGAGAATATAATTGGAGTGCTTAGAAGAGATTGATTCAAGTGTCGTTGAGGAACGTCCTTTGTTTTCTTTTTCAGTTTTTTTTCTAGGCATTTGCTCGAGGACTAGAATATATTAGGTTTGGGGGTGTTGAAAACTCTATGAAAGTAAAGTTATTTGGTACTCTTAATAGGGCTTTACAAAGCTAGTATGAGAGTGGATGTTAGATTTTTTTTGTTTTTATCGTATTTTTAGTTTAGTTTAGTGTTATGTCGGTTTTGATTATTTTATTAGATTTTGAGTTTACTTTGAGATTAATTGGAAACTAGTTGATGCCTTTAGGATTTATTTTGATATGGTGTAGGAAAATGAGGAGAAGGACAAATGGAAAAGGGATGAAAAATGATTAAGTGCAGAAAATCACAAAATAGAGAAAGAAGCGTCCTCCAATCTCGGGGACGCGACCTTCCAGGACCAGCGCAGCATATAGAGCAGAAGGACACGGCCGTCGAATTTGAAGGACGCGTCCTTGGAGAATCTGTTGAGCGAATGACATGTCCGTCTGTAGGAGGGATGCGACCCTCGTGAATTTGTACAAGATCTTGCCCAACAACCGAAATCTTCTTCAATATTACGATTTGAAGAGATAGAGCATAATTAATTACCCTCTTTAGTCATTTTAGGTTTTATTTTATTTTCTTTTATTTACTTAGATCTTTTTAGCATCTTTTAGAATATTAGAAAATCTTTTAAAGGAAACTATATATTTTCTAGGATAGCCTTAATTAGGTCACGTTCCATTTTTTTAGTTTTAGACTTCTGATCTAAAGAGGAGGAGGAGGTGCCGGTTCGAGTGAAGATTCGGACGACGCGACAACCAACTGGATTGGGAGATCAGCAGGGCATTCCTTATCTATTTTCCTCGATTTCCATGTCGTTGTTATTTTTTTCTAAACTTTAAATGTTTTTTTGTTTTTGAATGAATTAATATTCTTATCTAGGTTGCAAAATTCGCGTGACTTGTTGAAGTGATTTTGAACGTGAATTAATTATTCGAAAGTCTGGTTTTCTTTGATGTGCTTGCATGTTTATTTTTCTAAAATATGATTGGCATCGGTTTATGAATTAACTCGGTTTAGTATTGTCACAGGAAAGTAAACGAATGCAAGTGGAAAGGGTAAACACAATACCGGAATTTATTTCAATAGTATCGAGTTTACAGCAAGACACTTACAGACATAACTTGAACGGAGAAACAACAAAAAAGACTTGACGATGCTTCACGACGGTCAATGGCGGATGAACGGCGGCTACAGCAGACCCCTTTAATGGAATCTACCTTGGTGGATCGGTGATCGGGTGTCAACAGCACCGAAATTGAATGCGACGACACTGAGGGTGGAAGTGTTGTTTGTTGAGATTCCTTTTTATATATCAGAATCTAGTGGTTGTGATTGTTCAGTCAGTATAAGATCTTCTTATATCGTGTGCACGATCTGATTCCTATTTTGTAGGAACCATGCACGTCGTTTTTCAGTTGGTCATTCTGGTTTTGCTCGTGTCCTGCTCCACCAACGTAGACGGACGTGATTTAAACGGGTTCTCGAGTAGTGAGAAGTTATCATGTCTTGAGCTGTAATAGATTTGCCTATGGTGTGCCGAGAGACGCTTTTCGAGTAGTGTTGGCCTTGCGCCTCTGCCCAGGAAGTACTTCTCGAGTAGCGCCAGTGCAGATTTCTCGAGCAGAGTTGATATTGGGCCTTGTTCGTCTTAAATTGTGCTCGCACAGAGGTTTACTTCTTCGGCCCAATGAGGATGAAGTCCATCAATTCATGTGTGTCAACATATATTCTCCTTGCAGCTTAGGAGGAGTTCTTATTGCACGACTAGCGTTGGTGCTCAAATAAAGCTCCAAGATTGTCGTCTCCGATATAAAGATTATCCGTTCAGTTCGGATTATTAGTCCAACTCATTTGCACAACAGGACTACCTATCCGAATGCTCTACGATTACGTTAGCGTACCATTTGTTAGAAACCCTTGTTGAACATAAACATATATGAAAGGAAAACATATTTGAGCATCATGATTTTATCAAAATTTGTATTTACACCTTTCCTTGTTCAAGATTTATAATTCATGACCCAATGATATGAGATGCCGCATTTCGATTGTCCCTCCGTTCGAATAATTATTACAATTATATTGTAGACATACAAATCAGAGCAATGCGCAAAATCGTGAAAAATGAAGATGGCGAGTGAAAATTATTCAAAGCATAGCACACTAACGTTGAAAATATATATTATTTTAAAATTTTACAAAATAAATTTTAAATGGTGATTAGTAATTACTAAAAAAACACATCTGCTGAAATAATATTTGATAATGCAATAATGAAGTCTTGAGCTGCAAATAGTTCTTGATACAATTAATATGATTGAGAATTATATTTCGTAAGACGCCATGGAATATTTGTATAACATACAATAGTTAGAATTCATACTTATGAAATTTTGTTAAATCCTACTGAAATATTGTAATACAAAAAAACTAAAAAATTTTGTATTATATGAAAATATTGTACTAAGTTATGAGAAGTTTTATGTTTGTGTCTTTAAGGCCGAATCCATGAAGTTCTCTCCATATTAAAATGAAATAGTTGTTTATATTTGAATAATTTTCTATTATGTAAGATTTCATCCGTAAAACTCATGTCTATTAAAACTAGGCCACTTTATCCAAAATATCCCAAAGTTACAAAAATTTTCCAATTTATCCTAAGGTTTAGATAATATCCTCAGACAACCTAAACTTTGCCCCTTTTTCAAAAATATCCATAAAAGTTTTAATAAAAGATCTCAGAATGGCTAGAGAAGGAAAATCCTCTGGAAATCCTTCCGGAACTCCATCAAGATTGGAGTTCGTTCCAGAGTCTAGATTGTCTCCTCTGGGAATTAGCAAGAGCATAAATGATATTTTAACTCAGCTAACAATCCAAGGGAGTACCGAAACTCTAGAAAGCCGAAACCAAATGGCAATGGAAGTAGGTTCTTTTGTTAACAACATGCTAGACGCTCTGGAAAGAGAAAGAAGTTTAAAAAGGCCTGAAGCCGAGGCGACTTCTGGACTGGAAAGTACTATAGGAAAACCAGTCGAAAGATTGAATCTGGGAGGAAGAAATTCCAAACAGAATCAAGGCAGAAGTGTGGATGAAATGTATAAGGAGTCAGTAGCTCTATACATTTTAGACTCACAAAAGCGAAGTGCAAACTTGAACTCCCAAAGTGGGGAGTTGGCAAAAGACTTAAGGAAAGCCTTAGGTCTGGCAGAAGATACCCCAGTTCACTTAGACAACAGAACGTTTAACGAACTGGTAACTGCGAAGAGGGAAATTTACAGGCCCGATTATCCGCACAGGACTAAACAAGAGTTTGTCCCCAGGGATAATGTTTTGAAGCCTATAATTACCCCTGGTGCTTTTCTGGACATAGATTACGAAAAGTATGTATCTGAAAAGATAGATGAGTGGTTATCACTAATTCGAATGACTGCGTCCGCAGGGATATTATCCCCTGGATCTGTCTACGAATTATGTGTGGCAGCCCTCATGGGAACGGCGCAGAAATACTAGAAATCTTTGGTGGCGCATACAGACATCAAAGAAAGATAGATCAAGCGCTGACCGTTGATGGTGTGTTAGCAATTATCGCTGATGCATTAAAAGGGGAGTTCTGTGGTTTTTCGTTATCCACTGAAACTGTGGAAAAAGAGCAGTCATTAACCGCTCTGGTTAAACTACATATCTGCGATATGTGCTGGTTTGATAGCTACGTATGTGAATTCCAGAAGTATTATTACAATCTGGATGTAGTATCTCAGCAGTTCATATTGGGAACCTTTTTTGCAAAACTTCCAGAACCTTGGCCGGAGGTTGCGCAAAAGGCCTATGAATTACTTCTGAGCGAGGAAAAAATTGTCTCTGGACTCGGAGGAAAAATTCAGGCGGTTAAGTACGCAATGCGGAAGGCATGTACTGAGCTCCAAGTAAAGGAGGCAGCTAAGAAGTTGCCATACTTGAATAAGAGCAGTTGTTCTCAAATTGAGTATGTGCCTGGAAGATATGGCTGCGATACTCGCAGTTCTTCAGGTGACTCGCAGAGAACGAAAAACTTTCCCCGAAAGAGGAAGTTTGTTGGGTACAACAAAAGGAAAGTTTGGCCCAAGAAGGACTTCCAGCGCAAGCAGAAAGGAGGTTCAGCTTACAAGCCTAGAATGTTTGTAAGGAGACGGGATAACCTAAAAGACAAAGATAGGATCGATGCCTTCAAGCGAAAGCATGGCAGAGAACCTAAGTGTCCAAAGGGAAAACCGTTGAGCAGCTGTAATTGCTGCTGGTTTTGTGGTTCGAAAGACCACAAGGCGGATAGTTGTCCAAAGAAAAACCAGAGGAGAGAAAGACTCCGTATGGTATTCTTAGACGACAAGAGTCATGAGGAAGAAGTCCTTGCTTATGAACCAGTAGATGAGCCAGAGATTTCCGACTTAGATTCGGAAGTAGAATCAATTTACGAGGTAGTGTCAGATTATGACACAGACTCAGAAGACGATTCTGATCTTTGGAAAATGCATCTGTTCATGATGAGAGTAGTGCAGAACGAAGATGGTGATGAGATGGTTCCGTTGGAAGCATCGAATCAGGTACTGGAGGAATCTCACCAGTACGAAGATCCATCCCAGTCAGTACTGGAATGGAGGTTGCCTAATGTTAATGTGAGGGAAGTCTATAATGTATCAAGATTTAATTTTAGATCGATAATAGACATCTCGCAAACAGAAGCAACGGCTCAAGTTACAAGTACGGAACTTGAGACTTTGGATATCCCATTACTCAATGTACAACGCATTAGGGAAACCATGCAACGTGCGAGAGGTGTATATAACTATATACATATTGGGTTAATCCAAGTAGGACTAATTCCGCTGTTCCACTTACCAGCGGATAGCCCAGTGGTAGCAGCAGTGATCGATAAACGTTGGCGAGAGTTTAGAGATCAGCTGATATCAGGTATACAGGCCAATCTTGCACACGGCCCTGTATGGTTCCAGGTCCATCCAAATTTCATGATGGCCCTGAACGATCGCTGTTTGGGAAATTCATTGACCTTAAGAATTAAATCAATGAATATGGATAGAATGAATTCCCAGGCCAAGTTTTTGGCGTATCACACTAGAGTGATTTACCGATTGGTAAATACCACTAGTCCAGGTGTGAGGAACATCTCAAGACTAACTGAGTTGTTCGAGGAAGGTCATAATAACTACCAACAATTTCACAGGCGTGAGGTAAACCCACTGGAGTTAACCTGGCCAAGAAATTGGGTTATGACTGAGCCTGGTAGTAGCTCTAGGCCAATTAGTGCGGCTAATATCCGACAGAGAGGTAATGAGATTACTTTAATGTTGGGTGAACCGTCTAGAGAAAGTTTTAGAGCTGATAGGCATCTCCCTATGAGGATGCCACTTCTGAGAGAACCAAGAAGTCAATCGTTCTCTGAAGTTTCTTCTAGAGCTAGTGACGTGGGAGAGGACATAATTGTGTCCCGACCAGCAGAAGCCTCTGCCCCTCCACTAATAGAAGAAATGTCTCGAAGATCTACAGATTCGAGAACCCCGTCTCAACACACGGGTAGAATCGTGGGTTATAGACAGGTGTCAATACCAGTCTATGAGGACCCGGTAGATCAGCCGAGAGAGGAGTCTATACGGATGCTAAGGGTTACCAGTATGGAATACTCTTTATGCAAGATTCCTGAAGTTTGTGAGGTTATTGAACAAATAGCCGAGCAAAGGTCTATTCCAGTAGACGAAATCTGGAGGATGATAGAACCATCCCAGGAGGTTCCTAAGAATATTGGGTTTAGTATCAGGAAGGAAGACTTGAGCACATACGTGGCTCTAACCTTCAAGTTTCCTGGATACTATGAGTATTCCCTGGATACTTTGATAGACACTGGGTGTAGCGTAACTTGTGCTAGACTCAATGCTCTGCCAGATGAGTGGTGGAAACCACTGCAGAAACCCATCCACATGGTAAACGTCGATGGAATGGCGACAATAGTCAGCCATCAGGCCAATAATGTGCCTGTCTTTATTGGTGGACAACAGTTCATCATAAAAGAGATCCTGGCCCATCCTTTACTAGAGGCAGACATCATAATTGGTAATGCCTTTCTGAAAGGACAAAAGGAAAACTTACCTTTTGTGCAGGATGTCCATCATGTGACAATTGGTGGGGTGAAAATTAGTGCTCTCCAAGAACCTAAGTTAAGGTTAAAATTTGGGTTTTATCCGGTAAAACGGACAGAGTACTGTGGTAATTCACCATGTGAAAAAGCTTTCAGAGTGTGAGCGCAACGTGGTGATATAAGATTGGATGAGAACGATTCATGGGAACAAACCCTGTTTTCACCAACGAATACCAGGAGTTCTAACTGGTATGACGACTTGTAACCTAAACAAGAAGTGTGTATGGCTGTAAAGTTAGCTGGGACAAAATGGGATAAGTTCCTAATAAAACTTGCCGATAATTTTAGTGAGGATCCACAAAAGTTATGGACTCGAAATGGCCTAAGGGCTAAGTTAGAGTTGAAAGATCCCGGAACCATTATAAGAGCCAGAAACATTACGTATACGGCTGAAATGGTTGAGAAGTTTGATAAACAAATTCCTGAGTTGCTTGGAAAAGGCTTGATTAGGGACAGTTACAGTCCACATTCTAGTCTTGCCTTTATGGTTATTAATCATGCCGAGCAGGTGCGAGGTAAAGCACGAATGGTTATAGATTATCGTCAGCTTAACAAAGCTACAAAGGACGATGGCTATAAGATGCCCACTGCAGGAGATTTAATTGATAGGGTAAGTCTGAGCCAACCAAAGTTCTTCTCTATGTTTGACTTGAAAAGTGGATACTGGCAAGTCAAAATGGAGGAAGAATCAGTTCCTCTAACTGCCTTCAATGCTCCGCAAGGAATGTTTGAATGGCTGGTAATGCCATTCGGCCTGAAGAATGCTCCAGGTGTTTTTCAGCGCAAGATGGATAATGCTTTTAAGCAAGTCCGAAAATTTTGTGCGGTCTATATTGACGATGTGTTGGTCTACAGTCAGACTGAGGACGACCACATGAGGCACCTAGATAAGGTGACTGATGTCTTCCGACAGGAAGGTATGATTCTATCTGAAAAGAAGATAGAATGGTTTAAGGAATCAGTTAATTTCTTAGGCATGGAGATTGAGCAGGGAAAAATTAAACTACAAAGTCACATTGCTGAGAAGATGATTAATTTTCCTGACAGACTTGAGGATAAAAAGCAAGTCCAAAGATTTTGTGGATGTGCTAACTATGCAAGAAAGTTTGTGAAAGATCTTTCCCGAGATCTAAGTAGGATTTCGAAGAAAACCTCTTCTACTAATCCTTGGATATGGGAAAATGAAGACACTCAATCTATTAGAAGGATTAAAGCGAAGGTGAAAAATTTGCCACAACTCGCTTTACCATCTGACAAAGATGAGTTACTCTTGGAAGTTGATGCTTCTGAAGAATTTTGGGGAGCAGTCCTTAAAATCAAAGGACGGAAACCAGAACCGGTATGCAAATACTGGTCGGGAAGCTTCAAGGGGTGCGAATTACGGTACCCGATACATGAAAAAGAAGTGTTAGCCTTAAAATATGGAATAAAGGCTTTCTTTATCTTTTTGGCACCAAAAGAATTTTTAGTGCGCTCTGACTCGACCTATGTTAAAAGGTTTATCAGTCTGAACCTTAAGGAAGCTAGGCAAACTAGACTCTTAAGGTTGCAAGAATGGTTAAGCTATTATAAATATGAGGCCGAATACATTCGGTCCGACCACAACATAATAGCTGACTCTCTCTCTAGAGAACTTGCAAACACCTTTCTTTCAAAAAACTCTGCAGATGGATCCTGCTGCAAAGAGAAAGATATGCTGGGGATGCAAGAAAGAAGGACACTCCCGAAAGGTATGTCCTAACAAGGGAGATAGTGAGCATAGTGATGCTGGTTCCGTTTCAGGAACGAAGGCAGCAATTCTCTGCTGGCAGTGTAAGTAACTAGGACATCGTTCTTACGAATGTCCCAAGAAGCTGAAAACTGCGGATTCCCAGAGGGGGAAGGCTGAACTTAAGGAGAAAGCAAAAGCTGACTCCAAGAGTAAGGCGAAACCAAATCTCCAGAAGGAGATGGCTAATCCCAAAGAAGCCGAGGCTAGATCTGAGGGAAAAACGAAGGTTGTTTCCCAGAAGGGGAAGGCTGAACCCGAAGGAAAGGCAAGAGCCAACTCTAAGGGAAAAGCGATAATTTCCCAGGAAGGGAAGACGGATCGAAAAGAGAAGGGTAAAACCAACTCTGAAAGAGACGTGAAGAAAAATCTTCAAGAGAAGATGGCAGATCCAGAGGAGGGAAGCTCCAAAGGAAATGCGAAGATGGCAGATCTAGAAGACAAGGCAAAAGCTGAGTCACAAGAGAAAGCCAGGAAGAAGAGGAAAGCCAAGAGGCTTAGGTCTTCTGATCCCAAAGGGGATGTTTCTGGAAAGGAAGGTCCTAAGAAGGACGATAAGGTTGAAGAACCTTGGTGGTCACCCTTGACCATGGAGCAGTTCGATTACTGCCGAAACCACTTGGCCAAAGAGCAGAAAATTTCCATTAATCAAGCTGTGAAATCCTATAAGGGTTTGTTACAAAGCAAGGAGGAACAGAAAGAGAGGATGGAAACAAAGTATGCTGAAGAAGAGGCTAAGTTCAAGGCCTTAATTGGCGAGCCAATCCAAGAGGTAGACCCTGAACCAAGGGTAGAACCTGAGGAAGCGGCTGCGATGGAGTGTGAGCAATACTTCGACTTTGGAAGTGCTTACGCGGCATTGGAAGGAACTCTAGAAAAAAAAAGAGTACCTTGAGGAAGCAATTCCTGAAAAAGACTCGATCAAAGAGTCTGGTGAGAATGTTCACGGTGGCAAGAGTCACGATGGCAAAGGCCATGTTGGGGCAGCCCAAGAGGATCTAGGAGGATCCTGGTTTTTTGATCAAGACTCATTCGAAGATGAATCCCTAAGCTGGGATGCGTCTGTAGTCTGCGGAGGACTCATGGGTGGCATCAAACATGATGACAAACGCCAAGTTGAGTATTTCGCAAAGAAGACAGTTGAGTATATCAAAGATCTGGAGTATAAGCTATCAATTATGGCTTCAGATGAGGAGGAGCTGTCCAAGGTGGAAAAAGAAAGACAGCAGATTTTCTCCACCACGATGTCGATTATACCAGGGGACGTCAAAAATTATGAAGTCCCAAAGGTAATAGTAGACATGAGCGAATCCTCGCTTGAGGAGAACGCTGTACTTCAACCGTATCTACACTGGATATCGGGGAAGTGGCCATCTCTGAGAATTCATTCAGACATGGTGGGAGTAGCAGCAGCACCTTACGTACACGCTGGGTTTGTAGACATCCTGGAGATTGATAAATCTGAACCAGAATGTATGGAAACACTGCCAGTATTGGTGAGGTACGTACTCGGATGCCTAGGCTATGGACCAAAATATGCCACGGCATTGATTACTAGCACGATAAGGGAGGAAGAAGACCATCCGCAGTATGGGAAGGTGATACTCCAGAATCTGCAAGTATGGAACATCCAGCCTTGTGAGAGTAGGCGTCTGGTGGAACCTCAACGACAGGACCTCGATCAGAGAGGTTTATGGCGAAAATACTACAAGGACAAAACAGTCCGAAAAACCATAAAGGTTGAGTTCCTTAAGGATGTGCTGGAACATGTGTTAGCCCGTAAGGACGACTACTACGTGCTCTGTGACGGCTGCATAACCGTCACGATTCTTCGGTCAGATCTAAGTCTTATAGACGAACAAGCAGGAGACCGAGGATGGCAGAGAATGCTCAACCTTCTGGATAGTTTCTGGAGGCGAGAGAACTCTGAGTTGCATCTCCGAACCGACACCTTCGAGGTTTGGAGCAAGATTGCTGATTTCACAGATAAAACTTTAAATCGGCAAATTGAATATGATGAGAGAGCCCAACAAATCTCACAACAGATTCTTGAAGCGGTTCAAGACCCGCCGGGACTCTCAGAAAAAGAAGGAGTTGGCGAAACTTCAAGCGCCAACAACAAGGATGGAATCTCCCAGGATAGCACACCAATGCAGACGGGAGAAGACAACTGTATAAAGTTAGACTAGGACATTTTTGTCGGTCATTAGGACCCCACTAACTTTTGTAACAGTTTAGATTCCTTTTACTTTTGAGCTGGCAAACAGTGCATAGGCACCAGCTCCTTTGTGTATATATTCACAAGCCCTCTACCTCATTTGGGGAGGCAATCTGAATAGAGAATTTTCTCTTTCAAAACCTTTAGTAAGAATTCTTTGATGGTCCTCCAGGAGAAAATCAAAAACGAGAACTTCGATCTCGAATCCGAAGTTGAAGTTGTCACTGATTGTTCTTCGAAGAATACCTTAAGAAACCAAGAACGTTAGAATTAATCAAAACTGATTAAGTCTAGCTAAAGGTTAGACCTGAGGATCGACACCTTGAAGGATAAGTCATTTTGACTAAACCTTGTAAGGCTAAGCCATCTCGCTGAGACTTGGGATGAGGAGTGTCTATATAAGTCCCTCATGTTATGGGCGTTAGAATAACACAGAAGAGCCTCTCCACTGCCTTCTCTAAATTCTTGAGAAGAAGACTCTTGAAATTCTATTTCTTGAGTTTTCTTGGTGCGGAAGCTTTGTGAACCCTCTGAGCGATTCGATTAAGGTATGAGCAACATCTTTATATTTTAAAGTTGTTTATGCTGTTCTTTCAGTTCTGAAAGAAGATCTTGATTAAGGTAACTTAATTAAGGTGGTGCAAGAGCACGAGTCATTCTATGACTGATTGTCCTAACCCAGATCTTTTGCATTTGGATCACGGGGTTGGCAAGGATTCTACTACTGGTCTTCTCAATACCATAGTAGATCGATTTGAGAATCTATCAGCACAGATATCACAAATATCAAAGCAGATAGAGAGTTATTCTAAGCAATTAGAAGAACTGACTCTAGTACAGAGTGAATTCGAGGAATATTTCCTTAAAGGTAAATCCAATCTTGGATTTGCGGCAAGTTCAAAATACTCAAACGAGTATTTGAGGTTGGCAGAACGCCGACGACAAAGACAATTGGGAAAAACTTCTTAAGTTCGATTCCTGGCTATTCTGAAGAATATCTAGCATGCTGATATTTAACTCTTATTTGAGTTAATACGACTTGCTTATACCTTCAGTAAAGTAATATTGGTATCAGAGCCGCTTAAGAAAATTATTCTTAATTGTCTGTGAGAATCTTAGGATTAAAACAGGATAAAATTGAAACTAGGCAAAACTTGAGGATAGAAGGAGATATTAGTTAAACGATAGGATAAATCAGATAAAGTGAGTAAAGTTGAGGATATATTTGATAAATAAGCCTTAAAACTAATGAATTCCTTTGACTGTCTTACTGTTATTCCGCGAACGGCCATTTTATTATAAAACAATAATATCCTATTATATAGTCAGAAAACATATAATATCAATAACAAAAAAAAAATTCAACAGCGAAATTTCTCGTTGCTTTTTGTTGTGTGAACAAGTAGTATCCCTACTGACTTATAATAATAATAATAATAATAATAATTTTATGTAATTTATAAAGAAAATTGGTAAAAATTAATGCTATTCATAAAAGTTATTGAATATTTATTCTAAACTTTTAAGTGTAAGTAACATAAGTTTAATTAATATTGATATCCTAGCCTCGAATTTTTAAATAATTTTTATACCTTCGAAAAGAATGGATTTGATCATTTTTGTTGGATGAAGTTAATGATTTTTTTAAATAAAAATAATTTTTTTCTTAAATTATAAAGAAAGAATTCCCAACATAATATTTTTTTAGTTGCATGGTTATAGGAAAAAACAAACCAATTAGTAGAAACAATTTTCATTTTAATTGTCATTTCTTTTCTTCCACGGTACCTTTTTTCGATTCTTTGATTAATTTATGTTAATACCATAAAAGATCCTTGGGATGTCTTGATCATTGGAAATGCTTTCCTTAGCCGATCAAGGGAAGAACAATTTATCTTATAAATTCACAGCGAATCCAAAGCGAAAAATGAATTGAGCGGGCAATTCTTCGGGAAAAACACATGGCGACTTCGGTTGTAGCGAGCTTGCAAGATGTGTGGGATGCATGGGGCATTCGAGGTTTCATGATCCTCAGCCTTACGATGCAACTGCTTCTTGCAATCGTCTCCCCATTCAGGATGAGGACGTCCAACCGTTGGGTCATTCTTCTGATATGGTCAGCCTACTTCCTCTCCGACTGGGCTGCCATATTCGCGTTCGGGTTGATCTCGAATGCCAGATGCAGGAACTCCACTTCCATCGACCAGGATCTCCTTGCATTCTGGTCTGCCTTCCTTCTCATACATTTGGGCGGGTCAGATTCTATTACTGCCTATTCTCTGGAGGACAATACGCTATGGCTGCGTCACTTGGTCGGCCTTGTAGCCCAGGTACTTGCCTTCCTCAATATCTTTGTTAAGACGCTCCCAAGTAACGATCTTCGGGTTCCGACAGTCCTGATAGCTATTGCCGGTGCTATCAAATATGGGGAGAAGACCAGAGCATTGTATCTTGCGAGCATCGAGAAGCTTAAGAAGTCAATTGTTAAATCACGTGGTCTCGCCCGTAACAGAAATACTACGAGGAGACTGATTGTGGCACTGGCACCCCAGTCCAATACTGGCGGCAGCAATAGTGAAGAAGATACCCGCAAAGAGAGAATCAAGACAGCCTTCCACTACTTCCAAATATTCAGGTCTCTGGTTGTCGACATGATGCCAGACCACTCCGAATGGCTCGAAAGCCGAGATTGTTTCCTGAACCAAGATGCTCTAGCGACATTCGAAATTTTGAAGATGGAGCTGAAGTCATTCTATGAGGTGTTCTATACCAAGGTCCTTGCAGCCAACTCCGCTTGGGGAGTGCTCATTCGCAGTCTGGCCTATTACAACGTCCTCATCGCGCTGATTATGTTTTGCCTAAATAAGAAAAAGGGGATTCACGGGGTCGATGTTCGAATCACTTACTCATTGCTAGCTGGAGTGATTGTTTTGGATTCAGCGAGCGAGCTACTGCTAGTAACCACGTCTAATTTGACCCGTGTCAATCCTGTTTACATCGGATGCCAAATACTCGGGCATGGACTAGTCTTATATTGCATAGTAGGCATGGCCATTTTGTGCATGGTCGGCTGCTTCGTTGGTCTTTGCTGCCGAACCGTTGCAATCCGGGATTGGTCAGAGAGTACAGGGGCAGTGAGCATTTTAGGGCGTGCTTTCGAGGAGTCTCGTCCGAGTAAAGGATCCAAGCTAAGTTATTATTGGCGTAAAATCAACGGTACAATCTTAGCCCCTTTTTAATTTATATTCTCGTTTTGCTCTGCCTTAGTCTTCAATTTTATTGCATTTTGTTAATATTACGATCAGAAAAAAATGAGAAAAACAAAGAGAAAATTTATTTACTCTGTGGGGATAAGATATAAGTTCGTTGAATAATCACATCTATTCTTGTTAACCATTTCAATGAAGATTTCTAAGAGTCAAAATAATGAAAAATGGCAAAGTTATACGTAAAAGTATTTCTATATTTTAGTTTGTAATTTAAATGTTATCGTAATATTTTAATTTTAGGAAATGTTAGATGAATAAAAAGCCTACATCATATATATTGATTTCATTATTTTATATTAGAAATTCTAAAGATTATAAAATAACTCAAATTGAAGCATCTGATCGCAAGAATTTATTTTAGGATCTCATTGTATTCTCTGTAAAACATTTTAGCGTGGCGACGTATGAATAGTCGAAAAATAACTTTTTCAGTTAAAATCAACGACAAGATGGGGGTTGTCGTACTGACCAAATTGCAATATGAACGGAAGAACAAGCTTGATATGGAACTATGGAACTTCGTGTTTGGCCATCTGCGAGAAAAAGCATTGCCCGCCGTTGATGCGGACAAAGTAAAGGCGGTATACGAGGACAGGGGGGAAGGTGCACTTCGCAATATGAATTTAGCTGAGTTAAGACATTATATGGATGATTTGGAGTTTGAGAATAGCATCCTCATCTGGCATTGTGCGACAAAGATATGTCATCAGGTTGACAGACACATCGATGGAGATAACAACAAAAGAAGGATGTTCAGCAAGGTCTTATCGGATTACCTGGTCTATCTTCTTATCAAGCAACCAAAGTTAATGTCTCCTGTCTCTGGGATCGAGGAAATAATGTATCGTGACACTTGTGTCGAGGCGAAGACTATCGGCAAGAAACATCTCGTGGAAATGATGGATCGATTTTGCAAGAATATACTCGATGAGCACACGGGTACGGCCGAATCCCAAGACAGAACGGGAAATGGTATGTCCGTGTTGCCTGAGGCATGCGCCGTAGCTAACATGCTGAGGCAAAAAGGTCCGACGAAGTGGGACATAATTAGTGAGGTATGGGTCGATGTGTTGTTATATGCGGCCGGCCACTGTCGTGCCGACTCGCATGTACGCCTGTTGAGCGAGGGCGGGGAGTTGATAACCTTCGTATGGTTGTTGATGGCTCACTTTGGGATAATAGCTCGCTTTCCTAAGGTGTAAAGAGCTGCAGATGAAGTAGGAATTCTCGAATCAGAGAACAATGTTCGGATAATGTATGCGTAATTTGTATTAAATAAAAGCATATTACTTACTCTGGGGATGGCCCGAGTCAAGAGACGCTTTATAATTTGTTTGACATATATTTTTGACTCTGGCCATATGTTTCTTCTTTTTGTTACGCTAATTCATGGAAATTAAATAATAAGATATGTAAGCATACATGGTTCCATCCCGAACTCCCTCCTCCTCCTGCTTGGGCCGACGAAATGTACAGGCTCAAAGTTCTAAGTGCTGTAGTCGAACTCCGCAAGGAATGCCCGCACAAGTTTCCTTACTTTTTGATTGGTTTGGCATGTCTCCGATTTCTTTATTTGGGCCCGTAGAAGAGGTACCTCTGCAGGCCCTTCGGAGAGGAAGAGGCTAAAATCTCACGGACAGGAGATTAAATCGTTTTTTGTCTTTTACGGAATTTTTTTAATTTTACTAAATTTCTTTCATATTTTACAAAATTGTTAACGGTAGCGTTTATACATTTTTATGAAGCACATTTCAAAATTTCAAAAAAACCCGTATATTTTTACGAAACTTTTCAATCCTCTAAGCCCATTTCGAAAATTTTTCGTAAAAAGCAAAAAGAAGGGAGTTATTGTTCTTTTTGAAGAGTTAATGAACAGTGAAAGCATTTCGTAAATCTACAATAATTTTTACGAAAAAATTTCATAAAAATGTATGAAAAATTTCCGTAAATTTTAAAATTTTTCGTAATTTCTCTGCTTCGAATTATGATTTGGAAACTACAAAAATTTCGAAAGTTTACGAAAATTTTTCATACGTTTTTACGAAATTTTTCATAAATTATTGTAGATTTACGAATCTTGTCACTGTTTATTAACTATTCATAAGGATGTTTCGTAAATTACAAAAAAAATTAACATTTCAGTTCGTATATTTTTACGAAGCTCATTAGAAAATTTCATAAAAGCCCGTATATTTTTACGAACCCATTAAGAATACTTTCTGCCGATTACGAAAAAAAATTTGTATTTTGTGAAATTATTATTGTTAGAGTTTATACATTTTTACGATGCCCTTTTTAAAATTTCGTAAAAGCCCCTGTATTTTTACAAATCTTTTACGAAAATTTTATTATAAAACTAAAAAAAATTCGTAAAAATGTAAGAAACATCTTCGTAAAATGCGAAAAATGACGTAATCTCCCGTGAGTGGAAGTTTAGCCGCTTCCCTTCCGGGAAGTCTCTCAGGGTGAGTCTTCGAGGTCATGCTAAGTATGCAAGGGCAGAAGCCAAAACCAACTCTGCAAGGGTAGGAACAAGTCAAGTCTATAAGGTAAAGTCCCTAGGTCAGAGTTTACGAACTCAAAAAGATCTTGACACCGAGATTTTAGGAAATTGGTTAGGGAGGCCACGTCTCCATAGTTTCAGCTGATCTTCAGTGGGGGAAAATCAAGGGAGAAGTGACCCACATTTCTGAACGTCCTATTTAATATAAAAAGACATGGAGATTCTCTTAACAAACTCATACATTAATTTAAGGCCAAAGTGCATTGTTTGTTTAAAAGCTCTCAGTTTTTTGTCTTCAGTTTTCATCCTTCGACCTCAAGTCTCCAGACCTGTTCCCATACCTTCTGCTTCCTCACATCACAATCAACGTTCGTACCACAATCACTTCCACATCCACCGTGTCACCATTCGGCTGGATTTCGCCACACCAGCTCGCAAGTCTACAACGTTTGTAGCAAGTCTACGACGTCCACACCTTTTCAGATTTCGGCTCTTTTCTTGTTTCTCATCATTTTCCTGGCTGTAACCTTTTGAACCAATTTTGTAACTCATTTGCTCTCATCAATAGAGTTCCATGTTCATCTGCTTTACATTACGGCGACCACATCTAAACCATTGAGAAGGTCATGTCAAGTATTTTTGACGTGTTACGTTTTTTATGCGAACGTTTTTGGGCCCACAGGAGGTGGAAAAAGAACTGAATGTTTAAAATGCCACAAACTAGGGGTTTGCATCAACTGGATGCCCCCCATTGCCCTGAAAATGATGTGGCGAATTTGGGTTTGGCAGGATTTTAGTATGAGAACCCGACTCAAGGTAGTCAAGATTCAACTTCCCTACTGTTCGCGTCGAAACAGATCACGTCGGAAATATTTGACAATAATACTCAAAGGGTTTTTAGATGTGGTCGCCAGTAAGTAAAAGAAATAGATGGAGTTGAATAAATGAAGTCTTACAATAAGAAAAAGATGCTTACAGCCATAAAAAATAAAGTAAGGACGGTGGTGCAACGCTGTAGACAACGTAGGAGACCTGCTGGGTGCTGCAGACTAAGAGGATGATGATGCAATGTCATAGACTTGCTGCTGGATGCTGCAGGCTTGCGAATTTGGGCGTTGGTGACGTTGTAGACTTGACGCTGGGTGCTGTGGACATATGAATCTGGGCGATGACGTCGTAGACTTGATAACATAGCGTTGTAGATTCTGGACGGCGAAAACTGGTTGCTGGGGCTTGGTGAACGGAGTGTGGCCGAGAATGGTGGCGGATGTAGATATCAAGGCTACGGTTGCTCACCCTGGTGACGAAATCGAAGGCGGAGTTGTTTTGTCGGGACTACGGTGGCTCGTCCTGGTGGTGGAATGCTAGCGGGAATTGGCTACCAGAGCTACGGTTGCTCACTCTGGCGGTGGAAGTTAAGTCCAATGAAACCTCACGAGTTTCGCCCAGGCGGGGAATCCTAACAACTACGTGGTGACGAACAATACAAGGCTTCTGTTTAGCTGATTGATCGTGATTTTCTTTGGGAAGATCTCCTTCCTTTTATATTCGGTCTTATGAGTCTGTCACGTTCTCCGAAAATCCTCCCAATCTAAACTGCCTTTCGTAGATCTCGGAGTCAACAAACCGTCGTTTAAGACGTGCGATCTGTGTAGACGTGGGTTGTAGACTCCGCGGATCTCAGAGTCAACAAACCGTCTTTTAAGATGTGTGACCTATGCAGACGTGGGCTGTAGATTTGGTGCGAGCACTACGCCCTTTCTCATTCTCTACATTCCTCTCGTGGGTTTTAAATCATCAGAGAGTATGCCTAAGATAGTTATCATGTCAATATAAGCCCCATCTCTTTTTGTTAAGGGGAAGAAAACCCTTCGTTTCCCTCCTTTGATTCATCCTTCGAGCTCTCTCTCTTTCTGAAACCCTCGTAGACTTCCTTAAAACCCTACTTCTTCACTTTGATCATGTCTTCTTAAGCGTCATTCCAGTGGCATTCTCAGAGCGCTAGTCCCTCCGGTGTGGTCCAGACTGGCGACAACGGGTTAACCCTAGGTCTCGTTCTTGACCCTACTCTTTTTCCTGGTTTGGTACCCCATGAGTACTTGATCACATAGTTCCAAATCCCCATCTGTCGGGAAGACTTCGTGGATCCCCAGAACTGGGAGAAGAAGAGCAGCTTCTTGTGCTTCCCCTCCGTCGAGAAGCCAGTGGTGTAGAAATGGTTCTCCAGTTGGCTTGGCAAGCTGGAACCCAGGCTGAAGGCTTGCGGCCTCTAGTCATTCTTCAAGCTCTCTTTGGTCACGAAACGCTGCGACCCTCGGGTATGTGCCAGTCTACTTCCTTTCTGGAACGACTCGGTGAACTGCTTTCACTTCCCCGAGGGTCCCATGACCATTACTCCAGAGGATATCAACTTCTTGACGGGGAGCTACGTGGCTAGTGCCCCTGTTCGCCTCCACCCTGAAGACGACGACCACAACCCCACGGAGATGCTTCAAATCTTGAGCACAGCGAGGAGGCACCTTCAAATGATCGAAGGTCATTCTACCGCTGTCTGGGGAAAGGCTGAGGATGTCGAGTTCTTCAGCGTCTGGCTGAGCAAATATGTTTTTTGCTTCACCGACAAGCGAGTGCTGAAGCTGGTCTACGGGATCGCCAACTTTTTGAGCTCGTCCTCCAGCAAGATTGCCTGGGCCCCATTTTTGTTGGGGTTAGTCTATCAGGGGCTGCACAAGGCTACCACGTGCACAAGCCCCTTCCCAAGGTACCCGGCTGGCGGCCAGGGCTTGCGGATGGTCCTGCCTGCGGATGCCAGGGCTTACAGGATACCAGATGCCTTCTGGTGCCACTCATATCAACTGCTATGGGACGCATATGCTGGAGTCCGGCTGCCAAGCCAAGGACAAATGGTTATATGCCTCTGTGATGGAGCATATAAGGCACATTGCAGATACCGGGCGGGGTGAGCGCCGCAATTGGGTCCCCTTCCCTGTCGGCCACCTTATTTTGAAGCGCCGGCAAAGGCTCACCCCAGGCTTATATTGGGATGTTGTTTTGACCAGTAGGGACCTGGTCTGTGTGTCGGAGTGGGGTTTTTGTTTTGAAGTCTACAACCCCCAACTCTGTGCAAGACAAGTTGGTTTGGTTCAGAGCTCTTCAGTCCCCTTCTCCGACACCTTCAACATCTCAATCAATACGCGGGTTACCAGCATTTTTTCAAAGGATTTTTTCCAGGCCTCGATGAATCTTCTGTCCAAGAAGATGAGCTCCATCACATGGAGTTTCCTCTCGGGTCTACCCAAATTTTTGCCACATAAATTTTTGCTGTCCAATGGGCGATCACTTTTGACACCCTCCTGAAGAAGATGTCTTTTCTTCAAACCTCCAAGGAGTCGGACATTTATCTTTCCTATGAGATGATGTTAAAGACAAGATAAAGGCCTCCTAGTATAGACTTATACTTGTCTTCCTTGCCCTTTAAATTGAAAATTCCTATTTGACATATTTTGCAGTTTTGGATGTAGATTGAGGGGATTCTTCACCAGAGAGTGGCCCTCCTCCCCCGGCTAGACGTTTGACCCGTCTTCGCCGGAAACTCTTGCCTCCAAGGGCAAGAAGGTTGAGCAGGGAGCGGCTAGTAAGCGAAAGGCTCCTTCCCCTGAGTCTTCTTACTCTGAAGATATACCAATTTCCCTCTCATTCAAGCATCGTCGTCCTGCCATTCAGGACCCGGTCTCCATTTCTGTAAGGCCCTGAAGTCTTCACGAACCCAATAGACCTTGGGACTATGAATCTTCTCCCAATAGACCTTGGGACGTTGTTTTCAAGAGGACGATCATGGCGCTGAGTTCGCCCCCTTTGAGTTCTCAGGTGGCAGAGTCCTCTCGAGAAATGGTAAGCATTTCTGTGTCTCTGTCATTTTGTTTTCAAAGCCTAAGACAAACACTTTATTTCCTCCTCAGGATCCAAGTCTCTCCGGGGTACCTGACCCTACGGAAGCTTCTGGTGTCGACGAAGCTGACCTGCCTCCTCCTTCCGAGGTATGTAATCCATGTCTGTGTAGACTTTACTTATCTAATTTCTGTACTGACGATTACTCTTCATCCAATTTGTAGAATATCCCTTCTCTGTTTATGTACTTATATCTTGTCTACAGCCTCCAATCTCTTTCTTTCCAACTCTTCTAAAGCTATATGCATAGCTTCGTCTTGTAGATAAGGTTGGCTAACTAGCGCGAAAGGAGTTTCCCAATGCTTTTGCGCTTAATAACTGTTAGAGCCCATAGCGTATCATTCAGTACTTCATGCCATTTCTTCGGAATAAGCCCGACCATCTTTTGAATGTTGTTTTTAATTAATTTATTGGAGGCTTCAGCCTGTCCATTCACTTGAGGATAATACTAAGTGAAATTCAGGACTGAGAAGCTAAATTCTTCGGCAAACTCCTTCACTCTTGAGTTGTTAAAAACCGTCCCGTTGTCTACGACAATGTTCAAGAGAATGTCGAATCGATAAATGATACAAGTCCGCAAAAAACTAATGACTTCATTATGGTCAATTTTCTTGTGGACCTGTGTCTCTACCCACTTGGTGGAGTAATCTGTTCCGACCAAGATAAACGCATCTCCCCGACTAGAATGAGGATGTATTTCCCCTATCACGTCTAGAGCCCAGGTCCTGAAAGGCCAAGGTTTAATCACAGGGGTAAGGTCAGTTGCAGGAGCACGAGTTATCGGGCCATGTCGTTGGCATTCCTAACATCCTTTGGCCATCTCAATGCAATTTTTCATCATTGATGGCCAGTAAAAACCATGTCTACGAATAATCCAACACATTTTAATTCCTATCTGGTGCGATCCACAGAGTCCCTCGTGAGTCTTCAACATTATTAGAGTAGCTTCATCTAAGTCTACGCATCTTCAAAGGACTTCGTTTATATCCTTTCTATAGAGAACACCGTCCAAGAGGACGTATGACAGCGCCCGAACTTTGATTCGCTGCTTAGCCTCCTGACTGGGGTCTGATAAGAAGTCTACTATAGGTTTCTTCCGGTCTTTATCTTGGTTCATTATGTCTATGGCCATGATGTTGTCCGCTGCCTGCAGATACGATCCTATTTCAGGTATGTTACCCTGTTCTGTCCTGCTTTTGTATCCTGAGGCTAACTGCGCTAGGCTATTAGCTACTACATTTTCATCACGTCCTATAAATTAAAAAGTTATATCCTCGAATCCAGCGACTAGCCGCTGTACTGTCTCGAAATAGGACAGTTGCTTGCCTTGACATGTGCATTCTTTGTTAACTTGGCTGATAACTAACTGAGAATCCCTTCTGACATAGGCTTGCTTCGCCTTTAGTGCCATGAGTTCCTTTAGTACTGTTATCAATGCCTCATACTCAGTAGCATTGTTGGTAGGTATTACTTGTAGACGAAAAGCTAATCAGATGTCTTTACCCATTGGGGATATTTTATTAACTCCTATCCCAGCTCCATTCTTGGTAGACGAGCCATCGAACCACGCCTGCCAGACCTCTTCAATCGCCTCTTCTTGTTCTACAAATAAGGCCGGGTCATGATCGACTAGAAAATCAGCCAGCGCTTGTCCCTTGATCGACTATTGAGACTTATATCTCAGAACGTATGGAGACAAAATCAAGCTCCATTTCCTAATCCGTCCACCTAATAATGGACTCTCAAAGAAATATTTGATAATGGGCGACTTGGATACGACGTAGACTTCGATGTTCCCGATGTAATGCCTAAGTTTCATGACGGCATAGAATACCGATAGGCACAACTTTTCCTTTGGGGCATACCTGACTTCAATTGGCGTCAATTACCTCGACAAGTAATAAATGGCCATCTCATGTTCACACTCATCCATTTGTGCCAACATAGCTCTTCGTATTTTTATAATTCGTTTCACTAACGTACCCTTCACATCCCACTCATACATGTACCTTATCATTCGTATCGTACTCATTGCTCTTGGTCTCGTAAGACCTTCATACGATTTATCACTTGTACGATCCTTTATAATTCCCGATTCTTTCTTTCCTTGTATCATCCTCGAATCCTCCCATTCGAGCTGTTACCAGGTATATTTGCCCTTGGTACTTGTGTAGCAACGATCATTTGTCCCTCAATCCGATTCATTAGTCCTTGACTTTGACTATACCAAATCAATTTATTTTGGTCATTAGAATCACCACCGTGTCCTTATCTCCGTTTAACCTTTCTATGACCTCAATTCTTTTCTCCTCACATTGGGGTTTACGCTTCTTGGCGTTTATTAAGATACGCCACGGTATCTCATGGTACCCGCACTCATCTCATACGTTCACCACCGTTAGTCAATCCCTCCTATTTAGGTCACGTTTCCACCTTTCATACACTTTCTTTTGAGTGCTCAGATATGGTAGGGGTTATTTCTTTCTCACCCCAAGATCGATTAGTCGCGCATTGGCGACTTACTCATTTCTATCCTTCGGCATACAACCATATAAGTGCGGTGAAGTACGCACCGCCTCAAGACTCGTTTCAGCCATACTTGTCTTCCCTTTTTGTGGTCCTTCGACCCCTTTCTATGTCTCATTTCGGTTCATAATGAAACAGCTTCCGTTTGTTCACTTTTCATCATGCCATTACACTCATACTCATCGAGCAGAACCACTTCGGTTCATATATCGTTCCGGGTCGACACGCTTCGGTCCGATCCTCTCCTTTACACTTAATACTATCTCTCTATGGCTTAGATCACTTTGGTCACAGCCCTTTATCGGCTCACACCTTAACTCGTCACTCCTATACGTCTTAGTCGTGTTCGTTAGCTCATAACCGTTGAGCGGAGCCAATCCGGCTCACCCATCATTTCGGGTTTAGACGCTTCATACCTAAACCTTCTCATACGCATTATACTATCCTTCCTTAACTTCGACAGTATAGGTAGCAACTCTCAATGGTTCGTACCTCATTACGGCATTTTTGCCCACTTAAATCATTTCACTAACACCATTCACCCGACCAAACCATCCCGCATTTGACCTTCCCTGGTCAGCCCCCTATGCGAGGTTGTACTTGCCCATTTGGGTTGTCCTTGCCTTCTCCAAGAAGGTAGGAACTAAGGTTCACAATTCTCTTGGGGCTCCTTTCAATGGTAGCCCACGTTTTTCTCAAAGCGTCTGCTTCACTCACGCTCGCCTCATCCGAGCATTACCCTTTGTACATCCGTTCTCCGTTCGGCATACTCGAGCCGACTATTGTGGGGTTCTTTCTAGCCCCTTTGGCTGACTCTTTCCGCCTCCCATGAGGCAAGGATCGAGGTTTCCTAAACCTCTCTAGGGCGCCCTTCAAGGCAGCCCCGCCGTTTCCCGAAGCATTCGCTTTATTCTGTCCACTTTCGGGACTCGTTTCTACTCATTTTCTCATTCGCCCCGGACCATTTCTATTCCGTGCTATTCTTAGCATTTTGGACAGCCCTCTTAGGCTTCCATACCGTCCCGGGAGAGAGCATGTGTGGGGAATTCATTTATCATTCCGTTTCCCAAATCGGGTGCACTCTCGCACCGTTATAGTGCCTTAATTTGCAACACTTTTACCTGGCCATACCAGCCTCATTTCCGTGCCTTAGCACCATTCAAACTTTCATCCTGAGGTCCCAACTTCGTGGCACAACCTCGGAGATTTTTTTCATCTCATGGCCGTTCCAACTCAATCGTATTCCGGCATCATACCCTTAGTGCTCAAAATACTCATCCCCATCACTTCATCGTGCGATATCATTCCCAATTCTCCCATGGCATTATTTTTCATTTCAATTTTACACTCTCAACAACATACTCATTCCATATAGGCGCACACATTGCAACTTTAATCACACGTAATTTAAACTTGAACCAACCCCTTTTTAGGCGGTTCTTTTGCGGCATCTTCGCTTTAGCGCATCAAGCGCTTGTTTCCATCACCTTCCGTGATGTTTAAACCTCAAACCTTCCAAACCAAACACCCACTCATGTGTTCTCATACACACATATTTTGGCAATTCCGAACCCCTTTTCATTCACTTTTTCCTCAATACCAACTCGACCGAATCAACTTCGAGTCAATCCAAACAATCACATACGCATGCGCATGGCACACGGTGCATTTTTAATGCAAAAATCAACTCAAATTCCACCCTTATCACTCCAAAACGATCCTAGGCTCTGTTACCACTTGAAAGGATCGAAACAATTTGATTTATGCAAAAACATTGCATTTCCATTGATTGAATGAACATTCATTACATACATGTGAGCTACATGCTCAAACTTTTCGAGATCTAATTAATATCTCTTCTTGCAAGATGCGCAGCTCAAAACACACTTCTATTACCTGCAAGGAACTAGAATACATTCCATTTTAAACCCCACATACATCCACAATAAACCACACGTTCCATACAAAATGTCCGAGAACCGTTTTTCCCTTTTCAAGACATCATACACCCTGACCTTAAACCAATTCGGTTTTCAACTTATCCCAACCATTCCCATTCGTTTCTATCATTTCCCACACCTTAACCAAGGTAGGAAGATACCCTCAAAATCTCAGAACCAAACTCCAAGCACATAGCCCCTTAGGCTAGTGTAACCGTATACCCATCTCACGTTCATTCCCGCCTTGGAACATCCTGTGTACTAACTTTAAGCCCAATTCGGCTTTCACTTATTCTCAACAATTTCCATTCATTTCTACCATTTTCCATACCTTAACTAAGGTATGAATACACCCTAAAAATCTCAGATTCAAACTCCAAACGCATCGTCCCGAAACTTAACACCTTTCCACGCTCGTTTCCACCGAAAACTATACCTTTCAGTCTCATTAGTAAACCCATTCGGCTTTGACCTTTCCCCGTCCAATTCCACTTCTTTCTACCACATTCCTACTCCCTTTTAAGGTGGGAATGTGGCCACAAATCCTCACATTAAAACTCCTTTCCTACAGTCCCTTATTCGGACTTGAGCATACTCATTTATCTTGCTCGTTTCCACTGAATATTACTCCGTTCAGTTTCACCTCCCATCCACCCCCGAGCACAACTTTTCCGTGCTTTTCTAGCACGAGGGACAACCCTTCTAGGCTTCCGTTCCGGCCTTACAACGCCGCATAATTTCCAGCCTTTAGCCGATTTGATTTCCATGGCCAAAGCCACGCGATTCCGCTCTTAGAGCGCGAGGTGGAGCGCAGCCACCACGGGGCTCGACGCTCCCCTATTCCATACCTTAACTTCACTCATTTCCAGCCCCTAAGGACCGCAATCATTCCCCTCAAGGCTCGCCCCAAGCGCAGCCTTTCGGTAAGCCAACAACCACACGCATACACATACTCATACATAGAGGGGTTCGGGTGGCTTCCCTCACCTTTAAGGGTTCGGCCACCCTCTAACGCTCTCCAAACCACTTCCAAATCACAGCCCAACCACAGCCACGAATCTAAACAGCATGCACCACAACTAAGCTTAAAAGCGAAGGAGGGATGTAGGGGTTACCGTCCGTTTACACCCCGACACAAGTCGGCGAGCTCCTCCCTTCGCCGCACCACTTCCGTCCACGAGGATAGCCTTCCTTCGGCCCTCAACCACTCGCTAGCCCCTTGTCTAGCTCCCTTCGCCCTTGGATCCCCTTGGACAAGCCGAATCACCTTCCTTTCCTCCTCTTCTCCCTCTTCGCCGAACTCCCCCTTCTCCCCAAAGAGCTTGCGTGTGTGAGTGTGTGTGTGTCTTTGTGTGTGGGAGAGGACGAATTCCCCCCCCCTCAAGCTTCTCACCTTCATGCAACACCGAGCGCCCAACACGCGACACCTCGTGTTTGCGCTTTTGATGTGTCGCAAAACAGGACCAAGCCATCATGCAAAAGATGTGTCGCGGTTCCTCGTCCGATGGGTTTAGTTTAGCATCCGACACCACGTGCTTGCACTTTTGATGTGTCATACCACCGGATCTTAATTCCATGCGAGTGATGAGTCGCCGTGGGTCCCGTAGCCGACCCTTCAAGATGGGTTTGGTTTAGCACAAAACCGGCCCCATTAGCTTAATTAATCTGGCCGTAATTAATCCACCTCCCTAATCGCTATTTCGTCTCGTTTAGTAGCTGTGTCGTGCTTATGACTTTCCTTTTTTTTCTTACACACATTCGGCCGTTTGTTTCCCCAAGTTCGAGCTACATTGATTCATCCAATGTCACACATGTTTCTAACCACAAAATTCGTAGCACAGCCAATGCACATTCACGACACAACTTGCCATACTTTCAATCATTCAGTTACCAAAGATAAGTGGTACTCAAACAACATTTTATCATTCACGATTACATTCTCGTTCTCATGATCATTCGGGATGATTCTTTGATCTCCTTAAAACCTTTCCTATATTCTTAATTCTCAAATGATCATGTACTCTCAGTATGCACACCCATTCTCGCGCAATATATATTGTTTCCATGAAATCCTTACTTCCATATTTCACAACATCCTGGGTTATTACAGCTGGTCCAATCCGAAAAATCGAGTCATCCTCTCATCGAATCAGCCGACGCAACCGTATCACGATCCCCAGCCACCGCCCCCTCATTTCTGCAGTGGACGCAACACAATCCTCACGCGCATACTGGACAGACTTCGCATTCAGCAAATCAACACTCGCTCACAGCCATCACAACTCACATTGCTAGCAAAATTCGCAGAATTCATTGACAGAGGTTCACGTTCTGCACGACAGATTCATAAGGCTGCACTGCAGAACTTTGTCCTCGCCAAACTTCATCCGATCCGTGCGAAGTCTCCAGCATGACACTCCGCACGACATCAACTCGCCACGGGGCCTTACGACCCTGGCAGCTCATCTGTGCCGGCCAATCGCCAGCACTATTTCCTTAACACAGAATGAACGTGTGTACTGAACCAGGGGCAAGCTCACGCCAGTTCCCCCGGCTGTTCCGTCTCTCCCTCCTATCGTCTCACCGAGACGGGTAGTGCACAGAACCAGGGTAAGGATACGCTCTGCCCCGACTGTGTCCGCCTCTCCCTCTTTCCGTTCCGCCGAAGCGGATCGTATGCAGAACCAGGGACAAGCATACGCTCTTTCCCCGGCTGTGTTCGGCTCATCTCACCCATCCTTCCCCTGGTAGTCTCACACAAAAACCCACGACACCAAACATACACATTCAGCACAACAGAGCACAAGAGAACAGGGGAAGGGGGAGGACGTACCTGGACCATCAAACCCTCACGCCTCACCACCGTCCCCGAGTCTACACAACCCAGGGCCGATCAGCGAGCTCCAGCTCGTCCCCGAGTCCTTCTTACTCTCCGCGATCCCCGGAATCTGTTTCTCTCCCTTTTGTTTTGGATGAGGGTCGGGATCTACTTCCCCTTTAACCCTCAAAGGAAGAACACCCGACTGGGAAAAATGAGAACGAATCCCCCCCTCCCCTCAACTTCTTTCTTTAGTTTTCTTTTTTTTTACCCTTGTCTTAATTCCTAATTTATGTTATTACGTCCTCAAATTTTAAAGCGTAATAGCAATTAGGTCCTTTTTATTTTCTTTCATTAATTCGTCCCACCAATGGTTTGTTACGGTATTTTAAATTCCTTTTTGTTATTCTAATTGTTACCTGTAACTCTAGTTATCGTTAATTAATTTGATTAAGATTCATCTATCCAAAATCCTCGACGTTAATATGCTAACAAAAATCGTTACCCGAACTCGATTACGTTTCGGTCAAGGCGTCCCATTTCCCGTGTGACCTAGTCACACGTAATCGAATCCGACTCGACAATGGCTCATTAATAACGTCCGTTGACCACGAGAATACTAGACTCTCGTGTCCACGTTGGATTCTAACTAAGTCCAAATTCGACTCGCCCACAATTCTTATTCCAATCAATCATTTACACGTGTATATAAATATACCATTGAATTTTACGGGTCGTTACAGATAAACTTAACCCCGTAGCTACAACACTACTATCCATCATTTACGGCTAGGACGACTGGGGTATTTAATCTCATTTGTTCCCCTAGCTATCTTCTCGCGCGTAGCATTTGACACCCCTTGGAAATTGTGGAAGATAAGCCACGACTCGAGTAAGCCCATTTAGGGAGATTACGGGGATCGAACTCCACCTTTCTCCTTAGCTCTTCGGTGTTCGAGTCAAGGGGTCTGTCGGATAATAATGAAGGATGAACTCGGAATTCCGCACCGATTCCCACGGACATACGATTCATTAAATAAGTAGGTGAACAAGTCCATTTAAAAGTATTAATACGAACACAACTATTATTTACGTGGAAGTGAGTTCCGGTAGTTTAGATGATAGACATGATAAAACTAAAAGCAATACTGTTTTAAATCATATATGTAATGTCCACGTCTCGAATTATATCCCCTGAAAAGTGAAAAATATTGAAGATCATTTCAAATTATCTACCTAAAAATAAGGCAAAATATCGGATTTTGGCCCCAATTATCGGCCCATTTTCATCTGTGTCCACAACTTTGTTTTTTTTTATTTGTGGCCATAACTATGACTTCGTTTTATTTTGTGGCCTCGTTGTAACGTCGTTGCCTACGTGGACTAACGGCTGAAGGAGTGTGCGAACGTGACCATCCTGCGTGGCAATTCGTGGCAAACCTGTAACAGACGTTGCAGTGAATCCCCTAAAATCCCCAAATTTGGGGATTTTGAACCCTAAATCGTAAGAAAACCCTAAATCACCAGAAAAGGATCGCGACCCCCACTCTCCCAAAGGGTCCGAAGTTGCATTCATGGAGTTGCCACTTGTCTGGCTCATCGTGAAACCAAGATCTGGCGACATACAAGCCACAAGCCCCAAACCATCACCATCACCATCCCTTAATAAAATCACAAACCCAGATTTGGCGACATAGAAGAAGTGCCGGGGAGAGAGAGGCAACAAACTCACAGAATAGGATGCTCGTCCACTAAACCCAAGCCAAGAACCTCACCTTTAACAGCTACGGTTGCAAGGCCACGAAAGGTTTCGCCGTGGATTTAGGAGGAAGGATTGCGGAGGGTGATCGTCAACGAAGCTTTCTGGGATTTAGGGTTTTTTCATCAATTTGGGGTTCTTTTGTAACGCAGGATGGCCACGTTCGCACACTCCTTCAGCCATTAGTCCACGTAGGCAACGACGTTACGACGAGGCCACAAAATAAAACGAAGTCATAGTTATGGCCACAAATAAAAAAAACAAAGTTGTGGACACAGATGAAAATGGGCTGATAATTGGGGCCAAAATCCGATATTTTGCCTAAAAATAATTATTGACAATATAAACAAAAACAACGAATTGCCTAACATTCAATGGCGCTATCATTTAATGTCCAACTTTTGGATCGGGTTTTTCCCAGAGAAAACTTCCACCACATTTCTAAAAATCGAATATTCATAAGTATAAAATGTTGAAAATGAAAACATATAATATAGCACGACTTCGTCTAATAGTGGAGCTTTCAGAATAGTTAAAGTCGAATTTTTAGAACGATTGATGTAACTGTCGTACGACATAAAATGCAATTTATAAAGCAAATTGGTAAATATTAATTCTATTCATAAAAGTTATTGAATATTTATCCTAAACTTTTAAGTGTAAGTAACATAAGTCTAATTAATATTGACGAGCATTTGTTGCCTCCTAGGACACTTGCCTCATTTATTCTTTCGTCGCTACCTCAGACGTAGCGTGATTTATTTATTTAGTTACATATTATTTGTGTAAGTAGTTATGGTGTTGTTTTTTTATTTCCGGGGCATGTGCAAAGACCCGAAAAATTTTAGTTATATTATATGATGGGTATGTGTAATTTCTAATAATTTAAAAGGTGAGTCAAATAGATGACCTTAGTCAACGTTCGGCATGGACACGAGAGCCTAGTATTCTCGTAGTTCTCGACGTTTTGAGCAAAACATTATCGATGCTTGTGATCGATTACATGTGATCACGTCATGCGAGAAAGGGGACGCCCTTACTCAAACGTAATCCGGTTCAAGTAGCGATTCTCGATTTGCTCATTTCTTTAATATTTTGGATGGGGAACTAACAAGAGGACCTAAATGCAATCTTTCCGGAAATTAAGGGACTTTATTAAATGATCAAAAAATATATATATTTATAGAACAAAAAGGAGAAGAATCAAGTCCGGGAATCGCTCCCCACCCCAGACATGCACCTTGGAGAACAAGTTTCCTCATTCTTTCTGGCTTTCTCTACACGTTTCTTAGGGGTTCAGGTGGGGAGTTAAAAGAATACCCACAACTTGTCCGAGGAAGGATAGCTCGGTCCCGGATCACTTCCTCCCGTTCGTCGAGCTGAGATCCCTGAGCGCGATCGTGACTGCTGAGGAAGCGAGCAACCCCACCGAGGTAAGGTAGCAGGACACAAAGTCTGGACGATCGGGGCACGGGAGCTGAGGGTGCTGAGGAGGAGTGCGCTCCCGAAGGGGGTCGTTGTAGACGCGGAGTACGTGAGTTCGCGCAAGGTCGGCGCCGATTGTGGTGTACGTTCTCACGCCCTCCCCTTTTCCCGTCTTGGTTGTTTGTCCGTCTTGTTGATACGTTTGGGGTAGGAAGGTAGGGGAGGCTGGGTAGGTCGGGCTGGCTTGGTGTGTCTTTGGTCTAGTCCCTGGTCCTGCTGGTTGCGTGAATGGCGCGGTTGTTCTGGTATTGCGAGGCCTGATGAGCGCTTGATTGTTGGTTTGGTGTGTCGTTAGCCGGATCCTCGTGTTCTACTGATCGCGTGATTGGTGCGGTCGTTCTAGTGTTGGGAGGCCTGATTGGTGCTTGATTGGCTGGCGTGGTGCACTGTGTAGCTGAATCCTCGCGTTCTGTGGTTGTGCGATTGGCTCATTTGTTTCTGGAATGGTGCGATTGGCTCGTGGTTAGGAATTCCTCTGGTTGTTGGAGGGCTTTCGCGGTTGTTGGTTAATGGACTGATTGGATGGACTGATTGGCCTCGGATTCGTTGAGAATGTTTGTGGATGCGTGGTTGAGATAGGAATGGAAAATGCCTTGGGGTCTTACCGAAGAATTGCCCTTGTACCCCGAGTAAACAAATGAGAGAAAACCTGGGGTCTTACAGGAGAATTGCTCCTGTACCTCGAGTAGACTAACAGGAAAAAGAAAGACTGGGGTTTTACAGGGGAATTGCTTTGGTGCCTCGAGTGATTATGAGGAAATTGAGTAACGGACGTGTCGGCTGACTGCCTTCACGAGATTAAGACTTCGATCTTCTGCAGCTTGAGGTACTGGATTGGTTTTGCCTCTGTTAAGGGATGGTGTTCGCGTAGGAAACGGACCACGTCGGAAATATTTGGCAATCGGACTCACAGGGAATTGTATGTGGTCGCCAGAAAGAAGAATTTCAATGATTAAAGACACGGCTGTTACAAGTGCAAAGTTTTTAAAGGGGAAAACAAATGCTTACAGCCATAAAAAATGAACGGAAAAAGGTGATGCGGTCGATGCAGGCGGCGTAGCCTCGCAGCTGGAGGTGCGACTGGAGCTGACGTCACCGCTGACGTCGTATACTCGCTGTTGGAGAAGCGACTGAAGCTGACGTCACCGCTGACGTCGTAGACTCGCCGCTGGAGGTGCGACTGGAGCTGACGTCACCGCTGAAGACTCGTTGCAGTGCGACGGTGGTAGTGTTGGCGGAGGGTTGTTGCCCCGGTTACGGTTGCTCGCCGGGACGGTGGAAGTGCTGGCGGAGGGCTGTTGCCCCGGTTATGGTTGCTCGCCGGGACGGTGGACGTGCTGGCGGAAGGTTGATCAACGAAGCTACGGTTGCTCACTCCGCTGTTGGAAAAAATGACCAAGTAACCCAGGCCGAGGTATCTACTAAACTAAGGGTGACGAGCAATGCAAAGCTTTGTGTTTGGCTGATTGATCGTGAAAATTTCCAAGAGGAGCATGTTCCCTTTTTATACTGAGTCTTGTAAGTCCTTGCACGTTCCACACGTCCCCGAAAAATCCCTTAAATCGTGGAACAATCTTAACTTCCCTCCAGGAATCTCGGGGTTTGTTTTTCTCAGAGATTCTCCTAACCCCCACTTAATTGGATCGAAGTTGTAGACTTAGCTCGCACTCGCACTTCTAAAAAGGGGTCGTAGACTTAGGCTGTTACGGACTGAGAGTTTGGCTCAGTCGACGCGCTGTAGACTTAGCTAAGGCCCGTGTTCCCAATATGGGCTGTAGACTCACCACAGGCCCAGAATATCTTATCATGTCAACATAAGCCTCCCTCTTTTGCTAAGGCGATTTTCCGTTGCCTGAGCACAGTGACCAATTTTTAGTTTAAAAGAAACGCTTCGTTTTCCCTCCTTTCACTTACGTCCCACGCTTCAAATTCGTTCTCTCCAAGAATCCTCGATTTTCCTTGAAACCCTAACTTCTTTCCAAAGAAAACTCTGATGTCGACTCTTAGCTCTTTCCAGTGGCATCAACCACGTGCCGGTCCCGCCGGTGTCGTTACTACCGTGGACGGCGAGGGTTTAACCCTTGGTCCTGTCCTTGGTACTCATCTCTTCCCGGACCCTATTCCCTTTGAGTACCTGATGACCGCGTTCTAAATTCCTATCTGCCCCGGCATACTTTGTCGACCCCCTCAACTGGGAAGACAAGAGTAGCTTCCTCTGCTTTCCCTCCGTAGAGAAAGCCCTATTTCGCCAGTGGCTCACTTGTTGGCTGGAAAAACTACAGGGCAAACTCAGGACATGCGGTCTTTGGTCTTTCATGAAGACCACTATGCTGGGGAAGCATTGCGACCCAAGGGTATGTGCCAGTCTCCTTCCTCTCTGGAATAGCGAGGTGAACTGCTTTTATCTGCCGGAGGGTCCCATGACTATTTCCTTAGAAGATATTTACTTCTTGACTGAGAGTACTATGTCTGGGGCTCCCGTTCGCTTATATTCCTTGGATGGTGATTATCATCCTAAAGAGATGCTGCAGATCCAGAACATAGCGGAGAAACACCTTAAGATGATTGAGGGCCAGTCGACTGCTATCTGGGGCAAGGCTGAGGAGGTTGAATTCTTCAGTATCTGGTTGAACAAATACGTCTACTGCTTTGCTGGCAAGAGGGTGCCGAAGCTCGTATACGGGATCACCAATTTTCTGAGCGCTGCGAAGAGCAGGGTGGCTTGGGCACCGTTCTTGCTGGGCATTATCTACCAGAGTCTCTACAAGAACAGCGCGTCTGCCCAGCCCTTCCCGAAATATCCCGCTGGTAGCCTTCTATGGATGGTGCATCTTTGGGCATGCATATGGATTCCAGGACTCTCTGGCTATCAGATGCCCTCCAGCGTTGCTAAGGACAGCTGTTATGGGATCCACATGCTCGGGTCCTGCTGTAAGTCGAAGGACCAATGGCTGTGGGCCTCTGTGACAGGGCACCTGAAACACCTGGTCGACAACGACCGGAGTGAACGCCGCAACTGGCAGCCATTCCCAGCTGATCATGCCATCAACAAGCGCCGGAAGAGGCTGGAGCCAAGTGTTTACTGGGACTCTGTTCTTACCAGCAGAGTCTTACCCTGCGCAACAGACTCGGGCTTCAGCTTCAAGGTCTACAATCCCCAGCTTTGCGCAAGACAATTGGGTTTCGTCCAGAGCTCTGCAGCCCCATATTTCGACGATTCGATCATGGTCTCTAGGGGTAGCTATGTCCTTTCTAAGGACTCCCTCCAGGCAGCGGTGGATCTCCTATCAAGGAAGACGGAGCTTCCGCGTATGGAGTTCCCTCTTGGGAACACCATAGTCTATGTCACTGAAGCTTTTTCCTATCAGTGGTCGTTGACCTTTAAAGCTCTTCGCAGTAAGATGAGGTTCCTGGACACCTCTACAGAGCCGGACCTACATCTCTCTACCGATATGAAGCTAAAGGCTAGGCGGAAAGTACCAACTGGTAAGATCTAATAGCTTCCCCTTTTTGCATATCGCTTCTAAAAACAAATGTTTGTTTCCTGTGTTTCAGCAGCAAGGGATGAAGAATCTGGATCTGGAGGAGGTACTCCTTTAGAGACAAGCCTTACTCTTCCAGCCAGTCCCCCGACTCGCACACAACGGCGAGTTCCTGTGAAGAAGGCTGGGAAGTCTGAGGCTGAGGACTCGTCTCCTGCTTCATCAAAGAAGCGTGGGAAACGGAAGATGCCTTCTCCTGCAAACTCGGATTCTGATGAAATCCCCATCTCCCAGATGCAGAAACAGGCAAGGCTTACTTCATCCATGCCCCAGACTCAAGGCTCGGCGGCTGTCCATTCTATCGCTCCACCTCCAGAGTATGTATCGTTCCCTTGTTGTTAATGAACGATTCTCTATCAACTCTTATATTACTTGCCCTTTTGCTTCAGGCAATCATTGGCTTTAGTGCCTTTAATCTGCCTATCGCCGGAAGCATATCCGGAACAAGAGATGGATGTAAGTCCCTCTTTACCGTTTCCTTTTCTTTTAAAGCTTTGATATTTAATCTCTTCTTTGTTCGCAGGATATCTCCCTTCCTATCCCTCAGTTGTTAGCGCCTACAGAGGGGAGTGATGTTACCATCGGAGGGGAAGTCGCAGCGCAAGAAGAGATATGCGCTTCTGAAGCCACTCCTCTTGGCGCCGTAGACCCTGCTGTGTCTACAGTGGACGTTGCGACTCAGGAGGGGGCAGTCGCTTCAGAGGCTGATCCCCAACCAGCTGCGACAGGCATTGATACCCAACCGGCTGTGGCGCCTGTCGCTTCTCCTCCTACCCATCCTTCAGGTGCTCCTTCCGGCGAAGGCACATCAAGCGGCGTTAGCGACTACACTCGTATCATGGAGAACGTGAACCGTATCGCGAAGCTGCTCTGTTATGAAACCTTCTCTGAAACTCTCTTTAAGGAGCTACAGGACTGTGTCGTAGAAATACGGAGTTCTCCAAGAACCAGTGTGCAGATGCTGGCCGCTTGTGAAGAATTTAAGTCGCAGTTTTGGACTGAGTGGTCAGTCTACCTGGATGATCTCAAGGCTCACCAAGAAGCTAAATACCAAATCCAGGAGACGCTGGCTGCTCAGTCACGGGAGGTGGATGATATCCAACTCCTACGGGACCAGAAAGAAGATATGTCCCGGCAACTCCTTCAAGTCCAAAAGCGACTACGGGAACTCTTGGCTCTTGAGAAAGATCTCAAGGAACGGGTCGCTGTGGTGGACTCTCTGCTCGTTGAACGGACTGCACATGCTTCTGCGCCGCAAGACCAAGACGACTTAATGTCTTGGTATCGCCGGAAGAACGAGTTCATCATCAAGCGCAACCGGGCCAAGGTTTTGACTCTCCTGTTTGTGGAGGCGACCGGTTCGATTTCCAGGCCTGGCACAAGATCAGGCCTGCGACTCCCTCCACGCTGAAGTTTTTCCTTACTTTATCATATTTTCCTTACCGGTTGTAGACAGCAAGTCGCAGGGATGACACCCTATAAACAAACTCAGTCTACGACCGTGTATTCGATTTCTTTTACACTATTCTTTTATAATGTAGGCGGCATTCGGAGCACAAACTTGTAGATAATTACACCAACAGTTTTCTTTGTGCAATTTCTTTAAGGACAGCTGGGAAACGCTTCTCCAAAACCTTCCTGTGGGATTCCCAAATGGTCCTTTTGTATCGCTTCAAGTACTTACCATTAATTTTCAATGGTTGTTTAACCCCTTCGAGCGTTGATAGCCTATAACTATTCGTTGAATAGGCTTCAATTACCCGATACGGTCCTTCCCAATTTGGGGACCATTTCCCTAATACTTGATCCTTGGATTTTAGTGGCAACACCATTTTCCAGACCAAGTCGCCAACATTGAAGTGCTTATGGACTACCTTCTTATTGTAGTGTCGGGCTATTCTTTGCTTGTGTGCTTCTAACTTATCCACAATTTCTAACCTCTTCTTCTCTAATTCTTCTAGAGCTATATACATAGCTTCATCTTGTAGACTTGACTGTGCAACGCGAAGCGACTTATACCTCATTTCTTTGGGTAAAATCACATCATGCCCGTAGACTAGTGCGAATGGGGTTTCTCCAGTGCCTTCTCGCTTAGTGACTCTTAGAGCCCATAAGGTATCATTTAACACTTCATGCCATTTTCTCGGATTACACCCAATCATCTTTTGGATGTTGTTTTTTATCAGTTTGTTAGATGCCTCAGCCTGTCCATTCGCTTGAGGGTAATATGGAGTAGAGTTCGAAATCGTGAAGCCAAACTCTTCAGCGAATTCCCTCACCTTGGCATTGTTAAAAGCCGTCCCATTGTCTACAACGATGTTTTGAGGAATGCCGAAGCGATAGATTATGTAAGTTCGCAAGAAATCGATCACTTCACTGTGGTCAATTTTCTTGTAGACTTGGGCCTCTATCCACTTAGTGAAGTAGTCTGTTGCGACTAAGATGTACGCATCCCCTCGACTAGAGCGGGCGTGAATCTCTCCTATTATATCTAAAGCCCAAGTTCTAAAAGGCCAAGGTTTGATTATGGGAATCAGGTCAGTTGCTGGTGCACGAGTCGACGGGCCGTGTCGCTGGCAATCTTGACATCCCCTAGCCATTTCAATACAATTTTTCATCATTGATGGCCAATAAAACCCATGTCTCCGAATAATCCAGCACATTTTAATTCCCGATTGATGCGATCCACAGAGTCCTTCATGGGTTTATAACATTATTGTGGTAGCTTCTTCTAAGTCTACACACCTCAAGAGTACTCCATTAGTATCTTTCCTATAGAGGACGCCATCTAGCAGAACATATGCTAGCGCCTGGACCTTAATTCGCCGTTTAACCTTTCGACTCGGATCAGAGAGAAAATCTATTATTGGTTTTCTCCAATCCTCGTCTTGCTTCATTATGTCTATAGCCAAGGCATCATTTCTTGGCTGTAAATGCGACTCTATTTCCAATAAATCCCCTAGGTTAACTTTTCCTTTATAACCTGAGGCGAGTTGTGCTAAGTTATTAGCTACTCTGTTTTCGTCGCGACTTATGAAATGAAAAGTAATATTTTCAAAGCGTGCGACCAATTGCCGAACTATATCAAGGTAAGATCGTAACTTCTCTTGACACGAACACTCCTCGTTTACCTGGTTGATAACCAACTGGGAATCACCCTTAACTCGAACCCGCTTTGCTTTTAATGAAAGGAGTTCTTTTAGCACTGTTATCAACGCTTCATATTCAATAGCATTGTTGGTTGACAATTTACGCAAACGAAAAGCCAACCTGATGTCTCTGCCCATAGGAGACAACATATGAACTCCTATCCCTGCTCCGCTTCTTGTAGATGAACCATCAAACCACGCCTGCCAGATATCGTCGATCTTCTCCTCTCGATCTATCGACAGGTTCGGGTCATGATCCACTAGGAAATCAGCTAATACCTGTCATTTAACCGACTGCTGGGATTTGTATCTCAAATCATACGGGGAAAGAATTAAGCTCCATTTGCTGACACGTCCGGCTAATAACGAACTTTCAAAGAAATATTTAATTATGGGCGACTTAGACACCACGTAGACTTCCCTGTTCCCAATGTAGTGTCTAAGTTTCATTACTGCATAGAATACCGACAGGCATAATTTCTCTTTTGGAGTATACCTAACCTCAGTCGGGGTTAGCTGTCTTGATAGATAGTAGACTGCCCTTTCGCGTCCGTCCTGATCTGTTTGCGCCAACATTGCGCCTATTGTTATTCCAGTAGCCGCTACGTAAAGGATGAAAGGCTTTCCTTGTTGAGGGGGAATTAGAACCGGTGGATGCATTAAGTACCCTTTTAGGGCATTAAAAGCCTCTTCGTGTTTTTCGGTCCATTTATATTCATCCCTTTCTCTTAATAGATTAGAGAAGGCTTTTGTCTTTCCTGCGACATTCCCTATGAACCTGCGCAGGTAGTTAACTCTTCCTAGAAAAGCTTGCAATTCTTTCTTATTCCTTGGCGCTGACAGGCTCTGAATGGCTTTTACTTTGTTTTGATCAACCTCAATGCCACGTTGATGCACTAGGAAGCCTAGGAAATGTCCTGCCCTAACTCCAAAGGCACACTTCAGAGGATTTAACTTCAGTTGGTGCATCCTCATTTTCAAAAAGGCACTTCTCAGATGTTCAACATGTAATTCTTCCTTCGTCGACTTGACCACTATGTCGTCGATGTAGACTTCTATTATTTTTCCTAGATAGGCATCGAATATGGTGTTCATTGCTCGCTGATAGGTAGCCCCAGCATTTTTCAAACCGAAAGGCATTACTACCCATTCAAAAATACCTAGTGGACACCTAAACGCGGTCTTGTGAACATCTTCTTCCGCGATGAAGATCTGGTTGTAACCCGAAAAACCATCCATAAAGGACATGACTTGATGGCCCGCAGTTTTATCTATAAGGTCATCTGCGACAGGCATAGGATATTTGTCCTTAGGGGTAGCACGATTTAAATCTCTGAAATCTACGCAAACTCTGATCTTTCCATTTTTCTTCAATACGGGAACGATGCTAGAGATCCATTCTGTATACCGTGAAGTCCTTATATATCCTGCTCGAAAGAGCTTTTTTACTTCTTCAAACACCAATTGCGTCACTTCTCTAGACATTCGTCTTGGAGCCTGTTGCACTGGCTTAAAATCTTTCTTGATAGGCAAAGTGTGTTCTACCAGCCTGCGATCTAGCCCTGGCATTTCAGTATAATCCCAAGCGAAGCAATCTTTAAATTCCTCAAGTACATCCTTGATCGCATCAAAGAATCCTTTATTTATTGATGAACTAATGAAAAGATTCCTAGGAGAAGACTCGCTTCCCAAATTAACACTGACTAAAGGGTCACATGGGATCATCAAAGATTCACGACCGCTGTTACCACCAAGACTAGTGGACACGGGGTTATTACGAGCATCAGGCGCTCTAAGCCCTGTTAAATTTATTGCTAAAGACGATGTAGACTGGTCCCAGAAACGTCCTTCTTTGTAGACTCGGAGTCGCTGGAGGACATCAGCGACCGTCGCATCCCTCTCTTCATTCTGGTCCATAAGTTCCTTCCTTCAGGAGTCTGTCGGGCTCTAACTCCTCGCCATGACTCTGCTGGCTTTCCAAGGCTCCTTCTCCTGCGTGGCCATTTGTGCTCCCTTCAGCAGGTTTCTCCCCCGAATCGACTTCTTGCAGGACTTCTTCTATGTCCTTGTCAGTAAACTCATCTCCCCATCCTGTTGGAACAGTCGGGCCGGACTCTGGCTTGGGGTGCGACGTTCCGTAGTCTACGATGTAGTCGAATTTTCCGGATGGCTGGCCTAGGGGTCCGACTGTAGGATCGCCCAGCTCGTATCGCTGATGCAGAGTAAGGTCTTTTACGGTCTTGCTTGTCTCTGCATGCAAAATACCTCTATCACAACAGGAATAACCATCAGCCTTAATAATTTCAACCTCAGAATCAAGCCACAACATTAATTCCCTATGTAAGGTAGATGGTATAGCGGCGGCTTTATGAAGCCAATCGCGACCAAGCAAGGCATTGAATGTAGGAACTATGTCTATGACGAAAAAGGCAGTTTCTTTTTCCTGTCGACCCACACCTAAGTGTACTGAAAAGATTCCTAAGCATTCTGATTTCCTGCCATTGAATCCGCTTACGGCGACATCCGTTTTTATCAGGTCGCACGGCTTGTATCCAAGCATTTTAAACCCGGACAATGGCAGTACGTTTATAGTGGCTCCATTGTCTACTAAGACGCGGTTCATCACAGTACCATCAAAGGTTGCAGTGATGTACAGAGAGTGCATGTGTTGTTTCATACTATCCGATGGCTTCTCAAGCCAATGGAGTGGGAAACCCGACGGGTACATTAAGGGACGAGGAAGAGGCGACTTACCTCTCGAGGCCTCCGTATCTTTCGCCTTGACGAAGTCTACAGGCAAAGTGATTGCATTACAACCCACGATCACCTCTTTGCTCCCCTTAGCATCACTCGGGATCTCACTCCGAAGAGGAGTATAGTCGAAACTTGAGCCAGGTTCTTCCGAGTGGTCCGTAGACTCATTGCATTCGGCTTCCGCTTTTGGTTTCTCCCAATGGAGTTGGGCATATGGAGCGGTCAATATCGGGGCAGGTCTAGGCCTCTTGGCGACGTGACTTAGACGTTTATCTCTCCTTTTCCGGGTCTGTGGTGGTAAAGTTGGTTTGCCCACAGCTTTCTGCCAATATGTCGAAGGATTAGTCGCCTTCACCATTCTTGATTTCTTAGAATCAATGGTGGCCTGACATACCTCTACGAAGTCGCTGATGAACGGGTTATATCCCACGACTGTTCGTGACGGTTCCTGTTTCATTTCTGGATTATGCAAGGGGTTCCGAGTACCTGTAGTCGCAGGGTGAGCTGGCTGGACCACGATCTCTCCATTTGCTGATAGGTCTACAAGCCTGAGAAAATAGCTCACACAGCAGGCCGTACAGAGTTGCGTGATCAGAATCCTGTTTCGACTGATCAGCTTGCACTTCTGGCACAGCAATCTCTCATCCAAGAACTGAGCGATCGGTGGTCCCATTTGGATTGCTTGGGCATCCACTTTATGCGAGCCATACCTTGGCTTGGCTCCTTTCCTCTGTGCCTCATCGCCTCGCTGCGCTCTGTCAGTCGCAACTGCCAAAGGGTGCGATTCATGGGTGCGACCATCATTTTCCTGCTTAGCTTTGTGCTGGGTCAGCGGATTGTCAAACTCCAACTGCCGCCTAGAGCGTTCTTCAGCATGAAAGTGGTGTTCGGGCACCCTTCCCCTACCATGGGGGCCACCTCTGCCTCCTCGAGTCGCTGCCCTTCGTTCCTGACCCGTAGGGCTTTTGAATCCCCTTTGCAGATTGTTTGGGGGAGCCCGTGGTCCTGGGGAGCCTATTCCCATAGCCACCTCCTCAAGTGGGGTCAGGTCATACCAGGTGTTGCCCTGATTAGCTTGCAGATACTTCCGAAAAGTGTTACACCTATCAGTAGTGTGTGTGTCATCCATGTGCCAACAGCAGAGGTTACTGGCAACTGCCTTGGCTGGGCAGGTAATTACCCCTTTATCAGCCAGTCTACGAAACAGGGCATTTGCCACCATGGTCTCTCCAGATACTTTTGTGTCCTGCAGAGAGAAACTATGGTCAGCTTCTATGAGATTTATGTCTACATCAGAAATGTCAAACATATGAATGGCAACTTCATCATCAAACGGTTTCTCGTCAACCATAGCGACTTCATCGACTTCAGGAAAACATAACTCTTTTGCCTCTATGAGGTCTTGAATAATGTTCCTAAAGGACAAACAATCCTTGGTCGTATGTGTAAACGACCCATGCCACTTGCAAAAATTTCCGGACTTTTCTCTATCGGTCTGGGGGTCCTGTGGCCCGGTCTCAACTTAATTCGTTTTCGCTGGAAAAGCCAGTCGAAAATCGCATCCGCTTTGTCTACGTCGAAAGAGTATTTCCTTTCCTCCCTTGTTTTCTGGGATGCTTTCGCTTTGGAATTCCTCCGTGCTAATGGCTCGCAAACGGTAGCCTCCCCCTTTATGAACTCGGCCATGTCTACCTCAACAGTCTCTAGCTGATAGGTGCGCGTAGACTGGGCTTGTTCCACCAATAATTGGTGGTACTCAGTCGCTCTCCTGGCGAGATCATAAAGGTCAGTGAACCTTTCTCCCTGTAATTTCTTTTTGAAAGGGATAGATAAGGCATTTAATGCCACCATGAGTTGATCTCTTTCCGGGATTGCTGGTCTACAGCGAAGCAGTGCTTTCCGCAAGCGCATCAGAAACTGCCCTGGATGCTCACCGGCGACTTGCCTCAAGCGCATCACCTCAAAAATTGACAGGGGCGAGTCCAAGGAGGCAAAGGCCTTCATAAAGCTACTTTGCATTTCTGCCGATGATGCCACTGATCCAAGGGGTAAACTAGCGTACCATGTAAAGGCATCTCCCGTGAGAGAATTCGGAAACAATTTTAGTTTCCAAAAGTCATTAGCTGCAGCTTCCCCGAGTTGATGGGTGAATCGGGCTATATGCTCCAAAGGGGTCATCTCATCCTCTCCTGAGAAGCGGGTGAAATCAGGTACTCTATACCCCCTGGGCAAAGGGAAATCCCTGTCGACATACGCAAGATAAGGACTTTTATAGAAGTTGGGATCATCCTGTCTCGCAACTCCAGGCACCATCTGCTCTAGCACTTGGGCTATCGTTTCCCTCAAATTTAATGGGGGTGGACGGCCAACCGGCTTTCGTACAGGGTCCTGACCCCATCTTTCTCCTACGTAAGGCGCTCTTTCAACACCCCTCGCTGGCAGCGAATCTACAGGGGTTTTAGCATAAAAACTTTCTACCCGAGATGGGCCCCTTGCGCTTGGCAAGTCCCCTGGCGGGACTTCATCTATAGGGGCTTTTCCGGGTCGACGAGCAGGGACAGAAGGTGCATATCTGTTTGTCTCACCTTGGGCTTCGCCATACTCGTCTTCTGGATTTACCGCGTAGACAGCATTTTGCCTCCATTCTGTGGGCGATCGAGAAGTGGCTGGCCTAGAAGGGGACGTCCTGTCCCTCGCCTCTGTAGGGTATTGGTTATCATCATTCCAAGGATCATCATTTTGGAACGAGACACTCCTTCTCTCGTTGCGCCGCGCATCTCCCATAAAGGAGAACTCCCTGTCTACGGGGTTACTTGTTCCTGCGACAGCGCTGGGCCTATTTAAGGCACTAATTTGCTCTAGAATCCGAGTCACGTTGTTTTCCAGTCCAGATATTCGTTTGTCGACCAGATTTCTCATATCACTGAACTCTTTGTGAAATTCGAGTCTGGATATGAATTCGGAGGGTGTATGCGCTCCGAGATCAGTTTGACTGGCATTCGCTTGACTGCTTAGAGTCACATCGCCCACGTTTGTGTTTCCTTCCGCAGGAACAACGTCTCCATCTAATGGAGGTGGGGGGTCTCGGTTGGTTCCGCTTCTGGTATTTTTTGCCATCAGCAAATGTGAAGTATTTTCTTCGCTCCCACTGTGGTCGCCAAAGACGTGTTCGCGTAGGAAACGGACCACGCCGGAAATATTTGGCAATCGGACTCACAGGGAATTGTATGTGGTCGCCAGAAAGTTGAATTTCAATGATTAAAGACACGGCTGTTACAAGTGCAAAGTTTTTAAAGGGGAAAACAAATGCTTACAGCCATAAAAAATGAACGGAAAAAGGTGATGCGGTCGATGCAGGCGGCGTAGACTCGCTGCTGGAGGTGCGACTGGAGTTGACGTCACCGCTGACGTCGTAGACTCGCCGCTGGAGAAGCGACTGAAGCTGACGTCACCGCTAACGTCGTAGACTCGCCGCTGGAGGTGCGACTTGAGCTGACGTCACCGCTGACGCCGTAGACTCGTTGCAGTGCGACGGTGGTAGTGTTGGCGGAGGGTTGTTGCCCCGGTTACGGTTGCTCGCCGGGACGATGGAAGTGCTGGCGGAGGGCTGTTGCCCCGGTTACGGTTGCTCGCCGGGACGGTGGACGTGCTGGCGGAAGGTTGATCAACGGAGCTACGGTTGCTCACTCCGCTGTTGGAAAAAATGACCAAGTAACCCAGGCCGAGGTATCTACTAAACTAAGGGTGACGAGCAATGCAAAGCTTTGTGTTTGGCAGATTTATCGTGAAAATTTCCAAGGGGAGCCTGTTCCCTTTTTATACTGAGTCTTGTAAGTCCTTGCATGTTCCACACGTCCTTGAAAAATCCCTTAAATCGTGAAACAATCTTAACTTCCCTCCAGGAATCTCGGGGTTTGTTTTTCTCAGAGATTCTCCTAACCCCCACTTAATTGGATCGTGCGCGGATCGTGTCTGGATAAGTTGTAGACTTAGCTCGCACTCGCACTTCTAAAAAGGGGTCGTAGACTTAGGCTGTTACGGACTGAGAGTTTGGCTCAGACGACGGGCTGTAGACTTAGCTAAGGCCCGTGTTCCCAATATGGGCTGTAGACTCACCACAGGCCCAGAATATCTTATCATGTCAACAGATGGTAACTGGATTGTTGTTGAGATGTGTTACCCGGTCGTGACGTCGGAGGAGAACGGGGAGGTGGCGCCACTCGCGGTCGCACCTGCTGCCGTTGCCCGGGCGCTCCCGGAGGATTGGGTGGGGATGCACTACAGTGGTCCTGGCACCGTACGAAGTGTTGATAATATGGAGTGGTGGTAAAACGAGGAAGTCGCATTGTTAATTTCTACCATTCTGTTTGCTAAACTGGCTATTTCTATACGTGTTATTATTTATAATTGTTATACTTCTGTTGTGTTATCTGATCTATCTGTATTTGCATAATTACTGTTGTTCTTGATCGTGTTGTGCATTACAGTATTGATGGAGTAATATAACGGAAATAGGATAAATCACAGAAGAATGGGGAGAAAACGAATAGGATGAAGGGAACGATAGAAAATTCTAGGGTTTGTAAGAAAACCTCAAGAAATTCTTAAAATCAGATAATAGGGTAAAATAACAATTGTCCTTCTTAGAAACCCTAAGGCCTTATTTATACTAAAAAAGAAATATAACGTGATATTCCCAAAATACCCCTAATGTTATAAAATCTAAATATTGTTATTATGCTCCTGCATCAATCTCATCGGGTTGGAAAAGTTTGTAACTCCGCCGCGAAAACTTCGACGACCTCCGCATAAATCTCAGGATCAATCTTCTTCAACTCTTCTTCTGCTATCCAGGTACTTTCCGTCGCTGGCTTTCCCAACCATTTCATCAAGAATCTCCTATATCGATTCCCTCTCCTTGACTTAGTCTCCTTCACATCTAGAACATCTTTAATAACATTCTTTGTGGCCTTTGGAAGCTCTTTGATCTGCTCTTGGACAACATAACCCTCATCAGCTCCCACAAACTCATACAAATCTGAAACATTAAAGACCGGACTGATATGTAGCTCAACAGGTAGTTCTATCACATAAGCATTCGAAGGAAAAGAAGGAGAAATTACAAGGAAAAAGTGGGGGAGGAACTCCTTTATATATGAGTTGGAAAACTTCAAGGTGAGATTTTCATTCATCGTGGGACAAATGAAACAGGATCAAGTCCCAGCCGGACGACAAATTATTAGATAGCATAAGTCCGCCAACACGCAACAACAATGAAATGATCTGTCTGTTCATATAATAAAGTTCTGTTTGGATTATATTTTGTATTGCTAAATTAAATTAACAAAGCATATGTGACCGTTGGATGTACCGTGCATTGTTGCGCCGGTCCTATCTTATAATTTGTCCTGCTCCACACGTTAAAGAGAAATGGTCGTATCATGTTAGTTTTTCGCCATTTGCTGGGCTCAAATACTAGCGCCTAGTCTAAAACAAGCTTTGCTGATTTAATGATTTTTCATCAGTTTTTGTTAAGATCAACTTTGTCATAAAATTAGGGAACTGTCGAGTCTTTCCCGAGTTATTTGTAAACATGACAAAAGTGTGCGGTTCCGATTGTTGCCGGTTTCCCTCTTACACTATTGTCTCCGGGTCTTTTCCTCTTCTTACTTTAGTCATTTATGTTGTCTTTTCCACTTTTGACTCACTATTCCGCTTAACTACTTAATAAAACTCTTAAATACTTAGTAATTCATGTTGATTCCATTATTGAGATATGCCCCATTATATATATATTTTTTTGATATAAGCGGAGATCGCGACGGACTTACTTTTTGGAAGCCCTCTCATGAGGCTCAAAGGCTAGTTGACAAGCTCCCGAGCCTCAGCCCGGCCCCACTACATCCTCTTTGGGCCCGACTTGAGGTATGCTCCCCTGTCGATCCAATTTCAGTTGAGGCCCAAAAGCCCAGCGGGTGGGCGGCTCCTCGGCTTTATTAGCCTTCACCCAGGAGACCAACCGTAAATCCAAGTGGAGTGTACATGGTGGGGTTCCAACCCGGATCTTGACAAGGTTCCAAACACCCACCACCCACCTTACACCAGTTGGGTGTCCTCGGAAGGACTGCGCCGATATATAGTCTAACTATACTAAAAAGTTTATATTCGTGGGTTCATTACACGACAAGAACTTACTGGCAAAATTTATGTAATACATTACCAACATCCGTACTCAAATACAGGCCAGCCATTTTTTCCTTGCAGCTTTGGAGGAGCATAATTCTTATTGCACGACTAGCGTTGTTGCTCAAATAAAGCTCCAAGATTGTCTTCTCCGATATGAAGATTATCCGTTCAGTACGGATTATTAGTCCAACTCATTTGCACAACAGGACTACCTATCCGAATACTCTACGATTACGTTAGTGTACCATTTGTTAGAAACCCTTGTTGAACGTAAACATATATGAAAGGAAAGCATATTTGAGCATCATGATTTTATCAAAAATTTGTATTTATATCTTTCTTTGTTCCAGATTTATAATTCATGACCCAATGATATGAGATGCCGCATTTCGATTGTCCCTCCGTTCGAATAATTATTACAATTATATTGTAGACATACAAATCAGAGCAATGTGCAAAATCGGGAAAAATTAAGATCGCGAGTGAAAATTATTCAAAGCATAGCACACTAACGTTGAAAATATATATTATTTTAAGATTTTACAAAATAAATTTTAAATGGTGAATAGTAATTACTAAAAAAACACATCTGCTGAAATAATATTTGATAATGCAATAATGAAGTCTTGAGCTGCAAATAGTTCTTGATACAATTAATACGATTGAGAATTATATTTCTTAAGATGCCATGGAATATTTGTATAACATACAATAAATAGAATTCATACTTATGAAATTTTGTTAAATCCTATTGAAATGTTGTAGTACAAAAAAACTAAAAAAATTTGTATTATATGAAAATATTGTACTAAGTTATGAGAAGTTTTATGTGTGTCTTTAAGGTCGAACCCATGAAGCTCTCTACATATTAAAATGAAATAGTTGTTTATATTTGAATAATTTTCTATTATGTAAGATTTCATCGGTAAAACTAATGTCTATTGAAAACGATATTTTATTTAATTTTAAGCGTTCATTTAAGAATCAAGTATAATTTGTCAAAAAACAAAAAAGAAAGAAAGAGCAATACTAATGAATTCGTTTGACAGTCTTACTGTTATCCCGCAAACGGCCATTTTATTATAAAGCAATAATATCCTATTATATAGTCAGAAAACATATAATATAAATAACAATAATTTTATTAAATTCAACAGCGAAATTTTTCGTTGCTTTTTGTTGTGTGAACAAGTTGTATCCCGACTGACTTATAATAATAATAATAATAATAATAATAATAATTTTATAAAGAAAATTGGTAAAAATTAATGCTATTCATAAAAGTTATTGAATATTTATTCTAAACTTTAAGTGTAAGTAACATAAGTTTAATTAATATTGATATCCTAGCCTCTAATTTTTAAATAATTTTTATACCTTCGAAAAGAATGGATTTGATCTTTTTTGTTGGATGACGATAATGATTCTTTTAAATAAAAAGTAATTTTTTTCTTAAATTATAAAGAAAGAATTCCCAACATAATATTTTTTTAGTTGCATGGTTATAGGAAAAAACAAACTAATTAGTAGAAACAATTTTCATTTTAATTGTCATTTCTTTTCTTCCACGGTACCTTTTTTCGATTCTTTGATTAATTTATGTTAATACCATAAAAGATCCTTGGGATGTCTTGATCATTGGAAATGCTTTCCTTAGCCGATCAAGGGAAGAACAATTTATCTTATGAATTCACAGCGAATCCAAAGCGAAAAATGAATTGAGCGGGCAATCTCGGGAAAAACACATGGTGACTTCGGTTGTAGCGAGCTTGCAAGATGTGTGGGATGCGTGGAGCATTCGAGGTTTCATGATCCTCAGCCTTACGATGCAACTGCTTCTTGCAATCGTCTCCCCGTTCAGGAAGAGGACGTCCAACCGTTGGGTCATCCTTCTGATATGGTCAGCCTACTTCCTCACGGACTGGGTTGCCATATTCGCGTTCGGGTTGATCTCGAATGCCAGATGCAGGAATTCAACTTCCATCGACCAGGATCTACTTGCATTCTGGTCTGCCTTCCTTCTCATACATTTGGGCGGGTCGGATTCTATTACTGCCTATTCTCTGGAGGACAATACGCTGTGGCTGCGTCACTTGGTCGGCCTTGTAGCCCAGGTACTTGCCTTCCTCAATATCTTTGTTAAGACGCTCCCAAGTAACGATCTTCGGGTTCCGACAGTCCTGATAGCTATTGCTGGTGCTATCAAATATGGGGAGAGGACCAGAGCGTTGTATCTTGCGAGCATCGAGAAGCTTAAGAAGTCAATTGTTAAATCACGTGGTCTCGTCCGTAACATAAATACTACGAGGACAGAGGGGGTGGCACCCCAGTCCAATACTGGCGGCAGCAATAATGATGAGGAAGCCCACAAAATGAGAATCAATACAGCCTTCCGCTACTTCCAAATATTCAAGGGTCTGGTCGTAGATATGATGCAGGATCATTCCCAATGGATCGAGAGCCGAAATTATTTCATGCACCAAGATTCTCGGGCGACATTTGATATTTTGAAGATTGAGCTGAAGTTCTTCTATGAGGTGTTCTACACCAAGGTCCTTGCGGCCAACTCCGCTTGGGGAGTGCTCATCCGCAGTCTGGCCTTTTACAACGTCCTCATCGCCCTGATTATGTTTTGCCTAATTAAGAAAGAGGGGATTCACGGGGTCGATGTTCGAATCACTTACTCGTTGCTAGCTGGAGTGATTGCTTTGGATTCAGCGAGTGAGTTACTACTAGTGGGGTCAAATTGGTCCAAGGTCAATACCACTTATGCTGGATGCCAAATGCTCGGGCATGGACTAGTCTTATTTTTCATAGTAGGCTTAGCTATGACGTGCATAGTCAGCTGCTTCGCTTTTCTTTGCTGCAAGGCCGTTGTGCTCCGGCAATGGTCAGAGAATACAGGGGCGCTGAGCATTTTAGGGTGTGCTTTCGAGGAGTCTCGTCCGAGGAAAGGATCCAAGTTAAGTGATTATTGGCGTAAAATCAACGGTACAATCTTAGCCCCCTTTTAATTTACATTCTCATTTTGCTCTGCCTTAGTCTTCAATTTTATTCCATTTTTCGAATGTTACGATCAGAAAAAGAGAGCAACAAAGGGAAATAATCCAAGACGAAGTCTGCATCCATAAAACGACGAGTATTTGATTTGATCTTCATGTGATTATCATATAAGTTCGTTGAATAATCACATATATTCTTATTAACTATTTAAATGAAAAATAGTTATAGTTATTAGGTAATATTACGACTGAAAGAAATATACAAAAAAAGATTTTTATATTTTTAGTTTGAAATTAAAATGATATCAGAATATTTTTATTTTGGGAAATGTTAGATGAATAAAAAAACCGAGCTCACATATATTGATTGTATTATTTAATTTTGGAAATAATAAAGGTAATAAAATAAATCAAATTGAGGTATTTGATCGCAAGAATTTCTTTTAGGATCTTATTGTATTCTCTCTCCATAGCATTTTAGCATGGCGATGAATAGTCGAGAATTACTGTTTCAGTTAAAATCAACGACAAGATGGGGGTTGTCGTACTGACCAGATTGCAATATGAATGGAAGAACAAGCTTGACATGGAACTATGGGACTTCGTGTTTGGTCATTTGCGAGAAAAAGCTTTGCCCGCCGATGATGCAGACAAAGTAAGGGCGGTATATGAGGCAAGGGGTGAAGGCCCACTTCGCAACATGAATTTGGCTGAGCTAAGACGTTATGTGGATAATTTGGAGTTTGAGAATAGCATCCTCATCTGGCATTGCGCTACAGAGATATGTTATGAGGTTGACAGACACATCGATGGAGATAACAACAAAAGAAGGATGTTCAGCAAGGTCTTATCGGATTACCTGGTCTATCTTCTTATCAGGCAACCAAAGTTAATGTCCCCTGTGGCTGGGATCGAGAAAATAAGGTATCGTGACACTTGTGTCGAGGCGATGAATATCGGCAAGAGACATCTCGTGGAAACGATGGATCAATTTTGCAAGAATATACTCGATGCGCATATGGGTACCGCCGAATCCGATGACAGAACAGGAAAGGGCAAGTCCGTGTTGTCCGATGCATGCAACGTAGCTAACACGCTAAGGCAAAAAAGTTCGATGAAGTGGGACGTAATTAGCGAGGTATGGGTTGAGGTGTTGTTATATGCAGCTGGCCATTGTCGAGCTGACTCGCACGTACGCCTTTTGAGCGAGGGCGGGGAGTTGATAACCTTCGTATGGTTGTTGATGGCTCACTTTGGGATAATAGCTCGTTTTCCTAAGGAGTAAGGAGCTGCAGATGAAGTAAGAATTCACAAATCAGTTATTAACTTACTTGAAGAATATTGTACAATATTTCAATGGTAATTTGTATTAAATAAAAGTCCTATGAGGGATGGGCGTCCTCAGCCGATGTGTGATCATTTTTTCAATTTTGTGTCTTGAAAAAAAAACACCTTGTTGAAGCTTTCGATTCTATCTGTCTAGGTATAAGGATTTGGGAATTGTTTTTTTTTTTAGATTAGAATCGCTATTGGAACCTACCATTTCCATGTATGGATTGTTTCTTTTGGAATTTATTTTGTTAGTAGTTTTTGTTTTAATCTTGTTATGTTTTTTACAGAAAATAAATAAAGGTAGAGGAAAGATTGATCAATTTTTAAAAAGATCTGTGATGGTGAAGGCTAACCTAATAGTCAAAATATATCCATCTTGGTTTTCTTCCTATTCTTATTTTTGGTTTTCTTGTTTTTCTATTTGAGAAACCTCCTTGAAAAATAAACCGTCAAACCTTTGGGACATGAGCTTTTAATGATTCGAGCAAGGTAATCAATGATAAATCCCAATATCTATGAATTAATCTGATCACGTTTGTGGAAGGCAACCCCAAGGAAAAACAACAAAGATTTTTTTTTCTAACGGTCGCTCGATTACTGAAAACGAGGTTAAGTCAATAAAGATAAACATATAATGAAATCGAAAATGAAATAAACAACTAAAACAATAATTCAATTATTTAAAAAGCCTAGAACTATAAAATTCCCTTCAAGTATTAATCAACTTGTTCCCTCCATTCTCCGGCTATCAAATTCTTAAGTTTGTTTGTTACCTCTAGTCTACCTGTTTCCCCTTTTTTTTTTCGAAAAGGACATGCTCCTTTGCGTGCATCTCACGTTTTCTGTAATAGAGCCAACCAACAGCTCTACGCTTAACCAATCCACGGCCTAGTTAGGTTTTGAGATCAAATTAATTAATAATCGGACCATTAAAAAAATCTCAAGGTTCCATTCAAGTCTTATAAAATAAAATTAAGTTTATATAAAAAGAACAATCAATTGGAATTCAGGATAATAAGACAACTTCATAGGTAAGAGAGAAAAGAAAAGATAAAAGCTCTTCTGATCGTCCTAAACGGGATGTGGTTGTCTCTACTGTATCTCTCTACTCGAATTCTAATTGTTTCCTCCTCCTTCCTTCTCCCTAGTAAGGATTACACTTCGATATATATAGTCTCTAAAAAGATTTCATTATATTCTCCAAATTTAAACAATATCTAAAATCAAATCAAATCAAATCAAATGGACTAGAACGGGTAACTAATTGGTGCTATTTTCCCTTAGATCAAGAATTTGGGAAGACTCAAAGTGCTCGGGCCCAGTTTCGCTTGGTCCCTAAAAGCGAGTTGGCACAAAATTGCGTTTCGCGTAACACACATGGAATTTTTCCGACGAGGGGATAATTGGTAGTTGTATATAAATTAAAGGACAAAAGAAAGGGAAGAAAAGACAATTTACATTACAGAACATGCTTTTACATAAACACTTACGGCCATGACGAAAACACAGAAGTTAAGATTGGAAGATGATTTCTCGAGTGACTGTTCAATTATAATATAGTGGAACAGAAATAGTTTCAAAGAGTTATTGATAACTTTTATTCTGTGAAAGTAGATTCCCTTAATTCGATGCATAGATTTGGATCTTAGTATCGGCGGACTTGACTTAATGATGCGGGTGAAATGTTTAGATTCGAAAGGCTTTCGATTCGGGAGGAAATATCATTTTTAATATATTTTATTAGGATTATTTTATTATAGGATAAGATTTTTTAAATTATTTGTTAAGATTTTCGATTTAGAAATTAAGATAAATAGGGTTGTTAGGTTATTTTCTAGGCGGTGACCAATGTCAGAATCATGAAATATTCACGTTTTTGCTTCGGGCTTGATTAGTTCCTAAATTGGAGCGCATGGTTCGCTTCCGCGGGTTTGACGTAGATCGGCCCCGGTCCTGTTTCCCCGTCTCAGTTAGTATCAGAGCAGGTCATTGCAGAAGTGATGTCAGGTAGCAACGGCGGCGGTAACAACGATCCTGCTGTCGGAGAACTGGGGATGCAAGCCTTGTTGACGTCTTACGGTCGTCTCCAGGGTATGATGTAGGAGATCAATCGTGCCATCTTAAATAGGGTAGAGCGATGTGACATCTTGCTAGAGCTTGATTGGAGCGAAAAGATGGCACCCCGGAGATCACCTGTATGTGGCCAACCACTCCTGAAGCCCATCTTAATCAAAAGAGAGGAAAGATCGGAGTGTAAACTCGAGATGACAGTCGGGAGGGAATATGCCCATTGTCAATCCCTCAAGATAGCTGTTACGATCAAACCAGATAATCGTCTTAGCAAAGTGGCGCCAATGAGGGAGTACGTTCGTGGCCAACCGTTTGTTATGATTGTTCGTAAAAGTCAAGTGACCACAATGAGTGAGTACCGTTCGTCATGATTGTTCGTGAAAGTCTTCGACTGAAAGGTCATTAAATGACATATCTGGATCCAAAAGTCGACACTCCTGCTAACTCGTGGGTGAGTTTTCTCGAGGTAGAGGGAATGATGTGGGACGAAACATTCAGATTCAATGGTTTTTTGATCCAGGAGAAAATATCATATTATTAGGATTATTTTATTATACAATTTTCGATTTAGAAATTAAATAAATAGGGTTGTTGGATTATTTTCTATGCAGAGAACAATGCCAAAATCATGAAATATTCACGTTTTTTTCTCATAAGCCTCGGGCTTGATGCGTTCCTGGATTGAAGCGTGTGGCTCGCATACGCGGATTCGATGTAGATCGGCCCCGGTCCCCGTTCCACCGCATCACTTGCGCTGTATCCATTGATCTTGCTAGTTATAAGAAAACGAAAATCCAGCATTTAAGGAATCTTATAATGACGGTCGATCCAGTTGGTTTAAGCCTATTAATTGTTCCAACACCATCCACATTTCATTTTTTTACTAATGTGATTGAATTTCACCATTCATAGTGAACAATGTGGTCTCTGTAAATTGCAAATAACAAGAACAAGCAAAGGACGATGGAGGACAAAAAATACGTGTAAAAGAGATCGAAAACATTCATCCATTTTATCTAGACCCAAAAATCTTTACCCTCCAAAAAAAAAAAAAAACATTTGCTTTGATCGGGACCCAAAGTCTTATGCTTAATTGGAATTCATTCGAAAGTTTTCCTACTCTCCTGGTATTCTACCATTAATTTTCTGGACTAAACAGAGCCCAGATCTGCCTAGAAATGTCAAAATGCTCTCCTTGAGAGATGGAGCGAAGAAGAACCTGTGACCATTCATCAGTAGAGTTTGTGCTACACAGGGAAGATGTGTAAACTGGTTTCCCCTTACGATTTTCATTTAACATTTGGCGACCGGAATATATCTCTCTTGTTAATTTCTCGGGCTATTAATTAAAGAACACGAATGGCGTCGACTCCGATTGTGGCGAGCTTGCAAGATATGTGGGCAGTGTGGAAGCAGTTGCATCGTAAGGGTGAGGATCATGAAACCTCGAGTGCCCCACGCATCCCACAGATCATGCAAGCACACTACAACCGAACTTGCCATGTGTTTTTCGCGAAGAATAGCCCTCTCAATTCATTTTCACTTTGGATTCGCTGTGAGTTCATAGGATAAATAGTTTTTCCCTTGATCGGCTAAGGAAAGCATTTCCGTTGATCAAGACATCTGAAGGATCTTTTATGGTATTAACATAATATAATTCGGCTCTTTTCATATCGGAATATTTAAAAGTTGTGCTCGTTATTCTTTGCTAATTCAAGTAATCAAAGAATCGAGGTAACGTGGAAGAACAGTAATGAAAATTAAAATCAAAATAATATCGCTGTGAGTTCATAGGATAAATTGTTTTTCCCTTGATCGGCTAAGGAAAGCATTTCCGTTGATCAAGACATCTGAAGGATCTTTTATGGTATTAACATAATATAATTTGGCTCTTTTCATATCGGAATATTTAAAAGTTGTGCTCGTTATTCTTTGCTAATTCAAGTAATCAAAGAATCGAGGTAACGTGGAAGAACACTAATGAAAATTAAAATCAAAATAATATCGCTGTGAGTTCATAGGATAAATTGTTTTTCCATTGATCGGCTAAGGAAAGCATTTCCATTGATCAAGACATCTGAAGGATCTTTTATGGTAGTAACATAATATAATTCGGCTCTTTTCATATCGGAATATTTAAAAGTTGTGCTCGTTATTCTTTGCTAATTAAAGTAATCAAAGAATCGAGGTAACGTGGAAGAACACTAATGAAAATTAAAATCAAAATAATATCGCTGTGAGTTCATAGGATAAATTGTTTTTCCCTTGATCGGCTACGGACAGCATTTCCGTTGATCATGACATCCGAAGGATCTTTTATGGTATTAACATAATATAATTCGGCTCTTTCATATCAGAATAATTAAAAGTTGTGCTCGTGATTCTTTGCTAATTCAAGTAATCAAAGAATCGTGGTAACGTGGAAGAACAGTAATGAAAATTAAAATCAAAATAATATCGCTGTGAGTTCATAGGATAAATTGTTTTTCCCTTGATCGGCTAAGGAAAGCATTTCCGTTGATCAAGACATATGAAGGATCTTTTATGGTATTAACATAATATAATTCGGCTCTTTTCATATCGGAATAGTTAAAAGTTGTGCTCGTTATTCTTTGCTAATTCAAGTAATCAAAGAATTGAGGTAACGTGGAAGAACAGTAATGAAAATTAAAATCAAAATAATATCGTTAATTTTAGTTTGGTTTTGTAGTTATCAAAATGATGTAATCGTTCCTCTATGTTCTTTTTTGATACGATGTAACTTTTAAAAGTTAACAAAAAACAATATTATGTTGGTAATTCTTTCTTTATAATTTAGGAAAAAAATACAGTTTTTATTTAAAAAAAAACATTAACGCCATCCAACAAAAAAGATCAGTTGCAATGGAAGTGCTCTTAAACACCTTGAGGAGTGACGTAACGTTGCTTTCAAAGTTCAATGGTGTCACATTTTCATGTAGCATGACAATGAGAAAGTGAGTAAACAGTGCTCGAATGAGCTGAAACCGATTGAATGTACGTGAGGACATGTCGAGAAAGCGTAGTGGGAGAGTCGTGAGGGTGCTTCTGGAACAAGCTCGGGGCGTGCGGGTGCATCATGGGAAGAGGGCTGGGGGACAGAACTAAATGAATGGGACCGTATTCCGGATATATAATTTTACTCGACTTGAGATACCACTGGCCAGCCGGTTGGGACTACCGACTCATGATCTCGGACGAATCAGGAGTTCTTTAGTAATCAGAATACCGACCTCCTTTTTGTTGTATCGATGCTGTGAAAAAAACATATATAATTATCTCTTCATGAAATTCGGAGATGTGACAATAATAATAAATTGACCTTTTATCATCATATAGTTCAGTTTGAAGTAACAAAGCTCGTGAAATTACATCTGACATTTTCCAGACATGAATTAGTATAAAGTTCATCTCGTTATGATTTTTCAAAGTTCATTAATGTTTTGAGAACCATGTTCCACTAAAAATTTTGGTTTAAGTTTTTACGAAATTCCAAAAATTCCCAACTTTTGATATGTTGTTCCTTACACAAGAGAAAGTCATGTGATTTTTTTCACCCAATTTCGACCTTTCTGGAACGAGAAATTGAAAATGATAGAAATTTTTTCTTTGTGTTATTTAACATTTTGAGTACAACTAATATATATGCACAAGCTAATGCTAAATTAAGAAAATGCTATGATCATTCCTAATTACGAAAATATCAATACATATAATTACATGTACATTCATTTCATATATTTGGTAATCAATCAATCATTCAATATTATAAATTATTCTCATTTATTATTCTTAATTTCTCTCATTCCATCCTCAAGAGGTGCTTGTAAATATTACAGGTCCTTCTTGAATTTTATATACTTAAAAACATCATTTCCAAGTGCTTTAGTAAAAATATCAAATGAAAACCTCATGATTGACTCCATGAGAATTTTTGTGAAATCATTTTTATTTGCAAAAGAGATATACATGGGCTCTATTTCATCTCGTGGATAAATTTAGTAATAAGCATAACAACCTTCTTGTTATTTCGATACTTTGGTATTCGGAAAGCGTGACAATAAGAAATTGGCCTTCATCACCATAGTAGCATAACCAATTGATTTCTCAGCCCTGTCATCAGAACCATGTTCACTTAAAATTTTGGTTTAATTTTTACACATGTCGAAAATATTTCCAAAATTTGATATGCAGTTCCTTACATGATGAAAACACCATGAAATTTTATTTCACCCAAGTCAACCTTTCTTGGCTGAGAAATGTATAAAACCAATCTGACATGCATACTAGTTTCGTTCAGTACTCTTGTTTTGGTAAATGATGCCATTTCATTTATGTGACTTTACATGTCATGAAATTTTATTTGAGTTACGAATCTTTTGGCTTTGGTTTTGCCCTCCCTGGGCTTGTGAATCACTAATTATGATTTTTCTTTCAGTACACTCTACAATCAAATTGTGTTTTGGGTCTCACCTAAATTTGTTGAATTTCTTGGTATTTTGGGATCACCCATTACATCTTTGATGGGTTAGATACCTCCCGAAAATTTTAAAATGTTTCAAGCCTATTTACACATTGTTTGACATCTTTATCTTGCATTATCCAGTTTCAAGACATTTACCTTGCTTTGCTGTTGAGCTTGCAGGTGCGTACGGCCCGTCATCACCACACAACGATCAGATTCGACACGACCGTAGAATCTACTACAACACAACATTGAGAGGTTCCCTTAAAGATAGACTCTGGAGTGTGAGGAACACAAGAGCGCCTCAACAGATGCTACCCGCTCGATGTTGAACCATCCCGACGGGTTTCTGGTCCATGAGGAGACACACGTGCATTGGTCACGGTCATCAACCCTCCCCGTCTATTTTGATATCAATGCTTGTTTGTATTTGTATTGGTGATCATTTTACATTAGTTCGAGTCCAACGCTCGATTTGTGTGTAGCACCCACTCGTAATCCAATGACATGAGTCTGGATTCAAAGCCCGAATCGGGTTCAAAGTCTATAATGGAAAATCATTTTTAGAGCATCACCATCTTTTCGCATGTGATAAATGTACGGCTTATAAATAAAAATCCTCGAACCCTCTCAGGTTTTTTTAGACTTTATACCATGTTTTAAAATAAAGTTGGTAGTGACTCCGTATAGCTTTCTTGGATAAATCACCTGCACAATACAACACACTTTCTCTCTGGGTGATGCTTCGTCTTTCGCTCGTCGCCCTCGACTTTGTCACGTCGAAAACGTGTTCACCACGCAAGTACGCACGATCGTACAAGTAATAGAATGTAAGTAAGATATCGTTCCCTCAAGGACTGTTCTAAACTTCTTCAAGTATTAAAATATGCCAATTTTCTATTATTCAACTACATGAACTAAATATTGAATTAAGGAAAATGAAAGTTCTAACGAATTAAATTCAGAAAACCAATTTAATTACCTAAGACGATTATGTATATTCTTATCCCATTCGTTAATAATCTCGTCTTCCGACCAAGATTAACTTAGGTTATTCCTATTCCCGTGCTTAACTCAGGATTTCCCTTCCGAGTTCACCTAACTTCACTATTCAATTCTATTGGTGATCAATCAATGTGAAAGCATTAAGAACTAATAGAATTAACCAAATACAAATCATCCAAGAGTGTCAAAAGAATGAGAGGGAAGAAGCCACATGAAAAACAAAATGAAAGTGAGTGGTAACATAAAAATGAATGTGTCAAATTTGTGGATGAGAATGAGGTTTCCCTCATTCGCCGAGGAATGTCTTTGCCCGGATGGATCTTCTTTCATTTAAAGTTCCTCATGATTTATTCAGTATTTAATATAAATAAATAAATAATTACATAAAAAAGCTATCACAAACATAGTGGGAAATCACCGGAGAGAAACAAATTCGTTTGACGGAAAATGCTCAAACAAGATTACCCTTTCAATTAAAGAGACGCCTCACCTCATGGTAAAAGAAGTTCATGTAATCTTAGTTTTTGAATAGCACTCCAATGCGGACGTGCCATTTCCTCAAGTTTGAGTGTAAAGTTCATCCCAATACATTTTCAAGTTGGTACAATACTCCTACCATCTTTCAACCACTTCAGTAAACCTCATACACTATTCTAGAGAATTTAGTCCGATGAATACTTGCCAATGAGATGGGCAAAACGGAAAATAACACGATTAAATCTTAATATCTCAAAAGCACCTTCTTATTGTGTCCATCCATCTCTGCCAATCTAAGGTTGTCGCCCTGGTTTTTTGTAGTTAGTGGCAGCAAACTACAGGTGACCGACGAGAGTTTGGATAAGATCTGGACACAAAGAGAAACCAACACACAGAAATTAAGATACAAAATGATTTCCTTTTGAAAAGTTTTTTAATTATTAATAACTTTTTATTCTACGAGAGAGGGACATGTTCCACTTATTTAATTTATTTTGAAATATTACTTTAAATTTTTCGCTAAGACTTTTTTGCCATCTCCCGCTCCCCGAGAGTCTTCTTGGTCATTCTTTAATTCATCCTACACAACACAAACAAACAAGAAAGAGGTTGCAAACACCGGTGAGACTGACTGACTATTATTATCAATCAACGCAATGCACTCGACGTGAAAGAAATAAATAAATTTATAATTCCCATGTTTACTTACACATAAACAAAGAAAAGGAAGCAAGTTTCCACTATCCAATAAAGTTATCATTTGAAAGGAATGGTTAAATGACTATTTTATCCTTGTCTCTTTTTATGAGATGACTAATTAAGTTAATGTAAATTTATAAAGAGATGTCTATTTTCCTGTTAAGAATCTTCCCAGTTGTTGGTTTTTGTTCACTCCAGATCTACGAGGGACGCTCCGCTTGGTCGCCGCCACCGGAAATGCGTAACAGGATGCAAGTGTAGCTCCTTCATTCCCCAGCATCACCCCACAGCCTGCTCCTCTCATCAGCTTCACCTGCAGGTATGTCCTCTTCCTCGCTTTAAAAGCTTGCTTTTTTTTTTTTCTTTTCTTTCCCTTTTTCCCCTTCTTCCACAGATCGGGCAATTATTTCCATATGATTTGTTTGGCAAGAGAGGCCTAAATGTTGTTCAATGATTTGAAGGATTCGAAAAATTTTGGCTTAAATTTTAAAATCATTCATATGTTTTCCTAGTCTTTTGGATCTTTCATTATTTGTTTGGAAATAAGTAAATGTTTTCCATGGGAGATGGAGCGAAAGAAGAACCTGTGACTATTCACCGCTAGAGTTTCTGCAACACAGAGAAGATGCGTGAACTGGTTTCCCCATGTGAATTGATTTCTCTTGTTTTTTCTCGGTCTATTGATTAAGGAAAACAAATGGCGTCGGCTCCGTTTGCGGCGAGCTTGCTAGACATGTGGGTCGTGTGGAATATCCGAGGTTTCATGATACTCAGCCTTTCCATGCAACTGCTTCTTGCCATCATCTCCCCTCTCCGGAGGAAAACGTCCAACCGTTGGGTAATTCTGGTGATATGGTCAGCATACTTCTTATCGGATTGGGCCGCCATATTCGCTTTTGGGCTGATCTCGAATGCCAGATTGATGAACCCCACTTCCCCTTTGCAAGTCGACCAAGATCTCCTGGCATTCTGGTCTGCCTTTCTTCTAATACACTTGGGGGGGCCGGATTCCATCACTGCTTATGCGTTAGAGGATAATACGCTGTGGATGCGCCACTTGGTCGGCCTTGTAGTCCAAATACTCGCCTTCCTCAACATCTTTGTTAAGACGCTCCCGGATAACAAGCTTCGTGTGCCGACAATCCTGATCGCTATTGCCGGCACCATCAAGTATGGGGAGAGGACCAGAGCATTGTACCTTGCAAGTGTTGAGAATCTTAAGGAGTCGGTGTTGAAATCCCGCCGCATTCATCTGAAAAGCAACATTACGAGGCCACAAGGGGCATCAACCCAGTCCAATATCGATGCCAGCAATAACGGCGAAGACACCTTCGGAAAGAGACTCAAGATGGCCTTCCACTACTTCCAAATATTCAGGGGCCTGGTCGTCGACATGATACCAGAACATTCCGAGTGGCTCGAGAGCCGAGATTGTTTCCTGAACAAAGATGCTCGGGCGACATTCGATATTTTGAAGATGGAGCTGAAGTTCTTCTATGAGGTGTTCTACACCAAGGTCCTTGCGGCCAACTCCGCTTGGGGAGTGGTCATCCGCAGTCTGGCCTTTTACAACGTCCTCATCGCCCTGATTATGTTTTGCCTAATTAAGAAAGAGGGAATTCACGGGGTCGATGTTCGAATCACTTACTCGTTGCTAGCTGGAGTGATTGCTTTGGATTCAGCGAGCGAGATACTGCTATCGAGGTCTAATTGGTCCAAGGTCGATGATTACATTTACCTCGGATGCCAAGCTATTGGGCATGGACTAGTCTTATTTTTCATAGTAGGCATTGCCATGATCTGCATAGTCGGCTTCTTCGCTGGTTTTTGCTGCCTTACTGTTGCATCCCGGGAATGGTCAGAGAGTACAGGGGCGCTGAGCATTTTAGGGTGTGCTTTCGAGGAGTCTCGTCCGAGGAAAGGATCCAAGTTATGTGATTATTGGCGTAAAATCAACGGTACAATCTTAGCCCCCTTTCAATTTATATTCTCGTTTTACTCGACTCGTATCTCCGTTCTCTTCAATTTTGAATACAGAATGGAAAACGAGTTTATTTCCATTCAAGTTTGAAATTAAATTTGTATCAAAGGAATGATTTTACGTTCTCCTTTGCCAAATACATGATGAATATAAATAGACAAAACAGAAAAAGAGATCAAAACCAGAAAATTAAAAACTAAACGATTTAGAGATAAAACAGAGTAATAGTTTCTCGTTATACAGACAGGTTGTATAGATTGCATTTGTAGACTAAAAATCTAAGTCCTATTTATTAAGTGCATTCCTTTTTTCTGTCTTAATTGCTTAAAATTATGAAAAAGAAAATCAAATATTGAGTACTAGAATTGGAGGTGTTTGTTAGTATTTGGTAATTTGCATTAACAATTTATATTGTTCCAGTAATATGTCTTTATGGGTTAATCAGTCGAGGTATAAAAAGAAAACCTTTTTCAGGTAAGATCAACGACAAGATGGGGGTAGTCATCCTCACCAAATTGCCATATCAATGGAAGAACAACCTCGATATGGAACTGTGGGACTTCGTGTTTAGTCAATTGCGAGAAAAAGCTTCGCCCGCCGATGATGCGGCCAAGGTAAGGGCGGTATACGAGGCAAGGGGTGAAGGTCCACTTTCCATTGGAAATTTAGCCGAGTTAAGACACTTTGTGGATGATTTTGAGTTTGAACATAGCATCCTCATCTGGCATTGTGCAACTGAGATCTGCTATTGGGTTGATGCACATGTTGACGGGGAGAACAACAATGGAAGGAAGTTCAGCAAGGTTTTTTCAGATTACATGACATATCTTTTGATCAAGCAACCAAAGCTAATGTCCCCCGTGGCAGGGATCGAGGAAATAAGGTATAGAGAAACCATTGCCGAGGCAAAGGATATCGGCAAGAGACAATCCACGGAGACCTTGGAGCAATTTTGCAGGAATACACTGGATGAGCATACTAGCACTGCCGAATCCGATGAAAGAGGATTAAGCGGTAAGTCCGTGTTGCCTGAGGCATGCACCCTGGCTAACATTCTAATGCAAAAAGGTACGACGAAGTGGGACGTGATTAGCAAGGTATGGGTGGAGGTGTTGTTATATACGGCCGGCCACTGTCGAGCGGACTCGCATGTACGCCTGTTGAGCGAGGGTGGGGAGTTCATAACTATCGTGTGGCTGTTGATGGCTCACATGGGGATAATAGCTCGCTTTCCTAAGGAGTAAGGAGCTGTGAATATGTGTAATTTGTATTTAATAAAAGGGTATTAATTAATTTGTATTTGGCGATTTGTCATCCACATTTTCATTGTTTTTTCTTTCAGTAAAAGAATTGTTTTCCTTTCTATTTTCACATTGGAAACAAGGCCAGTTGCATTTGTCATTGGGCTGGGCAGGTCTAGCGTATGTCGGGCGGCCTCAATAATAATAATAATTTATTTTTACTCTTGATATGGAAATAGAATTTAATTTTGTTGGTCTAACAAAATTTTCAAGCAGCTTAAATAAGTCTGAGCTAGTTGAAACAATTTTCATAAATCCGAACATACGCAACCCGACGTCTCCCTGCACCTGTTTAGTGGACAAGCCTCATCTGATATGGAAAGAATTGCTTTGCGGCTAGTTTCGTGGGGAAGATTGGTGGTAGACGATACTTCAAAGATGATAAAGAAAATGAAAATGACCACACAAAAAATACTTTCTCAAAAGCATAATGAATACAATCACGTTTCGTGATACCCAGCTGCATCGATTCAACAGATTGATATAAAAATTTCGGGATCATCACCCCAAAAAATAGCCTTAGGTGTAGGAGTACTGATATTTGGAAATAATCCTACATCGGGCCAATAGCACTCCCAACCCTAGAGCAAGCTTTTGGGTTGGGCTCTCCCTAAAAAGCCCGTAACAAGTGGTATCAGAGCGACGTCGCTGTCGTCCTTATCCCCAGAAAGGTTGACAAGGCAATTTCCTCCGTGGGAAGGAAGAACCAACGAGATGAGGCCCCTGGTCAAGGAGCCAAAATAATGACGGTTGATGTACTTGTGGTTGCCCTCTTTGCTGAAATTTTCAATTCATAAATTAGATGAGTGTACCATTATGGTTGCCCTCTATGCATGCGTCGTAGGACTATATAATGATTGCGATCACTCTCTTCAAAACCTGGTAACTGATTTAGGACTTGAAAGCAGCCCTTACATAGGAAGTGTTTTGGTATCTATGTACGTTACCAATGGAAAAAATGAACTCGGCTAAGAGTATTTACCAACCTTTACGGGAGAGAGATCTTGTAATATGGACAGAGATGATCACTGCTCACTCAATACTGGCAATTCTGGGGTTGCATTTAATTATTTTGCTGGCTTAAGGTGGATAGTTTTGCTATCGATGGGGCATTAAGTGCATGTGCTGGTCTGATAACTCATAATCAGGGAGATCATTCACTCTCTGTTTGTCAAGGCAGGATTGGGAATGGATATGGCTATAGGTGGTAGTTTGGTCAATATGTACACAAAAAATGGGGACCTTCAATCTGCAGATTCCATCTTCAGTGAAGATTTAGATGTGGATTTGATGTGTTGGAACTCAATTCTCGGACAATGTGGCGACCATGGATTGGAAAAAATGGTCTTAATGATCTTTGAACAAATCCTTTCGCATGGTCTGGTTCCAGGTCTAGTGACCATTATTGTCTGCTTTCTTCACTTACAGCCGCAGTTTCTCGATTGAAAAAAAAATTTATTGTGTAATTGCACGGAGGAGTTTAATATCAATCCTAATGTTGCATATATGATCATCATCCGTGGCATGAAGATGTTGCATCTCCATGTACAACAGCAAAATTTAACCATACGGGATGGTTGAAATTTTAGAGGCACATCGTAAGGTAAACGACATGCTCTATTCATTGTCTTGCTTGTTTGAGTATATCGGTGAATTGGGCAATGACTACATATACACAGTGACTTCCTTGCTGGAGCATGCGCTCTTGGACTGGGTTCTAGTCCACCGGCAGGAGGAGGCATCTGCAGACAAGCATATGGCGTTAGGAGTCACAAGGCTTGGTTACGAGGATGCGCTAATTTACCTGCTGAACTACATATGGCTCATCTTCGAGACATCTCTATTCGTCATCATTGATGTCATGAAAGCCACAGCGAGAATTGGGGTGACATTGGGTCCTGCCGTGGTGTGGAATTATTACTTGTAGGAGCCCTTTCATCCAACAAAGAAACACAAGCTTTCAAATGTCACCTTTGAGGACAAGGTTGTTCTTGAAGGGAGGGTATTGATGCATGAAAACCAGTTAAACGGGACCAAGGGTTGTGTGCCGATTGGAGGGGCAAAGGCATAAATCAAGACCCTAGCTTCAAGGGATCATGCTCATCAAAGACCAGGAAGGATGAAATTGCGAGGATAAGAATTTTTAGAGAGGGGTATAAGGGATGTTTATCTGTTAGTGGGGAAGTAGAGAAAAAAAGGTAAAAGAGAATAGGGCCGATAGGTGGAGAGTGCGTGTGTGTGGGTGCAGCTTCAGCCGTTGCTTGAACCATCCGACTAGAGGAGATTCAGCGGTGTGTTGTGCTTTTTGGTTTTGTCTACATCAAGTACCCTTTTCTTCTTTTATCTACATCGGAGGGGCCCGATCCGGTGTAGAACTCTTTTATATGCAACATAGCTTCTTGCAGTAATCTTGCCATATTCACATTCGCATTGATCACGAAGGTCAGGCCGCCCACCGCAGTCGTGGTTTCCCATAGCCTTCTTGGTAAACGCCCATATTGGTTTTCCTAGAAACTTCACACAGACGCCGCTGTTCATATTTTTGTTTAACAGAAGCCAACCATGGAACAAAACCACTTATTTAAGACGTTGACCTTTTATAATTATTCACTATTAGTTAACAACTGATTATGTAGTTTAGGTTAGTGATTAAAGATATTATTAGGTTATTTCCATAAATTTATGTTATGATATTATATATTTATATTGACTTTAGCGTCTTTCCAGATGTACGAGAGGCTTTTTGGTCAAACGCATCCCTTTCAAGCTAAGCGTTCTTTCCATTCTCCCACCACCGCGTTTTTCATTTCTCCATCTTCTGTCAACTCTTTTTCGCGTAATCCTTCGATATTTGGTGTACTAATGATTTGGTGATGCCAAGAAGACTTAGATCGGAGAGCCAAATGTGCGTACCGGTTTGCTTGAGCTGTTTTCATTCAGATTTCCCGGGTCAGTTTTAACCTCTTCTGATTTTTTTTTTCTTTTTTGGGCGATTGGTTGACGGAGACGAATGGCGTCGCTGCCGTTTGTGGCGAGCTTGCTGGATATGTGGGCTGCATGGAACATCCGAGGTTTCATGATACTGAGCCTTTCTATGCAATTGCTTCTTGCTACCGTCTCCCCTCTCTGGAGAAAAACATCAAATCGGTTGGTCATTCTGATGATATGGTCCACCTACTTACTAGCAGACTGGGTCGCAATAGTCGCTTTCGGGTTGATCACGAACTCCAAATTCAAGAATAACGCGACCCCTCAGGAAGTTGACGTTGGCCAAGATCTCCTGACCTTGTGGTCTGCCTTTTTTCTGATGCACCTGGGGGGCCCGTTTTCTATCACTGCCTATGTGTTAGAGGACAATGCACTATGGCTCGCCACTTGGTCAGCTTGGTTGTCCAGATTGTTAACCGGGGTTTTGATGATGAATTTAAGCAACGAGTTACTAGTGGTAAGTAGTAATGTTTCATAAGTTGTGTGCTTATCCTCAGCGATGAGCTGGAGCAATGTGTTGCTGAACCACAGCTAGTAACAGTTATATATTGCTGCATACAGTAAGCTGTTACTGTGGTATTACGTATACATATTGTAAATATGAAAACATATTTTCAGTACCTACATTTTATTTTGATTTATCTTCGATTATCTGTCTGAGTATCCAAATTCACTCAATATAATTATTGTCTCACTCAATTTAGACAATTAAATATTGAGAGAATAGCTATTGTATTTGAAAACAAAAATATTTTGCTACCTTGTAATAGGATAAAATATCAAATTAAAAATTGTTGTTTATCATAATCGATCAGAAGATTATGAGTGATTTATAAAGTTTAAAAATAATTATTCGATTAAGATAAGTTAGGGAAGTTACCGATAGCATAGGGGCCGCTTGAGCAGACCCCAGCTCAGGATCTGTCCGCAACTTTTGGTAACAAATCATGAAGGTGAGCATCTTCTATACCTCTTTCTCCTTTAATAATCATAATAGGAGGACAGACAAAGTGCCTTTGTGCGTCTAAGTGGTCTGAGTGGTTCCAAAGCATGTGTGATCTGAGTGAAGCTTTGAGGGTCGATGGACAGCGGAAGGTGCTAAGTGTCTCCTGGTCCTTATCTCTTGTAAGCTGTGTGTGAGAGTGTCAAGGGCCGAGGTCAGACCTTGATCGTCGTGAGAGGGACCAGGTGTCATCGGTCCGTCCAAAGAGCGGCTGGCGAATTGTTTGATTGAAGCTAAGTGAATACATATTCTGAATTTTATGGCCATTAAAGGCGCAAGAGAGAAGGGAAGGGAGGGTCATACCTTGTGCATGTGTCCCTGCACAACTCCACCAACTCCCTCCTCCTTCGCAAGACTTCGCCTCGAGGCAACTTTGCTAGATAATCCGTCTTGGTCACACCTCACTTTATCCCTTCTGCTCCCGGTTGTACGAATGTAGTGTCCCCTGGATCAAATTTTTTCGACAAAATCAAGGTGGAATTGAACTTTATATTTTCATTTTTCTTCTCTTTGTATTCCACGAGTGACACAATTGGGAATGACAGTAGAACTTTATTTCTTTCCGGTGTCCTCCCGTCCCCTCTTCATCAATTTCCTTGTTCTTTCCACTTGCATGATCAAGATTGATTTAAGGGCCCATTTCATTCTCTAGTCAAATGGTCAATCCATTTTTTTGTTTTCCTCTCTCAATTGAATCGTAGAAAGGTACGAGGGGATTGTCGGAAGGGTAACTAATGTCTTCTCATTCCCATCTATTTTTCATGTGTTCATATAATGTTGTGTGAGGGAGGAAATTCTCTTGTGACCTCCCACTTCGGAAGTCCTTCCAACGCGGGTGCAATCAAGTGCTATGCGCCATCCCGCATTGGCTCAATAAACATGCATTTCAGAGCATCCGAGGGCTTCCGTATTCACGTCTCATTCTCTAAAGCGCTCGTAAGCACATATACTTCATTCCGTCGCGAACGTACAATTGTAATTCATGTTCAAACATTCACAAGGATTTTGTTTGCATATTTAGATTTATAAAAGTTCGGGACGGATAGTCGATGATACTTCAAAGAAGGCGAAGAAAAAGAAGACGATTGCGCACGCGAGAACAGAAAATACTTCCTCAAAATTGCAGATCACATCATGGCAATTCATTCCGTCCAAACAGGACCAACCAGTAATTATTGCAGTCTCCTGTTTACTTTGGATCAACATGAAAGAACGCCCTCCTAAAAATTAGAGGACTAATCGATTCGATAATTCTCGTCTCTTTCATTTCATCCCGGATGGAGTTGTAAAGAAAAACAAAATTCGGAAACTCAATCACATGATTTCTAAATTCATCTACTCCCCCAGGATCCCAATACGACTCTCCATAATTGTTTTCCATGTCCTGCTGAGTGCGGCTCAGCTGCTTCAAAACGACGGCTCTCCCAGCGGCATGCAGATTTCCATCGCCATCTTGGGGACAACCAACTTCATCTTCTTCTTTACACCCATCCTTGATACTGTGTAAGTGAGGCCCAACTCAGATGGACAATACAAAGTTTTTGATGTTACAATTGTAAAAGAATATTAACTTTGTTAAGTGTAAGATGACAGCACAATTTATTTTATTGGGCAACATAGATAGAGCTGATTAGTTACTTTGGGCTGCTATAAAATATTTACACCATTTTTTTTATCTATTCCATTGTAATTATTATCCAGGTAGTTCTTTTTCCACAAAGTACGAAAATTTTAAAACTTGAGTGCTTCGACTAAAATGAAAGAGCGAACACTTTTAAAGATGAAATTTATAAAACTTTTGGTTATCATTCAAAAGACAAGTTGTTTTCTTTTTTGTATCCAAACACCATCCTTTGCATATTTTGTTCATCCAAGTAAAAAATAAGCAATCATCATCTTAAATCACTCCTCCTGGGTATCTTGTTTAGACAAAAAAAAGATGAAGAAACCCAACATTTTGTCCCTTCATATTTTCACCGAGACACTCCAAAAGAAATATTTTTTTACATCCAAACACAAACTTCTCTCCACACCATTCCTTACGCCCACACACCCAATTCGTGTCTATCCATGAAACGACCTGAAAATTTTCAAACTTTTTCATTAGAATCCTCAGTCGTAATTGACCGGTCAACAGCGGAAGTCACAGTGGAAAATCCTACCATAGGTTCCTCTCCTGATTATCTCCACCTGAAGAGCACCACGTGTGTCTCACTTTGTGATCTCTGCAACACTAAAATAATTCCCCGATTGGGGTCAGCGATAAATCGCCGAGTACGCCTCCTCATGCACACGAAACATGGGACTCCTAGACTCATTCCAGTATGCACATTTGAAATCCATTTATGCTCCATGCGATTAGAATGGCCAAGTATGTATAGTCAGAGCAGACAGAACAGTATTAAACCGCAATCGTAAAGTATTACTCCAGAAATCACATATCACATGGGCGGTGAATAAACAATAAGTAAATAAACGACTCCCATGAATCAATTGTCCTCAACTCAACAACTCTTCCCAAGGTGCCAGGACCATCGTAGTGTGTCCTCACTCACTCCTCCGGGAGCGCCCAGGGCAACGGCAGCAGGTGCGACCGCGAGTGGCGCCACTTCCCCGCTATCTCCTCCGACACACAGTCGGGAATCATATTGAGGATAGAATGACTTTCATTGTATCTCTAGTTATATCCTGTCCAAGATAGAGTGCATGGCAGAAGATTGAATTTGTACAAGACCAATCAATTTATATTTCTCTCCGATAGAATAACTCGCCCGTGCATACAGAATCACGACTTTGATATTCCACGTGGCTGATCCCGACCGGGTAGGTAGCCTGATTTTAATACGGCAACAGAAATAATTCTGCAGAACTTGCGAACCCTAACCAGCATCCACTGAAATGGACGCGGATGAACCCGTTCACAAGTCCTATACTAACTCTTAAAGATTCAGCCGGCACCTACATTCTAGCCCCCAGCCACCGTGTTGTTTAATACTTGCATTGCACAAGCAGAGCACCACGGTACACTCTGGACAAGTTTGTAATTTAAGCCTTCCAAATTCTATGCAGATCAATGACAGAATATATTCCTTGGGCTGCAAAACCGCAATTCAGATAGCATAGACTTTCTGAATAGCAATTCAGAAGGTGGGTCGTCCCGAGCGCAATGTTCTCCCGTCCTCCTCTCCTCTATATACTTCACGTATCGGCCTTCGGATCCGCCGGCGAGACTCCCACGTCTTGGGTACCCTGATCGACGCCGTGCATCGGAGTCCTCCGCGGCGTCCTTCCCCCCGACCCTCTTTCCTTTCTCCTTTTTTTATCCCCCACTTTCCCGTAAAGCTGCTTCGTCTTTTCTTTCTTTCTTTCCTTTTTTTTATTGTTATTTTGTCTCTTTCCTATAATTAAAGGAATCCTACGCGTGCAGCGTAAGTGGTCAAGGAGGAAAGCCTTTCGGATTTTTTTAATCCATTCAATATTTGATTACCTTTGTCCTACTTGCCGACACACCCACGCATTAGCCCTGACCCCCATTTGATGAAAGCCTTTTGGATTTTTTTAATCCATCCAATATTTGATTACCTTTGTCCTAATGCCCGCATAGCCACGCATTAGCCCTGACCCCCATTTGATTAATGTTGATTAATTAGCCAATTTAATCCTGATCAAAATCCGTGACATTATATATATCTTATCACGACTCAAATCCGATTTCGTTTGGGTCTAGGCGTCCCATTTCCCGCATGATGTAATTACACGAAATCGAATTAAAGTCCCGATAATATTCGATATTAATGTCAACTGACAACGAAAGTATTAAACTCTCGTGCCACGTCGGATTTTGACTCTGTCATATGTTGCATTTTTAGTCAACATGATAGTCAAAGTAATACATTCTAATTTTCAAAAAGTCCGGGTCGTTACAATCCACTCCCCTTAATTTAAATTTCGTCTTTGAAATTTGTTATTACATTATATCACTCGAACAAGTACGAGTACATCTCCCTCATGCGGGACTCTGTCTCCCACGTAAGCTCCTCAATCTGGCCATGAATCCATCGTACCCTTACCATCGGAACCACTCTATGACGGAGCTATTTCTCCATCCTATCCACTATCTCTACGGGCTCTGTAGTAACTTGTAAATTCGGACCCACCTCAACCTGTTCGCCGTGTAGTATATGTCGAGGATCCGAGACGTATTTCCTAAGCATAGACACGTGGAAGACGTTGTGGACGTCCGCCAGCCTGAGGGGTAAGGTTAGTCTATAAGCCACATTCCCGATCCTCTCTAAAATCTCATGAAGTCTTATGTACCTCGGGCTCAATTTTCCTTTTAGCCCAAATCGGAGGTTCTGCTTTGTAGGAGATACTCTCAGAAAGACATAATCTCCTACCTCGAAATCGAGGGGCCTGCGTCGTTTGTCTGCATAACCTTTCTATCTAGTCTGAGCGGCGCGAAGACGATCTTGGATAAGTCTAATTGTCTCCGTTGTCTCTCGGACCATCTCAGGTCCTAACTATGCCTGTTCTCCACCCTCGTTCCAACATAAAGGAGTTCTACACGAGCGACCACACAGAGCTTCAAAGGGAGCCATCTGAATGCTCTGTTGTAGCTATTGTTGTACGAGAACTCCACCAAAGGTAGCTGATCTACCCAAGAGCCCTCCAAGTCCAAGGCACGAGCTCTCAGCATGTCCTCAAGTATCTCAATGATATGCTTAGTTTGACCATATTCCTGAGGGTGGAAGGCAGTACTCATGTTTAACCTCGTGCCCATTGTCCGCTGTATGGTGCTCCAAAATCGAGGAGTGAATCTCGCATCTCTGTCAGATACTATTACACTGGATATACCGTGAAGGCGAATGACCACCTTCACGTACAGCTTGGCCAACTTGGCTACCTAGTAAGTTAAACTTATTGGAATGAAGTGGGCAGATTTAGTCAATCTATCCGCTATCACCCAAACTGAATCATAACCCTGCATCATCCTGGGCAGGTTTGTCACGAAATCCATAGCAATCTCATCCCATTTCCATTGGGGAATTGGCAGAGGCTGAAGTTCTCCTCCCGGTCCCTAGTGTTCAATCTTGACCCTCTAACAGGTCAAGCAGCGGCTCACATACTGAGCCACATCTCTTTTCATTCATTGCCACCAATACTGTTTCCGCAGATTTTGATACATCTTGGTGACCCCGGGGTGGATACTATAAGTGCTCAGGTGTGCCTCATCCATGATTAAGGTGCGTAGATCTTCCAGAGAAGGTATGCAGATACATACTTGGTACCACAGTAGATCATCATTAGATATGCTGAAATCATTATCTATCTGATCCTGCAGCCTGGATCGCTCGTCTGTCAGGTACAGATCCTGAAGTTGAGCATCACGAATCTGATCTATCAACCCCGACCCAATAATCATGGTAGCTAGTAGAGGACCACTGCCGCTGAATCCTACTCTAATGCCAATCTCCTTAACCTGTTCACGTAGTTGCCATTCCTCTACCTCGATGCTGGCCAAAGAGGCAGTTTTTCCTGCTCAAGGCATCAGCAACTACATTGGCTCTACCTGGGTGATAAGAGATCGTGCAGTCATAGTCCTTAATCAGTTCCATCCACCTCCTTTGCATCATATTTAACTCATCCTGAGAGAGTAGATATTTCAGGCTCTTGTGGTCTGTGAATATCTCGAAGATTTCACCATACAGGTAATATCGCCATAATTTCAAAACAAATACTACTGCAGCTAACTCCAAATCATGGGTAGGGTAGTTCTGTTCATGTATCTTTAATTGTCTGGAGCATAGGCTACTACATTGCCGTGCTGCATCAGCACAACACCCAGTCCAAAGTAAGAAGCGTCGCTGTAGACTGCAAATCCTCCGCTGCCACTAGGCAAAACCAATACTGGTGCGGAAGTTAACCGATTCTTTAATTCAAAGAAGCTCCTCTCGCAATCATGAGTCCACTCGAACGCAGTACCCTTTTTCAATAGTTGGGTTAGAAGTCTAGCAATCCGGGAGAATCTCTCAATGAAGCGCCTGTAATACCCAGCTAAGCCTAGGAACCTCTGCATCTCAGTCACTGTAGTAGGGCGAGGCCAGTTCAGAACAGCTTCAACCTTGGCTTGATCCACTGCAATACCCTCAGTGGATACTATGTGACCTAAGAAGCTTACGTTGCTAATCCAGAACTCGCACTTACTTAACTTAGCATACAACTAATTCTCTCGTAATATACCTCTAATGCTAGTCTTAGGTGCTCCGCGTGCTCCTCCATACTTTTAGAATAGACCCAGATGTCATCAATGAACACTACTACAAACTGATCTAAGTACGGCCTGAAGATGCGATTCATCAGCTCCATAAAAGCAGCAGGTGCATTAGTCAAGCCAAAGGACATCACTAGGAATTCGTAGTGTCCATAAAGCATACGGAAGGCTGTTTTCATAACATTTGAATCACGGACTCTGATCTGATGGTATTATGATCTCAAGTCGATCTTAGAATACACTACGGAGCCTTGAAGTTGGTCGAACAGATCATCAATACACGGCAGGGTGTATCTGTTCTTGATCGTAGCTTTGTTCAATAACCGATAGTCTATGCACATCCACATCGTACTGTCTTTCTTTTTAACAAATAATACGGGTGCTCCCCACGGAGACACACTCGGACTTATGAATCCCTTGTCAAGCAGGTCCTGGAGCTGCACTTTTAGTTCTTTTAATTCAGCGAAGCCCATGCGATACGGTACCTTTGAAATAGGTTCGGTCCCTGGTACAACATCTATTACAAAGTCAACCTGTCTAGACGGTGGTAGTCCAGGAAGTTCCTCAAGAAATACATCCTCATATTCCTGCACAACTGGAATGTCTCGCAGGCTAGGAAGTTCTTCCTTCAGATTGAACATCACTGCCAGAAAAGCTTCACCCCCACCGCGCATGGTCCTCTGCGCTTCAACTGCTGCAATCAACGAAATACTAATACTATGGTCACAAACGGCGGTATACTAGTGGGCTGGCTGTCCTGATACTCTGAACAAAATCTCTCGCCTAACGCAATCCACCATCGCGTGGCACTTCATCAGCCAGTCCATACCTAGTATGACGTCAAATCCCTTTATCTGAAAAACAATAAGATCAATTGATGACTGCAGCCAATTCATCGCTGCTAAGCTAACGTTGTCGCCCTGGTTTTTAGTAGTTAGTGGCAGCAAACTACAGGGGACCGACGAGATTTTGGATAAGATCTGGACATAAAAGAAACCTACCACAGAAATTAAGATATAAGATGACTTCTTCTTGAAAAGTTTTTTAATTATTAATAACATTTTATTCTAAGAGTGAGAGAGGGACATGTTCCACTTATTTAATTTATTTTATCGTTAATATAATTTTTTTAAAATATTACTTTAAATTTTTCGCCAAGACTTTTTTGCCATCTCCCCGAGAGTCTTCTTGGTCATTCATTAATTCAACCTACACAACACAAAGAAACAAGAAAGAGGTTTGTAACAGCGGTGAGACTGACCGACTATTATTATCTATCAACGCAATGCACTCTCCATAAAAGAAATAAATAAATTTATAATTCCCCGTGTTTATTTACATATAAACAAAGAAAAGGAAGCAAGTTTCCACTAAATAAAGTTATCATTTGAAAGGAATGGTTAAATGACTATTTTATCCTTGTCTCTTTTTATGAGATGAGTAATTAAGTTAATGTAAATTTATAAAGAGGAGGAGGGTAAAGTAGTCTTTTTAAGCAATCAAACGCACCTCAACGATCGCGCTTTAGAATAATACCGGTTGGATATGATGGTTCCATATTCATTAGAAACAAAAATCCACGAGTAATTTTTTATTAATATGTTGTGGACTTGGGATGCAGCTTCTGTCTTCTTTCCTGGTCAGAATCTTCCCAGTTGTTGGGTTTTGTTCACTCCAGATCTACGAGAGACGCTCCGCTTGCCCGCCGCCACCGGAAATGCGTAACAGGATGCAAGTGTAGCTCCTTCATTCCCCGGCATCACCCCACAGCCTGCTCCTCTCATCAGCTTCACCTGCAGGTATGTCCTCTTCCTCGCTTTAAAAGCTTGCTTTCTTTTTTCCTTTTCTTTCCCTTTCTTCCCTTCTTCCACAGATCGAGCACTTATTTCCATATAATTTGTTTGGCAAGAGAGGCCCTAAATGTTGTTCAATTGATTTGAAGGATTCGAAAAATTTTGTGCTTAAATTTTAAAATCGTTCGTATGTTTTCCTAGTCTTTTGGATCTTTCATTATTTTTTTGGAAATAAGTAAATGTTTTCCCTGGGAGATGGGGCGACAGAAGAACCTGTGACTATTCATCGCTTGGGTTTCTGCTACACAGAGAAGATGCGTAAACTGGTTTCCCCATGCGATTTTCATTTACATTTGGTGACCGGAATTGATTTCTCTTGTTTTTTCTCGGCCTATTGATTAAGGAAAACAAATGGCATCGGCTCCGTATGTGGCGAGCTTGCTAGATATGTGGGTCGTGTGGAACATCCGAGGTCTCATGATACTCAGCCTTTCCATGCAACTGCTTCTTGCCATCATCTCCCCTCTCCGGAGGAAAACGTCCAACCGTTGGGTCATTATGATGATATGGTCAGCATACTTCTTATCGGATTGGGCCGCCATATTCGCTTTTGGGCTGATCTCGAATGCCAGATTGAAGAACCCCACTTCCCCTTTGCAAGTTAACCAAGATCTCCTGGCATTCTGGTCTGCCTTTCTTCTAATACACTTGGGGGGGCCGGATTCCATCACTGCTTATGCGTTAGAGGATAATACGCTGTGGATGCGCCACTTGGTCGGCCTTGTAGTCCAAATACTCGCCTTCCTCAACATCTTTGTTAAGACGCTCCCGGATAACAAGCTTCGTGTGCCGACAATCCTGATCGCTATTGCGGGCACCATCAAGTATGGGGAGAGGACCAGAGCATTGTACCTTGCAAGTGTTGAGAATCTTAAGGAGTCAGTGTTGAAATCCCGCCGCCTTCATCTGAAAAGCAACATTACGAGGCCACAAGGGGCATCAACCCAGTCCAATATCGGTTCCAGCAATAACGGTGAAGACACCCTCGGAAAGAGACTCGAGATGGCCTTCCACTACTTCCAAATATTCAGGGGTCTGGTCGTCGACATGATGCCAGAACATTCCGAGTGGCTCGAGAGCCGAGATTGTTTCCTGAACAAAGATGCTCGGGCGACATTCGATATTTTGAAGATGGAGCTGAAGTTCTTCTATGAGGTGTTCTACACCAAGGTCCTTGCGGCCGACTCCGCTTGGGGAGTGCTCATCCGCAGTCTGGCCTTTTACAATGTCCTCGTCGCCCTGATTATGTTTTGCCTAATTAAGAAAGCGGGGATTCAAGGGGTCGATGTTCGAATCACTTACTCGTTGCTAGGTGGAGTGATTGCTTTGGATTCAGCGAGCGAGATACTGCTAGTGAGGTCAAATTGGACCAGTGTCGGTACCACATACCTCGGATGCCAAATTATTGGCCATGGACTAGTCTTACTTTTCATAGTAGGCGTGGCCATGACGTGCATAGTCAGCTGTGCTACTGTTGTTTGCTGCAGAACCGTTGCATTTCAGGAATGGTCAGAGAGTACAGGGGCGCTGAGCATTTTAGGGCGTGCTTTCGAGGAGTCTCGTCCGAGGAAAGGATCCAAGTTATGTGATTATTGGCGTAAAATCAACGGTACAATCTTAGCCCCTTTTAATTTATATTCTCGTTTTACTATACTCGTATCACTATTCTCTTCAATTTTGAATACAGAATGGAAAACGAGTTTATTTCCATTCAAGTTTGAAATTAAATTTGTATCAAAGGAATGATTTTACGTTCTCCTGTGCTAAATACATGATGAATATAAATAGATAAAACTGAAAAATCTAAGTCCTATTTATTAAGTGCATTCTTTTTTTTTCTGTCTTAATTGCTTAAAATTATGAAAAAGTCAAATATTGAGTACTAGATTTGGAGGTGTTTGTTAGTATTTGGTAATTTGCATTAACTATTTATATTGTTCCAATAATATGTCTTTATGGGTTAATCAGTCGAGGTATAAAAAGAAAACCTTTTTCAGGTAAGATCAACGACAAGATGGGGGTAGTCATCCTCACCAAATTGCCATATCAATGGAAGAACAACCTCGACATGGAACTGTGGGACTTCGTGTTTAGTGAATTGAAAGAAAAAGCTAGGTGCGCTGATGATGTGGACAAGGTAAGGGCGGTATACGAGGCAAGGGGTGAAGGTCCACTTTCCACCGAAAATTTAGCGAACTTAAGACGCTTTGTAGATGATTTTGAGTTTGAACATAGCATCCTCATCTGGCATTGCGCAACTGAGATCTGTTATCGGGTCGATGCACATGTTGACGGGGAGAACAACAATGGAAGGAAGTTCAGCAAGGTCCTTTCAGATTACATGACATATCTTTTGATCAAGCAACCAAAGCTAATGTCCCCCGTGGCAGGGATCGAGGAAATAAGGTATAGCGAAACCATTGCCGAGGCAAAGGATATAGGGAAGAGACAATCCACGGAGACCTTGGAGCAATTTTGCAGGAATACACTGGATGAGCATACTGGCACTGCTGAATCCGATGAAAGAGGATCAAGTGGTAGGTCCGTGTTACCTGACGCGTGCACCCTAGCCCAAATTCTAAAGCAAAAAGGTACGACGAAGTGGGACGTGATTAGCAAGGTATGGGTGGAGGTGTTGTTATATACGGCTGGCCACTGTCGAGCAGACTCGCATGTACGCCTATTGAGCGAGGGTGGGGAGTTCATATCTTTCGTATGGCTGTTGATGGCTCACATGGGGATAATAGCACGCTTTCCTAAGGAGTAAGGAGCTGTGACGTCAGAAGTTCTGTCAACCCACTTATTGGTGAATATGTGTAATTTGTATTAAATAAAAGGGTAATTTGGCAATTTGTTATCCACATTTTCATTGTTTTTGCTTTCAGTAAAAGAATTGTTTTCCGTGGCATTTGTCATTGGGCTGGGCAGGTCTTGCGTATGTCGGGCGGCCTCAATAATAATAATAATAATAATTTATTTTTACTCATCATATGGAAATACAATTTAAATTTGTTGGTCTAACAAATTTTTCAAGTAGCTTAAATAAGTCTGAGCTAGTTGAAACAATTTTCATAAATCCCAACATACGCAGCTCGGCGTCTCCCTGCACATGTTCACTGGACAAGCCTCGTCTAATACGGAAAGAATTGCTTTGCGGCTAGTCTCGTGGGGAAGATTGGTGGCACACGATACTTCGAAGATGACAAAGAAAATGAAAATGACCACACAAAAAATACTTTTCCCCCAAAAATTAGCCTTGAGGTAGGAGTTCTGATATGTGGAAATAGTCCCACATCCGCAGGGCCAATGGCACTCTCCCTGGAAAGCCCTTAACAAATGGTATCCGAGTGACGTCGCTGTCGTCCTTATCCCAGAAAGGTTGGGAGGCAATTTCCTCCGTGGGAAGGAAGAACCAACAAGATGAGATCCTAGGTCAAGGAGCCAAAATAATGACGTTGATGTACTTGTGGTTGCCCTCTTTGCTGAAATATTCAATTCATAAATTAGATGAGTATACCCTTGTGGTTGCCCTCTATGCATGCGTCGTAGGACTATATAATGATTGCGATCACTCTCTTCATAACCCGATAACCGATTTAGGACTTGAAAGCAGCCCTTACTTAGGAAGTGTTTTGTTACCTATGTACGTTACCAAAGGAAAAAATGAACTCTGCTGAGAGTATTTTCCAACCTTTGCGGGAGAGAGATTTTGTAATATGGACAGAGATGATCACTGTGTTAGAATTTTATTTTAACCTTTATTAAATTTAATTTATGTTTATAAAATTCTTATTAGGCTATAATCAATTACCGATTTCAGTTTTTATAAAATAGGCTGTATTACGATATATGAGACAATGCATGATAACCCATTTTGGTTTCGGGTGATCTATGGGCTTTTACGACATCTCGAGTTTTTTTGTTACTGATGTGGGCTGGACGACATTCGGTGTAGGCCCAGTGTGTTGACGTAAGCCCGTGATGGAAGGGGTCCGTCACACTTTATATTAACAGGTGTTAGGTCCCCTCTCCCACTTGCCCTAACCCTAATAGAGGTGCTCCATCGGCCGTCGGCAAGTCAGGGAGAGGAAGACCCTGATCACCGTCCTCGTGTTGTTTTTTGCAGATCTCTTCAGGCAATGATTCAACAATTGAGATCGAGATGATGACGGAGTCTAAAGGCCTAATAATCTGGTTTTATGGAGGTACGTTAATCATAGCTTTGTTTCCGCACTCTTTCGTGTCATAAATTCGATTGCGGTGATCCTGGGTTGGATTAAATTATCTTACACATTGCTCACTCAAGACTGGGCAATTCTGGGGGTGCATTTAATTATTTTGCTGGCTTGTTCATGGAAGGCCATAAGGTTGATAGTTTTGCTATCGATGGGGCATTAAGTGCATCTGCTGATCTGATAACTCATAATCAGGGAGAGATCATTCACTCTCTGTTTGTCAAGGCAGGATTGGGAATGGATATGGCTACAGGTGGTAGTTTGGTGAATATGTACACAAAAAATGGGGACCTTCAATCTGCAGATTCCATCTTCAGTGAAGATTTAGATGCGGATTTGATGTGTTGGAACTCAATTCTTGGAGGATGTGGCGACCATGGATTGGAAAAAATGGTCTTAATGATCTTTGAACAAATCCTTTCGCATGGTCTGGTTCCAGGTCGAGTGACCTTTTTTGTCTTCTTTCTTCACTTACAGCCGCAATTTCTCGATTAAAAAAAAATTATTGTGTAATTGCATAGAGGAATTTGATATCAATCCTAGTGTTGGCATATATGATCATCCGTGGCATGAAGACGTTGCATCTCCATGTGCAACAGCAAAATTTAACTACACGGGATGGTTGAAACTTTAGAGGCACATCGTAAGGTAAACGACATGCTCTATTCATTTTCTTCCTTGTTTGAGTATATCAGTGAATTGGGCAATGACAACATATACACAGTGACTTCCTTGCTGGAGCATGCGCTCTTGGACGGGGTTTCTGGTCCACCGCCAGGAGGTGGCATCTGCAGTCAAGCATATGGCGTTAGGAGTCGCAAGGCTTGGTTACGAGGATGAGCTGATTTACCTGCTCAACTACATATGGCTCAACATCATTGAGACATCTCTATTCGTCCTCATTGCAGTCATGAAGGCCACGGCGAGAATGGGGTTGACATTGGGTCCTGCCTTGGTGTGGAATTATTACTTGTAGGAGCCCTTTCATCCAACAAAGAAACACAAGCTTTCAAATGTCACCTTTGAGGACAAGGTTGTTCTTGAAGGGAGGGTATTGATGCATGAAAACCAGTTAAACGGGACCAAGGGTTGCGTGCCGATTGGAGGGGTTGATACAAAGGCTTAAATCAAGACCCCAGCTTCAAGGGATCAGGCTCATCAAAAACCAGAAAGGATGAAACTGCGAGAATAAGAAAATATGGAGTCTTATGTAAATAGGAAAGAATATTTAGAAAGGGGTATAAGGGATGTTTATCTGTTAGTGGGGAAGTAGAGAAAAAAAGGTAAAAGAGAACAGGACAGATAGGTGGAGAGTGCGTGTGTGTGACTGGAGGTTCGGCCGTTGCTTGAACCATCCGACTAGAGGAGATTCAGCGGTGTGTTGTGCTTTTTGGTTTTGTCTGCATCAAGTACAATTTCCTTCTTATATATTACATCGTAGGAGCCCGTTCTGATGTAGAACTAGAACTCTTTTCCATGCATCATTGCTTCTTGCAGTAATCTTGCCATATTCACATTCGCATTGATCACGAAGGTCAGGCTGCCCCCCGCAGTCTGAAGGATCCGATCCTTGTCTGTTTAAGATTGATGACATCGAATTTCATAAATTCGGTGAACAACCTAAGGATCAACCTATTCAGAGTGGATTAGAACTGATGTTGTGTATAGGGATAAAAATTATACCATTTCTTGCCTACGGATTTGGTTGATAATTCTTTTTTCCGAATCGACGACGAGCCCGATCTAGTTTTCAAAACGAAAACCTCCAAAGGTATCCACCAAGAACTCGAAAAGATGCCCGAGTGCTTTAGCTAGGAAGCACGCGAAATAAAACCGCTTCGTCTAGATAAATTCCTCTGAACCAACCGTTGTTCCGAAGGATATCAATTTTTTGGTCTCCCAATCAAGGTAAGAAACGATTTTCTAAAATTGTATATAACAACCCTAATGCAAGAGACGATCACTTATAGGAAAGTCTCAGGGCTGATTTTTATTTTACTATTATTTTAAATATAATTTATATCATATATAAATATATTATAATAATAGATTACGACCAAAATATCTAGGATTAATTTATGTTATCTCATAACATAAACTGCTCGTCTATAATTAATTATAACTTTTATCATTAATTCAGACATATGATCACAGCTATGTGTGACACGGTAAAACATTCTTTCCGTACCTGTTCTTATGCGGTGTGACCCTGTGGGATCTCGTCACTTGGGTTGTAGAATTAAACAATTTAATTCTAAAATCAAGTTTATGTCTAGCCAACATATATTAATCCCCAAACGACGCAGACAAAATACGCCGGGCAAATTGTGATCCTCAAACAACATAAACTGATTGTGTCAATTCCTTGTCACATGATGTCCATATAATCACAAGGTAAGAACGTGTCATCCTTGTCGAAGTATATATATTCTCGATTTCCCGAATATCGATCTCTTATGATTAACCATTAATCATTGTGCACATGTGATCTCTATTCATCGATGGCCCGTAGACATCATCACTCATCATACGAGGGACAAAGGTTTCTTGATACGAACACTCTCCACATATACTCCATGTATAATGTAGCAACCACCTTTATTAATCCCAACTTTAGAGATTTTTGATGGCACCAACAAAATACATTTTACATATTGAAGAGAACTATCTCAACCATAAAATTCTAGACACACGAAATATCAATAACGCAATGTAATCTTGATATTTCATATTGGGTCATTCCAGTCACCTAAACTCATTTAGATACTTGTGTGATTAGATTGATAACTCCTTATCACATGACCTATAAAACATGGTCATAATCTAATCCACACACTAATCTTATTTGATAATAAGTGTCGCATTCTAATTATCAAGATTAGGGATTTTAGAGAAATCATAATGAAGATAATGGAGTTTTACAACTCAGGTCATCAACCTTCGTGATCCATATATCATGATAACTCAAGGAACGAAATGATAAAATCATCATTTATTATAAAATAAACATAAACCTGATTGGCTATAGAACATAATGCTAACAATCTCCCACTTGTTCTAGAGCCAATCGACCATTGGTCATAAACAAGTAGCCAACTTATCTAGCATCACACGTAAGTGTAATAACAATATTTCAATTCCAATTGCCCATGTATCTCATACCCATAGATGCAACATGCATCGTATGCTTGACTTGAGATAAAGGCTTCGTTAGCGGGTCAGCCGTGTTTGCCTCTGTGTTTACCCGAACAACTTTCACATCGCCCCGTTCGACAATCTCACGGATGAGATGATAACGTCTCAAAACATGCTTAGATTTCTGGTGCGATCTAGGTTCTCTAGCTTGTGCGATCGCTCCATTGTTGTCACAATAAAGTTCAATCGGACCAGAAACACTAGGCACTATGCCAAGTTCTGACACAAGCTTTCGAATCCAACACCCTTCCTTCGCCGCTTTTGAAGCAGCTATATTTTCTGCCTCGGTGGTTGAATCTGCTGTAGTTTCCTGCTTAGAACTTTTCCAGCTCACAGCACCTCCATTTAAGATGAATATGTATCCCGATTGAGATCGAGAATCATCAGTATCCGATTGAAAACTAGCATCAGTGTAACCTCTTACAACAAGCTCAGTATCCCCGCCGAAGACTAGAAAATTATCCTTAGTTCTTCTTAAGTACTTAAGAATATTCTTGACAGCTCTCCAATGACCCATACCAGGATTTGCTTGATGTCGACTAGTTGCACTCAAAGCATAGGCGATATCAGGGCGCGTGCATATCATGGCGTACATAATAGAACCAATTGTCGATGCATATGGGATTCTACTCATCGCATCTAGTTCATCAGGTGTCAACGGACACTGCTTCTTACTAAGATGTACACCATGTGACATCGGAAGAAACCCCTTCTTGGATTCATCCATGTTAAATCTTTTTAACATTTTGTCGATATATGCATCTTGGCCGAATCCAATAAGTCTATTCGATCTATCCCGATAGATTCGAATACCTAATACATAAGTAGCCTCGCCCAAGTCTTTCATCGAGAACACTTTCATCAATGATGACTTAACAAATCCCAGTAGAGATACATCATTCCCAATCAAAAGTATGTCATCCACATATAAGACTAGGAATATAATTGAGCTCCCACTAATCTTCTTGTATAAACAAGGTTCCTCTTCACATTTGACGAAATCAAACATTTTAATTTCTTTGTCAAACCGAATGTTCCAACTCTGGGATGCTTGCTTCAGTCCATAGATGGATCGTTGAAGCTTGCACACCTTTCCACTATCAATTGAATCGACAAAACCTTCGGGCTGTGTCATATACACATCCTCTTCTAAATCACCATTTAAAAAGGCAGTTTTGACATCCATTTGCCATATCTCATAGTCATAGAATGCGGCGATAGCTAGAAGTATCCGTATTGATTTTAACATAGCCACGGGCGAAAAAGTCTCGTCATAATCAACTCCTTGAATTTGACGAAAACCCTTTGCTACTAACCGAGCTTTGTAAATAGTCAAGTTGCCATCCACATCGGTCTTTCTTTTAAAGACCCATTTGTTTTCAATGGGTCTAACCCCTTGAGGTGGTTCAACCAAGTTCCAAACCTGATTATCGTACATGGATTGCATTTCAGATTTCATAGCTTTGAGCCATTCTCCAGAGTCGGGTCTATTCATTGCTTCTTTATAGGTTAGAGGGTCTTCGGTATCTGATATCGTCACCTCACAAAATTCTATATACCTCTTTGGTGGTTGAGACACTCTCGTGGATCTCCTCAGAGTCTCCATTGGTGTAATCTCAGGTTCAGGAATATTATCCACAACTACTTGTGGTATTGGATCTTCTTGAACTTGAGTCAAGAACTCCTGAGAGGATCTTTGAACATCTACCTCAACCACTTGAGGTGTTGGTTCAGTATTACTCCCACTATTCCCCACATCAAACGATTGGAACACATGATCATGGATGATCATGTCGCCTGGTGATGTTTCTTGAACCTCTTCAAGGTTAATATCACTTTGACTAGTTCTTGCGGGAAACTCTTTCTCCAAGAATACTCCATGTCGAGCAACAATAATCTTGTTTTCAGACGGGTAATAAAAATAATATCCTCTAGTCTCTTTCGGATAACCTATAAAGAAACATTTGTCTGATTTGGGTTCAAGTTTGTCTGATACCAATCTTTTAACAAAAGACCAACAACCCCAAATTTTAAGAAAAGACATTGATGGAACCTTTCCAAACCATAACTGGTATGGTGTCTTCTCTACAGACTTAGATGGAACCCTATTAAGTAAAAATGCGGCGGTTTCTAATGCGTAACTCCAAAGGTTTATCGGTAGACTTGTCCCGCTCATCATAGAACGAACCATATCCAACAAGGTTCTATTCCTCCTCTCAGATACACCATTCCATTGCGGTGTTCCTGGAGGTGTGAGTTGGGAAACTATTCCGCACTCCCTTAGATAAGCTTGAAATTCCAAACTCAAGTATTCACCTCCACGATCCGATCGTAAAGTTTTAACTTTCTTTTCGAGTTGGTTCTCAACTTCACTTTTGAATTCTTTGAACTTTTCAAAGGCTCCAGATTTTTGCCTCATTAAATAGACATAGCCGTATCTACTTAAGTCGTCGGTAAAGGTTATGAAGTATCGAAAACCTCCTCTAGCAGAAGTACTCATGGGTCCACATACATCAGTATGTACAAGTTCCAATAAGTTACTTGCTCTTTCACCTTCCCTTTTGAACGGCGCTTTAGTCATTTTACCAATCAAACAAGATTCGCACCTGTCTATAGACTCCAAGTCGAGATTACCAAGAACTCCAAGTTCTTGCAATTTCTTGATGCGACTCTCATTTACATGACCTAAGCGTTGATGCCATATGTGAGTCATACTCTCATGGGAAGACTTGAGTTTTTTGTTATTAACATTATAAATGGGCTTCTCCATGTCTAGCACATATAAACCATCTTTCATGTAAGATGATCCATAAAACACACCATCTCTGAAGATAGAACAACATTTGTTCTTTATGATAAATTCAAACCCATCGGTGTCCAAACACGAAACAGAGATAATGTTCCTAGAAATGGATGGAACAAAATAAACATTATTTAGTTTTATTTCAAGTCCACTTGGTAAATGCAACTCAACATATCCCACGAAGAGGCTCGCAACACTTGCTCCATTTCCAACGCGGAGTTGCACTTCACCCTTCCTTAGCATCCTCCTTTCTCTAAGTGCCTTCATATTTGAACAAATATGAGCACATGATCCAGTATCTAATACCCAATCATCAAAAGAAGTAGCTAAGTTGATTTCAATAACAAACATACCTGACTGCTTGGTTGGAACATTTCCTGCCTTCTTGTCATCAAGGTACTTGGGACAGTTTCTCTTCCAATGTCCAATTCCATGACAATAGAAGCATTCGGCGCCCTCGGCAACCTTTGCCTTCTTCACCTTAGGTTGTGGCAAAATCGCCATTTTGCCCTTTCCCTTCGGAGCTTTACGCTTACCTTTATAATTCCCTTTCTTGGTCCTTTCTGACCCCGAGCTTACAACCAAAACCGATGAAGAACCCTTCTTCATGTCGGCATCAGCGGTTTTAAGCATTCCATGCAACTCCTCGAGACTCTTATCCATATCATTCATATGGTAATTCATAATGAATCCCGAAAAACTCTTCGGGAGGGAATTTAGGACTATGTCTGTGGCCAACGATTGTTCCACAGGATGGTTAAGTCTTTCCAGTTCCCGCAATAAGCCAAACATTTTGAGCAAATGGGTACTAACGGAACTCCCTTCCAACATCTTGCAAGATAAGAGATCCTGAATCACCTTGTATCGCTCAACTCTTGCTTTTTCTTGAAACATTTTCTTGAGCTTGTTCATGATGAAATATGAGTTTTAATACAGAAACTCTTTCTGTAACTCAGACTCCATCATTGAAAGCAAGAGAGTCTGCACCTCATGCTCATCATCAAGGTGTTTCCTGTATTTAGCGATATCATCTGATGTAATATCACCAGTCGGCTGCTCGGGTAAGGGAACATCAAGAACATATTCCTTACGCTCATATCTGAGAACAATTCCCATTTGACGGGACCAATCCAGGAAGTTAGTCCCATCCGAGCGCAGACGTTCTTTTTCCAACAAAGAACGAAAAAATGAATTTTGAGGCGTGTTCGCAGACGTAGACATTATCTATAACACAAGAAAAAATTTAATTTATAAATAGTTTTATAAAAACTCCCACTACAATTTTAATATTGTCCTATAAAAGTAGTAGGACCAAGATCCATATTTTCATTAAGTATAAGCCAGCGTCGGCATGAAACTTACACTTAATCATTTTAGGTAAGCAACTCCTTGCTAATCACATCACATGTGACTCTTGGCTCGCTAAAATATCACCATATGTTAACGATCTATTCCTCAAGGTCTAAAACCGTTTTAGCCCCTTGATAGGCAAACCTCACTCTATTTTGCTCGGCATGTCGGACATACCCACGACTACTACGGATTGAATACAACGCCCACTTGGGTGGAGCTCATCGCAAATAATCTGTAATTTGAGGCGGATAGAGTAGGGAAGGAATCAAACCTATTATTTTAGGACATTTAAAAAATAATTAATCATCAGACATATCATGTCTTTTCTTACCTTTCAAAACAGAAATAATTAGCTAACCCTTAGATCAATTTTCGTTTTTTTAATTTTATAATTCAAATAATTACATATAATAATTTCAAATCTAAAATTTGTTAATAAAAATATTCCCAACATTTAGATATAACAATTTTATATCTAAAATCAATTTCTCGTATAATAAAAATCTAAGATTTTGATATAACAACTTTATATCTAAAACCAATTTATTATACCATTAAAATTTCAGAAACTTCGGAAACGAAAATTAACAATCACGTTCTTCCATAGATTTTAGCATCTCACTCGTCTAAAGGCACTCCGTATAGACCCTGTGCTCTGATACCAATTGAAGGATCCGATCCTCGTCTGTTTAAGATTGATGACATCGAATTTCATAAATTCGGTGAACAACCTAAGGATCTACCTATTCAGAGTCGATTAGAACTGATGCTGTGTATAGGGATAAAAATTATACCTTTTCTTACCTACGGATTTGGTTGATAATTCTTCTTTCCGAATCGACGACGAGCCCGATCTAGTTTTCAAAACGAAAACCTCCAAAGGTATCCACCAAGAACTCGAAAAGATGCCCGAGTGCTTTAGCTAGGAAGCTCGCGAAATAAAACCGCTTCGTCTAGATCAATTCCTCTGAACCAACCGTTGTTCCGAAGGATATCAATTTTTTGGTCTCCCAATCAAGGTAAGAAATAATTTTCTAAAATTGTTTATAACAACCCTAATGCAAGAGACGATCACTTATAGGAAAGTCTCAGGGTTGATTTTTAGTTTACTATTATTTTAAATATAATTTATATCATATATAAATATATTATAATAATAGATTACGACCAAAATATCTAGGATTAATTTATGTTATCTCATAACATAAACTGCTCGTCTATAATTAATTATAACTTTTATCATTAATTCAGACATATGATCACAGCTATGTGTGACACGGTAAAACATTCTTTCCGTACCTGTTCTTATGCGGTGTGACCCTGTGGGATCCCGTCACTTGGGTTATAGAATTAAACAATTTAATTCTAAAATCAAGTTTATGTCTAGCCAACATATATTAATCCCCAAACGACGCAGACAAAATACGCCGGGCAAATTGTGATCCTCAAACAACATAAACTGATTGTGTCAATTCCTTGTCACATGATGTCCATATAATCACAAGGTAAGAACGTGTCATCCTTGTCGAAGTATATATATTCTCGATTTCCCGAATATCGATATCTTATGATTAACCATTAATCATTGTGCACATGTGATCTCTATTCATCGATGGCCCGTAGACATCATCACTCATCATACGAGGGACAAAGGTTTCTTGATACGAACACTCTCCACATATACTCCATGTATAATGTAGCAACCACCTTTATTAATCCCAACTTTAGAGATTTTTGATGGCACCAACAAAATACATTTTACATATTGAAGAGAACTATCTCAACCATAAAATTCTAGACACACGAAATATCAATAACGCAATGTAATCTTGATATTTCATATCGGGTCATTCCGGTCACCTAAACTCATTTAGATACTTGTGTGATTAGATTGATAACTCCTTATCACATGACCTGTAAAACATGGTCATAATCTAATCCACACACTAATCTTATTTGATAATTAGTGTCCCATTCTAATTATCAAGATTAGGGATTTTAGAGAAATCATAATGAAGATAATGGAGTTTTACAACTCAGGTCATCAACCTTCGTGATCCATATATCATGATAACTCAAGGAACGAAATGATAAAATCATCATTTATTATAAAATAAACAAAAAACTGATTGGCTATAGAACATAATGCTAACAATCTCCCACTTGTTCTAGAGTCAATCGACCATTGGTCATAAACAAGTAGCCAACTTATCTAGCATCACACGTAAGTGTAATAACAATATTTCAATTCCAATTGCCCATGTATCTCATACCCATCGATGCAACATGCATCGTATGCTTGACTTGAGATAAAGGCTTCGTTAGCGGGTCAGCCGTGTTTGCCTCTGTGTTTACCCGAACAACTTTCACATCGCCCCGTTCGACAATCTCACGGATGAGATGATAACGTCTCAAAACATGCTTAGATTTCTGGTGCGATCTAGGTTCTCTAGCTTGTGCGATCGCTCCATTGTTGTCACAATAAAGTTCAATCGGACCAGAAACACTAGGCACTATGCCAAGTTCTGACACAAGCTTTCGAATCCAACACCCTTCCTTCGCCGCTTCTGAAGCAGCTATATTTTCTGCCTCGGTGGTTGAATCTGCTGTAGTTTCCTGCTTAGAACTTTTCCAGCTCACAGCACCTCCATTTAAGATGAATATGTATCCCCATTGAGATCGAGAATCATCAGGATCCGATTGAAAACTAGCATCAGTGTAACCTCTTACAACAAGCTCAGTATCCCCGCCGAAGACTAGAAAATTATCCTTAGTTCTTCTTAAGTACTTAAGAATATTCTTGACAGCTCTCCAATGACCCATACCAGGATTTGCTTGATGTCGACTAGTTGCACTCAAAGCATAGGCGATATCAGGGCGCGTGCATATCATGGCGTACATAATAGAACCAATTGTCGATGCATATGGGATTCTACTCATCGCATCTAGTTCATCAGGTGTCAACGGACACTGCTTCTTACTAAGATGTACACCATGTGACATCGGAAGAAACCCCTTCTTGGATTCATCCATGTTAAATCATTTTAACATTTTGTCGATATATGCATCTTGGCCTAATCCAATAAGTCTATTCGATCTATCCCGATAGATTCGAATACCTAATACATAAGTAGCCTCGCCCAAGTCTTTCATCGAGAACACTTTCATCAATGATGACTTAACAAATCCCAGTAGAGATACATCATTCCCAATCAAAAGTATGTCATCCACATATAAGACTAGGAATATAATTGAGCTCCCACTAATCGTCTTGTATAAACAAGGTTCCTCTTCACATTTGACGAAATCAAACATTTTAATTTCTTTGTCAAACCGAATGTTCCAACTCTGGGATGCTTGCTTCAGTCCATAGATGGATCGTTGAAGCTTGCACACCTTTCCACTATCAATTGAATCGACAAAACCTTCGGGCTGTGTCATATACACATCCTCTTCTAAATCACCATTTAAAAAGGCAGTTTTGACATCCATTTGCCATATCTCATAGTCATAGAATGCGGCGATAGCTAGAAGTATCCGTATTGATTTTAACATAGCCACGGGCGAAAAAGTCTCGTCATAATCAACTCCTTGAATTTGACGAAAACCCTTTGCTACTAACCGAGCTTTGTAAATAGTCAAGTTGCCATCCACATCGGTCTTTCTTTTAAAGACCCATTTGTTTTCAATGGGTCTAACCCCTTGAGGTGGTTCAACCAAGTTCCAAACCTGATTATCGTACATGGATTGCATTTCGGATTTTATAGCTTTGAGCCATTCTCCAGAGTCGGGTCTATTCATTGCTTCTTTATAGGTTAGAGGGTCTTCGGTATCTGATATCGTCACCTCACAAAATTCTATATACCTCTTTGGTGGTTGAGACACTCTCATGGATCTCCTCAGAGTCTCCATTGGTGTAATCTCAGGTTCAGGAATATTATCCACAACTACTTGTGGTATTGGATCTTCTTGAACTTGAGTCAAGAACTCCTGAGAGGATCTTTGAACATCTACCTCAACCACTTGAGGTGTTGGTTCAGTATTACTCCCACTATTCCCCACATCAAACGATTGGAACACATGATCATGGATGATCATGTCGCCTGGTGATGTTTCTTGAACCTCTTCAAGGTTAATATCACTTTGACTAGTTCTTGCGAGAAACTCTTTCTCCAAGAATACTCCATGTCAAGCAACAACAATCTTGTTTTCAGACGGGTAATAAAAATAATATCCTCTAGTCTCTTTCGGATAACCTATAAAGAAACATTTGTCTGATTTGGGTTCAAGTTTGTCTGATATCAATCTTTTAACAAAAGACCGGCAACCCCAAATTTTAAGAAAAGACATTGATGGAACCTTTCCAAACCATAACTGGTATGGTGTCTTCTCTACAGACTTAGATGGAACCCTATTAAGTAAAAATGCGGCGGTTTCTAATGCGTAACTCCAAAGGTTTATCGGTAGACTTGTCCCGCTCATCATAGAACGAACCATATCCAACAAGGTTCTATTCCTCCTCTCAGATACACCATTCCATTGCGGTGTTCCTGGAGGTGTGAGTTGGGAAACTATTCCGCACTCCCTTAGATAAGCTTGAAATTCCAAACTCAAGTATTCACCTCCATGATCCGATCGTAAAGTTTTAACTTTCTTTTCGAGTTGGTTCTCAACTTCACTTTTGAATTCTTTGAACTTTTCAAAGGCTTCAGATTTTTGCCTCATTAAATAGACATAGCCGTATCTACTTAAGTCGTCGGTAAAGGTTATGAAGTATCGAAAACCTCCTCTAGCAGAAGTACTCATGGGTCCACATACATCAGTATGTACAAGTTCCAATAAGTTACTTGCTCTTTCACCTTCCCTTTTGAACGGCGCTTTAGTCATTTTACCAATCAAACAAGATTCGCACCTGTCTATAGACTCCAAGTCGAGATTACCAAGAACTCCAAGTTCTTGCAATTTCTTGATGCGACTCTCATTTATATGACCTAAGCGATGATGCCATATGTGAGTCATACTCTCATGGGAAGACTTGAGTTTTTTGTTATTAACATTATAAATGGGCTTCTCCATGTCTAGCACATATAAACCATCTTTCATGTAAGATGATCCATAAAACACACCATCTCTGTAGATAGAACAACATTTGTTCTTTATGATAAATTCAAACCCATCGGTGTCCAAACACGAAACAGAGATAATGTTCCTAGAAATGGATGGAACAAAATAAACATTATTTAGTTTTATTTCAAGTCCACTTGGTAAATGCAACTCAACATATCCCACGAAGAGGCTCGCAACACTTGCTCCATTTCCAACGCGGAGTTGCACTTCACCCTTCCTTAGCATCCTCCTTTCTCTAAGTGCCTTCATATTTGAACAAATATGAGCACATGATCCAGTATCTAATACCCAATCATCAAAAGAAGTAGCTAAGTTGATTTCAATAACAAACATACCTGACTGCTTGGTTGGAACATTTCCTGCCTTCTTGTCATCAAGGTACTTGGGACAGTTTCTCTTCCAATGTCCAATTCCATGACAATAGAAGCATTCGGCGCCCTCGGCAACCTTTGCCTTCTTCACCTTAGGTTGTGGCAAAATCGCCATTTTGCCCTTTCCGTTCGGGGCTTTACGCTTACCTTTATAATTCCCTTTCTTTGTGCTTTCCGACCCCGAGCTTACAACCAAAACCGATGAAGAACCCTTCTTCATGTCGACATTAGCGGTTTTAAGCATTCCATGCAACTCCTCGAGACTCTTATCCATATCATTCATATGGTAATTCATAATGAATCCCGAAAAACTCTTCGGGAGGGAATTTAGGACTATGTCTGTGGCCAACGATTGTTCCACAGGATGGTTAAGTCTTTCCAGTTCCCGCAATAAGCCAAACATTTTGAGCAAATGGGTACTAACGGAACTCCCTTCCGACATCTTGCAAGATAAGAGATCCTGAATCACCTTGTATCGCTCAACTCTTGCTTTTTCTTGAAACATTTTCTTGAGCTTGTTCATGATGAAATATGAGTTTTGATACAGAAACTCTTTCTATAACTCAGACTCCATCATTGAAAGCAAGAGAGTCTGCACCTCATGCTCATCATCAAGGTGTTTCCTGTATTTAGCGATATCATCTGATGTAATATCACCAGTCGGCTGCTCGGGTAAGGAAACATCAAGAACATATTCCTTACGCTCATATCTGAGAACAATTCCCATTTGACGAGACCAATCCAGGAAGTTAGTCCCATCCGAGCGCAGACGTTCTTTTTCCAACAAACAACGAAAAAATGAATTTTGAGGCGTGTTCGCAGACGTAGACATTATCTACAACACAAGAAAAAATTTAATTCATAAATAGTTTTATAAAATCATCGTTTTATAAAAACTCCCACTACAATTTTAATATTGTCCTATAAAAGTAGTAGGACCAAGATCCATATTTTCATTAAGTATAAGCCAGCGTCGGCATGAAACTTACACTTAATTATTTTAGGTAAGCGACTCCTTGCTAATCACATCACATGTGACTCTTGGCTCGCTAAAATATCACTATATGTTAACGATCTATTCCTCAAGGTCTAAAACCGTTTTAGCCCCTTGATAGGCAAACCTCACTCTATTTTGCTCGGCATGTCGGACATACCCCACGACTACTACGGATTGAATACAACGCCCACTTGGGTGGAGCTCATCGCAAATAATCTGTAATTTGAGGCGGACAGAGTAGGGAAGGAATCAAACCTATTATTTTAGGACATTTAAAAAATAATTAATCATCAGACATATCATGTCTTTTCTTACCTTTCAATACAGAAATAATTAATCTAACCCTTAGATCAATTTTCGTTTTTTTAATTTTATAATTCAAATAATTACATATAATAAAAAATTTGTTAATAAAATTATTCCCAACATTTAGATATAACAATTTTATATCTAAAATCAATTTCTCGTATAATAAAAATCTAAGATTTTGATATAACAACTTTATATCTAAAACCAATTTATTATACCATTAAAATTTCAGAAACTTCGGAAACGAAAATTAACAATCACGTTCTTCCATTGATTTTAGCATCTCACACGTCTGAAGGCACACCGTATAGACCCTGTGCTCTGATACCAATTGAAGGATCCGATCCTCGTCTGTTTATGATTGATGACATCGAATTTCATAAATTCGGTGAACAACCTAAGGATCTACCTATTCAGAGTGGATTAGAACTGATGTTGTGTATAGGGATAAAAATTATACATTTTCTTACCTATGGATTTGGTTGATAATTCTTCTTTCCGAATCGACGACGAGCCCGATGTAGTTTTCAAAACGAAAACCACCAAAGGTATCCACCAAGAACTCGAAAAGATGCCCGAGTGCTTTAGCTAGGAAGCACGCGAAATAAAACTGCTTCGTCTAGATCAATTCCTCTGAACCAACCGTTGTTCCGAAGGATATCAATTTTTTGGTCTCCCAATCAAGGTAAGAAACGATTTTCTAAAATTGTATATAACAACCCTAATGCAAGAGACGATCACTTATAGGAAAGTCTCAGGGTTGATTTTTATTTTACTATTATTTTAAATATAATTTATATCATATATAAATATATTATAATAATAGATTACGACCAAAATATCTAAGATTAATTTATGTTATCTCATAACATAAACTGCTCGTCTATAATTAATTATAACTTTTATCATTAATTCAGACATATGATCACAGCTATGTGTGACACGGTAAAACATTCTTTCCGTACCTGTTCGTATGCGGTGTGACCCTGTGGGATCCCGTCACTTGGGTTATAGAATTAAACAATTTAATTCTAAAATCAAGTTTATGTCTAGCCAACATATATTGATCCCCAAACGACGCAGACAAAATACGCCGGGCAAATTGTGATCCTCAAACAACATAAACTGATTGTGTCAATTCCTTGTCACATGATGTCCATATAATCACAAGGTAAGAACGTGTCATCCTTGTCGAAGTATATATATTCTCGATTTCCCGAATATCGATCTCTTATGATTAACCATTAATCATTGTGCACATGTGATCTCTATTCATCGATGGCTCATAGACATCATCACTCATCGTACGAGGGACAAAGGTTTCTTGATACGAACACTCTCCACATATACTCCATGTATAATGTAGCAACCACCTTTATTAATCCCAACTTTAGAGATTTTTTATGGCACCAACAAAATACATTTTACATATTGAAGAGAACTATCTCAACCATAAAATTCTAGACACACGAAATATCAATAACGCAATGTAATCTTGATATTTCATATCGGGTCATTCCAGTCACCTAAACTCATTTAGATACTTGTATGATTAGATTGATAACTCCTTATCACATGACCTGTAAAACATGGTCATAATCTAATCCACACACTAATCTTATTTGATAATTAGTGTCCCATTCTAATTATCAAGATTAGGGATTTTAGAGAAATCATAATGAAGATAATAGAGTTTTACAACTCAGGTCATCAACCTTCGTGATCCATATATCATGATAACTCAAGGAACGAAATGATAAAATCATCATTTATTATAAAATAAACATAAAGCTGATTGGCTATAGAACATAATGCTAACACAGTCGTGGTTTCCCATAACCTTCTTGGTAAACGCCCATATTGATCTTCCTACAAACTTCACACAGACGCCGCTGTCCATATGTTTTGTTTAACAGAAGCCAACCATGGAACAAAACCACTTATTTAAGACGTTTACCTTTTATAATTATTCACTATTAGTTAACAACTGATTATGTAGTTCAGGTTAGTGATTGAAGATATTATTAGGTTATTTCCATAAATTTATTCTTATTACAAGTGTTGTATATTATATGTTATGATATTATATATTATTATATATTTATACTGACTTTAGCGTCTTTCTAGATCTACGAGAGGCTTTGTGGTCAAACGCATCCCTTTCAAGCTAAGCGTTCTTTCCATTCTCCCACCACCGCGTTTTTCATTTCTCCATCTTCTATCAACTCTTTTTTGTCGTAATCCTTCGATATTGGTGTACTAATGATTTGGTGATGCCAAGAAGACTTAGATCGGAGAACCAAATGTGCATATTGGTTTGCTTGAGCTGTTTTCATTCACACTTCCCGGGTCAGTATTAACCTCTTCTGTTTTTTTTTTCTTTTTTGGGCGATTGGTTGAAGGAGACGAATGGCGTCGATGCTGTTTGTGGCGAGCTTGTTGGATATGTGGGCTGCATGGAACATCCGAGGTTTCATGATATTGAGCCATTCTATGCAATTGTTTCTTGCTACCGTCTCCCCTCTCCGGAGAAAAACATCAAAACGGTTGGTCATTCTGATGATATGGTCCGCCTACTTACTAGAGGATTGGGTCGCAATATTCGCTTTCGGGTTGATCACGAACACCAAATTCAAGAATAACGCGACCCTTCAGGAAGTTGACGTTGGCCAAGATCTCCTGGCCATGTGGTCTGCCTTTCTTCTAATACACCTGGGGGCCCGGATTCTATCACTGCCTATGTATTAGAGGACAATGCACAGTGGCTGCGCCACTTGGTCGGCTTGGTTGTCCAGATCCTTGCCTTCCTCAACATCTTTGTTAAGACACTCCCAGATAACAAGCTTCGTGTGCCAACAATCCTAATAGCTATTGCTGGCTCCATCAAATACGGGGAAAGGACCAGAGCATTGTACCTTGCAAGCGTCGAGAACCTTAAGGAGTCCGTTCTGAAATCGGGCCTCCTCAATCTGAACGGCAGAAGTATGAGGCCAGAGGGGGTGGCGGCCCAGTCTAATTCAGATGACAGCAATGATGATTGATGGAGTATCAGGAAGGCATTCCACTACTTCCAAATTTTCAAGGGTCTGATCTGTGACATGATGCCAAACCAATCCCAGTGGCTCGAGAGCCGAGATTCTTTCCTACACCAGGATCCTCGGAATGCATTTGAAATTGTGAAGATGGAGCTCAGATTCTTTTATGAGGTATTCTATACCAAGATCCTTGCTGCCTACTCCACACAGGGCGTGCTTAAATATAATCTCCAAAAACATGTCCATGACTTGTGGCTTGTCTTAAATATACTTTAAAACCAGAAACAAAAACCTACGATATATATACATATATCATCTTGGACCCGCTTTATATTAATTCTGCACAAAAATGAAAGTGGAAATTACTTTGGGATGAAATCAACTAGATTAGTAAATATATCAATGATTATTTCCTTTTATAGAAGGTTATAAGTCTCCGGAACCTTTTGACCATCTGTTACTTGCAGGGGACGAAATCCATCATTCTTTGATTGATTCCCAACGGTAACATGATAGACATTATGTTGCCACAATATGGAAGTGATCTCATATGATTAATATGATTATTACACTAACATATTAAATCTTTTGTTTGCAGCAAGATACTTTCCATCTACAGCAGCCCGACGTCCTATAAACTATTAGCCTAATTTAGATTCGTTTGATTAGTTATAAATAGGTTAATTCAACATTATTATAAGTTGATTGAGTGAGGGATTGTATCAGTGTATTAGGGAGACGATTACATTCGGTTGAGTTTGCTTTGAGTGTGTCGTTCGTGTTCTTGCCACACCACGGGAGGAGCGTGAGATATAGAAGGCAGTATCGTGGTGAAGCTTCTGGGAGAGTGACTTGGAGAGCATTGGAGGGGCGTGTAGTAAGATCTAGGGAGAAGATTGCTGGCTGTGTACGAGCTAACGTGCAGCGACCGAAGTGAAGGCCAGAACTCTGGGAGCACATAAGGTGACGGATTGACCTGGTTCTGTAACTACATTCTGTTGTGGTTGTGTGCAGGAATGTCTATTCAGTGAGGAGCCGAAGGGAAGTCTTAACGAGGAGTGGAGCAATCTTGGTGAGGAGCCAAGGAATTATTCAGTGAGGAGCTGAGGGGAAGTCGCAGCGGGTGTGCATGCTTGGTGAGGAGCCAAGGGATTACTCGGTGAGGAGCCGAGGGGAAGCCGTAGCGGATAGCTGTGCAACTAGGGAGGACACCATCCGAGGAGGATAACGTCCAAACACCTGGTTACTATTGTTAGTCACGCTAATCCGTGCAAACTTGTAAAAGTGCAATCTCTTATGGTGCATGTGCTCTAGAGGGCTGATCATGCATTACCTTCTATATCACTAATATGTTCCAATTAGTGATAACCACCCTACACTTTGGGTGAAAGTGGACGTAGGTAGTCTCTATCGAACCACTATAAAACTCGTGTCTCATTTCCTTTTGTTTGCTAATCATTTCACAAGTGTTAATCGTAGAGAAGCCGCGAACAGATACAGAAGGTTGACTAACAAGTTACAGGAGATGGTACTACACTTCTTATGTTCTACACGTCCGTTTAAATATGAACCTCTAAAATTTCGAAAGTTATCAAAAATTATTCATTTGGTGTGATTGACGACGTAAACGACAAATCACTTCGGGTTCTGTTCGATAGCCTCTGTAGCAAACATAAACCTCACAAAGGTTCTGTTCTTACAAAAGGTCAAGTCTTCCGCTATTGGGGGTTCAAAGTTTGTTCAATAATCTTCAAAATTAATTAATAAATATAATAATGTAGAATGGGAAAGGGTTCTGACACATCTACCTTTCCAAATCCAAAAGATAGAATCTTCCCGTTCTAGGGAGGAAAGTAGAAGCTTCCGTGGGGGAAGAAACGAAAGGAGAAAAAAAGGGATTTTTTAAAAATAGTGAAATGACATAAATTGGGGCTTTTTCTCAAAATAAAATAATCTAAAATGGCTCGTTAAGAATGAATATATGCACGCTGAACACTTATTCGAATACATCATTTGACTTTTTTCAAGTGATACTCATACATCGTTTTAATTTTAACTTTTTCATTGTGATCTTTCTATTTGTTTATGAGTTTCCAACTACTATTTTTATATTAATCCTTGTATTTCCACATTTCTTTTGAAATTTGATATAAAGCTCATCTTAACATCCTATACTTCAAAAATGTAATATATCTGCATTGGATAAAATTTGCCTCTTAATTATAAAAAAGTAACCATAAATAAAATTTTTAGAATCGTTAAATAGTCGAAGGTTTTCTCGAGAGGAAGAGAGAGAGAAGATGTGAGATTTTGTTTCTCGATTTTGAGATCTCGTGTGTCTGTGAGTGTTGAACAATTATGTCCTTGAAATTCGTGTGTTTTTTTTTTTACTCCCTTCTTTCCCAGGAAGCGGCTAACGGTACGTGCACGTAACCGTTACGTGCTTTACTAAATTCGACCAAAATTTTAGTAATCATTACTAAAAATCGACTTTTTTTAGTAAAATGATTAGTAAATTACTAAAAAAAGTTAGTAATCGGTTACTAATTTTTTACTGTTTGACCATTCGGAAAGTTACTAAACTACGTTTAGTAAATCGGCTGAAAAATTTACTAAACTTTTTAGTAACCGATTACTAAAAATAACGTTGATTTGACAGTTTTTTTTAGTAATCGTTACTAAAATTTCACTGTTCAACTTTAGTAATCGGTTACTAAAAAGTTTAGTAATTTTTTCCGCCGATTTACTAAACCTAGTTTAGTAACTTTCCGAATGGTCAAACAGGAAAAAATTAGTAACGGTTACTAATTTTTTGTAGTAAAATTTGTAATACTAGTAATTTTCCAAGTAGGCCGTCCGGAGATTTTAGTAATGATTTACTAATTTTGTAAGAAAAATTAGTAAATTACTGTGTAACATAGTAAAGTCGTTAGTAAATTATTAAATTTTTAATTTTTTTTTCGTAATCGTTTACTACCTTTTGAACAAAATTCAGTAATCGATTACTAAACTTTTTAGTAATTTTAATAAACTGAACAGTACATTCCGAACCTAAAACTGAACCTGTTTTCAGTGTGAAATTACCATTTTACCCCTGCGATAAATTACAAAATCGTTTACGAATTTACTGTCCGAACCTAAAACCGAACCTATTTATAATTTTACCGCAGGGGTAAAATGGTAATTTCACACTGAAAGTAGGTTCGGTTTTAGGTTCGGAATGTACTGTCCTATTTAGTAAATTACAAAAAAGTTTAGTAATCGATTACTAAATTTCGTTCCAAAAATAGTAAACGATTACGAAAAAAAGGACGACTTTAGTAATTTACTAAAGACTTTACTATGTTACACAGTAATTTACTAATTTCTCTTACAAAATTAGTAAATCATTACTAAAATCTCCTGACGGCCTACCTGGAAAATTACTAGTATTACAAATTTTACTACAAAAAATTAGTAACCGTTACTAATTTTTCACTGTTTGACCATTTGTAAAGTTACTAAACTAGTTTTAGTAAATCGGCGGAAAAAATTATTAAACTTTTTAGTAACCGATTACTAAAGTTGAACAGTGAAATTTTAGTAACGATTACTAAAAAAAACTGTCAAATCAACGTTATTGTTAGTAATCGGTTACTAAAAAGTTTAGTAAATTTTTCGGCCGATTTACTGAACGTAGTTTAGTAATTTTCCGAATGGTCAAACAGTAAAAAATTAGTAACCGATTACTAACTTTTTTTAGTAATTTACTAATCATTTTACTAAAAAAAGTCGATTTTTAGTAATGATTACTAAAATTTTGGTCGAATTTAGTAAAGCACGTAACGGTTACGTGCACGTACCGTTAGCCGCTTCCTTCTTTCCCACGCCAATCCTCTACATCTACACGCAAGAGGGAATGTTGTTTGAGTGAATGCACTATTTGTTCCTCCTCATTACAACTTCCGATGAATATTATTATAACATGAGGGGAGTGAACAATCTGTCCGTCTCATTTTGTTGCATCGAAACCGCGATTTTGTGTCTCATTTTGTTTTGGTCTCGGATTTGCAGAGATTCTTACGATCACCACTTGGTTTTGCTCCTTTCCCCTTGCTTTATTCTTTCGATCTATTTATGTAAAATAATGTTTTATTATGATTTAAAATATTTTTAAAAGACTAAAACATTCCAACATGAGGGGAGGAGTTGCTGCTTTTCACGTGCTAGGGGTTTGGGAAAGATAGGATGGAGATTTTAGTACATTTCTTCACTTATGACATGACCCACCCCAACCCTCTCTAAAATATTCAACTTTATTTAAACTTTGAAAGAGGTGTCGCTGAGAATATACCTATTTCACGTGTATCATCCATTTACATGAAATAATAATGTTTTATTACGATTTAAGAAATTATATTCCCCCACACACACCACAATGATATCCTTTAAGATATAATATTATTTGTGATCACCTCTCGTAAGTACTAGGGGTGAAAATGAGTTGAGTCGAGACCGAGTACCCCCAGGATCGAGCTCGGCTCGATTAGGAAAAGCTCGAGCTCGATCGAGCTCAAATAATTGGAGCTCGAACTCGACTCAGTCCAATTATGGAGAGCTCGAGCTCGGCTCCAAAAGCTCGAATGTAGATCGAGCCTAAGCTTGGCTTGAAAGCTCGGCTCGAAAGTTCGAGCTCGATTTCAAAATATACATATATTGAAGTTGGCTCGAACTCGGCTAGGTTGGCTCGAAAATATTATTAGATAATTTTATTAATTTTTTGTTAATAAATTATTAAAATTTATTATATAATATTAGCTCGCGAGCGGCTCGCTAGCCTTCGAGCTGTCAGTGTTTCGGCTCGAGCTCGGCTCGTTTCGTTAACGAGCCGGCTCCAGCTCGGCTCGACCTCGGTCAAAGTCGAGCTCGAACCGAGCTTTGACCGAGCTAGCTCACGAGCGGCTCGACTCGTTTTCACCCCATGTAAGTACCCTAAAAACATGAATGATCACCGTTACTTTTTGTTAATATTTTAAAAGATTAAAATAGTTCAACACGAGGGAACATAAAAGAAGAGTTGTTTTCCCCGTTTAGAAAAGAGTTGATGGAGATTAGTAAATTTCTTCACTTGTGACATGACCCACCACTCACTCAACCCTCTCTAAAAATTCAACTTATATTTGAAGTGTCTCGGCATCATTCTTAAATTTCATATTTTAATACTCTTGATATTTGTATACTTTTTATGTAAATATTTTGTGGGCAGTTAATTAAAGCCAGCCAAGCCAACGGGAGAGCTTATTACGAGGAGAATTTGACAGGGAGGTCGGAGGAATATGAATAACCCATGGATTTACTCGCCCACCACCGCCAATCAAGTCATGTCAACATTTGTTAGGGTTATGTTAAAATCGACAGGGAATGCTTTGAACTAGTTCTCACTCTAAAGCTAGCAGAAGCCAATCGAAGATCTTATTAATATTATAAATAACATGTGATAATATATCACATGGAAATTTTTTAATTTCAGTTCGTAATTAGGATAATGATATGTTAAATAAATTTATGTCACGATCTTCGTGACTTTTGGACTGCCACATTAAAGAGCGTTAAGTATCAAATTTTACATTAACCATGCCTACGTGTTGGAATTCGGAAGATAACAGTAAAAAATGACCCTTATGCTTCCCCATGAAAGCACTGATTGAATGCTTAAAACCAGAGCCATTTTACAAATGTACGCTAAAGATTGATTATGTATATGAACAACGAATACATCATGTACGATTAAATATGTACATGTATTAACAATGAACCAACATGTAAGATTAACGGATACAAATGTATTAACAACGAATTGATATGTAAAAAAAAAAGTAGATTCACATGTATTAACACCGAAATGACATGTACGATTAATGGATACATATATATTAACAGTGCAATTACATGTATGAATATTGAATACATTTGTCCGAATAGTGAAATGACTGTACGAAAAAGACATGCACAAGTCTAAATTGATATGTCTAAACAGTTGACCAATATCTGCGGTGACATATAGAAACTCACGGGAGTCCCAGACACGGTATTTTAGCCTTGAACACAAGTGTACTGGTTTAATCCCCCGGTTAAAATACGTCTCTTTTGTTTTTCTTGAGGATTGGTTGGAGGATGCAAATGGCATAAACCCCTTCATGATGAGCTTGCTATATATGCAAGGAATATCCATGTTTCATGATACTCAGCTGCATCGCCGTCCAATAGCTTCTTGCATTAATCTTCCCACTTTGGAAGAGAACATCTAATAGTTGGTTGGGTCTTTCTAGTGACATAATCAGCCTACTTTCTAGTGGACCCGGCTGCCATATTTGCATTTGCGTTGATCACGAAGGTCAGGCCGCCCACGGGAGTCGTGGTTTTCGATAAGATTCATTCTTGGTGAAACCCATATTGATTTTCCTTGAAACTTCACACCGATACCCCCGTCCATAGTTTATTTAACAGTAGTCAACCATGGAACAAAACCACTTACTGATGACGCTTACCTTTTATATTAATGCACTCACTATTATTTAACAACTGATTAGATATTTTAAGCTAACGATTAACGATTTTATTAGGTTATTTCCATAAATTTTTTTTTATATCGGGGTTCACGAGGTCCGAAGACTCTTTGACAAACCCGCGAGCCTCAAGCCCGGTCCCACTACATTCCCTTTGGGCTCGACTTGAGGCCTGCTCCCCTGTCGATCCAATTTCAGTTAAGGCCCAATAGGAGGGCGGCTCCTGAGCTTTATTAACCATCACCCAGGAGACTAACCGTAAATCCAAGTGGAATATGCATGATGGGGTGGATCATGACAAGGTTCCGAACACCCACCACCCACCTTACGGCACATCCTCGGTTGGACATTTTCATAAATTTATTCTTATTACAAGTGTTACATATTACATATTATGATATTATATATGTATATTGACTTTAGCGTCTTTCCAGATCTACGAGAGGCTTTTATGGCCTGAAATGTCAAACGCATCCCTTTCAAGCTACGCGTTCTTCTTCATTCTCCCACCAACGCGTTTTTCATTTCTCCATCTTCTGTCAACTCTTTTTCGCGTAATCCTTCGATATTTGGTGTACGAATGATTTGGCGATGCCAAGAAGACTTAGATCGGACAACCAAATGCGTGTACCGGCTTGCTTGAGCTATTTTCACTCACACTTCCCGGGTCAGTATTAACCTCTTCTAGTTTTTTTCTTTGGGCTATTGGTTGAAGGAGACGAATGGCGTCAATGCCGTTTGTGGCGAGCTTGCTGGATATGTGGGCTGCGTGGAACATCCGAGGTTTCATGATACTGAGCCTTTCTATGCAATTGCTTCTTGCTACCGTCTCCCCTCTCCGTAGAAAAACATCAAATCGGTTGGTCATTCTGATGATATGGTCCGCCTACTTACTAGCGGATTGGGTCGCAATATTTGCTTTCGGGTTGATCACGAACTCCAAATTCAAGAATAACGCGACTCCTCGGGAAGTTGACGTTGGCCAAGATCTCCTGGCCTTGTGGTCTGCCTTTCTTCTAATACACTTGGGGGGCCCGGATTCTATCACTGCCTATGCGTTAGAGGACAATGCACTGTGGCTGCGCCACGTGGTCGGCCTGGTTGTCCAGATCCTTGCGTTCCTCAACATCTTTGTTAAGACTCTCCCAGATAACAAGCTTCGTGTGCGGACAATCCTAATAGCTATTGCTGGCTCCATCAAATACGAGGAAAGGACAAGAGCGTTGTACCTTGCAAGCATCGAGAACCTTAAGGAGTCCGTTCTGAAATCGCGCCTCCTCAATCTGAATGGCAGAAGTATGAGGCCAGAGGGGGTGGCGGCCCAGTTCAATTCAGATGACAGCAATGATGATCGATGGAGAATCAGGAAGGCATTCCACTACTTCCAAATTTTCAAGGGTCTGATCTGTGACATGATGCCGAACCAATCCCAGTGGCTCGAGAGCCGAGATTCTTTCCTACACCAGGATCCTCGGACTGCATTTGAAATTGTGAAGATGGAGCTCAGATTCTTCTATGAGGTATTCTATACCAAGATCCTTGCTGCCTATTCCACACGGGGCGTGCTTATTCGCAGTCTTGCATTTTACAATGTCTTCGCCGCCCTTATCATATTTTGCATGTTAAAGAAAGATGCCTTTCATGGGGTCGATGTTCGAATAACTTACTCATTGCCCGCGGGAGTGATTGTTTTGGATACGGCAAGTGAGATAATGCTGTTAGGGTCTAATTGGACGAAGCTCAATAATACTTATGCCGAATACCTAACGATCGCCCACGGAGTAGTCTTATTTTTCAGTGTAGGTATGGGCATGCTTTGTATGGCTTTCTATCTTTCCGTGCTTTGTTGCTGTAAAGTTGCAACTAAACAGTGGTCGGAGAGTACAGGCACTCTTAGCCTCTTAGCGCAGGGTTTCGAGGAGTCCCGTCCTAGAAAAGGATCCATGTTGCAACGTTTTGGTCTCAAAATAAATGGTACAATCTTTGCCTCCCTTCTTGTTGAGTTTATCCCAAAGTTTACATTCACATTTTCTCCTCTAACTTTCTTCCTTTTTCTTATAATATCCTCATAGTTAACTACTCAATCTCTAATGATAGATAATAAGTTAAACAACTGAAAACAATACTTGTAATGGCACTTCTTATTGTTTTTCAAAAAGGAATTCATTTTGATTAATAAAATTATCTAAATGTGTGTAATACAAGTGATGAAGTGATAGATTGACATACAAATACTATGCCTATGTGAAGCCGCCAATTTTACGGCGTCGATGAAGCGTCACTCGGAGTTACTACACGTCTTAAATAATATCATTGTTAGAATCTCCTTGTTGCGATCTTTGTATCACTCTTTATGAATTATGTTTTGCTGAAAAGTTTTATTCACAATCGTCATCCCAAAACCTAAAATAATTCCAACAATATGAAACGGGTCTTGCAGAGATATTTGCTTAGGAAAATAATGTGAATGGACACGAGTTATGTCAATGATTATGTGAAATCGGAAGATGATATCAACTGTTTCCATAACTTTTGTAAGAATGGAAGACGATGCTTCATTATTCTGTCAATCCAACGCATAGTTGATTTAGTGTTTCTGCTTAGATATCCAAGGACTTGTAATTATGAGTTACTCAATCTTAAGTAATTGATTGCTAAAAGTTTCACTTTTTCTAAGGTTATAAAATGGTCGACCGAACGTTTGATATGGAACTATGGGACTTTGTATTCATTTACTTGAGTGAGAAATCCAAGCCGGCAGATGACGCGGACAAAGTTAGGGCAGTATATGAGGCAAGGGGTGAAGGTCCACTTTGCGATTAAAACTTAGCCTATTTAAGACATTATGTCGATGATTTGGAGTTCGAGAATAGCCTTCTCATCTGGCATTGTGCAACTGAGATATGCTATCAGGTCGACGTGAGTGCCGCTGGGATGAACGACAAAAGAAGGAAATTCAGCAAGATTTTGTCGGATTACATGACATATCTTCTGATCAAGCAACCAAAAATGATGTCCCCCATGGCAGGTATCGAGGAGATAAGGTATTGCGACACTTGTGCCGAGGCGAAGAGTATCGGCACGAGATATACCTCGGAGACCATGGAGCAATTTTGTAAGAATATACCAGATGAGCACACAGGTACCAACAAATCCAATGCCCGAAGAGGAAAGGGTATGTTTGTGTTGGCGGATGCGTTCAACTTGGTAAATTTTCTAAGACAGAGAAGTGCAGAGTGGGACATAATTAGTGAGGTCTGGGTTGAGCTACTCTCGCATGCAGCTGGCCACTGCCGGGTCGATTCACACGTACGCCTGTTGAGCGAAGGCTGGGCAGTTCATAACCTTCGTATGGTTGTTGATGGCTCACTTTGGGATCTTACCTCGTTTTCCAAAGCAGTGACGAGCAGGTAATGCAGCAATACTCGAATTAGGTCATAGTATGCACACAATGTAATAACGATTTCTCTATGGTAAATTACTTCTGAATATTCTACATAGAAAATAAATTACTGACCATCGTGCTAATGAAAAATCCAAACTCTCGAACCGAGATTGGATTGTTTAAAGCACGTTTTTTACCAACAATCCCAAATCAATTCGTCAATTCGAAAGATTTCTGTTGATTGTAAAAGTGTTTTGGATTCTTGCCATTGTGTCATCTATCGCATACAAGATTTACCATCTGATACAAGTTTTCTGATGGATTCGAGTTACAAACTGGTGACTCTAGAAAACAATTCGAAACATAAAGAAATATGGACAATCCACGTACCTTTTTCTTACATTTTTCGTGATGATCGCACTAACAGAAGTAAATAGTGATTACATAAGAAAATAAGAGATAAAACCTTAATAAAAGTGTCCTTCTCGTGAAACCTTCTTTGGCTCGCTGCAAAATGTCCTTCTCGTGGAATTATGCTCTTGCACTTTGCGATGTTCTCCATGTCTTCGGACATTGGTGGCTTATGGAAACACCCAAATACAATTTTATACATAGCAAAATAAAAACCACGAGAAACGTATTAGTTCATACCGCTTATGTTGTGCCTACTATGTTATCCTTCTTGCATACCAACATTGTGATCGACGCCTTTGAAGTGGCTTAATCATTGCTTGCCTTCTATGGTTCTCACCGCACCAAGATTCCTTATGAGAACCCTCGCCGAGAATAATCCACCTTCTTATGAGAATCCTCTTTGGGAGTCAACACTAGTTCCTTATATGATCACTCGTCGGAAAGCACATCGTTTTCTTGTTAGGACTTCTACAACTACTTTACGATATCACTCGTCGGTAAAGACGCGGGCTTACGCACCATTGTTTTTTAAAAAAATGTTTTACTATTAGGTGTTGTGACGGAACCCCTTAAATACTCTAAATATAGTAAAATTTATTCTACATGGAGTCTAGAATAAAAGTGGATTCAACATGCCCCTCACGTTGAACCGTGTTAGGTGAGCTTCTTTGGCCTTATGGGTGGGCTTATGTGACCTCTTTTCAAATTTTTAATTCTTTTTCATCTACGCGGGGCGTGAACGCTCGATCTCTGGCTCTAATACTACTATTGTACATCAATCAACGCCAAATGTCTTAAAAGCTCGAATTTTAGGTGAAGCGTTACATACTATATATTTTCATTTTTTACATGTTTATCATCATTTGAAATATATTATTTTGACATGTTTAGATGCAATAAACTTGCACTTAACTTCATTTCACTATCATAAACATTAAACGGGAATGTCTACTATGTTTTGCATTAAAAATAACAGTTGCTCCGATTCGGGTCAAACCCGCGAGAATTTAAAATCAAGGGCTTCCACGCCCAACTTACATTCTTTATTGAATATGTCTAAATATATTTACCTTACTTTTGCGCTCATATACCAAGAAGAATCGTCCCGGAAACATGGATGCAGAGGCTGCCCGAGCTCTCGGGCTTGTATCTTGAGCCTCGAATATCTAACTCTCTCCAATTCTTCATATGCAGCTTTGCCCAACATGCTACTTATGTCCACTTCACTTTTGTTGGTATTTTGACTTCAGCCATTGTGTGCAAAATTACTTTTAGTAGAAATTACATTCAATGAGCTTTCCCTACTCATCTTGTACATGTCATTCGTAATTTTGGTTAGCAAGTTCTGATCTTTTGAAGTCAAACCCTTTTTAGGGGATTTATATTTAAAACTGCTATGTATGCTCATAAATCCTCGGATTTCTACCAGACATATTCCATCAGCTTGACTTCATTCTGATTTTTGTGGGGCATGTTTTGGGTCACTAAATTGACATTCCGATTCAATGGCACTAGAAAACCCATTGTCATTTTCAGATACAAGCCTATTGATATAACCCTTTAAGTTAGACATCTAGGGCTTTAGTTTCATGCCATTTGATCTTGAATTTTGCGAGATGTGGATTTTTTTTGTTTATTTACCTGGCATGCGGACTAGTTGTTTCTACAGGGTCAAATTAACTGCTTTTCCTGCTATTTTGGGCTACATATATATTCTTAGTGGGTTAGGGAGCATCTCAATGAGATTTTGTTTATCCTAACTATGAAACTAAGGTGAAAAATACGCCGAAGCCCAGTATCAACCTGTAAAACACGTTAAACGTTAGTCAACAAGACAAAGCACGATTGTATTACCCTTTCCTTAATCCTTTTTGCCACCGAACCTTTCCTAATTTCAATCAAGTAATTCCTTCAAATCTTACTTTTCCCATTGAGTTAATTCAAGTGGAATAACATCGTCTCCACTTGGAGACACATATCTAGAGCTCTCATTCCAGCTCCTATGACGTACTCCCTAGGCTTTTTCCATCTTGACAATCTTTCCACAATTTATCATCCTGATTCCCCCCATCCGAACGTACTCTTTGTGATCTTCATTCGTCGCGTCATCTAGCCCTTATTCCAGGCTCATACAACCAGCCATAAAGGCTACATCAACTGGCATTGCTGGTCATCAAACATCCAATGCCCTTACCCACGGGTGCCTTCATTAGGCCACCCTCAAATCCACCGTCACATATTCTCTCCACTTGTGACAGCCACTACTTCTCCTCCCATTCACTGGGTTATTTACTAACACGTTACCAAGGAGGGAAGCCCTCATCCGACTATCTCCTTTCTACCAACCGTCTTTATTAGGACTACGACCATGGGCATATCCAGCCCGTGAACACACGCAAATACACATAACACTCACATATCAATCATCACCAATGATTTGGAGAACTCATTAGCCTAATTTACTCAATGACCGGCGTTCTTCCCACAAACCCGGAATGACAAGCCACCGAGAACCCGAGACTAAATGGCCACCCTCATTCTCCAAGGGAAACTAACCATTCGTGAATTATAAGGAGTCGAGAAGCCTCCCACAAGTCCAAGGATGAATTTCCATTTCCCATCCAGCCAACCCATACAAAACCGAACACACATCATCAACTTCAACATACATAATACATATAAGGCGGCAGAATTTTAGGGCCGTTAAAGAGCGCAAGAGAGAAGGGAAGGGACGGTCCTACCTTGTGCTTGTCTCCCCGGGATCAATTTTTTCATTCTTCCCCTTCTTTTTCCCCTTTCTTCGAAAAAATCAAGGTGGAATTAAACTTTATATTTTCATTTTTCGTCTGTTTGTATTCCACGTGTTACAGCGGTAGTCGATGATACCTCAAAGAAGGCGAAGAAAAAGAAGACTATCGCGCAAGCGAGAACAGAAAATACTTCCTCCAAATTGCGGATCACATCATGGCAATTCATTCCGTCCAAACAGGACCAACCAGTAATTCTTGCATTCTCTTGTTTACTTGGAACAACATGAAAGAACGCCCTCCTAAAAATTAGAGGACTAATCGATTCGATAATTCTCGTCTCTTTCATTTCATCCCGGATGGAGTTGTAAAGAAAAACAAAATTCGGAAACTCAATCACATGATTTCTAAATTCATCTACTCCCCCAGATTCCCAATACGACTCTCCATAATTGTTTTCCATGTCCTGCTGAGTGCCGCTCAGCTGCTTCAAAACGACGGCCCTCCCAGCGGAATGCAGCTTTCCATCGCCATCTTGGGGACAACCAACTTCATCTTCTTCTTTACACCCATCATTGATACTGTGTAAGTCAGGCCCAACTACGGAGGAAAGTTCCGCAGTTTAACGCACCCGGATGGATTGATCCGTGGTAGCGGGATGTTGCATGGCTGAAAGTACATGAACATGAGGCTCTTATGGGGCATGCGTAGGCTGAAAATATGACGTTCCTGGATGCCTTTGGAAACAACTTAGTTGCGATCCTTGAGGAATTGGAAACGCAACGGTGTATGCCGAATTTTTGAGACGAGGTCTCGATTTTGAGATACGTCAATTGATGTTATGGACGATTGGCCACGTGTACTTGAACTGTCGTACTTAGTCATTTGATAACGTTATTGCGTGTTTTTGGCAAGTCATAGAAGTGATCTATGCGTGCTTAATCCATGTTCGATATAAAGCTTCCGTTGCACAAATTTTTATAACGCAATTGTAACCGAATTGTGTAATACTCTCTAATTATTAATAAAATGGTCGACGAGTTTTCTTTTAGGAATCTGTAGGTCCTTTCACCTCCCACTTCGGAAGTCCTTCCCACACAGGTGCAATCAAGTGTTGTTTTCGTACTCCGTTATCTACTTAAAATTTCGATTTGTGTGCTTATTCGTTACGCGCCATCCCCGCATTGGCTCAATAAACGTGCATTCTAGAGCGTCCGAGGGCTTCCGTATTCACGTCTCGTTCACTAAAGCGCTCAATAAGCACATATACTTCGTTCCGTCGCGAACGTACATTTGTAATACATGTTCAAACATTCCCAAGGGTTTTATTTGCCTATTTAGATTTATAAAAGTTCGGGACGTTACAATCACAAAATTCTGGGTTATTGCAGCGGTAGTTGATGATACTTCAAAGATGGCGAAGAAAAAGAAGACGATCGCGCACGCGAGAACAGATAATACTTCCTCCAAATTGCGGATCACATCATGGCAATTCATTCCGTCCAAACAGGACCAACCAGTAATTTTTGCATTCTCCTGTTTACTTTGGATCAGCATGAAAGAACCACAAACAAACAAAAAAGAGGTAGTTGGATCTGAGTTTCGGAAGAGTTGCTGACGTTATTGACTTGGGATGGAGTTGCTGACTTCTGTCTTCTTTCCTGTTCAGAATCTTCCCAGAAGTGGGTTTTTGTTCACTCCAGATCTACGAGAGACGCTCCGGTTGCTAGCCGCCACCGGAAATGCGTAACAGGATGCAAGTGTAGCTCCTTCATTCCCCGGCATCACCCCACAGCCTACTGCAGGTATGTCCTCTTCCTCGCTTTAAAAGCTTGCTTTTTTTTTTCTTTTCTTTCCCTTTTTTCCCTTCTTTCACAGATCGGGCACTTATTTTCATATAATTTGTTTGGCAAGAGAGGCCCCAAATGTTGTTCAATGATTTGAATGACTCGAAAAATTTTGTGCTTAAATTTTAAAATCATTCATATGTTTTCCTAGTCTTTTGGATCTTTCATTATTTTTTTGGAAATAAGTAAATGTTTTCCTAGGGAGATGGAGAGAAAGAAGAACCTGTGACTATTCATCGCTAGAGTTTCTGCTACACAGAGAAGATGAGTAAACAGGTTTCCCCATGCGATTTTCATTTACATTTGGTGACCGGAATTGGTTTCTCTTTTTTTTCTCGGTCTATTGATTAAGGAAAACAAATGGCGGCGGCTCCGTATGTGGCGAGCTTGCTAGATATGTGGGCAGTGTGGAATATACGAGGTTTCATGATCTTCAGCCTTTCCATGCAACTGCTTCTTTCCATCTTCTCCCCTCTCCGGAGGAAAACGTCCAACCGTTGGGTCATTCCGATGATATGGTCAGCATACTTCTTATCGGATTGGGCCGCCATATTCGCTTTTGGGCTGATCTCGAATGCCTGATTGAAGAACCCCACTTCCCCTTTGCAAGTCGACCAAGATCTCCTGGCATTCTGGTCTGCCTTTCTTCTAATACACTTGGGGGGGCCGGATTCCATCACTGCTTATGCGCTAGAGGATAATACGCTGTGGATGCGCCACTTGGTCGGCCTTGTAGTCCAAATACTCGCCTTCCTCAACATCTTCGTTAAGACGCTCCCGGATAACAAGCTTCGTGTGCCAACAATCCTGATAGCTATTGCCGGCACCATCAAGTATGGGGAGAGGATCAGAGCATTGTACCTTGCAAGTGTTGAGAATCTTAAGGATTTGGTGTTGACCCGCCGCCTTCATCTGAAAAGCAACATTACGAGGCCACAAGGGGCATCAACCCAGTCCAATATCGGTGCCAGCAATAACGGCGATGACACCTTCGGAAAGAGAATCAAGATGGCCGTTCAATACTTCCAAATATTCAGGGGTCTGGTCGTCGACATGATGCCAGAACATTCCGAGTGGCTCGAGACCCGAGCTTGTTTCCTGAACAAAGATGCTCGGGCGACGTTCGAAATTTTGAAGATGGAGCTGAAGTTATTCTATGAGGTGTGCTACACCAAGATCCTTGCGGCTAACTCCGCTTGGGGAGTGCTCATTCGTATTCTGGCCCTTTACAACGTCCTCATCACCCTGATTATGTTTTGCCTAATTAAGAAAGAGGGGATTCACGGGGTCGATGTTCGAATCACTTACTCGTTGCTAGCCGGAGTGATTGCTTTGGATTCAGCAAATGACATAATGCTAGTGAGGTCAAATTGGACCACTGTCGATAGTACCTACTTACAATGGCAAGTGATCGGACGTGGCCTAGTCTTAACTTTCATAGTAGGCACGGCCATTGTAGGGATTTTCGAGTGCTTCAGTTCTCTTTGCTGCAGAACGGTTGCATCCCGGGATTGGTCAGAGAGTACAGGGGCGGTGAGCATTTTAGGGCGAGCTTTTGAGGAGTCTCGTCCGAGAAAAGGATCCAAGCTAAGTGAATATTGGCGTAAAATCAACGGTACAATCTTAAACCCCTTTTAATTTATATTCTTGTTTTACTCGATCCGTGTCTCTGTTCTCTTCAATTTTGAATATAGAATAGAAAGCGAGTCTATTTTCATTTAAGTTTGAAATTAAATTGGTATCAAAGGAATGATTTTACGTTCTCCTATGCTAAATACATGATGAATATAAATAGATAAAACTGAAAAAGAGATCAAAAACAGAAAATTAGAATTAAAAGTTTTAGAGAAAAAACTGAGTAATAGTTTCGCGTTATACAGACAGGTTGTACATATTGCATTTGTAGACTTAAAATCTAAGTCCTATTTATTAAGTGCATTCTTTTTTTTCTGTCTTAATTGCTTAAAATTATGAAAAAAATCAAATATTGAGTACTAGATTTGGAGGTGTTTGTTAGTATTTGGTAATTTTCATTAACTATTTATATTGTTCCAATAATATGTCTTTATGGGTTAATCAGTCGAGGTATAAAAAGAAAACTTTTTTCAGGTAAGATCAACGACAAGATGGGGGTAGTCATCGTCACCAAATTGCCATATCAATGGAAGAACAATCTCGATATGGAACTGTGGGACTTCGTGTTTAGTCAATTGAAAGAAAAAGCTTTGCCCGCCGATGATGCGGACAAGGTAAGGGCGGTGTACGAGGCAAGGGGTGAAGGTCCACTTTCCATCGGAAATTTAGCCGAGTTAAGACACTTTGTAGATGATTTGGAGTTTGAGAATAGCGTCCTCATCTGGCATTGCGCGACAGAGATATGTTATCAGGTTGACATACACATCGATGGAGATAACAACAAAAGAAGGATGTTCAGCAAGGTCTTATCGGATTACCTGGTCTATCTTCTTATCAAGCAACCAAAGTTAATGTCCCCTGTCGCTGGGATCGAGGAAATAAGGTACCGTGACACTTGTGTCGATGCAAAGAATATCAGCAAGAGACATCTTGTGGAATCGATGGATCAGTTCTGCAAGAATATACTCGATGAGCATATGGATACCGCCAAATCTGATGACAGGACAGGAAAGGGTAATTCTGTGTTGTCTGATGCATGCATCATAGCTAACACGCTGAGGCAAAAGGGTTTGACGAAGTGGGATGTAATTAGCGAGGTATGGGTGGAGGTGTTGTTATATGCGGCCGGCCATTGTCGTGCCGACTCGCATGTACGCCTGTTGAGCGAGGGCGGGGAGTTGATAACCTTCGTATGGTTGTTGATGGCTCACTTTGGGATAATAGCTCGCGTTCCTAAGGAGTATGGAGCCGCAGATGAAGTAAGAATTCAAAAATCAGTTATCAACTTGCTTGAAGAATATTGTTCAATATTTCAACGGCAATGCATGCTTTTAATTTGTATTAAATAAAAGCATGTGACTTAGTCCTGGGATGTACTGAGTCGTTTGATGTTTTACAATCTCTTTTAAATAATTCATGCTTTGATATCTTTCATAATGGCATGACACTATGTGAGATATAATACTATCAAGAGATATATTCTCTTTTTGATTGTATATTTCAGGAACGAAAATCCACAGATCATAACATTTAAGTATTCCTTAATAAATATGTTTGAAGCCGCAGGCCATGTGATATGTTAAGTAAAATGGTCAAAAGTCTCAATGTATTGGACAAAATGTGTAGTAATCGAATAACCAAAGCTTCCAGTAACAGACATGATATACTCAAGGGGTATGAGTTAGATGGTAATATGAGTGTAACATTATGTTGAGAAAGGTTCCTAAAGAATGATTTTCTTTCGCTTTCTTCAATAGGAAACAAGGCTTCAAGAGACTTGCTCCAGATAAACAATTTGGATATAAAACTTTTGTCCTTTTTCTTTCTTCCACTTTGCTTTTGCAACCGTCATATTTCGGCCCATATGTCTAATTGTGCATTTTCCTTTTAGCTATGATCAAAGGCTGACGGTTAAAATGAAGACAAAAGAACACGAACTAAACCTCCTGCGTGCCGTCGAATACGTTTTGAAGTTGCTTTTGAGATATTAAGATTTAATCGTGTTATTTTCAGTTTTGCCCATCTCATTGGGAAGTATTCATCGGACTAAATTCTCTAGAATAGTGTATGAGGTATACTGAAGTGGTTGAAAGATGGTAGGAGTATTGTACGAACTTGCAAAATTTATTGGAATGAACTTTACACTCAAACTTGAGGAAATGGCACATTCGCATTGGAGTGCTATTCGAAAACTAAGATTACACGAACTTCTTTTACCTTGACGTGAGGTCTCTCTTTGAATTGAAAGGGTAATCTTGTTTGAGCATTTTCCATCAAAAGAATTTGTTTCTCTCCGGTGATTTCCCACTATGTTTGTGATAACTTTTTTATGTAATTATTTATTTATTTATATTAAATACTGAATAAATCTTGAGGTAGTTTATATGAAAGAAGATCCATCCGGGCAAAGACATTCCTCGGCGAATGAGGGAAACCTCATTCTCATCCACAAATTTGACACATTCATTTTTATGTTACCACTCACTTTCATTTTGTTTATCATGTGCCTTCTTCCCTCTCATTCTTTTGACACTCTTGGATGATTTATATTTGGTTAATTCTATAAGTTCTTAATGCTTTCTTATTTATTAATCACCAAAAGAATTGAATAGTGAAGTTCGGTGAACTTGGAAGGGAAATCCTGAGTTAAGCATGGGAATAGGAATAACCTAAGTTAATCTTGGTCGGAAGACGGGATTATTAACAAACGGGATAAGAATACACCTAATCGTCTTAGGTAATCAAATTGGTTTTCTGATCTTAATTCGTTAGAACTTTCATTTTCATTAATTCAATATTTAGTTCATGTAGTTGAATAATAGAAAATTGGTGTATTTTAATACTTGATAGAAGTTTAGAACCGTCCTTGAGGGAACGATATCTTACTTACACTCTATTACTTGTACGATCGTGTGCACTTGTGTGGTTGAACACGTTTTCGTGTGAAAAAAGTTGAGGGCGACGGGCGAAAGACGGATCATCACCCAAAGAGAAAAGTGTGTTGTATTGTGATGTTGATTTATCCAGAAAAGCTATACGGAGCCATTACCAACTTTATTTTAAATCCTGGTATAAAGTCTGAAAAAACCCGAAAGGGTTCGAGGATTTTTATTTATTAACCCGTACATTTATCACATACGAAAAGGAGGCGATGCTCTGAAAAAGATTTCCCATTACAGACTTTGAACCCGATTCGGGTATTGAACCCAGACTCATGTCATTAGATTACGGGTGGGTGTTACACACAATTCGAGCGTTGGACCCGAACTCATGTAAATTGATCACCTATACAAATATGAACAAGAATTGATATCCAAATAGACGGAGAGGGGCGATGACCGTGACATATGCACGTTCGTCCCCTCATGTACCGGAAACCCCTCGGGATGGTTCAACGTCGAGCGGGTAACGTCTGTTGAGATCGCCCTTGTGTTCCCCACACTCCAGAGTCTATCTTTAAGGGAACCTCTCAAAGTTGTGTTGTAGTAGATTCTGAGGTCGTGTCGAATCTGACCGCTGTGTGGCGATGACGCGGCGGTACACACCTGCAAGCCCAATAACAAAGCAAGGTAAATGTCTCAAAATTGGATAATGCAAGATAAAGATATCAAACAATGTGTAAATGGGCTTGAAAAATTTTTAAAATTTAGGGAGGTATCTAACCCATCAAAGATGTAATGGGTGATCCCAAAATACCAAGAAATTCAACAAATTTAGGTGAGACCCAAAACACAATTTGATTGTAGAGTGTACTCAAAGAAAAATCCTAATTAGTGATTCACAAGCCCAGATAGGGCAAAACCAAAGCCAAAAGATTGCTAACTCAAATAAAATTTCATGACATATAAAGTCACATAAATGAAATGGCATCATTTACCAAAACAAGAGTACTGAACGAAACTAGTATGCATGTCAGATTGGTTTTATACATTTCTCAGCCAAGAAAGGTTGACTTGGGTGAAATAAAATTTCATGGTGTTTTCATCATGTAAGGAACTGCATATCAAATTTTGGAAATATTTTCGACATGTGTAAAAATTAAACCAAAATTTTAAGTGAAACATGGTTATGATGACAGGGCTGAGAAATCAATTGGTTATGCTAATATGGTGATAAAGGCCAATTTCTTATTGTCACGCTTACCGAATATCAAAGTATCGAAATAACAAGAAGGTTGTTATTCTTATTACTAAATTTATCCACGAGATGAAATAGAGCCCATGTATATCTCTTTTGCAAATAAAAATGATTTCACAAAAATTCTCATGGAGTCAATCATGAGGATTTCATTTGATAGTTTTAATATTTACAAGCACCTCTTGAGGATGGAATGAGAGAAATTAAGAATAATAAATGAGAATAATTTATAATATTGAAGGATTGATTGATTACGAAATATATGAAATTGATGGTACATGTAATTATAAAAAATATGTACTGATATTTTCGTAATTAGGAATGATCATAGCATTTTCTTAATTTAGCATTAGCTTGTGCATATATATTAGTTGTACTCAAAATGTTAAATAACACAAAGAAAAAATTTCTATCATTTTCAATTTCTCATTCCAGAAAGGTGGAAATTTGGTGAAAAAAATCACATGACTTTCTTGTGTAAGGAGCAACATATCAAAAGTTGGGAATTTTTGGAATTTCGTAAAAACATCAACCAAAATTTTTAGTGGAACATGGCTCTCAAAACATGAATGGACTTTGAAAAATCATAACGAGATGTACTTTATACTAATTCCTGTCTGGAAAATGTCAGATGTAATTTCACGAGCTTTGTTACTTCAAACTGAACTATATGATGATAAAAGGTCAATTTATTATTATTGTCACATCTCCGAATTTCATGAAGAGATAATTATATATGTTTTTTTTCACAGCATCGATACAACAAGAAGAAGGTCGGTATGCTGATTACTAAAGAACCCATGTTGCAAATAAAATGCTTTCACAAAAATTTCTAATAGAATCAAGAACGAGGTTTTCATTTGATTCGTCCGAGATCATGAGTCGGTAGTCCAAACCGGCTGGCCAGTGGTATCTCAGGTCCAGTAAAATTATATATCCGTAATACAGTCCCATTCATTTAGTTCTGTCCCCCAGCCCTCTTCCCATGATGCACCCGCACGCCCCGAGCTTGTTCCAGAAGCACCCTCACGACTCTCCCACGACACTTTCTCGACATGTCCTCATGTACATTCAATCGGTTTCAGCTCATTCGAGCATTGCATTGTCTACTCACTTCCTCATTGTCATTCTACATGAAAATGTGACACCATTGAACGTTGAAAGCAACGTTACGTCACTCCTCGAGGCGTTTAAGTGCACTTCCATTGCAAGTGATCTTTTTTGTTGGATGGCGTTAATGGTTTTATTTAAATAAAAAAGTATTTGTTCTTAAATTATAAAGAAAGAATTACCAACATAATATTGTTTTTTGTTAACTTTAAAAAGTTGCATCGTATTAGAAAAAACATAGAGGATCGATTACATCATTTCCATAACTACAAAAACCAAACTAAAATTAAATATATTATTTTATTTTTAATTTCCATTACTGTTCTTCCACGTTAGCTCGATTCTTTGATTACTTGAATTGGCAAAGAATAACGAGCTCCACTTTTAAATATTCTGATATGAAAAGAGCCAAATTATTTTATGTTAATACCATAAAAGTGTTGTACAACAGTCAACGCCAACTGTGCTAAAAGCACACATCTGGATATGAAACCACTGTTGTACAGCAGTCAACGTCAACTGTTTTGAAAGCTCGAGCTTATATGTGAAAGTGTGACATACTATATATTTTCATTTTCAACAAAAAGATCTTTCAGATGTCTTGATTACCGGAAATGCTTTCCTTAGCCGATCAAGGGAAGAACAATTTATCCTACGAATTCACAGCGAATCCAAACTGAAAGCGAATTGAGCGGGCTATTCTTCGGGAAAAACACATGGCGAGTTCGGTTGTAGCGTGCTTGCATGATCTGTGGGATGCGTGGGGCATTCAAGGTTTCATGATCCTCAGCGTTACAATGCAACTGCTTCTTGCAATCGTCTCCCCACTTAGGAAGAGGACGTCCAACCATTGGGTCATCCTTTTGATATGGTCAGCCTACTTCCTCGCGGACTGGGCTGCCATATGTGCATTCGGGTTGATCTCAAATGTCAGATTCTTGAATTCCACTTCCCCTACACAAGTCGACCAGGATCTCCTTGCATTCTGGTCTACCTTCCTTCTCATACATTTGGGCGGGTCGGATTCTATTACTACCTATTCTCTGGAGGACAATACGCTATGGCTGCGTCACTTGGTCGGCCTAGTCACCCAGGTACTTGCCTTCCTTCCTCAATATCTTTGTTAAGACGCTCCCAAGTAACGATCTTTGGGTTCCGACAGTCCTGATAGCTATTGCCGGTGCTATCAAATATGGGGAGAGGACCAGAGCGTTGTATCTTGCAAGCATCGAGAAGCTTAAGAAGTCAACTGTTAAATCATGTGGTCTCGTCCGTAATAGAAATGCTACGAGGATGCTGATTGTGGCACTGGCACCCCAGTCCATTACTGGCGGCAGCAATAGTGAAGAAGATACCAGCAAAGAGAGAATCAAGACAGCCTTCCACTACTTCCAAATATTCAGGGGTCTGGTTGTCGACATGATGCCAGACCACTCCGAATGGCTCGAAAGCCGAGATTGTTTCCTGAACCAAGATGCTCTGGTGTCATTCGAAATTTTGAAGATGGAGGTGAAGTCATTCTATGAGGTGTTCTATACCAAGGTCCTTGCAGCCAACTCCACTTGGGGAGTGCTCATTCGCAGTCTAGCCTATTACAACGTCCTCATCGCCCTGATTATGTTTTTCCTAAATAAGAAAGAGGGGATTCACGTGGTCGATGTTCGAATCACTTACTCGTTGCTAGCTGGAGTGATTGTTTTGGATTCAGCGAGCGAGCTACTGCTACTATCCATGTCTAATTTGACCAGTGTCAATCCTATTTACATCGGATGCCAAATTATCGGCCATGGACTAGTCTTAATTTTCTTAGTAGGCACGGCCATGGCGTGCATAGCCGACATTCTTTCCTGTCTTTTGTGCAAAACCATCGTATCCCGGCAATGGTCAGAGAGTACAGGGGCGGTAAGCATTTTAGGGCGCGCTACAATCTTTGCCCCCTTTTAATTTATATTCTTGTTTTGCTCTGCCTTAGTCTTCAATTTTGTTGCATTTTGTTAATATTACGATCAGAAAAAAATGAGAAAAACAAAGAGAAAATTTATTTTCTCTTGTTGAATAATCACATCTATTCTTGTTAACCATTTCAATGAAGATTTCTAAGAGACAACATAATGAAAAATGGCAAAGTTATACTTTAGGGAGGTAGTTAATGGCAAATCACATGAGGAGGTAGTAACAATGACATCGAAGTGAGGTTACAACTACGCAGTCAATGGCAAATCCCATGAAGAGTTAAGTGGCGAATGTTATGCTCATGGGGCATGCAACGGGCAGCTTCCATCAGACGTATGTGATTTCTGTCTCCTTGCAGCTTTGGAGGAGCAGAGTTCTTCTTGCACGACCAGCGTTGGTGCTCAAATAAAGCTCCAAGATTGTCGTCTCTGATATGAAGATTATCCGTTCAGTTCGGATTATTAGCCCAACTCATTCGCAAAACAAGACTACCTATACCCTACTGAAAAACTATATTATAATATTATTTCTATTCAAACAATTCCAATTCTAATTTAGTTACAATTCTATTCCAGTCATTTTTCTTTAATCAAACCCGACATCGGCTCCTTTGGTGTATTTATGTAGGTCACATGGCCTTGGGCTTTAATGTTTCGTCCCCAGTCTATTACAATGAACAATGCCCAAGAAAAAGGTAAATCTCCATGACTCATGTATGCTATCGACATTCTCTTTCACAGTTGTTGGGACACTAAGACAAAGTACATCGAAATGCGAAAACATCAGGCAGGATGCCTATTTTAGAAATGAGGATGCAATGGACCAATTCGATGGGACAATGCGGGAAGAACGAACGCCCACTGTACAGTTGAAACTTTGTGAAGGGCAACGAGGATCATCATTGCTCCCTTAGGTTGATCTCATTCGCGTCTAGCTTAAGGAGATCCAACGTGCTTTTCCCATCGAGTTTGAGACTGGTAACGTGTCGAACATAATCGACGTTGTTCATGGTCTTATAATGGGCGTGGTCCTTTTTCGCAAGATCTGGCAGAGGCCCGACAGTCCCCTTCAGTTTTAAGCCATGCAAGGCAGCTATAGATAGTCGTTCCTTTTCTGAATTGACCAATGCCCTGTGCTCTATACTTTTGTACTCCCCATTGCTCATTATCTGCATCGAATATATGATATGTCAGAGTCGTGTGCGGAAAACCTGGGAAACCGACAATGTCTTGTATTGATACATAATCAGACCTCAATGATATCTCCGATGTTGACAATCAATGCTCTTGGGATAGGTTTTATGGGTAACCATTTCCCCTCTTTCTTGATTTGGAGACCGTCCACATCACTGGTTTGTAACAGCAATGTTATCCCGACGGCGTCAGAATGGGGGGCCAGGCCGCTAACCCTGTTTGCCTGTGGACAAGGAGGATAATAGTTCATCCTTATTCCTTGTATTCCTCCTTCAAACTGGTTAACAAACATGTCGGGATCGACTCCTAAGTTCTTGGCCATAACTCTGAGAAGGGAGAGTTCAACTTTCAAAAGCTCGGATGAATACTTCTGCAATGTTGTCTTGAACCAGAAAACAGGTACCGAACATGAGATCGATCCCTTATCTTCTTAGGCATATTGCCTTTTTCGGTTCAATCAAGTTACCGGAAAGATGCAGGGTGCTTTGGCCAGAACCTGAACTTCCGCTGTGAAGGAGGCTGAACTAAGAGGAAGAGCATGTCACCCCAGTCCAGTTTCTGCTCCTCCGATAGAACAAAAGCCTGGCCGTACCCTTCCATACCATTTGGTAACTGCTCATAGGCCATCTTCTCGGGCAACGACAGTTTGAAGAACTCCTCCATGTCGATCTTCATATCCTGAATAACCACCTCCGGAATACCATGATTTATCAGCTGCATAAGTCATCCCAGGAGACGATCTACCATCAGCTGGTCATCACAATATCATAACTTTAAACAATGTTACTAGCTGATGAATTTTACCTGAAAGAAACCCCAATCTTTGGATGCAGAGTGTAGCCTCTCCATTTTTGTTTCCTTCCTCGAGCTGCCGTTGCCCAGCTTGCTCATGTCGATGACGGGGATCTGCGGAGCAACAGTTGATGGCCAAAACTGGCCTAGTTCATCTGGCTGGCGTAGATAACGTGGCGGGATCTCGGTCAGGCACTCTGCAGCTAGAGCTTGAACGTTTGCTACCGGAAGGGATCCACTCAACTGGAGCTAGATTTCTGACCCCATCTCTATTTTTTTAATGGTTCCTCCCACCCCAGCCATATAACTAACTAGTGTTCAGCTTATACATCTACATATAGTTTTGAAGTGGGATCAAGTCCCAGCCGGCCGACAAATTATTAGATAGCATGAGTCCGCCAACACAAAACAACATTGGAATGATCTGGCTGTTCATATAATAATGTTCTATTTGTATTATATTTTGTTTTGTTAAATTAACAAAACATGTGTGATCGTTGGATGTATCGCAGGTTGTTGCGCCGGTCCTGTCTAATAATTTCTCCAGCTCCAAACGTTAAAAGAGTAATGGCCGTCTCGTATTAGTTTTTCGCCATTTTCTAGGCTCGAATACAAGGGCCTCATCTAAAACAAGCTGTTGCTGATTTAATGATTTTTCATCTGTTTTTGTAAAGATTGATCTTTTCACCAAAATTTGGGAACTGTTAAGTCTTTCCCGAGTTATTTGTAAACTTGACAAAAAGTGTGTGATTCCCATTGTTGCCGGCTTCCCTCTTACAACAATGTCTCCGACTCTTTTCCTCTTCTTACTTTTGTCATTTATGTTGTCTTTTCCACTTTGGACTAACTATTCCGCTTAACTCTTAAATACGTTGTAAATCATCATGTTGATGCCAATATTTAGTCTAACTAAACTAAAAAGATTATATTCCTGGGTTCATTACATGACAAGAAGTTACTAGCAAAATTTATGTAATAAATTGCCAACACCTTTACTTAAATACAGACCAACCTGTTCACAAGGTAAACTGTCATCTAGGACTCACAGGTGGTTGAAAGCATCGAGAACGAGTGCTGCATTGACAAAGGTCGTCATCGCTCCCATGAGAGGTGGAGCGTCGAGGATGGGTACTGCATTGACGAAGGTTGTCGTCGCTCTAATGGCAAGGGGCGCGTCAAGGATGTGTGCTGCATTGACGAAGGTCGTCGTCGCTCCAATGACAGGTGGAGCATCGAGGATGGGTGTTGCATGGACGAAGGTGGTCCTCACTCCAATGCAGGTGGAACGTCGAGGATGGGTGCTGCATGGACGAAGGTCGTCGTCGCTCCAATGACAGGTGAAGCATTGGGAATGAGTGCTCCATCGATGAAGATCGTTGTCACTCCAATGGCAGGTGGAGCGTCGAGAATGGGTGCTACATTGACGAAGGTCGTCGTCCCTTTGATGGAGGATGGAGCATTAGGGAAGGGAGTGTCTATGAAGATAGTCGAGACACTTAGGATCGAAACTATGATTGAAGCTTGCCATCGAGGAATGCTTGTAATTTGGCACGTGTAACTTATGGCACGTCAGAAATTTTACATATATCTCTTATATGTATTTCTCTTACATATATCTCTTATAACTACTCGAAGAGTTGTTATAAAATGGGAGCAACCCAGCCCTATTTATAGTTGGGACCTCCTTGGATTTTGTAGTCCAAAATTCACAAAAAAATTAAAAATATCTATTGAAAATATCTTGATATTTTAGTATCTAGAAAAATATATAAATATTTAGAAGAACTTAGGTTATTCTATGAAAAATATCTAAGGCTAACAAAATTCTAGATATACTAAATAAGAATAATGTAGAAGGTGTTGATATTATAATATACGGGGCCTTCTAGCTGCTGTCACTTTGATGTTTCGATGGGCAATCTGAGTTGGCATTGCGAAGGGTCCTCGTGGTCTCCGTTTTGTTGACTTTGTGTCTGAAAAACTTGCGGGTTAATGGTTCGAGGATGACGATATATTTTCGTCGGTTCTTGGCTCCATGCCCAGAAAACTTCAAGACGACCAACGAAATCGAAGGGAAGATCAACATAAGAGAAAGGACAAGCATATGCTATAGAGGAAGAAAAAGGAATGGATCTTTTTTTAGTACATCAATTCGATTTTGAAATTCTTTGCTGAGATTCTTTGTTTTCTGTTCATTAGTATAAATCAAATGATCATACATGACATGATGAGGAGGCGGATGAAAGAGGCAGGTTCGCTTGCCCTTTTTGAATGAAGGAAGCTTTGCTGATTTAAAGAGGGAAAAAGGAGCCTAAGAGCAAGGAGGAGGGGACCGACTGTTAGAAATAATAATTTCATTAGGTGGCCCGACCTTTATGTTCAGTCATACACAAACTATCCGGATATTGGGCCTGATTAAGTGATCTAATTTATATCAATATTAGGAGGGTCCAATTGACGTCTCGTTAAGTATAGGGGTATATTGTGCAGATACCGCAATAATCTCTTATTCTGTGATAGGTGGAATTAAAGAGATTATTAACCTCAGGGACTTAATTGTCAATGAGGGGTTATGGTCCCCAGGCCATGCAAATATAAGACAACTGTAGGGCATCCCATTACCCTAATCAGTTTTACATTCGTCAAAATCGTAAAGGCCTGGAAGACCAAAACCTAGGCGTTCAGGCTCTCCAGGTTTCCAATGGATTCATCAGGTACGCTTCCGCATCTAGACTTTGACCTCGGTAATTCGACATGTGTATTCCCAGTTTTTGTGGATTAAATCTAAGAAGTGGTATCAAAGCCGATCATATGTTGAATTATTGGGAATTCAGAATTAGGGTTTGAGTTTTTTTTTTATTAATCAGGAAAAGGATGGATTTTCTGTTGTGCTTTAATTTTTTTTTTTAAAGGGGAGAAATCTCTGTTCACCCTCCTCTGTTCTTGCGTTCCTTTTTTCCTGATTTTTTTATTATTATGTTTGAATCCATTGTGTTTTGTATTTAATCCTCGTGTTTCATCGAGGGATTGAGTTTATGATTTCGGATTACGGCGGCCGAGCGTTCGACGTGGTCTCCGGCGGCGGTTACGGCACCGGATTCCACAACCGAGGTCCGTGGATTCGGCCTCGGGGCACGGTTCCGTCCGTCCGATTCAATTTTAACCGGTTTAAACCCATAAAGTGACTTTCGGGTATAATTAAGTTAAGTTTCATGCTGAATTTGGGGGTTTCTAGTCCCGATTTCGAGTATTTCAGATAAAATTTTACCGGTTGTTTAGATCTGAAAAGTAATGGCATATTCTGGAAGTCTGTATTTTAAAGTGGGTGGACTAAAGCGACATCTCCCCTCGGAGCTCTCTCGTGTAGGGAAACCCATTTTGAATATAAGATGGCATGTTTGGTTTTCATGGGGACAATGATCGGCCCCTCGGAAGGCACTGTTTGGTCGAATTCCATACATGCACCCGTAGTATTAGATACGAGACTATCATTTGGATGTCCATGTGAACATTGAGTCGGCCCCTCGGAAGGCTTATTTGTTTGACATGATTGACAGTCTGTATCTAATTGATGCACTGGGACACCGCTTGCAAGTTGACATCGCGGTCCTTCGATAGGGTGTTAATGTTGCATTGATGTCTTAATGGGACTTGCCATTATTTATATTTCCCTTTATTCGGTTATTGATTGAGTGAGCTGATACATTTACTCTGTTTGTTCTCTGTTCAACTGTTACTCCTGCTACCAACGTCAGTGCTGCACTGAACTCCATCCCTGTGCTTAACGGCACAAACTTCAGACCCTGGAAAGAGCACATTGAGATCAATCTCGCTGTCTTGGATTTGGACATGGCACTTCGGGTTGATCGCCCCGCCGCTCCTTCAGATGATAGTTCGGCTGTTGTAAAACAGAACTATGAGCGGTGGGAGAGATCTAATCGCCTATGTCTGATGATCATGAAGCGTGCTATTCCAGACAGTTTTCGGGGCGCTATGTCTGATGCGACAGACGCCAAACAGTTCCTAGCTGATATAGAGAAACGTTTTGAGAAAAACGAAAAGGCTGAGACGAGTGCGCTTCTAGCGTCTCTTTTCTCAAAAAGGTACAGCGGCAAGGGGAACATACGTGAGTACATCATGGAGATGTCTAACATCGCTTCCAAGCTTAAGGCACTCAAGCTAGATCTCTCGGATGATCTGTTGGTGCATCTGGTTTTGATATCCCTTCCTGCACACTTCAGTCATTTTAAGGTCAGTTATAACTGTCAAAAGGAGAAATGGAGCCTCAATGAGCTCATTTCTCACCTAGTGCAGGAAGAGGACAGAATGAAGCAAGATAAGACTGAGAGTGCTCACTTGGCGTCCGCACGTAAGGACAATGCTAAGAAGAGAAAGAGCAGTCAGGCTGCTGCGGTTGCCCCGCAACAGAAGAAGCAGATGAAGGAGGTCGCTCCTTTGGATTCTGATACCTGCTTCTTCTGCAAGAACAAGGGGCATAAGAAGATTCAGTGTGCCGGATACCGTGACTGGTGCAAGAAGAAGGGTAATCTTCTCACTTTGGTTTGTTCTGAAGTTAATTTAGCTTTGGTACCTGAGAGCACTTGGTGTGTAGATTCTGGTGCTACTACTCACATTAGTGTCTCTATGCAGGGTTGCCTGAACTGGCGAGCTCCAGTTGATGCTGAAAGATTCATCTATGTGGGAGACGGCAAGTCAGTGAAGGTAGAGGCCATTGGGACTTTTAGGCTGTTATTGAGGATTGGTTCCTATCTGGTCTTGAAGGAGACTTTTGTAGTACCGTCTTTTAGACGGAATTTGATTTCTGTTTCTGCGTTGGACAAATTTGGTTATTCTTGTTCCTTCGGAAACTGTCAGTTTAGTCTCTTTTATGGTTCCCGTACTATTGGTACCGGTTCATTATCAACATATAACAGACTTTATTTATTGGATACAGTGGCCTCATTTAATGAAACCTTGTGCTTCAGTTCTCGTGGTACAAAGCGTAAATTGACTGATAAGAATTCTGCCATTTTGTGGCACAAGCGTTTGGGTCACATTTCCAAACAGCGCATTCAGCGGCTTGTGTCGGATGGAATTCTGGATATCCCTGATATGGCGGACCTACAAGTCTGCATTGAGTGCATTAAGGGTAAACATACAAACATTAGGCACCTTGATGCCAACCGGAGTACGGATGTCTTAGAACTTGTGCATATAGATATCTGTGGCCCTTTCCCTACGGCATCCTGGAATGGCCAACAGTACTTCATTTCGTTCATAGACGACTACTCTCGGTTTGGCTATCTGTTTCTGATCAGTGAGAAGTCTCAGGCTCTGGATACGTTCAAGGCATATATGGCTGAAGTTGAGAACCAACTAGGCAAAAGGATTAAGGCTGTCAGGTCTGACCGTGGTGGTGAATACTACGGCAGATATGATGGATCAGGTGAACAACGTCGAGGTCCTTTCGCTAAGTTCCTAGAGGAATGCGGTATCGTCCCTCAGTACACTATGCCGGGTAGTCCTACGATGAACGGTGTGGCTGAAAGACGAAACAGAACACTTAAGGACATGGTGAGGAGTATGATTAGTCATTCTACCTTACCAGATTCCCTCTAGGGCGAAGCACTTAAGACCGCAGTATATTTGCTCAACAGAGTGCCAACTAAGGCCGTTCAGAAAACCCCTTATGAACTATGGTATGGCAAGAAGCCAAATTTAAAGCATTTACACATTTGGGGTTGTCCAGATGAGGCAAGGCCTTACAAGCCACATGAGAAGAAACTGGACTCTAGAACAGTTAGTTGTTGTTTTGTTGGTTACTCTGAGAAGTCTAGGGGTTTCAAGTTTTTTGATCCCACTGCCAGATCGTTCTTTGAGTAGAGAAATGCCCGATTTTTTGAGGATGTTGAGTTTGAAGGGAGAGATAAGATTAAGGATGTCGTCTTTGAAGAGGAAACAATTTCTCTTCCTTCGGTTATTGTTCCAAATCTTGATCTGGTGCAACAAGACGACAATGAGGTACTCCCCCTTCAGCCCGAAGAGGCTGTTCCAGATGAACAAATTCAACAACCGCAAGAGATAGTGCCACTTAGGAGATCTACTCGAGAGAGGAGAAGCGCGATTTCCGACGATTTCGTCGTATATCTCCAGGAGCATGAGGAAGGCATTGGAATGACAGAGGATGACCCGGTCAACCTTTGTGAGGCCATGCGGAGCTCCGAATCTCAGAAGTGGATTGATGCCATGAAGGATGAGATGAAGTCAATGGCTGACAATGACGTTTGGGATGTCGTTCCACTGCTCACTGGTGTGAAACCCATTGGTTGCAAATGGATTTTTAAGACCAAGAGGGATTTTAAGGGCAATGTAGAGAGATATAAGGCTCGTTTAGACGCCCAAGGCTTTACTCAAAAGGAAGGCATTGATTATACAGAGACTTTCTCCCCGGTTTCTTCGAAAGACTCTTTTAGGATTATTATGGCACTTGTGGCTCATTTTGATCTCGAGCTACATCAGATGGATGTAAAGACAGCGTTTCTCAATGGCGACATTGATGAGATGATTTATATGGTGCAGCCAGAATACTTTGCTTCGCAAGATGCAGAGAAGATGGTGTGCAAACTTAAGAAATCCATCTACGGGCTTAAGCAGGCTTCTCGTCAGTGGTATTACAAATTTCATCAGGTCATAGTCTCATTTGGTTTCGAGGCTAATATCGTTGATGAATGCGTGTACCACAAGTTCAGTGGGAGTAAGTTCATTTTTCTGGTTCTGTATGTCGATGATATATTGATTGTAAGTAACGATGTAGGCTTATTGCACGGAACTAAGAAATTTCTCTCGGAGAAATTCGAGATGAAGGATCTTGGTGATGCCTCTTTTGTATTAGGGATCCAGATTCACTGAGATCGCTCTCGGGGTATTCTTGGACTATCACAGAAGAGCTACATCGAGAAAGTGCTGATGAGGTACGGGTTAAAGGACTGCAGACCAGGAGATACCCCTGTAGCTAAAGGAGACAAATTCAGTCTCAATCAGTGCCCCAAGAATAATTTTGAGATTCAGGAGATGCAGAAGATTCCTTATGCGTCGGCAGTTGGGAGTCTGATGTACGCTCAAGTCTATACGCGTCCGGATATTGCGTACAAAGTAGGGATGTTGGGGAGGTACTTGAGTAACCCGGGTGTGGATCATTGGACAGCAGCCAAACGGGTCTTGAGATATCTACAGAGAACAAAGCATTTCATGCTCACTTACCGGAGATCAGATCAATTGGAGATCATCGGGTATTCTGACTCCGATTTCGGTGGATGCCAAGACAGTCGTCGATCCACGTCATGTTATATTTATCTGCTAGCTGGAGGAGCGATTTCCTGGAAGAGCGCTAAGCAGAAGCTCACAGCGTCTTCAACCACGGAAGCAGAATATATAGCTTGTTTTGAGGCGTCTAATCATGGGGTATGGCTGCGGAATTTTGTCACAGGGCTGCGCATCATTGACAACATTGAGAGACCACTTAAGTTATTCTGTGACAATAAGTCGGCAGTGATGTACTCCAACAGCAACAGGAGCTCTTCGAGGTCTAAGCACATTGACATCAAGTTCCTGGCTGTAAAAGACAGGATTCAGAGTGGCACTTTATCTATAGGGCACATCGGTACGTCTTCCATGATTGCGGATCCGTTTACTAAACCGTTACCACCCAGGATCTTTCACCAGCATATTGCTCGTATGGGTGTTATGTCACTAGATGATGTAATGGTTTAGTGGGAGATGTTACTTCGATTAATTTAAGTTGTACGTACATTTTTGAACTTCAGTTTCAGCTTTGGTTTCGTTTTCAGTTTCGGTTACACTCTGGATCGAGAATTTATGGATCTCACCTTAGGATGACCAGTTGGAAATAGGCATGCACAGATCATATTTTATGTAATTTCCATGCTGCGCACCTATACTTGGTCTATGTCGTCGAGTGTGTTGGTATTTGTGATTATTGAAGGTTTAGCTGCGATTAATGACAGCGAAAGCCGCTTTAGTCCCATATTGATATGCTTGATGGACCAGACTGTTGAGATGGTTGATAGGGATATGTTTTATGGAGATCTCATTTAGTGTGTTATGACTGTTCGGTTTTATCAGTCGGTCCAAGTGGGAGATTGTTAGAAATAATAATTTCATTAGGTGGCCCGACCTTTATGTTCAGTCATACACAAACTATCCGGATATTGGGCCTGATTAAGTGATCTAATTTATATCAATATTAGGAGGGTCCAATTGACGTCTCGTTAAGTATAGGGGTATATTGTGCAGATACCGCAATAATCTCTTATTCTGTGATGGGTGGAATTAAAGAGATTATTAACCTCAAGGACTTAATTGTCAATGAGGGGTTATGGTCCCCAGGCCATGCGAATATAAGACAACTGTAGGGCATCCCATTACCCTAATCAGTTTTACATTCGTCAAAATCGTAAAGGCCTGGAAGACCAAAACCTAGGCGTTCAGGCTCTCTAGGTTTCCAATGGATTCATCAGGTACGCGTCCGCATCTAGACTTTGACCTCGGTAATTCGACATGTGTGTTCCCAGTTTTTGTGGATTAAATATAACACCGACCCCGTCGTCAAAGGAAGATCCACTCCCCTTTTCTGTTGGAGGGACCATGATTAACCTTTGCTGTTGTTCCCTTCCTTTCTTTTGGTCAAATGGCGATGGTTTTTGTTGGTTTTTATCATTTCGTTGGTTATCACTCAAATGCAACGTAGTAGTGATTATAAATGGTGATGCGCGATCAACCATTTTCAGCAAAGGCCAGAAGGTTGTGCACCAAAAATGACTCAATTCACGCGTTCACGTGACTAACAAAGTGTTTGGATGTTTTCTTCAGGCGGTGTCTTTGCCTGCGCTGCTCCTCACTGCGACTTCCGTTACGCAATACTCTCGGGACAACGACTTCGTGGTGTGTCCCATGCATGCACGTAGTAATTCTTACGCAAGCAGACAGGCACCCGAGTCCAAGGATGCATTTTCCCTCCGCTGGCTCTACACGACTTGTGCGACCTCCTCAAGACAGCGACTACGTGGCAAACTCCACGCAAGCATGCAGCAAGCCCCATGCAAGAAGACAACAACCTCTATACTAGGTTACTGCACACATAACATACCACAGAGGCTAGTCAGTCCCTCACCTTATGTGATCTTGGAATACCTATCCTTCTCTCTTTCCCACTGCACGTTGGCACACCAACCACCAGCCGCACGTCTCCACCAACATCTCATACAACCTCCAACTAAGAGTCCTTCGTGCCCCCAGGTCGCTCTCCCAGAAGCTTTTACCAACGCTACAGCTTTCTGCATATCCTATTCCTTCTCGTGTGTGGCTAACAACAAAAACTTTTCGTACATCCTTACTCTCAGTCAGAATATATACATTGTCCTTTTTCATACTTTTCTACATTTACAATACGACTAGGTACGTTTAATTATACAAGATACAAAAACTAAATGTATAAACTAATAATACTAAGAATAGGTCCTGCACATAAAAGGAAACAAATAAGTGGTTAATCTAACTAAAATCAATTAGGCTCTGATTAAATAAAAATCTCATTACAACAGTAACCTTCTGTAGTTGAAATGTCTAATTCAATGAACCTAAACAAATGATGTTGATAATTGTCTCAAATTCCATATAAGGTTGAATTTTCATAAATAGATAATATTATTTCCTTTAATAATAAATCTATTTTTTTTACAAAATTGTAGATCCCAAAATTGTCCATTAACCCACATTCGACACGGCTGGTCTTAAACAAATTGATAGAGAAAAACCATCTCCTCGTATCAACGGAAAGGAGACCCATCAACCCATTCCAGTTAAAGGAGATCCACTTTGTCGTGTTGAGATTCTCCAAGCCCAGGCCTGCTTGAAATTCAAGCCTATTCGTTTCTCTTGTGAGCCCAACTCACTCTAAGCCCGTGACAATTATCCTTACTTACATCCATCCACTCCAACGAAATTGGTAGGATTCCCATTAAACGAATTCAATCAGATCAAATTGCAAAAGAGAGGGAGATCCCACAGAAAGCCAATCGTTTTCTTTTTGGGAGAAAAAAAAGGGAAGAGCGTCTTCCTTTTACGGGGGAAGAAAAACTTGTTCTGAAGGGGGTGGCGTCATCATTTTGGAGGGGGACGCAAGAGCCAAAGCCTCTGGCTCCCATCCATCTCCGGAGAATTTTCTCCTCCGAGAGATTGAAGCCATCCTCCGTTTTCTTTCCTCCAGAAGAGGCCAACTCCTCTCTCCTTGGGGGGTTCTCAGCCAAAGTTTTTCGAGATCCTTCCCCTCTACTTTTTCAGAAGCCTCCCTCCCAGCCACGACGACCGAAATAACGACCTCTGTGTCTCCAGCCAACCTATCCTGTGCAAGGATAAAAAAAACCCTCCCCCAACCACCATCCTTCGGCTCTCTCCTCTTCCCTTTGGTCATTCAAGAACCAGACCGCATCAAAGGTCCCACAGAAGCAAACGCTTCGACTCTTGCTCCGGCTGTCGACAGCAAACGGTAGCCCTGCATTCAGCCTCTTTCCTTCGTCATTCAGCCCTTCTCTTCCTTAGAATACTGCTGACACCTAGTTTCGTCATCTCCCTTACGTGGCAGTCACGAAACCAGTCTTTTCGAAGGGGTTAGGCACATCAGCCAACCCGATGTCTTCAGACCAAATGATCTTTAATGAGTGACGGTCTTGAAGAAATTTTCTTTGAATTTTTATGATGATCGAGGATCGAGATAAAGTTGAGGGCGTATGTGCAGTTTGCTAACAGACAGCTTACTGCAGTCCCACTTCTAAGGCAATTTCGGGAGATCCGTCCTCTGGATCGTCTCCAAACTTAAACTAGACTCCACGATGGTTGTAAACATATATATATCGACCATTGATGTTTCTGGTAAAGTTGGATACAATCCCGTGAACAGAACATACACAAGGTTGAACTCGTTGCACGTCATAACCCTGTTCTTTTCATGATTCCAAACGATCTCACCATTGGATTGTCGCTATATTTGACAGACATGCTTTTTCCATTTAATTACGGTCATCTGGATATATCGTGCATATTTTTATCTTATGCGCATGGTATGTTTTTCTCTTTTTCTTTCAAGCCTTCTGTTCTGCCCAGCAGCACACTGCTGCCCCGGAAAACCCAATTCCTGAAACTTTCAATGAATTGTGTAACCAAACGGTTTGCACAGGCACGTTCCCCTTCAAGTTTTGGAGATTTTGGTGCTGGTTTCATAATTTTTCGATGTGTTTTCACTGGGTTTTGGTCCGGTTTTCCGATGATTACACGGGCAATCTCCTGCTCCGCTCGGTAGCGCACTGCTGTCACAGAAAATTTGATTCCTGGAACTTTCTATCAACTGTGTGACCGAAAAGTTTACATTGGCACATCCCCCTTTGAGTGCCGAAGCTTTTGACTCCAATTTTGTAATTTTTTGATGTGTTTTGACTGGGTTTTGGATGAGTTTTCCGACAATTGCTGTCTCGGAAAATCTAAATTCTGAGATTTCTGGACAATTCCAGACAGACGGTTTAAATGGACTCGTCCCACTTTAAGTTCCGGAGATTTTGACGCCAATTTTATAATTTTTCGACATGCTTTGATTGAGTTTGGACTGGTTTTCCAATGTTTCCACGGGCAGTCCTCTATTTCATTTGAGATAACATGTCCCTCACCTCTTGAACACTTGTATCTTTATTTTTGCATGTACACTGAGCATGCAACTTTGGGAGGATCAACTCCGAATTTTCGAAGACTATTCGAAGGCGTGTGTATCAAACCGTATGGATCTTCCCGCATGTGTAAAAACCGCGATGTCAAGATGATAAAGTAGCCCCAAGCGTCACATAAGGTATAAATGGGGAGGTAGGTGCCTCCCCGAAATAATTCAAAGCCCACTTGTAACGGGTTGCGGGCCCAAGTATATAGGCTCGTAGTCACCGCCCTTCCCCGTCCCTTTTATCTAAATAATTGAATGTGAATGAGTGTATTGTAGGCCCATTAGGATTTATGCCGCATCCTTGATGGTTTTCCTAAACAACCAATATGAGTTCGGGTCCAAAGCCCGAATCGGGTTCAACGCCCGTAAAACATTAATACAAGTCCGCGCCAACTCCCGGTTAAGGTCCAAAGCCCGTTAATCGAAAGCAAATCTTATTTAGACAATCGCCACCTTTTCGCATGCTTAGAATTTGAGAGATAATAAGTAGGAATTCTCAAACTCACTTTGGTTTTTCTGACTTAAACCAGTTTTCAAACTTAAGTCGGTGGCGACTTCGTATAGTTTACCTAAGTTAAACAATCACAACCTTTTTTATTGAGCCATTTTTTATGGGTAACGGTGACATGAGCCGCTCCCTGAGTTCTCCCAAAAGCCCACGAATGAGGCCGTAACGCAGCCTTTCGCCTGTCGCCTCCATAGAATGACATCGAGGAGGTAGTTACAATGACATCAAAGTGAGGATACAACCACGTAGTCAATGGCAAATAATGTTACTATTGCTGCATTTTTACCTGAAAGAAACCCCAGTCTTTCGATGCAGAGTGTAGCCTCTTCATTTCTGTTTCCTTCCACAAGCTGCCATCGCTAAGCTTGCTCATGTCGATGACTGGGTTCTACGGAGCAACAGTGGATGGCCATAACTGGCCTAGTTCATCTGGCTGACGTAGATAACGTGGCAGGATCTCGGTCGGGCACTCTGCAGCTAGAATCAAGCCTTCACCTGAACTTAGAAGCAAACATTATAATAAAATAGTACTTCGTAAGGAATATAGTACTTGCGTGAAGAATATTTTCGCCCTGAATGGGCAAACCCTTGTGTGCACTTACGAGCCAGGAACAAAAAAAAGGAATCAAAATAAGAACCATAATCTCTTTATAAACCCAAAGAGGATTCAAGAGAGAGAGGAAAATGAAGGAGAAATAGCAAGGAAGAAGTGGGGGAGGAGCTCCTCTATATAGGAGTTGGAAGACTCATGTGAGATTTCAATTCATCGTGGGACAAATGAAAATTAGGCTAAGTGGGCTCAAGGCCCTTTTGGAAAACTAAAATAAAAATAAAATCCAACACATATAATTTCGAAACAGGATAAGTCCCAGCCGGATATAGCATAAGTCCGCCAAAACATAACAACACTGGAATGATCTGTCTGTTCATATAATAATGTTCTATTTGTATTATATTTTGTCTTTTGCTAAATTAACAAGCATATGTGACCGTTGGATGTACCGCGCGTAGTTGCGCCGGTCCACACGTTAAAGAGTAATGGTCTTATCATGTTAGTTTTTTGCCATTTGCTTCCCGAGTTATTTGAAAACATGACCCCTCTTACACTTTTGTCCAACCGTAAATCCAAGTGGAGTGTGTATGATGAGGTTCGAACTAGGATCATGACAAGGTCCCAAATACCCACCATCCACCTTACGCCACTTGGGTGTCATCAAATGATTGTGCCAATATTTAGTCTAACTATACTAAAAAATTTATATTCTTGGATTCATTACAGGACAAGAAGTTACTGGCAAAATTTATGTAATACATTGCCAACATCTGTACTCAAATACAGGCCAGCCATATTCTCCTTGCAGCTTTGGAGGAGCAGAGTTCTTATTGCACGACCAGCGTTGGTGCTCAAATAAAGCTCGAAGATTGTCGTCTCTGATATGAAGATTATCCGTTCAGTTCGGATTATTGGCCCAACTCATTCGCAAAACAAGACCACCTAGACCCTACTGAAAAACTATATTATAATTCTATTTCTATTCAAACAATTCCAATTCTAATTTAGTTACAATTCTATTCCAGTCATTTTTCTTTAATCAAAACAGACATCGGCTACTTTGGGCGTATTTATGTAAATCACATGGCCTTGGGCTTTAACGTTTCATCCCCAGTCCATTACAATGAAGAATGCCCAAGAAAAGGTAAATCTCCTTGACTCATGTATGCTATCGACATTCTCTTTCACGGTTGTTGGGACTCTAAGACGGAGTACATTGGAATGCGAAAACATCAGGCAGGATGCCTGTTTTGGAAATGAGGATGTAATGGACAATTCGATGGGACAATGCGGGAAAAACGAACGCCCACCGTGCAGTTGGAACTTTGTGAAGGGCAACGAGGAACATCATTGCTCCCTTAGGTTGATCTCATTCGCATCTAGCTTAAGGAGATCCAACGTGCATTTCCCATCGAGTTTGAGACTGGTCACGTGTCGAACATAATTGACGTTTTTCATGGTCTTATAATGGGCGCGGTCCTTTTTCGCAAGATCTGGCAGAGGCCCGACTGTCCCCTCCAGTTTTAAGCCATGCAAGGCAGCTATAGATAGTCGTTCCTTTTCTGAATCGACCACTGCCCTGTGCTCTATACTTTTGTATTCCCCATTGCTCATTATCTGCATCGAATATATGATATGTCAGAGTCGTGTGCGGAAAACCTGTGAAACTGACAATGTCTTGTATTGATACATAATCAGACCTCAATGATATCTCCGATGTTGACAATCAATGCTCCTCGGATAGGTTTTATGGGTAACCATTTCCCCTCTTTCTTGATTTGGAGACCGTCCACATCACTGGTTTGTAACAGCAGTGTTATCCCGACGGCGTCAGAATGGGGGGCCAGGCCACTAACCCTGTTTGCCTGTGGACAAGGAGGATAATAGTTCATCCTTATTCCTTGTATTCCTCCTTCAAACTGGTTAACAAACATGTCGGGATCGACTCCTAAGTTCTTGGCCATAACTCTGAGAAGGGAGAGTTCAACTTTCAAAAGCTCGGATGAATACTTCTGCAATGTTGTCCTGAACCGAAAACAGGTACCGAACATGAGATCGATCCCTTATCTTCTTAGGGATATTGCCTTTTTTCGTTCAATCAAGTTACCTGAAAGATGCAGGGTGCTTTGGCCAGAACCTGAACTTCCGCTATGAAGGAGGCTGAACTAAGAGGAAGATCATGTCACCCCACTCCAGTTTCTGCTCCTCCGATATAACAAAAGCCTGGCCATACCCTTCCATACCATTTGGTAACTGCTCATAGGCCATCTTCTCGGGCAACGACAGTTTGAAGAACTCCTCCGTGTTGATCTTCATATCCTGAATAACCTCCTCCGGGATACCATGATTTATCAGCTGCATAAGTCAATCCCAGGAGATGATCTACCATCAGCTGGTCATCACAATATCATGACTTTAAACAATGTTACTAGCTGCTGAATTTTACCTGAAAGAAACCCCAATCTTTCGATGCAGAGTGTAGCCTCTCCATTTCTGTTTCCTTCCTCGAGCTGCCGTCACCCAGCTTGCTCATGTCGATGACTGGGATCTGTGGAGCAACAGTCGATGGCCATAACTGGCCTAATTCATCTGGCTGGCGTAGATAACGTGGCGGGATCTCGGTTAGACACTCTGCAGCTAGAGCTTGAACGTTTGCTACTGGGAGGGATCCACTCAACTGGAGCTCGGTTTCTGACCCCATCTCCATTTTTTTAATGGCTCCTCCCAGCCCAGCCATATAACTAACTAGTGTTCAGGTTATACATCTACATATAGTTTCAACATGGGATCAAGTCCCAGCCGGACGACAAATTATTAGATAGAATGAGTCCGCCAACACATACAACATTGGAATGATCTGGCTGTTCATATAGTAATGTTCTATTTGTATTATATTTTGTTTTGTGAAATTAACAAAACATGTGTGATCGTTGGATGTACCGCGGGTTGTTGCGTCGGTCCTATCTAATAATTTCTCCAGCTCCAAACGTTAAAGAGTAATGGCCGTCACGTATCAGTTTTTGCCACTTGCTGTTGCTGATTTAATGATTTTTCATCTGTTTTTGTAAAGATCGACCTTGTCACCAAAATTTGGGAACTTTTAAATCTTTCCCTAGTTATTTGTAAACATGACAAAAAGTGTGTGGTTCCGACGGTTGCCGGCTTCCCACTTACAGCATTGTCTTCCGACTCTTTTGGTCTTCTTACTTTAGTCATTTATGTTGTCTTTTCCACTTTGGGCGGACTATTCCTCTTAACTCTTAAATACGTTGTAAATCATCATGTTGATTTCAATATTTAGTCTAACTATACTATTCATCACGTCGAGAACGAATGCTTCATTGACGAAGGTGGTCATCGCTTCAGTGATAGGTAGAGTGTCGAGGATGGGTGATGCTTTGACGAAAGTCGTCGTTGCTTGTACGTGCGCCCTTCCGTGACCTCGCGGCTCGTGACTACGATTCGGATGACACGAAGATCCGAGACCCGCTCCCCCGATGCTCCTCCGATCTACGTTGGGACTCGGGCGTCATGGCGTTGTAGAAGATAGCGGGGTTGATCCTCCTTTTATTCCTAATTAGGCCTACTCGTGTTGGCTCTAGAAGTAACCGCTAAGACAACCGGCTTCAAATACGTCGGAAATCCTTGGCATACCGAGCAACTGGTACACGTGTAGTTTGCTAACAGACAGCTTACTGCAATCCAACTTATGAGGTCCGTCCATTGGATCGTCTCCAAACTTTCCATAATAAAACTAGACTCGACGACTGTTATAAACATATATATCGACCGTTGAAGTTTCTGGTAAAGCTGGATACAATCCAGTGAATAGAACATACGCAGGGTTGAACTCGTCGCACGTCATAGCCCTGTTCTTTTCATGATTCCAAATGGTCTCCCCGTTGGATTGTCGCTATATTTGACAGACATATTTTTTTCATTTAATTCTAGACATTATTTCTATTTTATGTGCACGGTATGTTTTTCTATTTTTCATTCAAGCCTTCTGTTCTACTCAGCAGTACACTGCTGCCCCGGAAAACCCAATTTCTGAAACTTTCATTGAATAGTGTGACCACAGGGTTTATACAGGCATGTTCCCTTTTAAGTTTCAGAGATTTTGGCGATGGTTTCACAATTTTTCGACGTGTTTTGACTGGGTTTTGGTCTGGTTTTTCTTACGATTGGTGGAGTTCAAACCAGGATCATTACAAGGTTCCAAACACCCACCACCCACCTTACGCCACTTGGGTATCATCGAAAGAACTGCGCCAATATTTAGTCTAACTATACTAAAAAGTGCATATTCCAGGTATCATTACACGACAAGAAGTTTTTGGCAAAATTATGTAATACATTGCCAACATATGTACTCAAATATAGGCCAGTCATATTGTTGGCGCGTAAATTGCGTTCCTCGCAACACGTATCGAATTTTACAGTAAATGTATGGTCGTCGTAAAGTAAGGGTAGACGTAATATCATAATTTAATCCAAAAGTACTGAATTTACAATGTTTAGTGTTGTCACCGTAAAGTAAACGAATGCAAGTGGAAAGGATAAACATAATACTGTAATTTATTTCACTAGTATCAAGTTTACAGCAAGACACTTACAGACATAACTTGAACAGAGGAATAACAAAAATGACTTGACGATGCTTCACGACGGTCGGTAGAGGATGAACGGCGGCTACAACAGACCCCTTTAATGGAATCTACCTTGGTAAATCGGTGATCGAGCATCAACAGCTCCGAAATTGAATGCGATGACACTAAGGGTGGAAGGTGAATTCAAAGTGGTAGCATATCAACAATACCGGAATGAATCAACAGCACTGAGGATGGAAGGTTCAAGACACTAGTAAAAAAGGAAAAAGACAAAATCAGAGCAAAGTCTGAGGTTCTGTGTTTGTTGTTGTTGTGTGTTGTTTGTTGAGATTACTTTTTATATATCAAAATCTAGTGGTTGTGATTGTTCAGTCAGTATAAGATCTTCTTAGATCGTGTACACGATCTAATTTCTACTGGAACCATTCACGTCGTATTTCAGTTGGTCATTCTGGTTTTGCACGTGTCCTTCTCCACTAACAGAGACGGACATGGTTTAAACGGATTCTCGAGTAGTGAGAAGTTATCATGTCTTGAGTTGTAATAGATTTGCCTATGGTGTGCTGAGAGACGGTCTTGCGGCTCTACCCGGGAAGTACTTCTCGAGTAGCACCCATTTAAGATTTCATCAGTAAAACTAATGTCTATTGAAAACGATATTTTCTCTAGTATTAAGCGTCCATTTAAGAATCAAATATAATTTTGTCAAAAAAAAGAAAAGAAAGAAAGGGCAATACTAATGAATTCCTTTGACGTCTTACTGTTATCCCGCAAACGGCCATTTTATTATAAAACAATAATATAATATAAAACAAAATTCAATAGCGAAATTTCTCGTTGCTTTTTGTTGTGCCAACAAGTAGAATCGCTACTGACTTATAATAATAATAATAATAATAATAATAATAATAATAATAACAACATAAAATGCAATTTATAAAGAAAATTGGTAAAAATTAATTCTATTCATAAAAGTTATTGAATATTTATTCTAAACTTTTAAGTGTAAGTAACATAAGTTTAATTAATATTGATATCCTAGCCTCGAATTTTTAAATAATTTTTATACCTTCGAAAAGAATGGTTTTGATCATTTTTGTTGGATGACGTTAATGATTTTTTTAAATAAAAAGCAATTTTTTTCTTAAATTATAATGAAAGAATTCCCAACATAATATTTATTAAATTATAATGAAAACAAACTAATTAGTAGAAACAATTTTCATTTTAATTGTCATTTCTTTTCTTCCACGGTACCTTTTTTTGATTCTTTGATTAATTTATGTTAATACCATAAAAGATCCCTGGGATGTCTTGATCATTGGAAATGCTTTCCTTAGCCGATCAAGGGAAGAACAATTATCTTATAAATTCACAGCGAATCCAAAGCGAAAAATGAATTGAGCGGGCAATTCTTCGGGAAAAACACATGGCGACTTCCGTTGTCGCGAGCTTGCAAGATGTGTGGGATGCGTGGGGCATTCGAGGTTTCATGATCCTCAGCCTTACGATGCAATTGCTTCTTGCAATCGTCTCTCCATTCAGGATGAGGACGTGCAACTGTTGGGTCATTCTTCTGATATGGTCAGCCTAATACCTCTCCGATTGGGCAGCCATATTCGCATCCAGGTTGATCTCGAATGCCAGATGCAGGAACTCCACTTCCATCGACCAGGATCTCCTTGCATTCTGGTCTGCCTTCCTTCTCATACATTTGGGCGGGTCGGATCTATTACTGCCTTTTCTCTGGAGGACAATACGCTATGGCTGCGTCACTTGGTCAGCCTTGTAGCCCAGATACTTGCGTTCCTCAATATCTTTGTTAAGATGCTCCCAAGTAATGATCTTCGGGTTCCAACAGTCCTGATAGCTATTGCCGGTGCTATCAAATATGGGGAGAGGACCAGAGCGTTGTATCTTGCAAGCATCGAGAAGCTTAAGAAGTCAATTGTTAAATCATGTGGTCTCGCCCGTAACATAAATACTACGAAGATGCTGATTGTGGCACTGGCACCCCAGTCCAATACTGGCGGCAGCAATAGTGAAGAAGATACCAGCAAAGGGAGAATCAAGACAGCCTTCCACTACTTCCAAATATTCTGGGTCAGCTTGTCGACATGATGCCAGCGACTCCGAATGGCTCGAAAGCCGAGATTGTTTCCTGAACCAAGATGCTCTGGCGACATTCGAAATTTTGAAGATGGAGCTGAAGTCATTCTATGAGGTGTTCTTTACCAAGGTCCTTGCAGCCAACTCCGCTTGGGGAGTGCTCATTCGCAGTCTGGCCTATTACAACGTCCTCATCGCCCTGATTATGTTTTGCCTAAATAAGAAAGAGGGGATTCACGGGGTCAATGTTCGAATCACTTACTCGTTGCAAGCTGGAGTGATTGTTTTGGATTCAGCGAGCGAGCTACTGCTACAATCCATGTCTAATTTGACCAGTGCCAATCCTATTTACATCGGATGCCAAATTATCAGCCATGGACTAGTCTTAGTTTTCATAGTAGGCACGGCCGTGGCGTGCATAGCCGACATTCTTTCCTGTCTTCTGTGCAAAACCATCGTATCCCGGCAATGGTCAGAGAGTACAGGGGTGGTAAGCATTTTAGGGCGTGCTTTTGAGGAATCTCGTCCGAGGAAAGGATCCAAGCTAAGTGATTATTGGCGTAAAATCAACGGTACAATCTTAGCCACCTTTTAATTTATATTCTTGTTTTGCTCTGCCTTAGTCTTCAATTTTATTGCATTTTGTTAATATTACGATCAGAAAAAAATGAGAAAAACAAAGAGAAAATTTATTTTCTCTTGTTGAATAATCACATCTATTCTTGTTAACCATTTCAATGAAGATTTCTAAGAGTGAAAACAATGAAAAATGGCAAAGTTATACTTTAGGGAGGTTGTTAATGGCAAATCCCAAGAGGAGGTAGTTACAATGACATCGAAGTGAGGTTACAACTACGCAGTCAATGGCAAATCCCATAAAGAGTTAAGTGGCGAAGGTTATGCTCATGGGGCATGCAACGGGCAGCTTCCATCGGACGAATGTGATTTGTGTCTCCTTGCAGCTTTGGAGGAGGAGAGTTCCTATGGCATGACCAGCGTTGGTGCTCAAATAAAGCTCCAAGATTGTCGTCTCTGACATGAAGATTATCCGTTCAGTTCGGATTATTAGCCCAACTCATTCGCAAAACAAGACTACCTATACCCTACTGAAAACTATAATATAATTTTATTTCGATTCAAACAATTCCAATTCTATTCGAGTCATTTTTCGTTAATCAAACCCGACATAGGCTTCTTTGGGTGTATTTATGTAAATCACATGGCCTTGGGCTTTAATGTTTTGTCCCCAGTCTATTACAATGAAGAATGCCCAACAAAAGGTAAATCTACACGACTCATGTATGCTATCGACATTCTCTTTCACGGTTGTTGGGACTCTAAGACGAAGTACATCGAAATACGAAAACATCAGGCCGGATGCCTATTTCGGAAATGAGGATGTAATGGACCCATTTGATGGGACATTGCGGGAAGAACGAACGCCCACCGTACAGTTGAAACTTTGTGAAGGGCAACGAGGATCATAATTGCTCCCTTAGGTTGATCTCATTCACGTCGAGCTTAAGGAGATCCAACGTGCTTTTCCCTTCTAGTTTGAGACTGGTCACGTGTCGAGCATAATCGACCATGCTCATGGTCTTATAACGGGCGCGGTCCTTTTTTGCAAGATCTAGCAGAGGCCCGACAGTCCCCTCCAGTTTTAAGCCATGGAAGGCAGCTATAGATAGTCGTTGCTTTTCTGAATTGACCATTGCCCTGTGCTCTATACTTTTGTACTCCCCATTGCTCATTATCTGCATCGAATATATGATATGTCAGAGTCGTGTGCGGAAAAACTTGTGAAACCAATGATGTCTTGTGATACATAATCTCAGACCTCAATGATATCTCCGATGTTGACAATCAATGCTCCTGGGACAGGTTTTATGGGTAACCATTTCCCCTCTTTCTTAATTTGGAGACCGTCCACATCACTGGTTTGTAACAGCAATGTTATCCCGACGGCGTCAGAAAGGGGGGCCAGGCCGCTAACCCTTTTCGCCTGTTGACAAGGAGGATAATAGTTCATCCTTATTCCTTGTATTCCTCCTTCAAACTGGTTAACAAACATGTCGGGATCGACTCCTAAGTTTTTGGCCATAACTCTGAGAAGGGAGAGTTCAACTTTCAAAAGCTCGGATGAATACTTCTGCAATGTTGTCCTGAACCAGAAAACAGGTACCGAACATGAGATCGATCCCTTATCTTCTTAGGGATATTGCCTTTTTCGGTTCAATCAAGTTACCCGAAAGATGCAGGGTGCTTTGGCCAGAACCTGAACTTCCGCTGTGAAGGAGGCTGAACTAAGAGGAAGAGCATGTCACCCCACTCAAGCTTCTGCTCCTCCGATAGAACAAAAGCCTGGCCATACCCTTCCATGCCATTTGGTAACTGCTCACAGGCCATCTTCTCAGGCAACGGCAGTTCGAAGAACTCCTCCATGTCGATCTTTATATCCTGAAGGACGTCCTCCGGGATACCATGATTTATCAACTGCATATGTCATCCCCGGAGTGGATCTACTTTCAGCTGGTCATCACAACATCATAACTCTAAACAATGTTACTAGCTGCTGAATTTTACCTGAAAGAAACCCCAATCTTTCGATGCAGAGTGCAGCCTCTCCATTTCTGTTTCCTTGCCCGAGCTGCCATCACCCAGCTTGCTCATGTTGATGACGGGGATCTGCGGAGCAACAGTCGATGGCCATAACTGGCCTAGTTCATCTGGCTGGCGTAGATAACGTGGCGGGATCTCGGTCAGGCACTCTGCAGCTAGAGCTTGAACGTTTGCTACCGGAAGGGATCCACTCCACTGGAGCTCGGTTTCTGACCCCATCTGCATTTTTTTAATGGTTCCTCCCACCCCAGCCAAATAACTAACTAGCGTTCAGCTTATACATCTACATATAGTTTCGAAACGGGACCAAGTCCCAGCCGGACGACAAATTATTGGATAGCATGTGTCCGCCAACACATAACAAGTTCAAAAAGGCAAACGTATCTTTTGGTGGAAATGAAATATTCTTGTCTTCATGGGGGAAACCCTACCCCAAGGTTAATATATTTAACTTGTGATCTCAGTTCCAAATGAGTGTCAGTCAGAGAGAGAGAGAGAGTGGGTGGGTGGGGAGCTCGTTTATTGCTAATTGATTAAAGAAAAATATTATCAATTCAAATATCAGCTCAATAATGTGACCCTGATTAGGATTTAAAACACAAAATTAAACGGGGGAGATTAAGTCAACTAGGGGCGGTGGGTTTACTAATTTCTTAACAACATGATAGAAATTACAGGGGCGATTGTCAATTCTTTCATCACTACGCGTGTCTTCTTTCCATCATCAGACAACTCATGAAAGTAGCAGCAGCAAACCCTACTTTGCAGCAATCGGAACAAGGCTCGTTTTTGCATCACACTAAATTCAAACATAAAAATCCAAAACTCCACCCTACGGGCCACTCGCTCACAACACACAAGGTATGTGCATGCATCTCCCCCCGACCTCTTGTTTTACATGATTAGGGTAAAGATATGATGGTATCGATGGACTCATGAACACCCAAAAAGCATCTGGATTGGGGTGTTGACATGGCAGTTGGCCATAAAACATGGCCCTAATGTTTGGCCTCTCTCTCTATATTTTGTTTCTTGGACTAGGCATTATTAGAGAGGGTTGTGGTACGTGTGAAGACAATGGAATAGTATTTTCGAGGGATTTAAAAAAGAAGGGTAATTAAAATAAGCCGAGCGAATTGGTATGTATTGCCGTCAACGATTCAATGAAATTTGAACTTTTAATATAACCCAGATTTTATTTAATACACTATAGATATATGTGTACAGCGGGTTGTTGCGCCGGCTCTATCAAATAATTTGTCCAGCTCCACACGTTAAAGAGTAATCGCCGTCTCGTATTAGTTTTTCACCATTTTCCTGGCTCGAATCCAGTGGCTGAAGATTCGTGAGGGTGTGAGATCGGAAAGATCGTGAGATCGCAAGATGAGGCCCTGAAATAAGGTAAACAAGATGAAATAAAAGACTAGTTTGTCATTTACTTTGAGATAGAAAGATTAGTCAATCTAATACTTTGAGAACGTGAGATCGCAATAACGCAAGAAAGCTGAAGATAAAAGACTATATTTGTTTGTCTTTATTGATGTATGTGTGTGTTTTCCTGTGTCTAAATAAACCCTACTTATATTAGGCTAGTCCTGTATAAACACGGAAACAAAATATATGTACCACTCATATGGTAGCCATGTCACCACTCTTTGTTGTAGAATATCTATTTTCCATCTGAGTACTCTTGGCAACTTCTTTTATTAGGCAACTCAAAATTAAAATATTGTCTTTTTAATTAAAGATTGAAAATAATATATTTTTATTATGGAAGCTAATAATTGTCTGCGGCTATAAAGGGTTAGTTGTTAAATCAAATTATTTTAAATTATGATTTGACTTCAATTATTTCATTTGAATGAAATAAATTAACTAAGGGAAGTTACCGGTTGAAAAACTTTTCATCTCTATTGCATCGACCATCGAGCAGGTATTCACTCAGATTGGTTTGATTCGCTGAAATTGGAAAACAAATCAATAGGACTGCCAAATGAATATGGACACTCCCTTAATGTTTTTCTCCATAGATCACAACCATAGTTACACGATCAATACATCTTTTTTAAGAGTCTGCGTGATCTAGAACTGCTCAATGGGCAGGTTCGGGTAGTTTCGGGCCGGGTTTATTCAGGTCAAATATATTTATTAATTTTTCAAACCTGCCCAGGCCCTAATGCCGATCGAGTTTATCAGGCCTAAAATTTTTTACTCAAGACTAGACCCGGTCCAAAAGCTCGATAAAATATAATAAAAAATAGAATAAAAAAAGAGAAGTTAAGTCAATATAAATACTATTTAAATATATAATTAAAAGCCAAAATCCAAATTAAAAATAAACAAAAGTGAAAACTCTAATTATTATTTTAACCGGGTCGGGCGGGCTGGGTAAGGATATTATTTTATTTGCCCAAACCCGGCTTAAAATTTAATTGGTCCAAAAAATGATGGTCAAACACGGCCCATCTCGTGTCTGCAAGGTAGAGTAGGAGTTAGAATGCCGCTTGAGTGGAAAGAGGTCATCCTAAGAAGAGGGGTGCTGTGGAGAAGTCTTGATCTCCTGGAACGACATTAGAGGAGGTTACCTAGGAGCCGCTAGAGTTGAAAATTTCACCCTAGTTATAGGGTGTGCACTGCAGTGAGTCACGATTATGGTAACCGTGTACGTCCGAACTGTGTGTAGGACAGATACCTCGACTTCGCTGCGTGAGGAACTTACCTCTTTTTCTATTCAGCTTTAAGCAGTTTTCTGTGTGGTTACATCTCTTGTGCTTATAGACATGATCTTATTAAGATGAGAGAAGTGTTTTGTGGAAATCCTCTGCTGCACTATTAAGTGCTGAAGCATTCCTCTGCTGTTAATCAGAAACGAGCTGGTCCTTAAGGAGACGTTCTGTCACTATAAGGAATCATTTTGTGAGGATTTATACTTTAACTTCAACATTGACTTTGTGCTTTGATAGAGAGGCTTATGCTTAAGTGACAATGTGCTGTGTAAGAATCCTTGGAGCTACCAACTGTTACGTGTGAGCTTCCATCTGATGGAAACGAGACGGTGTCCACTAAGTGAGGAGTTGAAATTTGTGCCGAAGTGATCTTTCATCTCTTTAAGGATTCTAAATCTCACTTTGTGAGAAACTGAAAGCATAGTGCAAGGGCATTTCACACCAATTATATTATATAGTGGAATCACCTCGTTGATGGAAAGTAGACGTAGGTCGATTAAGGCCAAACCACTATAAACTGCTATGTCCAGTACGATCGTGTAAACACTTGTACGGAAATCTACTCGACCAAAATCGTAACGTTTACAACGAGCATATATCATCTATGAGTAACGCTTCGCTGTGATACAGTACGCTTCCGCATAAACAAAGAAAGGATCGAAAAAGTGACAATCACTAATTCACCCTCATCTTAGTGCATCTGAACGATCCAACATATGGTCTCAAGTCAAGATATTAGTTACATTCTTTCAACGGAGAATCGACGAATAATGATGAACATGTGGTATTCTCTGTAAATTGGTCATGCCCAATATACCCCTAAACTCATGCACCTCCAAGTATAACTTGAATATCTATCATTCGGTCTAATGCAACTGAAGTTATACTCAATGTTGATTTAAATGTTCATATCATCAATTCGTCCGAGAATAATTTTAGATTCCCAAATAATGAATTTCTGAGATCCAATTAATTACTAGTAGAAAAGTAATTAATAATAGTAATTATTTTAGATTTACTAATAAATAATTACTAATATTATGAAGTGTTTTGACGTATGGCTGCACAAAATAACAAGTAATACCAAGTACATCGAAATGGAAAACTTAAGGCCCAATGTCTATTTGGGAAATGAGAATATAAAAGACCCATTCCGCGAGACAATTGAGAAGAACAAAAACCCATCAATCTTTGTGAAGGGCAAACAGGATGGTCATTGCTCCCTTAGGTTCTCATTTGCGTCGAGCTTAATGAAATGCTTTTCCCATCGAGTTTGTAACTGGACATCCGTTGAACATAATTGATGTGGCTCATAGTCTTATTGCGGGCACGGTTCCTTTTTGTAAGATCCGGTAGGGGTCCAACTGACCCTTCCAGTTTTATGCTATGGAATGCAACTATAGACAGTCGCTCCTTTTCTGAATTGACCATTGCCCTGTGCTCTATACTTTTGTTCTCCCCATTGCTCATTATCTGCATCGAAATATATGAAATGTTAGAGTCGTGTGCGGGAAGCCTCTGAAACCTATGATGTCTTGTATTAATTCATAATCAGACCCCGAACATACCTCCGATGTTGACAATCAGTGCTCTTGGGACAGGTTTATGGGTAACCATTTGTTAAATGTCATTAATTTGTAATCTCATTTAGTGTCATTAAGTGTGTGTTAGTGAGGTGACGTTAATGCCTTGGTAGTGGGCAGTAATTATGACCTAATAACTAGGGTAGTGTAAATGCTTTCTCTATATCTATCCTAGGACACTACAAAAGGAGAAGCAATCACCCGATGTTGTAAGAAAAAAAGGGGGTGTTAGAGAAAGACCAAGAATGTATTCTGGTCGTAAGAAAAGTAAAAGGGTCTGTAGTTATCCAAAATATCCTATCCAAATTTCCTTGTTCCTTATGTCCAGAAACACTTCGCTATGTCGTAGTAGTTCCGCAAACCCCTTCCTGTGATACAGAAAAACACCGCTTTCCAAACAACCCCAACAAATTTTGGTATTAGACTACAACAGATCATGGTTACATTTTCCAGCAACATATTCTTATAATAGGTATGATTAATTCATAAGTCCATATCTGGCTGTTGGTCGTAAACCGCTCTCATCTCATCTTTCCTCTCTTTCCCTCCAATGTCCAAAACCCCTGGTGTCTAGAAGATCTCCACGTCTGTCTGTCGTTGTGCTAAGGCAGTCAAAAGCTTTCCACGTTCATCCGTCGCTCTGCTAAGGCAATTTTCAGCGGACCCAAGTCATTGTCATCCCCTATTTTCTTGTTTTCAGTTTGTTTAATCTTCCTCCCATTTTGGCAATGGTGGTAAGTCTTTTTCCTTACAAACAAATATTTTGTTAGTGAAGTGCTTATTTTGTTCTGTCTCCCTTATGTGAATTTAGACTTTACAGTAACCACACACACACAAGCCGCACGCTGACACCCTTCTCGTCAACATGAACTCAGTGACTGAGAGAACAAAATCTTTCTTGGGATTGCTTTTGATGAAACAAATTATTACTTTTAGATGAGGATCTGACTTAGTCATCGACAGTTAGTTGAAGCAAAGCTAGCACCTCCCATAGATCGCTCTTCAGAAAACCAAAGTGCATTGGCCGAAACCTCAATGATTGACAACTGATCCGCTCTTGCTAACCCAAAACTTGTCGACTTAACTTACTCCGGATGACAATTGAGATTTTGATCGTGCTACCACCAACCCTTAATTTATAAAATCGAGATTTTTGGCAAATCCACTACATTTGGTTTCGTCGGAAAGATAGATGAAACGTATGAATCTACATCTAGCCCTGGCTTTAAATAAAATTTAATAGGAGTCATCTTGTTTTGATACAAGAACGTACTTCAAAAAAAAAAAACACGAAACAGTGACATTACAATTAATGAAAAGGGTGACAAAGTATTCGTTTGACATTCATATCCATTTTCTTGATTAACCATTTTAATAAAGAGTCAAATTCATACATTTCCTTGACTGTATCGTCTCATGTGATTGATTTAGAGTGACATGTGCAGAAACCTTCTTCCCTATGGCCTCGATTGCCCCTCTCTCACCCTGCGAGAAGTACCACGTCTTCCTCAGGTAGGGGTCCCGACACTCGTCAATGTTTTGTCGACTGCCTCTTTGAGTTTCTTAAGGATGCTGGACTCTGTGTGTTCATGGATGATGAGGAGAGCCGTGTCGGGGATTCCACCGGGGGTGAGATCCAGAAGGCCATCTATGACTCCAATATCTTCCTCCCCATCTTCTCCTGGGGATTTGCAACCAGCAAATGGTGCCTTAAGGAAATATCTTGGATGGCGGATTGTATGGAGGAATTCCCAGGGGAGAAGAACATGCTCCCTGTCTTCTACAACGTGGATGCAAGTGATGTGAAGCTCAAGACCGATCTGTACCGAAATGCCTTGAACGAGCATGAGAAGACTTCTAGCTACCAAACCGTCGAGAGATGGAGAAAGGTGCTCTCCGAGATCCCTGAAACAATGGGATGGAATCCAGCGGATGCTTAAGGGTGAGCCTCATCTATCACTTTATAGCAAGGACATGGCGTCGGACAACATAGTGATGTTTTTCGGTTATTAGCATATGATGTTAAATATGAGATTGAATGCAGGCAGGGGAAGCTCATTAAACAAATCGCCGAACACATTTGCCGTACACTCGAGATCAAACACAGAATGCTTCCTGATCACTTCATTGGAATAGAAGAGAAAATACAGGACATAATGAATATATTAGATTGCGGATCTAGGGACACGCGCATTGTTGTGATTCATGGCATGGGTGGCATTGGGAAGACCACTTTAGCAAGTGCAGTCTTTAACAAAATATGCTGGCAATTCCAGGGCAGCAGCTTCCTTATGGATATAAGAGAATCATCCACTAATAATGGTATCGTAAATTTGCAGAACAAGTTGTTACATGACATGCACAGGTTCTCCTCATATAACTTTCGCGATGAGAATGGTGCCATGAACTGCATCCAATGTTCGTTACGAAACAAAAATGTTCTTGTCATTCTAGATGATGTCAGCGACATGGACCAGATTAAGAAGCTTGTTGGCTTGGGCAAGTGGCTTGGACTCGGGAGCAGAACCATCATCGCAACTAGGAACTTGAGTTGCATCACCAATGTTGAAGAGATTGAAAAGAACACCATGATATTTCAGGAGGAAAAGATTTATGCATATCGGATGAGAGAATTAGGCTATGAGAATTCTCTACAACTTCTTTGTCTCGGCATGCCTTCAACACAGATGCGCCTCCAGATTTTTACAAACAGCCGTCGCGTGATATCATTTTGCTAACAAGAGGCGTTCCTCTGGCTATCAAGGTCATTGGATCACAACTGAGAGGGAGTAGGGTGTCGAAATGGAAAGAAACGTTCAACAAGTTAAAGAAGGTGCCTCACAAGAATCTATATTCTACGATTTTGATGTCTAGCTATGAGATGCTTGACGTTGACGAGAAAGAAATCTTCCTCGATATTGCATTCTTCTTTGCGAACAAAGATAAGACAAATGCATTCTACGATTGTGAAGCTTGTGGCCTTTATCCAAATACGAGCATGGACACCCTGATTTCTTATGTTTTGGTGAAGATCGATTGCTATAATACAATATGGATGCATGATCTTTTTAAGGACCCCGGAAGAGAAGTGGATCGTAAACAAAGACCCTTGTCAAACAGACGGTGCGATGTCTAAAGACCCTTGTCCTTCATAATCTTTGTTTACCAAGGACTCCCGACCTGTCCTCATTTGTAAATATGGAGAGATTGGTGATTAATCAAATGGGAGGCCCGACAGTTCACATTGTTTCCTCGATCGCTGATCTAAAATCTCTGAAACCCCTGAAACTTTATAATAGACCACATCGGGATGTCCTGAGTCTGCCGCGCTCCATCTGCAACTTAAAGGCCCTCTCCGAGCTTGTAATCATTGGATTCAAGTTTAAGCAACTCCCGAAAAACATTGGGGAGTTGAAAGGCATGAAGATACTTAAGATAATATCCCATAGTGTGTGTCTGGAAAATCTGCCAGACTCAATCGGGGATTTGGAATATTTAAGCGATCTGTGCCTACCATGTAACAGAATCACTGAACTTCCAGAATCAATCTGCAAGCTCCGCAATCTGATCAAGCTGGATGTGAGCTTTAACAACTTAAGAGGTCTACCTACGACAATAGGAGATCTGGTCAGGTTGGAAGTGTTGAATGTCAGTCACAACTGTGATCTAAGAGGAGAGTTTCTCAACGGATTCCGTGAGTTGCGGTCCTTGAAAATTTTAGACGTATCGGGCATGAGGAATCATGTGCTTCCTGCATGGATCACTGAGTTGTCGTTTCTGGAAACATTGTTGTTGAATTACTGCAGTAATATTAAGGAAATGATGCCTGACCTCCCAAAGAGCCTGACGACATTAACAATCCCATTTAAATTTGTTCCAGAACATCCAACTCTAACCAATCTGCTAAAACTTTCTTTGTATGATCCCCAAGATGGTGATGAGGTCAATCCCGAACTGTGGACGGGCAACATAGTGGCTTGGTTTCAGCACCTGTCGAACTTGGAGGAATTAACCGTAAAGGTGCCCAACAGGATGATGTCCAGCTATTTGTACAGTGAATTGGGTGAGCTCTCACGACTCAGAAGTCTCTCAATCTCTTGTGAAGATCCATCAGTCCTGAGCCTTCCCTCTGGATTAGAATCCCTGACCTTATATTTCTGCACGTCTCTGTTACGGTGGGAATGGAATTCCAACTGTCAGAGGTTGTGGAGATTATCTCTGTATCAATCTGATGCAACCGAGATTCGATTAAATGGTCTTGAGTCCCTGAATAACCTTACCTGTTTTTCAATTGCCGGATATGAGTTCCTGGAGAGGGTTCTGGACTTGTCACGGCTATGAAAGCTCAAGAATCTGTTTTTTTTTTTCAATTTGCCCGAAGTTGGCGGGGATGGGAGGCCTTGCACGGCTGCCCGGGTCCCTCCATATTTTAGATATATTAGACTGTGATTCAATCCCATGCTAGCCCAAGCCATCGGATACGGAAATGCCAAGCCAGCTGGTTCTACATATTTTTCACTGCTGTAAATTGCTGCCTGGGAGGGAAGATTACATTGGCACCTACGAGGGTTACTTCCAATTCCAAAGCAAAGGAAAAGAGGCGGAACAATATTCCCAAGTCACATCACTAGTAATTTGTCTTATCAAAATCTCGATAGATTTGTAAAATTTCTTTGTTTCCAACGAGTTCTGATGGTTGGCTTTTGTGTAAAGTTGCAGAGTAAAGAAGATCTTTTCTTCGAAGTGCACGAGCTTAGCAAGTCGGGTAAGGTGTTTCGTTTGGACTAAAATTAGATGGATCCAGCCATATTAGTTCCTACAATTTATGCTTTTTTTTTCCTTTCTTTCGTGCTAATGTGGAAGTCGGTGCACAGAATATGACTGTGTTCTGATACTAGGTTGACGCACTATTCTTTCTAGGTTCATTTACTTTTTGGTTCGAGCTTGAATACGAAGCCAGATTTTTAATTGAACCTGTTCTCTGAGTTTGTTCTTATGCTGAACTCGAGGTGTGATGTTTCATCAGAGGATGCTCGGCCTAATTGGATTTAAGGCGGGTGGGGATGCTGAAGGGAGAAGTTTGGGCCATCAGCTCCTCACAACATCACTCCTTTATGCATCTTGAAAATAAAATTAATTTAATACAATTTATGTTGTGCGTTTTAATCTTGAATTTAAGAAATGGGGTATATTAAATGATTGTTATTGTGGGGTTTGGTAACGTAGATTTGTTTTAATTTAGGCAGATGAATAATTGATGATTTGCCCTTTAAATTCCTTTGTAATGTTGATTTCAAGACAGTGAGTTGCAGTGAGTCTGTCCCAAATTATCAGATTATTTTCTCAGATAGCCTAACATTTTTTCCGGCGAGTCAACCGATTTTTCTTCAAATTGCAGCTAGTGCCCACCAACGTTTTCAATAAAGTGGTATCAGAACGAGAATGTCTTTAAGCTTCCAGTATCCGCGTCTTACGAAGGACAACTATGATAGTTGGTCTATCCGAGTGAAGACGATACTCGGTTCCCAAGGTGCGTGGGAAATCGTCAGCGATGGGTTTGCCAAACGTAACGAGGATGCGGAGTTGGCCCTTATTCAAACGTTCGAGAAGAACAAAAAGAAGGACCAGCATGCTCTTTCTATTATCCACCAGTGTTTAGATGATGTCGTTTTTTATTAAGTTGCAAATGCCTCAACTTCGAAGGAGGCGTGGGGAATTCTCGAAAATTCTCACAAAAGAGTCAATAAGGTAAAGAAGGTGCGGCTTCAAATTTTACGAGGAGAATTTGAAGCTCTTCGTCAGGAAGCGTCAGAGTCTATTTCAGACTATTTCACGCGGGTCTTATCCATCGTCGATCAAATAAAAAGAAATAGTAAAAGTATAGAAGACGTTCGAGTGATCGAGAAAATTTTACGCTCTCTACATCATAAATTTGATCATATTGTGATTGCAATCATGGAGAACAGAGATTTGGATAATCTGTCCTTTGATGAATTAAACGGATCGTTATGGGTGCACGAGAAGCGGTTGAACAAACACAAGAAAGAGCCATTGGAGCAAACCGTTCAAGTCAAGCATTCGTTTGGCGATAAGAGGCATTTCACCGAGGTCGATGTCACGGTCGAGGTCGCGGTTATTTTTGTGGTGGCGGTCGTGGTCGCTGCACAAATCAAGAAGTCGAAAAAACAAACGATGAAAAGCCTCGAAAAAATCCGAGAGGTCGTGGTAGAGGAAGGGAACGCGGACGATGACGGGGAAGAGGAAGAGACGGATACGAGAGGGGGTACGATAAATCGCGGGTTGAGTTCTATAATTGTCACAAAATGAGTTACTATGCCCGTAGTTGCTGGTACACCGAGGATGCAAAAGAAGAAGTCATTCTGGTGGAGGAAAAAGAAGCGGAAGAGTCGACGTTGAGCGAGCGCTCAACCAAAGACATTGATGGAGAAGGAAGCCAATGGTATCTCGACAACGTCAGTTCCCCCGGCTGTTCCGTCTCTCCCTCCTATCGTCTCACCGAGACGGGTAGTGCACAGAACCAGGGTAAGCATACGCTCTGCCCCGACTGTGTCCGCCTCTCCCTCTTTCCGTTCCGCCGAAGCAGATCGTACGCAGAACCAGGGACAAGCATACGCTCTTTCCCCGGCTGTGTTCGGCTCGTCTCACCCATCCTTCCCCTGGTAGTCTCACACAATAACCCACGACACCAAACATACACATTCAACACAACAGAGCACAAGAGAACAGGGGAAGGGGGAGGACGTACCAGGACCATCAAACCCTCACGCCTCACAACCGTCCCCGAGTCTACACAACCCATGGCCGATCAGCGAGCTCCAGCTCGCCCTCGAGTCCTTCTTACTCTCCGCGATCCCCAGAATCTGTTGCTCTCCCTTTTGTTTTGGATGAGGGTCGGGATCTTCTTCTCCTTTAACCCTCAAAGGAAGAAGGAGAACGATCCCCCCCTCCCCTCACCTTCTGCCTTTTAGTTTTCTTTTTTTTTCACTCTTGTCTTGTTTCCTAATTTATGTTATTACGTCCCCGGATTTTAAAGCGTAATAGCAATTAGGTCCTTTTTATTTTCTTTCATTAATTCGTCCCACCAATGGTGTGTTACGGTATTTTATATTCTTTTTTGTTATTATAATTGTAGACATTAAAATTTTATTAATGTCGAAGGAATGTCATTTGGCCAAACCATATATTATATCGGCTGGATATGATTTTATAAGGCAACATGATAATATATTTTACACTTAAGCTTTTAGTGTAAAATTAATGGGTTTATATGGTCTTGGGCATATTTAAATTAAAGTTCAAATTAAATATGTTTTAGCCCAACCCATAATATATTTTATGGCCTGGCCCATATGTCGGCCCATTAATAGTCTGGCCCATACTCCAACCCAATCTAATTGCTGTCCCAATATGGCCTTCAAGCCCATGACTCTTTGTCCCACATCGGAAAGATAAGTCACCCATGGCTCCTTCAACTCATATATAAAGGGAGTCCCTCCCCCTCTTAGAAAAAAACTTCAAGAGTGAGGAGCTCCTACGATAGCGAAGTTTTCGAGCATCTTTTCCTTACTTGATTGACGACGAAGACTCTCCAAATCAAGCTTCTACAACAGCCCTGGTGTTCTTCGCCCATCCTTAGAAGACTCTCCAGATCAAGCTTCTACAGCCCTAGTGATCTGACTCACCGGATCAAGCTCTGCAGCTCCAGCGTCTTCATCAACATCTATCCCTAAAGCTCCAGCAGATATTTGCCAGAGTCTTAACCCATCTATACTGCGGATATCTTACGAGTATAGAATCAGAGGACTCACGTGCTTTGTCCGTGATTAGAGATTGAACCTGCTATTTCTCAATACGACAATTTGTACGTTGCTTCCGGTCTATATACGGACCGTGAGATTTTTTACGTCAACAAATTTCTGGCACGCCCAGTGGGACCATCTCTACCTCTCATCTCTTTACGTCTAAGCATCCAGATGGCTTCAAAGATGATCATGTTGAAGAATTTCGTCAATGCTGTGAATAATCAGCTAGTTGGTTTCCCTTCTCACTCGTCTGTAGGCTCTTCATCGCCTAGTTCCAGAAACTTCACCAAGACCAGACCGATTGCTGATATATATAAGGAGACCGAAGAGATTCTACGATCTATCTCTCCAAAGTCATCTCCATCATACAGGGAGGTTACTGAAAGAAGCCTTCTCGGCAAGAATTCCATATCACCAATTCATTTGGGTAGTTTCTGCAACAGCTCATCAAGTGTCTCTCCTCTTGAGGATTCTTCATCAGACTGCACTCCAAAATAGACCTTTGCTGAATCAAGGGCCAAAACGCGCAAGCAAATGGAGGAGATAGAAGACATTCTTCGATCTATTCCATACTGCAAGGAGATTGCTGAAAAGACGCCACCGAACAAGAGCAATATGTCGCCAGTTCCTCTGCCAAGCTCCCATGATAGTTTATCGGAGGAATCTTCGCCAAATCAGTCTCGAAGCATCGGTGAGGTTGATCTAGCTGAAAAGTTAGATGAAATCATGCCAGTTATGATGGCTGACACCCCATCGTTGGAAGACCAAGTTGCGTCTCTTGCAAAAGCAGTTGAGGCAATGACGAAATCCATGAGGGATAGGGATCAACAACTTGAGTATGTCATAAGCAGGCTCGAGAATAAAGAGTCTGGAAGAACATCTAATGAGGGAGGTTCTCATATACACAAGGATAAAGGCAAGAATGTGCTGAATGTTGATGATTCGCCGAAGCCTGTATCTGCCTCTGTTGATGCTCCGGTCTCAACTAGAGCAATGAAAGAACTAATACAAGAGGCTCTAAAAGATGAACTTGAGGGAAAGTATGCAACATCTTTGGCGTACAATAAGCCATACAGTCAAAGAATTGAAAGAATGAGCATGCCAATGGGTTATCAGCCCCCATACTTCCAACAATTTGATGGGAAGGAGAATCCAAGGCAACATGTGGCTCATTTTGTCGAGAGTTGCAATAATGCTGGTGCAGATGGAGACTTGATGGTCAAACAGTTCGTCCGCTCCTTGAAAGGAAATGCCTTTGACTGGTATATTGACATAAAACGAGGAAGTATTGACAGTTGGGAGCAGTTGGAATGGGAATTCTTGCACCGCTTTTATAGCACAAGACATGTGGTGAGCATGATAGAACTCACTAACACACGTCAATGGGAAGGCGAGCCCGTCGTCGATTATATACAACGATGGAGAAACCTAAGTCTAGACTGTAGGGATCGCTTATCTGAGGCGACATCAATAGATATGTGTATTCAAGGAGTGCTCTGGAGGATTCACTATATCCTTCAGGGGATCAAACCTCAGTCTTTTGAGGAATTAGCTACAAGAGCACATGATATGGAGTTGAGCTCTGTAGGAGTTGGTGTGGGAGATCTTCCGGTACCTGAGCCATCCAAGGGAACGGGAAGACCAATTAATAGAACTGAGGGCAAGCCTGCCTTCAAAGATAGCAAGAAACAAGTGATGGCTACCGATGTTGTTCCTATCAAGGTCCCGAATGCGAAGGATAAAGGACAATCGAGCACTTCGACCCATGTTCCAACAACTCCTCAGACAGAGAAGAGGCGACCAACTCTGGAGGAAAGGCAGAATAAGCAATATCCTTTCCCTGATTCAGATGTCGCGGATATATTCGACTTTCTTTTGTCTGTCAAAATTATTGAACTCCCCCCGTTAAAATGCCCACAACAAGCGAGTCGAGCAGGAGATCCAAACTTTTGTAAGTATCACCGTGTTATGGGCCATCCTATTGAGAAGTGTTTTGTCTTCAAGGAAAAGGTTATGGAACTTGCCCGAGATAACAAGATTGACTTAGGGTCGATGGTTTCTTCGAATATGGTGGACATAGCAAGTTTAGACGTATCCAATATTATCTTCGGGTCGTTTAGCTCTGATGAGATGGTTGTTTTCCTGTGTTCGAAAGTGATATCAGATGATAGTCAGGACATTAATATGTCAAGTTGTGTAATTGCCCATGAGGCGATTCATGCTGAAGAAGGTTGGACTTTGGTAACGCGTAGAAGGAACCGAAGAAAGACTTTGAAGCCTCAAGAGAAGAAACCTCCTACTCGAACAAAAGTTTTTAAAAGAGGACATAAGAAAGCAAATTTCAAGGAGGTTGTGGATAAGCAAACCCCTAATGTTGAAGTAACCTTGAAAAAGCCATCTCCAATCACGGTGTGGGATTTCTTCCCCGAAAAATTTCAAAGGCTTGCGACTTTGTCCAGAAGTTGTCACCATGTTGACACGGATAAAGAGCAGTCCAATTCAAAGGTTGGCATCCCGGAAAGTTCTACAACGATGTCAGTCGAAATGGTGAAGGAAAATTGTCAGATTATCACATTTTTTGGTGAAGATCTTCTTGTGGGCCATAAGTCCCACAATCGACCATTATTTGCGACTGGATATACATGCGGCACAAAGCTTAATCGAATCCTGATTGACCCAGGTTCAGTAGTCAATATCATTTCTTCAAAAGCTTTGAAGGATATTGGCTTGGGAGTGGATGATCTCTCAAGTAGTCGACTGATAATTCAGAGATTTAACCAAGGTGGAGAACGGGCCATTGGAAAAATTTGCCTTCCTCTCACGATAGGTGACATGGAATCTTGCACGACATTCTATGTTATTGATTCAAGGACGACCTATAATTTGTTGCTAGGTCGACCATGGATGCACGAATACAGAGTCGTTGCATCAACACTTCATCAATGCTTTAAGTTTATTAAGGATGGAGTGTCGTGTACAGTATGGGTGGATGTTAAACCCTTCACAGAGGAGGAATCATACTTTGCTGATGCCAAGTTTTACTTTAATAAGGGTACTGATGCTGAAGAAAAAGTCTCGAAGCTTATACCGGTTGTAAAGGATATCACGGAGAAGTCGGACGTAGAAGTTTCACTTATCCAACAAGAGGTATCTTCAGTTAATCCAATAGTTAAAAATGAAACGACGGATTATAAGGCTAAACAGAATGTGCCAATTCTGTGCTATGTCCCAAGAGCCTTCCGAAAAGCCGGGGAACCACCTTTCGCGAATAAGCACACTGAAGAAATAGTGTTGCCAAAGGAACTCAACTGGCCAGTGATGAAAATGACAACAATTGCTCGAACGAGTACGCCTTTAAAAGGTTTTATCAGGCCTAAACAGGGGGCAATCATCTATCCAGATTCATTGCCTGACAGGCGCACCAACGGATTTGATCCAAATGCATTCAAGCTAATCTCTGCCGCCGGCTACAAAGAAGACATGAAGGCGCTTGGAGCTGCTTCAAAAGAGGCCAATCTGGGAGGTGATACTCAAAAGTCAAAACTCGGTCTTGGGTATGATACTCCTAAGCCCGTCGAAGCGGTGAAGAAGGCTTCAAGTCAATACATCGAGGCTGATGATAAAACTACAACAGAATCGACGAGAACTTCGGTATTTGGTCGACTTGGAGCCCCGTCTGAGCGAAGGTCGGTATTTGATAGACTTGGCACTCACGGAGAAGAAATTAAGGTTCAAAGATCGACGTGATCAAAATTGAGTCAAATGATGTGGAAGAGGGTTGATAAAAAAGAAGATATCCCAATTATCATAGAAGATACAAAGGATCTTCGAAGCAAAGTGCCCTCTCGAATGAAGCGTCAAACGGTTGTTGAAGTAACTACTGGCGATGTACTGAAAATGAGCACGAAGACATGGGTATCTACCAATAGCAATAGGGAATCATCTCATAGTAATAGCAGAAATGATGTTGTCACTTCCCACCACGTCACAATTACTGAGGCTGAGGAAAACACTTCCCCTAAAGAGGATGATGCAGAAGAGGCTCCAGAAGTATTTGAGGACAAACAGAAGTCTACTGTTGACGAATTGAAAGAAGTCGATCTTGGGGAGAAATGGGATCATCGTCCTACATTCCTTAGCGCAAGTTTAACCCAGAGACTTTCGCAGCTGCGAAAGATTTCCTCGCAGCTGCGAAGAAGCCAAATGGAGCACACCACAGAGACTTTCGCAGCTGCGGAAGATTTCCTCGCAGCTGCGACACACTCATTATTCTTGCCCGTTTCAACCGAATGTCACCCCATTCGGTCTCACCTCCCATCCACCCCCGAGCATAACTTTTCCGTGCTTTTCTAGCACGAGGGACAGCCCTTCTAGGCTTCCGTTCCAGCCTTACAACGCCGCAGGATTTCCAGCCCTTGGCCGATTTACTTTCCATGGCCAAAGCCACGCGGTTCCGCTCTTAGAGCACGAGGCGAAGCGCAGCCAACACGCGGCTCAACGCTCCCCTATTCCATACCTTTATTCCTCTTACTTCCGGCCCCCTAAGGACCCCAACTTTTCCCCTCAAGGCTCGCACCAAGCGCAGCCCTTTGGTAACCAACCGATCACACACATATCCTTACTCAACATAGAAGGGTTCGGGTGGCTTCCCTCACCTTTAAGGGGTTCGGCCACCCTCTAACCCTCTCCAAACCACTTCCAAATCACATCACAATCACAGCCACGAATCTCCACAGCATGCACCACAACTAAACTTAAAAGCGAAGGAGGGTGTGGGGGTTACCGGCCGGTTGCACCTCGACACAAGTCGGTAAGCTCCGCCCTTCGCCGCACCACTTCAGCCCGCGAGAGTGGCCTTCTTTCGGCCCTTAGCTTTTCACACCCTCGACGCCTAGCTCTTCTTGCCCTTGGATCCACTTTATTGAATTGGAACACCTCACTTCCTCCCTTTCCTTCTTGGCCGAAAGTCTTCCCCAAGCTCCCTTTTTCTCCCTTCCTTTCCCAAGTGTTTTTGGTGTGTAAGTGTGGGTGTGTGTGTCATGTGGGGGAAAGAGGACGAATTTCCCCCCTTTCAAGAGGGATTCACCGCCCCTCCCCCCCATTCATCATGAGGCCCCTCATCCTCTTCCATTAGCACCAAGCTTCTCACCTTCATGCAACACCGAGCTCCCAACACGCGACACCTCGTGTTTGCGCTTTTGATGTGTTGCAAAACCGGACCAAGCCATCATGCAAGAGATGAGTCGCCGCGGGCCCCGTAGCCGACCCTTCAAGATGGGTTTGGTTTAGCACAAAACCGGCTCCATTAGCTTAATTAATCTGGCCATAATTAATCCACCTCCCTAATCGCTATTTCGTCTCGTTTAGTAGCTGTGTCGTGCTTATGGCTTTCCTTTGTTTTCTTACACACATTCGGCCGTTTGATTCCCCAAGTTCGAGCTACATTGATTCATCCTTGGAAGCTTTTGTCCATTTCATCAACGGTGGGTAATGATTTAAGGGCCACATAGGCGCCCATCCCCAGGTCCCCTCTGGACCCCCTCTGGGCTCCCTCTGAGCCCCCGTTGGGTCCCCCCTGGACCCCCTCTGGACTCCCTCTGAGCCCCCGTTGGGTCCCCCCTGGACCCCCTCTGGACTCCCTCTGAGCCCTCTTGTACACTTCCTCATAAGTAGTCAAACAAAGCGTAGACACTTGCATCCTAATATGGGGTTCCAACCCCAATTCGAATTTCCTTGCCCGACTCAACTCATCCATAGCAGGTCCGTAGTGAGATAGAACTGTATACCTTGTCTCATACTCATCTACCGACATATTTCCTTGGTTCAGTTGAGCAAACTCCAATGCCTTATCCGTCCGATAAGAAAATGGCAAGTATTTGTCCAGGAATGCCGTCTTGAACATTGTCCAAGCATCCTCACTTTGGCCCATCTTGGCACTCCCCTTACTTGCCTTCCACCAAGTTTCCGCTCCTCTTTGAAGTGAGTATTCAGCTAGGCACAATTTCTCCTCGGGTGTACACGCCAAGGAGTCGTAGATCTTCTCCACATCATTGATAAAATCTTCCGCCAACTCAGGCCCTTCGTCCCCCTTAAATTTTGGAGGATCCATCTTCCGATACTGTCCCATAAGGTATGCCTTCCTCTTCCCTGGAAGAGAATGTTCCACTTCGGCGAACTCACGTACCGCTATGGGCACTCCTTCACCCGTCATTTCCCTATCAAATCACCATTCAAACATTTAGTCATACATCTCATTCATTCCAACTTAGGCGCACATTTGCAGCCTCAATACACACATTTCAAATTCAATTAACCCCCTTTTTAGGTGTTCTTTTACGGCACCATGCCTTTAGCGCACCAAGCGCTTGTTTCCATCACCTTCCGTGATGTTTGAACCTCAAACTTTCCAAACCAAACACCCACTCATGTGTTCTCATACACACATAATTTGGCAATTCCGAACCCTTTTCCATTCACTTTTTCCTCAATACCAACTCATCGGAATCAACTCCAAATTAATCCAAACAAGTACATACGCATGCGCATAGCACAAGGTGCATTTTTAATGCAAAAATCAAATCAAATTCCACCCTTATCACTCCAAAACGATCCTAGGCTCTGATACCACTTGAAAGGATCGAAACAATTTGATTTATGCAAAAACATTGCATTTCCATTGATTGAATGAACATTAGTTACATACATGTGAGCTACAAGCTCAATTTTTCGAAAACTAAATAAATCTTGTCCATTCATGATGCGCAGCCTAAGAACCCTTCTTAAACCTGCAAGGAACTACAATCCATTTCATTTTAAAACCCCTCATACATCCACAAGAAAGCACACGTTCCATACAAATTGTTCTAGAGCCATTTTTCCTTTTTCGAGACCTCATACGCCCTGTTCTTAAACCAATTCGGTTTTCACCTTAACCCAACAATTTCTCTTTGTTTCTACCATTTTCCACACCTTAACCAAGGTAGAAAGACACCATAAAAATCTCAGATTGAAACTCCAAATGCATCGTCCCATAATTCATCATCTTTCCACATTCGTTTCCACCGAAAACTGTACTTTCTGGTCTCATTACTAAGCCTATTCGGCTTTAACCTTTCCTCATCAATTTCCATTCGTGTCTACCATTTTCCACTTCTTAGATAAGGTAGGAAGGCACCCTTAAAATCTCAAAACCAAACTCCCAGTACATTTCCCCTTAGGCTAGTGAAACCATATACCCGTCTAATCGTTATTTCGGCCATTTTTCGTTTTCTGTACATCCCAATGATAACCAATTCGGCTTTGACCTTCCCCCATCTTTTTCAACTTATTTCTACCACATTCCTACACCCTTTCAAGGTGGGAATGTGGCTACAAATTTTCACGTTATAACTCCTTTCCTACAGCCCCTCATTGAGCTCAAGTAACACTCATAATTCTTGCCCGTTTCAACCGAATGTCACTCCATTCGGTCTCACCTCCCATCCACCCCCGAGCATAACTTTTCCGTGCTTTTCTAGCACGAGGGACAGCCCTTCTAGGCTTCCATTCCGGCCTTACAACGCCGCATAATTTCCAGCCCTTAGCCGATTTGATTTCCATGGCCAAAGCCACGCGATTCCGCTCTTAGAGCGCGAGGTGGAGCGCAGCCACCACGGGGCTCGACGCTCCCCTATTCCACACTTTAACTTCACTCATTTCCAGCCCCTAAGGACCGCAATCATTCCCCTCAAGGCTCGCCCCAAGCGCAGCCTTTCGGTAAGCCAACAACCACACACATACACATACTCAACATAGAGGGGTTCGGGTGGCTTCCCTCTCCTTTAAGGGTTCGGCCACCCTCTAACCCTCTCCAAACCACTTCCAATTCACAGCCCAACCATAGCCACGAATTTAAACAGCATGCACCGCAACTAAGCTTAAAAGCGAAGGAGGGATGTAGGGGTTACCGGCCGGTTGCACCTCGACACAAGTCGGTGAGCTCCGCCCTTCGCCGGATCACCTCCGCTCGCGGGGGTTGCCTTTCCTTGGCCCTCAACCTTAGGCTTGACCGGCGCCTAACTCTCCTCTCTTGCGGATCCACCTTGGTGCTTCGAACCGCCTTCCTTTCCTCTTCTTCTTCCCCTTCGCCGAGCTCCCCTTCTTCCTTTTTCTTTCCAAGTCTTTTTGTGTGTGTGTGTGTTATGTGTTATGTGGGGAAGGAGGACGAATTTCCACCCCTTCAAGAGGGGTTCACCGCCTCATTTCCTTCATGAGGCCCCCTTCATCCTCTTCCATTAGCAACTAGGGACCAAATTACCATCATCATAATTTGGACTCCCATAATATATAACCACTTGAAAGGTTCGAAACAATTTGATTTATGCGAAAACATCTCATTTGCATTGATGTATAAAAATTTCTTTACATATACATGAGCTACAAGCTCAAAACTTTAAAAAAAAGAATAACAAATGCCACTTCTAACTAAAAGGTGCAGCTCAACAAGCTTCCATAACCTGCAATGAACTAAAATCCATTTGATTTTAAACCCCACATACATCCACAAGGAAGCACACATTCCATACAAATTGTTCTAAAGCCATTTTTCCTTTTTCGAGACCTCATACGCCCTGTTCTTAAACCAATTCGGTTTTCACCTTAACCCAACAAATTTCTCTTTGTTTCTACCATTTTCCACACCTTAACCAAGGTAGAAAGACACCATAAAAATCTCAGATTGAAACTCCAAATGCATCGTCCCATAACTCATCATCTTTCCACATTCGTTTCCACCGAAAAGTGCACTTTCTGGTCTCATTACTAAGCCTATTCGGCTTTAACCTTTCCTCATTAATTTCCATTCGTGTTTACCATTTTCCACCTCTTAGATAAGGTAGGAAGACGTCCTTAAAATCTCAAAACCAAACTCCAAACACATCGTCCCGAAACTCAACATCTTTCCACGTTCAGAGACCTCCGCAGCTGCGAAGAGTCTTGACGCAGCTGCGGGTAAGAGGAAGTTCGCAACCACAGAGACTTTCGCAGCTGCGAAGGATTTCCTCGCAGCTGCGAAGAAGCTAAATGGAGCACACCACAGAGACTTTCGCAGCTGCGGAAGATTTCCTCGCAGCTGCGGTAGAGTCAAACTTCAACCAATTCGGTTTTGACCTTCCCCCATCTTTTTCAACTTGTTTCTACCACATTCCTACTCCCTTTCAAGGTGGGAATGTGGCCACAAATTTTCACGTTATAACTCCTTTCCTACAGCCCCTCATTTGAGCTCAAGTAACACTCATAATTCTTGCCCGTTTCAACCGAATGTCACCCCATTCGGTCTCACCTCCCATCCACCCCCGAGCATAACTTTTCCGTGCTTTTCTAGCACGAGGGACAGCCCTTCTAGGCTTCCATTCCAGCCCTCGGCCGATTTGATTTCCATGGCCAAAGCCACGCGGTTCCGCTCTTAGAGCGCGAGGTGGAGCGCAGCCCACCACGGGGCTCGTCACTCCCCTATTCCATACTTTAACCTCACTCATTTCCAGCCCCTAAGGACCGCAATCATTCCCCTCAAGGCTCGCCCCAAGCGCAGCCTTTCGGTAAGCCAACAACCACACGCATACACATACTCAAAGATAAAGGGGTTCGGGTGGCTCCCCTCCACCTTAGGGGTTCGGCCACCCTCTAACCCTCTCCGAACCACCTCCAAATCACAGCCCAGCCACAACCACGAATTTAAACAGCATGCACCACAACTAAGCTTAAAAGCGAAGGAGGGATGTAGGGGTTACCGGCCGGTTGCACTTCGACACAAGTCGGTGAGCTCCGCCCTTCGCCGGATCACCTCCGCTCGCGGGGGTTGCCTTTCCTTGGCCCTCAACCTTAGGCTTGACCGGCGCCTAACTCTCCTCTCTTGCGGATCCACCTTGGTGCTTCGAACCGCCTTCCTTTCCTCTTCTTCTTCCCTTTCGCCGAACTCCCCTTCTTCCTTTTTCTTCCTAAGTCCCTAGTGTGTTTTTGTGTGTGTGTGTTATGTGGGGAAGGAGACGAATTCCACCCCTTTCAAGAGGGGTTCACCACCTCCATCTCCCTTACAAGAAACCCCACATCCTCTTCCATTAGTGGTTAGAGTCCAAATTACCATCATTCTAATTTGGACTTCCATTATTATATTAATATATTTAGTTGACTAGTCAATCCTAATCCAATAGCCACAACTTCCCCGTTGGGTCCCCTCTGGACCCCCTCTGGGCCCCCTCTGGCCCCCCGTTGGGTCCCCTCTGGACCCCCTCTGGGCCCCCGTTGGGTCCCCTCTGGACCCCCTCTGGACTCCCTCTGAGCCCCCGTCGGGTCCCCCCTGGAATATATCTATGGTACGTTTGTTCATTGTCCCTTGGGCGACACGGGCACACTCATCCGTCGCAAGCTGTCGCCCCTTGGGCAATGCGAGGGTCGATCTCCCCTCGCCCCCTGGGCGATATGGGGGGGGTCGATCCTCCCCTGTCCTCCACTTGCCCGGGGTCGTCTATCTATCACCCCTTGGGCATGTTAGGGGGGGGTCGATGGCTATCGCCCCCGGGGTCGGTGGCCGTTGACCCTTACCCGACCTACTCCGACCCTCCTCGTGTTCAATCTAGGACGAACCTTAATATTATAACGTCCACTTCGGGCATTCGTCTTTCATCCTTTAACCCTTCGCGACAACCCCACTTTGATTCACATACCTTTATTTTTGGGCAGCCAAGGCATCCATCATTAATCCATCACATGTCTAAACATTCATACACAAGTCATTCTCATTCATCATCAAACTCATCACATATACATTGATTTCATTATCTATTATCATAGAATTTCGGGTCATTACATTCTTCCCCCCTTAAGGAATTTCGTCCCCGAAATTATTTTTATTCAAAAAGAGATGGATATAACTCTTTCATACGTTCTTCTAGTTCCCAAGATTGATCTTCCATTCCATCTCCTTTCCATAACACCAAAACCAGTTGCGTTTTCTTCCCTCGAGTCGTTCGCTCCTTGTGCCCGATTACTCTTGCCGGTACCATGGTCACACTCAAATTCTCATTCACCGTTGTTGCGGTTGTTTCCACCCTTGTTTCCGGATCTGGCTCATACTTTCTTAACATGGACACATGAAAAACATCGTGGCAGTGCGATAACTCCGGAGGTATAGTTATTCGATACGCCATTCGTCCTACCCTTTCAATTATCTCATACGGACCTATGTACCTCGGACTCAACTTGTGAGCCTTGCCCATCCGGAACATTGACTTCATGGGGGAGAGCTTTAAAAATACTTTATCTCCGACTCCAAATTCCAAGGGTCTCCTTCGTTGATCCGCATAGCTTTTCTGTCGGCTTTGAGCCGTCCTCATTCTCTCTCGAACTATCGCAATTACTTCCGATGTTTCCTTGATAAGCTCCGGACCATCAAATACTTTCTCACCCGGTTCCATCCAACACAAAGGAGATCGACAACTCCTCCCATACAAGGCCTCGAACGGGGCCATTCCAATGCTCGCATGATAGCTGTTGTTATACGTAAATTCAATCAATGGAAGGTGGTCTACCCAACTACCCTTCCATTCCAATACACATGCCCTCAACATATCTTCTAACGTTTGTATTGTCCGTTCCGTCTGCCCATCCGTTTGTGGATGAAAAGCTGTGCTCATCTGCAGCTTTGTATCCAAAGCTCCTTGGAGACTTCTCCACAATTTCGAGGTAAACCGTGGGTCTCTGTCCGAAGTAATAGTATGAGGCACTCCGTGGTACTTTATCACTTCCCGAATATAAATCTTTGCTAAGGTATCCAAAGACCAATTTATCTGTATTGGTATGAAGTGGGTTGACTTTGTAAGCCTATCCACAACCACCCATACCGAATCCATATTACGACCTCCCTTGGGTAGGTTCGTCACAAAGTCCATTGCAATATCCTCCCACTTCCATTCGGGTACAGGCAGTGGCTCCAACAATCCCCCTGGCTTTCGATGTTCAATCTTTACCATCTGGCAAACGGTGCACCGGTTCACATATCTGGCGACATCTCTTTTCATCTTAGGCCACCAATAAAATTGTCTCAAGTTCCGGTACATTTTCGTTATTCCTGGATGCACACCATATGCGGTCTTATGTGCCTCATCCAAAAGCTTTTTCTTTACTACAACATCTTCCGGAACACAAATCCTTCCTTGAAATTTTAGCAACCCATCGGCCGCTAACTTGAACCGTTCATAAGGTGTCGTCCCAAGCCCTTCTCTTACAATCACCAAGTATTCATCACGAACTTGGGCGTCTCTAATCATTCCAATCACTTCCGGTTCTACTTGCCCCCTGGCCACATATAGAGTTCCTTCCGAATCTTCCAATCGAATATTTAGATTGCCAATTTGTTCGATCATCTTTGATTCTTCCATAATCAAACACATGAGAGCTATGTGTTTTCGACTCAATGCGTCCGCCACTACATTAGCCCTTCCAGGATGGTACACAATTGTACAATCATAATCCTTTAACAATTCCACCCATCGGCGTTGTCTCATGTTCATCTCTTGTTGAGTAAACAAATACTTCAAACTCTTATGATCCGTATAGATTTCAAATTTCTCTCCATACAAGTAGTGCCTCCACAACTTTAACACAAACACCACCGCAGCCAATTCCAAGTCATGTGTAGGGTAGTTTTCCTCATGCTTCCTTAATTGTCTCGAAGCATAGGCTACAACTTTTCCATGTTGCATTAGCACTCCACCCAAGCCTTGTGCCGAAGCATCACAATATACTACAAAACCACCCGTTCCCGTTGGCAATGTCAAAATCGGCGCACTCGTCAATCTCTTCTTCAATTCCTCAAAGCTTGTTTCACATTTGTCCGACCACTCATATTTGACATCCTTCCTCAAGAGTTTCGTTATGGGAGTTACAATTTTCGAAAATCCTTCCACAAATCTTCGATAATAGCCCGCCAATCCCAAGAAACTTCGAACTTCTGACACACTCTTCGGGCGTGGCCACTCTTTTATTGCCTCAATCTTCGAAGGATCTACTTCCACTCCTGTGGCCGATATCACATGGCCAAGGAATGCTACTTTTTCAAGCCAAAATTCACACTTACTCAATTTGGCATATAATTTGTTTTCCCTCAATGTTTTCAACACAATCTCTAAGTGTTCTTTATGTTCTTCCCAACTCTTGGAATACACGAGGATATCATCTATGAACACCACCACGAAGTGATCCAAGTACGGTCTAAACACTTGATTCATTAACCCCATAAACACCGCTGGTGCATTTGTCAATCCAAACGGCATTACTCTGAATTCATAATGCCCATAACGTGTTCTAAACGCAGTCTTAGGAATATCCTCTTCCTTCACACCAACCTGATAATATCCCGACCGAAGATCTATCTTCGAATACACAACTGATCCTTGTAATTGATCAAACAAGTCATCAATACGAGGTAGAGGATAACGATTCTTAATCGTTCTTTGATTCAACAAACGATAGTCTATACATAATCTCATACTACCGTCTTTCTTTCTTACAAACAGTACAGGTGCGCCCCACGGGCTTACACTAGGACGTACATATTTCTTTTCTACAAGCTCTTGCAATTGTGCTTTCAATTCTTTTAACTCAACCAAACTCATTCGATATGGAGCACGTGAAATAGGAGCGGTCCCCGGAAGTAAGTCGATTTCGAACTCTACATCTCTCTCCGGTGGTAATCCTGGCAGCTCTTCCGGAAATACATCCGCGAAGTCCCTTACCACTTCTATTTGCTCCAACCTTGGAATTTCAGCTTCTTTGTTAAGCATCAACGCAAGATACACTTCATGTCCTGTCCTCATCCACCTGTACATTCGTACTGCAGATACCATCAAAATTCGGCCGTATCCTCCATGGCCTATGTACTCACGGGACTTCCCTTTCTCATCCGTGATCAAAAGTCGCTTCGATTCACAATCCACTTGAGCATGGCTCGAAGCCAACCAATCCATGCCCAATATCACATCAAAGTCACTTATCTGCAGCACAATGAGATCAATCACAAAACTCAATCCCGCAACCATCAACTCGCATGCATAACATGCTTCCTCTATTTCCAATTCATTTCCCGAAGGCAACACCACACGCATCCGTTTCTCAAGTTTCTCAACCGGCCATTCATGCAATTCCACACACCTTTGTGCCACAAACGAATGCGTCGCACCAGTATCAAACAATGCATGTAGTAATTCACCTTGAAGTTGAACCGTACCTGAGATCACTCCTCGTGAGGCATTCGCCTCATCCTCAGTAAGCGCATTCAGCCTAGCATTAACCACCGGTCCGCTCACCGATCCTCTGGAGGCCGTCACTGTCGGACCATGTCTCATGCCACCTCTTCCTCTGGGAGCACTCATGCCAGTCCTTCGGCTGCTCACCTCTCCACCGCTTTGAGGGCAATTCCTCCTCAAATGGCCCGGTTTTCCGCATTGGTAGCACAAGGGCTCATTGGTTACACATGAGAACCCAAAATGTTGTTTGTTGCACCGAGGACAAGTGGGAGGGCCGCTCATCCTTGAGCCTTGGCTTCCCCCTCGGTTAAAGCTCCTCATAGGCATAGGAGGACGCGGAGGTCGTGACACAAATCCTCTCTGACCTGAGAAGGATCCACTCGGCCTAAATCTCTTAGGGGGAGGCATTCCGCCCTCCACCCTTCTCTTTGCCCTTTCAGCTTCCTCCACCTCCTTCACTGCCTTCCATGACATTTCCGCATTCTGAGCCCTCTTGTATACTTCCTCATAAGTAGTCAAACAAAGCGTAGACACTTGCATCCTGATATGGGGTTCCAACCCCAATTCGAATTTCCTTGCCCGACTCAACTCGTCCATAGCAGGTCCGTAGTGAGACAGAACTGTATACCTTGTCTCATACTCATCTACCGACATATTTCCTTGGTTCAGTTGAGCAAACTCCAATGCCTTATCCGTTCGATAAGAAAATGGCAAGTATTTGTCCAGGAATGCCGTCTTGAACATTGTCCAAGCATCCTCACTTTGGCCCATCTTGGCACTCCCCTTACTTGCCTTCCACCAAGTTTCCGCTCCTCTTTGAAGTGAGTATTCAGCTAGGCACAATTTCTCCTCGGGTGTACACACCAAGGAGTCGTAGATCTTCTCCACATCATTGATAAAATCTTCCGCCAACTCAGGCCCTTCGTCCCCCTTAAATTTTGGAGGATCCATCTTCCGATACTGTCCCATAAGGTATGCCTTCCTCTTCCCTGGAAGAGAATGTTCCACTTCGGCGAACTCACGTACCGCTATGGGCACTTCTTCACCCGTCATTTCCCTATCAAATCACCATTCAAACATTTAGTCATACATCTCATTCATTCCAACTTAGGCGCACATTTGCAGCCTCAATACACACATTTCAAATTCAATCGACCCCCTTTTTAGGTGTTCTTTTACGGCACCATGCCTTTAGCGCACCAAGCGCTTGTTTTCATCACCTTCCGTGATGTTTGAACCTCAAACTTTCCAAACCAAACACCCACTCATGTGTTCTCATACACACATAATTTGGCAATTCCGAACCCTTTTCCATTCACTTTTTCCTCAATACCAACTCGTCCGAATCAACTCCCAATCAATCCAATCAATCACATACACATGCGCATGCCTTAAAGAGCGTTTTCGATGCAAAAATCAACTCAAATACCACCCTTATCACTCCAAGATGGGCCAAAGTGAGGATGCTTGGACAATGTTCAAGACGGCATTCCTGGACAAATACTTGCCATTTTCTTATCGGACGGATAAGGCATTGGAGTTTGCTCAACTGAACCAAGGAAATATGTCGGTAGATGAGTATGAGACAAGGTATACAGTTCTATCTCACTACGGACCTGCTATGGATGAGTTGAGTCGGGCAAGGAAATTCGAATTGGGGTTGGAACCCCATATTAGGATGCAAGTGTCTACGCTTTGTTTGACTACTTATGAGGAAGTGTACAAGAGGGCTCAGAATGCGGAAATGTCATGGAAGGCAGTGAAGGAGGTGGAGGAAGCCGAAAGGGCAAAGAGAAGGGTGGAGGGCGGAATGCCTCCTCCTAAGAGGTTTAGGCCGAGTGGATCCTTCTCGGGTCAGAGAGGATTTGTGTCACGACCTCCGCGTCCTCCTATGCCTATGAGGAGTTTTAACCGAGGGGGAAACCAAGGCTCAAGGATGAGCGGCCCTCCCACTTGTCCTCGGTGCAACAAACAACATTTTGGGTTCTCATGTGTAACCAATGAACCCTTGTGCTACCAATGTGGGAAACCGGGCCATTTGAGGAGGAATTGCCCTCAAGGTGGTGGAGTGGAAAATAGCCAAAGAACCGGTATGAGTGCTCCATGAGGAAGGGGTAGCATGAGATTGGGTCCGACCGTGACGGCCTCAAGAGGATCGGTGAGTGGACCGGTGAACACCGCGAGGCTGAATGCGCTTACGGAGGATGAAGCGAATGCTTCACGAGGAGTGATCTCAGGTACGGTTCAACTTCAAGGTAAATTACTACGTGCATTGTTTGATACTGGTGCGACACATTCGTTTGTGGCACAAAGGTGTGTGGAATTGTATGAATGGCCGGTTGAGAAACTTGAGAAACGGATGCGTGTGGTGTTGCCTTCGGGAAGTGAATTGGAAATAGAGGAAGCATGTTATGCATGCGAGTTGATGGTTGCGGGATTGAGTTTTGTGATTGATTTCATTGTGCTGCAGATAAGTGACTTTGATGTGATATTGGGCATGGATTGGTTGGCTTCGAGCCATGCTCAAGTGGATTGTGAATCGAAGCGACTTTTGATCACGGATGAGAAAGGGAAGTCCCGTGAGTACATAGGCCATGGAGGATACGGCCGAATTTTGATGGTATCTGCAGTACGAATGTACAGGTGGATGAGGACAGGACATGAAGTGTATCTTGCGTTGATGCTTAACAAAGAAGCTGAAATTCCAAGGTTGAAGCAAATAGAAGTGATAAGGGACTTCGCGGATGTATTTCCGGAAGAGCTGCCAGGATTACCACCGGAGAGAGATGTAGAGTTTGAAATCGACTTACTTCCGGGGACCGCTCCTATTTCGCGTGCTCCATATCGAATGAGTTTGGTTGAGTTAAAAGAATTGAAAGCACAATTGCAAGAGCTTGTAGAAAAGAAATATGTACGTCCTAGTGTAAGCCCGTGGGGCGCACCTGTACTGTTTGTAAGAAAGAAAGACGGTAGTATGAGATTATGTATAGACTATCGTCTGTTGAATCAAAGAACGATTAAGAATCGTTATCCTCTACCTCGTATTGATGACTTGTTTGATCAATTACAAGGATCAGTTGTGTATTCGAAGATAGATCTTCGGTCGGGATATTATCAGATTGGTGTAAAGGAAGAGGATATTCCTAAGACCGCGTTTAGAACACGTTATGGGCATTATGAATTCAGAGTAATGCCGTTTGGATTGACAAATGCACCAGCGGTGTTTATGGGATTAATGAATCAAGTGTTTAGACCGTACTTGGATCACTTCGTGGTGGTGTTCATAGATGATATCTTCGTGTATTCCAAGAGTTGGGAAGAACATAAAGAACACTTAGAGATTGTGTTGAAAACATTGAGGGAAAACAAATTATATGCCAAATTGAGTAAGTGTGAATTTTGGCTTAAAAAAGTAGCATTCCTTGGCCATGTGATATCGGCCACAGGAGTGGAAGTAGATCCTTCGAAGATTGAGGCAATAAAAGAGTGGCCACGCCCGAAGAGTGTGTCAGAAGTTCGAAGTTTCTTGGGATTGGCGGGCTATTATCGAAGATTTGTGGAAGGATTTTCGAAAATTGTAACTCCCATAACGAAACTCTTGAGGAAGGATGTCAAATATGAGTGGTCGGACAAATGTGAAACAAGCTTTGAGGAATTGAAGAAGAGATTGACTAGTGCGCCGATTTTGACATTGCCAACGGGAACGGGTGGTTTTGTAGTATATTGTGATGCTTCGGCACAAGGCTTGGGTGGAGTGTTAATGCAACATGGAAAAGTTGTAGCCTATGCTTCGAGACAATTAAGGAAGCATGAGGAAAACTACCCTACACATGACTTGGAATTGGCTGCGGTGGTGTTTGTGTTAAAGTTGTGGAGGCACTACTTGTATGGAGAGAAATTTGAAATCTATACGGATCATAAGAGTTTGAAGTATTTGTTTACTCAACAAGAGATGAACATGAGACAACGCCGATGGGTGGAATTGTTAAAGGATTATGATTGTACAATTGTGTACCATCCTGGAAGGGCTAATGTAGTGGCGGACGCATTGAGTAGAAAACACATAGCTCTCATGTGTTTGATTATAGAAGAATCAAAGATGATTGAACAAATGGGCAATCTAAATATACGATTGGAAGATTCGAAAGGAACTCTATATGTGGCCAGGGGGCAAGTGGAACCGGAAGTGATTGGAATGATTAGAGACGCCCAAGTTCGTGATGAATACTTGGTGATTGTAAGAGAAGGGCTTGGGACGACACCTTATGAACGGTTCAAGTTAGCGGCCGATGGGTTGCTAAAATTTCAAGGAAGGATTTGTGTTCCGGAAGATGTTGTAGTAAAGAAAAGGCTTTTAGATGAGGCACATAAGACCGCATATGGTGTGCATCCAGGAATAACGAAAATGTACCGGAACTTGAGACAATTTTATTGGTGGCCTAAGATGAAAAGAGATGTTGCTAAATATGTGAACCGGTGCACTGTTTGCCAAATGATAAAGATTGAACATCAAAAGCCAGGGGGATTGTTGGAACCATTGCCTGTACCCGAATGGAAGTGGGAGGATATTGCAATGGACTTTGAGACGAACCTACCCAAGGGAGGTCGTAATATGGATTCGGTCTGGGTGGTTGTGGATAGGCTAACAAAGTCAGCCCACTTCATACCAATACAGATAAATTGGTCTTTGGATACCTTAGCAAAGATTTATATTCGGGAAGTGATAAAGTACCATGGAGTGCCTCATACTATTACTTCGGACAGAGACCCACGGTTTACCTCGAAATTGTGGAGAAGTCTCCAAGGAGCTTTGGATACAAAGCTGCAGATGAGCACAGCTTTTCATCCACAAACAGATGGGCAAACAGAACGGACAATACAAACGTTAGAAGATATGTTGAGGGCATGTGTATTGGAATGGAAGGGTAGTTGGGTAGACCACCTTCCTTTGATTGAATTTACGTATAACAACAGCTATCATGCGAGCATTGGAATGGCCCCGTTCGAGGCCTTGTATGGGAGGAGTTGTCGATCTCCTTTGTGTTGGATGGAACCGGGTGAGAAAGTATTTGATGGTCCGGAGCTTATCAAGGAAACATCGAAAGTAATTGCTATAGCTCGAGAGAGAATGAGGACGGCTCAAAGCCGACAGAAAAGCTATGCGGATCGACGAAGGAGACCCTTGGAATTTGGAGTCGGAGATAAAGTATTTTTAAAGCTCTCCCCCATGAAGTCAATGTTCCGGATGGGCAAGGCTCACAAGTTGAGTCCGAGGTATATAGGTCCGTATGAGATAATTGAAAGAGTAGGGAAAATGGCGTATCGAATAACTATACCTCCGGAGTTGTCGCACTGCCATGATGTTTTTCATGTGTCTATGTTAAGAAAGTATGAGCCAGATCCGGAGACAAGGGTGGAAATGACCGCAACGACCGTGAATGAGAATTTGAGTGTGACCATGGTACCGGCAAGAGTAATCGGGCACAAGGAGCGAACGACTCGAGGGAAGAAAACGCAACTGGTTTTGGTGTTATGGAAAGGAGATGGAATAGAAGATCAATCTTGGGAACTAGAAGAACGTATGAAAGAGTTATATCCATCTCTTTTTGAGTAAAAATAATTTCGGGGACGAAATTCCTTAAGGGGAGAAGAATGTAATGACCCGAAATTCTATGATAATAGATAATGAAATCAAAGTATATGTGATGAGTTTGATAATAAATAAGAATGACTTGTTTATGAATGTTTAGACATGTGATGGATTAATGATGAATGCCTTGGATGCCCAAAAATGAAGGTATATGAATCAAAGTGGGGTTGTCGCGAAGGGTTAGAGGATGAAAGACGAATGCCCGAAGTGGGCGTTATAATATTAAGGTTCGTCCTAGATTGAACACGAGGAGGGTCGGAGTAGGTCGGGTAAGGGTCAACGGCCACCGACCCCGGGGGCGATAGCCATCGACCCCCCTAACATGCCCAAGGGGTGATGAATAGACGACCCCGGGCAAGTGTGAGGACAGGGGAGGATCGACCCCCATATCGCCCAGGGGGCGAGGGGAGATCGACCCTCGCATTGCCCAAGGGGCGACAGCTTGCGACGGATGAGTGTGCCCGTGTCGCCCAAGGGACAATGGACAAACGTACCATAGGTATATTCCGGGGGCTCAGAGGGAGTCCAGAGGGGGTCCAGGGGGGACCCAACGGGGGCTCAGAGGGAGCCCAGAGGGGGTCCAGGGGGGACCCAACGGGGGCTCAGAGGGAGCCCAGAGGGGGTCCAGAGGGGACCTGGGGATGGGCGCCTATGTGGCCCTTAAATCATTACCCACCGTTGATGAAATGGACAAAAGCTTCCAAGGATGAATCAATGTAGCTCGAACTTGGGGAATCAAACGGCCGAATGTGTGTAAGAAAACAAAGGAAAGTCATAAGCACGACACAGCTACTAAACGAGACGAAATAGCGATTAGGGAGGTGGATTAATTATGGCCAGATTAATTAAGCTAATGGGGCCGGTTTTGTGCTAAACCAAACCCATCTTGAAGGGTCGGCTACGGGGCCCGCGGCGACTCATCTCTTGCATGATGGCTTGGTCCGGTTTTGCAACACATCAAAAGCGCAAACACGAGGTGTCGCGTGTTGGGAGCTCGGTGTTGCATGAAGGTGAGAAGCTTGGTGCTAATGGAAGAGGATGAGGGGCCTCATGATGAATGGGGGGGAGGGGCGGTGAATCCCTCTTGAAAGGGGGGAAATTCGTCCTCTTTCCCCCACATGACACACACACCCACACTTACACACCAAAAACACTTGGGAAAGGAAGGGAGAAAAAGGGAGCTTGGGGAAGACTTTCGGCCAAGAAGGAAAGGGAGGAAGTGAGGTGTTCCAATTCAATAAAGTGGATCCAAGGGCAAGAAGAGCTAGGCGTCGAGGGTGTGAAAAGCTAAGGGCCGAAAGAAGGCCACTCTCGCGGGCTGAAGTGGTGCGGCGAAGGGCGGAGCTTACCGACTTGTGTCGAGGTGCAACCGGCCGGTAACCCCCACACCCTCCTTCGCTTTTAAGTTTAGTTGTGGTGCATGCTGTGGAGATTCGTGGCTGTGATTGTGATGTGATTTGGAAGTGGTTTGGAGAGGGTTAGAGGGTGGCCGAACCCCTTAAAGGTGAGGGAAGCCACCCGAACCCCTCTATGTTGAGTAAGGATATGTGTGTGATCGGTTGGTTACCAAAGGGCTGCGCTTGGTGCGAGCCTTGAGGGGAAAAGTTGGGGTCCTTAGGGGGCCGGAAGTAAGAGGAATAAAGGTATGGTTGTAGCTCATGACTTCAAAAAAAAGAATAACAAATGCCACTTCTAACTAAAAGGTGCAGCTCAACAAGCTTCCATAACCTGCAATGAACTAAAATCCATTTGATTTTAAACCCCACATACATCCACAAGGAAGCACACATTCCATACAAATTGTTCTAAAGCCATTTTTCCTTTTTCGAGACCTCATACGCCCTGTTCTTAAACCAATTCGGTTTTCACCTTAACCCAACAAATTTCTCTTTGTTTCTACCATTTTCCACACCTTAACCAAGGTAGAAAGACACCATAAAAATCTCAGATTGAAACTCCAAATGCATCGTCCCATAACTCATCATCTTTCCACATTCGTTTCCACCGAAAAGTGCACTTTCTGGTCTCATTACTAAGCCTATTCGGCTTTAACCTTTCCTCAATAATTTCCATTCGTGTTTACCATTTTCCACCTCTTAGATGATGATGGTAATTTGGTCCCTAGTTGCTAATGGAAGAGGATGAAGGGGGCCTCATGAAGGAAATGAGGCGGTGAACCCCTCTTGAAGGGGTGGAAATTCGTCCTCCTTCCCCACATAACACATAACACACACACACACAAAAAGACTTGGAAAGAAAAAGGAAGAAGGGGAGCTCGGCGAAGGGGAAGAAGAAGAGGAAAGGAAGGCGGTTCGAAGCACCAAGGTGGATCCGCAAGAGAGGAGAGTTAGGCGCCGGTCAAGCCTAAGGTTGAGGGCCAAGGAAAGGCAACCCCCGCGAGCGGAGGTGATCCGGCGAAGGGCGGAGCTCACCGACTTGTGTCGAGGTGCAACCGGCCGGTAACCCCTACATCCCTCCTTCGCTTTTAAGCTTAGTTGCGGTGCATGCTGTTTAAATTCGTGGCTATGGTTGGGCTGTGAATTGGAAGTGGTTTGGAGAGGGTTAGAGGGTGGCCGAACCCTTAAAGGAGAGGGAAGCCACCCGAACCCCTCTATGTTGAGTATGTGTATGTGTGTGGTTGTTGGCTTACCGAAAGGCTGCGCTTGGGGCGAGCCTTGAGGGGAATGATTGCGGTCCTTAGGGGCTGGAAATGAGTGAAGTTAAAGTGTGGAATAGGGGAGCGTCGAGCCCCGTGGTGGCTGCGCTCCACCTCGCGCTCTAAGAGCGGAATCGCGTGGCTTTGGCCATGGAAATCAAATCGGCTAAGGGCTGGAAATTATGCGGCGTTGTAAGGCCGGAATGGAAGCCTAGAAGGGCTGTCCCTCGTGCTAGAAAAGCACGGAAAAGTTATGCTCGGGGGTGGATGGGAGGTGAGACCGAATGGAGTGACATTCGGTTGAAACGGGCAAGAATTATGAGTGTTACTTGAGCTCAATGAGGGGCTGTAGGAAAGGAGTTATAACGTGAAAATTTGTAGCCACATTCCCACCTTGAAAGGGTGTAGGAATGTGGTAGAAATAAGTTGAAAAAGATGGGGGAAGGTCAAAGCCGAATTGGTTATCATTGGGATGTACAGAAAACGAAAAATGGCCGAAATAACGATTAGACGGGTATATGGTTTCACTAGCCTAAGGGGAAATGTACTGGGAGTTTGGTTTTGAGATTTTAAGGGTGCCTTCCTACCTTATCTAAGAAGTGGAAAATGGTAGACACTAATGGAAATTGATGAGGAAAGGTTAAAGCCGAATAGGCTTAGTAACGAGACCAGAAAGTACAGTTTTCGGTGGAAACGAATGTGGAAAGATGATGAATTATGGGACGATGCATTTGGAGTTTCAATCTGAGATTTTTATGGTGTCTTTCTACCTTGGTTAAGGTGTGGAAAATGGTAGAAACAAAGAGAAATTGTTGGGTTAAGGTGAAAACCGAATTGGTTTAAGAACAGGGCGTATGAGGTCTCGAAAAAGGAAAAATGGCTCTAGAACAATTTGTATGGAACGTGTGCTTTCTTGTGGATGTATGAGGGGTTTTAAAATGAAATGGATTGTAGTTCCTTGCAGGTTTAAGAAGGGTTCTTAGGCTACGCATCATGAATGGACAAGATTTATTTAGTTTTCGAAAAATTGAGCTTGTAGCTCACATGTATGTAACTAATGTTCATTCAATCAATGGAAATGCAATGTTTTTGCATAAATCAAATTGTTTCGATCCTTTCAAGTGGTATCAGAGGAAAGGTTCGAAACAATTTGATTTATACAAAAACATTGCCTTTCCATTGATTGAATGAACATTCGTTACATACATGTGAGCTACAAGCTCAATTTTTCGAAAACTAAATAAATCTTGTCCATTCATGATGCGCAGCCTAAGGACCCTTCTTAAACCTGCAAGGAACTAAAATCCATTTCATTTTAAAACCCCTCATACATCCACAAGAAGGCACATGTTCCATACAAATTGTTCTAGAGCCATTTTTCCTTTTTCGAGACCTCATACGCCCTGTTCTTAAACCAATTCGGTTTTCACCTTAACCCAACAATTTCTCTTTGTTTCTACCATTTTCCACACCTTAAACAAGGTAGAAAGACACCATAAAAATCTCAGATTGAAACTCCAAATGCATCGTCCCATAATTCATCATCTTTCCACATTCGTTTCCACCGAAAACTGTACTTTCTGGTCTCATTACTAAGCCTATTCGGCTTTAACCTTTCCTCATCAATTTCCATTCGTGTCTACCATTTTCCACTTCTTAGATAAGGTAGGAAGGCGCCCTTAAAATCTCAAAACCAAACTCCAAACACATCGTCCCGAAACTCAACATCTTTCCACGTTCAGAGACCTCCGCAGCTGCGGAGAGTCTTGACGCAGCTGCGGGTAAGAGGAAGTTCGCAACCACAGAGACTTTCGCAGCTGCGAAAGATTTCCTCGCAGCTGCGAAGAAGCTAAATGGAGCACACCACAGAGACTTTCGCAGCTGCGGAAGATTTCCTCGCAGCTGCGGCAGAGTCAAACTTCAACCAATTCGGCTTTGACCTTCCCCCATCTTTTTCAACTTGTTTCTACCACATTCCTACTCCCTTTCAAGGTGGGAATGTGGCCACAAATTTTCACGTTATAACTCCTTTCCTACAGCCCCTCATTTGAGCTCAAGTAACACTCATAATTCTTGCCCGTTTCAACCGAATGTCACCCCATTCGGTCTCACCTCCCATCCACCCCCGAGCATAACTTTTCCGTGCTTTTCTAGCTCGAGGGACAGCCCTTCTAGGCTTCCATTACGGCCTTACAACGCCGCATAATTTCCAGCCCTCGGCCGATTTGATTTCCATGGCCAAAGCCATGCGGTTCCGCTCTTAGAGCGCGAGGTGGAGCGCAGCCACCACGGGGCTCGTCACTCCCCTATTCCATACTTTAACCTCACTCATTTCCAGCCCCTAAGGACCGCAATCATTCCCCTCAAGGCTCGCCCCAAGCGCAGCCTTTCGGTAAGCCAACAACCACACGCATACACATACTCAAAGATAAAGGGGTTCGGGTGGCTCCCCTCCACCTTAGGGGTTCGGCCACCCTCTAACCCTCTCCGAACCACCTCCAAATCACAGCCCAGCCACAGCCACGAATTTAAACAGCATGCACCACAACTAAGCTTAAAAGCGAAGGAGGGATGTAGGGGTTACCGTCCACTTGCTTCTACACACAACCAAACCGATTCTAAGACTATTCGAGTTCACTCCCAACTCAACTCAACATATAAGCCTCAAGCTTATAAAAGCTTCGGTTCAGAGGCTTACCAAGAAGAAGGTCCAACCGTGGAGACATTTATTTCGTTCCTTCTCTTTGTCTCCTCCATATGTGTGAGCTTCAGCACATGCTCCGCCACTTCCTCCGCCCCGGCCGCATGAAAACCTTGCTCATCCGCCATCATTGTATGATCTTTCACGTTTTCTTTCCTTGCTTTTCTTCTCCGGCCGTAGGTAAGAGGATAGGAAGACGACTCTCCTCTCCTCCCTTTGGCTGTCCCCTCCTTCCTTATCTAAGAAGTGGAAAATGGTAGACACGAATGGAAATTGATGAGGAAAGGTTAAAGCCGAATAGGCTTAGTAATGAGACCAGAAAGTAAAACGGCCGAATGTGTGTAAGAAAACAAAGGAAAGTCATAAGCACGACACAGCTACTAAACGAGACGAAATAGCGATTAGGGAGGTGGATTAATTATGGCCAGATTAATTAAGCTAATGGGGCCGGTTTTGTGCTAAACCAAACCCATCTTGAAGGGTCGGCTACGGGGCCCGCGGCGACTCATCTCTTGCATGATGGCTTGGTCCGGTTTTGCAACACATCAAAAGCGCAAACACGAGGTGTCGCGTGTTGGGAGCTCGGTGTTGCATGAAGGTGAGAAGCTTGGTGCTAATGGAAGAGGATGAGGGGCCTCATGATGAATGGGGGGGAGGGGCGGTGAATCCCTCTTGAAAGGGGGGAAATTCGTCCTCTTTCCCCCACATGACACACACACCCACACTTACACACGAAAAACACTTGGGAAAGAAAAGGAGAAAAGGAGAGCTTGGGGGAACACTTTCGGCCAAGAAGGAAAGGGAGGAAGTGAGGTGTTCTAATTCATTAAAGTGGATCCAAGGGCAAGAAGAGCTAGGCATCGAGGGTGTGAGAGGCTAAGGGCCGAAAGAAGGCCACTCTCGCGGGCTGAAGTGGTGCGGCGAAGGGCGGAGCTTACCGACTTGTGTCGAGGTGCAACCGGCCGGTAACCCCCACATCCCTCCTTCGCTTTTAAGCTTAGTTGTGGTGCATACTGTTTAAATTCGTGGCTATGGTTGGGCTGTGATTTGGAGGTGGTTTGGAGAGGGTTAGAGGGTGGCCGAACCCCTAAGGTGGAGGGGAGCCACCCGAACCCCTCTATGTTGAGTATGTGTATGCGTGTGGTTGTTGGCTTACCGAAAGGCTGCGCTTGGGGCGAGCCTTGAGGGGAATGATTGCGGTCCTTAGGGCTGGAAATGAGTGAAGTTAAAGTGTGGAATAGGGGAGCGTCGAGCCCCGCGGTGGCTGCGCTCCACCTCGCGCTCTGAGAGCGGAATCGCGTGGCTTTGGCCATGGAAATCAAATCGGCTAAAGGCTGGAAATTATGCGGCGTTGTAAGGCCGGAACGGGAGCCTGGAAGGGCTGTCCCTCGTGCTAGAAAAGCACGGAAAATATATGCTCGGGGGTGGATGGGAGGTGAAACCGAATGGGGTGACATTCGGTTGAAACGGGCAAGAATAATGAGTGTTACTTGAGTTCAAATGAGGGGCTGTAGGAAAGGAGTTATAATGTGAAAATTTGTGGCCACATTCCCACCTTGCAAGGGAGTAGGAATGTGGTAGAAATCAGTGGAAAATAATGGAGGAAGGTCAAAGCCGAATTGGTATATCATTGGGATGTACAGAAAACGAAAAATGGCCGAAATGTTGATTAGACGGGTACATGGTTTCACTAGCCTATGGGGAAATGCACTTGGAGTTTGGTTTTGAAATTTTATGGGTGTCTTCCTACCTTATCTAAGAGGTTGAAAATGGCAGACACGAATGGAAATTGATGAGGAAAGGTTAAAGCCGAATAGGCTTAGTAATGAGACCAGAAAGTACAGTTTTCGGTGGAAACGAATGTGGAAAGATGATGAGTTATGGGACGATGCATTTGGAGTTTCAATATGAGATTTTTATGGTGTCTTTCTACCTTGGTTAAGGTGTGGAAAATGGTAGAAACAAAGAGAAATTGTTGGGTTAAGGTGAAAACCGAATTGGTTTAAGGTCAGGGTGTATGATGTCTCAAAAAGGGGAAAAACGGTTCTCGGACATTTTGTATGGAATGTATGGTTTCTTGTGGATGTATGAGGGGTTTTAAAATGAGATGAATTCTAGTTCATTGCAGGTTTAAGAAGGGTTCTTAGGCTGCGCATCGTGAATGGACAAGATTTATTTAGTTTTCGAAAAATTTGAGCGTATAGCTCACATGTTTGTAATGAATCTTTTGCTAATCAATGTAAATGTAATGTTTTTGCATAAATCAAATTGTTTCGAACCTTTCAAGTGTAATGACCCGAAATTCTATGATAATAGATAATGAAATCAATGTATATGTGATGAGTTTGATGAGGAATGAGAATGACTTGTGTATGAATGTTTAGACATGTGATGGATTAATGATGGATGCCTTGGCTGCCCAAAAATAAAGGTATGTGAATCAAAGTGGGGTTGTCGCGAAGGGTTAAAGGATGAAAGACGAATGCCCGAAGTGGACGTTATAATATTAAGGTTCGTCCTAGATTGAACACGAGGAGGGTCGGAGTAGGTCGGGTAAGGGTCCACGGCCACCGACCCCGGGGGCGATAGCCATCGACCCCCCCCTAACATGCCCAAGGGGTGATAGATAGACGACCCCGGGCAAGTGGAGGACAGGGGAGGATCGACCCCCCCCATATCGCCCAGGGGGCGAGGGGAGATCGACCCTCGCATTGCCCAAGGGGCGACAGCTTGCGACGGATGAGTGTGCCCGTGTCGCCCAAGGGACAATGAACAAACGTACCATAGATATATTCCAGGGGGGACCCGACGGGGGCTCAGAGGGAGTCCAGAGGGGGTCCAGAGGGGACCCAACGGGGGCCCAGAGGGGGTCCAGAGGGGACCCAACGGGGGGCCAGAGGGGGCCCAGAGGGGGTCCAGAGGGGACCCAACGGGGAAGTTGTGGCTATTGGATTAGGATTGACTAGTCAACTAAATATATTAATATAATAATGGAAGTCCAAATTAGAATGATGGTAATTTGGACTCTAACCACTAATGGAAGAGGATGTGGGGTTTCTTGTAAGGGAGATGGAGGTGGTGAACCCCTCTTGAAAGGGGTGGAATTCGTCTCCTTCCCCACATAACACACACACACAAAAACACACTAGGGACTTAGGAAGAAAAAGGAAGAAGGGGAGTTCGGCGAAAGGGAAGAAGAAGAGGAAAGGAAGGCGGTTCGAAGCACCAAGGTGGATCCGCAAGAGAGGAGAGTTAGGCGCCGGTCAAGCCTAAGGTTGAGGGCCAAGGAAAGGCAACCCCCGCGAGCGGAGGTGATCCGGCGAAGGGCGGAGCTCACCGACTTGTGTCGAAGTGCAACCGGCCGGTAACCCCTACATCCCTCCTTCGCTTTTAAGCTTAGTTGTGGTGCATGCTGTTTAAATTCGTGGCTGTGGCTGGGCTGTGATTTGGAGGTGGTTCGGAGAGGGTTAGAGGGTGGCCGAACCCCTAAGGTGGAGGGGAGCCACCCGAACCCCTTTATCTTTGAGTATGTGTATGCGTGTGGTTGTTGGCATACCGAAAGGCTGCGCTTGGGGCGAGCCTTGAGGGGAATGATTGCGGTCCTTAGGGGCTGGAAATGAGTGAGGTTAAAGTATGGAATAGGGGAGTGACGAGCCCCGTGGTGGGCTGCGCTCCACCTCGCGCTCTAAGAGCGGAACCGCGTGGCTTTGGCCATGGAAATCAAATCGGCCGAGGGCTGGAATGGAAGCCTAGAAGGGCTGTCCCTCGTGCTAGAAAAGCACGGAAAAGTTATGCTCGGGGGTGGATGGGAGGTGAGACCGAATGGGGTGACATTCGGTTGAAACGGGCAAGAATTATGAGTGTTACTTGAGCTCAAATGAGGGGCTGTAGGAAAGGAGTTATAACGTGAAAATTTGTGCCCACATTCCCACCTTGAAAGGGAGTAGGAATGTGGTAGAAACAAGTTGAAAAAGATGGGGGAAGGTCAAAACCGAATTGGTTGAAGTTTGACTCTGCCGCAGCTGCGAGGAAATCTTCCGCAGCTGCGAAAGTCTCTGTGGTGTGCTCCATTTAGCTTCTTCACAGCTGCGAGGAAATCCTTCGCAGCTGCGAAAGTCTCTGTGGTTGCGAACTTCCTCTTACCCGCAGCTGCGTCAAGACTCTTCGCAGCTGCGGAGGTCTCTGAACGTGGAAAGATGTTGAGTTTCGGGACGATGTGTTTGGAGTTTGGTTTTGAGATTTTAAGGACGTCTTCCTACCTTATCTAAGAGGTGGAAAATGGTAAACACGAATGGAAATTAATGAGGAAAGGTTAAAGCCGAATAGGCTTAGTAATGAGACCAGAAAGTGCACTTTTCGGTGGAAACGAACGTGGAAAGATGATGAGTTATGGGACGATGCATTTGGAGTTTCAATCTGAGATTTTTATGGTGTCTTTCTACCTTGGTTAAGGTGTGGAAAATGGTAGAAACAAAGAGAAATTTGTTGGGTTAAGGTGAAAACCGAATTGGTTTAAGAACAGGGCGTATGAGGTCTCGAAAAAGGAAAAATGGCTTTAGAACAATTTGTATGGAATGTGTGCTTCCTTGTGGATGTATGTGGGGTTTAAAATCAAATGGATTTTAGTTCATTGCAGGTTATGGAAGCTTGTTGAGCTGCACCTTTTAGTTAGAAGTGGCATTTGTTATTCTTTTTTTTAAAGTTTTGAGCTTGTAGCTCATGTACATGTAAAGAAATTTTTATACATCAATGCAAATGAGATGTTTTCGCATAAATCAAATTGTTTCGAATCTTTCAAGTGGTATCAGAGCGTAGGATCATCTTGGAGTGATAAGGGTGGTATTTGAGTTGATTTTTGCATCGAAAACGCTCTTTAAGGCATGCGCATGTGTATGTGATTGATTGGATTGATTGGGAGTTGATTCGGACGAGTTGGTATTGAGGAAAAAGTGAATGGAAAAGGGTTCGGAATTGCCAAATTATGTGTGTATGAGAACACATGAGTGGGTGTTTGGTTTGGAAAGTTTGAGGTTCAAACATCACGGAAGGTGATGAAAACAAGCGCTTGGTGCGCTAAAGGCATGGTGCCGTAAAAGAACACCTAAAAAGGGGGTCGATTGAATTTGAAATGTGTGTATTGAGGCTGCAAATGTGCGCCTAAGTTGGAATGAATGAGATGTATGACTAAATGTTTGAATGGTGATTTGATAGGGAAATGACGGGTGAAGAAGTGCCCATAGCGGTACGTGAGTTCGCCGAAGTGGAACATTCTCTTCCAGGGAAGAGGAAGGCATACCTTATGGGACAGTATCGGAAGATGGATCCTCCAAAATTTAAGGGGGACGAAGGGCCTGAGTTGGCGGAAGATTTTATCAATGATGTGGAGAAGATCTACGACTCCTTGGTGTGTACACCCGAGGAGAAATTGTGCCTAGCTGAATACTCACTTCAAAGAGGAGCGGAAACTTGGTGGAAGGCAAGTAAGGGGAGTGCCAAGATGGGCCAAAGTGAGGATGCTTGGACAATGTTCAAGACGGCATTCCTGGACAAATACTTGCCATTTTCTTATCGGACGGATAAGGCATTGGAGTTTGCTCAACTGAACCAAGGAAATATGTCGGTAGATGAGTATGAGACAAGGTGTACAGTTCTGTCTCACTACGGACCTGCTATGGACGAGTTGAGTCGGGCAAGGAAATTCGAATTGGGGTTGGAACCCCATATCAGGATGCAAGTGTCTACGCTTTGTTTGACTACTTATGAGGAAGTATACAAGAGGGCTCAGAATGCGGAAATGTCATGGAAGGCAGTGAAGGAGGTGGAGGAAGCTGAAAGGGCAAAGAGAAGGGTGGAGGGCGGAATGCCTCCCCCTAAGAGATTTAGACCGAGTGGATCCTTCTCAGGTCAGAGAGGATTTGTGTCACGACCTCCGCGTCCTCCTATGCCTATGAGGAGCTTTAACCGAGGGGGAAGCCAAGGCTCAAGGATGAGCGGCCCTCCCACTTGTCCTCGGTGCAACAAACAACATTTTGGGTTCTCATGTGTAACCAATGAGCCCTTGTGCTACCAATGCGGAAAACCGGGCCATTTGAGGAGGAATTGCCCTCAAAGCGGTGGAGAGGTGAGCAGCCGAAGGACTGGCATGAGTGCTCCCAGAGGAAGAGGTGGCATGAGACTTGGTCCGACAGTGACGGCCTCCAGAGGATCGGTGAGCGGACCGGTGGTTAATGCTAGGCTGAATGCACTTACTGAGGATGAGGCGAATGCCTCACGAGGAGTGATCTCAGGTACGGTTCAACTTCAAGGTGAATTACTACATGCATTGTTTGATACTGGTGCGACGCATTCGTTTGTGGCACAAAGGTGTGTGGAATTGCATGAATGGCCGGTTGAGAAACTTGAGAAACGGATGCGTGTGGTGTTGCCTTCGAGAAATGAATTGGAAATAGAGGAAGCATGTTATGCATGCGAGTTGATGGTTGCGGGATTGAGTTTTGTGATTGATCTCATTGTGCTGCAGATAAGTGACTTTGATGTGATATTGGGCATGGATTGGTTGGCTTCGAGCCATGCTCAAGTGGATTGTGAATCGAAGCGACTTTTGATCACGGATGAGAAAGGGAAGTCCCGTGAGTACATAGGCCATGGAGGATACGGCCGAATTTTGATGGTATCTGCAGTACGAATGTACAGGTGGATGAGGACAGGACATGAAGTGTATCTTGCGTTGATGCTTAACAAAGAAGCTGAAATTCCAAGGTTGGAGCAAATAGAAGTGGTAAGGGACTTCGCGGATGTATTTCCGGAAGAGCTGCCAGGATTACCACCGGAGAGAGATGTAGAGTTCGAAATCGACTTACTTCCGGGGACCGCTCCTATTTCGCGTGCTCCATATCGAATGAGTTTGGTTGAGTTAAAAGAATTGAAAGCACAATTGCAAGAGCTTGTAGAAAAGAAATATGTACGTCCTAGTGTAAGCCCGTGGGGCGCACCTGTACTGTTTGTAAGAAAGAAAGACGGTAGTATGAGATTATGTATAGACTATCGTTTGTTGAATCAAAGAACGATTAAGAATCGTTATCCTCTACCTCGTATTGATGACTTGTTTGATCAATTACAAGGATCAGTTGTGTATTCGAAGATAGATCTTCGGTCGGGATATTATCAGATTGGTGTGAAGGAAGAGGATATTCCTAAGACTGCGTTTAGAACACGTTATGGGCATTATGAATTCAGAGTAATGCCGTTTGGATTGACAAATGCACCAGCGGTGTTTATGGGGTTAATGAATCAAGTGTTTAGACCGTACTTGGATCACTTCGTGGTGGTGTTCATAGATGATATCCTCGTGTATTCCAAGAGTTGGGAAGAACATAAAGAACACTTAGAGATTGTGTTGAAAACATTGAGGGAAAACAAATTATATGCCAAATTGAGTAAGTGTGAATTTTGGCTTGAAAAAGTAGCATTCCTTGGCCATGTGATATCGGCCACAGGAGTGGAAGTAGATCCTTCGAAGATTGAGGCAATAAAAGAGTGGCCACGCCCGAAGAGTGTGTCAGAAGTTCGAAGTTTCTTGGGATTGGCGGGCTATTATCGAAGATTTGTGGAAGGATTTTCGAAAATTGTAACTCCCATAACGAAACTCTTGAGGAAGGATGTCAAATATGAGTGGTCGGACAAATGTGAAACAAGCTTTGAGGAATTGAAGAAGAGATTGACTAGTGCGCCGATTTTGACATTGCCAACGGGAACGGGTGGTTTTGTAGTATATTGTGATGCTTCGGCACAAGGCTTGGGTGGAGTGCTAATGCAACATGGAAAAGTTGTAGCCTATGCTTCGAGACAATTAAGGAAGCATGAGGAAAACTACCCTACACATGACTTGGAATTGGCTGCGGTGGTGTTTGTGTTAAAGTTGTGGAGGCACTACTTGTATGGAGAGAAATTTGAAATCTATACGGATCATAAGAGTTTGAAGTATTTGTTTACTCAACAAGAGATGAACATGAGACAACGCCGATGGGTGGAATTGTTAAAGGATTATGATTGTACAATTGTGTACCATCCTGGAAGGGCTAATGTAGTGGCGGACGCATTGAGTCGAAAACACATAGCTCTCATGTGTTTGATTATGGAAGAATCAAAGATGATCGAACAAATGGGCAATCTAAATATTCGATTGGAAGATTCGGAAGGAACTCTATATGTGGCCAGGGGGCAAGTAGAACCGGAAGTGATTGGAATGATTAGAGACGCCCAAGTTCGTGATGAATACTTGGTGATTGTAAGAGAAGGGCTTGGGACGACACCTTATGAACGGTTCAAGTTAGCGGCCGATGGGTTGCTAAAATTTCAAGGAAGGATTTGTGTTCCGGAAGATGTTGTAGTAAAGAAAAAGCTTTTGGATGAGGCACATAAGACCGCATATGGTGTGCATCCAGGAATAACGAAAATGTACCGGAACTTGAGACAATTTTATTGGTGGCCTAAGATGAAAAGAGATGTCGCCAGATATGTGAACCGGTGCACCGTTTGCCAGATGGTAAAGATTGAACATCGAAAGCCAGGGGGATTGTTGGAGCCACTGCCTGTACCCGAATGGAAGTGGGAGGATATTGCAATGGACTTTGTGACGAACCTACCCAAGGGAGGTCGTAATATGGATTCGGTATGGGTGGTTGTGGATAGGCTTACAAAGTCAACCCACTTCATACCAATACAGATAAATTGGTCTTTGGATACCTTAGCAAAGATTTATATTCGGGAAGTGATAAAGTACCACGGAGTGCCTCATACTATTACTTAGGACAGAGACCCACGGTTTACCTCGAAATTGTGGAGAAGTCTCCAAGGAGCTTTGGATACAAAGCTGCAGATGAGCACAGCTTTTCATCCACAAACGGATGGGCAGACGGAACGGACAATACAAACGTTAGAAGATATGTTGAGGGCATGTGTATTGGAATGGAAGGGTAGTTGGGTAGACCACCTTCCATTGATTGAATTTACGTATAACAACAGCTATCATGCGAGCATTGGAATGGCCCCGTTCGAGGCCTTGTATGGGAGGAGTTGTCGATCTCCTTTGTGTTGGATGGAACCGGGTGAGAAAGTATTTGATGGTCCGGAGCTTATCAAGGAAACATCGGAAGTAATTGCGATAGTTCGAGAGAGAATGAGGACGGCTCAAAGCCGACAGAAAAGCTATGCGGATCAACGAAGGAGACCCTTGGAATTTGGAGTCGGAGATAAAGTATTTTTAAAGCTCTCTCCCATGAAGTCAATGTTCCGGATGGGCAAGGCTCACAAGTTGAGTCCGAGGTACATAGGTCCGTATGAGATAATTGAAAGGGTAGGACGAATGGCGTATTGAATAACTATACCTCCGGAGTTATCGCACTGCCACGATGTTTTTCATGTGTCCATGTTAAGAAAGTATGAGCCAGATCCGGAAACAAGGGTGGAAACAACCGCAACAACGGTGAATGAGAATTTGAGTGTGACCATGGTACCGGCAAGAGTAATCGGGCACAAGGAGCGAACGACTCGAGGGAAGAAAACGCAACTGGTTTTGGTGTTATGGAAAGGAGATGGAATGGAAGATCAATCTTGGGAACTAGAAGAACGTATGAAAGAGTTATATCCATCTCTTTTTGAATAAAAATAATTTCGGGGACGAAATTCCTTAAGGGGGGAAGAATGTAATGACCCGAAATTCTATGATAATAGATAATGAAATCAATGTATATGTGATGAGTTTGATGATGAATGAGAATGACTTGTGTATGAATGTTTAGACATGTGATGGATTAATGATGGATGCCTTGGCTGCCCAAAAATAAAGGTATGTGAATCAAAGTGGGGTTGTCGCGAAGGGTTAAAGGATGAAAGACGAATGCCCGAAGTGGACGTTATAATATTAAGGTTCGTCCTAGATTGAACACGAGGAGGGTCGGAGTAGGTCGGGTAAGGGTCAACGGCCACCGACCCCGGGGGCGATAGCCATCGACCCCCCCCTAACATGCCCAAGGGGTGATAGATAGACGACCCCGGGCAAGTGGAGGACAGGGGAGGATCGACCCCCCCCATATCGCCCAGGGGGCGAGGGGAGATCGACCCTCGCATTGCCCAAGGGGCGACAGCTTGCGACGGATGAGTGTGCCCGTGTCGCCCAAGGGACAATGAACAAACGTACCATAGATATATTCCAGGGGGGATCCGACGGGGGCTCAGAGGGAGTCCAGAGGGGGTCCAGAGGGGACCCAACGGGGGGCCAGAGGGGGCCCAGAGGGGGTCCAGAGGGGACCCAACGGGGAAGTTGTGGCTATTGGATTAGGATTGACTAGTCAACTAAATATATTAATATAATAATGGAAGTCCAAATTAGAATGATGGTAATTTGGACTCTAACCACTAATGGAAGAGGATGTGGGGTTTCTTGTAAGGGAGATGGAGGTGGTGAACCCCTCTTGAAAGGGGTGGAATTCGTCTCCTTCCCCACATAACACACACACACAAAAACACACTAGGGACTTAGGAAGAAAAAGGAAGAAGGGGAGTTCGGCGAAAGGGAAGAAGAAGAGGAAAGGAAGGCGGTTCGAAGCACCAAGGTGGATCCGCAAGAGAGGAGAGTTAGGCGCCGGTCAAGCCTAAGGTTGAGGGCCAAGGAAAGGCAACCCCCGCGAGCGGAGGTGATCCGGCGAAGGGCGGAGCTCACCGACTTGTGTCGAAGTGCAACCGGCCGGTAACCCCTACATCCCTCCTTCGCTTTTAAGCTTAGTTGTGGTGCATGCTGTTTAAATTCGTGGCTGTGGCTGGGCTGTGATTTGGAGGTGGTTCGGAGAGGGTTAGAGGGTGGCCGAACCCCTAAGGTGGAGGGGAGCCACCCGAACCCCTTTATCTTTGAGTATGTGTATGCGTGTGGTTGTTGGCTTACCGAAAGGCTGCGCTTGGGGCGAGCCTTGAGGGGAATGATTGCGGTCCTTAGGGGCTGGAAATGAGTGAGGTTAAAGTATGGAATAGGGGAGTGACGAGCCCCGTGGTGGGCTGCGCTCCACCTCGCGCTCTAAGAGCGGAACCGCGTGGCTTTGGCCATGGAAATCAAATCGGCCGAGGGCTGGAATGGAAGCCTAGAAGGGCTGTCCCTCGTGCTAGAAAAGCACGGAAAAGTTATGCTCGGGGGTGGATGGGAGGTGAGACCGAATGGGGTGACATTCGGTTGAAACGGGCAAGAATTATGAGTGTTACTTGAGCTCAAATGAGGGGCTGTAGGAAAGGAGTTATAACGTGAAAATTTGTGGCCACATTCCCACCTTGAAAGGGAGTAGGAATGTGGTAGAAACAAGTTGAAAAAGATGGGGGAAGGTCAAAACCGAATTGGTTGAAGTTTGACTCTACCGCAGCTGCGAGGAAATCTTCCGCAGCTGCGAAAGTCTCTGTGGTGTGCTCCATTTAGCTTCTTCGCAGCTGCGAGGAAATCCTTCGCAGCTGCGAAAGTCTCTGTGGTTGCGAACTTCCTCTTACCCGCAGCTGCGTCAAGACTCTTCGCAGCTGCGGAGGTCTCTGAACGTGGAAAGATGTTGAGTTTCGGGACGATGTGTTTGGAGTTTGGTTTTGAGATTTTAAGGACGTCTTCCTACCTTATCTAAGAGGTGGAAAATGGTAAACACGAATGGAAATTAATGAGGAAAGGTTAAAGCCGAATAGGCTTAGTAATGAGACCAGAAAGTGCACTTTTCGGTGGAAACGAATGTGGAAAGATGATGAGTTATGGGACGATGCATTTGGAGTTTCAATCTGAGATTTTTATGGTGTCTTTCTACCTTGGTTAAGGTGTGGAAAATGGTAGAAACAAAGAGAAATTTGTTGGGTTAAGGTGAAAACCGAATTGGTTTAAGAACAGGGCGTATGAGGTCTCGAAAAAGGAAAAATGGCTTTAGAACAATTTGTATGGAATGTGTGCTTCCTTGTGGATGTATGTGGGGTTTAAAATCAAATGGATTTTAGTTCATTGCAGGTTATGGAAGCTTGTTGAGCTGCACCTTTTAGTTAGAAGTGGCATTTGTTATTCTTTTTTTTAAAGTTTTGAGCTTGTAGCTCATGTATATGTAAAGAAATTTTTATACATCAATGCAAATGAGATGTTTTCGCATAAATCAAATTGTTTCGAACCTTTCAAGGAGGGTCGGAGTAGGTCGGGTAAGGGTCCACGGCCACCGACCGCGGGGGCGATAGCCATCGACCCCCCCTAACATGCCCAAGGGGTGATAGATAGACGACCCCGGGCAAGTGGAGGACAGGGGAGGATCGACCCCCCCCATATCGCCCAGGGGGCGAGGGGAGATCGACCCTCGCATTGCCCAAGGGGCGACAGCTTGCGACGGATGAGTGTGCCCGTGTCGCCCAAGGGACAATGAACAAACGTACCATAGATATATTCCAGGGGGGACCCGACGGGGGCTCAGAGGGAGTCCAGAGGGGGTCCAGAGGGGACCCAACGGGGGGCCAGAGGGGGCCCAGAGGGGGTCCAGAGGGGACCCAACGGGGGGCCAGAGGGGGCCCAGAGGGGGTCCAGAGGGGACCCAACGGGGAAGTTGTGGCTATTGGATTAGGATTGACTAGTCAACTAAATATATTAATATAATAATGGAAGTCCAAATTAGAATGATGGTAATTTGGACTCTAACCACTAATGGAAGAGGATGTGGGGTTTCTTGTAAGGGAGATGGAGGTGGTGAACCCCTCTTGAAAGGGGTGGAATTCGTCTCCTTCCCCACATAACACACACACACAAAAACACACTAGGGACTTAGGAAGAAAAAGGAAGAAGGGGAGTTCGGCGAAAGGGAAGAAGAAGAGGAAAGGAAGGCGGTTCGAAGCACCAAGGTGGATCCGCAAGAGAGGAGAGTTAGGCGCCGGTCAAGCCTAAGGTTGAGGGCCAAGGAAAGGCAACCCCCGCGAGCGGAGGTGATCCGGCGAAGGGCGGAGCTCACCGACTTGTGTCGAAGTGCAACCGGCCGGTAACACCCATACAAGGCCTCGAACGGGGCCATTCCAATGCTCGCATGATAGCTGTTGTTATACGTAAATTCAATCAATGGAAGGTGGTCTACCCAACTACCCTTCCATTCCAATACACATGCCCTCAACATATCTTCTAACGTTTGTATTGTCCGTTCCGTCTGCCCATCCGTTTGTGGATGAAAAGCTGTGCTCATCTGCAGCTTTGTATCCAAAGCTCCTTGGAGACTTCTCCACAATTTCGAGGTAAACCGTGGGTCTCTGTCCGAAGTAATAGTATGAGGCACTCCGTGGTACTTTATCACTTCCCGAATATAAATCTTTGCTAAGGTATCCAAAGACCAATTTATCTGTATTGGTATGAAGTGGGTTGACTTTGTAAGCCTATCCACAACCACCCATACCGAATCCATATTACGACCTCCCTTGGGTAGGTTCGTCACAAAGTCCATTGCAATATCCTCCCACTTCCATTCGGGTACAGGCAGTGGCTCCAACAATCCCCCTGGCTTTCGATGTTCAATCTTTACCATCTGGCAAACGGTGCACCGGTTCACATATCTGGCGACATCTCTTTTCATCTTAGGCCACCAATAAAATTGTCTCAAGTTCCGGTACATTTTCGTTATTCCTGGATGCACACCATATGCGGTCTTATGTGCCTCATCCAAAAGCTTTTTCTTTACTACAACATCTTCCGGAACACAAATCCTTCCTTGAAATTTTAGCAACCCATCGGCCGCTAACTTGAACCGTTCATAAGGTGTCGTCCCAAGCCCTTCTCTTACAATCACCAAGTATTCATCACGAACTTGGGCGTCTCTAATCATTCCAATCACTTCCGGTTCTACTTGCCCCCTGGCCACATATAGAGTTCCTTCCGAATCTTCCAATCGAATATTTAGATTGCCCATTTGTTCGATCATCTTTGATTCTTCCATAATCAAACACATGAGAGCTATGTGTTTTCGACTCAATGCGTCCGCCACTACATTAGCCCTTCCAGGATGGTACACAATTGTACAATCATAATCCTTTAACAATTCCACCCATCGGCGTTGTCTCATGTTCATCTCTTGTTGAGTAAACAAATACTTCAAACTCTTATGATCCGTATAGATTTCAAATTTCTCTCCATACAAGTAGTGCCTCCACAACTTTAACACAAACACCACCGCAGCCAATTCCAAGTCATGTGTAGGGTAGTTTTCCTCATGCTTCCTTAATTGTCTCGAAGCATAGGCTACAAATGGAAATTTGGACTCTAACCACTAATGGAAGAGGATGTGGGGTTTCTTGTAAGGGAGATGGAGGTGGTGAACCCCTCTTGAAAGGGGTGGAATTCGTCTCCTTCCCCACATAACACACACACACAAAAACACACTAGGGACTTAGGAAGAAAAAGGAAGAAGGGGAGTTCGGCGAAAGGGAAGAAGAAGAGGAAAGGAGTTATAACGTGAAAATTTGTGGCCACATTCCCACCTTGAAAGGGAGTAGGAATGTGGTAGAAACAAGTTGAAAAAGATGGGGGAAGGTCAAAACCGAATTGGTTGAAGTTTGACTCTGCCGCAGCTGCGAGGAAATCTTCCGCAGCTGCGAAAGTCTCTGTGGTGTGCTCCATTTGGCTTCTTCGCAGCTGCGAGGAAATCTTTCGCAGCTGCGAAAGTCTCTGTGGTTGCAAACTTCCTCTTACCCGCAGCTGCGTCAAGACTCTCCGCAGCTGCGGAGGTCTCTGAACGTGGAAAGGTGTTGAGTTTCGGGACGATCCGTTTGGAGTTTGGTTCTGATATTTTAAGGGTGTCTTCCTACCTTATCTAAGAGGTTCAAAATGGCAGACACGAATGGAAATTGATGGGAAAAGGTGAAGGCCGAATGGGTTGAAATTTGGTGTCCGTACTGCACTAAAATGGGTGTGTGTGCACGGATGACCTTGCAAAATGTGTGCCATTGGTTTCTATCATTTCCCATACCTTAACTAAGGTAGGAAGATACCCTCAAAATCTCAGAACCAAACTCCAAGCACATAGCCCCTTAGGCTAGCGAAACCGTATACTCATCTCACGTTCGTTTTCCCCCCTTGGAACATCCTGCATACTGACTTTAAGCCCAATTCGGATTTCAATTATTCTCAACAATTTCCAATCTTTTCTACCATTTTCCACACCTTAACTAAGGTAGAAAAACACCATAAAAATCTCAGATTTAAACTCCAAACGCATCGTCCCAAAACTTATCATCTTTCCACACTCGTTTCCACCGAAAACTGTACCTTCTGGTCTCATTACTAAGCCTATTCGGCTTTGACTTTCCCCCATCAATTTTAACTTGTTTCTACCACATTCCTACTCCCTTTCAAGGTTGGAATGTGGCCACAAATCCTCGCGTTAAAACTCCTTTCCTATAGCCCCTTATTCGGGCTTGAGCAACCCTCGTTCATCTTGCTCGTTTCCGCCGATTATTTACTTAATCGGTTTCTACCTCCCATCCACCCCCGAGCATAACTTTTCCGTGCTTTTCTAGCACGAGGGACAGCCCTTCCAGGCTCCCGTTCCGGCCTTACAACGCCGCATAATTTCCAGCCTTTAGCCGATTTGATTTCCATGGCCAAAGCCACGCGATTCCGCTCTTAGAGCGCGAGGTGGAGCGCAGCCACCACGGGGCTCGACGCTCCCCTATTCCATACCTTAACTTCACTCATTTCCAGCCCCTAAGGACCGCAATCATTCCCCTCAAGGCTCGCCCGAAGCGCAGCCTTTCGGTAAGCCAACAACCACACGTATACACATACCCATACATAGAGGGGTTCGGGTGGCTCCCCTCCACCTTAGGGGTTCGGCCACCCTCTAACCCTCTCCAAACCACCTCCAAATCACAGCCCAACCACAGCCACGAATTTAAACAGCATGCACCACAACTAAGCTTAAAAGCGAAGGAGGGATGTGGGGGTTACCGGCCGGTTACACCTCGACACAAGTCGGTGAGCTCCGCCCTTCGCCGCACCACTTCAGCCCGCGAAGGTAGCCTCCCTTCGGCCCTTAGCCTTTCACAAGCTCGGCGCCTAATCCTTCTTGTCCTCGGATCCACTTTGGTGAATCAAATCGCCTTCCTTTCCTTTTCTTCTTCCTCTTCGCCGAACTCCCCTTCTTCCTTTTTCTTTCTAAGTCCTTTGTGTGTGTATGTGTTGTGTGTGTGTTGTGTGTGGAAGGAGGACGAATTTCCCCCCCCTTTCCAGAGGGGTTCACCGCCCCTCCCCCCATTCATCATGAGGCCCCTCCTCCTCTTCCATTAGCACCAAGCTTCCCACCTTCATGCAAGACCGAGCTCCCAACACGCGACACCTCGTGTTTGCGCTTTTGATGTGTCGCAAAACCGGACCAAGCCATCATGCAAGAGATGAGTCGCCGCGGGCCCCGTAGCCGACCCTTCAAGATGGGTTTGGTTTAGCACAAAACCGGCCCCATTAGCTTAATTAATCTGGCCGTAATTAATCCACCTCCCTAATCGCTATTTCGTCTCGTTTAGTAGCTGTGTCGTGCTTATGACTTTCCTTTGTTTTCTTACACACATTCGGCCGTTTGATTCCCCAAGTTCGAGCTACATTGATTCATCCTTGGATGCTTTTGTCCATTTCATCAACGGTGGGTAATGATTTAAGGGCCACATAGGCGCCCATCCCCGGATCCCCTCTGGGCCCCCTCTGGACCCCCTCTAAGCCCCCGTTGGGTCCCCTCTGGACCCCCTCTGAGCCCCCGTTGGGTCCCCTCTGGACCCCCTCTGGACCCCCTCTGGACTCCCTCCGAGCCCCCGTTGGGTCCCCTTAGGCAATGCGAGGGTCGATCTCCCCTCGCCCCCTGGGCGACATGGGGGTCGATCCTCACTTGTCCTCACACTTACCTGGGGTCGTCTATCCATCGCCCCTTGGGTATGTTAGGGGGTCGATGGCTATCGCCCCCAGGGTCGGTGGCCATTGACCCTTGCCCAACCTACTCCGAACTTCCTCGTGTTCAATCTAGGACGAACCTTAATATTATAACGCCCACTTCGGGTATTCGTCTTTTGTCCTTTAACCCTTCGCGACAACCCCACTTTGATTCACATACCTTCATTTTTGGGCAGCCAAGGCATCCATCATTAATCCGTCACATGTCTAAACGTTCATACACTTAGATATACATCGTTTATACTCAAATCCACATAAGTCACTATCATCCATCCTCAAACTCATCACATAAACATTAATTTCAAGAGTGTAAAATTTCGGGTCATTACAATCTTCCCCCCTTAGGAAATTTCGTCCTCGAAATTTTGTAGTGGATAAAGGCCGGATACTTTCGCGCGCCCTTCTGACCCACTCGATCGTCCGTTCAGTATTCTTAGTTATTCATCCTTTCTTTTACGCTTCGGTCCTCCACGAGGATACAATTCTAGCCATTCGAGTACATTCCCAACTCTTTTTCTTTTTTCTTAATACACATTTATATATACATCCATATATATATATATACATCGACCTTATTATATTTCTCGGTCGTTAGTACACGGAAGGACTCCATGGTTTACCTTCCGGATTCGCACTCCTTTTTACAATGTGCTCATCTACCTTTCCCCACTCTTTCCGCCTTTAGCGCCATCCCGAGTATCCAGCCCAACAATACCTCGCCGAGTGCCTGGGGAAACCGCGTACTCTACACACGACTCGACATCGTGGACAAAGAGGTTCCTCGTGGTGCCGTCCGCAATCCCCACAATAAGGCAGCCTCACCTCGCTCGCCTTTGTCCTTTTTGGGGCGGGACACCATTCGTGCGGTCGATTTCGAAGAAGACGATGTCAACTCGGGAGAAATCTCTTGTTTATTCCACCATTCCTCCACGCTTTCCATTTCTCCAACATCTCCACAAAATTCCTGAAGTTCTTCCTCGATCCTTTGGAGGACCTCCTTAAGCCCTTCCTTTTTCCTTTCCGAACTCGATTCGGGTGTGCGGAGAGAGACCTTAAACTCCTTAGCCGTCATCCAATGCACTATTGGAGCTTTGCCCTTACGTGAAGGGTGTTTCGAGTTACTTGCTCCATCTCTTTCCGCCATTCCTACCTCGTTTCTTTCTCTTTTCTTTTGGGTGTGAGGAAAATTTTAGATAATCCGGCATTCCCTTTTTATAGTCATCGATACCTCCTCGTGCCTTAACTCATTTCCCCAACCACTTTCATTAATAAACCAAATCTCCATTATATTTCTTACATTCCCAAGGCAATCTCACACTTATTTGGCTATTGCTCTATGCGTATGGGGAGGAGTTAACTCTTTCCGTCCCCTTTTTATCACGACGGCTTGACTTTTCCGACACCTCCATCCCTTATTTCTCTTGTTCAATCCTTTCCCATTACTTAAGGCCATCACACGTGTTCACCTCTATCTCCGTGCCTCCTCTTTACTATTGTCATCAATCACTATGTTCCTTTCCTATTTGTCATCAATTCCTTTCTCAAATTCGGAGAAAATCTTGTCTCTTTTGCGCCTCATCGCTCGGGAATAGAGAGAGCGAGTCCGATTCACCCCCGCTCTTGAATGCCCTTCTTTTGGCATTACTTCTTTTCGTCACTTCCCCCCCTTAATCTAGGGAGGTTGCTTTTATTTTACAATTTTCCGTACCCCAATCCTTTCCTTTAATTCGACTCCCTACCCTTGATTGATTGACTCGTCAATCTCTCCCAAAGGTGAGGTTCTTTTCTTTATTTTTCTCCGTCCATCACTTGATGGAGGAGATCCATCATATCACTTAAACTTAAGTGCCATCAATGCGCACTTGAGGGTAAACCTTCATTCGTCACCCTCAATTCTCATCATACTAGGGAGATCTCATCCCTATCCTCCAGTTTTACAATGGTTTATCCATTCACTATTACTTGGAAAATTCGGTAATCCTTCCGACCGTCTCACCCCTATCTTGGGGAAGTCACTTTAGCCTTATTATCCATTATGTGCCCACCTTGAGCACATTTATAATTCGTTTCACTAACGTACCCTTCACAACCCTCTCATACCTGTATCTTATCATTCGTATCGTACTCATTGCTCTTGGTCTCGTAAGACCTTCATACGATTCATCACTTGCACAATCCATTACAATTCCCGATTCTTTCTTTCCTTGTATCATTCTCGAATCCTCCCATTCGAGCTGTTACCAGTCATATTTGCCCTTGGTACTTATGTAGCAACAATCATTTGTCCCTCAATCCGATTCGTTAGTCCTTGACTTTGACTATACTAAATCAATTTATTTTGGACATTAGAATCACCACCGAGTCCTTATCTCCGTTTAACCTTTCTATGACCTCAATTCTTTTCTCCTCACATTGGGGTTTACGCTTCTTGGCGTTTATTAAGATACGCCACGGTATCTCATGGTACCCGCACTCATCTCATACGTTCACCACCGTTAGTCAATCCTTCCTATTTAGGTCACGTTTCCACCTTTCATACATTTTCTTTTGAGTGCTCAGATATGGTAGGGGTTATTTCTTTCTCACCCCAAGACCGATTAGTCGCGCATTGGCGACTTACTCATTTCTATCCTTCGGCATACAACCATACAAGTGCGGTGAAGTACGCACCGCCTCAAGACTCGTTTCAGCCATACTTGTCTTCCCTTTTTGTGGTCCTTCGACCCCTTTCCATGTCTCATTTCAGTTCATAATGGAATAGCTTCCGTTTGTTCACTTTTCATCATGCCATTACACTCATACTCATCGAGCAGAACCACTTCGGTTCATATATCGTTCCGGGTCGACACGCTTCGGTCCGACCCTCTCCTTTACACTTAATACTATCTCTCTATGGCTTAGATCACTTTGGTCACAGCCCTTTATCGGCTCACACCTTAACTCGTCATTCTTATACGTCTTAGTCGTGTTCGTTAGCTCATAACCGTTGAGTGGAGCCAATCCGGCTCACCCATCATTTCGGGTTTAGACACTTCATACCTAAACCTTCTCATACGCATTATACTATCCTTGCTTAACTTGGACAGCATAGGTAGCAACTCTCATTGGTTCGTACCTTATTACGGCATTTTTGCCCACTTAAATCATTTCGCTAGCACCATTCACCCGATCAAACCACCCCGCAATTGACCTTCCCTGGTCAGCCCCGTATGCGAGGTTACACTTGCCCATTTGGGTTGTCCCTGCCTTCTCCAAGAAGGTAGAACTAAGGTTCTCAATTCCTTTGGGGCTCCCTTCAAGGTAGCCCACATTTACTCGAAGCACCCGCTTCGCTCATGCTCGCCTCATCCGAGCATTACCCCTCGTACATCCATTCCCCGTTCGGCACACTCGAGCCAACTCTTGTGGGGTTCTTTCTAGCCCCTTTGACTGACCCTTTCCGTCTCCCATGAGGCAAGGATCAAGGTTTCCTAAACCTCTCTAGGGCGCCCTTCAAGGCAGCCCCTCCGTTTCCCAAAGAATTCACTTCATTCTGTCCACTTTCGGGACTCGTTTTTACTCAATTTCTCATTCGCCCCGGACCATTCTATTCCGTGCTATTCTTAGCACTTTGGGCAGCCCTCTTATGCTTCCATACCGTCCCGAGAGAGAGCATGTGTGGGGAATTCATTTATCATTCCATTTCCCCAATCGGGTGCACTCTCGCACCGTTATAGTGCCTTAATTCGCAACACTTTTACTTGGCCATACCAGCCTCATTTCCGTGCCTTAGCACCATTCAAACTTTCATCCTGAGGTCCCAACTTCGTGGCTCAACCTCGGAGATTTTTCTCATCTCATGGCCGTTCCAACTCAATCATATTCCGGCATCATACCCTTAGTGCTCAAAATACTCATCCCCATCACTTCATCGTGCGATATCATTCCCAATTCTCCCATGGCATTATTTTTCATTTCAATTTTACACTCTCAACAACATACTCATTCCATATAGGCGCACACGTTGCAGCCTTAATCACACGTAATTTATACTTGAACCAACCCCTTTTTAGGCGGTTCTTTTGCGGCATCTTCGCTTTAGCGCATCAAGCGCTTGTTTCCATCACCTTCCGTGATGTTTAAACCTCAAACCTTTCAAACCAAACACCCACTCATGTGTTCTCATACACACATATTTTGGCAATTCCGAACCCCTTTCCATTCACTTTTTCCTCAATACCAACTCGACCGAATCAACTTCGAGTCAATCCAAACAATCACATACGCATGCGCATGGCACAAGGTGCATTTTTAATGCAAAAATCAACTCAAATTCCACCCTTATCACTCCAAAACGATCCTAGGCTCTGATACCACTTGAAAGGTTTGGGAACGTACGCCTACAAAGCGGAAGATACATGAGTGTACGGCCAAAAGTGCAAGAATTACGAATCAAAACGAGAATTTGATTTCGATCAGAAAGCGATTGAACCATAGATCTCCTTGGGATTCAAGGGTGGAAGTTATGTAAATGAGAACATATGAGCGTATAAGCGTGGAAATCTCATCATGCGTGTCGAGTATGATGGAATATAATTGATATATGATATGATACGGTGGTAATTGTTGTGGATGATTGGCTTGTATAAGGAATGGGCAGAAGAGCCGCGCGATATGCGAGTATTCAAGGAAGGAATAATATGTTTTGTAAACTCTTGATTGAGGAATATCAAATGTGTATATTGATGTCGCATCATAACGATTGATTATGGTGGATATATGTTTGATATATCGTGACGGAATTATTTTGGTTTTGGATCAGGGAACTGGCAAAAGAACTTGCCGGAAAATATAGCGATGCGCCAAACTTGTTGCGCACTGCGGAATGGATTGTAATCCATATGCCACTCGACATGGCAATACAACCTGACGAGATAGAACCCGAAAAGATAGGACTCTTGAAGGAGGAAGTATTCGAGGAATCTGAGCCCGTGTACTGCTGGGATTGCGGAGAACATCACAAAGAACGACCCTGTACACGTAGACGGGAAATATGTCATATATGTGGATATCCCGGACACACGAAATGGCGTTGTTGGTTGATGAACTCGGAGTAGAGGCATAGAAGAATGGTTCGTGACGTAACTCTACTGTTGATATGTACATAGAAATAAGCGGTTTGTACGGATCAGAAGTTTGGAATGTAAGCGAAAAGGAATGTTTGAGTTATGTTCTTTCTTTCTAAAGGATGATTCCGTGAAAGCACGAATGGAATATTGGTTGGGCAGGGCCCAAGGAAATTTGTATGAAACATACACGCACAGAATAGGATGGATCGAACGAATAAGAGCTCCATGAAAGAGAGAAATACCAAAGAATATGTGTATGAACGAATATGTACAGAATTTCGAGGACGAAATTTCCTAAGGGGGGAAGATTGTAATGACCCGAGATTTTATGATTTGAAAGTATATGAAAGAGGGCCGTTCGGAGTAAGGATGAGCTTCGTGAGTGGTCGACCAAGTATGGGCGTGGTGTGTGACCGAAAGAGGGGTTAATGTAATGACCCGAAATTTTACACTTTTGAAATTAATGTATATGTGATGAGTTTGAGGATGGATGATAATGACTTATGTGGATTTGAGTATAAACGATGTATATCTAAGTGTATGAATGTTTAGACATGTGACGAATTAATGATGGATGCCTTGGCTGCCCAAAAATGAAGGTACGTGAATCAAAGTGGGGTTGTCGCGAAGGGTTAAAGGACGAAAGACGAATACCCGAAGTGGGCGTTATAATATTAAGGTTCGTCCTAGATTGAACACGAGGAGGTTCGGAGTAGGTCGGGTAAGGGTCCATGAATCCATGGCCACCGACCCTGGGGGCGATAGCCATCGACCCCCTAACATACCCAAGGGGCGATGGATAGACGACCCCGGGTAAGTGTGAGGACAAGTGAGGATCGACCCCCATGTCGCCCAGGGGGCGAGGGGAGATCGATCCTCGCATTGCCTAAGGGGACCCAACGGGGGCTCGGAGGGAGTCCAAAGGGGGTCCAGAGGGGGTCCAGAGGGGGGGTCCAGAGGGGACCCAACGGGGGCTCCGAGGGGGGGTCCAGAGGGGGTCCAGAGGGGGCCCAGAGGGGATCCGGGGATGGGCGCCTATGTGGCCCTTAAATCATTACCCACCGTTGATGAAATGGACAAAAGCTTCCAAGGATGAATCAATGTAGCTCGAACTTGGGGAATCAAACGGCCGAATGTGTGTAAGAAAACAAAGGAAAGTCATAAGCACGACACAGCTACTAAACGAGACGAAATAGCGATTAGGGAGGTGGATTAATTACGGCCAGATTAATTAAGCTAATGGGGCCGGTTTTGTGCTAAACCAAACCCATCTTGAAGGGTGAGCTACGGGGCCCGCGGCGACTCATCACTCGCATGGAATTAAGATCCGGTGGTATGACACATCAAAAGTGCAAGCACGTGGTGTCGGATGCTAAACTAAACCCATTGGATAAGGAACCGCGACACATCTCTTGCATGATGGCTTGGTCCGGTTTTGCGACACATCAAAAGCGCAAACACGAGGTGTCGCGTGTTGGGCGCTTGGTGTTGCATGAAGGTGAGAAGCTTGGTGCTACGAAGAGAAAGGAGGGAGGAGGAACGGAGGAAAAAGGAGGGGGATCCGGGAGGAGGATCGCTCCCTCTTTGTTCATGCGCCTTCACCACCCACAAAAAGGGGGAGAGGCGCGGCAAGGAAAAGAAGAAAGGGAAGGAAGGTGATTCGGCTCGTCCAAGGGGATTCAAGGGCGAAGGGGAGCTAGACAAGGAGCTAGCAAGCGGTTGAGGGCCGAAGGAAGGCTGTCCTTACAGAGGAAAGTGGTGCGGCGAAGAATGGAACTCGCCGATTTGTGTCGGGATGTAAACAAACGGTAACCCCTACATCCCTCCTTCGCTTTTAAGCTTAGTTGCGGTGCATGCTGTTTAAATTCGTGGCAATGGTTGGGCTGTGAATTGGAAGTGGTTTGGAGAGGGTTAGAGGGTGGCCGAACCCTTAAAGGTGAGGGAAGCCACCCGAACCCCTCTATGTTGAGTATGTGTATGCGTGTGGTTGTTGGCTTACCGAAAGGTTGCGCTTGGGGCGAGCCTTGAGGGGAATGATTGCGGTCCTTAGGGGCTGGAAATGAGTGAAGTTAAAGTGTGGAATTGGGGAGCGTCGAGCCCCGCGGTGGCTGCGCTCCACCTCGCGCTCTAAGAGCGGAATCGCGTGGCTTTGGCCATGGAAATCAAATCGGCTAAGGGCTGGAAATTATACGGCGTTGTAAGGCCGGAATGGAATCCTAGAAGGGCTGTCCCTCGTGCTAGAAAAGCACGGAAAAGTTATGCTCGGGGGTGGATGGGAGGTGAAACTGAATGGAGTAACATTTAGTGGAAACGAGCAAGATAAATGAGTATGCTCAAGTCCGAATAAGGGACTGTAGGAAAGGAGTTTTAATGTGAGGATTTGTGCCCACATTCCCACCTTAAAAGGGAGTAGGAATGTGGTAGAAACAAGTGGAATTGGACGGGGGAAGGTCAAAGCCGAATGGGTTTACTAGTGAGACTGAAAGGTATAGTTTTCGGTGGAAACGAGTGTGGAAAGGTGTTCAACGCTCCCCTATTCCATACCTTTATTCCTCTTACTTCCGGCCCCCTAAGGACCCCAACTTTTCCCCTCAAGGCTCGCACCAAGCGCAGCCCTTTGGTAACCAACCGATCACACACATATCCTTACTCAACATAGAGGGGTTCGGGTGGCTTCCCTCACCTTTAAGGGGTTCGGCCACCCTCTAACCCTCTCCAAACCACTTCCAAATCACATCACAATCACAGCCACGAATCTCCACAGCATGCACCACAACTAAACTTAAAAGCGAAGGAGGGTGTGGGGGTTACCGGCCGGTTGCACCTCGACACAAGTCGGTAAGCTCCGCCCTTCGCCGCACCACTTCAGCCCGCGAGAGTGGCCTTCTTTCGGCCCTTAGCTTTTCACACCCTCGACGCCTAGCTCTTCTTGCCCTTGGATCCACTTTATTGAATTGGAACACCTCACTTCCTCCCTTTCCTTCTTGGCCGAAAGTCTTCCCCAAGCTCCCTTTTTCTCCCTTCCTTTCCCAAGTGTTTTTGGTGTGTAAGTGTGGGTGTGTGTGTCATGTGGGGGAAAGAGGACGAATTTCCCCCCTTTCAAGAGGGATTCACCGCCCCTCCCCCCCATTCATCATGAGGCCCCTCATCCTCTTCCATTAGCACCAAGCTTCTCACCTTCATGCAACACCGAGCTCCCAACACGCGACACCTCGTGTTTGCGCTTTTGATGTGTTGCAAAACCGGACCAAGCCATCATGCAAGAGATGAGTCGCCGCGGGCCCCGTAGCCGACCCTTCAAGATGGGTTTGGTTTAGCACAAAACCGGCCCCATTAGCTTAATTAATCTGGCCATAATTAATCCACCTCCCTAATCGCTATTTCGTCTCGTTTAGTAGCTGTGTCGTGCTTATGACTTTCCTTTGTTTTCTTACACACATTCGGCCGTTTGATTCCCCAAGTTCGAGCTACATTGATTCATCCTTGGAAGCTTTTGTCCATTTCATCAACGGTGGGTAATGATTTAAGGGCCACATAGGCGCCCATCCCCAGGTCCCCTCTGGACCCCCTCTGGGCTCCCTCTGAGCCCCCGTTGGGTCCCCCCTGGACCCCCTCTGGACTCCCTCTGAGCCCCCGTTGGGTCCCCCCTGGACCCCCTCTGGACTCCCTCTGAGCCCCCGGAATATACCTATGGTACGTTTGTCCATTGTCCCTTGGGCGACACGGGCACACTCATCCGTCGCAAGCTGTCGCCCCTTGGGCAATGCGAGGGTCGATCTCCCCTCGCCCCCTGGGCGATATGGGGGTCGATCCTCCCCTGTCCTCACACTTGCCCGGGGTCGTCTATTCATCACCCCTTGGGCATGTTAGGGGGGTCGATGGCTATCGCCCCCGGGGTCGGTGGCCGTTGACCCTTACCCGACCTACTCCGACCCTCCTCGTGTTCAATCTAGGACGAACCTTAATATTATAACGCCCACTTCGGGCATTCGTCTTTCATCCTCTAACCCTTCGCGACAACCCCACTTTGATTCATATACCTTCATTTTTGGGCATCCAAGGCATTCATCATTAATCCATCACATGTCTAAACATTCATAAACAAGTCATTCTTATTTATTATCAAACTCATCACATATACTTTGATTTCATTATCTATTATCATAGAATTTCGGGTCATTACATTCTTCTCCCCTTAAGGAATTTCGTCCCCGAAATTATTTTTACTCAAAAAGAGATGGATATAACTCTTTCATACGTTCTTCTAGTTCCCAAGATTGATCTTCCATTCCATCTCCTTTCCATAACACCAAAACCAGTTGCGTTTTCTTCCCTCGAGTCGTTCGCTCCTTGTGCCCGATTACTCTTGCCGGTACCATGGTCACACTCAAATTCTCATTCACGGTCGTTGCGGTCATTTCCACCCTTGTCTCCGGATCTGGCTCATACTTTCTTAACATAGACACATGAAAAACATCATGGCAGTGCGACAACTCCGGAGGTATAGTTATTCGATACGCCATTTTCCCTACTCTTTCAATTATCTCATACGGACCTATATACCTCGGACTCAACTTGTGAGCCTTGCCCATCCGGAACATTGACTTCATGGGGGAGAGCTTTAAAAATACTTTATCTCCGACTCCAAATTCCAAGGGTCTCCTTCGTCGATCCGCATAGCTTTTCTGTCGGCTTTGAGCCGTCCTCATTCTCTCTCGAGCTATAGCAATTACTTTCGATGTTTCCTTGATAAGCTCCGGACCATCAAATACTTTCTCACCCGGTTCCATCCAACACAAAGGAGATCGACAACTCCTCCCATACAAGGCCTCGAACGGGGCCATTCCAATGCTCGCATGATAGCTGTTGTTATACGTAAATTCAATCAAAGGAAGGTGGTCTACCCAACTACCCTTCCATTCCAATACACATGCCCTCAACATATCTTCTAACGTTTGTATTGTCCGTTCTGTTTGCCCATCTGTTTGTGGATGAAAAGCTGTGCTCATCTGCAGCTTTGTATCCAAAGCTCCTTGGAGACTTCTCCACAATTTCGAGGTAAACCGTGGGTCTCTGTCCGAAGTAATAGTATGAGGCACTCCATGGTACTTTATCACTTCCCGAATATAAATCTTTGCTAAGGTATCCAAAGACCAATTTATCTGTATTGGTATGAAGTGGGCTGACTTTGTTAGCCTATCCACAACCACCCAGACCGAATCCATATTACGACCTCCCTTGGGTAGGTTCGTCACAAAGTCCATTGCAATATCCTCCCACTTCCATTCGGGTACAGGCAATGGTTCCAACAATCCCCCTGGCTTTTGATGTTCAATCTTTATCATTTGGCAAACAGTGCACCGGTTCACATATTTAGCAACATCTCTTTTCATCTTAGGCCACCAATAAAATTGTCTCAAGTTCCGGTACATTTTCGTTATTCCTGGATGCACACCATATGCGGTCTTATGTGCCTCATCTAAAAGCCTTTTCTTTACTACAACATCTTCCGGAACACAAATCCTTCCTTGAAATTTTAGCAACCCATCGGCCGCTAACTTGAACCGTTCATAAGGTGTCGTCCCAAGCCCTTCTCTTACAATCACCAAGTATTCATCACGAACTTGGGCGTCTCTAATCATTCCAATCACTTCCGGTTCCACTTGCCCCCTGGCCACATATAGAGTTCCTTTCGAATCTTCCAATCGTATATTTAGATTGCCCATTTGTTCAATCATCTTTGATTCTTCTATAATCAAACACATGAGAGCTATGTGTTTTCTACTCAATGCGTCCGCCACTACATTAGCCCTTCCAGGATGGTACACAATTGTACAATCATAATCCTTTAACAATTCCACCCATCGGCGTTGTCTCATGTTCATCTCTTGTTGAGTAAACAAATACTTCAAACTCTTATGATCCGTATAGATTTCAAATTTCTCTCCATACAAGTAGTGCCTCCACAACTTTAACACAAACACCACCGCAGCCAATTCCAAGTCATGTGTAGGGTAGTTTTCCTCATGCTTCCTTAATTGTCTCGAAGCATAGGCTACAACTTTTCCATGTTGCATTAACACTCCACCCAAGCCTTGTGCCGAAGCATCACAATATACTACAAAACCACCCGTTCCCGTTGGCAATGTCAAAATCGGCGCACTAGTCAATCTCTTCTTCAATTCCTCAAAGCTTGTTTCACATTTGTCCGACCACTCATATTTGACATCCTTCCTCAAGAGTTTCGTTATGGGAGTTACAATTTTCGAAAATCCTTCCACAAATCTTCGATAATAGCCCGCCAATCCCAAGAAACTTCGAACTTCTGACACACTCTTCGGGCGTGGCCACTCTTTTATTGCCTCAATCTTCGAAGGATCTACTTCCACTCCTGTGGCCGATATCACATGGCCAAGGAATGCTACTTTTTTAAGCCAAAATTCACACTTACTCAATTTGGCATATAATTTGTTTTCCCTCAATGTTTTCAACACAATCTCTAAGTGTTCTTTATGTTCTTCCCAACTCTTGGAATACACGAAGATATCATCTATGAACACCACCACGAAGTGATCCAAGTACGGTCTAAACACTTGATTCATTAATCCCATAAACACCGCTGGTGCATTTGTCAATCCAAACGGCATTACTCTGAATTCATAATGCCCATAACGTGTTCTAAACGCGGTCTTAGGAATATCCTCTTCCTTTACACCAATCTGATAATATCCCGACCGAAGATCTATCTTCGAATACACAACTGATCCTTGTAATTGATCAAACAAGTCATCAATACGAGGTAGAGGATAACGATTCTTAATCGTTCTTTGATTCAACAGACGATAGTCTATACATAATCTCATACTACCGTCTTTCTTTCTTACAAACAGTACAGGTGCGCCCCACGGGCTTACACTAGGACGTACATATTTCTTTTCTACAAGCTCTTGCAATTGTGCTTTCAATTCTTTTAACTCAACCAAACTCATTCGATATGGAGCACGCGAAATAGGAGCGGTCCCCGGAAGTAAGTCGATTTCAAACTATGCATCTCTCTCCGGTGGTAATCCTGGCAGCTCTTCCGGAAATACATCCGCGAAGTCCCTTATCACTTCTATTTGCTTCAACCTTGGAATTTCAGCTTCTTTGTTAAGCATCAACGCAAGATACACTTCATGTCCTGTCCTCATCCACCTGTACATTCGTACTGCAGATACCATCAAAATTCGGCCGTATCCTCCATGGCCTATGTACTCACGGGACTTCCCTTTCTCATCCGTGATCAAAAGTCGCTTCGATTCACAATCCACTTGAGCATGGCTCGAAGCCAACCAATCCATGCCCAATATCACATCAAAGTCACTTATCTGCAGCACAATGAAATCAATCACAAAACTCAATCCCGCAACCATCAACTCGCATGCATAACATGCTTCCTCTATTTCCAATTCACTTCCCGAAGGCAACACCACACGCATCCGTTTCTCAAGTTTCTCAACCGGCCATTCATACAATTCCACACACCTTTGTGCCACAAACGAATGTGTAAGAATATAGGGAAGGTTTTAAGGAGATCAAAGAATCATCCCGAATGATCATGAGAACGAGAATGTAATCGTGAATGATAAAATGTTGTTTGAGTACCACTTATCTTTGGTAACTGAATGATTGAAAGTATGGCAAGTTGTGTCGTGAATGTGCATTGGCTGTGCTACGAATTTTGTGGTTAGAAACATGTGTGACATTGGATGAATCAATGTAGCTCGAACTTAGGGAATCAAACGGCCGAATGTGTGTAAGAAAACAAAGGAAAGTCATAAGCACGACACAGCTACTAAACGAGACGAAATAGCGATTAGGGAGGTGGATTAATTACGGCCAGATTAATTAAGCTAATGGGGCCGGTTTTGTGTTAAACCAAAACCATCTTGAAGGGTCGGCTACGGGGCCCACAGCGACTCATCACTCGCATGGAATTAAGATCCGGTGGTATGACACATCAAAAGTGCAAGCACGTGGTGTCGGATGCTAAACTAAACCCATCGGATGAGGAACCGCGACACATCTTTTGCATGATGGCTTGGTCCGGTTTTGCGACACATCAAAAGCGCAAACACGAGGTGTCGCGTGTTGGGCGCTCGGTGTTGCATGAAGGTGAGAAGCTTGAGGGGGGGGAGGGGGTTCTTAGCTAAGGAAGGAGGGGACAGCCAAAGGGAGGAGAGGAGAGTCGTCTTCCTATCCTCTTACCTACGGCCGGAGAAGAAAAGCAAGGAAAGAAAACGTGAAAGATCATACAATGATGGCGGGTGAGCAAGGTTTTCATGCGGCCGGGGCGGAGGAAGTGGCGGAGCATGTGCTGAAGCTCACACATATGGAGGAGACAAAGAGAAGGAACGAAATAAATGTCTCCACGGTTGGACCTTCTTCTTGGTAAGCCTCTGAACCGAAGCTTTTATAAGCTTGAGGCTTATATGTTGAGTTGAGTTGGGAGTGAACTCGAATAGTCTTAGAATCGGTTTGGTTGTGTGTAGAAGCAAGTGGACGGTAACCCCTACATCCCTCCTTCGCTTTTAAGCTTAGTTGTGGTGCATGCTGTTTAAATTCGTGGCTGTGGCTGGGCTGTGATTTGGAGGTGGTTCGGAGAGGGTTAGAGGGTGGCCGAACCCCTAAGGTGGAGGGGAGCCACCCGAACCCCTTTATCTTTGAGTATGTGTATGCGTGTGGTTGTTGGCTTACCGAAAGGCTGCGCTTGGGGCGAGCCTTGAGGGGAATGATTGCGGTCCTTAGGGGCTGGAAATGAGTGAGGTTAAAGTATGGAATAGGGGAGTGACGAGCCCCGTGGTGGCTGCGCTCCACCTCGCGCTCTAAGAGCGGAACCGCATGGCTTTGGCCATGGAAATCAAATCGGCCGAGGGCTGGAAATTATGCGGCGTTGTAAGGCCGTAATGGAAGCCTAGAAGGGCTGTCCCTCGTGCTAGAAAAGCACGGAAAAGTTATGCTCGGGGGTGGATGGGAGGTGAGACCGAATGGGGTGACATTCGGTTGAAACGGGCAAGAATTATGAGTGTTACTTGAGCTCAAATGAGGGGCTGTAGGAAAGGAGTTATAACGTGAAAATTTGTGGCCACATTCCCACCTTGAAAGGGAGTAGGAATGTGGTAGAAACAAGTTGAAAAAGATGGGGGAAGGTCAAAGCCGAATTGGTTGAAGTTTGACTCTGCCGCAGCTGCGAGGAAATCTTCCGCAGCTGCGAAAGTCTCTGTGGTGTGCTCCATTTAGCTTCTTCGCAGCTGCGAGGAAATCTTTCGCAGCTGCGAAAGTCTCTGTGGTTGCGAACTTCCTCTTACCCGCAGCTGCGTCAAGACTCTCCGCAGCTGCGGAGGTCTCTGAACGTGGAAAGATGTTGAGTTTCGGGACGATGTGTTTGGAGTTTGGTTTTGAGATTTTAAGGGCGCCTTCCTACCTTATCTAAGAAGTGGAAAATGGTAGACACGAATGGAAATTGATGAGGAAAGGTTAAAGCCGAATAGGCTTAGTAATGAGACCGGAAAGTACAGTTTTCGGTGGAAACGAATGTGGAAAGATGATGAATTATGGGACGATGCATTTGGAGTTTCAATCTGAGATTTTTATGGTGTCTTTCTACCTTGTTTAAGGTGTGGAAAATGGTAGAAACAAAGAGAAATTGTTGGGTTAAGGTGAAAACCGAATTGGTTTAAGAACAGGGCGTATGAGGTCTCGAAAAAGGAAAAATGGCTCTAGAACAATTTGTATGGAACATGTGCCTTCTTGTGGATATATGAGGGGTTTTAAAATGAAATGGATTTTAGTTCCTTGCAGGTTTAAGAAGGGTCCTTAGGCTGCGCATCATGAATGGACAAGATTTATTTAGTTTTCGAAAAATTGAGCTTGTAGCTCACATGTATGTAACGAATGTTCATTCAATCAATGGAAAGGCAATGTTTTTGTATAAATCAAATTGTTTCGAACCTTTCAAGTGGTATCAGAGCGTAGGATCATTTTGGAGTGATAAGGGTGGTATTTGAGTTGATTTTTGCATCGAAAACGCTCTTTAAGGCATGCGCATGCGTATGTGATTGTTTGGATTGACTCGAAGTTGATTTGGTTGAGTTGGTATTGAGGAAAAAGTGAATGGAAAGGGGTTCGGAATTGCCAAAATATGTGTGTATGAGAGCACATGAATGGGTGTTTGGTTTGGAAGGTTTGAGGTTTAAACATCACGGGAAGTGATGGAAATAAGTACTTTGTTTGTTAAAGGCATGGTGCCGAAAAGGAATCAAATAGAAAAGGGTTGATTCGAATTTGAAATATGTATATTGAGGCTGCAAATATGCATCTATATTGAAATGAATGAGATTTTGATTGTAAAGTAATTTGAGATTTGGGATTGATACCTCACGATAAAGTGATGGGAATGAGTATTTTGAGCATTAAGGGCATGATGCCGGAAAATGATTGAGTTGGAACGGCCATGAAATGAGAACTATCTCCGAGGTTGAGCCACGAAGTTGGGACCTCGGGATGAAAGTTTGAATGGTGCTAAGGCACGGAAATGAGGCTGGTATGGTAAGGTAAAAGTGTTGCGAATTAAGGCACTATAACGGTGCGAGAGTGCACCCGATTGGGAAACGGAATGATAAATGAATTCCCCACACATGCTCTCTCCCGGAATGGTATGGAAGCCTAAGAGGGCTGTCCAAAATGCTAAGAATAGCACGGAATAGGAATGGTTCGGGGCGAATGAGAAAATGAGTAGAAACGAGTCCCGAAAGTGGACATAATGAAGCGAATGCTTCGAGAAACGGCGGGGCTGCCTTGAAGGGCGCCCTAGAGAGGTTTAGGAAACCTTGATCCTTGCCTCGTGGGAGGCGGAAAGGGTCAGCAAAAGGGGCTAGAAAGAACCCCACAAGAGTTAGCTCGAGTATGCTGAACGGGGAACGGATGTACAAGAGGTAATGCTCGGATGAGGCGAGCATGAGCGAAGCGGACGCTTCGAGTAAATGTGGGCTACCTTGAAGGGTGCCCCAAAGGAATTGAGAACCTTAGTTTCTACCTTCTTGGAGAAGGCAGGGACAACCCAAATGGGCAAGTGCAACCTCGCATAGGGGGCTGACCAGGGAAGGTCAATTGCGGGGTGGTTTGATTGGGTGAATGGTGTTAGCGAAATGATTTAAGTGGGCAAAAATGCCGTAATGAGGTACGAACCAATGAGAGTTGCTACCTATACTGTCCAAGTTAAGGAAGGATAGTATAATGCGTATAACAAGGTTTATGTATGAAGTGTCTAAACCCGAAATGATGGGTGAGCCGGATTGGCTCCGTTCAACGGTTATGAGCAAACAAGGACGATTAGGTCGACAAGAGAGTTGAGACAATGTGCGTACGAATAAAGGGGTCGAAGGACCACAAAAAGGGAAGACAAGTATGGCTGAAACGAGCCTTGAGGAGGTGCGTACTTCACCGCACTTGTATGGTTGCATGCCGAAGGATAGAAATGAGTAAGTCGCCAATGTGAGACTAATCGGTTTTGGGGTAGGAAAGAAATAACCCCTACCATGTCTAAGCACTCAAAAGAAGGTGTATGAGAGGTGGAAACGTGACCTAAATAGGAAGGATTGACTAACGGTGGAGAATGTATGGGATGAGTGCGGGTACCATGAGATACCGTGGCGTATCTTAATAAACGTCAAGAAGTGTAAACCCCAATGTGAGGAGAAAGGAGTTGAGGTCATAGAAAGGTTAAACGGAGATAAGGATTCGGTGGTGATTCTAATGACCAAAATAAGTTGATTTGGTATAGTCAAAGTTAAGGACTAACGATACGGATTGAGGGACAAATGATCGTTGCTACACAAGTACCAAGGGCAAATATACCTGGTAACAGCTCGAATGGGAGGATTCGAGGATGATACAAGGAAAGAAAGAATCGGGAATTATAAAGGATCGTACAAGTGATAAATCGTATGAAGGTCTTACGAGACCAAGAGCAATGAGTACGACACGAATGATAAGGTACATGTATGAGTGGGATGTGAAGGGTACGTTAGTGAAACGAATTATAAAAATGCTCAAGGTGGATACATAATGGATAATAAGGCTAAAGTGATTTCCCCAAGATAGGGGTGAGACGGTCGGAAAATGAGAGACGACGTTAAGAATTGAATCTTAGCGGAAGTGATTGTGTACGTGTGATCTCGGACCTCGATCCGAGGAATGAGATTAAAGGTATGATCGAACTTATTGATTCGTTTTATATGAGGATATCGTCATACAAATTGAATATGATGGAAAGTGGTATGAGGTGTGGTATGATGATTTGGAATTGATCGGAAATGTAAGCCAGGGAGGCGGAAAGTATGAAAGAATGCGATCGAATGTGTCGGAATTGAACCAAAAACGCTAAGGTTAAGCCTAGCGGAATGGAGGTACGTCAATTTTCTCAGAGTTTGGTCCGAGAAATGTATGAATTTTGTGAATGCATCGGCCGAACGGGCTGGAATAATGAGAACTAAAGTCGAGTTTTGACGGGAAACAAATATATGTGAATGATCTCGGAGCTTGAATCCGGGGAACGCGTTTATTAATGCGTTCGTATGAACGGAAAGGATTGGGAACGTACGCCTACAAAGCGGAAGATACATGAGTGTACGGCCACAAGTGCAAGAATTAAGAATCAAAACGAGAATTTGATCTCGATCAGAAAGTGATTGGGCCATAGATCAGCCTAAGTAATGGCTGGAAGAATAACCCGACGAGGATTGGAAACGTGGTCATAATGTTAGCATAAAAGAAGGAAGGAATAATACGTTTTGTAAACTCTTGAATGAGGAATACCAAATGTGTGTATTGATGTCGCATCATAACGATTGATTATGGTGGATCTATGTTTGATATATCATGACGGAATTATTTTGGTTTTGGATCAGGGAATTGGCAAAAGAACTTGCCGGAAAATATAGCGATGCGCCAAATTTGTTGCGCACTGCGGAATGGATTGTAATCCATATGCCACTCGACAGGGCAATACAACTTGACAAGATAGAACCCGAAAAGATAGGATTCTCGAAGGAGGAAGTATTCGAGGAATCTGAGCCCGTGTATTGCTGGGATTGCGGAGAACATCACAAAGAACGACCCTGTACACGTAGACGGGAAATATGTCATATATGTGGATATCCCGGACACACGAAATGGCGTTGTTGGTTGATGAACTCGGAGTAGAGGCATAGAAGAATGGTTCGTAACGTAACTCTACTGTTGATATGTACATAGAAATAAGCGGTTTGTACGTGTTGGATCGTTCAGGAGCACTAAGAGGGGGGTGAATTAGTGTTTATAACTTTTTCGCCCTTTCTCAGTGTCAGCGGAAGCGTACTGTATCACAGCAGAACGTTTCTCAGAATGAGAACTGCTTTGCTGTAACCGTTACGACTTAATCGTTGGATTCTCGTACTAGTGTATACGCGATCGTAAGGGACACAGTAGTTTATAGTGGTTCGGCCTTAATCGACCTACGTCCACTTTCCACCGTAGAGGTGATTCCACTATTTGAAAATAATGGGTGCAAAGAGCCCTTGCACTAGGCGTAAGTTTTTCTCACAAAGTGAGATTTAGAATCCCGTACAACAGATGATCACTCCTGGCAACGGTCAGCTCCTCACACAGTGGACGTCTGCTCGTGTCCAGCAGAATGATGCTCACGCTCAGCAGTTGATTGCTCAAAGGATTCGCACACAGCTCGTTGTCGCTTAATATAAACCTGACTATCAAAGCAGAGAGACAACGTTGTGTTAGTATATAAATCCTCACAGATAATTCCTTACAGTGAAGAATGGCTTCTCAGAGAGCAGCTCGTTTCTGCTTCACAGCGAAGGAATGCTTCGGCACTTGTTTGCTCAGAAGAGGATTTCCACAAAGATTTCGTCCCTTTTCAGGATGATCCTGTCTATAAGCACAAGAGAGACAACCACAAAGTTGATCAAATAGATCACCACAAAGATCACAAAGAGAACAACCACAAAGACCACAAAGAGAACCACAAAGACCACTTAGAAGGTATCCGTCCTACACTCAGTTCGGACGTGCACGGTTACCACAGCCGTGACTCACTGCACTGCACACCCAGTGCCTAGGGTGGAATTTTCCGATCCGTTGGCTTCCACGCAACCTGCTTTACTAACCCTCTGTATCAGGCGTTCAAGACTTCTGCACAGCACCCCTGTGCTCGGGAGGAACTCTTTCCACTCCGGCGGCGTTCCCAACTCCTGCTCTACCCTGCAGGCACGAGACTTCTGGCACGCACCCACAAGTGCGTGTCTAACTGCTCAAACTCCGTAGGCTCGAGACTTCCCTGCGAAAAGACACGACAAGAACGGCTTCTTGCCGATGGGTCAGCAACCGGTTACTGTAATCAGCACAGGTATTCACTTAGCTTCCCTCAGACGATTCGCCGGCTGCTCGTTGAACGCACCGAGGACACCTAGTCCCTCTCACGACGATCAAGGAATCTGAACTCAGTCCCTTGACACCCTCGCACGCAGTTTGCGAGCAATAAGAACCAGGAGACACTTAGCACCTTCCGCTCTCCGTCGACCACTTAGACCACTCAGACCACTCAGCCACTCAGCCCACTTAGAAATCGTTCGAAAACGTTGTAGGATTATCTGAGGGTCGTCTGGTATTAAAAAGAACCGAAACAAATAATCGATTTCCCAAAAACGAATAATTTGTTTCCTAAAATCAGAATACAGGAAGCTGTAATCGTGGATCAGCAACAGGATGCTCAACGGTCATAATGACCAAGAAGGGAAGGAAATCTTTGATGATATTCCTTGCACGTATAATCTTATCAGATTAAATGATTATCAGAATCAGATATTTAATCATTAAATATAATTAGACTGCAATAAGCAAATCTGGAATAATAATTATTCTTTCATCAGCGCAATAATGCAGAATAGTTTTGCTGTAATGCAGCAAGGTCTTTCTTAAGTGTAACGACACATTGCTTAGGTTACAGCGTAACATTGCTGCAGGATAACATTGCTGCAGGATATCCAATAAATATTTTGTTTCCAAAATTAAACTTGGAAAGCTAATCTCGTAATATTTAGATGCCTAAATATTATAAATGAGATCAATGAGCCAGATTAAATGAACGTGGACACTCAGATAAATATTCTGAATTAGTCCGAAATAAATCATGGATATTGAAGAATATGTTTCCATATTTTTAATATTTATGCGCAATATCACAGTAACGCTTTTCTGTAACGCAGCAATCTGTAACTGTTACTTGCTGTGGTCCAGCAACACAGTTCTCAAGCTCATCACTAAGAATAATCGAAGTGTTTCAGCAATTATCTTCTCAAGCTCATCATCAAAACCAGGACTAACATTCTCCCCCTTTTTGATGATGACAAAACACGAAGCGCATAGGGAAAAGATTATAGAGCTTGAAACACAAACTCAACTCCCCCTGAATTTAAGCAAGCTCCCCCTGAGAGTAAGCAACACATTTCTCCCCCTTTTTGTCATATCAAAAAGACATAGAGGATAAAATTCAAGCTGCGTATTTACTTGTGCTGCAAAAATTTGCAAAGCACCCAAACAAAGTCAAATAGTTTCAAGACATACGAAAGAAACATAGTGGAGAGATACTCAATCCACTTCAAAGTTATTCAAAAGAAACATTTCAAACCACAACAAGGAGAGACATCTCAATCCTCGGGCGGGAGTTCCTTAACAACAGCCATCATCTCCTCAGTCATTTTCTCCAGCCTTGTCAACCTTTCCCCAAAGCCGTCCATCCTTTCCAGGAGACTACGCCTGGTAAAGTTGATCTCATCACAAATTGTGGCCATGAGCTTGGAGTAAGAGACATCAGCCTGTACACCAGTGGTGGCCTTCTCGCGTTTAACATACCTCTGCTTTTTAGCAGGAGCAGCTTTCCCGCGTACAGAAGCAGCGATCTCTCGCTTGGAAGGCTTCTTAACGAAAGTGCCATCAATGAACTGGTAGCCCATGCTTTCAACGGAGGCAGCTCCAATAACCTGAGTTGTCCAGGTGTCCATTTTGTTCATAGGAGTAGGATCAAGATCATAATGCTTCAGGAGAGCTGTGATCACATTTGTGAAAGGGAGACCCCTATTCTCATCCTTAATGCACGAAGCCATATGGCTGAAGATGATACTACCAAGATTTCCAGGAATGCCCTTCTTAAGATGGACCAGCAAGTTCCAATCACGAGGCATAACAGAATCAATACTTCCAACCCTTGGTGCCAAACAAGACATCACCACTTTGTGCAGCATTCTGTTGCTGAAGCTCAAAGAGGTGTTCTGTAGATAGCCAGAGGGTGTGATAGGGACTCCGTCATTGATGAGCTGATAGGCTTCCAACTTGCCTTCATTGACAACTCTCAGATTGTTGACAAGATTTGCATTAAAAATGCGGCATATGTCAAAGACAGAGTAAACAAGTACTTTTCCATCAACGATGGCCCTAATGAACTTGATATTCGAATCCTCCTTGTAAAAAGTCAGATTCTCATAGAATTGTTTCACCTTAGAGATAGACCCTATCTCATTGAACTCACAGAAGGTTTTCCAACTAAGCCGATCAAACAAGTCAGCAATGGTCACCTGATGAGCAGTAAACCAATCAAAGTCTACTCTCTTACAAGCAGCAACATTCCTTGTTTCCAAATTTCTATTTGGCATCAAGTCATCAGCAAGAATGTGATTCAGTTCAGCCATGGAGACATATTGATCAATCTCAGGCAAGAAGACATCAGAGTCTGTAGCAAGCTTTTGCTTTTTAGATCCAGTGGGATCAGTTTTCGGAGTACCTGGTAAGGAACGCTTTCCTCTGGTACGAGAAGCAACACCAGGGACATAAGAGTGTGCTTTCTCAGGGAGATGGACATCAGTAACTTCAATCTCATCCCCAGCATCCTCAGAGAGACCCTTCTCCTTAGGCAACTCTGTCTCCTCATCCTGAGACATATCCTTGTTGCTCGAAGTTTGGTCACCCTCAGAGACAGCATCCACCTTAGTAGGTGCGGAATCCTCTTTTTCAGGAGTTTCTTGGGTTTCCTCCAGAAGGTCACCCGATTTTTCAACATCAGGGAGAGTTTCCTCATCCACCGATTTTCCAGACTTGTCATGCACAACAGCATCGGCCTTGGCCGGAGAGATTTTGTCAGTGGAACTGACCTTCACGCTAACGGAGGGCTCCTTGGAGACTTTGACAGGAGTTGTCTTAGCCTTCCCAGCGGTGCCGACCTTAGTAGGTGCCGGAGTAACCAGCGATTGAGCAGGTGTCTCCCCCTCAGAAACAGGGGCTTGTTCCTCAGAGCGAGAAACCTTTGATGTTGTGGCCGCAGCCTTGGACCGTTTCTTGGGGGTTGCCTTCCCCTTGGCGGACATTGCCGATTTTGGTGCCATGGTTGATGGGAGTCGAGAGATTTTTAGGGTTTTGAGAGAAGAATGGGTTTTGAGAGAAAGTGGGTGAGAATGAGGATGTTTCGATTTGTTGTTTAAAAAGAAAAGAGCGGTTGATGTATTTGGAATTTTTTTTTAATTTTAGAAAGTGGAGAACGTGGAGGAGATGGGATTTAAATCACCCATATTTTGGCAACAAATAATTCTCTACCAAGAGAGAAGATATTCTTATACGTTTTATGTTATGAGTGAGGATTGCAAATTCCTAACTCATTCCGTAGATAGTTAAACCTCTCCTTATCAAGTGGTTTAGTAAAAATATCAGCAAGCTGTTGCTCAGTATTAATGTACTGAATATCAACATTGCCATTTTGCACATTGTCACGAAGAAAATGATGTCTCAACTCAATATGCTTAGATCTTGAGTGATAGACAGGATTTCGTGATAAATTAATTGCACTTGTGTTATCACACATTATTGGAATACTATCAAAATGAAGATCGTAATCTTCGAGTTGTTGCCGCATCCAGAGCAACTGGGCACAGCAACTAGCTGCTGCGACATATTCTGCCTCTGCTGTAGATAAAGCAACCGATGTCTGTTTTTTAGAGAACCAGGAAATCAACATATTTCCTAGTAATTGACAAGTACCAGATGTACTTTTTCTATCAATGCGACATCCAGCATAGTCGGCATCTGAATATCCAATAGGATCCAGCAATGATCCTCTGGGATACCACAGACCTAAGCTAACAGTTCCTGCGAGGTATCGAAAGATCCTCTTAACTGCAGCAAGATGTGACTCTTTTGGAGCAGATTGATATCTAGCGCATAAGCATACGCTAAACATGATATCAGGTCTCGAAGCAGTAAGATAGAGTAATGATCCTATCATGCTCCTATATAATTTGGAATCAACTTCCTTTCCATCCTCATCTTTCTCAATTTTGGTATTACTACCAATCGGAGTTGACAGAGGTTTAGCATTCTCAAGATTAAATTTCTTGAGCAACTGTTTGCTGTATTTTTCTTGATGGATAAAGATTCCATCTTTGGTTTGTTTGATTTGAAGTCCAAGAAAGAAGGTTAGTTCTCCCATGAGACTCATTTCAAATTCTCCTTTCATTAGATCAGAGAATTCGGTACATAATTTTTCATTAGTTGAACCAAATATAATGTCATCGACATATATTTGAGCAACTAAAAGATCAGCATCATGTTTCTTAAGAAACAAGGTTGTATCTATTTTTCCACGCTTGTATCCTTTCTCGATGAGAAAAGAACTAAGCTTTTCGTACCATGCTCTTGGTGCTTGCTTAAGCCCATACAAGGCTTTGGAAAGCTTATAAACATGATTTCGATACTTTGGGTCGGTGAATCCAGGAGGTTGTTCAACATACACTTCCTCTTTTAGATCACCATTAAGGAATGCACTTTTCACATCCATTTGAAATAACTTAAAGTCATTATAGCAAGCATACGCTAAGAGTAGACGTATTGCCTCAAGACGTGCTACAGGAGCAAACGTCTCATCATAATCTATACCCTCTTCTTGAGAGTAACCTTTTGCTACAAGTCTAGCTTTGTTTCTTACAACATTTCCAGACTCATCAAGTTTATTCCGATAAACCCATTTTGTTCCAATAATGGAGCGATCATTGGGTCTAGGTACTAAACTCCAAACTTTGTTTCTCTCAAATTGGTTCAATTCCTCTTGCATTGCAAGAATCCAATTGGGGTCATCAAGCGCATCATCAATGCCTTGAGGTTCATCTTGAGAGATAAAAGCAGAGTGTTCACAGTACAGACTTGCTGTATGTCGAGTTCGCACTCCTGTGTGCAATGATCCTATTATTTGGTTAATAGGATGTCTTTTCTTATATAAAGAAGGAACACGATCCTCTATTTGTATATCCTGGAAGCCACCAGAAGCATTTTCAGTAAGTGCAGCAGGCACTTGCTGTACATCTGCTACAGTGTTTCCGTTCGGATTATGTTCAGCAATCGTTTGCTGTGATGTTTCATTTGATACTGTTGTTGAGGATTGTGCTGCTGCATCCACAGCAACTTCCTCCTGTGTCGGAGAATCATCAACCTTAACATTGATAGACTCTTCAACAGTTAGAGTTCTTTTATTAAAAACTCTATATGCTTTGCTCGTTAGGGAATATCCTAAGAATATGCCCTCATCAGATCGAGCATCAAATTTTCCGACACCATCTTTGATGGGTCTTAAGATATAGCACTTGCTTCCAAATGGATGAAAGTATGAGATATTAGGCTTTCTGCCTTTATATAACTCATAAGGAGTTTTACCTAATGAGTGTCTCAAATGAATACGATTTGAGATGTAGCATGCTGTGCTTACAGCTTCAGCCCAAAGATTTTTAGCAATCTCACTTTCCAGCAACATGGTTCTCGCCATGTCTTGTAAGGTTCGATTCTTTCGCTCTACAACTCCATTTTGCTGTGGAGTGTATGGGGCAGAGAAATTATGATTAATACCATATTCTTCACAAAATGAAGCAAAGTCATGGTTTTCAAATTCGGTACCATGATCCGTTCTTATACTTCGTAGAGAAACACCTTTCTCATTTTGAAGTTGTTTGACTAACGTTTCAAAGGTTGCAAACGCATCACTCTTGTGGGCTAAGAATTTAACCCAAGTGAATCTGGAGAAGTCATCTACCACAACTAATCCATAACGTTTACCTCCAAGACTTTGAGTTCTTGTTGGACCAAATAAATCCATATGAAGTAATTCAAGCGGAGTCTTGCTTGAAATCATATTCTTGCTTTTAAAAGATACCTTTGTTTGTTTGCCAATAGCACAAGCATTACATATCTTGTTATTGTCAAACTTGATTTTAGGTAATCCCTTAATAGCATCTTTTCTGGCTAGTTTGGACAACAAGTCATAGTTTGCGTGTCCCAACCTTCGGTGCCAAAGAGTTGCTTCATCCTTAATGGACATGAGACAATTTTCTCCAGCGGAGATGTTCTTAAAAGACAGGATATAGATGTTTTTCTTGCGTTCACCAATGAAACACGTAACATCATCCCGTGAAACAGTACATGTTTTCTCATCGAAGGCAACATGATAGCCCTTATCACACAATTGACTAATACTAATCAAATTGTGCTGGAGTCCTTTGACATAAAGAACTCCTTCAATGGTGAGGGAGTCAGAACAGCAAATGGTTCCTGTTCCTTTAACCATCCCTTTTCCATTATCACCAAAAGTGACAGCACCACCATCCTGGAAAACCAGTGTGGAGAATAAGGAGACATCTCCTGACATGTGCCTCGAACAGCCACTATCTAAGTACCATACATGGTCCTTAGCGATGGACTTGAAGCATCCCTGAAAAAGAGAAAGAACTTAAGTGAGTCGTTCTTTCCATTTGACAATAGAACCATCAACTTTAGAAGAAATGCCACGCATATCATTTCGTCGCACATGGCAATTTTTAATGAAATGATCTGGCCTTCTACAGTAGTAGCAAAGTCTAGGTAGCCTTTGAATAATATAATGAGACTCGCCATTCCTAACATGAGGAGGAACATATTTCCCATGATGTGAATGTTTCTCATTTCCAGGAGCATGCATCTCATGCATACATAAATCAGTTTTGTTGTTCACAGCATCAAGTTGCTGCTGTAATTCCTCAATCTTTGATTTGGATTCAGAAAGCTTCTTTACCGCTTTCTTAGCCTTTGCTGATAACTCTTCCTTAAGAGAAGCGTTCTCAGCACTCAAGAATTTATTTTCCTTCTTAAGGGCTTTATTGTTTGCGGATAAAGACTCAATTTTATCATAGAGTTCCGAGAAAAGATTCTCAATATCTTCAGCAGATAGATCAGAAGGTGAGAAAGCGTTTACCTTCTCAGTTTCAGCATCAGTTTGCGCCATATAGCAGTTGTGTGCTGCTTCGTCATCCTGATCTGATTCCTCATCACTATCACTCCAAGATGCCACCATGGCATTTTTCTTGTATTTTGAAGATTTGCCCTTCTCATTCAAAAGTGGGCAATCTGGTCGCATATGACCAGGTTTGTTGCACTCATAGCATACACCACCTTTACTTTGGTGTGTTTTAGTATTCTTCTTTTTAATATCTCGCTTTCCCTTAAAGCGATTTTTGCGAAGATACCTTTTGAATTTCCTTGCCATCAAGGAGACTTCATCCTCAGAATCAGATGAAGATTCAACCTCAGATTCATCGGACATTTCTACATTTCCCTTAAATGCAACAGCATTGGTTTTCTTTTCTTCAGCAAACTTGTACTCATTCTCATAAGCGACAAGAGAACCAAGTAGCTGTTGAAGACTTAAGCTCGTTAAGTCCTTTGCTTCTTCGATTGCCGTTTTCTTGGCTTCCCAAGTTTTAGGCAAAGAGCGAAGTATCTTTCTGACCAACTCAGAATTAGAAATAGTTTTGCCAAGTGATTCCATGGCATTAGTGATTTCGGTGAGTCTATCAAACATTTGATTTATTGACTCATCCTTTTTCATCTTGAATGCTTCGTATTGAGTTACTAATGCATTCACTTTGGATTCCTTGACTTGTTCTGTTCCATCATAGATCAAAGCAAGTCTATCCCACATTTCTTTCGCCGTCTTACAAGTAGAGACGCGATTGAATTCGTTTCCAGCAAGAGCGCACACTAAATAGTGCCTTGCTTTAGTATTGAGAGAAATAGTTCTCTTCCTTTCATTTTCATGCCGAATGTCGTTCGGATTTGGTGGAGGAACTATTAGATCTCCTTCCATAATAATATGCCAGCAATCGGCTTCTTTTGCTCCAATGAACAACTCCATTCTCATTTTCCAATATGAGAAGTGTTGTCCTGCAAAGAGCGGTGGACGTTCGGTCGAATGACCATCAGTCAAGAGCATTGACATTCTGTTCAGTACTCAGCAGCACCTTACTGTGCTTAATGTAAGACTGTCAGCAACAAGCTGTTTTGATTCAGCAACAAGCTGTTTTGATTCAGCAACAGAGTTCTGTACTAGCAATCACACAGAAAGCTTTCCAGCAAACCCGCTCTGATACCAATTGTTGGATCGTTCAGGAGCACTAAGAGGGGGGTGAATTAGTGTTTATAACTTTTTCGCCCTTTCTCAGTGTCAGCGGAAGCGTACTGTATCACAGCAGAACGTTTCTCAGAATGAGAACTGCTTTGCTGTAACCGTTACGACTTAATCGTTGGATTCTCGTACTAGTGTATACGCGATCGTAAGGGACACAGTAGTTTATAGTGGTTCGGCCTTAATCGACCTACGTCCACTTTCCACCGTAGAGGTGATTCCACTATTTGAAAATAATGGGTGCAAAGAGCCCTTGCACTAGGCGTAAGTTTTTCTCACAAAGTGAGATTTAGAATCCCGTACAACAGATGATCACTCCTGGCAACGGTCAGCTCCTCACACAGTGGACGTCTGCTCGTGTCCAGCAGAATGATGCTCACGCTCAGCAGTTGATTGCTCAAAGGATTCGCACACAGCTCGTTGTCGCTTAATATAAACCTGACTATCAAAGCAGAGAGACAACGTTGTGTTAGTATATAAATCCTCACAGATAATTCCTTACAGTGAAGAATGGCTTCTCAGAGAGCAGCTCGTTTCTGCTTCACAGCGAAGGAATGCTTCGGCACTTGTTTGCTCAGAAGAGGATTTCCACAAAGATTTCGTCCCTTTTCAGGATGATCCTGTCTATAAGCACAAGAGAGACAACCACAAAGTTGATCAAATAGATCACCACAAAGATCACAAAGAGAACAACCACAAAGACCACAAAGAGAACCACAAAGACCACTTAGAAGGTATCCGTCCTACACTCAGTTCGGACGTGCACGGTTACCACAGCCGTGACTCACTGCACTGCACACCCAGTGCCTAGGGTGGAATTTTCCGATCCGTTGGCTTCCACGCAACCTGCTTTACTAACCCTCTGTATCAGGCGTTCAAGACTTCTGCACAGCACCCCTGTGCTCGGGAGGAACTCTTTCCACTCCGGCGGCGTTCCCAACTCCTGCTCTACCCTGCAGGCACGAGACTTCTGGCACGCACCCACAAGTGCGTGTCTAACTGCTCAAACTCCGTAGGCTCGAGACTTCCCTGCGAAAAGACACGACAAGAACGGCTTCTTGCCGATGGGTCAGCAACCGGTTACTGTAATCAGCACAGGTATTCACTTAGCTTCCCTCAGACGATTCGCCGGCTGCTCGTTGAACGCACCGAGGACACCTAGTCCCTCTCACGACGATCAAGGAATCTGAACTCAGTCCCTTGACACCCTCGCACGCAGTTTGCGAGCAATAAGAACCAGGAGACACTTAGCACCTTCCGCTCTCCGTCGACCACTTAGACCAGTCAGACCACTCAGCCACTCAGCCCACTTAGAAATCGTTCGAAAACGTTGTAGGATTATCTGAGGGTCGTCTGGTATTAAAAAGAACCGAAACAAATAATCGATTTCCCAAAAACGAATAATTTGTTTCCTAAAATCAGAATACAGGAAGCTGTAATCGTGGATCAGCAACAGGATGCTCAACGGTCATAATGACCAAGAAGGGAAGGAAATCTTTGATGATATTCCTTGCACGTATAATCTTATCAGATTAAATGATTATCAGAATCAGATATTTAATCATTAAATATAATTAGACTGCAATAAGCAAATCTGGAATAATAATTATTCTTTCATCAGCGCAATAATGCAGAATAGTTTTGCTGTAATGCAGCAAGGTCTTTCTTAAGTGTAACGACACATTGCTTAGGTTACAGCGTAACATTGCTGCAGGATAACATTGCTGCAGGATATCCAATAAATATTTTGTTTCCAAAATTAAACTTGGAAAGCTAATCTCGTAATATTTAGATGCCTAAATATTATAAATGAGATCAATGAGCCAGATTAAATGAACGTGGACACTCAGATAAATATTCTGAATTAGTCCGAAATAAATCATGGATATTGAAGAATATGTTTCCATATTTTTAATATTTATGCGCAATATCACAGTAACGCTTTTCTGTAACGCAGCAATCTGTAACTGTTACTTGCTGTGGTCCAGCAACACAGTTCTCAAGCTCATCACTAAGAATAATCGAAGTGTTTCAGCAATTATCTTCTCAAGCTCATCATCAAAACCAGGACTAACAGTACGGATCAGAAGTTTGGAATGTAAGCGAAAAGGAATGTTTGAGTTATGTTCTTTCCTTCTAAAGGAAGAAAGAAGGTTTCCGTGATAAGGAGGCCAAGTTTTGATAAGTTTGAGAGATCACAATACAAATAAAAATGAAAACCGATGAGATTCGGAATGAAGACGTCCAGGTGGAGACGCGTAAAGAAGTAAGAGTACTTCGGAATAGAAAAGAAGAATTAATATCGAAAGGATGATTCCGTGAAAGCACGAATGGAATATCGGTTGGGCAGGGCCCAAGGAAATTTGTATGAAACATACACGCACAGAATAGGATGGATCGAACGAATAAGAGCTCCATGAAAGAGAGAAATACCAAAGAATATGTGTATGAACGGATATGTACAGAATTTCGGGACGAAATTCTCTTAAGGGGGGAAGAATGTAATAACCCAGGATGTTGTGAAATATGGAAGTAAGGATTTCATGGAAACAATATATAATGCGTGAGAATGGGTGTGCATACTGAGAGTACATGATCATTTGAGAATTAAGAATATAGGGAAGGTTTTAAGGAGATCAAAGAATCATCCCGAATGATCATGAGAACGAGAATGTAATCGTGAATGATAAAATGTTGTTTGAGTACCACTTATCTTTGGTAACTGAATGATTGAAAGTATGGCAAGTTGTGTCGTGAATGTGCATTGGCTGTGCTACGAATTTTGTGGTTAGAAACATGTGTGACATTGGATGAATCAATGTAGCTCGAACTTAGGGAATCAAACGGCCGAATGTGTGTAAGAAAACAAAGGAAAGTCATAAGCACGACACAGCTACTAAACGAGACGAAATAGCGATTAGGGAGGTGGATTAATTACGGCCAGATTAATTAAGCTAATGGGGCCGGTTTTGTGTTAAACCAAAACCATCTTGAAGGGTCGGCTACGGGGCCCACAGCGACTCATCACTCGCATGGAATTAAGATCCGGTGGTATGACACATCAAAAGTGCAAGCACGTGGTGTCGGATGCTAAACTAAACCCATCGGATGAGGAACCGCGACACATCTTTTGCATGATGGCTTGGTCCGGTTTTGCGACACATCAAAAGCGCAAACACGAGGTGTCGCGTGTTGGGCGCTCGGTGTTGCATGAAGGTGAGAAGCTTGAGGGGGGGGGGGTTCTTAGCTAAGGAAGGAGGGGACAGCCAAAGGGAGGAGAGGAGAGTCGTCTTCCTATCCTCTTACCTACGGCCGGAGAAGAAAAGCAAGGAAAGAAAACGTGAAAGATCATACAATGATGGCGGATGAGCAAGGTTTTCATGCGGCCGGGGCGGAGGAAGTGGCGGAGCATGTGCTGAAGCTCACACATATGGAGGAGACAAAGAGAAGGAACGAAATAAATGTCTCCACGGTTGGACCTTCTTCTTGGTAAGCCTCTGAACCGAAGCTTTTATAAGCTTGAGGCTTATATGTTGAGTTGAGTTGGGAGTGAACTCGAATAGTCTTAGAATCGGTTTGGTTGTGTGTAGAAGCAAGTGGACGGTAACCCCTACATCCCTCCTTCGCTTTTAAGCTTAGTTGTGGTGCATGCTGTTTAAATTCGTGGCTGTGGCTGGGCTGTGATTTGGAGGTGGTTCGGAGAGGGTTAGAGGGTGGCCGAACCCCTAAGGTGGAGGGGAGCCACCCGAACCCCTTTATCTTTGAGTATGTGTATGCGTGTGGTTGTTGGCTTACCGAAAGGCTGCGCTTGGGGCGAGCCTTGAGGGAAATGATTGCGGTCCTTAGGGGCTGGAAATGAGTGAGGTTAAAGTATGGAATAGGGGAGTGACGAGCCCCGTGGTGGCTGCGCTCCACCTCGCGCTCTAAGAGCGGAACCGCATGGCTTTGGCCATGGAAATCAAATCGGCCGAGGGCTGGAAATTATGCGGCGTTGTAAGGCCGTAATGGAAGCCTAGAAGGGCTGTCCCTCGTGCTAGAAAAGCACGGAAAAGTTATGCTCGGGGGTGGATGGGAGGTGAGACCGAATGGGGTGACATTCGGTTGAAACGGGCAAGAATTATGAGTGTTACTTGAGCTCAAATGAGGGGCTGTAGGAAAGGAGTTATAACGTGAAAATTTGTGGCCACATTCCCACCTTGAAAGGGAGTAGGAATGTGGTAGAAACAAGTTGAAAAAGATGGGGGAAGGTCAAAGCCGAATTGGTTGAAGTTTGACTCTGCCGCAGCTGCGAGGAAATCTTCCGCAGCTGCGAAAGTCTCTGTGGTGTGCTCCATTTAGCTTCTTCGCAGCTGCGAGGAAATCTTTCGCAGCTGCGAAAGTCTCTGTGGTTGCGAACTTCCTCTTACCCGCAGCTGCGTCAAGACTCTCCGCAGCTGCGGAGGTCTCTGAACGTGGAAAGATGTTGAGTTTCGGGACGATGTGTTTGGAGTTTGGTTTTGAGATTTTAAGGGCGCCTTCCTACCTTATCTAAGAAGTGGAAAATGGTAGACACGAATGGAAATTGATGAGGCCAAAACGATCCTGGCCAGGGAAGGTCAAATGCGAGGTGGTTTGGTCGGGTAAATGGTGTTAGTGAAATGATTTAAGTGGGCAAAAATGCCGTAATGAAGTACGAACCATTGAGAGTTGCTACCTATACTGTCGAAGTTAAGGAAGGATAGTATAATGTGTATGAGAAGGTTTAGGTATGAAGTGTCTAAACCCGAAATGATGGGTGAGCCGGATTGGCTCCGCTCAACGGTTATGAGCTAACGAACACGACTAAGACGTATAAGAATGACGAGTTAAGGTGTGAGCCGATAAAGGGCTGTGACCAAAGTGATCTAAGCCATAGAGAGATAGTATTAAGTGTAAAGGAGAGGGTCGGACCGAAGCGTGTCGACCCGGAACGATATATGAACCGAAGTGGTTCTGCTCGATGAGTATGAGTGTAATGGCATGATGAAAAGTGAACAAACGGAAGCTATTCCATTATGAACTGAAATGAGACATGGAAAGGGGTCGAAGGACCACAAAAAGGGAAGACAAGTATGGCTGAAACGAGTCTTGAGGCGGTGCGTACTTCACCGCACTTGTATGGTTGTATGCCGAAGGATAGAAATGAGTAAGTCGCCAATGCGCGACTAATCGGTCTTGGGGTGAGAAAGAAATAACCCCTACCATATCTGAGCACTCAAAAGAAAATGTATGAAAGGTGGAAACGTGACCTAAATAGGAAGGATTGACTAACGGTGGTGAACGTATGAGATGAGTGCGGGTACCATGAGATACCGTGGCGTATCTTAATAAACGCCAAGAAGCGTAAACCCCAATGTGAGGAGAAAAGAATTGAGGTCATAGAAAGGTTAAACGGAGATAAGGACTCGGTGGTGATTCTAATGTCCAAAATAAATTGATTTAGTATAGTCAAAGTCAAGGACTAACGAATCGGATTGAGGGACAAATGATTGTTGCTACATAAGTACCAAGGGCAAATATGACTGGTAACAGCTCGAATGGGAGGATTCGAGAATGATACAAGGAAAGAAAGAATCGGGAATTGTAATGGATTGTGCAAGTGATGAATCGTATGAAGGTCTTACGAGACCAAGAGCAATGAGTACGATACGAATGATAAGATATAGGTATGAGAGGGTTGTGAAGGGTACGTTAGTGAAACGAATTATAAATGTGCTCAAGGTGGGCACATAATGGATAATAAGGCTAAAGTGACTTCCCCAAGATAGGGGTGAGACGGTCGGAAGGATTACCGAATTTTCCAAGTAATAGTGAATGGATAAACCATTGTAAAACTGGAGGATAGGGATGAGATCTCCCTAGTATGATGAGAATTGAGGGTGACGAATGAAGGTTTACCCTCAAGTGCGCATTGATGGCACTTAAGTTTAAGTGATATGATGGATCTCCTCCATCAAGTGATGGACGGAGAAAAATAAAGAAAAGAACCTCACCTTTGGGAGAGATTGACGAGTCAATCAATCAAGGGTAGGGAGTCGAATTAAAGGAAAGGATTGGGGTACGGAAAATTGTAAAATAAAAGCAACCTCCCTAGATTAAGGGGGGGAAGTGACGAAAAGAAGTAATGCCAAAAGAAGGGCATTCAAGAGCGGGGGTGAATCGGACTCGCTCTCTCTATTCCCGAGCGATGAGGCGCAAAAGAGACAAGATTTTCTCCGAATTTGAGAAAGGAATTGATGACAAATAGGAAAGAAACATAGTGATTGATGACAATAGTAAAGAGGAGGCACGGAGATAGAGGTGAACACGTGTGATGGCCTTAAGTAATGGGAAAGGATTGAACAAGAGAAATAAGGGATGGAGGTGTCGGAAAAGTCAAGCCGTCGTGATAAAAAGGGGACGGAAAGAGTTAACTCCTCCCCATACGCATAGAGCAATAGCCAAATAAGTGTGAGATTGCCTTGGGAATGTAAGAAATATAATGGAGATTTGGTTTATTAATGAAAGTGGTTGGGGAAATGAGTTAAGGCACGAGGAGGTATCGATGACTATAAAAAGGGAATGCCGGATTATCTAAAATTTTCCTCACACCCAAAAGAAAAGAGAAAGAAACGAGGTAGGAATGGCGGAAAGAGATGGAGCAAGTAACTCGAAACACCCTTCACGTAAGGGCAAAGCTCCAATAGTGCATTGGATGACGGCTAAGGAGTTTAAGGTCTCTCTCCGCACACCCGAATCGAGTTCGGAAAGGAAAAAGGAAGGGCTTAAGGAGGTCCTCCAAAGGATCGAGGAAGAACTTCAGGAATTTTGTGGAGATGTTGGAGAAATGGAAAGCGTGGAGGAATGGTGGAATAAACAAGAGATTTCTCCCGAGTTGACATCGTCTTCTTCGAAATCGACCGCACGAATGGTGTCCCGCCCCAAAAAGGACAAAGGCGAGCGAGGTGAGGCTGCCTTATTGTGGGGATTGCGGACGGCACCACGAGGAACCTCTTTGTCCACGATGTCGAGTCGTGTGTAGAGTACGCGGTTTCCCCAGGCACTCGGCGAGGTATTGTTGGGCTGGATACTCGGGATGGCGCTAAAGGCGGAAAGAGTGGGGAAAGGTAGATGAGCACATTATAAAAAGGAGTGCGAATCCGGAAGGTAAACCATGGAGTCCTTCCGTGTACTAACGACCGAGAAATATAATAAGGTCGATGTATATATATATATATGGATGTATATATAAATGTGTATTAAGAAAAAAGAAAAAGAGTTGGGAATGTACTCGAATGGCTAGAATTGTATCCTCGTGGAGGACCGAAGCGTAAAAGAAAGGATGAATAACTAAGAATACTGAACGGACGATCGAGTGGGTCAGAAGGGCGCGCGAAAGTATCCGGCCTTTATCCACTACAAAATTTCGAGGACGAAATTTCCTAAGGGGGGAAGATTGTAATGACCCGAAATTTTACACTCTTGAAATTAATGTTTATGTGATGAGTTTGAGGATGGATGATAGTGACTTATGTGGATTTGAGTATAAACGATGTATATCTAAGTGTATGAACGTTTAGACATGTGACGGATTAATGATGGATGCCTTGGCTGCCCAAAAATGAAGGTATGTGAATCAAAGTGGGGTTGTCGCGAAGGGTTAAAGGACGAAAGACGAATACCCGAAGTGGGCGTTATAATATTAAGGTTCGTCCTAGATTGAACACGAGGAAGTTCGGAGTAGGTTGGGTAAGGGTCAATGGCCACCGACCCTGGGGGCGATAGCCATCGACCCCCTAACATACCCAAGGGGCGATGGATAGACGACCCCAGGTAAGTGTGAGGACAAGTGAGGATCGACCCCCATGTCGCCCAGGGGGCGAGGGGAGATCGACCCTCGCATTGCCTAAGGGGACCCAACGGGGGCTCGGAGGGAGTCCAGAGGGGGTCCAGAGGGGGTCCAGAGGGGACCCAACGGGGGCTCAGAGGGGGTCCAGAGGGGACCCAACGGGGGCTTAGAGGGGGTCCAGAGGGGGTCCAGAGGGGATCCGGGGATGGGCGCCTATGTGGCCCTTAAATCATTACCCACCGTTGATGAAATGGACAAAAGCTTCCAAGGATGAATCAATGTAGCTCGAACTTGGGGAATCAAACGGCCGAATGTGTGTAAGAAAACAAAGGAAAGTCATAAGCACGACACAGCTACTAAACGAGACGAAATAGCGATTAGGGAGGTGGATTAATTACGGCCAGATTAATTAAGCTAATGGGGCCGGTTTTGTGCTAAACCAAACCCATCTTGAAGGGTGAGCTACGGGGCCCGCGGCGACTCATCACTCGCATGGAATTAAGATCCGGTGGTATGACACATCAAAAGTGTAAGCACGTGGTGTCGGATGCTAAACTAAACCCATTGGATAAGGAACCGCGACACATCTCTTGCATGATGGCTTGGTCCGGTTTTGCGACACATCAAAAGCGCAAACACGAGGTGTCGCGTGTTGGGCGCTTGGTGTTGCATGAAGGTGAGAAGCTTGGTGCTACGAAAAGGAAAGAGGGAGGAGGAACCGATGGGGGAAGGAGGGGGATCCGGGAGGAGGATCGCTCCCTCTTTGTTCATGCGCCTTCACCACCCACAAAAAGGGGAGAGGCGCGGCAAGGAAAAGAAGAAAGGGAAGGAAGGTGATTCGGCTCGCCCAAGGGGATTCAAGGGCGAAGGGAGCTAGACAAGGAGCTAGCAAGCGGTTGAGGGCCGAAGGAAGGCTGTCCTTACGGAGGAAAGTGGTGCGGCGAAGAGTGGAACTCGCCGATTTGTGTCGGGGTGTAAACGAACGGTAACCCCTACATCCCTCCTTCGCTTTTAAGCTTAGTTGCGGTGCATGCTGTTTAAATTCGTGGCTATGGTTGGGCTGTGAATTGGAAGTGGTTTGGAGAGGGTTAGAGGGTGGCCGAACCCTTAAAGGTGAGGGAAGCCACCCGAACCCCTCTATGTTGAGTATGTGTATGCGTGTGGTTGTTGGCTTACCGAAAGGCTGCGCTTGGGGCGAGCCTTGAGGGGAATGATTGCGGTCCTTAAGGGCTGGAAATGAGTGAAGTTAAAGTGTGGAATAGGGGAGCGTCGAGCCCCGTGGTGGCTGCGCTCCACCTCGCGCTCTAAGAGCGGAATACAACGTGTCCGAGAACCATTTATCCCTTTTTGAGACATCATAACCCCTGGCCTTAAACCAATTCGGTTTTTACCTTATCTCAACCATTCCCATTCGTTTCTATCATTTCCCACACCTTAACTAAGGTAGGAAGGTACCCTTGAAATCTCAAAACCAAACTTCAAGCACATAGCCCCTTATGCTAGTGAAACCGTATACTCATCTCATATTCGTTCCCTCCTTGGAACATCCTGCGAACCGACTTTAAGTACAATTCGGCCTCCACTTATTCTCAATAATTCCCATTCATTTCTACCATTTTCCATACCTTAACTAAGGTATGAATATCCCCTTAAAATCTCAGATTCAAACTCCATACGCATCATCCCGAAACTTAACACCTTTCCACACTCGTTTCCACCGAAAACTATACCTTTCAGTCTCACTAGTAAACCCATTCGGCTTTGACCTTCCCCCGTCCAATTCCACTTGTTTCTACCACATTCCTACTCCCTTTTAAGGTGGGAATGTGGGCACAAATCCTCACATTAAAACTCCTTTCCTACAGTCCCTTATTCGGACTTGAGCATACTCATTTATCTTGCTCGTTTCCACTGAATGTTACTCCATTCAGTTTCACCTCCCATCCACCCCCGAGCATAACTTTTCCGTGCTTTTCTAGCACGAGGGACAACCCTTCTAGGCTTCCATTCCGGCCTTACAACGCCGCATAATTTCCAGCCCTCGGCCGATTTGATTTCCATGGCCAAAGCCACGCGATTCCGCTCTTAGAGCGCGAGGTGGAGCGCAGCCACCGCGGGGCTCGACGCTCCCCAATTCCACACTTTAACTTCACTCATTTCCAGCCCCTAAGGACCGCAATCATTCCCCTCAAGGCTCGCCCCAAGCGCAGCCTTTCGGTAAGCCAACAACCACACGCATACACATACTCAACATAGAGGGGCTCGGGTGGCTTCCCACACCTTTAAGGGTTCGGCCACCCTCTAACCCTCTCCAAACCACTTCCAATTCACAGCCCAACCATAGCCACGAATTTAAACAGCATGCACCGCAACTAAGCTTAAAAGCGAAGGAGGGATGTAGGGGTTACCGTTTGTTTACATCCCGACACAAATCGGCGAGTTCCATTCTTCGCCGCACCACTTTCCTCCGTAAGGACAGCCTTCCTTCGGCCCTCAACCGCTTGCTAGCTCCTTGTCTAGCTCCCTTCGCCCTTGAATCCCCTTGGGCGAGCCGAATCACCTTCCTTCCCTTTCTTCTTTTCCTTGCCGCGCCTCTCCCCCTTTTTGTGGGTGGTGAAGGCGCATGAACAAAGAGGGAGCGATCCTCCTCCCGGATCCCCCTCCTTCTTCCTCCGTTCCTCCTCCCTCTTTCCTCTTCGTAGCACCAAGCTTCTCACCTTCATGCAACACCAAGCGCCCAACACGCGACACCTCGTGTTTGCGCTTTTGATGTGTCGCAAAACCGGACCAAGCCATCATGCAAGAGATGTGTCGCGGTTCCTTATCCAATGGGTTTAGTTTAGCATCCGACACCACGTGCTTGCACTTTTGATGTGTCATACCACCGGATCTTAATTCCATGCGAGTGATGAGTCGCCGCGGGCCCCGTAGCTCACCCTTCAAGATGGGTTTGGTTTAGCACAAAACCGGCCCCATTAGCTTAATTAATCTGGCCGTAATTAATCCACCTCCCTAATCGCTATTTCGTCTCGTTTAGTAGCTGTGTCGTGCTTATGACTTTCCTTTGTTTTCTTACACACATTCGGCCGTTTGATTCCCCAAGTTCGAGCTACATTGATTCATCCTTGGAAGCTTTTGTCCATTTCATCAACGGTGGGTAATGATTTAAGGCCCACATAGGCGCCCATCCCCGGATCCCCTCTGGGCCCCCTCTGGACCCCCTCTGGACCCCCCTCGGAGCCCCCGTTGGGTCCCCTCTGGACCCCCCCTCTGGACCCCCCCTCTGGACCCCCTCTGGACCCCCTTTGGACTCCCTCCGAGCCCCCGTTGGGTCCCCTTAGGCAATGCGAGGATCGATCTCCCCTCGCCCCCAGGGTCGGTGGCCATGGATTCATGGACCCTTACCCGACCTACTCCGAACCTCCTCGTGTTCAATCTAGGACGAACCTTAATATTATAACGCCCACTTCGGGTATTCGTCTTTCGTCCTTTAACCCTTCGCGACAACCCCACTTTGATTCACGTACCTTCATTTTTGGGCAGCCAAGGCATCCATCATTAATTCGTCACATGTCTAAACATTCATACACTTAGATATACATCGTTTATACTCAAATCCACATAAGTCATTATCATCCATCCTCAAACTCATCACATATACATTAATTTCAAGAGTGTAAAATTTCGGGTCATTACATTAACCCCTCTTTCGGTCACACACCACGCCCATACTTGGTCGACCACTCACGAAGCTCATCCTTACTCCGAACGGCCCTCTTTCATATACTTTCAAATCATAAAATCTCGGGTCATTACAATCTTCCCCCCTTAGGAAATTTCGTCCTCGAAATTCTGTACATATTCGTTCATACACATATTCTTTGGTATTTCTCTCTTTCATGGAGCTCTTATTCGTTCGATCCATCCTATTCTGTGCGTGTATGTTTCATACAAATTTCCTTGGGCCCTGCCCAACCAATATTCCATTCGTGCTTTCACGGAATCATCCTTTAGAAAGAAAGAACATAACTCAAACATTCCTTTTCGCTTACATTCCAAACTTCTGATCCGTACAAACCGCTTATTTCTATGTACATATCAACAGTAGAGTTACGTCACGAACCATTCTTCTATGCCTCTACTCCGAGTTCATCAACCAACAACGCCATTTCGTGTGTCCGGGATATCCACATATATGACATATTTCCCGTCTACGTGTACAGGGTCGTTCTTTGTGATGTTCTCCGCAATCCCAGCAGTACACGGGCTCAGATTCCTCGAATACTTCCTCCTTCAAGAGTCCTATCTTTTCGGGTTCTATCTCGTCAGGTTGTATTGCCATGTCGAGTGGCATATGGATTACAATCCATTCCGCAGTGCGCAACAAGTTTGGCGCATCGCTATATTTTCCGGCAAGTTCTTTTGCCAGTTCCCTGATCCAAAACCAAAATAATTCCGTCACGATATATCAAACATATATCCACCATAATCAATCGTTATGATGCGACATCAATATACACATTTGATATTCCTCAATCAAGAGTTTACAAAACATATTATTCCTTCCTTGAATACTCGCATATCGCGCGGCTCTTCTGCCCATTCCTTATACAAGCCAATCATCCACAACAATTACCACCGTATCATATCATATATCAATTATATTCCATCATACTCGACACGCATGATGAGATTTCCACGCTTATACGCTCATATGTTCTCATTTACATAACTTCCACCCTTGAATCCCAAGGAGATCTATGGTTCAATCGCTTTCTGATCGAAATCAAATTCTCGTTTTGATTCCTAATTCTTGCACTTTTGGCCGTACACTCATGTATCTTCCGCTTTGTAGGCGTACGTTCCCAAACCTTTCCGTTCATACGAACGCATTGATAAACTCATTCCCCGGATTCAAGTTCCGAGATCATTCACATATATTTGTTTCCCGTCAAAACTCGACTTTAGTTTTCATTATTCCAGCCCGCTCGGCCGATGTATTCATAAAATTCATACATTTCTCGGACCAAACTCTGAGAAAATTGACGTACCTCCATTCCGCTAGGCTTAACCTTAGCGTTTTTGGTTCAATTCCGACACACTCGATCGCATTCTTTCATACTTTCCGCCTCCCTGGCTTACATTTCCGATCAATTCCAAATCATCATACCACACCTCATACCACTTTCCATCATATTCAATTAGTATGACGATATCCTCATATAAAACGAATCAATAAGTTCGATCATACCTTTAATCTCATTCCTCGGATCGAGGTCCGAGATCACACGTACACAATCACTTTCGCTAAGATTCAATTCTTAACGTCGTCACTCATTTTCCGACCGTCTCACCCCTATCTTGGGGAAATCACTTTAGCCTTATTATCCATTATGTATCCACCTTGAGCACTTTTATAATTCGTTTCACTAACGTACCCTTCACATCCCACTCATACATGTACCTTATCATTCGTATCGTACTCATTGCTCTTGGTCTCGTAAGACCTTCATACGATTCATCTCTTGTACGATCCATTACAATTCCCGATTCTTTCTTTCCTTGTATCATCCTCGAATCCTCCCATTCGAGCTGTTACCAGGTATATTTGCCCTTGGTACTTGTGTAGCAACGATCATTTGTCCCTCAATCCGTATCGTTAGTCCTTGACTTTGACTATACCAAATCAATTTATTTTGGACATTAGAATCACCACCGAGTCCTTATCTCCGTTTAACCTTTCTATGACCTCAATTCTTTTCTCCTCACATTGGGGTTTACGCTTCTTGGCGTTTATTAAGATACACCACGGTATCTCATGGTACCCGCACTCATCTCATACGTTCACCACCGTTAGTCAATCCCTCCTATTTAGGTCACGTTTCCACCTTTCATACACTTTCTTTTGAGTGCTCAAATATGGTAGGGGTTATTTCTTTCCTACCCCAAAACCGATTAGTCTCGCATTGGCGACTTACTCATTTCTATCCTTCGGCATGCAACCATACAAGTGCGGTGAAGTACGCACCTCCTCAAGGCTCGTTTCAGCCATACTTATCTTCCCTTTTTGTGGTCCTTCGACCCCTTTATTCGTACGCACATTGTCTCAACTCTCTTGTCGACCTAATCGTCCTTGTTTGCTCGTAACCGTTGAGCGGAGCCAATCCGGTTCACCCATCATTTCGGGTTTAGACACTTCATACATAAACCTTGTTATACGCATTATACTATCCTTCCTTAACTTGGACAGTATAGGTAGCAACTCTCATTGGTTCGTACCTCATTACGGCATTTTTGCCCACTTAAATCATTTCGCTAACACCATTCACCCAATCAAACCACCCTGCAATTGACCTTTCCTGGTCAGCCCCCTATGCGAGGTTGCACTTGCCCATTTGGGTTGTCCCTGCCTTCTCCAAGAAGGTAGAAACTAAGGTTCTCAATTCCTTTGGGGCACCCTTCAAGGTAGCCCACATTTACTCGAAGCGTCCGCTTCGCTCATGCTCGCCTCATCCAAGCATTACCTCTTGTACATCCGTTCCCCGTTCAGCATACTCGAGCTAACTCTTGTGGGGTTCTTTCTAGCCCCTTTTGCTGACCCTTTCCGCCTCCCACGAGGCAAGGATCAAGGTTTCCTAAACCTCTCTAGGGCGCCCTTCAAGGCAGCCCCGCCGTTTCTCGAAGCATTCGCTTCATTATGTCCACTTTCGGGACTCGTTTCTACTCATTTTCTCATTCGCCCCGAACCATTCCTATTCCGTGCTATTCTTAGCACTTTGGGCAGCCCTCTTAGGCTTCCATACCGTCCCGAGAGAGAGCATGTGTGGGGAATTCATTTATCATTCCATTTCCCCAATCGGGTGCACTCTCGCACCGTTATAGTGCCTTAATTCGCAACACTTTTACCTGGCCATACCGGCCTCATTTCCGTGCCTTAGCACCATTCAAACTTTCATCCTGAGGTCCCAACTTGGTGGCTCAACCTCGGAGATTTTTCTCATCTCATGGCCGTTCCAACTCAATCATATTCCGGCATCATACCCTTAGTGCTCAAAATACTCATCCCCATCACTTCATCGTGCGATATCATTCCCAATTCTCCCATGGCATTATTTTTCATTTCAATTTTACACTCTCAACAACATACTCATTCCATATAGGCGCACACGTTGCAGCCTTAATCACACGTAATTTAAACTTGAACCAACCCCTTTTTAGGCGGTTCTTTTACGGCATCTTCGCTGTAGCGCATCAAGCGCTTATTCCCATCACATTCCGTGATGTTTAAACCTCAAACCTTCCAAACCAAACACCCACTCATGTGCTCTCATACACACATAATTTGGCAATTCCGAACCCTTTTCCATTCACTTTTTCCTCAATACCAACTCGTCCGAACCAACTCTGAATCAATCCAAACAATCACATACACATGCGCATGCTTTAAAGAGCATTTTCGATGCAAAAATCAACTCAAATACCACCCTTATCACTCCAAAACGATCCTACGCTCTGATACCACTTGAAAGGTTCTTCCCATTTACATTTATACAAAAACATCTCATTCTCATAGATTTTGAAAATATTCATTACATACATGTGAGCTACAAGCTCAATTTTTTTCGAAAACTAAATAAATCTTGTCCATTCATGATGCGCAGCCTAAGAACCCTTCTAGAGGAGTTTTACATCTAATTGTTGAATGAATACAAAGATGTCTTCGCATGGAGCTATAAAGAAATGCCCGGCCTTGATCCCAAGATAGCAGTCCATAAGTTAGATGTTAAGCATGGAGTTCGACCCATAAAGCAAGCTCAATGACGTTTTCGCCCAGAGCTGATCCCATTGATAGAGGCCGAAGTCAATAAGCTTATTGAAGCTGGATTTACTCGGGAGGTGAAATATCCAACATGGATTGCGAATATTGTACCTGTTAGAAAGAAGAATGGTCAACTTCGAGTTTGCGTTGATTCGCATCTCAGTAATGCATGTCCCAAGGACGATTTTCCTCTTCCGATTACTGAGATAATGGTAGATGCGACCACTGGCTATGAAGCCCTCAGTTTTATGGATGGATCATCGGGATACAATCAAATCCGAATGGATCTAAAAGATGAGGAAATGACTGCTTTTCGTACACCAAAAGGAATATATTGTTATAAGATGATGCCTTTTGGGTTGAAAAATGCGGGAGCAACTTATCAACGTGCCATGCAGCGAATCTTTGATGATATTCTCCACAAGAATGTAGAGTGTTACGTGGATGATCTGGTTGTCAAATCCAGACAAAGGCGCGATCATCTCAACGACCTTAGAAAAATATTCGACAGATTGCGCAAATATCAACTAAAGATGAACCCATTGAAGTGTGCCTTCGGGGTTACTTCGGGAAAGTTACTTGGATTTGTTGTTCGACATCGAGGCATTGAAGTCGATCAATCAAAGATAGATGCGATTATGAAGATGCCAGAACCAAGGAATATACATGAGTTGAAAAGCCTTCAAGGGAAACTTGCGTACATTCGAAGGTTTATATCAAACTTGGCTGGACGATGCCATCCCTTTTATAGATTGATGAAGAAAGGTATTCCTTTTGAGTGGGACGAAGCATGTGAAAATGCATTCAACAGCATAAAGGCTTATTTGTCAAAGCCACCAGTCCTTAATGCGCCTATTCAAGGGAGACCCCTCATACTTTATATAGCAGCACAAGAAGCTTCACTAGGTGTTCTATTAGCTCAGGAGAACGATAATGGAAAAGAAAATGCCCTGTATCATTTAAGCAGAACTTTAACCGGAGCAGAATTAGATTACTCTTCAATTGAGAAGACCTGTCTTGCTTTAATGTTCGCCATTCAAAAGTTACAACATTATCTGCAGGCACACTCTGTTCGTCTCATATCACGAGCAGATCCTCTCAAATATATAATGTCGAGGCCAGTTCTGTTTGGTCGTCTTGCGAAATGGGCACTTATGCTCCAAGAGTTTGAGATCTTGTATGTTCCTCAAAAGGCTGTGAAGGGACAAGCTTTAGCTGACTTCTTGGCAGATCATCCTATACCAGATAATTAGAAAGTATCGGAAGAATTGCCTGATGAGGAAGTAATGTTGGTTGATACCCCTTCTCCATGGAAAATTTTCTTTGATGGGTCAGCTATACAAAGAGGCACGGGAGCTGGAGTTGTCTTCATCACATCCGATGGAGATATCATCCCTTATGCATATACCCTCACTAAGTTATGCTCAAATAATATGGCGGAGCATCAGGCTCTCATACTCGGGTTAGAAATGGCCATGGATAATAAAGTGCATAGTTTGAGGGTATATGGAGACTCCAAGCTTGTGATTAACCAATGATGCGCGTCGTCTACGCAACAAAAATAAAACCTCGTTCGCACACACTAAAATAGCAAGGGCAAGCAAGGGTCGAACCCACAGAGAACAGTATCGATTAGATCGTTTAACGTCAATTCTGTAACTGATTTGAGGTCAAGTAAACGAAATCACACGATGCGAAGTTAAACTAAGCGAAAGACTAAATCGAATTATCAACAGGCTTAAAAGTCTAGGACTACCGATTTCCCCTCGTGTCCTATGCTCTCGTATCCCCCCTTTTGTGTTACTATTAAATTTTGCTGGTCGTTAATCGTAGGTTGCTAAACTCTCCCCATAACCCTCTCAGGTATCCGGGAATGTACCCTCGTGTATCAAATTCTCTACTCTATCTCTAGGTAAGGAATTAGTGAAGGCCCTTTACGATTCAACCCTACTTTGGTTACCTAAGGTGCTTGGTATTTCTACTCTCGCACTAAAACCCGGTCTCTCGACTCTAAGGTTCCTTAAGCTATCCTGTTCCTGATCTAACCTAGACTACCCTCTCGAGTCTCCCTAGGTGATCGAATCAATATCAACAGTTGATCAGGCTGCTGATACGCATTAGGCACAGGAAACGAATAAACAACCAAACAAGAATTTAATTCATAACTGAAAAGAGGTTCAACAATCGCCGAGGAACACGAGGTTCCATCGTCGTCCTAGAACAAGAAAATTAGTTCATCACTACACTACGAAACAACAAAAGAGTAAAAGAACGCATAATCTAAAAACCAAAGGAAAAGGAAAAAGGGTTGCAGTTCTTCAGGGGCAAGAGTCTCCTGTCACAAGCCTTCTATCCCAAAAGAGCCGACCCCTAGCCAGCCTGAGTTGTAGTCTATTTATACTAGGGTAGGAAGACTAAAATCCGGAAATAAAATCCTAAAATATCCTCTACTCGCAGCTGCGAGATAATCGGTCGCAGCTGCGACCTTAAACTATACTCCACTCGTCTCTGCTTCCTCGCAGCTGCGAGATAATCGGTCGCAGCTGCGAGACTCTCTGTAGTGACGCTCTTCGCCTTGCTCGCAGCTGCGCCCAAATGCTCCGCAGCTGCGGAAGTCTCTGTGAAGCTCTCCTTTCTTCTTTGGTTTATTTCTTCATTCCTCACTCCGTCATCCATCATCTCAATTCCAATTTCCTACACAAACAACAACGAACGTGAGGTAACTCAATTCAGCTCAAAACCAGAAGTTTAAACACTTAAACTTACGGAACTAGCTCAAATCAAAGCATACAAGTGATCATTTAACTCTACTTTCGTAGAGTTATCACACCCCCAAACCTATCTTTTGCTAGTCCTCGAGCAAAACAAAACCTAAGCAAAACGAAAATGTAACCAAACAAAATAAACAAAGCATAATTGATACTCCCCAGTCTCACCCATGTCTTCCGAACTCGAATTGTCGTTAACGACTCTCAGCTAAAGCCGCACACCTATTTTAGAGGTAGACTTCGTTCAAGGCTAGCATACACGGGTTTTGTAGTTCTTATAAAACTTGTTCCCTCAATTTGCACACCTCGCGTTGTCAACCCCACATTCTCAAATCTTTCATAGCCATCAAGTACTTTTCTAGACTCAACTCTCCTCACCTTATCAACTAATTCGAGGTCTTTCTTTTCATCTCATTTTTCTCTTTTCATTTGGTTACACGATTCTAAATGCTCATCAATTCCCGCAAACGCTCATGTAACAAGTTCTCAGTCAGTGACTCCCGGTCCAAACGGACCAAGGCACTAGGTGATAAAGCACCCCTCGGACGAGAACTCGAGCCGCAAGGAAGATTCACACCACAAGCACATATTCAAGCTCAAAATCAATTTTTTTTCTTTTTCTCTTTTACTTTTTTTTTTTTATTTACCCTTTTCTAGCTTGAATAGTGGTGCTCAGAACCTTGGCAACCGTTTTCTTTTCTTGCTCTTTTTCTCTTTCACATTTTAACCTGAATTTCGTCTCCAAAGGATGATTCGAGTGCCTATACTTTTCCTTAATGACTATGCTTTTAAAGAGACTGTAGAGCTGACGCTGCTTAGTTAGCTTCCTATCAGGAACAACATATACTATTTTTTTTTTTTTTTTTTAAGAAATTAGGCATGCTTGCTAGAACTAATTCCTCCTCTGCCTTAAATGTGCGACCCTAATCATCCTCCTAGAATCCGACTCTTCTAATTCGAAATCCTAAGGTCTAACTGAGGGGCATCGACTCAAAGAAAATAACAAAAACAAAACGAAAGATAGACTCAGAAGCAATCAGAAGCAATGGCAATCATATCATAAAGGATAGCATCAACACCCCCAAACCTAAATCCTGACACGACCTCGTGGCAGACTGTATCTCCAACAGTGAATGAGATAGATGAAAGTAAAGATAAGAGAGATACAACCTGGCACATATCCGGTTGAACTCAGGATCCTCTTCCTGATGGCAGACTAATCGGACTCCGAGTCGGAGTCAACATCTTCATCCTCCGCCGGGCTGGTTTCTGCATCTTCCATAGCAGCATCACTCCATCCCATGGGTCGATCCCATCCCGGTGGGTGGTAGACTGGTTGATGCAACGCGTTGAAATCTACTCCAAAGGATGGCGCGGCCTGACGGTTGTATTCCATCTGATGTCGGATGAATTCCATGGTGTACTGCTGGAAGGCCCTAGTTTGCTGCTGAGCGTCCCTAGTTTGCTGCATGAACTTCTGCATCTGGGCCCACCGTTCTTGCTCGGAGGGCATAGTGCTCGCCGCGGTTGGACGAGGGCGAGAGGAAGCGCCTCCTTGCCTTGCGCTAATCTTGTCCAGCGATTGATGGTCTAGAGGCTGACCCGGGGGACAAAGCTCCTCCGTCCTGTCAAACTGCACACCTGCTTTGATACATAATTCAGAAATAAGACAAGGGAACCACAAACCTCGTGCGTCGTCCAAACACCGGTGGATCATCCAATTCAGCAGCCTGCCCAAATCAATAGGCATCTCCTCCATGATACAGTAGATGAGCGCCGCTCGATCCCTGGTGATCTCGCTCGTGTTTTTGCTGGGGATTAGCCGGGAGGCTACAAATAAGGCCCACATGCGTGCTTCGGTGGTCAAATTGCTGCCGTGGAGTCTGAGGGGGTCCCGGCTTCTTGTCAATTTCCATTGGGATCCTGGCTTAGCAATTCTCGCAATAACTGCGTTACTATCAAAACGATTATTTAGATAATCGAAATATGCGTCAGTGTTGTAAACAGGGAGGCCATAAAATGTGGAAATCACTGATGCACCAAACATAACCTCCTTGTCCCGAACTCGAATACTCTGCCTATCCCCATCCAGGGTATGCACGTTTGCATAAAACTCCCTGACGACCGGGACAACGCCCCGTTTTATCGCTGTACTAAAACGAAGCCACCCCAGACGTTCTAAACGCGCCCGGTATTCAACCAAAGCGGGGTGCGTGGTATCGAATACCCGCTCAGCGATCAGCGGTCTTTTCATGGATCGCTGGTATGCCGCCGATGATTCATTCACCACGGTCTTATCTCTCCCTGCCGTTTCCTTCCCTCTCCTTTGCCTAGAACTAGAGGCACCGGTCGTAGTGCGTTGCTTGGGCGCCATCGCTAACTTCGCTATTCTAAGAGCTAAGGCAACTAATGAATCACCGGGGGAACCACGACCTAGCCGCACGCAAATCACCGAGAGGACTAAGGGATGAGGAACTTTCCTGATTGTGGCCGCTGCGGGATAGTGTGGCACCGGAGAGCAGATCTGCGGTGGATGGACGCACAAGGGAGGAGGAGGACGTCGGAGATTGACGCGGGAGTAGCCGGCGAGTTGGGAGGTGTAGCCGTCGCCTGGAGAGGGGGTGTACTTCGCAGCTGCGCCCTGAGAGAATGGGGGAAAATGAATTAGGGTTTTAGTTCGCCCCCTTTTAATTAGTCTGAAATTTCGTCCTCTCGCAGCTGCGAGACATTCCTCCGCAGCTGCGAGACTCTCTGAGGATCGCAGTTTACGCGTCTCTCGCAGCTGCGAGGATTTCCTCCGCAGCTGCGAGACTCTCTGAGGATCGCAGGTTACGCGTCTCTCGCAGCTGCGAGAATTTCCTTCGTAGCTGCGAGACTCTCTGAGGGTCGACTGTGTATACGCCTTCCGCAGCTGCGAGAGATGTTCTCGCAGCTGCGAAACTTACTGCCTTCGTTCCTCCGCAGCTGCGATCTACTTCTCCGCAGCTGCGGATCTTACTGTGGATGCTACCTCATTTTCTTTCTCCGTCTTATTCATGGACATGCTTCTTGATCTACTAACAAAAACAAATAAACGATTAAAAATAACTAATTATCAGGAATAAAATGAAATGACTTGGGTTGCCTCCCAAGAAGCGCCCTGGTTTAGAGTCGATGGCTCGACTTTCGCACGATTTTATGCGTCTTGGAGTCGCGTGGATGTAGTTCCTCGCTCAAGTGGCTCTCCATGATAGTGTTTGAGGCGTTGGCCGTTGACCTTGAACGTGGTCTCCGAATCATTCGACTGCAACTCTACAGCGCCATGAGGGAACGCTCTGACCACTTTGAACGGTCCGGACCATCTCGACTTCAACTTGCCTGGAAATAACCGCAAACGTGAGTTGAAAAGTAATACATACTCACCTGGCACAAACGTCCTGTTGAGGATGCGGCTGTCGTGCCATTTCTTTGTCTTCTCCTTGTAGAGCTTTGCATTCTCGTATGCTTGATGACGAAGTTCCTCCAACTCGTTCACCTGCAGAAGGCGAGCCTTACCTGATCGAGTTTCGTCGAAGTTGAGGTGCTTCAGAGCCCAGTAAGCCTTGTGCTCGAGCTTCACTGGTAGGTGACAAGCCTTTCCAAAAACGAGTCGATATGGAGACATCCCAATCGGCGTCTTGTATGCTGTCCTGTACGCCCACAAAGCATCGTCAAGTTTTAAAGACCAATCCTTGCGTGTGGTACTCACCGTTTTCTCAAGGATACGCTTCACTTCACGGTTAGACACTTCTGCTTGTCCGCTTGTCTGTGGGTGATACGCCGTGGCCACCTTGTGCTTCACGCCATATTTGCTCAAGAGTGCATTAAATTGACGATTGATGAAGTGTGTACCTTCATCGCTGATGATCGCACGTGGAACTCCGAACCTGGTAAAGATCTGTCTCTGCACAAACTTGACAACCACTTTAGCCTCATTAGTGGGGGAAGCAATTGCTTCCACCCATTTCGAAACATAGTCAACTGCAACGAGAATATACTTGTTACCGTTTGAGGGGATGAAGGGACCCATGAAGTCGATGCCCCAGACGTCGAAGAGTTCAACCTCGAGAATGTTTTGCAGGGGCATTTCGTTTCTTCGGGATATGTTCCCCGTTCTTTGGCACCTATCACAGTGAAGAACAAATTGGTAAGCGCCCTTAAAAATAGTAGGCCAGTAAAAACCTGATTGGAGGACTTTTGCAGCCGTTCGGTCTCCTCCGAAGTGTCCTCCATAAGGGGATGCGTGGCAATGGGTTAAGATGTCCTGGACTTCAGATTCCGGCACACACCTCCTGATGACCTGATCTGCACACTTTTTAAACAGAAACGGTTCGTCCCAAAAATATTGACGAACGTCATTTAGAAGTCTTTTCCGCTTTTGTGCATCAAAATCCTCGGGGATGAACTCCGATACAATAAAATTCACAATATCAGCATACCATGGCCCGTTCACATCAGCAGACAGTAAATACTCATCAGGAAAGGAATCATTTATGCAAACCTTGTCTTGAAGAACCTTGTTGTTTTCTAACCTAGACAAATGGTCTGCTATCTGATTTTCAGTTCCTTTCCTGTCGCGGATCTCTAAATCAAATTCTTGTAATAGAAGGACCCAACGAATCAACCTAGGCTTGGCGTCCTTTTTCTCAATCAAGTACTTGATTGCTGAGTGATCCGTGAACACTACTATCTTAGACCCCACTAGATAACTGCGAAACTTGTCGAAGGCAAACACTACGGATAACAGTTCTTTTTCAATCGTGGTGTAATTAACTTGGGCGTTATCTAAGGTCCTGCTGGCATAGTATATTACCCGAAAAATTCTATCTACCCTCTGGCCTAATGCAGCTCCTACCGCATAGTCACTAGCATCGCACATCAATTCGAAGGGCAAACTCCAATCAGGTGCTACGACTATGGGTGCAGAAACTAACCTCTTCTTGAGTTCGGTGAAGGCCGAAAGGCACTCAGCATCGAACACAAAGGGAACGTCCTTCTCCAATAGATTGCACAATGGCTTCGTGATCTTGGAGAAGTCCTTGATAAACCTTCGGTAGAATCCAGCATGTCCGAGGAAGCTCCGTATCCCTTTTACAGACGACGGTGGGGGTAGCTTCTCAATTGTCTCAATCTTTGCCCTGTCCACCTCGATGCCCTTGCTGGATATCCGGTGACCTAGAACAATGCCATCACGAACCATAAACTGGCATTTCTCCCAGTTCAGGATCAGGTTAGTGTCTTCACAACGTTTAAGAACCTTAGTGAGGTTCGACAAGCAATCCGCATACGATGCACCAAAAACAGAAAAGTCATCCATGAAGACCTCCAGACCATGTTCAATCATATCAGAGAATATGGCCATCATGCATCGTTGAAAAGTAGCAGGCGCATTACACAATCCAAACGGCATGCGACGAAAAGCAAAGGTACTGTACGGGCAGGTGAATGTAGTCTTTTCTTGGTCCTCCAGGGCAATCAAAATTTGATTGTACCCGGAGTACCCGTCCAAGAAACAATAGAAGTCCTTACCTGCCAATCGGTCAAGCATCTGATCTATGAAGGGAAGAGGGAAGTGGTCTTTCCTGGTGGCTTTGTTTAGTTTGCGGTAGTCCATGCAAACTCTCCACCCGGTCACCGTACGAGTCGGAATCAGCTCGTTCTTCTCGTTCTTGACCACCGTCATCCCTCCTTTCTTCGGGACGCACTGCACAGGGCTAACCCAAGAACTGTCAGAGATAGGATAGATAATACCTGCGTCTAGCCACTTGATGATCTCCTTCTTCACCACTTCCTTCATGTTCGGGTTTAGCCGCCTCTGAGCCTCGACCGAAACCTTATGATCGTCCTCAAGCAGAATCTTGTGCGTGCACACCGACGGACTGATTCCTCGAATATCCGTTATGGTCCATCCCAATGCTCTCTTGTGCGCCTTGAGGATTTCCAGCAATTTCTCCTCCTCCTCTCCTGAAAGACTAGCCGAAATAATCACAGGTAAAGTGTTTGATGGTCCGAGATATGCATACGTGAGATGGTCCTGGAGTTGCTTAAGCTCTAAGGTGGGAGGTTCCTCAATTGACGGTCGCATTGGGTTCAATGGCCGCTCTAGCGTATCGAACTGTTGAATCCTTCGTGTGAACAGCGCTAGAGCCTCCTGGGTATCAACATCGGAATCGATCTCATCCTCTTCAGCATCTAGGAGCTCTTCATCACCGAGAGGTGAGAATTTGGAGGTACACCTATCAACAACGTCCATCCGAAAGCAATCAGAATTCTCAGAAGGCCATTTAACAGATTTATAGACATTGAAGGTAACTTCCTGATCGTTGACCCGGATGGTCAACTCTCCCTTCTGCACGTCAATCAATGCCCTTCCTGTGGCTAAAAACGGACGGCCAAGGATGATAGGAATCTCCTTGTCCTCCTCAAAATCTAACACCAGAAAATCAGCCGGAAAGATGAACTTATCTACTTTAACAAGAACATCCTCAATAATCCCTTTCGGGTATGTGATAGATCTATCGGCTAACTGAAGGGACACAGATGTAGGTCTTACCTCCCCCAAACCTAGCTCCTTATAAACTGAAAAGGGCATCAGGTTTATGCTTGCTCCAAGGTCACAAAGAGCCTTACCTGAGAAGGCGGTTCCAATAGTGCACGGGATCGTGAAGCTACCAGGGTCCTTAAGCTTCGGTGGCATCTTCTTCTGGAGGATGGCGCTGCACTCCTCGGTAAGCATCACTGTCTCGAAATCGCCCAGCCTCCGCTTCTTAGAGGGCACGTCCTTCATGAACTTGACGTAGCTCGGCATCTGCTCCAAGGCCTCTGCGAAAGGTATGTTAATATGCAGTTTCTTGAAGACATCTAAAAACTTACGAAACTGAGCGTCGTCGTTTTGTTTCCGCGCTCTCTGTGGGAAGGGAAGCTTCGAGATGTCAACTTCGTGTTCCTTTCTTTCTTCCACCAGCTCCTTCTTCCCTTTGTCCTGCGGCAAGCTCAAATCAGAAGTTAGCGGACTAGTTTGTGATTCCTTACCAGATTTCTCCGATGGACTAGGGCCCTTGCTCTCTTTCTTGGCCTCGGATTCTTCTGCCTCCAGTGAACGGCCGTTCCTCAGAGTGACGGCTTTAGCTTGCTCCCTCGGGTTGGTCTCTGTATTGCTCGGGAGAGTCCCATAAGCTCTGGAATTCACCGCCTGAGCCAGCTGGCTAACCTGGTTCTCCAGGTTCCTAATCGATGCTGCCTGGTTCTTCATCAGGGCGTCTTGGTTCGCCATGTACTTGAGCATCATCTCTTCGAGGCTCGGCTTCTTCTCCGATGCTTCCGGTTGTGCTTGCTGATAGTGAGGTGCCGGTGCTGGTGCTGGTGGTCTAGGCACACCAGGAGGAGGTGCCTGTGCTCTCCAGGAGAAGTTCGGGTGATTCCTCCACCCTGGGTTGTAAGTGTTCGAGTACGGGTTGTTGCGCTGCTGGTTCCCAACAAAGTTGGCTTCCTCCATGCTCATAGTGCACTGATCTGTGAGATGCGGTCCTCCACAAATCTGGCACCCTTGCTGGTTGCTCTGAACCGAGCTCACGTTCGCAGCTTCGAATTTCTTCGTGAGCGCGGTCAGCTGGGCCTGAATTGAAGTTAAGGCATCCAACTCAAAGACACCCTGCGGCTTTCTCCTGCTCGCACGATCCGAATATTGATTCTGAAGACACGTCTTCCTCATCGTCTCCAAAAGCTCCAATCCCTCCACGTAAGACTTCCTCAAGAAAGATCCTCCAGATGCCAGATTGACGTCCTTCCTGGACGAGTCCGTGAGCCCATTGTAGAATGCCTCTAGCTGTCTCCATCCAGGCAGATCATGATAGGGGCACTGTATCAGCAGGTTCTTGAATCGCTCCCATGCCTCCACAAAAGTCTCATCACTGTCCTGACGGAAGGTGGTGATCTCGTTCCTCATCTGCGATATCTTCGAGGGAGGATAGTACTGATCCAAGAAGGCCTCCTCCATCTGTGCCCAAGTCGATATGGAGTTCACTGGGAGTGAGTTGAACCACGCCCAGGCCTTGTCCTTTAGTGAGAATGTGAACAGCTTCAGCCTGACTGCATCTTGGGACACTCCGTTCTGCCTGAAAGTGTCGCATACGCTGAGAAACTTACTCAGATGCTCGTGCGGATCCTCCATCGGTGTTCCTCTGAACTGGACTGTATTCTGAATCATCTGCATCACCGATGTCTTGATCTCATAATCACGAGCTGCGATGGGCGGTGGTGCTATGCAGGACCGGTGAGCGTAAGTTCTGGCCGATGTGAAGTCCATCATCGGCCTGTTATCGACATCTGGGACTAGGTTTCCGTCGATCTGATTTCTGTTGACCTCGTCGGCCATAGCTGCTCGCTGTGCTCTCAACCTCTGCCGAAAGGTGCGTTCGATTTCTGGGTCCACTGGAGTCAAATTAGCTCCTTGACTCCGTAGCATAAACTGAAATATATAAAGAGAAAAATAAAAACTTGAACGTCAAACAGTTATCGAAAATAGAGGTAAAAGACAACTAAACGAAAACTGGTTCCCCGGCAACGGCGCCAAAATTTGATGCGCGTCGTCTACGCAACAAAAATAAAACCTCGTTCGCACACACTAAAATAGCAAGGGCAAGCAAGGGTCGAACCCACAGAGAACAGTATCGATTAGATCGTTTAACGTCAATTCTGTAACTGATTTGAGGTCAAGTAAACGAAATCACACGATGCGAAGTTAAACTAAGCGAAAGACTAAATCGAATTATCAACAGGCTTAAAAGTCTAGGACTACCGATTTCCCCTCGTGTCCTATGCTCTCGTATCCCCCCTTTTGTGTTACTATTAAATTTTGCTGGTCGTTAACCGTAGGTTGCTAAACTCTCCCCATAACCCTCTCAGGTATCCGGGAATGTACCCTCGTGTATCAAATTCTCTACTCTATGTCTAGGTAAGGAATTAGTGAAGGCCCTTTACGATTCAACCCTACTTTGGTTACCTAAGGTGCTTGGTATTTCTACTCTCGCACTAAAACCCGGTCTCTCGACTCTAAGGTTCCTTAAGCTATCCTGTTCCTGATCTAACCTAGACTACCCTCTCGAGTCTCCCTAGGTGATCGAATCAATATCAACAGTTGATCAGGCTGCTGATACGCATTAGGCACAGGAAACGAATAAACAACCAAACAAGAATTTAATTCATAACTGAAAAGAGGTTCAACAATCGCCGAGGAACACGAGGTTCCATCGTCGTCCTAGAACAAGAAAATTATTTCATCACTACACTACGAAACAACAAAAGAGTAAAAGAACGCATAATCTAAAAACCAAAGGAAAAGGAAAAAGGGTTGCAGTTCTTCAGGGGCAAGAGTCTCCTGTCACAAGCCTTCTATCCCAAAAGAGCCGACCCCTAGCCAGCCTGAGTTGTAGTCTATTTATACTAGGGTAGGAAGACTAAAATCCGGAAATAAAATCCTAAAATATCCTCTACTCGCAGCTGCGAGATAATCGGTCGCAGCTGCGTCCTTAAACTATACTCCACTCGTCTCTGCTTCCTCGCAGCTGCCAGATAATCGGTCGCAGCTGCGAGACTCTCTGTAGTGACGCTCTTCGCCTTGCTCGCAGCTGCGCCCAAATGCTCCGCAGCTGCGGAAGTCTCTGTGAAGCTCTCCTTTCTTCTTTGGTTTATTTCTTCATTCCTCACTCCGTCATCCATCATCTCAATTCCAATTTCCTACACAAACAACAACGAACGTGAGGTAACTCAATTCAGCTCAAAACCAGAAGTTTAAACACTTAAACTTACGGAACTAGCTCAAATCAAAGCATACAAGTGATCATTTAACTCTACTTTCGTAGAGTTATCAACCAACTTCTATCCACATATGAGGTTCGCAAACCAGAGCTTTTGCCTTACCATGACTATGCGGTTAAACTCGCAGGGTGGTTTCCGGATATTACAATAAGTCATATACCCAGAAAGGAAAATGCACAAGCAGATGCCTTGGCAAGTCTTGCTTCTGCACTCACTTCAGTAAATAGGGAGGTCAGCATCAGATTATGTCAAGCATGGGCGGCTCCACCGATCCTCGACAAGGAGGAAGCAAACGAGGTTAATCTCATATCCGTCTATAACATAGATGATCAAGATTGGAGACAACCACTCATCGACTTCCTCGAACATGGAAAGTTACCTAACGACCCGCGACAAAGAGTAGATGTGAGGAGGAGAGCGCCTCGATTCATATATTTTAGGAATACTCTCTATCGACGATCATTTGAAGGAGTATTCTTGCGATGCCTTGGAGCGGAAGAAGCCATCAAATCACTAGAGGAGGCCCATTCTGGAGTTTGCAGGGCTCATCAATCTGGTCATAAACTACACTTTCAATTAAAGAGAATGGGTTATTATTGGCCGACAATGGTAAAGGATTGTATGGAATATGCAAAGAAGTGTCAAGCATGTCAATTTCACGCTAACTTCATCCATCAATCGCCCGAGCCACTTCATCCTACTATAGCATCCTGGCCGTTTGAAGCCTGGGGGCTAGATGTCGTAGGGCCCATCACACCCAAATCATCAGGAGGTCACTCATATATTCTTGCAGCAACTGACTATTTTTCAAAATGGGCAGAAGCTGCACTTTTTCGGGAAGTGAAGAAGGAAACAGTGATCACATTCATCAAGAATAATATTATTTTTCGTTATGGTGTGCCTCGCCATATAATCACAGTTAATGGCCGGAATTTCTCTAATAAGGCCATGGATAAATATTGCGAGCAATTTGGTTTCAAACAATATCTCTTCCATGTATTATGCGGCCGCAAACGGGTTGGCAGAGGCGTTCAATAAAACGCTATGCAATCTTCTAAAGAAGGTGGTCGATAAAGCTAGAAATGATTGACATGAACGAGTCGGGGAAGCTCTATGGGCGTATCACACGACGTATAGAACTGCGACTCAAATGATGCCATACTCGTTGGTCTATGGTGTTGAAGCAGTCCTTCCACTTGAATGACAAATACCGTCACTGCGAATAGCTATACAAGGGGTACTTTGTCAAGAAGATAATGCGCGATTACGCTTACAGGAACTGGAAGCTTTGGATGAGAAGTGTCTTGAAGCCCAGCAACGGATTGAATGCTATCAGGCAAGGATGTCGAAGTCTTTTAACAAGAGAGTACGACATCGCTCCTTTCAAATAGGTGACCTTGTTTTGGCGGTGCGAAGACCCATAATCGTCACGCATAAGACCGGAAGCAAATTCACATGAAAGTGGGATGGCCCATACGTCGTCCAAGAAGCTTACACCGGGGGCGCCTACAAGATAGTTGATCAAGATGGAGTGCGTGTCGGACCAATCAATGGAAAGTTCTTGAAGCGATACTACGCCTGAAGAACAACGCTCCATGTTGCATTAGCCTAAACTGCACAAAAAAAAAGACAAAAAAAAAATCTTAAAAAAAAATCTTAATGTAATACTCCTGGCCCGCACGAGTATAAACTGTAAACTGCTAAATAAAATGTAATACTTCTGGCCCGCACGAGTATAAACTATGAACGGCTTAATAAAAAAAAATCATCATGGTCTTTATTCAAAATAATGATATTCATACATTGGAAGAGGGGGAGGAGATGTCCTATTTTGAAGCATAAGTTAACTAGAAAAAAAAGGGGCTCAAGGTTCCAGAGTAAATTATGCAATCCCCCCGCGCGAGGTCTCGATCAACTCTCGAAGTTCTTCCAAAGACTGAAGATCTTTGTCGTGAACCATGTTGACTCCCTCCAAGACACGCATGGATTCCTTCAAACCCTCAACCTTAGCAGCCGCATCATCAGCCTTTGTTGTGACCTCCTTGAGAACATCCTCTCGATCCGCCTTTGCTTTAAGGCATTCAGATAGTTGTCGCTGGAGTTCTTCAATCCGAATATCATCTTCAGCAAGCTGGCTCTCTATGTTGGTATTCTCCATTGTGATACCTTTCTCTTCAGCCTCGGCTTCAACGAGACGACTTCTGATCAACGCCACCTCTTTATCACGATTTGCGGCACTCATCACTCCTTTAGTGACAGTTGCTAAGTTTGAGTATCGCATGGAGCTCTCTGTATACTTGTTGATCAAAGAGCGAATGGGAGTCAGATCCAGATGCTCACATTTATCGATGAGTTTGAGAGCATCCTTGATTTCCTCTGCGATAATCCTCTACTGAAAGGGGTCCTCGAAATCTTCTCCTTGATATCGTCCCAATACTAGCCGCAAACTTCTTATATGCTCGTGAGACGATAGAGTCGAAGCAGAAAGACGATACGGCTGGTGTAGTTGAGACTAGATCAACAAAATGGAAGGTCCGTTGTTTCTCTTAGGCTGAATCACTTCCTCCACGGCATGCTCTTCCTTGTGAAGCGGCTTTAGAAGCTCCTGAGCAAGTGGGCTCAATACAGAAGGCTCACCATTGTCATCCATAAAATCAACAATCTCATTCGCGAGCTACAATAGCAAACAAAGCTGAAATAAGACGCGGATCGTCTAAAGTATATGCTTAGATGATATGAGATACTCACCAACTCATTGCCAACTGGAATGATGTTATCTGGCATGTTTTCAACTACATCAAGGTTCTCAGATGCATGCTTTGAACGCCTCTGCCTTTTAAAATGTCTGTTGTCATCTGGAGTTTGTGACTTTTCAGAGGGTGCAACTGTTGATGAAAACAAGGCATGCTTGTTAACAGGGTAAAACAAAAAAAAATGAATGATAAATGTGTTTATAAGTACCTGTATTTGGTGGTAAAGACATTTTCTTTTGGGTGATACCAGCTGGCTTGGTTTGCTTTTCTCGAGTATCATCATCTTTACGTGGAGGATGGCGTATCCCAACAATCAGTGCCTCTATCCCTTGTTGGAGGAAATCACCATGCTTCTTTCTCCACCATTTAGAGTACCTCTTCGTACAATATATGTCCAAATCAGTGTAGGAAACATGAGCACTAGGCACGTACAATCGAGAATTAGTCTCTTTTCGGACTGAGAGACGCCACAATACATGCCCTTCATCTAACGAGGAAGATCGTATGTCACGTGTCGGTCTATGTGGAATGTCCTGGCAAAACCCAAGCTGACGGCTAAAGTGTGGAGGATGATAAGGTTCCACAATAAAGGAGTTGCCACGCCCTAACGTCAAATAACACGAGCGGATGCTTATGAAAAAGCTCAATGAATTTTCATCTAAGTCAGAGAATCCTCAATCCAAAGACCGCCCTTTCTGTGGAAGAAGTTGTGGCACCAATATACGTTTTCTCCATTATGAATACGTTCTCGAGCCGCACGAGCATCAAAGTAACGCGCCCCACCTTCGCCAGAATAACCAATCATCCGAGGACCAACAACGGCATTTGGAACAGGAAAGTGAGTCTGAAAATAGAATGATAACCATCCATATACATAATGAACTGGAAAACAAACTTTATGAACCCCATCAAGAGTAGAGTTGCAAATCTCATTCAGTCCTCGATATATGATGGCCAAGACTGGTACCGCATGGCTAAAACCTTTTCCCATTGCCATCAAGCTCGCCACTTTGAATGTTTCTGGACGTATATATGCTTCGTCACTTGGGAATACGAATACGCATAACCAAAAGGGGATGAAGGCAGAAAGATAGGTCTGCAAACGCATTTCTTCGTTAATGCCCAAATCTTCAAACACTCCTCCTTCCTTATGACTCCAGGGAGATGCGTCTGCTATTGGCCCTACAGGGTTATGAGACTTCTTTGGACGAGTTGATTTCTTCGATACGCGTCTAGGAGGCCTAATATATTTTTCTTCTCCCCTGAACCAGAACTCGATCCAAGACGATATAGGAACAACCTCCTTACTCGGGACATCTCTATTTTTCGGCCTACTTCTGTCATCCTCAGTGTTTTGTTTTAGAAGCCGAGAAAATGCCAGAAATAAATATGTACAGCTCTTCGGAAGATATCTGCTTCGGGAGGTCGAGCCAGTGAGTTCTTTCACGCAAGGGATCATCTCCTCATACATTTTGCCATGAATAGGAAGCCTGCCAAGTTTATATAGATCCCAAAGAGAAATTGAAAAAGTTCCACGTGATGTTTCGAGGACGTTAAACTGCGGACACCAAGCTTCACTAAAAGCCCGCATGACATCAGAGTTGCGGTCATAGGTATAGCGCGAACAAAGTATGGCGTCAAGTATGTTGGCCTTCCTGAGAACTTCTTTAGTACGAAAGACTGTGTCTTCTAGCCATTCCCAATATTTCGGAATAAAACCGAATTCACCGCGGAAGCGAAGAGTATGCACCCATTCAGACTTTCCTGCAATGACATTCCTCCCTAAGGAACGTGAAGGTATTGACTCCGCTGTGCATGAGTGAGGGAGTGACTTCAGTGACCACATGTCCAACAAAGAGGGTTCGGGGATTTTTTACGACCAATGACTGAGGTTATCACGATTTTCATCCAATTTGTCATAGGGTGGGGCAAAAAGGCCGATCAATGGACGATGGACTATTAATTCCACTATGTTGCGCAGGTCGCCTTCATTTTCAGCAATGGACAAATACTCATGTCCAGAAATGATCTTTTTGGTAAAATGAACCATGACTCCAACAAATCCTGCAAAAAAAAAAGAGAGAGGAAAGTGAGTAAAGTTGATTATCCGGTGGCGCTCCCATATATATTGGGGAGGCCGAGAGATTATCCGACGGCGGTCCCATATGTACGAGGGAGGCCGAGAGAATATCCGTTGGCAGTCCCATATGTGCGAGGGAGGCCGAGGGATATCCCGGCGACGGTCCCATGTGTACGGGGGAGGCCTAGGGAATATCCGGCGACGGTCCCATGTGTACGGGGAAGGCCGAGGGAATATCCGGCGACGGTCCCATGTGTACGGGGAAGGCCGATGGAATATCCTATGTTATCTGTATGCATCATAAGAAAGTACTTTGACAAGTTATATAAATAAATAACGATAAAGTATACGAACCTGGATTGCGGTGCCCTGGACCAAGATAATAAAAATAAGACAAGAATGTTCGCCAAGAGTTGATATCTTGTGTTTAAGAAGGAGAGGGCAAGTTCTTCTTCGACGGATTAGATGGAATCCTACCATACAGAATATATAAATCGATAAAGAAAAGATATCACGATGAAAAAGGCAATCGTTGCGACGCCCTAATCAAGGTTGAGATGACTTACTTGATTGTACAAGAGAGGATTGAGTTTGAACGAAAAAACACAAAGCACAATTGCTCTATTTATAGGCGTGGCATCATATGTGATTCATCGATAAATCTGAGATTTCCTTTAGGATTTCATAGGATCAAAATCTTTAAAATATTTGATACAATTCATAAGATTTGATACAATTCATAAAATATTATTGGATTCTCAAATCTCATGCAATCTCTGTGATCTAACCTAAGAAAAATCTTGCTCGTGATATTGGAAATCAAATTAGATCTTTTAATATGTTCGCAAGATTTTATTAAGTCTCGGTTACACCAAGATTTAAGAGAATCATATCTATTTGACGGGGAGAGAAGCACGAGCATAAGTATTTCCCGAAGATTCAAATCTCCAATATATTGCATATATATTGTAAATGTGTCCCAGTGATCAAATAAGATTTTGTCACGGTAGTGGGATTATTATATATATATATATATCCCACAATCATGATCTTTCACAATATTCTCAATATTGGTTAATAAAATTATACATCCAATATCTTGATTTGATATTGTAAATACTTTGGGTACATACTTCGTCTATGTACTTTAATTCTAATCTCTTTGCAATATACGCATACGAGATACGAATTAAAGTGGGGGCATTTGTAGACATTAAAATTTTATTAATGTCGAAGGAATGTCATTCGGTCAAACCATATATTATATCGGCTGAATATGATTTTATAAGGCAACATGATAATATATTTTACACTTAAGCTTTTAGTGTAAAATTAATGGGTTTATGTGGTCTTGGGCTTCAAATTAAAGTCCAAATTAAATATGTACTAGCCCAACCCATAATATATTTTATGGCCTGGCCCATATGTCGGCCCATTAATAGTCTGGCCCGTACTCCAACCCAATCCAATTGCTGGCCCAATATGGCCTTCAAGTCCATGACTCTTTGTCCCACATCGGAAAGAGAAGTCACCCAAGGCTCCTTCAACTCCTATATAGAGGGAGTCCCTCCCCCTCTTAGAAAAAAGCTACAAGAGTGAGGAGCTCCTTCGATAGCGAAGTTTTCGAGCATCTTTTCCTCACTTGATCGACGACGAAGACTCTCCAAATCAAGCTTCTACAACAGCCCTGGTGTTCTTCGCCCATCCTTAGAAGACTATCCAGATCAAGCTTCTACAGCCCGGGTGATCTTCGCCACTTCTGAAGCCTCACCGGATCAAGCTCTGCAACTCTAGCATCTTCATCAACATATATCCCTAAAGCTCCAACAGATATTTGCTAGAGCCTTAGACCATCTATACTGCGGATATCTTACGAGTATAGAATCAGAGGACTCACGTGCTTTGTCCGTGATTAGATATTGAACCTGCAATTTCTCAATACGACAATTTGTACGTTGCTTTCGGTCTATATACGGACCGTGAGATTTTTTACGTCAACAATAATTATTACCTGTAACTCTAGTTATCGTTAATTAATTTGATTAAGATTCATCTATCCAAAATCCTCGACGTTAACACGCTAACAAAAATTGTTATCCGAACTCGATTACGTTTAGGTCAAGGCGTCCCCTTTCCCGTGTGACATAGTCACAAGTAATCGAATCCGAAATCTCGACAATGCATCGTTAATAACGTCTGTTGAGCACGAGAATACTAGACTCTCGTGTCCACGTTGGATTCTAATTAAGTCCAAATTAGACTCGCCCCCAATTCTTATTCCAGTCAATCATTTACACGTGTATATAAATATACCATTGAATTTTGCGGGTCGTTACAGATAAACTTAACCCCTTAGCTACAACACTACTATCCATCATTTGTTCCCCTAGCTATCTTCTCGCGCGTAGCATTTGACACCCCTTGGAAATTGAGGACGATAAGCCACGACTCGAGTAAGCCCATTTAGGGAGATCACGGGGATCGAACTCCACCTTTCTCCTTAGCTCTTCGGTGTTCGAGTCGAGGGGTCTGTCGGATAATAATGAAGGATGAACTTGGAATTCTGCACCGATTCCCATGGACATACGATTCATTAAATAAGTAGGTGAACATGTCCACTTAAAAATATAAATACGAACACAAATATTATTTATCTGGAAATGAGTTCCGGCAGTTTAGATGATGGACACGATAAAACTAAAAGCAATACTGTTTTAAATCATATACGTAATGTCCATGTCTCGAATTATATCCCCTGAAAAGTGAAAAATATTGAAGATCATTTCAAATTATCACCTAAAAATAATTATTGACAATATAAACAAAAACAACGAATTGCCTAACATTCAATGGCGCTATCATTTAATGTCATATTCGATCGGGTTTTTCCGAGAGAAAATACTTCAACCACATTTCTAAAAATCGAATATTCGTAAGTATAAAATGTTGAAAATGAAAATATATAATGTGGCACGACTTCATTTAACAGTGGAGCTTTCAGAACAGTTGAAGCCGAACTTTTAGAACAGTTGACGTGACTGTCGTACAACATAAAATGCAATTTATAAAGCAAATTGGTAAAAATTAATTCTATTCGTAAAAGTTATTGAATATTTATCCTAAACTTTTAAGTGTAAGTAACATAAGTCTAATTAATATTGACGAGCGTTTGTTGCCTCCTATGACACTTGTCTCATTTATTCTTTCGTCGCTACCTCAAACGTAGCGTGATTTATTTATTTAGTTACGTATTATTTGTGTAAGTAGTTATGGTGTTATTTTAGTTATATTATATGATGGGTGTGTGTAATTTCTAATAATTTAAAAGGTGAGTCAAATAGATGACTTTAGTCAACGTTCGGCATGGACACGAGAGCCTCGTATTCTCGTAGTTATCGACGTTTTGAGCGAAACATTATCAAGGCTTGTGTTCGATTACGTGTGATTACGTCACGCGAGAAATGGGACGCCCTTACTCAAACGTAATCTGGTTCAAGCAGCGATTCTCGATTTGCTCATTTCTTTAATATTTTGGATGGGGAGCTAACAAGAGGACCTAAATGCAATCTTTCCGGAAATTAAGGGACTGTATTAAATGATCAAAAAATATATATATTTATAGAACAAAAAGAAGAAGAATCAAGTGGCGGGATCGTTCCCCACCCCACACATGCACCTTGGAGGACAAGTTTCTTAGGGGTTCGGGTGGGGAGTTAAAAGAATACCCACAACTTGTCCGAGGGAGGATAGCTCGGTCCCGGATCACTTCCTCCCGTTCGTCGAGCTGAGATCCCTGAGCGCGATCGTGACTGCTGAGGAAGCGAGCAACCCCACCGAGGTAAGGCAGCAGGACACGAAGTCTGGACGATCGGGGTACGGGAGCTGAGGGTGCTGAGGAGGAGTGCGCTCCAGAAGGGGGTCGTTGTAGATGCGGAGTACGTGAGTTCGCGCAAGGTCGGCGCCGATTGTATTGTACGTTCTCACGCCCTCCCCTTTTCCCGTCTTGGTTGTTTGTCCGTCTTGTTGATACGTTTGGGGTAGGAAGGTAGGGGAGGCTGGGTAGGTCGGGCTGGCTTGGTGTGTCTTTGGTCTAGTCCCCGGTCCTGCTGGTTGCGTGAATGGCGCGGTCGTTCTGGTATTGCGAGGCCTGATGAGCGCTTGACTGTTGGTTTGGTGTGTCGTTAGCCGGATCCTCGTGTTCTACTGATCGCTTGATTGGCGCGGTCGTTCTAGTGTTGTGAGGCCTGATGGGTGCTTGATTGGTATGCGTGGTGCGCTGTGTAGCTGAATCCTCGGGTTCTGTGGTTGTGCGATTGGCTCGTTTGTTTCTGGAATGGTGCGATTGGCTCGTGGTTTGGAATTCCTCTGGTTGTTGGAGGGCTTTCGCGGTTGTTGGTTAATGGACTGATTGGCCTCGGACTCGTTGAGAATGTTTGTGGACGCGTGGTTGAGATAGGAATGGAAAATGCCTTGGGGTCTTACTGAAGAATTGCCCTTTTACCCCGAGTAAATAAATGAGAGAAAACCTTGGGGTCTTACAGGAGAATTGCTCATGTACCTCGAGTAGACTAACAGGAAAAAGAAAGACTTGGGGTCTTACAGGGGAATTGCTTTGGTACCTCGAGTGATTATGAGGAAATTGAGTAACGGACGTGTCGGCAGACTGCCTTCACGAGATTAAGACTTCAATCTTCTGCAGCTTGAGGTACTGGATTGGTTCTGCCTCTGTTAAGGGATGGTAACTGGATTGTTGTTGAGATGTGTTACCCGGCCGTGATGTCGGAGGAGAACGGGGAGGTGGCGCCACTCGCGGTCGCACCTGCTGCCGTTGCCCGGGCGCTCCCGGAGGAGTGGGTGAGGACGCACTACGGTGGTCCTGGCATTGTACGAAGTGTTGATATATGGAGTGGTGGTAAAATGAGGAAGTCGCATTGTTAATTTCTACCTTTCTGTTTGCTAAACTATTTATTTCTATGCGTGTTATTATTTATAATTGTTATACTTCTGTTGTGTTATCTGATCTATCTGTATTTCCATAATTACTGTTGTTCTGAATCGTGTGGTGCATTATACTGTTTTAAAGTTGCACGTTAGGATGGGTTAAGGAGTCGCTCGGTTTTCGTATATGCATGGGGGGGCGTACTCGTTTTTCGCTGACCCTGAAATTATTTTTAGTCTTGCAGAGTAAATGAGGGAGAGAACACGTGGCGCAGAAGTATTGGAGATTCGGAAAGGAAGACGTCACGGTAGAGATTTGGAATTTTATTGACTTTCACTGTGGGACTAGTCAACGGTGATTAAGTTTTGAAAACCGTATGGAAAATGCAGGTCGTTACAGTATGCCTCCTTGATCTTTGTACAGACAATTTTTGAATTATGGATTATTACTTATCAAAATAAATATTGACATCCTAGCCTCGAATTTTTAAATAATTTTTATACCTTCGAAAAGAATGGATTTGATCATTTTTGTTGGATGACATAATGATTTTTTAAATAAAAAGTATTTTTTTTCTTGAATTATAAAGAAAGAATTCCCAACATAATATTTTTTCAGTTACATGGTTATAGGAAAAAACAAACTAATTAGTAGAAACAATTTTCATTTTAATTTTGATTTTCTTTTCTTCCACGGTACCTTATTTCGATTCTTTGATTAATTTATGTTAATACCATAAAGATCCTTGAGATGTCTTGATCATTGGAAATGCTTTCCTTAGCCGATCAAGGGAAGAACAATTTAGCCTATGAATTCATAGCAAATCCAAAGTGAAAAATGAATTGATCGGGCTATCCTTCGGGAAAAACACATGGCGAGTTCAGTTGTGGCGAGCTTGCAAGATCTGTGGGATGCGTGGGGCATTCGAGGTTTCATGATCCTCAGCCTTATGATGCAACTGCTTCTTGCAATCGTCTCCCCGTTCAGGAAGAGGACGTCCAACCGTTGGGTCATCCTTCTGATATGGTCAGCCTACTTCCTCGCGGACTGGGTTGCCATATTCGCGTTCGGGTTGATCTCGAATGCCAGATGCAGAAATTCCTCTTCCATCGACCAGGATCTACTGGCATTCTGGTCTGCCTTCATTCTCATACATTTGGGCGGGTCGGATTCTATTACTGCCTATTCTCTAGAGGACAATACGCTATGGCTGCGTCACTTGGTCGGCCTTGTCGCCCAGGTACTTGCCTTCCTCAATATCTCCATTAAGACGCTCCCAAGTAACGATCTTCGGGTTCCGACAGTCCTGATAGCTGTTGCCGGTGCTATCAAATATGGGGAGAGGACCAGGGCATTGTATCTTGCGAGCATCGAGAAGCTTAAGAAGTCAATCGTTAAATAACGTGATCTCACCCAGAAAAGAAATATTACAAGGGGGCTGATTGTGGCACAGGCACCCCAGTCCAATACTGGAGGCAGCAATAGTGAGGAAGATACCGGCAAAGCGAGAATCAAGACAGCCTTCCACTACTTCCAAATATTCAGGGGTCTGGTTGTCGACATGATGCCAGACCACTCCGAATGGCTCGAGACACGAGATTGTTTCCTGAACCAAGATGCTCGGGCAACATTCGAAATTTTGAAGATGGAGCTGAAGTTATTCTATGAGGTGTTCTATACCAAGGTCCTTGCGGCCAACTCAGCATGGGGAGTGCTCATTCGCAGTCTGGCCTTTTACAATGTCCTCGTTGCCCTGATTATGTTTTGCCTAATTAATAAAGCAGGGATTCACGGGGTCGATGTTCGAATCACTTACTCGTTGCTAGCCGGAGTGATTGCTTTGGATTCAGCAAGCGAGATACTGCTAGTTATGTCAAATTGGGCCAGTGTCAATTCCACTTACGCCGGATGCCAAATGGTTGGACATGGACTAGTCTTGTTTTTCATAGTTGGCATCACCATGGCGTGCTTAGCCGGCTTCCTTTCCGCTCTTTGCTGCAAGACCGTTGCATTCCGGCAATGGTCAGAGAGTACAGGTGCGCTGAGCATTTTAGGGCGCGCTTTCGAGGAGTCTCGTCCGAGGAAAGGATCCAAGCTAAGAGACTATTGCCGTAAAATCAACGGTACAACCTTACCTCCCCCCCTAATTTATATTCTCGTTCTGCTCTGCCTCATTCTTTAACTTTATTCCATTATTTAACATTATGACAAAAAAATAGAAAAACAAGAGAAACCATTTTTATATTTTAGTTTGAAATTAAATTGATATCATACCATTTTTATAATTGGAAATGTTAGATTAATAAAAAACCTAAATCACATATATTGAGTCTATTATTTTATATTAGAATTAGTAATTAAAGTATTTGACCGCAAGAATTTATTTTAGGATCTTATACTACTCCCTGTATAACATTTTAGCATGGTGATCTATGAATAGTCGAGAATTACTGTTTCAGTTAAAATCAACGACAAGATCGGGGTTGTCGCACTGACCAAATTGCAATATGAATGGAAGAACAAGCTTGATATGGAACTATGGGACTTCGTTTTTGGTCATTTGCGAGAAAAAGCGTTGCCCGCCGATGATGCGGGCAAAGTAAGGGCGATATACGAGGCAAGGGGTGAAGGTCCACTTCGCAATGTGAATTTAGTTGAGTTAGGACATTATATGGATGATTTGGAGTTTGAGAATAGCATCCTCATCTGGCATTGCGCAACAGAGATATGTTATCAGGTTGACCTACACATCAATGGAGATAACAAAAGAAGGATGTTCAGCAAGGTCTTATCGGATTACCTGGTCTATCTTCTTATCAAGCAACCAAAGATAATGTCCCCTGTCGCTGGGATCGAGGAAATAAGGTATAGTGACACTTGTGTCGATGCAAAGAATATCGGCAAGAGAGATCTCGTGGAAATGATGGATCAATTCTGCAAGAATATACTCGATGAGCAAACGGGTACTGCTGAATCGGATCACAGGACAGGAAAGGGTAAGTCTGTGTTGCCCGATGCATGCATCGTAGCTAACACGCTGAGGCAAAAAGGTTTGACGAAGTGGGATGTAATTAGCGAGGTATGGGTGGAGGTGTTGTTATATGCAGCCGGCCATTGTCGTGCCGACTCGCATGTACGCCTGTTGAGCGAGGGCGGGGAGTTGATAACCTTCGTATGGTTGTTGATGGCTCACTTTGGGATAATAGCTCGCGTTCCTAAGGAGTAAGGAGCCGCAGATGAAGTAAGAATTCAAAAATCAGTTATCAACTTGCTTGTAGAATATTGTTCAATATTTCAACGGTAATGCATGCTTTTAATTTGTATTAAATAAAACCATGTGACTTAGTCCTGGGATGTCCCGAGTCGTTTGATGTTTTACAATCTCTTTTAAATAATTTATGCTTTGATATCTTTCATAATGGCATGACACTATGTGAGATATAATACTATCAAGAGTTATTCTCCTTTTAATTGTATATTCCAGGAACGAAAATCGATAAATCATAACATGTTTGAAGACGCAGGCCATGTGATATGTTAAGTAAATGGTCAAAAGTCTCGGTTTATTGGACAAAATGTGTAGTAATCGAATAACCAAAGCTTCGAGTAACAGACATGATATACTCAAGGGGTATGAGTTAGATGGTAATATGATTGTAAGATTATGTTGAGAAAGGTTCCTAAAGAATGATTTTCTTTCGCTTTCTTCAACAGGAAACAAGGCTTCAAGAGACTTGCTCCAGATAATCAATTTGGATATAAAACTTTTGTCCTTTTTCTTTCTTCCACTTTGCTTTTGCAACCGTCACATTTCGCCCCATAATGCACTGAATTAATCAGGATGTCAGTGAGATGAAGAGATTGAATTACACAGAAATCGGTTCATAGCAGTTTTGGTTCATGACCAACATTCTATTACTTTGGGTGACTGAAAACTGTTGCTAGACGGTTACCTCAGTCTATGTATGGATGTACATTGCCTTCGTATATAGAGCCTAGAGAGTCGCACGCAAAAGCACGTAGATACGGACATTGTTGTCTAATTCTAATGGATATTAAACCATGTGATTATACAAAGGGGAATACAAACCAGAGAGGAATCCAGATCAAACCAGACTTTGAGTACTACTTACAAATTTAAGACTGTTTACATAGTATTATAATACAAAAAACGCTTAGAATACCAGATCAGGAATTTTCGGTACATGTTGTAATTCTGGAGTTTAGTCCAGCCTTTACGACAGAGATCACTAGGATCCAAGTACCAACCTTTTTCTGGATCATCAGAAACTGCAAATGCAAGCTCACAGTGGATAGAGTATAAGATGCATTTTTGGGTTTTTCTTTTGACATAATAACTTAGAAAATCTAAGACACGGCCAATTCGTTTAAGAAAACGGGGGCACTTCCATCTGGGTTCTCCATACTCTTCTCGTTCGAGTCTAAGTCGTCGAAAATGGCCTTGGAGAACTCCACATGGGGGAAAAGGTGGTTTACTACTTGTAAGATTTCTTCTAGGAGGTCTCATCAGTTTTCCCACTTTCAAGCTATCTGTGCCCGTGGCCTTTCACTCTTAGCCGATGGCAATACGACTGCGAAAGCTTTACGGACCTACCTTCCTGAGATTTTCCTGGAAAATTTCTTAGCTATAGTAAAGCACTGGAAGTTGGAGGTTTTACTGGAGAAGATACAGAATCCAGATGAAAGAAAACACATATAGAGTAGAAAACTGGAGATAACTAAAGTATAAGACGATTAAACAAGAGAGTGTAAACTTAAGAAAACTCATGATAACAACTGAAAAAGATGGTTTTAGGATTTTGAGATTTTTTGAATGTTTTTGGGTTTATCGAAGGTAGAGAGATTTGATTGAGAGAGGTTTTGAGATCTAGTACCGCCTTGCCTTTGTTATTGCCCCAGGGAGTGTTTAGTTGCTCATGGAGAAAGCTAGGATTTTATTTCCTTTTCTTTTTTCCCATGTTTTCTGTGTGGGGTCTTTTTTCGTGCCGACGGTATTCTGGGCCTTGAGGTTGATGAAGATGGTCCTGGGCCTTGTGGTACTGAAGGGTTTGTCGTTGGGCTTGTCAAAGATAAGTTCTGAAATATGTCTTCTGCTATGACGTCCCAATCTGGTTGTTCTTGAATAAAGTATTCAAGAGCCTGTGACAAGTTCCAAACATGTGTTATATCTGTTTTGGCAATCTTATCAAGAATGAGAGCTTCTTCTGTCAATGGTGAAATTGCATTTTGTAGGAAGAGTTTTTCTGTGAGGCAATTTCTTCTGTACAGAACATCTCTGTATTCCGGGTTCTTGTCATATGTTGGCGGTATGGACCATGTTGTTGGGATGTTATCATCTACTTCAAAATGTCCATAGTGTATAGCCATCGAATGAGGGAGGCATGAGAAATGGTCAACAGTATTAATGGATACCAAAGAGGTAATTTGGTCATCATAATGCCAGTTTCTGTGAAAAAGATATGTGGAGTAGACCGTTACTCCTGGCCACTTCTGAAATCGATATGCCTGTTCTTCAAACCAAATCTTCCATTGGAATAATGGAGCAAACCACGTTAAAATGTCAGCAAGATGAGCATGAGGGTATGCTGAAGGAGAATATGAGAATAAGTCCCCGAATTGTTCCAGATACTGAAGCATTTCCATTGCTGGGAATTCAAAAGCAATAGTGTGTGCATGCAGCAAATACCAAAAAAACCATTTTAACTCAATGGGGAATCTTTCTGTAGGTCGTATAGGGAAAACTTGAAGGAATGGACAAGTAGGATGGAGGCCATCTCTGGGGAAGAAGAGTTGTCCATATTTCCTGAAGATATTTGTCAAATAATATCGCATCTGTGAATAAGGATCGGAGATTATTTCCATAGCACAGTCGAAACGGTAAATGGTATTCCACTTGTGGATTTCAGGTGGTAATGATGTGGAATGATGTTGTCTTGGCTTTGCTTGAATGTGTGTTGTGAACATAGCCTATAACTTTGGATATTCTAGGAGATGTGGATTGACAGTATCAAAGGGTCTTGATAGAAAATCTGCAACCACATTAGATGTTCCTTTGATGTGTCTCACTGAGAAAGAGTATTGTGAAAACCACTGAGACAATCTCAAAAGCTGAGCATTAGGTATCTTCTTTGTGCTGATATTCATCATAGAGTCAAAAGATTTGAAATCTGTTTCTATCAAAAAATGATGTCCTGCTAAATGAAATTCAAACCTCTTGATTCCATATTGTTGCAGAATTTGTGCAAATTGTTGTAGGAGAACTGTATGTGAACTCAAGTCCTGGCTAAAAAGAAGAATGTCGTCAATATAGATGAGTGCTGATGACTGGAGTGGTCTAAAGATTTTAACCATAGCTTCTTGGAATAATGAAGGTGCTGTCTTTAGGCCAAAAGGTAAGACCTTCCACTGAAAATGCCCATTTGGGATGCAAAAGGCAGTTTTCCATCTCTCTTCTGGATGGATGCCCAGTTGCCAAAATCCATTCTTAAGGTCAAACTTTGAGAAAACTTTAGCTTGGGATAGAGAGGAAAACAATGCTGTCCTATTTGGAATAGGGAATTTGATATCTTGTAAAAAGTGGTTCAAGGGCTGGTAATTGATAACCAACCTTTTCTTCCCTCGATTCTGTTCTGATCTTTTGTTGACGTAGAATGCTTCACACGCCCAGGAGGAGGTTGAGTACTCGATTAGCCCTTGTTGTAAGAGTTGCTTGCATTCTTCAGCCGCTTGTTTGGAATCTTCAGGTTGCATTCCTGGATGGCTTGCTTTGGTAGGATTTACATCCTCATTTTGTTTGAAAGGAAGTCTAACAAAGAAATCTGGGTTAGTCCATAATGGAGTTGAGCATTTTGTGAGAAATTCTTGGTGATTAGAAGCAAATGATGGTCTGAATAATTCCATAGCTTTTTCAACTGGCTGGGTTGAATAAATCCTACTCTTATGAGTAAAAGGTTTGAAGCTAGATTTGTGTCTTATTCCGGTTGCCAGTAGTCGCAAATGTTGGAGCTGTTGGATTAAGTCCCATCCTAGTACCAAATCTTTTCCTGGGAGATCCGTAGCAACAACTTTGGCACGTATAGAGCAAGTAGGGAGTAGCATTATCTTGATGGGTTTTGTCCTGAGATATGTCTGGAAAGTTTTTCCAGATGCTGCTTTGTAAGTATTGAGTTCAGGGACTAAAAGGTCTGCTGGCACCATGACTGGATTGATCATGCTTTCTGCTGCACCAGTATCAATGAAAGCAATAGCTTGTACTGGTCAATGGTACTTTGAAAAATATATGTGTACCTTGACATGGGGCAGAATGCTTGTAGTAGCTAAGACTGGTATATCTTGTTGTTGGAAAGCTTCGGGTTCAGAAGTTTGAATCACCAGGTTTGTGAAGGATTCACAAGATGGTATTCTTCTTGTGGTGGTGCTGATATTCGGTCCTTGAGGAGGGTATTTGGTCACCGTAGTAATGGTATAGATGCTTTGAGTATCCTCTTCATTGGAAGAATCGGTGAAGGCTTCATATTGTAGATGATCTTCTAGACAGCATATGGTTTGGGGAGATGGTTCTTCATCAAGGGAGAAGATTGATTCTACGTCATTATCTTGCAGGGAGATCCCAGTAACCTTTTCTAATTGAGCCACAAACTTTTTCTGCCTATTCGGACAGTCTTTTGCAAAGTGTCCCTTTTTGTTGCAGATAAAGCATTTAGTGGATTTTCTGTCTGGAGATCTTCGTTGTTTGAAGCGTAGATAACGCTTTCTTCCTGTATGCGACCTTCTTTTGGAGAATCCTTTGTTGGGTGTCCTGGGATGATACTGAGTAGCTTTCTTGGATTTAAGCCTTTTTCCAAATCGTTTCTTTCTGGAAATCCGGCGTTCTGGGAAGCTTGGACAAGTACATAAATTAGCTTTAGTGCACTTGGTGAGATACCTGGCCGGCTTGCAGGCATTGTCTATCCTCTTGTCATGTTTGAGGAATTCTCTGATGACTTCCCGTCGCTGGCATAATTCTTTTATAACAAAGTGAACTGTCTGAATGATTTGTCCGACAGTTAGGTTCATGATTTTTAAATTCTTTGCTGTCAATTCTTTTTCTACCAATGAGGAGACTGGTTCTGTCAAGGAAGACAGGAAAACTGGTTTGAGGGCATTATTCGCACCAAGGTTGATAAAAAGTGTCACCATCCTTTTGAAGTGTCGGTTGATATCATTTTTTCGATAGGAGCAGCATCTTCTGTTGAAGAACTCCTTTCGCTGATCATCAATCAGATTTTCTGGGCTACCAATGAAATTTGTATATAGCTGAGTAAGAAAGTCCTGGAAAGGAAGGCTGATGAACTGAACTTGTATCTGCTCTGGTAATTGGTTCCACCATGTTTGTAGCATTCCGGTGAATTGAGCAGTTAATTCAGAAAGAATGTCTGCAGAGGATGGAACAGTTAGTCGTTTCTGTAGGCACCATGCATAGAAATCTTTAAATCTTTGGGGCCATCTGTCTAGCTCGAGGTCATCAAGGGTGAACTTTAAGGATCCTTGTTCCTTAAAAGTATGATGATCCTGATTTCTATCTAAAGAATGATCAGAAGAACTTTCTGATTCATCTACATGTGGATTATCTGCCATGAGAATTTGTGGATTCTCGGAGAATACTGATTCAGGGGAGGATTTAGAGATTGAATCTGACCTATTTGAACTTGACTCTTCTTCAGTTGTTTCTGAGTCTTCAGAAGTTTGTGAAGAAACTGGTTCTTCTGGGGTTTTTGTCAGGAGCATGTATGGATTTTCATCCATGAACTGGTTGATCTGATGCTCTGTGAATTGATGTATCATATCTGATTCATTTGGCCAGGATATGGAGCTGTTACTGGAAGAATTACTACTGTTTATGTAAAGGTTTTGTTGAGGAGCGGGCTTTAACCAATGCGAAATGGAAATCTGGGGGTTGCTCCGCAATCTGTCCTCTTTGATTAACAATTGTTGGGTTGGCATAAGAAGACTAGAGGACTCTGTAGGACTTGGAGAACGTTGTGGTCTAGAAGAACTGGAGAACTTTTTCTTTCCTGTTCTGATGTCCTCTTTTCTGCGTTCTTCCTTTTTCTGTTTTCGAACTATTTCTCTGATGTCCGCAATATCTCTTTTTTCTGGATTACCGAAGAGATTATGTCCTTTGGCATGCTCTTGTAGAGGAGAATAAGAGCTCGATCGTCCGAAGTTCAGGAAATCTGATGTTTTGGAGAATGGGTTTGGATTGTCCTGGATTGCTTTGATCTGGCGTTTCAATTTATCAATTTCTTCATCCGGATCTGATCTAAAATAGGACGGATATCTTCCTTGTTCGAAATTGTCCAAAGTATGGAGGAGAACTCTCAATACCTCATGTGTCTGAGTGTGATGCTGTTCCATTTTTTCTGATAGATGAGTACCTTGTTGATAAAGGCTCGATTCTACTCTTTCTATTTGGTGTTCCACCTTTTGTACCTTTTTACAAATGGTAGTTAGGGCAGTGTTTTGTGCAACGGCATTCTGACTTTGCTAGTTGAGCACTGTTTCTGCCAGGCTGTTCTTCATTGGATGTCCGGCCTGATCTACCGCTGTAGGTACTGGTATCTTAGAAGCATACCTTACATTGTTGTGAGTAAATTCTTCAAGAGGCGGAAATCTCAGCTCTGTATCTGAGGATTCTGGTTACATCATCATGATTGGTGCATGGGTTTGTATATTTTGACTTCCATACGAAGTGTGCAAAGCTTCCTGGGAGCAAGTAGCATAAGGCTTTGGTTGGGGAAACATCTTCGTTGGTTTGGTAGCCGGTGCAATTGGCTTTTGGGAATTTTTCTTTTCCCATTTTAGGATTGGCTTGTAGCAGGGGAGTATTGTCTGCTTTTCTTTTAGTGGTCGCCTTGTATCCTTTGCCAAATCTACCAAATACTACCACGCTCGGTTTTGGTGAGTAGCTACTGGCATTGGCTGTCTCTGTTTTGGCTGTTGATCCTCATCATCGTCATTATCAGAATCACTGTCTGATTCTGGGAGATTTTTCTCTTTATAGCAGCTTCTTTTATTCCTTCGGCTAGAATAGTCTGGTTCCTCACAGTCTTCGCAGTCACAGTTTATTGGGCATTTTCCTACATCCCAATAGCAGTGTTGTGACCAAGGGTCTCGGAAGAGGAAAGTCGGGTTTCCTTGTCCGTCAAAGGAATGGATAATTTTGTTGAGGGAGTCTGGCCTTTTCTTTTTAGGAACCGGTTGTATCATAAACATTGTGGGGAAAATAGGTGGTGTCGCTGGTTCCTTTTCCTGTGATCTGTCAAACTTGATTGTCACAGATCCTTCTCTATTCCTTATGAACATTGGAGATGTAGACTGGATTGGAGCAATTGGTGTAGTCTGTTTCTTGATTTGTTCATAGTTAGTTACCCATTTTTCTGGGAGTAACTTCAAGAGTTCTGCTCTTTGTATCTGTCTTGGAATGTGAATGCAGGCAGGGGCTTTCTGGTTGTGGTAGTCTGCCACGATGAGCAAGGCATCATGTGAGTCATTTGGCATGCTTATATCCAGAGCATGATTCTGGACTCGATATGCCATCTGATAATGAAGAGTGGCTTCAATGGATTCTGATTTCATGGTGGCACCACAAAGCTGAAGTTGGACCTGCAAAGCTGACAAGACCTTTGGGTCTCGAAGAGACATGCAGAAGTGAGACGTCAATGCTACATTAGTAGCTTTGCTACGTGTGTTGATTGAATTAATTTCAATTGATAAATTATGAATGACGGTACCCTCTCAGATAAGTAATCTCACCTTATAAATTGAGGTTCGAGCTTGCACAGAGAGTAGGAATAAGAAAAGAAAAGAGAAAGATTACGGTCGAAGAATCATATCTTCCGCAAAAAAGCTTCCGAGAGTTACGAAATCTCCAAGGACTAGCATCAATTGGAGATCGTCGTGCTCGTGTCTCGTGTGCGTGGATACTTCTAGAGGAGTCACGATTGGGGCTCTTGAAGACAATCTTATTCGTAACATTCGTTGTACTCAAACAACAAGGTACGAGTTATTAAACCATTTGACTATTCGATTTATACGTATCACATAGATCCGGGTTATATTTTGGACAGTATTTTTCGAAACGAGCTTCCGCTGCGCTCGGTGGAAACCCATCAAAAAATTGTCAAATTTAATTAAGAACTCCGACCGTAATTGAATGGTCAAAACAGCGGATACGACAAATTTAGGATCTTCCCCGCGTTGTCATTCTTTGACCAGCCCGATAAGCTTTGCCACGTGTATCCTTTTTCCCGTATCTCTGCAACACTAAAATAAATTCTCCATATGGGGTCAGCGATGATTCGCTGAGTACGCCATACCCATGCACAAGAGGAAACAATGAAGCATCTATGTAACCCTAACATACATCTTTTAGAAATCATTATGCATACGCATACTTAGAAAATACAGGAAAACAAACAATTAATCTTATCATCCGCACTGAACTTATCATGATAAAGCATAGATTAAACAGTAACCATTCAACTGTAAGAAATCACCGTAACGATAGCGACTCCCTCAAACTCTCTTTCCATCAATACCATCACTTCAATCGGTGCCAAGACTACCGAAGTGCGTCCCCACTCACACCTCCGGGAGCGCCCGGGTAACAGCAACAGGTACGACTGCGAGTGGTCATTGCCTCCCCGTCCTCCTCCGACATCTCAGTCGGGTAACACATCCAAACAGAGATCGATTCCCTCTCAAAATAAATTCGATCTAGTCCAGCGAATTCGATATAAAACAGATGATTGAAGTTTGATTCTCACCAGATCACGTATATAGCTACCATTATGAGAAACGATGCACCCACATAGCCGTACAGCTCACAAGCAATCCGACGTGGCCGATCTCGACCGGAAACGACGATCAGCTTCTTTACGACTCGAAGGACGCTTGGTACTCTCCGAACCCCAACCACCGTCAACCGAAGTTGGACGTGGCTGGTCCAATCCGAAGAATCGAGTCATCCTCTCATCGAATCAGCCAACGCAACCGTATCATGATCCCCAGCCACCGCCCCCTCATTTCTGCAGTGGACGAACACAATCCTCACGCACATACTGGACAGACTTCGCATTCCGCAAATCAACACTCGCTCACAGCCATCACAACTCACATTGCTAGCAAAATTCGCAGAATTCATTGACAGAGGTTCACGTTCAGCACGACAGATTCATAAGGCTGCACAGCAGAACTTTGCGCTCGCCAAAGTTCATCCGATCCGTACGAAGTTTCCAGCATGACACTCCGCACGACATCAACTTGCCACGGGGCCTTACGACCCTGGCAGCTCATCTGTGCCGGCCAATCGCCAGCACTATTTCCGTAACACAGAATGAACGTGTGTACTGAACCAGGGGCAAGCTCACGCCAGTTCCCCCGGCTGTTCCGTCTCTCCCTCCTATCTTCTCACCGAGAAGGGTAGTGCACAGAACCAGGGTAAGCATACGCTCTGCCCCGATTGTGTCCGCCTCTCCCTCCTTCCGTTCCGCCGAAGCGGATCGTACGCAGAACCAGGGACAAGTATACGCTCTTTCCCCGGCTGTGTTCGGCTCGTCTCACCCATCCTTCCCCTGGTAAGTCTCACACGATAACCCACGACACCAAACATACACATTCAACACACCAGAGCACAAGAGAACAGGGGAAGGGGGAGGACGTACCTGGACCATCAAAACCTCACGCCTCACCACCGTCCCCGAGTCTACAGGACCCACGGCGGATCAGCGAGCTCCAGCTCGCCCCCGAGTCCTTCTTACTCTCCGCGATCCCCGGAATCTGTTGCTCTCCCTTTTGTTTTGGATGAGGGTCGGGATCTTCTTCTCCTTTAACCCTCAAAGGAAGAACACCCAACTGCGAAAAAGGAGGACGATCTCCCCTCCCCTCACCTTCTTTCTTTCAGTTTTTTTTTTTTTTACTCTGGTCTTGTTTCCTAATTTAAGTTGTTACGTCCCCGGATTTTAAACCGTAATAGCAATTAGGTCCTTTTTTATTTTCTTTCATTAATTCGTCCCACCAATGGTGTGTTACGGAATTTTCAATTCTTGTTGGTTATTATAATTGTTACCTATAACTCTAGTTATCGCTAATTAATTTGATTAAGATTCATCTATCCAAAATCCTCGACGTTAATATACTAACAAAAATCGTTATCTGAACTCAACTACGTTTAGGTCAAGGCATTCCATTTCCCGTGTGGCCTTGTCACACGTAATCGAATCAGAAATCTCGATAATGCCTCGTTAATAACGTCCATTGACCATGAGAATACTAGAGTCTCGTGTCCACGTCGGATTCTAATTAAGTCCAAATTTAACTCGCCCACAATTCTTATTCCAATCAATCATTTACACGTGTATATAAATATACCATTGAATTTTACGGGTCGTTACAGATAAACTTAACCCCTTAGCTACAACACTACTATCCATCCTTTACAGCTAGGACAACTGGGGTATTTAATCTCATTTGTTCCCCTAGCTATCTTCTCGCGCATCGCGTTTGACACCCCTTGGAAATTGAGGACGATAAGCCACGACTCGAGTAAGCCCATTTAGGGAGATCACGGGGATTGAACTCCACCTTTCTCCCTAGCTCTTCGGTGTTCGAGTCAAGGGGTCTGTCGGATAATAATGAAGGATGAACTCGGAATTCTGCACCGATTCCCATGGACATACGATTCATTAAATAAGTAGGTGAACATGTCCACTTAAAAATATAAATACGAACACAAATATTATTTATCTGGAAGTGAGTTCCGGCAGTTTAGATGAAGGACATGATAAAACTAAAAGCAATACTGTTTTAAATCACATACGTAATGTCCATGTCTCGAATTATATCCCTTGAAAAGCGAAAAATATTGAAGATCATTTCAAATTATCTACCTAAAAATAATTATTGACAATATAAACAAAAACAACGAATTGCCTAACATTCAGTGGCGCTATCATTTACGGTCCAAATTTTCGATCGTGTTTTTCCCGGACAAAACTTCCCCACATTTCTAAAAATCGAATATTCATAAGTATAAAATGTTGAAAATGAAAATATATAACATAGTACGACTTCATCTAACAGTCGAGCTTTCAGAGCAGTTGAAGTCGAACTTTTAGAACGATTGACGTGACTGTCGTACAACATAAAATGCAATTTATAAGCAAATTGGTAAAAATTAATTCTATTCATAAAAGTTATTGAATATTTATCCTAAACTTTTAAGTGTAAGTAACATAAGTCTAATTAATATTGACGAGCGTTTGTTGCCTCCTAGGACACTTACCTCATTTATTCTTTCGTCGCTGCCTCGGACGTAGCGTGATTTATTTATTTAGTTACGTATTATTTGTGTACGTAGTTATGGTATTGTTTTTTATATTTTTTTCGGGGTATACCCCCGTGATCTTTGTACAAACTATTTTTGGATTATGAATTATTACTTATCAAATCAAATGTTGATATCCTAGCCTTGGATTTTTAAATAATTTTTATACCTTCGAAACGAATGGATTTGATCATTTTTGTTGGATGACATAATGATTTGTTTAAATAAAAAGTATTTTTTTCTTGAATGATAAAGAAAGAATTCCCAACATAATACTTTTTCAGTTACATGGTTATAGGAAAATACAAACTAATTAGTCGAAACAATTTTCATTTTAAATTTAATTTCTTTTCTTCCCGGTACCTTACTTCGATTCCTTGATTAATTTATGTTAGTACCATAAAGATCCTTGAGATTTCTTGATAATTGGAAATGCTTTCCTTAGCCGATCAAGGGAAGAACAATTTAGCCTATGAATTCACAGCGAATCCAAAGTGAGAAATGAATTGATCGGGCTATTCTTCGGGAAAAACACATGGCGACTTCGGTTGTAGCGAGCTTGCAAGATCTGTGGGATGCATGGGGCATTCGAGGTTTCATGATCCTCAGCCTTACGATGCAACTGCTTCTTGCAATCGTCTCCCCGTTCAGGAAGAGGACGTCCAACCGTTGGGTCATCCTTCTGATATGGTCAGCCTACTTCCTCGCAGACTGGGTTGCCATATTCGCGTTCGGGTTGATCTCGAATGCCAGATGCAAGAATTCAACTTCCATCGACCAGGATCTACTTGCATTCTGGTCTGCCTTCCTTCTCATACATTTGGGCGGGTCGGATTCTATTACTGCCTATTCTCTAGAGGACAATACGCTATGGCTGCGTCACTTGGTCGGCCTTGTAGCCCAGGTACTTGCCTTCCTCAATATCTTTGTTAAGACGCTCCCAAGTAACGATCTTCGGGTTCCGACAGTCCTGATAGCTGTTGCCGGTGCTATCAAATATGGGGAGAGGACCAGAGCGTTGTATCTTGCGAGCATCGAGAAGCTTAAGAAATCAATCGTTAAATCACGTGGTCTCACCCAGAACAGAAATATTACAAGGGGGCCGATTGTGGCACTGGCACCCCAGTCCAATACTGGCGGCAGCAATAGTGAGGAAGATACCCGCCAAGCGAGAATCAAGACAGCCTTCCACTTCTTCCAAATATTCAGGGGTCTGGTTGTTGACATGATGCCAGACCACTCTGAATGGCTCGAGACCCGAGATTTTTTCCTGAACCAAGATGCTCTGGCAACATTCGAAATTTTGAAGATGGAGCTGAAGTTATTCTATGAGGTGTTCTATACCAAGGTCCTTGCGGCCAACTCAGCATGGGGAGTGCTCATTCGCAGTCTGGCCTTTTATAACGTCCTCATCGCCCTGATTATGTTTTGCCTAATAAGGAAAGCGGAGATTCACAGGGACGATGTTCTAATCACTTACTCGTTGCTAGCCGGAGTGATTGCTTTGGATTCAGCAAGTGAGTTACTGCTAATGATGTCAAATTGGACCAGGGTCGATACTACTTACTTAGGATGCCAAGTGGTCGGACATGGACTAGTCTTAACTTTCATAGTTGGCATGGCCATAGCATGCTTAGCCGGCTTCCTTTCTGCTCTTTGCTGCAATACCGTTGCATCCCGGCACTGGTCAGAGAGTACTGGTGCGCTGAGCATTTTAGGGCGTGCTTTCGAGGAGTCTCGTCCGAGGAAAGGATCCAAGTTAAGTGATTATTGGCGTAAAATCAACGGTACAATCTTACCTCCCCCCCCCCCCCCCTTGATTTGTTCTCGTTCTGCTCTGCCTCATTCTTTAACTTTATTCCATTACTTAACATTATGACAAAAAAAAAGAAAAACAAAGAGAAAAATATACATAAAAGTATTCTTATATTTTAGTTTGAAATTAAATTTATATCATACCATTTTTATAATTGGAAATGTTAGATTAATAAAAAACCTATTGAGTCTACTATTTTAGGATCGCAAGAATTTATTTTAGGATCTTATACTACTCCCTGTATAACATTTTAGCATGGTGATCTATGAATAGTCGAGAATAATTTTTTCAGTTAAAATCAACGACAAGATCGGGGCTGTCGCACTGACCAAATTGCAATATGAATGGAAGAACAAGCTTGATATGGAACTATGGGACTTCGTTTTTGGTCATTTGCGAGAAAAAGCGTTGCCCGCTGATGATGCGGGCAAAGTAAGGGCGGTATACGAGGCAAGGGGTGAAGGTCCACTTCGCAATGTGAATTTAGTTGAGTTAGGACACTATATGGATGATTTGGAGTTTGAGAATAGCATCCTCATCTGGCATTGCGCGACAGAGATATGTTATCAGGTTGACATACACATCGATGGAGATAACAAAAGAAGGATGTTCAGCAAGGTCTTATCGGATTACCTGGTCTATCTTCTTATCAAGCAACCAAAGTTAATGTCCCCTGTCGCTGGGATCGAGGAAATAAGGTACCGTGACACTTGTGTCGATGCAAAGAATATCGGCAAGAGACATCTCGTGGAAACGATGGATCAATTCTGCAAGAATATACTCGATGAGCATATGGGTACCGCAGAATCCGATGACAGGACAGGAAAGGGTAAGTCTGTGTTGTCTGATGCATGCATCGTAGCTAACACGCTGAGGCAAAAGGGTTTGACGAAGTGGGATGTAATTAGCGAGGTATGGGTGGAAGTGTTGTTATATGCGGCCGGCCATTGTCGTGCTGACTCGCATGTACGCCTGTTGAGCGAGGGCGGGGAGTTGATAACCTTCGTATGGTTGTTGATGGCTCACTTTGGGATAATAGCTCGCTTTCCAAAGGTGTAAGGAGCTGCAGATGAAGTAAGAACTCACAAATAAGTTATCAACTTGCTTGAAGAATAGTGTTCAATATCTCAACGGTAATGCATGCTTAATTTGTATTAAATAAAAGCATGTGACTTATTAGTCCTGGGATTTCCCGAGTCGTTGGATGTTTCACAATTTGTTTTAAATAATTTATGATTTGACATCTTTCATAATGGCATGACACTATGTGAGATGTAATACTATCAAGAGATATATTCTCCTTTTAATTGTATATTCCAGGAACGAAAATCCACAAATCATAACATTTAAATATTCCTTAATAAATATGTTTGAAGCCGCAGGACATGTGATATGTTAAGTAAATGGTCAAAAGTCTCAATGTATTGGACAAAATGTGTAGTAATCGAATAACCAAAGCTTCGAGTAACAGACATGATATACTCAAGGGGTATGAGTTAGATGGTAACATGACTGTAAGATTATGTTGAGAATGGTTCCTAAAGAATGATTTTCTTTTACTTTCTTCAACAGGAAACAAGGCTTCAAGAGACTTGCTCCAGATGAACAATTTGGATATAAAACTTTTTTGTCCTTTTTCTTTCTTCCACTTTGCTTTTGCAACCGTCATATTTCGGCCCATATGTCTAATTGTGCGTTTTCTTTTTAGCTATGATCAAAGGCTAACGGTTAAAATGAAGACAAAAGAACACGAACTAAACCTCCTTCGTGCCGTCGAATATGTTTTGAAGGTGCTTTTGAGATATTAAGATTTAATAGTGTTATTTTCAGTTTTGCCCATCTCATTGGCAAGTATTCATCGGACTAAATTCTCTAGAATAGTGTATGAGGTATACTGAAGTGGTTGAAAGATGGTAGGAGTATTGTACCAACTTGCAAAATTTATTGGGATGAACTTTACACTCAAACTTGAGGAAATGGCACATCCGCATTGGAGTGCTATTTGAAAACTAAGATTACATGAACTTCTTTTACCTTGACGTGAGGTCTCTCTTTGAATTGAAAGGGTAATCTTGTTTGAGCATTTTCCGTCAAAAGAATTTCTTTCTCTCCGGTGATTTCCCACTATGTTTGTGATAGCTTTTTTATGTAATTTTTTATTTGTTTATGTTAAATACTGAATAAATATTGAGGTAGTTTATATGAAAGAAGATCCATCCGGGCAAAGACATTCCTCGGCGAATGAGGGAAACCTCACTCTCATCCACAAATTTGACACATTCATTTTTACCACTCACTTTCATTTTGTTTATCATGTGCCTTCTTCCCTCTCATTCTTTTGACACTCTTGAATGATTTATATTTGGTTATTTCTATTCATTCTTGATGCTTTCTTATTGATTGATCACCAATAGAATTGAATAGTGAAGTTAGGTGAACTCGGAAGGAAAATCCTGAGTTACGCACGGGAATAAGAATAATCTAAGTTAATCTTGGTCGGAAGACGGGATTATTAACGAACGGGATAAGAATATACCTAATCGTCTTAGGTAATCAAATTGGTTTTCTGAACTTAATTCGTTCCTTAATTCAATATTTAGTTCATGTAGTTGAATAACAAAAAATTGGCGTATTTTAATACTTGAAGAAGTTTAGAACAGTCTTTGAGGGAACGATATCTCACTTACATTCTATTACTTGTACAATCGTGTGTACTTGCATGATGAACACGTTTTCGACGTGACAAAGTCGAGGGTGATGAGCGAAAGACGGAGCATCACCCAGAGAGAAAGTGTGTTGTATTGTGCAGGTGATTTATCCAAGAAAGCTATACGGAGTCATTACCAACTTTATTTTAAAACATGGTATAAAGTCTGAAAAAACCCGAGAGGGTTCGAGGATTTTTATTTATAAGCTGTACATTTATCACATGCGAAAAGATGGTGTTGCTCTAACAATGATTTTCCATTATAGACTTTGAACCCGATTCGGGCTTTGAATCCAGACTCATGTTATTGGATTACGAGTGGGTGTTACACACAAATCGAGCGTCGGACCCGAACTAATGTAAAATGATCACCAATACAAATACAAACAAGTATTGATATCAAAATAGACGGGGAGGGGTGAAGACCGTGACCTATGCACGTGTGTCTCCTCATGGACCGGAAACCCGTTGGGATGGTTCCACATCGAGCGGGTAGCGCCTGTTGAGGCCGCTCTTGTGTTCTTCACACTCCAGAGTCTATCTTTAAGGGATCCTCTCAATGTTGTGTTGTAGTAGATTCTACGGTCACGTCGAATCTGACCGTTGTGTGGTGATGACAGGCCGTACGCACCTACAAGCTCAACAGCAAAGCAAGGTAAATGTCTCAAAACTGGATAATGCAAGATAAAGATGTCAAAAAATGTGTAAATGGGCTTGAAAAATTTTAAAAATTTAGGGAGGTATCTAACCCATCAACGATGTAATGGGTGATCCCAAAATACCAAGAAATTCAACAAATTTAGGTGAGACCCAAAACACAATTTGATTGTAGAGTGTACTCAAAGAAAAATCATAATTAGTGATTCACAAGCCCAGGGAGGGCAAAACTAAAGCCAAAAGATTCCTAACTCAAATAAAATTTCATGACATATAAAGTCACATAAATGAAATGGCATCATTTACCAAATCAAGAGTACTGAACGAACCTAGTATGCATGTCAGATTGGTTTTATACATTTCTCAGCCAAGAAAGGTTGACTTGGGTGAAATAAAATTTCATGGTGTTTTCATCATGTAAGGAACTGCTTATCAAATTTTGGAAATATTTTTGACATGTGTAAAAATTAAATCAAAATTTTAAGTGAAACATGGTTCTGATGACAGGGCTGAGAATTCAATTGGTTATGCTAATATGGTGATAAAGGCCAATTTCTTATTGTCACGCTTACCGAATATCAAAGTATCGAAATAACGAGAAGGTTGTTATGCTTATTACAAAATTTATCCATGACATGAAATAGAGCCCATGTATATCTTTTTTTCAAATAAAAATGATTTCACAAAAATTCTCATGGAGTCAAATCATGAGGTTTTCATTTGATATTTTTACTAAAGCACTTGGAAGTGATTTTTTTAAGTATATAAAATTCAAGATGGACCTGTAATATTTACAAGCACTAAGTTGAGGATGGAATGAGAGAAATTAAAAATAATAAATGAGAATAATTTATAATATTGAATGATTGATTGATTACGAAATATATGAAATTGATTGTACATGTAATTATAGAAAATATGTATTGATATTTTTGCAATAGGAATGATCATAGAATTTTCTTAATTTAGAGTTTGCTTTTGTATATATATTAGTTATCCTCAAAATGTTAAATAACACAAGGAAAAATTTCTATCATTTCCAATTTCTCATTCCAGAAAGGTCGAAATTGGATGAAATAAAATCTCATGACTTTCTCTCATGTAAGGAACAACATATCAAAAGTTGGGAATTTTTGGAAGTTTGTAAAAACTTAAACCCAAATTTTAAGTGAAACTTGGTTCTCAAAAAAGGAATGAACTTTGAAAAATCATAACGAGATGTACTTTATACTAATTCCTGTCTGAAAAATGTCAGATGTAATTTCACGAGCTTTGTTACTTCAAACTGAACTATATTATGACGATAAAAGGTCAATTTATTATTGTCACACCTCCGAATTTCGTGAAGAGATAATTATATATGTTATTTTCACAGCATCGATACAACAAGAAGAAGGTCGGTATGCTGATTACTAAAGAACCCATGTTGCAAATAAAATGCTTTCACAAAAATTTCTTATAGAATCAAGAACGAGGTTTTCATTTGATTCGTCCGAGATCATGAGTCGGTAGTTCCAACTGGCTGGCCAGTGGTATCTCAGGTCGAGTAAAATTATATATCCCTAATACGGTCCCATTCATTTAGTTCTGTCCCCCTGCCCTCTTCCCATGATGCACCCGCACGCCCCGAGCTTGTTCCAGAAGCACCCTCACAACTCTCCCACTACGCTTTCTCGACATGTCCTCACGTACATTCAATCGGTTTCAGCTCATTCGAACACTGTTTACTCACTTCCTCATTGTCATTCTACAAGAAAATGTGACACCATTGAACGTTGAAAGCAACGTTATGTCACTCCTCGAGGCGTTTAAGAGCACTTCCATTGCAACTGATTTTTTTTGTTGGATGGCGTTAATGTTTTTTTAAAATAAAAAATGTATTTTTTTCTTAAATTATAAAGAAAGAATTACCAACATAATATTGTTTTTTGTTAACTTTTAAAAGTTACATCGTATTAAAAAAGAACATAGAGGAACGACTGCATCATTTCCATAACTACAAAACCAAACAAAAATTAAAGATATTATTTTGATTTTCATTTTCATTACTGTTCTTCCACGTTACCTCGATTCTTTGATTACTTGAATTAGCAAAGAATAACGAGCACAACTTTTAAATATTCCGATATGAAAATAGCCGAATTATATTATGTTAATACCATAAAAGATCCTTCAGATGTCTTGATCACCGGAAATGCTTTCCTTAGCCGATCAAGTTAAAAACAATTTATCCTATGAACTCACAGCGAATCCAAAGTGAAAATGAATTGAGCGGGCTATTCTTCGCAAAAAACACATGTAGCGTGCTTGCATGATCTGTGGGATGCGTGGGGCACTCGAGGTTTCATGATCCTCAGCCTTACGATGCAACTGCTTCTTGCAATCGTCTCCCCACTCAGAAAGAGGACGTCCAACCATTGGGTCATCCTTTTGATATGGTCAGCCTACTTCCTCGCGGACTGGGCTGCCATATTTGCATTCGGGTTGATCTCGAATGTCAGATTCTTGAATTCCACTTCCCCTACACAAGGCGACCAAGATCTCCTGGCGTTCTGGTCTGCCTTTCTTCTAATACCAAGATCTCCCAAGTAACGATCTTCGGATTCCAACAATCCTGATAGCTATTTGTAGATACCCCAAATTATTTGCCATCCTATTAAAGCCGGCCGGTTTTGTCACGGACACGGCCCGACCCCACTTCAGCCAACAAGAGGACTGCAGTTTCACCAGCCCATGAATCCCCACTCGTAAGCCTAGACTGCAGCAGCAGGGTCCCTGTAACATCAGCAAGGGCGGCAGCAATCGTAGCCCGACTGCAGATGCGTCAGCAAAAACCCAAGACCGCCTTCGACAAAGGCAAAAGAATAACCCCAGAAGAAGCCAGACCCCCTTACCCCCTTACCTGCATGGCTGTCGCCCAATAGCACCAATTCCACGCGCGGATGGGGACATGCCGCCCACCTCAGGATATTGGCAAACCTCTGCTTCAGCCCTGCCACCAAACCATGCGGTCATTTCCCCACGTGATCCCACTTGCAAGCGCCAGCTCCCCCGCCTCCCTGCTGCACCGCCCAAAATCGCCACTCCCTTTCGTCGAATCTGACATTCCCACCTGCACGTGACATAGATAGAAACAGACAGAGGAGACGGGCAACGAAGAAATCTGCCTCGATAGGAAGCGTCACACCCCCCCCTCATAGCTGTGATGATTATCTGCGGCGCCTTGAGGTGGGTACACCGACCCTCTATTAAAGGAGAACGAGGACAGGGCAACAAAAACAGGAACACAGAGCCCGATCCTCCTTTCCTCTCCGAGATCTCTCTTTGAAAGAACGATGTTGCTCTCTACTGCTCTTTTCTCAAGCTTGCCGGCAGATAGCTGTTGCTGCCTCCATTCCGACCGTTTCTGTCTAAGGTATACACCGTGGAGATGGTGACTTTTTGGCTTCGCGGCAGCGACTTCAATGAGCGACAGCCCCGCTTCTCCCCATCCTGAAACCAACAGTAAAAAGACAACGCCAACGACAGGCCCTCACCGAACAGCCTGACTCCCAACGGTGGCTACAGAAACTCTTCCCCAGATGCCCTCATGCACGTCCCCACCAGCGTCTTCGAGTCGCAGCCGCCCTCCCAACAATGGCGACGCCGTCCTTCGCTTCCTGGGCTCGTATCCCGATGCCGACTCCCCCATCAGGTCTAGCGACGGCGAATCCATGTCAAACCCGACATCTCTCAGATCTGGCCACTGTGGACTACCTTAGCGCCTCCCCCCCCGGGGCTGTCCCTCATAAAGAGCGCCATGGCGGCTCAAACGATATCCCCCAAACCCAGATCCGGTTCACCGTACGGCGGATCTTCGCGAACTCCGCTCTCCAAGTGGGGCTGAACCCTCTCCGAATGCCACGCATCCCTTCCCTCTCTCAGCCCGCGCGCGCGCCCATACCTAGGTAAGATCTAGCGTATTTCGCCCGGGTCGCCTCGTCACGGCCTGATCCGAGCGTGTAGACGCCCTCGCCCCGCCCGCGTCTGACCAAGTCTCGGCGAACCCACCGATGATGCCGCGAACCCACGGACGCCCAGCCACCAGCAAAAAGATCCCCCAACGAAGCTCCGAGCGGCGAAGACTCCCCAACACTCGCCTCACCTCCACATGCGGTGGTGATTCCCGTTTGGCTCTTCGAACGCCCTCGTATGGGACAGAAGGCAAGTGTTCTTGCCCATTTAATTGATTTGGGGCAATCCCCACGTTCATTCCCTTTCTTTTTACTTTATATAATAATAGCTATTATTATTAGTGGTGGCTGTCCGCTCTTTTGTCCTCTTGCATTTGGTTTATTTTATTTTATTTTTTTACAATGCATCGTTCATATTGCATGCGGGATTGTTCCTTTTTAACGTCTAATTAGTTAGATTGAATAAAACGTGAATTTTAGATTTATAATCCATGTAGTTAGATCTATTCGTAATCTCTTTAACTTTAATAAAAACTTGAATTTTAATCAGTACCATTCAATCCGCACAAGTTTAACATTCATGTGATTTATGTCGTAATGACGACTTTATTATTACTTTGATCCCACGTCCCCATTTACTCATATGAGCTAACCTCAGTTTCGGTTCATGCTCCATACTCCCGTACTTCCTTTTTCTTTGTTTCACATGCGAAATGCGACGAGACACGGCGGATAGTTGCAGAACTTGTTTGAGTGACAGACCTTTAATCGGGCAATCCCTGATGGTATATTTGTCACAACCGAACTACACACGTGAACGAATTCAAGAAAGTCAACATTTAACTCCACCATTTTAAATGGTAAGTCATGTCTTACTATTTCAGTTCGGTTAAATTTACGTCAATTTAACCGCTACTAAAAGGCTTTGCACATCTCTTCCATTTTCCTGTTTTACATGTAAAACACCGAGGAATTATTACCAAGGCATCCTCCGACGACGCGGACGATCGACATCAACGGGCTCACAACGCCCCGTAAGCATCGCTCTTATTTCATTAAGTCCTAATTATTTATTTCGATTTAAATTAGGACTTTCTGACCACTTCTTTATTTTTCTTTGCATGTACATCGAGCATCTAATCTCGGAAGATCAACTTCAAAATTCCGAAGATTAACTCGAAGGCGCGTGTATCAAACCGCGTGGATCTACCCCGGCCTAAAAACCGTGGGTTCGAAGGTTTAAAGCGGCCCCAAACTCAATCAAAGGTGCAAAGGGGATGTGCGGGCCTCCCCGAATTTTTCGGAGCCATTTAGGATGAGGTGACGGCAAACCGAGCCGCTCCTTGAGCCTTCCCAAAAATTCGTGAGCGAGGTCTTAACGCAGCCTTTCGCTCGCCACCTTCAGGGAACTGGAGATGATTGGCGAAACGTCCCGCAGACCCGTTCGCGAATCAAGGGAAGGCCCAACCCCGGGTCCCCTTTCCGCAGCGTCCGGCGTTCGAGCCGGAACGTCGACCGGACTGGGCCTCGGGGGAGCGGGCCCGAATCCTCGGGTTGCCCGAACCGCCGCGCGCGTGCTAGGCCGGAGGGCGCGCGTACACTATTGCCGGTACTATCAAATATGGGGAAAGGACCAGAGCGTTGTATCTCGCGTGCGTTGAGAAGCTTAAGGAGTCAACCGTTAAATCACGTGGTTTCGGCCTGGACAGAAATACTAAGAGGACAGAGGGGGTGGCACCCCTGTCCAGTACTGGCGGCAGCAATAGTGATGAGGAAACCCACAAAATGAGAATCAATACAGCCTTCCGCTACTTCCAAATATTCAAGGGTTTGGTCGTAGATATGATGCAGGATCATTCCCAATGTATCGACCCAAAAATTTTAGTTCCAATATAAAATAAACTAAATACCGATCAAACGATTGACTGGGTCAAAATTTTATGTGGTATGAGAGTTTAAAATTCTCATAGCTGACTGATGTTACTAGCGAATGTTATCGAAACGTCGAATTCGATTCCGTATGATTACATCACGTGATAAAAAGGACGTCTGAACTTAAACGGAATCGAATTCGAGTAGATATAAGTTTCGTTTAACGTCGTGGGTTTTGAACATAAAAATTATAATTAGTATTTAACTTTTCATGAACGAAATTACTGAGTCAAAAATGCATTTTGGAGAAAAGGATTAACAATCATGTAAGCGGCCGTGTTATCCAATGATAGGATAAAATAACGGATAGGGAATCGGGTAACTCCTCCCCCGACAACAATACGCTTCTTATCGTTAAAGGATTATAAAAAGATAAAAGAAAGAAAAGACGAAAAGGAGACAAATCAGGAGAGGAAAGAAAAAGAAATCGGGAGGGGGAAAAAGAAAAAGGAAGAACAGAGGGACGGAGGAAACACGCGGAGGAGGAAATCGGAGGAGGTTCGCCCAGCTTCGATTCCTTGCCCTCGCTTGCGCCGAGCTGAGAAACCTTGGACACGGGCGTGCCGCCGTCGAGCCAAGCTGCGGCGGAGGAAAGGAGACGGAGTGAGGAGCAGGGAAGCTCCGGCCGCTGGGTAACCCGGATCCCCTTCTCTCTCCGGCGCTGGGATAGTGCCTCGTGTGGACTGCCGCGGCCGCGAAGAGCTCGGGCGAGGATATCGGGAAAAGGGAAGCTCGGAGTAGGGCCGATCACCGGGAGGAAGACCCACTGTTTAGGAGCCGAGCTAAGTACGTTCCATCCCCTCCCCTTGCTTTCTGTTTCTGCTTCTTCTCCTTCTTTGTGCGTGCTATCGCGAGTGCGTGTCGTCCTGGTAGAGCGTCGTGGAGGTGGGTAGGTCGGTTTGTGAGTCGGTGTCACCCCTGGTTACACGTCGGTCGCTCATGGGATGTCTCCCTTGGCTGCGTGGGTCTGGGCAGCTCCGTCCTTGTTGGTCCGAAGTCAGATAAGCTTGGTTTCGCCATTGATGCGTAGCCGCTGTCCGACTTCGCTCCTGTCCCACTCGTGGAACTTGTTTGGGGACTGTGGAACCTTGCGGAGCGAACGCGCACTTGCCCCCCCCCCTGTCCCTCCTTGTGTTATATTGCGGCTACCCGCAGAATGCTGCAAACTGTGATTCTGTTCGGTGGGGGCGCAGGGGAATCTGGTTCCTAGACAGGTCCCGCAGAGTTGAGTTCATCGTCGTCTTGTCGGGAGGGTCTCTGATATTGCAAAAGGGTGAGCTGATGGGAAACTCGTGTGAATTCCCTGGAACTGATCGGGACAGAGCCGAGCTCCGCCCCCAGGGTGAGGAAGCCTTCGTACTCCGGAACGGCATCACTTGGACGACGGGGGAGCCAATGGCTCTGTTCTGTGCCTCGATCCTGGATAGCACCGTGAGATCTCGGGAGGAGTTGAGCTCCGGGGACTGTGGCGGCGCCGTGAAGAGGATGATCGTCCGCCGTTCCCATTGAGCAAGCAACACCCCAACTCTATCGGCTGCTAATTTCTGAATTCGATTTCTGTCGAGCGCCTGGGGTGGATCTGTGAGGAGAACGATTCCTTCGTTGGCAGGCTGTCCTCTTGGTGTGAAGTAACACTATAATTCTGAATGGAAAGTTGGGAGTCTCGGTGAATACAGTGAGTGAATCGACAAGAGTCAGGTTGTTTTAGGACGGCTGAAGTTATGATATTCGTCGTAATCGGTTGGTATATTCAGTCGTAGTAAAATTCGATTTGATTGAATAAATTATTTAGTATTCGCTGCTGAGGAGTTCAGGCACTGCACTGCTTGCCCGACTGTAGAGTCGGAGGAGTGTGGGAAGGTAACGCCACTCGCGGCGGTTACCTGCTATGAAATATTCACGTTTTTGCTTCGGGCTTGATTCGTTCCGAATTGGAGCGCATGGTTCGCTTCCGCGGGTTTGACGCAGATTGGCTCCTGTCCTGTTTTCCCGCCTCAATTGGTATCAGAACAGGTCATTGCAGAAGCGATGTCAGGTAGCAACGGCGGCGGCAACAACAATCCCGTTGTTCGGAGAACAGGGGATGCAGGCCTTGTTGATGTCTTACGATCGTCTCCAGGGTATGATGTAGGAGATCAATCGTGCCATCTTAAATATGGTAGAGCGATGTGACATCTTGCTAGAGCGAGACCTTGATTGGAGCGAAAAGATGGCGCCTCGGAGATCACCTGTATCTGGCCAACCACTCCTGAAGCACATCGTAATCAAAAGAGAGGAAAGATCGGAATGTAAACTCGAGATGACAGTCTGGAGAGAATATGCCTATTATCAATCGCTCGAGATGTCTGTTACGATCAAACCAGATAATCGTCTTACCAAAGTGGTGCCAATGAGGGAGTACGTTCGTGGCCAACCGTTCGTTATGATTGTTCGTAAAAGTCAAGTGACCACAATGAGTGGGTACCGTTTGTCATGATTGTTCATGAAAGTCGTGGACTGAAAGTTCATTAAATGACATATCTGGATCCAAAAGGCGACACTCCTGGTAACTCGTGGGTAAGTTTTCTCGAGGCAGAGGGAATGATGCGGGGCAAAATATTCAGATTCAATGGTTTTTCGATCCAGGAGAAAATATCATTTTATTAGGATTATTTTATTATACAATTTTCTGATAAGCCTCGGGCATGATGTGTTACTGGATTGTAGCATGTGGCTTGCATACGCGGATTCGACGTAGATCGGCCCCGGTCCCCATTCCACCGCATCACTTGCGCTGTATCCATTGATCTTGAGAGTTATAAGAAAACGAAAATCCAGCATTTAAGGAATCTTATAATGATGGTCGATCCAGTTGGTTTATGCCTATTAATTGTTCCAACACCATCCACAATTCATTTGTTCAATAATGTGATTGAATTTCACCATTCATAGTGAACAATGTGGTCGCTGTAAATTGCAAATAACAAGAACAAGCAAAGGACGATGGAGGACAAACAATACGTTCTGTGAGGGTTACTATCCGTTTCTTACAATGGAGTAAAAGAGATCGAAAACCGCCATCCATCCATTTTATCTAGACCCAAAAATCTTTACTCTCCAAAAAAAAAAAAAAAAACATTTGCTTTGATCGGGACCCAAAGTCTTCTCGATCAAGCCAAAAATTTTTATGCGTATACTGGTGGCCGGTAGATGCGCATCGCCAACACAAATCAACCACCTATCCACACGAACAAGAAAAGGAATCACTTAACCAATTGATTCCATGCAGTCCAATCTTGACAACACTAGCACAAAATCACACCACAACTAGTTCTTCTGCCTCCGATCACCACCAATCAGACTAGCAACCTCCCTCCTAACAACCACACCGACTCTTAACTAACTTCCACCATTCTCACTTCATACCATATATTTTCCCCAAGCCTAATTGAGGCTAAAATCCAACCCACTACTACAGGCCCAAGCCCATGACAACTGGCAGCCCAAGCCCATGACACTACCAAACCTAACGAAATCTGCTGTTGCCGGCAGCTGCACTTCCTTGGCTGCCATCCTGCAAGGCCACCACGCATCACGATCCAACCCTCATTAATTGTCCAAACATCATCCACGATTCAAACTTTTTTTTTTTTAATTTAATAATGTCATTGACTCGGGATGCAGCTTCTTCTGTCTTCTTTCATCTTCGGGATCTTCCAAGATATTGGTTTTGTTCACTCCAGATCTATGAGAGACAGCTCCGCATGCCGCCAGAAATGCGTAACGAGATGCCATTGTAAGCCTCTTCATCCCTGGAATCACCACCACAGCCTGCTCCTCTCGTCCGCTTCACCTGCAGGCATGTCCTCTTCCTCGCTATAAAGATTTGCTTCTTTCTTTACTTTCCCTTTTTTTCTCCTCCTCCTCAGTTCGGACTCTTATTTCTTCATAATTTGTTTAGTCCGAGAGGCCCTACAAGTTGACACGAAGGAGTAAAATGGTCTTATGCTTTTTATTGGAATTCATTCGTAAGTTTTCCTACTCTCCTGGTATTCTTCCATTAATTTCCTGGATTTAACAGAGCCCAGATCTTCTTAAAAATGTCAAACTGCTCTCCTTGGGAGATGGAGCGAAGAAGAACCAGTGACCATTCATCATTAGAGTTTGTGCTACACAGGGAAGATGTGTTAACTGGTTTCCCCATGCATATTTAACATTTGGCGACCGGAATATTATCTCTCTTGTCATTTCTCGGGCTATTAATTAAAGAACACGAATGGCGTCTACTCCGATTGTGGCGAGCTTGGTAGATATGTGGGAAGTGTGGAATATCCGAGGTTTCATGATACTCAGCCTTTTGATGCAACTGCTTCTTGCAATCGTCTCCCCTCTCCGGAAGAGAACATCCAATCGACTGCTCATTTTGCTGATATGGTCAGCATACTTCTTATCAGATTGGGCCGCCATATTCGCTTTCGGGCTGATCTCGAATGCCAGATTGAAGAACCCCACTTCCCCTTTGCAAGTCGACCAAGATCTCCTGGCATTCTGGAATGCCTTTCTTCTAATACACTTGGGGGGGCCGGATTCCATCACTGCTTATGCGCTAGAGGACAATACGCTGTGGAAGCGTCACTTTGTCGGCCTTGTTGTCCAAATACCAGCCTTCCTCAAAATCTTCGTTAAGACGCTCCCGGATAACAAGCTTCGTGTGCCGACAATCCTGATAGCTATTGCCGGCACCATCAAGTATGGGGAGAGGACCAGACCATTGTACCTTGCAAGTGTTGAGAATCTTAAGAAGTCAGTTGTGAAATCCCTCCGCCTTCATCTGAAAAGCAACATTACGAGGCCACAAGGGGCATCAACCCAGTCCAATATTGGTGCCAGCAATAACGGCCAAGATACCCCCGGAAAGAGACTCGAGATGGCCTCCCACTACTTCCAAATATTCAAGGGTCTGGTCGTCGACATGATGCCAGAACATTCCCAGTTGCTTGAGAGCCGAAATAGTTTCCTGAACAATGATGCTCGGGAGACGTTTGAAATTTTGAACATGGAGCTGAAGTTATTATACGAGGTGTTCTTTACCAAGGTCCTTGCAGCCAACTCCAGTTGGGGAGTTCTCATTCGTAGTCTGGCCTATTACAATGTCCTCGTCGCCCTGATTATGTTTTGCCTAATTAATAAAGCTGGGATTCACCGAGTCGATGTTGGAATCACTTACTCATTGCTAGCTGGAGTAATTGCCTTGGATTCAGCCAGCGAGATGATGCTCATAATGTGAAATTGGACCAGAGTCAATTTTACTTACTTCGTATGCCAAATGATTGGGCATGGACTAGTCTTAATTTTCATAGTAGGGATAGCCTTGATGTGCATAGACAACTTCAGTTCATGTCGTTGTTGCCATAACATCGCAATACGGCAATGGTCAGAGAGTACGGGGGCGCTGACCATTTTAGGGCGCGCTTTCGAGGAGTCCTATCAGAGGAAAAGATCCAAGCTAAGAGACTGTTGTCACAAAATCAACGGTACTATCTTATTCCATTTTTATTTAGTATTGGGATCCAAAAGCTGGAAAGATAGAAGATGATGAGAGCAATTGGAGGAATAAGAAGTCTGCATCGATAACACTATTTAGAGAAAAATCACTGTTTATAGATTGCATTTATAGACTCAAAATCAAAAGTCATATTCATTGAAAGCATTCTTTTTTTCCTGTTTTAATTGCTTAGAATTATGAAACAACTCAATTTAGAATCATCGAGAATTTATTGGAGGCTTTTCTTAGTATTTGTTAATTTGTATTAACTATTTACGTTAATCCAATAAATGTCTTTCTGTGTTAATCAGTCGAGGTATAAAAAGAAAAACTAAATGGTCCGACAAATGAATAATCCAGCATAACTTTTGCCGGTGAGATCAACGACAAGATTGGGGTAGTCATCCTCACCAAATTGCCATATTAATGGAAGAACAACCTTGATATGGAACTGTGGGACTTCGTGTTTAGTCAATTGCGAGAAAATGCTTTGCCCACCGATGATGCAGACAAGGTAAGGGTGTTATACGAGGCAAGGGGTGAAGGTCCACTTTCCATCGGAAATTTACCCGAGTTAAGACACTTTGTAGCTGATATTAAGTTTGAACATAGCATCCTCATCTGGCATTGCGCAACCGAAATATGTTATCAGGTTGACGTGCATGTCGACGGGGGAAACAACAAAAGAAGGAAGTTCGGCAAGGTCTTGTCAGATTACATGACATATCTTTTGATAAAGCAACCAAAGCTAATGACCCCTGTGGCAAGGATCGAGGAAATAAGGTACCGCGAAACTATTGTCGAGGCAAAGAATATCTGTAAGAGAAATCCCGTGGAGACCGTGGAGCAATTTTGCAAGAATATAGCATATACGCACTGCCAAATCCAATGATAGAAAATTAAAAGGTAAGTCTGTGTTGCCTGAGGCATGCGCCCTAGCCAACATTCTAATGCGAAAAGGTACGATGAAATGGGATGTAACCAGTGAGGTATGCGTGTAGGTGTTGTTATACACAGCCGGCCACTGTCGAGCCGACTCGCATATACGTCTGTTGAGCGAGGGCGGGGAGTTGATAACCTTCGTATGGTTGTTGATGGCTCACTTTGGGATAATAGCTCGCTTTCCTAAGGAGAAAGGAGCTGCAGATGAATTCTCGAATCATTCAACGACTCGATGGTGAAACATTGGCTTAACTTGTATTAAATGAAAGAGTGTCACATATTTGGCGTTTTGCGTTTTGTTACCACTTATTTTTCCTTTTAATGAAATATTTAAAGACATAAAGTTATTCTTCTTTAAAAAAATTGATTTCCTTTTCATTTTCTCATTCAAACTCGGATATAATTTCGGCCCCAATAATGAAATATTGATTTTTTTGATAATTTATTATTATTAATTAATAAAATTGTCGAGTAATTTAAATAAATCTGAACGAGGTAAAACAATTTTAACGAAGTTTTTCGGCCCAATCTACAACTTGATCGTTGGGCCTAGACGAATGTTTGATATTTGGGTTCGAACCCAACCAAAATCCCACCAGAGCTGTTTACTGGACATGGTCTCGTCTGATACGGAAAGACTCGCTTGCGGGTAGTTTCGTGGCGAAGATTGGCCGCGGTTGAAAGGTTCTATGATATTACAAATTAAGAAAACTGCAGTCAACTACTTGTTGACAAGATTTTGATGATGAGTCAAACAGCAGGTTTGACCTGCTATGATTTTACAGAAGCTGAAACCTCCTGTAACGAAGATACGCTTCGTAAGAGAGGAAAAATATCACGAAAATATTTTCTTCACCCTCCAATGATCATTTCAGATCAAGAGACGTGATTAGAGAATATTTCCATAAATACATATTTCAATAATAAATTATTTGTTAATTAATTATTGATTATCTTAATTAAATTATTAATTCAAAAAGAGAATATTCTTAAGAATATTATTTGGATTAATATTTCGTCCAGATACAATGTTTTACTTGTCTGGAATGAATCAATTATTTTTGGGAATAAATCGTTGATTATTTCCTTATATAGAAGGTCAAGTTGCTGTTACTGGCCGAACCTTCTGTAATGCATTACCTGGGGATTTAATTGTCAAAATAAGACAAAATTAAATCTGGAGGTTCCAACCTGATATTTGCACGACCCCATCATCATATTTCTCAAGTTGGAAATAAAATATTCTTTCTTTCCAACTATAGAAGGTTGCTGACCGATTTAGGCTCTAACCTTCTGTAAGATGAGATCTCGTGATTGGATGATTCAATTGATCTGAAATCAATCGAATATTGTCCCTAAATGATTTTTACACGTTGGGGATGAATCTGGTCATTTTACGTATTTGGCAAAAATAAGTTTCCTTCTTTATAGGAGGACGGAACCTCTATATAAAAGAAAAACCTAAAAACATTTAAAAAAAAAAGAGATTTTGATCAGAGGTAAGTCTTGGCATTTTGGCAACGTTAGTGGTGTTTAACGTGTGTGCAAGTGTGCAGGACGGATTCTCCAGGCGAGAGTTCTCGCAGGAGGTAACTACAGCGGGTTGAGCGTGGGTGAAGCCGCTCCGGTGACTTCGTTGCGTCCGGATCTGAGGGACTCGACCGGAACTTTGTCCGTGACGTCGGACTGCGTACATCAGGGCCTGGGGAAGGGTTCGTTGGTGGCGAGTAGGCGTACAGAGTTGGTCGGAGAGAAGGAGTCCGTAGCAGGGGTTCAGTGGTGAGGGACCTTCAACCTTCTGTAGTTGGTTATTTTGTTATCTGTGCGTTTGCAGCAGGTGTGCTTTGGTGAAGCCGCTCCGTAGGCGTCGTTGCTGTGAATCCGAAGGACTTGGCCAGGAGTGCTGTCCGTAACGCCGGGTGGGCGTACAGCAGGTCCAAGAGAAGGTTTCTGCAGCAGGCGTAAGTGGTGAGGGACTGCAACCTACTGTAGACAGTTTATCTTTATTTGTTTTGCAGATTAAACCAAAAATATCAAAAAGAGAAGCACATCAGAGACGTCAAACACTTGGAGAAAGCGTCATCAGATCTGTTCGCTGATCCACAGAAGGAATAGCCCGCTACAAAGTCATAGAAGGCTGAAGCTTCCAGCCAACGTTCTGTGCTTGCTCAAGTCTGGTTGATTTGCTTGTGATTCGACCTAGACACATCCTAAACATAGCAAGAGAGTTTCTTGCATTGGTAAAGCTAGTCTTACCGTCCCGTGGTCAAAGAAATTGTTTTCTTACACCACAGAAGGTTTTACCTTCTACACTGTAATCTCTATACGAGTTATTAGTGAAAAGTGACCGAAAGTGGACGTAGGTGATTTCACCGAACCACTATAAAATCCTTTGTGTTCTACGACTCATTTCGAAGTCAATTTCACACGTTCCGTAATTACAGAAGCTTGAAGGCTCTGTAAATTACAGTAAGTTACTTCCGCTGTGAGGGTTGTGAAAAAGCGTTTAAGAATTTCTTAATTGGACTTAACACTAATTCACCCCCCCTCTTAGTGTAATCTTTGGGCCAACACTACTTATTCCAGCTCCTAAGATGTACTCCCTAAGCTTTTTTCCGTCCTAACAATCTTTCTACAACTTATCATCCTGATTTCCAGACTAAGTCCCACCTTCGCTGTCTCACGTTCAACTCCTGTTGAGTAAATAGATACTTCAAACTCTTGTGGTCCGTGTATACTTCAAACTTTCATCCATATAGATAATGCATCCACAGCTTCAGAGCAAATATTACAACAGCGAATTCCAAGTCATGGGTTAGGGAGTTTTCTTCATGTTTCCTCAACTGTTGAGAGGCATAAGCTACTAGTTTGTCATTCTGCATCAATGCACAACCTAACCCTTGAGTGGATGCGTCGCAGTACACCACGGATCCTTCTGATCCGCTAGGAATGGTTAAAACTGGAGCACTGGTCAGTCTCCTTTTGAGTTCCTCAAAACATTCCTCACTTATCTATCCATTGAAATGGGGCGTCCTTTCTCAATAGCTTGGTCATAAGAGCAGTGATATTTGAGAATCTTTCTACAAATCTTTTATAATAACCTACCAACCCCAGGAAACTCCTTACTTCCGATATTGTCACTGGTCGCGGCCAGTTCTTAACTGTTTCAATCTTTGTAGAATCTACATCCATGCCCGAGGCTGAAATGACTTGTTCGAGGAACGCTACATTCTCCAGCCAAAACTCACTTTTACTCAGTTTGGCATACAACTTGTTCTCCCGCAATACCCTCAACACAATGGTCAGATGCTCCTGTGTTCTTCTCTACTTCTCGAATAGATAAGGATATCATCAATGAATACCATGACAAACTGATCCAGGTACGATTGAAACACTTGATTCATTAATCCCATGAACACTGTCGGGGCGTTCGTTACTCTGAACGGCATCACTCTGAACTCATAATGTCCATATATTGTTCGAAACATAGTTTTCAGAATATCTTCTTCCTTTACTCTAATCTGATGGTAGCCTGATCTCAAGTAGATCTTCAAATATACGACTGATCCCTAAAATTGATCGGATAGATCATCTATTCGAGGAAGTGGATAATGATTTTTGATTGTTTGTTGGTTTAACAACCTGTAATCGATACAAATCTCATCGAACTATCTTTCTTTTTCACAAATAATATGGGAGTGCGCCACGGTCTAACACTAGCACGAATAAAATTCTTATCTATAAGTTCCCGCAACTGTGCTTTTAATTCTTTCAGCTCAGCTAAACTCATTCGATACGGAGTCCTAGAAATTGGGGTTGTCCCCGGAATCAAGTCTATTACAAACTTTACCTCCTTCTTAGGTGGTAGCCCCGGCAACTCCTCAGGAAAGACATCGGGGAAGTCCCTCACCACTTCAACCCGCTCCAGCATCGGTAGCTCAGCTTCTTTGTTCAGCATAGTTGCCAAGAACCCTTCGTGCCCCGTCTGTGCAAGGTGGCGCGCCCGCATTGCTGATATCATCAAAACTTGACCGCATCCTCCATGGCCTATGTACTCACGGGTATCTCCATCCTCTGTGCTAATCAAAATAAGCTTCCCTTCACAGTCTACCTTGGCATAGCTGGAAGCCAACAATCCAAGCCTAGGATGATCTTAAACTCGTGGATCTGCAACACCAACAGATTGACAGTAAATCTCAATCCAGCTACTACTAGTTCACAACCTAGACATGTATCATCAACGCATTGCTCAATTCCAGTATGCAATATAACACACATCTTCCTATCAGCGTTTCCTACCGCCCATCCATACTTCTCTACGCAGTTATATGATATGAAAGAATGTGTCGCGCCAGTCAAACAGAGCATATACTAGTTGGCCTTGTAGTTGGACCGTACCTGAGATCACACCACGAGATGCAGTAGCATCCGCCTCAGTAGTCGCATTCAGTCTCGCTGTGTCTACCGTCCCACTCACCGATCCCCTTGAAATAGACACTGTCGATCCCGGTCTGTTTCCGCCTCTCGGCAGTGGGGTGGTAGATCCACTCATCTTACTCCCAGCTACTCCACTTCCAGATGTTCCTCCTGGTCCTTGGGGGCACTCCTTACGAATATGACCCGCATGTCTTCATCTGTAGCATGCCACCTCTCTTGCCACGCACACATCTCCATTGTGGCGGCCTCCCACAACTTTGACAAATGGGTAAACCTCTTGTCCTCACTTCCTGGCTCCGCCCTTAGGAGAAAGACCGTGATGCTGTAGGGGCTCTTGGAGGTCATACAACAATAAACTGAGAGGTGAAGGGTGACGACTCTCTGGTCCTGAACTTCTTCCTCGAAGGTGGTCCGATGCCCAACCTCCATTTCACAATGGTCTCCTCTCCCGCAGATTTCAAGTCAGTTAATCCTTCCTTTGCACTTTGTGCCCTCATGTATATCCATCGTACGTAGTAAGCATCATAGGCCTCAGTTGAAATCTGACCTCCGGCTTCAATCCCTCCTCAAACTTCATGGCCTTCGTCCCAACACTCATAGGCGGGCCGTACTTTGACATAGCGGAAAATCGCGCCACATACTCATCCACCGTCATCCCATCCTGTCGTAGGTACATAAACTCTCGTGCCTTCTTCTCTCTGAATACATGAGGATAGAACTTTTCGAGGAATGTTGTCTCAAACACTTTCCATTCATCCCCGGAGTTGGAAAGGGTCTGTGCTCCATCTCTATGCTTTCCACCAATCGTTCGCTCCCCGCTTGGTCGACTGCTGCATTAGCATCATTTTCTCCTCAACTGAACATCCCAGCACGTCGAAAGCATTCTCCAACTCATCTATGAACTCTTCTGCCTTCTCAGGCCCCTCATCACCCGAGTAAATAGGTACATCGAGCTTTCGAAACTGTCCGATCAATGCCCTTCTCTTGCGTTGTAGTTCCTCATCCCTAGGAGGAGAAATCCGCACAACAATATATATGCCCTCCTCAGACATTCTATGATCACAACAATTGCATTATTAATCCAAGTATTATGTCACCTACACATAATACTATATCAACGAATACCATATAGGTTTACTCAATACCAAGCATACGATTTTCAATTCCGAATAATCGACATTTAATTTTCTTAACACAACATCTATTTCATAATATGTCATCCAATCGAACACCCTTTTCCACAACTCAAGAAGAATGTCTCCCTTCATCTTTCTAGATTTGATTAACTTCCCGGAATTACCTGTTTTCATTCCCTACTGGCCCTTCATCTGTTTCTGAATTGGTCTCAGGGCCCAAAACATTCTTAACTCCTTTCAAACTCATATACTCAACTGTTCAATCATATTATACTGATATCAATTGTATTTCTAGTCATTCATTTGTTTCTCAAGAAGTGTTGGTAATCCGTCAAACAAGTTTTACCGACTCACGTGCAGGTTCCACGTGCTTAACTTCGTTTCCCGAGTCTAAAACCGGCTCGTTTACATTCCAAAATTCCAACCTTATTACTCCGAGCTTAACCTTTTCTGATACCACCCGAAAGGTTCTATGATATTTCAAATTAAGAAAATTACAATCAACTAGTTATCAAAATTAGGAACAATTACATAATTCTCTACAATTTGATTACTACATGAAAGTGTATCCTAACTATGAAACTAAGGTGAAAAATATGTTGAAGCCCAGTATCAACCTGTAAAACAAGTTAAACGTTAGTCAACAAGACTAAGCACGATTCTATTACCCTTTCCTTAATCATTTTTGCCACCGAACCTTTCCTAATTTCAATCAAGTTAGTTCCTTCAAATCTTACACTTTTCCCATTGAGTTAATTCAAGTGGAATAACATCGTCTTCACTTGGAGACATATCCGGAGCTCTCATTCAAGCTCCTAAGATGTACTCTCTAGGCTTTTTCCGTCCTGACAATCTATCCACAACTTATCATTCTGATTCCCGACTAAGTCCCATCCGTGTCATCTAGCCCTTATTCCAGGCTCATACAACCAGCCATAAAGGCTACACTATCGGGGGTTTCGGGTCATCAAACATCCAATGCCCTTACCCACAGGTTCCTTCATTAGGCCACCCTCAAATCCATTGTCACATATTCTCTCCACATGTGACAGCCACTACTTCTCCACCCATTCACTGGGTTATTTACTAACACGTTACCGAGGAGGGAAGCCCTCATCCGACTATCTCCTTTCCACCAACCGTCTTTATTAGGACTATGACCATGGGCAATCCAGCCCATGTACACACGTGAATACACATAACACTCACATATCAATCAACACCAATGATCTGGAGAACTCATTAGCCTAATTTACTCAATGACCAGCGTTCCTCCCACCAACCCGGAATGACAAACCACCGAGAACCTGAGACTAAATGGCCACCCTCATTCTCCAAGGGAAACAAACCATTCATGCATTATAAGGAGTCGAGAAGCCTCCCACAAGTCCAGGGATGAACTTTCCCTTCCCCCTCCAACCAACCCGTACAAAACTGAACACACATCATCGACTTCAACATACGTAATACATATAAGGCGGCAGAATTTTATGGGCGTTAAAGAGTGCAAGAGAGAAGGGAAGGGATGGTCCTACCTTGTGCTTGTGTCACTGCACAACTCCACCAACTCCCTCCTCCTTCGCAAGACTTCGCCTCGAGGCAACTTTGCTAGAGAACCCGTCTTGGTCACACCTCGCTTTGTCCCTTCTGCTCCTGGGTGTGCAAATGTAGTGTCCCCGGGATCAAATTTTTCTTTCTTCCCTTTCTTTCCCCTTTCTTTGACAAGATCAAGTGGAATTGAACTTTATATTTTCATTTTTTTTCTCTTTGTATTCCACGTGTGACCCAATTGGAAATGAGTGTAGAACTTTATTTTTTCCCTGTGTCCACCCGTCCCCTCCTCATCAATTTCTTGGTTCTTCCCACTTGCATGATCAAGATTGATTCAAGGGCCCATTTCATTCTATAGTCAAATGGTCAATTCAAATCAACGGTGGATGATGGTTTTGTAAAAAAGAATCCATTTTTTTTGTTTTCCTCTCTCGAGTGAAACGAAGAAAGGTATGAGGGGATTGTCGGAAGGGTAATCAATGTCTTCTCATTCCCATCTATTTTTCATGTGTACATATAAAGCTGTGGGCCCACTTCGGAAGTCCTTCACACCCGGGTGCAATCAAGTGTTGTTTTCGTACTCCGTTATCTACTTAAAATTACGATTCATGTGCTTATTCGTTAGGCGCCATCCCCCCATTGGCTCAATAAACGTGCATTCTAGAGCGTCGGAGGGCTTCCGTATTCACGTCTCATTCACTAAAGCGCTCGTAAGCACATATATTTTGTTCCGTCGCGTCGCGAACGTACATTTGTAATACATGTTCAGACATTCCCAAGGATTTTATTTGCATATTTAGATTTATGAAGTTCGGGACGTTACAATAACATATTTAGACATTCTTGTAGTCGATGATACTACAAAGAAGGCGAAGAAAAAGAAGACGATCGCACACGCGAGAACAGAAAACACTTCCTCCAAATTGCAGATCACATCATGGCAATTCATTCCGTCCAAACAGGACCAACCAGTAACTTTTGCATTCTCCTGTTTACTTTGGATCAACATGAAAGAACGCCCTCCTAAAACTTAGAGGACTAATCGATTAGATAATTCTCGTCTCTTTCATTTCATCCCGGGTGGAGTTGTAAAGAAAACGAAAATTCGGAAACTCAATCACATGATTTCTAAATTCATCTACTCCCCCAGAATCCCAATACGACTCTCCATGTCCTGCTGAGTACCGCTCAGCTGCTTCAAAACGACGGCCCTCCCAGCAGAATGCAGCTTTCCATCGCCATCTTGGGGACAACCAACTTCATCTTCTTCTTTACACCCATCATTGATACTGTGTAAGTCAGGCCCAACTCAATAAACCCCGATAGACAATACAAACTTTTTGATGTTACAATGGTAAAAGAATATAAGGCTTCTCAAACGCACGATGACCGCACACTTTATCTTATATTGGCCAACATAGAGCTGATGAGTTACTTTAGGCTGCTATAAAATCGCAGCTTCTGTCAATGATGTTATTGACTTGGGAAGCAGCTTCTGTCTTCTTTCCTGTTCAGAATATTCCCAGTTGTCGGTTTTTGTTCACTCCAGATCTACGAGAGACGCTCCGCTTGCTCGCCGCCACCGGAAATGCATAATAGGATGCAAGTGTAGCACCTTCATTCCCCGGCAACACCCCACAGCCTGCTCCTCTCATCAGCTTCACCTGCAGATATGTCCTCTTCCTCGCTTTAAAAGCTTGCTTTTTTTTTTCTTTTCTTTCCCTTTTTTCCCTTCTTCCACAGATCGGGCACTTATTTCCATATAATTTGTTTGGCAAGAGAGGCCCTAAATGTTGTTCAATGATTTAAAGAATTCGAAAAATTTTGTGCTTAAATTTTAAAATCATTCATATGTTTTCCTAGTCTTTTGGATCTTTCATTATTTTTTTGGAAATAAGTAAATGTTTTCCTTGGGAGATGGAGAGAAAGAAGAACCTGTGACTATTCATCGCTAGAGTTTCTGCTACATAGAGAAGATGCCTAAACAGGTTTCCCCATGCGATTTTCATTTACATTTGGTGACCGGAATTGATTTCTCTTGTTTTTCTCGGTCTATTGATTAAGGAAAACAAATGGTGTCGGCTCCATATGTGGCGAGCTTTCGAGATATGTGGGTCGTGTGGAACATCCGAGGTCTCATGATACTCAGCCTTTCCATGCAACTGCTTCTTGCCTTCATCTCCCTTCGCCGGAGGAAAACGTCCAACCGTTGGGTCATGCTGATGACATGGTCAGCATACTTCTTATCGGATTGGGCCGCCATATTCGCTTTTGGGCTTGCAAGAGAAAGAACCAGGAGACACTTAACAATTCCGTTCTCCGTCGACCTCAAAGCCTCACTCAGATCACTCAGGCTTCGGAACCACTCAGATGCACAAAGGCACTTGGATCTGTCGTCCTTAGTCTGATTTTAATGGAGAAGAAGGCACAGAAGACGTCCAGGCAATCTTCGAGATTTGTTGCCAAAATTGATAGCCAGGACTCAGTAACGGTCTGCTGGACCGATCGCTATGCTATAGAGAGTAAGTACCAACGGTAACTTTCCTCACTTATCTTAATAAGCTAATTTATTTCTAATCTTTATAATCTGATCATAATCTTATCTGGACGAACATGATCAACAAAAATATTTGATTAGATATTTTATCCCGTTTCAGCGTAACATTGCTGCAGGATATCAGAAACATATTTTGTTTCTAAAAATAAACTTGGAAAGATAATCTTATAATATTTAGTTGCCTAAATCTTTATAATGAGATCATTAAACCACACTTAAATGAATTGGGACACTCAGACGAACGATCTGAGATAACCCAAAATAAAACGTGCGTATTGAAAATTTGTTTCCATATTTTCAATATATATTCGTAATATCACAGCAACAACTCACTGTAACATATAACAGTTACCAGCTGTGATTCAGCAACACATTGCTCAAGCTCATCACTAGGGACAAGCACGTAACTCATGAAACATTACTGCTGACTATGAGTAACGTATTGCTTAAGTTCATCATCAAAATCAGGTTAACAATACCACTTATGTTATGTCTACTATGCTATCCTTCTTGCATACCAACATTGTGATCGACGTCTTTGAAGTGGCTTAATCATTGCTTGCCTTCTATGGTTCTCACCGCACCAAGATTCCTTATGAGAACCCTCGCCGAGAATAATCCACCTTCTTATGAGAATCCTCTTTGGGAGTCAACACTAGTTCCTTATATGATCACTCGTCAGAAAGCACACTGTCTTTATGAGACCTCTTGTTAGGACTTCCACAACTACTTTACAATATCGCTCGTTGGGAAAGGCGCAGGCTTACGCACCACTGTTTTAAGAAAAAAAAAGGTTTTATTATTAGGTGTTGTGACGGCACCCTTTAAATACTCTAAATATAGTAAAATTTATTCTACATGGAGTCTAGAATAAAAGTGGATTCAACATACCCCTCACGCTGAACCGTGTTAGGCGAGCTTCTTTGGCCCTATAGGTGGGCTTATGTGACCTCTTTTCAATTTTTGAATTCTTTTTCATCTTTGGGCAGGGCGTAAACTCTCGATCTCTGGCTTTGATACCACTGTTGTACGGTAATCAACGGCAAATATCTTAAAAGCTCGAATTTTAGGTGAAGCGTTACATATTATATATTTTAATTGTTAACATGTTTATCATCATTTCAAATATATTATTTTGACATGTTTGGATGCAATAAACTTGCACTTAACTTCATTTTGCTATCATAAACATTAAACGGGAACGTCCACTATGTTTTGCATGAAAAATAACAGTTGCTCCGATTCGGGTCAAACCTGCGAACATTTAAAATCAAGGGCTTCCACGCCCAACTTACATTCTTTATTGAAGATGTTTAAATATATTTACCTTACTTTTGCGCTCATATACCAAGAAGAATAGCCTCGGAAACATGGTTGCAGGGGCTGCCCGTGCTCTCGGGCCCCAATAACTCTCTCCAATTCTTCGTATGCAGCTGTGCCCAACATGCTGCTTATGTCATCTTCACTTTTATTGGTATTTTGACTTCAGCCTCTTGTACATGTCATTTGTAATTTTAAATAGCAAGTTATGATCTTTTGAAGTCAAACCCTGTTTTAGGGGATTTATATTTAAAACTGCTATGTATGCTCATAAATCGTCGGATTTCTACCAGATATATTTCATCGGCTTCACTTCATTCTGATTTTTGTGGGTCATGTTTTGGGTCACTAGATTGACATGCAACCCGGACCCATCCGGTTGAATGGGCCTAGAAAACCCACTGTCATTTTCAGTACACATGCCTATTAGCCTCCAAAGTTTAGAGTGATATACCCTTTAAGTTAGACATCTAGGGCTTTAGTTTCATGCCATTTGATCTTGTATTTTGCGAGATGTGGATTTTTTTGTTTATTTACCTGGCATGCGGACTAGTTGTTTCTACAGGGTCAAATAAACTGCTTTTCCTGCTATTTTGGGCTCCATATATTCTTAGTGGGTTAGGGAGCATCACCATGAGATTTTGTTTATCCTAACTATGAAACTAAGGTGAGAAGTACGTCGAAGCCCAGTATAAACCTTTAAAACACGTTAAACTTTAGTCAACAAGACTAAGCCCGATTGTATTACCCTTTCCATAATCCTTTTTGCCTCCGAACCTTTACTATTTTCAATCAAGTTAGTTCCTTCAAATCTTACACTCTTCCCATTGAGTTAATTCAAGTGGAATAACATCGTCTCCACTTGGAGACACATATCCGGAGCTCTCTCATTCCAGCTCCTAAAACGTACTCCCTAGGCTTTTTTCGTCTTGACAATCTTTCCACAACTTATCATCATGATTCCCGGACTAGTCCCATCCGAACGTACTCTCTGCGATCTTTATTCGTCGTGTCATCTAGCCCTTATTCCAGGCTCACACAACCAGCCATAAGGCTACATCATCGGGCGTTCCGGGTCATTCAAACATCCAATGCCCTTACCCACGGGTGTCTTCATTAGGTCACTCTCAAATCCACCGTCACATCTTCTCTCCACATGTGACAGTCACTACTTCTCCACCCCTTCACTGGGTTATTTACTAACACGTTACCAAGGAGGGAAGCCCTCATCCGACTATCTCCTTTCCACCAACCGTCTTTATTAGGACTACGACCATGGGCATATCCAGCCCATGAACACACGTGAATACACATAACACTCACATTTCAATCATCACCAACGATTTGGAGAACTCATTAGCCTAATTTACTCAATGACCGGCGTTCTTCCCACCAACCCGGAATGACACACCACCGAGAACCCGAGACTAAATGGCCACCATCATTCTCCAAAGGAAACCAACCATTCGTGAATTATAAGGAGTCGAGAAGCCTACCATAAGTCCAGGGATGAACTTCCCTTCCCCCTCCAACCAACCCGTACAAAACCGAACACACATCATCAACTTCAACATACGTAATACATATAAGGCGGCAGAATTTTATGGCCGTTATAGAGCGCAAGAGAGAAGGGAAGGGAGGGTCGTACCTTGTGCTTGTGTCCCTGCACAACTCCACCAACTCCCTCCTCCTTCGCAAGATTTCGCCTCGAGGCAACTTTGCTGGAGAATCTGTCTTGGTGCCACCTCGCTTTGTACCTTCTGCTCTGCGAATGTAGTGTCCCCGGAATCAAAATTTTCTCTCTTCCCTTACTTTCCCCTTTCTTCGATAAAATCAAGGTGGAATTGAACTTTACATTTTAATTTTTCTTCTCTTTGTATTCCACGTATGACACAATTGGGAATGAGAGTAGAACTTTATTTTTTTCCGGTGTCCACCCGGCCCCCCCTCATCAATTTCCTGGTTCTTCCCACTTGCATGATCAAGATTGATTCATGGGGCCATTTCATTCTATAGTCAAAGTGGTCAATTCAAATCAACGGTGGATAATGGCTTTGTTAAAAAAAATCCATTTTTTTGTTTTCCTCTCTCAAGTGAATCGAAGAAAGGTATGAGGGGATTGTCGGAAGGGTAACCAATGTCTTCTCATTCCCATCTATTTTTCATGTGTACATATAATGTTGTGGGAGGGAGGAAATTCTCTTGTGACCTCCCACTTCGGAAGTCCTTCCAACGCGGGTGCAATCAAGTGTTGTTTTCGTACTGCGTTATCTACTTAAAATTTCAATTCGTGTGCTTATTCGTTACGCGCCATCCCCGTATTGGCTCAATAAACGTGCATTCTAGAGCATCCGAGGGCTTCTGTACTCACGTTTCATTCACTAAAGTGCTCATTAAGTACATATAATTCGTTCCGTCGCGAACGTACATTCGTAATACATTTTCAAACATTCCCAAGGGTTTTATTTGCATATTTAGATTTATAAAAGTTCAGGACGTTACAAATCACAAAATTCTGCGTTGTTACAGCCGTAGTCGATGTATTTCAAAGAAGGCGAAGAAAAAGAAGACGATCGCGCACGCGAGAACAGAAAGTACTTCCTCCAAATTGCGGATCACATCATGGCAATTCGTTCCGTCCAAACAGGACCAACCAGTAATTATTGCATTCTCCTGTTTACTTTGGATCAACATGAAAGAACGCCCTCCTAAAAGTTAGAGGACTAATCGATTCGATAATTCTCGTCTCTTTCATTTCATCCCGGATGGAGTTGTAAAGAAAAACAAAATTCGGAATCTCAATCACATGATTTCTAAATTCATCTACTCCCCCAGAATCCCAATACGACTCTCCATAATTGTTTTCCATGTCCTGCTGTGTGCCGCTCAGCTGCTTCGAAACGATGGCCCTCCTAGCGGCATGCAGCTTTCCATCGCCATCTTGGGGACAACCAACTTCATCTTCTTCTTTACACCCATCATTGATACTGTGTAAGTCAGGCCCAACTCAATAAACCCCGATAGACAATACAAAGTTTTTGATGTTACAATTGTAAAAGAATATTAGGTTTCTCAAGTGTAAGATGACAGCACAATTTATTTTCTATTGGCCAACATAGAGCTGATGAGTTACTTTAGGCTGCTATGAAATATTTACACCATTTTTTTATGTCTTCCACTGTTGTTATTATCCAGGTAGTTTTTGTTTCCACAAAGTATGAAATTTTCCAAACTTTAGTTCTTCGACTAAGATGAAAGAACACTTCTAAAAGATGAAATTTGTAAAAACTTTGGTTATCATTCAAAGACAAGTTGTTTTCTTTTTGTATATCCAAACACCATCCTTTGGACATGTTCGGCAACAATTAATTATAAAAATTATCATCACTACATAAATAAATCAAAACTATTTATTTAGTTAAGATATTGATTAAAAGAGTGACAGAATGTGAACCACATGGTTGATAAAAGTTCAACTATTAATGTTATTCTCCCGTGGTTGATAAAAGTTCAAAAATAGTTAAAACAATGTTTTTACACTTTCTTATGGTATGCTTAATCATTGAACCACATGTCCCCCCCTCCCCCCACTATTTTGTTTATCCAAGTAAAAAAATAACTAGTCATCATCTTAAAACACTCCCAGTATCTTGTTTAGATAAAAAGATGAAGAAACCCAACATTGTCCCTTCATATGTTCACTGAGACACTCCAAAGAAAAATTTTTACATCCAACACAAAAAAGTTCTCTCCGCACCATTCCTTACGCCCACACACCCAATTTGTGTCCATCCATCTCTGCCAATCTAAGGTTGTCGGGCTGGATTTTTTAGTAGTTAGTAGCAGCACACTACAGGAGACCGACGAGAGTTTGGATAAGATCTGGACATAAAGAGAAACAAATGTATATTAACACAGAAAATTAAAATGGAAGATGATTTCTTGAAAAGGCCAAAGACTTTTTTGCCCTCTCCCATAGAGTCTTGGCCATTCATTCATTAATTCATCCTACACAACACAAACAAACAAAAAAGAGGTTCGGCAACGCCGGTGACTGACTATTATTATTATCAATCAACGGCAATGCACTCTACATAAAACAAAAAACTTATAACAGAGCAAATGTGGTCTGGACATTGATAATTCCCAAGTTTATATATATATATATATATAAACAAAGAAAAGGAAGCATACGTGAAACAGAACATTTAATACAGTTTCCACTATTTAATAATGTTACCACTTGAAAGGAATGGTTAAATGACTATTTTATCCTTGTCTCTTTTTATGAGATGAGTAATTAAGTTAATGTAAATTTATAAAGAGAAAGAGGGTAAAGTAGTCTTTTTAAAGCAATCAAACGCACCTCAACGATCACTCTTTAGAATAATACCGGTTGGATCTACGAGAAGTTGAAGTTGACTTACGCTATATTCATTAGAAACAAAAATCAACGATTCATTTTTTATCAATGATTTTATTGAATTGGGATGCAGCTTCTGTCTTCTTTCCTGTTCAGAGTCTTCCCAGTTGTTGGTTTTTGTTCACTCCAGATCTACGAGAGACGCTCCGCTTGCTCGCCGCCACAGGATGCAAGTGTAGCTCCTTCATTCCCCGGCATCACCCCACAGCCTACTCCTCACATCAGCTTCACCTGCAGGTATGTCCTCTTCCTCGCTTTAAAAGCTTGCTTTTTTTTCTTTTCTTTCCTTTTTTTCCCTTCTTCCACAGATCGGGCACTTATTTCCATATAATTTGTTTGGCAAGAGAGGCCCTAAATGTTGTTCAATGATTTAAAGGATTCGAAAAATTTTGTGCATTATTTTTTTGGAAATAAGTAAATGTTTTCCTTGGGAGATGGAGAGAAAGAAGAACCTGTGACTATTCATCGCTAGAGTTTCTGCTACACAGAGAAGATGCGTAAACTGGTTTCCCCATGCGATTTTCATTTACATTTGGTGACCGGAATTGATTTCTGTTGTTTGTTCTCGGTCTATTGATTAAGGAAAACAAATGGCGTCAGCTCCGTATGTGGCGAGCTTGCTAGATATGTGGGTCGTGTGGAACATCCGAGGTCTCATGATACTCAGCCTTTCCATGCAACTGCTTCTTGCCATCATCTCCCTTCTCCGGAGGAAAACGTCCAACCGTTGGGTCATGCTGATGATATGGTCAGCATACTTCTTATCGGATTGGGCCGCCATATTCGCTTTTGGGCTGATCTCCAATGCCAGATTGAAAAACCCCACTTCCCCTTTGCAAGTCGACCAAGATCTCCTGGCATTCTGGTCTGCCTTTCTTCTAATACATTTGGGGGGGCCGGATTCCATCACTGCTTATGCGCTAGAGGATAATACGCTGTGGATGCGCCACTTGGTCGGCCTTGTAGTCCAAATACTCGCCTTCCTCAACATCTTCGTTAAGACGCTCCCGGATAACAAGCTTCGTGTGCCGACAATCCTGATAGCTATTGCCGGCACCATCAAGTATGGGGAGAGGACCAGAGCGTTGTACCTTGCAAGTGTTGAGAATCTTAAGGATTCGGTGTTGAAATCCCGCCGCCTTCATCTGAAAAGCAACACTACGAGGCCACAAGGAGCATCAACCCAGTCCAATATTGATGCCAGCAATAATGGTGAAGACACCCTCGGGAAGAGACTCGAGATGGCCTTCCACTACTTCCAAATATTCAGGGGTCTGGTCGTCGACATGATGCCAGAACATTCCGAGTGGCTCGAGAACCGAGATTGTTTCCTGAACAAAGATGCTCGGGAGACATTCGAAATTTTGAAGATGGAGCTGAAGTTATTCTATGAGGTGTTCTACACCAAGGTCCTTGCGGCCAACTCTGCTTGGGGAGTGCTCATCCGCAGTCTGGCCTTTTACAACATCCTCGCCGCCCTGATTATGTTTTGCCTAATTAAGAAAGAGGGGATTCACAGGGTCGATGTTCGAATCACTTACTCGTTGCTAGCTGGAGTGATTGCTTTGGATTCAGCGAGTGAAATACTACTAGTGTGGTCAAATTGGTCCATGGTCGATAGCACTTTTGCCGGATGCCAAATGCTCGGGCATGGACTAGTCTTATATTGGATAGTAGGCGTGGCCATTTCGGGCATGGTTGGCTGCTTCGTTGGTCTTTGCTGCAGAACTGTTGCATTCCGGGATTGGTCAGAGAGTACAGGGGCGGTGAGCATTTTAGGGCGAGCTTTCGAGGAGTCTCGTCCGAGTAAAGGATCCAAGCTAAGTGAATATTGGCGTAAAATCAACGGTACAATCTTAGCCCCATTTTAATTTATATTCTCGTTTTACTCGACCCGTATCTTTGTTCTTTTCAATTTTGAATATGGAAAGGAAAACGAGTTTGTTTCCATTCAAGTTTGAAATTAAATTGGTATCAAAGGAATGATTTTACGTTCTCCTATGCTAAATACATGATGAATATAAATAGATACAACTGAAAAAGAGATCAAAACCAGAAAATTAAAAATTAAAAGTTTTAGAGAAAAAACAGAGTAATAGTTTCTCTTTATACAGACAGGTTGTATAGATTGCATTTGTAGACTAAAAATCTAAGTCCTATTTATTAAGTGCATTCTTTTTTTTTCTGTCTTAGTTGCTTAAAATTATGAAAAAAAATCAAATATTGAGTACTAGATTTGGAGGTGTTTGTTAGTATTTGGTAATTTGCATTAACTATTTATATTGTTCCAATAATATGTCTTTATGGGTTAATCAGTCGAGGTATAAAAAGAAAAATTTTTTGCAGGTAAGATCAACGACAAGATGGGGGTAGTCATCCTCACCAAATTGCCATATCAATGGAAGAACAACCTTGATATGGAACTGTGGGAGTTCGTGTTTAGTCAATTGAAAGAAAAAGCTATGCCCGCCGATGATGCGGACAAGGTAAGGGCGGTATACAAAGCAAGGGGTGAAGGTCCACTTTCCATCGGAAATTTAGCCGAGTTAAGACACTTTGTAGATGATTTTGATTTTGAACATAGCATCCTCATCTGGCATTGCGCAACCGAGATCTGTTATCAGGTTGATGCACATATTGACGGGGAGAACAACAATGGAAGGAAGTTCAGCAAGGTCTTTTCAGATTACATGACATATCTTTTGATCAAGCAACCAAAGCTAATGTCCCCCGTGGCAGGGATCGAGGAAATAAGGTATAGCGAAACCATTGCCGAGGCAAAAGATATCGGCAAGAGACAATCCACGGAGACCTTGGAGCAATTTTGCAGGAATACACTGGATGAGCATACTGGCACTGCCGAATCCGATGAAAGAGGATTATGCAGTAAGTTCGTGTTGCCTGAGGCATGTACCCTAGCTCACATTCTAATGCAAAAAGGTACGGCGAAGTGGGACGTGATTAGCAAGGTATGGGTGGAGGTGTTGTTATATACGGCCGGCCACTGTCGAGCAGACTTGCATGTACGCCTGTTGAGCGAGGGTGGGGAGTTCATAACTTTCGTATGGCTGTTGATGGCTCATATGGGGATAATAGCTCGCGTTCCAAAGGAATAAGGAGCTGTGACGTCAGAATTTCCGTCAACCACTTATTGGTGAATATGTGTAATTTGTATTAAATAAAAGGCGATTTGTTATCCATATTTTCATAAATCTAGTTGAAACAAGTTTCATAAATCCGAACATACGCAACCCGGCGTCTCCCTACACCTGTTTACTAAACAAGCCTCGTCTGATACGGAAAGAATTGCTTTGCAGCAAATTTCATGGGGAAGATTTGCGGTAGACGATACTTCAAAGATGATAAAGAAAATGAAAATGACCACACAAAAATTACTTTCCCAAAAGCGTAATGAATACAAACACGTTTCATGATTTCCAGCAGCATCAATTCAACAGCTTGATATAAGAATTTCGGGATTATCACCCAAAAACTAGCATGAGGGGTAGGAGTACTGATATGTGGAAATAGTCCCACATCGGTAGGGCCAATGGCACTCCCAACCCTAGAGTTAGCCTTTAGGTTGGGCTCTCCCTGAAAAGCACGTAACAAGTGGTATCAGAGCGACGTCGCCGTCGTCCTTATCCCAAGAATGGTTGACAAGGCAACTTCCTCCGTGGGAAGGAAGAACCAACTGTAATACCCCAAATTTTTCCACCTGATCAACATTTCCTTTAAAATTGCAATCACACTCAAATCATCTAAGATTTCGGTAATCACCTTGATTGAGAAAAATCTTCAATCACATCGATCACTCCAAGAAAAAAAATAAAAATAAATCACATTGCCAATTTAAAAAATATCTTACCTTATTTGTCTCATTAGAGGATGAACATAGACACAATCCCCTTCTCGCAACCGTACAACCCTAAAAAGGAGGAAAATGATCTATCGTTCCCCATCAGACATTCGTATCATTCCCCATCAGACATTTGTGAGAGAGCCAAAGTCTTAAAAAAAAAAATCAATCAGACAATCACAACAAAAGAAATCAGAGATTCTTCGGAAGATCTCTAAAATCCTCTGAGCCAAAGGCTCCCTTTTTCAGACAATTACCAGATAATAAAAAAAAAAATCAGGGATTCCCCATCAGAGGATCTCGGAAATCTCTGAGCAAAAGCCTCCCCAATCCCTTTTCAGAGAATTAGAGAGATTATCAGACAATCTCCAATCAGACGTCTCACCCGCAGACGTTCCACCCCTCTGAGAAATCGAAGGCAGCCCCTTCAGACAATGCTCGAAGACAAATTTCTTCACATACAACCGGAGGACAACTCCTCCCGACGCACACATAGAAACCTGAGCCAAAGACTCCCCCTCTCCAGTACTGACGAGCCAAAGCCTTCCGACCAGCCTACCAGCTGACACCCTCCCGGCGTCGTTCATCCTTCTCGGCCCACCCGGGGCGAGGTAACCTCTCGGTGAGACTTCCTCTCACTTTGCTAATTCCAGCATGCTTCTATCATGTTCGATATGCTGACTCCGTCGTTCCCTTTCTTCTTTAGCCTAACACATGCACCATGGGGTGAGGAACAAGTCTTCGGACAAGGGCGTGACGACCGAAGTTACAAACAAGGGACAGCCGGCGTGCCACCTTCCTCTGGTATTGGATCACGGGGAAAAAGGTCGTAATCACATAAACTCCTCCCTAAACACATCTTCGTGCGTCTCTTAGACCTCAAAGCTTTCACAGTAGCTTTGGGGGCCGATTTTGCATTCATTTGTGGCACGGAAGTATTGAGACATCTCCCGGCCTTCTATATCAATTGTTTTATGTGGGAACGCCTCTAAAAGCTAGTTTTTTGGGGAGGTTACGGACGTTTTCGAACCTCGAACCCAAAAGGTCAAGTAATCTACAATGAGTAATGATCTTGGAGATATTTTTGTTTTAATTTTTGGTTGATCGAGGATCGGGTTATTCCCCCCGAAACGGCCGCCACTTTTGCTGACCGCAGCAGGACAGCCTGTTGCATTGTTGTTTCCGGGGAGGTTTTGAGAGATCTAACCGTTGGATCTTGCTCAAATTTTCAGACATAAACTAGACTTCAAAATAGTAAATGTATATATCAACCGTTAAATTTTCTAGCATAATACGAAACAATCTCGCGAACAGATTATATACTCAGTAAAGTCTGCTGAATGTTGCAATCCTTTTCTTTATGTAATAATAGTAGATCCCACCATTGGATCATCGCCAAATTTTGTAGAAATGTTCTTGTTTCATCACGGTGATTTTGACATATTATTAACATTTTTTCGTTTTGAGGATGTAAAGTTTTTCATTTTTCTTCCCTGAACTTTACCCGGCTGAAGTCCGACCGAGTCTACAAAATGGTCTGACCTTTTACACCTGTATATCTTACGATCCAACCGTTGGATCCATGTGAAACTTTTCACACATATTCTTCATAGTTTTATCTTTCTGTGATGCCCATTTGCATTCCGATTAGACGTTTGAGGATCAAGATATGATAGGAAAAACACCGTCTGTGCAAACTATTCCGTTTTTCCGGACAGCCACATTAGTTCCTTGATCTTGAGATATTACACCGTTAGATATTCATATAATTATACATGCATACTCGTCATTAAGTTTCGGATCTTTTGATTTAAATTTCGATTAATTGGATTATCCTAGCAAAAGTTATAATCCGTTTTCTGAACAGTGCGCAATCTGTGTTTGTTGTGATTCGTGATTACGTAGCTCTTTGTAATATGATTACATGTGAAGTCTTGCGCTCTACTAGCTCCCATAACTTACACTTTATTTTTTTGTCTATGAATGTACAATGAAAGCGTAAATTTCGAAGGCCCTGCCGAAACCTCTCTCGAAGGTGCGTGTATAAGACATGTGAATCTTTCCGCGTTTAAAACCGCTATGTCAAGACCATCAAGCGGCTCCCACCACATGAGGAAAAAAGGGGAGGTGTGGGCCTCCACGAAAAGATATAAAATCTACTTGTAACGGACTCTGGGCCCAAGTGTATAGGCCCGCAGTCACCATCCTTCCCCGCGCCCTTTTATCTCAATAATTGTCTGTGCTTAGCCGTATGCCTTAGGCTCATAGGCTTATCGTCGCATGTTGTTTGCCAAACACACATGAGTTCGGGCCCAAAAAGCCCGAATCGGGTCCAACGCCTGTAAAACATTAACATGAGTCCGAAGTTATGCCCGGATCGGGTCCAACACCCGTTAACAAAGAACAAACTTTCGGCGCAAACGCCACCTTTTCTCATGTTTAAATGTAAGAGTTAGTAATTAGGAATCCCCGAATCTACTCTGGTTTTTCGACTTAAACCAAGCTTTTAAAATTAAGTCGGTGGCGACTCCGTATAGTTTACCTAGGTTAAACAACAACCACCTTTCTACGGAGCCATTTTGGATAGGAACGGACGACACGAGCAGTTCCGAAAGTTCTTTCTTCAGATTATGCTCCGCCTTCTGCAGCGTGCGACGCTCGAGTCGTGACGTCGACCAGTTGGGCCTTGAGGAGCGGGCCCGGATCCTCAGGTCGTTCGAACCGCCATGAGCGTGCTAGGCCGGAAGGCGCGCGTACGTCTCGAATGGCGACTCCGCTGGGGACTCTGCATGTGGATTCATTTCGAACGCTCTTACATTTTTAATCCACATGCGGAGAGGAGTTCTTGTTTGCGCGTGTAATTGCTTGGCTCGGTGCCCTTTGTTTGCCCTCATGGTTGTATTTGTTTACCGCTTACTAGGCATTACTAGGTGTGCCCAAATCCGGGGCTAGGATTTTTAGGGGGGTCACCGAGAGGCCCAGCCTGCTGCTCTTTGCGGTATGGTTTTTGGCCAGGGCCCCGCATCCCTTTGTCCAAGAGAGATTTAGAAGCCTTTATCCGATAGTCTAGAATTGATTGCTCACTCTAAGTACCAGACACCGCGCATGCATTTTTTTATTACTGAGTGGCTACTACATGTGCAGGGACAGGTGTCAGGTACGCCTTTATTTGCGATAAACTGAAAACTTACATTGCTCGTTTTTGCAGTTGGATTGGGCTTATTACATCAGGCTTCAAGAAACCTCTTTTCTCTTATATCCGTACTTACTCTTACCGCTTATTGCATTCGTACATTTGAGCAACCACATGAGTGCCTGCCTAATTACAGTTTTCGAATTTACACATCATTTACAGTAATCGTTTCATTGCATTATTGCATTTCATTTGTAATTGCTTAAATACACTAGGGCGATTAAATGACATCATGAACTTATCATGCATCGATTACATTTTCATGATACTTAGCCAAACATTCTCTCTACTTGCCTTCTGAGGTTTAATTCTCCAGCATTGCTCCTCGAGCGGGACTAGGGACATGGCATGACATTACAAATCTACAAGAACTAGAATGCCAAGGATTCATCGACAACTACCAAGGCCCAAAGCCGAACATCTGACAACATGAAGACTAAAGTTTTCATTACAGCTACCAAGGGCCAAAGTCGTATGTCGAACGACATGAGCCCAAAGTGTCATCAATGGCTACCAAGATACAAAGCCAAACACGAAGATCAAAGATCACCCAACGGCTACCAAGGAGGTAATGACGAGCCCAAAGAGTCATTCGCAGACATGCTAAGACTGGACACACCGGGAATATCATGTCCCTACTAATCCAACAACCGCACCAAAGAAGCATAACCAATCCCTACATTATCAGTCACCGCAACTTTGATACTAACGGAAACATCTTTCCCAACTTCTTCTACCGTGGACATGAAGACGATATTCCTCCGCTCATCCTAAGTTACGATTCTCAACATTGGAAAATTCGGACAAGGACAATCCCCAATTTACAACCCAAGCTCCCACCACATGAGGAAAAAAGGGGAGGTGCGGGCCTCCCCGAAAAGATATAAAATCTACTTGTAACGGACTCTGGGCCCAAGTGTATAGGCCGGAAGTCACCATCCTTCCCCACTCCCTTTTATCTCAATAATTGTCTATGCTTGGCTGTACGCCTTAGGCTCATAGGCTTATCGTCGCATGTTGTTTGCCAAACACACATGAGTTCGGACCCAAAAAGCCCGAATCGGGTTCCAACGCCTGCAAAACATTAACATGAGTCCGAAGTCATGCCCGGATCGGGTCCAACACCCGTTAACAAAGAATAAACTTTTGACGCAAGCGCCACCTTTTGTCATGTTTAAATGTAAGAGTTAGTAATTAGGAATCCTCGAATCTACTCTGGTTTTCCGACTTAAACCGAGCTTTTAAAATTAAGTCGGTGGCGACTCCGTATAGTTTACCTAGGTTAAACAACAACAACCTTTCTACGGATCCATTTTGGATAAAAACGGACGACACGAGCCGCTCCCAATCTCTTCCGAAAGTTATTTCTTCAGATTTTGCTCCGCCTTCCACAGCGTGCGACGCTCGAGTCGTGACGTCGACCAGTTGGGCCTTGAGGAGCGGGCCCGAATCCTCAGGTCGTTCGAACCGCCATGAGCGTGCTAGGCCGGAAGGCGCGCGTACGTCTCGAATGGCGACTCTGCTGGGGACTCTGCATGTGGATTCATTTCGAACGCTCTTACATTTTTAATCCACATGCAGAGAGGAGTTCTTGTTTGCGCGTGTAATTGCTTGGCTCGGTGCCCTTTGTTTGCCCTCATGGTTGTATTTGTTTACCGCTTACTAGGCATTTCTAGGTGTGCCCAAATCCGGGGCTAGGATTTTTAGGGGGGTCACTGAGAGGCCCAGCCTGCTGCTCTTTGCGGTATGGTTTTTGGCCGGGGCCCCGCCTCCCTTTGTCCGAGGGAGATTTAGAAGCCTTTATCCGATAGTCTAGAATTGATTGCTCACTCCAGGTATCAGACGCCGCGCATGCATTTCTTTGTTACTGAGTGGCTACTACATGTGCAGGGACAGGTGTCAGGTACGCCTTTATTTGCGATAAACTGAAAACTTACATTGCTCGTTTTTGCAGTTGGATTGGGCTTATTACATCAGGCATCAAGAAACCTCTTTTCTCTTATATCCGTACTTATTCTTACCGCTTATTGCATTCGTACATTTGAGCAACCACATGAGTGCCTGCCTAATTACAGTTTTCGAATTTACACATCATTTACAGTAATCGTTTCATTGCATTATTGCATTTCATTTGTAATTGCATACTTACACTAGGGCGATTAAATGACATCATGAACTTAGCATGCATCGATTACATTTTCATGATACTTAGCCAAACATTCTCTCTACTTGCCTTCTGAGGTTTAATTCTCCAACATTGCTCCTCGAGCAGGACAAAGGACATGGATGGCATTACAAATCTACAAGCACAAGAATACCATGGATTCATCGACAACTACCAAAGCCCAAAGCCGAACATCTGACAACATGAAGACTAAAGTTTTCATTACAGCTACCAAGGGCCAAAGTCGTACGTCCAACGACATGAGCCCAAAGTGTCATCAATGGCTACTAAGATACAAAGCCAAACACGAAGATCAAAGATCACCCAACGGCTACCAAGGAGCTAATGACGAGCCCAAAGAGTCATTCGCAGACATGCTAAGACCGGACACACCAGGAATATCATGTCCCTACTAATCCAACAACTGCACCAAAGAAGCATAACCAATCCCTACATTATCAGTCACCGCAACTTTGACACCAATGGAAACATCTTTCCCAACTTCTTCTACCGTGGACATAAAGACGATATTCCTCCGCTCATCCTAAGTCACGATTCTCAACATTGGAAAATTCGGACAAGGACAATCCCCAATTTACAACCCAAGCCCCCGTCTCAATCCTTGATCATCAATATCCGCCAATCGGGAACAAGGCAAATCCTTTGACCGAGAGTACATTCTAGCACAAGGGGCAAACCCCGCCTTCACAATGACCTCACGAGATCGGGACACCTGCAAGCAATCGACCTCACTGTCTCTCAGATAACAGGAACTCGACGAGCACCGGATCCAAAGCATCCTCACGACCAAAACATGAACATGGACTAGATCGTTCAAGAGACGACGGATACGTAGCGTGTTTGGCATTAGAAGCTCCCATTCGCATTACTCGCCTTCCAACAACTCAAGACATGTCTGACGGGGCCACCGATATTCAAACCGCCCTCACCGGGGCATCCATTTATCTCACAACACAAGACGAATCGTTTGGGGCAACAATCACATAACATCTTCAGCCTACACCAAAGAACATGCAATCTACCTAACGATGACATGTACTTGGACTGGGGCAACTCCCATCAAGCTCATCCACGGTATCTAAGTGGTCAATCCAGTAGAAATTCAATTACTGACTCTCTGGAGCTCGTCCTAAGGAGAAGGCCCACCACATGAGAGGCCAGCTACCCGCCCAGACCCACCTCAACGGGAAAATCTCCTAGTGATCATGGACATATCTCCTAGGGAAAATCTCCAAGCTATCTTAGGACAAGACTAAACAATCTTGGTTACTTCTCCATTGACAAACCAATGAATCACATGAAAGGGAGTATTTATTCATTAACTAAAGCTTTCTTCGCAAAACGAGTTACAAGAGTTTACTTGTTGTACCCTCCATGCTTATCTCAGAGAGTATATGAGCGTCCTAGTCAGAAAATCAAGACAATCAACGAATTTCAAACCGGAGCTTCGAAACAACCTTTGTTAGAAAACTTCTTGTCATCCCCAAGGAACCGGGGCAAAAACGCTGACAATACACATGAAAAGGGAGAATCATACAAATATTACTCTCTTCATCAAGCTAAGTGAAATTACATGAGCTCATTTCGCTTACGTCCTTTGTCTTGTGGGCAGGTACAAGAGCTCCTCACACGAATGGTACATAACTCCTATGACAAAGGCAAGCGTGGCAGGGTGACAAAACTTCAAGCCAAATCTTGTCGCAATTTCATCAAATCCTTCGATTCCTACGGACGAAGATGCACTGATGAAATTATACAAAGGGAAGTATCAAAGCTCCACTTCACCTTTCTTATAAATGAAATTACATGAGCAAATTTCATTTCCACTCTAAAAGAATCAAGTTGCACGAAGACACTTGTTTTCTTATCATCTGTTTGACAGGTACATGAGCAACCTTATACAACGGATACAAAACCAGAGTAGCCACTTCGTCAACCTTCGATTCCATCGGACGAAGACGTAATGACGAAACCATACAAAAGGGAAGTACCAAAACACTACTTCACTTTTCTTACAAATGAAGTTACATGATCAAACTTTATTCTTCTCTAACAGAAACAAGTCACATAAACTTACTTGTTTCTCGTCATCTATTTGATAGATACATGAGTACCCTTATACAACAGACACAAGGCACGAGTAGATTTCGCCAATCCTTTGATTTCTGCGGACAAAGATGCATTGGCGAAACATAAAAGGGAAGTACCAACACTCTACTTTACCTTTCTCGCAAAAAAAAAAAAAAACAAAGTTACATGAGCAAACATCGTTTCTACTCTAAATGAAATAAGTTGCACGAACCCACTTATTTTCTCATTATCTGTTTGATAGGTACATGAGCAACCTTATACAATGGACACAAGGCAAGAGTAGAATTTCATCAATCCTTCGATTCCTGCGGACGAAGACGCAATAATGAAACCACATAAAAAGGGAAGTACCAAAACTCTACTTTGCCTTTATACAAAACGGGGTTACAGGAGCAAACTTCGTTTATACTCTAAAAGAAACAAGTTACCCGAACTCACTTGTTTTCTCGCCATCTGTTTGACAGGTACATGAGCAACCTTATATAGCTGTCCATGGCAAGGGTAGCATTTCGCCAATCCTTTGATCATATCCGACAAAGACGCAATGGCAAAAAGACATGAAAGGGAGTATTAATCCAATTTTAATACTTTCTCTATGGAACAAGTTACGTGAACTCACTTGTTGTCCGCCCTTTGGCGAATGTAGGTACATGAACATCTTGCATTACGAACAAAGGCATGGGCGGTCGGGTGGAAGATTTCGAACCAAAGCTTCAAGATTGCCTTTGTTGTTAACAAGGATGATCATATCGAAAGGGAGTATCATCCATACTACTCTCTAACAAATTTCCTATCATTTCCCAGACGGAGTCATACCTCCATTTCCCCAACTGGAGTCGGTTACAAACACCTCATTCCTCAACAAGAATAGAATATACAAGCATATTCTTTCAGAACGACCAATCGAGATGGGCATATTCATCTCATATCCCTAGCGAAAACCCAACTTTATTATAATCTCCCCAAGCGGAAGTCGAAGTACATGAGCGAACTTCACCTCCGTCTGTTGTCAACTGTGTATGCACATGGACTCCGCATAGTACGGTACAAACTCTTAGGCAACGGCATGGATGGTCGAGTGGAAGCCATTCCGAGTTTAATCTCAAGGACCATGATTGGGGCATGAAAATGCAAACACCTTCCCCGCGAAGCTTGCACAAGAGCACCACCTTAGTATGACATCTCCAAAGAGGTTTGCATTCCTAAATCTATTCACTTCTTAAGCATTTGTGTGCCCTTTTGCATACAATTTCAAAAGATTTTTGACAATAAGAATGCTTCTGAGCGAGAATGGAGAAGGCAAGCCCATTCCTAAACACTTACCCAAAGTGATGAGTGCAAAAACCATGAGGGTTCACATGCATAAGTCTGGGCGGACAAAGAATCCTTTGACGAAAGATGCTTAGACTGGGATGAGATCGATCATTTATTCTCTATCCCAAACACGGACATGACCATTGCTGCCCTTCCGAGCCAAAGTCGAAGTTTCTACATTCACTAGTCCCACCGAGTCTAAGGATCGCCTTACATCGAGGTTAACGGAGATCCTGTAGTTAGAAACTGGAAGCGACGGACCACAGAGGCGACACTTCCTAGAGGTTTAAGCGAAGAGGTACCATCAACAGACGTGATTGCCAGTTGACTTGTACCCAGGGATAAAACCTCCAACAATTCTGCAAGACGTACAAATCCTCAAGGAGTCCAAAGCTGCTCTAAAAAGATTAACAGAGAAGAAAATGTGGCAAATCCTCATAACCATTAAGAAATATAAATCCCAAGGAGTCTAAAGCATCTCCAACAAGGCGGAGAGAAAGAAAGAAAGCAGTGCAAATCCCTACGATTCAACAAAGAAAAAGCAAAATCAGCGCAATAACCAAAGTCATCAAGAGAGAGCGCAAGAAAAAGAAAACAAAAGAGCAAATTAAAGCACCAGGGCCGACATGAACGGTCACAAAAGTAAAGGTGCAATCTCCCAGACAAAACGAGGAGAAGAAACTCCCTAATATAGATTTCCAAAGCTCTAGTGAATCGGCCATCAATCCCCAACGGCGTGTCACAACGGGCCTGTTCTCTGGTAGAGGGAGAATTCGCTTGGACGGTGGAATCTCTATGGTACAGCAGCTTCCGATGAGGTCCTTAGATTTGTTCCTTCAAAAAATGACAAATTCAGATTATCTATCCAAAGTCCTTAAGCCAAAACTACATTACAACCTAGATAAAGTCTCTCATTCGATTGGTACATGAGCATTCAAGTCAAAAGAATTCTAAAATCCCACCGTGACAGGTTCTAGAAGTAAGAGCGAGCCCAGATAAAAGTCAGAAGTCATTCTCTATTCTCGCTCAGAAGTGATCCAAATAAGCTTCATCAAATAAATCATGACATGCATAAGTGTTGTGATCACACATATTTCATTAGCCCCCAAAGTATAGGTCTATCAAGAATACTCTGAATCCACAATTTGGGGTATTAATGAAGTCTTTGCGATAAAATCTTTTCCAAGCCTCCCTCGCAAAGAGGGGCAACTGTAATACCCCAAATTTTTCCACCTGATCAACATTTCCTTTAAAATTGCAATCACACTCAAATCATCTAAGATTTCAGTAATCACCATGATTGAGAAAAATCTTCAATCACATCGATCACTCCAAGAAAAAAAAAATATATATCACATTCCCAGTTTAAAAAATATCTTACTATCTTTGTCCCATTAGAGGATGAACCTAGACACAATCCCCTTCTCGCAACCTTACAATCCTAAAAAGGAGGAAAGGGATCCGTCGTTCCCCATCAGACATTCATGAGAGAGCCAAAGTCTCAAAAAAAAAAAATCAATCAGACAATCACACACGTACAAAAGATATCAGAGATTCTCTGGAGGATCTCTAAATTCCTCTTAGCCAAAGCCTCCCCTTTATTTCAGACAATTACCAGATAATAAAAAAAAAAAGAGATTCCCCATAAGAGGATCTCGGAAATCCTTTGAGCAAAAGCCTCCCCAATCCCTTTTTAGAGAATTAGAGAGATTATCAGACAATCTCCAATCTGACATCTCACCCACAGACGTTCCACCCCTTTGAGAAATCGGAGGCAGCCCCTTCAGACAATTCTCGAAGACAAATTCCTCCATATACAACCGAAGGCCAAGTCCTCCCAACGTACACACAGAAATCGGAGCCAAAGACACCCCCTCTCCAGTGCTGACGAGCCAAAGCCTCCCGACCAGCTTACCAGCCGACACCCTCCCGGCGTCGTTCATCCTCCTCGGGCTACCCCGGGGCGAGGTAACCCCTCGGTGAGACTTCCTTTCACTTTGCTAACTCCAACATGCTTCTATCATGTTCGATATGCTGACTCCGTCGTTCCCTGCTTCTTTGGTCTAACACACACACCATGGGGTGAGGAACGAGCCTTCGGACAAGGGCGTGACTACCGAAGTTACAGACAAGGGACAGCCGGCGTGCCACCTTCCTCCGGTATCGGATCACGGCGAAAAAAGGTCGTAATCACAAAAACTCCTCCCTAAACACATCTTCGTGCGTCTCTTAGACCTCAAAGCTTTCACAATAGCTTTAGGGTCGATTTTGCATTCATTTGTGGCACGGAAGTTTCGGTAAATCTCCCGGCCTTCTATTTCAATGGTTTTCTATGGGAACGCCTCCAAAATCTGGGTTTTTCGAAGAGGTTACGGACGTTTTCGAACCTCGAACCCAAAGGTTAAGTGACCTACAATGAGTAATGATCTTGGAAATATTTTTGTTTCAATTTTTGGTTGATCGAGGATCGGGTTATTCCCCCCGAAACGACCGCCACTTTCACTGGCTGCAGCAGGACTGCCTGTTGCATTGTCGTTTCCGGAGAAGTTCCGAGAGATCTAACCGTTGGATCTTGCTCAAAATTTTCAGAAATAATCGACCAATGAGTGACGTGGGAAGCAAAATTTTGCCACATCGAATCCCATTAAGTCCACGTCGGCATGCTAAGTAGCGTCGAAAAGGCGTCGAAGCAAGAACTCGCGTGGTTGACGACTCGAAAATGTTCTGCTTATTGACACACATACTGAAGCAGGGCTTCTATTGTTAAATCCTTGGAGCAGTTGTTCTTACTCGGTGCTTTATGAGTGATTCCTTTCTAGACTTCGAATGTGTGTATCTGGAAACGTAATTCAGAGTTTTCCCTTCTCCAAAAGCTGTCGAGAAGCTCTAGAACTCTGATCCATCCCGGCCACCACCCATGTCGGAGTGAACTCGAGCGTCGCTCCTTCCTCCGCACTCTCTGCTCCTCCGCTCACAAGTTCACCTTCAGCTCGACACTACTCCAGGCATCGTTCTACATTCACATCGGCATCACCGGAGAATCCTTCAGACGAGAACAATTTCCAGATCCTATAAAGCAGACGCAACGCCGGTACAAGCCCGAACTAGCCCTTGCCATCAAGGAAGAAGTGGATAAACTGCTGAAGGTCAACTTTATTGAAGTGTCTACCTACCTGAAGACGAACCCGGTTGCTGAAAATGGGAATCCCAGTGCCAAATTGAAGCGGGCCACATTGTCAGGTGGTCTAGGTTATACTCGGCGTTGATCTAGATGTTTATGTCCCATCTAAACATCTATCCGATCCTGCGTCTCTCTGGAGGGCGAACTGGACGTGTCCCCTGCGATGGCCGAAGAGGGTGCCGACAGCCCTCCGGCAGCCGGAATCGAGAAGGGGCAGCTGCGGTGACCGGGATGGCACTCCTGGCAACGATCAGCTCCTCACTCAGTGGACGTCTTCTCGTTTCCAGCAGAATGATGCTTTAGAATTCAAAACGGTTCTATAAATATATATATATATAAACCGTTGAAGTTTCTAGCATAATACAATACGATCTCGTGAACAGAATACTCAGAAAAGTCAGCTGAATGTTGCAATCCTTTTCTTTATGTAATAACGGTAGATCCGACCATTGGATCATCGCCAAATTTTGTAGATGTGTTCTTCATTTCATCACGGTGACTTTGCATATTATTGACATTTTTCGTTTAGAGGATTTAAAGTTTTCCATTTTTCTTCCCCTAACTTTACCCGGCTGAAGTCAGACCGAGTCTACAAAATTGTCTGAGTTTTTACACCTGTATATCTTACGATCCAACCGTTGGATCCATGTGAAACTTTTCGCATCTATTCTTCATAGTTTTCCTTTCTGTGAAGTCCTTTTGCACTCCGATCGGACATTCGAGGACCAAGATATGACAGGAATAACACCGTCTGTGCCAACTATTCCGCTTTTTCGGACAGCCACTGTGGTTCCTTGATCTGGAGATATTGCAAACTGTTCCGATATTTCACATGCATACTCACCCTTAAGTTTGGATCTTTTGGTTCAAATTTTGATTAAATCGGAAAATGCTAGAAAAAGTTATAATATGTTTTCTGAACAGTGCGCAATCTGGGTTCGTTGTGATTCGTGCTTATGTAACTCTTTATAATATGATTACATGTGAAGTCTTGCGCTATACTATCTCTCATAACTTACAGTCTATTTTTTTCTATGCATGTACAATGAACGCACAAATTTCGAAGGCCCAGCCGGAACCTCTCTCGAAGGTGCGTGTATTAGACGTGTGAATCTTTCCGCGTTTAAAACCGCGATGTCAAGACCATCATGCGGCTCCCACCACATGAGGTAAAAAGGGGAGGTGCGGGCCTTCCCGAAAAGATATAAAATCCACTTGTAACGGACTGTGGGCCCAAGTGTATAGGCCCGCAGTCACCATCCTTCCCCGCGCCCTTTGATCTCAATAATTGTCTGTGCTTGGCCGCATGGCTTAGGCTCATAGGTTTATTGTCGCATGTTGTTTGCCAAACACACATGACTTCGGGCCCAAAAAGCCCGAATCGGGTCCAACGCCCGTAAAACATTAACATGAGTTCGGAGTCATGCCCGGATCGGGTCCAACACCCGTTAACAAAGAACAAACTTTTGGAGCAAACGCCACCTTTTCGCATGTTTAAATGTAAGAGTTAGTAATTAGGAATCCCCGAAACTATTCTAGTTTTCCGACTTAAACCAAGCTTTTAAAATTAAGTCGGTGGCAACTCCGTATAGTTTGCCTAGGTTAAACAACAACAACCTTTTTTGTGGAGGTATTTTGGATGAGAAACGGACGACACGAGCCGCTCCCGGTTTCTCCCGAATGTTCCTACTTCGCATCATGCTCCGCCTTTCGCCCGCCACCTCTTAGGAAAACAGAGACGGTCGGCGAGGGTCCGAGAAGGCCCAGTAAGGAACCCTGGGAGGGATCACCTAATTCCTTTCCGCAGCGTCCGACGCTCGAGTCGTGACGTCAACCGATTGGGCCTTGGGGAGCGGGCCCGGATCATCGGGTCGTTCGAACCGCCAAGCACGTACTACGCCGGAAGGCGCGCATACAAAAGGTTTTATTATTATGTATTGCGACGGCATCCTTTAAATACCGTAAATATAGTAAAATTATTCTACATGGTGTCTAAAATAAAAAGTGGTTTCAACATGCCCCTCACGTTGAACCGAGTTAGGGGAGCTTCTTTGGCCTTAGGGGTGGGCTTATGTGACCTCTTTTCAATCTTTTATTCTTTTTCACCTTTGGGCAGGGCGTGAACCCTCGATCTCTGGCTTTGATACTACTGTTGTACAGCAATCAATGCCAAATGTCTTACAAGCTCGAATTTTAGTTGAAGCGTTACATAATATATATTTTCATTTTTAATATGTTTTTCATCATTTCAAATATATTATTTTGACATGTTTGGATGCAATAAACTTGCACATAATCATTTCGCTGTCATAAACATTAAACAAGAATGTCTACTATGTTTTGCATGAAAAATAACAGTTGCACTGATTAGGGTCAACCCGCGAGCATTTAAAATCAAGGGCTTCCACGCCCAACTTACTTTCTTTATTGAAGATGTCTATATATATTTACCTTACTTTTGCACTCATATACCAAGAAGAATCGCCCTAGAAACATGGATGCAGGGGCTGCCCGAGCTCTCGGGCTTGTATCTTGAGCAACGAATATCTAACTCTCTCCAATTCTTCATATGCAGCTTTGCCCAACTTGCTGCTTATCTCAACTTCACTTTTGTTGGTATTTTGACTTCAGCCATTGTGTGCAAAATTACTTTTAACAGAAATTACATTCGATGAGCTTTCCCTGCATATCTTCTGATCAAGCTACCAAAGTCGAATTAAATGTTTCGACCACCGTTGGGTATGTCTGTTATGAAATCCATAGTTATGTCCTCCCACTTCTATTCCGACACCGGTAGTAGTTCTAATAATCCTCCAGGTCAATGATGTTCGATTTTTACTTGTTGGCAAGTCTTACAACGACTCACGTACCTGGCTACATCTTTCTTCATCTTCGGCCACTAGTAATGTTTATGTAGATTCTGGTACATCTTCGTGATACCCGGATGTACACTGTACTTACTCTTGTGTGTCTCATCCATCAATTTCCGTTTCACTTCTTTAACATCTAAAACACACACACGTCGATTAAACCTCTACATTCCGTCTGAGGCCAAGTCAAACCGGGCATGTGCATCCGTCCCAATCCCATCTCGTACTATGCTTAAGAACTCATCCTGAGGTTGTGCTTCACGGATCATCACCAGCATCTCAGGTTCTACTTGTCCTCTAGCCATACATAGTAGTCCCTCAGGCTCCTTAAGGTGCAAACCAAATTACTTAACTATTCTATCATTCGTGACTCATCCACCAAGAGACACATGAGAGAACAATGCTTCCTGCTCAGAGCGTCTGCCACTACATTCGCTTTTCCTGGATGATATTGAATTGTATAATCATAATAATTTACTAGTTTCATCCACCTTCGCTGTCTCATATTCAACTCCTGTTGTGTAAACAGATACTTCAAACTCTTATGGTTCGTGTATACTTCAAACTTTCCTCCATAGATAATGTCTCGTCAGCTTCAATACAAATATTATAGCAGCGAATTCCAAGTCGTGGGTTAGGTAGTTTTCTTCGTGTTTTCTCAACTGTCGAGAGGCATAAGCTACTACTTTGCCATTCTGCATCAATACATAACCTAACCCTTGAGTGGATGTGTCACAGTACGCCGCAAATCCTTCTGATCCGCTGGGAATGATTAAAACCGGAGCACTAGTCAGTCTCCTCTTGGGTTCCTCAAAACATTCCTCACACTTATCTATCCCAGGAAACTCCTTACTTCCGATACTGTCACTGGTCGCGGCCAGTTCTTAACTACTTCGATCTTTGCAGAATCTACCTCCACGCCCGAGGCTGAATGGACATGTCTAAGGAACGCTACCTTCTCCAGCCAAACCTCACATTTACTCAGTTTGGCATACAACTTGTTCTCCCGTAATACCCTCAACAAAATGGTCAGATGCTCCTTGTGTTCTTCCCTACTTCTCGAATAGACAAGGATGTCGTCAATGAATACCACGACAAACTGATCCGGGTATGGTCGAAACACTTGATTCATTAATCCCATGAACACTTCTGGGGTGTTCGTTACTCCAAACAGCATTACTCTGAACTCATAATGTCCATATCTCATTCGAAACGTCAGAATATCTTCTTCCTTTACGCCAATCCTTTACGCCGATCTTTGAATATACGACTGATCCCTGCAATTGATCGAATAGATCATCTATTCTTTGATTGTTTCGTTGGCTCAACAACCTGTAATCAATACACAATCTCATCGAGCCATCTTTCTTTTTCACAAATAATACGGAAGCGGCCCACGGGCTAACACTAGCACGAATAAAATTCTTATCTATAAGTTCATGTAACTGTGCTTTCAATTCTTTCAGCTCAACTAAACTCATCTGATACGGAGTCCTAGAAATTGGGGTTGTCCCCGGAATCAAGTCTATTACAAACTCTACCTCTCTCTTAAGTGGTGGCCTCAGCGACTCCACGGGAAAGACATCGGGGAAGTCCCTCACCACTTCAACCCGCTCCACCATCGGTAGCTCACCTTCTTTGTTCAGTAGAGTCGCCAAGAACGCTTCGTGCCCCGTCTGAACAAGGTGGCGCACCCGCATTGCTGATATCATCAAAACATGGCCGCATACTCCATGGCATATGTACTCACGAGTATCTCCATCCTCCGTGCTAATCAAAATATGCTTCCCTTCGCAGTCTACTTGGGCATGGTTGAAAGCCAACCAATCCATGCCCAGGATGATCTCAAACTCATGGATCTGCAACACCAACAGATCGACAATAAATTTCAATCCAGCTACTACTAGTTCACAACCTAGACATGTATCATCAACGCATTGCTCAATTCCAGTAGGCAATATAACACACATCTTCCTATCAGCCTTTCCTAACGCCCATCCATACTTCCCCACAGTTATATGATGTGATAGAATGTGTGGCGCCAGTATCAAACAGCATATACTAGTTGGCCTTGTAGTTGGACCGTACCTAATATCACACCGCGAGATGCGACAGCATCCGCCTCAGTAGTTGCATTCAGTCTCGCTGTGTCTACCCGCCCACTTATCGATCCCCCTGAAATAGACACTGTCGGTCCCGCCTGTTTCCGCCTCTCGGTCATGGAGTGGTAGATCCACTCATCTTACTCCCAGCTACTCCGCTTCCGAATGTTCCTCCTAGTCCTTGGGGGCACTCCTTACGAATATGACCCGCTTGTTCGCATCTGTAGCATGTCACCTCTCTTGGCGCGCACACATCTCCATAGTGGTGCTCACAGAACTCTGACAAATGGGTGAACCTCTTGTCCTCACCCCCTGGCTCCACCCTTAGGAGAAGGACCGTGATGGTGTAGGGGCTCTTGGAGGTCGCGCAACAATAAACTGAGGGGTGGAGGACAACGATTCTCCGGGCCTGAACTTCTTCCTCGGAGGTGGTCCCTTGCCCAACATCCTTTTCAAAGTGGTCTCCTTTCCCGCTGCTTTCATGTCAGCCCATCCTTCCTTTGCACTTTGTGCCCTCATGTATCTCTCGTATGTAGTAAGCATCATATGCCTCAGTTGAAATCTGACCTCCGGCTTCATTCCCTCCTCAAACTAATCGTGCCTCGTACTCATCCGCCGTCATCCCATCCTGTCGTAGGTACATAAACTCTCATGCCTTCTTCTCTATGAATACGTGAGGGTAGAACTTTCTGAGGAATGCCTTCTTAAACACTTTCCATTCGTCCTCAGAGTGAAGGGTCTGTGCTCCATCTCTATTAGCTTTCCATCAATCGTTCGCTCCCCGCTTGATTGACTGCTGTACTAGCATCATTTTCTCCTCATCTGAACATCCCAGCATGTCTAAAGCGTTCTCCAACTCAACTATAAATTCTTCTGCCTTCTCAGGCCCCTCCTCACCCGAGTGAAGAGGTACCTCGAGCATTCAAAACTGCCCGATCAATGTAACCCTTCTATTGTATGCGCTCCTCAGACATTCTGCGATCACAACAACTGCATTATTAATCCAAGTGTTATGTCAACTACACAATACTATATCAACGAATACCATATAGGTTTACTCAATACCAAGCATACGATTTTTCTATTCCGAATAATCGACATTTATTTTCTTAGCACAACATCCATATCTTAATATGTCATCCAATCAAGACACCCTTTTCAACAACTCAAGAAGAATGTCTCCCTTTATCTTTCTAGATTCGACGAACTTCCTGGAATTACCCGTTTTCGTTCCTTACTTGCCCTTCATCTGTTTCTGAATTGGTCTCAAGGCCCAAAACATTCTGAATTCCCTTCAAACTCATATACTCAACAGTTCAATCATATTATGTAGATAACCACTATATTTCCAGTCATTCATTTGTTTCCCAAGAAGTGTCGGTAATCCGTCAAACAAGTTTGACCGACTCACGTGCATGTTCCCCACGCTTAACTTCATTTTCCGAGTCCAAAACCGGCTCGTTTACATTCCGAACTCCAACCTTATTAATCCGAGCTTAACCTGCTATGATACCACATGAAAGGTTTTATGATATTTGTCATTAAGAAAATTACAGTCAACTACTTATTAAAATTAGGAACAATTACATAATTCTTTACAATTTGGTTACTACATGAAAGTCTATCCTAATTATGAAACTAGGTGAAAAATACGCCGAAGCCCAGTATCAACCTGTAGAACACATTAAACGATATTCAACAAGACTAAGCACGATTGTATTACCCTTTCCTTAGTCCTTTTTGGCACCGAACCTTTCCTAGTTTCAATCAAGTTAGTTCCTTCAAATCTTACTCTTCCCATGGAGTTAATTCAAGTTGAATAACATCGTCTCCACTTGGAGACACATATCTGGAGCTCTCATTCCTGCTCCCATGACGTACTCCCTAGGCTTTTTCCGTCTTGACAATCTTTCCACAAATTATCATCCTGATTCCCCAACTAAGTCCCATCCGAACGTACTCTCTGTGATATTTATTCGTCCCGTCATCTAGCCCTTATTCCAGGCTTATACAACCAGCCATAAAGGCTACATCACCGGGCGTTCCGAGTCATCAAACATCCAATGCCCTTCCTCACCCACGGGTGCCTTCATTAGGCCACCCTCAAATCCACTGTCACATATTCTCTCCACATGTGACAGTTACTATTTCTCCACCCCTTCACTGGTTTATTTACTAATATGTTACTAAGGAGGGAAGCCCTCATCCGACTATCTCCTTTCCACCAACCGTCTTTATTAGGACTACGACCATGGGCATATCCAGCCCATGAACACACGCGAATACACATAACACTCACATATCAATCATCACCAATGATTTGGAGAACTCATTAGCCTAATTTACTCAATGACCGGCGTTCTTCCCACCAACCTGGAATGACACATGACACACCACCGAGAACCCGAGACTAAATGGCCACCCTCATTCTCCACGGGAAACCAACCATTCGTGAATTATAACGAGTCGAGAAGCCTCCCACAAGTCCAGGGATGAACTTCCCTTCCCCCTCCAACCAACCCGTACAAAATCGAACACACATCATCAACTTCAACATACGTAATACATATAGGGCGGCAGAATTTTATGGCCGTTAAAGAGTGCAAGAGAGAAGGGAAAGGAGGGTCGTACCTTGTGCTTTTGTCCCTGCACAACTCCACCAACTCCCTCCTCCTTCGCAAGACTTCGCCTCGAGGCAACTTTGTGATGCGCAGGAAATGATCCTGGAGGTGAGGAGAACCAGATGTGTGGGGAGGAAAGAGAACGTAAGAGGATACGACTGCAGAAGCTGTGAAGGAGAGGCAGGGAGCTGTCAAGAAATTGGAGGCGAGAAGAAGGGACGCGGGAGAAGTCGGCCGTTAAGAGCCGTTACAAAAGTAGTTATGTTTTAAAGATAGTGGGTCGGGTCGGGAAATGGGCTAGTGTTCGGGCCTGGCCCAGCCCAAGTCGTATGCTATTTAGTCGGGAATAGCTGCCGGAGGGAGTTAGTTAGTTTTCCGGCGTAGAAGTGTGGGGGCGATAGCACAGTGTTTGAGACTGTGAACAGGCCTGCGATTGGGCTATCAGAGTTGGGTAATCGAAGTGGAGGGTTGATCGGTGTTTACGGTCGTTTGACTTGTGCTGTTGTGTTGTTGTTGGAGTTGGGTGTGTGTTGGGAGTAGACTGCGTAGCAATAGTTGCAGGGGAAGGTCGTGATTTCACTGCAACAAGGGTATCAGAGCACCGGTCTTGGTGTATGAGATGGAGACCAGGTATGGCGAGTTGAAGAGAGACTAGGAAGCTATTAGTTCGGTGGTAAACAAAATGATGCAGAGAATGGAGCTGGTTACGACGCAGCTGAAAGAGATGCAGGTCCAGACAGTGTCCCAGCTTAAGGAAATGTATACCCAGATTGCAGAGATGGATAAGCAGAAGGATTCGGGGTCGGCGGTACTCGGGTGGATAACTACAGAACGACCAACAATAGGAGAGGTCGATAGCAGAGGTGCTATTACGTTCGTTATGCCTAAAATAGAATTTCCTGATTTCGACAGCACCAATCTAGAAGACTGGTTGTACAAATGCCAACGTTATTTCGAGTTGGAGAATGTACCGAAGGATAACAAGGTGAAGCTGGCCTCACTGTACCTATATGGAGGAGTTCTACAATGGCACTTTACATATATCCGAAACAAGAACTCGGGTTTGGCTTTAAGTTGGGAGGAATATGCAGTTGCACTGAATAAGCGATTTGGTGCGGAGGTATTTGAGGACCCGATGGGTAAGATGAAGAACTTAAAATAGGAAGGGAAGTTAGACAATCTGTACGCATATATGACAGAGTTTGACACATGCTTAAGAAGGGTCCTAGAAAAGATTGAGTTGCCGATGCAATTCCAAGTGAGTTTATTTATTAATGGGCTGAAGGAAGAGTACCGCAGCACAATGTGGTTGTTGAGACCTGCAGATCTATTGAGTGCGCAAGCAAATGCCCGGATTCTAAGTCAGGGCACACCAATTGCCGAGGGGGGAGTAGGGACTAAACCATTGAGGTTCATGAGTAGGGGAGCAACCAGAGAGGTGGGGCTTAGAGATGACATTGCAGTGACTCCTAATGGAACGAACATAAGAAATGCTATGACTTTTGGGGGACAAAACAGAAATGGAAACGACAAGGGATTTCTCACTCTGGGGGACAGCCAGCCGTATCAGGGTGGAAGGAGGAAATTAAGCCAAGAGGAATAAAGGAAAGAAGGCTCAATGGGCTATGCTTTGGCTGCAATGAGCCCTTTTCCAGGTCACACAGATGCACCAAACGACAGTTCTTTTCTCTGATTGTAGATGAGGTGCAAGGAGAAGGAGAAAATTGTGTCACGAGAGAGGGAATTCGGGAGAAGTTGGTAGGAAGTGGAGAGGAAGACATATCGATGACCCTGCACGCAATGTTGGGTGAAGATGGAGGAGTGGGGGTGCAGACTATGAAGGTGGAGGGCAGGTTTAGAAGGAAAGGACTGAATATCCTCATATATTCTGGAAGTACTCACAACTTTCTAGACGTGGGAATGGTTAGGGGCATGAATTTAGCAGCTGTACCCATAACACCAGTTCGAATCATGGTAGCTGACGGAAGAAGCATTTATTGCATGGCCATGTTGAAACAATTCATGTGGGACATGCAGGGGCACGACTTTACTGCAGACTTTTATCTTATTGCTTTAGGAGGCTGCGAGATGGTTCTTGGGGTTAAGTGGTTGGCGAAACTTGGCGACATCACTTAGAATTTTCAAGATGCAGTGATGAAGTTTAAATGGAATCAACAGATGGTTGAATTGGTGGGAAATCAAGGGCTGACTGATAGTAAGTTGTGGTAGCTAATGGTAAAAAAAAATCGAACCAAGGAACTCATGGCCCTGACTCTCACCTGCTGTTGGATAGGAGTGGAATCGGAGGATTCAATGAAACCTCAGCTGCGCTGCCATTTTGTGGAGGAAGTGTTGGACGCTTTTGAGGGCATCTTTCAAGAACCTCGAGAGTTACCCCCATTTAGAGGGTACGACCACATGATTCAGCTCAAAGAAGGGGTACAAGGAGTGAATGTTAGACCCTATAGGCATTCTGCAGCCCAGAAGGACATCATAGAGAAGATGATACAGGACTTGTTAGAAACGGGGGTGATACAACCTAGCCGTAGTGCTTTTTCTTCACCCATTGTGTTGGTAAAGAAGAAAGATGGGACATGGAGGATGTGTGTAGACTACCGAGAGCTGAATGCTCGCACTGTGAAGGACAAATATCCCATTCCGGTTATAGAGGAGTTGCTGGCTGAGTTGTTTAGAGCCACCATCTTCTCGAAGATAGATCTGAGAGCTGGGTACCATCAGATACGCATGGCTCCTGAGGACGTACACAAGACTGCCTTTAGAACCCACAATGGTCACTACGAATTCTTGGTTATGCCGTTCGGCCTTACCAATGCGCCATCCACTTTTCAGGGCCTTATGAATGCCATCTTTCGGCCCTACCTCAGGAAGTTCATCCTAGTCTTTTTTGACGATATATTAATTTATAGCAAAACTAGAAGGGAGCATGTTCAACATTTACGCTCTGCATTAACTATGTTAAGGAGGCATACTCTGTTTGCAAAGAAGTCCAAGTGTGCTTTCGGAAGCTCCAGAGTGGAGTATATAGGACATTACATCGAGGCTGAGGGAGTTTCAACGAATCCAGCCAAGGTTAGAGCTGAGCGAGAGTGGCCGATCTCCACTTCAGTGAAGCAATTGAGGGGATTCCTAGGCTTGAGTGGCTACTACAGGCGCTTCGTGAAGGGCTATGGGGTCATTAGCCGGCCTTTAACAGAGTTATTGAGAAAAGACGCTTTTCAGTGGACTGCTCGAGCACAGGCTTCATTTGGCAAGCTTAAGCAATTATTGAGTTCTGCTCCTGTTCTGGCACTTTCGGATTTTTTAGAAATCTTTGTGGTGGAGACTGATGCCTACGATGTGGGGATAAGGGCTGTTCTGATGCAGAAGGATCATCCGATAGCTTACATAAGTAAGCATTTACCTAAGACATTGCGGGTTATCTGTTTATGAGAAGGAGTTGTACTCCATTGTATATGCAGTCGGAAAATGGCATCATTATCTGACTGGGAGGCACTTCATCATCAGGACAGACCATAGGAGCTTAAAGTTTTTATTGGAGCAGCGTTTACACACCGAAAGCCAATTTAAGTGGTTAGCCAAGCTTGTGGGGTATGACTATGAGATCAACTACAAGAAGGGGAAGGAAAACGCTGCGGCTGATGCTCTTTCTCACATACAAGGACCCGATCTGTTTGCTGTGATGGTACAAGAACACGCACCTACACTGTTGGATGAAATTAAGGAGAGCTGGGTACCTGACACTAAATGTGTTGGGATTATAGACGGTCTTCGATTGGGAAAGCTACCCAATTCCAAATTTCAGTGGCAGCAGGGGTTATTAAAAAGGGGTTCTAAGATAGTAGTGAGAAACAGTCCAGACCTGCATGAGAAGATTATTCATATGTTCCACAGCAGTTCAGTAGGAGGGCACTCGGGAGTGCTTGCTACCTGCAAGAGACTAGCTGGTTTGTTCTTTTGGAGGGGATTGGAGAAAGAGGTCAGGCAATTTATTAGAGACTGTGGGGTCTGTTCGAGGTGCAAATATGATAACGTGGCCTCTCCGGGATTATTACAACCTCTGCCTATTCCCAATGGGTTCTGGCAAGAGATTTCGATGGATTTCATAGAGGGGCTACCTTTATCACATAGGAAGGACAGCATTTTGGTGGTTGTTGACAGGTTAAGCAAATACGGACACTTTGTGGCCTTGCATCATCCGTACTCTGCGAAGGAAGTGGCTAAAGCTTTCTTGGATCAGATTTTCAAGTTGCATGGCCTTCCCACTTCAATTGTCAGTGACAGAGACATGATTTTCATGAGTAAATTCTGGAGAGAGTTGATGAGTCTGCAGGGTGTTGAACTCCACATGTCTACACCCTATCACCCTCAAAGTGATGGACAGACGGAGGTAGTAAACCGCTGTCTTGAGACATACCTGAGATGCATGGTAGGATACTGCCCTCGGGAGTGGTTTCGATGGTTGGCTTTAGCTGAGTGGTGGTACAATAGTACCTACCATTCCTCTATTCAGACAAGTCCATTCGAGGCCTTATATGGATACCCCCTGCCTGTACATATACCCTACATTCCACATGACAATGTCCTTCCTGCTATGGATCTGGAGTTGAGGAACCGAGAGGATATGATCAAGGTACTTCGCTTTCAATTGGACAGAGCTCAGCACAGAATGAAGCAACTCACCGACAAACACAGGACAAATAGGGAATTCAAGATTGGTGATTGGGTATTCGTGAAGCTTCAACCCTATAGGCAGCACTCGGTGGTACAGTGAAGTTACCACAAGCTATCTCCCCTGTTTTACGGACCCTACAAGGTTGAAGATCGCATTGGCAAGGTGGCATATCGTCTGGAGCTTCCAGCTGGATTAGCTATACATCCCACCTTCCATGTTTCCAAGCTGCGGCGCAGTGTTCCAGATTTGGCACGAGTTGCTTCTGCACTACCTGCATTTGGTGAGCCACAGGAACGGAAACCAATAGCCATCTTAGCCAGGAGAATGGTCAAGAGGGGTAATAGGGCGGCAACCAAAGATTTGGTGCAGTGGTCGGGAGAGATGGAGGAAGACGCTACTTGGGAATACCTCTTTGATCTTGAGAAGTGATATTCCGGGTGTACACTTGAGGACAAGTGTCCTTAAAGGGGGAAAGCTTGATGCGCGGGAAATGATCCTGGAGGTGAGGAGAACCTCCAAATTGCGGATCACATCATGGCAATTCATTCCGTCCAAACAGGACCAACCAGTAATTTTTGCATTCTCCTGTTTACTTGGATCAACATGAAATAACGCCCTCCTAAAAGTTAGAGGACCAATCGATTCGATAATTCTCGTCTCTTTCATTTCATCCTGGATGGAGGTGTAAAGAAAACCAAAATTCGGAAACTCAATCACATGATTTCTAAATTCATCTACTCCCCCAGAATCCCAATACGAGTCCCCATAATTGTTTTCATGTCCTGCGGAGTGCCGCTCAGCTGCTTCAAAACGACGGCCCTCCCAGAGGGATGCAGCTTTCCATCGCCATCTTGGGGATAACCAACTTCATCTTCTTCTTTACACCCATCATTGATACTGTGTAAGTCAGGCCCAACTCAGATAGACAATACAAAGTTTTTGATGTTACAATTGTAAAAGAATATTAAGTTTGTTAAGTGTAAGATGACAGCACAATTTATTTTATTGGCCAACATAGATAGAGCTGATGAGTTACTTTGGGTTGCTATAAAATATTTACACCATTTTTTTATCTATTCCATTGTAATTATTATCCAGGTAGTTTTTTTTTTCTACAAAGTATGAAATTTTCCAAACTTCGACTAAAATGAAAGAACAGTTTAAAAGATGAAATTTATAAAAACTTTGGTTATCATTCAAAAGACAAGTTGTTTTCTTTTTTGTATCCAAACACCATCCTTTGGACATGTTCGGCGACAATTAATGATAAAAATTGTCATCACTACATAAATAAATCAAACTAAAAAAGACGCACGCATCCCTAATTATTATTACTTTTATTTATTGGCCTAATTAGCAATATATCCTGTAGTGTATCCTATTTTTCCGATCTATCCTGTCGTTTGAAACGTATCGTACAGTAACCCCAACTTAAGACGTTACTTCGACGTTATCCTCCGTTAGGTCCCACCTTGACGGAGTCCAACGTGTCGCACACGTGGCTCTGACGGCGTTAAAAATCACTGTTAGCCGAACGATAGGATAGATCGGAAAAACTGGAAAAAGTACAGGATAGAACTGCTAACTAAGCCAAAAATATAAAAGATACACAGAGTCCAAAATTAGCTCGAGCCCCTAAACTTTTTAAGGAAAGAATGAAATAAACCCCCGACTGTCAATTTCGCCATCAAGAATGTATATGCGGCGATTGTTTTCATGGGCAGTTCCATTGAAATTGATCTTCTTAGCAAGAAAGCTGAGAAAATCCTTCATAAGGACACATCTGAAAGTAGCCACGACCACCCTGTCTGGATGGACAATAATCACCTTCTCCTTCTTGAGCAGAAAGCAGTGCGAACTGCTCCCTAGTAGGTCCCAATGAATTGAGGGTGTTGTTCACAAACGAGTCATTTGGCAGAAGGCATTATTGCCATAGGGTAACCACTGGCGTCAACTAATTCCATGAATGCCTCGCAGGCCTTAGCAACACGGAGCGTGGGCCCGCCGACAAGAACCGACTTAACGTCGGAGGATAACGTCGAAGTAACGTCTTAAGTTGGGGTTACTGTACGATTCCTTTCAAACGAAGGGATAGATCGGAAAAATGGGGTATAGTACAGGATATATTTGCTAATTTGGCCGTTATATTTTAACGGCGTCAGAGCTACGTGTGCGACACGTTGGACTCCGTCAAGATGAGACCTAACGGAGGATAACGTCGAAGTAACGTCTTAAGTTGGGGTTACTGTACGATACGTTTCAAACGAAGGGATAGATCGGAAAAATGGGGTATAGTACAAGATATATTTGCTAATTTGGTCAAATTGGAAGGATTACAAACTTGGCGGATTGTTTTTGGTTTATCTTTGCTTTAAAATAATAAATATTTTATTACATTTTAGTCCCTTAATATATTCAACTAACTATTAATTTTATTCTCCCGTGGTTGATAAAAGTTTCAAAAATAGTTAAAACAATGTCTTTTGGAATAAATTCAAAATTCGTTTGTCATCATCTTACACATACGAACTTATGCTTAATCATTGAACCACATGTCCCCCCCACTATTTTGTTCATCGAAGTAAAACATAAGCAATCATCATCTTAAAACACTCCTCCTGGTATCTTGTTTAGATCAAAAAGATGAAGAAACCCAACATTTTGTCCCTTCATATTTTCACTGAGACATTCCAAAAGAAATACTTTTTACATCCAAACACAAACTTCTGTCCACACCATTCCTTACGCCCACACACCCAATTTGTGTCCATCCATCGCTGCTAAGCCAACGTTGTCGCCCAGGTTTTTTGTAGTTAGTGGCAGCTAACTACCGGTGACCGACGAGAGTTTGGATATGATCTGGACACAAAGAAAAACCAACACACAGAAATTAAGATACGAAATGATTTCCTTTTGAAAAGTTTTTAAATTATTAATACTTTTTATTCTACGAGAGAGGGACATGTTCCACTATTTTAATTTATTTCCTAAAAGAAATAAATAAATTTATAATTCCCATGTTTTCTTACACATAAACAAAGAAAAGGAATAAAGTTTCCACTATCCAACAAAGTCATCATTTGAAAGAAATGGTTAAATGACTATTTTATCCTTGTCTCTTTTTATGAGATGACTAATTAAAGTTAATCTATTTTCCTGTTAAGAATCTTCCCAGAAGTTGGTTTTTGTTCACTCCAGATCAACGAGAGACGCTCCGCTCGCTCGCAGCGACCGGAAATGCGTAACAGGTTGCAAGTGTAGCTCCTTCATTCGCCGGCATCACCCCACAGCCTGCTCCTCTCATCAGCTTCACCTGCAGGTATGTCCTCTTCCTCGCTTTAAAAGCTTGCTTTTTTTTTCTTTCCCTTTTTTCCCTTCTTCCACAGATCGGGCACTTATTTCCATATAATTTGTTTGGCAAGAGAGGCCCTAAATGTTGTTCAATGATTTAAAGGATTGGAAAAATTTTGTGCTTAAATTTTCATATGTTTTCCTAGTCTTTTGGATCTTTCATTATTTTTTTGGAAATAAGTAAATGTTTTCCTTGGGAGATGGAGCGAAAGAAGAACCTGTGACTATTCATCGCTAGAGTTTCTGCTACACAGAGAAGATGCCTAAACTGGTTTCCCCATGCGATTTTCATTTACATTTGGTGACCGGAATTGATTTCTCTTGTTGTTTCTCGCTCTATTGATTAAGGAAAACAAATGGCGTCGGCTCCGTATGTGGCGAGCTTGCGCGATATGTGGGTCGTGTGGAACATCCGAGGTCTCATGATACTCAGCCTTTCCATGCAACTGCTTCTTGCCATCATCTCCCTTCTCCGGAGGAAAACGTCCAACCGTTGGGTCATGCTGATGATATGGTCAGCATACTTCTTATCGGATTGGGCCGCCATATTCGCTTTTGGGCTGATCTCGAATGCCAGATTGAAGAACCCCACTTCCCCTTTGCAAGTCGACCAAGATCTCCTGGCATTCTGGTCTGCCTTTCTTCTAATACATTTGGGGGGGCCGGATTCCATCACTGCTTATGCGCTAGAGGATAATACGCTGTGGATGCGCCACTTGGTCGGCCTTGTAGTCCAAATACTCGCCTTCCTCAACATCTTCGTTAAGACGCTCCCGGATAACAAGCTTTGTGTGCCGACAATCCTCATAGCTATTGCCGGCACCATCAAGTATGGGGAGAGGACCAGAGCGTTGTACCTTGCAAGTGTTGAGAATCTTAAGGACTCGGTGTTGAAATCCCGCCGCCTTCATCTGAAAAGCAACATTACGCGGCCACAAGGGGCATCAACCCAGTCCAATATCGGTGCCAGCAATAACGATGAAGACACCCCCGGAAAGAGACTCGAGATGGCCATCCACTACTTCCAAATATTCAGGGGTCTGGTCGTCGACATGATGCCAGAACATTCTGAGTGGCTCGAGAGCCGAGATTGTTTCCTGAACAAAGGTGCTCGGGTGACATTCGAAATTTTGAAGATGGAGGTGAGGTTATTCTATGAGGTGTTCTACACCAAGGTCCTTGCGGCCAACTCCGCTTGGGGAGTGCTCATCCGCAGCCTGGCCTTTTACAATGTCCTCGTCGCCCTGATTATGTTTTGCCTAATTGAGAAAGCGGGGATTCACGGGGTCGATGTTCGAATCACTTACTCGTTGCTAGCTGGAGTGATTGCTTTGGATTCAGCGAGTGAGTTGCTACTAGTGTTTTCAAATTGGTCCCGCGTCAATATCGCTTATTTATTATTCCAAGTGCTCGGGCATGGACTAGTCTTATTTTGGATAGTAGGCGTGGCCATTTCGGCCATGGTTGGCTGCTTCGTTGGCCTTTGCTGCAGAACTGTTGCATTCCGGGATTGGTCAGAGAGTACAGGGGCGGTGAGCATTTTAGGGCGAGCTTTCGAAGAGTCTCGTCCGAGTAAAAGATCCAAGCTAAGTGATTATTGGCGTAAAATCAACTGTACAATCTTAGCCCGTTATAATTTATATTCTCGTTTTACTCGACCCGTATATCTGTTCTCTTCAATTTTGAATATAGACGAGTTTATTTCCAAATTGGTATCAAAGAAATGATTTTACGTTCTCCTACGCTAAATACATGATGAAAATAAATAGATAAAACTGAAAAAGAGATCAAAACCAGAAAATAAAAAATTAACAGTTTTAGAGAAAAAACAGAGTAATAGTGCCTTGCATATAGACAGGTTGTATAGATTGCATTTGTAGACTAAAAATTCAAGTCCTATTTATTAAGTGCATTCTTTTTTTTTTCTGTCTTAATTGCTTAAAATTATGAAAAAAATCAAATATTGTGAACTAGATTTGGAGTTGTTTGTTTGTTAGTATTTGGTAATTTGCATTAACTATTTATATTGTTTCAATAATATGTCTTTGTGGGTTAACGAGTCGAGTTATAAAAAGAAAACTTTTTTCAGGTAAGATCAACGACAAGATGGGGGTAGTCATCCTCACCAAATTGCCATATCAATGGAAGAACAACCTCGATATGGAACTGTGGGACTTCGTGTTTAGTCAATTGCAAGAAAAAGCTTGGCCCGCAGATGATGCGGACAAGGTAAGGGCGGTATACGAGGCAAGGGGTGAAGGCCCACTTTCCATCGGAAATTTAGCCGAGTTAAGACACTTTGTAGATGATTTTGAGTTTGAACATAGTATCCTCATCTGGCATTGCGCAACCGAGATCTGTTATCGGGTTGATGCACATGTTGACGGGGAGAACAACAATGGAAGGAAGTTCAGCAAGGTCTTTTCAGATTACATGGCATATCTTTTGATCAAGCAACCAAAGCTAATGTCCCCCGTGGCAGGGATCGAGGAAATAAGGTATAGAGAAACCATTGCTGAGGCAAAGGATATCGGCAAGAGACAATCCACGGAGACCTTGGAGGAATTTTGCAGGAATACACTGGATGAGCATACTGGCACTGCCGAATCCGATGAAAGAGGATTAAGTGGTAATTCCGTGTTGCCTGAGGCATGCACCCTAGCTCACATTCTAATGCAAAAAGGTACGACGAAGTGGGACGTGATTAGCAAGGTATGGGTGGAGGTGTTGTTATATACGGCTGGCCACTGTCGAGCAGACTCGCATGTACGCCTGTTGACCGAGGGTGGGGAGTTTATAACTTTCGTATGGCTGTTGATGGCTCACATGGGGATAATACCTCGCGTTCCAAAGGAGTAAGGAGCTGTGACGTGAGAATTTCTGCCAACCGCTTATTGCTGAATATTTGAAATTTGTATTAAATAAAAGGGATTAATTTGTATTTGGCAATTTGTTATCCACATTTTCATTGTTTTTTTTCAGTGAAAGAATTGTTTTCCTTTCTATTTTCACATTGGAAGCAAGGCCCGTTGCATTTGTCATTGGGCTGGGCTGGTCTAGCGTATGTCGGCCGGCCTCAATAATAATAATAATTTATTTTTACTCATCATATGGAAATACAATTTAATTTTGTTGGTCTAACAAATCTTTCAAGCAGTTTAAATAAGTTTGAGCTAGTATCCGAATATACGCAACCCGGTGTCTCCCTGCACCTGTTTACTGGACAAGCCTCGTCTGATACGGAAAGAATTACTTTGCAGCTAATTTCGTGGGGAAGATTGGCAGTAGACGATACTTCAAAAATGATAAAGAAAATAAAAATGAACACACAAAAAATACTTTTCTAAAAGCGTAATAAATACACACACGTTTCGTGATACCCTGCTGCATCGATTCAACAGCTTGATATAAGGATTTTAGGATTATCACCCCAAAAACTAGCGATAGGCGTACTGATATGTAAAAATAGTCCAACATCGGGCCAATGGCATTCTCAGTCCTAGAGCTAGCTTTTGGGTTGGTGTTATAACCCAATTTTTTTTTCTTTTTCACTAGAAATCTCAAAAAAATAAATAAATAATTTGAAAATCATCGAAAATCATAAAAATCATCTAAAATAAAAAAAATTCATCCAAAATCACAAAAATCCACAAAATCAAGAAAAATCATAAAAAATTCAATAAAAATAATAAATAGCTAGACCAGACACTCAGAGAAAAAAAAGGATGCACGGAGAGAAGAGAAAGAAAAAAACAAAGGTTTGGTCGTCTCGTTCTCTTTTTGGTATTCTCGGTAGAAATTGCGTCAGGTTATATTCCAGCCAGATGAGCCTTCCTCTTCGTACATCAACCCACAGCAGTCTTAGTTTGCTCCTCACATTGGTTTCGATTCACTTCCCCAGTCTAAGGCGGTCAATTTCGGGTAAACTCCTTCCATCGCTTTTATTTTTATCTTTGATGAATCGGTTTGCTTTTAATTTTCTTTCATGTCTAGGCAGCGAATGAGGGATCACCGTTTGGCCCCATCCCTTCCTCCGACATCCCTTGTCGCCAAAAGATCCACAACCTTAAAGTCTGCGGGAATTAAGTACCGTCACAGCAGCATATACAAACACCGGCAATAGCAACGACTGTGGCAGGGGATTATTAATTCCTACAGACAATCAAACCGAGGATGAATATTCAAGAAACCGATTTCGGCCTGTGTAGGACTGGAAAAAAGAATGCTCCTCCATTCATTGTTTCACAAGGATGCTATCTGGTTTGAAACACGTTGATGGAAGGCTTTCCCCCTTTGGTTTCTCCTATCACCGCCCTGAACCAGTTCAGCCTCAGCGACACTTCCAGACTCTCATCACAGCAATCACTCCTCCGAGACGCCGATGAGCTCCATCTGAGTTGGAATATGCCAACGGAAGGCAATCCCTTCCTGGAGCAGCTATCCTCCAATCGCGTGGATTCGACGACGATCCCCGGGTAAATTCATTCCATGTCCCTTTATATATACGAGAACGACTCCCGATGTTGCTTTATTTTTCTCTCTTGTTTTGGCAGTGGAAGAGGAACGAGGAAGTCTAGTTGTATTCTTTTAGCATCTACTTCCAACAGTTTGACCTGGTTAAAGATGCTTGAAAATTCCTCGTATGGCTTTCACTTGGCTAATATGGATCTCCTCTTGCACGAACCCTGGGATTTGCTCGGAAAGAAACAGTCAAGACATCTTCCTGAATTCCCAACTGCCCGACTGGAAATCGATGGGAATGTCCTTCAAGATGCACATCTCGCTGTCTTGAAAATTCTTGGCTGATCTCTAGGTCACCGCCGGCATCGGAGAACACCGTCCCCTGGTCGACGGCGTGGAACTCCATCACCCACCTAGGGTGAAAATGAGTCGAGTCGAGATCGAGTACTCCCAGGCTCGAGCTCGGCTCGATTAGGAAAAGCTCGAGCTCGAGCTCGGCTCCAGCTCGATCGAGCTCAAATAATTGGAGCTCGAACTCGGCTCGTCCCAATTATGGAGAGCTCGAGCTCGGCTCAAAAGGCTCGAATGTAGATCGAGCCTAAGCTTGGCTCGAAAGCTCGAGCTCGATTTCAAAATCTACATATATTGACGTTGACTCGAACTCGGCTCGGTTGGCTTGAAAACATATATAATAAAGTTCACTTCAAAAACATAAATATGAACAATGTTGTCAAAATATTTCAACAAAATCATAATTCCAAAACATCTCCAAACTATTCTCCCAAAACATCTCCATAAATAGAACCAGATTTATCAAAACAATCACAAACCACAAAAATCATACTCTTAAAACATCTTACGATATAACTTCATTAACAATAATAATAATATCACAAGCATCATCACCTGCGTATAAAATATTATAAAGAGTATTACAATCACCATAACAATAATAAGACAATAAATATCTTAAAATTTTATAAAGTATGTAACGATATTTAGCTTACTTCAAGACGTTGAATTAGGTACTTGAATAAATATCTCTTGGTAGGTTTTCTCTTTCTGTAAAAGAAACAAAAAAGAGAAATAAAAAGCTTGGGTTAGTAACATGTTTAATAAATAATATATTTCATAAATTGAAAAAACTTTAAATGAAAAAAACTTACCTTTTCAATTTTGTTCATCCCATGTAAATGTCGAAGCCAATCTCCTCCACAAAGTAATGCCTCTACCGTATTCGGAGAAAGAGATGTACGATAAGCATCAATTACCCTCGTTCCAGCACTAAATGTAGCTTCAGAAGCCACTGAGCTTGTTGGGATGGCTAAAATATCAGCTGCCATTCTTGACAAAATTGGGTAATGTACCCGATTCATCTTCCACCAATCCAAACAAGAAGAGTCTTTGCCAATTTCACTCTTTTTTAGACGACTTTTTTTCAAATATTCAGCCAATTCAGATTTTCTAGGCCCTGAAGTCTCAAGTTTTTCACAATATGATTCAAAATCATCCCAGTTTTGAGTAATACTTGCTTGCATGCCAACATTGCTAGAAGAACCCAAACTCTCATAATTCGAATAGTCAGAAGATGCCTTCGAATGCTCTGTAACATATTCTTCATAAAGGCCTTCAATTGTTTTTTCAACCAAATCTTTATTATTTGAAACATCTCTGTCAGAATAAAGCTTTGGAAAATAGAAATCAACTGCCATCATTTTTTGACTTGGGTCGAGCACCGCAGCAACAGCCATCAATAAGTTACATTCGCCCCAATATTTATCAAACTTGAGCTTCATCTTACATGCTAATGCCTTAATAAATTCATCTGAATGTTCAGCAGCAATATCTAAGGCCGATTTTACCTTCTGAACTTCTTGAAGATATAAATTCGAAGTAGTATACTCACTGCCTGAAATAATATGTGTAGCTGTCCAAAATGACTCCAACAACGAACAAATCTTGTGAGCTTTATCCCAATGTTCATCCAAAGGGCAACAATCAAGTAATGAATCGCGTTGATAGAGCATTCTAAAAGCATCCTTGAACTTTAAAGCACAACTAAGCATCTCGAAAGTTGAGTTCCATCGAGTTTTGCAATCACGAATCAATCTCCTTTCTTTCAATTGTAGTTGTTGTACACACTCAACAAATTTTATCAGCCTATCATCGGAACGATTCACGTATTCCACACATTGCCTCACTATTTGGATGATGTCTTTAATTTCATCCAATCCATCCTGAACACAAAGATTCAGAACATGTGCACAACATCGAACATGAAATAATTTTCCTCCACCCAATAACTTCCTTGAGACTTGAATCGTATCCTTCAAATACTTGATAGCAACATCATTACTAGATGCATTATCAACAGTAACAGAATAAACCTTGTTCTCAATAGCCCAATCTTTCATGCATTTAAAAATTGCATCGGAAATCAGAATACCTATTCTCGGAGGTGGAATGTGAAAGAAGCTCAAGACCCTCTTGTGCAACCTCCAAGATTGGTCAATCCAATGCCCTGTAACAACCATATACTCCATCTTTTGGTTCTTTGATTTCCAACAATCAGTTGTCAAACTGATTTTGCTAACACTTTCAAGATTCTTCTTCAACTTCCTCTTTTCAATCTCATACACTTTCATACAATCCGTCTTGCCTGTAACTCAACCAATCTTTTTCCATTCGGGCATCCCTAACTTCATCATCATATTGAATCCCTGTTCATCCAAAATGGAAAATGGATGTTCATGCATCATAATCCAATGTGCAGCTGCCTCCCGCATTTGTTCCATGTCAAACTTCCCGGAATGCAACGTGGGAACTAGAAGTGTAGCTCCATCGACTGACGGAAAATTTAAGCGCGTTTGTCTTTCATCTTCTTTCGAATTCATTTTCCTCTTCAAACAATTATCTCTATGCCTCTTTAAGTGAGATGTACTCCCCGATTTAAGAATTGTTAAGAGATGGCGGCAATGAGAGCATTCAGCTTTCTTCTCTCCATTCTCTAAAATTTCTTCAAAATCATCCCAAACCGCTGAAGTTCTCTTCCTTTTATTTGCTTTGAAGTTCTCATCTTCTAGTGCATCCTTCTTTGTTGTATTATCAGTTTCATCAGCCGAATTTAGCTCTATCCTTTCCAATGCCCCGGTTTGGATTTGAAGCTCCTTCCCCAACTCGTTACTTTCAGCAACACCACTCCCTACGGTTGGTGCAGAAGACGTATAATTCGTTGACATATTTGTTTCCGGCTGACAGAGCAAACAAAGAGAAGATGTGAGAACAAATGAATCCAACACAAATACCAACAGAAGCCCAGACCCCAACACAAAGGATATGAGATCCTCTGCACTAGATATATAACCGGCATAAGACTATTCACCGCATAAAAATAATTCATGGATAACATATAATAAAAAATTAATACATGCATAAGAATTTGAAAAGTTTAGGCGTTATTTAGAACAAGAACATTATCAAGCCATGCCTCTTCAGTTCAGGTCTCCAATATTTTTCCGCATGGCGAAAATCTCGAAAGAACAAAAATTTTAAAATTCATCATCATAAGAGGCAAACTGACCCAATTTATCATACATTTGACAGATGAAAAGTGAACATTAACGTTTTGTTAAAAAGGATTTGTCGGAGAACAATATTCAGCACTTGATGCATCAGCCAGGGATAACTAATATTTGAAAAAGTCTCATCATTCAAATCATTTACATAAATAATTTAAAATCACGAAACCCAATTTTTTTTTCAAAAAAGAAAATTATGGGGAAAACACAGAATAGAAAATCATCATGAACCAACAAGCGATGGGAGGGCATCGGATCTTCCTATTCACGTGTGCTTTGAATCATCATGCCCAAACACAATATGAGAGGGTAAGGGGATGGGAAGCGTACCTTGACTATGACGCCTTCACTTCTTTCTGTCGCTTACCCATGGGCGTAAAATTCGGCTAGCTCCTCTCCTGTACTTTTTGACGCTCGCTCCGGCCGATCCTCGCGAGACACAAAGTATGAAAAGGCCGATTATTTTCCACTTATTTAATGAAGAGAGGAGATCGCCACGCCAAAAGGAGAGGGAGAGAGAGGTTTTTTCTTTAGGGTTTGCTTTTACCATAGAGTGTGGGGATGGGGAAGGAAAAAGTTTTTTAGATAATTTTATTAATTTTTTATTAATAAATTATTAAAATTTATTATATAATATTAGGCTCACGTGCCTTCGAGCTGTTAGTGTTTCGGCTCGAGCTCGGCTCGTTTCGTTAACGAGCCGGAATGAACCGGCTCGAGCTCGGTCAAAGTCGAGCTCGAACCGAGCTTTGATCGAACTAGCTCGCGAGCAGCTCACGAGCGGCTCGACTCATTTTCACCCCTACACCCACTCGGCGTCGCAGAATCCCATCTCCAGTCAGGGGTCGCAGAACTCCGTCTCCATCACCCGTTCATCACTGGAGAAGTTCACCCCCTGGATATTAAAGATCTCCTTCGATTGATAGTCAAAGACCACCATCCCCGCCGAGTCAACGCGGCTGTCCTCTAAGCCGTCAAAAGGTAAAATTGCTTCTCCCCTCCTTTTTACCTTCATACGATCTGATGTTGGAAGTTTTTTTTAGTTATTATTATTATTATTATCAATTGCATTGAACGCGCGTGAACAAACCTTTTTTATTTTATTTTGCAATTACCTCTTTTTGTTGTTCTGGGACGCATTCGTCTGATTATTTTATTTTTTAGATTTTAACTTAATTTCCCGCAATGTTTGTAATCTGTTATGACTTTTGTTTTATTTCTTTTCAATGGACTTATAACATACGGTGGTTTTAATTGTTACCGGTCGATAATTATAGTTAAATACATGGGGTTCATTGCAATTTCTCTTTCATTAAAATAACTAACATACGGTGGTTTTAATTGTTACCGGTCGATAATTATAGTTGCATACATGGGGTTCATTGCAAGTTCTCTTTCATTAAAATACTCCTTCAATGTTATAATTAATCCCGATTCAAACCATTTTTGAACAATTTACTTCGTCCATTCGATACTTATGCAGGTATCTTGGGGGCGTGCCTTGGTCCATTCAACGTGTTCAAGACAACGAAGTATTCAAGGGATTATTTGAATTCTCGAAGATCAAGACCTTCTGAAGATGGCTTCCGACTCACCAACGTTACGGCATCAACGGCTCGCCAAGTTCGTCGGAAACCTATTATAAAATGGCATCATGAGGTACAAATGCTAACGGGAGCGTTCTATAGAGCGAGCAATTGTACAACACCCGGTTCTCCCTTGAATTTATTTTTGGCTCAGAAACTGTTAAGGGCATTAATAAATCTACGACTGTTTACATTTTTGCCCAAAAATCAACTTTTAGAAAATATTCTTCTAAAAAATGATTCACGTAGACATTTTAAGTATTATTGAGTTCGAGATCATGTTTATATGTCAAATAACTTCTTCTAAAACTGAGCTCAAATAAATCGGACATCGAAAACAAACGATAAAAGCCTCCATTTTCTTTGTGATGCGATTTAGTAATCCCTAATTCCCGAACCTTAACGAATCTCTATAGTTTTTCTAACTTGAACTTAAAATAAGTTAGTGGCGACTCCGATATTTTCAAAATTCGAAGCCTTATCGTCAAGGGAGGATATTCATTTTATATGGAACCGGAAACGAGAACCACCCACGATAGTTGGGCTCTCCCTGAAAAGCTCACAACAAGTGGTATTATAGCGATGTCGCTGTCGTCCTTATCCCCATAATGGTTGGCAAGGCAATTTCCTCCGTGGGAAGGAAGAACCAGCGAGATGAGAACCCAGGTCAAGGAGCCAAAACAATGAGGGTTGATGTACTTGTGGTTGTCCTCTTTGCTGAAATATTCAATTCATAAATTAGATGAGTATACCCTTGTGGTTGCCCTCTACGCATGCATAGTAGGACAATATAATGATTGCGATCACCCTCTTCATAACCCGGTAACCGATTTAGGACTTGAAAGCAAACATTCCTTAGGAAGTGTTTTGTTATCTATGTGCATTACCAATGGAAAAAATGAACTCTGCTAAGAGTATTTTCCAACCTTTGCGGGAGAGAGATCTTGTAATATGGACAGAGATGATCACTGCTCACTCAAGACTGGGCAATTCTGCGGGTGCATTTAATTATTTTGCTGGCTTGTTCATGGAAGGCCACAAGGTTCATAGTTTTGCTATCGGTGGGATATTAAGTGCATGTGCTGGTCTGATAACTCATAATCAGGGAGAGATCATTCACTCTCTGTTTGTCAAGGCAGGATTGGGAATGGATATGACTATAGGTGGTAGTTTGGTCAATATGTACACAAAAAATGGGGACCTTCAATCTGCAGATTCCATCTTCAGTGAAGATTTAGATGCGGATTTGATGTGTTGGAACTCAATTCTCGGAGGCTGTGGCGACCATGGATTGGAAAAAATGGTCTTAATGATCTTTGTACAAATCCTTTCGCATGGTCTGGTTCTAGGTCTAGTGACCTTTTTGTCTGCTTTCTTCACTTACAGCCACAGTTTCTCGATTGAAAAGAAAAAATTATTGTGTAATTGCATAGTGGAGTTTGATATCAATCGTAATGTTGCATATATGATCATCCATGGCATGAAGTTGCATCTCCATCTACATGGGATGGTTGAAATTTTAGAGTCACGTAAACGACATGCTCCATTCATTGTCTTCCTTGTTTGAGTATATCGGTGAATTGGGCAATGACTACATATACACAGTGACTTCTTTGCTGGAGCATGGCTCTTGAACGTGGTTCTGGTCCACCGGCAGGAGGTGGCATCTACAGTCAAGCATATGGCTTTAGGAGTCGCAAGGCTTGGTTACGAGGATGCGCTGATTTACCTGCTCAACTACATATGGCTCAACATCTTCGAGACATCTCTATTCGTCCTCATTGCAGTCATGAAAGCCACAGCGAGAATGGGGGTGACATCGGGTCCTGCCGTGGTGTGGAATTATTACTTGTAAGAGCCCTTTCATCCAACAAAGAAACACAAGCTTTCAAATGTCACCTTTGCGGACAAGGTTGTTCTTGAAGGGAGGGTATTGATGCATGAAAACCAGTTAAACGGGACCAAGGGTTGCGTGCTGATTCAAAGGCTTAAATCAAGACCCCACCCTCAAGGGATCAGGCTCATCAAAGACCAGAAAGGATGAAATTGCGAGGATAAGAAAATATAGGGAGTCTATATGTAAATGAGAAAGAATATTTAGAGAGGGGTGTATGGGATGTTTATCTGTTAGTGGGGAAGTAGAGAAGAAAAGGTAAAGAGAATAGGGCAGATAGGTGGAGAGTGCGTGTGTGTGGGTGGAGCTTCGGCCGTTGCTTGAACCATCCGACTAGAGGAAATTCCGCGGTGTGTTGTGCTTTTTGGTTTTGTCTGTGTAGACATTGAAATTTTATTCATGTCGAAATAATGTCATTCGGCCCAAATTATATATTATATTGGCTTAATATGATTCATTGTTTTTATATTATAAGACATCACGATATGAAATATTTTGCACTTATATCTAAGTGTAAATAAAATACACGGGCCTGAGATTATAAAAAAAGTTTAAGCCCAACCCATTTATTATTGGGTTTAAAATTGTGGTTCAGCCCATATGCGAGCCCATTAAGCCTAACCCAATTATAAAATGAACTGGCCCTAGTCAATATATCGGTCTATTCAAACTTCGGCCCAATCCAAATGTCGGCCCAATAATCTTAAGCCCACATGTATTTGTCTCACATCGGAAAGAAACACTACCTAAGGACTTCTCAATTCCTATGAAAAGGGAGTCCCTCCCCCTTATTTGGGACACACAAAAATTCTTTCTTCTCTCTTATTCTCTTAAGCCCTATTGGGTTATAAAGAGATCCTAGTTATTTTTGAAGACCCCTCAATGGGTGGTGCGGCGCGGCGAAGGCCCCTCTTGCGGGTTTATCTCCGAAGCCCTTCTTGCGGGTTTATCTCCGAAGGCCCCTCTATGGGTACATCTCCGAGGGCCTCATAACGGGTTTATCTCCGAAGGCTCCGCTGCGGGTTTATCTCTGATAGTCCCATAGCAGGATGACGAGATTCTCGCGGTGGTTTATTATCCTTGGAGTTACATTTCCCAGCAGTCATATTCTACACACAACAATATTTTTCCCGACGGCGGCTATATTCCTCATTACTTCAAGAGTGAGGAGCTCCTTCGATAGCGAAGTTCTCGAGCATCTTTTCCTCACTTGATCGACGATGAAGACTCTCCAGATTAAGCTTCTACAACAGCCCTGGTGTTGTTCGCGCATCCTCAGAAGCTTCTCCAGCCTTGGTGATCTTCGCCACTTCTGAAGACTCGCCGGATCAAGCTCTGTAGCTCCAGCGTCTTCATCAAAATATCTCCCTAAAGCTCGAGCAGATATTTGCTAGAGCTTCACCCATCTATATTTCGGAGATCTTACGAGTATAGAATGAGAGGACTCATGTGTTTTGTCCATGATTACGGATTGAACCTGCTATTTCTCAATACGATAATTTGTACATTGCTTCTGGTCTATATACGGACAGGGAGATTTTTTTACGTCAACAAATTTCTGGCACGCCCAGTGGGACTATCTCTACCTCTCATCTCTTTATGTCTAAGTATCCAGATGGATTCAAAGATGATCATGCTGAAGAATTCCGTCAATGCTGTGAATAATCAGCTAGTTGGTTTCCCTTCTCACTTGTCTGAAGGCTCTTCATCGCCTGGTTCTAGAAACTTCACTAAGACTAGTCCGATTGTTGATATATATAAGGAGACCGAAGAGATTCTAAGATCCATCTCTCCAAAGTCATCTCCATCATATAGGGAGGTTACTGAAAGAAACCTTCTCAGCAAGAGTTCCATATCACCGATTCATTTGGGTAGTTTCTGCAACAGCTCATCAAGTGTCTCTCCTCTTGACGATTCTTCATCAGACTGCACTCCGAAATGGAGCTTTGCTGAATCAAGGGCCAAAACGCGCAAGCAAATGGAGGAGATAGAAGACATTCTTCGATCTATTCCATCCTGCAAAGAGATTGCCGAAAAGACGTCACTGAATAAGAGAAATATGTCGCCAGTTCCTCTGCCAAGTTTCCATGATAGTTTATCGGAGGACTCTTCACCAAATCAGTCTCGAAGCATCAATGAGGTTGATCTAGCTAAAAATTTAGATGAAATCATGCTAGTTATGATGGCTGACACCCCATCGTTGGAAGACCAAGTTGCATCTCTTGCCAAAGCAGTTGAGGCAATGACGAAATCCATGAGGGATAGGGAATTAACAACTTGAGTATGTCATAAGCAGGCTCGAGAATAAAGAGTCTGGAAGAACATCTAATGAGGGAGGTTCTCATATACGCAAGGATAAAGGCAAGAATGTGCTGAATGTTGATGATTCACCGAAGCCTGTATCTGCCTCTGTTGATGCTCCGGTCTCAACTAGAACAATGAAAGAGCTAATACAAGAGGCTCTAAAGGATGAACTTGAGGGAAAGTATGCAACATCTTTGGCATACAGTCAAAGAATCAAAAGTATGAGCATGCCAATGGGTCACCATGTTGACACGGATAAAGAGCAGTCCAATTCAAACGTTGGCATCCCGGAAAGTTCTACAACGATGTCAGTTGAAAAAAGGTGAAGGAGAATTGTCCGATTATCACGTTTTCTGATGAAGATCTTCTTGTGGGACATAAATCCCACAATCGACCATTATTTGTGTCTGGATATACATGCGTCACAAAGGTTAATCGAATCCTGATTGCCCCAGGTTCAGCAGTCAATATCATTTCATCAAAAGCTTTGAAGGATATTGGCTTGGGAGTGGATGCTCTTTCAAGTAATCGACTGATAATTCAGGAATTTAACTAAGGCGGAGAACGGGCCACTAGAAAAATTTGCCTTTCTCTCACGATAGGTGACATGGAATCATGCACGACATTCTATGTGATTGATTCAAGAACGACCTATAATATGTTGCTAGGTCGACCATGGATGCACGAATAAGGAGTCGTCGCATCAACACTTCATCAATGCTTTAAGTTTATTAAAGATGGAGTGTCGTGTACAGTATGGGCGGATGCTAAGCCCATCACAGAGGAGGAGTCATACTTTGCTGATGCAAAGTTTTACTTTAATAAGGGTACCGATGCTAAAGAAAAAGTCTCAAAGCTTGTACCGGTTGTAGGGGATATATCACGAAGAAGTCAGATGTAGAAGTTTCACCTATTCAACAAGAGGTATCTTCAGTTAATCTGATAGTTAAAAATGAAACGACGGATTATAAGTCTAAATAGAATGTGTCAATTCTGCGCTATGTCCCAAGAGCCTTCCGAAAAGCTGGGGAACCACCTTTCGTGAGTAACCACGCTGAAGAAATAGTGGTGCCAAAGGAACTTAACTGGCCAGTGACGAAAATGACGAAAATTGCTCAAACGAGTACGCCTTTAAAAGGTTTTGTCCGGCCTAAATGAGTACGCCTTTAAACGAGTATTGCTTAACAGGCGTACCAACGGATTTGATCCAAATGCATTTAGATTAATCTCTGCAGCCAGTTACACGGAGGACTTAAACGCGCTTTGGGCTGCTTCAAAAGAGGCCAATATAGGAGATGATACTCAAAAGTCAAAACTCGGTCGTGGGTATGATACTCCTAAGCCCGTCGAAGCGGTGAAGAAGGCTTCAACTCAAACATTGAGGCTGATGATAAAACTACAACCGAATCGACGAGAACTTCGATATTTGATCGACTTGGAGCCCCGTTTGAGCGAAGGTCGGTATTTGATAGACTTGGCACTCATAAAGAAGAAATTAAGGTTCGAAGATTGGCGCGATCAAGATTAAGTAAAGCTCCAAGAAGTCGAATGATGTGGAAGAAAGTTGATAAAAAAGAAGATATCCCAATTATCATAGAAGATACAAAGGATCTTCGAAGCAAAGTTCCCTCTCGAATGAAACGTCAAACGGTTGTTGAAGTAACTATTGGCGATGTACTGAAAATGAACACGAAGACATGAGTATATGCCAATAGCAATGGGGAATCATCTCATAGTAATAGCGAAAATGATGTTGTCGCTTCCCACCACATCACAATTACTGAGGCTGAGGAAAACACGTCCCCTAAAGAGGATGATGCAAAAGAGGCTCCAGAAGTATTCGAGGACAAAAATAAGTCTACTATTGACGAATTGAAAGAAGTTGATATTGGGGAGGAAGGGAATCATCGTCCTACATTCCTTAGCACAAGTTTAACCCCTAAAGAAGAGGAGTTATATATCCAATTATTGAAGGAATACAAAGATGTCTTCGCATGGAGCTATAAAGAAATGCCCGGCCTTGATCCAAAGACAACAGTCCATAAGTTAGCTGTTAAGTAGGGAGTTCGACCCATAAAACAAGCTCAACAACGTTTCCGCCCAGAGCTAATCCCATTGATAGAGGCCGAAGTCAATAAGCTTATTGAAGCTGGATTTATTCAGGAGGTGAAATATCCAACATGGATTGCGAATATTGTACCTATTAGGAAGAAGAATGGTCAACTTCGAGGTTGCATTGATTTTCGCGATCTCAATAATGCATGTCCCAGGACGATTTTCCTCTTCCGATTACTGAGGTAATGGTAGATGCGACCACTGGCTATGAAGCCTTCAGTTTTATGGATGGATCATCGGGATACAATCAAATCCGAATGGATATGAAGGATGAGGAAATGACAGCTTTTCGTACACCAAAAGGAATATATTGTTATAAGGTGATGCCTTTTGTGTTGAAGAATACGGGAGCAGCTTATCAACGTGCCATGCAGCGAATCTTTGATGATATTCTCCACAAGAATGTAGAGTGTTACGTGGATGATCTGGTTATCAAATCCAAATAAAGGCGCGATCATATCAATGACTTTAGAAAAATATTTGACAGATTGCGCAAATATCAACTAAAGATGAACCCGTTGAAGTGTGCTTTCGGGGTTACTTCGGGAAAGTTTCTTGGAATTGTTGTTCAGCATCGGGGCATTGAAGTCGAACAATCAAAGATAGATGCAATTATGAAAATGCCAGAACCAAGGAATATACATGAGTTGGAAAACCTTCAAGGGAAACAAGCATACATTCGAAGGTTTATATCAAACTTGGTCGGACGATGCCATCCCTTTCATAGATTGATGAAGAAAGGTACTCCTTTTGAGTGGGACGAAGCGTGTGAAAATGCATTCAACAGCATAAAGGCTATTGCTCCAAGAGTTTGAGATCTTCTTCGTTCCTCAAAAGGATGTGAAGGGACAAGCTTTGGCTGACTTCTTGGCAGAACATCCTATACCAGATAATTGGAAAGTATCGGAAGAATTGCCCGATGAAGAAGTAATGTTGGTTGATACCCCTTCTCCATGGAAAATGTTCTTTGATGGGTCAGCTACACAAAGAGGGGCGGGAGTCGGTGTTGTCTTCGTCACATCCGATGGAGATATGATCCTTTATGCATATACCCTCACTCAGTTATGCTCAAATAATATGGCTGAGTATCAGGCTCTCATACTCGGGTTAGAAATGAGAGGATCGCAAGCCAGAGCTTTTGCCTTATCATGACTATGCGGTTAAACTCGCAGGGTGGTTTTCGGATATTACAATAAGTCATATACCGATAAAGGAAAATGCACAAGCAGATGCCTTGGCAAATCTTGCTTCTGCACTCACTTCAGTAGATAGAGAGGTCGACATCAGATTATGTCAAGCATGGGTGGCTCCACCGATCCCTGACGAGGAGGAAGCAAACGAGGTTAATCTCATATCCGTCTATAACATAGAGGATCTAGATTGGAGACAACCACTCATCGACTTCCTCGAACATGGAAAGTTACCTAACGACCCGCGACAAAGAGTAGATGTGAGGAGGAGAGTGCCTCGATTCATATATTTTAAGAATACCATCTATCGACGATCATTTGAAGGAGTATTCTTGCGATGCATTGGAGTGGAAGAAGCCACCAAAGCACTAGAGGAGGCGCATTCTGGAGTTCGTGGGGCTCATCAATCTGGTCCTAAACTCCACTTCCAATTGAAGAGAATGGGTTATTATTGGCCGACAATGGTAAAGGATTGTATGGAATATGCAAAGAAGTGTCAAGCATGTCAATTCCACGCTCACTTTATCCATCAATCACCCGAGCCACTTCATCCAACTATAGCATCTTGGCCCTTTGAAGCTTGGGGGCTAGATATCGTAGGGCCCATCACACCCAAATCATCAAGAGGTCACTCATATATTCTGGCAACAACTGACTATTTTTCAAAAAGGGCAGAAGCTGCACCTTTTCGGGAAGTGAAGAAGGAAATAGTGATCACCTTCATCAAGAATAATATTACTTTTCGTTATGGTGTGCCTCGCCATATAATCACAGATAATGGCCGAAATTTCTCTAGTAAGGCCATGGATAAATTTTGCGAGCAATTTGGTTTCAAACAATATAACTCTTCGATGTATTATGCGGTCGCAAACGGGTTGGCGGAGGCGTTCAATAAAACGCTATGTAGTCTTCTAAAGAAGGTGGTTAATAAAGCTAGAAAAGATTGGCATGAACGAGTCGAGGAAGCTCTATGGGCGTATCGCACGATGTATAGAACTGCGACTCAAATGACGCCATACTCGTTGGCCTATGGTGTTGAAGCAGTCCTTCCACTTGAACGACAAATACCGTCACTGCGAATAGCTATACGAGAGGGACTTTGTCAAGAGGATCATGCGCGATTACACTTACAGGAAATGGAAGCTTTGGATGAGAAACATCTTGAAGCCCAGCAACGGATTGAATGCTATCAGGCAAGGATGTCGAAGTCTTTTAACAAGAGAGTACGACATCGCTCCTCTCAAGTAGGTGACCTTGTTTTGGCGGTGCGAAGACCCATAACCGTCAAGCATAAGACAGGAAGCAAATTCACATCAAAGTGGGATGGCCCATACGTCGTCCATAAGCTTACACGGGGGGGCGCCTATAAGATAATTGATCAAGATGGAATGCGTGTCGGACCAATCAATGGGAAGTTCCTGAAGCGATACTACGCTTGGAAAATAATGCTCCATGTCGCATGAGCCTAAACTGCATGACACAAAAAAAAGAGGAAAAGGATAGAATAAAAAAATAAAACAAAAATATAATACTCCTAGCCGCATGAGTATAAACTGTGAACGGCTCAATAAAACAAAAAATGTAATACTCCTGGCCCCCACGAGTATAAACTATGAACGGCTTGATAAAAAGATAAGGTGATACTCTTTTTCACACGAGTATAAACTATGACCAAAATAATCTTCATATAATACTCCTGACCCGCACGATTATAAACTGTGAACGGCTTAAAAATATATATGAACGTCGTGGTTCTACGAGTATAATAGATGAACGACTTTAAGAAGAAAGGACTTTTTATTCAAAGAAATGATAGTCCTACAAAGAAGGAAAGTCTTATTCTAGAGCTTAAACAAGCTAGAAGGGTGAAATCAAACTTCCCAGGTAAATTGGACAATCTCTTCACGAGTCCTCTTCAGCTGCTCTCGAAGTTCATTAAAGGACAAACGATCTTCATCACGGACTATCCAGGCATTCTTTAAAGCAGACATGGCCCCTTCAAATTTGATATGTCATCATCTGCCTTCTTAGAGGTAGCAACAGTTTACTCTAGAGAATCCTCTAAGGTCGCTTTAGCCCCAATACAATCAGACAATTGTTGTCGGAGTTCTTCAATCTTGGCTTTAACGGCGGCTAGTTGTTCTTCTGTTGTTGTCCCTTCAATGGCGGGCAATAGATCTGAATATTTTGTGGATCCTTGCATATATTCTTCCACCGAGGCATAGATAGGAGCTCATTCCAAATGCTCACTTTCATTGATGAGATCGAGAATATTCTTCAACTCCTCAATACTTGAGTGACCCAGAGTTTTGAAAATCTTCTCCTTGATGTCTTCCCATATATAAGCTCAAGAAGTCACAGCTGGGTCACTCAAGTCAGGGTCGACAAAAGCGTCATCAACTTCTTTATTCCTTTCGAATTAAGCAATCCTTTCTGGAAATCGAGCTGCCGTTGATGATTATCCAGCCACTCCCGAAAATACCCTTCCTAATAAGATTCGCCAAATGTAAGTAAAGGTGTTGGATATCAAGCTTGATGTGCGAAGCACAATGGCCCATTTTGGAGGGAAGACATGATAACTTCAGCGTATCTTCTTCTTGTGAGTTCTCGTCCTTCGCAAGACACTGATACCGTTGTCTCCTTGAAATAAACCACAGTTCTGATTTGTGAAATACACATCATGTGTCTTACGGATCCCATTCCAATATTTACGTACTTTAATTCTAATCACTCTGCAATATATATACGCATACGAGATACGAATTAAAGTGGGGGCATTTACAGACATTGAAATTTTATTCATGTCGAAATAATGTCATTCGGCCCAAATCATATATTATATTGGCTGAATATGATTGATTGTCTTTATATTATAAGACATCACGATATGAAATATTTTGCACTTATATCTTAGTGTAAATAAAATACACGGGCCTGAGATTATAAAAAAAAGTTCAAGCCCAACCCATTTATTATTGGGTTTTAAAATTGTGGTTCAGCCCATATGCGAGCCCAATAAGCCTAACCCAATTATAAAATGAACTGGGCCGAACCCATATATCGGTCCATTCAAACATCGGCCCAATCCAAATGTTGGCCCAATAATCTTAAGCCCACATGCATTTGTCCCACATCGGAAAGAAACACTGCCTAAGGACTTCTCAATTCCTTTATAAAGGGAGTCCCTCCCCCTTATTTGGGACGCACAAAAATTCTCTTCTCTTATTCTCTTAAGCCCCATTGGGTTATAAAGAGATTCTAGTTATTTTTTAAAACCCCTCAACGGGTGGTGCGGCGTGGCGAAGGCCCCTCTTGCGGGTTTATCTCCGAAGGCCCCTCTTGCGGGTATATCTCCGAAGGCCCCTCGGGCGGGTTTATCTCTGAAGGCCCCTCTGCGAGTATATCTCCGAAGGCCTCATAGCAGGTTTATCTCCGAAGACTCCTCTGCGGTTTTTTCTCTGAAAGACCCATAGCAGGACGACGAGATTCTCGCGGTAGTATATTATCCTTGGAGTTACATTTTCTCCGCGGTCATATTCTAGACACAGTAATATTTTTCCCGATGGCGGCTATATTCCTCATAACTTCAAGAGTGAGGAGTTCCTTCGATGGCGAAGTTCTCGAGCATCTTTTCCTCACTTGATCGACGACGAAGAATCTCCAGATCAAGCTTCTACAATAGCCCTGGTGTTCTTCGCGCATCCTCAGAAGATTTTCCATATCACGCTTCTACAGCCTTGGTGATCTTCGCCACTTCTGAAGACTCGCCGGATCAAGCTCTGCAGCTCCACGTCTTCATCAATATATCTCCCTAAAGCTCCAGCAGATATTTTCCAGAGCTTCAGCCCATCTATATTTCGGAGATCTTACGAGTATAGAATCAGAGGACTCACGTGTTTTGTCCGTAATTAGAGATTGAACCTGTTATTTCTCAATACGACAATTTGTATGTTGCTTTCGGTCTATATACGGACCGAGAGATTTTTTTATGTCAACAGTCTGCATCATGTGCCCTTTCCTTCTTACATACTATATCGGAGGGGCCCGATCCGATGTAGAACTCTTTTCCATGCATCATAGCTTCTTGCAGTAATCTTGCCATATTCACGTTTGCATTGATCACGAAGGTCAGGCAGTCGTGGTTTCCCAAAACCTTCTTGGTAAACGCCCCTATTGATTTTCCTAGAAAGTTCACACCGATGCCGCTGTCCATATTTTTGTTCAACAGAAGCCAACCATGGAACAAAACCACTTATTTAAGACGTTTACCTTTTGCAATTATTCAATATTAGTTAACAACTGATTATGTAGTTTAGGTTAGTGATTAAAGATATTATTAGGTTATTTCCATAAATTTATTCTTATTACAAGTGTTGTATATTATATATTATGATATTATATATTTACATTGACTTTAGCGTCTTTTCAGATCTACGAGAGGCTTTGTGGTCAAACGCATCCCTTTCCAGCTAACCGTTCTTTCCATTCTCCCACCACCGCGTTTTTCATTTCTCCATCTTCTGTCAACTCCGTTTCGCGTAATCCTTCGATATTTGGTGATGCCAAGACGACTTAGATAGGAGAACCAAATGTGCGTACCGGTTTGCTTGAGCCACTTCCCCGGTCAGTAGTAACCTCTTTTAGTTTTTTTTTCTTTTCTGGGTGATTGGTTGAAGGAGACGAATGGCGTCGATGCCGTTTGTGGCGAGCTTGCTGAATATGTGGGCTGCATGGAATATCCAAGGTTTCATGATATTGAGCCTTTCTATGCAATTGCTTCTTGCTACCGTCTCCCCTCTCCAGAGAAAAACATCAAATCGGTTGGTCATTCTGATGATATGGTCCGCCTACTTACTAGCGGATTGGGTCGCAATATTTGCTTTCGGGTTGATCACGAACTCCAATTTCAAGAATAACGCGACCCCCTAGGAAGTTGACATTGGCCAAGATCTCCTGGCCTTGTGGTCTGCCTTTCTTCTAATACACTTGGGGGGCCCGAATTCTATCACTGCCTATGCGTTAGAGGACAATGCACTGTGGCTGCGCCACTTGGTCTGCCTGGTTGTCCAGATCCTTGCCTTCCTCAACATATTTGTTAAGACGCTCCCAGATAACAAGCTTCGTTTGCCAACAATCCTGATAGCTATTGCTGGCTCCATCAAATACGGGGAAAGGACCAGAGCGTTGTACCTTGCAAGCGTCGAGAACCTTAAGGAGTCCGTTCTGAAATCGCGCCTCCTCAACTGAACAGCAGAAGTATGAGGCCAGAGGGGGTGGCGGCCCAGTCCAAGTCAGATGACAGCAATAAAGATCGATGGAGTATCAGGAAGGCATTCCACTACTTAATTTTCAAGGGTCTGATCTGTGACATGATGTCGAACCAATCCCAGTGGCTTGAGAGCCGAGATTCTTTCCTACACCAGGATCCTCGGACTGCATTTGAAATTGTGAAGACGGAGCTCAGATTCTTCTATGAGGTATTCTATACCAAGATCCTTGCGACCTACTCCACACAGGGTGTGCTTATTCGCAGTCTTGCATTTTACAATGGCTTCGCCGCCCTTATCATATTTTGTATGTTAAAGAAAGATGCCTTTCATGGGGTCGATGTTCGAATAACTTACTCATTGCTCGCGGGAGTGATTGCTTTGGATACGGCAAGTGAGATAATGCTGGTAGGGTCTAATTGGACGAAGCTCGATAATACTTATGCCTGATACCTAACGATCGCCCTTGGAGTAGTCTTATTTTTCAGTGTAGGTATGGGCATGCTTTGTATGGCTTTCTAGCTTTCCGCGCTTTGTTGCTGTAAAGTTGCAACTAAACAGTGGTCGGAGAGTACAGGCACTCTTAGCCTCTTAGCGCAGGGTTTCGAGGAGTCCCGTCCTAGAAAAGGATCCATGTTACAACGTTTTGGTCTCAAAATAAATGGTACAATCTTGGCCTCCCTTTTTGTTGAGTTTATCCCAAAGTTCACATTCACATTTTCTCCTCTAACTTTCTTCCTTTTTCTTATAATATCCTCATAGTTAACAACTCAATCTCTAATGATAGATAGTAAGTTTAAAAACTGAAAGCAATACTTGTAATGGCACTTCTTATTGTTTTTTAAAAAGGAATTCATTTTTATTAATAAAATTATCTAAATGTGTGTAATACAAGTGATGAAGTGATAGATAGACATACAAATACTATGCCTATGTGAAGCAGCCAATTTTACGGCATCGATGAAGCGTAACTCAGAGTGACTACACATCTTAAATAATCTCCACGTTGTGATCTTTCGAATATTCTTTATGATTCTGTCTCCCTGAAAAGTTTCATTCACAATCGTCGTCCCGAAGCCTAAAATAATTCCAACGATATGATACGGGTCTTGCAGAGATATTTGCATAGGAAAATAATGTGAATGGACACGAATTATGTCAATGATTATGGGAAATCGGAAGATGATATGAATTGTTTCCATAACTTTTGTGAGAATGGAAGACGATAATCGTGATGCTTCATTATTCTGTCAATCCAACGCATAGTTGATTTAGTGCTCCTGCTTAGACATCCAAGGACTTGTAATTATGAGCTACTCAATCTTAAGTAATTGATTGCTAAAAGTTTGACATTTTCTAAGGTTTTAAAATGGTCGACCGAACATTTGATATAGAACTATGGGACTTTGTATTCATTTACTTGAGTGAGAAATCCAAGCCGGCCGATGACACGGACAAAGTAAGGGCAGTATATGAGGCAAGGGGTGAAGGTCCGCTTTGCGATGAAAACTTAGCCTATTTAAGACATTTTGTCGATGATTTGGAGTTCGAGAATAGCCTTCTCATCTGGCATTGTGCAACTGAGATATGCTATCAGGTCGACATGAGTGCCGATGGGATGAACGACAAAAGAAGGAAGTTCAGCGAGATTTTGTCGGATTACATGACATATCTTCTGATCAAGCAACCAAAAATGATGTCCCCCGTGGCAGGTATCGAGGAGATAAGGTATCACGACACTGGTGCCGAGGCGAAGAGTATCGGCACGAGATATGCCTCGAAGACCATGGAGCAATTTTGTAAGAATATACTAGATGAGCACACAGGTACCAACGAATCCAATGCCTGAAGAGGAAAGGGTACGTCTGTGTTGGCGGATGCATTCAACTTGGCAAATTTTCTGAGACAGAGAAGTGCAGAGTGGGACATAATTAGTGAGGTCTGGGTTGAGCTACTATCGCATGCAGCTGGCCACTGCCGGGTCGATTCACACGTACGCCTGTTGAGCGAAGGCAGGGAGTTCATAACCTTCGTATGGTTGTTGATGGCTCACTTTGGGATCTTACCTCATTTTCCAAAGCAGTGACGAGCAAGTGATGCATCAATACTCGAATTAGGTCATAGTATGCATATAATGTAGTTCGCGATTTCTCTATGGTAAATTATTTCTGAATATTCTACATAGAAAATAAATTACTGACCATCGTGTTAATGAAAGATCCGAATTCTCGAACCGAGGTGGGATTGGTTAAAACACGTTTTTTATCAACAATCCCAAATCAACTCCATAAATTAAAAGATTTCTGTAGTATTTGCAAAAGTGTTTGAGATTCTATCCATTGTGTCGCCTATCGCATTCAAGATTTACAATTTGATACAAGTTTTCTGATTGATTCAAGTTACAAACTGGTGACTCTAGAAAACAATTCGAAACATAAAGAAATATGGACATTCCACATACCTTTTTGTACATTTTTCGTTACCAAGGAGGGAAGCCCTCATTCGACTATCTCCTTTTCACCAACCGTCTTTATTAGGACTACAACAATGGGCATATCCAGCCCATGAATACACGCGAATACACATAACCCTCACATATCAATCATCACCAACGATTTGTAGAACTCATTAGCCTAATTTACTCAATGGCCGGCGTTCTTCCCACCAACCCGGAATGACACACCACCGAGAACCCGAGACTAAATGGCCACCCTCATTCTCCAGGGGCAACCAACCATTCGTGAATTATAAGGAGTCGAGAAGCCTCCCACATGTCCAGGGATGAACTTCCCTTCCCCCTCCAACCAACCCATACAAAACCGAAGACACATCATCAACTTCGATATATGCGACGTGAAGTGAATCAGACTAGGTTGATTCTCAGATGCGGGATTACCAATGTCGTAATACATATACGGCGACAGAATTTTATGACCGTTAAAGAGCGCAAGAGAGAAGGGAAGGGAGGGTCGTACCTCGTGTTTGTGTCACTGCACAACTCCACCAACTCCCTCCTCCTTCGCAAGACTTCGCCTCGAGGCAACTTTGCTACAGAATCCATCTTGGTCACACCTCCTCGTTTTGTCCCTTCTGCTCCCGGGTGGGCGAATGTAGTGTCCCCGGGATCAAATTTTTCTTTCTTCCCTTTCTTGGACAAAATCAAGGTGGAATTGAACTTTATATTTTCATTTTTCTTCTCTTTGTATTCCACGTGTGGCACAATTGGGAATGAGAGTAGAACTTCATTTTCTTCCAGTGTCCACCCGGCCCCTACTCATCAATTTCTTGGTTCTTCCCACTTGCATGATCAAGATTGATTCAAGGGCCCATTTCATTCTAAAGTCAAATGGTCAATTCAAATCAACGGTGGATAATGGTTTGTAAAAAAAATCCTTTTTTTTTTGTTTTCCTCTCTCAAGTGAATCGAAGAAAGGTACGAGGGGATTGTCGGAAGGGTAACCAATGTCTTCTCATTCCCATCTATTTTTCATGTGTATATATAATGTTGTGGGAGGGAGGAAATTCTCTAGTGACCTCCCACTTCGGAAGTCCTTCCCACGCGGGTGCAATCAAGTGTTGTTTTCGTACTCCATTATCTATTTAAAATTACGATTCGTGGGCTTATTCGTTACGCGCCATTCCCCCATTGGCTCAATAAACGTGCATTCTAGAGTGTCTGAGGGCTTCCGTATTCACGTCTCATTCACTAAAGTGCTCGTAAGTACATATACTTCGTTCTGTCGCAAACGTACATTAGTAATACATGTTTAAATATTCCCAAGGGTTTTATTTGCATATTTAGATTTATAAAAGTTTGGGACGTTATAATAACAAAATTTTTGGTTGTTACGGCGGTAGTCGATGTTACTTCAAAGAAGGCGAAGAAAAAGAAGACGATCGCGCACGCGGGAACAGAAAATACTTCCTCCAAATTGCGGATCATATCATGGCAATTCTGTAATGACCCGAAAAATTTAACTGTAATAATTGTATACGAGTCAAACTTGGACTTAGTCAGAATCCGACTTGAACATAGGAATTTAATATTCTCTTGGTCAGCTTAAGTTATTAGCGGGACATTTCGGTAAATTGGATTCGATTACGTGTGATTACGTCAGACGGGAAAGGGGATGCCCCGACCTAAACGTGATCGGATTCGGATAACGATCTTGTTCGCATACTACGTCGAATTCTTTGACAAGAATTAGATTTCATAATAGCAAATTTATAAAAGAGAATACAAGTAACATAAGAGAGAGAAGAGATTGACCGTTGACCCATATATCATCACTCTTCTAATTATTGGTTGAAAACTTGAATCGAAATGAGTCGTATTCTTCAGATTACAAGAAGCTTCCCAAGCAAGCTTCATCTGGGGACAACGATGGGGACGGGACATTAGATGGGACACCCCACTTGCCCCATTGTGGGTCTTCCTTCTTTGGGGAGAAGCATGACGTTCACTATCTCCCGGGGGATGAGGAATCGGCCGGAGAAAGGATCACCTTCCATTTTCCCTGTTTCACCACCTTGGTCGCTAGCTCACTGATTCTCGTCGTCGCTGCGGGAAGGACAGCCAAAAGCACCCGGAAGAGAGGCTCAGAGGAAGATGGGAGAGCTCCGAGGAGAAGACCGAAACCCTTAGTTTAAAGGCTTCGAAGCTGCAGTATGTCCTCACCCACCTCCCCTCGTGTTTTGCGTGTTATTCCCTTCTGTTTCATTCTGGTTGTTGTTGAGGGTGCGAACGGTTCGGGTAGAACGACGGGGAGGTGGGTAGGTCGGGAGGTCGTCCTTGTGTGCTTTCTCTGCGGTGAGTCTGCTCGTGTGATCTCGTGGGTTCAATCAGGTTCGGATCTTGTCGACCTGGAAACCGGAAGCTGCGGCCGAAATGCAAAAAGGGCCGAGCGAGGTATGAACGTGGAAGAGGTCCGCGCATAAGCGGCCAACTCCTGTATTCCTGCGTGTTCTGTATGGTGTGTGGGAAGTTGTGGGGCGTAGCGGCCTCGTATTGTTGCTCGTGGCGTACAGCCCCTAGACGCGGCTACAAGTGCAGGGCGTAGCTCTCCAGCAGCCCTCGGTATTCGATATAGCTATTGTAACGAATCTGAAAAGGGAAGTCGCGAAACCGCGGGCCCTGTTTCGCCATCTCCTGGACGCCTGCACTCTTGGCGTGGGTAGCGCGACTGCCCTGTAAATAGCATTACATCGTGATGGGTAGTCGGGTATGCAAGCTAAGGGGTCGAACTTGAATGATTCGCGATTTGTCGTACGGAGAGTAATTGATCTTGATGATGAATGTTCTGACCTGCTTGCTCTAAATATCAAAAGATTGAATCCAGCGAATGGTCAAGGGATTTGGAAATGTTCTGTTATAAAGGCATGGAAAATTGTCTGCTGGAATTCAAGTCTAATCTGTGTGGAATTTATGAGCATTTTTGAGTGCAGAGGCTATGAAAGACTACGACGGTGGTCGGGGGTCAAACGACACGCGTTGCGGCTGATCCACAAATTTTATGGTAGATTCACGGATTGGACCAACCACGTTTGACCCCCGGTCAACGGTGGTTGGGTTCAGTAGAACTGCATGGCATTAGCGAGACGGAAATGACGTTGCCGCTGTCTATGACCTGGACCGATCACGTCCTTACGAAAATTGGTTGGCAGCTCGATCTAGTCTTTCTACTGAGTCTTGAAAATATTTTTGATCATTGATTGTGGAGATTGTTACCCGACATGCATGTCGGAGGAGTACAGAGAGGCGACAACCATGCGCGGTTGTGCCTGCTGGCCGTTACCCGGGCACTCCCGGAGGAGTAGGTGAGGACGCACTGCGGTGGTCCTGGCACCTCGAGGAGGGTTGATATGAGATGAGAGGATGTTGATTCAAGGGATTCGCTTTTATAATTATGCTTTAGATGTCTGCTTATTGACATGTGGGTTGAATTGTTATATGTTATCATTTTAATTGTCTATAGCTATTATTGTTGGATTTGGGACTTCTGCTGTTAAGATGTGTGTTGCATAAAAGGGATTTTTGGAAATACACAATTAGGGTGTGTATAGTAGTCTCATGTTTCGCATTTCAATGGGTGAGGCGTACTCGTACTCAGCGAATTATCGCTGACCCCAATAGGGGACTATTTTTTAGTGTGACGCAGGATAAAATGGAAAAAGAGGACACGTGGCATGGAATTGAGTAGCTAGACGGTAGACATTGCTAGGGTAGAGGTAAAGTTTTGTCGTTTCCGCAGTTTGACCGTCAAATGATGGAGAACTACCCTGATGAAAATGGGAAAAATTTTGTAGGTCGTTTTAGTTGGTATCAGAGCGCAGTTAGTTGGAGTAATAAGGAGAAATAGGATGCGCATTAGGGTTGATAGACAGAATAGTACGCTCATTCGTGATACAAAATGACTAATTAGAGTCATGAATTGTTAAGTCGGACAGGCCTTGCCGTTTTAAATAAATGAGTTCTTTATGAACAGTTGTGGTAGACATGGTCATGGTTATCGACGTGATGCAGCATTTCTTACTAAGTTCCAACGACCCTGTTAGTATTTCCTTCACCTTCCTCTCCTTCGATGCTTCTTGTCATTTCAAAGTCTAAAAACCTAGGATTCATTTTCCTTATCGAGGAGAATTTTGTGGGCTTTCATATCTCTGTGGATAAGTCTCGACCTGGAGTCATGATGAAGAAATAATAGACCGCGAGCAATTCCAATTATAATATGAGCACGCCTTGGCCAATCAAGAATCCACTTTCGGATTGGATCTGCAATTTCTCAAGCAATCATGGTCAATTGTTGCCTCAAATATGCACACCAAATCCGGTTCGTTCTAATTATAACTGTTGTTTTCTTCCCGCCATAAATGTCCTAGCTGTCGACCTGTCTATTATTCTCTATTGCACTTCCTTTGGTTCTACCTGAATAATGTGGATAAGAGTATTTCCAAGAGCCATATTGAATATTAAAGATTCAAGGCTGTTATTTGGCATGTATTCATATATATTAGCATTCTCTCTTATTCTTGAATGCAACCTCCTAGAAACTTAACAAGGTTCCGATGCTGAAGCTTCATTTAGAGGGTACTACATTCTTGAATTCATAGAGACCTTGTCACGAACCTTTCGGAAGCCTTTCCTTCTTTTTCCTATATGATATGTACCTCTGGATCTATTTTTCCTTAGCATCATCCTCACCTTACCAACATATCCTGTCGTAATACATTCTCGGAGGGTAAAATACCATAATTCTACCCATATAAGCCTCCACTTTCAGTCTTAGTGGTGAATGGACTCTTTTGTTCTTGTTAGACTATAATCTCTTGATTCAAAATCATCACCTTCTGCCTTGGCCACCATCGCCTGAAATATACCTTTGTCAACCAGAACTTGGGATTCGCAATTGTTGTTGCTGCCTCAGACTCCTTCCTGCATCAAACATACATTTTGTTCTATTTCCTCGAGTAATTATGATGTTAGTATTTCAGCCAATAGTAAGCAGTAAAGGACATGAGGTCCGATAGTTGTTCCATAATCGAGAAATCATGTGACTGGTCTCCTCAATTGCATCGTCCATCCCTTGTAATCCAAATGTCATCTGTATGAGCAATAGGTCCTATATTTCCTGTTTCTGACTTAATCATTAATTGTTGTTTACCTTTCCAGTCTAGGCACGACGTAGGAAATTTTGCTACCAGAGCCTTGAGTTTCCAGAATTACTGTTTGATGTCTTCTCATAAGACAGTAAAACAAAATAATATATATATAATAAAGGCAGAAAATATTTTCTCTCATCACAAGTGATCAATAGTTATGAACACATGCAAAGCGATGATTTCGCCAAGAACATTTGGATTCCTCTGGCTTTAAAGCTAATCAACCGTGTCAATTGCTTGCCTTCTTGTCTAATGGTGGAGACGTTCGTTTATTGACCTGGTTTATGGAAACTAGCTCGGAACATCACTTTGAAATGTATTTACAAATGCGAGGTCTAGGAGGTCTAGGATCATTCTCCCATGTTCCTTAAGTAAGCACCTGATTGATAGGCTAATCTAATGGGCCAATATTGAGTAATACTTGTATTGATTCATTATTGTCAACTTTGTTAAAAAAAAACAGAGAGCCTCGGATGTGTCCGAATGACAATAAGGACGTGTCATTAATTACCTCAAGGTTTCCTGTTTGGTTACAAGTCTTAGAGACCTACCCCTCAGGGTATTACTTAAAGGAAATAAACTGTTGGCAATTATCTATCTTCCTTGCTAAAAGTTGGGGAAGAAAGGGTAACCTGAGAGACACACATAAATGAAAACACCCCACACAGGGGTCCGAGTTAGGTGAGGCACATTGGGAGATGGTTGCTGGTGGATTGATAATCATGCTTGTAGTGAATTATTGTTGCGCGTGTTCTTCTGAGGAGTGGCTCTTAGTGTCATGAGTTCTTCCGATAAGTAGATCTTGGGAGGAGTGAATTTGGTGAGTGCGGCCTTTGATCTTTGAATCTGGCTGACGAATGGGGACTTGGCTTTTAATCATGCTTTGGTCGATTAGTACAATATTGCTTCGGGCGTTGGCCTTCTGACGGGTTCGTGCTACTCAAATTCTGTTAGTGTGCTTAATTTCAAACTTTTTGCTAGTCCCAGTTTGCTTCTCCTCAGTTCATTCGGCCCTTGCCTTTCTGTGGCAACCTCATTGATTTTCCTCAACGTCATTACAATTTCTTCTGCTGAATTTTGATGGACCTCTGTCCATCGTGTCATTAGATTGGGCCTCTGTAGGAAATCAACCTGTGAAATTTCAGGAATCTAGTTGTGGATATCAGTCTCTCACCAGGCTAGTTTGGAAAATCATGAGGGCAGAGGATAATAAACATAATCACATTGTTCTAACTTACAATTAATCGGAGCATTGGATGAAAGTTATCCCTAGTTATGGTTCGTAAAAGGTTCCTTCGCTACAATATTAATAGGCAAGAAGGAAAAGATCTCTAGGTTACCTTACCCTGTATATGTTGCTGAGACCGTCTGGGTTATTTTATTTTTAGGACAGCGTTCCTACTGTTAAGGCGAAGCTCTGTGATGTTGGCTGTCTTTCTGGAAGCTTCCCAAGTTCCTCTTATTCTCCCTAATTCCATTAACACTTGTTCATTTCCCTTCTACTTCCAAAAATAATGAACAAGTACGATGTGCATCAACCCTGGTTCAAGCATTCAATAGCTAAGCCCCTTTGAAAGTTCTTATCTTCCATGCCAGAGGCATAGTAGCAGTGCAGTACATGAACATTCCCAATCTTAAGCTTTTCAAGAGCTTCCTTTACGGTCTTCCCATCTTCATTCTTCCTCCAATTTTATCCATCCTCTGTAATACATGTAGCACCTTCCGATAGAAAACAAAAATGAATCACTTATTGGCCTGCTCGGAGATTTCGAGACAATCTGAAACCTCTGGCAATTGCAAATAATTTCCCGAATTCTCGCAGACTTTAACCATCGAGGTTGTGCCTCCTACTGTAACTGCTTGATGTTTAGCCGGGGTTCAGGCCAAAAGAACAGCGCTGAACCTTGACCCCAAAATATGAACCAGGATCGCACCCCCTCGAGAGAGTTTGATGGAGATCATCATGCAGAATATTAATAATAAGATAGAGCACGGTGATACTAAAAGATAAACATAGCCCATCTCAAATTTTGGGGAATGGTATGTAATATCTGGGCATCTCCAAGTCAATGTCTATTTGCCTCTCATGTTATCTGGTGAAGGTGGTATATGGAAGTTGAGTCCGTGTATGAGGCGGATGCTTTTGAATCATGCTGCGTTATATGACTGCATTCCCCTACAAATTAAAGTATAAGGGTGTGAATTATTTGACACTCTGTTATAATGCAGTATCTTTAGAGGCAACTGGACTTGGGATGGTTTTTCCATAGTAGATTATGGAAGTTAAGTGTATATAAAGTGTTTATATACTAACACGCGTGTTTTGAAGTTCCTTTTTGTGCTTGTATCATTGTGTCTTACTTTTATGGCAGAAAGCCCATTTATTCTTGTTATCTACGATAATGTTTTATGTTCTCTTAGTTCATTTTACAAAGATCGTATTTAATGATGCTATTGAGCATTGCCATTGGACAGTTGACATCTAACTGTTGATCTAAAGTCACATTGGACTCATCTGTTTGGCAAGCTTTCGATTCCAGGGCCATATTCTAGTGGTAAACTGACTAAACATTTGTAGCCTTATTTTATAGCTGGTGGAGTCAGGTTAGCATGCAGAGTCATTATGATCAAGGTAGATGTAAATTTCTGGGAGTGATCATCAACTATGACTTTACTCTTTTGTCACCTACATATATGAAAACATCTTAATGCTTTAGATCTGCACGTGCCAGCAAGTGTTGTAATCCTCACAAAAAAGGTAAATCCCTCAACTAGTTTTGCATAGCAACAGACTGTAGAAGTATTTCAGTAGAAATAGTTCGTTAGAAATCTTGGGGCAGTTGCTGCTACTTCTTTTCGATTTTGTTCCATATTAAAGGATCTTTGTTCCTTCCGATTTCCTGCTTGTACAGAATTAGATAACCAACCTGGAAATCCATTTTCTTCTTCCTCGTACTTGCAACACATACACTCACTCATCACTACCGCATATATTACAACTGCATTGGGGATACAAATATTGTTGTCTGGTTCTGTATCACACTCTATTAAGTTCATATTTGGCCAGGAAACATGCAGCGCAAAATTGCATGCTGACACAAGTGCTCCTACTGTCAAGTAAATCCAGTTTTGCCCAAGGCTTTCGATAAATTTCGACTTCTCCAACTTCTTTATAATATCACACATCGGGTTTGCTAGAACAAGCTGAACATGGGTGGAAAGCTCCATCTTGGGTTATTGTTGCAAGAGAGGAGAAAGGTGAAAATCAATTCGAATTTAGTTTATGAGGAACTTTTGTACCCTAGTTTTCCTTATCCGGAGTCCCTTCCTTCTTATATTCCTGTTGACTTCTCCAAGCATGCCGATACCACTCTTGTCTATACTCCCTACAGCTGCAGATGTGGAAATAGGGATACAAGTATTAATGTCATTCTTGTTCTCTTTGGTTTATGTTTGAGTTTGTCCACAATGATGAATTTGTCTACAGCTTGTTAAGAACGTACTGCTCAGGTCTAGCATGACATACCGCAAGCTATTTTTCCCTGTAGCCTTGATCCTGTCTTCTCCCTCGTAAATGTTTCTCGAAATTCTGCAACAAAGAATTTCAAAATCCGGATTACTAAAGTTGGCTGTTAAATACAACTATGGAGAAACCACGGCATGTGACTTGTGATTACCTTTCTGTTAAGTAGCTTCAGTTAGCGAAGTAAATAGGAGAATCGATCTGAAGAATGAGGATTGTTGGAACTCATTCTGCATTGGGGTATTATCGACGCTTTTCTATATCATGGGAGTTGAATACCGAATGAAAGGAATACATTCCTACTTAGGTGAGAAAGGTAATAAAAAGATTTTGTTACTAATTAAATTTCGAGGACGAAATTTGCTTAAGGGGGTGGATTGTAACGACCCAAAAAATTTAACTGTAATAATTATATACGAGTCTAACTTGGACTTAATCAGAATCCGATGTGGACATGAGAATCTAATATCCTCGTGGTCAGCTTATATTATTAGCGGGACATTTAGGTAACTTGGATTCGATTACGTGTGATTACGTCACACATGAAAGGGGACGCCCCGACCTAAACATGATCAAATTCGGGTAACGATCTTGTTCGCATGCTACGTGAATTCTTTGACAAGAATTACATTTCATAATAGCAAATTTATAAAAGAGAATACAAGCAACATAAGATAGAGAAGAGATTGACCGTTGACCCATATATCATCACGCTTCTAATTATTGGTTGAAAACTTGACTCGAAATGAGTCGTAATTTTCGGATTACAAGAAGCTCCCATGCAAGCTTCATTTGGGGACAACGATGGGGACGGGACACCCCACTTGCCCATTGTGGGTCATCCTTCTTTGGGGAGAGGCATGATGTTCACTATCTCCCGGGGAAGAGGAGTCGGCCGGAGAAAAGATCACCTTTCGTTTCCCCAGCTTCACCGCCTTAGTCGCGAGCTCACTGATTTTCGTGGTCGCTGCGGGAAGGACAGCCAAAAGCACCCGGAAGAGAGGCTCAGAGGAAGATGGGAGAGCGCTGAGGAGAAGACCAAAACCCTTAGTTCAAAGGGCTCGAAGCTGCAGTATGTCCTCACCCACCTCCACTAGTGTTTTGCGTGTTTTTCCCTTCTGTTTCATGCCGGTTGTTGTTGAGGATGCGGACGGTTTGGGTAGAACGACGGGGAGGCGGGTAGGTCGGGAGGTTGTCCTCGTGTGCTTCCTCTGCGGTGAGTCTGTTCGTGTGATCTTGTGGGTAAACCAGGTTCGGATCATGTCGACCTGGAACCCAGAAGCTGCGGCCGAGATGAAAAGAGAGCCAAGTGCGGTACGAACGTGGAAGAGATCCGTGCATAAGTGGCCAACTCCGGTATTCCTGCGTGTTCTGTACGGTAAGTGGGGAATTGTCGGGCGTAACTTGCCTCGTATTGTTGCTCGGAGGCGTACAGCCCCGAGAAGCGGCGGCAAGAGTGAGGGCGTGGCTCTCCGATAGCCCTTGGTATTCGCTATAGCCGTAGTGACGAATCTGGAAAGGGAAGTTGCGAAACCGTGAGCCCTGTTCCGCTGTCTCCTGGACGCCTGTACTCTTGGCGTGGGGATTGCGAGCGCGACTGCCCTGTAACGAGCACTGCGTCGTGATGGATAGCCGGATATGCAAGCTAAGGGGTCGAACTAGAATTCTTCACGATTTGTCGTATTATGAGTAATTGATCTTGATGATGAATGTTCTGACCCGCTTGCTGTAAATGCTTAAAGACCGAATCCAGCGAATGGTCAAGAGACATGGAAATGTTCTGTTGTAAAGGTATGGGAATGGACTGCTGGAATTCAGGTTTAATCTGATTGGGATATATGAGCATTTTCCATTGTATAGGCTATGAAAGACTACGACGGTGGTCGGGGGTCAAACCACACGCGTTGCGGCTGATCCATAATTTTTGTGGTAGGTTCACGGATTGGACCAACCACGTTCGACCCTGGTCAATGGTGATTGGGTTCCGTAGAACTGTATGGCATCAGCGACACGGAAATGACGCTACCGCTGTCTATGACCTGGACCGATCACGTCCTTATGAAAATTGGTTGACAGCTCGATCTAGTCTTTCTACTGAGTCTTGGAAATATTTGTGATCTCAGATTGTGGAGATTGTTACCCGACATGCGTGTCAGAGGAGTACGGAGGGGCGACAACCATGCGCGATTGTGCCTGCTGGCCGTTACCCGGGCGCTCCCGGAGGAGTAGGTGAGGATGCACTGCGGTGGTCCTGACACCTCGAGGAGGGTTGATATGAGATGAGAGGATGTTGATTCAAGGGAGTCGCTTTTATAATTATGCTTTAGATTGCTGCTTACCGACATGTGGGTTGAATTGTTATATGATATCATTATAATTGCCTATAACTATTATTGTTGGATTTAGGACTTCTGTCGTTAAGATGTGTGTTGCATAAAAGGGATTTTCGGAAATATAAAATTAGGGTGTGTTTAATAGTCTCATGTTTGGCATGTGCATGGGTAAGGCGTACTCAGCGAATTATCGCTGACCCCAATATGGGACTATTTTTTTAGTGTGATGCAGGATAAAATGGAAAAAGAAGACACGTGGCACTGATTTGAGTAGCAAGACAGTAGACCTTGCCACGGTGGAGGTAAAGTTTTGTCGATTCCGCAATTTGACCGTCAAATGACAGAGAACTACCCTGATGAAATTGGGAAAAATTTTGTAGGTCGTTTCAGTTGGTATCAGAGCCAGGGACAAGATCGATGTGCCAGCGAGGACGCTGGACTCCTAAGGGGGGTGGATTGTGAAGTCCCACATCGGTTGGAGTGGGGAACAAAGCAGTGCTTATATAGGCTGTGGAAACCTCTCCTCACAAGGACGCGTTTTGGGGCCGATACGTCGGTCACCAAGAACAAAAGTGTGCAGGCGAGGCCCAAAGCGGACAATATCCTGCGGCGGTGGTCTGGGCTGTAACAAGTGGTATCAGAGCTAGGGACCAGATCGATGTGCCAACGAGGACGCTGGACTCCTAAGGGGGGTGGATTGTGAAGTCTCACATCGGTTGGAGAGAGGAACGAAGCAGGCCTTATATAGGCTGTAGAGACCTCTCCTCACAGGACGCGTTTTGGGGCCGATGCGTCGGTCGCCAGGAACAAAACCGTGCGGGCGAGGCCCAAACCTCACAATATCCTGTGGCGGTGGTCTGGGCTGTTACAAGTGGTATCAGAGCCAGGGACCGGATCGATGTGCCAGCGTGGACGCTGGGCTCCTAAGGGGGGTAGATTGTGAAGTCCCACATCGGTTGGAGAGGGGAACAAAGCAGTGCTTATATAGGCTGTGGAGACCTCTCCTCACAAGGACGCATTTTGGGGCCGATGCGTCGGTCGCCAAGAACAAAACCGTGCAGGCGAGGCCCAAAGCGGAAAATATCCTGCGGCAGTAGTCTGGGCTGTTACAAAGGTATTTTCAGATTACATGACATATCTTTTGATCATGCAACCAAAGGTAATGTCCCCCATGGCAGGGATCGGGGAAATAAGGTATAGCGAAACCATTGCCGAGGTAAAATATGTTGGCAAGAGACAATCCGCGGAGACCTTGGAGCAATTTTGCAAGAATATACTGGATAAGCATACTGGCACTGCCGAATCCGATGAAAGAGGATTAAGTGGTAAGTCCGTGCTGCCGGAGGCATGCACCCTAGCTCACATTCTAATGCAAAAAGGTACGACGAAGTGGGACGTGATTAGCAAGGTATGGCTGGAGGTGTTGTTATATACGGCTGGCCACTGTCGAGCAGACTCGCATGTACGCCTGTTGAGCGAGGGTGGGGAGTTCATATCTTTCGTATGGTTGTTGATGGCTCACATGGGGATAATTCCTCGCATTCCAAAGCAGTAAGGAGCCGTGATGTCAGAATTTCCGTCAACCACTTATTTTTGGATAAGTGTAATCTGTATTAAATAAAAGGGATTAATTTGTATTTGGCGATTTGTTATCCACATTTTCATTGTTTTTTTTTCAGTAAAAGAATTGTTTTCCTTTCTATTTTCACATTGGAAGCAAGGCCCGTTGCATTTGTAATTGTCCGGCGGCCTCAATAATAATAATATTAATTTTGTTGATCTAACAAATTTTTCAAGCAGCTTAAATAATTCTGAGCTAATTGAAACAATTTTCATAAATCCGAACATACACAACCCGGCATCTCCCTGCACCTGTTTACTCATCAAAGTAATTACTTTGTTGTTGACATGGCAAAATCTCGGGCCAGATTATGAGGAGCCCATAAATTCATGCGATTTTATGAGAAACCCACAAACCTATTTCGCCGACCTATATTAAGTCTACCAAGACCGTAACATAAATTTTGGGCTCATTTTATAAAGCCCATAAGCTCAGGGGTCTTTAAGAGTGTTTACAAGTCCACCGTTATGTGAGTGTGCTATGGGAGTACTAAGTCCATAAAGGACTGGCGGGGTTAGAGTCTACGGGGGTCAGAGTCTACGATGATAAAAAAAGATCTTGACTCCGAGATTTTTTGAGAGAGGATTATGGGGCCCACGTCCCAATGATTTGGAAAGATCTTCAGTTGGAGAAAATCTGGGGACAAGACTCTAATTCTTTACTTTAATATAAGAAAAAGAAACTGTTAAGTTTATGACGTAAATAAGAACCCAGGTTTACCAGGATCAAATTGTTACCAAGATTCTAGGAACTTGATGGAAAGGTCCATGACCTAGCAAAATATCCTAAGAACGTGGCATACATCTTTTTTGGGCCTAAATTGATCTTAACCCTCGAAGAGCTCTGTTATAGCCCAAGTCTACGATCCATGTCTACGGCCCATGTCTACGACCCAAATCTGAGATTAAACCGATTCCGAGATTTCTGGAGGTCATTTGAGATAGCAACGACCTGGAGAGATTCATTGAGAATGTGTCAAACACTGCAAACGCCACAAGATTCAATATAAAAAGGGAGAAGATCTTTCTTGAAAAAATCACAATTAAATCAGCCAACAAAAGCTTAATTTGCTCGTAACCCCTTAGTTGTCAGGATTCCCCGACCTGGGCGAAACATTAAGGTTTTAGTGGTCTTCACTTCCACCATCAGAGTGAGCAACCGTAGCTTTGGTAGCCGAACTCCCCCTTCACTTTCACCATCAGAGTGAGCCACCATAGCTCTGGTAGCCAAACTTCGCCTTCACTTCCACCATCAGAGTGAACAAATGTAGCTCTGGTAACAAATCCCCACCAGCACTCTAACGCCAGGACGAGCCATCGTTGTCCCGATACACGCCTCCGCCTTCGACACCGCTACTAGGGTAAGCAACCGTAGCCTTGGTATCTACATCCACCTCTACATTCGACCACATTCCGTCCACCAAGCCCAGCAACCAAGTTTCGCCAGCCAGGGAGTGCATGTCTACAACGCCCTGTTATCAAGTATACGACGACGCTGCCCAGATTCTCAAGTCCAGAGTGCCCAACGTCAGTCTATGACGTCCCTCATTGTCCAGACTTGCAGTACCACAGTTTCCAGTAGTAAGTCTACGACCCCGCTCTGAGTACACAAAAAAATACTTTTCCAAAAGCGTAATGACTACAAACACGTTTCGTGATACCCAGCTGCATCGATTCAACAACTTGATATAAGAATTTCAGGATTATCACCCAAAAATCTAGCAGGAGGGGTAGCATACTGATATGTGGAAATAGTCCAACATCGGTAGGGCCAATGGCATTCCCAACCCTAGAGCTAGCTTTTGGGTTGGGCTCTCCCTGACAAGCTCATAACAAGTGGTATCGAAACGACGTGGCTGTCGTCCTTATCCTCACAATGGTTGTCAAAGCAATTTCCCCGCGGGAAGGAAGAACCAACGAGATGAGACACCAGGTCAAGGAGCCAAAATAATGATGGTTGATGTACTTGTCGTTGCCCTCTTTGTTGAAATATTCAAATCATAAATTAGATGAGTACACCCTTGTGGTTGCCCTCTATGCATGCGTCGTAGGACAATATAATGATTGCAATCACTCTCTTCATAACCCGGTAACCAGGAAGTGTTTTGTTATCTATGTACGTTAACAATGGAAAAGATGAACTATGCTAGGAGTATTTTCCAACCTTTGCGGGAGAGAGATCTTGTAATATGGACAGAGATGATCATTGATTACTCCTGACCGGGCAATTATGCGGGTGCGGATTTGATGTGTTGGAACTCAATTCTCGGAGGATGTGGCGACCATGGATTGGAAAATATGGTCTTAATGATCTTTGAACAAATCCTTTCGCATGGTCTAGTTCCAGGTCTAGTAACCTTTTTTGTCTACTTTCTTCACTTATAGTCGAAGTTTCTCGATTGAAAAAAAAATTATTGTGTAATTGCATAGAGGAGTTTGATGTCAATCCTAATGTTGCATATATGATCATCCGTGGCATGAAGACGTTGCATCTCCATGTACAACAACAAAATTTAACTACACGGGATGGTTTAAATTTTAGAGGCACGTAAACGACATGCTCTATTCATTGTCTTCCTTGTTTGAGTATATCGGTGAATTGGGCAATGACTACACATACATAGTGACTTCCTTGCTGGAGCATGCACTCTTGGACGTGGTTCAGGTCCACCGGCAGGAGGTGGCATCTGCAGTCAAGCATATGGCGTTAGGAGTCTGTTCGCGACAAAAACAGATCACGTCGGAAATATTTGACAATGGTACTCATATGAAATGTAGATGTGGTCGCCAGTAAAAAATTGAATGAAATTAAATTGAACAAAGCAGTTTCACAATAATTAAAAAATACTTACTGCCATAAAAATAAAATAAGGGTGGTAGAGCAAGGTTGTAGACTTGCTACTGGGCTCTGTAGACTCAAATCGAGGTCGTAGACTTGCAGCTGAAAACTGCAGTCCTGTAAGTCTGGGAGATGAGGGGTGTCGTAGACTTGACGCTGGGCACTCCGGACTTGAGAATCTGGGCAATGTCATCACATACTTGATAAAAGAGCGCTGTAGACTTGCGCTCCATGGCTGGCGAAACTTGGTTCGCTGGGCTGGGTGGAAGGAATGTGGTCGAATGTAGAGGTGGACGTGGATACCAAGGCTATGGTTGCCCACCTTGGTGGCAGTGTTGAAGGCGGAGACGTGCACCGGGACTACGGTGGTTCGTCCTAGCGTTGGAGTGCAGGCGGAGATTTATTACCAGAACTACGAGTGCTCACTCTGATGGGGATAGTGAAGGCGGAGTTTGGCTACCACAGCTACGTTGCTCACTCTGATGGTAGAAGTGATGGCGGAGTTTGGCTACCAGAGCTACGGTTGCTCACACTGATGGTGGAAGTGAAGGCGGAGTTTGGTTGTCGGTTTTACGGTTGCTCACTCTAACGGTGAAGGTGATACCAATGAAACCTTAAGGGTTTCGCCCAGGTCGGCGAATCCTAACAACTAAGGGTTGACGAGCGAGGTTAGCTTATGTTGGTTGATTTGATCGTGATTTTTTCAAAGAATATATTCTCCCTTTTATACCCGGTATGTTACGACCTCTAAAGATCCTCTAATTTTAACCACCCCCAAGAATCTTGAAGCCAGCAAACTGTCTTCTGTGACATGCCACTCGTGTGGACGTGGGCCGTAGACTCCATTGATTTCAGGGTTAATAAACTGTCTTTAAGACATGCACTATGCAGACGTAAGCCGTAGACTCCCACTGATCTCGGGGTCATTACCCGGTCGTGTAGTCCGTGTAGACTAAAACTGTAGGCCTGTCGTGAGTGTCTTGTCTTTTCTTTCATTGGGCCCATGTCTGTTGTGGGCTTCGTCAGAAAAATAGGCCCAAGAGAGCCCATCGTGTCAACATCATGTCAACATAAGCCCCCTTTTTTGCTGAAGGGACTTCTGTCTCCTGAACACTTCTCACATTGCTTGCCTAAGAAGAAAATGTTTTATCTTTTGCGGAAAGAAAACCTTTCGTCTTCTTCCTTCCAAACTTTCTTTAAAAACCCTTCCAGCCTTTCTAAAAATCGTCACTTCTTGCCTTGATCACGTCCCTTCTTACCGCTTTCCAAACCTTGGGTCTTGCTCTCGACCCTGCTACCCGTCATGGTACCCCATGAGTACCTGATCATAGGGTCCTCCATCCTCATCTGCTGGGAGGACTTTGTCCATCCCTTGAATATGAATGGTTTCCATCGCTTCCCGTCCGTCGAGAAGCCAGTAGCACAGCAATGGTTCTCCACCTGGCTCAGGAGGTGGGAGCACAGGGTTAGCGGCTCCCTTTGGTTCGTGCAGCTATGACCTTGCTTGCGGGTGCCAGTGCTCACAGTTAACCAGATACCCCCCAACACTACTGCAGTTGGGTGTTTGGAGCGTACAAGCTGGAGTCCTGCTGCCTGTTTAAAGACAAGTGGCTATATGTCTTCGTGACGAAGCATACCCGTCTTATTGAAGGTACCAACCGGGTTGTGCGTCACGACTCGTTCTCCTTCCCTGCCGACCATCCTACTCTTTTGCAAAGAATGATCTTCCAACAACAGTATACTCCTCCGCAGGAAACGCCCGCGGCACATAATCCAAAGACTAGACAACCTCATGAGGTCATTCAGTCAGCTAGGTATTGTTGCAGATTGCTTAAATCTGGTTTTGAAACAATCGAAATCCAAGGCTGTGTCGTCTTCATCATACAACATTACGATGAGCCCCTTGATCTCGAAGGGAAGCGGGCTTGCAGCATTCAACGACTTCTTCTCTCCATCATACGTGAGCTTTCTCTTAGCCCAGTGAGACAGACCGTAGGTATTCACAAGTTGACTCACCACTGCCAGAGTCCGGGAGGAAGAGGCATTAGGAGGAGAACAAGGAGCGGAGGAGGAAAAGAAAGTGGGAATATCTATGATGAGACATCATACAGCAGTCGAAGGGCTAACCAAGTGCGAAAAAGAGGGAAAGCAAGATTAGTTTAAGCTGGTTTTTTTGTTTCCATGAAAGCATTTCTGGGATGGTCTACATAAAGTTCCTCCTTTGTCGACTTGACGACTATATCATCAATGTAGACTTCCCCTGTCTTGTCGAACGAGAGCATCAAATATAACATTCATTGCTCGTTGATAGGTAGCACCAGTGTTTTTTAATCCAAACAGAATTACTACCCATTCGAATATTCCTAGGGGGCATGTGAATGCTGTTTCATGTATATCCTCTTCTGCAATGAAAATTTAGTTGTAACTAGAGAGCCCATCCATAAATGATATAATTAGATGCCCTGTTGTCTTTTCTATAAGATCATCTGCGATGGGCACAGGGTATTCATACTTTCGAGTAGCACGATTCAAATCCCTAAAGTCGATACAGACTCTGATTTTTCCGTTCTTTTTCAAGACGGGTACAATGCTAGAAATCCATTCTGTGTACCATGAGGTCCTGATGTACCCTGCTCGAAAAAGTTTTTTAACTTCTTCAAAGACTAGTTGTATCACTTCTTTAGTCATGCGCCTTGGTGCCTGCTGCACTGGCTTAAAATCCTTCTTGATGAGAAGGATATGTTCTACTAGTCTACGGTCTAAACCTGGCATCTCAGTATAATACCAGACGAAAAAGTCCTCGAATTCTTCAACTACTCCTTTAATAGCATCAAAAAGTTCTTTATATACTGAAGAACTAATGAAAAGAATCCTAGGAGAAGTCTCACCTTCCAAATTAATGCTAATCAATGGGTCGCACGGTGTCATTAAAGACTCGCGTTCCTCAGTTCCACCTAAATCGTTAGACACGGGCTTATTATAAGCGTTAGGCGCTCTAAGCGCTCCTGAGTTTATTGAAAACCAAGAGATAGGTTGTCTATAAGTATGATTCCCCTGGTAGACTTGAAGTCGTCCAAGGACATCGGCGACTGCTTCGTTCCCTCCTTCATTCTGGTCCAAAGTGTAACAGCCCAGACCACCGCCACATGATATTGTCCGCTTTGGGCCAAGCCCGCACGGTTTTGTTTTTTGCGGATACTCTTGGCAGCACACTGCACATCCGGAGTGGCAGCACCAAAACGCGTCCTATGAGGAGAGGTCTCCACAGCCTATATAAGCAGTGCTTCGTTCCCCTCTCCAACCAATGTGGGATTTTACAATCCACCCCCCTTAGGGGCCCAGCGTCCACGTTGGCACACCGATCCGGTCCCTAGCTCTGATACCACTTGTAACAGCCCAGACCACCGCCATAGGATATTGTCCGCTTTGGGCCAAGCCCACATGGTTTTGTTTTTGGCGGACACTCTCGGCAGCACACAGCACATCTGGAGTGGTAGCCCTAAAACGCGTCCTTTGAGGAGAGGTCTCCACAGCCTATATAAGCATTGCTTCGTTCCCCCCTCCAACCGATGTGGGACTTCACACATAGGTCCCTTTCTTTAGGAGTCTATCGGGCTCCAACTCCACGACAGGATTTTGCTGGTTCTTTCCAACTTCATCCTCTTTTGGTCCGCCCGTCCTTATGGAGATTTCGCTCGAATTGACTTCTTGCAGGACCTCCTCGATATCCTTGGTAGAGAGCTCATCTCCCCATCCAGTTGGAACGATTGGGTCCGTCTCCGGCTTAGGGAACGATGTCCCGTAATCTACAATGTAGTCAAATTTTCCAGATGGTTGAGCAAGGGGTCCAATAGTAGGGTCGCCAAGCTTATAGTGTTGCTCTAGTGTGAGGTCCTTGACAATCTTGCTTGTTTCTACATGCAAGATACCTTTGTCACAACAAGAGTATTCATCAGCCTTGATAATCTCAACTCCATAGTCAACCCATGGCATCGCCAGGAAAGGGAAACTGCTTTCTTTGTGATAGACATGATTTCTACTTCTAATGTTTTGCTGGGCAGCAATTGGCTCCATAAAGCTGCAACTATTCGATGAAATTGATGTCTACATCAGCAACATCATACATATGAATGGCTATTTCGTTGTCAAAAGGCCTGTCGTCAACCATAGTGACTTCGTCTACTTCAGGAAAGCACAATTCTTTTGACTCTATAAGGTCTTTAATTATGTTCCTGAATGACAGACAGTCCCTGGTCGTATGTGTGAACAACCCATGCCATTTGCAATAATTCCTAGCCTTTTGTCTTTCTGTCTGGGGGTTCTGTGGCCCGGTTTATGCTTAATCCACTTCAGTTGAACAAGCCAATAAAAAATTGCATCCACCTTGTTTACGTCGAAAGAATATTTTATTTTTTCACCAGACTTCTGAGATGCTTTTGCTTTTGAGTTTTTCCTTGCTAGACGTTCATAAACCGTCGCTTCGCTTTTACGAATACGGCCATGTCTACCTCAAGGGTTTCTGACTGATAATCGTGTTTAAACTAGGCTTCTTCCATCAGTAACTGATGGTATTCGGTTGCTCTCCTAGCAAAGTCATACAAATCATTAAACTTTTCTCCCTGTAGCTTTTTCTTGAATGGCATAGACAGTGCGTTTAACGCAATAATCGACTGGACCCTTTCAAGAATTTCTAGTCTACAGTGAAGCAGCGCCTTTCGTCGACGCATGAGGAACTGTCCTAGGTGTTCTCTAGCGGTCTGTTTAAGCCGCGTCACCTCAAAGATTGACATGGATGTGTCTAGCCGAGCAAATGATTTCATAAAGAAAGACTGCATTTCCGCCCATGAGGTTGCTGACCTAGGAGGTAGACTCGCGTATCATGTGAAAGCATCTCCTGTGAGTGAATTCGGGAACAACTTTAACTTCAAAGGTCATTGGTCGCAGCATCTCCTGCTTGATGAGTGAACCGAGCTATGTGCTCTATAGGCGTCATCTCATCCTCCCCTGAAAAACCGGTGAAATTAGGTACTCTGTATCCCTTGGGTAGGGGAAGTCTCTGTCGGCAGGGTATGGACTCCTGTATAAACCAGGATCGTCCTGCCTGACAACCCAAGGTACCATCTGCTCCATGACTTGAGCAATCGTCTCCCTCAAATTTTGTGGTGGTACATGATCAAACTATTCTCGAACATAGTCCTGACTCACGTTCTCTGGGGGATAAGGCATCCTCGTTGTGGTTCGAGGTGGCTGTGGGTTTATCGAGACATTCGTGTAGATGCTTTTCGCCCGTGGTAGACTTCTTATAGCTGGAGCTTCCCCTGGAGGTATCTCATCTACAGGTGCTTTACAAGGTCGGTTTGAGGGGGTCTGCTACTTGCATATCTGTTCATTTCACCCTGGGCCTCTACATCACCGTCTACATGGTTCATTTCATACACAACATTGGCCCTCCAAGACATGGGAGACCGGAAGGTAGTAGGCCTTGATGGGGACATCCTATCCCTATTGCAGACCTCTGAAGCGCGTTGATTGGCACCGCTCCAAGGCTCATCCTCTTGGAATGACACATTGCGTCTCTCTACGCATCGGGCATCTCCCATGAAAGAATTCTCCCTGTCTACGGGACACTTGACTTCGCAGTAGCATGTGTAGGGGTGTTAATGAGCCGGGCCGGCCCCTGAACTATCCGGCCCGGCTCGACTTTTGGCCCGAGCCCGGCTTGACAAAAGTCAAACTTTAGTTGGACTCAAGTCCGGACTCGAGCCTTACTTTTTATAATCAAGCCGGGCTCGGGCCGACTTCCCGGCCCGACAAGCTGTCCGGTCCGGCTTGTTAAATTTTATAAATAATTAAAAATTAAAATAAAATATTAAAAAATAAAAAATAGCATTTAAATTTTGAAATTTGCCTATAGGTTAAGGGGGAGGAAAAGGGGCATAGAGCTCACGCCGGGCTCAGGCTCGACCTAGATTATCCGAGCCCGGTCAGGTTCAAGCTCGGACCCGGGCCGATACATTTTTACCCGGGCCCAAACTCAAGTAAGGGGTGTCCGAGCCCGGCCCGGCTCATTAATCATCTGAGCCAAATTGTCTTGCAACAGAAGGGATATGTACCCCGGAATCAGGTTAATTCGCAGTCTCTTGGCTTCCTAAAGCCGCGTTCTTGACATTTAAGTCTCCCGCTATAAGCTGATCATCTCCATCTATTGGAGGCGGAAGTTCACTATTAGCTCCACTCCTGGTACTTTTTGCCATCTGTAAACCTTATGTTTCACGACTCCAACTATGGTCGCCATAAACGTATTCGTGTCAAAAACGGATCACATCGAAAATATTTGGCAATGGTTCTCATAGGGAATTATATGTGGGCGCCGGTATGTAAATGAATGAAATTAAATTGAACAAAGCAGTTTCACAATAAGTAAAAAATGCTTACAACCATAAAAATAAAATAAGGTAGGTAGGGTAAGGTTTTAGACTTGCTAATGGGCTTTGTAGACTCAGAGCGGGGTCGTAGACTTGACACTGGGCACTCCGGACTTGAGAATCTGGGCAACGTCATCGTAGACTTGATAACAGAGCGCTGTAGACTTACGGTCCTTGGCTGGCGAAACTTGGTCGCTGGGCTTGAATTTTAGGTGAAGCGTTAAATACTATATATTTTTATTTTTAACATGTTTATCATCATTTCAAATATATTATTTTGACATGTTTGGATGTAATAAACTTGCATTTAACTTCATTTCGCTATCATAAACATTAAACGGGAACATCTACTATGTTTTGCATGAAAGATAACAGTTGCTCCGATTCTGGTCAAACCCGCGAGCATTTAAAATCAAGGGCTTCCAAGCCCAACTTACATTCTTTATTGAAGATGTGTAAATATATTTACCTTACTTTTGCGCTAATATACCAAGATGAATCGCCCCGGAAACATGGATAAAGGGGCTGCCCGAGTTCTCGGGCTTGTATCTTGGGCACCGAATATCAAATCTCTCCAATTCTTCATATGCAGCTTTGCCCGACATGCTGCTTATGTCAACTTCACTTTTGTTGGTATTTTGACTATAGCCATTATCAGCAAAATTACTTTTAATAGAAATTACATTCTGGGAGCTTTCCCTACTAATCTTGTACATGTCATTTGTAATTTTGGTTAGCAAGTTCTGACCTTTTGAAGTCAAACCCTGTTTTAGGGGATTTATATTTAAAGCTCATAAATCTTCGGATTTCTACTAGATATATTTCATCGGCTTCACTTCATTCAGATTTTGTGGGTCATGTTTTGGGTCACTAGATTGACATGCAACCCGGACCCATCCGGTTGAATGGGCCTAGAAAACCCATTGTCATTTTCAGTTCACAAGCCTATAAGCCTCCAAAGTTTACAGTGATATAACGCTTTAAGTTAGACATCTAGGGCTTTAGTTTCATGCCATTTGAGCTTGTATTTTGCGAGATGTGGATTTTTTGTTTATTTACATGGCATGCGGACTATAAACGAGTTGTTTCTACAGGGTCAAATTAACTGCTTTTCCTGCTATTTTGGGCTCCATATATTCTTGGTGGGTTAGGGAGAGCATCACCATGAGATTTTGTTTATCCTAACTATAAAACTAAGGTGAAAAATACGTCGAAGCCCAGTATAAACCTTTAAAACACGTTAAACTTTAGTCAACCAGACTAAGCCCGATTGTATTACCCTTTCCTTAATCCTTTTTGCCACCGAACCTTTACTAAATTCGATCAAGTTAGTTCCTTCAAATCTTACACTCTTCCCACTGAATTAATTCAAGTGGAATAACATTGTCTCCACTTGGAGACACATATCCGGAGCGCTCATTCCAGCTCCTAAGACGTACTCCTTAGGCTTTTTCCTTCTTGACAATCTTTCCACAACTTATCATCCCGATTCCCCGACTAAGTCCCCTTCGAACGTACTCTCTGCGATATTTATTCGTCGCATCATCTAGCCCTTCTTCCAGGCTTATACAACCAGCCACAAAGGCTACATAATCGGGCGTTCCGAGTCATCAAACATCCAATGCCCTTACCCACGGGTGCGTTCATTAGGCCACCCGCAAATCCACTGTCACATGTGCTCTCCACATGTGACGGTCATTACTTCTCCACCCCTTCACTAGGTTATTTACTAACTTGTTACCAAGGAGGGAAGCCCTCATCTGACTATCTCCCAACCTTCGGACTTCACTTAAGTTAGTCGCCGAAGGCTAACCTAGCTTTACCCTCCCCAGGAACTTGGAAACAAAGAGGAATATGAGAAGACGAGGAGAACTAGAGGATTTCTCTAACCTATATATCTTATTGCTAGTTGAAGACTTGATACAAAATGGGAGGAACTCACCCCTATTTCCATGGATTTTGTGGTCCAAAATACACAACAAGGATAGAAATATCTAGTAGAAATATCTAGATATTTAGAAGAACCTAGATTTTTCTTAAGAAAATATCTAAGGCTAAGAAAAAATCTAGATATTAGGAATTCTAGAAGGTGTTGATAATTTAATACTCCCCCTCAACGCCGAGTTACTCTTGTTATCATGCCAAGTTGTGACTGAAAGTCTTCGAGCTTGCTTGCATTAAGTTCGTTGGTGAAGATATACGCTCGCTGAGCTTCTGTACTGATATATTGTAGCTTGATATCTCCTTGTAATACCTTTTCTCTAAAGAAGTGATAATGGACTTCCACGTGTTTGGTTCTTGCATGAAACACTGGATTTTCTGCTAGTTGGATCGTTGATCGGTTGTCGCATGATAGAGGAACTCATCATCAGTTTGTTGGTGAAGATCTTGCATGAGTTGCATTAGCCAAATAGCTTCTTGCGTTGCAGTTGCAGCAGCTCTATATTCCGCTTCTGTTGTTGAGAGTGAAACAGTTGGTTGTTGCTTACTGCACCATGATACTGCTCCCCCTGCGATACTGAAGACGTATCATGTCGTTGATCTTCTTGTATCACGGTCACTAGCATAGTCAGCATCGCAGTATCCGACAAGTCTGCAATTCCCTTCTCTTTTATACAGCATCCCATTATTTAGCGTACCCTTGATATATCTCAGAATTCGCCGAACTGCTTCGAGGTGAGGCTTCTTTGGAGTTTGCATAAACCTACTCACCAAACCGACTACATAAGAGATGTCCGGTCTTGTATGTGTCAGGTAGATCAGACTGCCAACCAACTGACGGTACATTACTGGCTCTTCAAGATCCTTCCCTTCATTTGCACTAAGCTTAGTGTTGAACTCGATAGGTGTTGATATCGGCTTGCACTCTGACATTTCATATTTCTTTAGCAGCTCCTTTGCATATTTCTCTTGACATGAAAACAAGCCTTCTGGAATGCGGTCAACTTCTAATTCCAAGAAGTGCTTGAGTTCTCCGAGCTCCTTCATGTGGAAGCGGACCGAAAGATTCTCCTTGATTTGTTTGATCTCCATGTTGTCATCTCCCGTGATGGTGAAATCATCCACATACACGAGTACTATTGTGATCTTCTCTCCTTAAACTTTCACGAAGAGACTTGAGTCGGCGACAGCGAGAGTATATCCACTCTGCACTAAGAACTCTGCAATCTTGCCATACCAAGCTCTTGGAGCCTGCTTCAGTCCGTATAATGCTTTCCTTAGTTTGCAGACATAATTTGGACGATTTTTATCTGCAAACCCGTGAGGTTGTTCCATATAGATTGCTCTATCTAACTCTCCATGTAGGAATGGATTCTTCACGTCCATCTGCCAGAGTTTCCAGGACTTGCTCCTAAGGCGAGTAGAACTCTGACTGTTGTTATCTTTGCAACTGGACTGAAGTCTCGTCGTAGTCCAAGCCGTACTGTTGAGAGAATCCTCGAGTGACGAGACGAGCCTTATATCTCTCCACCGAACCATCTGTGCGAGTTTTCACCTTATATACCCACTTGCAGGATATGGGTCTTACCTCGCTAGGTTTTGGAACCAAATCCCAAGTTTGGTTTTCTTCCAATGCTCGGATCTCTTCACTCATTGCGTTTTGCCATACGTTATGCTTTGACGCTTCTTCGTAGCTTGATGGCTCTTGTGGATCAACGTCTTTTGCAAGTGATGCATCTATGTATCTTGTTGGAGGTCTTCGTTGCCTTCTAGACCTCCTCAGTGGTGTCGTCCCGTCACCAGTTTCTTCTTCCACTACATTCTCTTCGAATGACCTCTGGTACACTCCTGTTTGCCAAGGCCTCTCTTCTTCTATTTCATTATTCCCTGTTATAGTGGGCACTTCATCAGTGTCCTCAATGGTTGGTTTTAGGGTTACTTGCTCCCCCTGCTTCAATTGAGCTTCTTCTTCCGGTTCCTTTGAAGGCACCCACCAGGAAGTTGCTTCATCGAAGATGACGTTCCTTGATACAGTGCACTTGTTAGTCATAGGATCGCAGCATCTCCATTCTTTTCTCTCTGTGTCATATCCTACGAAGATGCACTTGGTCGCCTTCTTATCGAACTTGCTTCGCAGATGGTTAGGGATGAACACATAACAGACACACCCAAAGACTCGAAAGTGGCTCACTGCAGGCTTCATTTTCCATAGTAGCTCGAATGGTGTCTTGAAGTCAAGGCGAGCTTGCGATAGCCTATTTGCAACATATGGAGCTGTCTTCATGCACTCTGCCCAATATCTTCCTGGGACATTTCTGCCATGCAACATACTTCTGCACACTTCTACTAGATGCCTATTCTTTCTTTCTGCCACACCATTCTGTTGGGGGGTGTGGGGACAAGTCAACTGTCAACTTATCTTGTTCTCTTTTAGGTATTCTGCAAACCCCCTAGAGGTATATTCTCCCCCATTGTCAGTACGTAGGCACCTCACCTGTGTCTGCAAATCGCTCTCTGCCTTGATCCTGAACTCTCTGAATTTTTATAGGACCTCCGACTTCTCCTTCACAAAGTCTACCCAGACATACCTAGAATAGTCATTGTCGTGGGTGATCCCGTTTCCGGTTCCATCTAAAATGGATATCCTCCCAACGATAAGGCTTCGAATTTTGAAAATGTGAAGGAGTCGCCACTAACTTATTTTAAGTTCAAGTTAAAAAAACTGTAGAGATTCGATAAGGTTAAGGAATTAGGGATTACTAAATCGCATGCATCAAAAGAAAAGGGAGGCTTTTATCGTGTGTTTTCGATGTCCGATTTTATTGATCTCGGTTTTAGAAAAAAGAAATTTTTAAAAATAATCACGAGCCCAATATGCTAAAAATCTATGTGAATCATTTTTTAGAAAATACTTCTTCTTAAAAATTGATTTTTCGGGCAAAAATGCAAGCAGCATGGATTTATTAATGCCCTTAACAGTTTCTAAGCCAAAAATAAATTCAAGGGGAGAACCGGATGTTTATACCATTTCTCACTGTTGTTTTTAGAACGCTCTCGTTGGCGTTTGTACCGCACGGTGCCGCTTTTAGAATAGGTTTACGGCGAACCTGGCGAGCCTTTGATGCCGTAACGTTGGTGAGTGCGAAGCCGTCTTCAGAGGGTCTTGATCTTCGAGAATCCAAAATAAACCCTCGAATATAAGTTTCGTTGTCTTGAACGTATTGAATGGGGTGCGTGCCTTGGTTGTCCGCAAGGTACGCCCCGAGATACCTTTACTAAAAAGAAGGAGGGTTCGAAACCAGTACCGTAGCTGCCAGAAGTTCTCATCTGCGGGAAAGCGCCATGATGGGTGATGGCTGTAGACGCTACCTCGGCGACATTGAAGGCCTCCTTCTCGATGGCGTAAGCGGATTCCAAGGCCTCGTCCTCGTGCGTTGCGAGGCAGCCATATGCTGAAGGTGATGGGGCTAGGATAGGGAGCGGCGTTGGGAGTGGTATTGAGGGCCGACCATCGGTTGTGATGGGGCTGACAACTGGAGCGAGGAGACGCTGCTGGTCATGGGCGATTTGGAGTGCGGCGTTCTTGGCGGTCGGGAACATCGAGGTGAAGGTCGGAGGCAGGTCGATGGTGGGTCGCCTCTGGTCCTGTGAGGGCAGAGATGGCAAGAGCAGAAATGGGTTGGCCGACGACGGCGACGAGGAGGGCTGGTCGAGGACGACGACGAGGAGGGCTGGTCGGCGACGGCGAAGAGGAGGGCTGGTCGGCGACGGCGAAGAGGAGGGCTGGTCGGCGACGGCGAAGAGGAGGGCTGGTCGGCGACGGCGAAGAGGAGGGCTGTCCGAAGACGGCGAGGAGGACTTTCCACTGTCGTGCGGAGGAACTGTCGATTCCCCGGCTGGCTGATGTTGGTGAGAACAGCTAGGGGACGTCGTCGGAGTTGGGCATCACCGGGAGAACTTGCTAAGGTCAAGGCATCGGCTGAATTAGGGATGTTGTGATCCCACATTTTCTGCAAAGACATAAAAGAAAAACTAAAAGCAAACTGATTCATCAAAAATTAAAATGAAAGTGAAGGAATGAATTTACCCGAGGATCAATCGCGGTGGATTGGAGAAGTAAATTGCAAACATTGTGGGAGGCAAACTGAGATCGCTACCAGCATCGATGTACGAAAGGTGGCTCGGCCGACTGGGATCACAACCTGTACAAGATGTAAGGGAAAAGAAAGAAAAGACTACCTTTGTGCTGAATTTTTTTTAGAAAAACGGCGTCTCCTCTCTATGTTTGTTTCTCTCTCTCTTGGTGTTTGTCTTGTGTCTCTCTTGTCTAAATCTTCCCTCTTTTAATAGTTTTTTTTGTCCTTCGTATTTTTTGCAATGCAATATTATGTTTCCCCATTTTGATTTTATTTCATTTGATTTTATTTGATTTTATTTCATTTGATTTTATTTGATTTTATTTCATTTGATTTGATTTTATCTTGTTTGATTTCGTTTTGATTTTTAGTGATTTTTGTTATTTTAAAAAAAATTGGGTTGTGACAGTTGCCCCTCTTTGTGAGAATGTTTGGTAAAATGTTCGAGCAAAGAATTATTAAGAACCCAATTTTTGGAATGGAATGATCAGGCATCGCGTTTGTTAATAAACGCTTAGCCAAGAATGGCGTCGCATTTGTTGAAAATGCATAACCAAGAACCGGTGAAAAGAGGTGTAGCGTTTGTACGAACGCATAACCAAAAAAAAATGAAAATGGTATCGCGTTTGTTAATAAATGCTTAACCAAAATGGAGGTGGTGTTGCGTTTGTACGAACGCTCAGCCGAATAGAATGTGGGAATATGGTCTCGCGTTTGTACGAACGCTTAACCGCTTTGAAGGTGATATTGCGTTTGTACAAACGCTTAACCGAATGGTATTGCATTTATTAGTAAATGCTTAACCAAAACTGAAAAACTGGAAGTGGTGTTACGTCTGTTAATAGACGCTTAACCGAAAAGAATTGAGAAATGGTATAACGCTTGTTGGTAAGCGTTTAACCGAATGAAAATGACATCATGTTTGTTAGTAAACACTCAGTCAAACTGGAAGTGGCGTTGTCCTTGTTATTAAGGGCTTAGCCGAACTGGAGGAGGTATCGTGTTTATTAGTAAACACTTAACCGACTGGACAGTATCGCGCTTGTTAGTAAGCGATTAACCAGATTGAATGTGAAGTAACGTTTGTTAGTAAACGCTTAGTCGAATGGCGTCGCATTTGTTAGTAAACGTTTAGCCGAGAGCTTGTGAAAAGAGATGTAGTGTTTGTACAAACGCTTCACAAAAAAGAATTGAAAATGGTGTCGTGTTTGTACGAACGCTCAACCGATCTAACATGACTTTGCGTTTATTACTAAACATTCAGTCGATTGGCGTCGCATTTGCTAGAAAATGCTTAGCCGAATGGTGTTGCATTAATAGTAAATGCTTAATCAATGTGGGAAAGTGGTATGGCGTTTGTTAGTAAACGCTTTAACCGAATTGAAGATGACATTGCATTTGTTAATAAACGTTTAGTGAAAATGGAGGTTGGTGTCACGTTTGTTAGTAAACGCTCCACCTAACCGTTTGAAAGTGCCACAATGTTTGTTAATAAACATTTTAACGGATGGTATAACGTTTGTTCACGCTTTACTAAATGGTGTTGCATTTGTTAGTAAACGCTTTACTAAACGTTTCCCGACGCAATCCCGGATTGCAGCTTCCTCGCAGAACTTCGGCAGTATTTGGCAGAACCTCTACTATATGTCTGCAAAACCTCCGCGGGACTTCGACAGAACCTCCGCTGGACTTCGGCAGAACCTCCGCTAGGACTTCGGCAGAACCTCCACTGGACTTCGACACCTGGACCCCAACCGCCTCGCTCTGATACCAAATGTTGAACACAAAACCTTCGGACTCTCGACTTAAGTTAGTCGCCGAAGGCTAAACTAGCTTTACCCTCCCCAGGAACTTGGAAACAAAGAGGAATATGAGAAGATGAGGAGAACTAGAGGATTTCTCTAACCTATATCTCTTATTGCTAGTTGAAGACTTGATACAAAATGGGAGGAACTCAACCCTATTTATAGTTGGGAGCTCCATGGATTTTGTGGTCCAAAATGCACAACAAGGATAGAAATATCTAGTAGAAATATCTAGATATTTAGAAGAACCTAGATTTTTCTTAAGAAAATATATAAGGCTAAGAAAAAATCTAGATATTAGGAATTCTAGAAGGTGTTGATAATTTAATAATTTACTAACTTGTTACCAAGGAGGGAAGCCCTCATCTGACTATCTCCTTTCCACCAGCAGTCCTTATTAAGACTACGACCATGGGTATATCCAGCCCATGAACACACGCGAATACACATAACACTCACATATCAATCATCAGCAAGGATTTGGAGAACTCATTAGCCTAATTTACTCAATGACCGGCGTTCTTCCCACCAACCCGGAATGACACACCACCGAGAACCCGAGACTAAATGGCCACCCTCATTCTCCAAGGGAAACCAACCACTCGTGAATTATAAGGAGTCGAGAAGCCTCCCACAAGTCCAGGGATGAACTTCCCTTCCCCCTCCAACCAACCCGTACAAAACCGAACACACATCATCAACTTCAACATACGTAATACATATAGGGCGGCAGAATTTTATGGCCGTTAAAGAGCGCAGGAGAGAAGGGAAAGGAGGGTCGTACCTTGTGCTTTTGTCGTCCCTGCACGACTCCAACTCCCTCCTCCTTCGCAAGACTTCGCCTCAAGGCAACTTTGCTAGAGAACCCGTCTTGGTCACACCTCCTCGCTTTGTCCCTTCTGCTCCCGGGTGTACGAGTGTAGTGTTCCTGGGATCAAATTTTTCTTTCTTCCCTTTCTTTCCCCTTTCTTGGGCAAAATCAAGGTGGAATTGAACTTTATATTTTCATTTTTCTTCTCTTTGTATTACACGTGTGACACAATTGGGACTGAGAGTAGAACTTTATTTTTTTCCAGTGTCCACCCGTCCCCTACTCATCAATTTCTTGGTTCTTCCCACTTGCATGATCAAGATTGATTCAAGGGCCATTTCATTCGATAGTCAAATGGTCAATTCAAATCAACGGTGGATAATGGCTTTGTAAAAAAAAAAAATTCATTTTTTTGTTTTCCCCTCTCAAGTGAATCGAAGAAAGGTTCGAGGGGATTGACGGAAGGGTAACCAATGTATTCTCAATCCCATCCATTTTTCATGTGTACATATAATGTTGTGGGCGGGAGGAAATTCTCTTGTGACCTCCCACTTCGGAAGTCCTTCCAACGCGGGTGGAATCAAGTGTTGGTTTCGTACTCTGTTATCTACTTAAAATTACGATTTGTGTGCTTATTCGTTACGCGCCATCCCCGCATTGGCTCAATAAACGTGCATTCTAGAGCGTCTGAGGGCTTTCGTATTCACGTCTCATTCACTGAAGCGCTCGTAAGCACGTATACTTCGTTCCGTCGCGAACTTACATTTGTACTACATATTCAAATATTCCCAAGGGTTCTATTTGCATATTTAGATTTATAAAAGTTCGGGACGTTACAATCACAAAATTCTGGGTTGTTACAGCGGTAGTCGATGATACTTCAAAGAAGGCGAAGAAAAAGAAGACGATCGCGCAAGCGAGAACAGAAAATACTTCCTCCAAATTGCGGATCACATCATGGCAATTCATTCCGTCCAAACAGGACCAACCAGTAATTTTTGCATTCTCCTGTTTACTTTGGTCAACATGAAAGAACGCCCTCCTAAAAGTAAGAGGACTAATCGATTCGATAATTCTCGTCTCTTTCATTTCATCCCGGATGGAGTTGTAAAGAAAAACAAAATTCGGAAACTCAATCACATGATTTCTAAATTCATCTACTCCCCCTGAATCCTAATACGACTCTCCATAATTGTTTCCCATGTCCTGCTGAGTGCCGCTCAGCTGCTTCAAAACGACGGCCCTCCCAGCGGCATTCAGCTTTCCATCGCCATCTTGGGGACAACCAACTTCATCTTCTTCTTTACACCCATCCTTGATACTGTGTATGTCAGGCCCAACTCAATAAACTCCGATAACAATACAAAGTTTTTGATGTCACAATTGTAAAAGAATATTAGGTTTCTCAAGTGTACGACGACAGCACAATTTATTTTATATTGGCCAACATAGAGCTGATGAGTTACTTTAGGCTGCTATAAAATCGCGGATTGTATTTGGTTTATTTTTGGTTTAAAATAATAAATAGTTTATTATTTTAACTATTAATTCTATTCTCCCGTGGTTGATAAAAGTTCAAAAATAGTTAAAACAATGTTTTTAGAATGAATTCAAAATTCGTTTGTCACCTTATACGAACTTATGATATGCATGCTTAATCATTGAACCACATGTCCCCCCCTCCCCCCACTATTTTGTTTATCCAAGTAAAAAATAACTAATTATCATCTTAAAACACTCCCAGTATCTTGTTTTAGATCAAAAAGATGAAGAAACCCAACATAGTCCCTTCATATGTTCACTGAGACACTCCAAAGAAATATTTTTACATCCAAACACAAACTTCTCTCCACACCATTCCTTACGCACACACCCAATTTGTGTCCATCCATCTCTGCCAATCTAAGGTTGTCGGCCTGGATTTTTTAGTAGTTAGTGGCAGCAAACTACAGGTGACTGACAAGAGTTTGGATAAGATCTGGACATAAAGAGAAACAAATGTATTTTAACACAGAAAATTAATATGGAAGATGATTTCTTGAAAAGGCCAAAGACTTTTTTGCCTCTCCCATAGAGTCTTGGTCAGTCATTCATTCATTAATTCATCCTACACAACACAAACAAACAAAAAAGAGGTTCGGCAACACCGGTGATTGACTATTATTATTATCAATCAACGGCAATGCACTCTACATAAAACTTATAACAGAGCAAAGGTGGTCTGGACATTGATAATTCCCAAGTTTACTTATATTATATCCAAAGATTTTCATTTATTAAGAAAAATCGAAAAGCTTTATATATATAAACAGAACATTTAATACAGTTTCCACTACTTAATAATGTTACCATTTGAAAGGAATGGTTAAATGACTATTTTATCCTTGTCTCTTTTTATGAGATGACTAATTAAGTTCATGTAAATTTATAAAGAGAAGGAGGGTAAAGTAGTCTATTTGAAGCAATCAACGCGCCTCAACGATCACGCTTTAGAATAATACAGGTTGGATCTGAGCGTCGGTGGAGTTGACTTACGCTATATTCATTAGAAACAAAAATCCACGATTCATTTTTTATCAATGATGTTATTGACTTGGGATGCAGCTTCTGTCTTCTTTCCTGTTCAGAATCTTCCCAGTTGTTGGTTTTTGTTTACTCCAGATCTACGAGATACGCTCCGCTTGCTAGCGGCGACCGGAAATGCGTAACAGGATGCAAGTGTAGCTCCTTCATTCCACGGCATCACCCCACAGCCTGCTCCTCTCATCAGCTTCACCTGCAGGTATGTCCTCTTTCGCGCTTTGAAAGCTTGCTATTTTTTTTTTCTTTTCTTTCCCTTCTTCCACTGATCGGGCACTTATTTCCATATAATTTGTTTGGCAAGAGAGGCCCTAAATGTTGTTCAATGATTTAAAGGATTGGAAAAATTTTGTGCTTAAATATTAAAATCATTCATATGTTTTCCTAGTCTTTTGGATCTTTCATTATTTTTTTGGAAAGGCAAAATATACGATAATAACATAAACTATGCTCAAGCTTTCTGTTTTGTCAATATCTTTTTTGGCTATACGATATTATCACTATCTTTAGTGTCGTAATTTTTTTTGTCAAATCTTGAATTTTACTCTGAGGAAACCAAACAAGGCCTTAATACTGTCTAACAGTTATCCTATAATAGTTGACTTTTAACCTCTCATTGCATCGTTTTGCAATCCAGTTTATGCGTAGTAGTAACCTCACAATAAATCCATCATCCGTTCTTCATCGATTTTACAGATTCTTAACATCATCAATAACTACAGTCTAACTTCGACTTCCAAATTACTTATTTTAACTATTAAAATTATATAATAAATAACACATGAAATTGTTTAATATTATTATCTATTTTTTCACTTTTTTTAGTCAATAATTGAAATTTAAATATTATGACCTGTTTGGTTTTCTAACAATAAAATCCAAAATTGGCCACAAAAAATTACAACTTTAAAGATAGTGATAATATCGTATAACAAAAAAAGATTTTGACAAAACAGAAAGTTTGAGCATAGTTTATGATATTATCGTATATTTTGCCTTTTGGAAATAAGTAAATGTTTTCCTTGGGAGATGGAGAGAAGGAAGAACCTGTGACTATTCATCGCTAGAGTTTCTGCTACACAGAGAAGATGCGTAAACTGGTTTCCCCGTGCGATTTTCATTTACATTTGGTGACCAGAATTGATTTCTCTTGTTGTTTCTCGGTCTATTGATTAAGGAAAACAAATGGCGTTGGCTCCGTATGTGGCGAGCTTGCGCGATATGTGGGTCGTGTGGAACATCCGAGGTCTCATGATACTCAGCCTTTCCATGCAACTGCTTCTTGCCATCATCTCCCTTCTCCGGAGGAAAACGTCCAACCGTTGGGTCATGCTGATGATATGGTCAGCATACTTCTTATCGGATTGGGCCGCCATATTCGCTTTTGGGCTGATCTCCAATGCCAGATTGAAGAACCCCACTTCCCCTTTGCAAGTCGACCAAGATCTCCTGGCATTCTGGTCTGCCTTTCTTCTAATACACTTGGGGGGGGGGGGGGGGTGGTGGTTTCCATCACTGCTTATGCGCTAGAGGAGATAATACGCTGTGGATGCGCCACTTGGTCGGCCTTGTAGTCCAAATACTCGCCTTCCTCAACATCTTGGTTAAGACGCTCCCAGATAACAAGCTTCGTGTGCCGACAATCCTGATAGCTATTGCCGGCACCATCAAGTATGGGGAGAGGACCAGAGCCATTGTACCTTGCAAGTGTTGAGAATCTTAAGAAGTCGGTGTTGAAATCCCGCCGCCTTCATCTGAAAAGCAACATTACGAGACCACAAGGGGCATCAACCCAGTCCAATATCGGTGCCAGCAATAACGGCGAAGACACCCTCGGAAAGAGACTCGAGATGGCCTTCCACTACTTCCAAATATTCAGGGGTCTGGTCATCGACATGATGCCAGAACATTCCGAGTGGCTCGTGAACCGAGATTGTTTCCTGAACAAAGATGCTCGGGAGACATTCGAAATTTTGAAGATGGAGCTGAAGTTCTTCTATGAGGTGTTCTACACCAAGGTCCTTGCGGCCAACTCCGCTTGGGGAGTGCTCATCCGCAGTCTGGCCTTTTACAACGTCCTCGTCGCCCTGATTATGTTTTGCCTAATTGAGAAAGCAGGGATTCATGGGGTCGATGTTCGAATCACTTACTCGTTGCTAGCTGGAGTGATTGCTTTGGATTCAGCGAGTGAGATACTACTAGTGTGGTCAAATTGGTCCATGGTCGATAACGCTTTTGCCGGATGCCAAATGCTCGGGTATGGACTAGTCTTATATTGGATAGTAGGCATGGCCATTTCGGGCATGGTTGGCTGCTTCATTGGTCTTTGCTGCAGAACTGTTGCATTACGGGATTGGTCAGAGAGTACAGGGGCGGTGAGCATTTTAGGGCGAGCTTTCGAGGAGTCTCGTCCGAGTAAAGGATCCAAGCTAAGTGATTATTGGTGTAAAATCAACGGTACAATCTTAGCCCCTTTTAATTTATATTATCGTTTTACTCGACCCGTATCTCTGTTCTCTTCAATTTTGAATATAGAATGGAAAACGAGTTTATTTCCATTCAAGTTTGAAATTAAATTGGTATCAAAGGAATCGTTCTCCTATACTAAATACTTGATGAATATAAATAGATAAAATTGAAAAAGAGATCAAAACCAGAAAATCAAAAATTAAAAGTTTCAGAGAAAAAACAGAGTAATAGTGGCCCGTTATACCGACAGGTTGTATAGATTGCAGTTGTAGACTAAAAATCTAAGTCCTATTTATTAAGTGCATTCTCTTTTTTCGGTCTTAGTTGCTTAACATTATGAAAAAAAATCAAATATTGAGTACTAGATTTGGTGGTGTTTGCTAGTATTTGGTAATTTGCATTAACTATTTATATTGTTCCAATAATATGTCTTTATGGGTTAATTAGTCGAGGTATAAAAAGAAAACTTTTTTCAGGTAAGATCAACGACAAGATGGGGTAGTCATCCTCACCAAATTGCCATACCAATAGAAGAACAACCTCGATATGGAACTGTGGGACTTCGTGTTTAGTCAATTGAATGAAAAAGCTTTGCCCGCCGATGATGCAGACAAGGTAAGGGCAGTATACGATGCAAGGGGTGAAGGTCCACTTTCCATCGGAAATTTAGCCGAGTTAAGACACTTTGTAGATGATTTTGAGTTTGAACATAGCATCCTCATCTGGCATTGCGCAACTGAGATCTGTTATCGGGTTGATGCACATGTTGACGGGGAGAACAACAATGGAAGGAAGTTCAGCAAGGTCTTTTCAGATTACATGGCATAGCTTTTGATCAAGGAACCAAAGCTAATGTCCCCCGTGGCAGGAATCGAGGAAATACGGTATAGCGAAACCATTGCCGAGGCAAAGGATATCGGCAAGAGACAATCCACGGAGACCTTGGAGCAATTTTGCAGGAATACACTGGATGAGCATACTGGCACTGCCGAATCCGATGAAAGAGGATTAAGCGGTAAGTCCGTGTTGCCTGAGGCATGCACCCTAGCTCACATTCTAATGCAAAAAGGTACGACGAAGTGGGAGGTGATTAGCAAGGTATGGGTGGAGGTGTTGTTATATACGGCCGGCCACTGTCGAGCAGACTCGCATGTACGCCTGTTGAGCGAGGGTGGGGAGTTCATAACTTTCGTATGGCTGTTGATGGCTCACATGGGGATAATACCTCGCATTCCAAAGGAGTAAGGAGTTGTGACGTCAAAATTTCTGTCAACCACTTATTGGTGAATATGTGTAATTTGTCTTAAATAAAAGGGTATTAATTAATTTGTATTTGGCGATTTGTTATCCACATTTTCATTGTTTTTTTTCAGTAAAAGAATTGTTTTCCTTTCTATTTTCGCATTGGAAACAAGGCCCGTTGCATTTGTCATTGGGCTGGGCAGGTCTAGCGTATGTCGAGCGGCCTCAACAATAATAATAATTTATTTTTACTCATCATATGGAAATACTATTTAATTTTGTTGGTCTAACAAATTTTTCAAGCAGCTTAAATAAGTCTGACCTAGTTGAAACAATTTTCATAAATCCGAACCTATGCAATCTGGCGTCTCCCTGCACCTGTTTACTGGACAAGCCTCGTCTGATACGGAAAGAATTGCTTCGCGGCTAGTTTTGTGGGGAAGATTGGCAGTAGACGGATGATAAAGAAAATGAAAATTACCACACAAAAAATACTTTCCCCAAAGCGTAATGAATACAAACACGTTTCGTGATACCCAGCTGCATCGATTCAACAACTTGATATACGAATTTCGGGATCATCATCCTAAAAACTAGCATGAGGGGTGGAGTACTGATATATGGGGATAGTCCCACATCGGTAGGTCCAATGACACTCCCAATCCTAGAGCTAGCTTTTGGGTTGGGCTCTCCCTGGAAAGCCCGTAACAAGTGGTATCATAGCGACGTTATTGTCGTCCTTATCCCAGAAAGGTTGGCAAGGCAATTTCCTCAGTGGGAATGAAGAACCAACGAGATGAAACCCCTCGTCAAGGAGCCAAAATAATGACGGTTGATGTACTTGTGGTTGCCCTCTTTGCTGAAATATTCAAATCATAAATTAGATGAGTATACCATTGTGGTTGCCCTCTATGCATGCGTCGTAGGACAATATAATGATTGCGATCACTCTCTTCATAACCCGGTAACCGATTTAGGACTTGAAAGCAAAGGAACTCTGCTAAGAGTATTTTCCAACCTTTGCGGGAGAGAGATCTTTTAATGTGGACAGAGATGATCACTGCTCACTCAAGACTGGGCAATTCTGCGGGTGCATTTAATTTTTTTGCTGGCTTGTTAATGGAAGGCCACAAGGTTCATAGGTTTGCTATCGATGGGGCATTAAGTGTGATAACTCATAATCAGGGAAAGATCATTCACTCTCTGTTTGTCAGGGCAGGATTGGGAATGGATATGGCTATAGGTGGTTGTTTGGTCAATATGTACACAAAAAATGGGGACCTTCAATCTGCATATTCCGTCTTCAGTGAAGATTAGATGCGGATTTTATGTGTTGGAACTCAATTCTCGGAGGATGTGGCGACCATGGATTGGAAAGAATGGTCTTAATCATCTTTGAACAAATCCTTTCGCATGGTCTGGTTTCAGGTCTATTGACCTTTTTTGTCTGCTTTCTTCACTTACAGCCGCAATTTCTCGATTGAAAAAGACAAAATTGTGTAATTGCATAGAGGAGTTTGATATCAATCCTAATGTTGCATTATGATCATCCGTGGCATGAAGACGTTGCATCTCCTTGTACAACAGCAAAATTTAACTACACGGGATGGTTGAAATTTTAGAGGCACATCCTAAGGTAAACGACATGCTCTATTCCTTGTCTTCCTTGTTTGAGTATATCGTTGAATTGGGCAATGACTACATATACACAGTGACTTCCTTGCTGCAGTCAAGCATATGGCGTTAGGAGTCGCAAGGCTTGGTTACGAGGATGCGCTGATTTACCTGCTCAACTACATAAGGCTCAACATCTTCGAGACATCTCTATTCGTTCTCATTGCAGTCATGAAAGCCACAGCGAGAATTGGGGTGAAGCCGTGGTGTGGAATTATTACTTGTAGGAGCCCTTTCATCCAACAATGAAACACAAACTTTCAAATGTCACCTTTGAGGACAAGGTTGTTCTTGAAGGGAGGGTATTGATGCATGAAAACCAGTTAAACGGGACCAAGGGTTGCGTGCCGATTGGAGGGGCTGATTCAACGGCTTAGATCAAGACCCCAGCTTCAAGGGATCAGGTGTTAGAATTCGGGCACAGCGGAAGCAGTAAAATAAGATTTTTCATCCGAAAATAATATGATCTCATGTTACGTATGATAGAAATAATTTTGGTAAAGAATAAAAATAATTCTTACCCGAAAATCTTACGTCAAAACCACCGTTAAGACAATCTGAAATCAAAGAGTCCCAAGTGTGACTCCTCTAGTGGTATCGTTGCGTACACGATCACGAACGCATTAACGATCCTATAGATGCTAGCCTCTTGGATCAACAAATAACTTTAGGAAGCAAAAACACTCAGACCTATTTTTCCTTTTAGTTTTTCCTTTGTTGAGATTCTTCGTCATCAACTCTCAGACACGCTCAATCTGCCAATCTCAATCTTATTTGACAACCCCCTCAAAAAACTTTACGTTTCAATCTTTACAATCCAAAAGACAAACGTAACTAACAGCAAAAACAAAATTTAATTTAATCTTTATATATAATTAATATATTAGATATAAACTAATTGTCAAATTATTTTATAATTAAATTTCATTTTCTTAAATAAAAATATTTCGGATGTGATATCTTAATAAATATTAAATATTCATTTCATATCCTTTACAAAAAAAAAATAATACGACCCGAATAAATCCATATTCAAGCTTGGTCTATTTATTTGCTTCCAATATTTCAGGATAAATTAATAATCAAATTAATTCTAATTCTAAAATAAAATTATTAATTTTAGTATCCACTAAAATAATCAAAATATAATGTTTGTGTCGACGTGCTCTTGCGTGCGACCATCTAGGTCATATATACGAAGGCAGTGTATATCCATACACAAACTAAGGTAACCTTCTAGCAACAGCTTTTAGTCACCCAACGTGTTCGGATAATGATCATAAATCATATACCACTATGAACCGATTACTGTGTAATTCAATTTCTTCATCTATTCGACATCTCAATTAATTCAGCGCAAAATACATCATCACCAAATTAATTGTTTTACTTCGTTACCAAGTTATAATAGACTCTCTTGAATGTAAAACATTCTTCCCATCGCCATGGATTTTAGAGTCACTAATATCTCTATCAAGTGGCTTAGATGTCAACACTCTAATCCAAGAGAGCGATGAATCCTATATTGACTCAACACTATTCTCTCTAGGCTTTGTCACATACCCAACAATCGTGTTACTCACAATCCGGTTAAAGACTACTTTTAACGACGGCAAAGTGCGCAAACTTTACGCATAAAATAAATGAAGGTCTCAAGTCAAAGATCAGTTACACTCGTCCATAAAGAGGATTGACCAATGATGTTCAATATGTGATATCCTCTTAATCGGGTTGTGTCTAGTAGCCCTAATCTTAGGGTACCCCTAAGTATAACTTGGATTCACTATCCCTTGATCTATCTTAACCTCAGCTATACTTCGCGGATGATCTAGATGTCCACGTCCCCTTTAAACATCTATTCCATCAAGGACTATTTCAGATTAATATACTCAATAATCTGTGAGACTTTATCATTAATAATTTTCCGTACAGAAAAGTAAAATAATCAATGACAAATACTCGCCTTTATTAATTATTTATCTGCAAATACATTAAAGTGTCTTGGCACATAAGTGCATACACTAACATCAAGCTCATCAAAGACCATGAAGGATGAAACTGCAAGGATAGGGAGTCTATATGTAAATGGGAAAGAATATTTAGAGAGGGGTATAAGGGATGTTTACCTGTTAGTGGGGAAGTAGAGAAAAAAAGGTAAAGAGAATAGGGGAGGTAGGTGGAGAGTCCGTGTGTGTGGGTGGAGCTTCGGCCGTTGCTTGAACCATCCGACTAGAGGAGATTCGGCGGTGTGTTGTGCTTTTGTTTTTGTCTGCATCATGTACCCTTTCCTTCTTACATACTATATATCGGAGGGGCCCGATCCGATGTAGAACTCTTTTCCATGCATCATAGCTTCTTGCAGTAATCTTGCCATATTCACATTCGCATTGATCACGAAACTCAGGCCGCCCACCGCAGTCGTGGTTTCCCATAACTGGTTTCCCATAACCGTCATGGTAAACGCCCATATTGATTTTCCTAGAAACTTCACACCGATGCAGCTGTCCATATTTTTGTTTAACAGAAGCAAACCATGGAACAAAACCACTTATTTAAGACGTTTACCTTTTATAATTATTCACTATTAGTTAACAACTGATTATGTATTATATATTTATATTGACTTTAGCGTCTTTCCAGATCTACGAGAGGCTTTGTGGTCAAACGCATCCCTTTCAAGCTAAGCGCTTCTTTCCATTCTCCCACCACCGCGTTTTTAATTTCTCCATCTTCTGTCAACTCTTTTTCGCGTGATCCTTCGATATTTGGTGTCCTAATGATTTGGTGATGCCAACAAGACTTAGATCGGAGAACCAAATGTGCGTACCAGTTTGCTTGAGCTATTTTCATTCACGCTTTCCAGGTCAGTATTAACCTCTTCTAGTTTTTTCTTCTTTTTGGGGCGATTGGTTGAAGGAGACGAATGGCGTCGATGCCGTTTGTGGCGAGCTTGCTGGAAATGTGGGCTGCATGGAATATCCGAGATTTCATGATACTGAGCCTTTCTATGCAATTGCTTCTTGCTACCGTCTCCCCTCTCCGGAGAAAAACATCAAATCGGTTGGTCATTTTGATGATATGGCCCCCCTACTTACTAGCGGATTGGGTCGCTGTTACACTAAGAGGGGGGGTGAATTAGTGTTAATCTCCAAATTCGGATTTTAACGCTTTTTCGTTTTACCCCGCAGCGGAATGAAAAGCTTCTGTTAAACAGAGCCTGTAAGTTTCTGTAAGACAGAACGTTTGATTGTGTACGCAAATTTGTTTGATGGACACAAGGATTTTTATAGTGGTTCAGCAAATTGCTTACATCCACTCTTCACCCAGATATTTGGATGGTTTCCACTCAAATGTATATCAGTACAAGTTACACAAGTGATAGCAACCAAAAGCAAACCCGTAGGGTTCTGTACAATAGAGGCTTGAGTGGCAGAACACAGACCAGAAGGTTCTGTGCCGTAGAGGCTCGTTATGTAGCACAAACCCGAAGGTTCTGTACTATAGTAACTTAGGCTCAATACAGACCAGAAGGTTCTGTATCGTAGAGGGTAAGGCACAACACAGACCAGAGGGTTCTGTGTCGAAGAGACTTAGGCACAACACAGAGGGTTCTGTGTCGAAGAAGGTAGGCACAACACAGAGGGTTCTGTGTCGAAGAAGGTAGGCACAACACAGAGGGTTCTGTGTCGAAGAAGGTAGGCACAACACAGAGGGTTCTGTGTCGAAGAAGGTAGCACAGACCGTAAGGTTCTGTACCGAGTATGTCAATCCACAACAGAAGGTTCTGTATAGGAAAATGACTTAGTTGAGAAGCACAGATCTAAAAGATTCTGTACCAAGGGAAGTCGACCTTCTACTGAACAGACCGTGAGGTTCTGTAGTAAAAGTGACAAGGAAAATGTATGCACAGACCCGTAGGGTTCTGTACTACAGAGGGTTGTACAGACCGTAAGGTTCTGCACTAAAGTAGATTCAGACCCGAAGGTTCTGTTCTACAGGAGGTTATACAGATCCGAAGATTCTGTACAACAGAAGGTTGCACGCGTTAACGTGACTAACAAGGTAACCAAATGCGCAATCCTCTTAAGGAAAACGACTTCGCGGCGTACCCCACGCGAGCACGTAGCGGACCCTACGCAAGCGAACAGCAACCCCTGTTCAAGGATGGATTTTCCCTCCGGCGGCTCCACACGACCTGCACGATCTCCTCGAGATAGCGACTATGTGGCGTACCCCACACAAGCACGTAGCATACCCTACGCAAGCACGCAGCAAACCCTGCGCAAGCACGCGGCAAACCCCACGCAAGCAGACGGCAGCCTCCGTCCTAGGTTCCTGCACACAGAGTTCTACACAACAGAAGCTGGTCAATCCCTCACCTTCTGTGCTCCCGAGGTTCAGCCCTTCTCTCCGGCCCGCTGCACGTTGCCCACGTACAGACGCTTCCAACAACGTCTCCTGCAGCTTCCAGCCGAGTCCCTCGAGCCCCCGAGTCACTCTCCCAGAAGGTTTCACCAACGATGCAGCCGTCCGTCGCTAGTACTCCTCGTGTGACTAACTCAAAACGAATGGAAGAATGAGAGAACTAAGGAAACTAAAACAAATGAAGCTCACGCTCTCTCTGGACAGAATGGGATGGATGGATTCGTTGTTAACAATGGGAGAGGGCGTGGCCTTTTATACACAAAGCCTAAGAAGAAAACTTAAATGGGAAAAGATAAAAACGAAATCTGCAAAACAAGAAATTAAAAGTTAGTTTACAAAATAAACAAAATGATATACACGTGCAAGTATTCAGAAGATGAATCAGAATAAGATCATGATATATTTTCCATGAATAGTGCACCACAGAAGGTATCGCAAAAGGTTCTGCTCGATAACCTTCTACAGGTGGAAACAATCGTTGATTTGTTTCCAAATGACTTGAAGTCAATTCCATCCTGATAAAAATACATAGGAGGACGTATCTAGACAGGTGGTAGTGATAGGTTTGCAAATAACAGTTGTATAGTGGTCAATTAAGCTTACAGAAGCCTGTAGACCGTCTAGTAGAACCTTTCCATAAATAGATATCTTATTTCCTTCTATAAGAAATATTATCTCCAATATGATTATTTGGAAGCCAAATCGTGGTAATTTGATCAGATAAATATCTTAATCAAATTAAGCATATTTCGTAATTAAACAATTGAAAACTAATCATTTAATTACAAAAATAATTCTTACAAGAAGTCCTTAATAATAGAAGCTTCTGTAGAGTAGAATGTTCGACCTTCTGTAGTACAGAGGGTCAGGCTCATCATCAAAGCCAAGAATGTTCGACCTTCTGTGGCACAGAGGTCTGGCTCATCATCAAAACCTTTTCCAACAATCCCCCCCTTTTTGATGATGACAAAACATTCATCGTTGAGGGAAATATGTTTGCAAGAACTCCCCCTAACTCCCCCTAAATAGATGAGAGTAAGAGTCTCGCGTTTGTACAGAACCATAAGGTTTCTGTGAAACAGAGCATAGAAGCTTCTGTTATGAAGAAGGTTGTACAGAGCACAAAGGCTTCTGTGATTAATACAGAGCGTGGAGCTTCTGTATATAGCCCGACAAAAATGATGGTATTTCATTTCTGCACTCCCAGCAATAGTGACTTTAAAAAGATCACGAATCGCATTCCCTGCAGAAGGTTGCGATTATGAGCTGTATCAGTCTCATAGGCTTCTATACCGTAGACGGTATAGCCTTCTACGACCCATAGAGTTATAGAAAATCAAGGATTTTTCTATAACCAATACAGAGCTAGGTACTCCCCCTCAACACAATTTTCTCCCCCTTTTTGTCACATCAAAAAGAAGATGAATGTAGGTTGAAAAAGAAGAGTAAGCTTCTTGCAGAAGGTATGACATAGTGTTCATGACCAACGTGCAGAGGGTAGAACAGAGGGTTCAAAAACCATCATGCAGAATGTGGTGCAGAAGGTGTGACAGAAAGTTCAATACCATACTGCTCAAAGGAAATGTGTCCACGAGGTGGCACTTATTACAATCTAGAAGACCACAGAAATCAGTTTTTGGTCTAGCTAGAAATGCAGAAAAGAGAGAACATCAAGAGAGTTCATTATTCATCTTCCTCATCAAAAGGGACTGCATCAAGATTATCACGGATAACCTTTGCTTGGCGTTCCAGCTCGCGAGTCAGGTTCTCTACCATTTTGCGTAGGACGCGCATATCTTCCTCATTGGCCACAGCCTTTTGCTGGAGGTCCTTGAGGAGAGCAGTTTGTTCCAGGAGGATGGTCATCTCAGCAGAGGACTTGGGCTGTCTCTGTGCTGAAGGAGCCTTAGCTGCAGAGGCAGACGCAGAAGGTGCAGTAGCAGCCTTTCTGGACATTCTGGCAGACAGGGGCTTATCCTCATCATCCTCAGTGGTGTCCTGTGACTTCAATTTGAGAGTCCAGGTGGAGCCCTTCCTTACATAATACATGCTGGCTATGATCTGGTGCCCAAAGGTACCAACCTTCCATTTCTCTTGGAAAGTAGATGCATCAGTAGAAACACGGGCAAGCTTAAGAAGGCCGGCAATTACCTGGCCATAAGGCAGAGCCTTTCCTGTGGTATTGCAGCAACGTTTCATGTGCGAGAACACCAGCAAGCCAAGGTTGAAAGGAATTCCCTTCATAATGTGAGCCATCAGTGACGCATCAATTGAGGTGATGGTGTCAATGCTCCCGGTCCTTGGTAAGAGGCAGAATAGCACAACTCGATGCAATACACGAGTCTTGAGTTCCAGCTTTGTGGACTCCAGGTATTTGTCCGACTGGACTCTTTCCCCCATGATGATGCTGTAGGATTCCTCCTTTCCAAGATCTGACAGTGGGTCATATTCCTCACAGCCAAACAATTGGTTAACATCATGTGCAGAGAAGACAAGCGAAACCCCTTCAATCACTGTTTTGATGAACTTGACATGAGGTCCTTGTTCATGGAACGTAATGTTACCATAGAACTCTCTCAGGCGAGAAACGGCCACCTCTGCATATGTCTCACAGAAGATTTTCAGACCAACTCTCTCAAGCAATGGAGTAATGTCAAGATCATTTGCCTTAAACCAATTAAAATCAATGCGCTTGAAGGCAGCGAACTATCGACCAGCAACATCACATTTGGGCAATTTGGTATCGGCAAGCACAGTTTCTATCTCCTTTCTAGAGACTAGAGGGTTTACCGGAAATATGAAGGTATCCAGCCCCTCAGTGAAGGTGTCCACAGATTTCTCCGGGGACTTGGTTTTCTTTGCAGCCGCTTTGACAAGAGAGGTGCTGACAGTCTCGGGCTCTTTCCGTTTCAGCCTAGTCCGTGAGGATACACCTCCTGACTTGATGGCATCATGGAGAAGCTTTGTTCCAGAGGGTGCTGCAGGCTTCTGGGTAGCCTTCTGTGCAGCAGAGGCAACACCTTTCTGCTTGAGGTCAGGGGAGACAGAGATGACAGGAGCAGGAGCTTCCTCATCTGGTTCCTCTGGTGCGTCATCGACAAGGGGCACTTCCACCTCCTTATCAGACTCAGCATTCTCCTCAGGAGTGACGACCTTTGATGCATCAATGTCATCAGCCGCAGTAGAACCCTTGACAGAGGGTTCAGGGTCAGGGAGTTCCTTTGTCGCAGCGACCAGGGATCCCTCAAGTGCTTTCTCTTCCACTTGGATTTGGGCTTTTTCAAGTCCCTTGTCCTTGGAGAGCGGTTGCATGTCATCGTGGGTCTCGACAACAGCAGGAATGGTCTGTTCCTTCGCAGGAGAGATGGGTTTCTCCGGCGAGGAAGGGGATGGAGTCCTGCTCGCAGATGGTGCAGGTTTCTCCGATCCAGAGGCGCGAGCCTTCTTTCTTCCGGCCTTAGCCTTTTTCCTCAAGGATTTTGCCTTGGGTGCCATGGGTGATGAAGAATGAAGGTCTGGGAGTTTTAGGGCAAAATGAGAGAGAAGGAGAAAAGAGATGTGATGATCTGAGGGTGGTGTGAAGAAAGATGACGGTTGTGGGTTTTAAAGGCGGTTTATGGGAATAAAATATTTTTCCCGCTCAAGTGATCTATTTGAGATGTCATGTCAAACTGTCATGCATCAGAACACGGGGAAAGGAAATTTTATTTCCTTGATTCGATTGTGTGAGGCGAATGGCTTTTCAAGGCAAGAAAGACATCGTCACCTTCTGTTAAAGCTTCTTCCACACCGAAGAGCTAAATATAATGGATATTTGTATCCAAGTATAATTTATTAGGATTTTAATATTCCTAATAAAGAAAATTTTGATCAGAATAAATATTTTATTCATCAAAATCTTTTATTGGATGATATATTATATCTCCAGATTTAGTTTGAAAGTTACCTAAATTAAACTTTAGGTAAGCATTTCGTAAGACCTTCTATAAGGTAGAAGGTTTAATCAACTCTCTGTAATGAAGTATACAAACAATTGTACCTTCTGTTTAATAGAGGGTGGATAATTCTACCTTCTATAAAGATGAAACGAAGGATTATACCTTCGGTTGTTTGAAGTGTACAAAGGTGTACCTTCTATATAATAGATGGTGGAATTTAACCTTCTATTGTATAGAAAGCTAAATATTCTTCCTTCTATAGTGAGGTGTACAAATGTGTACCCTCTGTAGTGTAGAAACAGAGGTTTGCACCTTCTGTAATAAGGTGTACACTTATGTACCTTCTGTAGTAAGTTTCTGAAGTACTTACTTAACTTTTCGTTGTCTTATGAAAGACATTAAATAGGATGGCATATTCCTAACTCGCTTCTGAAAAAGAAAAATTTTTCTTTATCCAGAGGTTTAGTAAAGATATCAGCCAATTGGTGTTCGGTGTTAATGTATTCTACATTAACAGAACCCTGTTATACATTATCTCTCAGAAAGTGATGTCTGAGTTCGATATGCTTCGATCTCGAGTGATATACTGGATTCTTAGCTAGGCTAATAGCACTAGTATTATCACATTTGATCGGTATCTTTGTAAATGAGTGACCATAGTCCTCAAGTTGTTGTTTCATCCACAGGAGTTGTGCACAGCAGCTTGCGGCTGCTATATACTCAGCTTCTGCAATGGAGAGGGCAACAGAAGTCTGCTTCTTGGAAAACCATGAAATCAACATGTTTCCCATGAGCTGACAAGTACCACTTGTACTCTTTCTGTCCACCTTACTTTCTGCGAAGTCTGCATCGGAGTATCCAGTGAGATCAAAGTTTGATTTCTTAGAATACCAGATGCCAAGGTTTACAGAACCCTGTAGATATCTAAAGATCCTCTTGACCGCAGTCATGTGAGATTCTTTAGGTGCTGATTGAAATCTAGCACAGAGACATACACTAAACAGTATGTCAGGTCTAGAAGCTGTAAGGTACAGAAGAGAACCTATCATACTTCTGTAGAGCTTTCTATCCACTTCTTTACCATTTTCGTCTTTGTCCAATTGAGTATTAGTACCCATTGGTGTAGACAAAGGTTTCGTGCCTTCTAGGCCGAATTTCTTCAGAAGCTGCTTAGTGTACTTTTCTTGGTGCAAGAATGTACCTTCTGCAGATTGCTGAATTTGTAAACCAAGGAAGAACGTGAGTTCTCCCATCATACTCATCTCAAACTCGCTTGTCATGAGTTTGGAGAATTCTGCACAGAGCGTTTCATCAGTTGATCCAAAGATAATGTCATCGACATAGATCTGGACAACAATGAGATGATTGCTTCTGTGTTTGAGAAAGAGAGTGGTATCTACTCTTCCTCTATTGTAGCCCTTTTCGACAAGGAAGGAGCTAAGTTTCTCATACCATGCTCTAGGAGCCTGTTTAAGGCCATATAGAGCTTTGGAGAGTTTATAGACGTAGTCTCTGTGTTGCAGATCCTCGAAACCAGGAGGTTGACTTACATAGACCTCTTCCTTGATTTCTCCATTGAGGAATGCACTTTTTACGTCCATTTGATACAACTTAAAGTTGTTAAAGCAAGCATAGGCTAATAACATTCGTATTGCCTCTAGACGAGCTACAGGAGCAAACGTCTCATCAAAGTCGATACCCTCTTGTTGAGAGTACCCTTTTGCAACGAGCCGAGCCTTGTTCCTCACAACAATGCCTGACTCATTTAGTTTGTTCCTGAAAACCCATTTTGTTCCAATGATGGAACGGTTGTCAGGTTTAGGAACAAGTGACCACACTTTGCTCCGTTCGAATTGTTCAAGCTCCTCTTGCATAGCAAGTATCCAATCTGGATCGTTGAGAGCTTCATCAATATTCTCTGGCTCTTTCTGTGATAGAAAAGCCGAGTGTTCATAGAAGGCATTTACAGAACTTCTAGTCTGTATGCCTCTGTTAAGATCTCCTATGACTTGGTCTATAGGATGACGTCTTTGATGAAGAGCAGGTGCTCTAATATCACTTTGTTGATCATTATGAGAATGTCCTTCATAATTATCATTTGTTTGTTCAAGATCATTTTTAGATTCATGAACAGAAGGTTCACCCTTCTCTTTCGTAGAGGGTAGAGGTTCTACAGCATCTTCTGTAGGTTCTTGAGATATAACATCTCTTGTAATAATAGTAGGAAGGTCATTAATTTTTACATTAATAGACTCCTCTATAGTAGAAGTTCTTTTGTTTAGAACTCTATAAGCTTTGCTAGACAAAGAGTATCCGAGAAAGATGCCATCATCTGTCTTAGCTTCGAACTTTCCTAAATTGTCCTTAGAAGGTCTCAAGATAAAACAAGGACTTCCAAAGGAGTAGAAATAGGAGATGTTCGGTTTTCTCCCCCTATATAGTTGATAGGGAGTTTTCTCAAGTATGGGTCTAAGTAGAACCCTGTTTGATATGTAGCAGGCTGTATTAACAGCTTCTGCCCATAGGTTCTGTGGAGCAGAGCTCTCACACATCATGGTTCTATCCATGTCTATTAGAGTTCTATTTTTCCGTTCTGCTACTCCATTCTGTTGAGGAGTATAAGGAGCAGAAAAATTGTGATCGATACCTTGTTCGTCACAGAAAGTAGCGAAGTCATGGTTTTCAAACTCAGTACCATGATCCGTACTTATAGCCTTTACAGAAGATCCAGTTTCATTCTGTAATTTCTTAGCTAGCTTAATGAAGGTTTCAAAAGCATCGCTTTTGTGAGTTAGAAATTTAACCCACGTGTATCTAGAGTAGTCATCGACCACAACTAGACAGTACCTTCTACCGCCGACACTCTGAACTCTAGTAGGTCCGAATAGATCCATATGTAGAAGTTCAAGAGGTTGAGAAGTAGAGACTTCATTCTTAGATTTGAATGAAGACTTAGTTTGTTTTCCAAGAGAACATGCTTCATAGAAGCTGTCATGCTCAAAACGGATATTGGGTAATCCCTTAACCAAATCCTTTTTCACAAGCTTGGATAACAATTTGAAGTTGGAGTGTCCCAACCTTCTATGCCATTGTAGGCTTTCATCTTTGACTGTCAGAAGACAACTTTCTGTTGTACAGAAGCTATTCTGTGTCAAGGTATAGATGTTCCCTTTACGGTTCCCAATGAAGCGAACTTCATTGTTTAGGACTCCGGAACACTTGTCTTGATCAAAAGTTATTTTATAACCTTTGTCACAAAGCTGGCTAATGCTCAGCAAATTATGTTTGAGTTCTGTAACCAACAGAACCTCATCGATGACCATGGAGTCAGAACTTCCAATGGTACCTTTGCCGATGACAGAGCCTTTGCTATTGTCACCGAATTTAACCGACCCTCCACATTGTAGAGTCAGTTGGGAAAATTTGGATGGGTCTCCGGTCATGTGCCTGGAGCATCCACTATCCAGATACCATTCGCTTTCAACAGTTTCTGTTTGAAAGCAGGTATGAAGTTCATTTTGAGTTTCTGTGTGAGTTGTGAGGCACACTTGTGCTTCCTCATCATCAGAATCATCAAGTTCTGCCCAAGAAGCTATTGCTTTCTTGAACTTGTATTTAGGAGAAGGTTTCTCCTTTTCTTTAAGCAAAGGACATTCTGTTTTGTAGTGTCCTTTCTTTTTACATTCAAAGCATGTGACCAACCTTGGATCCATGTGTTTTTGGCTTCTCTTATTGAAGCGCTTTTTGGAGGCGAACCGCAAAAGTCGTTTAGCTATCATTGCGAGTTCATCATCCGAATCAGCTTCTGCTTCATCATCCGAAACCTTCTGTAGGTTCTTCTGATGCTCTGAAAGCAACAGGTGCTCTCTTTATATCTGGTTGAGAGGATCTTTCCATCTCATACGAGATTAAGGAGCTCATCAACTGATCTAGTCGAAGAATAGAGAGGTCTTTAGCTTCCTCTATAGCCGTTTTCTTGGCTTCCCATGATTTGGGTAGAGTACGCAAAACCTTTCGAACTAGTTCAGAATTTTGATAGGTTTTGCCCAAATGAGTTAGGGCATCGACTAGGAGGTTGAGTCTCTGGAACATTTGTTCTACAGATTCATCAGCCTTCATAGTAAAATTTTCATATTGGTGAATTAAGAAATTCACCTTAGTTTCTTTTATCTGGTCTGTCCCAATATACATGGTGACAAGTTTGTCCCAGATTTCCTTGCCCGAAGTGCAAGTTGAAACTTTGACGAATTCACCTTCTGACATAGCATTGAACATCAAATACTTTGCCGTTTTAGTGAGTCGTCTGATCTTAAGGTATTCCCGTGTAGGATGACCTTCTCGATCAAATTGTTGGTTCTCTGGTATAGAAGGAGGACCATCTTCTATATAAGACCATAAGTCTTCGTCAATTGCATCAACAAATGCGCTCATACGAATTTTCCAGTAGGCAAAATTCTTACCATCGAAAATGGGAGGATTCCCAACATGTGGTTTAGGCACATTATAGTTTTCAGCCATATGTTCGATTCGTATAGAGTATTACGCTTCTATAGAATAGAACGTTGACGAAAAGAACCTCAACAAAGAAGCAAGCTTCTGTTGGGTAGAAATCAGCTGTCAAGCTGTAGTTGTTGGATTCGCAGAGCGATAGGCTTCTGCAGAAGATGCCAACCGTGATGTTCACAGAGCGTACGCTTCTGTTGAATTGATCCTGATAGAATGCAGAGTTCTACAGAATATTACAATTTAATACTCACAGAGCTTGAAGCTTCTGGAAAAGTTTAGTTCAGTCTCTGTTGAGTAGAACACTTATTCCAGACGTTGTTTTCAAACAGAGCGCAAGCTTCTGTTAAATAGAAGGTAGCTTCTGATAGTTTCTCACAGAATAAGGTGCTTCTGTGGAACAGAGGTTAAATTCTGATAGAGCGTAAGCTTCTACAGAATAGAACCAAGTAGATTTTCACAGAGCTTAAAGCTTCTGTGCAGTAGCGGGTTGATTCTGATAGAGCGTAGGCTTCTACAGAATAGAACCAAGTATATTTTCACATAGCTTAAAGCTTCTGTGCAGTAGCGGGTTGATTCTGATAGAGCGTAGGCTTCTACAGAATAGAAACAGTCACAGAGCTAAGAGCTTCTGTGGAGAAGAGTGTGTAGCTGGAAAGAGCTTTTCAAGGATCTACAGCAAGCTGTTAAGCCTCTGTTGAACCCGCTCTGATACCAATTGTTACACTAAGAGGGGGGTGAATTAGTGTTAATCTCCAAATTCGGATTTTAACGCTTTTTCATTTTACCCCGCAGCGGAATGAAAAGCTTCTGTTAAACAGAGCCTGTAAGTTTCTGTAAGACAGAACGTTTGATTGTGTACGCAAATTTGTTTGATGGACACAAGGATTTTTATAGTGGTTCAGCAAATTGCTGACATCCACTCTTCACCCAGATATTTGGATGGTTTCCACTCAAATGTATATCAGTACAAGTTACACAAGTGATAGCAACCAAAAGCAAACCCGTAGGGTTCTGTACAATAGAGGCTTGAGTGGCAGAACACAGACCAGAAGGTTCTGTGCCGTAGAGGCTCGTTATGTAGCACAAACCCGAAGGTTCTGTACTATAGTAACTTAGGCTCAATACAGACCAGAAGGTTCTGTATCGTAGAGGGTAAGGCACAACACAGACCAGAGGGTTCTGTGTCGAAGAGACTTAGGCACAACACAGAGGGTTCTGTGTCGAAGAAGGTAGGCACAACACAGAGGGTTCTGTGTCGAAGAAGGTAGGCACAACACAGAGGGTTCTGTGTCGAAGAAGGTAGGCACAACACAGAGGGTTCTGTGTCGAAGAAGGTAGCACAGACCGTAAGGTTCTGTACCGAGTATGTCAATCCACAACAGAAGGTTCTGTATAGGAAAATGACTTAGTTGAGAAGCACAGATCTAAAAGATTCTGTACCAAGGGAAGTCGACCTTCTACTGAACAGACCGTGAGGTTCTGTAGTAAAAGTGACAAGGAAAATGTATGCACAGACCCGTAGGGTTCTGTACTACAGAGGGTTGTACAGACCGTAAGGTTCTGCACTAAAGTAGATTCAGACCCGAAGGTTCTGTTCTACAGGAGGTTATACAGATCCGAAGATTCTGTACAACAGAAGGTTGCACGCGTTAACGTGACTAACAAGGTAACCAAATGCGCAATCCTCTTAAGGAAAACGACTTCGCGGCGTACCCCACGCGAGCACGTAGCGGACCCTACGCAAGCGAACAGCAACCCCTGTTCAAGGATGGATTTTCCCTCCGGCGGCTCCACACGACCTGCACGATCTCCTCGAGATAGCGACTATGTGGCGTACCCCACACAAGCACGTAGCATACCCTACGCAAGCACGCAGCAAACCCTGCGCAAGCACGCGGCAAACCCCACGCAAGCAGACGGCAGCCTCCGTCCTAGGTTCCTGCACACAGAGTTCTACACAACAGAAGCTGGTCAATCCCTCACCTTCTGTGCTCCCGAGGTTCAGCCCTTCTCTCCGGCCCGCTGCACGTTGCCCACGTACAGACGCTTCCAACAACGTCTCCTGCAGCTTCCAGCCGAGTCCCTCGAGCCCCCGAGTCACTCTCCCAGAAGGTTTCACCAACGATGCAGCCGTCCGTCGCTAGTACTCCTCGTGTGACTAACTCAAAACGAATGGAAGAATGAGAGAACTAAGGAAACTAAAACAAATGAAGCTCACGCTCTCTCTGGACAGAATGGGATGGATGGATTCGTTGTTAACAATGGGAGAGGGCGTGGCCTTTTATACACAAAGCCTAAGAAGAAAACTTAAATGGGAAAAGATAAAAACGAAATCTGCAAAACAAGAAATTAAAAGTTAGTTTACAAAATAAACAAAATGATATACACGTGCAAGTATTCAGAAGATGAATCAGAATAAGATCATGATATATTTTCCATGAATAGTGCACCACAGAAGGTATCGCAGAAGGTTCTGCTCGATAACCTTCTACAGGTGGAAACAATCGTTGATTTGTTTCCAAATGACTTGAAGTCAATTCCATCCTGATAAAAATACATAGGAGGACGTATCTAGACAGGTGGTAGTGATAGGTTTGCAAATAACAGTTGTATAGTGGTCAATTAAGCTTACAGAAGCCTGTAGACCGTCTAGTAGAACCTTTCCATAAATAGAGATCTTATTTCCTTCTATAAGAAATATTATCTCCAATATGATTATTTGGAAACCAAATCGTGGTAATTTGATCAGATAAATATCTTAATCAAATTAAGCATATTTCGTAATTAAACAATTGAAAACTAATCATTTAATTACAAAAATAATTCTTACAAGAAGTCCTTAATAATAGAAGCTTCTGTAGAATAGAATGTTCGACCTTCTGTAGTACAGAGGGTCAGGCTCATCATCAAAGCCAAGAATGTTCGACCTTCTGTGGCACAGAGGTCTGGCTCATCATCAAAACCTTTTCCAACAGTCGCAATATTTGCTTTTGGGTTGATCACGAACTCCAAATTCAAGAATAACGCGACCCCTCAGGAAGTTGTCTGATTCCGACAATGGACGTGAAACTTATGGCCTGCGGACTGACTCCCTTGCATTCCGGTCGAGGCTACGCTGCTCCGTCGGGGCTCAGTTTCGCGTTCCCCACATCACAGGTGATGAGTTCAACAAATGTAAAAGATGGTTAGCCATGTTCTAAATTAAAAGACGGGCTGAATGAATATATAAAAAAATCGAAAACTTATCGAGGGGTTGCCTCGCCTCGGGGTGGCCCGAAGAAGAAGAAGGACGTCGGGGTGTCCGTCAGAAGGCTGCCTTAGAGCACTATGCTTGGGTTGTGGCTGTGCCAGGAGGCGGTGTCGTCGGAGAGAAGGGTATCTGCTGTTCGGGAGGCTTTGGCTCGTCAGCACTGGAGAGTGGGAGTGGCTCCGCTTTTTGTATATACCTCGGGAGGAGTTGGCCTCCGGTTGTATGTAGAGGAATTTGTCTCCGATTCTCAGAGGAATTGGCCTTCGGTTTTCAGAAGGGGTGGTGCGTGTTTGGAGGTGAGGGACGGCTCTGAATGGCGTCCTCTGATTTTTCTTCTCTGATTGTCTGATAGGGGATGGGGAGTATTTATCTCTTAGGATTTCAGAAATTCCCCGGAGAATCTCTGATTTTTTTTTACTTGATTGATTGGACGATAATTGTCCGAAAAAGAAGGGGAGGCTTTGACTAAGAGGATAATCCTCGGGAGAATATGTGATTTTTTTTTTTTTGGAAGGAGATCATGGAGATGGCGTGAGAGGAGATTGACTGAGAATTCTCCCATCAGATTATTTCCCTCGAAAATAAATTTTTGATTGAATGTGACTTGATTTTTTCAGTTTTTTCAGGATTTTATATGATTTTATATATATATTTTTTAGAATTTAATATTATTGGTAGTTAAAATTTGGGGTGTTAGAAAGAATATTAGGTTTCTCAAGTGTACGATGACAGCACAATTTATTTTATATTGGCCAACATAGAGCTGATGAGTTACTTTAGGCTGCTATAAAATCGCGGATTGTATTTGGTTTAAAATAATAAATATTTTATTATTTGTTAATCCCTTAATATATTCAACTATTAATTTTATTCTCCCGTGGTTGATAAAAGTTCAAAAATAGTTAAAACAATGTTTTTTAGAATGAATTCAAAATTCGTTTGTCACCTTACACGAACTTCTGATATGCTTAATCATTGAACCACATGTCCACCCCTCCCCCCACTATTTTGTTTATCCAACTACAAAATAACTAATCATCATCTTAAAACACTCCCAGTATCTTGTTTAGATCAAAAAGATGAAGAAACCCAACATTGTCCCTTCATATGTTCACTGAGACACTCCAAAGAAATATTTTTCATCCAAACAAAAACTTCTCTCCACACCATTCCTTACGCCCACACACCCAATTTGTGTCCATCCATCGCTGCCAAGCTAAGGTTGTCGCCCTGGTTTTTTTAGTAGTTAGTGGCAGCAAACTATAGGTGACCGACGAGAGTTTGGATAAGATCTGGACATAAAGAGAAACAAATGTATTTTAACACAGAAAATTAAAATGGAAGATGATTTCTTGGAAAGGCCAAAGACTTTTTTGCCCTCTCCCATAGAGTCTTGGTCATTCATTAATTAATTCTTCCTACACAACACAAACAAACAAAAAAGAGCTAGTTGGATCTGAGCGTGGGTGGAGTTGACTTACGCTATATTCATTCATTAGAAACAAAAATCCAACCATTCATTTTTTATCAATGATTGTATTGACTTGGGATGCAGCTTCTGTCTTCTTTCCTGCTCAGAGTCTTCCCAGTTGTTGGTTTTTGTTCACTCCAGATCTACGAGAGACGCTCCAGGTTGCTCGCCACCACCGGAAATGCGTAACAGGATGCAAGTGTAGCTCCTTCATTCCTCGGCATCACCCCACAGCCTACTCCTCTCATCAGCTTCACCTGCAGGTATGTCCTCTTCCTCGCTTTAAAAGCTTGCTTTTTTTTTCATTCCCTTTTTTCCCTTCTTCCACAGATCGGGCACTTATTTCCATATAATTTGTTTGGCAAGAGAGGCCCTAAATGTTGTTCAATGATTTAAAGGATTCGAAAAATTTTGTGCTTAAATTTTAAAATCATTCATATGTTTTCCTAGTCTTTTGGATCTTCATTTACATTTGGTGACCGGAATTGATTTCTCTTGTTTTTTCTCTGTATATTGATTAAGGAAAACAAATGGCGTCCGCTCCGTATGTGGCGAGCTTGCTAGATATGTGGGACGTGTGGAACATCCGAGGTCTCATGATACTCAGCCTTTCCATGCAATTGCTTCTTGCCATCATCTCCCTTCTCCGGAGGAAAACGTCCAACCGTTGGGTCATTCTGGTGATATGGTCAGCATACTTCTTATCGGATTGGGCCGCCATATTCGCTTTTGGGCTCATCTCAAATGCCAGATTGAAGAACCCCACTTCCCCTTTGCAAGTCGACCAAGATCTCCTGGCATTCTGGTCTGCCTTTCTTCTAATACACTTGGGGGGGCCAGATTTCATCACTGCTTATGCGCTAGAGGATAATACGCTGTGGATGCGCCACTTGGTCGGCCTTGTAGTCCAAGTACTCGCCTTCCTCAACATCTTGGTTAAGACGCTCCCGGATAACAAGCTTCGTGTGCCGACAATCCTGATAGCTATTGCCGGCACCATCAAGTATGGGGAGAGGACCAGAGCATTGTACCTTGCAAGTGTTGAGAATCTTAAGGAGTCGGTGTTGAAATCCCGCCGCCTTCATCTGAAAAGCAACATTACGAGGCCACAAGAGGCATCAACTCAGTCCAATATCGGTGCCAGCAATAACGGGGAAGACACCCCCGGAAAGAGACTCCAGATGGCCTTCCACTACTTCCAAATATTCAGGGGTCTGGTCGTCGACATGATGCCAGAACATTCTGAGTGGCTCGAGAGCCGAGATTGTTTCCTGAACAAAGATGCTCGGGTGACATTCGAAATTTTGAAGAAGGAGCTGAACTTATTCTATGAGGTGTTCTACACCAAGGTCCTTGCGGCCAACTCCGCTTGGGGAGTGCTCATCCGCAGTCTGGCCTTTTACAATGTCCTGGTCGCCCTGATTATGTTTTGCCTAACTGAGAAAGCGGGGATTCACGGGGTCGATGTTCGAATCACTTACTTGTTGCTAGCTGGAGTGATTGCTTTGGATTCAGCGAGTGAAATACTACTATTGTGGTCAAATTGGTCCGAAGTCGATGCCACTTATATCTCATTCCAATTGCTCGGGCATGGACTAGTCTTATATTTCATAGTAGGCATTGCCATTTTGTTCATGGTTGGCTGCTTCGCTGGTTGCTGCACAACTGTTGCATCCCGGGATTGGTCAGAGAGTACAGAGGCAGTGAGCATTTTAGGGCGCGCTTTCGAGGAGTCTCGTCCGAGGAAAGGATGCAAGCTAAGTGATTATTGGCGTAAAATCAACGGTACAATCTTAGCCCCTGTTAATTTATATTCTCGTTTTACTCGACCCGTATCTATTCTCTTCAATTTTGAATATAGAATGGAAAACGAGTTTTTTTTCCATTCAAGTTTGAAATTAAATTGGTATCAAAGGAATGATTTTACGTTCTCCCATGCTAAATGCATGATGAATATAAATAGATAAAACCGAAAAAGTGATCAAAACCATAAAATTAAAAATTAAAAATTTTAGAGAAAAAACAGAGTAATAATTTCTCGTTATACAGACAGGTTGTATAGATTGCATTTGTAGACTAAAAATCTAAGTCCTATTTATTAAGTGCATTCTTTTTTTTCTGTCTTAATTGCTTAAAATTATGAAAAAAAATCAAATATTGAGTACTAGATTTGGAGGTGTTTGTTAGTATTTGGTAATTTGCATTAACTATTTATATTGTTCCAATAATATGTCTTGATGGGTTAGTCAGTCGAGGTATAAAACGAAAACCTTTTTCAGGTAAGATCAACGACAAGATGGGGGTAGTCATCTTTGCCAAATTGCCATATCAATGGAAGAACAACCTTGATATGGAACTGTGGGACTTCGTGTTTAGTCAATTGAATGAAAAAGCTTTGCCCGCCGATGATGCAGACAAGGTAAGGGCAGTATACGAGGCAAGGGGTGAAGGTCCACTTTCCATCGGAAATTTAGCCGAGTTAAGACACTTTGTAGATGATTTTGATTTTGAACATAGCATCCTCATCTGGCATTGCGCAACTGAGATCTGTTATCGGGTTGATGCACATGTTGACGGGGAGAACAACAATGGAAGGAAGTTCAGCAAGGTCTTTTCAGATTACATGACATATCTTTTGATCAAGCAACCAAAGCTAATGTCCCCCGTGGCAGGGATCGAGGAAATAAGGTATAGCGAAACCATTGCCGAGGCAAAGGATATCGGCAAGAGACAATCCACGGAGACCTTGGAGCAATTTTGCAGGAATACACTGGATGAGCATACTGGCACTGCCGAATCCGATGAAAGAGGATTCAGCGGTAAGTCCGTGTTGCCTGAGGCATGCACCCTAGCTCACATTCTAAGGCAAAATGGTACGACGAAGTGGGACGTGATTAGCAAGGTATGGGTGGAGGTGTTGTTATATACGGCCGGCCACTGTCGAGCAGACTCACATGTACGCCTGTTGAGCGAGGGTGGGGAGTTCATAACTTTCGTATGGCTGTTGATGGCTCACATGGGGATAATACCTCGCATTTCAAAGGAGTAAGGAGCTGTGACGTCAAAATTTCTGTCAACCACTTATTGGTGAATATGTGTAATTTGTATTAAATAAAAGGGTATTTGGCGATTTGTTATCCACATTTTCATTGTTTTTTTTTCAGTAAAAAAAATCTTTTCCTTTCTATTTTTAAATTGGAAACAAGGCCCGTTGCATTTGTCATTGGACTAGCCTGGTCTAGCGTATGTCGGCCGGCCTCAATAATAATAATAATTTATTTTTATTTAATTTTGTTGGTCTAACAAATTTTTCAAGCAGCTTAAATAATTCTGAGCTAGTTGAAACAATTTTCATAAATCCGAACATACGCAACCCAGCGTCTCCCTGCACCTGTTTACTCATCAAAGTAATTACTTTGCAGCTAATTTCACGAGGAAGATTGGCGGTAGACGATACTTGAAAGATGACAAAGAAAATAAAAATGACCACACAAAAAATACTTTTCCAAAAGCGTAATGAATATACACACGTTTCGTGATACCCAGCTGCATCGATTCAACAACTTGATATAAGGATTTCAGAATTATCACCCCAAAAACTAGCATGAGGGGTAGGAGTATTGATATGTGGAAATAGTCCAACATTGGAAGGGCCAATGGCATTCCCAGCCCTAGAGCTAGCTTTTGGGTTGGGCTCTCCTTGAAAAGCTCGTAACAAGAGGTATTAGAGCGACGTCGCTGTCGTCCTCATCCCCATAGTGGTTGGCAAGGCAATTTCATCCGTGGGAAGGAAGAACCAACGAGATGAGACCCCAGGTCAAGGAGCCAAAATAATGACGGTTGATTGACTTGCGGTGGCCCTCTTTGCTGAAATATTCAATTCATAAATTAGATGAGTATACCCTTGTGGTTGCCCTCTATGCATGCGTAGTAGTACAATATTGTAAATACCCCAAATTCCTAAATTCGTTAATCAAGGCTTATTGCAATCACAAATCGCGAAGCACCAAATGAGTTCGCACCCGATTGACCAGAATTTGTTAGAATATGAGCAGCAGCAGTCCCCAAAGCATGACTTTGTATTTGGATTAAGTTTTGACAAGTTTTTTGCATCAGAGGTGGAGGACAAGTGGCGACAGGTTATCTGAAAGATTTCTAAACATTTCCCCAAATTGAGAAAACAGAAGGAAATGCCAAGCAATAAGGTGGGGTTGGGGAAGGTGGTGATGATGCTCTCAGAGTTGTTCGGTAAAAGTAACAGTAAAAGAAAGATTAAAACAAACAAAGGGAAAAGGATGTTGGTAACAGCAAACAAGCAAGCAGCAACAGAGCTTCTGTGACCGTACAGGCCCTTATCAGAAAACACAAAAAAGGGACCTGTTCTTTTAGCTCAAATCATATCTTGTTTGGGATTATTTTTATTTCCAAATAAGCCTACAATTAGAAAACATGATGATATTCATTGTCTCTCGCCTCCCCCCCCTTTTGTTCGATTTCCCTTCCAGCAAACCGTTCCAAAGAAAACAACCTTCAATGCTCCGACTTAATGACGAAAATCAAGGAGGCTCCTGCACAAAAAGGAAGAGAGTTTTGTAACCTACGTCGGTTATATAATCTAGAAATAAGTTTTGTAACCTACGTCGGTTACATTTCCCTGGCTGATTTTCCTCCCAAGCCTATAAATCAGCTACGGGAGACAGAGAAGAGTAGGATAACTGACCTAGACACACAGACATTCACAGAGGCATCACTCACCCTTCAGAGACAGGAACCACTTCACCAGAAAAACACAAGTCCCTAATCCGCCCTTGCCGCGTCTTCGCCATCCTCACAGCCTTGACATTCGGAAGATCATTCCTCCCCTGCATCCAGCTCCTCCTAAGGTAGGTTCGGCAACAATGAGGAGCCCTCAGCATCACCAACTCGAACCCCCCCCTCGAGAACCAACTCCAGTAGAACTATCAGCAATGACAGCGGGGAGAACACAATACCTCGGGCTGCGACAACCTTTGATCTTTCTGGATATGGCGTGATTCGCAACAACGTTCTACTTAGGCTGTAGTCGTTCCTGTTCACTCGGCAGAAGCGGATTTCCTCGCGGCTCTAGCCGCAAGGCGCCTTTTACTCTCATTGTTTCCCTCACATGTGCAGGGGTCCAGTGACAACAGGTGTTCCTTTTCCCGACTCCCCAACAACAGCAATCTGTTTCTCCTGTCGTCTTGAAGCAGTGGCGACCCAGCGTCTCCCGCGGTGACCATCTACTCCCGGCGGCTTCAAATCTCAGCAACCCCACGTCGGCACAGCAGCCCTAACGTCCCGGCACTCCACCTCAGTCCTCCATCCCAGCTCAGACCCGCCGTCTCGCCGCCCTTTTCGAGCCCAGATCCGCCGCAGCAACCAGCTCCACGCAGCCCCGCTTGGCGGCAGCCCAACCTCGCTCCCTTCACAGACAACAACGCTCCCCAAAGCGGATGCCCTCCTCGCCCCCGGAGACAGCCACGACGGGGCCCCAACCGGCTGCATCAGCCCTCCTCCTCCATTCCCGGCGGTTTCCCCCGAAAACATAACAACAACCACATTCCGGCTTCCCCGGCGTCTCTCACGGCGAGTCTTCCTCCCGTGACCAGCCCCACGGCTACGGCGAAGCCACCTCTCTCCGGCGTCCGTCGCCTCCCTTCTCCCAACCCAGCCTCCCTCCGGAGCCCCTGCCATCTGATCCGCCGACGACATGCGAGGACGGGGCTGCAATCCCACTTCGATCTCACCCGAGTCGAGCTAAAGGTGAAGGACAAAACCCACAAACGGAGCTTCGCAGAAAGGTAAAAATATTTACTTTTAGCATTTTTTTTTGTGCCATACGAATACACGTTTTTATATAATCTGATTATTCCTATAGCAATTGTTCATTCAACGTTTTACATTTCAAACCAATAGTTAGTTTTTTTCTTAGTGTTCGTTTTTTTTTAATTTCTTAATAATCCTTAATCTGATCAACCTTTAAAGTTAAATTTTCCTTTTGTTCTTTTCTTACTATTTTACTATTGTTATTTTCAAACGAAGACTCAACATTTTTTTTATTACATCAGACTCAATCTTTGATATCACTTTTTTTTTAATTCTTTTTTTTTTTATCCTTTGGTTTTACGTGAACCTATTTGGCATCATGATTTTTTTTTCTTTAATAAACATTTTTTTTAATGAATAAATAAATTATAATTACCTTTAACTTACAAAAAAAATTGATAATGTCTTTTGTTGCATTAAAAATGATCTAATCCCAGCCTTCTTACTTCTTTTACATGTACAACATCTGTTTGATCTTGAGCATGCCTGGGAAAGGATTTTTAAGGATAAAGCTTAAGATCGGAGGCGCATGGGGAAATACGTGGAGGAAATGCATCTCGAAAGCAAACCCATCGCCAATATAAGCCCCCTCCAGTCGGGCCTCAGGTACATGAGGGAGGTGCGGGCCTCTCGTTTTTTTGTATATTTCATATGTAACGGATTGCGGGCCCAAGTGCATAGGCCCGCAATCACCGCCCCTTCCCCGCTCCCTTTTGATCTAAATAATTGTCTGTGCCTGTCCGCATGCCTTAGGCCCATAGGTTTATCGTCGCATGTGATTGTTAAAATACACATGAGTTCGGGTCCAACGCCCGTTAACAAAAAGCAAAACTTTTGGAGCAAACGCCACCTTTTCGCATGTTTAAATGTAAGAATTAGTAATTAGGAATCCCCGAATCTACTCTGGTTTTCCGACTTAAACCAAGCTTTTAAAAATAAGTCGGTGGCGACTCCGTAATAGTTTACCTAAGTTAAACAATATATTTTTTTACGAAGTCATTTTGGATGAGGGACTGGCGACACGAGCCGCTCTTGGAACCTCCTGAAACTTCCTCTTCGGGCCATGCGCTTCTTTTCGCCTGTCGCCTCTTAAACAGCATGGAGACGATCGGCGAAGAGTCTGGGCAGACCCGGTCAGGAATCGAAGGAGGGACCACCCTGGTCTTTTCCGCAGCGTTCGACGCACGTGTCGCGACGCCGACCGGAAGACTCTAGGGGAGCGGACCCGGATCCTCGGGTCGTCCGAACCGCCTCGCGCGTGCTAGGCCGGAAGGCGCGCGTACATCCCGGATGGCGACTCCGCTGGGGAATCTACATGTGGATTCCTTTCGAACGCTCTTACATTTTTAATCCACATGCGGAGAGGAGTTTTTGTTTGCGCATGTACTTGCTTGGCTCGGTGCCTTTTGTTTGTTCTCATGGTTGTGTTCGTTTACTGCTTTCCTAGGCATATCTAGGTGTGCCCGAACCCGGGGCTAGGATTTTTAGGGGGGTCACCGAGAGGCTCAGCCTGCTGCTATTTGCGGTATGGTTTTTGGCCGGGACCCCGCCTCCCTCAGTCCGAGGGAGGTTTAGAAGCCTTCATCCGAGAGTCTAGTATTGTTTGTCCACTACAGGTACCAGACGCCGCATATGCATTTGCTTGTTACTAAGTGACTGCTACCTGTGCAGGGACAGGTCTCAGGTATGTTTTGTTTGCGATAAATCGTAATAACTAATTTTGTTCATTTTGCAGCGGTTTGGGTTGGTTGCGGGGGTTTCCTCAACTCTCTTTCTCCCTTCCCTATCTCCCCTATTTACATTACTGCATCCATTAACATTCATTCTGCATGAGTGCCTGCTATGCAAAAGTCGATGCATCAACATATTTGGTCAATATCATCACTCTTCAAACGTAAATAATTCGCATGCAAATTCACCTCATATTAGGATTTGGATTGGATTGTTGTTACAATTGAATGACGTCCAAGCTTGTAGGTTCATCTCATGGAGTCAATAGCGCTACGCAAGGGGATTCCATCTACGGATTTGCTTCGACGGTGGCTCGATGTGCTCAGACCCTCGGAAAGGGAGTTCGTGCAACAAAAGCTTGGAGGTCTCTTTCACCTCATCCGCATGGAAGTCGACTGGTTCCTACTTCAGCATCTCGTCGCTCGCTGGGACCCCGAGAGCTATACCTTCAGATTTGGAGCTTTGGAACTGGCGCCGACTTACGAAGAATACGGCGATCTCTCGGCACTACCTCCTCACTCGGGAATCCTTCCCCTACCTTACGATGACAAGCCGAGGAACTACATTGCTCGTTTCCTTCAAATCTCACCAGCAGTGGTACCTAGCTTGTTTACCGTGGAAGGACATATCAACGTCAACAAGCTCTTCGAGTTACGCAACACGCCGTATGAGCCACACATGGGAGACGGTCAAGGATCAGCAAGGGCCTTTATCCTCTTGTTCACAGGGACGATACTCTACCCATACAGTGAGGCATTGCTCAACAAGCGAACAGTCTACCTGACAAAAGCAATCATCGAAGGAAGACCGTTTCTTCCCAACCTGGTCGGCGAAACAAATTACAGCCTCACCCGAATTGCACGCAGAGCTAGAGAGGGAGTGCAAAATCACAAGTTCACCTTCAGCCCGACGCTGCTACAGGCTTGGTTCTATATCCACATCGGCATCACCGGAGAATCCTTCAGACGAGAGCAATTTCCAGATTTACTCGACCGAATATCAGGACGTGCTCGCCTTCCGACTCGCACCTTTGCTGGTGTCCGAGCTCTCTTCCGGTCTCTGGAGCCAGAGGACTTCTACCAGATGGCCAAATGCTTCGACGTGGACTGGGCCATCATAAGTTCCCTAGATGGAGATTACATCCCGATCGTTGGGATCACCGGGACGTCCTACTACTGTCCGGCACGGGTCATGCACCAGTTTGGAGGAATCCCGCGGATCAGAGCAGCACCAACTAAAGCATTTGATCCAATCGACCTAGATAGCCCACCACCAAGGGGCGTAATTCGGCGAGCAACGACACACTTCGCACGCGTATGGATGACTCTCACAGAGAAAGAGTTCGACCTTCCCCCAAGACATCAGAAGGACATCGACGCCCAGTCAGCCCGTTTCCAGAAGAAGCGCATTACTCCTTGGGATCGCATTTGAAGATCGACTCTATCATAACGAGCTTCAAATCCCATTTCATCTTTTATTCGTCAAACTTTTTAATACTGTTTGTAATAAACTTCAGTTTAGACGACGTTTCACTGACTTACTTTCTTTCTCTTGGATTGAATTCATTGTAAATACAATCCAATCCTTGCATTAGACATGACCATGCATCACTACATATCATGCATCCAAGTATCACATCGCTCGATATTGATTCAACTCTCATCTCTTCCCAAGGTACCAAACGGCCAAGATTGATCCACACAGAAAACGTCCGAGAACCCGCTCCACCAGAGAAGCTATGGCATCCATCTCTCCAAGCCTCATCTCCACTTCTTCAACTACTTCCTCCGTCAGTAACCCTCTCGTGACCGCTGAAGCTATCCCAACTGCTCGTGCTGCTGTCTCGACTATCACTACCGCGGGATCGGTTCAAACATCAGCGCCGGTTTCGCCTCTTGCTAGGTCCCCCGTTCTCGCCGAGCTATTCCCTAGGGCCCCGGTCTTCACCGTTGGGCCATCCACAGCTGGGGTCAGTGCTCCAGTTTTCATCCCACCTCTGACGGTTTTCACGACGCCGGCAATTGAATCATCAACTGCTCCACCAGTGGTATCACCACTCAACCTCAACATGTCTGAGGCGGCCCAAAGCGCCAACGATACTTCCCTGGGAGTTAAGGTGGAAACCCTCACAACCGAGCTGTCATCTCTCAAATTGATGATGGCCGAGTTCTTCCAGCGGCAACCAACAGCTACACCTGCCGTTTCTATTGTCTCCCAAAACCCCCATCTTCCACCTATCATGCCTGGATCCACCATATCTACAATGCCACCTTACTTCCCACATATTCAACCAAGCCTAATCGCTTCATCAAGCCCTCCATTTCCCCATAATCATGTTATCCCTGGATCCGCTATCTCCGCAAGTATAGCAGCACCTTTCTATAACCCACACATGCGTGGACCGCCTTTTTCGTCAACCACAACACCACCATATCTCCCACCATACTACCCTCAACCTTCCGCATCAGGACCAAATCCTTATCAATCAGCGCCACTTGGGCCATCTCCCTTTTTTCCTGCCGCCCCTGCAACTGCCAGCTTTCCAGTACCCCGGCCTCCTCATGTGGAATCAACTGTGCCAAACCCGACAAGTCGTAATGCGGCCATTATCGATCAGTTATTTGGTGAACAACAGCAGGCCAATGCTTTTGAGACAAGGCTCGAAGCTAAGATTGCGACGATGCAAGAAGAGGAGGCGCGTCGTATGGCGAGAATGGAGGAACGCCTCAATGCTATTCAGGGGCACCAAGCTCACAACTGGGAATATGCCAACTACCATGTCCCCCAGATTCAGGTCCCGCCAAAGTTCAAAATGCCTGAGTTTGAGAAGTTTCGTGGAAATGGCTGCCCGGAGTTACATTTGAAGCACTTCTGCCACAAGATGGCTGTATACCCGGTGGATGACAAGTTTCGCATCGCCATGTTCCAGGAGAGCTTAGCGGAGTCGGCGTTGCACTGGTATTACACCAAGGATGTGAGCCGGTATACAACATTCAAGGAGTTAGCCCTCGACTTTCTCAATTACTACAGTTTTAATGTAGAAATGGCACCAACGATATCAGACTTGCGGAAACTACGAAGGTACCGCTCCGAGGACATCAAGCAATTTGCTTATCGATTCAGGGAGATGGCTTCACAGATTAAACCCGCTCTGAAGGAAAAAGAGCTGATAGACGAGTTCTTCCAACTTCTGCCGCGCGAGTATCTACCATACATGATTGGTCAAACCATCTCGACCTTCGCCCAAGCAGTCATCAACGCCGATAAGCTCGATGGGGCAAGCCGAGATGGGCTAATTCCTCCCCCTTCAGTAAAGCCAGCCATCAAACCAAAGCCCAAGGAGCTCGTCGCAGCTGCGGAGCACAATAAGGCAGCGGTACCGCCAACCTCATATGCGCCAAGGTCATACGCCGCAGTTTCCTTTAGACCCCCCGTAGCAGCCAATCTTAGACAGCCTGCTCCCATGATGGTGCACCAGCAGCCAAGGCCTGCACGGCAAGAGCGTCCCCGACGCAGATTGGAGGACCTGGTTCCGACTCCCGATCCATTAGACGTCATGTTCACCCGGCTGAGAGACATGGGCTTCATCTCACCCGTCGACCCCAAACCGACCAACCCTTCCTCTTTTGGCTACAATCCCAAGGCGAGTTGTCAATATCACTCTGGAGCACTGGGGCACGATACCAAGGATTGCATCGCGCTCAAATTTAAAATTCAAAACTTGTTGGACGACGGCGTCATCACGTTTCCAACACCAGCCACAACTCCAAATGTCATGAGCAACCCATTGCCCGAGCACGTCAACTATGTCGGGGCAAACCCCTTCGCACCGCTGACTGATCATGAAGAAGAGGTGCATTTACATGAGGTGGAGCAAGAGATCACTGAACATGCCAATATAACTGAGGTCAATCGAGGGCGAAGCTGGAGACGCCGACCTCGCATGCGCACCCATTATATACCCCCCAGTGTGGCTGTACCCCTGAATCTCATGCCGGGATATATTAGACAGGCTAAGAAACCGCACTTCCAGGTTCCAATTGCTCCTCCTAGAACTGAAGTTCAGCCTCCGAGAAAGCAAAAGAAGTCTGATTCTGAGAAGATGGATGGTACAGAGGTCAAGACGCATGAGTCTGACGGAGAAGAATATGTCAACATGATCAAGTCCAATCGTGGTCGAGGACAAGGCCGAGGACGTGGACGTGGACGAGGATCATACGGAGGAGGTACACACCCCCTACAGATGCATGCCGTTATACCGGACATCTTCCCCCAAATACTCCCTCGAGCACCATATGTCTACATCCCGTTGAGTCCAGTACAATCGGAGATGCCGCCTCAAGCACCTGCACTGATACAGATGGAACCAAGGAGTCCAGTTGTCATTGGTCCAAGTGGCTTGACACCTAGCCCAGAAGTCGAGCTCATCACCCGTTCAGGAAGAGTGGTGCCGGCTCCAGAGCCTCAACTGCAGCCTGAGTCTTCAAAGCCCAAGGGGCCGTCGAATGAGCAAATTCGCAAGGTGATCTACTCGGTGAAAGAAAGCGACTACAACATTGTGGAGCAGCTGAAGAAGCAACCCGCCCATATCTCTCTCTTCGATTTGATCCATTCTTCCGACAAGCACAGGGAGATGTTGGAGAAGTTTCTAGCCGAAGTACACGTACCGGAGGAGATTGAGGTCAACGCGTTGGACTCATACATGAACGGCATGCTGGCAAACAACGCCATCACCTTCTCGGAAGATGACCTCCCAGAAGAAGGACGGGACCACAACAATGCTTTGTTCATCACGCTCAAATGCCGTGATACTATTGTTTCCAAGGTGCTCATCGATGGAGGGTCCGGAGTCAACATCATCCCACTCGATGTGGCTCATAAGCTCGGCATCAACATAGAGAAACTCCCAGCTTCCAGCCTGACTATTCGAGCATTTGACGGCGCAAAACGGCAGGCCCACGGCGAGGTGACTCTAGAGATTAAAGTAGGGCCCACCCTCTTCTCCTCCGCATTCCAAATCCTTGAGACCGCCGGATCCTTCAACATGCTGCTAGGACGTCCGTGGATCCATCAAGCCGGGGCAATCCCTTCGACTCTGCACCAGATGGTCCGTTTTCCTTCAGATGGCAAGCTCATCACAGTCAAAGGGGAGTGTACCATGGAGTTGTGCCATGAAATTGACATGCCTTATGTCGGAGAACCAGTTGACGAACCATCGACAGCTCAGGCGTTCGAGATGGTAAACATGGTCAGGAGAGACTTCAGGTCAGATCCCCTAATGGGTCGGGGCAACCGCAGCGCTGCTCGACAGTTCATCAGATTCGGATACCAGCCTGGACAAGGACTAGGAGCTCAAGGACAAGGCATCCGACATCCGATTGACATACCTACCCAGTTGGGGACACGCGCTCTCGGATCCAAAGGCAACGAACCGCGGAGGCCTAAACCAACGATCCAGGACATGCGCGCTGGAGGCAAGTCAGTTATCCCTTTTGTTCGTTCGTCGGCAACGACAATGGAAGGAGAGATCCTCTCCGAGCAGATGGAGGGTATGAAGATTGAGGCACAAGAGCCAGAAGAAGAGATCAACATGATGGAAGCGTCGAACCCAACTGAGTCAGACATGCCGCTCGAAGGGTGAACCTTTCCAACTTTACTTTTTGCACTTAGAATAATTGAGTCTAGAATAAATTGCCTTGCTACATTCTGGTCGCGGACTAGCAAGGTTGTCAGTATGTAACGCGACTCTAGTTAGTGTCTGTGGGATCGGGACGCTGATGATAAAGGGCGAATCTGAGGAAACAACGAGGGCCCCGCTGAAGCCTGATCCCACAACGTTTTATTTATTTTTATTTTTTATTTTTATTTTTACTTTCTTTTAGAATGTTTAACTTATCATAGTTGTCATGTCGTATAATACTTCAAATTTCATGCAATTCAACTACAACCACGACATTGACTTGTTTCTTTCATGAAGGAACGGCGCTTCGGACATACCTGAAAATACCCTAGAACATGATGGAGTGGTCGTAGATAACCCAAGGTCCCTCGAAGGCTACCATGGTCTCGAGCTCGGTCTCCAACGACATGAAGAACCAAAGGAAATGACATTACAAGAACCCAGATCAATCAACATCGGAACGAACGACGAGCCTAAGGAGCTACACATTGGGGCTGATCTCCCAACAGATGAGGCCGAAAGTATCATCAACCTACTCAAGGAATTTTCAGATATCTTTGCTTGGACGTATGCGGATATGCCAGGACTAGACCCGGAGATAGTGGAGCACAAAATCCCCACTGATCCACTAATTCATCCCACCAAGCAGAAACAACGTCGGTACAAGCCCGAGCTAGCTCTTGCGATCAAGGAAGAGGTCGACAAACTCCTCAAGGTCAACTTCATCGAGGTAGCCAATTACCCACAATGGGTCGCCAACATCGTCCCCGTCATCAAGAAGAACGGGAAGGTCCGAGTCTGCGTCGATTATCGCAACCTTAACAAAGCAAGTCCCAAAGACGACTTCCCTCTGCCGCACATCGACCTGCTAGTGGACAACACCGCTGGTTTTAACAGATTTTCCTTCATGGATGGATTCTCCGGGTACAACCAAATACGTATGGCTGAAGAAGATAAGGAGAAAACGACTTTCACAACGCCTTGGGGCACATTCTGTTACCGAGTCATGCCTTTCGGACTCAAGAACGCCGTGGCAACTTATCAACGCGCAATGGTGGTCCTGTTCCATGACATGATGCACCGAGAAATCGAAGTCTACGTCGACGATATGATCGCAAAATCCAGAGTAGAAGAAGACCACACCGTTGTTCTCCGCAAGCTATTCGAACGACTTCGCAAGTACAAGCTTCGTCTCAATCCGGCCAAGTGCGTCTTCGGGGCAACATCAGGCAAACTTCTAGGGTTCGTTGTCAGTAGCAAAGGCATCGAAATCGACCCCGACAAAATCAAGGCAATTCGCAATCTCCCAGCACCAAAGTCAGTTAAGGAGATTCGAGGCTTCATGGGTCGCGTCAACTACATTGGAAGGTTCATCTCCAACTTAGCAGATACGTGCAAACCGTTGTTCAAGAAACTAAGGAAAGATGTCAAGTTCGAATGGGATGATGACTGCAAAACTGCGTTCGAACAGATAAAGGCCTACCTAACAGAACCACCCACTCTCATCCCGCCAAAGCCGGGGCACCCTCTCACGCTCTACCTCACAGTTCGAGAAGAGTCATTCGGAGCTATGCTTGCCCAACAACTGCCAGGCACAAAGGAACACGCGGTGTATTACCTAAGCAAGAAATTCACGGATTGCGAGTTTCGGTACACGGTGTCAGAACGTACCTGTTGCGCACTCGTCTGGGTGCTACATCGACTCCGACAATACACCCTCCATTACGAGATTTTACTAGTTTCCGAGAGCGATCCCCTCAAATATCTCTTTGACAAACCAACACTGATAGGAAGAGTCTCTAAGTGGCAGTTACAGTTAGCTGAATTCGACATCAGATTCCACTCAACGAAGTCAATCAAAGGACGAACAATCGCTGATCACATTGCGGAATATCCAGGGACAGACAATTCACCTTTGGAAATCAAATTGCCAGACGAAAACATCTTCCTCACCGAGTCACAACAAAGATGGACAATGTATTTTGACGGCGCTGTCAACTCTTCCGGTTCAGGCATCGGAGCAGTAGTGATATCCCCAGATGGACAATACTATCCAACAGCTGCTAAAGTCACATTCCCCTGCACAAATAACATTGCTGAATACGAAGCATGCATCCTTGGCCTATTACGTACACTCGACATGCGAGTCCGATTTCTTGACGTTCATGGAGATTCAGCACTCATCATCTCCCAAACAAACGGGGCATGGCGCACACGGGACCCAAAGCTCATCCCATATCAGGACTATCTACAAACACTAGTCCGCCAATTCGTCGATATTGAGTTCAATTACCTCCCACGGGCAGATAATCGTTTCGCTGACGCTCTTGCTGTTCTTGCATCAATGATTCCATTAGCAGGGGAAATGGACATAGAGCCTCTTCGCATCGACATCGCCGAAGACCCAAGTTGCATGCATGTCGAGCCCTGCCAACCTGGGGACTCACCACCGTGGTTTACAGACATCAAAGCTTACCTAGAGACGAACACATTTCCCCAAGGCAGCACAGGAAAGGAACGGAAATTCATCCAGAGGATTGCTAGGAACTACTTCCTCAATGGTGACGTGCTCTACAAGAAGTCATTCACGACAACCCTCATGCGGTGCGTCACCGAACAAGAAGCTCAAGCCATCATCTTCGAAGTCCATGAAGGCGTTTGTGGACCACACATGAACGGTTATGCCCTCGCTCAAAAGATCATGCGTCAGGGATACTATTGGCTCACAATCGAGGCCGACTGTATCAAATACGTCAAAACCTGCCACAAATGTCAAATCTACAGCAACAAGGTGCATGTCCCTCCAACAAGGCTCTACCCACTGTTCGAACCGTGGCCATTCTCAATGTGGGGCATGGACGTCATCGGACCGATTAATCCTAAGGCATCAAACGGGCATCGGTTCATATTAGTCGCCATCGACTACTTTACTAAATGGATCGAAGCACAATCTTTCAAAGAAGTCACAGCGAATAACGTCATATGTTTCACGCGGGCAAATATTATCGCCAGATATGGAGTTCCAGAGCTGCTCGTCACCGACAACGGCACAAACTTCAACGGCAAACAGATGAATTCTCTATGCACTGAATTTCGAATCAAACACCTCAACTCATCACCGTACCGTCCACAAATGAACGGTGCAGTCGAAGCCGCCAACAAAAACATGAAAAGAATCCTTCAGAAGACGGCGATCACATATCGCGATTGGCATGAGAAGCTCCCTTTCGCACTACTCGCCTATCGGACTACGATGCGCACTTCGACTGGGGCAACTCCCTTTGAACTTGTCTATGGCGCTCAAGCAGTTATTCCAGCTGAGGTCAAGCTACCTACTCTTCGGATCTTGTCCCAAAGCAACATGACCGAGGAAGAGAAGGCCAATCACCAGCTCGCACACCTCGATTTCATCGATGAGAAACGACTTGCCGCAATCGACCACATGCAATGTTATCAGCAACGCATGTCCAGGGCATTCAACAAAAAGGTCAAAGAGGTCAAATACAAACCAGGAGAGCTCGTCCTCAAACGGATCCTTCCAAATGCCAAAGATCCTAGGGGAAAATTTGCTCCGAACTACGAAGGACCATTCGTCGTCAAACACGCTTTCTCGGGAGGAGCTACCATCCTAACAAAGATGGACGGAGGAGAACTGTCACAACCAATCAATGCGGACGCTCTCCGACGCTATTACACTTAAATGGGTGGCAAAACTTCAAGCCAAAGACTTGCAGCAGTTTCGTCAATCCTTTGATTCCTTCGGACGAAGATGCAATGACGAAACACAAAAAGGGAAGTATCAAAGACTCTACTTTGCCTTTCATATTAATGAAGTTACATGAGCAAACTTCGTTTTAAGATAAACAAGTTACACGAGCTTACTTGTTATCCGCCCTTTGGCGAGTGTAGGCACATGAACATCCTGCATTACAGACAAAGGCGCGGGCGGTTGGGTGGAAAATTTCGAGCCAAGGCTTCGAGATTGCCTTTGTTGTCACCAAAGATCGAAAGGGAGTATCATCTGCACTACTCTCTAACAAGATTTCTTATCATTCCCCAGACGGAGTCAGGACTTCGTTTTTCCCATATTGGAGTCCATTACACCGATGATCAAGATGGACATATCCATCTCATTTCCCCAGCGGATACTATACTTTATTATTATTCACCCAAACAAGAGGTGAAGCATATGAGCTAACTTCGTCTCCGTTCGTTGTCAACTGTGTAGGCACATGGGCATCCGCACAGTACGATACAGACTACTGGCAACATCGTGGGTGGTCTTGTAAAATTCGTTTTAAGAACATGACTGGGGCATGAAAGTGCAAACACTTTCCTCGCGAAGCTTGCACAAGAACATCACTTTAGTATGAAGTCTCCAAAGAGGTTTGCATACTTGAACCTATTTAAGCATTTGCATACAATTCGAAAAGATTTTTGGACAAAGAGAATGCTTCTGAGTGAGAACGGAGAAGGCAAACCTACTCCTAAACACCTACCCCTGAGTGATGAGTGCAAACACTTTGAGGGTTCACACGCAAAGGTCCGAGAGGATAACGAATCCTTTGACAAAAGATGCTCAAACTGGGATGAGATCGAGCATTTCTTCTCTATCCTAAACACAAAAAATTAACCATTGCTAACCCCTTTCGAGCCAAATTTGAAGTTTCTTTATATACACTATTCCAAACGAGTCTAAAGGCCGCCTCACATCGAGGTTAAAAGGAGATCTTGTAGTTAGAAACCGGAAGCAACGGACCATAGAGGTAACACTTCCTCAAGGTTTAAGCAAAGAGGCACCATCAACGGTCGAGCTCGCCAGTAAATCGTCCCCAAGGATGGAATTTTTACAACAATAAATACAAATTCCCAAGGAGTCCAAAGTATCTCCAAGAGAAGATCAATAAACTGACAAGAGAAAGAAAGCAGTGCAAAACCCCACGATTCAACAAGAATTAGCGCAAAGACCAAACTCTTCAAAAGCAAAGCGCAAAGATGAAAGTCAAAAGAGCATGATAAAACACCAGGGCCGACATTGACGGTCGTAAAAGCAAAGGTGTCATATTCCCAAAGCGGATCATCAGCACTTACTAATAAGCCAATCATTCATCCCCAACGGAAGGCATAAACTGGCGAGCTGTCTGAACGATGGAGAATTGGCTTGAACGGTGAAAGCTCTACGGTCAAGTAGCTTCTGATGAGGACTTTAGACTCCTTATTTCAAATGAGGAATTTAAAACTTTAATCTAAAAGCCTTATGCCAAAGCCACATTACAACCCAGGCAAAGACTCTTTCGACTAGTGCATGAGCATCCAAGTCAAAGGAATTCTAAAATCCAACTGAGATAGCTTCTAGAAATAAGAGCGAACCGTGAGAGAATTACAAAATCCCTTCTCTTGTTCTCACTTGGGAATAAATTTAGTTGAAACAATATGCATGAGTATCATTTACTTATATCTGTATTTCACAAGATTTCATATCTAACTACTTTCCTGATGAGATTCAAAGGTACAAGGTCCATCAAGATCAGAATTTATCAATTTGGGGTATTCATGATATCTTTGCGAGAAAACCTTATCAGATTCTCTCGCAAAGAGGGGCATCTGTAAATACCCCAAATTCCTAAATTCGTTAATCAAGGCTTATTGCAATCACAAATCGTGAAGCACCAAATGAGTTCGCACCCGATTGACCAGAATTTGTTAGAATATGAGCAGCAGCAGTCCCCAAAGCATGACTTTGTATTTGGATTAAGTTTTGACAAGTTTTTTGCATCAGAGGTGGAGGACAAGTGGCGACAGGTTATCTGAAAGATTTCTAAACATTTCCCCAAATTGAGAAAACAGAAGGAAATGCCAAGCAATAAGGTGGGGTTGGGGAAGGTGGTGATGATGCTCTCAGAGTTGTTCGGTAAAAGTAACAGTAAAAGAAAGATTAAAACAAACAAAGGGAAAAGGATGTTGGTAACAGCAAACAAGCAAGCAGCAACAGAGCTTCTGTGACCGTACAGGCCCTTATCAGAAAACACAAAAAAGGGACCTGTTCTTTTAGCTCAAATCATATCTTGTTTGGGATTATTTTTATTTCCAAATAAGCCTACAATTAGAAAACATGATGATATTCATTGTCTCTCGCCTCCCCCCCCTTTTGTTCGATTTCCCTTCCAGCAAACCGTTCCAAAGAAAACAACCTTCAATGCTCCGACTTAATGACGAAAATCAAGGAGGCTCCTGCACAAAAAGGAAGAGAGTTTTGTAACCTACGTCGGTTATATAATCTAGAAATAAGTTTTGTAACCTACGTCGGTTACATTTCCCTGGCTGATTTTCCTCCCAAGCCTATAAATCAGCTACGGGAGACAGAGAAGAGTAGGATCACTGACCTAGACACACAGACATTCACAGAGGCATCACTCACCCTTCAGAGACAGGAACCACTTCACCAGAAAAACACAAGTCCCTAATCCGCCCTTGCCGCGTCTTCGCCATCCTCACAGCCTTGACATTCGGAAGATCATTCCTCCCCTGCATCCAGCTCCTCCTAAGGTAGGTTCGGCAACAATGAGGAGCCCTCAGCATCACCAACTCGAACCCCCCCCTCGAGAACCAACTCCAGTAGAACTATCAGCAATGACAGCGGGGAGAACACAATACCTCGGGCTGCGACAACCTTTGATCTTTCTGGATATGGCGTGATTCGCAACAACGTTCTACTTAGGCTGTAGTCGTTCCTGTTCACTCGGCAGAAGCGGATTTCCTCGCGGCTCTAGCCGCGAGGCGCCTTTTACTCTCATTGTTTCCCTCACATGTGCAGGGGTCCAGTGACAACAGGTGTTCCTTTTCCCGACTCCCCAACAACAGCAATCTGTTTCTCCGGTCGTCTTGAAGCAGTGGCGACCCAGCGTCTCCCGCGGTGACCATCTACTCCCGGCGGCTTCAAATCTCAGCAACCCCACGTCGGCACAGCAGCCCTAACGTCCCGGCACTCCACCTCAGTCCTCCATCCCAGCTCAGACCCGCCGTCTCGCCGCCCTTTTCGAGCCCAGATCCGCCGCAGCAACCAGCTCCACGCAGCCCCGCTTGGCGGCAGCCCAACCTCGCTCCCTTCACAGACAACAACGCTCCCCAAAGCGGATGCCCTCCTCGCCCCCGGAGACAGCCACGACGGGGCCCCAACCGGCTGCATCAGCCCTCCTCCTCCATTCCCGGCGGTTTCCCCCGAAAACATAACAACAACCACATTCCGGCTTCCCCGGCGAGTCTTCCTCCCGTGACCAGCCCCACGGCTACGGCGAAGCCACCTCTCTCCGGCGTCCGTCGCCTCCCTTCTCCCAACCCAGCCTCCCTCCGGAGCCCCTGCCATCTGATCCGCCGACGACATGCGAGGACGGGGCTGCGATCCCACTTCGATCTCACCCGAGTCGAGCTAAAGGTGAAGGACAAAACCCACAAACGGAGCTTCGCAGAAAGGTAAAAATATTTACTTTTAGCATTTTTTTTTGTGCCATACGAATACACGTTTTTATATAATCTGATTATTCCTATAGCAATTGTTCATTCAACGTTTTACATTTCAAACCAATAGTTAGTTTTTTTCTTAGTGTTCGTTTTTTTTTAATTTCTTAATAATCCTTAATCTGATCAACCTTTAAAGTTAAATTTTCCTTTTGTTCTTTTCTTACTATTTTACTATTGTTATTTTCAAACGAAGACTCAACATTTTTTTTATTACATCAGACTCAATCTTTGATATCACTTTTTTTTTAATTCTTTTTTTTTTTTATCCTTTGGTTTTACGTGAACCTATTTGGCATCATGATTTTTTTTTCTTTAATAAACATTTTTTTTAATGAATAAATAAATTATAATTACCTTTAACTTACAAAAAAAATTGATAATGTCTTTTGTTGCATTAAAAATGATCTAATCCCAGCCTTCTTACTTCTTTTACATGTACAACATCTGTTTGATCTTGAGCATGCCTGGGAAAGGATTTTTAAGGATAAAGCTTAAGATCGGAGGCGCATGGGGAAATACGTGGAGGAAATGCATCTCGAAAGCAAACCCATCGCCAATATAAGCCCCCTCCAGTCGGGCCTCAGGTACATGAGGGAGGTGCGGGCCTCTCGTTTTTTTGTATATTTCATATGTAACGGATTGCGGGCCCAAGTGCATAGGCCCGCAATCACCGCCCCTTCCCCGCTCCCTTTTGATCTAAATAATTGTCTGTGCCTGTCCGCATGCCTTAGGCCCATAGGTTTATCGTCGCATGTGATTGTTAAAATACACATGAGTTCGGGTCCAACGCCCGTTAACAAAAAGCAAACCTTTTGGAGCAAACGCCACCTTTTCGCATGTTTAAATGTAAGAATTAGTAATTAGGAATCCCCGAATCTACTCTGGTTTTCCGACTTAAACCAAGCTTTTAAAAATAAGTCGGTGGCGACTCCGTAATAGTTTACCTAAGTTAAACAATATATTTTTTTACGAAGTCATTTTGGATGAGGGACTGGCGACACGAGCCGCTCTTGGAACCTCCTAAAACTTCCTCTTCGGGCCATGCGCTTCTTTTCGCCTGTCGCCTCTTAAAGAGCATGGAGACGATCGGCGAAGAGTCTGGGCAGACCCGGTCAGGAATCGAAGGAGGGACCACCCTGGTCTTTTCCGCAGCGTTCGACGCACGTGTCGCGACGCCGACCGGAAGACTCTAGGGGAGCGGACCCGGATCCTCGGGTCGACCGAACCGCCTCGCGCGTGCTAGGCCGGAAGGCGCGCGTACATCCCGGATGGCGACTCCGCTGGGGAATCTACATGTGGATTCCTTTCGAACGCTCTTACATTTTTAATCCACATGCGGAGAGGAGTTTTTGTTTGCGCATGTACTTGCTTGGCTCGGTGCCTTTTGTTTGTTCTCATGGTTGTGTTCGTTTACTGCTTTCCTAGGCATATCTAGGTGTGCCCGAACCCGGGGCTAGGATTTTTAGGGGGGTCACCGAGAGGCTCAGCCTGCTGCTATTTGCGGTATGGTTTTTGGCCGGGACCCCGCCTCCCTCAGTCCGAGGGAGGTTTAGAAGCCTTCATCCGAGAGTCTAGTATTGTTTGTCCACTACAGGTACCAGACGCCGCATATGCATTTGCTTGTTACTAAGTGACTGCTACCTGTGCAGGGACAGGTCTCAGGTATGTTTTGTTTGCGATAAATCGTAATAACTAATTTTGTTCATTTTGCAGCGGTTTGGGTTGGTTGCGGGGGTTTCCTCAACTCTCTTTCTCCCTTCCCTATCTCCCCTATTTACATTACTGCATCCATTAACATTCATTCTGCATGAGTGCCTGCTATGCAAAAGTCGATGCATCAACATATTTGGTCAATATCATCACTCTTCAAACGTAAATAATTCGCATGCAAATTCACCTCATATTAGGATTTGGATTGGATTGTTGTTACAATTGAATGACGTCCAAGCTTGTAGGTTCATCTCATGGAGTCAATAGCGCTACGCAAGGGGATTCCATCTACGGATTTGCTTCGACGGTGGCTCGATGTGCTCAGACCCTCGGAAAGGGAGTTCGTGCAACAAAAGCTTGGAGGTCTCTTTCACCTCATCCGCATGGAAGTCGACTGGTTCCTACTTCAGCATCTCGTCGCTCGCTGGGACCCCGAGAGCTATACCTTCAGATTTGGAGCTTTGGAACTGGCGCCGACTTACGAAGAATACGGCGATCTCTCGGCACTACCTCCTCACTCGGGAATCCTTCCCCTACCTTACGATGACAAGCCGAGGAACTACATTGCTCGTTTCCTTCAAATCTCACCAGCAGTGGTACCTAGCTTGTTTACCGTGGAAGGACATATCAACGTCAACAAGCTCTTCGAGTTACGCAACACGCCGTATGAGCCACACATGGGAGACGGTCAAGGATCAGCAAGGGCCTTTATCCTCTTGTTCACAGGGACGATACTCTACCCATACAGTGAGGCATTGCTCAACAAGCGAACAGTCTACCTGACAAAAGCAATCATCGAAGGAAGACCGTTTCTTCCCAACCTGGTCGGCGAAACAAATTACAGCCTCACCCGAATTGCACGCAGAGCTAGAGAGGGAGTGCAAAATCACAAGTTCACCTTCAGCCCGACGCTGCTACAGGCTTGGTTCTATATCCACATCGGCATCACCGGAGAATCCTTCAGACGAGAGCAATTTCCAGATTTACTCGACCGAATATCAGGACGTGCTCGCCTTCCGACTCGCACCTTTGCTGGTGTCCGAGCTCTCTTCCGGTCTCTAGAGCCAGAGGACTTCTACCAGATGGCCAAATGCTTCGACATGGACTGGGCCATCATAAGTTCCCTAGATGGAGATTACATCCCGATCGTTGGGATCACCGGGACGTCCTACTACTGTCCGGCACGGGTCATGCACCAGTTTGGAGGAATCCCGCGGATCAGAGCAGCACCAACTAAAGCATTTGATCCAATCGACCTAGATAGCCCACCACCAAGGGGCGTAATTCGGCGAGCAACGACACACTTCGCACGCGTATGGATGACTCTCACAGAGAAAGAGTTCGACCTTCCCCCAAGACATCAGAAGGACATCGACGCCCAGTCAGCCCGTTTCCAGAAGAAGCGCATTACTCCTTGGGATCGCATTTGAAGATCGACTCTATCATAACGAGCTTCAAATCCCATTTCATCTTTTATTCGTCAAACTTTTTAATACTGTTTGTAATAAACTTCAGTTTAGACGACGTTTCACTGACTTACTTTCTTTCTCTTGGATTGAATTCATTGTAAATACAATCCAATCCTTGCATTAGACATGACCATGCATCACTACATATCATGCATCCAAGTATCACATCGCTCGATATTGATTCAACTCTCATCTCTTCCCAAGGTACCAAACGGCCAAGATTGATCCACACAGAAAACGTCCGAGAACCCGCTCCACCAGAGAAGCTATGGCATCCATCTCTCCAAGCCTCATCTCCACTTCTTCAACTACTTCCTCCGTCAGTAACCCTCTCGTGACCGCTGAAGCTATCCCAACTGCTCGTGCTGCTGTCTCGACTATCACTACCGCGGGATCGGTTCAAACATCAGCGCCGGTTTCGCCTCTTGCTAGGTCCCCCGTTCTCGCCGAGCTATTCCCTAGGGCCCCGGTCTTCACCGTTGGGCCATCCACAGCTGGGGTCAGTGCTCCAGTTTTCATCCCACCTCTGACGGTTTTCACGACGCCGGCAATTGAATCATCAACTGCTCCACCAGTGGTATCACCACTCAACCTCAACATGTCTGAGGCGGCCCAAAGCGCCAACGATACTTCCCTGGGAGTTAAGGTGGAAACCCTCACAACCGAGCTGTCATCTCTCAAATTGATGATGGCCGAGTTCTTCCAGCGGCAACCAACAGCTACACCTGCCGTTTCTATTGTCTCCCAAAACCCCCATCTTCCACCTATCATGCCTGGATCCACCATATCTACAATGCCACCTTACTTCCCACATATTCAACCAAGCCTAATCGCTTCATCAAGCCCTCCATTTCCCCATAATCATGTTATCCCTGGATCCGCTATCTCCGCAAGTATAGCAGCACCTTTCTATAACCCACACATGCGTGGACCGCCTTTTTCGTCAACCACAACACCACCATATCTCCCACCATACTACCCTCAACCTTCCGCATCAGGACCAAATCCTTATCAATCAGCGCCACTTGGGCCATCTCCCTTTTTTCCTGCCGCCCCTGCAACTGCCAGCTTTCCAGTACCCCGGCCTCCTCATGTGGAATCAACTGTGCCAAACCCGACAAGTCGTAATGCGGCCATTATCGATCAGTTATTTGGTGAACAACAGCAGGCCAATGCTTTTGAGACAAGGCTCGAAGCTAAGATTGCGACGATGCAAGAAGAGGAGGCGCGTCGTATGGCGAGAATGGAGGAACGCCTCAATGCTATTCAGGGGCACCAAGCTCACAACTGGGAATATGCCAACTACCATGTCCCCCAGATTCAGGTCCCGCCAAAGTTCAAAATGCCTGAGTTTGAGAAGTTTCGTGGAAATGGCTGCCCGGAGTTACATTTGAAGCACTTCTGCCACAAGATGGCTGTATACCCGGTGGATGACAAGTTTCGCATCGCCATGTTCCAGGAGAGCTTAGCGGAGTCGGCGTTGCACTGGTATTACACCAAGGATGTGAGCCGGTATACAACATTCAAGGAGTTAGCCCTCGACTTTCTCAATTACTACAGTTTTAATGTAGAAATGGCACCAACGATATCAGACTTGCGGAAACTACGAAGGTACCGCTCCGAGGACATCAAGCAATTTGCTTATCGATTCAGGGAGATGGCTTCACAGATTAAACCCGCTCTGAAGGAAAAAGAGCTGATAGACGAGTTCTTCCAACTTCTGCCGCGCGAGTATCTACCATACATGATTGGTCAAACCATCTCGACCTTCGCCCAAGCAGTCATCAACGCCGATAAGCTCGATGGGGCAAGCCGAGATGGGCTAATTCCTCCCCCTTCAGTAAAGCCAGCCATCAAACCAAAGCCCAAGGAGCTCGTCGCAGCTGCGGAGCACAATAAGGCAGCGGTACCGCCAACCTCATATGCGCCAAGGTCATACGCCGCAGTTTCCTTTAGACCCCCCGTAGCAGCCAATCTTAGACAGCCTGCTCCCATGATGGTGCACCAGCAGCCAAGGCCTGCACGGCAAGAGCGTCCCCGACGCAGATTGGAGGACCTGGTTCCGACTCCCGATCCATTAGACGTCATGTTCACCCGGCTGAGAGACATGGGCTTCATCTCACCCGTCGACCCCAAACCGACCAACCCTTCCTCTTTTGGCTACAATCCCAAGGCGAGTTGTCAATATCACTCTGGAGCACTGGGGCACGATACCAAGGATTGCATCGCGCTCAAATTTAAAATTCAAAACTTGTTGGACGACGGCGTCATCACGTTTCCAACACCAGCCACAACTCCAAATGTCATGAGCAACCCATTGCCCGAGCACGTCAACTATGTCGGGGCAAACCCCTTCGCACCGCTGACTGATCATGAAGAAGAGGTGCATTTACATGAGGTGGAGCAAGAGATCACTGAACATGCCAATATAACTGAGGTCAATCGAGGGCGAAGCTGGAGACGCCGACCTCGCATGCGCACCCATTATATACCCCCCAGTGTGGCTGTACCCCTGAATCTCATGCCGGGATATATTAGACAGGCTAAGAAACCGCACTTCCAGGTTCCAATTGCTCCTCCTAGAACTGAAGTTCAGCCTCCGAGAAAGCAAAAGAAGTCTGATTCTGAGAAGATGGATGGTACAGAGGTCAAGACGCATGAGTCTGACGGAGAAGAATATGTCAACATGATCAAGTCCAATCGTGGTCGAGGACAAGGCCGAGGACGTGGACGTGGACGAGGATCATACGGAGGAGGTACACACCCCCTACAGATGCATGCCGTTATACCGGACATCTTCCCCCAAATACTCCCTCGAGCACCATATGTCTACATCCCGTTGAGTCCAGTACAATCGGAGATGCCGCCTCAAGCACCTGCACTGATACAGATGGAACCAAGGAGTCCAGTTGTCATTGGTCCAAGTGGCTTGACACCTAGCCCAGAAGTCGAGCTCATCACCCGTTCAGGAAGAGTGGTGCCGGCTCCAGAGCCTCAACTGCAGCCTGAGTCTTCAAAGCCCAAGGGGCCGTCGAATGAGCAAATTCGCAAGGTGATCTACTCGGTGAAAGAAAGCGACTACAACATTGTGGAGCAGCTGAAGAAGCAACCCGCCCATATCTCTCTCTTCGATTTGATCCATTCTTCCGACAAGCACAGGGAGATGTTGGAGAAGTTTCTAGCCGAAGTACACGTACCGGAGGAGATTGAGGTCAACGCGTTGGACTCATACATGAACGGCATGCTGGCAAACAACGCCATCACCTTCTCGGAAGATGACCTCCCAGAAGAAGGACGGGACCACAACAATGCTTTGTTCATCACGCTCAAATGCCGTGATACTATTGTTTCCAAGGTGCTCATCGATGGAGGGTCCGGAGTCAACATCATCCCACTCGATGTGGCTCATAAGCTCGGCATCAACATAGAGAAACTCCCAGCTTCCAGCCTGACTATTCGAGCATTTGACGGCGCAAAACGGCAGGCCCACGGCGAGGTGACTCTAGAGATTAAAGTAGGGCCCACCCTCTTCTCCTCCGCATTCCAAATCCTTGAGACCGCCGGATCCTTCAACATGCTGCTAGGACGTCCGTGGATCCATCAAGCCGGGGCAATCCCTTCGACTCTGCACCAGATGGTCCGTTTTCCTTCAGATGGCAAGCTCATCACAGTCAAAGGGGAGTGTACCATGGAGTTGTGCCATGAAATTGACATGCCTTATGTCGGAGAACCAGTTGACGAACCATCGACAGCTCAGGCGTTCGAGATGGTAAACATGGTCAGGAGAGACTTCAGGTCAGATCCCCTAATGGGTCGGGGCAACCGCAGCGCTGCTCGACAGTTCATCAGATTCGGATACCAGCCTGGACAAGGACTAGGAGCTCAAGGACAAGGCATCCGACATCCGATTGACATACCTACCCAGTTGGGGACACGCGCTCTCGGATCCAAAGGCAACGAACCGCGGAGGCCTAAACCAACGATCCAGGACATGCGCGCTGGAGGCAAGTCAGTTATCCCTTTTGTTCGTTCGTCGGCAACGACAATGGAAGGAGAGATCCTCTCCGAGCAGATGGAGGGTATGAAGATTGAGGCACAAGAGCCAGAAGAAGAGATCAACATGATGGAAGCGTCGAACCCAACTGAGTCAGACATGCCGCTCGAAGGGTGAACCTTTCCAACTTTACTTTTTGCACTTAGAATAATTGAGTCTAGAATAAATTGCCTTGCTACATTCTGGTCGCGGACTAGCAAGGTTGTCAGTATGTAACGCGACTCTAGTTAGTGTCTGTGGGATCGGGACGCTGATGATAAAGGGCGAATCTGAGGAAACAACGAGGGCCCCGCTGAGGCCTGATCCCACAACGTTTTATTTATTTTTATTTTTTATTTTTATTTTTACTTTCTTTTAGAATGTTTAACTTATCATAGTTGTCATGTCGTATAATACTTCAAATTTCATGCAATTCAACTACAACCACGACATTGACTTGTTTCTTTCATGAAGGAACGGCGCTTCGGACATACCTGAAAATACCCTAGAACATGATGGAGTGGTCGTAGATAACCCAAGGTCCCTCGAAGGCTACCATGGTCTCGAGCTCGGTCTCCAACGACATGAAGAACCAAAGGAAATGACATTACAAGAACCCAGATCAATCAACATCGGAACGAACGACGAGCCTAAGGAGCTACACATTGGGGCTGATCTCCCAACAGATGAGGCCGAAAGTATCATCAACCTACTCAAGGAATTTTCAGATATCTTCGCTTGGACGTATGCGGATATGCCAGGACTAGACCCGGAGATAGTGGAGCACAAAATCCCCACTGATCCACTAATTCGTCCCACCAAGCAGAAACAACGTCGGTACAAGCCCGAGCTAGCTCTTGCGATCAAGGAAGAGGTCGACAAACTCCTCAAGGTCAACTTCATCGAGGTAGCCAATTACCCACAATGGGTCGCCAACATCGTCCCCGTCATCAAGAAGAACGGGAAGGTCCGAGTCTGCGTCGATTATCGCAACCTTAACAAAGCAAGTCCCAAAGACGACTTCCCTCTGCCGCACATCGACCTGCTAGTGGACAACACCGCTGGTTTTAACAGATTTTCCTTCATGGATGGATTCTCCGGGTACAACCAAATACGTATGGCTGAAGAAGATAAGGAGAAAACGACTTTCACAACGCCTTGGGGCACATTCTGTTACCGAGTCATGCCTTTCGGACTCAAGAACGCCGGGGCAACTTATCAACGCGCAATGGTGGTCCTATTCCATGACATGATGCACCGAGAAATCGAAGTCTACGTCGACGATATGATCGCAAAATCCAGAGTAGAAGAAGACCACACCGTTGTTCTCCGCAAGCTATTCGAACGACTTCGCAAGTACAAGCTTCGTCTCAATCCGGCCAAGTGCGTCTTCGGGGCAACATCAGGCAAACTTCTAGGGTTCGTTGTCAGTAGCAAAGGCATCGAAATCGACCCCGACAAAATCAAGGCAATTCGCAATCTCCCAGCACCAAAGTCAGTTAAGGAGATTCGAGGCTTCATGGGTCGCGTCAACTACATTGGAAGGTTCATCTCCAACTTAGCAGATACGTGCAAACCGTTGTTCAAGAAACTAAGGAAAGATGTCAAGTTCGAATGGGATGATGACTGCAAAACTGCGTTCGAACAGATAAAGGCCTACCTAACAGAACCACCCACTCTCATCCCGCCAAAGCCGGGGCACCCTCTCACGCTCTACCTCACAGTTCGAGAAGAGTCATTCGGAGCTATGCTTGCCCAACAACTGCCAGGCACAAAGGAACACGCGGTGTATTACCTAAGCAAGAAATTCACGGATTGCGAGTTTCGGTACACGGTGTCAGAACGTACCTGTTGCGCACTCGTCTGGGTGCTACATCAACTCCGACAATACACCCTCCATTATGAGATTTTACTAGTTTCCGAGAGCGATCCCCTCAAATATCTCTTTGACAAACCAACACTGATAGGAAGAGTCTCTAAGTGGCAGTTACAATTAGCTGAATTCGACATCAGATTCCACTCAACGAAGTCAATCAAAGGACGAACAATCGCTGATCACATTGCGGAATATCCAGGGACAGACAATTCACCTTTGGAAATCAAATTGCCAGACGAAAACATCTTCCTCACCGAGTCACAACAAAGATGGACAATGTATTTTGACGGCGCTGTCAACTCTTCCGGTTCAGGCATCGGAGCAGTAGTGATATCCCCAGATGGACAATACTATCCAACAGCTGCTAAAGTCACATTCCCCTGCACAAATAACATTGCTGAATACGAAGCATGCATCCTTGGCCTATTACGTGCACTCGACATGCGAGTCCGATTTCTTGACGTTCATGGAGATTCAGCACTCATCATCTCCCAAACAAACGGGGCATGGCGCACACGGGACCCAAAGCTCATCCCATATCAGGACTATCTACAAACACTAGTCCGCCAATTCGTCGATATTGAGTTCAATTACCTCCCACGGGCAGATAATCGTTTCGCTGACGCTCTTGCTGTTCTTGCATCAATGATTCCATTAGCAGGGGAAATGGACATAGAGCCTCTTCGCATCGACATCGCCGAAGACCCAAGTTGCATGCATGTCGAGCCCTGCCAACCTGGGGACTCACCACCGTGGTTTACAGACATCAAAGCTTACCTAGAGACGAACACATTTCCCCAAGGCAGCACAGGAAAGGAACGGAAATTCATCCGGAGGATTGCTAGGAACTACTTCCTCAATGGTGACGTGCTCTACAAGAAGTCATTCACGACAACCCTCATGCGGTGCGTCACCGAACAAGAAGCTCAAGCCATCATCTTCGAAGTCCATGAAGGCGTTTGTGGACCACACATGAACGGTTATGCCCTCGCTCAAAAGATCATGCGTCAGGGATACTATTGGCTCACAATCGAGGCCGACTGTATCAAATACGTCAAAACCTGCCACAAATGTCAAATCTACAGCAACAAGGTGCATGTCCCTCCAACAAGGCTCTACCCACTGTTCGAACCGTGGCCATTCTCAATGTGGGGCATGGACGTCATCGGACCGATTAATCCTAAGGCATCAAACGGGCATCGGTTCATATTAGTCGCCATCGACTACTTTACTAAATGGATCGAAGCACAATCTTTCAAAGAAGTCACAGCGAATAACGTCATACGTTTCACGCGGGCAAATATCATCGCCAGATATGGAGTTCCAGAGCTGCTCGTCACCGACAACGGCACAAACTTCAACGGCAAACAGATGAATTCTCTATGCACTGAATTTCGAATCAAACACCTCAACTCATCACCGTACCGTCCACAAATGAACGGTGCAGTCGAAGCCGCCAACAAAAACATGAAAAGAATCCTTCAGAAGACGGCTATCACATATCGCGATTGGCATGAGAAGCTCCCTTTCGCACTACTCGCCTATCGGACTACGATGCGCACTTCGACTGGGGCAACTCCCTTTGAACTTGTCTATGGCGCTCAAGCAGTTATTCCAGCTGAGGTCAAGCTACCTACTCTTCGGATCTTGTCCCAAAGCAACATGACCGAGGAAGAGAAGGCCAATCACCAGCTCGCACACCTCGATTTCATCGATGAGAAACGACTTGCCGCAATCGACCACATGCAATGTTATCAGCAACGCATGTCCAGGGCATTCAACAAAAAGGTCAAAGAGGTCAAGTACAAACCAGGAGAGCTCGTCCTCAAACGGATCCTTCCAAATGCCAAAGATCCTAGGGGAAAATTTGCTCCGAACTACGAAGGACCATTCGTCGTCAAACACGCTTTCTCGGGAGGAGCTACCATCCTAACAAAGATGGACGGAGGAGAACTGTCACAACCAATCAATGCGGACGCTCTCCGACGCTATTACACTTAAATGGGTGGCAAAACTTCAAGCCAAAGACTTGCAGCAGTTTCGTCAATCCTTTGATTCCTTCGGACGAAGATGCAATGACGAAACACAAAAAGGGAAGTATCAAAGACTCTACTTTGCCTTTCATATTAATGAAGTTACATGAGCAAACTTCGTTTTAAGATAAACAAGTTACACGAGCTTACTTGTTATCCGCCCTTTGGCGAGTGTAGGCACATGAACATCCTGCATTACAGACAAAGGCGCGGGCGGTTGGGTGGAAAATTTCGAGCCAAGGCTTCGAGATTGCCTTTGTTGTCACCAAAGATCGAAAGGGAGTATCATCTGCACTACTCTCTAACAAGATTTCTTATCATTCCCCAGACGGAGTCAGGACTTCGTTTTTCCCATATTGGAGTCCATTACACCGATTATCAAGATGGACATATCCATCTCATTTCCCCAGCGGATACTATACTTTATTATTATTCACCCAAACAAGAGGTGAAGCATATGAGCTAACTTCGTCTCCGTTCGTTGTCAACTGTGTAGGCACATGGGCATCCGCACAGTACGATACAGACTACTGGCAACATCGTGGGTGGTCTTGTAAAATTCGTTTTAAGAACATGACTGGGGCATGAAAGTGCAAACACTTTCCTCGCGAAGCTTGCACAAGAACATCACTTTAGTATGAAGTCTCCAAAGAGGTTTGCATACTTGAACCTATTTAAGCATTTGCATACAATTCGAAAAGATTTTTGGACAAAGAGAATGCTTCTGAGTGAGAACGGAGAAGGCAAACCTACTCCTAAACACCTACCCCTGAGTGATGAGTGCAAACACTTTGAGGGTTCACACGCAAAGGTCCGAGAGGATAACGAATCCTTTGACAAAAGATGCTCAAACTGGGATGAGATCGAGCATTTCTTCTCTATCCTAAACACAAAAAATTAACCATTGCTAACCCCTTTCGAGCCAAATTTGAAGTTTCTTTATATACACTATTCCAAACGAGTCTAAAGGCCGCCTCACATCGAGGTTAAAAGGAGATCTTGTAGTTAGAAACCGGAAGCAACGGACCACAGAGGTAACACTTCCTCAAGGTTTAAGCAAAGAGGCACCATCAACGGTCGAGCTCGCCAGTAAATCGTCCCCAAGGATGGAATTTTTACAACAATAAATACAAATTCCCAAGGAGTCCAAAGTATCTCCAAGAGAAGATCAATAAACTGACAAGAGAAAGAAAGCAGTGCAAAACCCCACGATTCAACAAGAATTAGCGCAAAGACCAAACTCTTCAAAAGCAAAGCGCAAAGATGAAAGTCAAAAGAGCATGATAAAACACCAGGGCCGACATTGACGGTCGTAAAAGCAAAGGTGTCATATTCCCAAAGCGGATCATCAGCACTTACTAATAAGCCAATCATTCATCCCCAACGGAAGGCATAAACTGGCGAGCTGTCTGAACGATGGAGAATTGGCTTGAACGGTGAAAGCTCTACGGTCAAGTAGCTTCTGATGAGGACTTTAGACTCCTTATTTCAAATGAGGAATTTAAAACTTTAATCTAAAAGCCTTATGCCAAAGCCACATTACAACCCAGGCAAAGACTCTTTCGACTAGTGCATGAGCATCCAAGTCAAAGGAATTCTAAAATCCAACTGAGATAGCTTCTAGAAATAAGAGCGAACCGTGAGAGAATTACAAAATCCCTTCTCTTGTTCTCACTTGGGAATAAATTTAGTTGAAACAATATGCATGAGTATCATTTACTTATATCTGTATTTCACAAGATTTCATATCTAACTACTTTCCTGATGAGATTCAAAGGTACAAGGTCCATCAAGATCAGAATTTATCAATTTGGGGTATTCATGATATCTTTGCGAGAAAACCTTATCAGATTCTCTCGCAAAGAGGGGCATCTGTAAATACCCCAAATTCCTAAATTCGTTAATCAAGGCTTATTGCAATCACAAATCGCGAAGCACCAAATGAGTTCGCACCCGATTGACCAGAATTTGTTAGAATATGAGCAGCAGCAGTCCCCAAAGCATGACTTTGTATTTGGATTAAGTTTTGACAAGTTTTTTGCATCAGAGGTGGAGGACAAGTGGCGACAGGTTATCTGAAAGATTTCTAAACATTTCCCCAAATTGAGAAAACAGAAGGAAATGCCAAGCAATAAGGTGGGGTTGGGGAAGGTGGTGATGATGCTCTCAGAGTTGTTCGGTAAAAGTAACAGTAAAAGAAAGATTAAAACAAACAAGGGGAAAAGGATGTTGGTAACAGCAAACAAGCAAGCAGCAACAGAGCTTCTGTGACCGTACAGGCCCTTATCAGAAAACACAAAAAAGGGACCTGTTCTTTTAGCTCAAATCATATCTTGTTTGGGATTATTTTTATTTCCAAATAAGCCTACAATTAGAAAACATGATGATATTCATTGTCTCTCGCCTCCCCCCCCTTTTGTTCGATTTCCCTTCCAGCAAACCGTTCCAAAGAAAACAACCTTCAATGCTCCGACTTAATGACGAAAATCAAGGAGGCTCCTGCACAAAAAGGAAGAGAGTTTTGTAACCTACGTCGGTTATATAATCTAGAAATAAGTTTTGTAACCTACGTCGGTTACATTTCCCTGGCTGATTTTCCTCCCAAGCCTATAAATCAGCTACGGGAGACAGAGAAGAGTAGGATAACTGACCTAGACACACAGACATTCACAGAGGCATCACTCACCCTTCAGAGACAGGAACCACTTCACCAGAAAAACACAAGTCCCTAATCCGCCCTTGCCGCGTCTTCGCCATCCTCACAGCCTTGACATTCGGAAGATCATTCCTCCCCTGCATCCAGCTCCTCCTAAGGTAGGTTCGGCAACAATGAGGAGCCCTCAGCATCACCAACTCGAACCCCCCCCTCGAGAACCAACTCCAGTAGAACTATCAGCAATGACAGCGGGGAGAACACAATACCTCGGGCTGCGACAACCTTTGATCTTTCTGGATATGGCGTGATTCGCAACAACGTTCTACTTAGGCTGTAGTCGTTCCTGTTCACTCGGCAGAAGCGGATTTCCTCGCGGCTCTAGCCGCGAGGCGCCTTTTACTCTCATTGTTTCCCTCACATGTGCAGGGGTCCAGTGACAACAGGTGTTCCTTTTCCCGACTCCCCAACAACAGCAATCTGTTTCTCCGGTCGTCTTGAAGCAGTGGCGACCCAGCGTCTCCCGCGGTGACCATCTACTCCCGGCGGCTTCAAATCTCAGCAACCCCACGTCGGCACAGCAGCCCTAACGTCCCGGCACTCCACCTCAGTCCTCCATCCCAGCTCAGACCCGCCGTCTCGCCGCCCTTTTCGAGCCCAGATCCGCCGCAGCAACCAGCTCCACGCAGCCCCGCTTGGCGGCAGCCCAACCTCGCTCCCTTCACAGACAACAACGCTCCCCAAAGCGGATGCCCTCCTCGCCCCCGGAGACAGCCACGACGGGGCCCCAACCGGCTGCATCAGCCCTCCTCCTCCATTCCCGGCGGTTTCCCCCGAAAACATAACAACAACCACATTCCGGCTTCCCCGGCGTCTCTCACGGCGAGTCTTCCTCCCGTGACCAGCCCCACGGCTACGGCGAAGCCACCTCTCTCCGGCGTCCGTCGCCTCCCTTCTCCCAACCCAGCCTCCCTCCGGAGCCCCTGCCATCTGATCCGCCGACGACATGCGAGGACGGGGCTGCGATCCCACTTCGATCTCACCCGAGTCGAGCTAAAGGTGAAGGACAAAACCCACAAACGGAGCTTCGCAGAAAGGTAAAAATATTTATTTTTAGCATTTTTTTTTGTGCCATACGAATACACGTTTTTATATAATCTGATTATTCCTATAGCAATTGTTCATTCAACGTTTTACATTTCAAACCAATAGTTAGTTTTTTTCTTAGTGTTCGTTTTTTTTTAATTTCTTAATAATCCTTAATCTGATCAACCTTTAAAGTTAAATTTTCCTTTTGTTCTTTTCTTACTATTTTACTATTGTTATTTTCAAACGAAGACTCAACATTTTTTTTATTACATCAGACTCAATCTTTGATATCACTTTTTTTTTAATTCTTTTTTTTTTTATCCTTTGGTTTTACGTGAACCTATTTGGCATCATGATTTTTTTTTCTTTAATAAACATTTTTTTTAATGAATAAATAAATTATAATTACCTTTAACTTACAAAAAAAATTGATAATGTCTTTTGTTGCATTAAAAATGATCTAATCCCAGCCTTCTTACTTCTTTTACATGTACAACATCTGTTTGATCTTGAGCATGCCTGGGAAAGGATTTTTAAGGATAAAGCTTAAGATCGGAGGCGCATGGGGAAATACGTGGAGGAAATGCATCTCGAAAGCAAACCCATCGCCAATATAAGCCCCCTCCAGTCGGGCCTCAGGTACATGAGGGAGGTGCGGGCCTCTCGTTTTTTTGTATATTTCATATGTAACGGATTGCGGGCCCAAGTGCATAGGCCCGCAATCACCGCCCCTTCCCCGCTCCCTTTTGATCTAAATAATTGTCTGTGCCTGTCCGCATGCCTTAGGCCCATAGGTTTATCGTCGCATGTGATTGTTAAAATACACATGAGTTCGGGTCCAACGCCCGTTAACAAAAAGCAAACCTTTTGGAGCAAACGCCACCTTTTCGCATGTTTAAATGTAAGAATTAGTAATTAGGAATCCCCGAATCCACTCTGGTTTTCCGACTTAAACCAAGCTTTTAAAAATAAGTCGGTGGCGACTCCGTAATAGTTTACCTAAGTTAAACAATATATTTTTTTACGAAGTCATTTTGGATGAGGGACCGGCGACACGAGCCGCTCTTGGAACCTCCTGAAACTTCCTCTTCGGGCCATGCGCTTCTTTTCGCCTGTCGCCTCTTAAAGAGCGTGGAGACGATCGGCGAAGAGTCTGGGCAGACCCGGTCAGGAATCGAAGGAGGGACCACCCTGGTCTTTTCCGCAGCGTTCGACGCACGTGTCGCGACGCCGACCGGAAGACTCTAGGGGAGCGGACCCGGATCCTCGGGTCGTCCGAACCGCCTCGCGCGTGCTAGGCCGGAAGGCGCGCGTACAAATATAATGATAATCGATTTAGGGCTTGAATGCAGACCTTACTTAGGAAGTGTTTTGTTATCTATGTACATTACCAATGGAAAAAATGAACTCTGCTAAGAGTCTTTTCTAACCTTTGCGGGAGAGAGATCTTGTAATATGGACAGAGATGATCACTGCTCACTCAAGACTGGGCAATTCTGCGGGTGCATTTAATTATTTTGCTGGCTTGTTCATGGAAGGCCATACGGTTGATAGTTTTGCTATCGGTGGGGCATTAAGTGCATGTGCTTGTCTGATAACTCATAATCAGGGAGAGATCATTCACTCTCTGTTTGTCAAGGTAGGATTGGGAATGGATATGGCTATAGGTGGTAGTTTGGTCAATATGTACACAAAAAATGGGAACCTTCAATCTGCAGATTCCATCTTCAGTGAAGATTTAGATGCGGATTTGATGTGTTGGAACTCAATTCTTGGAGGCTGTGGCGACCATGGATTGGAAAAAATGGTCTTAATGATCTTTGTACAAATCCTTTCGCGTGGTCTGGTTCCAGGTCTAGTGATCTTTTTTGTCTGCTTTCTTCACTTACGGCCACAATTTCTCGATTGAAAGGAAAAAATTATTGTGTAATTGCATAGTGGAGTTTGATATCAATCCTAATGTTGCATATATGATCATCCGTGGCATGAAGACGTTGCATCTCCACGTACAACAGCAAAATTAAACTACACGGGATGGTTGAAATTTTAGAGGCACATCCTACGGTAAACACATGCTCTATTCATTGTCTTCCTTGTTTGAGTATATCGGTGAATTGGGCAATGACTACATATACACAGTGACTTCCATGCTGGAGCATGCGCTCTTGACGTGGTTCTGGTCCACCAGCAGGAGGTGGCATCTGCAGTCAAGCTTGTGGCGTTAGGAGTTGCAAGGCATGGTTACGAGGATGCGCTGATTTACCTGCTCAACTACATATGGCTCAACATCTTCGAGACATCTCTATTCGTCATTATTGCAGTCATGAAAGCCACAGCGAGAATGGGGGTGACATTGGGTCCTGCCGTGGTGTGGAATTATTACTTGTAGGATCCCTTTCATCCAACAAAGAAACACAAGCTTTCAAATGTCACCCTTGAGGACAAGGTTGTTCTTGAAGGGAGGGTATTGATGCATGAAAACCAGTTAAACGGGACCAAGGGTTGCGTGCCGATTGGAGGGGCTGATTCAAAGGCTTAAATCAAGACCCCAGCTTGAAGGGATCAGGCTCATCAAAGACCAGGAAGGATGAAATTGCGAGGATAAGAAAATATAGGGAGTCTATATGTAAATAGGAAATAATATTTAGAGATGTTTATCTGTTAGTGGGGAAGTAGAGAAAAAAAGTTAAAGAGAATAGGGCAGATGGGTGGAGAGTGCGTGTGTGTGGGTGGAGCTTCGGCCGTTGCTTGAACCATCCGACTAGAGGAGATTCACGCGGTGTGTTGTGCTTTTTGGTTTTGTCTGCATCAAGTACCCTTTCCTTCTTATATACGACATCAGAGGGGCCGTAGAACTCTTTTCCATGCATCATAGCTTCTTGCAGTAATCTTGCCATATTCACATTCACATTGATCACGAAGGTCAGGCTGCCCACCGCAATCGTGGTTTCCCATAACCTTCTTGGTAAACGCCTATATTGATTTTCCTAGAAACTTCACACCGGAGCCGCTGTCCATATTTTTGTTTAATAGAAGCCAACCATGGAACAAAACCACTTATTTAAGACGTTTACCTTTTATCATTATTCACTAATAGTTAACAACTGATTATGTAGTTTAGGTTAGTGATTAGAGATATTATTAGGTTAGTTCTTATTACAAGTGTTGTATATTATATATTATGATATTATATATTTATATTGACTTTAGCGTCTTTCAGATCTACGAGAGGCTTTGTGGTCAAACGCATCCCTTTCAAGCTAAGCGTTCTTTCCATTCTCCCACCACCGCGTTTTTCATTTCTCCATCTTCTGTCAACTCCTTTTCACGGAATCCTTCGATATTTGGTGTTCTAATGATTTGGTGATGCCAAGAAGACCTAGATCGGAGAACCAGTTGTGCGTACCGGTTTGCTTGAGCAATTTTCATTTACACTTCCCGGGTCAGTATTAACCTCTTCTAGTTTTTTCTTTTCTTTTCGGGGCGATTGGTTGAAGGAGACGAATGGCGTCGATGCCGTTTGTGGTGAGCTTGCTGGATATGTGGGCTGCATGGAATATCCGAGGTTTCATGATACTGAGCCTTTCTATGCAATTGCTTCTTGCTAACGTCTCCCCTCTCCGGAGAGAAACATCAAATCGGTTGGTCATTCTGATGATATGGTCCACCTACTTACTAGCGGATTGGGTCGCAATATTCGCTTTTGGGTTGATCATGAACTCCAAATTCAAGAATAACGCGACCCCTCAGGAAGTTGACGTTGGCCAAGATCTCCTGGCCTTGTGGTCTGCCTTTCTTCTAATACACTTGGGGGGCCCGGATTCTATCACTGCCTATGCGTTAGAGGACAATACACTATGGCTGCGCCACTTGGTCGGCCTGGTTGTCCAGATCCTTGCCTTCCTCAACATTTTTGTTAAGACGCTCCCAGATAACAAGCTTCGTGTGCCGACAATCCTGATAGCTATTGCTGGCTCCATCAAATACGGGGAAAGGACCAGAGCGTTGTACCTTGCAAGCGTCGAGAACCTTAAGGAGTCTGTTCTGAAATCACGCCTCCTCAATCTGAACGGCAGAAGTATGAGGCCAGAGGGGGTGGCGGCCCAGTCCAATTCAGATGACAGCAATGATGAACGACGGAGTATCAGGAAGGCATTCCACTACTTCCAAATTTTCAAGGGTCTGATCTGTGACATGATGCCGAACCAATCCCAGTGGCTTGAGAGCCGAGATTCTTTCCTACACCAGGATCCTCGGACTGCATTTGAAATTGTGAAGACGGACCTCAGATTCTTCTATGAGGTATTCTATACCAAGATCCTTGCTGCCCACTCCACACGGGGCGTGCTTATTCGCATTCTTGCATTTTACAATGTCTTCGCCGCCCTTATCATATTTTGTATGTTAAAGAAAGATGCCTTTCATGGGGTCGATGTTCGAATAACTTTCTCATTGCTCGCGGGAGTGATTGCTTTGGATACGGCAAGTGAGATAATGCTGGAAGGGTCTAATTGGACCAAGCTCGATAATACTTATGCCGGATACCTAACAATCACCCATGGAGTAGTCTTATTCACAGTAGGTATGGGGATGCTTTGTATGGCTTACTTGCTTTCCGCGCTTTGTTGCTGTGAAGTTGCAACTAAACAGTGGTCAGAGAGTACAGGCACTCTTAGCCTCTTAGCGCAGGGTTTCGAGGAGTCCCATCCTAGAAAAGGATCCATGTTATAACGTTTTGGTCTCAAAATAAATGGCACAATCTTTGCCTCCCTTTTTGTTGAGTTTATCCCAAAGTTTACATTCACATTTTCTCCTCTAACTTTCTTCCTTTTTCATATAATATCCTCATAGTTAACTACTCAATCTCTAATGATAGATAATAAGTTAAAAAAACTCAAAGCAATACTTGTAATGGTACTTCTTATTGTTTTTCAAAAAGGTATTCATTTTGATTAATAACCTAAAATAATTCCAAAGGTATGATACGGGTCTTGCAGAGATATTTGCATAGGCAAATAATGTGAATGGACACGAGTTATGACAATGATTATGTGAGGTCTTGCAGAGATATTTGCATAGGAAAATAATGTGAATGGACACTAGTTATGTCAATGATTATGTGAAATCGGAAGATGATATCAATTGTTTCCCTAACTTTTGTAAGAATGGAAGGCGATGCTCCATTATTCTGTCAATCCAACGCATAGTTGATTTAATGTTTCGGCTAAGACATCCATGGACTTGTAATTATGAGTTACTCAATCTTAAGTAATTGATTGCTAAAAGTTTCACTTTTTCTAAGGTTATAAAATGGTCGACCGAACGTTTGATATGGAACTATGGGACTTTGTATTCATTTACTTGAGTGAGAAATCCAAGCCGGCCGATGACGCGTACAAAGTAAGGGCAGTATATGAGGCAAGGGGTGAAGGTCCACTTTGCGATGAAAACTAAGCCTATTTAAAACATTTTGTCGATGATTTGGAGTTCGAGAATAGCCTTCTCATCTGGCATTGTGCAACTAAGATATGCTATCAGGTCGACGTGAGTGCCGACGGGATGAACGACAAAAGAAGGAAGTTTAGCGAGATTTTGTCGGATTACATGACATATCTTCTGATCAAGCAACCAAAGTTGATGTCCCCCGTGGCAGGTATTGAGGAGATAAGGTATCGCGACACTTGTGCCGAGGCGAAGAGTATCGGCACGAGATATGCCTCGGAGACCGTGGAGCAATTTTGTAAGAATATACTCGATGAGCACACTGGTACCAACGAATCAATTCCCTAAGAGGAAAGGGCATGTCTGTGTTGGCGAACGCATGCAACTTGGCAAATTTTCTGAGACAGAGAAGTGCAAAGTGGGACATAATTAGTGAGGTCTGGGTTGAGCTACTATCACATGCAGCTGGCCACTGCCGGGTCGATTCTCACGTACGCCTGTTGAGCGAAGGCGGGGAGTTCATAACCTTCGTATGGTTGTTGATGGCTCAATTTGGGATCTTACCTCGTTTTCCAAAGCAGTGACGAGCAGGTAACGCAGCAATACTCGAATTAGGTCATAGTATGCACACAATGTAATAACTATTTCTCTATGGCAAATTATTTCTGAATATTCTACATATTACTGACCATCGTGTTATTGAAAAATCCAAACTCTCTAACCAAGATTGGATTGTTTAAAACACGTTTTTTATCAACAATCCCAAATCAACTCCATAATTCGAAAGGTTTCTGTAGTATTTCGTTGATTGCAAAAGTGTTTGAGATTCTTTCCATCGTATCGCCTATCGCATACAAGATTTACCATTTGATACAGGTTTTCTGATTGATTCAAGTTACAAACTAGTGACTCAAGAAATCGATTCGAAGCATAAAGAAATATGGGCATTCCACAAACCTTTTCTTACATTTTTCGTGATGATCGCACTAATAAAAGTAAATAGTGATTACATAAGAAAATAAGAGATAAATCCTTAATAAAGAGAACCCACTTCCAGTTAGGAACTCGTTGATACCCTCTAGGTGGATTGGAAACAAAGCACTTACTAGATTTGGATTGCTCTAATCTTCTTGGGCTTGCTACAAAATGTCCTTCCCGTGGAACTATGCTATTGCACTTTGCGATGTTCTCCATGTCTTCGGACATTGTTGGCTTATGGAAACACTTAAAGACAATTTTATACATAGCAAAATAAAAACCACGAGAAACGTATTAGTGCATACCACTTATGTTATGCCTATTATGTTATCCTTCTTGCATACCAACATTGTGATCGACGTCTTTGAAGTGGCTTAATCATTGCTTGCCTTCTATGGTTCTCACCGCACCAAGATTCCTTATGAGAACCCTTGCCGAGAATAATCCACCTTCTTATGAGAATCCTCTTTGGGAGTCAACACTAGTTCCTTATATGATTACTCGTCAGAAAGCACACCGTCTTCTTGTTTGGACTTCCACAACTACTTTACCATATCACTCGTTGGGAAAGGCACGGGCTTACGCACCACTGTTTTAAGAAAAAAAAGTTTTCTTATTAGTTGTTGTGACGACACCATTTAAATACTCTAAATATAGTAAAATTTATTCTCCATGGAGTCTAGAATAAAAGTGGATTCAACATACCACTCACGTTGAACCGTGTTAGGCGAGTTTCTTTGGCCTTAGGGATGGGCTTATGTGACCTCTTTTCAATTTTTTAATTCTTTTCATCTTTAGGCAGGGCCTGAACCATCGATCTCTGGCTTTGATACTACTGTTATACAGCAATCAACACCAAATGTCTTAGAAGCTCGAGTTTAGGTAAAGCACTGCATACTATATATTTTCAGTATTAACATGTTTATCATCATTTCAAATATATATTTTGACATGTTTGAATGCAATATACTTGCACTTAACTTCATTTCGCTATCATAAACATTAAACGGGATGTCCACTATGTTTTGCATGAAAAATAACAGTTCCTCCGATTCGTGCCAAACCTGCGAACATTTTAAATCAAGGGCTTCCATGCCCAACTTACATTCTTTATTGTAGATGTCTAAATATATTTACCTTACTTTTGTGCTCATATACCAAGAAGAATTGCCCCGGAAACGTGGATGCAGGGGCTGCCTGAGCTCTTTGGCCCGAATATCTAACTCTTTCCAATTCTTCATATGCAGCTTTGCCGAATATGCTGCTTATGTTAACTTCACTTTTGTTGGTATTTTGACTTCAGCCATTGTGTGCAAAATTACTTTTAATAGAAATTACATTCTGTGAGCTTTCCCTGCACATCTAGTACATGTCATTTGTAATTTTTGGTTAACAAGTTATGATCTTTTGAAGTCAAACCCGGGATTTATATTTAAAACTGCTATGTATGCTCATAAATCCTCGAATTTCTACAAGACATATTCCATGGCTTGACTTCATTCTGATTTTTGTGGGTCATGTTTTGGGTCACTAGATTGACATGCAACCCGGACCCATCCGGTTGAATGGGCCTAGAAAACCCATTGTCATTTTCAGTACACAAGCCTATTAGCCTCCAAAGTTTACAGTGATATAACCCTTCAAGTTAGACATCTAGGGCTTTAGTTTCATGCCATTTGAACTTGTGTTTTGAGAGATGTGGATTTTTTGTTTATTTACATGGCATGCGGACTATAAATGAGTTGTTTCTACAGGGTCAAATTAACTGCTTTTCCTGCTATTTTGGCCTCCATATATTCTTAGTGTGTCAGGGAGCATCACCATGAGATTTTGTTTATTAAAGTCTCCATTTTGAGCTATTTTCTCACCATTATTTTTATGAATTATTGGTTGCTCTAAAACCTTGCTTGGAGCGCAATCCACCTTGTAGGCTTCATAGACTTATACCTTGACACTTCTATTTGGGCCGTTTCACCATCTCGGGCTTGGGCTTGGAGGTACAGATAGTTCATCATCGTCGCACAACAATTAGACTCGACTCGAAATTAACAATCGGTTGCAGCATACCATTAGAAGGAGCACTTGAAGAGATGGTGCTTAGAACTCTGGGCATATTTGGTTTATAAAAATTTTCTACTTATTTCAACTTTAAGAAAATTTTTTACCCATTTCAGTTTTCAATTTTTTTTGTTTTTTTGTTTTTTTCTATTAAACAAAAAATGTGTTTGGTAAGTCTCAGACGGAGGCGGCGTGGTGAATGGTCGCTTGACTAAAAGGGGCTTGGGCCGTAAGGGGAGGAGAGGCTGAGCTGAAGGGGACTCGAAAGGCGTCGGGAGAAACGGGGATGGGCAGGGGCGGGGTCGGAGGAAGCGGAGCTGAGGGTTCTCCAAGGGGGCCAGGGGAAAAGGGATTCGGCTGGGGGAGGAGAGGCGAGGCTGAGGAGTCTCGGAGGACGCGAGGAAGGGGGGCTAGGCAGGGGGAGGAGAGCGGCACGGCTGAGGAGTCTTCTGGGGGGTTGAGAAATTTTTTAAGTGATAAAAAATTTTGAAATTATCTTTTTTTTTTAACAAAATCTTGTAACGTTTTGGTGGAATACAATTATCATTGCGATAAAGATTTTGAAGCTGCATTTGACATTAGCAAAATATTTGATACATTATTTAAATATAAAACATTCATGGCGCACCTATCGGTGATACCATGAGTTGGGTTGAACTATAGGCCAAGTCATACATAAGTTAAACTTATGAACTATATCATAAAGTAGTAGTCACATTTAACCTAAGAAGGTTGGGTCCATTATTTATTTAGCCCGAAATTGCTCAATAGTCCGGGTTCGTTAATCTCCAAAAACATATCTATCACTTGTGGCTTGTCTTAATATATACTTTAAAATATAGAAACATAAACCTAGGATATATATATTACATATATAATCTCGGACCCGCTTCATATTAATTCTGCGCAAAAATAGAAGTGCAAAATACTTTGTAGTGGGACCTTATAATATAAAGGTAACGAATCATATTTCATCGATGTATCATTCCAACCACGAGGTATTGGTTTGGCATTAATAAAATTTTAATGTTTACAAACATTTTGGACCACGTGATAAGGTGGTATACATTAGATTTTGATTTCTATCATATTATCTAGAGATTAAAACAAAAATGCATTTAAGTCAAGCAGTTTCCATCGGACAGTCAAATTGTGTGTAAAACACGTGAAGGAGTACATGGGGCAATCACATGGCAAACTCAAGTTCTAATCATCGTTTAGCTACGTACTAAATCCGAGCCAGGGGATAATCAAGAAAGAATTGATCATATCTCAACTTATAATCATGTGAATCATATGCATAGTATACATCAAAGAGTCCATAAGTTGGAGAGGAATGAGTGTATGTTGGGTTTGTATCAATCTGAGCTAGCATGAGGTTACAACGATACGTTTCCTAAGACCTCTGGAAGCTCGCCGAGAGCGCCAAATTCCATCTGGGCTCTCGAAATTCTGTTTTAAATGTTAAACAACGTTAACCTGTGACCATTGATTCAAAACGTTAACCTGTTCCTTCCCAACGTGATTGTCTGTCCCAATTACGAACATCTAGAGGAGAGCATCTGTCCACATTTATGTGTGAACAAGACAGATTACCAATTGGTTTTTTGGACTAGAGACAACAAAAAAAAAAACAAGAGACAAAGATGAGAAATGATTGATGAAAAAACTCAACAACTAAGTTGGAAAGTACGATGATAGATTTCGGTACTTCTGTGTCCAAGGCAGGATCAATGTGGGCAGACACGATTCAATTGATCGACGCGGATGAACAAGATTGGAGATATGTCAATGCTTAATTTATAAGTAAGAGCGGGATGAATTAGTCTTTTTATTCAAATGAGACTTCTTATCTTTTTCCCACTTACCCCAACATCGGAAAACTTAAACTTCCATGGCAACACAACCTGAGATATTATGCAGTCGACGTAGGTGACGAAATAACAACATCATGCAACATTCTTGCTCAATTCCGCTTCGGGCAGTAAAATACGTAATTTATTCCATGCCCCCGATATTGGAGCAATTATTGCCTTTTCAGCACTCTTACTATAGCTACGAAAATGCGGTTAATTTCAAAAAATTTTACACTTTAATTTTCAAAATATCACCCATATCTAATAAGAGGTGTGAAAGATCGTAACGATTACAATTTCTTACAAAAATGAGGTTCTGGATCGTGAATTTATGGAAGATGATTTCACAAGCTATAAAAAAAAATGCGATCTATTGGTAGAGATGCGGTCTTCCACCACGACACTAATAGACATAGTGAAAAAAACAATTGATCGGGTTGCTTGTTGTTATGGTATCGAAGGAGTGTCGTGGTCTAAAGCTTGGTGTAGTGTCGCATCTAGGATCGTGATCCCGCTCCGACAACAAAAAAGAAACACGCGGCAGCCTACTTGATCGCTTCTTTCATCAGCTACATTAGTATCGCCGTCGCCGTCAAGGATCGCAAACTCAATTTCTACACCAGTGTCATGGTTCTCAATCACGTTCTTATGGCATATGAAATCCTAATCCACGAGGCAGCGACGAGTTTTTAGTATTTGGAAACAATAACAGTATTTTGTCATTTTTTAAGTAACTGTACTTTCGTATAAATATCCAGTTTGTCGCGGGTTGCGAGTTTTATTTGTTAGACGCCACCATCCCTAAGCCAATATGCGGGACCAAAAAGCGAAAGCCGGAACGATGCATTTACTTGATATAATTCACACAAGTGCAAATGTATTATATAAACATTTAAGTCTCCCTGTTATTTGTCTTTGTCAGGCGAGAAGAGGGAAGGAGTGTTTTAACTTAACTTCTAAGGAAAAAAAGGAAAAGGGATGGCGGCATCGCTTTCGCTGGTAGCAGTAGTAATAATAATAATAATAATAATAATCTCATGGTAAATGAACTTTCCCCATGTTTTCTTAAAAAGCAACTCAGAATCATCATTCTTGTTATCATTATTTATTATTTATTATTTATTGTTTTAAATTATGACTATTAAAAGAGGAGGAGGAGAAACTTTACCGATTTTTTTTTGTAGGATCTTTTCGTCTCCCCATATTTCCCACTAAAACCTAAAACAAGGAATTAAAAATAAAAATGTTATGCTTCTTTTGAGTGCCTGGAAACGAATTGCGAATGGCGAAGGAATCCCCCTTCCCCCCCCGCCCCTCTTCTTCGCTACTTTGATCTAGAGCTACACCGATTCGTGCCACTGAACGTCCCGTTCGACGGATGGAAGCGGAGACGACAGTCGAGGTTGCAACGGAACTTGATGGATCCGAGGGGTCCGACCCGCCACTGCGCCCTCGAGCTCCCCTTCAGGTCGAAGCTCATCTCGTTCATCCTTATCGACTCGCTCACCTTGTCCATCATCTCCGGGTCCAGCGGTATCGGGGACGACTCCACCACATAAGGGAAGTCCACCGATGAATTCTTCTTCACCACGAATGGGTCCGCCACCATCAGCCTCGCTATGCTCAGCCCCGCATAGCTCAGCACGAAACTCATGTCCTGAGAAGAGGAGACCAATCATAGATGTAAACAAGCAGCACAAGCGGACTCCTTATCATTTTCTTTTTGTTCTTTTGGGTTTCGGAAGCCAAACCTGAAAGGCAGCATGAGCCTTGGCATTGTCGTTCTCCGCATGGATGTTTATGAACATACGGGTGACGAGCACGCCACTCTGGTCGAACTGGAACTGGTCAAGCCTTGCCGCGGTCACACTGATGAAGGGCACTCGGGGATGTATGACTATATAGCCCACAAAAACAACGAAGCCGACGATGATAACTGCGACGGTGAGGATGGTGCACACGATGGCCGCGCACCAGACAAAGGGGCTGGTGCGTTGTTGCTGGGGGCCGACGATGTACTTGCCGGTACTCTTCATTGGCCGGGGACGAGGAGAATCACCTCCTGTGCTTCCAAAAGAGACATCTGTAGCTTAAGACTCTTAATCTCGATCCGTGGCAAGTGTCTGAAACTTCTTTGAAGGTTTGAATGGGAGCCAATGTCCAAGGATGTAAGAGTTTGAGGAAATTGGGAGACCATGAAAAAGCAAGAGAAAAGGAAGAATTGAGAAATGGGATTGTTTCTAATGGTGGGTAAGTGGGGTTGTGGAGGTGGGTTTGGCATCGTTTTATGTGTTGGGGTTGGCTTTACTTTATTGGTATTTGGAAAATAATTTAGAGAAAAAGAGGGGGAAATTGAGATGTTGGTTTGGAATGGAAGGGGTTTAAGTGGAAGTAAGGGACAACAAGACAAAGAAAGGACAAAGGGCAGAAGGAATAATACCATACTTAAGGGAGAAGTGCTTTTTTATTGTCCTTGGGACAACAGAGACAGACATGATGCCAATGATTTCTCTCCCACTTTGTGCTTCTTGTGTAAGAAAAAAACCCAGTTGCCTTGCCTGTGGTTCTGCATTGATTGGCAAAGACTGAGTTTTAGCTCCTAATTATGCACCCAAAAACCTTTTAGCACAGCCCACATATATCAAAACAAGAATAATAATAATAATAACAAAAGAAGAAAGATTAACAATTAACAAGTAATCAAAAGAATGATGAGATCTCTCCAATGGGTTCTGATGGTCCCTGCTGGGTGATTCTTTTTCTGGTTTACACGGATCCCAATAGTTCCTTTGTGTTGGGTTGAAGATAGGAAACACGCATTGATTAGCATACAAGGTATCTTTTATACCCACCACCACCATCTGCAACCAAATCAAAAGCCAAATCAGGATGCTCATCCATCAAAAGCAGGCAGGGTAAAGTTCAGGCACCACTCTTTGAAAGAAAATATATTAAAACATAAAACAATATTTTATTACTTATATATTAGTAATGAAAATCTTCGAACATATAGGAAGCAAGTCGGAGACAGTACCTTGAAAGTGTAGTTAGCGAAAGTACTTATCAGATATTGAACAAGCATTTTGAGAAAGTAGCTTCAGGCTGAACTTATGAAATAGCATAGCATACGTAGGCGAAAAAAAAAAAGGATTCCTGGAGGCATACCTTTTAGCCCTCCTTGAAGTATGCCAATTTGGGATCTCCTTAACATCTACCGGTTCTGCACACTTCTTATTTGTCTGGGCAATGAAGGCTCGATGGTATCTTAATTGCTGTAATGGGCCCAGCAGAAACAATCAACTGACTAGATCGTCCAAAGGGCTGCACGCAACTATGACCATCGGTCGGGTTTGTATTTTCTGAGCTGCAAGTTTTACTAGAAGTACCTCTAGCACACATTTTACCAAAAAAATGTCAACCCAGTGATTTTTTTCTTCTTTTCATTACCTTCTACAGTTCTCTTAAAGTGGCACCTCATATGCATATAAAAGCAGAAAAACAGTCTGAAATATGCTGGAAAAGAAGAAAAGAATATATAAATAATTGTGCTCTCCAGTTGACAAAAAAGAGCTTGATCAAGAGCCCAAAAGGTAAACAAAATCAGGAAGAGTCGGATGATTATTACATTTCTGACAGCTAAACTTTCATCCCACAAAGTCATGCCGGGACTATTATATTGAGCTGTCTGTACACAGAAAGTGATGGTGGCCAACAAAAGTAAAGTCGTAAAGGGTTGAATTCCATCAAAAAACATGAAGGTATGGAAGAGTCGGGTTCCGAGAAGGATAAAAGTTAGGGAAAACTTCATTGGCAATATTCAATGGTAGAATCAAATGAAATGATGCACATAAATCAACCAAAGACTACCATTATCATAAACAATCATAAACAGAAAGTGATAAAAGATATCATTGTGAAAGATGCGCAAACATCAGAATATTGCTTTCAGGTAAAATATCAGCATTACAGAAACTTCAGTCAGATGCAAAATCAGGGGTTACAAGATGCTTCAGTTGTTCAGGAATGATAGCAATTGTTACTAAATCGAAGGAACCTGACCGATGAGGTAAAACGCTCCATACAAATCCTTCCCTCGCAGCAACCATCATGAAAACAAGTCAATGATACATAGTAAGTTATTAACAAAGGTAAACTATGAAACTCTGAGCATTAAATCCTGCAGTCAGCAGTAAGTTTGTAACAATGGGAACCATCTACGGCAACTAAAATATAAAGTCCTGCTCAATGCAAATGCAAGATAATCAGACAGAATAACGACGGCAAAGATTCAGGCAAGGACAATGATTATTCACACAACACGTGGAATTCAAATCAAATCAACAAAGAAACCAATTGAACTGAGTTGTAGCACATTTTGATAACCTAATACAACCATCTTGACAGTGACTACAGATAATGAAATTTGGGAGATTTCACTTGAGCTTATAGCTGATTGATACCTTCACTCCTCAATAGCATCCTTCTATACATAAAATCTTAAGTCTATTATCATCAAACAAACTGTTGGCGAGCGTCAGATGGCCTTAACACCTCATTCTTTGTCTCGTGTTCCTTATACATAATATTGCCTAACCAAAGAAATTTACCAGCAGAAAGCAATTTAAGATAGCAAAAGACACGTTTTACCGTAAATGAACTACATATCAAGTGACATGTACAGAAACAGAAGAAGGAATTACACTCCAGTGCTTCATATGAAAGGCTCATTGGAAACACATTCAAGCTTTTCGTCTCTTCAAAATGTTCTCACAAGTATCCCCGACAGTCCTTCGGTTCCTAATCTTTGACATTACAACCTGCAGCTTTTCCATCGTTGAATCATATATGTTGACTCTTCTATCAAGCATATCTTCGGAAAATGATTTTAATTCTTGAAACCTCCCCAAACTATACAAACCAAGGAGTAATTCATTTGCACTGGCATCGAGATCGCGGACTCCATTATCAACCATATAGTTCCACACTTCAACACTCATCTCAGGGTCATCTTGGTCGAAGAACATGGAGATTGCCATGGCACAATTAGAGGGAGTCGGCATATACTCATTCTTTATCATCTCCTCAAAGATCCCAGAGGTCTCTCTAACACTCTTGTTCTTAATCAAACAACTGAAGATCATGTTGTATGTTGAAGCATCAGGAAAAACCCCATGAAGTGGCATCTCATCAAGTATCCTGAATGCGTCATCAATCATTTTGTTCTCGGTTAACAAACCAACCATTGCATTACACATCACTAAACTAGGTATCAACCCGCTACCAGCCATAACTTCCCACACTCGCATCGCATTGTCAGAATCCTTCTTCTTAAGGAGAATATCGATAGCAAAAGAAAAGAACCGCAGACCGGGTAAGCAGTTCTTCCCTTTCATCACATTCAAACACTTTAATGCCTCATCCAAGTTCGATCCTTTCATGAGTGTTATCAACAAGGCATTGTAGGCCCGCACGTTCCCCGGATGCAATCCAATCCTCAACACCATCTCTTCAAATAACATCTGCGCCTTGGTCGCATCACCTTCGATCTCCAACCTTTCAAACAGTACAGTGAAAGTCTCCCCGTCAGGCGGTACTTTCTCCCTGACCCTATCAAAAAACTCCATGGCCTTTGATGCCATACCCTCCTCCTTGCAAATGGCGATCAGCAGTGAATTCACTGCCACAACATCCTGCTCCACCCCATACTCCCCCAACACATCAAAGCACCTCACCGCATCTTCGACCCTTTTGGCAGTGCAATAACTACCAAAAGCGGACTCAAAAGCGGCCATATTCACTGCCCCCTCCAGCCGCATAGCCCGCAGCATCTCCCACATCTTCTCGAACAACTGATTCTTCCCGAGCAAGTCCACAATCAAATTCCAACAACCCACGGCATGCTTGCGCCCGACCCCGGCCCACTGGAAGAACTTAACTGCCGAGGCGGGGTAATTGTAGGAATACCGGAGGACCTCCTCGACGAGAGCCGGAGTCGGGAAAATGGCCGCAGCGGAGAGCGCGGGCTCTAGGGTGGAAGGGGGGACGCGTACGAGGAGCTCGCAGATGATCCTGGCGGAAGGGGAGACGTCGGGGGCGTCCTCGTGGGTAGGGAATTGGATTGGCTGTAAGTGCGACGGTGGGTTCAGCACGGCCGCCGTCGGCTGCGGAGGCGACATCGTTATTTGCCGGTGCGACGGTGGCTGTGAATTTAGGGAAATTATTGCGTGCTTCAAGATACCTTTTATTTTTAATATTTGTTTGTCCCAAGTACTGATAGATACCATTTAGATAAATAAAATAATTTTTCGTTTAAGACAACTTTTTATATTTACGAATAACGTCCATCGACTTCAATTTCAAAATAATTCTTCGAGCGATTACTTGGGTTTATGTTACATGGGTCTGAGTTCCGAATTTTTTTACATAACGTAGTTACCGTTGGAAAGACCAATAATTGTTTGCATACCACTTTGACCGGAGAAAAGGTACTCAATTCTTATGGGAGCAATGTTCGTATACGTGTAACATTAACCTTACAAATATTTAAACAGAAGATATTTCCTAATCTTGAAGCCCAATCTTTTATAGCTGTGCCCTTGTACTTATCAAGTGATATGTAAACCTGCAAATCAACTACTTGAAAGGAATATATTTTTATTTAAAGTTAAACGTAATGAGAAGATTTTTCAGCAATATTAAAAGACACAATAATAGAAGATCATAACAATGATGGATTTTCATTTTAAACACTTGCTGATAAATTAGAGTGACAATTCTTCTAATTTGTTTTGTATGACTACAGTTAGAGTGAAGTCGTGCGTCTTTGATGGATAATTATCTCATTCAAAAGGTAATGATAAAAAAACAGCCGCATAAGTTGTGGTGTTTTATGTGTATCATGTATTTAAACTTCATCCTCAGTCATTGAGCATGTTGTAAGAGGGATTTCTTTTATTCCTGCATTTCTATCTTTGGTTCTCTGGTAGAATCTTGCATGCCATTAAAAGTGCATCGCCATGCCTGGAGTAGTCAGTTTTTTGCTTCGTTTTATAGAACTAGGATTGCAAGAAAAACGCCTAAAAGGTGACGATTATATTTCTGTTATTGATGAATTCATGGAAGCCGTGTTTACTCGCTGGCCTAATGTGATTGTACAAGTATCTTCACATGCTTGAACTTGTTTGAAAAGTGATAATTTGAGTCAGTGATTTTTACTGGGATGAACTAATGCATATTTGCAAGCAGTTTGAAGATTTCCAAAGTAAGTGGGCCCTGAAGTTATTGCTTCGTTATCGCAACACCTACAAAATGTTTAATGATGATGCAAGGTCAGACATTTCTTTGGTCCCTGTAGAGTATTTTGGGTACATCTATGATGCTTCGTTGTTAGGAAGAGATATTATCTTGTTTCATTGTAGTATTTTGTGCTCTTGAGAGCAATGGTTCTTTCCTCCCGAACCGAGACAGAAAGAAGCTAATAGGAATCAATATATACCTGAGTTTCTTTATTTGAAAAAAACTGGACTCTTGATAAAACAAACAGGCATTGAGGGCTGTTATTTATTTTTCATTTGAAGGCTAGATTAGGAATATAACCCGGTAAGAAATCCACCGCCTGATGGGAAGTGAATGAGAATAGATTCTTCCGTTAGTGCATCATTTGTTGCACTGCAACAATGAAATTGGTACATATATTGACACTTGTATTTTAAGTGTGCTCGTAGAATGTTACTGATCACAATAAAAACGAAAAGAAAAGAAAAGCATATTCCCTGTTACCACATGCTGAAAAACCCTACAGGGAATGCCTCCTTTTTTCATCTAAATTTAGTTTAACTTGGATTAAAAGTAAAGATTACCAATATTTTGGATGACTATTGTTCCATGTCACCACACATTAGTCTTTAGAATTTTTAACTGATTTTGGTATAAGCATGAAGAATCTATATCTTTGCTGCAACAAGGATTATGGGATCATACTACTGATAGCTAGCATACTCAGAAAACATTTTTCTGTAGTGGTTAGAATATGGGAATTTGTATTTGAAGATAATTATTTTGCCAACCAATTTCAATAGTAATATGTAATGACAGGGAACGGTTGGAGTTGCAATTGCTGGTGGTTTAGGAGCAGTAAGAGCTCAAGGAAGTGTCATGATTGGCTTCCCGAAAATGAAAATTGTTGTCGTTGCCTCCTTTCATATTGGTTTCCAATGTTGTCTTCTCTAGTTAGTCGCCGTCTTGGCTGTTTTCGGAAGACGTGAAGCTACTACCGCATAATTGACCCCTAACTTAGTGTCGCGGTTCCGAACGACGACACTTGAACATTACGATAAATTTTTTCTGAGTGTGTGAAAGATGCGGTTCTCAACCCCTTTTTCTATTAATGGCGGGGTTCCTAACCGCGTCATTCACACACTCAGAAAAAAATTTCTCCTAGTGTGCTAGTGTCGCCATCGAGAACCATGACACTAAGTTGAGCTTCAAAGACGTGGTTTCCAACAGTGTCATTGCCCACCCAAGCTAGTGTTGTGGTTGGAAACCATGTCTTATTTGTAAATTCGCACTTCCCGACGCGCCTTGAGGGCGCTATTTTGAGAGTTTCTCAAACTTGAACCGTATTTCGTAAATTTTATTTAAAACTAAAACAAATCTCCTGTTTTTCCGTACCAATTACGAATTAGGCATGCCAGATAACTATTTCTGACATTTTTAAAGAGAAATTATATTTTCCTTCATGGGAGAATCGCTGATTACCTTGTGGGACCAAGTGAGATAAGTAAAGCCTGATGTGCTACTTGGTTTGTCAGCAGTTGGACTTTTCTCCATGGAGGTATAGAAGTTGTTCCAACCTCTTAGTTATCACTGCAATGCTGTAATTCTAGACATACAAGGCCATTATCTTGTTTTCCAACATCTGCCTTATTTGCTTTTTATTCCTTGAAGTGGGAAAGAACTAAGGGAAGAATATATTCCCAGTTATCTTGTCATGGCAATCCTGACAAAATATGTTGAGGAATAATCCCCCAGAGAAAGTCCTTTCCCACTTCCTTGACGACCAAGAGTAGAACATGTCATGACAGTTCTCAGACCACTACATACCACACCACCTGCTAGCTGGGATCCTAATGTTGTCTATGTCAGGTGTTACAAGCAATGAAGGGTTCCACTTCTACCAGACCAGCCATTTTTGCAATGTCAAACCCGACGAAGTACGGTACAATACTGATCCCCTACATATCTTTTAGAACATAGGTCGGTAAAGTCCGGATAACTGACAGCAAACTTTTTTCTTTCTCAGCTGAATGTACCCCTGAGGAAGCCTTCTCCATTGTTGGTGAAAACATCATATTTGCAAGTGGAAGCCCATTCATTGACGTGGATCTTGGTGTGTATTAATTTCTTTTGGTTTTATTACTTTGAATATGTTGTGTTTTTCTTAACCATACTAATCTCTTTTGAGTTGATGTCATCATCTGCTTCTTTTACTTTCTATTTCAAGTGTCACCCTTCCACTTTACTCGACACCAAAGGGAACCAAGGAAATAACATGTATCTCTTCCCTGGGTGAGCCTCAGTTTTCCTCCGATCTGTTGTAAGCCTGATTTACTAATCCGGTCTTTGAAAATCTGCTCCCCATCGTTGTGCTCTTCTCTTCCCTTTTCCCCTTTTTAATTGTTTAGCATAGGACTGGGAACCCTTCTGTCTGGATCAAGGATCGTATCTGATGGCAAGCTGCAGGCTGCAGCTGAGTGGTATTGCACTTGTCTTAACTCGTCCTCCTGGTAATCTAATCTACAGCAAATTGGAAAAGTTCATTATCTATTCTAAGAAAGATGTGCACTATAACCAATGATAATGAAATTGTAAAACACCGTGTAGGTGATTCTCTGATATGCATCACATGAATAGTGGAGTAATTATGGCTTTCAGGATATTACTCATAATATCCCTGGGGGTGCCGAAAATGCAGTTTGGCTGGATACATGACAGAGGAGGAGGAATCTCCAGGTGATAGATATCTCAATTCCTTTTTTGGAATCATGTCTTCTGTTTTGTCTCCAGGGTTGTTCATAGTTATTGTTTCTGGGATGCAGCATAACGGATATCACTATGCAAGTTGCCGCAATGGTGGTGAAGGAAGCTATCGAGGAGGATCTACCTGAAGGGTACTGCGGCGTGGATGGTTGGGACCTCCAGAAACTTATCCAGGCATGAATCCTAAATCTCATTTCATTTGGAAGTTGTTCGGCTTTTTTTACCATCTGTATCTTCTAAATCTGAGGAGGCCAAGCCCATTACTGTCGTGTGAGCGGGGAGATTATCATGTTTCGTGTCCGACTGGAACTTAAAAAATTTGATTATAAATATTATTTAATTAAGGCGTACTCAGCGATTTATTCCTGCCCCCAGATGGGGATTATTTTTTTAGTGTGTCGCAGTAACAAGATGGAACAGAGGACACGTGGTGCAGAATTACGAAATGAGACGGTAGAGAATACCACGGTAGGAATTCATTTTTGTCGTTTTCGCTGTCTGACGGTCAAGTACGGTTGACTCTGCTAATTAAGATTGGAAAATTTTGTAGGTCGTTTCAATATTGGTCTTGGCTCGTCATTTCCGCAGCACCAATATCCGGGTGCGCATCGCCTCCATACAAAACAACGGTTGATGCCGCGTCGAATCGAGATATGTTGAAAAAGAAGGGATTACCCGAGTAAGCCGGGAAGACTACGACCAAAGGAACAACAAAAGCTCTCAACATCCTTCTTCTTTTGAGTAATCTTCTACTAACGTTGCTAGCAATCATGTGTCTCTTGGGATGTATAAATAATCTGAGGTACGGAAAAAAAGGCAAGAAACGAATGTTAAATTATTCGAAGGGGCATCGCGGAAATGGGCATCATGTGATGTTGTCTCGAAGAAAGCAGATTTAACGAATCCCATTGGGCTGACTCCAAGTCAATTTAGAAGCTCTTGGAAAAAGGGCATATTGCCTTGCGGAACGCTCCAGGAAATGCCGGCATTATTATTATTACTTTTTTCCAAAGTCGATTTTCCTTTTTGACTGTAAGTGCCCCCTATTTCCCGCGTCTTCTGATTTCAATTTACGATGAGAATTCCATTAAGAAACCCTTTAGCATAGCAGAAACGTCAGTACATGGGATCGGTCAAATGAGTTTTGTTCTCAAATATCAGTTTCTAAAGTATTTTTAAATTTATGATCGAAATTTTTAAATTTCGTAATTTACATTAAAGTTAAACTCTAAAAATTTGAGTTCGAATCATATAATGCGAATTCAAATTCAACGAGTTCGACATCTTATAGATAGAACAATTTCATATAAAGATGAACTCATAAAAATTAAATTCCTTAAATAGTATGAAGTTTTCAACACTTATTATTATTTTTCATGTCAAATTAAATTACTTCCTCAAGTTATATTAAAAAAGTTATTTTGTTGTCCAAACTCCCCCTCTCCTCCCCCTTGTCACTACCCCTCCCACCATGTCCCCGTCTGCCCCTAACCCTGCCCCCTGCCCTTCCCTTCCCTCCACTGCCCCTTGTCTGCCCGCTTCCCGAACACTATCCTTTCAACAAAACAACGAAGTTTGACTTCCTCAAGACACGTCAAACATCTTGCAAAAAGCTTTTATTAAATATAATTAAAAATATAAATAATTTACCTTCACTTTGTTTAAGTTAATCTGAAGATATATTTAATACAACTATATCTTCAACGGATGTTATTGTGATGTCATTGCCAAGTAACCCCATTTATTTTGGATACATTTGGAATAACGATAAAATATTAAGTATATTTATTCTTGAATGAAATTTTAAAAATAGAAAGCACTCAAAATACAAGAGAGATTGAGAATTAGACGAATAAAATATGAACCAAAGATTGGGGAATCGTTCATGTCTGTTTCATTAAGCCCATATCGAAAGGGAGTAGCATGGCAAGTGGAGAATCCCGGAGAGCTGCAAGAGAAAGTTGTGCATGGTTATGTCATATCATGGATAAAGGGAAAGCTGAAGCAGCCGCGGCCGCAATCAGCCTATTTTCAGTGGTGAGATCAGTTTTTGTGGCCAGTCAGGCGAAACATGATGTATATTCGAAGGACAGATTATGCAATATTTAACACATGCACAATAAGACGCTCCGTGCAGAACTATTACAGAAAGGATCACAAGCTTCTCCTTTCAACGGCAACGCCAGAGGAAACATCAAAACTCAATCACGCTTTATATTCAAGCTCGAACGAAAAGTAAATGAAACCCCCGCATAGGATAACGCGTCAACTAGTGTCCGAACACACTGCCGTGTCATTCATTGCATGACATAGAAGTGAGATCAAATTTAACATGTAACCATAAAACTTCAATGTTTTTTTAAAAGATGGTCCTTAATCTGTCTAACCAATGCTTCCCTCCCTTTCGAACTTACATTTTACGCTCTTCCTTTGGCCCAATTTTGGCTTCCCTTTGATCCTCAAAGGCATGTTTCCGTAATTCACCAAGGAATGAGATTATTCACAAACTTGTGACCCTGGGATGGTAAGAATTGGCCGCTTTTAAAGGTGAAAACCTCGTGTAAACAACATCAAGATAAAGGACTGTGTATTACAGAAAGGCTTTAAGTTATAGAAGAGAAAAGTTAGAATTATTGTTTTAACATCTGTGATGAGTTTTCATGGAATTCAATGAAAATTATGTACAAAAGTTCCCCGCCACGTCCGGCAGTAAACCACAAAAGGGTTAAGATCAGATGAATCTTAAAACTGTTCTGGTATAGTTATTAAGGTGACGAAACGTTGAAGTTTTATAGTTAGTTGGAAGGCAAAGATTACGTGCATGCATATACATCGATCCTCTGTCTTTTCTCCTTAGTGCGATACGAAGATATTAATATGAATCACAATGCTTTTGGGTAGCACGTAGCTAGAACATTCTGAAGAATCGTGTGTAAGCAAATCTCATCCAATCCAAGATAACCGTAATCGAATTTAGGATACGAATAAAGCAGAAAGTGAAGTTACGTACCTGGCATTAACATACCTCTATAATAACCAGATTATCAAGCATTTAACGCAATCTCTATTCCATAACCATTGTCCGACGAGATCTGCAAAAATAGGCTAAATCGGTGATCTGGGTCTTCATCTCCCTAACTTGTCGACGGCCAATGGAGCACCACTATTAGGGTTAGGGCAACTGAGAGAGGGGACTTAACATCTGTTAATATGTGGTGTAACGGGCCCTTACATCACGGGCTTACGTCAACACGCGGACCTACACAATAAGCCATCCAAACCACATTAATAAAACCTGAGATGCACAAAAGCCCCACCAAAATGATCACTTTAACATTAATGGGCTATCATGCATAATCTCGTATACTGTAACACAACCTATTTTATGGAAACGTAAATCATTAATTGGTTATATCCGAACATGAATTTTATAAAATAAAATAAAATAATAAAACTAAAAAATAAAATTCTAGTGTTCTCCCACTTGGACTATGATCAATTACAAAGCTTTTAAAACATTTTAGTTTTGAAGAATGACTCTCAAGTTGTATACAATATGGCTATAACAAAAACACAATATACGAGAGAACATCTAAAAAAAACCCCGACCATCAATGCTACTAACCATAGTCGTCATCACACCATTTTACGGTGTTGAACAACCATGATCACAAGCACCAGCAACACTAACATCAATAAGTCAATGTGGTGGTGTAGCCGAAAATAACACCCCTGAGTATGATCTGAATGATATTATTTTCGGTCGGTCCTCATCTTTCTATAACCTTATGCCCATAATGAGCCAAAAAGACAATAGAGAACCGCTCAATAATATGCCTCATAAACCTTAATGCGCTTAAACTGCATAGTGCTTTAGAAAAGACAAAATATATTGATCAAACCGTCATACTCAAGATCAAACACCAAGTCTCAAGATTTTATTTAATAATCAAATAACTCTGTAACCTTTACATTTATCTGAAGTTGAATTGCACAATCCGTAAACTTTATACTTCAGAAAAATCAGAGTATTTATCTGTAACCTTAATGCTTCAAATAAGCCAGATGCAATCAACTCCCTCCATAACTTTAATGTTTCACTAAGTCAGAGAAAGCCCTCTCTGTAAACCTGGATACCTAATGAAATAGGAGCAGTCATCCGTAAGCCAGATGCAATCAAATATATCTGTCACCTTTATATCGTACCAAGGTCAGAGAATACGCTCTGTAACCCCTATACCTCAGTGAAAACAGGGTAATCATCCGTAAACATAAATATCTCAAGAAAACATCTATGGTGTCATACGAGACATACAAACTTGACATAACCGTCATGCTCAAGATAGACACCTGATTTTGAAACTTTTAACAATGTGCACATAATAAATCAAATAATCAACGATCACCTATCCGATATTCCAAATGTACAAAGCATGTGTCAAATACGACAATCAAATAATCATGTCTATCAAACAAGACATAGAAAATTTTTATATGACATTATTTTCTAATTACAACATAAAGTATTTATAGAACTTTCACCGAAAACCCTTGCACTTGTGTCAATATATGGTGTGACGGGCCCTTCCATCATGGGTCAACCCTATTAACCATCCAAACTACATTAATAAAACTTGAGATGCGTAAAGGCCCCACTAAAATGATCACTTTAACATTAATGGGCTACTATGCATAGTCTCGTATACTGTAACGCAGCCTGTTTTATGAAAATGTTAATTATTAATTGATTTAGCCCAAAGGGAATTTTATAAAACAAAATAAAATAATATTTATAAAACAAAATAAAATAGTAAAACAAAAATAATAAAATTCTAACATAATGCGCATCATGCTGATGGTGTCATTAACCAAAATTGTTAATTGTGATTAAGGGGTGGGAAATTTATGGAGATTTGGGTGGAGATAAGAAATATTTTTTAGCACAACTACGTTGAAATACATTGTACAATATACAGACAAGAGAGGCACCCAATCCAAAGTCCCCCCCTCCCTAGGATTCTTGCCCAAATTAAAGACGTTTATCCATGCCCAATTGGAGTGGAAACATTTAAACAATAATTTATAATTGTTGTCCTTTTCCTCTGTAAATGCCTTGCCATTATCCATTTCAAAACATACAACTATAATATTGTTGGTACTAAGATGAATGAATTAGTACTTGCTATCAAGTCCTTGCAAATTTGACCAGCCGAGGCGTGATCAATAAAGTCTACTCTAAGTCCTTAAAAACACTTGTTGTAGTAGAAGGTTGGTACAAAACCTTGTAGCTTTCCTCACTACCAAGAGATGATGAGCTAATGCTCGATATTTGGTACAAGACTTTTGAAAGCTTCGTCCAAATGTAACATTGCGTTTATTTATTTACTTTTCCTTTAAAGGTTTCTACCGAATAATCAGCTAGAAAATAAATAAGATACATAAAGTTTATAGTGGTCCGAGAATAGCTCACATCCACTTTTCACCCAAGCCAATTGAGTTTCACTATAGGACACTTATGCTCGATATTTGGTACAAGACTTTTGAAATCTTTGTCCAAATGTAACATTGTGTTTATTTATTTTCTTTTCCTTTAAAGGTTTCTACCAAATAATCAGCTAGAAAATCGTTGGTATAGAAAATAAATAAGACACATAAAGTTTATAGTGGTCGGAGAATAACCCACATCCACTTTTCACCCAAGCCGATCGAGTTTCACTATAGAACACTTATAATAGTTACAAGATTGCCAGTAGGTACGAAGACACTACTGTAGAAGGTAACACAGATTGCCTAGAGGCTTCTATACTAATATAATACTGAAATATGGAACCAGGACACTTTTGTAGGAGGTGATGTATATAGGCCTTCAGCTATTTCACAATTAGTAACCCGAGGGTTGTGATTTGTAACCAATTTGGGTTGTGCACATGAGTCATGTGACTAACTCAAGAAACTCTTTAGTAGAGGCTATGCACTGAGGATATTGGCTAACTCCATAATCCCTATGGTTGGGGTTCTGTACTATGAACAATGACTAACTCCAAAAGCCCTCTTGTTGAGTTTAACTCGTAGCAGCTCCACACAAACACATAGAGAACCCTACGTAGGCAGACATCACCCCTTCTACAAGCCCACATTAGGTACCACCCGTTCTGTAGAACACAAAAAGTGAATATCTCACCGGTTCCTCCAGACGCGTCTCTTCTCTTGCTCCCTGGCCTGACACATCTACACCCCGACTTCTTTCTAAGCTAGATGCATGTCCACCTCGCCGTGGTGCAGCCAAGTCCCTCGCAACCTCACTCACGTCTGGTCACAGCTTATACCCTAGACACTAGCTTTCTGCATACACAAGGAAGTCGGTTACAAAGCCCATAGGCACTCCTCATGACTTCTCCACCAGGCTTGCAGCAAGCCCGACATGCCACAATGTGACCAAGTCCTTCGCAGCCTCAGTCATGTCCATCATAACTTGCACCCGTGACACCAACCTTCTACAACAAATTGCCTCACCTCGACGAAAGCAAAAAAACTCACAGGTCTCTCGATACCAGATCACCAGTTTCTCTCTATCTATCATGCTCTTTCTAATTAACAAGAGAACCTCTATTATAGACTTACAAGAATTATGTACACAAGGAAAATTGCTGACCAAAGGTTCTTCAAGATAAAGAAATAAATTGTCAGCAAACTATATCGTTTCCTCAATATGAGAGATGTTCTGTATCAATTGTGGAATGATCCCAAGGAGATGGTGCTTGTAGAAGGATTTGATAGTAATGCTTCATTAAACTTTCGTACATAGAAATATTATTTTCCATAACTTTCCAACCTTATGTACATAGATACATGGAGATGTGTACATATTCAGATGGCTCGTCCTTTGCCATGAATCTGGACATGTTTGGATGCAAGAGAAAACTTTGATTGAACATTGGATAATCCCAAGTCAATTTGCATAGTGATGCATATATTAGTTTCCATATTTGAGGTTATTTGTTACCTTAAAAGAGAGTGTATCAACTCACCATGAAAATAAATCGTAATAAAATGATTTTAAAACATTTTATTTTATGTAATATACCACATCAATATATTTAGTTAATTAGATGACTAATTAAATCATTCATCTTTTTTAATTTGGTGAGAGAATTGGCATACATACTATCCTTATAGATTAACCTTCTGTAAAGTAGTAAAAGCTTACCTACTACATAGCATTCATTAGCTTATCTTTTATATGACATCATGAAAGTCATACGAACATACGATCCTATAACAAACTAAGTTAAGGCTTAAATAGAAAGTTGACTAATAAATAGAATCAAAAATTGATAATTTGCCTAGTAAGAATTATTATTATATTGCATTAGGCCATGATACGGGGAATTTATCGCAATAGTACCACCATGGCCAAAATCTCCCACATTGGATAACTTAGAAAATTTATTAGTTAATCATGAAGTTTTATCGTAACAGTTGCCGAGTCTTTCCTTAAGAAAGAATGACGACACATATTTATGGCTGGCAATTTGAGATATGGGCACGTTAATTAGGACACGATAAGACTTAGTTTAAAAGGGGTTTTGGATTTATCTAAATCTGTCTTTATCATAAACGGGTTGAGACATAACAGGACACGACAAAATATATGTTCCGAAAAATTATATGAACGGGTTTAAAATTAGAAAATATAAAAAAAAAATTAGGATATATATATTAGTTTCTCTTCTTTATAATCTCTCTTATGTGAAGTCGCTTATTCGTCGTCTTTCTTTTATTCTTCCTCGCAAGAATCGTCATCATTTCTTCTTTGCACCAAAACTTTGTAAGTAAGCTAATTTTATTTTTTTTTTCAAATTTTGAAATCTCTTTTAATCGTGTGATTGTTTTTTATATTTTATTTTCCTTGGTTTGTTTGAGAACTTCACGGGAAAAAGATTTAATACAAGACGCACTTCAGGGTTAGATTTTTCAGACCTTGATGAGATTAAAAAATTAGGGGATATGGATGATAATGATGTGATGGTAGTAAAGGTAGGATTGCAAGGCGAAATATATTTTTAAGTTAACGTTTTTATTATACAAACCATAATGTGTTTTTATTGTATTTTTAGCCTGAAATACTCCACTTGTTGGATTTATTCTATTTTATTTTGGAGCGCCACTTATTTGTGGATCACTTTTGATCGACCAGATTTTCAGAAAATCATGTATTCATTGAGTCCCTTTACAATTGTTTGTCGATTTTCAGTGAGGATGTGATAACTCTACGAAAGTAGAGTTACTGGGCCACTCTTCTGGGCATTAATGTGACTAGTTCGTTGAGTTTTGATTGTTTTTAGTTGCTTTTGTATATTTTTATCTTTAGTAGTTGAGTCTTTAGGTGTTTGCGTATTTTGATTAGTTTATTAAGATTAAGTCTCTGATGTGTGATTGTTTGAACGAATGTTAAATGTAGAAAGGATGAGCCAAAGATGAGACCAAGAAGTTGGATATCATCGACTTTCAGAAAGATTAGAGAAAAACACATCCGTCCTATAAAATTATTTTGCGTAAGGGTATTTTAGATAATCCAGGGAAATATTTTCCGAGGGAATCCTAGAATTTTTAGGGGGGTCTTTTGATTTAGGAAGAAGACAATTTTAGGACATAAAGACGGCCTAAGAAAATTAGAAGGAGATTAACTTGACAACCCTCATATCGGAAGATTGAGGAGTCCCTCTTCATTTTTGTTATCCTATTTTCGATGTCGTCATCTGTGTTTCTTGCTTTGTCTATGGATCTTGATTTCATTATTATGAACTAATTTCTCATTCTAGGACTATGACGAAATCTCGTATTCCTATATAGGTAGTGAACTTTCTTTCTTAATGTGATTCAAATCGTTGTTAATTGTTTATCCAGTCTATTCTTAATGCATGTTAATTGACTAGCCACGAATTGACATTGATTAGATAATCTAGGGAGACTTGGGAGGGTAGTCTAAGTTAGATCTCGAACTGGATGGCCTAAACAATCCATGTGTCGTAAAACATGACTAATTGTTGAATGGAACAGAACACTTTAGGTAATCGATTAGGATTAAATCATAATGGGTCACTCCAAGTTTCTTGCCTAAGAATATAGTAAGGAATTTGATACATAATGATACGTTCTCGTATGTTCGGAAGAAATACGAGGAGATATTTGAATCCAGGATTATCAATTAAATGATTCGATAACATTAGAAATGGGGAATAAAGGTGTGGAAGCCCAAGACTCTCCAATAAAGTGCAACTGCTTCATCGCAAAAGATATTTTATAAGAGAAACTTTCCTAGGATAAAATTCTATCGACTACTCGCCACACATTAAATCAACTACTAAATGGGATGTTAACGAGCCGAGTCAGACTCGGCTAGCGTAAAAAATTATTAGGCTCTATTTAATTGAGCCCGAGCTTGACCCCTGCCCCTCACTGAGTCCGGCGTGATCCATAACCTCGACTTTTATCTTCACTACTTAAGTCCTTTTTTTAAAAAAATTTTAGTTATTTTTTTATTATAAAAAAATTAATAAGTCAAATCAAATGGCTCGTCGGATCAGTAAAACAGCCAAGTCGGAAGCGGCTAACAGTACGTGCACGTAACTGTTACGTTGTTTACTAAAATCGACTTTTTTTTCAGTAAACTTTACTAAAAATCGACGTTTTTTAGTAAAATCGTTAGTAAACTGTTGTAAAAAATTGTAAACAGTTACTAATTTTTTACTGTTTGAGAATTCGAAAAGTTACTAAAACTACGTTTAATAAATCGGATGACAAATTTACTAAAAAGTTTAGTAACCTGTTACAAATAATATCGGTGATTTCGGCTTTTTTTTTTGAAACCGTTACTAAAATTTCACTATTCAAGTTTAGTAAACGGATACTAAACTTATTAGTAAATTTCACATCCGATTTACTAAACATAGTTTAGTAACTTTCCGAAAATTCAAACAGTAAAAAATTAGTAACGGGTTCCCAATTTTTTTTAGTTAAATTTCTATTTTTAATAATTTTCTCGGTTCGCCATCGAACGATTTTAGTAATGCTTTACTAAATTTATAAGCGAAATTAGTAAATTACTCTGTAACTTAGTAAAATCGTTAGTAAATTACTAAAGTCGTATTTTTCTTCTGCAATCGTTTACCATTTATTGAGCGGAATGTGCTGAAAATTTAGTAATCGATTACTAAACTTTTTAGTAATTTACTAAACATAACAGTACATTTCGAACCTAAAACCGAATCTGTTTTCAGTGTGAAATTACCATTTTACCCATGCGGTAAAATTACTAAATCGGAAAACGATTTAGTAAAATTACTAAAACCGAACCTGTTTCCAGTAGACAACTGGAATTTGGGAAACGATTTAGTAATTTTACCGCATGCGTAAAATTACTAAATCGTTTTCCAAGGGTAAAATGGTAATTTCACATTGAAAACAAGTTCGGTTTTAGGTTCGGAATGTACTATTATGTTTAGTAAATTTCTAAAAAGTTTAGTAATCGATTACTAAATTTTCAACACATTCCGCTCAAAAAATAGTAAACGATTACGAAAGAAAAATATGACTTTAGTAAGTTACCAACGATTTTACTAAGTTACACAATAATTTACTAATTTCGCTTATAAAATTAGCGACGCATTACTAAAATCGTTCGACGGCGAACTGAGAAATTGGGAACCCGTTACTAATTTTTTACTGTTTGAGTTTTCGAAAAGTTACTAAACTACGTTTAGTAAATCGAGTAACCGTTTACTAAACTTGAACAGTGAAATTTTTGTAACGGTTTCCAAAAACAGCCGAAATCACCGATATTTTTAGTAACCGATTACTAAACTTTTTAGTAAATTTGTCCTCCGATTTACTAAACGAAGTTTTAGTAACTTTTCGAATTCTCAAACAGTAAAAAATTAGTAATGGTTTACAATTTTTTATAACAGTTCACTGACGATTTTACTAAAAAACGTCGATTTTTAGTAAAGTTTACTAAGAAAAAGTCGATTGTAGTAAACAACGTAACGGTTACGTGCACGTACCGTTAGCTGCTTCCCGCCCAGAGTCCAAGCTTTGATGTAAAAATTGTCAAAATTTGACTTTTTGTCAGGCCAGGTTTGGGAAATGAAACGAGCAAGAACCGTTCCCGAATTACACGTTCTCAAAAACAACCCCCGGTGATTGAAGAGTAATAGTGCAACATTTGAAAACAGCCAAAAGATGCGCACTGGGCATAAGTTGAAGTTTCTATTATTATGTCCGTTTAAGGATCATTAAATTAGTTCGTAAGGCACCACTTGTTGTCATGCTTAACTAGTGCTGAGGTTCAATAAAAGCCTTAATCAAATTAATGCGACGAACCCTATTATCAAAATCAGTCGATTTTGTTTATGGATCCCGAAAATTAATCAATTCCGCAGTTGTTTCGAAAAAAGGAATCATCGACTATTTTATTGAGTAATTCATAATTCGGGGATTTACGGAAAAAAACCCAAAATCCTAAAATGAGGAGAAATTCTGAGGTACGAGTAACATCTGCCTAAGCCTAGCGTCCCTCAGTGATGATCGAAATGCTCGATGGCCCGCTGGAACAAACCAATGGGGTCGGTACATGATATACTGCAACGGGCATCTCGTTTGGAAGGTCGGGAAGATCGGCCTCAAAATTAAGGAACCGGATCGCTTGTCTTATTGATGGCCTCTGGCTCTGATCTGGATGAGCACACCACAACCCGACCAGCAAGAGACGCTTGACCTGTATCTTGTCGGAATCCGATGTCATCTTCTCATCCGCTGCTGTCAGAATATTCCTGCTTCCGTGGAGACCCCATACCCATGAAACCAGACCAGGCATCATCGAGGATGTGTTCTTGATCGTCCTGTCCGTCGCTCTTCTCCCTGTTGCAATCTCCAGCACCACCACACCAAAACCATAGACGTCTGATTCTTTTGAAGCTTTCCCCATGGCCATGTACTCTGGGGCAAGGTACCCGAGCGTCCCGGCCAGTCCTGTCGTCTGTGGACCGAGCTCGTGGTCCATCAACCGAGCCAATCCGAAATCCCCCAGTTTCACATTGAAGTTCGAGTCTAGCATTATGTTGCTGCTCTTTATGTCACGGTGTATGACACATTTTTCCCACTCTTCGTGTAGATATAGTAATGCCGAGGCCAGCCCAAGGCAAATCTTGTACCTCGTCGGCATCAAAAGAGGGGCCCGTTTCCCAAAGAGATGAGAGTCGAGGCTTCCATTGGGCAAGAACTCGTAAATGAGTAGGAATTCGTTGCTGTCGTGACACCAACCGATGAGTTGCACCAAGTTCCGGTGCCTCAGGCTGCTGATTACCTTCACCTCGCTAAAGAATTCTTGGATGCCCTGTTTAGAGCCTTGTGAGAACTTCTTTACTGCGACTGGTATGTCCAAATCTAATAAGTATCCCTTGTACACGGGCCCGAATCCTCCTTCTCCCAGCTTCTGCTCGCTTGAGAAGTTGTTTGTTGCTGAAGCGAGATCTTTGTACGTGTAGCTCCTTGGTCCTGCTCCTCGTTCTAGGTCTTTGTTGATAGACGTTGAGTTTGTGGCCTCTGCAGCCTTCTCCTTCATCCTAGTTTTCCTTCTCCTGTTGCTCCTCAACTCAAATGCGCTGATGAGGAGAAGGATCAAGAATACGATTGAAGCACTTACTCCGGTTGCAATCTTTGTCCACTTCGATTTTTTACTTCTAGTATTCGATTTCTGACTGCTAGGATCCTTTATGACCAACTTTGACGAAAAATCCCAAGAATGGAGCGTGTGTCGTTCCGTGTAATAACCGGTAGCAGCTGAGAAGCCGATTGTGACCCACTCGGGAAGAACAGTCCTCAGGTCTACAGGGTACGAAAGGCTTGTGGTTTCGTTAGGATTTGGCGTGGTCTTGAAGCTCCATGAAACTGTTAAATTCATGGTGGAGGCGTCATATGAGATGGTAACGTCGATTGTGTCTCCACTGTGGTACTTTACATCCCACGGTACCATGATGCTTGAAACGATCGAGTTCTGGTTGATTCCAACATGTTCGTATCCCGGATCCCATTTCGGACTAGGATAGGTATCGAACTCGACGTGGATGATCTGCTTCCTTGAGGTGTTGCTGAAAGTCATGTTGTACAGGCCAAGGAACCCGCCGGTGGAATTCAACGGGATCTGGAAGCCCTCGGGAGCCATGAAGAAGGCAAAACCGGAACCATAATAAACACGGCACCCTACATCGATCGTGAAGGCGAAGTGCGTGGTGAAATCATAGAGCCCCCCGGAGCTCGAGTCCCATAACCGGACCCTCTCGTTGAAGGTGACATGGCCAACGCGCCAACTTTGGTTCTGGTTCGTCATGTCCACGGCCCCATTGTCTGGATGCGCATCGCCTCCGTACGAGACGGCGGTTGATGCTGGGTCGAATTGAGATATGTTGAACAGCAAGGGATTACCCGGGTGAGCTAGGAAGACTACGACCAAAGGAACAATGGCAGCTCTCAACATATTTTTCTTGAGTGACATAATTGGTTTTTCTTTGAGTAATGTTTTTGCTAATGTTGCTAGCAATCATGCGTCTCTTTGGATGTATAAATAATCAGTGGCAAGCAAAACAGCAAACAATCGAAAGTGAAATTCGTGGAAATTGGGCATCACGTGTTGTTGTCGAGAATAAAGCAGATTTAACCAACCCCACTGGGCTGAGTCCAAGTCAATTTTTTTACCTGGGGAACGCTTCTGGGAATGTCGGCAAAGATTATTGGTAATTAAATGTGGGTTGGTCTAAGTGGAAAGTAGTTTGGATTCACTTAAAGAGGTTCGAAATGTAGCTATCCCTGTTGAGGTACTCACCCACCATAATCCGATGTCCTATTCAGATCGATTTCGGATTAGTCGGAACAACGCCAGACGGGCAACAAAAAAAGATTATCCCTAGCTTTTTCCAAAGTCGATTTTCCTTTTTGATGGCAGTGCCCACCATTTCCCGCGTTGTACTATTCCCATTAGCGATGACAATTCAATCAGGAAAAAGCATAAACACCGTGGAAAAGTAAGTCAAGAACTCGGCCCAGTTTGCTGAGGAAATCCTGTGAAGTCTGTTTGTTAAATATCGATGTGTTGTACTAAAAAAATTTAAGGATATTCATAATCTTCTATTATTGTCCCGAATTTATCCTCTCGGTGGAGAGAATCACTGAGAGGTGCAAGAAAGAGTTGTACATGGTTATGTCATGTAATTGACAAGGAGAAAGTCGAAGCAGCGGCAATCAGCCTACTTTCAGCGGTGAGATCAGTTTTTGTGGGCCAGTCGGGCAAAACATGATGCAGCAAGAGACTAGAACGACAGATCATGCAATATTTAACGCACAACGAGACGCTCCGCTTGGAACTATTACAGATTGGATCACAAGCTCCTCCTTTCGACGGGGACGCCCTTCCTAAAGTAGCTTCGAGGTTAATAACCTCTGAACTTGTGCAAGTGAAAATCAGGCAGGCAATGAAAATTAGTCTTAATGTTTTAACATCTCTTGTAAGTTGTCAAGGCATGCAATGAAAATCATGCACAGATGTTCCCCGCCATGTTCGGCAGTAAACAACAAAGGGTTTATATTCGATTTATCTCAAAACTATTCCGGTACATTATATTCATAGAGATTCAAATTATCAAATTGACATAAAATCAATGGTTTTATGGTTATTTATATGGCTAAGATTACGTTCTTACATATGCATCGATCCTATGTCTTTTCTCGTTATAGGATAGACGCCTTGCGCGATGAAAACACGAAACATGAATAACGATGCTTTCGAGTAGGAAGTAGCTATAGAACATTTCTAAAGAGTCATGGAGATAACAAAGAATTTTAAGGACAAAGTATGCTGAAATTCATTTCTTAATATCAAAAGTTACCTTCCCTAGGATTCTTGCCCAAATTGAAGACTTTTACCCTTTGCCCAATTGGAGTGGAAATATTTGAGACAGTAATTTGTAATCATATTTCCCCTTTTTAAAGCTGTCCTTTTCCTTCTATAAATGACTTGCCATTACTGACTTCAATACATACAACTATAATATTCTCACATTTTACAAAGTCAAGAGGAAAAAAAAAACCAACCCCCTATTCAATTTTTTTTTTGCCCGCCCGATATTCTGTGGGTCTTCCAACAGGGGTGACTACGTATGATAGGTTTCGAACTCGAGATCTCCTTAAGCAAATACAAGCTCCTCACCACTTGGACCAACCCTATGTTGGTCAACTCTGTATGCAATTATTAAGTAAATCGGTTGCATAAAAATAATTTTTTTAAGTTTTTAATAAATGGTCAAGCATAAAAGCAAAGACCGGTGGTAAATAACGAATGAGCACGCGTAACATCTCTCCAATTCCATGCCATGATACAGTTCTAATTCTGCAATGAAAGAAACCATCCCTAATCATAGAAGTTATACGTAAATTTGTATCGAGAAAATCATCCCAGACCATGGTTGACAATTTTTTGCTGAAAATACAACTTTTTGGGACTTTGTGAGAGGTCTCCTCAGCTTCACACGAAACTTTGTAAGTCACTGTTGACACACATGAATTTCTGGGCTTCGCCGTCAATGGCCCAAGAAGTGAAACTCTACACTGACACCATTTATGACAAATGGGGCCCAACATTAGTTCCACTCGAGAAGCCTATGTAGGGGTTACTCGAGAAATACTCCCTGAGCAAAAGGCTCAAGATCAACATTACTCGAGCACCCAGTATAGCTCGAGACGTAATATAGATCCTCGCAACTCGAGAGCCCAACTAAACTACGACCAAGGAGTTGGACATGTGGCAAACCCAGAAAGACCAACCAAAACAAGACGTGTATGATTCCTACAAAATAGGAATCTGATTGTGCACACGATCTAAGAAGATTCTGGACTGGCTGAATAATCGCAACTGCAAGATTCTGAAATATAAAAGGATCGCAACAGAACACACAAAAACAACAACAACTCAAACACAAACGTTAGTCTTTTGTCTTTTACTCTTGTTTGGACCCTTCCAACCTCAGCGTTATCGATTCTGTCTGGCATTGTTTACGCACTTCCGTCCAAGCTTATTGCCATTGATTCTGTCCGGCAGTGTTGACACGTCTCCATCCATCCTTAGTGCCATCGATTCTGTCTGGCGCTATTGACCTGCCACCACTTCGAATTCGTCCTCCACCCTCGGTGCTCTTGCATTAAATTCCTATGCCATTGACGTCCGACCGCCGTTCCATAAGGGTGAATTCCATTAAAGGAGTTTGCCTCGAATGCCGTTCATCAGCCGCAAATCGCCGTGAAGCGTCACCAAGTCTTTCCTATTGTTTTCTATTCAAGTCATGTTTGTAAGTATAACACCGTAAACTCAATACTGTTGCACTAAATTCCAGTGTTTTGTTTGCTCTTTATACTTGCACTCGTTCACTTTGCGGTGACATAGTAAACACTGTAAATCCAATATCGTCGTATTAAATTCCGGTATTGCGTTTACTTTCACTTTACAACAACCACACTAGCATTGTAAAATTCAATACATGTTGCAAGGAACATTAATTCTGTGCCAATAGTCACTATTACAAAATTGGCCCACGCCACCCTGATAGACGAATACACCCTAGCCCAAGCGAAATGCAATATTCTCGTTACACAAAAAGTTGTGTCTCCACAATTTTATTTTTTCATGCCTCGACCGTATAACTTATTCTTTCTTAATATGAGAAGATAATAACCGTCCAAGATTATTTAAATATAAATAGTAAAACAGTAAATCAATATTTTATGTAAGGGTGATATGACATACGAACGGCTAATATAGTTTTGATGGTGAACCATATAGAATCTTGCCTCTATATTCTATAGAAGCATGTCAGATACGCTACAGAAGGTGCTCTTATAATCTATAGAAGCTCAAGTTGTACGTTACAGAAGCTTACTGTAAGGAACGTTTTGTAAGTAAAATCATTACTTTAATTAAAGGAATGATGTGCGAAAGTATGTTTGTAATGCCAAAGACCCATCGTTCGCTTCCCATGTTTATGAGAATAAATTTCCATATTTCCATATGGCCGTCAACCCATCGCTCGCTTCCCATGTTTAGCAGGGGTCATCCATCTTCAGTCCTCTCGTCTCTTGAATAGTCCACAACCTTACTCTACTCGAGAGCCACGAAGTTTACTGCCATATAGTTTGTCTCCAGCATCCTAGGTTCTCCTAGAAGAGCTTCAAGCTTCAGGCAGAGTTGGGATTCGGTAAGGACAGACCTTAGCCTCGGGTTGATACAGAAACCCTGACTAAACTAATTTTACTGGTCTCGTGGTGTTCTCGAGCATCTTTGGGCCCAAGAGCCAGCTCTTCAAAGAGGCACCTCAACCATAGAATAGGACAAGCCCGATTTAGCTTTACCCCTGTACTTGTCACTAAGAGATTTCGCTTTGTAGAGTCTTTCACCGAATAACAATGCCCATGTCTGGGTACAACGTGTTTTGGACTGTTTCCTAACCTTATTATTTACGAGTATACCATTCGTTTGGTGTTCCCACTATAAATAGTACCACCCGATCTTGGGGACCCTTCATTTTCTAGGCCACTCAGTCATGAGTATCGACCTGAGAGGATGTCGACGTGTCAACAATGAGGTCCTTTTGTAGCTTATGTGTTCAACCTTGTAGCCTCTGGAAGGTCGGATCTGTTTTATACTAGACGAAGCAGGATCTTCACTACCCGATGAAGTCATCAGCAAGAGTCGAGAGTTGTTTTCAATCCCGGGCTTAAGCAAGGTACTAGGGACCTTCCCCTTCACCATCATGGGGCGAACCCTTGTGCCAGCAATCAGAGCTCAAGGGCTTTGTTCCCATCTTCTTAGCAAATGACGCGTAATGTCTCCAGGAGAGAGAAAAGCGTTGTTCCTGAGTTGCTTGTATTTTCCTGTGGTAGGCCCAGTGCAATAATTTCCAAACAAACCCATGTATTTTGTCACATGCCATGGAATTGAATGAAAATTGTTGTACACTCAAACCTTCTCTCGCCGGCCCATCTTTTCTAGAGACATGTGTATTGCTCGCCAGTTTCCAAGCAACGCGAACCTGCTTTGGGACTCGAATGAGGCTGCCAGGTTTCCGGTTTTATAAAGCCTTGAGTAGAGGTACTATTTCCCACTTATGAATTCAGAAATCGTTCACCTCCCTCGTTCAACTCCCTGAAAACCCTAGCGTCCCTTCGATTCTCATGGCCCTCATTGCCCCGTCTAAAGTTAGTCCGATCATCCCAAACCATGAGGACGATGATGGCGCAATCTTCCAGGCGGTCTACACAGGCCACATGTCATCCGGTCTTTGTCAGCTTCGACATGGAGTCGGACTATGGCGTAGCCATAGAGGGTTAGGAAACCCCGGGCCATTTTGTACCCACTTCCAAACTCTTCCTTTTGGAGGTGGAAAGATCGTTCCTTTCTACTAGTAGGTTGCCCGTTGTTTTCGCCCCCGGCCATTTTTCAAGCGTCGGATGGAGCGACCCTGTGCTATGGTCAGGCCTTCATTATTTCTCGTCTCATAGCAGTGGCACTAATTTCGACTAACGGTTTTTTGCCTGGGTAGCCAAGAAGCGTGACGTGTGAAAGGCGATGCGGATATAATCCCTGATCTGCGTCCCGTTTACTGCCATGGAGCCTAATCCCCTATTTTGTGCTTGATTCCTGTCACTCTAGAACGGTATCATCAATTGATTCCATGTCCCGATGGGACCTATGTCAATCACCCAAGGAGACATCTGGTTCTTGACGGGGTACCTTCCATCCGGAGCCCCCTTCGATTTGGGCACAAGCGCCCTGACATGGTGTTCAACCCATCGCTGTGTGTTGGGGATGACCCTAGTCTTCTGGATTTTCGAGAAGATACTAGTATTAGACACGACGTTTCCTATGAAACGATGCATGTAGTTAACCCTTCCTAGAAACGCCTGAAGTTCCTTCTTGGTTCAGGGAGGAGGTAGGTTTCGGATGGCGTATGTTTTAAGGGGGTCGACTTTGATCCCTCTTTGATGTACCAAGAACCCGAGAAACTGTCCTTTTCAGATTTCAAACGCACACTTTAACGAATTCAGCTTAAGCTTGTGCCTTTGCATTTTTTCGAAAGCTTCGCTCAAGTGGATATGGTGGTCTTGACTTCGCCTAGACTTTACAACCACGTCGATATCCTTCACTATTTTCCCCATCAGTGGACCAAAAGTGAGGTCATTGCCATTTGATAAGTGGCTCCGACATTCTTTAACCTGATGACGACTTATTTGAAGATTCAGGCACTAGAGTGTTGTTTTGTGTATATCTTCTTCAGTAATGAAGATTTGCTTGTAACCGGAATACCCGTCCATGCAGGACATTAGCTCATGAAGGATATTTGGGTGTCACCTTGTTCAAGTCGCGAAAATCTATGCATACCCTAATTTTGTCGTTCTCTTTTATGACACGTACTATGCTAGATATCTAGTCTACATACTTTTCGTCCTTATATGGCCTGCTTTGAACAACTTCTTTGTCTCGTCTTAAACTATCTGAGCTACTTCTCTTGATATCCTCCTTGGGGTTTGTTTCACAATTTAAGATTGTTATCCATTGGGAGCTTGTGTTCGACCAAGTCGGTTGAGGCCTAGCATTTTGGTATAATCCCATGCAAAGCAATCTTTGTAGGCACGTAAGACCCTTTTCATGGTTTCTGATTCCATCTCTTTGAGAAGTGAGCTGAGGTAAGTGTTACATGGATCTTTAGTGGTTCCTCATTTAAGTTCATTTAAAGTGTCACAAGGGACAAGAGAACTATAGGAAGACTCTTTATTGATTATGCTTAGACTCGTCTAAGCATTTTAGGATATCTCATATTGGATTAGCCGTCTCGCTTCTCATTGGTGAACAAGTAAAGGTTGAGGAGTCTATAGGGTTCCTTCGGCAAACAACTCGGCGAATAATAAAAAGTATTGGTTGCAATAAGGTTAACGTATCTGGTTGATGAGGATCTTGTGAGTTACGTTGGGTTTGGACCTATAACAAAGCATATAAGCCATTAAAAATTGTGACTGTTGAGCAAGAGTAGGAGGAACGGAGACGACAGATACAAACCGAGGAAACGACATCGTCAACTTGCGAATTGTGTGCGACGCGACATAATTGTTTGTCGCCTGACAGGACCCGCGAGAGGGAGAAAAGCCACGCCTTTAGCACAAGAGAGATAAATGACCGATTTTCGGCCATGCAGGCGGACGTCCGACCATCGTACGTAAGGGACGTGCCTTCCCGGTCATTTGTCTGAATGAAATTCGAAGAGAAACACGCATACGACATCGGCCTTGTCCGATGGAAAAATTATTTTCGGGCAGAACAAGCCGTTGAAGGTGCTCATAAGGACTTTCTCTTCGTCGAAAAGACTTCGCCCAACAACGTGGGGTTCCCGTAATTTAAGAATTGCTTAACAAGAGAGATGCGAAGAACATATACCATAGGCTTATATGGATTGTAATATTTCGTGTTTTAATGTGATTAGTCAGAAAGAATTCGTTGTTGTGACGAAAATTAACTCTCCAACACCAATGACTCAGGTGCAGGGAACGCTGCCGGAAACACGATATCCATTTTTGACGGGAAGAGAGAGCTACTTCGAACGTGTCGCCTTCGTTTTTCGCCGAGTTGCATTCGTTGTCGTACACATTCCACGTAATTTTCTCATAGAACTCTACGAATTCCGCCTCGATCGCGACATTTCGATTCTTATTGGGGAAGAGAGTGACGAGATGCGTGGGCAACATGATCGAGTGACGCATTGGAAAATAATCATGTTCACGGTGTGCGACCCTTCAAGATTGTGAGAGATACACAAAGAATAATGGAGCCGAATCGTATGTTTCCACGGATATCATGTCCGATTCTATGCCATCGACCACGTTATTGCCTCGACACCGACATCCCTGTCCAGCCCAAGAGCGGTCCAGACCGCATTCGATCCATCGACAACGTTATGTGGACAAGGGGGTTGGTTGGCGTGCTCCTCGTCTCAGCCGTTCATTGAGTCACACTCATCGACCACCGTTGCAAGAACGGTTCTTCCCCTTTTCGAAGAGGATATTTTTATTTTCCTTCCGCATCGAGATCTACTGCTATACCATCCCGTGGACAACGCAACCACGGGATCAGAGTTCGAATGGAAACGACCGTCGCACTCCGAAGGGGCACCTCCATCCCCGCCTTCGCTGAAATCATTATTCGTCAACCTGGCACTCGTCGAATATGTCACGGGAGGCGAACAATCGTATCCCGTATAGGATTTCCCCCTACAGTGCATCGTTCCAGATGGTCTGTACCTAGCAGGAGCCGACGACGGTAACTTGGAAGGAGTAGACGTGCGGACCGTCTTTCTTGACAAAAAAATTCAAGCGTTTAAATACAAGAAAAAGAACACCCGTAGGAGTCTCGGTGCCGTGGAATGTGTAAAACGTTTGAGGAAGGATACAAACCGAGGAAACGACATCGTCAACTTCCGAATTGTGCGCGACGCGACGTAATTGTTTGTCGCCTGACATTTCTTTGACCAATGATGACATAAGCACGACGGGACCCGCGAGAGGGAGAAAAGCCTCGGCTTTCGCACAACAGAGATAAATGACCGATTTTCGGCCATTCAGGCGGTCGTCCGGCAGTCGTACGTAATGGACGCGCCTTCCCGGTCATTTGCCCGAAATGAAATTCGAAGAGAAACAGGCATAAGACATCGGCCTTGTCCGTGCCCTATAGCGAAAGTACGCCCCGACGCCTCAGTCCATGGCAAACGCTGCGGAATTTCTCTCTTTGATCCTAGTTGTCGCGTGCAGCATTGGTGTCCCTACCCCATCGAACGCCACATTTTGTGGGGGTACGTGCAGCTCACTCGACGACTGTGACGGACAGCTAATTTGCGTCAACGGCATGTGCGATGACGATCCCGACGTAGGCACTCAAATATGCATGTCTACTCCTTCTGAGTTACCGTCGTCGGCTCCTGCTAGCTGGAGACCATCGGGAACGATGCACTGTGGCGGGAAATCCTATTCGCGATACGATTGTTCGCCTCTCGCGACTTATTCGACGAGTGCCAGCTTGACGAATATCGATTTCAGCGAAGGCGGGGATGGAGGTGCCCCTTCGGAGTGCGACGGTCATTTCCATTCGAACTCTGATCCCGTGGTTGCGTTGTCCACGGGATGGTATAGCGGTGGATCTCGATGCGGAAGGAAAATAAAAATATCCTCTTTGAGAACGGGAAGAACCGTTCTTGCGACGGTGGTCGACGAGTGTGACTCAATGAACGGCTGCGACGAGGAGCACCCCAACCAACCACTTTGTCCACATAACGTTGTTGATGGATCGAATGCGGTCTGGACCGCTCTTGGGCGAGACAGGGATGTCGGTGTCGAGGCAATAATGTGGTCGATGGCATAGAATTGGAGATGATGTCCGTGGAAACATACGATTCGGCTACATTATTCTTTGTGTATCTCTCACAATGTTGAAGGGCCGCACACCGTGAACTTGATTATTTTCCAATGCTTCACTCGATCATGTTGCCCACGCATCTCGTCACTCTCTTCCCCAATAAGAATCGAAATGTCGCGATCAAGGCGGAATTCGTAGAGTTCTTCTAGAAAATTTCGTGGAATGTGTACGGCAACGAATGCAACTGGGCAAAAAACGAAGGCGACACGGACGAAGTAGCTCTCTCTACCCGTCAAAAACGGATCCTGTTTCCGGCTGCGTTCCCTGCACCTGAGTCGTAGGTGTTGGAGAGTTAGTTTTCGTCACAACAACGAATTCGTTCTGGCTAATCACATTACAACACGAAATACTGCAATCCAGATAAGCCTATTGCATATGTTCTTCGCATCCTGCTTCTTAAGCGATTCTTAAATTACGGGAACCCCACGTTGTTGGGCGAAGTTGGTTCAACGAAGCGAAAGTCCTTATGAGCACCTTCAACGGCTTGTTCCACCCGAAAATAAATTGTTTTTGTGACTGTTGAGCTTGAGGTGGAAGAACGGAGACTTGGTCATCTTTATACGGGTTGTGATAAGAAACGGTTTCTCGTGGAATCTTCATACCGTTCCTTGTCTTTTTAAAACCATTGACCGCTATGCCTTCTCATTTCGACTCGAAGACCGGATTTCGAGCCAGCCTTGCAGACCGTCTTCCTTGACAAAAGAAAATTCACGCGTCTAAGTACAAGAAAGAGAACTCTCGTAAGAGTCTCGGTGCCGTGGAATGTGTAACACGTTTGACGACGGATACAAACCGAGGAAACGACGTCGTCAACTTGCGAATCTTGCGCGACGCGACGTGACGTAATTGTTTGTCGTCTGTCACTTCTTTGTCCAATGATGACGTAAGCACGACGGGACCCGCGAGAGGGAGAAAAGCCACGCCTTTAGCACAAGAGTGATAAATGACCGATTTTCGGCCATTCAGGCGGACGTCCGACCATCGTACGTAAGGGACGCGCCTTCCCGGTCATTTGCCCGAATGAAATTCGAAGAGAAACACGCATACGACATCGGCCTTGTCCGTCGAATGAAAAATTTATTTTCGGGCGGAACAAGCCGTTGAAGGTGCTTGTAAGGACTTTCGCTTCATCGAACCGACTTCGCCCAACAACGTGGGGTTCCCGTAATTAAAGAATCGCTTAACAAGCAAGATGCGAAGAACATATGCCGAAGGCTTACATGGAGTGTAATATTTAGTGTTGTAATGTGATTTGGTCAGAACGAATAAATTCGTTGTTGTGACGAAAATTAACTCTCCAACACCGACGACTCAGGTGCAGGGAATGCTGCCGGAGACACGATATCCGTTTTTTGACGGGTAGAGAGCTACTTCGTGTGTGTCGCCCTCGTTTTTCACCGGGTTGCATTCGTTGTCGTGCACATTCCTCGTAATTCTTTCATAAAACCCTACAAATTCCGCGTCGATCGCGACATTTCGATTCTTATCGGGGAAGAGAGTAACGAGATGCGTGGGCAACATGATCGAGTGAAGCAATGGAAAATAATCAAGTTCAAGGAGTGCGACCCTTCAACATTGTGAGAGATACACAAAGAATAATGTAGCCGAATCGTATGTTTCCACGGACATCATGTCCGGTTCTATGCCATCGACCACGTTATTGCCTCGACACCGACATCCCTGTCTATCCCAAGTGCGGTCCAGACCGCATTCGATCCATCGACAACGTTATGTGGGCAAGGTGGTTGGTTGGCGTGCTCCTCGTCGCAGCCGTTGATTGAGTCACACTCGTCGACCACCGTCGCAAGAACGGTTCTTCCCGTTCTCAAAGAGGATATTTTTATTTTCCTTCCGCATCGAGATCCACCGCTGTAGCATCCCGTGGACAACGCAACCACGGGATCAGAGTTCGAATGGAAACGACCGTCGCACTCGGAAGGGGCACCTCCATCCCCGCCTTCGCTGAAATCGTTATTCGTCAAGCTGGCACCCGTCGAATAAGTCACGAGAGGCGAACAATCGTATCGCGAATAGGATGTCCCGCCACAGTGCATCGTTCCCGATGGTCTGCAGCTAGCAAGAGCCGACGACGGTAACTCGGAAGGAGTAGACATGCATATTTGAGTGCCTACGTCGGGATCGTCATCGCACATGCCGTTGACGCAAATTAGCTGTCCGTCACCGTCGTCGGGTGAGCTGCACGTACCCCCACAAAATGTGGCGTCCGATGGCGTAGGGACACCAATGCTGCACGCAACAACTAGGATCAAAGAGAGAAATTCCGCCGCGTTTGCCATGGACTGAGGTGTCGGGGCGTACTTTCGCTATACGAAGCCTTGTTTTTGTGACTGTTGAGCTTGAGGTGGAAGAACGGAGACTTGGTCATCTTTATACGGGTTGTGATAAGAAACGGTTTCTCGTGGAATCTTCATACCGTTCCTTGTCTTTTTAAAACCATTGACCGCTGTGCCTTCTCGTTTTGACTCGAAGACAGGATTTCGAGCCAGCCTTGCTGACCGTCTTCCTTGACAAAAGAAAATTCAGGCGTCTAAGTACACGAAAGAGAACTCTCGTAAGAGTCTCGGTGCCGTGGAATGTGTAACACGTTTGACGACGGATACAAACCGAGGAAACGACGTCGTCAACTTGCGAATCTTGCGCGACGCGACGTGACGTAATTGTTTGTCGTCTGTCACTTCTTTGTCCAATGATGACGTAAGCACGATGGGACCCGCGAGAGGGAGAAAAGCCACGCCTTTAGCACAAGAGTGATAAATGACCGATTTTCGGCCATTCAGGCGGACGTCCGACCATCGTACGTAAGGGACGCGCCTTCCCGGTCATTTGCCCGAATGAAATTCGAAGAGAAACACGCATACAACATCGGCTTTGTCCGTCGAATGAAAAATTTATTTTCGCGCGGAACAAGCCGTTGAAGGTGCTTGTAAGGACTTTCGCTTCGTCGAACCGACTTCGCGCAACAACGTGGGGTTCCCGTAATTTATGAATCGCTTAACAAGCAAGATGCGAAGAACATATGCCGAAGGCTTATATGGAGTGTAATATTTCGTGTTGTAATGTGATTTAGTCAGAACGAATTCGTTGTTGTGACGAAAGTTAACTCTCCAACACCTACGACTCAGGTGCAGGGAATGCTGCCGGAGACACGATATCCGTTTTTTGACGGGTAGAGAGCTACTTCATCTGTGTCGCCCTCGTTTTTCACCGGGTTGCATTCGTTGTCGTGCACATTCCTCGTAATTCTTTCATAAAACCCTACAAATTCCGCTTCGATCGCGACATTTCGATTCTTATCGGGGAAGAGAGTAACGAGATGCGTGGGCAACATGATCGAGTGAAGCAATGGAAAATTGTCGCAGCGAGCGCTGATCGGACTACCCGACAAACACACGGTTGAACGGGACAACGAACTCAAATCAGAGTTCAAAGGTAAACGAGAGAAATCTCAAAAGTTTTCTTCAAATAAAATGTGTCCCATTCGAATGCCAAAGGACTCCTTTTTATACACCATGAGGGGATGAACCCAGCACCCTCATTAAGACTAGAAACATTTCCCCAAAACCCCTATTAAAAGAAAACAACCATAAAGTCTGAATGCACTATACTTAAGACAATGCAATGAATCAAAAGGAAGATGGGTTTCGTGGCTCTTCGTCTCCAAGAAGATGGGCTTCGAGTCCAAGTCGATCGCCAGACAAGTCGATCGACTTGGGTGCTGGCGAGTAGAAGTCGCCCGATTCAAGTCGACCTCAGGACGACTCAAGTCGAGTTGGCCGCATCATTCTCCTCCACCTGTGAAAAGCTCGACCTCGAGCTTGGTTTCTCCGGGTACAGCGGTTCCTGGGAATCATGGTAAGGGAATATATCCGCAACATTGAAAGTACGAGAAATATCCATGGACTCTGGCAGATCTATGACATATGCATTGTCGTTTATCTTCCGCAACACTTCATAAGGTCCATACTTCCGCGGCTTGAGCTTATTATAACTTCCCACTGGGAATCTCTCCTTTCGAAGAAATACCATTACTTGATCTCCTTCTGAGAAAACTCGCTCTCGCCTATTTTTATCCGCAATCCGTTTATACTTCTCATTGGTCACCTCCAAATGTTCCTTGACTTGCTTCCGGGTGTCTTGAATCTGCTCTGCAAGGTCCTCAGCGGCTGAGCTTTTCTTATTGTCCTTCAGAAGAGGAATCAGGTCCAATGCATGTTGTGGAACTTTCTGGTAGACGATAGAAAAGGGAGATCTCCCGAGAGCACTATGAACAGCACTGTTATATGCGAACTCCGCTTGAAAAAGTGCAAAGTCCCATTGCTTCGACTTGTCTCCACATATACTCCGCAGCATATTTCCCAGTGTCCGATTCATTGATTCCGTTTGACCATCCGTCTGTGGGTGTGCCGTACTACTAAAGTTCAAATACACATCAAACAACCTCCACAAGGTCATCCAGAAATGGCTAAGGAATCTCGAGTCGCGGTCCGAGACAATCGACTTAGGAATTCCATGAAGGCGTACCACTTCACGAAAAAACATGCGAGCTACTTTTGAAGCATCCGACGTCTTCCGACACGGGATAAAGTGTGCCATCTTAGAGAACCTGTCAACCACAACAAAGATAGAATCCATGCCCCTTTGGGTACGGGGCAGTCCTAACACGAAATCCATAGATAAAGCCTCCCAAGGATCCTCTGGAACCGGTAGTGGAAGGTATATCCCAACATTTTGAGAATGTCCCTTCGCGACTTGACATGAGCTGCATCGCTGCACAAATCTCTCCACATCTCTTCTCAACTTATGCCAAAAAAACCGTTCCACCACTGCAGCCAATGTCTTATCTCGACCAAGATGTCCACCAAGACCTCCTCCATGTAAATCTCTGATCAGTTTCTCTCGAAGTGAGGTGTGTGGGATGCATAGTTGATTTCCCCGCATGGGATATCCATCCGAAATATGGAATTCACCAACACTCTCTCTTCGGTGAATCTTAGCCCAAATGTCCGCAAAATCCTCATCTTGAGCATATGCTTCTCTCAGTTGTTCAAATCCCACTAGTTCTGTCCGCAACTCTGTAAGAAGGGTTGCGCGTCGACTTAAAGCATCCGCGACTTTGTTGTGTACCCCCGACTTGTGCATGAGTTTAAAGGGAAACTTCTGAATATAAGTCGACCAGCGGGCATGCATATCTGGACTTAACTTCTGTTGGCTACTCAAATACTTCAATGCTTGGTGATCCGAATACAAGACAAACTCTTTCCCAATCAAATAATGCTCCCAATATTTTAGAGTCCGGAAAACAGCATAGAACTCTTTGTCATAAGTCGACCACTTCCTGCGAGCTTCACTCAACTTCTCACTGAAATATGCTACTGGTCGCTTCTCTTGAGATAAGACAGCCCAATTCCAAACCCACTCGCGTCGCATTCAACTTCAAACAACTTATCGAAACTTGGCAATGCAAGTACAGGAGCTGAGCTTAGCTTCTCTTTGATCAACGCAAAACTCTCCTCAGCCTCTTCACCCCAATGGAATTTCCCCTTGTTCAGACACTCAGTAATCGGAGCCACAATTGAACTGAAATTCTTAATGAATCTTCTATAGAAAGTAGCTAACCCATGGAAACTTCTAACTTCACTAACTGATTTCGGTGACGGCCACTCACGAATTGCTTTAACCTTGTCTTCATCAACTCGTACTCCCTCAGCACTTACTATATATCCGAGAAAAAGCAATTCTGACTTCATAAAACTACACTTCTTGAGATGCAAATAGAGCTTGTACTCTCTCAAAACAGTTAGTACGTCACGCAAATGATCCACATGCTCGCTTCGCGACTTGCTATAGATCAATATGTCATCGAAATAAACAACAACACACTGACCGATAAAAGACTTCAATACCTGGTGCATAAATGTACTCGGCGCATTGGAGAGCCCGAACGGCATGACCAGCCACTCATATAAGCCGTCTCGAGTCTTGAAAGCCGTTTTCCACTCGTCTCCAGGTCAGATTCGAATTTGATGATATCCGCTCCGTAAGTCGATCTTCGAGAACACGACTGAACCGTGAAGTTGATCCAGCATGTCATCGAGCCTAGGAATGGGAAATCTGTACCCCACCGTGATCCGATTGATAGCTCGGCTATCCACACACATTCTCCAATTTCCGTCCTTCTTGGGAACAAGTAGAGCCGGCACAGCGCATGGGCTAAGGCTCTCACGAATATGTCCCTTGTGTAGTAGTTCTTCTACCATCTCATGTAATATGGCATTCTCTTTCGAACTCATTCGGTAATGGGGAAGATTCGGTAGGCTGGCTCCAGGAATTAAATCGATTCGGTGCTGAATGTCGCGTAGAGGTGGCAAACCATCAGGAAGTTCGCCAGACGCTAGCTCCCCAAACTTAGCAAGGATTGGTTTCACTTCTTCAGGAACGTCCTCTTCCATCTTGTCTTCTTTCGGCAACTCCCTTACAATCAGCAAATGGACCTCTCCGGCCGCCTTCATTTCTGCCTCGAACTCTCGAGTGGAGTCGGATCTAACGAGCAACGCCTTGCTTCTCTCTTTCTCTTCCGACTCGGCACTAAGGGCCTGATTCATTGGAAGTAGAGTGTAGCGAACGCCTCCTTTTTTCAGCCGATAAACGTTATCCTTTCCAGAGTGACTTACGTCATTGTCGAATTGCCAAGGTCTTCCGAACAGCAAGTGACAAGCCTCCATGTCAACCACATCACAATACACCTCGTCCTTATACCTCCCAATGGAAAATGACACTTTACATCTCTCTGTGACGCGAACTTCACCGACAGCCCTGATCCAGCCGATCGAGTAAGGACTCGGATGACTCTCCACCGGAAGATTCAACTTTTCAACAACGGACTTTTCGATGATGTTTTCCTGACTTCCGCTATCAATAATCACCGTAAATGGAAGAGACTTAATTAAACAACGTGTTCAAAAAAGTCGGTTCCTCTGAGTTTGCTCTTCTCGCTTTGGAGATAACATAAGTTTCCGAATCACATAGACATGCTCGTTCTCCCCTTCCTCTTGGTACATATCCCCATAGTCATCATCTGGTTCGCACATGACATCCTCACATTCAGTTTCTTCTTCGATAATAGCCACGACCTTCCGACGCGGACAATCGCTGGATCGATGTCCCATCTCATTGCATTTGAAACATTTAATCGACTGCACTTTGGAGGATGTGCTAGGACCTCTCTTGAATTCAGTTGTAGGCACGTTCTTCCTACCTTTCGACCTTTCAATCGAACTCCTGCTCGGCATACTAGACGACTCCCTTTGTACTGCCTTCAACTTCTCTCCTTTGAAGGAATCTTCACTTCCCTTCCGATAGTAATTTCCACGATCAAGTTGTAGCAGCTCAGCCTTTAACGCTAAACTCCGTGCTTCATCAATTGTGGTGATCATTTGAACACCAATCCGATTTCGGATAGATGGGGTCAATCCCTCTAAGTAGCGCGCAACCTGCTGCCCCTCGGTTTCAGTCAGAGAATTCCGTTCGGCGAGGCGAAGAAATTCACCCGTGTACGTGTGAACGGACCGATTTCCTTGTTGACACCTCTGGTATTGCATGAATAGATACTGCTCATAATCTGGAGGGAGAAAACGACCCTTCAATAGTTGTTTCATCCTCCTCCAAGTACGAACGGCCGCACGTCCTTCAAGTGTTCTATTTTCTTGCAGCCGATCCCACCAAGCTGCTGCTCCTCCTTTGAGCCGATATGCTACTAACTTCACTTGTTTCTCTTCAGGAACTTTAGTATACTCAAGAAACCGTTCGACTTCCGACAACCAGTCAAGGAAGTCCTCAATACTAAGACCACCATCGAAAACCGGGACGTCAACTTTGAGTCTAAACTCGTCACGCACCTGAGGTTGACGTCGGTTTCCATGAAAGTAATCCTCCGCTTCATCTTCCCCATCGTTAGATTCATGGACGGGTTGCATTCGTCGTGGAACATGAATTCGACCGGGGGGAATTCGTGGAGGGATGCGAGGAGCGACTCTCGTTGGACGCTCTTCCGCTTCAGCATTCTGTTCCCTAGGCAAACCAAGGGCTTCTAGTCGTAGCAAGATCTGGTCCAAGCGAGTTTCCATCCGTCCAACCCGCAGATCCATCGCTTGCCATCTATCTTCCTCCCGCCCAACGGCGTTTGGACCATGGTTAGCTGACTCGTCCGCCATTGAACAGCCTCGGGCAATCCCAGGCTCTGATACCAACTGACGCAGCGAGCGCTGATCCGACTGCCCGACAAACACACGGTTGAACGGGACAACGAACTCAAATCAGAGTTCAAAGGTAAACGAGAGAAATCTCAAAAGTTTTCTTCAAAAAAAATGTGTCCCATTCGAATGCCAAAGGACTCCTTTTTATAGACCATGAGGGGATGAACCCAGCACCCTCATTAAGACTAGAAACATTTCCCAAAAACCCCTATTAAAAGAAAACAACCATAAAGTCTGAATGCACTATACTTAAGACAATGCAATGAATCAAAAGGAAGATGGGTTTCGTGACTCTTCGTCTCCAAGAAGATGGGCTTCGAGTTCAAGTCGATCGCCAGACAAGTCGATCAACTTGGGTGCTGGCGAGTAGAAGTCGCCCGACTCAAGTCGACCTCAGGACGACTCAAGTCGAGTTGGCCGCATAAAAAATAATCAAGTTCAAGGTGTGCGACCCTTCAACATTGTGAGAGATACACAAAGAATAATGTAGCCGAATCGTATGTTTCCACGGACATCATGTCCGGTTCTATGCCATCGACCACGTTATTGCCTCGACACCGACATCCCTGTCTAGCCCAAGTGCGGTCCAGACCGCATTCGATCCATCGACAACGTTATGTGGGCAAGGTGGTTGGTTGGCGTGCTCCTCGTCGCAGCCGTTGATTGAGTCACACTCGTCGACCACCGTCGCAAGAACGGTTCTTCCCGTTCTCAAAGAGGATATTTTTATTTTCCTTCCGCATCGAGATCCACCGCTGTACCATCCCGTGGACAACGCAACCACGGGATCAGAGTTCGAATGGAAACGACCGTCGCACTCGGAAGGGGCACCTCCATCCCCACCTTCGCTGAAATCGTTATTCGTCAAGCTGGCACTCGTCGAATAAGTCACGAGAGGCGAACAATCGTATCGCGAATAGGATTTCCCGCCACAGTGCATCGTTCCCGATGGTCTGCAGCTAGCAGGAGCCGACGACGGTAACTCGGAAGGAGTAGACATGCATATTTGAGTGCCTACGTCGGGATCGTCATCGCACATGCCGTTGACGCAAATTAGCTGTCCGTCACAGTCGTCGAGTGAGCTGCACGTACCCCCACAAAATGTGGCGTCCGTTGGCGTAGGGACACCAATGCTGCACGCGACAACTAGGATCAAAGAGAGAAATTTCGCAGCGTTTGCCGTGGACTGAGGCGTCGGGGCGTACTTTCGCTATACGAAGCCTTGTTTTTGTGACTGTTGAGCTTGAGGTGGAAGAACGGAGACTTGGTCATCTTTATACGGGTTGTGATAAGAAACGGTTTCTCGTGGAATCTTCATACCGTTCCTTGTCTTTTTAAAACCATTGACCGCTGTGCCTTCTCGTTTTGACTCGAAGACAGGATTTCGAGCCAGCCTTGCGGACCGTCTTCCTTGACAAAAGAAAATTCAGGCGTCTAAGTACAAGAAAGAGAACTCTCGTAAGAGTCTCGGTGCCGTGGAAAGTGTAACACGTTTGACGACGGATACAAACCGAGGAAACGACGTCGTCAACTTGCGAATCTTGCGCGACGCGACGTGACGTAATTGTTTGTCGTCTGTCACTTCTTTGTCCAATGATGACATAAGCACGACGGGACCCGCGAGAGGGAGAAAAGCCACGCCTTTAGCACAAGAGTGATAAATGACCGATTTTCGGCCATTCAGGCGGACGTCCGACCATCGTACGTAAGGGACGCGCCTTCCCGGTCATTTGCCCGAATGAAATTCGAAGAGAAACACGCATACGACATCGGCCTTGTCCGTCGAATGAAAAATTTATTTTCGGGCGGAACAAGCCGTTGAAGGTGCTTGTAAGGACTTTCGCTTCGTCGAACCGACTTCGCCCAACAACGTGGGTTCCCGTAATTTAAGAATCGCTTAACAAGCAAGATGCGAAGAACATATGCCGAAGGCTTATATGGAGTGTAATATTTCGTGTTGTAATGTGATTTAGTCAGAACGAATTCGTTGTTGTGACGAAAATTAACTCTCCAACACCTACGACTCCGGTGCAGGGAATGCTGCCGGAGACACGATATCCGTTTTTTGACGGGTAGAGAGCTACTTCGTCTGTGTCGCCCTCGTTTTTCACCGGGTTGCATTCGTTGTCGTGCACATTCCACGTAATTCTTTCATAAAACCCTACAAATTCCGCGTCGATCGCGACATTTCGATTCTTATCGGGGAAGAGAGTAACGAGATGCGTGGGCAACATGATCGAGTGAAGCAATGGAAAATAATCAAGTTCATGGTGTGCGACCCTTCAACATTGTGAGAGATACACAAAGAATAATGTAGCCGAATCGTATGTTTCCACGGACATCATGTCCGGTTCTATGCAATCGACCACGTTATTGCCTCGACACCGACATCCCTGTCTAGCCCAAGTGCGGTCCAGACCGCATTCGATCCATCGACAACGTTATGTGGGCAAGGTGGTTGGTTGGCGTGCTCCTCGTCGCAGCCGTTCATTGAGTCACACTCGTCGACCACCGTCGCAAGAACGGTTCTTCCCGTTCTCAAAGAGGATATTTTTATTTTCCTTCCGCATCGAGATCCACCGCTGTACCATCCCGTGGACAACGCAACCACGGGATCAGAGTTCGAATGGAAACGACCATCGCACTCGGAAGGGGCACCTCCATCCCCGCCTTCGCTGAAATCGTTATTCGTCAAGCTGGCACTCGTCGAATAAGTCACGAGAGGCGAACAATCGTAACGCGAATAGGATTTCCCGCCACAGTGCATCGTTCCCGATGGTCTGCAGCTAGCAGGAGCCGACGACGGTAACTCGGAAGGAGTAGACATGCATATTTGAGTGCCTACGTCGGGATCGTCATCGCACATGCCGTTGACGCAAATTAGCTGTCCGTCACAGTCGTCGAGTGAGCTGCACGTACCCCCACAAAATGTGGCGTCCGATGGCGTAGGGACACCAATGCTGCACGCGACAACTAGGATCAAAGAGAGAAATTCCGGAGCGTTTGCCATGGACTGAGGCGGCGGGGCGTACTTTCGCTATACGAAGCCTTGTTTTTGTGACTGTTGAGCTTGAGGTGGAAGAACGGAGACTTGGTCATCTTTATACGGGTTGTGATAAGAAACGGTTTCTCGTGGAATCTTCATACCGTTCCTTGTCTTTTTAAAACCATTGACCACTGTGCCTTCTCGTTTTGACTCGAAGACAGGATTTCGAGCCAGCCTTGCGGACCGTCTTCCTTGACAAAAGAAAATTCAGGCGTCTAAGTACAAGAAAGAGAACTCTCGTAAGAGTCTCGGTGCCGTGGAATGTGTAAAACGTTTGACGACGGATACAAACCGAGGAAACGACGTCGTCGACTTGCGCGACGCGACGTGACGTAATTGTTTGTCGTCTGTCACTTCTTTGTCCAATGATGACGTAAGCACGACGGGACCCGCGAGAGGGAGAAAAGCCACGCCTTTAGCACAAGAGTGATAAATGACCGATTTTCGGCCATTCAGGCGGACGTCCGACCATCGTACGTAAGGGACGCGCCTTCCCGGTCATTTGCCCGAATGAAATTCGAAGAGAAACACGCATACGACATCGGCCTTGTCCGTCGAATGAAAAATTTATTTTCGGGCGGAACAAGCCGTTGAAGGTGCTTGTAAGGACTTTCGCTTCGTCGAACCGACTTCACCCAACAACGTGGGGTTCCCGTAATTTAAGAATCGCTTAACAAGCAAGATGCGAAGAACATATGCCGTAGGCTTATATGGAGTGTAATATTTCGTGTTGTAATGTGATTTAGTCAGAACGAATTCGTTGTTGTGACGAAAATTAACTCTCCAACACCTTCGACTCAGGTGCAGGGAATGCTGCCGGAGACACGATATCCGTTTTTTGACGGGTAGAGAGCTACTTCGTCTGTGTCGCCCTCGTTTTTCGCCGGGTTGCATTCGTTGTCGTGCACATTCCACGTAATTCTTTCATAAAACCGTACAAATTCCGCGTCGATCGCGACATGTCGATTCTTACCGGGGAAGAGAGTAACGAGATGCGTGGGCAACATGGTCGAGTGAAGCAATGGAAAATAATCAAGTTCAAGGTGTGCGACCCTTCAACATTGTGAGAGATACACAAAGACTAATGTAGCCGAATCGTATGTTTCCACGGACATCATGTCCGGTTCTATGCCATCGACCACGTTATTGCCTCGACACCGACATCCCTGTCTAGCCCAAGTGCGGTCCAGACCGCATTCGATCCATCGACAACGTTATGTGGGCAAGGTGGTTGGTTGGCGTGCTCCTCGTCGCAGCCGTTCATTGAGTCACACTCGTCGACCACCGTCGCAAGAACGGTTCTTCCCGTTCTCAAAGAGGATATTTTTATTTTCCTTCCGCATCGAGATCCACCGCTGTACCATCCCGTGGACAACGCAACCACGGGATCAGAGTTCGAATGGAAACGACCGTCGCACTCGGAAGGGGCACCTCCATCCCCGCCTTCGCTGAAATCGTTATTCGTCAAGCTGGCACTCGTCGAATAAGTCACGAGAGGCGAACAATCGTATCGCGAATAGGATTTCCCGCCACAGTGCATCGTTCCCGATGGTCTGCAGCTAGCAGGAGCCGACGACGGTAACTCGGAAGGAGTAGACATGCATATTTGAGTGCCTACGTCGGGATCGTCATCGCACATGCCGTTGACGCAAATTAGCTGTCCTTCACAGTCGTCGAGTGAGCTGCACGTACCCCCACAAAATGTGGCGTCCGATGGCGTAGGGACACCAATGCTGCACGCGACAACTAGGATCAAAGAGAGAAGTTCCGCAGCGTTTGCCATGGACTGGGGCGTCGGGGCGTACTTTCACTATACGAAGCCTTGTTTTTGTGACTGTTGAGCTTGAGGTGGAAGAACGGAGACTTGGTCATCTTTATACTGGTTGTGATAAGAAACGGTTTCTCGTGGAATCTTCATACCGTTCCTTGTCTTTTTAAAACCATTGACCACTGTGCCTTCTCGTTTTGACTCGAAGACAGGATTTCGAGCCAGCCTTGCGGACCGTCTTCCTTGACAAAAGAAAATTCATGCGTCTAAGTACAAGAAAGAGAACTCTCGTAAGAGTCTCGGTGCCGTGGAATGTGTAAAACGTTTGACGACGGATACAAACCGAGGAAACGACGTCGTCGACTTGCGCGACGCGACGTGACGTAATTGTTTGTCGTCTGTCACTTCTTTGTCCAATGATGACGTAAGCACGACGGGACCCGCGAGAGGGAGAAAAGCCATGCCTTTAGCACGAGAGTGATAAATGACCGATTTTCGGCCATTCAGGCGGACGTCCGACCATCGTACGTAAGGGACGCGCCTTCCCGGTCATTTGCCCGAATGAAATTCGAAGAGAAACACGCATACGACATCGGCCTTGTCCGTCGAATGAAAAATTTATTTTCGGGCGGAACAAGCCGTTGAAGGTGCTTGTAAGGACTTTCGCTTCGTCGAACCGACTTCACCCAACAACGTGGGGTTCCCGTAATTTAAGAATCGCTTAACAAGCAAGATGCGAAGAACATATGCCGTAGGCTTATATGGAGTGTAATATTTCGTGTTGTAATGTGATTTAGTCAGAACGAATTCGTTGTTGTGACGAAAATTAACTTTCCAACACCTTCGACTCAGGTGCAGGGAATGCTGCCGGAGACACGATATCCGTTTTTTGACGGGTAGAGAGCTACTTCGTCTGTGTCGCCCTCGTTTTTCGCCGGGTTGCATTCGTTGTCGTGCACATTCCACGTAATTCTTTCATAAAACCGTACAAATTCCGCGTCGATCGCGACATGTCGATTCTTACCGGGGAAGAGAGTAACGAGATGCGTGGGCAGCAATGGAAAATAATCAAGTTCAAGGTGTGCGACCCTTCAACATTGTGAGAGATACACAAAGACTAATGTAGCCGAATCGTATGTTTCCACGGACATCATGTCCGTTTCTATGCCATCGACCACGTTATTGCCTCGACACCGACATCCCTGTCTAGCCCAAGTGCGGTCCAGACCGCATTCGATCCATCGACAACGTTATGTGGGCAAGGTGGTTGGTTGGCGTGCTCCTCGTCGCAGCCGTTCATTGAGTCACACTCGTCGACCACCGTCGCAAGAACGGTTCTTCCCGTTCTCAAAGAGGATATTTTTATTTTCCTTCCGCATCGAGATCCACCGCTGTACCATCCCGTGGACAACGCAACCACGGGATCAGAGTTCGAATGGAAACGACCGTCGCACTCGGAAGGGGCACCTCCATCCCCGCCTTCGCTGAAATCGTTATTCGTCAAGCTGGCACTCGTCGAATAAGTCACGAGAGGCGAACAATCGTATCGCGAATAGGATTTCCCGCCACAGTGCATCGTTCCCGATGGTCTGCAGCTAGCAGGAGCCGACGACGGTAACTCGGAAGGAGTAGACATGCATATTTGAGTGCCTACGTCGGGATCGTCATCGCACATGCCGTTGACGCAAATTAGCTGTCCGTCACAGTCGTCGAGTGAGCTGCACGTACCCCCACAAAATGTGGCGTCCGATGGCGTAGGGACACCAATGCTGCACGCGACAACTAGGATCAAAGAGAGAAGTTCCGCAGCGTTTGCCATGGACTGGGGCGTCGGGGCGTACTTTCACTATACGAAGCCTTGTTTTTGTGACTGTTGAGCTTGAGGTGGAAGAACGGAGACTTGGTCATCTTTATACGGGTTGTGATAAGAAACGGTTTCTCGTGGAATCTTCATACCGTTCCTTGTCTTTTTAAAACCATTGACCACTGTGCCGTCTCGTTTTGACTCGAAGACAGGATTTCGAGCCAGCCTTGCGGACCGTCTTCCTTGACAAAAGAAAATTCAGGCGTCTAAGTACAAGAAAGAGAACTCTCGTAAGAGTCTCGGTGCCGTGGAATGTGTAAAACGTTTGACGACGGATACAAACCGAGGAAACGACGTCGTCGACTTGCGCGACGCGACGTGACGTAATTGTTTGTCGTCTGTCACTTCTTTGTCCAATGATGACGTAAGCACGACGGGACCCGCGAGAGGGAGAAAAGCCACGCCTTTAGCACAAGAGTGATAAATGACCGATTTTCAGCCATTCAGGCGGACGTCCGACCATCGTACGTAAGGGACGCGCCTTCCCGGTCATTTGCCCGAATGAAATTCGAAGAGAAACACGCATACGACATCGGCCTTGTCCGTCGAATGAAAAATTTATTTTCGGGCGGAACAAGCCGTTGAAGGTGCTTGTAAGGACTTTCGCTTCGTCGAACCGACTTCACCCAACAACGTGGGGTTCCCGTAATTTAAGAATCGCTTAACAAGCAAGATGCGAAGAACATATGCCGTAGGCTTATATGGAGTGTAATATTTCGTGTTGTAATGTGATTTAGTCAGAACGAATTCGTTGTTGTGACGAAAATTAACTCTCCAACACCTTCGACTCAGGTGCAGGGAATGCTGCCGGAGACACGATATCCGTTTTTTGACGGGTAGAGAGCTACTTCGTCTGTGTCGCCCTCGTTTTTCGCCGGGTTGCATTCGTTGTCGTGCACATTCCACGTAATTCTTTCATAAAACCGTACAAATTCCGCGTCGATCGCGACATGTCGATTCTTACCGGGGAAGAGAGTAACGAGATGCGTGGGCAACATGGTCGAGTGAAGCAATGGAAAATAATCAAGTTCAAGGTGTGCGACCCTTCAACATTGTGAGAGATACACAAAGACTAATGTAGCCGAATCGTATGTTTCCACGGACATCATGTCCGGTTCTATGCCATCGACCACGTTATTGCCTCGACACCGACATCCCTGTCTAGCCCAAGTGCGGTCCAGACCGCATTCGGTCCATCGACAACGTTATGTGGGCAAGGTGGTTGGTTGGCGTGCTCCTCGTCGCAGCCGTTCATTGAGTCACACTCGTCGACCACCGTCGCAAGAACGGTTCTTCCCGTTCTCAAAGAGGATATTTTTATTTTCCTTCCGCATCGAGATCCACCGCTGTACCATCCCGTGGACAACGCAACCACGGGATCAGAGTTCGAATGGAAACGACCGTCGCACTCGGAAGGGGCACCTCCATCCCCGCCTTCGCTGAAATCGTTATTCGTCAAGCTGGCACTCGTCGAATAAGTCACGAGAGGCGAACAATCGTATCGCGAATAGGATTTCCCGCCACAGTGCATCGTTCCCGATGGTCTGCAGCTAGCAGGAGCCGACGACGGTAACTCGGAAGGAGTAGACATGCATATTTGAGTGCCTACGTCGGGATCGTCATCGCACATGCCGTTGACGCAAATTAGCTGTCCGTCACAGTCGTCGAGTGAGCTGCACGTACCCCCACAAAATGTGGCGTCCGATGGCGTAGGGACACCAATGCTGCACGCGACAACTAGGATCAAAGAGAGAAGTTCCGCAGCGTTTGCCATGGACTGGGGCGTCGGGGCGTACTTTCACTATACGAAGCCTTGTTTTTGTGACTGTTGAGCTTGAGGTGGAAGAACGGAGACTTGGTCATCTTTATACGGGTTGTGATAAGAAACGGTTTCTCGTGGAATCTTCATACCGTTCCTTGTCTTTTTAAAACCATTGACCACTGTGCCTTCTCGTTTTGACTCGAAGACAGGATTTCGAGCCAGCCTTGCGGACCGTCTTCCTTGACAAAAGAAAATTCAGGCGTCTAAGTACAAGAAAGAGAACTCTCGTAAGAGTCTCGGTGCCGTGGAATGTGTAAAACGTTTGACGACGGATACAAACCGAGGAAACGACGTCGTCGACTTGCGCGACGCGACGTGACGTAATTGTTTGTCGTCTGTCACTTCTTTGTCCAATGATGACGTAAGCACGACGGGACCCGCGAGAGGGAGAAAAGCCACGCCTTTAGCACAAGAGTGATAAATGACCGAATTTCGGCCATTCAGGCGGACGTCCGACCATCGTACGTAAGGGACGCGCCTTCCCGGTCATTTGCCCGAATGAAATTCGAAGAGAAACACGCATACGACATCGGCCTTGTCCGTCGAATGAAAAATTTATTTTCGGGCGGAACAAGCCGTTGAAGGTGCTTGTAAGGACTTTCGCTTCGTCGAACCGACTTCACCCAACAACGTGGGGTTCCCGTAATTTAAGAATCGCTTAACAAGCAAGATGCGAAGAACATATGCCGTAGGCTTATATGGAGTGTAATATTTCGTGTTGTAATGTGATTTAGTCAGAACGAATTCGTTGGTGTGACGAAAATTAACTCTCCAACACCTACGACTCAGGTGCAGGGAATGCTGCCGGAGACACGATATCCGTTTTTTGACGGGTAGAGAGCTACTTCGTCTGTGTCGCCCTCGTTTTTCGCCGGGTTGCATTCGTTGTCATGCACATTCCACGTAATTCTTTCATAAAACCGTACAAATTCCGCGTCGATCGCGACATGTCGATTCTTACCGGGGAAGAGAGTAACGAGATGCGTGGGCAACATGGTCGAGTGAAGCAATGGAAACTAATCAAGTTCAAGGTGTGCGACCCTTCAACATTGTGAGAGATACACAAAGAATAATGTAGCCGAATCGTATGTTTCCACGGACATCATGTCCGGTTCTTTGCCATCGACCACGTTATTGCCTCGACACCGACATCCTTGTCTAGCCCAAGTGCGGTCCAGACCGCATTCGATCCATCGATAACATTATGTGGGCAAGGTGGTTGGTTGGCGTGCTCCTCGTCGCAGCCGTTCATTGAGTCACACTCGTCGACCACCGTCGCAGGAACGGTTCTTCCCGTTCTCAAAGAGGATATTTTTATTTTCCTTCCGCATCGAGATCCACCGCTATACCATCCCGTGGACAACGCAACCACGGGATCAGAGTTCGAATGGAAACGACCGTCGCACTCGGAAGGGGCACCTCCATCCCCGCCTTCGCTGAAATCGTTATTCGTCAAGCTGGCACTCGTCGAATAAGTCACGAGAGGCGAACAATCGTATCGCGAATAGGATTTCCCGCCACAGTGCATCGTTCCCGATGGTCTGCAGCTAGCAGGAGCCGACGACGGTAACTCGGAAGGAGTAGACATGCATATTTGAGTGCCTACATCGGGATCGTCATCGCACATGCCGTTGACGCAAATTAGCTGTCCGTCACAATTGTCGAGTGAGCTGCACGTACCCCCACAAAATGTGGCGTCCGATGGCGTAGGGACACCAATGCTGCACGCGACAACTAGGATCAAAGAGAGAAATTCCGCAGTGTTTGCCATGGACTGAGGCGTCGGGGCGTACTTTCGCTATACGAAGCCTTGTTTTTGTGATTGTTGAGCTTGAGGTGGAAAAACGGAGACTTGGTCATCTTTATACGGGTTGTGATAAGAAACGGTTTCTCGTGGAATCTTCATACCGTTCCTTGTCTTTTTAAAACCATTTACCGCTGTGCCTTCTCGTTTTGACTCGAAGACAGGATTTCGAGCCAGCCTTGCGGACCGTCTTCCTTGACAAAATAAAATTCAGGCGTCTAAGTACAAGAAAGAGAACTCTCGTAAGAGTCTCGGTGAAAGGATCGAAGCAATTTGATTTACACAAAAACATTACTTTTTACATTGATTAGCAAAAGATTCGTTACATGTATGCGAGTTATACGCTAAAACTTTTCAAAATCTTGTTAATGTCTCTTCTTGCAAGAAGCGCAGCCCAAACACACTTCTACTACCTGCGAGAAACTAGAATTTATTTTATTTTAACCCCCACAGACAACCACAATGAACCACACGTTCCATACAAAAATGTCTAAGAACCGTTCTTCCCTTTTTGAGACATCATACACCCTGACCTTACACCAATTCAGTTTTCATCTTATCTCAATAATTTCCAATCGTTCTTACCATTTCCCACACTTTAATTAAGGTAGAAAAAAAAACAGCATAAAAATCTCAGATTCAAACTCCAAACGTATAGTCCCAAAACTTATCACCTTTCCACACTTGTTTCCTCCAAAAACTGTACCTTCTGGTCTCATTACTAAGCCTATTCGGCTTTGACATTCCTTCATCTAATTGAACTTGTTTCTACCACATTCCTACTCCTTTTCAAGGTAGGAATGTGGCTACAAATCTTTGTATTAAAACTCCTTTCATATAGTCCTTTATTCATTCTTGAGCACACTCATTTATCTTGCTTATTTCAACTGAATATTACGTCATTCAGTTTCACCTCCCATCCACCCCCGAGCATAACTTTTCCATGCTTTTCTAGCATGAGGGACAGCCTTTCTAGGCTTCCATTCTGACCTTACAACACCTCATAATTTCCAGCCCTTGGCCGACTTAATTTCCATGGCCAAAGCCACGCGTTTCCGCTTTTAGAGCGTGAGGTGAAGCGCAGCCACCACGGGGCTCGACGCTCCCCTATTCCATACCTTAACTTCACTCATTTCCAACCCCTAAGGACCGCAAATCATGCGCGACGCGACGTGACGTAATTGTTTGTCGTCTGTCACTTCTTTGTCCAATGATGACATAACCACGACGGGACCCGCGAGAGGGAGAAAAGCCACGCCTTTAGCACAAGAGTGATAAATGACCGAATTTCGGCCATTCAGGCGGACGTCCGACCATCGTACGTAAGGGACGCGCCTTCCCGGTCATTGGCCCGAATGAAATTCGAAGAGAAACACGCATACGACATCGGCCTTGTCCGTCGAATGAAAAATTTATTTTCGGGCGGAACAAGCCGTTGAAGGTGCTTGTAAGGACTTTCGCTTCGTCGAACCGACTTCGCCCAACAACGTGGGGTTCCCGTAATTTAAGAATCGCTTAACAAGCAAGATGCGAAGAACATATGCCGTAGGCTTATATGGATTGTAATATTTCGTGTTGTAATGTGATTTAGTCAGAACGAATTCGTTGCTGTGACGAAAATTAACTCTCCAACACCTACGACTCAGGTGCAGGGAATGCTGCCGGAGACACGATATCCGTTTTTTGACGGGTAGAGAGCTACTTCGTCTGTGTCGCCCTCGTTTTTCGCCGGGTTGCATTCGTTGTCGTGCACATTCCACGTAATTCTTTCATAAAACCCTACAAATTCCGCGTCGATCGCGACATTTCGATTCTTATCGGGGAAGAGAGTAACGAGATGCGTGGGCAACATGATCGAGTGAAGCAATGGAAAATAATCAAGTTCAAGGTGTGCGACCCTTCAACATTGTGAGAGATACACAAAGAATAATGTAGCCGAATCGTACGTTTCCACGGACATCATGTCCGGTTCTATGCCATCGACCACGTTATTGCCTCGAGACCGACATCCCTGTCTAGCCCAGGTGCGGTCCAGACCGCATTCGATCCATCGACAACGTTATGTGGGCAAGGTGGTTGGTTGGCGTGCTCCTCGTCGCAGCCGTTCAATGAGTCACACTTGTCGACCACCGTCGCAAGAACGGTTCTTCCCGTTTTCGAAGAGGATATTTATATTTTCCTTCCGCATCGAGATCCACCGCTATACCATCCCGTGGACAACGCAACCACGGGATCAGAGTTCGAATGGAAACGACCGTCGCACTCCGAAGGGGCACCTCCATCCCCGCCTTCGCTGAAATCGTTATTCGTCAAGCTGGCACTCGTCGAATAAGTCACGAGAGGCGAACAATCGTATCGCGAATAGGATTTCCCGCCACAGTGCATCGTTCCCGATGGTCTGCAGCTAGCAGGAGCCGACGACGGTAACTCGGAAGGAGTAGACATGCATATTTGAGTGCCTATGTGGGGATCGTCATCGCACATGCTGTTGACGCAAATTAGCTGTTCGTCACAGACGTCGAGTGAGCTGCACGTACCCCCACAAAATGTGGCATCTGATGGCGTAGGGACAGGCCGTTGAAGGTACTGATAAGGACTTTCGCTTCGTCGAACCGACTTCGCTCAACAGCGTGGGGTTCCCGGAATTTAAGAATCGCTTGAACAAGCATGATGCGAAGAACATATGCCATAGGCTTAAATGAATTTTAATATTTCGCGTTGTGATGTGATTAGTCTGACCAACATTTTTTGTTGTGACGACAATCCAACTCCTACGTCTCACGTGCAGGGAACGTCGCCGGAAACCCGATATCCGCTTTTTGAGAGGTAGAGAGCTACTTTGAATTTGTCGTTTGACACCCCAATTGCTTTTAAAAAAAATAATTAAATCATCTAAAACATATAAAATAAGGACAATGTTCAAAAATCACATAAACTCCGGAGAAGTCCTGGTTTTGAGAGGTAGAGAGCTACTCGGTATTGACTCGGATGCCACTTCGCCAACTTCCATCTTTACCCGCCATTCTCCCGATCGTGTCCACCTATTTTCTTTGCCGTAACAGTCCCGGTCATTTCTCCGTCAACGATGCAACTTTCAGTCGATGTCCGGTGCCCCACCTCAGACTCCATTCCACCTTCGCCGATTCAACAAGAGGAAGAGTCGGCAACAACATTCCTTGCAATCATTCTAAAGTCGACCCGAACGAAACCATCAACCTCGGAACTATAGTCGTCCATCTCAGCATCACATCCCCACCATTGCCGATCCACGTCAGCGGCAGCTCCGCTCCTGGATTCCGACGCTTCCGGCCTCAAAGAAACGCATCCATGTTTCGGGGAGCCTCAATTCTGCCGCTCTCCTCAAAGTCCTGCTTCAGAATCACTGTAGCCTCCCTTGTACCCCGATCGATGGTCCAGATCTGGCTTCCTGACGCCAGCGGGAACCAGACCCCTACCTTGTCCATACCACAATCACGACCCGACGATTCATTTCTGCCATGGCAGCGAAATCCATCTCTCATCGGCACCCCAGGCCTCTCCTCTAGCTGGCGGCATACCTAACCACGGCGACCCACAGCGGGATTCCCTGAACTTAATCTGCCCTGGACTTGACCGCCTAGCCTGAAACTGGACCAAGCTTCCATCAGTCGCTTCGAGAACGTCGGCTGGTTGCACCTCCCTCTAATCCCCTCTAGAGATTGTCACCGCGATGAGAGGCTCCCTACGACTCCTGTTGACATGACTGAATATTTCGGGCCTAATTATAAGCCCACGTATTGGTGCCTAATGTTTACTAGGCTGATTAAGGGAGAATATGGAGAATATAATGGGGCTATACGGTGTCTACGAAGCTAGAAGAAACATATTTGTTCCGACACATGCACCTCGGCAAGGAACTTTTTCAACATTTTGCTGTGCTTGTCGAATGAGTGAATGAGGTCGAAGAGCGAAATTTGAGCCGGCTGCTTCCTCAGTTGCTCAACGATGTTATAATTGATTTCCTTGACCGCGTATATCACCTTGTGGATTTGCTCATTTGATGGCGCCTTGGGCCTCAATGATTCCTCTTGTGGGGTTGAGCCTCAGGAGGGGCCACCATCCTTCCGGAACGGGTGATGAGTTTACTTCTGTGCTTGGTGGCGCGTAACTGGGCCCAATCACTATAGGAATCCTTGGTTCCTTAAATGCAGCAACGAGATGGCTACGACTTGACGAGTACAGAAACACGAAAGAACAGAGAAGGGGGGGTGTGAAATGTACAGCATTGGACGTGACTATTGTAATAGCCTAAACTTCTGTAATTTTCCGAATGTAAAATATAAATGTCATTCATAATTGAGCATGTCATACAAATGAGCTTCAGCGTTGAAGAATATAAAGGAATCCCATGTTGCTGCGTCTTGAGCTTCAAAGTTAAATCCCGACCAAGTGGGATTTTTTCTTTGGTTGCCAAGCATCCTTGTGTCCAAGCCCAAGCACTCTCCAATAAAGTGCAAGTGCTTCATCGCAAAAGACATTTTATCAGAGAAACACCACCTATTCATCACACGAAAAATAAACCACTATCGGCGGTTAATAGGGTGTTAATGAGCCGGGTCGGGCTCGAACACCACCTATCTAAGTTCGGTCCGAGTAAAAAATTATTGAGTTCTATAGCCCGGACTTGATTTAAGCCCTTCCAAATTTTCGGCATGAGCCCGAAACCGAGTTTGATCCAAAACCTCCCCTTTCATTTTCACTGTTTAATTCTTATTTTATTTTTTAAAATTTTTTTACTTTACTTTTATTTTTTTTTTTATAAAAATTTATCAAGTCGAGTCAAACGGCTTGCCGAATCAGTAAAACAGTCGAGCTGGACTTACCTAAGATCGTCAAAATTTGACTTTTGTCAAGTAGTTCGCGAGCTGCCTCATCAACACCCTAGTGGTTGTAGAGTAATTGTGCCACATCTGAAAATGCAGTAACATGCGCACTGGACATAAGTTGAAGTCTCTATTATGTCATTGATTATGTTCGTTTACGGTCAATATAAGGCGTCATCGCATGAATAAGAAAAACCCCTATTATCAAAATCTGTCGATTTTGTTCATGGATCCCGAAAATTAATCAACTCCGCTGTTGTTCCGACAAAAGAATTCTATCGACCACTTTTATGGAGGTAATTCATAGTTTGGTGATTTACGAAAAAAACCCAAAACCCTAAAATGAGGAGAAATTTTGAGCTCTGAAGAACATCTGACTATGCCTAGCGTCCCTCGGTGATGATCGAACTGAGCGATGGGTCGCTTGAACAAACCAATGGGTTCGGTACATGATATACTGGAACGGGCATCTGGTCGGGAAGGCCAGGAAGATCGGCTTCAAAATTAAGGACTCGGATCGCTTGTCTTATTGATGGCCTCTGTCTCTGATCTGGATGTGCACACCACAACCCGACCAGCAAGAGATGCTCGACCAGCTGGTCAGAATCCGATGTCATCTTCTCATCTGCTGCTGTCAGAATATTCCCGCTTCCGTGGAGACCCCATACCCATGCAACCAGACCAGCCATCATCGAGGATGTGTTCTTGATCGTCCTGTCCGTCGCTCTTCTCCCTGTTGCGATCTCCAGCACCACCACACCGAAACTATATACGTCTGATTCTTTTGAAGCTTTACCCGTGGTCATGTACTCTGGGGCAAGGTACCCGAGCGTCCCGGCCAGTCCAGTCGTCTGTGGACCGAGCTCGTGGTCCATCAACCGAGCCAATCCGAAATCCCCTAGTTTCACATTGAAGTTCGAGTCTAGCATTACGTTGCTGCTCTTTATGTCACGGTGTATGACACATTTTTCCCACTCTTCGTGTAGATATAATAATGCCGAGGCCAGCCCAAGGCAAATCTTGTACCTCGTCGGCATCAAAAGAGGGGCCTGTTTCCCAAAGAGATGAGAGTCAAGGCTGCCATTGGGCATGAACTCGTAAATAAGCAGGAATTCATTGCTGTCGTGACACCAACCAATGAGCTGCACCAAGTTCCGGTGCCTCAGGCTGCTGATTACCTTCACCTCGTTGGAGAATTCTTTCATGCCCTGTTTAGAGCCTTGTGAGAACTTCTTTACCGCGACCGGTATGTCCAAATCTAATAAGTATCCCTTGTACACGAGCCCGAATCCTCCTTCTCCCAGCTTCTGCTCGCTTGAGAAGTTGTTTGTTGCTGAAGCGAGATCTTTGTATGCGTACCTCCTTGGTCCTGCTCCTCGTTCAAGGTCTTCGTTGATGGACGTTGAGTTTGTGGCCTCTGCAGCCTTCACCTTCATTTTAGTTTTCCTTGCCCTGTTTCTCCTCAACTCAAATGCCACGATGAGGACAAGGAGCAAGAATACGATAGAAGCGCTTACCCCAGTTGCAATCTTTTTCCACTTCGATTTCTGACTGCCAGTATTCGATTCGTGACTGCCAGTATTCTGTTTCTGACTGCCATTATTCAGTTCCTGACTGCCATTATTCGGTTTCGGACTGCTAGTATCCTTCACAACCAAATTTGACAAGAAATCCCAAGAATGGAGTGTGTGTCGCTCTATGTAAGAACCAGTAGTTGCCGAGAAGCCGATTGTGACCCACTCAGGAAGAACAGTCCTCAGGTCTACATGGTACGAAAGGCTCGTTGTTTCGTTAGGATTTGGCGTGGTCTTGAAGCTCCATGAAACTGTTAAATTCATGGTGGAGGCGTTATATGAGATGGTAACGTCGATTGTGTCTCCACTGTGGTACTTTACATCCCACGGTACCATGATGCTTGAAGCGATCGAGTTCTGGTTGATTCCAACATGTTCGTATTCCGGATCCCATTTCGGACTAGGATAGGTATCGAACTCGACGTGGATGATCTGGTTCCTTGAGGTGTTGCTGAAAGTCGTGTTGTACAGGCCAAGGTACCCGCCGGTGGAATTCAACGGGATCTGGAATCCCTCGGGAGCCATGAAGAAGGCAAAACCGGACCCATAATTTACAATGCCCCTTACATCGATTGTGAAGGCAAAGTGGGTGGTGAAATCATAGAGCCCCCTGGAGCTCGAGTCCCACAACCGGACCCTCTCGTTGAAGGTGACATGCCCAACGCGCCAACTTTGGTTCTGGCCCATCATGTCCACGGCCCCAACGTTCGGATGAGCATCGCCTCCGTACAGCACCGAGGTTGATGTCAGGTCGAATCCGGATATGTTGAACAGCAATGGGTTACCCAGGTGAGCTAGGAAGACTACGACCAAAGGAACAATGACAGCTCTCAACATACTTTTCTTGAGAACCATAATTGGGTTTTTTTTCTCTGAGTAATCTTTTGCGAATGTTGCAAGCAATCACGTTTCTCTTGGGATGTATAAATAATCAAAGGTAAGGAAAAAGCAACAAACGAAAGTGAAATTCGTGGAAATGGGGCATCATGCGATGTTTTCTCGAAAAAAGCAGATTTAACCAACACCATTGGGCTGACTCCAAGTCAATTTTTTAACTTGGGGAACGCTCCAGGAAATGTCGGCAAAGATTATTACTAAACAAACATGGTTTATTCAAGTGGTAAAAAAATTTAGATTAATTTAAGAAGGTTTTGAGTTTTAAACCTATCGTATCTAATTACCCCTCTTGGAAGCCTTATTCACTGTAGTTAGATATCATACTCAAATCGAGTGCGAATTAACTGGAACAAAGTCAGATAGACAGGAGAAAAAGATTATCATCACTTTTTTTCCAAAGTCGATTTTCCCTTCCTATGGCGGGGCCCACCATTTCCCGCGTTGTACGATTCCCATTTGCGATGAGAATTCAATCAGGAGAAAGCATAAACACCGCGGAAACTTAAGTCAAGAACTTGGCCCAGTTTGCGGTGGAAATCATGTGAAGTCCGTTTGTTAGATATTGATGTATTGACTAAAAAAAGTTGAAGGATAGTCATAATATTCTACTATTGTCCTAGATTTATCCTCTCGACGGAGAATCACCGAGAGGTGCGAGAAAGAGCTGTACATGGTTGTCATATAATGGACAAGGAGAAAGTCGAATCGGCCACGGCGGAATCAGCCTATTTTCAGTGGTGAGATCAGTTTTTGTAGGCCGGTTAGGCGAAACATGATGGAGGAAGTAACACAAATTACAGATCATGCAATATTTAACGCACAACGAGACGCCCCACGTGGAACTATTACAGATTGTGTCACAAGCTTCTCCTTTCAATGGGGACGACCTTCTTAAAGCAGCTTCGAGGTTACCAACGTCGGAACTTGTGCGAGTGAAAATTAGGCTTTATATTCGAGCTCAAACGAAAGCTAAATGAACCCGCAAAGGATAATGCATCAACTGGCGCCCAAACACACAGCCGTGGTTATTCATGGCATGACGTGGAAGTGAGACCAAATTTAACATGTACCCATAAGACTTCCATGCTTTTCTAGAAAGAAAAAATTGGTCTAGAATCTGTGTATCCGATGCTTCCCACCCTTTTTGGAATTACATTTTAGGCACGTCTTTTGGTCAATTATAATTCCGTGACATGATTCCGTAATCCACCAAATAAAATTTAATCAAATATAATTCCTACTGGTTTTCAAAATAAATCCGGAGGAAACATAAAATTCAGAAGAATATGCGGGTGATTCATGTACAGTATCTCTTTCGTTTATCAAAGGTTTTACCAATTGATATGTTTATGCAAATAATTGAAATTTAGTTTCTTGATCGGCATCTTCAATTTCTGGAAAGCTTATAATGTTCTTTTGTGAAACCATGATCAACGAATCTACAAAACCCTTCAAATTGTATCTGATTAAACCTAGACATCCCCTCACTCTCATCCACTATTATTTTGAATTTCCTTTCCCATTTATCTTATTTATCAAACTCCATTCATTAGATTATGGTCTGGATCCTATTCTTCATCCAATCATATGGATTGGGAATGTAAAGAATGGCCGCTGTTAAAAGATTATATTAAACAAATATTGAATTCAAAATTATATACATAATAAGGCCCTAAGATTTTTAACTCCGGCTCAAATTTTTTCTATTTTATAAGGCTAATATTACGAGCTTACATATGCATCAATCCCATGTCATTTCTCGCTACAGGATACGCTTTGCGCGATGAAAATATGAACATGAATAACAATGTTTTTTATTAGCACGTAGCTCGAATATTCTGAAGGGTCATGCGAATCATGCTGATGGTGTCATGAACCAAAATTGTCAAATTTTTATTAGGGGGGAGGGAATTTCTGGGGATAAGAAAGAATTTAAGGACAACTGAAATATATTTTATGATATACAGACACGACAATCAGAGGCACTCAAATTAAATACTTTTACCCTTTACCCAATTGGAGTGGAAACTTTTAGAACATTAATTTATAATTATATTCCCCTCATTTAGAGCGGTCCTTTTCCTCTGCAAATGCCTCGTCATTACTTAGGGTAGCCATTTTTGACACGACTCGTAATTTTCGTGTCTTAATGGATTCGTACTCTTATCGTGTCAAACCTTTATACATGATTTGTTAACGAGTTGGTTTCGGGTAGTGTTCATCTTACCCGTTAAGACATATTTTAATACCAAACACTAGGTTTTCGCATGTTTATGGATGTTTATATCGATTTTTCTTCACTTTGTGCTCATGACCCATTTTTATCGATTTTATATGAACACAAATATTCTTACAGGAAATGGAAAGTCATCTACAAGTACGCGACCATGATATACTTATAGAGTTGTTATGAACACGAAACTATTTATTTATCATAATTTTATCATGGAGTGGTTATGGATTTATTGTGTTGTTTGCTTGTTGAATTATGATGTAGTTCGGAACTTAGGTTATTTTATATTGAATTTTTTTATGTCTAACGGGTCGTTTCATATCTACCTACTATAAACTGTTCGTGTTTGGATTGATGACACGAAAGCCTTAACGGATCGTGTTCTGGTCGACGTATTTCATATCATGTCTTATCATGTCTGAACATGAACCCGATTCATTTACCTAAATGATCAGAAGCAGCGACACCTTGTTAAAATTGATAACGCATCAGTTCCAAGGTCCCTATCGGCAATGAAAAGTGTGATACAAGTGATACCTGTATACTCTCGGACGACACTCGCTTAATGGGACGATTAGAAGGAACACTCGATAACACTGGAGGAACATACCCAGGAAGAGTGTTCTTTTTAGGCCGAGCCCCGTGTAATGACGAATCCACATGGTAGGACATCGCCTTCTTAGGTCCTATAACAAACAAAACATCAGTTTATCGCCTGGACACTGAACCAGTAGAGTTCAAACTAGTCTAGCAAACCTAAAGGGAGGGCGTTGTCGCCAGACAACCGTTTCTTGGAAGATGCTTCACCCGAACTAGGAAGCGCTAGAGGAGGCAGCGCCTTCTCCTCCTCGATTAACTGTTTCAAATGAAAGGACTTCTCCAATTGTTCCAAATTTTGAACCAGGCGATGGAAAAGTTCGTGGACCGACCACCTAAAGGTGTAGGTCGAACCTCAATGGAGGAGAGATACGGTCCTGACTTTGTTTAGCCACTCCGGACTCTAGAGGGAACGAGACGCGTTCATCCAAGGGCTGATTCTTGGATTGAAAGGACGGAATGCCTAAGCACTGGGTAAAGCCCAACTGACGGGCACAGAGGTGGGGGTTATACACCTTGAAGATTAACCCATCAGTGTCCACGGCCACTAAGTCCCTGGTGTAGAAAGCAAGAAGAAAACGCTCAATTGTCTCCAGGCGCCAATGCTCCCAATCCTCAGAGAAAGGCGCCAATGTCCCCTGGCCGGCTGAAAAAGCCCACGATAAATCAGGCACAACAAGAAGGGAGCGAAGGCCACGGGTTCAGGCTTGTCTGCATTGGCAGCCTCGACGAGCCTGGTGGCTACCCCAACCATAAACTGACCAGGGCACTTGCCCCGGTTGCAAAAGATAAACTTTGACAACAACTCCAAGTAGAATTCGAACTCCTCCTGGAGCCCCCGTTTATCATCCTTGAGATGACCCTCGGCGACTTTGCTAACCCGCTCCGAAGGGTTGAACTTCAAGTCGTCGCGCGCGTGGTCAAAACGAAGGGGGGTCCTAGAGATGTTGCAACCAGTCAAGAAACTAATGTCCTCCAAGGTGACCGACTTAGGTCCCTTCAGGAGATAAAAACAATTGACGATGGGGTTCCAAAATGAAAGGAACTCAGTAAACACGGAAAGCTCGGCTCGACCAAGCGATGACAAACTTGGATCAGCATCTTGATCCCCATCACTTCTCACACAGTGCCTTTCTTCGCCATCTATCGCAATAACCAATCGGGACTGACCTTACTCCGAGGAGAAGGAAAACAACGGAGGCTCGCTCGAACAGACGACCCCCATCCTGATGGGTTAAAGCGATGATGGGAGAACACTGCAGGCCTCCTGCTGGTGTAAAGAAACGAATCGTACGAGTTGGTGACGTACGAACCATGGGTTTGTTGGCCCGGGATGGAAATACCAAACTTCAATTGCGCCTCAACACAAGGAAGAACATGAGATTGTTTGGACTTGGTGATGGCATGCTGGAAGTTAGCAGCGTCACTGACTAGACGGAGCGGGAGTTCCAAAGATGATGAGGATGAACTATCACAAGCCATGAGAGTCGGAAGAACAAGGGTTTCTGAGAATCTGAAGATACAAGAAGGAGAAGGGTTTCTGAGTGCGTGAGCGGGAAACCATGACCCCTCAAAGACTTTATGCCCAAGAAACCGACGAAGGGCTGGGCTCAAGTGAAACGTTGCTTGACATGTTGGGCCTAATAGATATGTCGCCTCACTTATGAAGGGGCGGGCGACATCCAAAACGACGCTTCACTTGAAAACTGATGACGACTCAAATGTCATAAAGTGGGGAGGCGAAGAGGTCCAAAATGCACATTTATTCTCATTCAAGTCTGTTTCATTACACGGGTTTGATTGATGATAGCTGCACAACGAATGGAATGTAAGCGATTCAATGGATGACGTTTCCGTTCTTCAAGAAATGCTCTACTAAGAGTCGTACAACTTCAAGGGTTTACCCATAGGAATCAGGCAGACACTAGGCTCTCCCCTGTGATGAAGAAAACCCTATAAACTTCCCAAGAGAATCAAGGTTTAATCCCAAGAAGACGGCTACACCCGATTCTTCGCTCAAACGGAAGGGGTCCATAACTCCGTTACCTTGACGAACATGCAGCAGAACGAGGGAGGCCTATCCCTTAATAGGATCTTGGGGACAAGCGACCTCTTGGAGATCAGGGTTCGAGGGTCTGGTAGGATCTCCCTACAGCTGTAGACACATTGTAGGGAGGGGGCTCCTTCGTGGTTTCTCACCAAACCTCGACAGCGTGATGCCCCTCTAGAATGTCAAAGGCGGGCCCAAGCGAACACCGCTCAGAGTGCTGCGCCGAGAGCATGTGCAGAGCCTTTCTTCTGTGAAAGGAAGCAAGGTGGAGAATTTGAGCATCTTCTGCACATGGTGCGGAGCCACCCAAACAACATCTGAGCAACACAACCAGAAATGATGCATCAGGTTATGGCTCGACTTGAAGCCTCTCCCTTCCCTAATGGGATAAAAGAGAAGGAAGGAGACCACCCTCATAAGGTGATGGACATGGACTCTCAAGCAAGCTAAGGTGATAGACATAGTCCTGGGCAAGTGTTTGAGAGGAAAGAAAGAGATTCATGGCTTGGTTGCCTTTTATAGCGAAATCATGAAGGGCAAAGGATCCTGACAGTAGATGTCATGGCAAAGATATCGGGGATTTCAACAGTTACCCTATGAAATCTCAACCGATACGCTGAAGGGATATCGACGGTCAATGATTTATTACTCGCCTGCGCACGTTACTGAGTTGCAGGGGAACAATGACTTGGTCTTTTTCAAGGCGATACAAATCACTCAGTCTGCCTGGAGGGGGGCTTATATGTTTAACAACAGAAATTATGGGCCACAAATATCAGTCTTATCTGTGGATCAACGGTTCAGAATACAGGCCCGAGGATGGGAATCCAGTAAAGAGGATGCAACGGAAACACACCAGGAGAAGACTTGCTAGGCGAAGCAGCCACCAAGCGACAGGGATACTAGGCGACGGGCGACAAGGAGCGGCGCAAGGGACAAGTGACAGTTGGCTGAGCGAGCGAGGAAACTCTACGGCGAAGGCCAATGGGTAACACGATCGATCAACTTAGCTGTTAAGGAAGACTCCAGAAAATCTCAAGATTCGGAGGAAGATTGTTGCCAAGATGACTCATATGGAAAAGAAATATTCCATGGAGACTGGCAGCAAAGGGAGCGTAATGTATGTGCAATATTTCTTAACTGTATATACGTAGGTCTAGCTTAGTATAAAAACTTGTTCTTAGGCATTATATAAGACACCTCTCTACAAACGAACATATTGTCAATTTATCCTTTCATTCCAGCGTTCAAGCTCTCTTTGTGCTCATATATTCTTGCTTACTTTCGAAGGCATCGCTGATGGCATCCGTAAGTGTTTCCACTTAAGGCTGTCCGTCCGCTGTCTTTCTTTTCTTCTTTCATTTCATACGGCGACCACACAATCAACGAATCCTCCAGATACCAGTTGCTCGTAGTGCCAGAGATTTCCGACGTGTTTGGATTTGACTTGTCCTCAACCACTTCCAGAGCGAACACTCTTGCCAAAGTGCATTACAATATTCTCGTTTGCACAAAAGAAGGTTGTGTATCCACAATTTTATTCCTTCATCCGTCGACCGTATAATTAGGTATTTTATTAATATGAGAAAAATAATAAAATTCATAATTATTCAAAGTGAAACATCAGTCGATAACTTTTTCTAAATAGTAAAAAAAAAAACGTAGTGTTTTACGTTAGAGTGATATGACATACTAACATACTATCATTTTAATAATTAAAATTCATCTTCTAATATAATAAATCTATCAGTTCGTCTAATAGATTTTCAGACCGTCGGGTTACAATTTTTTGGGATTTGGGCAAATATGAACCCTATCTTTAGCGACACGAGCAAGTGTCATTTGTCTCCCTGTTTTCGAGGTCCAAAGACCCCACAATGTATAGGAACTTGTGGAACACTTTGCTCCCGCATGGAAACTTACCTTCATCACATAATTTGAATAAAGATATTAGTACTTTAATGTTCGCCCCGGGCGACACTCTTGTTTACAATTGCACGTCGTCGTCGTCAGTTGTCACATCCATATTCTCGGACCACATGGAACGAATATGTAAAGTAGCCCGTGACATTAGGGGAAAAAAGTCATGGCCCATGTCATACGGCACGACCAAGGCTTGGGGAGGAATATCAATGTTTTAGCATTGTTATTATCATTAGTAACACAAAAAGGACGGGAAAGAAAGGGGATACATGATTTTCACTTTTTATTTCCATTTTAAAAAAATTATAAAGTGGTGTGTATTGAAAGCTTTGGAAGCACAACTCAACTTCAATGGTTGGAAAAATGAGCAAAGCAATGTCTGGAATCAACACATTGTATTCTTCTTTATTTCCATTTCTTAACAGGTAATATCAACTACGAAATGAATTAAGCTATTGAAATAATAATCGTGCGTTAGTAAGTCCGACTAAATATAACTTTTCTATAACGAATGTGATGAAAGATGTTGGGAATTATGTGTAAATAGATTGTATAGGAAGGGAGAAGATGTGAACATATGTTCAGTACCGTCGAAAAATCTTCTATGGGATAGCGAAAACTTTTTGCGAGAAAGGGTGATGATGACATTAATTGATGTGGTTACTGTGAGTCAGAGAGGGGGAATTTAGCAATTGAAACTTTTATGCGGTGGGTCGACTGGCCATTGGTTGACTCTGAGACTAAGTTACATCTCCATGTTGAGAATTGTGTCTTGATTATTTTTGCGACCGCCAGAGGTAATTTCATCTTGTTTTGATGGTAGGGATGAACGTGTGCAGCAAGAATGTCGTGGGATAACTATTAAAGCGTCTCGTCCGTTACGGACGATGATTTTGGCAAGGTCCTGTATGTGATTGATCCGCCTATTTTGGCATGAGGTGGAGATCGAACCCACTGGCACCGAGGTGCGTTACTCGGCTGTGATGTCGGAGGAGAACGGGGAGGTAGCGTCACCCGCGGTCGTTACCTGCAGCCGTCGCCCGGGCGCTTCCGGAGGAGTGGGTGAGGACGCACTACGGTGGTTCTTGCATCTGGTGGAAGTGTTGATATGGTGAAGGGACGGACCCAGAAAAGTCGCAGTGTTTATTTACTTGAGCATTGAGTGCGAATTTATATATAATCTGCTGCGGTGATATCTGTTATATCTGAATATGCTTACATACCTGCTGTTGGCTGCATTATCTGCTTATATCTGTTGTTGTGATATGGTGGTTGGCTGCATTATCTGCTTATATCTGCTGTTGTGATATAGTGGTTATTGTTGGAGATGTTTTATGATTAATGTATGAATTGGTGGGTCGGGTCAACGCATGAAAAGACTTTTTTTCAAAACCTATGCACGTTAGGATGAGTTTAGAGGTCGCACTTTTTTCTCGTGTGTGCAGGGATAAAGCGTACTCGGCAGTGGACTGTGGCTGACCCCTTCGGGGGACCCCCTCCAGTTTTGTAGCGCAACAACAGGAGCACAGAGGAGTCAAGATTCGGAATAGTAGCATTTACCGGTGAAGTTTAGGAGTTTGTCGTCTTTCACCAGGGATTGTCTAGTCAACTTTAATAAAGACTTTCTGATAAATTTGTACAGGAATTCAGGTTTTTACATATACTCACCCGTTTAAGACATGACATCGAAATTCTTTACCGAAACTTGCATTCATGGAAATTTTCGTTCCTTTATCTTGTTCGATTTGCCTCGTTTTCTAAGCAGGCTTCACATTATTTATAAATTAAGACTCATTGTCAAGCTCATATATTGTAAATAGTTGTAGTTGATTACTAAATACTTATACTGACAATATGAGAAAACACTTGCATTTATCTTTCTTCGCCTCGCGAATTTACACTTTTTTACCACATATTTATGTCACCACAGGCTTCGTGTCGAAAATTACGTTATGTTTCCCATGTGAAACTCCATAATGGAATTTCCAACAAAAATGTATCATATATTAAAATTCTAAAATTTTCCTAAAGAGGTTTAATTCTAGCTATAAAAGATATACGATGAAGCAAAAATAATTAGTTTTATAATAAAATGTTTCATAAAAAAAATTGTTGTATTTTTCTAACGATCAAAATATAAGACGTATAAATTTTAATTTATTTTTAATGTTACCATTATCACCCTATCAGCCATTAGCATTTTTAATATAACAAATATCAAGACAGCTTATTAAAGAAAGGAAGCGCCTCGGTGTTACCTCGTAACATTTGTGCTTACAAGGGGACAAGGTTGTCCTTTCTTCGGTCGATACTGGCTATTCAACTGGCCTTCCCTCTGATTCCTCTCATTCCCCATTGTCGCACTTCCAAAAACCATTCCTATCCAATTTCGATAACCGGGATGAAGTTTCTCGATTCAAATTTCTTCATGGAAGGGGAGGAAAGATATCATCGATGCGTCGTCACATTCCTCATCTTCATCCTTGCTTCCCTGGGTGCCGTTTCCTTCGCCTCATGCATTGCTGCCGCGATCAACCGCGCGGAGGTACGGTTAAACGACAAGGAGTTCGTGTTTTCTTTATCGGTGGTTGATTTTAATATTTTTTGTTCATAGAAAGGGGATATGAAGATCGACGGGAAATTTTGTTATCTGCCCCGGAGTGGGGCATACAAGTATGGTATCACTGCCCTCGCCTGCATCACAGGTGCTCAATTGATCGGAGGTGCCATCTTCTGTGGAAACTTCTGCTTGAGGAAGAAGAGAAGAGGGATCTTATCGAGGATTTTGAATCGGATCAAGATTCTTCTTTATGGCCTTTCTTGGTACGGATAAGCGAATCCAATCTCTTCGGGGAAAGCCCAATCGTTTGTCCGATGACCAGCCTTACGTTGAGCTGAATGTTTTGAATTGAATGTTGATTTGAATTTCCAGGATAAGCTTCGGGTGTGTAGTAGTACTGCTCGGAACGGCCACGAGCATGAACGAAGAGCAACCTTATGGAGAAGGGTGGCTCGACGGAGAGTGCTACTTGGCGAAGAAACAAGTGTACATCGTGTCGGCCATCCTTATCCTGATTTCCTCAACCTCAACACTCTCGGCAATGGTTTTGACCATGTCCGGCATTCTTAGACGATAGGAAACAGCTAATAATTGAAGCACGACAAGGATGATGATGCCAAGAGAGCAGGAGAAGGAACCGATGCATTTGCTGGAGCTGGCACTGGCCGATTGACTTCGTCGTCGAACAAACTTCATGGGATGGATCATCACCACACCATTTTCTCTTGATTTCTCTAAACTACAAAAGCAATATGACACATTGACATTGCAATGATATATTGAAGCTTATTAATAGGAAGTAAATTTACATAAATTACGTAACGAGGAAAAGTGTAATAACTTTTCTTTTTGTCTTTTTAGCCTTTTTACAATTTTTTGGTAAAATAAAACGAGGAAACATATTGAATATTTATTAATTCTACGATAACATTTTTTTGAAGGATAAAAAAAGATTTGCAAAGTTGAATTAATAATTTGTATGCAAATTTTGTTTGTAAAGGCTTCATGAAATTTATGATTTTATTTTGTCATCTTGGTGTATGAGAATTGATCAAGGACAAAGAAGACAAAAATAATTCTACTTGTTGAACGGACACGATACACCAACGTCCTGAAAAAAGAGAATGAGCTGAACTTGAAACGAATACAGAGATCATCATCGCTCAAGAGAAACTGGACTCTCCACACTTAGATCTGGATGATGCTACGTGATATATTTAACTCTTATACGGACTCCGTTTAGGTTGGGGTCAGTAAGACAAAAAACAGAACTACCACATATGAACGAAACTTAAATGAAATACATGCATAAACTAACCATAAAGTTATGCATGAACGATAAACATAAATTAAATGCATGAACGAACTTTCACTTGGTTAACCTCGCTGGTTATAATATGATCTAAAAGGTCTTTGCCATCAGGACAGACATAGTCAAATTCACTGAAAGGAAACACAAAGTTCAACGATAATTGAAATGCCCTTAAGAAGGAATGAGAACACCCACCAAGACAATGACTTTAGTCTTCAACGAGGCAACCGCATCCGTCTATTCTGCGACAAGCAGAAGTCTGCAGGGTGTCTGTCCATAAGGGGTGTGCTTGCCTGAGTGGCAGGAATTTGCTTATTCCGGTTGAGAAGCTGATCTTTTGGTTACTGGTTTAGTGGACAACTCAAAAGCATGTCAATGGCAATCAATCAGCTGTGACATTCAGTCGTACCGACAGTGCAGGCAGGCCTTCAAAGCAGACCGCACAGAATTAGTTAATAACACAACCATGTTAGACGCAAGCCACATTACCACCCAAGCTGCCATGTCCATCCTATGCAAATACTAGGTTTATCTCGGCCAATAGTTATGCCATTTCCATGCCAACCAATTCAGAACATCTGCGCCAAATGCATGTTCCAACGCCACCCCCACCACCAAACCGCCCACAAGTCCTACCAACCCGGTTATCCACACAATTCCAAGAGGCCAGCTTGACTTGCCCGGTTGGTTGTCTGCTGGACTGGTGGAAATCAATGGTGAATTCCCGCACTTCTTTGTCAGGGGGGAACCGCACAGCTCCGGGTTGCCGATGTAGGAAGTATTTTCAAACGTACCAAACTGATTCCCATTTGGAATTGATCCTGAAAGATTGTTGTAGGATACATTAAAATGATTGAGGGAAGTCATTCGCGTTGACACTCCGGGGATCTCACCGGGAGAGTCTGTTCATCGACAAATCCAGGACTTCCAGTTTTCTCAAGTTCGCCAACGACGGAGGGATCGGCCCACTTAGACTGTTGTTGGAGAGGTTCAGAGTATGAAGTTTCTCTAAATAGTCTCCGATTGACTCGGGAATGGTGCCACTGAAATTGTTGTTCAATAGATCTACCAGGGTAAAGTATCCTAAGGTCTTCCCAAACTCCCTTTCTATTCCTTTGTCGAGAATCGTCAGAGTGATCATCTGAGCAAAAGGATCGACAAATTCATCGTCAGGAGAGAAATATTTCATAGCAGGCAAGGAAGCAAAGTAATCGGCCGGTAATCTGCCCCCCAGATTATTCTCAGACAGTGTGATTACTTTTAGACTAGTAAACAAAGAGTTATTACTGGGTGCCGTCATCACCCCATGAAATCCGTTGGAATGCAGCATGAGCACCTTCAGCCAGGGAAGCAATCCTAACCAAGAGGGAAAGGAATCTGTGATCTTATTTCTCCCGAAATTCACATACTGCAGCCTCCGACAATTTGTAAGTGACCTAGGCAATTGTCCCTCGAATACGTTTGAACTCAAATCCATCATAAGTAGCCGACATGGTTCATGATTGACGTCGGGAATTTCCCCAGTGAAGTTATTGCCACTTAAACTCAATGCACGGAGAGAAGAACTGAAGTTGCCGAAGCATAGCGGAAGTGGTCCATAAAAGTTGTTATCGGCCAAATCCAGTACATCGATATCCAGCTCACATATAGATGATGGGATCTCACCTGATGGCTGGTTGCTGGAGAGACGGTAATATCCAATGGAATTTGGTGGAACGGGAAGTGTTCCCTGGAAATAGTTGAAACTAAGATCTAATGTCCCAATAATTCCCTGAAATAGCCATTCAGGAATCTGCCCAGAAATTTTGTTGTTTGACAAACTCAACTCGTCCAACATATGTTGATGCGTCAGAAATCGGGGAACTTCCATCAAGTTGGAAGAACCCAAATCTAGGACCTTAATCTGCGAAACATTGGCATTTGGCTTCGGAAAGATTATGGATGAGAATGCGTTGGACGAAAGATCAATTTCCATTACTCCATCAAGCTGCAGAAGCAGGTCTAAACATGCCACGCCGGTCAGATCGTTTGACCCAAGGCGAATGACGTTTAAATTCGAAAGCCGATAGATCGAGTCAGGCACCGGACCGTGAAATCTGTTAGCAGAAATGTCTAGGTCAGTCAGACGGGTGAGGTTACTAATCTGGGAAGGTACATTACCTGTTAGCATATTGGAACCGACATCTAATATAGAGAGTAGGGGAAGCCTCATCAGGGACAATGGGATTCCACCCACGAGTTGACTGGAGTGAAGATACAACCACTCAAACCGGCTGAGATTTCCCAGGGATGAATGTATTCTGCCTCCAAGTTGATTGTACCGAAGATCCAAGCTAACAAGATGTATGAGATTTCCTAGTGACGAAGGAATTTCACCGCTCAATCTGTTGCTGGTCAACGTTAGAACCTCGAGGTTGGTCAGATTCCCAAAACCAGAAGGCATTGGTCCGCGGAAGTTGTTAGCTCCCAGATTCAAGTACTGGAGATTGGTCAAGTGCCCGATGGAAGATGGTATTACCCCCCAAAACTCACAATAGCTAAGATCAATTTCAGTCAAGTAACTGAGATTTCCCAGCCAAACTGGAAGCTCGCCCGTGAAGTTCGACTGATAAAACTTGAGGGACTTTATCGGACTCCCTGGACGGAATCCTGTCAAATGGCCCGTCCACTCATTATTCAAGCTCACATCGAGGAACTCCAGCCCAGGCAGCGAGAGAACAGATTCCGGAAATTCACCCGACAAGCCGCAACCAGAAAGCATGAGCGACCTCAAAGAGCTCACATTCGCCAAGCTTCTCGGTACTCGGCCGTCCGATACCGTAACCCAACTAAGATGAAGGTCCTCAATCACATTCAGATTTTTAAGCAACTCCTCCAAGCCAGAAACGCTCATATCCGGGTTTCCAGAAAGATCCAGCAAGGACAGATTCAATAGCCCCATCATTTCGGGCATGATGTTGCCAGAAAAGTCGCTCGAAGAGAGGTTCAGCCTCGCCAACCTCGTGAGACGCCCCATTGCGGTAGGAATCTGAGACTTATTGAACGAATTTCTTGCGAGATTGAGCGCCCGGAGGTGGATGAGGTCGAAGATGCTTGCTTCGGAGTCTATACTGCCCGCGAGGCAACTAGCGCTGAGGTCGAGGCCGATGACGTGACCGTCTTCTGGGTCGCACGTGACCCCGACCCAGTCGCAGCATTCCCCTGCCTTTCCCTCCTCGGCCTTCCATGTCATCATCTTCATCGGGCTGCTGTAGTAGCCCAAGCAGTTGCTCTCTCCGAAGAAGGACCTCTTGAATCTTAACAGAGCGGAGCGCTCTTCCTCGCGGCACAAGGGTTTCACTGAAGATGCAGAACACAACCATGGCGGCCGCCGTTGCAGCAGGAGGAGGTAGACCAAGCAGGTGAAGACGAGCAGAGCGGACGTAGTCCCGATCATGACTCCTTCCTAAGCAAAATCAAGACGAATCGGACAGAAAAAGGATCACAGTTCGGGAGAGATTTTTCAAAGCTCGCTTTCCCGGAGGATGGATAGCTTCAAACTACTGTGAAAAAGCAAACTTATTAGTCTATTACTGTCGGAAGTATTAAAATTCCTACGATGCCCTTACCCGTCCTATTTTGTTCTTTTCATTTTTAGAAAAATCATAAAATTTAGAAAACCTTGGTGTTTAGTCCTTGAAATGGCTGAAGAAGGAAAATCCACTGGAAATCCTTCCGGAACTCCTCAAAGGTTGGAATTCGTTTCAGAGTCTAGAATGACTCCCTATGGGATTAGCAAGAGTATAAATGATCTTTTAACTCAGCTAACCATTCAGGGGAGTACTGAAAGCCTTGAGAGCCGAAACTTTCTCGCTCATGAAGTAGGCTCAATTGTTAACAAGATGTTAGACTCAATAGAGCAAGAGAGATGTTTAAAGAGGCCTAAAGCCGAGGCGACGTCTGGACAGGAGAGTACTATAGGAAAACCTGTAGAAAAGTTGAAACTGGGAGAAAGAAATTCCAACCAGAATCAAGGCAAGAGTATTGAAGAGATGTACAAAGAGTCAGTGGTTCCGTATATCTTAGATCCACGAAAGCGAGGTGCAAACCTGAACCCTCAACCTGGAGAGTTGGCGAAAGACCTAAGAAAATCTTTAGGTCTGGCAGAGGAAATGCCGATTCACTTCGACGGAAGAACATTTAATGAATTGGTTACTGTGAAAAGGGAGATTTACAGGTCGGATTATCCCCACCGAACAAAGCCGGAATTTATTCCTCGGGATAATGTTTTAAAGCCTAACCCCTAGTGCTTTTCTGGACATTGATTGTGAAAAGCACGTATCTGAGAAGAGAGATGAGTGGTTGGTTATCTCTTATTCGTATGACTGCGTCTGCAGGGATATTATCCCCTGGATCTGTCTATGAATTGTGTGTGGCAGCCCTCATGGGAACGATGCAGAAATATTGGAAATCCTTAGTGGCGCACACAGACATTAAGTAAAAAATAGATCAAGCGTATTAAGGAAAAAATAGATCAAGCGTTGACGGTTGATGGTGTGTTAGCAATTATCGCTGATGCACTAAAACGAGATTTCTGTGGTTTTTCTTTGTCCATTGAAACTGTGGAAAAAGAGCAATCAATGACTGTTCTGATTAAACTACAGATCTGCGATATGTGTCTGTTCGATAGCTACGTATGTGAATTCCAGAAGTATTATTACAATCTGGATGTAGTATCGCAACAGTTCATATTGGGAACCTTTTTTGCAAAACTTCCAGAGCCCTGGCCGGAGGTTGCGCAAAAGGCCTATGAGTTACTTCTAGTCGAGGAGAAAATAGTTCCTGGACTGGGAGGTAAAATTCAGGCGGTAAAGTACGCGATGAGAAAGGCGTGTACTGAGCTCCAAGTAAAGGAGGCGGCTAAGATTCAGTCATACTTGAACAAGAACTGTTGTTCTTAGATCGAATATGTACCTGGGAGGTACGGATGCGATTCTCCAGGAGAATCGGTGAGAACAAGAAACTTTTCTAAGAAGAAGAAATTTGTTGGATAAAACAAAAGGAAAGTTTGGCCAAAGAGAGACCTCCAACACAAGCAAAGGAGAGGTCCAGCTTACAAACCCAAAAGGTTTGTGAGGAGATGGGATAACCTTAAGGATAAGGATATGATCGATGCTTTCAAGCGTAAGCATGGTAGGGAGCCTAAATGTCCAAAGGGGAAACCGTTGAGCAGTTGTAATTGCTGCTGGTTTTGTGGTTCGAAGAATCACAAAGCGGACACCTTTCCCCAGGAGTGTCTGTATAAGACCATCAAGGTAAGGGTATTCGGTGTGACACAAAAGAGCATCTCCATCAATTCCCCAAATTTGAGGAATTCTTCACTCTTGAAGTTCCATAGTGCGGAAGCTTGGTGAACATTCTGAGCTACCCATCTGAATAAGGTATGATAAACATCTGTCAAGTGTTTATGTTATTCTTTCTAATTTGAAAGAGGAATCTGAGAGAAGTGCAAGTGCACGAGTCATTCGCATGACTGATTGTACGAACCCAGAGTTGCTCCATCTGGATCACGGGGTTGGCAAGGATTCTACTACGGGACTCATAAACATTGTAGTGGATCGTTTGGCAAGCATATCGGCTCAACTTACGCAGCTTAAGGAGCTTGTGGATAGTTATTCTAAGAAACTAGAAGAACTTACTCTCTTGCAGAGTGAATTCGAGGAATTCTTCCTTGAAGGTAAATCCAATCTCGGATTTGCGGCGAGTTCAAGATACTCGAACTAGTACTTGAGGTTGGCAGAACTCCGGCAAAAAAGAAAATTAGAAATATCTTCTTAAGTTCGATTCCTGTTGTATTAAATTGGTATCAGAGCCCGCATAAGATTTGATTTTTCTATTGTCTGAGGGACTAGATTAGAAGAAAAGAAAAATTTTGGAAAAGAAAAGAAAAAGAAAAAGAGGCCGAGGAAAGCAGCGGTAGAAGAGGAATTTTTGTTCTTACAGAAGTATATGCCGAATTATTTTGTGGGACCACAGTAAGTTGGAACAAACCTCCGCTTTCCCGTAGGTTTGGTCGGGAGCAAATATTTACTATATTTTATATTTTGATTTTTTCATACGCTTCAGCACGAATTGTAAGAACCAAATTGTAAGAACATAAATTAACCAATAAACATTTACTGATAAAAAAATTTTGTATGAATTGTTTTGATAGAGTATTCCAACGTTAGGGCAGTAAATGATCGGTTAAGTAACACTTCTAGAAAAGCTCGACTAAATTATAAATGAGCCGAGCTGGAGATCGACCTATTTCTTTATAAAACGACCTCAAGCTTGAGCCTGAAATTTTTTATTCCAACCTTTATGGAGCCTAAACAGCCTACAAAATAACCATTTAAAAAATAAAAAAATATCGATTTATGGTCTTAACTTTGAGATAACTTTTTATTTGTCATTAATTTAGTTTGTTATATAATTTTATCGCCAACTTTTGTTTTTATTTTAATTTTGACAGATCTTGAATTTTATCGCACAATAGTCACACATGCCTCAGTTTTCATTTATGGACTAAAAAGTTAAAAAAATTTAAAAGGGAAAATAATATTGAAACCTCTCATATGTTATTTTATTTCAAAATTTGGCCAGATCAAGTGTGTTGAATGCCGAAGTTAGACGATAGTTACTGATACTGTCAAATATATGCAAAATCGATGAAGATCGGATGATGGCACAGACCGCTGCTATGAGTAAAGTTGATTGAGAGACGAATGAATGAGATGTTAGAACTCCACTATTATAAGACACATGTCAGACTATATTAACGCATTGTTTGTCTTTTGCGAGAAGAAATTTTATATTGGCCACAATTAAGTGATAAATTATATAGTAAACTAAATTAATGATAAAAAAGAAAGTTAACTCAAAGTTAAGGTTACAAACACATATTTTGCCTTAAAAAATTAAGGTTTTAAAAATGTAAGCATTCATGGGATTTAGCTCAAACGATAGGACGTCTGCTTTGCATGTGAGAGATATAGAATTCCCCTTGGATCTCCAAGAATTTGGTAATACAATACGAATTTTCTGGAACGGAACGAACTTTAAATCGAGCCTAACCCGAAATTAAGCTCGAGCTCGACCCCAGCTATTTCAACTTTATTGAGTTCGAGCCTAAGCTTGAACCCATTAGTGTTCGGGCTTGACTCGGCTGAAAAATAGACTTAAAATAAGTTAGTTATACATATATATATAATTTTCAAACATATTTTGTGATATCAATTTTTAGCGAGCTGTTACTTTTGGGATGTCAAAAAGTTAACAATTCTAATAACGTTATTTGTGTTGTTGCCATTAAGATTTGTAGCAAGTATTCTCGAGTTATACTTTATTTCATAGTTGTTCTTTAATTATTATTTTTATACATTCTGTTAAATATTATTATTTAATAAACATTAACATGTTTAAAATAATTAAAAGTTATGGGCTTTCTATCTGTTAACACGCTTAAATAAGTGGGACGTATAATTTTATTTGCAAAAGAGATAGATATACATCGGTTCTACTTCATCTCGTCAATAAATTTAGTAATCGCCATACCAACCTTCTTGTTTCGATGCTGTGAATAAACAGATACTAATCAGCTCTGGCACTCGTCTTGTGTCCTACGAGATCTGACCCCGATCCACTCCACGACTCCTGTGTTGCAGCGCCCCCTCTAAACTACTTCCCTTCCATGAACGGGGCTCCATGTGTTATTCCGAAACCTTGTTCGCCCTTTGCACTTTGCAACATCCGTGCGGTCCAAGCCCGGAAATCCAAAATCTAACTCCTCTCGACTTGATGTCACCCTCACCAATAACGTCAAATTTGCCTGGGATCAACACCAATGGCCTCTTCATGGCTAGAGTGGACATAGTGCCCCATGGGGTTGTGCCATCTCACTCGCATCCAAGAGCCTCCAGGGTAACCATTTGCTTGGATGGGTATATTCATTTAGGTTTTTTGGTGGACATGTCCCACCGGCTGGCTCTTCACGGAAATCCTCAGAGCCGGGGAATCATTGATATTCCCAGGAGGACTCAAACAGTACACGTATAACATCGACTCGGACAAGGTCGGCGCCGTCCTTATCAGGATTGAGCAGCCAGAACCCTGGGCTTTAAATTTTCTTCGGTCTCCAGCTTTTGTGTCCGTTGGCCTAAAGATTACATTAAGAGGGGGTGAATGAATGTTAAGTCCGATTAATGATTTCTTTAACACTATTTCATAACCCTTATAACGGAAGCAAGTTGATGTAAAATAGAAACTTTCGTCCAGGCTTCTATAATTACAGAATGTGTGAAATGGACTTCGAAATGAATTCAGAGATCACAAAGGTATTTACAGTGGTTCGGTGAATGCATCTACATCCACTTTCGGTCGTTTTCACTAATACTTTGAAAAAGTAATTACAGTGTAGAAGGTTAACCACAGGGCGATAAGATTAACTTAATCAATGCAAGAAACTCTCTTACTGAGTTTGGAATGCGTCTAGGTCGAATCACAAGGAAATCAACCAGACTTGACGAGCACAGAACCATGGCTGGAAGCTTCATCCTTCTATGACGCAGTAGCGGGCTGTCCTTTCTGTCGATCTGCGATCAGGCTCGATGACACTATCTCCACGTGTTCGGACGTCGTCTGATGGGCTCCTCCTTTTGTATTATAATATGCAAAACAAATAAAATAACCGTCTACAAAAGGCTACAGTCCCTCACCACTTACGCCTGCTACGGATTCCTTCTCTTGGACTTGTTGTACTCTAACTCGACGTTACGGACATATTCCCCGACCAAGTCCTTCAGATCCCCAGCCACCAACACCTACGGAGTGGCTTCACCAATGCACGCCTATTATAAACGAACAGACAACCAAATAACCAACTACAGAAGGTTGTAGGTCCCTGACCGCTTATGCCTACTACAGACTCCTTCTCTCCGACCAACTCTGTACGCCGACTCGTCAACCAGCAACCCTTCTCCCCAGGCCCTGTTGCATGCAGTCCGACTTTACGGACAATGTTCCGGTCGAGTCCCTCAGATGCGTAACCACCGATGTCTCCGGAGCAGCTTCACCAACGCTCAACCTGCTGTAGTCACCTTCTGGGAGAATGCTCGCCTGGAGAATCCATTCCTAGACACTTAGCTCACACGTTAAACACACAATAATATCGCAAGAGTGTCAAGGCTCACCACCACACTAAAACTGACCATTCACATTTTTTTTGGGTTTTTCTTTTATAAAGTAGTTTCGACATTATATTATTAAGGAAATTTATTTTACTAAATTTAAATTATGACCAGAAGTATTTCCATAATGCATAAATCATTTGAGAATAATCTCTGATTGATTTCGTATCAATCGGATTCTCCAATCTCAAGATATCGCATTAGAGAAGGTTTGAGCCAGAATCGATCAACAACCTTCTATAGTTAGAAAGAAAAAAATATTTTACTCCTAATCCGAAAAATCTGATCATGGACTCGTGCATATATCTGTTAGGGACTATCAAAATTAATTTTGTGTTAATTGAATATTTTGATCCCACGGTAGAGCACTACAGAAGGTTCAACCAGAATAAACAAGCAACCTTCTATACACGGAAATAATCAATCATTTATTTCCAAAATGAAATAATTCGTTCCAGATAAGTTAATTAATGAATTTGGACACTAACCATTGTGCATATTTCTTATTCACATAATCTTCTTAAAGAAGGTTAATAAGAAATTTCCATGTTTAACAATATAATTTTCGTAAATAGAAAAATTATATTATTTTCGACTTTTATGGCTTGTCTTACCAGATAAATAGTTTAATATTAAATTTAAATAATATTCATAAGAATATTCTTCTTTTCAATTAAAAATTAATTAAGATAATTAATAATTAACTAATAATTAATTAATTATTAACAAAATCTAATTATGGAAATATTTTCTAATAACGTCATTTGGTCTGAAATGATCATTGAAGGATGAAGACAACATTTTTGTGATATTTTTCCTTTATTAGGAAGTATATCATTGCTACAGGAGGTTACAACTTCTATCAAGTCATAGCAGGTCAAACATGCTGTGTGACTCGTCATCAAAACCATATCAACAGTGTCCGAGCTACAAATTCCATCGGACTAGACATTGCCATGATTAGTGCCAAACTCCACGGTTGAAAATGGAAGCCACTGCTATTTGCCTGACTAATTTGATGTGTCGTCTATTTCGCCCATAGAATGTGAAGTGTCGTATTTGGTGTTCCATAAGTACCTCCTCTCAAAACACTTTGTGTATATTTGATGAGTTATGCAATGCTTCAAAAAAATTATGGTGTTAGAATCGAGGAAAAAAGCAATTTCGTATTTCAGACCGACAGAGCTCCAATGTAAACAACTAGTCATTAACCAAAGTAATCTGCTTATATTTCTATTTGGTCATACATAATCGCCTAATGCTTTTACTTGATATGACATAATAAGGAAATGGGCAACATGCCATATGACATGTTGATCCTTAATTGATAGAAAACATCTATCACAATAGAAAATGATTTCAATTTGTTGTCTTGTTTAGCAGAAACTTCCTTCAATAGATTTCACCTTCTATAAATATATTTGTAAGATTAGGACTTTCTTATTTGTTCGAAAAAATTGAAGTGTGTTGCACAAACTATAAGCTTGAGAGAAAGATATGAAGAGTTGTCAGCGTTTCTTTTGTGTGTGTTGATATAATCATGTTTTGATGATGACAAAATGTGAGTATTGTTAATGGATTATTTAAGTGTACAGAGAAATGGGTCTTCAAGCATAAAACCCGATTTTTGTTATTTGAGCAATACAAAAAGTGTTATGTAGAGGACGGAGAAAGAGATCTAGATCTCAGAAGTGGCGTTTTGTGTACCGGACTCATAAGTTTTATTTGCTATGATAATTAATGAATAATGTTTAGTGTGTTTCTAGAAGCTATCTTGTAGATCAAATCACGAAATACTATGACAAGTCTAGCAGTTGTAATTAATTGAGATGCTTTGCTCTACGATCAAGCTTAAATTGAATGCACACATGAAACTCGCCATTCTACCTGAGAGCTTACTAGGAAAGTCTTGAGTTTTCACCGTTTCAAAAGCTTTAAAGCGCTTTGAGTTTTATGGTAGCTGCCAGGTGAAAGCCATGGAAGTAGCAAGTTGCTCAGGTTATTGTTAATCACGCTGCAAAAAATCTGACGTCTCAATATTATTGACCGATCAAATCCATAAAGAGGAAGAAATATTTCTATAACCAATGGGAATAGGAAGGTGAGGACTTGTTCGAAAATGTCTTGGTCATTTTTATTATTTCATAGTAATATTGATAATTTATCTTAAGAAAAAGAATAAAAAATGAAGAAAAATTAATAACAATAAATACACCAAGAGTATTGTGGAACTATTGCCCGAAGGCCCAAATGATTAAGAGTAAATATTTGTTCTGATCAGGGTTATTGATTTGTGAAGGATTGTTTCATCAATTTTTTTGCATTTTTCCTAAAACGTGGTAATTTTTAATTCATTTATTATTATGTCATCGCATATAAAACATAATTAATATGTTTTTCCATTATCAAGGTCTCAGTTCTATTTGCGAACAAATAAGTTTCTGTTTTTATGCTGAAAAACATTTCTTTTTTTTTTAACAAACATCAATTTCAAAAGAAAAATAGTAACATTTCCAAGTTATCAACTCAAACCAAGTCTCTCCTCATTCCTTACCATTTTTGTAATATTTCTCACCATCAAATATAGTAATTAGACCAAGATTTGTTTTTTAGAAAGAAAAAAAGAAAAATAGTCTGTTAACATATTAAAAGAAGTTTGGTGAAATAATACCATGAAATTTTACAATAGAATCCGAACTCTTAACGTGGGAATAAAATATTCAGAAAAGAAAGAAGACATAATTCAAATTTGTCTACATGCTCAACAACAAAGGAATCATTATCAGAAGTTGCACCAATCAAGTGAGGAGTCGTTTGTGTCCTCGGATTGATCAATCGAAATTATTAGATTAATACAGAGTAATCTGCCCCGACAAGACTCTTGAAAACATCACCCTCTCGGCTTGGATTTCTTTAATCCCCTTATTCGCAGGTCACTTTACTGATCTGCGTGTTCAGTCCGAACCGCCCTCAGGTCATTCGGTTCTCGGTTATGTCTGAACGTTGGATCATTTGCTGTTGTTTTTCTTCTTTTTGTTATGAAACGTGGAAATGAGAAGATTCCTGCCAAACGCGACTAGGAAAGAACAGGCCAAAGTACCCATTTCTTAAGAGAGCGGAGCACTCTTCCTCGCCGCACAACGGTTTCCCTGAAGATGCAGAACACAACCATGGCGGCCACGGTTGCAGCAGGAGGAGGAAGACCAAGCAAGTGAAGACGAGCAGAGCGGACGTAGCCTCGATCATGACTCCTTCCTAAGCAAAATCAAGACAAATCGGACAGAAAAAGGATCTCAGTTTTCGGGATCCAAGTATGTGTGGATGGATGTGGGACGCCATTTCATCTCTTGGGAGGCTTCTACGTCCTGAACCTCTGATGGAAAACCCGAGAAACGATCCTCCTCCATCATCTCCTCCTTCCTCCTCCTCCGCGGCTTCATCTCTTGGGAGGCTTCCACATCCTCAACCTCTGATGGAAAACCCGAGAAACGATCCTCCTCCATCATCTCCTTCTTCCTCCTCCTCCTCGGCTTCATCTCTTGGGAGGCTTCCACGTCCTCAACCTCTGATGGAAAACCCGAGAAACGATCCTCCTCCATCATCTTCTTCTTCCTCCTCCTCCTCGGCCATGTCCCGAAGGAACTATGGGGTATTCCTCAGCTTTAGAGGCCCAGACTGTCGTAATGGTATCATTGGCCACCTCTATCGTGCTTTATGCGGCAAGGGCATCGTTACTTTCAAGGACTGTGACGAGCTTGAGGCAGGGCAGAGGAGATCTGAGCTCTTTGATGCCATCGAGGGATCGAGCATTGCCGTCGTCACGTTCTCCAAGGACTATGCCGGCTCAAAGTGGTGCTTGAACGAGCTCAAGAAGATAATGGAGTGCAAGGAGCAGGGGAAGCTCACTGTGGTCCCCATATTCTATCATGTGAGCCCGAATGAAGTAAGGCTGAAGAAGAAGGAGAATGGAGAGAAGGGGTGTTTTGAGATCTCGATGGAACAGATGGAAGCAAAATACGGAAATGATCCTGAGAACGTGAAGAAATGGAGAGACGCCCTCTGGGCTGGGGGTGACTTGATCGGCTTTCCGGTGGATCAAAGGTAAGAGGATGGTCAATAGTATTCCTTCTATCACTGCGACATGCTTGTGTAAAACTTCGAGTTTCTAGGCCATTTTATTCCTTTCTGACAGGAAAGACGAAAGTGAGGTTGTTCGAGATGTTGTGGAAAGGGTAATGAAGACATTGAATCATGTGCCCCTGAATGTCGCCGAGCATCCCGTTGGAATGGGCCATCGTCTCAGAGAAATAAGACCGCTACTACACATAGATCCACACGACGATGATGTCTACATGATAGGACTGCATGGACAAGGGGGTGTGGGCAAGACAACTCTTTCTAAGGAGGTATGCAATGATATTGCACATATGTTTGATAATTGGTGCTTCCTACGAGATGTGAGAGACAGGACTTCAAGGGTTGCCAATGGCCTCGGAAAATTGCAACAGACACTTTTACGCGAGTTGTTAAGCGACAAGGACTTGAAGATCTCGAGTGTGGATGCTGGTAAGAAGCTGATTGAGGAAAGGCTTCGTAATAAAAGAGTCCTTGTCATCCTCGATGATGTAGACACGTTGAACCAGCTCGACGCACTGGCTGGAAATTTGAATTGGTTTGGGAAGAAGAGCAGGATCATTATTACAACGAGAAACCAGCAAGTTTTGACTTCAAAGCTTGTGCACCATAAGCATGAAGTAAAATTATTAGAGAAGACCCATGCAAGGGACCTTTTCTGTCTCCATGCCTTTGGTGAGAAGCAGGAAAACATAGTCATCGATCATGCTCTTATAGATTGTTTCCTGAAATATGCTGGCAACCTTCCGTTGGCACTCGCAGTGTTAGGCGCTTCCCTATACGATAAAGATGAATTGGAATGGAAGTGGAGACTTCAGGAGCTGGCCGAGAGTCCAGACGTGGACATAAACTCTGTTCTAAAAATAAGCTTTGATGGACTTGAGGATAGGCATAAAGAAACTTTTTTGGACATAGCGTGTTTCTTCAGGGGATGGAGTGAGGAGAAGGTCCTTGCTAGCTGTGGTTTAGCGACACCGCTTGGCATAAAAATTCTCGTAGAGCGATCCCTGGTTACTGTTGATCGTGGCAGAGTCCAGATACATGACTTGTTAGAGGAAATGGGAAGGAGCGTCGTCCGTAATGAATTCTCAACACGAAACGAAATCCCAAGCAGGATATGGCTGTATGAAGACTTTGTAGATGTCTTATCCGATGATTTGGTAATTTCTTTAATCCTTCGATATCATCTGTATATTTATGGTAATCATGGCTGTATAATGTGTGGAATCGCGAACTTTGTTGGCATAAGTTCATGTTGTGTTTTTCAAACTCGTCGAACATATCCACCGGAAGCAAACAAGTGGACCAATTGTATAACTACACCTTTCACCTGACAGTCGGCGCGGGATCGACGGGCCGTGAAAGGGATAGTGTTGAACCTTCAGGAGAGGAAGGTTGTCCCAGTCAAATCTAATGCTTTCAAAGGTTTTAAAAACTTAAGAGTTCTCATAGTCCGAAATATTGCCGGCCCCGAAGAACCGCTACAGCTGCCTCGGGAATTAAGATGGCTCGAGTGGCATGGATATTCAGCTCCGGCCATAGAGTTGGATCCATCCAGTAAACTTGCATGCCTCGATTTGGCGGAAAGCAAGATCCAACAAATAAACGGGACGGTAATTGTTTCAATTGTTTTTGTGTTCGTCCATTAAGAAGTTGTATGATAAATTACAACTGACATAGATTGTTCATAATACATACTTCTGTTTCTTATGAAAATTTCAGGGACTCGAGGAGCTAAAGTACATAAACTTATCTGGATGCCAGTCCCTCGAAAGGCTCCCAGACCTTTCCAAATGTTCGAAGCTGGTGGACATGATCCTGAATATGTGCCAGAATCTCATCCAGCTGGACAAGGACATTGGATCCCACGAGAATCTTGCCTGCCTAGATTTTAGAGGTTGTTATAAGCTCAAGGCTGTTCCTAGTTCATTGATCTCGAAGCATATCAGGTTCTTTGGCTTCAACAGGTGCTTTAGACTCGACAAACTTCCCCGGTTTGAGATGAAGCTTTTGTCCCTCGAGAAATTAGATCTAACTGAAACTTCTGTGAAGGAATTGCCAGATTCCGTCAGTAATCTCGTTGCCCTGAAAGAGTTGGTCATGTCGCGTTGCCAGGAGCTCACAACTATCCCCAGCAGCATCTACGAATTGCTAGTTCTCAAAATGTTTGATTTGGAGAACTGTTGGAAGCTATCCCAGTTCCCACGAAGGGCAGAGGGGAATGCAACAGAAAACCTCGGATTCCCAAATCTCGTTTTACTAAATTTACGTCACTGCAATTTGGGGGATATCGAGTTTCTCAACGATCTGACCTGTTTCGAGACGCTCAATAAACTGAACTTGTTGGAAAATAAGTTCCATTATGTTCCTGCCTGCATTGGCAAGTTCAAGAACTTGGAAACGTTGTATGTGGGGCGGTGCTATGAACTCGTCGAAGTATCCGAACTTCCCGGTGTTTCCCACCTCTTTGCAAGGAAATGTCGAGAGCTCAAAACCTTCCCAAGCCTGCACACGTTTATCTGCCAGTCTCCGAAGTGGTTCGAAGTGAATTTATCAAACTGTTCCAACTTGGACCCTGGCTACATCTGCAGATCACTACCGTTAGAGGTATATTGTTCAATCTCGCTCTCTTCCCATGGAAGTCTAAGCATTGGATGGGAAAATGAAAACAAAGGAAGCCTGCAGTAAAACTTCGATGTTTATGTTTTTATCTCTTCTTAACAGAAGGTCCGTGGGTTTGTTGGAGCGGCCGATGTTCTCTGTCCGGGAGAAAAGTTTCCAGATTGGGTGAATTTTCAGGCAACAGAGTGTGGTTCGCGATATCGAGTGTCCTTGCCATCACACATGTCAGAGAATGATGTCTTGGGGCTGGCACTCTTTGTTTGTTTCAATGGAATGTGCAACTTTGTAACTGTCATGGTTGGCAGCGCGAGCCCCACAGCATTTCCAAGTGATCCAGACGGTGTTCATACTTGGTTCTTGTACCTTCCTCGCCAATCGATCATCGACGAGCACCGTGACTTTGCTGGGAAGTGGAGCTGGCATAACTTTACCCTGGATTTTTCCAAGAGCAAAAGGGTGCTCCAGAGGTGGGGGATGCGCTTGATGTGCAAGAGAGAGCAAGATGACGACCGGATTAGGGTCCATATAGATGGAGATGACGAGGGCGATTCTCCTGGAACGAGTACGAATCTGCCACAGGACAGCGGATCATGATGATGAATAGTGCTGAGTTCACCCCTCAAGGAGCACAACCCCATCAGTTCAAACCTGCACAATTTCTGCAAAGAGTCGCAGAGGCAGAGAGGGACGATGGCGCCGGTCTTTCAAAGTCTCGTTGGGTTGGACACATATAACTCAGTATCCCAAGCTTTATGAACAATGATCTATCTTGTTTTCAGACTTTGATGTTTCTGGATTTCGTTGGTCAATCAATTTCCTCTTGTTCCTACAGGCATACGTCGAGGAGTCGCTGCTGTGCCATTCCAAGCGACTCTTCTGAATGAAAATATTTGTTTGGTTAAATAAGACGACTACTCCATGAAATATGTATTATGTGAATCGAATATTCGTAAAAGAAATTCACCTTTTTGTAGTTTACACTTTCATGAATCAAATTAAAAAAAAAAATTATATCATCATTCTGAACCAAAACGTTAGGCAGAGGAGAGATGTCGTAAATTTCATGTTCTCGAGCCAATAACAGCTCCGTTTTTGGCCATATCGGGAGCCGTATCTAGTAACGAGACCCATGCGGCTCATCTATGTTACCTTCTGGCTTGCACCAGTCTGTTGCTGCATATTAGTAGTGACATTGGATGGATAGTACGAGGATATTTTGCACACAAGATAGTCTTTATTGAGAAGTTCTTCAAAAAGGATGAAAGTGGAGAGCAAGACAAGCCGTGGATCATCTTCCACAAAATGGATAAGAGTGAGGGCGATCCATCTGGATCGGAGCATGATTCCGCTCACGAAAGTCTCTGTCAACCTGGCTATGGGTACTGCATTTTCGGAAAGGTAAAGAGTTGATTGCAAACTCATCCATGAACTTGGTCAGATTTTCAGTCATACTCTGAGGCTGATCTTTTCTTCCATTTCCTGGACTATGAACATGAAGTCATCTTGCTCTTGCTTGCATATTATGCACAAAACGCAACTTCACAGTGTTATTCCAATAGGGTTGATCCACAAGGTATACTCCAGTTTATATCCTCAGCTATGTATTTGCTACTCTCGGATCGTGGTTGGCAAGGAAGGTACACGAACCAAGTATGAACACCTTCCCACGGATCTGTGCCCAATACAGAAACGTCTTCGCAGCGGCCGACCACGAACTTCACCTCTGGTAAGAAGTCAACCCGTGCCTCGTCCCTCGCATCGACAATGGCAGTAAAAGTGGCAGATAGGGCCAAACCTAGAATATTGTCCTCCGAAGTTTCTTCTGGAAGAGGCACTGCATAATTTGAGTGGCAGTCAGTCATCTGATAATTCATCCACATTGGAAATGACTCCCGGGAATGATAACTTCGACTGATCCACCAATGTCACGAATCATTTGTTGAAGGAAAACATATTGATTGAAAATAAACAGACATTTTTGCTTCGTAATAAGATTATCGAGAGACAAACCTCCAGGGACAATGATTGATCAATATTTGAATAAATTCAAACTGTTGCAGTTCGATAAACCTACATGGAGGCTTGTTTAAGATTGGAAGAAACCGGAAGGTAGTTCATCAGAACTCTTAACTCCAGGCATCCGGTTTATCTAAAGTTTGGCATGCTCTGTAAGCCCGGTACTTCCACAAGATGCTTACAAGAACATAAACCACAGTTCTTCCAACTTACCAAACTTGCCGATGCATGAAAGAAGATAAGCAAAGTGATTGCCCAACAGATGTGGTTCCTTCAACGTGTTGAAACAATTAAGTTCCATAAAGAAGTCCCACTCCGTGAAATTGCAATACCGAAAATACAAAGAACATGGCTCAGAAGAACTTGCGTTGCATCCTGTAGTTCTCTTCGTTGAAACTTTAGGAGTTTTGAACATCCCCCAGCCAGAACCTTCTTGAGAGCTCGCAATTTGCAGATGAGGTAACTGATGCAGTTCGGAAGTTTCTCGACAGCAGACTTTCCCAGGCCGAGGTCATGAATAAATTGAAGCACTGCATTGATAACAGGAAGTTTTTCCAGTTTGGAGCAGCCTGAAAGTCTGGAAACTAGTCGATTCCAGTGAACTTGGGAATTAAGCGAGATTATCATATTCCCTGAGGTCCAGGTTGACCAGCTTTCCAAGGGATCCAGTGAGATCATCTAGTCTGGTCAGGTTCTTGCACCCACAAAGATTCAAATCCTCTAGCTGTTAACTCCCCGGGAGATTTGGGAGTGTATTGAGCGACTTACACTCGCACGAGTTCAAATTCTTTAGTTTTGTGAATGCCTGTCAAATTCCAGAGTCATGAGAACTGCGTAGAGTCATCTATCCATGTTGTTTACTGATCTCTCTAAATTAAATGAATCAAACTAATAAAACAAATTTACACTTCCCATGATTAATTGGACATCCACAGCTCGTCATGCCAATAGCCACAATTTTAGCTGGGCTCCCAGACGCTATTGTTGACATGGAAACCCCCGGCCACGCAAACTAACGTAATTTGCCGTGCAGATGCAGTGATCCCTCGATGTGAAAGCCATTTCGGACAGTGAGTATTCTTAACCAATAAAGAGTCTTAAAATGCTTCCCCTGATGAGTAATTCACCCGGTTGCCCCTCGTTTGGATTCAACACGACAACACCGTGGAAAGCATGCCATTGGAAAAGATTCCCGGCTTCATCCCCGTTTAGCAAGCTCATCTCATATACATGCTGAACCCAATCCCAAGGTAACATGCACCTATCGCTTGTGGTGATGATAATCCAGCTCTGCTTACCAAACCAAATAAGATCTCCCGCCAGTGAATCAAACTGATCATACTTATCTACATCATCGAGTAGGACAAGGACCGCTTTACTGCCTAGTCTTGCATTGATCAGAACCTTTCCCTCATCAACCCTCGACAAGATCAGCTCTTGATCTAACAACTTGCGCAGAAGCTTTTTCTGCAGAAGAGCGAGACCATTCAAGGCCCCTGATTCCTCCTGCATATTGGGGAGAGAGCACCAATCGTCAAACTTGAGGAAATGTTCCTACAAAATTGCCTTGGATAGAGTTGTCTTCCCCACGCCACCTTAGCCCTAAGATTCCTAACATTGAGGCATGTGGACTTATATTTAGTAAAGGCTTAACGACCTCTAGCCGAAAGGTCATACCAACAGGATTCTCAGCAACCTCCAAAGGCACATGATTTAGTACCTTCAAAACCTTTGCCACAACTTTTCTGATGAGACTATAACACCATCATCGTATCATCCTGCGTAAGTTTGAGGATTGGTCACTACGCCCTATCTGCATTCTGCTGACCTGAAATCAACATCAAGAAAATAGTGTTACCCTTGCTTGAAAATGAGAAATTAAAAAAAAGGATTCCAGAAAAGAAAAACTTATCAGGATGCACAAGTTGACACGAGGAAAATATCAGACAGATCTCAATCCTCCATTCCTCATCGGCTTCAAGGTAACCAGACATCAGTGGTAAGGGTGGACTGGATGATACAACCCTGATAAAAATTGGGATTGATCTACTCTCCACAACAACTGCATCCTCTCGGTCCAAAAATGGTAGCATAACAGTGTGCTAGCGGTTCCCACAAAGACAGCATCCGCATTCGGTTGAATCCCACATGGAGCAATCCATAGTTGTCGCCAAATTGGTGCACCAAAGAGTCATGATATCGGAATTTTTAACTGCGTGGTATCCACATTATGTTTTAGGATCCATTTATCCTCCTGAAGAACCAAAAATTTCATGGCATATCCTCTGCTATTGCTATAACAGAGACGTCCCACGGACAGTCCAATACATCCGGTGTTTCTGTCCGTTTCTGTGATGTCAGGAGCATCGATGATGTCAATGCTGGGTCCTTCCAGATCAACCATTAAAATCTTTTGAGCTAGCGACAGTTGGTATAACACCCCGTACCAGAAAGCCGACTGTTTAGAAATCCTAAATTTCTGACTAGGCATGTCAATGTGGAGCGAATGATGCGACCACATTCCCGAACTCGAAGAGAATATTTCCAGTTCCACATATGCAGGTTCCGAGTTCGGATATCCAAATTGGATGACTATGTAGTCCGTCGAGACAGATGGATGAAAAGCAAGAGAAGGGACAATGGAAGATTTGAAAGCATATATAGTACGGTCGTGAGGAAGATGGCAACAGGCTCTTGGAAGTGAGACACACTGCCTGGTCACGGGGTTGCAGACATACTACTGGAAAGGTGAAGGCCCGTCGCCCAACAAAAGCAAACTGTTGTTTGTCTCCTCTCCGATCATGCATTCACTGCTGTCCTCGCTCGTATTGCCTCCTGGTGTTATGGGAGCAAAACCCATAATATGCAAATCAATGCTAAAGGCCACGTCCTTCAGGGCCAAAGTCCACTCTTCATGCGATGATAAAATACTGAGAGGCTGTCCAGGGGAGCTCTCCCATGCCCGAGCTGTTGGGTTTCCACCGGGCGCAGCTAGCTCGTTTCGGAAAAATTATTCGAAACACACCCCGGATCTATGTGATACATATAAATCGAATAGTAAAATGAATTAATAACTCGTACCTTATTGTTCAAGTACGTTTACATACGTGACGTCTTCAAGAGTCCCAAGCGTGACTCCTCTAGAAGTATCCACGCACACAAGACACGGACACCTTCGAACTCCTTCTTGGTGCTAGCCCTCGGAGTTCTTCGGTAACTTGTTCTTCGGAAACCTTGATGTTTTCTTTCTGCCTCCTTTTACCGAATTGGAAATTGAGTATCTCACTCAATCTCTATTGAATTGATTTCTATTCAATTTGTATACTTCTGTACCCACACCGCCATCACAGTTTGTTAATTTTCTATTTTTTTTTTTAAATCACCCACGTAGCATAGCTATGTTACGATAGCTCTCATAGGTTGATATATATAATTTCTTAATTGACACGTAGCAAAGCTACGGTAGGATGACTAATGTCTTAATATATTTGATAAATATATAAGATAATAATACCTGTGTCCATAAATTAGACATATTCTATCAACTTAAATCCAATAGGATTTTGTGCTTCCGATATTTCAGAATAAATTTTTAGTCCAACAAATTCTAATTCTGAAAATTTATAATTCTAATATCCATTAGAATTAAATAATCAATGTCCGTGTCTACGTACTTTTACGTGCGACCCTGTAGGTTCTATATACGAAGGCAGTGTACATCCATACACAGACTGAGGTAACCGTCTAGCAACAGTTTTCAGTCACCCAACGTAATAGAATATTGGTCACGAACCAAAACCACTATGAACCGATTTCTGTGTAATTCAATCTCTTCAACTCACCGACATCCCGATTAATTCAGTGCATTATGTGTCATCACTGAATGAATCGTTTTACTTGATTTCTGAGATATAATAGATCTTAACTTGAATGATAAACATTCCTCTACGGCCGTGTGTTTAAAATCACTAATATCTCAATCAAGAGGCCAGGATATCAACTCTCTAATCCAAGAGAGCGATGAATCCTATATTGACTCAACACTATCCTCTCTACGCTTCGCTGCACACCCAATAACCGTATTACTCACAATCCGATTAAAGACTGCTTTTAACGGCATCAAAGTGAACAACTCCACGCATAGAATAAATGGAGGTCTCAAGTCAGGAGATCAGTTACACTCGTTCAATAAGAGAAGTGACCAATGACGCTTAATATGTGGTATTCTCTATAAACAGGTCGTGTCCAGTATACCCTAAACTTAGGCACCCCCGAGTATAACTTGAACATGCATCCATTGGTCTAACTCGACCTAAGTTATACTCGGCGTTGATCTAGATGTTTATGTCCCATCTAAACATCTATCCGATTAAGGACAATTTTAGATTGATAAATAATCAATCTATGAGACTTTACCGTAAAGTTAATTACGAGCAGAAAAGTAATTAATAAACAGTAAATACTTGCCTTTATTAACAACTATTCACATATATTACAAAGTGTCTTGGCACATACATGCACACACTAACACGAGCTACCCGGCGAAAGTGCACACCACATATGCAACCGTTCTTAAATAGCCAGGGCGTGCAGACATCAGAGATGAAGCCATGCAATAACTTCGAGACGCACTTCGCCCTGATAAGCTCCTTCTTCGGGAGACAGAACAAGACATTAGCAAGCGTATCGGGGCATAATTTCACGAAAAAATCCATTTCCATGGCTACCCGGGTTCTAAATTACTGACTTTCCACAAAATACGTAGGATTACGGTCCAGGACGATTGGACCCTGAGGCTGCAACGCAGTCTTAAGCCTACAAGTGTCAGGGTCGGTTGAAATAGCCGTCAGAAACAAACCAACCCAAAATTCCCCCGGACCCAAAATCCGAAAAGGAAACGGAGGGATGCTTTACGACCTTAGAAAGCAATGAAAGCTTTGGTGAATCTCGGAAAACAGAGCATTGTGAACAGATGAAGGAGCTCTGCCGCATCGAAATTTTCGAAAACAGAAATCCCTAGAGCTTTCGACTTACCTCGATTGGTCAAAAGTTGGCGCCTTGAGGGAATCATCAAGCAGATTTGATAGTGCTCCAAAGATCGATCCTTCTTCTTTGGCTGGATACGAAGACACAACACAATAATTTTAAAAAGATTATGATACAACTTAAAAGTTATTTGATATCAATAATTTACAACACACATAATAAAATGATATTATATTTAATTTTATTTATGACAGATAATTTGAAAGGTGATATTTGGTATTTTCAAAATTCCTCTTCTACAAGTAAGAATTCTGAAACATTTGAATTTTGTTTTTTTTTCTTACATTAATTTAAAAAAAGGTTGAATATTTTTTTTTTAAATTATAGGAATGTTTTAGGGAAGTTGCTAACTTTACGTGCACATAACCGTTACGTTGTTTATTAAATTTGCTTCGATTTTTAGTAAAATTTACTAAAAATCACTTTTTTTAGTAAAAAGACATCATAATTAGTAAAAAATTTGGTAAATTTTACTACTATTTTACTATTCATTTCCCCTGCTCATGTAGGCGAGAGAGGAAGAAAAGGTCTCTATTGATACCCTTTTATCTTGGATTCCACCTGTACAGTCGGTTGAAGATGGTTTACGGGTTAGATGCAGGGATTCCGCCTGCAATCGAAGAGGAAGAAGCTGGATTCCACCTGCAAAGTCAATACCTATCTAATTAAATGTTTACTATTGGGACTAATCAGTAAAAATTACTAAACTAATGTAAAAGATTAGTAATTAGGTTAGTAATATATGACTAGTCAGTAAAAATTACTAAACTAATATAAAAGATTAGTAATTAGATTAGTAATATATTTTGTAAATTTATTCAGGGGACAAAATGGTAATTTCACAGCGACCGTAGGTTTGTAATTAGGTTCGGGTATCACTGTTCGGATTAGTAAATTATGAAAATAATTAGTAATACTTCACCAAACTTTGTTAAAAATCCACGAAGAAATTAGTGAAGAGTTACGAAAATCGTACTACTTTCCAAATACTTTTACTAACTTAAACAGTGTTTTACTAAATATCACGAAAAAATTAGTAAGCTATTACTAAATTTAGTCAACTTTTACTAATAAAATTTAGTACTTTTTACAAAAAATGAACAGTAAAATATTAGTAAAAAGTACTAAACAAAAAGTAGTAAAAAAGATTGAAAAAACAAAACTTTTACTAACAAAATTAATAATCGTTTACTAAAAGTGAACAGTAACTTTTTTCATAACAAGTTACTAAAAATATGATTATTTATCCGACATTTTTAGTAAATCATTACTAAAACTAAAGTGGAAATTTTTTGAAAAAACTGAGTAAAATTACTAAATATGAATTAGTAAAATTTACTAAATATGAACAGTAAAAAATAGTAAAGTTTATAAAATTTTTTACTAATTATGACGTGATTTTAATAAAAAAGTGATTTTTAGTAAATTTTACTAAAAATCGAAGCAAATTTAATAAACAACGTAATGGTTACGTGCACATATCGTTAGCCACTTCCATGTTTTTGTCTTCATTAAGCCATATACAAAGAAATCAACATTTCGTTTCCCTTTTCCTCCGTGAAACAGACGTATTATAAGTATTTTTCTTTTCAAATGTTTTCGATTCAATTCCACCTACTTTTCTGTCTCGAAACTTTCCAATTCGTTCATAAATTTTATTTTTCATTCAGAAAATGTAGAAAGTTCCATAGATCGTTACTTCTTTTCTCACTCATTTATAAAGAAACACATATCAGAATTACCTTTTAATTTCAAAATTTTGATTTCATGTCGACTTAGTTTTCCATTCAAAACCTTATTCTTATGCAAAGAAGTAAATTAATTAACGATAAATGTTTGTCTTGACATATAAGTACACGCTAACATTTTCATCCCATGAGTACTCCAAAGGAAATTCTGAAGGCATCTCCCTGGAGTGCTAGGGAGCAAGGAGTTGTTCGAGGATTGGAACATTGAGCATGAAACGTGTTTGCCTATTTCTCTCTGCATTTATCTACTTAAATGAGATAGACAAAGAAAAAAGAGTAAGATTATTAGTCCATTCCACTCATTTCTTAAATCTTTAAACCAAACACGCCATTAGTTTCTAGATAAGTAGGTAAATGCTTCCCGTCCTCGATGTTCAAGCCCCCGAACACTCCTTTGTGGTCCTTCAAGATTATGCGTTCCCTAGGATGAAGAGGCTTCTTCATCACACACTTTGAAGGTATATGTTACGATGCCTCGATACCAAAACTGAATGCAGCTCACAACTTGAACAATCTTCTTGCCATTCCTCACTTCGTGGAGACGAAGAAATTCCATGAATAAATGCAAGCAACTATTCGGATCATGAGAATCCCGACTAATAAACACTTAATAGTGGTGGCACTACTGCCTCATAAAAATCACCATGAATGGGTTGTCCGTCGCATTTATAATGGCCCCAGAAGGAGATCGAGATCGTCCCGCATAACATTTCCAAGATGTTTAACTCAGGACTCCATGCTTCGAAGAATGCACACATAATATTTGTGTTCCAATTGTAGCTATAACATGAGCAGAAAAATGCGTTGATTATCCGAGCATCCACGAGAATGGCCTTGTTGTGAGATACTGCATCTTCTTGCCATTCCCATGTTACACTAAGAGGGAAGGTGAATTAGTGTTATGATCTAAATTAGGATTTTTAACTCTTTTTCACAAACCCCGCAGCGGATGAAAGCTTTTGTTAAACAGAACGTTCGATTGTGATTGCGAATTTGTTTGATGGACACAGAGCTTTTTATAGTGGTTTGGCAAATTGCCTACGTCCACTCTTCACCCAGAACACTGGATGGTTATCACTCAAACCCAATGTAGTAACAATTACAAGAATTGTAATGAAAACAACTTTCTGTAGTATAGATCAGTAGGTTCTATGCCACAGAGGACTGAGTGATAGAGCACAGACCAAAAGGTTCCGTATAGTAGAGACTTGTTATGTAGCACAAGCCCGAAGGTTTTGTACTTAGTAACTCAAGCACAATACAGACCAGAAGGTTCTGTATCGAAGTAAGTTAGGCACAACACAGACCAGAAGGTTCTGTGTCGAAGTAGCTTAGGCACAACACAGACCAGAGGTTTTGTGTCGAAGTAGCTTAGGCACAACACAGACCAGAGGTTCTGTATCGGATGTGTTAACCCTTTATAGCACAGATCAAGAGATTCTGTACTAAAAGCGTCAACCTTCCATAGAACAGATCCAAGGATTATGTATCACAAAAGGTATAGCACAGACCGTAAGGTTCTATACCAAGAGTATGTCAATCTTTAACAAACCAAAATGGTTCGTATTAGAAATGACTTGAGGTAAGCACAGACCGTAAGGTTCTGCACTGAAGTAGATTCACTGACCGAAAGGTTCTGCACTACAGTAGTTGTACAGACCCGAAGGTTCTGCACTACACTAGGTAGCACGTGTTAACGGGACTAACAAGGTAACAAATGTGCAATCCCCTCAAGGATAACGACTTCGTGGCATACCCCACGCGAGCACGTAGCGAACCCTACGCAAGCGGACAGCGACCCCTGTCCAAGGATGGATTTTCACTCCGGCGACTCCACACGAACTGCACGATCTCCTCGAGATAGCGACTATGTGGCGTACCCCACACGAGCACGTAGCGATCTCTAGGCAAGCAGACAGAGTCCTCTCTGTCCTAGGGTAGACAGCATTCCCTCTGTCCTAGGTCCTGCACATAGAGGCTCTACACAACAGAAACATGTTAGTCCCTCACCTTTTGTGCTCCCGAGGTTCAACCCTTATCTCCAGCCCGCTGCACGTTGATCACACGACCTCCAGCCGCGCTTCCCACCAACGTATCCTGCAGCTTCCAGCAGAGTCTCTTGTGGCCCCCGAGTCACTCTCCCTGAAGGTTTTACCAACGATGCAGCCTCCGCAGGTAGTGTTCCTCGTGTGACTAACTCAAATGAAAAAAAGAAAAGGGAGCTGAAGCACACGCTCTCTGATCAGAATGTTACAATGGGGATAGATGGAATGAATGATGTGTTTTTTATTATGGGAGAGAGCGTGGCTATTTATACAAAAAGTCTAGGACTAATAATAAGGAAGGGAATCATGAAGATTGGCCTTCTGCAAAATTAAAAGAAAATAATTAGTCAGATAACAATACAATATATTATGTACAAATTCGTCCCCTAATGCAGAGATTCGCTTAGGTAACAAACTATATCAAATTGATAAGGATATAAAATAGTTGCCACGAATTATGTTTTACAGAAGGTTCTGGTCAATAACCCTCTATAGATGGAAGTAATCGAAGATTATCTTCCATAAAAGTGGGGATCGATTCCATTCTGTACAAGACACAAAAATGAATGTATCTAGACAGATGGTTATGATTAGTATCATCAAATAGTGGTTACTTGGTGGTCGTATCAATCCACATAAGGTTGCAGGCAACCTTACAAAATATTTCCATATATAGAGGATTATATTTCCTTCTATGAGAAATATTATCCCTAATATTTGAAGACTAATCTATTTAATTTGATCAGATAACATCTTGATCAAATCTTTGTTGATTTATCATTAATTAATGATTAGACAAATAATTAATCACGAAATTAATTCTTACAAAAAGTCCTCAACATGAGAAGCTTCTGTAGAATAGAATGTTTGACTTCTGTAACATAGAAGGTCAGGCTCATCATCAAAACTAGTGAAGTACATGTAACTTCAGTCCTTTGTTGTCACACTAGTTTTCTCTCTAAAATAGATGACTGCCAATAATAGGAACACGATAAGTTGTTCAAACATTAATATTTTAAAAAATAGATATTATTATTCATGAGAACACTATTTTGGATCAAACAAGACTCGTTCGGAAAAATAGAGATGTCATATTCAAAACATCAAATGGATGTTACTTTTCACGGATAACAGATTAAACTTAACTATTCTCTGCATGTGTCAAAAATTTTTTTGTCCCAAAATCTCCTAACATGAGACTGAAAAAAGAGTAAGAATTTTTCGTATGTTGTATAAGTGAGGTTAGAGTATCTAGTCACATCAATACCGGTGAATATCCTGTTTCGATACTTGAAAGATGATGAAAATTGAGATGATCCAAACTCATACGGATGTTCAGCACTTTATGAAGTATATCGTTGTTGCAGTTGTCGGGCTTCAAAGGCTTGATCTAGCAAGACTCAAGGAAATGATGCGAAAAAGTCCAAGGCCTCAACGGCTTGATCCGAGGGATCCTCAATCTTATTAAAGCACTAAATATTTGGCCCACAAACATAATTCACGTCCAATAACACATTACAATGAGGCTAGAAATCTTTGTCACAAATGTAAATTTTTATAGTATTTTGGACCAATAAAAGAGGCATTAATATTAATTTCGTACATAGTAAATGAGAAAAATAATAAGTTTCATCCCTTTTTTTGCCAAATTATCCGATTTACCTTAAATTATAACGATTTTTTTCGATTTATACTATCGTTAATTAATATCTTTTTATATTTCAAACTTACTAGTTACTTCATATCTATCATCCGTCAGTCGTTGGATAAACGGAAGTTGACATGGCGCTTACTTGGCACTAACGCCGTCACTTTCGTTTGTCGGACGACTGACGGAGGATATATATGAAGTAACGTAGTAAGTTTGGCATATATAAAGATATTATGTAAACGATAGGATAAATTGAAAAAAATCGTTACAATTTAGGAGAAATCGGATAATTTGGTCTTTTTTTTTGCAAGTCTCAAAAGTTAAAGTATTTTTTTCTTGAAGTTGTAAGCACATATATTGCAAAAAAAAAAAAAAAATGTGTGTAGTGGTGCCAAAGGGTAAGAGGACTTAGAATTTAGTTAGGAGATTCCTAATTCGAATATCAGTAGTTGCGTCGTTGATCTCTCATGCCCTAGTCTTGGTCTTCACGCCTTGGTCTTCATGGATACTTAACTGACCTGTTTAAGATACATATCACACTCCAAAAAACATGATAAAGGGTGTCGTGCTAATAGGGTGATGCGTTTGGTCATTTAGAAGGAAATCGGCATAGATGACTCAGATCCACCCAAGGTGATGGTGAAATGCTGTGTTGTTATTTTTATTATTATGTTTTCTACTCGCACACAATAAACTCATGTCGCTGACCCGAGAAGAGCATGTCATCCTCGATTACTTGTGGAAGGAAGGGCTTCTGACGAGGTACGTTCCATAAATATGGTGGTTTAATTCACGGCACCATTGGTTTGTTGACTGGATTTAGACTATTTGAAGTGAAATTACATGCTGCGCCGACACTGTTATCATTTAAGGGCGTGCGACCTCGTGTGTATTTGTGGGACCAGTTGATCTTCGTCAAATTTCGCTGCAATATTTTTAGTTTAATTCTACCGTGGCGTGTCACGAAAGGCGAGGCGTCACATTCAGACAATGTTTTGGGTTTGAGTGATAGAAACATTGATATTCGAAATGGAAGTCCGAGAATGTCTTGTGCTTGATTTGAAATTTCATGAGTGTTAATATTTGTTAAATAATATATATATATAATATCATTCTAATATTAATCAAGACATATTTCAGGTCTGCAACTTCATTACGCTTAATTGATAAAACAGCTTATGAAATTTTTAGATTTCTATAGATGAAAAAATGATTTCCTACAGCCTTAAAATTCTTACTTAGCAATTTCTTGTGGTCTAAATTAGTTGAGTCCAGAAAAGGCACAAATACTTCGTAACAGATTCGAAATTATAAATTTACTTGAAATTTTGACAAATTATTTGTCAAAAAAATTAAAGTAAAGTAATACAGCAAAAACAAATAAATAAATACAATTAAAAGTTTGTGCAGGACATTTTCATTCACAAAATTCAAAAATTATAAATAAGATTTTTGAACTTTTTATAAAATTCACAATTTACATCATCAAAGCACGTTATTTAAAATTTTTAGCGAACTCAAGTTCTGGGAGGTATCGGACGAGGGGCCAATAAACACCGTTGGGCTTCGAGCATTTCTTCTCTATCAGTGGACAGCCATAAATGTGGAGCGTTTCCAGCGAGTCTGGGAGTCCGTCGTCCGGCAACCATCTCATCCTCGGAGAGACACAAATCCCCAAAAAAACAAGGGAGGTGAGGTGGGCTCTGAGTCCGCTTGCCACCCTCTCCAGCTTCTTCATGTTGAAAATACTCAAAGTCAAGAGGGATGAAGGGAGCAGGCGACCCCATGCATCAGGAGACGGTGGAAAGCACTTCATCTCTTCCATGCATTCAATTTCTCCCCAAATGATCAAATTTTTTAAGGAGGCCAGACCACGCAAGCCCCATTCCTCAATTGGTTGACTCAGATTCCGGCATGCCCCTATGCAAAGCACATCCAGATTTGGAGGCAAACCTCCTCTCGGAAACCTCGTGATGCCGTCGCATTCCACAATTTCTAGACTTTTGAGGGATGTGAGGTCATGCATGTCACGAGGCAAAGACTTCACCTGTGGACACCCGACAAGAGTAAAACTTGACAGGTTGCAAGGGAGAGCAAGGAAGTTGCCGATCTCTAGTGCTGGGCAATCTTTAAGAGTAAGCTCGGAAAGGGTGGACAAGTGTTGCAAGCTGTCCGAGAGAGTCACGAGGGATTCGCAGTGACTTATGGACAATATCCGCAGAGATCGAGAGAGTTGACTACCCACAAATATATCCAATATCGACTCGAGTCCCTCGAGATTTTCTATGTTAAGCTCCTCGAGAGATTCCGGAAGTCTGTTGCTGATGAGCTGGGACTGCAGGAGACTCGGACATATCCGAAGGTTCACTTTTCTCAACCCAGGAGGCAGACCCGCCCTTGGGAAGGAAGAGAGCTTCCCGCAATTAACAATACTCATCTCATTCAAAGATGTTAGCCCAGATAAACCTTCTGGCAACCTCTCTAGATCTTCACAATCTTCTATTTCTAGTTTCTTCAGTTTAGGGGGCACTTGTTCCTCGCCATCCCCATCAACGAAGGTCTTAAATTCAGGACATCGCTCAATCCTAATCTCTTCGAGCGCAACCCAAGAGGTCGAGAAATTCTTTTCAAAGTGAACGAGCTGCGGAATTTCGCTAATTTTCATCTTCGTCATAGAAGTAAGGCTGACCAGACATTTCAACAATCCTTCATCGCAATCTTCAATCTCAATCTCAGTGAGAGATGGAAGGCTAAGAATGTACCCTCCTTTCAATTTGGGACAATTATTCACACTTAGTTCGTGGAGACAAGGGAATGGATGGTCGTTCTCGTAGTCTCCATTGGATGACCACTTCTCCCAAGCATCCATTTCCGTAAAGATCAATCTCTTCAATGACCGAAATGACCTTTCGATACCGTAAAACTCGGCCCCTATTGAAGTGATTGCTTCAAGACCCCCAACGAAAAGCGATTCCAGCAGTGGAAGTCGTCCAATGGGTGGCAACGAATCCACACTTTTGCAATCTACCAAGGCTAAATGTACAACATTATTCAAGCAATGATTATCAAACCAGGATGGAAATTTTTTGCCCCCATAGGAAAATATAGCAAGATATTCAATCTTTCTCGGAGGTTGTAGATAGTCTAGGAGCTTCAGTTGATGGTAATCTTGGCTTGAAGTTTCTGAAATCGACCCCCAATCCAAAGTTAATTTGTGAACCGCTTCTTTTTTAGATAGATTAGCAATCTTTGCATCTTCAACATCATTTACGTCGAGCAAATTATGGACGTGCAACTCTCGCTGAATGCATTTGAGCGGTCCCAGTTGCTTCAACTCTTGACCGGCTTCTTTGCCCACGACAAAGCTGGAGAGTACTTCAAGATTGGTCATGTTGCCGATACGGGGCGGCATCTCGTCCAAACTATCTGTATCGAGTATGTCGAGATGGAGAAGATTTGTCAGGTTATGAATGTCCCTAGGCAACCTCTTAAGCTCTTTGCACCCTCGTAGTAACAGAGATTGTAACTCAACCAAGTTACAAATTGATTCCGGCAACACTTCGATTTCTGTGTAAGAAAAATCAACGGAACGCAGGAGCTTCAACTCTCCAATCTGGTCGGGCATCTCTCTGATTCGAAAGTAACGCAACGACAACATCCTCAGGTACTTCATATCCATTATCAAGCCTTGAATCACCTCCGAGGAGACAAAGACATTCGGTTCTACAGTTCTTAATATTTGAAAAGGCATAAAAGTTCTCAGCTTTTTCATTGACCGATACGCGTCAAATCTCTTGGAAATATAACATTCCCCATATAGTGCGACCACTGCCGAATGACGCACTTTGCCGAGTGACTCCTCAAGAGAGGAGTCTTCCTTATCCTCATCCGAGCTGAAGTATGAGTTGACAACTACCGATTTCGCGAGTTCATTGATGAGATCGTGCATTAAATAACAAGTCTTCTCATCCCTGGCTTTCTGAAGAAGCGACACGGCTTCTAAACGACATAGATTTTCCATCCCCACCTCTTGGTATGTTGTACCGGTCCTCTTGTCCAACAAACCTTGTATGATCCATAGCCGAATTACCTCGTCTTGGTCGAACATGTAATCTTTCGGGAATAACGCGCATGCTGCAAAACATCTCTTCAACTGAACCGGGAGATGGACATAGCTCAACTTCAATGCCGGAGGAATCTTTCCACGTCCGTCCTCTTTGTCCCAAATACCGTGTGCTAACACATGCTCCCAACTCTCATCGTCGGTTTTGAAACGAAGCAGCCCTCCGATCGTCTTAATAGAAAGAGGCAGCCTCTTACACTTTTCGGCTAATCGAACCGCAATATCCTGAAGATGAGGGTGTCCTTCAAAGGTTTCCTCCCCAATGGAGTGATAGGCGAGCAAACACAAGCAATCCTCCTGCGGCAGCTGGTCCAATTGCCTCGGATCACGGTCCCCGACCAATTTGGCGACCTCGAGGTTTCTTGTAGTGACTAGTATCCTGCTTCCTTTACTCCCAGAATACAAGGGCTTAAGAAGAGAATCGAGCTCGACAAAGTTATCATTCCAGACATCATCCAACACTATAAGGAACTTCTTCCCGGAAAGTTTCTCATTGAGCAACTTCTGCAGCTGATTCAGATCCTTCTCCGCTCTGGACGAAGATGGTGCTACCTCCTCCAGGATGTTCTTCGTGATGGTGGCACAGTTGAAGACGTCGGAAACACAAGCCCAGGCTTTCACTGTGAAGTCTGCCTTTTCTAACGATTTGTGATGATACAACTCTTGTGCCAGGGTTGTTTTACCAAGTCCGCCCATTCCCACGATTGAAACGACGGTAAAGGGTCGTATGGAGTCCTCGGTTGCTTCGGATCGGGTCAGTCGAGTGAGCAACTCCTCCATTTGTTTCTCCCTGCCCACGAACTTGGGCTCACGAACGGAAGTGGTGATGAAACGAGGCTTGTCGTCCTGACTTCGGCTTCCAGGATTCCGAACTAACCCAAGAATGGATATGCGGTCGAGGATTTCCTCCAATCTCTGGTCAACCTCCTCGATCTCGTTGGCCATACGACGACCCAAGAACAGGGCGTGTGGGTTGAACCGATAGCAGCAATCGATCAAGGAGTAAGGTAGTTTAGTTGACCGCGACAGGGCCCCCACCTTGGATGAATTCCGCTTGGCTTCGACGGACAACTCCTCGAGGAGGTCTTCCATGTCGTAGGTGACGTTCCTTAGATCTGCGAGCCACCGGCCTACAGCAGGGTCATCATCCATCTGCTTTCTCTCGGCAGAATCCATGACGTCTTGGATCGTCGGCAGCTTCCTATCCCACTTCTTGAGCTTGTCGGAGATGTTGTTCATCCGGGCATACTCGGTGAGGAGGAGAGAGCCGATCAGGTTGAGGACGGGGGAAAGGAAATCCATTCTCTTTCTCTTCAACGACTTCTGCTTCTTCTTCGTCTACGCTTTTCAGAATGCCATTCTCAATTATTGTAGTGTGGACCAATACATCCCCTCCAGCCACATTACTTTATAAATTTTATTTTATTGAGTTTATATCATGTTCACATTTCATCCTCCAAAAAAAAAACCTCCTTTGACTGTTGGATGGGTTTGATTTGAATGTTAGTTAGATTCACGTTAAGAAGAAGAGCCACTAAAAATCTATTTTTCTAGGCTTTGTCATAATCACAATTTAATTAAATAGTACTTTTAATTACGTCAATTCAAAATACATTCGCTCGTAAAAAGAATTGACCGATAATATTTAATCCTAAATATAACTTAGAAGATAACATAGTCCACGTGCCAATGGCGGCATCTGGGCTTTTGCTTCGACGACTTCTGCTTCTTCGTCGTCTACCCTTTTCAGAATGCCATTCTCACAATTCCAGTCATTCACGCGACCCCGCCAGTCTCTGCTTGTAATGAATGGTGTGTCCTCCCTTGTAGTTATTGTTTTTACCCACCAAAAAGCAAATTTGGAGTGATTATTTATTTATATGTGAATATTTATTTATGTCGCCTTCTTATTTTTTTTCTAATTCTCAAATTTTATTAAATTCAATCCTTTTTGGGTTTGAGAATTGAAATTTTTTTGATCGGGGTTGTGTTATGTTGCAACTATGTTACTAATTGAGGTTAGTCGAAAAAATAATTCGAAATGCAAGTGCAATCGGTAGTGTCAATATAGTAGTCGAGCTGGACCGGGCTGGTTTTTTTTATACCATTGTTGTACATTAGTCAACACCAATTGTGCTAAAAGCTCGAACTTGAGGTGAAAACGTGACATAATATATATTTTCATTTTCAACATAAAATACCCAATAAACTTTTGTTTTATTGATGTGTTTATGTACAGTCTCCTAACCCACTCTACTATCTAGTTTTATCTGTATAGAATAAACTAACCACAAAATCTCTTGATTTAAGAAATAAATTTAAAGATGGAGGTCAAAAGACGATCCAATTTCTTTGAGGTCGATGGATTTAGAATTCCCGAACTTCGGGGAATATTCTTTTGCCTTTCAGACAGATTGTTCGGCAATACAAATTTTGGACACCGAGTACTTTTAACGGCTTGTGGGTTTGATTAAGATAGAGGCTCAAAATATGCTGTGATCTGGAGCAAAGTAGCCCGGTGAAAGCTGGTGGGCGACAAGGTTGCTAAGCACAAGATAGCAAACGACGATGACCGGGCGATGTGGGCAGAGAAACACATCAGGCGAAGACTAGTGGGTGAAGCGCTTATACGTTGAAGGACGTCGGAACTAAGGGATTGCAACCTTATGGCATTTTTTTACTAACGTCTCCCGCTTTTAATAATTTTTTTAGAAAACCAATCATACCATTGCAAGTTTATATTAAATTCCTTGAGAAGACTAACATAGGCAGGTCCAAAATTCATACATATCCAAGGCCAAGATCTCTTGCCACTGAGAAAATGGCAAATTAAAGTGGGTAAGCTATGTTCGCCACATATACCACTGTGGAGAAGGAAAAGCTGGAGCATAAAGGGTACATTTCCGTCGGGGATAATTTAGTAACTACGTTCTCGAAGAAAAATGATATGAGGATTCAATTGCTAGAAAATGATCTTCTGACACTTAGATAAGGAGAATTAGAAATTAATTAGTTTCTTACTAGAGTAAAGTAATCTCGAAGCTAGACCAAGGATCCAGGATTAGTTGATAGGATAAGGAGGATAATTATTCATGGGTTACGATCAAAGTATATGGGATTTATTGTAGTGGTGCAAGGATGGCCTACACCACCGTAGTTAGAAGATTTTAAAAAGATTTTCTAGCGAATTAGGAGACGCTAGCAAAACAGATGGCAGATGTCACAATGAAAAATGAAGAAGATGCCTTATATAGTAATAAGGAAAGGAGCCATGTTAAGAAAAAAATATATTTGAGGAAAAAAGATTCTCACGAGGCAGTAAAAGTGGATGACAAGAGTAGCAACCCAACTAACCACACCAAGAGACGAAACAACTCATGCCAACTCAATGGAAAATGCTTCAATTGCTACAAGAAGGGCAATTATACGAGAGATTGATGGTCTAAGAAAAATAACGTTGAAGGAAATGATGCCACACAAGTAGTCAAAACAGGGATAACTTTGAAGAGGAGTGGATCCTTGAAGCATCCCTCGTTTTGTCGAAAGAAGTGCAACAGTTGAAACACCAAACTCTTGTAGTTCACAATAAATCTGAGGACTATGAAGAGAACTGGATATTAGACTCCCGATGCTCCAATCACATGACAAGAGATGGAGAGAAGTTGCAGGAGTTGTCAGATTTCAAAGGGCTAGAGAGTCGTCACCGCCAACTCCTTATGACTGCTAATCATCCACATCGATAGGACTATCATAGCAGGTGGTGATGGCTCCAACAAGATCCAACTGCAAGGAGTTTATCATATCCAGTCACGCGGGTGGATCCCGTTTCTGGTTTTATCTAAAATGGATATCCTCCCTTGACGATAAGGCTTCAGATTTTGAAAACGTGAAGGAGTCGCCACTAACCAGTTTTAAGTTCAGGTTAGAAAAACTATAGAGATTCGTTTAGGTTCGGGAATTAGAGATTTTAAATCGCATGCATCACAAAGAAAAGGGAGGCCTTTTATCGTGTGTTCCGGGATGTCCAAATTTATTTGAGCTCAGGTTTAGAAAAAGAAATTTTCTGATATTAAAAAGATAATCTCGAGTTCAATAATACTTAAAATGTCTATGTGAGTCATCTTTTAGAAGAAAGAGTTTTTCGTTAAAAATTAATTTGGACAAAATGCAAGAAACATAGATTGAGTAACGCCCTTAACAATTTCTAAGCCGAATTGAATTCGAGGGAGAACCAGATATGTGATGAGCGAGATTAATACCATTTCACACATCCCTTAGTGCACCTGTTAGCGTTGTACCTTTAGATGTTGTTTCGAAATAGGTTTACATCGAACCTGAAGAGCCGCTGATGCCTTACATTCGTGAGTGTGGAGCCGTCTTCTGAGGGTTTTGATCTTCGAGAATCCAAATAATTCTTCGAATATATATCCTCCGTTGATTCTTGTACCGAGAGTGTTGAACGGGGAGCGTTCCTTGGTTGTCAACAAGGCACGCCCTCCAGAGTATCTGCATGAAAAAAGAAACATGAAATAAAAAGTTTTGTCAATTGAGGGAATCAAAGGCGTCATTGATCACTCAACACAGTTTACAGAGGAATTACTTGGAGACTGGGCTGAGGCTTCTCCTGAGTTGGAGTAGAGCCTGGAGTAGCGTGAGAATAAATCCCGACGAAAAAATCGATTCGTTGGGTTGTCGGGAAGAAAGATCTAGAATCGGAGTTGCGCCTACTGCCATAAGTCAAGGAAAATCAGCAGTCTGGTAGTTGGGGCTTGGGCTTTGAGAATTGTTGCCGGAGGGAATCCGTGGTTATAGTGTTGCTATCGAAAGGGCTCCGGAGGAACGTTGCAACTGGGGATGCTCGACGGAGGGACTGGGGACTGCGGGTGGTCAATATGGAGGTTGAAGGGCGTTCGAGGTGGAGATTGCAGCCAACTCAGAGCGTGCCACAGCTTCCCTCAAAATTATACAGCCCCGACGATATTCCCTCATCCAGATGCAGATGCGCAATGGATCTGGGAACATATTGTTATTTGCTTCGATATTCCTGCAATAGAGAGAGAGAAACGATAGACAAAACCATTGAAAAAACCTCATGCTCGTGGAATGAAACGATGTTACCAGATACAAATGACGCGAGAGACGTAGCATGTGATCCCAACAAAAGCGAAATTATCATCACAAACAGTCGAAAACACCTTGGATTAAGACAAAACCAAAACACAAACTCCGCTCAGTAGGAGGTTAGACAGTAACGCCTTTACAACCTTTGTGCTGGATGATCAGAAAACCGTCCGCATGTTATTTAGAAAAACTCTTCTCTGCCACCCCTTCGACAAGTAGAAGGCCACTTCCTTCTATAACCTTTTGGTTATTTTTTGGTTTCCCCCTTTTGATTATTTGTTCCCTTCTTCGTCTAACATTTGATTTATTTCTTTTTTTGATTAGGAACGAAAATATTTTTTGCCTTTGTGTCGTAATTTTGATTTGATCCCTTTTTACTTTGGTAATTTTTTCTCTTGATGAAAAAAAATTGGACCCAGGAATAAAACAGAACTTTTGTTAGTAGCCTAAATGACAGCCTCGAACAATTTCGTGGTGTTCGAAGTAAAAGATGTCAGGGTGTATCACGATCTATAGTTTTCTCGGACACCGTTCATGAAAGGACGGAAGCTAAAATCCATCTATGTTATGTCTGCAGAATCGGCATACATAGATAGAGTGAAGAAAAACGGGATGGTAGAACCATGGCAGAATAGGCTTCGACATGCTTCTTGCCATAAGTTGAAGATTATGATGAGTAAGGAGATGCTGAAGGGACTTCCACAATTAGAGATGAACTTTAACAACGTTTATTTTAAGGTCACATCCTATAAATGGGTGTACAAGATGAAGGCTCGCCCAGATGGTTTAGTAGTGTACGCACGCCTTCCGGCCTAGTGCACGCGTGGCAGTTCGGACAGTCCGAGGATCCGGACCCACTCCCCCAAGGCCCTACCGGTCAACGTCACAACTTCAGCGTCGGACGCTGTGGAAGAGAAATGGACTGAATTCTCCCTTGGCTCCCAAATGGGCCTGCTGGACGTTTTGCCAACCGTCTCCAGTTTACTAGAGGCGACGTGCGAAAGGCTGCGTAAGGCCTCATCTGGGAACTTTAGGGAAGAATCAGGGAGTGGCTCTATCGTTGTTACCCATCCAAAATGGCTCCGTAAAAGCAGTTGGTGTTATTTAACCTTGGTAAACTAAACCGAGTCGCCACCGACTTTATTTACAAAATCTGTTTTAGTAGGAAAAACAGTGGTTCGGGGATTCCTAATCACTAACTCTTACATCTAAACATACGAAAAGGTGGCGTTTGCTCCAAAAGTTTGCTTTTGGATAACGGATGTTGGACCCGATCCGGGTATGACTCCGGGCTCATGTCAATATTTTACGAACGTTGGACCCGATTCGGGCTTTGAACTCGAACTCATGTGTGTTTGGAAAACAATATGCAACAATAAACCTATGGGGCTAGGGCACGCGGACAAGAACAAACAATTATTGAGATAAAAGAGAGCGGGGAAGGGTGGTGATCGTGGGCCTATGCACTTGGGCCCACAACCCGTTACATGTGGAAATAAAGAAAAACGGGTGGCCCGCACCTCCCTCAGGTGTACCTGAGGCACGGCCGGGGGGCTTTACATCGACTGGACTCGTTAGTTGGGCCGCTTTCGAGGCATACTTCCACAACAGTTTGTTTCCTGCGCGCCTCCAGTCTTGTGCTTTGCCTTCGAGATTCATCTTGTCGAATCCGTGAAATAATGCTCGGATATTCATGTAATGAAAACAAAAAAACGGATTAGAAAATTTTAATTTTTAAGACGTCAAAAAATACATGAATTTATGATGTTTTGAAATTTTAAAACAAAAGATTTCGCCAGACATTTGAAAATATATTCAATTATACTGAAATTCAATAATCAATAATGATATATGAATAAGTCAAACCAAAAGTTTTTTTAGAAAAAAAAATCATTAATAAATTACTAATCGAAACTTAACATTTAGACGGACGTGCGGACTAAATTGACATTTTATTAAAACATTCATGCGACGCACAGAATAAATTGGCATTTGATTTGGGTACGCACACAAGGATTGAATTGGGGTCTTGTTATATTAATAATAATAATGGTAATGATAATAATGAAATAATAATAAAAAGTTAAAAATAAAAAAAAGGTAAAGCAAAGCACACGTTAAATCATCTTAAAGAATTAAAAAAATGAAATCGTTACCTCTGAAGGGCTTGAGATCCCAAACACGGCCATGGCGAAGAAGGCGTCCTCAAGAGTTGGTCCCGACCAGAGAAGTGGAGGCTGGAGCGGTCCAGGAGACGGAGCTGACGAGGGAGACGCTATGCGTTGGGTGTGAATGTCGTTGGCGGAGATCTTCCATGCGTCATCTGGTACCTATTTTTTGTCCTGCACATGTAGATAAGGCGATCAGAATACAAAACGACTTCTCGCAGTACTGTTGTACAGCCGCGGGAAGTTTCAGGCGTTGGCACTCAATGACGGGGAAAGGAGCAGCTAGGCTTATGGTTTGTCGCTGTCGCTGGTTTGGGCATAGTTGATATAGGAGTTTTTGTCACTTGAGACTTGGGGTCGCTGGTTGCGAGGGAGGAACGAACGTCTGATGGCAGGAATGTCTGTGTGGGAGCATCTGTCTCCGTTGGGGCTCGGGTCATGTTCCCAAGTCACATGCAACGAGTTAAAAAAATACGAAAGGTGGTCAGCCATGCTCTGAGGTGAAAAGGTGGCTGCGTGGTTATGAGTAAAAGGAATGAAAATTCACCGAGGAGTTGCCTCACCTCAGGATTGCCCGGGGAGGAAGAAGGACGTCGACATAGAGCAGGATGCTTGGGTTGTGGCTGAAAGGTGTAGGCTGATTGGTTGGTCGGGAGGCTTTGGCTTATCAGCACTAAAGAAAGGGAGTCATTGGTTCCGGCTTTTATGTGTATCTCAAGGGAGTTGGCCTCTAGTTGTATTTAGAGGAATTTGTCTCCGATTCCCCAGAAGTGGAGGTGGAACTATCGGAGAATTGTCTGAAGGGGCTGGTCTATGATTTTTCAGAGGGGTGGAATGTGTCTGGAGGTGAGGGACGTCTCTGAAGGGCCGTCCTCTTTTTTTTTGGGATTGTCTGATAATTCTCTGAAGGAGGTTGGGAGGGTTTTGGCTCTTTGGAAAGAGATGATTTGAGAGATCCTCTGATGAGGATGCCTTTGATCCTCGGACGAGATTTCTGTCTACGTTAAAGATAAAAATGATCATGTCCTTTTTTTTGCTTTGGTAATGTTTATCAATCATAGTTTTTTGCTTCCTTTTATGTTGTTTCCTTCATTGCACGATTCCTTTCTTTCTTTTGTTATTTTAATTTGATTGGTGAATAATCCTAATCTATGCAATTTGTCCAATTTGGGGTATTACAACTGGTACAAGGCTCGTCTCATCACTCAAGAATTCTCACAGCAATATGGCTTGGGTTATGAAGAGACCTTCATTCTAGTCGCCGAGATTACAACAATTAGATTATTACTTGCCATAGTAGCAAGTAAGTTGAGGAAGAGATTCCCCCAAGTATACAAATGGAACCTAACCATACGTGCCCTCCAATTATATCTTCCAAATCGTCCACACTAACAATCCATCCTTCCCCCCCAAAAGGAGATTTTAATAAATAACCAAATATAACACTCGGGCTAAGGGTCAAGCTCTGGTAGATGGATGTGAAAAATGCCTTTCTACATGGAGTATTAGATCGAGTAATCTATATGGTACAACCACAATGTTTATAGCAAGAATAATCTCAATTATGTCTGCAAGTTAAAGAAAGCTTTATACGAGTTGAAGTAGGCACCACGGGCATGGTGGTAAGATTGCAGAGTTCCTACTCTTTAGTGGATATATTTTTGCATGAGTTGACTTAAGCCTCTTCGTCAAAATTTGAGAAGAGAAGATTGTCACTGTAGTCGTGCACGTGGATGATCTAATCATCATAGGATAGGATTGCACCGAGATTAAGCAGATCAACGAAAAATTTTCCATACGATTTCACATGAATGAGCTTGGAGAACTGAAGCACTTCCTCGAACTGAAAGTTGAACGAATTCCAAAAAATCTATTCCTGTCAAAAAAAGTATGCAAATGAGCTGCTGAAGAAGTACGAGATGCTCAAGTGAATGTGAATATCAACCGCTGTCGAGTTCAACACCAAACTAACCGTCCACGAAGGAAAAGTTCTTGAGGAACCGACGACGTATCGTCAACTAATGGGAACTCTAATCTAACCCACGCATACATGACCAGACATATCATATGAAGTTGGTCTGGTAAGTAGATTTGCGATCGTCCCTGTGTGACGTACGTCCCTGTATTTTGCCATCTCATAGTCGACACTGCACGCGCCTGTGGATTCCGTGACAGTTTCTTACTTGGTGAAGGAGGTCATTGCTCCGACAGAAGATGTTCGTAGGTTCACACATGTTTGACTTAATGTTGTAACTAGACTAACTCATTGGATCCATGTCGGATCACTTTTCCCGTTTTGGCGGCTGAGAAATTATGTAAGCGTGAATTTCGTTCAACGATTATCATTCTTGGAAATTATGAAAGACTACAACCCCAGCAATATGACCCGGATCCAGGATCTCGCTCGACGTTCAAGATATCAACTTCACGATCAGGTGTATGGGACGGACTTAGCGGCCAGCATGGCCTTGAAGAAAGGCACGAGCTTCTCTTTCTCAGGGAAGGGAGCAGCCCCGATCGAGGAACCCGTGAAATTCTTAGCCCACTCGCATAACGCAGGACTCGAAAGCTTTTCAGAAGTAGTAACTTCTTCGATTATTCAGCAAACAAGAAGAATGCAATGAGGTCAGGTTTACTTGAAATCATGTGAGCATACTTCATGGTTTTATTATCACCTCTGTGACAACGTTCGATGCAATGCGACAACAAACTGAACGTGCCCAACTTCATGCTCCATGACTTGTCGACTAGCTCAAAACATTCGCATGGAAATGACATGATCAATCCCAGAAGTGTCATTATCACTACTGGAATGAAAACCACACTGCTTGAAGTAGACACCAACAATGATGGAATCACCTCACCGGACCCCACCAATTCAAAAATAGGAGTATCATTCCGTTAGTCATCTAGAGAGCAACAGCGGCGGCAAGCAGGAAATAGGTGATCCAAATATCAACCTCATGGAATCCCTCCTTCTCCGAAAGGCAATACAATATTAGAGCCACAATAATGCTATACGACATTCTGATACGAAGGATGACCCCCAACGAAGAATTTACAGATAAGATTTTCGTGTAGAATAATTCAAACAGAAGATCCAGCTCGGCTACCATTCGATCTAAGGCTTCTTTCGCATCTTTCAGTAGGAAGATCTCACGGCTCTATGATCCCTCTGCATGGTTGGGATTGATTTCTACGACTAAACTTTTGAACATTTGGAAGAAGTAATAGGCATCTTTCCGAGTACTACCTCGAAAATCTTCTCCGTCCAAGTCTTCAAGACTTATTACAGGCAGTTTTCCAGTGGACTTCTTGAGGTTTTCATGCTTGCAAGATATAAGGATCTTGTCCTCGCCCCATACTTGATTGCTCAGGCAACCGCAATCAGGATTGTGAGAGTGATGAGGTTATAGTCTGGGAGGGTCTTGAAGAATATGTAATTTGGCGCGAGGAAGTCCTTGGAAGCGAGTCGAATCGGATCCGATTCTTGATCGGAAATTAACGAAAAATAAGGAAACAAAGAATTTACATGGTTCGATCAATGGACCTATGTCCACGGGCGGAGAAGAGATTTCACTATATTTAATGGAGTACAAACTTTAAGTTGGGACCGTCTATAACCTCGACCTACTCCACAGTGTTTCCCGTGTTTCCCCAACATGCACTCGTGTATCCCTCTTTTATGCTTCGTGTATCTCTCTTTTATGCTCTAAGGATTTGCTCTCTCGTGAAGCCTATTTATAAAATAGATAGCCTCCTGGCAGACAAATATATTATCCGATATAATCATATATTTACTCACTTTCCATATATTTCAGAAGCGAATATAATATTCTCCAAATCGCAATACAACCGACTTATTTCCACAAAATCCTAACAATGTAAAAGAAGGTGAACAATTGGGCGATGAGCCCAACTAGATGGCGCATCGAAAGGGCGTTGTCCTCCAGGGAGAAGGCGGTGATCGTGTCCGGGCCGCCTGGGTGAGTCAGGAAGAAAGCAGCCCAAAAAGCCATGAGGTTCTCATTGACTTCAGGAGGGAAGACCGAGTCATGCGTCATTCATTTGAGATCAGCCCGAAGGTGAACATCGCTGCCCAATCAGCCATGAAGTCAGCCGACCATATAACAAACAGAAAGAACCTGATGGTGGAAGCCTTCCTCAGATGGGCGGTGTATGCGAGTAACATCCGGAGGAATAGGCTAAGTGTCACATGCCTGAGGGCGTGAAACTGTGAAGGCACCGTTCGTGAGCACCGTTCATGAAAACCTCCATGAGAAACCTTCTTGATACCCAATTTTTCCAAATAAAATCATTAAAAAATCATTAAAAAAAACAAAATCATCAAAAATCGGAATAAAATCCAATAAACTCAGGAAAACTATCAAATAAAATATATGTAGAGATTTTTATGTCTCTCTCGTATAAAAACACGGAGAAAATTAAAAATGGAAGAAACGGAGAAGGAGAAAAAAGAACGGACGACACTTGAGAAAGGAAAAACTTAGAGACGCACAAAGGAAAGAAGGCAGGTATCCTTGTCCCTACAGAAAGCGGCATCGATTTGTTCCCCACCATGACTTCCAACGCTTTCCATCCTCCCGGTGACGGCTAAAATCCCGGCACAGGTCTCCCGTGAATTCCGACATGTCGCCGTCGATATTCGACGACTGTTGAGACAAGTTGTCGAACTGTTCTTACATGTGCACGTCAGTTTGTACATGTTGTCTTATTGTTCAGACATGTGCACCCTCTTTCCTACTTGTCCTTCCACTTGTGCTTCCGTTCATTGTACATGTCGTTTCGCTGTTCTAACATGTAGCCACAATGCACGTACAATTCTCAAGCGGCTCTGCTTTTAAGCGGAGAATTTCATTTGTGCTTCATGGGGAAGCCGTAGTCGCACATTCTATTCATGCTTTATATCACGCCACTTCCTCATCAGTTAATCCACAGTCCAAAATACGCATTGCCCCGGAGTGTTGTTCTCCAATAGGCCCGAAACGTTTAATCTCCGTCCTTACGAGATTGTCGCGCGTACCTAGCGGAGACTTTGATGGACATGGAAGGGAAGGGTTTTATAGGTTTCTTCATAGGTCCGTTTGATTGATCTTATGCATTTGGTATTCGATTTGCTCAACAGGGCTACATTTTTAGTACAACTTGCCAGTAAAGTCCAAGCAGTTGTTCGAACATCTTACCGTCGACCCTAAGTGGCAGTGTTTGTGTTTGCAGAAGCAGATGACTGTATTCGTGCGTTCATTGTGGTAAGTAACCTAAGCGTGTACTTTTCCGTATACACACGTTTACTTAACCTCCCCCTTATTTTGTAAGACGCCGATCAGTAGGAGGTGGGTCGCGTAATATTGGGGTGTCGATTGCAAGCGAATGTCTACAACGGGCCTCTACCCATTCAAAGGCTTCCTATAGTAACCTGGTCCGATGAGGGCGGGGGGTAGCGCCGATGAGATTCGGGACCCCTGGCAGGCTTTCAGGATGGCAGGGAACATGCGGAACACACACTGGAACGGAACGGGGAATTGATGATAAGTGTGAAGGTTGGGAACTTTGAACTAACGAGGCGCCTTTTGGTGTAGTGCTCAAGGTTCGATAAGAACTCAAAAGTTAAGCGTGCTCGGCGTTACACTTCCCATCACTTGCTTTCTTTGGAAGGAAAGAAACTTCATCCTCTTTAGTCAGATCACACAGTTCTCCTGCAGTAAATCTTCCGAATGATGGAAAAAAGATATGGTTTTATTGCAATAAATATTATGAAGAAAAGACATTCCAATTTCACTTTTCCAAGAGAGCTACTTACTTCGTGGGAGGTGTCCATGTTCATTCCCTTGATTTGTTTCCAAAATTACAAATGAACAGATGTTTGCTCAATGGTCGTTGTGCCCAAGAAGAAAAGTCCTCAAACGGTAACTTCCTTCGTTAATTTATCTCATCCGAATAAGAGTATTTATTTCCATGTCTTCTAAGGTAACGGACCTAAGTTATTAAAGTCAAATCATAATCAAGATTATTTGATTTGATGATTCGTCTCTTTTCAGCATAACGTTGCTGCAAATGATAGAAGCTTTCATAATAAAATATTTTGTTTCCAAATCTTAACGTGAAAAGATATTATTATAATTTTGGGTTGTTTAAACATATGATTTCGAATATTCAAATCAAATTCAATGTATTTAGACATCGATTTATTCTAAATTAATTCAAAATATAACATAAATAGGAAATATTTATTTCCATATATTCCGTGGACAAGCATAACAAAACACCTTACGGTAAAGTAGCAACGCACAGCTCACGCTAGTTGTGGCTCAGCAATACTTTGCTCAAGGTCATCACTAAAGATTTCCTCTTTTTGATATGAATTTTTTTATATGAAATTAGCCAAAAGGATTTTGATAAATTTCCACAATTAAAAGCTTTAGTACCATAATTATGGTAAAATATATTCTAAATTAAATTAGAATATTTATGACATCATGAATTAATCTAGACAATTCAAAATATGAAGTAGTTTTAATATTTTGTTCCGGAAAATTAATTATTTCCATGTTTATAAAAGGACATACGCATTATTATTGCGACCCCATACTATAATGCAGCATCATATCCCTCAAGCTCGTCATCAAAGACAAGTGAAGTGTTACACAAAATAGTACTATGATTTTGTAACATACCTTTTCAAACACATCATCAAACTCAAGATTAACACTCGTCTTCTCCGCCTCCTTGTGCTAAAGCAAATGATGGAAAGGTGTTCTCCTGCAACTTCTGCCAGAGGAAGTTCCACAGCTCGCAGGCCCTCGGTGGCCACCAGAACGCCCACAAACCCGAGTGCAGCACCCTCCCCAGGAAAACCAACAAGCCATCCCACGATCCTTTGGCCTACGTTCCTGACTATGATACCGAAATCCGGGAGGATCTTTGCCACCTCGACCTGTCCTTAAGGCTATGATGCCGAATAGTAGAAAATGCATGTTTCTGTCTTTTTTTTTTGTAATGCAATGTGTGTTCCTGCTCCAAATGTGCTTCCCATGTTCAAAACGAAACTGAAATCCGTTGTGACGTAATTGAAGTCATAAATACTGGCATCGAATCATGTTGCAAATCTACATCTACATCTAACATCTTTAAGCTTTTAGAGTGGTTGATTGTGATTCTCTTAGCATGCCTCTATGTCTCTATGTGCAGGGAAGAGTTGATCTTGTTGAGCCTGAGGACTGCAGTTTTCATGTCGGCCCGTTCTTCCGGATTCTCCCTGCAACACTCCAGACTCAGCTCTAGAATCGACCCCAAGACCCCATCGAAGGACTGGACTCTCCCATCTTCATTGCTTATCATTCCACTGTCCACAATCTCGTCCATGCTATTCAGGAGTCCCGATTCTACCCACGCCCTCAAACTCATTTCCTCACCAAACATCTCGTCGGTCGGCCGTTTCCCTGTGAAAGTCTCCAGCATCATTATGCCGAAGCTGTAGACATCCCCACTTGCAGACACAATCCCCTCCCTCCCGAACTCTGCGTAAAAGCAGTTGCTTTGAACTCTCGATATATATGCCAATTGCTCAGACTAAGGGAAAAAAATTTTCAAATTACCAGGAGCGATGTAGCCGAGAGTGCCAAGGGTCTTGGTCATCATCTCAACCTTATTTTCCATGAGGATTTTTGCGATTCCAAAATCGCAAACATGCGCGACCATGTCTGCATCTAGCAGGACATTGCTTGGCTTGAGGTCGCAATGTACAACCTGCTCCTCTAGACCATAGTGGAGATATTCTATCGCGGTCGCTATATCGAGCATAATCCTCACCCTTTGATTGGGACTCAAGATGTATCCATTCGAGTACAGCAACTTATCCAGGCTCCCATTAGGCATGTACTCGAGCACGAGTACTCGTACGTCCGCGTTGGCGCACACTGTGATGACCTTCACTAGGTTCCTATGCTGGATTTTACGTAGAACGTCACACTCGGCATCGAAGCTCTTTAGTGCTCCTTCCACTTGGAGATCCAGTGGAAGTTGGCAATGTTCGTCCCATCGGAGAGGATCCCACGATAGACAGAGCCATAACTGCCTACCCCGAGCAAGTTGGACTCGTTGAAGTTGTTTGACGAAGCGCAAAGCTCTTGATAAGATATTCTTCTGTGCTCCACTTTTGGCATTTCCTCAAACACGTCTTCGCCAGGAGAAAGTTCTTTCTTTCCTTGCACCTTTCTCCTCATTAGCACATAAATGACAAGAAGCAGAACAATTGCAGATGCCAGTGGGATAAGTATGTACTCCGGCCAAAATCTCTTGAGCTTCAATGATTTCTTGCTTATTCTACAAGGAGAAACGTGGAATACTTCGGAGCCGCAAAGCAGCGGATTCCCAAGAAAGGACTGCAACGTGAGATTTGCAAATGGTCCGCCATCAGGGATTTTTCCCGATAACCTATTGAAAGACAAGTTCATGGACTTCAAATACGTCAGCCCCACCATGGATGTTGGGATCATGCCTGAAAGGTTGTTATACGAGAGATCGAGATAATCCAACCCTTTCAAGTCTCCAATTGAATCTGGGATTGATCCAGAGAAAGTGTTCCTAGAGAAGTTCAGCGATGTGAGACTAGCCAAACCCCCGATCGTGCTTGGAATACTCCCGTTGATTTTGTTCCAAGATATATCCATGTTTTCTACAGCCTTCAACTTTCCGATATTTGGCGGCAACTCCCCTTCAAAGTAATTAGCTGACAGGTTCAGAAACTGAAGTTGCTGGAGTCCCCACAGCGAAACTGGTATTACCGATGTCAAGTTATTCGAGTTCAGCTGTAATTTGGAAAGGATGCTCAAATTTTCGATACAATCTGGAATCCGGCCCGACAATCTGTTCTCTTGCAGCAGCAACTCTCCTAGATTCCCCAATCCGCATATGCTGTTCGGGATGTCTCCTTCAAGATCGTTCCTGTCAAGGTACAATCGCTGCAAGCTCTGTAATCCTCCAAGGGATGATGGTATGCTCCCGTTTAGGCTGTTGTTAGCCAACTGTAGGAAGGTCAAGTTCTTCAGCATCCCTATCTCAGGAGGAATTGGGCCGTAGATCTCGCAATTCGGAGCGAACAATATCTGTAAGGAGCTCGAGAAGTTTTGAATTGAATTGGGGATGTATCCTCGCAGCGGATTCGATTCCAAAACCAGAACTTGCAGCAATTCGCAATTCGACAGGGCTGTCAGGAAACTGAGCTCCGGGTTTCCTACCTCGGTCGTAATTCGGTTCCCCTGAAGTGCAAAATACTCGAGCTTCTTTAAGTTGCCGATACTCATGGGCAATGGTCCTGTGAAAGCATTGTTTCCACCATCGAAACGGATAAGGCTCGTCAGATTTGAAAACGAAGACGGGATGTTTCCGCTCAGCAGGCAATCCGACAGGAATAGACTCTGCAAATTCGGAAGCCTTAGTTCATCCGGAAAGCGGCCCGAAAACGAGTTGTCCATCAACGAAAGCACTTGGAGAGAGGATACATTGAAAATCCCTGGAGGAAGATGGCCGCTCAGGAAATTGTCTTGAAGGCTCATCCAAGTGAGATTAACGAGATTACCCAACTCGTCAGGGATATTCCCGTGTAGGCTGTTATGCTCTAGGCCGAGATACTGCAAGTTCGACATGTTGCCCATCGTGGGAGGAATCATTCCCGTCAGTTTGTTCGTCCCGAGATACAGAACCTGAATATTCCGCAACCGGTCGATGTCCTCCGGGACGTTACCCTCAAAGCTATTGAACGACAGGGACAGAAGGATTAGGTTCTTGCATTGAGTCAGCGTCGAAGGAAGCGGACCTCCAAACTGATTGCTGGAAAGTCGGAGCACCTGAATGTTCGGCCACTGGTAGCAGATATCATCAGGGAGGGTTCCGGTTAGCTCATTCAGTGTCAGACTCAGACTGGTGAGCGAAGATCGGTTGAAAAGCAAAGGCGGGATTGAACCGGTGAGATTGTTCTTCGCCAGTCCTATCACCTCCAGCGTCGACATGTTCCCGAGGAAATCTGGAATAGTCCCCTTCAGATCGTTAAAGCTGAGATAGAGTTCCCGCAGCTTCGGGAACTCACCGAATTCTTTCGGAACGCCATCATACAGCTGGTTCACGGCGAGCGTCATAACCTCGAGATTCCGACAAAGAGAGAGACCGGGTGGGATCGTACCTTCAAATTGATTTGACTGGAGGGAGAGATGCTGAAGGCGTCCTAGACGGCCGAGCTCGGGCGGGATGGGGCCACGGAAGCTGTTGTTAGTAAGATCGAGGTTAATGAGGAAAGACAGGTTTCCGACGTAAGGCGATAGCTTGCCCCCAAGGCCCATGTAAGAAAGGTTCAAGGTCGTGACTCGTCGATCATGTCTGTCGCAGCTGACCCCAAACCATTTGCAGAAACCGGCCGCCGTCGTCCAGTTCGAATTCTTGCTGCCCTTAATCATGCCGGTCGGGTCATAATTGATATCCGACCTGAAGCGAAGGAGTGCGTCAAGGTCGACAGCGGAGGGATTGCCGGACGAGAGCGCTAGATGGAGCGGGGACGAAAGGAGGGATGTGATTGCTAGGACTACTGCTACCAACGTGAATGTCCCCATCATCCAGTTGGTATGGGGAACTGCATATTTTGAACTATCTGTCAAGGCATTATATTACATATCATGTCTTTACTGGGGTTTGTTCGATGACTGTGGGAAACGAAAAAAAAAGAAAAAAAAGAAAAAAATTTATTTTGTCTTCTTTTCTCTTCTTTTTCTTTTTGTTGCCAAACAAAGCCTTTCGTTGGAATTTGGCCGCTACAAGAAACGGATTTGTTTTCTGTTTCCGTTTCCTTTTTTGAAAAATGAGAAAGAAAAACTTGAAATCCCATAAAACTGTTTTCCTCTTGAAATTTAGGAAATTGTTTTTTACTTTTTTAATGTAGGGCTAGAGGGGTATATGTGTTCCTAGTTTAACTCTCGATGGAACCTTCCAAAGAAGACTTTGACTTGGAAAAGGGACCCCCATAAACGGAATATCTGATAAAGCTCAAGCTTATCTTTAAGTGTAATATCATTAGGATATTATTATTTAATTAATAATAATAATGTTCCGAGGAATTCTATTAATTCTAGTTCCACTTCCAACTTTACATTTGATGACATCATGTATCACAAATAGGGCTGTAAATGAACAGCACCGTTCGAACAGATTGAGCTAGGCTCGTTTATATCCTTTAACAAATCAGTCCGAGTCCGAGCTTAAAACTAACCGGCTCGAATAGTTCGCGATCCTAAAAGAACCTTATGAATTTACTATTTTACCTCAAAAATTTTATACTTCATTATTAATAATTATAAAAAATACTTCGAATTTAAGAAGTCGGACTCTTAAAATTCGAGTTTAGCCTTGTCTTTGGAACAAAACTCGATGCAATTATTGAACTACTTAGATTCCTTTGTGATGAGAATGACCCTATCGTTTGTACTCTATGTGACGTGGCTTCCTCACGTCCTAGTTTTCAAAATGACCTTTAAATTACATAGTTATATTATTGTAAGACTCATATAATAATTATTTTCTACTATTTAATAATATCTGAAAAAATAATAGAGGAAACCTAAATTAAAGTGGAACAAGATTCATGTAAGTTTTGTGCCTTGCACAAATTCACCTTGCTTTGATAATCCTTAAAAGTTTTTCTCAGTCATAGAATTTTTATTGAGCCTAATTTCATCATATGTATTTGTTGATCCATCGTCATGTAATACCAATTCATGATTAACTTCATTATATATATATATATATGTTTCAAGAAATAAATATAAACATTTTCTTTCTCTTTATTTTTCATATTTGAAGAATAACTATTGAACGAACCATATGTGCCTCGAAGGATAACTATTAATATCTACGTCATTGATGTACCTCTACTTGTAGTATTAACTCTAAAGACTGAAATACTAAAACTTGGATTCAGCAGTATTAATTAAAATAAAAACGGGGCGACCAATTCAAATTTCCATATCATTGCAAAGGTCAAATTACGTTGGTCTTTCACGTCGAAGACTAATTTATTTCCTCCCCTGTTTGTCCCACTGAGGGGGGTCATCATCATCGCACCGTTCGTCACGGGGGTGGTCCCCTCGGGGAGTCTCCCTTATGATCGAAGGATCGTGCCGACAAGAGCCAAGTTCTCAGATATGCCAGACAAACATCTCCAGCTACCGCCTTCAAGCAGAATTAAGATGAGATTGATCGACACCAGAGGCACTGAAAACACATAGTCAACCGGCAAATGTGATCTTCCACGCTCCTGTTAGTAGGCTCTCGACGAGAGCATCCTCAACCCACTAGGCTCATTTAGCGCATATGGGCTAATGTGTCGGTTAAGGCCCATTTAATTTTGTTATTGATCAGAACCCCAAGGTCTCTCTATACACGAGTACCTGTAACTGAACGTCCATGGGAGTATGTGGGCATGGATTTCGTCCTTGGATTGCCCCGAACACAATGGCAGAGCGACTCGATCATGGTTGTTGTGGATCGGTTCTCGAAGATGGCTCAATTTAGTGCTTGCAGAAAGACGAATGATGCTTCTCACGTGGCAAACCTCTATTTTCGGGAGATCGTTCATCTGCATGGGGTCCCATCATCGATAGTGTCCGATCGAGATGCTAAGACTTGAGCTACATCTGGAAGACCCTTTGGCACAAACTCGGGACTAAGCATCTGTTCAGCACAACGTGCCATCCGCAAACAGATGGGCAAACTAAGGTTGTGAATAGAACTATGGAAAGTCTACTTCGAGCTATGGTGTCCAAGAATTAGAAGGATTGGGACATTAAGCTTGCACAAGCTGAGTTCGCTTATAATCGAGCCCCTCATTCGACAACTCGAGCTACTCCGTTCGAAGTGGTGTATGGTGTTAACCTGTTCGAAGTGCTGATTTTCCCCCCCCCGGCAGCGCGACTCATATAGGGCCGTTGTTGCTGAAGAAAAAAAGGAAGGTCGGCGATCCGTCGCAGGGCTCGAATAGCAACCCGCAGGCTAATCCCGCCATAGCTAGTGCTGCTACCCCTCAAGCGAACCCTGCTATGGTTGGGATCGCCAAGGAAATTTTCCAGGGAGCCCCATGTCAGGCCTACGGGAGAACCGGGAGCGACGTGCTCAACACGAGCATCCTTATCGCCCGCCTGGTAATCCTTACCTGTCGTTTGATCAGGAATTGTTCCCTCCGCCCACCATCGGTGACCTGAGAGCTCCTGATGGACCAGGGGACCTGAGAGACTTTGTGACAAGGGTCAAAGAGCAAATGGTCCCTGGGATGAATAGGCAAGCGGAGGTACAACTTTACTACGCTCCCTATCCCGAATACATAGATAGAGATTTCCCATATCCTAGGGGATATAAGGTCCCAGACTTCACCCGTTTTCGGGCAAAGAAGGGGTTTCCCCAGCTGAACATATCGCCCGTTTTACACATTTGACGGGCGAGGCAACGAACAATGGATTCTGGAAACTCAGGCTTTTCCCTGCTCCGCTCACAGGCGTTGCCTTCAGATGGTACATCAACATGCCTCCTAATTTGATCAGGAATTAGGAAGAGATGCAAGTGCAATTCAGGTTAGCATTTGCCCGATCCGACACGACAGTGTCGTTGCAGGAGTTGACCCATATGAAACAGCAACCACGGGAGCTGGTCGAGGTTTTCTTAAACCGACTCCGGAAAGCTCGCCTGAAGTGTAAAACTTCTGCATTGGAGTCTGAGCTCATCGCTATCGCTCAAGACGAACTCCTTTTCCGACTTCGAAAGAAGCTGGAAGGAGAAGTGTTTAGGGACTAGAATGAGCTCACCAGACGAGCGATTCACTACGAAAACCTCCTAAGGGAGAAGACACAAGCGAAGGGGAGTTATGTTCCAAGACCACTGGTCAATTCACAGGCTGACACAACTCTTGATGTCGACATGGCGGAGTATGTGAAGGGACGTCCTCTGACATGTGAGAGCCCGACGAAGAAAAACTTCCGGGCGAAAGCCTCGCAAAAGTCACAGGATGAAAGAAAGTACTTCTTTGATGAGGGCAAGGCTGATGAGATCTTTGACTTCATGCTTAAGCATGGCAAAGTTCGTATGAAAAGTGGGCACAGACTCCCAGCCACTGATCGGGAAAAGTCCAGAAACTATTGCAAATGGCATGGGTCATTCACCCATACCACTAAGGATCGCCTGACTTTCAGGAACCTGGTGCAGGACTTGATTGAGGCTAAGGAACTCTATTTCCCCGAAGTGGTCGATAATTCTCTTATCAACCAAGAACCGTTAGCGAGGCATTTGAAGTGAATGCTTTCGAAATCAGTAGCATTAACGGTCACAGCTCATCTGTGCAGGCGCAGAAGAATGTCGTCGCTGAAGAAACCATCATCGCTAACCTGGAATTCAAGTGGCTCCTGAGGTATGTCGTTGGCATATGGATGGGTCTCACACTTCCGACAAGTGCCATACGTTGAGAAAGCATCTGCAAAACAACAAGGGCGCCGAGTGGTACGACCTCACCAACTTGGAGGAGGTAGCCTTTGGTATGGAGCACTTTACCCCTCGAGGTACCGGACAAACACCTCACATGACCAGCCAGCTGCGACTCCTCCTAAACGTCATGGAGTTAATACGGGTTTGCTATCCCCGTTGAAACTACTGCGACAAGGTACGATTGGTAGTGCACCAAACATGGAGCCCCGTAGAACGGCTCATGCGAGCCCCAGAAGTCATGCACTACTTCAAGGAAGCTAGAAGCGGAGCCCAAGAGTGAATCTCATAACCAACCTGCGGACCTACATGGCAATGTGGATGCCATCCAGAATGGACCTCCTATCGCTCAGTTCCTTACCCCATCCATGCTCTGTTACAACTGCAGGTCGATCACCGCTCATAAGATCCTCATCACCTAGATGTGCAACGCTTGCTGCGTCTAGTACTTTCTGACGTTCGCAAAGATGTTAGCCGAGGGCACCCTGCTAATCGAGCCCTCGACCCCTAAGGAAGGTATGAAGGAAACCCATACTAAAACGTTCATGCATATGACCGCCGGTCAAGCAAAGAACAGAGTTGCCAAAGGATATGACCCTTATGCTGGGGACTTTGTCTAGGTAATCTTCGAATAAAGCTTCAAAACTCTAAAAGGCTTTGTTCGCCCTGTTAACCCTTCAGTGGACGTAGGGCAGACAGCTAGTGGAAACACCTGCCCTCCTGGTCCCTCGGAGAGCACAAAAAAGTGAAAGGAGCGACGGGCTAGGAGGTTCGCGGATAAACGCGCCAAACGGGATCCCCAACTTTAAGGAGACAAAGGTTGCACTGAAAGCAGGACGAAAGAGGACTCCAGCGCATGGAGCACCTTACCCCTCCGGAGAATGTGAACTTGCCTTCGGATATCCTTGTATAGTGCAACACGCTGATGCTCCCAGCAGAATTCACTAAGAACAAGGGAGATACAGGTGCTGAAGGTAAGAGTACCGCTCTCCTTATGAAACTGTTAGTGCCTGGTACATTCCCCTTAAGCTGGTTTCGGAAACCGTCGGAGTCATTATGGCAATATATGCACCCGTTGCATATTCGAGCTGTGCTCAATGGCATCCCCGTCGATTGAATCTTGATCAATAATGGCACTACGGTTAATGTGCTTCCTCTGAACAGCTATATGGGTTTAGAAAGCGACATATTGGCACTTAACAATACCACGGTGAATGTCAGTGGCTTTAACGTGAAGGTATCCCCATGTATCGGAGTCACCCCGATTACATTAAGGGTGGGATCCTATGTGCAGGACACGGCCTTTTTTGTTATTGACTTCAGCCCACATTCAACGCTCTGTTAGGAGGGGACTGGCTTCACAAAGCGGAAGCCATACCTTCTAACCTTCATAGGGAGCTAGTGGTTTGGGGTGTAACGGCCTCGAGATTGTGTCCGATGAGAATATTGGAGTTTGTGCTAACGTGACTGCTTTATTGACAGGAGCGATGTTGCAGGCAAAGGATCTGAGCCTTAAGAAGAGGTATGACCTGGGCGACCCAACTGTTGGACCATTAGGAGATTAGGAGAACCTTTTGGCAAGTTCGACTACTTGGTCTCCTATGATCTATGCCCACAAGTGGTGAGCCAGCCGATCAACTCGACAGGATGGGAGCTGGATACAGAGAAGAACGGTGAACCAGGTGCGGACCTGACGCCCCTTGAGGCGGACATGAAGGCAACAGGGCTGAGCGACACCATAGCGATTGGCGATCAAGCGGAGTAGAAGCCCGAAAGACTTCCCGAACAGGAGAATGGCGTGAATGACAAAACGGCTCAATGAAGTTTTGAGCAACGTTAGTCGTTGTTTAGTCGATTATGATCTTTCTAGGATTTCTCCACATTTAGATTCTGCGATGCTCGGCCTTACAGGCCTCTTTTCCAGGATATTAATAAATTCTTTGCTTCAATACAATAGTTGGTTCGAGCGATTCCAGTACTTTGATCACTCCTTGCGACCCTTTGATTGAAGTCAAATTAGGATCGCAAAACAACCCGAGAGTAACTTATATGAGCGGCCTACTCCAGAGCAACATCGCTACGACGCTAAAGCAAGTGCTGAGCAAATACAAAGATTGCTTTGCCTGGGACTACATCTAGATGCCTGGCCTAGATCGAACTCTGGTAGAACATAAACTCCCAACATTGGGAAGTGTCAAGCCAGTAAAACAGACACCTAGAAGGATGTCCAAAGAGGTTACTCAACTAGTGTGCGAAGAAATCAAGAAGCTGTTCAAAGCAGGCTACATTAGAACATCTAGGTATATCAAATGGATATCTAGCATTGTTCTAGTAGTAAAGAAAAATGGCAAGATCAGAGTCTGTATAGATTTTAGGGATCTAAATAGAGTCACGCCTAAGGATGAGTATCCTACCCGTCGCTGACGACCTCATCGATAGAGCAGCAGGACACGAGTTGATGTCATTCATGGACGGCTACTCAGGATATAATCAAATATTCATCGCCGAGGAGGATATACACAAAACGGCCTTCAGATGCCCGATAGACATATTCGAGTGGGTAGTTACGCCATTTGGTTTGAAAAATGCAGGGGCGTCGTATCAGCGAGCGATGAACGCTATATTTAACGAACTCATAGGAAAAATGGTCAAAGTGTACATCGATGACATCGTTAAGTCCGAAAAGTCTTAGCAACACTGCGCTCATTTAAAGATCGCTTTCAAAATGATGAGGAAGCACAAACTTAAACTCAACCCTGCTAAGTGTGCATTCGGTGTACAAAAAGGGCGGTTTCTAGGATTCTTGGTGCACCAGCGAGGTATAGAAGTGGATCCATGCAAGACAGAAGCGGTCAGGAAGCTACCTATCCCATGCACCAAAACGGAGTTACAAGCCTTCCTAGGGCGAGTGAACTCTATCCGCCGATTCACAGGCAATGTCGCTCACAAGACCAAAGTGTTCTCTACCATTTTGAAAGAGAACACTAAAGGGAGTGTGCCATGGACAAAAGAACATGATGATGCTTTTAATGAAATAAAGCGATATCATTCCAAGCATTCGGTGATGGCACCGCCAATCTTACCTTTGCCATATACATTGTATGTATCAGCGACTGACGTCAGCATTGGAGCGATTTTATCACAGCAGTTAGAACGAGTAGAAAGAGTAATATACTATTTATCGCGCTTACTCCCCGAAACAAAATGAAAATATACGTCGCTCGAAAAACTATGCTTGTCCGTTTACTACAGTTACTAAGTTGAGACACTACATAGGGTCGAACGACGTATATGTAGTCTCTTGCTCAACAATAGTCAAAGCATTCTTTGATAGCCCAGCAGTATCAGGGCGAATTGCTAAATGGAATTTGATCCTTTTGGCTTATGATATATACCACAAACCCCAATCGTCCATTAAGGGACACGCAATTGCGGAGTTTATAGCCGACTATGGAGATCAGAACTTAGACTCAGTGACATTAACCACCAGGTCATCGCCAGAATGGACTATTTGGTTCGATAGAGCGTCCAACAAAGAAGGAGCCGGTATCGAAGTAGTTTTGGAATCCCCAACTGGTCAAAAGACAAGGTTAGCCTATAGACTAGAGGGCGAAGCCACCAACAATGCCGCCAAATATGAGGCGGTGCTCCCGGCGTTGACAACAGCAAAGGAGTGGGGGTTATCGTATGTCATAATACAAGGGGATTCTCAGCCGGTAATACAACAACTGTTGGGCGAAATTAGATGCCACTCGCCTCATCTTGAACTATACTTGAACATTGCAAAGGGACTTGTCAAAGAGTTCGCACAAGTCTCTATAAGACACATCAAGCGATCGTTGAATGGTGAAGCAAACTATCTTGCACAAATGGCATCCGGCTTGACTAAGTGAGATGAGTCGTTTCTTGAAGGCGCCCCAATCATAAAGAGGGAGTCTGCCTTGTAAACGATTCGGATTAATGCGACCAGTTTGGTCAACGCATAGGAGGATTGGCGAGCCCCTATCGTTCGGCTTTTTAGAGACCCTTGGATGAAAGTTGAGCGCAAGGTTAGAGTCACAGCCAGACGTCACACCCTTCTAGAATCCGTGCTTCATAGAAAGAGCGACGGAGGAACACTATTGAGATGCATCGATTTGGAGGAGGTTGTCCTCATCATGCTGGAAACACACGTTGGTTTGTGTGGCACACATCAAGCAGGCATCAAGATGTGCGGGACAATCAAGCGACATGGGTTTTTCTGGCTTTCGATGATGAAGGATTGCATAGAAGTGGCCAAGAGATGCCAAGCATGTCAGCAAAATACCCCAATTGTCAGGGTACCTACTGCCGATATGAGCGTGGTAGTCAAGCATTGGCCTTTTAGAACATGGGCGATGGATATAATGGGAGAGATCTTTCCCCATTCCTCTAATAAAGATGCTTATATTCTTGTAGCGACAGACTATTTTGCTAAATGGGTAGAAACTAAGGCCTTTAAAACCATATCTCAGGAAGAGGTGATCGGGTTCATAAAGGAAACCATCATTTACAGATATGGAATACCTCAGGACATAGTGGTCGATAATGCAACCTTCTTCAATGGTGAATTAATGCAAACTTGCAAAAGACTTTGGGTTCAAAATCCGAAATTCATCGTCGTACTATGCGCAATCAAATGGACAAGCGGAGTCGACCAACAAATTGATCAAAATGTTATACAAAAGATGATGGAGGGAAATCCCGGGTCATGGCATAAGCTGTTACAAGAAACTTTTGGGCGCTCAGGGTTAGTAAAAGAAAGAGCATTGAAACAACGCCCTTTAACTTAGTTTATGGGCATGACGCTATGCTGCCAATAGAAGCGAAGTACAAATCCTGGCGTTTCTTGAAACATCTGGGAGCATATAACTCATATGAGGAGGATATGTTCACAGAGCTCGAGTGCTTAGAGAAAGATCGCCTGACCACGCTAAACAACATCGTCGCTCATAAGAAACAAGTCGCAATGTTCTATAACAAGAAGGTGCGACACGAGTCTTTTTAGAAGGGTGATCTTGGGTGGAGAGCCAAACTCCCAGAAGAGTCAAAAGTTTTTTTCTATGGAAAGTGGATGCCTAACTAGGAGGGACCTTTCCAAGTGACAGAGTTTTGCTTGGGGAATTCTTATCGATTGTCCGATTTAAATGGGAAACCACATAAACTGAAAATCAGTGGGAAATATCTGAAAGAGTATCGTTGTTCCATATGGGAAGCTTACATGCAGAAGATAAATGAGCGATGTTCTAACATTAGAAGTGACGGTTCATTGCTTACTTCTTTACAAGGTAACCTTTAAAGTCATATACTGCCTCTCTCTTCAAGAGGAAAACCTCTGATGAGAAATAGACCTAAGAGAAAAGAAACTAAATACAAACAGCTCAAGGCCGCACTAGCTCCAAAAGGCATGTCTCTCCACCGCTCGCGCAACTGCCAAGGCTGCAGGAGAACGTGGCAAAGAGGGCTCCGATACCTTTCCTCAAGAGGACACCAACGGAGTGGCTCAGAAAATCACAACAGCCACTCCCAAGATTTGTCCTCTTGGTGAGGTAGAGGAGAAGTTGCAGGAGATGAATAGAAAGGTGATTCCTTGAGATATCCAACCGGCCACCGCAGTGGATGGGGTCCCTGGGAAGCACGCAAGGATAAGCCTAAGGTTGTGGACTTAGGCTTTTAAGGAATCCAAGGTTGTGAACTTAGGCCTTCAGAGGACTAAGGATTTGGAGATCTGGAGAAGTTTCATGAGAGGAGAATGACATCTTGGTGAGACATGTTTGTGGCGAATTTGGAAGCAAGTGTTTAACAACAGAAATTTTGAGCCACAGATTTCAGGCTTCATCTGTGGATCGACGGTGCAGATCGAAGGCCTAAGGACGGGAATCCAGTAAGGAGGTGACTACGGATACACACCAGGCGAATACTTGCTGGGCGAAGAAATCATCAAGCGACGGGACTACCAGGCGACGGGCGAAGACGGGTCGGCAAGGCGGCAAGCGATGGTTCGGCTAGGCGAACGAAAAGACTCTACGGCGAAGGCCAATGGGCGACACGATCAGTCAGCTAGCTGTTAAGGAATGCTCCGGAAGATCTTAGGATTCGGAAGGAGATTGTTACCAAGATCTCTCATATGAAAAAGCTATATTCCATGGAAGACTGGTGATAAAGAAAACATAATATATGTGCAATATATAGTTCCCGTATATACATAAGTATAGCTTAGTATTTATACTTGCTTTTAGGCATTGTACAAACAACATCAACACAGCCAAACACATATCAATGCAGAATTTATCTTTATCTTTTGCATTCCGGCATTCAGGCTCTCTTTTGCTCCCCGTGTTGCTCACTTTCGAAGGCATCACCATTGGCATCCGTAAGTACTCTTGCTTACGGTTGTCATCTGCTGTCTTCTTCCCTTTCTTTACTTTCAATTCAAATGGCGACCGCACATTCACGAATCCTCCGGTTACCAGTTGACTCGTAGTGCCAGAGATTTCCGACGTGTTCGGCGTTCGGCTTGTCTGCGGTCACTTCCGGATCGAACAGCAGGACGCTCTATTTATAGCCAGAATGGCACAAATATGGCCTGCATGGCGAAGGCAAAATTAGTATTCGTTACTGCAAGTCACGGGGTAATAGTGTTGGGAATCTTTGCAGCCTTTAAAACGGTCAAAGCTGTCATGAAGGCTAAGAGCGTTTCCAGGGGAAAAAATCCGAGCCTTTGAATGACAGAAAGACTGTCAATACTGCATTAACGCATAACGGTGTGAATTGTCACGACTGTTAATACAGAATTAATAGGGTGAACCATCGTGAAACGCACCAGACATTGTTGCTGTGAACCATCATGAAACGCATAAGAAAAGCTAAGGACGCTTTCACAGTGAGCGACCCACCATGAGGAAACAATATGCAACAACAGCTAAAGTCAGTTAATTAAAGAAGACAAGCCCTGCCAAGTAGTACATCTTTAATCGCAGGCTTAGAAGCTAACTCGTCAACAGTCGCAAACTCATCGCTCCACATGCGTTGAGCTTCTCTCCTACTGGCCACCTCGACTCTGTGGGTTTGCTCAGCCTTTTTCATCTTCTTGTTGGCAAGATATATCTTAGCGCGCAGAGCGGCTTGATCTTCAAGGTGACGCTGAATAGTATAAATAATCTTTTGTTCTTCAAAATTCAGCTCATCGATTCTGATTGGATCGCCTTTATCTTTAGCAGAGCCTCTGTGGGTTGCTCCCAGGATAGTTCTTGCTCCTTATGCCTGGCTTCAGCGTCGAGGATAGTTTTGAGGTCCTGCCAACGCGTCCAGTAGTTTCGGCGTGCAGAGGACAATAGGACTTCCACATTTTCTGGCAAGGGGCCTAATCCTCGCAATTGCTGGAACGCTGATTCGTAGGCCTCGAAATGGGCCTCGTCTGCCATGCCTGTTTCCAAAGCAGAGATGAAGTCTCTGAGGCAATCTTCGAGGAGGCGCTGGGTGCCAGGGGGATTGGCTGGGCGACTCATTCTAACAGTTGAAGCTCTCTCCTGGTGCGAGCGACCAGTCTGACACAAGGAAAACAGTTAATTGACGTGCAAATAAGAACTAAATATGCATTAAAGAAAAACTTACTAGCGCAGCAGCGTTAGCAGCAGCATTATGATTGGTGACCCGGGCTCTATCTTCCTGTCGCTCTTCAGAAGAAGAATCATCAATCACACGAACGATGAGAGTTTTAAATTCCAACTTCACCTCAGGCTGCTTCTTAATAGACAGCTGACGGGCTCTTTCTGTCAAAGCTTTGCGAGCCTCGAGAGAGAGCCTATAGGGTTGCTTACCTCTTGGGTCGACAGTCTCAGAAGGAGGGGGCACGTCCTCTGAAGATCGCACATCAGCCGAGGCATTTGCTGAGGGCAAATCACTTGTGCTTGAAACACCTGTGACTGTAGACTCAATACTCTCCATAGGTCGTGTGTCCGCTGATGCATCCCTTGGGAGCGAGTCCTCTGCACCTGGAACATTCGAGGCTGCAGGCTCAACATTCTCCAAAGGTCGCAAGTCCGCTGGAACATTCTCTGAGGGCACTTCCTCTGTTCTCGGGGTAATGACAACAAGGTCACCATCTGCGTACGCTCCAGTCAGGAAGTATATATCCTCCAAAGTAATGGTAACGAGTCCTTGTGGGAAATAAAAACAATTTACTGAAGTTTTCCAGAAACAGAGTAACCCAGAGCAGGCTAAAAAATTGGGAGTCTTGGCGGTAGTCGACACCTTGATTAATTGGAAGATGCCCAATTTCCTCCATTTGTCACCCAACTTTGTAGTTCAGGCAGCGGGCCATCGATCAAATTCTAACTTTATTGAGACTGAAGGGAAACGATGCAACTACCTTCTCGCGGCCGATTCATTCCAGCCATTGGGGGAAATGGACTGACCTCTAAAAATGACCGGACTTGGCTGGAGGTCATAAAAGGAAACCTCCGGGAGGTCTGTGATCTTGGCAGCAGGAATGAAGGGACCTAGGGTTTGGGGCGTTCGCGACCTGATATTTGTAGGTCGTCGACGAAGCTGATCAAATCCATGGTGGCGAGAGGCAGAAGGTAGAAAGGCGTTTTGAATTCTGGCGGGAAGAAGAAAGACGAGAAGGAAGAAGAAAGAGCGAGAAGGAAAGGGGCAAATATGTTTATAACATAAAATTCTGGGCCGGGCTTGAGCCCATTAAATTGAGAGCCCGCTAGCTCTAGTGAGCGAGAACTAATGAGCAACAGCACTCTTGCTCTAATGAGCGACAGCGCTCTGGTGAGAGACAGTGACAGTGACAACGCCTTAATGAGCGACAGCGATACCTCTACGACAGTCCCGGTGGTGCTTAGGTTGTATCTGTAGCGGTCCCGTTGTTTATTCCGTTTCCCGGCTGGTAGCGCATTAAAATTACATGTCAAATGACAACATTTCCTTTCTAAAGGGAAATACTTATTGAACACGAGATTATCATGGCCGAGAAGAAGATGGTGGTTTATAGGGAGGACATCTGTATAGGCACGCATCTTTTGGAGTTGTGCACCCGAGATTTTCGTCGGAGTCAAAACACCAACACGTATACGTCCCGCACGATTGTAGCCTCCGGTTGCTCCCCGATGACTCTTGCCGCGTCGGCTGAACATAAAACCCAATCCAATAAGAGTTAGAGCTAGCTGGCAACCTTATTGTTATGCTAAGACAACTTTCATGTTTGAAACGCCGTTGCAGAGAATGTTCTCCTTAAAACGAGTAAGAAAGTTAAGATTTGCAAAAAAAAGGTACTTCAAACTGACCCTGATGGAGAACCATGAAAAAGATACACAGTCAAGCGAGAAAAATTTTAGAAATTCGAACCCTCGGGCCGACTATCTCCTCCATTTTCAAATTCTTCGTGTCATTTCTTCTCGCCTTTTTTCATGTTCTTATATATATAAGAAGATATTATTACCAAAATACATTGTGTGGATGGTAATATTTGTAAAGAAGGTAATTTCATATACTATTTTACTAAAATTAAAAAAAAACTCAGCTTTGCCTATCAAGTAAAAGACTTTAATTTCTTTTCCTTTTAAGGCGAAAAATATGATTTTCCAAACTTGAATATCTTGCTGTAGAAAGACTTATTCAGTTTAAACAATATGTAATTTTTAAGGTCAAGATATCATTATTTTCTTTTTTCTTCCAAGATAAAGTATGTTCCAATGCATAGACCAACGTTAAGTCGCGCTGTCGTTTAATGTCATGGTAAGAAGATTTGTTGTGCTAGATAATAAAAGAAAGTATGTGAAAAGAGAGTGTTTTACGTGTTAGATTTTCTTTGTTAGATTTTTAGCATAGAACTGGGTAAGTTCTATGCTAAAAATCAATCGTCCCCATTTGTAAAACATGCCTCGGAAGAAATTAGAGTCGTCACTTTCTCCTCCTCTTGTATCAATCCTGTAGTTCTCGGCCTTCACAGGAAACCCGGCGGAACTTAGATTTGAGTCGAGGTTTAGTGTTCGTCAGTCCAAAACTGTCTACACCGCAAGATGCAATTCCCCAGTTTAAAGCTACTAACTGCCTAATCTGGTGTCCCACATAAGGAAGCGGACATTCTTCCACCCGTTCACGAAAAGTTTCGTACTTTTCGTAAAAAAGTACAAAATGAGTTTCATACTTTAGGAAACGTTTACGACCCTATTCTTACTTTCGTTCGTACTCGTTCGTAAAGTACGAAACTCATTCTTAAACGGTTCGTAAAGTACTTCTGTTTGTAATCGTTCGTAAGTACCAAAGGTTTTCGTAAAAAATACGAACGACTTTCTTACTTTACGAAACGTTTACGAACGGGTTTAAACCCGTTCGTAAACGTTTCGTAAAGTACCAAACCCATTCGTAGAAAAGTATGAAATTATTTTCGTACTTTACGAAATGTTTACGAACGGGTTTTGTACTTTACAAACAATTATGAACGAAATTTCGTACTTTTTTACGAAATTATCCCGAAGTTTCGTACTTTTCTACGAAACCTCGAGGATATTTCATAAATGGGTGGAATCTTCCACCCTTGAAAGAATATCCTCTTCCTAATATAAATATGCATTAATCCAGTCAAGGTACTTGGAATATTTAGCAGGCGTACAATGGTAGTTCTATGTCATTAACTCTATATTTTACAATTTATATAGTACATTTTTTTCCTAAATAATCTTAATTAAAACATGGTGTAAAGGGATCGGGTTGATATCCTGACACGACACAAAACAAGTCGACGTGAACACGCAACATAGTAGATCCAAACATGAGTAGTTTTATGAATGGTAGACAAGAAATGATCCGTTAGACACGGAAAGAATTAGTATAAAATGGACCCAAGATCCGAACTACACAATGCAAAAAATACAATAACTCCATAACAAGTACATGATAAAATTATGAAAAATAAATAGTTTGGTGTTCATAACAACTTTGAATGTATTTCATCATCATGACTTGTAGACGGATTTCCATTTCAGGCAAGAAGATTTTGTGTTGATATGTATTTCAAATCAATAAAAATGGGTCCGGAGCCTAATGGGAAGAGAAATCGATAAACATCCATAAACTTCGAAAACATCACGTTTTTGGAACAAATTGGTACTTTTTTATTAAAACGGGTCTTAATGAGTCTTGAGAGTAAGGTGAACACGACCCCAAACCAACCTACGGGTCGTGTTTGTGTCGTGTCCAAAATTGCCACCCTAGTTTAGAGTTTGGTGGGCCTTATGTGTGTGGTCATTCAAACTGTGTATATGTTTAATGATTGTTCCACATTTTTTATTTGATTCTGTTAAAGGGCTTTTCATATGTATATAAATTCCCCGATCTGATTCTACATTGCTTATAACTTTTTTTCGGTATATGTGCTAAAAAAAATTCGATGAAGTGCTTAATGCACTTTTGAAGTCTCAACTAGGTAGAATTTTATTATATTTTGTTGTTCGAGAACAAATAAGTTCCAATGATTCTAGAGAAGTTAAACTAGGAGGACTTAACAGTAAGGCAAGGGGTATTACATCAGATTCATTGTTTCTTTCCTTCAATTTCTTATTTACCTGGGGTTATTGGTATATACATCGCTATCGGATTCTACCTGCCTTGCCATCGAGTGCAACTGCGTCTAGGAGGATCGAGCTGGGGGCGCCAACTGCCGGTTGGAAGATAGGAGCTGGTGTGAGAATTTCTGCTGCTGCAATTCAGACAGGTTATTGAAGCCAGGAGCGGGTGAGCGGGCTCTCTGGTTCGAGCTGGAGGCATTGGGAGTCGGGCTCTCTGGTTCGAGCTGGAGACGCAGGGAGTCAGGATCACCAAGTATGATGGTGGTGTTAAAGGGTGCAAACCAAAGTCTCACGTTGGAAACTTAGGAGCTAACCTCATTGGGCTGCTCCTGGTGCTCCTGGTGTAGGAGGCCGTTGGGAGGTGGGGTCATGAAGGTAACAGGTGTGAAGGGATGGTGTCGGGGGATAGGAGTTCGCTGGAGGCCACCTTTCATGTCTGGATATATGTAATTTCTCCATCAAACATATGGAGTTTTGTTCCAAAATAATATTAGTTTGAAACTATTTCTGGATTTAAGGTCCAAACTTTTAAAATGTCTTGTTTACTGTCCTGAACTCGAACTCTTCTAATTCGAGTTCATTTTACAAAGAAGTTGAACTCAAAGAGTTTGAGTTCGGGATAGGTAAGGCGAAGTCGAACTCTTAGGCAAGAAGGAAGTAGAACTCTATGAATTTGACTTCGGCATAAAAAAATAAAAAAAGTTATTATTCAGCCAAGTGGTTAGGGCCTTCTTTTCTTTTACAAGAAATCAACATACTAGGTTTGTATCTTATTCAGACAGAAGTCAAAATCTTAGAGTTCGAGTTCAGTTAGAGAGCCAAAACGCTCCAACACTTCGAAAAATTTCTAACTTGGTAGTTGTAAGGCAAAGTCGAACTCTAAGAATTCGACTTCCTTAAGGATTAACGAACTCGAACACAGTGTTCGAGTTCATGTGGGTTCGTCCAATCCATATGAAGTCGAAGTCTTAGAGTTCGACTTCGTTTTGCCTACCCCGAACTCGAACTCTAAGAGTTCGAGTTCTTTGCGAATCGAACTTGAACTCTGCGAGTTCGACTTTGGACCGTAAATCCAGAAATATATTCCGAACCAACTATTTAGCAACGAAAATTCTGGGCCACAGATCTCAGCTCTATATGTGGATCAACAGTCCATAATGCAGGCCCAGTGTACGAGAAGTCCATAAGAAAGGTAGCTTTAGAAATACACCAGGCGAAGGCTTGTGGGGATAGCAGTTACCAGGCGACGAGGGTCAACGATGCGGTCAAACGACAGTTGCTTTGATGAACGAGGAAACTCTGCAGCGAAGGCTAGTGGGTGATCCGGTCATTTGGTAGCTGTTATGGGAAGATTCCAAACGGTTTCAACACATGTAAAAGAACTGTTGCCAAGATTGCTCGAATGGAAATGAAATATTCCATAAATACTGGCTGCAAGGAAACGTAATATATGTAGAATATTTCATTACCGTACAAACATAGGTCTAGTCTAGTATAAAATAGATGGTCTTAGGTGTTGTAACAGACACTTCTCTACAGACGGACATATTATCTTTTTATCTTTCAAGCATTCCAGCGTTCAAGCAATCCTGTGCTCCTGCGTCCTGAAGGCATCGTCCATGGCATCCGTAAGTGCTCTTGCTTAGGGGTGTTCCTTCGTTATCTTCTTTTCCACTTTCATTTTCATACGATGACCACACATTCAAGAACCTCCGAGTATCAGTTGCTCGTAGTGCCAGAGATTCCCGACGTGTTCGGATCCGGCTTGTCCAGCGGTTACTTCCGGAGCGAACACGCCTTTGGCGACCACATTGGGAGGCTAATAATGCCAAAAACCAAACGTGGTACAAATAACCTTAGAGATAATCACTTCGACGATGGAAACAACAACGAGGGAAATAGCTCGGACCTAGCCATAGCTGAATAGTTGTCCGCCATCATGAGTACTCTCCAACTCTTAATGGAGAGAGTCAGCGCTATCGATCAGAAACATGACGTCTTCAAGGAGAAGATCGACTCTAAAATGGATGCCGTCTTCCTAACCTGGAAACCATATCAGGAGTACATATGAACACCCCTGGTAAGGAGAAAGGTGAATCAACCACTAGAAACCAACTTGATTGTAATGCTCATAGAGCATCAATAGCCGAAGGGAAAAGGAAGGTAGATATGGGAGATATCCCTATCGATGTCACTGGTCTCAGAGGATTTGCGCATAATAACTCCCCGCTTATCATAACAAGGTAGAACAACTGTGCAACAGGATCATCAAGCTACCTATCAACTTCCGTTCCGCAGGAGGGAGGATTCCCACAAGCCGGTAGAAAATGAGCCTACCCGTTCTTTGGAACACCATCAACACCCTGAGTATGTCCCTTAGCCCTTACGCGGGAAAGGGATGGTCATGTAGGATGCGATAGATCCGCCAGGACTTACGCCTGAAATAAGGGATTACGTAACTCATCTAGTTGAGCGGGTCATTCCCAGGCCATATCTATTTATAGCCTTAACTTTGAGATAATTTTTTATTTGTCATTAATTTAATTTATTATATAATTTTGTCACTAATTTTTGTTTTTTATTTTAATTTTGGCCTATCTTGAATTTTATCGCACGATAGTCAAACATGCTTCAGTTTTCATTTATGGACCAAAAAATAGAAAAAAAATAATAATGGGAAATAATATTGAAACCTCTCATATATTATTTTATTTCAAAATTTGGCTTGATCAAGTGAGTTGGAAGTCGAAGTTGGACGATAGTGGCTGATGCTGACAAAAATACGCAAAATCGGTGAAGGTCGGATGATAGCTCAAGCCTCTGCTACGAATAGAGTTGATTGTGAGGCGAAGGAATGAGATGTTAGAACTCCACTATTATAAGACACATGTTAGACTATATTAAGGCCTTGTTTGTCTTTTGCGAGAAGAAATTCAATATTGGTCACAATCAATATAAAAACAAAAATTAGTGACAAAATTATATAGCAAACTAAATTAATGACAAAACAAAAAGTTCGCTTAAAGTTAAAGCCACAAACACATGTTTTACCTTGAATAATTAAGGTTTTAAAAATGTAAGCATTCATGGGATTTAGCTCAAATGGTAGGATGTCCGATTTGCATGCGAGAGGCATAGGATTCCCCTTGGATCTCCAAGAATTTGATAATGCAGTATGAATTTTCTAGAACGGAACGAACTTCAAATTGAGCCTAACCCGAAATCAAGCTCGAACTCGACCCCAACTATTTCAACTTTAGTAAGTTCGAGCCCAAGCTTGAACGCATTAGTGTTCGGGCTCGACTCGGCTCAAAAACAGACTTAAAATAAGTTAGTTATGCATAAATATATAATTTTCAAACATATTTTGTGATATTAACTTTTAGCGAGCTGTTTACTTTTGGGATGTCAAAAAGTTAACAATTCTAATAACGTTATTTGTGAACTGTTGTTATTAAGATTTGTAGCAAGTATTCTCGAGTTATACTTTATTTCATAGTTGTTCTTTAATTATTATTTTTATACATTTTGTTAAATATTATTAGTTAATAAACATTAACATGTTTAAAATAATTAAAAGTTATGGGCTTTCTATCTGTTAACACACTTAAATAAGTGGCACGTATAATTTTATTTGCAAAAGAGATAGATATACATCGGTTCTACTTCATCTCGTCAATAAATTTAGTAATCGCCATACCAACCTTCTTGTTTCGATGCTGTGAATAAACAGATACTAATCAGCTCTGGCACTCGTCTTGTGTCCTACGAGATCTGACCCCGATCCACTCCACGACTCCTGTGTTGCAGCGCCCCCTCTAAACTACTTCCCTTCCATGAACTATTCCGAAACCTTGTTCGCCCTTTGCACTTTGCAACATCAGTGCTGTCCAAGCCCGGAAATCCAAAATCTTACTCCTCTAGACTTGATGTCACCCTCACCAATAACGTCAGATATGCCTGGGATCAACACCATGGGCCTCTTCATGGCTAGAGTGAACATAGTGCCCCATGGGGTTCTGCCATCTCTCTCGCATCCAGGAGCCTCAAGGTAACCATTTGCTTGGATGGGGATATTCATTTAGGTTTTCTCGTGGACATGTCCTACCGGCTGACTCTTCACGGACATCCTCAGAGCAGGGGAGTTATTCGTATTCCCAGAAGGACACAAACAGTACATGTATAACATCGACTAAGACAAGATCGACGCTGTCCTTATTAGGATCGAGCAGCCCGAATCCTGGGCTTCAAATTTTCTTTAGACTCCCGCTTTGTGTTTGTTGGCCCAAAGATTACACTAAGAGAGGGGTGAATAAGTGTTGAGTCCAATTAAGGATTTTTTTAACGCTTTTCACAACCCTTACTGCGAAAGCAAGTTGAAGCTTTCATCCAGGCTTTTGTAATTACAGAACGTGTGAAATGAACTTCGAAATGAATTCGGAGAACACAAAGGTTTTTATAGTGGTTTGGTGAATATACCTACATTCACTTCCGGCTGTTTTCACTAATACTTTGAAATAGTGATTATAGTGTAGAAGGTAAAACCTTCTATGGTGAAAGCAAAACAATTTCTTTAACCACAGGTTGGTAAGAATAACTTAACCAATGCAATAAACTCTCTTACTGATTTTGGGATGCGTCTAGGTCGAATCACAAGGAAATCAACCAGACTTGGCTAGCACAGAAACCTGGCTGGAAGCTTCAGCCTTCTGTGACGCAGTAGCGGGCTGTCCTTTCTGTTGATCTGCTATCAGGCTCGATAATGCTATCTCCACGTGTTCAGAGGTCGTCTAATGGGATCCTCTTTTTATATTTTCGATATAATATGCAAAACAAAGAAAATAACCGCCTACAGAAGGCTACAGTCTCTCACCACTTGCGCCTACTATGGATTCCTTCTCTTAGACCTACTGTACGCCAACTCGACGTTATCGACAGCTTCCCCAACCAAGTTCTTCATATCCGTAGCCACCAACGCCTACGGAATGGCTTCACCAATGCACATCTGCTGCAAATAAACAGACAACCAAATAACCAACTACAGATGGCTGTAGATCCCTGACCGCTTACGCCTGCTACGGACTCCTTCTCTCGAACCAACTCTGTACACTGACTCGCCAACCAAAAATCCTTCTCCCCAGGTCCAGTTGCACGCTGTCCGACCTTACAGGTAGTGTTCTGGTCGAATCCCTCAGATCCGTAACAACCGGCGTCTCTGGAGCAGCTTCACCAACAGTCAACCTGCTGTAGTTACCTCCTGCGAAAACGGTCACATGGAAAATCCATTCCTGCACATTCAACATACACATTAAATACCACAATAGTGCTGCAAGCGTACCAAGACTTACCACCACACTAAAACTGACCATTCACATTATTTTTGGGTTTTTCTATTACAAAGCAGTTTCGACATTCTATTACTTAGGAAATTTATTTTAACAAATTGAAATTGTAACCAGATGCATTTCCATAATGTATAAATCATTTTGGCACAATCTCTGATTGATTTCGTATCTATCAGATTCTCCAATCTCAAGATATCGCATTACAGAAGGTTGGAGCTAGAATCGATCAACAGCCTTCTATAATTAGAAAGAAAAAAAGTTTATGCTCAACCTGAGAAATCTGATCATGGGCTCGTGCAAATATCCGTTAGGGACTATCCAAAATTAATTTTGTGTTAATTGGATATTTTGATCCCATGACAGAGCACTATAGAAGGTTCGGCCAGAATAAACAAGCAACTTTCTATACAAGAAAATAATCAATCATTTATTTTTAAAATAAAATAATTCGTTCTAGATAATTTAATCAATGAATCTGGATGCTAATCATTAATTTAAAAGTTTGGTGGATGTTTCTTATTCACATAATCTCCTTACAGAAGGCCAATAAGAAATTTTCATTTTTAACAATATAATTTCCGTAAATAGAAAAATTATATTATTTTCGACTTTTAAGGTTTGTCTTACTAGATAAATAGTTTAATATTAATTTAAATAATATTTCTAAGAATATTCTTCTTTTGAATTAATAAATCAATTGAGATAATTAATAATTATTTAATTATTAAAATATCTAATTATGAAAATTTTTTCTAATCACATCATTTGATCTGAAATGATCATTGGAGAATGAAGAAAATATTTTCATGATATTTTTCCTTTATTAGGAAGTATATCATTGCTAGAGGAGGTTACAGCTTCTGTAAAGTCAGAGCAGGTTAAACCTGCCGTGTGACTGATCATCAAAACCATATCAACAGTGTCTAAACTGCAAATTCCACCGAACATGACATTGCCATGATTAGTGCCAAAATCGGCGGTTGAAAATGGACGCCACTGCTATTTGCCTGACTAATTTGATATGTTGTCGATTTCGCCCATAGAATGTGGAGTGCTGTATTTGGTGTTCCATAAGTACCTCCTCTCAAAACACATTGTGAATATTTGATGAGTTATGCAATGCTTCAAAAAAATTATGGTGTTAGAAACGAGAAAAAGAGCAATTTTGTAAATTACAGACCGACAGAGCTCCAATGTAAACAACTAGTCATTAACCAAAGTGATCTGCTTTTATTTTTATTTGGTCATAGATAATCGCCCAATGCTTTTACTTTATTTATCGAAAGCTGTGGTGAAATAAGTTTTTTTTCCCCTTTTCTCCACGAGAAGTTTACAAATGTAAAAAGATCAAGAAATTATAAAGAAGAAAAGGTCACAAAAATATCATGTGACTTTTCGAATGAAAATGTGGCTAACTCGAAAATTAGGATTTTTAGGGATTTTTTAGGACCATTTTACAAGAAGAAATTGCAAAGAGAAACTTAAATAAATGAGTTATTACCTTCAATGAATATGACATGCAGAGAATATGATAGAAGTGTTGAACACTTTCTGGACAAGGAAATCCTAGGTATCGGTTTATAAAAATAACTGGCACACAATAAAGAAATAGGCAACATGCCATATGACATGTTGGTCGATAATTGATAGAAAACATATATCACAGAGAGAAAATGATTTCAATTTGTTGCCTTGTTTAGCAAAAACTTCCTTCAATAGTTTTCACCTTCTACAAATATATTTGTAAGATTTAGGACTTTCTCATTTGTTCGAAAAAATTGAAGTGTGTTGCACAAACTATAAGCTTGAGAGAAAGATATGTAAGAGTTGTCAGCGTTCTTTTGTGTGTGTTGATATAATCATGTTTTGATGATGACAAAGTGTGAGTATTGCTAATGGGTTATTTAAGTGTAAAGAGAAATGGGTCTTCAAGCATAAAAGCCGATTTTTGTTATTTGAGCAATACAAAAAGTGTTATGTAGAGGACGGAGAAAGAGATCTAGATTTCAAAAGTGGCGTTCTGTGTACTGGACTCATAAGCTTTATTTGCTATGATAATTAATGAATAATGTTTAATGTGTTTCTAGAAGCTATCTTGCAAATCAAATCGTGAAATACTATGACAAGTCTAGCGGTTGTAATTAATTGAGATGCTCTGTTCTACGATCAAGCTTAAATTCAAGAGTGAATGCACACATGAAATTCGTCATTCTACCTGAGAGCTTACTGGGAAAGTCTTAAGTTTTCACTGCTTCAAAAGCTTTAGAGCGCTTTGAGTTTTATCGTAGCTCCCAGGTGAAAGCCACGGAAGCAGCAGGTTGCCAAGGTTATTGTTAATCACGCTACAAAAAACCAGATGTCTCAATATTATTGACCGATAAAATCCATAAAGAGGAAGAAATATTTCTATAACCAATGGGAATAGGAAGGCGAGGACTTGTTCGAAAATGTCTTGGTTATTTTTTTATTTCATAGTAAAATTGATAATTTATCTTAAGAAAAAAATAAAAAATGAAGAAAAATTAATAAAAAACAAATATACACGCTGTTTTAATTAATTGATTATATATATATACATATTAACTGTTGATCTATTGCCCGAAGACCCAACTGATTAAGAGTAAATATTATTAGTTTCATCCTGCCTGTGCTCACATGAACAGTGTTATTGATTTGTGAAGGATTGTATCATCAATTTTTTGCATTTTTCCTAAAACGTGGTAATTTTTAATGCATTTATTATTATGTCATCGTATATAATACATAATTAATATGTTTTTCAATGATCAAGGGTCTCTGTTCTATTTGCGAACAAAAAAGTTTCTTTTTTTATGCTGAAAAACATTTTTATTTCTTTTTTAACAAGCATCATTTTCAAAAAAGAAATATTAACATTTCCAAGTCATCAAACCTTTTTCTAGTGGCAAATCAAACCAAGTCTCTCCTCCTTTATTACCATTTTTGTAATATTTCTCACCATTAAATATAGTAATTAGACCAAGATTTGTTTTTTAGAAAAAAAAAAAAAGAAAAATAGTCGGTTAACATATTAAAAGAAGTTTGGTGAAATTAATCCCATGAAATTTTACAATGGAATCCGAACTCTTAAAATGGGAATAAAATATTAAGAAAAGAAAGAAGACATAATTCAAATTTGTCTACATGCCCAACAACAAAGGAATCATTATCAAGTGAGGAGTCATTTGTATCCTCGTTTTGATCAATCAAACTTATTAGATTAATACAGAGTCATCTGCCCCGACAAGACTCTTGAAAACATCACCCTCTCGGCTTGGATTTCTTTAATCCCGTGATTCGCGGGTCACTTCACTGATTTGTGTGTTCGGTCCGAACCGCCCTCAGATCATTCGGTTCTCGGTTATGTCTTAACGTTGGAGCGGCCGATGTTCTCTGTCCGGGAGAAAAGTTTCCAGATTGGGTGAATTATCAGGCAACAGAGCTTGGTTCGCGATATCGAGTGTCCTTGCCATCACACATGTCAGAAGATGATGTCTTGGGGCTGGCACTCTTTGTTTGTTTCAATGGAATGTGCAACTTTGTAACTGTCATGGTTGGCGGCGCGAGGCCCACAGCATTTCCAAATTATCCAGACGGTGTTCATACTTGGTTCTTGTACCTTCCTCGCCAATCGATCATCGACGAGCACTGTGACTTTGCTGGGAAGTGGAGCTGGCGAAACTTTACCCTGGATTTTTCAAAGAGCGAAAGGGTGCTCCAGAGGTGGGGGATGCGCTTGATGTGCAAGAGAGAGCAAGACGACAACCGGATTAGGATCCATATAGATGGAGATGATGAGGGCGGTTCTTCTGAAACGAGTACGAATCTGCCACAGGACAGCGGATCATGATGATGAATAGTGCTGAGTTCACCCCTCGAGCACAACCCCATCTGTTCAAACCTGCACAATATCTGCAAAGAGTCGCAGAGGCAGAGAGGGACGATGGCGCCGTTTTCTCAAAGTCTCGTTGGGTTGGACACATATAACTCAGTATCCCAAGCTTTATGAACAATGATCTATCTTGTTTTCGGACTTTGATGTTTCTGGATTTCGTCGGTCAATCAATTTCCTCTTGTTCCTACAGGCATATGTCGAGGAGTCGCTGCTGTGCCATTCCAAGCGACTCTTCTGAATGAAAATATTTGTTTGGTTAAATAAGATGACTACTCCATGAAATATGTATTTATGTGAATCGAATATTCGTAAAAGCAATTCACCTTTTTGTAGTTTACACTTTCATGAATCAAATTAAAAAAACATTATATCATCATTCCGAACCAAAACGTTAGGCAGAGGAAAGATGTCGTAAATTTCATGTTCTCGAGCCAATAACAGCTCCGTTTTTGGCCATATCGGCAGCCGTATCAGATACACAAGCTAGTAACGAGACCCATGCGGCTCGTCTATGTTACCTTCTGGCTTGCACCAGTCTGTTGCTGCATATTAGTAGTGACATTGGATGGATAGTACGAGGATATTTTGCACACAAGATAGTCTTTATTGAGAAGTTCTTCAAAAAGCATGCAAGTGGAGAGCCAGACAAGCCGGGGATCGTCTTCCACAAAATGGATAATAGTGAGGGCGATCCATCTGGGCCGGAGCATGATTCCACTCACGAAAGTCTCTGTCAATCTTTTCGGTCATACTCTGAGGCTGATCTTTTCTTCCATTTCCTGGACTATGAACATGAAGTCATCTTGCTCTTGCTTGCATATTATGCGCAAAACGCAACTTCACAGTGTTATTCCAATAGGGTTGATCCACAAGGCATACTCCAGTTTATATCCTCAGCTACGTATTTGCTACTCTCGGATCGTGGTTGGCGAGGAAGGTACACGAACCAAGTATGAACACCTTCCCACGGATCTGTGGCCAATACAGAAACGCCTTCGCAGCAGCCGACTACGAACTTCACCTTTGGTAAGATGTCAACCCCTGCCTCATCCCTCGCATCGACAATGGCAGTAAAAGTGGCAGATAGGGGCCAAACCTAGAATATTGTCCTCCGAAGTTTCTTCTGGAAGAGGCACTGCATAATTTGAGTGGCAGTCAGTGATCTGATAATTCATCCACATTGGAAATGACTCCCCAGGAACGATAACTTCGACTGATCCACCAATGTCACGAATAATTTGTTGAAGGAAAACATATTGATTGAAAATAAACAGACATTTTTTGCTTCGTAATAAGATTATCGACAGACAGACCTTTAGGGACAATGATTGATCGATATTTGAATAAATTCAAACTGTTGCAGTTCGATAAATCTACATGGAGGCTTGTTTGAGATTGGTAAAAGACCAAAGGTAGTTCATCAGAACTCTTAACTCCAGGCATGCGGTTTATGTAAAGTTTGGCATGCTCTGTAAACCCGGTACTTCTACAAGATGCTTACAAGAACATAAACCACAGTTCTTCCAACTTATCAAACTTGCTGATGCATGAAAGAAGATAAGCAAAGTGATTGCCCAACAGATGTTGTTCCTTCAACGTGTTGAAACTATTAAGATCCATAAAGAAGTCCCACTCCGTGAAACTGCAATGCCGAAAATACAAAGAACGAGGCTCAGAAGAACTTGTGTTGCATCCTGTAGTTCTCTTCATTGAAACTTTAGGAGTTTTGAGCATCCCCTAGCCAGAACCTTCTTGAGAGCTCGCAATTTGCAAATGCCACTAGGAATGATAGTGGGATCTTTGCATGAATTTCAATTCAAAACGTTTACATCAATGAGGTTACTGATGCAGTTCGGAAGTTTCTCGACAGCAGACTTTCCCAGGCAGAGGTCATGAAAAATCGAAGCACTGCATTGATAACAGGAAGTTTTTCCAGTTTAGAGCAGCTTGAAAGTCTGGAAACTAGTCGATTCCAGTGAACTTGGGAACTAAGCGAGGTTGTCATATTCCCTGAGGTCCAGGTTGACCAGCTTTCCAAGGGATCCAGTTAGATCATCTAGTCTGGTCAGGTTCTTGCACCCACGAAGAACCAAAAATTTCATGGCATATCCTCTGCTTTTGCTATAACAGAGACGTCCCACGGACAGTCCAATACATCCGTGTTTCTGTCCGTTTCTGTGATGTCAGGAGCATCGATGATGTCAATGCTGGGTCCTTCCAGATCAACCATTAAAATCTTTTGAGATAGCAACAGTTGGTATAACACCCCGTATCAGAAAGCCGACTGTTTAGAAAACCTAAATTTCTGACTAGGCATGTCAATGTGGAGCGAATGATGAGACCGCATTCCCGAACTCGAAGAGAATATTTCCAGTTCCACATATGCAGGTTCCGAGTTTGGATATCCAAATTGGATGACTATGTAGTCCGTCGAGACAGATGGATCAAAATCAAGAGAAGGGACAATGGAAGATTGGAAAGCATATATAATACAGACATGAGGAAGTTGGCAGCAGGCTCTTGGGAGTGAGACGCACTGCCTGGTCATTACTTCTTTACTCACTCGTTTATAAGGAAACACATATTAGAATCTTGCTTGTACTTGAATAATCTGGTCATCTGGATATGTCTTTCGGATTCGGTATTCCGGTCCATGAAAACTTCAAAAAACAGCACCCGACTTGAAATATCATCCATCCTTGGAGTCTATGGACCTTTCTTTCTTTAACTCCGGAACAGTGAGTGCCAAATGAATTCAATTGTATATACTGCACTGAAAATCATTATTAACTATTTGTTAGTTTACTTAGATGCCAAGAGAATATAGATTGTAGATTTCCTTATTTAATTGGATTGCTCTAATCCCTTCATAAAAGTCTAACTTTATAAAAATTTCAAAAGAACAATTAAAGCTTTAAATATCTATTTTTCTTCCACTTGACCTTCTTGAACACATTTAAATGGCATTCCAAATCCACCTTGCCCTGCAAAGATAAAATTGAGATATTTTAATAATTTTGTTGATGCTTGTAATATATGTTACATACTTTGATGATAGAACAGAAACAAAGCCTACAATCCCTTGAGCATCTAAAAGAAATAATGAAAACATATGACAAGAAACACCAACCCATTTTTAATTAATATACCGGAAAACCATTTTCCTATGCCGTAATTGTTGAATCCGAGAGGTCGAGCGGCTTTCTATTGGGTCATAACGCAGTTTAAAACTTTAGGAGTTTTAAACTGTCCTCGCTCGATCGGCCCCTGAGGCCGTAACGCAGTCTTAAGCTTACAAGTGTCAGGGTCGGTTCAAATAGCCATCAGAAACAAACCAACCCAAAATTCCCCTGGACCCAAAATCCGAAAAGGAAACAGAGGGATGCTTTACGACCTTAGAAAGCAATGAATGCTTTGGTGAATCTCGGAAAACAGAGCATTGTGAACAGATGAAGGAGCTCTGCCGCATCGAAATTTTCGAAAACAGAAATCCCTAAAGCTTTCGACTTACCTCGTCGATTGGTCAAAAGTTGGCACCTTGAGGGAATAATCAAGCAGATTTGATAGTGCTCCAAAGATCGATCCTTCTTCTTAGGCTGGATACCAAGACACGACACACAATAATGTTAAAAAGATTACGATACAACTTAAAAGTTATTTCATATCAATAATTTACAAACACATAATAAAATTATATTAGATTTAATTTTATTTATGACAGATAATTTGAAAGGTGATATTTGGTATTTTCAAAATTCCTCTTCTACAAGTAAGAATTCTGAAAGATTTGAATTTTGTTATTTTTTTCTTACTTTAATTAAAAAAAAAGTTGTATATTTTCTTTTCAATTATAGGAATGTTTTAGGGAAGCGAGTAAAAAAAAGTGATTTTTTTTAGCAAATTTTACTAAAAATCGAAGCAAATTTAGTAAACTACTTACGTGCACGTATCGTTAGCAGCTTCCATGTTTTAGTCTTCATTAAGCCATCCATATACAAAGAAATCAACATTTCGTTTCCCTTCTCCTCCGCGAAACACACGTATTATAATTATTTTTCCATTCAAATGTTTTCGATTCAATTCCACCTACTTTTCTTTCCCGAAACTTTCCAATTCCTTCATAAATTTTATTTTTCATTCAGAAAATGTAGAAAGTTCCATATAAAAGATCGTTACTTCTTTACTCACTCGTTTATAAAGAAACACGTATTAGAATTACCTTTTAATTTTAAAATTTTGATTTCATGTCGACTTAGTTTTCTATTCAAAAACTTATTCTATTTCCATTTATCTAACACAACATAAGATTTTACATTATTTTTTCATTCAAGGCGAATTCACTTATTAACCAATTACAACAGCATATTAACGAATTACATATTAAGCAATTACAGCTCTAATTCCATATTATATCCTTATCATTTAGCCTAACATCTTTGAGGTTGGTTTATATTATACACGATAACATAATAAGAAAAAAAATATAAAAGAATTAGCATTAGAAATAGATAAGAATTAGTATGAGAAATTTTAATTAATATACCAAAAAACCATTTTCCTGTGCCGTAAATGTTGAATCAGAGAGGTCAAGGGGCTTTCTATTGGGTCATCGAGTAGCATATCGACTATCAGTGTTCCATGTGGTCGGAGACCTCTAAGCAACAAGGAATCTTGCTTGTACTTAAATAATCTGGTCATCTGGATATGTCTTTTGGACTCGGTGTTTTGGTCCATGAAAACTTCAAAAAACAGCACCCGACTTGAAATATCATCCATCCTTGGAGTCTATGGACCTTTCTTTCTTTAACTCCGGACCAGTGACTGCCAAATGAATTCAAATGTATAAACTACACTGAAAATCATTATTGTAGTTGTTAGTTTACTTAGATGCCCAGAGAATATAGATTGTAGATTTCTTTATTTAATTGGATTGCTTTAATCCCTTCATAAAAGTCTAACTTTATAAAAATTTCAAAAGAACAATTAAAGCTTTAAATATCTATTTTTCTTCCATTTGACCTTCTTGAACACATTTAAATGGCATTCCAAATCCACCTTGCCCTGCAAAGGTAAAATTGAGATATTTTAATAATTTTGTTGATGCTTGTAATATATGTTACATACTTTGATGATAGAAGAGAAACAAGGCCTCCAATCTCCTGGTCATTTAAAATAAATAATGAAAACATATGACGAGAAACATCTAGCTAGTTTTTCAATTTCTTGAAGACATGATAAAAATGTCCACGTTGCGTGGACAAATTAATGTGTTAGTAATATGAATGAAAATAAAAAATAATACAATCAATATGAAAAGAAATAGTTCGTATCGCCTGATGTAAGATACAAAATCACACCCAAAAACGAAATATGTGTTCTAAGTCTTCCCTTGGTCGCTGGCTTTGCACTTTTTATTTAGTCTCTTTTAAACATCTCATAACATATCGATCAACTCCACCTCTTTTAAGGCCAAGGCACTTCTTTTTCTCTCATCAATTCATTTGGGCTCCCCTTTCCGGAGTAGGAAGAGTCCAGGTTTCTATTTTGCGAGTTTTTAAAATAATGTAACTTTCTTTTAAAGAATATTATTTAAATATTTTATGATTACAAATTATATGGTCTCAATTATAAGAATTGAAAATTTTGTAAAAATATTCATCACTCTTGTAAACCAGCAAAATATTTTATCAATAGCAATAAGGTCATGCAAATTGTATTTTGAAAATGTTATCAATTTTTTAACAACGTTTTTCTCAAATTTTTTTGGGTATGTACTATAATTTTGAAGAAATTTGTTAAATAATTAATGTACGGTAAAGTAAAAAAAAATCATTCTTCACAAATTTTTACATACCTTTTGAAATCATTATTTACTAATTGCTATTTTTGTTCGATGCTAAGAAATTACAGATTGCAGATTTCCCAATCTCTAGTTTATTTAAATGGATTTCTCCAATCCTTCGAAAATGTCTAACTTTACAAAATTTTTAAATTGCTGATGAAATATTTATATTGAAGAACAATTAAATCTTTAGATATCTATGTTTTCTTCAATTCGATATTCTTGACCACGTATCGACATTTCAAAGGCATTCCAAATTCACCTCGGAAAAAATTGAGATGTTTAATTATTTTGTTGATGCTATATTTTGATGATTGAAGACAAACAAAGCCTATAATCTCTTAAGCATCTAAAAGAAATATTTGTCGCGGGTGATCCCGTTTCCTATTCCATCTAAAATGGATATACTCCCTTGACAATAAGGCTTCGGATTTTGAAAATGTGAAGGAGTCGCCACTAACTTATTTTAAGTTCAAGTTAGAAAAACTGTACTGATTCGTTAAGGCTCGGGAATTAGGGATTACTAAATCGCATGCATAAAAAAGAAGAAGGAGGCTTTAAAATTGCATATTTTCGATGTCTAAGCTTAGTTTTTGAAAATTCTCAAGTTTAATAATACTTAAAATGTCTACGTGAATAATTCCATGTTAAAAAATTACTTTGGGCAAAACACAAGCAGCATAGATTTATTAATGCCCTTAGCAATTTCTAAGCCAAAAAATAAATTCAAAGGAGAACCGGATGTGTGTACCATTGCTTGTTGTTTATAGAATGCTCCCGTTAGCGTTTATTCCTCACGGTACCGATTTTAGAATAGGTTTACGGCGAACCTGGCGAGCCGTTGATGCCGTAACGTTGGTGAGTGTAAAGCCATCTTCAGAGGGTCTTGACCTTCGAGAATCCAAATAATCCCTCGCATATATTCGTTGTCTTTAACGCATTGAATGGGTTGCGTGCCTTGGTTGTCCGCAAGGCATGCTCCGTAGATGTCGTGGGTCGTAGATCTGAGTCGATGAGTGAGCCTTTAGAGATCGAGAAAGATGACTTTGCCGCTGCCGGACTTGAGGGTGTTAGGATGGTTGTCGGTTCGCCGCCACGAGGCTTAGAGACGCCGGGGGAAGATGCTGGATCGGAGACGTCCGCCCAAAATGAAGTGGCTGACAAAGACAAAGTTGGGGGCAGTGAAGAAAGCATTGCCCCACCGCTACTAGACGTGGTTTGCCACTGCCGGATTGAATAATGCCGGGAGACGAGCTCGGCAAGGGTACAGGAGCTGCAGAGCGAAACTTCAGCCCGGGAAGAACGTCTGGGCTCGGGAGGCTGGAGGACGGCAGTGCGGACGACCTTGCCGAGGGTGACAGTGATGGGCTGGCCGAGAGGGATCTGCCGTGGTGACGATATTGCGGGTTGCTGTTGCTCTTCCGCGGTTGAAAGCGTCGAGGCAGAAGTCGGGGTCTAGTCGATGGTGGCCGCTAGTGGGTGAAGAGCAGTGCCGTGAGTTGCCTAGATCCGAGAAGAACAGAGGTATGGCAGCCATCCTCAAGCTACTTCCCGGCGAAGGTGGGTCGTCGCTGGTCCGGAGGGAGGCGCAGATCTAGTCGACGAGTCTCGGGATCCGTTGAGGATAGGGCTTGAATACCTCGTCGTAGCCGCTGGTGGGTGAAGAAAAGTGCCGTGGGTTGGAGTGTGGCTGGGGCTTGAGGCGAGGACGGAAACTGGCCGCAGGGGGGTTCAGATCATTGTGGGTCGACGACGGAGGTGTGATGCCGGGGGGAAGGAGGCACGGACAGCCCTACCGAGGGCGGTGATGGCAGCAAGGAAGGGCTGGTCGGCGGCGATGACAGCGGTGAGGACGTGGTCGGTGAGGACAGAGACGGCCGCAACAAGGTAGGGCTGGTCGACGGCGACGACAGCATGGTCGGCGAGGGCAGAGACGGCGGCATCGTTGACGATTGGCGGACGAAATCAACGGTTGAGTGGGCTGTGTGGGTTGCTGCTGCGTGCGGTGTTGAGTGTTGATTCCGAGTTGGTGTTGTGGAAGCCACCGTAAATGCGGAAGGAGGACGAGACACTGGGGGCTGTTATCCTGTCATCAGGATTGTTGAAGACGGCGATGAAGTTTGTTTTTTTTGCCGCTGTTGTCAATGTCAAAGAGACGCTGGGAGGTGTTGCTGGGATGTCTAGCTCTGAATCTATGGTCGGCGGATGTTGCGTTTGCGGAGAGGCGCTGGTACATGAGAGTTGAAATGCAAGGTCGGCCATTACTCATCCAGAACAGATCGATATCAGGCGCATAATGAGGAGGGGTCGATTCCGAGATTTGTCTTCTGGGCATGATGGAAATGATCGAAAAGGAGGACTAATGCCAAGTGTTGTAAGCATCGCTGGTAAGAAGTAAAAAAAAATTCAAAAGTAGACGGATCAAAAAAATTTGAAACAAGAGCGAACGAAAGAATGTACCCGGTATTAGATCGCATCAGATTGAGGGATCAAAACAAAGTCATCATTGCGGGGAAAGTAAACCAGGATCATTGCAACATCGATGTACGAGGAGGGGGGTTGCATCGGTGAACGAGGGGACATTCGGCTGGCTGGGATAACCTGTTACAATTTCTATCGGGAAAACGTAAAAGAAAACGCTACCTTTTGACGACGAGGCCTTTATTTTGTTTGGTCTCTTCTCTCAGTGCTTGTATCTGTGTCTCTCTTGTCTAAACCTCCCCGTTTTATAGTTTCTTTTGTCCTTCGTATTTTTTGTTTGTAATGAAATATTATGTTTCCCTACTTTGATTTTATTTCATTTGATTTCATTTCATTTTGATTTTATTTCGTTTTGATTTGATTTTATTTGATTTTATTTGATTTTATTTGATTTTATTTTATTTTATTTCGTTTTGCTATTTTTAGTGATTTTTGTTATTTTGGAAAAAATTGGGTTATGACAATAATGAAAACATATGACAGGGAACATCTACCCATCTTTAATTAATATACCAGAAAGATCTGGTCATAAATTTTGAAGGACTTGGAAATCATAACTTTGGGAATCTTAGCAGCTTTATACAGCATTAATATAGAAACCGTATAATGTGGCTGAATTCAAGTGTATGTTTCATTGATAGACATGCCGGTATTTGTACAAGAGAAGAGAGAATCGATATGATACATGTTTCCTATTCTATCACCTAAAATCGAGAAGGAAATACTCATAGATAAGGTAATCGTAGATAAGGTATGATATAAACATTCCGTAATACTCCCCCTCAAGTTGGAGAATGAAGACTACGAATTCCCAACTTGGCCAATAGGAACTGGAATCGATCTCGACCAAGAGACTTGGTAAAGATATCAGCTAACCGGAACCGAGTGGAAACATATGATGTGGAAATGAGGCCCGATGTAATATGCTGTCGAAGAAAGTGACAATCAATCTCGATGTGCTTAGTCCGCTCATGGAACACCGGTTGGAGGCAATGTGTAGTGTTGCTTGGTTGTCACATAATAACGTCATGGAACCAGTAGTGGTTATGCCAAGAGAATCAAGGAGGCTACGGAGCCAAAGAAGTTCACTGACAGTGGCGGCCATGGCACGATATTCAGCCTTAGCCGAAGAACGGGCAATTGTGGTCAGCTTCTTCGTCCTCCAGGATATGGGAGATCCACCGAGAGTAATGAAATATCCCGTGAGAGACCGTCGTGTAGTAGAACAAGAGGCCCAATCGGCATCACAATATGCCAGTAGAGATAAAGATGTCGATCGAAGAAATATCCCTTGTCCAGGAGACTGCATCATATAGCGGAGGATGCGAAGAGCTGCATCCCAGTGGTCTTGACGCGGGTCCTGGAGAACTCCGGGATTGGTTCAAGGTGCTCAGACCCACAGAGCAGGATTTTGTCAAGCAAAAGCTCAAAGGTCTACTCCATTTGATCATACTCGGAGTCGATTGGTTCATGCTGCAGCACCTCGTCGCCCGGTGGAACCCAAATACGTACACCTTCCATTTTGGCACCCTGGAGCTCGCACCGCTCTACGAAGAATATGAGCACCTCTCCGGACTTCCTCATCTCCCAGGAATATCGCCGCTGCCTCATTTCGACAAGCCGAAGGAATATGTTACCAGCTTGCTTGAGATCTCTCCAACGAACGTGTCCACCTTATTCACGACAGAGGGGCACATCAGCATCAAGGAACTTTGCAAGTATCAACTGACACCGTACATACCGGAAGGAGGAGACGGCCAAGGTTCAGCGAGTGCCTTCATCCTATTGTTCGCAGGAACGGCTGGCTGTGTAGGGGTAGAGGATGACGCCTGTGAATATGAGGATGAAAGCCCTGGCCGACGCTTGCCCATCCCTGAAGTGCGGAAGGTAGGGAGACGTCTGCTGGATGAGCAATTCCTCAATGTCGGTGTGTCCCTGAGGGGTGATGAGCGCGGTGATAACCGTAGGGGTTGTCCTTAAGAAACGTGCGATGTCCCTCTCGTTGTTGTCGTGGTGCCGAAGGGGTAGGATGCCGGGACGATAGGGGAGCTCCGCTAGGTGCGTGTATTCCTCGACAGTGGGGGCGAGCTCCAATGCCTCGAAGTGGAATGTATAGGTCTCGGGAGACCACCGGGCGACCAGGTTCTGGAGGAGAGCCCAATCAAGCTTGACGTCGATCAGGTCTACGAGCGCCCCAAGCTTCGATCGGACGAAGTCACGTTCGGATGGTGCAAGGCTGTTGTGCCAATCCTTGAGCTTTTGCGTCTCACCTGCAAGCTTAGACGTCATCCACATGTAACAACAATCCCATCTTCGCTCCTAACATGGTATGAAACCGCATGCGGATGCACACATGCATTAACGAAGTTGACTGGCATTATCGTAGACTTTCAAACACGAACATTCATGCAAATGAGTGCAGATGATGTGGTAAAAGAGGAGCGGAAAGGAAAAGTGTTGCGGAAACCCCCTTGGGATCAACCCATTTTGCTGCAAAATTAGCAAGGTTAGTTTTCGCAGTTTATCGCAAACAAACGTACATGTACCCTGTCCCTACACATGTAGAAGACACTTAATAACAGACAAATGCACGTGCGGCGTCTGGTACCTGTAGTGAGCAAGCAATTTCTAGACTTTTAGATGAATGCTTCTAAACCTCCCCCGGACAAAGGGAGGCGGATCCCACCTCATAACATTAAATGGCAACAAGCCACAATGTATGAGGCATACGGTGATCCCCTAAGATCCTAGTCCCGGGTGTAGAGACATACCTAGACATGCCTAACAAGGACAGACATGAGCGTAGACAAAGGGCACCAAGCCAAACAAGTACATGCGTAAACAAGAACTCCCCTTCGCATGTGGATGTGTAAAGATATTTCGATAAAAATCCACATGCAGAATTCCCCAGCGGAGTCGCCATCCGGCATGAACGCGCGCTCTCCGGCCTAGTACGCGCGCTGCGGCTCCAGCGACGAGAGGATCCTGGCCCGCTCCCCAGGGCCCAATCCGGTCGGCGTCGCGACTCGGGCGTCAAACGCTGCAGAAGGCACCGGGTTGAATCCTCCTTTGGTTCCCGAACGGATCTGCGGGGGGTTTCGCCGACCGTCTCAAGTTCTTGAAGGCGACGGGCGAAAGGCTGCAGGAGACCTCGCTTGGGAAATTCGGGGAGGATTCAGGGAGCGGCTCTTGTCGCCGTCACCCATCCAAAATGGCTCCGTTTTGTAAAAGTGTTGTTATTTAACCTAGGTAAATTATTACGGAGTCGCCACCGACTTTTTATTTTTAAAACTGTTAAGTCGAAAAAACAGCTGGTTCGGGGATTTTTACTTACTAATCTTTACACTCTAAGCATGCAAAAGAGTTTGGCTTTTGATTAACAGGCGTTGGACCCGATCCGGGCATGACTCCGGACTCATGTCACTGTTTTACGGGCGTTGGATCCGATTCGAGCCTTTTGAGCTTGAACTCATGTGTATTTGGCAAACAGCATGCGACAGTTAACCTACGGGCCTAAAGCATGCGTACAATCACAACCAATTATTGAGATCAAAGGGAGCGGGGAAGGGCGGTGATCGTGAGCCTATGCACTTGGGCTCACGACCCATTACATGTGGGTATAAAGAAAAAGACGGGAAGCCCGCACTTCCCTCATATACCTGAGGTGACGGTTGATGACGGTTGATGCTGCTTTGCTTCGAACCAACGGTTTTTTAGGCCGTGGTAGATCCAACCCGCGCGGTTTGTTACACGCGCTTTCGAGGTTTTTCTATCTTCAAAATACCGCTTTTGTCGGGATTCCATTAAACTCGGTTGATTTTTCATGCAAAATCAAAACACCACAGGAAGAACGATATTCAGAAAATTCCAAAATACATGGGATAATTTTGGAATTAACTGGTAAGTAAGAATGATTACTCACCGGGCGATGTGTGGCCCGTTGAAGTTGATCTTCCGTCATGTCGAAAGATGATGTCCCTTGGTAATGGTTACTTCGTCGTTTTACATGCAAAAACAGAGATAGGAAAGGGAGGTACAAAGCCTGAGTAACGATTAAATTGACGTAAATTTAACCGAACTGAAATAGTAAGACATTACTTACCGTTTGAAATGGTTGAATTAAATGGGGCATTTTGTAGCCCCTTGATGTCGATCCCCCGATATATCGGAAGATGCCTCTTCCGTGGCCATGACGGTGGTGGGAGAGGGAGACACGACTAAATAGGTTGTTGCCGTAGCCATGTTTGGAAGCTGGGAGTGTGACATCTCCAAAGCTGGTTGTCCGCGAGAGCATGTGAAGAGAAGCTGCTGGGCTGACTCTTGCGGGAGCCGAGCAACGGGAGGGGGGTTGCCTAGGGACACCTACTTCCGGTTCCGTGGATTGGAGATGGGAGTGACGTCGTTGCTTGTTGAGGACGGACAGATTACGGCTACCAATGCTAATGGAGACGGGACGGGTTGATGCGGCTGAATAGGTTGCTGCCGGATGAGGTCACTGTTGCTGCTGGAGTTGCTGCCGCTGCTGGAATTGTTGCAGCTACTGCAATGGTTGTTGATGGAAGCTGCTGCTGCTGCTGGGAGCTGCTGCTGCTACTGATCGCTGCTGCTGCTGCTGCTGCTGATCGCTGCTGCTGCTGCTGGGAGCTGCTTTTGCTGCGGGAAGCTGCCGTTGCTGCATAAGACACTGTAGCTGCTGCTGGATCGGTCGTTGCGGCTGCTGGAGTCGCTGCGGCCGTCTCCCTGATGTATATCTGCGCATTGAGAAGAAAAGAGTCAAAGCAAAAGGGGAGCTCCCCGCGACGCCAATGCGTGCTCACGGGAAGCTTGGACCTGGTTCCCCGTTAGTAGCTGAGGAGTAGTATTTGTCGGGTGATCTAAAGGGATTTGTCCCTATTGTTGCGGTAGAAAGACGCCATCCACCATAAATCACAGCTAGTGGAGCTAGGATCGTCGTCAGAGGTTGAAGTTGCTGCCGCCATGCTCGGAAAAGTCGAAGACATTGCAGCCAAAGGTATGGGAGTTCTCCTTGTCACTATCGCCAAAGGTCCTTCTTGGGTTGATCGTCAAAGGGGGTTTCCATGGCGTTGATCTCTGCTTACCTTGGTCAGGAAGGAATCGAGGGATGGATGGACGTGGAAGTTCGTCAGTCAGTCCGAGAAGGGATCAGGATCGGAGGCAATTTTTAGGAAAGTTTCAGGGGGGGAGCCAGGGGGTTGACCTTGGGATCCTTCTCTTCCGTCCTCTGTTTCTCTTTATAGGGGACCTCAGCCCTTATCTGTTTGATCGTGGCACCCGTCTCAAGGAGCAGGGCAGACGATGATTGTGCCTGGGAAGATTATTACGGCAATCCTCCGTAGTCGGGTGCGGATAGCCTGTCGTGAGTTCTGAAATAGGGGCCGAGTAGGGGGCTTTCTCTAATTCTCATCTTCTCTTTTGTCTGACACCTTCTCCCTTTCCAACACGTGCAGATGAGATCACGCAGGGTAATTGTAGAATTTGTGTTTTGAGGTGACAAGGCCACTTGACTGGGCGGTGGGAAATTATGATGTTGTGCCTTTGTACTTGACGTCGTAGGGGATGGCGTGCTTCTGTTGTTCAGATCGTCAGGTTCGTCGAAGGGGAATGGATAACTTGGACGGTGTAGCAAGGATGTCAAAAAAACTCGGCAGAGGGACGATGTCGTCAGGAGGAAGAGAAATAGAGGGAGGCGGGAAACAAGTATAGCTGTGAAGTTCCCAAGGCCTCGCTTCATCATTAGCGAAGGCCAGGTTCGTTTGCAATTTGATGGAGCATGAGCGTCTGCAGCAAGTCATCATTAGGATGGCTTCTGTTGGAGTAGCTGAGATGCCATTGGTCTCATTTGCGGTTCCTTCTGGAGACACTCCTGGTATTGTTTGCTCCGGGGTGGGCTAGCTTTCACTTTGAATCGGTAGACGAGGACCCTCATAGACTCGGACCTTCGTAGACTTGGCCCCCGTAGACACGGATCCTCGTAGACTTGGATCCTTGTAGTCATAGACTTGGACCCCTGTAGATACGGATCCTCGTAGACGCGGAGCCTCATAGACTTGGACACTGTAGACACGGATCCTCGTAGACCTGGAGCCTCGTAGACTTGGACCCTGTAGACACGGATCGTCATAGACACTGAGCCTCGTAGACTTGGACCCTGTAGACAGGGATCGTCGTAGACGGATCCTTGTAGACTTGGATACTTGTAGACTTGGGACCCCCGTAAACTTGGGACCCCCGCAGACACGGATCGTCGTAGACTGATCCTTGTAGACTTGGACCCTCGTAGACTTGGGACCTGTAGACTTGGGACCCCCGTAGACTTGGACCCTGTAGACACGGATCCTTGTAAACTTGGAACCTCGTAGACTTGGGACCCCCGTAGACTTGGGACCCCCGCAGACACGGATCGTCGTAGACGGATCCTCGTAGACTTGGGACCCCCGTAGACTTGGATCCTAAGGTTGTATGGATTTGGGCTTTGGCCATTCAAAATGAGTATTGGGTTAATGACCAATTTGGGGGATCTACAATACAAACAAGCCACCTGTCATCATGGTACAAAGTTTCATGCCGGCGAGCTTGCAGGAAATCTGGAACGCTTCTAACGTTCGAGGTTTCATGATGCTTAGCCTTTTCCTCCAGGTGCTACTCGCATCCATCGACCCACTGAGGAAGGCTTCCACCAACAGGTTCTTTCTGTTTGTTATATGGTCGGCCTACTTCATGGCAGATTGGGCAGCAACGTTCACGTTCGGGCTGACCTCAAATGCACAACGAATCGACTCGATCTCCCCTTCGGAAGTCAACAAGAACCTCATGGCTTTTTGGGCAGCTTTCCTCCTGATCCACCTCGGCGGTCCAGACACGATCACCGCCTTCTCCCTAGAGGACAATGCCCTTTGGACGCGCCATCTAGTTGGGCTCGTCGCCCAATTGTCCACCTTCTTTTACACATTCTTCAAGACCCTCCCTGACAATAACCTCGTCGCTCCCACAGTCCTGATTGCCGTCGCTGGAGCAATCAAGTACGGGAAGAGGACCAGATCGTTATATCTTGCAAGCATGGAAAACCTCAAGAAGTCCACTGGGAAATTGCCTGTTACAAGTCTTGAAGCCATGGAGGGAGGATATTATCCTGATAAAAATATTGGGAAGCCTATTACTTCTTCCAAATATTCAAAGGTCTAGTCGTAGAAATCAATCCCAACCATGCAGAGCGAGCACGGAGCCTTGAGCTCTTCCAACAGAAAGATGCGAAAGAGGCCTTTGACGTGATGGTAGCCGAGCTGCATCTTCTGTTCGATTTGTTCTACACGAAAATCTCATCCGTAAATTCTTCATTGGGGCTGATCGTTCGCATCATCACATCGTATAGGGTTATGGGGCTCTAATATTGTGTAGCCTTTTGGAGAAGAAGGGATTCCATGAGGTTGATATTTGGATCACCTATTTCTTGCTTGCTGCCGCTGTTGCTCTAGAGATATCTAACGGAATGATGCTCATATTTTCCTATTGGACCGGTCCGACAAGGTGGTTCCATCTTGGATGGGCTCTGCTTCAAGGAGTGTGCTTTTTCATTCGGTTTGTAATAATCCTGGTTGTAGGAATAATCTTGTCAGTTCCGTGTGGTTGCTTTGAACTCGTCGATAAGTCATGGAGCAAGAAGTTGGGCGCATTGAGTTTGTTGTCGCATTGCATCGAACATTGTCATAGAGGTGGTAATAAACCTTTGAAGTATGCTCACTTGATTTACGGTAAGCCTGACCTCGTCGCATTCTCTTTGTTTTCCATATAATCGAAGAAGCTACTTCATCTGAAAAACTTTTGAATCCCTGCAGGAACTGTCACCAGAAGAAACAATAGAGGCGTATCATGGAATGTCTTTGATGCAAAAACCAGAGACTTCATTTTCAAGGAGTTGAAAGAAAGAGCATCGGCGGCCGATGATGAGGACCAAGTGAAGGAGATCTACGAGGCGAGAGGGAGCTGGATATTGACGAAATTAGGGAACTCGGATGGGTTGATGCAATATGTGAAGAAGTTTGACTATGACCGGAGCCTTCTAGCGTGGCACATCGCCACCGAAATCTGCCATAATGCCAACAGAGCCGTGGAGGTAGCCGACAGCAAGCAGAGGAAGTTGGCCGTTAATTTGTCGAATTACATGCATTATCTCCTGATCAAGAAGCCCGAGATGATGTCTGCCGTGGTGGGGATTAGCCACATAAGGTATGGTGATACTTGTGCCGAAGTAAAACATTTCTGTAGGGTATACGAAGCCAAGACCGTGACTGAGTTCTACAATAAGATATTGAACGAAGATACGAGCATTGAACCCGTTGATGTGTACAAAGACAAGCACACCTCCGTCTTGTCGGACGCGTGCAATCTTGCCAGATTACTGATGCAGAAGGACAACAAATGGGAGATAATAAGTGGAGTCTGGGTGGAGCTGCTTACGTATGCGGCCGGCCACTGCAGGCCTGAGAAACACGCTCGGGCCGTGAGCGAAGGAGGTGAGCTTGTGACGATCATCTGGCTCTTGATGGCTCACTTTGGGATTGGCCCGCATTTTCCGGATCCAGAAGATTAAATTAAAATGTTATATCGGGTAGCTGGGTGATTTTATTACCAGATTCCGAAGAAATATCTTTGTAGTCAAAAATTCATCCTGGAGTTTCACCACTAACACTTAAGTTGATAAATGCTTTGTAAGTTGGAGCTTAACTCATCAGGTTTCGTAACCGATAGGCCACCATTGATATTGGCGTCTGTGAAAGGAAAGGATGAAGGAAGAATAGAGGCCCTCGAGGATGGTGAGCTGGGCCAATAACAAGAGATGAAGGAGAAGTCCAGTTTGCTATTCTACACATTTATAAAAGGACATAATAGTAATTGTACATGGAGGTGGTTATTATGTACAGAGTGATGTCGTCGACGCTCCTCTGTCTGATCTTAAATAGGCATGTGTAGAAACAGAATAGGGAGATTTTTTTCTGGGATTTTCTTTCTAAAACAGAATGAGAGTGGATGAGAAGAAGAAGATTCTCTGATCGTAGCAATCCTCTTGCCTTCATGGTATCAGAGCAACAATGGCGGAGGTACAGAGGATAAGAAGCGTGGAGATGGAAGCCATGGACTGTTCATCGCCTCTCTACATCAATCCTGCAGATTTGCAGACCGGGGCGCTGGTGTCGCCGGAACTCACAGATGGTAATTACGCAACGTGGAGGAGGTCCTTTGAGTTGGCCCTTTCAATCAAAAACAAAACAGGCTTTGTGGATGGCTCTATCTCACAACCAGAAAGGGGAAGCAGTCAGTTCGCAGCCTGGAAACGCTGTGATAACCTGGTCAAGTCTTGGCTGCAAAGGTCAGTCTCCATCACTATTGCTTCTACGATTTTCTTTCTAGATACGGCGAAGGAAATCTGGGATGAGCTGCAGGAGAGATATGGTGTTCCGGACGATGTTAGAATCTGCCAACTGCAGCAGGAGTACTATGGCTTGGTGCAAGGCACAAAAACTGTCTCTGTTTTTTATAGCGAAATGCTATCCTTGTTGCGTGAATTAAAAAACTATAGACCATCACCACAATGTGACTGTAGAAAGTGTGATTGTGGTTGGGAGAAGCTATATGCAAAGCAGCAGCAAAAAGATGTTGTGTTTCGCTTCCTGAATGGACTAAATAAGGAATTTGGGGCGCTGAGGACACAACTTTTACTCAGGAAACCCTTTCCTACACTTGGAGAAGCATATAATTTCATTCAAAGAGAAGAATTACAGCAGAACAGAACAAGGGAAGGGAATGCGTACTTGGGGAGACCAATGGCAGCTGCTATGCAGTTGAGTGGAGGAGTGCAGGCTACAACAGATGAAGAAAACTGTAAACAGGTGGCTTATGTGGAAAGAAGAAGATTTAAAGATGAACTGTTCTGTGAAAACTGCAAAAAGAGGGGGCATATTAAGGATAATTGCTATTTTCTGGTTGGCTTTCCTCCTACACAAAGTGGGGGAAGAGGCAGAGGAAGAAACAATCAAAGGGGAGGAATGATTGGAGGAAGAAGAGTGAGCCTCACCATGACGGATAACTGTGCAAACACACAGCAAAGTTTGTCTCAACTAGGTCTGACAGAGCCACAGGTGAGGAAGCTAATGAAGTTTCTCAGTGTGGATGATTCTGGCCAATTTAGTGGTGTTACAGACCGGGGACAAACCACAAATACCCAGCCAGATACACCCTTACCAAATCACTTCTCAGGTACTCTGTCCTTATCAAATAAAAATACACAACTAGATGATCACATCTGGATCTTGGACACGGGTGCCACAGATCACGTGGTTTCTTGTCTTGATTATTTTGTTTCAGCCTCCAAACTAACCATTCCTTTACAGATTCAGCTACCTAACAATGCCACAGTTCATGCTACACATATAGGAGCTGTTAAACTCACCAATGACCTTACTCTTGAAAAAGCTTTGTTTGTTCCGTCTTTCTCGTTTAACCTTATCTCTGTCAGTAAGCTTACAGCCACTAAAACCATTTGTCTGATTTTTTCACATGATTGTTGTCGAATTCAGGACCTGCACACCTGGAGGATGATTGGACTTGCTAGAAGAGAGGGAAGGTTTATATGTGCTTCAGAAGGAACAAGGAACAGAACAGTCTTATGCTTCACCTCTAATTAGACCTGTTAATATTTTTAACAAACTGCAACCCTTTATGCATAGTATAGGCACTGTGAAGGCTCATACTACTTTGGATCATTTTGACTTGTGGCATTTACGTTTGGGACATGTGCCATTTGATAAACTAAGTGCTTTAAAATTAATTGACTCTTCTATCACTTTGTTAGATCATAATGCATGTTCAGTTTGCCATTAGGCTAAACAAAAGAGGTTATTGTTCCCTCTCAGCAGCATTCAAACATCAAAACCATTTGACTTAATTCACTGCGACATTTGGGGGCCTTGCTCTGAGGTTGCCTTAGGAGGTTATAGGTACTTTCTTACTATTGTAGACGATTATAGTCGTGTGACTTGGATTTTCTTAATGCAGACAAAATCAGAAGTGCAACCTTTATTACGACAGTTTCATACTTTCATAAAAACACAATTTCATGCAAATATTAAAGTGCTCAGGAGTGACAATGGTCAAGAGTTTAACTTTCCATCCTTTTATCAAGAATTTGGTATTGCACATCATACTTCATGTGTTGAGACTCCCCAGCAAAATGGGGTAGTGGAACGTAAGCACCAACACTTAATGCAAGTTACAAGAGCATTATTATACCAAGCTAACTTGCCATTTAATTTCTGGGGATATGCTCTATTAGCCGCAGTCCATGTCATTAATAGATTGCCAAGTAAAATTCTGCATCTTAAATCACCATATGAGATTTTATTTCTTAAAAAACCTTCATATCAGCATATGCGTGTGTTTGGATCTCTTTGTTATGCTTGTACCCCAGCACAAGGAAGAAAGAAACTGGATAAGCGTTCCAGGAAATGCCTTTTCTTAGGATACCCATTTGGAACAAAAGGATATTATCTTTTTGATTTAAAATCTCAGCAAATCTTTATTTCCCGTGATGTTATATGCTATGAATATATATTTCCATCTGTGACAGAAAGTAGAGGGTCAATTGCAGATTTCCCATTGGTTTTACCAAATATACTTCAGCCACCAGAAAACTGTGCGTTTCATGACCCTTGCCATTCCTCTGCATTAGATAGTCTTGCATCTGCATCACACTCACACACATCAGATTCTAATGTAATACTTAATGACGATAACATGCCTGATTTGAGGAGAAGCACAAGGCCACGTAAACTTCCCAGTTATCTGCAAGAGTATCATATAAACCTATCCACTCAACTAGCAGGACCAGTCTCTTTCAACAGGTCAGCTTCTTCCTGTTCTTCTGTTTCACAAACACACCCAATAGAACCTTTCATTTCTTATACTAGACTGTCCAAGCCTTATAAACATTTCTTATTGTCTCTGGAAAGTAACATCGAACCAAGGAGTTATGATGAGGCCAGATTTATTCCACACTGGGAAGCGGTAATGGTTTCTGAACTTAAGGCTTTGCAAGACAATGGCACTTGGGACATAGTTTCCCTTCCACCAGGAAAGAGAGTTGTTGGCTGCAAATGGGTTTATAAAACGAAGCTTCAGGCAGATGGTACCATTGAAAGACATAAAGCCAGGCTGGTTGCGAAGGGATATACCCAACGTGAAGGATTTGATTACCAAGAAACATTCTCCCCAGTGGCAAAGCACACTTCTGTACGGACTTTCCTGGCACTAGCGGCACTAAAAGGTTGGCATTTGCGTCAATTTGACATACACAATGCCTTCTTAAATGGAGATCTTGATGAGGAGGTATACATGGCACTTCCTCAAGGCTTGGACATTCAGGGGGAGACAGCTGAAGGTTCCACGTCTACAATGGTGTGCAAACTGAAAAAATCCCTCTATGGACTGAAGCAGGCTTCACGTCAATGGAACAACAAGCTGACGAGTTGTTTAACAGAAAATGGCTTCAAACAATCACGTGCTGATTATACCCTTTTTACCAAGCATGAAGCATATGACTTTGTAGCGGTTCTTGTCGATGTAGATGATATGGCAGTGGCTGGAACAAGTGAAAGGGTGATTGATGAGCTGAGAAAATGTTTACAGAAGGAATTCAAAGTCAGAGATCTTGGAGTCTTGAGGTTTTTCTTAGGACTTGAAATTGCAAGGTCAAGAAAGGGAATCTTTGTATCACAGAGAGGGTATTCACTAAGGCTATTGGAGGAAACAGGGAAACTGGCTTCAAAGACCAGTACAATACCTATTATCCCTAATCACAAGCTGGCGCATGAAGAAGAACAGCAGGTACAGGATGCAAGTGCGTATAGGAGGCTGATAGGAAGGTTAATTTATCTCGAGATTACACGTCCAGATCTAACCTATGCAGTGCACATACTTTCCCAGTTCATGGACAGACCAGCGAGGAAGCATTGGGATGCCGCATGTTATGTGCTTAGATATTTGAAAGGAACACCAGGAAAAGGAATATTTTTTCCGCGAAATTCAGAACCACAGCTGCGAGCGTACTCAGACAGCGACTGGGGAGGTTGTGTTGAGACTCGCAAGTCAACAACTGGGTTTAGTGTATTTCTGGGAGCATCACTGATCAGTTGGAGATCGAAAAAACAAAAGACAGTGGCTAGAAGTTCTACAGAGGCGGAGTATCGTGCCGTGGCAACAGTTACAGCAGAAGTGATTTGGTTGATCACTTTGTTGGGAGATTTTGGAGTGAAAACAGAGGATTCTGTTCCTCTCTTCTGCGACAACAAATCAACAATACACATCAGCAAAAATCCGGTGTTTCATGAGCGTACGAAGCATTTGGAAATAGATTTACATTTTGTAAGGGAGAAAATCGAAGGAGGAGTAATCAAGATGATACACGTGAGAACCGAGCACCAAGTTGCAGATATGTTTACAAAGGCTCTTCATCCGGGGAGATTAAATTTTCTGCTTAACAAGATTGGGATACAAGATATTCATTGCTCCCATCTTGAGGGGGAGTGTGAGCAGAAAGACAGAGATATAGCAGAAGGAAGAAGACAGAAGGTGGAATATGATATTGGCGTCTGTGAAAGGAAAGGATGAAGGAAGAATAGAGGCCCTCGAGGATGGTGAGCTGGGCCAATAACAAGAGATGAAGGAGAAGTCCAGTTTGCTATTCTACACATTTATAAAAGGACATAATAGTAATTGTACATGGAGGTGGTTATTATGTACAGAGTGATGTCGTCGACGCTCCTCTGTCTGATCTTAAATAGGCATGTGTAGAAACAGAATAGGGAGATTTTTTTCTGGGATTTTCTTTCTAAAACAGAATGAGAGTGGATGAGAAGAAGAAGATTCTCTGATCGTAGCAATCCTCTTGCCTTCAATTGATAATTCTTTGAAGATCGAATAGGAAATACATAATTTCTCCGTGAAGGACAATGCCCTTTGGATTCGTCCTCTGGTCGGGCTCATCGCCCAGTTGTTCAGCTTCTTTTACGTGTTCTTCAAGACCCTTCCAAACAATAGCCTCGTTGTTCCCAGAGTCCTGATTGCGCTTGTCGGAGCAATCATGTACGGGGAGAGGACCTCATGCCCAACCAGCAAGTGCAATAACAGACCTAAAGGCAAGACACTTGAAAATGACAGACTGCAAAGTGCAGCAAATGCTAACAGAAAAAAAAAAGATACTAGCTGAGCTGCATGAATATGAAAAGGTTTTAGGAGAACGGATGAAAAGTTAGGGGATTGCTGGGAGTGGTCAATAAAATCTTCCTTGACCCCGCAATGGACAGTACGAACCATGAATAGAAGATGGAGGAGTTATCTTCTCACGCAGTGAAGGCCGTAAGACTCGAATCTGAGGTCTTATCCTTGAGAATTTCCTTGGAAGAGGCACAAACTCCTATGGATGATAAAGGTCATACACTTGAGACAATTTTGAGCACCTTAGCTGTTATTAACGTGTTACTGATGTGAGTAACAGCAATCCTCAGATCTTCTGAAGAAGGTCCTCTCTAATCTTGGTAGTTCACTTGGCGATGTTTTATCTGATGATTTGGGCGTTCTTCACAAGCTGGAAGCAGATATCAGTTCAAGGGCTAAGAGAACAGATGTTCCTAATCTATTCAAGCTGAATGACTCTGCCGATCATCTCAGCTCTATCTTGAACGACACTATGAAAGAGGTAAACTTCATTCTGCATTTCTACTTTCTAGGAGTATAATGCCCATCACAACACTTGTTATTCATGAGTTGCTAGATTTTGGTCAGTATATAATGCTCGTGGTTTCTCATAGATCTTTTTGGTTTTGCCTGTATTAGGTTGCAGGCTTTGTCTAATGTGAGTAACAGCGATCCTCAGATCTTCTGAAGAAGGTCCTCTCTAATCTTGGTAGTTCAATTGGCGATGTTTTATCTGATGATTTGGGCGTTCTTCACAAGCTGGAAGCAGATATCAGTTCAAGGGCTAAGAGAACAGATGTTCCTAATCTATTTAAGCTGAATGAATCTGCCGATCATCTCAGCTCTATCTCGAACGACACTATGAAAGAGGTAAACTTCATTCTGCATTTCTACTTTCTAGGAGTATTGTGCCCATCGCAACACTTGTTATTCATGAGTTGCTAGATTTTGGTCAGTACATAATGCTCGTGGTTTCTCATAGAACTTTTTGGTTTTGCCTGTATTAGGTTGCAGGCTTTTTCTTTCTTAGACGTAAGGATATTCATGAACTTTTATTGCCTGTGAAAATAACGGAACGGATAGCTGATCGCTCAATTCGCACACCGCAAGTATACGGATCGCAACAAGTAATATAGATATGAGTAGAGTTATCGTTCCCACGAGGATAGCAATTAAAATCCTTTAGCATACACAATTGCAATTTTTATGTAGCCAAGCAAATACGAAAAATTGAGTTTTTAAACTAGTAAGAAATAAATATCAAAGCAAAGAATCATAATTCAATAGACGGAAAAGCCTAGGATCAAGTATCCCCTCCTTGTTTCGTTAAACCCCTTCACTCGTTTATCCCAACTTTATACTAATTCTGTTTACTAACCGGATTCTTATTTCCCTAAGTACCTCTCCCGAGTTTACAAAGGATTATTCTAAACCACCGTAAACCTATATCCCTATAGTGAATTACGAAGGCCAGAACACATTAAGATTCAATCCTTTATCGGTTACCTAGAAGTATATCTCCCGATACTACTTACTAGTCAATTCGCTCCCGCGATATTAACCAAGGCTATTTCGTTCCCGTTCTCTCCTAAAATTCCTCTCCCGAGTTTAAATTAGGATAACAAATCAATACAATTCGGTGATCAGGCAAATTGCACGCATTAAGATCAAACGAAATAAATAAACATCCAAAGCACAAATTTGTTCTAAAACGAGTTCAGGAAATTCAACTACACAATTCGGTTCAACATAATCCTAGCAAAGAAAGTTTAGCCGGACATTATTTTCGAGACACAATTCAAAAAAACGAAAAGCATCCTAAAACAATAAGCTAACTCCCTTCTTCTCCCTCTGGTCGAATCCTGTCTCTTCGTCGGGGCTTTGTCGAATCCTCCTCTTCTCTTCTGGTCGACTCTTCTAGTCTATGGAACAAAGTCTTATTATAGTCCTAAAGAAATAAAACCTATAGAATCTCTGAAAATCTGGATAAAATATTTTTTTTCTCTTCAATTAGTCCTCCTCCCACGTGTCCTTCAAGTCTTTCCCTTTGTCTAGAATCTTTGTAGATATGCCGAAATCTTCTTGTTTCCATTTTTATCTGAAATAAACCAAAAATTCGGCAGTATCCCAATTCTCGAGAATAATATAAAATAACAAGAAATAATATGAAATAAGCGCAATATTTTACAAATCTAACAAATCCTAGGTATGAAATTGACATAAATAACTCTACTTTCATAGAGTTATCACACCCCCAAACCTAAATTTTGCTAGTCCCGAGCAAAGGTAAAAACTAAACGACTCTCCTCAGCAAACCCAAGTCACTCAAACGTAGAAACACCTCTCATAACATTCTCAGACATGGTCGCATTCTACTCATGCATCTCGATTCCATTCAGTACCTAACATGCTCAATTAAAAACTTTAAAACACAATATCTTCATCCCAGCAGGTTGCACACTCAACATTAACAAGCATACACTCCCAATAGCTCATGTCAACCAGGAACTTGCAAAGATCACCACAAACATTCCTCTCCACTTATCAAAGGTTTTTTTTTTTTTTTTTTTTTTTTTTTTTTTTTTTTTTTAAATTTCTCTTTTTCTTTTTCTTTTTACGGTTGCACGACTCTAAATGTATCATCTAATTCCGGCAAAAGCTCATGTAGCGAGTTCTCAATCAATGACTCCCAGTTCAGTTGAACCAAGGCATTAGGTGATAAGGCACCCCTCGGATCAATCACTCAAGCTAGCACGGAAGACTCACACTACAAGCACATATTCAGGCAATATATTTTTCTCTATTTTTTTTTTTTTTTTATTTTTTTTTTACCTGAACATTGGTACTCAGAGCCTTGGCAACCTTATTGTCTTTTTTTTTTCTAACACAATGACCAAAGACTTCGTTTCAAGAGATAATTCAGGCTACTCCACTCGTCACTAGTCACCATGCATTCTAAGGAGATGTAGCCTACCCCTGCTAAGTACGCTTCCTACTGGGAGATCTCTCTCTCTTTTTTTTTTAATTCGAAAAATTTGGCACACTAAGCAAAGAATTTCATCTTTTCGTACTTACGAATGCAAACATTAAGCGCATCATTGAATAAAGACATTCCATGTTCAAGTTTCTAAGGCTACGCTGAGGAGTACCTAAACATGACTCACCCTTAGTAAATATCACTTCCGAATTTAACACCACTCAATATCACACGACACCCCCAAGCCTAAACAAAGCAACGTCCTCGGTGCGAAAGTGTGTAAGTGAGATATACTCAAAAAGAGAGAGAGGGTATGTGTACTCACTCCGCTATAGCATCTGAGTCGCTATCCTCATCGTCCTCATCAAACATCGAGGATGGAGTTGGTTGCTTCGTGATTTTCGGTGCGTGAGCACTTCTCTGGAAAAGAGAAATAAATGGATTAGGGTAAGAAGGAATAATTGACCGAGATTTTTTTTTTGGTATAATAATTTTTTTTTTTTTGGTATAATAATTTTTTTTTTTGGTGCAGCTGCACAAGATATCCGATGCAGCTGCACGAAGTTTCTGTGGATTTGAGGTCATCATGGTGCAGCTGCGCGAGATTTCCGTGCTGCTGCACGAAGTTTCTGTGGCTCTGTGCTCTCAGCGGTGCAGCTGCACGAAATTTTGATGCCACTGCACAAAGTTTCTGTGGTTCTGTGCTCCCGTCAGTGCAGCTGCACGAAATTTTGATGCCACTGCACAAAGTTTCTGTGGTTCTGTGCTCCCGTCAGTGCAGCTGCACGAAATTTCCGTGCAGCAGCACAAAGTTTCTGTGGCTTCCCATCCGTCTGCGTTGCAGCTGGCCGACTTTTCTGCTTTTTCACCACTAAACATGACAATTGAAGACATTAAATTGAAATAACAATCAAAATTAAAGTAATTAGATCTACGAAAAAAGAAAGAAAAAAAAATAATAATAAAGAACTTGGGTTGCCTCCCAAGAAGCGCTTGATTTTACGTCTTCGGCTTGACGTTCCCAAGTAATCATGTTTCGCTCATCAACAATGTCGATTGTCCTTGATCGACACTTCCTCCCAAATAGTGCTTCACTCTACTTGCATTTACTTTGAACCTACCTTGGTCATTCAACCTCTCCAATTCAAGAGCTCCATACGGAAACACTTGAGTAATCTTGAACGGCCCTGACCAACGAGATTTCAATTTGCCAGGAAACAATTTTAAACGTGAGTTAAAAAGTAAAACGAGCTGGCCTGGTTTGAACTGTCGATCTTTGATGCGTTGATCATGCCATTTCTTCGTTTTTTCTTTATAGATCCTGGAATTCTCATATGCATCCAGCCGAAATTCTTCAAGTTCATCGAGTTGAAGTAATCGTTGTTTACCTGCAATTTCAAGATCAAGATTAAGCTTCTGAATTGCCCAAAACGCTTTGTGCTCTAGCTCAACCGGTAAGTGACAAGCTTTCCCATAAACCAATTTGTACGGTGAGTTCCCAATTGGTGTCTTGTAAGCTGTCCTATAAGCCCATAAAGCATCATCCAATTTGCGCGACCAATCCTTCCGATTTGGGCTAACCGTCTTTTCCAAGATTCTTTTGTTTTCTCTGTTGGATACCTCAACTTGGCCACTCGTCTGAGGATGATAGGCCAATGCTACCTTGTGATTCACGCCATATTTCTTCATGAGGGCATTGAATTTGGCATTGCAGAAGTGTGAACCTCCGTCACTTATTATTACACGCGGTGTCCCGAATCGTGTGAATATCTGCTTTAGAAACTTCAAAACTCCACTAGCATCGTTAGTAGGCAAAGCAATAGCTTCTACCCATTTAGACACATAATCCACAGCTACAAGAATATATCGGTTTCTAAATGATTCAACGAATGGTCCCATGAAATCAATCCCCCAGACGTCAAAAATTTCAACCTCCAGAATATTTTTCAAAGGCATTTCATTGCGGCGAGATATATTACCAACACGTTGACAACGATCACAATGAGCAACAAATTGGTGTGCATCCTTAAATAGTGAAGGAAAAAAAAAACCTGATTGAAGAACCTTCGCTGCGGTTTTGTGGCCACCTTGGTGCCCACCATAAGGCGACGCGTGGCACTGTTCCAATATCTTCTGCATTTCCTCCTCCGGTACACATCGTCGAATGATTTGATCTGCACACTTTTTGAATAAAAGTGGTTCATCCCAAAAGTAATATCTAACATCATGTAAAAACCTTTTCCTTTGTTGGTATGACTGATCCGGTGGTAGAATATCAGCTACAATGTAGTTCACGTAATCAGCATACCATGGTGTAGCCACATCAACCCCAAACAGTTGTTCGTCAGGAAACGCATCATTTATAAGTGTTCCGTCTGGGATCCCATTGTCGTTTTCTAGCCTTGATAAATGGTCTGCCACCTGATTGTTCGCTCCTTTCCTGTCCACAATCTCAAGATCGAATTCTTGAAGCAATAACACCCATCGGATTAGTCGCGGTTTTGCATTAGCCTTTGAAATTAAATATCTTATTGCTGCATGGTCAGTGTGTACAATAACTTTCGATCCAATAAGATAAGATCTGAATTTATCAAAAGCATGAACTATGGCTAACATTTCTTTCTCCGTGGTTGTGTAATTTACCTGTGCACTATCCAAGGTTTTACTAGAATAATAAATTGCATGGAATACCTTATCTTTCTTCTGGCCAAGCACAGCTCCCACAGCAAAGTCACTTGCATCACACATTAGCTCAAAAGGCATTGACCAATCCGGTGCAACAATAATTGGTGCAGAAACTAACCTCTTTTTAAGCTCGATGAATGCCTCCATGCATTTGCCATCAAAGACAAAGGCCGTATCCTTCTCCAACAGATTGCAAAGTGGTTTCGTTATCTTGGAGAAATCCTTGATAAATCTTCTATAGAAACCTGCATGGCCAAGAAAACTACGCACTCCCTTCACAGATGAAGGTGGTGGTAAGCGTTCAATTGTTTCCACCTTAGCTTTGTCGACTTCAATTCCGTTTTCTGAAATTTGGTGGCCTAAAACAATTCCTTCACGAACCATAAAGTGACATTTCTCCCAATTGAGAACAAGATTAGTTTCTTGGCATCGAGTAAGCACCGTAGATAAATTATCAAGGCAATTCTCAAAAGATAATCCAAAAACAGAGAAATCGTCCATAAATACCTCAATACTTTGTTCGATCATATCAGAAAAAATTGCAGTCATGCACCTTTGAAAAGTGGCAGGTGCGTTACACAATCCGAAAGGCATCCGGCGGAAGGCGAACGTTCCATAAGGGCAGGTGAATGTTGTCTTTTCCTGGTCTTCCGGTGCGATTGCGATTTGATTGTAACCTGAATATCCATCAAGAAAACAATAAAAGCTTTTTCCAGCCAAACGATCAAGCATTTGATCAATAAAAGGTAAAGGAAAATGATCTTTGCAAGTGGCTGCATTTAGTTTCCGATAATCCATGCAAACTCTCCAACCGGTGACTGTTCGCATTGGGATGAGCTCGTTCTTTTCGTTTTCTACCACGGTCATGCCACCTTTCTTTGGAACGCACTGAATTGGACTCACCCACGAACTGTCTGAGATGGGGTATATGATTCCTGCATCTAACCACTTTATTATTTCTTTTCTTACCACCTCTTTCATATTCGGGTTGAGCCTCCTCTGTTGCTCGATCGAAGCTTTCTTGTTGTCTTCAAGCCTGATCTTGTGCATGCATAGTGTAGGACTAATTCCCTTAATGTCTGCAATGCTCCATCCAATAGCTGTTTTGTGTTCTCGAAGCACTTGTAATAGTTCATCTTCCTGTTCGTTAGATAATGCAGCCGAAATAATAACTGGAAGAGTTTTACCTGAACCTAAAAATGAATACCTCAGGTGCTCCGGTAGTGGTTTAAGTTCTAACTCCGGCGGCTCTTCTATTGATGGTTTTGCTGCAGAGATGAGGCATTCCAATGGTTCAGCCCGTGGCACATGACGCATATACGCAGCCTGCTCTATCTCAGCTTCTTCACTCTTCGTTACAACATCTTCTGGTTCATCCTTTTGTGGCCATTCTTCGATTAGTGCAACCACGTATTTGTCAAACAATTCTCCATACAAGATTTCATCGTTCACGTCCATGAAGCTGCATTCATCAATCTCGTTAGGATTACTCATGGCATTACATATGTTAAAAGTTACCTCTTGATCATGGACACGCATGGTAAGTTCGCCCTTTTGTACGTCAATCAAAGTTCGTCCTGTGGCTAAGAAAGGTCTTCCCAATATGATTGGAATTTCTCGGTCTTCTTCATAATCTAAAATTACAAAGTCAGCTGGGAAAATAAATTTATCAACCTTTACCAGCACGTTTTCAATTACACCCTTTGGATAAGTGTAAGACCGATCAGCTAATTGCAAAGTTAAAGATGTCGGTTTTACCTCCCCGATGTTCAACTTCTCAAAGATGGAAAATGGCATCAAATTGATGCTTGCGCCTAAATCACAGAGGGCATAACATGAAAATTTAGTTCCAATGCTACAAGGGATAGTGAACTTACCTGGGTCCTTTAATTTCGGTGGTAGCTTCTTTTTCAAAATGGCACTGCACTCCTCAGTAAGTGCAATTGTCTCATGCTCACCGATTCTTCTCTTCCTTGACAACACCTCTTTCATGAATTTGGCATATTTGGGCATTTGTTCCAAAGCTTCCGCAAATGGAATATTAATCTGTAATTGCTTAAAGACATCTAGAAACTTTCTGAATTGATGCTCGTCAGTAGATTTTTTAAGCCTTTGCGGAAAAGGAATTTTGGGTACAAATGGTGGTTTTAAGGTGTGTACCTTTGTGGTTGCGACATAAGTTGTTCCCTTATCATTTGTCTCGCCTCCTTCTTCGCTTGTTTTCTGTTTGTGGCGTTTCTCTCTAGCTTGTTCCTTCTCCACCTCCATCTTCTCGAAGGCTTCTTCGAAATCTCGACCACTGCGAAGGGTGACGGCGTTGCAATGCTCTCTTTTGGGATTTACCTCAGTGTTGCTTGGTAAAGTTCCATATGGTCTACTGGTAATAGAACTTGCAATTTGCCCCATTTGCACTTCCAATTGTTTAATGGACGTATCATGGTCCTTCAGGATAATCTCTTGACGCTTTTGAACTTCTTCTTGTTGTTTCCGGGTTTCCTCCTGACTGGCAAGCAACCGGGTTAGTAATTCATCAACATTAGGCCTATTCTCACCTGCAGGTGGCTGTTTCGTGGTCGTAAAACCAGGAGGCTGATTCATCCTCGGTTGACTTAGTTCTTGTGGCCCTGCATTGTTTCTCCATGAGAAGTTTGGGTGATTTCTCCATCCAGGATTGTAGGTGTTGGAAAACGGGTTGTTCCGTGGATTGGAGCCTACATAATTTACTTCTGGCGCTTCTACCTGGTCCTCATCTACCTGCACATCATAATACATGCTATTAGATATCGGTTTTGGAGTTCGGAGAGCAGCAACTTCCCTGGTGAGCTTCTCAAGCTGAACGTTTATAGATGTTACTGTATCCATTTGATGCAGCCCGGCGACTCCTCTTGTTGATGTTTTCCGCTGACCGTTGTTGGCGATTTGTTCGAACAACTCCAAGGATTCCTCAGGTGTCTTGTTCATCAAAGTTCCTCCTACAGCAGAATCCACTGTGGATTGAAGCTGATCCGCCAAACCATCGTAGAAGCTTTGCACGAGCATCCACTTCGGGATCTCATGGTGTGGGCATAGACGTAATAGTTCTTTGAAACGCTCCCAAGCTTCATACATGGATTCGGTTGAATGTTGACGGAAGGTTGTGATCTCATTCCTGATCCTTACGGTTCGGCTCGGTGGGAAGTATTTGGCCAAGAATAGCTTCGAAAGATCCTCCCATGATCGGACCGCGTCTTCCGGCAATGAATAAAGCCATGATCGAGCCTTGTCCCGTAAAGAAAACGGAAACAATCTCATTCGGACTGCCTCGGCTGACACTCCATTGCATCTAAACGTGTCGCATAAATCCTCGAAGCGAGTGAGGTGCCAGTGAGGGTCTTCATTTGTCAAGCCTCCAAAACTTGAATTCTCAATCATGTGGAGAATGGATGGCTTGATTTCAAAATTCTGAGCCTGAATTGCTGGACGAAGAAATCTGGTGGGCTCATGGGGAGTAGGTTGAGCGAAGTCTCGCATCGTCCTTCTCGGAGCTGGCGGATCAACTTGTTGAATCTGGTTGTTATTTCCATTGTTCGGATTTATGTCTGCCATCGTGCTCCGTTGACTCCTTCTCAGTGCTCGAAATGTCCTCTCTATCTCAGGATCGAACGCGAATAAATCCTCGCTGTGCGAGCGGCGCATACACCTGAAAAAGAGAGAGAAAAAATTAAACTACTTGGTCAACACAAATTGCTTTCGTTGCAAGTAAAAGATTCTAAAATCTATCCCCGGCAACGGCGCCAAAAACTTGATCGCTCAATTCGCACACCGCAAGTATACGGATCGCAACAAGTAATATAGATATGAGTAGAGTTATCGTTCCCACGAGGATAGCAATTAAAATCCTTTAGCATACACAATTGCAATTTTTATGTAGCTAAGCAAATACGAAAAATTGAGTTTTTAAACTAGTAAGAAATAAATATCAAAGCAAAGAATCAGAATTCAATAGACGGAAAAGCCTAGGATCAAGTATCCCCTCCTTGTTTCGTTAAACCCCTTCACTCGTTTATCCCAACTTTATACTAATTCTGCTTACTAACCGGATTCTTATTTCCCTAAGTACCTCTCCCGAGTTTACAAAGGATTATTCTAAACCACCGTAAACCTATATCCCTATAGTGAATTACGAAGGCCAGAACACATTAAGATTCAATCCTTTATCGGTTACCTAGAAGTATATCTCCCGATACTACTTACTAGTCAATTCGCTCCTGCGATATTAACCAAGGCTATTTCGTTCCCGTTCTCTCCTAAAATTCCTCTCCCGAGTTTAAATTAGGATAACAAATCAATACAATTCGGTGATCAGGCAAATTGCACGCATTAAGATCAAACGAAATAAATAAACATCCAAAGCACAAATTTGTTCTAAAACGAGTTCAGGAAATTCAACTACACAATTCGGTTCAACATAATCCTAGCAAAGAAAGTTTAGCCGGACATTATTTTCGAGACACAATTCAAAAAAACGAAAAGCATCCTAAAACAATAAGCTAACTCCCTTCTTCTCCCTCTGGTCGAATCCTGTCTCTTCGTCGGGGCTTTGTCGAATCCTCCTCTTCTCTTCTGGTCGACTCTTCTAGTCTATGGAACAAAGTCTTATTATAGTCCTAAAGAAATAAAACCTATAGAATCTCTGAAAATCTGGATAAAATATTTTTTTTCTCTTCAATTAGTCCTCCTCCCACGTGTCCTTCAAGTCTTTCCCTTTGTCTAGAATCTTTGTAGATATGCCGAAATCTTCTTGTTTCCATTTTTATCTGAAATAAACCAAAAATTCGGCAGTATCCCAATTCTCGAGAATAATATAAAATAACAAGAAATAATATGAAATAAGCGCAATATTTTACAAATCTAACAAATCCTAGGTATGAAATTGACATAAATAACTCTACTTTCATAGAGTTATCAATAGCTAAACATGTTTGCAAGTTTTGCCTTAGTAGAAGTTAATAATCTTGTCTCTTCCATCTCGACTTTTGAGGCGACAGTTGGGCGTGATGATACTACCTTAGAGACCACTTATGTTCCATTTTTATCTTCAATTTAAAGTTCATCCAAACTCATGTCTAACATGATTTAACCAATGATAGGATTCCATCTGCGTTGCAAACATTGTCTAGGGTTATATTATCTTTTCGAGATGTAATAATTTTGCCCTCTTGACTTGGTTTTCGACCTTCTTGGATTGCGACAAAAATTGGTCTTCTATTTGTTAAGACTTGATTTGAATGCCATAACACCATGCTTATGTTTACACGTATTGTCGAGATATACGCACTACCATATCCTCTAGTCTCCATCTCACCAAGCCTCATCGTGGTTTTTACAGTAAAGTTGTTCGAGAAGAAAACTCGTTCAATACCATACAAAAGGTTCGAATAACACCACATGCAAGATTAAGACAGCAACTAAGCCGCCTGCGATAACCCGGGTATACTTATATTCCACATAAACAATTATGACTCTCACATATCGCAACAAAGAGCATGCATAGTATCACCATTTAATTCTACAAACAAGACACCACAAGGCACAAGGCAATGAAGTCACATCACATCAAAGTAATTCTCCATGAAGGTACTATGGTCATCAAACGTGTCCTGAGACCTAAGCCATTCGGATAAATATCACCGCAGCAGATAATATATAAATTCGCACTCAATGAACAAGTAAATAAACACTACGACTTTCCTAGGCCCCTCCACCGTATCAACACTCCCACCAGGTGCCTGGACGCTTGTAGTGCGTCCCCACCCACTCCTCCGGGAGCGCCCGAGTAACGGTAGCAGATAACGACCACGGGTGGCGCTACCTCCCCGTTCTCCTCCAACATCATAGTCGGGTACGCACCACAGTCCCACTAGGATCACCTCCACTCATGTGAAACCATTCGAATAAATACAGCAAGACATCACCAAACCCATCATCCAAAATGGCAATCGCATTTCAAATATCATTTCCAGACTTACCCGCTGCACAAGAGCCATCCCTTTTCACCCGAGAACTTCCAGATGCAATGGATTTTCCCTGGCAATCACGAGGCAAAGCAAAGACTACCGCAGCAGGGGAAACGAATAATCAATAGAGAAAGCCAAGCCTACGGCCAACCAATTACAGATCAATTCCAATTGCTAAATCCCAATTCTGTGAATTTCAGGAACTCAACCCCCTGGTGCCATCATCATCATTCATCACATAAACGGAGCGTAGCCACCAAATAAAATGAAGATCACGCTTTCCACATCACTGAGGCATCTACAAAAATCACCTAAGCATGAAGACCCACACTCTACTACAGCAACCATGATCAGAACGTCCACAGGGTTCAGGGCATGAAATCGACACAACGACGGCACAGGACCTGGACCACACAGTTCACAGTCAATTCCACCCCCACATGCAGCATCAAAACACTAGAGCATCCACAAGGACAGAAACACGAAGGGAAACCAAGGAGAGAGACGTATGTACTCAAACGCGACAAAGACGAAGTAATGAAAGACAGAGGGGGGGTTGAAACATACAAAATCTGGACCCATGCAACTCACTGACCAAAACCCGCAAGCACAAGCAGCAACGAGACGACTAGGACTTGACGAGGACAGAAACACGAAAGAACAGAGAGGGGGGGGGGGACAGCATTGGACGTGACTATTGTAATATCCTAAACTTTTGTAATTTTCCGAATGTAAAATATAAATGTTATGCATAATTGAGCATGTCATACAAATGAGCTTCAGCGTTGAAGAATATTAAGGAATCCGATGTTGTTGCGTCTTGCTTTAGCTGCAACCAAGTGGGATAATTAAATCTTCCACCCTCATCTCTCTCTAACTTTTTTCATACAACCTCTTCACACCACCCGGTCGTCGTCTTCTTGTTACGGTTGTAAAGATTCAACCTTTTCTGGTTGTTTTCACAACTCTGCCCCCCCCCCCCCCCCCCCAAATCACCAAGACCCACGTCGTAATCCCCTCCCCCGTGATCTGGGTCGGGCAGGGAACCTCCCCAAAGTGGACGCCTCTGGGGGGAGCAACACCGACGGCGGTGATCGGGAGGGGCTGGGGTAAGGTCTGATTTGGTTGGAAGCGTAGAGGATTGGAAGGGGGGGATTTTGGAGAAGGTGGTGGGGTTTTCGTAAAGACGATGTACAAGAACCAGCTTCAGGAGCTGGCACAGAGGAGCTGCTTCAACCTCCCTTCTTACACTTGCCTAAGGGAGGGCGCCGATCACGCCCCGCGCTTCAAGGCCACCGTTAACTTCAACGGCGAGGTGTTCGAGAGTCCAAAATACTGCTCCACCCTCCGCCAGGCCGAGCATTCTGCCGCTGAGGTCGCCCTCAATGCCCTCGCCACCCGTGGTCCCTCCCACTCCCTCGCTGTCCGTGTCCTCGTTCGTGACCCTCCCTCTGCCTTCCTGGCAACCTGTGCCTTTTTGTTCAATTGGTTTGATTTGAGGGTGTTGGGATTCAGTGGACTTGTTTGGATTGTGGTATCCAGGATGAGACCGGAGTTTACAAGAACCTGTTGCAGGAGATTTCGCAAAGAGTCGGGGCTCCGTTGCCCCAGTACATGACTTTCAGGTCCGGGCTCGGGCACCTGCCGGTGTTCACAGGCACGGTGGAATTGGCCTGCATAATCTTTACAGGAGATCCTGCAAAGACGAAGAAGCAGGCCGAGAAGAACGCTGCCTTGGCCGCTTGGTCTTCTCTTAAGCAATGTGAGTCCTATCAATATGCTTCTTCCACTGTGAGAAGTTTACATTCCGCCATCACGGTTTGCTGCACAGAGGCCTACACATTCTTATTCACTTTAGGAAGTCTGCACACACCTTTCTGTCGGGGCATTTCTGGAGAGTACATGTCGCTCTGTTCCGTAGTTTTTTTTTCGTATTGTTGTTGCTCTTACGACTGGCTACTTTATGTGATTTCATCTGATCGAGTGCCAAAGCTGCGAATGAATCTCATTGGAATCTTGTTTAATGGACAATGGCGAAGGAAGCTGCGAGTTCTTCATCCGAACCAGAAAACCCTGACGAAATAGAGCAGATAACCATAGCCCGTGCATTGCTGAATTACCGGTTGAAAGAGAAGGTGGCATTGGCCAATTCCCTTACGGGTACGATAGCATTTACAAAGAGGTACTCGGTTCAGAGCCCAAGACCAAGTAGTCCGCAGCCTCAGCAACCCCCTGCGTCAAAGATACTCCATTTCATTTGTCCGAAAGCAGCTTCGAGAATCAGACCATCGCCAGGCTCTCCCATCAGGAGTACTATACCACCACGATCACCTCAGACTATGTTGAATGGTCACAATCCTTGTCCGCAGAAGTTCCGGACTGATGGAGCCATTCCAGTGGTCCCTATTCAGTGTTTTGGACCTCCTTGCCATGGAATGGCACCCCCGGTGAGTCTAAGAAGCGTTGCTCCTGTATATGCAGCACCCCATAGTTTATCGTCAGTGAGGGTACCAAACATCCTTGTTTCGAAGCCCCAGACATTCTCCAATAAAGTGTGCTTCATCGGAAAAGATATTTTATAAGAGAAACTTTCCTATGATAAAATTCTACCGCCTATTCGCCACACGTAAAAGATGTTAATGAGCCGAGTCAGACTCGACTCGAGTAAAAGATTATCAGGCTCTATTTAATTGAGCCCGGGCTTTTTTTCAAAATTTGACTTTTGTCAAGCCGAGTTTCGGTCATGAAACAAGCCGGAACCGTTCTCGAGTTACACGGTCTCATGAAGAACCCCCAGTGGTTGAAGAGTAATAGTGCAACATTTGAAAACACAAAAAGATGCGCACTGGACATAAGTTGAAGTCTCTGTTATGTCACTGATTATGTCGGTTTAAGGATCATTAAATTCGTTCGTAAGGCACCACTTGTCGTCATGCTTAATTAGTGTTAAGGTTCAATATAAGCCTTAATCAAATGAATGCGACGAACCCTATTTATTATCAAAATCAATCGATTTTGTTTATGGATCCCGAAAATTAATCAATTCCGCAGTTGTTTCGAAAAAAAAGGAAATCGACTATTTTATCGAGTAATTTATAATTCGGGGATTCACGGAAAAAAACCCAAAATCCTAAAATGAGGAGAAATTCTGAGCTACGAGTAACATCTGCCTAAGCCTAGCGTCCCTCAGTGATGATCGAAATGCTCGATGACCCGCTGGAACAAACCAATGGGGTCGGTACATGATATACTGCAACGGGCATCTGGTTTGGAAGGCCAGGAAGATCGGCCTCAAAATTAAGGACCCGGATCGCTTGTCTTATTGATGGCCTCTGGCTCTGATCTGGATGAGCACACCACAACCCGACCAGCAAGAGACGCTTGACCTGTATCTTGTCGGAATCTGATGTGGAATCTGATGTCATCTTCTCATCGGCTGCTGTCAGAATATTCCCGCTTCCATGGAGACCCCATACCCATGCAACCAGACCAGGCATCGTCGAGGATGTGTTCTTGAACGTCCTGTCCGTCGCTCTTCTCCCTGTTGCGATCTCCAGCACCACCACACCAAAACCATATACGTCTGATTCTTTTGAAGCTTTCCCCATGGCCATGTACTCTGGGGCAAGGTACCCGAGCGTCCCGGCCAGTCCAGTCGTCTGTGGACCGAGCTCGTGGTCCATCAACCGAGCCAATCCGAAATCCCCCAGTTTGACATTGAAGTTCGAGTCTAGCATTACGTTGCTGCTCTTTATGTCACGGTGTATGACACACTTTTCCCACTCTTCGTGTAGATATAGTAATGCCGAGGCCAGCCCAAGGCAAATCTTGTACCTCGTCGGCATCAAAAGAGGGGCCCTTTTCCCAAAGAGATGAGAGTCGAGGCTGCCATTGGGCATGAACTCGTAAATAAGGAGGAATTCGTTGCTATCGTGACACCAACCGATGAGTTGCACCAAGTTCCGGTGCCTCAGGCTGCTGATTACCTTCACCTCGCTAAAGAATTCTTGGACGCCCTGTTTAGAGCCTTGTGAGAACTTCTTCACTGCGGCTGGTATGTCCAAATCTAATAAGTATCCCTTGTACACGGGCCCGAATCCTCCTTCTCCCAGCTTCTGCTCGCTTGAGAAGTTGTTTGTTGCCGAAGCGAGATCTTTGTACGCGTAGCTCCTTGGTCCTGCTCCTCGTTCTAGATCTTTGTTGATAGACGTTGAGTTTGTGGCCTCTGCAGCCTTCTCCTTCATCCTAGTTTTCCTTCTCCTGTTGCTCCTCAACTCAAATGCGCCGATGAGGAGAAGGATCAAGAATACGATTGAAGCACTTACTCCGGTTGCAATCTTTGTCCACTTCGATTTTTGACTGCTAGTATTCGATTTCTGACTGCTAGTATCCTTTACAACCAACTTTGACGAAAAATCCCACGAATGGAGCGTGTGTCGTTCCGTGTAATAACCGGTAGCAGCTTAGAAGCCGATTGTGACCCACTCGGGAAGAACAATCCTCAGGTCTACAGGGTACGAAAGGCTTGTGGTTTCGTTAGGATTTGGCGTGGTCTTGAAGCTCCATGAAACTGTTAAATTCATGGTGGAGGCGTCATATGAGATGGTAACGTCGATAGTGTCTCCACTGTGGTACTTCACATCCCACGGTACCATGATGCTTGAAGCGATCGAGTTCTGGTGGATTCCAACATGCTCGTATTCTGGATCCCATTTCGGACTAGGATAGGTATCGAACTCGACGTGGATGATCTGCTTCCTTGAGGTGTCGCCGTAAGTCGTGTTGTACAGGCCTAGGAACCCGCTGGAGGAATTCACGGGGATCTGGAACCCCTCGGGAGCCATGAAGAAGGCAAAACCGGAAGCATAGTAAACACGGCTCCCTACATCGATCGTGAAGGCAAAGTGGGTGGTGAAATCATAGAGCCCCCTGGAGCTCGAGTCCCATAACCGGACCCTCTCATTGAAGGTGACATGGCCGACCCGCCAACTTTGGTTCTGTTCCGTCATGTCCACGGCCCCAACGTCTGGATGCGCATCACCTCCGTACGAGACGGCGGTTGATGCCGGGTCGAATCGAGATATGTTGAACAGCAAGGGATTACCAGGGTGAGCGAGGAAGACTACCACCAGAGGAACAATGACAGCTCTCCACATACTTTTGTTGAGTGACATAATTGGTTTTAATTTGAGTAATGTTTTTGCTAATGTTGCTAGCAATCATGCGTCTCTTGGGATATATAAATAATCAGTGGCAAGGAAAACAGGAAGCAATCGAAAGTGAAATTCGTGGAAATTGGGCATCATGCGATGTTTTCTAGAAAAAAGCAGATTTGACCAACACCATTTTGCTGACTCCAAGTCAATTTTTTTACACGGGGAACGCTCCAGGAAATGTCGGCAAAGATTATTGGTAACTAAGCATTGGGTTGATACAAGTGGTAAAGAATTTGGATTTATTTAAGGAGGTTTCGGGTTTGAAACGTACCGTATGCAATTATCCTTGATGAAGTACTCATGCACCACAGCCAGATGTCCAATTCAGCTTGATTTCGGATTAGTCGGAACAAAGCGAGACGAAAAAAAAAAAGGTTATCACTAGTTTTTTCCAAAGTCGATTTTCCTTTTTGATGGCAGTGCCCACCATTTCCCGCGTTGTACGATTCCCATTAGCGATGACAATTCAATCAGGAAAAAGCATAAACACCGTGGAAACGTCAGTCAAGAACTCGGCCCAGTTTGCTGAGGAAATCTGGTGAAGTCCGTTTGTTAAATATTGATGTGTTGAACTAAAAAAAATTTAAGGATATTCATAGTCTTCTATTATTGTCCGGAATTTATCCTCTCGGTGGAGAGAATCACCGAGAGGTGCAAGAATGAGTTGTACATGGTTATGTCATGTAATTGACAAGGAGAAAGTCGAATCAGCGGCAATCAGCCTACTTTCAGTGGTGAGATCAGTTTTTGTGGGCCAGTCAGGCAAAGCATGATGCAGCAAGAGACTAGAATGGCAGATCATGCAATATTTAACGCACGACGAGACGCTCTGCATGGTAGAAATTTTTTTGCCGAAAATACGACTTTTTGAGACTTTGGGAGAGGTCTCCTCAGCTTCTTGCACAAAACTTTCTAAGTCACTTGTAATCCCCCAAATTGGACAAATTGCGTAGATTAAGATTATTCACCAATCAAATCAAAATAACAAAAGAAAGAAAGGAATCGTGCAATGAAGGAAGCAAATAACTATGATTGATAAACATTGCCAAAAAAAGGAACACGATCGTTTTTATCGTGAACCTAGACACAAATCTAGTGGGGAGATCAGAGGCATCCCCATGAGAGGATCTCTGGAGTCCTCTCCTTCCTGAGAGACAAATCCTCCCCCTCCTCTTGAGACAATCAGATGATCAGAGATCCAGGGAGGGACATCACTCCTCCCAGACAATCACACACATGTAAAAAAATCAGAGATTCCCCATCAGAGGATCTCTGAAATCCTCAGAGCCAAAGCTTCCCAATCCCCTTCAGAGAATTATCAGATTATCAGAGAAAAAAATCAGACGTCCCCCCTCCCTGGACGTTTTGATGGCTCCCTCTGAGAATCGGAGGTCGGCTCCTCCTCCACACACATCAATACCGGAGGACAACTCCTCTCGACGTACACACAGAAATCGAAGCCCATGATTCCTTCTCTCCAGTGCTGACGAGCCAAAGCCTCCCGATCAACCGACCAGCCGCAACCCTCTCAGTTTTCCTCGGGCCATCCCAAGGCGAGGCAACACCTCGGTGAGACCTCCTCTCACTTGTTCAACTTATTAAACGGACACCTGTGATGTCTGTTATACTAACCACGTTCTGCCTCCTTCGGTCCATCCCTTCTTTTGGTGTTAATGTGCATGAACACACCGCTATTAACGAGTTCGGAATGATCGGAGGCTGGAAACGCGAAGTACGACATCGGCAGTCCGTTCCTGGGGACGCTGCTCTTCTGTCCAGCGACGGAATCGAGCTTAGTCAGGTCCATTCTCTTCCTTTCTCTCTTCTGGTCACGTGGATAGCTTATGCGTCTGAATCGAGCATGTATAGCCTGAGTTATGGCTGATTCTTGGGATATACGTGTGCTGGAACTTCGCTGCTGTCATTGCTTGATGTTTTTATGCATAATTTATTGGTCATTGGACGGAATGAATTGATTTTTATCTCTTTAGCTTCTTTTTTTAACAAGGAACAATTCTTCTGTTGACAACTTTTCCAAAAGAATGCATTTACGTGAAGTTTTTGGTCGTTGAATGTTGAAGAGCGAAGCTGCTCTGTTTCATGCATCCGCGAAGCAGCCAGCTGCATTCCATTGAACCTAACTTGGTCTATGTAGCTTGGAATTACCTGAAACTACTTAGAATCATTCCGTCTTCAACTTATCTACAACCTTCATGTTTTAAACTTTTCCATTTGAGGCCATTTCGGTTAAGGTTTTGTTGACTTTGCAGAACAACATGTTTCTGTTCAGGAGCTGTACTGCTGCTTCTGTTTCTTGGACATAACTTTAACACCAAAGCTCCATTTCACCTAACATTTATTGCATTAGGTTCCTCTTTTAATGGCCTAAATCTTTCATGTTTTGATAATTTTCATTCAAGTAACAAAATCTGGTCAAATCGTTGGTGGAATGCAGTGGACACAAAATGTCATTGCACTATGCAGCAGACAAGTACCGTTGCAAAGAAAAATATGTATTTTTGAAACCACGAATTGGAATTTTATGAAATAGGTGTTTCCAGAACCGTGCTTCAGTTTTCTACAACTTTCCTCTTTTGAGTTTTTACATTCGGTTCCATCTAGTTGGTCTAATAATTCAGGGAAGACAAAGCCCTCCCTTGCCTCTTGCCTTCCAGCGGCAGAATGAGTAGTCTGTGCACCAGAAGACATAACTCGCTCATATGAACTCAGAATGGACTAACATTAGAAAAGTTAAAACATTCAATCTTTTATAACTTTCATGTTTTACATTTCTCATTTTGAGCAACTTCAATACACGGTCAATGGTGGTCAAGCTCACCCCTGTAAGCTGTCCGACTGGAACATGTCCAGTTTGAACAGCCCCATTAATTGCTTTACTGGCAGCACACCACATGGTATTTTTTCTTAAATTTTGACATGATGGATGATATTCAAGGTTTCTAACTTCTGGTAAAATTTCATAAATTTTGGAGAAGTTTACGGCAAGTTATGAATTCTTTTAATCATCGTTCGTTTTGTCACAATTCGAGTAAACGTTCGAAGATTAGCTAAACTTTTCTTTGCCTAGTGAAATAGGATCCCACCATTATTTTTCTTTTTGTAAAATTTGACAAACATGCTTGTCATTAATCTCGTTACTTATATGAATGATTAGCTCCTTATTCTTTCGACGGCATAACTACTTATGTTTGTATTGAATTTCGTTCAAATTTAATCAATACTACGGCTTTGTACATCTCTCTCCTTTCCTTTGTTTTGCATGTAAAACAACGAGGAATTCATTACCAAGGGATATCCAGTTTTCGACATCACTGAAGATCAATATTAACGGGCCACACAACGCCCCATTATCTTCCGGCATAACAGAAGATCGACATCAACGGGCCACACAACGCCCCGTAAGTTTCACTCCGACTTATAATAGTTAATTTTAATTGTTTAAATACTCAATTAGAATTTTCTGACCACTGTATTCCGGTTTGATTTGCATGAAAATCAATCGAGCTTCACGAGAGTTTGACAAAACGAATTTCGAAGACTGGAAGCGCGCGAGGAAACTCATGGTGGAAGCACATCTCGAAAGCGGCCTCAACTGACGAGCCCGACCGATGTAAAGCCATCCCGGCGGGCCTCAGGTACATGAGGGAGGTGCGGGCCTCCCGTTTTTTTTTATTATTTCCACATGTAACGGGCCGTGGGCCCAAGTGCATAGGTCTACGGTCACCATCCTTTCCCGCCCCCTTTGATCTCAATAATTGTTTGTGCTTGTCCGCATGCCTTAGGCTCATAGGTTTATTGTCGCATGTTGTTTGCTATCAACAAATATGAATTCGGGTCCAAAGCCTGAATCGGGTCCAACGCCCATAAAACATTGACATGAGTCCGGAGTCATGCCCGGATCGGGTCCAACACCCGTTAACCAAAAGCAAACTTTTGGAGCAAACGCCACCTTTTCGCATGTTTAAATGTAAGAGTTAGTAATTAGGGATCCCCGAACCAACTGTTTTTTCCGACTTAAACAGCTTTTATAAATAAAGTCGGTGGCGACTCCGTTTAGTTTACCTAGGTTAAACAACAACAACCTTTTTACGGAGCCATTTTGGATGAGGGACTGACGACACGAGCCGCTCCCGATTCCCCCTGAAAGTTCCTCCTTCGGATCATGCTCCGCCTTTCGCCCACCGCCTCTTAGGAAAACAGAGACGGTCGGCGAGGGCCCGAGCAGGCCCAGTTAGGAACCCAGGGAGGGATCATCCAATTCCCTTCCGCAGCGTCCGACGCTCGAGTCGTGACGTTGACCGGTTGGGCTTTGGGGAGCGGGCCCGGATCCTCGGGTCGTTAGAACCGCCGCGCGCGTGCTAGGCCGGAAGGCGCGCGTACATCACTATTGGCACACACGAATTTTTGGGCTCACCTTCAATGGCCGAAGAAGTGAAACTCTAGACGGACACTATTTAGGACAAATGGAGCCAAACATTAATTCCACTCAAGAAGCCTACGTAGGCGTTACTCGAGTAATACTCCCAAGCAAAAGGCTCAAGATCACATTACTCGAGTACCTAGTATAGCTCAAGACGTAATATAGATCCTCGCTACTCGAGAGCCCAACTAAACCACGACCAAAGAGTTGGACACGTGGCAAACCCAGAAAGGCAAATCAAAACACGACGTACATGATTCCTACAAAATAGGAATCTGATCATCCACACGATATAAGAAGATCCTGGACTGGCTAAACAATCACAACTGTAAGATTTTGAAATATAAAAGGATCGCAACAGAACACACAAAGACAACAACTCAAACACAAACCTTAGTCTTTTACCTTTTACTTTTGTTCGGACCCTTCTAACCTCAGCGTTGTCGATTCTGTCTGGCATTGTTGACGCACTTCCGTCCAACCTCATTGCCGTTGATTCTATCCGGCAGTGTTGACACGTCTCCGTCCATCCTCAGTGCCATCGATTTTGTCTGGCGCTGTTGACTTGCCATGACTTCGAATCTGTCCTCCACCCTCGATGCCCTTGCATTAAATTCATGTGCCATTGACGTCCGACCGCCGTTCCACAAGAGTGAATTCCATTAAAGGAGTTTGCCTCGACCACCGTTCATCCACTGTCGATCGTCGTGAAGCATCACCAAGTCTTTCCTGTTGTTTTATGTTCAAGTTATGTCTGTAAGTGTAACACCGTAAACTCAATATTGTCGCATCAAATTCCAGTGTTGTGTTTGCTCTTTATACTTGCACTCGTTCCCTTTGCGGTGACATAATAAACACTGTAAATCCAATAACGTTGTATTGCGTTTACTTTCATACAATGACCACACTATCATTGTAAAATTCAATAAGTGTTGCGATGAACAATAATTCCGCGGTAACAGTCACTATTACAAAGTTGGCCCACGCCACCCAAACAGACGAATACACCCTAGCTGAACCTAATTCAATATTCTCGTTACACAAAAAGTTGTGTATCCACAATTTTATTTTTTCGTGCCTCGACTGTATAATTAGGCTATTCTTTTTTAATATGAGAAGCTAATAACCGTCCAAGATTATTTAAGTATAAATAGTGAAACAGTAAAGCAATATTTTATGTTAGAGTGATACGACATACGAACGGCTAATATAGTTTTGATCATGAACAATGTAGAACCTTGCCTCTATATTCTACAGCAGCATGTCAGATACGCTACAAAAGGTGCTCCAGTAATCTATAGAAGCCTGACTGTAAGGAACATTTTGTAAGTAAAATCAATACTGTAATTAAAAGAATGATGTGCGACAGTATGATTGTAATGCCAAAGGACTAAGCACAGACTTTGGTAAATAAAGAAATTTATTTTCATAAATATGGTAATTTTTATTTTTTTATATATTTCCTTGTTCGCATAGTTGACTGCCACTCTGTCCGTTCTTGTCGCATGGTGACCTTCATCGCTTAGTGACCTCCGTCACCTGGTAGCTGCTTCGCCTGCAAGTCTTCGTCTGTCGTGTTACCGCAACCACCACACTAAAAGGTGTTGTCTTCCTTGGGCCCATTTCTCGGGCTACTAGCAAGTACTAATCCACAGATGCCGTCAAGGCCAGTGGTCCAGAATTTCTGTTGCTAAACATATAATCCCCCTTCAAGAAAGACGGAGATAGAAACCACGTTTCGTCTTTTCTTGGAAAAGCCTGTTAGCATTTATTGTGTTCCCGATAACGTGTGCAAGTCACGATACGATTCCTGCACGTTGATATCTCTAAGGCTTATTTTTCGAGATCTTCAAGATCCATTGGAGATTTCTCGGATTCACCATGGCCCTAAATCTTTCGTTGTCAAATTTATCTCTCACACTCCCCTTATAAATAGTGATGTTCGGGTCGGTTTTCCCATTTGTCGTGACCCATCGCTCACTTCCCATGTTTTGCGGGGGTCATCAATCTTCAGTCCTCTAATCTCTCGAATAGTCCACAACCTTGCTCTACTCGAGAGCCACGAAGTTTACTACCATATGGTTTGTCTCCAGCATCCTAGGTTCTCCTAGAAGAGCTTCAAGCTTCAGGCAGAGTTGGGATTCGGCAAGGACCGACCTTTGCCTCGGGTTGATACGGACAAACGTTGACTGAACTAACCTTACTGGTCTCGTGGTGTTCTCGAGCATCTTTGGGCCCAAGGAGCCAGCTCTTCAAAGAGGCATCTCCACCTTAGAATAGGACAAGCCCGATTTAGCTTTACCCCTTGTACTTGTCACCAAGAGATTTGTAGAGTCTTTCACCGAATAACAATGCCCATGTCTGGGTACAACTTGTTTTCGGCTATTTCCAAACCTTATTATTTACGAGTATACCATTCGTTTGGTGTTCCCACTATAAATAGGACCACCCGATCTTGGGAACCGTTCATTTTCTAGGCCACTCGATCATGAGTATCGCCCTGAGAGGATGTCGACGTGTCAACAATGAGGTCCTTTTGTAGCTTATGTCTACAACCTTGTAGCCTCTGGAAGGTCGGATCTGGACTCGCAGGCGAAGATCGATTCCCCTTGTTCAAAAGTTCCTAGACGAAGCAGAATCTTCGCTGCCCGATGAAGTCATCAGCAAGAGTCGAGAGTTGTTCTCAATCCCGGGCTTAAGCAAGATACTAGGGACCTTCCACTTCACCATCATGGGGCGAACCCTTGTGCCAGCGATCAGAGGTCAAGGGCTTTGTTCCCAACTTCTTAGCAAATGACACGTAATGTCTCCATGAGGGAGAAAAGCGTTTGTTCCTGAGTTGCTTGTATTTTCCTGTGGTAGGCCCAGTGCAATAATTTCCAAACAAACCCATGTATTTTGTAACATGCCATGGAATTGAATGAAAATTGATGAACACTCAAACCTTCTCTTGCCGGCCCATCTTTTCTAGCGACATGTGTATTGCTCGCCAGTTTCCAAGCAACGCGAACCTTTTTGGGCCTTGAATGAGGCTGCCAAGTTTCAGGTTTTATAAAGCCTTGAGTAAAGGTACGGTTTCCCGCTTATGAACTTAGAAATTGTTCATCTCCCTCGTTCAACTCCCTGAAAACCCTAGCGTCCCTTCGATTCTCATGGCCCTCATTGCCCAGTCTAAAGTTAGTCTGATCATCCCAAACCATGAGGATGATGGCGCAATCTTCCAGGCCGTCAACACAGGCCACATGTCATCCGGTCTTTGTCAGCTTCGACGCGGAGTCGGACTATGGCGTAGCCATAGAGGGTCAGGAACCCTGGGTCATTTTGTACCCACTTCCAAACTCTTCCTTTTGGGGGTGGAAAGATCATTCCTTTATACTAGTAGGTTGCCCGTTGTTTCTTCCCCCGGCCATCTTCTGAGCGTCGGATGGAGCCACCCTGTGCTATGGTCAGGCCTTCATTGTTTCTCGTCTCGTACCAGTGGCACATATTTTGCCTGGGTAGCCAAGAAGTGTGATGTGTGAAAGGCGATGGGGATATAATCTCGTATCCGTGTCCCGTTTATTGCCATGGAGCCTAATCCCCTATTTTGCGCTGCATTCCGTCACTCTGGAACCGTACCGTCAACTGATTCTATCTCCCGATGGGACCTATGTCAATCACACAAGGAGACATCTGGTTCTTGACGGGGTGCCTTCCTTCTGGAGCCCCCTTCGATTTGGCCACAAGCGCCCTGACATGGTGTTCAACCCATCGCCGTGTGTTGGGGATGACGCAAATCTTTCGGATTTTCTAGAAGATACTAGTATTAGACGTGACGTTTCTTATGAAACGACGCATGTAGTTAACCCTTCCCAGAAACGCCTGAAGTTCCTTCCTCTGGATGGCGTATGTTTTAAGGGGGTCGACTTCGATCCCTCTTTGATGTACCAAGAACCCAAGAAACTGTCCTTTTGAGATTTCAAACGTATACTTCAATGAATTCAGCTTAAGCTTGTTCCTTTGCATTTTTACGAAAGCTTCGCTCAAGTGGATATGGGGGTCTTGACTTCGCCAAGACTTTACAACCACGTCGTCGATATCCTTGACTATTTTCCCCATCAGTGGACCGAAAATGAGGTTCATTGCCATCTGATAAGTGGCTATGACATTCTTTAACCTGATGACGACCTATTCGAAGATTCAGGCACTAGTGTTAGTTTGTGGATATCTTCTTCAGCAATGAAGATTTGCTTGTAACCAGAGTACCCGTCCATGCAGGACATTAGCTCATGAAGGACATCTGGGTGTTGCCTTGTTCAAGTCGCGAAAATCTATGCGTATCCTGATTTTGTCGTTCTTTTTTATGACATGTACTATGCTAGATATCTAGTCTACTTACTTTTTCGTCCTTATATTGAACAACTTCTTTGTCTCGTTGTAAACCATGTAAGCTACTTCTCTAGACATCCTCCTTGCGGTTTGTTTCACCGGTTAAAGATTGTTATCTATTGGGAGCTTGTGTTCGACCAAGTTTCGGTTGAGGCCTAACATTTCGATATAATCCCACGCCAAGAAAAACATATTCGTAAGAATATTTGGAAAATAAAGGCCTATTTTATAGCGTTGTAGACTTGGAAACCTTGTATTTTTCATATTCATACGACTGAGTCCTTGGGTTTCCGAAATACAAGTGGGGAATGTTCGGGTGAACCAGAAAAGTTTGGGTAGACAACAGAAAATCAGAGCTTTGGTTTCTTCTTATCGAGATAGAGGTAAGCGAAAGAGGGATTTTCGTCGTTTGTGGATTACTCGGATAAATGCAGTAATTCGTACTTATTTACAATCATTGTAGGCACATAAGACCCTTTTCAAGGCTTCTGATTCCATCTCGTCGAGAAGTGAGCTGAGGTAAGTGATACATGGCTCTTCAGTGGTTCCTAATTTTAAGTTCATTTAAAGGGTCACAAGGGAAGTATAGGAAGACTCTTTAATGATTATGCAGATAAATGGTGTGCCCCTAGTGCACGTCGGGGAACAAACTACTATTACCCTTGTTTATTCTTGATGTCTTCTACTCGTCTAAACATTTTAGGACATCTGATATTGGATTAGCCGTCTCGCTTCTCATTGGTGAACAAGTGAAGGTTGAGGAGTCTATAGGGTTCCTTCGGCAAACATCTTGGCGAATAATAAAAAGTATTGGTTGCAATAAGGTTAACATATCTGGTTGATGAGGATCTTGTGAGTTGCTTTTGGACCTGTAACAAAGAATATAAGCCATTAAAAATTGTGACTGTTGAGCTTGAGTAGGAGGAACGGAGACTTGGTCGTTCTTATACGGGTTGTGATCAGAAACGACTTCTCATGGAATCTTCATACCGTTCCTTGTCTTTCTAGAACCATTGACTGCCATGCCTTCTCGTTTTGACTCGAAGACAAGATTTCGAGCTAGACTTGCGGACCGTCGTCCTTGACAAAAATAAATTCAAGCGTCTAGATACAAGAAAGATAACTCTCGCGGGAGTCTCGGTGCCGAGGAATGTGTGACACGTTTGCGGACAGATACAAACTGAGGAAATGACATTGTGAACTTGCGAATTGTGCGCGACGCGACGTAACTGTTTGTCGTCTGACATTTCTTTGTCCAATGATGACAACACGACGGGGACTCACGAGAGGGAGAAAAGCCACGCCTTTAGCACAAGAGAGATAAGTGAAGGATTTTCGACCGTGCAGGCGGACGTCCGGCCATCGTATGTAAGCGACGCGCCTTCCCGATCATTTGCCCTAATGAAATTGGAAGAGAAACACGGACACGGCATTGGCTTTGTCTCTCAAATGAAAAATTTATTTTTCAGGCGGAACAAACCGTTGAAGGTACTCATAAGCAATTTTGCATCGTCAAACAGACTTCGCCCAACAACGTGGGGCTCCCGTAATTTAAGAATCGCTTTACAAGCAAGATGCGAAGAACCTAAGGCGTAGGCTTATATGGATTGTAATATTTTGTGTTGTAATGTGATTAGTCAGAACAACATTCGTTGTTGTGACGAAAATTAACTCTCCAAAACCTACGACTCAGGTTCAGGGAACGCCGCCGGAAACACGATCTCCGTTTTCTAACGGGTAGAGAGCTACTTCGTTTGTGTCCCCGAGTTGTGCTCGTTGTCGTATACATTCCACGTAATTTTTTCATAAAACTCTACAAATTCCGCCTCGATCGCGACATTTCGATTCTTGTTGGGGAAGAGAATAACGTGATGCGTGGGAAACATGATCGAGTGAAGCAATGGAAAATAATCATGTTCACGGTGCGCGACCCTTCCACATTGTGAGAGATACACAAAGAATAATGTAGCCGAATCGTATGTTTGCACGGATATCACGTTCGATTCTACGCCATCGACCATGTTATTGCCTCGACACCGACATCCCTATCCAGCCCAAATGTCCAGCCCAAGTGCAGTCCAAACCGCATCCGATCCATCGACAACGTTATGTGGACAAGGTGGTTGGTTGGCGTGCTCCTCGTCGCAGCCGTTCATTGAGTCACACTCGTCGACCACCGTAGCAAGAATGGCTCTTCCTGTTTTCAAAGAGGATATTTTTATTTTTCTTCCGCATCGAGATCCACCGCTATACCATCCTGTGGACAACGCAACCACGGGAATAGAGTTCGAATGGAAACGACCGTCGCACTCCGAAGGGGCACCTCCATCCCCGCCTTTGCTGAAATCATTATTCGTCAACCTGGCACTCGTCGAATATGTCACAGGAGGAGAACAATCGTATCGCGGATAGGATTTCCCGTCACAGTGCATTGTTCCCGATGGTCTGCAGCTAGCAGGAGCCGACGACGGTAACTTGGAAGGAGTAGACATGCATATTTTAGTGCCTACGTCAGGATCGTCATCGCACATGCCGTTGACGCAAATTCGCTGACCGTCACAGTCGTCGAGTGAGCTGCACGTACCCCCACAATATGTGGCGCCCGATGGCATAGGGACACGGATGACGCACGCGACAACTAGGATCAAAGAGATAAATTTCGCAGCGTTTGCCATGGACTGAGGCGTCGGGGCGTACTTTCGTTATACGAAGCCTTGTTTTTGTGACTGTTGAGCTTGAGGTGGAAGGACGGAGACTTGGTCGTTTTTATACGGGTTGTGATAAGAAACGGTTTCTCGTGGAATCTTCATATCGTTCCTTGTCTTTTTAGAACCATTGACTGCTATGCCTTCTCGTTTTGACTCGAAGACAAGATTCCGAGCTAGACTTACAGACCGTCGTCCTTGACAAAAAAAAATTCAAGCGTCTAAATACAAGAAAGAGAACTCTCGTAGGAGTTTCATACCGTTCCTTGTCTTTTTAGAACCATTAACACGGACGCCACTTCGCCAACTTCAATCTTTACCTGCCAATCTCCCGACCGTCTCCACCTATTTTCTTTGCCCCAACAGTCGCGGTCATTTCTCCGTCAATGATGCCGCTTTCGGCCGATGTCTAGATCCCCAGCTCAGACTCCATTCCACCTTCGCCGATTCAGCAAGAGGAAAAGTCGGCAACAACATTCCTAGCAATAATTCTAAAGACGACCCGAACGAAACCATCAACCTCGGCACTATAGTCGTCCATCTCAGCTTCACATCTATCCCCACCATCGCCGATCAACGTCACCGGCTGCTCCGCTCCTGGATTCCGACGCTTCCGGAATTCAAACGCACACTTCGACGAATTCAGCTTAAGCTTGTGCCTTTGCATTTATTCGAAAGCTTCGCTCAAGTGGATATGTTGGTCTTGACTTCCTTTAAATGCAAGATCCCCACCTGGGAGAATATTCCTGTTTAGGCTTCCCCCGCTGGAACATAGACATACGGTGCTTTGGACCTCCGAAGGTTTATCAATGTGAAACCATCCAGTGGTACTGAAGTTGCCGTCTTTGGACATGTCTCTTGGTTAGGCTGACTTTGGCCTCGACCCCGACCTCTACCTCGACCTCGACCCTGGCCTCGGTTGGCATGAACCATCATGACGTGCTTTGTTGTTGCTTGTTCGCACTCGTACACATGGATCTCCTTCTCCTGGTCAGTCAGTTGTGAGAAAGAATTGGCGCCAATGTAGTTGACGTGTTTAGGTAGAGGGTTGCTCTTGACGTTCGGGGTTGTGGTTGGTGCGGCAAATGTGATGACGCCGTCATCCAATAGGTTTTGAATTTTAAACCGAGGGCTATACAGTCAATGGTGTCATGCCCCATAATGTTATTGGAAGATTGCCCGAGGGATTTAGCCGAACGATGAGGGGTTTGCCGATGAGTAATGTTTTTGCTAATGTTGCTAGCAATCATGCGTCTCTTAGGATGTATAAATAATCAGTGGAAAGGAAAACAACAAACAATCGAAAGTGAAATTTGTGGAAATTGGGCATCATGTGTTGCTGTCGAGAATAAGGCAGATTTAACCAACACCATTGGGCTGACTCCAAGTCATTTTTTTTACTTGGGAATGCTTCAGGAAATGTCGGCAAAGATTATTGGTAACTAAACATGGGTTGGTCTAAGTGGTAAGGAGTTTGGATTCACTTAAGGAGGTTTCGGGTTCGAAACGTACAGTACGCAGCTACCCCTTTGAAGTACTCACTCACCATAGTTAGATCTCCAATTCAAATCGATTTCGAATTAGTCGAAACAAAATCGGACGGGCAACAAGAAAATATTATCACTAGATTTTTCCAAAGTCGATTTTCCTTTTTGATGGCGGTAGACATTGAAATTTTATTGATGTTGAAAAAATGTCATTTGGCCAAACCATATATTATATCGGCTGAATATGATCAATTGCCTTTCATATTATAAGGCAACATGATAAAATATTTTACACTTAAGATTTTAGTGTAAAATTAATGGGTTTTATATATTCTTGGACTTATTCAAATCAAAGCCCAAATTAAATATGTTTTAGCCCATCCCATAATATATTTTATGGCTTAGCTCATATGTCGGTCCACCCATGGTCTCGCCCATATTCCAGCCTAGTTCAGAGTCCGACCCGATATAACTTAAGCCCACATGGCTCTTTGTCGCACATCGGAAAGAAACACTACCTCAGGACATCTCAATTCCTATATAAAGGGAGTCCATTCCCCTTATTTGGGAGACACAAAAAATTATCTATTCTCTCTTATTCTCTTAAGCCCCATTGGGTTATAAAGAGATTCTAGTTATTTTGAAGACCCATCGGCGGGTGGTGCGGTGATGAAGGCCTCTCTTGCGAGTATATCTCCGAAGGCCCCTCTTGCGGGTATTTCTCCGAAGGCCCCTCTAGCGGGTATATCTCCGAAGGCCCCTCTTGCGGGTTTATCTCCGAAGGGCCCTCTAGCGGGTATATCTCTGAAGGCCCCTCTTGCGGGTATATCTCTGAAGGCCCCACAGCGGGACGACGATATTTTCACGGTGGTATATTTCTTTTTCAGCAATCATATTCTACACGCAGCAATATTCCTCCGAAGTGATATTCTCATATATTATTTTTCGACGACAACTATATTTTTTTGTTGACAACAACATCTCTCCGAAGGTTGAAGATCAAGCCTCAAGATCAAGGTTCAAGATCAAGCCTCAAGATCAAGATCAAGCCTCAAGTTCAAGCTTTCAAGATCAAGATCAAGCTTCCGCAGCCTGGTGTTCTTCGCCCATCTTCAGAAGACTCCAGATCAAGCGTCACTCCTGAAGACTCTAGATCAAGCTTCTACAACAGCCCTGGTGCTCTTCGCCCATCTTCAGAAGACTCCCCAGATCAGGCTTCTACAGCCCTGGTGATCTTTGCAGCTCCTGAAGACCCGCCGGATCAAGCTCTACAGCTCCAGCGCGTCTTCATCAACATACCTCCCTGAAGCTCCAGCGGATATTTGCCAGAGCCTCAGCCCATCTATACTTTGGATATCTTACGAGTATAGAATCAAAGGATTCACGTGCTTTGTTCGTGACTAGAGATTGAACCTGCGATTTCTCAATACGATAATTTGTACGTTGCTTCCGGTCTATATACGGACCGTGAGATTTTTACGTTAACAAATTTCTGGCACGCCCAGTGAGACTATCTCTACCTCTCATCTCTTTACGTCTAAGTATCCAAATTGCTTCGAAGATGATCATGCTGAAGAACTCCATCGATACTGTGAATGATCAGCTAGTTGTTTTTTCCTCTCAGTCGTCTGAAAGCTTTTCATCGCCTGGTTCCAGGAACTTCACCAACACCAGACCGATTGCTGACATATATAAGGAGACGGAAGAGATTATAAGATCCATCTCTCCAAAATCACCTCCATCATACAAGGAGGTTACTGAAAGAAGCCTTCTCAGCAAGGGTTCCATATTACCAACTCACTTGGGTAATTTCTACAACAACTAATCAAGTGTCTCTCCTCTTGAGGATTCTCCATCAAACTGCACTCCAAAATGGAGCTTTGCTGAATCAAGGGCCAAAACGCGCAAGCAAATGGAGGAGATAGAAGACATTCTCCGATCTATTCCATCCTGCAAAGAGATTGCCGGAAGGATGCCACCGAACAAGGGCAACATGTCGCCAGTTCCTCTACCAAGCTTTCATGATAGTTTATTAGAGGACTCTTCACTAAATCAGTCTCGAAGCATCGGTGAGGTTGATCTAGCTGAAAAGTTGGATGAAATCATGCAAGTTATCATGGCTGATACTCCATCATTGGAGGACCAAGTTGCGTCTCTTGCCAAAGCAGTTGAGGCGATGACGAAGTCCATGAGGGATAGGGATCAACAACTTGAGTATGCCATAAGCACTCTCGAGAATAAAGAGTCTTGAAGAACATCTAATGAGGAATGTTCTCACATACGCAAGGATAAAGGCAAGAATGTACTGAATGTGGATGATTCACCGAAGCCTGTATCTGCCTCTATGGATGCTCCGGTATCAACTAGACCAATGAAAGAATTAATATAAGAGGCTCTGAAGGATGAACTTGAGGGAAAGCATGCAACATCTTTAGCGTACAATAAGCCATACAGCCAAAGAATCGAAAGTATGAGCATGCCGATGGGTTATCAGCCTCCATACTTCCAACAATTTGATGGGAAGGGGAATCCAAGGCAACATGTGGCTCATTTTGTCGAAACTTGCAACAATGCTGGTACAGATGGAGATTGATGGTCAAACAATTCGTCCGCTCCTTGAAGGGAAATGCTTTTGACTGGTATATCGACATAAAACCAGGAAGTATTGACAGTTAGGAGCAGTTGGGAAAAGAATTCCTGAACCGCTTTTATAGCACGAGGTATGTGGTGAGCATGATAGAACTCACTAACACTCGTCAATGGGAAGGCGAGCCTGTCGTTGATTATATACAACGATGGAGAAACCTAAGTCTAAACTGTAGGGATCGCTTATCTGAGGCTACGCCAATAGATATGTGCATTCAAGGAATGCTCTGGAGGATTCGCTATATCCTACAAGGGATCAAACCTCGGTCTTTTGATGAATTAGCTACAAGAGCACTTGATATGGAATTGAGCTTTGTAGGAGTTGGTGTGGGAGATCTCCCAGTACCTGAGCCATCCAAGGGAACGGGAAGACCGACTAATAGGACCGGGGGCAAGCCTGCCTTCAAGGATAGCAAGAAACAAGTGTTGGCTACCGATATTGTTCCTGTCAAGGTCCCGAATGCAAAGGAGAAAGGACAATCGAGCACTCCAACCCATGCTCCAACAACTTCTCAGACAGAGAAGAGGAGACAGACTCTAGAGGAGAGACAGAATAAATAGTATCCTTTCCCAGATTCAGATGTTGCGGATATATTTGACTTTCTTTTGTCTGTCAAAATGATTGAACTCCCTCCGTCAAAGTGCCCACAACAAGCGAGTCGAGCGGGAGATCCAAACTTTTGCAAGTATCACCGTGTTCTGGGCCATCCTATTGAGAAGTGTTTTGTCTTCAAGGAAAAGGTTATGGAACTTGCCCAAGATAACGAGATTGACTTAGGGTCAATAGTTTCCTCGAATCTGGTGGACGTAGCAAGTTTGGACGCATCCAATATTATTCTTCGGGTCGTTTAGCTCTGATGAGATGGCTGCTTTCCTGTGTTAGAAAGTGAAACTAGATGATATTCAGGGTGTTAAGGTGTCAACCTGTACAATTGGCCATGTGGCGGTTCATGATGAGGAAGGTTGGACTTTGGTGACGCATAGAAAGAACCGAAGAAAGACTTTGAAGCCTCAAGAAAAGAAACCTCCTATTCGAGCAAAAGTTTTTAAAAGAGGACATAAGAATGCAAACTTCAAGGAGGTTGTGGATAAGCGAATCCCTAATGTTGATGTAACCTTGAAAAAGCCAACTCCAATCACGGTGTGGGATTTCTTCCCCGAAAAATTTCAAAGGCATGCGAACTTTGTCCAGAAGTTGTCACCATATTGACATGGAAAAGGAGCAGCCTAATCCAAAGGTTGACTTCCCAGAAAGTTCTACAACGATGTCAGTCAAAAAGGCGAAGGAGAATTGTCCGATTATCACGTTTTCTGATGAAGATCTTCTTGTAGGGCATAAGTCACACAATCGACCATTATTTGTGTCTGGATATACATGCGGCACAAAGGTTAATCGCATCCAGATTGACCCAGGTTCGGCAGTCAATATCATTTCATCAAAAGCTTTGAAGGATATTGGCTTGGGAGTGGATGATCTCTCAAGTAGTCGACCGATAATTTAAGGGTTTAACCAAGGTGGAGAACGGGCCATCGGGAAAATTTGCCTTTCTCTCACGATAGATGACATGAAATCTTGCACGACATTCTATGTTATTGATTCAAGGATGACCTATAATATGTTGCTAGGCCGACCATGGATGCACGAATATGGAGTCGTTGCATCAACACTTCATCAATGCTTCAAGTTAATTAAGGACGGAGTTCCAAGTACAGTATGGGCGGATGCTAAGCCCTTCACAGAGGAGGAGTCATACTTTGCTGATGCCAAGTTTTACTTGAACAAGAGTGTACATGTAGAGGCGTCGAACTTAAAATCCATCGTAAAGAATGCTCTAAAAGAATCAAATGCGGATATACCATCCATACAACAAGAGTAATCTTCAGCTGATATTATGCCTGAAAATATACAGGCAAAAGATGTGACGAAGCAAAGCAAACTAATTTTGCGCTACATTCCCAGAGCATTCAGAAAAGTAGGAGAACCGCCTTTCGTAAGCAATGACAGTGCAAAAACGATACTGTCGAAAGAACTCAATTGGCCAGTGACAAAGCTCTCAACAATGGCCCCCACGAATACACCACTAAAGGGTTTTGTTCGACCAAAGCAGGGGGCAATTCTCTATCCGGATTCATTGCCAGATAAGCGCACTAATGGGTTTGATCCAAATGCTTTCAGATTACTTTCTGCTGCAGGCTACACAGAGGACTTAAAGGCGCTTGGGGCTATTTCAAAAGAGGTCAATCCAAGAAGTGATACTCAAAAGTCAAAACTCGGTCTTGGGTATGATACTCCTAAGCCCGTCGATCAAGCAGTGAAGAAGGCTTCAACTCAATACATTGAGGCTGATGATAAAACTACAGTCAAATCAACGAGAACTTCGGTATTCGATCAACTTGGAGTCCCGTCCGAACGAAAATCGATATTTGATAGACTTGGTGCTCTAGAAGAAAAGATTGATGATCGGAGACCTATACAACTAAGGTTAGGCCATGCTCCAAGAAGTCGAATGGTGTGGAAGATAGTAGACCGCAGGAAAGACGTCCCAGTCGTAATCGAAAACACGAATGACCTCCGTAGCAAATTTCCTTCCCGAATGAAGCATCAAATAGTTGTGGAGGTGACTACTGGAAAAATGTTAAAAATGACCACGAAGACATGGATATCTACAAATGACAATGAGGAGTTATCTCAAGATAATGTTGAAGATGATGTTGTCACTTCTTATCATGTCACGATTTCAGAGGCTGATGAAGACGCATCTCACAAAGAAGATGATGCGGAAGATGCTCCTGAAGTATTCGAAGATGGGAAGAAGTCTACTATTGATGAATTGAAGGAAGTAGACCTTGGAAAAGAAGGGCATCACCGTCATACTTTCCTCAGTACGAGTTTAACCCCTGAAGAAGAAGAATTGTATATCCAATTGTTAGGGGAATACAAAGACGTCTTTGCATGGAGCTACAAAGAATTGCTTGGCCTCGACCCAAAGATTGCAGTTCACAAGTTAGCTGTGAAGCATGGGGTTCGTCCCATAAAGCAGGCTCAACGGCGTTTTCGTTCGGAGTTGATTCCCCTGATAGAAGCCAAAGTCAACAAACTTATCGAAGCTGGATTCATTCGGGAAGTGAAGTACCCAACATGGATCGTAAATATTGTACCCGTCAAGAAAAAGAACGGTCAACTGCGCCTTTGTGTTGACTTCCGCGACCTCAACAATTCATGTCCGAAGGATGAGTTTCCTCTTCCAATCACTGAGATAATGGTAGATACTACCACTGGCTATGAAGACCTCAGTTTTATGGATGGATCGTCAGGATATAACCAAATTCGAATGGATCCAAAAGATGAAGAAATGGCAGCTTTTCGTACACCGAAAGGAATCTACTATTATAAGGTGATGCCTTTTGGGTTGAAGAATGCAGGAGCAACTTATCAAAGAGCTATGCAACGCATCTTTGATGATATGCTACATAAAAACATAGAGTGTTACGTGGATGAATTGGTTGTCAAGTCCAAACGAAGGCATGATCATATTGATGACTTGAGAAAAGCATTTGACAGACTGCGTAAATATCAACTGAAGATAAACCACATGAAGTGTGCATTCGGAGTCACTTCGGGCAAATTTCTTGGCTTCATCGTTCGGCATCGAGGCATAGAGGTCGACCAGTCGAAGATAGACGCGATATGAAGATGCCAGAACCGAGGAATATACATGAGCTAAAGAGCCTTCAGGAGAAGCTTGCATATATCCACAGATTTATATCGAATTTGGCGAGACGATGTCATCTATTCCATCGGCTACTAAAAAAAGATACCCCTTTTGAGTGGGATGAAACATGTAAGAATGCTTTCATTAGTATAAAGGCATATTTATCAAAGCCGCCAGTTTTAAGTGCACCAATCCAAGGTAAATCACTCATTTGTACATAGCAGCACAAGAAGCCTCATTGGGGGTCTTGTTAACCCAAGAGAATGATGATGGAAAGGAGAACGCTCTATACTACTTGAGTACCCTGACTGGTGCAGAGCTGAATTACTCTTCAATTGAGAAGACATGCCTCGCATTGATGTTTGCTATACAAAAGTTGCGACATTATTTGCAAGCGCACTCTGTTCGCCTTATATCACGAGCAGATCCTCTCAAATACATCATGTCAAAGCCAATACTATCTGGTCGTCTAGCGAAATGGGCACTCATGCTCCAAGAGTTCGAGATTTCGTATGTGTCTCAAAAAGCTATGAGAGGACAAGCCTTGGCTGATTTCTTAGCAGATCATCCTATACCAGATAATTGGAAGATTTCGGAGGAACTACATGACGAAGAGGTGATGCTAGTAGAAACTCCCCGATCATGGAAGATGTTCTTTGATGGATCAGCTACCCAAAGAGGTGCAGCAGCTGGAGTTGTCTTCGTCACATCTGATGGAGATACCATCCCATATGCATACACCCTTACACAATTATGCTCAAATAACATGGCTGAATATCAAGCCCTCATATTAGGGTTAAAAATGGCCATGGATAACAAAGTACATAGTTTAAGGGTATATGGGGACTCCGAGCTTGTGATCAATCAACTTTTATCTACATACGAAGTTCGCAAACCAGAGCTTTTGCCATATCATGACTATGCAATTAAGCTCGCAGGATGGTTCCAGGATTTTAAAATAAGTCATATACCAAGAAGGGAAAATGCGCAAGCAGATGCCTTGGCGAGACTCGCTTCTTCACTCACTTCGATGGACAAGCAGGTTAGTATTCGATTATGTCAAGCTTGGGTGGATCCTCCAACCTTTAATGACGAAGAAGAGGAAGTCAATATCATCTCTATCTATAATGTGAACGACAAAGAGTGGAGACAACCACTCATTGACTTTCTTGAGCATGGAAAGTTGCCTGATAATCCTAGACAAAAGGCAGATGTCAGGAGACGAGCATCTCGGTTCATATATTTCAAGAATACTCTTTATCGGCGATCATTCGAAGGAGTGTTCTTACGGTGTCTTGGAGAAGAAGAAGCCGCCAAAGCAGTAGAAGAAGCACATTCTGGAGTATGTGGAGCTCATCAGTCTGGACCCAAACTTCATTTTCAATTGAAGATGATGGGTTATTATTGGCCGACGATGGTGAAAGACTGCATGGAGTATGCCAAGCTTGTCAGTTCCATGCCAACTTCATCCATCAATCACCCAAGCCGTTACATCCTACTGTAGCTTCATGGCCATTTAAAGCATGGGGATTAGATGTTGTAGGCCCTATCACGCCTAAATCGTCAGGGGGCCATTCATATATTCTGGCTGCAACTGACTACTTCTCCAAATGGGCGGAAGCTGCACCTTTTTGGGAGGTGAAGAAAGAAACGGTGATCACCTTCATCAAGAATAATATCATCTTCCGTTATGGTGTTCTTCGCTATATCATCACTGACAATGGCCGAAACTTTTCTAATAAGGCCATAGATAAATTCTGCGAATAATTCGGCTTCAAGCAATACAACTCTTCCATGTATTATGCAGCTGCAAATGGATTGGTAGAAGCGTTCAATAAGACGCTATGCAACCTTCTCAAAAAGGTGGTTGATAAAGCCAGAAAAGATTGGCATGAGCGAGTTGGAGAAGCACTATGGGCGTATCGTTCGACGTACAGAACTGCGACTCAGATGACACCATACTCATTGGTCTATGGTGTTGAAGCGGTCCTTCCACTTGAACGACAAATACCGTCGCTGCGAATAGCCATACAAGAGGGACTTTCTCAAGAGGATAATGCGCGACTACGCTTACAGGAACTAGAAGCTTTGGATGAGAAACGTCTTAAAGCCCAACAGCGGATTGAATGCTATCAGGCAAGGATGTCGAAGTCTTTTAACAACAAAGTACGACCTCGCTCCTTTCAAGTAGGTGACCTTGTTTTGGCGGTGCGAAGATCCATAATCGTCATGCATAAGACCGGAAGCAAATTCACATCAAAGTGGGATGGCCCGTACGTCGTCCAAGAAGCTTACACAGGGGGTGCCAACAAGATAGTTGATCAAGATGGAGTTCGCGTCGGACCAATCAATGGGAAGTTCCTGAAGCGATACTACCCCTGAAGAACAATGCTCCATGTCGCATGAGCCTAAACTGCACGACATAAAAAAAAAGTAAAAAAAACAAACAAAAAAAAATGTAATACTCCTGGCCCGTATGAGTATAAACTATGAACGGCTTGATAAAAAAAAATGTAATACTCCTCGCCCGCACGAGTATAAACTGTGAACGGCCTAAAAAAATATTAAAGTCGTGGTTCGTACGAGTATCAGAGATGAATGACTTTTAAAAAGAAAGGACTTTTTATTTGAAGAAATGATAGTCCTACAAAGAAGGAAAGTCATATTCTAGAGCCTAAACAAGCTAGAAGGGTGAAATCAAGCTTCCCAGGTAAATTGGACAATCTCTTCACAAGTCCACTTCAGCTGCTCTCGAAGTTCATTCAAGGACAAACGATCTTCGTCATGGACTATCCTGACATTCTTCAAAGCAGACATAGCCCCTTCAAATTTGATATGTCCTCATCTGCATCCTTAGCGATGGCAACAGTCTACTCTAGAGAATCCTCTAAGGTCGCTTTAGCCCAATGCAGTCAAACGATCTTTGGCGAAGTTCTTCAATTTTGGCTTTAACGGAAGCTAGTTGTTTCTTCTGTTGTTGTCCCTTCAACGGTGGCCAATAGATCTGAACATTTTGTCGATCCTTACATATATTCTTCCACCAAGCTCGAGAAGCTACAATTGGGCCACTCAAGTCGGGGTCGACAGAAGCGTCATCAACTACTTTATTCCCTTCGAACTAAGCAATCCTTTCTGGAATCCGAGCTATCATTGATGATCATCCAGCCACTTCCGAAAATATCCTTCCTAACAAGATTCGCCAAATGTAAGCGCAGGGTTTGGTTCGGCATAGGACATTGTAGATGGCGACACCCAAAGACCAGGCCTTGGACAATAAGAATCATATGGAATCTCCTTCTATTAGTATTAGATATCAAGCTGGATGTGCGGAGCACAATGGCCCATTTTGGATGGAAGACATGGTAACTTCAGCATGTCTTCTTCTTGTGAGTTCTCGTCCTTCGCAACACATAGATACTATTGTCCAGATGAAGTCATCTCTTTGAAATAAACCACGGCTCTGATTTGTGAAATACACACCATGTGTCTTACGGATCCCACTCCAATATTCACGTACTTTAATTCTAATCTCTTTGCAATATATATATGCATACGAGATACGAATTAAAGTGGGGGCATTTGTAGATAATGAAATTTTATTGATGTTGAAATAATGTCATTTGGCCAAACCATATATTATATCGGCTGAATATGATCAATTGCCTTTCATATTATAAGGCAACATGATAAAATATTTTTCATTTAAGATTTTAGTGTAAAATTAATGGGTTTTATATATTCTTGGGCTTATTCAAATCAAAGCCCAAATTAAATATGTTTTAGCCCATTCCATAATATATTTTATGGCTTAGCCCATATGTCGGCCCACCCATGGTCTGGCCCATATTCCAGCCCAGTTCAAAGTCCGGCCCGATATAACTTAAGCCCACATGGCTCTTTGTCCCACATAGGAAAGAAACACTACCTCAGGACTTCTCAATTCCTATATAAAGGGAGTCCCTTCCCCTTATTTGGGAGACACAAAAAATTCTCTATTCTTTCTTATTCTCTTAAGCCCCATTGGGTTTTATAAAGAGATTCTAGTAATTTTGAAGACCCATCGACGGGTGGTGCGGTGGTGAAGGCCCCTCTTGCGGGTATTTCTCCGAAGGCCCCTCTAGCGGGTATACCTCCGAAGGCCCCACTTGGAGGTTTATCTCCGAAGGCCCCCTAGCGGGTACATCTCCGAAGGCCCCACAGCAGGACGACGATATTTTCACGGTGGTATATTTCTTTTTCAGTGGTCATATTCTACACGCAGCAATATTCCTCCGAAGTGATTATTCTCTGATATTATTCTTCGACGACGGCTATATTCCTCTGTCGACAACAACATCTCTCCGAAGGTTGAAGATCAAGCCTCAAGATCAACGTTCAAGATCAAGCCTCAAGATCAAGGTTCAAGATCAAGATCAAGCCTCAAGTTCAAGCTTTCAAGATCAAGATCAAGCTTCCGCAGCCTGGTGTTCTTCGCCCATCTTCAGAAGACTCCAGATCAAGCGTCACTCCTGAAGACTCCAGATCAAGCTTCTACAACAGCCCTGGTGCTCTTCGCCCATCTTCAGAAGACTCCCCAGATCAGGCTTCTACAGCCCTAGTGATCTTTGCAGCTCCTGAAGACCCGCCAGATCAAGCTCTACAGCTCCAGCGTCTTCATCAACATACCTCCCTGAAGCTCCAGCGGATATTTGCCAGAGCCTCAGCCTATCTATAGTTTGGATATCTTACGATTATAGAATCAGAGGATTCACATGCTTTGTCCGTGACTAGAGATTGAACCTGTGATTTCTCAATACGACAATTTGTACGTTGCTTCCGGTCTATATACGGACTGTGAGATTTTTACGTTAACAATGGCAGTGCCCACCATTTCCCACATTGTACGATTCCCATTAGCGATGACAGTTCAATCAGGAAAAAGCATAAACACCGTGGAAACGTAAGTCAAGAAGTCGGTCCAATTTGCAGAGGATATCATGTGAAGTCCATCTGTTAAATATTGATGTGTTGTACTAAAAAAAGTTGACAGATATTCATAATCTTCTATTATTGTCCCGAATTTGTCCCCTCGATGGAGAGAATCACCGAGAGGTGCAAGAAAGAGTTGTTATGTCATGTAATTGACAAGGAGAAAGTCGAAGCAGCGGCAATCAGCCTACTTTCAGTGGTGAGATCAGTTTTTGTGGGCCAGTCAGGCAAAACATGATGCAGCAAGAGACTAGAACGACAGATCATGCAATATTTAACGCACAACGAGAGGCTCCGCGTGGAACTATTACAGATTGGATCACAAGCTCCTCCTTTCGACGGGGACGCCCTTCCTAAAGCAGCTTCGAGGTTAACAACGTCTGAACTCGTGCGAGTGAAAATCAGGCAGGCAATGAAACTTAGTCTTAATGTTTTAACATCTCTTGTAAGTTTTCAAGGCATGCAATGAAAATCATGCACAGAAGTTCCCCGCCATGTTCGGCAGTAAACAACATAGGGTTTTGTATTTGATTTATCTCAAAACTATTCCGGTACATTATAATCATAGAGATTCAAATTACTAAATTGACATAAAATCAATGGTTTTATAATTATTTATAAGGCTAAGATTACGTTCTTACATATGCATCGATCCGATGTCTTTTCTCGTTATAGGATAGACGCCTTGCTCAACGAAAACACGAACATGAATAAAGATGTTTTAGAGTAGGAAGTAGCTACAGAACATTTCTGTAGAGTCATGGGGATAACAAAGAATTTTATGGACAAACTATGCTGAAATTCATTTTATAATATCAAAAGTTACCTTCCCTGGGATTCTTGCCCAAATTTTGCCAAATTGGAGTGGAAATATTTGAGACAGTAATTTGTAATCATATTTCCCCTTTTTAGAGCTGTCCTTTTCCTTCTATAAATGACTTGCCATTACTGACTTCAATTCATAAAACTACAATATTCTCACATTTTACAAAGTAAAGAGAAAAAAAAAACCCAAACCCGGTTGATTGGCAACTTCAAAAAACCTGCTCCCTATTCAATTTTTTATTTTGCCAGCCTGATTTCCTGTGGGTCTTCCAACAGAGATGGCTACGTACGATATGTTTCTCCTTAAACGAAAACAAGCTCCTCACCACTTGGACCAACCTCATATTGATCAACTCCGTATTCAACTATTAGGTAGAACAATTGCATAAAAAGATTTTTTTTTTAATTTTTTAAGGAATGGTCATGCATAAAAGTAAAGACCGGTTGTAAATGACGAAGGAGCACGCGTAACATCTCTCCAATTCCACGCCATGGTACAGTTCTAATTCTGCAATGTGTTGTATGACTATGAAAGAAACCATCCCTAATCATAGAAATTATACGTACATTTGTATCGAGAAAATCATCCCAGACCTTGGTAGAAAAGTTTTTGTGGAAAATATGAGTTTTTGAGACTTCGGGAGAGGTCTCCTCAGCTTCTTCTACAAAACTTTGTAAGTCACTGTTGACATACATGAATTTCTGTGGGTCGCCGTCACTGGCCGAAGAAGTGACACTCTAGATGGATACTATTTAGGACAAATGGGGCCCAACATTAATTCCACTCGAGAAGCCTATGTAGGCATTACTCAAGAAATAGTCCCCGAGCAAATGGCTCAAGATCAACATTACTCGAGCACCCAGTATAGCTCGAGAAGTAATATAGATCCTCGCTACTCTAGAGCCCAACTAAACCACGACCAAGGAGATGGACACGTGGCAAACCTAGAAAGACCAACCAAAACAAGACGTGCATGATTCCTACAAAATAGGAATCTAACCGGGCACACATTTTAAGAAGATCCTTGACTGGCTGAACAATCGCGGCTGCAAGATTTTGAAATATAAAAGGATCGCAACAGAACACACAAAAACAACAACAACTCAAACACAAACCTTAGTCTTTTACCTTTTACTCTTGTTCTGACCCTTCCAACCTTAGCGTTGTCGATTCTGTCTGGCGTTGTTGACGCAATTCCGTCCAACCTCATTGCCATTGATTCTGTCTGGCAGTGTTGACACGTTTCTGTCCATCCTCAGTGCCATCGATTCTGTCCGGCGCTTTTGACCTGCTACCACTTCGAATTCGTCCTCCACCCTCGGTGCCCTTGCATTAAATTCCTGTGCCATTAACATCCGACCGCTGTTCCACAAGGGTGAATTCCATTAATGGATTTTGCCTCGACCGCCGTTCATTCACCGCCGATCGTCGTGAAGCGTCTCCAAGTCTTTCCCTTTGTTTTATGTTCAAATCATGTCTGTAAGTGTAACACCGTAAACTCAATACAGTCGCATTAAATTCCAGTGTTGGGTTTGCTCTTTATACTTGCACTCGTTCACTTTGCGGTGCCATAGTAAACACTGTAAATCCAATAATGTCGTATTAAATTCCAGTATGGCGTTGACTTTCACTTTACAAGGACCATACTATCATTGTAAATTTCTACGTGTTGCGAGAAACATTAATTCCGCACCAATAGTTACTATTACGAAATTGGCCCACGCCACCCTGATAGACGAGTACACTCTAGCCGAAGCGAAATACAATATTCTCTTTACACAAAAAGTTGTGTATCCACAATTTTATTTATTCATGCCTCGACCGTATAATTAGGCTATTCCTTTTCAATATGAGAGATAATAACCGTCCAAGATTATTTAAGTATAAATAGTAAAACAATAAAGCAATTTTTATGTTAGTGTGATATGACATATGAACGGCTAATATGGTTTTGATGATAAACCATATAGAACCTTGCCTCTATATTATATAGAAGCATTTCAACTGAAGGTGCTCCTATAATCTATAGAAGCTCGAGTTGTACGTTATAGAAGGTTACTATAATTTGCAAGTAAAATCATAACTTTAATTAAAGGATTGATGTGCGAAAGTATTTTTGTAATACCAAAGGACTAAGCACAGACTTTAATAATTTCGAGAATTTATTTTCATAAATATGGTAATTTTTTATTTTATTTTATATATTTCCTTGTTCGCCTATTTGACTGCCACTCCGTCCGATCTTGTCACATGGTGACCTTCATCGCCTAGTGGCCTTGGTCACTTGGTAGCTGCTTCGTCCGCAAGCCTTCGTCTGTCGTGTTACCGCAACCACCTCACTAAAAGGCCTTGTCTTCCTTGGGCCCATTTCTTGGGCTACTAACAAGTACTAATCCATAGATGCCGCCAAGGCCGGTGGCCTAGAATTTTTGTTGCTATACAAATAAGCACCCTTCAAGGAACACGGAGATAGAAACCACGTTTCGTCTTTTCTTGGAACAGCCTGTTAGCATTTATTTTGTTCCCGATAACGTGTGCAAGTCACGATACAATTCCCGCCCGTTGATCTCAAAGGCTCATTTTTCGAGATCTTCAAGATCCATTGGAGATTTCTCGGATTCACCATGGCTCGAAATCCTCCCTTGTCAAATTTATCTCTCACACTCCCCTTATAAATAGTGATGTTTGGGTCGGTTTTCCCATTTGTCGTGACCCATCGCTCGCTTCCCATGTTTAGCAGGGGTCATCAATCTTCAGTCCTCTTATCTCTGGAATAGTCCACAACCTTAATCTACTCGAGAGCCACTAAGTTTACTACCATATAGTTTGTCTCCGGCATCCTAGGTTCTCCTAGAAGAGCTTCAAGCTTCAGGCAGAGTTGGGATTCGGCAAGCCCGATTTAGCTTTACCCCTTGTACTTGTCACCAAGAGATTTCGGTTTGTAGAGTCTTTCACCGAATAACAATGCCCATGTTTGGGTACAACGTGTTTTCGGCTATTTCCAAACCTTATTATTTACGAGTATACCATTCGTTTGGTGTTCCCACTAGAAATAGGACCACCCGATCTTGGGAACCCTTCATTTTCTAGGCCACTTGATGATGATTATCGCCCTGAGAGGATGTCGACGTGTCAACAATGAGGTCCTTTTGTAGCTTATGTCTACAACCTTGTAGCCTCTGGAAGGTTGGATCTGGACTCGCAGGCGAAGACCCGTTCCCCTTGTTCAAAAGTTCCTAGACGAATCAGAATCTTCACTGCCCGATGAAGTCATCAGCAAGAGTCAAGAGTTGTTCTCAATCCTGGGCTTACGCAAGGTACTAGGGACCTTCCCCTTCACCATCATGGGGCGAACCCTTGTGCCAGCGATCAGAGCTCAAGGGCTTTGTTCCCATCTTCTGAGCAAATGACGCGTAATGTCTCCGGGAGGGAGAAAAGCGTTCTTCCTGAGTTGCTTGTATTTTCCTGTGGTAGGCCTATTGCTATAATTTCCAAACAAACCCATGTATTTTGTAACATGCCATGGAATTGAATGAAAATTGATGTACACCCATACCTTTTCTCCCCGGCTCATCTTTTCTTACGACATGTGTATTGCTCGCCAGTTTCCAAGCAACGCGAACCTTTTTTGGGCCTCGAATGAGGCTTCCAGGTTTCAGGTTCTATTAAACCTTGAGTAGAGGTAGATTTCCCGCTTATCAAATCTGAAATCGTTCATCTCCCTCGTTCAACTCCCTGAAAACCCTAGCATCCCTTTGATTCTCATGGCCCCCATTGCCCCGTCTAAAGTTAGTCCGATCATCCCAAACCATGAGGAGGATGATGGCGCAATCTTCGAGGCCGTCTCCACAGGCCACATGTCATCCGGTCTTTGTCAGCTTTGACGCGGAGTCGGACTATGGCATAGCCATAGAGGGTCAGAAAACCCTGGATCATTTTGTAACCACTTCCAAACTCTTCCTTTTGGTGGTGGAAAGATCGTTTCCTTTATACCAGCAGGTTGCCCGTTGTTTTCGCCGCCGGCCATTTTTCGTGTGTCGGATGGAGCGACCTGTGCTTTGGTCAGGCCTTCGTTGTTTCTCGTCTTGTAGTAGTGGCACTGATTTCGACTAATGGTTTTTTGCCTGGGTAGCCAAAAGCGTGATGTGTGAAAGGCGATGGGGGATATAATCCCTGATCCGCGTCCCGTTTACTGCCATGGAGCCTAATCCCCTATTCTGCGCTGGATTCCTGTCACTCTGGAACCGTATCGTCAACTGATTCTATCTCCCGATGGGACCTATGTCAATCACCCAAGGAGACATCTGGTTTTTGATGGGGTGCCTTCCTTCTAGAGCCCCCTTCGATTTGGCCATAAGCGCCCTGACATGGTGTTCAACCCATCGCTGCGTGTTGGGGATGACACTAGCCTTCTGGATTTTCGAGAAGATACTAGTATTAGACGTGACGTTTCCTATGAAACGACGCATGTAGGTAACCCTTCCATGAACGTAAGGCATAGGCTTATATGGATTGTAATATTTTGTGTTGTAATGTGATTAGTCAGAACAACATTCGTTGTTGTGATGAAAATTAACTCTCCGAAACCTACGACTCAAGCTCAGGGAACACCGCCTTGTTTTTGTGACTGTTGAGCTTGAGGTGGAAGGACGGAGACTTGGTCGTTTTTATACGGGTTGTGATAAGAAATGGTTTCTCGTGGAATCTGATAAACTATCAACACCAACTTTCTTGTTTTTAGGTAAGTGTCTTTCTTTTGGAGACAAATAAAGTGGAATATTAGGTAGACATGTGGAATATTAGGTAGACATGGCCTACTTGTCTTCCTATCTTGTCAAGCCCCTCCACTATAAATAGGGCTCTCTTCTTGTGTTGTAACCATCCCATCCTAGAGCTCAAATTGAGCCAAGAGTGTTTTCCTCCTTTCCTCTCTTGCTTTTCTCTATAGTTTCCTTAGAATTAGGTGGTGGTTCTACAAAGTGGGTTAAGTACAATATTAAGTTAAGGATTCTAATATCCTGGGAAGTTCAACAGAATATTCATATCGTTCCTTGTCTTTTTAGAACCATTGACTGCTATGCCTTCTCGTTTTGACTCGAAGACAAGATTCCGAGCTAGACTTACAGACCGTCGTCCTTGACAAAAAAAAATCAAGCGTCTAAATACAAGAAAGAGAACTCTCGTAGGAGTTTCATACCGTTCCTTGTCTTTTTAGAACCATTAACATGTACACCACTTCGCCAACTTCAATCTTTACCCGCCAATCTCCCGGCCGTCTCCACTTATTTTCTTTGCCCCAACAGTCGCGGTCATTTCTCCGTCAACGATGCCACTTTCGGCCGATGTCGAGATCCCCACCTCAGACTCCATTCCACCTTCGCCGATTCAACATGAGGAAAAGTCGACAACAACATTCCTAGCAATCATTCTAAAGACGACCCGAACGAAACCATCAACCTCGGCACTAAAGTCGTCCATCTCAGCTTCACATCTATCCCCACCATCGCCGATCAACGTCACCGTTGCTCCGCTCCTGGATTCCGACGCTTCCGGAATTCAAACGCACACTTGGACGAATTCAGCTTAAGCTTGTGCCTTTGCATTTTTTCGAGAGCCTCGCTCAAGTGGATATGTTGGTCTTGACTTCGCTTAGAGTTTACAACCACGTCGTCGATATCCTTTACTATAGACTTTAGAACCACGTCGTCGATATCCTTGACTATTTTACCCATCAGTGGACCGAAAATGAGGTTCAATGCCATTTGATAAGTGGCTCCGACATTCTTTAACCTGATGACGAGCTATTCGAAGATTCAGGCACTACAGTGATGTTTTGTGTATATCTTCTTCAGCAACGATGATTTGCTTTGTAACTGGAGTACCCGTCCATGCAGGACATTAGCTCATGAAGGACATTTGGGTGTTGCCTTGTTCAAGTCGCGAAAATTTATGCATACCCAGATTTTTTCGTTCTTTTTTATGAAATGTACTATGCTAGATATCTAGTCTACATAGCTTTTCGTCCTCATATAGTCTGGTTTAAACAACTTCTTTGTCTCGTTGTAACCTATCTGAGCTACTTTTCTTGACATCCTCTTTGGGGTTTGTTTCACCGGTTTAAGATTGTTATCTATTTGGTGCTTGTGTTCGACCAAGTTTGGGTTGAGGCCTAACATTTCGGTATAGTCCCACGCAAAGCAATCTTTTTAGGCACGTAAGACTCTTTTCGTGGCTTCTGATTTGATCGCGTCGAGAAGTGAGCTGAGGTAAGTGATACATGGCTCTTCAATGGTTCCTAATTTAAGTTCATTTAAAGGGTCACAAGGGACAAGAGAAGTATACGAAGACTCTTTATTGATTATGCAAATATATGGTGCGCCCTAGTGCACGTCGGGGAACAAACTACTATTACTCTTGTTTATTCTTGATATCTTCTACTCGTCTAAACATTTTAGGACATCTACTGTATTAGCCGTCTCGCTTCTCATTGGTGAACAAGTGAAGGTTGAGGAGTCTAAAGGGTTCCTTCGTCAAACATCTTGGCGAATAATAAAAAGTATTGGTTGCAATAAGGTTAACATATCTGGTCGATGAGGATCTTGTGAGTTGCTTTTGGACCTGTAACAAAGAATATAAGCCATTAAAAATTGCGACTGTTGAGCTTGAGTAGAAACGACTTCTCGTGGAATCTTCATACCGTTCCTTGTCTTTCTAGAACCATTGACTGCCATGCCTTCTCGTTTTGACTCGAAGACAAGATTCCGAGCTAGACTTGCGGACCGTCGTCCTTGAAAAAAATAAATTCAAGCGTCTAGACACAAGAAAGAGAACTCTCGCGGGTGTCTTGGTGCCGTGGAATGTGTGACACGTTTGACGACAGATACAAACAGAGGAAACGACATTGTCAACTTGCGAATTGTGCGCGACGCGACGTAACTGTTTGTCGTCTGACATTTCTTTGTTCAATGATGGCAGCACAACGGGGACTCACGAGAGGGAGAAAAGCCACGCCATTAGCACAAGAGAGATAAGTGACGGATTTTCGATCGTGCCGGCGGACGTCCGGCCATCGTATGTAAGCGACGCGCCTTCCCGATCATTTGCCCTAATGAAATTGGAAGAGAAACACGGACACGGCATTGGCTTTGTCTCTCAAATGAAAAATTTATTTTTCAGGCGGAACAAACCGTTGAAGGTACTCATAAGGACTTTTGCATCGTCAAACAGACTTTGCCCAACAATGTGGGGTTCCCGTAATTTAAGAATCGCTTTACAAGCAAGATGCGAAGAACGTAAGGCGTAGGCTTATATGGATTGTAATATTTTGTGTTGTAATGTGATTAGTCGGAACAACATTCGTTGTTGTGATGAAAATTAACTCTCTGAAACCTATGACTCAGGCTTAGGGAACACCGCCGGAAACACGATATCCATTTTTTGACGGGTAGAGAGCTACTTCGTTTGTGTCGCCTTCGTTTTTCGCCGAGTTGCGTTCGTTGTCGTATACATTCCACGTAATTTTTTCATAAAATTCTACAAATTACGCCTCGATCGCGACATTTCGATTCTTATTGAGGAAGAGAATAACGTGATGCGTGGAAATATGATCGAGTGAAGCAATGGAAAATAATCATGTTCACGGTGCGCGACCCTTCAACGTTGTGAGAGATACACAAAGAATAATGTAGTGGAATCGTGTGTTTGCACGGATATAACGTTTGATTCTATGCCATTGACCATGTTATTGCCTCGACACCGACATCCCTGTCTAGCCCAAGAGCAGTCCAAACCGCATCCGATCCATCGACAACGTTATGTGGACAAGGTGGTTGGTTGGCGTGCTCCTCGTCACAGCCGTTCATTGTGTCACACTCATCGACCACCGTAGCAAGAACGGCTCTTCCTGTTTTCAAAGAGGATATTTTTATTTTTCTTCCGCATCGAGATCCACCGCTATACCATCCTGTGGACAGCGCAACCACGGGAATAGAGTTCGAATAGAAACGACCGTCGCACTCCGAAGTGGCACCTCCATCCCCGCCTTTGCTGAAATCATTATTCGTCAACCTAGCACTCGTCGAATATGTCACAGGAGGAGAACAATCGTACCGTAGATAGGATTTCCCGCCACAGTGCATTGTTCCCGATGGTCTGCAGCTAGCAGGAGCCGACGACGGTAACTTGGAAGGAGTAGACATGCATATTTTAGTGCCTACGTCGGGATCGTCATCGCACATGCCGTTGACGCAAATTAGCTGACCGTCACAGTCGTCGAGTGAGCTGCACGTACCCCCACAAAATGTGGCGCCCGATGGCATAGGGACACGGATGACGCACGCGACAACTAGGATCAAAGAGATAAATTTCGCAGCGTTTGCCATGGACTGAGGCGTCGGGGAGTACTTTCGCTATACGAAGCCTTGTTTGTGTGACTGTTGAGCTTGAGGTGGAAGGACGGAGACTTGGTCGTTTTTATACGGGTTGTGATAAGAAACGGTTTCTCGTGGAATCTTCATATCGTTCCTTGTCTTTTTAGAACCATTGACTGCTATGCCTTCTCGTTTTGACTCGAAGACAAGATTCCGAGCTAGACTTACAGACCGTCGTCCTTGACAAAAAATAATTCAAGCGTCTAAATACAAGAAAGAGAACTCTCGTAGGAGTTTCATACCGTTCCTTGTCTTTTAGAACCATTAACACGGACGCCACTTCGCCAACTTCAATCTTTACCCGCCAATCTCCCGACCGTCTCCACCTTATTTCTTTGCCCCAACCGTCGCGGTCATTTCTTCGTCAACGATGCCGCCTTCGGCCGATGTCTAGATCCCCACCTCAGACTCCATTCCGCCTTCGCCGATTCAACAAGAGGAAAAGTCGGCAACAACATTACTAGCAATCATTCTAAAGACGACCCGAACGAAACCATCAACCTCGGCACTATGGTCGTCCATCTCAGCTTCACATATATCCCCACCATCGCTGATCCACGTCACCGGCAGCTTCGCTTCCGGATTCCGACACTTCCGGCCTCAAAGAAACGTATCCATGTTTTGGGGACCTCAATTTTGCCGCTCTCCTCAAAGTCCAGCTTTGGTATTACTGTAGCCTCCCTTGTACCCTGATCGCTGGTGCAGATATGGCTTCCTGACGCCAGCGGGAACCAAAACCCCACCTTTTCCATACCACAATCACGACAAGACGGTTGATTTCACCCATGGCAGCAAAATCCATCTCTCGTCGGCACCCCAGACCTCTCCTCTAGCCAGCTGCATACCTAACCATGACGACCCACAGCGGGATTCCCCGGACTTAATCCGCCCTCGGCTTGACCGCCTAGCCTAAAACTTGTCCAAGCTTCCATCAGTCGCTTTGAGTACGTCTGGTTGCACCTCCCTCTAATCCCCTCTAGAGATTGTCACCTCGATGAGAGGCACCCCGCGACTCCCTGTTGACACAATAGAATATGTCGGGCCTAATAACAAGCCACGTATTCGTGCCTAATGTTTACTTGGCCGATTCAGCGAGAATATGGAGAATATAATGGGGCTATACGGTGTCTACGATGATAGAAGAAACAGATTTGTTTCAGCACATGCACCTCGGCAAGGAACTTTTCCAACATTTCCCTATGCTTGTCGGAGGAGTGAATGAGGTCCAAGAGCGAAATCTGAGCCGGCTACTTCCTCAGTCGCTAACGATGTTATAATCGCTTTCCTTAACCGCGTATATCACCTTGCGGATTTGCTCGTTTGATGGCGCCTTGGGCCTCAACGATTCCTCTTGTGGATTTGAGCTCAGGAGTGGTAGCAATTGTAGGAATTCAATGACAGGTTCTCGCTCTTGCATGGCAGGCTTGATCTGCTCGACCATCTCACGTACGCGGTGGGCGAAGGTCTTGATCGATTCTCCTCAAAATCTTCTTACCTTGCGGAGATCAAAAAGTGTTAGTGACATCTCGACAATAAAACTGTAATAGTTGAGAAAATCGAGTGCCAGCTCCTCGAACGTCGTGTATCGCTTCACATTTTTGGAGTAATACCATTGGAGCGCTGACTACGCCAGGCTTTCTTGGAACATAATAATACCCTTGTTGTCCATTGGGTAAACTGACATCTTATGACAGAAATGTTTAAGATGCAGCTCAGGACAGCTTGTGCCCTTAAATTTCTTAAATTCTCAGATCTTGAACTTGGGCGGCATCTGGAAATGGGGGACTTGAAAGTCGTTATACTCCCACATACGTGTATGGTATCCCTGGAGGGTATTGATGCGCTCTTCGAGCCTCGCGAGATGCTTAGCCTAGGCTTCCTGCATTGATGAAATCTTCGCCTCGAGTCTTGTCCTGAAGGCACACGCTTCTCTCTTTTCTCCCAACAACTCGTCTACAATAATCGCATTTCGGGTTCTGGGGCTGAGTGGGGTTGCCTCTTCATGTGGGGCCGAGGGAGTTGCAATCAGCTGTGGCACCCCAAAGTTGGAAGTTGGGACGCCGACGGAGAAGTAAGGAGTTGGCCCGAACGTTGTTAGGATGTAAGCGGTTGGACTGGGAGCCGTCCGTTGTGGATAGTAGGGCGGCATTTATGGTTGCACACAGTTGTGGAAGGAAGTGGCACGCGTATGTACGGATTGTTTAGGGAGGCTATGCTGGTAGAGGCGGTTGACCTGGATGTGGCCGGATTGTAGAGTGGAGGATGCCTGGAAAAACACCGACTCCCGGTTAGTGGTAGGGATAGTATGGAGGCGTCATGGTTGCTTGTGCCGCAGATCCGTGCATGATCGGAGGCAGGTGAGGATTTGGGAGGCACCAGGTGCAGGCGTGGCTGCAAGCTGTCGTTGGAGGAGCTACCTTTATAGTCTTCAGGTAAGACAGCTAAGGTAAGATAGCTCAACCGTGGGTGACTCTACCTTTCCTCGAGAGAAGTGTCGTCGGCTCCTTGGGCCAATATATCCATGGCTAAATTGAATGAAACGGTGAATGGGGATACCCTTGATCTTAGGATGGCTAGTGTAATGGACGCTACCAACGGTGGGATGTAGATCGGAGACATATCTCCTGCCGAAGATTGACCAGCAGTAATGACTGAGGCAAATGGAGGGAACACAGACGCCTCCAATGAGAATATTGGCATCGGGGTCGACTGGGATTCGACTGCAATTGGAGATGAAAAAACAATTGTAACTTCAGGAGGGGTTCGCTTTCAGGGGTGACAGTTGGAGAATTCACAACAAGGCTTGGGGAAGCGTCTGCCATGACCCTCCAAATGGATCGATACTTCGTGCGTCTTTTGAAAGGAGCAATTGCTCAGTACTTGATTTGTAAAAAGAAATAGGGTAGCATCAAACAACCAGACGATGAATGCTCTAGTAGAGGCCTATCCATCTCCAAGATGTGGGAAAAAAGGGGACGTCTGTAGAAGGAGGAGTTCTTTGACGTCGACATGCTCTTGAGGGGTGAAAAGCATGGTGACCACCATAGGAGTAGTCCTTAAGAGCCGTAAGATGCATCCCTTAACACGGTCATATCGCTGGAGGGGCAGAAGGCCAGGGCGATAGGGCAGCTTTGTCAGGTGTATGTACTCCTCACCAATGGGAGCTAGCTCGAATGCACCGAAGCTGAAGGTGAATGTCTCGGGGTTCCATTAAGCGACAAGGTTTTGGAGGAGTGCCCAATCCAACTTGAGATTGATCAAATCCATGAGTGCCCCGAGCTTTGAACGAACGTAGTTACACTCGGATGATCTAAGGCCGTTATGCCGGTGTCGTAGTAACTACATTGACGGGATGTCCTTGCGAAGGAAAAAATTGGCTTCATGAGACTCAAAGTCGCGAGACTCTGGTGCATAATATTTTATATTCTATGTTGCTCATATTGGTAGAAGAGTCTAGTTCCACGCCATCGATATTATACCTGAGAACATTAATCACAGCCATCAATGATAATGTAGTACTCCATTTAGCTATCCCATTTGTGTAGATCAATCCCTAACAACACGTATTGAAAAACACAATTTGTTCTCATGTACTATAATCACCCGTTTGAGACACGACCTCGAAATTCTTAACTAAAACCGACTTCATTCCTTGAGGCCAACTCCTCTTCGCCGCCTTTGCTCGGGCCCTACCTCTTTTCCTTTCTTTTCTCATATTCACCGTCTTCTCCATCCCCGATGCCTCCACACTACGGAGAGCCTCACATTGGCATATCTGTTTCTTCACTCCGACCCTGAATCTGACCCCCTCCTGAGCCAAGCAGCTAGAACCCCTCTGTCCTCCTCCTAAACCCTCGAGCCACACCCTGGCCCCTCACCGGTTGAAAAAGCTAGGGCTTCATCGTCCCTCTGCCTCCCGCTCGTCGCTTCCCACACTAGACCAGCCTCTCCTTCTTGTCTCAGGAGATCCTTGGTTCTTCACTAGGGGTGAAAATGAGTCAAGTCAAGACCGAGTACTCCCAAGTTTGAGCTCGGCTCGATTAGAAAGAGCTCGAGCTCGAGCTTGGCTCCAGCTCGATCGAGCTCAAATAATTGAAGCTCGAACTCGGCTCGTTCCAATTATGGAGAGCTCGAGCTCGGCTCGAAAGGCTCGAATGTAGATCGAGCCTAAGCTTGACTCAAAAGTTCGGCTCGAAAGCTCGAGCTAGATTTCAAAATATACATATATTGACGTTGACTCGAACTCGGCTGGATTGGCTCGAAAATATATATAATAAAGTTCGCTTCAAAAACATAAATATGAACAATGTTGTCAAAATATTTCAACAAAATCATACTTCCAAAACATCTTCAAACTATTCTCCCAAAACATCTCCATAAATATAACCAGATTTCTCAAAACAATCACAAACCACAAGAATCATACTCTTCATCTTCACGATATAACTTCATTACCAATCATAATAATATCACAAGCATCATCACATGCATATAAAATATTATAAAGAGTATTACAATCACCATAATAATAATAAGGCAATAAATATCTTAAAATTTTATAAAGTATATAATGATATTTAGCATACTAGTTGAATTAGGTACTTGAATAAATATCTCTTGGTATGTTTTCCCTTTCTGGGAAAGAAACAAAAAAGAGAAATAAAAAGCTTGGGTTAGTAACATGTTTAATAAATAATATACTTCATAAATTGAAAAAACTTTAAATGAAAAAAACTTACTTGTTCATTTTTTTCATCCCATGTACATGTCGAAGCCAATCTCCTCCACAAAGTAATGCTTCTACCGTATGCAGAGAAACAGATGAACGATAAGGACCATTGAGATATATTATTAATTTTTTATTAATAAATTATTAAAATTTATTATCCCATGTAAATGTCGAGCCACTCGCGAGCCTTCTAGCTGTTAGTGTTTCGGCTCGAGCTCAGTTCGTTTCGTTAACGAGCCGAAATGAACCGGCTCGAGCTCGGTCTAAGTCGAGCTCGAACCGAGCTTTGATCGAGCTAGCTCACGAGCAGCTCGCGAGTGGCTCAGCTAATTTTCATCCCTATTCTTCACCTCCAATCACAATATTGGCGGCCTCATCCCCCTGTTCAACTTAGGTCAGCATAAGTCACCTCCCTCAAGAGCAACATTTGCGAGGAACCCAACTCCAGCGCCGACCCTCACGCTACAGCAACTCCTGCCAAGGATGCGACTCTCCCCGATCAGCCACTTCCCAGCCGCAGCAGCAAGATTCCGACACCAGCAACGGTGAGCTTGTCTCGAACATCTCCCAACAGCTCGCTCCAGAAGAAATCATCGAGTAGCTCCGAGCACACCAGCTCCCATCCAAGCAACGGATCCTTGACTCCAATCTTGACAACTCTGTCTCCTCGTGAAAATATCAGCTCACGCCATGCCCCCGCCACACATTCTGTGAAACTACTTGGATTTCTCCACCCTCCGCGGTCTCCACCTCTCAGCCCCGACCTCTAAAATGCAAGAAAGGGCTTAAAGAGTTGGCGCTTTGATGGGTCTACCTCTGAGGGAACTTTTAGAGGCGCAGCCGTGAACTAGGGGCAAGCCGAACACTCATCAAAGTAAAACCCGCTCTTCCATAGCTGAATCACCACCCCGGGTCTTTCTTCCTTGGATTTCTTCAAGTGAGGAAACGGATCCCGACCTAGCCGGTCACAGCTAAAATTCTGTGTCCGGAACTCCCATGAGTTCGAACATGTAATCGCCGGCAATGACAATTACTCAAACATGTCGATGATTTTGTTAAGACATATGTGTGATTTTTTCTACATATCTTTTTACTGGTCAGACATGTGTACCTGCTTTCATACTATGTCCAAACTCACCGAAGTCCCGGACATGGGATTTTAGGCTTGACCTAAAGGCAAGACACTATGACAGACTGCAAAGTGCAGCAAATGCTAAGAGAAAAAAAAAGAGATTAGCAGAGCTGCATGAATATGAAAAGGTTTTAGGAGAACCGATGAAAAGATAGGGATTGCTGGGTGTGGTCAATAAAACCTTCCTTGACCCCGCGATGGACAGTACGAGTTTGGATGACTTTAGCATTGATACTTTGGAAGAATATTTGGAGAAACTTGATGACAAATGCATTACTCCTTTCCCCAACTGTATCCACTACTGATGCTTTCACGAATGGAAAACCTGATGAACAGCCGAGTGGGCTTGATTCTGTGAACACACTAGATGGGGATAAATCAGCCAGTGATGGGTTGATGAAGCAACTAAAAAGGATGCATTGTCTGATTTACTGCTTGTGAAGGAGGAGAGAGGCAAGTGTATAAATGAATGTAGGTATTTAGGCATTGAGGCTAAAGTGCTCCGAAAGCATAAAGAAGATCTACAAGATTTACTGAGCCAAGAGGAGTAGAAGACGACATCTCTGAGAGAAAGACTCAGTGTTGCTGTCAGAAAAGGAAAATCATTGGTGCAACAACGGGATGGTTTGAAGCAAACTATTGAAAAGAGGAATAGGGAAGTGACCCAGCTGAAATCAGAGATCACCCAAAAGGATAATGTCATTACTGACCATGAATAGAAGATGGAGGAGTTATCTTCTCACTCAGAGAAGGCTCTAAGACTCAAATCTGAGGTCTTATCCTTGAGAATTTCCTTGGCAGAGGCACAAACTCCTATGGATGATAAAGGTCATACACTTGAGACAATTTTGAGCACCTTAGCTGTTATTAATGTTGTCACTGATGTGAGTAACAGCAATCCTCAGATCTTCTGAAGAAGGTCCTCTAATCTTGGTAGTTCACTTCGCAATGTTTTATCTGATGATTTGGGCGTTCTTCACAAGCTGGAAGCAGATATCAGTTCAAGGGCTAAGAGAACAAATGTTCCTAATCTATTCAAGCTGAATGACTCTGCTGATCATCTCAGCTCTATCTTGAAAGACACTATGAAGGAGGTAAACTTCATTCTGCATTTCTACTTTCTAGGAGTATTATGCCCATCACAACACTTGTTATTCATGAGTTGCTAGATTTTGGTCAGTACATAATGCTCGTGGTTTCTCGTAGATCCTTTTGGTTTTGCCTGTATTAGGTTGCAGGCTTTTTCTTTCTTAGACGTAAGGATATTCATAAACTTTTATTGCCTGTGAAAATAACGGAGCGGATAGCTAAACATGTTTGCAAGTTTTGCCTTGGCAGAAGTTAATAATCTCGTCTCTTCCATCTCGACTTTTGAGGGGACAGTTGGGCGTGATGATACTACCTTAGAGTCCACTTATGTTCCATGTTTATCTTTAATTTAAAGTTCATCCAAACTCATGTCTCTCATGATTGAACCAATGATAGGATTCCATCTGTGTAGCAAACATTGTCTAGGGTTTTATTATCTTTTCGAGATGTAATAGTTTTGCCCTCTTGACTTGTTTTTCGACCTTCTTGGATTGCGACAGGGATGGGTGATCTATTTGTTAGACTTGATTTGAATCTATCCCTAACAATGCCATAACATCATGCTTATGTTTACACGTATTGTCGAGAAATACGCACTACCATATCCTCTAGTCTCCATCTCACCAAGCCTAATCGTGGTTTTTACGGTAAAGTTTGTTCGAGAAAAAAACTCGTTCAATATCATACATAAGGTTCAAATAACACCACATGCAAGATTAAGACAGCAAATAAGCCGCCCGCGAATACCCGGGTAAGGCACAACAAGGCAATAAAGTCACATCACATCAAATCAATTCTCCTTGAAGGTACTATGGTCATCAAACATGTCCTGAGTCCTGAATCGTCCTTATGACTCCCTTCTAACCTAAGCTTTGATACTAACCGTAAAAGTTGACATTCATGTACACATTTTTCAGAAAATTTTATTAAATTTGACTAGTCAACTTTTGGTAGAAGCCGACAAACTCTAAAATCTTTAACCTGTGATAGATTCGAATTTCCCGATTCAGCTGCGTACCGTAGCCCTCCTTTACTCTGCAAAACTGGATGGGGTCCCCCGAAGGGATAAGCGACAATATCAAAGTACGCCTCACCCATGCAACACCGCGAAAACAATGCGACCCCTAGACTCATCCTAACATGCATAGATTTAAAAAAAAAATCTTTTCATGCATCGACCCGACTCATCAATTCAGACATTAATCATAAAACATCTCCAACAATAACCACCATATCACAACGTCAGATATAAGCAGATAATGCAGCACGCAGTAGGTATATATGTATATTCAGATATAATAGATATCACCGCAGCAGCTAATATATAAATTCGCTCTCAATGAACAAGTAAATAAACACTGTGACTTTCCTAGGCCCCTCCACCATATCATCACTCCCACCAGGTGCCTGGACCCCCGTAGTGCATCCCCCACCTACTCCTCCGGGAACGCCCGAGTAACGGCAGCAAGTAACGACCGCGGGGGGCACTACCTCCCCGTTCTCCTCCGACATCACAGCCGGGTACGCACCGCAGTCCCACTGGGATCGACCTCCACTCATGCGAAACCATTCGGATAAATACAGCAAGACGTCACCAAACCCATAATCCAAACCGGGAATCGCATTTCAAATATCATTTCCAGGCTTACCCGCTGTACAAGAGCCATCACTTTCACGCGACAACTTATTTTCCCTGGCAATCACGAGGCAAAGCAAAGACTACCGCAGCAGGGGAAACGAATAATCAATAGAGAAAGCCAAGCCTACGGCCAACCAATTACAGATCAATTCCAATTGCTAAATCCCAATTCTGTGAATTTCAGGAACTCAACCCACTGGTGCCATCATCATCACTCATCACACAAAGGGAGGGCAGCCACCAAATAAAACGAAGATCACGCTTTCCACATCACTGAGGCGTCTAAAAATATCACCTAAGCATGAAAACCCACACTCTACTGCAGCAACCACGATCCGAACGTCCACAGGGTTCGGGGCGTGAAATCGACACAATGCCGGCACAGGACCTGGACCACACAGTTCACAGTCAACTTCACCCCCATATGCAGCATCAAAACACTAGAGCCTCCACAAGGACAGAAACATGAAGGGAAACCAAGGAGAGAAACGTATGTACTCAAACGCGACAAAGACGAAGTAAGGAAAGACAGAGGGGGGGAACGTACAAAATCTGGACCCACGCAACTCACTGACCAAAACCCGCAAGCACAAGCAGCAACGTGACTACTAGGACTTGATGAGGACAGAAACACGAAAGAACAGAGAAGGGGGGGTGAAACGTATAGCATTGGACGTGACTATTGTAATAGCCTAAACTTTTGTAATTTTCCGAATGTAAAATATAGTTGTTATGCATAATTGAGCATGTCATACAAATGAGCTTCAGCGTTGAAATATTAAGGAATCCGATGTTGTTGCGTCTTGCTTTAGCTGTGACCAAGTGGGATTTTTTCTTTGGTTGCCAAGCATCATTGTGTCGAAGCCCAAGACACTCTCCAGTAAAGTGCAAGTGCTTCATCGCAAAAGATATTTTATAAGAGAAACTTTCGTTGGATAAAATTCTACCGACTATTCGCCACACGTAAAATCAACCACTAAATGGGATGTTAATGAGCCGAGTCTGACTGGCTCGAGTAAAAAGTTATCAGCCTCTATTTAATTGAGCCCGGGCTTGACCCCCGCCCCTCACTGAGTCCGGCCTGATCCATAACCTCCCTTTCATCTTCACTACTTAATTTCTTTTTTTAAAAAAAATTTTACTTATTTTAATTTTATTTATTATAAAAAAATTATCAAGTCAGATGGAATGGCTCGTCGGATCAGTAAAACGGCCTGGTCCGGCTTTGATGTAAAAGATAAAGGCCCAAATTTGTCAAAACTTGACCAAGCATCAGATCCCAAAGATAGTAAGTCTTTTTCTTTCCTTTCTATTTTAATTTTTCATGCGATTAGAAATTATAAATAGAAAGAAAATTATATAAAAATATAAGGAAGTAATATGAAGAAAAGATTTTTTCTAAGATTCTCTATAAAATCCGTTTTTCCATGAAACCGAGATAGTTACCTTTGAGAAACTTCTAGAAATATTGTAACTGCCTATGTTGAGGGTGGGAGAAAAGATAAAACAAAAAAATTCATTATTAATATGAAACAAAATTTCAGTTTGAAACTCATACAATTAATCTCTTTTTGTTAACCCGATACAAAAAAACAGGGGGGAGAAATCTCCGAGAAATCTCATTCTATTAGAATGGTGTAGATTTAAAAAAAAGGGGATACCACAAGAATTGTGAGCCGTATGAGTTAGGAAACTCTCAAGTACGGTTCTCGAGGAAGGAATTGAACAGCCTATTCTGACCGGGGGGAACAAGCCTTTCGACAGGGAGATTCTGAAATTGCGGAGGCTTGTTTGATCAAGCCGCTGAGTATTAGAAAAGGCTATAGCGCTTACTCCCGGTAATTATATTGAAGCCCAAAATTGGATGAAGATCACAAGGCGCTTCGAATAAAAGCCCTCTTTTTTTATTTATTAGTCTGATTAGTCAAATGTCAAATAAAAGATCAATCTGCTTGTCAAAATTGTCAAGCAGATTTGGGTCATGAAACGAGCAAGAACCGTTCTTGAGTTACACGGTCTCAATAACAACCCCCGGTGGTTGAAGAGTAATAGTGCAACATTTGAAAACCGCAAAATGATGCGCACTGGACATAAGTTGAAGTCTCTGTTATGTCACTGATTTTGTCGGTTTAAGGATCATTAAATTCGTTCGTAAGGCACCACTTGTCGTCATGCTTAATTAGTGTTAAGGTTCAATATAAGCCTTAATCAAATGAATGCGACGAACCCTATTTATTATCAAAATCAGTCGATTTTTTTTTTGGATCCCGAAAATTAATCAATTCCGCAGTTTTTTCGAGAAAAAGGAATCATCGACTATTTTATCGAGTTATTCATAATTCGGGGATTCACGGAAAAAAAACCAAAAATCCTAAAATGAGGAGAAATTCTGAGGTACGAGTAACCTCTGCCTAAGCCTAGCGTCCCTCAGTGATGATCGAAATGCTCGATGGCCTGCTGGAACAAACCGGTGGGGTCGGTACATGATATACTGGAATGGGCATCTGGTTTGGAAGGCCGGGAAGATCGGCCTCAAAATTAAGGACCCGGATCACTTGTCTTATTGATGGCCTTTGGCTCTGATCTGGATGAGCACACCACAACCCGACCAGCAAGAGACGCTTGACCTGTATCTTGTCAGAATCCGATGTCATCTTCTCATCCGCTGCTGTCAGAATATTCCCACTTCCGTGGAGACCCCATACCCATGCAACCAGACCAGGCATCGTCGAGGATGTGTTCTTGAACGTCCTGTCCGTCGCTCTTCTCCCTGTGGCGATCTCCAGCACCACCACACCAAAACCATATACGTCTGATTCTTTTGAAGCTTTCCCCATGGCCATGTACTCTGGGGCAAGGTACCCGGGCGTCCCGGCCAGTCCAGTCGTCAGTGGACCAAGCTCGTGGTCCATCAACCGAGCCAATCCAAAATCCCCCAGTTTCACATTGAAGTTCGAGTCTAGCATTACGTTGCTGCTCTTTATGTCACGGTGTATGACACATTTTTCCCACTCTTCGTGTAGATATAGTAATGCCGAGGCCAGCCCAAGGCAAATCTTGTACCTCGTCGGCATCAAAAGAGGGGCCCGTTTCCCAAAGAGATGAGAGTCGAGGCTGCCATTGGGCATGAACTCGTAAATGAGGAGGAATTCGTTGCTGTCGTGACACCAACCGATGAGTTGCACCAAGTTCCGGTGCCTCAGGCTGCTGATTACCTTCACCTCGCTAAAGAATTCTTGGACGCCCTGTTTAGAGCCTTGTGAGAACTTCTTTACTGCGACCGGTATGTCCAAATCTAATAAGTATCCCTTGTACACTGGCCCGAATCCTCCTTCTCCCAGCTTCTGCTCGCTTGAGAAGTTGTTTGTTGCTGAAGCGAGATCTTTGTACGCGTACCTCTTTGGTCCTGCTCCTCGTTCAAGGTCTTCGTTGATGGACGGTGAGTTTGTGGCCTCTGCAGCCTTCTCCTTCATTCTAGTTTTCCTTGTCCTGTTTCTCCTCAACTCAAATGGCGCGATGAGGACAAGGAGCAAGAATACGATAGAAGCGCTTACCCCAGTTGCAATCTTTGTCCTCTTCGATTTCTGACTGCCAGTATTCGATTCGTGACTGCCAGTATTCGATTCATGACTGCTGGTATTCGATTTCTGACTACTAGTATCCTCTATGACCAACTTTGACGAAAAATCCCAAGAATGGAGCATGTGTCGCTCTATGTAAGAACCGGTAGTTGCTGAGAAGCCGATTGTGACCCACTCAGGAAGAACAGTCCTCAGGTCTACAGGGTACGAAAGGCTCGTGGTTTCGTTAGGATTTGACGTGGTCTTGAAGCTCCATGAAACTGTTAAATTCATGGTGGAGGCGTCATATGAGATGGTAACGTCGATCGTGTCTCCACTGTGGTACTTTACATCCCACGGTACCACGATGCTTGAAGCGATCGAGTTCTGGTTGATTCCAACATGCTCGTACTGTGGATCCCATTTCAGACTAGGATAGGTATCAAACTCGACGTGGATGATCTGCTTACTTGAGGTGTCGCTGAAAGTCGTGTTGTACAGGCCGAGGAACCCGCCGGTGGAATTCAACGGGATCTGGAAGCCCTCGGGAGCCATGAAGAAGGCAAAACCAGACCCATAATTTACAATGCCCCCTACATCGATCGTGAAGGCGAAGTGGGTGATGAAATCATAGAGCCCCCCGGAGCTCGAGTCCCATAACCGGACCCTCTCGTTGAAGGTGACATGCCCGACGCGCCAAGTTTGGTTCTGGCCCGTCATGTCCACGGCCCCAACGTCCGGATGAGCATCGCCTCTGTACAGCACGGAGGTTGATGCCGGGTCGAATCTAGATATGTTGAACAGCAATGGGTTACCCAGGTGAGCTAGGAAGACTACGACCAAAGGAACAATGACAGCTCTCAACATACTTCTCTTGAGAACCATAATTGGGTTTTTTTTTTTCTCTGAGTAATCTTTTGCGAATGTTGCTAGCAATCACGTGTCTCTTGGGATGTATAAATAATCAAAGGTAAGGAAAAAGCAACTAACGAAAGTGAAATTCGTGGAAATGGGGCATCATGCGATGTTTTCTCGAAAAAAGCAGATTTAACCAACACCTTTGGGCTGACTCCAAGTCAATTTTTTAACTTGGAGAACGCTCCAGGAAATGTCGGCAGAGATTATTGCTAAACAATAGTGAGTTAATCCAAGTGGTAAAAAATTTGGATTAATTTAAGAAGATTTTGAGTTCAAAACCTTTCGTATTTAATCACCTCTCGCTCGCTATAATTAATTATTATACTCAAATCGAGTGCAAATTAAGTGGAACAAAGCCAGATAGACGAGAAAAAAAAGATTATCATCACTTTTTTTCCAAAGTCGATTTTCCCTTTTTGAAGGCAGTGCCCACCATTTCCCGCGTTGTACGATTCCCATTAGCGATGAGAATTCAATCAGGGAAAAGCATAAACACCGCGTAAACTTAAGTCAAGTACTTGGCCCAGTTTGGGGAGGAAATCATGTGAAGTCCATTTGTTAGATATTGATGTGTTGTACTAAAAAAAGTTGAAGGATATTCATAATCTTCTATTATTGTCCCGAATATATCCTCTCGGTGGAGAGAATCACCGAGAGGTGCGAGAAAGAGCTGTACATGGTTATGTCATATAATGGACAAGGAGAAAGTCGCATCGGCAGCGGCGGAATCGGCCTATTTTCAGTGGTGATATCAGTTTTTGTAGGCCGGTTAGGCGAAACATGATGGAGGAAGTAACACATATTACAGATCATGTAATATTTAACGCACAACGAGACGCTTCGCGTGGAACTATTACAGATTGGATCACAAGCTTCTCCTTTCAATGGGGACGCCCTTCTTAAAGCAGCTTCGAGGTTACCGACGTCTGAACTTGTGCGAATGAAAATTAGGGTTTATATTCGAGCTCGGAACGAAAACTAAATGAACCCGCAAAGGATAACGCGTCAACTGGCACCCAAACACACAGCCGTGGTTATTCATGGCATGACGAGGAAGTGAGATCAAATTTAACATGTACCCATAAGATTTCCATGCCTTTCTAGAAAGAAAAAATTGGTCTAGAATCTGTGCATCCGATGCTTCCCACCCTTTTCGGAGTTACATTTTAGGCACTTCTTTTGGTCAATTATAATTCCGTGGCATGATTCCTTAATCCACCAAATACAATTTAATCAAATATAATTCCTACTGGTTTTCAAAATAAATCCGGAGGAGACATAAAATTCAGAAGAATAAGTGGGGTGATTCATATACAGTGTCTCTTTCTTTTATCAAAGGTTCTACCAACTGATATGTTTATGCAAATAATTGGAATTTAGTTTTCTGGAAAACTTATAATGTTCTACCATGATCAACGAATCTATAAAACCCTTCAAATTGTATCTGATTAAACCTAGACATCCCCTCACTTTCATCGATTAGTATTTCGAATTTCCTTTCCCATTTATCTTATTTATCAAACTCCATTCATTAGATTATGGTCTGGGTCCCATTCTTCATCCAATCATATGGATTCAACAGTGGGAATGTAAAGAATGGCCTCTGGTAAAAGTCAAGACGACATGTCAAAAAAAATAAATGTAATATTTTATTAATATACATAATAAGGCCCTAAGATTTTTATCACCGGATCAAATTTTTTTCTATTTTATAAGGCTAATATTACGTGCTTACATATGAATCGATCCCATGTCTTTTCTCGCTATGGGATTAGCTTTGCGCGATGAAAATACGAACATGAAGAACAATCTTTTTTATTAGCACGTAGCTTGAATATTCTGAAGGATCATGTGAATCATGCTGATGGTGTCATGAACCAAAATTGTTATTAAGGGGGAGGGAATTTCTGGGGATAAGAAAGAATTTAAGGACAACTGTGCTGAAATATATTTTATGATATAAAGCCATGACAATCAGAGGCACTCAAATTAAATACTTTTACCCAATTGGAGTGCAAACTTTTAGAACATTAATTTATAATTATATTCCCCTCATTTAGAGCGGCCCTTTTCCTCTGCAAATGCCTCGTCATTACTTAGGGTAGCCATTTTTTAAGCGACTCGTAATTTTCGTGTCTTTAACCGATTCGTATTCTTATCGTGTCAAATCTTTATACATGATTTGTTAACGAGTTGGTTTTGAATCGTATTCATCTCATCCGTTAAGACATATTTTAATAAAAAAATACCAATTGTTCCCAAACACTAGGTTTTCGCTTGTTTATATCGATTTCTTGTCATTTTGTGCTCATGATCCATTTTTATCGATTTTGTAACATTTATATGAACACAAATATTCTTACAGGAAATGGAAAGTCGTCTATAAGTACGCGACCATGATATACATACAGAGTTGTTATGAACACGAAACTATTTATTTATCATAATTTTATCATGGAGTGGTTATGGATTTATTGTGTTTTTTGCTTGTTGAATTATGATGTAGTTCGGAACTTAAGTTGTTTTATATTGGTTTTTTATGTCTAAGGGGTCATTTCATATCTACCTATAAACTGTTCATGTTTGGATTGATGACACGAAAGCCTTAACAGATCGTGTTTTGGTCGACGTATCTCGTATCGTGTTTTATCTTGTCTGAACACGAACTCGATTCATTTACTAAATAACGAGCGCACGTAACATCTCTCTATTCCATGCCATGATAAAGTTCCAATTTGGGAAATTATGATTTAGTTTTAAGGGGTAAATGTTATATACTGAATTAGATACCTGATTAGCGAGGTCATATCTTGTGTAGAGATTCGGATAATCGCTATTACATTCATCGACCATAACTTCTGCAATGTGTTGCATGCCTGTGAAAGAAACCGTCATTAATCATAGAAGTTATGCGTACATTAAAACTTATAACATCATCACTGATCATGCTAGAAATTTTCGCTTAAATTATGACAAATTTTTCGAGAGCTTTACTCCGACTAATCCTGACTCGATTCGGGTAGGCGTTGATTCGGGGCTTCCCCTAAAGTAATTTAATTGAATTCTTTGAGAAATCTCCCTGAATCAACCTTGCTCAATTACTTCTAATCTTGGGTCTTCAAGGTTAGTCAAAGGACCAATTTTGAAAAAAGTTCGCGAATTGATCCACGTACCTTATGTTCGAAGTTAGATTCAGTCCGTGCACCGTACGCTTTCGTAAAGTATAGAACCATTTCGTACTTTTTTACGAAATAATTTTGTTATGAGCCGACGGGCTTCGTAAAAAGCCGCTATATTTTTACGAAGTCCATTGACACTATTTCAAAGAAAGAAATATCGTCAGTAATTTCGTACCTTAATAAAAACTTTTACCGGCTAGGCCCGTATATTTTTACTAAGTCTTTGGACATTGTTCTGTAAAAGAATGTACATTTTCGTGAACCCATTACAAAACTCGTCGGCCATTTACGAAAAGGTTTCGTACACAATAATTATTTCATACTTTACGAAACTTTTATTGTGTAAAACCGTACATTTTTTACAATTTCTATTAACACCATTTCGTAAAAGTCTATATATTTTATGTATAGATAATAAATTCCTAGTGCAACGACTTTCTCGAAAAAGGTTTCCTACTTTACAAAAAAACCGAGTGCACCGTCCACTTGAACCTTCTCCCACACCACCCTGACAAACAAGCATACACTCTTTGTTTAACAACAGAAATTCTGGGCCACGGATCTCGATCTTATTTATGGATCAATGGTCCAGAATACAAGCCCGAGGATTGGAATTCAGTAAGGAGGTGGCAACAAAAATACACAAGGCGAAGGCTTGCTGGGCGAAGCAGCCATCTAGCGACAGGATACCTGGTGATGAGTGACAAGGAGCGGCACAGGCGACAAGCGACAGTTGGCTGAGCGAGCGAGGAAACTCTATGGCGAAGGCCAATGGGTGACACGATCGATCAACTTAGCTGTTAAGGAAGACTCCAGAAGATCTTAAGATTCGGAGGGAGATTGTTGCCAAGATGACTTATATGGCAAAGAAAATATTCCATGGAGGCCGGTAACAAAGAAAGCGTAATGTATATGCAATATTTCTTTACTGTATATACATAGGTCTAGCTTAGTATAAATACTTGTTCTTAGGCATTGTATAGGACACCTCTCTACGGACGGACATATTGTCAATTTATCTTTTCAAGCATTCCAGCGTTCAAACTCTCTTTGTGCTCCTATGTTTTTGCTTACTTTCGAAGGCATTGCTAATGGCATTCGTAAGTGCTTCCGCTTATTAGCATTGGTCAACCTCATCACTAAAGTAAGCACACAACTCATGAAACGTTACTACTGTTTCACCAGTAACTCGTTGCTTAAGTTCATCATCAAAACCAAGGTTAACGTTTCTGATTTCCTCAGGTACATAAGGAAGGGAGAACTCAATGGAGTCCGGTGACCGAGTTCGTCAATGGCGACTCTTCAACTGCAGGCTTTTCTTCCTCGGGTCTGTAAGATAGTGGCGAGCGAGGGCGATGCCCTCCCGCTCGCCTAATTTAAAATTTCTATTTTAGGACAGGAAAATGAAGGTTTCAAAAAAATAGTGTTAATTTTTTTTTACAAAGAATTCGTCGTTTAAAACTGTGATTTTAAAAAATAAATTTAGAAGTGGTTGTTTTGAGTTACAAAATTTGCTATTTTAAATAAATGAGTCTGACTTAAACGTAGAATTTCGAAACTTAATATTTTGATAGGCAAAATATTTTACAAAACAAGGTTATTTGTAATACTTTCCCTCGTCAGAAAAAGAAGGTGGTAACTCACCTGCCCCAGTTGCAAAAGCGAGCGTTATTATCCCGGTGGTTTTCCGAAACTATGTCATTTTTATTATTAATATTTAATTATATTGATTATTAATTTCTTTGATTTTTATGCTTGTTGTCTACTCGTTATCATCACTTTTAGAAGTATATCGTATTAATGTCCGCAGTTTTGGTTAATTTCTTTAAGTGGAATTTGTAATATGATTAATAAAAAGACAAAAAGTAATTTTTATTATTTGAGAATTCTTTCTCGCAAGTTTTTTATATGGAAAACGATTTCGTCTTTTTATTATTATTTTTATACAATCTCGCAGGAATTGCAAACTTCAATCTACCCAAATTCTAAATAAATACCAAACAAGAGTCGTCATAGAAACAACTCTTGACGAATAGACGAAACTGAAATTATTGAAATTGAAATGTACAAAAGAAATTAACTTCAATATTGCCATGAGGGAAGTGAAATTTGTAAGAGATGGTGTCCCCGGTTCCTAAAACAAGAGATTGTATAAATAAATATCTTTCTTATTAAGACAAAAGAAATTCCAACAATTGTTCATTCAGCACTTCATGTTCGGAAGAAGAAGAAGAGGTGGTCGACTTTGAAATAAAAGAACAAAAGAAGAATTATCTTTTTTTAAGCATCGAATGAGACATCTTTCCTCCCGTGTATTTCCTGTAACTGCCCCTAAAACAATTCAACTTGTCACAGCCATCAATTGATAGGTGACACTCGTCGATCGCACGGGGCACGCGGAGCAACGAGGAGCAACCAATGATTCCCACCTCCTTCAATCTTTTCAATCCCGACAAATCCTGAATTCCTCTAATGGAAGGGCACCAGTGAAAGCTCAAGTACTCCAACAGCTCCAATTGTTCTAGTCCTGGGATCTCCACCAACGCTCTACACCCAGTGAACATAAGCGACCTCAACCCCCTCAATCTCCCCATGTTTGACACCCCCAGGAGACTATCGGACTCATTGATAGACAAATTCGCAAGACTGGATAACGAATCGAGCCCACCAAGCTCCATCTCTGTCAATGTAAAGTCTCTTATCTCCATATATGTATGTAGAGACGCCATGTCTGGAAACTCAAATCGAGAGTCTTGAGCCTGGAAAGGAAGCCGAACTCCAAAACTCCTCTATATGTAATAATTCTCGTTCCATACTTTTTTGTACAACGTATTTCTTCATAGAGTTCCACCGACTTCCATGAAAATGTAAAGTATGTTAGGTTGGTAGGAAGCTCTCGAACCTCCTGAAGCATACTGCAACAATTCAGTTTGAGGGATTTAAGGCTCGTGAGTCGCCTAACTGTTGCTGGCAGGAAGCGGATCTCGCTGTATGAAAGGTCCAATTCTTCTAAAGCTGATAGGTTCCCGATTTCTTCTGGAATTCCTTTTTCAAGAGGACAATACGAAGCATGCAATACCGTTAGGCTGGTTGGAAGTCCTCGAACCTCCTGAAGCATCCTGCAACAATTCAATTTGAGAGACTTAAGGCTCGTGAGTTGCCTAACTGTTGGTGGCAAGAAGCGAATGTTGGTGTATGAAAGGTCCAATTCTTCTAAAACTGATAGGTTCCCGATTTCCTCTGGAATTCCTTTGTCAAGAGGACAATACCTAGCATGTAACACCGTTAGGCTAGTTGGAAGTCCTCGAAGATCCTGAAGCATCCTACAATAATTCAATTTGAGGGACTTAAGGCACATGAGTTCCCTAACTGTTACTGGCAGGAAGCAAATCTCGCTGTAAGAAAGGTCCAATTCTACTAAAGCTGATAGGTTCCCGATTTCTTCTGGATTTCCTTCTTCGGGAGGAAAACGCAAAGCATTCAACACCGTTAAGCGGGTAGGAAGTACTCGAACCCCATGAAGCATCTCACAACACCTCAACTTGACGGACTTAAGGCTCGTGAGTTTGATAACTGTTGCTGGCAGGAAGCGAATGTTGGTGTACGAAAGGTCCACTTCCTCTAAAGCCGATAAGTTGCCGATTTCTTTTGGAATTCCTTCGTCGAGAGGGTTATGAGCAACGTACAACAATTGCAAGTTTGTCAGATCACATAACGAGGTGGGTAATTTTCTGATCTTGTTATGCCGTAAGTCAAGTGTCCTCAAGGATTCCAACCTCCCAATTGATTTCGGTACTTCTTCAATCTTGCAATAAGTCACAACTAGCTCCCGTAAACCTCTTGCACAACAGAGCTCTTTTGGTAAACTCCCCAAAGACCCACACCGGGAGATGATCATAAAAGTAAGACTCTCCAACTTACCCACCGAATGATGGATTTCTTTCAACTTGAAACAATTCTTAAAAACCAAAATCTCCAACTTTAAGCAACATGAGATATCAGGTGTCATCGTCATATCACTGTTGCCCAGGACCATCAGCACTCTTAAATTAGGCATTATCTGTAAATGCATTGTGCACCAAAATTTATAATAAGAAGAGCACATTACAACACATTTAACGATCAAACACATGACATATAAGAGGAGGAGGAGTTCATACCAGCTTTTCAATACCCTGCCATCCACCTTGAAGATGGAGAATGACTAAGTTGCTCATCTTGAAAATGTCGGAATTCAACTGTTGATTACAATTCCGCCAAGAAAGCCACAATAACGTCTCCCGGATACTTCCAAAATCTCCAATAAATTGATATGTCCCTTCTAGACGAAGATACATCAAATTAAATAATCCTCTAAAGTTCTCTTCAGAGAGTTTGTGTTCTTCCGTAATACTTTCCAAGTCCAAATTCATTGCTATGATTTTCTTCGAGACCTTATAAACGAAAAAATTTAACTAATATTAATAATCATATTGTGCTCAATGAAGAGTGACATCAATGTCAAAGTAATGCACATGGAAAGAAGGTAATGTTTTAAATGCCAACTTAATTCAACCAGTTCCTTACCCTTTTCTGAAGCACTATCTTTAAGGCATCGTCTGGATCCCAAAGTCTACTACACATTTCAGGCCTTCCGAGGCCTTTCGATCGAATGATTTCTCTTCCCATGTCTCGAAGTTGATCGTGAATCCAGAATTCACCCTTTGAATCAATCTTTATCAATGATTTGTTGATGAGTACCTTCACTCCGCTTTTTGGATAGAGGTCGCGAGCTTCCCAAAAATAATCCGCATACCTCCGACGCATCGCTTCCCGAAAACACACGATATCAAGGAAAATTTCCTTCTCCCTAAAGTCTAACCCCTCGTAGCTTACCTTCAAGATATCAAAAACCTCTTCTAGGGGAACATTCTTTAGCTTTTCGAGCTCATACTTCCATGACTCTTTGCTCTGACAACACAAGTGCCCTCCAATCACCTCCAAAGCCAAGGGAAGGTTGTCTGTGGTCTTAACCACCTGTTTTGATAAACAAAGATAATCTTCTGGAGGCTCATCGGTGCCAAAGGCATGCCTACTGAAGAGCTGAAGGGCGTAGTTGTCAGCCATTTTCTCCATTTCATAAAAATGAAGTAATTCGGAACCAGGACGAACAAATCTATTACAAACGCTTTTATCCCTAGTCGTGATTATGACTCGACTGCCTGTTCCTAACGTATCTTCTGAATTTTTCATCAGCAGTTTTTCCAGTTGAGAGTGCGCATCCACGTCATCGAGAACTAGAAGAACCTTCTTGCACTGAATCCTTCGTATGATCTCGCCGTAGTTACAAGATCTAGCATTTTGGCCACCGAGAATGTCCTCCGATAACTTGTTCTGCAATTTCTCAATGCCTCCATAACCCGTGGCCGACTCACGCACGTTGGAAATGAAACTGGACCCTTCGAACTGTGAAGATAATTTATTGAAGATGACGCTAGCAAGGGTCGTCTTCCCAATTCCCCCCATGCCATGAAGCACCACGAGTCTTACTCCCAAGGAGTCACAGTCCAGCAGTTTTAACATGTCAAATACTCGATCATCGATACCTGTAAGATGATCAGGCAAACTTTGATCCTTGATTCTCAGTTTCACAACAATATCATGAACTATTAATCGGACGAATCTGCCTTCCCTGCACGACGACAATGAAAATAGAGTAATTACATGGAATTCAGTCGCCGTAGTCATCACCATCCTCCTCGTGGATTTCCGATACGTTTAATTCCAAAAAAAAAGTTCTGCATTTTAAAATATTTATTTCCAAAGAAAAAAAGAAACGATTCAAAAGAGAAAGTGAGCAAAATAACAAGGCTCTGGTGATTACCCCTGGATGGCTTTGGAGTCCCATCCGCTGATCCTGCCGACCGTCTTAAGTGCTTCCTCCCATTTCTTCACTACGTCCTGCCCATATCGATCCTTGTGCGCATTGAGCGCTTCCCCATACAGCTCTGTTCGCAGCTTTACGTCGGCGGGATCTGCCCCGTAGAAAATCGGCAGTATGATTTTCCTGCCGATGTTCGAACCTCCGCAGAGATCCACCATCAAGTCGAGCTCCCTGAGGCACCACGCGCTGGAAGCATAGTTCCTGGAGAAGACGACAGCGTAAACCCTGGAGCCATCTATCGCTCGCTTGAGCTCACCTCCAATTTCTTCGCCGCGACGGATCTCCTCGTCGTCCTTGAAAACCCGGAGACCGGCCCCTGTCATGCACTCATAGAGGTGGTCGACGATGCCGTAACGAGCATCGGGTCCCCGGAAGCTCAGGAAGACATCGAACTCAGATCTCATGGAGGAGAGGGAATATCGGTCGCTGCCCTGGCTCCGTACGGACTCCATTATTGAGCTGGTCATTGCTTACTTCCCACCCGCTCACAAGAGAAAAAGAGGGGGGAACGAAACTTGGTCTTCTCTTCGGGACAGACTTTTTCCCTCACCATGGCCATGGCAGGCCGACATAATTGACCGAGTTGTTGAATGAATTGATGGGGGAGACTTTTTTGTCCCGCCCCCCCCCCCCCCCCCCCCCTTCAAGTCTTCCTTTGTTGATTTTTCCCCGGAAGAAGGCGAAGATGTGTAATGAATGATGTTTGGTTGAGATGATATCACCTACAAAATCTCAAACAAACACGGCAAGGCTGAACGACAACCACCAGATGCTTAGGGTGGCGGAGAACCTTCTGGTCTCCCATTTATGTCGTCTCTCACCTTCACACTCACGAAGGTGGCCCTTTTAGTATGAAATGATCCTCCATGATTGACGACGGGTCTTGATGAGATTTTTGTCATGTTTTTCTGATGATATAGACCTCGGAAGCAAGCAGAGGTCGTACGTGGAATCCGCTACTGATATATGTATTGCAGACCCACTCCTATGGGTAGTTCCTGCTTGTCTGATAACTTTTGTCGATTTTGCCCGAGTCGTCGATAGTTTGTATGTAGTAGACTTGTAGGCCTCATGAAAATGGATTCCTCATTTGCTTCTGATTTTCTCAGGTACGAAGGAAGGTGTGGTCTACCAACAAACTTTGACTCCACTTGCTGCTATGCTTTGGGTTACGCAGCCGCGGCTCTTCTTCAGAGTGGAAAACTGAAGTGTGCGATTGAGTTGCTCCGATCGGTGCTTCCATTGTCCGTCCCCCTTCTCTAACCGCCACCTTCTGCATTTCACGTTGTCCTGGCCGGTCCCATTCAGTTTTTCGGCCCAGCATCCGATGCAGTCAACCACACGCTTTTGTTGGAGCTCGGCGCCCTCGCCTAGACCACACCTCCAATAAACGGAACGTACTCACCGAGGGAGGCTATCATCCACTCTACTCGAGTGAACCATTTGAGGCTCGACTTTTTCGGATAAAGGAGCACTCTGCCTGAGAATGGCACGGCTACATCATCTTCTTAATTTTGCCATGGGAAAAGACTATTTGCCCGTGGGTTTCGTCTGTCTGGTTTTCTCATTAGTTACCATAAAAAATTGTTAGCTTGTGATGTTGAATCTGCAGTTTTAATCATGAGATGACCATGCCAGATGAATTTCAAGTAATCCAATTCTGATTCCGATTAGCTGCAGTCTGTGTGGGCTCTCTACGAAATCAAATTGGAACTCAAATGCTCTTTCAAAATGCTTAATCTTTGATCGTAAGATACTCGAAATGGATCGATCTCAACCAGCCAAAGTTGACACTACCAAAATCTTCTAGAATTTAATGACCAGGCTTATTACCTGGTCTGAGTTTAGCAGTAAAAGTCGATCTCGCCAGTTTAACCGGCCTGGGCTGTTATCACGCACAGGCGAGCGAGCAGAGCACCGTCTGGAATGCTCTCGTACATTCCGAGGCTTATAGGAACAGGTTGCACTGTAGTAAGCCCAGCAACAGAACTCCTTCCCTGCAATTTTCACCCAGTTAACCATCTCACTATTTATACTAAACCTTAGTTTAGGAACACTCTGTTCATATGTGTATGCATAAACTTTTACCTCCCTGGAGAGACCTCCTCCTGGGCCACCTCTCCAGCCCTCTTCCGCTTCCTCCCGGTGCTCTTCCCGGCGATCCTCTGCAGTGCCTCGTCCACGAGTCGAGCCATCTCCACCTCTACGGCAGCCTGCCGCCTGCCTGCTTCCGCCCTCACAGCGTCCCTCTCCTTGGCCATCTCCGCCTCTGCAGCCTCAATCCTTGCCCTTGCGTCCCTCAGCGTGCCAAGGGCGGTGTGCCTCCTCGTCATCGAGGAGGAGCTGCTGCCAAGGTCTTGGCAGTCGGGATCGAGGGTAGCGGTGTTGGTGGGTGGATTCTCTTCTGCTTCCGCCATGGCAAAAGATGGGGAGTGGAGATAGTGCGGTTGGTGGGGTCGGCCACTGCTCTTCTGCCTCTCTTTCTATCATTTCTTCCGTCGTATGTTCGAAACTTCGCAATGCCTTCACGTTGAATCAAAAATCTTTTACGTATTATATTTATTCCAAAATAAAAAATCCACCGGAAAATATTTCAATAAATAGTGAGGGCACTTTCAAAATTCGTCCAATAATAATTCTCTGGTGTTAAAAATGAGTTCAATTTATATAGAATTAGTGTTAGAAAAATCAAATATATATATTATTTGATAAATTTTAAAAATTATTGTACACTTCGTGCAAAACTTTCTCAAGAAACATTATTTTAAAGAAAGGCTTTTATATTATATAACGGGCCAAATCATGACGGCCCAGATCCAATATATATGCATCCATAACGAGGCCCACGAGCAATTATTCCGCAATTTCAAAATTTTCGAATGAGCAGAGATGTTATTCCACAAGTTATGTGATACGCTACACGTTTTCCGAGGGAATAGTAGCAGTCTGAAACTCGGACCGTCGGCCGAGGACAGCATCTCCTCTACCGTCGACAACGGAAGGGCTCCACTCAACAATACAGGAAACAAGCCGGCAAAAAAGTTGCAATTAAGAGGTGGCAATGGAAACACATCAGTCAAAGGCTTATTGAGCGAATCAGTCACCAAGCGACAGGGATACTAGGCGACGAGCGACAAGGAGCGGTACACGCGACGAGCGACAAGGAGCGGTACACGCGACGAGCGACAAGGAGCGGTACACGCGACGAGCGACAAGGAGCGGTACACGCGACAAGTGACAATTGGCTGAGATCGATCAACTTATCTGCTAAGGAAGACTCTAAAGATTCGGAGAGAGATTGTTGTCAAGATAACTCATATGGCAAGAAAATATTCCATGGAGGCCACAACAAAGGAAGCGTAATATATGTACAATATTTCTTTACCGTGTAGGTCTAGCTTAGTATAAATACTTGTTTTTAGGCATTGTATAGGAGACAGACATATTGTCAATTTATCTTAAGTGCTTCCGCTTAAGGCTGTTCGTCCGCTGTCTTCCTTTTCTTTTTTCATTTCATAAAGTGACCACACATTCAACCAATCATCCGAGCAATATTTCCGACGTGTTTGGATTCGGCTTATCCGCGATCACTTCCGGAGCGAACACTCTTGCCAAAGTGAATTACAATATTCTCGTTTGCACAAAAAAAGGTTGTGTATCCACAATTTTATTCCTTCATGCGTCCACCGTATAATTAGGTATTTTATTAATATGAGAAGAAAATAACAGTTTAAGATTATTTTATTTTAAAATTCATAATTATTCAAAGCGAAACATCAGTCGATAACTTTTTCTAAATAGTAAAAAGAAAGTTTTTCTTCGTTGGAGTGACATGACATACTAACATATTACCATTTTAATAATTAAAATTCATCTTCTAATATAATAAATCAATCAGTTCGTCTAACAGATTTTCAGATCGTCGGGTTACAATTTTTTGGAATTTGGGCAATTATGAACCCTACCTTTAGGGACACGAGCATGTGTTATTTGTCTCCCTGTTTTCGAGGTCCAAAGACCCCAAAATGGATATGAACTTGTTGAACACTTTGCTCCTGCATGGAAACTTACCTTCATCACATCATTTGAATAAAGATATTAGAACAAGTTTAATGTTCGCCCCTGGACGACACTCTTGTTTACAATTGCACGTCGTCGTCGTCGTCGCATCCATATTTTCGGACCACATGGAACGAATATGTAAAGTAGCCCGTGACATTAGGGAAAAAAAGTCATGTCCCATGTCATACGGCGCGACCAAGGCTTGGGGGAGGAATATCAATGTTTTAGCATTGTTATTATCATTAGTATTACGAAAAGGACGGGAAAGAAACGAGATATATGATGTGTATTGAAAGCTTTGGAAGCACAACTCAACTTCAATGGTTGGAAAAATGAGCAAAAGCAATGTCTGGAATCAACACATTGTATTCTTCTTTATTTCGATTTCTTATCAGGTAATATGAAATAAGAAATGAATTAAGCTTTCCAAATAATAATCGTGTGTTAGTAAGTCTGAGTAAATATAACTTTTTTATAACGAATGTGATGAAAGATGTTGGGAATTATGTTTAAATAGATTGCGTATGTTGGGAGAAGATGTGAACATATGTTCAATTCTGTCGACAAATTCTGTATAATAGTGAAAATATTTTTATAACGAATGTGATGAAAGATGTTGGGAATTATGTGTAAATAGATTGTATAGGAAGGAAGAAGATGTGAACATATGTTCAGTGCCGTCGACAAATTTTGTAGAATAGTGAAAACTTTTTTATAACGAATGTGATGAAAGATGTTGGAAATTATGTGTAAATAGATTGTATAGGAATGGAAAAGATGTGAACATATGTTCAGTACCGTGGACAAATTCTGTAAAATAATGAAAACCCTTTCTAGAGGAAGGGTGATGATGACATTAATTGATGTGGGTACTGTGAGTCACAGAAGGGGAATTTAGCAATTGAAACTTCTATGCGGTGGGTCGACTGACCATTGGTTGACTCTGAGACTAAGTTACATCTCCATGTTGCGAAATGTGTATTGATTCTTTTTGCGACCTCCAGAGGTAATTTCATCTGTATTCCTAGATGTTTTGATGGTAGGGATGATCGTGTGCAGCAAGAATGTCGTGGGATACTATTAAAGTGCCTTGTTCGCTGAGACGATGATTTTGGCGAGGTCCTGTATGTGATTGATCCACTTGTTTTCGAATGAGGTTGAGGTCGAACCCACTGGCAATGAGGTGCATTACCCGGCTGTGATGTCGGAGGAGAACGGGGAAGTAGCATAACCTGCGGTCGTTACCTGTTGCTGTTCCCGAGCGCTTCCGGAAGAGTGGGTGGGGACACACTACGGTGGCCCTAACACCTGGTGGGAGTGTTGATATGGTGGAGGGACCCAGGAAAGTCGTAGTATTTATTTACTTGAGCATTGAGTGTGATTTATATATTATCTGTTGCGGTGATAACTGTTATATCTGAATATGCTTATATACCTGCTGGTGGCTACATTATCTGCTTATATCTGTTGTTGTGATATTGTGGTTATTGTTGGAGATGTTTTATTATTAAGGCTCATTTATCAAAACTATCCCAAAGTTACAAAAATCTTCCAATCTACCCTGAAGTTTAAGAAATATCTCTAGGTAGCCTGAACTTTAGACCTGTTTCAGAAAGACCCAATCAAAATCTTTTGATTATATTTTCAGAATGTCGGGAGAAGGAAAACCTACAGGCAATCCCTCCGGGGCTCCGCAAAGGATGGAGCTGGTTAATGAGTCTAGAATGACTCCGTATGGCATCAGCAAGAGTATAAACGATTTGTTAACTCAGCTCACGCGGCCAGGAGGTATTGACAATCGTGAAAGCCGAATCCTTGCTGAGGAAGTAGGCGCGATGGTTAATACGATGTTAGACTCATTGGAATATGAAAGAAGTTTAAAAAGGCCTGAGACAGAGGCGACTTCTGGGCTGGTAAGTACAACAGGAAAGCCAATCGAAAAATTGAAACTGGGAGGAAGAAATTCCAACCAGGGTCAGGCTAAAAGCGTGGAAGAGATGTATAAGGAGTCTGTGGCTCCGTATATCTTAGACCCGCAGAGGCGAAAGGCCAACATGAGCTCTCAAGGTGGAGAGTTGGCGAAAGACCTAAGAAAATCTTTAGGTCTGGCAGATGACACTCCTGTTCATTTGGACGATAGAACGTTTAATGAACTAGTCTCTGCGAAGAGGGAGATTTACAGGCCAGCTTATCCGCACAGAACCAAACCTGAGTTCATTCCATGGGATAATGTCCTTAAGCCAATAATCAGCCCAGGTGCTTTTCTGGACATAGATTGTGAACAGCACGTATCTGAAAAGATAGATGAGTGGATATCACTCATTCGGATGACTGCATCGGCTGGAATACTAGCCCCTGGTTCAGTCTACGAATTGTGCGTAGCAGCACTCATGGGAACGGCGCAGAAATACTGGAAAACCTTGGTGGCACACACAGAAATCAAGGAAAAGATAGACCAGGCGCTGACCGTGGATGGCGTGTTAGCAATTATAGCTGACGCACTCAAGCGTGAGTTTTGCGGTTTTTCGCTGTCCACTGAAACTGTGGAGAAAGAGCAGTCTATGATAGCTCTGGTTAAACTGCAAATCTGTGATATGTGTCTGTTCGACAACTATGTGTGTGAATTCCAGAAGTATTATTACAATCTGGACGTAGTGTCGCAGCAGTTCATATTGGGAACCTTTTTTGCCAAACTCCCCGAACCATGGCCGGAGGTTGCGCAAAAGGCCTACGAATTACTTCTTGTCGAGGACAAAATTGTTCCTGGACTAGGAGGTAAAATTCAGGCGGTAAAGTACGCGATGCGAAAAGCGTGTACTGAGCTCCAGGTGAAAGAGGCGGCTAAAAAGCTACCTTACCTGAACAAGAGCTGCTGTTCTCAAATTGAGTATGTACCGGGAAGGTATGGATGCGATACTCGCAGTACGTCCGGTGACTCTTTAAAGAGAAGGAACTTTCCTCGTAAGAGGAGGTTTGTTGGGTACAACAAAAGGAAAGTTTGGCCCAAGAGAGATCTCCAGCGAAAGCAAAGGGGAGGTCCTGCTTACAAACCAAGGAGATTTGTGAGGAGAAGGGATAACCTGAAGGATAATGATAGGATCGATGCCTTCAAGCGAAAGCATGGCAGAGAGCCTAAATGTCCTAAAGGGAAACCTTTGAGCAGTTGCAATTGCTGCCGGTTTTGTGGTTCACAAGACCACAAGGCGGATGCATGTCCAAAGAAGAATCAGAGGAGAGAAAGGCTCCGAATGGTTTTTCTTGACGACAGGAGTCAGGAGGAGGAAGTCCTTGCTTACGAGCCTATCGATGAGCAGGATATTTCCGACTTGGACTCGGAAGTAGAATCCATCTATGAGATTGTGTCTAATTATGATACAGACTCAGATGATGATTCTGATCTCTGGACCGAACATCTGTTCATGATGCGAGTAGAACGGGAAGGAGATGGTGATGAGTTGGTTCCATTGGAAACAACAAATCAGGTACTGGAGGAAATCCACCAGTACGAAGATCCATCCCAGTCAATTCTGGAATGGAGGTTGCCCAATGTCAATGCGAGGGAAATTTATGAAGTGTCGAGATTTAGGTTAGATACCAAGTTTCGATCGACCATAGATATCTCGCAGTCTGAGGCAACGGCACAAGTCACGAGCACTGAGCTTGAGACTTTGGATATCCCACTCTTGAACGTACAACGCATAAGGGATACCATGCGTAACGCAAGAGGTGTATATAACTATATACACATTGGGTTGATCCAGATAGGATTAGTCCCGCTGTTTCATTTACCAGCGGACAGTCCTGTGGTAGCAGCTGTGATTGATAAACGTTGGCGAGAGTTTAAAGATCAGCTGATATCAGGTATACAGGCCAACTTAGCACATGGTCCTGTATGGTTCCAAGTTCATCCAGATTTCATGATGGCTTTGAATGATCGCTGTTTGGGGACTTCATTGACCTTGAGGATCAAGTCGATGAACATGGATCGTATGAATCCCCAGGCCAAGTTCTTGGCGTATCACACTAGGGTAATTTACCGATTGGTAAATACAACTAGTCCTGGTATGAGGAACATCTCGAGGCTGACCGAGTTGTTCGAGGAAGGTCATAACAACTACCAACAGTTCCATAGGCGTGAGGTAAATCCATTGGAATTAACCTGGCCAAGGAGTTGGGTTATGACTGAACCTGGTAGTAGCTCTAGGCCCATAAGTGTGGCGAATATCCGACAAAGAGGTAATGAGATTACTCTCATGTTGGGTGAACCGTCAAGGGTTACTAAGAGAGCTGATAGGCACTTGCCTAGGATTAGCGAAAGAGCTGACAGGTATTTGCCTGTGAGGATGCCAATCCTGAGAGAGCCAATAAATCGTGCGCCCTCTGAAGTCTCTTCAAGAGCTAGTGATGTCGGAGAGGATGTTATAGTCTCTCGACCAGAGGTTGTAAGCGCACCTCCGCTAGTAGAAGAGGTGTCTCGTAGATCTGTCGATTCAAGGACCCCGTCACAACACACGGGTAGAATTGTTGGTATAGACAGGTATCGTTACCAGTCTATGAGGACCCTGTAGATCAACCGAGAGAGAAGTCAATAAGGATGTTAAGAGTAACCAATCCAGGTAGCTCTTTATCTGATATTCTTGAAGTTTGTGAGGTTATCGAGCAGATAGCCAAGCAAAGGTCTATTGCGATAGATGATATCTGGAGGATGATAGAACCATCCCGAGAGGTGACCAAACACAAGAGTTTTAGTGTCCGGAAAGAAGAACTGAGCACATATGTGGCTCTAACCTTCAAATTTCCAAGTTACTATGAGTACTCCCTAGATACCTTGATAGACACTGGGTGTAGCATAAGTTGTGCTAGACTCAATGCTCTACCAGATGAGTGGTGGGAACCACTGCAGAAATCCATCCACATGGTCAATGTTGACGGTATGGCAACAATTGTAGCCATAGGGCATTAAACGTGCCGGTCTTTATTGGTGGACAAAAGTTCATCATAAATGAGATCCTTGCACATCCTTTGTTGGAGGCTGATATCATACTTGGTAATGCCTTCTTTAAGGGACAAAGAGAAAATCTTCCCTTTGTGCAGGATGCAGACGACGTCACCATTGGTGGTGTTAAGATCAGTATTCTCCCAGAGCCTAAATTACGGCTCAAATTCGGGTTTTATCCGGTAAAACGGACAGAGTACTGTGGTGATTCACCGTGCGAAAGAGCTTTCAGAGTGCGAGCTCAACGTGGTGATACACGAATGAGCATGAATTGCCAGTTGGTAGAAAGGGAGCATGATTGGATGCAAACCTTATTTTCTCCAACGAGTACCAGTAGTTCTAGCTGGTATGACGACTTGTTTGCAAACGCAAAACAAGAAGTGTGTATGGCTGTTAAGTTAACAGGGACAAAATGGGATAAGTTCCTTATAAAATTGGCTGATAACTTTAGTGAAGATCCACTGAAGTTATGGATTCGAAATGGCCTGAAGGCTAAATTAGAGTTGAAGGATCCCGGAACCATTATTCTAGCCCGAAACATTACGTATACGGCTGAGATGGTTGAGGAGTTTGACAAACAAATTCCTGAATTGCTTGGAAAAGGCTTCATTAGGGACAGTTACAGTCCACACTCTAGTCCTGCCTTTATGGTAATTAATCATGCCGAGCAGGTGCGAGGAAAAGCACGAATGGTTATAGACTATCGTCAGCTTAACAAAGCTATAAAAGACGATGGCTATAAGATCCCAACTGCGGGTGATCTTATTAATAGGATCAGTCTGAGTCAACCAAAATACTTTTCTAAATTTGACTTGAACAGTGGATACTGGCAAGTCAAGATGGAAGAAGAGTCGGTTCCTCTAACTGCCTTCAATGCTCCGCAAGGAATGTTTGAATGGTTGGTTATGCCATTCGGCCTGAAGAATGCTCCAGGCGTGTTTCAGCGCAAAATGGATAATGCTTTCAAGCAGGTCCGTAAGTTTTGTGCGGTCTATATAGACGATGTGTTAGTCTACAGTCAGACTGAGGATGACCACATGACACACCTTGATAAGGTGACTGATGTCTTCCGACAGGAGGGCATGATTCTATCTGAGCGTAAGATAGAGTGGTTTAGGGAATATGTAAATTTTCTTGGCATGGAGATTGAGAAGGGTAAAATTAAGCTTCAAAATCATATTGCCGAGAAAATTATTGAATTTCCTGACAGACTTGAGGATAGGAAACAAGTCCAAAGATTCTGTGGATTTGTAAACTATGCTAGGAAGTATGTGAAAGATCTGTCCCGAGATCTGGGAAGGATTTCCAAGAAGACATCTTCTACGAATCCTTGGATATGGGAAGATGAGGATATTCACTCGATTCAGAGGATAAAAGCTAAGGTGAAAAATTTACCTCAACTTGCTTTACCTTCTGATTAGGATGAGTTAGTCCTAGAAGTTGATGCTTCTGACGAGTTTTGGGGAGCAGTTCTCAAAATTAGAGGCCGTAAACCAGAACCTGTATGCAAATACTGGTCAGGTAGCTTCAAGGGGTACGAGTTGCGATACCCGATACACGAAAAGGAAGTGTTAGCCTTAAAAAATGGAATAAAGGCTTTCTACATCTTTTTGGCACCTAAGAAATTCTTAGTGCGCTCTGACTCGACCTATGTTAAAAGGTTTATGAGTCGGAACCTTAAGGAGGCTAGGCAAACTAGACTCTTAAGGTTGCAAGAATGGTTTAGCTATTATAAATATGAGGTCGAATACATCTCATCCGACCACAACATAATAGCTGACTCTCTCTCTAGAGAACTTGCGAAAGCCTCTCTCTCTAAACACTCTGCAGATGGATCCTTCTGCGAAGAGAAAAGTGTGTTGGGCATGCAAGAAGGAGGGACACTCCAAGAAGGTATGTCCGAATAAGGGAGATGGTGAGCATAGTGATGCTGGTTCCTCTGCTGGAACGAAAGCAGCAGTTCTGTGCTGGCAGTGTAAGCAACTGGGTCATCGTTATTACGAATGTCCTAAGAAGCTGAAAACTGCGGACTCTCAGAAGAGAGTGGTTGAATCTAAGGATAAGGCAATAGCTGAGTCCAAAGAGGAAGCGAAATCAGATCTCCAGAAGGAGATGGCTAATCCCAAGGAGGCTAAGGCCAGATCTAAGGGAAAGGCGAAGAAAGAATCCTAGAAGGGGATGGCTGGATCTAAGGGAAAAGTAACAACCAATCCTAAGGAGAAAGCGGAGAGTTCCCAGAAAGGGAAGGTGGATCTGAAGGAGAAGGGTAACACCAACTCTGGAAGGAACACGAAAAATCTTCAAGTGAAGATGACCGATTCTAAGGAGGGAAGCTCCAAAGGAAAGGAGAAAATGGCAGATCTGGAGGATAAAGCAAAAGCTGAATCCCAGGAGAAAGCCAGAAAAAAGAGGAGAGCCAAGAGGCTTGGATCCTCTTGTCCGAAGAAGGACGATAAGGTGGAAGAACCTTGGTGGTTTCCTTTAACCACGGTGCAGTTCAATTACTGTCGGGAGTACCTTGCTAAAGAGCGAGGAATCTCTATCAACCAAGCTGTAAAGCTCTACAAAGCTCTGTTGGAGAGTAAAGAGGAGCAGAAAAAGCAGGTTGAGGATGAGTATGCTCAGGTGAACACTAAGGCTGAAGCAGAATTCAAAGCCTTGGTGGGAGAACCGATTCCGAGGGTAGAACCCACACCAAGGGTAGATCCCGAAGAAGCGGTAGCAATGGATTGCGATCTGATGTTCGATTTCGAAAAGGCTGAGGAAATCGTTGAAGGTAATCCTGGATCTAAGGAGTACCTTGAGGAAGAAATTCATGTAGTCTCGTTCAGAGAGGCTGGTGAACCTGTTCACGGTGGCAAAGGTCACGATGGATTTATCCATGAGGATCTGAAAGGATCCTGGTATTTTGATGAGGACTCATTTGAGGATGGATCCCTAAGTTGGGATGCGTCTGTTGTCTGTGGAGGACTCATGGGTGGCATCAAACAGGATGACAAGCGCCAGATAAAGTTTTTTGCAAAAAAGACAGTTGAGTACATCAAAGACCTGGAGTATAAGCTGTCAATTATGGCTTCATGTGAGAAGGAGTTGTCTAGAATCGAAAGTGAAAGACAGCAGATCTTCTCTACAACTATGTCTATAATTCCGTGGGATGTCAAGAATTATGAAGTCCCAAAGGTAGTGGTAGACATGAGTGAATCTTCGCTGGAAGAGAACACTGTACTTCAGCCGTATCTACAATGGATATCGGGGAAGTGGCCGTCTCTGATAATTCACTCAGATATGGTGGGAGTAGCAGCACCTTACGTATATGCGGGATTTTGTGACATTCTGGAGATTGACAGATCAGAACCAGAGTGTATAGAAACCCTGCCTATATTGGTGAGATATGTACTCGGATGCCTTGGCTATGGACCTAAATACGCCACGGCATTGATTACTAGCACAATAAGGGAGGAGGAAGACCATCCGCAGTATGGGAAGGTAATACTTCAAAATCTGCAAGTATGGGACATCCACCCTTGTGAGAGTAGACGTCTGGTGGAACCTCAACGACAGGACCTCGATCAGAGAGGTTTATGGCGAAAGTATTACAAGGACAAAACAGTCCGAAAGGCCATAAAGGTTGAGTTCCTGAAGGATGTGTTGGAGCATGTGTTAGCCCGCAAGGACGAATACTACGTGCTCTGTGACGGCTTCATAACCGTCACGATTCTTCGGTCAAATCTGTGTCTCATCGACGAACAGGCAGGCGACCAAGGATGGCAGAGGATGCTCGAACTTCTGGATAGCTTCTGGAGGCGAGAGAACTCTGAGTTGCATCTCCAGACCGAGACCTTTGAGGTCTGGAAGAAGATAGCTGACCATACGGACAAGTCCCTGGCTCAGCAAATTGAGGACGATGCTGAGAGAGTGCGGCAAAGTATAGAAAGCCATCATCAGGGGCAACTCTCTGAAGCACCAGCTGGCGAATCATCAAGCGCCAGCAAAAAGGAAGAAGGAGCCTCCCAAGATAATGCTATGATGCCGACGGGAGAAGAAGAGAATAGTTTAGGACAATTTTTGTCGGCTTTTGAGGGCACCCACTAATTGTAGATTCCTTCTTATCTTTTAGCTTTTTAGCTTTTGAGATGGCAAACAGTGCATAGGCACCAGCTCCTTTGTGTATATATTCACAAGTCCTCTACCTCATTTAGGGGGGGCGAATCGAATAGAGAATTTCTCTCTCAAAACTCTGAGTAAGAATTTTCTGAATCGCTCTCCAAGAATACCTTAAGGAACCAAGAGTAAGGTGGTTAGAATTAATCAACATTGGCTAAGCCTAACGGAAGGTCAGACGAAGGATCAAGAACCTTGCAGGGAGTATAGCCTTGGCTGAAACCTGGGATGAGGAGTGTCTATATAAGACCCTCAGCGTAAGGGCATTGGAACGACACAGAAGAGCCTCTCCAGTTTGCGAATGCGTTCGCTGAATTCTCTAAGTTGAGAATTGTGTTACTCTTGGATCTCTACCGATTGCGGAAGCTTGGTGAACCCCGAGCAACCCACTGGATTAAGGTATGATAAACTTTCCGCTGTGTAGTTTATGTTAATCTTCGTAATCTAAGAGGATTGTGAAGGTGGTGCTCAAGTACAACTGTTGCTAAAGCACGAGTCTTATGACTGATTGTCCAAACCCCGAGCTCCTACATTTGGACTACGGAGTTGGCAAGGATTCTGCTGCGGGACTTCTGAATACTGTAGTAGATCGATTGGCAGATTTATCAGCTCAAATACAGCAGCTGACGGAGCTTGTGGAAAGCTATTCTAAGAAATTGGAAGAGCTGACTCTGTTATAGAGTGAATTCGAGGAACATTTCCTTGAAGGCAGATCTAACTTGGGATTTGCGGCAACTTCGAAGTACTCAAACGAGTTTTCGAGGTTGGCTGAACGCTGACGACAAAGACAATTAAGAAAATCATCTTAAGTTTCGATTCCTGTCAGATTATTAGTATCAGAGCCTGCTTAAGATAAGAGTTTAATTGTCTGTGAGAATTTAATCGTAAGGATTAAAATTGAGTGGGGATAAAATTGAAACAAGGGAAAACTTCAGGTTGTAAGAAGATAAGTTTTAAACATTGGGTTAGATCAGAAAAGTTGAGTAAAGTTGAGGGTAGATTTGATAATTAAGCCTATTATTAATGTCTGAATTGGTGGGTTGGGTCGATGCATGAAAAGACTTTTTTTCAAAACCTATATACGTTAAGATGAGTTTAGAGGTCGCACAGCTTTCTCGTGTGTGCAGGGATAAAGCGTACTCGGCCTTTATTTTGTTCTATTTGTCTCGTTTTCTAAGCGGGCTTCACATTATATATAAATTAAGATTCATTGTCAAGCTCATATATTGTAACATGTTGTAGTTGATTACTAAATACTTATACTGACAATATGAGAAAACACTTGCATTTATCTTTCTTCGTCTCGCGAATTTACACTTTTTTTACCCCATATTTATGTCACCACAGGCTTCGTTATACGTCGAAAATTATGTTATGTTTCGCATGTGAAACTCCATAATGGAATTTCCAACAAAAATGTATCATATATTAAAATTCTAAAATTTTAGGTTTAATTCTAGCTATAAAAGATATACAATGAAGCAAAAATAATTAGTTTTATAATAAAAATGTTACATAAAAAAATTGTTGTAATTTTCAATATATATTTCTAACGATCAAAATATAAGACGTATAAATCAGCCATTAGCATTTTTAATATAACAAATATTAAGACAAGGAAGCGCCTCGGTGTTGCCTCGTAACATTTGTGCTTACAAGGGGACGAAGTTGTCCTTTCTTCGGTCGATACTGGCTGGCTATTCAACTCGCCTTCCCTCTGATTCCTCTCATTCCCCACGTCGCACTTCCAAAAACCATTCCAATCCAATTTCGATAACCGGGATGAAGTTTCTCGACTCAAATTTCTTCATGGAAGGGAAGGAAAGATATCATCGATGCGTCGTCACACTTCTCATCTTCATCCTTGCTTCCCTGGGTGCCGTTTCCTTTGCCTCATGCATTGCTGCCGAGATCAACCGCTCGGAGGTATGGTTAAATGACAAGAAGTTCGGGTTTTCTTTATCGGTGGTTGATTTTAATATTTTTTTTTGTTCATAGAAAGGGGATATGAAGATCGACGGGAAATTTTGTTATCTGCCGCGGAGTGGGGCATACAAGTACGGTATCACTGCCCTCGCCTGCATTACAGGTGCTCAATTGATCGGAGGTGCCATCTTCTGTGGAAGCTTCTGCTTGAGGAAGAGAAGAGGGATCTTATCGAGGATTTTGAATCGGATCAAGTTTCTTCTTTATGGCCTTTCTTGGTACGGATAAGAGAATCCAATCTCTTCGTGGAAAGCCCAATCGTTTGTCCGATGACCAGCCTTACGTTGAGCTGAATGTTTTGAATTGAATGTTGATTTGAATTTCCAGGATAAGCTTCGGTTGTGTAGTAGTACTGCTCGGAACGGCCACGAGCATGAATGGGGAGCAACCTTATGGAGAAGGGTGGCTCGACGGAGACTGCTACTTGGCTAAGAAACAAGTGTATATCGTATCTGCCGTCCTTATCCTGATTTCCTCAACCTCAACACTCTCGGCAATGGTTTTGACCATGTCTGGCATTCTTAGACGATAGGAAACAGCTCATAATTCAAGCACGACAAGGTTGATGATGCCAAGGGCAGGAGAAGAAATCGATGCATTTGCTGGAGCTGGCACTGGCCGATTGACTTCGTCGTCGAACAAACTTCATGGAATCATCACCACACCATTGCCATGATATATTGAAGCTTATTAATATGGAGTACATTTAAATAAATTACGTAACTAGGAAAAGTGTAATAACTGATGACATTTTTTGGAAAGATCAAAAAAATGATTTGAAAAGTTGAATTAATAATTTGTATGCAAATTTTGTTTGTAAACTTCATGAAATTTATGTTTTTATTTTGTCATCTTGGTGTATGGGAATTGATAAGAACAAAGAAGACAAATATAACTCTACTTGATGAACAGACAAGGTACACCAACGTCAAGAAAAAGAGAATAAGCTAAACTTGAAATGAATACAGAAATCATCATCGCTCAAGAGAAACTCGACTCTCCGCACTTAGATCTGGATGATGCTATGTGATATATAGAAAGAAAAAACAGTAAAATGATTTTATATAATTTGATTACTCTACAAGGACACCGTTTAGGTAGTGGTCATTAAGACAAAAAACATAATTACGACATATGAACGAAACATAAATGAATACATGCATGTACTAATGCATAAACTAACCATAACATTATGCATGAACGATAAACATAAATGAAATAAAAGAAAATCGCATTAATTTGCTCTGAGATTTTGTTTTTATTTCTCTCAAATAACCACTCAAAATCAATGGTCATAATATGCTCTGAAAGGTCTTTGCCTTCAAGACAGACATGTCAAATTCACTGAAAGGAAAGACAAAGTTCAACGATAATTGAAATGCCCTTAAGAAGGAATGAGAACACCCACCAAGACAATGACTTTAGCCTTCAACGAGGCGACCACATCTGTCTATTCTGCGACAAGCAGAAGTCTGCAGGATGTCCGTCCATAAGGCGCGTGTTTGCCTGAGTGGCAGGAATCTTGCATATTCCGGTTGAGAAGCTGATCTTTGGTTACTGGTTTAGTGGACAACTCAATAGCATGTCAACGGCAATCAATCGGCTGTGACATTCAGTCGTATCCACAGTGCAGGCTGGCCTTCAAAGCAGACCGCACAGAATTAGTTAATAACACAACTATGTTAGACGCAAGCCACATCACCACCCAAGCTGCCATGTCCATCCTATGCAAATACTAGGTTTATCTCGGCCAATAGTTATGCCATTTCCATGCCAGCCAATTCAGAACATCTGCGCCAAATGCATGTTCCAACGCCACCCCCACCACCAAACCACCCACAAGTCCTACCAACCCGGTTATCCACACAATTCCAAGAGGCCGGCTTGACTTGCCCGGTTGCTTGTCTGCTGGACTGGTGGGAATCAATGGTGAATTCCCGCACTTCTTTGTCAGGGGAGAACCGCACAGCTCCGGGTTGCCGATGTAGGAAGTATTTTCGAACGTACCAAACTGATTCCCATTTGGAATTGATCCTGAAAGATTGTTGTAGGATACATTAAAATGATTGAGGGAAGTCATTCGTGTTAACACTCTGGGGATCTCGCCGGAGAGTCTGTTCCTCGACAAATCGAGGACTTCCAGTTTTCTCAAGTTCGCCAATGACCGAGGGATCGGCCCACTTAGACTGTTGTTGGAGAGGTTCAGAGTATGAAGTTTCCATAAATTGTCTCCGATTGAATCGGGAATGGTGCCATATGTTACTAATCTGGGAAGGTACATTACCTGTTAGCATATTGGAACCGACATCTAATATAGAGAGTAGGGGAAGCCTCATCAGGGACAATGGGATTCCACCCACGAGTTGATTGGAGTGAAGATACAACCACTCAAACCGGCTGAGATTTCCCAGGGATGAATGTATTCTGCCTCCAAGTTGATTGTACCGAAGATCCAAGCTAACAAGATGTATGAGATTTCCTAGTGACGAAGGAATTTCACCGCTCAATCTGTTGCTGGTCAACGTTAGAACCTCGAGGTTGGTCAGATTCCCAAAACCAGAAGGCATTGGTCCGCGGAAGTTGTTAGCTCCCAGATTCAAGTACTGGAGATTGGTCAAGTGCCCGATGGAAGATGGTATTACCCCCCAAAACTCACAATAGCTAAGATCAATTTCAGTCAAGTAACTGAGATTTCCCAGCCAAACTGGAAGCTCGCCCGTGAAGTTCGACTGATAAAACTTGAGGGACTTTATCGGACTCCCTGGACGGAATCCTGTCAAATGGCCCGTCAACTCATTATTCAAGCTCACATCGAGGAACTCCAGCCCAGGCAGCGAGAGAACAGATTCCGGAAATTCACCCGACAAGCCGCAACCAGAAAGCATGAGCGACCTCAAAGAGCTCACATTCGCCAAGCTTCTCGGTACTCGGCCGTCCGATACCGTAACCCAACTAAGATGAAGGTCCTCAATCACATTCAGATTTTTAAGCAACTCCTCCAAGCCAGAAACGCTCATATCCGGGTTTCCAGAAAGATCCAGCAAGGACAGATTCAATAGCCCCATCATTTCGGGCATGATGTTGCCAGAAAAGTCGCTCGAAGAGAGGTTCAGCCTCGCCAACCTCGTGAGACGCCCCATTGCGGTAGGAATCTGAGACTTATTGAACGAATTTCTTGCGAGATTGAGCGCCCGGAGGTGGATGAGGTCGAAGATGCTTGCTTCGGAGTCTATACTGCCCGCGAGGCAACTAGCGCTGAGGTCGAGGCCGATGACGTGACCGTCTTCTGGGTCGCACGTGACCCCGACCCAGTCGCAGCATTCCCCTGCCTTTCCCTCCTCGGCCTTCCATGTCATCATCTTCATCGGGCTGCTGTAGTAGCCCAAGCAGTTGCTCTCTCCGAAGAAGGACCTCTTGAATCTTAACAGAGCGGAGCGCTCTTCCTCGCGGCACAAGGGTTTCACTGAAGATGCAGAACACAACCATGGCGGCCGCCGTTGCAGCAGGAGGAGGTAGACCAAGCAGGTGAAGACGAGCAGAGCGGACGTACTCCCGATCATGACTCCTTCCTAAGCAAAATCAAGACGAATCGGACAGAAAAAGGATCACAGTTCGGGAGAGATTTTTCAAAGCTCGCTTTCCCGGAGGATGGATAGCTTCAAACTACTGTGAAAAAGCAAACTTATTAGTCTATTACTGTCGGAAGTATTAAAATTCCTACGATGCCCTTACCCGTCCTATTTTGTTCTTTTCATTTTTAGAAAAATCATAAAATTTAGAAAACCTTGGCGTTTAGTCCTTGAAATGGCTGAAGAAGGAAAATCCACTGGAAATCCTTCCGGAACTCCTCAAAGGTTGGAATTCGTTTCAGAGTCTAGAATGACTCCCTATGGGATTAGCAAGAGTATAAATGATCTTTTAACTCAGCTAACCATTCAGGGGAGTACTGAAAGCCTTGAGAGCCGAAACTTTTTCGCTCATGAAGTAGGCTCAATTGTTAACAAGATGTTAGACTCAATAGAGCAAGAGAGATGTTTAAAGAGGCCTAAAGCCGAGGCGACGTCTGGACAGGAGAGTACTATAGGAAAACCTGTAGAAAAGTTGAAACTGGGAGAAAGAAATTCCAACCAGAATTAAGGCAAGAGTATTGAAGAGATGTACAAAGAGTCAGTGGTTCTGTATATCTTTGATCCACGAAAGCGAGGTGCAAACCTGAACCCTCAACCTGGAGAGTTGGCGAAAGACCTAAGAAAATCTTTAGGTCTGGCAGAGGAAATGCCGATTCACTTCGACGGAAGAACATTTAATGAATTGGTTACTGTGAAAAGGGAGATTTACAGGCCGGATTATCCCCACCGAACAAAGCCGGAATTTATTCCTCGGGATAATGTTTTAAAGCCTAACCCCTAGTGCTTTTCTGGACATTGATTGTGAAAAGCACGTATCTGAGAAGAGAGATGAGTGGTTGGTTATCTCTTATTCGTATGACTGCGTCTGCAGGGATATTATCCCCTGGATCTGTCTATGAATTGTGTGTGGCAGCCCTCATGGGAACGATGCAGAAATATTGGAAATCCTTAGTGGCGCACACAGACATTAAGGAAAAAATAGATCAAGCGTATTAAGGAAAAAATAGATCAAGCGTTGACGGTTGATGGTGTGTTAGCAATTATCGCTGATGCACTAAAACGAGATTTCTGTGGTTTTTCTTTGTCCATTGAAACTGTGGAAAAAGAGCAATCAATGACTGTTCTGATTAAACTACAGATCTGCGATATGTGTCTGTTCGATAGCTACGTATGTGAATTCCAGAAGTATTATTACAATCTGGATGTAGTATCGCAACAGTTCATATTGGGAACCTTTTTTGCAAAACTTCCAGAGCCCTGGCCGGAGGTTGTGCAAAAGGCCTATGAGTTACTTCTAGTCGAGGAGAAAATAGTTCCTGGACTAGGAGGTAAAATTCAGGCGGTAAAGTACGCGATGAGAAAGGCGTGTACTGAGCTCCAAGTAAAGGAGGCGGCTAAGAAGCAGTCATACTTGAACAAGAACTGTTGTTCTTAGATCGAATATGTACCTGGGAGGTACGGATGCGATTCTCCAGGAGAATCGGTGAGAACAAGAAACTTTTCTAATAAGAAGAAATTTGTTGGATAAAACAAAAAGGAAAGTTTGGCCAAAGAGAGACCTCCAACACAAGCAAAGGAGAGGTCCAGCTTACAAACCCAAAAGGTTTGTGAGGAGATGGGATAACCTTAAGGATAAGGATATGATCGATGCTTTCAAGCGTAAGCATGGTAGGGAGCCTAAATGTCCAAAGGGGAAACCGTTGAGCAGTTGTAATTGCTGCTGGTTTTGTGGTTCGAAGAATCACAAAGCGGACACCTTTCCCCAGGAGTGTCTGTATAAGACCATCAAGGTAAGGGTATTCGGTGTGACACAAAAGAGCATCTCCATCAATTCCCCAAATTTGAGGAATTCTTCACTCTTGAAGTTCCATAGTGCGGAAGCTTGGTGAACATTCTGAGCTACCCATCTGAATAAGGTATGATAAACATCTGTCAAGTGTTTATGTTATTCTTTCTAATTTGAAAGAGGAATCTGAGAGAAGTGCAAGTGCACGAGTCATTCGCATGACTGATTGTACGAACCCAGAGTTGCTCCATCTGGATCACGGGGTTGGCAAGGATTCTACTACGGGACTCATAAACATTGTAGTGGATCGTTTGGCAAGCATATCGGCTCAACTTACGCAGCTTAAGGAGCTTGTGGATAGTTATTCTAAGAAACTAGAAGAACTTACTCTCTTGCAGAGTGAATTCGAGGAATTCTTCCTTGAAGGTAAATCCAATCTCGGATTTGCGGCGAGTTCAAGATACTCGAACTAGTACTTGAGGTTGGCAGAACTCCGGCAAAAAAGAAAATTAGAAATATCTTCTTAAGTTCGATTCCTGTTGTATTAAATTGGTATCAGAGCCCGCATAAGATTTGATTTTTCTATTGTCTGAGGGACTAGATTAGAAGAAAAGAAAAATTTTGGAAAAGAAAAGAAAAAGAAAAAGAGGCCGAGGAAAGCAGCGGTAGAAGAGGAATTTTTGTTCTTACAGAAGTATATGCCGAATTATTTTGTGGGACCACAGTAAGTTGGAACAAACCTCCGCTTTCCCGTAGGTTTGGTCGGGAGCAAATATTTACTATATTTTATATTTTGATTTTTTCATACGCTTCAGCACGAATTGTAAGAACCAAATTGTAAGAACATAAATTAACCAATAAACATTTACTGATAAAAAAATTTTGTATGAATTGTTTTGATAGAGTATTCCAACGTTAGGGCAGTAAATGATCGGTTAAGTAACACTTCTAGAAAAGCTCGACTAAATTATAAATGAGCCGAGCTGGAGATCGACCTATTTCTTTATAAAACGACCTCAAGCTTGAGCCTGAAATTTTTTATTCCAACCTTTATGGAGCCTAAACAGCCTACAAAATAACCATTTAAAAAATAAAAAAATATCGATTTATGGCCTTAACTTTGAGATAACTTTTTATTTGTCATTAATTTAGTTTGTTATATAATTTTATCGCCAACTTTTGTTTTTATTTTAATTTTGACAGATCTTGAATTTTATCGCACAATAGTCACACATGCCTCAGTTTTCATTTATGGACTAAAAAGTTAAAAAAATTTAAAAAGGAAAATAATATTGAAACCTCTCATATGTTATTTTATTTCAAAATTTGGCCAGATCAAGTGTGTTGAATGCCGAAGTTAGACGATAGTTACTGATACTGTCAAATATATGCAAAATCGATGAAGATCGGATGATGGCACAGACCGCTGCTATGAGTAAAGTTGATTGAGAGACGAATGAATGAGATGTTAGAACTCCACTATTATAAGACACATGTCAGACTATATTAACGCCTTGTTTGTCTTTTGCGAGAAGAAATTTTATATTGGCCACAATTAAGTGATAAATTATATAGTACACTAAATTAATGATAAAAAAGAAAGTTAACTCAAAGTTAAGGTCACAAACACATATTTTGCCTTAAAAAATTAAGGTTTTAAAAATGTAAGCATTCATGGGATTTAGCTCAAACGATAGGACGTCTGCTTTGCATGTGAGAGATATAGAATTCCCCTTGGATCTCCAAGAATTTGGTAATACAATACGAATTTTCTGGAACGGAACGAACTTTAAATCGAGCCTAACCCGAAATTAAGCTCGAGCTCGACCCCAGCTATTTCAACTTTATTGAGTTCGAGCCTAAGCTTGAACCCATTAGTGTTCGGGCTTGACTCGGCTGAAAAATAGACTTAAAATAAGTTAGTTATACATATATATATAATTTTCAAACATATTTTGTGATATCAATTTTTAGCGAGCTGTTACTTTTGGGATGTCAAAAAGTTAACAATTCTAATAACGTTATTTGTGTTGTTGCCATTAAGATTTGTAGCAAGTATTCTCGAGTTATACTTTATTTCATAGTTGTTCTTTAATTATTATTTTTATACATTCTGTTAAATATTATTATTTAATAAACATTAACATGTTTAAAATAATTAAAAGTTATGGGCTTTCTATCTGTTAACACGCTTAAATAAGTGGGACGTATAATTTTATTTGCAAAAGAGATAGATATACATCGGTTCTACTTCATCTCGTCAATAAATTTAGTAATCGCCATACCAACCTTCTTGTTTCGATGCTGTGAATAAACAGATACTAATCAGCTCTGGCACTCGTCTTGTGTCCTACGAGATCTGACCCCGATCCACTCCACGACTCCTGTGTTGCAGCGCCCCCTCTAAACTACTTCCCTTCCATGAACGGGGCTCCCTGTGTTATTCCGAAACCTTGTTCGCCCTTTGCACTTTGCAACATCCGTGCGGTCCAAGCCCGGAAATCCAAAATCTAACTCCTCTCGACTTGATGTCACCCTCACCAATAACGTCAAATTTGCCTGGGATCAACACCAATGGCCTCTTCATGGCTAGAGTGGACATAGTGCCCCATGGGGTTGTGCCATCTCACTCGCATCCAAGAGCCTCCAGGGTAACCATTTGCTTGGATGGGTATATTCATTTAGGTTTTTTGGTGGACATGTCCCACCGGCTGGCTCTTCACGGAAATCCTCAGAGCCGGGGAATCATTGATATTCCCAGGAGGACTCAAACAGTACATGTATAACATCGACTCGGACAAGGTCGGCGCCGTCCTTATCAGGATTGAGCAGCCAGAACCCTGGGCTTTAAATTTTCTTCGGTCTCCAGCTTTTGTGTCCGTTGGCCTAAAGATTACATTAAGAGGGGGTGAATGAATGTTAAGTCCGATTAATGATTTCTTTAACACTATTTCATAACCCTTATAACGGAAGCAAGTTGATGTAAAATAGAAACTTTCGTCCAGGCTTCTATAATTACAGAATGTGTGAAATGGACTTCGAAATGAATTCAGAGATCACAAAGGTATTTACAGTGGTTCGGTGAATGCATCTACATCCACTTTCGGTCGTTTTCACTAATACTTTGAAAAAGTAATTACAGTGTAGAAGGTTAACCACAGGGCGATAAGATTAACTTAATCAATGCAAGAAACTCTCTTACTGAGTTTGGAATGCGTCTAGGTCGAATCACAAGGAAATCAACCAGACTTGACGAGCACAGAACCATGGCTGGAAGCTTCATCCTTCTATGACGCAGTAGCGGGCTGTCCTTTCTGTCGATCTGCGATCAGGCTCGATGACACTATCTCCACGTGTTCGGACGTCGTTGTTCGCTAAAACGCACACGCAAGTATACGGGTCGCGCCAAGTAATAAAGTGATGAGAAAGGTCGTTCCCACGAGGACTGATTAGACAGAATCTACTGCCAATAGTCAATTATTAAGTTCAAATTCTAGTCAAGAAGGTTGAGTAATAAAAGGTTGGGAGCAAGAAAGTAAATCGCAATAAAAATAGAAGCAAGGTTGTAAATCGAATAATAAAAGCCTAGGACTCCGAATCCCCTATCGATTCGTAGATTATCTCACTCTCTCTTCCTCAATTCAATCCGTTTTACCGTTTACTAACCACAATTCCCTAACAATTGCTACCCCTCTCTCGAGGCTGTAACTGTGAATTACTAATCACCCGTAAACCTATATTTCTATAGCGAATCGCGAATAATCAGAATTCCTTGAGATCCAATTGCTCTCTCGGTTACCTACGAGCGTACATCTCTATACTCCTCTTAGTTAAACCGATCTCCCGGCCTTAACCTAGGTTATGCTTCCTCTCTTCTAATCCTAAGTCTCTCTCGAGTTCACTTAAGACTAAGAATTCATACAAACCGGCGATCAACCCGATAGGTAAGCATTAAACACAGAAGAAACACAAGTAAACGATAATTCTTCTTAAATTGATTCCGAAAAAGTGGACAACCAACTACACGAGTCGGTTCATCATCATCCTAGAAAAAAGATGTTTAGTTCGACATCGCAAACGAAACAAAAAGCAAAGAGAAAAGAAAGATCGTCGAAGTCTCCATCAACGTCTTCGTCTCCTTGTTCCTAGCCGTCGTCGGGTGCCAAAACCAAAGTCAGAAGGGGAAGAGATCAGATCCCCGTAAACCTAAAATCCAATCCTTTTATACCTAAAGCAAATCTAAAATAAAATCTAATTTTCGGGCAATATTATGTCGTGCAGCTGCAAGAGAATTCGTTGCAGCTGCAACGACCTCTCTGAAGCTCTCTTCATATCTGCCCTGCCGCACTCTTGCAGCTGCAAGGGACTGGTGTTGCAGCTGCAACGACCAGTCTGATGCCCTTGATTAATTCCTCCTCTCCTCGTGCAGCTGCACGAGCTTGGAGTTGCAGTTGCACGAGCCTGTCTGTCGTCCTTCTGCTTCACTTGCAGCTGCACCATCATCATCCGCCTTCTATTCCTCTTCATCCTTCACCCTTTTGCTTTGTTTTCCGTCATGCCTTCATTTACTTCCTACGATCACAAAGCAAACGTGATAAATGACAATTTACAGCTCAATTGGCAACAATAACCATTAAACTTCTCGAAACTAACTAGAATTAAGCCTAAATGTGATATATAACTCTATTTTACTAGAGTTATCACACCCCCAAACCTAATCTTTGCTAGACCTCGAGCAAAACAAGATAAAACATGCCAAGGCGAAGCAAACACAACTCAACGTCACTCCTCAGAACACCTTAATCCTTTGATTGCAAATTGTCCTTAAACACCCTCAGATGAGGTCGCACACTTCATTCAGAGTCAGAGTCTATTCACTGCTAGCGTGTGCTATTAACACTTTGCTTTAAAACTCATCCCAGTAGGTTACCCTTTCACAATGATTACCACACACCCTCGAATCTTTCATAGCCACCGAGGAATTTTCAGGGACTTACCTCTTGCCGCCTCCTTCCACCTACTCATGACCTTCTACTCAACCATTCTTTTTTCATTTTTTTTTCTTTTCCGATTACACGACTCTAAATGCTAATCAATTCCCGCAAACGCCCGTGTAGCGAGTTCTCAGTCAGTGTCTCCCGGTCCAATTGGACCAAGGCACTAGGTGATAAAGCACCCCTAGGACGAAAACTCGAGCCGCAAGGAAGACTCACACCACAAGCACATATCCAGGCCTTATCTTTTCATTACTCACTAATCGTTGCTTCTTTTTCAATTTTTTTTTTCACATTTTTTAACCTGGATAGTGGTGCTCAGAGCCTTGGCAACCGTTTTCTTTCTTTCTTTTATTTTTCTTTTCTTTTCACAAAGGTCATAGCTAGCTTCAAGAGTTGGTTTAAGAGCCCCTACTTATCCCAGTGGCTATACTTTCAAGGAAGGTGTAAAGCTCTCACTGTTAATCATGCTTCCTACTGAGTATTTCTCTTTTTATTTATTCAAATTCCACACGCTAACTTAGAACAACCTCCTTCTCTTCCTTAGGTGTGCTCTACCTCAAGGCATCACCCTAGAGTCAGACTCTTTGCTCTCAAATTCTTAAGGCTACCTGAGGAGGTTCGACGTGAATCTAGGAACTATTTTTATTTTTATTTTTCTTCTTTTTTTTTTTTTTTTTACGTACCTAAAAATGATCGAAAACGAAAACAAACTAAACCAAATTTTCTAAAAAAAAACATAAAGGAGCCTAACACGCATCAGCAGACGAACACCACACCCCCAAACCTAATCATTGCAACGACCTCGGTGCAAACATAACTCCGTAATCGAAACTCGAAAAGAAAGTGCAAAAGGAAATAGTGCTCCCTGATCAATCGTCGCCGGGCTGCTCATCCTCAGAGATAGGATCATCCGCTGCGTCTTCCGTAGGAGGGGGATAGTGAAAAACGGGCTCCTGAAACGAAGAAAAATCCACGCCCTGAGAAGAACCGAACTGACGGAAACAATCCATTTGATACCTCTGCTAGTCCATGGTATGTTGCTGGTAAGCTAATGAACGCGCTTGAAAGTCCAGGGAACTCTGCTGAAATGCCAAGGCGCGCTGCTGGAAGTCCATCGTGGATTGCATGAACGTCGTCATCTGAGCCCATCGGTCCTCTTCGGAGGGAAAACTCGATGCCGGAGTCGGGTCGGGTTGGGATGTTTCCCCTCCAGTAGCAGCTTGACCCGGGATTACACCCCCGTCGCGTCTCTCCTTGGCCGTGATCTCGTGCTGGATCCTGAGCCATGATGCATTGTTGAGCGATTTTTGAGGTTGGAGCAGCCCATCCTTCGGATCCACCCTAATCCCTGCCTGTCTACACAACTCAGTGATTATGGTGGGAAACCATAATCCAAGATTAAGTTCACGAAGACAGCGATGAATCATACCATTAATCACTACCCCTACATCAATCTGTTTCAACTGCAATATGCAGTATATCAGCGCCGCCCTTTCCTTAGTTAAACGGGAGACGTTGGTTCCCGGGATAAGTCGTGCGGAGACGAAGAGTTGCCACATCTTCGCCGTCGCATGGAGATCTGAACCCTGGAGTGCAATGGGTTCGTTAGATGTCGACATTATCCACCGTGCTCCTGCCCGGTCCCTAGTTAATAACTCTAATATTGCTTGGGCATCAAAGGATTCGGCTAGATACGCATTCCAGCCATCAGTTTCATAACGGGGCAAGTTATAAAGTGACGCAATTGCATCCGGGCTAAATACCACTTTCTTATTCTTGACTCGAATTGTTTCACCGTTCGAGTCATAGGTATGCGCATTCGCATAGGTTCCCAGCAAAACTCTACCCATCCTAGCTTATCAATTATGTACTGGAAATTTTCGAGATACCGCTCATTAGCGTTGATCCCTCGCTCCTCAATGATCGAGCGGGTCATTGCCGCTTCCCTAATCCTATCTTCCTCGGTGTGACCCGAGGAAGACCCGGCACCGGATTTCTGCCTCTTCGGAGCCATCTAATCAAATATCCACCGACGCACGTCCTAATCTAACAGTTAAGAGCCAGTAATTGCCGGAGAATCGACGGAAAGAAAACGCACCTGAGGTCCGAGCGAGAAGATTTGGAAAGGGGCGCTGGCTCGAGATGTAGGAGACAATACTTACCCCGGGGAAGGTTGTGGGCGACGGAAATCGACGGAATCGTCAAGCACCGGAGGTGGTGGGGCGTCTGGAGGCGGTCATCTGCAAGGGAAGGAGATAAAAAAGTGAATTTAGGGTTGGGGGCGGCCGGCCCCTCTTTTATTTTTTATGAAAATCCGAACCGGTGCAGCTGCACCGGTCGGGTCGTGCAGCTGCACGACCCTGTCGGATCCTCTGTGCTGAACTTCTGAAGACCTCGTGCAGCTGCACGAGAGGTCGTTGCAGCTGCAATGACCGGTCAGACAGCCCCCTGAGTTGTCTCCTTAAAAGCGTGCAGCTGCACGAAGCTTGGGCTGCAGCTGCACGGATCGGTCTGATGGTCTCCCCTAGTCATGCAGCTGCAAGAAATTTGGTTGCAGCTGCACAGAGTCCTCTGTTGTCGATGCTTGTCCTTCTGGATGAGTCGTGCAGCTGTATGACCTTGACAGTGCAGCTGCACCATTATGTCTGACTTCTCCTTTTAGTTGCACCGGTCCCGTGATTTTATCGCTCCGTAATTTCTGCTCCCTAAAAATTTAGCCAAAATCAAACTCAAAAACTAAAACAAAACAAATTAAACAAGAAAAGGAAATAAAATTTGACTCGGGTTGCCTCCCAAGCAGCGCTTGATTTAACGTCGTCAGCCTGACGCTTTGGTCCTCTACGTGTCTTTCATCATTAGTGTCCCCGGATCCCGGTGGACAACACCTCCCAAGTATGGCTTGACGCGACTTGCATTCACCTTGAACCTGTCAGAAGCGTCAGTACCTACTAATTCGAGAACACCGAATGGTAATACCTGAGTAATTTCGAAGGGCCCGGACCAACGCGACTTGAGTTTCCCTGGAAACAACCGCAGTCTGGAGTTAAATAAGAGAACAAATTGGCCCGGAGAAAACTTACGATCCTTCAAGCGCCGATCATGCCATATTTTGGTCTTTTCCTTGTAAATGCGGGCATTTTCGTATGCGTCTTTCCGGAATTCCTCCATCTCATTCAGCTGCAGTAATCGTTGCTCCCCCGCTGCGCTTGGATCCATGTTTAGCTTCTGAACCGCCCAGTAAGCTTTATGTTCCAACTCCACCGGCAAGTGACAAGCCTTGCCATATACCAGCTTGTACGGCGATGTCCCAATCGGGGTCTTGAAGGCCGTCCTGTATGCCCATAGAGCATCGTCAAGCTTGGTAGACCAGTCTTTTCGATTAACGCTTACCGTCTTTTCCAGGATCCTTTTGATTTCGCGGTTGGAAACTTCGACTTGGCCGCATGTTTGAGGATGATAGGGTAAAGCCACCTTGTGCTTGACTCCATATTTCCGCATCAATGCATTGAACTTGTTGTTGCAAAAATGGGCTCCACCGTCACTGATGATGGCTCGTGGTGTTCCGAATCGCGTGAAAATCTGTCTAAGAAATTTCAAAACTCCACGAGCATCGTTAGTGGGCAACGCTATAGCCTCTACCCATTTGGATACATAATCAACCGCCACTAGAATGCACTTGTTCTTAAACGAGTCTATGAAGGGGCCCATGAAGTCGATTCCCCATACATCAAAAAGTTCAACCTCTAAAATGCTATTCAGGGGCATTTCATCATGACGCGAAATATTGCCTACCCTTTGACAACGATCACATTGTGCGACAAAAGAGTAAGCATCCTTAAACAGGGAGGGCCAATAAAAACCTGATTGTAGGACCTTTGCTGCTGTTTTGCGACCGCCGTGGTGTCCACCATACGGTGATGCATGACACTGCTCAAGGATTGGCCTGATTTCTTCCTCCGGGACACAACGCCGGATAACCTGATCTGCACATTTACGAAAAAGCAAAGGCTCATCCCACATATAAAATTTTACGTCATGAACGAACCTTTTCCGCTGTTGGCTTGACATGTCTGGAGGGAAAATATTCGCGACTATGTAGTTCACATAGTCGGCATACCAAGGTGCGGCTACCTCCACGGCGAACAGTTGCTCATCAGGGAAGGAATCATTGATCAGCGTCGAAAGTGTGGTGCTCGTTGTTCCCTCCTCCAGCCGAGATAAGTGATCAGCCACCTGATTCTCGGAACCTTTCCTGTCGACGATTGTAAGATCGAACTCTTGCAACAATAAAACCCAACGGATTAGTCGCGGCTTGGAATCCGATTTAGAAATCAGGTAGCGTATGGCAGCATGATCAGTATGCATAATCACAGAAGAGCCAATCAAATAAGGCCTAAACTTATCAAATGCAAACACGATTGCCAACATCTCCTTTTCCGTTGTCGTGTAATTGACTTGGGCGGAATCGAGTGTCCTACTAGCATAGTAAATTGCACGAAAATGCCTATCTTTCTTCTGTCCTAAGACCGCTCCTACGGCTAAATCACTCGCATCGCACATGAGTTCAAAAGGCAGGTTCCAATCAGGGGCAACGATAATTGGAGAGGACACTAACCTCTCTTTCAATGTATGGAACGCCTCCATACACTTACCGTCGAAGAGGAAAGGTGCATCTTTCTCCAGGAGGTTGCACAACGGTTTGGTGATCTTCGAAAAGTCTTTAATAAACCTCCTGTAGAAGCCAGCGTGTCCCAGAAAACTTCGAACTCCTTTCACTGATGTCGGAGGGGGTAGCTTCTCGATTGTCTCCACCTTGGCCTTGTCCACCTCGATGCCACTCTCTGAAATTCTGTGACCTAGCACAATACCTTCACGCACCATACAGTGGCACTTTTCCCAATTCAAAATCAGGTTAGTCCGCTCACATCGTGCAAGGACAGCCGCAAGATTATCCAAGCAATTTGTAAATGACAATCCATAAACTGAGAAATCATCCATGAATACCTCAATGGTCTTCTCAATCATGTCCGAAAAAATTGCTTGCATACATCGCTGAAACGTGGCAGGCGCATTACATAATCCAAACGGCATACGACGGAAAGCGAACGTACCGTAAGGGCAGGTGAAGGTAGTCTTTTCCTGGTCCTCAGGTGCAATCGCTATCTGGTTATAACCTGAGTAACCATCCAGAAAGCAGTAAAAACTTTTACCTGCGAGACGGTCCAACATCTGATCGATGAAGGGCAACGGGAAGTGATCCTTGCACGTGGCTGCATTGAGCTTCCGGTAGTCCATGCAGATCCTCCACCCGGTGACCGTCCTCGTCGGAATGAGCTCATTTTTGCTGTTCTCGACCACCGTGATGCCTCCCTTCTTAGGTACGCACTGGACTGGACTCACCCATGAACTATCCGAGATCGGATAGATGATTCCTGCATCAAGCCATTTAATGACTTCTTTTCTTACCACCTCTTTCATGTGCGGGTTCAGTCGCCGTTGATGCTCGACGGACGCCTTCTTCTCACTGTCCAAGACAATCTTGTGCATGCAAATTGCTGGACTAATCCCTTTGATGTCCGCAATAGTCCACCCGATGGCTGTCTGATGCTCCCGAAGCACTCGTAGCAACATCTCTTCCTGTTCGTTAGTCAACGAAGATGAAATAATAACAGGAAGGGTGTTGTCCTTACCTAAGTAAGAGTACCGTAGGTGATCTGGTAAGGGCTTCAACTCCAACTTCGGGGGCTCTTCGATGGAAGGCTTGATGGTGGTTGCAGGTCGGTCAAGAGGTTCCACCCTTTGAAATTGTCGTACAAAGGCCACCTCTTCCACAGACGTCTCGTCAAGGAGTGCATCTTCCGTCGGTAACTCATAGGCTTCTAGAATAGTCTCGACGGTAACCTCCTCAAGTATGTCCACGTACCTGCATTCATCAACTTCATTAGGCATCTTCATGGCCTTATCCATGTTGAATGTTACCTCTTGGTCGTGGACTCTCATGGTGAGCTCTCCTTTCTGGACATCGATTAATGTCCTCCCCGTTGCTAAGAACGGTCTTCCCAGGATGATGGGAACCTCCCGATCCTCCTCGTAATCTAGGATGACGAAGTCCGCGGGGAAGATGAACCTGTCCACTTTCACCAACACATCTTCCACAATACCCTTCGGGTAAGTATAAGACCGGTTAGCTAATTGTAAGGTCAGCGATGTTGGTCTTACCTCTCCGATGTTCAGTTTCTTGAACACCGAAAATGGCATCAAATTGATGCTCGCCCCTAAATCACATAAAGCATGACCAAAAAAATCAGTCCCAATGTGACAAGGGATGGTGAACTTACCAGGATCCTTAAGCTTTGGCGGTAGTCTCCTTTGAACAATTGCACTGCATTCCTCGGTCAACGAGATCGTTTCGTGACCACCAAGCTTCCGCTTCTTTGACAGGATATCCTTCATGAATTTCACGTAGCTTGGCATTTGCTCGAGCGCCTCCGCGAAAGGGATATTGATCTGCAGCTTTTTAAACACTTCAAGAAACTTTTTAAATTGCTGCTCGTCAGTGTGCTTCTTTAAACGCTGCGGAAATGGAACTTGAGGAATAATAGGAACTACAGGCATAGGATCAGTACGTACCGGTGTTTCAATACTCCGATGCTCAGCGTCCTTTCTAGACTCCGTCTCACGTACCTTAGCCTGACGTTTCTCCCTCGCTTGCTCTTTTTCGGCCTCTTGCCGCTCAAACTCCTCTTCCAGGTCCTTCCCGTTTCGGAGGGTAATAGCACTGCAGTTTTCCCGATTCTTGGGGTTAAGCTCTGTGTTGCTCGGAAACGTCCCCTGCGGTCTTATCACCAATGATCCTGCTATCTGCCCCATCTGCATCTCGAGCTGCTTGATCGAGGTCGCGTGGTCCTTCAGTATGAGCTCCTGCTGCTTCCTCGTCTCCTCTTGCTGTTTCCGAACCTCCTCATTGCTAGCCAGAACCTGTCTCAACAAATCTTCAACACTAGTCTTAGGTTCACTTACGGGTTGTCGCATCGGTGGTGCAAATCCCGGTGGCTGGTTTGGTCGCGAAGGCCCGACATCTTGATGCTCCTGATTATTTCTCCACGAGAAATTGGGGTGGTTGCGCCATCCTGGGTTGTACGTGTTGGAGTACGGGTTATTCCTGTTGTTGCCTCCCACGTAGTTCGCATCTTCAGCCTCTTGCAATTCCATCACCTGCAAATTAGAACGAGGTGGAGGGTTAGCATTTTGAGGCGACGTACGCAACGCCGCCATCTCTTTGGTCAGTGTCTCTAGCTGAGCGCTGAGGGCGGTGATAGCGTCTATCTGGTGATGTCCTCCTCCTCTTGCTGGTGCTCTCCTTTGGCCATTTGTCGCCATCGCCTCGAACAAATCCAGAGCGTCATCCGGTGTCTTGTTCATTATGGTACCTCCTGCGGCTGAATCGATGGTAGATTGGAGTTGCTCCGCTAGCCCGTCGTAGAAGCTCTGAACCAACATCCACTTGGGGATGTCGTGGTGGGGGCATAGCCTCTGCAGCTCCTTGAATCGATCCCACGCTTCGTACATGGATTCGCCGGCGAGTTGGCGGAACGAGGTGATGTCGTTCCGTATCTTCACAGTTCGGCTCGGCGGATAGTACTTGGACAGGAAGTGCTTGCGGAGGTCGTCCCATGAACTGACTGACTCTCCTGGCAGCGAATACAGCCACGCTCTGGCTTTATCTCGAAGCGAGAACGGGAACAGCCGCAACTTGATTGCTTCTGCTGATACTCCGTGGTACCTGAAAGTGCCACACAAATCCTCAAAACGCGTTAGGTGCCAGTGCGGATCTTCGTTAATTAAACCACCAAAATTTGAATTTTCAATCATTTGAATAATAGATGGTTTAATTTCAAAAGTATCCGCCTGAATTTCAGGACGGAGGAAACCAGCATGATTCTGCGGCGTCGGCTGTGCGTAATCCCGCATCGTTCTCGGCTGTTGCTGCGCAGCAATGTCAACAACATTGTTGTTATTGTTGGCATTCGCCATGGTGTCCCTTTGACCTCTTCGTAAAATCCGAAAAGTTCGTTCAATTTCAGGGTCAAAGAGTAGCTCTTTATCACCTTTGCGATGTCGCATACACCTGCAAAAGATGAAAAGAGGATCAGTGACTAGATTAAAACTTGTAACCGAAAATTGACTGAATTAATTCTATTTCAGTCCCCGGCAGCGGCGCCAAAAACTTGTTCGCTAAAACGCACACGCAAGTATACGGGTCGCGCCAAGTAATAAAGTGATGAGAAAGGTCGTTCCCACGAGGACTGATTAGACAGAATCTACTGCCAATAGTCAATTATTAAGTTCAAATTCTAGTCAAGAAGGTTGAGTAATAAAAGGTTGGGAGCAAGAAAGTAAATCGCAATAAAAATAGAAGCAAGGTTGTAAATCGAATAATAAAAGCCTAGGACTCCGAATCCCCTATCGATTCGTAGATTATCTCACTCTCTCTTCCTCAATTCAATCCGTTTTACCGTTTACTAACCACAATTCCCTAACAATCGCTACACCTCTCTCGAGGCTGTAACTGTGAATTACTAATCACCCGTAAACCTATATTTCTATAGCGAATCGCGAATAATCAGAATTCCTTGAGATCCAATTGCTCTCTTGGTTACCTACGAGCGTACATCTCTATACTCCTCTTAGTTAAACCGATCTCCCGGCCTTAACCTAGGTTATGCTTCCTCTCTTCTAATCCTAAGTCTCTCTCGAGTTCACTTAAGACTAAGAATTCATACAAACCGGCGATCAACCCGATAGGTAAGCATTAAACACAGAAGAAACACAAGTAAACGATAATTCTTCTTAAATTGATTCCGAAAAAGTGGACAACCAACTACACGAGTCGGTTCATCATCATCCTAGAAAAAAGATGTTTAGTTCGACATCGCAAACGAAACAAAAAGCAAAGAGAAAAGAAAGATCGTCGAAGTCTCCATCAACGTCTTCGTCTCCTTGTTCCTAGCCGTCGTCGGGTGCCAAAACCAAAGTCAGAAGGGGAAGAGATCAGATCCCCGTAAACCTAAAATCCAATCCTTTTATACCTAAAGCAAATCTAAAATAAAATCTAATTTTCGGGCAATATTATGTCGTGCAGCTGCAAGAGAATTCGTTGCAGTTGCAACGACCTCTCTGAAGCTCTCTTCATATCTGCCCTGCCGCACTCTTGCAGCTGCAAGGGACTGGTGTTGCAGCTGCAACGACCAGTCTGATGCCCTTGATTAATTCCTCCTCTCCTCGTGCAGCTGCACGAGCTTGGAGTTGCAGCTGCACGAGCCTGTCTGTCGTCCTTCTGCTTCACTTGCAGCTGCACCATCATCATCCGCCTTCTATTCCTCTTCATCCTTCACCCTTTTGCTTTGTTTTCCGTCATGCCTTCATTTACTTCCTACGATCACAAAGCAAACGTGATAAATGACAATTTACAGCTCAATTGGCAACAATAACCATTAAACTTCTCGAAACTAACTAGAATTAAGCCTAAATGTGATATATAACTCTATTTTACTAGAGTTATCAGTCGTCTGATGGGCTCCTCCTTTTGTATTATAATATGCAAAACAAATAAAATAACCGTCTACAAAAGGCTACAGTCCCTCACCACTTACGCCTGCTACGGATTCCTTCTCTTGGACTTGTTGTACTCTAACTCGACGTTACGGACATATTCCCCGACCAAGTCCTTCAGATCCCCAGCCACCAACACCTACGGAGTGGCTTCACCAATGCACGCCTATTATAAACGAACAGACAACCAAATAACCAACTACAGAAGGTTGTAGGTCCCTGACCGCTTATGCCTACTACAGACTCCTTCTCTCCGACCAACTCTGTACGCCGACTCGTCAACCAGCAACCCTTCTCCCCAGGCCCTGTTGCATCCAGTCCGACTTTACGGACAATGTTCCGGTCGAGTCCCTCAGATGCGTAACCACCGATGTCTCCGGAGCAGCTTCACCAACGCTCAACCTGCTGTAGTCACCTTCTGGGAGAATGCTCGCCTGGAGAATCCATTCCTAGACACTTAGCTCACACGTTAAACACACAATAATATCGCAAGAGTGTCAAGGCTCACCACCACACTAAAACTGACCATTCACATTTTTTTTGGGTTTTTCTTTTATAAAGTAGTTTCGACATTATATTATTAAGGAAATTTATTTTACTAAATTTAAATTATGACCAGAAGTATTTCCATAATGCATAAATCATTTGAGAATAATCTCTGATTGATTTCGTATCAATCGGATTCTCCAATCTCAAGATATCGCATTAGAGAAGGTTGGAGCCAGAATCGATCAACAACCTTCTATAGTTAGAAAGAAAAAAATATTTTACTCCTAATCCGAAAAATCTGATCATGGACTCGTGCATATATCTGTTAGGGACTATCAAAATTAATTTTGTGTTAATTGAATATTTTGATCCCACGGTAGAGCACTACAGAAGGTTCAACCAGAATAAACAAGCAACCTTCTATACACGGAAATAATCAATCATTTATTTCCAAAATGAAATAATTCGTTCCAGATAAGTTAATTAATGAATTTGGACACTAACCATTGTGCATATTTCTTATTCACATAATCTTCTTAAAGAAGGTTAATAAGAAATTTCCATGTTTAACAATATAATTTTCGTAAATAGAAAAATTATATTATTTTCGACTTTTATGGCTTGTCTTACCAGATAAATAGTTTAATATTAAATTTAAATAATATTCATAAGAATATTCTTCTTTTCAATTAAAAATTAATTAAGATAATTAATAATTAATTAATTATTAATTAATTATTAACAAAATCTAATTATGGAAATATTTTCTAATAACGTCATTTGGTCTGAAATGATCATTGAAGGATGAAGACAACATTTTTGTGATATTTTTCCTTTATTAGGAAGTATATCATTGCTACAGGAGGTTACAACTTCTATCAAGTCATAGCAGGTCAAACATGCTGTGTGACTCGTCATCAAAACCATATCAACAGTGTCCGAGCTACAAATTCCATCGGACTAGACATTGCCATGATTAGTGCCAAACTCCACGGTTGAAAATGGAAGCCACTGCTATTTGCCTGACTAATTTGATGTGTCGTCTATTTCGCCCATAGAATGTGAAGTGTCGTATTAGGTGTTCCATAAGTACCTCCTCTCAAAACACTTTGTGTATATTTGATGAGTTATGCAATGCTTCAAAAAAATTATGGTGTTAGAATCGAGGAAAAAAGCAATTTCGTATTTCAGACCGACAGAGCTCCAATGTAAACAACTAGTCATTAACCAAAGTAATCTGCTTATATTTCTATTTGGTCATACATAATCGCCTAATGCTTTTACTTGATATGACATAATAAGGAAATGGGCAACATGCCATATGACATGTTGATCCTTAATTGATAGAAAACATCTATCACAATAGAAAATGATTTCAATTTGTTGGCTTGTTTAGCAGAAACTTCCTTCAATAGATTTCACCTTCTATAAATATATTTGTAAGATTAGGACTTTCTTATTTGTTCGAAAAAATTGAAGTGTGTTGCACAAACTATAAGCTTGAGAGAAAGATATGAAGAGTTGTCAGCGTTTCTTTTGTGTGTGTTGATATAATCATGTTTTGATGATGACAAAATGTGAGTATTGTTAATGGGTTATTTAAGTGTACAGAGAAATGGGTCTTCAAGCATAAAACCCGATTTTTGTTATTTGAGCAATACAAAAAGTGTTATGTAGAGGACGGAGAAAGAGATCTAGATCTCAGAAGTGGCGTTTTGTGTACCGGACTCATAAGTTTTATTTGCTATGATAATTAATGAATAATGTTTAGTGTGTTTCTAGAAGCTATCTAGTAGATCAAATCACGAAATACTATGACAAGTCTAGCAGTTGTAATTAATTGAGATGCTTTGCTCTACGATCAAGCTTAAATTGAATGCACACATGAAACTCGCCATTCTACCTGAGAGCTTACTAGGAAAGTCTTGAGTTTTCACCGTTTCAAAAGCTTTAAAGCGCTTTGAGTTTTATGGTAGCTGCCAGGTGAAAGCCATGGAAGTAGCAAGTTGCTCAGGTTATTGTTAATCACGCTGCAAAAAATCGGACGTCTCAATATTATTGACCGATCAAATCCATAAAGAGGAAGAAATATTTCTATAACCAATGGGAATAGGAAGGTGAGGACTTGTTCGAAAATGTCTTGGTCATTTTTATTATTTCATAGTAATATTGATAATTTATCTTAAGAAAAAGAATAAAAAATGAAGAAAAATTAATAACAATAAATACACCAAGAGTATTGTGGAACTATTGCCCGAAGGCCCAAATGATTAAGAGTAAATATTTGTTCTGATCAGGGTTATTGATTTGTGAAGGATTGTTTCATCAATTTTTTTGCATTTTTCCTAAAACGTGGTAATTTTTAATTCATTTATTATTATGTCATCGCATATAAAACATAATTAATATGTTTTTCCATTATCAAGGTCTCAGTTCTATTTGCGAACAAATAAGTTTCTGTTTTTATGCTGAAAAACATTTCTTTTTTTTTTAACAAACATCAATTTCAAAAGAAAAATAGTAACATTTCCAAGTTATCAACTCAAACCAAGTCTCTCCTCATTCCTTACCATTTTTGTAATATTTCTCACCATCAAATATAGTAATTAGACCAAGATTTGTTTTTTAGAAAGAAAAAAAGAAAAATAGTCTGTTAACATATTAAAAGAAGTTTGGTGAAATAATACCATGAAATTTTACAATAGAATCCGAACTCTTAACGTGGGAATAAAATATTCAGAAAAGAAAGAAGACATAATTCAAATTTGTCTACATGCTCAACAACAAAGGAATCATTATCAGAAGTTGCACCAATCAAGTGAGGAGTCGTTTGTGTCCTCGGATTGATCAATCGAAATTATTAGATTAATACAGAGTAATCTGCCCCGACAAGACTCTTGAAAACATCACCCTCTCGACTTGGATTTCTTTAATCCCCTTATTCGCAGGTCACTTTACTGATCTGCGTGTTCAGTCCGAACCGCCCTCAGGTCATTCGGTTCTCGGTTATGTCTGAACGTTGGATCATTTGCTGTTGTTTTTCTTCTTTTTGTTATGAAACGTGGAAATGAGAAGATTCCTGCCAAACGCGACTAGGAAAGAACAGGCCAAAGTACCCATTTCTTAAGAGAGCGGAGCACTCTTCCTCGCCGCACAACGGTTTCCCTGAAGATGCAGAACACAACCATGGCGGCCACGGTTGCAGCAGGAGGAGGAAGACCAAGCAAGTGAAGACGAGCAGAGCGGACGTAGCCTCGATCATGACTCCTTCCTAAGCAAAATCAAGACAAATCGGACAGAAAAAGGATCTCAGTTTTCAGGATCCAAGTATGTGTGGATGGATGTGGGACGCCATTTCATCTCTTGGGAGGCTTCTACGTCCTCAACCTCTGATGGAAAACCCGAGAAACGATCCTCCTCCATCATCTCCTCCTTCCTCCTCCTCCGCGGCTTCATCTCTTGGGAGGCTTCCACATCCTCAACCTCTGATGGAAAACCCGAGAAACGATCCTCCTCCATCATCTCCTTCTTCCTCCTCCTCCTCGGCTTCATCTCTTGGGAGGCTTCCACGTCCTCAACCTCTGATGGAAAACCCGAGAAACGATCCTCCTCCATCATCTTCTTCTTCCTCCTCCTCCTCGGCCATGTCCCGAAGGAACTATGGGGTATTCCTCAGCTTTAGAGGCCCAGACTGTCGTAATGGTATCATTGGTCACCTCTATCGTGCTTTATGCGGCAAGGGCATCGTTACTTTCAAGGACTGTGACGAGCTTGAGGCAGGGCAGAGGAGATCTGAGCTCTTTGATGCCATCGAGGGATCGAGCATTGCCGTCGTCACGTTCTCCAAGGACTATGCCGGCTCAAAGTGGTGCTTGAACGAGCTCAAGAAGATAATGGAGTGCAAGGAGCAGGGGAAGCTCACTGTGGTCCCCATATTCTATCATGTGAGCCCGAATGAAGTAAGGCTGAAGAAGAAGGAGAATGGAGAGAAGGGGTGTTTTGAGATCTCGATGGAACAGATGGAAGCAAAATACGGAAATGATCCTGAGAACGTGAAGAAATGGAGAGACGCCCTCTGGGCTGGGGGTGACTTGATCGGCTTTCCGGTGGATCAAAGGTAAGAGGATGGTCAATAGTATTCCTTCTATCACTGCGACATGCTTGTGTAAAACTTCGAGTTTCTAGGCCATTTTATTCCTTTCTGACAGGAAAGACGAAAGTGAGGTTGTTCGAGATGTTGTGGAAAGGGTAATGAAGACATTGAATCATGTGCCCCTGAATGTCGCCGAGCATCCCGTTGGAATGGGCCATCGTCTCAGAGAAATAAGACCGCTACTACACATAGATCCACACGATGATGATGTCTACATGATAGGACTGCATGGACAAGGGGGTGTGGGCAAGACAACTCTTTCTAAGGAGGTATGCAATGATATTGCACATATGTTTGATAATTGGTGCTTCCTACGAGATGTGAGAGACAGGACTTCAAGGGTTGCCAATGGCCTCGGAAAATTGCAACAGACACTTTTACGCGAGTTGTTAAGCGACAAGGACTTGAAGATCTCGAGTGTGGATGCTGGTAAGAAGCTGATTGAGGAAAGGCTTCGTAATAAAAGAGTCCTTGTCATCCTCGATGATGTAGACACGTTGAACCAGCTCGACGCACTGGCTGGAAATTTGAATTGGTTTGGGAAGAAGAGCAGGATCATTATTACAACGAGAAACCAGCAAGTTTTGACTTCAAAGCTTGTGCACCATAAGCATGAAGTAAAATTATTAGAGAAGACGCATGCAAGGGACCTTTTCTGTCTCCATGCCTTTGGTGAGAAGCAGGAAAACATAGTCATCGATCATGCTCTTATAGATGGTTTCCTGAAATATGCTGGCAACCTTCCGTTGGCACTCGCAGTGTTAGGCGCTTCCCTATACGATAAAGATGAATTGGAATGGAAGTGGAGACTTCAGGAGCTGGCCGAGAGTCCAGACGTGGACATAAACTCTGTTTAAAAATAAGCTTTGATGGACTTGAGGATAGGCATAAAGAAACTTTTTTGGACATAGCGTGTTTCTTCAGGGGATGGAGTGAGGAGAAGGTCCTTGCTAGCTGTGGTTTAGCGACACCGCTTGGCATAAAAATTCTCGTAGAGCGATCCCTGGTTACTGTTGATCGTGGCAGAGTCCAGATACATGACTTGTTAGAGGAAATGGGAAGGAGCGTCGTCCGTAATGAATTCTCAACACGAAACGAAATCCCAAGCAGGATATGGCTGTATGAAGACTTTGTAGATGTCTTATCCGATGATTTGGTAATTTCTTTAATCCTTCGATATCATCTGTATATTTATGGTAATCATGCCTGTATAATGTGTGGAATCACGAACTGTGTTAGCATAAGATCATGTTGTGTTTTTCAAACTCGTCGAACATATCCACCGGAAGCAAACAAGTGGACCAATTGTATAACTACACCTTTCACCTGACAGTCGGCGCGGGATCGACGGGCCGTGAAAGGGATAGTGTTGAACCTTCAGGAGAGGAAGGTTGTCCCAGTCAAATCTAATGCTTTCAAAGGTTTTAAAAACTTAAGAGTTCTCATAGTCCGAAATATTGCCGGCCCCGAAGAACCGCTACAGCTGCCTCGGGAATTAAGATGGCTCGAGTGGCATGGATATTCAGCTCCGGCCATAGAGTTGGATCCATCCAGTAAACTTGCATGCCTCGATTTGGCGGAAAGCAAGATCCAACAAATAAACGGGACGGTAATTGTTTCAATTGTTTTTGTGTTCGTCCATTAAGAAGTTGTATGATAAATTACAACTGACATAGATTGTTCATAATACATACTTCTGTTTCTTATGAAAATTTCAGGGACTCGAGGAGCTAAAGTACATAAACTTATCTGGATGCCAGTCCCTCGAAAGGCTCCCAGACCTTTCCAAATGTTCGAAGCTGGAGGACATGATCCTGAATATGTGCCAGAATCTCATCCAGCTGGACAAGGACATTGGATCCCACGAGAATCTTGCCTGCCTAGATTTTAGAGGTTGTTATAAGCTCAAGGCTGTTCCTAGTTCATTGATCTCGAAGCATATCAGGTTCTTTGGCTTCAACAGGTGCTTTAGACTCGACAAACTTCCCCGGTTTGAGATGAAGCTTTTGTCCCTCGAGAAATTAGATCTAACTGAAACTTCTGTGAAGGAATTGCCAGATTCCGTCAGTAATCTCGTTGCCCTGAAAGAGTTGGTCATGTCGCGTTGCCAGGAGCTCACAACTATCCCCAGCAGCATCTACGAATTGCTAGTTCTCAAAATGTTTGATTTGGAGAACTGTTGGAAGCTATCCCAGTTCCCACGAAGGGCAGAGGGGAATGCAACAGAAAACCTCGGATTCCCAAATCTCGTTTTACTAAATTTACGTCACTGCAATTTGGGGGATATCGAGTTTCTCAACGATCTGACCTGTTTCGAGACGCTCAATAAACTGAACTTGTTGGAAAATAAGTTCCATTATGTTCCTGCCTGCATTGGCAAGTTCAAGAACTTGGAAACGTTGTATGTGGGGCGGTGCTATGAACTCGTCGAAGTATCCGAACTTCCCGGTGTTTCCCACCTCTTTGCAAGGAAATGTCGAGAGCTCAAAACCTTCCCAAGCCTGCACACGTTTATCTGCCAGTCTCCGAAGTGGTTCGAAGTGAATTTATCAAACTGTTCCAACTTGGACCCTGGCTACATCTGCAGATCACTACCGTTAGAGGTATATTGTTCAATCTCGCTCTCTTCCCATGGAAGTCTAAGCATTGGATGGGAAAATGAAAACAAAGGAAGCCTGCAGTAAAACTTCGATGTTTATGTTTTTATCTCTTCTTAACAGAAGGTCCGTGGGTTTGTTGGAGCGGCCGATGTTCTCTGTCCGGGAGAAAAGTTTCCAGATTGGGTGAATTTTCAGGCAACAGAGTGTGGTTCGCGATATCGAGTGTCCTTGCCATCACACATGTCAGAGAATGATGTCTTGGGGCTGGCACTCTTTGTTTGTTTCAATGGAATGTGCAACTTTGTAACTGTCATGGTTGGCAGCGCGAGCCCCACAGCATTTCCAAGTGATCCAGACGGTGTTCATACTTGGTTCTTGTACCTTCCTCGCCAATCGATCATCGACGAGCACCGTGACTTTGCTGGGAAGTGGAGCTGGCATAACTTTACCCTGGATTTTTCCAAGAGCAAAAGGGTGCTCCAGAGGTGGGGGATGCGCTTGATGTGCAAGAGAGAGCAAGATGACGACCGGATTAGGGTCCATATAGATGGAGATGACGAGGGCGATTCTCCTGGAACGAGTACGAATCTGCCACAGGACAGCGGATCATGATGATGAATAGTGCTGAGTTCACCCCTCAAGGAGCACAACCCCATCAGTTCAAACCTGCACAATTTCTGCAAAGAGTCGCAGAGGCAGAGAGGGACGATGGCGCCGGTCTTTCAAAGTCTCGTTGGGTTGGACACATATAACTCAGTATCCCAAGCTTTATGAACAATGATCTATCTTGTTTTCAGACTTTGATGTTTCTGGATTTCGTTGGTCAATCAATTTCCTCTTGTTCCTACAGGCATACGTCGAGGAGTCGCTGCTGTGCCATTCCAAGCGACTCTTCTGAATGAAAATATTTGTTTGGTTAAATAAGACGACTACTCCATGAAATATGTATTATGTGAATCGAATATTCGTAAAAGAAATTCACCTTTTTGTAGTTTACACTTTCATGAATCAAATTAAAAAAAAAAATTATATCATCATTCTGAACCAAAACGTTAGGCAGAGGAGAGATGTCGTAAATTTCATGTTCTCGAGCCAATAACAGCTCCGTTTTTGGCCATATCGGGAGCCGTATCTAGTAACGAGACCCATGCGGCTCATCTATGTTACCTTCTGGCTTGCACCAGTCTGTTGCTGCATATTAGTAGTGACATTGGATGGATAGTACGAGGATATTTTGCACACAAGATAGTCTTTATTGAGAAGTTCTTCAAAAAGGATGAAAGTGGAGAGCAAGACAAGCCGTGGATCATCTTCCACAAAATGGATAAGAGTGAGGGCGATCCATCTGGATCGGAGCATGATTCCGCTCACGAAAGTCTCTGTCAACCTGGCTATGGGTACTGCATTTTCGGAAAGGTAAAGAGTTGATTGCAAACTCATCCATGAACTTGGTCAGATTTTCAGTCATACTCTGAGGCTGATCTTTTCTTCCATTTCCTGGACTATGAACATGAAGTCATCTTGCTCTTGCTTGCATATTATGCACAAAACGCAACTTCACAGTGTTATTCCAATAGGGTTGATCCACAAGGTATACTCCAGTTTATATCCTCAGCTATATATTTGCTACTCTCGGATCGTGGTTGGCAAGGAAGGTACACGAACCAAGTATGAACACCTTCCCACGGATCTGTGCCCAATACAGAAACGTCTTCGCAGCGGCCGACCACGAACTTCACCTCTGGTAAGAAGTCAACCCGTGCCTCGTCCCTCGCATCGACAATGGCAGTAAAAGTGGCAGATAGGGCCAAACCTAGAATATTGTCCTCCGAAGTTTCTTCTGGAAGAGGCACTGCATAATTTGAGTGGCAGTCAGTCATCTGATAATTCATCCACATTGGAAATGACTCCCGGGAACGATAACTTCGACTGATCCACCAATGTCACGAATCATTTGTTGAAGGAAAACATATTGATTGAAAATAAACAGACATTTTTGCTTCGTAATAAGATTATCGAGAGACAAACCTCCAGGGACAATGATTGATCAATATTTGAATAAATTCAAACTGTTGCAGTTCGATAAACCTACATGGAGGCTTGTTTAAGATTGGAAGAAACCGGAAGGTAGTTCATCAGAACTCTTAACTCCAGGCATCCGGTTTATCTAAAGTTTGGCATGCTCTGTAAGCCCGGTACTTCCACAAGATGCTTACAAGAACATAAACCACAGTTCTTCCAACTTACCAAACTTGCCGATGCATGAAAGAAGATAAGCAAAGTGATTGCCCAACAGATGTGGTTCCTTCAACGTGTTGAAACAATTAAGTTCCATAAAGAAGTCCCACTCCGTGAAATTGCAATACCGAAAATACAAAGAACATGGCTCAGAAGAACTTGCGTTGCATCCTGTAGTTCTCTTCGTTGAAACTTTAGGAGTTTTGAACATCCCCCAGCCAGAACCTTCTTGAGAGCTCGCAATTTGCAGATGAGGTAACTGATGCAGTTCGGAAGTTTCTCGACAGCAGACTTTCCCAGGCCGAGGTCATGAATAAATTGAAGCACTGCATTGATAACAGGAAGTTTTTCCAGTTTGGAGCAGCCTGAAAGTCTGGAAACTAGTCGATTCCAGTGAACTTGGGAATTAAGCGAGATTATCATATTCCCTGAGGTCCAGGTTGACCAGCTTTCCAAGGGATCCAGTGAGATCATCTAGTCTGGTCAGGTTCTTGCACCCACAAAGATTCAAATCCTCTAGCTGTTAACTCCCCGGGAGATTTGGGAGCGTATTGAGCGACTTACACTCGCACGAGTTCAAATTCTTTAGTTTTGTGAATGCCTGTCAAATTCCAGAGTCATGAGAACTGCGTAGAGTCATCTATCCATGTTGTTTACTGATCTCTCTAAATTAAATGAATCAAACTAATAAAACAAATTTACACTTCCCATGATTAATTGGACATCCACAGCTCGTCATGCCAATAGCCACAATTTTAGCTGGGCTCCCAGACGCTATTGTTGACATGGAAACCCCCGGCCACGCAAACTAACGTAATTTGCCGTGCAGATGCAGTGATCCCTCGATGTGAAAGCCATTTCGGACAGTAAGTATTCTTAACCAATAAAGAGTCTTAAAATGCTTCCCCTGATGAGTAATTCACCCGGTTGCCCCTCGTTTGAATTCAACACGACAACACTGTGGAAAGCATGCCATTGGAAAAGATTCCCGGCTTCATCCCCGTTTAGCAAGCTCATCTCATATACATGCTGAACACAATCCGAAGGTAACATGCACCTATCGCTTGTGGTGATGATAATCCTGCTCCGCTTACCAAACCAAATAAGATCTCCCGCCAGTGCATCAAACTGATCATACTTATCTACATCATCGAGTAGGACAAGGACCGCTTTACTGCCTAGTCTTGCATTGATCAGAACCTTTCCCTCATCCACCCTCGACAAGATCAAGTTGCTCTTGGTCAAACAACTTGTGCAGAAGCTTTTGCAGCAAAAGAGCGAGACCGTTCAAGGCCCCTGATTCCTCCTGCATATTGGGGAGAGAGCACCAATCGTCAAACATGAGGAAATGTTCCTACAAAATTCTCTTGGATAGAGTTGTCTTCCCCACGCCACCTTAGCCCTAAGGTTCCTAACATTGAGGCATGTGGACTTACATTTAGTTAAGGCTTAACGTCCTCGAGCCGAGTGGTCATACCAACAGGATTCTCAGCAACCTCCAAAGGCACATGATTTAATATCTTCAAAACCTTTGCCACAACTTTTCGGATGAGACTATAACAGCATCATCATAGCATCCTGCGTAAGTTTGTGGATTGGTCACTACGCCCTATCTGCATTCTGCTGACCTGAAATCAACATCAAGAAAATAGAGTTACCCTTGCTTGAAAATGAGAAATTAAAACAAAATGGATTCCAGAAAAGAAAAACATATCAGGATGCACAAGTTGACACGAGGAAAATATCAGACAGATCTCAATCCTCCATTCCTCATCGGCTTCAAGGTAACCAGACATCGGTGGTAAGGGTGGACTGGATGATACAACCCTGATAAAAATTGGGATTGATCTACTCTCCACAACAACTGCATCCTCTCGGTCCCAAAATGGTAGCATAACAATGTGCTAGCGGTTCCCACAAAGACAGCATCCGCATTCAGTTGAATCCCACATGGAGCAATCCATAGTTGTCGCCAAATTGGTGCACCAAAGAGTCGTGATATCGGAATGTTTAACTGCGTGGTATCCACATTATGCTTTAGGATCCATTTATCCTCCTGAAGAACAAAAAATTTCATGGCATATCCTCTGCTATTGCTATAACAGAGACGTCCCACGGACAGTCCAAAACGTCCCCTGTTTCTGTCCGTTTCTGGGATGTCAGGAGCATCGATGATGTCAATGCTGGGTCCTTCCAGATCAACCATTAAATTCTTTTGAGATAGCTACAGTTGGTATAACACCCCGTACCAGAAAGCCGACTGTTTAGAAAAACTAAATTTCTGAATAGGCATGTCAATGTGGAGCGAATGATGCGACCACATTCCCGAACTCGAAGAGAATATTTCCAGTTCCATATATGCAGGTTCCGAGTTTGGATATCCAAATTGGACGACTATGTACTCCGTCGAGACAGATGGATCAAAATCAAGAGGAGGGACAATGGAAGATTCGAAAGCATATATAGTACAGATGTGAGGAAGATGGCAGCAGGCTCTTGGGAGTGAGACGCACTGCCTGGTCACGGGGTTGCAGACATAATACTGGAAAGGTGAAGGCCCGTCGGCCAACAAAAGCAAACTGTTGCAGCTATTAATAAAATACTTAGCGCCGTCTTTGTGACCGAACGACAAAAAATCAGAGTATAAATTGTTTGTCTCCCCTCTGATCATGCAACACTGCTGTCCTCGCTCGTATCGCCTCCTGGTGTTATGGGAGCAAAACCGATAATATGAAAATTAATGCTAAAGGCCACGTCCCTCAGGGCCATTGTCCACTCTTCACGCGATGATAACATACTGAGAGGCTGTCCAGGGGAGCTCTCCCATGCCCGAGCTACCCGGCGAAAGTGCACACCACATATGCAACCGTTCTCGAATAGCCGGGGCGTGCAGACATTAGAGATGAAGCCGTGCAATAACTTCGAGACGCACTTCGCCCAGATAAGCTCCTTCTCCGGGAGACAGAACAAGACATTAGCAAGCGTATCGGGGCATAATTTCACGAATAAATCCATTTCCATGGCTACCCGGGCTCTAAATTACTGACTTTCCACAAAATACGAAGGATTACAGTCCAGGACGATCGGACCCTGAGGCTGCAACGCAGTCTTAAGCCTACTAGTGTCAGGGTCGGTTGAAATAGCCATCAGAAACAAACCAACCCAAAATTCCCCAGGACCCAAAATCCGAAAAGGAAACAGAGGGATGCTTTACGACCTTAGAAAGCAATGACAGCTTTGGTGAATCTCGGAAAACAGAGCATTGTGAACAGATGAAGGAGCTCTGTCGCATTGAAATTTCGAAAACAGAAATCCCTAAAGCTTTCGACTCGTCGATTGGTCAAAAGTTGGCGCCTTGAGGGAATAATCAAGCAGATTTGATAGTGCTCCAAAGATCGACCCTTCTTCTTTGGCTGGATACGAAGACACAACTAGGGGTGAGCGTTCCGTATTTCGGTATTCCGAAATACCGAATAGCGAAATACCGAATTTTAAATAGCTAAAAATTTTGAATCCCGATCCCGATTCCGAATTTAAAATTCGGTATTCGGTAAAATACCGAATTGTAATTCTGTATTTCGGTAAATACCGAAATATCGAATTTTTCCTCTTACCTTGGTAATGCAACAAAGTGAACCAACAATCAACAATATTCATATTTTCATTAAACAACAATAAAACGACATTAAATCCACGTTCGAATAAGAAAAAGGGAGTTTTGACACTTTAATCCAATAATGCTAGGCAAATCACGACACATTTTCTTCATGTCCATTAGTCAAGCGATGCTGTAGGAGATGAAGAACGTTAGCAACAGGTGTAAAAATATGAGCAATTCAATTAGCAACGCACGAGATAAATACCACGATGTTGACACCCACACCACTTATGTGTTTGTAGTGGAACAAGGTCCTGTTCTTCTCCGAATTTTCCTCTCTTCGCTTTCGAATCAAAATGGCCAAAACCTAGATAACTTAATTCGTGGTTTTCTCTTATTAGGAAGAAATTTGGGCTTGGGCTATAAGAAGATAGCTTGGGAGGAAGACAGCTTGGGCTATGGGCCTGTTGCTATGTGTTTTGTCAAATCGGGCCATTGTTTTAACTCATAAAATTCGGTATTTGGTAAATACCGAATTTCTATTCTTCGATCCCGATCCCAATACCGAATACCATTTTAACAAAAACTCACTTCCAATCCCGATCCCAAATACCGAAATACCGATTCCGAATTCCCGAAATTTTAAAAATTCGGGATTGGAATCGGTATCCCGATTTTTTTGCTCTCCCCTAGACACAACACACAATAATGTTAAAAAGATTATGACACAACTTAAAAGTTATTTGATATCAATAATTTACAAATTAGATTTAATTTTATTTATGACAGATAATTTGAAAGGTGATATTTGGTATTTTCAAAATTCCTCTTTACAAGTAAGAATTCTGAAAGATTTGAATTTTGTTATTTTTTTCTTACTTTAATTAAAAAATAAAGTTGAATATTTTCTTTTAAATTATAGGAATGTTTTAGGGAAGCGGCTAAACAAGTGATTTTTTAGTAAATTTTACTAAAAATCGAAGCAAATTTAGTAAACTACGTAACGGTTACATACACGTAATGTTTTAGTCTTCATTAAGCCATCCATATACAAAGAAATCAACATTTCGTTTCCCTTCTCCTCCGCGAAACACACGTATTATAATTATTTTTCTATTTAAATGTTTTCGATTCAATTCCACCTACTTTTCTGTCCCCATACTTTCCAATTCCTTCATAAATTTTATTTTTGCATTCAGAAAATGTAGAAATTTCCATATAAAAGATCATTACTTCTTTACTCACTCGTTTATAAAGAAACACATATTAGAATTACCTTTTAATTTTAAAATTTTGATTTCATGTCGACTTAGTTTTCTATTAAAAGACTTATTCAATTTCCATTTATCTAACACAACATAAAATTTTACATTATTTTTTCATTCAAGGCGCATTCACTTATTAACCAATTACAACAGCATATTAACGAATTACATATTAAGCAATTACAGCTCTAATTCCATATTATATCCTTATCATTTAGCCTAACATCTTTGAGGTTGGTTTATATTATTATACACTATAAAATAATAAGAAAACAATTTAAAAGAATTAGCATTAGAAATAGTATGAGAAATTTTAATTAATTTACCGAAAAACCATTTTCCTGTGCTGTAATTGTTGAATCAGATAGGTCAAGCGGCTTTCTGTTGTGTGATCGAGTAGCATATCAACTACCAGTGTTCCGTGTGGTTCGAGACCTCAAAGCAACAAGGAATCTTGCTTGTACTTAAATAATCTGGTCGTCGGGATATGTCTTTCGGACTCGGTGTTCCGGTCCATGAAAACTTCAAAAAACAGCACCCAACTTGAAATGTCATCCATCCTTGGAGTCTATGGACCTTTCTTTCTTTAACTCCGGAGCAGTGAGTGCCAAATGAATTCAAATGCATTATAGATAGTTGTTAGTTTACTTAGATGCCAAGAGAATATAGATTGTAGATTTCCTTATTTAATTGGATTGTTCTAATCCCTTCATAAAAGCCTAACTTTGTAAAAATATATCTATTTTTCTTCCATTTGACCTTCTTGAACACATTTAAATGACATTCCAAATCCACCTTGCCCTGCAAAGATAAAATTGAGATATTTTAATAATTTTGTTGATGCTTGTAATATATGTTACATACTTTGATGATACAAGAAAAACAAGGCCTACAATCTCATGGTCTTTTAAAATAAATCATGAAAACATATGACGAGAAACATCTAGCTAGTTTTTCAATTTCTTGAAAACATGATAAATTCTCATTTTGAGAAAAGAACTATACATTTTCGCTTACTAAACATCGCGAGAACAATCACGAATAAAAATAATCTTTTAATTTTTTAAAATTTAAAAGTTTATAACAAGTAAAAATTGAACAAAAACGAAATATGTATGCTAAGTCTTCCCTTGGTCGTTGGCTTTCCACTTTTTATTTAGTCTCTTTTTAAACATCGCGTAAAATATCCATCAACTCCACATCTTTTAAGGCAAAGGCACTTCTTTTTCTCTCATCAATTCATTTCAGTTCCTGTTTCCGAAATAGGAAGACTCCAGGTTTCTATTTTTGGAGCTTTTAAAATAATGTAACTTTCTTTTAAATAATATTATTTAAATATTTTATGATTACAAATTATATGGCCTCAATTATAAGAATTGAAAATTTTGTAAAAATATTCATCACTCTTGTGAAACGACAAAATATTTTATCATTAGCAATAAGGTCAAGCAAATTGTATTTTGAAAATATTGATACATATCACACTCCAAAAAACATGATAGAGGGTGTCGTGCTAATAGGGTGATGCGTTTGGTCATTTAGAAGGAAATCGGCATAAATGACTCAGATCCTCCCACGGTGATGGTGAAATGCTGTGTTGTTATTTTTATTATTATGTTTTCTACTCACGCACAATCGCTGACCCGAGAAGAGCATGTCATCCTCGATTACTTGTGGAATGAAGGGCTTCCGACAAGGTACGTTCCATAAATATGGTGGTTTAATTCACGGCACCATTGGTTTGTTGACTGGATTTAGACTATTTGAAGTGAAATTACATGCTGCGCCGACACTGTCATCATTTAAGGGCGTGCGACCTCGTGTGTCTTTGTGGGACCAGTTGATCTTCGTCAAATTTCGCTGCACTATTTTTAGTTTAATTCTACCGTGGCGTGCCACGAAAGGCGAGGCGTCACATTCAGACAATGTTTTGTGTTTGAGTGATAGAAACATTGATATTCGAAATGGAAGTCCGAGAATGTCTTGTGCTTGATTTGAAATTTCATGAGTGTTAATATTTGTTAAATAATATATATATATATATATATTTCAGGTGTGCAACTTCATTACGCTTAATTGATAAAACAGCTTATAAAATGTTTAGATTTCTACAGATGAGAAAATGATTTCCTACAGCCTTAAAATTCTTACTTAGCAATTTCTTGTTATCTCTAGACAAAGGCAAAAATATTTCAAAACGGATTTGAAAATTCACTTATAATTTTTGACAAATTATTTGGGAAAAAAATAAAAGTAACACAGCAATAAATAAATAAAAATTAAAAGTTCGTGCAGGACATTTTAATTCACAAAATTCAAAAATTATAAGTAAGTTTTTTTATTTTTTTAGAAAATTCACAATTTGCATCCTCAAAACACATTATTTCAAATTTAAAATGATACAATTTTGAAAATGCTTATTAGGTGAAATGAAGATCTGGGATGAGCCGGACGAGGGGCCAGTAAACCCCGTTGGGCTTCGAGCATTTCTTCTCTATCAGTGGACAGCCGAAAATGTCGAGCTTTCCTAGCTAGTCAGGGAGTCCGTCGTCCGGCAACCATCTCATCCTCGGACAGTCACGAATTCCCAAATATTGAAGGGAAGTGAGGTGGGCTCTGAGTCCGCTCGCCACTCTCTCCAACTTCTTCATGTCCAAAATATACAAAGTCATGAGGGATGAAGGGAGAAGGCGACCCCATGCATTAGGAGATGACGGAAAGCAATCCATCTCTTCCACGCATTCAATTTCTCCCATTAAGAACAATGCAATTAAGGCCGCGAGACCACGTAAGCCCCATTCCTCAATTGATTGACTCAGATTCCGGCATGGCCCTATCCAAAGTGTATCCAGATTCGGAGGCAAACCTCCTCTCGGAAACCTCGTGATGCCATCGCAGTCCACAATTTCTAGACTTTTGAGGGATGTGAGGTCATGCATATCATGAGGCAAAGACTTCACCTTTGGGCATTTTTTAAAAGTAAAACTCGACAGGTTGCAGGGGAGAGCAGGGAAGTTGCCGATCTCTAATGCTGGGCAATCATCAAGAGTAAGCTCGGAAAGGGTGGACAAGTGTTGCAAGCTGTCCGACAAAGTCACGAGGGATCCACAATGACTTATGGACAATATCCGCAGAGATCAAAAGAGTTGACTACCCACAAATATATTCAATATCGACTCGAGTCCCTCGAGATTTTCTATGTTAAGCTCCTCGAGAGATTCCGGAATTCTATTGCTGATGAGCTGGGACTGCAGGAGACTAGGGCATATCCGAAGCTTCACTTTTCTCAACCCAGGAGGCAGACCCGCCCTTGGGAAGGAAGAGAGCTTCCCGCAATTAACAATACTCATCTCATTCAAAGATGTAAGCCCAGATAAACCTTCTGGCAACTTCACTAGACCTTCACAATCTTCTATTTCTAGTTTCTTCAGTTTAGGGGGCACTTGTTCCTCACCATCCCCATCAATGAAGGTCCTAAATCGAGGACATTGCTCAATCATCATCTCTTCGAGCGCAACCCAAGAGATTGAGAAACTCCTGTCAAAGTGAACGAGCTGTGGAATTTTGCTAATTTTCATCTTCGTCATAGAAGTAAGGCTGACCAGACATTTCAACAATCCTTCATCGCAACCTTCAATCTCAATCTCAGCTAGAGATGGAAGGCAAAGAGTGTACCCTCCTTTCAGTTTGGGACACTTTCTCACAACTAGTTCGCGGACACAAGGGAATGGATGGTCGTTCTCGAAGTCTCCATTGGACGACCACTTCTCCCAAGCACCCATTTCCATAAAGATCAATCTCTTCAATGACCGAAATGGCCTTTCGGTCCCGTAAAACTCGGCGTCTATTGAAGTGATTGCTTCAAGACCCCAAAGGAGAAGCGATTCTAGCAGTGGAAGTCGTCCAATGGGTGGCAACGAATACACAGTTCGGCAATTTACCAAGACTAAATATACAACATTATCCAAGCAATGATTATCAAACCAAGATGGAAACTTTTTGCCCCCATATGAAGCTATACTAAGAAATTCAATCTTGCTCGGAGGTTACAGATAGTCTAGGAGATTTAGTTGATGGTCCTCTTGGCTTGAAGTTCCTGAAATCGATCCCCAATCCAAAGTTAATTCGTGAACCGCTTCTTTTTTAGATAGATTAGCAATCTTTGCGTCTTCAACATCATTTACGACGATCAAATTACGGATGTGCAACTCTCGCTGAATGCATTTGAGCGGTCCCAGTTGCTTCAACTCCTGACCGGCTTCTTTGCCCATGACAAAGCTAGTGAGTAACTCGAGATTGGTCATGTTGCCGATATGGGGCGGCATCTCCTCCAAACTATATGTATCGAGTATGTCGAGATGGAGAAGATTTCTCAGCTTATGAATGTTCCTGGGTAACCACTTAAGCTCTTTGCACCCTCGTAGTAGCAGAGATTGTAACTCGACCAAGTTACAAATTGATTCCGACAACACTTTGATTTCTGTGTAAGAAAAATCGACGGAGCGCAGGAGCTTCAATTCACCAATCTGGTCGGGCACCTCTCTGATTCAAAAGTAACGCAACGACAACATCCTCAGGTACTTCATATCCATTATCAAGCCTTGAATCACCTCCGAGGAGACAAAGACATTCGGTTGTAGAGTTCTTAAGATTTGAAGAGGCATAAAAGTTCTCAGCTTTTTCATTGACCGATACTCGTCAAATTTCTTGGAAATACAACGTTCCTCATACTGTGCAACCATTGCCGCATGACGCACTTTGCCGAGCGACTCTTCACGGGAGGAGAAGTCATCTTCATACTCATCCGAGCAGAAGTATGAGTTGACAACTACCGATTTCGCGAGGTCATTGATGAGATCGTGCATTAAATAACCGGTCTTCTCATCCCTGGCTTTTTGAAGAAGCGACACGGCTTCTAAACGACATAGATTTTCCATCCCCACCTCTTGGTATGTTGTACCGGTCCTCTTTGTTAGTGTGTGCACGTATGTGCCAAGACACTTTGTAATATATGTGAATAGTTGTTAATAAAGGCAAGTATTTACTGTTTATTAATTACTTTTCTGCTCGTAATTAACTTTACGGTAAAGTCCCATAGATTGATTATTTATCAATCTAAAATTGTCCTTGATCGGATAGATGTTTAGATGGGACATAAACATCTAGATCAACGCCGAGTATAACTTAGGTTGAATTAGACCAAGGGATGCATGTTCAAATTATACTCGGGGGTGCTTAAGTTTAGGGTACACTGGACACGACCCGTTTATAGAGAATACCACATATTAAGCGTCATTGGTCACTTCTCTTGTTGAACGAGTGTAACTAATCTCCTGACTTGAGACCTCCATTTATTCTATGCGTGGAGTTGTTCACTTTGATGCCGTTAAAAACAGTCTTTGATCGGATTGTGAGTAATACGGTTATTGGGTGTGCAACGAAGCGTAGAGAGGATAGTGTTGAGTCAATATAGGATTCATCGCTCTCTTGGATTAGAGAGTTGACATCCTGGCCTTTTGATTGAGATATTAGTGATTTTAAACACACGGCCGTGGAGGAATGTTTATCATTCGAGTTAAAATCTATTATATCTCAGAAATCGAGTAAAATGATTAATTCAGTGATGACACATAATGCACTGAATTAATCAGGATGTCGGTGAGATGAAGAGATTGAATTACACATAAATCGGTTCATAGCGCTTTTGGTTCATGACCAATATTCTATTACGTTGGGTGACTGAAAACTGTTGCTAGACGGTTACCTCAGTCTATGTATGGATGTACATTGCCTTCGTATATAGAACCTAGAGGGTCGCACGCAAAAGCACGTAGACACGGACATTGTTATTTAATTCTAATGGATATTAGAATTATAAATTTCCAGAATTAGAATTTGTTGAACTACAAATTTATTCTGAAATATTCGGAAGCAATATATCCTAGTGTTGGATTTAAGTTGATTAAATATGTCTAATTATATTATATTATTATATTATATTATATTATTATATATCAATATAAGGCTTTAAATTGGGCTAAGCCCATTTGGCCCATTCTATCAATTGAATTAAATTTCAATTGTTCTGAAGACGTCTATCCAATTGCCTAGTTGCAAAAGTAAAATTTATAATATATTATAGACTAGCCTAGCTGATAAAAGAAGATAGCATTGCTACGTGCTGTTAGGAAATAAAAAAAACAATTGTTTAATACAATTGATTTGACGATGACGGTTCCTGTGGGCTGCGAAGCCCATACCCCTGCCAAAGTAAATTGGCTATTTAAGAATGACATTCGACAGAAAGAGTGACGACCTTCTGTAGAAAAAAGAATAAGGCTTCCGAGAGATTAGAAAAAGCTCAGAGGGCTAGCACCCGAGACTGAGCTTGAGGCATCCGTCGAACGTGTGCGTTGATACTTCTAGAGGAGTCACGGTTGGGACTCTCGAAGACCGTCTTATCCGTAACGTTCATTGTTTTCAAACAACAAGGTACGAGTTATTAATCTCATTTATTATTCGATTTATACGTATCACATAGATCCGGGGTGTGTTTCGGATAGTATTTTTAGAAACGAGCTTCCGCTGCGCCCGGTGGAAACCCATCAGTGGTATCCGAGCTAGTTTGTGATCGTATCGTTTAAATCGATAATTTTCGTTTACGGAAGTTTTAAAATGCTTTTCTTAAAATTATTTCGTTCGTTTTTATTATGTTTACTTATTATTTGTTTTTACCGTACAAGTCTTAACGAACGAATGGAACTAAATTGCTTTTAAATTTTATCAACGAGATTGTTGATCAAATTGAGAAATGATAAAGGACAACCAACCCACAGTCGTGAACAAAATCACGTGGGATGACAAATTTGATTGTTGTTCAAAAGTTACAACAAATAAAAGTGTTCCAGCAAGAGTGAACAATAAACAATTCAATTGATTGATTAAGATTACTTTGAGATAAAGTTTCCTAAGTTTAAATATAATTGTAAGAGAAATTTAATGGCTTACGATTATGAGAACTATAAGGGAACTTTAATTTGGCCCAACATTATAAGGCTTATAATATTAAAACATACTGGGCCATAAGATGGGCTTGAAATTAGATTGATAAAATATAGCCCATTAATATTATATATTGGTGAGACAATTAATTAAAATCCCTTAAATATTAAGTCAAGTTTTATCTGCCTTCCATCTATAATAATGAAAATAAGTCGACGTACTTCGTGAGTCGGTACAGCTCAGTTGTGGGCTCACGTTAGTATAGTTGTAGTTTTTCATCAATTATTAATGGGCCGACTTAATTCAGATTAATTGATTTGTTAGCTCAGCTAAGGTCAATTGATTTGACTGGCGAGGGGTTTAAGAAAATATTAACCCAAGTTAGGAATACCGATGGTTACATGGATTTGTGACTGGCGAGTAGTGCCTACTTAATGACTATGGTGTGTAAGTACAGCTCAGTTGTGTGCATACTATAGGATTTGAGTATTCGGTCCCGCTAGGAATTATTACCAACTAATTCTCGAGCTTAATAGTGGGGGCTGTTAGGTTTGAATAAAATAGTGGGAGTTTATAAAAGTCCTTTATATAACTATTCACAAATAATGATTTAAAATTTTATTTGTTGTAGATGTCGACAAACCTATCGCTGCGAAGTATTTTGGAGAAAGAAAATATCCTCCAAGGACCAAACTACCTGGACTGGTATCGAAAGCTCAAGATTGTACTGAAACAAGAGAGAAAGTTTCATGTACTAGATACTAAGCCACCAGCTGTGCCCACAGCAGACACTTCTGAAACAGATCGGATAATTTATGATCAATATGTGGAAGATGCTATTGACGTGCAATGTCTCATGCTATCTGCAATGTCTCCAGAGTTGCAGAAGCAGCATGAGAATATGAGCGCTAGGGATATTGATATCCATTTGCGCGAGCTCTTCCAAGAAAGTGCACGGACTGAGAGATTTGAAATCTCTCGAGCGTTTTTCGGGATGAAATTGCAGGAAGGGAACCCTGTCAGGCCTCATGTACTCAAGATGATAGGGTACATAGAGAAGCTCGCAAGTTTGGGTTCCAAGATGGATACTCATTTGGCTGTTGATGCCATTTTGTGTTCCCTACCTCCATCGTTTGCTCCGTTCGTGATGAACTTTAATATGAACAACATGGAGAAGAGTCTTGCCGATCTGTTGACCATGCTCAAGACAGCAGAGAAAGACATGAAACAGAAGACTGTTTCAAATGCAATGTTGGTGAGAAATACCAACAAGAGAATGAGCAAGGGGAAGTTCAACCCCAAGGTCAAGAAATCAAAGATGTCTGCTTACTCGGGCCAAAAGCCCAAACTGAAGAAAGGCCAACAGATTCCCCAATCTGATGAGAAGGAAGCTATATGCTTTCACTGTGGCAAGAAAGGCCACTGGAAGAAGAATTGCTACCTCTTTCAAAAGAAAAGTACTAGTGGGGCAGATGCTTCAGGTATTTTTATGATTGAATGTAATTTTTCTGTTTCATCCTCATGGGTCCTAGATTCAGGATGTAGTTCTCATATCTGTGTGGACCTACAGGGACTAAATGAATGCAGACGGTTGTCCAAGGGCGAGATGGACCTACGAGTGGCTAATGGAGCAAGAGTAGCTGTATTAGCTGTAGGGACTTATAAAATAAGTTTGCCCAGTGGACTTGTTTTGAAACTAGAAAATTGTTGTTATGTTCCAAGTTTTTCTAAGAACATCATCTCGGTGTCCAGTTTAGATACTAAAGGTTTTGTTTTTTAATTTAAGGACAAGAAGTGTTCCTTTTATCTAGATGATGTTTTCTATGGATATGGATATTTAAACAATGGTTTGTATGTTTTAAATTTACATGAGCCGATACATTGCATCGAGAATAAGAAACAGAAATCGTGTGACTTGAACCTAACTTACCTATGGCATTGTAGACTTGGTCATATAAACGAGAAGCGCATTGCTAAGTTACTCAATGATGGGTATTTGGATTCATTTGAATTAGAATCCATAGATACATGCGAAGCTTGTTTACAAGGAAAGATGACCAAGAAGCCTTTTTCCAAGATTGGAGAAAGAGCGAATGAATTGCTAGAACTCATACACAGTTATGTGTGTGGACCATTGTCAGTTCAGGCCAGGGGAGCTTATATCTACTTCGTGACTTTTACTGATGATTTTAGCAGATATGGATATATCTATTTAATGCGGCAAAAGTCAGAAACTCTTGAAAAGTTTAAGTAGTTTAAGAATGAAGTAGAAAACCAACTTGACAAAAAGATTAAGATCCTTCGAAGTGATCGAGGGGGCGAATATCTTAGTCAAGAATTCATTGATTACCTCAAGGAGTGTGGCATAATTTCACAACTTACACCTCCTCGAACGCCAGAGTGGAATGGTGTTTTAGAAAGGAGAAACCGCACACTCATGGATATGGTTAGATCAATGATGAGTCATGCAAGTCTTCCATTATCATTTTGGGGCTATGCCTTAGAAACGGCAGCATACATGCTTAACCGAGTTCCAACCAAGGCTGCAGATAAGACACCATATGAGTTATTGTTTGGGAAGAAACCAAACCTGTCTTATCTTAAAGTATGGGGTTGCGATGCTTATGTGAAGAACGATAGTTCTGATAAGCTTGCAGCAAGATCCATCAAGTGTATGTTTGTAGGTTATCCCAAAGAAACAAAGGGATACTATGTTTATCTTCCAACTGAGCACAAAGTTATTATTGCTCGATATGCTACCTTCTTAGAAAGAGAGTTTATTTCTGAAAGGGGTAGTGGGAGTAAAATAAGCCTGGAAGAAATTTCAGACACTACAAATAGGTTGGAAAATGAACAATTGGATATGGAGATGGTACCACAAGTACAAGTGACTCCATTACCAGAACATGTTCAAGAAACGCAAGATATACGTAAGTCTATGAGAGTACATCGAGAACCCGAGAGATATGGGTGGATTATAACACAACATGAGGATGTACTACTCGTCGAGAACGACGAACCGTTGACTTATGAGGAAGCAGTTGCTTCAATATATTCCAAGAAATGGCTAGATGCCATGAATTCCGAAATGGACTCCATGTATACCAACCAAGTTTGGGAGTTAGTAGATGCACCAATTGGGGTAAAACCTATTGGATGTAAGTGGGTCTTCAAGAAGAAGATCGACATGGATGGGAATGTTAATACTTATAAAGCAAGGCTAGTGGCAAAAGGTTTCACTCAACGTCAAGGGATCGACTATGAGGAAACATTTTCGCCAGTTGCAATGCTGAAGTCTATTCGGATTTTACTTGCTATTGCAGCTTATAAGGATTACGAGATCTGGCAAATGGACGTTAAAACTGCTTTCTTAAACGGAAGGCTAGAGGAGGAAGTGTACATGGTACAACCTCCTGGTTATATAATGTCCGAGAATATAGATAAAGTATGTAAGCTGAAGAGATCCATTTATGGATTAAAGCAAGCTTCTCAGAGCTGGAACATAAGATTTGATGAAGCGGTTAAGGATTTTGGCTTCATCAAGAATCCATATGAACCTTGTGTTTACAAGAAGGTTAGTGGGAGCAGTATTGTCTTCCTAGTACTGTATGTTGACGATATACTTCTTGTTGGAAATGATAAATTCAGCCTAGAATCTACTAAAGATTGGCTGAATAAGTGTTTTGCAATGAAGGATCTTGGGGAAGCGACTTATATCTTAGGTATTAGAATATACTGAGATCGACATAGAAGACTGCTAGGACTAAGTCAAAGTACATATATTGACAAGGTACTAAAGAGATTCAATATGCAAGATTCCAAGAGAGGATTCTTGCCACTGTCACATGGTATACAACTCTCCAAGGCGATGTGTCCACAGACACGAGAGGAGAGAAATAGAATGGGTAAGATACCATATTCTTCGGCTATTGGATCCATCATGTATGCTATGATATGTACAAGACCTGATGTATCGTATGCTTTGAGCATGACAAGTAGATATCAGGGTGATCCTGGAGAGGGTCATTGGACAGCAGTCAAAACTATCCTCAAGTATCTAAGAAGAACAAAAGATATGTTCGTGGTCTATGGAGGCGATGAGGAATTGGTTGTCAGAGGATATACTGACGCCAGTTTCCAGACAGATCGTGACGATCTAAAATCGCAGCTGGGATACGTATTTTATCTAAATGGAGCAGCTGTTTGCTGGAAAAGTTCAAAGCAAGAAACAGTTGCGGATTCTACAGCAGAGTCCGAGTACATAGCAGCTTCAGAAGCGGCAAAAGAAGCTGTTTGGATCAAGAATTTTACGACGGAACTTGAAGCGGTTCCTAGTAGTCATGGTCCAGTTCTGCTATACTGTGACAACAATGCTGCCATAGCACAGGCAAAGGAACCAAGGTCTCACCAGCGATCTAAGCATGTACTGCGGAAATATCACATCCTCAGAGAAATAGTTCAGAGGGGTGATGTGTTGGTAAGTAAAGTAGACACTAGCGAGAATATCGCAGATCCACTCACTAAGGCCTTACCTCAGCAGAAACATGAGTCCCATGTGAGGGGCTTAGGACTGAGAGTTCATAGTGCTTGGCAATAGTGCAAGTGGGAGATTGTTAGTGTGTGCACGTATGTGCCAAGACACTTTGTAATATATGTGAATAGTTGTTAATAAAGGCAAGTATTTACTGTTTATTAATTACTTTTCTGCTCGTAATTAACTTTACGGTAAAGTCCCATAGATTGATTATTTATCAATCTAAAATTGTCCTTGATCGGATAGATGTTTAGATGGGACATAAACATCTAGATCAACGGCGAGTATAACTTAGGTTGAGTTAGACCAAGGGATGCATGTTCAAGTTATACTCGGGGGTGCTTAAGTTTAGGGTACAGTGGACACGACCCGTTTATAGAGAATACTACATATTAAGCGTCATTGCTCACTTCTCTTGTTGAACGAGTGTAACTAATCTCCTGACTTGAGACCTCCATTTATTCTATGCGTGGAGTTGTTCACTTTGATGCCGTTAAAAACAGTCTTTGATCGGATTGTGAGTAATACGGTTATTGGGTGTGCAACGAAGCGTAGAGAGGATAGTGTTGAGTCAATATAGGATTCATCGCTCTCTTGGATTAGAGAGTTGACATCCTGGCCTCTTGATTGAGATATTAGTAATTTTAAACACACGGCCGTGGAGGAATGTTTATCATTCGAGTTAAAATCTATTATATCTAAGAAATCGAGTAAAATGATTAATTCAGTGATGACAAATAATGCACTGAATTAATCAGGATGTCGGTGAGATGAAGAGATTGAGAATTACACATAAATCGGTTCATAGCGCTTTTGGTTAATGACCAATATTCTATTACGTTGGGTGACTGAAAACTGTTGCTAGACGGTTACCTCAGTCTATGTATGGATGTACATTGCCTTCGTATATAGAACCTAGAGGGTCGCACGCAAAAGCACGTAGACACGGACATTGTTATTTAATTCTAATGGATATTAGAATTATAAATTTCCAGAATTAGAATTTGTTGGACTACAAATTTATTCTGAAATATTCGGAAGCAATAAATCCTAGTGTTGGATTTAAGTTGATTAAATATGTCCAAGTTGTAGGTTATATTATTATATATCAATATAAGGCTTTAAATTGGGCTAAGCCCATTTGGCCCATTCTATCAATTGAATTAAATTTCAATTGTTCTGAAGACGTCTATCCAATTGCCTAGTTGCAAAAGTAAAATTTATAATATATTATAGACTAGCCTAGCTGATAAAAGAAGATAGCATTGCTACGTGCTGTTAGGAAATAAAAAAAACAATTGTTTAATACAATTGATTTGACGATGACGGTTCCTGTGGGCTGCGAAGCCCATACCCCTGCCAAAGTAAATTGGCTATTTAAGAATGACATTCGACGGAAAGAGTGACGACCTTCTGTAGAAAAAAGAATAAGGCTTCCGAGAGATTAGAAAAAGCTCAGAGGGCTAGCACCCGAGACTGAGCTTGAGGCATCCATCGAACGTGTGCGTTGATACTTCTAGAGGAGTCACGGTTGGGACTCTCGAAGACCGTCTTATCCGTAACGTTCATTGTTTTCAAACAACAAGGTACGAGTTATTAATCTCATTTATTATTCGATTTATACGTATCACATAGATCCGGGGTGTGTTTCGGATAGTATTTTTCGAAACGAGCTTCCGCTGCGCCCGGTGGAAACCCATCACTCTTGTCCAACAAACCTTGTATGATCCATAGCCGAATTACCTCGTCATGGTCGAACATATAATCTTTCGGGAATAACGCACAAGCTGCGAAACATCTCTTCAAGTGAACCGGGAGATGGACATAGCTCAACTTCAATGCCGGAGGAATCTTTCCATGTCCGTCCTCTTTGTCCCAAATACCATGTGCTAACACACGCTCCCAACTGTCATCATCGGTTTTGAAGCGAAGCAGCCCTGCGATGGTCTTAATAGAAAGAGGCAGCCCCTTACACTTTTTGGCTAATTGATACGCAATATCCTGATGATGAGGGTGTCGTTCAAAGGTTTCCTCCCCAATGGAGTGATAGGCGAGCAAAGACAAGCAATCCTCCGACGGCAGCTGGTCCAACTGCCTCGGATCACGATCCCCGACCAATTTGGCGACCTCGAGGTTTCTTGTAGTGACTAGTATCCTGCTTCCTTTACTCCCAGAATACAAGGGCTTAAGAAGAGAATCGAGCTCGACAAAATTATCATTCCAGACATCATCCAACACTACAAGGAACTTCTTCCCGGAAAGTTTCTCATTGAGCAACTTCTGCAGCTGATTCAGATTCATCTCCGTTCTCGATGAAGATGGTGCTACCTCTTCCAGGATGTTCTTCGTGATGGTGGCACTGTGAAAGACGTCAGAAACACAAGCCCAGGCTTTCACTGTGAAGTTTGCCTTTTCCAATGATTTGTGATGATACAACTCTTGTGCCAGGGTTGTTTTACCAAGTCCGCCCATTCCCACGATTGAAACGACGGTAAAGGGTCGTATGGAGTCCTCGGTTGCTTCGGATCGGATCAGTCGAGCGAGCAACTCCTCCATTTGTTTCTCCCTGCCCATGAACTTGGGCTCACGAACGGAAGTGGTGATGAAATGAGGCTTGTCGTCCTGACTTCGGCTTCCAGGATTCCGAACTAACCCAAGAATGGATATGCGGTCAAGGATTTCCTCCAATCTCTGGTCAAACTCCTCGATCTCGTTGGCCATACGACAACCCATGTACAGGGCATGTGGGTTGAACCGATAGCAGCAATCGATCAGGGAGTAAGGAAGTTTAGTCGACCGCGACAGGGCCCCCACCTTGGATGAATTCCGCTTGGCTTCGACGAACAGCTCCTCAAGGAGGTCTTCCATGTCGTAGGCGACGTTCCTTAGATCTGCTAGCCACCAGCCTACAGCAGGGTCATCGTCCATCTGCTTTTCCTCGGCAGAATCCATCACATCTTGGAAAGTCGGCATCTTTCTACCCCACGTCTTGAGCTTGTCGGAGATGTTGTTCATCCGGGCATACTCGGTGAGGAGGAGAGAGCCAATCAGTTTGAGGACGGGGGAAAGGAAATCCATTCTCTTTCTCTTCAACGACTTGTGCTTCTTCGTCGTCTACCCTTTTCAGAATGCCATTCTCAATTATTGTAGTGTGGACCAATATATCCCTCCAGTCAAATTGCTTTCTAAACTTTATTTTATTTTATTTTATTTAATCCACCACAAAACGAAAACCTCCTTTGACTGTTGGATGGGTTTGATTTGAATGTTAGTTAGATTTGAGTTAAGAAGAAATTAAGTTAAGTAAAATGTTAATCACGTGGGCTTGTCATTCATCTTAGTCCGTCATTTCCGTTAGAATTAGTAATCAACTCGCTTTTTCATGGTACCAATGGAAACATTGTAGAACAATATCCCATAATATTTTCTATTTCCTCAATGATCAATTTAGAATCAAATGGCGCAATTATAAAATATTTTTTGATATTTCAACAGTTAATTAATTATGGATTATATAAATTATTTTATTATTTTCTGAGGAATATTATTTGAATTAATATTAAATAGTTATCTGATAAAACAAATATTTGAAAGTCAAAAATAAAATATTTCCTAATCAAGGAAATTATTTTGTTATTTTTCGCAACTTCTACCTAACCTTATTTAAATGATTAGCTTATTTAAAATCACTAAACAATGTTTTCTGATGAATTTCGTCAAGATAATATAAAAAAGTTATCTAGAACGAATTATGTCAATTTAAATATAGTTGATTGATTATTTTCTTGTATAGAAGGTTGACTCACTCCTGGCTGAACCTTCTATAGTACGTAAAATCAGATGAATTTCATTCTCAATCATTTGATGGGCGAAGGGAAAGAATCTGGTCATATTTTGTATTTGGTAAAATAAATTTCCTTAATTACAGGAGTGCAGAATTGTTGTATAAGAAGAAACAACAAAAACATTTTTTTTAAGTTAAGTTGAAGAGGGTGTCTTGCCGAGTTATTGTGGTGCTTTAACGTGTGTGTGAGTGTGTAGGATGGATTCTCCAGGCGAGCGTCCTCGCAGGAGGTGACTATAGCGGGTTGAGCGTGGATGAAGCCGATCCGGTAACGTCGGTAGTTACGGATCCGAGGAACTCGATCGGAACTTTATCCGTAACTTCGTACTGCGTGCACCAGTGTACGGGGAGAAGGTTCGTTGGTGGCGAGTCGGCACATAGAGTTGGTCGGAGAGAAAGAGTCCGTAGCAGGAGTTAGCGGTGAGGGACCTTCAACCTTCTGTAGTTGGTTATTTATTTGTCTATTTGTTTGCAGCAGGTGTATATTGGTGATGCCATTCCGTAGGCGTCGTTAGCTGTGAATCCAACGGACTTCTTCAGGAAAACTGTCCGTAACGCCAGGTGGGCGTACTTCATGTCCAAGAAAAGGTTTTAACTGCTGGCGCAAGTGGTGAGACTAACTACCTCCTATAGACGACTATCTTTATTTGTTTTGTAGGTTAAACCAAAAACACAAAGAGATCAAAGGCGTCATCGAATTTGTTCGCCGATACACAGAAGGGACAATCCGCTACAGCGTCACAAAAGGATGAAACTTCCAGCCAAGGTTCTGTGTTTGTGCAAGTCTGGTTCATTTCCTTGTGTTTCGACTTAGACTCATCCTAAACTCAGTAAAAGAATTTCTTGTACTGGTTAAGCTAGTCTAACCGTTTTGTGATTAAAGAAACTGTTTTCTTATACCATAGAAGGTTTTACGTTCTACAATGTAATCACTATTTCAAAGTATTAGTGCAACCGACCGAAAGTGGATGTAGGAGTATTCACCGAACCATTATAAAACCTTTGTGTTCTCCGAATCCATTTCGAATTCCATTTCACATGTTCTGTTTTATAGCAACTTGCTTCCGCTGTGAGTGTTGTGAAAAAGCGTTTAAGAAAACTTTAATTGGACTTAACACTAATTCACCCCTCTTAGTGTAATCTTTGGGCCAACAATAATATTTTATATGATTAGATATTATATGATTCTAGGCTAATAATTAGATACGTATTGTATTAGATTTCTAACTTGGAGGACAAGTTAGGATTCTCTATAAATAGGACTTTGTCTAGGTTATTAGGTGTAGGGCGACATGGTTAGTGTGTGGCATTTGAGATAGAAAATCATCGGGTCAAGGTAGAGGTTATTCTACGAGATTTGGGGTAAGGATTTTCTTGTATCTCGAGTGGTGAGCGACACGGTGCTTTTGTCATCACGGTTATCTAGTGAAATCACCGGAGAAACTTCTTGTGGACATAGGCCGATTTTAACCGAACCACATAAATCTCGCGTGTGCTGTTTTTCATTGAAGTTTCACAATCAAAGTTCGACACGACGGCTGAATTTTCCCAACGGAAAGGTCGGCCATGGATGAAACCTATCATGAAAAACATTAGTAACAGAGGAACTGCAGCTGAACCTGTCTTGGCCTGTGCTTTTTCCACTTGAGAAGACCATTATTCCATCCTTAAACACCAACCAGAAACTATTACGAGCTTACATTGACCCATATTCAGTCAACATGGTTGTGTAAGGAGGTCAACCCAAAAAGTAGAACGAAGGGGACAACCTTGAAGAGAAAAAGAAACAAGGAAAATGATTTCATTGTGAGCGGGCCCTGAGCTTTACTTAGCCTGCGGAAACGAGCAAAACAGAACGAGGACTCGGAGTATGTTATGTGAGATCATTTCACGGAACTCTGGCCACCATGTTGCAAAGATGTATTGCTAAACAGATTGCTCCCTCCATATATAAATGGGCACGACAGAACCCATGTCCGGAAATGCAAGTGCAATAGTTAGGTAGTGCCAAGAAGGGCCATTAGATCTTCGAAATCGATGCAGCATGCAAATAATTGATGATGATTAGTCACCAAATGAACTTTTGTTTTATTGATGTGTTCATGTATAGTCTAATAAGCCACTCTAGTATCTAGTTTTATCTGCATAAACTAACCACAAAATCTCTTGATTTTAGAAATAAAAGCTCAAATGAAGCGAAATTTAGAGAAGATAAAGACCAACTAAGACAAACATTCTCAAGAATAATAAACCAACACAGAATATAAGGAATACCCGATAAAGGAGGAGGTTCGTATGGGGAATTTCTTTAACGGATTGTGGGTTTGACAATGATTAGAGGCTCAAAATATGCTATGATTCAGAGCAATGTAGCCCTCCAAACACATCCGGCAAATGCTGGTGGGCGACAGGATTGCTAAGCGAAAGATAGCAAACGACGATGAGTTGGCGATATGGGCAAAGAAACACGTCTGGCGAAGGCTAGTGGGTGAAGCGCTTATACGTTGAAGGACGTTGAAACTAAGGAACTGCAACCTTATGGCATTTTTTACTAACATCTACATTGAAGAAGTCGAAGCTTTAGAACACTTTATCGTGAAGCTGAGAATTATCTTAATCAACTAGTCACCATTTAACACTCTCCCCGTTTTAATAATTAAAAAAAGAAACCAATCTTACCATTGCGAGTTTATATTAAATTCCTTGAGAAGACTAAATTAGGCATGCTCAAAATTCATACAAATCCAAGGCCAAGATCTCTTGGCATTGCAAAAATGGCAAATTAAAGTAGGTACCAGAAGGAAAAGTTGGAGCATATAGGGTACATTGTCGGCCTGGGATAATTTAGCAACTAGGTTCTTGAAGAAAAATGATACGAGGCTCCAATTGCTAGAAAATGATCTACTGATAGTCAGACAAGGAGAATTAGAAATTAATTAGTTTCTCACTAGAGTAAAGTCAATCTGTCAAGAGATCTCAAAGCTAGTCCAAGAATCTAGGATTAGATGATAGGATAAGGAGGATAATTATTCATGGGTTACGACCAAAGTATAGGGAATTTATTGCGGTAGTGCAAGGATGGCCTACACCGCCATAGCTAGAAGATTTGAAAATAATTGCTATCTAATCTGGAGATTCTAGCAGAACAGATGGCAGGTGTCACATTAAAAAATGAAGATGTCTGATATAGTAATAAGGAAAGGAGCCACGTTAAAAAAAAAAAAGAGAGAGAGATTCTAGGAAAAAAATTCTCACGAGGCAGTAGAAGTGGATGACAAGAGTAGCAATCCAACTAACCACACAAGAGAAGAAATAACTCAAGCCAACTCAACGGAAAATGCTTCAATTGGGACAAGAAGGGCAATTATGCAAGAGATTGATGGTCTAAGAAATAGAATGTTAAAGGAAATGTTGCCACACAAGCAGTCAAAACAGGGTAACTTTGAAAAGGGGAGAGACCTTGAAGCATCACTCGTTTTGTCGAAAGAAGAGCAACCGTTGGAAAACGAAGACTCTTGTAGTAGTTCACAATAACCCTATGGACTATGTAGAGAATTGGATATTAGACTCTGGATGTTCCAATCACATGACAAGAGATGGAGAGAAGTTACAGGAGTTGTCAGATTTCAAAGGGCTAGAGTCGTCACTGCCAAACTAGTCCACATCGATAGGACTATCATAGCAGGTGGTGATAGTTCCAATATGATCCAACTGCAAGGAGTCTATTATATCCTAGTGTCGCGGGTAGTTTTCGTTTTCGGTTCCATCTAAAATGGATATCCTCCCTTGACAATAAGGCTTTGGATTTAAAAAATGTGAATGAGTCGCAACTAACCTATTTTAAGTTCGGGTTCAAAAAACTATAGAGATTAGTTTAGGTCCGGGAATTAAGGATTACTTAATCACATGCATCAAAAAGAAAAGGGAGGCCTTTTATCGTGTGTTTTTTATGTCCAAATTTATTTGAGCTCGGGTTTAGAAAAAAGAAATTGTCTAATATTAAAAAAATGATCTCGAGCTCAATAATGCTTAAAATGTAAATGTGAGTCATTTTTTAGAAGAAACATTTTTTCATTAAAAACTAATTTGGAAAACAAAGATTGATTAATGCCCTGGACAATTTTTAAGCCGATTTGAATATGAGGGAGTACCGGGTATGTGACGAGTGAGATTAGTATCATTTCTCGTCTCCCTTATTGCACCTATTAGTGTTGTACCTTTTGATATTGTTTTAAAATAGGTTTACTGCGAACCTGGTGAGCCGATGATGCCGTACGTTGGTGAGTGCGAAGCCGTCTTCTGAGGGTCTTGATCTTCGAGAATCCAAATAATCCCTCGAATATATATCCTCCATTGATTCTTGTCCCGAGAGCGTCGAACGGGGAGCATGTCTTGGTTGTTCGCAAGGCACGCCCTCCGGAGTATCTACACGAAAATAAAAACACGAAATAAAATGTTCTTGTCAATTGAGGGAATGGAAGGCGTCATTGATCACTCTTCACCGTTTGCAGAGGAGTGACTTGAAGGCCGGCTGAGGCTTCTCCCCAGTTGGAGTAGAGCCTTGAGTAGCGTGAGAATAAATCGTGATGGAGAAATCAATTCGTTGGGAAGACAGATCCGGAAATCGGAGTTGCGCTTGCTGCCATAAGTCAAGGAAAATTAGCCGTCTGGTCGTTGGAGCTTGGGATTTGAGAAGTGTTGCTGGAGGGAATCAGTGGTTGTAATGTTGCTATCGAAAGGGCTCGGGAGGAACATTGGGACTGGGGCCTACGGCCGGTCAGGATGGAGGTTGAATCGCATTCGAGGTGAAGATCGCAGCCGACTCGGAGCATGCCACAACTTCCCTCTGAATTATACAGCCCAATGATATTCCCTCATGCATGGGCAATGGATTTGGGAACATAATATTACTTGCTTCGATATTCCTGTAATAAAGGGAGATAAACGATAGATAAAACCATTGAAGAAAGCTCATGCTCGTGGAATGGAACGATCTTACCAGATATAGATGACTCAAGAGGCATAGCATGCGATCCCAACGAAAGCGAAATTATCACCGCAAAAGGTCGAAAACACCAGAATTAAGACAAAACCAAAACACAGACTCCGCTCGATAGGGGGTTAGACACTAACACCTTTACAACCTTTATGCTGGATGATCAGAAAACTGTTCGGATATTATTTAGGAAAACTCTTCTCTCCCGCCCCTTCGACAAGTATAAGGTCACCTCGTCTTATAACCTTTTACTTATTTTTTGGTTTCCTCTTTTGATTATTTGTTACCTTCTTCATCTAACATTTGATTTATTTCTTTTTTATATTAGGAACCAAAATATTTTTTACCCTTGTGTTTCCCTTTTTATTTTGGTAATTTTTTTCTTGATGAAAAAATTGGGTAACAACACCCAGGAATAAAAGAAAATCTTTTGTTAGTAGCCGAACTGACAGTCCCGGACAACTTCATGGTATTTGAACCAGAAGATGTTAGGTAGTATCGTGATATGTAGTTATATCGGACATCGTCCATGAAAGGACGAAAGGTAAAATCCATGTATGTTATGTCTGCAAAATTGACATACATAGATAAAGTGAAGAAAAACGATATGGTGGAACCATGGCATAATAGACTTCAGCTAAAGGGAGATGTTACCTACCATAAGTTAAAAATTATGATGAGTAAGGAGATGCTGAAGGGACTTTCGCAATTGGAGAGGAACTTCAACAACGTTTATTTTAAGGTCACATCCTATAAATGGGCGTACAAGATGATGACTCACCCAGATCGTTCAGTGGTACAAGGCTCGTCTCATCACTCAAGGATTCTCACAGCAGTATGGCTTGGGTTATGAAGATACCTTCAATCTAATTGCTGAGATTACAATAGTTAGATTATTACTCGCTGTAATGGCACGTAAGTCGTGAAAGCTCTCACAGATGGATGTAAAAAATGCTTTTCTACATGGAGAATTAGATCGAGTAATCTATATGTTTCAACCACAATGTTTTATAGCAAGAATCATCTCAATTACGTCTGCAAGTTAAAGAAAGCTTTATACGAGTTGAAGTAGGCACCACGGGCATGGTATGGTAAGATTGCATAGTTCTTACTCTTCGGTAGATATATTTTTGCATGAGTTGAATCAAGTCTCTTCGTCAAAATTTGAGAAGAGAAAATTGTCATTGTACTCATGCACATGGCTGATCTAATCATCATAGGATATGATTGCACCGAGATTAAGCAGATCAATGAAAATCTTTCCGAATGATTTCACATGAAGAAGCTTAGAGAACTGAAGCACTTCCTCGAACTGAAAGTTGGATGAATTCCGAAAAATCTACTCCTGTCAAGATAAGTATGCAAATGAGCTGCCGAAGAAGTATGAGATGCTCAAGTGAAAGCGAATATCAACCTCCGTCAAGTTCGACACCAAACTAATCGTCCACAAAGGAAAATTTTAGGGAACCGACGATGTATCGTCAACTAGTGGGAACTCTAATCTAACCCACGCATACATGACTAGACATATCATATGAAGTTGGTCTGGTAAGAAGATTTCCGATCGTCACTGTGTGACATACGTCCTTGTTTTTTGCCATCTCATAGTCGGCACTGCAAGTGCCTGCGGATTCCGTGACAGTTTCTTACTTGGTGTAGGAGGTCATTGCTCCGACAGAAGATGTTCGTAGGTTCACACATGTTTCACTTGATGTTGTTACTAGACTAAGTCATTGGATCCATGTCGGACCACTTTTCCCCATTTTGGCGGCTGAGAAATTATGTAAGCGTGAATGTCGTTCAACGATTATCATTCTTGGAAATTATGAAAGACTACAACCCCAGCAATATGACCCGGCTCCAGGATCTCGCTCGACCTTCAAGATATCAACTTCACGATCAGGTGTATGGGACAGACTTAGCGGCCAGCATGGCCTTGAAGAAAGGCACGAGCTTCTCTTTCTCAGGGAAGTGAGCAGCCCCGATCAAGGAACCCGTGAAATTCTTAGCCCACTCGCACAACACAGGAAACCTGTCCTCGGTCAAGATCCTCACCCCTGTCACCTTCTCTCCGATCAATATAGCCCAGTGCGGCAAGAAATTCGCAGCGATGTCCACATATCCTATGTTGTCTCCCCCGAAGTACTTCTTGTCTCCTTCCTTGAGAAGATCTTCAAGCTTCTCCAGCATCCCGTAAGCTTCCTCACACGCCACCTCCCTTCCCTCTCCCGGCGGACTCCACAGAGCTTTCCACACAGCATGATTGACCTGCATTTAATTTCTCTCAATGTTCACTAGACGATGAAATTTCCTTCAAAGCAGAATGCATGTACTACACACCCACTACCCTACCTTGTCGTCGATGTACCTAGCCCAGAACCGGGCGACGGCCCTGTCATAGGGATCAACTGGGAGGAGGGGGTTGTCGGGCCATTTCTCGTCGATGTACTCAATAATGACAAGGGACTCGGCAATGGGTTTCCCGTGGTGGACGAGCACGGGGACCTTCTTGTGAACTGGGTTTAACTCTAGTAAGAGGGGGCTCTTGTTCATGAGATCATCCTCACGGTACACATAGTCAATGCCCTTCATCGCGAGGGCCATCCGAATGCGGTGGACGTAGGGGCTCCCCCAGACACCCAACAGCATAAGATCACCTTCCATTATGCTTTTGCTTTGCCCTTCTCTTTTCTTGGTTTGTTTTGTGATGATCGCACGACTATTTATTTGGATGAGGATCGGCAAGATCAGTGACGTAAGCAGTTACCCAATTCCTATGTCATGGATAAAATCAGCCCATCGACCATTCTTCTTCTTCTTCGTGTTATTCGAGGTTGACCATTTTTTTTCTAATCATATGAGAAAAGTCCCAATAGAAAAGTTCGCTTTTCTTCTATGAAAATATTTAAAAATAAATTTCCAAGCAGTTCAATTATTTTGAGCGGAAAACGTGTTTTCAGTGGGTCCACAAAAAATCATTTTACATAATTTTTGGGTGACAAATTTATTCGAAAGCGAAAATATCTTATAAAGAAATATAAAAAAAATTAGGAAATTACAAAAACAGTCCATTTCTATTGACTTTTATAAACTAACTTTTTTATATAAAAAGAAATTTCACGTCGAGAAAATGAAATTGCAAAACAACTGTTCACACTATATTGAAAAAAAAAAGAAATTTGCGAGAAAAAACAAACAGCTCTTACGAAAAAGTCCATGCTGGACAGAACTTTACCGTCGAAAGAGGAATATCAATAATGCTATGCTTTGACGTTTTCCGGTGGGATAGAAAAATTACATGAAAAGATGGTAAAAAAATATTTAGAAAATTTCCTACGTTTTTGGAGAATAGTGAATTCGCTACAAAAAATCGAGAATTCGTTTTAGGGATTGAGTGTCCCGTTTTAAGAAAAGATGATTCGCTTTTAGAAATCGATGATCAATGATCTAGTTTTGAAAATGATGAATCCACTTCAAGAGACTAGATGTTACTTTAAAAGATTAAGGTTCGTTTCGAATAAAATTCATTTAATTAAATTTTGATAAATGTAATTAAAATATTAAAATAACATGTGTGTGATTATCATACGAAAGAGGAGCAGCAATAATGCTCTGTTTTGACGTTTTCCGCCGGGGAAGGAAAATAGAGGACAAAATGGTAAAAAAAATTTTAGAAAATTTGAGCCCTGCCGAAAAGTTAAGATGTGATATCTTTAGAATCATGTAGAAGAGTTATCTCCTTTCTTGGAAATCTTCAATGATAACCTCTTCTTGCGGACTGTCTCGTTATGCCTCTACGATGTCCCTACCAGATGTATGGTACATAGCCAATCAATATGTTGTACAGGTATCGGGACATCCCCTTGATACGAGGTAATTCCTCCAAAATGTCTTTCTCGGCATGAAGCATATAATATTGCACAAATGATTTACCTAAACAAATGCAAATTCATTTATAATGCAAAGTAGAATACTCACTGGCGCTTCCCATGCTTCATATGTAAGGCCTACGACGACTACATTGTGGGATACTATCACCACGGAGAAACAATATGATTCATCCGTTCATTTTACATGGATACATGCAGGGAATGAATGTAATCTGGATTGTCATGGCACTTCCACACAAATCGATCCGATAAAGACGCACAATCGTGTTGTACCTTGTTAGACTAGTTGACGATCTCCAAACTCTATCTATAGGATTCTTTCGATCATGAGGAAGTAACCTAGTGGTACACATGTGCGCTAAACCATGCTAACCCTCAAAACAATAGTGTTAATCTCGTTCGTTCATTCTCCCTCTCAACAAAACCTATAAAAAAAAGCTTAAAATCATGATGATGACGATGACTGAGGAAGTGTTTGCCGCTGAGGTTTACAGATTAAAAGGGGAGGGGTTTCAACCAACTTCATGCTAATTGTGCATAGTTCGTTTCAATAGTCATGAGTGTCAACAATTAACTAGAATAACTTGAGGGGAGGGGTTACCTGTTTCTTAGGCTTGCAATGTACGCATTGCTGTCATCACGGAAAGGCTAGAAGAGGTTTGGTTTTGAGTAGGTTTGATTTTAATGGAGAAGTCATCCGACCACGATTTTATCACATGTTTTTGAGTCAGGAGTCTCTTTTTTTCTTTTGTTCTTTTAAGGATTGGATGAAGTTATTTGGGACTATTGTGTGTCCCAAGAATAAGTACTTGACCCTGCACTTCTCAAGAGCCGGCGAGAATGTCATGTGTGAAGACTATTTTGTTGCAGGGTGAGTTCTAGCACAGAACCGGCCTCTCCTTTGCCTGTTCTTTATTTAAATGAGTTTAATCCTTTCGAACATTTCTTATTTATAACCTAATAAGTGATCCTACAGTAGTGGGTGGTTTTCTATATGCATTGGCTAAGTGAAGCTTCTTCTGGATAGTCTTCTAAAAGTGAATATGATGAGGCTGATACAGAAATACCAAAGGTTGTATGGGGCTTTTTATCAATGATAGCTACTTAAAAATGTCAAGATTTTGCGGACACTCCTGTTTCATGTTTTTTAAGGGGTTATTGATCTTTTTCCTTTATGGTTAGAACCAAGCCAGAAGTGCCTTTTCATCCTTTGCTGAGGCACAAAGTGGAGATAATACACACATAATATCAAGCAGGATCGCGACTATACCAATTCTGCAGATCAGCCAATCTCTCCGTCCATGTCTTCAAGGACAAAGTTGAAAGACACGGCTCAAGCTAATCAAGGTTCACTTGCTAAGGCCCGGATCTCTACAATGTTTAAGAAGGCGGGCGATAAGGTTCACATTTCCTGAAAATATGTGTCAATTGATGAAATTGATTTCATGACGTTTGTCTTTTGATTCAAGCTAATGAAATTGTTTCTGTCATGAGAGATGGCTTCTTTCATACATTCTTTAAGATGCACTAAATTGCTTGATGGTCTTTTGCTTCTTGCCATGTAATATTTCTTGTCAGAAATAGGTTTATAAAAGCTCTTTTAATTTTGTGATGATGCTGGAGGATTTCAGAGCAGGTCAAGGAACAAGGAGAAATCTGAATTAGCTACAGCTACGGGTGTATGATCCGTTTTATGGCGCACCTTCTCTCCTTTTCCTGTAAGAGATTACAAAATATACGTTGCTTTTAGTGGGAAACACGATATAGCTTAGTGCTTCCAAGAGTCGGGGCAGAAAGCACAGGGAAGTCGAACGAAAAGAAAGGTCACTGAGGTAAATGGACAAATATAACCCAGTGAAATGATTGACATGTTGTTATAAATTCTAAGGTTGGAATTTTATCTAAGGCCGATGAGCATAATCAATTTCGGAGCCCACAATGTCAAGTTGTGGCAAGTATAGTTAATGAATTGATCTTGTTATGAAGCTTATTATCTTTACTGAAAGCCACAAGGACTTGTTGTGATAATCAAGCGACAATAAATGTAGTGACAAATCCAATCTTTCGCAAACGAATGAAACACATCAATATTGATTGTCACTTTGCCCGTCACTACATCAAAACCAGATTAATTGTTGTTTCTCATATGCCTACACCACTTCAACTTGTTGAAGTTTTCATTAAAGCTCTTGGGCGTGATACTACTTCTTTCTTGAAGGGGATCATTATGAAGGTTAATATTCTTTACCATAGAGGCGTTACTCGCTTTACGAAAATGATTGAGTTAATTTCGGTATCGGATAATATCTTCAGCTAATTTTAGTTTCTTCCTTCAAATCTCATAAAGGTTGAATGCTTATACGTACATTCTTTTGCAGTAACGAGGCAGACTTTCGATTTGCCTGTAGATAATCTAGAACTAGTGAACATTAAATTTCTCACATATTGCCTTCTTACATGATTTCTTTTTCCTATAGACAGATGTCTACCATGAGTACGAAAGGTAGCCACAGGATAATGATTAGAAAATGTAAACTCATGAGGAACAAATGGCGATAAAATCGCTCAGACTGTAAGCAAGAGACAAAGATGGGATGATCCCGGTTGTGTGCAACTATTGTGCTCGAAAGGTATGTCCTCTACATCTCTTGGTAAGACTAACTGTATGTGCTGGAGTTATGATCAAGTAGACAAAAGGAAAGATAGATTCATAGGATGAAATGAACACTTTGATAACACCAATTAGTATCCTTTCACATTGGAGAGAATTAGGAAATTTTGGGTTTTGGGAATTGGGAATGCTGACAATCGGTGCCCGCTAAAATCCCGTGGATGGGATTCCCATGATTTTGGATATGTCGGAGTGTATGTCAGTTTACTGTTCAGATATGTCGAAGCATTATTCGTACATGTGCGTGCTTGATTCGTACATGTCGGTTCATTGATAAAACATGTGCGACACAATTGGGAAATTTTGCACGACGATGAAATTTTCAATGGTCCTTGTAAAGTTTAAAAGAAAAGCCCTCCAATTTCAATGGAAAAAAGACTAAGCTGTTTGGTTCGGCGGAAGCTAAACGGGAATCTGTTAAGGCAATTGCTCGTGAACGATTCTCTTACATCCGGCAGCTGTTTTATCCGGATGTTACTAGGCTGTACCATTCTGAGGTATCCGCCCATGGTGGTTTTGTCACGACAAGTCAATGCAATGCAGGGGACAGTGTATAAATTATTAAGAGTTCTGCATTGTGAGATATCTTGTTGTCGAGTTATGGCTATGCTTGATAGGAGGATGGTGACGATGATGGTCAGCTTGTGTCTTTTCATTTGTTCTTGCACGAGAACGGGGGGTATACCGGATGTGACTGTGGTTGGGTACGACTGCATAGGTGAGTACAATCCTTTGAGTGATTATCAGTCGGCAGTCGAGAAGGTCGTGAGGCGGCTAAAGCGGGAAACGCACTCCCATGGGTACAATTATTTAACCTATGATGTAACTGGGAATAGCAAGTGCTTCGGGCAAGGAATATGTGACTCGCAGCTCTCTGGAGATGAATGTATGTATTGCTTGGGTGCTGCAGACGTGAAGCCGATGATCCGCTGCTATTTCTCAAGATATCTTATTCAATTAAGGATGTTTAATCTTTAAGATGATTATCTTCATGTTAAGAATAATTCCCTGAAATTCCCTGTTTGGTATCTGAAAACATTTCCCATTTTCTATTTCTATATTTTAGGAAACGTGTTTGTAGAGCAAAGTTTTCCACGAAAACCGGAGAGACTTTTAAATTCTGTGCACGGAAGTTCCATGGGCTCAACATTTTTGTAGAACCATAATTCTGTAGAGATATGCAACTATTTCGTGTAATACGAAATTGTACCATGATATTTCGTCTTGTCGCGTCAACGCAAAATATTCGTGTATTCCAGCAATTTAAACGTACTTAATGAATTATATATGCATTATTTCACGTTTACATTTTTTTTTTGTAATGCTGAACACAGGATTCGCTATTTGTAGACTAATTTTCGTTCCATTGTTTTTTTGCTATTACTATTAATGAAAAACTCATAAGAATGTTAGTCTTGAGAAAACGAAAGCAAAACAAAATTTTCAAATATTTCGTTTAAGTAGGAAATATTTTGTATTTGATGCATATCATTTCATAATAATATTTATGCTACGTTGTAAGAAAAACTTGCTCTGAAATATGAAATATGTTTTAAAAAAATGTCGTACTAGTAATTTCTTGTTCGTAATCAATTTTGTTTGCAACAATATATATTTGATCAACTTCACATTTTTTTCTTTTTTGTGCATATTTTAGGTTACCAGTTTTGTTTTATTTTTTTACGATTTTGGACAATGTTTTCCACTGTTTGTCTTTATGAAATTGTTGTAGAATATTTTCGAGGTAGGTATTTTACAACAAAAAAATTTTGAAAATCAAATTTAGATAAATGGAGTAGTTTTCAGATACCAAACATGGCCTAACCTTTCTAACTAATCAATTAAAAGAACAGTAATTCAAAAGTTTGATTTTTTAACCAAAAAAGTTATATTGAGGCAAATGATATAATGCTAACTTCCAATTTGCGTGACTCTTTTGTCGTGGTATTGCAAGTACGGGCCTTGAAATGACTCCAGTTTATCGCAACAACCAATCCTCAAGTGACGGTCTCCCACCAAACAGGGCACGCTTTGCAAAGAGTGGCATGAAGAGAACTTCACCTTCTTCAATCTTCTCAAGTTCGACAGGTCCGGGATCTCACCCAGAAAGTCACGACACAGAGGACGAGTAACCCCTCCAAGAGCTCCAACCCAGAAAAGTCGATCCGCCTACATCCCACCAGACGTAAAGAGCATAGCCTCATCAACGATGCTAAATTTGACAACTTGTTATGCATCCATCCTTCTAAAGCCAAATGACTCAGATTTCCCGTCTTATCTAGTCCGTCAAGCCAAGTCATCGTCTCACTCAACATTGACCAATAACGACCCTTTCTTGGGTATCCCACGAGTGTTAATTTACACAAGGATGAAGGAAGCTGTGATCCTGATGAAATGTCCCTGGAATCCAGATAGATTTCCTCCAACAAGGTCAGGGAACCAAACTTGAATAGTTTCAAATACATAAGGTTGCAGACTTGTCCATCTCGGAACCTTCTGCAAATATGTTATTCATGGAAACTTCATTAAATCAGATTGTAATTGTTTCGATCTGAATCCCAACGATTTGGAATTATTGAATTTGATTTGCTAATCATTTATTTGTTGTCTTTTATTGGCATAAGCCACTTTCATCAGGTTTCACCTTCTATGTTAAGCCATTTCCTCACATTGCAAACCAACCAACCAATGAAAAAGAGTGTATCATTGTGTGTTCAGAGAGAGTGTGTTGTGAACTTGTGATTCTTTTGTTCTTGTGTTTTTAAGTTTTGTTAACCACATACGAGGGACGTGAGCTGTTGAAGGCTGTTGCGTTAGTGAAACCTTTTGAGATAGTGACCTGGGGGCCACGAGGGATTTCAGTTGGAGGCTGCAGAAGACGTTAATGGAGGCGTGCGGCTGGAGGTTGGCGTGGCCAACGTACAATGGGCCGAAGAGAAGGGCAGATACTTCAGGAGTGTAATACCCCAAATTATTATTACCCGTTTGACTTTGTCTGGTGAATTTAATTTGCAAAGTTAAAATTTGACCGTAGGATGGAAATAAATAAAACACAAGAAGCGATCTTGACATTCTTTTAATTGCTAGCGAAGCCGTGAACCATTTACAGATTTTCCTGCTAACATTGGTTTCTAGCTCCTTTACAACAGGAAATTAGCGAACAAACTTGAACATTACACAGATCAGACAATACATCGGCATACAACAGAACGGCTGCACTTTGAACTTCATGAAGCCCACCGAGCGCATCAGCAAGTTAGTCGCCGCTGCAACGGCAGGCCAGCGCTCCCGCAATGACACGCCAGCAACCTGCAGCTAGCCAGCAATAACTGCAGAAAATACAATAACAAAGACAACAACATCAGTTCCAGCAGCTCAGCAGCAGATGCATGTACAACAACATATAGAGCAACATACACTAACAAAAGAAGCAGCGGCCGCATCGGTACCCCAACTCGACAGTTTTTGGGCTAGCCAATGCCACACAAACATCAGAATCAGCAGCCGTTAGACTCAACGATCACGGCACGTTCAGATTCAACTTACCTGGCCATCATCCATCTCAGCCCGCCGCTCGTACAAACAGGAGCACAGGTTCAAAATTTACAGAGGACACTACCGTTAGCCTTCATGAACTCTAGCGAAGTCGGCCGAGAGCCCAAGGCGCTCCCAACCTCAAAACAGCCGCCATTCCTGGTCCTCAACAAAATCAACAAATTTCTATTCGCCAGCCTGCACAATCCATGCTGCTGCATAATGAAATGGGACCCCATTATCCACAGACAGTAAAATGGTCCCTACTGCATCTATGACTCCCAACTACAAGACTTGTTAGCTCATTAGCTACCAACCCACTGCAAGACATCCATTCCAGCCCAAACCAAAGAAAGAGGCCAGGCAAAACAATAATCAAACTCAAGAAAACCAAATAAGAAGGCATGGGCAAACCCAAGCCCTCAAAATTCAACCCACAAACACAGCCCGATCCAAGGTGAAAGGCTGACCCAGTCCAAAACAAATAAACCACAGCCCAGCCCAGATTAAAATAAGAATCAAAACTCACCTTTGTTCCCGACAAGATCCTGCCAAATCAGGATCACAACACACCTGGCAGTGAAGCTTCTCCCCTGGAATCATCCGCCATTGTCGGTCCCCTGCCAAAGACGATTCAGCAACGTCCCAAAGTGATTCTGTCCCCCTAACGGTTTTAACTTTCCTAATCACAACCAAACCAGAAGCTAACCGAATGGGAGAATCCAGACAGGATTAGAAGAATCGAATAAAAGAAGGGACTAACCAGAAGAGCTTCTGGTCGGGAATGAACAGCAAATAAAAGGCCAACGTCTGGAATCAAAAGAGGGGGGGGGGGTTTTGCTCAAACAGTGCACAATCTCACCAATCCCCTGGAGAGAAAGAAGGAGGAGATGGTCGAAGTCATCGACCTTGCTCCCTGTTCTTTCTACGAGGCATCCCCTCACCAACGCTCCCTCGAAAATTGCCTTCTAAAAGCACAATGTCTGCCCCGATCCTTTCTTTCAAACCCGGCAGCCTTCACCTCCGAAAACTTGTTTTCTCCATTTGCTTTGTTTGTTGAATCTTTTTGGTTCACCTTAGAAACTTCACCACCGTCCCTGTCCTTTCGATCCTAACCAGGGTAAGAGAGGAAGTCAGCCCTCAGGAACCCCCTTGACGACCAATCCAAGCGGAGCATGCAACGGCGACAACAAGGAGGACATCATACCTCTGGCGGCAGCGGACTTCGACTTCACATGGACAAGCCTCAGCTAGTCCCAGCCAATCACGCTTAGACCACGCCAGAGATGAGAGTTCTTCTTCTTCCACCGTGTCGTCACCAAAATCGGCACCAGCCAACACCCTTCCCGGCAGCCAACTGAACCAGCTCCTCCCTCGAATCGACTCGGCGACCAGCGACGAACCAGCGACCTCCTCTTCGTCGTCATCCTCAGCCGGCTCAGCGATCAACGGCGATCAAACCTCTCCCGGACGCTCCTGCCCCAAGGTGGCTCCCTGTCTCGGTTTCCCAATACCCACCGTGGCGCGCTCAGCCTCCCTCTTCCTCCAACGCCTTCGAACGGCGGCAACCCGTCTCTCCGGCGCTACCTCGTCCCCGGAGGCAGCCCCACGGCGACCCAGGTTCTTCCCGGCGACCTTCTAGACCAGCGACGTCGGCGAACCTCCTTCCCGACGGACCTCCTTCCCGGCGACCTCAGTAACTAGCTTCACGGAGTCAACGGCAGCCACCAGCGGTCCCCTGCCCCGAACCCAGCGCTGAAGATCGTCCTCATTCCCCGACGTTCCCAGCGGCAACCCACGTCAGCCGCGGTGCTTGCAGCCTCAACATCGAACCCCAAGACCCAGCAGCAGCGGATCCCGTCTCCTCGGCGCTCCCAAGCTTCACGGCGGCAACCCACTCCCCTCCGGATGCTCTAGGATCTTGTTGCGGCTGACCCATCTTCCGCCGTCCTCAGATCGGGCAACGGCAACTCCATTCCCTGGTCGCGAGCTCAGATGCTCGGAATCCCTTGAGCCCTGCTTATCTTCTATGCAGATCCGGACGGATTCCGACCGTGGCAGCCCTCTGGAGTCTTCATCTTCCACGGTGACGCTTCCGCGGCCTCCTCGGACTCCCTGCTCACGTGATCGTCCCCGACTCCACGGCTGGGTCGCGTAGGAGAAGCTATACTTGGGCGAGCATAAAGAGAAGGGAAGGTAAGTCCTCCGTTCGTTCCCCCTTATTCTTATTTTTATTTTTATTTTATTTTATTTTATTTTAATAGTTACACGACTAACTGAGGTGATTACTTAAAAATTAAACGTGAGTACGTGCCCTTTTTTATAATTCTTGGTCATCGTACGTGTTTTAGGTGTTCTCATTAAATTAACGTGGTTTCCTTATAATTTAAGAGTTTTATCTATTTATTCCTTTTCATCGACATGATTTCGTTACGTTTAAGTTCATATGGATGTTTATATACGAATTAACATTTTATCTTGATGTGCACTACTACTCTCTTTCTTCCCTTCGTTTTGCATGTAAAACACGACGAAACTTGGACATCTCGAAGGATCACAATCCGACCCCACCGATTCATACGGTAAGACATGTCTTACTAATTCAATTCGATTGATTTTCATTCAAATTTAATCGATGACATTGGCATTGTTCTGCACATGCCATCTTCCTCTATTTTGCATGTAAACACCGAGGAATTCACTGTCAATGAATGCCATCCTCCGACGGCGCGGACGATCGACATCAACGGGCTCACAACGCCCCGTAAGTATCGCTCTTACCTCATTAAGTCCTAATCATTGCTTTCGATTTAAATTAGGACTTTCTGACCACTTCTTTATTTTTCATGACATATACATCGAGAATTTAATCCCGAAAGATCAACTCCGAAATTTCGAAGATCAACTCGAAGGCGCGTGTATCAAACCGCGTGGATCCACCCCGGCCTAAAAACCGCGGGCTCGAAGACAAAGCGGCCCCAACCTTCAATCTAAGGTACAAAGGGGAGGTGCGGGCCTCCCCGAATTTTTATTCAATCCACTTGTAACGGATTGCGGGCCCAAGTGCATAGGCCCGCAATCACCGCCCCTTCCCCGCCCTTTTGATCTAAATATTTGTTTGTGATTGCACGCTTGTTTAGGCTTTAGGTTTTACGTCGCATGCTTTGTTTTAATTCAACCAACCTAAAGTCGGGCCCAACGCCCGTTAAAACGTCGACACGAGTCCGACCTACTCCCGGATCGGGTCCAACACCCGTCAATCAAAAGTTAAACTTTTTTGGACAAATCGCCACCCTTTTCGCATGTGGTAGGATACTAAGGTTAGTAAATAGGAATCCCCGAACCCAGACTCTGATTTTTCCGACTTAAAATCACATTTTTAACTAAGTCGGTGGCGACTCCGAACAAAAGTTTTCCAAAGTAAAACTAAACCCCACTACCTTTTTTTTCGGAGCCATTTGGGGTGAGGTGACGGCTACTCGAGCCGCTCCTTGGGCCCTCCCCGAAATTCGCGAGCGAGGCCTTAACGCAGCCTTTCGCTCGCCGCCTCCAGGGAACTGGAGACAGTTGGCGAAACGCCCCGCAGACCCGTTCGCGAATCAAGGGAAGGCCCAACCCGGGGCCCCTTTCCGCAGCGTCCGGCGTTCGAGCCGTAACGCCGACCGGACTGGGCCTTGGGGGAGCGGGCCCGGATCCTCGGGTTGCCCGTAACCGCCGTCGCGCGCCGCTAGGCCGGAAGGGCGCGCGCGTACATCCCGGATGGCGACTCCGCTGGGGACCCTCCGCATGTGGATTCCTACCGAAAGCCTTTTTACCACATGCGGAGAGGAGTTATTTGTTTTCGCATGTAATTGATTGGCTCGGTGCCCTTTGTATGATCTCTTTCCTGTGTTTGTTTACCGCTTTATTAGGCATACATAGGTAAGTCCCCATACCCGGGACTAGGATTTTTAGGGGGTCACCGTAAGGCACGGCCTCGCTGCTTCCTGCGGCTTGTAGGCTATGGACCGGGACCCGCCTCCCTTAGTCCGAGGGAGGTCTAGAATCCTCCATCCGAGTCTAGAATTGCGTGCCCACTACAGGTGCCAGACGCTGCACGTGCATTTGCGTGTTACTAAGTGACTGCTACTTGTGCAGGGACAGGTGTCAGGTACGCTTTGTCTGCTATAACTGTAAAGCTAACAATGCTCATTTTGCAGTTAGGTCAAGCTTATTACAGCAGCTCTAAGAAACATCTTTTCTCTTATTATCCTACTTACTATTACCGCTTATTGCATATCATACATTTGAGCAACCACATGAGTGTCTGTCTAATCACAGTTTTCAAATTAACAAATCATTTACAATAATTGTTTCATGACATTATTGCATTTCATTTGTAAATGCATACACATATACGAGTGCGATTAAGCAACAATATAAACTTATCATGCATCGATTACACTGTTGCATGATACTAATCCAATCATTCTTTCTACTTTCTTTTCGAGGTTTAATTCTCCAACATGGCTCCTCGAACGGGAGTAGGGACAAAGCATGACACTACAAATCTACAAGTACAAGAATGCCAAGGATTTATGGATGACTACCAAGGCCCAAAGTCGAACATCTAACAGTATGAAGACCAGAGTTTTCATTACGGCTACCGAGGTCCAAAGCTGTGCGTCGAACGACATGAGCCCAAAGTGATATCAACGGCTACCAAAGTACAAAGCCAAGCACGAACACCAAAGATCACCGAACGGCTACCAAAGTTCAAAGTCGAATCTACAACAACATGAAAACCCCAAGGAGGTTACATCTCACCAGCCAATCGCAGTCAACATCAGAGCTAATGATGAGCCCATATCCACAGACATGCTCAGATCAGACACGCCGGGAACATCACGCCCCTAATCATCAATCGCTACAACTTCGGCACCAACAGAAACATCATTCCAAACACGGACAATTCCTCAGCTTACAACTCAGCAACACAATCCAGCACAAGGGGCAAACCCCATCATTCACAACGGCATCGCGAGATCAGGACAGCTGCGAGCAATCGATCCCCAAATACGAACATTTCATTCAACCTCATCGTTTCTCCGACAACAAGAACTTGACGAATGCCGGATCCATAGCATCCCAACGACAAAAAACATGAACATGGACCAGATTCTTCAAGCGACGGCGAATACATAGCGCAACTGGCATTAGAAGCTCCCATTCGCTCTATTCGCCTTCTAACAGTTCAAAACATACATGATGAACTTACCGATATTTAAACTGCTAACACCGAGGCATCCATTTTACCTCGCAGGTACAAGATGACTCGTCTCGGGCTCACACAACAGCTTACCAATACCAAAGAACATGATGTCTACCAAACGACGACGCATACTTCGACTCGGGCAATTCCTTTTGAATTCCCTATGGCACCCAAACGGCCATCCCGACAGTAGTCAACCACCGACTCTCACCAAAGAAAAGAGGAGAAGGTCAGTCACCGCATCACTCATTAATGAAAAACAAGCACCTCGGCCCACTACATGAGTGGCCAATCCCCACCCAAGCCCACCACATGGCTCTATCAACTCTGCACATTCACGACATTCAACCGAAGATCAATCATCTTAACGGAGAGAACTGTCATAAGCAATCGATGTAGGCGTTCTTCAACATTACAATCACATGAAAGGGAGTATTCGTTCTTTGATTAATACTTCCCTATTTGTGAAAATAAGTTACATGAGCTCACTTATCTTAGCCCTTGTCGCATGTTGACGAAGGCGTGGGTGGCAGGGTGGTAAAGTTTCGAGCCAAAGCCTTGAAACAATTTTGAGCCAAAGCATCAAAATATCCTTCGTTGTCAACAAAACGATAATCTACATGAAAGGGAGTATTCGTTCCTCAACTAATACCTTCTCTGCAGAACAGGTTACACGAGCTTACTTGTTTTTCCCTTCGGTTTGTCTCATAGGTACATGAACATCCTAGGCAGACGACGACGGCAAGGGTGGTAGGGTGGAAACGTTTCAAGCCAAAGTTTCGAAACAGCCTTCGTTGGTAAAACAATGACGACGACAACACGAGAACAGTCCCATGACAAATCTCCGAGCGATCTTGGGGCAAATCTCCGAGTGATCATGGACATATCTCCGAGCGACTCTGGGGCATATCTCCAAGCTATCCTGGGATGAGACCGAGCAATCTTGGATAACTCTCGGTTGACAAAATAGCAAATAACATGAAAGCACATAAACCACCTAGGCAGACGAGAAGATACAACAACATCCTATCATGCCAATCAAGACAACTTTCGAATCAAAGCTTCGAAACAACACTCATGATCAACAAGACAACAAGACAACAAATTACATGAAAATACATGAGCGTCTTAGGCAGACAACAAAGACAAACGATGAAGTTTCAAACCAACACTTCAGAACAATCTTCATCAGCAAACTTCTTTATATCCCCAGGGAGTCAACTGGGGCAAAGAACACTGACGATACATATGAAAAGGGAGAATCATTCAAATATTACTCTCTTCATCAAGCTAAATGAAATTACATGAGCCGATTTCATTTACGTCCTTTGTCTCGTGGGCAGGTACAAGAGCTCCTCACACGAATGGTACAAAACTCCTATGGCAAAGGCGAGGGTGGTAGGGCGGCAAAGCTTCGAGCCAAAGTCATGTAGCAGTTTCGTCAAACCTTCGACTCCCTCGGACGAAGACGCAATGACGAGATCATACAAAAGGGAAGTACCAAAACTCTACTTCACCTTGCTTACAAATGAAGTTACACGAACAAACTTCATTCTTACTCTAACAGAAACGAGTCGCACGAACTCACTTGTTTCTTGCCATCTGTTTGATAGGTACATGAACTTCCTTACACAACAGACGCCAAGCAAAAGCAATTTCATCAAACCTTCGACTCCATCGGACGAAGACGCAATGACGAGATCATACAAAAGGGAAGTACCAAAACTCTACTTCACCTTTCTTACAAATGAAGTTACGTGAACAAACTTCTTCTTACTCTAACAGAAACAAGTCGCATGAACTCACTTGTTTCTCGCCATCTGTTTGATAGGTACACGAGCTTCCTTACACAACAGACATTAAGGAAGAGTAACGATTTCGTCAACCTTTGATTCCTCCGGACAAAGATGCAATGACGAAACACATAGAAAAGGGAAGTATCGAAACTCTACTTCACCTTTCATATAAATGAAGTTACATGAGCAAACTTCATTCCTATGACAAAAGAAACAAGTTACATGAGCTCACTTGTTGTCTGTCCTTTGCTTGGTATAGGTACACGAGCATCCTACATTACAAACAAAGGCGCGGGCGGTTGGGTGGAAAAATTTCGAACCAAAGCTTCGAAATTGCCTTTGTCGTCACCAAAGATGATCATACCAAAAGGGAGTATCATCTACACTGCTCTCCAACAAACTTTCTCATAATTCCCTAGATGGAGTCGTATTTCAACTTCCCCAGCTGGAGTCCTGCCTTCATTCAAGCTGGAGTTGATTACATGTGTCGCATTCTTCAACTATCATTGAGACGGACATATCCATCTCATCTCCCCAGCGGAAACTTTACTTCATTACCTCCCCAAGCGAGAGTCGAAGTACATGAGCTAACTTTGTCTCCGTCCGTTGTCAACTGTATAGGCACATAGACATTCACACAGTACGGTACAAACTCCTGGGCAACGGCGTGGGTGGTCGGGTGGAAGCCGTTCCAAATTTAATCAGAACACGAAAGTGCGCAAGAGCACTACAAAGGTTTGAGTATCTAAACCTGTTTATTTCTTAAGCATTTGTGCGCTCATTTGCATATAATTCAAAATCATCTTTAATAAAAATGTTTCTGAGCGAGAATTGAGAAGGCAAGCCTATTCCCAAACACTTACCCAGAGTGATGAGCGCAAACACTGTGAGGATTCATACACGAGCATTCAGACGGATAACGAATCCTTTGACAAAAGATGCTCTAAACCGGGATGAGATCGAGCATTTCTTCTCTATCCCAAACACGAAACATCAACCATTGCTAGCCCCTTCCGAGCCAGAGTCGAAGTTTCTTTATACATTACTCCCACTGAGTCTAAGGACCGCCTCACATTGAGGTTAAAGGAGATCTTGTAGCTAGAAACCGGAAGCGACGGATCGTAGAGACTACACTTCCTCAAAATTCAGGCGAAGAGGCACCATCGACAATTAGGCCTACCAGTTGAATCATTCCCAAAGGTTGAACTCCTCAAAGAGCTTCTCAAGGATACAAGTTCGAAAAGAGGTTGTCAGAAAATAAAGCGGGGCAAATCCCTATGATTCAGTAAAGAAAAAGCAAAATCAGCGCAAAGACCAAAGTCTTCAAAAGCAAAGCGCAAGATAAAAGTCAAAAGAGCAAAAACAAAGCATCGGGACCGACATTGGCGGTCGCAAAAGCAAAGACGCTACCCTTCAAAGACAAAGCTTTCCCCAAAGTGGATTGTTTACACCTACTAGTAAACCAATTATTCATCCCAAACAAAACACACCAGCTGGTGGGTTATCTGAAAGATGGGGAATTTGCTTGAATGGTGGAACATCTACGATCCAGTAGCTTTCGATGAGGTCCTTAAACTTCTTTCTTCAAACAACTGATTTAAACTTTCACTTTAAAGGCCTTATGCCAAAACCACATGATAACCCGAGCAAAGTCTCCTTCGACCGGTACATGAGCGTCCAAGTCAAAGGAATTCTGAGATCCAATTGAAATGGCTTTCAGAAATGAGAGTAAAACACGAGAGAAATCAGAAAACCTTCTCTGCTCTCGCTTCAAAACATACTCTTAAAAAGAAAACAAAATGAAGCATAATGTCCATGTACATTTAGCTGTGTTTATTTTCATTGTGACTAATGATTTTCTTTATGAGCTTTCAGGGTGCATGTCTACCAAAGACGCTCTCGAAACATAATTTGAGGGATTACTGATATCCTTGCGAGAAAATCTTTCCAGATTCCCTCACAAGGAGGGGCAAACTGTAATACCCCAAATTATTATTACCCGTTTGACTTTGTCTGGTGAATTTAATTTGCAAAGTTAAAATTTGACCGTAGGATGGAAATAAATAAAACACAAGAAGCGATCTTGACATTCTTTTAATTGCTAGCGAAGCCGTGAACCATTTACAGATTTTCCTGCTAACATTGGTTTCTAGCTCCTTTACAACAGGAAATTAGCGAACAAACTTGAACATTACACAGATCAGACAATACATCGGCATACAACAGAACGGCTGCACTTTGAACTTCATGAAGCCCACCGAGCGCATCAGCAAGTTAGTCGCCGCTGCAACGGCAGGCCAGCGCTCCCGCAATGACACGCCAGCAACCTGCAGCTAGCCAGCAATAACTGCAGAAAATACAATAACAAAGACAACAACATCAGTTCCAGCAGCTCAGCAGCAGATGCATGTACAACAACATATAGAGCAACATACACTAACAAAAGAAGCAGCGGCCGCATCGGTACCCCAACTCGACAGTTTTTGGGCTAGCCAATGCCACACAAACATCAGAATCAGCAGCCGTTAGACTCAACGATCACGGCACGTTCAGATTCAACTTACCTGGCCATCATCCATCTCAGCCCGCCGCTCGTACAAACAGGAGCACAGGTTCAAAATTTACAGAGGACACTACCGTTAGCCTTCATGAACTCTAGCGAAGTCGGCCGAGAGCCCAAGGCGCTCCCAACCTCAAAACAGCCGCCATTCCTGGTCCTCAACAAAATCAACAAATTTCTATTCGCCAGCCTGCACAATCCATGCTGCTGCATAATGAAATGGGACCCCATTATCCACAGACAGTAAAATGGTCCCTACTGCATCTATGACTCCCAACTACAAGACTTGTTAGCTCATTAGCTACCAACCCACTGCAAGACATCCATTCCAGCCCAAACCAAAGAAAGAGGCCAGGCAAAACAATAATCAAACTCAAGAAAACCAAATAAGAAGGCATGGGCAAACCCAAGCCCTCAAAATTCAACCCACAAACACAGCCCGATCCAAGGTGAAAGGCTGACCCAGTCCAAAACAAATAAACCACAGCCCAGCCCAGATTAAAATAAGAATCAAAACTCACCTTTGTTCCCGACAAGATCCTGCCAAATCAGGATCACAACACACCTGGCAGTGAAGCTTCTCCCCTGGAATCATCCGCCATTGTCGGTCCCCTGCCAAAGACGATTCAGCAACGTCCCAAAGTGATTCTGTCCCCCTAACGGTTTTAACTTTCCTAATCACAACCAAACCAGAAGCTAACCGAATGGGAGAATCCAGACAGGATTAGAAGAATCGAATAAAAGAAGGGACTAACCAGAAGAGCTTCTGGTCGGGAATGAACAGCAAATAAAAGGCCAACGTCTGGAATCAAAAGAGGGGGGGGGGGGTTTTGCTCAAACAGTGCACAATCTCACCAATCCCCTGGAGAGAAAGAAGGAGGAGATGGTCGAAGTCATCGACCTTGCTCCCTGTTCTTTCTACGAGGCATCCCCTCACCAACGCTCCCTCGAAAATTGCCTTCTAAAAGCACAATGTCTGCCCCGATCCTTTCTTTCAAACCCGGCAGCCTTCACCTCCGAAAACTTGTTTTCTCCATTTGCTTTGTTTGTTGAATCTTTTTGGTTCACCTTAGAAACTTCACCACCGTCCCTGTCCTTTCGATCCTAACCAGGGTAAGAGAGGAAGTCAGCCCTCAGGAACCCCCTTGACGACCAATCCAAGCGGAGCATGCAACGGCGACAACAAGGAGGACATCATACCTCTGGCGGCAGCGGACTTCGACTTCACATGGACAAGCCTCAGCTAGTCCCAGCCAATCACGCTTAGACCACGCCAGAGATGAGAGTTCTTCTTCTTCCACCGTGTCGTCACCAAAATCGGCACCAGCCAACACCCTTCCCGGCAGCCAACTGAACCAGCTCCTCCCTCGAATCGACTCGGCGACCAGCGACGAACCAGCGACCTCCTCTTCGTCGTCATCCTCAGCCGGCTCAGCGATCAACGGCGATCAAACCTCTCCCGGACGCTCCTGCCCCAAGGTGGCTCCCTGTCTCGGTTTCCCAATACCCACCGTGGCGCGCTCAGCCTCCCTCTTCCTCCAACGCCTTCGAACGGCGGCAACCCGTCTCTCCGGCGCTACCTCGTCCCCGGAGGCAGCCCCACGGCGACCCAGGTTCTTCCCGGCGACCTTCTAGACCAGCGACGTCGGCGAACCTCCTTCCCGACGGACCTCCTTCCCGGCGACCTCAGTAACTAGCTTCACGGAGTCAACGGCAGCCACCAGCGGTCCCCTGCCCCGAACCCAGCGCTGAAGATCGTCCTCATTCCCCGACGTTCCCAGCGGCAACCCACGTCAGCCGCGGTGCTTGCAGCCTCAACATCGAACCCCAAGACCCAGCAGCAGCGGATCCCGTCTCCTCGGCGCTCCCAAGCTTCACGGCGGCAACCCACTCCCCTCCGGATGCTCTAGGATCTTGTTGCGGCTGACCCATCTTCCGCCGTCCTCAGATCGGGCAACGGCAACTCCATTCCCTGGTCGCGAGCTCAGATGCTCGGAATCCCTTGAGCCCTGCTTATCTTCTATGCAGATCCGGACGGATTCCGACCGTGGCAGCCCTCTGGAGTCTTCATCTTCCACGGTGACGCTTCCGCGGCCTCCTCGGACTCCCTGCTCACGTGATCGTCCCCGACTCCACGGCTGGGTCGCGTAGGAGAAGCTATACTTGGGCGAGCATAAAGAGAAGGGAAGGTAAGTCCTCCGTTCGTTCCCCCTTATTCTTATTTTTATTTTTATTTTATTTTATTTTATTTTAATAGTTACACGACTAACTGAGGTGATTACTTAAAAATTAAACGTGAGTACGTGCCCTTTTTTATAATTCTTGGTCATCGTACGTGTTTTAGGTGTTCTCATTAAATTAACGTGGTTTCCTTATAATTTAAGAGTTTTATCTATTTATTCCTTTTCATCGACATGATTTCGTTACGTTTAAGTTCATATGGATGTTTATATACGAATTAACATTTTATCTTGATGTGCACTACTACTCTCTTTCTTCCCTTCGTTTTGCATGTAAAACACGACGAAACTTGGACATCTCGAAGGATCACAATCCGACCCCACCGATTCATACGGTAAGACATGTCTTACTAATTCAATTCGATTGATTTTCATTCAAATTTAATCGATGACATTGGCATTGTTCTGCACATGCCATCTTCCTCTATTTTGCATGTAAACACCGAGGAATTCACTGTCAATGAATGCCATCCTCCGACGGCGCGGACGATCGACATCAACGGGCTCACAACGCCCCGTAAGTATCGCTCTTACCTCATTAAGTCCTAATCATTGCTTTCGATTTAAATTAGGACTTTCTGACCACTTCTTTATTTTTCATGACATATACATCGAGAATTTAATCCCGAAAGATCAACTCCGAAATTTCGAAGATCAACTCGAAGGCGCGTGTATCAAACCGCGTGGATCCACCCCGGCCTAAAAACCGCGGGCTCGAAGACAAAGCGGCTCCAACCTTCAATCTAAGGTACAAAGGGGAGGTGCGGGCCTCCCCGAATTTTTATTCAATCCACTTGTAACGGATTGCGGGCCCAAGTGCATAGGCCCGCAATCACCGCCCCTTCCCCGCCCTTTTGATCTAAATATTTGTTTGTGATTGCACGCTTGTTTAGGCTTTAGGTTTTACGTCGCATGCTTTGTTTTAATTCAACCAACCTAAAGTCGGGCCCAACGCCCGTTAAAACGTCGACACGAGTCCGACCTACTCCCGGATCGGGTCCAACACCCGTCAATCAAAAGTTAAACTTTTTTGGACAAATCGCCACCCTTTTCGCATGTGGTAGGATACTAAGGTTAGTAAATAGGAATCCCCGAACCCAGACTCTGATTTTTCCGACTTAAAATCACATTTTTAACTAAGTCGGTGGCGACTCCGAACAAAAGTTTTCCAAAGTAAAACTAAACCCCACTACCTTTTTTTTCGGAGCCATTTGGGGTGAGGTGACGGCTACTCGAGCCGCTCCTTGGGCCCTCCCCGAAATTCACGAGCGAGGCCTTAACACAGCCTTTCGCTCGCCGCCTCCAGGGAACTGGAGACAGTTGGCGAAACGCCCCGCAGACCCGTTCGCGAATCAAGGGAAGGCCCAACCCGGGGCCCCTTTCCGCAGCGTCCGGCGTTCGAGCCGTAACGCCGACCGGACTGGGCCTTGGGGGAGCGGGCCCGGATCCTCGGGTTGCCCGTAACCGCCGTCGCGCGCCGCTAGGCCGGAAGGGCGCGCGCGTACAAGGAGCACAGAAGGTGACGTACTGACCAGCTTCTGTAGTGTATTCTGTGTGTGCATGATAACCTTAGGCAGGGGTTCTTTAACTGCTTAGTCGTTGTCTCGAGGGATTGCACATGGGATGTCACAACGGGTTGCTGTGTAGGTGAAGATACCGTCGGAGTGAAAAGTTTCAAAGGAAGTCGCAGCAGATTGCTGTGCAGGCGAGGACACTGCTCGAGAGAAAGGTCCAAACAACGGTTACTATTTGTTACTCACGTAACGCATGGAATGAGTTACTTCTGGTGCAAAACCTTTTGGTCTGTTCTGTAGAAGGCTGATCACACCTAAATTAGTAATTTCCCTCCTCCTCAACTAATCTCACCGAGGAAGGACATGGTGAAGGCATATGTGTGCAAGTATTTTTTTATGGATCGTTTCGAAACTTGTAAAAGTAGAAGGCAAAAACTTACGTTGACAACGGCTAATGATACCTTTCTGACGAGCTTTTGTTGCCGCAACCACATCGTCGCGGCAGCACAAATTGCTGAATGTTTTCCGGATTGCTTGATCTGACCTTACCTGATTCCAAGCCGATGCCATTTAGATCCACCGATTCTTTCGGACTCGGTGTTCCGGTCCATGAATACTTCAAAAAAACAGCACCCGACTTGAAATATCATCCATCCTTGGAGTCTATGGACCTTTCTTTCTTTAACTCCGGAGCAGTGAGTGCCAAATGAATTCAATTGTATATACTGCAATGAAAATCATTATTAACTAGTTGTTAGTTTACTTAGATGCCAAGAGAATATAGATTGTAGATTTCCTTATTTAATTGGATTGCACTAATCCCTTCATAAAAGTCTAACTTTATAAAAATTTCAAAAGAACAATTAAAGGTTTAAATATCTATTTTTCTTCCATTGGACCTTCTTGAACACATTTAAATGGCATTCCAAATCCACCTTGCCCTGCAAAGATAAAATTGAGATATTTTAATAATTTTGTCGATGCTTGTAATGTATGTTACATACTTTGATGATAGAAGAGAAACAACGCCTACAATCTGCTGGTCATTTAAAATAAAGAACGGTAAGAACATGACCACCTGTTTAATTAGAAAACAGTGAGCACGAATGAGCGATAGTCAACACCACGATCAAAATTGAGACGAATAAATTTCCTAAATATATATATTTTTTTATAAATTTCCGCCACATCTGGCACCATTTGGGGCCTACGAACGGTAACACAGCTTATGCCTGTTTGGTATATTTCTTTCGTTAATTCATTTATTTACACGGCTACTGAAATATATATCTTTGCCTTAATTACGGATTTAGTATTTTGGTTGTACAAATAGGATTTTGTAAGAAAAGGGGCTGGAACAACTTTTCCTTTTCCATAAAAAAAAAACATTTTACCTAAATTCACATTTTGAGAAAAGAATTATATATTTTCGCTTACTAAACATCACACGAACAATCACGAATAAAAATAATCTTTTAAGTTGTTAAAATTTAAAAGTTTATAACTAGTAGAAATTGCACAAAAACGAAATATGTATGCCAAAAATAGGTCGCTGGCAACTCCACCTCTTTTAAGGCCAAGCCACTTTTTTTTTCTCTCATCAGTTCATTTCAGCTCCTGTTTCCTGAATAGGAAGAGTCCAGGTTTCTATTTGCGAGTTTTTAAAATAATTTAACTTTCTTTTAAACAATATTATTTAAATATTTTATGATTACAAATTATGTAGCCTCAACTATAAGAATTTAAAATTTTGTAAAAAATATTCGTCACTCTTGTAAACCAGCAAAATATTTTATCAATAGCAATAAGGTCAAGCAAATTGTATTTTGAAAATATTATCAATTATTTAACGACGTTTTTCTCAATTTTTTTTTTTTGGAATGTACTACAAATTTGAAGAAATTTGTTAAATAATTAATTGCCCTGAAAATCATTATTTACTAATTGCTGGTTTTGTTCGATGCTAAGAAATTACAAATTGCAGATTTCCCATTCTCTAGTTTATTTAAATGGATTTCTCCAATCCTTCGTAAATGTCTAACTTTATAAAATTTTTAAATTGCTGATGAAAATATTTATATTGAAGAACAATTAAATCTTTAGATATCTATGTTTTTTTCAATTCGATCTTCTTGACCACGTATCGACATTTCAATGGCATTCCAAATTCACCTCGCAATAAATTGAGATGTTTAATAATTTTGTTGATGCCATATTTTGATGATTGAAGACAAACAAAGCCTATAATATCTTGAGCATCTAAAAGAAACAATGCAAACATCTGACAAGAAACATCTGCCCATTTTTAATTAATATACCGGAAAACCATTTTCCCATGCCGTAATTGTTGAATCCGAGAAGTCGAGCGGCTTTCTATTGGGTTATCGAGCAGCATATCAACAATTAGTGTGTCGTGTAGTTCGAGACCTCTAAGCAGCGAAGAATCTTGCTTGTACTTCAAAGATATCGTCATCTGGATATGTCTTTCGGACTCGGTCTTCCAGTCCATAAAAACTTTAAAAAAAAGGTACCCGACTTGAAATATCATCCTTGAGGACTATGGACCTCTCTCTCTTTAACTCTGGAATAGGAGCGCCAAATGATTATAAAAATTTCAAAAGATAATTAAATCTTTGAATATTTATTTTTCTCCCATTTGACCTTGTCACACGCTTAATAGTCGTATTAATTACAATATAATTAAATAGTACTTTTAACGACGTCAAAACGTGTAAACTCCACACATAGAATTAATTAAGGTCTCAATTCAAAATATAATCATTCATAAAGAGAATTGATCAATTGTGTCTAATATACAGTATCTTCTAAAACGGGTCATGTACTGTAATTCTAATAAATACACCTTAGATACACCTGGTTTATCTTGACCTATGCTATACTTAGCGATAATCCATATGCCAATGTTCCCTATAAACAGATGTTTGATTATGGACTATATCAGATCAATATACTTATTAATCTGTGAGACTTTATTATTAATAATTTTTCATACAGAGAAGTAAATTAATTAACATTAAATATTTGTCTTTATTAAATTTTTATCTATAAATATAATAAAGTACACACTAACATTTTCATCTCATGAGTACTCCTAATCCAAAAGGAGATTCCGAAGGCATCTCCCTCGAGTGCTAGGGAGCAAGGAGTTGTTTGAGGATTGGAACATTGAGCACGAAACATGTTTGCCTATTTCTCTCTTCATTTATCCACTTAAATGAGATAGACAAAGAAAAAAGAGTAAGATTATTAGTCCATTCCATTCATTTCTCAAATCTTTAAACCAAACACGCCATTAGTTGCTAGATAAGTAGGTAAATGCTTCCCGTCCTCGATGTTCAAGTCCCTGAACACTCCTTTGTGGTCCTTCAAGATTATGAGTTCCCTAGGATGAAGAGGCTTCTTCATCACACACTTTGAAGGTCTGCAATATGTTACAATGCCTCGATGTCAGAATATACTCGAACTCCACAGCGAACAAGAAAGGGAGACCTCCAATAGGATGATCCAGAGATAACATTGCTGCCCAATAACGATGAAGTGGATGATTTAGTGGGATGAAATTGAGATGGTGATTTCAACATATGAGCGTCCTGATGAGAAGGACATTCCAAGACTTTCCGCGACCATTGGCTCAAGTCATCATTTTTTACGCTAGCTTTACGCATGAAGGGGCATAAAGATCCATCAATAGCAGAAAGTACATGTAACTCCAGTCCTTTGTTGTCACACTAGTTTTCTCTCTAAAATAAACGACTATGCCAATAATAGAGATGTCATATTCAAAATATCAAATGGATGTTCATTTTCGCGGATAACAGATTAAACTTAACTATTCTCCGCATGTTTCAAAGTTTTTTTGTCCCAAAATCTCCTAACATGAGATGGAAAAAAGAGTAAGAATTTTTCGTATGTTGTATAAGTGAGATTAGAGTATCCAGTCACATCAATACCGGTGAATATCCTGTTTCGGTACTTGAAAGATGATGAAAATTAAGATGATCCAAACTCATACGGATGTTCAGCACTTTATGAAGTATATGATTGTTGCAGTTGTCATGGCTATAAAGGCTTGATAGCAAGACTCAAGGAAATGATGCGAAAAAGTCCAAGGCCTCAACGACTTGATCCGACGGATCCTCGAGGAGGTGTTGCGAAAGAGTCTACCGAAACTTCCTTGAGCTTAGGAGCCTTCTCCGTATTGCCAATTCTTCCTATGACTTGTGGATGCCTCTATTTATTGTAATAGGCAGCTTTTATGCGGATCGCATTATGAGCCGGGTCATGATTTCGGCTTGGTATGACTATGACATTTACGTGCTTGGCTTGGGTTTATAGCTCACTTATGACCCAATATATCTCTTTTATGGGTTTGGGTAAATAACTCATTTATGTCGCGGAGCTTCTTACGGTTTATGGGTTTGAGTTCGTAGCCATTATTTCGCCCATATAACATACATTTTAGGCGAGGCCCACTATATCAGGCCCAAATTGAAGCCCAAGATAGTATTAAAACCCACTTTAAAGTGCCTTAACATTTTATTAAAGCGTTAAATATTTGGCCCACAAACATAATTCACGTCCAATAACACATTACAATGAGGCTAGAAATCTTTATCACAAATGTAAATTTTTATAGTGTTTTGGACCAATAAAAGAGGCGTTAATATTAATTTCGTACGTAAGTTTCATCCCTTTTTTCCCAAATTATCCGATTATCTTAAATGAAAACGATTTTTTCAAATTTATCATATCGTTTACATAATATCTCCATATATCCCAAACTTACTACGTTATTCCATATCTATTCTCCGTCAGTCGTCCGACAAAAGGAAGTTGACGTGGCGCTTACGTGGCAATAACGCCGTAACTTCTGTTTGTCGGACGACTGACAAGGGATAGACATGAAGTAATGTAATAAGTTTGGGACATATAAATATATTATGTAAACGATAGGATCAATCGGAAAAAACCGTTATAATTTAGGATAAATCGGATAATTTGGCCCTTTTTTTTGCAAGTCCCATAAAAGGCACAAATACTTCAAAACAGATTCGAAAATATAAATTTACTTGAAATTTTGACAAATTATTTGTCAAAAAAATTAAAGTAAAGTAATACAGCAAAAACAAATAAATAAATACAATTAAAAGTTTGTGCAGGACATTTTCATTCACAAAATTCAAAAATTACAAATAAGATTTTTGAACTTTTTATAAAATTCACAATTTACATCATCAAAGCAAGTTTTTTAAAATTTTTAGTGAACTCAAGTTCTGGAAGGTATCGGACGAGGGGCCAATAAACACCGTTGGGCTTCGAGCATTTCTTCTCTATCAGTGGACAGCCATAAATGTGGAGCGTTTCCAGCGAGTCTGGGAGTCCGTCGTCCGGCAACCATCTCATCCTCGGAGAGACACAAATCCCCAAAAAAACAAGGGAGGTGAGGTGGGCTCTGAGTCCGCTTGCCACCCTCTCCAGCTTCTTCATGTTGAAAATACTCAAAGTCCAGAGGGATGAAGGAAGCAGGCGACCCCATGCATCAGGAGACGGTGGAAAGCACTTCATCTCTTCCATGCATTGAATTTCTCCCCAAATGGTCAAATTTTTTAAGGAGGCCAGACCACGCAAGCCCCATTCCTCAATTGGTTGACTCAGATTCCGGCATGCCCCTATGCAAAGCACATCCAGATTTGGAGGCAAACCTCCTCTCGGAAACCTCGTGATGCCGTCGCATTCCACAATTTCTAGACTTTTGAGGGATGTGAGGTCATGCATGTCACGAGGCAAAGACTTCACCTGTGGACACCCGACAAGAGTAAAACTTGACAGGTTGCAAGGGAGAGCAAGGAAGTTGCCGATCTCTAGTGCTGGGCAATCTTTAAGAGTAAGCTTGGAAAGGGTGGACAAGTGTTGCAAGCTGTCCGAGAGAGTCACGAGGGATTCGCAGTGACTTATGGACAATATCCGCAGAGATCGAGAGAGTTGAATACCCACAAATATATCCAATATCGACTCGAGTCCCTCGAGATTTTCTATGTTAAGCTCCTCGAGAGATTCCGGAAGTCTGCTGCTGATGAGCTGGGACTGCAGGAGACTCGGACATATCCGAAGGTTCACTTTTCTCAACCCAGGAGGCAGACCCGCCCTTGGGAAGGAAGAGAGCTTCCCGCAATTAACAATACTCATCTCATTCAAAGATGTTAGCCCAGATAAACCTTCTGGCAACCTCTCTAGATCTTCACAATCTTCTATTTCTAGTTTCTTCAGTTTAGGGGGCACTTGTTCCTCGCCATCCCCATCAACGAAGGTCTTAAATTCAGGACATCGCTCAATCCTAATCTCTTCGAGCGCAACCCAAGAGGTCGAGAAATTCTTTTCAAAGTGAACGAGCTGCGGAATTTCGCTAATTTTCATCTTCGTCATAGAAGTAAGGCTGACCAGACATTTCAACAATCCTTCATCGCAATCTTCAATCTCAATCTCAGTGAGAGATGGAAGGCTAAGAGTGTACCCTCCTTTCAATTTGGGACAATTATTCACACTTAGTTCGTGGAGACAAGGGAATGGATGGTCGTTCTCGTAGTCTCCATTGGATGACCACTTCTCCCAAGCATCCATTTCCGTAAAGATCAATCTCTTCAATGACCGAAATGACCTTTCGATACCGTAAAACTCGGCCCCTATTGAAGTGATTGCTTCAAGACCCCCAACGAAAAGCGATTCCAGCAGTGGAAGTCGTCCAATGGGTGGCAACGAATCCACACTTTGGCATTCTACCAAGGCTAAATGTACAACATTATTCAAGCAATGATTATCAAACCAGGATGGAAATGTTTTGCCCCCATAGGAAAGTATAGCAAGATATTCAATCTTTCTCGGAGGTTGTAGATAGTCTAGGAGCTTCAGTTGATGGTCATCTTGGCTTGAAGTTTCTGAAATCGACCCCCAATCCAAAGTTAATTTGTGAACCGCTTCTTTTTTAGATAGATTAGCAATCTTTGCATCTTCAACATCATTAACGTCGAGCAAATTATGGACGTGCAACTCTCGCTGAATGCATTTGAGCGGTCCCAGTTGCTTCAACTCTTGACCGGCTTCTTTGCCCACGACAAAGCTGGAGAGTACCTCGAGATTGGTCATGTTGCCGATATGGGGCGGCATCTCCTCCAAACTATCTGTATCGAATATGTCGAGATGGAGAAGATTTGTCAGCTTATGTATGTCCCTAGGCAACCTCTTAAGCTCTTTGCACCCTCGTAGTAACAGAGATTGTAACTCGACCAAGTTACAAATTGATTCCGGCAACACTTCGATTTCTGTGTAAGAAAAATCAACGGAACGCAGGAGCTTCAACTCTCCAATCTGGTCGGGCACCTCTCTGATTCGAAAGTAACGCAACGACAACATCCTCAGGTACTTCATATCCATTATCAAGCCTTGAATCACCTCCGAGGAGACAAAGACATTCGGTTCTACAGTTCTTAATATTTGAAAAGGCATAAAAGTTCTCAGCTTTTTCATTGACCGATACGCATCAAATCTCTTGGAAATACAACATTCCCCATATAGTGCGACCACTGCTGAATGACGCACTTTGCCGAGTGACTCCTCAAGAGAGGAGTCTTCCTTATCCTCATCCGAGCTGAAGTATGAGTTGACAACTACCGATTTCGCGAGGTCATTGATGAGATCGTGCATTAAATAACAAGTCTTCTCATCCCTGGCTTTCTGAAGAAGCGACACGGCTTCTAAACGACATAGATTTTCCATCCCCACCTCTTGGTATGTTGTACCGGTCCTCTTGTCCAACAAACCTTGTATGATCCATAGCCGAATTACCTCGTCTTGGTCGAACATGTAATATTTCGGGAATAACGCGCATGCTGCAAAACATCTCTTCAAGTGAACCGGGAGATGGACATAGCTCAACTTCAATGCCGGAGGAATCTTTCCACGTCTGTCCTCTTTGTCCCAAATACCGTGTGCTAACACGCGCTCCCAACTCTCATCGTCGGTTTTGAAACGAAGCAGCCCTCCAATCGTCTTAATAGAAAGAGGCAGCCCCTTACACTTTTCGGCTAATCGAACCGCAATATCCTGAAGATGAGGGTGTCCTTCAAAGGTTTCTTCCCCAATGGAGTGATAGGCGAGCAAACACAAGCAATCCTCCTGCGGCAGCTGGTCCAATTGCCTCGGATCACGGTCCCCGACCAATTTGGCGACCTCGAGGTTCCTTGTAGTGACTAGGATCCTGCTTCCTTTACTCCCAGAATACAAGGGCTTAAGAAGAGAATCGAGCTCGACAAGGTTATCATTCCAGACATCATCCAACACTATAAGGAACTTCTTCCCAGAAAGTTTCTCATTGAGCAACTTCTGCAGCTGATTTAGATCCTTCTCCGCTCTCGACGAAGATGGTGCTACCTCCTCCAGGATGTTCTTCGTGATGGCGGAACTGTCAAAGACGTCGGAAACACAAGCCCAGGCTTTCACTGTGAAGTCTACCTTTTCCAACGATTTGTGATGATACAACTCTTGTGCCAGGGTTGTTTTACCAAGTCCGCCCATTCCCACGATTGAAACGACGGTAAAGGGTCGTTTGGAATCCTCGGTTGCATCGGATCGGGTCAGTCGAGCGAGCAACTCCTCCATTTGTTTCTCCCTGCCCACGAACTTGGGCTCGCGAACGGAAGTGGTGATGAAACGAGGCTTGTCGTCCTGACTTCGGCTTCCAGGATTCCGAACTAACCCAAGAATGGATATGCGGCCGAGGATTTCCTCCAACCTCTGGTCAACCTCCTCGATCTCGTTGGCCATACGACGACCCAAGAACAGGGCGTGTGGGTTGAACCGATAGCAGCAATCGATCAGGGAGTAAGGTAGTTTAGTCGACCGCGACAGGGCCCCCACCTTGGATGAATTCCGCTTGGCTTCGACGGACAACTCCTCAAGGAGGTCTTCCATGTCATAGGTGACGTTCCTTAGATCTGCAAGCCATCGGCCTACAGCAGGGTCATCATCCAACTGCTTTCTCTCGGCAGAATCCATGACGTCTTGGATCGTCGGCAGCTTCCTACCCCACGTCTTGAGCTTGTCGGAGATGTTGTTCATCCGGGCATACTCGGTGAGGAGGAGAGAGCCGATCAGGTTGAGGACTGGGGAAAGGAAATCCATTCTCTTTCTCTTCAACGACTTCTGCTTCTTCGTGGTCTACGCTTTTCAGAATGCCTTTCTCAATTATGGTGGCGTTGACCAATACATCCCCTCCAGCCAAAGTCCTTTCTAAACTTTATTTTATTTGTTTATTGAGTTTATTTCATGTTCACATTTCATCCTCCACAAAACAAAACATTCTTTGACTGTTGGATGGGTTTGATTTGAATGTTAGATTCATGTTAAGAAGAAGAGCCACTAAAAATCTATTTTTTTAGGCTTTTTCATAATCATAATTTAATTAAATTGTACTTTTAATTACGTCAATTCAAAATACATTCGCTCTTAAAAAGAATTGATCGATAATATTTAACCCTAAATATAATTTAGAAGATAACATAGTCCACGTGCCAATGGCGGCATCTGGGCTTTTGCTTCAACGACTGCTGCTTAATCGTCTACCCTTTTCAGAATGCCATTCTCACAATTTCAGTCTCTGCTTGTAATGAATGGTGTGTCCTCCCTTGTAGTTATTGTTTTTACCCACCAAAAAGCAAATTTGGAGTGATTATTTATTTATATGTGAATATTTATTTATTTCGCCTTCTTATTTTTTTTTCTAATTCTCAAATTTTATTAAATTCAATCCTTTTTGGGTTTGAGAATTGAAATTTTTTTGATCTGGATTGTGTTATGTTGCAGCTATGTTACCAAAAGAGGTTAGTTGAAAAAATAATTCTAAATGCAAGTGCAATCGGTAGTGTCAATACAGCAGTCGAGCTGGACCGGGCTGGCTTTTTTTATACCACTGTTGTACAGTAATCAACACCAACTGTGCTAAAAGTTCGAACTTCAGGTGAAAACGTGACATGATATATATTTTCATTTTTAACATAAAATATCCAATAAACTTTTGTTTTATTGAGGTGTTTATGTACAGTCTCCTAACCCACTCTACTATCTAGTTTTATCTTTATAGAATAAACTAACCACAAAATCTCTTGATTTAAGAAATAAATTTTAAGATGGAGGTCAAAACACGATCCAATTTCTTTGAGGTCGATGGATTTAGAATTCCCAAACTTCATACAGGGAATATTCCTTTGCCCTTTCATACAGATTGTTCGGCAATACAAATTTTGGACCCTGAGTACTTTTAACGGCTTGTGGGTTTGATGAAGAGAGAGGCTCAAAATATGCTATGATCTGGAGCAAAGTAGCCCGGTGAAAGCTGATGGGCGACAGGGTTGCTAAGCAAAAGATAGCAAACGACCATGACTTGGTGATATGGGTAGAAAAGCACATCAGGCGAAAGACTAGTGGGTGAAGCGCTTATACGTTGAAGGACGTCGGAACTAAGGGATCGCAACCTTATGGCATTTTTTTTACTAACATCGACATTGAAAAAGTCGAAACGAGATGGTTTTGATAAGAGCAAGTTCATTTTGGTAATCAACTTTGATACTAATATAGCCGTATTCTTAGGACACTTTATCGTGAAGGTGAGAATTACCTTAATCAACTAGTCACCATTTAACACTCTACTGGTTTTAATAATTTTTTTAAAAAACCAATCTTACCATTGCAAATTTATATTAAATTCCTTGAGAAGACTAAAATAGGCATGTCCAAAATTCATACATATCCAAGACCAAGATCTCTTGGCATTGCGAAAATGGCAAATTAAAGTGGGTAAGCTATGTTCGCCACATATACCACTATAGAGAAGAAAAGTTGTAGCACAAAGGGTATATTTCCGCCGGGAATAATTTAGTAACTACGTTATCGAAGAAAAATGATTTGAGGATTCAATTGCTAGAAAATGATCTATTGACTGTTAGACAACAAGAATTAGAAATTAATTTGTTTCTTACTAGAGTAAAGTCATCTCGAAGCTAGACCAATGATCCAGGATCAGTTAATAGGATAAGGAGGATAATTATTCCAGGGAACGGACAAAGTATAGGGGATTTATTGTGGTGGTTGAAGGACGGCCTACACCGCCGTAGCTAAAAGATTTAAAAAAGATTTATTAGCTTATCAAGAGACGCTAGCAAAATAAATGGCATATGTCACAATAAAAAAATGAAAAAGATGCCTCATATAGTAACAAGGAAAAGAGCCATGTTAAGAAAAAAAGATATTTGAGGAAAAAAGATTCTCACGAGTTAGTAAAAGTGGATGACAAGAGTAGCAACCCAACTAACCACAGAGAGAAGAAACAATTAATGCCAACTCAATGGAAAATGCTTCAATTGCGACAAGAAGGGCAATTATACGAGAGATTGATGGTCTAAGAAAAATAACATTGAAGGAAATGCTGCCACACAAGTAGTCAAAACAGGGATAACTTTGAAGAGGAGTGGATCCTTGAAGCATCCCTCGTTTTGTCGAAAGAAGTGCAACCATTGAAAAACCAGACTCTTATAGTTCACAATAAATCTGAGGACTGTGAAGAGAACTGGCTATTAGACTCCCGATGCTCCAATCACATGACATGAGATGGAGAGAAGTTGCAGGAGTTGTCAGATTTCAAAGGGCTAGAGAGTCGTCACTGCCAACTCCTCGTGACTTAGATCTGAATGATGCTACTTGATATATAGGAAAAAAACAGTAAGATGATTTTATAGAATTTGATTTCCGCGTCGAATATTTAACTCTTACACGGACACCGTTTAGGTAGAGGTCAGTAAGACACAAAAACATAAAAACGACATATGAACGAAACTTAAATGAAATACATGCATGTACTAATGCATAAACTAACCACAACGTTATGCATGAACGATAAATATAAATTAAATGCACGAACGAACTTTCACTTGGTTAACCTCGCTGGAAGTTGACTAAAAGACTTGTGTTGACTTCCATCCTTGTGGTCATGTACGTATTCCGAAATAAAAGAAAATCGCATTAATTTGCTCTGGGATTTTATTTTTATTTCTCTCAAATAACTACTCAAAAAACACTGGTCATAATATGATCTGAAAGGTCTTTGCCATCAAGACTGACATATGTCAAATTCACTGAAAGGAAACACAAAGTTCAACGATAATTGAAATGCCCTTAAGAAGGAATGAGAACACCCACCAAGACAATGACTTTAGTCTTCAACGAGGCGACCACATCCGTCTATTCTGCGACAAGCAGAAGTCTGCAGGCTGTCCGTCCATAAGGGGCGTGTTTGCCTGAGTGGCAGGAATTTTGCATATTCCGGTTGAGAAGCTAATCCTTGGTTACTGGTTTAGTGGAAAACTCAATAGCACGTCAACGGCAATCAATCGGCTGTGACATTCAGTCGTATCGACAGTGCAGGCAGGCCTTCAAAGCAGACCGCACAGAATTAGTTAATAACACAACCATGTTAGACGCAAGCCACATCACCACCCAAGCTGCCATGTCCATCCTATGCAAATACTAGGTTTATCTCGGCCAATAGTTATGCCATTTCCATGCCAGCCAATTCAGAACATCTGAGCCAAATGCATGTTCCAACGCCACCCCCACCACCAAACCGCCCACTAGTCCTACCAACCCGGTTAGCCACACAATTCCAAGAGGCCGGCTTGACTTGCCCGGTTGGTTGTCTGCTGGACTGTTGGGAATCAATGGTGAATTCCCACACTTCTTTGTCAGGGGAGAACCACACAGCTCCGGGTTGCCGATGTAGGAAGTATTTTCGAACGTACCAAACTGATTCCCATTTGGAATTGATCCTGAAAGATTGTTGTAGGATACATTAAAATGATTGAGGAAAGTCATTCGCGTTAACACTCCGGGGATCTCACCGGAGAGTCTGTTCCTCGACAAATCCAGGACTTCCAGTTTTCTCAAGTTCGCCAATGACTGAGGGATCGGCCCGCTTAGACTGTTGTTGGAGAGGTTCAGAGTATCAAGTTTCAGTAAATAGTCTCCGATTGACACGGGAATGGTGCCACTGAAATTGTTGTTCGATAGATCTACCAGGGTAAAGTATCCCAAGGTCTTCCCAAACTCCCTTTCTATTCCTTTGTCGAGAATCGTCAGCGTGATCATCTGAGCAAAAGGATCGACAAATTCATCATCAGGAGAGAAATATTTCATAGCAGGCAAGGAAGCAAAGTAATCGGCCGGTAATCTGCCCCCCAGATTATTCTCAGACTGTGTGATTACTTTTAGTGGTATATGTTCGCCACATATACCACTATAGAGAAGAAAAGTTGTAGCACAAAGGGTATATTTCCGCCGGGAATAATTTAGTAACTACGTTATCGAAGAAAAATGATTTGAGGATTCAATTGCTAGAAAATGATCTATTGACTGTTAGACAACAAGAATTAGAAATTAATTTGTTTCTTACTAGAGTAAAGTCATCTCGAAGCTAGACCAATGATCCAGGATCAGTTAATAGGATAAGGAGGATAATTATTCCAGGGAACGGACAAAGTATAGGGGATTTATTGTGGTGGTTGAAGGACGGCCTACACCGCCGTAGCTAAAAGATTTAAAAAAGATTTATTAGCTTATCAAGAGACGCTAGCAAAATAAATGGCATATGTCACAATAAAAAAATGAAAAAGATGCCTCATATAGTAACAAGGAAAAGAGCCATGTTAAGAAAAAAAGATATTTGAGGAAAAAAGATTCTCACGAGTTAGTAAAAGTGGATGACAAGAGTAGCAACCCAACTAACCACAGAGAGAAGAAACAATTAATGCCAACTCAATGGAAAATGCTTCAATTGCGACAAGAAGGGCAATTATACGAGAGATTGATGGTCTAAGAAAAATAACATTGAAGGAAATGCTGCCACACAAGTAGTCAAAACAGGGATAACTTTGAAGAGGAGTGGATCCTTGAAGCATCCCTCGTTTTGTCGAAAGAAGTGCAACCGTTGAAAAACCAGACTCTTATAGTTCACAATAAATCTGAGGACTATGAAGAGAACTGGATATTAGACTCCCGATGCTCCAATCACATGACAAGAGATGGAGAGAAGTTGTAAGAGTTGTCAGATTTCAAAGGGCTAGAGAGTCGTCACTGCCAACTCCTCGTGACTGCTAATCATCCACATCGATAGGACTATCATAGCAGGTGGTGATAATTTCAATAAGATCCAACTACAAAGAGTTTATCATATCCTAGTGTCGCAGGCAGATCCCGTTTCTGGTTTCATCTAAAATGGATATCCTCCCTTGATGATAAGGTTTCGGATTTTAAAAACGTGAATGAGTCTTCACTAACATATTTTAAGTTCAGGTTAGAAAAACTCTAAAGATTGGTTTAGGTTCGGGAACTAGAGATTACTAAATCGCATGCATCACAAAGAAAAGGGAGGCCTTTTATCGTGTGTTCCGATGTCCAAATTTATTTAAGCTCGGGTTTAGAAAAAGAAATATTTTGACATTAAAAAGATAATCTCGAGTTCAATAATGCTTAAAATGTCTATGTGAGTCATCTTTTAGAAGAAATAGTTTTTCGTTAAAAATTACTTTGGACAAAATGCAAGAAACATAGATTGATTAATGCCCTTAACCATTTCTAAGCCGAATTGAACTCAAGGGAGAACCGGATATGTGATGAGCGAGATTAATACCATTTCTCACCTCCCTTAGTGCACCTGTTAGCGTTGTACCTTTCGATGTTGTTTTAAAATAGGTTTACATCGAACTTGAAGAGTCGCTGATGCCTTACATTGATGAATACGGAGCCGTCTTCTAAGAGATTTGATCTTCAAGAATTCAGATAATCCCTCTAATATATATCCTCCGATGATTCTTGTCCCCAGAGCGTCGAACGGAGAGCGTGCCTTGGTTGTCCACAAGGCACGCCCTCTAGAGTATATGCATGAAAAAAAAACACGAAATAAAAAGTTTTGTCAATTGAGGGAATCAAAGGCGTCATTGATCACTCATCACCGTTTACAGAGGAGTGACTTGGAGACTGGGCCGAGGCTTCTCCTGAGTTGGAGTAGAGCCTGGAGTAGCGTGAAAATAAATCTCGACGGAAAAATCGATTCATTGGGTTGTCGGGAAGATAGATCTGGAAATCGGAGTTGCGCCTGCTGCCATAAGTCAAGGAAAATCAGCCGTCTGGTAGTTGGGGCTTGGGCTTTGAGAATTGTTGCTGGAGGGAATCCGTGATTGTAATGTTGTTGTCGAAAGGGCTCCGGAGGAACGTTGCAAGTGGGGATGCTTGATGGAGGGATTGGGGACTGCGGCCGGTCAGTATGGGGTTGAATGGCATTCCAGGTGGAGATTGCAGCCAACTCAGAGCTTGCCACAGCTTCCCTCAAAATTATACAGCCCCGACGATATTCCCCCATTCAGACGCAGATGCGCAATGGATCTGGGAACATATTGTCATTTGCTTCTATATTTCTGCAATAGATGGAGAGAAACGATAGACAAAGCCATTGAAGAAACCTCATGCTCGTGGAATGAAACGATGTTACCAGATACAGATGACTCGAGAGGCGTGGCATGTGATCCCAACAAAAGCAAAATTATCATCACAAACGGTCGAAAACACCTGGTTTAAGACAAAACCAAAACACAGACTTGGCTCAGTAGAGGCTTAGACAGAAACGCCTTTACAACCTTTGTGCTGGATGATCAGAAAACCGTCTGAATGTTATTTAGAAAAACTCTTCTCGGCCACCCCTTTGACAAGAAGAAAGTCACCTCCTTCTATAACCTTTTGGTTATGTTTTGATTTCCCCCTTTTGATTATTTGTTCCATTCTTCGTCTAACATTTGATTTATTTCTTTTTTTGATTAGGAACCAAAATAATTTTTGCCTTTGTGTCGTGATTTTGATTTGATCCCTTTTTATTTTGGTAATTTTTTATCTTGATGACAAATATTGGACCCAGGAATAAAAAAGAACTTTTGTTAGTAGCCTAAATGACAGCCCCGAACAATTTCGTGGTGTTTGAACTAAAAGATGTCAGGGTGTATCATGATCTATAGTTTTCTCGGACACCATTAATGAAGGAACGGAAGGTAAAAGAAGCCACCACGACAACAGAGGTGATTTGGCTAAAAAGTCTGATGGCAGATCTTGGAGTAGTCACGAGTTAGCCAATCGCGTTATATTGCGACAACAAATCTGCTATCCATATCTGCAAGAACCCAATGTTCCACGAACGTACCAAACATCTGGAAATCTATCTGCATTTTGTAAGAGAGAAGGTCAAGGAGGGAGTTGATAACTCTATGAAAGTAGAGTTATTTAGGGCAACTTCCTACTTAGATTTTGTTAGATTTGTGAAATATTGCGTTTATTGTGTAATATTCCTGGTTATTTCACATTATTCCTGAGAAATAGATTACTGCCGAATTTTTTGGTCTATTTGCAGGATAAACATGAAAAGGGAGATCTCGGCGTAATTATGAAGACTATGTGAAGATAGAAGATCCCTAGACATGGAGCATGACCTAAAGCTGACAAGGGGAGAAGAGAAAAGATTTCCTTTCCTGATTTTCTGAGATTCCCTAGATCGTTTTTAGGACTATAAAACAGATTGTTCTCCTAGAGGGAGGAAAAAGGGGGGGAAGAGAGCTGCTGGTGATAAGGAGTTGTCATCGGAGACTTCGCGAACTATTTTTATTTCTAGCTTTTCCTTTATGTCGTTGTTTAAGATGAATTTGATGTTTTCAGTTATTTTCGTTAGGAACTAATTTTCTTTGCCTAGGGTTAAGATGGATCTTGACAATTAATCAATGGTTTATCTCTTTTGATACACTTGAGTGATTTTGGGTTGATTATTCTTATACGTTCTTAATGCTTTCTTATTGCCTGATTACCAATAGGATTGAATAGTGAATTTAGGTGAACTCGGAAGGGGAATCCTAGATTAAGCACGGGAAGAGGAATAACCTAGGTTAAACTTGGTCGGAAGACGGGTTTATTAACGAGCAGGATAGGAATATACCCAATCATCCTAGATAATCGAATTAGAATTGATTCTTAAGGGGCACTCGATAGTTAATCTACCTAGAGATAGAGTGATTGCTATTTACAGAGATGTACGTTCTTATGACCTCGGGAGGGGCGTAGGAAGATAACTGAATTTTAGATTATCAACCGGGCCATCTTAAGTGTGTTGATTGAGATATTACTTACGATTAATTGTTAGGTGAAATCGTCGCCCTAGGTGTTTTTCTCATTTGAATTTTAATTCAGATTACTTACTCATTTTCTTTTGCTTTGCATTTAGTTAGATTATTTTTCAACTCGTTTAGTTGGATAATAGAGATTAATTATTTTGATAATTGGAAGAAATTCAGATCAGTCCTCGTGGGAACGATATCTTACTAACACTTTATTACTTGTACGATCGCGTGCACTTGCGTGGTGAATACGTTTTCGACGTGACAAGATTTTGACGCCGCTGCCGGGGACTGTTTTCTAGATTTTCAGCCATGCTACAAAATTCGAGTTTCGGAGGATCTCCATCGGAGGATCCACATGGGCACATCACCAACTTTCTGAAAATTTGCAACACATTCCGCTATAATGGAGTATCGAGCGAGGCCATTCGGACGAGCCTGGTTGAAGTAAGGCTGATTGAATGGTTTGCTAAAGAACGATGAAAGGCCCAAGAGGATTGAGATATTCTCCGAGGGTAAATGTGTAAAAGTCAATGCCCTTTCCGTTGGTGCCGCGGAGGTTGTTAGAACGAATGTCTGTGTGGTTGGGTGTGATTGGTAGTAGGGTAGACTCGAGGCAAATAGGATAATAATAATATATATAAGAGACAGAGCATTCTTGTAAGTGTGTGTGGAGAATAATGAAATGGAGTATGGAGGCTTCTTCCTCTTCCTGGGTTTTGGTCTTTCTGGGTGTTTCTTGCTGAACTCACCAGCTCGCAGGTATTGCCGTGATTGGAGACTCTAACCTATGTGATAAAGCCTAAAAAAATAGTTTTTTAGTCGGTCTTCTCGATTATAATCTCCAAATTGTGTTCACTTGTCGAAGAAAACCTCCATACATAATAATACAAGAAATGAAGAAGGAAGGTAATCATCACGTATCATGTAGACGTGATGAAGGGAAGAAACTTTGATTATCCCAATATTCTTTTAAATTGTGTGGTCTTGTTCTTACAACGGCATCCTATGTTTCCATTGGTACCATGAAAAAGCGATTTCATTACTAATTCTCACGGAAATGACTGACTAAGATGAATGACAAGCGTACGTGATTAATATTTTACTTAACTTAATTGCTTCTTCAAACCCAACCAACAGTCAAAGGAGGTTTTTTTTTGTGGAGGATGAAATGTGAACATGATATAAACTAAATAAATAAAATAAAATAAAGTTTAGAAAGGAATTTGTGTGGAGGGGATGTATTGGTCCACACTACAATAATTGAGAATGGCATTTTTAAAGGCGTAGACGAGGAAGAAGCAGAAGTCGTTGAAGAGAAAGAGAATGGATTTCCTTTCCCCCGTCCTCAACCTGATCGGCTCTCTCCTCCTCACCGAGTATGCCCGGATGAACATCATCTCCGACAAGCTCAAGAAGTGGGATAGGAAGCTGCCGACGATCCAAGACGTCATGGATTCTGCCGAGGAAAAGCAGATGGATGATGACCCTGCTGTAGGCCGGTGGCTCGCAGATCTAAGGAACGTCACCTACGACATGGAAGACCTCCTCGAGGAGTTGTTCGTCAAAGCCAAGCGGAATTCATCCAAGGTGGGGGCCCTGTCGCGGTCGACTAAACTTCCTTACTCCCTGATCGATTGCTGCTATCGGTTCAACCCACACGCCCTGTTCTTGGGTCGTCGTATGGCCAACGAGATCGAGGAGGTTGACCAGAGATTGGAGGAAATCCTCGGCCGCATATCCATTCTTGGGTTAGTTCAGAATCCTGGAAGCCGAAGTCAGGATGACAAGCCTCGTTTCATCACCACTTCCGTTCGTGAGCCCAAGTTCGTGGGCAGGGAGAAACAAATGGAGGAGTTGCTCGCTCAACTGACCCGATCTGAAGCAACCGAGGACTCCATACGACCCTTTACCGTCGTTTCAATCGTGGGAATGGGCGGACTTGGTAAAACAACCCTGGCACAAGAGTTGTATCATCACAAATCGTTGGAAAAGGCAGACTTCACAGTGAAAGCCTGGGCTTGTGTTTCCGACGTCTTCGACAGTGCCACCATCACGAAGAACATCCTGGAGGAGGTAGCACCATCTTCGTCGAGAGCAGAGAAGGATCTAAATCAGCTGCAGAAGTTGCTCAATGAGAAACTTTCCGGGAAGAAGTTCCTTATAGTGTTGGATGATGTCTGGAATGATAACTTTGTCGAGCTCGATTCTCTTCTTAAGCCCTTGTATTCTGGGAGTAAAGGAAGCAGGATACTAGTCACTACAAGAAACCTCGAGGTTGCCAAATTGGTCGGGGACCATTATCCGAGGCAGTTGGACCGGCTGCCGTCGGAGGATTGCTTGTCTTTGCTCGCCTATCACTCCATTGGGGAGCAAACCTTTGAAGAGCACCCTCATCTTCAGGATATTGCGGTTCGATTAGCCGAAAAGTGTAAGGGGCTGCCTCTTTCTATTAAGACGATTGGAGGGCTGCTTCGTTTCAAAACCGACGATGAGAGTTGGGAGCGTGTGTTAGCACACGGAATTTGGGACAAAGAGGACGGACGTGGAAAGATTCCTCCGGCATTGAAGTTGAGTTATGTCCATCTCCCGGTTCACTTGAAGAGATGTTTCGCAGCATGCGCGTTATTCCCGAAAGATTACATGTTCGACCAAGACGAGTTAATTCGGCTATGGATCATACAAGGTTTGTTGGACAAGAGGACCGCTACAACATACCAAGAGGTGGGGATGGAAAATCTATGTCGTTTAGAAGCCGTGTCGCTGCTTCAGAAAGCCAGGGATGAGAAGACCAGTTATTTAATGCACGATCTCATCAATGACCTCGCGAAGTCGGTAGTTGTCAACTCATACTTCAGCTCGGATGAGGATATGGAAGACTCCTCTCGTGAAGAGTCACTCGGCAAAGTGCGTCATGCGGCAATGGTCGCACCATATTGGGAACATTGTATTTACAAGAGATTTGACGCGTATCGGTCAATGAAAAAGCTGAGAAGTTTTATGACTTTTCAAATATTTAGAACTCCAGAACCGAATGTCTTTGTCTCCTCGGAGGTGATTCAAGGCTTGATAATGGATATGAAGTACTTGAGGATGTTGTCATTGCGTAACTTTCGAATCAGAGAGGTGCCCGACCAGATTGGAGAGTTGAAGCTCCTGCGTTCCGTTGATTTTTCTTACACAGAAATCGAAGTGTTGCCGGAATCAATTTGTAACTTGGTCGAGTTACAATCTCTGCTACTTCGAGGGTGCACAAAGCTTAAGAGGTTGCCTAAGAACATTCATAAGCTGACAAATCTTCTCCATCTCGACATACGTGATACAGATAGTTTGGAGGAGATGCCACCCTACATTGGCAACAGGACCAATCTGGAGATGCTCTCTACCTTTGTTGTGGGCAAAGAAGCCGGCCAGGAGTTGAAGCAACTGGGACCGCTCAAATGCATTCAGCGAGAGTTGCACGTCCGTAATTTGTTCTTCGTAAGTGATGTTGAAGACGCAAAGATTGCTAATATATCTAAAAAAGAAGCAGTTCGCCAATTAATTCTGGATTGGGGATCGATTTCAGAAACTTCAAGCCAAGACGACCATCAACTAAAGCTCCTAGACTGTCTGCAACCTCCGAGAAAGATTGAAGTTCTTGGTATAGTTTCCTATGGGGGCAAAAAATTTCCATCATGGTTTGATAATCATTGCTTGGATAATGTTGTAGGTTTAGCCTTGGTAAATTGCGAAAGTGTGGATTCGTTGCCACCCATTGGACGACTTCCATTGCTGGAATGGCTTGTCGTTGGGGGTCTTGAAGCAATCACTTCAATAGAGGCCGAGTTTTACGGTATCGAAACGCCATTTCGGTCATTGAAGAGTTTGTCCTTTACGAAAATGGGTGCTTGGGAGAAGTGGTCATCCAATGGAGACTACGAGAATGACCATCCATTCCCTTGTCTCCGTGAACTAGTTGTGAGGAAGTGTCCCAAACTGAAAGGAGGGTGCACTCTTAGCCTTCCATCTCTCGCTGAGATTGAGATCGAAGATTGCGATGAAGGATTGTTGAAATGTCTGGTCGGCCTTACTTCTATGACGAAGATGAAAATTAGCGAAATTCCACAGCTAGTTCACTTTGACAGGAGTTTCTCAACCTCTTGGGTTGCGCTCGAAGAGATGACAATTGAGCGATGTCCTCGATTTAAGACCTTCGTTGATGGGGATGGCGAGGAACAAGTGCCCCCTAAACTGAAGAAACTAGAAATAGAAGATTGTGAAGATCTTGAGAAGTTGCCAGAAGGTTTATCTCGGCTTACATCTTTGAATGAGATTAGTATTGTTAATTGCGGGAAGCTCTCTGCCTTCCCAAGGGCGGGTCTGCCTCCTGGGTTGAGAAAAGTAAAGCTTCGGATATGTCCTAGTCTCCTGCAGTCCCAGCTCATCAGCAACAGACTTCCGGAATCTCTCGAGGAGCTTAACATAGAAAATCTCGAGGGACTCGAGTCGATATTGGATATATTTGTGGGTAGTCAACTCTCTCGATCTCTGCGGATATTGTCCATAAGTCAATGCGAATCCCTCGTGACTCTGTCGGACAGCTTGCAACACTTGTCCACCCTTTCCGAGCTTGCTCTTGAAGATTGCCCAGCATTAGAGATCGGCAACTTCCCTGTTCTCCCCTCCAACCTGTCGAGTTTTACTCTTAAGAGGTGCCCAAAGGTGAAGTCTTTGCCTCATGACATGCATGACCTCACATCCCTCAAAAGTCTAGCAATTGAGGACTGCGACGGCATCACAAGGTTTCCGAGAGGAGGTTTCCCTCTGAATCTGGATGTGCTTTGCATAGAGGCATGCGGGAATCTGAGTCAACCAATTGAGGAATGGGGCTTGCGTGGTCTCGCCGCCTTAAAAACATTTATGATTTGTGGAGAAATTGAATGCGTGGAAGAGATGGATTGCTTTCCGCCATCTCCTGATGCATGGTGTCGCCTTCTCCCTTCATCCCTCGAGTCTTTGTATATTTTGTACATGAAGAAGTTGGAGAGGGTGGCAAGCGGACTCAGAGCCCACCTCACCTCCCTTCAAAATTTGGCAATTTTGGAATGTCCGAGGATGAGATGGTTGCCGGACGACGGACTCCCTGATTCACTGGAAACTCTCGACATTTCGGGCTGTCCACTGATAGAGAAGAAATGCTCGAAGCCCAACGGGGTTTATTGGCCCCTCGTTCGGCTCCTCGCAGAACATGATTTCATGGAATAACCACTTTAAAAAATGTATCATTTTAAATGCGAAATAACTTATTTATAATTTTTGAATTTTGTGAATTAAAATGTCCTGCACGAACTTTTAATTTTTATTTATTTAAACTTTTTCCAAATATTTCAAGTGAATATGTATATATATAATATATTTACATTATCTAACCAATATTAACACTCATGAAATTTCAAATCAAGCACAAGACATTCTCGGACTTCCATTTCGAATATCAATGTTTCTATCACTCAAACCCAAAACATTGTCTGAATGTGCCACGGTAGAATTAAACTAAAAATAGTGCAGCGAAATTTGACAAAAATCAACCGGTCCCACGCCTTTAAATGATGACAGCATCGGTGCAGCATGTAATTTCACTTCAAAATAGTCCAAATCCAGTCATCACAGAAGAAAGAAGACAACAAACCAATGAAGCGGATGAAGTGAAATGCCATGAGTTAAGCCACCATATTTATGGAATGTACCTCGTCGGAAGCCCTTCATTCCACAAGTAATCGAGGATGACATGCTCTTCAGGGGTCAACGACATGAGTTTATTGTGCGCGAGTAGAAAACGCAATAATAACAATAACAGCACAGCATTTCACTTTCACCTTGGGTGGATCTGAGTCATCTATGCCGATTCCCTTCTAAATGACAAAACGCATCACCCTATTAGCACGACACCCTCTATCATGTTTTTTGGAGCGTGATATGTATCTTAAACAGGTCAATTAAGTATCCATGAAGACCAAGGCGTGAAGATCAAGACTAGGGCATGAGAGATATCAAGGACGCAACTACTGATATTCGAATCAGGAATCTCCTAACTCAATTCTAAGTCCGCTTACCCTTTGGCACCACTACACACAGTTTTTTTTGGCAATATATATTCTTACTACTTCAAGAAAAAAAAATACTTTAACTTTTGGTACTTGAAAAAATAAAGACCAAATTATCCGATTTCTTCTAAATTATAACGGTTTTTTCCAATTTATCCTATTATTTATATAATATCTTTATATATCCCAAACTTTCTACGTTACTTTATATATATCCTCCGTCAGTCGTCCGACAAACGAAAGTGACGGCGTTAGTGCCAAGTAACCCCCATGTCAACTTCCGTTTATCAGACGACTGACGGAGGATAGATATGAAGTAACTAGTAAGTTTGAAACATATAAAGACATTAATTAATGATAGGATAAATCGAAAAAAATCGTTATAATTTAAGATAAATCGGATAATTTGCCAAAAAAAGGGAGGAAACTTATTATTTTTCTCATTTACTACGTTCGAAATTAATATTAATGTCTCTTTTATTGGTCCAAAACACTATAAATTTACATTTTGATAAGATTTATAGCCTCATTGTATTGTGTTATTCGACGTGAATTACGTTTGTAGACCAAATATTTAGTGCTTTAATTAAAATGGTTGTCATACTATCTTGGGCTTCATTTGGGCTTGATATAGTGCACCTCGCCTAATTTGTATTTAGTGAAATAATGGCTACGAACTCAACCCATAAACCATAAGAAGCGCTGCGACATAAAAGAGTTATTTACCCAAACTCATAAAAGAGATATATTGCGTCATAAGAGAGCTATAAACCCAATCCAAACACAAATGTCAAAGTCATACCAAGCCGAAATCATGACCCGGCTCATAAAGCGATCCGCATAAAAGCTGCCTATTACAATAAATAGAGGCATCCACAAGTCATAGGAAGAATTGGCAACATGGAAGGAGGTTTCGGTGGACTCTTTCGCAACACCTCCTCAAGGATCCGTCGGATCAAGCCGTGGAGGCCTTGGACTTTTTCGCATCCTTTCCTTGAGTCTTGCTAGATCAGGCCCTTAAAGCCTCGACAACTGCAACAACGATATACTTCATAAAGTGCTGAACATCCGTATGAGTTTGGATCATCTTAATTTTCATCATCTTTCAAGTATCGAAACAGGACATTCACTGGTATTGATGTGACTGGATACTCTAACCTCACTTATTTAATATACAAAAGATTCTTACTCTTTTTTCCGTCTCATTTTAGGAGATTTTGGGACAAAAAAAATTTTGACACATGCAGAGAATAGGTAAGTTTAATCTGTTATTTTGAATATGACATCTCTATTTTTCCGAACGAGTCTTGTTTGATCCAAAATAGTGTTTTCATGAATAATAATATCTATTTTTTTTCAATATTAATGTTCGAACAACTTATCGTGTGCCTATTATTGGCAGAGTCGTTTATTTTAGAGAGAAAACTAGTGTGACAACAAAGGACTGAAGTTACATGTACTTCCCACTATTGATGGATCTTTATGCCCCTTCACGCGTCAAGCTAGGCGTTAAAAATGATGACTTGAGCCAATGGTCGCAGAAAGTCTTGGAATGTCCTTCTCATCAGGACACTCGTATGTTGAAATCACTGTTTCAATTTCATCCCGTTAAATCATCCACTTCATCGTTATTGGGCAGCAATGTTATCTCTGGATCATCCTATTGAAGGTCTCCCTTCCGTGTTCGCTGCGGAGTTCGAATATATTCTGAAATTCTGGGAATGGCAACAAGATGCAGTATCTCGCAACAAGGCCATTCTCGTGGATGCTCGGATAATCAACGCATTTTTCTGCTCATGTTTTAGCTACAACCGGAACACAAATATTATGTGTGCATTCTTCGAAGCATGGAGTTCTGAGCTAAACATTTAGGAAATGTTATGCGGGCCATTATAAACGCGACGGGCAACCCATTCATGGTGATTTTTATGAGGCAGTAATGCCACCTCTATAAGTGTTTATTGGTAGGCATTCTCATGATGAAGCCCTTCCCAATAGTTGCTTGCATTTATTCATGGAATTTCTTCGTCTCCACGAAGTGAGGAATGGCAAGAAGATTGTTCAAGTTGTGAGCTGCATTCACTTTTGGTATCAAGGCATCGTAACATATTGCAGACCTTCAAAGTGCGTGATGAAGAAGCCTCTTCATCCTAGGGAACTCATAATCTTGAAGGACCCCAAAGGAGTGTTCGGGAACTTGAACATCGAGGACGGGAAGCATTTACCTACTTATGTAGCAACTAATGGTGTGTTTGGTTTAAAGATTTGAGAAAGGAATGGAATGGACTAATAATCTTACTCTTTTTTCTTTGTCTATCTCAGTTAAGTAGATAAATGCAGCGAGAAATAGGCAAACATGTTTCGTGCTCAATGTTCCAATCCTCGAACAACTCCTTGCTCCCTAGCACTCCAGGGAGATGCCTTCAGAATTTCCTTTTGGATTAGGAGAACTCATGGGATGTGTTGGAAAAGGTTTTGATGATGAACCAGACCTCTGTACTACAAAAGGATGAACATTCTTGGTTTTGATGATGAGCCTGACATTCTATACTACAGAAGGACAAACATTCTATTCTACAGAAGCTTCTCATGTTGGGGACTTTGTGTATGAATTATTTTCGTAATTAAATGATTAGTTGATGATTATTTAATTATGAAAGGCAATCCTATCGATCTAGATGATTGTCAGGTCGATATATATTGATTTGGTTTCCAAATAATTATATTGGAGATATTATTTCTTATAGAAGGAAATGTATCTTCTATATATGGAAATGTTCTGTTGGTTGGTCTACAGGCTTCTGTAAGCTCTTACGATCACTACATGATCGTTATTTGCAAACCTATCACTACCACCTGTCTAGATACGTCCTCCTATGTATCAATAACAGGATGGAACGAATTATTACCCCAATGAAAATAAATATTTGATTATTTCCATCTGGAGAAGGTTATCGAGTAGAACCTTCTGCTATACCTTCTGTGCAGCATTATTTAGGGAAACTATCATATTCTTATTTTGATATGATTATCTTCCTTGCTGAATGCATGCACGTGTATATCATTTTATCTATTTTGTAAACTAACTTTTAATTTCTTGTTTTGCAGATTTCGTTTTATCTTTTCCCATTTGTATTTTCTTCTTAGGCTTTATGTATAAATAGCCACGCCCTCTTCCATTAAAAAAAATACGAACACTTAATCCATCCCATTCTGTCCAAAGAGAGCGTGAGCTTTGGTTTCTTTAGTTTTCTAATTCTTTTGTTCGTTTGAGTTAGTCACATGAGGAGCACTAGCGATGGACGGCTGCATCGGTGGTGAAGCCTTCTGGGAGAGTGACTCGAGGGCTCGACGGACTCGGTTGGAAGCTGCAGGAGACGTTGTTGGAAGCGTGTCGACGTGGGCAACGTGCAGCGGGCCGGAGAAAAGGGCTAAACCTCGGAAGCACAGAAGGTGAGGGACTAACTAGCTTCTGTTGTGTAGTGTTCTGTGTGCAGGAGAAGCCTAGAGCAAAGGCGTTGTGTATGCTCGGAGAAGCCTAGAGCAAAGGCGTTGTGTATGCTCGAGAAGCCGTAAGCAAGGGCGTTGTGTTTGCTTGGAGAAGCCTTGGGCAAGGGCGTTGTGTTTCCTCAGTCGAGATCTTAAGGGATCGCGCAACTTGGTTACCTTGTGAGACACACTCACGTGTGCAACTCCTTGTAGTACAGAATCCTACGGGTCTGTACATACATTTTCCTTGTCACTTTTACTACAGAACCTCACGGTCTGTTCAGTAGAAGGTCGACTACTCTTAGTACAGAATCTTTCAGATCTGTGCTTGATAACTAAGTCATTTTGCTATACAGAACCTTCTGTTGTGGATTGACATACTTGGTACGGAACCTTACGGTCTTTGCTATTCCTTCTGCGATACAGAAGCCTTGGATCTGTTCTATAGAAGGTTGACGCTTTCAGTACAGAATCACTTGATCTGTGCTATAGAAGGTTAACTCATTCGATACAGAACCTTCTAGTTTGTATTGTGCCTTACCTTATTCGACACAGAATCTTCTAGTCTGTGTTGTGCCTAACCTATTACGATACAGAACCTTCTGGTCTATATTGTGCCTAAGTTACTATAGTATAGAACCTTTGAGTTTGTGTTTCGTAATAACTCTCTACGGTACAGAACCTTCTGGTCTATGCTCTGCCACTCAAGCCTCTATTGTATAGAACCTTTGGGTCTGATTTTAGTTGCTGTCATTTGTGTAACTTGTACTGAGATACATTTGAGTGAAAACCATCCAAATATCTGGGTGAAGAGTGGACGTAAGCAATTTGCTGAACCACTATAAAAATCCTTGTGTCCATCAAACAAATTTGCGAACACAATCAAACATTCTGTTGTACAGAACCTTACAGGCTCTATTTTATAGAAGCTTACATTCCGCTGTGGGGTTAATCAAAAGAGTGTGAAAAATCCTTAATTGGGCTTTAACACTAATTCACCCCCCTCTTAGTGTAACAGGATGAAAATGTTAGTGTGTACTTATATGTCAAGACACTTTATTATATTTATAGATAAAAAATTAATAAAGTGAAATATTTATCGTTAATTAATTTATTTCTCTGTATGAAAAATTATTAATAATAAAGTCTCACGGATTAATAAGTATCCTGATCTGATATAGTCCATAATCGAACATATGTTTATAGGGGACATTGGTAACTGGATTATCGCTAAGTATAGCATAGCTTAAGGTAGACCAACGGTATCTAAATTATATTTATTAGAATTACTGGACATGACTCGTTTTAGAAGATACCGTATATTAGACTTATGAACGATTATAATTTGAATTGAGACCTTAATTAATTCTACGTGTGGAGTTTACACGCTTTGACATTGTTAAAAGTACTATTTAATTAGATTGTAATTAATACGGCTTGTAAGTGTATGACAAGGTCAAATGGGAGAAAAATAAATATTAAAAGATTTAATTATCCTTTGAGATTTTTATAATCATTTGGCGCTCCCTACTCCAGAGTTAAAGAGAGAAAGGTCCATAATCTCCAAGGATGATATTTCAAGTCGGGAACTTAATTAAAAATGGTTTTTCGGTACATTAATTAAAAATGGGTAGATGTTTCTTGTCATATGTTTTCATTGTTTCTTTTAGATGCTCAAGAGATTATAGGCTTTGTTTGTCTTCAATCATCAAAATATAGCATCAACAAAATTATTAAACATCTCAATTTTTTGCGAGGTGAATTTGGAATGCCATTGAAATGTCGATACGTGGTCAAGAAGATCGAATTGAAGAAAACATAGATATCTAAAGATTTAATTGTTCTTCAATATAAATATTTCATCAACAATTTCAAAATTTTGTAAAGTTAGACATTTACGAAGGATTGGAGAAATCCATTTAAATAAACTTAAAAGAGGTGGAGTTGATGGATATGTTACGACATGTTTAAAAAGAGACTAAATAAAAAGTGGAAAGCCAGCGACCAAGGGAAGACTTGGCATACATATTTCGTTTTTGTGCAATGTCTACTTGTTATAAACTTTTAAATTTTAAAAATTTAAAAGATTATTTTTATTCGTGATTGTTCGTGTGAAAATATTTAATTCTTTTCTCAAAATGAGAATTTAGGTAAAATGTTTTTTTTTTTATGGAAAAGGGAAAAGATGTTCCAGCCCCTTTACTTACAAAATCCTATTTGTACAACCAAAATACTAAATCCATAATTAAGACAAAGATACATATTTCAGTAGTCGTATAAATAAATAAATTAACGAAAGAAATATACCAAACAGGCATAAGCTGGGTTAGCGTTCGTAGACCCCACCCAAATGGTACTAGATGTGGCAGAAATTTATAAAATATATATATATATATATATATATATATATATATATATATATTTAGGAAATTTATTCGTCTCAATTTTGATCGTGGTGTTGACTATCGCTCAGTCGTGTTCGTTGTTTTCTAATTATAAACAGGTGCTCATGTTCTTACCGTTCTTTTCTTCCATTCATTTTGTTTTCTAATGATCAATTTGCTCGCAATTGATGATGATTGCCATTGAAGACCCGCCGCTTGCTACATTTCTATGGTGCTCTTGTGTTGTTATCGATCATTCTTCCATTGTTGTTTGCTGAACGATTTCGTCGGTGTTCTTTTGTAGATTGACAGCACCATTTTGTGTGATTTCCTATCTTACATCAGGCGATACAAACTATATCTGATTGTATTATTTTAGATTTTCATTCATATTACTAACACATTAATTTGTCCACGCAATGTGGACATTTTTATCATGTTTTCAAGAAATTGAAAAACTAGGTAGATGTTTCTCGTCATATGTTTTCATTATTTATTTTTAAATGACCAGGAGATTGTAGGCCTTGTTTCTCTTCTATCATCAAAGTATGTAACAAATATTACAAGCATCAACAAAATTATTAAAATATCTCAATTTTATCTTTGCAGGGCAAGGTGGATTTGGCATGCCATTTAAATGTGTTCAAGAAGGTCAAATGGAAGAAAAATAGATATTTAAAGCTTTAATTGTTCTTTTGAAATTTTTATAAAGTTAGACTTTTATGAAGGGATTAGAGCAATCCAATTAAATAAGGAAATCTACAATCTATATTCTCTTGGCATCTAAGTAAACTAACAACTAGTTAATAATGATTTTCAGTGTAGTATATGCATTTGAATTCTCATTTGGCACTCACTGCTCGGAGTTAAAGAAAGAAAGATCCATAGACTCCAAGGATGGATGATATTTCAAGTCGGGTGCTGTTTTTTGAAGTTTTCATGGACCGGAATACCGAATCCGAAAGACATATCCAGATGACCAGATTATTCAAGTACAAGCAAGATTCTAATATGTGTTTCCTTATTCAGTCCCTTCTCTTGATTTTGATCCATCTGTCTCGACGGACTACATAGTCATCCAATTTGGATATCCAAACTCGGAACCTGCATACGTGGAACTGGAAATATTCTCTTCGAGTTCGGGAATGCGGTCTCATCATTCGCTCCACATTGACATGCCTAGTCAGAAATTTAGGTTTTCTAAACAGTCGGCTTTCTGGTACGGGGTGTTATACCAACTGTTGCTATCTCAAAAGATTTTAATGGTTGATCTGGAAGGACCCAGCATTGACATCATCGATGCTCCTGATATCACAGAAACGGACAGAAACACGGATGTATTGGACTGTCCGTGGGACGTCTCTGTTATAGCAATAGCAGAGGATATGCCATGAAATTTTTGGTTCTTCGTGGGTGCAAGAACCTGACCAGACTAGATGATCTCACTGGATCCCTTGGAAAGCTGGTCAACCTGGACCTCAGGGAATATGACAACCTCGCTTAGTTCCCAAGTTCACTGGAATTGACTAGTTTCCAGACTTTCAGGCTGCTCTAAACTGGAAAAACTTCCTGTTATCAATGCAGTGCTTTGATTTTTCATGACCTCTGCCTGGGAAAGTCTGCTGTCGAGAAACTTCCGAACTGCATCAGTAACCTCATTGATGTAAACGTTTTGAATTGAAATTCATGCAAAGATCCCACTATCATTCCTAGTGGCATTTGCAAATTGCGAGCTCTCAAGATGGTTCTGGCTAGGGGATGTTCAAAACTCCTAAAGTTTCAATGAAGAGAACTACAGGATGCAACGCAAGTTCTTCTGAGCCTCGTTCTTTGTATTTTCGGTATTGCAATTTCACGGAGTGGGACTTCTTTATGGATCTTAATTGTTTCAACACGTTGAAGGAACAACATCTGTTGGGCAATCACTTTGCTTATCTTCTTTCATGCATCAGCAAGTTTGATAAGTTGGAAGAACTGTGGTTTATGTTCTTGTAAGCATCTTGTAGAAGTACCGGGTTTACAGAGCGTGCCAAACTTTACATAAACCGCATGCCTGGAGTTAAGAGTTCTGATGAACTACCTTTGGTCTTTTACCAATCTCAAACAAGCCTCCATGTAGATTTATCGAACTGCAACAGTATGAATTTATTCAAATATCGATCAATCATTGTCCCTAAAGGTCTGTCTGTCGATAATCTTATTACGAAGCAAAAAATGTCTGTTTATTTTCAATCAATATGTTTTCCTTCAACAAATGATTCGTGACATTGGTGGATCAGTCGAAGTTATCGTTCCTGGGGAGTCATTTCCAATGTGGATGAATTATCAGATCACTGACTGCCACTCAAATCATGCAGTGCCTCTTCCAGAAGAAACTTCGGAGGACAATATTATAGGTTTGGCCCTATCTGCCACTTTTACTGCCATTGTCGATGCGAGGGGCGAGGCAGGTGTTGACATCTTACCAAAGGTGAAGTTCGTGGTCGGCTGCTGCGAAGGCGTTTCTGTATTGGCCACAGATCCGTGGGAGGTGTTCATACTTGGTTCGTGTACCTTCCTCGCCAACCACAATCCGAGAGTAGCAAATACGTAGCTGAGGATATAAACTGGAGTATACCTTGTGGATCAACCCTATTGGAATAACACTGTGAAGTTGCGTTTTGCGCATAATATGCAAGCAAGAGCAAGATGACTTCATGTTCATAGTTCAGGAAATGGAAGAAAAGATCAGCCTCAGAGTATGACCAAAAATCTGACCGAAAAGATTGACAGAGACTTTCGTGAGCGGAATCATGCTCCGATCCAGATGGATCGTCCTAAGTTTTATCCATTTTGTGGAAGACAATCGACGGCTTGTCTTGCTCTCCACTTGCATGCTTTTTGAAGAACTTCTCCATAAAGACTATCTTGTGTGCAAAATATACTTGTACTATCCATCCAATGTCACTACTAATATGCAGCAACAGACTGGTGCAAGCCAGAAGGTAACTTAGACGAGCCGCATGGGTCTCGTTACTAGCTTGTGTAACTGATACGGCTGCCGATATGGCAAAAAATGGAGTCGTTATTGGCTCGAGAACATGAAATTTACAACATCTCTCCTCTGCCTAACGTTTTGGCTCAGAATGATGATATAATGTTTTTTTAATTTGATTCATGAAAGTGTAAACTACAAAAAGGTGAATTGCTTTTACGAATATTCGATTCACATAAATACATATTTCATGTAGTAGTCATCTTATTTAACCAAACAAATATTTTCGTTCAGAAGAGTGGCTTGGAATGGCACAGCAGCGACTCCTCGACATATGCCTGTAGGAACAAGAGGAAATTGATTGACCGACGAAATCCAGAAACATCAAAGTCTGAAAACAAGATAGATCATGGTTCATAAAGCTTGGGATACTGAGTTATATGTGTCCAACCCAACGAGACTTTGAGAAACCGGCGCCATCGTCCCTCTCTGCCTCTGCGACTCTTTGCAGATATTGTGCAGGTTTGAACAGATGGGGTTGTGCTCGAGGGGTGAACTCAGCACTATTCATCATCATGATCCGCTGTCCTGTGGCAGATTCGTACTCGTTCCAGAAGAACCGCCCTCATCATCTCCATCTATATGGACCCTAATCCGGTCGTCGTCTTGCTCTCTCTTGCACATCAAGCGCATCCCCCACCTCTGGAGCACCCTTTCGCTCTTTGAAAAATCCAGGGTAAAGTTACGCCAGCTCCACTTCCCAGCAAAGTCACGGTGCTCGTCGATGATCGATTGGCGAGGAAGGTACAAGAACCAAGTATGAACACCGTCTGGATAACTTGGAAATGCTGTGGGGCTCGCGCCGTCTATCATGACAGTTACGAAGTTGCACATTCCATTGAAACAAACAAAGAGTGACAGCCCCAAGACATCATCCTCTGACATGTGTGATGGCAAGGACACTCGATATCGCGAACCACACTCTGTTGCCTGAAAATTCACCCAATCTGGAAACTTTTCTCCCGGACAGAGAACATCGGCCGCTCCAACAAACCCACGGACCATCTGTTAAGAAGAGATAAAAACATAAACATCGAAGTTGTACAGCAGGCTTCCTTTGTTTTTATTTTCCCATCCAATTCTTAGACTTTCATGAGAAGAGAGCGAGATTGAACAATATACCTCTAACGGTAGTGATCTGCAGATGTAGCCAGGGTCCAAGTTGGAACAGTCTGATAAATTCACATAGAACCACTTCGGAGACTGGCAGATAAACGTGTGCAGGCTTGGGAAGGTTTTTAGCTCTCGACATTTCTTGGCATAGAGATTGGAAACACTGGGAAGTTCGGATACTTCGACAAGTTCATAGCACCGCCCCACATACAACATTTCCAAGTCCTTGAACTTGCCAATGCAGGCAGGAACATGAGGGAACTTATTTTCCAACAAGTTCAGTTTATTGAGAGTCTCGAAACAGGTCAGATCGTTGAGAAACTCGATATCCCCCAAATTGCAGTGACGTAAATTTAGTAAAACGAGATTTGGGAATCCGAGGTTTTCTGTTGCATTCCCCTCTGCCCTTCGTGGGAACTGGGATAGCTTCCGACAGTTCTCCAAATCAAACATTTCGAGAACTAGCAATTCGTAGATGCTGCAGGGGATAGTTGTGAGCTCCTGGCAACGCGACATGACTCTCAAACCGGGGAAGTTTGTCGAGTCTAAAGCACCTGTCAAAGCCGAAGAACCGGATATGCTTCGAGATCAATGAACTAGGAACAGCCTTGAGCTCATAACAACCTCTAAAATCTAGGCAGGCAAGATTCTCGTGGGATCCAATTTCCTCGTCCAGCTGGATGAGATTCTTGCACATATTGAGGATCATGTCCTCCAGCTTTGAACATTTGGAAAGGTCTGGGAGCCTTTCGAGGGACTGGCATCCAGATAAGTTTATGTACTTTAGCTCCTCGAGTCCCTGAAATTTTCATAAGAATCAGAAGTATTATGAAAAATCTGTGTCAGTTGTAATTTATCCTACAATTTCACGACGAACGTTTACCGTCGCGTTTATTTGTCGGATCTTGCTTTCTGCCAAATCGAGGCACGCGAGTTTACTGGATGGATCCAACTCTATGGCCGGAGCTGAATATCCATGCCACTCGAGCCATCTTAATTCCCGAGGCAGCTGTAGCGGTTCTTCGGGGCCAGCAATATTTCGGACTATGAGAACTCTTAAGTTCTTAAAACCCATGAAAGCATTAGATTTGACTGGGACAACCTTCCTTTCCTTGAGGTTCAACACTATTCCTTTCACCGCCCGTCGATCCTGTGCAGACTGACAAGTGAAAGGTGTAGTTATACAATTGGTCCACCTGTTTGCTTCCGGTGGATATGTTCGACGAGTTTGAAAAACACAACATGAACTTATGCCAACAAAGTTCGCGATTCCACACATTATACAGCCATGATTACCATAAATATACAGATGATATCGAAGGATTAAAGAAAGATCTTCTTACCAAATCATCGGATAACACATCTACAAAGTCTTTATACCGCCATATCCTGCTTGGGATTTCGTTTCGTTTTAAGCATTCACTACAGACGACGCTCCTTCCCATTTCCTCTAACAAGTCATGTATCTGGACTCTGCCACGATCAACAGTAACCAGGGATCGCTCTATGAGAATTTTTATGCCCAGCGGTGTCGCTAAACCACAGCTAGCAAGGACCTTCTCCTCACTCCATCCCCTGAAGAAACACGCTATGTCCAAAAAAGTTTCTTTATGCCTATCCTCAAGTCCATCAAAGCTTATTTTTAGAACAGAGTTTATGTCCACGTCTGGACTCTCGGCCAGCTCGTTAAGTCTCCACTTCCATTCCAATTCACCTTTATCATAAAGGGAAGCGCCTAACACTGCGAGCGCCAACGGAAGGTTGCCGGCATATTTCAGGAAACCATCTATAAGAGCACAATCGATGACTATGTTTTCCAACGGAAGGTTGAGGACGTGGAAGCCTCCCAAGAGATGAAGCCGAGGAGGAGGAGGAAGAAGGAGATGATGGAGGAGGATCGTTTCTTGGGTTTTCCATCAGAGGCTGAGGACGTGTAAGCCTCCCAAGAGATGAAGCCGAGGAGGAGTAAGAAGGAGATGATGGAGGAGGATCGTTTCTCGGGTTTTCCATCAGAGGTTCAGGACGAAGAAGCCTCCCAAGAGATGAAGCCGAGGGGGAGGAGGAAGAAGGAGATGATGGAGGAGGATCGTTTCTAGGGTTTTCCATCAGAGGTTGAGGACGTGGAAGCCTCCAAAGTGATGAAATGGCGTCCCACATCCATCCACACATACTTGGATCCCGAAATCTGAGATCCTTTTTCTGTCCGATTCGTCTTAATTTAGCTTAGGAAGGAGTCATGATCGAGGGTACGTCCGCTCTGCTCGTCTTCACTTGCTTGGTCTTCCTCCTCCTGCTGCAACCGTGGCCACCATGGTTGTGTTCTGCATCTTCAGGAAAACCGTTGTGCCGCGAGGAAGAGCGCTCCGTTCTGTTAAGAAATGGGGACCGACATGCATCTACCCATACTTTGGCCTGTTTTTGGCAGGAATCTTCTCATTTCCACGTTTCATAACAAAAGAAGAAAACCAAGTTAAAAAACAACAGCAAATGATCCAACGTTAAGACATAACCGAGAACCGAGTGATCTGGGGGCGGTTCGGACTGAACACGCAGAGCAGTGTAGTGACCCGTTACCTGCTCCAAAATATTTGGCCTCTTTCGTTAAAGTTTTTCCGAATCAAGGGATTAAAGAAATCCAAGCCCAGAGGGTGAGGTTTTCAAGAGTCTTGTCAGGGAAGATGACTCTGTATTAATCTAATGATTTTGATAAATCAATCATTAAGCTGAGGATACAAACAACTCCTCATTTGATTGGTTCAACTTGTGATAAGGATTCCTTTGTTGTTGGGCATGTAGACAAATTTGAATTTTGTCTTCTTTCTTTTCTTAATATTTTTATTCCCATGTTAAGAGTTCGGATTCCATTGTAAAATTTCATAGAATTAAATTTGCTTTTTAACATTTTACAAAACTTCATTTAATAAGTGGACAGACTTTTCTTCTTTTTTCTAAAAAAATTCTTGGTGTAATTACTATATTTGATGGTGAGAAATATTACAAAAATGGTAAGAAATGAGGAGAGACTTGGTTTGATATATTTATTTTATTAATTTTTCTTCATTTTTAAGATAAATTATCAATAGTACTCTTAATCATTTGGGCCTTCGGGCAATAGTTCCACAGTTAATATGTATATATATATAATCAATTAATTACAACTGGTATATTTGTTTTTATTAATTTTTCTTTATTTTTTATTCTTTCTCTTAAGATAAATTATCAATTTTGCTATGAAATAATAAAAAATGACCAAGACATTTTCGAACAAGTCCTCGCCTTCCCATTGATTATAGAAATATTTCTTCCTCTTTATGGATTTTATCGGTCAATAATATTGAGACGTTCGGGTTTTTGCAGCGTGATTAACAATAACCTGGGCAAGCTACTGCTTACATGGCTTTCACCTGGCAGCTACCACAAAACTCAAAGGGCTCTAACGCTCTGCTGTTTGGGAAGGGAAGAAAAGAAAAGAAAAGATTTGGGGATTTGGGGACACGTGGATGGCCGAGATCGCGTGAATCATTCTGTCAAGCGATCTCAGCCCTCCACGTATCCCCAAATCCCCCAATCCTTTCTTTCTTTTCTTTTGGTCCCTTAAGCAGTGAAAACTCAAGACTTTTCCAATACGCTCTCAGGTAGAATGACGAGTTTTATGTGTGCATTCACTCTTGATTTTAAGCTTGATCGTAGAGCAAAGCATCTCAATTAATTACAACGCTAGACTTGTCATAGTATTTCACGATTGGATCTGCAAGATAGCTTCTAGAAACACACTAAACATTATTCATTAATTGTCATAGCAAATAAAGCTTATGAGTCCAGTACACGGAACGCCGCTTCTGAGATCTATATCTCTTTCTCCGTCCTCTATATAACACTTTTTGTATTGCTCAAATAACAAAAATTCGACTTTTATAATTGATGACCCATTTCTCTGTACACTTAAATAACCCATTAGTAATACTCACATTTTGTCATCATCAAAACATGATTATATAATACACACAAAAGAAACGCTCACAACTCCTACGTATCCTTCTCTCAAGCTTATAGTTTGTGCAACACACTTCAATTTTTTCGAACAAATAAGAAAGTCCTAAATCTTACAAATATATTTACAGAAGGTGAAAACTATCGAAGGAAGTTTCTGCTAAACAAGACAACAAATTGAAATCATTTTCTCATTGTGATAGATGTTTTCTACCAATTAAGGATCAACATGTCATGTGGCATGTTGCCCATTTCCTTATTGTGTGCCGGTTATTTATAGAAACCGATACTCATATTCTCTGCATGTCCACAAAGCGTTCAACACTTCTATCATATTCTCTACATGTCATATTCATTGAAGATAATCATACATTTATTTAAGTTTCTCTTTGAAATTTCTTCTTGTAAAATGGTCCTAAAGAATCCCTAAAAATCCTAATTTTCGAGTTAGCCACATTTTCTTTCAAAAAATCACCCGATATTTTTATGACATTTTCTTTTTTATAATTTCTTGATCTTTTTACATTTGTAAACTTCTCGTGGAGAAAAGGGAAAAAAACCTTATTTCACCGCAACTTTCGATAAATAAAGTAAAAGCATTGGGCGATTATCTATGACCAAACAGAAATATAAGGAGATTACTTTGGTTAATGACTAGCTGTTTACATTGGAGCTCTGTTGGTCTGTAATTTACGAAATTGCTTTTTTTCTCTTTTCTAACACCATAATTTTTTTGAAGCATTGCATACATAACTCATCAAATATCCACAAATTGTTTTGAGAGGAGGTACTTATGGAACACCAAATACGGGCACTTCACATTCTATGGGCAAAATAGACGACATATCAAATTAGTCAGGCAAATAGCAGTGGCTTCCACTTTCAACCGTCGAGTTTGGCACTAATCACGACAATGTCTAGTCCGATCGAATTTGTAGTTCGGACACTGTTGATATGGTTTTGATGATGAGTCACACAGTAGGTTTGACCTGCTATGACTTTATAGAAGCTGCAACTTCCTGTGGCAATGATATACTTCCTAATAAAGGAAAAATATCATGAAAAATATTTTTTCATCCTCCAATGATCATTTCAGACCAAATGACGTGATTAGAAAATACTTCCATTGTTAGATATTTTTAATAATTAATTAATTTATAATTGAAAAGAAGAATATTCTTAGGAATATTATTTGAATTAATATTAAACTATTTATCTCGTAAGACAAACCTTAAAAGTTGAAAATAATTTAATTCTTCTATTTACGGAAATTATATTGTTAAACATGAAAATATCTTATTAACCTTCTGTAAGGAGATTATGTGAATAAGAAAGATCCACCAAACTTTTAAATTAATTGTTAGCGTCCAGATTCATTGATTAACTTATCTAGAACAAATTATTTTATTTTGAAAATAAATGATTGACTTATCTAGAACGAAAATAATGTGAATCGTCAGTTTTAGTGTGGTGGTAAGTTTTGGCACTCTTGCATCGTTATTGTGGTGTTTAATGTGTGTGTTGAGTGTGCAGGAATGGATTCTCCCGGTGAGCGTTCTTGCAGGAGGGGACTACAGCAGGTTGAGCGTTGGTGAAGCCGATCCGGAGATGCCGGTGGTTACGGATCTGAGACATTCGACCGGAACACTATCTATAACGTCGGACATCGTGCAACTGGGCTGGAGCGAAGGGTTGCTGGTTGGCGAGTCAACATACAGAGTTGGTCGGAGAGAAGGAGTCCGTAGTAGGCGTTAGCGGTCAGGGACCTACAACCTTCTGTAGTGGGTTATTTGGTTGTCTGTTTGTTTGCAGCAGGCATGCATTAGTGAAGCCACTCTGTAGGCGTTGGTGGCTGCGGATCCGAAGGACTTGGTCGAAAAAGTTGTCCGTAACGTCGAGTTGGCGTACAACAGGTCCAAGAGAAGGAATCCGTAGCAGGCGCAAGTGGTGAGGGACTGCAGCCTTCTGTAGGCTGTTATTTTCTTTGTTTTGCCATATTATATGGAAAATACAAAAAGAAGAGCCCATCAGATGACGTCTGAACACGTGGAGATAGCGTTATCGAGCCTGATCGCTGATCAACAAAAAGGACAATCCACTACTACGTCACAGAAGGTTGAAGGTTCCAGCCAGGGTTCTGTGCTAGCCAAGTCTGGTTGATTTCCTTGTAAATCAACCTAGACATATTCCAAACTCAGAAGAGAGTTTCTTGCATTGGTTAAGTTAATCTTACCGTCCTGTGGTTAAAGAAATTATTATTTTTTCACCATAGAAGGTTTTACCTTATACACTGTAATCACTATTTCAAAGTATTAGTGAAAATAGCCGAAAATGGACGTATTCACCGAACCACTATAAAAATCTTTGTGTTCTCCAAATTCATTTCGGAGTCCATTTCACACGTTCTGTAATTACTGAAGCCTGGACGAAAGGTTCTGTTTTACAGCCACTTGCTTTCGCTGTAAGGGTTATGAAAAAGCGTTAAAAAAATCCTTAATTGGACTTAACACTTATTCACCCATCTCTTAGTGTAACCTTTTGGCCAACAGACACAGCTGGAGACCGAAGAAAATTTGAAGCCCCGGGTTGGGGCTGCTCGATCCTAATAAGGACAGCGCCGACCTTGTCTGAGTCGATGTTATACATTTACTATTTGAGTCCTTTTGGGAATATGAATGACTCCCCGGCTCTGAGGATTTCCATGAAGAGCCAGCCGGTGGGACAGGTCCACGAAAAAACGTAAATGAATATCCCATTCCAAGCAAATGGTTACCTTGGAGGCTCTTGGATGCGAGTGAGATGGCACAACCCCATGGGGCACTATGTCCACTCTAGCCATGGAGAGGCCCATGGCGTTGATCCCAGGCATATTTGACGTTATTGGTGAGGGTGACATCAAGTCCAGAGGAGTTTGATTTTGGATTTCCGGGCTTGGACAGCACGGATGTTGCAAAGTGCAAAGGGCGAACAAGGTTTTGGAATAACACGGAGCCCCGTTCATGGAAGGGAAGTAGTTTAGAGGGGGCGCTGCAACACAGGAGTCGTGGTGTGGATCGGGGTCAGATCTCGTAGGACACAAGACGAGTGCCAGAGCTGATTAGTATCTGTTTATTCACAGCATCGAAACAAGAAGGTTGGTATGGCGATTACTAAATTTATTGACGAGATGAAGTAGAACCGATGCATATCTATCTCTTTTGCAAATAAAATTATACATCCTACTTATTTAAGTGTGTTAACAGATAGAAAGCCCATAACTTTTAATTATTTTAAATATGTTAATGTTTATTAAATAATAATATTTAACAAAATGTATAAAAGTATTAATTAAAGAACAACTATGAAATAAACTATAACTCGAGAATACTTGCTACAAATCTTAATAACAACAGTTCACAAATAACGTTATTAGAATTGTTAACTTTTTGACATCCCAAAAGGAACAGCTCTCTAAAGATTAATATCACAAAATATGTTTGAAAATTATATATTTATGCATAACTAACTTACTTTAAGTCTGTTATTAAGCTGATTCGAGCCCCAACACTAATGGATTTAAGCTTAGGCTCGAACTCAATAAAGTTGAAATAGCTGGTGTCGAGCTCAAGCTTAATTTCGGGTTAGGCTCGATTTGAAGTTCGTTCCATTCCGAAAATTCGTACTGTATTACAAATTCTCAGAGATCCAAGGGGAATTCTATGCCTCACATGCAAAGTGGACGTCCAACCATTTGAGCTAAATCCCATGAATGCTTACATTTTTAAAACCTTAATTTTTTAAGGCAAAATGTGTGTTTGTGGCCTTAACTTTGAGCCAACTTTCTGTTTTGTCATTAATTTAGTTTACTATATAATTTTGTCACTTGATTGTGGCCAACATTGAATTTCTTCTCGCAAAAGACAAATAAGGCGTTAATATAGTCTGACATGTGTCCTATAATAGTGGAGTTCTAAAATCTCATTCTTTCGCCTCACAATCAACTTTACTCGTAGCAGCGGCTTGAGCCATCATCCGACCTTCATCGATTTTACATATTTTTGACAATATCAGTCACTATCATCCAACTTCGACTTCCAACACACTTGAGCAGGCCAAATTTTGAAATAAAATAACATATGAGAGGTTTCAATATTATTCCCATTTTTTTTTAATTTTTAGTCCATAAATGAAAACTAAGGCATGGTTGACTATTGTGTGATAAAATTCAAGATAGGTCAAAACTAAAATAAAAATAAAAGTTGGTGACAAAATTACATAACAAACTAAATTAATGAAAAAAAAGTTATCTCAAAATTAAGGCCATAAATCGATATTTTTTCATTTTTTAAATGGTTATTTTGTAGGCTCAGGCACCCTCAAGGTTGGAATAAAAAGTTTCAGGCTCAAGCTTGAGCTCGTTTTATAAATAAATAGCTCGATCTCCAGCTCGGCTCATTTATAATTTAGCCGATCTCAAGCTTTTCTAGAAGCGTTACTTAACCGATGATTTACTGCCCTAATGTTTGGAGTACTCTATCAAAACAATTCATACAAAAAATTTTTATCAGTAAAATGTTTATTGGTTAATTTATGTTTAATTTTCTTAAAATAAATGTATTTATTTGTCCAATTTATTTTTTTCCACGAATTATTCTTACAATTTGGTTCGTACAATTCGTGCTGTAGCGTATGAAAAAATCGAAATATAAAATATAGTGAATATTTGCTCCCGTCAATACGAAACAGGAGCCTATGACAAATATATGAGATGTTTCAATATTATTTCTCATTTTTTAATTTTTTAGTCCATAATGAAAACTGAGGCATGTGTGACTATCGTGCGATAAAATTCAAGATCTGTCAAAATTAAAATAAAAACAAAAATTGGTGACAAAATTATATAACAAACTAAATTAATGACAAATAAAAAGTTATCTCAAAGTTAAGGCCATAAATCGATATTTTTTTCATTTTTTAAATGGCTATTTTGTAGGCTGTTTAGACTCCATAAAGGTTGGAATAAAAAATTTCAGGCTTAAGCTTGAGCTCGTTTTATAAAGAAATAACTCGATCTCCAGCTCGACTCATTTATAATTTAGCCGACTCGAGCTTTTCTAGAAGCGTTATTTAACCGATCATTTACTGCCCGAATGTTTGAATACTTCATCAGTAAAATGTTTATTGGTTAATTTATGTTTAATTTTCTTAAAATAAAAGTATTTATTTGTCTAATTTATTTATTTTTCCACGAATTATTCTTACAATTTGGTTCTCACAATTCGTGGTGAAGCGTATGAAAAATCGAAATATAAAATATAGTGAATATTTTCTCCCGACCACACCTACGGGAAATCGAGCTTTGAAAAGTCTCTCCCGAAAACTGAGATCCTTTTTCTGTCCGATTCGTCTTGATTTTGCTTAGGAAGGAGTCATGATCGGGAGTACGTCCGCTCTGCTCGTCTTCACCTGCTTGTTCTACCTCCTCCTGCTGCAACCGCGGCGGCCATGGTTGTGTTCTGCATCTTCAGGGAAACCCTTGTGCCGCGAGGAAGAGCGCTCCGCTCTGTTAAGATTCAAGAGGTCCTTCTTCGGAGAGAGCAACTGCTTGGACTACTACAGCAGCCCGATGAAGATGATGACATGGAAGGCCGAGGAGGGAAAGGAAGGGGAATGCTGCGACTGGGTCGGGGTCACGTGAGACGCAGAAGACGGTCACGTCATCGGCCTCGACCTCAGCTCTAGTTGCCTCGCGGGCAGTATAGACTCCGAAGCAAGCATCTTCGACCTTATCCACCTCCGGGTGCTCAATCTCGCCAGGAATTCGTTCAATAAGTCTCAGATTCCTGCCGCAATGGGGCGTCTCACGAGGAGGCTGAACCTCTCTTCGAGCGACTTTTCTGGCAACATCATGCCCGAAATGATGGGCCTATCTGTCCTTGCTGGATCTTTCTGGAAACCCGGATATGAGCGTTTCCGGCTTGGAGGAGTTGCTTAAAAGTCTGAATGTGATTGATGACCTTCATCTTAGTTGGGTTACGGTATCGGACGGCCAAGTTCCGAGAAGCTTGGGGAATGTGAGCTCTTTGAGGTCGCTCATGCTTTCTGGTTGCGGCTTGTCGGGTGAATTTCCGGAATCTGTTCTCTCGCTGCCTGGGCTGGAGTTCCTCGATGTGAGCTTGAATAATGAGTTGACGGGCCATTTGACAGGATTCCGTCCAGGGAGTCCGATAAAGTCCCTCAAGTTTTATCAGTCGAACTTCACGGGCGAGCTTCCAGTTTGGCTGGGAAATCTCACTTACTTGACTGAAATTGATCTTAGCTATAGTCCCCATCTTCCATCGGGGACTTGGCCAATCTCCAGTACTTGGATCTTGGTCCAATGCCTTCTGGTTTTGGGAATGTGACCAACCTCGAGGTTCTAACGCTGACCAGCAACAGATTGAGCGGTGAAATTCCTTCGTCACTAGGAAATCTCATGCATCTTGTTAGCTTGGATCTTCGGTACAATCAACTTGGAGGCAGAATACATTCATCCCTGGGAAATCTCAGCCGGTTTGAGTGGTTGTATCTTCACTCCAATCAACTCGTGGGTGGAATCCCATTGTCCCTGATGAGGCTTCCCCTACTCTCTATATTAGATGTCGGTTCCAATATGCTAACAGGTAATGTACCTTCCCAGATTAGTAACATATGGCACCATTCCCGATTCAATCGGAGACAATTTATGGAAACTTCATACTCTGAACCTCTCCAACAACAGTCTAAGTGGGCCGATCCCTCGGTCATTGGCGAACTTGAGAAAACTGGAAGTCCTCGATTTGTCGAGGAACAGACTCTCCGGCGAGATCCCCAGAGTGTTAACACGAATGACTTCCCTCAATCATTTTAATGTATCCTACAACAATCTTTCAGGATCAATTCCAAATGGGAATCAGTTTGGTACGTTCGAAAATACTTCCTACATCGGCAACCCGGAGCTGTGCGGTTCTCCCCTGACAAAGAAGTGCGGGAATTCACCATTGATTCCCACCAGTCCAGCAGACAAGCAACCGGGCAAGTCAAGCCGGCCTCTTGGAATTGTGTGGATAACCGGGTTGGTAGGACTTGTGGGTGGTTTGGTGGTGGGGGTGGCGTTGGAACATGCATTTGGCGCAGATGTTCTGAATTGGCTGGCATGGAAATGGCATAACTATTGGCCGAGATAAACCTAGTATTTGCATAGGATGGACATGGCAGCTTGGGTGGTGATGTGGCTTGCGTCTAACATAGTTGTGTTATTAACTAATTCTGTGCGGTCTGCTTTGAAGGCCAGCCTGCACTGTGGATACGACTGAATGTCACAGCCGATTGATTGCCGTTGACATGCTATTGAGTTGTCCACTAAACCAGTAACCAAAGATCAGCTTCTCAACCGGAATATGCAAGATTCCTGCCACTCAGGCAAACACGCGCCTTATGGACGGACATCCTGCAGACTTCTGCTTGTCGCAGAATAGACAGATGTGGTCGCCTCGTTGAAGGCTAAAGTCATTGTCTTGGTGGGTGTTCTCATTCCTTCTTAAGGGCATTTCAATTATCGTTGAACTTTGTCTTTCCTTTCAGTGAATTTGACATATGTCTGTCTTGAAGGCAAAGACCTTTCAGAGCATATTATGACCATTGATTTTGAGTGGTTATTTGAGAGAAATAAAAACAAAATCTCAGAGCAAATTAATGCGATTTTCTTTTATTTCATTTATGTTTATCGTTCATGCATAATGTTATGGTTAGTTTATGCATTAGTACATGCATGTATTCATTTATGTTTCGTTCATATGTCGTAATTATGTTTTTTGTCTTAATGACCACTACCTAAACGGTGTCCTTGTAGAGTAATCAAATTATATAAAATCATTTTACTGTTTTTTCTTTCTATATATCACATAGCATCATCCAGATCTAAGTGCGGAGAGTCGAGTTTCTCTTGAGCGATGATGATTTCTGTATTCATTTCAAGTTTAGCTTATTCTCTTTTTCTTGACGTTGGTGTACCTTGTCTGTTCATCAAGTAGAGTTATATTTGTCTTCTTTGTTCTTATCAATTCCCATACACCAAGATGACAAAATAAAATCATAAATTTCATGAAGTTTACAAACAAAATTTGCATACAAATTATTAATTCAACTTTTCAAATCATTTTTTTGATCTTTCCAAAAAATGTTATCAGTTATTACACTTTTCCTAGTTACGTAATTTATTTAAATGTACTCCCTATTAATAAGCTTCAATATATCATGGCAATGGTGTGGTGATGATTCCATGAAGTTTGTTCGACGACGAAGTCAATCGGCCAGTGCCAGCTCCAGCAAATGCATCGATTTCTTCTCCTGCCCTTGGCATCATCAACCTTGTCGTGCTTGAATTATGAGCTGTTTCCTATCGTTTAAGAATGCCAGACATGGTCAAAACCATTGCCGAGAGTGTTGAGGTTGAGGAAATCAGGATAAGGACGGCAGATACGATATACACTTGTTTCTTAGCCAAGTAGCAGTCTCCGTCGAGCCACCCTTCTCCATAAGGTTGCTCCCCATTCATGCTCGTGGCCGTTCCGAGCAGTACTACTACACAACCGAAGCTTATCCTGGAAATTCAAATCAACATTCAATTCAAAACATTCAGCTCAACGTAAGGCTGGTCATCGGACAAACGATTGGGCTTTCCACGAAGAGATTGGATTCTCTTATCTGTACCAAGAAAGGCCATAAAGAAGAAACTTGATCCGATTCAAAATCCTCGATAAGATCCCTCTTCTCTTCCTCAAGCAGAAGCTTCCACAGAAGATGGCACCTCCGATCAATTGAGCACCTGTAATGCAGGCGAGGGCAGTGATACCGTACTTGTATGCCCCACTCCGCGGCAGATAACAAAATTTCCCGTTGATCTTCATATCCCCTTTCTATGAACAAAAAAAAAATATTAAAATGAACCACCGATAAAGAAAACCCGAACTTCTTGTCATTTAACCATACCTCCGAGAGGTTGATCTCGGCAGCAATGCATGAGGCAAAGGAAACGGCACCCAGGGAAGCAAGGATGAAGATGAGAAGTGTGACGACGCATCGATGATATCTTTCCTTCCCTTCCATGAAGAAATTTGAGTCGAGAAACTTCATCCCGGTTATCGAAATTGGATTGGAATGGTTTTTGGAAGTGCGACGTGGGGAATGAGAGGAATCAGAGGGAAGGCGAGTTGAATAGCCAGCCAGTATCGACCGAAGAAAGGACAACTTCGTCCCCTTGTAAGCACAAATGTTACGACAGAAGAGTGGGACAGGTGAACACCTACCACCTCCTCGACCGAAAAGGAAGGCTGCGCATCCATATCCTCAGAAAGCACCAAAGGCTGTTTGGTGTTTTCTGTCATTTTTTACAATACAACGGAAGGCTTTTTTCCCATGTTTATAGTGAAAATTTTCTTTGTCCACATAATTAACCAGACAAATCGCTCCACCAACTAAGAACGGCCATGCACCACCACCCATAGAATCGCCATTCTTTTAAAGCTTCTTTGTCCATATTCAAACCACTTCAGAAAGTAGGGTAAGACTCTCAGCTACGATCGTCTTACCCTAAGAGGGGGGCTTATATTGGCATTGCAAAATCTCGGGCCTGATTATGAGGAGCCCATAAATTCTTGCCATTTTATGAGAAACCCACAAACTCATTTCGCCGACCCATATCAAGTCTACCAAGACCGTGACATAAATTTTGAGCTCATTTTATAAAGCCCACAAGTCCAGGGGTCTTTAAGAGTGTTTACAAGCCCACCGTTATGTGAGCCCGCCAAGGAAGTACTAACTCTACAAAGGCTTGTCGGGGTCAAAGTCTACGATGGCCAGAGTCTACGAGGGTCAGAGCCTACGAGGATCTAGAAAAGATATTGACTCCGAGATTTTTGGAAAGAGGATAGTCATAACCCATTTTTTTTTTAAATAACAAAAAATCACTAAAAAGCAAAACGAAATCAAACAAGATAAAATCAAATCAAATCACTAAAAATCAAAATCAAATCAAATCAAATAAAATCAAATGAAATAAAATCAAATAAAATCAAATGAAATAAAATCAAAATGGGGAAACATAATATTGCATTGCAAAAATACGAAGTCCAAAAGAGCATTTTTTTCACCATCCTGAACACTCACTCGGATTGCTAAATGTTAGCGTTGATCTACACGTCCAACGACTCCCCGTTTGAGAGCAACAAGGAGGCCACGACGACACTTGTTTGCTCCACCACACAGAGAGGCTCGCCAGTCGTCTGATGTTGGGGATGTTGTCTTCTTGACGGAGAAGATGGATGATCGCCAAGGGGAGACAGCCGTCGGTGACAAACTCATGTTCGATCAATATAGATACTAGTTCAGAGGATGAGGTATCACGGCACTTGGAGGATCTTGCAAGAAAGAGAGCAGATTTGCAACTGTTGGAAATCCAGCTCAGAGCAGAGATGATAGTGAAATCTGAGATTTCAGAGATCAAAAGAGATTTTGATTCTCAAATAAAGGAACATGAAGATGCTGCCGTCAAGCTTCAGGAACAACGTCAGGAAAAGGAGCGGGCATTACAGGACTTAGAGAGGAAAGTGGTTGAAAAAGCCAAAGAGATCATTTCAATGAAGAGAGACAATGAGACGGCTTGGGCGAAGGACGACCTTTTAAGAGAACAGAAGAAGGAGCTAGCATCCCGGACGGGAGCGGGATCATTCTGAAGCTGAAAGATTGCAGCACATACAACAGATTCGTGAACTTCAGGAACATGTTCAGAAAGACAGAGAGACAGCACGGAGAAAAAGAGACGGATACAAGCATCGAGAGAGGAGACAAAGAAAACAACAACGACAAAAGGCTTCGTCGTCGAAGACGCTCAACGACTCCGTCATCATCACCAAGGTAGCATTCTCTTCTCGGTATTCTCGGTAGAAAGTACATCAGGCTATATTCCAGCCGGCCGAGCCTCCCTCTTCGTACATCGACGCCGCAGAAGTCTCAGTGTGCTCCTCACGATGGTTTCGATTCGCTTCCTCAGTCTAAGGCTATTAATTCCGGGTAAACTCCTTCCATCGCTTCTATTTTTATTTTTGATGAATCGGTTTGCTTTTAATTTTCTTTCATGTCTAGACAGTGAATGTGGGATCACAGTTCGGCCCCATCCCTAACTCAAAGCGTCCCGGAATCTCATCCCACCGTCGGAGACGATCGCTGCGGCCTCAAGAAGCATGTGGAATGCACGACTTAATTAGAGAGATGGGAAGAGAGATTGTTCGTTCAGAGAGCCTTCTTCATTGCCCTGGCTTGCGCAGCAGGCTGTGGGATCAGAAAGAGGCCTTTAAAGTCATACGCCAAACACAGGTCGAGTATAATAATAATTTCCTAATTTTTTGGATTGAACTCGTGTCTCCAGGCTTCCTCATTTCCTTGTGTTTCGTTACCAGGGCACCGATCAAGTTTTAGCCATCGATCTGGGTTTGCTCTTGGGTGAAGACAGGATCACAGTTAAGGAATTCGAGGGCATGTCTAATCTCAGATTTCTCAAGTTAGGAGATGGACAGTTAATTGGGAAGTGCAGCCACTTGCGGACGAAGCTATTGTGGCTACGTTGGGATCTGTTAATGTGTCGTGTTCCTTATCCCACTTCCTTCAAGATGGACAACCTCGTTGTCCTCGAGATCTCAGGGAACAACTTTACGAACTATTCATTGAAAGATTTGGTATTAATTCCCTTTCCCTTGTTTCCATATGGGAAGGCAGAACATCAACATTAACTAATGAGGAATACTTTCTTTTCTTTTGCTTTTGTGATTTTAACAGAGGATGGGTAATTTGAGAGTACTAGATATCAGAGACGCCCAGATCACAAGAATGCCTAACCTCTCTCACTGCTTAAAGTTGGAATTAATTTGTCTCAAATGTTGCCACCAATTGATAGAGCTCGACGGTTCTATCGGTGTACTACAGAATCTTAAATGCCTGAAAATAGAAGGTTGTGAGTATTTGAGAAGCTTACCGAAGGAGCTTGGATTCGCAAAAGCTCTACAAGAGCTAATTTTAGTAAATTGTGACCGCATCCAGGAGCTACCAGAGTCTATTGGGGGGCTAAGGGACTTGAGAATACTACGTGTGAATGGGACAAGCATAAGGAACCTACCATTCTCGATCGAAAGTCTAAAGAGCCTCGAGGTGTTGGATATCGACCGATCCCCCAGTAGAATGTTGCTTGAAACTTCTTCAAAGGAGCCAACCCTTGCAAGGTGTGATCTATCCGGACTCTCCAAGATCCGCTCCCTTAATTTATATGGTCTCAATGAGCTGGGGGAGCTATTGGGGATCGAGAAGCTATGTGGGTTGAAGAAACTGAAGTTGAATATCTGTGGCAAGCTTGTTCTTCTGTGTACCAAGTTGGGTTCCCTGACCATGTTGGAGGAACTCTATCTGGGTTCCGGGGACATTTCATCAGGATCACAGCTTCCTTCATCCTTGCGTAAATTGACTCTCGTGGGATACCCAAGAAAGGGTCGTTATTGGTCAATGTTGAGTGAGACGACTTGGCTGGACGGACTAGATAAGATGGGAAATCTGAGTCATTTGGCTTTAGAAGGGTGGATGGATATCAAGTTGTCAAATTTAGCATTGTTGAGGAGGCTATGCTCTTTACGTCTGGTGGGATGTAGATGGATCGACTTTTCTGGGGTGGAGACCATGGAGCTCTTGGAGGAGTTACTTGTCCTCTACTGTCGTGACTTCCTGGGTGAAATCCCGGACCTGTCGAACTTGAGAAGATTGAAGAAGGTGAAGTTCTCTTCATGCCACTCTCTGCAAAGCGTGCCCTGTATGGTGGGAGACTGTCACTTAAGGATTGTTGGTTGCGACAAACTGGAGCCATTTGAAGGCCCGTACTCGCAATACCACGACAAATGAGTCATGAGAATTGGAAGTTAGCATTGTATCATTTGCCTCAATATAACTATTTTGGTTAAAAAGTCAAACTTTTGAATTACTGTTCTTTTAATTGATTAGTTAGAAAGGTTAGGCCATGTTTGGTATCCGAAAACTAGTCGATTTTTCTAACCTCAATTTTCAAAATTTTTTTTAAAGCATGTTTGTTGTAAATACCTGCCTCAGAAAAAAATTCTACAACAATTTCACAAAGATAAACAGTCGAAAGCTTTGTCCAAAATCGTTTCCATTACGAAGTCATTGTTCTATTATATATGAAAAAAAAAAGTGGTAACATAAAATATGCACAAAAAAGAAAAAAATGTAGAGTTGATCAAATAAATATTGTTGCAAACAAAATTGATTACGAACAACAAATTCTAGTACGACATTTTTTAAAACATATTTCGTATTTCAGAGCTGTTTTTTCTTACAAAGTAGCATAAATAATGTTATAAAATGATATGCATTAAATACAAAATATTTCCTACTTGTACAAAATATTTGAAAATTTTGTTTTGCTTTTCATTTTCTCAAGACTAACATTCGTATGTGACACATTTATATCTAAATTAATAACAGAAGGAAATACTAGCTACATATACGATCGTGGTTATTTGACATAAGTCTTTAACATTATAATACGGTTTTAAAAGTTCTTACGAAACCCAAAATGATTTACTTTGCGTGAGGTTGATGCTATATACAAATCATTTTGGCATTCAATTTCAGCAACGAACACATCGAATACAAGGACAATCAAACCACTCCATCAACGTCGCCCTCCAGAAGTTACTAGGCTGTACCATTCTGAGGTATCCGCCCATGGTGGTTTTGTCATGACAGGTCAAATGCAATGCAGGGGACAGTGTATAAATTATTGAGAGTTCTGCATTTGAAGATATCTTGTTGTCGTGTTATGGCTATGCTTGACAGGAGGATGGTGATGATGATAGTCAGCTTGTGTCTTTCATTTATTCTTGCACAAGAACGGGAGGTATACCAAACATGACTGTGGTTGGGTACGACTGCGAAGTTGAGTACAATCCTTTTGAGTGATTATCAATCGGCAGTCGAGAAGGTCGTGACGCGGTTATAGCAGGAAACCCACTCCCATGGGTACAATTATTTAACCTATGATGTATCTGGGAATAGCAAGTGCTTCGGGCAAGGAATATGTGACTCACGTTTATTGAAGTATCAAGTAGTCCTCATCTCAAGAGTGCCAGGAAACTCTTCAGCTTTCATGCTTTTTAAGCCGCTTCACGTCCAAACATCAAATAGTTCGTTAGTGGGATCATATTTTTTTGCAACATATTGTTGAGGCCTTTTACTCTTGCTTTGTATTTCCGATCCTCGCTAAGAATATGTTTGGTCACATTCTCTAGGTATGGTTTTGATGATGAGTCATATACAAATCTGACATTCTGCGAGATAGAAGATTGGAATACAATGCATAAGCCATTACCTTCTCTCTGGAGATGTTTTTATTAAATAATTATTTAGTTAATTATTTATTTATAAGATTAAAAGAAATATTTAATTAATTTTGTTAATAAAGAAATTAAGGAATTAATTTATTTCCTAATTATCTGTTTATTGAAAAGTTCTATAAGGTTATCCTAAAATTATATTATCCATTAAAAATTATTTATTGTATAATTATTCATCTCATATATCCAAATTCATTGAATGATTGGGCAAAATGCAATTTGGAAATAAATTTTGATTAGTTTCCAAATACAAAAGGTTGTGACGTGTCCATCTCGGTACCTTCTGCAAATACATATTTCATGAAAGCTTCATTAAGTCATATTTTAATTGTTTCAATAAAAAATCCCAACGATTTGGAATGATTAAATTTAATTTGCTAGTCAGTTGTCATTTATGTGCATAAGCCACTTTTGTCAAGTTTCACCTTTTATGTTAAGCCTAGAATTTGTCTATAAATAATAACCATTCCCTCACATTATAAACCAACCATCCAACGAAAAAGAGTGTATCATTCTGTTCAGAGAGAGTGTGTTGTGAGCTTGTGATTCTTTCGTTCGTGTGCTTTTAGGTTTTGTTAGCCACACACGAGGGACATGAGCTACAGAAGGCTGTAGCATTGGTGAAACCTTTGAGGAGAATAACCTAGGGGCCACGAGGGATTTCGGTTGGAGGTTGCAAGAGACGTTGGTGAAGGCGTGTGGCTGAAGGCTGGCGTGGCCAATGTGCAGTTGGCCGAAGAGAAGGGCGAATACTTCAGAAGCACAGAAAGTGAGGGACTGACCAGCTTTTGTGATACGTTCTATGCATACAGGATAACCTTGGGCAAAGTTCTGTGTCTGCTTAGTTGCTGTCTCGAGGGACCGCGCTGGATAACCTTGGGCAAAGGTTTTGTGTCTGCTTAGTCGCTGTTTCGAGGGATTATGCAAGGGAAGTCGCAACTAGCTATTGTGCAGGTGGAGATGCCACCGGAGTGAAAAGTCTCGAAGGAAGCTGCAGTGGATTGCTCTATAGGCGAGGACACTGCCCGAGGGAAACGTTTAAACAACGATTACTATTTGTTAGTCACGTTAACGAGAGCAACGAGTTACTTCTGGTGTAGAACCTTCTAGTTTGTGTTGTAGAAGGCTGATCACACATAACCCCAGGCAATCATTGCTTTCTTGCCTTTATTGGGACCATAAGGTTTATCCTTTTCTTCGACAAGTGGACAATTCGGTTTGATATGTCTCTTCTTTTTGCATTCCTAGCATACGACCATTTGTGGATCATTATGCTTGGAATGTTTTTCCTTTACGTCACCTTTACTTCTATTAAAGCGACGTTTAGATTGAACCTTAGAAGGTGTTTTGCAATCACGCAGATATTTGTTGACCGACTCAAATACCGTCTTTCGTTAACAGAAGATACTTTATGTTGTTCATAGATGACTATACTAGAATGATTTGGTTTTATTTTCTTGAGAGGAAGTCGGATGCTTTCACCACCTTTATGTCCTAAAATCTTTAGGACATATCGCGGAGGAGAGTTTCTATCAAAACCATTCTTGGACTATTGACAACAGAAGGGGATACAGAGGTAGTTGACTGTGCAATAATTCTTCACATTAGAATGGAGTCACAGAAAGAAATAATGGAACCATAGTAGAGAAGGTCAAAAGCTTGCTGAAGGGAAAATGTCTACCCAACAAGTTCTGGGCAGAAGTTGTTAACACATCTGTATACCTTCTGAATAAGTGCCCTACAAAAGCAGTAAGAGAAAAGACACCATATGAACCGTGGCACATAAGGAAGCCCGTGGTAAATCATTTGAAAGTATTTGGGTGTAGTGGATATGCACTCACACATTCTCAAGGAAGAGAAAAGTTAGATAAGAAATGTGAGAAGTTGATTTTCATCAGATATAGTGATAAATTGAAGGGATATCGTCTGTATAATCCGAATACTTACAAGTTAGTTGTGTCAAAAGATGTTATCTTTGATGAACATGTAGTTTGGAAATGGAAGGAAGTGACTTTTATAACTCAGATATTCCAGTATACAGAAGCAGTAGCAAAAGCATATTTACAAAACCCTATTAGAACAACAGAAGTTACAGTACAGAATCTCATCGGAACAACAGAAGCTAATTCTTCTAAACCCATCCCAAAAGCAAAGGATCCTATTGGAGATACACCACCAAGGAGGTATCGATCATTCACTGAAACTTATGAGCAAGCTAACATTACTCTTGCTACATTTGAGCCACACAACTTTGAGGAGGCAGCCAGAGAAGAAAAATGGAGAAATGTCCCATGAAGGAGGAGATAACTTCTATAGAGAAGAATGACACGTGGTCAATGGTCGATGTCCCAAAAGGAAAAGAAGCTATCAGTTTGAAATGGGTATACAAGACCAAGTATAATAAAAATGGAAGCGTGCATAAACATAAAGCTCTCAATGTAGCAAAAGGCTATTCACAGAAGCCCGTCGTTGAGTTTACATAAACTTTTGCTCATGTAGCAAGGATTGAGACAATCCATGCTATTCTTCCCATTGCAGTACAGAAGGAGCTTGAAGTGTTCCAGCTTGATGTCAATTCAGCATTTCTTAATGGAATACTAGAAGAGGAAGTCTATGTAGAGCAACCACAATGATTTGTGATGAAAGGCATAGAAGACAAAGTCTACAGACTACATAAGCCTCTATATGGTTTGGGCGAGTACCAAGAAAGGATTCTCCTGAAGCTCAGTAGAACTTTCACTATACATATAGAAAGTTGGTTCTAATTTTCTAATAGCATGTCTTTTATATGGATGATTTGATTTACAATAGCACCAGCAAAAGAAGCCATGATGGAAGAGTTTGAAATGGGTATACAAGACCGAGTATAATAAAAATGGAAGCGTGCATAAACATAAAGCTCTCAATGTAGCAAAAGGCTATTCACAGAAGCCCGTCGTTGAGTTTACATAAACTTTTGCTCATGTAGCAAGGATTGAGACAATCCATGCTATTCTTCCCATTGCAGTACAGAAGGAGCTTGAAGTGTTCCAGCTTGATGTCAAGTCAGCATTTCTTAATGGAATACTAGAAGAAGAAGAGTATGTAGAGCAACCACAATGATTTGTGATGAAAGGCATAGAAGACAAAGTCTACAGACTACATAAGCCTCTATATGGTTTGAAGCGAGTACCAAGAAAGGATTCTCCTGAAGCTCAGTAGAACTTTCACTATACATATAGAAAGTTGGTTCTAATTTTCTAATAGCATGTCTTTTATATGGATGATTTGATTTACAATAGCACCAGCAGAAGAAGCCATGATGGAAGAGTTTGAGATGAGAGATCTTGGCTTGATAAAGTACTTTTTCGAATTTCAAGTGAAGCAGAAGAAATGTGAGATTTTCATTTCTCAAGAGAAGTACATAACGGATTTTCATTTTTCTTCCTTGATAAAGAATGGATGGATGTTGGTCATTGGAGTATCCAAGGGATTAAAACGGATGACTTGGCCTCGGGAATTGTCCAAAGGCCATTGTAGCATAACCCAAGAGGGTGGCTGGGGGAAGCCGTGGTAAGTGGTCCATAGCTAGTTTTCTTCCATTGGCCAATTGAAAATTTCACCTAATTCAGATCCCCTTTCTTTGAAAGGTGAGGAACTCACGGGGTTTAAGGGACGCAACAGGATGTGGGGTGATGGTGACGATGAAGTGTCATGAGCACATCACTAAACATGTTCGACGATTTTCATGAAACTTTAAGCACGTCTGATTGTCTTTAAAATTTAAAGAGCACCCGTCTGGCTTCACGGTAAGCCCGGTGAAAGTTTGATTTAAGTCGAGGTTTTGTGTTTGTCAGTCCAACACTATCTTCTCACACTAAAAGTACGAAACTGCCGGTCGGAATGGGAAGAAGGTTACGAGGTGCGATTCCCCGTTAGAAACGTACTAGCTGCCTAACCCGGTTCAATCCACATAAGAATATTTAGCGCGCTTACACTGAGCGTGGTCATTCAAATTGTGTATATTACTCCTTACTGAACACGAGATGATCATTTCCGAGAAGAAGATGGGGGTTTGTAGGGTGGACATCTGTATAGGCACGCCTCTTTTGGAGTTGTGCACCTGAGATCTTCATCGGTGTCACAACACCAACACATAAAGTCCCCGCATGATTGCTTGGAACACTGCGGTATGAAAATTTTAGTGCTAATGTTGTGGGGATTCAATGCGCTCCGTGATGCCTCCGGTTGCTCCCCGATGAGTCTTACCGCGTCGGCTGAATAGAAAACCCAATCCACATTAGAGTTAGAGCTAGCTAGCAACCTTATTCTTAAGCTGAGACGTCTTTCATGTATGAAAGTCCGTTGCGGATACTGTTCTTGTTACACTAAGAGGGGGGGTGAATTAGTGTTATGATCCAAATTAGGATTTTTAACTCTTTTTCACAAATCCCGCAGCGGAAGGAAGCTTCTGTAAAACAGAACCGTAAATAGGTTTCTGTAGGACAGAACGTTCAACTATGATCGCAATTTATCTGATGGACACAATGCTTTTTATAGTGGTTCAGCAAATCGCTTACGGTCACTCTTCACCCAGAATTTAAATGGATTCACTCAAATGTATCTTAATAAGAATACACAATCAACCGTTAATAATACAGACCACAAAGGTTCTGTACCGCAGAAATATGAGTGACAGAGTACACATCAGAAGATTCTGGTAGGAACTTGTTACGCAGCACAGACCAGAAGGTTTTATACCGTAGTAACTCAGGCACAATATAGACCAAAAAGTTCTGTATCGAAGTAGTTAAAATACAATACAAACCAGAAGGTTCTGTATCAAAGTGTTAACCTTTATGGCTCAGATCAAGAGATCTTGTACCAAAAGTGTCAACCTTCTAATCACATATCCAAGGATTCTATATCATAGAAGATGTAGCACAGACTGTAGAATTATGTACCAAACGTGTGTCAATCTTTAACAAACCAAAATGGTTCGTATTAGAAATGACTTGAGTTAAGCACACACTGTTAAGTTTGTACTAAAGTAACTAATTTGCACAATCCCCTCAAGGACAACGACTTCGTGGTGTACCCCACGCAAGCAGATAGCGTCCCCCTGTCCAAGGATGAATTTTCCTTCCGACGGCTCCACACAACCTGCACGATCTCCTCGAGATAGAGACTATGTGGCGAACTCCACGGAAGCTCGTAGCATACCTTAAAGGTAAGGATCGATTCCATTATGTACATGACACAAATACGAATATATCTAGATAGATGATTGTGATTAGCATCTTCAAATAATGGTCATTAGTGATGCTTGTAGACCATTCTGTAGAACATTTCCATATATAGAAGATTATGTTTTCTTAAGGCGAAATCTATTTGATTTGATCAGATAACATCTAGTCTTAATCGTGATTAACTAATGATTAAACAATCAATTAATCACAAAAATATTTCGTACAGAAAGACCTCAACATGAGTAGCTTCTATAGAATAGAATGTTTAAGTTCTGTAACAAAAAAGGTCAGGCTCATCATCAAAACATTTCTAATAGTTCTCCATAAAACGAGTAATGCAAACTTACCCTGATGGAGAACCATGAAAGCGATACACAGGCAAGCGAGAAAAATTCGAGAAATTCGAAGTTCTTATCGTAAAAAGACTTATGTAATTTCATCTCAACTCGTCATGTAAATTTTTTATTTAAACAATATTATAATTTTAAGGTCAAAATAGCAGTTGCATAAACCAACGTTAAGTCGAGTAGAAACTGACTGCCTAACCTGGTGTCCCACATAAGAATATAAATAATCCAGTAAAGGTACTTGCAAATGATGTTTTGCAAGAAGATTTGTTAAATGTCATGGTAAGAAGTTTGCGATAGTTAGAGGGAGGAGTTGGACGCGTAATTTTTCTGATCGTGCTATTATTAACATCTCAGAAGTTGTAAAAAAGAAATTACATGTCAAGTGATAGCATTTCCTTTCCGAAAAGAAATAATTATTCAACACGAGATGATTTATGGCCGTGAAGAAGATGGTGGTTTGTAGGGAGGACATTTGGATTCGCAATATTCCTCTGTGCTTCCGCACCCGACAGTTTCGTCGGTGTCGCAACACCAACAATCAACCTCCCCCACACATATATCCTTGGAACATTGCGGTAAGAAAATTTTAGAGCCGACGTCATGGGGTTTGAGTGCGCTCCATGACGTCTCCAGATGCTCCCCGATGACTCTTCCTGCATCGGCCTATCAAACCTCAAATCCAACATTTGTTATTCTTCGGTTCAGACATCTTAAATGTCCGAAACACCCGTAGCACAGAATGTTCTCCATACAGTAAGAAAGTTAAAAAATTTCGCCAAAAAATACTTCAAGCTTACCTGATGGAGAACCATGAAAACGATCCACATGCAAGCGAGAGAAATTCTAGAAATTCGATCCCTCGAGCTGACCGTCTCCATTTTCGAATTCTTCTTGCTCTTCTTCTCGCAGTGTTTAAGCCGCCTGCACGCACCCGGGTCACCTGTATATATACATATAAGAAGATGCATGGCCATTGCTACGATCTTATCACCAAAATCATCGTGTTGACAGTAATCTTTGTAAAGAAGGTAACTTCACATACTATTTTTTACTAAAATTAAAAAAAAAACACAGGTTTTCCTTTCAAGTAAGATATCTTAATATTTTTTCCTCGTAAGGGGAAGATTTTATTTAAACAATATTATAATTTAGATATAAACTCGAGCTTGTATTTATAAATGGTGCGTTTGGTTCTCGAAAAAGACGTGGCGTGAAATGGAATAGAATGCCCGTTTCTTAATTTTGGGTAATGAACGAATGAAATGAAATTTGGACAGGAATGAAATATTATTCTGCATCACCGTACATATGCATCCCTAGGCTCAGGTTAGATAATTCTCACAGGTGAGGGCTTGATTGACCAGTTGACTTGTTGCTTGATCTCCATGGTAAATAATGAGGGATTGTTTCCTTGTGCATTGTTAGCGAGAGTTCCCATGACAGTCCTGGGTTTTCTAGGACATAAATCTCCTGATACCATGAAAAGGATAGAAAATGTTTTATGTATATTGATTTGACATTTGAAAACATATAATATATACATAAACACTAATGCCACAAAAGCAAACAATCAATAAATTATTCTCACTAATTATTTTGATTTCTCTCGTACCAAATTTCTCTCATACCCACTTTAATTTCTTGCATAAATCAAACATGTGAATAAACCCACTGATATTTTAATCTTATTGATTGAGTGCCGACGTTGAGCAGGTAGAAATTTATCAAAGTATGACTATACTTAATCAGTTTTCTTTTCAAGCTAACACTAATAAGGTACCATACAAAATTTCCTATACCGCCCCATCTTAGATCAAGTCCCCCTGTAAAGTACAAGGTTACGAAACAACTCATTATCATTTAAACATAGGCGGAAAAGGAGTACACAAAGGAGTACAAAGACATGATTTACAAAACATGAGCTGGCTCTAACCAGGAAGACAGGATCACTAAAAGGATAACAAGTCCTTTTAGATAAGATAAGAGAAAGCTATACAAGGCTAAGCATTAGACAAATACAAAAGCCATTTTAAGTACCAAGCAAGATACTTGCGGTACTGGACATGTTTACGGAGGGTAATCCATCCGTTACATAGATCCCAAGGGTTGAGGAAGATCCATTCATATCCTGGCTCCATACACTCAAAATAAGAAATCTGGGCATTTATAGAGTGGAGGACACAGTTTCTAGCCTTATAGTCGATGTAGGTATCTAAGGCAGAGATGGTGCGGTTGACCTTCTTAAGAGTTTTCCTCTTCTGCCAAAGTGGCTCGTCGTGTTGACGACGAATGCTGTGAAAGTGGCTACGTAAGACATTACAATCAGGAAAAGGGGGTTTGTGGAAACGTCGCTCTCTTAGAGGAGGTCTCATCCTGCCTACTATCAATATCTAGCCGCGACCGGCGCCTGGCAGCCCTCCTGGCTATAACGGCAAGTGGTCCTTTATGGCGAAGTAGATAGCTTTACGGCCCTGAGAGAACTCTACTAAGTTAACAGCGTACAACAAACATCCGTTTCATGACAGAAGTCTGGCGATAGACAAGTTCATATCACTTATCGCAAAACTTCAAGTTTGTTTGGGAAAAGAGTATTCTCAAAAGGGAGGTTACACAACCTTACTGGAGTAGATACATCGCACAGATAAAGGTTAAGACATATACTGAGGAAAACTGGGAGTAACTCAGATATAGAATAACAAGGCTGATTAACAGGATATGGAAAACACGAAAGATGATAGTCATCTTAGACAAAAATTAAAATTACTGATGCAAGGGGATATAGACAAAGAGTAAAGCAAAACCTAAACAGGTTTGGGAATAATAAGAAGATGATCAACAGATACAAAAAAATACGATGAAGATGTTTAAGCAAAGACATAAACAGATGTTTATGGATTTTGGGGTTTTCTGAATGTTTTTGGGTTTATCGAAGTTAGAAAGATCATCAAGAGGTTGGAGATCTGGAATACCTTACTGCCCTTTGGTTATTGCCCTGATGAGTTTAGTTGCACATGGATGGGAGAAAATGAGAATTGTATTGAAGTGTGTTTTTCTCCTCTGCCTTTCTCTTATGTGCAAGAGGCTCTATTTATACACAAAGCTTGAATCTAGGATTGGGATGTGGTTAAGCCACGTCTCCTTAAACTATTCCTAGTTAAAAAGTTCGAAAGTGACAAAAGGAAAACTATTCCTAGTCAAAAGGTGTCACTTTAGGTCTTCTTATCTTTGTCGTCTGCACATGGGCGGCTACTTTTGTCTTTGTCACATGGGCTGCTACTATTGTTAGTTTCATTTGGCTTTGGGCGCTTTCCATGTGGGTCCAAGTCTTTTGCCGACAATTTCTTTCGTCGCGCGGCACGCCTGCTTGTAGATCCTGGGCCTGGTGGTATGCTTGATCGTGGGCCTGAAGATGGTCCTGGGATATCGCTTGGGCTTGTTAGATCGAAGTTCTGAATCATGTCTTCAATAATGGCGTCCCAATTAATTTGTTCTTGGATGTAAGCTTCCAGGGCTGTATCAATGCACCATGCTTCGTTAGGGTCGATTCTTGCAATCTGTTGGATCAGCAACTCTTCTTCTGTGAGAGGAATCATTGAATTGAGCTGGAAGAGCTTGCTTGTCAGATGGGTCCGGTTATGTAGCATGTCTTTGTGCTTGGATCCTTTGGTGCCGAGTGGAACTTCCCATATATGTGGAATTTGGTCGTCGACTTCATAATTTCCAAAATGTATGGCAATGGAATGGGGTAGACAGGCAAAGTGATCAACTGTATTTATAGCCACCAATGAGGCTATTTCACTGTCGTAATGCCAATTTCTGCGGAAGAGGTATATGGTGTATGAAGTAATATCTGGCCACTTCTGAAATCTGTAGGCCTGTTCTTGAAACCAAATTTTCCACCGGGATAAAGGTGCGAACCAGTTGAGGACTTCTGCGAGATGTGCATGAGGAAAACTTGCAGGAGAATATGAGGCTAAGTCTCCAAATTTGTCAAGATAATGGAGCATTTCTAAGGCTGGAAATTCAAAGGCTATGGTATGTGCATGAAGGAAATACCAAAAGAACCATTTTAACTCAATAGGAAACTTTTCAGCTGGGTGTATGGGAAACAAATGTAGGAATGGACAAGTAGGATGAATTCCTGATCTTGGGAAAAAGAGTTGTCCATGTTTTCTGAAAAGCTGTGACAGATAATAATGCATCTGTGAGTATGGTTGTGAAATGATTTCCATAGAATAATCAAACCTGCAGAGGTTGTTCCATTTGTGTATTTCTGGAGGCAGAGAGCTTGACTGATTTTGGCTTGGCGTGTTCTGAGTGTGAAGAGAGAACATCGCTTGAAGCTTTCGATACTCAAGGAGTTGAGGATTGACAGTATCAAAGGGTCTGGAGAGAAAATCAGCAACAACATTTGCCTTTCCTTTGATATGTCGAACTGTGTATGAATACTGTGAGAACCATTGTGATAACCTCAATAGCTGAGCATTGGGGATTTTCTTTGCTTTGAGGTTCAGGACTGAGTCGAATGACTTGAAGTCTGTCTCGACCACGAAATGGTGTCCCATCAGATGAAATTCTAGCTTCTTGATTCCATACTTGACTGCTAGAATCTCTTTGATTCCTGAGTAGTAATGTTGTTCAGCATTGTTGAATTTTCCTGATTTGTAGGCACATACTCTTCTGGTTCCATTAGTTTCTTCCAAAAGTATGGCTGCCCAGAACTCATTGCTCGCGTCTGTTTGTAGGATTCTCAGTCCATTAGAAGGAATCTGTAAGGGAGGCAGATTCTGAAGATTCTTCTTTAAGTAATGGACGGCGCTGGTTTGCAGTTCTCCCCATGGAGATGCATCTTTCTTGAGCTGAGCTTCGAGTGGGCTGGTGTACCTACTGATTTCTGGAACAAAATCTCTGAGATAGTTTACAATTCCAAGAAATTGTTGAACCTGTTTTGTGGTCAATGTGTCTGGGAACTTTAGTAGCTCCTGTGCAATATGTGGACCCGGATAGTACTGTCCGTCTGCTAAGTGCATTCCCAGAAACTCGATTGATGAGGTGCAAAGCTGCACTTTCTTCTCTGACAGCATTATTCCAAACTGTTGGACAATCTTTGCGAATTCTTTCAGGAGTTGGTCATGTGAATGCTGGTCTTCACTGAAGAGTAGGATATCATCTATGTAGATGAGTGCAGAAGATTGTATGGGTTCAAAGATACTGATCATTACATCCTGGAATAATGATGGTGCTGTTTTGAGTCCAAACGGTAGGACCTTCCATTGGAAATGTCCATTGGGTATGCAGAAGGCTGTCTTCCATCTGTCATCGGGATGAACACCTATCTGCCAAAAACCACTTTTAAGATCAAACTTTGAGAATACCTTGGCTCTTGAAAGTGATGAGAATAGAGCTGTCCTATTTGGGATAGGAAACTTGATGTCTTGAAGGAAGTGATTCAGGGGTTGGTAATTGATAACCAATCTCTTCTTTCCCCGATTCTGCTCTGATCTCTTGTTGACATAAAAAGCTTGGCATGCCCATGATGAACTGGAGTGTTCAATCAATCCCTGTTCAAGTAGCAACTTACATTCTTTAGTTGCTTGCGTAGCGTCTGAAGGAGTCATGCCGGGATGACTGGCTTTTGTTGGGTTCACATCCTCGTTCTGCTTGAATGGAAGGCTAACGAAGAACTTTGGATTTGTCCATAGTGGGTGTGAACACTTTTCAAGAAAATCCTTGTGGTCGGTAGCAAAGGCTGGTCTGAATAGCTCCAAAGCTTGTTGTACTGGTTGGACTGAGTACATTCTGTTTTCATGGGTGTAAGGCTTGAAGCTGGACTTGTGTCGTATACCAGTTGCTAACAACTTGAGACTGTGCAGTTGTCGAAGCATGTCCCATCCAATGACTAGGTCTTTCCCTAGCAAGTCAGTTGCAACCATTTCTAGAGATATGGAGCATGTAGGGAAAAGCATGACCTTTATCTTCTTTGTTGCCAGGAATGTTTTGAACGTCTTTCCTGATGCTGCTTTGTAAGTATTGACCTTAGGAACAAGCAGTTCTGCTGGGACTATTGCTGGATTTATCATACTTTCGGCTGCACCGGTGTCGATGAAGGCAATCGCTTGGATTGGTCTCCGGTACGTTGAAAAATAGATCTGGACCTTGACATGCGGCAAGATTTTGGAGGTAGCCATGAGAGGAGTATTTTCCTCTGTAATTTCTTCTCCATCTGGTTCTGTGGAATTGACTTCCAAGTTGGTGAAGGATTCGCAGGAGGGAATTCTTCTTGTTGTAATACTAGCATGTCTGGTGAAGGGTTGTGAGCATCTAGTGACCGAGGTGATGGTGCAAATGCTGTTGTAGTCACTGTCGCTATTATCTGAGGATGAGAGTAAAGTTGGAGGAGTTCGTCTGGGTTCCAAACAGTAAACTGTCTGGTCTGAAGGCTCTTCGTCAAGAGAGAAGACTGATTCCACATCGTTGTCTTCTAGTGATACTCCTGTGGCTCTCTCAAGTTGTGCAATGAGCTTCTTCTTCTTTCTTTTGCAATCCTTTGCAAAATGGCCTGGCTTGCTGCAGATGTAGCATCTGTCTGTTTTCCTTGTAGGAAAACGGCTATGCTTGAAGCGTAGATAACGTTTCTTTGGTATCTGTCTGACCTTTCTCTTGCTCCTGTTCTTGGTTAGATCTCTCTTTTCTTTATGGGTATAGTGCTTCTTTGGAGATCTTCTGAATCGTCTTCTAGACGACTCTTTGTCAGGAAAGTCTGGACATTTGCACAGATCTGTCCTTTTGCACTTGGTCAGATACCTGGTTGGCTTACAGGCAATGTCGAGTCTTTGATCATGTTTGAGAAAATCTCTGATGACGCTTCGTCTCTGGCATAGTTCGCTAACAGCAAAGTGAACTGTCTGAAGGATTTGTCCAACCGAAAGGTCTATGATTCGTAATCCTTTGGAGGCTATCTCTTTTTCGACCAATGAAGAGATTGGCTCTATGAGTGAGGATATAAAGACTGGCTTGTGGGCGTTGTCTGCTCCAAGGTTTATGAACAAAGTAATCATTCTTTTGAAATGTCGGTTGATATCCTTTTTCCTGAACGAACAGCAGCGTCTTTTGAAGAATTCTTTCCTTTGATCTTCAATCAGATTCTCGGGGCTTCCAATAAAGTTGATGTATAGCTGTGCCAGGAATTCTGGAAATGGAAGGCTGATGAGCTGTACCTGTATCTGCTCCGTCAGCTGATTCCACCAAGTTTGTAACATTCCTCTAAACTTTGTTGTCAATTATGACAGTATTTCTACCGAGGAAGTTACTGTTAACCTTTTCTGAAGGCACCATGCATAGAAGTCTTTGAACCGTTGTGGCCATTTGTCTATGTCGATGTCGTCAATGGTAAATGAGAAAGATCCTGATTCTTTGGTCGACTGGTTTGGCCGGTCTTCCATGGAATTGTCTGAAGAACTATCTGGTTCATTGACCTGAGGTGGATTGTCAGCCATATAAACTGAAGGAATTTCACAGAGTTGTGAATCTGTTGAATACTCAGTTGTGGGCTGATCTTCGATGCTTATAGTATCTTCAGTCATTGTCTCCGAGGATGATGATTCGGAAGGTTCTTCTCTTGGAGGCTTTACCATTAAAATCTTCATCTCATCTGAATCATCTTGGGAGATGAACTCTAAAGGATCCATAGAGTAGTGGATTCTATCATCCTTTGGGAGATGTCCTGTCTTGCCAGGACCTAACCAATGTGGAACTGAAACTGAGGCTGGGTTGTATTGCAGCATATCTTTTCTGATCAGTAGCTGCTGGGTAGGAATTTGTCCTGAAGAACTTTCTTCACTCTGAGATCTTAAAGGGCTAGGAGATCTCTGTCTCTGAGAGGATTCCGTTGCTTTCTTCTTTCCCTCTCGGATTTCGGTTCTTCGTTGTTCTTGTGAGCGTTTCTCTTGCTGAGTCCTACTCTTTTGCCTTTCCAGTTTCTGTTGCTTCTTTGCAATTTCTCTGATATCTGCAACGTCCTTCTTGTTTGGCTCTCCAAACAGGTAATAGCTTTTGGATGGTTTCTCTAGAGGAGAGTAGGAAGAACTTCTTCCTAAATCCATGAAGTCTGATCCATATGACGGCTTCAAAGAGGGTCTCTCTTGCATATCTCTAGCCGCTTTGATCAGCTTCTCTAAGCGGGCTATCTCTTCATCTGGATCTGATTGAAAGTGTGCAGGATATCGTCCTTGTTCAATGTTGTCCAAGGAATGTTGAAGTACCCTTAGTACCTCATGCATCCGATCATGATGTCGGTTTAGCTTCTGGGAGATATTCTGGCCTTGAGACTGGATTTGGCTGGACAAGTTATGTTCTGTCTTTTCCAGGCGGCTTTCCACTTTATCCACCTTCTTGTGGATGATCTTCAAGGCTTCATTCTGAGCGATCGCGTTTTGACTCTGCCAATTGAGCACAGTTTCTGCAACGCTGTTGCGCTGCACATTTCCTTGTGCATCTACACCTATGGGAATTGGAATCTTAGCAGTATACCTGACATTGTTGACTGTATGCTCATCCATTGTTGGAAATAACAAGTCAGTTGGTTCTGGCTGCATCATCATAATTGGCAGTGGAGCAAGGATGTTGCTTTTGTGAGGCAGCTGTACTTCCTGGGAACAGGCTTGAATGTTCTTTCTGGGAACTAGTTCAGGAACTGGTACAGGTGCTGGCTTTGCCACAAGAGCTGGTCTAGACTCCTGTTGAGGAGCTGGTTTTGCTTTTTCTTCAGGCACTGGAGTCTGGTTATGACTGGTAACGGCAGTTGATGCTTGCTTTTGTCTCCATTTGTAAATGGCTTGATAGCAAGGCAATATCGTCTGCTTTGGTTTCAGCGGACGTCTTGCATCTTTGGGTATGTCCTCAAAGTCTTGCCATGCTTGATATTGCTGTGGTGGAGTTAAAGTTGGCGGAGAGGTTGATGGTTCCACTTTCCTATCCCATCCTGAAGGGATGATTGGACTGGGCTCTGGTCTGGACGGAGGAACTCCGTAATTTACGATGTAGTCAAACTTTCCAGAGGGTTGTCCAAGTGGTCCGACTGTCTGATCACCATGCTGATAGTGCTGGTATAGAGATGACTTCTTTACCGGCTTTCTTGGAGGAAGAATAAACGAGGTTTCTTCGTCTGAGTCAGAATCATCTTCTGAGTCTGGTGGATCTCTCTGGTGTTGGCATCTTGATTTACTCTTCTTCTTAGAGTAGTCCGGTGTGTCGCAGTCTTCGCAATCACAGTAGTCTGGGCATTTTGCTACGTCCCAGTAGCAGTGTTGAGACTGGGGGTCTCGAAAGAAGTATGTTGGATTTCCCTGTCCGTCAAAGGAGTGAATGATCTTGTTGAGGGAATCTGGCTTCTTTCTTCTTGGTACAGGTTGTACCATAAACATGGTTGGAAAAATAGGAGGTGGCGCTGGCTCCTTTGCTGATGAGCGGTCAAACTTGATTGTAACCGTTCCTTCTCTATCTCTGGAGAAGGTAGAGATTGTAGACTGGATCGGAGGAACAGGCACTGTCCTCTTCTTGATCTGCTCATAGTCTGTCACCCATTTTTCTGGCAGAAGCTTCAGGAGTTCTGCTCTTGGAATTTGTCTGGGGATGTGAATGCATGTAGGAGCTTTCTGGTTATGATAGTCAGCCATGATGAGTAAGGCATTCTGGGCGTCGTTGGGCATGCTGACATCTAGAGCATGGTTCTGCACCCGGTACGCCATTTGGTAGTGAAGGGTGGCTTCAATGGAGTCTGATTCCATTGTGGCTCCACAAAGTTGCAGTTGTACCTGCAAGGCTGACAGTAGCTTTGGATCCCTGAGAGACATGCAGAAGTTAGGAAAAAGGGTCACGAAGACCGTTCCTGCGTTTAATGTTGTCTCAATTGTTCCAATTACTGCATGTTGATATTCCATATATCTTGTGTCCAAAAGGGCCATTCGGGCAGTCACAGGCAGTCCTTTTCGTCCATGATATGTCAGGGCAAGTCTTATGGCTCCAAAATGGAGATGGGAATATCCTTCCTTAGTCCATAGTTCAGGGAACTCTGCTGGCAGTTGCAGAGATACAAATTGTTCTCTTTGTGTCCCAAGTATAGGATGTTGACTGAACTTACTAGTCTGTACGTATTCACGTACTGTCGAGGCAGGTCTTTTGATTAAAGTCCTTATGCTTCTTATGGGTCCTGCAGAGGGCTTATGAAAAGCTGTGTACGGATTGATCAATGGCAGTTCAGTGTTAGCCACTTGATTATCATCACAATTCTTGTGGGTTATTTCGTACAGTGATTCAATGCTTGCATTAGAACGACGGAAGGACGGAGAAGGCTCAAGGGAGAAGGGGGCAGTCAATATCTCAGGTGGGGTATCCATGGCTGGGCAGTAGGGCAATAACATCAGGCAGGGGCATCCAGAAACTCACAAACACTCTCTCCCTCTCTGAAGAGAAGAACAGAAAAGAGGCACACTACTTGGTCATATATATATATATATGACCATATTTTTTAATCCCCTATCCGACATTTGTTTTAGGCTAAAGCCGTTTAGACACACTAAACAAATTGTTTCAATCGAAAATGCGTATTCATAAGTATAAAGAACGTAGTTTGAGGGATGCTCTAGTTATGTGAGGGGATCGAGAGAGGGCACATGAAAATGAAAGTGTTCAGATGAATGTAAGGTCGATGCCATTATATTCACGAAAATAAGCGAATCGAAATGATATTTGTTTCGTGAGATTGTGTGTGGTTGAGGACTAACGGAATAAGAATGTTGACCTCCGAGTTGAGGGGTGTTCGACAGAATTTGATGTGGTGCCTACCCTTGTATTCCGACCTAGTCTGGCGTCGAAAATAGTGTGGGTCGATGGAATGTGATTAATTTCCACCCGAGTGGAAATAGTGTGGCTGACGGACCCGTGGGGTAGTGAGGGGCTGTTGATGATTGCTGCGAAAGACCCCTCTAGTTGTGTGGGCAGTAGAAATGGTTGACGGCCAATGCCCAAAGGCCAGGGAGGGTCGACCACGAACACGGAAAACTGAAGTTGCTTAGATCACGTTCGTGTTCCATACGATTGCGTAGAAGATTGAAAATGAGTGAATGTAAACGTCGACGGAATTTCAAAAGGGCCTATGCATCATCCGAACTGGGTGTGTTGGTATTGCGACTGAAATGCTGAGGGTCGACATAGCTTGCTAATCCAAGGAGTGGATGATAGATGGAATGGTAACAGTACCCAGTGGGAGACCCGAGGGGCGATTGGGGTACGTCCGGGAGATGACCAAGGGTCGTAAAAAATGAATGTTCCCAGATAGATCGGTTCTTGTTTCCAACGTATTCTACATTGGAAATAAGTTCATGGAAATTATGTTAATTTGTCGAAATGATATGTGGATACTCCCGAAAAATGGGCAATGAGATAGTGGCAAAAAGATCGAGGGTCGATGCCATTTGCTATCCCAGCCAAATGGGCAATGCCAAGGGGTGGTGGAGGAGGATGCCCAGAGGGTCAAAGGTCGCTGCCTAGACGCTCAAGGAGCAAGGGGATTGATCTCGCCGCGGCCGACCCGAACAAACTTTGTGATTAATAGGTGAATTGCAAAGGCATTACTTGGCCATTGAAATGGCATTGCGAGAGGCATGATTTTGAGATGTTTCGGGTGGGTGGTGGATACAAATAATGAATAGGCTTAAGTGGTATTGAATGGATGTGAACTTGGAAAAGGTGTTCGTACTTAGCGTTTGTGCGAACTTGTGTCCTTGTATTTGTTTTCCTGTTGATTTTGCATGTAGGTGATGATGTATGAATTGAATTTTGTAACAAATGATGTACCATCTGTACATTGAAATAATTTGTACACATGTAATATAAATATTTCAATTAATGAGAAAAACGGTACCAATATATTTTCCATCAATTAATTTGACAAGAAAGATCTCACGTGAAATAACGAAATATTCGTTTTGGTCTCGTAGTTCATGTAAGGGTAGCGATTCATGTGTTCCGTGTTATAATTGTGTCGTGTTTCAATAGGTTCGTGTTTTTGAACTTCAAACATTGGACTTAATCAATTTAACGGATGGTTTATTAAATGAGTTATATAGGTTAACCCATTTAAAATTTATAAAAATAAAATAATATTAATATTAATAAAATAATAAATATATTGTAAATAATTTCATCATAATTAAATCAAATTATCGATTTCTTTAATTTTATTAACTTAATAAATCTAAAATAAGTAAATTATAATTTATTACAATTATAAATTACAAAATATTTTAATAGCATATAAAAATTAAAAAAAAAAACTTAAATATGTAGTTTTATTAGATATTTGTTTCATCGTCAATTAACTGTTATAGAAATATCACTTAACCATCTAAAAAAACTAAAGCTAAAATAATTAACGTATAATCTTCTCTTGGGGAATTACTTATACACAGAAGAATTAACATAAAATAAAGATAATTTAATTTAGATTAATATTTTTAATATTTATTAAACGGGCTATCCAGGCCTTTAAACGTGCCTAATTCTAAAACTCGATCGGACACATTTTTTGTCATATCATGTCTCAACACGTTTATGTGTAAGACACATTTATATTGATGTGTTGTGTTGTGTCCGTGTCTTAAATTGGCAGCCCTAAGTCCATATCTATTTTTATCGGATCATTATATTCAAGTATTAATAAGAGAATGATTAATTGAGTATTTCTTCTTATGTTATTTTAAATGAAGAAAACTTTCCTTGGATTGCAAACCGGTTTCTCTTGAAGCTATTACTTTACTAAGAAATACATTAGTTGATTCATTTCTTCATTAACCTAAACTCACTATTAGTTCTTGAGAGAATGATCTTTCAAAACAGGTTATCACCTTTCATACTCGCCTTGGTCTTTCTCATCAAGCTAGTGATGAGTGATATTTTCAAATTCTTGTCTTATCACCAATATGGTTTATACACGAGCAAGTTTGTTTTTCAAAAGCTTCATTTATTTTGGTTTGGGTTGTTGGAAAGCCTATTTATTTTTTATTTGACCCACCTCACTCGATCCATATAGGACACCTAGCTATGATTGATGGGGTTGCGTACCGTACGAGCTTTATTTCTATTTAATAGCAAACAAAAAATAGAAGATTCATTATAATATATTCTACGTAATTAGTCATTTGACTATGAAAATGTTGATAATAATGACTAAAAAACATTTTTTTTACGCATAGGGGCATTATACTATTATGGTTTTGGTTCATTTGATGCTTCTTTATAGTATGGATTAATGCATGATAGCATTTCCTTTCCAAGGAGATGATTATGGCCGAGAAGATGATGGGCGTTTGTAGGGAGGACATATGTCTAGAGGCACGCATCTTTTGGAACTGTGTACCCGATATTTTCATCGGTGTCAAGACACCAACACGTAATGTCGTAGCATGATTGCTTGGAACACTGTGGTATGAAAATTTTAGTGCAAACGTCGTGGGGATTCAATGCGCTCCATGATGCCTACGGTTGCTCCCCGATGAGTCTTGCTGCGTCCGCTGAACATAAAAACCAATCCACATAAGAGTTAGAGCTAGCTAGCAACCTTATTCTTATGCTAAGACAACTTTCATGTCTGAAACGCCGTTGCAGAGAATGTTCTCCAGAGAACGAGTAAGAAAGTTAATATTTGCCAAAACAGGTCGAGTAGTAATAATAATTTCCTAATTTCTTGGATTGGACTCGTGTCTCCAGGCTTCCTCATTTCCTTGTGTTTCGTTACCAGGGCACCGATCAAGTTTTAGCCATCGATCTGGGTTGGCTCTCGGATGAAGAAAGGATCGCCGTTAAGGAATTCAAGGGCATGTCTAATCTCAGATTTCTCAATCTAGAAGATGGACAGTTAATTGGGAAGTGCAGCAACTTGCGGACGAAGCTATTGTGGCTATGTTGGGATCTGTTCTGCTGTTTTGTTCCTTATCCCACTTTCTTCAAGATGGACAACCTCGTCGTCCTCGAGATCTCGGGGAATAAATTTACGAACTAATCGTTGAAAGATTTGGTATTAAATCTCTTTCCCTTGTATCCATCTCTGAAGGCAGAACATCAACATTAACTAATGAGCTATACTTTCTGTTCTTTTGTTTTTGTGGTTTTAACAGAGGATGGGTAATTTGAGAGTACTAGATATCAGATACACCCAGATCACAAGAATGCCTTACCTCTCTCATTGCTCAAAGTTGGAATTAATTTGTCTCAAATGTTGCCACCAATTGATAGAGCTCGACGGTTCTATTGTACTACCGAATCTTAAATGCCTGAGAATAGAAGGTTGTGAGTATCTGAAGGAGCTTGGATTCGCAAAAGCTCTACAAGAGCTAATGTAAATTGTGACCGTATCCAGGAGCTACCAGAGTCTATTGGGTGGGGGGCTAATGGACCAGAGTCTAAAGAGCCTCGAGCGAATGGAACGAGCATAAGGAACCTACCATCCTCAATCGGGAGTCTAAAGAGGCTCGAGGTGTTGGATATTGACCGATCCCCCAGTAATATGTTGCTTGAAACTTCTTCGCCATCCTCGATCGGGAATCTAAAGAGCCTTGAGGTGTTGGATATTGACCGATCCCCCAGTAAAATGTTGCTTGAAACTTCTTCAAAGGTGCTAAGCCTTGCAAGGTGCGATCCATCCGGACTCTCCAAGCTCCGCTCCCTTGATTTATATGGTCTCAACGAGCCGGGGGACCTAATGGGGATCGAGAAGCCATGTGGGTTGAAGAAACTGAAGTTGAAATTTGTTTCCAAATTGCATTTTGTCCAATCCACGATATGATTCAATGAATGTGGAAAATATGAGGTGAATAATTATCCAACAAATAATTTTTAATGGATAATTTAATTTTAGGATAACCTTATAGAACATTTCCATAATTAGATAATTAGAAAATAAATTAATTCCTTAATTTCTTTATTGAAAAAATTGATTCAATTAAATTTTTTAATCAATAATTCAAAAGAATATTTCTTTTAATTTTGTAATTAAATAATTAATCAATAATTATTTAATAAAAATATTTTCAGATAGAAGGTAATGGCTTATGCATTACATTCCAATCTTCTGTCTCGCATAAGGTCATACTTGTATATGGCTCATCGTCAAAATCATACCAACAGAATTTGACCAAACATATTCTTATTCCGAACCAGGATCGGAAATACAAAACAAGAGTAAAAAGCCTCAAAAATATCTTGCAAAAAAATATGATCCCACTAACGAATTATTTGATGTTTGGACGTGAAGCGGCTTAAAAGCACGAATGATGATGGAAGACGTTTCCTGGCACTCTTTGTTAGATATCAGGCACAGCGGAAGAAAATATTATAGACTTTTATACCCAAAACAACAGGATCTATCATGGTACGTATAATAAGATTTAAATAATAATGTAATCTTACCAGAAATTGTACCTTAAAATCTCCGAAGAAACAAAGCGTAATCGCGAACAATCGACCGAGAGCCCCAAGTGTGACTCCTCTAGCGGTATCCACGCGCACACGATCACGAACCTCTCTACGATCCCTTAGGTGCTAGCCTCTTGGATCGACAAAGAATTTTCGGAAGCAAAACCTCAAAAACTGACTCTCTCAGCCCTTTTGATTGTTTGATAATTTTTCTCCAGAGAGCGTCTCCAATCTCATCTCTCAAAAAATGAGTCTCTCTCTCTTAGCTTGTCACAAAAGAAAAATCTTAACACATCAAAACTTAAATTTTCATCCGTTAAGATACTAATTAATCCTTAATGCCAAGATCGTAACGAATGTAATCATTAAAAAATACTTTTAAATTGATTTCTTTATTCCATAAATATTAAACTAATTAATGCAAAATAGTTTCAACCACGTAAACTACATGCATTAATATAATTTAAAAAATTATTATTAAGTAAAACATCTTGGATATAATATATAAATAAATACTTAATATTTATTTCATATCCTTTACTTTAATATAATACGACCCGAATAAATCCATATTCGATCTTGGTCTATTTATTTGCTTCCTGATATTTCAGAATAAATTAACAATCCAATTAATTCTAATTCTGAAATAAAATGATTAATTTTAGTATCCACTAAAATAATCAATAATACAATGTTCGTGTCGACGTACTGTGCGTGCGACCCTCTAGGTCCTATACACGAAGGTAGTGTAAATCCATACACAAACTAAGGTAACCATCTAGCAACAGTTTTTAGTCACCCAACGTGTTAGGATAATGATTATAAATCATATACCAGTATGAACCGATTACTGTGTAATTCAATCTCTTCATCTATCCGACATCTCAATTAATTCGGCGCAAAATACATCATCGCCAAATTAATTGTTTTACTTGATTACCAAGATATAATAGACTCTCTTGAATGTAAAACATTCCTCCCATGGCCATGGATTTTAGAGTCACTAATATCTCTATCAAGTGGCCTAGATGTCAACTCTCTAATCCAAGAGAGCGATGAATCCTATATTGACTCAACACTATTCTCTCTACGCTTTGTCACACACCCAACAATCGTATTACTCACAATCCGGTTAAAGACTGCTTTTAACGACGTCAAAGTGCGCAAACTCCACGCATAGAATAAATGAAGGTCTCAAGTCAAAAGATCAGTTACACTCGTCCATAAAGAGGATTGACCAATGATGTTCAATATGTGGTATCCTCTTAATCGGGTCATGTCCAGTATCCCTAATCTTAGGGTACCCCTAAGTATAACATGGATTACTATCCCTTGGTCTATCTCGACCTCAGCTATACTTAGCGATGATCTAGATGTTCATGTCCCCTCTAAACATCTGTCCGATCACAGACTATTTCAGATTAATATACTCAATAATCTATGGGACTTTATCATTAATAATTTTACGTGCAGAAAAGTAAAATAATCAATGACAAATACTCGCCTTTATTAATTATTTATCCACAAATACATTAAAGTGTCTTGGCACATACGTGCACACACTAACACTCTTCAGATGAGGACTTCTTGATACTTCAATAAACATTGCCTGAGGATCATCAAAGCTCTTACCGGGAAATAACAGTGGATCATCAGCTCCATATCTGCTGCACCCAAGCAATACATACATTCATCTCGAGAGAGCTGCGAGTCACATATTCCTTGCCCGAAGCACTTGCTATTCCCAGTTACATCATAGGTTAAATAATTGTACCCATGGGACTGCGTTTCCCCCTTTAGCCGCCTCACAACCTTCTCGACCGCCGACTGATAATCACTCAAAGGATTGTACTCACCTTCGCAGCCATACCCAACCACAGTCATGTTTGGTATACCCCCCGTTCTCGTGCAAGAGCAAATGAAATGACACAAGCTGACCATCATCGTCACCATCCTCCTGTCAGGCATGGCCATAACCCAATAACAAGATATCTCCAAACGCAGAACTCTCAATAATTTATACACTGTCCCCTGCATTGCATTGACGTGTCGTGACAAAACCACCATGGGCGGATACCTCAGACTGGCACAACCTAGTAACTTCCGGAGGGCGACGTTGATGGAGTGTTTTGATTGTCCTTGTATTCGATGTGTTCGTTGCTGTAATTGAATGACAAATGATTTGTACATAGCATCAACCTCACGCAAAGTAAATCATTTTGGGTTTCGTAAGAACTTTTAAAACCGTATTATAATGTTAAAGACTTATGTCAAATAACCACGATCGTATATGTAGCTAGTATTTCCTCCTATTATTAATTTAGATATAAATGTGTCACGGTTGGATTCCGTTTCCCTGTTCCATCCAAAATAAAAATTCTCCCTTGACGATGAGATTTTAGACAGAACCGGAGAGCGGTATCCACCCGCGACAAAATGCTGCCTCAAGATATCTTATTCAATTAGAATGGTTAATCTTTGAGATGATTATCGTCATGTTAAGAATAATTCCCTGAAATTCCCTGTTTGGTGTCTGAAAACATTTCCCATTTTCTATTTCTATATTTTAGGAAACGTGTTTGTCAGCCTTGAAAAATATTTCATAATGCTTTCCGTTTTCTATTTCGTTTGATAAAGAAGTGAAAGGGGGAATGAGAATGGTTTTTGTTTTAGAAGAGATCAGAGAGCAAAAAATGTTTCTTAATAACGCCTGGTCAAATCAGCTTTATTTGGAAAAGGAAAATAAAGAAATTACTGTTTGGTAAGTTCCTTTTATTAAACAATATTTAAAAATGTAGAGCGAAGTTTTCCATGAAAACCGGAGAGACTTTTAAATTCAGTGCAAGGAAGTTCCATGGGCTCAACATTTTTGTAGAACCGTAATTCCGTAGAGATACGCAACTATTTCGTGTAATACGAAATTGTACCATGATAGTTTGTCTTGTCGCGCCAACACAAAATATTCGTGTATTCTAGCAATTTAAATGTACTTAATGAATTATATGCATTATTTCACGTTTACATTTTTTTTTTGTAAAGCTGAACACAGGATTCGCTATTCGTAGACTAGTTTTCGTTCCATTGTTTTTTGCTATTACTATTAATGAAAAACAGCGTATCATAAGAATGTTAGTCTTGAGAAAACGAAAAGCAAAGCAAAATTTTCAAATATTTCGTACAAGTAGGAAATATTTTGTATTTGATGCATATCATTTTATAACAATATTTATGCTAATTTGTAAGAAAAAATTGCTCTGAAATACGAAATATGTTTAAAAAATGTCGTACTGGTAATTTCTTGTTCGTAATCAATTTTGTTTGCAACAATATTTATTTGATCAACTTTACATTTTTTTCTTTTTTTGTGCGTATTTTATGTTACCAGTTTCTTTTTACGATTTTGGACAAAGTTTTCGACTGTTTGTCTTTATGAAATTGTTGTAGAATATTTTCGAGGTAGGTATTTTACAACAAACATGCTTTCAAAAAATTTTGAAAATCAAGGTTAGAAAAATGGACTAGTTTTCAGATACCAAACATGGCCTAACCTTTCTAACTAATCAATTAAAAGAACAGTAATTCAAAAGTTTGATTTTTTTAACCAAAAAAGTTATATTGAGGCAAATGATATAATGCTAACTTCCAATTCTCGTGACTGTTTTGTCGTGGTTTTGCAAGTACGGGCCTTCGAATGACTCCAGTTTTTCGCAACAACTAATCCTCAAGTGACAGTTTCTCACCACACAGGGCACGCTTTGCAGAGAGTGGCATGAAGAGAACTTCACCTTCTTCAATCTTCTCAAGTTTGACAGGTCCGGAATCTCACCCTGAAAGTCACGACAACAGAGGACGAGTAACTCCTTCAAGAGCTCCATCCTCTCCACCCCAGAAAAGTCGATCCGTCTAATCCCACCAGACGTAAAGAGCATAGCCTCCTCAACGATGCTAAATTTGACAACTTGATAAGCGTCCACCCTTCTAAAGACAAATGATTCAGATTTCCCGTCTTATCTAGTCCGTCCAGCCAAGTCGTCGTCTCACTCATCATTGACCAATAACGACCCTTTCTTGGGTATCCCACGAGTGTCAACTTACGCAAGGATGAAGGAAGCTGTGATCTGGATGAAAAGTCCCCGGAATCAGATAGAGTTCCTCCAACATGGTCAGGGAACCCAACTTGAATAGTTTTCAAATACTGAACCTTATGCAAATACATTATTCATGGAAACTTCATTAAATCAGATTGTAATTGTTTCGATCTGAATCCCAACGATTTGGAATGATTGAATTTGATTTGCTAATCATTCATTTGTTGTCTTTTATGGGCATAAGCCACTTTCGTCAGGTTTCACCTTCTATGTTAAGCCTAGAATTTGTGTGTATAAATAGGAGCCATTTCCTCACATTGTAAACCAACCAACCAACGAAAAAGAGTGTATCATTGTGTGTTCAGAGAGATGTGTTGTGAGCTTGTGATTCTTTTGTTCTTGTGTTTTTAAGTTTTGTTAACCACACACGAGGGACGTGAGCAGTAGAAGGTTGTAGCGTTGGTGAAACCTTTTGGGATAGTGACCTGGGGGCCACGAAGGATTTCGGTTGGAGGCTGCAGGCTGCAGGAGACGTTGGTGGAGGCGTGTGGCTGGAGGCTGGCGTGGCCAACGTGCAGTGGGTCGAAGAAAAGGGCAGATACTTCAGGAGCACAGAAGGTGATGGACTGACCGGCTTCTGTAGTGCATTCTGTGTGTGCATGATAACCTTGGGCAGGGGTTCTGTGTCTTCTTAGTTGCTGTATCGAGGGACCGCACAGGATAACCTTGGGTAGGGGCTCTTTATCTGCTTAGTCGCTATCTCGAGGGAGTACGCAAGGGAAGTCGCAGCGACTAGCTGTGCAGGTGGAGATGCCGCCGGAGTGAAAAGTCAGAAGGAAGTCGCAGCAGGTTACTGCGCAGGCGAGGACACCGCCCGAGGGAAACGTCCAAATAACGGTTACTATTTGTTAGTCATGTTAACGCGTGCAACGAGTTACTTCTAGTGTAAAACCTTTTGGTCTGTGCTGTAGAAGGCTAATCACACATCACCTTCTGTAATCGCTACTACGTTTCATTTTAGCGATAACCGTACCAATTCTAAGTGAGAGTGGACGTATGCAAAGCGTGCCGAGCCATTATAAATTACTTTGTGTCGTTCGGATCATTTCAGTGTACATTCCGTAGGTTCTGTCTTACATAAGCATGTCTATAAGGTTCTGTTATACAAAAGTTTTCTTCTGTTGCAGGGTTTGTCGAAAAGGAGTTAAAAATCCTTAATTAGAATTTAACACTAATTCATCCCATCTTAGCGCAATTTTCAATGTCGATTATACGAAAGACAGCTGCTCCACCGAGGACAAAGGAAGAAGTAGGCATTTTATATAACCGATAATTAAATCTACAGGTCAAGAGAGACCCCGAGCTTACATCAAGAATCCTCTCTCGCTCTCATTGTCAACGTCGGCCAATAGATTCTCCAAAACGCATTGCTCCCGCATCATACAGCACCAATGAGGGAAGAAGTTTAACAACAAGCTTCTCGGTTACCGTTATCTATCTACTGAATAAAATTTAAAACCTTAAATTGTGTATTAGAATTAATTAAATTAATAATTTCCCACCTCCTCAACTGATCTCTCCCAGGAAGAACACGGTGAAGGCGTATGTGTGCAAGCATTTTATGGATCGTTTCAAAACTTGTAAAAGTAGAAGGCAAAAACTTACATTGACAATGACTGATGATACCTTTCTGACGAGCTTTCGTCACCGCAACCACAACGTCGCGGCAGCACAAATTGCTGAATGTTTTCCGGTTTGCTTGATCTGACCTTACCTGATTCCAAGCCGATGCCATTTAGATCCAACCAAGCCATCAGGAATCGCCTCGGAACCAAGTTCGCGATTTTTGGAGGACTTAGGGATCACATCATACTGACTACTATTACAACCAGGAGCCGTGAGGGCCGGTGTCTCCACGCCTCGTTAGATGTGCTCACTGATAAGGATGAAAAATGTTTTATGTATATTGATTTAACATTTGAATTCATTTAATATATACGTAAACGCTAATGATAAAATAAGAAAACGCTACAATCACTCTTATTACAGAATATCAATAATTTCTATAATTAATATACAATCAATAACAAAATCAATCAATCAATAGTTATTCTCATTAATTATTTTAATTTTTCTCATATCCCCTCAAGTTGGTGCGTGTAAATCTAACAAGCCCAACTCGGATGTTATGTAATTAAAAGAATCATTTCCAACTGCTTTAGTAAAAATATCGGCTAAATTTTATTTAGTGGAAATTACGCCTCGTATTTTTTCTCGGATGACAATCAATTTCGATGTGCTTTGTTCGTTCATGAAAAACAGGATTTGTCACAATATGTAACGCCGCCTGATTATCACAAAATAAATTAGTCGGTTTGCTAACATGGACTTAAAAATCTTTTATAATGATACAAGCCATTGAATTTCACTATATGTCATAGACATGGCACGATATTCAGCTTCTGTTGATGATTTAGAAATTGTATGTTGTTTTTTCGTTCTCCAAGAAATGAGACTATGTCCAAGAAAAATACAATTACCTGTTATAGATCGACAGGTATGGACATGATGTCCAATCAGAATAACCAAATGCTGTGAGTTTTAAATTTCCATTGTAAGGAAAAATAACCCTTGACCCGGATTTGATTTTATATATCGTAATATTCGATATACAGCATCAACACGTTGTTTTTTAGCATTGGCTAGAAATTGACTTAGTAAATTAGCAGAAAAAGTAAGATCAGGTCTGTGTACATAAGATATTGTAATCGTCCAACCTTCGGTATATTGATGGTTCCTTTAATATATATCCATCATTATTGGATAATTTTAAATTAAGTTCCATAGTGTGGAACATGTTTTGGATCTGATCATACCTGAATCTTTTAAAATGTTTAGGGCATATTGTCGTTGGGAAAGATATATTCCAATATTATTTCTTGAAATTTCTATGGCAAGAAAATATTTTAGATTGCGAAGATCTTTTAATTTAAAATCTTGATTTAATTTCTCTTTAAATTTTTTTTTAAATGATATATCATTACCAGTTATTATGATATCATCCACGTAAACTAGTATCGCAACGTAGATATCATTTTTATGGTATATAATTAAAGAATAGTCTGAAAGATAATGTTTAAAACCATGTTTAATTAACGCATGTGATAATTTTTCAAACCCTTAACGTGAGGTTTGTTTTAAGCCATAAATAGATTTTTTAAGCTTACAAAACACGTTAGGTTTATTGGTTTTAAAACGGGGAGGTAATTTCATATAAACATCTTCATGTAAGTCTCCATAAAGAAATACATTGTTTATAATAATGCTAATAATGTCTTGCAGTTGTTATTTTTGCTACCGGAACAAAAGTTTCGACATAGTTTATGCCTTCTTGTTGTTAATAACCTTTAGCAACTAGACGCGCTTTATACCTTTCCACTGGATGAGTGTCCAAGTATTATTAGATTCTAAGGCATTAACAGGGAAAAAAAATCGTGAATTGAAATTATCATAGTTAACTTTTGTACTAACCGAACAAATATAATCTTTTAATATTAAAGGATTTCTTTTTATTCTTTGAGATCTTCTGTGCTTTGAATTCTTTGGATATATCATGAATCGGAACCAGAATTAAGGTATGTTTAGATTAAGCATTTTGTTTTTGTCTATAAGGAAAAATGTAACCCTTTATGATTTTGTGCATATCCTAGGAATACGCTAGGGATCAAAAATCAAATTTTGTCTGGTTGTTGAATACCACAAACAACCAAACAACCAAATGCCCTTAGATGAGATAAAATCGGAATTTTGTTATAAAAGCATTTTACAAGAAGATTGTGTTTTACAAGAAAATATTTTGATATTGCAAGAAAATATTTTGATATTACAACCAAATTCCAATCTTCTTTTATAATTTATATAAGAAGATATTATTACAAAAATCATTGTGTAATCTTTGTATAGAAGGTAATTTCATCTACTATTTTCTACTAGAACTAAAATAAAAAATCAGCTTTTTCTATAAAGTAAAAGACCCTAATTTCTTTTCCTTGTAGGGTGAAAATTATGATTTTCCAAACAACAATTTCAAAACCTTTTTAGAACTACCTCTTATTTCAATATATATAATGAGATTGGATAATCGAAATAATTAATTGATATAAGATGTTGTGGGCTTGAGAATTTCTCAATCAAATATACGATCGTGATATTATTAAGATAGCAAAAGCAAATTCCATGTCAAATGTTTGCATTTCCTTTCCAAAAGGAAATCCTTACTGAACACGAGATGATCATGGCCGAGAAGAAGATGGGGGTTTGTAGGGAGGACATATGTCTAGGCACGCATCTTTTGGAACTGTGCACCCGACATTTTCATCGGTGTCACAACACCAACACGTAAGGTCGTTGCATGGTTGCTTGGAACACTGCGGTATGAAAATTTTACTGCTAACGTCGTGGGGTTTCAATGTGCTCCGTGATGCCTCTGGTTGCTCCCCGATGAGTCTTGCCGCGTCCGCTGAACATAAAAACCAATCCACATAAGAGTTAGAGCTAGCTAGCAGCCTTATTCTTATGCTAAGACAACTTTCATGTCTGAAACGCCGTTGCAGAGAATGTTCTCCAGAGAACGAGTAAGAAAGTTAATATTTGCCAAAAACTACTGAAGACTTACCCAGATGGAGGACCATGAAAACAATACACAGGCACGCAAGAAAAATTCGAGAAATTCGAACCCTCGAGCCGACCATCTCCTCCAGTTTCAAGTTCTTCTTATTCTTCTTCTCGTCTGTTTTTCCTGTTCTTCATCTTCTTATATCTTCTTTTATACATTTATATAAGAAGATATTATTACAAAAATCATTGTGTTGATAGTAATATTTGTAAAGAAGGTAATTTCATCTACTATTTTTTCCTAAAAATAAAATAAAAAATCAGCTTTTTCCATAAAGTAAAAGACCTTATTTTCTTTTCCTTGTAAGGTGAAAAATATGATTTTCCAAACAACAATTTCAAAACCTTTTTAGAACTACCTCTTGTTTCTATATATAATGAGATTGGATAATCGAAATGATTAATTGATATAAGATGTTGTGGGCTTGAGAAGGAGGCCACGTAATTGCTATATCAAATATATGATCGTGATATTATTAAGATAGCAAAAGCAAATTCCATGTCAAATGATAGCATTTCCTTTCCAAAAGGAAATCCTTACTGAACACGAGATGATCATGGCAGAGAAGAAGATGGGGGTTTGTAGGGTGGACATCTGTATAGGCACGCCTCTTTTGGAGTTGTGCGCCCAAGAGTTTCATCGGTGTCACAACACCAACACGTAAAGTCCCACTGCGGTATGAAAATTTAAGTGCTAATGTCGTGGGGATTCAATGCGCTCCATGATGCCTGCGGTTGCTCCCCGATGAGTCTTGCCACGTCGGCTGAACATAAACCCCCAATCCACATAAGAGTTAGAGCTAGCTAGCAACCTTATTCTTATGCTAAGACAACTTTCATGTCTGAAACGCCGTTGCAGAGAATGTTCTCCATAAAACGAGTAAGAAAGCTAATATTTGCCAAAAACTACTGAAAACTTACCCTGATGGAGAACCATGAAAACGATACACAGGCAAGCGAGAAAAATTCGAACCGTCAAGCTGACCATCTCCTCCATTTTCAAGTTCTTCTTACTCTTCTTCTCTCCTTTTTTCGTGTTCGTCGTCTTCTTATATCTTCTTTTATACATATATATATATAAGAAGATATTATTACCAAAAAAATCATTGTGTTGACGGTAATCATTGTAAAGAAGGTAATTTCATATACTATTTTTTACTAAAAAAAAAGAAAAACCTCAGATTTTACTAAAGAAGGTATTTCTTTTCCTTGTAAGGCGAAAAATATGATTTCCCAAAATTGAATGTCTTGCCGTAGAAGGCCTCTTATTCATTTGTTGGTCAAAGGTTATTTCTAATATGTAATTTCTTTAACAATATTATAATTTTAAGGTCAAGATCTCGTTCGTTTCTTTTTTCTTCCAAGATAAAGAATGGATGGATGCTGGTCATTGGAGTATCCAAGGGATGAAAGCAGAGGACTTGGCCTCGGGAATTGTCCGAAGGCCATTGTAGCATAACCCAGGAGGGTGGCTTGGGGAGAAGCCGTGGTACGTGGTCCATAGCTAGTTTTCTTCCTTTGGCCAATTGAAAATTTCATCTAATTCAGATCCCCTTTCTTTGTAAGGAACTCACGGGGTTTAAGGGACGCAACATGATGTGGGGTGATGGTGACGATGGCATGTCTTGGGCGCTTCGAATTCAAAATGAGAAACTTAAAAGTGACCTTGTTGCTTAATGAAAGTACAACTAGGATATAAGTTCGAAATTAATTACCTAGTCATGTTTAGGGATGATAAGCATTAATCAAATATCGATTTTCATGAAACTTGAAGCATGTTTGATAGTCTATAAAATTTAAAGAGCACTGTCGGTTAAGGTTAATCCTAGTATAATCGCCACTGCTTCACAATAAGCTCGGTGGTAGTTTGATTTAAGTCGAGGTTTTGTGCTTGTCAGTGAAACACTATCTACTCACACTGCAAGTACGAAACTACTGGTCGGAATGGGAAGAAGGCTGCGAGGTGCGATTCCCCGGTAGAGACGTACTAACTGCCTAACCTGGTGTCCCACATAAGAATATAAATATGCATTAATCGACATAAGAATATTTAGCGCGCTTACAGTGAGTGTGGTCATTCAAATTGTGTATATTAATCCTTACTGAACACGAGATGATCATGGCCGAGAAGAAGATGGGGGTTTGTACGGTGGACATCTGTATAGGCACGCCTCTTTTGGAGTTGTGCACCCGAGATTTTCATCGGTGTCACAACACCAACACGTAAAGTCCCCGCATGATTGCTTGGAACACTGCGGTATGAAAATTTTAGTGCTAATGTCGTGGGGATTCAATGCGCTCCGTGATGCCTGCGGTTGCTCCCCGATGAGTCTTGCCGCGTCGGCTGAACATAAAACCCAATCCACATAAGAGTTAGAGCTAGCTAGCAACCTTATTCTTATGCTAAGACAACTTTCATGTCTGAAAGTCCGTTGCAGAGACTATTCTCCATAAAACGAGTAAGAAAGTCTAAAATTTGCCAAACAGTACTGCAAACTTACCCTGATGGAGAACCATGAAAACGATACACAGGCAAGCGAGAAAAATTCGAGAAATTCGAACCCTCGAGCTGACCATCTCCTCCATTTTCAAGTTCTTCTTATTCTTCTTCTCGCCTTTTTTTCTTGTTCTTCATCTTCTTATATATATATAATCATTGTTTTGATGGTAATCTTTGTATAGAAGGCAATTCATATACTATTTTACTAAAATTAAGAAAATAAAAACCTCAGCTTTTCCTTTCGAGTAAAATATCTTAATTTTTTTCCTTGTAAGGCTAAAAAGTATATTATCATTCCTCTGTTTTTACAAATTTGAATGTTCTTATCGTAAAAAGACTTATGTAATTTCATCTCGACTCGTCATGTAAATTTTTTATTTAAACAATATTATAATTTTAAGTTCAAAATATCATTTGCATAAACCAACGTTAAGTCGAGGACCCCGCTTGTCTTGTTAAATGTCATGGTAAGAAGATTTGTGACAGTTAGCGGGATATGCCGCTCTTCTCCTCCTCTTGTAGGAAGCCTGGCGGTAGTTTGATTTGAATCGAGGTTTTGTGTTCGTCAGTCCAACACTATCTACTCGCTCTGAAAGTACGAAACTACCGGTCGAAGTGGGAAGAAATGCCGCAAGATGCAATTCCCCGGTAGAAACTGACTGCCTAACCTGGTGTCCCACATAAGAATATAAATATGCGCTTACAGTGAGTGACAGTTCTGTGTCGTAACTCTATATTTTAGATGGTTTAGAGTTGTCTTACAATTTGCCTTAGAGTTAGGCATTATGTGTGTGGTCAATCAAATTGTGTATATGTTTAATGATTTTTTCACATTTTCCATCAAATTGGGACAGTGTCGGGGAATAGGAGTTGGTTGAAGGCGTAATTTCTCCATCAAATATGTGATCGTGCTATTATTAAGATCTTAGAAGTTGTAAAAGAGAAATTACATGTCAAGTGATAGCATTTCCTTTCCGAAAGGAAATAATTATTCAACTGGATGATTTATGGCCGCGAAGAAGATGGTGGTTTGTAGGGAGGACATTGGTTTTCGCAATCTTCCGCTGTGTCTGCGCACCCGACATTTTCGTCGGTGTCACAACACCAACAATCAATGCCCCCACATATATCCTCGTGGCATTGCGGTAAGAAAATTTTAGCGCCGACATCATGGGGTTTGAGTGCGCTCCATGACGTCTCCGGATGCTCCCCGATGACTCTTCCTGCATCGGCCTATCAAACCTCAAATCCAACATTTGTTATTCTTAGGTTCCGACAACTTACATGTCCGAAACACCGTTGCACAGAATGTTCTCCATAGAGTAAGAAAGTTAAAAAAATTCGCCAAAAAATACTTCAAGCTTACCTGATGGAGAACCATGAAAACGATCCACATGCAAGCGAGAGAAATTTTAGAAATTCGATCCCTCGAGCTGACCGTCTCCACCATTTTCGAATTCTTCTTGCTCTTCTTCTCTCGTTGTTTAAGCCGCCCGCACCCGGGTCACGTGTATATACATATAAGAAGATGCATGGCCATTACTACGATCTTATCACCAAAATCATCGTGTTGATAGTAATCTTTGTAAAGAAGGTAATTTCACATACTATTTTTTACTAAAATTAAAAAAAAAAAAACTCAGCTTTTCCTTTCAAGTAAGATATCTTAATTTTTTTTCCTTGTAAGGGGAAGATTTTATTTAAACAACATTATAATTTTAAGGTTTAAAATATCATTCCTTTCTTTATTTATTTTTTCAAGATAAAGAATGTTCCAAGATATAAACTCGAGCTTGTATTTATGAATGGTGCGTTTGGTTCTTGAAAAAGGACGTGGCGTGAAATGGAATAGAATGCTCGTTTCTTAATTTAGGGAATGAATGAATGAAATGAAATTTGTACCTGAATGAAATACTATTCTTACTTATTTTAACTTAAACAAATGTCGGTGTGAATATGTTGAATATGTTTTGATGATGAACCATTGTTCGCGTCGAAATAATAGGTGTGAATATGTTGAATATGTTTTGATGATGAACCATTGTTCGCGTCGAAATAATATTGTATAGTAAATGTTAATAATTTATTAACAAATATATTTTCGAGTCGACTTCGAAACTGCCGAGCTGAGTTCCTGCTACGTATGCCTTCGAGTCAAGATCGAGTTGTCGAATTGAGTTTAGGCTCCGTTTGGAGCCGAATTCGAGTTCCTTATAATTAATCTAAGCCGAGCTTGAGGTCGAGTTCGAATTTGAGCTTTGTACTAGTATTATTGAGCCAAACTCGAGCCAAGAAGGATTCGATTTCGGCTAGGCTTGACTTGGCTCGTTTTCACCTCTACGACTAAGGTAAACATTTTTAGATCGCATAAAAACTTCTTAATTATAAAAATAAATACTTACCAAAAAAATTATAAAAATAAATAAATAGAATTTCGAAATGAAGTAAATCCGAACACATCACTATAAACTCAATAAATAGATCAGATATGTGATTTAGAAATAATCATAATAAACTGTACAATTATGATAACGTAAAAAGTAAATTGGCGTAAAAGCAAAACCTTCTACGACGTCGTCTTTCTTCCCCGAACACCTCCCAAACCGACAACATCGTCTCCAGAGTTCGATCCCTACCCGGCCAATCGGATCCCAACCCAGATCGCCAATTCCTCCCCTCCATCCCCCGGGAAACTCCCCCCCACCGGCAAAGCTGGAGCAGCTCAAGACGATCGGAAGGGAGCTCGCCATGGGCTCCCAGGGCGGCTTCGGCCAATCCAAGGAGTTCCTCGACCTCATCAAGTCGATCGGGGAGTCCCGATCCAAGTCCGAAGAGGACCGGATCGTCCTCTCCGAGATCGAAACCCTAAGGCGACGCCTCTCCGACCCCGACATCCCCAAGCGCAAGATCAAGGAGTACATCGTTAGGCTCGTCTACGTCGAGATGCTCGGCCACGATGCCTCCTTCGGGCACATCTACGCCGTCAAGATGACCCATGACGACAACCTCCTGTCGAAGCGGACGGGATACCTTGCCGTCACCCTTTTCCTCAACGAGGACCACGACCTTATCATACTCATTGTTAATACCATCCAGAAGGACCTCAGAAGCGACAATTACCTGGTGGTCTGCGCCGCCCTGACCGCAGTCTGTAGGTTGATCAACGAGGAGACGATCCCTGCGGTGCTACCCCAGGTTGTGGAGCTGTTGGGGCACCCCAAGGAGGCCGTGAGGAAGAAGGCCATCATGGCCCTGCATAGGTTTTACCAGAAGTCACCCGGCACAGTCTCGCACCTCGTCTCCAATTTCCGCAAGGTGAGGGGCGGATGATTCATATTTCTCTTTGCTGCATGATTGGGACGTGGAATCGTAGTTTGCCCGAGTAGGTGGATTTAGGGCACCAAGGATTTTGGTTGATGTGAATTCTAGTTCAAATGAGTTATTTTGTAGACTCCGTTTTAGGTTCTCGAGCTTGATTCCATTGGCTTTGTTCAGGAAGCGTGCTTGTGCTTGTGCCCTTTTCTGTTTGCATGCATGCGAAAGTTCATTGTGCTCTTCAGGATTACTGAAATTTGTATGTCAATCTGAGACTGGACTGAATGTTCTGGGGCTTTATGTATCAATTGAAAAATGCTTGGGACTGTAGTTTCTTATCACGCAATTGTGTATTTGAATTGTTTTTGTCACCGAAACCTATTCTTGTCGATTGAGCACCTTAAGTGCTGTGGCAGAGTGTGTCGTTCACAATTAGCCGAAAAAGACCTTGTTAGGCATTTGCTATCCGTGGTTGAAACATTCTTCTCAGTGCAAGATGTATGATTTTTTTCAGACTACCAGAGTCATTGTGGAACCATCTAGTCCTATAAATCATCTGCAATTTTAATTGGATTTCTTTTTGCAGAAACTCTGCGATAATGACCCAGGTGTTATGGGAGCTACACTTTGTCCTCTTTTTGATCTTATTACAACAGATGTAAATTCCTATAAGGATCTGGTAATTAGCTTTGTTAGCATTCTCAAGCAAGTAGCAGAACGTAGATTACCGAAGACTTACGACTATCATCAGATGCCTGCTCCGTTTATACAGGTACAAGGCCAAAGTGTCGATTTATTAATGTTATTTTAATGTTTCGATGAGTTTTTGGAAATAATTTGGTAGCATGATGTGCGTATATATATATAGTAGAATTTTGGAAAGGGCCTTCTGGGATAGACCTTTAGTGACTTTCAAAGGAAGCATGGTGTCTTTGGTGTTTGGCCTGCGGATGAGACAATTCATGGAGTGATATCTTTTATTTGTTGTCAATGAATATCTCAATTGAGCTGTTCTTGGGGAGTTAGTTATAGGGCAGAGCAATTAGTCACTTTGGTTGATCAACTTCTTGAAAATTGATTACTGAGAAAAGGTTACAAATGTTGCTGTCTTGAATTCTGGCTCAATGATAACTAGGTGCTTTTGAGACCTGTGTTGAATTGCCGTCGTTGAAGATGTTACCTTGTAGAAATTGAGGACAAAACTGGCTGACTGCTTCATTATAAATCGTGAGCAGTTCCGCTGTCAGCATCTCAAAAATATCGTCTTCGGATATTGTTTTACCCTGGGGGGTATAATAATCATCTCAATTATTCATAGCTGCAGTCATGGGGATCGTGACCAGTGTGCTGCTGTTTCTAGCTTTAGACTGAATTGCGCCACTGTGGTGTCTGAATATGTGAATTGAATAGTCTGGCAACTATGCAAGTGCAACCTCTTCTGTTAAAACGTTATTGAGAAATTGAATTGCTAGGAGACAAATGATTTGTCGGAAATATCTGTTTATAGTGAAAATGTTTCTTTTATATTTACAATTTCTGCACACTGTATGCGAGTTAAGCCAGCTAATCAGCATAATGTGCTAGAAGAATTATATGTTTAAGGGGAGTGCTCCTTGCTAATGAGTTTTCTATATCTCCATTTCTTTTTTGGCCTTTCGCAGATCAAGTTGTTGAAGATACTAGCTCTTCTCGGAAGTGGAGACAAACAAGCAAGTGAAAAGATGTACACAGTTGTTGGTGACGTATTCAGAAAGTGTGATACAACGAGCAATATTGGGAATGCTGTTTTATATGAATGCATATGCTGCGTCTCTTGTATATATCCAAATACCAAGTTGTTAGAGGCTGCTGCAGAATCCATTGCCAAATTTTTGAAGGTTTTCTCTCTTAACATTTCTTCGTTGGTGGTTTCAAGTTATTTCTCATTGACAATTTTAGGCTTGGATTTATATGTTCTCATTATTTGGTAGAGTGACAGTCATAATCTCAAGTACATGGGCATCGATGCTTTAGGCCGATTAATAAAGACAAGTCCAGACATTGCTGAGCAACACCAGTTGGCGGTCATTGATTGCTTAGAGGTAAGGCCTTTCTTTCTATATATCAAATTCAGGAAGGCATTCACAGGGCTACATGGTACATTGAACGTGATTTTGCAAAGTAGAGTATTTTTACTATATAAGGTTTGCAATTTGTGTATCAGTTTTTCCTTGCAAAGAGCAGAATCAGCGTCACTCAGAGGATGCATAGATGGTTGTAGTTGGATTGTGAACAAGGTGTGTTGTTGCTATGGATTCATAAAATAGTGGTTTGAGAGATCATAACTAGAGCGCGTGCCCCGGGATATAATGTAAAGATGGATATCTTTTTTCTTATTCCATCACCTTTTAGCTCAATGCTTTACATTTGTATTAATATTCTGCCTGTTCAAGTCAGGACCCTGATGACACTCTAAAGAGAAAAACCTTTGAGCTGCTGTACAAGATGACCAAGTCCTCCAACGTTGAAGTTATTGTTGATCGGATGATTGACTATATGATAAGCATAAATGACAACCATTACAAAACTGAAATAGCTTCCCGATGTGTTGAACTAGCGGAGCAGTTTGCACCAAGTAATCAGTGGTTTATTCAGGTAGTCCAGAACATATCAGATCTTACACCTGGTTAAAGAAATGTGATTGTTATCTCTATGAGTTTAAATTTTAATTGAGATGCTACATGTTGTAGACCATGAATCGAGTCTTTGAGCACGCGGGAGATTTAGTCAACATAAAAGTTGCGCACAATTTGATGAGATTGATCGCTGAGGGCTTTGGTGAAGATGATGAGACTGCTGACAGTCAGCTTAGATCATCTGCTGTAAGTTTCCTTCCCACCTATTTCTGTCACCTTTCAGTTGTTGTATTCTTGAGTGTCTATGCTATATGGCATTCGCATTCTTGCTAATGTTGACATGAGAAAAACTTTTTCTCAAGCATGCACAATTTCATATAGTTCGGAAAGGGCCCATCCGGCTACATATAAGAAGTCAACATTAAGATGAACTGAAAATAGAGAGTTTCACATTAGGGGATTGCCCAATCCTGTGGAAGCAGAGAGTTGTCCTATTGGTTAAGTCATTTGAGCTTCTAGTTTAAGGGAACTTTTCCTCATTTGGATGGGTAATCATTCCATAGCAACTATTGTTGGCATGTTATAGTTCTATCTACTTAAAATTTTAGGGGGAGCCCTTTGTCTTGGGTTTCAACTTGTTTTCTGTCTAATTGAATTCGAAAACATTTATTTTGTTCGAAAATGCTTTTTATTTTGAAAAGGGAGTCATGTTTCTGCCATCTCTGAAAGCTGCTGCATGAAGGTGCTCTATAAACTTGAGCTGTCTTTGTGTATGTAGGTGGAATCATACTTGCGCATTATGTCAGAGCCAAAACTTCCATCTGTGTTCCTTCAAGTAAGAATTCATGCTGGCATTCTTAATCCTGCCGAAATGATAATGTGGCTTCTATTTCTAAAAAAAAAATCAAACAAGATACGTTCTTCCCATGGTTATGTTTTGTTTCTTTTTCCTTGCTTCTTGCAAGGTGATTTGCTGGGTCTTAGGAGAATATGGAACTGCTGATGGGAAGTATTCAGCATCATATATATCTGGGAGATTGTGCGATGTGGCAGAAGCATATTCAAGTGATGAAACTGTAAAGGTGTTTCTCTTCCGTGGTCATTGCATTTCATTAGTTATTAATAAAATTTCTCAGTGTATCTTGTTATCATGATATTATTTTCTGTGAGGTTACCTTTTCTCTGGGTAGGAAGCTTCTGTTCTTATGAAACCATATTTCAATTGATCTTAAATTTTAAGGTTGCTTCTTTCTTGGTGTATGCCTTCGTGATAGGGCCTCCAAAATCTTTAGATTACTGGCCCTCCCCGGGCTCTTTGAACTTGTTGGGGAGTGGTTGGTTAGCAAACAATGAGTTGGTTATTAGTTCTATAGTAATGAGTTCATACCCTCTCTTAAAAGTAAAGTCGGCTGCCGTTGGTTTTTCTGTTGTTCCTCTGAACTTCTTTGGGTATCGCCCAACTGTCCTTAGTTCTGAGTTTGGAGGAGGGAATTTTAGGGAAATTTAGGTGATTTGGGTAAGTCGAGATGATTTATAGAAGCTGAAAATTTTTGTGGGAAATTTGTTTTTCATTCTGAGTCAAATTGCCCCATAAGAAGTGGAAGTACAAAAACAGGATCATCTCCCCTCCCTATGGGGTCTATCCAAATAGGGCCTGAATCGGTTATCCTTGAGGGATTGTGTGTGCTCACCCCTTGATAAGGCCCGATCAATTAGGATTTTGTTTGGTTCACAATCAATGAGTTTTTCCTATCAAAGATTTTATATTTTGTTTCCTCCAGAAAAGTTGTCATGCGTATCTGTGGGGAGTCATGTTTTCCTATCAATCCAGATTCTCCTGCCAGCCAATCATATATGTCCATGAAAGACACGTTGGGAAACATTAGAGTTTGGGATGAATCATTTTGCATCATATGACGTTTATTTTTGGCATTAAACTACAATATAAGCTATTGAAGTCGCATTTAAAACAGCCATGATAAGACTGAAGCATGGCTTCGCCATGCTGATATTAATGGAGGGGGTGTCCGACTGCAGTGATTTCTGTTGTTTTTTATATTTGTATCCTTAGTCATCTTTAGCTGGAGTCTATGTAGAAAGTGGGGATGTCTTCCCATTGCTAGTTTCCATGATGCTTGTTTCTCATAACTAAAGGTTTGAACTGTTAATTCGGATCAATTTTTTTTAGAGAAGTTGATTTGTGGAAGAGAAGAATCTATCAATCTTTTTTGTTGGGTATGCAAGAGTTTGAGTCTTATTATCTGGTTGATGGCCTTGATGTTCCATTTGGAATGCAATAATAATAAGTAATTTCTTTGGCTAAGCCCTGGCATACGGAGTGTGTTTTTCTTTTAATTGCAAGTAGCAGTAAAGCTTCAATTATCATACATAGTGTGATATTTTTTTGTGCATACTCTAACTTTCATTTCTGATGCTTTTCAATTAAAGGCGTATGCAATTACAGCCCTCATGAAACTACATGCATTTGAAATGGCCGCTGGAAGAAAAATAGATATGTTACCTGAGGTAGGCTCTCAAACTATTTGATGCTCCAAATAAATATGTTCTGACCTCCGTCACGATGTCGGTCTTAATTCCATACTTGGGTGACTGTTCAGTGTCAATCTTTGATTGAAGAGTTATCAGCATCACACTCAACTGACTTACAGCAACGGGCATATGAACTCCAGTCCTTAGTTTCCTTAGACCGCCGTGCAGTTGAGAGTGTTATGCCTGCAGATGCAAGCTGTGAAGACATCGAGGTAAATCGTAAAATTCATTTTCATGCACGTGTATATTTTTTCCAATGTTTGTGATTGAATGTGTTTTTTTTTTTTATTTGCAGGTGGACAAGGAGTTGTCTTTCTTGGACAAGCACATCCAAGGAGCAATTGAGAAAGGGGCTCAGCCTTATATACCTGAGAGTGAGCGCTCAGGTTCACTGAACATTAGTAACTTAAGCATTCGAGATCAGCCCGAGGTTTCCACACACAGTCTTAGATTTGAGGCATACGAGCTTCCCAAACCAGTGGCGCAGCCAAAACCTTCCATTCCTCAGGCATCCTCTACTGAGCTTGTTCCTGTTCCTGAGCCATCTTATTCTAGGGAATCTACTTATGCTGTGCCAGTGCCAACCGTTTCAAGTTCCGTTTCTGGGTCAACAGAGCTTAAGCTAAGACTTGATGGTGTTCAAAAGAAGTGGGGCAAGCCCACATACGGTTCGTCCTCCACACCAGACATGCCTTCTCAGAAAAGTGAAAATGGACTCTCACGAAATGACGACTCGAGTATTTCGATGTCAAGACCCCAGTCCTCCTTGGACTACAGGAAGCCTTCAGTAGAGATCACCCCCGAGAAGCAGAGGCTGGCAGCTTCTCTATTCGGGGCATCTTCCAAAACTGAGCGGAGGACCACATCCACTCATAAGGCTGTGCGGTCCACTGGACAGGTAGCAGAGAAGACCCAGGTAGCAAAATTAGTTGACCCTCCTATTGCCAAAGCAACCCCTGTTCAGCCTCCACCCGACCTGCTTGATTTGGGCGAACCAATTTCCACGAGCAGTGCCCCGGAAGTTGATCCCTTCAAGCAGCTGGAATGCCTTCTGGACCAGAGCGAGAGTGCCTCTGCCTCAAGTCACATGGCAGACAATTCTTCAAAGTTACCTGATATCATGTCCCTTTACAGTGGGATGCCGACAAGTGGGCAAACTAGTGGTGCCGTGGGTCCTATTTCGGTGAATGGGGATCATCTAGTTTCTCCTTCAGAGGTAGGTGTCATAGCTACGCCTGCAGGAACCTCTGGACCCGTGCAATTTAGCAAAGGGCCAAACCTCAAAGATGCATTGAATAAGGACGCACGGGTGAGGCAGATGGGCGTGACACCAACGAGTCAGAATCCGAACTTGTTCAAGGACTTGCTTGGCTGAAGCTTCCTCCCTTGCAGCTAGGTTGTCAAACTCGATTTGGGGTCTCTAGGCATTGCATGTCAAATATTACAAAACAAGGACACTTTTGTGGGTCTTGTTCGTGTCATACCAGGCAGCGAGATCATAAGAGTGCATGAGCCCCGCCAAAGATGGCATGCAGATACGGTTTTGGCTAATGGTGGGGCTGTTGCACTGAAATGGGAGAGGGACAAAGGTAGGAGGAGGTGCGCTCATGGTGGTGGTGGGTGGTGCCTTAGTGCAGTTGAGTTTTTGGCTCTGCCTCCATTGTATCAATTGCTATTGGGATGTGTTGCCCTCCTTGCAAAGAAGGGTTGATATCTTTGCAATTGCTTTATTCGCATTTATATATTGGTTTTTTATTTTATTTTCTGAGTTGGGTTCATCAAACATGTACTATTTGAGGTCTTGAGGGACGAATTTTTTTCGCCAATCGTTATCCCGCCTCTACCTCTACGAGAAAAACGAGTTTCATTTTATAAAGAAGACGTTGGACGTTAACGGTCTGTTTCGTTTACAGAAATCTCGTTGTTTTGTGGTTTCATAAATTTTCTTACCATTTCTTATGTTTGATACGTTATTTCTCTCTGAACAAACTTGTCGAAATGTTAAGAGAGATTGATTGGACAACTCCACGGCTCTAAAATTACATTTTTTTTGAAGTAATTGTTTATGATAACATATAATTAGGTATCTTTTTGTTTTACCGATTTTAGCTCAAAAGTCTAGAGGAATGTTCTACAACAACATTTCTCCACAAAATAATTTATAAATAAGTCGATCAAATTCATAATTTATCAATTAATATTTGACGAAATAGTAATTTATGGTCTCAATTTTGAACGAACTTTCTATTATATCATTAATTTAGTTTGTTATATAACTTTGCCATCAATTTTTATTTTGATTTTGGCCAATCTTGAATTTTATCATCAAACATACATTAATAGACAATTTTCATTTATCAATTAAAAAAATAAAAAAAAATAAAAATGAAAAATAATATTGAAATATCTAATATGTTTTCATATTTTAGAATTTTGATGGACAAATCAAGTGAATTGGAAGCCGAAGTTGGACGATAGTTGCTAATGCCGTAAAAAAATACGCAAAATCGATGAAGAGATGATGTTCTATTAGGGGACTGCTACTACGGGTAAAGTGGATCATGAGGCGAATCAATAAGAGGTTGAAATTCCATTAATATAGGACACGAGTCAAACTATATTAAGGCCTTGTTTGGCTTTCGTTAGAAAAAATTCAAGATTGGTCAAAATCAAAATAAAAATAAAAGTTGGGAAAAAATTATATAACAAACTAAGTTAATGACAAAACAGAAAGCTGGTTCAAAATTGAAGCTGTAAACCTATATTTTGCTTCAATATTAATAACTCAGAGTTTTTAAATTCGACCCCAGTTTTCACAAAATTCATCGAAAAAGAATTGAAGAAAGGAAATGAAAGAAGTTGGGATTTTTCTATATTGAACTCGTACTTTGTAATTCCAAGTTATCTGAAAACATAATTCGGAATTAAAAACTCTGAATTATTAATATTAGTTGACGATTTATGAGATCAATGGAGAAATTATTGCGTGTGTCTGCGTAACAAACCTCCAAAAATCGAATATCCCAAATTGTATCGGAATTTTTGCATGGAATTAATAACTGCTACAGACCCATCGAGGGGATGACTTACAGGTGCTGGGCAATAATCGGGCGCTGTGCAATCTTAACGTGGTTAGGAAAAAATTTTGCGAAATATGGTAGATGGTTTTGTAACTCAGGAAATAATGCCAGAAGTCGGACTTTGTAAGTCTGAATTCACTCATGAAGGAACTCAAAATTATAAAGTCTGACTTCTTAAGGGTTTTTTGAAAGTCGAACTCATTTACTACTAAACTCGAACTTATAAAGCGGGCATTATTTTCGAAATTTCGAAACTAGGATATTTTACCAGTTTCCTCGGCAATCATCAACCGGCTCGGTCCAGTAATAATGGGCTCGGCCCAATATCCCGAAATTATCAATTGTCCTCGACTTCTTCCTCTTCCTCTTAGTGGTGCGGTGCTTTTAAAAAATTCCCCCATTTTCGCGCCTTCCGCCCTTAGCTTCACCGCGCCCATGAAATCTCGATGAACGGCGAAATTCAGGCGAAGGACAAGCTTTCCTTGTCACCGAAGAAGCCGCCAGCGCCGGTATCGATGCAGTCGAAGCTGAAGAAGTCGTTCAACCGCGCCGTGCTTCCTCTCCTCAACTCCGTCTCCAAGGAGGTTCCTTCATCCCCCAGGGGTTTCGTACTCGGATTCTATTTATCCGTAGCCGTTCAGTAGAGACGAGTGATTCTTTCAGACGATCTGCCTATTCGTTATGTGATGTGCTTGGATCTTGGCTTTGCGATTTATAGAAAAAACTGAAGTAGGCGAACTTGACATCAGAACTTCTGTTGCTGTTAGTGTTGTCTGGCGCCCTGTCTCGGGATTTGTTGATGGTAGATTTCAAGAGCTGCTTCCATTGCTGGATCCTCCTGTCCGAGGTGATGGGTTTTGTGTTAATTGAGAGTAAATAAACTAGGTTTTTTCTAATTAAAATCTTATGGTAGATTATTTAAGTTCTTTGTTCTAATGGGATGGGATAAACTTGATAGTCTTCAAGTGGTGATGCCGGCCAAGCCACTTGGCGTAATTGCTATGGGTTATAATCGTAATCTATCTCTGTTGGACTGCATATTTTACCAGTATTAGATATTTATGGTTTCTACATTGTCGGAGGATAATGGATATGGTTGAAGCTGTGTGAGATGTCAAAATGTACGAGTTTTCTGCAGTTGATGCCTAACTTTTGTTGTTCCCTTGTGATAGTTTGTTTATTTTGAGGTTGTTTTCATCCATTATTTGTTGCTGATATCTGGAAGTTACCGGATGTGCAGAATTTTGATTGCTCAATAATTGTAACACTAACAGTCTAGCATTATTTGTTGACTGGAAAAAGGTCTAAATATCTTTCTTTTCTACTTCATTGTTCTAGGACTTGCGCACGGCCTTCCCAAGTTGTACTGATGAAGAACAGCGACGACTTCACCAGCTGTTTCTCAAGGTACTCATTCTTTTACTGATGTATTTTTTTTTTTTTGGTAGAAATGGAGGTTGATAGATGTCTTTATATTCCTCATCATTGCTAAAATCCCATTCTTGAGTACAAATACTGTGGAATAATCCTTTTATGGATCGTTTGATTAGCTCGACCCGTTACTTATAGTACATAAACATCTGACTTTTTTATCATTTAAAAGGACAAAACATATAAGATGAAGCTTGCCACAGCAGCAAGGTTACTCCGTAGAAAATAGAGTTCATTCCCATGCTTCACTGATAAAAGAGCACTTTTGAAAGCAATGATTTTCTCTGCTTTTAAAACATTGGCATTATCTTTTATTTCTGCCATATTATAACAAAATAACTGAAGGCGCTTGATCAAAACACATATTTAAGTAATTATCAATTCTGCCATATTATTTGGACTTAATTAACTAGTAATTGTACTGTGTGTTTTGCAGGTTATTGCTTCCTTGCATGGAAATATTGAGGTATATTTTTACAAGTTGCTTGTTTATGTGGCTCTGCCTCCTTTTGTTACTTCACTTGGACAGAATTAAACTTTTAACCATTGAACATAATTTAGCTTCATCAATGAAATGGAAATAATGTGCTTTAAAAAAATAATACAAACAAATAAACAGCCATGGCTATTTTTTTCCAGCCTAGAATTACTATTTTCTTTTTGTTTTCCAGGATGAAAATCTGACAAAAGGATACTTTTATGAAGACATGTTATTGTAGGATTGTAGAGAACTAGTGGTATTCAACACAAAAGGGGTTCCTCCATCTCTTAATAAGAGAAGATGCAACAACTCGGTTTTGAGATTAGCCCAAGAGAGTTGTTTCAAAACTATCATTCGTATTTTGGAAAAATTGATGAGTTACCAAACAACTTTTTACTGTGAAATCTTACCATTCATGAGTAAGTATAATTTCGGATATACGATTTGAACCTCTATTTGACAACTTTGCTAATAATAGTTATTTTTGTTATTACATATTTTAACTAGCTTGCAATCTTAATTTGCAGGATATTTTTGAATCGTTGTGCGATGAGGTGCAGGTAGGCTTATGTTTTTTCCATATTAAGTTTTTGTTTCTAGCTAAGTTTCTTGATGAACTTGGCAAACTTTGGCATTGATGTATCGATGGGCTTTCAAGTTTTAAGTTTTTGTATGCTGATTCGTAAATCCCCCATGAAGAAATCCCCTAGAACATGCCCATTCTAGAACTTTTCAAACATGTCCATTCCCAGATTGTCGAACATGCCCATTCACAATTGTTTGGGAAATTTTGTGCATCAGACTGATATATGATTAGCTTTTCACATATCGTACATGTATTTTCAGCTTAGGCTTTCCCATTTCATGGTGAAGTTGTTTAACCTTGTTAACTGCTTTCTTTTTGAAAGGATAATATCTATATTCTTGTCATTAACATTGCAGGTAGGAGCAGCTCTGGATACTTTCGATCGACTACTTGAGGAACAAAGTCTAGACCCTTTGATGACAGATAAGTAAGTGTCGTACTAATCAACTCTTATGCTGGGAAGACACCAATAATACTACACAAATGGCTCACCTTGTGATTGAAGACACAATCTTGACCGCTCTGACAAAGAATACCTCTTTACTACAGTTATTGCAATAAATAACAGCCCCCGCAAACTAAAATACCAGAAATGGCATAATAATAATTGTGCAATCCGATGTTTTTCACTTGGATATTCTTTTTGGCCTGAAAGGGGAAAACTAGGGGATGAGGGAGGTCCCTCAAAATCTCCCCTGCTGATAATAATGGTTTTTCTTATGGTTATTTTTCCATTGCTAAAATTGGAAGAATCAAGAGGATCTTTCTATGCTTGGTAGAATGTTAGATGACAAGTCTCACCAAGAATGATAATAATGCAGCAAACAGGACAAAATAAAAAGAACTTTTCATGTGGAGCAGTACAATTATTGGAACATTAGAGAAAAAAATGAGGGCCTGCCTATCAAATCTAACAATATTGGTACAGATTTTGCATGAATTTGTCTTTACAGAGAATAGTTGTGTCATCTAGCTCAAAAACAGTAAATATCACGGTATATTGGCGATCCGTCATTGCAACTTGGTCATTTATCTTAGTCGGTTTTCCTGACGCCCACCGACCACAGTTATTGGCTTGGCTTATCCCTTTTTGTTTGAGCCTTTCCCTCCGTTGGTAATTTAGTGTTCTCCATTGTTGACTTTCATTAGTTTAGATGCGGTGGGGAGAAAATAATTTACTCTCGGATGGATCTGTGATTTCTTCTTTCCAGGAGTAATGTATGGGATACTGTCAGAACCCTGCAAAGGGAAAAAAATTTTGTTCGATTTGCTACTACTTAAGAGGCCTTCTGTGGGAAGAATGATCATTTACTCTTGGTTGTGTGATTGCTTCTTTCCAGGACTAATGTATTGGATACTGTAAGAACTCCGTCAATGGCAAGGGATAGAAAAGTTCAGTCATTGACGAGGTGCTTGGAAAAGGTGGGTTGACTTCACATCTTTGTTATAGGAACTCTAATTTATTTGGATGAAGGTGTCCATCAGAATTTATCGGATGGATGTGTTCTTCAGTCTGTATAAGAACTGCCTCTGGTATCCTTGGAAGGGCAGATGCCTGCCCATTTTCTGTAGTTATTTCTTTTGTTTTGAGAGGCGGAAGATTTTCTAGCAATTGCTCAACTTACATGCTTTGTAGTGTTTATAACCCTGGACTTCATGCCTGTGTAGTGATGGATGTATTCCATCAAGTTGAAGAAATTACTTAATTATGGTGCGCCAGAACGTGTAGGATTTGCCTGCTCAGAAGTAGCACCTTTGAATGGTAATACTAACCTGATTACAATTTCAAGATAGAAAATAGCACTTTGAACTAGTCCAAATTTTCTTGTTTTGTTCAGAAGAGCTCTGTTGCACGTAATCCCCATAATAGCAGTTCATATTCCATGAGTTTTTGCTGTGCTGCAATGAGCAACCGATTGATCGCATGCGGCACCCTTCAGTAATTGTACGATGATACTATGCTTGGGAATCAACCAACAAGTCTGTTTTTACCTCTGCCAATCTAGCTCGTCGTAAATCTTTGTGATGACAAAATAATCTTTGTGATGCAACTTTCTAGTCCAGATTTAGTGACTCATGTTAGTTTGCTTTTTATGTATTTGAGACCCCTCCACCCGCCCCCCCCCACCCCGGGCTTGGCATCTGATGGTCTACCACGACTTGTGCCATTACCAGATTGAAGCATTGAAGCTGGTTCGGAAAATTCCGTGAGAAAACTGTGGATTAACAAAACTAATGTCACTTTTAACTGTTCATATCCCATATCATCATGGGTTTCTCCATTGGTGAAATGAAAGAGCTATTGGTCCAACGACAAATGATTTTTCGCTTAGCATCCTATTGATCATTGAATCAAGACACGGTACCATTGTTTGCAACACTTATAAAGGTAAGACTGTAAGTATATGCTAAATCTCGTCTTGTCCTATACAATTCAAGGAGCATTTTGCGCAGCGGAGATGTGCGATGTCCGCTATCATATGGCTACAACGGGATACTTTGGAAAGAAATACCAAAGCTTCAAAAACAGGAGTTGACCATCATTTTCAGGATGTCTTGTCTGCAGTAATGACAGAATTAGCTGTTATCTTTAATTATTTATTCAAGTGAACTGATAACTTTTGTCTTAATATAGAAAGGGACTGGAGTTTCTGCCTTCTTGGATCTTGTGCTCTGTGGAACTGTATACAGCTTTCAAAGAATATATTACAGTAAGAAGACCTTAGTACTCCTTTCCAGCTGTATATTTCCGAATAACATTCGGCGAGAAAATATTTCATGAAATTGGGTAGTATTCAAAATTTGCCAAATATTTGGTGTATTTGGAGTATTTGGTGAAATTGAGCCCCTCCAAAGTGTATTTGGTGTTTGTAACGCTAAATTTTAATGAATTTTGAAAGTTACCGTCATATTTTGTGAAAATCCGATGGTTATTATGGAACAAATCTCCTCCTTTCATATTCGTTGTGTCCACCAGCGCAAGCAGAAGATCTCCCCATCTAAGGAATTGTGCTCGAGAAAAACGTTCGATATTCCATTTTTTTCTCTCATCATTATTATTAGAAAAATAAAACCCCTATCTCGAAGTCGAGGCGTGACACTGATTAATTTCTTTAGTATCACGGTCCTTACAAGTGATACCCTTAAATTTTGAGAAAATTTTGAGCATGTTGGGGCAATTTAATATTGTAATTCTGGACTGTGAGTTTCTAATAGTGACGGGATTCACGATTACAGTACCGATCAAAAACTAAAATACCACAGCATCATAAAACTGTGGCCAAATTATCAATTCTACTCTAAAGTTTGGCTCTTTTTTCGATATATCCTAAACTTTTCAAAATATCATCACACATTCTAACGTTTGGCTGTTATATCAATTTTAACCATCGTTAACCGAATCAGCAGACGGAAGTCTATGTGGTGCCCACTTGGCACTTTACTCCGTCAGCCCACCGTTAAATTGCCGACTGGGCATTACATGGCACCGACGTAGTATGACCCCGGTACACATCCCCGTCAGATCGACCGTTGAGGAGGGATGCCGTCGTTCAAGACTCCCTTCCAGGGATACTCCGTCAAGTTCTCTCATTTCCACCCCAATCTCCTCGTCGTCGCCACCGCCCAGAACTTCGGCATCCTTGGCAACGATCGACTCCACGTCTTCTCCCTCTCAGGCAGCACTAGTCCTGCCCCAATCTCCTCCCCTTTCACCTTCGACACCACCAACGACATCTACAACCTCGCCTGGTCCAAATCCCACGACTCCCTCCTCATCGTCGCTGTCGCTGACGGTTCCCTCAAGCTCCTCGACGCCTGCCTACCCCCTACCGCCAACCTGGTAAGGTCCCTATCGGAGCACTCCCACGAGGCCTCTTCCCTCGACTTCCACCCCACCTGCCGCGACTCCTTCCTCTCCTCTTCCTAGGACTATTCCATCAAGCTATGGGCACTTGACCGCCCCCAGCCCCTCCGCACCTTCCTCGAGCAGTTGTATTACGTTTACTCTGTCGTCTGGCACCCCCGCCATGTTGATGTCTTTGCCTCCGCCTCCGGGGATCGTACAAATTAGGGTTTGGGACGTGCAAAGTCATAATTGGCCACTCAACGTGATTGAAGGGGGCGTCATGTCATGCTTTTAACGGTGGGCTGCTGGAGTAACTTGCCAAGTGGACGCCACGTAGACTTATGTCAGTTGATTCGCTTAACGGTGGTTAAAATTGATAAAACGACCAAACGTTAGGATGTGTGATGATATTTTGAAATGTTTAGGGTGGTATATCAGAAAAATAGTCGACCTTTATAGTAGAATTGATAATTTGGGAGTTTTGTACGGAAATACGGTTCGTTTTAAAAAAAATTTGCGAAATACGGTCCCAGTTTCGTAAAATACGGTTTTACCGTCGATAGGGCGCGTTTTGAAAACGCGTCATCCGAATTACAAAGGGGACGCGTTTTCAAAACGCGCCCCTCGGCGTGCCATAGGAAGGGGCGGGTTTTCAAAACTCGCCCCTATGCGAGATGAAGTTCGGCATGCGAAGATGGCATGAGGGCGCGGTCTCAAAACGTGCCCTCATGCCAGGGGCGGGTTTTCAAAACCCGCCCCTTCATAATTTACAAAAGGGGCGGGTTACCCGCCCCTTCCACACTTAGAGAAACAAAGCCAAGAAAGCCATGCACGGTATGCTGGGTCGGACGGGGGGCGGATTTTGAAAACCCGCCCCTTTAGTAACTGAAGAAGGGGCGGGTTTTGAAAACCCGCCTCTCTTTCGGACCTGAAAACGAAAGTAAGGAATTTTGTTCGAAACCCTGTTTGAACAACATATGGCATACACATAGACCTCATTCAGTAGTTTGTAACCTGAAACCCAGTTCAGAATATGAAACGCAAAGTTTAGAATCTCATTATATCAATGCAAAGTTTACAGACATCAGTAAAGACCCCTACGTCTCGTCGATTTCCTCCTAACATAAGGCCTAACGACGGGATCTTCATGGATGTTCGGTTGCTCCGAGGAATCATCAGGGTACAGTTGTGTAATTTGTGAAGGTCCTTCTCCTTGTTGTGAATGGTCGTACCTGAAAAACTTATGTTAGTGAAGTTACGAGAGTTTAAATCAATCGAGTATGAGAAGACTTACCCGAATTCTCTCGCTCCTTTAATCGGAGCTACCGGAGTGGAACTGGATCCAGGCTCGAAGTACGGTGTTGTGTAATCAGCCTGAATGTGGTCAATCTGAGAGATGAGCATCCCGTCAAATACTTCACGGCCCTCCTCGTCAAATAGAGGGTCCTCGTACGTCTGTGGCACCTCCTCATCCTCGTGATCTTCCTCCATGTGATCTTCTTCTGCCGGATGATCTTCGTCTTCGTCCACGTTCTGTCCACCTGCTACTGGCATGAACTCGAATGCCGGTTGATCTTCTATTCCACCGTACAAACGTACCGGTGTATATTCTCGCATCATCTGCAAGGACTCCTCGGCAAGAGAAACGAGCTCAGGCTGGTCCGATCGAAGCTTGATCCTACGGAAGTTCTTCATCTACATAATATAACATTATATATGTTAAAATTGACAATTGAATGAAGAATGTAATGAAAGAACTCATAGATTACTTACCATTGTACCTAGCATGGATCCTGTGTGCGATATGTACTGTCTGGTGTACTTCGCAAACCATTTGGAGTACCTGACTCCAGAATGGGAATCCCAGAACAGCGGCACGATGTACTGCATCCGATCTTCCCAGAGCTCCACAAAAGATCGATGGATCTCTACCCAGTTGTTCATCGTCTTGCCACGCAAATCCATCCGATGGAGAGCCTTGCTGGTGTCGCAATCTGCGGGCACGATCTGGTGGTCGCCAAACTGACGAATCACTCTATCAGGGTAATGCCACTCGACGATGTAAAAGCAGATGAGGGGGACTCTGGCACGCCAAGAAGCCTCTCCCGATCGGCAGTAATCAGGCAGCATAGCTATCAACTCCTCAGAATAAGGATGCCAAACAACCTGCATATAGAAATGTCAATACGTTAGGAAGGTTCGAATGACTAAAACGAAAGAGTCAAATGAAATGACGTTTACCTGATCGGGTGTCTGCCTATCAAAGGCCTCTCTGTAAGAGGACAGTACGTGCGTAGTGACCGTGCGTACATCCTTTGCAACGGCCCAACGATAGCTCAAAGGCATATCCGCTACAAATGGGGTCCGTAATCTGAGGGGCGCTACATGTGGGAATCTATCCCATGCCCAAATCTGTAGCAAAATCAGTGGACCATCTATCTGCGATGCCTTGTGGTGAGCTGCCTTACACAAACTCCTGTACAGCCACACAAGGCAAGCAGAACCCCAACTATACTGCCCAGCCCTCTCAAAGTCAGCTAGTAGAGGCAACCAGAAATAGTGTACTAAACTATCTGACTTCGTAGTAAATAGCATCCCTCCTATCAACTGCAAGATGTAAGCCCTCGTATACATCTGCACTACCTCCTCGGGGGCATCTACAGGGATCTCAGCAAAGTTTGCAGCAAGCCAGCTAAGTCTAATACGGCCAGACCTAATGTTGTCACCCATAGGTCTCCGGCCCAATAACTCTAAACAGACTTCCTCATTAGAGACGGCTGTATCAGCTATCACCCCATCACCATCTATGGGCAAACCTAGCTGAACTGCCACATCCTGAAGGGTGATAGTCATCTCACCGTGCGGCATATGGAAAGTGTGCGTCTCCGGCCTCCAGCGTTCCGTCAACGCTGTGATGAGGGCCCAGTCCAAGGATATAAAAGGGAGCTTAGCTACTCCGTAGAATCCTGCCTGACGAAGGTACACATCCATCCTCGGATCACGGGCGACTCCCTTCAATGACTTCTCCACACGACGGCAAGTTAGAACGTTATTCTGTAAATAAAACATGAATTAGTAATCACGGCACGAATACATGAAAAAAAGTATAATAATTCAGAACTACACAAAACAGACGTACCACACTATAGCCGGCTTCCCATACCGCCGTCGAGCGATGCTCTCCTTGAGCATTAAGGACGTCCGTCTTTCTTGGCCCTGGACGCATTTTCCTGAAATACAATATAACTTATGTTAATAACAAACACAAATAAATACTTTAAATAACAACAATATACACTTCTAACATTAAGAAATCACTTACAAACATTCCTATTAGGACAACTACGTCGGTTGTGACCCTCCTGTCTACATAACCCACAACTAGTTTTCCGAGATTTCTCCTTGATATCCATTTCATTACGTATACGTGATGACCTGGGGCGCCCTTTCGGTCTCACTCTTGTAGGGTCGAGATTGACTCTCGGAAAAGGATATTCTGGCCAATCTTCTTTACAATCAAAAGAATGCCATTTCGCAGCATACACAGCCTTCTGGCACTCGAATGAGTAAAAACGACTGATGACAGCGGTATGATCTATATGCATGTGCGCGTAACATGCCAAAGCATGCGAACAAGGAATGCGATGGATTTGCCACTTCTTGCAGCTGCATTTCATCGTATGAAGAAATACATACTTCAGTCGATGTTTTCCTCTTGTTCTAACATCAAATCTACCCTCGCTGCGATCGAGAAGAACCACCTCGTACCGTTTGGCTTTCTCTATACATTTAAATAGACGATTTGTGCAAACACTTGTGAAACTTTCGCCAATTTTCAAAGCAGAATCCGCATCATCACGTCTAGCTATCCAATGTGACACGCAGTTATACCATATTTTCCTAACAAGCGCTGAAACAGGAAGATTTCTTGCGCCTCTGATAACGGCGTTGTAACTTTCGCTCAAATTCGTTGTCATCAGACCATATCTATGGTACCCATCCCGACTCAAACACCACTGCTCTTCATTTATCTCGGCGAAAAACTCGCCAGCTTCTGGCATTGATTCAAACAAACTTCTCATCACACTTTTATACTTCACAACCATAGATTTCCTCGCTGCGGCTATCAACTTCCTCTTACAAACAACATTCTTATACCTCGTATTGAAATTGCTAGCCACATGTCTAAGACAAAATCGCCAATGCGCAAACGGCGGGGCCCATCCCACGTCCGGATCATTCACAGCGGCTTGAATTCCAGCATGTCTGTCGGAAATCAAACAAACCCCTCCTGTTCTTTCACCAACGACATATCCCTTCAGACATCGCAGGAACCGCCGATATATATCTTCAACTATAACTCCTTCATCGCCGAGATCACGTTCTAATTGTTCAAACGAATCACCCTCTTCATAATTAACTTCATTGTAGTTACCGCCATCATCATCATCGTCATTACCACCATCCTCCTCATTCCTCGCATTACCACCATATCCGCTACACCCTTCATTCACCGGATCCAATCGATGGAAATTTCTACTAACTTCGAAATTTTCCATTCTTTCTTGCACGACATTTAACCCGTCATCCACATTTGCTCCTACGGGTTGCATGTTACTACCACGCTTACTTCTAGAATTTGGGGGCCTCCCTTCGTTGCAAGAATTTCCAAATATTGATATCACATAAACTTCTTGAATGCGGTCACTATTTGACATCGCAAATTCAAACAACAACCTCACATCCTCGTCATCTCCGATCGGTACTAGCACAAAATTAATTCCTGAAGGACCATACGAAGGAACTGGGTATCTATGACAAATTTCCAACCTACTTCCTTCGGTTAATCTCAGTGCATTGACAATTTTACTTTCGAATGTGACGTAATCAATATCCACATCTACCTTTATCCTTTTCACTGGTCCCCTACTATAGGCTACTCATTGACTACCATTAACAACCTTCCCATTACCATATAACAATAAATTTATTTGCGACATTGAAACGTACGTAAGGTAAAACTTACGTTGATTAGGGGTTTCTTCGAACTTAATAACCTGTAAACAATTAAATATCATATCATTAATTATCCAATTACTCAATTTCCTAATCAATAATTAATAATTATACAATTTCATAATTACACAACATACCAATAATACCGGTCGTCAAAGGTCACGCGACGTAACTCGGGAGCGGACAATCGTCGGCGGTGACGAATTTGCGCCGGACCGGAAGAGTTGACCGGTCGGGGGCGGATCCGGTTTAGGGCGGGTGGAGGCAGCGGCGGGGGTCGGACGAGGGCGGCTGGAGGCAGCGGCGGGGGTCGAATGGCCGGTTTACGGCGGCTGGAGGCAGCGGCGGGGGTCGGACGGCCGTCGAGCGGAGGAGGCAGCGGCGGGTAGGGTTAGGGTTTCGGTGTAATCGGGGAGGGTGACCCGATCGCGAGTTATTTACTCGCACGGGGGGCGGGTTTTCAAAACCCGCCCCTCCTTTACTTACACAAGGGGCGGGTCCGACCCAACATACCGTGCGTGGCCTTCTTGCCTTTGTTTCTCTAAGTGTCGAAGGGGCGGGTTTTAAACCCGCCCCTTCGACACTTTCATAAGGGGCGGGTTTTAGAGATAATCTTAGTGTTAAAGGGGCGCGTTTTGAGGGCGCGTTTTGAGACCGCGCCCTCATGCCATCTTCGCATGCCGAATTCATCTCGCATAGGGGCGGGTTGCTATGGCACGCCGAGGGGCGCGTTTTGAAAACGCGTCCCCTTTGTAATTCGGAGGACGCGTTTTCAAAACGCGCCCTATCGACGGTAAAATCGTATTTTACGAAATTGGAACCGTATTTCGTAAATTTTTTTCAAAACTAACCGTATTTCCGTACAAAACTCGATAATTTGGCCTAGAACTTTTTATCAAATACGTGAGTGTCATGATATTAAAGTAAGAATCGTATTTTATAAAATTTTGAAATTATAATTGTATTTCACATTTTTTTTAAACTATCCTCGTTAAAGAACTAAAATACAATAATCCGGGCTTTGCTGTAAGGTTCACGCAGTTTTTGAAAGACTGGCTATAGCCGTTGACAATTGTTTTGTATTTCACCTCCCACCTAATCACCCCTAACATCGTCTTACCGTTGACCTTTCTCTGTATGGGCGCACCTCGTATTTTGTTAGGGTTTCATGTCCTCCGCTAAATCACTGATTCCCGATTCGATCCCAAACTCCATCGATTTCTGGTTCCTTACCTTTGGTGCTGCGATCTTGATGGTAAGCTTAATCAAACGATGGGACTGAGGGATCGTTTCCAGGACTTGGCCCCCCAGTCGAAGCCCCTATTCATCGTCATTTATGCGACGGTGATCGTCGGCATCGGTCTTTCTGCCTTTTACGTCTTCTCCGCACTTTACTCTCCACGTGGATCCGCGGTTTCCTCCTCCATTGCCTGGCTTTCCTCTCCCCCCCTGTCGGGTAATAGTACTAGTTGATTTGTTGAAGTGATCTCTATCGTAGTCATTGATTTGTTGAAGTGATTGGCCAGCCAAATATTGAGTCGTCTGATCTGCATTAGTTGGGGATGATATAATTATATGATTGGCTGATGCTGAAGTTTTGAGCTTCCGAATATGATTAGTATAATTATATGATTGGTATTATTTGTTTTTTGCAGATTTAGATTCACGGTTTTCGCCCCAGGAACAAGTAGGCGATACTTCTGTAGATACTGTAGATGTAAAAGGGGCTAGTCATAGGTCGACTAAACCCATATGGGTAAGTCCGCCGGGAGATAGTAAAATGCCCCCCCTTGAGAATTTTCGGCTGACGAAAGAATTAGTAGAGGAAAGGGCCGAAAACAATGTTATTATTGTTGCATTTGGTAATTATGCATTCATGGACTTCATTCTCACTTGGGTTAAGCACTTGACGGATCTGGGGCTGTCTAACCTACTAGTCGGTGCAATGGATACAAAGCTGTTGGAGGCTTTGTATTGGAAGGGCATCCCTGTGTTCGACATGGAAAGCCACATGAGTACAGTAGATGTCGGTTGGGGGTCACCTACGTTTCATAAAATGGGGAGAGAGAAGGTTATATTGATAGATGCAATCCTTCCATTTGGCGTTGAGCTGTTGATGTGCGACACAGATATGGTTTGGTTGAAGGTAGTTGTTTTTCTGTCTTCTTCATTTTGAAAGGAGTTGGGCTACAATTCCTTCATTCATATAATCGCATTTGTCGAAAATGTCATGGATAGACTTATGGTTTGGTCCTCTATCGAGATGCCCTTGACAAATATCTGATTATTAACATTCACTTATCCAGAAAATGTAGCTCCTGTCGGGATTCATTACCGAATGACTTCATTAGGGCCCAGCTAGTGTTGTCTAGTAATAACAACGTCATACAATGTAAATGTATGTTGTACTTAGACATTGTGGAAATTGGATAGCAAAGCTGGTTCATTCTTCTCATTGACTTTTGTGTATTACATTGAACTCAAAACTAAAATTAAAAGAATATTCTGGTGAAAGCTATAGAGATATTTATGGTGCTAGAAACCTTATGCTTGATGTGGTAATATTTGGATATATTAATTTACGTGAAATGTCAGATTGGTTTGTAGATTAAAAACTTATGGTGAAGATTTGAAGGAGATTAGTGGTATCAGATTGTTGTTATGCACATTTTATTGTATGACTAGTTATCTATACTTTAAAACTCAAGAGACCAGGCGTTGGCTAATTTTGGACAGAGAAGTTGCTAACATTGAAAAATGTTCAGCGGGCATTTTCCCCAGAAAATGTTTTTCTTTCTTCCTGTGTGTGCATGTTAGAGCATCCGTTCGGTGATCCAATTTTTTTTCCCATTCATGCAGCCTCCGTCCAAAGATAAAGAGCCTAAATGAATTCAAGTACTTATCAAAAAAAAAAAAAAAATGAATTCAAGTAACATATTGGTAATGCATATGGCTTAGCTTATTTCACTCTCCTCACAGAACCCTCTTCCTTATCTCGCTCGGTATCCTGAAGCAGATGTCCTTACTTCTACTGATCAAGTTGTACCGACTGTGGTGGACGACAGCTTAGACATATGGCAGAAAGGTGACCAACTATTTTATCTATAACTGTATCTTTTAGCTGCTTGGTCCTTGTTTCTCGTATTTTTGAAGTTTTTTAAGTGTATTTCTGTTAGTAGTCTACTTCTATCTAGGTTAGCACATTTTCCATGAGGTGCTTTAGCAGTATGGAATAGTATGTTAATTCAGTTAAACTTGCAAGCATTTATGCTTGTTCTCTTTGTTAACCATGTTGACATTTTTGTAATTCCAATAATAACTGATAAAATGACAGCTTCAAATAAGTCTACACAATCTTACTTCATTATGTAAATGGAAACAGTATTTTTACCAAAAAAAAAAAATGGAAACAGTATTTCCAGGTACACTCAACAAATTTTGATTCGTTTTCATTTAATGCAGTTAGTGGTGCGTATAATATTGGAATCTTCCACTGGCGGCCAACTGATTTAGCAAAGAAGTTGGTTAAGGAATGGAAGGAGATACTTCTTGCTGATGACAAGATATGGGATCAAAATGGTTTCAATGACATTGTCCGCAAACAATTAGGGCCATCTGTTGATGATGATAGTGGGCTTGTATATGCCTTTGATGGTAGTCTTAAGTTGGGCATGTTACCAGCAAGCATCTTTTGCAGTGGTCACACATATTTTGTCCAGGTGGCTACAGCTTTTCTTTCTTGGAATTTTCTTAAGTAGCTTGCATCGTGTTCTTTTTGGTTGATCTGTTGTGCCTGATCTGATTGGAAATAGAGTACTTGTAACATTCAATTCATGGTTTTTCCTAGGCCATGTACGAACAGCTTAGATTAGAACCATATGCCGTTCATACAACCTTCCAGTATGCTGGCACTGAGGGTAAACGCCATCGGCTTCGAGAGGGGATGCTTTTCTATGATTCTCCCGAATATTACAACACATCGGGTAAGGAAAACCTGGAGCACATAATTTCATGTGCTCAACATATCAAGCTAATTATCCTCTTTTATTCTTTTACAGAAGGATTCTTATCTTTTAAACCATCAATCCCCAAAAACCTGCTTCTGGATGGAGAGCATAACATTGAATCTCACTTTACTCTGCTCAACTACCAAGTAAGCGGCTCGGCTGTATTTTTCATGCAGGGTCTTATCAACATACTGTATGCTAATACATGCTAACTTTTGTCTTTAGATAAAACAAATAAGGACAGCACTTGCAATTGCAACAGTCCTGAACAGAACGCTGGTGAGAATGCTTAAAACTTTTGATGATTCTGGCATTGACCTTTCCTTTGGTATATTTTGGCATTGGCTGCTTTCTTTTTTCATTCGTAGAGGAGAACCTATTTAGATTCTGCTAATGATACCTAGTTTTGCACCTGTGATAGTCTTATTGGAGTTCCTTGTCAACATTCGGACTAAATTGAAGCTTCTTTCTTATATGCCAGATCATGCCTCCTCTATGGTGCAGACTCGATAGAATGTGGTTTCCTCACCCTGGAATTCTCGAGGGTTCGATGACTAGGCAACCATTTCTATGTCCTCTGGATCATGCATTTGAGGTGCTCACCTGGTGACCTTTCATCTTTTTAGTTCTGAATTTCATTCAATGTGTCCTACTGGAGAGAAATCATGTGTTCTGCTCAATATTTACCCAGTTGTATCAGAATCATTAATGCACTTTCTGGCCAATGATTAATTTTTATTGCGTCAATCACTTAGGTTAGAAATGAATGACCTTCCAAAAACTTTTCTGTGAAAATACATAGCAAGTATCTATTGCCTGATCCACATAGCTAATGCAGCCAAATGAGAGCTCTGGGTCCCCTTATTATACATATGGCGTTTAGAACATGATCTTCTGCATGCAGGTTAATACCATGTTGAAGGAGCTGCCAGAGGATGAGTTCGGCCCTTCAATCAACTTAAGGGAGTACTCTCTTCTTGACAACCCCGCAATGCCTAAGCAGGTGACTGGAGATAGGGATAGGAATGCTCTCTTGGCCTATCACGTATTGAGAAACCACACGACGTGCTGGATAACTAATTGCTTTGCGTTCTTTCAGGTGAAAGAGTCGTTTCTGGAAGTTCAGGTGTGTCGACCAGGGTCGAAGAATTGTCAGCTTTCAAACAGTACAACGTCTGCGGGAATAATCAAATTACCAAGACAAAGCAATGAAGAGATGGTAAGTAAGGCCATGATATGAACCCAAACTTGTGTGCCTCTTTTTATTATTAGCAATAGAGTAAGTAACTGCACCGTTTTTATTTTTAAGTCTTCTTCTGAAACATACAGCTGAAGACGATATTCTTGCCCTTTAAAGATGTAAAGGTGATTCAGTTCTCCTCCATGCAAGATGCTTTTGGGGGATTCACAGACAAGGTAAGCTCTTTCGAGTGGCTTGGAACTGAATTATTGATTGTTTCTTCCTAGACATGGTCAATGAGATATTAGCTTGCAACTCTGTATTGTAATAGTTGAGGGAAGAGAAATTCAGGAGACGGGTGAAGCGTTACACAGGGATATGGTGTTGCACAAAGGATCACATCCCGGGTCACATATACTACGACATGTATTGGGATGAGAAACCTGGGTGGAAGCCAATCCCTCCTCAGACCAGTGCCGACGATCACCCACCTTGGTGAGTCCAAACTCTTCTAGGAAGAGTAAACGAGTGAGATCACTGGATGAATAGTTTGTTTGATTGCACGACAACGGCCAAATACACAACAGTTCCCTTGTGCTATAAAGTTATATAGAGGCATCATAGAAAAGCTTTCCATGGGCAGAAGTCTTTGTTGATGGCATTTGTTGTTTCTTCTAATAATCAATACCGGCTAAGTTTTTCGGTTCATCTATCTTTTGCCTTTCTAAAACTTTTGCATTGTTTAATGTCTGGATATCTGGGGCTGGAAGACATCAAATGGGAAACCGCCATAATTTTAAAAATATTTAAGAGCTTACAAAAAGTTAATCATGAAAAATCTGTTTTTTGCAGTTCTATATAGATTAATCTATTTCTGAGCGAGGATGGATTGGATTCAATCTTTTTTAACCTTTTTTCCCGAAGGTGTAATTTCTTAGCTTGCATGATATTAAAAAATAAATAACTTTTAACAATTGAAGTAGAACTCTCCGTCTCATCTTCACATCTCTTGTATCAGACGGGTTTCCATCCCTGGACAAAAGGCGCATTTATGGTTTTGCGAGCAATTTCAAAATTCGTAAAAAATGTATTGAAATCGAATTATTGAACTCCCAGAGGAAACCGGGATTAGAAAGTCCGATTTTCTTAATACGTCCCGATTTTCTTAATTCGAAGAAACCGTGCATTATAAAAAATATAACGAAGTTTGTGTCTTGTAAGTAGAAATCAGAACTTTAAGGAACAAAAACTGATTTACTAACGCTAATTTTCTGACATTATTTAATAAATTTTAAAATTATTTATCATATTTTGTGATGTATCGTGGTTTTTCCGGTAACCAGTTCAGCAGACAAAGGGACGTGAAAAGATCCTATTATAAACAAATATATACATATCATTAAGTGTTAGCGGCTTCAAAATACTTCAAAAGATTCTCTAATACATATCATTAAGTATTATAGGAAGAAGGGATCTTTATCTTACTTCGAAAGTAGCTGCTTCAACTTTGGCGGCTTGAGTTCTCGATATGCCTTTCGATAAGACAAGAAACTCTGCAAGAGCATGCTACTTTTAGTAGCCCAGAGGCGTCGAAAACTGAGCAAAAGTTTTTCCGGGCATAACTACTGACTTTCATCATGTCTCCTAACTCGAGCCAACTGCCTAAACAACGTTCAATACTTCTTATCCCTGCGTACGATTTCCACTATACATGAGTTGAAATTGCGACTTCACAGAATAAGGACCACCAGGTTTCGCGGAAGAAACTGCAGGGACTGCTGACTAGCTTTGGTATCGAACTAAGGTTGTAGAAGGGTCGGCACAACACAAGATCAAGGCCTCTTGCAACAGTGGTTGGCACTCTGTTTCCCACTATATCAGCAAAACCTCAAAACAGCCTTCAACTCCTTTTCGTCATCGCAATTGTACCCCAAATAATAGGCACGAGCTGTGAAATGTAAACCTGGTCAATGGTAAGTTGTAGTTTACAAGGAACAAAGGTTACGGAAACAGGGTGGAGGATAATCAAAAGCGTACCAAAGCGACCGGATCCCATGAAAGGTTCGGCCTCATCTGCTGCACCACCTTGTTGCTGTTCCTGAAGGTGTAGCACGCATTACACGTAACACAAGGCCATCCAAAAACTCAACAATCGAAATTTGTTTAGGGCCATTAGCTCTGACTATCGATAGTCTCGGCAGAAAGCAAACAAAAAACAGGAAAGAACAGCAGAAGATACTGGATACGGATGGGCGTAGTCATGCTCCATCGGAAAATAAATCACTCATGCCGTAATAATTCAAATTCCGACACAGAATAGGGACAAGGTTTTTGAGACTTGTAAAAGGATAATGACTCACAGTGCCAGGCTCCATTTCGGCAGGTGAAAGCATTCTGTCAAAGCAATGGCCCGAGACTCTGCAAACTAAGAGCTCATTGGTAGGATCTGTCACAATTTCTCTGCATGTGTCATCACAGACTGAGGGAAAAACACATTTCTAGAGTTAGAATTAAATAGAGCGAAGCTATCAATGAATCAGGCTCTACCACTTCATAAGTGAAGTGCATCCCGTACCATGGACATTCCCAGTTTTCTCACAGACAAAGACATCACCAATTTGATGATAAGTGCAAGTTTCTCCAGAACAAGAATGGTCAGGGTCCACATTGTCAGAAAACCCTCTGCTCCTTTTCCATATCGACACTTGATCAGCGAGTGTCTTATCGAGAGTAGTCCGGTCCTCATTGACCTGTATTGATCAAGCATCTAAGATTAAGAAGGCAACTAACAACCACTAATGAATTTTGAATGGTTGATTCTCCCATGTGAAGAAACCATGTATTGAGTTTTTTATCCTCAGAAAACACTCTCAAAATTATTTCCAGAATTTTCAATTTTTGGGGCATGAAAGATGCCTTTTCCATTTCAAAAATATTTTAGTAATCTAAGGAAAATAACTTTTCTGTCAAAAATCACCTAAAAACATCCAACCCCGGGGGCCAGATACCATCCAACATCCAAAACAACAAACATTTGTATATTTTGTCAACTACGAAAAACTATCTAGTTTGCATGATAATATATCCTTTTCAACACATTTTCGCAAAACAACAAGCTAATTGCTAGGTAAGGTAACATTCCTAATCCACCAGGGACATCGTCTTGCTCACAAAAGATCAGACAGTGACCTCATTGCAGATTATTTACTCACCTGTGAAGGAACAGGCGCTTGGCTTCTCTTTGCTGCTTGCATTTGGATGTAGTACTCCTTAAACTCAGAAGGGCAGTTCCGAACAAGGTCAGCCATATCCTCTTCATCGCGCTGCGGTTAAATTCATATATACCCACTCAACATTCGATATCCATTTGACATATCAAAATGAATAATAAGGATACCGAAGAGAACATAATATCTAGGATATGACGCATATTTCATTCTCAAGTCCTTCTCAAAATATCAGTAATAGAACCGCAATACAAGTCATCCAACTATATCATGGTGATTGCAAAAACCTTGTGAACCAAGAAAATGAGAATTTTTCTTGTAACCTTTCACAAGGGAGTTTTAAATCAACAGTCAGAAAAAAATCTTGAAACATGTCAATAGACATTTTCAACAATTACACAATCATTGCAGGATTAGAGCAATGTAGTAACTTCCAGCGTACATTTAGTAAACCGATTGCAATGCCAACTCAGTGGCTAGCCATCCATTTGTCTAGAACTATTTAAATTAAGAATGACCAGTTTATTCAACAGTTCAGTTGTTACAGATTTGCTACCCTTTTCAATGTTAAAAGAAGTTCACCTTTGACATTTTCCAGTCAAAGTGCCTCAGTGTCTTCCCTTTAGTTTTGGATCCATCAATGGAAAGCCATCCCACCAGTACAAGACAACTCTCTCTTACTCCTAGGTTCCAACACCTCGTCAGGCACACTTTGATCATCTACAAATTGCACAACTGGCTGAGCTTTGCTTCTTATCTCATATGCAGAAGAAGATTCTCCTTCCCTTCGAAAAGCCTCATTCAAATGGCCTACTCATCTAGCAAGTGAAGCAACCTAAATAAAAAAGCTGCTTTCCTAGCCGTATAGCAGATTGTGGGCTACAATGGAATGGTTGGCTTTTCTTAAGGAGCGCAAGTCTGAAACATTCCTTGCATACAGTCAGACCTTTTGTCAGCTTTCCGAAGTGGTTAAGATCTGATACTCGACTTTAACTGTTTTCAATTAACATATCCTAGGAAATGCATTTCTGCTCAACCAAGCTAGCTTTCCTTTCTAAAATTCTATTACATGCATGGCTTTGATTAATTTACGAGGACAGAGCTCACTGTGGCCACTCATGAGGTCCAACTAAATCCATGTATTGTTGAACCAAGAGCAGATAGAAGACACACTTTGCAAACATATATATTTATCAATTAGGGACAAATATATGAGGAAACAAATAAAGAAATTAATCGCCATGATTTACCTGAATGTAGAGCTTCTTCCAAGCACATTGTCGGATCTTCGTGCTTTGGGGAGGCAAACCCCATCGCATGCGATACCTGCAATGACAGACATCAGATTAATATTAAAGAAACCGAAATTTGAGAGAAAGGAAAAAACCACCAGAAAGGATCACTCATAGCAGCTTCATTTATAACTCGACTACCAACTTTGAATATGATATGCAGCTTCTAACACAATTGGCATCTTAACCCTATATATCCATGTGGATAGAGTGTGGCAGGCAATTCCACTGAGCAAGTTCACTACAATTTCGAAATCTAGCAAAGTTCTTTCACCAAATGAAATTCTCCAATACACACAACTCCACAGATAAAAGTAAAACTCAAAACAATCTTGCCAGGCAATAAGCCCTCAACATCATGGAAGAACAGACTACACTTACAGTCGGCGCCAGAGTGACTCGTCGCAGGCGGCATAGTTCATCGACTTGCACACCATCGAACACACCATGAGATCCTAAACAAAAACCACCAAAAGAATTGGATCAAACCAATACTGAGTAACCCACTCGGCGACCACATTCACTCATTGCCCAAATGCGAAAAGAAACCCAAATCACCAGAATAGCATCCCCAATCAATCGAAAAACTAACAATCGCACCTCGGAAGACAGGAATTTGAGAATGTTGGGCAACAGTTCGGGCGGAATCCTGCCCAATACCCCACTGTCCCGGGCGTTGATTTCCACGCACCTCCGCTTCGGTCCCGGCGAATCCCCCTCCTCCTCCCCATCGACCTCATCCTACAAAATGGCGAAATATTCCGAACCCAGAAATCAAAATCGATGAGTTCAACTAGAAAAACGCAACTTCCCCGCTCGGGGAAAGAAAAAGAAGATGAAGATGAAGATGATTTAGTACCTCGGCGAGAATCTCGGACTCGATGAAATGAGCAAAGCTCTCGTCCTCTTCGTTGTCGGAGGACGACATGGTCTGCGTCGATCGCAAGCAGGCTTCGAGCTGGAGGTTAAAGGGTTAAATTTATACGGGTTTGTGAGAGATTCAAGGGACGGAAGGGATTGATAGAGACGAACACGACCACGACGAAACTACAATACCTGGGAGACGGTCGGATTGTCGAACGTTTGCCCGGAGGCACGACGTGACGACGCCACAATAACAACATTTAATTTCCCTTATTTCTTCCTCACCAATCTTACAATATATTAAAAACAAATAATTATTAGGACTATGTTTTAGGCAAAGTTACCTAACTTTATATTTTGTCAAAAATTTAGTTTGTGATACAATTTTATGTTTTATATTGATTTTGACTAATATTAAATTTTATTTTATAAAAACTAAATAAGGTCTTAATATTGTCTAACATTTATTATATATTAGTTGATTTCCAATCTTTCGTTGCATCGTCTTGTAATCCACCTTATCCGTAGTAGTAATGTCACAATAGAGCCATCATCAAACTTTATCGATTTTATAGATTCTTAACAGTATCATTAACGACCGTCCATCCTAAAATAAAAAAATATACGAGATATTTCAATATTATTACCCATTTTTTATTTTTTTTTACTTTTTTAGTCAATAATTAAAAATTATAGATTAAGGCCTGTTTGGTTTTCTCACGATAAAATCCAAGATTGACTAAAATCAATACAAAAACAAAAGTTAATGATAAAATCGTATAACAAACTAATTTTTTGACAAAACATAAAATTTCGTAATAATTTTTTATATTATCGGCCAAATTTTTAATCTAATATTATAAGTTCTAAATATTGAATATTTTATAATTAAAATATCAAAGTGAATTTCTAATAAAAATTTGTTGTCAAATCAACATTTTTTATTTATTCAATATTTATAGATTTACATTATGTTTTTAAATTTTATATTCGTAAAATATTTAAGCCAAAATATGTCATTATTTGTTCATGGGACAACATTTCTTTTCTTTCAAATAGAAAAAGCATGGAAACTGGCGAATGGTAAGTTGTGATGGCCATGGAGAAATGTTCCTTTTTATAGTGGTCCCATGACTATTTTGCCCTTTGCCGTTGTAGATTTATAAATTTCTATTCTACGGTTGTTTCTCTTTCCCTCGTTTTCTTTTCTCAAAATTCAGCCTCAAGTTTTACTTCTTTTGCAATTTAGTCCCTCAAAACAAAAATAGAAGAATTTTCTTAAGCGGCTCTGATACCAATTAGACACCCAGGATACGAATTTAGGAAGCTTTTTTCTAATTTTCTTTGTCGTCGGCATTCTGCCAACCTCAAATACTCGTTAGAGTATCTTGAACTAGTCGTAAATCCTAAACCGGATTTATCTTTAAGGAAGAATTCCTCAAATTCACTCTGACCCAGAGTCAGTTATTCTAATTTCTTAGAATAACTATCTACAAGCCTAGACAATTGAGTTATCTTGGCTGATAGATTTTCCAGACGATCCACTACAGTATTCAAAAGTCCAATAGTAGAATCCTTGCCAACCCCGTGATCCAAATGGAGTAATTCTGGATTTGAACAATCAGTCATATAAATGACTCGTGCTCTTGCACCACTTAAGAACAATGTAAACAATTTAAAGATAGAAGATGTTTATCATATATTTCTCAGATGGGTTGCTCTATGGGTTCACTAAGCTTCTGCAACTAAGAGATTCAGGAGTTCCTCACTTCTTGAAATCAAGAATTCTATGAGATGGAGATGTTCTTCTGTGTCATCCTGAATGCCTGAGGGACTTATATAGACATTCCTCTTCCTTAGCAAAGTTTCAACCCAAGGGCCTATCCTTCAAGGTTTAGATTCACCAATCTAACCTTCTGTTAGCCTTAACCAATTTTATTTTTAGGTTAAATCTTACTCTTGATTCCTTAAGGTATGTTGGAGACCAATCAAAGAATTCAAACTCAGAGAGATGTGAGGGAAAATTCTCTATTCTGATCGCCTCCCTCAAATGAAGTAGAGGGTTGTGAAATATATATATAAAGAAGCTGGCGTCTTTGCACTGTTCGCCAACTCAAAAGTAAAAGAAGTCTTAGTTATAAAAAAACTACAAATTTTTACTGGTGGTCCTAGTGACCGACAAAAATGTCTAATATAACTTTACACAGCTTTCTTCTCCCGTCTGCATTATTGCTTTGTCCTAGGAGATTCTTTCATGATTGGCGCCTGATGTTTCGCCAATCTCCTTTCTAGAGAGTCTCATATGTTGTTGATATTCTTCATGAATTCTTCGGGCCCTCTCTTTATCTTATTCAAATCGTTGTGCTAATGATTTGTCTATATAATCAACGATTTTTCTCAAGACTTCAAATGTAACTGTCCGGAGGCATAACTCAGAGTTTCTCTCTTCCAGAAACTAACCAAAAGATCTAAAACTCTTTCACATCCTCATTCTCCGGCCTATTCATCTGCATAGCTTTAATAAGAACGGAGGATCGTAACGGTTGTCATCCCATCACCGAGCACATAAAACAACTCCTTTCAGGCGAATACATGCTCAAACACATCTTTGAAGAACTCAACTTTTATGGCTTTTTTTACTGTTTTGTCTTTGTAATACTTCCACTATAAACCTCTGTGATCAAGGTCTTGTCGTTGAGGTTCTATAAGATGTCCACTCTCACTAGGATGGATATCCCATACTTGCATACTCGGAAGAATTATTTTTCCCTTCTTTTCATGTTCCTCTTATTCCATCATAGTACTAGTACTCAATGCCGTGGCATACCTTGGCCCGTATTGCAGGCATCCGAGTACAAACTTTACCAAGTGGGGCAGTGGCTCGATCTGTTCCGGTTCTGCTCGATCGATCTCAAGAATATCCAGAAACCCTGCATATAGATATGGTAAAGCTACTCCCACAATTCCTGAATTAATTCTTAGGGACGGCCACTTCTCTGATATCTAATGTAGATACGGGCGAAGTACAGAGTTCTCCTCGAGTGAGGATTCTCTCATATCCACCACTACCCTTGGGGTCTCGAATTCTTTGACCTCATAAGGTAATATGGACATTGTTGTGGTGAGAATTTACTGTATATCTTTTATGGTTTTGGACAGCTCTTCTCCATCTGAAGCTTTAACCAGCAATTTTGACTCTAGATCTTTAATATACTCTATTGCCTTTACTGCAACAAACTCAATCTGGCACTTAAAATTGTTTTTGACGCCACCCATGAGTCATCCACAAACAACAGTTGCATCCCAAGATTGGGATGCATCTTCAGAAGAGTCTAAATCAAAATACCTGGATTCATCCGAACCCTAATGACCTATGCCATCGTGAGGCTGCTCACCATATTCTTTCACCAAATCTTTTTTAGGAATTGCTTCCTTAAGGTCTTCCTTAACTTCAGGATTTCCTTCTTTGAGCATGTTTGATATTCCATAATTGAAATACTCGTCATACTTCATTTCTGCCGTCTCATCAGGTTTTTCCTTTTGATTGGGCTCATCTATGAAGGCTCTGAATTCTGCCTCCTCCCGAGCATACTCAGCCTCAACCTGCTCTTTCTCCTCCTTTCGTCTCTTTAAGAGACTCTTATAGGATTTGACAGCATGGTTTATTGATATTTTCTGCTCTTTGGCCAGGTGATCTCGGCAGTAATTGAACTGTTCCATGGTTAAAGGGTACCACCAAGGTTCTTCAACCTTTTCCTCATTTACCGGAGCATCCTTCTTAGGACTAGGGGACTTAACCTGCTTTGCTTTCTTCTTCCTCTTGGCTTTTCCTTGAGAATCAGTCTGAGCTTCTTCCTTCAGATTTGCCATCTCCGCTTTTCCTTTGGATCTTCCCTCTTTAGGACCAGACATCCTCTCTTGAGGATCATTCTTCATGTCTCCTTTGGAATTGGTGTTAGCCTTCTCCTTTGGATCCATCATCCCTTCCTAGGGAATTCATCTTCGTTTTCCCCTTAGAGTTGGTTTAGACCTTCTCCTTGGGTTCAGCCTCTTCCTTCTGGGAATCAGCTTTCGCCTTTCCTTTAGAGTTAGCTGAAGTTTTCTCTTTTGGAATAGTCATTCCCTTATGGGAATCTGTTTTTGCTTCTTCCTTAGAGTCGGTAACAACCTTCTTTTTGAGATTAGGCACTCCTTTTTGGGAGTTCCCAGCTTTCAACTTAGTTGGACATTTAAAAGATCTATGTCCGGGTCGCTTACACTGTCAGCAGAGAGCTGCTTTCGTTCTTGAAACGAAACCAACATCACTATGCTTACTCTCTTTCTTATTGGGACATCCCTTCTTGGAGTGCCCCTCTTGCTTGCATCCCCAGCAAATCTTCCTCTTCGCAGCTGGATCCATCTGCAAGTTCTCTAGAGAGAGAGTCGACTATTATATTTTTGTCTGAAGAAATGTATTCGACATCGAATTTATAATAGCTAAATCACTCTTGCAACCTCAAAAGTCTAGTCTGCCTAGTCTCCTTGAGGTTCAAACTCACGAACCTTTTCACATAGGTCGAGCCAGAGCGCACTAAGAATTTCTTAGGTGCCAAAAAGATGTAAAATGCTTTTATTCCATTTTTTAAAGCCAATACTTCTTTTTTGTGTATCGGGTATCGGAGCTCGTACCCCTTGAAACTACCCGACCAATACTTACAAGCCGGTTTCAGCTTTCTTCCTTTAATTTTTAGAATAGCTCCCCAGAACTCGTTAGAAGCATCTATCTCCAAGACTAACTCATCCTTGTCAGAAAGTAAGGCAAGTTATGGTAAATTCTGAACCTTTCTCTTAATCCTCTGAATAACATGAGTCTCCTAATCTTTTCATGACCTAGGATTCGTCGAAGATGTTTTCTTTGAAATCCTCCCTACATCTTGAGAAAGATCGTTTATAAACTTCCGGGCATAGTTAATAAATCTGCAGAACCTTTGGACTTGCTTCCTATCCTCATGTCTGTCAGGAAAATCAATTTTTCGGCAATATAATTTTGTAATTTAGTCTTTCCTTTTTCAATTTCCATGCTAGAAAATTAACTGAGTCCTTAAACCACTCTATTTTCCTTTCGGATTGAATCATGCCTTCCTGTCGGAAGACATCAGTCACCTTGTCAAGATGCTTCATGTGATCGTCCTCAGTCTGACTGTAGACTAGCACATTGTCTATGTAGAGTGGACCTGATTAACAACATTATCCATTTGCGCTGAAAGACGCCTGAAGCATTCTTCAGGCCGAACGACATCACCAGCCATTCAAACATTCGTTGCGGAGCATTGAAAAAGGAACCAAATCTTTTTCCATCTTGACTTGGCAATAACCACTTTTTAAGTCAGATTTGGAAAAGAATTTTGGTTGGCTCAAACAAATTCTATTAATTAGATCTCCTGTAGTAGGAATCTTATAGTCATCGTCTTTGGTAACTTTGTTAAGCTGACGATAGTCTTTAATCATTCGTGCTTTGCCTCGCACCTGCTCGACATGGTTTATTACCAAAAAGGCAGTACTAGAATGTGGACTATAACTGTCCCTAATCAAGCCTTTTCCAAGCAACTCATGAATCTGTTTGTCAAATTCCTCAACCATTCCAGCCGTGTATGTAATATTTCTGGCTCTTATAATGCTTCCGGGATCTTTCAACTCGAGTCTAGCCTTGAGGCCATTCCGACTCCAATATTTTAATGGATCTTCATTAAAATTGTCAGCAAATTTTACAAGGAACTTCTGGTGCCATACAAGTTCCTGTTAATTGTGCTGCCATACACACTTCTTGTTTGGAAAACAAGTTGTCATGCCAGTTAGAACTTCTGGTATCCGTTGGGGAAAACAGAGTTTGCACCCATAATTCGTTTTCTTCCAATCGTTTATCACCACGCTGGGCTCGCACTCTGAAAGCTCTTTCACAAGCGAATCCCCACAATACTCTGTCCGTTGAATCTGATATAACTCAAATTTTAACCTTAACTTAGGTTCTTGTAGAGTATTAATTTTTACACCACAAATGGAAACATCTCGGACATCTTGCGTAAAAGGTAAATTCTCCTCTAGCAAAGACCAAGAATGATATCTGCCTCTATCAAAGGTTGTGCAAGGATCTCTTTAATGGCGAATTTTTGTCCGTCAGTAAAGATAGGCATATTATTGGCCTGATGTCTAATAATTGTTGCCATTCCATTGACATTAACTATATGGATGGGTCTTTGCAGTAGTTCCCACCACTCATCTGGTAAGGCATTGAGCCTAACATAACTTATGCTACACCCAGTGTCTATCAAGGTATCTAGAGAATACTCATAGTATCCAGGAAATTTGAAAGTTAGAGCAACATATGTGCTCAGTTCTTCCTTCCTCACACTAAACCCCGTGTGTCTATGAACTTCTCAAGATGATTCTATCATCCTCCAAATTTCGTCTATCGAAATAGACCTTTGCTTGGCTATTTGCTCAATAACCTTACAAACTTTAGGAATATTGGATAAAGAATTATCTAGATAGGTAACTTACATCATCCTTATTGATTCATCTCTCGGTTGGTCTACTGGGTCTTCATAAACTGGTAGTGATACCTGTATATCCCACGATCCTTCCCATGTGTTGAGACTGGGCTTTAGAATTGACAGACCTTCGAGACATTTCTTCTATTAGCGGAGGATCAGACGCTTCTGCAGACACAATTATGTCGTCTCCCACATCGCTTGCCCTAGAGGAAACTTCAGAGAGCGTGTGAGTTCTTGGCTCTCTCAGAAATGGCATTCATACAGGAAAATGCCTATCCACTATAGAAGTACTAGCTGACAGTTCTCCCATCATCAAAGTAATCTCATTACCTCTTTGTTGGATATTAGACGCACTAATAGGTATAAAACTACTATCAGGTTCAGTCATAACTCAACTTCTTGGCCAGGTTAACTCTAACGGGTTTACCTCTCGCCTAGTAGTTATTATGACCTTCCTCAAACAACTCGGTAAGTCTTGAGATGTTCCTCACACCAGGACTAGTGGTGTTTACCAATCGGTAAATTACCCTAGTGTGATACGCCAAAAACTTGGCATGGGGATTCATTCTATCCATATTCATTGATTTAATTCTTAAAGTTAATGAATTTCCCAAACAACGGTCGTTTATGGCCATCATGAAATTTGGATGGACTTGGAATCATACAGGACCATGTGCAAGGTTGGCATATATACTTGATATCAGCTGATCTTTGAATTCTCGCCATCTTTTATCGATCATAACTGCCACTAAAGGACTCTCCGCTGGAAGATGAAATAGCGGAACCAATCCTACCTGGATCGACCCGATGTTATATAGTTATATACACCTCTCGTACATTGCATAGTTTCCCTAACGTGTTGTATGTTTAATAATGGGATATCGAGAGTCTTAAGTTCCGTGCTTGTACTTTAGCTGTTGCCTCAGACTGTGAGATGTCTGATTTAAAACTAAACCTTGAAATATTATAGACTTCTATCATGTTAATGTTTGGCAACCTCCATTCCAGAATAGACTGGGATGTATCCTCGTACTGGTGAGATTCTTTCGGTACCTGATTTGTTGCTTCCAGAGGAACCAACTTTTCACCATCTCCATTATGCTCTACTCTCATCATGAATAGATGCTCAGTCCAAAGATCAGAATCCTCTTATGAGTCTGTATCATAATTCGACACTACTTCATAGATTGATTCTACTTCCGAGTCTAAGTTAGAAATGTCCTACTCATCTATTGGTTCATAAGCCAGAACTTCCCCCTCATAACTCTTATCATCTAGAAATACCATCCGGAGTCTTTCTCTCCTCTGGTTGAGGACAAGCATTCGCATTGTGGGTTTTTAACCCACAAAACCAACAGCAATTACAACTGTTCAACGGTTTCCCTTTAGGACCTAGGTTCTCTGCCATGCATTCGCTTAGAGGCATCAATCATATCTTTATCCTTAAGGGTATCTCGTCTCCGTACATACCTTTGGGTTTGTAAGCAGGGCCCATCTTTTGCTTAATCTGAAGATCCTTTCTTGGCTAAACTTTCCTCTTATTATATCCAATAAATTTTTTTTTCTTAGGAAATTCTTATTCTCATGGATTTTCCTGCAGTATCACATCAATACCTTCCAAGTACATATTCAATCTGAGAACAACAGCTCTTGTTCAGGTATGGAAGTTTTTTGGCTGCCTCCTAACCTGGAACTCAGTACGCGCCTTTCTCCTACGAACCTTTCCTCCGAGTCCAGGAACAATCTCCTCACTCAGAAGTAATTCATAGGCCTTTTGCGCCACTTCTGGCCAGGGCTCTGGAAGCTTGGCAAAAAAAGGTTTCCAATATGAACTGTTGTGAAACTACATCCAGATTATAATAATACTTTTGGAATTCACAGACGTAGTTGTCACACAGACACATATTGTAGATATGTAGCTTTACTAGAGCAGTCAAATATTGCACTTTTTACACAGTTTTCGTGGACAGTAAAAAACCACATAATTCTTGTTTTAATGCGTTGGCAATAATTGCTAACACACCGTCAACGGTCAGCGCTTGATTTATCTTTCCTTTGATGTCTGCATGAGCCACCAAAGATTTCCAGTATTTCTGCGATGTGCCCATGAGGGCTGCTACACATAATTCATAAACTGATTCACAGGATAATATCCCAGTCCAACATTGCTCCTAACCCATGATAAGATGCGTCGCAGTAAACAGCAAATCCGCCACTGCCACTGGGCAGGACCAATACTGGTGTTGTAGTAAGCCGATTCTTTAGTTTTGTGAAGCTCTCCTCGCACTCGTGGGTCCACTCAAATGTGATACCTTTTTCAATAGCTGGGTCAGGAGTCGAGCGAACCAGCAAAACCCCTCGATGAAACGCCTATAATACCCAGCCAAACCGAGGAAACTTCGCATTTCAGTTACTGTCGTAGGGCGAGGCCAATTCAGAACAGTTTCAACTTTTGCCGGGTCTACTGCGATACCCTCAGCGGATACAACATGACCCAGAAAGCTAACGCTGCTCATCCAGAACTCGCACTTACTCAGCTTAGCATACAACTGGTTCTGCCATAATACCTCCAAAGCTAATCTCAAATGCACAGCATGTTCTTCCATGCTCTTGGAACGTACCAGGATATCATCTATGAACACCACCACTAACTGATCCAGATAAGGTCTGAAGATGCGGTTCATCAACTCCATGAAGGCTGCCGGAGCATTAGTTAGACTGAACGACATCACCAGGAATTCGTAATGCCCATAACGAGTGCGGAAGGCCGTTTTCATGATATTAGAGTCTCGCACCCTAATTTGATGAAACCCTGATCTCAGATCAATCTTGGAGTATACCACAGAACCCTGAAGTTGATCAAAGAGGTCCTCAATATGCGGTAGGGGATACCTGTTCTTAATCGTAGCTTTGTTCAGCAACCGATAATCAGCACACAACCGCATCGCACCGTCCTTCTTCTTAACGAACAATACCGATGCACCCCACGGAGACACACTGGGGCGTATGAACCCCTTGTCTAATAAGTCCAGGAGCTGCGCTTTCAATTCCTTAAGTTCGGCAAATCTCATACGATACGGAGCCTTAGAAAACGGTTCAGTTCCGGGTACAACATCAATTACAAAGTCGACCTCTCTAGACAGTGGTAACCCAGGAAGCTCCTTCGGAAACACGTCTTCGTACTTCTGCACAATTGGAATGTCCTGCAGGCTCGGAAGTTCTTCCTTCTAATTAAGCACCACCGCTAGAAAAGATTCTTCTCCATCCCGTAGAATCCTCTGTGCCTCAACTGCTACAACAAGTGGAATCCCATCACCCTGGTAACTCTCTCCGGCATACTGGTAGGCTGGCAACCCTGGCACACCAAACAGAATCTCCCTCCTGACGCAGTCTACCATGGCGTGGCACTTCATCAGCTAGTCCATACCCAGTATGACATCATACCCTTTTATCTGAAAGGCAATCAAATCAACCCACGATTGCTGCTAGTTTACTGTTATCTCACAATCCCTGCACAGAGCTCATCGACATACTTTCCCCATTAGGTAACTATACCCTCAGGGGGCTACCTCCCAAATCAACCAAGAAGCCATTCTTCTCAACAAAACTTTGAGAGATGAAAGAATGGGTGGGGCCCGTATCAAAGAGTGCCGTAGCAACCCACCCATTTACGAGAATCATACCAGACATGGCATGCTCGTCCCCGGCCCATGGTGTTCACACAGCCGGATCCCGATGGTTGATTGACCGAGCCTCTAGATCCGCTCCTGCCAGGCATGTTACGAGACCTAGCGAATGAGGGACCAGCACCACCAGTCCGGTTCCCGGTCAGTTGTGGACAATGGCTCCGAATGTGGCCATACTCGTCACACTGAAAGCAGGTGATACCTTCAGCTGGGCACGACGATCCTCCATGGGCTCGTTCGCAGCGAGAGCAGGTAGGTGAATGGGAGGGTCGCGCACCTCAACCGTACCCACTAGGCTTCAAGACCCCACTCATACTGGCCTTCTTGCTCCCTCCAAAGAAGCGACTCACACCTCTGAAGAATCCTCTGGACCTCCTCGAGGGTCCAGCTTCCTTTTTTCCCTTCCTCCTCAGCGAGCTTCCTCCGCGCCCTTGTTTCTTCTCCCCCCCGACTGCCCTTCTTTCCCCTCGTTGTTTGTTTTTTTGTTTTTCTTTTTATCGTCTTACGTTCTATCCCAATCTCCTTCTGATAAGATTCGTGAGGTCGAGAAGTGATTTCCCCGATTCTCCAAATATGCCGCTTATCCAGTTGACAGATAAGACGTGGGTTTACGTAATTTGATGATTTCTCGTCCGTAAAACATTTTTAACCTGTAAACTCACTCCTCATAATTTAAATACTAATTATGTTTTTTTCCAGTCAAACCCACGACGTTATACGAACCTCATCGTTACTCGAATCCGATTCCGTTTAGGTCCAAGCGTCCCCTTTCCCTCGTGACGTGGCCACACGAAATCGAATTCGACGTCTCGATAACATTCGCTAGTAACATCAGTCTACTACGAGAATATTAAACTCTCATGCCACTTCGGATTTTGACCCAGTCAATCGTTCAATTATTATTTAGTTACTATTACCATAAACTGTATATATTTTTATAATCGACATCAAATTTTTGGGTCGTTACATTTTCGAATTGGATTGGCAGCGGCAAGCACGGGAGGTGGAGGAGGAGGCTCTCGTTCTTGCAACAATTACTGATTTTTCAATCCAGATCCAGCAGGGTGGAGTTGGAGACGGGCCACGACCAGGTTCCTTCCGGTTTTGATTGTGAGTCGCCAGAATCCTCCCCATCCTTCTTCTCCCTCCTGAAAGGGCGGAGGAAGGACAGGCCGCCTCAGCATGGAAATAGCACATATTACGCCGATGGCGAGTCATTCCACAGGAGCAGCAGCAGCGTGAAGGTCCGGGCAACACCGGATAGAGGATTTCCCCCATCCGACGCGGAATCCTGGGGAGGGTATGTCTCCGAGAGGGGAACTCCCGCATCTTCCGCGTCCGCAGGGTGGATGAGGTACCGGAGAGGTTCCGCATCAGACACCGTCGGAATGAGATTCTGTCTCAGTCCGTTGGTACGCGCGAGCCTTGTCAGACGATGGCGTCATCCGCTGGAGCAAGGGACGTGCTCCTTTGAGGTACGGCTGCCGCCGGCCATGGCAGGGAAGAGGTGACCATGGGAAGAGTAATAAATAACTTATAAATCGGTAAATGGTTGACCGCCAGACGAGCAGCGTTGACCTCCGATTGCCAGGTGAAATGACCGATTGCCACCACTACAGGGAATTTAGATTAGTAAAATTTAAATTCTGGCTTTTACAGAAACGATTGATTTGGAGACTTAAACTCTGTTTTCATTTTCCTTTGCATAGATTTTTGCTGTTCTTACAGAAAATACATGTCATTCAGGCTTTACTAAAGTTTCTACAATTACAAATATTAAGAAATGTCACGTCGTTGTATTTTGTTTAAGTATACTTCGAGACCACATCTCCTTATCAAACTTGTCATGTGATGGCGACACTGCTCTAAAATCACGAGCTTTGTTCGAAAAAAGTTCTTATAAAAAAATTTCATTAAATATGGGATTAATTTTCAAAATCTGTCAAATAATACCCTTAACTTATTTTAGACACATCGAATTTGATTTACAAAGAACTAGGTAATTCCAATACCAAGTTCTCCTGTGAAAAGTCAGGAGCTCGGTGTTTTACCAAGTTCCCGCCTTTCCACTAGCGAACTCGGTATTTGTAACATCGATTTGAGTATATTATTTGTCAAATTTTGAAAATTATTATCATATTTCGTAAAACATTTTCTCGACTAATATTATTTTAGAACCTATCTAATAAAATCGTTTAGTCCATTAAAGTGTTGTACCGATATAATGAATTCAGATTTTGATAGTAATTTATTCGTTAGTTTGAGGTCATTAATGATTCGACTAACAGTACGATTACCTCTAATGTCAGCTCAATTAATAGTCTCACGATGGTCCAGTTAACGAATACTAAATATAAATAAATCCCAATCATTAAATACCAACTTATACGTCGCAACCATAAGAATGTTTCTCCTAAACAAGCATGTAACTGTATTGATGTCTTACGGGGGATGTGGAGAATGACTAGGCGGCGGTGGAGGACGGCCGCCGGCAATAGAAACTGGGTTGACCGGTTGTAGAGGGCACCCTCGGGGCATTATATTGGAGGGGTAGTGAATCATTGGGACCACATTTTCTTGAGTGCAATAATAATGAATCCCATTCTTACTTATCTTTTCAAGGTTTGTAAGAAAATTAGGAATACCGTAATCGATATTAGAACACGAAAAGTGTGGAAACGTGAGTCTGATGTTGACATACCTCGAGAATAACCTGATTTTATCAAGCCGTTGGACTCCGTTTTCATCGCGATCTTAACTACTAGAGCATTGCTTGATGAGATCTGCAAGTAGTAGGTGAAATCAATGATCTATATCTTACTTTCCCTTACTTGTGTGGGTTGTTTGTTAGGATTTCTGGGACTAATGGGAGAGGTGAATTAGCATATGTTAATATAAAGTGTGACGGGCTCTTTCATCAGGCTTAGGTCAACACATGCGCATACATCAAAAGCCGTTTAAACTGCATTATTTATGAAACCTCATATACGCAAAAACCCAACCAAAATGGACAGGCATACCTTAACGAACTATCATGCACGAGTATTAAATTATGAGTTCTGAATCATGTCGTTCTGTGAATAGTTCCACCTTGAATCAAATTAGCAATTGTTCATTAAGTGCTTCAAAATAAATAACTGCGATGAAGAGATCATCCAGAGGTTGGACACGCCGCCATCACCGTGGACAGGGTAACGACGATGAACATTTTCTCCCGCATTGCGGATCCTTGAACGGAAGCCTAGTAGGTAGTAATAACAAAACTATATATTTTTTTAGGTTAGTTTTATCCGAATATTTTTTGATGCAGGCATTGTTATATGTATTCAATGATGTATTCGATGATTTCTCTTTCAGTCTCTAATAGTGAGTATTGTATGAAACACCAAACGTGGGGGGTAATTTAATATATATAAATTCATTAAACTTATATGTATAAATTCATTAAACTTGTATGTATAAATTTATTAAACTTTTAGAGCAAACGCCACCTCTTCTCATGTTTAAAATGTAAGAGTTAGTACCAATTATTTTTCTGACTCAACAAGTTTTAAAAATAAGTCGGTAACAACTTCGTAATAGCTTACCTAAATTAAGCAACAACAACTATTTTACGGAGTCATCATAGATGAGGAAGGCGACACGAGGAATTTCATAGTGAAGTATACGACCAACCCTGTCGGATGTCGAAGAGAGGGCTTCAAACGGATAATGTCCAAACTTTCAAGGGAGGGAAGTTGTCCCAAGGGAGGCAGCGAATCTACACTTCCAATATCTGAAAGGGTTATCCTAACGACATGTTTCAAACGGTGCGGATTATCAAACCAGGATGGGAATTGTTTCGCCCCATAGAAATGTATGGCGAGGGACTCCATGAGGCGATCACACTTTCGAACCATTTTTGCCAGTTATGTCGAGGTGGAAAAGATTGGTCAGCCGGTGGATGTTCTTAGGTAACTCCTTGAGGCGATCACACTTTCGAAGTAGTAGAGATTGCAACTCGATCAGGTCACAAATTGACTCTGGTAATACTTCAATTTCTGTATAGGAAAGGTCCACGGAACGTAGGAGCTTCAACTCTCCAATTCAGTGGGCAGCTTGCAGATTCGAAAGCAACTTAACAACAACATCCTTAGGCTCTTCATATTCATCATCAAGTCATATATCACCTCCCCTGAGACATAGACATTTGGCGCTCGGTCTGTTGAAATTTGGAAGGCCGAAAATGTTCTTAACTTCTTCATTTTGCGGTACACATCAAATATCTTCGAAAGACACATTTCTCCACTTTGAGTAACCATTGCGACTTCCCGTGACAGTTGGAACCATCTTTATTCTCATCAGAGCAGAAGTATGAGCCATCATCAATTGACTTTGCGAGGTCATTGACCAAATCGTGCATCGAATAATAAGACTCCTCACCCCTCACTTTCTGAAATAGGGAGACGGCTTCTAACCATCTTAGATTTTCCATCCCCACTTGTCGGTACGTCTGGCCAGTATCTTTTTGAAGCAAACCATGTATGATCCATAGTCGAATCACCTCGTCCTGGTCGAATACATAATCCTTAGGGAATACAGCGCAAGTTGTGAAGCATCTCCTCAAGTGGACAGGGAGGTGGAGGTAGCTTAACTTCAATGCGGGTGGAATGTTTCCCTCTTTGCTCCAAATATCTTGAGTTAACAATCCCTTCCATTTCTTATCATCAATTTCGAAGCGAAGCATCCCTCCTAATGTCTTAATAGAAAGAGGCAACCCTTTTCACTTTTCCGCTAATTGAAAGGCAATATCATGAAGAAGAGGGTGTTGTTCAAAGTTTTCCTTACCGAGAGAGTGATGGGCGAGCAAAGATACACAATCCTCCAATGGCAGCATGTCCAACCTCATCGGATGACGGTCTCTGACAGATTTGGCGACCTGGAGGCTTCTTTTAGTGATCAATATCTTACTTCCATTACTCCCAGAATATAAGGGTTTAACCAGTGATTCGAGCTCATTATAATCATCATTCCAGACATCATCCAACACAATGAGGAACTTCTTCCCTGAAAGTTCTTCTCTAAGAGAGTTCTGGAGCTGATTCAGATCCTTCCTTGTACTGGACGAAGAGGGCGCAAACTGGTCCAGGATGCTCTTCGTGATGGCCGCCATGTCAAAGACGTCAGAAACACAAGCCCAGGCTTTGACTTCAAATCCTGATTTGTTGTACAGCTCCTGTGCCAGGGTAGTTTTACTGAGTCCGCCCATCCCCACGATGGAAACGCCAGTAAAGGGTCAATTTAGGCTCAGGCACGGAAGTGGTGACGAAACGAGGTCTGTCGTTGTGAGGCACGCTCCTCAAATTGTGAACTAATCCGAGGATGGGAATGCTGCTGCAGATTTCTTCTAATCTTTGGCCCACCTCCTCGATCTCGTTGGCCATGTGATGATCCGAGAACAGGGTGCGTGGGCTGAACCGAGAGCAGCAAGCGATCAGGCAGTAAGGAAGTTTATTCGACCGCGACAAGGCTTGTACCTTTGTTGTCTCCCGCTTGGCTTCTATGGAGAACTCATCGCGCAGGTCTTCCATATCGTAGGCAACGTCCCTTAGGTCAGACAGCCATTTGACAGCATTAGGGTCACTGCTCATCTGCTTTTCCTCCGCAGAATCCAGCACGGCTTGGATGGTTCGGAGCTTCACATCCCATGTCTTGAGCTTGTCGGAGATGCCGTTGATCCGGGCATACTCGGATCAGGTCGAGGACAGGGGAAAGGTGTTGGCCCAAAGATTACACTAAGAGGGGGGGTGAATTAGTGTTAAGTCCAATTAAGGAATTCTTAAACGCTTTTTCACAACCCTCACAGCGGAAGTAACTTACTGTAATTTACAGAGCCTTCAAGCTTCTGTAATTACGGAACGTGTGAAATTGACTTCGAAATGAGTCGTAGAACACAAAGTATTTTATAGTGGTTCGGTGAAATCACCTACGTCCACTTTCGGTCACTTTTCACTAATAACTCGTATAGAGATTACAGGGTAGAAGGTAAAACCTTCTGTGGTGTAAGAAAACAATTTCTTTGACCACGGGACGGTAAGACTAGCTTTACCAATGCAAGAAACTCTCTTGCTGTGTTCAGGATGTGTCTAGGTCGAATCACAAGGAAATCAACCAGACTTGAGCAAGCACAGAACGTTGGCTGGAAGCTTCAGCCTTCTGTGACTCTGTAGCGGGCTATTCCTTCTGTGGAATCAGCGAACAGATTTGATGACGCTTTCTCCAAGTGTTTGGACGCCTCTGATATGCTTCTCTTTTTGTGTTTTTGGTTTAATCTGCAAAACAAATAAAGATAGACCGTCTACAGTAGGTTGCAGTCCCTCACCACTTACGCCTGCTGCAACAACCTTCTCTTCGACCTGCTGTACACCCACCCGGCTTTACTGATAGCACTCCTGGCCAAGTCCTTCGGATTCACAGCCAACGACGCCTACAGAGTGGCTTCACCAAAGCACACCTGCTGCAAACGCACAAAAAACAAAACAACCAACTACAGAAGGTTGAAGGTCCCTCACCACTGAACCCCTGCTACGGACTCCTTCTCTCCGACCAACTTTGTACACCTACTTGCCACCAACGAACCCTTCCCCAGGCCCTGATTCACGCAGTCCGACGTCACGGACAAAGTTCCGGTCGAGTCCCTCAGATCCGTACGCAACGAAGTCACCGGAGCGGCTTCACCCACGCTCAACCCGCTGTAGTTACCTCCTGCGAGAACTCTCGCCTGGAGAATCCGTCCTGCACACTTGCACACACGTTAAACACCACTAACGTTGCCAAATGCCAAGACTTACCTCTGATCAAAATCTCTTTTTTTTTTTTTAAAATGTTTTTAGGTTTTTCTTTTATATAGAGGTTCCGTCCTCCTGTAAAGAAGGAAACTTATTTTGCCAAATATGTAAAATGACCAGATTCATCCCCAACGTGTAAAAATCATTTAGGGACAATATTCGATTGATTTCAGATCAATCGAATCATCCAATCACGAGATCTCATCTTACAGAAGGTTAGAGCCTAAATCGGTCAGCAACCTTCTATAGTTGGAAAGAAAGAATATTTTATTTCCAACTTGAGAAATATGATGATGGGGTCGTGCAAATATCTGGTTGGAACCTCCAGATTTAATTTTGTCTTATTTTGACAATTAAATCCCCAGATAATGCATTACAGAAGGTTCGACCAGTAACAGCAACTTGACCTTCTATATAAGGAAATAATCAACGATTTATTCCCAAAAATAATTGATTCGTTCCAGACAAGTAAAACATTGTATCTGGACGAAATATTAATCCAAATAATATTCTTAAGAATATTCTCTTTTTGAATTAATAATTTAATTAAGATAATCAATAATTAATTAACAAATAATTTATTATTGAAATATCTATTTATGGAAATATTCTCTAATCACGTCTCTTGATCTGAAATGATCCTTGGAGGGTGAAGAAAGTATTTTTGTGATATTTTTCCTCTCTTACGAAGCGTATCTTCGTTACAGGAGGTTTCAGCTTCTGTAAAGTCATAGCAGGTCAAACCTGCTGTTTGACTCATCATCAAAATCTTGTCAACAATCTCCCCCTTTTTGATGATGACAAAACTTTCATCCATAGGGGATATGTTCATACAAGATGACGTATCAAACTCCCCCTAAGATAGAGATAGTAAGGGTTTGACACTTTATAGAAGCTTTTACTTTTGCAGAGTGCAAAAGCTTCTGTGTAAGCATTCAGCTTGTACAGATTACAGGGACAAGGCTCCTGTATATTTAGCCCGACAGTAGCATGAGCTTCTGCACTCCCAGCAAAAATGAGTTGTGCTCAATTTTTGCATACCCTTATAGAAGGTTAAAAAACCTCTTAGTAGGTTAGTCCTTCTATCCCGCTAAATATCACAAGAATTCTTGTGGGTTTGAGATTAGCATACGCTATATCTCTGTGTTAGTTCTCCAAAATCTCTCCCCCTTTTTGTCATATCAAAAAGTATAGAAGGTAGAAAGCGGAGATCTAAGATCCTGTAGAAGGTATTCTCACAATAGATGTAGAGAATAAAACAAAACTGCAGAATATTAAAATAGTTCATCCCAAAAGGGGTACACATCATCAGTCACTTATTTAAGACCATTACAGTATGTCTAGGGTGCTGAAAGATAAGCAGAACACATTACTGGAGATTGTCACGGAGGAGCTTTTCCTGACGTTCAACAGTAATGACTAACTCAGCGACCGTATCCTTGAGGACTTTAAGTTCCTCAGTCTGTGCAACAATTTGTCGCTGCAGATCTCTGATGAGATTAGGCAAAGATGAGGATGAGCCTTCTCGAGGTTGTTCCAGGGTTGAAGAAGGTGGAACAGTAGCTTTTGCAGCAGTAGGTCCACTCTTGTCAGAAGTAGCAGGTGCTTCCTTCTGCTGTTTCTCTTTCCCTTTGGATTTCTGAATCCAGCCTCCTTGAGTCCTCACATATTGCATACTTGCAATGATTTGTCGACCAAAATTTCCAACTCGCCATTTTTCCAGTGCGGTGGGAGGATTTGGATCAATATTGCGAAGACGGAGAAGAGCAGCTACAACCTGACCATAGGGGAGAGCTTTGTCCTTTGCTTTAAGACAAGCTTGCATGTGAGCAAAAATCATCGCCCCCAGGTTGAATGGCTTTCCCAGCAACAAATGCTCCATAATCTGAGCATCTCTAGTTGTTACAGCATCCAGACTTCCTGTCCTTGGTAGGAGACAGAAGATGACAGATCGATGGAGGATCCGTTTAGGAAGGTTCAGTGCAGCAGATTCAAGGTACTGCGGCACCTTCACTTTAGATCCAAGTATGGCGCTGTATGACTGATTCTTGTTTGCCACAGGAAGAACAGGGTGCTCTTTGCAGCCATACAGGGTGTTGACATCATGAATTGAAAACACCAGGAAGACACCATCAATCATGGTCATGACATACTTAACAACGTCGTTAATCCTGAAAAAGGTGAGATTTGTATAAAATTCTCGAATCCTTGTAACAGCGACTTCGACGTAAGTTTCACAGAACACCTTTAAATCCAGCTTCTCATATAGAGGCAGAATATCAAGATCATTCTCGGTAAACCAGCTAAAATCTAGCCGTTTGCATGCAGCAATCTGCCTGTTTGAGACATCACAGGAGGGAACAGCTTCTGCGTTCATGATCTGCTCTATTTCAGCCTGAGAGACAGTAGGTATTACCTGAGCTGCGATTGCACCTGTAGGCTTGGTCTTTTTTAAGACCTCCTGCTCTAGGGACTTACTCATAGACTCGGGGCTTTTGCGTTTGTGTCTTGTCCTGGAGGATACACTTCCAGAGACGAAAATCGAGGCCGATCGTTTGGCTTTGACAGGGATAGGCTCCACAGCAACAACCTTGCCTTTTACCTTCGATTTGGGTGACACAGTAGGTTGAGGAGCAGCAACTGCTAGGGGAGTGACCTCCTGCACTTCGTCCTCATCGTCGTCAGAGACGACTCTATTTCTGGCAGGAGTTTCAGCTTCCTGTTCCAGATCAGTGTTTTCTCGAGGATTTTCGTCCTCCAAGACGAGATCATCAGTGGGAGGAGATGCTTCGTCATCCTCACCAGCAGGTTCCTCCAGAGACTCCTCAGAAATAGGGTTCTCCTTCAAAACAGGGACTTCGTCCTACTGCCCTTTGGTAGCGACGTTGGAGATCTCCTTATCCTCGACAAGCGAGTATTCGGCGATTTCCGGGTCCAGGGGTGCGATTTCCTCATTAACCGTAGGAATCACGGGGGTGGCTGGTTAAGGCTCAGCCGAAGGAGGTGTGGCAGAGAGGGAGAAGGAGCAGCTAGCTCCGGACTTTCTCTTAGGTGCCATAATCAGTGATGGATCGAGCGATTTGGCTAAGAGATTAAGTGGGAAGGATAGATTTTCTTCTAGGGTTTCTCGGAGGAGTATCAATGGTGGTAGAGAACCACGAGTGACACCGTGAGAAGATATAGAAGAAGGTAATGTTTTAATTTTGGAAAAATATTATTTTATTTCCCAAAATTGATTAATTGGGACAAAATCTTCCAATAAGATCATGTATTCCCAATTTTTTATCAAGATCATCGATTCTTGATATAATAGGAGATGAATCAAATAAGATTCTCCCTGATTTTTCAAATATATTCTTTTGAACAGAAGGTTTAACTTTCTGTTTCAAAATTAAAGAATATATTTTGTTAAATTTGAAACAGTAGTATCGAATTAACCCAGTACAGAAAGTATAACCTTCTATGCATAGTTTCTGTAAGAATCTATGTTGATGAAAAGGACTCTTTCTTGACAAGATTTTCATTAGAATAATATTGTCTAGAGTACTCTTTTGAAAAATACATTTCGAATTAAATTTTCGAAAGATGTTTAATACAGGACGTTGAACATTCTGTACAACGTCTCTATTATTAAAATGGATGACAAATCCCTAATTCATTCCTGAAATAGAAGAATTTCTCCTGGTCAAGGGCTTTGGTGAAAATGTCAGCCAGTTGCTGGTCTGTATTAACGTATTTCACGCTTACAGAACCTTGTTGTACATTATCCCTCAGAAAATGATGTCTGAGTTCTATGTGTTTTGATCGTGAGTGATAAACTGGATTGCGCGTTAATTGAATCGCACTAGTATTATCACACATGATCGGAATTTCAGCAAATGAAAGACCATAGTCTTCAAGTTGCTGTTTCAACAATAGAAGTTGAGCACAGCAGCTTGCAGCTGCTATATACTCGGCTTCTGCAGTGGATAGAGCAACAGAAGTCTGCTTCTTGGAAAACCATGAGATCAACATGTTTCCCATTAGCTGACAAGTACCACTTGTACTTTTTCTGTCGATCTTACATCCTGCAAAGTCAGCATCTGAGTACCCAACGAGAGTAAAGTCTGATCTCTTGGAATACCATATGCCAAGATTTACAGAACCTTGTAAATATCTAAAGATTCTCTTGACCATTATCAGATGAGACTCTTTAGGTGCTGATTGATATCTAGCACAGAGACATACACTAAATAGTATGTCTGGTCTAGAAGCAGTAAGATACAGAAGAGAGCCAATCATGCTTCTGTAGAGCTTGTTATCTACTTCTTTACCATTTTCATCCTTGTCTATCTTGGCACTTGTAGCCATTGGAGTAGACAGAGGCTTAGAGCCCTCTAGGGCAAATCTTTTCAGGAGTTGCTTAGTGTACTTCTCTTGATGTAAGAAAGTACCTTCATCAGTCTGCTGAATTTGTAGGCCGAGGAAGAACGTAAGTTCTCCCATCATGCTCATCTCGAACTCACTTGTCATGAGTTCAGAGAATTCTGTACAGAGTTTATCATTCGTTGATCCAAAGATAATGTCATCGACATAGATTTGGACAACTACTAAATGATCACCTCTGTGTTTGAGAAAGAGAGTTGTATCTACTCTTCCTCTTTTATAGCCCTTTTTAATGAGAAAGGAGCTAAGTCTCTCATACCATGCTCTAGGCGCCTGTTTTAGACCGTATAGAGCCTTGGAGAGTCTATAAACGTGATTCTTGTGCTGTGGATTTTCAAATTCAGGAGGTTGACTTACGTATACCTCTTCTTTGATTTCTCCATTGAGAAAAGCACTTTTCACGTCCATTTGATACAACTTGAAGTTGTTGTAGCAAGCATAAGTTAACAGTAGCCTGATTGCTTCTAGACGTGCTACAGGAGCGAACGTCTCATCAAAGTCAATACCCTCTTCTTGAGAGTACCCTTTGGCAACAAGTCGTGCTTTGTTTCTTACGACAGCACCTGACTCATCGAGTTTATTCCTGAATACCCATTTAGTTTCAATAATAGAACGGCTATCAGGTTTAGGAACAAGTGTCCACACTTTGTTCCTTTCGAATTGATTAAGCTCCTCTTGCATTGCAAGGATCCAATCTGGATTATTTAGAGCTTCATCTATTCCATCTGGTTCTTTCTGTGAAAGAAAAGCAGAATGTTCATAGTAGGCGTTTACAGAACGTCTCGTCTGAATGCCTTTATCAAAATCTCCTATGACTTGATCAATAGGATGTCGTTTTTGATATAAAGCAGGTGCTCTTATATCATTCTGTTGATTATTCTGCGAAGATGATGCTTCTGGAGAATTTTCAACAGTTTGTTCAGATTCTCTTCGAGAATTGTGAAGAGAATGTTTGTTCCCTTCTCTTCCTTCCTTAGAAGATTTGGGTTCTACAGGTATTTCTGTAGGTTCAAAAGATATTACTTGATTAGTATTATCTTCTGTTGGTGAGTCATTAATTTTTACATTAATTGACTCTTCTATTGTAGAAGTCCTTTTGTTTAAGGACTCTATAAGCTTTGCTAGTTAGTGAGTATCCTAAAAAGATACCTTCATTTGATTTAGCATCAAATTTCCCGAGATTGTCCTTAGAAGGTCTCAGTATAAAACATGGACTTCCAAAGGCATGAAAATAGGAAATATTCGGTATTCTCCCCCTGTATAGTTGATAGGGAGTTTTCTCTAATTTAGGTCTTAGTAGTACTCTATTAGAGATATAGCAAGCAGTATTTACTACTTCAGCCCAAAGGTTCTGTGGAACATTGCTCTCACAAATCATGGTTCTAGCCATGTCTATAAGAGTTCGATTTTTCCTTTCTGCGACTCCATTCTGTTGAGGAGTGTAAGGAGCAGAGAAGTTGTGATCAATGCCATGTTCATCACAGAAGGTAGCAAAATCATGGTTTTCAAATTCTGTACCATGATCCGTTCGAATAGCTTTTACAGAAGATCTATTTTCATTCTGTAATTGCTTAGTGAGCTTTATGAAAGATTCAAATGCATCGCTTTTATGAGTCAAGAACTTGACCCAGGTGTACCTAGAGTAGTCATCTACTACTACTAGACAGTATCTTCTACCACCAATACTTTGAACTCTAGTCGGACCAAATAGATCCATATGTAGAAGTTCCAAGGGCTGAGTAGCAGATATCTCATTCTTAGACTTGAATGAGGATTTAGTTTGCTTACCAAGCGAACAAGCTTCACAGAAGTTGTCTTGCTCGAATTTGATATTAGGCAAGCCTTTTACCAATTCCTTTTTAGCAAGCTTGGATAGCAACTGAAGGTTGGAATGTCCTAACCTTCTATGCCAAAGATGAGTTTCGTCTTTGACAGACAGAAGACAGCTTTCTGTAGCATAGAAGCTCTCCTGTGTTAAAGTGTAGATGTTCCTTTTCCGATTTCCAATGAAGCGGACTTCATTGTTTAGGATACCAGAACATTTATCTTGATCAAAGGTTATAGTATAGCCTTTATCACAAAGCTGGCTAATGCTCAGCAGGTTATGTTTAAGTTCTGTAACCAACAGAACCTCTTCTATAACCATAGAGTCAGGACTTCCAACAGTTCCTGTTCCGATGACAGAGCCTTTACTATTGTCACCGAATTTAACAGAACCTCCGTTCTGTAAAGTCAACTTAGAAAATTTGGATGGATCTCCGGTCATGTGCCTTGAGCAGCCACTGTCCAGATACCATTCACTTTCTGTAGCTTCTGTTCGAAAACAGAATTGATTTCCTACAGAATTTTGAGTTTCTGTGTGAGTAGTTATGCACATTAGTGCTTGTTCTTCCTCATCATCAGAATCTTCAATATCTGCCCAAGCAATCATAGCTTTCTTGGGTTTTGTTTGTACAGAAGGTTTCTCCTTCTCCTTAAGTAAAGGACAATCAGATTTGAAATGTCCCTTCTTATTGCACTCATAGCATCTGATCATCTTTGGATCATTCTGCTTTTCACGTTTCTGATTTCTCTTGTTGAAACGTCTTCTGGAAGCGAACCGCAGAAGGCATTTAGCAATCATAGCGAGTTCATTATCCGAATCGACTTCTGCCTCATTGTCAGAGTCTTCAAATGGTTCTTCTGATGCTTTGAAGGCTATTGAAGCTCTTTTTACATCAGATTGAGAGGTTCTCTCCATTTCATATGACATTAAGGAGCTCATTAGTTGATCTAATCGAAGAGTAGATAGATCCTTAGCTTCCTCAATAGCCGTTTTCTTGGCTTCCCAAGATTTGGGCAGAGTTCGTAGAACCTTTCTTACTAATTCAGAATTAGTATAGTGTTTGCCTAAATGAGTTGAGGCATCTACTAGGAGGTTAAATCTCTGGAACATTTGTTCTACAGATTCTTCTCCTTTCATGGTGAAATTCTCATATTGATGAATTAAGAAATTCACCTTGGTTTCTCTAATCTGGTTTGTCCCAACATACATGGTGACAAGTTTATCCCAGATTTCTTTGCCCGAAGTGCAAGTAGAGACTTTAACGAATTCACTTTCCGACATAGCACTAAACATTAAGTACTTAGCCGTTTTAGTGAGTCGTTTGATCCTAAGGTTCTCCCGAGTAGGACGACCATCAGGACCAATTTGTAGTTCAATTGGTAGAATAGGTGGACCGTCTTCTATGAACGACCACAAATCATCATCGATTGCATCTACAAAGGCACTCATTCGAAATTTCCAGTAGGAAAAATTTTTACCATAAAAAATGGGAGGATTCCCAATGTGTGGTTTCGGTATATAGCAATTATCACCCATTTTACAATTTTCAGAAGGTTTGACTTCTATGCAGAATAGTAGAACCTTTACGGTACTGTACTAATTCTTAATGCACACAAACTTCTGTTAAATTGAAACGGATATTGCTGGCAATCAAATCTCCGTAAAATGGAGTAAAAATGCCAAGTAGTTTAATTCTGCAGAAACCTTAAGTTTTCAGCAGAAGAAAACAGCGCAACAAACGGTTATATGCGTATAGCAGGTATAACCTTCTATAGGATGTAACTAAGCACTCAAGCTTTTGTTGAATCCCGTCTAAAAATAACTGGATGGTTTCTAGCAGAGCAATGAGCTGCTGTAGAAGAGAGACAGATAGTGATAGTAACAGAGCGTAAGCTTCTGTATAGTAGAAATCTATCGCGTGGAAGGTACAGGCTGCTATTGAATCTCAGCAGGCTGTTAAACTTTTTGTTGAATCACAAATTTTTGAATTCTATCAGAGTATAGTACTTCTGTAGAATTAAAATAAACTTGAGACAATTACAGAGCATAAGCTTCTGTAAGGCAGAGACAGAGAGCAATAGAAGGTACAACCTCTTATAAGAAATCGACAAGCTATAAAGCTTTTGTTGAAACTGCTTTTGTTCTAAATGTTGAATTCAAATAGAGAACTAAGTTTCTGTTGAATACAACAAGGTAGTAGTACTCAGAGAGCGTACAGAAGGTTCGAGCTGCTGTAAGATCTCAACGAGCGGTTAAGCTTCCGTTGAACCTCGCTCTGATACCAATTGTTGGCCCAAAGATTACACTAAGAGGGGGGGTGAATTAGTGTTAAGTCCAATTAAGGAATTTTTAAACGCTTTTTCACAACCCTCACAGCGGAAGTAACTTACTGTAATTTACAGAGCCTTCAAGCTTCTGTAATTACGGAACGTGTGAAATTGACTTCGAAATGAGTCGTAGAATACAAAGGATTTTATAGTGGTTCGGTGAAATCACCTACGTCCACTTTCGGTCACTTTTCACTAATAACTCGTATAGAGATTACAGTGTAGAAAGTAAAACCTTCTGTGGTGTAAGAAAACAATTTCTTTGACCACGGGACGGTAAGACTAGCTTTACCAATGCAAGAAACTCTCTTGCTGTGTTCAGGATGTGTCTAGGTCGAATCACAAGGAAATCAACCAGACTTGAGCAAGCACAGAACGTTGGCTGGAAGCTTCAGCCTTCTGTGACTCTGTAGCGGGCTATTCCTTCTGTGGAATCAGCGAACAGATTTGATGACGCTTTCTCCAAGTGTTTGGACGCCTCTGATATGCTTCTCTTTTTGTGTTTTTGGTTTAATCTGCAAAACAAATAAAGATAGACCGTCTACAGTAGGTTGCAGTCCCTCACCACTTACGCCTGCTGCAACAACCTTCTCTTCGACCTGCTGTACACCCACCCGGCTTTACTGATAGCACTCCTGGCCAAGTCCTTCGGATTCACAGCCAACGACGCCTACAGAGTGGCTTCACCAAAGCACACCTGCTGCAAACGCACAAAAAACAAAACAACCAACTACAGAAGGTTGAAGGTCCCTCACCACTGAACCCCTGCTACGGACTCCTTCTCTCCGACCAACTTTGTACACCTACTCGCCACCAACGATCCCTTCCCCAGGCCCTGATTCACGCAGTCCGACGTCACGGACAAAGTTCCGGTCGAGTCCCTCAGATCCGTACGCAACGAAGTCACCGGAGCGGCTTCACCCACGCTCAACCCGCTGTAGTTACCTCCTGCGAGAACTCTCGCCTGGAGAATCCGTCCTGCACACTTGCACACACGTTAAACACCACTAACGTTGCCAAATGCCAAGACTTACCTCTGATCAAAATCTCTTTTTTTTTTTAAAATGTTTTTAGGTTTTTCTTTTATATAGAGGTTCCGTCCTCCTGTAAAGAAGGAAACTTATTTTGCCAAATATGTAAAATGACCAGATTCATCCCCAACGTGTAAAAATCATTTAGGGACAATATTCGATTGATTTCAGATCAATCGAATCATCCAATCACGAGATCTCATCTTACAGAAGGTTAGAGCCTAAATCGGTCAGCAACCTTCTATAGTTGGAAAGAAAGAATATTTTATTTCCAACTTGAGAAATATGATGATGGGGTCGTGCAAATATCTGGTTGGAACCTCCAGATTTAATTTTGTCTTATTTTGACAATTAAATCCCCAGATAATGCATTACAGAAGGTTCGACCAGTAACAGCAACTTGACCTTCTATATAAGGAAATAATCAACGATTTATTCCCAAAAATAATTGATTCGTTCCAGACAAGTAAAACATTGTATCTGGACGAAATATTAATCCAAATAATATTCTTAAGAATATTCTCTTTTTGAATTAATAATTTAATTAAGATAATCAATAATTAATTAACAAATAATTTATTATTGAAATATCTATTTATGGAAATATTCTCTAATCACGTCTCTTGATCTGAAATGATCCTTGAAGGGTGAAGAAAATATTTTCGTGATATTTTTCCTCTCTTACGAAGCGTATCTTCGTTACAGGAGGTTTCAGCTTCTGTAAAGTTATAGCAGGTCAAACCTGCTGTTTGACTCATCATCAAAATCTTGTCAACAAAAGGAAATCCATTCAGCTTCTTTTTTTTTTTTGGAGAGGAAGGCTTGTTTTTAGTCATTCAAATGTTGGGTGGAAATAATCTTTTCAATAAAAAGGGAGTTCACTTTATATTATTCTTTTCTTTTTTAATACGTCTTTCTTGTTTTTGGGTATAGAATTTGTGCCTATCCTTTCTTATTGGACAACACTTTATTCGAGAGAATAATCTTATTTCCAAGGCACTTTATGGTCCTTTTCCTTTTTTTATTTATTTTAAAATTTTGTATTAAAATGAAAATTTCAAAACACTTTAATCTTAGGAACATTTGAAAACATATAATCATAATTTCTTACATCAAATTAATTTTAAGGTAATTTAAAATCGAGTCAAGTTTCGGTTTATCAACATTTTCTTAACTAGATAAAGATTTAGGAATAGCGAAAAATAGCTCTCCAGCTCCATTAGTTAGTGGATGTACATTTTTCGTGGAATTATTTGCCCCCACTATCAAATTGCAGAAGAAAAAAAGATGAGCAAATATCCCTCTAGTAGTAACGAAGAATGAACAAACATGTCGACACGACAAAACCCGAGTTTGTAGCTTAGTGCGCAACGATGGAAGCATCCTCTACATTGAAGGATGCATTCTCCTTGGTTATGTAGAGAGGATTTGTTATTATTGATTTGGTAATCTTCAGAATGCTTATGAACGCATCCTTCTCAGTTTTGTGATTTACAGTGCACCGAAGGACGCGTAACTCTATTTATAGTACATGTCCTTTTTGGTTATGTAATTCTCAGTGCACCGATGGACGCTTCCTTCCAGAGGCAGAGCTAGGGGCAATGCCCTTGGTTTTTCTAAAAAAATAAAATTAGGTTCATTTTTTTAATTTAATATAAAAATTAAAATGGTTCAATTTGGCCGGATTATTTTTTCTGGATTCCCTACTACTTCCTTCTCTATTCTATACAAGTCATGCCATGGGACAAGGCATGCCAATGCTACTAATGATCTTGATGTTGCTTGTGGAACAATCACTGGAAACGGCAGAGGCCATCGACAATCCCATGACCCTGTATTCTGCAAACAAGGTTTGCCAGGCATATAATTTTAAATTTCTCTAACACTTTAATTTTGTGATAAGTGTCGATGATGAGAGCACCAAGCGATGCGTTATACCTTGCTTAGACATCTGTGATAAGGAATATGTGATGTGTCCTTACAGATTGAAGAAACTGTCATATGTGAATAATAAGGAACAGTTAGCAATGACTAATGTTGATATGAGAAATAATCTTCACGCATGCACGCTTGATACAAAACATAAGATTCCTTTGTTGAAACGACACTTTTTTAGTCGGCACGACCTTTCGGTGAAAACACGATAATATGGTGCATCACTCAAACAACAGAAAGAATATCGAGTCACTAAATAGTCGATGGCACGACGACGGTATTAGAAAAAATCAATCGAATCCAGAATTACTGTAATGGAATTTTAAGACACGGATAAAAACATTAGTTCTTGGATGAAAGATGGAATTGACATTGGCAAATCCATTTGTCTTAATCAACACCTACTCCGTTATTTTGCCTCGATTCATTATGAATTATGTCACTGCAAGTTACCCTTTGCACTTATTATCTATGATCCGTTGATGGCTCCACTGGTTGAATGAGCACGAATAATACGAACACGAGATCGCAAAGTTTGCGTTAACAATATAATCTTCGGCCAACACCACAAATACGCCGTTGAGATTCGAACATAGGACGTTCAAGTAAATCCTCAATGCCTTAGACCACTAGGGTGTCCTGCGCCGGAAAGAATTGTTTTGTCCCTAATGAAGTGATGTGACCAATCGGGTTTAAAATTTACAAGGCAATAAAAACTTTAATAATTTTATTGGAATCAATCCCAACAACTTGGTAGGTCACTTAGTTCATATTTCTATTGAATTATAAATTATTGGCATTTCGGCATAACATTTCACAAAAATAATCTTTCTTTATTTAAATAAAACAACTTAACATTTTGACCGTTTGTATATTTAGAAGAAAAGGTACTTCTAAAAGGAGGTAATTATTTAAAATTTTTGAAAATTAGTCAAATACACTCTTCTTGAAAACAAAATACTCATTCGGATGTGTTTGTTGCTATTCAAATATAAAAAATTAAAGAAGAGTAGATATAATCAGGAATTTGATACTGAAGTAGACGACCAACCCCGTCGGATGTTTAACATGTTCGACCTAGGAATTTGTATACTATTTTTTTTGGGGGAGTTGTCTAATTCCTTTGTGAGTTTTGTGTCGTGCTCAATGTATCAGTAATCATGACTATTAATTTAATAGTCCTTTAATAGTAAAATTAATCATCTTCTTTTATTTGAAAAATTTATTCCTACAAATATGAATTTTAGTTTAATTAAAGCATACCCTTTTGGCAAATTCATTTTATTCAGGGTTTTCTTATAATAATTATAGCAGATATTCATTTGCCAGAAAGTTTGTTATGTTCAGAAAAGTTCGTGTGACATGATCGTGGAGCAAATTTTCCTTTGATGACTATGAGAGAACAAACTTTTTCGTTTACGTTGATCGTAAAATGGGTCGCAGTCGACCGAAATCTCAATAAAGTGAGAAAAAAGCATCTCATGACACGGCATATTTGCGGCTTCCTTTATGTCTTGGTCATATTTCTTTGTTCATACAAAGTTGGCTTGTCGTAACTTTAAAGGATGAAGTCTTAACAAGAATCCAATTTACATTAATTCTCGTAAAAGATAAAGTTAATCTCAAATATAAATATTTGACACCAAGCTGAGATTGCCAAACTTTTCTGCCATTAAAATCAACAAAACCCATGAAGAGATTCTCTAACTTCAAATAATATAATAATATTTTTCGTGCAATTAAACTAGACAATATATATATATATAGAGCAATTAAAATAAGCAAAATCTATCTCAATTTCAATTTCTGCTACCTTTTCCGCCATTCAAAAATAGCCATTTAAGTTAGTTGTATGTTTCTTACCTATCAAATAAACGACTATCACAACCAAATTTATAAAATAATTAATTTTACTTGTAGATTTTGACAACAATAAAATAATTTATATGTTGGAACAATATGGAGTTTTTCCAAGTGATAGGAAGCTTGAATTTGATTAAGGAAGTATTAGGTTCGAAACATACCGTATACATTCACCCTTGTAAGAAGACCCATCCACCATAGTTGACTGTCTTACTCGGATAAAGCCTGAATTAGTCAAGACGAAACTCGGATAGCCAAAAAAAATAAGAAGCAAACTTTTCAAGTCATTTTAAACCTTTAGATATATTAGAATAATTTTGGATAATTTCAGATAATTGTTTTGTTGGGGTGGTAATTTATCAAAAAATAAAAGAGAATAAATTTTTTTAAAGTATTATTAAATACCCATATATGAAGAAAAAGCTTTTTTAGATGGAAAATCGGATACATATAAATGAATGGTGCACCCATTCGATATCTACATCTAACTATGAAACACACTGTACAAAGAAATTTCTTCCTTCGAATTTGACTTCGAAGAAATTGATGCCGGTATTGGCGGCACTGATGATTATTTTGTTCTTGATAATGATGCTCTATATGGATGCGGCCTTACCGGGGTTAACTCCCTGCGAGGCAGGTTGCGACGAAGAATGTAAAGGCAAGCAAGAACAATTCTACCGAGCTTGCTACCAGGACTGTGTACGTAGAAAATGAAGGCAGCCGACCCCGTACCTCGATTCTTCGTACCCTCCCATTTCAGATACGAAGATCCAGTGCCAAATGGAATGCGTTTCTTCTAAATGCAAGAATCTATATTATCCTGATAGTTGTATTCAAATGTTGGTTTTTTAAGGAATAAGAAACCTATAAATGTACAAGAATAATTCGGATAATTTCGAATCATTCGGTAGTTGGATAATTATTATAGAATATCCACAAATAGAAAAAAAGTTGCATTACGTATACATATTATTGCATTACTTTTAGATGGAAAATTATATATATATATATATATATATATTTATTTATTTATTGCAGTATCCCGACACTCGAGTCGATGTATCAAGAGAAAGGCATCAGGCGAGCGGACTCGGATCCGCAGTATCTAAATTCTCGAGAGTAATGTAAAATAACAAGAAATAATATGCAATAAGCGCGATATTTTACAAATCTAACAAATCCTAGGTTTGAAATTGACATAAATAACTCTACTTTCATAGAGTTATCAACTCATGACTGCCTTGTCAATCCTTTGCCATAGACCATTGTTTGGATTTCGCAAAACATTCTCACTATCCAAGTATTGTGCTGGGGATGAGGTTAAACCATATATATAATCATCAAAACCTGCTGCTGTAATTGCTGCAAGTATTTGGCCCTTCCACAGCAGATGGTTCCCATCGTCCAGTTTAACTAAGGATGCAAACACGCCTGATGGAAGCTGTAACGGTGAGGGAGTTGCGTATGTGCTATGTTCTAAGATTCCAGAACCTGAAGGTGGAATCTGAGCTGCAGACATTGGTGTCACCGGAGGATTGTCAAGGTGATCTCCCATGTTGTTCCCGGATCGTCTTATGATGGTGTTTGCCTTCAAGCTCTCATACCATGAGGAAGTTTGCAGCAGTCGACAGCATTGTTGGACAGAACACAAGAAAAGGCTTCTGAATTACAATCAGGACTTCCAATAGTTCCTGTTCCAATGACAGAGCCTTTGCTATTGTCACCGAATTTAACAGAACCTCCGTTCTGTAAAGTCAGCTTAGAAAATTTGGATGGATCTCCGGTCATGTGCCTTGAGCAGCCACTGTCCAGATACCATTCACTTTCTGTAGCTTCTGTTCGAAAACAGAATTGACTTTCTATAGAGTTTTGAGTTTCTGTGTGAGTAGTTACGCACATTAGTGCTTCTTCTTCCTCATCATCAGAATCTTCGATATCCGCCCAAGCAATCATTACTTTCTTGGGTTTGGTTTGTACAGAAGGTTTTTCCTTCTCCTTAAGTAAAGGACAATCAGACTTGAAATGTCCCTTCCTATTGCACTCATAGCATCTGATCATCTTAGGATCAGATAGCTTTTCACGTTTCTGATTTCTCTTATTGAAACGTCTTTTGGAGGCGAACCGCAAAAGGCGTTTAGCAATCCTAGCGAGTTCATCGTCCGAATCGATTTCTGACTCATTGTCAGAATTTTCTATTGGTTCTTCTGATGCTTTGAAGGCTACTGAAGCTCTTTTCACATCAGATTGAGAGGTTCTCTCCATTTCATACGACATTAAGGAGCTCATTAGCTGATCTAATCCAAGAGTAGAAAGATCCTTCGCTTCCTCAATAGCCGTTTTCTTGGCTTCCCAAGATTTGGGTAAAATTCGTAGAACTTTTCTTACTAATTCAGAATTAGTATAGTGTTTGCCTAAATGAGTTAAGGCATCTACTAGGAGGTTAAGTCTCTGGAACATTTGTTCTACAGATTCTTCTCCTTTCATGGTGAAATTCTCATATTGATGAATTAAGAAATTCACCTTGGTTTCTCTAATCTGGTTTGTCCCAACATACATGGTGACAAGTTTATCCCATATTTCTTTGCCCGAAGTGCAAGTAGAGACTTTAACGAATTCACTTTCCGACATAGCACTAAACATTAAGTACTTAGCCATTTTAGTGAGTCGTTTGATCCTAAGGTACTCCCGAGTAGGACGACCATCAGGACCAATTTGTAGTTCAATCGGTAGAATAGGTGGACCGTCTTCTATGAACGACCACAAATCATCATCGATTGCATCTACAAAGGCACTCATTCGAATTTTCCAATAGGAAAAATTTTTACCATCAAACATGGGTGGATTCCCAATATGTGGTTTCGGTACATAGAAATTATCACTCATTTTTCAACTTACAGAAGGTTTAGGCTTTTATGCAGAACAGTAGAACCTTAATGGTACTGTACTGAGTCTCAACGCATAGAAGCTTCTGTTAGACTGAAAATGATGTTGTTGGTAATCAAATCTCTGTAGAATAGAGCAGAAATACCAGAGAGTTTAGTTCCACAGAAACCTTAAAGTTTCGGCAGAAGTAAAACAACGCTATAGTAATTTTAAGCGTATAACAGGTAACACTTTCTATAGGATATAACAGAGCACTCAAGCTTTTGTTGAATCCTGTTTTAATACAAATGATTTTGTTCTAGCAGAGCTAAAAGCTACTGTAGAAACAAACCAACTTGTGACAGTAACAGAGCGTAAGCTTCTGTATAATAGAAATAGAGCACGTAGAAGGTACGAGCTGCTGTAGGATCTCAACGAGCTGCTAAGCTTCTGTTGATGCCCTTTCTGATATCAGTTGTTGAATTCAAACAGAGAACAAAGCTTCTGTAGAATACAACAACGCGGTGATGGTCAGAGAGCGTACAGAAGGTTCGAGCTGCTATAAGATCTCAACGAGCTGTTAAGCTTCCATTGAAACCCGCTCTGATACCAATTGTTGGCCCAAAGATTACACTAAGAGGGGGGGTGAATTAGTGTTAAGTCCAATTAAGGAATTCTTAAACACTTTTTCACAACCCTCACAACGGAAGCAAGTTGCTGTTACGCAGAACTTGTGAAATGGACTTCAAAATGAATCGAAGAACACAAGGGATTTTATAGTGGTTCGGTGAATCCACCTACGTTCATTTTCGGTCGTTTTCACTAATACTTTGAAATAGTGATTACAGTGTAGAAGGTTGAACCTTCTGTGGTACAAGAAAATAGTTTCTTTGACCACGATGCGGTTAGACTAGCTTAACCAGTGCAAGAAACTCTCTTGCTGAGTTTAGGATGAGTCTAGGTCGAATCACAAGGAAATCAACTAGACTTGTACAAGCACAGAACCTTGGCTGGAAGCTTCAGCCTTCTGTGACGTTGTAGCGGACTGTCGCTTCTGTGGATCAGCGAACAGAATCAACGACGCCTTCTCCAAGTGTTTGACATCACTGATGTGCTTCTCTTTTTGGTATTTTTGGTTTAATCTACAAAACAAATAAAGATAAACTGTCTACAGTAGGTTGCAGTCCCTCACCACTTACGCCTGCTACAGAACCTTCTCTTAGACCTGCTGTACGCCTACTCGCCACCAACGAACCCTTCCCAAGCCCTGGTGCACGTAGTCCGACGTCACGGACAGCTTCCCGGTCAAGTCCTTCGCATTCACAGCCAACGACGACTACGGAGTGGTTTCACCAATGCACACCTGCTGCAAATACATAAACAACAAAATAACCAACTACAGAAGGTTGGTGGTCCCTCACCACTGAACCCCTGCTATGGACTCCTTCTCTCCGACCAACTCTGTACGTCTACTCGTCACCAACGAACCCTTCCCCCAAGAGAGAAAAGGGGTACGCTGAGGAAGAAAAGAAGAGAAGGACGAAGAAGATAGAGACAGAGAGAAAACAGTGGAAAAACATTCTACGATTCATTGATTCATTCTGTTTGTGCTACAGTCCAATATATAACAAACTAGCACACACTTCCATGTAACAGCCACCGTGGTCTGCATAACAACCTGCAGTTTTCCACAACAGATTTTGCTCTGCTCTGGTTTATTACACATTAGTGCCACTGGGCTTCGTCTTCACAGAGGCTCTGTTTTCTCCTCCTCCTTGGGCTTCATCCGCTGGACTACTTTCCAACATCCGGCAAACTCCTATCTTTGATGTTCAGCTTGTTTAGAATATCCACGACCACAGCACTAACGAACTCGCCCAACCTGCCCAAAATCAAATGGAGATCAAGTTGTTCAAAAAACTGCCGACTAACAACATGGAAAAGCATAAAGGAAACAACAACCGTTGAAATATCCGAAATGACATAAATAATTATATAAGAAAGAGAAAGATTAAAGATTATGAGTTATATACCCCTTATCTTTTTTGTATTCCAGACCGCGGATACCTCCAACCTTCTTCAGAGCTTCCTCCCACAATTTCACATCCTCTCTTCCTTGCATTTTTCTTTGTGCTTTTCGAGGGCGTCCCGGTACCGATTGGTTTGCAGCTTCACGTCGCTGGGGCTTACATCGTAGAAGATGGGCAAGATGACATTCCTAGAGGCTGGGTCCCTGCAGCAGTCCACCATCATGGCGAGTTCTCGGAGGCACCACGTGCTCGATGCGTAGCTTTGGAGAAGACAACAACGTAGATCCTAGAGTCCGGGACAGCGCGACGGAGCACGTCCTCGATCGCTTCGCCTTTACGGAGCTCCTCCGAGTCCCTGAACACGCGTATCCCCTTTTCCATCATGAACGCATAAAGGACGTCGGTGATGTTGTTCCGGGTGTCAGGTCCCCAGAAGCTAAGGAACACATCGTAAGTTGATCCGTCGGGGGTGTTCACAGTGCCGCGTGTTGTCCCCGCCATCCAATGGAAGGGAGAAAGGAGTAAGAGAGAGAGAGAGCGCTTGATGATGATGATGGATGGGTTTAGAAGGAGAGGGTTTGGGAAAATGGTGTTTGGGTGAGGGGTGGGATGGGATTTAGATATAGTGGGCGTTCAAATGCAATGAAGAGGGAAGAAGGGGGGAGGTGGAAGACTGGACTGGTCTTTTGTGGTGGGTCCCCCCCCACCCCTCTTATTCTTTTATAAAGTCCTGTACAAATTAACTTATTCTCGCATGATAGGGAGGGTTTGAGGGAAAAGCAGGCGAGAGGAGAAGATGATGATGATGTTGGGTTTTGAAGAGGAGAGAAAGGGATCATGATTGCCATCATTAATACCATAAATTGAGGGGAGGGGGAATACATCATGCTTTTCCTTTGCTTGTATTGTTTGGAATTCGTTATTCATATGTAAATTTCGGAAAATATTAGGAAATGGGGGACCTTTTCCTTTTCCTTTTCCTTTTAATTTAATATATAAAAGAAAAGGAAAAAGAAAGGAATTAGTAAGCTCTGTTACTTTAACTCCACCCACCTTCCCCGTTTAAAATTAAAAATGCCAGAATATAAGAAAATTAAATGGGACCCAGATGACCTCTGACCGACCAGCTTTGCTCAATCACGGGCGCGTGATCTGACACGCAGAGACTTTGGGTCTTTCATTAGTTGTAGCTGTGGTGGGGGGGTCGGGGGTTAATGGCATTTGGTTCTCTTTCCTTGTAGTAATTCATTGTCAGTAGTACTTTTTCACTTTTTTTTTAAAAAAAAAGAAATGGTCTTTTCTGTACACATTATCAAAGAAATATTGAGAATTTTGGTAGTGATATTAGTCGGCATCGTCGTAAATCAGTCAGTCGGACAGACACCCAATTTTCCACATCGTCTCTGCCTTCTCTTTAGGTATTTCATTTCATCAAGAAACAAAAAACACCATTTGTTATTATCTCTTCCACTTCACAAAATAATGTTATATTTCAGGAAATAGGTAAGAACTTTCTAAATCCGTTAAATAACATTTATAATTCAATGTTTCTGAATATATAATTTTTTAAGTGAATTTAATATTAATATGTTATTTAACAAATTTTGAAGGTCACAGCCGACAAAATAGTTGGAAATTACGAAGAAGTTTCGTTTTGGAAAACACGATGAAGTTTCGTCTGCCAAACCGACGACGACTTCCTAAAAAAAGACTAAAAAGTCATCAAGAAACAACAATAATAATATCTCCCCACCCCATTTGGGTGTGTCAAGCAAAGATAATGGACTGTCATCCTAATTTTGTCAAAAAGAATAAGTCAAGACGAAGATGCCAAGTAAGGACGATGGACTACAATGATGAGACAATGAAAGTTGCGAGTAAAGAGTCAAACACATGTCCCTCCACTAAATCCGCATAATAAGGAAACGTAACCTATAAACTGAGATACGTAACTTGGTAGTTAAAAGTAATGTCTTTGTATAAATTCAACCTAAGCAGAAGACGCAATAATTACTTTAAGAGTCTTGAAGACTTGAATTATTCATAAGATTTTCTCTCTTTTTCTTTCTACGAGCACTAGATTCCTGTGACATATTAAGTGTCTGCTTCAAGGTTAGTGTATTTGTTTTGTGTTTTACCGTTTAATGATCAATTATAAAATTTTAGAGACAACGGTTAGAACTCGAATCGAATCTCTATTTTTCATAGTTAAATATTTTACAACATGTTTTTTACCTGAATATGTCTCCGGCGACCATAATTGGAGTAGATCTTGTTAGTAATGACTAAAATGATTAATAGAAATTCTACAAATGCAGAAGACCCATTAGTTGGAGGAAAGTCCAAGGAAGTATCCGTAAATTTGGGTGAGAATGTTAGATGTTCGAATGACGGATTGGCAAATGTCCATCCGTTTGATGTAGGCAACATAACCCATTTGCAGATTTTTTTTTTCAGATCAAATACAACAGTTGGTCAGGGTATTAATATCTGGACAACAAAGGATGATAAACACACTAAACGCACTAAATGAATTTGTGAGGCATAGTAACATTTTTGGCAAAAGTGTCCTTTCCAATGTTCAAATGGGCAACTCTTCTCGAGAAGCTCTTAGAGTAGTTGTTGTTAAAGGGAAACCAAAGGTAGAATTTCAATACATGTAAATGTACGATCCTGATGGTATGGAAGTTGATATCAATGAACACGATTTATAATCAGAACAGCTACAAATGCATGCTCGATTTCATTCCTTCTTTACCAAAGATCCCGATGAGACTAATTCCACCAGGAAAGGAGGGTCAATAAGCAAGCTATGCTCCTTCACATCGTCGACGAGAAAGCTTTTACCCTCGCCAGGGCTATCAAATACATAACAACGTAGTCCGAAATTTGCATGCTCATGCATCTAATATAAATGGAGGAGATGATATGTACCTAGAAATCGTCCAGTACGTTGCTTGTTTGGTGGGGCAGTTAGTCCCCATAAACGAGTGAGGCAAAGAAATTGCAAAATCATGTCACTCTAAACTCTATATGATATAGAATTACGACACTTTGTTATAAAATTATGGCATTATCATTGTCACTCACTCTCTTCATCAAGTAAATGCATGTTTGTATGTTAGTAGTGAGGGAACAATTCATCGCTCTTTGATATAGATAAACTACTAGCTGGGCAAAGGTTCTATGTATTTTAGGGATAGTTATAAGCTGGTGGCTGGCTATGATTGGACCAGGTCGAGTGGGAATCATGGATAACGATGTGGTTGAGCTGAACAATATGCACAGGCAGGTACTTGATATGATCGCCAGGTATTTTGCTTCTTTTTGAGGTTGATTGCTCTATGTTCTCTTTGCATGGACATACTCTTCAATGCCTGGTTTCCATTTCTCCAAGATAAGCTTGAGCCTCTTGAGGACTTAACTCTATCCCTTTCAAAAACATCTCATGGAGGGAAGTCTCTCTTTCTTTCGTCAACAGCTCGAACAGCACGGTAGTAGGACCAAGACCATTCGAAGGTAGGTGGCCCGCCCCTCCTAGAACAGTCATGTTTGACTGGGCTTACACACGTTCGCTCACTTACGCTGTCCCTTCTCAGCTCACCCTAGCCCCCGGTCTTTTGCTCTTCTATTGTTAAGCTCCAAAGCTTCACCGGGAAAGATTCTACTTTAACCAACCGGATTTTGAGCTCATCAATCAACGGCTCCTAAACTCAAAAGGAGGAGACCCGGTAGTTGGGGAGATCGAATTCCAAACTTTTCTTAAGCGAGTTGATTTGGTTTCTATTAGCTTTGTTTTGATTAGGTTATCCACACTGAAGCGTACATTGGTCGATCAAAGGTCGAATCTGCTGCTGCTACCTGTCGGGCGTAAGTGCTCCTACAAAAGAGCAGAAATTTTTGCATATTAATTTTATCTGTGTCGGTGATTGAGCATTTCCTTATGTGTGACATCTGTGGGATGGCAGTTTCAGCATAAATTACAGTTTGGAGGTCATAGAACACCGAGAGGCCTTGCGGACCTCTAATGCACTTGAAATTTTGAGCAAGTATGACATTGTAGTTGATGCAACCGACAATGCTCCAAGCCGATACATGATCAACGATTGCTGCGTTGTCTCGGGAAAGGTATAGTAACGTACAAATAAACTAGTTTTCTGGTGGCCGTTTGTCTTCCAGGTTCTCTCCTAGTGGACTGTCAACCCTGTTTTTCAATCAGTTTGTCTTGTTGGCACATCCAGTCCCTTTGCGTGTCACAGAAGATACTACCTTTTCTTTGGGGATTTTTTTTTTTTGGGGGAATGTTAGCTTAACTACCTTGAGATTGATCTTTTCTCGTTTATACCATACAACCCCTTGTATCTGGTGCTGCGCTTGGATTGGAGGGTCAGGCAATAGGAAAGCAGCATCAAGTCATCCTACAGAATGTTGAGATTTCCATTTAAAATTTTGTGTATAATAATTTGTTTGTCTGACATTCACAATTGGTTTTTCAGCTTACAGTTTATAATTACAAAGGAGGTCCATGCTACCGATGCTTGTTCCCTACACCACCACCCACAACAGCTTGCCAAAGATGCTCTGACAGTGGTGTTTTAGGTGTAGGTTAGTGATCCTCATTGATTAACTTTCTTTTCTTTGCCTGGTTTACATGAAATTCCTGTTTAAAACTTGTCTAATGCAATAGTCTCCTTAAATGATTTCAAGGACATCTACTGTCTTTATTTGTTTTTCAGTTCCTGGTGTAATTGGTTGTCTTCAAGCGCTAGAGGCCATAAAAATTGCCAGGATGGATGCTGTTATTTGATTCCTTGCCTGCAAGAATACCTATTGTACGCTCTTTATTTCTTCATTTATGTGTTGTTTTTCATCCAGTATAGGTTCTTGTATGATTCTAGATTTTTCGTTCTGTGGTTCGTGAAGGTCAAGATCAGGGGAAGATGTTTACAGTGTGAAGCATCATGCGGTGAGAATTCGGAATTCTCTAGACAATATTTCAAGGACTTCGACCATGAAAAATTTACCCAGACCCCCATGTCCACAGTATGAATAAATTCTCTTACACTTGGGATATTTTGATGGAATAACGTGTCGTTGATTGAACGAACTCTGACTCACTGATGGCGAGAGTGGTTTGAACCATGTAATTTGGTCTCCTAGACACTCAACCTGCCCTTTCCACTTCTCTTTCTCTTCATAACCGACTGGGCTTTTTTTCTGCGGTCTGCACCCGTGAAGCTGAATTTTCTTGGGAACGATTCCAGGATAACTACCAAGGACTATAGTGAGATTGTTAGAAATGGGAAGCACACATTCTGGTGGACGTCCGACCAGAGCACCACTACAAGATTGTCTCTCTTCCCAACTTGATTAACATTCCACTTTCTAGCTTAGATAAGAGGGTCTCTGAAGTCTCTTCAGCTATGGAGCAAGCAAGAACTCAGAAGGCCGATGTTGAAGGCGAACGGCCAAACTAGTCTGTAATTTGCAGAAGAGGTAGCAATTCTCAGAGGGCCGTCCACTACCTCCAGAACATGGGCTTTACTTAGGCGAAGGATATCATTGGCGGGATCGAATCCTGGGCGCGAGATGTTGATCCTCAGTTACCGACTTATTGAGAGGGCCTAAATTCCTGTACCTAATACATAGTTCAACGGGGATGATCATTTAAGTCATAGTTCGAGCTTAATGCTCTTGTATGGTTATGCCTGTTCTCGCAAATGAATGATTTTGTATTTTCAATCGACTATGATATAATATACCATCGTTGCAAATTATGAGTACAAACTATGGTTTCAGAGAATTATGAAAAAACATTAACTTAGTAATAAGAGTTTTGTAAACAAAAAAAGAGCAAGAGAACTCGTGTTGCAGTAACATATGGAACTTTGATCTGGTCAAGTTTGCTCCTCGACTTCGGGCGGCTGATTTGGATGCTTTGCTATTTTCTTGGGAGGCCACTTGGGGGTCTTCCTTTGAGGCCACTTTGGCGGCTACTCAGAAGGCGGCATAAGAGGAATCGGGAAGGGAAGTTTGGGCCACGGCTGAGCGTAGCCACACATCCCGAACCTGCACCGGCTGAACGAAGGGCACCTGTTAAAGCGCTTACCGCAATGAAAGGGGTTGCAGTTTATGTTCCTGCACTGGCCACGGCAGCACTGCCAATTGAAAGGACATCTGATATTGCACTGCCCACAATGGTTAGGGTCCTCCCAGACATCGATGCAACGGTTCCAGCCACATCGCATGCGAAACATGGGGAATTCCCCCTGGCTGCACACCCATGGCCTTCTCCAACACCCTCCGGGTCTAAAGTTCTTCGTGACGGTCTCCAGCCATGGTGAAGGTAATGTCCCGTTCTTTTCCTGTCTCAGGACTCCGGCAGTTGGCTTTCCTTCCGATATAGACAAGAGAACAAGCAGTATGAAGAGCAACAACGAGATAAATGACGCATGCTTTGGCCAAAACATCTCCAATCACCCAAGGAGGAGAATCGTTGAGGAGTCCCGGTTCTGGTTTATATTAACTATTCTATACAAGTCATGCCATGGGACAAGGCATGCCAACGCTCCTAATGATCTTGATGTTGCTTGTGGAACAATCACTGGGAACGGCAGAGGCCATCAACAATTGCTAGCTCTCTTACCTCGTTGGATGTATGGGTCGTTTGCCTTACACCCTATCTGTGCGGTAGTTTGCCTCCTTACGGTCCGGTAAAGCGACTCCTCCGGCATCTGAAAGCACCTTGATGCAGTACAAAAGCGGTTGCATCATGTCACGATGCCTGCACCCGAATTACAGTAATTGCCAATGACCCTTTATTCTACAAACAAGGCTTGCCAGACATATAATTTTAAATTTCTCCAACGCTTTAATTTCGTGATAAGTGCTAATGATGAGAGCACCGAGCGATGCGTTATACCTTGCTTGGACATTTGTGATAAGGAATTCGTGATGTGTCCCTACAGATTGAAGAAACTATCATATGTGAATAATAAGGAACAGTTAGCAATGACTAATGTTGATATGAGAAATAATCTTCACGCATGCACGCGTGATACAAAACGTAAGATTCCTTTGTTGAAACAACACTTTTTTAGTCGGTACGACCTTTCGGTAATAACACAATAATATGATGCATCACTCAAACAATAGAAAGAATATCGAGTCACTAGATGGTCGATAGCACGACGACGGTGTTAAAAAAAATCAATCGAATTCAGAATCACTGTAATGGAATTTTAAGACACGGATAAGAACATTAGTTCTTGGATGAAAGATGAAATTGACATTGGCTAACACCTATTCCATTATTTTGGCTCGATTCATTATGAATTATGTCACTGCAAGTTACCCTTTGCACTTATTAGCTCATATCCGTTGATGGCTCCACTGGTAGAATGAGCACGAATAATACGTATACGAGATCGCAAAGTTTGCGTTAACAATATAATCTTCGGCCAACACCACATATACGCCGTTGAGATTTGAACTTAGGACCTTCAAGTAAATCATCAATGCCTTAGACCACTAGGGTGTCCTCTGCAGGAAATAATTGTTTTGTCCCTAATGAAGTGATACGATCATTTTGTGACCAATCAGGTTTAAATTTACAAGGCAAGAAAGATTTTCGTAATTTTATTGGAATCAATCCCAACAACTTGGTCGGTCACTTAGTTCATATTTCTATTGAATTCTAAATTGTTGGCATTTCATGAAAATAGTCTTTCTTTATTAACAAAAAACCAATTTAACATTTTGACCGTTTATATAGAAGAAAAGGTACTTCTAAAAAGAGGTAAATATTTAATATTTTTGAAAATTAGTCAAATAAACTCTTCTTGAAAACAAAAAACTCATTCGGATGTGTTTGTTACTCTTCAAATTTAAAAAATTGAAGAAAGTAGATATAACCAGGAATTTGATACTGAAGTAGACGACCAACCCTGTCGGATGTTTAACATGTTCGACCTAGGAATTTGTATACTATTTTTTTTTTGCGAAGTTGACTAGTTCGTTTGTGAGTTTTGTGTCATGCATTTTTTTTATGTCCAAGTGATGCGATCATTTTTTGTGTAATCTGGTTTCAATGTATCAGTAATCAAGACTTATTATTAATTTAATAGTCCTTTAATAGTAAAATTAATCATCTTCTTTTATTTGAAAAATTAATTCCTAAAAATATGAATTTTAATTTAATTAAAAGGGACCCTTTTGGCAAATTCATTATATTCAGGACTTTCTTATAATAATTATAGCTGAGATTCATTTGCCAGAAAGTTCGTTATGTTCAAAAAAGTTCGTATGACATAATCGTGGAACAAATTTTTCTATTATGATTATGAGAGAACAAACTTTTTCGTTTACAGTCGACCGTAAAATGGTTCGCAGTCGACCGAAATCTCAATAAAGTGAGAAAAAAGCAACTCATGACATGGCATATTTGCGGCTTCCTTTACGTCTTGGTCATATTTCTTTGTTCGTAAAAACTTGGCTTCTTGTCGTAACGTTAAAGGATGAAGTCTTAACAAGAATCCAATTTACATTAATTCTCGCAAAAGATAAAGTTCATCTCAAATATAAATATTTGACACCAAGCTTAGATTGCCAACCTTTTCTGCCATTAAAATCAACAAAACCCATGTAGAGATTCTCTAACTTCAAATAATATAATGATATTTTTTGTGCAATTAAAATAGACAATATATATATATATATTAGCAAAATCTATCTAAATTTCTGCTTACTTTTCTGCCATTAAAAAATAGCCATTTAAATTAGTTGTATGTTGCTTACCTATCAAATAAACGACTATCACAACCAAATTTATAAAATAATTAATTTTACTTATAGATTTTGACAACAATAAAATAATTTATATGTTGGAACAATATGAAGTTTGTCCAAGTGGTAGGAAGCTTTAATTTGATTAAGGAAGTATTGGGTTCGAAACATACCGTATACATTCACCCCTGTAAGAAGACCCACCCACCATAGCCAACTGTCTTACTCGGATCAAGTCCGAATTAGTCGAGACGAAACTCGGGTAACCAAAAAAAAATAAGAAGCAAACTTTTCAACTCATTTTAAACCTTTAGATATATTTTGGATAATTTTGGATAATTTCAGATAATTGTTTTGTTGGGGTGGTAATTTACCAAAACATAAAAGAGAATAAATTTTAGATGGAAAATCGGGTATATATAAATGAATGGTGCACCCATCTGATATCCACATCTAACTAAGAAACACACCGTACAAAGAAATTTCTTCCTTTGAATATGAGTTCGAAGAAATTGATGCCGGTGTCGGCGGCACTTATGATTATTTTGTTCTGGATAATGATGCTCTATACTGATAACGATGTCTTCTAAATGCAAGAATCTATATTATCCTGATATTTGTATTCAAATGTTGGTTTTTTAAGGAATAAGAAACCTTTAAATGTACAAGAATAATTCAGATAATTTCGAATAATTCGGTAGTTGGATAATTTGCCATAAAAAAGATGTTGGGTTTTCCTCATATTACGTATACATATTATTGCATTACCTCGACACTTGAGTCGATGTATCAAGAGGAAGGTATTAGGCGAGCGGACTCGGATCCTCGTGTAATACAAACCATGCACATGTACATGGGTGGAGACTTTTTGTTGTATAACCAGAATTATTATTAAGTTACATATATTTATGTTTTAACATTTGAAGCTGTGAAAAGTCTCCGGTAACGAAATATTAAATCAAAACCAGTTAGTTTGTCAACGTTGCATGTTCTTACATTAAAAATAAAATAAATAGAAAAGAATAGACTTCACACTTGAATTAGGGAAAGGTTAGTCAGAAACAAATATGATAAAAAAATTATCCTCACTTTTTTAATATTTTCTGATCATTTAATCTTATGAATGCTTAAAATCGTAAGGGAAGTATTGTTCTGGGTTTTTAGGGGGGATGTTTAATTTTTCATGTATGTATTTTTATTAATTGATTGATTAAGTTTAACTCGTGTCAAATCATTTTAATCACTTCATAATAATATTTGTCTTTGGCCTCTTTAATGAATTCCTGAGCTGAGACACAACGATTGAATACAACGTTAATCATCCAGTTGAGGCGGAGTATATCATTCAACTTCCAGTTCTCCTCTTTTTTCGTTTGTTGTGGTATTGTCGATACGGGCCTTCAAATGACTCCAATTCCCTACAGTCATCAATCGTCAAGTGGCAGTCTCCCGCCATACAGGGCACGCTTATTAGAGAGTTGCATGAACGAACCTCCACCCTCTTCAATCTTCTCAAGTTTGACAGGTCTGTGATTTCACCCACGAAATCATCACAATTCCAGACACTTAATTCCTCCAAGAGTTCCATCCTCTCAACCACGGAAAAGTCGATGCCTTTACATGACGACAGTTGTAAAGAGCAAAGCCTCCTCAACGATCCTAAATCTGACAACCTGACAGGATAACTCATATTTCCAATATTATCTCGTCCATCCAGCGAAGTCCCACTCTGTATTGACTGCCAACATCCCACGAGTGTCAATTTACGCAAGGACGAAGGAAGCTGTGATGCGGATGAAATGTTCCAAGAATACAGAAAGAGATCTTCCAGCCTGGACATGGAACCCAAATTGGTAGAAAGAATACCACAAACATCCAACTTTAATTTCTGCAACCCATATAGCTTCTCTATCCCCTCTAAGTCCTCACTGAGACCAATTAACGTCAGCGATCGGAGGCTGGTGAGTCCGGAAAGATTGCATCTTGCAAGGTTTGGCACCTCTGACGTTGGAATTCTAACAGAAATGGGTGATCCGTCAATTTCCAACACCTCAAGGCTCTTTAGATCGCCGATCGAGGAAGGAAGCTTCCTTATCTTAGTCCACATCCCACGGAGTATTCTCAGGTCCCCTAGCCCCCCAATAGACTCTGGCAACTCCGAAATTCCTTCACAACAGATCAAAATGAGCTCTTGTAGAGCTTTTGCAGATCCAAGCTCTTCTGGTAGCCTTGTCAATCTGTAACAGGATGCTATAGTCAGGCATTTAAGATCCCCTAATACACCGATAGAACTGTGGATTTCTTCCAATTGCCAGCAACGATAGAGATCAATTATCTCCAGCTTTGGGAAACGAGAGAGGTCGGGCAGTCTTGTAATCTCCGCCTCCGAGATATCAAGTACTCTCAAATTACCCATTCTCTATTAAAAAAAAAGAGTATGCCATGATTAGTTAATATTGATTTTCTGCTTCATGAGAGATGGATACAAGAGAAAGGAAATTAATACCATGTCTTTCATTGAATCGTCCGTAATTTCATACCCCGAAATCTGGAGAACGACGAGGTTGTCCATCTTGAAGAAAGAGGGATTAGGTCCGTGTTTCCACCCCATTGACCAACGTAGCCACAATAGATTCGTCCGGAAATTCCTAAACTTCCCACTTAATTCTGCTCCATATTCTCCTAGGTTGAGAAACCTGAGATTGGACATGCCCTCGAATTCCTTTCCGGTTAAAAGTTTGTAACTACCTCGAATGTCGATGGCTAAAACTTGATCGGTGCCCTGGTAACATAACATAAAGGAAATGAGGAAGCCAAATGAAAGAGATCGAGTCCAATCCAATAAATCCGGAAAACATTATTATTATTATTATTATTATCATATCACCTTCTTTTGGCGTATGACATTAAGGGCCATTTCAGGATCCCACAGCCTGCTGCGCTTGCCAGGGCTCTCTGAACTAACAATTTCCCTTCCCATCTCTCTAATTAAGTCATGCATCCAATACTTGTCTTTAAATCTCCAAATATCGTCATCGTCTTCGTCGACATTCAGTAACTTTATCAAAGATCTGTTCTGGAGGACATCCAGTCCACTTTTAGGAAAAAAACCACAGGCTTCCCACATGTAACTCGCATACTTCCTTGGCATCACATAATTGTCGAAACATGCAATGTCCAGAAAAATCTGCTTCTCACTCTCGTCTAAGTCATCGTAGCTGATCCGCAGCTTATTCAAGACGTCTTTGTGAGGCACTCGCTCCAGCTTTTCCAATGTATGTTCCCATTTATTCTTTTCCTTTCGGAATAAGTGCCCTCCGATCACCTCCAAAGCTAAGGGAAGATTTCCGGACATACGAATAACCCGCTTCGATAAATCAACAAAGTCATTTGGAGGTCCCTCTCCACCAAATGCGTGCCGACTGAAGAGTTGCAGAGCATGATCATCGCTCATTCCCTCCACTTCATAAGCAGTATCACTAGGTCTCATAAGGCCCTCGCAAACACTCTTATCCCTCGTCGTGACGATAATTATCGTTCTCGGTCCGAAGAAATCGAAATTTCCAACCAACTTTTTGAGCTGACTACTCTCGCTGACATCGTCAAAAATGATAAGGACCGTTCTGTTGCGGAGCCTTCTTTGGATCTCATTCATTCCATCACTAGAGTCACCAATTTCCCCATCCGATTTGCCGAAGATATCCTTCAATAGCTTTTTTTGCAACCATTCAATACCCCCCACACCAGTCGAAAAGGATTCTCGCACATTGGCAAGGAAGCAGCATCCATCGAATCGGGAAGAGATTCTGTTGAAGATGACATTCGCCAGCGTTGTCTTCCCAATACCCCCCATGCCGTGCACCATCACAACATGTCGTTCAACGCGAGAACTCAAATTCAACATGTCGATTACATTCTCCACGCGATCATCCATCCCTATGAGATGATCCGGCAAAATCCTATCTTTGATGTTCAGCTTGTTTAGAATATCCGCAACCACAGCACTAACAAACTCACCCATCCTGCCCGAAATCAAATGGAGATCAAGTTGTTCAAAAAACTGCCGACTAACAACATGGAAAAGCTCAAAAGAAACAACAGCTGTTGAATTATCCGAAATGACATAAATAATTATATAAGAAAGAGAAAGATTAAAGATTATGAGTTATATACCCCATATCTCCTTTGTATTCCAGACCACGGATATCTCCAACCTTCTTCAGAGCTTCCTCCCACATTTTCACATCCTCTTCCTTGTATTTTTCTTTGTGCTTCTCGAGGGCGTCCCGGTACCGATCGGTTTGCAGTTTCACGTCGCTGGGGCTTACATCGTAGAAGATGGGCAAGACGACTTTCCTAGAGGCGGGGTCCCTGCGGCAGTCCACCATCATGGCGAGTTCTCGGAGGCACCACGCGCTCGATGCGTAGCCTTTGGAGAAGACAACAACGTAGATCCTAGAGTCCGGGACAGCTCGACGGAGCTCGTCCCCGATCTCTTCCCCGTGACAGACCTCCTCCGTGTCCCTGAACACGCGTATCCCCTTTTCCCTCATGAACACATAAAGGAAGTCGGTGATGTTGTACCGGGTGTCAGGTCCCCTGAAGCTAACAAACACATCGTAAGCTGATCCGTCGGGGGTGTTCACAGTGCCGCGGCTAGTCCCTGCTTCTGATGTTCCAGCCATCTAAGGCAGCCGACAAATGATCGAACTTTGACCAAAAGGCAGGGGTCGTGTGGATGAAAATAATTGAAGGGGAGGAGAAGTTCGAAATTACGAAGAAGTTTCGTTTGGGAAAACCTGAAACTAACGATGAAGTTTCGTCTGCCAAACCGACGACGACTTCATAAAAAAAGACTAAAAAGTCGACTTCGGTCTTACCTTAACGTTATCTCTATCTTCCTCGTCCCCACCACAATCACGGGCGAGTGATCTTCGGCCCAATTATTTTTTCTTAAATGAAATTATCGTTATTTTCTCTATAAACCCCCTCCCTCCCACTTCACAAAATAATGTTATATTTCACGAAATTGGTAAGAACTTTTGGAATCCGTTAAATTTTAAGTGAATTTGATGTTAATATATTATTTAACAAATTTTTAAAGTTCTTGTCATATTTTGGGAATGAACATGACGATCCCCTCCTGCTCACAAGACAGTAATGTGCTTGGCCTCCTTAGATTTCGAAGATACACAAGGTAAAAAAGCCAAACGACTTCCGAGATGAGATTTAGGATTCGTGCCTAGCTAAGTTTCTGGAGGTCCCAAGCATCCACACCGCGGTACCCTTCAGCTTGATCCTCCTCGATAGCTTCCTTCACTGCCATTACGGCAACTTGCATCGTGATATCCCTTATGCTGCATCACCAGAAACAATAACTACGAACAACCCTGAAGACAAAATAGAAGACATGATTCCGGGAAAGGGATTGAGTTACCTGGAGATTGATGGATATATGACCCCTCTGTCATGTATGCAGCCAAACTGCATTTTCGGCACCCCCGGGGATATTATTATAATTAGTAATATCCTGAAAACCAGAATTACTCCACTCTCTATGTGATGCATATCAGCATCATTTACGCAGTATTTTTATAATTTCATTATCATTGGTTTTAGTGCACATTTTTCTTAGAATAGATAATGAACTTCTCTAATTTGCTGTAGATTAGATTACAAGGAGGACGAGTTAGATATGTGGGGGATCAGTATTGTACCGTTCTTTGTCCGGTTTGACTTTGCAAAAATGGCTGTTCTGGTAGAAGTAGAACCCTTCATTACTTCTAACACCTGACATAGACAACATTAGCATCCCAACTAGCAGGTGGTGTGGTACGTAGTGGTCTGATAACTCTCACGACATGTTCTACTCTTGGTCGTCAAGGAAGAGGATTTTGGGCAACTTCCAAAAGGACTTGCTCTGGGGGATTATTCTTCAACAAACCAATTTTCATCACTAGCAACATATTTTGTCAGGATTACCATGACAAGATAACTGGGAATATCCTTACCGTAGTTCTTTCCCACCTCAAGGAATAAATAGCAAATAAGACAGATGTTGGAAAACAAGATAATGGCCTTGTATGTGTAGAATTACAGCATTGCTGTGATAGCCAAGAGGTTGGAACAACTTCTATACCTCCATGGAGAAAAGTCCACCAACTGCTGACAAACCAAGTAGCACGTCAGGCTTTACTTCCCTCACTTGGTCCCAGATGGTAAACAAGGTAATAAGCTATTTCTCCATGAAGGCAAATATAATTTGAATCAACAAAAAACCTTGACGAAGAGTGCCCCAACCAATCAAATAAGTTTCTCTTTAAGAACGTAAAAAAAAAATACTAATCTGACATGCCTAAATCATAATTGATACGGGAAAACAGGAGAATTGTACGTAATTAGGGTTAGTTTTGAAAATAATTTTCGAAATGCGATTCGAGTTTGAAAAACTCCCAAAATACTGTCCTTAAGGTGCGATCGGGAACCGCGTCATTCAATTTATAAATAGGACATGGTTTCCAACCACGACACTAGTTTGGGAGGTTATTGAAAACCACGATACAGTTGAGAACCGCGTCTTTGAAGCTCAACTTATTGTCATGGTTCTCGACGGTGACACAAGCACACTAGATGAAAAAAGGAGGCATTCCCTGTAGGGCTTTCAGCATGTGGTAACAGAGAATATGCTTTTCTTTTCTTTCGTTTTTATTGTGATCAGTAACATTCTACGAGTACACTTAAAATACAAGTGTCAATCTATGTACGAATTTCATTGTTGCAGTGCAACAAATGATGCACTAATGGAAGAATCTATTCTCATTCACTTCCCATCAGGCAGTGGATTCCTTACCGGATTATATTCCTAATCTAGCCTTCAAATGAAAAATAAATAACAGCCCTCAATGCCTGTTTGTTTTATCAAGAGTCCAGTTTTTTTCAAATAAAGAAACTCAGGTATATATTGATTCCTATTAGCTTCCTCCTATCTCGGTCTGGGAGGAAAGAACCATTATTCCCAATAGCACAAAATACTACAATGAAACAAGATAATATCTCTTCCTAACAATGAAGGATCAGAGATGTACCCAAAATACTCTATAGGGACCAGAGAAATGTCTGACCTTGACATCATCATTGAACATTCTGTAGGTGTTGTGATAACGCTGCAATAACTTGAAGGCCCACTTTGGAAATCTTCAAATTGCTTGCAAGTATGCATTAGTTCATCCAAGTAAAAACCACTGACTCAAATTATTACTTTTCAAACAAGTTCAAGCATGTGAAGATACCTGTACAATCACATTAGGCCAGCGAGTGAACACAGCTTCCATGAATTCATTAATAACAGAAATATAATCGTCACCTTCTAGGCGTTTTTCTTGGAATCCTAGTTCTGTAAAACGAAGCAAAAAACTGACTACTCCAGGCATGGCGATGCACTTTTAATGGCATGCAAGATTCTACCAAAGAACCAAATATAGAAATAAAGGAACAAGAGAAAACCCTCTTACAACATGCTTTGAGGATGAAGTTTAAATACATGATACTCATAAAACACCACAACTTCTACAACTGTTTTTTATCATTACCTTTTGAATGAGATTGTTGACATGCGATTGACGTGCTAGTAATCTTGGGCCTATTTTTAACAAAACTCGTAAAGGCCCATTGAGGCCTATAGCTAAGGTAAACATACCAAGTCTGAGCCCGCAGTCTACATGGACTATGTAGCAAAAGAAGTCTACAGAGGCGGGGTAATAACCTTGTAATCAAGGGAAGTCTACAAGCCTGCGCCTCCAAGAGACACAAAGTTTACAGGCTTGCGCCTGCAAAGGATACGAAGTCTACAGGCCTGCGCCTACAAAAGACACGTGTAAAAGGTAAACGGTTCCACAGCCCCGTGATAAATGGGACTTGTTACCCACGCTTATATCAACACACGTCTTAAAAGACAACCAATTAAACCTGAAGTCAGAGGAGTTACGATCCATGATCAAACGAGTGGAAGTCAGTTAGCTTCGAGATTCTTGGGGAGAATCGAATCTGGAAAATCTTCGGAAGGTCGTAACAGACTGGGTATAAAAGGGAGGAGATCTCCCTTAGAGAAAATCACGAACAAATCAGCCAACAGAAGCTTATCTTGCTCGTCACTCCTTAGTTGTTAGTTGTTAGGATTCCCCGACCTGGGCGAAACTCTTAAAGTTTCATTGGTCTTCCTTCCACCGTCAGAGTGAGCAACCGTAGCTCCGGCAACAAATCCCCGTCTTCACTTCCATCTCCAGAGTGAGCAACCGTAGCTCTGGTAATAGCCCTCAGCCTTCGACTCCAACGCCAGGACGAGCCACCGTAGTCCCGGTACACACCTCCGCCTTTGACTCCAATGCCAGGACGAGCCACCGTAGTCCCGGTACACATCTCCGCCTTCGACGCCTCTTCCAGGGTCAGCCACCGCAGCCTTGATGTCCATATCCGCCTCAGCACCCGACCGCATCCAGTCCATCGAGTCCAGCAGCTAAGTCCTGTTGCCCGAGGAGCATAAGTCTACAGCGCTCTGCCATCAAGTCTACGACGATGCCCCAAGTCTACAGAGCACTGTAGCTAGTCTACAATCTTACCACCGTCCTTATTTTTATTTTATGGCTATAAGCTTTCTTTACTTTGTGTAAAAACTGTTTGCATTCAATCAATCTCTTCAATTACTCACTGGCGACCACATCTACAAATCCCTGTGAGTCTTATTGCCAAATATTTCCCGCGTGATCCGTTTCCTACGCGAATACGTTTTTGGCAACCACAGTGGGAGTCGTGAAACTTAAAGTTTTCAGATGGCGAAAAATACCAGGAGTGGAGTTGCTCGCAATCCTCCTCCTCCTCCATTAGATGGAGATGATGAGCACCTACCAGCCGACTTAAATGTCGAGAATACGGCTCTAAGATGCCAGGAAACCGGGAATCAATCCGATTCTGGAGGTCATACTCCTTCTAAGTTTATTTCCAGAATTGAATTCCATAAAGAATTCAGTGATATGAGGAACCTAATGGACAGACATGTCACTGGGTTGCAAGACAACATGGCTCAGATTCTGGAACGGCTTAGTGCTTTGAGTAGGCCAAGCGCCGCGACGAAGCCAAGCACCCCTGTAGACAGGGAAAAGTTCCTTTATGGGAGATGCCCGGCGCATAGAAAGGCGCAATGTATCATTTCAAGGAAATGAGCCATGGGGTGGCACTAACCCACGTGCTACCGAAGTCGGTAGCAGGGACCAAATGTCCCCATCAAGGCCTACGACCTCCCGATCTCCTACCTGGAGTGCAAATGCGGTGTACGCGGTGAATCCTGTAGAAGACGAGGTAGAGGCTCAGGACGAGACAAATAGGTATGCGGGCGCCATACCCCCTCGTCGACCTGGTAAAGAGCCTGTTGAGGAGATTCTTCCAGGAGAGCCTCCTATAGTGGGAAATTTACCACGGGCAGAAAGTTTCTACACTAACGTCTCAGTGAGCCCACAGCCACCTAGAATAACCCCAAGGGTGCCGTATCCTCCAGATAAAGTGGGATACGTTCGAGAGCAGTTCGACCCCGTTCCTCCACCACCACCGAATCAGAGGGAGACGATCGTTCAGGTTTTGGAGCAGATGGTGCCTGGAGTAGTCAGGCAAGAGGACCTTGGTTTATACAGGAGCCCTTATCCTGCCTATATTGACAGGGAATATCCTCTGTCTAGGGGGTATAGAGTTCCTGACTTTACCCGTTTTTTGAGAGAAGATGAGATGACGCCCGTAGAGCATATAGCCCGGTTCACTCATCAGGCAGGAGACGCTGCAGCCAATGACTTTTGGAAGCTAAAGCTGTTTCCGAACTCTCTCACAGGAAATGCCTTCACATGGTATGCGAGTCTGCCTCCCGGATCAGTAACATCATGGGCAGAGATGCAGTCTTCTTTTATGAAGGCATTCGCACAATTAGATACGCCCATGTCAATCTTCGAGGTGATGCGACTTAAGCAAACTGCCGGAGAACATCCAGGACAGTTCCTCATACGCTTGCACAAGGCACTACTGCGCAGTAGACGTGCAATTCCTGAAAGGGATCAGCTGATGATCGCATTAAACGCTTTGTCTATGCCTTTCAAGAAAAAGCTGCAGGGAGAAAGGTTTATTGACCTGTATGACTTGGCCAGAAGGGCGATGGAGTATCATCAGTTACTGATGGAGGAGGCGCAATCTAAGCGTGCCTTTCGGCTGGAATCCTTTGAGGTAGACATGGCCGAATTCGTGAAAGGCGAAGCAACGGTTTGTGAGCCTGGCAAGGAAAAATTCAAAAGCTAAAGCGTCCCAAAAGTTCGGCGAAGAAAGAGAATATTCTTTCGACGTAGACAAGGCAGATGCGATCTTCGACTGGATCATCCAACGGAAGCGCATCAAACTTAAACCGGGCCATGGAGTTCCCCAGACCGAAAGGGAAATGACTAGGAACTATTGCAAATGGCATGGGTCGTTTACGCACACGACCAGGGATTGTCTGTCATTTAGGGATATAATCCAGGACCTTATAGAGTCCAAGAAGTTATGTTTCCCTAAAGCTGATGAAGTTACTATGGTCGATGATAGGCCTTTTGATGATGAAATCGCTATTCATATGTTTGATGTTGCTGATGTAGACATCAATTTAATCAAAACTAATATAGATCATTCCCTGCAGGACATAAAAATCCCCGGGGAGACCTTGGTGGCGAATGCCCTCTTTCTTCGACGGGCTGATAAAGGTGTAGTCACCTGTCCAGTCAAGGAGGTTGCGCCTAACCTTTGCTGCTGGCATATGGATGACACGCACACCACCGACCGATGCAATACTTTTAGAAAGTATCTCCAGAACAATCAGGGCGATACCTGGTATGATTTGACCCCACTTGAGGAGGTGGCAATGGGAGTAGTGCCCTCAAGCTCGCGAAGCGCCTCCAACAGTTCACAAAGGGGATTTAAAAGCCCTCCGAGCGCGGAGCGCAGGCCAGCAACCCGGGGAGGAAGAGGTGGTCCACATGGTCGAGGCCGAGCACCTGAGCAGCAGCCCCATGCGCCCGAACGTCCCAGGCGACACCTGAAGTTTAATGACTCCTCGTCTCAGCAAGGTGCTAAGTCAGGGCAGGAAAGGCTTGGCCATTCTAACGTATCTCGCCCCGGGAGCGCAGAAGCAGGTAACCCTGGTAGAGCCCAACGGCCCGAACAACCGCAGGAGAGGGCGAGCAAGCCGAGACATGGAATTCCTAAGGTAGACATCCAGGCGGTCCGGACAGGCCCACCAATAGCTCAGTTCTTGGAAGCGAAGATGCTCCGTCAGAAATGAAAGCTCATAGCTCAAAACAAGATCCTCATCACTCAACTCTGCACTTCCTGCTGCGTCAACTATTTTCTCAAGCTTGTAGACTTGTCCACAAATGGGGAAATCGTGGTCAAACCCACGCACCCTACAGCTACAGGTACTTGTGAAACTAACAACACTTGCTCGGAATCGCAGCAGCTTCCCACTCGAACAGTAGTGGGGTATGACCCATTTGTTGGCGACTATGTGGAGGTACGTCAAATTTTCCTTGTATCTAAGAGATAAAAGGTTATTAAAGCAGTTAACCCTTCGAAATATTGGCAGAAGGCAATGGGCAAGACCATTTTGCCACCAAGGGCGCGCAAGAGGAGGGATAGACGTCTAAGTCACGTCGTCAAAAGGCCCAGGCCTACTCTCTCAGGAGCAGCCCCACCGGCTGGAGCACCTGCGAATGGAGTTAACGCTGAGGCAGAGTGCATTGAGCCCATGGACCATTTATAAGAGCCTGGCTCGAGCTTTGACTATACCCCACTCCGGAGCGAGATCCCGAGTGATGCCGACGGGGAGATGAGGCCAGTCGTGAGCTGCAATGCCCTTACCCTGCCTGTAGACTTCGCTTATAAGCGAGACACAAGGACTCTAGTAGGCAAAGTCCCCATTCCTTGCTCTCCAGTTTACCCAGTAGGCTTTCCATTAAATTGGTTAGAAAAGCCACCTGACAGCATGAAACAAAACATGCATTCATTATACATAACTGCTACCTTTGATGGTACAGTAGTGAGCCGAGTCCTTGTAGACAACGGAGCCATTATAAATGTGCTTCATTTGTCCAGGTTTGAAATGCTTGGATATTAGCCTTACGACTTGGTTAAAACCAATGTCGCAGTAAGGGGGTTTAACGGTAGGAAATCCGAGCGCTTGGGGGTTTTCTCGGTGCACCTTGAAGTGGGTTGCTAGGAAAGGGAAACCTCCTTTTTCGTGATAGACATAATTCCTACTTTCAATGCGCTATTGGGCCGCGACTGGCTCCATAAAGCTACAGCTATTCCTTTTACGTTGCATAGAGAATTGTTGCTTTGCGTTGACTCTGAGATTGAAATTATCAAGGCTGATGAATATTCCTGTTGTAACAAGGGTATCTTGCATGTAGAGACAAGCAAGACTGTCAAGGACTTTACACTGGACCCGCGCTATAAGCTTGGCGACCCTACAGTAGGACCCCTTGGCGAGCTATCCGGAAAGTTCGACTATATCGCACCCCAAACCGGACACAGGGCCGATCATTCCAACTGGATGGGGAGATGAGCCGGACACAGGGCCCAAGACAAAGAGGAGGTTCTCCAGGAAGTCAACTAGGGGGAAAACCCTGCAGCGACTGGCAAGGCGAAAGATGAAGGAGTAGAGAAAGATCAGCAAAATAGTACTGCGGAGTTGGAGCCCGATGGACTCCTGAAGGAAGGGACTTATGGACCAGAATGAAAAGGTAACCGAACTAGTCGCCGATGTCCTTCAACGGCTTCAAGTCTACCAAGGAAATCGCTGCTGTAGACAACCTGTTTCTTGGTTTTCAAAAAATTCAGAAGCGCTTAGAGCGTTTAATGCTTGTAATAAGCCCGTGTCTACCGACTTAGGTGGTTCAGAAGAACGTGAGTCTTTGATGACACCATGCGACTCATTGGTCAGCATTAACCTAGGAAGCGAGTCCTCTCCTATAGTTCTTTTCATTAGTTCTTCTTTAAATAAAGAACTTTTTGATGCGATTAGGGGAGTACTTGAGGAATTCAAAGACTGTTTCTTCTGGGATTACACTGAGATGCCAGGGATGGACCGTAGACTAGTAGAACACACTCTTCCTATAAACAAAACCTTTAAACCAGTGCAGCAAGCACCTAGGCGCATGACCACTGAAGTTACACAGTTAGTCTTTGAAGAAGTCAAAAAACTTTTTCGAGCAGGTTATATTAGGACTCGCGTTATACAGAATGGATCTTTAGTATCGTGCCCATCCTTAAAAAGAATGGTAAGATCAGAGTCTGTATAGACTTTAGAGACCTCAATCGCGCCACCCCAAAGGATGAATACCCTATGCCTATCGCAGACGATCTTGTAGACAAGATAGCAGGGCACCAGATTATGTCATTTATGGATGGATTTTCTGGTTACAACCAAATTTTCATCACAGAAGAAGACATACACAAAACAGTATTCAGATGTCCCTTAGGGATTTTCGAGTGGGTAGTAATGTCATTCGGTTTGTAGAATGCTGGCGCTACTTATCAGCGAGCAATGAACATTATATTTGATGCCTCTCTTAGCAAGACAATAGAAGTCTACATCGATGATATAGTAGTTAAGTCGACGACAGGAAAACCTTAGCTTAGTCCACGCTCTCAGTAGTGCGTCCAAGTAAAAAAAAAACAGAAAAAAACAGAGGAATAGAAGAGAGAAAAAGAGGAAGCTCTAAGTAAAGTTTACTTCTATTGTTTCCCGAACTTGGTTAGTCCTTCGACTACTGCATCGTGGACTTGGCTGGCCCCACTTCTCCCTCCACTTCTTGTCTCCTTCAGCCTGCTCGCTATGAGGGTCAGGTAGGAATAGATCAGCCCAGGAATACCTATGGTTTGGCATATTGGGCAAGCGCCTCTGCATTCCTAAGAAGCTGACAGAGGCGGGGCGACTGATTAATACCTCCGGTCTGTCTTACTAAGCCTCCGCTCCTTCTTCCCTGAAGTCTTGCAGAGGCGAGCAACTTGTGAATACCTACGGTCTGTCTCACTTGGCCAAGAGAAACTCACAGGCCCAGACATAGCCAACTTTCCGCCTGGAGAGGTCAGTGTGCTGTAATGTCCGATGATGGAGATGATAAATCCTCGGGATCTTCATTTGCTCCAGAAAGAGATCTGGGCCATCTGCAACAATACTGGGCTGACCGAATAGTTTTCTAAGGTTGTCCAGTCTTTGGGTTGGGCATGGAGGCTACGTCTCGTAGGAGGGTACACTGTGGTTGGACGATCCTTCTTCGCCAAGGAATGTGGCGAACAAAGGGAAGAGGAAACCAGTTGTAGTGTACACCTTCGAGAAGTCTTTAATAGGACGAAGACACCTTAATACGGGGTCGTATGGTTGTTTGGCTTCAGACAGTTGGAAGCCGCCACTCTCGCACCTCCAGAGTTTGTTCTAGGCTATTCGCTTTTCAATGGAAAAGGGGTAACGAGAACCTCTTGTCTTTAAAAGACTCATGAAGGTAGAAAGGAATGAAGCTTTTATGGAACAGAGTTTAAGGAGGCTTCTCCGAGAGGCAAGTTTTGAAGGAACACCATGGAAAGGAGAAGTGAGGAATTATCAAGACACTTGAGGGGAAATTTAAAGAACGGCCCGAAAGAGAAGGCGAGTCTGAAAGTCCCGAGGAAGGAAGGTAAAAAGCTTTCCTCTCGGAAAGAGGAGGAAGACAAAAGGTCTGTCTGCAAAAGGGGGGAAGGTGAAAGGTTTCATCTGCAGAGCATATCTTTTCGTAGGAAGAATATCTTTTTGGCAGAGAATCAAATATTTTTACTGAAGCACGCAACGTCAGAAATGCTCAGGCGACGGAAGTCCCCTCAACAAAAAAGGGGGCTTATGTTGACATGCGATTGACATGCTGGTAATCTTGGGCCAATCTTGGGCCTATCTCTGAGAAAGCTCGTAAAGGCCCATTGAGGCCTATAGCTAAGGTGAACATACCAAGCCTGCGCCCGCAATCTACATGGACTATGTAGTAAAAGAAGTCTACAGAGGCTGGGTAATAACCTTGTAATCAAGGGAAGTCTACAAGCCTGCACCTCCAAGAGACACAAAGTCTACAGGCTTACGCCTGCAAAGGATACGAAGTTTACAGGCCTGCACCTACAAAAGACACATGTCAAAGGTAAACGGTTCCACAGCCCCGAGATAAATGGGGCTTGTTACCCACGCTTATATCAACACACATCTTAAAAGACAACCAATTAAACCCGAAGTCAGAGGAGTTTACGATCCACGATCAAACGAGTGGAAGTCAGTTAGCTCCGAGATTCTTGGAGAGAATCGAGTCTGGAAAATCTTCAGAAGGTCATAACAGACTGGGTATAAAAGGGAGGAGATCTCCCTTAGAGAAAATCACGAACAAATCAGCCAACAGAAGCTTATCTTGCTCGTCACCCCTTAGTTGTTAGTTGTTAGGATTCCCCGACCTAGGCCAAACTCTTAAAGTTTCATTAGTCTTCCTTCCACCGTCAGACTGAGCAACCGTTGCTCCGGCAACAAATCCCGGCCTTCACTTCCATCACCAGAGTGAGCAACCGTAGCTCTGGTAACAGCCCTCCACCTTCGACTCTAATGCCAGGACGAGCCACCGTAGTCCCGGTACACACCTCCGCCTTCGACTCCAACGCCAGGACGACCCACCGTAGTCCCGGTACACACCTCCGCCTTCGACTCCAATGCCCGGACGAGCCACCGTAGTCCCGTTACACATCTTCGCCTTCGACGCCTCCGCCAGGGTCAGCCACTGCAGCCTTGGTGTCCATATCCGCCTCAGCACGACTGCATCCAGTCCATCAAGTCCAGCAGCTAAGTCCTGCTGCCCGAGGAGCGCAAGTCTACAGCACTTTGCCATCAAGTCTACGACGACGCCCCAAGTCTATGGAGCATTGTAGCTAGTCTACAATCTTACCACCGTCCTTATTTTTACTTTTATGGCTATAAGCTTTCTTTACTTCGTGTAAACACTGTTTGCATTCAATCAATTTCTTCAATTACTTACTGATGACCACATCTACAATTCCCTGTGAGTCTTATTGCCAAATATTTCCGGCATGATCCGTTTGCTACGCGAACAGAGATAATTATCCATCAAAGACACACAACTTCACTCTAACCGTAGTCATACAAAACAAATTAGAAGAATTGTCACTCTAATTTATCAGCAAGTGTGTAGCAAATATTTTAAAATGAAAATACATTATTGTTATGATCTTCCATTATTGTGTCTTTTGATATAGCTGAAAAATCTTCTCATTAAGGTCCGGGCAACACCAGATCGAGGATTTCCCCCATTTGACGCGGAATCCTGGGGAGGGTACGTCTATGAGAGGGGAACTCCCGCATCTTCCGCGTCCGCAGGGTGGATGAGGTACCGGAGAGGTTCCGCATCAGACACCGTCGGAATGAGATTCTGTCTTAGTCCGTTTGTTTCGCGCGAGCCCTGTCAGACGATGGCGTCATCCGCCGGAGGAAAGGACGTGCTCCTTTGAGGTACTGCTGCCGCCGGCCATGGCAGGGAAGAGGTGACCATGACAAGAGTAATAAATAACTTATAAATCGGTCAGTGGTTGACCGCCAGACGAGCTGCGTTGACCTCCGATTGCCAGGTGAAATGACCGGTTGCCACCACTACAGGGAATTTAGATTAGTAAAATTTAAATTCTGGGTTTACAGAAACGATTGATTTGGAGACTTAAACTCTGTTTTCATTTTCCTTTGCATAGATTTTTGCTGTTCTTACAGAAAATACATGTCATTTAGGCTTTACTAAAGTTTCTACAATTACAAATATTAAGAAATGTCACGTCGTTGTATTTCGTTTAAGTATATACTTCAAGACCATATCTCCTTATCAAACTTATCATGTGATGACGACACCGCTCTAAAATCACGAACTTTGTTTGAAAAAAAGTTCTTATGAAAAATATTTCATTAAATATGGGATTAATTTTCAAAATTTGTCAAATAATACCTTTAACTTATTTTAGACACATCGAATTTGATTTACAAAGAACTAGGTAATTCCAGTACCAAGTTCTCCTGTGAAAAGTCAGGAGCTCGGTGTTTTACCAAGTTCCTGACTTTCCACCAGCGAACTCGGTATTTGTAACATTGATTTGAGTATATTATTTGTCAAATTTTGAAAATTATTATCATATTTCGTAAAATATTTTCTCGATGAATATTATTTTAGAACCTATCTAATAAAATCGTTTAGTCCATTAAAGTGATGTACTGATATAATGAATTCAGATTTTGATAGTAATTTATTCGTTAGTTTGAGGTACACATGGACATTAATGAGTAGACTAACAGTACGATTACCTCTAATGTCAGCTCAATTAATAGTCTCACGATGGTCCAGTTAACGAATACTAAATATAAATAAATCCCAATCATTAAATACCAACTTATACGTCGCAACCATAAGAATGTTTCTCCTAAACAAGCATGTAACTGTATTGATGTCTTACGGGGGATGTGGAGAATGACTAGGCGGCGGTGGAGGACGGCCGCCGGCAATAGAAACTGGGTTGACCGGTGGTAGAGGGCACCCTCGGGGCATTATATTGGAGGGGTAGTGAATCAATCATTGGGACCACATTTTCTTGAGTGCAATAATAATGAATCCCATTCTTACTTATCTTTTCAAGGTTTGTAAGAAAATTAGGAATACCGTAATCGATATTAGAACACGAAAAGTGTGGAAAAGTGAGTCTGATGTTGACATACCTCGAGAATAACCTGATTTTATCAAGCCGTTGGACTCCGTCTTCATCGCGATCTTAACTACTAGAGCATTGCTTGATGAGATCTACAAGTAATAGGTGAAATCAATGATCAACGTCTTACTTTCCCTGACTTGTATCGACGGGGTGTTTGTTAGGCTTTCTGGGACTAATGGGAGAGGTGAATTAGCATATGTTAATACAAAGTGTGACGGGCTCTTTCATCAGGCATAGGTCAATACATGCGCATACATCAAAAACCGTTTAAACTGCATTATTTATGAAACCTCATATACGCAAAAACCCGACCAAAATGGACAAGCATACCTTAACGAACTATGAGTTCTGAATCGTGTCGTTATGTGAATAGTTCTACCTTGAATCAAATTAGCAATGGTTCATTAAGTTCTTCAAAATAAATAACTGCGATGAAGAGATCATCCAGAGGTTGGACACGCCGCCATCACCGTGGACAGGGTAACGACGATGAACATTTTCTCCCGCATTGCGGATCCTTGAACGGAAGCCTAGTACGTTGTAATAACAAAACTATATATTTTTTTAGGTTAGTTTTATCCGAATATTTTTTGATGCAGGCATTGTTATATGTATTCAATGATGTATTCGATGATTTCTCTTTCAGTCTCTAATAGTGAGTATTGTATGAAACACCAAGCGTGGGGGGTAATTTAATATATATAAATTCATTAAACTTATATGTATAAATTCATTAAACTTGTATGTATAAATTTATTAAATTTTTGGAGCAAACATCACCTCTTCTCATGTTTAAAATGTAAGAGTTAGTACCAATTATTTTTCCGACTCAACCAGTTTTAAAAATAAGTCGGTAACAACTTCGTAATAGCTTACCTAAATTAAGCAACAACAACTATTTTACGGAGTCATCATAGATGAGGAAGGCGACACGAGGAATTTGATAGTGAAGTATACGACCAACCCTGTCGGATGTCGAAGAGAGGGCTTCAAACGGATAATGTCCAAACTTTCAAGGGAGGGAAGTTGTCCCAAGGGAGGCAGCGAATCTACACTTCCAATATCTGAAAGGGTTATCCTAACGACATGTTTCAAACGGTGCGGATTATCAAACCAGGATGGGAATTGTTTCGCCCCATTGAAATGTATGGCGAGGGACTCCATGAGGCGATCACACTTTCGAACCATTTTTGCCAGTTATGTCGAGGTGGAGAAGATTGGTCAGCCGGTGGATGGTCTTAGGTAACTCCTTGAGGCGATCACACTTTCGAAGTAGTAGAGATTGCAACTCGATCAGGTCACAAATTGACTCTGGTAATACTTCAATTTCTGCATAGGAAAGGTCCACGGAATATAGGAGCTTCAACTCTCCAATTCAGTCGGGCAGCTTGCAGATTCGAAAGCAACTTAACAACAACATCCTTATGCTCTTCATATTCATTATCAAGTCATATATCACCTCCCCTGAGACATAGACATTTGGCGCTCGGTCTGTTGAAATTTGGAAGGCCGAAAATGTTCTTAACTTCTTCATTTTGCGGTACACATCAAATATCTTCGAAAGACACATTTCTCCACTTTGAGTAACCATTGAAGCATAACGCACTTTGCCCGGCGACTTTCCATGACAGTTGGAACCATCTTTATTCTCATAAGAGCAGAAGTATGAGCCATCATCAATTGACGTTGCGAGGTCATTGACCAAATCGTGCATCGAATAATAAGACTCCTCACCCCTCACTTTCTGAAATAGAGAGACGCCTTCTAACCATCTTAGATTTTCCATCCCCACTTGTCGGTACGTCTGGCCAGTATCTTTTTGAAGCAAACCATGTATGATCCATAGTCGAATCACCTCGTCCTGGTCAAATACATAATCCTTAGGGAATACAGCGCAAGTTGTGAAGCATCTCCTCAAGTGGATGGGGAGGTGGAGGTAGCTTAACTTCAATGCGGGTGGAATGTTTCCCTCTTTGCTCCAAATATCTTGAGTTAACAATCCCTTCCATTTTTTATCATCAATTTCGAAGCGAAGCATCCCTCCTAATGTCTTAATAGAAAGAGACAACCCTTTTCACTTTTCCGCTAATTGAAAGGCAATATCATGAAGAAGAGGGTGTTGTTCAAAGTTTTCCTTACCGAGAGAGTGATGGGCGAGCAAAGATACACAATCCTCCAATGGCAGCATGTCCAACCTCATCGGATGACGGTCTCCGACAGATTTGGCGACCTGGAGGCTTCTTGTAGTGATCAATATCTTACTTCCATTACTCCCAGAATATAAGGGTTTAACCAGTGATTCGAGCTCATTATAATCATCGTTCCAGACATCATCCAACACAATGAGGAATTTCTTCCCTGAAAGTTCTTCTCTAAGAGAGTTCTGGAGCTGATTCAGATCCTTCCCCGTACTGGACGAAGAGGGCGCAACCTGGTCCAGGATGCTCTTCGTGATGGCCGCCATGTCAAAGACGTCAGAAACACAAGCCCAGGCTTTGACTTCAAATCCTGCTTTGTTGTACAGCTCCTGTGCCAGGGTAGTTTTACTGAGTCCGCCCATCCCCATGATGGAAACGCCGGTAAAGGGTCAGAAGGAGTCGTTGGTTTCTTCTGATCCGGCCGATCGAGCGAGCAGCTCCATGATTTGCTTCTCCCTGCCAACGAATTTAGGCTCAGGCACGGAAGTGGTGACGAAACGAGGTCTGTCGTTGTGAGGCGCGCTCCTCAAATTGTGAACTAATCCGAGGATGGGAATGCTGCTGCAGATTTCTTCTAATCTTTGGCCCACCTCCTCGATCTCGTTGGCCATGTGATGATCCGAGAACAGGGTGCGTGGGCTGAACCGAGAGCAGCAAGCGATCAGGCAGTAAGGAAGTTTATTCGACCGCGACAAGGCTTGTACCTTTGTTGTCTCCCGCTTGGCTTCTATGGAGAACTCATCGAGCAGGTCTTCCATATCGTAGGCAACGTCCCTTAGGTCAGACAGCCATTTGACAGCATTAGGGTCACCGCTCATCTGCTTTTCCTCCGCAGAATCCAGCACGGCTTGGATGGTTCGGAGCTTCACATCCCATGTCTTGAGCTTGTCGGAGATGCCGTTGATCCAGGCATACTCGGATCAAGTCGAGGACAGGGGAAAGGAAATCCATTCAGCTTCTTTTTTTTTTTTTTGGAGAGGAAGGCTTGTTTTTAGTCATTCAAATGTTGGGTGGAAATAATCTTTTCAATAAAAAGGGAGTTCACTTTATATTATTCTTTTCTTTTTTAATACGTCTTTCTTGTTTTTGGGTATAGAATTTGTGCCTATCCTTTCTTATTGGACAACACTCTATTCGAGTGAATAATCTTATTTCCAAGGCACTTTATGGTCCTTTTCCTTTTTTTTATTTATGTTAAAATTTTGTATTAAAATGAAAATTTCAAAACACTTTAATCTTAGGAACATTTGAAAACATATAATCATAATTTCTTACATCAAATTAATTTTAAAGTAATTTAAAATCGAGTCAAGTTTCGGTTTATCAACATTTTCTTAACTAGATAAAGATTTAGGAATAGCGAAAAATAGCTCTCCAGCTCCATTAGTTAGTGGATGTACATTTTCCGTGGAATTATTTGCCCCCACTATCAAATTACAGAAGAAAAAAAAGATGAGCAAATATCCCTCTAGTAGTAACGAAGAATGAACAAACATGTCGACACGACAAAACCCGAGTTTGTAGCTTAGTGCGCAACGATGGAAGCATCCTCTACATTGAAGGATGCATTCTCCTTGGTTATGTAGAGAGGATTTGTTATTATTGATTTGGTAATCTTCAGAATGCTTATGAACGCATCCTTCTCAGTTTTGTGATTTACAGTGCACCGAAGGACGCGTAACTCTATTTATAGTACATGTCCTTTTTGGTTATGTAATTCTCAGTGCACCGATGGACGCTTCCTTCCAGAGGCAGAGCTAGGGGCATGGGCAATGCCCCTGGTTTTTCTAAAAAAATAAAATTAGGTTCATTTTTTTAATTTAATATAAAAATTAAAATGGTTCAATTTGGCCGGATTATTTTTTCTGGATTCCCTACTACTTCCTTCTCTATTCTATACAAGTCATGCCATGGGACAAGGCATGCCAATGCTACTAATGATCTTGATGTTGCTTGTGGAACAATCACTGGAAACGGCAGAGGCCATCGACAATCCCATGACCCTGTATTCTGCAAACAAGGTTTGCCAGGCATATAATTTTAAATTTCTCTAACACTTTAATTTCGTGATAAGTGTCGATGATGAGAGCACCAAGCGATGCGTTATACCTTGCTTAGACATCTGTGATAAGGAATATGTGATGTGTCCTTACAGATTGAAGAAACTGTCATATGTGAATAATAAGGAACAGTTAGCAATAACTAATGTTGATATGAGAAATATAATCTTCACGCATGCACGCGTGATACAAAAAGATAAGATTCCTTTGTTGAAACGACACTTTTTTAGTCGGCACGACCTTTCGGTGAAAACACGATAATATGGTGCATCACTCAAACAACAGAAAGAATATCGAGTCACTAAATGGTCGATGGCACGACGACGGTATTAGAAAAAATCAATCGAATCCAGAATTACTGTAATGGAATTTTAAGACACGGATAAAAACATTAGTTCTTGGATGAAAGATGGAATTGACATTGGCAAATCCATTTGTCTTAATCACCACCTACTCCGTTATTTTGCCTCGATTCATTATGAATTATGTCACTGCAAGTTACCCTTTGCACTTATTATCTATGATCCGTTGATGGCTCCACTGGTTGAATGAGCATGAATAATACGAACACGAGATCGCAAAGTTTGCGTTAACAATATAATCTTCGGCCAACACCACAAATACGCCGTTGAGATTCGAACATAGGACGTTCAAGTAAATCCTCAATGCCTTATACCACTAGGGTGTCCTGTGCCGGAAAGAATTGTTTTGTCCCTAATGAAGTGATGTGATCATTTTGTGACCAATCGGGTTTAAAATTTACAAGGCAATAAAAGACTTTCGTAATTTTATTGGAATCAATCCCAACAACTTGGTAGGTCACTTAGTTCATATTTCTATTGAATTCTAAATTATTGGCATTTCGGCATAACATTTCACAAAAATAATCTTACATTATTTAAATAAAACAATTTAACATTTTGACCGTTTGTATATTTAGAAGAAAAGGTACTTCTAAAAGGAGGTAATTATTTAAATTTTTTGAAAATTAATCAAATACACTCTTCTTGAAAACAAAATACTCATTCGGATGTGTTTGTTGCTATTCAAATATAAAAAATTGAAGAAGAGTAGATATAATCAGGAATTTGATACTGAAGTAGACGATCAACCCTGTCGGATGTTTAACATGTTCGACCTAGGAATTTGTATACTATTTTTTTGGGGGGAGTTGTCTAGTTCCTTTGTGAGTTTTGTGTCGTGCTCAATGTATCGGTAATCATGACTTATTATTAATTTAATATTTGAAAAATTTATTCCTACAAATATGAATTTTAGTTTAATTAAAGCGGACCCTTTTGGCAAATTCATTTTATTCAGGACTTTCTTATAATAATTATGGCAGATATTCATTTGCCAGAAAGTTTGTTATGTTCAGAAAAGTTCGTGTGACATGATCGTGGAGCAAATTTTCCTATGATAATTATGAGAGAACAAACTTTTTCGTTTACGTTGATCGTAAAATGGGTCGCAGTCGACCAAAATCTCAATAAAGTGAGAAAAAAGCATCTCACGACATGGCATATTTGCGGCTTCCTTTATGTCTTGGTCATATTTCTTTGTTCGTACAAAGTTGGCTTGTCGTAACTTTAAAGGATGAAGTCTTAACAAGAATCCAATTTACATTAATTCTCGTAAAAGATAAAGTTCATCTCAAATATAAATATTTGACACCAAGCTGAGATTGCTAAACTTTTCTGCCATTAAAATCAACAAAACCCATGAAGAGATTCTCTAACTTCAAATAATATAATAATATTTTTCGTGCAATTAAACTAGACAATATTTTTCAAGCCTGAATTAGTCGAGACGAAACTCGGATAGCCAAAAAAAATAAGAAGCAAACTTTTCAAGTCATTTTAAACCTTTAGATATATTAGAATAATTTTAGATAATTTCAGACAATTGTTTTGTTGGGGTGGTAATTTATCAAAAAATAAAAGAGAATAAATTTTTTTAAAGTATTATTAAATACCCATATATGAAAAAAAAGCTTTTTTAGATGGAAAATTGGGTACATATAAATGAATGGTGCACCCATTCGATATCTACATCTAACTATAAAACACACTGTACAAAGAAATTTCTTCCTTCGAATATGACTTCGAAGAAATTGATGCCGGTGTCGGCGGCACTGATGATTATTTTGTTCTTGATAATGATGCTCTATATGGATGCGGCCTTACCGGGGTTAACCCCCTGCGAGTCAGGTTGCGACGAAGAATGTAAAGGCAAGCAAGAACAATTCTACCAAGCTTGCTACCAGGATTGTGTACGCACAAAATGCAGGCAGCCGACCCCGGACCTCAATTCTTCTTACCCTCCCATTTCAGATACGAAGATCCAGTGCCAAATGGAATGCGTTTCTTCTAAATGCATGAACAATGTCTTCTAATTGCAAGAATCTATATTATCCTGATATTTGTATTCAAATGTTGGTTTTTTAAGGAATAAAAAACCTTTAAATGTACAAGAATAATTCGGATAATTTCGAATCATTCGATAGTTGGATAATTTGTCAAAAAAAAGAGGTTGGGTTTTTCTGATATTATTATAGAATATCCACAAATAGAAAAAAAGTTGCATTACGTATGCATATTATTGCATTACTTTTAGATGGAAAATTATATACATATTATCCCGACACTCGAGTCGATGTATCAAGAGAAAGGCATCAGGCGAGCGGACTTGGAGTCGCAGTATCCAAATTCTCGAGAGTAATGCAAAATAAAAAGAAATAATATGCAATAAGCGCGATATTTTACAAATCTAACAAATCCTAGGTATGAAATTGACATAAATAACTCTACTTTCATAGAGTTATCAACTCATGACTGCCTTGTCACTCCTTTGCCATAGACCATTGTTTGGATTTCGCAAAACATTCTCACTATCCAAGTATTGTGCTGGGGATGAGGTTAAACCATAGATATAATCATCAAAACCTGCTGCTGTAATTGCTGCAAGTATTTGGCCCTTCCACAGCAGATAGTTCCCATCGTCCAGTTTAACTAAGGATGCAAACACGCCTGATGGAAGCTGTAACGGTGAGGGAGTTGCGTATGTGCTATGTTCTAAGATTCCAGAACCTGAAGGTGGAATCTGAGCTGCAGACATTGGTGTCTCCGGAGGATTGTCAAGGTGATCTCCCATGTTGTTTCCCGGATCGTCTTATGATGGTGTTTGCCTTCAAGCTCTGATATCATGAGGAAGTTTGCGGCAGTCGACATCATTGTTGGACAGAACACAAGAAAAGGCTTCTGAATTACATAAGATAAAAGGGGTACGCTGAGGAAGAAGATAAGAGAAGGACGAAGAAGATAGAGACAGAGAGAAAACAGAGGAAAAACATTCTACGATTCATTGATTCATTCTGTTAGTGCTACAGTCCAATATATAACAAACTAGCACACACTTAGATGTAACAGCCACCGTGGTCTGCATAACAACCTGCAGTTTTCCACAACAGATTTTGCTCTGCTCTGGTTTATTACACATTAGTGCCACTGGGCTTCGTCTTCACAGAGGCTCTGTTTTCTCCTCCTTCTTGGGCTTCATCCGCTGGACTACTTTCCAACATCCGGCAAACTCCTATCTTTGATGTTCAGCTTGTTTAGAATATCCACGACCACAGCACTAACGAACTCGCCCAACCTGCCCAAAATCAAATGGAGATCAAGTTGTTCAAAAAACTGCCGACTAACAACATGGAAAAGCATAAAGGAAACAACAACCGTTGAAATATCCGAAATGACATAAATAATTATATAAGAAAGAGAAAGATTAAAGATTATGAGTTATATACCCCTTATCTTTTTTGTATTCCAGACCACGGATACCTCCAACCTTCTTCAGAGCTTCCTCCCACAATTTCACATCCTCTTCCTTGTATTTTTCTTTGTGCTTTTCGAGGGCGTCCCGGTACCGATTGGTTTGCAGCTTCACGTCGCTGGGGCTTACATCGTAGAAGATGGGCAAGATGACTTTCCTAGAGGCTGGGTCCCTGCAGCAGTCCACCATCATGGCGAGTTCTCGGAGGCACCACGCGCTCGATGCGTAGCCTTTGGAGAAGACAACAACGTAGATCCTAGAGTCCGGGACAGTTCGACGGAGCTCGTCCCCGATCTCTTCACCGTTACGGACCTCCTCCGTGTCCCTGAACACGTGTATCCCCTTTTCCATCATGAACGCATAAAGGACGTCGGTGATGTTGTACCGGGTGTCGGGTCCCCTGAAGCTAACGAACACATCGTAAGCAGATCCGTCGGGGGTGTTCACAGTGCCGCGTGTTGTCCCCGCCATCCAATGGAAGGGAGAAAGGAGTAAGAGAGAGAGAGAGCGCTTGATGATGATGATGGATGGGTTTAGAAGGAGAGGGTTTGGGAAAATGGTGTTTGGGTGAGGGGTGGGATGGGATTTAGATATAGTGGGCGTTCAAATGCAATGAAGAGGGAAGAAGGGGGGAGGTGGAAGACTGGACTGGTCTTTTGTGGTGGGTCCCCCCCCACCCCTCTTATTCTTTTATAAAGTCCTGTACAAATTAACTTATTCTCGCATGATAGGGAGGGTTTGAGGGAAAAGCAGGCGAGAGGAGAAGATGATGATGATGTTGGGTTTTGAAGAGGAGAGAAAGGGGAAGGGAGACATCATGATTGCCATCATTAATACCATAAATTGAGGGGAGGGGGAATACATCATGCTTTTCCTTTGCTTGTATTGTTTGGAATTCGTTATTCATATGTAAATTTTTCCTTTTCCTTTTCCTTTTAATTTAATATATAAAAGAAAAGGAAAAAGAAAGGAATTAGTAAGCTCTGTTACTTTAACTCCACCCACCTTCCCCATTTAAAATTAAAAATGCCAGAATATAAGAAAATTAAATGGGACCCAGATGACCTCTGACCGACCAGCTTTGCTAAATCACGGGCGCGTGATCTGACACACACAGACTTTGGGTCTTTCATTAGTTGTAATGGCATTTGGTTCTCTTCCTTGTAGTAATTCATTGTCAGTAGTACCTTTTTCACTTTTTTTTTAAAAAAAAGAAATGGTCTTTTCTATACACATTATCAAAGAAATATTGAGAATTTTGGTAGTGATATTAGTCGGCATCGTCGTAAATCAGTCAGTCGGACAGACACCCAATTTTCCACATCGTCTCTGCCTTCTCTTTAGGTATTTCATTTCATCAAGAAACAAAAACACCATTTGTTATTATCTCTTCCACTTCACAAAATAATGTTATATTTCAGGAAATAGGTAAGAACTTTCGAAATCCCTTAAATAACATTTATAATTCAATGTTTCTTTTTTAAGTGAATTTAATATTAATATATTATTTAACAAATTTTGAAGGTCACAGCCGATAAAATAGTTGGAAATTACAAAGAAGTTTCGTTTGGGAAAACACGATGAAGTTTCGTCTGCCAAACCGACGACGACTTCATAAAAAAAGACTAAAAAGTCATCAAGAAACAACAATAATAATATCTCCCCACCCCATTTGGGTGTGTCAAGCAAGGATAATGGACTGTCATCCTAATTTTGTCAAAAAGAATAAGTCAAGACGAAAATGCCAAGTGAGGACGAGGAACTACAATGAGGATACAATGAAAGTTGTGAGTAAAGAGTCAAACACATGTCCCTCCACAAAATTCGCATAATAAGGAAACATAGCCTATAAACTGAAATACGTAAATTGGTATTTATAAGTAATGTTTTTGTATAAATTCAAGCTAAGCAAAAGACGCACTAATTACTTTAAGAGTCTTGAAGTCTTGGATTATTCATAACATTTTCTCTCTTTTTCTTTCTACGAGCACCAAATTCCCGTGACATATTAAGTGTCTGCTTCAAGGTGAGTGTATTTGTTTCGTGTTTTACTGTTTAATATTCAATTATAAAATTTTAGAGACCACGGGAAGAACTCGAATCGAACCCTTATTTTTCGTAGTTAAATATTTTACGACATTTTTTTTACATGAATATGTCTCTGGCGACCATAATTGGAGTAGATCTTGTTAGTAATGACTAAAATGATTAATCGAAATTCTACAAATGCAGAAGACCCATTAGATGGAGGAAAGTCCAAGGAAGCATCCGTAAATTTGGGTGACAATGCTAGATGTTCGAATGATGGATTGGCAAATGTCCATCCGTTTGATGTAGGCAACATAACCCATTTGTATTTTTTTTAGATCAAATACAATAATTGGTCAAGGAATTAATATCTGGACAACAAAGGATGATAAACACACTAAACGCACTGAATGAGTTTGTGAGGCATAGTAACATTTTTGGCAAAAGTGTCCTTTCCAATGTTCAGAGGGGCAACCCTTCTCGAGAAGCTCTTAGAGTAGTTGTTGTTAAAGGGAAACCAAAGGTAGAATTTACGAAATGCGATTCGAGTTTGAAAAACTCTCAAAATACTGTCCTTAAGGTGCGATCAGGAACCGCGTTATTCAATTATAAATAGGACATGGTTTCCAACCACAACACTAGTTTGGGAGGGCAATGTGGCAGTTGGGAACCACGTTTTTGAAGCTTTACTTATTGTCATGGTTTCTGACGTTGACACAAGCACACTAGGAGAAATTTTTTCTAAGTGTGTGAATAACGCGGTTGGGAACCCTGTCATTAATAGTAAAAGAGGTTGGGATCCGCATCTTTCACACAATTAGAAAAAAAACATTATCCTAATGTCCAAGTGTCGCCGTTCGGAACCGCGACACTAAGTTAAGGGTCAATTACACGGTTGTAGCTTCACGTCTTCCAAAAATAGCCAGGACTGCGACTAACTACAGAAGGCAACATTGGAAATCAATTTGGCAACCACCTTTTCCATTTTCGGAAAGCCAATCATAGCCCTTCCTTGAGCTCTTACTGCTCCTAAATGACCAGCAATTGCGACTCCAACCGTTCCCTGTCATTACGTATTACCATTGATATTGGTTGGCAAAATAATTATCTTCAAACACAAATTCCCTTAATTTAACCACAACAGAAAAATGTTTTATGAGTATGGTAGCTGCCAGATCTCATAATCATTGTTGCAACAAAGATATAGATTCTTCATGCTTAAACTAAAATGAGTTAAAAATTCTAAAGACTAATGTGTGGTGACATGGAACAATAGTCATCTAAAATATTGGTAATCCAAGTTAAACTAAATTAGATGAAAAAAGGGGGCATTCCCTGTAGGGTTTTCAGCATGTGGTAATAGGGAATATGCTTTTCTTTTCTTTTCTTTTCGTTTTTATTATGATCAGTAACATTCTACGAGCACACTTAAAATACAAGTGTCAATCTATGTACGAATTTCATTGTTGCAGTGCAACAAATGATGCACTAATGGAAGAATCTATTCTCATTCACCTCCCATAAGGTAGTGGATTCCTTACCGGATTACATTCCAGATCTAGCCTTCAAATGAAAAATAAATAACAGCCCTCAATGCCTGTTAATTTTATCAATAGTCCAGTTTTTTTCAAATAAAGGAACTCAGGTATATTTGATTCCTATTAGCTCCTTTTATCTTGGTATGGGAGGAAAGAACCATTACTCCCAAGAGCACAAAATACTACAAGGAAACAAGATAATATCTCTTCCTAACAACGAAGGATCAGAGATGTACCCAAAATACTCTATAAGGACAAGAGAAATGTCTGACCATGACATCATCATTACACATTTTGTAGGTGTTGCGATAACACTGCAATAACTTGAAGGCCCACTTACTTTTGAAATCTTCAAACTGCTTGCAAATATGCATTAGTTCATCCAAGTAAAAACCACTGACTCTAATTATTACCTTTCAAACAAGTTCCAGCTTGTGAAGATACTTGTACAATCACATTAGGCCAGCGAGTGAACACAGCTTCCATAAATTCATCAATAACAGAAATATAGTCATCACCTTCTAGGCGATTTTCTTGCAATCCTAGTTTTTTAAAACGAAGCAAAAACCTGACTACTCCAGGCATGGCGATGCACTTTTAATGGCATGCAAGATTCTACCAGAGAACCAAAGATAGAAATACAGGAACAAGAGAAATCCATCTTACAATATGCTCAATGACTGAGGATGAAGTTTAAATACATGATACTCATAAAACACCACAACTTCTACGACTGTTTTTTTATCATTACCTTTTGAATGAGATAATTATCCATCAAAGACATACGACTTTACTCTAACTGTAGTCATACAAAAAAAATTAGAAGAATTGTCACTCTAATTTATCAGCAAGTGTATAGCAAATATTTTAAAATGAAATTACATTATTGCTATGATATTCCATTATTGTGTCTTTTGATATAGCAGAAAAATCTTCTCATTACGTTATATAGAATTCTGTGGAAAGCCGTATTCGATGAAAGTCGTATGTAACTTTAAACAAAAATATATTCCCTTCAAGTAGTTGATTTGCAAGTTTGCATATCACTTGATAAGTACAAGCCAGGGCACGTCTACAAAAGATGCGGCTTCAAGATTAGGAAATATCTTCTCTTCAAATATTTGTAAGGTTAATGTTACACGTATACGAACATTTGCTCTCATACATCTCGCTACCCGAGAGCATACTCGAAAGAAATTTGCATGTAGAAGATAGACAAAGATACAGATTTGAAGACACAATTTTCACCACTACAATCAACAAGCATTACCCACCAATTGTAACTCACATAATGGGTCTTTCAGTAGTTTCTCATTGTTAGTACCAACATCATTCATCACTGGAAGTGCCTAGAATTGAAGATTACAAATGAAAAACATTTGTGAAACAATGCCGAGATGTTCAAGACGAGCGATATTATACTTAAAACGACATGAAAAAGAAAAGTTGCAAATGAAAGATAATTGTCAAGAAGCGAAGCACCAAAGCGGTCTTTCTCAGTATTGCTTTGAAAAGCCTTTTTCCATAAGATATTGGGTGCGAGCAAACTCATAAGATTTTTCTTAAGAAAAATGGATAGGAAATGGTAAATATTAGGTCCACACATTTCACATAGTCGACCCAAATTTGGACAAATTATGAAGAATAAAACAAGTATTAACCTGTCCGAGCAACCCAAAAATTGGATAAGATGAGTAAAAAATGCCATGATCTCACCCTTTGAGGGTTTATTCCAGCAGCAGCACCCAATATCAATTCCAATTCCTTGAATCCCCATATCGCCAAGACTCAATATTCTACTTCTGTATGTGGCAACGATCATGTAAACCTGCCCCGGAATTCTTGTTTTCATGACATCTCAACCAAACTTCTGACAGAGTAACACTTTAGCACAGCATGACATGGCAGCTTGGAAAAAGTTTTACGAGTGCAGCAAGGAATAGTTGTAACCATCAACGGAATTTCATGGCAAAAAAATGTTTCCCATTCACCAATTTTTTAAATCATGTGAGTCCACTGATACTTTCTTTAATTCTATCTATAGAAAGAAGTACCTCGGGATTAGGTACATAAAATTATTTCCATGCATTAGCGACTTTGACGGAAAACTGCAAAAGATAGATTAGTTTAATAGCAATACGAATATTATAGTTATTTTTAGGTTTCATGAGAGTAGTTGCTATTACACTTACAGCGGAGACTGATGAGTGATGTCAGGATATCTAACTTACATATTTGGCACTGTTTTGGGTGACACAACCTTGTCTTCCGTCAGGAGGAGCCCGAAGCCATCTCATAATAGGTCTGAAATCTTCTTTTGGGGGCGTCGAAATCATTTACTAGTAATGTTTTGGATCGTAGTATTTACTTTGAGTCGTGTTGGGACGGTTTTGATGATGAAACGGACCCTCTGTACTACAGAAGGTCGAACATTCTATTCTACAGAAGCTTCTCATAATGAGGATCTTTTTGTAAGAATCATTGTTGTAATTAAATAATTAGTTATCAATTATTTAATTACGAAATATATATTATCTTATTAAGATATTCGTCTAATCAGATTACCATGATTTGATTTTCAAATAATCATATTGGAGATAATATTTCTTGTAGAAGGAAATGTATCTTCTATATATGGAAATGTTCTATTATTTGGTCTACAGGCTTCTGTAAGCTTACTTGATCAACATACGAACATTATTTGGAGACCTATCACTACCACCTGTCCAGATACACTCTCACATGTCTCTTTATCAAGATGGAACTGATTTTAATTAATTTGGAAGCAAATCAATGATTGTTTCCATCTGGAAAAGGTTATCGAGCAGAACCTTCTGCGATACCTTCTGTGGTGCACTATTCATGGAAAATATGTCATAATCTTATTCTGATTTATTTTCTATCTGAATGCTTGTACGTGTATGATATTATTGCAGATTAATTATTTTGTCAACTAACCTTTAATTTCTTATTTTGCAGATTACGTTTTTATCTTTTTCTTTTTGCATTTTCTTGTTAGAATTTTGTGTATAAATAGCCACGCCCTCTCCCATTACATAATAATAGAGAACATTCATTTTCCCTTATCCCATTCTGTCCAGAGAGAGCGTGTGCTTGAGCTTTAGTTCTTTCATCCGTTCGAGTTAGTCACACGAGGAGTACTACCGGCGGAAGCTGCATCGTTGGTGAAACCTTTTGGGAGAGTGACTCTGGGGCTCGAGGGACTCGATAGGAAGCTGCAGGATACGTTGGCTGGAGGCACGGCTGGAGGTCGTGTGATCAACGTGCAGCGGGTCGGAGAGAAGGGCTGAACCTCGGGAGCACAGAAGGTGAGGGACTAACCAGCTTCTGTTGTGTAGAGCTCTGTGTGCAGGAACCTCAGGACAAGAGGAAGGTTGTCACCTTAGGAGAGAAGGAAGGCTGTCACCTCAGGACAGGAGGAAGGCCGTCACCCCAGAACAGAGGGAATGCTGTTCAACCTCAGGACAGGAGGAAGGCTGTCACCTCAGGACAGGAGGAAGGCTGTCACCCCAGGACAGAGGGCACGCTATTTATCCTAAGACAAAGGATACGTTGTCCACCCTAAGACAAAGGGAACGTTGTCTGCCTGCGTAGGGTTCGCTAGGTACTCACGTGGGGTACGTCACGAAGTCGTTATCCTTGAGGGATTGCGCATTTGCTACTTTGTTAGGCACGTTAACGCGTGCAACCTCCTGTAGTGCAGAATCTTCGGATCTGTATAACCTCCTGTAGAGCAGAACCTTAAGGTCTGAATCTACTCTAGTGCACACCTTACGGTCTGTACATAACTCAAGTCATTTCTAATACGAACCATTTTGGTTTGTTAAAGATTGACACATTCTTGGTACAGAACCTTACGGTCTGTGCTATACCTTCTGTGATACAGAATCCTTGGATCTGTTCTATAGAAGGTTGACGTTTACAGTACAAAATCTCTTGATCTGTGCTATAGAAGGTTAACACATCTGACACAGAACCTTCTGATCAGTGTTGTGCCTAAGCTACTTCGACACAGAACCCTCTGGTCTGTGTTGTGCCGAACTTACTACGATACAGAACCTTCTTGTCTGTATTGAGCCTAAGTTACTATAGTACAGAACCTTCGGGTTTGTGCTACATAACGAGCCTCTACGGTACAGAACCTTCTGGTCTGTGCTCTGCCACTCAAGCCTCTATTGTACAGAACCTTTGGATCTGATTTCAGTTGCAATCATTTGTGTAATTTGTACAGAGATACATTTGAGTGGAAACCATCCAAATATCTGGGTGAAGAGTGGATGTAAGCAATTTGCTGAACCACTATAAAAATACTTGTGTCCAATCAGACAAATTGCGAACACACTTGAACGTTCTGTTGTACAAAAACCTATCTACGGTTCTGTTTAATATAAGCTTTCTTCCGCGTCCTTGCGAGGACACCCAAGTGGCGTAAGGTGGGTGGTGGGTGTTTGGAACCTTGTCATGATCCCTGGTTCGAACCCCATCACGCACACTCCACTTGGAAAATTAAGGTTGGTCACCTGGGTGATGGCTAATAAAGCCCATGAGCCGCCCACGTGCTGGGCCTCAACTGAAATTGGACCGACAGGGGAGCAGGCCTCAAGTCGGGCCCAGAGGGGATGTAGAGGGGCCGGGCCTGAGGTTCGCAGGCTTGTAAAAGGGCCTCCGAACCTCGTGAGAGGGCTCGCAAAAAGTAAGTCCACCACGAACCCCGCTGAAAAAAAAAAAAAAAAAGCTTTCTTCCGCTGCGGGGTAAAACGAAAAAGCGTTAAAATCCGAATTTGGAGATTAACACTAATTCACCCCCCTCTTAGTGTAACAATTGGTATCAGAGCGGGTTTCAACAGAGGCTTAACAGCTTGTTGTAGATCCTTGAAAAGCTCTTACCAGCTACACACTCTTCTCCTCTTCTCCACAGAAGCTCTTAGCTCTGTGACTGTTGCTATTCTGTAGAAGCCTACGCTCTATCAGAATCAACCCGCTACTCCACAGAAGCTTTAAGCTCTGTGAAAATCTACCTGAATCTTTTCTGTAGAAGCTTACGCTCTATCAGAAGCTACTTTCTATTCAACAAAAGCTTGCGCTCTGTTTGAAAACAACGTCTGGAATTAGCATTCTACTCAACGGAGACTGAACTAAACTTTTCCATCCTCCAGAAGCTTCAAGCTCTGTGAGTATTAAATTGTAATATTCTGTAGAACTCTGCATTCTATCAGAATCTATTCAACAGAATCGTACGCTTTGTGAATATCACATTTGGCATTTTGTTTCTGTTCTACAGAAGCTTGCTGCTCTGCGAGAATTCAACAACTGCCACATGAAAGCAAATTCTCAGTTCTGTCATATTGACACTCGTGCTCTGTTTAACAGAGGCCTGATTGTTGACTTGACGACTGATTTCTACCCAACAGAAGCTTGCTTCTTTGTTGAGGTGCTATTCTCTTTTCGTCAACGTTCTGCTCTATAGAAGTGTAACACTCTATACGAATCGAACACATGGCTGAAAACTATAATGTGCCTAAACCACATGTTGGGAACCCTCCCATTTTCGATGGTAAGAATTTTGCCTATTGGAAAATTCGTTTGAGCGCATTTGTTGATGCTATTGACGAAGACTTATGGTCTTATATAGAAGATGGTCCACCTTCTATACCAGAGAACCAACGATTTGATCGAGATGGTCATCCTACACAGGAACACCTTAAGACCAGATGACTCACTAAAACGGCAAAGTATTTGATGTTTAATGCTATGTCAGAAGGTGAATTCGTCAAAGTTTCAACTTGCACTTCGGGCAAGGAAATCTGGGATAAACTTGTCACCATGTACATTGAGACATACCAGATAAGAGAAACTAAGGTGAATTTTTTAATTCACCAATACGAAAATTTCATTATGAAGGCTGATGAATCTGTAGAACAGATGTTCCAGAGACTCAACCTTCTAGTTGATGCCCTAACTCATTTGGGCAAAACCTATCAAAACTCTGAACTAGTTCGAAAGGTTCTGCGTACTCTACCCAAATCATGGGAAGCCAAGAAAACGGCTATAAAGGAAGCTAAAGACCTCTCTACTCTTCGACTAGATCAGTTGATGAGCTCCTTAATCTCATATGAGATGGAAAGATCCTCTCAACCAGATATAAAGAGAGCACCCATTACTTTCAGAGCATCAGAAGAACCTACAGAAGGTTCGAATGATGAAGCAGAAGCTGATTCGGATGATGAACTCGCAATGATAGCTAAACGCCTTTTGCGGTTCGCCTCCAAAAAGCGCTTTAATAAGAAAAGCCAAAATCACATGGACCCAAAATCGGTCACATGTTATAAATGCAAAAAGAAAGGGCATTACAGTATAGAATGTCCTTTACTTAAAGAAAAGGAGAAACCTTCTCCTAAACACAAGTTCAAGAAAGTAATAGCTACTTGGGTAGAACTTGATGATTCTGATGATGAGGAAGCACTCATGTGCCTCACAGCTCACACAGAAGCTCAAAATGAACTTAATACCTGCTTTCAAACAGAAACTGTTGAAAGTGAATGGTATCTGGATAGTGGATGCTCCAGGCACATGACCCGAGATCCATCCAAATTTTCTCAACTGACTCTACAATGTGGAGGGTCGGTTAAATTCGGTGACAATAGCAAAGGCTCTGTCATCGGCAAAGGTACCATTGGAAGTTCTGACTCCATGGTCATCGATGAGGTTCTGTTGGTTACAGAACTCAAACATAATTTGCTGAGCATTAGCCAGCTTTGTGACAAAAGTTATAAAATATCTTTTGATCAAGACAAGTGTTCCGGAATCCTGAACAATGAAGTTCGCTTCATTGGGACTCGTAAGAGGAACATCTATACCTTGACTCAGAATAGCTTATGTACTACAGAAAACTGCCTTCTGACAGTAAAAAATGAAAGCCTACTATGGCATAGAAGGTTGGGACACTCCAACTTCAAATTGTTATCCAAGCTTGTGAAAAAGGATTTGGTTAAGGGATTACCCAATATCCATTTTGAGCATGACAGCTTCTGTGAAGCATGTTCACTTGGAAAACAAACTGAATCTTCATTCAAAGCCAAGAATGAAGTTTCTACTTCTCAACCTCTTGAACTTCTACATATGGATCTATTCGGACCTACTAGAGTTCAGAGTGTCGGCGGTAGAAGGTACTGTCTAGTTGTAGTTGATGACTACTCTAGATACACGTGGGATAAATTTCTAACTCACAAAAGCGATGCTATTGAAACTTTCATTAAGCTAGCTAAGAAATTACAGAATGAAACTGGATCTTCTGTAAAAGCTATAAGAATGGATCATGGTACTGAGTTTGAAAACCATGACTTCGCTACTTTCTGTGACGAACATGGTATCGATCACAATTTTTCTGCTCCTTATACTCCTCAACAGAATGGAGTAGCAGAACGGAAAATAAAACTCTAATAGACATGGCTAGAACCATGATGTGTGAGAGCTCTGCTCCACAGAACCTATGAGCAGAAGCTGTTAATACAGCCTGCTACATATCAAATAGGGTTCTACTCAGACCCATACTTGAGAAAACTCCCTATCAACTATACAGGGGGAGAAAACCGAGGGACTCGACTGGATACATTTGAGTGGAAACCATCCAAATATCTAGGTGAAGAGTGGATGTAAGCAATTTGCTGAACCACTATAAAAATACTTGTGTCCAATCAGACAAATTGCGAACACACTTGAACGTTCTGTTGTACAGAAACCTATCTACGGTTCTGTTTAACAGAAGCTTTCTTCCGCTGCGGGGTAAAACGAAAAAGCGTTAAAATCCGAATTTGGAGATTAACACTAATTCACCTCCCCTCTTAGTGTAACAAGTCGGTATGTGCATTTTGAAATGGAAGATGCAAACTACATTACATTGTCTATTTAAAGTCATAGAGGAGGCGGACCATATGCTTATTTTAGTGATTGGTCATCGTTCGACTGCGAATTTTATGCTTGTAACATTAAGTTGTTTCATTGTATTTACTAAGGAATAATGTGAAGAATTAATCATTGTTGTTACTCAATGATTCATTGATATGAGTTGATGATGGACATATTTCATTAGTTTGGTAGTCATCAGGGATTACATTGGTTAACAATGAAGACTGTGATCTTGACTTCAAACTGAGGTTGGTTTCATTTTTTGTTGGTACTTTCATTTGGCTTCGAGGTCTGTTACTTCTGCTAGCATTGCGCAGCTTTTTTAACGATAAGTTCGTAATATCTGGATGTTCTTTTCATTAACGTTAATATGATGAATATATATCGAGATGTCTTAATACATTGAACTTGGTTTGAAAATTCCAAATCATCTGGTTATGCAACTCAAAATTATAATATTAGCTTTCCAAGTTAAGATATGAAAACAAAATATTTTATTATGGAAATCTCTGATCATCTACAGCAATGTTAAACGGTAAAGAGACAAATTGTAAAATCAATAGTCTTGATTATGATTTGATTTTAATAATTGATCTGATAAGGTCATTATTAGGTCAGTTAATTTATAAAACATGGAAATAATTAATCTCATTTGGATGAGATAAATTAATCAAGGGAAGTTGCCATTTGAGGCTTTCCTTCTCGGGTGCAACGACCGTTGAGCTGGCATTTGCTCAGAACTGTCTGCAATTTTGGAAACAAATTATGGGAATCGTCCTAATGAACCTGGACACCTCCCATGATGATTTTCCATGAAAATCAAACAAGGCTCTTAGATCAAAACGCATTTGTGCGTCTGAGTGCTTTGTGTGATTGTCCAAAGCCTGTGTGATCTGGGTGAAGCTCTGAGGATTGTGTGACCAGTGTAATCGGCGGAGAACGGAGTTCTTACCTTTCTCAACTGCGTGTGGGAAGGGTTGTGCTACCTTGAGCGTCGTGAGAGGGACTGTGTGTCCTCAGTGCATTCAACGAGCGGTTGGCGAATCGTCTAAGGGAAGCTAAGTGAATACTTGTTCCGATTGGAGTAACCAGTTGCTGACCCATCGGCAAGAAGCCGTTCTTGCCGTGTCATTTCACAGGGAAGTCTCGAACCTACGGAGTGCGCGCTAGAAGTCTCGTGCCTATAGGGTAGAGCAGGAGTTAGGAATGTCGCCGGAGTGGAAAGAGGTCCTCATAGCACAGGGGTGCTGTGCAGAAGTCTCGACCTCCTAATATAGAGGGATAGTAAAGCAGGTCGCGTTGGGAGCCGCCGGAGTTGAAAATTCCACTACAGTGAGTCACGACTGTGATAACCGTGTTCGTCCGAACTGTGTGTTAGACGGATACCCCGACTTTGCTGTTTGAGAAGTTAGGTTCCGCCGTATGAGGAACCAACCATTTATTTTCTTTTCTGTTCTAAGTGAATGTCTTTATGGTTGTCTCTCTTGTGTTTATAGATAGGTTCTCAACAAAAGGAGACAAGAGATGTGTGAAATCCTCTGTTACGTGATTAAGTGCTGAAGCATTCCTCTGCTGTGAATCAGAAACGTGCTGCTCACTGAGAAGTTGTTCTGTCACTGTAAGGAATAACTTTGTGAGGATTTATATTACAACGTTGTCTTTGTGCTTTGATAGATATGTTTACACTAAAGCGACAACGTGCTGCTGGAGAATCCGTTTAGGTACCAACTGCTGAGCGTGAGCATCCATATGCTGGAAACGAGAAGGTGTCCATTGAGTGAGGAGCTGATCGTTGCCCCGGAGGGATACCTAGCCTAGTGCAAGCCAATTTGCACCCATTATATTATATAGTGGAATCACATCGTTGGTGGAAAGTGGACATAGGTTGATTAATGCCGAACTACCGTGTCCATTACGACCGCGCAAACACCCGTACAAAAACCTACTCGACCAAATCGTAACGCTTATAGCGAAGTAGATTTCATAATCTGCGAAACGCTCTGCTGTGGTACAGTACGCTTATGCTTCTGAGAAAGGGCAAAAAAGTTACAATCACTACTGCAACCCCCTTGTGCACCGAACGATCCAACATACTACGTTTTAAAATAAAGTCGGTGAGGACTCCGTATTAGCTTACCTACGTTAAACAATGACACGGATGTTTCTACGGAGCCATGAGGGATGACACACACTATATAACTGGTGGATTTAGTTTCAGTTTAATTACTTAACTACTCTGATTATTCAGTTTTTTGGGTTCATACATCATCAGTTCATTATTGCTCTCGAACCGTTAATTAAGAAAATAAGGCTTTATTTTTGTAACACAAATGTTGCTCATATCAGATTAAACATCTGAACAAGCAATTTTTAGAAGATAAGCTTACTTTACATGTGAGCTTAGGAAGTTTTCTATGCTCAAACAAGTCTTCATATCTTTAATTCCAACTGATATTGCATCAGCAGTACAAAAGCAATCAGTCCTTGAAAATATCAAGTTAATCGACATGCCAGCTGGTCGTCTACATGAAGAGATCCGCAGTGCGGTTGAAGAATTATGTAAAGGAAAAGAGGCCATTGAAAAATTCAGGAACATAGATTATCGTCTTGACAAATCTTGTGCAGTTAGTCATCAAGGATATAATATAAGGTGTGGATTAAAATATGTCTTTGATTGCAAAAAGAAGAAAAAGATGCATTTCATGACTTGTTAAGAAAAAGGAATAATTCTACCATTCATTGAGACAAAAAGCATTCCAGAAAAAGATTTTGGATACGATATATGAGGAAATTATCATATCCACAAAAGAGATTAGACGAGTGCTTTATTTGTCACAAGAAAGGATAATTTGGTAAACAATTTCCTCGACGAGAAAAGAAACTTATAGCTCAAGTTAAAGAAGCCACATGACTTTCTCTTTTGAATGGTGATCTTGAATCATTCTTTTTAGCATACGCTCATGAATCTTAAAAAGTTGATTTGTCTTGAAATATATTCATGTAATAGCGAATAGTCGCATATAGATGAATCAGACTTCGCAGATGAGATATATACAATTCCACATTTAGATGACCAAACTCAGGAACTATTGAAGCTAATGACAACAATTGATATTTCTCCTCATGCAAAGGCAATTCTTTACCTTGACAAGAGTATGTTAAGCCACTATCAGTTATTTCTCCTAATCTCTGCCTCGACTCCAATTTAATATGAGAAAAGCACACATTTAAAGTTGCTTCAAGAGAATCATTGATTACATACATATTGGGTACTCAAACCTATTAAAGTATTATTTTTCCCAAAGTGTGGTATTACACACAGATTTGTTGTTTCTGTACTCCATCAGAAAGATGTTGTGATTGGATGAGATGTTCTTTCCCAAGCTAAATATCTTAGGATACTTTCATATGGACTTCGATACAGAGGAAGTTTTAAACGTTATTCTACATTTACAAGATTTCATCAAGTGCAAGAGGAAGATAAATAAGATGATATACTTGACCTATTCAAGTCATCTTATGCGAAGATCATACAGAATTTCTGCTTAAAACCCTTTCATGGAAAAATAGTGATTATTTCATTACTCTACCATTCATGCGCAATAAGGATATTGATCCTGCAAAGGTGAATAAAGAAGATTTACGGTTACTAGAAGAACAATGTGCATAGTTATAGTCAAGGACATAATCAACCTTGGAATATTCAAGCCTCAAATCCTAACTCCAATCTTTCTACTTTATTGTATGATCATTTCCCATAATTTTATTTGACAAACAATATATTTGATTCTAGTTAGACAAACATCACTGCCATAACTAGAAAGATAAATACCGCCTTCTTAACGAATCTTAAGTTCGCGTTCTTGTCGACAGAACATCCTTAACCAGCTTGTCCAAATTCTTGACGGCAGACCCGGTCGGGCTCATCGTCGCCTCCTCGGCAAGTCTCTTCCACTCAGCCGCGCTCCTCTGCAGTTCCTTCCCCTTCTCGCCTCCGAATAATTCCCTCACGACCCTCTCGACGTTGTCCCTCCTCACGTCACCCATGCCAACTTCTAACCCAGCCGTCCACTCGGCACAGACGTACCTCGCGTTCGTCTGCTGGTCCCCGAAGTTCGGCCAGCATATCGTCGGGACCCCTGCACTCAGGCTTTCTAACACCGAGTTCCATCCGCAGTGCGTCAGGAATCCCCCGACCGACGTGTGCTTCAGGACCTTCTCCTGGGGGCACCAACCCGACAGGAATCCTCTCTCCTTGGTCTCGTCGACGAACCCCGGAGGGAGGATTGCGGCCTCGCCGTTCACGAGGTCCGGCCTTAGGACCCACAGGAATGGACGCTGGCTGCGGGCGAGCCCTATGGCGAACTCAGTCAGTTGCTCGTGCGTCAGGAACACTATACTCCCGAAGTTCACGTAGAGCACAGAACCAGGGTCCTTCATGTCTAGCCACTTGAGGCATTCAACATGCTCCTCCCAGAGGTTACCATGGGCAAGCTTCGAGACAGACTTGTCCTGGGGTGTCTTCTCGAGAAGCAGATGGAAAGGGCCGATTGGGTAAATGTTTGGGATCAGGGACGAAAGTGCCTCGAGGACGACTGGCTCCAGCTCCTCAAAAGTGTTAATAATGGTCGCGTCGGCTTTTCCACTCCTCTCCATGGCATCTACGCTGAAACTCAGGATGGGATCGCTATTGTCCGTTGCTCCGAAAAAGTACGGCATGTCGCATGGCCTCATGTTGTTCATTCCCGGGATCCAATCAATCACGCCATTCAACATGTCGATCTTTACCGGATCCGATTTCCCTGCATAAATCAATCAACCGGAAAACTAATAAGATCTCAATGCAAACTCGTGCCCGGGGACTTATCCTCACAAAGATCACCTTTCGACGGTGTAAGGCATTTTTCCATGAACAAGCGATAATGCTTCAAGGCCATGATCGCGCAAGCCGATGTCGTGAACAGATGCACAAGCGGAAGCCCGTACTTCTCGGCAGCAGGAGCCGCGGCAAAGTCCATGAAGCCATCCGCCACGATATGAGATATCGGAGGGACATCCGAGCCGTTTTTCCGGCGAACTTCCTCATTAAGCTTCCCGATGAGGTCGCACAAGGGGTTGACAATGTAATTCCTACAGGAGTTACACACGGCAGATTTATCCTGAGTGGCATCCGCATCTGAAAGAGGGATGCCATCAGGTATCGAGAAGAACCGCCAGTCGGGGAGGCCATCGAGGGAGGTTAGCCCGCCGGAACGGAGGAGGCGGCGGTGGTTGAACTCGGTGTTGATGAAGGTGATGAAGAAGCCCTTGTGGTGGAGGATCTTGGCTAGCTTTAGCATCCCACCAATGTGGCTTTGAGTTGGGACTGGTACACAGACAACATGGGATTTCATGGCTGCTCTTGGCCTGTTATTTTTCTTTCTCCCTCGAGATGGTTTTTTGAATAATTTGTTCAAGGGATGGATAATTTGTATGCCCAAGAGGGTATTGGAGTTTATATAGACAATGAGGGGATGAGCAAAATGTATCAAAATTATACAAAAATTTCTAAAATTTGATTCCAAATTTAGTTTAGTTGCAATTCTTTTTATAAATTAAGCGGAAATGTTTTGTCCGACTTGGACTCAATACATCCCTTAATGTCTTCGCAAGACTCTGTAATCCACGAAAATCACAAATAAGTTAGGCAGGCCCACCAAGTCTATGTCTGATTGGTAGTTAACGACGCGGCTGCGGATGTTCGAACTTACAATTTCCTTTACTAATCTTGAGTGCCCTTGCCTGGGTGTCCCTTGGGGGACAATTAATTGCATTTCTTTTAGCTCTAGGGATCCAAAACACTATACTCTTAAAAACCTATGAAACATAGAAACCGATGTCTTAATGTTTTGTATGCTTACTTGGGAATCGTAGTCGAGAGCAAACGAAAAAATTTATGAAATTTCGAGAAAAAATTTGAAATTTTATGATTATAAAAATTATGACAAAAAACATAAAAACAAATTTGATTATCTTTGTCTTATCGAGACAGAGCCTTTGTTTATTATTTTATTTTCACAAATGTCAAAAGAAGTCTGCGTCACATATGTCAAGGTTAGAGTGCTTTTCCTAAATGTTTAATAGTTTCGAGACCAAATAAACAAATACTTAGTTGAACATTTTATGTTTGTTTGAATAAGTCTCAAAATTAAAAAACTAAATAGAATATTTAATCCAGATATTACTACTAATTATTACGTTAGGAACCAATAAAACTCTAATGTTGAATCAGTCTAAAAAAAATTCTAAATAATGTCACGTCTTCGTGCGCGAAAATGACTTCGTACAGGATACGCCCTTGATTATTCCTCGATTCAATCGTTATTTTTTTTTTCATTTGGTAATCAATAATTTTATATCTTTATGCATTTTTCTCTTCAATTTTCTTTGTCACATTGGTAGTTTACCGAACACAACTCATGTTACCAAAAAAGTCCAAGCAAAAGAAATCATAACAATAAGACCAAATTATATTCCGGCGGCCACCACTAAATGATCAAAATACCTGACCTATTAGATTACGACAATCAGAATATTTGACATATTGGATTACGTCAATGTATTTTTACTAATAGTTTTGGCTAGAAAAACAATTACGTCGGAAATATTTGTACGCAAACGATTTTGGACTGCGACAGTGGTCGTTATATGACATAAAAGGTGTGTTACACAAAGACTTACAAGAAAAATCAGACACTAACCTCAAACAAATGACAGTTGTTGAGTTACACGAACTTGTGTTCTTTCCCAAGCCATCACTGGTTGCCTTTGCTGGCTCCTTAACTTGTGTTTGCCTGTTGGTGTGCTACTACTAGTTGCTCGCTCGCTCATTGCTTTACGCTTGACCGACACTTGACACTCGCATAGGCATGGCTAGCTCTTCAGAGCCCATCTTTCTCGTGCCTAGAATTTGGCCATGCCAACAATTACAAACAAAATCGCTTTGTCCCATTTAAACAGCATACGACAACATATATATAGCAAAAACAAATGTATAACAAGTGTGTTTTGAATAAATGAGATATTATAATGAGTCTAATCAAAATGTCTTTTTAAAATTTTCGATTCAAAATAATTATGTATTCAACAAATCATTCATTAACAAATTTATATTATTACTATTTTATATTTATCGATATTGTTATTAAATTTGGATTTTGTTATATGATGCCCTTTGGCACCAAATAAGGGATTATTAATATGCTTTAATTGTAGTGATTTAACATTTAATATACTTCCTAAATTATATTTTAAAATTATAAAACTTGATTTAATGATTAACAAAACCCTTATTATTATGAAAGGGAATATATCATCCTATATCTTATATATTATCGTGAATTAATTAATTAAAATATTTTGAAATCTTAATAACTCAGCAAACTTTAACATAAGTTAGTGTAAGATATACTCGATTTACAAATATTAACAAATAAAAACCAGATTTTTAAGTGTAAATATAGAATAAATATTGGTATAAGGGGGGAGTTTTGTTACTTAATAACGTTAGTGAGCAAAAAATAATACATAGTTTCAAAAGTTATTTACTAATGTCCTGAAATCGGCATTTGAAAGACCTACATCTCTATTTTTAAATTTGAAAATCGGTGGCCGATTTCAAGGTATTAGTCAATAAATTTTAAAATTAAGGATCTTCGCAAATTTTCTTTTCGACTAATATTATTAACGAACAAAACTCATAAGGGGGATATAAAAATTTCTGCAAAACGTGTGTTACCAAAATCAACAAGTAAATCAGCCTCCTTGTGGCGGATCGACAACACCTCTGTTAATAAAAAACAAGAAGAGATGTCCGATGTTAGTGGATACAGTAAGCCAATAACTATTACCGGATAAGGAACAGCCACAAAAAAGAACAGACAAGTGCTTTATTTATTTGTCACAAAAAAGGACATTTTATTAAACAATATCCATTGACTCTACTTTTATAAAGTTATTGGGAGAAAATTCACACAATCATAGAAATAACAAACAAAGAAAACAACGGAAGACTGGAGCGGTTACGCGGGTTTACGGTCACCGATAAAGATCTACGGAAAAGAAAACGTACCCGTATTCACCACGTTCGCCATACCGTAAACCTAATGATTGTAGCCTTGGCGGCGTAGATCTTCTTCCCGTTTTCCTTCCCGTACGGCTGAACTCGATGGAGGAGGCCAAAAACAAAATGACGATCTGTCTTTCTATCAGGGTGATTAACCCAGATACAAGCGATTCGGTGACTCAAGCAATTTAGTGGGATTTCATGCATTGTCTTTATGTTTTATAAAATATAGTTTAATAAAGTAAAATAAAATAAATAAAAGAAAATTAAAAATAAATAATTAATGGAAGCTCAAAAATCAGAAATTTCTAACTGTTATCACCTTATCTCTGTTACCGACATATTCCGACAATACTGGTATGACCAACCTCATGAGCACCAGCAAGGTGAAGCCACTTCAGAATCCAATCACTAACTCCTCGCTTTTCCAACGTCCCATAAACATCGTCCTCTGAATCCTACAACATGCACTAGCATGACCCTGCCAATAAACAAGCGAGATGACGCTAGAGCTTCTAAAGAACGAGGACAAATTCAAGAGACCGCACCCCGCTTCATCTATAAGCTTCTTGAGCAGCGCGCTCAAATTGCGAAGTCGGGTTCGATTGTGACAGAATGATGGTCTGAAAATACGAAGAATAGGAGCGGCAGTCCCCCATCCTTATGGATACGACAAGGCAAAAATGAGACGAGAAAATAATCAGAAGCTGCGGAGAAATTTTACTTCATTCAAGGAGGCCATCCCCTCTACCACTTCCTTCGGTGAAGGTTCTTCCCACACGAGACGTGCCAATGAACACCGTTGGCTCAATAGCCTACATTAGCCAAGATGGGAACAAAGGATTTTTCAAATGCGACAAAAGATGAAACAAATCAAGCGATACTCCCAATCGACGCTGGGACATCTCCTAACACTCTTATCTCAATGTATAAGACGAGTCCTTAGGAGCCCTCCTGGCATAACTACTGCAGGGTGATAAAAACATGCTATTTACTACCTAAGCAAGAAGTTCACATCCTTTGAGGCCCGTTACATAATTTTGGAACGAAGCTATGATGCATTGATTTGGGCACTTCTCCGGCTGAGACAATATACCCTGTATTACGAGATACTTTTGGTGTCTGAAAATGAGCATTTGAAATATTTGTTCAACCGACCTATGCTAAAGGGATGTATCTCTAAATGGCCACTACAACTGGTTGAATTCGATATACGATATCCTACAACCAAATCTGTCATGGGGTGAAGTATTGTAGACTATATTGATGACTATCCAGGGTTAGATGCATCTCCTTTGGATGTCAAATTATCAGACGAAAACATTCTTATTGCATCCAATGATTACATGGACTATGTACTTTGATGGATTAGTTGATCCCAGTGGGTCAGGTATCGACGTTGTTATAATATCTCCCAACATTCAGTATTACCCAGTTTCCTCGAAATTTGTTTTTCCCTGCACCAATGACATCACAGAATACGATGCGCGTATTCTTGGCCTACAATGTGCTCTCGACCTTTGAGTTCAAAACATCGACGTTTTCGGAGACTCGACTCTCATTATCACTTAAATAATCCGGGCATGCGTACCCGTGATGCAAAGCTCATCCCATATCACAAGTACGTTCAAGATATCATCAAACGATTCCTTGACATTGAGTTCAACTACTTACCTTGACCAGATAATCGTTTAACAAATGCATTGGCCAGATTAGTTTCGATGCTTCCACTCGTTGGACAAATGAATATCGAGCCTCTACAAATTGACATCTCCCACCATCCGAGTTGCACTGCCATCATTGATGAACCACACGACAAACCTTTGGTTCTTCGATATCAAATGAGCCACTTTCCTTGCAGTCCGCATATGAGTGGATATGATTTATCATAGAAAATTATACGACAAGGGTATTAATGGCTGACGATTGAGGCGGATTGCATTTCATATGTACAACGATGCCATAAATGCCAGGCTTACAGCAACAAAGTTCAGATTGCATTTCATATGTACAACGATGCCATAAATGCCAGGCTTACAGCAACAAAGTTCAGCTACCTCTTATAAGATTGTGCTTATTGTTTTAACCATGGTCATTCTCAATGTGAGGGATGAACGTCATCGAGTTAATCCATCTGAAGGCTTCGAAAGGTCATTGATTTATCCCGTTCTCCATCGACTACTTCACCAAAGGGATAGAAGTCGAGTCATTCAAGGAGACTACACATACCTCAATCCGTTTGTGTCAATATAATTGTTCGATATGGAGTAGTTAACTGCTGGCGACTGATAATGACTCCGACTTCAACAACAAGATTATTGACTCCTGATACGAGGAATTTCGGATTATGCATCTCAACTCATCGCCATATTATCCACAAAGGAATGATGTCGTACAAGCAATAAAATAAAATGTAAAGAACATGATGGGGAAGATGGCAATCATATACCACGATTGACACAAAAAGCTCCCAGACGCGTTACTTGCCTTCCAAACGGCAACACGCCCTTTGTTAAAGATCAACAACTACTTTCAAAGTTTCTTGAAGGTACTAGAAAGTTCTAGAATAATCGGATAAGTTCTTAGATAAATTTAGAATATTCTAGAATATATTAGAAGCTTGGAATATGATAGAAGTTTCTAGGAAGTGTTTAGAAAATTCTGGAGGATCAATCCTAGCCGTGCATGTGGAATAATCCTAACCGTAGGTTGAGGAGGCCAACTAGTATAAATAGGGAAGGGTCCTGATTTGTAACAATTATCCAATCATCCAAAAAATCCAAGCATTTGAAGTAGTGGAGTGTGAGCTTCAAGAGATAGTGTTTCACTTCCTCTTCTTCCGAGCTTAGGAGTTCGAAGGTCCGCTCAAAGACTAGCGTTCACCTTGATCAACTCTAAGTCGAGATCTAACATTTGGTATCAGAGCCTGGCGGTTGGGGTCCAGATGACGAAGTCCAGCGGAGGTTCTGCCGAAGTCCAACGGAAGTTCTGCCGAAGTCCAGCAAAGGTTCTGCAAACGTATAGCGAAGGTTCTGCCAAAATACTACCGAAATTCTGTAAGGAAGCTGCAATCCAGGATTACGTCGAGCATAGGTCGGGGACCAGGCTACGCTTCCAGAAGTTGAGATCGGTATGGCGGAATTCAACACTGTCGGCATGCTGAAGAAATTAAACAACCAGAATTATAGCACGTGGAAGACGTGCATGGAGTCATATCTCCAAGGCCAAGATCTCTGGGAGATCATTGGTGGAAGTGAGACAACTCTACCGGAGGAAGATGCTGCCGCTTTGAGGAAATGGCGGATTAAGGCAGGAAAGGCCATGTTCGCCATTAAGACTACCATCGAGGAGGAAATGTTTGAGCATATAAGGTACGCCACTACTCCAAAGGATGCCTGGGATATATTAGCGACTAGGCTCTCTAAGAAGAATCATATGAGGCTACAGTTACTAGAGAATGACTTGCTGGCAGTTAGACAAGGAGAGTTAGGAATTAATGAATTCTTTACAAAAGTAAAGTCTATCTGCCGAGAGATATCAGAGTTAGACCCAGGATCCAAGATTAGCGATGATAGGATGAGGAGAATTATTATTCATGGGTTAAGGCCGGAGTATAGAGGATTTATTGCGGCAGTGCAAGGATGGCCCACGCCGCCGTCGCTAGAAGACCTGGAAAATTTGCTAGCTAATCAGGGGACACTAGCAAAACAATTGGCAGGCATAACCCTAAAAAATGAAGAGGAGGCGTTATATAGTAATAGGGGAAGAAGCTATACTAAGAATAAGAGGGGTGAGGCGAGAAGATTTCCACTAGGCAGTAGAAGTGGGCGACGTGAGCAGCAACAGAATATACCACAACAAGAGAAGAGAATAGGCAAACCAGCTCAGCGGAAGAATGCAGAATGCTTCAACTGTGGTAAGAAGGGGCATTATGCGAGAGATTGCTGGTCTAGGAAAAAAAAATGTCGAAGGAAATGCTGCCACGTCAACCTGTCACGACGGAGATAAATCTGAAGATGAGTGGAACCTTGAAGCATCTCTTGCTATGATCGAAGAAGAGCAGCTGTTGGAAGACCAGGCCCTTGCAGAAGTTCACAATAACTTTGTGAACTATGCAGAGAACTGGATATTTGAGTCGCGGTGCTCCAACCATATGACGGATGACGAGGAGAAGCTACAGGAGTTGTCAAAATATAAAGGCTAACGAGTTGTCGTCACCGCCAACAACTCCAGACTACCCATTTCTCATGTCGAGAAGACTGCTATAGCCACCGATGACAGTTCCAGCAAGGTGCAACTACAAGGAGTCTACCATGTTCCTGGAATAAAGAAGAATCTTCTGTCAGTAGCCCAACTGACAGCCCCCGACAATTTCGTAGTGTTCGGGCCTGATGACGTCAAAGTCTACCACGAGCTAAAGTTTTCAGGGACACCGTTCATGGAAGGACGGAAGGTTAACTCCATCTATGTTATGACCGGACCTATCCCTCCTTCGATAGCGAACATTACAAACTTAATGGATCTAGAGTTGTCCCTGAACAATTTCAGCGGATCGGTGCCTGATCTCCATAATCTTAATCAGTTGAGTTGGCTTGCTATTGGTGGTAATCAATTGGGAAACGGCACGTCAGGCGACTTGAATTTCCTCGAGTCCCTCAATTCCACTGAACTATGGCTTCTGGATTTTGGGACAAATTATTTAAGAGGTACGTTGCCTCAATCTATAGGGAACTTGTCTTCCAATTTGAACTACTTGCAATTCTCGATCGATCAGCTCATGGGGACGGTCCCTTCTAGCATCGGGAATCTTCACAACCTGGAAGATCTAGTTATCGGCTGGAATCTGTTGACGGGAATGCTCCCAAAGGAAATTGGTAACCTCCACAAGTTGAAGAACCTGCAAGCACAGTACAGTGAATACGTCGGGGAAATCCCATCTTCTCTTGGAAATTTGACTATGTTGATTTGCTTCTGTAGTTCGATTTGGAGTCATTGCACCGGTCTTCCTGACGAGGTGTTGCTCTCGTAGGCAGAGGTAGTAGTCCAAGCTGCAGACGGTCATTCAAGGCTTCTCCAATTCGGCCGCTGGTCTTCGTCCCTGATTTCTCCCAGCCGGCATTAGGTCATCGTCCCAGATCTTGGGCTTTGTGGCTGCGTCCCAGATTTGCTGGTGCAGGTCGTCTTCGTCCCGGATCTTCGGCTGGCGGTCGTCTTCAACTCAGATCACATACTGCCGGTCATCCTCCGAGATGTTCGGCTGGAGGGCATCGTCCCAGGTCTTCGGCATCGTCCCTTCTCTTCGGCCGCAGGCCGAGTTGCACGTTCATCTTATTTGGCTGCAGCCCATCCGACAAACCCATCTTATTCGGATGCAGCTGGTCTGACAGCGTCATGTTCTTCGGCTGCACCTGGACTGACAGGGCTTTATTCGTCCGCTGCAGGTGGTCCGATAGGGGAATCTTGTTCGGTTTATGGTGGAGTACGGGGTTTCGTCCTCGTTGGTCTGAAGTAATGGAAAGTGTATTGAACGTGGATAAGTCAAGATTCGGTGAAGAAAACAATGTTCATTCTGCAATTTTTATAACCCATCCGTAAACTCGATAACCTTTTGTTTTCATTAATGTGAATATAGGTGAGCAGGATGTTCACCATTTCTTCAATATAGTCAGACGATCCCTCAGGTGCTAGCCTCTTGGATCGACAAAACCTTTCAGAAGCAAAAACTCTCTACACCCCCTTTTTTCTTTTCTTTTTAGTTTTCTGTAAACCTCATCTCACTTACGTCTGTCCCCAATCTATTTTTAATCTGAACCGACTGATTGCCTCCCTGCCATTTTCTTTGGTAATAAATCACTTTGCAAAATAAAAAGTAACAACTACGGATTAAAACGAAGCTTGATTTTCATTTTCTTTTCTTGAAAAATCTCTATTAATATAATATGAAAATAAGTAACAAATATTCCATGTGGATTATAATAATTTAATCAAATTTGATTTTCTCAAATAAAATATCTATGATATAAAATATAAACAAATATAAAATATTTATCTCATATTCAATAGAATATTCATATTCGATCTTGGTCTATTTATTTGTCTTTGCTTCCCATATTTCAGAATATATTAATAATCCAATTAATTCTAATTTCGAATTATAAAAATAATTAATCTAGTATCCACCAAATAATCAATAATATAATGTTCGTGTCGACATACTATGCGTGCGACCCTCTATTTCCTATACACGAAGGCAGTGTAAATCCATATACAAACTAGGTAACCGTCTAGCAATAGTTTTTAGTCACCAAACGTGTTAGGATAATGATTACAAATCGTATACCACTATGAACCGTCTACCAACTAAGGTTTCGCGACCCGACGGCTCATACACGAATGAACCCACCTACCCGACCTACCCACCTCCCCGTCGTCCTACCCCCGATCCGCGAAACAAAACAACCAGCAAGAAGTAGAAGCAGAAAAGCAAGAAGACGACGAGGGGAGAGGGAGAACGTACGGTCCGTTTTCGGATTCCTCGAGCTGAAGACCTTCCTCCTTTCACCGACGCTCCCCATAGACCCACGAACCTCTCTCCCTCTCCGAGGGGTCCGCTCGTATTCCTGCAACTATAGTGTCGTGGGAGGCAGAATCGCAACCCTCTGTGGTGGATGGATGAAGCCGAGGGGAAGGAGAAATGGGCGCCGCTTCTCCTCAGTGACGACGGCGGTGATCCAAGACTCCAATTCGACGGAGACCAAGGCCACGGAAGAAAACGAGCTCTGGCCGTATGGCTATGGGCATGGGTTTCCTCTATCCCCTGAGGACCCTTCTCTTCCCCTGCTTTTCATCCCGTCAAAAGGGATTTCATTGTTTGTCGGGTGAGGAATCGAAATCTTCTCCCTCGCTGACATGTTATATCCTTGTCGGGACAGGGGGATGGGTATTTACTTTATTAACCAGTTTAACCTGAATTTTTTTGGGTTAATAGCTTACCTGTTACTCAAATTATACTTTACAATTCTAATTATAAAATCTCTTCCGGTTAAATCCTCGACGGATAAAACGAACAATATTGTTATTCGAACTCGATTACGTTTACGCTAGTGCGTCCCCTTTCTCACGTGACGTAGTCACACGAAATCGAACCGAAGTATCAACAATGCTCGTTAAACCTCGGTCAACGACGAGAATATTAAACTCTTATGCCCCGTCGGATTTTGATCCAGTCAATAGTTTACGAGTATTTCGTTACTATTACAATAATCCATTTGTATGGTTATATACGATAAAAATTTTGGATCGTTACACATGCTCTGTCTCAGCAGCGGCGGTTAAGACCAACGAAACTGACCATGCTTCATTGCTCGGTCTTGGGACATTTCAAACTTTGCTGCGGGATTCCAACATTGAACTTACCAAGATGTCCTACACCGAAACAGAAGGATGGAAAACCTTGTGGAGGATCATCATCATGATCGCGAGTGGGATTGCTGTCCTGTTTGTTCAGCTTTTGTTGCTTGCATTTCATCTTTGCATCAACAGAAAAAGGAGGAGTAACGTAAAGTCGTAGTCTGGGTTGGTTCCCAAAGGCCCTTTTCCACAAATTTCATACGGGGATATACTTAAGGTGACCAGTGGGCTCAATCAAAATAAATTGATCCGCGCCGGTGGTTTTGGTTCCTTCTGTTTAAGGGGATCCTTGGAAATTCTGATAATGTGGTAGCCATTAAGATTCTCGACCTCCGAACTCGAGCAGCTTCGAAAAGTTTTATGGCAGAGTATGAGATATTAATGAAGATAAGACATTCTAATCTCATTAAAATTTCTACAGTCTACTCGACCATCGACTTCCAAGGTAATGATTTTAATCCTGAAGTTACACCCGAGGGATTACGCCGGAAGTTAAGTTTAGGGCATAGGCTGTGTATTGCTGTGGACATTGCATGTGTCGTGGAGTATCTACATCACGAGTGTGACGAGCCGGTGATTTACTGCGATTTGAAGCCTAGCAATGTCCTCCTGAATGCGGAGATGACAGCACATATCGGTGATTTCGGCCTCACGAGAGTTCTCTCTGCCGATGATGTTGTTGTACAAGGAAGCTTGACGAGAGTGAGAGGGACAGTCGGCTACAGGCCTCCAGATACGTCAACTTTATATAAAGGTGGTCTTTGATAATTGCTCGCTCGCTCTCGGTAATATAGGCCGTTTAAAACGAAATATTGTAGAGTACGGAATGGGAAGTCAATTGTCGAGGGAAGGCGATGTTTACCGTTTTGGAATTCTTCTGCTGGAGATGTTTACGGAAAAGAAGCCGACCGACAACTGGAACATCCGAAGCCATTGGGAGGCCGTGTCGCCGGAAAGAGCTGGAGAAGATCGAGCCCGTGCTCCGGGAAGGATTAAGGAATGTCTAGCGAAAGTGCTCGAAATTGGAGCCGCATGTTGTAGGGAGTAGTCAGGAGAGAGGATGGACATCCGCGTGGCTGCAGAGAAACTACGATCCATCAAATCTCCGGTGGGAATTCTTCTGCTGGTCGAGTTTATTGGCCCGGGTTAAGCTTAACCATATGTTCAATCCCAATAATAAATGCGTTCGGCTTGGTCCGATTCGAGCCGGCTGGTCGGGTGGGCTTTTCAAGCCTGAAGACCATGAACAATAACACATCCAGGGATGTGTCCTTATCGTGCTTACGGGGCATGGATCCCCTCGATTTTGTGATAACACCACCATCGATTGAGACATTCTTCTATTCTCGGAAAATGCGTCATGCCCTGTTACATGCAAGAGGCCGTGAGCATCCGAACTTAACTGCACGTAACTTTCTTTATCGATGTGTTACTTTGAGCCCCCAAGAACCATTTTTGAAGACTGATATGACAAAATTGAGTACAAAAATGAGCTAAAATTGGTCGTAAAATGGATTACGTGTGTTTGTAATAAAAACGCAATTTGGTAAAGCACTGTTTCTGTGCGGGCCGCGAAAATGGTATCAAATCGAGGCAAACTCTGAATAATAGACATGACTCCAAAATAATAGGGATCAAGATCGGCCAGTGAGACGATGGGGATAAGCTTCATCGTCGAGAGGGAAACAACTCGAATCATCAACTAAGACCCCCGAGTGACCGCTTAGTGATGAAGGAGGTAGGGGTGCAGATCCAGATAGGGGGTTTGCTCATGGAATATTCAAGCCTCAAATCCTATCTCCAATCTTTCTCATTTCCCATAATTTTATTTGACAAACAATAGATTTGATTCTAGTAAGACAAACATCACTGCCATGACTAGAAAGATAAATACCGCCTTCTAACAAATCTTAAGTTCACGTTCTTGTCGACAGAATATCCTTAACCAGCTGGTCCAAATTCTTGACCGCGGACCCGGTGGGGTTCATCGTCGCCTCCTCAGCAAGTCTCTTCCACTCCGCGGCGCTCCTCTGCAGTTCCTTCCCCTTCTCGCCTCCGAACAATTCCCTCACGACCCTCTCGACGTTGTCCCTCCTCACGTCGCCCACGCCAACTTCCAACCCTGCTGTCCACTCGGCACAGACATACCTCGCGATCGTCTGCTGGTCCCCGAAGTTCGGCCAGCATATCATCGGGACCCCTGCACTCAGGCTTTCTAGCACCGAATTCCATCCGCAGTGCGTCAGGAATCCCCCGACCGACCTGTGCTTCAGGACCTTCTCCTGTGGGCACCAACCCGACAGGAATCCTCTCTCCTTCGTCTCATCGACGAACCCCGGTGGGAGGATTGCGGTCTTGCCGTTCATGAGGTCCGGCCTTAGGACCCACAGGAACGGACGCTGGCTGTGGGCGAGCCCGATGGCAAACTCGGTCAGTTGCTCGTGGCTCAGTAACACTACACTCCCGAAGTTCACATACAGCACAGACCCGGGGTCCTTCGTGTCTAGCCACTCGAGGCATTCAACGTGCTCCTCCCAGAGGTTACCAAGGGCAAGCTTTGAGACGGACTCATCTTGGGGTGTCTTCTCGAGAAGCAGATGGAAAGGGCCAATCGGGTAAATGTTTGGGATCAGGGATGAAAGTGCCTCGAGGACGACTGGCTCCAGCTCCTCGAAAGTGTTAATAATGGTCGCGTCGGCTTTTCCACTCCTCTCCACCGCATCTACAGCAAAACCTAGGAAGGCATCGCTATTGTCCGTCGCTCCGAAAAAGTACGGCATGTCGCATGGCCTCATGTTGTTCATTCCCGGGATCCAATCAATCACACCATTCGACCAATCGATCTTTACCTGATCCGATTTCCCTGCATAAATCAATCAACCGGAAAACTAATAAGATCTCAATGCAAACTTGCTCTGGGGACTTATCCTCACAAAGATCACCTTTCGATGGTTTAAGGCATTTTTCCATGAACAAGTGATAATACTTCAACGCCATGATCGCGCAAGCCGGTATCGTGAACAGATGCACAAGCGGAAGCCCGAACTTCTCGGCAGCAGGAGCCGCGGCAAAGTCCATGAAGCCATCGGCCACGATATGAGATATCGGAGGGACATCCGAGCCGTTTTCCCGGCGAACTTCCTCATTAAGCTTCCCGATGAGGTCACACAAGGGGTTGACTATGTAATTCCTACAGGAGTTACACAGGGCAGGCGTCTCCTGGGTGGCCTCAGCATCTGACGGAGGGATGCCATCAGGTATCGAGAAGAACCGCCAGTCGGGGAGGCCCTCGAGGGAGGTTAGGCCTCCGGAACGGAGGAGGCGGCGATGGTTGAACTCGGTGTTGATGAAGGTGATGAAGAAGCCCCTGTGGTGGAGGATCTTGGCTAGCTTTAGCATCCCACCAATGTGGCTTTGACCTGGGACTGGTACACAGACAACATGGGATTTCATGGCTGCTCCTGGCCTGTTATTTTTCTTTCTCCCTCGTGATGGTATTTGAATAATTTGTTCAAGGGATGGATAATTTGTATGCCAAGAGGGTATTGGAGTTTATATAGACAACGAGCAATATTTGCCAATATTATGCAAAGCTTTCTAAGATTTGATAGTTTACCGAACAAGACTCATGTTACCAAAAAGTCCAAGCAAAAGAAATCATAACAATAAGACCAAATTATATTCCGGCGGCCACCACTAAATAATCAAAATAGCTGACATATTAGATTACGACAATCAAAATATTTGACATATTTGATTACGACAATGTCTTTTTACTAATAGTTTTGGCTTGTAGAAGAAGTAGGGAGATTGAGGAGAAGAATTAGACAGGGAGGCTGAGAAGGAAGAAACAGCAGGAAGAAGAAGAAGAAACGAGAAGAAGAAGATGCAGAAGAGAAGAAGAGAAGAAGAAGAAGAGAGGGAGGACAGAGAAACGAAATTTGTTACTACCAGAATGATTCTTACACAGTCCACTGTACAGCCCTCACTTTATAACAACCTTCACGTCCTCTACGTAAATTACAGAAAACACCCTAACACCCTTAATAGCTTTAGCTTTCGTCTCTTAGATTCAGAGTTCGATGGGCTCCTGGACTGGACTGAGCTCCCAGACTTCATCACCATACTGGGCTTCGTTACTGTCCAACACTTCCCCGCAAACGGAACCTCCGGCTCAACCTGCGCTGTGTCCTCCGTTTTCATCTTGACCTCCATTGCTTCCTCTGGTGCTGTATTTAACTTCTGGGTTTTTGTCAGCCAAACTTGGTTTGCCCACCACAGTGAGTCTGTATCTGGAATGAAGAAACCTTTGTACTGAAACAACCTTGGTTAAGGGATCAGCCAGTTGATGCTCAGAACTAACATGCAGAATCTGAATCCGGCCTTCCATCACCTTCTCCCTTATGAAATGAAAATCAATTTCCACATGCTTAGTACGAGCATGTAGGACTGGGTTGGCCGCTAGTTGAATAGTGCTCATATTATCACAAAATAAGGTAGGAACTGGCTGACAATTGGTGTTCTGCACTGGTAATACCTGCAGCTCCTCAAGTAAACGTTGCACCCACACTACCTCCGCCACGCCATCAGCAAGGGCACGAAACTCAGCCTCGGTACTGGACCGAGAAACAACTTTTTGTTTATGAGACGCCCAGGACACTAAGTTTGGTCCAAGGAAGGTACAATAGCCACTTGTACTCTTCCTGTCATCGGGGCAGCTAGCCCAATCAGCATCGGAGAAACAAGAGACATCCAATGAGCCCCCGGCAGAGAAGACAATCCCATAGTGAGACGTTCCCTTCAGATAACGAAGGATCCTCTTCACAGCCTGAAAATGAGCTGTAGTAGGACGATGGAGGAATTGACAGACCTTATTCACCGCGAAGCAAATATCGGGTCTTGTATTTGTGCAGTATTGAAGAGCTCCAACTAAGCTGCGAAACAGCGTGGGATCCAGAAGCTCATCTCCTTCATATTTGGACAGAGCGCCTGTCGTGGCCATGGGAGTGGGTACAGGTCTGCACTCAGACATGTCAGCCTTCTCTAACAGGTCGATAATATATTTCTCCTGGCACACATGAAGACACCCATCCTGCCGTGTAACCTGAAAGCCTAAGAAGAAGGATAGATCCCCAAGGTCCTTTAGAGCGAACTGGTTGTGAAGCTGGGGCAATAACTCTGTAATCCCAAGAGTATTAGAGCCAGTGATAACAATGTCATCAACATAGACAAGAAGGATGATAACACCCGCAGCCGTATGCTGATAGAATAAAGAGGCATCGGCCGTAGAATTCACAAAACCCCATTGCAACAAGCAACTGCTGAGTTTTAAATACCACGCTCGAGGACTCTGCTTTAGACCGTATAGCGCTTTCTTCAGTAGACACACATGAGAGGGAAAAAGAGCATCCTCAAACCCTGGCGGCTGTTGCATAAAAACCATTTCAGACAAATCTCCATTTAAAAACGCATTATGGACATCCAACTGACGTAAATTCCAACCAAAAGTCACCGCCAGGCCTAGAACAGTCCGAATGGTCTGATGTTTGACCACCGGGCTAAAGGTTTCCTTGAAATCAACTCCAAGAGTTTGATGGAAGCCTTTCGCAACAAGCCGGGCTTTACACCTCTCGAGTGTTCCATTAGAACGCACCTTCACCTTGAAAACCCATTTGCAGCCAACTATCTTCTGATCTGGAGGGCGAGGGACAAGAATCCAAGTGTTGTTTCGCATCAGTGCCTCAAGCTCAGCTCCCATCGCAGTATTCCAGATAGGGGAGGTGAGGGCCTCAGAAACAGTTCTGGGTTCAGTAGGAAGAGAGGTGGAGCTGGTCGGGGTGGGCTGTAAACTGGTGTGGTATGCTTTTGGGCGAAAAATGCCGGCTTTTGACCTGGTTACCATGGGATGGAGGTTTGCTGTAGGGGTGGAGGGGGACGGAGAGACAGTTATAGGAGCTATAAGAGTAGGTCGTTGATCTGTTACTATTGGCAATGAAACAGCTTGGGCCGAGGTGGGACTAGCACGAGTGTCACCTGCCAACTCGGGGGAGAGTCCAGAACGTTGAGATGAAGAAGACAAAGGACACATAGAGGGAATCGTATGTATAACAACAGGGAGACAAGGACTAGAGGAGGATGTGTTTGACAAAGTCAGAGTGGAATTTTTGAAGGGAAAAATGGTTTCGTCAAATATAACATCCCGGGAGACATAACACTTACCAGAGGAGGGGTCAAAGCAGACGTAGCCTTTATGAAACGAGCTTCTGCCCAAGAGAACACATGACACAGAACGAGGTTCGAGTTTATGGGCGTTATAAGGACGAGATAAAGGAAAGCAAAGACAGCCGAAAATGCGCAACAGAGTATAGTCGGGGGCAGACTTATAAAGAAGGTAGAAAGGAGACTGATAATTTAGTATTCGGGAAGGAAGCACGTTAATCAAGTTAACAGCTTCGTTGAACGCATAGGGCCAGAATTTCCTAGGGACTGCAGCATGTGTTAGAAGAGCAAGTCCCACCTCAACCACATGTCGGTTTTTCCGTTCAACACGACCGTTCTGTTGAGGTGTGTGGGGGCAGGAGATTTGATGCAAGATGCCCTGACGAACAAGATAGGAATGGAGGGTCCTGAACTCCCCTCCCCAGTCAGACCTAACACTAGAAATGGTTGTTTTGAACTGGGTTGAAACCATAGTAGAAAACTGGATAAAAGCCGCAAGTGCTTGAGATTTAGTGCGAAGAAGGTAGAGCCATGTAAACCGGGTAGCATCGTCAACCAGTAGCATGAAGTAACAGTCTCCAGTCACAGATTGCACTGGGGAGGGACCCCAGAGATCTGTGTGAATTAATTGAAAGGGGCCTGACGCATGAGATTGAGAAATGGAGTAAGGTAATCGGTGATGTTTGCTTAAAACACAAGTTTGACAGACAGAAAGAGGAAGAGAAGAGGAGGAGACAGTAAAGTCAGCACAAGAGTGAAGAACTTTAGACAACGTTTCTGAGTTCGGATGGCCGAGACGAGCATGCCAGGTCGCTCTGTCGACGGGAGGTAACTTGGCTGTCACTAGAGCTTGTATGGATGGTATAGGAGAGAAGGATGATGACGAAGAGGACTGGACGAAGGAATCAAGTGGACGCTGAGGTGGAAGTTTGTAAAGACCCCGATCCAGGTGCCCCATGATGAGAACCTGATGAGTCTTCTTGTCCTTGACAAAACAGACATCAGAATGAAATTCAACGTAAACGTTATTATCGCGACACAGTCTAGAGACACTAATGAGATGGTTAGAGAGACTGGGAGTGTGAAGAATCTGAGACAGATGAAGACGACCCACTCCGGTTGATAGAGAACTAGTGCCAGTATGAACAATACCCAGACAAGAGCCATTGCCAATAGTAACAGAAGAATTACCTAAGTAAGGGGATACGTTCTGAAGACCTGTGGTGGTAGGAGTGACATGATGCGTGGCCCCAGAATCAACAAGCCACGCATCACCAGTAGAATCAGTATGTGGGGAAGGTAGGTGAGGGCGTTGTGGTGAAGATGAGGAATAGAGAGAGTAGGTTTGGGGGTAAGGTTGAGGAGACAGGTTAGTAAAGTGAGTTTCTGGTGACAGAGGCTGAGGAGTAGCCGAGTGATAGTCTGGTGGGTTAGCAGGGTAAGACTGGAAGGAGGTGTTCAATCTGTGATAACAAGCAAGAGCAGTATGCCCTACTTTGAAGCAGATTTGGCAACGCGGTTTGGGTTTAATGAAGGGTCTGGGAAGACCTCGCGGAGACATATCGGCAGAGGGAAAAGGAGGTCGGCCAAGCAAACCAGGTTGAGGTTGTGGGTATGAAGGAAAATGAGCAGGTGGGCGAGGGGGTCGGTAATAGGAATGGTAGGAAGGTTTGGCAGAAACAGGGCGAGAGCTGCTCTGAGGCGTCACACCACTGGAATGTAAAGAGGAGACGTGTACCTGAGGCAACGAGCTATCCAACACCTGTCTTCTCTCCAGACGCAAATCGAAGTTTAACAGAAGATTCTGCACTTCGTCCACAGAGGGTTGATCAGACCCAGACCGGCTGTAGATGGACGTGACCACAGCGTCATACTCCACCGGCAAACCTTCAAGCATATACCATATATAGTCCCGCTGTCGAACCGGCTCTCCCACAGCACTGAGTTGCTCAGACAGATTTTTCAGGGCATTGAGGTACTGCTGCATGGACTGCCCATCCTTCTTCAACTGCTGCATCTGCATCCGGAGATTCATAATCCGGGAGGGAGAGATTGACTCATACCGGTTGCGCAACGTGTCCCAAACCTCACTAGATGTGCTACAGCCCACAACCAGACTCAGTGACTCCTGAGTCAATGCGGAGAAAAGAAGACTCATAACCGATTTGTCGTTCCGCTGCCAGGTTTTGTAGTCTGGGTTGATAAGTTGATGCTCCATATCCAGGAACTGCGGCGGGGAAGCTGTTTGGCCGAAGATAAACTCCTCGAGCCCTGCGGCGACGATAGCGGCCAGCACCTGTCCCTTCCAGAGTAGGTAATTTGAGTCCCCCAATTTGACTAGAGAGGCAAACACACTAGTGGGAAGCTGCATTTGCTGCAGACTTGGTAAGTTGGGTTGTCCCGAGAGCCCAGAATCTTGAGCTGCTGGAGTTGCAGAGGATGAGAACTGTTCCGTCATTTTGCTGATTTAGCTTCACGCCTATGAGGCTCTGATACCATGTAGAAGAAGTAGGGAGATTGAGGAGAAGAATTAGACAGGGAGGCTGAGAAGGAAGAAACAGCAGGAAGAAGAAGAAGAAACGAGAAGAAGAAGATGCAGAAGAGAAGAAGAGAAGAAGAAGAAGAGAGGGAGGACAGAGAAACGAAATTTGTTACTACCAGAATGATTCTTACACAGTCCACTGTACAGCCCTCACTTTATAACAACCTTCACGTCCTCTACGTAAATTACAGAAAACACCCTAACACCCTTAATAGCTTTAGCTTTCGTCTCTTAGATTCAGAGTTCGATGGGCTCCTGGACTGGACTGAGCTCCCAGACTTCATCACCATACTGGGCTTCGTTACTGTCCAACATGGCTAGAAAAACAATTACGTCGGAAATATTTGTCCGCAAACGATTTTGGACTGTGACGGTGGTCGTTATAAGACATAAAAGGTATTTCACGAAGATATGACAAAAAGCGGTAATAATTAAATAAATTTTAGTCTTTAGTTAGATTACCAATAAGCACAAACTCATCATAATGTGATGATCAAACATCAAAAACTTCAATAACTGATTAATAAAAATCATCATGAATATTATCCAAAAGTATGTGTACATACATTTACCTAACAAATATAACATCGGATCTCACAAGACAAATCACTTCTGCAATCAATCACAAGTATCATCACATAAAATATTGAGATTTTTGACAATTGAGATAAATATAAAAGAAGAATATCATAAAAAATTATCCATGCTCATGGCACAAGTGGATTCCATGATTCTAAATAAGCGAGTCGCTTTAGCAATCAAATACTCATATCATTATGTTATATCTCTTAAATTTGGGATGATTGGAGAATCTCATGATATAACTCAAAATGATGAAATTAGGAAAGTCGCTACAACTAATACTTATTATCATAGACAAGCTCATTAAAGACATCTAAATTATTATCGTTTTACGCATAGACTGTTTATACAAAACTAACCATGAACCAATGAACAATAAATACGATAATAGGTAGCGTGTGCAACATATAGTTAGCGTGTGCAACATATAGCCGACCTCCCTAAAGCACTAAAAATGCATCAAATGCAAGAACCAAACACATTTGGGCAAAAATGTCTCTACATCATTATACCCTGGTCTCCAAACATACCATCAACAAGATCAAGAAAATCTCACATGCCACTCTAAGCGAGCCACTTTGACGGTCAAGCACTCAAAGCACAAATATGAGATTTCTAACTTATTGAGAACACGTACGAATGAGAGAAAACTTTAAGTGTCATTTTGGTTGAGGCACGTTGGTAGAGCAACCAGAGCACAAATCTAAAATAACTCACCAAAATGCTCGCGCTCGAGAAGCACGTCTCCTGTCACCAACCATTTTGACAGCCAAACACTTATAACACTTGCTCCCAGCATGTAAAATGTCTTATACATATAGTAAACGGTCTCAAATAAACATCTACTACATTTTAATTTGTCTTCTCTTTTTAAATACTGTGTTTCAAATACTTTTAACATAATCAAATGCCTTAGAGAGCCATACTTTAACATATTAAAAAACCAACATACGTCATGCATGTTACACCGAATATATGAACAAGGTTCACTAACACGACGGTCACTTCATCAGCCACACTAAGTCTACTTGACTTGGTAACACTTGTTGAAAAAGTATTTTTCTCTTAAGAATAATATTGTAAGTCGACCATCAATATTATCCATCAAAACATCACAAATCATAAAAGACGATAGGTTGGTTGTTTCTAATATGAATGAACCAAATAATATGAGAGGTTAAAAATCGATCAATATTAAAATTAAAAAAAAATACATGATCATCCCTCTTAGTATATTGTGTTGGGTTGCATATCACATTAATATTAATATTATCCAGAATAGAAAAGCTAAAATAAGCCAACTCAAGAAGAATCGACAATGTTCTTGAAATCAAAGACAAATCAATTAAAGTACATAAATGGGACTAACTCATTCGTGCATTATTCACTTAACTTGTAATAAATACCAAGAATTATACAAAACATCGTGACATTTTTTAATAATTCAAAAAAAAAAAAATCAAAGTTGCTCGTAATAATAACAAAGAAGCATATTTAATCGTATAAAAAATTGATTTCTTTAATCACGATCTAAATTATAAATTTAAGTATATTATTATCATTTTTAATAAAATGATCTGGGCGTTGACCTGACAAATCCAATATCGACTATTCGAGAACTAGAAATAGAAAGTTATACTAATCCAAGTGATGGACAATTAGACTTGACAACACCTTGTCTAACATGGCAACATCGTAAGCTTCGATTTATATACAACCAACCATCTATTATATATATAAGATCAAATAACCCTAATTACGAAGATTTTAAAAGTCTTAATTTAAAATAATCATATTTCCAAATCGCGAAACCAAATCAAAGAATCAATTGTATTGAACAAAATGCATATTCAAATCATGCATTCTAAATCGAATTACCGTTACTATGATATCGCATGTAATAAAATAAATTCAAGAATAAGAAAATCGTAATTAAATTTATGATACGAAACATTTGGAAAACAAGGATATGTGACTGGCGTTAATTGTTTGGGAGCATAACCGAGGTACAATTTGTTTCTCTTCTTTTCATCTGTTATTCTAAGCACACTGGAAATGTGAGGAGAAGTCTTGACTTGACGGGAAAATTACATGTTTCTCCATATTAGTAAATATATGAAAGCAATCTCGACAAGACAATCGGACGTTCCTCGAGACGGTCCTAAAATACCGTAACACAAACCAAATCTACACATCACGCGAGGCAATCTCACGCATGCATCCTTTAGGTCATACATAATTCCCAAACTGTCTGGAGAGACACAGGCATCGAACGGCCGACATACAAACCTTGATTATTTGGTTTATGCATTGTTCTTTACTATAGTCCACATTTGTTGCGATGAGTGGCGAATTCTGCAAACGGCATAGACGATTGGCGTTGTGGGTCTTCTTAGCTTGCCAATGGTACCCAACAGCGCGATGGAGCATGTTTGTTAGAATAAGGGGGCAGGTGGAAGAGACATTATAACGTGAGACAGACCTTTCAATGGGCTTGCTTGCATCAACACGGGCCTACAACTTATTATGCCCAAAGGAAAACAAAAATGATCATACGAACCTCAACGGCATATATGTATAGTCTCCCATGTCGTGATGATTTACGAATAAAATAAAATAATAAAAATGTAAAACGAAATTTCTAACACTTCATTTTTCATAAGGATTATATCCTAAAACATTTTTATACGCAGGCTATCACATAAGGATTATCACAAAACAAAAATTTCCTTTTAAACTTCATCTCATTTTAAAAATGAAAATGATTACTTGTCCTTCTTGAAAGGACATTAAAAATAAAAATAAGTAAATAAAATCGAGAAGTTGACAATAATAAATAACCCATATATATATAACCGGAAATGGTTAGTTACTCCTGTGCTCTTACTTTATTTAATTTAATGGGGGTGACGCATGGAAATTTCGGCCTTTCTCGAGAAGAGCGTGTCACTTTCGAAAAAGATTTTTGGCTAGTATCTCGAAAAAGAAAAAGATTCTCGAGAAGAATCTTGAGAAAATCTATATATTACGAGAGAATATATAAATTTTATATAAAAACCTTTCTGATTTGAGCACTCGAGAGAATCTTTGATTTAATATAAATATAATATCCAAGCAGTATATTTACAGCAAATATCTAATCAGATTCTCAAGGGACGTGGTTCACGCCCAAATAATCTCGTGGAGAACAAAGATCAACAACTGCCAAGAACGTGTATCAATCACCTAATTGAAGACGTCCACAAAAATCCCAATTGGATTCTCTCAAAAACACAAAACAAATCAAATGTAGACTCAAGTCTTTTAGCTTTTACTTTTTATCGATTACCCTACCTTTCAACCTCAGCGTCGTGCATTAAATTCCGGCGTTGTTGACACACCTCCATCCATCCTCGGCTTCGTGCATTAAATTTCGTCGCCGTTGACCTGCCACCACCTCGACTTCGCCCTTCTACGTCGTCGCTGCACCCTCGGTGCCGTCGCATTAAATTCTGGTGTTGTTGGCGACCTTCTCCGTTCCACAAGGTGAATTCTGTTTAGCAACAGAAATTTTGGGCCACAGATCTCAGCCTCATCTGTGGATCGACAGTCCAGAACACAGGTCCAATGAAGGAAAATACAGGAAGGAGGTGACCACAGATACACACCAGGCAAAGGCTTACTGGGCGAAGGGATCACCAAGCGACGTGATTATCAGGCGATGGGCGATTACATGTCAACGAAGCGATAAGTGACAGTCGGAGTGGGCGAACGAAGAAACTCTGCGGCGAAGGCCAATGGGCGGCGCGGTCGATCAGTCAACTGTTAAGGAAAGACCCAGAAGATCTCAAGATTCGGAAGGAGATTGTTGCCAAGATTGCTCATATGAAAAGAAGATATTCCAAGAAGACTGGCAGCAAAGAAAGCGTAATATATGTGCAATATTATATTACTGTACATACGAAGGTCTAGCTTAGTATAAATAGTTGTTCTTAGGCATTGTACAAACACATCTCAACACCTCTCTACAGACGGACATATATTGTCATTTTATCTTTTTCAAGCGTTCTAGTGTTCAGGCTCTTCTTGTGCTCCCGCGTTTTTGCTCACTCTCGAAGGCATCATCGATGGCATCTGTAAGTGCTTCCGCTTGAGGGTACTCGTCTGCTGTCTTCTTATTTTCACTTTCATTTCATACGACGGCCACACATTCAACGAATCCTCCGGGCACCGGTTCACCTGTAGTGTCAGAGATTTCCGACGTGTTTGGATCCGACTTGTTTGGAGTTCGCCTTGACCGCCTCTCGCCCGCCTTCCGACCGTCGTAAATCATCACCAGGCTATTTCTGTTGTTTCCCGTTCAAGTCATGTAACGCTGTAAGCTCGGTATCGTCGCATTAAATTCCGATATTGTGTTTATTTGTTATACTTGTATTCGTTCACTTTGCGGTGTACAACACTAAACGCTGTAAATTCTGGACCGTCGTATTAAATTCATGTATTGTGTTTACTTTCACTTTATGGCAACTACATTCACCGTAAAATTCGAAACATGTCACAGGGAACAACTTTTTTACGCGAACAATGGGGTCACCGAAATTTGACTGTAGCAAAGTATTCTTGTCTGTAATCTCAAGTTTCCCGAGTCATCCCACGTGTCTACTTTCCAAGCATTTTTATATGATAAACGTGTGATTTACGATTGAAATAAGGGTTATAACCAAATTTATGTAATTGCGTAACGTTGAAAAGTCACGTAGTTATATAAAAGGCTAAGTGGAGAGTGATGCCACGAGAGTGTAGAGTTAGTTATCAAATATAACTATGGGTTCCTGTTCTGATTTTATGATAATATTGTTCACTTGCCTCCTGTTTCCTCCCTGGGTTTCGTTTGTTGTCCAGGGAGCAGTGGCTAAGGGCAACGACACCGACTCGGCTGCGTTACTCGAGTTCAGGGGTCGGACCCTGATGACCCCGCGGCGTACTCAGCTCGTGGAATGACACTGTCCACTTCTGTCATTGGCCAGGTGTAACTTGCAGCAGGAGATGTCCCAGCATCACCGAATTGGTCCTCCCGGGCTCCAGATTGGGAGGCTCCTCGTCACCCTACATTGGGAATCTCAGCCTCCTCAGTATAATAGCCATCCACAACAATGGCTTTGCCGGAGAAATCGCCCCTGAAATCGGTAACTGGCGTCGGCTGACAAAGTTGCGCCTAGATGATAACTCGTTTTCAATTTCGGTGCTAATCGGCTGACCGGACGTATCCCTCCAAAAGCAAACGTGGCAAACTTAGTGGGCCTAGAGTTTTCCTCCTCTATGACTTTTACTAACTAACATCGCACTCTAAGATAGTGGCATCATCCATTTCAAAATGGGATCAAGGTAAATAGCACAATCAAACATATAATTTACCTTCGGAAACACCCACACAGTTTTTTCAATTCAAACCTTAATGGGCGATACACAGACCTTAAGCCTCCGACAAGTGAAGGACTACGGCAAGGGTGAAGTGCTTCGTTTACACTTCCTAAGCCTCTGATAGAGTGGAAGACAAACCTCAGGGCGAAAGATAATGGCCGAACAACAGAGATGCCTGACCCCTCGACGTCCCATGATGGAATTGCGTCTGAAGGACTCCTGGATAGGGCGAATGGCTTCGAACTTCCACGGCAGCATTGATGGCCCACAAAGGGATGGAGGGAAGAACGGGTGGGTGCTTCAGACACGGACGCACAGGAGAGGAGAAAGGCACGACCAAAGTGAAATTCTGAGGACGGAGGCAAATTGAAATGTGTTTTTTGCCGGATGTGGCAATCCAACCACCACAAGTTAAAGATTGGACAATAAATAACCCATCAAAAATTCCAAAGTCCCCGAGGACTTGAGTTGATATTACAGACCGAAATAGCGAGTCAAGAACCGTAAGACTTCAAGTCAGTCATCGATCGCTGCCTGCTCTTCAAACCTTGGAAAAGTCATGGAATGGGGGAGAGTGTGGATATAACAAGAAGCTAAAGTGGACACTCTGTGATTATCCAAAATTATGGGTTCGTGCTCTGCTTTTATGATATTATTCACTTGTCTCCTGTTTTCTCTCTCTGCAGCAGCAACTAAGACCAACGAAACTGACCATGCTGCGTTGCTCGAGTTCAGGGGACGGACACCCGACGATTCCGACAGGATATTCACCTCGTGGAATGATACCGTCGACTTCTGTCATTGGCCTGGCATAACTTGCAGCAGTAGACGTCCCTGCGTCACCAAATTGGAGCTCCCGGGCTCCAGACTGGGGGGGTCTTTGTCACCCTACATCGGGAATCTCAGCTTCCTCAGGATATTAAACATCAACAACAGTTTTGCCGGCGAAATCCCCCCTGAAATTGGGTACTTGCATCAGTTGACGGCGTTGGCCCTGGATAATAACTCGTTTTCAGGTCAGCTCCCAGAGAACATCTCTGGCTGAACAAACCTACGAGTGATCTTCCTGGGATACAGCAATCTTGTTGGAGGGATACCTCGTGGATTATCGGCTTTGTCAAAGCTTCGATCCTTCCAAGTCAACAACAACCATTTCACCGGGAAGTTCCCTGATTTCTTCGGCAACTTCTCATGTCTGGTGTTCCTAGTTGGAGAGTATAATGGTTTCAGCGGCCCCATCCCAGCATCTCTTGGGCGATTGCAAATCTTCACAACCTGGAAGATCTAGTTATCGGCTGGAATCTGTTGATGGGAATGCTCCCAAAGGAAATCGGTAACCTCCACAAGTTGAAGAACCTACGAGCACAGTACAGTGAATACATCGGGGAAATCCCATCTTCTCTTGGAAATTTGACTATGTTGATGAAACTCGAGTTGGCGGGGAATGGATTCAGTGGGAGTATTCCCGCAAGCCTTGGAAAATGCCAAAACATGATTAGTTTGGATCTATCTGAAAACAACTTGAGTGGAACTATACCAGCACAAGTGGTAGATATTTCTTCCTTATCAGACTTTCTCGATTTATCTCGGAACAAATTAACCGGTGCTCTGCCAGATGAAGTCGGCAATCTGAAGAAACTAGCAATATTAGAGGTGAACTGGAACAGACTATCTCGACAAGTCCCGAACACTCTCGGTGGATGCACCAGCTTGGTGTCCTTGGACATTGGGAATAATCTGTTCGAAGGCAATATCTCTGCATTTCTATCTCCTCTAAAAGGACTTCAAAAGCTAGACCTATCCCATAATAACTTCTCCGGTGGGATCCCAAAATTCTTAGGAGATTTCCAGCTCGCGTACCTCAATCTATCCTTCAACCATTTCGAGGGAGAAGTTCCGAATAAAAGAGTCTTCCTTAATGCCACAAGGATCTCGGTCATGGGAAATTACAAACTCTGTGGTGGGATTCCGGCATTGAACTTACCAAGCTGTCCTTCTTCTAAACGGAAGCGGGGAAGAAAGATCTTGTTGAAGATCATCATCGCAGTTGCCAGTGGGATTCCTTTCCTGTTTGTTCTGCTTTTGTTGCTTGCATTGATTGCATCTTTGTATGAACAGGAAAAGGAGTAGAAATGTAAATTTCCTGTCCGGGTTTGTTCCGAGAGGCCCCTTTCCACAAATTTCATACAAGGATATACTCCACGCGACCGATGGGCTCAATCAAAATAACTTGATCGGTGCCGGTGGTTTTGGTTCCGTGTATAAGGGGATGCTTGGAAATTCTGATAATGTAGTAGCCATTAAGGTTCTCGACTGCCAAACTCGAGCAGCTTCAAGGAGTTTTATTGCAGAATGTGAGGTATTAAGGAAAATCAGAAACCGAAATCTCGTTAAGATTTCAACTGTCTGCTCGACCATCAACTTCCGAGGTAATGATTTTAAGGCACTTGTGTATGAGTACATGGAAAATGGACTGGAAGATTGGCTGCATCCTAAAGTTACAGCCGAGGGAGTGCACCAGAAGTTATGTTTAAGGCATAGGCTGAGTATTGCCATGGACATTGCAAGTGCCGTGGAGTATTTGCATCACGAGTGTGACGTGCCAGTGATTCACTGCGATTTGAAACTGAGCAATGTTCTCCTGGATGCGGAGATAACTGCAAGGGTTGGTGATTTCGGGCTCACGAGAATTCTCTCTGCCAATGATGTTGCTGTGCAAGTAAGCTCGACGGGAGTGAGAGGCACTGTCGGCTACAACCCTCCAGGTGCATGAATTTTTATGTAAATGTGGTTCGATATATTTGTTACCTCGTACTCAGTAATATAGGCCGTTTAACGCAAAATATTATAGAGTACGGAATGGGAAGGCAAGTGTCGAGGGTAGGCGATGTTTATAGTTATGGAATTCTTCTGCTAGAGATGTTTACGGGAAAGAGGCCGACCGATGACGTGTTCCAAGATGCTTGGAACATCCGAAGCCACTGCGAGGCTGAGTTGCCGGATAGAGTGGGAGAAGTAGCAGACCCTTATCTGTTTCTAAATGAGTTTGGAATAGGATCGAGCGCCCATGCTCCGCGAACGATTCTAGAATGTCTGACGAAGGTATTCGAAGTCGGAGTCGCATGTTGTATCGAGTCGCCGGGAGAAAGGATGGATATCCGTGTGGCCGCAACGAAACTAGGATCCCTCAAATCTCTGGTGGGCTAAAGCTCCGTAATCCGAATACCTCTGAGATGTAATCATTGAGATTCGAACTTGAAAAACACACATATATATTGTTTGGAAATGTGATTTAATAACATTTGTTATTTTCCTAGATTACTAAAACAAATCTAAAGAATGGTTTTCCAAGACGTTTGATTTTATTCTTTTTTAAATATTCTTTTATTATTAAAAAATATTCGATTCACGATAAAAAATACTGTAATTTAGGTAAGATAAGATAAAATGAAAAAAGGTTATTTTAGGTAATGAAGTCAGTAAAATATAAGAAATCTAATGCATGAGAAATCAAGATGATTATTTTAGTTAGCACATTTTCAATTTTTCACATAACTTAACTTTAAAATTACGATTAGAAATAATAATTAATTCATATGGCCTTGTCCAAGAATATGTTGATAAATCACGAGGATGGTGACGAGCACAAAACTGAAAGTTTATAAAAATAAATAAATTTAATGGTCCCAAGTAGTATATAATTTTTTTAAAGAAAGGAAAACATGATTTCTTACAATAAATACTGTTATTTTGTCTGTTATTAGATTTTGGATGTCATTAAAATTCTTAGACTCCAAAGTCAAACTCATCGCTCGCGTCTACTTTTCAAACACTTATATTTTCCATCGGTCTTCGTACATGTGATTTACGACTGAAAAGTCATGAAATGTGGGGAGAGACCTATTCTGAGGATTGCAGGTAGTTACCGGTAAATTCGAAAAATAATTTGAAAAATACGATTTCGATTTCAAAAATTTTATTGCAAAATATTATCAGGGGTGAGGCATCCACGGTATCATATCAAAATCGGGATTTCAAACCGTGACTTTCACCTGACACTAGGGAGACCTCCCACTTGCAGATTTTCACCGAGAATGCATAAGTCGCGAACCGATGAGCAAAAAATACAATGATAATCGATAACCATATGACCATCAAATATATATCAATGCAACGTCACAAACTCCCCTTTGGGCAGAGTGTGTAACATACAACTGAATGAACTCCACTTGCTCACTTAATCATGCATTTTATTTGAACTCGATGCATTCTATCTGAAAGCGCAAATTTTTGCCAGTTCTCTAATGCATTTCCAGTAACATTATGACGCCATCGAAATGTCCTTCCACGTCCAATTGAGACGATGTTTATCATTTAGGATTTAAATAGACCTGATATCTTGAAATAAAGCTCAATTACTTTTCAAAAATGAAAGTTAATATTTGTACACAAAATGGCATGAAACAATTAATTACTTTGCAAAAAGAAAGTTTGCAACATGGCAGAAATATGGCCATTTTAATAAATTAGCTGCGATATCAATTTATTTATATATTGATAACTAAGAGATTCCTGGACCGATTCAAATGTTTTACCTGGCTTCAGACCCAGTGCATCATCCCCTTACAACCGATTCCTTTTTTGTCCAATCTACGTTAAACAAAGATATTTATAAGTAGCGAGCCGCGAGACAACTTATTAGATGTTGTAGAGGCTAAAACATTTTATTACAGCACCCGTGGGATCCGCATTGGAAAACACAAGGATGAGTTGGCTCGCGAGGGTCGTCAGATTTTTAGTTATCATTATTTGTGTTTCTGCAAGTGCTGACTTTACTATGCAGACCCGTTTCTGCAATGATGTCTCCATAAGTAGAAAATAGTGATACGGATGAAGCGATCCAAGATGTCGCGGATCAGGTGACTTACCATACTTCGACCAGTAAGGGCTATGATTTTGTGGTTTGGAAAACTAGAGGTACTGCTACAATTTGGGCACAGGGGAGATGCAATACAGCGAATTCTATGGAAGATTGCGCCAAATGCATAAATCAGGCATGGTATTACTTGGATGAAGAATGCCACCTAAAGAATGGAGGTCGTGTCATACTTAAGGATTGCAAAATGAGATTCTAGGGAGATCCATCTCAAGCAAGCTTCGGCATTGTCCGAGGCTTGACGGGATTCTCCCTCCCAATTCATTTCCTGCCAATGAAAGTACCGTCAACATTGTCAAATTTCCAAGGGAAGATGGGATTTCCCCGGAGAATCCACAATAACTTGCGTGAAGGTACTTCAACTTGCGAAGCTTGCTGACTTCACCAGGGAGGATACCGGTAAATGGGTTCCGGCCTATTATTAGCATTTCCAGGTTGTGGAGATTTCCGATGCTAGAAGGGATATTTCCAGTCAGTCGATTGAGGGCAACAAACAATATATTCAAATTGAATGATAAGTTCCCAATAGACTGAGGTAATGTGCCCCCAAAATTATTGACATTGAATGCCAGAAGCCTTAGCTCAGTGGAGTTGAGTGACTCGACAAATGTCAAGTCCCCTTGTTTGCCGCTACCCAATTGATTAACAGAAATACTCAACCACTGTAACTGATTTAGATGACCGAGATCTGGCACTGAACCACTGAAGTTGTTCGCGGGCATCTTCAGCCTCAGTAGACTAGTTGCATTCCCTATTGAGGGAGGAATTTGGCCGGTCAAATGATTATCACCTAAACTGAGGTCCAGAAGATTTGGAAGTGTGATTCCGAGATCCTGCGGCAGACTGCCCTCAAGTCGGTTTCCTGCAAAGTCTATATAGGCCAGAGTGGTTATGTTATAAATGGAGGAGGGTATGGTACCCGTAAAGGAGTTCCTTCCAAGTCGAAGAAACCACAATTTCTGCAATTGCCCAAGAGATGCTGGGATGGATCCCCTGAAAACGTTGTATGTTCCGTCAATGATCACCAAAGACGACAAGTTGCTGAAGAAATCCGGAAACTTCCCACTGAAATTGTTGTTGAAGATAGAGAAGATGCGAAGCTCCAACAAAGCGGCTAGTCCACGGGGTATTTCTCCAACAAGGTCGCTATTTGCCAGCCAGATCTCTCTAAGGTTCGTGGAGGCCGAGATAGTCTCTGGGAGCTGGCCGGTGAAGGAGTTATTATCGAGGAACAACACCCTCAACCGGTGCAGGTTGCCGATTTCAGGTGGGATCTCGCCGGTGAAGCTGTTGTTTCCGATGTTTATTGTTCTGCGGAAGCTGAGATTACCGATGTACGGCGACAACGACCCCGCGAGCCTCAAGTTCGGAAGTGCTATTTTGGTGACGCGTGGATGACGATGGCCACAAGTGATGCCTGGCCAACGACAGAAGTCGACGGAGTCGTTCCACGAGCTAAAGATCTGGTCGGGGTCGTCGGAGATTTGGCTCCTGAACTCGAGCAAGGCAGCGCGATCTGTTCCGTTACTGCCTGGCGCTCCCTGCACCAACAAGGACCGGAGGAAAAACAGAAAACTGAACACAACAATCACAACGCGGGATTTTGGGGAATCCATGAAATGATCGGTGCTTATTTAATCTCGAGTTACACACGGAATAATATCAATTGGATTGGATAAATATTATATAGCAAATCGTTTTCCAGTCGTGTTTCACAGGACCAGAAAATGAGGTAAGTCGTCGGGGTCATTCTCAGATAGTTCCCCCGTTCATATTGTTTATTGTTTTGAAGAAAATTATCTTCGAGGAAAATCTACGACGCTAAATCACTAAATACAACGAAAAATAATTTATTATAAGAAAATTAAAAATTGCAGAAAAAAATTAAAAATATCTCGAAGGAAACATTATAAAAATATAAAAGAAAATCTCCTAGCAAAGTTATTATTATTAAATGTCATATTATAGAATGCACTAAGTTTGGTCAAAAATGCCTTGGAAAACTATAGAAGCTAATGACATAGGTAGTTGATATAAGTTAATTGCGTCCTAGATTAAATAGTTGCTCTAGATTTTCCTAAGAAAGGACTAGGGATCTCCAAATCAAGTAAGCAATTGAAAAAGAGACCATTTGAGGGGACTACGGGGATTGGAGATATAAAGGGTGTAGCAACGGGATTAAAGGTAGGCTGCTACGTAGGCTATCGTTAATGTGTTGATTAACAGAGGATACATTCAATATAACAGTGGAAGTACTGGCTAGAAAATAATTGGATAAATAAAAAAAATGAGCATATTATAAGATATATATGATAATTTGTCTTTATTGTTATTGTAGCCAATTGAACTCTGATCGAGACCTCGAGAGGGATGATGAAATTAGTTTTCCAAAATTGCTCGGGTTATCACGGCAAGAAACGGATTCGTCTGTTAAGTGAAAGCGTGATATATTGTATTTTCATTTTCAACCAGCATAAGAATGACGTTTTTTGAAAAGAAATACATAATCATTTATTGGTTTTGTTTTCAACATTTTGTCACATGTTTCTTTTTTTCCTTGGATAAATATCGATAAATATTTTGCTCATTTATTCCCCTCTTTCCCAAATTCTCCAAAGAAAATTATGTTGTTATTGTGTAGGAGTTGATTCTGGAAGTCCAGAGATGATAATTATGATTTACTAAGGCAAGAATTTCATGAAATAAAATTGAAAGAAAATCCAGCTTATTTTAGCAATGTTATTGTAAAAAAAATCTAAAATGATGTAATGTTATGTTTAATATCTCTAAAATACTCCTGACAAAATTTACTAATTGTTAGTTGTATTTTGTGAACATATAATTCAGTAAGAAGGCATGGCTTGTTCGTTATTTATGTAAACAAAATATAGGAGATTTTGGTATGAAGCAATTAATGATTTTATGGAAGTAGAAATTTCCAAAAAAAAATGAAATTTTATTTGTGATTTTGAAGATTGGATGGTAGAAAAATATAACGAAAAGGGTTAAAAGTGGACGAAAAAATAAATAAAATTTGAAGAAGAAATCTCTTCAAAAATATTATTGTAACAAACAATTGTGGAGAAAATCTCATCTCTCTCCATTTAAGCGATCTACCACCATCACCTCAGCTTCTGGAAGGAAAATCCATCATAGCCCCTCAAAGTCCTCCTATCCACGTTGAGCACGCCGACTACGAACCCGTGGACGGAGGGGAGGAGGACAGCAGCGATGAAAACAAGAAGGATGAAGTGTCCGAACAAAGTGAGAATCCCCATGCCCCCGAGGTAACCCGCGAGGAGTCATAGACTCTACAAGATATCAAAGGTTAGCATCTCTGTGGATTAAAGAGCAAAAAGCTGCCAGGGGAGGAATTTTCAACTCCGGCGGTTCCCACGCAACCTTTAGCTTTTGCTGTACTCCCCTCGACATGTTCTTCTCCCCGATTTTGCTTTTGCTTTTGCTGATTTTCTGCCATAAATTATAAATCAATAATCTTGATTATGATTTGATTTTAATAATTGATATAATAAGTTTGTTATTAGGCCAATTAATTTATAAAACATATAAATAAATAATCTTATTCGGATGAGATAAATTAATCAAGGAAAGTTACCGTTTGAGGACTTTCCTTCTCGGGAGCAGCGACCATTGTGGAGGCATCTGCTCAGAACTATCTGTAATTTTGGAAACAAATCAAGCGAATCATCTTAATGAAGCTGCACACATCCCACGATAATTTCCCCATAAAAAAAAGACAAGGCCCTCCCATCAATGTGCATTTGTTCGTCTGTGCAGTTGTCCAAACCTGTATGAATCTTTGAGGGTCTGTGATGTGCATATGTGAGATTGTGTGGTTGTTCAAAGCCTGTGTGGTCTGTGTGAAGCTTTGAGGGTCTGTGGGACCATCTCTACCTCTCATCTCTTTACGTCCCCAAGATGGCTTCAAAGATGATCATGCTGAAGAACTCCATCGATGCTGTGAATAATCAGCTAGTTGGTTTGCCTTCTCATTCGTCTGAAAGTATTTCATTGCCTGGTTCCCGAAACTTCACCAAGATCAGACCGATGGTTGATATATATAAGGAGACAGAGGAGATTCTAAGATCCATCTCTCCTAAGTCACCTCCATCATACAAGGAGGTTACTGAAAGAAACTTTCTCTACAAGGGTGTCATAGCACCAACTCCTTTGGGTAGCTTTTGCAACAACTCATCAAGTATATCTCCTCTTGGGGATTCTTCATCAGATTTCATTCCAAAATGGAGCTTTGCTGAAACAAGGGCTAAAACACGTAAGCGAAAATGGAGGAGATAGAAGGCATCTTTCAATCTATTTCTCCAAAGTCATTATCATCCTGCAAGGAGGTCTCTGCAAAGGCGCCACTAAGTAAAGGCATTATGTCGCCAGTTCCCCTGTTGAGCTTCCATAATAGCTCATCAGAAGACTCTTCATCAAATCTTTCTAGAAATTCTAGTAAGGTTGATGTAGCTGAGAAGTCAGATGAAATTGTGCTAGTTATGATGGCTGATTCCTCATCATTGGAAGACTAAGTTGCGTATTTTGCCAAAACAATTGAGGCGATGACGAAATCCATGAAGGATAGGGATCAACAACTTGAATAGTTCATAACTAGGCTTGAGAATAAAGAGTTTGGAAGAACATCTGATGAAGGAGGTTCTCATGTTCGTAAGGATAAACGTAAGAATGTGGATGATTCACCGAAGCCTGTATCTGACTCTGTTGATACTCCAGTCCCAATTAGAGCGATGAAAGAACTAATACAAGAGGCCCTGAAGGATGAGCTTAAAAGAAAATCTGCAACATCTTTGGCGTACTATAAGTCATACAGCCTAAGAATCGAAAGCTTGAGCATGCCAATGGGTTATTAGCCCCCATACTTCCAACAATTTCATGGGAAGAGGAATCCAAGGCAACATGTGGCTCATTCTGTCGAGACTTGCAACAATGCTGGTACAGATGGAGATTTAATGGTCAAACAGGTCGTTCGCTCCTTAAAGGGAAATGCATTTGATTGGTATATCGACATAAAATCAGGAAGCATTGACAGTTGGGAGCAGTTGGAAAGGGAATTTTGAAACCGCTTTTATAGTGTGCGACATGTGGTGAGCATGATAGAACTCACTAACACTCGTCAATGGGAAAGGCGAGCCCGTTGTTGATTATATACAACGATAGAGAAACCTAAGCATGAACTGCAGAGATCACTTGTCTGATGCGACGTCGATAGATATGTGCGTTCAAGGAATGCTTTGGAGGATCCGATATGTCCTGCAAGGGGTCAAACCTCGATCATTCGAGGAATTAGCTACAAAAGTGCATGATATGATGCTGAGCATTGTAGGAGTTATGTGGGAGATCTTCCGGTACTTGAGCCATCCAAGGGAACAGGAAGACCAATTAGTAGAACCGAGGCAAGCCTGCCTTCAAGGATAGCAAGAAGCAAGTGATGGCCACCGAGGTTGTTCCTGTTAAACCAGAAACCAAAGGAGAATGGTCAATCTAACATTTCCATTCCCGTTACAGCAACACCCCATATGGAGAAGAGACGACCAACTTTGGAGGAAAGGCAGAATAAGCAATATTCTTTCTCGAATTCAGATGTTGTGGACGTATTTGATTTTCTCCTATATGTTAAGATGATAGAACTCCCGCCGTCAAAACGCCCATAACAAGCGAGTCGAGCAGGAGATCCCAATTTTTGCAAGTACCACTGTGTTTTGGGTCGTCCTACTGAAAAATGTTTCGTAATCAAGGAGAAAGTTATGGAGCTGGCACGGGAGAACAAAATTGACTGGGGCTCGATTGTTCTTCAAAATTGGTGGATATAACAATCTTTGACGCCTCTAATATCATCTTCGGATCGTTTAGCCCTGATGAGATGGCAGCTTTCTGACATTCGAAAGTAATAACAGATGATAATCATGATGTTAAGATGTCAAGCTGCACAATTGGCCATATGGAGGTTCATACTGAAGAAGGTTGGACTTTGGTGATGCATAGAAGGAACCGAAGAAAAAACTTGAAGTCCTAAAAGAAGAAACCTCCTATTTGGACAAAAGTTTCTAGAAGAGGACATAACAAAGCAAACATCAAGGAGACTATAGATAAGCAAACCCCTGATGTTGAAGTAACTTGGAAAAAGCCATCTCCATTCACGGTGTGAGACTTCTTCCTCGAAAAATTTCAAAGGCTTGCAGCTTTGCCCAGATGTTGTCACCATATTGACACGGATAAAGACCAACCCAATCCAAAGGTTGGCATCCCAGAAAGTTCTACTACGATGTCAGTCGAAAACATGAAGGAGAATTGTCTGATTATCACGTTTTCTGATGAAGATCTTCTTGTGGGCCATAAGTCCCACAATCGACCATTATTTGTGTCCGGTTATACATGTGGAACGAAGGTTAATCGCATCCTGATTGACCCAGGTTCTGCCATCAATATCATTTCATCAAAGGCATTGAAGGATATTGGCTTTGGAGTGGATGATCTCTCAAACAGCCGGCTGATAATCTAAGGATTTAATCAAAGCGGAGAGCGAACTGTCGGAATGTCTTTCTCTCATGATTGGTGACATGGAACCATGCACGATATTCTATGTTATCGACTCAAGGATGACCTATAATATGTTGTTAGGTCGACCATGGTTGCACGGATATGGAGTTTTTGCATCAACACTTCATCAATGCTTCAAGTTTATTAAGGATGAAGTGCCATGTACAATATGGGCGGATGTCAAACCCTTCACAGAAGCAGAGTCATACATTGCTGATGTAAAATTTTACTTGAACAAGAGTGCGGATGTGGAGACCTCGAAGTTAAAGCCTATCGTAAAGAATGGTCTAAAAGAGTCAACCGCAGATATACCATCCATACAACAAGAAGAATCTTCGGTCGTTCTTATGCCTGAAAATACATAGGCAAAAGATGAAGCATAGCATACCAATTTTGCGCTACATCCCCAGAGCATTCAGGAAAGCAGGAGAACCTACTTTGGTAAACGATGATAATGCAAAAGTGATACCGTCAAAAGAACTCAATTAGCCAGTGAAAAAGCTCTCAACATTGGGCCCCAGGAACTTGCCAGTAAAGGGTTTGTTCGACCTAAGCAGGGGGCAATTCTCTATCCCGATTCATTGCCCGATAAGCGCACCAATGGGTTTGATCCAAATGCTTTCAGATTACTTTCTGCAGTAGGCTACACTGAGGACTTAAAGACGCTCGGTGACGTCTCAAAAAGAAGTTAATCCAGGAGGTGATGGACAAAAGTCAAAATTGGGTCTTGGGTATGTTACTCCTAAGCCTGATTATCACCTAGTGAAAGATGCCTCAACCCAATACATCAAAACCACTAATGAAATAGCCAAGGTACCTGCAAGAACTTCAATATTCGATCGACTTAGAGCCCCACCCGAATGAAAATTGGTATATAATAGACTTGGTGCTCTAGAGGAAAAGATTGATGCTTAGAGACATGCACGATAAGGTTAGGCCAAGCTCCAAGAAGTCGAATGATTTGGAAAAGAGTGGACAACAAAAAAGACGTCCTAGTCATAATTGAATACATGAATGATCTCCTTACAAAATTCTTTTTAGGATGAAGCGTCCAACCATTGTGGAAGTGACTACTGGAGAGGTGTCCAAAATGACCATGAAGACGTAGGTATCTACAAATGGCAATGAGGAGCTATCTCAAGATAACGTTGGAGATGATGTCGTTTCTTATCATGTCACAATTTGAGAGGCCGATGAAGACGCATCTCACAAAGAAGATGATGTGAAAGATGCTCCTGAAGTATTAGAAGATGAGAATAAGTCCACTGTCGATTAAGTGAAGGAAGTTAACCTTGGAGAAGAAGGGGATCGTCGTCCTACTTTCCTCAATGCGAGTTTACCCTCTGAAGAAAAGGAGTTGTATGTCCAATTGTTAAAGGAATACAAAGATCGTCTTTGTGTGGAGCTACAAATAAATGCCCGGCCTCGACCCAAAGATTGCAGTTCACAAGTTAGCTATGAAGCATGGGGTTCGCCCTATAAAGCAAGCTCAATGGCGTTTTCGCCTAGAGTTGGTTCCCCTTATAGAAGCCGAAGTCAATAAACTTATCGAAGCTGGATTCATTCGGGAAGTGGGGTACCTAACATGGATCACAAATATTGTACCCATCAAAGAAAAGAACAGTCAACTTCGCGTTTGTGTTGACTTTTGCGACCTCAACAATGCATGCCCAAAGGATAATTTTCCTCTTTCAATCACTGAGATAATGGTAGACACTACCACTAGCTATGAAGCCCTCAGTTTTATGGATGGATCGTCAGGATATAACCAAATTCGAATGGATCCGAAGGATGAAGAAATGACGGCTTTTTGTACACGAAAAAGAATATACCGTTATAAGGTGATGTCTTTTCGGTTGAAGAATGTAGGAGCGACTTATCAAAGAGCAATGCAACGCACCTTCGATGATATGTTACATAAAAACGTAGAGGTTACGTGGATAATTTGGTTGTCAAGTCCAACGAAGGCATGATCATATTGATGACTAGAGAAAAGTATTTGATAGACTGCGTAAATATCAACTGAAGATGAATCCCATGAAGTATGCATTTAGGGTCACTTCGGGCAAATTTCTTGGATTTATCATTCGATATCGAGGCATAGAGGTCGACCAATCAAAGATAGATGCGATTATGAAGATGCCAGAGCCAAGAAATATACATGAGCTGAAGAGCCTTCAAGGGAAGCTCACATATATCCAGAGATTTATATCGAATTTGGCGGGACGGTGTCATCCTTTCCATCGGCTACTGAAGAAAGATACCCCTTTTGAGTGGGATGTAACATGTAAGAATGCCTTTAATAGTATAAAGGCATATTTATCAAAGCCAGCAATCTTAATTGCAACAATCCAAGGTAAACCACTCATATTGTATGTAGCAGCACAAGAAGCTTCATTGGGAGTCTTGTTAACCCAAGTGAATGATGGTAGAAAAGAGAACGCTCCATATTACCTGAGTAGAACTTTAACTAGGGTAGAGCTAAATTATTCTCCAAATGAGAAGACATGCTTCGCACTAATGTTCTCTATACAGAAGTTGCGACATTATTTGCGCACACGAGCAGATCCTCTCAAGTACATCATGTCAAAGCCAATAATAATATATGGTCGTCTAGCGAAATGGGCACTCATGCTCTAGGAATTCGAGATTTTGTATGTGCCTCAAAAAGCTATGAAAGGACAAGCCTTGGCATATTTCTTAGCAGATCATCCTATACCAGATGACTGGAAAATTTCTAAGGAATTACCCGATGAGGAGGTGATGTTGGTAGATACTTCCCGTCCATGGAAGATGTTCTTTGATGGATCAGCTACTCAAAGAGGTGCAGGAGCTAGAGTTGTCTTTGTCATATCTGATGAAGATATCATCCCATATGCATAAACCCTTACCCAATTATACTCAAACAACATGGCTGAATACCAAGCCCTCATATTATGGTTAGATATGGCCATGGATAACAAAGTGCATAGTTTAAGGGTATATGGAGACTCCGAACTTGTGATCAACCAACTTCTATCTACATACGAAGTTCGCAAGCCAGAGCTTTTTCCTTGTCATGACTATGCAGTTAAACTCGCGGGATGGTTCCTGGATTTTATAATAAGCATATACCAAGAAGGGAAAATGCGCTAGCAAATGCCTTTGCGAACCTCGCTTCTGCACTCACTTCTGTGGACAAGCAAGTTAGTATTCGACTATGTTAAGCTTGGGTGGTTCCTCAAAGCTTTGATGAAGAGGAAGTCAATATTATCTCTGTCTATAATGTGGAAGACCAAGACTAGAGACAACAACTCATTGACTTTCATGAGCGTGGAAAGTTGCCTGATGATCCTCGACAAAGGGTAGATGTTAGGAGACGAGCACCTCGGTTCATATATTTCAAGAATACTCTTTATCGACGATCATTCGAAGGAGTGTTCTTACGGCGTCTTGGAGAAGAAGAAGCCACCAAAGCAACAGAAGAAGCGCATTCTGGAGTATGTGGAGCTCATCAGTCCGTACCCAAACTTCATTTTCAATTGAGGAGAATTGGTTATTAATGGCCGATAATGGTGCAGGACTACATGGAGTATGGCAAGAGATGCCAAGCAGTTTCATGCCTTCATCCATCAATCGCCCGAACCTCTTCATCCAACTGTAGCATCTTGGCCATTTGAAGCATGGGGGCTAGACGTTGTAGGCCTTATCACGCCTAAATCGTCAAGGGGCCATTCATATATCATGGCAGCAACTGGCTGTTTTTCAAAATGGGCAGAAGTCGCACCATTTCAGGAAATGAAGAAAGAAACAATTATTGCCTTCATCAAGAATAATATCATCTTTCGTTATGGTGTGCCTCACTATATCATCACCGATAATGGCCAGAACTTTTCTAATAAGGCCATGGATAAATTCTGCAAGCAATTTGGGTTCAAGCAATATAACTCCTCCATATATTATGTGGCTGCAAACGGATTGGCAGAAGCATTCAATAAGACGCTATGTAACCTCTTCAAAAAGGTGGTCGATAAAGCCAGAAAAGATAGGCACGAACAAGTTGAGAAGCTCCATGGGCATATCGAACGACATATAGAACTACGACCCAAATAACGCCGTACTCAATTGGTCTATGGTGTTGAGGCGGTCCTCCCACTTGAATGACAAATACAATCTCTATGAGTAGCTATACATGAGGAACTTTGTCAAGAAGATAATGCACGACTGCGGTTACTGGAATTGGAAGCTCTGGATGAAAAGCGACTGGAAGCACAACACCGAATCGAGTGCTACCAACCAAGGATGTCCAAGTCTTTTAATAAGAAAGTCCGTCATCACTCCTTCCAAGTTGGTTATCTCGTACTTACGGTGAGAAGACCTATAATCACAACACACAAGACTGGAAGCAACTTCACTTCGAAATGGGATGGCCCATACGTCGTCCAAGAAGCTTACACTGGGGGCGCTTATAAGATCAAGATGGAGTACGAGTCGGGCCAATCAACGGGATGTTCCTGTAGCGGTATTATGCATAAAGAATGATGCTCCATGTAACATGAGCCTAAACTGCACGACAAAAAAAAAGAAAAAAATATATAAAAAAAGCATGTAATACTCCTGGACCGCATGAGTATAAACTGTGAACGACTAAATAAAATGTGATACTCCTTTCCACATGAGTATAAACCGTGACCAAAATAATCTTCATATAATACTCCTTGTCTATACGAGTATAAACTGTGAACGATTCCATCTTCATATAATACTCTTTTACACACAAGTATAAATTGTGAATGACTTAATCTTCATATAGTCGAATGAGATATATGTACATCACTTCAATACTTTAATTCTCATCTCTCTACAATATATAAGCATGTGAGATACGAATTAAAGTGGGGGCATTTGTAAACATTAAAATTTTGCAGATGTCTATCACTAAGCCCAAATCATATGATGGGCTAAATATTTTATATTGAGGGCCTTAATAGATGGAAGCCTAAGTGCGTCACAAGCCCAATCCCTAATTCCTATTGTTTATCCCATACAAAAGGAGAAGCCATCTAAGGGGCTATCTACACCTATAAATAGGACCTTCCTCATTCCTTTTGAAGACACCTCTCATACACAAAATTCTCTCTTCTCTCTTATTCTCTTAAGCCCCATAGCGTTACAAAGAGATTCCAGTTATTTTTTTGAAGACCCTCCTGCGGGTGGTGCGGTGAAGGCCCCTTGGCGGGTCGTGCGGTGGTGAAGGTCTCTCTTGCGGGTTCATCTCCGAAGGCCTCTCTTGCGAGTATATCTCTAAAGGCCCCTCTTGCGGGTTTATCTCTAAAGGTCCTTGCAACTCACCCTGAGGCTCTATTGGATCAAGCCCAGAGGCCCCGGGGAATTCATCAAGATATTGAAGCTCTGCCGGATCATGCCCAAAGGCCCCGACGACTTCATCAAGATATTGAAGCCCTACCTGATCACGTCCAAAGGCCCCCACGACTTCATCAAGATATTGAAGCTCTGCCAGTTCATGCCCAAAGCCCAACAACTTGAAGAGTGAGGAGCTCCTTCAGAAGCTTTCAAGATCAAGATCAAGCTTTCAAGATCAAGATCAAGCTCTTCATGATAAAGCTTCTTCAAGATCAAGCTTCTTCAAGATCAAGCTTCTTCAAGATCAAGCTTCTTCAACAAGCCTTGGTGTTCTTCATCCATCTTCAGAAGACTCCAGATCAAGCGTCACTCCTGAAGACTCCAGATCGAGCTTATACAACAGCCCTGGTGTTCTTCGCCACCCCTAGAAGACTTTCTAGATCAAGCCTCTACAGCCCTGGTGAACTTCGCATCTCCTGAAGACTCCAGATCAACCTTCAGTAGTCCTGGTGTTGTTCGCCCATATCCAGAAACCTCTCCAGATCAAGCTTCTACGGCCTTGGTAATCTTCACCACTTCTGAAGACTCGTTGGATCAAGCTCATCGGATATTCGCCAGAGCATCAATCCTTCAATATTTTGATATTTTGCAAGTATAGAATCAGAGGATTCAGTGTTTTGTCCGTGGCTAGAGATTGAACCCGTTCATATTTTTAATACCACAATTTGTACGTTGTTTCGGGTCTATATACGGACAGTGAGATTTTTACGCTCACATGATCTAAGGTGTGTTATGTGGACACATTGAAGAGAGAAATATACATTAAGCCGAGGGAAAGATGGTTCCAGACTCATTCATATTGGGATTCAATATCGAGAAATATTAGCATTGTCTCTTTCAACTTGTCACATCAAGATTACCCATTTGCAAATAAGTCTTTGCTAAATTCATTTTAAATTTTAAAAGCAATCAAGAATTTGCATTTTTTATACATAAATATTGTGAAAATCTATAAACAAGTTTCTATATAAAATATTAATATTTATATTTTATATGAAATTTAGATATTTTATTTGAAGTATGAGAACATTAAAATGGAGAAATTAAAAGCTTATTTATTTCATGAAAATTTTCTGAATTTTAAGTTTTAAATTTTTTATTAGTTGTCCCCTTAAAAGAGGCCTACATGGTGCCGACATGGCAAATAACATCGTCAAATTTATCCTAAACTTTCTCACTTATTTTTCCTATTTATCATAACAATTGGAAAATATATTCGTGTAACCTAACATTATTACATATTATTACGTTAACTCAAAATTGTCATTCGTTAGACCGAACCTTTACGACGTCCGATTTGGCTCTAATGTGTACCTTAGATGCTGCTTAACGATGTTCTGATCCAAAGGCCAATTAGGTTCCGTCAAATCACACAGGGTAAAATCAATCAATAAACTCTAACCACCCCATCCCTTCCCACCCTATCCTCGACCCTAAGCCCTTCCCAGACCCACCCCAACCAAAGATGAGTAGAATAACAGAAAAAGAATGTAACTAAACTTTAAAAAAAGGATTGGAGATGCAAACTCTATTTACCATAACAAGAGGTTTTAAGACTCCAACACAACATGAAATGGGTTGCATTGCACAGTTAATAGTTGGGACTGGGATCGAGGCTCGGGACGAGGATGGAGGCTGGGGTCAGGGAGAGGCTTAGGGTCGTGGCTGGGTGGGAAGGGACAGTTGTGAGTTATTGTTTGTTGATTGATTTTAGCCTGGTGCGATTTGAGGAAAATCAATTGACATTGGATCTAAACAGCGTTAAATGGCAACTAAAGTACACATTAGTTCCAAGTCAGACCCCATTAGGGATTGTGTTAATGAAAAATAATTTTAAAATAACGTCTTGATGTTAGGTTACATGAATATATTTTCAAATGTTAGGGTAAATCGGAAAAAGTTGAGAAATTTTAGCATATATTTGATAATTTGATCAAGATTAAACGTGGAGCTGACACTGCGCTAGTAGGCCTCTGTTAACAGGAAAGGTTAACAGAGTATATAATTGAGAAAAGGTCTCAATGTTGTGATTTCAGACCATTTTTCAAATATTAGACTAAATCGAAAAAAAATGTCAAACTTTAGGATATATTCGATAATTTAACATTTTCAAAAAAAAAGCAATTTTCTTGAAAATTTTTGGTCAAACAGCCCATGCAAATTTCTCTTGTGTACATGAAAACTCTATACTAAATTAGATATCTTCTATTAAACATTGATTGTACCAATTGTATTATTATATAATAATTTCTTGAGCTTAAAGGATTTGGGAGATGGTGTCTCCCTTGACGTTTCTCATCTGGATCATTATATATTTCTTGAGAAACAAAAATGAATTCCAATACTGTAACAAAAAAATTATTAAAATTATGTAGAATATTATAAACATATTTAAAAATAATTTTAAATTTTATTAAGTAATCATAAATTAAATATCTATAAACTTATTTTTCATAATTAAAAATTTTATTTAGAGAAATGATACTCCTATCGTAATATACACCCTATTGCGACAAATCCATTTGACAAATTAGATTTGTGTAGTATTGCATGTCATTTGCAGCGAGTTATAAAATAATTTTAATTTTTATTAATTTATGTTTAATAAAAATTATAACCTAATAAAAATAATCCCTCTCTTGCCCAATGTTTACGCTATGTATGGGCAAATTAGTTGGAACACGTTTCCCAAAAATCTTTCCTCATAACATTCAAAACTTTCTCCTTTTTTCCATTTTTTTTCTTTTCTATTCTTACAAATCCAGACACAGAGTGGACGTTGGTTTGGAATTATGAAAGTTTTGAAAATGTGGTGACTTTCGACTCGGCATATAAGCAAATGGTTTCTAAATTTTAACATGACAAAAGACTTAAATGTAGTCGTTACTAAAAATTATAAGGAAAAAAAATTAGTGTCCAAAATGAATAAATTTTGATCTTACCGTACTCTTTGAGACTGGATTTTCTATTTAAATGTGAGAAAGCAATATGACCTAAACATCTTTCTTTTTTAACGTTAAACTGAAAAAATTGGAATGGGGAGCAAAGTTGTTTTTTGTTGCCCACCCAGTGTTGAATTGAATCAATTGGAATAGAACACCGAATTACGATGGATGAGTATTTATGACTACATACAGTATATTTTGTATCCAAAACTTTTTTAGGTTAATCTGAACTTGGACTAATCTGACGTCGGCTAGGACCAAAATTCAAAGTTTAGAGTAGGGAAATCAGTAGTTGTGTTTTGTAGTCGTAGGTAAGTCAACCTCCGAAATTGATGGAGTTGACTGACTTGGGACTTCTAAAAGAAAAAAAGAAATGAGCGGGTTCGATACGGCAGCTTGTGGACAAGTTGTCGGCATGAGATTAAAAACAGACCGGACCGAGTGTTATTTATCCTGAAACCGAAAGTAGTTTTGGGATTTGATTTATTGATGTTGAAATAAAGCACCCCCACAGAAAGTAGATATCCTCCACTGTAACAAGAAACTAAAAACTTTTATGATTGGCACCACCCTGCTCGGATTATCTGTCAAGTATTCAAAACTTCAGTGAGCCAAGGCTTCAATGGAGCGGAGCTTCGCTGCGGCCTCGCGGATGTCCATCCTGTCCACGGGGGAACACCCGATCCCAACTTCAAACAGCTTCCTCAGGCATTCTTTCACCCTCCTCGGAGCACTTGCGCTCGACCCGTCACCCTCCTCATTTGAAAATAGACAGGGATCTGCTACCTCTGTTGCCCTTTCTGGCAGTGCCGCCTCGCAATAGCTACGAATGTTCCAAGCGTCCTCGAACATCTCGTCCGTTGGCCTCTTCCCTGTGAACATCTCCAGCAAAAGGATCCCATAGCTGTAAATGTCGCCCTCCCTCGTCACCTGGTTTCCCATCCCATACTCTGCACATTTACCGACCTATATTACAACGCACCACAAAAATAGTTCCGAAAGCACATCTGCAATAAATTGACTCACCTGGGGGGCTGTAGCCGATTGTCCCTCTCACCCCCACCGAGCTCACTTGCAGAACGACATCGGTACCATAAAAAATCCTAGAGAGGCCAAAATCACCAACATGTGCTGTCATCTCCGCATCCAACAGAATGTTGCTCGGCTTAATATCACAGTGAATCACTGGCATCTCACACTCGTGATGGAGATACTCCATCGCACAAGCAATATCGATGGCGATTTTCAACCTTTGGATTATGTCTAACTTATGTTCCCCTCCCCCGGCCACAATTTCGGGATGCAGCCATTCATCCAGGTTTCCATTTTCCAGGTACTCATACACAAGGGCCTTAAAGTCGTTACCTTGAAAGTCAATGGTTGAGCAGGCTGTGAAAATCTTTACGAGATTTCGGTGTCTAATATTCTTTAATGCTTCACACTCTACCACAAAGGATCTCGAAGCTGCTCGATTTTTTAGGTCGAGAACCTTCATGGCTACAATTTGATCGCCTTCTCTAAGGATGCCTCTGTACACGGAACCGAAATTGCCAACACCGATCAAGTTGTTTTGGTCGAATCCTTTGGTCGCTCTATGTATATCTTCATAGGAGAGTTGCGGAAAAGGGCCTCCTTTCACGAACTCGGATTGTGGCTTCAGCCTCCTTGTTCTGTTTCTCTTCATGAAGATGTATAATGCCAGCAACAATAGTACAACAAACAAGAGCCCAATCGCACAGGCTGTCGCAACGATCTTTGCAAACGAGAAGTTTCTCTTGCGATTCAATATAGGATTAGGACAGTTTGGTAAGTTTAGAGCCGAAGCACCACCGCAAAGTCTGTCGTTTCCCATGACCGAGATTCCCGTGATGTTTAAGAAGACTCCTTGATTCGGGACTTCTCCCTCGAACATGTTGAAAGACAGGTTAAGATATGTAAGGTTGAAATCTATTAGGAATTTAGGAATCTCACCGGAGAAGTTATTCCGGGACAAGTCCACATATTGAAGTCCTCTCAATGAACAGATTATTTCCCATGTACAATTCCTCCAAGCTAGTGCACCGTCCGAGGGTGTCCGGGACTTGTCCAGACAATCTGTTATCCTGCAAATACAATCTCCCGAGGTTGTTTAGAACACCGATTTCATCCGGTAGGGCACCGGTGAGTTTATTCTGCGACAAATCCAGGTAAACCGCTAAGGAAGATATACTGAGGACTTGTGAGGGTATAGATCCACTCAGGTTGTTGCGAGAGAGATCCATCTCAAGCAAGCTTCGGCATTGTCCGAGGCTTGACGGGATTCTCCCTCCCAATTCATTTCCTGCCAATGAAAGTGCCGTCAACATTGTCAAATTTCCGAGGGAAGATGGGATTTCCCCGGAGAATCCACAATAACTTGCGTAAAGGTTCTTCAACTTGTGAAGCTTGCTGACTTCACCAGGGAGGATACCAGTGAAGTTGCATTCCCTATTGAAGGAGGAATTAGGCCGGTCAAATGATTATCAGCTAAATTGAGGTTCAGAAGATTAGGAAGTGTGATTCCGAGTTCCTGTGGCAGACTGCCCTCGAGTCTGTTGCCTGCAAAGTCTATATGGGCCAGAGTGGTTACGTTATAAATGGAGGAGGGTATGGTACCGGTAAAGGAGTTCCATCCAAGTTGAAGCCACCACAATTTCTGCAATTGCCCAAGAGATGCTGGGATGGATCCCCGGAAAGTGTTGGATGTTCCGTCAATGAACTCCAAAGACGACAAGTTGCTGAAGAAATCTGGAAACTTCCCACTGAAATTGTTGTTGAAGATAGAGAAGACACAAAGCTCCAACAAAGCGGCTAGTCCACGGGGTATTTCTCCAACAAGGTCGCTATTTGCCAGCCAGATCGCTCTAAGGTACGTGCAGGCCGAGATATTCTCTGGGAGCTGGCCAGTGAAGGAGTTCTTATCGAGGAACAACACCCTCAACCGGTGCAGGTTACCGATTTCAGGCGGGATCTCTCCCGTGAAGCTGTTGTTTTCGATGTTTATTGTTCTTAGGAAGCTGAGATTACCGATGTACGGTGACAACGACCCCCGGAGCCTCAAATTCGGAAGCGCTATGCTGGTGACGTGTGGATGACGACGGCCGCAAGTGATGCCCGGCCAACGACAGAAATCGACTGAGTCGTTCCATGAGCTAAAGATCTGGTCAGGGTCGTCGGAGATTCGGCTCCTGAACTCGAGCAAGGCAGCGCGATCTGTTCCGTTACTGCCTGGCGCTCCCTGCACCAACAAAGACCGGAGGAAAAACAGAAAAATTAACACAACAATCACAACGTGGGATTTTGGGGAATCCATGAAATGACCGGTGCTTATTTAATCTCTGTTACACACGGAATAATATCTATTGAATTGGATAAATATTATATAGCAAATCGTTTTCCATTTCGTGTTTCACGGGACCAGAAAATGTGGTAAGTCGTCGGAGTCATTCTCAGAAAGTTCCCCCGTTCATATTGTTCTTTGTTAAGAAAGTCTTGTGAAGTTACTTAATACACCATATAGTGTCTCAGATGGCTGTATGTTGTGAAGGATATGAAGTTTACGACATTGCATCGTGCGACAGAGTTGCTCCAATCTGTGCTCCTGTTGTCCATCCCCCTTCTCTAACCACCTTCTGCATTTCGCGGTGCCCTGGCAGGTTCCACTCAGTTTGTTGGCCCAGCATCCGACGCAGTCAACCACACGCTTTTGTTCGAGCGTGGCGCACTCGCCAAGACCACACCTCCAATAAATGGAACGTACTCACTGTGGGAAGCTCTCATCCACTCCACTCGAATGAATCATTTGAGGCTCGACTTTTTCGGATAAAGGAACACTCTGCCCGAGAATGGCACGGCTACATCATCTTCTTAATTTTGCCATGGGAAAAGACTATTTGCCCGTGGGTTTTGTCTGTCTGGTTTTCTCATTAGTTACCATAAAAAATTGTTAGCTTGTGATGTTGAATCTGCAGTTTTAATCATGAGATAACGATGCCAGATAAATTTAAAGTAATCCAAGTCTGATGCCATGGGTAAGTTGCTTCTTTTGACTAGCTGCAGTCTTTGTGGGCTCTCTACAAAATCAAATCGGAACTCAAATGGTCTTTCAAAATGCACGATCTTCAATCGTAAGATACACGAAATGGATCGATCTCAACCAGCCAAAGTTGACACTACTAAAATCTTCTAGAATTTAATGACCAGGCTTATTACCTGGTCTGAGTTTAGCTGTAGAAGTCGATCTCGCCCGTTTAACCTGCCTGTTAACACGCATAGGCGAGCAAGCAGAGCACCGTCCGGGATGCTCTCGTACATTCCTAGGCTTATAGGAACAGGTTGCACTGTAGTAAGCCCAACAACAGAACTCCCTCCCTGTAATTTTCACCCAGTTAACCATCTCAGTATTTATACGAAACCTTAGTTTAGGAACACTCTATTCATATGGGTATGCATAAACTTTTACCTCTCTGGAGAGACCCCCTCCTGGGCCACCTCCGGCCCTCTTCCTCTTCCTCCCGATGCTCTTCCCAGCAATCCTCTGCAGTGCCTCGTCCGCGAGGCGAGCCGTCTCCACCTCTACGGCAGCCTGCCGCCTGTCCGCTTCCACCCTCACAGCGTCCCTCTCCTTGGCCATCTCCGCCTCTGCAGCCTCAATCCTTGCCCTTGCGTCCCTCAGCGCACCAAGGGCGGTGTGCCTCCTCGTCATCGAGGAGGAGCTGCTGCCAAGGGCTTGGCAGTCGGGATCGAGGGTGGTGTTGTTGGTGGCGGATTCTCTTCTGCTTCAGCCATGGCAAAAGATGGGGAGTGGAGATAGTGCGGTTGGTGGGGTCCGCCACTGCTCTTCTGCCTCTCTTTCTATGTTTTCTTCCATCGTATGTTCGAAACTTCGCAATACCTTCAGGTCGTTACAATTTAACCCCCTTAATTTAAATTTCTTCATCGACATTTCTTATTACAGTATTTCACTCAAACAAGTACGAGTAGAACTCTCTCATGCGAGACTTTGTTTCCCACGTCAACTCCTCAATCTGACCATGCCTCCAGCATACCCGTACCGTAGGAACTATATTACGACGAAGCCGTTTCTCCATCCTATCCACAATCTCAATAGGCTCTGTAATGACTTGTAAATTCTAAGCTACCTCAATCCGCTCATCATGCAGTACATATCGAGGATCTGGAACGTACTTCCTTAGTATAGACACGTGGAAGACGTTGTAGATATCATATATAACCTGGGTGGTAAGGCTTGTCTGTAAGCCACATTACCGATCCTCTTCTGTATCTCATATGGTCTAATGAACCTCAGGCTCAATTTCCCTTTTAATCCGAATCTGAGGTTCATTTTCGTAAGAGATACTTTTAATAATGCAAAGTCTCCCACCTCAAATTCAAGAGGCCAGCGCCGCCTATCTGCACAACCTTTCTATATGCTCTGAGCGGCGCGAAGACGATCCTGCATGAGTCTACTCGCCTCCATGGTCTCTCGTACCATATCGGGATCTAGTTCTGCATGTTATCCACCCTGATTCCAGCATAAAGGAGTCCTACACATGCGACCATACAGAGCCTCAAACGGTGCCATCTGAATGCTCTGCTGGTAACTGTTATTGTACGAGAACTCCACCAAAGGTAGTTGTTCAACCCAAGAACTCTCATGTCCAGGGCACAAGCTCTCAACATGTCCTCGAGTATTTGGACGACTCGCTCTGTCTGACCATCAGTCTGAGGATGACAAGTCGTGCTCATATTCAATCTCGTGCCCATCGACCACTATATAATACTCTCAAAGCGTGAAGTGAATCTCGCATCTCTATCAGATACGATCACGGTGGGTACTCCGTGAAGGCGTTTGATCTCTTTCACATACAGCTTGGCCAGTTAGATGACCGAGTAGGTAAGACTGATTGGGATAAAGTAGGTGGACTTGATTAACCTGCCCACTATCACCCACATTGAGTCAAATCCATGAGAACTCCTAGGTAGGTTCGTTACAAAATCCATGGTGATTTCGTCCCATTTCCACTAAGGAATCGGCAGCGGCCATAGCTCTCCCCCCCGGTCGTTGGTACTCAATCTTGACTCCATGACAAGTCAAGCAGCGACTCACGTACTGAGCCACATCTCGTTTCATTCCTGAGCACCACTATTGTTTCCGTAGATTTTGATACATCTTCATGACTCTGGGATGGATACTGTAAGCACTCTAGTGCGCTTCATCCATGATTAGGGTACGAAGATCCTCTTGAGCAGGAACGCAAATACGATCTTGGAAACGCAACACGTCGTCATCAAATACACTGAACTCGTCATCTGTCTGATCACGCAACCTGGATCGTATTTCTGTCAAGTACTGATCCCGATACTGAGCCTCACGAATCTGATCAATCAGTTCAGATCCGATAATCATGGTTGCGCGCATGGCATCATTATCGCCGAAACCCACTCTAATTCCGATCTCATTTACTTGCTCGAGCAATCGCCATTCCTCCACCTCGATGCTAGCCAGCGAGTTGAAGAGTCTTCGTGTGCCATACAGCTGGAACCGATTTTCCGGCCATTGCCCTTCTCTTCCATCAGTCCCAAAGCCTTCTCGTAGGTTTATCGTTGCCCCTCTCTTCTGTCGAAGCCGTCTCAATAGGTCTCAACCTTGTCTTCCGTCAGGAGGAGCCCGAAGCCATCTCACAAAAGGTCTGAAATCTTCTTTTGGGGGCGTCGAAATCATTTACTAGTAATGTTTTGGATCGTAGTATTTACTTTGAGTCGGTATGTGCATTTTGAAATGGAAGATGCAAACTACATTACAGTGTCTTTTTAAAGTCATAGAGGAGGAGGACCATATGCTTATTTTAGTGAGTGGTTATCGTTCGACTGCAAATTCTATGCTTGTTGAAAGTGTGCATGTTGTTACATTAAGTTGTTTCATTGTATTTACTAAGGAATAATGTGAAGAATTAATCATTGTTGTTACTCAATGATTAATTGATATGAGTTGATGATGGACATATTTCATTAGTTTCGTAGTCATCAGAGATTACATTGGTTAACAATCAAGATCTTTGTTGGTACTTTCATTTGGCTTCGAGGTCTGCTACTTCTGCTAGCATTGCTTGGTTCTTACAAGCGTTTGATTATCTTTGTCTACCCGTAGGAATTTCTAAAGAGAAAGAAACAATAATACTTTTTGTTGATGCGCAGCTTTTTTAATGGTAAGTTCGTAATATCTCAATGTTCTTTTCATTAACGTTAATGTGATTTGACGAGAAATTACTAAGTTGAATGAAATGTAGTATTAGAACTACTCAAACAAAAATATTAGCTACTTGAATGAAATTTATCTATATAAATAAATAATTTGTGAATGACATAAAATAAACTCTTTTTGGCAACACCCCAAAGGTTTGTTTCTCAAAAAAGGAGTCGCGTCTTCTCAAAAATTGAAGAATTTATAAATAATTTTTAGTTACCTAGATAATTCCAAAATCTCTTCCATCTAAAACATTAGAAAAAATAAAAAATCAAAAATAAATTATGAATAAATGAATCGTGTGAATTCTTACTGATGACTTGGATACGAGGAAGCTAAGAAACAACTCTGGGCTTCAAAGTGTTGCTCTTTGGAATATTGAAGCCTAATATCCTAAGTCCAATCTATCTACTTTTTTGAGGCCATTGTCAGAAAGGAAACCGGCTCCTTTTGGATCACACTGACTGAAATCGATAACGATTCTCGTATCAATGGATAAGGCATAAAACAACGGGTTATTTGAAGTAACGAGTTCTCGTGTCTTTTTTAATGAATTCGCTACTTCAAGTAGCAACTTATAGACGATAAAGATAAAATTAAGAAATTTGAAGTGTGGGAACTCGCTAAAGTAGCGATTTATGGACGATAAATAAACGATTCGGAAACTTCATAACTTATTCGAAAGTTTCTTATTTTTTAGCAACAATACGGAGTAACATTCCTTGGGTTTATTGTTGTAATACCTCAAACTAACAAACCCAATACTCATTTCCCTTAAAATGGCCAAAGTCCAAACACAACTCAAAATTCAACCCACAAATCCAGTCCAACCCAAGGTGGAAGGCTGACCCAGTCCAAGACATCATCAGCAAGCCCACCAGCCCTCAGCAGCCAAACTAAGACAGGCTCTGAGGGTCACAGAGACAGCCCTCAGATCAGCAAGCAAACGCCAGCTAACCTGCTGCACCACCCCGACTCTCTTCCCCTCAAACCCCTCAACTCACCGCAGGCTATCACCGGTAGCCGTGATAGTCTTCTGGAGCAATGATGGCATTCCTTCTTGAGAGGGGTGCCGGATAAGGGGGGAGCCTTCCATAAGAAGAAAGGGGAGAAGCAAATTAAAAAAGGGGGAGGGGGAGGAGGCACACTCCTAGACCGACGGTTCTGCAGGGATGATCGAGGTCACTTGGCCCAAGGCGCCATCACTTCACCGTGGGAAGATAAGGGGAGAGGGGGGATCAACCTGGCCGGAGTCGTCTTCACCACAGAGGAGCTCAACCGTCTTTCACGAATCCTAGCTAGCTCTCCAGCCCCCCGCATCCCACCGACCTCCATTGCTGTGACCTCCCAACATCTGCAAAACAGGGTAAGAGGAAGAGGCCAGCGTCAAAAAGGGAATCCCTCGACGACCAACTCAAGCAGGGCGCCCAACGGAAACAGCGAGGGACACTTCATACTTCTGGATATAGCGGACTCCAGACCAACCGAACTCGGCAACAACGACGGGAGGTGACCACAAAGACAGACAACCCAGCCTAGACATGTCCTGGCGCAGCCCCAACTCCTCTCGTGAAGCAGCAGCTCCTGGGATGATCCACGCCCGCCTTCCCCTGCAGAACCCGGGACTGTCAAAACCCACCTCCCAAAGCCTCGTGGCTTCGCGGAGGATTCTTTTATTACTAATGTTTTGCCTTACCTGTACAGGCTCTCCTGAGCTGCAGCGGATACGAACGCTCCTGCCGCGATCATAACGCAGAGGAAACAGTTCCCCATGACAGCAAACCAGCACCTTGCCGAAACAGAGCGGCTTCCCCGTCGCAGCGAACTGATCCCCCCACAGCCGTGAATCATCTCCCCACAGCAGCTAACCGGCTTCCCAAAGCACCAGAAGCCAATTTCGACGAGCGATCCTCAAGCATGATGGCAGCGGTGCTGCAGAATAGCTCCACCAGCAGCTTCCACAAAAACAACAAGCGCCCAGCTCCAGCCCTCCTCGACCGACGACAACCCCACAGTGGCCGTCCCGCTTCTCGACGCCTCAAGTCCTCTAGCGACATCCATCAGCTTCCCCCGGCCGCACCAACCCACGACGAGCCTCCTCCGTCTCAGCCTTCCAATAGCTGCAGCAGCTCCTATGGCGACCGTTCCAGCCGCAGCGACCTATCCCAGCAAGTCGCAGCGACCCGAGCAAGCCGCAGCAACCAGCCCAGCTGCAGTAGCGACTCTAGCAGCCGCAACAACCGTCTCAGCAGCTTCAAACCGGCATGCCATTGGCATCTTCCTCTATTTTGCATGTAAACACCGAGGAATTACTACCAAGGAATGCATCCTCCAACGACGCGGACGATCGACATCAACGGGCTCACAACGCCCCGTAAGTATCGCTTTTATCTCATTAAGTCCTAATTATTCGTTTCTATTTAAATTAGGACTTTCTGACCACTTTTACATTTTTCTTTGCATGTACATCGAGTACTTAATCTCGGAAGGTCAACACCATAATTTCGAAGATTAACTCGAAGGCGCGTGTATCAAACCGCGTGGATCTACCCCGGCCTAAAAACCGCGGGCTCGAAGCCTTCAAGCGGCCCCAACCTTCAATCAAAGGTACAAAGGGGAGGTGCGGGCCTCCTCGAATTTTATTTAAAGCCCACTTGTAACGGATTGCGGGCCCAAGTGTATAGGCCCGCAATCACCGCTTTTCCCCGCTCTTTTGATCTAAATAATTGCTTGTGATTGCGCGTATGCTTAGGTTTTAGGTTTTACGTCGCATGCTTGGTTTTAATCAAACAAACCTAAATTCGGGTCCAACACCCAGTAAAACATCGATAAGAGTCCGGCCTACTCCCGGATCGGGCCCAATACCCGTCAATCAAAAGTTAAACTTTTTTGGACAAATCGCCACCCTTTTCGTATGTTTAGAATATAAAGGTTAGTAAATAGGAATCCCCGAACCCAGACTCTGATTTTTCCGACTTAAAAATCACATTTTCTTAACTAAGTCGGTGGTGACTCCGAACAAGTTTTCTAAAGCTAAACTAAACCCTACCCTTTTTTCGGAGCCATTTAGGATGAGGTGACGGCAAACCGAGCCGCTCCCTGGGCCCTCCTAAAAATTCGCGAGTGAGGTCTTAACGCAGCCTTTCGCTCGCCACCTTCAGGGAACTGGAGATGGTTGGCGAAACGTCGCGCAGACCCGTTCGCGAATCAAGGGAAGGCACAACCCCGGGTCCCTTTCCGCAGCGTCCGGCGTTCGAGTCGCGACGCCGACCGGACTGGGCCTCGGGGGAGCGGGCCCGGATCCTCGGGCTGCCCGAGCCGCAGTGCGCGTGCCTGGCCGGAGGGCGCGCGTACATCCCGGATGGCGACTCTACTGGGGAGGCTCCGCATGTGGATTCCTAACGAAAACCTTTTCTAACCACATGCGGAGGGGAGTTACTTGTTTTCGCATGTAATTGATTGGCTCGGTGCCCTTTGTATGATCTCCTACCTGTGTTTGTTTACCGCTTTATTAGGCATACATAGGTAAGTCCCTATACCCGGGACTAGGATCTTTAGGGGGTCACCGAAAGGCACGGCCTCGCTGCTTCCTGCGGCTTGTAGGCTATGGACCGGGACCCGCCTCCCTTAGTCCGAGGGAGGTCTTAGAAACCTTCATCCGAGTCTAGAATTGCTTGCCCACTACAGGTATCAGACGCCGCACGTGCATTTGTCTGTTACTAAGTGTCTTCTACATGTGTAGGAACAGGTGTCAAGTACGCTTTGTCTGCGATAAACTGTAAAACTAACATTGCTAATTTTGCAGCATTTGGATTCATCATAGAAGACTTCAAGAATCCTCTTTTCTCCCTTTCCTACCTATTTTATCGCATACTGCATTTATACATTCGCATGACCACATGAACGTCTGCGTAATTGTAGTAGTTGCATTATCATGTCATCCACAGTAATTGCTTCATTGCATTACTGCATTTCATTTGTAATTACATTCTCATAATGTATTCTCTTAGGCATACATGAATACGATTAAGCATATCACAAATTTATTATCCATTGATTACACTGTTACACGATGCTAACTTTAACTCTCTTTCTGCTTCCTTCACAGGTTTTAATTCTTCAAGATGGTTCCTCGAACTGGATTGGGGGCAAGAAAGATATAATAAATCCACGACAACTAGAAGGCCAATGATTCCTCAACGGTTGCTGAGGATCAAAGCAACATTCAATCACACGAAGACCAAGGATTAGTCGACGGCTGCTAAAGTACATAGCCTCACAATAACATAAAGACCAAGGATCCTCAATGGTTATCTAAATGCAAAGCCAGATGAACAACCACTTAGAGAGGAAGGGTTCCCCAATTACTATAAAAAACCAAAGTCATGACCAGACATACAACCACATGAAGGCCAAGGATCCATCAACGACTGCCAAGGCCTAAGTTAAGCATCCAACAACAAAAAGCTAAGGTCTGCTCGGCTCCAAAGCCCAAGGCTACACATTCAACTACACAAAGGCCAAAGCTTCCTCAACATATACCAAAGCAAGTCAAACATGAAAACCAAAGATCACCCAACAGCTACCAAGGTTTAGAGCCTGAATCCACGATGACATGGAGACCCCAAGGAAGTAACATTTAAAAGGGCTGATCATGATCAACATCAAGGAAGAAAGCGAGCCTAAAGAGCTATTCACGAACATGTCAAGGTCAAATTCAAAGATCTTCACGCCCCCATTAATTCAACAACTGTTCCAAAGAAGCAGAAGCAGTCTTATTACAATACCAGTCGCCCCAACTTCGGCACAAACGGGAACGTGTTTTCCATATTCTTTCACTATGGAGAAGAATACTACAATCATCCGCTCATTATTGGGCAATTCAGATAGGGGCAATTCCCCAATTTACAGCCCAAGCCCTGATCCTCAACATCGGGCAATTCGGATAAGGACAATCCCCCAATTCCCGATCCTCAACATCGGGCAATCCAGACAAGGTACCCAATCGGTCAATCCAACAGAAGCACGACTCTCAAGAGCTCGTCTCAAATAGAAGGGGAGAAGGTCAATCACCGCCTCGAAGACCGACGGGAATTAGCCCTTACATGAGCGACCCGTCGATCCACATCGGCCCACCGCATGAATGACTAGATGCCCACCCATGCCCGCCACAAGATACTACAACAACGCGCAACCTGTGCAATCGTGCCATTCAAAAGAGCAACTGTCATAACAAAGAGGAACTGCTATAAACAATCAGCGCATATGATCTTCGATGTTATATTCACATGAAAGGGAGTATTTGTACTTTAATCAGTATTTCCTTATTTGCAAAAATGAATTACATGAGCTCACTCACTTTAGCCATTGTCGCATGTTGACGAAGGCGTGGGTGGCCGGGTGGTAAAGTTTCGAGCCAAAGCCTTGAAGCAATTTTGAGCCAAAGCATCAAAATATCCTTCGTTGTTAACAAAACGACAATATACATGAAAAGGGAGAATCATACAAATATTACTCTCTTCATCAAGCTAAGTGAAATTACATGAGCTCATTTCGCTTACGTCCTTTGTCTCGTGGGCAGGTACAAGAGCTCCTCACACGTATGGTGCAAAACTCCTATGACAAAGGCGAGGGTGGCAGGGTGGCAAAGCTTCAAGTCAAAATCTTGTAGCAATTTCGTCAGACCTTCGATTCCATCGGACGAAGATGCCTTGATGAAATCACACGAAAAGGGAAGTGTCAAAACTCTACTTCACTTTTCTTGCAAATGAAGTTACACGAGTGTAATACCTTAAAAAGAAATTTTTGCTCATTGACCAAAAAGCCCAACATTCATTTTTACAGTACAAAAATAATAAGGCCAAAGCCCAACATTCTCCTAAAATGGCCAAGGACCAAGCCTATACGACTTTAGAACCTATTTTACAAAAAAAAAACAAAAATAATTGTTCTATCCCCACTCCTACACACCCACCATTCGTCTCTGATAAACTTTTAAAATTGTTTGTCTTGTGGGTTTCTGTCTCCCTACGGTGCCCGAACGACTCCCTCGGAATTTCGTGGGGATGAACAGCTGAATCCTTCCTCCGGTTCCTGTTTGCTCTTCTCCTGGGTGATCTTTCCAGTATGAACGAGAATGGCTAACGCCTCCGAAGAGCTCAATGCCCGGCACTGCAAGATGTTGGAAGAACTTCTTAAATTACCAGAGAAACCGAGAATGCACAGATTGCAAAACCAAAGGTCCTAGATGGGTAAATGTGAATTTAGGAAGCCTTGGTGTACACATATCAAAGAGACCAATCCAAAATAAGTGAACCCCAGCCCGACCCAAAAGAAGAGAAGAAGGGGAACTGTCCTGTCCTAGAGTCATCGTCACCCTTCAGGAAAACCAGCACGGCTAGTAGACAACTTGCGGGGGGAACGGCAGGGCAGAAGGTAGCTTCCTGCATCTCACAGCTTTCCAAGAGGGGAGGCACACCCCTAGACCAACCGGTTCTGCAGGGATGATCAAGATCACTCGGCCCAAGGCGCCGTCACTTCACCATGAGAAGATAAGATGGGAGGAGAGAGGGGGAAGCCAACCAGACAGTTGGAGGAGGAGAGAGAGGGTTCCAAAGAAACTTACCAAATTCTCTCGGGAGGGGATCCAATTTCTCGGTTGGAGAGGGAGGGGAGTAGAACGAAGCCAGCCTCTGTCTCCCTTCCTCCTTCACCCCTTTCAATCATCGAGCGACCTCCTTAGTCACCTGGTCATCCTCAGCTGTTCCTACACCAAGGTACGAGCTACAGAAGCGGCAATTCCCACACCATCTTCTGGTCGTCTCCCGACCTCAGCGTCTGTCACCACCGGCTCCCTGACGACCAGACCCAGCAGCAATGACATCCCTCTGGTTCCTCCCACGCCGTCACCCAACTTCCGGCGTCTTCCAGGATCAGCCGCATCCTTCTGGCGACGACCACAGCCTGTCTTCCTCGGTCCTGTTTCAAACCGACGGCGCACCCAGCAGCCTCAGACCCAGTCATGATGGAGCCCCAAGGCGGCTGCCATTCATCCCCTCTTCCGGCGACCTTCAGCCGCCTCAGCCGCAGCCCCGGCGTCCTCCCGGCGAGCCCCGACCCGCAACAGCAGCGGACCCACCTCCACCCATCTCCAGCTTCAGCCTCCTCGATCGACGACAGTTCCCACAGCGGCGCACCCAACCGCCTTACACTCGGCCACGACGGAGCTCCCACTTCAGCCCCGGCGTTCCCAACCTCCCGGCGGCCAACCCACGGCAGTCCGACCTCCTGGACGCCCCACGACGGATCTCCCTTTCTCCGGTGCACCCAACAGGAACTCTCCCTCCCTTTGGTGTTCCCGAGCAACGGTGACAGCCACCCCCCCCCCCTCCACAGACTGGGCGACAGCGCCACCGCTTCCCGGCGCTCTCCTCACCGGCAGCGGCAGCCCGCGCCTCCTCGGCGACCCCAGACTCGGCGAGCGACGACCCATCCTCCTCGGCGTCCCCAAACTCGCGGCAGCAGTCCCACGGCAGCTCCGGCGACCTTCCCAGAAACCGTGGCAGCCGTGAGCGGCGTCTCCAGGCACGGCGGTTGCGGGTCCACCCCCTGGCGTCCCCTGGAGCTCATAGCGTCACCCTCCTCCCGGCGTTCCAGCTCCACGGCGGCGACGAAGACCTACCTCCCTCCTCCGGTACACCCCGGCGCTACTTCGAGTTGAGGTTCCAAGGACGCCGCGCCCAGCCGACCAGCGCCTCCCCGGGAGCGAGATCCAGTAGCCGAACCATTCGGAAACGATCCCTCGGTCATTCCCCTTGACCCACGGCGACTCCGATCACCTCCAAACCCACGCCCGATTCAAGGGTTTCAAGGCAAGGAGAAGGACTCCTGTTCTGTGGGTTACGATGTCCCACTCTGAAGGTAAAATTCTTTTTACCTTTAATAATTTTTTATTATTATTAAATTGTTATAAGTTTTTCTTTTACGAAAAGTCTTATTTAAAAATCAATTGTTTTCTTTGGATTTTATTAATGACTTATAGTTAGATGCAATCTGGGTAGTTAGTCATTTCTGTTGGAATATGTTTACGTTTTTTAGTTTAGGTTTATTACGTTCTTATGAATTATTATGAGCATCATTAACATTCATCTCCTTTGTTTTGCATGAAAAACACGGCTGGACTTTCTGGATATCCTCGGCAACTCACATCGAGTGAAAGCCTTCAACCAAACGGTAAGACATGCCTTACTTTTCTCGATTTGATTGAGTTTTATTGAAATTTAATCAATACTAACCACATTCATATTTTCTTTGCATGTACAATGAGCATGCAACTTCGAAGGATCAATTCCAAAATTTCGAAGATAAACTCGAAGGCGCGTGTATCAAACCGCGCGGATCCACCCCGGCCTAAAAAACCGCGGGCTTGAAGACAAAGCGGCCCCAACCTTCAAACAAAGGTACAAAGGGGAGGTGCGGGCCTCCCCGAATTTCATTTTAAAAGCCCACTTGTAACGGATTGCGGGTCCAAGTGCATAGGCCCGCAATCACCGCCCCTTCCCCGCCCTTTTGATCTAAATAATTGATTGTGTTTGCGCGATTGTTTAGGCTTTAGGATTGAACGTCGCATGTGAGGTTTTAATTCAACCAACTTAAATTCGGGTCCAAAGCCCGTTAAAACGTTGATAAAAGTCCGGCCCACTCCCGGATCGGGTCCAACACCCGTCAATCAAAAGTAACCTTTTTTTTGGACAAATCGCCACCCTTTTCGCATGTGGTAGAACACCAAGGTTAGTAAATAGGAATCCCCGAACCCAGAACTCTGATTTTTCCGACTTAAAATCACATTTTTTTAACTAAGTCGGTGGCGACTCCGAACAAAAGTTTTCCAAAGCTAAAACTAAACCCAACACCCTTTTTCGGAGCCATTTGGGGTGAGGTGACGGCAACTCGAGCCGCTCCTCGGGCCCTCCCCGAAATTCGCGAGCGAGGCCTTAACGCAGCCTTTCGCTCGCCGCCTCAAGGGAACTGGCGACGGTTGGCGAAACGCCCCGCAGACCCGTTCGCGAATCAAGGGAAGGCCCAACCCGGGGCCCCTTTCCGCAGCGTCCGGCGTTCGAGCCGTAACGCCGACCGGACTGGGCCTCGGGGGAGCGGGCCCGGATCCTCGGGTTACCCGAACCGCAGCGCGCGTGCTAGGCCGGAGGGCGCGCGTACAACGAGCAAACTTCATTCTTACTCTAACAGAAACAAGTTACAAGAATTTCCTTGTTTCTAGCCGTCTGTTTGGTAGGTACATGAACATCCTTACACAACAGACATCAAGCAAGAGTAGCAATTTCGTCATACCTTCGATTCCATCGGACGAAGATGCAATGATGAAATCACGCAAAAAGGGAAGTATCAAAACTCTACTTCTCCTTTCATATAAATGAAGTTACATGAACAAACTTCATTCATTAAAAGAAAGCAAGTTACACGAGCTTACTTGTTTTACGTCCTTTGTCTCGTGGGCAGGTATAAGAGCTCCTCACACGTATGGTGCAAGACTCCTATGACGAAGGCGAGGGTGGCAGGGTGGCAAAGCTTCAAGCCAAAGTCTTGTAGCGAGTTCGTCAGACCTTCGACTCCATCGGACGAAGATGCATTGACGAAATCACACAAAAAGGGAAGTGTCAAAACTCTACTTCACTTTTCTTACAAATGAAGTTACACGAGCAAACTTCATTCTTACTCTAACAGAAACAAGTTACAAGAATTTCCTTGTTTCTAGCCATCTGTTTGATAGGTACATGAACATCCTTACACAACGGACATCGCATCAAGCAAGAGTAACAATTTCGTCAAGACTTCGATTCCATCGGACGAAGATGCAACGATGAAATCATGCAAAAGGGAAGTATCAAAACTCCACTTCACCTTTCATATAAATGAAATTACATGAACAAATTTCATTCTCACTTTAAAAGAAAACAAGTTACATGAGCACACTTGTTGTCTGTCCTTTGCCTAACATAGGTACATGAACATCCTATATTATGGACAAAGGCGCGGGCGGTTGGGTGGAAAATTTCGAACCAAAGCTTCGACATTGCCTTTGTCAATACCAAAAGGGAGTACCATTTACATTTGCTCTCTAACGGAATTCTTGTCATTCCTCAGATAGAGTCAGAACGACCATTGAGATGGGCATATCCATCTCAACCCCCCAGCGGATATTTTGCTTCATATCCCCAAGCGAAAGTCAAAGTACATGAACTAACTTTGTTTTCGTCCGTTGTCAACTGTGCAAGCACATGGACATCCGTACAGTATGGTACAAATTCCTAGGCAACGGCGTGGGTGGTCGGGTGGAAGCCGTTCCGAGTTCAGTCTAAAAACAAAAAGAGACATAGAACGCAAGAGTGCACAATGGCACCATAGAGGTTTGAGTATCTAAACCTGTTCATTTCTTAAGCATTTCTTAAGCATTTGTGTGCCCAATTGCATATAATTTGAAACTTTTGATAATAAGAATGTTTCCGGGCGAGAGTGGATAAGGCAAACCTATTCCTAGACACTTACCCAGAGTGATGAGCGTAAACACTGTGAGGATTCATACACGAGCGTTCAGATGGATGACGAATCCTTTGACAAAAGATGCTCTAAACCGGGATGAGATCGAGCATTTCTTCTCTACCCCAAACACAGAACATCAACCATTGCTAGCCCCCTTTTGAGCCAAAGTTGAAGTTTTGTACAAACACTATACCCAACGAGTCTAAGGACCGCCTCACATCGAGGTTAAAATGGAGATCCCGTAGCCAGAAACCGGAAGCAACGGATCATAGAGGCTACACTTCCTTAAAATTCAAGCAAAGAGGAATCATCGACGGTTAAGCCTACCTGTTGCGTTATTCCTAAGGACTGAGCTTCTCAAAGGGCTTCTCAAGAAACACAAATTCCAAAGAAAATTATCAGAAAACAAAGTGGGGCAAATCCCTGTGATCTAGCCAAGGAAAAGAAAGAATTAGCGCAATGACCAAAGTCCTTAAAAGAAAGCGCAAGATGGAAATCAAAAAAGCAAAATAAGGCACCAGGACCGACATTGATGGTCGCAAGAGCAAAGGTGTTATCTTTCGAGCAAACCAAAAACAAAATTTTCCCTAAAGTGGATCATTCACATCTATTAGCTAGCCACCTTTTCGTCCCAACGGAACAGGTCAACTAGCAAGCTGTTTAAAGGATGGAGCATTTGTTTGAATGATGGAACCTCTACGATCCAATAGCTTCCGATGAGGTCCTTAGACTCCTTCTTTCAAACGACGAATCTAAACATTCAATCTAAAGGCCTTATGCCAAAACAGCATTACAATCCAAGTAAAGACTCCTTTGACCGGTACATGAGCATCCAAGTCAAAGTAATTCTGAAATCTAACTGAAATGACTTTCAGGAATGAGATTGAAACACGAGAGAAATTAGAAGACTTTCTCTGCTCTCGCTTAAAAACATGCTTTTAAGCAGAAAGCAGAACGAAGCATAATGTGCATGTACATTTAGCTATTTTTATTTTCGTTGTGACTAATGATTTCCTTGATAAGTTTCTTGGAAGCATGTCGGCCACGAATAATTTGAGGTATTGACGATATCCTTGTCAAAGAATCTTTCCAGACTCTTTCCAAACTGTAATACCTCAAATTAACAAACCCAATACTCATTTCCCTTAAAATGGCCAAAGTCCAAACACAACTCAAAATTCAACCCACAAATCCAGTCCAACCCAAGGTGGAAGGCAGACCCAGTCCAAGACATCATCAGCAAGCCCACCAGCCCTCAGCAGCCAAACTAAGACAGGCTCCGAGGGTGACGGAGACAGCCCTCAGATCAGCAAGCAAACGTCAGCTAACCTGCTGCACCACCCCGACTCTCTTCCCCTCAAGCCCCTCAACTCACCGCAGGCTATCACCGGTAGCCGTGATAGTCTTCTGGAGCAATGATGGCCTTCCGTCTTGAGAGGGGTGCCGGATAAGGGGGGGAGCCTTCCATAAGAAGAAAGGGGAGAAGCAAATTAAAAAAGGGGGAGGGGGAGGAGGCACACTCCTAGACCGACGGTTCTGCAGGGATGATCGAGGTCACTTGGCCCAAGGCGCCATCACTTCACCGTGGGAAGATAAGGAGAGAGGGGGGATCAACCTGGCTGGAGCCGTCTTCACCATAGAGGAGCTCAGCCGTCTTTCACGAATCCTAGCTAGCTCTCCAGCCCCCCGCATCCCACCGACCTCCATTGCTGTGACCTCCCAACATCTGCAAAACAGGGTAAGAGGAAGAGGCCAGCGTCAAAAAGGGAATCCCTCGACGACCAACTCAAGCAGGGCGCCCAACAGAAACAGCGAGGGACACTTCATACTTCTGGATATAGCGGACTCCAGACCAACTGAACTCGGCAACAACGACGGGAGGTGACCACGAAGGCAGACAACCCAGCCCAGACATGTCCTGGCGCAGCCCCAACTCCTCTCGTGAAGCAGCAGCTCCTGGGATGATCCACGCCCGCCTTCCCCTGCAGAACCCGGGACTGTCAAAACCCACCTCCCAAAGCCTCGTGGCTTCGCGGAGGATTCTTTTATTACTAGTGTTTTGCCTTACCTGTACAGGCTCTCCTCAGCTGCAGCAGATACGAACGCTCCTGCCGCGATCATAACGCAGAGGAAACAGTTCCCCATGACAGCAAACCAGCACCTTGCCGAAACAGAGCGGCTTCCCCGTCGCAGCGAACTGATCCCCCCACAGCCGTGAATCATCTCCCCACAGCAGCTAACCGGCTTCCCAAAGCACCAGAAGCCAATTTCGACGAGCGATCCTCAAGCATGATGGCTGCGGTGCTGCAGAATAGCTCCACCAGCAGCTTCCACAAAAACAACAAGCGCCCAGCCCCAGCCCTCCTCGACTGACGACAACCCCACAGCGGCCGTACCGCTTCTCGACGCCCCAAGTCCTCCAGCGACATCCATCAGCTTCCCCCGGCCGCACCAACCCACGGCGAGCCTCCTCCGTCTCAGCCTTCCAACAGCTACAGCAGCTCCCATGGCGACCATTCCCGCCGCTGCGACCTATCCCAGCAAGTCGCAGCGCCCGTTCCAGCCGCTGCGACCTATCCCAGCAAGTCGCAGCGACCCGAGCAAGCCGCAGCAACCAACCCAGCTGCATTAGCGACTCTAGCAGCCGCAACAACCGTCTCAGCAGCTTCAAACCGGCATGCCCTTGGCATCTTCCTCTATTTTGCATGTAAACACCGAGGAATTACTACCAAGGAATGCATCCTCCGACGACGCGGACGATCGACATCAACGGGCTCACAACGCCCCGTAAGTATCGCTCTTATCTCATTAAGTCCTAATTATTCGTTTCGATTTAAATTAGGACTTTCTGACCACTTTTACATTTTTCTTTGCATGTACATCGAGTACTTAATCTCGGAAGGTCAACCCCATAATTTCGAAGATTAACTCGAAGACGCGTGTATCAAACCGCGTGGATCTACCCCGGCCTAAAAACCGCGGGCTCGAAGGCTTCAAGCGGCCCCAACCTTCAATTAAAGGTACAAAGGGGAGGTCCGGGCCTCCCCGAATTTTATTTAAAGCCCACTTGTAACGGATTGCGGGCCAAGTGTATAGGCCCGCAATCACCGCTTTTACCCGCTCTTTTGATCTAAATAATTGCTTGTGATTGCACGTATGCTTAGGTTTTAGGTTTTACGTCGCATGCTTGGTTTTAATCAAACAAACCTAAATTCGGGTCCAACACCCGTTAAAACGTCGATAAGAGTCCGGCCTACTCCCGGATTGGGCCCAATACCCGTCAATCAAAAGTTAAACTTTTTTGGACAAATCGCCACCCTTTTCGCATGTTTAGAATATAAAGGTTAGTAAATAGGAATCCCCAAACCCAGACTCTGATTTTTCCGACTTAAAAATCACATTTTCTTAACTAAGTCGGTGGCGACTCCGAACAAGTTTTCCAAAGCTAAACTAAACCCTACCCTTTTTTCGGAGCCATTTAGGATGAGGTGACGGCAAACCGAGCCGCTCCCTGGGCCCTCCTAAAAATTCGCGAGTGAGGTCTTAACGCAGCCTTTCGCTCGCCACCTTCAGGGAACTGGAGATGGTTGGCGAAACGTCCCGCAGACCCGTTCGCGAATCAAAGGAAGGCACAACCCCGGGTCCCTTTCCGCAGCGTCCGGCGTTCGAGTCGCGACGCCGACCGGACTGGGCCTCGGGGGAGCGGGCCCGGATCCTCGGGCTGCCCGAGCCGCAGCGCGCGTGCCAGGCCGGAGGGCGTGCTTACAATTGTAGATCATTTCCCATAATTTTATTTGAAAAACAATATATTTGTTTCTAGTAAGACAAACGTCACTGCCATAACTAGAAAGATAAATACCGCCTTCTAACGAATCTTAAGTTCGCGTTCTTGTCGACAGAACATCCTTAACCAGCTTGTCCAAATTCTTGTCCGCGGACCCTGTCGGGCTCGTCGTTGCCTCCTCGGCAAGTCTCTTCAACTCTGCCACGCTTCTCTGCAGTTCCTTCCCCTTCTCGCCTCCGAACAACTCCCTCACGACCCTCTCGACGTTTTCCCTCCTCACGTCGCCCCAGCCTACTTCCAGCCCTGCCTTCCACTCCGAACAGACGTACCTCGCGTTCGTCTGTTGGTCCACCAAGTTCGGCCAGTATATCATCGGGACCCCTGCACTCAGGCTTTCTAGCACCGAGTTCCATCCGCAGTGTGTCAGGAATCCCCTGACCGACCTGTGCTTCAGGACCTTCTCCTGTGGGCACCAACCCGACAGGAATCCTCTCTCCTTCGTCTCATCGACGAACCCCGGTGGGAGGATTGCTGTCTTGCCGTTCATGAGGTCCGGCCTTAGGACTCACAGGAACGGACGCTGGCTGTGGGCGAGCCCGATGGCAAACTCGGTCAGTTGCTCGTGGCTCAGGAACACTACACTCCCGAAGTTCACGTACAGCACAGACCCGGGGTCCTTCGTTTCTAGCCACTCCAGGCATTCGACATGCTCCTCCCAGAGGTTACCAAGGGCAAGCTTTGAGACGGACTCATCTTGGGGTGTCTTCTCGAGAAGCAGATGGAAAGGGCCAATCGGGTAAATGTTTGGGATCAGGGATGAAAGTGCCTCGAGGACGACTGGCTCCAACTCCTCGAAAGTGTTAATAATGGTCGCGTCGGCTTTTCCACTCCTCTCCACCGCATCTACAATAAAACACAGGAAGGTATCGCTATTGTCCGTCGCTCCGAAAAAGTACGGCATGTCGCATGGCCTCATGTTGTTCATTCCCGGGATCCAATCAATCACACCATACGACCAATCAATCTTTACCTGATCCGATTTCCCTGCATAAATCAATCAACCGGAAAACTAATAAGATCTCAATGCAAACTTGCTCTGGGGACTTATCCTCACAAAGATCACCTTTCGATGGTTTAAGGCATTTTTCCATGAACAAGCGATAATGCTTCAACGCCATGATCGCACAAGCCGGTATCGTGAACAGATGCACAAGCGGAAGCCTGAACTTCTCGGCAGCAGGAGCCGCGGCAAAGTCCATGAAGCCATCCGCCACGATATGAGATATGGGAGGGACATCCAAGCCGTTTTTCTGGCTTACTTCCTCATTAAGCTTCCCGATGAGGTCACACAAGGGGTTGACTATGTAATTCCTACAGGAGTTACACAGGGCAGAAATATCCTGAGTGGCATCCGCATCTGAAAGAGGGATGCCATCAGGTATCGAGAAGAGCCGCCAGTCAGGGAGGCCCTCGAGGGAGGTGAGGCCGCCGGAACGGAGGAGGCGGCGGTGGTTGAACTCGGTGTTGATGAAGGTGATGAAGAAGCCCCTGTGGTGGAGGATCTTGGCTAGCTTTATCATCCCTCCAATGTGGCTTTGAGCTGGGAGTGGTACACAGACAACATGGGATTTCATGGCTGCTCTTGGGCTGTTATTTTTCTTTCTCCCTCGAGATGGTTTTTAACAGTTTGTTCAAGGGATGGATAATTTGTATGCCAAGAGGTATTGGAGTTTATATAGACAATGAGCAATATGTGTCAAAATTATGCAGAACTTTCTAAAATTTGATTCCAAGTTTAGTTTAGTTGCAATTCTTAACGGGAACGGTTCAAAGATTATGTTCCACCCAAATTCAGTATATTCCTTTTTAGGCCGTCATAAGATATTGGAATCAACGATGATCGCGTAAGTCAAGCGCATCAAAACTAAGTCCTGAGAAATACTCGAGAGTTACTACAAACTATAAATTTATCGAAAAAGTTTGTTCACCCTCCGACGACGACTTGAAAAGTTCTAAATCCAACTGCGGGTAGAAAATGTTTAATAGAATTACTTGCAATAACAAAACATTAGAAACGAATAGAACTCCAATGTTGAACCAGTCTCAAATTTCCAATTAAAACTCTAATTTCACGTATGCGAACATTACTTCATTCATGATGCGCCCTTGATTATTCCTCCATTCAATCATTTTTTTTCTATTAATTTCTATTTGGTGATCAATAAAAAAATAATTTCTTTTATTAAAAAAATATGTATTTCGAAGTATAAATTATTTTACATCTTTTTTTTCTCTTTAATTTTCTTTTATCACATTGGGAGTTTTACCGAACCAAAAACACTTGTTACCAAAAAGTCCAAGCAAAAAGAGATCATAACAATACGACCAGATACATTCCGGCGGCCACCACGGAATAATCAAAATCCTTGAAAATTTGATTGGTCAGATTTTAAGTCTTCAAGACACTGTGTGTGATTATCGTCCCTCGTCAAGTTATCATGAGAATTGCATATATACTGGTCCTTTGCAATAACCGCTGGTGTTCGTGTCTTAGGTCATGAGGCTGTACAGTAATCGTTGAGGGGTGTGCGTAGGGCCGTGGGTTGAGCTCGCAGGCTAGTGAAAACACTTGGGTGTCCATTGGCTCCTTCAGCTCTGAGTCTCCAGGTCGGACTGGGGGTGTTCTTTCCCAAGCTATTCACTTGATCCTTCTACTCTCGACATCTTAGTGCTCCCATTATGTCTCTGCTCGCTCGTTAACTTGTGCTCGCCTGTTGATTGGCCACTGTTACTTGGTCGCTCTCGCCCATTGTTTTACACTCGACTGACATTTCACACTTTGCATAGGCTTGGCTAGCTTTTCAGACCCCATCTTTCTTGGGCATTCCAATATTTACAAACAGAATTAGTAAAGTGTTTCAACTTTCCCCGCTTTGTCCGATTTAAACGGCATATGACAACATATATTGCAAAACTAATGTATAATAAATTTGGTATGAATTAATGAGATATAATGAGTCTAATTAAAATAAATAGAGAATTTATCCAGTCTTTTTAAATTTTTTGATTCAAAATAACTAAGTATTCAATCAATCATTCACTAACAAATTTATATTATTATTAGAACAGTATTGATTTTTAACTAATTCATTTTAAGTTCGATCGATAACGTCCAATAAAAGAATAAAAATTATCAACAAACTCCAGAACCATCTGATAATCGATAACAAGAAGATATATCTGATGTTAGTGGTGACTACGGGATAAGGAACAACCAGACCAATAAAGACAACTTTTGAACTAAAGTTCACTTTTTGATGATGTCTCGTACAACAAATGACCACAGCGATTGCAAGAAATTCATACATGGTGTCTTCTTAAAAGATTCATGTTCATTCAATAATGGATATTCTTATTATCACACTTTTCTGGAGCCCTATTACCCAAAATCGAATTTTTCGAATCTCAAATCGAACCGAAGCAAAACCAATAATTTTCGGATTCGGAAGACCTCTTAATTAAACTTTCCACACAAAACAGGGGTTGAAATCAAAATTTCACTCTATAATTACTCTACAAATAAAAGTAACAAGGATTCAAAATTAATTACTAAATCAACGTTTTAGTAGGCAGGGATTTTATTTCAAATTAATAATTAGTTAGATGAACCTAATTTCTTAATTACATTTTCGTGTGCATTGTTAAACATTTTTTACATTTTAGTGGTTTTTATCATTTGAACGAAGCCCATACATTTTAATTTGAAGCCCAAACCAATGTGCATAGACTTAGGCCCTTAATAATAAGGTGAAAATGGCCAAAGTCCAATATGAAGTCAGTTGAAATAGTTAATCATATATATATATATATATATATATACATCAGAGTTTGGTACGGAGATACGGTTAGTTTTAAAAAAGTTTACGAAATATGGTCCGTGTTTTGTAAAATACGTTTTTATCGTCGAAAAGGGAACGTTATAACCCGTCCTCCAACGAAATAGGCGCCCATGATGCGCATGAAGGTGCGTTTTAAAAACCCGCCTTTATACAGAGGCGGGTTCTCAAAATACGTCTTCCGGGACCCGCCCCTCAAACACTTAGTGAAAAATTTCGCCAAAGAAGGGGGTCTGGTGTCTGACAGAGGGCGGGTTTTCAAATGGAAAAGGGGCGGGTTTTCCCTAAAATAATATATTGGACGGGTTACCCTAAAATAATATAAGGGGCGGGTTTTACCTTAAAATAATATAAGGGACGAGTTTTGAAAAGCCACCCCTCTTGCTTAGTTGGTCAAAGATTTCCTTAACTTAGAAGTGGTTTTGGATTTTACGAAACATGAACCGTATTTCGCAACTTGTTTTTAAAACTAACAGTATTTCTGTACAAAACTCATTATCATCACATAAAAACATTTTCAACCCAAAAGTTTGTTGAAATTTACTCTTAATTTTAATTTCACTTGTATTTCCATTTTATTTCTCACAACTTGCTAACAAATTAAGGGATGTGGAAGACTATAAAAGGATTTTTTTTTATTTGGGAGTGACTCATTTTTTCTGGACGAGTGTGGTGAAACAAACTCCCCCTCCCCAAACCGACGTCCTCTCCTCCTCCAACCGATCACCTCCACCTCCTCCGATTCTCTCCTTCCCCAAGCCTCATAGATTCCAGCGGCGCTGTTCCAGCTGAAGCCAGCTCCTTGATCGGCAACTGGAGCGGCATCTCAGTTGGCATCTGCAACAGCTCCTCTAATCAAGGTAAGGTTCATACCTCGTGGAAACCGCCTGGAACCAGCCCCTCCGTCGCCATCAAAGCCGGCCGCAGTAAAATGGAGTGCCGTCGGGCTCATTCTCCCAAAATCGAGAAGGATTGCCTTTACTTCTACGAGAGACGTCATTACCTGACCTTAGCAACTTAAGAATCAACTACAATCTGGTTGAAGTTTGGGCCAAAGACCTGTTTGTGGTACTAATGATCCGTCTCAAGTCCAGCAGGTTTTAGGACGCATGGAATAATAGAACAGCTACAAGCCATAGGTTTAACACAGGTCGATTCGCGGATCCTTTGCATTTCCTGCTAGTTTACAAGAATGATTGTTTGTTCGTTGACGTCTTTTTTCGATATTCATTCTTGCCTAATTTGGTGTGATCTTACTGTTCACTTGCGCAGTGGATTCGTGCATGCTTCCTGCAATTTGCTAAATTCACTGCTTGTTTGTTCCTGATTGAATTGCTTTTCATCTGATTATCTTCAATGATGGTTTGCACCTGATCCTTCACTGATCTGGAAAAGTGCAATCACAGTCTTTGAGATTCTTGTGGTGCTCGAACTAACATGATTGGCTTTGCTGCTGCAGTGACGAATCACTTCACATCTTCACTTAATGGACTTCCTATCTTCATCTTTACTACGAACTTGATTCTTGCTTGCTGGTTTAGCCTTTTAGGGCCTGGTTTGCACTTTGCTCTTAGAGACCTGTCGCTGGCTCGTCTGTTGCTTTTCAACTTTACTACTGGCCTTACTCAACTTATTTGTTGTTTCAGTGCATTATTCCCATGTCACCATAGCACCGACAATCGCTCATGCCATTTCTCGGCAGGTTATACAATTTTGATGCTGCTGCTTTACTGCCACTACTTCGATGCTGTTACATCACTGCAGCTGTTGATTCCGTGCTTAATTTGTTTCATCATTGACATATCCGTGTTTAGTTTCTAAAGTGTCCAAGTTTGATCATTTTCGCTGCTGGTTCATGACACTAGCCAACTATCCTCACCTCCCCTTATTTGGTCATCCTTTTGCTTTGATTCTGGCCACTAGTACTCTTTTCTCATTGTCATAGTTTTTGTTGCCTGCGGTGCGTTTTTTGACCACATTTCCACTTTCTTATTTCTTTTGCATGAACACTGCTCGTACGAATTTGAAGTTCCAACAAGTGCGAAAATAAGTCTCGAAGTTGTGTGCAGCAAACCGCGTTGGTTTTCTACATTGTAAAAACCGCGATGAATAAGGATTTCAAAAGCAGCTCCAATCGACAAACCTAACTAAGGGGAGGTGCGGGTCTCCCCAAAATCAAATCCGCTTGTAAAGGGCTGTAAGCCAAGGTGCATAGGCCCATGGTTACCAGCCTTGCCCGTCCATTTTGATCTCAATACTTATTTGTGATTATGCCTGTGAAATTTCACATGAGTTCGGGTCCAATACACGAATCGAGCCTAACGCCCATAAAAAAGCTCTTTTCAAACCAGGTCCAAATCACATCATTTTCTAAGAGCAACGCTACCTTTCGCATGTGATAATGTGAGAGTTAGTAAGTAAGATTCCCCGAACCCTCCCTGATTTTTCCGACTTTATGCCGTGTTAACCTTGATTTTGATGATGAGCTTGAGAAGCTATTCTATAAAATCATAGCAATATGTTGCTGTAACACTTCATATGTCTTTGATGATGAGCTCGAGGAATGTGATGCTGCGTTAAAATAAGGAGTAACTGTAATAATGCGTCTGTCCTTTTATAAACATGGAAATAATGAATTTTCTAGAATAAAAATATTGAAATTAATTTGTATTTTGAATTGTCCATATTAATTCGATGCTTCAATGACATTCTAAATATTCTAATTTAATTTAGAATATGTTTTACCATAATTATGATAATAAAATCTCTAATTGTGGAAGTTAATCAAAATCCTTTTGTTTAATTACATTCATAAAAGGAAAGCTTATCTTTAGTGATATGATTGAGCAAAGTGAAGCTGAGCCACAACTAGAGTGACTAGGACGTTGTCACTTTACGGTAAGCTGCTACTGAAATGATGTGCTATCCATTGAGTATATGGAAATAAATATTTCTTATTGTAATACCTCAAATTAACATGCGGGCCGCAAACAATGATTTTCAGCCCATAATGAGCCCAACGTTCATTCTCCCAAAATGGCCAAATCCCAAGCCCATACAACTTTACGATCCATTTTACACAAAAAAAAGAATGCCTTTAGCACTTGCCGATTAAGTTATGACAAAGAAATAAAAAAATAATAATGAAATAAAAATAAATGTCTCTTTCCCCACCTTGTTGTTTCCTTCCCTCCTCCGAATATTTTCTTATGGACATGGCTTCCGAGAAACCGGGTCCTTCCATCCGCTTCGGCTTAACGACCTTGTAAAAAAGGGAGTTATCCGTGAGGTCTGTGGAGAGTAGGGATTGGATTAGGCAGGTTCAGATAGCGATATGGCAACGCAGACACTCCATCTCAAGGGGGTGATGGGGTCTCAAACACTCACATGCCAGTCAGGCAACTATTGGCACTGACTTGGTGGGCACTGTCATTTAATGAGGGATTCAACCAGCCACCTGAGTTCTCCTCATGTCACAAATTGGAGTGATGGCTCCGGTGACCATCTTGGTGACGCCAAAAGGGAAGGGGAACTGCAGGACAATATTTAAAAAAAAAGGGAGTCATTATTCCCTTCCCCATCGTTCCAGAAAGCTCCAAAAGTTCAGGAGATGCACAGAAATCCCCAGAAGTTACCTCACCACAGTCAGAGTGTACTGGACTTGATCTTGGATTCTCTCCTCCAACTGCGTATGGAGATCAGCTCCATGGACTATTTCCTTCTAGCGGACCACAAATTCCGGACCGGATGATGCTTCCTCTGAATCTGACCTCTGATGAGGGACCGATTTACGTGAATGCTGAGCAGGACCATGGGATATTATGGCGCCGCAAATCTCATGCCAAAGCTGATGGGGAGAACAAAGCTACTTGGGGTCGAAAGCCGTACATGCATGTGTCACGCCATCTTCATGCCACGCCCCGTCCAAGAGGATCTGGAGGTCGCTTCATGAACACGAGGAACCCGAACAATGTAGACAGAGGAGTTGGCATGAGGCAAGACGGCGTCACAGAAATCACTCAGCCCAACGGCTCCCCCAAATCCGAAGTCCTGCAATCAAACAGCAGACCATTACCCACCCAGTCTCCTCTACCGGCATTTTCACCCCAATACCAGATGGAGTCCAACCCTTCATTTGGGAAGCAAGTCAGCCCACCGCCCTTATAATGTAATCCAAGATTTTGGTCCAAACCCAACTCACAAGAAAAAAACATGATACAACCCCAAATTCGAGCCCAGAAACCCATCCATTAATAAAAGCCCAAGCCCAAAACGTATCATCTGATTCCCCGACAGAATCCTGATTGCCCGACAAAATCCTACTCTGACGCGTCCATGGTCGCAGGCTGAAACGGCCACCTTCCCCTGAACCATCAGCGGCCATCCTCCTGTTCCTGCCTGCAAGAGGACCTCCTGGCCGACCTCCCCTCATCGCCTTGTCGCCTGCTACCTGCAGAGGAGATCAGCACGGCCAAGGACGATCCTGCCCACCCCCTATTTTCATCATTTTATTATTATGAATTTTTGATCTTATCCTCGCTAACGGTTTCCCCTCTCCTGTACCAAGGACAACTCGGAAAGAGTGTACGATACCTCCTGGGATTACCACTTGGCAGCACCCCATTCGCTTCCTGGGCATAAGAGTAGACGGTCCTATGAGGAGAAAGAGGCAGGGGAAAGGTGGGCGGGGAGGCGATTCTTTCCTTTTTCTTCTTCTTCAGAGGGAAATTCTGGGGGGAAGGGAGACGATTTTTCATCTTTCCCAGGGGAACTCTTCATTGGGGTAGAGATTTTTCTTCTTCTGGGAGGCGGGTTTCTCTTCTACCTTGACCTTCTTCCATTCCTTCGAAGCTTGCTGGTCTCTTTGGTCGTCTTCGCTGCAGTCATCCATTGCATCCTAAACAAGGTAAGAAAGGTCAACAATGCAGGGCTTCCCGTGACAACCCAAACTCAACAACAAGAAGTAAGAGGCGACGTCAACTCGGCTTCCATTTACCTTGGCGATGACAACAAAGACCGTCTCCAGTGTTTGCTGCGGAGGCCTTGTGCAACGACCCGTAAAATTTCATTATTATCATATATGAAAATTATGTGCAATTTCGAATAATTAAAAGGTGAGTCAGACTTGGACTTAGTCAAATTCGACGTGGATACGAGAATTTAGTATTCAGTATTCTCATAGTCAACTGATATTATTTAGAAGAACAATATCGAGATTTTGGGTTCGATTACGTGTGATTATGTCACCGGGAAAGAGGACGCTCTGACTCAAATGTAATCGAATTCGAGTGATATTGTTCGCACACAACGTCGAGTGTTTTGACATGTGTACTAGAATAATTAATTTCATAAGATAAAACATATAATATAAAATAGACGAGAGTTTGACCTTTTGACCCACAAATCGTCACACTTTAATTATAGGTTGAATACATGACTTGATAAGAGTCTTGACCCTTTGGAATTAAAGAAGCTTCCCAAGCAAGCTTCGTTGGGGAAAAATTTGGAGGAACCATACAGTAGATTGGGGAACACGCATTGGCATCATCCCCTTCACCCTTTCTCCTTATGTGAGACATGATTCCCACCGTCTCCCGAGGGAAAGGGGGAGGAAAGGGAGTTCACCGAAAGAAAGCCATCCTCCCCAGATATACTGAAGAAGCTCAGGGTGGTGATCTGCATCAGTCCGGCATTGTGCAGAAAGAAAGCGAAGGTAGGAGAAAGAAGAAGAAGAAGAAGAAGAAAAGCAGGGAAAAACCCTGTAACAGATTGTATTCCAAAACGATTGACACACAGTACACTTTATACTGAAAAACCCCAGCAACAGAACATGTGCTAAAACAATAAAAATCTCCTCTCCTCCAACCTCTGCATTCTCAATTCAGCAAGTCTTGTCTTGGGCTTTGTCTCGAACTATTTCGGGGCCAGGGCTGCTGGTAGCCTTGAGTTGCTCCTGGGCTGGTTTAGTCCAACATATACAAACTCGGACGATGTCGGGGGTTCACCCGACAGCGAGAGTCAAGCCAAGATCAAGCATCCGGAAGAGAGGCTCAGAGGAAATGGGAGAGCGCCGATGAGAAGAGCAAAACCCTTAGTTCATGGGGCCCGAAACTGCTGTACGTCGTCACCCCCCTCCCCTCTCTGTTTGTTGGTTGCTTCGTTTCCTTCAATGAACGCATGGAATAGGGTCGTCAGGGGAGGGATCGGGTAGATCGGGTGATCGTTGGTCCAGCTCCGTGGGTATGAGGTAGAGTCGCCGTTGTTTCCGCCTTTCGGACTGCGTCGAACTGTGGGTCTCACCATTGTCCGTGATGTGGTGTACTTGTCCAGAGAGTTGTTTGGTCCGTTTGTGGAGTCGTTCGTGGGTCAATGCCGTGCTGAGTTCAAAACCTGTGTCTTCGTGGATGCTCAATTTGTGTCTCGTGAGGGTGATTTTGAATGCTCCTCCGTGGTCTGATATATGTTGACGATGACCACAGGGTCTGATTGTTGGTTTGTGATACTTGAAAATTCGGTTGCTGTCTTCCCCCGTGCCCTGAGAGTTGAATTTAGTAAATTGAAATTAGAATGTCTTTGGGGAGCTGGCAACAATTTGGAAATTAATTTCTGGGATCCCTCTGAGGGTATGGTTAGACGAATTGTCTTCTTACTTCTGTGGTCGTTGGTGTTCCTTGTCACCGTGCCGGACTGATGACGGTTTTGCGAATCCAATGGGAATTAATGCGTGACTACAAGTCATTATTGCTGGTGTGAATGGAGATTTCGTGAACGGCGAGTTGTGTTCCCCTCTGATATGTTGTTGACGCTGAGTATAAGGGAGTTATGCTATCTTGTAGTATCTAACGACTTGGTTACAAATCAGTGAGGTAATGAACTCTTGGAAAGTTAGTATCACCGAGTGACCTGAAAATGTGTTGCAGTACAGTTGAATTAATCTGGGATGTTGGATGTCGTCAATGATGACAACCCATCCCGCTGGGTCTCCATGACGTACGGAAAGTTGTGACTTTATGAGCGATGTGATACTCGGATTTGTTCCATACGAGTTTGATATGTGAGTTCCCGACGGTGTGGTCGGAGGAGTACGGGAGGTGGCGGCACACGAGGTCGCACCTGCTGCCGTTTTCCGGGCGCTCCCGGAGGAGTGGGTGGGGACGCACTACGGTGGTCCTGCCACCTTGGGAGTGTTGATATGGTGGAGGACGTTAATTCATGAGAGACACATTGTTTAGTTACTGTTATTTGGTCTGCATATCTAATTGCCTCACGTGGTTGTGATATCTTCTGCTTATTGTGGAAACTGCGTTTATTTGGGTTGGATATACTTTTTGTGTTGAGATATCTGTTTCTATTTATTTGGGATTGTTATTGGAGTTATGTTGAGTCTCTTGAATGGGTAATACATGAACAGATATTTCATAACCTATGCACGTTAGAACGAGTCTAGAGTCTCACTGTTTTCGTGTGTGCATGGGTGAGCATACTCGGCGTTTATCGCTGACCCCAATTGGGGATATTATTTTAGTTTTGCAGATAGAGAGAACTGAAAGGGGACACGTGGCGACGGATAGTGGATATTGTTCAGCAAACGGATGCCACGGTAGGATTATGAGAGTTGCCTTCCGCTGTTGACCGGTCAAATACGACCGTGTTGACTAACGAAAATGTTTAAAAATTTTCAGATCGTTACACCTTGAGCTTCCAGTCGCCTCAACCCAGCTCCTTTGACGTTCCAGACAGCAGCAAAGACCACAGGAGATGATGACGATCCAGACGAAGCCTTGACGCATCCCTCTTTTCTTTCCCAGCAGCCATTCCTGGAGTAATCCCCATCTGACCTCCCCTACACAACGAAAGAACTTTGAGTGTTACCTCCTGAAGCCCCGTGGCTTCTCGGAGGACTTCTTTTGCTACTAACATTCTTCTTTACTTGTACAGCTCTTTATAATTACAGCGATAACAAATGTACCTGCTATGGATATGACGACTATGTTCCAACCACGACGGAATCCTCCTCCGTTAGTAACCCTGAACCAGCCTCCTGTAACACAGCAGTCTATCCCTCCCGAGCTCAACCCCAGCACCAAGCTCAGTCCCAAGGCGACTATCTGTTACAGCTCCCCGACGTCTTCTCTGGGCATCCGTGGCAGCGCTATGGCGAACCCACTTCCCGGCGCCCCACAAACGGCAACAACGAAACCACACTTCCCGGCGCCCAGGTTCTTCAGCAGCAGTCCGTCCCCAACTTCTTCAAAACCCGGATCCGGCCATCCCGACCCAGATCCAGCGGTCGCTGCGAGTCTTCTTCTCCAGTGTCCCTAGATCCGGCACCAAACCCTTTCGCCCAGCCGTCCCGGAGAACCACCGAGCTGCCACCGCCTCGGCTCCCGCCTGCTGCTCGCCGACCCCAGCAAACCCACGACGGCCTATCCCACGACAATCCCGATCCGGCCTCCTCAACAAGCTAGGAGGTCCTCGGACGAACCCACAGCTAGCCCACAGCAAACTACCTATGTCCTTGCCGAGCCCATTGTAGCCACCTCCACCCGTTCCCTCCAGCAGCCGAACTGGTTCAGCAATCGGCAGGGAAGCGGCGGCCTTCTCCCACAACGTCCATGCCCAGTGAGCTCCTCTTTTCAAGATGTCCCACAGTGGCGCGCCCAAAACCAGACCCTCACAGCCGCAGTGCCCCAAATGGGCTTCCCCGCTCCCTGATCCGTGACGGTTTCGACCCAGCAGCAGAGTCCCGGCTTTCCCCGACGCCCTTGGAACCCAGCTCGCCGGCTATGCACTCTTGGCAAACCAGAACGCTCCCCGACGACTCTCCCTTTTTCAGATCAGGCGAGCAGACCCCCTTTGGCGCCTTCCAATATGGTGATGGAGAAACCACCTTCCCCGGCCGTCTCCCAGGATCAACCTCAGCAGACGCCCTTCCTTCGGCGGGTCCTGCCATTCCCTCTTCGACTCTAGCTCCCAGCGGCGGCGACAGCACTCTCCGGGGCGTCCAAAGACGACAACCCATCTTTCCCTGAAGAGACTCCGACATGGCTGTCCACAGAATCGTCAACAACAGGAGTCTCCTCTTCCCTCGACATAGATCCAGCCGTGGCTCAGGGCAAGCCCATCGTCAAAATCTTCCTTGAACAAGATGAGTAGACGAAGGCTTCCCTTTTAATTCTGCCTCTGATTGCTGTTGTCAGAGTGTTTCAAATTTTTTGTAACCTTTACTTTGTCTGTGTCTAGCTACAAGAGAAGATGGGTTGGGTGGAAGAAACACGTGATCGGGGATCGCTGTCAGAAAGGTGAAATACGGGAGAACTTTTCGCATATTTTCGAATATTCTTTTTACATCAAGAGAATATCCTTAATTAAACGCACTTAATCTCGAAGATTAACTCCAAAATTTCGAAAATTAATTCAAAGGCGTGTGTATCAAACCGCGTGGATTTACCCCAGCCTAAAAATCCGTGGCTCGAAGGCTTAGAGGGGCCACAACCTTCAATCAAAGGTACAAAAGGGAGGTGCAGGTCTTCTCGAATTTTTTTTAAGCCCACTTATAACTGGTTACGGGCCCAAGTGTATAGGCTCGCAATCACCGTCCTTCCCCACCCTTTTAATCTAAATAATTATTTGTGATTGCGCGTATGCTTAAGCTTTAGGTTTTACGTCGGATGCTTGGTTTTAATCAAACAAACCTAAATTCGGGTCCAATGCCCGTTAAAACGTCGATAAGAGTCCGGCCTACTCCCGGATCGGACCCACTACGATTGTCAGTGATAGAGACTCTATCTTCTTGAGTAATTTTTAGCAACACTTGTTCACATTGCAAGGGGTTGAGTTGCATTTGTCTTTTGCCTATCATCCTCAAACGGATGGGCAAACGGAGGTTGTTAATAGGTGTTTAGAGACTTATCCGAGTTGTATGACGGGGGATTGTCCTCATGAGTGGTTTAAGTGGCTATCTCTTGCGAAATGGTGGTATGATAGCACCTTTCACTTTATCATTCGCATGTCTCCTTTTGAAGCATTATATGGTTATTCTCCCCCTGTTATGTTACGATGCAATTGGATGGCAAGGGCAGCAGTTGAGGAGGGCGATGGGAAGGAAGATGTGGAGAATGTAGAGGCAAGGAGGGACGACTGTTATATCAATTGGGTATTGGTGGGTCGAGTTTCTCTTTTGAATGGTGATCTTGAATCATTCTTTTTAGCATACGCTCATGAATATGAAAAAGTTCATATTTGTCTTGAAGGACATTCATGTAATAGCGACTAGTCGCATATAGATGAATCAGACTTCGCAGATGAGATCTATACAATTCAACATTTAGATGACCAAACTCAGGAACTATTGAAGCTAATGGCAACAATTGACAAGAGTATGTCAAGCCAGTATCAATTATTTCTCCTAATCTCTGCCTCGATTCCAATTTAATATGAGAAAAGCATAGATTTTAAAGTTACTTCAAGAGAATCATTTATTACATATTGGGTACCCAAACCTATTAAGGTATTATTTTTCCCAAAATGTGGTATTACACAAAGATTTGTTGCTTCTGTACTCCATCAGAAAGATCTTGTGATTGGATGAGATGTTCGTTCCCAAGCTAAATATCTTAGGATGGATACTTTCAGATGGACTTCGATACAGAGGAAGTTTTAAACGTTATTCTACATTTACAAGATTTCAAGTGCAAGAGGAAGATAAATAAGATGATCTACTTGACCTATTCAAGTCATCTTATGCGAAGATCGTACAGAATTTCTGCTTAAATGCAAAAACCCTTTTATGGAAAAATAGTGATTGTTTCATTACTCTACCATTCATGCGCAATAAGGATATTGATCCTGTAAAGGCGAATACAGAAGATTTGCGGTTACTAGAAGAACAATGTGCAAAGTTATAGTCAAGGACATAATCAACCCTTTAAGTTCATAACGCGAAGGTGAAGCTTTTATGTGAATAAAAGATCAGAACAAAAATGGAATGAGAAGAGGTTGTTAGTTGTCAATTATCAACCTCTTAACAGTTTCTACTTTCAAACACGAATACAACATTTGTTAGCATAACTCAAATAAAAGTATTTTGAAAGTTTGATCTTAAAGCCAGATTTTGGAAAATTTGAATTCCCAATCATCATTATTAATGTAAAGCTCATATTACAAACAAATGCTAAGTAATGAATATTGGGAAGTTATTCTGCTTAAAGAAATTTATGAAAACAAATCAATCTTTGCACATACCGGTAGAAAGTTTAGCTCTACGGAGCAAGGTTATCATTATGTAGTAAAAAGAAATCCTTGTAGTAAAAAGAAAGCCATCAAACAATTTCGGAATTCCATCTTATAGGCACCATATCCTTATTGAATGTGATATGTTTTATAATGAAATTCAAACAAAGAAAATCTCTTAAAATTCTTTTGAAGTCAAACAAACATCTCTAAGGAGAAACAAATAGCAGATATAATGGACACTACAAGTGTTTCAGACATGGCATACTACCATTTTCTTTCAGACATTTGCAGCCTACTCCAAGCACCATCTTTTCGTCAATATGCTTAGCATCATCAGGACGTTATCTTTCATAAGTATGGAGATTTGATGTTTGGACCAATTGGCTTACTACTTCAATATTTGCTCTTATCCTATGAAAACTTTAAGGGAAATGATGCGTTTATAACTTTTTATAATGAACTTTAGGTCACATTAGATAAATAACTTTGAATATATAGATATAAGTTGAAGAATCCGTGAATGAGCAGTGGTTAGGGGTGAAATGCCACTCGAACCCAAAGCTAGCTGGTTCTCCTCAAAATGCGTTGAGGCGCAGCAATTGAATGGACATATAGGGGTAAAGCACTGTTTCTGTGCGGACCGCGAGAGTGGTACTAAATCGAGGCGAACTCTGAATACTAGATGTGACTCCAAAATAATAGGGGTCAAGGTCGGCAAGTAAGACAATGGGGGGATAAACTTCATCGTCGAGAGGGAAACAACCCGAATCACTAGCTAAGGCCCCTAAATGACCGCTCGGTGAGAAAAAATGTAGAGGTGCCCAGACAGAAGGTTTGCCAATATTATATATATATATATATATATATATATATATATATATATATATATATATATAGAAATAAACCCTGTTCCTTTCCCATTTTCGAGGGGAGTGAGAGATCTAGACTAGGAACCCTGCCTGGAGAAGCACCTTGCCCTCACCACCATGGATAACCTTACTACTTCTACTAGCTCAACCGTGATGAATGCTCCCATCACATTAGACTCAGGACTTAGTATAAGAACATCTACTTCAGATAAGCTTGGAGGGTTATATGAGATAACCCATAAGGAAGAATGGGAGGAAACAAAACTTCCTCTCCTGAACCCGTATGCAGCCTTCTGCAAACCATCCTTGAATCCCATACGGCACATCCGGACACTGATCAGACAGCCTTCCTCAAAGGTACTTGAGTACGTACAAGCCAGCAAATTCAGCCAACACCCTATCTGGGCCACTCACAAGGAGCAGTTTGTTTCCTTACAACTGCCTGCTGAATTTCCTCCACAGTGGATAAAAAGGGGGTACACCCATCTCCATTTTGGAGCCATTAGACTTGCACTAACCTATCATGGCAGGAAAGGTCTACCAGCCACTGCAAGAATGGCCCTCTTGGACGTCAGATACAGAGAGTATCAACATGCTTGTATTGGCACCATAGAAACAACACTCAATGCTGGGACAGTATTTGTTACACTTTATCCCAACTTCTGTATGTCTCTACAGGACTCAAACATACTGGATGCCTTACAAGTACAAGTCCAGATTGCTGGACCAGAACAAGATGAAAACTCCGTTGAGGCAACATTGCACTACCAGATGGCATACAGAGTGCAGAACCATGCACTAGACCTCAACGTTGCCAACGACACGGGTGATGCTTTAATCATTCAAGCTGATTATCATAACTCACGAGCTCCTACATGTCTATACATCCCCAGACAAATCAGCAGGAGTGACTTAATAAAGCTCCTACCTGAAAGGTGGGTCACCAACTATGAAAAGACCCAGCAGAAGGTCAAGCCCATTCAATCCTCTGAGACAAAGTTCATCAGAGAAAGAGACGGCACTGTGGTCATCAAGTTTGACCGGTCACATGAGAAGGATGCCCCAACTCCTTCTATATTCCCGACCATGTTTATGATGCAACCGGCTCCCCAACAAAGGAAACCTGATTCCCTTAACCGTATCATCCACTCTTTTGATGAACAGGGACAGGAGACATACTACTTCAGGGACCCTGAAACAGATCATTGCTACTGGGACGTAGCACGGTGCCCAAAGGATTGTGACTGTGAAGAATGTGAAATACCAGATTACTCCAAGAAAAGGAGTAAGACCAGATGTAGAGATAGCTGTCCAGATACAGATTCAGATTCTGAAGATGAAACTCCTTGCATGAGGTCTGTAGCCAGAAAAGCAAATACAGACCAGCATATTCACCAACGTTACCAAGACGGTGAACAAACGGTTGGACCTCTTGGCCAGCCTTCTGGAAAGTTTGACTACATCGTAAGTTACCAGGTAACTCCACAACCAGATGTTGGTCCAATTATCCCTACGGGATGGGATGACAAATTAGAACCACCAGCATCCTCACCACCATGGACTTCATCACATCATGCATGGCAAGACTTTGCAAATCTATGCAAAGGATCACAGCGACCGTTGAAGAAACCCTCTAAGGTATTACCCTGCTACAAGAATATTCTTAAATGGCAAAAGAAGAATCTGTCTTCGCAGGTGATATCAGTACAAAAGGCCGTACTACCAACCAGCTGTGCACAAGAAGTTGCAAGACCTTTACCTAGCAGTAATCCATCAGAAATCATGATGATGGGAAGACCTGGAGAGTTGAACTTCCCACCGCAAGATGAGCAAACAATCGATGGTATTAAGTACCGTTCCAAAGTTCCCATTCCTACAGGTGTTGATGCACAGGGAAACCCCCTGAGAAACAGTATTGCAGAAAATGTCCTGAATTGGCAAAGTCAGAACGCCTTAGCACAGAATGCAGGACTCAATACTATATGCAGAAAGATAGACACTGTACAGGAACTTTTGACAGGAACTGAAGCTAGGCTCAATGCAAAAATGGACGCCCATCAAGATAAGAATCAGGCAATGCTGGAATCCCTTCAGAAAAGGTTAGACAACTTTGAGAAGGGTAAATACCCTCATTATTTCAGGTCTGACCCCGATGATGAAATCGCCAAGATAAAACGACAAATCAAGATACTTGAGGACAAACAGGTGGATCTAACAAAACAACCAGATCCCTCAAACCTGATAAATTTTGGGCGACCACAAGCTGTTCCACAAAGCTATGGGCTAAGCACTAATCCTATGTCTAAGCCCTTTGATATTCTTGACTTTGGTTCTCGGACTTCTTCTTACATACAATTGCCTACTAATGCACCTCCTCTGTATGGCCAAGATGGAAAGAAAGATCCTGCAGAAATCAGAGAAGTCATCCGAGCTCAACAAAGATCATCCAGAAAAAGGAATGAGATCAAAGAAGGAAAAAGAAAAGCAGAAAGCTCCAAACTTCCAGAGAGACAGCGAACACCCAGTCCAGAGACACAATCTAGTCCAAATCCCCAGACGCAACAATTGATGATCAGGGGACATCAGGACCCTTTAGATTGCCCTACCAGGAAATGGGTAACATCAACTACTCTCCGAACTTCACCTAGTCTCTCTGACACTACTTCTGACGGTTATTATGATAACCATGACCCTCATGAGAGCTTTAGAAGCTATTTTTCCCAGTCTCCTCCATTTATGCCTTCCCAGATTCAAATGGCAGACAGGTACGAAGGACCTAGTACATCTGAGAGCTCATCAGAAGAATCAATCTCCTCAGCCAATGAAACTTCCTCCACGGAAGAATCACAAGAGGTATCTGATGTCACTTCAGAATCCCCATCATTACCATTACCTCATGTATTCATGGCAGACAGAGATGAGACAGAGACTAGTACCTACAGACAGGAAGAGGTACAGTCAGATGAATCAATGGAAGGAACTACTCCAAGAAGGACAGAAGGAATCAGCAGTATAAAGTTTACCTTTGATGACATCCCACGAGAAAAATGGCCTCAACGCATACAGGATTTTCTGGCTTGGTGTGTTCATAAAAGGGTAACGGTTTATAGCACTTCTGATATCCTTACAGAATTAACCTCCAGCTTCGTAGGCACCTTGTATACATGGTGGAACTTATTCTCAGAACAAGACCAAATACTGATGGTAAATATGACTTTACCAAACTTCATGAACAATCTCCACCTTCATCTTATTGGAAACCCAGGTGACCTCTTGGAGGAAAAACGAACAGAGTTCTTCCAGCGCAGATGCTGCTCTTACAAGGTAAAAGACCTAGATATGCACTTCCAGAGAATGCTGCATTTATTTCTCCATCTAGGTGGTGATAATTCATATAAACCAGTATTTCTATCTTCGATAGAACCACCTATCTCAGCTATGGTAGAAAAGAGTCTTACCAGTAAGAATGTTAGAATTGCTCAACTAACAGTTGGACAGATTCAACAAGAGATAATTGCTGGAGTAAATGAGTTGTGCCAGAGGAAAGAAATCATCCAAGGATTTCTGAACCAAGACAAACGCCTGGACCAAGTTTGTCGAGCCAAGAAAAACAGGTACAAAATTAAGTGTACCACCAAAGACTTGTGCTCTTGTGCTTCAGGAACCAAACTACACAAAACCAAGCACAAGAAAAGGGACTCCTCCAAGGAGAAAAGGCCTCCCAGGAAATCACGCAGATTTCCAAGAAAATGGAAGAGATTCCTAAGGTTCAGAAAGAAAGGTGAACCACAAAGGAAGTCAACCAGATGCTTCATTTGCAAAAAGCCTGACCACTTCGCAAAGAACTGCCCCAAGAGGGGAAAAGGCTTAATGGCGCAAATTGAAGAATGCACCCAAACATCCCTAAGGGATGATGACCTAGAATCCATCTTCTCCTTAGAAGATTTCCAGACTAAGAAGTCAGTTTTCTGTCTTGAAGGATATTCTACAGAAACAGATACGGAAGAAGGAATCTACACAATCAGAGTTCATCTAGAAAGACAGGATATTCCCATCCTTCCTGCAAGACAGGTACCTTCTGAAGAATCCAATATTGGTACTGTCATTATTACAGGAGACTCTGAAGAAGAAAAAGAAGAACCCTTAGCAGATTCCTTACAGCAACAGATTCCACTCATTGCTGCTACCCAAATGGCGCCACATATCAAGGTCCAGGTATATTTTTCCAAATACCACAGACCAGTTACCGCCATTGCTTTCATAGATACAGGAGCAGCAGAAAGCATGATCAACCCAGTCCTTGTACCACAAGAGTTCCTGGTACCTTACAAAAAGGTATTTGTGGCCGCCTCAAGTGACTTGTTCCATACCACTCATAGGACTAAAGATTTGAGGATAAAGCTTTTTCATAACTGCATTATCAAATCCTCATTATTTGTCACTGATCTCCCTGGAAGGGATATAGTCCTCGGATGGAACATTCTGCAGAAACTACCAGAGCTGATGATCTTAGCTACAGGTCTCAAGTACCATGGAAACTTCAAACCATACACATCAGTAACTCGGATGTTTTCCATTGAGCCTGCAGAAAGAATGAAACAATTGTTCAGCTCATCCTTTGCAGAAAATCATGAAGAATTCTTGCAGAAATGCCCACATCCACTATGGAAAAATTCCAAATTCTTTGTTCGGCTACCATTCAAGCAGAATGAAGATATTAATCCCACCAAGGCCAGTCATTCAGGTATGAATCCTGATGATACTAAAGCTGCTAAAAAGGAATGTACCTCTTTATTACAGCAGGGGTTAATAGAGCCAACAGACTCCCAATGGGCATGCGAGGCATTCTACGTCAACAAACGATCTGAACAGATCAGGGGGAAAAGGAGGTTAGTTATAAACTATCAACCTCTAAACCAGTTCTTACAAGATGATAAATTCCCAGTGCCAAGACGAACGGTATTATTCTCTTCACTAGCCAAGGCTAAAATATTTTCGAAGTTTGATCTTAAAAGTGGCTTTTGGCAACTTGGCATACACCCTGATGATAAATGGAAAACGGGATTTTGTATCCCAGATGGACATTACCAGTGGACGGTATTACCCTTTGGACTAAAAACTGCCCCGTCACTTTTCCAGAAGGTTATGATAAAGATCTTTGAACCTATCTTGGACTCCGCACTGGTATATATTGATGACATCCTGCTATTCAGCTCAGACAGACCTTCACATGAAAAACTGCTAGAAAGATTTGCAGGCCTTGTACAGGAACATGGCATAATGCTCTCAGAAAAGAAGATGAGACTATTTGAACATTCAGTGGAATTCTTGGGAATGAGACTAGCTGATGGACAATATCACCCTGGACCTCATATAGCCCAAGAACTGCTAAAATTCCCAGACCTAAATCTCACCAAGAAACAAATCCAACAATTTTTGGGGATTGTTAACTATTTGAGAGATTTTGTTCCTAACATCAGCAGGTATACCAGCCCGTTGGAAGCCCAACTCAAGAAGGATTCACTACCTTGGGGACCAGCCCAAACGGAAGCAGTTAAGTATCTTAAGTCCCATTTACAGATGCTTCCTCCCTTGCAGATCCCTTCAGATGGAGTTAGAATTCTCCAAACTGATGCAAGTGATCAATTTTGGGCCGCCATACTCCTAGAGGAAAAGGAGGGAAAACGCCAGGTTTGTGCATATAAATCTGGCAGGTTTAATCAAGCAGAGCAGCACTACCACTCAACAATTAAGGAAATTCTCGCAGTCAAGAATGGAATCAAGAAGTTTGAGTTCCATCTCATTGGCCATCATTTTATTGTTGAAAGTGACATGTCTTCTTTCCCATCCATGATAAAATTCACACAGAAGAAGATCCCAGATGCAAGACTGCTCCGGCTTTCTGAATGGTTTTCCCAGTATACCTTCACAGCCAAACATATCAAAGGCAAAACCAATGTGGTAGCTGATTTCCTTTCCAGGCCTTTTGATATTTCTAATCCTTCACTCCAGGAAATACCCAGCTTGCAGGCCATGATCCGCACATATGTGCCACAAGAAATGGATTTGAGAAGAAATCTTCCACCAGAGATAATCTACTACAATAACAAAGCCCATGTGGAAGAAATCCTAGCCAATGCTAGCTCTATGGCACAAAAATACTTAGAAAGAATTTTCAGCAAGTACGGACAAATGGGATTTCCATCACAAGGATTACATCCCTGCTATCCTTTCCTCAAAGCCATACCCATTGAACCAATGAGCATCTTTCCCGAGGAATTGAAGTGGTTCTTTTGGTATCTGCTTCACAAGTACATAATGGCACTCGAGTTCCCCACTGAAGAATTACTTACTTACCTAGAACAATTGGGAGACCTCCGTACTTTTACACCCCACAGGAGGCCCCATTCTCACTTAGCCGAAGTACTATCATGGTTTGCTCCATTGACCCAATGGAAGACATGGATCCAAGACCATCAGGACAAGTATTTCAAGTACGGCGGACTAACCCCCTATTCAGTTTATCTTTTTCGCAGGTACTGGTACTTTGATTCAAGACTTCAATCAATGGCGTCCATCAACACCACAGACGAATTCTCCAGCCTTCCATTCTCTTTGGTTCATGAAGCCCCACTTCACTCAGATAGAGAAATGGCCATCACCAACAATGAATTCTTGAAGATCAGGCTCTGTAAGGAAAACGGATTTCCATACTTGGACCCAGATGTGATCCTCCAACACCAGATCCAATACACGGACCCAAACCATGTCCACATACTTCAATGTGCACTCCAGCTCCACCAAGATGATGGAATGTATTGGGAAGACATAGCCCAAGACTTCCTAGACAAAGTGGATCTCGGCCCATCCGGCCCCAGCTCGTCCAGCCCAAATCTAGAACCTTCACAGGCGGGTCCCTCAACCACTCAGAAAAGAAGTCCCGCACACTCTCCCGACAACCGAGGAAAGCGACCCCGAGAGTAGCCGCCCACGAGGAACAGAGAAGATGCCTTAACGATAAGGCCGGCACAAGCAGCCAAAGTACTTTTCAAAAGCTGCAAGATTCCTCCGCAAATTTCGCTCCACTAATTTAGCTTTACAGCTTTACGAATAGTTCAATTTTGTTGTATAAATAGCCACTCCTATCAAAGGAACAAGGCAGAGCAATTTTACTGAGCAATACACAAGTAGTAGTTTTTCTCCCATGGCTGGCTAAACTTTCCTAAGGTGTTATCCAGAAGTAGTGGTTCCCTAGATCGAAAATCTCTCAAGTAACCCCCTCACCTTCGATAAATCCAAAAACATTTGAAAACCCAGAAAACCCAGAAAAATTCATGAGTCTTCTCTTTCAAGTTCATCGTCTGTGTTTCATACTGTTTTTTATTTCACTCTTATTTCCAGAATTCTTACATTTCTGTCTTGTGATCCTTATCTACCTTCTTTCACCTATGTTAATGTTTATATTCTGTTAAAACATGTTTAGGTGATATTCCTGCATCTTGTTTCGTCATCTTCAGTCATTTTATCTTTGTTTATGTCTTCTTCATCTATATCATGATGGTATGACCTGTTTAATGGAAAGATTCTTTTAACAAATAAACTCGAAATCTTATGATGAGTGTTATAATATTGGCTGCTGAGACTCCAGTTGTGAAACGGATGTTTGTGGTACGCTGTTAACTCAGTAAGGTTCTTTCAGGACCGTAAAGCTATCGACTGCCATAAAGGACCACTTGCCGTTATAGCCAGGAGGGCTGCCAGGCGCCGGTCGCGGCCACTGATAGTAGGTTTGATGAGACCTCCGCTGGGACGCCGGTGTTTCCACAAACCCCCTTTTCCCAATAGTGATGTCTTACGAAGCCACTTTCATAGCATTCGTCGTCAGTATGACGAGCCACTTTGGAAGAAGAGGAAAACCCTTAAACATTTTACCCGTACCATCACTGCTTTAGATGAATATATAGACTACAAAGCCAGAAACTGTGTCCTTCACTCAGTTCAGGCCCAGATTTCCTACTTTGATTGTATGACTCCAGGAGAGGAATGGATCTTCCTCAACCCTTGGGATCTATGTAACGGATGGACTACCCTCCGTAACCATGTCCAGTATCGGCAGTATCTTGCTTGGTATATCAAGCAACATCTATATTTATCTACTGCCTAGATTGTTCATCTTTCTCTTATCTTATCTAAAAGGACCTGGATATCCTTTTAGTATTTTTATCCTTTCCGCTGTTTTAATTTAATCTTACTTTCATTCCGACCCTGAGCAACTCTCGCGTTGTTCTGTTCTGGTGGTCGAAGCTTCTATCTTTGTACAACTCTTCTTGTTTATATCTTTATCTGATTAGATGTCAGCTTCTGTGTCTCCTTAAGCTTGTCTCCCTTGAGTTGTTCGTGGTAGTCGTACAGTAAGACATGATTCTCAAAAAAGGAGTCACGTGATTTTATAAAAAGAAAAATCACTTGGTCAAAATATAAAAAGTATAAATTATTTAGAGTTACCTAAATAATCTCAAATTATCTTCCATCGAAAATGTTAGAAAATCTGAATATAAAAAATAAATTTTGAATGAGTTAATCGTGTGAAAGAAACAAAGTGTTTCTCATTGGAATATTCAAGCCTAAAATCCTAACTCCAATCTTTCTACTTTATTGTATGATCATTTCCCATAATTTTATTTCACAAACAATAGATTTGATTCTCGTAAGACAAACATCATGCCATAACTAGAAAGATAAATACCGCCTTCTAACAAATCTTAAGTTCACGTTCTTGTCGACAGAATATCCTTAACCAGCTTGTCCAAATTCTTGACCGCGGACCCGGTCAGGTTCGTGGTCGCCTCCTCGGCAAGTCTCTTCCACTCAGCCGTGCTCCTCTGCAGTTCCTTCCCCTTCTCGCCTCCGAACAATTCCCTCACGACCCTCTCGACGTTGTCCCTGCTCACGTCGCCCACGCCAACTTCCAACCCTGCCATCCACTCGGCACAGACGTACCTCGCGTTCGTCTGCTGGTCCCCGAAGTTGGGCCAGCATATCATCGGGACCCCTGCACTCAGGCTTTCTAGCACCGAATTCCATCCGCAGTGCGTCAGGAATCCCCCGACCGATGTGTGCTTCAGGACCTTCTCCTGGGGGCACCAACCCGACAGGAATCCTCTCTCCTTGGTCTCGTCGACGAACCCCGGAGGGAGTATTGCGGCCTCACCATTCACGAGGTCCGGCCTTAGGACCCACAGGAATGGACGCTGGCTGTGGGCGAGCCCTATGGCGAACTCGGTCAGTTGCTCGTGCGTCAGGAACACTATACTCCCGAAGTTCACGTAGAGCACAGAACCAGGGTCCTTCATGTCTAGCCACTTGAGGCATTCAACATGCTCCTCCCAGAGGTTACCATGGGCAAGCTTCGAGACAGACTTGTCCTGGGGTGTCTTCTCGAGAAGCAGATGGAAAGGGCCGATTGGGTAAATGTTTGGGATCAGGGACGAAAGTGCCTCGAGGACGACTGGCTCCAGCTCCTCAAAAGTGTTAATAATGGTCGCGTCGGCTTTTCCACTCCTCTCCATGGCATCTACGCTGAAACTCAGGACGGGATCGCTATTGTCCGTTGCTCCGAAAAAGTACGGCATGTCGCATGGCCTCATGTTGTTCATTCCCGGGATCCAATCAATCACGCCATTCAACATGTCGATCTTTACCAGATCCGATTTCCCTGCATAAATCAATCAACCGGAAAACTAATAAGATCTCAATGCAAACTCGTGCCCGGGGACTTATCCTCACAAAGATCACCTTTCGACGGCGTAAGGCATTTTTCCATGAACAAGCGATAATGCTTCAAGGCCATGGTCGCGCAAGCCGATGTCGTGAACAGATGCACAAGCGGAAGCCCGAACTTCTCGGCAGCAGGAGCCGCGGCAAAGTCCATGAAGCCATCTGCCACGATATGAGATATCGGGGGGACATCTGAGCCGTTTCTCCGGCGAACTTCCTCATTAAGCTTCCCGATGAGGTCACACAAGGGGTTGACAATGTAATTCCTACAGGAGTTACACAGGGCAGAAATATCCTGAGTGGCATCCGCATCTGAAAGAGGGATGCCATCAGGTATCGAGAGGAACCGCCAGTCGGGGAGGCCCTCGAGGGAGTTTAGGCCGCCCGAACGGAGGAGGCGGCGGTGGTTGAACTCGGTGTTGATGAAGGTGATGAAGAAGCCCCTATGGTGGAGCATCTTGGCTAGCTTTAGCATCCCTCCAATGTGGCTTTGAGCTGGGACTGGTACACAGACAACATGGGATTTCATGGCTGCTCTTGGCCTGTTATTTTTCTCTCCCTCGAGATGGTTTTTTGAATAATTTGTTCAAGGGATGGATAATTTGTATGCCCAAGAAGGTATTGGAGTTTATATAGACAATGAGGAGATGAGCAAAATGTATCAAAATTGTCAGACTCGGACTCACTACTTCGTAAGACTCGGCAATTCACGAAAATCACAAATAAGTTTGACAGGCCCACCGAGTCTATGTCTGATTGGTAGTTAACGACGCGGCTGCGGATGTTCGAACTTACAATTTGCTTTACGAATCTTGAGTGCCCTTGCCTGGGTGTCCCTTGGGGGACATTTAATTGCATTTCTTTTAGCTCTAGGGATCCAAAACACTATACTCTTAAAATCCTATGAAACATAGAAACCGATGATGTCTTATTGCTTTGTATGCTTACTTGGGAATCGTAGTCCAAAGCAAACGAAAAAATTTATGAAATTTCGAGAAAAAATTTGAAATTTTATGGGTATAAAAATTATGACAAAAAACATAAAAAAAATTGATTATCTTTGCCTTATCGAGACAGAGCCTTTGTTTATTATTTTTATTTTCACATATGTCAAAAGAAGTCTTCGTCACATATGTCAAGGTTAGAGTGCCTTTCCACTAAATAATCAAAATACCTGACATATTCGATTACGACAATCAAAATATTTGACATATTGGATTACGTCAATGTCTTTTTAATAATAGTTTTGGCTAGAAAAACAATTACGTTGGAAATATTTGTCTGCGAACGATTTTGGACTGCGACAGTGGTCGTTATAAGACATAAAAGGTGTTACACGAAGACTACATACAAGTAAAATCAGACACTAACCTCAAACAAATCGCAGTCGTTGAGTACACGAACTTGTGTTCATTCCCAAGCCATCGCTTGTTGCCTTTGCTTGCTCCTTAACTTGTGTTTGCCTGTTGATGTGATACTACTACTTGCTCGCTCGCTCGCTCATTGCTTTACGCTTGACCGACACGTCACACTCGTCGCATAGGCATGGCTAAGCTCTTCAGAGCCCATCTTTCTCGTGCCTAGAATTTGGCCCTGCCAACAATTACAAACAAAATCGCTTTGTCCAATTTAAACAGCATACGACAACATATATATAGCAGAAACAAATGTATAACAAGTGTGTTTTGAATATATGAGATATTATAATGAGTCTAATCAAAATGCCTTTTTAAATTTTCGATTCAAAATAATTATGTATTCAACCAATCATTCATTAACAATTATATTATTACTATTTTATATTTATCGATATTGTTATTAAATTTGGATTTTGTTTTAATATACTTTCTAAATTAAATTTTATAATATATTAAAATTATAAAAATTGATTTAATGATTAACAAAACCCTTATTATTTTGGTGTAGAAGGCCAGGTTTGACATGTATGACATCATTACCAACGATATAAAACCACGTGCAAGTGTTAAGTACACGTCCCCCATCTATACAATAGTCAGAGCGGCACGTGTTCGATACAATTTCCCTTTTTTTATTATAAGCTATTTATTGTCGGATGCGCCGATGAAAGGGAATATATCATCCTATATCTTATATATTATCGTGAATTAATTAATTAAAATATTTTGAAATCTTAATAACTCTGCAAACTTTAACATAAGGTAGTGTAAGATACATATAGGATCTACGTGGCAATTACTTAGAAGTACATTTTGCACAACAGCCCTTCCTATTTGATGGAAAAGGATCTGTTACACTAAGAGGGGGTGAATTAGTGTTAATCTCCAAATTCGGATTTTAACGCTTTTTCGTTTTACCCCGCAGCGGAAGAAAGCTTCTGATAAACGGAACCGTAGATAGGTTTATGTACAACAGAACGTTCAAGTGTGTTCGCAATTTGTCTGATTGGACACAAGTATTTTTATAGTGGTTCAACAAATTGCTTACATCCACTCTTCACCCAGATATTTGGATGGTTTCCACTCAAATGTATCTCTGTACAAATTACACAAATGATAGCAACTGAAGTCAAATCCAAATGTTCTGTACAATAGAGGCTTGAGTGGCAGAGCACAGACTAGAAGGTTCTGTATCGTAGAAAGTTAGGCACAACACAGACCAGATGTTCTGTGTCGAAGAAGGTAAGACACAATACAGACCAGAAGGTTCTATATCGAATGTGTTAACCTTCTATAGCACAGATCGAGAGATTCTGTATTAAAGACGTCAACCTTCTATAGAACAGATTCAAGGATTCTGTATCACAGAAGGTATAGCACAGACCGTAAGGTTCTGTACCAAGAGTGTGTCAATCTTTAACAAACCAAAATGGTTCATATTATAAATGACTTGAGTTATGTACAGACCGTAAGGTTCTGCACTAAAGTAGACTCAGACCTGAAGGTTCTGCTCTATAGAAGGTTATACAGGTCTGAAGATTATGCACAACAGAAGATTGCACGCGTTAACGTGACTAACAAGGTAGCAAATGCGCAATCCCTCAAGGATAACGACTTCGTGGCGTACCCCACACGAGTACGTAGCGAGCCCTATGCAAGCAGACAACATTCCCTTTGTCTTAGGGTGGACAACGTATCCTTTGTCCTAGGATGAACAGCGTGCCCTCTGTCCTGGGGTGATAACCTTCCTCCTGTCCTGAGGTGACAGCCTTCCTCCTGTCCTGAGGTTGAACAGCGTTCCCTCTGTTCTGGGGTGACAGCCTTCCTCCTGTCCTGAGGTGACAGCCTTCCTTCTGTCATAAGGTGACAACCTTCCTCTTGTCCTGAGGTTCCTGCACACAGAGCTCTACACAACAGAAGCTGGTTAGTCCCTCACCTTCTGTGCTCCCGAGGTTCAGCCCTTCTCTCCGACCGCTGCACGTTAATCACACGACCTCCAGCCGTGCCTCCTGCCAACGTATCCTGCAACTTCCGGTCGAGTCCCTCGAGCCCCCGAGTCACTTTCCCAAAAGGTTTCACCAACGATGCAACCTCCGCCGGTAGTGCTCCTCGTGTGACTAACTCGAAGGAATGAAAGAACTAAAGCTCAAGCACACGCTCTCTCTGAACATAATGGGATGGATGGATTAATGTTTTCGTTATATTTGTAATGGGAGAGGGCGTGGCTATTTATACACAAAATTCTAACAAGAAAATGCAAAAGGAAAAAGATAAAAACGTAATCTGCAAAATAAGAAATTAAAGGTTAGTTGACAAAATAATTAATCTGCAATAATATCATACACGTGCAAGTATTCAGATAGAAAATAAATCAGAATAAGATTATGATATATTTTTCATGAATAGTGCACCACAGAAGGTATCGCAGAAGGTTCTGCTCGATAACCTTCTCCGGATGGAAACAATCGTTGATTTGCTTCCAAATGAGTTAAAATCAATTCCATCCTGATAAAGACACACGTGAGAATGTATCTGGACATGTGGTGGTGATTTTCTACCAAATAACGGTCATGTAGAGGTCGTAAGAGCTTACAGAAGTCTGTGGACCAACTAGTAGAATCTTTCCATATATAGAAGATACATTTCCTTCTACAAGAAATATTATCTCCAATATGTTTATTTGGAAATCAAATCGTGGTAATCTGATCAGATAATTATCATAATCAGAGAATGTCTATTTCGTAATTAAATAATTGATAACTAATCATTTAATTACAAAAATAATTCTTACAAGAAGTCCTTAACAAGAGAAGCTTCTGTAGAATAGAATGTTTGACCTTCTGTAGTACAGAGGGTCCGGTTCATCATCAAAACCGTCCTAACAGGATCCCATGATCCTGAACCGATCTTACCTGGGAGCGCAAATCCCAAGTTTGTCTATGAAGAGCAAAGCTAATTGTATTAGTGTCTATAATTGATTTATTCTATGTAATACTAATCGACAGGGCCTTATTGGTAAGTGTTACAAGAACTCGTACATTGGAACCCATGGTATGAACCTAAATTCGTTAGTATGGAACATTTTCTTTTTCTTTTCCAAGTGAAATCCCCTAATATACGAAAGGGTGAAAAAGCGCTTTCGTTGTTGTGGAATAAGAAGCCTTCGTATTTTAATGCATGTATTTAATTTATTCGGAGCTATTAGAACGGGATCCACTTTTTTTTTAATATGAATCGAAGCAATAACAAAAATATTTTGAGTGGAACATCTTTCACAATCCCTGGAGAGATCGTTCGCTAATAGACCGAGGGATAAGTAATTTGACTCATTCACATGATACACTCGATTTACAAATATTAACAAATAAAAACCAGATTTTTAAGTGTAAATATAGAATAAATTAAAAAACACGAATTTCTAAAGTTATTGAAACCATTACTCTCATGAATCAGAATATTAACAACTATTTAATAATTATTTCATTAAATATATTTAGTCATTGTTACGCGGTTTCCGTCTAATTCCCGCCGCCCATACCAGCGAACTTTAATTAACAATTCTTGTCCGCGTGTTTTTTGGATTAATTTAGATACACCTCGATTAAATTTGTTAACTAATATGTATGTTTTTATTAAATATTGGTATAAGGGGAGTTTTGTTACTTAATAACGTTAGTTAGTTAGCAAAAAATAATACATAGTTTCAAAAGTTATTGACTAATGTCATGAAATCGGCATTTAAAAGACCTACTTCTCTATTTTTAAATTTGAAAATCGGTCGCCGATTTCAAAGTATCAGTCAATTAATTTTAAAATTAAGGATCTTCGCATCCGACTAATATTATTAATGAACAAAACCCATAAGGGGATATAAAAATTTCTGCTAAACGTGTATTACCAAAATCAACAAGTAAATCAGCCTCCTCTTGGCGGATCGACAACAACTCTGTTAATAACAAACAAGAAGAGATGTCCGATGTTAGTGGATACAGTAAGCCAATAACTATTACCGGATAAGGAACAGCCACAAAAAAGAACAGACAAGTGCTTTCTTTATTTTTGTCACAAAAAAGGACATTTTATTAAACAATATCCCTTTAACTCTACTTTTAGAAAGGGGAGAAAATTCACACAATCATAGAAATAATAAACAAATAAAACAACAAAAGACTGGATCGGTTATGCGAGTTTACGGTCACCGATAAAGATCGAGGGAAAAGAAAACATACCCGTATTCATCACGTTCGTTATACCGTAAACATGATGATTGTAATCTTAGCGGCGTAGATCTTCTTCCCCTTTTCCTTCCTGTACGGCTGCTCTCGATGGAGGAGGCCAAAAACAAACTGACGATCTGTCTTTCTGTCAGGGTGATTAACCCAGATACAAGCGATTTAGTGACTTAAGCGATTTAGTGGGATTTCATACATTGTCTTTATGTCACAACCTGTTTTATAAAATATAATTTAATAAAGTAAACTAAAATAAATAAAAGAAAATTAAAAATAAACAACTAATGAAAGCCAAAAAATCAGAAATTTCTAACAGATCTCTGTTGACCGACATATTCCGACAATAGTGGTATGACCAACGTCATGAGCACGAGCAAGGTGAAGCCATTTCAGAATCCAATCACTCACTCCTCGCTTTCCGACGTCCCATAAACATCGTCCTCTGAATCCTACAACATGCATTAGCATGACCCTGCCAATAAACAAGCGAGATGACGCTAGATCTTCTAAAGAACGAAGACAAATTCAAGAGACCGCACCCCGCTTCATCTATAAGCTTCTTGAGTAGCACACTCAAATTGCGAAGTCTGGTTCGATTGCGACAGAATGATGGTCTGAAAATACGAAGAATAGGAGCGGCAGTCCCCCATCCTTATGGACACGACAAGGCAAAAATGAGACCAGAAAATAATCAGAAGCTGCGGAGGAAATTTTACTTCTCGGTGAAGATTCTTCCCACACGAGACGTGCCAATAAACACCGTTGGCTCAATAGCCTACATTAGCCAAGATGGGAACAAAGGATTTTTCAAATGCGACAAAAGATGAAACAAATCAAGCGATACTCCCAATCGACACTGGGACATTCCCCAACACTCTATCTCACTGTATAAGACGAGTCTTTAGGAGCCCCCTTGGCACAACAACTGCAGGGTGACAAAAAACATGCTGTTTACTACCTAAGCAAGAAGTTAACATCCAGTGAGGCCCGTTACATAATTTTGGAACGAAGCTATGATGCATTGATTTGGGTACTTCTCCGGCTGAAACAATATACCCTGCATTACGAGATACTTTTGCTGTTTGAAAATGAGCATTTGAAATATTTGTTTAGCCGACCTATGCTAAAGGGACGTATCTCTAAATGGCCACTACAACTGGTCGAATTCGATATACGATATGCTACAACCAAATCTGTCAATGGGTGAAGTATTGTAGACTATATTGACGACTATCCAGGGTTAGATGCATCTCCTTTGGATGTCAAATTATCAGACGAAAATATTCTAATTGCATACAATGATTACATGGACTATGTACTTTGATGGATTAGTTGATCCAAGTGGGTCAGGTATCGACGTTGTTATAATATCTCCCAACATTCAGTATTACCAGTTGCCTCGAAATTTGTTTTTCCATGCACCAATAACATCACAGAATACGATGCGTGTATTCTTGGCCTACAACATGCTCTCGACCTCTGAGTTCAAAACATCAACGTTTTCGGAGACTCGACGCTCATTATCACTTAAATAATCCGGGCATGCGTACCCCAGATGCAAAGCTCATCCCATATCACGAGTATGTTCAAGATATCATCATTCCTTGACATTGAGTTCAACTACTTACCTTGAACAAATAATCGTTTAACAAATGCATTGGCCAGATTAGTTTCGATGATTCCACTCCTTGGACAAATGAATATCGAGCCTCTACAAATTGACATCTCCCACCATTGAGTTGCACTGCCATCATTGTTGAACCAGACGACAAACCTTGGTTCTTCAATATCAAATGGGCCACTTTCCTGTAAAAAGTAGTGGGAAAGAGCAAAAATTCATATGACAGATCACCCACAACTACTTTCTATATGGAGACCTATTGTACACGAAATTGTTTACTGCAACCCTTATGAGATGTACTGATGCACATGAAGTTTGAGAACTCATTACTAAAATTCATGAAAGCATATGCAGTCCGCATATGAGTGGATATGATTTATCATAGAAAATTATATGCCAAGGGTATTAATGGCTGACGATTGAGACAGATTGCATTTCATATGTACGACGATGCCATAAATGCCAGGCTTACAGCAACAAAGTTCAGCTACCTCTTATAAGATTGTACTTATTGTTTTAACCATGGTCATTCTCAATGTGAGGGATGAACGTCATCGACTTAATCCATCTGAAGGCTTCAAAAGGTCATTGATTTATCCCGTTCTCCATCGACTACTTCACCAAAGGGATAGAAGCCGAGTCATTAAAGGAGACTACACATACCTCGATCTGTTTGTGTCAATATAATTGTTCGATACAGAGTAGTTAACTGCTCATGACTGATAATGACTCCGACTTCAACAACAAGATTATTGACTCCTCATGTGAGGAATTTCGGATCATGCATCACAACTCATCGCCATATTATCCACAAATGAATGATATCGTACAAGCAACAAAATAAAATGTAAAGAACATGATCGAGAAGATGGCAGTCATATACCACGATTGGCACAAAAAGCTCCGAGACGCGTTACTTGCCTACCGAATGACAACATGCCCTTCGACTGGGGAAACTCCTTTCGAACTGGTCTATGGTGCGCAAGCAATTCTACCAATTGAGGTTCAAATTCTTTGTTTGGCTTATTTGGATCCCATCGATGAGAAATGACTCGCCGTTGCGCATCATATGTAATGTTATCAAGAACGTGTGTCCCGAACTTCCTACAAAAATGTCAATTCGGTAACATAAAACATCTGGTTATTTGAAGTAACGAGTTCTCACGCCTTGCATGAACGAGTTCTCACGTCTTAGATTAATTCGCTACTTCAAATAGCAATTTATAGACAATAATCATAAATTAAGAAATTTGAAGTGTGGGAACTCGCTAAAGTAGCAATTTAGCGATTTATGGACAGTAAATAAACGATTCGGAAACTTCAAACCTTATTCGAAAGTGGCCAAGGAGTAACATTCCTTGGGTTTATTGTAGATCATTTCCCATAATTTTATGTGACAAACAATATATTTGTTTCTAGTAAGACAAACACTGCCATAACTAGAAAGATAAATACCGCCTTCTACCGAATCTTATGTTCACGTTCTTGTCGACAGAACATCCTTAACCAGCTTGTCCAAATTCTTGACAGCAGACCCGGTCGGGCTCATTGACGCCTCATCGGCAAGTCTCTTCCACTCAGCCGCGCTCCTCTGCAGTTCCTTCCCCTTCTCGCCTCCGAACAACTCCCTCACGACCCTCTCGACGTTTTCCCTCCTCACGTCCCCCAAGCCTACTTCCAGCCCTGCCTTCCACTCCGCACAGACGTACCTCGCGTTCGTCTGCTGGTCCACCAAGTTCGGCCAGCATATCATCGGGACCCCTGCACTCAGGCTTTCTAGCACCGAGTTCCATCCGCAGTGCGTCAGGAATCCCCCGACCGACCTGTGCTTCAGGACCTTCTCCTGTGGGCACCAACCCGACAGGAATCCTCTTTCCTTCATTTCATCGACGAACCTCGGTGGGAGGATTGCGGTCTTGCCGTTCATGAGGTCCGGCCGTAGGACCCACAGGAACGGACGCTGGCTGTGGGCGAGCCCGATGGCAAACTCGGTCAGTTGCTCGTGGCTCAGGAACACTACACTTCCGAAGTTCACGTACAGCACAGACCCGGGTTCCTTCGTGTCTAGCCACTCCAGGCATTCGACGTGCTCCTCCCAGAGGTTTCCAAGGGCAAGCTTTGAGACGGACTCATCTTGGGGTGTCTTCTCGAGAAGCAGATGGAAAGGACCAATCGGGTAAATGTTTGGGATCAGGGATGAAAGTGCCTCGAGGACGACTGGCTCCAGCTCCTCGAAAGTGTTAATAATGGTCGCGTTGGCTTTTCCACTCCTCTCCATCACATCTACAGTAAAACTCAGGATGGTATCGGTATTGTCTGTGGCTCCGAAAAAGTACGGCATGTCGCACGGCCTCATGTTGTTCATTCCCGGGATCCAATCAATTATTCCATTCGACCAATCGATCTTTACCTGATCCGATTTTCCTGCTTAATCAATCAACCGGAAAACTAATAAAATCTCAATGCAAACTTGCTATGGGGACTTATCCTCACAAAGATCACCTTTCGATGGTTTAAGGCATTTTTCCATGAACAAGCGATAATGCTTCAAGGCCATGGTCGCGCAAGCCGGTATCGTGAACAGATGCACAAGCGGAAGCCCGAACTTCTCGGCAGCAGGAGCCGCGGCAAAGTCCATGAAGCCATCTGCCACGATATGAGATATCGTAGCGACATCCGAGCCATTTTTCCGGCGACCTTCCTCATTAAGCTTCCCGATGAGGTCGCACAAGGGGTTGACAATGTAATTCCTACAGGAGTTACACAGGGCAGAAATATCCTGAGTGGCATCCGCATCTGAAAGAGGGATGCCATCAGGTATGGAGATGAACCGCCAGTCGGGGAGGCCCTCGAGGGAGGTTAGGCCGCCGGAACGGAGGAGGCGGCGGTGGTTGAACTCGGTGTTGATGAAGGTGATGAAGAAGCCCCTGTGGTGGAGGATCTTGGCTAGCTTTAGCATCCCTCCAATGTGGCTTTGAGCTGGGAGTGGTAAACAGACAACATGGGATTTCATGGCTGCTCTTGGCTTATTTTTCTTTCTCCCTCGAGATGGGTTTTTGAATAATTTGTTCAAGGGATGGATAATTTGTATGCCTAAGAGGGTATTGGAGTTTATATAGACAACGAGCAATATGTGTCAAAATCATGCAAAGCTTTCTAAGATTTGATTCCAAGTTTAGTTTAATTGCACTTCTTAACAGGAACGGTTCAAAGATTTTGGAATCAAACGATGATGATCACGTAAGTGAAGCGCATCAAAACTAAGTCTTGACAAAATACTTGAGATTGCAGTGATTTGAACATAAAATCCCACAAATGAATCATCAATGCTAGTTAAACATTTTATGCTTGCTTTAATCAGTCTCAATTTTTCCAAAATTAAATAAAATTTTTCATCCAGATATTACTACAAACTATAAATTTATCGAAAAAATTTGTTCACCCTCCAACGACGACTTGAAAAGTTTTAAATCCAACTGCGGCTACAAAATGTTTAACATGTTTACTTGCAATAACATGACATTAGAAACTAATAGAACTCCAATGTTGAACCAGTCTCAAAATTCTAATTAAAACTCTAATTTCACGTGTCTACGTGAACATGACTTCGTACGTGATACGCCCTTGATTATTCCTCCATCCAATTATTTCCTTTTCTATTAAAATATATATTTTAAATTATTTTACATCTTTTTTCTCTTTAATTTTCTTTTATGACATTGGGAGTTTTACCGAACAAAACACGTGTTACCAAAAGAGATCATAAAAATATGACCAAACTAGATCCCTGCCGCCACCACGAAATAATCAAAGTACTTGACAATTGGATTACGTGACGTCTCTTCATTATTACTATTCGCTCGAAAAGATAAGCACGTAGGAAATATCTTGCCAGGAGTTCGATTTTGGGATTATTACCGTGACCGTCAATCACACCAACCTCAAACAAGTCCCTGTCGACTAATACTTGAACATGATAAAGCCGGACACTTGAGTACCAAGAACGGGAATGGTCCTTTCAAAGACACCCAAATGATGTAAGGTGAGTAATGTGTTGGCCCAAATATTACATTAAGAGGGGGGATGAATTAGTGTTAAGTCCAATTAAGGATTTCTTAAACGCTTTTTCACAACCCTCACAGCGGAAGCAAGTTGCTGTAAAACAGAACTTGTGAAATGGACTTCAAAATGAATCGAAGAATACAAAGGATTTTATAGTGGTTCAGTGAATGCACCTACGTCCACTTTCGGTCGCTTTCACTAATACTTTGAAATAGTGATTACAGTGTAGAAGGTTGAACCTTCTGTGATATAAGAAAATAATTTCTTTAACCACGGGGCGGTTAGACTAGCTTAACCAGTGCGAGAAACTCTCTTGTTGAGTTTAAGATGAGTCTAGGTCGAATCACAAGGAAATCAACTAGACTTGTGCGAGCACAGTACCTTGGTTGGAAGCTTCAGCGTTCTGTGACTCTATAGCGGACTATCTCTTCTGTGGATCAATGAACAGATTTGATGACGCTTTCTCAGTGTTTTGATGCCTGTGATGTGGTTCTCTTTTTGTATTTTGGGTTTAATCTATAAAACAAATAAAGATAACTGTCTACAGGAGGTTGCGGTCCCTCACCACTTACGCCTACTGTAGAAACCTTCTCTTGGTCCTGCTGTACGCCCACCCGGCGTTACGGACAACTTTCCTGGCCAAGTCCTTCAGATTCACAGCCAACGACGCCTACGGAGTGGCTTCACCAATGCACACCTGCTGCAAACACACCAACAACAAAATAACCAACTGCAGAAAGTTGGAGGTCCCTCACCACTGAACGCCTGCTACGGACTCCTTCTCTCCGACCAACTCTGTACGCCGACTTGCCAACCAACGAACCTTCTCCCCAGGCCCTGGTGCACGTAATCCGACGTCACGGACAAAGTTCCGGTCGAGTCTCTCAGATCCGTACGCAACGACGTCACCGGAGCGGCTTCATCCACGTGCAACCCGTTGTAGTCAGCTTCTGCGAGAACGCTCGCCTGGAGAATCCGTCCTGCATACTCACGTTAAACAACCACTAATGTTGCCAAATGTCAAGACTTACGCTCTGATCATTCATAACTTTTTTTTAAATGTTTTTAGGTTTTTCTCTTATATAGAGATTTCGTCCTCCTGTAAAAAAGGAAACTTATTTTACCAAAAACGAATTATGACTAGATTCATCCCCAACGTGTATAAATCATTTAGGGACAATCTCTGATTGATTTCAGATCAATTGGATCATCCAATCATAACATCTCGTCTTATAGAAGGTTAGAGCATAATTCGGTCATTAACCTTCTATAGTTGGAAAGAAAGAATATTTTATTTTCAACTTGAGAAATCTAATAATTGACACTTGTTGGAACTATCCATAAATAATTTTGTATTAATTAGGCGTTTTATTACCTAGATATTACATTATACAAGGTTCGATCGTAATGGAGATACAACCTTCTACACAAGGAAATAATTAATCAATTATTTCCAAATTACATAATTCGTTCCAGATAAGTTTTTCATTATATCCATACGAAATTGATGTTAAAACATTGTTTGATGGTGATTTCTAAATAATCTAATCTTTTACAGAAAGTTAGATAGAAGTTGCCAAAAATAACAAAATAATTTCCTTGATTAGAAATATTTTATTTTTGACTTTCAAATATTTGTTTCATCAAATAAGTATTTAATACTAATTCAAATAATATTTCTAAGAATATTCCCTTTTTGAATTAATAAAATAATTAAGATAATTAATAATTAACTAACAATTAATTATTAAAATATCTAATTATAGAAATATTTTCTAATCACGTCTCTTGATATGAAATGATCGGGTGTAGACACCCCAAATTGGCCTTTAAAGTAGCATACTCATCGATAATCAAGTTTTAATTATATGTTATTATGATAAGAGTAGCCTTATGTTTTCATAAAAATCGTTCAACAAGGTTAACGATATTTGATTCTCTTTGAACATGATTAGGTAATCAATAATAAATTTTCCTAAACAAGGTTAGGTCATTGATTTTAAACTAAAATTAGGTACATGAAACTAATTTATATTTTTCTTTAGGTTACAAACATATTTAAAACTTTCAAAATAATATAAATTTTTAGCATTTTTTATTACATTCTTTTTATCTAAAAGAGAAAGCATCACAAAAATAATTAAATCAACCCACATACGAATTATGATTTTATGCAAAAGGAGGAGAACAACAAAATAGCAAAATCATTTTTTTTTACTTTGTCGTTTCTAACAATCGAATCATTACAATCAAGTCAATTTAACAAACAAATATTTACATCGATTTAGTCCACGTCCCGAGATTCGAACTTATCCTGACAACGAAAAATTGGCAAGAAGGGGGAATGGACGAGATTTGGGGCTCCTCCGACATCAATGGAAAAAGAATCCCTTTCCCAAGGAATCAAAAAAACCACCAGTTTCTTCTCATAAAAAGGAGACACACAAAACAGGGATCGAGACAGAGAGACAGGGGGGGACGGACATTCAGCCGTTCCTTCACCTGCGTACAACCATTTCCGACGACCCAACTATAGCCACAACGAGCCAAAGCCTCTTCGCCTATCCTTGTCTCTCCTCCATATGCGTTTTAATGATAGAACTCTTTTGCCGTCGAGGCCAACTACTCCTCGACGACCATAAACCATCGACTTGGATTTTTAACAACAAACCAGCAACAAGAAGTTCCTCTTCCCATTGCGAAGACCACCCCCGAGGCCGACTCCTCGATGGCAGCATCCAATCCCATATCCTCAGCGGCACCTCACACCAGCTGAATTTGGAGACACCAGACCCCAATGTGGTGCCATAGCCATCCCAACAGAAGAGAACAAGTTCTCCTGGGAATCACCTTCCGCAAACCAACGCCGGCAACAATCGTTGGTGGTTTCAAGTTCCTGTCCACCGACAACAATTGTCTCAGCCACTCCTTCGACTCCTCCATCTGCGGCAGCAACGAAATCAACTCCTTCATCGACGCCCGCAGCGGTTTCAAGTCCTGCATTGACCAGCGAACGCACGGGGGCCTCAATAGCGCGCCCTCTGATTTTTATCTTCGTGGAGCCTACAACTACGGCATCGATCCACAGGACAAGCAGCAGTGAATAGTCCGGCTGCGACCAGATGGCGCCGATCCTCCTGGTCCGACATCGGTGAAGGCTCATGTCCGACAACACGGACTTGCCCCGGCAGCCCCATCCCGGCTTCAACAGACGGCGATCCCGAACCAGACAACGCCGGGAAGTTCTCTGCCAATAAGCATACCCATGCCCATGCCAGCCTCCGTCAACCCGGCCCCCGGTCTTTGCCTTCGCCCTAGCAGCCTCTTTCGGCGCCGGAACGGTCCCTCCTCCGCCAAAGTCAGAAGCACAGTGAAACGACCTACAAAATTTTTCAAACTCTATCAGAGTAGTTCTCCGTCATTTGACGGTCAAACCGCGGAAGACGACAAATCTATACCTCCACCGTGGCATCCTCTACAGCTTTATCTTGTAAATCTGAGCCATGTGTTTCTCGTTCCTCTGCAAGACTGAAATAATTTCCCCAAATTGGGGTCAGCGATAAATCGCCGAGTACGCCCCACCCATGCACATGCGAAAACCATGAGACTACTAACTCGCCCATTCGTGCACATTTATAAATCAGTTATGCAACACACGGCACGACCTAGCAGTATAAGGAAAACACTGAGATTCTAGACTCATCCTATCGTGGACCTTTGAAGTAGTCTTAGGCACACGAACATTTGAATCCACGGCAATACAACAAATCATATAGATGCAACTATCAAACCACAGAATATATCAAGTTATAATTAGCGAGCATATATAGCGGTAGGCGGAATAATAAACAATAACTAAGCAATAAATAATTTAACGCGCTGGAAGCAATAAATAAATAAGCGACTCCCTCATAACACCGGTGTCTCATATATCAACACTTCGTTTGGTGCCAGGACCACCGCAGTGCGTCCCCACCCCCTCCTCCGGGAGCGCCCGGGAAACGGCCAGCAGGCACGACCGCGCGTGGTCGTCACCTCCCCGTTCTCCTCCGACCCACGGTCGGGTATCACATATCTCAACTCCCAATTCAATATCCATTCTGAATCCGAACGATCATAATATCATGGATGCTTCTTCGTGTCGCGGTCAGCTTATCAAACTGTAACCAAACGGACGCGGTCAGTCCAGACCGTTGGCGGCGGCAGCCTTATTTCCAGCATATTAATTCGTCGCAACTCCACGGAACTCAGCCACCGTCAACCGAAGTCAGCGTGGCTGATCCATTCCGTTGATACATCATCTTGTTTTCTGGATCAGCCGCACCATGCTCGCCCTTCAGTCCCCAACCGCCATCCCAATATTCGTGAACCGCACAATAGAAGTTCTGTAAAGCAATAACTGACCGGCCACAAGATCGGATATATTGTCATCATTCACTACCTCAAGGTAATCATCACGCATCAGGGAGTATGCCACACTTATTATTATATCAAGCATCCAATCACAACAAGTATTCGGCCTACCCTTGTCCAGCGGAAGCTGGTCTATAAATCACAGCCGCAGAGGATCAATTTCCTCATCTCAGCGGGGGCGGCACATACACCTCTCAGCACCAAAACCAGCAAAAGGAATACGCTCTCTTAGCGGTATTCTCCATTATTCTTCCTGTGCCCTATTTTCTTGGCGCACAGGACAGTGAAGAAGGTTCGCATTCATCCGCGATTTCCTTCTCCATTCAGGCCACAAAGTCATCATCAACACCCAAGCTCACAGAGCTTCAAGTTCCAGCCCACGACGCTCAATAATCGAGCGGTACTCGTCCGGGCATTCACAGCCCCGCTTTGCGGCACGACGGGTTCTCTAAAACCGCATCTATCGGCACGCACAGCAGATAACTGGACGTAACACAACACACACCCCAACTCACTTCCTACGACGACTCACTACCCTTCCTTCCCCTGCCGCTCACGCTCGACTTTTCCCCGCGGCAGCACTCATTATACACGCATACAACCAGAATCGATGAGACAACGTGACAGGGGAAGGGAGTGGGTCGTACCTTGTCCTTAATGACCTCTCAACCAACCTGTAGCCAACGGAAACTGCGTCCTTGTTTCCCCTCTGCAAATCGCGTGCTCTTCAGGAACAGCGCCTCGAGCTTCCGTTGTCTCCCACAATTTGAAAGCAAGTCGGAGTCGGGCTGTCCACTAGCGAGCGGCTGGAAGAAGAACAGCGGCTGCAGAGGAACGAAGAGGAAGCCCGCTGAAGGGAATCACACCTCACTTCGTGGGATGGCTCGGATGAGGTCTCCGTTCTCCCTCCAAACGCGTTGCCTTCCTCTCCGAGATGATGTGAATCGTCTCACATCAGGGAAAAGGTGAGGAAGATAAGACAGGTTGCCTCCCCCCAAAAACTGATGTCTTTTCCCTCCTCATTTCCCCAACGAAGCTTGCTTGAGAAGCTTATTAAAATCCAAGGCCAAGATTCATTTCAATCAGGTATTCAACCTATGACTAAATTGGTGACGATTTAGGGGTCAAGGGTCAAACTTCCCACTATTTTACGCTGCAAGTATCATCATTATAAATATGCTATTATGAAATCTAACTTTTAGTTCACATGTCAAAATCCTTGACGTACGCGGATAAAATCATTACCCGAATCCGATTACGTTAGGTCAGGGCGTCCCCTTTCCCGCGTGACGTAATCACATGTAATCGAATTCGAACTATTGATAATGTCCGTTAATACATCGTTAACCACAAGAATCCTAGGCCCTCATATCCACGTCGGATTTCTGACACAGTCAAAGTTTGACTCGTCGAACTATTATTCCAGTAAAACGTTTACACGTGTACAAGTATAACACCAAAGTTTTCGGGTCGTTACACACAGCCCCCTCCTCAGAAAGGCAGTGATGTCGCCATCGACGCCCCTGGTCTCAGGACAAACTCCTCCCGCTCGAGGTCTTCTCAGGGCAGCGACTTCCCTACAAATCGGGGCCTCGCACTCAGTGCTCCAGCTCAGATTGAGTCATCCCCCTCCTTGGTTCCTCCTCTCTTTGCCCCGTCCATAGGTCGCGGATCCAGTGGCGACGTACATCATCCGAATCCCTTGGCAACACTTCTCTCCGAAACCTGGGGAACGACGCTTTCAATTTTCCCTTGCCTCGCATTGGACATGGCCTAGGAGAACCCATTTTTCATTTGGGTATCGGGTAAGTCTTCCCCCATTCTTTCTTCTTTTTTATTTAATTAATTGATTTTTAATTTAATAATGCTGACCAAGTCTTACGAGCTTTGTACTGTTTTATAACTAGTTTCCAAAATATTTTGACTTTTACGGCTGCGAGTTTCAAAATTACGGATTTACGGCAGTTTCACTTTTCACTTTCTTTTCTCTCAATTTTTACCCAAAAACTTTCTCGTTTCTTTCAATCTAGTTCTTCAAGACAATTGTAAGAAAATAATTCTTAAGCGGGCTCTGATACCAATTAATAATCCGAAGATTAAGCAGGGCAAACTAACTCTAATAAGAGTTAGATATCAACATGCTAAATTTTTCTTCAGAATAAACAGGAATCGAACTTAAGAGGATTTTCCCAATTGTCTTTGTCGTCGGCGTTCTGCCAACCTCAAATACTCGTTTGAGTACTTTGAACTTGCCGCAAATCCCAGATTGGATTTACCTTCAAGGAAGTATTCCTCGAATTCACTCTGAATTAGAGTCAGCTCTTCTAATTTTTTAGAATAGCTCTCTATCTGCTGTGATATTTGTGATATCTGTGCCGATAGATTTTCAAGCCGATCTACTATGGTATTGAGAAGACCAGTAGTAGAATCCTTGCCAACCCCGTGATCTAAATGAAGTAGATCTGGGTTAGGACAATCAGTCATAAGAATGACTCGTGCAATTGCACCACCTTGATTGAGTTGCCTTAATCAAGATCTTCTTTCTGAACTGAAAGAACAGCATAAACAACTTAGAATATAAAGATGCTTATCATACCTTAATCGAATTGCTCAGCAGGTCCACCAAGCTTCCGCACCAAGAGAACTCAAGAAATAATTCTTCAAGAGTCTTCTTCTCAGGGACTTAGAGAAGGTGTTGGAGAGGCTCTTCTGTGCTTTCTCAATGCCCATACCATGAGGGACTTATATAGGCACTCCTCATCCAAGACTTCAGCCTGATGGCTTAGCCTTACAAGGTCTAGTCTTAATGACTTATCCTTCAAGGTGACGATCCGCAGATCTAACCTTTCGTTAGTTTTAATCAGTTTTGATTACTTCTAACGTTCTTGGTTTCTTAAGGTATTTTTCGAAGAACAATCAGAAACAACTTCTAACTTGGATTCGAGTTTGAAGTTCTTGTTTTAGATTTTCTTCCGGAGGACAATCAAAGAATTCTTACTCAGAGTTTTGAGAGAGAAAATTCTCTATTCAGATTGCCCCCCCAAATGAGGTAGAGGGCTTGTGAATATATACACAAAGGAGCTGGTGCCAATGCACTGTTTGCCAGCTCAAAAGTAAAAGGAATCTAAACTGTTACAAAAGTTAGTGGGGTCCTAATGACCGACAAAAATGTCCTAGCTGTCTCCCGTCTGCATAGGTGCGTTATCTTGGGAGGTTCCTTCCTTGCTGTTGGCGCTTGATGGTTCGCCAACTCCTTCTTTCCTTGAGAGTCCTGGCGGGTCTTGAACCGCTTCTAGAATTTGTTGCGACATTTGTAAGGATCTCTCATCATGTTCGATTTGCTGATTCAGGGTTTTGTCTGTGAAATCAGCAATCTTGCTCCAAACCTCGAAGGTGTCGGTTCGGAGGTGCAGCTCAGAGTTCTCTCGCCTCCAGAAACTATCCAGAAGGTCGAGCATCCTCTGCCATCCTCGGTCTCCTGCCGGTTCGTCTATGAGACTTAGATCTGACCGAAGAATCGTGACGGTTATGATGCCGTCACAGAGCACGTAGTATTCATCCTTGCGGGTTAACACATGCTCCAGCACATCTTTTAGGAACTCAACCTTTATGGCTTTTCGGACTGTTTTGTCCTTGTAATATTTCCGCCATAAACCCCTCTGATCGAGGTCCTGTCGTTGAGGTTCCACCAGACGTCTACTTTCACAAGGGTGGATGTTCCATACTTGCAGATTCTGCAGTATCACCTTCCCGTATAGCGGATGGTCTTCTTCCTCCCTTATTGTGCTAGTAATTAATGCCGTGGCATACTTGGGTCCGTAGCCTAGGCATCCGAGTACATACCTCACCAACATTGGCAGTGTTTCCATACACTCTGGTTCAGATCTGTCGATCTCCAGGATGTCTACAAACCCAGCATGTATGTAAGGTGCTGCTACTCCCACCATCTCTGAATGGATTCTCAAAGACGGCCACTTCCCCGATATCCAGTGTAGATACGGTTGAAGTACAGCGTTCTCCTCAAGCGAGGATTCGCTCATGTCAACTACTACTCTTGGGACTTCATAATTTTTGACATCCCCTGGTATGATTGACATCGTGGTGGAGAATATCTGCTGTCTTTCTTTTTCGACTTTAGACATCTCCTCTTCACCTGAAGCCATAATCGATAGCTTAAACTCCAGGTCTTTGATATACTCAACTGTCTTCTTTGCGAAATACTCAACTTGGCGCTTGCTATCATGTTTGATACCGCCAAGGAGTCCTCCGCAAACTACAGACGCATCCCAACTCAGGGATCCCTCCTCGAATGAGTCTTGATCAAAAAACCAGGATCCTTCCGGATCCTCTTGGGTTTCCCCAACATGGCCTTTGCCATCACCGTGAGTTTTCTCACCAGACTCTTTTACCGAGTCTTTCTCAGGAATTACTTCCTCAAGGTTCTCTTTCTTTTCTAGAGTTCCTTCCAATGCCTCGTAAGCACTTCCAAAGTCGAAGTATTGCTCACACTCCATTGCCGCCGCTTCCTCAGGTTCTACCCTTGGCTCAGGGTCTACCTTTTGGACTGGCTCGCCAATTATGGCCTTGAACTTAGCCTCTTCTTCAGCATAATGCGTCTCCATCTTCTCTTTCTGTTCCTCCTTGCTTTGCAACAAAGCCTTATAGGATTTTACAGCTTGATTGATGGAAATCTTTTGCTCTTTGGCTAAGTGGTTTCGGCAGTAGTTGAACTGCTCCATGGTCAAAGGAGACCACCAAGGTTCTTCAACCCTATCGTCCTTCTTAGGACCTTCCTTTGCAGGATCGCCCCCTTTGGGACCAGAAGATCTAAGCCTCTTGGCTTTCCTCTTCTTCCTGGCTTTCTCCTGGGACTCAGCTTTTGCCTTATCTCCCAGATCTACCATTTTCGCATCTCCTTTAGAGCTTCCTTCCTTCAGATCTGCCATCTTCTCTTGAAGATCTTTCTTCATGTCTCTTCCAGAGTTGGTGTTCCCCTTCTCCTTCAGATCCATCTTTCCCTCCTGGGAAACTTTCGCCTTTCCCTTAGAATTGGCTCTTGCCTTTTCTTTGGGTTCAGCCATCCCTTTCTGGGATACAACCCTCGCTTTTCCCTCAGATCTGGCCTTAGCCTCTTTGGGATTAGCCATCTCCTTCTGGAGATCTGGTTTCGCCTCACTCTTGGAGTCAGCTTTTGCCTTCTCCTTAAGTTCAGCCTTCCCCTTCTGGGAATCCACAGTTTTTAGCTTCTTGGGACATTCGTATGAACGATGTCCTAGTTGCTTACACTGCCAGCAAAGAACTGCTGCTTTCGTTCCTGAAACGGAACCAGCATCACTATGCTCACTATCTCTCACGTTAGGACATACCTTTCGGGAATGTCCCTCCTTCTTGCATCCCCAGCATATCTTTCTCTTTGCAGCAGGATCCATCTGCAGAGTTTTTAGAAAGAGAGGTGTTTGCAAGTTCTCTAGAGAGAGAGTCAGCTATTAAGTTGTGGTCGGAACGAATGTATTCGACCTCGTATTTATAATAGCTCAATTGCTCCTGCAACCTTAAGAGTCTAGTTTGCCTAGCTTCCTTAAGGTTCAGACTCATAAACCTTTTTACATAGGTCGAGTCAGATCGCACTAAAAATGCTTTCGGTGCCAAAAAGATAAAGAAAGCCTTTATTCCATATTTTAAGGCTAACACTTCTTTTTCATGTATCGGGTACCTTAACTCGCACCCCTTGAAGCTTCCCGACCAGTATTTGCATACCGGTTCTGGTTTTCGTCCTTTAATTTTAAGGACTGCTCCCCAATAATTTTCAGAAGCATCAACTTCCAAGACTAACTCATCTTTATCAGATGGTAAAGCGAGTTGTGGTAAACTCTTTACCTTCGTTTTAATCCTTCTAATTGATTGAGTGTCTTCATCTTCCCATATCCAAGGATTAGTCGAAGAGGTTTTCTTCGAAATCCTACTTAGATCTCGGGCAAGATCCTTCACAAACTTTCTTGCATAGTTAGCACATCCACAAAATCTTTGGACTTGCTTTCTATCCTCAAGTCTGTCAGGAAAATTAACTATTTTCTCGGCAATATGATTTTGCAGTTTAATCTTACCCTGCTCAATCTCCATGCCTAAGAAGTTAACTGACTCCTTAAACCATTCTATCTTCTTTTCAGATAGAATCATACCTTCCCTTCGGAAGATATCAGTCACCTTATCTAGGTGCCTCATGTGGTCGTCCTCAGTCTGACTGTAGACTAACACATCGTCAATATAGACCGCACAAAATTTTTGGATTTGCTTAAAGGCATTATCCATCTTGCGCTGAAATACGCCTGGAGCATTCTTCAGGCCAAACGGCATTACCAACCATTCAAACATTCCTTGCGGAGCATTGAAGGCAGTTAGAGGAACCGATTCTTCCTCCATCTTGACTTGCCAGTATCCACTTTTCAAGTCAAACTTAGAGAAGAACTTTGGTTGGCTCAGACTTACCCTATCAATTAAATCTCCCGCAGTGGGAATCTTATAGCCATCGTCCTTTGTAGCTTTGTTAAGCTGACGATAATCTATAACCATTCGTGCTTTACCTCGCACCTGCTCGGCATGATTAATAACCATAAAGGCAGGACTAGAATGTGGACTGTAACTGTCCCTAATCAAGCCTTTTCCAAGCAACTCAGGAATTTGTTTATCAAACTCCTCAACCATCTCAGCCGTATACGTAATGTTTCTGGCTCTTATAATGGTTCCGGGATCTTTCAACTCTAATCTAGCCCTGAGGCCATTTCGAGTCCATAACTTTAGTGGATCTTCACTAAAATTATCGGCCAGTTTTATTAGGAACTTATCCCATTTCATTCCTGTTAACTTAACAGCCATACACACTTCTTGTCTTGGAAACAAGTCGTCATACCAGTTAGAACTCCTGGTATTCGTTGGAGAAAACAGGGTTTGTTCCCATGAATCATTCTCATCCAACCGTATATCACCACGTTGAGCTCGCACTCTGAAAGCTCTTTCACATGGGATATTACCACAGTATTCTGTCCGTTTTACCGGATAGAAGCCAAATTTTAACCGAAGTCTAGGCTCTTGTAGAATACTTATTTTTACCCCACCGATGGAAACATCATTTTCATTCTGCACAAAAGGAAGGTTTTCCTTCTGACCTTTCAAAAAGGCGTTACCAATAATGATGTCGGCCTCTAGTAAAGGATGTGCAAGAATCTCTTTAATGATGAACTTTTGTCCACCAATAAAGACAGGCACGTTGCTTGCCTTATGGCCCACTATTGTGGCCATACCATCGACGTTAACCATGTGGATGGGTTTCTGCAGTGGTTCCCACCACTCATCTGGTAGAGCATTGAGTCTAGCACAAGTTATGCTACACCCAGTGTCTATCAAGGTATCTAGAGAATACTCATAGTATCCAGGAAATTTAAAAGTTAGAGCTACATATGTGCTCATGTCTTCCTTCCTAACACTAAACCCAATATTCTCAGGCACACTCTGGGATGGTTCTATCATCCTCCAGATATCGTCTATCGCAATAGACCTTTGCTTGGCTATTTCTTCAATAACCTTACAAACTTCAGGAATCTTGGATAACGAGTATTCCATACTGGTAACCCTTAACATTCGTATAGATTCCTCTCTCGTCTGATCTACCGGGTCTTCATAGACTGGTAATGATACCTGTCTATACCCCACGATTCTACCCGTATGTTGAGACGGGGTCCTTGAATCAACAGACCTTCGAGACATTTCTTCTACTAGTGGAGGTGCGCTTGCTACCTCTGGTCGAGAGACTATTACGTCTTCTCCCACATCACTAGCTCTTGAAGAGACTTCAGAGGGCGCTCTATTGAGCGTTTCTCTCAGGATTGGCATCCTCACAGGCAGATGCCTGTCAGCCCTTTCGCTAAGCATAGGCAAATGCCTATCAGCTCTAAAACTGTCCTTTGACGGTTCACCCAACATTAAAGTAATCTCGTTACCTCTTTGTCGGATATTGGCCGCACTAATCGGCCTAGAGCTACTACCTGGTTCAGTCATAACCCAATTTCTTGGCCAGGTTAACTCTAGTGGGTTTACCTCTCGCCTATGAAATTGTTGGTAGTTATTATGACCTTCTTCGAACAACTCAGTAAGTCTTGAGATGTTCCTCACACCAGGACTAGTGGTATTTACCAATCGGTAAATTACTCTAGTGTGATACGCCAAAAACTTGGCCTGGGAATTCATCCTATCCATATTCATGGATTTGATCCTTAAGGTCAATGAATTTCCCAAACAGCGATCGTTCAGGGCCATCATGAAATTTGGATGGACCTGGAACCATACAGGGCCATGCGCTAGGTTGGCCTGTATTCCTGATATCAGCTGATCTCTAAACTCTCGCCAGCGTTTATCGATCACTGCTGCTACCACAGGACTATCCGCTGGTAGATGAAACAGCGGGATTAATCCTACTTGGATCAACCCAATGTGTATATAGTTATATACACCTCTCGCACGTTGCATAGTTTCCCTAATGCGTTGTACGTTGAGTAATGGGATATCCAAAGTCTCAAGTTCCGTGCTTGTAACTTGAGCCGTTGCTTCTGTTTGTGAGATGTCTATTATCGATCTAAAATTAAATCTCGATACATTGTAGACTTCCCTCACGCTAACATTAGGCAACCTCCATTCCAGCACTGACTGGGATGGATCCTCGTACTGATGGAATTCCTCCAGTATCTGATTTGATGCTTCCAATGGAACCATCTCATCTCCATCTTCGTTTTGTACTGCTCTCATCATGAACAGATGCATTTTCCAAAGATCAGAATCCTCTTCCGAGTCTGTATCATAATCAGATACTACCTCGTAAATTGATTCTACTTCCGAGTCTAAGTCGGAAATCTCCTGCTCATCAATTGGTTCATAAGCAAGGATTTCTTCCTCATGACTCCTGTCATCCAGGAAGACCATACGGAGTCTTTCTCTCCTTTGGTTCTTCTTTGGACAACTATCCGCTTTGTGGTCTTTTGAGCCACAAAACCAGCAGCAATTACAACTGCTCAAAGGCTTCCCTTTAGGACATTTAGGTTCTCTGCCATGCTTGCGCTTGAAGGCATCGATCCTATCTTTATCCTTAAGGTTATCCCTTCTCCTCACAAACCTTCTTGGTTTGTAAGCAGGGCCTCCTCTTTGCTTACGCTGGAAGTCCTTCTTGGGCCAAACTTTTCTTTTGTTGTACCCAACAAACTTCCTCTTTTGAGGAAAGTTTCTTCTCTTCAGAGTGTCACCAGTTGTACTGCGAGTATCGCATCCATACCTTCCCGGTACATACTCTATCTGAGAACAACAGCTCTTGTTCAGGTAAGGTAGCTTCTTAGCTGCCTCTTTCACCTGGAGCTCAGTACATGCTTTACGCATTGCGTACTTTACCGCCTGAATTTTTCCTCCGAGTCCCAAGACAATCTTGTTCTCACTCAGAAGTAATTCGTAGGCCTTCTGCGCTACTTCCGGCCAAGGTTCGGGAAGTTTTGCAAAAAAGGTTCCTAATATGAACTGTTGTGATACTACATCCAGATTGTAATAATACTTCTGGAATTCACACACGTAGCTATCAAACCAGCACATATCACAGATCTGTAGTTTAACTAGAGCGGTCAATGACTGCTCTTTTTCCACAGTTTCAGTGGATAATGAGAAACCACAGAACTCTCGTTTCAGGGCATCAGCTATTATTGCTAATACTCCATCAACCGTCAGCGCTTGATCTATTTTTTCCTTAATGTCTGTGTGTTCCACTAAGGTCTTCCAGTATTTTTGCGCTGTACCCATGAGGGCTGCCACACATAATTCGTAGACTATCCCAGGAGGCATTCCTCCTGCAGATGCCGTCATCCGAATAAGTGATAACCACTCATCTATCTTTTCAGATACATGCTTTTCACAATCTATATCTAGAAAAGCACCAGGGGTAATTATAGGCTTCAAAACATTATCCCTTGGAACAAACTCTTGTTTAGTTCTGTGTGGATAATCAGGCCTGTAAATTTCCCTCTTCGCAGTTACCAGTTCATTAAACGTTCTGTTGTCTAAATGAACTGGAGCATCTTCTGCCAGTCCTAAGGCTTTCCTCAAGTCTTTTGCCAACTCTCCACTTTGAGAGCTCAAGTTTGCACTTCGCTTTTGGGTATCTAAAATGAAAGGAGCTACTGACTCCTTGTACATTTCTTCCACACTTTTGCCTTGATTCTGTTTGGAATTTCTTCCTCCCAGATTCAATCTTTCGACTGGTTTTCCTGTTGTACTTTCCAGTCCTGAGGTCGCCTCGGCTTCAGGCCTCTTTAAACCTCTTTCTCTATCCAGAGCGTCTAATATGTTGTTCACATATGCGCCTACTTCCTTTGCCATTTGGTTTCGGCTTTCTAGACTTTCTGTACTTCCCTGAATGGCTAACTGAGTTAGAGCATCATTTATACTCTTACTCATTCCAAAGGGAGACAGTCTAGACTCTGGAACGAACTCCAATCGCGATGGAGTCCCGGAAGGATTTCCTGAAGATTTTCCTTCTCCAGCCATTTCAAGGACTTAATTGACGAGTTTGTCAAACTTTGGGATTAAATTGATTTTTTGGAAAAGGACAAAAATTGGGACCACCGTAAATGGGGAATTTCTCAAACTCCCACCGTAAACTCCAAAATCTTTTTTCCTCTAACTGTAAAAGGGAACTAGGCTCCAAGTCTTACGGCCTGTTTTGTTATTTTAACCTCAATCCGTGACGATCGAATTGACACGACCCAAGGTAGGACATTTCTTTACTGTTTCGATTTGGTTAGATTTATCATAAATTTAGTCGTCACTGTTCTTCAAGGGAGTAACTTTCGGTCGACTACGTCGACAAGCACGAAATCAACTCCAAGACGGGAAGTCATGTCTTGTTGCATTATTTCGGTTAAATTACGTCAATTTAATCGTTACTATCATACTTGTCCCTATCACATTACATTCTCTGTTTTGTATGTAAACAACTAAGTATTCGACAACCAAGGAGGCATCTTCTGACACGTCAAATGATCGACTTCAACGGGCTACGAAATGCTCCATTTAATTCAACTATTTCAAACGGAATTCATCACTAAGGGATATCATTTTTCGACATCACTGAAGATCAATATCAACGGGCCACACAATGCCCCGTTATCTTCCGACATCGCGGAAGATCGACATCAACGGGCCACACAACACCCCGTAAGTCTCACTCCGACTTATTATAATTAATTTTAATTGTTTCAAATATTCAATTAGAATTTTCTGACCGCCACATTCCTTTTTTTAATTTGCATGAAAATCAAACGACCTTTACGGGAGTTTAACAAAATGAATTTCGAAGACTACTTGAAGGCGCGTGTATCAAAGCACATGGATCTTTCCGGATGGCAAGACAATAAAGCGGCCCCAACCACCACCTAAGGTACAAAGGAAAGTGCAGGCTTTCCGAAGTTGTTTTCTTTTCCAAACGGGTCGTGGGCTCAAGTGCATAGACCCACGATCACCACCCTTCCCCGCTCATTTTGATCTAAATTATTATTTATCTTGGTTGTGGTGCATGCTATTAGGCTTTTGGGATTTTATCGTAGCATGCTGTTTGCCAAGCACACGTGAGTTCGGGCCCAAAAAGCTCGAATCAGGTCCAACGCCCGTAAAATATTGACATGAGTTCGGAGTCATGCCCGGATCGGGTCTAACACCCGTTAACCAAAACCAAACCTTTTGGAGCAAAAGAATCCTCAAACCAACTGTTTTTTCCGACTTAAACAGATTTTGTAAATAAAGTCGGTGGCAACTCCGTATAGTTTACCTATGATAAACAACAACAAACTTTACGGAGCCATTTTGGATGAGGAACTGACGATACGAGCCGCTTCCGATTTCTCCTAAAAGTTCCTTCTTTGGATCATGCTCCGCCTTTCGCCCGCCGCCTCTTAGGAGTCGGCGAGGGCCCGAGCAGGCCCAGTTAGGAACCCAGGGAGGGATGACCCAATTCCCTTCCGCAGCGTCCGACGCTTGAGTCATGACGTCGATCGGTTGAGCCTTGGGGAGCGGGCCTGGATCGTCGTGTCCTCCGAACCGCTACGCGCGTGCTAGGCCGGAAGGCGCGCGTACAGAGGGTGAAGAAAATATTTTCGCGATATTCTCATTTATAAGGAAGCATGTCTTCATTATAGGAGGTTAACCTGTTGTTTGACTTATCATCAAAATCCCGTCAACATAATGGATGCTTGGAATCTAGACATGATGATTTCTGGTTCGAACTCTATCATACACACTTTAGTTGGATTTACGGTTGTTTTCCTGGGTGACAGCTAATAAAACTCACGAGCCGTCCACGTTCTCTGGGCCTCAACTAAAATTACACCGACAGGAGAGTAGACCTTAAGTCAGACTCAGAAGGGATGTATTGGGATTGAATTCGAGGCTCACGGGTTTATCAAAGAACCTCCGGGCTTCATGAGAGGGCTTGTAAAATATAAGCCAATCACCAGTCCAGTTGATTTTAAAAAAAGGGAATGATTTTATAAGGTGATAGGAGAAGGCGAGAGTGAGAAAGCGAGAAGCCGAAGACAAAATTTTAAGTCTTCAAGACTCTGTGTATGATTATCGTCCCTCGTCAAGTTATCATGAGAATTGCATATATACTGGTCCTCTGCAATAACCGCTGGTGCTCGTGTCTTAGGTCGTGAGGCTGTACAGTAATCGTTGAGGGGTGTGCATTGGGCCGTGGGTTGAGCTCCTTGCTTTGCAGGCTAGTGAAAACACTTGGGTCTCCATTGGCTTCTTAGGCTCTGAGTCACCAAGTCGCTTGACTGCAAGACGACTTGGGGTGTTCTTTCCCAAGCTATTCACTTGATCCTTCTCCTCTCGACATCTTAGTGCTCCCATTATGTCTCTGCTCGCTCGTTAACTTGTGCTCGCCTGTTGATTGGCCACTGTTACTTGGTCGCTCGCCCGTTGTTTTACGCTCGACTGACATTTCACACTTTGCATAGGCTTGGCTAGCTTTTCAGAGCCCATCTTTCTTGGGCATGCCAATAATTACAAACAGAAATAGTAAAGTGTTTCAACTTTCCACGCTTTGTCCGATTTAAACGGCATACGACAACATATATTGCAAAACTATTGTCTAATAAATTTGGTATGAATTAATGAGTTATAATGAGTCTAATTAAAATAAATAGAGAAATTTATCTAGTCTTTTTACATTTTTGATTCAAAATAACTAAGGTGTAGTTTTAAAATCAACAAGTAAATCAGCTTATATGGCGCCCACTTTGCATAACTTAGGCATGCAGACATTTCAACCCATTTTAGTCGAAGGACGGGCGGTTTGTTTAAATCCATTAGTTCGTCCTCACTTTTGTTGCCCAAAAATGGACCCAAGCCTAAACTCCGAGCAGACAGTCCCCGAGTAACTATACTTCCTGGGATGCCTCCTTCGGGCCTTCTCGCCCGGGTGTACGAAGGGACAATCCGTCCAGTCGTGGCTCCAGCTCCTTGTACACCTCCTCACCAACTCTTGTCCGAAATCATACCCAAGTCTCCATTCCTCGTCGCTCATCAAGTCAGGCACCTCCCACGTAACCCAGTAGCCCGGTCTGCTCTCGCTCGCGGCATACATACATATATATATAACGGATCGGTAACAAACTCCAGAACCATATGATAATCGATAACAAGAATATATATCTGATGTTAGTGGATATAATGAGCCAATGACTATGGGATAAGGAACAACCAGACCAATACAGACAACTTTTGAACTAAAGTTCACTTTCACTTTTGATGATGTCTTGTATAACAAATGACCACCGATTGCAAGAAATTCCTACATGGTGTCTCCTTAAAAGATTAATGTTCATTCAATAATGGATATTCTTATTATCACACACTTCTCTGGAACCCTATTACCCAAATTCGAATTTTTCGAATCTCAAATCGAACCGAAGCAAGGCCAATAATTTTTTTATTGGGAAGACATCTTAATTCAACTTTCACACAAAACAGGTGTTGAATTCAAAATTTCACTCTATAATTGCTCTACAAATAAAAGTAAATAGGATTCTGCAAAGAAGCAAATCGAGAAGAAGAGAGGAGGAAGGCTGACTCTGTTAATAAGGGGAAGGCTATTGATGCTGGCGAAACAGAGGAACAAAATACTCACGAGTAGTTAAGGATAGAATGGGCCGAGATTGTAATTAAATGGGTTACAGCCCAACTAAGGCCCTTTGATAACTAGTCTGATGTAGAAGAAACATGAAAAAAGGATAAAATAGGATAACTTAATTCAGTTTTCTCTTCGACAACCTCTCTGTCTCGTTCCGATGGATTGTCTGGCTCCTCGGGTCGCGTCCGATCGTTGACATGGTATCATAGCGCCGGAGTTTTGCAGAAGTAGTAGCCGGAGTACAAGAAGCTGTGCAGATGGAGACCGGGAGAAGAGGGTCGCAATCGGAGTTGAATCCGGCCAGGTCGGTGGTGGTGATGGAGGATCCAGCTTCGTCGTATTACCTGCAGCAAGCAGACTCATGAAATTCGGTCGTAGTGACACCTCCACTTAACGGTATGAACTACTATACCTGGGCAAGGTCTTTCGAAATGGCATTAGTATTCCGGAACAAAGTTGGATTAATCGATGGTACCATACCAATGCCTAAATCCCAGGATCCATTGTACTATGATTGGAAGCGCTACAACACCCTTGTAGTTTCGTGGTTACTCAGGTTAGTGAGTGAAACCTTAGCCAGGAACATATTCTATATAAATGTTGCATCGGAGATGTGCTATGTGTTGAGAAGGCAATATGTTATACCAGATAAAGTGAAAATCGGTAAGTTGCAGTACTTGATGATGACAGTAGTACAAGGTAATAAGAGTGTAGATGAGTATTATTGCAAACTGAATAGTGTTTGGGAGGAGCTGAAACACGTCAGACCGTTACCACACTGTTCTTGTGGAAAGTGAAATGATGGTTGTTTTAAAAGGTTTGTGGACAATCAGATGGAAGACCATGTGTATCGCTTTCTTCATGGCCTGAGTGACGAGTTTGATGTGTTGAAAAGCAGAGTATTGGCTATGATGCCTTTCCTAGTCTACATGAAGTTTACAGCATGGTTGTGCAAGAGGAGTCTTATAAGGCTGGAAGGGAAATGAAATTTTGTAATTTGGGATATAGAGCAGAGTCTGTAGCTTTTGTGGTGCCAACACCCACTCATTTGCAAGATTTCAAAAGGAAAAAACAAAGAAGGTTTGATGTTGTGTGTATCCATTGTGGCAAAAAGGGGCATACAAAAGAGAAATGTTTTCAATTGATTGGGTACCCAGTTAATATGACTGTTGGAAGAAAAGGTAGAAACTATGAGACTGGGCGTAAAGCAATAGCCACAGTAGTAGATGCAGAAGGAGCTGGAAACTCGCAATGTTCAAGGAGTCTGCTCAATGTTCAAGGAGAACAACCTCACAATACATCCACTGTTAGTGTTGTGCCATCTTCATCTGCTGCTTCTGTTAAACAACCCAATTCATCTTCTTCTGTTTCTTCAGAGTCCTCCAAACCCTTTTCTACAGCGGCAGGTATTTGTTGTGCAAGCCTTTTCCTTAAACTGTCAAAAAAGTGGATAATAGATTATGGTGCAACAGATCACATTGTAAATTATCTGAGCATGTTTCATAAGTCTTGTCCTGTGATTAAAACTTTAGTTTCTCTTCCAACTGGACAAAAGGTGAAGGTCACTCACATTGGTGAAGTGATCATTCTTGAAAGTTTCATACTTAAGAATGTTATGCACATTCCTTCCTTTCAATTAAATTTGATATCTGTCACTCAACTCATTCGGACTGGCATGTTCTCTCTCTTGTTTCTAAAAAAATTTTGTTTTATCCAGGACCTGTCGACCTGGAAGACGATTGGTCTTGCTGAGGAAAGAGGTGATGGACTGTATATCTTGCAGAAGGGTCAAGAAGATGCTGATGCCAAGTATAGTTATATTACAGCCACTAGTCATAAAGACTTGTCTGATTATAAGATTTGGCATTGTAGGTTGGGGCACCCATCTCAAAATGCATTTAGGGTTTAGAAAAATGTTTGTTCTATCTATGTTCTTTCTGTTCAGACAGATATTTATTCTGTTTGTCATTTTGCAAAACAGAAACATTTGGTGTTTCCAGTGCATTCACATAATACTAAAAGTTGTTTTGAACTTATCCATTGTGATATATGGGGACCATCGTCACTAACAGTAATAGGACATAGATACTTTCTTACAGTGGTGGATCATTATAGTCGTTTTACATGGACTTATCTTCTAAAAGCTAAATCTGAAGCATCTTCTGCTGTCCAGAAGTTCTGCAACATGATAGAGACACAATTCAATACACATGTCAAGATAATTAGAACATATACTGGACCTGAATTTCTCATGACTAACTTTTACAACCAAAAAGGGATTATACATCATACTAGCTATGTTGAGACGCCACAACAAAATGGGAATGTTGAAAGAAAACATCAGCATATACTAAATGTGGCCAAAGCATTACTTTTCTTGTCTAAAGTGCCATTAGTTTTCAGGGGAGAAGTAGTCTTGGCTGCAATACATATTATAAATAGACTGCCTACCCCTACACTTGTCAATAAGACACCCTTTGAGTTGTTATATCTTCAACCACATAATATGATCATCTTAAGGTATGTGGTTGTCTTTGTTTTGCATCCACTTTAAAACATGGTCGTACAAAGTTTGATTCAAGAGCTATTCAGTGCATTTTTCTGGGTTATCATATTGGGACAAAAGGTTCTAAAATGTATGATCTGCAATCTGGTTCAATTTTCCTTTCTAGAGATTGACTTTTTCATGAGCATTCTTTTCCTTTTGCCGATCCAACAAATTTTCCTGGTCCTGCATCTTCCATTTCCCTCCACCAATTCAACACTTAGATTCCTTTTTCCCAAGAGAAAAGCAGTCTAGGCTTTTGCATACTCATCATTCTATTGACCCACCTTTAGGTAGTCATGTAGATACATACACATCTTCACACAATCTTAGGAGAAGTATTAGGCAGAGGCATCTTCCTACCTTTCTACAAGACTATCATCATGGCCTCTCGCTTTCCTCTGTCAGACCAGTTCGTCAACCAATGACAGGTACAACTTTTCCTATTCAAAATTTTCTTTACTATTATAATCTTTCTGCCTCACACAGAACATTGCTGTTAACATCATGCTTCATTCTAATCCTCTTACCTTTTCTGAGGCTGTTCAACATGAACATTGGTGCCAGGCAATAGATGTCGAGTTGAGTGCTCTAACTGAGAGTAACACTTGGTCCTTGGCAGAGTTGCCTAAAGGGAAGGTTCTTATTGGGTGTAAGTGGATTTTTAAAACAAACTTTAATGCATATGGCAGTGTTAGCAAGTATAAAGCACGGTTAATGGCAAAAGGTTACACGCAATGTGAAGGTATTGATTATCATGATACTTTCAGTCCAGTTGTGAAACACTCTACTATTAGAGTGTTCCTAGATCTAGCAGCAATGAATCAGTGGCATTGTGCCAACTAGACATCAATAATGTTTTTCTGAATGGTGATTTGGATGAAGAGATTTACATGGTGCTTCCAGATGGGTTACATTTTGATCGTTTGCAGTTTAAGGGGGAGACAAGACTGATCTGTAAACTGTAAAAGTCTCTCTACGGTTTAAAACAACCATCAAGGCAATGGAATTCAAAGTTTGTGGCAGTTTTGACAGCATACGGTTTTGTGCAGTGCAAATCGGATTATTCCTTGTTTATAAAAGGAACAGGTGAAGAGTTTATTCCTTGTTAATCTATGTAGATGATACGGCAATTGCGGGTCCAAATATGGAAGTTATAAAGAGATTTAAGGCTTATCTGGCTACAGTCTTCAAGCTTAAGGACTTGGGTGAGCTCAAATATTTTTTGGGATTGGAGTTGGCAAAGTCCAAAGCGGGGATTGTCTTGTCACAGCGGAAATATGCATTAGAGCTACTTCAAGAGTATAATATGCTTGCAGCAAAACCTTTAATGGTTCCAGTTATGCCTAATCATAGAATGTCAAAGGATGAAGGAACACATGTGGCAGATCCCTCGTTATACAGGCATATAGTTGGAAAGCTGCTATATTTGACATTGACCAGGCCAGACATCATATATTAAGTGCAAATGCTAACTCAGTTTATGGGCGAATCCAACTTATATACATCTAAAGGCAGCTTTTCAAGTTCTCAAATACATTAAAGGTTCACCGACAGTGGGATTTTCTTTGAAGCAAAACGAGGAAATGAGCTTATTGCATATGTGAATAGTGATTGGGGAAGTTGTTCTGACACCAAGAAATCGGTCTCAGGTTATTGTGTTTACTTGGGTGGTTCTGTTATCAGTTGGAAGACGAAGAAACAATCAACAGTGGCTAGGAGTTCAGCGGAAGCAGAGTACAGAGCACTAGGAGCAACAACAAGTGAAGTAGTCTGGTTGATTGCAATTTTAAGTGAATTCGGTTTACATGTGCAGAGGCCAATACAGGTGAATTGTGACAACATGTCAGCCATTTATATAGCCAAGAACCATGTGTTTCATGAAAGGACGAAACACATAGAGCTGGACTGCCATTTTGTACGGGAGAAAGTTCAAGATGGGCTAATACATCTGCAGCATGTATCTTCCGCAATGCAGGTGGCGGATTTGTTCACGAAGGGGTTTCCGGGACCCAGATTTCGATGGCTAAGGTCCAAGATGAGCATGAAAGACATTTATGCTCATCTTGAGGGGGAGTGTAAAGAAGCAAATTGAGAAGAAGAGAGGAGGAAGGCTGACTCTGTTAATAAGCGGAAGGCTATTGATGCTGGCGAAACAGAGGAACAAAACACTTACAAGTAGTTAAGGATAGAATGGGCCGATATTGTAATTAAATGGGTTACAGCCCAACTAAGGCCCTTTGATAACTAGTCTGATGTATAAGAAACATGAGAAAAGGAAAAAATAGGATAACTGAATTCAGTTTTCTCTTCGGCAACCTCTTCGTTGACAGATTCAAAATTAATTACAAAATCAAAGTTTTAGTAGGTGGGGTTTTTATTTCAAATTAAGAATTAGTTATATGAACCTAATTTCTTAATTATATTTTTGTGTGCATTAAACATTTTTTACATTTTAGTGGTTTTTATCATTTGAACGAAGCCCATACATTGCAATTTAAAGCCCAAACCCATGTGCATAGACTTGGGCCCTTAATAATAAGGTGAAAATGGCCAATGTCCAATATGAAGTCAGTTGAAATAGATATATATATATATATTCATTATGATCATCAGAGTTTGGTACGAAAATACTGTTAGTTTTAAAAAAATTTACTAAATACGGTACGTGTTTTGTTACGGTCTTACCGTTAAAGGGGCACGTCAAAACCCGTCCTCTAACTAAATAGGGAGGGCCCCCCTATGCGGCTTCCCATGATGCATATGAAGGCGCGTTTTGACAACCCACCTTCATGCAGAGGTGGGTTCTCAAAACGCGTCTTTCGGGGACAGAATTTGAGCGCCCTTCCAACACTTAGTGAAAAATTTCGCCAAATAAGGGATTTAGTGTCTAACGGAGGGTGGGCTTTCAAATGGAAAAGGGGAGAGTTTTAAAAAACCGTCACCACCCTAAAATAATATAAGAGGCGATTTACCCTAAAATAATATAAGGGGCAAATTTTGAAAATTCGCCCTTCTTGTTCAATTGGTCAAAGATTTCTTTAACTTAGAAGAGGTTTTAGATTTTAACCGTATTTTATAATTTATTTTTAAAACTAACAATATTTCCGTACAAAACTCATGATCATCACCTAAAAACATTTTCACTCCGTTGAAATTTACTCTTCATTTTAATTTCACTTGAATTTCCATTTTATTTGGGAGTGACCCATTTTTTCTGGGCATTTTTTCTTGAGTATGGTGAAACAAGCTCCCCCTCCCCAAACCGACGTCCTCTCCTCCTCCAACCGATCACCTCCACCTCCTCCGATTCTCTCCTTCCCCAAGCCTCATAGATTCCAGTGGCGCTGTTCCAGCTGAAGCCAGCTCCTTGATCGCAACTGAAGCGGCATCTCAGTTGGCATCTGCAACAGTTCCTCTAATCAAGGTAAGGTTCATACCTCGCGGAAACCGCCTGGAACCAGCCCCTCCGTCGCCATCAAACCGGCTGCAGTAAAATGGAGTGCCGTCGAGCTCATCCTCCCAAAATCGAAAAGGATTGCCTTTACTTCTACGAGAGACGTCATTACCTGACCTTAGCAACTTAAGAATCAACTACAATCTGGTTGAAGTTTGGGCCAAAGACCTGTTTGTGGTACTAATGATCTGTTTCAAGTCCTGCAGGTTTTAGGACGCATGGAGTAATAGAACAGCTACAAGCCATAGGTTTAACACAGGTTGATTCACGGATTCTTTGCATTTGTTGCTAGTTTACAAGAACGATTGTTTGTTCGTTGACGTCTTTTTTCGATATTCATTCTTATCTAATTTGGTGTGATCTTACCGTTCACTTGCGAGTGGATTCGTGCATGCTTCCTGCAATTTGCTAAATTCACTGCTTGTTTGTTCCTCATTGAATTGCTTTTCGTCTGATTATCTTCAATGATGGTTTGCACCTGATCCTTCACTGATCTGGAAAAGTGCAATCACAGTCTTTGCGATTCTTGTGATGCTCGAACTAACATGCTTGGCTTTGCAGCTGCAGGGACGATTCCCTTCATATCTTCACTAAATGGACTTCTAATCTTCATCTTTACTTCGGACTTGATTGTTGGGATGGTTTTGATGATGAACTGGACTTCTGTACTACAGAAGGTCAAACATTCTATTCTACAGAAGCTTCTCTTGTTAAGGACTTCTTGGAAGAATTATTTTTGTAATTAAATGATTAAATAATAATTATTTAATTATGAAATATATATTTTTTGATTAAGATAGATCAGATTACCACGATTTGGTTTCCAAATACTCATATTAGAAGATATATTTCTTGTAGAAGGAAATAAAATATTCTATATATGGAAAGGTTTGGTTGACTGATCTGCAGGCTTCTGTAAGTCATACGATCACTACATAACCTTTGTTTGGAAAACTTATCACTACCACCTGTCTAGATACATCCTCCTACGTGTCTTTATCGGGATGGAATAAACTACTACCCAAATGGAAATAAATCTTCGATTATTTCCATTTGGTGAAGGTTGCCAGTCAGAACCTTCTGTGACACCTTCTGTGTTGCATTATTTAGGGAAACTATCATATCCTTATTTCGTTTTGATATGATTAAATTCATTGCCGAATGCATGCATGTATCCATATGCTGGAAACAAAGAAGCTGAAATTCCGAGGTTGGAGCAAATAGAAGTGGTAAGAGACTTTGCGGATGTATTTCCGGAAGAGCTACCAGGATTACCACCGGAGCGTGATGTAGAGTTCGAGATCGACCTACTTCCTGGAACGGCTCCTATTTCGCGTGCTCCATATCGAATGAGTTTAGTTGAGTTAAAGGAGGTGAAAGCACAATTGCAGGAACTTGTAGAAAAGAAGTATGTACGTCATAGTGTAAGCCCGTGGGGCGCACCTGTACTGTTTGTAAGGAAGAAAGACGGTAGTATGAGATTGTGTATAGACTATCGTTTGTTGAACCAAAGAACGATTAAGAATCGTTATCCTCTACCTCGTATAGACGACTTGTTTGATAAATTACAAGGATCCGTCGTATATTCGAAAATAGATCTCCGGTCGGGATATTATCAGATTGGCGTGAGAGAAGAGGATATTCCTAAGACCGCGTTCAGAACACGTTATGGGCATTACGAATTTAGAGTAATGCCGTTTGGATTGACAAATGCGCCAGCGGTGTTTATGGGATTAATGAACCAAGTGTTTAGACCGTACTTGGATCACTTCGTAGTGGTATTCATAGATGATATCCTCGTATATTCCAAGAGTTGGGAAGAACATAAAGAACACTTAGAGATTGTGTTGAGGATATTGAGAGAAAACAAATTGTATGCCAAATTAAGTAAGTGTGAATTTTGGCTTGAGAAAGTAGCATTCCTTGGCCATGTGATATCGGCCACAGGAGTGCAAGTGGATCCTTCGAAGATTGAGGCAATAAAAGAGTGGCCACGCCCGAAGAGTGTGTCAGAAGTTCGAAGTTTCTTGGGATTGGCGGGTTATTATCGAAGATTCGTGGAGGGATTTTCGAAAATCGTAGCTCCCATAACGAAACTATTGAGAAAAGATGTCAAATATGAGTGGTCGGATAAATGTGAAACAAGCTTTGAAGAATTGAAGAAAAGATTGACCAGCGCACCGATTTTGACATTACCGACGGGAACAGGTGGTTTCGTGGTATACTGTGATGCTTCGGCACAACGCCTTGGTGGAGTGTTAATGCAAAATGGAAAAGTTGTAGCCTATGCTTCGAGACAATTAAGGAAGCATGAGGAAAACTACCCTACGCATGATTTGGAATTAGCTGCGGTGGTGTTTGTGTTGAAATTGTGGAGACATTACTTGTATGGAGAGAAATTCGAGATTTACACTGATCATAAGAGTTTGAAGTATTTGTTTACTCAGCAAGAGTTGAATATGAGACAGCGCCGATGGATGGAATTATTGAAGGATTATGATTGTACAATTATGTATCATCCTGGAAGGGCTAATGTAGTGGCAGATGCATTGAGCAGAAAACACGTAACCCTCATGTACTTGATTGTAGAAGAATCGAGGATGATCGAACAAATGAGCAATTTGGAGATTCGTTTGGAAGAATCCGAAGGAATTCTATATGTAGCCAGGGGGCAAGTGGAACCAGAAGTAATTGGAATGATTAGAGACGCTCAAGTTCATGATGAGTACTTGATGATTGTACGAGAAGGGCTTGGGACAGCACCATATGAACGGTTCGAGTTAACGGCTGATGGATTGCTAAAATTCCAAGGAAAAATCTGTATTCCGGAAGACGGAGTAGTAAAGCAAAGGCTTTTGGATGAGGCACATAAGACGGCATATAGTGTGCACCCAGGAATAACGAAAATGTACCGGAATTTGAAACAATTTTATTGGTGGCCTAAGATGAAAAGAGATGTCGCTAGGTATGTAAACCGGTGCACCGTTTGCCAAATGGTAAAGATTGAACATCAAAAGCCAGGGGGATTGTTGGAACCACTGCCTGTACCCGAGTGGAAGTGGGAGGATATAGCCATGGATTTCGTAACTAGTATGCCCAAAGGGGGCCGAGATGTAGATGCTGTGTGGGTGATAGTGGATCGACTTACTAAATCAGCCCATTTCGTTGCAATTAAGATGAATTGGTCAATGGAAACATTGGCCAAGATTTACATTCGAGAGGTGGTAAGGTACCATGGAGTGCCGCATACAATCACTTCTGATCGAGATCCAAGATTTACATCCAACTTGTGGAAGAAATTGCAAGACGCACTGGGAACGAAATTACAGATGAGTACCGCTTTTCATCCCCAGACTGATGGGCAGACTGAACGACCAATTCAGACTTTAGAAGATATGCTGAGAGCGTGTGCTATTGAATGGAAAGGAAGTTGGGTAGAACATCTACCTTTGGTTGAATTTACATATAATAATAGCTATCACTCGAGTATCGGCATGGCACCGTTCGAAGCACTGTATGGAAGGAGTTGTAGATCTCCATTGTGCTGGTTGGAGCCGGGTGAAAAAGTATTCGACGGGCCTGAAATCGTCAAGGAAACAACGGAAGTAATAATTCTAGTAAAGGAAAGAATGAAGACGGCTCAGAGTCGGCAAAAGAGCTATGCTGATAGGCGACGAAGACCATTGGAGTTTGAGGTTGGAGATATGGTTTATTTGAAATTGTCTACGATGAAGTCAATGTTTCGAGCAAAGAAGGTTCATAAGTTAAGCCCGAGGTATATCGGACCATATCAAATCACAGAACGTATAGGGAAAGTGGCATATCGTGTGGCCATACCTCCAGAGTTGTCACACTGCCATGATGTATTTCACGTGTCCATGCTAAGAAAGCATGAACCAGATCCGGAGAAAAAGTTGGAGAGCACAGCCGTGAGGGTAAATGAGGATATGAGCGTTACAGTGGAACCGGTGCAAATAATAGACCAGAAAGAACGGGTCACTCGTGGGAGGAAGACACCGTTGGTACGTGTGCTCTGGAGAGGAGCCGGAACTGAAGAGGAAACGTGGGAAACCGAGGAACGTATGAGAACGACATACCCTCACCTTTTCGATTAAAGAATTTCGAGGACGAAATATCCTAAGTGGGGGAGATTGTAATAATCCACAGTTTGTTAGTTATGAATGTAAATGGAGTTGTACTGAGGAATGGTAATGACTTATGTAGATTTGAGTATAAATGATATATATATATCTAAGGGTATGAACGTTTAGACATATGATGGATTAATGATGGATAGACAACCCCAGGCGAGTGTGAGGACAGGTTATTTCCGTCGACGCACAGCAAGTGAGGCGTCACTTTGCTCGCTTGCGACTGATGCAAGGAAGTGCAAGTCGACGCGAGATGCAAGTCGACGCGAGAATGCAAGTCGACGCGACTCAAGAGGTGCGACTTGACATCATCAGCGACTGAGCGATGATTGCGATTCAGCATGTGCGACTCAAGAGGTGCGACTTGACATCATCAGCGACTGAGCGATGATTGCGATTCAGCATGTGCGACTCAAGAGGTGCGACTTGACATCATCAGCGACTGAGCGATGATTGCGATTCAGCATGTGCGACTCAAGGAGGTGCGACTTGACATCATCAGCGACTGAGCGATGATTGCGATTCAGCATGTGCGACTCAAGGAGGTGCGACTTGACATCATCAGCGACTGAGCAATGACTAGTCGGCTAAGCCAAGAGCCTCGAAGAAGCTAAGTAAATTAGGATCGACCCCCATATCGCAGGGGGTGAGGGGAGATCGACCCTCGCATTGCCCCCAAGGGGCAACACGTGAACGATAGATGGGCGACCCCTGAGCTAAGCGATGAATGAGCGTACCCATGTCGCCCAAGGGACGATGGGCAGACGTACCATAGACAGAATGAAATATGGCCATTAGATCATGTTGACTAGTCAACTAAATATATTAATATAATAATGTTATGGGAGTCCAAATTAGAATGATGGTAATTTGGACCTTAACTACTAATGGATGAGGATGTGGGATTTCTTATGAGGGGGAGTAAGGCGGTGAACTCCTCTTGAAAGGAGGAGAGTTCGTCCTCTCCGGGGGAGATATCGATACTTAGACACCAAAAACACTTTTGGGGGGGGGGAAATTCGTCCTCTCCCACACACACACACACACACCCACACTTACACACCAAAAACACTTGGGAAAGGAAGGGAGAAAAGGGGAGCTTGGGGGAAGACTTTCGGCCAAGAAGGAAAGGGAGGAAGTGAGGTGTTCCAATTCATTAAAGTGGATCCAAGGGCAAGAGGAGCTAGGCGTCGAGGGTGTGAGAGGCTAAGGGCCGAAAGAAGGCCACTCTCGCGGGCTGAAGTGGTGCGGCGAAGGGCGGAGCTCACCGACTTGTGTCGAGGTGCAACCGGCAGGTAACCCCCACATCCCTCCTTCGCTTTTAAGCTTAGTTGTGGTGCATGCTGTTTAAATTCATGGCTGTGGTTGGGCTGTGATTTGGAGGTGGTTTGGAGAGGGTTAGAGGGTGGCCGAACCCCTAAGGTGGAGGGGAGCCACCCGAACCCCTCTATCTTTGAGTATGTGTATGCGTGTGGTTGTTGGCTTACCGAAAGGCCGTGCTTGGGGCGAGCCTTGAGGGGAATGATTGCGGTCCTTAGGGGCTGGAAATGAGTGAAGTTAAGGTATGGAATAGGGGAGTGTCGAGCCCCGTGGTGGCTGCGCTCCACCTCGCGCTCTAAGAGCGGAATCGCGTGGCTTTGGCCATGGAAATCAAATCGGCTAAGGGCTGGAAATTATGCGGCGTTGTAAGGCCGGAACGGAAGCCTAGAAAGGCTGTCCCTCGTGCTAGAAAAGCACGGAAAAGTTATGCTCGGGGGTGGATGGGAGGTGAGACCGAATGGGGTGACATTCGGTTGAAACGGGCAAGAATAATGAGTGATACTTGAGCTCAAATGAGGGGCTGTAGGAAAGGAGTTTTAATGTGAGGATTTGTGGCCACCTTCCCACCTTAAAAGGGAGCAGGAATGTGGTAGAAACAAGTGGAATTGGACGGGGAAAGGTCAAAGCCGAATGGGTTTACTAATGAGACTGAAAGGTATAGTTTTCGGTGGAAATGAGCGTGGAAAAGTGTTAAGTTTCGGGACGATGCGTTTGGAGTTTGAATCTGAGATTTTAAGGGTGTATTCATACCTTAGTTATGGTATGGAAAATGGTAGAAAAGATTGGAAATTGTTGAGAATAAGTGAAAGCCGAATTGGGCTTAAAGTTAGTACACAGGATGTTCCAAGGAGGGAATGAACGTGAGATGGGTATACGGTTTACACTAGCCTAAGGGGCTATGTGCTTGGAGTTTGGTTATGAGATTTTAAGGGTATCTTCCTACCTTGGTTAAGGTGTGGGAAATGACAGAAACGAATGGGAATGGTTGAGATAAGTTGAAAACCGAATTGGTTTAAAGTCAGGGTGTATGATGTCTTGAAAAGGGAAAAACGGTTCTCGGACATTTTGTATGGAACGTATGGTTTCTTGTGGATGTATGTGGGGTTTAAAATGAGATGAATTCTAGTTTCTTGCAGGTAAAAGAAGGGTTCTTAGGCTGCGCATCATGAATGGACAAGACTCGTTTAGTTTTCGAAAAAAATTGAGCTTGTAGCTCACATGTATGTAACGAATGTTCATTCAATCAATGGAAATGCAATGTTTTTGCATAAATCAAATTGTTTCGATCCTTTCACTGCTCACTGATAAAGGAGGTAGGGGTGCAGAGCCAGCTAGGAGGTTTGCTCATTGGAATATTCAAGCTTCAAATCCTAACTCCAATCTTTCTACTTTATTGTATGATAATTTCCCATAATTTTATTTGACAAACAATAGATTTGATTCTAGTAAGACAAACATCACTGCCATAACTAGAAAGATAAATACCGCCTTCTAACAAATCTTAAGTTCACGTTCTTGTCGACAGAATATCCTTAACCAGCTTGTCCAAATTCTTGACCGCGGACCCGGTTGGGTTCGTCGTCGCCTCCTCGGCAAGTCTCTTCCACTCAGCCGCGCTCCTCTACAGTTCCTTCCCCTTCTCGCCTCCGAACAATTCCCTCACGACCCTCTCGACGTTGTCCCTCCTCACGTTGCCCACGCCAACTTCCAACCCTGCCGTCCACTCGGCACAGACGTACCTCGCGTTCGTCTGCTGGTCCCCGAAGTTCGGCCAGCATATCATCAGGACCCCTGCACTCAGGCTTTCTAGCAACGAGTTCCATCCGCAGTGTGATAACTCTACGAAAGTAGAGTTAAATGATCACATTTGTGCCTTGATTTGAGTTAGTTCCGTCGTTCTAGGTGTTTAGATCGGATGTTTCAAGCTGAATTGTGTTACCTCACGTTCGTTATTGTTCGTGTAGGGAATTGAAGATGAAATGAGGAACAACGAAGAGAGGAAGGAAGAGTTGTGAGAAGGAAGCGAGGAGTGCGACCACAGAGACCTCCGCAGCTGCGGAGAGTCTCGACGCAGCTGCGGGCAAGAGGAAGTTCGCAATCTCAGAGACTTACGCAGCTGCGGAATATTTCTTCGCAGCTGCGAAGAAGCCAAATGGAGCACACCACATTGAAGTTCGCAGCTGCGGAAGATTTCCTCGCAGCTGCGGCAGAACCAGAAAATCTCCTCTCCTCCGAATTCTTAGATTCTTTCTTTATTTCTATTTAGGTCCTTTAGTTATTCCCTAGTATAAATACTCAAACTTAAGGCGTACTAGGGTTGGTGTGGTGGGAATTGGTTTTTCTTTGACGGCAAAAAGCTCATGACAGGAGATTGGTGCCGGCGGAGAATTGCAAATTCTTTTCCCTTTTGCTTTTAGATTTCAATTATGCTTTCATCTTTGATCTGGCTTTCGTGTTGCATCGCTATGAACTAATTTCTTTGTTCTAGGACGACGATGGAACCTCGTGTTCTTTTGTAATTGTTGAACCTTTCTTTATTATGATTTGAGTTTCCATCGGTTGTTTATCCAATTCCGTGTTTAATGCGTATTAGCAGCCTGATCAACTGTTGATATTGATTTGATCACCTAGGGAGACTCGAGAGGGTAGCCTAGGTCAGATCGGGATTAGGATAACCTAAGGAACCTTCGAGTCGAGAGACCGGGTTTTAGTGTGAGAGTAGAAATACCGTGCACCTTGGGTAATCAAAGTAGGGTTAAATCGTAAAGGGCCTCCACTAGTTCTTTGCCTAGACATAGAGTAGAGAATTTGATACATGGGGGTACGTTCCCGGATATCCGAGAGGGTTATGGGGAGAGATTAGCGGCCTACAGTTAACAACCCATGAAATTCAATAGTAATAAGAAGAGGGGATATGAGAGCATAAGTCATGAGGGGAAATCGGTAGTCCTAGATCTTTCATTCTTATTGGTAATTCGATTCACTTTGCTGTTAGTTTAACTTCTCATCACTTAATTTGTTCACTTGACCTTGAATTTGGTTATCGAATTTGACGTTACAAGACTTAATTGATACTGATTCTCTGTGGGAACGACCCTTGCTTGCCCTTACTGCTTAGTTTGTGTGAACGTTTTGTTGCGTTGACGACGCGCACCAAATTTTGGCGCCGTTGCCGGGGAGTCAGTTTTCGTTTAGTTGTCTTTTACCTCTATTTTCGATAATTGTTTGACGTTCAAGTTTTTGTTTTTCTCTTATTATATTTCAGTTTATGCTACGGAGTCAAGGAGCTAATTTGACTCCATTGGACCCAGAAATCGAGCGCACCTTTCGGCAGAGGTTGAGAGCACAGCGAGCAGCTATGACCGACGAGGGAAACAGAAATCAGATCGACGGAAACCTAGTCCCGATAGAAGAGCGTGGAGGGAGGCCAGATGTCGATAACAGGCCGATGATGGACTTCACATCGGCCAGAACTTACGCTCACCGGTCATGCATAGCACCACCGCCCATCACAGCTCGTGATTATGAGATCAAGACATCGGTGATGCAGATGATTCAGAATACAGTCCAGTTCAGAGGAACACCAATGGAGGATCCGCACGAGCATCTGAGTAAGTTTCTCAGCGTATGCGACACTTTCGGGCAGAACGGAGTGTCCCAAGATGCAGTCAGTCTGAAGCTGTTCATATTTTCCCTAAAGGACAAGGCCTGGGCGTGGTTCAATTCACTCCCAGTGAATTCAATATCGACGTGGGCACAGATGGAGGAGGCCTTCCTAGATCAGTATTATCCTCCCTCGAAGATATCTCAGATGAGGAACGAGATTACCACGTTCTGACAGGACAGCGATGAAACTTTCGTGGAGGCATGGGAGCGATTCAAGAATCTGCTGATACAGTGCCCATATCATGATCTGTCTGGATGGAGACAGCTTGAGGCATTCTATAATGGACTCACGGACTCGTCCAGGAAGGATGTAAATTTGGCATCCGGAGGATCCTTCTTAAGGAAGTCCTATGTGGAAGGACTGGAGCTCCTTGAGACGATGAGGAAGACTTGTCTGCCGAACCAGTATTCGGAGCGTATGAACAGAAGGAAGCCGCAGGGCGTCTTTGAATTGGATACCTTAACCTCAATTCAAGCACAACTAGCCGCTCTCACTAAGAAATTTGAGGAAGCGAACGTTAGTTCGGTTCAGAGCAACCAGCAGGGTTGTCAGATTTGTGGAGGAGCGCATCTTACAGATCAGTGCACCATGAGCATGGAGGAAGCCAACTTTGTTGGAAACCAGCGCAACAACCTGTACTCGAATACGTATAACCCAGGGTGGAGGAATCACCCGAACTTTTCTTGGAGAGCACAGGCACCTCCGCCTGGTATGTCGAGACCACCAGCACCAGCGCCTCAGTATCCGCAAGCACAAGCAGAAGCCTCGGAAAATAAGCCGAGCCTCGAAGAGATGATGCTCAAATACATGGCGAATCAAGACGCTTTGATGAAGAACCAAGCAGCGTCGATTCGGAACCTGGAGAACCAGGTTAGCCAGCTGGCTCAGGCGGTGAATTCGAGAGCCTATGGGACTCTCCCGAGCAATACGGAAATCAATCCAAGGGAGCAAGCCAAAGCCGTGACTCTAAGGAACGGCCGGTCACTTGAGGCAGAGGAAGCCGAGGCTAAGAAGGAAAGCAGTGGATCCAGTCCAGTGGAGATAACTAGTAAGAAATCTCAGACTAGCCCTTTACATTCTAACTTGAACTTGCCGCAGGACAAAGGGAAGAAAAAGATGGAAGAAGAGAGAAAGAAACCGGAAATCGACATCTCGAAGCTTCCGTTCCCACAGAGAGCCCGAAAGCAAAACGAGGATGCTCAATTCCGTAAGTTCCTCGATGTATTTAAAAAGCTACACATTAATATCCCTTTTGCAGAAGCTTTGGAGCAGATGCCTAGTTACGTCAAGTTCATGAAGGACGTACTCTCGAAGAAACGGAGGTTGGGCGATTTTGAGACAGTTAAACTTACCGAGGAGTGTAGCGCCATCCTCCAGAAGAATATACCACCGAAGCTAAAGGACCCAGGTAGCTTCACAATCCCATGCACAATTGGAACAGCATTCTCAGGTTCTTTGCGACCTTGGGGCGAGCATAAATCTGATGCCTTTTTCGGTGTATAAAGAGCTAGGTTTGGGGGAGGTAAGACCTACATCTGTGTCCCTTCAATTAGCCGATAGATCCATTACGTACCCGAAAGGGATTATTGAGGATGTTCTTGTCAAAGTAGATAAATTTATTTTTCCGGCTGACTTTCTGGTTTTAGACTTTGAGGAGGACAAGGAGATTCCTATCATCCTTGGTCGTCCGTTTTTAGCCACAGGAAGGGCATTAATCGATGTGCAGAAGGGAGAGTTGACAATCCGTGTCAACGATCAGGAAGTCATATTTAACGTTTATAAATCTGTTAAATGGCCTTCTGAAAATTCTGATTGTTTCCGGATGGATATTGTTGATAGGTGCACTTCCAAGTTTTCCCCTCTTGGTGATGAAGGTATCTCAGAAGATGAAGGAGAGAAGACCGACCCCGACTGTGACACCCAGGAAGCCCTAGCGTTATTCACATGAAGGATTCAACAATTTGAAACGCTAGAGCGGCCACTGAACCCGATGCGACCTTCAATTGAGGAACCCCCCACTTTAGAGCTCAAGCAACTCCCGGATCATCTCAGGTATGCGTACCTCGGACCATCAAATACTTTACCTGTGATTATTTCTGCCAATCTTACAGGAGAAGAGGAGGAGGAATTGCTTGAGATCCTCAAGGCACACAAGAAGGCATTGGGATGGACTATAGCGGATATTCGAGGAATCAGTCCGTCGGTATGTATGCACAAGAGTCGGGAATCCCCCGACCGACGTGTGTTCAGGACCTTCTCCTGGGGGCACCAACCCGACAGGAATCCTGTCTCCTTGCTCTCGTCGACGAACCCCGGAGGGAGGTTTGCGGCCTCGCCGTTCACGAGGTCCGGCCTTAGGACCCACAGGAATGGACGCTGGCTGTGGGCGAGCCCTTTGGCGAACTCTCGGTCAGTTGCTCGTGCGTCAGGAACACTATGCTCCTGAAGTTCACATATAGCACAGAAGCAGGGTCCATCATGTAACCATCCTGAAATAGTAATGTAAATACGAGTCAAATTTGGTCAGAATTCGAGATGCACAAGAGAGTTTAATATTTTCGTAGTTAACTGATATTATTAACGGGCATTATCGAGACTTCGGAGTCAATTACGTGTGACTACGTCACGCGGGAAAGAAAACGTCATGACCTAAACGTAATTAGATTCGGGTAACGATTATGTTCGTTTTAACGTTTTATCGGAAAAATTATAATTGGTATTTAACTTATCGTTATTGTGATTACGGGTTAAAATATTTATCGCAACGTTGCACTACCAGATGGCATACAGAGTGCAAAACCATGCACTAGACCTCAACGTAGCCAACGACACGGGTGATGCTTTAATCAGCACCTTGCCCTACCACCATGGATAGCCTTACTACTTCTACTAGCTCAACCGTGATGAATGCTCCCATCACACTAGAATCAGGACTTACTATAAGAAATTCCACTGCAGATAAGCTCGGTGGGTTATATGAGATAACCCATAAGGAAGAATGGGAGGAGACAAAGCTTCCTCTCCTGAACCCGTATGCAGCCTTCTGCAAGCCATCCTTAAATCCAATAAGGCACATCCGGACACTGATCAGACAACCAGCCTCAAAGGTACTCGAATACGTACAAGCCAGCAAATTCAGCCAGCACCCCATCTGGGCTACCCATAAAGAGCAGTTTGTTTCTTTGCAACTGCCTGCTGAATTTCCTCCCCAGTGGATAAAAAGGGGATACACTCATCTCCATTTTGGAGCCATTAGACTTGCACTAACCTATCATGGCAGGAAAGGTCTACCAGCCACTGCAAGAATGGCCCTCTTGGACGTCAGATACAGAGAATATCAGCATGCCTGTATTGGCACCATAGAGACAACACTTAACGCCGGGACGGTGTTTGTTACACTTTACCCCAACTTTTGTATGTCTCTACAGGACTCAAACATACTGGATGCTTTACAAGTACAGGTCCAGATTGCAGGACCAGAGCAGGATGAGAACTCCATCGAGGCAACGTTGCACTACCAGATGGCATACAGAGTGCAAAACCATGCACTAGACCTCAACGTAGCCAACGACACGGGTGATGCTTTAATCATTCAAGCTGATTATCATAACTCACGAGCTCCTACATGTCTGTACATCCCCAGACAAATCAGCAGAAGTGATTTAATAAAGCTCCTACCTGAAAGATGGATCACCAACTATGAAAGAACCCAGCAGAAGGTCAAACCTATTCAATCCTCTGAGACAAAGTTCATCAGAGAAAGAGATGGCACCGTGGTCATCAAGTTTGACCGGTCACACGAGAAGGATGCCCCAACTCCTTCTATATTCCCAACCATGTTCATGATGCAACCGGTTCCCCAAAAGAAGCCTGATTCCCTTAACCGTATCATCCATTCTTTTGATGAACAGGGACAGGAGACCTATTTCTTCAGGGATCCAGAAACAGTGTAAAACACATACGATGAACATGAAAGAGAAGACTCATAGATTTTTCTGGGTTTTCTGGGTTTTGTGGATGTTTTTGGGTTTTCTGGGTTTTGTGAATGTTTTTGGGTTTATCGAAGGTGAGGGGTTTACTGGAGAGATTTTCGATCTAGAGAACCACCACTTACTGGATAACACCTTGAAAGAAACTTAGCCGGCCATGGAAGGAAAAACTACTACTTGTGTATTGCTCTCTAAAATGCTCTGCCTTGCTCCATGGTTGGGAGTGGCAATTTATACAAGTTCCTCAATGAGGAAGAACTATTCTAAAAAGTAGAACTTGACATAAAGTAAAGCCAAAGCTTTAGATAAAGTTAGGCTTAGTGGAGGAATCTTTGCAGCTTTGTCAAAAGGTGGTTTGGCTGCTGGTGCCGACCTTATCTCTAAGGCATCTTCATTATTCCTCGTGGGCGGCTACTCTCGTGGTCGCTTTCCTCGGCTGTCGGGTGAGTGCTCCGAATCTCTTTTGTGCGATGTTGAGGGACCTGCTGTTGAGAATGCTGGGCTGAATAAGCTTGGGCCAGATGGTCCTGATGAGCTTGGGCCAAGGTCCACTTTGTCAAGGAAGTCTTGTGCAATATCTTCCCAATATACTCCGTCGTCTTGGTGCTCATGTTGGTGAAGGGCACATTGAAGCATGTAGACATGGTTAGGATCTGTGAATTGGATTTGGTGCTGGAGTACTTCGTCTGGATCCAAGTACGGGACTCCGTTTTCCTTACAGAGCCTGATCTTCAGGAATTCGTTGTCAGTGATGGCCATTTCTCTGTCTGAATGGAGTGGAGCTTCATGAACTAAGGAAAAGGGAAGACTGGCGAATTCATCTACAGTGTTGATGGATGCCATTGCTTGTAGTCTTGAGTCGAAGTACCAGTACCTGCGAAAAAGATAAACTGAATATGGGGTTATATCGCCGAACTTGAAGTATTTGTCTTGGTGAGCCTCGATCCAAATTTTCCACTTCGTGAGTGGAGCAAACCATGAGAGAACTTCTGCCAAGTGAGAATGAGGCCTCCTGTGTGGGGTAAAATTATGGAGGTCTCCCAATTGCTTCAAATAAGTCAGTAGCTCTTCTGTAGGAAATTCAAGTGCCATAATGTACTTGTGCAAGAGATACCATAATAGCCATTTCAATTCTGCGGGAAAGATACTCATTGGTTCAATGGGTATGGCTCTGAGGAAAGGATAGCAGGGATGTAGGCCTTGTTCTGGGAACATCATTTTTCCATATCTGCTGAAAATCTTTTCCAGGTATCTCTTTATCATGAGGCCAGCATTGGAAAGGACTTCTTCAACATGTTCTTTGTTGTCATAGTGGATGATTTCTGGAGGAAGATCTCTCCTCATGTCCAATGCTTTTGGTACGTAGGTACGTATCATGGCCTGCAGGCTGGGAATTTCCTGAAGTGTGGGATTAGAAATATCAAAGGGTCTAGAAAGAAAATCAGCAACCACATTGGTTCTGCCTTTGATATGCCTTGCAGTAAAGGTGTACTGGGAAAACCATTCTGATAGTCTGAGCAGCTGTGCATTCGGGATCTTCTTTTGTGTGAACTTTAGCATGGATGGAAAAGAAGACATGTCACTCTCAACAATAAAATGTTGGCCTATAAGGTGAAATTCAAATTTCTTTATGCCATACTTGACTGCCAGAATTTCCTTCATGGTAGAGTGATAGTGCTGCTCAGCTGTACTAAATTTGCCAGATTTATAGGCGCATACCTTGCGCTTACCCTCTTTCTCCTCAAGGAGGATGGCTGCCCAAAAGTGATCGCTTGCATCTGTTTGGAGTATTCGTACTCCATCTGAAGGGATCTGCAAGGGAGGAAGTAGTTGTAATTGGGCCTTAAGATACTTAACTGCTTCAGTTTGGGCTGGCCCCCAAGGTAGTGATTCTTTCTTGAGTTGTGCTTCCAACGGACTGGTGTACCTGCTGATGTTAGGAACAAAATCTCTCAAATAGTTAACAATCCCCAAAAATTGTTGGATCTGTTTTTTGGTGAGATTTAGGTCTGGGAATTTTAACAGTTCTTGGGCTAAATGAGGTCCAGGGTAATACTGTCCATCAGCTAGTCTCATTCCCAAGAATTCTACTGAATGTTCAAATAGTCTCATCTTTCTTTCTGAGAGCATTATGCCATGTTCCTGTATGAGGCCTGCAAATCTTTCTAGCAACTTTTCATGTGAAGGCCTGTCTGAACTGAATAGTAATATGTCATCAATATATACCAGTGCAGAGTCCAAGATAGGTTCAAAGATTTTTATCATGGCCTTCTGAAAGAGTGATGGGGCAGTTTTTAGTCCAAAAGGCAATACTGTCCACTGGTAATGTCCGTCTGGGATACAGAATCCTGTTTTCCATTTATCATCAGGGTGTATGCCAAGTTGCCAAAACCCACTTTTAAGATCAAATTTTGAAAAGATCTTAGCTTTGGCAAGTGAGGAAAACAATACCGTTCTTCTTGGTACTGGAAATTTATCATCCTGTAAGAACTGGTTTAGAGGTTGATAGTTTATTACTAACCTCCTTTTCCCCCTGATTTGTTCAGACCGTTTGTTAACATAGAATGCTTCGCATGCCCATTGAGAGTCTGATGGCTCTATTAATCCCTGCTGCAATAAAGAGGCACATTCTTGTTTAGCAGCTTTAGTATCATCAGGGTTCATACCTGAATGACTGGCCTTGGTGGGATTAATGTCTTCATTCTGTTTGAATGGTAGTCGAACAAAGAACATGGGGTTCTTCCATAGTGGATGCGGGCATTTCTGCAAAAATTCATCATGACTTTCTGCAAAAGAGGAGCTGAACAACTGTTTCATTCTTTCACTCTTGTTTCCAGAATTTCTAAAATTTTGTTTTGTGATCTTTATCTATCTCCTTTCACCTTTGCTAATGTTTATATTCTGTTAGAATATATTTAGGTGATATTCCTGCATTCTGTTATCCTCAGTTATCCTTGTGTTCTGACTTTTCCTTCTGGAATACTCTTCTTCTAAAAACTTAACGTTTTGTGATAAGTGCTATGATCTTAGCTTTCGCCAGACTTCTATCATGAAACGGATGTTTGTTGTACGCTGTTAACTTAGTGGAGTTCTCTCAGGACCGTAAAGCTATCTACTTCGCCATAAAGGACCACTTGCCGTTATAGCCAGGAGGGCTGCCAGGCGCCGGTCGCGGCTTGATATTGATAGTAGGCACGATGAGACCTCCTCTAAGAGAACGACGTTTCCACAAACCCCCTTTTCCTGACTGTAATATCTTGCGGAGCCACTTTCATGGCATTCGTCTTCAATACAATGAGCCCCTCTGGAAGAAGAACAAAACTCTTAGGAAAGTCAAACGTACCATTTCTGCCTTAGATACCTACATTGACTATAAGGCTAGGAATTGCATCCTTCATGTTATAAATGCCCAGTTATCTTATTTCGAGTGCATGGAGCCAGGATATGAGTGGATCTTCCTCAACCCATGGGATCTATGTAACGGATGGAGTACCCTCCGTAAACATGTCCAGTACCGCAAATATCTTGCCTGGTACTTAAAATGGCTTTTGTATCTATCTAGTGCTTAAGCTTTCCATTTTAGCCTTCTCTGATCTAAAAGGACTTGTCGTTCTTTTAATCAAAACTTTGTATCTACCTCCTTGTGTTTAAATCTACTATTTTACCTTCCGCTGAAACACCTTGGTTCTCCAACCTTGAGCAACTCTCGCGTTGTTCTGTTCTGGTGGTTGAAGCTTCTATCTTTGTACAACTCTTCTTGTTTATATCTTTATCTGATTAGATGTCAGCTTCAGTTTCTCTGTTTATCTTCTATCTCTTTGTGATCCTTGAGTTGTTCGTGATAGATAGTACATTTGGTATCAGAGCCATGTTCCTTTCCTTTTTTCGAGGGGAGTGAGAGATCTAGACTAGAGACCCCGCCTGGAGAAGCACCTTGCCCTACCACCATGGATAGCCTTACTACTGTTCCTGTCAAGAGTTCCTGCACAGTGTCTATCTTTCTACAAATAGTATTAAGTCCTGCATTTTGGGCCAAGGCATTCTGGCTCTGCCAATTTAGGACATTTTCTGCAATACTATTTTTTAGGGGGTTTCCCTGAGCATCAACACCTGTGGGAATAGGAATCTTAGATCGGTACTTAATACCATCTATAGTTTGCTCATCTTGAGTTGGGAAGTTCAACTCTCCGGGTCTTCCCATCATCATGATTTCTGTTGGATGGTGAGTAGGTGTAGACCTCTCAACCTCTTGAGCACAACTTGTAGGTAAGAGTACCTGCGAAGACGGATTCTTCTTCTGCCATTTGAGGACATTTTTATAACAGGGCAGTACCTTAGAAGGCTTCTTTAATGGTCGTCGTGAGTCTTTGCAAAGGTCTGCAAAGTCTTGCCACGCCTGATATGATGGAGGCTGTGCTGATGATGGCGCTGGTGGCTCAGCATCCTTTTCCCAACCTGTAGGGAAAATTGGACCAATTTCCGGTTGTGGGGTCATTTGATAGCTTACAAGGTAATCAAACTTTCCGGAAGGTTGTCCAAGGGGTCCGACAGTCTGGTCACCATCTTGGTAGCGCTGATAAAGTTGCAGATCTGTGGCTACGGTCTTTCTGCAGGGAGCTTCATCTTCAGAATCTGAATCAGGAGAATTGTCTCTGCATCTGGCTTTACTCCTATTCTTATTCCTTCTCTTTGAATAATCTGGCATGTCACAATCTTCACAGTCACAATCCTTTGGACACCGTGCTACATCCCAGTAGCAATGGTCTGTTTCTGCAAAATGTTCCATCCCAAGACTATATCTCTCCCAGGGAGATCAGTAACAAATAATGAGGACTTGATAATGCAATTATGAAATAGTTTTATCCTCAGATCCTTAGTCCTATGGGTGGTGTGGAACAAGTCACCTGATGCTGCTACAAATGCCTTTCTGTAAGGTACCAAAAATTCTTGTGGCACAAGGACTGGGTTAATCATGCTTTCAGCTGCTCCTGTATCAATGAAAGCAATAGCTGTAACTGGTCTGTGGTATTTTGAAAAATATACCTGGACCTTAACGTGTGGTGCTATCCAAGAAGCAGCTATGAGTGGAATCTTTTGTGAGGAATCTGCTGATGGTTCTTCTTCAGAGTCCCCTGTAATAACAACAGTACCAATATTTGATTCCTCAGAGGGTATTGGTCTGCTTGGAAGGACGGGGATCTCCAGCCTTTCTGGATGGACTCTGATTGTGTAGATTCCTTCTTCCGTATCTGTCTCTGAAAAATACCCTTCAAGACAGAAAACAGACTTTTTAGTCTGGAAATCCTCTAAGGAGAAGATAGATTCTAGATCATCATCTCTTAGGGATGTTTGAGTGCACTCTTCAATTTGCGCCACTAAGCCTACTCCTTTCTTGGGGCAGTTCTTTGCAAAGTGGCCAGGTTTATTGCAAATGAAGCACTTTGTTGATTTCTTTTGTGGTCCTCCTTTTTTCTTGAATCTGAGAAATCGTTTCCACTTTCTGGGAAATCTTCGAGATTTTCGGGGAGATCTCTTAACTCTTGAGGAGTCTCCTTTCTTGTGCTTTTCCTTATGTGGCTTTGTTCCTGGAGCACAAGAACACAAGTCTTTGGAGGTACACTTAATCTTGTACCTGTTTTTCTTGGCTCGACAAACCTTGTCCAGGCGTTTGTCTTGGTTTAGAAATCCTTGAATGATTTCTTTCCTTTGACACAGCTCATTTACTCCGGCAATAATCTCTTGTTGGATCTGTCCAACTGTTAGTTGAGCAATTCTAACATTCTTACTGTTGAGACTTTTCTCAACCATGGCTGAGATAGGTGGTTCTATCGATGATAGAAATACCGGTTTGTATGAGTTATCACCACCTAGATGAAGAAACAGATGCAGCATTCTTTGAAAATGCATGTCTAGGTCTTTTACCTTGTAAGAGCAGCATCTGCGCTGGAAGAATTCTGTTCTTTTTTCTTCTAGGAGATCTCCTGGATTTCCAATGAGGTGAGTGTGGAGATTAATCATGAAGTCTGGTATGGTCATGTTTACCATCATGATTTGATCCTGTTCTGAAAATAGGTTCCACCATGTATATAGGGTGCCTGTGAAACTGGAGGTTAACTCTGTAAGGATGTCAGAAGTATTATAAACTGTTACCCTCCTATGGACACACCAAGCTAGAAAATCCTGTATGCGTTGAGGCCATTTTCCTCTTGGGATGTCATCAAGGGTAAACTTTATACCACTGATTCCTTCTGTCCTTCTAGGAGTAGTTCCTACCATTGAATCATCTGACTGTACCTCTTCCTGTCTGTAGGTACTAGTCTCTGTCTCATCTCTGTCTGCCATGAACACATGAGGTAATGGTAATGATAGGGATTCTGAAGTTATATCAGATACCTCTTGTGATTCTTCTGTGGTGGAAGTTTCAGTGGCTGAGGAGATTAATTCCTCTGATGAACTTTCAGATGTGCTAGATTCTTCATACCTGTCTGCCATCTGAATCTGGGAAGGCATAAATGGAGGACTCTGGGAAAAGTAGCTACCAAAACTTTCATGAGGGTTATGGTTATCATAATAACCATCAGAAGCGGTGTCAGAGAGACTGGGTGAAGTTTGGAAAGTAGTTGATGTTACCCATTTTCTGGTAGGACAATCTAAAGGGTCCTGATGTCCTCTGATCATCAATTGGCGTGTCTGGGGGTTCGGACTAGATTGTGTCTCTGGACTGGGAGTTCGCTGTCTTTCTGGAAGTTTGGAGCTTTCCGCTTTTCTTTTCCCTTCTTTGATCTCACTCCTTTTTCTGGATGACCTTTGTTGGGCTCGTATGACTTCTCTGATTTCTGCAGAATCTTTCTTTCCAGCTATTCCATACAAAGGTGGAGCGTTAGCTGGTAACTGCATATAAGAGGAAGTTCTAGAACCAAAATCTAGAATATCAAAAGGCTTTGAGATAGGATTTGAGATAGGATTCCCCATCGACAATGAGATAAGGCGTCGGAGAGGAGAAGGATTTTCAATCCTTTTCTCCCCACCACATGTACCTCATCGGGAACGGAGGTTAAGAAGGGGGAAACTTTCCCTTGGCTTCCTGAGTACTCGGCCGAGGCTGCGAATCCAGATTTTTGTCGCCTCCGCGTAGAGGGCGAACGAGACACCAGAGGAGAAGTGGTGCGGAGGTCTTCGTCATTGTGGGAGGTTGGACGGCACGCTTGAAGGCGGGGGGCGGTGCGATTCAGCAAGCGTCTAAGGGAGGAGGCCTCGGGCTCGAAGGGTGTGAACGAAACCAGTACGTTCCACCCCTTCCCCTGTCTCCTTGCCATTGTCTGTTCCGTTTGGGTCTGAGATCTGTGTTGTGGCTTGACGGTTTGGAATGTGTCCAGGGGAAGGTCGAGTAGGTTGGCGAGCGTGCGGGTGCGGTGAGTTTCTGAAACGAACACGGGTCGTGTGGGTCTGTGGTCGAAATTGCGATTGTGCTGGTTGCGAGGATCTTGTGTCGTGGCCGCTGCGGGATGAGAGTGACAGTGGCTGGGTTCTGGAGGGTCTGTTGTTTTTTCCGAACTGTAGAGGATGTGTCCGTTGTTCTTCGGATTCGACCAGCCGTGTTCCCAGTTCAGGGTGACGGTGGTTGGGTTCCGGAGTGATTCCTGGTAATTATCGACTGAAAAATGAGGTGTCCGCTGCCCTCCGGATAGGACCAGCCACGTCCAGGATCCAACCAGTTCGTCCGTCTTGCTAAATGTATAATGACTACCTCTGTAATGCCAAGACACCTGAATTGTCAATCTGGATTGGCCCCATAGAATTTGATGAGATGGAATTTGGCAATTGGGCTGTCCGTGATGATGGATTTGCGATTGGCTGTCCCTGAATTAAATCTTCGATCTTCTGCTTGGACTGAGACTCTGAATTAGTTGCAGCTGTTACCCCTAACTGGATTATTTGTTGTGGTGTTCCCAGCTGGGATGTCGGAGGAGTACGAGGAGGTGGCGCCACTCGCGGTCGCACCTGATGCCTTTGGCCCGGATGCTCTCGGAGGAGTGAGTGGGAATGCACTGCGGTGGTCCTAAGCACAAGTTCCAACGAGACTACCACTCAGATATTGAAACGACCTACAAAATTTTCACATTTTCATCAGAGTAGTTCTCCGTCATTTAACGGTCAAACAGCGGAAACGACAATTTTTTACCGCCACCGTGGCATCCTCTACTGTTTTATCTCGTGAGTCCGTGCCACATGTATTCTGTACCCTCTTATTCCTGCGTCACACTAAAAACATAGTCCCCTATTGGGGTTAGCGATAAATCGTTGAGTACGCCCCACCCATGCACATGCGAAAACGATGAGACGCTACTACCCCTAACATGTATTTCTTGGAAAACAGTTATATGCATACATATCATAAGGCATACCTTATTATAATCACTAATTCAACCTTCTACGCAACAATATATATATACGGAATCAAAGACAAATCCAATAACGCTCACAACTCTCAAGCGACTCCCTCATTCTCTCGTCTCTCGTATATCAACACTTAGTTTGGTGCCAGGACCCTCACAATACGTCCCCACCCTCTCCTCTGGGAGCGCCCGGGTAACAGCAGCAGGTGCAACCACAAGTGGCACCACCTCCCCATTCTCCTCCGACACACTGTCGGGAACACATTCTCACTTCCCAATCCGACTCGTGTACCAAAATCCGAACAAATAATATTACCACGTATTTTCAGCTTACGCGATCAGCTTACCAATCATAACCATGCGGACGCGGTCAGTCCAGATCGTTGGGTAGTGGCAACCTCATTTCCGGTTCGCTAATCCCACGCAACTCACGGAACTCAACCACCGTCAACCGAGGTCGCACGTGGCTGATCCATTCCGTACAACCGACAACAGATTCTCCGGATTGGCCGCACGAACTTACCCATCAATCCCTGACCACCGACCCGACTTCCTCAGGCCACTCAAGCCACATTTCCATTTGAGTACAAATAAGTCAGCTGCAGATTGGTCAAGATAGCATAATTCGGATTTTCAGGACGATCAACACACAACAGCAAGGGCACTACAACACAGGGCTATTTCTTAGATTAAGCCCATGAATTACTCAGTCTCACCCTTCATCAGCACAAGGCTGAATCGCAGTTTCCACCTTGGTGAAGCAATTACCTCGTCATAGCGAGGACTGCGAACCTCGTTTTTAATGACGAAGCTGGTTCTCAGCTCCCCATCGCAGTGAAGCAATTACCTCGTCTCAACGAGGACTACGGAATACATTCTCACTCCCGACCATTTCATCTTCGAAACTGTAAGTTCACGGGTGATACAATAGGGCGGTGGACAACAAGTATCATGCCTGCACCCTTGTTCTACAACGCACAGACCGTAGGGGAGATTCGCGCTTATCGCAATTCCTCCCATTCATTGCCTCAGAGCCCTGTTACTACGGCGTATGGACTGCAGAGAAGATTCTCTCTTCTCGCAACTTCTCCTCCGCTCAAACTACGGACTCTTCAACCGGCAACCAGATTCGCAGGGATTCCTGGCGCCGCTACTAACAACACGTATAGAGTGCACACCGAACGATGCACTTGTCGTTCCCCCACCTCACTCTCCTACGACATACCGCTCCCCTTCCTTCCCCTGACTCCACACGAGATCCTCTAACCGCGACACGATTTAATCACAAGCAACGTAGGTAACATTCAGACGAGACAGGGGAAGGGGGTGGGACGTACTTCGTCCCCGATGTTCTCTCAATCGAAGCTGCGGCCAACGGGGACTCCGAACCTCGTCCCTTGCCTCCTCCTCTGCAGAGCGTAAGCTTCCTACGCCTGACCTTCTTCCCACAGTTGGCAAGGCGGCAGAGTTAACTCGACTCCGGAAGATGGCCACGGAAGGATGCGTGGCTGCGAGAGTCCCGCGTCCCTTCCTGAAGAAGCTAAGGGGCGGTTCAAGTCTGCAGCAACTTTCCCCATATACTTACTGTACCTGTTTTATCTTTCTTTCTTCTCTTTTTTTTTTTATAATTAGTCAAATCACCCACTCATCCCATCAGATGCAACGTGAGTGTGCCCAACACGCTACCATGGATTTCCCTTTCGATCCCCTCATCCGCAGTCCATCCATTCGTCAGAAACATCCATTGTCCAATCCGTTCATTTGGCCGTCTATTCAGCATTTTATTTTTCCTACTCTACCCATCCGTCACAGAGATATTACCCGCTCACCTCATCCTGTTGGACGTCATAAGATTGGGCAAAGCCGTTGGATTTTCTATCCAACTAACCCATCTAATTTCATATTTCATTAGTCCTTATTACTGACACAGTTAACCTCATTCTTGATCCGCATTTCCATACTATCAACAAATCAAAAACAACCCGTCACTTTAAACCTAATCCAAATCCGCGGCGTTTATCGAATATTATCATGACTTAATCCGATTTCGCTTGGGTCCAGGCGTCCCATTTCCCACGTGACGTAATCACACGAAATCAAATTAAAATCTCGATAATATTCGATATTAACGTCAACTGTCAACGAGAATATTACAATCTCACGCCACGTCGGATTTAACTCGGTCAACCGTTCTAATTCTAGTCAACCAATCTAGTCAAAGTCATATATTTCTTTTCCGAAATCCCGAGTCGTTACAGATATACACAAAAAATTGGGGGAGTTGGGAGTTGAAAATAAGTGTAGTTCACACCCTATGAAGTGTTGATATACGAGTGACGTTGAAATTGGATAGTCACATTGTTACTTTTTGCTTTTCCGTTGGCTAAACTGTTTACTTTTATGCGTGCTATTAGTGACAAATGTTATACTGTCTGCATTTGTATAACTTCTATTGTGCTGAAACGTATGGTGCATTAACTGTCTTTAAAGATGCACGTTAGAAATGGTTTAGAGGTCGCAAGGTTTTTGTGTGTGCATGGATGGGGGCGTACTCGGCGTCTATCGCTGATCCCATTAGAGGATATTATTTTTAGTCTTGCAGAGAAAGGAAGGGAAAGGACACGTAGCGTAAAAGTAGGGAAAAATTGGAAGAAAGACGCCACGGTAAAAGAGTGACATTTGTCGACTTTCGCTGGATATTACACTTCATGTCTAGCCACTCGAGGCATTCAAAATGCTCCTCCTAGAGGTTACCATGGGCAAGCTTCGAGACAGACTTGTCCTGGGGTTTCTTCTCGAGAAGCAGAATTGGGTAAATGTTTGGGATCAGGGACGAAAGTGCATGGCCTCATGTTGTTCATTCCCGGGTATCACACCATTCAACCAGTCAGATCTTTACCGGATCTGATTTCCCTGCGTATATCAATCAACCAGAAAAGTAATAAGATCTCAATACAAACTCGTGCCCGGGGACTTATCCTCACAAAGATCACCTTTTGACGGCGTAAGGCATTTTTCCATGAACAAGCGATAATGCTTCAAGGCCATTGTCGCGCAAGCCGATATCCTAAACAGATGCACAAGTGGAAGCCCGAACTTCTCAGCAGCAGGAGCCGTGGCAAAGTCCATGAAGCCATCCACCACGATATACATGATTCTCCATCTGTTCTTCACCAAAACGTCTAAAATACAAGTACCACATCTACAACGAGGGATTGGCCTAATTCTTCAATTCTTCCCATATTTCATTCATCTCTGTATAATATGCATCAACCGATCTTTCTCCTTAACTAGTCATCAACCTAAAAGACATGATTCTCAAAAAAGACATGACTCTCAAAACGGGAGTCACGTGATTTTATAAAAAAAATCACTTGGTCAAACTTTAAAAATTATAAATTATTATGAATTACCTAGATAATCCCAAATTATCTTCCATCGAAAATGTTAGAAAATATGAATATCAAAAATAAATTATGAATGAGTTAATCGTGTGAAAGAAACAAAGTGTTGCTCATTGGAATATTCAAGCCTAAATCCTAACTCCAATCTTTCAACTTTATTGGATGATCATTTCCCATAATTTTATTTGACAAACAATAGATTTGATTCTAGTAAGACAAACATCACTGCCATAACTAGAAAGATAAATACCGCCTTCTAACGAATCTTAAGTTCACGTTCTTGTCGTCAGAATATCCTTAACCAGCTTGTCCAAATTCTTGACCGCGGACCCTGTCGGGTTCGTCGTCGCCTCCTCGGCAAGTCTCTTCCACTCAGCTGCGCTCCTCTGCAGTTCCTTCCCCTTCTCGCCCCCGAACAATTCCCTCACGACCCTCTCGACATTGTCCCTCCTCACGTCGCCCACGCCAACTTCCAACCCTGCTGTCCACTCGGCACAGACGTACCTCGCGTTCGTCTGCTGGTCCCCGAAGTTCGGCCAGCATATCATCGGGACCCCTGCACTCAGGCTTTCTAGCAACGAGTTCCATCCGCAGTGCGTCAGGAATCCCCCGACCGACGTGTGCTTCAGGACCTTCTCCTGGGGGCACCAACCCGACAGGAATCCTCTCTCCTTCGTCTCATCGACGAACCCCGGTGGGAGGATTGCGGTCTTGCCGTTCATCAGGTCCGGCCTTAGGACCCACAGGAATGGACGCTGGCTGTGGGCGAGCCCGATGGCAAACTCGGTCAGTTGCTCGTGGCTCAGGATCACTACACTCCCGAAGTTCACGTACAGCACAGACCCGGGGTCCTTCGTGTCTAGCCACTCCAGGCATTCGACATGCTCCTCCCAGAGGTTACCAAGGGCAAGCTTTGAGACGGACTCATCTTGGGGTGTCTTCTCGAGTAGCAGATGGAAAGGGCCAATCGGGTAAATGTTTGGGATCAGGGATGAAAGTGCCTCGAGGACGACTGGCTCCAGCTCCTCGAAAGTGTTAATAATGGTCGCGTCGGCTTTTCCACTCCTCTCCACCACATCTACAATAAAACTCAGGAAGGTATCGCTATTGTCCGTCGCTTCGAAAAAGTATGACATGTCGCATGGCCTCATGTTGTTCATTCCCGGGATCCAATCAATCACACCATTCAACCAATCGATCTTTTCCTGATCCGATTTCCCTGCATAAATCAATCAACCGGAAAACTAATAAGATCTCAATGGAAACTTGTGCCTGGGGACTTATCCTCACAAAGATCACCTTTCGACGGCGTAAGGCATTTTTCCATGAACAAGCGATAATGCTTCAAGGCCATGGTCGCGCAAGCCGATGTCGTGAACAGATGCACAAGCGGAAGCCCGTACTTCTCGTCAGCAGGAGCCGCGGCAAAGTCCATGAAGCCATCCGCCACGATATGAGATATCGGAGGGACATCTGAGCCGTTTTTCCGGTGAACTTCCTCATTAAGCTTCCCGATGAGGTCACACAAGGGGTTGACTATGTAATTCCTACAGGAGTCACACAGGGCGGGCATCTCCTGGGTGGCCTCGACATCTGACGGAGGGATGCCATCAGGTATCGAGAAGAACCGCCAGTCGGGGAGGCCCTCGAGGGAGTTTAGGCCTCCTGAACGGAGGAGGCGGCGGTGGTTGAACTCGGTGTTGATGAAGGTGATGAAGAAGCCCCTGTGGTGGAGGATCTTGGCTAGCTTTAGCATCCCACCAATGTGGCTTTGAGCAGGGACTGGTACACAGACAACATGGGATTTCATTGCTGCTCTTGGCCTGTTATTTTTCTTTCTCCCTCGAGATGGTTTTTTGAATAATTTGTTCAAGGGATAAGGATAATTAGTATGCTAAGGGTTTGAGTTTATATGGACAATGAGGGGATGAGCAAAATGTATCAAAATTATAGAAAAATTTCTAAAATTTGATTCCAAGTTTAGTTTAATTGCAATTTTTTTATATAAATTAAGTGGAAATATTTTGTCCGACTTAAATTCAGTATATCCTTTAATGTCTTCAAAAAACATATATATATATATATATATATATATAATATATTTTATTTTCTTGTCTTATCGAGACAGAGCCTTTGTGTATTATTTTATTTTCACATATGTCAAAAGAAGTCTTCGTCACATATTTCAAGGTTAGAGTGCTTTTCCTAAATGTTACCGAACAAAACTCATGTTACCAAAAAGTCCAAGCAAAAGAAATCATAACAATAAGACCAAATTATATTCCGGCGGGCACCACTAAATAATCAAAATAGCTGACGTATTAGATTACGACAATCAAAATATTTGACGTATTAGATTACGACAATGTCTTTTTACTAATAGTTTTGTCCAGAAAAACAATTACGTCCGAAATATTTGTCCGCAAACGATTTTGGACTCCCTGTTACTGCTCCGAAACATTATTTTTCATCTTACTTGTTTTTATCTTTCCAGTTCAGTCCCCTGGCTTTGTGCGGATATCATCATGGAGGATATTTAGTTCAAAGTGATATATATAAAATCTCCATGGGCATGTGAAGCCTTTTATGTCAACAAACGATCAGAACTGAGGATCCCTTCCCCAAAGACTTGAAGTGGTTTCTTTGGTATTTTTTCCATGCACACACAGTTGCAATAGAAATCTTATTCATTACAACAAACTTAACCAAACATAGGACCCACCCATATATATTTAGAAATTATTAATTTTAACTTAATTATTTTGAACTTTTCTTTTTTAAATTCATCTCATATTAATTTATGTCCCGTCAAAGATGCCATAAGTCAAAGTCACTAAGAAGCTGACGATAAATAAGACGGAGATAGTAAGAGTCGATGAAAGTATTTTTCACGGTAATCTTCTTTGACTCCAAAGTCAGTCATCGCTGTCTACTTAGAAAAAGTCATGCAATGGGGGGATAGTGTGGATATAACAAGAAGCTAAAGTGGACAGTCAGTCTGATGCAAAAAAATTATGGATTTTCATGCTCTGCCTTTATGATATTATTATTCACTTGTCTCTTGTTTTCTCTCTCAGCAGCAGCGGCTAAGACCAACGAAACCGACCGTGCTGCATTGCTCGGTCTTGGGACATTTCAAACTTTGCGGCGGGATTCCAGCATTGAACTTACCAAGATGTCCTACACCAAAACGGAAGCGAGGAAGGAAAACCTTGTGAAGGATCATCAACGTGATCGCCAGTGGGATTGCTGTGCTGTTTGTTCAGCTTTTGTTGCTTGCATTTCATCTTTGCAAGAACAGAAAAAGGAGGAGCAACGTCAAGTCGCTGTCTGGGTTGGTTCCCAGAGGCCCTTTTACACAAATTTCATAGGAGGATATACTTAGGGTGACCAGTGGGCTCAATCAAAATAAATTGATCGGCGGCAGTGGTTTTCGTTCCGTGTATAAGGGGATCCTTGGAAATTCTGATAATGTGGTAGCCATTAAGGTTATCGACCTTTGATAACTCTATGAAAGTATAGTTATTTATGTTAATTTCATACCTAGAATTTGTTATATTTGTAAAATATCGCGCTTATTGCATATTATTTCTTATTATTTCACATTACTCTCGAGAATTTGGATACTGCCGAATTTTGGATTTATTTCAGATAAAAAATGGAAACAAGAAGATTTCGGCATATCTACAAAGATTCTGGCAAGGGAAAAGACTTGAAGGGGAGGAGGACTAATTGAAGAGAAAAAGATTTTTTCCAGATTTTCAGATATTTTATAGGTTTTATTTCTTTAGGACTATAATAGGACTTTGTTTCTTAGGGTAAAAGGGGATTCGACGAAAGGACTTCGACGAGGGAGAAGAAGGGAGTTAGATTATTGTTTAGAATGCTTTTCTTTTCTTTGAATTGTGTCTTGAAAACAATGCTCGGCTAAACTTTCTTTGCTAGGATTATGTTGAACCAAATTGCGTAGTTGAATTTCCTGAACTCGTTTAGAACAAATTCGTACTTTGGATGTTTATTTATTTCGTTTGATCTTAATGCATGCAATTTGTCTGATCACCGAATTATATTGATTTGTTATCCTAACTTAAACTCGGGAGAGGAATTTTAGGAGAGAACGGGAACGAAATAGACTTGGTTAATATCGCGGGAGCGAATTGGCTAGTAAGTAGTATCGGGAGATATACTTCTAGGTAACCAATAAAGGATTGAATCTTAATGTGTTCTGGCCTTCGTAATTCACTATAGGGATATAGGTTTACGGTGGTTTAGAATAATCTTTTGTAAACTTGGGAGAGGCACTTAGGGACATAAGAATCCGGTTAGTAAATAAAATTAGTATAAATTTGGGATAAACGAGTGAAGGGGTTTAACGAAACAAGGAGGGGATACGTGATCCTAGGCATTTCCGTCTATTGAATTCAAATTCTTTGCTTTGATATTAATTTCTTACTAGTTTAATTTTCAGATTTAAAAACTCATTTTTTTTTTCCTATTTGCTTGGCTACATAAAAATTGCAATTGTGTATGCTAAAGGATTTTAATTGCTATCCTCGTGGGAACGATAACTCTATTTATTTCTATATTATTTGTTGCGATCCGTATACTTGCGGTGTGCGAATTTAGCGATCAACCTTCGAACTCGAGCAGCTTCGAAAAGTTATTATGGCAGAGTGTGAGATATTAAAGAAGATAAGACATTGTAATCTCATTAAGATTTCTACGGTCTACTCGACCATCGACTTCCAAGGTAATGATTTTAATCCTAAAGTTACACCCGAGGGATTACACCGGAAGTTAAGTTTAGGGCATAGGATGAGTATTGCTGTGGACATTGCATGTGTCGTGGAGTATCTACATCACGAGTGTGACGAGCCGGTGATTCACTGCGATTTGAAGCCTAGCAATGTCCTGCAGAGATGACAGCACATATCGGTGATTTCGGCCTCACGAGAGTTCTCTCAGCCGATGATGTTGTTGTACAAGTAAGCTCAACGAGAGTGAGAGGGACAGTCGGTTACAGCCCTCCAGGTGCTACAACTTTATATAAAGGTGGTTTTCGATAATTGCTTGCTCGCTCTCGGTAATATAGGCCGTTTAAAACGAAATATTGTAGAGTACGGAATGGGAAGTCACATGTCGAGGGAAGGCGGTTTTGGAATTCTTCTGCTGGAGATGTTTACGGGAAAGAAGCCGACCGATGACTGGAACATCTGAAGCCACTGGAAGACCGTGTCGCCGGAAAGAGCAGGAGAAGTAGCAGACATTGTCTTTTTTAAATGAGTTTGGGGAAGGATCGAGTGCCCATGCTCCGCGAAGGATTAAGGAATATCTAGCGAAAGTGCTCGAAATTGGAGCCGCATGTTGTAGGGAGTCATCAGGAGAGAGGATGAACATCCGCGTGGCTGTAGAGAAACTACGATCCATCAAATCTCCGGTGGGCTGAAGCTCCGAATCCTGAATAATGCTCATATGAACTTTGAAATATACAAAGCGAATACATCGCAACCCAAAAACCTTGAATGTTTGCTGGTGTTTGGTAGCCACCTGAATAAATGAAGCGTGATGCTCTGTCTATCAAATCTTGTGTTTGTTAATCGAATGGATTTCATAAGTAGGACAGATGACTATATTCCTTTTACTTAATTCTTTTTAAATTATTGTTTTTCTATTAAAAATTATTTGATATCTATACGACTATCACAAACAACTCAGGATTAATGGGCTTTACAAGAGACTGGATAAGAAGATAAAGACTGAAGCTGACATCTAATCAGATAAAAGCAGTAGAGTTGTACAAAGATAGAAGCTTCGACCACCAGAACAGAACAACGCGAGAGTTGTCCAAGGTCGGTGGAACATTAGTGAAACAAAATCTAACAAGAATTCCAGTACAAGAAGTGTTTGGAATACCAGACAAGGTAGGTACGGTACTGGATATGGAGTTTGAGCTTTTTCCAGGCTTTTGCATATCTTCCTTCATAGGGGGTGATGAACCAGTCCTTGTCTGGGCTCTCACAGAGTTCATACTCTAGGAAGACTCCTACCTGTTTCAAGATGGTTTTTTAAATCTTTTGTTCAATGTAAGTGGTCAGCCATCTGATGTGGTAGCCTAAGCGCTTGAGGAAAAGAGGATTTTTCCAGCTGGGTTCTTCAAATCTTCGACGATGGATGGTAGCATGGAAGTGGCTGTGCATCCACCAACTGAGAGGAAAAGGAGGTTTGCAGAGGCAATGTTTCCTTGGAGGCCTCATCTTTCACCTACTATCACAATCAAGCCTGCGGCCGAGCCCTCCTGGCTATGTGGCACTTGGTGGCGAAGTAGATAGCTTTACGGCTCTTCAATGGGCTATTCCAAAGAAACTATAAGCTTGCTGCAATCAACCCTTATTCTCAGTTGAAGAATTAACAGTCAAGGAAAGGTTGGAAAGGAATTCGCCGGGATTAGCAAAACACAAATATTAAGATTGGTGAAAACAGGTATATGGATAGAATGAAGAGAAACCTGGAAAGCTCAGGAAACAGTAATGAGAGAATAAACATAACACTAAACAACCGATGAACACGGAAGAGTAAAGTCATCAACTGTTTTTGGGGTTTCTGGTTTTTACTGATGTTTTTGGGTTTATCGAAGGTAGGGGGTTTGTTGAGAGATCTTTGATCTAGGGAACCACTACTTCTGGATAACACCTAAGGAGAAACTTAGCCGGCCATGGATGGAGAAAACTACTACTTGTGTATTAGCCTGAAATTGCTCTGCCCTCCTCCATGTGTGGGAGTGGCAATTTATAATACAAGTGCCCTGGTGGGGGTGTGTCTAACTTTCAAAAAGTAGAGCTGACATAAAGTAAAGCTAAAACTTAAAGTAAACTAATGGGGGAATCTTGCAGCTTTTGGAAAAGTTGTTTGGCTGCTGGTGCCGACCTTATCGCTAAGGCATCTTCTTATCTTCTCGTGGGCGGCTACTCTTTAGGTCGCTTTCCCCGATTGTCGGGTGAGTGCGCTGGATTCCTTTTGTGAGTGGATGAAGACCCTGCTTGTGAAGCTTTTGGATCTGGGCTGGATGAACTTGGGCCGAGGTCCACTTTGTCTAGAAAACCTTGGGCTATGTCTTCCCAATACATCCCCTCTTCTTGGTGTTGTTGAAGTGCACACTGTAGTATGTGTACATGGTGAGGGTCTGTGTATTGGATCTAATGTTGGAGGACTAGATTTGGATCTAAGTATGGGACTCCATTCTCTTGACACAATTTGATCTTCAAGAATTCGTTGTTGGTGATGGCCATTTCTCTGTCAGAGTGTAGTGGATTTTCATGGATTAAGGAGAATGGAAGGCTGGAGAATTCTTCTGAGGTGTTGATAGCTGTCATGGCTTGCAATCTTGTGTCAAAATACCAGTACCTGCGAAAAAGATAAACTGAGTATGGGGTTAGTCCTCCGTACTTGAAATACTTGTCTTGATGGATCTCAATCCATGTCTTCCACTGGCTCAGTGGGGCGAACCAAGACAATACTTCTGCCAGGTGAGAATGAGGTCTTCTATGTGGTGTGAAAGTCTGGAGATCTCCAAGCTGTTCCAAGTAGGTGAGGAGCTCTTCAGTAGGGAATTCAAGTGCCATGGTGTACTTGTGCAGTAGGTACCAAAAGAACCATTTTAACTCTTCAGGAAAAACACCCATTGGTTCAATGGGGATGGCCTTGAGAAAAGGATAGCAGGGATGTAATCCTTGTGGTGGAAACATCATTGATCCATACTTACTGAAGATCCTTTCTAAATACTTTTGAGTCATTGAGACAGAATCAGCAAGAGCAGCTTCCACATGTGCCTGGTTATCATAATAAATGATTTCTGGTGGAAGAGTTCTTCTCATGTCCATCTGATGAGGGACATATGTGCGTATCATTGCCTGCAAGCTTGGGATTTCTTGAAGTGAAGGATCAGTAATATCAAAGGGCCTGGAAAGAAAATCAGCAACAATGTTATTCTTGCCTTTGATATGCTTGACTGTGAAAGTATACTGGGAAAACCATTCAGAAAGTCTGAGCAGCTGTGCGTTGGGTATCTTCTTCTGTGTGAACTTGATCATTGATGGGAAAGAAGACATGTCACTTTCAACTATAAAATGATGGCCAATAAGGTGGAATTCGAACTTCTTAATTCCATATTTAACTGCCAGAATTTCCTTAATGGTTGAGTGGTAGTGTTGTTCAGCTAGATTGAATCTTCCGGATTTATATGCACAGACCTGTCGTTTTCCCTCCTTTTCTTCTATAAGGATGGCAGCCCAAAATTGGTCACTAGCATATGTTTGGAGGACTCTTATTCCATCTGAGGGAATCTGCAAAGGAGGAAGCATCTGTAAATGGGATTTTAGATACTTAGCTGCCTCTGTTTGGGCTGGTCCCCAAGGTTGTGATCCCTTCTTGAGTTGGGCTTCCAGTGGGCTAGTGTACCTGCTAATGTTGGGCAAAAAATCTCTCAGATAGTTAACGATTCCTAAAAATTGTTGGACCTGTTTTTTGGTGAGGTTTGAGTCTGGAAATTTTAATAGTTCTTGGGTTATATGTGGTCCTGGATGATATTGTCCATCTGCGAGCCTCATTCCCAAGAATTCAACTGAATGTTCAAACAGTCTCATTTTCTTTTCTGAGAGCATTATCCCGTGTTCTTTCACAAGGCCTGCAAATCTTTCTAAGAGTTTTTCATGTGAAGGCCTGTCTGGACTGAATAGTAGGATATCATCTATATAGACAAGTGCAGAGTCTAGAATTGGTCCAAAGATATCAATCATGGCATTCTGGAAAAGTGACGGGGCAGTTTTTAGTCCGAAGGGTAATACCGTCCACTGGTAGTGTCCATTCGGGATGCAAAATCCTATTTTCCATTTATCATCAGGGTGGATGCCAAGTTGCCAAAAGCCACTTTTAAGGTCAAACTTTGAAAATATCTTTGCTTTGGCTAGTGAGGAAAATAATACTGTCCTTCTTGGCAAGGGAAATTTATCATCTTGTAGAAACTGATTCAGAGGTTGGTAGTTTATGACTAACCTCCTTTTCCCCCTGATTTGTTCAGAATGCTTATTCACATAGAATGCCTCGCATGCCCATTGAGAATTCGTCGGCTCAATTAATCCCTGTTGAAGCAAAGAGGCACATTCTTCTCTAGCAGCTTTAGTATCATCGGGATTCATACCTGAATGGCTAGCCTTTGTGGGATTAATGTCTTCATTCTGCTTGAATGGTAATCGGACGAAGTACTTGGGATTTTTCCATAATGGATGTGGGCATTTCTGTAAGAATTCTTCATGACTTTCTGCAAAGGATGAGCTAAACAATTGTTTCATTCTTTCTGCAGGCTCAATGGAAAACATCCGGGTTATTGCAGTATAGGGTTTGAAATTTCCATGATATTTGAGACCTGTAGTTAAGATCATTAGCTCTGGCAATTTCTGCAGAATATTCCATCCCAATACTATGTCTCTCCCAGGGAGGTCAGTTACGTATAATGAGGATTTGATAATGCAGTTGTGAAAAAGCTTTATTTTCAAATCCTTAGTCCTGTGGGTAGTACTGAACAAGTCACTTGATGCGGCCACAAATACCTTCTTGTATGGTATAAGAAATTCTTGTGGTACGAGGATCGGGTTGATCATGCTTTCAGCTGCTCCTGTGTCTATAAAGGCAATGGCAGTGACTGGTCTGTGGTATTTTGAGAAGTATACCTGGACCTTAATGTGCGGTGCCATTTGGGAAGCAGCAATGAGTGGGATCTGTTTCCGAGTGGAATCTTTGGAGAGCTTTTCCTCCTCAGAATCTCCTGTAATGATGACAGTACCGTTATTGGATTCTTCAGATGGTACCTGTCTTGATGGAAGAGTAGGAAAATTCTGTTTCTCTGGATGAACTCTGATAGTATAAATTCTGTCAGTATCGTTATCTTCAGCATCCGTCCCTGTAGAATATCCTTCAAGACAACAAACTGTTTTCTTAGTTGGGAAATCTTCTAAGGAAAAGATAGATTCAAGGTCATCCTCTCGTAGAGATATCTGAGTACATTCTTCAATTTGTGCCATTAACCCTTTCTGCCTTTTGGGGCAGGTTCTGGCAAAATGGTCAGGCTTGTTGCAGATGTAGCATCTGGTTGACTTCCTTTGTGGGCTTCCTTTCTTTCTGAACCTAAGGAATCTCTTCCATTTCTATGATTTTCTGAAAGGCTTTCTTTCTTTAGAAGAGTCCTTCCTTTTGTGTTTTGTTCTGTGTGGTTTGGTCCCTGGAGCACAAGAACACAAGTCTCTGGCAGTACGTTTAATTTTGTACCTGTTTTTCTTGGTCCTACAAACCTGATCCAAACGTTTGTCCTGGTTCAGAAATCCTTGTATAATCTCCTTTCTTTGGCACAGCTCATTTACCCCAGAAAGGATTTCTTGCTGAATCTGTCCAACTGTTAGTTGAGCAATTCTAACATTCTTACTAGTAAGGCTTTTTTCTACCATGGCAGAGATGGGTGGCTCTATTGAGGATAGAAAGACTGGTTTTAATGTATTATCACCACCTAGATGGAGAAATAAATATAACATTTTCTGGAAATGTTTGTCCAAGTCTTGTACCTTGTAGGAGCAGCACTTACGCTGGAAGAACTCTGTCCTTTTTTCTTCTAGGAGGTCATTGGGGTTTCCAACAAGATGGATGTGGAGATTATTCATGAAGTCTGGTAAAGTCATATTTACCATTTGAATCTGGTCTTGTTCTGAGAACAAGTTCCACCATACTTGTAAAGTGCCTGTAAAGCTAGAGGTTAACTCAGTAAGGATGTCAGAAGTATTATACACAGTTACCCTTTTGTGTATGCACCATGCATAAAAGTCCTGTATGCGTTGGGGCCACTGGCTTCGTGAGATATCATCAAAGGTAAACTTTATATTTCCGACTCCCTCTGTTCTCCTTGGGGTAGCTCTTTCCATTGATTCATCTGACTGTTCTTCTTCTTGTCTATTTGTGCTAGTTTCTGTTTCTTCTCTGTCAGCCATGAAGACATGAGGTAGCAATGTTAATGATGGGGATTCTGAAGTAACATCGGATACCTCTTTTGATTCTTCTGAGGATGAAGTACTTTCATCAGCTGAAGAGGTCGACACTTCTGATGGACTTTCAGATGTGCTGGGGGAGCTAGGGTCTTCATACCTATTTGTCATTAGGATCTGGGAAGGCATAAATGGCGGAGACTGGGCAAAATAGCTTCCAAAGCTTTCAATAGGGTCATGATTATCATAATAACCATCAGAGGTATTTTCAGAGAGACTAGGCGAGGACTGAAGAGTGGTTGATATTACCAATTTTCTGGTGGGGCAATCTAAAGAGTCCCTGTGTCCTCTGATCATCAATTGTTGTGTCTGAGGGTTGGGACTAGATTGTGTTTCCGGACTGGGTGTACGGTGTCTTTCCGTGGGTCTAGAGCTCTCTACTCTTCTTTTTCCCTCTCTGATTTCATCCCTCTTTCTGGACTTCTTCTGCTGTTCTCTAATGACTTCTCTTATTTCTGCAGGATCTTTCTTTCCAATTTGTCCATACAGAGGATGTGAGTTAGCAGGGATTTGCATAAAAGGAGAAGATTTATTGCCAAAATCCAGAATATCAAAAGGTTTAGAGATGGGATTTGTGCTTAGACCAAAGCTTTGGGGAATAGTCTGAGGTCGCCCAAAATTCAAAAAGCTGGAAGAATCTGGTTGCTTTGTCAGATCTACCTGCTTGTCTTCTAGAATTTTTATTTGCCTTTTGAGTTTGGCGATTTCATCATCCGGGTCGGACCTGAAATAAGAAGGGTATTTACCCTTTTCAAAGTCATCTAACCTCTTGTGCGGTGCCATTTGGGAAGCAGCAATGAGTGGGATCTGTTTCCGAGTGGAATCTTTGGAGAGCTTTTCCTCCTCAGAATCTCCTGTAATGATGACAGTACCGTTATTGGATTCTTCAGATGGTACCTGTCTTGATGGAAGAGTAGGAAAATTCTGTTTCTCTGGATGAACTCTGATAGTATAAATTCTGTCAGTATCGTTGTCTTCAGCATCCGTCCCTGTAGAATATCCTTCAAGACAACAAACTGTTTTCTTAGTTGGGAAATCTTCTAAGGAAAAGATAGATTCAAGGTCATCCTCTCGTAGAGATATCTGAGTACATTCTTCAATTTGTGCCATTAACCCTTTCTGCCTTTTGGGGCAGGTTCTGGCAAAATGGTCAGGCTTGTTGCAGATGTAGCATCTGGTTGACTTCCTTTGTGGGCTTCCTTTCTTTCTGAACCTAAGGAATCTCTTCCATTTCTATGATTTTCTGAAAGGCTTTCTTTCTTTAGAAGAGTCCTTCCTTTTGTGTTTTGTTCTGTGTGGTTTGGTCCCTGGAGCACAAGAACACAAGTCTCTGGCAGTACGTTTAATTTTGTACCTGTTTTTCTTGGTCCTACAAACCTGATCCAAACGTTTGTCCTGGTTCAGAAATCCTTGTATAATCTCCTTTCTTTGGCACAGCTCATTTACCCCAGAAAGGATTTCTTGCTGAATCTGTCCAACTGTTAGTTGAGCAATTCTAACATTCTTACTAGTAAGGCTTTTTTCTACCATGGCAGAGATGGGTGGCTCTATTGAGGATAGAAAGACTGGTTTTAATGTATTATCACCACCTAGATGGAGAAATAAATATAACATTTTCTGGAAATGTTTGTCCAAGTCTTGTACCTTGTAGGAGCAGCACTTACGCTGGAAGAACTCTGTCCTTTTTTCTTCTAGGAGGTCATTGGGGTTTCCAACAAGATGGATGTGGAGATTATTCATGAAGTCTGGTAAAGTCATATTTACCATTTGAATCTGGTCTTGTTCTGAGAACAAGTTCCACCATACTTGTAAAGTGCCTGTAAAGCTAGAGGTTAACTCAGTAAGGATGTCAGAAGTATTATACACAGTTACCCTTTTGTGTATGCACCATGCATAAAAGTCCTGTATGCGTTGGGGCCACTGGCTTCGTGAGATATCATCAAAGGTAAACTTTATATTTCCGACTCCCTCTGTTCTCCTTGGGGTAGCTCTTTCCATTGATTCATCTGACTGTTCTTCTTCTTGTCTATTTGTGCTAGTTTCTGTTTCTTCTCTGTCAGCCATGAAGACATGAGGTAGCAATGTTAATGATGGGGATTCTGAAGTAACATCGGATACCTCTTTTGATTCTTCTGAGGATGAAGTACTTTCATCAGCTGAAGAGGTCGACACTTCTGATGGACTTTCAGATGTGCTGGGGGAGCTAGGGTCTTCATACCTATTTGTCATTAGGATCTGGGAAGGCATAAATGGCGGAGACTGGGCAAAATAGCTTCCAAAGCTTTCAATAGGGTCATGATTATCATAATAACCATCAGAGGTATTTTCAGAGAGACTAGGCGAGGACTGAAGAGTGGTTGATGTTACCAATTTTCTGGTGGGGCAATCTAAAGAGTCCCTGTGTCCTCTGATCATCAATTGTTGTGTCTGAGGGTTGGGACTAGATTGTGTTTCCGGACTGGGTGTACGGTGTCTTTCCGTGGGTCTAGAGCTCTCTACTCCTCTTTTTCCCTCTCTGATTTCATCCCTCTTTCTGGACTTCTTCTGCTGTTCTCTAATGACTTCTCTTATTTCTGCAGGATCTTTCTTTCCAATTTGTCCATACAGAGGATGTGAGTTAGCAGGGATTTGCATAAAAGGAGAAGATTTATTGCCAAAATCCAGAATATCAAAAGGTTTAGAGATGGGATTTGTGCTTAGACCAAAGCTTTGGGGAATAGTCTGAGGTCGCCCAAAATTCAAAAAGCTGGAAGAATCTGGTTGCTTTGTCAGATCTACCTGCTTGTCTTCTAGAATTTTTATTTGCCTTTTGAGTTTGGCGATTTCATCATCCGGGTCGGACCTGAAATAAGAAGGGTATTTACCCTTTTCAAAGTCATCTAACCTCTTTTGGAGGGATTGTAACATCGCCTGATTTTTATCATGCTGTGCGTCCATTTTTGCGCTGAGCCTGGCTTCTGTTCCTGTCAAAAGTTCCTGCACAGTGTCTATTTTTCTGCATATAGTATTGAGTCCTGCATTCTGTGCCAGAGCGTTCTGACTCTGCCAGTTAAGAACATTCTCTGCAATACTATTTTTCAGGGGGTTACCCTGTGCATCAACACCTGTGGGAATAGGAATCTTGGAACAATATTTAATACCATCAACAGTTTGCTCATTTTGAGGTGGGAAGTTCAATTCTCCGGGTCTTCCCATCATCATAATTTCTGATGGAGTGCAGTTGGGTATAGGCCTTAATACTTCTTGAGCACAACTGGTTGGTAGTACAGCCTCTTGTACTGGGATTACCTGTGATGACAGATTCTTCTTCTGCCACTTAAAAATATTTTTGTAACAAGGTAATACCTTAGAGGGTTGTTTCTTGGGCCTACGCCGTTGGGCTTGGTCAATTAGGAATTGCCATGCCCCATAATCTGTTGTGGTTTGAGGGGTAGTATCTGCCTCATCATCCTTAGATGGCTTGTTATCCTGGTCATCATCATCACTGTCAGAGTCAGAATCAGGAAGATTTCTTCGTCCTGACCTTTTCTTTCTTCTGGTATCCTCATCATCACTTGGGAGATGATCATCCTTGCAGCCGCAGATTTCTGAGGTGCAAACATCCCAGTAGCAATGATCTGTTTCCGGGTCTCTGAAGTGATATGTTTCCTGTCCCTTCTGTTGGGTCCTTTCATAGTTGGTAATCCATTTTTCTGGCAGGAGCTTGAGTAGATCATCCCTGCTGATTTGCCTGGGGACATATAGGCATGTAGGAGCCTGTGAGTTATGGTAATCAGCTTGGATGAGTAGAGCATCACCAGTATTATTAGCAACGTTGAGGTCTAGTGCATGATTTTGCACTCTATATGCCATCTGGTAGTGCATGGTTGCCTCAATGGAGTTTGTATCTTGTTCTGGTCCTGCAATCTGGATTTGGACTTGTAAAGCATCCAAAATATTTGAGTCCTGAAGAGACATACAGAAATTGGGGTAAAGTGTGACAAATACTGTCCCAGCATTGAGTGTTGTTTCTATGGTGCCAATACAAGCATGCTGATACTCCTTGTATCTGACGTCCAGGAGGGCCATTCTTGCGGTGACCGGTAGACCTTTCCTGCCATGATAGGTTAGTGCAAGTCTGATGGCACCAAAATGGAGATGAGTATATCCTCTATCCATCCATTGTCTAGGAAACTCAGGAGGTAATTGTAAAGAAACAAATTGTTCCTTGTGGGTAGCCCAGATGGGATGCTGACTGAATTTACTGGCCTGGACATACTCGAGTACCTTTGAAGTAGGCTGCCGTATCAATGTCCTGATTCTTCTTATGGGATTGAGAGAAGGTCTACAGAAAGCTGTGTATGGGTTGAGGAGAGGAAGTGTGGTTTCTTCCCATTCTTCTTTATGGGTGATTTCATACAAACCTCCAAGTTTGTCAGAGGTGGATTTTCTTATATTAAGTCCAGAGTCTAATGTGATGGGAGCATTCATCACGGTTGAGCTAATCTGAGTAGTGTTATCCATGGTGGTAGGGGCTAGGTGCTTCTCCAGGTAGGGTTCCTAGTCTAGATCTCTCTCCCCTTGAAAAGGATAAAAAACAAGGCTCTGATACCAATCTATACGACTATCACAAACAACTCAGGAGGTAATTGTAAAGAAACAAATTGTTCCTTGTGGGTAGCCCAGATGGGATGCTGGCTGAATTTACTGGCCTGGACATACTCGAGTACCTAAATTATTTTGTAATTTAGGTAAGATAAGATGAATGAAAAAAAGTTCTGTGAAGTTAAGATCAATGATAAAATTATTTTAGTTAAGAAATTTCATATGTCATTATAATTAACTTTCAAATCACAATTGAAAATCAATAATTTACTTTTATAAACAGTAGTCAAACACTTTGGTAAGTATTTGTAGTAACAAAAGCACTGCCAAGCAAATGCCCGGCCTGTATTATCTTTAGGATAAAGAATGTTAATATTTTAATAAATATATTTATATTTTAAAGGAAAATCTTTTCTCTTCCATTCATTCTAAAAAAATAATTTTATTTTCTGTTTCATAAAAATAATATTTAATTGTACTGGTGGAGTTTATTGGCCCGGGTTAAGCTTAACCATACGTCCAATCCCAATAATAAATGCGTCCGGCTTGGTCCGATTCGAGCCGGCTGGTTGGGCGGGCTTTTCGAACCTCAAGACCATGAACAAAAACATATCTAGGGACGGGTCCTTCTCATGCTTACGGGACATAGATCCTCCTCGATTTTGTGATAACACCACCATTGATTGAGACATTCTTCTATTTCCGAAAAACACGTCGTGCCCTGTTACATGCAAGAGGACATGTTCATCCGAACTTAACTGGACTTAACTTTCTTTATCGATGTGTTACTTTGAGCCCCCAAGAACCATTTCTGAAGACTGATATGACAAAATTGAGTACAAAAATGAGCTAAGTGGTCGTAAAATCGATTATGTATGTTTTTAATAATAACGTAATTTGGCTATATACGTGGAAAGAAGACTGACAGCAAAATAAGCATAATATATGTGTAATATTATATTACCGTACATACCTAGGTCTAGCTTAGTATAAATAGTTGTTCATAGGTATTGTATAAACAGATCTCAACACCTCTCTATCGACGGACATATATTGTCATTTTATTTTTTTCAAGCATTCTGGCGTTTAGGCTCTCCTTGTGCTCCAGCTTTTCTGCTCACTCTCGAAGGCATCATCGATGGCATCCGTAAGTGCTTCCATTTGAGGGTGCTTGTCTGCGGTCTTCTTCTTTTCACTTTCATTTCATATGGCGACCACACATTCAACGAATCCTCCGGGCATCAGTTCGCCCATAGTGCCTGAGATTTCCGACGTATTTGGATCCGACTTGTCTGTGGTCACTTCCGGCGCGAACAAATTCTACGAATGAAGTTCGCCTCGACTGCTTCTTGCCCGCCTTCCGACCGTCGTAAAGCGTCACCAGGCTTTTTCTGTTGTTTTCCATTCAAGTCATGTCTCTAAGTATAACGATGTAAGCTCGGTATTGTCGCATTAAATTCCGATATTGCATTTATTTGTTATATTTGTATTTGTTCGCTTTGCGATGTACAACACCAAACGATGTAAATTCTGTACCATCGTATCAAATTCCAATATTGTTTTTACTTTCACTTTACAGCAACCTGTACGCGCGCCTTCCGGCCTAGCACGCGCGAGGCGGTCCGAACGACCCGAGGATCCGGGCCCGCTCCCCAAGGCCCAACCGGTCGACGTCACGACTCGAGCGTCGGACGCTGCGGAAGGGAATTGGGTGATCCCTCCCTAGGTTCCTAACTGGGCCTGCTCGGGCCCTCGCCGACCGTCTCTATTTTCCTAAGAGGCGGCGGGCGAAAGGCGGAGCATGATCCGAAGGAGGAACTTTCGGGAGGAATCGGGAGCGGCTCGTGTCGTCAGTCCCTCATCCATGATGGCTCCGTAAGAAAAGGTTGTTGTTGTTTAACCTAGGTAAACTAAACGGAGTCGCCACCGACTTTATTTATGAAAGCTGTTTAAGTCGGAATAAACAATTGGTTCGGGGATTCCTAATTACTAACTCTTACATCTAAACATGCGAAAAGGTGGCGTTTGCTCCAAAAGGTTTGCTTTTTGTTAACGGGCGTTGGACCCGATTCAGGCGTTGGACCCGAACTCATGTGTATTTGTTTAACAATCACATGCGACGATAAACCCATGGGCCTAAGGCATGCGGACAGGCACAGACAATTATTTAGATCAAAGGGAGCGGGGAATGGGTGGTGATTGCGGGCCTATGCACTTGGGCCCGCAATCCGTTACATGTGGAAATATTAAAAAAAAACGAGAGGCCCGCAACTCCCTCATGTACCTGAGGCCAGTTGAGGGGTTGTATTGGCGTTGAGTTCGTCAGTTGGTGCCGCTTTAGTGAACCCTCCACCATGGTCACGTTGATTACCTCGTAGTTTTAAAATTTTATGCAAAACAAACGAAGACAATGGTTAGAAAATTCAAATAATAATTTAACTCGTCACCAAATACATGTTGTGATGCTTTTTTTTTATTTTGTTTGTTTTGTTTTGTTTTAAAAAAAAGTAATTAAGACAAACAATTAGAATAGGCCTTTTCTTTAAAAAAAAGTAAAGTCATTAATAATGATGGGTAAATTATTAAAATAAAACTAGGGATACGATTATTGCTATTATTATTATTATTAAATTAAATTAAAAAATAACCAAAGCAGCAAGAATCTTATAAATTTTAGCGATTTTAGTTAAAATGCTTTAGCGGCACCTCAAATAACGCTCAGATTAAAAAAATGATAAAGAATGAATAAATCAAATTATTAAAATTGCTTTTACCTGGCCGAGGAACTTCAATCGTTCGACTCCAAACCCACCCGAGGGCAATCTCAAATCTGATGCAGAGAGGGATGGATTCTACATGGCTGACAGGAGCTACCACGACCAAGGCTGGGGTTGCTGCCGCCGAGGCAAAAGGGGGCCGGAGGGAGGCTGGGCTTGAAGAGGCGGCAAAAGGGAGGCACGACGGGGACCGGGTCTGAAGGTTTGCCGTCGCCACGGTCGGATCGTGGAACGTCGGGGCTTCGATCGTGGCTGAGTCTGAGGCGACTGGGTGCGCCGCCGTGGGGCTGCCGAACTCGGGAATGCTCGGGATCCACCACCGTTGGGCTGGGGACGCCGGAGGGAGGCTGATCCGCCGCTGGGTAATGCTGGAGGACGGTTCGCCGGGGGGGGGGTGTTATGGAACCGGTGGAGACAGGGGTTGGGCGTCAAGGACATGGGAGGCTGGCCGTCGCTATGTCTCGGGGACGCGGGGGAGAGGTTCCTGCCACCGTCGGGTCTGGAGGATGCCGGAGAAGAAGTAGGTCATCGCTGCCGGTTTGTCGGGGACGAGCTACTGGTTCTGGGAGCCGGGGAGAGGCCGTGGTCTGCCGCCGTGGTGGCCGGGAAGGAGGTGGGTCACTGTCGACGGGCTTGAGGACGCCGGGGATGGTTGATCACCGCCGCTGCTGGAGGATCAGGATGTCGAAGAGGATGTGGGTCAGAGGAGTTGCTGGGTTGTCGAGGGAGTAGAGCTACGAGAGAGGTGCCGAGCCTGCGGTGACTGATGATGATGGCTCGTCTAAAACGTCTGGTAGTCGGTGAAGGAGGGGACGGCCTTGGCGTTGATCACCGCTTTGGAGTATTGGTCTGACTTTCCTGTACAAACAGGTAAATGGGTTAGAAGACAAAATGACTTCCCACTGTGCTGATGCACACCCGTGAGAAGTTTTGGCCGCCCATCCTAATCGACAGCGGGATCAGCTAGTGGTAGATGAATCTGCTGCTTTGGTTAAAAGGATCGTCATCTGAACAAGTAGCCTGAGCGTCTGATCGAATATTGCTTCCTGTTGTTGGTTGTCGTAGGAGCTTTGGTCGTTCGCTGTTGCTATCGGGAAGGAAATCCAGACGGCTGGTCGAATTCTGGTTGATAGCGGGGGTTCCTTCTGGTTTTGATTCCTGGACCTACCTTGGGGTCGCTGGATATGGTTGCTACGGGTGGCAGGAGGAGCCTCTGATGGTGGAAGCGTACGTCTGATCAGATAGGAGCCTGAAAGTGGAAGCGTCCGTGTGCCTAGGACTGTCTCTGTTTTTTCTCATTTTTTATGGGAGCGTCTGTGCGTATTATATAATTGAAGTATGGGGAGGAGGGAATTGACAGAATGCGAAGATTACGATCCTTCGATCTATCCCAAAAAATCTGCAGTTGCCTTCCCTTGGATGAATGGACGTCTGATTGAAGAATTGAGGGGATGTGATTATGATTTTTTTCTAAGATTGTGTGATGAGGATACGATAAGGCATGTCCAAGCAGGGAAAGGAATAAAAGAAATTATGGATAATTAAAAATAATTTCGTAATTTTATTTGATCTATTAAAAGAATAAATTTTAAAATGGGCTTTGGTCATTTTAATGCTATTTTATAAGGCCTAGGTTCATATATATGGGTTTGGGTTTTAAAATAAAACAAACAGACTCATTCTAAGTGATTAAAAGTGGCTAAATGAAGGAATCCATAATTTGAGGGATTACAGCTGCCCCTCTTTGGGAGGTAATCTTTGAGAAGATTTTCTCTCAAAGACTTCATTAATACCTCAAATTGTGGAGTTGTAGTATTCTTGATCGACTTGTACCTTGGGATCTCATCAAGAAAGTGATTTGTAATGAATAAGGCATCGTGAAATACGAAGAGCAAACATGTTTGATTATGAAACATATGCACGTGATAACAAAGTTTATTTGGATGCTTATGAGCGAGGTTGAAGAAGGGCTTCTGACTTTCTCACGGCTCATTTTTGTTTTTCTGAAATATATCTCGGTTAGACTTCAGAATTACTTTGATTTGGATGCTCATGTACTAGTCGAAAGAGTCTCTGTAGGTTGTAATGAAGCTTTGGCATAAGGCCTTTTTAGGTAGAGGCTGCATTTGTCATTTTGAACAAATGAGTCTAAGGATCTCATTGGAAGCTGTTGTACCATAGAGGTTCCACCGTCCAAGCGAATTCTCCATTTATCTGACAGGAAGTCCGTTGAGATGTTCCGTTGGAGACATGACCGATCTATATGTTTTGGGGAAATCTTCTCCTCGTTTTGTCCGGGAGATAGCACCTTTGCTTTTGTGACCGTTCATGTCGGCCTTAGTGCTTTAATTTGCTCTTTTGCTTGTTGTGTTTTGCTTTTGATCACTGTGATAATTTTGCCTCTATTTTTTCTTCTCTTTTTTCTTGGTGGTCTTGCCCTCTTTTCTTTTGTTGGAGATGCTTTGGACTCTTTAGGGATTTTCGTTGTGTTGATGAAGACGACTATCTTTGGAAACATCTCAACTGTTCATGTTTGTTGATTGTGCTTCTTCACTTGGACCTTTAGGAAGTGTCGCCTCTGTGGTCCATTGCTTCCGGTTTCTTACTACAGGATCTCCATTTACCTCAATGTGAGGCGGTCCTTAGACTCGGAGGGCGTTGTGTATACAAAAAAAACTTCAAATTTGGCTCGAAAAGGGTTAGCAATGGTCAATTTTTGTGTTTAGGGTAGAGAAGAAATGCTCGATCTCATCCCAGTTTGAGCATCTTTTGTCAAAGGATTCGTTGTCCGCCCGGACATTTACATGTAAACCCTCAATAGTGTTCGCACTCATCACTCTGGGGTAGGTGTTTAGGAATGGGTTTGCCTTCTCCACTTCCGCTCAGAAGCTATCATATTATCCAAAATCTTTCTAAATTGTACAAATGGGCATCCAAAAGCAAAAGGAATAAATAGGTTCAGATACGCAAACCTCTTCGTAGATATCATACTGAGGTGGTGTTCCTGCGTAAGCTTCGTGAGGAAGGTGTTCGCATACTCATGTTCCAGCCGTGTACCGTACTGTGTGGATGTCCATGTGCTCCCTTTCGATATGAACATCTTTGGTGACAACAAAGGCAACCCCGAAACTTTGGTTCGAAATTTTCCACCCGACCACCCGCGCCTTCGTCTATAATGTAGGATGCTCATGTACCTACACCAAGCAAAGGACAGATAACAAATAAGCTCATGTAACTTGTTTATCTTAAAATAAGAATGAAGTTTGCTCATGTAACTCCGTTTATATGAAAGATGAAGTAGAGCTTTGATACTTCCCCTTTTTTTGTTTCGTCATTGCATCTTCGTCCGATGGAATCAAAGGATTAACGAAGATTACTCCTACCCAATGTCTATTTTGTAAGGAAGCTCATGTACCTATCAAATAGATAGCGAAAAACAAGTACGTTCATGTGACTTGTTTCCGTTAGAGTAAAAATGAAGTTTGTTCATGTAACTTCATTGATAAAAAGGGTGAAGTAGAGTTTTGGTACTCCCCTTTTGTATAGTTTCGTCATTGCATCTTTGTCCGAAGGAATCAAAGGATTGACGAAACTGCCGCAAGCCTTTGGCTTGAAGCTTTACCACCCTGCCACCTTGCCTTCGTCACAGGATTTTTTGTACCATTCGTGTGAGGAGCTCTTGTACCTGCCCACGAGACAAAGGACGTAAACGAAATAAGCTCATGTAACCTCGTTTGATTTGATGAAGAGAGTAGTAATCGTAAGATTCTCCCTTTTTTTTATGAATACTACTAATTCAGAACCCTGACACCATTTAAGTGTAGTAACGTCGGAGAGCGTCCGCATTGATTGGTTGTGACAGTTCTCCTCCATCCATCTTTGTTAGGATGGTCGCTCCTCCTGAGAAAGCGTGTTTGACGACGAATGGTCCCTCGTAGTTTGGAGCAAATTTTCCCCTAGGATCTTTGACGTTTGGAAGGATCCGTTTGAGGACGAGGTCTCCTGGCTTGTACTTGATCTCTTTGACCTTTTTATTGAATGCCCTGGACATGCGTTGTTGATAACATTGCATGTGGTCGATTGCAGCAAGTCGTCTCTCATCGATGAAGTCGAGATGGGCGAGGTGGTGATTAACCTTCTCTTCTTCGGTCATGTTGCTTTGGGACGAGATCCGGAGACTAGGCAGCTTGACCTCTGCTGGAATGACTGCTTGAGTGCCATAGACGAGTTCAAAGGGAGTTGCCCCAGTCGAAGTGCGCATCGTCGTCCGGTAAGCGAGTAATGCGAAAGGGAGCTTCTCGTGCCAATCTCGATATGTGATTGCCGTCTTCTGAAGAATCCTTTTCATGTTTTTGTTGGCAGCTTCGACTGCACCGTTCATTTGTGGACGGTATGGTGAAGAGTTCAAGTGTTTGATTCGAAATTCAGTACATAGAGTATTCATTTGGTTGCCGTTGAAGTTTGTGCCGTTGTCGGTGACGAGCAGCTCTGGTACTCCGTATCTGGCGATGATGTTTGCCCGCATGAAACGTATAATGTTATTCGCGGTGACTTCCTTGAAAGATTGTGCTTCGATCCATTTAGTAAAGTAGTCGATGGCGACCAGTATGAATCGATGTCCGTTTGATGCCTTGGGATTAATCGGCCCGATGACGTCCATGCCCCACATTGAGAATGGCCACGGTTCAAACAGTGGGTAGAGCCTTGTTGGAGGGACGTGCACCTTGTTGCTGTAGATCTGACATTTGTGGTAGGTTTTGACGTATTTGATGCAGTCGGCCTCGATTGTGAGCCAATAGTATCCCTGACGCATGATCTTCTGAGCGAGAGCATAACCATTCATGTGTGGTCCACAAACGCCTTCATGGACTTCAAAGATGATGGCCTGGGCTTCCTGTTCGGTAACGCACCGCATGAGGGTTGTTGTGAAGGACTTCTTGTAGAGCACGTCGCCATTGAGGAAGTAGCTCCTTGCAATCCTTCGGATGAATTTGCGTTCCTTTCCTGTGCTGCCTTGGGGAAATGCGTTCGTCTCTAGGTAAGATTTGATGTCTGTGAACCATGGTGGTGAGTCCCCAGGTTGGCAAAGCTCGACGTGCATGCAGCTCGGATCCTCGGCGATGTCGATGCGAAGAGGCTCGATGTCCATTTCTCCTGCTAATGGAATCATTGATGCAAGAACAGCAAGAGCGTCAGCGAAACGATTATCTGCCCGTGGGAGGTAATTGAATTCAATATCAATGAATTGGCGGGCTAGTGTTTGTAGGTATTCCTGATATGGGATAAGCTTTGGATCCCGTGTGCGCCATGCCCCGTTTGTTTGGGAGATAATGAGTGACGAATCTCCATAAACGTCAAGAAATCGGATCCGCATGTCGAGTGCACGTAATATGCCGAGGATGCATGCTTCGTATTCAGCAATGTTGTTTGTGCAAGGGAAAGTGACTTTTGCAGCTGTTGGATAATATTGTCCGTCTGGGGATATCACTACCGCTCCAATACCTGAACCAGAAGAGTTGACTGCACCGTCGAAATACATTGTCCACCTTTGCTGCGACTCGGTGAGGAAAATGTTTTCGTCTGGTAATTTGATTTCCAAAGGAGAATTATCTGTCCCTGGATATTCCGCAATGTGATCAGCGATTGTTCTACCTTTGATTGACTTAGTTGAGTGGAATCTGATGTCGAATTCAGCTAGCTGCAACTGCCACTTGGAGATTCTTCCTATCAGTGTTGGTTTGTCAAAGAGATACTTGAGGGGATCATTTTCGGATACTAGTAAGATCTCATAGTGGAGAGTGTACTGTCGAAGTCGGTGTAGCACCCAAACGAGTGCGCAACAGGTACGTTCTGACATAGTGTACCGGGACTCGCAATCAGTGAATTTCTTGCTCAAGTAGTAAATTGCATGTTCCTTGGCGCCTGGCAGCTGTTGGGCAAGCATGGCTCCGAATGACTCTTCTCGAATTGTGAGGTAGAGCGTGAGAGGGTGCCCCGGCTTTGGCGGGATGAGGACGGGCGGTTCTGTTAGATAAGCCTTTATCTGCTCGAACGCGGTTTTACAGTCGTCGTCCCACTCAAATTTTACATCTTTCCTTAGTTTCTTGAAGAGGGGTTTACATGTATCTGCCAAGTTAGAGATGAACCTTCCAATGTAGTTGACGCGACCCATGAAGCCCCGAATCTCCTTAACTGACTTTGGTGCTGAGAGATCGCGAATTGCCTTGATTTTGTCGGGGTCGACTTCGATACCTTTGCTGCTGACAATGAACCCTAGAAGTTTGCCTGATGTCGCCCCGAAGACGCACTTGGCCGGATTGAGACGAAGCTTGTATTTGCGAAGTCGTTCGAATAGCTTGCGGAGAACAACAGTGTGGTATTCTTCCGCTCTGGATTTTGCGATCATATCGTCGACGTAGACTTCGATTTCTCGGTGCATCATGTCATGGAAGAGGACCACCATTGCGCGTTGATAAGTTGCCCCAGCGTTCTTGAGTCCGAAAGGCATGACTCGGTAGCAAAATGTGCCCCAGGGTGTTGTGAAAGTCGTTTTCTCCTTGTCTTCTTCAGCCATACGTATTTGGTTGTACCCGGAAAATCCATCCATGAAAGAAAACCTGTTAAAACCAGCAGTATTGTCTACAAGCAAGTCGATGTGCGGCAGAGGGAAGTCGTCTTTGGGACTCGCTTTGTTAAGGTCACGGTAATCGACGCAGACTCGGACCTTCCCGTTTTTCTTGATGACGGGGACGATGTTGGCGACCCATTGTGGGTAATTGGCTACCTCGATGAAGTTGACCTTGAGGAGTTTGTCCACTTCTTCCTTGATTGCAAGAGCTAGCTCGGGCTTGTACCGTCGTTGTTTCTGCTTAGTGGGACGGATTAGTGGATTAGTGGGGATTTTGTGCTCCACTATCTCCGGGTCTAGACCTGGCATATCCGCATACGTCCAAGCGAAGATATCTGAAAACTCCCTGAGTAGGTTGACGATGCTCTTGGCCTCATCTGTTGGGAGATCAGCACTGATGTGTAGCTCTTTGGGCTCATCATCCGTTCCGATGTTGATTGTTTTGGGTTCTTGTAATGTTATCTCCTTTGGTTCTTCATGTCGTTGGAGACCTAGCTCGAGACCATGGTAGCCATCGAGGGATCTTGGGTTATCTATGATCACTTCGTCATGTTCTGGGGTATTTTCAGGTACGTCCGAAGCGCCGTTCCTACATGTAAGAACAAGTCAAGATCGTGCTTGTAGCTGAATTGCATGAAATTTGAATTATTATACTATGTGCAACTATGGTAAGTCAAGCATTCCAAAATAGAATAAAACATTAAAACATTGTGGGATCAGTCCTCAGCGGGGCCCTCGTTGTTTCCTCAGATTCGCCCATTAACATCAGCGTCCCGATCCCACAGACACTAACTCGAGCCACGTTACATACGGACAACCTTGCTAGTCCGCGACCAGAATGTAGCAAGGTAAATTATTCTAGACTCGATTATTCTAAGTGCAAAAAGTAAAGTTGGAAAGGTTCACCCTTCGAGCGGCATGTCTGACTCGGCCGGGTTCGACGCTTCCATCATGTTGATTTCTTCTTCGGGCTCTTGTGCCTCAATCTTCAAACCCTCCACCTGCTCGGAGAGGATCTCACCTTCCATTGTCGTTGCTGACGAACGAACAAAAGGGATGGCTGACTTGCCGCCAGTGCGCATGTCTTGGATTGTTATCTTAGGCCTCCGTGGTTCATTACCATTGGATCCGAGAGCGCGTGTCCCCAACTGGGTAGGTATGTCGATTGGATGTCGGATGCCCTGCCCTTGAGCTCCGAGTCCTTGACCAGGCCGGTACCCGAATCTGATGAACTGTCGAGCAGCGCTGCGGTTGCCCCGACCCATTAGGGGATCTAACCTGAAGTCCCTCCTGACCATGTTCACCATCTCGAACGCTTGAGCCGTCGATGGTTCGCCAGCTGGTTCTCCGACGTAAGGCATGTCAATTTCATGGCACAACTCCATGGTACACTCCCCTTTGACTGTGATGAGCTTGCCATCTAAAGGAAAACGGACCATCTGGTGCAAAGTCGAAGGGATTGCCCCGGCTTGATGGATCCACGGACGTCCTAGCAGCATGTTGAAGGATCCAGCGGTCTCAAGGATTTGGAATGCGGAGGAGAAGAGAGTGGGCCCCACTTTAATCTCTAGAGTCACCTCGCCGTGGGCCTGACGTTTTGCGCCGTCAAAAGCTCGAATGGTCAAGCTGGAAAGTGGGAGTTTCTCGATGTTGATACCGAGCTTATGAGCCACCTCGAGTGGGATGATGTTGACTCCGGACCCTCCGTCGATGAGCACTTTGGAAACAATAGTATCGCGACACCACTCTGGAGCCGGCACCACTCTTCCCGAACGGGTGATGAGCTCGACTTCTGGGCTGGGTGTCATGCCACTTGGACCAATGACAACTGGACCCCTTGGTTCCATCTGTATCGGTGCAGGTACTTGAGACGGCATCTCCGATTGTGCTGGACCCAACGGAATGTAGACTTATGGTGCTCGAGGGAGTACTTTGGGGAAAATGTCCGGTATAGCGGCATGCATCTGTAGAGGGTGTGTATCTCCTCCGTAGGATCCACGTCCACGTCCACGACCACGGCTTCGTCCTCGTCCTCGTCCTCGACCGCGATTGGTCTCGATCATGTTGATATATTCTTTTCCTTCGAACTCACGCGTCTTGACCTCCGTATCATCCACCTTCTTAATATCAGACTCCTTTTGCTTCTTGGCTTGTCTAATATATGTCGACATAAGGTTCAGGGGTATAGCCACATTGGGTGGTATGTAGTGAGTGCGCATGCGGGGTCGGCGTCTCCAGCTTCGTCCCCTATTGAGCTCCGTAACGTTGCCGCGTTCAGTGTTCTCATGCTCCACTTCATGTAAATGCACCTCCTCTTCATGATCAACCAGCGGCGCGAAGGGATTTGTCCCGACATAATTGACGTGCGCGGGCAATGGGTTGCTCATGACATTTGGAGTCGTAGCCGGTGTCGCGAACGTAATAACGCCGTCATCCAGCAAGTTCTGAATCTTGAATTTGAGTGCGATGCAATCCTTGGTGTCGTGCCCCAGTGCTCCAGAGTGATATTGACAACTCGCCTTGGGGTTGTATCCAAAAGAAGAAGGGTTGGTCGGTTTGGGGTCCACGGGTGAGATGAAGCCCATGTCTCTCAGCCGGGTAAACATGATATCTAATGGATCGGGAGTCGGAACCAGATCCTCCAATCTACGTCGGGGACGTTCTTGTTGTGTAGGCTTTGGCTGCTGGCGCATCATCACAGGAGCGGGCGGTCTAGGATTGGCCACCATAGGCACAGGCGGTCTAATGGTAGCGGCAGCGTAGGTCCTCGGTGCATATGAAGTCGGCGATGCCATTGCCTTATTGTGCTCTGCAGCCGCGACGAGCTCCTTGGGCTTTGGTTTGACAACCGGCTTTATTGAAGGGGAGGGAATAAGTCCTTCTCGGTTCACCACATCGAGTTTATCTGCATTAATGACCGCTTGGGCAAAGGTTGTGATGGTCTGGCCAATCATGTAAGGTAGGTACTCGCGCGGGAGAAGTTGGAAAAACTCGTCTATCAACTCCTTTTCTTTTAAAGCTGGCTTAATCTGCGAGGCCATCTCCCTGAACCGATAAGCAAATTGTTTGATGTCCTCAGAGCGGTACCTTTTCAACTTCCGCAAGTCTGATATCGTGGGTGCCATTTCGACATTGAAACTGTAGTAATTGAGAAAGTCAAGAGCCAACTCCCTGAATGTCGCGTACTAGTTCACATCCTTGGTGTAATACCAGTGCAGCGCCGACTCCGCTAAACTCTCCTGAAACATGGCGATGCGAAACTTATCATCCACCGGGTACACAGCCATCTTGTGGCAGAAGTGTTTTAGATGTAATTCCGGGCAGCCGTTTCCACGGAACTTCTCAAATTCAGGCATTTTAAACTTCGGCGGGACTTGAATTTGTGGGACATGGTAGTTGGCATACTCCCAGTTGTGACCTCGTTGTCCCTGAATGGCGTTGAGGCGCTCTTCCATCCTCGCCATACGACGCGCCTCCTCTTCTTGCATTGAGGCAATCTTAGCCTCGAGTCTTGTCTCGAAAGCGTCGGCTTGCTGCTGTTCGCCAAATAGTTCATTTACGATAGCCGTGTTACGGTTTCTTAAGTTTGGCACGATCGGGTCTGCATGTGCTGCCGAGGACATTGTGATTAGTGTGGGGATCCCGAAGCCGGCATTTGTAGAGGTGACAGGAAAATAGGGCGATGGCCCAAGTGGTACTGATTGATAGGGAGTTGGCCCTGGTACGGATGGTTGAGGGTAGTATGGTGGAAGGTATGGTGGAGTTGTGGTTGAAGGAAAAGGCGGCCCACGCATGTATGGGTTATAGGAGGGTGCTATACTTGCGGAGATAGCGGATCCGGAGATGGCATGGTTATAGGGGGTTGGAAGGCTTGATGAAGCGATTAGACTTGGCTGAAAATGTGGGTAGTAAGGTGGCATTGAAGACGTGGTAGATCCAGGCATAACAGGGGGAAGATGGGGGTTTTGGGTGACAACAAGAGCAGGTATGGCTGCAGTCTGTCGTTGGAGTAGCTCAGTCATCATCGTCTTCAAAGATGACAACTCTGCGGTGAGCGACTCGACTTTGTTTCCCAAGGAATTGTCGTCGGCACTTTGGGCCGGTGCTGGTGGTGCAAGAGGAGATGACGCAGCGATTGGCACCGTTGATCTTGGTATAGCCGGTGCGGAGAAAGTCATCGGTGGGATATATGTTGAAGACGCATTTCCTCCTGATGATCGCCCGATGGTGAAGACCGTGGCTTGGGAAGACAGCGGTGGAAAAGTTTCCAAGGAAACCACGGGTACTGCCGTTGATGAAGGCACAACGACGGCGGGAGTTGGAGTAGCAATCGCTGCGGTTGATCCTATGTTGGACGTCGTCATATCGGTTGAGGAAACTCCTGAGCTGGCCATGCGTATCGTCCGGCTTCGCAGCTCGAACGGACGTGTCCTCGGGAGATTAATTTTGGTACCTTAGAGAAAATCGAAATGAGAGTTGAATCAGCCTCAATTGTGAGTTCATTTTGGACGCATGATATGTGGTGATGCATGATTATGTCTAATGCAAGGATAGGATTGTAATTACAATGAACACAATCCAAGAGAGAAAACAAGTTAGCAACACGACGTCTAAGCTAAAGTTTACTACAAAGAGTATTAAAAAGTTTGATGAATATAAGATGAAATGAGATTTCAAGTCCGTTATGATAGAGTCGATCTTCAAATGCGATCCCAAGGAGTAATGCGCTTCTTTTGGAAACGGGCTGACTGGGTGTCGATGTCCTTCTGATGTTTTGGGGGAAGGTCGAACTCTTTCTCTGTGAGAGTCATCCACACGCGTGCGAAGTGTGTCGTTGCTCGTCGAATTACGCCCATCGGTGGTGGGTTATCTAGGTCGATTGGATCAAATGGTTTAGTTGGTGCTGCTCTGATCCGCGGAAGTCCTCCGAACTGGTGCATGACCCGTGCTGGACAGTAGTAGGACGTCCCGGTGATCCCAACGATCGGGATGTAATCTCCATCTAGGGAGCTTATGATAGCCCAGTCCACGTCGAAGCATTTGGCCATCGGATAGAAGTCCTCAGGCTCCAGAGAGCGGAAGAGAGCTCGGACACCAGCAAAGGTACGAGCCGGAAGGCGAGCACGTCCTGATATGCGGTCGAGCAAATCTGGAAATTGTTCTCGTCTGAACGATTCTCCGGTGATGCCGATGTGGATGTAGAACCATGCCTGGAGTAGTGTCGGGCTGAAGGTGAACTTGTGATTCTGCACCCCCTCTCTAGCTCTGCGCGTAATTCGGGTAAGGCTGTAATTTGTTTCGCCGACCAGGTTGGGAAGAAAAGGTCTTCCTTCGATGATTGCTTTTGTCAGGTAGACTGTTCGCTTGTTGAGCAATGCCTCACTGTATGGGTAGAGTATCGTCCCTGTGAACAAGAGGATAAAGGCCCTCGCTGATCCTTGACCGTCTTCCATGTGTGGCTCATACGGTGTGCTGCGTAACTCGAAGAGCTTGTTGACGTTGATATGTCCTTCCACGGTAAACAAGTTGGGTACCACTGCTGGCGAGATTTGAAGGAGACGAGCAATGTAGTTCCTCGGCTTGTCATCGTAAGGTAGGGGGAGGATTCCTGAGTGAGGAGGTAGTGCAGAGAGGTCCCCATATTCTTCGTAAGTCGGCGCCAGTTCTAAAGTGCCAAATCTGAAGGTGTAGCTCTCGGGATCCCAACGAGCGACGAGATGCTGAAGCAGGAACCAGTCGACTTCCATGCAGATGAGGTGAAAGAGTCCTCCTAGCTTTTGTTGTACGAACTCTCTTTCTGAGGGTCTGAGGACATCGAGCCACCGTCGAAGCAAATCCGTAGACGAAACCCCCTTGCGTAGTGCTATTGATTCCATGAGATCAACCTACAAGCTTGGATTTCATTCAATTGTAACAACAATCCAATCCTAATCTTAATATGATGCGAATTCGCACGCGAGTTACTTACGTTTGAAGAATGATGACATTGAATAAATATAAATATGTTGATACATCGACCATTGATCAACAGACACTCGTGCAGAATGAATACGAATGAATGTGATAATGCAAATAAGGGAGATAGGGAAGGGAGAAAAAAAAAGATTGAGGAAACCCCCGCAACCAACCCAAACCGCTGCAAAATGAACAAGGTTAGTTCTTACAATATATATCACATACAAAACATACCTGAGACCTGTCCCTGCACAGGTAGCAGTCACTTAGTAACAAACAAATGCATATGCGGCGTCTGGTACCTGTAGTGAGCAAGCAATACTAGACTCTCGGATGAAGGCTTCTAAACCTCCCTCGGACTGAGGGAGGCGGGGCCCCGGCAAAAAACCATACCGCAAATAGCAGCAGGCTGAGCCTTTCGGTGACCCCCCTAAAAATCCTAGCCCCGGGTTCGGGCACACCTAAATATGCGTAGGAAAGCAGTAAACGAACACAACCATGAGACCAAACAAAAGGCACCGAGCCAAGCAAGTACATGCGCAAACAAGAACTCCTCTCTGCATGTGGATTAAAAATGTAAGAGCGTTCGAAAAGAATCCACATGCAGAGTCCCCAGCGGAGTCGCCATCCGGGATGTACGCGCGCCTTCCGGCCTAGCACGCGCGAGGCGGTTCGAACGACACGAGGATCCGGGTCCGCTCCCCAAGGCCCAACTGGTCGCCGTCGCGACTCGAGCGTCGGACGCTGCAGAAGGGAATTGGGTGATTCCTCCCTAAGTTCCTAACTGGGCCTGCTCGGGCCCTCGCCGACCGTCTCTATTTTCCTAAGAGGCGGCGGGCGAAAGGCGGAGCATGATCCGAAGGAGGAACTTTCGGGAGGAATCGGGAGCGGCTCGTGTCGTCAGTCCCTCATCCATGATGGCTCCGTAAGAAAAGGTTGTTGTTGTTTAACCTAGGTAAACTAAACGGAGTCGCCACTGACTTTATTTATGAAAGCTGTTTAAGTCGGAAAAAACAGTTGGTTCGGGGATTCCTATTTACTAACTCTTACATTCTAACATGCGAAAAAGGGAGGTGGCGTTTGCACCAAAAGATTTGCTTTTGTTTAACGGGCGTTGGACCCGATCCGGGCATGACTCCGGACTCATGTCAATGTTTTACGGGCGTTGGACCCGATTCAGGTTTTGGACCCGAACTCATGTTTGTTGATAGCAAACAACATGCGACAATAAACCTATGGGCCTAAGGCATGCGGACAAGCACAGGCAATTATTTAGATCATAGGGGGCGGGGAAGGATGGTGACCGTGGGCCTATGCACTTGGACCCACGGCCCGTTACAAGTGGATTTTCTATCTTTTTCGGGAGGCCCGCACCTCCCTTTTGTACCTGTGGCCCGCCGGGATGGCATGTCATCGGCTAAGGCTTATCAGTTGGGCCACTTTGGTGACGTACCTCCACCACGGGTGTCCTCAGAGTCGCTTTGTCGAATCCTCGAAATCGTTTGTTGATTTTTCATGTAATATAAAAGTGGAAATTTGGTTAGAATGTTCAAATAATAAGAGTTGTATAATCACAAAATACAACGAATATGAATTACGCATAGTTCAGAAAGCGATCTATAACTTTGACTCGGATTGTCCGATTTAATCAAAATTTGAACCAAAATATCCAAAACTTAATGGCGAGTTTGTATGTAAAATTTTATAAAAATTTAACGGTGCAATCTCACAAGATCAAGGAACTAAATTGGCTGTCCGGAAAAGCGGAACAGCTTGCACCGACAGCGTTGTTCCTATCATATCATGGTCCTCGAATGACCGATCGGAGTGCAAAAGCACTTCACAGAAAGGTAAGGCAATGAAGAACTCGTGTGTAAAATTCCACATGGATCCAACGGTTGGATCGAAAGATATGCTCGTGCAAAAATTGAAAGTAATATAAATAGCTTGTCCAGTTTGGCTGACCTGAGCCGTGGGAACAAAAATTGATATCTTTTCATCCACAAGGTGAAAAAATGTGTATGAAATGTCAAAATCAACATGATTAAGTGAAGAACATATTTACGAAATTTAAGTACACTCCAACGGTTTGATCCGCGGGTATTGTGCAAAGAGTGAAGTAGCGACGCTCGGCAGACCTCACTTGGTATATAGTCTGTTCACGAGGTCGTATCTTGTTATTACAGAAACTTCAACGGTTAGTTAAATATGAAAATAATTATATTGAAGTCTAGTTTCTGGTCAAAAATTTTGAACAAGATCCAACGGTTAGATCTCCAGCAATGTCCCCGGAAGTAACAATGCGACAGACTGCTCTGTTGCGGCCAGCAAAGGTGGCGCTAGTTTCGGGGGCATATCTTGGTCATCGATTAACCAAAAATTAAAATAAAAATATTCTCAAGATCATCACTCATTGTAGATCATTTGACCTTTTGGGTTTGAGGTTCGAAAATGTCTGTAACCCCTTTGAAAAAAAGAGCATTTTGAGGCGTTGCCGCTGAAAACAATCAAAATAGAAGGCCGGGAGATGTCCCGACACTTTCGTGCCACAAATGAATGCAAAATCGACCCCAAAGCTACCGTGAAAGCTTTGAGGTCTAAAAAACGTATGAAAATGCATTTCGAGAGGAGTTTAAATGATTACGACCTGTTTACGTTGTGGTTAAGTGTCGACGGGAGATGGCACGCCGGCTGTCCTTTGTCCTTTGGCTGTTACGACCTTGTCTGAAGGCTCGTTCCTCACCCCATGGTGTGTGTGGTAGGCCAAAAAAAAGGAACGACAGAGTCAGCATATCAAACATGGTAGAAGCATGATGGAATTAGCAAAGTGAGAGGAGATCTCACCGAGGGGGTTACCTCGCCTCGGGGTGGCCCGAGGAGGATGAACGAATCCTTGGCTCCGGTTGGGAGACTTCGACTCGTCAGCACCGGAGAGGGCGAATCCTTGGCTCCGGTTTCTGTATGTAGATCGAGAGGAGTTGGCCTCCGGCGTTGATTTGTATAGAGGAGGAGTTGGCCCCCGGTTGTAGTAGAGGGAGGAGGAGTTGGCCTCCGATTCCCGGAGAGGTGGAGCGTCCAAGGTGAGACGTCTCCGAGGATCTCTGATTGTCTGATTCTCTGATCATATCCTTTTTTTGAAAAGGAGGGGGAGGATTTTATCTCTCAGGATTTCAGAGATCCTCTGATGGGGAATCTCTGATTTTTTCTTACGTGTGTGATTGTCTGATAGGGGAAGGGGAGTGAATATGATCCTTTGAATTTGGTCATCTTTCTTTGCATGAAGAGGATCAGTGTAACGGACAAGGAAATTAAAATGAAGGAAATAAATTCAAAGACGAAATAATTGTGCTTAATTTGTGGTATGATAGGTAGGATATTTAATGGGCTAAGAAAAACGTCATTTTAAAGAAATGACCAAAAAATTAGGCTTTTTAATGGGTTTTGTCCAAATCATTAATGGAATTGAAGGCCCATGTCCATGTATATGGGTAAGGCTTCAATTTGAATGGGTTTTGTTATAAGCAAAAGAAATTCGAGAGAAAATTTGGGGTATTACAATCCGGGATGTACGCGCGCCTTCCGGCCTAGCACGCGCGAGGCGGTCCGAACGACCCGAGGATCCGGGCTCGCTCCCCAAGGCCCAACCGGTCGACGTCGCGACTCGAGCGTCGGACGCTGCGGAAGGGAATTGGGTGATCCCTCCCTAGGTTCCTAACTGGGCCTGCTCGGGCCCTCGCCGACCGTCTCTATTTTCCTAAGAGGCGGCGGGCGAAAGGCGGAGCATGATCCGAAGGAGGAACTTTCGGGAGGAATCGGGAGCGGCTCGTGTCGTCAGTCCCTCATCCATGATGGCTCCGTAAGGAAAGGTTGTTGTTGTTTAACCTAGGTAAACTAAACGGAGTCGCCACCGACTTTATTTATGAAAGCTGTTTAAGTCGGAATAAACAGTTGGTTCGGGGATTCCTAATTACTAACTCTTACATCTAAACATGCAAAAAGGTGGCGTTTGCTCCAAAAGGTTTGCTTTTTGTTAACGGGCGTTGGACCCGATTCAGGCGTTGGACCCAAACTCATGTGTATTTGTTTAACAATCACATGCGACGATAAACCTATGGGCCTAAGGCATGCGGACAGGCACAGACAATTATTTAGATCAAAGGGAGCGGGGAAGGGGCGGTGATTGCGGGCCTATGCACTTGGGCCCGCAATCCGTTACATGTGGAAATATTAAAAAAAAAACGAGAGGCCCGCAACTCCCTCATGTACCTGAGGCCAGTCGAGGGGTTGTATTGGCGTTGAGTTCGTCAGTTGGTGCCGCTTTAGTGAACCCTCCACCATGGTCACGTTGATTACCTCGTAGTTTTAAAATTTTATGCAAAACAAACGAAGACAATGGTTAGAAAATTCAAATAATAATTTAACTCGTCACCAAATACATGTTGTGATGCTTTCTTTTTATTTTGTTTGTTTTGTTTTGTTTTAAAAAAAAGTAATTAAGACAAACAATTAGAATAGGCCTTTTCTTTAAAAAAAAGTAAAGTCATTAATAATGATGGGTAAATTATTAAAATAAAACTAGGGATACGATTATTGCTATTATTATTATAATTAAATTAAATTAAAAAATAACCAAAGCAGCAAGAATCTTATAAATTTTAGCGATTTTAGTTAAAATGCTTTAGCGGCACCTCAAATAACGCTCAGATTAAAAAAAATGATAAAGAATGAATAAATCAAATTATTAAAATTGCTTTTACCTGGCCGAGGAACTTCAATCGTTCGACTCCAAACCCACCCGAGGGCAATCTCAAATCTGATGCAGAGAGGGATGGATTCTACATGGCTGACAGGAGCTACCACGACCAAGGCTGGGGTTGCTGCCGCCGAGGCAAAAGGGGGCCGGAGGGAGGCTGGGCTTGAAGAGGCGGCAAAAGGGAGGCACGACGGGGACCGGGTCTGAAGGTTTGCCGTCGCCACGGTCGGATCGTGGAACGTCGGGGCTTCGATCGTGGCTGAGTCTGAGGCGACTGGGTGCGCCGCCGTGGGGCTGCCGAACTCGGGAATGCTCGGGATCCACCACCGTTGGGCTGGGGACGCCGGAGGGAGGCTGATCCGCCGCTGGGTAATGCTGGAGGACGGTTCGCCGGGGGGGGTGTTATGGAACCGGTGGAGACAGGGGTTGGGCGTCAACGACATGGGAGGCTGGCCGTCGCTATGTCTCGGGGACGCGGGGGAGAGGTTCCTGCCACCGTCGGGTCTGGAGGATGCCGGAGAAGAAGTAGGTCATCGCTGCCGGTTTGTCGGGGACGAGCTACTGGTTCTGGGAGCCGGGGAGAGGCCGTGGTCTGCCGCCGTGGTGGCCGGGAAGGACGTGGGTCGCTGTCGACGGGCTTGAGGACGCCGGGGATGGTTGATCACCGCCGCTGCTGGAGGATCAGGATGTCGAAGAGGATGTGGGTCAGAGGAGTTGCTGGGTTGTCGAGGGAGTAGAGCTACGAGAGAGGTGCCGAGCCTGCGGTGACTGATGATGATGGCTCGTCTAAAACGTCTGGTAGTCGGTGAAGGAGGGGACGGCCTTGGCGTTGATCACCGCTTTGGAGTATTGGTCTGACTTTCCTGTACAAACAGGTAAATGGGTTAGAAGACAAAATGACTTCCCACTGTGCTGATGCACACCCGTGAGAAGTTTTGGCCGCCCATCCTAATCGACAGCGGGATCAGCTAGTGGTAGATGAATCTGCTGCTTTGGTTAAAAGGATCGTCATCTGAACAAGTAGCCTGAGCGTCTGATCGAATATTGCTTCCTGTTGTTGGTTGTCGTAGGAGCTTTGGTCGTTCGCTGTTGCTATCGGGAAGGAAATCCAGACGGCTGGTCGAATTCTGGTTGATAACGGGGGTTCCTTCTGGTTTTGATTCCTGGACCTACCTTGGGGTCGCTGGATATGGTTGCTACGGGTGGCAGGAGGAGCCTCTGATGGTGGAAGCGTACGTCTGATCAGATAGGAGCCTGAAAGTGGAAGCGTCCGTGTGCCTAGGACTGTCTCTGTTTTTTCTCATTTTTTATGGGAGCGTCTGTGCGTATTATATAATTGAAGTATGGGGAGGAGGGAATTGACAGAATGCGAAGATTACGATCCTTCGATCTATCCCAAAAAATCTACAGTTGCCTTCCCTTGGATGAATGGACGTCTGATTGAAGAATTGAGGGGATGTGATTATGATTTTTTTCTAAGATTGTGTGATGAGGATACGATAAGGCATGTCCAAGCAGGGAAAGGAATAAAAGAAATTATGGATAATTAAAAATAATTTCGTAATTTTATTTGATCTATTAAAAGAATAAATTTTAAAATGGGCTTTGGTAATTTTAATGCTATTTTATAAGGCCTAGGTTCATATATATGGGTTTGGGTTTTAAAATAAAACAAACAGACTCATTCTAAGTGATTAAAAGTGGCTAAATGAAGGAATCCATAATTTGAGGGATTACACAACAACATTCACTATAAAATTCGATATGTATTACGGAAAACAACTCTTTCTCGCCAACAATGGGGTTACCTAAATTTGAATGGAGCAAAGTATTCTTGTCTGTAATCTCAAGTTTCCCGAGTCATCCAACGTGTCTACTTTCCAAGTTAAAGAGTCATCCAACGTGTCTACTTTCCAAGTTACACAAAAAATATAGGCTTATTTATCCAATATATCCTCAACTTTACTCACTTTATCCGATTTATCCTATCGTTTAACTATTATCCTCTTCTATCCTCAAGTTTTGCCCAGTTTCAATTTTATCCTGTTTTAAAATCGAAATTCTCACAGACAATTAAGAATGATTCTCTTAAGCGGCTCTGATACCAATAATCCTTACAGGAATCGAACTTAAGAAGATTTTCCCAATTGCCTTTGTCGCCGGCGTTCTGCCAACCTCGAATACTCGTTTGAGTACTTCGAACTTGCCGCAAATCCAAGATTGGATTTACCTTCAAGGAAGTATTCCTCGAATTCACTCTGCGCTAGAGTCAGTTCTTCTAATTTCTTAGAATAGCTTTCTATCTGCTGTGATATTTGTGATATCTGTGCCGATAGGTTTTCAAGACGATCTACTATGGTATTGAGAAGACCAGTAGTAGAATCCTTGCCCACCCCGTGATCTAAATGCAGAAGATCTGGGTTAGGACAATCAGTCATAGGATGACTCGTGCAGTTGCACCACCTTAATTAAGTTGCCTTAATTAAGATCTTCTTTCCGAACTGAAAGAATAACATAAACAACCTTAAAATGTAAAGGTGATTATCATACCTTAATCGAATCGCTCAGAGGGTTCACCAAGCTTCCGCACCAAGAGAACTCAAGAAACAAAGCTTCAAGAGTCTTCTTCTCAGGGACTTAGAGAAGGAACTGGAGAGGCTCTTCTGTGCTCTTTCAATGCCCATAACATGAGGGACTTATATAGGCACTCCTCATCCAAGGTTTCAGCCTGATGGCTTAGCCTTACAAGGTTTAGTCTTAATGACTTATCCTTCAAGGTGACGATCCGCAGATCTAGCCTTTAGTTAGTTTTAATCAGCTTTGATTAATTCTAACGTTCTTGGTTTCTTAAGGTATCTTTCGAAGAACAATCAGAAACAACTTCTAACTTGGATTTGAGTTCGAAGTTCTTGTTTTAGATTTTCTTCTGGAGGACAATCAAAGAATTCTTACTCAAAGTTTTGAGAGAGAAAATTCTCTATTCAGATTGCCTCCCCAAATGAGGTAGAGGGCTTGTGAATATATACACAAAGGAGCTGGTGCCAATGCACTGTTTGCCAGCTCAAAAGTAAAAGGAATCTAAACTGTTACCAAAAGTTAGTAGGGTCCTAATGACCGACAAAATTGTTCTATTCTAACAGTCTTCTCCCGTCTGCATTGGTGCGTTGTCCTGGGAGATTCCTTCCTTGCTATTGTTGGCGCTTGATGGTTCGCCAACTTCTTCTTTTCCCTTTGAGAGTCCCGGCGGGTCATGAACCGCTTCAAGAATCTGTTGTGATATTTGCTGGGCTCTCTCATCATGTTCGATTTGCTGATTCAGGGTCTTGTCTGTGAAATCAGCAATCTTGCTCCAAACCTCGAAGGTGTCGGTTCGGAGGTGCAACTCAGAGTTTTCTCGCCTCCAGAAACTATCCAGAAGGTCGAGCATTCTCTGCCATCCTCGGTCTCCTGCTTGTTCGTCTACTAGACTTAGATCTGACCGAAGAATCGTGACGGTTATGAAGCCATCACAGAGCACGTAGTATTCATCCTTGCGGGTTAACACATGCTCCAGCACATCTTTTAGGAACTCAACTTTTATGGCTTTTCGGACTGTTTTGTCTTTGTAATATTTGCGCCATAAACCTCTCTGATCGAGGTCTTGTTTTTGAGGTTCCACCAGACGTCTACTCTCACAAGGGTGGATGTTCCATACTTGCAAATTCTGCAGTATTACCTTTCCGTATAACGGATGGTCTTCCTCCTCCCTTATTGTGCTAGTAATCAATGCCGTGGCATACTTGGGTCCATAGCCTAGGCATCCGAGTACATACCTTACTAACATCGGCAGTGTTTCCATATACTCTGGTTCAGATCTATCGATCTCCAAAATGTCTACAAACCCAGCATGTATATAAGGTGCTGCTACTCCCACCATTTCTGAGTGAATTCTCAGAGACGGCCACTTCCCCGATATCCAGTGTAGATACGGTTGAAGTACAGCGTTTTCCTCAAGCGAGGATTCGCTCATGTCTATTACTACCCTTGGGACTTCATAATTTCTGACTTCCCCTGGTATGATCGACATTGTGGTGGAGAATATCTGCTGTCTTTCTCTTTCGACTTTAGACATCTCCTCTTCACCTGAAGCCATAATCGATAGCTTAAACTCCAGGTCTTTGATATACTCAACTGTCTTCTTTGCGAAATACTCAACTTGGCGCTTGTCATCATGTTTGATGCCGCCCAGGAGTCCTCCGCAGACTACAGACGCATCCCAACTCAGGGATCCATCTTCGAATGAGTCTTGATCAAAAAACCAGGATCCTCCCAGATCCTCTTGGGTTTCCCCAACATGGCCTTTGCCACCGTGACTTTTGCCACTAGACTCTTTAACCGAGTCTTTCTCAGGAATTGCTTCATCAAGGTCCTCCTTTTTCTCTTGAGTTCCTTCCAATGCCGCGTAAGCACTTCCAAAGTCGAAGTATTGCTCACACTCCATTGAAACCGCTTCCTCAGGTTCTACCCTTGGTTCAGGGTCTACCTTTTGGACTGGCTCGCCAATTATGGCCTTGAACTTAGCCTCCTCCTCAGCATAATGTGTCTCCATCCTTTCTCTCTGTTCCTCCTTGCTTTGTAACAAAGCCTTATAGGATTTTACAGCTTGATTGATGGAAATCTTCTGCTCTTTGGCTAAGTGGTTTCGGCAGTAATTGAACTGCTCCATGGTCAAGGGAGACCACCAAGGTTCTTCAACCTTACCGTCCTTCTTAGGACCATTCTTTGCAGAATCATCCCCTTTGGGACCAGAAGATCCGAGCCTCTTGGCTTTCCTCTTCCTCCTGGCTTTCTCCTGCGACTCAGCTTTTGCCTTGTCTTTCAGATCTGCCATTTTCACATCTCTTCTGGAGTTTTCCTCCTTCAGATCTGTCTTTCCCTCCTGGGAAATTTTTGCCTTCTCCTTAGAATTGGCTCTTGCCTTTTCTTTGGGCTCAGCCATCCCTTTCTGGGATACAACCTTCGCTTTTCCCTCAGATCTGGCCTCAGCCTCCTTGGGATTAGCCATCTCCTTCTGGAGATCTGGTTTCGCCTCACTCTTGGAGTTAGCTTTTGCTTTCTCCTTAAGTTCAGCCTTCCCCTTCTGGGAATCCGCAGTTTTCAGCTTCTTGGGACATTCGTAAGAACGATGTCCTAGTTGCTTACACTGCCAGCAGAGAGTTGCTGCCTTCGTTCCTGAAATGGAACCAGCATCACTATGCTCACCATCTCCCTTGTTAGGACATACCTTTCGGGAGTGTCCTTCCTTCTTGCATCCCCAGCATATCTTTCTCTTTGCAGCAGGATCCATCTGCAGAGTTTTTAGAAAGAAAGGTGTTTGCAAGTTCTCTAGAGAGAGAGTCAGCTATTATGTTGTGGTCGGACTTAATGTATTCGACCTCGTATTTATAATAGCTCAATTGCTCCTGCAACCTTAAGAGTCTAGTTTGCCTAGCTTCCTTAAGGTTCAGACTCATAAACCTTTTTACATAGGTCGAGTCAGATCGCACTAAAAATGCTTTCGGTGCCAAAAAGATGAAGAAAGCCTTTATTCCGTATTTTAAGGCTAACACTTCTTTTTCATGTATCGGGTATCGTAACTCGCACCCCTTGAAGCTTCCCGACCAGTATTTGCATACCGGTTCTGGTTTGCGTCCTTTAATTTTAAGGACTGCTCCCCAATGATTTTCAGAAGCATCAACTTCCAAGACTAACTCATCTTTGTCAGATGGTAAAGCGAGTTGTGGCAAATTCTTTACCTTCGCTTTAATCCTTCTAATCGATTGAGTGTCTTCATCTTCCCATATCCAAGGATTAGTAGAAGAGGTTTTCTTCGAAATCCTACTTAGATCTCGGGAAAGATCTTTCACAAACTTTCTTGCATAGTTAGCACATCCACAAAATCTTTGGACTTGCTTTCTATCCTCAAGCCTGTCAGGAAAGTTAATTATTTTCTTAGCAATATGATTTTGCAGTTTAATTTTTCCCTGCTCAATCTCCATGCCTAAGAAGTTAACTGACTCCTTAAACCATTCTATCTTCTTTTCAGATAGAATCATACCTTCTCTTCGGAAGATATCAGTCACCTTATCTAGGTGCCTTATGTGGTCGTCCTCAGTCTGACTATAGACTAACACATCGTCAATATAGACCGCACAAAATTTTTGGATTTGCTTGAAAGCATTATCCATCTTGCGCTGAAATACGCCTGGAGCATTCTTCAGGCCAAACGGCATCACCAGCCATTCAAACATTCCTTGCGGAGCATTGAAGGCAGTTAGAGGAACCGATTCTTCTTCCATCTTGACTTGCCAGTATCCACTTTTCAAGTCAAACTTAGAGAAGAACTTTGGTTGGCTCAGACTTACCCTATCAATTAAATCTCCCGCAGTGGGAATCTTATAGCCATCGTCTTTTGTAGCCTTGTTAAGCTGACGATAATCTATAACCATTCGTGCTTTACCTCGCACCTGCTCGGCATGATTAATAACCATAAAGGCAGGACTAGAATGTGGACTGTAACTGTCCCTAATCAAGCCTTTCTCAAGCAACTCAGGAATTTGTTTATCAAACTCCTCAACCATCTCAGCCGTATACGTAATGTTTCGGGCTCTTATAATGGTTCCGGGATCTTTCAACTCTAATCTAGCCTTTAGGCCATTTCGAGTCCATAACTTTAGTGGATCTTCACTAAAATTATCGGCTAGTTTTATTAGGAACTTATCCCATTTTGTTCCTGTTAACTTGACAGCCATACACACTTCTTGTTTTGGAAACAAGTCGTCATACCAGCTAGAACTTCTGGTATTCGTTGGAGAAAACAGGGTTTGTTCCCATGAATCGTTCTCATCCAACCGTATATCACCACGTTGAGCTCGCACTCTGAAAGCTTTTTCACATGGGATATCACCACAGTATTCTGTCCGTTTTACCGGATAAAAACCAAATTTTAACCGCAGTCGAGGCTCTTGTAGAATACTTATCTTTACACCACCAATGGAAACATCATTTTCATTCTGCACAAAAGGAAGGTTTTCCTTCTGACCCTTCAAAAAGGCGTTACCAATAATGATGTCGGCCTCTAGTAAAGGATGTGCAAGAATCTCTTTAATGATGAACTTTTGTCCACCAATAAAGACAGGCACGTTGCTTGCCTTATGGCCCACTATCGTGGCCATACCATCGACGTTAACCATGTGGATGGGTTTCTGCAGTGGTTCCCACCACTCATCTGGCAGAGCATTGAGTCTAGCACATGTTATGCTACACCCAGTGTCTATCAGGGTATCCAAAGAATACTCATAGTATCCAGGAAACTTGAAGGTTAGAGCCACGTATGTGCTCAAGTCCTCCTTCCTGACACTAAACCCTATATTCTTAGGAACTTCCTGGGATGGTTCTATCAACCTCCAGATTTCGTCTATTGGAATAGACCTTTGCTCGGCTATTTTCTCAATAACCTTACAAACTTCAGGAATCTTGGACAAAGAGTATTCCATATTGGTAACTCTTAACATCCGTATAGATTCCTCTCTTGGTTGATCTAAAGGGTCTTCATAGACTGGTAATGATACCTGTCTATACCCTACGATTCTACCCGTATGTTGCGACGGGGTTCTTGAATCAACAGACCTTCGAGACATCTCTTCTATTAGTGGAGGTGCGCTTGCAACCTCTGGTCGAGAGACTATTACATCTTCTCCTACATCACTAGCTCTTGAAGAGACTTCAGAGGGCGCTCTATTGAGCGGCTGTCTCAGGATTGGCATCCTCACAGGCAAATGCCTGTCAGCTCTTTCGCTAAGCATAGGCAACTGCCTATCAGCTCTAAAACTGTCTCTAGACGGTTCACCCAACATCAAAGTAATCTCGTTACCTCTTTGTCGGATATTGGCCGCACTTATCGGCCTAGAGCTACTACCAGGCTCAGTCATAACCCAGTTTCTTGGCCAGGTTAACTCCAATGGGTTTACCTCTCGCCTGTGAAACTGTTGGTAGTTATTATGACCTTCTTCGAACAACTCGGTAAGCCTTGAGATGTTCCTCACACCAGGACTAGTGGTATTTACCAATCGATAAATTACCCAAGTGTGATACGCCAAAAATTTGGCCTGGGAATTCATTCTATCCATATTCATTGATTTGATTCTTAAGGTCAATGAATTTCCCAAACAGCGATCGTTCAGGGCCATCATGAAATTTGGATGGACCTGGAACCATACAGGGCCGTGTGCAAGGTTGGCCTGTATTCCTGATATCAGCTGATCTCTAAACTCTCGCCACCGTTTATCGATTACTGCTGCTACCACAGGACTATCCGCTGGTAAATTAAACAGCGGGATTAATCCTACTTGGATCAACCCAATATGTATATAGTTATATACACCTCTCGCACGCTGCATGGTTTCCCTAATGCGTTGTACATTGAGTAATGGGATATCCAGAGTCTCAAGTTCCGTATTTGTCACTTGAGCCGTTGCTTCTGTTTGTGAGATGTCTATTATCGATCTAAAATTAAATCTCGATATGTTATAGACCTCCCTCACATTAACATTAGGCAACCTCCATTCCAGCACCGACTGGGATGGATCTTCGTACTGGTGAAATTCCTCCAGTACTTGATTCGATGCTTCCAATGGAACCATCTCATCACCATCTTCGTTTTGCACTGCTCTCATCATGAACAGATGCATTTTCCAAAGATCAGAATCTTCTCCCGAGTCTGTATCATAATCAGACACTACCTCGTAAATTGATTCTACTTCCGAGTCTAAGTCGGAAATCTCTTGCTCATCAATTGGTTCATAAGCAAGGATTTCTTCTTCATGACTCCTGTCATCCAGAAAGACCATACGGAGCCTTTCTCTCCTTTGGTTCTTCTTCGGACAACCATCCGCTTTGTGGTCTTTTGAACCACAAAACCAGCAGCAATTACAACTGCTCAAGGGTTTCCCTTTTGGGCATTTAGGTTCTCTGCCATGCTTTCTCTTGAAGGCATCGATCCTATCTTTATCCTTCAGGTTATCCCTTCTCCTTACAAACCTTCTTGGTTTGTAAGCAGGACCTCCCTTTTGCTTACGCTGGAAGTTCTTCTTGGGCCAAACTTTCCTTTTGTTGTACCCAACAAACTTCCTCTTACGAGGAAAGTTTCCTCTCTTCAAAGAGTCTCCTGGAGTACTGCGAGTATCGCATCCGTATCTTCCAGGCACATACTCTATCTGAGAACAACAGCTCTTGTTTAGGTAAGGCAGCTTCTTAGCTGCCTCTTTTACCTGGAGCTCAGTACATGCTTTACGCATTGCGTACTTTACCGCCTGGATTTTTCCTCCGAGTCCAGAGACTATCTTCTCTTCACTCAGAAGTAATTCATAGGCCTTTTGCGCCACTTCCGGCCAAGGTTCGGGAAGTTTTGCAAAAAAGGTTCCCAATATGAACTGTTGAGAGACTACATCCAGATTATAATAATACTTCTGGAATTCACATACGTAGCTATCAAACCAGCACATATCGCAGATTTGTAGTTTAACTAGAGCGGTCAATGACTGCTCCTTCTCCACCGTTTCAGTAGATAATGAGAAACCACAAAACTCACGTTTCAGGGCATCAGCAATTATTGCCAATACTCCATCTACCGTCAGCGCTTGATCTATTTTTTCTTTGATGTCAGTATGAGCCACCAAAGATTTCCAGTATTTTTGCGTTGTTCCCATGAGGGCTGCCACACATAATTCATAGACAGATCCAGGGGATAGTATCCCTGCAGATGCAGTCATTCGAATAAGTGATAACCACTCATCTATCTTTTCAGATACATGCTTTTCACAATCTATGTCCAGAAAAGCACCAGGAGTAATTATAGGCTTTAAAACATTATCCCTAGGAACAAACTCTTGTTTGGTTCTGTGGGGATAATCGGGCCTGTAAATTTCCCTCTTCGCAGTTACCAGTTCATTAAACGTTCTGTTGTCTAAATGAACCGGAGTATCTTCTGCCAGGCCTAAGGCTTTCCTTAGGTCTTTTGCCAATTCTCCACTTTGAGAATTCAAGTTTGCACTTCGCTTCTGTGTATCTAAAATGAAAGGAGCTACTGACTCCTTGTACATTTCTTCCACACTTTTGCCTTGATCCTGTTTGGTATTTCTCCCTCCCAGATTCAATCTTTCGACTGGATTTCCTGTTGTACTTTCCAATCCAGAAGTCGCCTCGGCTTCAGGCCTTTTTAAACTTCTTTCTCTTTCCAGAGCGTCTAGTATGTTATTAACATACGCACCTACTTCCCTTGCCATTTGGTTTCGGCTTTCTAGACTTTCTGTACTCCCCTGAATGGCTAGCTGAGTTAAAGCATCATTTATACTCCTGCTAATCCCAAAAGGAGATAATCTAGACTCTGGGACGAACTCCAATCGAGATGGAGTCCCGGAAGGATTTCCAGAGGATTTTCCTTCTCCAGCCATTCTGAGAAATCAACTTAAAACTTTTATGGATATTTTTGAAAAAGGGTAAAAGCTTAGGTTATTTGAGGATATTATCTAAACCCTAGGATAAATTAGAAGATTTTTGTAACTTTGGGATATTTTGGATAAAGTGGCCAAAAGAAATGTATAACCAAATTTATGTAATTGCGTAACGTTGAAAAGTCACGAAGTTATATTATTTTGCCGGATGTGGCAATCCAACCACCACAAGTTAAAGAGTCACATAAGATTGGACAATAAATAACCCATCGAAAATTCCAAAGTCCCCGAGGACTTGAGTTGATATTATAGACCGAAATAGTGAGTCAAGAACCGTAGACTCCAAGTCAGTCATCGATCGCTGTCTGCTCTTCAAACCTTGGAAAAGTCATGGAATGGGGGAGAGTGTGGATATAACAAAGCTAAAGTGGACACTCTGTGATTATCCAAAATTATGGGTTCATGCTCTGCTTTTATGATATTATTCACTTGTCTCCTGTTTTCTCTCTCAGCAGCAGCAACTAAGACCAACGAAACTGACCGTGCTGCGTTGCTCGAGTTCAGGGGACGGATACCCGATGATCCCGACAGGATATTCACCTCGTGGAATGATACTGTCAACTTCTGTCATTGGCCTGGCATAACTTGCAGCAGTAGACGTCCCCGCGTCACCAAATTGGAGCTCCCGGGCTCCAGACTGGGGGGGTCTTTGTCACCCTACATCGGGAATCTCAGCTTCCTCAGGATATTAAACATCAACAACAACGGTTTCTCCGGCGAAATCCCCCCTGAAATTGGGTACTTGCATCGGTTGACCGCGTTGGGCCTGGATAATAACTCGTTTTCAGGTCAGCTCCCAGAGAACATCTCTGGCTGCACAAACCTACGAGTGATCTTCGTGGGATACAGCAATCTTGTTGGAGGGATACCTCGTGGATTATCGGCTTTGTCAAAGCTTCGATCCTTCCAAGTCAACAACAACCATTTCACCGGGAAGTTCCCTGATTTCTTCGGCAACTTTTCATCTCTGGTGTTCCTAGTTGGAGAGTATAATGGTTTCAGCGGCCCCATCCCAGCATCTCTTGGGCGATTGCGAAAATTGCAACAGATTAGTCTCGGAGGAAACTTCTTTTCTGGTATGGTTCCCGCCTCAATTTTCAATATAACCTCTCTGACTGAAATATGGTTCCCAACCAACAAACTCCAGGGAGGGCTCCCTCTGGATCTCGGAATCACTCTTCCAAATCTCCGGGTAATCAGTTTCGCGGATAATCAGTTGACCGGACCTATCCCTCCTTCGATAGCGAACATTACAAACTTAATGGATCTAGAGTTGTCCCTGAACAATTTCAGCGGATCGGTGCCTAATCTCCATAATCTTAATCAGTTGAGTTGGCTTGCTATCGGTGGTAATCAACTGGGAAACGGCACGGCAGGCGACTTGAATTTCCTCGAGTCCCTCAATTCCACTGAACTATGGCTTCTGGATTTTGGGACAAATTCTTTCAGAGGTACGTTGCCTCAATCTATAGGGAACTTGTCTTCCAATTTGAACTACTTGCAATTCTCGATCAATCAGCTCATGGGGACGGTCCCTTCTAGCATCGGGAATCTTCACAACCTGGAAGATCTAGTTATCGGCTGGAATCAGTTGACAGGAATGCTCCCAAAGGAAATCGGTAACCTCCACAAGTTGAAGAACCTACGAGCACAGTACAGTGAATACATCGGGGAAATGCCATCTTCTCTTGGAAATTTGACTATGTTGACGAAACTTGAGTTGGCGGGGAATGGATTCAGTGGGAGTATTCCCGCAAGCCTTGGAAAATGCCAAAACTTGATTAGTTTGGATCTATCTGAAAACAACTTGAGTGGAACTTTACCAGCACAAGTGGTAGATATTTCTTCCTTATCAGATTTTCTCGATTTATCTCGGAACAAATTAACCGGTGCTCTACCGGTTGAAGTCGGCAATATGAAGAAACTAGCAATATTAGATGTGAACGGGAACAGACTGTCTCAACAAGTCCCTACCACTCTCGGTGGATGCACCAGCTTGGTGTCCTTGGACATTGGGAATAATCTGTTCGAAGGCAATATCTCTGCGTTTCTATCTCCTCTAAAAGGACTTCAAAAGCTAGACCTATCCCATAATAACTTCTCCGGTGGGATCCCGAAATTCTTAGGAGATTTCCAGCTCGCGTACCTCAATCTATCCTTCAACCATTTCGAGGGAGAAGTTCCAAATAAAGGAGTCTTCCTTAATGCCACAGGGATCTCGGTCATGGGAAATTACAAACTCTGTGGTGGGATTTCAGCATTGAACTTACCAAGCTGTCCTACTTCTAAACGGAAGCGGGGAAGAAAGACCTTGTTGAAGATCATCATCGCAGTTACCAGTGGGATTGCTTTCCTGTTTGTTCTGCTTTTGTTGCTTGCATTGCATCTTTGTATGAACAGGAAAAGGAGGAGAAATGTAAATTTCCTGTCCGGGTTTGTTCCGAGAGGCCCCTTTCCACAAATTTCATACGAGGATATACTCCGCGCGACCGATGGGCTCAATCAAAATAACTTGATTGGTGCCGGTGGTTTTGGTTCCGTGTATAAGGGGATGCTTGGAAATTCTGATAATGTAGTAGCCATCAAGGTTCTCGACCTCCAATCTCGAGCAGCTTCAAGGAGTTTTATTGCAGAATGTGAGGTATTAAAGAAAATCAGACACCGAAATCTCGTTAAGATTTCAACTGTCTGCTCGACCATCGACATTCGAGGTAATGATTTTAAAGCACTTGTGTATGAGTACATGGAAAATGGAAGCTTGGAAGATTGGCTGCATCCTAAAGTTACAGCCGAGGGAGTGCACCAGAAGTTAAGTTTAAGGCATAGGCTGAGTATTGCCGTGGACATTGCAAGTGCCGTGGAGTATCTGCATCACGAGTGTGACGTGCCAGTGATTCACTGCGATTTGAAACCGAGCAATGTTCTCCTGGATGCGGAGATGACTGCAAAGGTCGGTGATTTCGGGCTCACGAGAATTCTCTCTGCCAATGATGTTGTTGAGCAAGTAAGCTCAACGGGAGTGAGAGGCACAGTCGGCTACAGCCCTCCAGGTGTGTGAATTTTTATGTAAATGTGGTTCTGTATAGTTGTTAGCTCGTACTCAGTAATATAGGCCGTTTAACGCAAAATATTATAGAGTACGGAATGGGAAGGCAAGTGTCGAGGGAAGGCGATGTTTACAGTTATGGAATTCTTCTGCTGGAGATGTTTACGGGAAAGAGGCCGACCGATGACATGTTCCAGGATGCTTGGAACATTCGAAGCCACTGCGAGGCTGAGTTGCCGGATAGAGCGGGAGAAGTAGCGGACCCTTGTCTGTTTCTAAATGAGTTTGGAATAGGATCGAGCGCCCGTGCTCCGCGAAGGATTCTAGAATGTCTGACGAAGGTGTTCGAAGTCGGAGTCGCATGTTGTAGCGAGTCGCCGGGAGAAAGGATGGATATCCGTGTGGCCGCAACGAAACTACGATCCCTCAAATCTCTGGTGGGCTAAAGCTCCGCAATCCGAATACCTCTGAGATGTAATCGTTGAGATTCGAACTTGAAAAACACACATATATATTGTTTGGAAATGTGATTAATAACATTTGTTTTTTTTCCTAGATTACTGAGACAAATCTAGAGAATGGATTTCCCAGACGTTTGATTTTATTCTTTTTAAAATATCCTTTTATTATTAAAAACTATTCGATATTATATTAGAAATTTAATGCATGAGAAATCAAGATGATTATTTTAGTTAGCACATTTTCAATTTTTCATCATAACTTAACTTTAAAAATCACAATTAGAAATCAATAATTAATTCATATGGCCTTGTCCAAGAATATGTTGATAAATCACAAGGATTGTGACGAGCACAAAAGCTGAAAATTTTATATAAATAAATAAACTTAAAGGTCCCAAGTAGTATGTAATTAAAAAAAAAAAAGGAAAACATGATTTCTTACAATAAATACTGTTATTTTGTCTGTTATTAGAGTTTGGATGTCATTAAAATTCTTAGACTCCAAAGTCAATGCCATCGCTCGCGTCTACTTTTCAAACAATTATTTTTTCCATCGGTCTTCAAACGTGTGAGTTACGACTGAAAAGTCATGAAACGGGGGGAGTGACCGGTAAATTCGAAAAAAAAAATTTGAGAAATACTGTTTTGATTTCAAAAATTTTATTGTAAAATATTATCAAGGGTGAAGCATCCACGGTATCGTATCAAAGTCGGGATTTTAGTTAATATTCATACACAAAATGGCATGAAATAAATCTCAATAGGATTTACCAGAAGATATCTTGAAATAAAGCTCAATTACATTTCAGTTAATATTCATACACAAAATGGCATGAAATAATTACTTTGCAAAATGAAAAAATTGTTTTTTTTAGTAACGTCAACGAGAGAAATTAGTAAAAAAAGTAGTAAAATTTATTTATGAAGTTGATATAAGTTAATTGCCTAGTAACTATAGTATAATAAATAATTGCTCCAGATTTTCCTAGAAAAGGACTAGGGATCTCCAAATCAAGTAAGCAATTGAAAAAGAGACCAAGGGGAGTTAAAGTCAGGTAGGCTGCCTTTAGTGCGTGGGTTAACGGAGGATAAATTCAATACAACAGCGAAAATACATATATAGGTAGCAATTGTTTCAAAGAATAGGATAAGTTGAAGAAAATAAGCAATTTGATAATTAACATTTATTATTGTAGTAGCCGATTGAAATCTGACTCTCGAGTTACTTGACTTTTGAGGGATGATGAAATTATTTTTCCAAAATTGACCGGGTTCATCACGGCAAGAAAATTCCAACAAAGAATAATAAATCTCCGATTTGTCCATTTCTAAAACACGAATTTTTAAGTGAAGGCTATGTATTTTCAGTTTGAACAACTTCAAGCATAAGAATGTAAACTGACATTTTTTAAAAAGAAATACATAGTCATTTATTGGTTTTGTTTTCAACATTTTGTCACATGTTTCTGTTTTTTTTCCTATGATAAATTTGGATAAATATTTTCCCTCATTTATTCTCCAAATGAAATTATGTCGTTAATGTGTAGGAGTTGCTTCCGGAGGTCCATAATTATGACTACTAAGGGTAGAATTTCATGAAATAAAATTAATATGATGTAATGTTATGACTATGATTATTAAGAATTTGGAAGTCATAAATGTTAATTTGGAATATCTCTAAAATACTCCTGACAAAACTAATTTCAATTTAATAGATAAAACTTTTTAGTATCATTTTCTTTCATTTTGAGTTCTTTTCTTCTAAATGTTTTAAAGGATCTTAACAAATAGAAAAAAAAAAGAAATCTCATCGAAGTAGATGAGTTATCTTGAATCGAACTCATTCTCCAGCAAATAGTAAATTATGACTTCCTACGATTTTGGATAAACTTCGAACTCCCGCAAAATTAATCCTCCCAACTTCCTTCAAGGTAGAAACAGCGGATGACTAACGAAATGACACAGGGACGGGAACTCTCAAACACGCGGAGATCAATGTGAATTTGTTGCTGTGGATGTTGTTGTTATTTCGTCCATATTGTGGAATGCATTTCTATATGAGCAACAAGTCAAACAGACTGCAACATTTCAACCACTTAAAACCTTTTAATATTTTTAAATTTCTATGAAATTTAAAAATATGCTCAATTACTCTTAATTATGTTCAATTAGTGCTCTAAGACTTTAATGTATAACTGAAACGATAGAAGAATTCAGGGCTAAAAGTTTCTTTTTTTTTTACTAATTAATATTTTTATTTTGTGACCATGTAGTTTAGTATGAAGGCGTGGTTTGCTCGTTATCTATGTAAACAAAATTATAATTTACACCTCAATACGATAAGAGGAAAGAAAGATGGAAAGACATCGCCAATTTTGGAATGCAGCAATTAATTAATGATATGGAAAGATGAACATTATTTTATGGAAGGAAAAAGTTTCCAAAATAAATGAAATTTTACCTTATGATTTGTGATTTTGAAGTTAGGATGGTAGAAAAATATAACGAAAAGGGTTAAAAGTGGACGAGATTCTGATCATTGAAAAAATAATAATAATTATAGAATTTGAAGAAGAAATTCTCTCCAAAAATATAATTGTTACCAATAAATCAATAAGAAGAGGAGAAAATCTCAAATAAGAGACAACACCTCGCCGGTTAATCTCCTCCTATCCAGGCTGAGCACGCCAACTACGAACCTGCCAACACGCGGGAGGAGAAGGACCGCAACGAAGGAAACCCGCGAGGAGTCGCTGTGGATTAAAGAGGAAGAGGTACTTCGACAACTCAATCGTAAAATTCCTTTCCTAAGTCTTCTGGTGGTGTTGTTTCAGTATAATACCTCTCAGTATTCTCTTTTGTTTTCTTTTGTCCATGATCATTTGTCACTTTAATTTTTACTTCCTTTACAGAAAATTTATGAAATACAAAAACTAAATAGTAAATTTTCAAGTAAAAATATAGAATATATGATATTTTTAGAATAATTATGAAAGAAAACTTCGAATGGAACAACTTATATCAGTAAAATTGGTAGCAAATTCTTCCAAGGTGATGCACTCTAATATTAAACTACTAATAAAAAGTATTATAAATTAGTATCAAGCAAAACTATTATAAATTAGTATTAAGAATCAAAAGTATTGTATCTTATTATTAAGAAGATTGGATATGTGTCTACGCCTAATTTGGTCAAAAACATTTCAGTGAGAATAAAATCACTTTGATTTTAATTATTTAAAAAAAATGAAATTGTTATATTTTATTTCATAGCTAATTTTTATCCGTTCCTACTACTATTTTACTTTATTTTCTAATTTTATTTATTGTTTCCATTTTCTTGAAAATTATTAGCTTAAACAATATTTTTTTTGGAGATTTGATTTCGAACTTAAATTTTTCTTTTTATTTATGAATATTTTAGAGTCATATAATCATATTTTGATATATTCTCTTTGAGTGTTAGCCACGTGGGCAATCTAACTTTTTAAATTAACGAAATGAAGATATTTATATTTAATAGTATTTTCAATGGCGAAAGAGTGGCTTAAAGAGAAGTGCAAGGTAGATTTAACCATATTTAACTGGAGCGTCGTAGAGTAGGAGTGCCTTAATGCTATGCATTCAACCTCCTTGGCATTCTCGGGCTGATTTCTACAGATTTTTTGTTCCATATCGGCTCAAGAATGTCGACCTGACTGGATGGCATTAAGACAGACACTCTTCCTCTATGCCACTAAGGTTAAATATGGCTCAATCCACCTTGCGCTTCTCTTTAATCCATTCTTTCGCCTTTGGAATGCTGTTAGATTTTTGCAAGATATTAATCCTGGACATGATATACATCCCTAGCGAAGCAAATATCTTCTGATATAGTTTCTGCATTGCATCTTCCCAAAGTAACATTTTTAGGATCACTGTCCTCCTCCTTTGCGGGTTTCCTTGATTCTTCTCAAACCTTGCCCTCAAACTTGAGTAATTATTTTTCTTTGGCAAAATATACGATAATATCAAAAACTATTACAAACTTTTTGTTTTGTTTAAAACATAGTTTGTTAAACCATTTTGTCACTAACTTTTGTTTCTATATTGATTTTGACCAATCTTGGATTTTACCATAAAAATCCAAACAGACTAAAAAGTTAAAAAAAAGATAATAATATCGAAACATTTCATGTGTTTTTTATTATGGGATTTTAATGGTTAAATAAGTAAGTTAGAAGTCGAAGTTTGACTGTAGTTTTTGATGCTATTAAGAATCTATAAAATTAAATGAATGTCGGATGATGACTATATCGTGGTGTTAATACTACGAGACATTGAAACTCAACTACGTTAGACAATATTAAGGTCTTGTTTGGTTTTCTCACAGTAAAATGGCCACAAAAAATTACAACACTAAAGATAGTGATAATATTGTATAGGAAAAAAAAGATTTTGACAAAACAGAAATTAAGGACATAGTTTATGATATTATCGTATATTTTGCCTTTTTTGCTTTCGAAGAAAGAGTTGGCTTCTTTCTACTTGATTAGTTTGGATCTATCTGAAAACAACTTGAGTGGAACTATACCAGCACAAGTGGTAGATATTTCTTCCTTATCAGGCTTTCTCGATTTATCTCGGAACAAATTAACCGGTGCTCTGCCAGATGAAGTCGGCAATCTGAAGAAACTAGCAATATTAGAGGTGAACTGGAACAGACTATCTCGACAAGTCCCGACCACTCTCGGTGGATGCACCAGCTTGGTGTCCTTGGACATTGGGAATAATCTGTTCGAAGGCAATATCTCTGCATTTCTATCTCCTCTAAAAGGACTTCAAAAGCTGGACCTATCCCATAATAACTTCTCCGGTGGGATCCCAAAATTCTTAGGAGATTTCCAGCTCGCGTACCTCAATCTATCCTTCAACCATTTCGAGGGAGAAGTTCCAAATAAAGGAGTCTTCCTTAATGCCACAGGGATCTCGGTCATGGGAAATTACAAACTCTGTGGTGGGATTCCGGCATTGAACTTACCAAGCTGTCCTACTTCTAAACGGAAGCGGGGAAGAAAGATCTTGTTGAAGATCATCATCGCAGTTGCCAGTGGGATTGCTTTCCTGTTTGTTCTGCTTTTGTTGCTTGCATTGATTGCATCTTTGTATGAACAGGAAAAGGAGTAGAAATGTAAATTTCCTGTCCGGGTTTGTTCCGAGAGGCCCCTTTCCACAAATTTCATACGAGGATATACTCCACGCGACCGATGGGCTCAATCAAAATAACTTGATCGGTGCCGGTGGTTTTGGTTCCGTGTATAAGGGGATGCTTGGAAATTCTGATAATGTAGTAGCCATTAAGGTTCTCGACTGCCAAACTCGAGCAGCTTCAAGGAGTTTTATTGCAGAATGTGAGGTATTAAGAAAAATCAGACACCGAAATCTCGTTAAGATTTCAACTGTCTGCTCGACCATCAACTTCCGAGGTAATGATTTTAAGGCACTTGTGTATGAGTACATGGAAAATGGAAGCCTGGAAGATTGGCTGCATCCTAAAGTTACAGCCGAGGGAGTGCACCAGAAGTTATGTTTAAGGCATAGGCTGAGTATTGCCATGGACATTGCAAGTGCCGTGGAGTATTTGCATCACGAGTGTGACGTGCCAGTGATTCACTGCGATTTGAAACTGAGCAATGTTCTCCTGGATGCGGAGATAACTGCAAAGGTCGGTGATTTCGGGCTCACGAGAATTCTCTCTGCCAATGATGTTGTTGAGCAAGTAAGCTCAACGGGAGTGAGAGGCACAGTCGGCTACAGCCCTCCAGGTGCGTGAATTTTTATGTAAATGTGGTTCTGTATATTTGTTACCTCGTACTCAGTAATATAGGCCGTTTAACGCAAAATATTATAGAGTACGGAATGGGAAGGCAAGTGTCGAGGGAAGGCGATGTTTACAGTTATGGAATTCTTCTGCTGGAGATGTTTACGGGAAAGAGGCCGACCGATGACATGTTCCAGGATGCTTGGAACATTCGAAGCCACTGCGAGGCTGAGTTGCCGGATAGAGCGGGAGAAGTAGCAGACCCTTGTCTGTTTCTAAATGAGTTTGGAATAGGATCGAGCGCCCGTGCTCCGCGAAGGATTCTAGAATGTCTGACGAAGGTGTTCGAAGTCGGAGTCGCATGTTGTAGCGAGTCGCCGGGAGAAAGGATGGATATCCGTATGGCCGAAACGAAACTACGATTCCTCAAATCTCTGGTGGGCTAAAGCTCCGCAATCCGAATACCTCTGAGATGTAATTGTTGAGATTCGAACTTGAAAAACACACACACATATATTGTTTGGAAATGTGATTTAATAACATTTGTTTTTTCCAAGATTACTGAAACAAATCTAGAGAATGGATTTCCAAGACGTTTGATTTTATTCTTTTTAAAATATCCTTTTATTATAAAAAATTATTCGATATTATATTAGAAATCTAATGCATGAGAAATCAAGATGATTATTTTAGTTAGCACATTTTGAATTTTTCATCATAACTTAACTTTAAAAATCACAATTAGAAATCAATAATTAATTCATATGGCCTTGTCCAAGAATATGTTGATAAATCACAAGGATTGTGACGAGCACAAAAGCTGAAAATTTTATAAAAATAAATAAATTTAATGGTCCCAAGTAGTACATAATTTTTTAAAAAAAGGAAAACATGATTTCTTACAATAAATACTGTTATTTTGTCTGTTATTAGATTTTGGATGTCATTAAAATTATTAGACTCCAAAGTCAATGCCATAGCTCGCGTCAACTTTTCAAACATTTTTTCCATCGGTCTTCAAACGTGTGAGTTACGACTGAAAAGTAATGAAACGGGGGGAGTGACCTATTCTGAGGATTGCAGGTAGTAACCGGTAAATTCGAAAAAAAAAATTGAGAAATACTGTTTTGATTTCAAAAATTTTATTGTAAAATATTATCAAGGGTGAAGCATCCACGGTATCGTATCAAAGTCGGGATTTTAGTTAATATTCATACACAAAATGGCATGAAATAAAGCTCAATAGGATTTACCAGAAGATATCTTGAAATAAAGCTCAATTACATTTCAGTTAATATTCATACACAAAATGGCATGAAATAATTACTTTGCAAAATGAAAAAAGTTTTTTTTGACGAGAAATTAGTAAAAAAAGTAGTAAAATTTATTTATGAAGTTGATATAAGTTAATTGCCTAGTAACTATAGTAGAATAAATAATTGCTCTAGATTTTCCTAGAAAAGGACTAGGGGTCTCCAAACCAAGTAAGCAATTGAAAAAGAGACCATACTAGTAAGTTAACTGGGCAGTAACGGAGTTAAAGTCAGGTAGGCTGCCTTTAGTGCGTGGGTTAACGGAGGATAAATTCAATATAACATCGAAAATACATATATGGGTAGCAAATGTTTCAAAGAATAGGATAAGTTGAAAAAAATAAGCATACTATTGGATATATTTGATAATTTACCTTTATTATTGTAGTAGCCGATTGAAATCTGACTCTCGAGTTACTTGACTTTTGAGGGATGATGAAATTATTTTTCCAAAAAATTGACCGGGTTCATCACGGCAACAAAATTCCAACAAAGAATAATAAATCTCCGATTTGTCCATTTCTAAAACACGATTTTTTAAGTGAAGGCTATGTATTTTCAGTTTGAACAACTTCAAGCATAAGAATGTAAACTGACTTTTTTTAGAAAGAAATACATAGTCATTTATTGGTTTTGTTTTCAACATTTTGTCACATGTTTCTGTTTTTTTCCTATGATAAATTTGGATAAATATTTTGCCTCATTTATTCTCCAAATAAAATTATGTCGTTAATGTGTAGGAGTTGATTCCGGAGGTCCATAATTATGACTTCTAAGGGTAGAATTTCATGAAATAAAATTAATATGATGTAATGTTATGACTATGATTATTAAGAATTTGGAAGTCATAAATGTTAATTTGGAATATTTAATATCTCTAAAATACTCCTGACAAAACTAATTTCAATTTAATAGATAAAACTTTTTAGTATCATTTTCTTTCATTTTGAGTTCTTTTCTTCTAAATGTTTTAAAGGATCTTAACAAATAGAAAAAAAAAAAAGAAATCACATCGAAGTAGATGAGTTATCTTGAATCGAACTCATTCTCCAGCAAATAGTAAATTATGACTTCCTACGATTTTGGATAAACTTCGAACTCCCTCGAAATTAATCCTCCCAACTTCCTTCAAGGTAGAAAAAGCGGATGACTAACGAAATGACACGGGGATGGCAACTCTCAAACACGCGGAGATCAGTGTGAATTCATAGCTGTGGATGTTGTTATTTCGTCCATATTGTGGAATGCATTTCTATATGAGCAACAAGTCAAACAGACTGCAACATTTCAACCACTTAAAACCTTTTTAATATTTTTAAATTTCTATGAAATTTAAAAATATGCTCAATTACTCTTAATTATGTTCAATTAGTGCTCTAAGACTTTAATGTATAACTGAAACGATAGAAGAATTCAGGGCTAAAAGTTTCTTTTTTTTTTACTAATTAATATTTTTATTTTGTGACCATGTAGTTTAGTATGAAGGCGTGGTTTGCTCGTTGTCTATGTAAACAAAATTATAATTTACACCTCAATACGATAAGAGGAAAGAAAGATGGAAAGATATCGCCAATTTTGGAATGCAGCAATTAATTAATGATATGGAAAGATGAACATTATTTTATGGAAGTAAAAAGTTTCCAAAATAAATGAAATTTTACCTTATGATTTGTGATTTTGAAGTTAGGATGGTAGAAAAATATAACGAAAAGGGTTAAAAGTGGACGAGATTCTGATCATTGAAAAAATAATAATAATTATAGAATTTGAAGAAGAAATTCTCTCCAAAAATATAATTGTTACCAATAAATCAATAAGAAGAGGAGAAAATCTCAAATAAGAGACAACACCTCGCCGGTCAATCTCCTCCTATCCAGGCTGAGCACGCCAACTACGAACCTGCCAACACACGGGAGGAGAAGGACCGCAACGAAGGAAACCCGCGAGGAGTCGCTGTGGATTAAAGGGGAAGAGGTACTTCGACAACTCAATCGTAAAATTCTTTTCCTAAGTCTTCTGGTGGTGTTGTTTCAGTATAATACCGCTCAGTATTCTCTTTTGTTTTCTTTTGTCCATGATCATTTGTCACTTTAATTTTTACTTCCTTTACAGAAAATTTATGAAATACAAAAACTAAATAGTAAATTTTCAAGTAAAAACAAAGAATATATGATATTTTTAGAATAATTATGAAAGAAAACTTCGAATGGAACAACTTGTATCAGTGAAATTGGTAGCAAATTCTTCCAAGGTGATGCACTCTAATATTAAACTACTAATAAAAAGTATTATAAATTAGTATCAAGCAAAAGTATTATAAATTAGTATTAAGAATAAAAAGTATTGTATCTTATTATTAAGAAGATTGGATATGTGTCTACGCCTAATTTGGTCAAAAACATTTCAGTGAGAATATAATCACTTTGATTTTAATTATTTTAAAAAAAATAAATTGTTATATTTTATTTCATAGCTAATTTTTATCCGTTCCAACTACTATTTTACTTTATTTTCTAATTTTATTTATTGTTTCCATTTTCTTGAAAATTATTAGCTTAAACAATATTTTTTTTGGAGATTTGATTTCGAACTTGAATTTTTCTTTTTATTTATGAATATTTTAGAGTCATATAATCATATTTTGATATATTCTCTTTGAGTGTTAGCCACGTGGGCAATCTAACTTTTTAAATTAACGAAATGAAGATATTTATATTTAACAGTATTTTCAATGGCGAAAGAGTGGCTTAAAGAGAAGTGCAAGGTAGATTTAACCATATTTAACTGTAGCATCGTAGAGTAGGAGTGCCTTAATGCTATGCATTCAACCTCGTTGGCATTCTCGGGCTGATTTCTACAGATTTTTTGTTCCATATCGGCTCAAGAATGTCGACCTGACTGGATGGCATTAAGACAGACACTCTTCCTCTATGCCACTAAGGTTAAATATGGCTCAATCCACCTTGCGCTTCTCTTTAATCCATTCTTTCGCCTTTGGAATGCTGTTAGATTTTTGCAAGATATTAATCCTGGACATGATATACATCCCTAGCGAAGCAAATATCTTCTGATATAGTTTTTGCATTGCATCTTCCCAAAGTAACATTTTTAGGATCACTGTCCTCCTCCTTTGCGGGTTTCCTTGATTCTTCTCAAACCTTGCCCTCAAACTTGAGTAATTATTTTTCTTTGGCAAAATATACGATAATATCAAAAACTATTACAAACTTTTTGTTTTGTTTAAAACATAGTTTGTTATACCATTTTGTCACTAACTTTTGTTCCTATATTGATTTTGACCAATCTTGGATTTTACCATAAAAATCCAAACATACTAAAAAGTTAAAAAAAAGATAATAATATCGAAACATTTCATGTGTTTTTTATTATGGGATTTTAATGGTTAAATAAGTAAGTTAGAAGTCGAAGTTCGACTGTAGTTTTTGATGCTATTAAGAATCTATAAAATTAAATGAATGTCGGATGATGACTATATCGTGGTGTTAATACTACGAGACATTGAAACTCAACTACGTTAGACGATATTAAGGCCTTGTTTGGTTTTCTCACAGTAAAATGGCCACAAAAAATTACAACACTAAAGATAGTGATAATATTGTATAGGAAAAAAAAGATTTTGACAAAACAGAAATTTAGGACATAGTTTATGATATTATCGTATATTTTGCCTTTTTTGCTTTCGAAGAAAGAGTTGGCTTCTTTCTACTTAACTTCTTGAACTTCCTTCTCAGTCATTTCAACTTATTCTGGACTAGAATGTTGGATTACTTACTAGATATGAATAAAACCTTGAGAGATAAGTTGCTAACGCTTGCATTCACCTTTTTGCTTAACGTATTTGACCATCTCCAACAACGTAATATTCTCGATGGATTTTCATTTGCACTTCATTTTTTGATCCCACGGTGGTGGTGTCACGAATTCGCATTGGACTGGGAAGCGGCAAATCCAATTAACAGCCATCATCGTCATCTGATCTCATGAAGGTGGTGGTGTCACGACTATCATCGTCGCCGGGTGGACAAGGTGTTGGGGCGGTCTTGGTCGGGCTCATTGTTGGGATTTCTCCATCTGACCCTCTAAATCTTTTAGTAGGTCCAAAATCTTTCATTATCTTAATCTATAATTAAATTAGTGGCGTGACTTGGAACTTTTGATATGAAGTAATCTTTTGTCGAGTCTTCCATTACTTCGTACCTGCTTAATCATGCTTAAGGTCGTGTCTTCCATTACTTCGTACCTGCTTAATCATGCTTAAGGTATGTGGATGTGATGTGTGTTTAAAGAATTATCTGAATTTGATTTTTCTCCCATTGCAAATAAGAGAAAGGTATTTCCTACATGTATTTTATTTGAGGCTATTTATTCTAATTGCAAATTTTCGAGTGATTTTAACACTAAGCTTTAAAATTTAGTTCCACTGTGTGAGTAGAAAACCCATCGATGATGGTATCGAATTCCAACAGAGATCATCTACATGCCCCAGTGTGAGTGTATGTTCCTACTTGAATGGTGTCTCTCTGCTCTGTTCTGTTCTGCAATTAGTCTCTCTGTCCGGAGGATGAGTGGAACTCAACATTCTGCCAGAATATTTTTCCTGCTTATTCAGATTTAGAGCTTCAGCAAGCCAAATCTTTGATGGAGCGGAGTTTCACTGCACCTCACGGATATCCATCCTTTCTCCCTGTGACTCCTGGCAACACCCGATCCCAACTTCAAACACCTTCGCCAGGCATTCTTTCCACCTCCTTGGAGCACGGATGCTCGATCCCCTGCCCAACTCATCTGTAAACAGAGCAGGGTCTGAAATTTCTGTGGCTCTTTCTGGGAATGCGGCTTCGCAGTAGCTTTGAATGTTCCAAGCATTTTCGAACATGTCGTCGGTCGGTCTCCTTGCCGTGAACATCTCCAATAGTAGGATTCCGTAACTGTAGATTCGGTAAGTCTAGTGCAGAAATCTCACCACAGAATTGGTCAATTCCAATGACCGAGACCCTGCTGGCGTTCAGGAAGACTCATTGATTCGGAACTTCTCCCTGGAAATGGTTGAAAGACAGGTTAAGATATATAAGCCGAAAATTTTCCAGAAATTTCGGAATCTCGCCGGATAAGTTATTTCGTGACAGGTCTATGTATTGGGTCGCATGCAGAGGCCTCAGAAATGTTGAGATGTTGCCTTCAAATAGATTATTCCCCATGTACAATTCCTCCAAGCTAGTGCAACGACCGAGGCTTTCCGTTACTTGTCCTGACAATCTGTTCTCCTGCAAATACAATCTCCCCAAGTTGTTGAGGTCGCCAATTGCATCTGGCAGGACTCCAGTCAGTTTATTCTGCGAAAAATCCAGGAAATCTGACAAGGAAGATATGCTGAGGACTTGCGAGGGGATGGCGCCGCTCAGATTGTTTCGAGAGAGTTCCAACCTGATCAAGTCTTGGCATTTCCCAAGGCTCGTCGGGATGCTCCCTCCTAAAGCGTTTCCTGCAAATGACAGCAACGTCAACATTGTCAAATTATCAAGGGAAGATGGGATTTCCCCCAAGAATCCGCTGTACGGCGGTTGAAGACTCTTCAACTTGTGGAGCCTACCGATTTCCCAAGGGAGGTTACCAGTAAATCGGTTCCAGCCCACAAATAGAGTTTCTTCTAGGTTGCGGAGATTTCCGATACTCCAAGGGATGGTTCCAGTCTGTCGATTCGACTCAAATGACAGGATATTCATATTTGATGACGAGTTCCCTATAGACTGAGGCAGCATTCCCCCAAAATTGTTCGCATTGAACACCATAAGCCACAGACCGCTGGAGTTGAGCGAGTCTATGAACATCAAGTCACCGGATGTGCCGGTGCCCAATTGATTATCAGAAATACTCAACATCTGCAGCGGATTTAGGCTGTTGAGAAGGGGCGCCGGGCCACTGAAATTGTTAATGGCATCTGCATGCTCAGAAATTTAGTTGCATTGGCTACGGAAGGAGGGATAAGTCCGGTCAAATGATTATAACATAAATTAAGGTGAAGAAGATTAGGAAGAGTGATCCAGAGATCCGGAGGGAGACCGCCCTCGAGTTGGTTGATTGAAAAAGCTATGTATTCAAGAGAGGTTATGTTAAAAATCGAGGAGGGTATGGTGCCAGAAAAGAAATTAACTCCGAGGGCAAGCCAACGCAGTTTATTCAGTTGTCCAAGAGATGATGGGATGGTTCCCCGGAAATTGTTGCTCCCGGCGCTAAGGATTACCAGAGACGAGAAGTTGCTGAAGAAAATCAGGATTACCTAAGGAAGCTGAGATTCCCAATGGACGGTGGCAATGACCCCACGAGTCCCGAGCGCGGAAGCTCTAATTTGGTCACACACGAGTGACGACGGCCGCAGTTGATGCCCGGCCAGTGACAGAATTCGACGGTGTCGTTCCATGAGCTTAAGATCCCATCAGGGTCCCCCTCGAGCAACGTGGCACGGTCGGTTTATATTCACCCAAAATTAGTCCGATTTTCAAGACTTTGTCGCGTTCTGGGGAATGACTTGGGAGTCTACGGGAATAAAATTGGACAGACATTGTATTTTTATTTTTTGACTTATTAAAAAGAAAAATAGGCCGAGTATAAAACATGACAAGAGACTTTTACGTTTATCTTATTAATAATATCTTTCATTAAGTTTTTAATCTTCCTTATTTTTTTTAATTTTTAATTTTAATAAATAAACAGGCTCGTAACCGTCGCTTCAATTTCAAAGATCATGGAACTAATTCCAATTACATATCCAATAATTACTTGATTTCCTTATTATATTATATTTTTGAAAATTTGTTTTTTTAATAAATATATTTATCCTCAATAGTTCACAATTTAAATGTCTTCGGATGATTCAATACTGATACTTAAAATTTGCATCATAATTGCGTGTTTGCATCCGGCGGTGTATTCTAAGCTCGCCTTATAGTCCGGTTATCATCAAGTTTGGGTGAGGGATGAGAACGAGAAGAAAACAGGGTTTCGGACAATGCTGAACATTACGAGATTTTGGTTGTCCTTTGGGATAACGAATGAGTCGGCTGTTATTATGGACTTGATGAATCGAATGTAATGACCATACTTTGATCAGTTTGTACTGGTTGTATTCATTGGTGGTATCTTGGTGTATTCGGCGAGTGTAGAGGAGCATGAAGCTCGCTTGCGGGCGACAGTGTTTAGATTTTGAAAGAGAACGAGTTGTATGTAAAGTTGACCAAGTATGAGTCTTGGTTGCCTAAGCTAAGGTAGTAGAAGTGGAGCCGACAAAAATCGAAGTGGTAGCAAGATGGCTGCAACCTTGGAATGTGATGGAGGTGCAAAGTTTTCTTGAACTCGCTAGGGGTTGATTTGCAGAGGGATTTTTTATCATTGCAGTACCGGACCAAGTTGACAGAGGAAATGCCGCAACTTATGCATGGACTGAGGCATTGAAAGGAGTTTTGTTTAGTTGAAATGGAGGTTGATAAGTGCTCTGATACTAGTCATCCCGAATGAATGCGGGGATACACGATTTATTGTGGTGTATTGTGCCACGGGCTGGATGGCATGCTTATACAAAAAAAAAAGAAGAGTCATCGCATATGCACTAAGACAACTGAAGCCTCATGAGAGGAATTACCCAAGGCACGACCTATAAATGGTTGCAATGGTATTTGCACTAAAGATATGGAGGCATTGACTTTACGGTGAGACATCAGACATCTCCACGAATCATAAGTCTCAAATATTAGTTTGCTCAGAATGAGGTCAATATATGACATCGTGATGGATGAAGTTAGTAAAAGATTATGATTGTACAATATTGTACCCCCCAAGGAAAGCCAATGTGATTATTGATACCTTAATTAAGAAGAGTTGTTTGATGGTGAGTTTTATGGTTGAGTTTTTCATAAGATATCGCTGATAAAATCTGTGGAATAATTTGAGAAGATGGGAAAGTTGGGTTCGAGTTACACTGGATCGTATTAAGTATTTGAGCGTGTCGAGAAGGCAATGTATCATTTAGTGCTACCACGAGCATGTCTCATGTACATAGTCCTTTCCACATGTTGATATTGAAGAAGTCTGTAGCTAATCCGTGGCACATTTTTGGAGGAGGATGTGGAAGTGAGTGAGCAAAGGATGTACATATTATGCTTTGGAGTATGCAATGTAAATATGATGTGTAGACATTAAAATTTTGCAAATGTCTATCACTAAGCCTAAATCATATGATAAGCTAAATATTTTATATGGAGGGCCTTACTAGATGAAAGCCTAAGTGCGTCACTAGCCCAATCCCTAATTCCTATTGTTTGTCCCATATCGAAAGGAGAAGGCATCTAAGGGGTCATCTACACCTATAAATAGGACCTCCCTCATTCCTTTCGAAGACACCTCTCATACAAAAAAATTCTCTCTTCTCTCTTATTCTCTTAAGCTCCATTGGGTTATAAAGAGATTGGCCAGTGACAAACTGATACTGCCGAATGAACTCAATTGGTCAGTGACAGAGCTCTCAACATTGGCCTCGACGAACATGCCACTAAAGGGGTTGATCCAAATGCTTTCAGATTACTTTCTACAGCAGGCTACACGATGCTCGGTGATGTCCAAAAAGAAGTTAATCCAGGAGGTAATGGGAAAAAGTCAAAATTGGGTCTTGGGTATGTTACTCCTAAACCACTGATGAAACTGCCAAGGTATCTGCCAGAACTTCAATATTTGATCGACTTGGAGCCCCGCCTGAGCGAAGATTGGTATTTAATAGACTTGGTGCTCTAGAGGAAAATATTGATGCTCGGAGACCTGCATGATAAGGTTAAGCCAAGCTCCAAGAAGTCGAAGGATGTGGAAAAGAGTGGACCACAAAAAAGACGTCCTAGTCATAATTGAAGGTATGAATGATCTCCGTAACAAAATTCCTTTCAGGATGAAGCGTCGAACCGATGTGGAAGTGACTACTGGAGAGGTGTAAAAAATGACCACGAAGACATGGGCATCTACAAATGGCAATGAGGAGCTATCTCAAGATAACGTTGAAGATGATGTCGCTTCTTATCATGTCACAATTTCAGAGGCCGATGAAGACGCATTTCACAAAGAACATGATGAGGAAGATGAGAAGAAGTTCACTTTCGATGAAGTGAAGGAAATTGACCTTGGAGAAGAAGGGGATCATCGTCCTACTTTTCACAATGCAAGTTTAACCTATGAGGAAAAGGAGTTGTATGTCCAATTGTTAAAGGAATACAAAGACGTCTTTATATGGAGCTACGAAGAAATGCCCGGCCTCGACCCAAAGAGTGCAGTTCACAAGTAGCTATGAAGCATGGGGTTCGTTCTATAAAGCAAGCTCAACGACGTTTTCGCCCGGAGTTGATTCCCCATATAGAAGCCGAAGTCAATAAACTTGTCCAAGCTGGATTCATTCGGGAGGTGAAGTACCTAACGTTGATCATAAATATTGTACCCGTCAAGAAAAAGAACGGTCAACTTCGCCTTTGTGTTGACTTTCGCGACCTCAACATTGCATGCCCGAAGGATAGTTTTCCTCTTTCAATCACTGAGACAATGGTAGACACTACCACTGGCTATGAAGCCCTTAGTTTTATGGATGGATCATTAGGATATAACCAAATTCGAATGTTATAAGGTATAACCAAATAGTTTTTCGTACACCAAAAAGATATAATGTTATAAGGTGATGTCTTTTGGGTTGAAGAATGCATGAGCGAATTATCAAAGAGCAATGCAATGCACCTTCGATGATATGCTACATAAAAATGTAGAGGTTACGTGGATGATTTGGTTGTCAAGTCCAAACGAAGGCATGATCATATTGATGACTTGAGAAAAGTATTTGACAGATTGTGTAAATATCAACTGAAGATGAATCCCATGAAGTATGCATTTGGGGTCACTTCGGGCAAATTTCTTGGATTTATCGTTCGGCATTGAGGCATAGAGGTCGACCAATCAAAGATAGACGCGATTATGAAGATGCCAGAGCCAATAAATATACACGAGCTGAAGAGCCTTCAAGGAAAGCTCGCACATATCCAGAGATTTATATCAAATTTGGCGGGATGATGTCATCCTTTATATTGGCTACTAAAGATACCTCTTTTGAGTGGGAAGAAACATGTAAGAATGCCTTTAATAGTATAAAGGCATATTTATCAAAGCCAGCAATCTTAATTGCAGCAATCCAAGGTAAACCACTCATATTGTATATAGCAGCACAAGAAGCTTTATTGGGAGTCCTGTTAACCCAAGAGAATGATGGTAGAAAAGAAAACGGTCTATAGTACCTGAGTAGAACTTTAACTAGTGTAGAGCTAAAGTATTGTCCAAATGCTTCGCACTAATATTCGCTATACAAAAGTTGCGAGATTATTTGCAGGCACATTGTGTTCGCCTCGTATCATAAGTAGATCCTCTCAAGTACATCATGTCAAAGCCAATATTATCTGGTCGTCTAGCGAAATGGGCACTCATGCTCAAGGATACGAGATTTTTTCTGTGCCTCAAAAAGCTGTGAAAGGACAAGACTTGGCATATTTCTTAGCAGATCATCCTATACCAGATGATTGAAAAATTTCTGAGGAATTACCCGACGAGGAGGTGATGTTTGTAGATTTTTCCCGTCCATGAAAGATGTTGTACTTTGATGGATAGGCTACCCAAAGAGGTGTAGGAGCTGGATTTGTCTTCATCATATCTGATGGAGATATCATCACATATGCAGACACCCTCACACAATTATACTCAAACAACATGGCTGAATACCAAGCCCTCATATTATGGCTAGATATGGCCATGGATAACAAAGTGCATAGTTTAAGGGTATATGAAGACTCCAAGCTTGAGATCAACCAAGTTCTATCTACATACGAAGTTCGCAAGCCAGAGCTTTTGCCTTGTTATGACTATGCAGTTAAACTCGCGGGATGGTTCTAGGATTTTATAATAAGCATATACCAAGAAGGGAAAATGCGCTAGCTGATGCCTTGGCAAACCTCGCTTCTGCACTCACTTCGGTGGACAAGCAAGTTAGTAATCGACTATGTCAAGCCTTGGGTGGATCCTCTAACATTTGATGAAGAGGAAGTCAATATTATCTCTGTCTATATGTGGAAGACCAAGACTGGAGACAACCACTCATTAACTTTCTCGAGCATGGAAAGTTGCCTGATGATCCTCGACAAAGGGTAGATGTTAGGAGACGAGCCCCTCGGTTCATATATTTCAAGAATACTCTTATCGACGATCATTCGAAGGAGTGTTCTTATGATGTCTTGGAGAAGAAGAAGCCACCAAAGCAATAGAATAAGCGCATTCTAGAGAATGTGGAGCTCATCACTCCGGACCCAAACTTCAATTTCAATTGAAGAGAATGGGTTATTAATGGACGACAATGGTGAAGGACTGCATGGAGTATGCCGAGAGATGCCAATCGTGTTAGTTTCATGCCTTCATCCATCAATCGCCCAGCCTTTTCATCCAACTGTAGCATCTTTGGCATTTGAAGCATGGAGGCTAGACGTTGTAGGCCTTATCACGCCTAAATCGTCAAGGGGTCATTCATATATCTTGGCAGCAACTGACTATTTTTCAAAATGGGCAGAAGCTGCACCATTTCGGGAAATGAAGAAAGAAAAGATTATTGCCTTTATCAAGAATAATATAATCTTTCGTTATGGTGTGCCACGCTATATCATCACCGATAATGGTCGGAACTTTTCTAATAAGGCCAAGGATAACTTCTACGAGCAATTTGGGTTCAAGTATATAACTCCTCCATCTATTATGGTGCTGCAAATGGATTGGCAGAAGCATTCAATAAGACATTATGTAACCTCCTCAAAAAGGTGGTCGATAAAGCAAGAAAAGATAGGCACGAACAAGTTGGAGAAGCTCCATGGGCATATCGAATGACATATAGAACCGCGACCCAAATAACACCGTACTCATTGGTCTATGGTGTTGAGGCGGTCCTCCCACTTGAACGACAAATACCATTGCTACGAGTAGCTATACAGGAGGGACTTTGTCAAAAAGGTAATGCACGACTGCGGTTACAGGAATTGGAAGCTCAGGATGAAAAGCGACTGGAAGCACAACAGCAATCGATTGCTACGAACCGAGGATGTCCAAATCTTTTAATAAGAAAGTCCGTCATCGCTCCTTCCAAGTTGGCTATCTCGTACTTACGGTGAGAAGACCTATAATCACAATACACAAGATTGGAAGCAAGTTCACTTCGAAATGGGGTGGCCCATACGTCGTCCAAGAAGCTTACACTAGGGACGCTTATAAGATCAAGATGGAGTACGAGTTGGGCCAATCAAGGGGATGTTCTTGTAGCCGTATTATGCATAAAGAATGATGCTCCATGTCGCATGAGCCTAAATTGTACGACACCAAAAAGATATAAAAAAAACATGTAATACTCCTGACCCGCATGAGTATAAACTATGAACGACTAAATAAAATGTGATACTCCTTTCCGCATGAGTATAAACTGTCACCAAAATAATCTCCATATAATACTCCTTGTCCACACGAGTATAAACTGTGAATGATTCTATCTTCATGTAATACTCCTTTGCAAATGAGTATAAATTGTGAATGACTTAATCTTCATATAGTCGAATGAGATATATGTACATCACTACAATACTTAAATTCTCGTCTCTCTACAATATATAAGCATGCGAGACATGAATTAAAGTCGGGTCATTTATAGACATTAAAATTTTGCAAATGTCTATCACTAAGCCCAAATCTTATGATGAGCTAAATATTTTATATGGAGGGCCTTAATAGATGGAAGCTTAAGTGTGTCACAAGCCCAATCCCTAATTCCTATTGTTTGTCCAATATCGGAAGGAGAAGGCATCTAAGGGGCCATCTACAACTATAAATAAGACATCCCTCATTCCTTTTGAAGACACCTCGCATACATAAAATTTCTCTCTTCTCTCTTATTCTCTTAAGCCCCATTGGGTTATAAAGAGATTCTGGTTATTTTTTTTGAAGACCCTTCTGCGGGTGGTGCGGCGAAGGCCCCTTGGCGAGTGGTGCGGTGGTGAAGGCCCCTCTTGCGGGTATATCTCTAAAGATCCCTCTTGCGTGTTTATCTCCGAAGGTCCCTACAACTCGCCCCGAAGCTCTATCAACTCACGCCCAGAGGCCCCGATAAATTCATCAAGATATCGAAGTTCTGCCGGATCACGCCCAAAGGCCCCGACGACTTCATCAAGATATTGAAGCTCTACCTGATCACGTCCAAAGGCCCCCATGACTTCTTCAAGATATCGAAGCTTTGCCAGTTCATGCCCAAAGCCCGACAACTTGAAGAGTGAGGAGCTCCTTTGATAGCGAAGCTTTGAAGATTAAGATCAAGCTTCTTCAAGATCAAGCTTTCAAGATCAAGGTCAAGCTCTTCATGATCAAGCTTCTTCAAGATCAAACTTTCAAGATCTAGCCTTCAAGATCAAGATCAAGCTTCTTCAACAAGCCTTGGTGTTCTTCATCCATCTTCAGAAGACTCCAGATCAAGCGTCACTCCAGAAGACTCTAGATCAAGCTTATACAACAACCCTGGTGTTTTTTCGTCATCCCCAGATGACTCTCTAGATCAAGCTTCTACAACCCTGGTGAACTTCGCATCTCCTGAAGACTCCAGATCAACCTTTAGTAGCCCTGGTGTTCTTCGCGCATATCCAGAAGACTCTCCAGATCAAGCTTCTACAGTCCTGATAATCTTCGCCACTCCTGAAGAATCGTTGGACCAAGCTCTACAGCCCAGCATCTTCATCAACATATCTTCCTGGAGCTCTAGCAGATATTCGCTAGAGCATCAACCCTTCCATATTTTGATATCTTACAAGTATAGAATCAGAGGACTCAGTGCTTTGTCAGTTACTAGAAATTGAACCCGCTCATATTTTTAATACCACAATTTGTAAGTTGTTTTGGGTCTATATACGGATCGTGAGATTTTTACGCTCACATGATGTAAGGTGTGTTATGTGGACACATTGAAGAGAGACATATACGAAGCATTAAGCCGAGGAAAATATTATCATTGTCTCTTTCAACTTGTCACATCAAGATTACCCATTTGCCAATAATTCTTTGCTAACATGGACAACTATTATGAAAGAGAAAATATTTTTCATTCTACTTAATTATTTAAGAAAAAAATTGATTAGGCAATGATTTATTTTGAAATTTTGAAAGCAATCAAGAATTTGCAATTTTTATACATAAATATTGTGAAAATCTATAGACAAGTTTTTATATAAAATATTAATATTGATATTTTATATGAAATTTATGATATTTTATCTGAAGTACGAGAACATTAAAATGAAGAAATTAAAAGCTTATTTAGTTCATGAAATTTTTTTGAATTTAAAATTTTCAATTTTTTTATTAGTTGTCCCTCTTAATAGAGGCCTACGTGGAGCCGACATGGCAACTAACACCGTCAAATATATCCTAAACTTGCTCACTTATTTTTCTAATTTATACTAACAATTGGAAAATATCTCGTGTAATCTAACATTATTACATATTTACATATTATTACGTAATTTCAAAATTATCATTCGTTGGACCGAACCTTTAACAACGTCCGATTTGGCTCTAATGTGTACCATAGATGCTGCTTAACGCTGTTATGATCCAAAGGCCTATTAGGTTCCCTCAAATCACACACAGACTAAAATCAATCAATAAACTCTAACCACCCCATCCCTTCCCACCCTATCCTCGACCCTAAGCCCCTCCCAGGCCCTGACCCCAACCAAAGAAGAACATGAAGAGATGAGTAGAATAAGAGCGAAAGAATATAACCAAACTTTCAAAAAAGGATTGGAGATGCAAACTCTATTTACTATAACGGAGGCTGGGGTCAGGGAAAGGCTTAGGGTCGTGGCTGGGTGGGAAGGGACATTTGCGAGTTAGAGTTTGTTGATTGATTTTAGTCCGGGTGCGATTTGAGGAAGATCAATTGACATTGGATCTAAACAGCATTAAATGGCAACTAAGGTATACATTAGCACCAAGTCAGACCCCATTAGGGGTTGGGTTAATGAAAAATAATTTAAAAATAACGCCTTGACGTTAGGTTAAATGAAGACATTTTCAAATGTTAGGGTAAATCAAGATTAGATATATTTTCAAAGTTTAGAAATTTTAGTATATGATAATTTGATCAAGATTAAACGTGGCGCTGATACTGTGCAAGTTGGCCTCTGTTAACAGGAAAGGCTAACCGAGTATATAATTGAGAAAATGTCTCGATGTTGTGATTACAGACCATTTTTCAAATATTAGACTAAATAAAAAAAAGTCAAACTTCATGATATATTCGATAATTTGACATTAAAAAAAAAAGCAGTTTTCGTGAAAATTTTTAGTCCAATCAAATTGCCCATGCAAATTGCTCTTGTGTACATGAAAACTCTATATTAAATTAAGATACCTTCCATTAAACATTGATTGTACCAATTGTATTATATAATAATTTCTTGAGCTCAAAGGATTTGGGAGATGGTGTCTCCCTTGACGTTTCTCATCTGGATCAAATACCACAAGTGTTGATATTCATTAAATTATCAATAGAATAAAAATGTTTTATTTTTTTAATATTCTTACTAAAATAATATATTTACACTATTTGTATTTGCACATGATTGTGTTCATCTCAGTAATGGATTTATGATTGTTTTGATGTTAAATGTTTCATGAAAAAACAAATTAAATTTGTTGTGACAAAAAAATGCTAATAACATTTAATCTTTTTTTTAAACATTTGTCATGATATCATTATATAGTTCTTGAGAAACAAAAATGGATTCCAATACTGTCACAAAAAAATTATTAGAAAATTTTTAAAAGTAATCATAAATCAAATATCTATAAACTTATTTTTCATAATTGAAAATTTTATTTAGAGAAATGATACTCCTATTGCGACAAATCCATTTGACAAATTAGATATGTGTAGATACGGCAGCTTGTGGACAAGTTGTCGGCATGAGATTAAAAGCAGACCGGACCGATTGTTATTTACCCTGAAAAACCCCCGAAAGTAGTTTTGGGATTTGATTTATTGATGTTGAAATAAAGCACCCCCATAGAAAGTAGATATCATCCACTGTAATAAGAAACTAATAGCTTTTATGATTGGCACAACCCTGCTCGGATTATCTGTGAAGTATTCAAAACTTCAGTGAGCCAAGGCTTCAATGGAGCGGAGCTTCGCTGCAGCCTCGCGGATGTCCATCCTGTCTCCGGGTGACTCCCGGGAACACCCGATCCCAACTTCAAACAGCTTCCTCAGGCATTCTTTCACCCTCCTCGGAGCACTTGCGCTCGACCCGTCACCCGTCTCATTTGAAAATAGACAGGGATCTGCTACTTCTGTTGCCCGTTCTGGCAGTGCCGCCTCGCAATAGCTACGAATGTTCCAAGCATCCTCGAACATCTCGTCCGTTGGCCTCTTCCCTGTGAACATCTCCAGCAAAAGGATCCCATAGCTGTAAACGTCGCCCTCCCTCGTCACCTGGCTTCCCATCCCATACTCTGCACATTTACCGACCTATATTACAATGCACCACAAAAATAGTTCCGAAAGCACATGTGCACTAAATTGACTCACCTGGGGGGCTGTAGCCGATTGTCCCTCTCACCCCCACCGAGCTCACTTGCATAACGATATCGGTACCATAAAAAATCCTAGAGAGGCCAAAATCACCAACATGTGCTGTCATCTCCGCATCCAACAGAATGTTGCTCGGCTTAATATCACAGTGAATCACTGGCGTCTCACACTCGTGATGGAGATCCTCCATCGCACAAGCAATATCGATGGCGATTTTCAGCCTTTGGATTATGTTTAACTTATGTTCCCCTCCCCCGGCCACAATTTCGGGATGCAGCCATTCGTCCAGGTTTCCATTTTCCAGGTTCTCATACACAAGGGCCTTAAAGTCGTTACCTTGAAAGTTAATGGTTGAGCAGGCTGTGAAAATCTTTACGAGATTTCGGTGTCTAATATTCCTTAATGCTTCACACTCTGACACAAAGGATCTCGAAGCTGCTTGATTTTTTAGGTCGAGAACCTTCATGGCTACAATTTGTCGCCATCTCTAAGGATGCCTCTGTACACGGAACCGAAATTGCCAACACCGATCAAGTTGTTTTGGTCGAATCCTTTGGTCGCTCTATGTATATCTTCATAGGAGGGTTGCAGAAAAGGGCCTCCTATCACGAACTCGGATTGTGGCTTCCGCCTTCTTGTTCTGTTTCTCTTCATGAAGATGTATAATGCCAGCAACAATAGTACAGCAAACAAGAGCCCAATCACACAGGCTGTCGCAACGATCTTTGCAAATGAGAAGATTCTCTTGCGATTCAAAATAGGATTAGGACAGTTTGGTAAGTTTAGAGCCAAAGTACCACCGCAAAGTCTGTCGTTTCCCATGATCGAGATTCCCGTGATGTTTAAGAAGACTCCTTGATTCGGGACTTCTCCCTCGAACATGTTGAAAGAGAGGTTAAGATATGTAAGGTTGAAATCTATTAGGAATTTAGGAATCTCACCGGAGAAGTTATTCCGGGACAAGTCCACATATTGAAGTCCTCTCAACGGACGTAGAAATGGAGAGATGTTGCCTTTGAACAGATTATTTCCCATGTACAATTCCTCCAAGCTAGTGCACTGTCTGAGGGTGTCCGGGACTTGTCCAGACAATCTGTTATCCTGCAAATACAATCTCCCGAGGTTGTTTAGAACACCGATTTCATCCGGTAGGGCACCGGTGAGTTTATTCTGCGACAAATCCAGGTGAACCGCTAAGGAAGATATACTGAGGACTTGTGAGGGTATAGATCCACTCAGGTTGTTGCGAGAGAGATCCATCTCAAGCAAGCATCGGCATTGTCCGAGGCTTGACGGGATTCTCCCTCCCAATTCATTTCCTGCCAATGAAAGTGACGTCAACATTGTCAAATTTCCGAGGGAAGATGGGATTTCCCCGGAGAATCCACAATAATGTGCGTAAAGGTACTTCAACTCGCGAAGCTTGCTGACTTCACCAGGGAGGATACCGGTAAATGGGTTCCGGCCTATTTTTAGCAATTCCAGGTTGCGGAGATTTCCGATGCTTGAAGGGATATTTCCAGTCAGTCGATTAAGGGCGACAGACAATATATTCAAATTGAATGATAAGTTCCCAATAGACTGAGGTAATGTGCCCCCAAAATTATTGCAATTGAACATCAGAAGCCTTAGCTCGGTGGAGTTGAGCGACTCGACAAATGTCAAGTCCCCTTGTTTGCCGCTACCCAATTGATTAACAGAAATACTCAACCACTGTAACTGATTTAGACGACTGAGATCTGGCACTGAACCACTGAAGTTGTTAGCGGGCATCAACAGCCTCAGTAGACCAGTTGCATTCCCTATTGAAGGAGGAATTAGGCCGGTCAAATGATTATCAGCTAATGAGGACCAGAAGATTAGGAAGTGTGATTCCGAGATCCTGCGGCAGACTGCCCTCGAGTCGGTTGCCTCCAAAGCCTATATGGGCCAGAGTGGTTATGTTATAAATGGTGGAGGGTATGGTACCTGTAAAGGAGTTCATTCCAAGATGAAGCCACCGCAATTTCTGCAATTGCCCAAGAGATGCCGAGATGGATCCCCGGAAAGTGTTGTATGTTCCGTCAATGATCTCCAAAGACGACAAGTTGCTGAAGAAATCCGGAAACTTCCCACTGAAATTGTTGTTGAAGATAGAGAAGCTGCGAAGCTCCAACAAAGCGGCTAGTCCACGGGGTATTTCTCCAACAAGGGCGCTATTTGCCAGCCAGATCTCTCTAAGGTTCGTGCAGGCCGAGATATTCTCTGGGAGCTGGCCGGTGAAGGAGTTATTATCGAGGAACAACACCCTCAACCGGTGCAGGTTGCCGATTTCAGGCGGGATCTCGCCGGTGAAGCTGTTGTTTCCGATGTTTATTGTTCTGAGGAAGCTGAGATTACCGATGTACGGCGACAATGCCCCCCCGAGCCTCGAGTTCGGAAGCGCTATTTTGGTGACGAGTGGATGACGACGGCCGCAAGTGATGCCCGGCCAACGACAGAAGTCGACGGAGTCGTTACACGAGCTAAAGATCTGGTCGGGGTCGTCGACGATTCGGCTCCTGAACTCGAGCAAGGCAGCGCGATCTGTTCCGTTGCTGCCTGGCGCTCCCTGCACCAACAAAGACCGGAGGAAAAACTGTTGGTGATTGGATCAAACCTGATATGAAAATCTTAGGAAATATCTTAGAAAAATCTTAGAAAATATTTTAAAGATTTTGTAGGAGATACAGTATCTTTTATTTAAGATTTTGTTGAGATTTTATTTGATTTCTTTAGATTATTTTTGACCTTATAAATAGGGCTTGTCGTCAGATGTAACTTTTAACTTTGAGTTTGTTTAATAAAAGTAGAGAGAGTTTCTACTGTGAAGAGGTTTGGTTCCTACACCGGGAACACCTACAATTGGTATCAGAGCGTTTGTGATCTTTCGGGAGCTGTGGAAGTCTTGTGAAGAATTTGGGAGTTTTCCTTTTCATCCAAAAGAAGGAGATGGAGGCAAGTGCAAGCAGTTTCTCTTCTACGACGCCACTTATGTTTGATGGGGAGAACTATCAAGCTTGGGCGGTGAAGATGAACGCTTTCATGGAGGGTAGCGATTTGTGGGAAGCAGTGGAAGGTGACTACACCGTGGATGCACTCCCCGACAACCCTACTATCAACCAAATTCGGTATCACAAGGAAAGAGTCACGAAGAAGGCAAGGGCGAAGTCATGTCTCTATGCTGCAGTGTCGCCTACAATATTCACGAGGATCATGAAGTTCCAGACTGCGAAGGATATTTGGAATTTCTTGAAGGAGGAGTATGAAGGTGACGAGAAGATAAGAGGCATGAAGGTTTTGAACTTGATGAGAGAATTTGAGAGGCAATAGATGAAGGAAGATGAGGCTGTGAAGGATTTCTCTGACAGATTGATCAATCTGGCTGACAGAATCAGAGTTCTGGGCACTGATTTGAAAGACGACCGTATCGTACAGAAGGTTTTGGTGTCGCTGCCAGAACGTTTTGAAGCTACGATTGCTTCATTGGAGAATACAAGAGATCTATCGGACATAAAGCTGGCGGAGTTGCTGAGTGCGTTGCAGGCTCAGGAACAGAGAAGGCTGATGAGAAGGGAAGGTCAAGTTCCTACTGAGGAAGCCTTACCAGCAAGGTCGAAGACAACAAATTCTGGAAAAGGGAAGAAGCCGTGGAGTCAGCAGAAGGGGACTGCAGAAGGTTCAGGCAGAAGTAGAGGTTCTGGTGAACAGAGGCGGCCTACTGCTGATCAGAAGAAGAAACTAGATCCGTGCAAACACTGTGGAGGCAGAAGTCACCCACATTACAAGTGTTGGAGGAGGCCAGACGTGAAGTGTAATAATTGTCAGAAATTAGGGCATATTGCAAGGTTTTGTCAGGAAAAAGATTCTCAGCAAAGTGCTACAGAAGCTGCTGCAAATCATGAGGTAGAATTGATGTTTACAGCATCTTGTTTTGCTACCGGATTGACTCGTAGAAGCTGGCTGGTGGATAGCGGATGTACCCACCACATGACATATGATAAGAAGGCATTTGCAAGTCTAGATCGAAGCTTCTATGCTCGAGTAAGGATCGGGAATGGTGATTACATTGACGTTGAAGGGAAAAGAGATGTAGTCATTGATGGTCCAGAAAGTGCAAGGCTAATCGGTGATGTCTTGTATGTACCTAAGATTGACCAGAACTTGTTAAGTGTAGGTCAACTCGTGCAAAAGGGGTACAAGGTGATGTTCGAAGACGGGTTCTGTATGATAGCAGATTCATCTGGAAAAGAGATACTTAAGATTCAAATGAAGGAAAAGTGTTTCTCTTTCGATCCAGCATCACAGAGTCAAAAAGCTTTAGTGGCTCAGATTGATGAAGCAGAACTTTGGCACAAAAGGCTGGGGCATTTCCATAGCAAGGGCATAGAGTTTCTGCTGAAGAATGAGATGGCAGTTGGACTTACAATTCTACAGCAGAAGGATGCATCTAACTGCAAAACGTGTGTGCTGGGAAAGCAGGCGAGGCTTCCTTTCAAAAGTACGGACTGGAGAGCTAGTAAAAAGCTACAGCTTATACACACAGATGTTTGTGGACCGATGTCGGAGGCTTCCATAAATGGAAGCAGGTATTTCATCATTTTTATTGATGACTTCTCCAGAATGTGTTGGATTTACTTCTTGAAGGCTAAGTCTGAAGTTGCAGAGACTTTCGGGAAGTTTAAAAATCTTGTGGAAAATGAGAGTGGGAGGAGTATACAGATTGTGAGGTCTGACAATGGGACAGAGTATACTTCTGCCAGTTTCAGGTCCATCTGTGAAGATTTCGGAGTGCAGCATCAGTTTACTGCACCATATTCACCACAACAAAATGGGGTGAGTGAACGGAAGAACAGAAGCATCATGGAGATGGCAAGATGCTTGATGCAGGAGAAGGAGATGCCGAAGAAGTTTTGGGCAGAAGCTGCAAATACTGCAGTATTTCTGTTGAACAAACTACCTACAAAGTCGGTAAATATGAAGACACCTCATGAGGCTTGGTATGGAGTCAAGCCTACTATGAAGAACCTGAAGGTATTTGGTTGTGTGTGTTATACACATGTTCCTTCTGTGAAAAGGGACAAGTTAGACCAGAAGGCAGAAGTTGGTATTTTTGTTGGATATAGCATGAAATCGAAGGCATATAAAGTTTATCAGCCACAGAATGAGAAGATAATTGTGAGCAGAGATGTCAAGTTCTTTGAAGAAGAAAGATGGATATGGTCGGACAGAGAATCAAACTCTGAGCATACATGGCATGTGTCACATAAGCCTATTTTGGAGGAACAAAACGTTGAGGAGCAGAATGCTGAGGGACAGAATGTCGAGCAGCAACTCAGTTCTGAACAACAAATTAATGATCCACCTGTAAGAGGTACGAGATCATTGACTGAAATCTATGAACGATGCAATGTAGCAGTATTAGAACCTGCTGGATTTGAGGATGCAAAGGAAGATAAAAGATGGCTAGTTGCAATGCAGGAGGAGCTAGCTATGATTGAGAAGAATCAGACATGGGAGCTTGTGGATAGACCTACCGATCGAAAGGTTATAGGAGTTAAGTGGGTCTACAGAACGAAGCTTAACCCAGATGGTTCCGTGAACAAGCATAAAGCTAGGCTTGTTGTGAAGGGCTACTCTCAAGTATGGGGGGTAGATTATTCAGAGACCTTTGCTCCTGTGGCAAGACTTGACACAATTAGGTTGATACTTGCAATTGCTGCAGAAAAAGAATGGAAGGTATTTCAACTTGACGTTAAATCCGCATTTCTTAATGGGATTCTGCAGGAGGAGATTTATGTAGAGCAACCAGAAGGTTTCTGGGTTGCAGAACCTGAACAAAAGGTGTACAGATTGAAGAAGGCTTTGTATGGGTTGAAGCAAGCTCCAAGGGCTTGGTACAGTAAGATTGATAATTATTTGGTTGAGTTAGGATTTGAAAGAAGCCGCAGTGAGCCCACTCTGTATGTCAGGAAGGTTGATATGAGTGTGATTATTATTTCCTTATACGTGGATGATCTTCTTGTTACTGGAAATGATCATAAACTCATACAGAAGCTAAAGCAGAATCTGATGCGGATGTTTGAAATGACAGACTTGGGAGAGATGTCATTCTTCCTTGGCATGGAGGTAAATCAAAGTCCAGGTGAGATCTTCCTGTGTCAAAAGAAGTATGTTGGAGAAATTTTGAAAAGATTTCGGATGGAGGAGTGCAAAAGTGTAACAACTCCCATGAATCAGAAGGAGAAACTGAGCAGAAACAATGGTTCTGCTCCTGCAGACAATGCATTCTACAGAAGCTTAATTGGTTGCCTAATGTACTTGACAGCAACTCGACCAGATATTTTATTTTCTGTAAGTGTGCTTTCAAGGTTTCTACATTGTGCTACAGAAGTACACATGACAGCTGCGAAAAGGGTGCTCAGGTATCTCAAAGGAACGAGTTCCCATGGTGTGAAGTACAGAAGGTGTCAGAAATTTGAGCTTTATGGTTTTTCTGATAGTGATTGGGCTGGTTCTGTAGATGACATGAAGAGTACTTCTGGGTATTGTTTCTCCTTGGGATCGGATTGTTTCTCATGGTGCTCAAAGAAACAAGAAATTGTAGCTCAATCGACTGCAGAAGCTGAGTTTGTTGCAGCAATAGGTGCTGTAAATCAAGCTATTTGGTTGAGGAAGCTTCTGGATGACATGGGTTACAGAATGGAGAAGGAGACAAAAGTCTCTGTTGATAACCAAGCTGCACTGGCGATTTCAAAAAATCCAGTTTTCCATGGTAAAACAAAACACTTTAATGTGAAGTGTTATTATCTTAGAGAAGTGCAGCAGATGGGAGAAGTAGAGCTGATTTATTGTCCTACAGAAGATCAGCTAGCCGATATTTTCACGAAGTCATTTCACCAGAGCAGGTTTGAGTGGCTTCGACAGAAAATTGGCGTGTCTATCAGCTCTTGATCCAAGGAGGAGTTTGTTGGTGATTGGATCAAACCTGATATGAAAATCTTAGGAAATATCTTAGAAAAATCTTAGAAAATATTTTAAAGATTTTGTAGGAGATACAGTATCTTTTATTTAAGATTTTGTTGAGATTTTATTTGATTTCTTTATATTATTTTTGACCCTATAAATAGGGCTTGTCGTCAGATGTAACTTTTAACTTTGAGTTTGTTTAATAAAAGTAGAGAGAGTTTCTACTGTGTGAAGAGGTTTGGTTCCTACACCGGGAACACCTACAAAAACAGAAAAATTAACACAACAATATCACAACGTGGGATTTTGGGGAATCCATGAAATGATCGGTGCTTATTTAATCTCGTGTTACACACGGAATAATATCAATTGAATTGGATAAATATTATATAGCAAATCGTTTTCCAGTCGTGTTTCACGGGACCAGAAAATGCGGTAAGTCGTCGGGGTCATTCTCAGAAAGTTTCCCCATTCATATTGTTCATTGTTAAGAAAGTCTTGCGAAGTTACTTAATACACCATATAGTGTCTCAGATGCCTGTATGTTGTGAAGGACATGAAGTTTACGACATTGCATCGTGCACTTGAGTTGCTCCGATCTGTACTCCCGTTGTCCGTCCCCCTTCTCTAACCACCTTCTGCATTTCACGGTGCCCTGGCAGGTCCCATTCAGTTTGTTGGCCCAGCATCCGATGCAGTCAACCACACGCTTTTGTTGAAGCATGGCGCACTCGCCAAGACCACACCTCCAATAAACGGAATATACCCACCGTGGGAGGCTCTCATCCACTCCACTTGAATGAATCATTCGAGGGTCGACTTTTTCGGATAAAGGAACACTCTGCCCGAGAATGGCGCGGCTACATCATCTTCTTAATTTTGCCATGGAAAAGTTGCGCGGTTTTAATCATGAGATGACGATGCCAGATAAATTTCAAGTAATCCAAGTCTGATGCCGTGGGTAAGTTGCTTCTTTTGACTAGCTGCAGTCTGTGTGGGCTCTCTACAAAATCAAATTGGAACTCAAATGCTCTTTCGAAATGCGCGATCTTCGATCGTAAGATACTCGAAATGGATCGATCTCAACCAGCCAAAGTTGACACTACCAAAATCTTCTAGAATTTAATGACCAGGCTTATTACCTGGTGTGAGTTTAGCAGTAGAAGTCGATCTCGCCAGTTTAACCTGCCTGTTAACACGCATAGGCAAGCAAGCAGAGCACCGTCCGGGATGCTCTCGTACATTCCTAGGCTTATAGGAACAGGTTGCACTGTAGTAAGCCCAACAACAGAACTCCTTCCCTGTCATTTTCACCCAGTTAACCATCTCACTATTTATACGAAACCTTAGTTTAGGAACACTCTATTCATATGTGTATTCATAAACTCTTACCTTACTGGAGAGAGACCTCCTCCTGGGCCACTTCTCCAGCCCTCTTCCTCTTCCTCCCGGTGCTCTTCCCAGCGATCCTCTGCAGTGCCTCGTCCGCGAGGCGAGCCGTCTCCACCTCTACAGCAGCATGCCGCCTGTCCGCTTCCGCCCTCACAGCGTCCCTCTCCTTGGCCATCTCCGCCTCTGCAGCCTCAATCCTTGCCCTTGCGTCCCTCAGCGCACCAAGGGCGGTGTGCCTCCTCATCATCGAGGAGGAGCTGCTGCCGAGGTCTTGGCAGTCGGGATCGAGGGTGGTGGTGTTGGTGGGTGGATTCTCTTCTGCTTCAGCCATGGCAAAAGATGGGGAGTGGAGATAGTGCGGTTGGTGGGGTCGGCCACTGCTCTTCTGCCTCTCTTTCTATCTTTTCTTCCGTCGTATGTTCGAAACTTCGAATGTGCAGAGATGTTAAATTCCAAGATAAGCTAAATTCCAAAATAAGAAATCAAATGACAATATTTTTCCAAAACAACAACTTTCAAAATTTGTCGAATAATGATTCGTTGATGTTAAAAATAACGAGTTTGATTTATATAGAGCCGGTGTTAAAAAACCAAATTATATAAATTATTCGACAAATTTAAAATATTATTGTACCCTTTCGCAAATACGTTCTCACTTAACATTATTTTGAAACAAGTTTTTATATTATAATAACCGGCCGAATTAAGACGGCCCAGATCCCCTATGTATGCATCCATAGCGAGGCCCACGAGAAATTATTTCAGAATTCAATATTTCGAATGTGCAGAGATGTTATTCCACAAGTTCTGTGATACCCTAGACGTCGTTCGAGGGACTAGTAGCAGTCTGAAGCTCGGACTGTCGGCCGTGGACAGCATGTGCTCGGCCTTCCGAGCCGCCAACATCTATTGGCAGATGAAAGTATTAAGCTTGGTGTTCGCACGTGACCATCAACACAATATCACAAACTCCACTTTATTTAGAGTTCATAACACGTAACAGACCTCGCGGAAACACTCAAAACGCACCAAATGCAGGGAACCAAACACCTTTGAGCATAAAGGTACCCACATTGGTATTTTCAAGTCTCCTAACACACCTCAATAAGATTAATAAAATTTCATGGAAATCTCATAGTTATACTTTGACAGCTAAGCAATCAAAGTACAACTATGAGATTTCTCACTCATTGAGTACACGTACGATTATTTTAAAAAACTTCAGTTGTCAGTCTGGTCAAGCTACTTTGGTGGCCAAACAACTAGAGCACATATTTAAAGTAACTCACCCGGCTGCACGCGCCTGTGAAGCACCTCGCATGTCACTTGAAATGAGCCGCTTTGGCAGCCAAGCGTTTACAGCACAAATACGAAATAACTCCACTTGCTCACATAATTATGCATACTGATTAACAACAGAAGTTCTGGGCCATAGATTTCAGCCCAATCATGTGGAACGACGGTCCATAACACAGGCCCAAGGAAGGAAAATCTAGGAAGAAGGTGACCACGGATACACATCAGGCGAACGCTTGCTAGGAGAAGGGATCACCAAGAAACCAGATTACCAGGCGACTTGCGACAACAGGTCGGCGAAGCGACAAGCGACAGTCTGATTGGGCGAGCGAGGAAACTCTACTGTGAAGGCCAATGGGAAGGAGATCTCGGGATCCGTAAGGAGATTGTTACGAAGTTTACTCATATGGGAAGGAGATACTCCATGGCGACTGGCAACAAAGGAACTGTAATATATGTGCAATATTAAATTACCATATATATGTAGATCTAGCTTAGTATAAATAGTGGTTCTTAGGCATTGTACACATATACATCGTCACCTCTCTGCAGACGGAATATATTTTCAATTTATCTTTTCAAGCATTCCAGTGTTCAAGCTCTCTTTGTGCTCCTACGTTCCAGCTCACTTTTGAAGACATCGTTGATGGCATCCGTAAGTGTTTCCACTTAAGTCTGCCCATCCGTTGTCTTCTCATCTTCTTTACTTTCATTTCATATGGCAACAACACATTCAACGAATACTCCGGGCACCAGTTGTCCGTAGTGCCAGAGATTTCCGACGTGTTTGGATCGGGCTTATCCACGGTCACTTCCGGAGAGAACACGCATTTGGCGATCACAGTGGGAGAAACTAAGCTAAGACGATGCCAACGACTCGATCTGGTCTTGTCTTAAACAATCCTGGAGGTAACAACTCCGATGGAGAAAAGAGCAACGATGGACGTAGCTCAAACCCAGTCTTAGCTGAAGAGTTATCGGCAATCATGAGTACTCTCCAACTCTTAATGGAAAAGGCCAGCGCCATCGACCAGAAACATGATGCCTTCAAGGAGACAATCAACTTCAAGATGGAGGCTCTTTTTTAGAACCTCGGGACTGTGTTAGGGGTACCTTCAGGCAGCCCCGCAGACAACAGGGGTGAGTCACCGACCAGGCATCGGCATGATTACTATTCGCACAGAGCAGTAATCACTGAAGGAAAAAGGAAGGTTGACATTGAGGATGTCCCTACCTTCATTAGTCCCGAGATGACAATGTACAATAACCCGCCACTTGGGATAAACAAAGGTAAGAGAGTAGTGCAACAGGTCCATCACATAGCATACCAACCTCCGTTCCTGAGAAGGGAAGAATTCGTCAGGCCCGCAGAGAGCGAGTTTGTTTGCTCTGTAGAGGATCAAAGACATTCTGAGTATATTCCCCAGCCAGCACGAAGGAGGGAAACAACAGTGCCCGAAATCATCCCACCACAAGAGCTTTCTCTTGAGATCAGATACTATGTTATACAATTAATCGAACGGGCGATCCATGGGACATATGACACAAATGAGATTCAGCTCTATCGGGCCCCTTATCCTGAAACCATCGATCAGGACTACCCTTTTCTAAGGGGATACTGCGTTCCTGAATTCGCCCGCTTTTCTAGCGAAGAAGGGAATTCGACTGCTGAACTCATTGCCCGTTTCACCCACCAAGCTGGGGAAGTTGCTACGAATGCTTTCTGGAAACTACGTCTGTTTCCAAGCTCTCTTACAGGAGCTGCTTTCACGTGGAATATAAACATCCCCCATAATTGAGTGAGAAACTGGGAGGACATGCAAGTCCGGTTCACGTTGGCATTCGCCCAGATTGATCCAGCTATGACCCTACAAGACCTTACTAATATGAAACTGCAGCCAGGCGAACCTGTGGTTGTATTTTTGAATAAATTGAGGAAGGCACTACTGAGGTGTAAAACTTCCGCGTCTGAGGCTGAGCTTATTGCTATTGCCCAGGATTTCTTCCTTCTTCGCCTGAGAAAGAAGTTGGACGGAGAAGAGAAGGGCTATTCGGTACGAGAATCTCCTTAGAGAGAAAACTCAAGCGAAATGGAGTTTGATAGAGAGACCTTGGGTAACCTATCAGGCTGAGCCAGTCATAGACATGGACGTTGCGGAATATGTGATGGGGCAACCTCTGACAGGTGACAAATTAGCAAAAAAAACTTTCGAGCCAAATCATCTCCTAAAACTCAGGAAGAGAGAAAATACTCCTTTGATGAGTCAAAAGAGGACGAGATCTTTGAGTTTATGCTGCAAAACGGTCGGATTTGACTGAAATCAGGCCATAGAATTCCTCGTAATGAAAGAGAAAAGTTGAGGAACTTCTACAAATGGCATGGGTCTTTCACCCATGCTACCAAGGACTGCATCACGTTTAGAAACTTGGTGTATGACCTTATTGAGTCTAAGGACCTACGCTTTCCAGATTCGCAGGATCAGACGTTAATAGAGTCATCCTTTTGATGACTTAATCAATGTGAATACCTTTGACGTTAATTGTCTAACCACTTCTCCCTTGGTAATGCAGGAAAGGAAAGATCAATCTCCTGAGACCGGTGAGATGCTCAAGCAACTTGTGAGCAAAAGAATTTTGCAATGCCCTGCTGAGTTAAGGGGGATGTGACACGGTCATTGCCGCTAGCACATGGATTCCTCACACACCACTAATAAATGTCATACCTTCAGAAAATATTTGTGAACGAAAGGAAAGCTGGCTGGTATGACCTCCAAATCTCCCAGATACTTGTGAGGTATGGAAGTGATTTCCCCGAATCTCCAAATCCGCCGCTTGGGTTACGTAATTTGATGATTTCTCGTCCGTAAAACATTTTAAACCCGTAAACCCACTCCTCATAATTTAGATACTAATTATGATTTTGTTCTGGTTAAAACCCACGACGTCATACGAACCTCGTCGTTACTCGAATCTGATTCCGTTTAAGTCCAGGTGTATCCTTTCCCGCGTGACGCGGTCACACGAAATCGAATTCGACGTCTCGATAACATTTGCTAGTAACATCAGTCAACTACGAGAATATTAAACTCTCGTGCCACGTTGGATTTTGATCCAGTCAACCGTTCGATTATTATTTAGTTACTATTACCATAAACCGTATATATTTTTATAATCGACATCAAATTTTCGGGTCGTTACAATTCACCCCCTTAATTTAAATTTCGTCATCGACATTTCTTATTACAACATTTCACTCAAACAAGTACGAGTACAACTCTCTCATGCGAGACTCTGTTTTCCACTTCAACTCCTCAATCTGACCATGCCTCCAGCGTACCCGTACCATAGGAACTACCCTACGACGAAGCTATTTCTCCATCCTATCCACAATCTCAATCCGCTCATCATATAGTACATGTCGAGGATCTGGAACGTATTTCCTTAGTATAGACATGTGGAAGACGTTGTAGATATCATATAACCTGGGTGGTAAGGCTAGTCTGTAAGCCACATTACTTATCCTCTCCAGTATCTCATATGGTCTAATGAACCTCGGGCTCAATTTCCCTTTTAATCTGATTATGAGGTTCATTTTCGTAAGAGAGACTTTTAATAAAACAAAGTCTCCCACCTCAAATTCAAGAGGCCTGCGCCGCCTATCTGCTCTGAGCGGTGCGAAGACGATCTTGGATGAGTCTAATCGCCTCCGTGGTCTCTCGTACCATATCGGGACCTAGTTCTGCATGTTCCACCCTCATTCCAACATAATGGAGCCCTACACATGCGACCATACGGAGCCTCAAACGGTGCCAGCTGAATGCTCTGCTGGTAACTGTTATTGTATGAGAACTCCACCAAAGGTAGTTGTTCAACCCAAGAACTCTCCATGTCCAAGCCACAAGCTCTCAACATGTCCTTGAGTATCTGGATGACTCGCTCTGTCTAACCATCAGACTGAGGATGAAAATTCGTGCTCATATTCAATCTCATACCCATCAATCTCGTACCCATCGACCACTGTCATATACGATCACGCTGAGTACTCCGTGAAGGCATATGATCTCTTTCACATACAACTTGGCCAGTTTGATGACCGAGTAGGTCGGACTGATTGGGATAAAGTGGGCGGACTTGGTTAACCTATCCACTATCACCCACACTGAGTCAAATCCATGAGAACTCCTGGGTAGGTTAGTTACAAAATCCATGGCGATTTCGTCCCATTTCCACTGAGGAATCTGCAGCGGTTGTAGCTCTCCCCGCTATTCGTTGGTGCTTAATCTTGACTCTCTGACAAGTCAAGCAGCGACTCATGTACTGAGCCACATCTCATTTCATTCATGACCACCAATATTGTTTCCGTAGATTTTGATACATCTTCGTGACTCCAGAATGGATACTGTAAGCACTCTGGTGCGCTTCATCCATTATTAGGGTACGAAGATCCTCCTGAGCAGGAACGCAAATACGACCTTGGAAACGCAACAGGTCGTCACCAGATACGCTAAACTCATCATTTATCTGATCACGTAACCTGGATCGTATTTCTGTCAAGTACTGATCCTGATACTGAGCCTCACGAATTTGATTAATCAGTTCAGATCCGATAATCATGGTTGCGCGCATGGCATCTTTATCGCCGAAACCCACTCTAATATTGATCTCATTTACTTGCTCGAGCAATCGCCATTCCTCCACCTCGATGCTAGCCAGCGAGGCAGTCTTTCGACTAAAGGCATTGGCCACTACATTGGCCCTACCTGGGTGGTAAGAAATCCTACAATCATAATCCTTTAACAGTTCCATCCACCGCCTTTGCCTCATGTTTAGCTCATCTTAAGAAAATAGATACTTCAGGCTTTTATGGTCGGTGAATATTTCGAAAGTCTCACCATACTAGTAGTGGCGCCATATTTCAAAGCAAAGACTATTGCGGCCAATTCCAAATCATGAGTGGGGTAATTTTGCCCATGTACCTTCAGCTGTCTGGAGGCATAAGCCACCACCCTACCATGGCAATCATTCGAATCAGTGAGAGCTACTCATCTATCCTCTCGGATACCTGCTTTTCAAAATCGATGTTTAAAAAAGCACAAGGGGTAATTATTGGCTTTAGGACATTATCCCTTGGAATAAATTCTGGTTTGATTCTGGAGGATAATCCGGCCTGTAAATCTCCCTTTTCGCAGTAATCAGTTCATTAAAAATTCTATTATCTAAATGAACTGGAGTTCTTTCTGTCAGACCTAAGGCTTTCCTTAAGTCTTTTGCCAACTCCCTCCTCTGGGAGTTCAAATTTGCATTTCTCCTTCGTGGGTCTAAGATGTAAGGAACAACTGATTCCTTGTACATCTCATCCACACTCTTGCCTTGATCTTGTTTGGAATTTCTTTCTTCTAGTTTCAATTTTTCAACTAGTTTTCCTGAGGTGCTCTCCAGTCCGGAAGTCGTGTCTATATCAGGTCTTTTTAATCTTCTTTCATGCTCACTAGAATACAGTATCTTGTTTACAATAGAGCCTACTTCTTGAGCAAGATAGTTTCGACTCTCAAGATTTTCAGTACTCCCTTGAATAGTTAACTGTATTAAGATGTCATTTATACTTTTACTAATTCCATAGGGAGCCATTATAGATTATGTGAAGAACTCCAATCGTGACGGAGTTCCAGAATATTTTCCTGAAGAATTTCCTTCTCCAGCCATATCAGGAACCTAATTGAAACCTTTTAAAAATTTAGGGCTTAGCTAAATAATAAAAAAAAAAAGACAAAATAAGGGAAAGAGCCTTAAGGGGAAATATATAAACTTACTACCCTAAAAACCAAAATAGTATATTTTCTGACCGTAAAAGAGAACTATCCTCAATGGTCATGTCCTTAGGGTGGCATATTTGTTTATTTGTTTGTGTCTAGGTAAATCAAAGTGTTAAACAGTGGGATTGTCGTCTGGATTTGGTTAATTCGGAGGAAGTTTGATCGCCACATTTGTGGCTTTAAATATAGTTTCATTTACCCCCGCTCTCTCTCTCACTTTCATGCTTTTAGTTTCTCCGACGACAGGTTTCCGACCATTGCCCTTCTCTTCCGTCAGTCCCAAAGCCTTCTCGTAGGTTTATCGTTGCCCCTCTCTTCCGTCGAAGCCGTATCAATAGGTCTCAACCTTGTCTTCCGTCAGGAGGAGCCCGAAGCCATCTCATAATAGGTCTGAAATCTTCTTTTGGGGGCGTCGAAATCATTTACTAGTAATGTTTTGGATCGTAGTATTTACTTTGAGTCGGTATGTGCATTTTGAAATGGAAGATGCAAACTACATTACAGTGTCTATTTCAAGTCATAGAGAAGGAGGACCATATGCTTGTTTTAGTGAGTGGTCATCGTTCGATTGCGAATTTTATGCTTGTTGAAAGTGTGCATGTTGTTACATTAAGTTGTTTCATTGTATTTAATAAGGAATAATGTGAAGAATTAATCATTGCTGTTACTCAATGATTCATTGATATGAGTTGATGATGGACATATTTCATTAGTTTTGTAGTCATAGGAGATTACATTGGTTAACAATCAAGATCTTTGTTGGTACTTTCATTTGGCTTCGAGGTCTGCTACTTCTGCTAGCATTGCTTGGTTCTTACAAGCGTTTGATTATCTTTATCTACCCGTAGGAATTTCTAAAGAGAAAGAAACAACAATACTTTTTGTTGTTGCGCAGCTTTTTTAACGATAAGTTCGTAATATCTCGATGTTCTTTTCATTAACGTTAATGTGATTTGACGAGAAATTACTAAGTTGAATGAAATGTAGTATTAGAAGTTCTTAAACAAAAATATTAGCTACTTGAATGAAATTTATCTATATAAATAAATAATTTGTGAATGACATAAAATAAACTCTTTTTGGCAACACCCCAAAGGTTTGTTTCTCAAAAAAGGAGTCGCGTCTTCTCAAAAATTGAAGAATTTATAAATAATTTTTAGTTACCTAGATAATTCCAAAACCTCTTCCATCGAAAACGTGAGAAAATATAAAAAATCAAAAATCAAATATCAATAAATGAATCGTGTGAATTCTTACTGATGACTTGGATACGAGGAAGCTAAGAAACGACTCTGGGCTTCAAAGTGTTGCTCTTTGGAATATTGAAGCCTAATATCCATTAATGGAGAACGATTCTCGTATCAATGGATAAGGCATAAAACAACTGCTTATTTGAAGTAACGAATTCTCTTGTTTTTTTTAAGGAATTCGCTACTTTAAGTAGCAACTTATAGACGATAATGATAAAATTAAGAAATTTGAAGCATGAAAACTCGCTAAAGTGGTGATTTATGGACGATAAATAAATGCAACTTCATATGTTATTAGCAAGTTTTCTATTTTTTAGCAACAATACGGAGTAACATTCCTTGGGTTTATTGTAGATAATTTCCCATAATTTTATTTGACAAGCAATATAATATTTGTTTCTAGTAAGACAAACATCACTGCCATAACTAGAAAGATAAATGCCTCCTTCTAACGAATCTTAAGTTCGCGTTCTTGTCGACAGAACATCCTTAACCAGCTTGTCCAAATTCTTGACCGCGGACCCGGTCGGGTTGGTCGTCGCCTCCTCTACAAGTCTCTTCAACTCTGCTGCGCTTCTCTGGAGTTCCTTCCCCTTCTCGCCTCCGAACAACTCGCACACGACCCTCTCGACGTTGTCCCTCCTCACGTCGCCCACGCCAACTTCCAGCCCAGCCGTCCACTCGGCACAGACGTACCTCGCGTTCGTCTGCTGGTCCACAAAGTTCGGCCAGCATATCATCGGGACCCCTGCACTCAGGCTTTCGAGCACCGAGTTCCATCTGCAGTGCGTCAGGAATCCCCCGACCGACCTGTGCTTCAGGACCTTCTCCTGTGGGCACCAACCCGACAGGAATCCTCTCTCCTTCGTCTCATCGACGAACCCCGGTGGGAGGATTGCGGTATTACCGTTCATGAGGTCTGGCCTTAGGACCCACAGGAACGGACGCTGGCTGTGGGCGAGCCCGATGGCAAACTCGGTCAGTTGCTCATGGTTCAGCAACACTATACTCCCGAAGTTCACGTACAGCACAGACCCGGGGTCCTTCGTGTCTAGCCACTTGAGGCATTCGACGTGCTCCTCCCAGAGGTTACCAAGGGCAAGCTTTGAGACGGACTCATCTTGGGGTGTCTTCTCGAGAAGCAGATGGAAAGGGCCAATCGGGTAAATGTTTGGGATCAGGGATGAAAGTGCCTCGAGGACGACTGTCTCCAGCTCCTCGAAAGTGTTAATAATGGTCGCATCGGCTTTTCCACTCCTCTCCACCGCATCTACGATGAAACTCAGTAAGGTATCGCTATTGTCCGTGGCTCCGAATAAGTACGGCATGTCGCATGGCCTCAAGTTGTTCATTCCCGGGATCCAATCAATCACACCATTCAACCTGTCGATCTTTACCGGATCTGATTTCCCTGCATAAATCAATCATCCGGAAAACTAATAAGATCTCAATGCAAACTCGTGCCCGGGGACTTATCCTCACAAAGATCACCTTTCGACGGCGTAAGGCATTTTTCCATGAACAAGCGATAATGCTTCAAGGCCATGGTCGCGCAAGCCGATATTGTGAACAGATGCACAAGCGGAAGCCCGAACTTCTCGGCAGCAGGAGCCGCGGCAAAGTCCATGAAGACATCCGCCACGATATGAGATATCGGAGGGACATCCGAGCCGTTTTTCCGGCGAACTTCCTCATTAAGCTTCGCGATGAGGTCACACAAGGGGTTGACTATGTAATTCCTACAGGAGTTAAACAAGGCGGAAATATCCTGAGTGGCCTCCGAATCTGAAAGAGGGATGCCATCAGGTATCGAGAAGAACTGCCAGTCGGGGAGGCCCTCGAGGGAGGTTAGGCCTCCGGAACGGAGGAGGCGGCGGTGGTTGAACTCGGTGTTGATGAAGGTGATGAAGAAGCCCCTGTGGTGGAGGATCTTGGCTAGGAGTGGTACAATGTGGCTTTGAGCTGGGAGTGGTACACAGACAACATGGGATTTCATGGCTGCTCTTGGCCTGTTATTTTTCTTTCTCCCTCGAGATGGTTTTTGAATAATTTGTTCAAGGGATGGATAATTTGTATGCGAAGAGGGTATTGGAGTTTATATAGACAATGTGCAATATGTGTCAAAATTATGCAAAACTTTCTACAATTTGATTCCAAGTTTAGTTTAATTGCACTTCTTAACAGGAACGGTTCAAAGATTATGTTCCACCCAAATTCAGTATATTCTTTTAGGCCGTCATAAGATTTTGGAATCAACAATGATCGCGTAAGTCAAGCGCATCAAAACTAAGTCCTGAGAAATACTCGAGAGTGCAGTGATTTGAACATAAAATCCCACAAATGAATCATCAATGCTATTTAAACATTTTATGCTTGTTTTAATCAGTCTAAAAATTTCAAAAAATTAAATAAATTTTTCATACAGATATTACTACAAACTATAAATTTATCGAAAAAGTTTGTTCACCCTCCGCCGACGACTTGAAAAGTTCTAAATCCAACTGCGGGTAGAAAATGTTTAATAGAATTACTTGCAATAACATAACATTAGAAACGAATAGAACTCCAATGTTGAACCAGTCTCAAATTTCTAATTAAAAACTCTAATTTCACGTCTATGTAGGCGAACTTGACTTCATACATGATACGCCCTTGATTATTCCTCCATTCAATCATTTTTTTTCTATTAATTTCTATTTGGTGATCAATAAAAAAATAATTCTTTTATGACATTGGGAGTTTTACCGAACAAAACACGTGTTTGTTCGGTAAAACAAACACGTAAAACATTTTCACTCCAAAAGTTTGTTGAAATTTACCCTTCATTTTAATTTCACTTGAATTTCCATCTTATTTCTCGCAACTTGCTAACAAATTAAGGGAGGTGGAAGACTATAAAAGGATTTTTTTTTTATTTGGGAGTGACTCATTTTTTCTGGGCATTTTTTTTGAGTGAGGCGAAACAAACTCCCCCTCCCCAAACCGACGTCCTCTCCTCCTCCAACCGATCACCTCCACCTCCTCCGATTCTCTCCTTCCCCATGCCTCACAGATTCCAGCGGCGCTGTTCCAGCTGAAGCCAGCTCCTTGATCGGCAACTGGAGTGGCATCTCAGTTGGCATCTGCAACAGTTCCTCTAATCAAGGTAAGCTTCATACCTCATGGAAACCGCCTGGAACCAGCCCCTCCGTCGCCATCAAAGCCGGCCACAGTAAAATGGAGTGCCGTCGGGCTCATCCTCCCAAAATCGAGAAGGATTGCCTTTACTTCTACGAGAGACGTCATTACCTGACCTTAGCAACTTAAGAATCAACTACAATCTGGTTGAAGTTTGGGCCAAAGACCTGTTTGTGGTACTAATGATCCGTCTCAAGTCCTGGAGGTTTTAGGACGCATGGAAGAATAGAACAGCTACGAGGCATAGGTTTAACACAGGTTGATTCACGGATCCTTTGCATTTGCTGCTAGTTTACAAGAATGATTGTTTGTTCGTTGTCGTCTTTTTTCGATATTCATTCTTGCCTAATTTGGTGTGATCTTACCGTTCACTTGCGCAGTGGATTCGTGCAAGCTTCCTGCAATTTGCTAAATTCACTGCTTGTTTGTTCCTGATTGAATTGCTTTTCATCTGATTATCTTCAATGATGGTTTGCACCTGATCCTTCACTGATCTGGAAAAGTGCAATCACATTCTTTACGATTCTTGTGGTGCTCAAACTAACATGCTTGGCTTTGCTGCTGCAGTGACGATTCACTTCACATCTTCACCAAATGGACTTCCTATCCTCATCTTTGTTACGAACTTGACTCTTGCGTGCTGGTTTAGGGCCTGGTTTGCACTTTGCTCTTAGAGATCTGTCGCTGGCTAGTCTGTTGCTTTTCAACTTTACTATTGGCGTTACTCAACTTGTTTGTTGTTTCAGTGCATTATTCACATGTCACCATAGCACTGACAATCGCTCATGCCATTTCTCGGCAGGTTATACAATTTTGATGCTGCTGCTTTACTGCCACTACTTCGATGCTGTTACATCACTGCAGCTGTTGATTCCGTGCTTAATGTTTTTCATCATTGACATATTCGTGTTTAGTTTCTAAATCTGTCCAAGTTTGATCATTTTCACTGCTGGTTCACGACACTAGCCAACTATCCGCACCTCCCCTTATTTGGTCATCCTTTTGCTCTGATTCTGGCCACTAGTACTGTTTTCTCATTGTCATAGTGTTTGTTACCTGCAGTGCTTCTTTTGACCACATTTCCACTTTCTTATTTCTTTTGCATGAACACTGCTCGTGCGAATTTGTAGTTCCAACAAGTGCAAAAAGAAGTCTCAAAGTTGCGTGAGTTTTTCTCTGCGTTGTAAAAACCGCGACGAATAAAGATTTCAAAAGCAGTCCCAACCGACAAACCTAACTGACGGGAGGTGCGGGTCTCTCCAAAATCAAATCCGCTTGTAATGGGCTGTAGGTCCATGTGCATAGGCCCACGGTCACCACCCTTGCCTGTCTACTTTGATCTCGATACTTGTTTGTGATTTTGCCTATGACATTTCACATGAGTTCGGGTTTGTGATTTTGCCTATGACATTTCACATGAGTTTGGGTCCAATACACGAATCGAGCCTGACGCCCGTAAAAAAATGCTCTTTTCAAACGAGGTCCAAATCACATCAGTTTATGAGAGCAACGTCAACTTTTCACATGTGATAATGTTGAAGTTAGTAAGTAAGAATCCCTGAACCCTCCCTGATTTTTTCGACTTTATACCATGTCAACCTTGGTTTTGATGATGAGTTTGAGAAGCTATGCTATAAAATCAGAGCAATATGTTGCTGTAACACTTCACATGTCTTTGATAATGAGCTCGAGGAATGTGATGCTGCGTTACAATAAGGTGTAGCTGTAATAATGCGTATGTCCTTTTATAAATGTGGAAATAATTAATTTTCCAGAATAAAACTATTAAAATTCATTTGTATTTTGAATTGTCCAGACTAATTCGATGCTTCAATCATTATCTGGATGTTCTAAATATTCTAATTTATTTTAGAATATATTTTACCATAATTATGATAATAAAATCTCTAATTTTGGAAGTTAATCAAAATCCTTTTGATTACTTACATTCATAAGATGAAAGCTCATCGTTAGTGATATGCTTGAGTAGCTAGAGTGAGTAGGATGGTCACTTTATGGTAAGTAGCTACTGTAATGATATGCTTACCCGTTGAGTATATGGAATAAATATTTCCTATTTATGCTAGCTAGGACAGTTATTTTTCTTTAGTATGGAGATTTGATGTTTGGACCAATTGGCTTACTACTTAAATATTTGTTCTTGGCCTATGAAAACCGTAAGGGAAACGATGCGTTTATAACTTTATATAATGAACTTTAGGTCATATTAGATAAATAACTTTGAATATATATATATAAGTTGAAGAATCCGCAGATGAGCTGTGGTTAGGGGTGAAATGCCACTCGAACTCGGAGGTAGCTGATTCTCCACGAAATGCGTTGAGGCGCACAACATGAATGAACTTCTAGGGATAAAGCACTGTTTCTGTGCGGGCCGCGAGAGTGGTATCAAATCGAGGCAAACTCTGAGTACTAGATAGGACCCCAAAATAATAGGGGTCAAGGTCGGCCAGTGAGACAATGGGGGATAAGCTTCATCGTCGAGAGGTAAATAACTCGGATCACCAGCTAAGACCCCTAAATGACCGCTCAGTGATAAAAGAGGTAAAAGTGTAGAGACAGGAGGTTTGCCTATATATATAATATATATATACCCTTTTGGCAACACCCCAAAGACATGATTCTCAAAAAGGAGTCACGTGATTTTATAAAAAGTGTGTTGCTCATTGGAATATTCAAGCCTCAAATCCTAACTCCGATCTTTCTACTTTATTGTATGATAATTTCCCATAATTTTATTTGACAAACAATAGATTTGATTCTAGTAGGACAAACATCACTGCCATAACTAGAAAGGTAAATACCGCCTTCTAACAAATCTTAAGTTCACGTTCTTGTCGACAGAATATCCTTAACCAGCTTGTCCAAATTCTTGACCGTGGACCCGGTCAGGTTCGTGGTCGCCTCCTCGGCAAGTCTCTTCCACTCAGCCGCGCTCCTCTGCAGTTCCTTCCCCTTCTCGCCTCCGAACAATTCCCTCACGACCCTCTCGACGTTGTCCCTTCTCACGTCGCCCACACCAACTACCAACCCTGCCGTCCACTCGGCACAGACGTACCTCGCGTTCGTCTGCTGGTCCCCGAAGTTCGGCCAGCATATCATTGGGACCCCTGCACTCAGGCTTTCTAGCACCGAGTTCCATCCGCAGTGTGTCAGGAATCCCCCGACCGACGTGTGCTTCAGGACCTTCTCCTGGGGGCACCAACCCGACAGGAATCCTCTCTCCTTGGTCTCGTCGACGAACCCCGGAGGGAGGATTGCGGCCTCACCGTTCACGAGGTCCGGCCTTAGGACCCACAGGAATGGACGCTGGCTGTGGGCGAGCCCTATGGCGAACTCGGTCATGCTCGTGCGTCAGGAACACTACACTCCCGAAGTTCACGTAGAGCACAGAACCAGGGTCCTTCATGTCTAGCCAATTGAGGCATTCAACATGCTCCTCCCAGAGGTTACCATGGGCAAGCTTCGAGACAGACTTGTCCTGGGGTGTCTTCTCGAGAAGCAGATGGAAAGGGCCGATTGGGTAAATGTTTGGGATCAGGGACGAAAGTGCCTCGAGGACGACTGGCTTTTCCACTCCTCGAAAGTGTTAATAATGGTCGCGTCGGCTTTTCCACTCCTCTGCACCGCATCCACGGTGAAACTCAGGACGGTATCGCTATTGTCCGTGGCTCCGAAAAAGTACGGCATGTCGCATGGCCTCTTGTTGTTCATTCCCGGGATCCAATCAATCACGCCATTCAACCTGTCGATCTTTACCGGATCCGATTTCCCTGCATAAATCAATCAACCGGAAAACTAATAAGATCTCAATGCAAACTCGTGCCCGGGGACTTATCCTCACAAAGATCAACTTTCGACGGCGTAAGGCATTTTTCCATGAACAAGCGATAATGCTTCAAGGCCATGGTAGCGCAAGCCGATATCGTGAACAGATGCACAAGCGGAAGCCCGAACTTCTCGGCAGCAGGAGCCGCGGCAAAGTCCATGAAGCCATCCGCCACGATATGAGATATCGGAGGGACATCCGAGCCGTTTTTCCGGCGAACTTCCTCATTAAGCTTCCTGATGAGGTCACACAAGGGGTTGACAATGTAATTCCTACAGGACTTACACAGGGCAGAAATATCCTGAGTGGCATCCGCATCTGAAAGAGGGATGCCATCAGGTATCGAGAGGAACCGCCAGTCGGGGAGGCCCTCGAGGGAGGTTAGGCCGCCGGAACGGAGGAGGCGGTGATAACTCTATGAAAGTAGAGTTATTTATGTCAATTTCATACCTAGGATTTGTTAGATTTGTAAAATATTGCGCTTATTTCATATTATTTCTTGTTATTTTATATTATTCTCGAGAATTGGCATACTGCCGAATTTTTGGTTTATTTTAGATAAAAATGGAACAAGAAGATTTCGGCATATCTACAAAGATTCTAGACAAAGGGAAAGACTTGAAGGACACGTGGGAGGAGGATTAATTGAAGAAAAAATATTGTATCTCAGATTTTCAGAGATTCTCTAGGCTTTATTTTCTTTAGGACAATAAAAGGACTTTGTTCCTTAAGGCTAGAAGAAGAGGATTCGACAAAGCCCCGACCAGAAGAGAAGGATTCGACCAGAGGGAGAAGAAGGGAGTTAGCTTATTGTTTTAGGATGCTTTTCTTTTATTTGAATTGTGTCTCGAAAACAATGTCCGGCTAAACTTTCTTTGCTAGGATTATGTTGAACCGAATTGCGTAGTTGAATTTCCTGAACTCGTTTAAGAACAAATTTGTGCTTTGGATGTTTATTTATTTCGTTTGATCTTAATGCATGCAATTTGCCTGATCACCGAATTGTATTGATTTGTTATCCTAATTTAAACTCGGGAGAGGAATTTTAGGAGAGAACGTGAACGAAATAGCCTTGGTTAATATCGCGGGAGCGAATTAGCTAGTAAGTAGTATCGGGAGATATACTTCTAGGTAACCGATAAAGGATTGAATATTAATGTGTTCTGGCCTTCGTAATCCTTTGTAATGTTCTGGACTTCGGAATCCTTCGTAATGTTCTGGCCACCGTAAACCTATAGGGATATAGGTTTACGGTGGTTTAGAATAATCCTTTGTAAACTCGGGAGAGGCACTTAGGGTCATAAGAATCCGGTTAGTAAACAGAATTAGTATAAATTTGGAATAAACGAGTGAAGGGGTTTAACGAAACAAGGAGGGGATACTTGATCCTAGGCTTTTCCGTCTATTGAATTCTGATTCTTTGCTTTGATATTTATTTCTTACTAGTTTAAAAACTCAATTTTTCGTATTTGCTTGGCTACATAAAAATTGCAATTGTGTATGCTAAAGGATTTTAATTGCTATCTTCGTGGGAACGATAACTCTACTCATATCTATATTACTTGTTGCGATCCGTATACTTGCGGTGTGCGAATTCTGCGATCAAGTTTTTGGCGCCGTTGCCGGGGATAGATTTTAGAATCTTTTACTTGCAATGAAAGCAATTTGTGTTGACCAAGTAGTTTAATTTTTCTTTCTTTCTTTCTTTCTTGTTCAGGTGTATGCGCCGCTCGCATAGCGAAGATTTATTCGCGTTCGATCCTGAGATAGAGAGGACATTTCGAGCACTGAGAAGGAGTCAACGGAGCACGATGGCAGACATAAATCCGAACAATGGAAATAACAACCAGATTCAACAAGTTGATCCGCCAGCTCCGAGAAGGACGATGCGAGACTTCGCTCAACCTACTCCCCATGAGCCCACCAGATTCCTTCGTCCAGCAATTCAGGCTCAGAATTTTGAGATCAAGCCGTCCATACTCCACATGATTGAGAACTCTAGTTTTGGAGGCTTGACAAACGAAGACCCTCACTGGCACCTCACTCGCTTCGAGGATTTATGCGACACGTTTAGATGCAATGGAGTGTCAGCCGAGGCAGTCCGAATGAGATTGTTTCCGTTTTCTTTACGGGACAAGGCTCGATCATGGCTTTATTCATTGCCGGAAGATGCAGTCCGATCATGGGAGGATCTTTCGAAGCTATTCTTGGCCAAATACTTCCCACCTAGCCGAACCGTAAGGATCAGGAACGAGATCACAACCTTCCGTCAACATTCAATTGAATCGATGTATGAAGCTTGGGAGCGCTTCAAAGAACTATTACGTCTATGCCCACACCATGTGATCCCGAAGTGGATGCTCGTGCAAAGCTTCTACGATGGTTTGGCATATCAGCTTCAATCCACAGTGGATTCTGCTGCAGGGGGAACTTTGATGAACAAGACACCTGAGGAATCCTTGGAGTTGTTCGAAAAAATCGCCAACAACGGTCAGCGGAAAACATCAACAAGAGGAGTCGCCGGGCTGCATCAAATGGATACCGTGACATCTATAAACGCTCAGCTTGAGAAGCTCACCAGGGAAGTCGCTGCTCTCCGAACTCCAAAACCAATATCTAATAGCATGTATTATGATGTGCAGGCAGACGAGGACCAGGTAGAAGCGCCAGAAGTAAATTATGTAGGCTCCAATCCACGGAACAACCCGTTTTCCAACACTTACAATCCTGGATGGAGAAATCACCCAAACTTCTCATGGAGAAACAATGCAGGGCCACAAGAACCAAGTCAACTGAGGATGAATCAGCCTCCTGGTTTTATGACCACAAAACAGCCACCTGCAGGTGAGAATAGGCCTAATGTTGATGAATTACTAACCCGGTTACTTGCCAGTCAGGAGGAAACCCGGAAACAACAAGAAGAAGTTCAAAAGCGTCAAGAGATGATCCTGAAAGACCATGCTACGTCCATTAAACAATTGGGAGTGCAAATGGGGCAAATTGCAAGTTCTATTACCAGCAGACCAAATGGAACTTTACCAAGAAACACTGAGGTAAATCCCAAAAGAGAGCATTGCAACGCCGTCACCCTTCGCAGTGGTCGAGATTTCGAAGAAGCCTTCGAGAAGATGGAGGTGGAGAAGGAACAAGCTAGAGAGAAACGCCACAAACAGAAAACAAGCGAAGAAGGAGGCGAGACAAATGATAAGGGAACAACTGATGTCGCAACCACAAAGGTACACACCTTAAAACCACCATTTGTACCCAAAATTCCTTTTCCGCAAAGGCTTAAAAAATCTACTGACGAGCATCAATTCAGAAAGTTTCTAGATGTCTTTAAGCAATTGCAGATTAATATTCCATTTGCGGAAGCTTTGGAACAAATGCCCAAATATGCCAAATTCATGAAAGAGGTGTTGTCAAGGAAGAGAAGAATCGGTGAGCATGAGACAATTGCACTTACTGAGGAGTGCAGTGCTATTTTGAAAAAGAAGCTACCACCGAAATTAAAGGACCCAGGTAAGTTCACTATCCCTTGTAGCATTGGAACTAAATTTTCATGTTATGCCCTCTGTGATTTAGGCGCAAGCATCAATTTGATGCCATTTTCCATCTTTGAGAAGTTGAACATCGGGGAGGTAAAACCGACATCTTTAACTTTGCAATTAGCTGATCGGTCTTACACTTATCCAAAGGGTGTAATTGAAAACGTGCTGGTAAAGGTTGATAAATTTATTTTCCCAGCTGACTTTGTAATTTTAGATTATGAAGAAGATCGAGAAATTCCAATCATATTGGGAAGACCTTTCTTAGCCACAGGACGAACTTTGATTGACGTACAAAAGGGCGAACTTACCATGCGTGTCCATGATCAAGAGGTAACTTTTAACATATGTAATGCCATGAATAATCCTAACGAGATTGATGAATGCAGCTTCATGGACGTGAACGATGAAATCTTGTATGGAGAATTGTTTGACAAATACGTGGTTGCACTAATCGAAGAATGGCCACAAAAGGATGAACCAGAAGATGTTGTAACGAAGAGTGAAGAAGCTGAGATAGAGCAGGCTGCGTATATGCGTCATGTGCCACGGGCTGAACCATTGGAACGCCTCATCTCTGCAGCAAAACCATCAATAGAAGAGCCGCCGGAGTTAGAACTTAAACCACTACCGGAGCACCTGAGGTATTCATTTTTAGGTTCAGGTAAAACTCTTCCAGTTATTATTTCGGCTGCATTATCTAACGAACAGGAAGAGGAACTATTACAAGTGCTTCGAGAACACAAAACAGCTCTTGGATGGAGCATTGCAGACATTAAGGGAATTAGTCCTACACTATGCATGCACAAGATCAGGCTTGAAGACAACAAGAAAGCTTCGATCGAGCAACAGAGGAGGCTCAACCCGAATATGAAAGAGGTGGTAAGAAAAGAAATAATAAAGTGGTTAGATGCAGGAATCATATACCCCATCTCAGACAGTTCGTGGGTGAGTCCAATTCAGTGCGTTCCAAAGAAAGGTGGCATGACCGTGGTAGAAAACGAAAAGAACGAGCTCATCCCAATGCGAACAGTCACCGGTTGGAGAGTTTGCATGGATTATCGAAAACTAAATGCAGCCACCTGCAAAGATCATTTTCCTTTACCTTTTATTGATCAAATGCTTGATCGTTTGGCTGGAAAAAGCTTTTATTGTTTTCTTGATGGATATTCAGGTTACAATCAAATCGCAATCGCACCGGAAGACCAGGAAAAGACAACATTCACTTGCCCTTATGGAACGTTCGCCTTCCGCCGGATGCCTTTCGGATTGTGTAAGGCACCTGCCACTTTTCAAAGGTGCATGACTGCAATTTTTTCTGATATGATCGAACAAAGTATTGAGGTATTTATGGACGATTTCTCTGTTTTTGGATTATCTTTTGAGAATTGCCTTGATAATTTATCTGCGGTGCTTACTCGATGCCAAGAAACTAATCTTGTTCTCAATTGGGAGAAATGTCACTTTATGGTTCGTGAAGGAATTGTTTTAGGCCACCAAATTTCAGAAAACGGAATTGAAGTCGACAAAGCTAAGGTGGAAACAATTGAACGCTTACCACCACCTTCATCTATGAAGGGAGTGCGTAGTTTTCTTGGCCATGCAGGTTTTTATAGAAGATTTATCAAGGATTTCTCCAAGATAACGAAACCACTTTGCAATCTGTTGGAGAAGGATACGGCCTTTGTCTTTGATGGAAAATGCATGGAGGCATTCATCGAGCTTAAAAAGAGGTTAGTTTCTGCACCAATTATTGTTGCACCGAATTGGTCAATGCCTTTTGAGCTAATGTGTGATGCAAGTGACTTTGCTGTGGGAGCTGTGCTTGGCCAGAAGAAAGATAAGGTATTCCATGCAATTTATTATTCTAGTAAAACCTTGGATAGTGCACAGGTAAATTACATAACCACGGAGAAAGAAATGTTAGCCATCGTTCATGCTTTTGATAAATTCAGATCTTATCTTATTGGATCGAAAGTTATTGTACACACTGACCATGCAGCAATAAGATATTTAATTTCAAAGGCTAATGCAAAACCGCGACTAATCCGATGGGTGTTATTGCTTCAAGAATTCGATCTTGAGATTGTGGACAGGAAAGGAGCGGACAATCAGGTGACAGACCATTTATCAAGGCTAGAAAACGACAACGGGATCCCAGACGGAAGCACAGAACCACAGAAACTTTGTGCTGCTGCACGGAAAATTCGCGCAGCTGCACTGACGGGAGCACAGAACCACAGAAACTTTGTGCAGTGGCATCAAAATTTCGTGCAGCTGCACCGCTGAGACAACATAACCACAGAAACTTCGTGTAGCTGCACGAAAATCTCGCGCAGCTGCACCATGACGACCTCAAATCCACAGAAACTTCGTGCAGCTGCATCGGATATCTTGTGCAGCTGCACCAAAAAAAAAATTATTTAAAAAAAAAAAAAAAAATCTCGGACAATTATTCCTTCTTACCCTAATCCATTTATTTCTCTTTTCCAGAGAAGTGCTCACGCACCGAAAATCACGAAGCAACCAACTCCATCCTCGATGTTTGATGAGGACGATGAGGATAGCGACTCAGATGCTATAGCGGAGTGAGTACACATACCCTCTCTCTCTTTTTGAGTATATCTCACTTATTCACTTTCGCACCGAGGACGTTGCTTTGTTTAGGCTTGGGGGTGTCGTGTGATATTGAGTGGTGTTAAATTCGGAAGTGATATTTACTAAGGGTGAGTCATGTTTAGGTACTCCTCAGCGTAGCCTTAGAAACTTGAACATGGAATGTCTTTATTCAATGATGCGCTTAAGGTTTGCATTCGTAAGTGCGAAAAGATGAAATTCTTTGCTTAGTGTGCCAAATTTTTCGAATTAAAAAAAAAAAAGAGAGATCTCCCAGTAGGAAGCGTACTTAGCAGGGGTAGGCTACATCTCCTTAGAATGCATGGTGACTAGTGACGAGTGGAGTAGCCTGAATTATCTCTTGAAACGAAGTCTTTGGTCATTGTGATAAAAAAAAAAGAAAAAAAAAAAGACAATAAGGTTGCCAAGGCTTTGAGTACCAATGTTCAGGTAAAAATGGAAAAAAAAATTGAGAAAAATATATTGCCTGATTATGTGCTTGTGGTGTGAGTCTTCCGTGCTAGCTTGAGTGATTGATCCGAGGGGTGCCTTATCACCTAATGCCTTAGTTCAACTGAACTGGGAGTCATTGATTGAGAACTCGCTACATGAGCTTTTGCCGGAATTAGATAATACATTTAGAGTCGTGCAACCGTAAAAAGAAAAAAAAAACCTTTGATAAGTGGAGAGGGATGTTTATGGTGATCTTTGCAAGTTCCTGGTTGACATGAGCTATTGGGAGTGTATGCTTGTTAATGTTGAGTGTGCAACCTGCTGGGATGAAGATATTGTGTATTAAAGTTTTTAATTGAGCATGCTAGGTACTGAATGGAATCGATATACATGAGAAGAATGCGACCATGTCTGAGAATGTTATAAGAAGTGTTTCTACGTTTGAGTGACTTGGGTTTGCTGAGGAGAGTCGTTTAGTTTTTACCTTTGCTCGGGACTAGCAAAATTTAGGTTTGGGGGTGTGATAACTCTATGAAAGTAGAGTTATTTATGTCAATTTCATACCTAGGATTTGTTAGATTTGTAAAATATTGCGCTTATTTCATATTATTTCTTGTTATTTTATATTATTCTCGAGAATCGGGATACTGCCGAATTTTTGGTTTATTTTAGATAAAAATGGAACAAGAAGATTTCGGCATATCTACAAAGATTCTAGACAAAGGGAAAGACTTGAAGGACACTTGGGAGGAGGATTAATTGAAGAAAAAATATTGTATCTCAGATTTTCAGAAATTCTCTAGGCTTTATTTTCTTTAGGACAATAAAAGGACTTTGTTCCTTAAGGCTAGAAGAAGCGGATTCGACAAAGCCCCGACCAGAAGAGAAGGATTCGACCAGAGGGAGAAGAAGGGAGTTAGCTTATTGTTTTAGGATGCTTTTCTTTTATTTGAATTGTGTCTCGAAAACAATGTCCGGCTAAACTTTCTTTGCTAGGATTATGTTGAACCGAATTGCGTAGTTGAATTTCCTGATCTCGTTTAAGAACAAATTTGTGCTTTGGATGTTTATTTATTTCGTTTGATCTTAATGCATGCAATTTGCCTGATCACCGAATTGTATTGATTTGTTATCCTAATTTAAACTCGGGAGAGGAATTTTAGGAGAGAACGTGAACGAAATAGCCTTGGTTAATATCGCGGGAGCGAATTAGCTAGTAAGTAGTATCTGGAGATATACTTCTAGGTAACCGATAAAGGATTGAATCTTAATGTGTTCTGGCCTTCGTAATTCACTATAGGGATATAGGTTTACGGTGGTTTAGAATAATCCTTTGTAAACTCGGGAGAGGCACTTAGGGTCATAAGAATCTGGTTAGTAAACAAAATTAGTATAAATTTGGAATAAACGAGTGAAGGGGTTTAACGAAACAAGGAGGGGATACTTGATCCTAGGCTTTTCCGTCTATTGAATTCTGATTCTTTGCTTTGATATTTATTTTTTACTAGTTTAAAAACTCAATTTTTCGTATTTGCTTGGCTACATAAAAATTGCAATTGTGTATGCTAAAGGATTTTAATTGCTATCCTCGTGGGAACGATAACTCTACTCATATCTATATTACTTGTTGCGATCCGTATACTTGCGGTGTGCGAATTCTGCGATCAGGCGGCGGTGGTTGAACTCGGTGTTGATGAAGATGATGAAGAAGCCCCTGTGGTGGAGCATCTTGGCTAGCTTTAGCATCCCTCCAATGTGGCTTTGAGCTGGGACTGGTACACAGACGCCATGGGATTTCATTGCTGCTCTTGGCCTGTTATTTTTCTTTCTCCCTCGAGATGGTTTTTTGAATAATTTGTTCAAGGGATGGATAATTTGCATGCCAAGAGGGTATTGGAGTTTATATAGACAATGAGGGGATGAGCAAAATGTATCAAAATTATACAAAAATCTCTAAAATTTGATTCCAAAGTTTAGTTTAATTGCATTTTTTTATATAAATTAAGCGGAAATGTTTTGTCCAACTCGGACTCGGACTCCGTATATCCTTTAATGTCTTCGTAAGACTCTTGTGATTCACGAAAATCACAAATACCAAGTTTATGTCTGATTGGTAGTTAACGACCCGGGTGCGGATGTTCGAACTTACATTTTACTTTACGAATCTTGAGTGCCCTTGCCTAGGGTGTCCCTTGGGGGACATTTAATTGCATTTCTTCTAGCTCAAGGGATCCAAAACACTGTAGTCTTAAAAACCTATGAAACATAGAAACCGATGTCTTAATGCATTGTATACTTGGGAATCGTAGTCGAAAGCAAACCACAAAATTTATGAAATTTCGATGAAAAATTTGAAATTTTATGTGTATAAAAATTATTTCGAAAAACATAATTTTTTTTATTATCTTTGTCTTATCGAGACAGAGCCTTTGTTTATTATTTTATTTTCACATATGTCAAAAGAAGTCTTCGTCACATATGTCAAGGTTAGAGTGCTTTTCCACTAAATAATCAAAATACCTGACATATTACATTACGACAATTATAATATTTGACATATTGGATTACGTCAATGTCTTTTTACTAATAGTTTTGGCTAGAAAAACAATTACGTCGGAAATATTTGTCCGCGAACGATTTTGAACTGCGACAGTGGTCGTTATAAGACATAAAAGATGTTACGCGAAGACTTACAAGTAAAATCAGACACTAACCTCAAACAAATTGCAATCATTGAGTACACGAACTTGTGTTCATTCCCAAGCAATCAGTTGTTGCCGTTGCATTGACACTATAGAATATCTTGGGCCTATGTTAAGTCTACAGCCCGCAAGGCGTTTCTGAGTCTATGGCCCATGTCAAGGTGTGGCCTGGAGCTAAGTCTACAGCCTGTGTCGACACACGTTCCTGCACACGATCTCATAACGCACAACTCCGAAGATTAAAAGAATACTTTAAATAGACTCCGAGATCCCTGGAGAGAAGTTAAGATCGAACCACGATTTAAGGGATTATTCTGAGAACGTGTGAGGCGTGCAGAGTACGTCAAGCTTTGCAAGGTTCAGTATAAAAGGGGAACAGATTCTCCTTAGGAAAATTCACGATCAATAAGCCAAACACAAATTTGCATTGCTCGTCACCCTTAGGATTTATTAGATACCTCGGCCTGGGTTTTTGGGTCATCACTTCCAGCACCAGAGTGAGCAACCGTAGCTTTGGTGAAGAACCTTCCGCCAGCACTTCCACCGTCTCGGCAAGCAACCGTAACCGGGACAACAACACTCCTCCAGCACTCCCACCGTCAAGACGAGCAACCGTAGTCTTGACAACCAGTCTCCGCCATCACTTCCACCGTTGGGACGAGCAACCGTAGTTCCGGCAATCATCCTCCGCTTGCACTTCCATCACCAAGGCGTTCATCCGTACCCTGGGCATCCACATCCGACATTACCTTCGACCATACTCCGTACGTCAAGTTTTAGCAGTCAGCATCCACCGTTCAAGTCCACGAGTCTACAGCGCACTGTAGCGAGTCTACGACGTCAGCAGCGAGTCTACGACGTAAGCAGTGAGTCTACAACGCCTCCATCATCCGTACCACCGCATTTTATTTTAATGGCTGTAAGCGTTCGTTCACTTCTGTAAAGCTTTGAGTTTGTAACAGTCATTTATTTTAATCATTGAAATTCATCTTTCTGGCGACCACATACAATTCCCTGTGAGTCCAATTGCTAAATATTTCCGACGTGATCCGTTTTTACGCGAACATGTCTTTGGCGACCACAATGGGATCCGAGGAAAATACCTCGTATTTACAGATGGCAAAAAATACCACAAGCAGAGCTAATCGTGATCCCCCACCTCCATTAGATGGAGATGGCACTTTGGCAGAGGGGGACAAAAATACAGAGAATGTGGCTCTAAGCAGCCAAGTAAACGCCAGTCAAACCGATCTCGGAATGCATACACCCTCTGAGTTCATATCTAGACTCGAGTTTCACAAAGAGTTCAGTGATAAGAGGAATTTGGTCGACAGACGTATTTCTGGACTAGAAAGCAACATGGCTCATATACTAGAGCAAATTAGCGCCTTAAATAGGTCAAGTACCGTCGCCAAGCCAAATAACCCCGTAGACAGAGAATATCCTTTCATGGGGGAAGCGTGACGCGTGGAAAGGAGGAGCGTGTCGTTTCAGGAGGATAATCCATGGAACGATGACGATCAGTACGCTACAGAGGCTTGTAATAGTGACAGAACGTCTCCTTCCAAGCCGTCCTCTTCTCGATCCCCTACAATTTGGAGATCAAATGCTGTCTACGCAGTAAATCCAACAGATGAGTATGATGAAGTCCAGGGCAAAGCAAACATATATGCACCTTCTGCCCCTGTTCATCGACCTGGGAAAGCACCAATGGATGAAATTCCACCAGGGGAACTCCCAATCGCGGGGGGACCATCTCGGGTAGAAAGCTATTATACTAAAGCCTCTGTACACTCAAAGATACAAAGGGGCGGTGAAAGAGCGCCTTGCGCTACAGGAAGATGGGGCTAGGACCCCGCGCGTGAGCCAGTTGGTCATTCACCCCCATTAAACTTGAGGGAAACAATAGCCCAGGTCTTGGAACAGATGGTACCCGGAATAGTTAGACAGGACGACCCCTATTTCTCAGGAGTACGTACCCGACTTTCATTGATAGGGATTTTCCCCTGTCTAAAGGATACAGAGTGCCTGACTTCACCCGTTTTTCGGGGGAAGATGAGATGACCCCTTTGGAGCATATAGCTCGGTTCACTCATCAAATCGGAGAGGCTGCGACTAATGACTTTTGGAAGCTAAAGCTGTTCCCAAACTCCCTCACAGGCGATGCTTTTACGTGGTATTCTAGTCTACCCCCTGGATCAGCGGCATCATGAGCAGAAATGCAGTCTAGTTTCATGAAAGCATTCGCCCATTTAGAAACGCCTTTGTCGATTTTTGAGGTTATGCACTTGAAACAAGCCACCGGAGAACACCCAGGGCAATTTCTGATGCGCCTACGAAAGGCACTACTCCGATGTAGACCAGCAATTCCGGAGAGGGATCAACTGATGGTGGCATTAAATGCTTTGTCGATTCCCTTCAAAAAGAAATTGCAAGGGGAAAGGTTCACTGATCTTTACAACCTCGCCAGGAGAGCGACTGAATATCATCAGTTGTTGATGGAAGAGGCCCAGTCTACGCGCACTTATCAGCTAGAGACTGTTGAGGTAGACGTGGCCGAATTCGTAAAAGGTGAGGCAACAGTCTGTGAGCCTTTGGCGAGGAGGAATTCCAAGGCGAAGGCATCCCAGAAAACAGGATAAGAGAGAAAGTACTCTTTTGATGTAGACAAAGTGGATGCAATTTTCGACTGGCTCTACCAGCGAAAACGGATTAAACTAAAGCCGGGTCATAGAACCCCTCTGACAGATAGGGAAAAGTCTAGGAATTATTGCAAGTGGCATGGGTCGTTTACATATACGACCAGGGATTGTTTGTCCTTTAGGAACATAATTCAAGACCTTATAGAGGCAAAAGAATTATGCTTCCCGGAAGTCGACGAAGTCACTATGGTCGATGATAGACCTTTTGATGATGAAATCGCTATACATATGTTTGATATTTCTGATGTAGACATCAATCTTATAGAAACTGATACCAGTTTCTCTCTACAGGACACGAAGGTACCTAGAGAAACCGTGGTGGCAAATGCCCTGTTTTGTAAACTGGCTGACAAAGGTGTAATCACCTGCCCAGCCAAAGCAATCGCTGGAAACCTCTGCTGCTGGCACATGGACGAAACGCATACCACCGATAGGTGCAATACTTTCAGGAAATATCTGTAGGGCAACCAGGGCGACACCTGGTACGACCTAACCCCATTTGAGGAGGTGGCAATGGGAATAAGCTCCCCAGGGACGCGAATTGCTTCGAACAATTCACAAAGGGGATTCAAGAGCCTTCCAAGTCTAGAGCGCAGGCCAACGACCCGAGGAAGAAGGGGTGGTCCTCATGGTCGGGGCAGAGCGCCTGAGCACCAACCCCGTGTTGTGGAGCGTCCCAGACGACACTTGAAATTTGATGACCCGTCGACTCAGTAGAGGACAAAGCAAGTGGAGAATGGTCGCACCAGCGAAGCACATTCTATGGCCTCAGAAGCAAACGCACCTGACGGAGCGCAGCGAGTCGACGGGACGCAGAAGAAAGGCCCCAAACCAAGATACGGGATGCACAAAGTAGATGCCCAGGCGATCCGGATGGGGCCGCCGATAGCCCAATTCCTGAATGAGAAGGTGCTGTGCCAGAAGTGCAAGCTGATAGGACGAAATAGGATCCTGATCATACAGGTATGTACGGCATGCTGTGTAGACTACTTCCTCAAGCTGGTAGACTTATCAGCAAATGGAGAGATCATAGTCCGACCTGCCTTGCGACTACAGGTACTCGTGACCCCATACATCATTCAAAAATGCAACAGGAACCAACGCGAATGGTCCTCGGATATGACCCAGTTGCTAGAGACTTTGTGGAGGTACGTCAAACCCTGCTTGATTCTAAGAAATCGAGAATGGTCAGGGTGGTTAACCCTTCGAAATTTTGGCAGAAAGCCGTTGGCAGAGCGAGTTTGCCGCCATAGGCTCGGAAAAGGAGTGATAGACGTCTAAGCCACCTCGCAAAAAGGCCTAGGCCCGCCCCGTCGGAGGCTGCTTCGCCTGCTAAGATGCACGCAAAGGAACCAAATGCGGAGATTGAGCGCATTGAGTCTACAGATCACTCAGAAGAGCCAGGCTCAAGTGTTGATTACACCTCTCTTCGAAGTGAAATCACGAGTGACACTGATGGCAGAAAAGAGGTGGTCGTGAGTTGCAATGTCGTCACCTTGCCTGTAGACTTCGCCAAAGCAAAAGACGTAGAGGCTCCGAGAGGTAAGGCGCCTCATTCCCGTCTTTTGCCTTACCGATCTGGGTTCCCGCTTCATTGGCTGAAAAAGCCTTCGGATAGCATGAAACAGCACATGCATTCCTTGTATATTAATGCTACCTTTGATGGTACCCTAGTGAGCCGGGTCTTAGTAGACAACGGGGCCACTATAAACGTGATGCCTTTATTTAAGTTTAAAATGCTTGGGTATAAACCACATGATCTGGTTAAAAACGACATCGCCGTGAGTGGCTTTAATGGCAGGAAGTCTGAATGCCTGGGAGTCTTTTCGGCACTTTTGGGAGTAGGTCGACAGGAAAAAGAAACCGCTTTTTTCGTGATAGACATAGTTCCTACTTTCAATGGCTTACTAGGGCGCGATTGGCTTCATAAAGCCGCCGCCATCCCGTCTACGTTACATAGGGAGCTAATGTTATGGCTTGACTCCGAAGTTGAAATTGTGAAAGCTGATGAGTATTCTTGTTGTAACAAAGGTATTTTGCATGCAGAAACGAGCAAGACTATCAAAGACCTTATCCTGCATCAGCGATACGAGCTAGGTGATCCCACGGTCGGACCCCTTGGTCAGCCTTCCAGAAAATTTGATTACATCGTAGATTATGGAACATCACACCCCAAGCCGGAGTCCGGCCCGATCGTTCTAACGGGATGGGGAGATGAGTTCACCGACAAGGACATAGAAGAAGTCCTGCAAGAAGTCAATTCAGGGGAAAACCCTGCTGAAGAAAGCATGAACGGCCACACAGGAGGTAAAGAAGGAGCTTTAGAAAGCCAGCAGAACCCTGGCGCGGAGTTGGAGCCCGACAGACTCCTAAAAGAAGGGACTTATGGACCAGAGTGAAGGGAAGAATGCGGCAGTTGCTGATGTCCTCCAGCGGCTCCAAGTCTACAAGGAAGAACGTCCTCAGGATCAGTCCATGTCATCTCTGTCAATAAACCCGGCAGGGCTTAGAGTGCCCGATGCTCATAATAAGCCCGTCTCTACCAGTCTAGGTGGTAGCGAGGGGCGCGAGTCTTTAATGATCCCATGCGATCCTCTAGTTAGTATTAATTTGGGAAGTGAGCCTTCCCTTAGGACCCTTTTTATCAGTTCATCCGTTACTAAATAATTCTTTGAATCGATCAAGGAAGTACTTGAAGAGTTTAAAGACTGCTTCGCCTGGTATTACACCGAAATGCCAGGGCTAGATCGTAAACTGGTAGAACATACTTTGCCCATTAAAATAGATTTCAAGCCAATTCAACAAGCTCCAAGACATATGTCTAGAGAGGTGATGCAATTAGTTTTCGAGGAAGTTAAAAAACTTTTTCGAGCAGGATATATAAGAACGTCACGTTATACAGAATGGATCTCTAGTATCGTACCTGTCTTGAAGAAAAACGGAAAAACTAGAGTCTGCATAGACTTTAGAGATCTGAATCGTGCTACTCCTAAAGATGAATATCCTATGCCTGTCGCAGACGACCTTATAGATAAAATCGCGGGCCATCAGGTCATGTCTTTCATGGATGGTTTTTCGGGTTATAATCAAATTTTCATCGCGGAAGAAGATATTCACAAAACTGCATTCAGACGCCCTTTGGGCATTTTCGAGTGGGTAGTAATGCCTTCCGGGTTGAAAAATGCTGGCGCTACGTACCAGAGAGCGATGAACGCTATATTCGATGCTTATCTAGGAAAAACGATAGAAGTCTACATCGATGACATAGTGGTCAAGTCGACAAAAGAAGAACTACATATTGAACATCTAAGAAGTGCCTTCATGAAGATGAGGAAACACCAGCTGAAGCTGAACCCTCTCAAGTGCGCCTTCGGAGTCAAGGCATGGCATTTCTTAGGTTTCTTGGTACATCAACGTGGCATTGAAGTCGATCAAAACAAAGTAAAAGCTATTCAGAGCCTAACAGCACCAAGAAGTAAGAAAGAGTTACAGGCTTTCTTAGGAAGAGTCAATTACTTGCGCAGGTTTATTGGGAACGTCGCGGGAAAGACAAAAGCTTTCACTAACTTATTGAGAGGAAAGAATGATTACAAGTGGACTGAAGAACATGAGGAAGCATTTAACGCTTTAAAAGAGTATTTGACGCACCCACCGGTCTTAATACCTCCTCAACAGGGGAAACCTTTCATTCTTTATGTGGCGGCTACCGAAATAACAGTAGGTGCGATGTTACGACAAACAGACGAGAACGGACGTGAAAGAGCTGTCTATTACTTATCAAGGCAACTAACCCCAACTGAGGTCAGATATACATCAAAAGAGAAATTATGCCTGTCGGTATTTTATGCCGTAATGAAACTTAGGCATTACATCGGGAGTAGAGAAGTCTATGTGGTATCTAAGTCGCCCGTAATTAAATACTTTTTTGAAAGCCCATTGTTAGTCGGACGAATCAGCAAATGGAGTTTAATTTTGTCCCCATTCGACCTGAGGGTATAAATCTCAACTGTCGATTAAAGGACAAGCGTTGGCTGATTTCCTAGTGGATCACGGCCCTACTCTATCGATAGACCATGAGGAAAGGATTGACGAGATCTGGCAGGCGTGGTTCGACGGATCATCTACAAGAAATGGAGCGGGGATAGGAATCCATATAATGTCCCCTATGGGTAAAGACATCAGACTATCTTTTCATCTACAGGCGATGTCGACCAACAATGCCACCGAATATGAAGCATTGATAACAGTATTAAAAGAGCTTCTGTCGCTAAAAGCGAAGCGAGCCCGAATTAAAGGAGATTCTCAGTTGGTTATCAACCAAGTAAACGAGGAATGTTCGTGTCAGGAGAAGCTGCGACCTTACCTTGAGATGGTTCAACAGTTAGTCACACAGTTCGAAAACATAACTATTCACTTCGTAAGTCGCGACGAGAACAGAGTGGCTAATAACTTGGCACAATTAGCCTCAGTTTATAAAGGAAAGGCTAAACCAAGGGGTGTAATAGAAATTGAGTCTCATTTACAGCCAAGAGATGACGTCATGGCTGTAGACATTATGAACCAAGACAAAGATTGGAGGAAACCAATCATTGACTTCTTATTGGATCCAAATCAGAAGGTTAAACAACGGATCAAAGTCCAGGCATTGACATACACCCTTCTAGATGGCGTCCTCTACAAGAAGGATGTGAACGAAGTTCTTTTAAAGTGCGTTGACCTAGATGAAGCTACCCCAATAATGTTAGAAACTCATGAGGGCCTTTGTGGCTCACATCAATCAGGGGTCAAAATGTGTTGGACTATCCGTAGGCATAGATTTTATTAGCCGTCAATGATGAAAAATTGCATCGAGATAGCTAGGGGATGTCAAGACTGTCAGCGACATGGTCCGTCGACTGGCGCTCTGGCAGCAGATCTCACCCCCATAATCAAACCTTGGCCTTTCAGAACTTGAGCTCTGGATATAATAGGAGAAATTCATCCCCATTCTAGTTGAGGAGATGAATTTATCTTGGTAGCAACAGATTACTTCACTAAGTGGGTAGAAGCGCAAGTCTACAAGAAAATCGACCATAGTGAGGTGATTGATTTTCTGCGAACTAATATCATTTATCGATTTGGCATTCCCCAGAATATTGTGGTAGACAATGGGATGGCCTTTAACAAATGCTAAGGTAAGGGAATTCGCCGAGGAGTTCGGATTCTCAATTTCGAACTCTACCCCGTATTACCCCTAAGCAAATGGACAAGCCGAGGTGTCCAACAAATTGATTAAAAACAACATGCAGAAAATGATCGGTTGCAATCCGAAGAAATGGCAAGATGTATTAAACGACACATTATGGGCTCTAAGAGTCACTAAGCGGGAAAGTACTGGAGAAACTCCATTCGCGCTAGTCTACGGCCATGATGCAATATTACCCATAGAAATGAGGTATAGGTCGCTTCATGTCGCCCAGTCTTGTCTACAAGATGAAGCCATGCATATAGCCTTGGAAGAACTGGAAAAGAAAAGGTTAGAGGTTGTAAACAAGCTAGAAGCACATAAACAAAGAATAGCCCGACACTACAATAAGAAAGTAGTTCATAAACACTTTCACGTTGGCAATTTGGTTTGGAAAATGGTTTTATCTCTAAAGTCTAAAGACCAAATTTTAGGAAAATGGTCTCCAAATTGGGAAGGGCCATATCGAGTGGTCGAAACCTATTCAACAAATAGTTATAGATTGTCGACTCTCGAAGGCAGTAGACAACCCTTAAAAGTTAATGGCAAATACTTAAAGCGATATAAGAGGACCATCTGGGAATCCCACAAAAGAATTTTGGAAAAGCGATTCTCAGCTATTTCAAAACAAATCGCACAAGGAAAAGAGTCCTAAAAGCGTCCACACAGCTGTAGACCTACGAGCCTGCGCACAGAGTATTGTCTACAGCAAACCAATGGAAATAAAAGAGTTACAAGAAACCAAAAATTACACAGTTGTAGACTGAGTTTGCTTAGAGGGTGTCATCCCTTAAGGCCTGTCGTCTACAATTAGTAAAAAATGTTAAACCTTTCTACGAGCAGAGGCTCGTAGAATCAACCTCCTGGTTCCAGACTCTGGCAATGATTTAGCAGCTTCCACGAATAAGAAAGTAAGAACCTTGGCACGAGTCCGCTTTATAGTAAGCTCGTTCTGCTGGCGATACCAAGACTTCAGCTCGTCTCGGTGTTGCTGAGCAGAAGCTTGAGCAGGACGATTGGCAAGCAGGATGTCAACCGTACAGGCCCGCTCCTTAAGATCCACCTCGAGAGCCAAAAGTTCTTTGATGTTGGTCTGCACTTGTGAAAGCTGGGAAGATAATTCGTCCCTCTGCTCTTCGAGTAGCTTTATATCGGCTGCCTTCTCCTCCTGGGCTTTGATCTTTGGGCAATCCTGGATGAAGTATCATCAAGCGCTTGGAAATCCGCTTGGTAAACTGTCCATTCGGTCCAGAATTGCGCCCGAAAATCCTCGCAAGCGGCCAGCATCTGGGCATTGGCCGCAGGGGAACCTTCCACGTCATCAACCAGGCTCTGAAGTTCCTTAAATTGGGCTTTAGAGAACTTGTCGAGACGAAGAAGATTCCTGATGCGATCTACATTCTGCACCAGCTAGTCATGAGCGCTGAGGCAGCCTGAGGTACCCTCCCCAGTAGGCACATTCAATGATGAGGAGGGGAGAGGAACAACTGTTGTTGCAGCCGGTTGCGCAGCGACACCAAGATTGGCCTCAGAAGTGCCAACCTCTTCTTGAACTACGACCTCCACCACAGTCGGGGTTGCCATTGGTGATGCAGCAACAGGAGGATTGACTTCAAAAGCGTCTATCTCTTCCTGCGCTGCAACCTCTGCTCCAATGGTAACAATATCTGCCTCTCCGAGTATCGGAATTTGAGGACTAGAAGGGGGGGCAGCCTGCTAATTAAGAGATGATATTAGAACCAAGAACGGAGTCACTCCCAAAAGACAAAAATGATAGTACAAAGAAACTAACATCTCTCTCAGGCTCTAGCATGGTTTCTGGCGCAGGAGAAACCACAGGCACCAAAGCCATCATTTCTTTTCTGAAAATGAGAGTCGAACATCATAAGAATTAGTAGACATTCTTGGCTTACGAAAGAGAATAGAAGAAGTATCATATACCTTGGAGGGGGACTTGTAGACTGAGTTGGCAACGATCATGGAGTTTTGGAAGAAGAAGAGCCAGATCCTTGGGAGGCAAGTTGAGCTTGCCTCAGTAATTTGGAAATCGGGACTTTCTCCGAGTCAGAGGATGATGGGGAAGTGGCTTTGCGCATCCCAAGCTTCTCAGAGGCTGCTCCACGACCTCAGGCTCTTTGCCTTTGACAGCCAAAGGCCGCTGTCGCAGGCGAGCGACTAGCTCAAGGGGAAGGACTCCTCTCCAGAGAAGAATCTCCAGAATCTATAACTGTATTTATAAAACGCAGAAAAGAGGCATTTTAGTGCATAGACATGAGACTTTAAAAGTAACTAGTAAACAAAAAAGGATTTTTAGTCTAACCAGCAGGAATCTTCTGTCCAGTCTTCAGCATCATATTAGTGGACAGGTAGAGGTCTGGTTCAGTGGAGGCCTCAAGAAAAGTCATCCTTCCACGGAGTGTGCTGAAGGTAACTGCCCACTGAATAGAAAAGGCTTCAGTGGCGTAAACTGGAGTGCTTTCAAGAGGGAACTCCATGCGCTAGAATTCTGCCTTCCTAGATAAAAGGTCTAACCAGGCCTGAAGAGAGTCCTTAGCCAGGATGCCGTTGTTTCTGATATGGATCGGAACATTGAAAGTGTCGGAAAGAGGGATTGCAGAGCTTTGAATGAAACCCAGTTGCCTTGCGCAGAGCTGGGGATTGTAGACTTCAAAACCGAAGCCTACCTCTGTTGCGCACACCAGATCCCTACTAGTTAGCGCAGAATCCCAGTATAGACTCGGCACCAGCTTCCGTCGGCACTTCAGAATGGGGTGACTGACAGGGAACGGAGCCCAATTGCGGCGTTCCCCTCGTCCGGTATCAGCGACGTGCTTCATGTGCCCTGTAACGGAAGCATGCAGCCACTGATCTTTTGACTGACAGTAGGACTCCAGCATGTGCGTCCCGTAACAGTCAATATGAGTGGCACCAGAAGGCATTCGGTACCCTGAGAGTCCTGGTATCCATATACAAGACCACAGATGTACCAACCAGAGGAGGCCACCAGCTGGATACTTCGGGAAGGGCCTTGAGTTTACACTAGTCTTGTATAAACTCTGATAGACTAATCCCAGGAGAAAAGGTGCCCAGGCTACTTTGCTGGTGACCAAGCTTAGGAAATTGGCAATCCCATATACGAGCTTCGGCACCCTCTTGCCAGCGAAACAGAAGACGTACTTGCTTAGCCAAACGCTAAAAAACTCAACCTCTTCAGCTTTTCCCCAACCTGCTGTAGAGCGACCTTTAATCATTTGAAGGTGCCTCTCCGCTGTGCTTAGAACTTGGAGCATTTCATTGGGACAGTAGTCGCCATCCAGTGAGTGCAAGCGAACAGGGGTGCCAGCCACATAACTCCCCGTTAGGAAATAAATGTCTTCCAAGGTTACGGTCATAGGACCTTCCGGGAAATAGAAACAGTTCACTGCATTATTCCAGAAAGGAAGTGGGCTGGCACATACCCGGGGGTCGCAGCGCTTTGCGACTAAAGAAAGTCTAAAGAAAGACCAAAGACCGACGTGCTTCATCCTGGTCTCCAATTTCTCGGACCATCGAGAAAACCACCTTTGCACCAACGATTTCTCGATGGATGGGAAGCACAAGAAACCGCTTCTCTTCTCCCAGCCGAACGGGTGAACGAAGTCCTCCCGGCAGATAGGGATTTGGAACTCCGTGATCAAATACTCATGGGAAACAGGGTCGGGGAAGAGTACGGGGTCAAGAATGGGACCCAAGGTTAGACCCTTGCCATATGAAGTCTTGACGACACCGGCAGGGCCAGCGAGTTGCTAGTGCCACTGGAAAGATGCAAGGGTCGACATGATCGAAGAGGAGTTTTCTTTGAGAGGAAGTTAGGGTTTCAAAGAAATCAAGGAAGAAGAAAACTGATGTGTGGGACATAAGTGAAAAGGAGGGAAACGTAATGTTTTCTTTTAAACTCCAAGAAGTTGACAACTGTGCTTAGGTGACAGAAGCCACCTAAGCAAAAAGAGGGGTGCTTATGTTGATACTATAGAATATCTTGGGCCTATGTTAAGTCTACAGCCCGCAAGGCGTGTCTGAGTCTATGGCCCATGTCAAGGTGTGGGCTGGAGCTAAGTCTATAGCCTGTGTCGACACACGTTCCTGCACATGATCTCATAACGCACAACTCAGAAGATTAAAAGAATACTTTAAACAGATTCCGAGATCCCTGGAGAGAAGTTAAGATCGACCCACAATTTCAGGGATTATTCTGAGAACGTGTGAGGCGTGCAGAGTGCGTCAAGCTTTGCAAGGTTCAGTATAAAAGGGGAACAGATTCTCCTTAGGAAAATTCACGATCAATCAGTCAAACACGGATTTATATTGCTCGTCACTCTTAGGATTTATTAGATACCTCGGCCTGGGTTTTTGGGTCATCACTTCCAACACCAGAGTGAGCAACCGTAGCTTTGGTGAAGAACCTTTCGCCAGCAGTTCCACCGTCTCGGCGAGCAACCGTAACCGGGACAAGAACACTCCGCCAGCACTCCCACCGTCAAGACGAGCAACCGTAGTCTTGACAACCAGTCTCCGCCATCACTTCCACCGTCGGGACGAGCAACCGTAGTTCTGGCAATCATCCTCCGCTTGCACTTCCATCACCAAGGCGTTCATCCGTACCCTTGGCATCCACATCCGACATTACCTTCGACCATACTCCGTACGTCAAGTCTCAGCAGTCAGCATCCACCGTTCAAGTCCACAAGTCTACGGCGCACTGTAGCAAGTCTACGACGACAGCAGCGAGTCTACGTCGTCAGCAGCGAGTCTACAACGCCTCCATCATCCATACCACGGCTTTTCGTTTATTTTAATGGCTGTAAGCGTTCGTTCACTTCTGTAAAGCTTTGAGTTTGTAACAGTCATTTATTTTAATAATTGAAATTCATCTTTCTGGCGACTACATACATTTCCCTGTGAGTCCAATTGCCAAATATTTCCGACGTGATCCTTTTTCTACGCGAACACGTCTTTGGCGACCATAGTGGGAGCCGAGGAAAATACCTCATATTTACAGATGGCAAAACATACCGGAAGCGGAGCTAATCGTGATCCCCCACCTCCATTAGATGGAGATGGCACTTTGACAGAGGGGGACACAAATACAGCGAATGTGGCTCTAAGCAGCCAAGTAAACGCCAATCAAACCGATCTCGGGGTGCATACACCCTCTGAGTTCATATCTAGACTCGAGTTCCATAAAGAGTTCAGTGATATGAGGAATTTGGTCGACCGACGTATTTCTGGACTAGAAAGCAACATGGCTCAGATACTATAGCAAATCAGTGCCTTAAATAGGCCAAGTACCGTCGCAAAACCCAATAACCCTGTAGACAGAGAATATCCTTTCATGGGGGAAGCGCAACGCTTGGAAAGGAGGAGCGTGTCGTTTCAGGAGGATAAGCCATGGAACGGTGACGATCATTGCGCTACAGAGGCCTGTAATAGTGACAGAACGTCTCCTTCCAAGCCGTCCTCTTCTCGATCCCCTATAATGTGGAGATCAAATGCTGTCTACGCAGTAAATCAAACAGATGAGCACGATGAAGTCCAGGGCGAAGCAAACAGATATGCACCTTCTGCCCCTGTTCATTGCTACTACTACTTGCTCGCTTGCTCATTGCTTTACGCTTGACCGACACTTCACACTCGTCGCATAGGCATGGCTAGCTCTTCAGAGCCCATCTTTCTCGTGCCTAGAATTTGGCCATGCCAACAATTACAAACAAAATCGCTTTGTCCCATTTAAACAGCATACGACAACATATATATAGCAAAAACAAATGTATAACAAGTGTGTTTTGAATAAATGAGATGCTATAACGAGTCTAATCAAAATGTCCTTTTAAATTTTCTATTCAAAATAATTATGTATTCAACCAATCATTCATTAACAAATTTATATTATTACTATTTTATATTTATCGATATTGTTATTAAATTTGGATTTTGTTAAATGATGCCCTTTGGCACCGAACAAGGGATAATTAATGTGCTTTAATTATAGTGATTTAACATTTAATATAGTTCCTAAATTATATTTTAAAATATATTAAAATTATAAAACTTGATTTAATGATTAACAAAACCCTTATTATTTTGGTGTAGAAGGCCAGGTTTGACATGTATGACATCATTACCAGGGATATAAAAAAGGCACGTGCAAGTGTTAGGTGAGCGGCACGTGTTCGATACAATTTCCCCCTTTTTTTATTATAAGCTATTTATTGTCGGATGAAAGGGAATATATCATCTTATATCTTATATATTATCGTGAATTAATTAACTAAAATATTTTGAAATCTTAATAACTCAGCAAACTTTAACATAAGTTAGTGTAAGATATACTCGATTTACAAATATTAACAAATAAAGCCCAGATTTTTAAGTGTAAATATAGAATAAATATTGGTATAAGGGGGAGTTTTCTTACTTAATAACGTTAGTGAGCAAAAAATAATACATAGCTTCAAAATTTATTGACGCAAAATTTTTTCGGAAAGGGGATATAAAAATTTCTGGAAAACGTGTGTTACCAAAATCAACAAGTAAATCAGCTTCCTTGTGGCGGATCGACAACAACTGTTAATAAATACAGTAAGCCAATAACTATTACCGGATAAGGAACAGCCACAAAAAAGAACAGACAAGTGCTTTATTTATTTGTCACAAAAAAAGGACATTTTATTAAGTTATCACCTGATCTCTGTTGACCGACCGACATATTCTGACAATAGTGGTATGACCAACGTCATGAGCACAAGCAAGGTGAAGCCACTTCAGAATCCAATCACTTTCCGACGTCCCATAAACATCGTCCTCTGAATCCTACAACATGCACTAGCATGACCCTGCCATATAAACAAGCGAGATGACGCTAGAGCTTCTAAAGAACGAGGAAAAATTCAAGAGACTGCACCCCGCTTCATCTATAAGCTTCTTGAGCAGCGCGCTCAAATTGCGAAGTCGGGTTCGATTGCGACAGAATGATGGTCTGAAAATACGAAGAATAGGAGCGGCAGTCCCCCATCCTTATGGACATGACGAGGCAAAAATGAGAGCAGAACTGAAAATAATCAGAAGCTGCGGAGAAATTTTGCTTCATTCAATGAAGCCATCCCCTCTACCACTTCTTTCGTTTTGGCTCAATAGCCTACATTAGCCAAGATGGGAACAAAGGATTTTTCAAATGCGACAAAAGATGAAACAAATCAAGCTCCCAACTTGTTATTTTAAGAACCTTTAGATTAGGTGGAACTTGTTTCCCTCCATCCCCTCCCACGATGGACTTAAATTGAGGACATCCCTCAATCCTCATCTCTTCGAGCGCAGTCCAAGAGGTCGACAAACTCCCCTCAAAGTGAACCAGCTCCTGGATTTCCCCAATTACCATCTTGGTCATCGAAGTAAGCTCTGCCAGACATTTCAAAAATCTCGCATCGCAACGATAAATATCAGTCTCGACAAGGGATGGAAGGCTAAGAGTGCACCCTCCTTTCAGTTTGGGACAACTCCTCACGATTAGCTGTCGGAGACAAGGGAATGGCAAGTCGTTCTCCTCCTCTCCGTCGTACAACCACTTCTCCCAGGCACCCATGTCCGTGAAGCTCAAGCTCTTCAATGACCGAAAAAATGGCCTTCTGGACCCATAAAACTCGGGACATATGGAAGAGACCATTTGAAGACCACAAATGTCCAAACTTTCCAGCAGGGGAAGTTGTCCAAAGGTGGCAGGGATTCCAAGCTTTTACAACCAGTCAGGGTTATGCTCATGACATAATTCATACTGTATTGATCATCAAACCATTTTGGAAATCTTTTGGCCCCATAGTGCAATATTTCAAGTGATTCAATCTTCCTCGGAGGTCGCAGGTGGTCGAGGAGCTTGAATTGATGGTCATCTTCATGTGCAATTTCAGAACACGATCCCCAGTCCAAGCTTAATTTGATAACCGCTTCCTTTGCAGAGATATTAGCAATTCTCGCGTCTTCGACGTCATCTACATTCAACAAATTATGAATGTGCAACTCTCGTTGAAGGCGTTCTAGTGGTCCCAGTTGCTTCAAATCCTGACCGACTTCTTTTCCCACGACAAAGTCTGAGAGTATCTCGAGTTTCGTTAGATCGCCGATACGTGGTGGCATCTTCTCCTGCAAGGCTTTTATCCCGCTTATGTCGAGGTGGAGAAGATTGGACAGCTTGTGAATGTTTCTCCGCAACTTTTGAAGCTCCTCACACCCTTGGAGTAGTAGAGATTGCAACTCCACGAGGTCACAAATGGATTCCGGCAGCACTGTGATATATGTATATGAAAAATCCACGGAACGCAGGAGTTTCAATTCTCCAATTCGTTCGGGTACCTGTGTAATGTTAAAGTAACGCAATGATAACATCCTCAGATTCTTCATGTCCACAATCAAGTCTTGTATCACAACCTGAGAAACAAAGGCAATTCGGTCTTGTTTTTCTGAGATTTGAAATGGCATAAATGTTCTCAGCTTCTTCATTGAGCGAAACACCTCAAATCTCTTCGAGCGACAACGTTCATAAAACTGTGTAACCACTGCCGCATGACGAACTTTGTCAAGGAAAAACACTTCGCAAGAGGTGGAGCCTTCTTTAAACTCATCAGAGCTGAAGTATGAGCGGGCATCGACTGATTTGGCGAGGTCATTAATAAGATCATGCATTGAATAGAAATTCTTTTCATCCCTCGTTCTCTGAAGGAATGACAAGGCCTCCAACCGACGGAGATTCTCCATCCCCGCCTCTCGGAGAGTTCGGGCAGTCCCTTTTTGCAACAAACCCTGTATGATCCACAGTCGAATTAACTCGTCTTGGTCGAATACGTAATCCTTCGGGAATAATGCACAAGCTGCGAAACATCCCTTCAAGTGAATGGGAAGATGAACGTAGCTCAACTTCAAAGCTGGAGGGATCTTTCCCCCCTCTCTGTCCCAAGAACCGTGAGTTAACAATTGCTTCCATTGTTCATCGTCAGTTTTGAAATGCAGCATACCTCCGATCGCCACATTTTGTAAATATTTCTTAATGATCACATATATATAAGTAATGTCTAAGTAACTAATGGAAGGCAATCTTCACGATCAACCTCCTGCATATAATAAAACAAATCAGATAAAATATAATATATAGTTTACAATTTCGTCACTCCCATATCATATATTCGTTTAGATAATTAATCATATCAAATAACATCAAGATATGATATAATCACATGAATACTACAAGATTGGGGCTGAATCTGATCAGCAACCTTATGTAATTGGAAACAATAAAATATTAACTTCCATATGAGTCGGAGGTGGGAATGCCAATATTCCCCTTTCCCCTCCTTGCATTTCTCCCTCAACTCCTCTGTACATCTCGAAATGTAGGGAGATTCCAAGGAGTCAGGGAGGCTGTCATCTGGTAAAGACCTCATCCTCTCATAGTCACTAATACACAAAGATTGAAGGGAGGTGAGGTGGTGTCAGATTCCTCCACCCAACCCTCTCCAACTTCTTCATATTCCGAATATCCAAATGGATGAGGGATGAAGGGAGGAGGCGACTCCAGTCTCCATCAATAGTAGTAGGAGGAAAGCACTCCATATCATCCATACACTCCATCTCTCCCCATATGCTCAATTCTCGTAAGGTGGTGAGACCCCTCAACCCCCACTCCTCAATTCGTTGATTTTGATGTTTACATCCATCTATGTAAAACTGTTCCAGATTGGGAGGCAGACTTCCTCTCGATGAGAAGCTTGTGATGCCTTGACAGTCCTTAATCAATAGTGATTTGAGGGATGTGAGGTGGTGCATGTCATGAGGCAAAGACTTCTCCTTTGGACATTTGGCAAGCTTAAACCTGGACAGGTTGCAGGGGAGTGAAGAGAATATCTCCATCTCTAATGCTGGTAAATAATAGAGATAAAGATCGGTGAGTGCGGACATGTGTTGCAAGTTGTCCGTTAAAGTCGTAAGGTTTTCGCAATCCTGAATTATCAATTTCTGCAAAGACCGAGAGAGGGGACTACCAACACCAACTAATTCCGTAATCGACATGAGTCCCTTCATATTCAATAGAGAAAGCTCCTCGAGATAATCCAGAAGCCTGATGCTAATCAGCTGGGACTGTGGCAGAGTTGGGCAGCCACCAAGGTTCAATCTTCTTAACGAAGAAGGCAATCCCCCACTAGGAAAGGAACACAGCTTCTCACAATCAAAAAAACACATATCACTAAGAGATGTAAGCAGACATAAATCATCCGCCAGCTTCTCTAACTCTCCACAATGTAAAATTTTAAGAACCTTTAGATTAGGTGGAACTTGTTTCCCTCCATCCCCTTCCACGAAGGACTTAAATAGAGGACACTTCACAATGCTCATCTCTTCCAGCGTGACCCAAGAGGCTGCCAAACACCCCTCATAGTGAACCAGCTCCGGGATATGGCTAATTTCCATCTTGGTCATCGACGTAAGGCTTGCTAGACATGTGAACAATCCCCCATCGCAGCCATCAATATTAATTTCGAGGAGGGACGGAAGACTAAGAGCGCACCCTCCTTTCAGTTTGGGGCAGTTCATCACGATGAGCTGGCGGAGGCAGGGGAATGGCTGGCCGTTCTCATCCCCTCCGTTGTACAACCACTATTCCCAGGCACCCATGTTCTCAAAGCTCAACTTCTTCAATGACTGAAAAAATGGCCCTTTAGACCAGTAAAACTCAGGACCTATGGAAGATATCCCTTCAAGATCGCTCATTTCTAACCTTTCCAGCAAGGGAAGTTGTGGAATGGTGGCAGTGAATCCAAGCCTTTACAACCTGCCAGGGTTATGCTCACGACATAATTGTATTGATTATAAAACCATTTTGGAAATCTTTTGGCCCCATAGTGACATATTTCAAGTGATTCAATCCTCCTCGGAAGATCTCGAATTGATGGTCATCTTCATGTGCAATTTCAGAACACGATCCCCAGTCCAAGCTTAATTCGATAACCGCTTCCTTTCCAGATATATTAGCAATCCTCGCGTATTCGACGTCATCTACATTCAACATATTATGAACGTGCAACTCTCGTTGAAGACGTTCTAGTGGTCCCAGTTGCTTCAACTCCTGACCGACTTCTTTTCCGACGATAAAGTCTGAGAGTATCTCGAGATTTTTTAGATCGCCGATACATGGCGGCATCTCCTGCAAGACTTTTGTGCCGGTTACGTCGAGGTGGAGAAGCTTGGCCAACTTGTTAATGTTTCCCAGCAACTTTTGAAGCTCCTCACACCCTCGGAGCAGTAGAGATTGTAACTCCACCAGGTCACAAATGGATTCCGGCAGCGCTTCGATTTTTGTATAGGAAAAATCCACGGAGCGTAGGAGTTTCAACTTTCCAATTCGGTCTGGCATCTGCTTAATTGTAAAGAAGCGTAACGATAACATTCTCATATTCTTCATATCCACGATCAAGTCTTGTATCACATCCTCGGAGACTCTGACATTTGGCCTTGGATATTCTGAGATTTGGAATGGCATAAGCGTTCTTAGTTTCTTCATAGAGTGAAATACATCAAATCTCTTCGAAAGGCATTATTCATAAAGTTTTGTAACCATTGCAGCATGACGTACTTTGTCATCATGGAGGGTGGAGCCTTCTTTAAACTCATCAAAGCTGAAATATGAGCGGGCATCGACTGATTTCGCAAGGTCATTGATAAGATCATGCATTGAATAGAAATTCTTATCATCCCTCGTTCTCTGAAGGAATGTCAAGGCCTCCAACCGATGGAGATTCTCCAACCCCGCCTCTCCGAGAGTTCGGGCAGTCCCTTTTTGCAGCAAACCCTGTATGATCCACAATCGAATTAACTCGTCTTGGTCGAATACGTAATCCTTCGGGAATAATGCATAAGCTGCGAAACATCTCTTCTAGTGAATGGGAAGATGAACGTAGCTCAACTTCAAAGGGATCTTTCCCCCCTCTCTGTCCCAAGAACCGTGAGTTAACAATTGCTTCCACTGTTCATCGTCAGTTTTGAAACGCAGCATACCTCCGATCGCCTTAATAGAAAGAGGCAGACCCTTACACTTTTTAGCCAATTGAACAGAAATCTCTTGAAGATGTGGGTGGCCTTCAAAGTTTTTCTCACCTATGGAGTGATAGGCAAGCAGAGACAAGCACTCCTCCAACGACATTAATTCCAACTGCTTCGGATCACGATCACCCATCAGTCTAGCGACCTCCAAGTTTCTTGTTGTGAGCAGAATCCTGCTTCCTTTACTCCCGGAATATAAGGGCTTCAGCAGGGACTCGAGTTCTTCATACTTATCGTTCCATACATCATCCAAAACAAGAAGGAACTTCTTTCCAGATAACTTCTCTCTCAGAGAACTCTGAAGCTGATTAAGATCCTTATCTGCACTGGACGAAGATGGGGGAACCTGGTCCAGTATGCTCTTGGTGATGGCGGCCATGTCATATACGTCTGAAACACAGACCCAGGATTTGACTGCGAAGTCCGCATTTTTCAAGGACTCGTGATTATACAACTCTTGTGCCAGGGTAGTTTTACCGAGTCCTCCCATCCCCACGATCGAAATGACTGTAAAGGGTCGGACGGAGTTGCCAGTTGCTGCTTCGGATCCGGTCAAACGAGCAAGCAGCTCCTCCATTTGCCTCTCCCTGCCCACAAACTTTGGCTCAGGCAGGGATGTGGCGACGAAATGGGGCTGGTCGTTGCGAGGCTCTCTCCTTGAGTTCTGGACTAATTGGAGCGACGGAATTTGGTCATAGACAACCTTTAATCTTCGGTCGACATCCTCGATGTCATTGGCCATATGATGGCCAGAGATCAGGGTGCGCGGGCTGAAACGAGAGCAGCAAGCGATGAGGCAGTGAGGGAGTTTCGACGACCGTGACAGGGCCTGCAACTTGGGTGCCTCCCGTTTCACCTCGACAGAGAAGTAGTCGAGCAGGTCCTCCATGTCGTAGGCGACGTCCCTGAGGTCAGCAAGCCACCGGGCAGTAGCACGGTCATCGTCGTACATCTGCTTTTCCTCGGCAGAATCTAGAATGGCTTGGATCCCGGGCAGCTTCTCACGCCACGACTTGAGCATGTCGGAGATGCCGTGGATCCGGGCATACTCGGCGATGAGTTGAGAGCCGACCAGTTTGAGGACGGGGGAGATGAAATCCATTCCTTCAGTTTGGAACTTTTTCGCAATGGCCAAAGTCAAAAGATGGATGAAGGAAAGCCACACTCTCTAATTAATATATTCTTACGAGGTGTCTGTCAGTAGTCACGTGTGCACGTGGCCGACCACTTCCTTAATATTATCTATGAATTAAACAAACAAACAAAATTAGGTTAGTTAGAATCGAGTCTTTTGGTTAAAATAATGGGACGAGTATGAAACAGTGGTTTATCACTCACTCACCTCGGCTAACGGAAGCCTACCAATTTCCAATTTACACGGAGACCGAGACAGGAGACTACCAACACCGGCTAATTCCGTAATCGACACGAGTCCCTCCAAATTCCATAGAGTAAGCTCCTCGAGATAATCCAGAAGCCTGATGCTTATCAGCTGGGACTCCGGCAGAATTGGGCAGCCTCTAAGCTTCAATATTCTTAACGAACAAGGCAATCCCCACTAGGAAAAGAACACAGATTCTTACAATCAACAACACTCATCTCGCTGAGAGATGTAAGCCCAAATAAATCATCCGCAAGCTTCTCTAACTCTCCACGACGTCTCATTTCAAAAAGCTTTAGATTAGGTGGAAGTTGTTTCCCTCCATGCCCTCCCACGATGGACTTAAATTGAGGACACTACACAATCCTCATCTCTTTCAGCGTGACCCAAGAGGTTGCCAAACTCCCTTCAAAGTGAACCAGCTCCGAGATATGGCTAATTTCCATCTTGGTCATTGACGAAAGGCTTGCTAGACATGTGAACAATCCCCCACCGCAGCCATTAATATTAATCTCGACGAGGGACGGAAGGCTAAGAGTGGACCCTCCTTTCTATTTGGGGCACTTCTTCACGATTAGCTGGCGGAGGCAGGGGAATGGCTGGCCGTTCTCATCCCCTCCGTTGTATGATCACTTCTCCCAGGCACCCATGTTCTCGAAGCACAACTTATTCAATGACTGAAAAATTCGCCCTATAAACCCATAAAACTCGGGGCCAATGGAAGATATCCCTTCAAGACCGCTCATTTCCAACCTTCCCAGCAAGGTTGGAAATTACGAATGTGCAGCTCTCGTTGAAGGTGTTATAGTGGTCCCAGTTGCTTCAAATCCTGACCAACTTCTTTTCTCATGATAAAGTCTGAGAGTATCTCGAGTTTCGTTAGATCGCCGATAAGTGGTGGCATCTTCTCCTGCAAGACTTCTGTCCTGGATATGAAGGAAAAAATGGGGCTCTCAACTACAATTCTTGGCACTTATCAAACTTTTAGCACACCCCCCTTGTTGTCTTGTGGGCTTTTTTGATAAGACAAACACATGCTTCTATGTATTTGGATAAGCATTTTATAGCCAGAATCCATGTGACTGGTTAACTGAGTAAGTAATAAGTAAAAAAGGACATGATAAATTAACTGAGTAAGAATTCCAGTTATTACTTTTCCTAAGACCATGGGGATGGGAGAGTGCTCATAAAGTATTACTAGATTTGAAGTTTCTGTGATGGTAATTTAACTTAAGCATTTAAAATTTTGATATTTTATTTGCCATGCCTTTTGATTTTGAGCTGGTCTAGCAGATTCCCCCTTTCCAAAGGTGATTAATAATCTTATATTGAGATTGGTTTATGGAGCACTTTGGATGACCGTGAAAATCTTTCTGATGTGGAAGTCCAAAATGTTCATTAGAGCTGGTGGGGAAGCTACTTTCAAGGCATCCTTGCTCGAGGGCAGCAATGTGATTGTTCTCAATGTATTTTCTCAATTTTGTGACTAACAATTTATTCTTAACAAGTATAGGGTAAGTGGGTAAAACTATGAAAATGCAAGATGTTATTCATATGATTTTTCGTCTACTTAATATGCACAGGAATCTTCTGTTATACTCTCTAATGCAAACCTTGGAGTTCACGGACAAGGTCTTATTAAACTTATCTGGAGCAGGAGACTGAATAGAGGCACAGAGACTTGTTCTCTCCCTGTTCTACTGCATTCATGTAAGTTAATTAGAATGCTATGGCAGTTACTTCTGGTTATTTTGGATATCTTTTCTGAAAATTCTAGGTTGAATAATGCACTAACTGACTATGTTTTTCATTTGATGAGAAATAGCATTTATAAAAAAAAGGGAAAACAAGAAAATCAAACTGCAAATTAACTGCAAACCTCTCAATATACATTTTTCTCAAGATACCCTTCTGGGAAAAGAACTCAGAACAAGAAACTCCCTATAGAAAACCCACATTTGGCACCAGCTCCTCTAGTTCATTTGGAGCCTTATACTCAGATGCGACTATGTTTAGTGGTTGGAACTTGCATATAGGACACATTTTGAGTAGAATATTTATCCTGTTTGTCAGGCATAGCCTGGTCTAGGTACAACTGACCAGTGGCTGAAGCTTTTAACTGACTTCTTGTTCTTATGCTGGCTAGGTTATACTGTTAAAACTTCGGTGATTCGGAGGCCTTTGGTAGTTGAGAAATTGGTGTTTGTAACTGACTTCTTGTTCGACAATATTCAAGGTATTTGGAAAAAAGAAACGGCAAGTCCCTAAAGTTAGAGTTTGCTCTATGATTTAATATTAGCATCTTTTGCACATATGGATTCAATCATACCTTCGCTAGACTATGAATAAGGCCGCAACTAATATTCATCATCAGCATTCCTGTTGTGCTCCCTGACTTATGATAGTAAGGAACGGTTAATTTATTTATATGCAACCTTACCCGTTCAACTAACTACCAAGAGGCTGTTTTCATGTGTGAAACCTATAATAAGGTTCCGCATCATATCTACCGGCTTTGAATCTCCTAGTTCATGTTATATAAGTTCATTCTTATTTAAACTCGAACATTATCTGAGAACTTTTTTGGCTTCCTAGTTGAAGTGGACTGAAAGGCCACAATTATTATAATCGTAATATAATTATTTATTGCTAGTTATCTCACTTTTCCCCTTGTTGCCATGAAGACCAAAATGTGCTACATGTTTGAAGGTCACTCTTTGTAAATATTCGTAAGAGTGATAACATATATAGCTGCATGTTCTGCCTAATCCTTGCATTGGCACATGGGAATTGTTTCATTTCAGACGACTTATAACAAATGCAAGTCATGGTTGTTGCATAATGGTTATATCCCTCATGAACATAGTACTTCTTTTTGGTACAAAAGGGATTAACATAACATGAAAATTGTTGTTAATTTGTATATGACTTACCAATTTGTTGGTGAATAATACCCAATATGTCCTTGCCAATAATTACTGGTTTAATGTTGTGTTTGTGTCATTACAAATGAAACATTTTTAGATTGAGTGAAACATAGGCTAATGAGTTGGGATTGTTGAGATTAACACATATTTTGATTTATTTTTACAATGTGAAGGTTGGTCCTGGATCTATTCTGAAGGGACCATCAAATAATTCTTCAACAGATGTTGTGTAAGTTTTCATTATCAGCTATTTTTCTTAATGTTTGAGCTTTAAGTTTTGCAGAACCCCAAGACTTCATTGTGACACTGAAGATTGTCCTGCAGAACTTCTTCGGCCACCCGAAGATTGCAATGTCAACTCATCATTACCATTTACACTTCATGTTTTTACTATTCCAAAATTTGATCTCATGTTGAGAAAAATAAATGGTTGATATCATTTTGTTGGGCTCCCAGGTCTGTCGAGTGGAGGATGTCATTGTGGAAGGCCTTGGAGAAGGATCTGTCCTTCATTTTCGTAGAACAAGAACTATTGAGGTCTATTCCTCGGGAATGATTACAGCTTCTGGATTAGGTAAGTACCAAGTGCAAGACAGTATTGGCCCTTGCTAGCATTTTAAAAAATCTCGGGATTTATCAGCGAGCAATGTAACTTGCAGCTTTGTACGATTATCTAGTTAGTTCTGAAAAAAAAATTGTGAAATGCGGTCGCAGTTTCTAAATTTACATCTATACTACCACAAGGGCGGGTTTTGAAAAGTCGCCCTTGATTTTACAAAGAATGTGAGTTTTGAAAATTCGCTCTCCTAAAGCTTTAAGGAAGGGCACAATAATGCACCCTTCAATAACTTAATGATTTTTTAGAAGGATGGGAAGAGCCTTGTCTGACGTCCCTTGTGTGTGATGGAGGACCAATTTTCAAAATGCGCCATCCCTTCTAGTTTTTGGAGGACGTGTTTTCTAAATTTGTTTCTTTTTATAAAATGAAGGACGAATTTTCAAAACCTGCCATAGCTATGGTAGAGAAGTAATTTTCGAAACATTGACCCCATTTCATGAATTTTTAAATTTAACCTTATATTGGTTCAAACCTCATGTAACTTGGACTCCAGATTCAATATTATCTATAAACAACATAATGTATGATATAAGAAAATATAGGGTGTCTCAATGAAACCTTTCATTTTGCAGGATGTACCGGGGGAGTTAGTCGGGGAAGTTTCTTGAATGATGGAATTGGAAGTGGTGGGGGACATGGTGGTAGTGGAGGACCTGCATGCTATAAAGACATCTGCATCCCAGGTGGCATTGCTTATGGTAACACAGAATTGCCTTGCGAACTTGGAAGTGGAAGCAGAAGCGAAAGCACCGACTCAGGTGTTTCAACTGCTGGTGGAGGCATAATAAGTGAGTTGTATCAGATAATGAAATTCAATTCCCATCAGTTTTGGTAGGATGTGAAGTTTGAATGATGTTATTGACGAAAAGCCAGGTATGTACATCTTTTCTCGATTTGATGAATTAGGATGGTTGTGGATTGCTCTCAGCTCTTATGTGAATCTGCAATTTCCTACCATGGGAAAGAAAATTTATCTTCATTGTCTAACTTTTGATTGGTGCAGTAATGGGCTCGTTGGAACATCCTCTAACCAGTTTATCCATTGAGGGCTCTGTAAGGGCTGATGGAGAAAGTCTCGAAGGTTCTCTTGAGCAGAAACAACACGGTACGTCAAAAGTTCTTGCCGCATATCCAGGCGGTGGATCTGGTGGCACCTTGCTAATGTTCTTGAGGACATTGGCCCAAAATAAAAATGCAACTCTTTCTGCTGATGGGGGAAACGGGTGCCCAAATGGAGCAGGTGGAGGACGCGGTGGAAGGATCCACTTCCATTGGTTTGACATTCCTACTGGGGATGTCTACCAACCTATTGCCACTGCTAGGAAGCATAAGTACAGGGTACATCAAATACGTCTTACAGACAAAACATCCGTGCAGCCCTTGAAAAAGAGTCGTCGTTGTGTCCCTCGTGACGGCCTCTTTATTACATTTCATTCGTTGCTTTGCATTACTTTCATGTCTATATGTCCAAAGCACAAAAAGTATCTCGTAAAAATAAAGAAGATGCCTAACTTATTTGAGACGAAAAATTCGGAAGTTCTTAAAGGAGTACAAAGGATGGTCGTTAAGCTCGCTCTCGAGCCATTTTAACAATCATAATTGCTGTTAGCAGAATAGCATGGTTTATCGATCTACTCTGAAGACCTCATCTGTTGTAGATTATGAGGAGGAGGAAAGATCATTTTAGTATCTTTCCACGTCGGCCAAACTCAATGATCTAACGAATCATACCGCCACCAAATAGTCATATCTTAAAAATCAATCAATCACGTATTAGTATTTCTTTCAACATGATCAAGTAAAACTTTCAAATAATTAAAACTTAAAATTTTGAGATATTGTTTGTTTTCATAGTTAAAGGATGATGTTGAGATAACAATCGGTAGTAGTTTTATTTTTGTTCTCTCTCATAACTCCTTCAACAACAGCAAGCTTCTATTACTACTTTTAGTTATTTTCGTAAATCGGTAGCAGTTGCCGCAAGGGAGCACACCAGCACAGGCGGACAAATTTCGATTCCATCCACTCTGTCGGCACCACCAGCGAGAGCCTGGTTTCTTCTTATATCAATAAGTCGACCTTACGTTCTCGACCATTGTTTTAGTCCCGACCATGTTCATTTACGTTGAGGAAGGGGTCGCATTGTTCTTTAATTCCACAAAATTGTTCTTTAGCATATTTCGTATTTGATAGCTGTTATTTCTTATATAGTAGCATAAATATTGTTATAAAATGATCGGCATCAAATACGAAATATACTTTATACGATATATTTGAAAATTATGTTTTAGAGGTTTTTTCATTTTTCCAAGACTAACTTTCGTATGATACATTTTTTTTTCGTGAACAGTAATGGCAAAAGAAAATAAAACGAAACTAACTCTACAAATAACGAACTCTTTGCTTAGTTTTACCAAAAAGAAATGTATACACGAAATAATTGATATAACTCATTAAATACGTCAAAATTGCTAAAATACATGAATATTTTGCTTTGACGCTACAAGACAAAATATCATGCAACAATTTCGTATTATTACGAAAAATTATTCTACAAAAAAAGTTGAGTCCACGAAACTTTTGTGAATGGCATTTAAAAGGCTCCCCGGCAATGCTGGAACCGGATATTGGTATTTGGGTTTAAGGATGCATTTTTATTTGGCTTTTCAATTACGAAAATATTATATCCGACAGTCCCTTGAAATAAAAAGGTTAGAGCCTAGATCCTCGGGTGATGGAGGTCTTCTCGCCTTGATGATACCTTAGCGCCTTAACATCCCTGTTCGAAACCGCAATTTTAAAAAACTTAAAAAGAATAAGATATTTAAAGTTCTCCAAAATCGCGATTTTGAATCCCGACTTCCTTTAACTGTCGTGGTTCAAAACTAAGATATTAAAAACTTAGAAAATATTTTACATTTGTTGCGGCTCAGAACAACATCTCCCAAGTAAATTGAAAGCCAATGCTCTGAATTACTACTACTTGAGAATGGTAAATTGGTAATTTCTGATATTACAACCGTATTTGACCAATTTTTTTTCCAAACTAACTGCAAACCCGTATAATGCTTGGCTTCTTGGCATATTGAAGCTCTTAATGCCGATGTTCTTTAGATAACTCCCCGGTGTTCTTCATGCTCTTCCAGAAGATTCGGTGAATCATCAACTATAGCATCGGACCAAATTCGTTGTTGAGGAAATGGATAAACAAGACCTTATGATGTGTTGGAGGGGATATTTTATATGATTAGATAGCTCGTGCATGGTAGCGCAGCAAGCCAACCATTTAGACATTATGTAATTATGACATATTTTACACCATCGAAAATGTTCGACACAGTGTTGTTGCGAAAGAGGTGTGAGTGAGTAGTAATAGTTTTATCTGTCCAACAACCTAATAATTTTCTCTTTTCGATTAATGTTATACATCGTGGTTTCCAATTCACATGTTTATTAGATATATTTCTCTAATTTATTAATGACAAAGACAATATGCGAATAGTAATCTCTCCTTACTAGTCAGTCTCATACACGTCTTCTTACTCTTAACATTTAATTTCGTTCCCCCTAATAAAGCCTTAAAACTTAGAAATATGTAATGATTCCAGCTTTATTATATAGAGTGATATGGTTTTCCAGTCCCCAGAGGACGAATTTCTAGCCTCAGTTTAAATTAAAATTACACTTCCACCCTCCTTATAATTTATATATTTCATTATCTTTTAATTATTTCCCAATATATCCATCCATCAAAATAACGAACTAGTGATAAACTAACCACCACACCAACATTCATCTGAATACAATGCAAATCATGTTTGGAATTTCATCAAAATCAAATTAATATTTACGTATATTATGAAAGTTCACGTATATATAATATTAAAAGTTAAATAAAAGATAAATATTATAACTCATCCCCAATTATAACAATTGGGATGAGTCGGAGGTGGGAATGCCAATATTCCCCTTTCCCCTTCCTGCATTTCTCCTCCAACTCCGGACATTTCCGGATTTTCAGCCATTCCAGGGAGTCAGGGAGGCCGTCGTCTGGTAAACACCTCAGCCTCTTACACTCTTTAATAGACAAAGATTGAAGGGAGGTGAGGTGGCGTCTGAGTCCCCCACCCACCCTCTCCAACTTCTTCATTCCCCCAATAGTCAAATGGAGGAGGGATGAAGGGAGGAGGCGACTCCAGTCTCCATCAACAGTAGCAGGAGGAAAGCACTCCATCTCATCCACACACTGCATCTCTCCCCTGATGCTCAATTCTCGTAAGGTGGTGAGACCCCTCAACCCCCACTCCTCAATTTGTTGATTCAGATTTTTACATCCCCTTATGTCAAGGTTCTCCAGATTGGGAGGCAGACCTCCTCTCAATGATAAGCTCGTTATGCCTTCATAGTCATAAATATATAGTGATTTGAGGGACGTGAGGTGGTGCATGTCATGAGGCAAACACTTCACCTTTGGACAACTGTAAAGCCAAAACCAGGATAAGTTGCAGGGAAGTGGAGGGAATATCTCCATCTCTAATTTTGGTAAATCGCAGAGATTAAGATTGGAGAGTGCAGACAGGTGTTGCAAGCTGTCAGTCAAAGTGGTGAGGCTTCTGCATTTCTTAATTTTCAATTCCCGCAGAGACTGAAAAAGGGGATTACCAACACCAACTAATTTCGTAATCGACACCAACCCCTCCAGATTGTATAGTTCAAGCTCCACGAGAGAATACGGAAGTTTTTTGCTAATCAGCTGGGACTGTGGCAATTTCGGGCAGCCTTGAAGCCACAATCTTCTCAACGAAGCAGGCAGTCCCCCGCTGGGGAAGGAACGGAACTTCTTGCAACCAACAATACTCATCTCATTAAGAGATGTAAGTGCAGATAACTCTTCCGGCAGCTTCTCTAACTCTCCACAATGTATAATTCGAAGGACCTTTAGATTAGGTGGAACTTGTTTCCCTCCATCCCTTCCCACGATGGACTTAAATTGAGGACATCCCTCAATCCTCATCTCTTCGAGCGTAGTCCAAGAGGTCAACAAACCCCCCTCAAAGTGAACCAGCTCCTGGATTTCCCCAATTACCATCTTGGTCATCGAAATAAGCTCTGCTAGACATTTCAAAAATCCCGCATTGCAACAATGAATATCTGTCTCGACGAGGGATGGAAGGCTAAGAGTGCACCCTCCTTTCAGTTTGGGACAATTCCTCACGATTAGCTGTCGGAGATAAGGGAATGGCGAGTCGTTCTCCTCCTCTTCGTCGCACAACCACTTCTCCCAAGCACCCATGTTCTTGAAGCTCAAGCTCTTCAATGACTGAAAAAATGGCCTTCTGGACCCATAAAACTCGGGACCTATGGAAGAGACCATTTGAAGTCCACAAATGTCCAAACTTTCCAGCAGGGGAAGTTGTCCCAAAGGAGGCAGGGAATCCAACCTTTTACAACCTCTTAGGGTTATGCCCATGACATAATTCATACTGTATTTATTATCAAACCATTTTGGAAATCTTTTGGCCCCATAGTGACATATTTCAAGTGATTCAATCTTCCTCGGAGGTCGCAGATGGTCGAGGAGATGGAATTGATGGTCATCTTCATGTGCAATTTCAGAACACAATCCCCAATCCAAGCTTAATTCGATAACCGCTTCCTTTCCAGATATATTGGCAATCCTCGCGTCTTCGACGTCATCTACATTCAACAAATTATGAATGTGCAACTCTCGTTGAAGGCTTTCTAGTGCTCCCAGTTGCTTCAAATCCTGACCGACTTCTTTTCCCACGACAAAGTCTGAGAGTATCTCGAGTTTTGTTAGATCGCCGATACGTGGTGGCATCTTCTCCTGCAAGACTTTTGTCCCGGTTATGTCGAGGTGGAGAAGATTGGACAGCTTGTGAATGTTTCTCGGCAACTTTTGAAGCTCCTTACACCCTCGGAGCAGTAGAGATTGTAACTCCACCAGGTCACAAATGGATTCCGGTAGCACTTCGATATTTGTATAGGAAAAATCCACGGAACGTAACAGTTTCAACTCTCCAATCCGGTCTGGCACCTGCTTAATTTTAAAGAAGCGTAACGACAACATTCTCAGATTCTTCATATCCACGATCAAGTCTTGTATCACATCCTCGGAGACAAAGACGCATGAATATGGCTCATATGGGATTTGAAATGGAATAAATGTTCTTAGTTTCTTCATAGAGCGAAACACATCAAATCTCTTCGAAAGGCAGCTTTCATAATGTTTTATAACCACTGCAGCATGACGTACTTTGTCTTCATGGAGGGTGGAGCCTTTTTTAAACTCATCAGAGCTGAAATATGAGCGGGCATCGACTGATTTCGCGAGGTCGTTGATAAGATCATGCATTGAATAGAAATTCTTATCATCCCTCGTTCTCTGAAGGAATGACAAGGCCTCCAACCGACGGAGATTCTCCATCCCCGCCTCTCGAATAGTTCGGGCAGTCCCTTTTTGCAGCAAACCCTGTATGATCCACAATCGAATCAACTCGTCTTGGTCGAATACGTAATCCTTCGGGAATAATGCACAAGCTGCGAAACATCTCTTCAAGTGAATGGGAAGATGAACGTAGCTCAACTTCAAAGCTGGAGGGATCTTTCCCCCCTCTCTGTCCCAAGAACCATGACTTAACACTTGTTTCCACTGTTCATCGTCAGTTTTGAAACGCAGCATACCTCCGATCGCCTTAATAGAAAGAGGCAGACCCTTACACTTTTTAGCCATTTGGACGGAAATCTCTTGAAGATGTGGGTGGCCTTCAAAGTTTTTCTGACCTATGGAGTGATAGGCAAGCAGAGACAAGCACTCCTCCAAAGGCATTAATTCCAACTGCTTCGAATCAGGATCACCCATCAGTCTAGCGACCTCCAAGTTTCTTGTTGTGAGCAGAATCCTGCTTCCTTTACTCCCGGAATATAAGGGCTTCAGCAGGGACTCGAGCTCTTCATACTTATCGTTCCAGACATCGTCCAAAACAAGAAGGAACTTCTTTCCAGATAACTTCTCTCTCAGAGAACTCTGAAGCCTATCTAGATCCTTCTCTACACTGGATGAAGACGGGGCTACCTTGTCCAGGATGCACTTGGTGATGGCGGCCATGTCAAAAACTTCGGAGACACAGACCCAGGCTTTGACTGCGAATTCCGCAGTTTTCAAGGACTCGTGATTATACAACGCTTGTGCGAGGGTAGTTTTACCGAGTCCTCCCATCCCCACGATCGAAACGACTGTAAAGGGTTGGACGGAGTCTTGGGTTTCTACAGATCTTGTCAAACGAGCAAGCAGCTCCTCCATTTGCTTCTCCCTGCCCACAAACTTTGGCTCAGGCTGGGATGTGGTGACGAAATGGGACTGGTCGTTGCGAGGCTCTCTCCTTGAGTTCTGGACTAATTGGAGCGAGGGAATTTGGTCATAGACAACCTTTAATCTTCGGTCGACATCCTCGATGTCATTGGCCATATGATGCTGAGAGATCAGGGTGTGCGGGCGGAAACGAGAGCAGCAAGCAACGAGGCAGTGAGGGAGTTTGGACGACCGTGAGAGGGCCTGTAACTTGGGTGCCTCCCGTTTCGCCTCGACAGAGAAGTGATCGAGCAGGTCCTCCATGTCGTAGGCGACGTCCCTGAGGTCAGCGAGCCACCGGGCAGTAGCACGGTCATCGTCGTACATCTGCTTTTCCTCGGCAGAATCCAAAAAGGCGTGGATCGACGGAAGCTTCTCCCCCCACGACTGGAGCTTGTCGGAGATGCCGTGGATCCTGGCATACTCTGCGATGAGTTGAGAGCCGACCAGGTTGAGGATGGGGAAGATAAAATCCATTTTCTCTCTCTCTCTCTCTCTCTCTCTTGGAATGGTTTGTCTTCCTCAAACACTTTACATAGAGGCAAGGGGATTGTAAAACCAACTGATCAAAGGCTTTGCCCACGAGTCTTGCTTTAAGTCATTCAACCATCATCCTGCACAAATGGGTAAAGCATAGGTTTGGTAAAATATATAATTATTTATAGGAAAGGCTGATGATGACGTTGGTATTTTCTTACTTGGGGAGACGTGTAAAAGTTAATAAATAGAAAAAGAGGTAATTGCATTACAATAAATAATAACTTCCACCTAGACCTGCCAAGTCGTTGTCGTTTTGTAATCATTTTGTGGATCGAATCTCGAAGGCCAAATTACTTAACGTGTCGTTTGTCAGTCACATGTTCACATGCCGGCCACTTGCTTAATATAATCTATAATCTTTAATTTTTTTACCAACAATTAAAATCTCTTTTCCCTTACTTGCTGCATCAAAAACTAAATCATGATAAAAAATGTTCAATTTTAATAAGATTTGTGATATGAATACCTTTATGCTTGGTAGAAATATACGGCGACATCCTTGGATTCCGTTTCCTAATCCCATAACCAAAATGAACTCCGACTCCCATCATCTCTTTCAAATTTATGTTCCAATATCTTTTTGTCATTTCTTCCCACACTTCCTCTTTCTTTTTTGTTTCAAAAAAAGTGACGAAGTTGTCTTGAACTAAATAATTGTTCCGATCTTTACTTAAAACAGCGAACAACTTGGGCCTGGGGCTGTTTACATCTCAATCCAAATGCATGGTCAGAAGAAGACCTGGAGGTAATCTTACTAATGATTTCTCCTTCGTCTTCTTCTTACACAAATACAAAAAGGAAAGTAAAATCTAAATAACTATTATTTCTTGAAATTAGTCGATGCTTAGCAAAACATTATCCTTCGTCTGTGATAAAAGATTCAAAATATTTATTCTAGGCTATAGAAAAAAGATTTCAAAGTTTTAGACAACGAAATAAAGTCAACAAAAAGTTGAGACGATATTTTACAAGATAATTACGATATTAATTATAAGTTCGAGATACACACGATGCTATGAGATTTCAAAATATTAAGATTATAAAAGGATTTCGGATGTCGATCCTGGGCCTGATCCCGATGTAGAAGCCTTGGGCTGAGGAATGGCGCCTTCTGGGTCTGGTGCAATATCATCAAGAGCCAGATGATCTAAGAATTCAACAAATCTATGCATTCTTTTGTAGCAAGGGCTGAGTCAGAAGGATTCATACCAGGATGATTGGCTAACCAATTACGAGCGGACCAAGCAAGAGGTCACTCCTATCCAGTCAACCCGTCTAAGCTTTCTTGGGGACAGGAGTGGGAATGTGACTCCATGGTAAGCAGGAAGGGCAATAACGGCAGGCAGGCGTCATGGTAAGCAGGAAGGGCAATAACGGCAGGCAGGCGTAGATAGACTGTAAAATACACTTACGGGACTTTCTCTAATATTATGTTAGTAAAATAATATTCTGTTAATAATATTCTGAATACACAGTTCGACTGTTCCATCCTTTTCCAGCGGACATACTGCTATTATATTCTGCTTACGCCTGTGACTTTGGGAATCCAGCCTGACTTTGTGAACGACTAATTGTCGAATTTTCAATACCGTTGAAGATAGGATGGTGTGAACACGTGGAAATGATTAAATTGGCCACAGATAAAATACATTAATTTGGTGACATAACTCCAAATGATTAAAAGTGATTATTGTGGCAATTAATTACATGGGTATTCTAAGGTCACTCGTTAAGCCAGCCAGATTCTATGTTTTCAAAATTATTGAATATAATTTACGATTTCAATGTTTAACTAAGTAAGAAAGATTACAATAGAATCAAGTCGTAATAAATATAATAATATATAAAATCACCGTTATCAATAACATTTTTCTTTCCTAATATTATATGACCCCACTAGGGCTGCTGTTAACTCTATCTATCCATCCAATGGAGATGGCCTAAAACATAATTTCACCATGTGGGGCATTAAATAAAAAGTTTAGATTGTCCCGGTGAAGAATTCTTTTAGTACCCGAAAGATGAACATAACCATTGGCATTGGCTCATTCCGCATTCGGGTATTCGGGAGCATAGCATGGAGTGTCAAAGTCCTTGTTTCTGATAGAAGTGAGGGGCAACTTCAGTCAACCAAGAAGGCTCGATCGAGTTAATCAAGATGCCTAACTTATATTCGAGACGAAAATTGGGAGGTTCTTAAAGGAGCACAAAGGATGGTCGTTAAGCTAGCTCTCGAGCCATTTTAACAATCATAATCGTTGTTAGCAGCATAGCATGGTTTGTCGATCTACGCTGAAGACCTCATCTGTTGTAGATGATGAGGAGGAGGAAAGATCATTTTAGTATCTTTCCACGTCGACCAAACTCAATGATCTAACGAATCATACCGCCACCAAATAGTCATATTATTACACTATGAGGGGGTGAATTAGTGTTATGATCCAAATTAGAATTTTAACTCTTTTTCACAAGCCCCGTAGCGGAAAAAACTTCTGTAAAACAGAAACCGTATAGATAGGTTTCTGTATGATAGAACGTTCGAATATGATCGCAATTTGTTTGATGGACACAAGGCTTTTTATAGTGGTTTAGCAAATCGCTTATCCACTCTTCACCCAGAATTTGGATGGATTCACTCCAATGTATCTTAACAAAGATTACACAATCAATCGTTAATAGAATAGACAAAAAGGTTATGTATCAAAGAAATCTGAGTGACAAATTACAGACCAGAAAATTCTGTACTGTAGAAACTTGTTATGCAGCACAAATTGGAAGATTTTGTGCTATAGTAACTTAGGCACAATGCAGACCACAAGGTTCTGCATCGAAGTAGCTGAAACACAATACATACCAGAAGGTTCTGTATCGAAGTATTAAGCCTTTATAGTTCAGATCAAGAGATTTTGTATCACAGATCTAAGGATTCTGTATCACAGAAGGTGTAGTACGTACGGTAGAGTTCTGTACCAAAAGTGTGTCAATCTTTAACAAACCAAAATGGATCGTATTAAAAATGACTTGAGTTAAGCACAAACTGTTAAGTTCTGTATTGAGGTAACCAATGCGCAATCCCCTCAAGAACAACGACTTCGTAGCGTACCTCACAGGAGCACGTAGTGAACCCTACGCAAGGAGACAGTGTCCCCTGTCTAAGGATGGATTTTCCCCCCGACGGCTACAAACGACCTGTACGATTTCCTCAAGATAGCGACTACGTGGAAAACTCCACGTGAGCATGTAGCATACCCTATGCAAGCATGCAGTAAACCCTGCGCAAGCACGCGGCAAACCCCAGCAAGCAGATAGCAGCCTCTGTCCTAGGTTCCTGTGCACCGAACGCTACACTACATAAATTGGTTAGTCCCTCACCTTTTGCGCTCACGGGGTTCTGCCCTTATCTCCGGTCCACTGCATGTTGCCCACATCGACACGCTTCTAACAATGCCTCTATAGCTTCTAACCGAGTCCCTCGTGGTCCCCGAGTCACTTTTCTAGAAGGTTTCACCAACGATACGACTTTCCATAGCTAGTGCTCCTCTTGTGTGACTAGCTCAAACTCGAACAAAAGAATTTGCAAAACTCAGCAAACGCTCTCAGAGATATGCAAGAATAATAATGCTCAAGTGTTAGCACTTCTCTGTTAGCACTCTTGTTCACACATTTTGTAAATATTTCTTAATGATCACATATATATAAGTAATGTCTAAGTAACTAATGGAAGGCAATCTTCACGATCAACCTTCTGCATATAATAAAACAAATCAGATAAAATATAATATATAGTTTACAATTTCGTCACTCCCATATCATATATTCGTTTAGATAATTAATCATATCAAATATCATCAAGATATGATATAATCACATGAATACTACAAGATTGGGGCTGAATCTGATCAGCAACCTTATATAATTGGAAACAATAAAATATTAACTTCCATATGAGTCGGAGGTGGGAATGCCAATATTCCCCTTTCCCCTCCTTGCATTTCTCCCTCAACTCTTCTGTACATCTCGAAATGTAGGGAGATTCCAAGGAGTCAGGAAGGCTCTCATCTGGTAAAGACCTCATCCTCTCATAGTCACTAATACACAAAGATTGAAGGGAGGTGAGGTCGTGTCAAAGTCCTCCACCCAACCCTCTCCAACTTCTTCATATTCCGAATATCCAAATGGATGAGGGATGAAGGGAGGAGGCGACTCCAGTCTCCATCAACAGTAGTAGGAGGAAAGCACTCCATATCATCCATACACTCCATCTCTCCCCATATGCTCAATTCTCGTAAGGTGGTGAGACCCCTCAACCCCCACTCCTCAATTCGTTGATTTTGATTTTTACATCCATCTATGTAAACTTGTTCCAGATTGGGAGGCAGACTTCCTCTCGATGAGAAGCTCGTGATGCCTTGACAGTCCTTAATCAATAGTGCTTTGAGGGATGTGAGGTGGTGCATGTCATGAGGCAAAGACTTCACCTTTGGACATTTGCCAAGCTTAAACCTGGACAGGTTGCAGGGGAGTGAAGGGAATATCTCCATCTCTAATGCTGGTAAATAATAGAGATCAAGATCGGTGGTGAGACCCTGCAACCCCCACTCCTCAATTCGTTGATTCCGATTTCCACATCACCCAATAAAAAGATAATCCATATTGGTAGGAAGACCTCCACTCAATGATAAGCTCGTGATGCCTTGACAGTCCTTAATTGAGAGTGAATTGAGGGATGTCAGGTGGTGCATGTCAAGAGGCAAAGACTTCACCTTTGCACATCTGGCGAGCTCAAACCTAGACAGGTTACAAGGGAGTGAAGGGGACCCAATCGACGCTGGGACATCTCCTAACACTCTATCTCACTGTATAAGATGAGCCTTTAGGAGCCCTCTTGGCACAACAACTTCAGGGTGATAAAAAACATGTTATTTACTACCTAAGCAAGAAGTTCACATCCAGTAAGGCCCGCTGCATAATTTTGGAAAGAAGTCATGATGCATTGATTTGGGTACTTCTCCGGCTAAGACAATATACCCTGCATTACGAGATACTTTTGGTGTCTGAAAATGAGCATTTGAAATATTTGTTCAACCGACCTATGCTAAAGGGATGTATCTCTAAATGGCCACTACAACCGGTTGAATTCGATATACGATATGCTACAACCAAATCTGTCAAGGGATGAAGTATTGTAGACTATATTAATGACTATCCAGGGTTAGATGCATCTCCTTTTGATGTCAAATTATCAGACGAAAACATTCTAATTACATACAACGATTACATGGACTATGTTCTTTGATGGATTAGTTGATCCTAGTGGGTCAGGTATCGACGTTGTTATAATATCTCCCAACATTCGGTATTACCCAGTCCCTCGAAATTTGTTTTTCCATGCACCAATAACATCACAGAATACGATGCCTGTATTCTTGGCCTACAACATACTCTCGACCTCTGAGTTCAAAACATTGACGTTTTCGGAGACTCGACGCTCATTATCACTTAAATAATCCGGGCATGCGTACCCGTGATACAAAGCTCATCCCATATCACGAGTACGTTCAAGATATCATCAAACGATTCCTTGACATTGAGTTCAACTACTTACCTTGAACAAATAATCGTTTAACAAATGTATTGGCCAGATTAGTTTCGATGATTCCACTTGTTGGACAAATGAATATCGAGCCTCTACAAATTGACATCTCCCACCATCCGAGTTCCACTGCATCATTGATGAACTAGATGACAAACCTTGGTTCTTCGATATCAAATGGGCCACTTTCCTGTAAAAAGTAGTGGAAAGAGCGAAAATTCATATGACAGATCACCCACAACTACTTTCTATATGGAGACCTATTGTACACGAAATTGTTTTCTACAATCCTTATGAGATGTACTGATGCGCATGAAGTTTGAGAACTCAATACTAAAATTCATGAAGGCATATGCAGTCCGCATATGAGTGGATACGATTTATCATAGAAAATTATACGACAAGGGTATTAATGGCTGATGATTGAGGCGGATTGCATTTCATATGTACGATGATGCCATAAATGCCAGGCTTACAGCAACAAAGTTCAGCTACCTCTTATAAGATTGTACTTATTGTTTTAATCATGGTCATTCTTAATGTGAGGGGTGAACGTCATCGACTTAATCCATCTGAAGGCTTCAAAAGGTCATTGATTTATCGCGTTCTCCATCGACTACTTCACCAAAGGGATAGAAGCCGAGTCATTCAAGGAGACTACATACCTCGATCCGTTTGTGTCAATATAATTGTTCGATATGGAGTAGTTAACTGCTCGTGACTGATAATGACTCCGACTTCAACAACAAGATTATTGACTCCTGATGTGAGGAATTTCGGATCATGCATCTCAACTCATCGCCATATTATCCATAATTGAATGATGTCGTACAAGCAACAAAATAAAATGTAAAGAACATGACCGGGAAGATGGCAGTCATACCACGATTGGCACAAAAAGCTCCTAGACGTGTTACTTGCCTTCTGAACGACAACACGCCCATCGACTGGGGAAACTCCTTTCGAACTGGTCTATGGTGCGCAAGCAATTCTACTAATTTAGGTTCAAATTCTTTCTCTTTGAGTCCTCTGAGAAGCAAACAAGGTGGAAGAGATTATGTGCAACATTGTTTGGCTTGTTCGGATCCCATCGATGAGAAATGACTCGCCCTTGCACATCATATGTAATGTTATCAAGAGCGTGGGTCCCGAACTTCCGGTAACATATAGGCCGGCTGATCCGATTTTGAATAGGATTCTTTCGAATGACAAGGACCCTCGAGGAAAGTTCGCCTCCAACTACGAAATCTCTTCCATCGAAAACATGAGAAAATATAAAAATAAAAAATCAAATATTAATAAAATGAATCGTGTGAATTCTTACTGATGACTTGGATACGAGGAAGCTAAGAAACGACTCTGGGCTTCAAAGTGTTGCTCTTTGGAATATTGAAGCCTAATATCCATTAATGGAGAACGATTCTCGTATCAATGGATAAGGCATAAAACAACTGCTTATTTGAAGTAACGAATTCTCTTGTTTTTTTCTAGGAATTCGCTACTTTAAGTAGCAACTTATAGACGATAATGATAAAATTAAGAAATTTGAAGCATGAAAACTTGCTAAAGTGGTGATTTATGGACGATAAATAAATGAAACTTCATATGTTATTAGCAAGTTTTCTATTTTTTAGCAACAATACGGAGTAACATTCCTTGGGTTTATTGTAGATAATTTCCCATAATTTTATTTGACAAGCAATATAATATTTGTTTCTAGTAAGACAAACATCACTGCCATAACTAGAAAGATAAATGCCTCCTTCTAACGAATCTTAAGTTCGCGTCCTTGTCGACAGAACATCCTTAACCAGCTTGTCCAAATTCTTGACCGCGGACCCGGTCGGGTTGGTCGTCGCCTCCTCTACAAGTCTCTTCAACTCTGCTGCGCTTCTCTGCAGTTCCTTCCCCTTCCCGAACAACTCCCACACGACCCTCTCGACGTTGTCCCTCCTCACGTCGCCCACGCCAACTTCCAGCCCAGCCGTCCACTCGGCACAGACGTACCTCGCGTTCGTCTGCTGGTCCACAAAGTTCGGCCAGCATATCATCGGGACCCCTGCACTCAGGCTTTCGAGCACCGAGTTCCATCCGCAGTGCGTCAGGAATCCCCCGACCGACCTGTGCTTCAGGACCTTCTCCTGTGGGCACCAACCCGACAGGAATCCTCTCTCCTTCGTCTCATCGACGAACCCCGGTGGGAGGATTGCGGTATTACCGTTCATGAGGTCCGGCCTTAGGACCCACAGGAACGGACGCTGGCTGTGGGCGAGCCCGATGGCAAACTCAGTCAGTTGCTCATGGTTCAGCAACACTATACTCCCGAAGTTCACGTACAGCACAGACCCGGGGTCCTTCGTGTCTAGCCACTTGAGGCATTCGACGTGCTCCTCCCAGAGGTTACCAAGGGCAAGCTTTGAGACGGACTCATCTTGGGGTGTCTTCTCGAGAAGCAGATGGAAAGGGCCAATCGGGTAAATGTTTGGGATCAGGGATGAAAGTGCCTCGAGGACGACTGTCTCCAGCTCCTCGAAAGTGTTAATAATGGTCGCATCGGCTTTTCCACTCCTCTCCACCGCATCTACGATGAAACTCAGTAAGGTATCGCTATTGTCCGTGGCTCCGAATAAGTACGGCATGTCGCATGGCCTCAAGTTGTTCATTCCCGGGATCCAATCAATCACACCATTCAACCTGTCGATCTTTACCGGATCTGATTTCCCTGCATAAATCAATCATCCGGAAAACTAATAAGATCTCAATGCAAACTCGTGCCGGGGCCTTATTAGTTTTAGGGCGCAGCGGAAATAAATATTTTTAACTTTTATGCCAAAAAATAACAGGATCTCATGATACGTATAAAATTTATATAACTCCTCTAGCGGTATCTACGCGTACACGATCACGAATACTCCGACAATCCGATAGGTGCTAGCCTCTTGGATCGAAGAAGAGAACTTTCGGAAGCAAAATCAAATAAAAATGTTTCCCTGTAGGAATTCACCCTTTCTGGTTTTCTCTCCCAAAACTAAAAGAAAAAAAAAATACCCCATATTCTCTCCGCTTCTCCTTAAAAAAAAAAACATATCCGGGACATCATAGACTTTTATTTCCTTATTATATTCTTATAACGTCTGATTGCATTCTTGCCGTTTCAAAAAGAACGTAACGTAGGCAGACTTTTAAAAAATTAATAGAAATTGATATAACTTTAATCAAAACATTATTTTATTAAATAAAAATGTTTCGAATATAATATCTAAATCGATATTAAATATTAAATTCATATCATTTTATATAATATAAAATAATCCGAATAAATCCATATTCGAATAATATATTTGCTTCCGATATTTCAGAATAAATTAATAATCCAATTAATTCTAATTCTGAAATATTAAAATGATTAATTTAGTATCCACTAAATAATCAAATTACAATATTCGTGTCGATGTGCTATGCGTGCGACCCTCTAGGTCCTATACACGAAGGTAGTGTATATCCATACACAAACTAAGGTAACCGTCTAGCAACAGTTTTTAGTCATCCAACGTGTTAGGATAATGATTATAAATCATAAACCACTATGAACCGATTACTGTGTAATTCAATCTTTTCATCTAACCGACATCCCAATTAGTTCGGCGCATAATACATCATCACCGAATTAATTGTTTTACTTGATTACCAAGATATAATAGACTCTCTTGAATGTAAAACATTCCTCCCATGGCCATGGATTTTAGAGTCACTAATATCTCTATCAAGTGGCCTAGATGTCAACTCTCTAATCCAAAAGAGCGATGAATCCTATCTTGACTCAACGTTATTCTCTCTACGCTTTGTCACACACCCAATAATCGTATTACTAACAATCCGGTTAAAGGCTGCTTTTAACGACGTCAAAGTGCGCAAACTCCACGCATATAATAAATGAAGGTCTCAAGTCAAAAGATCAGTTACACTCGTTCATAAAGAGGATTTGACCAATGATGTTCAATATGTGGTATCCTCTTAAACGGGTCGTGTCCAGTAACCCTAATCTTAGGGTACCCCTAAGTATAACTTAGATATATTATCCCTTGGTCTATCTTGACCTTAGTCACACTTAGCGATAATCTAGATGTCCATGTCCCCTCTAAACATCTATCCGATCACGGACTATTTCAGATTAATATACTCATAATCTGTGGGACTTTATCATTAATAATTTTACGTGCAGAAAAGTAAAATAATCATGATAAATACTCGCCTTTATTAATTATTTATCCACAAATACATTAAAGTGTCTTGGCACATAAGTGCACACACTAACAATCTCCCACTTGCACTATTGCCAAGCACTATGAACTCGAAGTCCTAGGCTCCTCACATGGGTCTCATGTTTCTGTAGAGGTAAGGCCTTTGTGAGTGGGTCCGCAATATTCTCGCTCGTATCAACTCTGCTAACCAACACGTCACCCCTCTGAACAATCTCTCGGAGGATGTGAAATTTCCGCAGTACGTGCTTGGATCGTTGGTGAGACCTTGGCTCCTTGGCCTGCGCTATGGCCGCATTATTGTCACAGTACAATGTCACTGGGTCAATAATGCTCGGAACCACTTCAAGCTCCGCTATGAAGTTCTTGATCCATACAGCTTCCTTTGCGGCCTTAGAAGCTGCAATGTACTCGGACTCAGCTGTAGAATCTGCAACTGTCTCCTGCTTGGAACTTCTCCAACATACAGCTGCACCATTCAAACAAAACACATAACCCTGCTGCGATTTCAGATCATCCCGATCTGTCTGAAAACTAGTGTCAGTATATCCTCTGACAACTAACTCCTCATCTCCTCCATAAATTAAGAACATGTCCTTTGTTCTTCTAAGATACTTGAGGATAGTCTTTACTGCAGTCCAATGACCCTCTCCAGGATCTGACTGATATCTACTTGTCATACTCAAAGCATACGAGACATCGGGTCGAGTGCAAATCGTGGCATACATAATGGACCCTATAGCAGATGCATAAGGTATCTTGCCCATCCTACCTCTTTCCTCCTGTGTCTTTGGACACATAGACTTGGAAAGATGTACACCATGTGACATTGGCAAGAATCCTCTCTTGGAGTCTTGCATGCTGAACCTATTCAACACCTTGTCAATATACATACTTTGACTCAAACCCAGCAACCTATTTTGTCTATCTCGGTATAATCTAATACCTAAGACATATGTCGCTTCCCCAAGATCTTTCATAGAGAAACACTCTCCCAGCCAAGTCTTGGTAGACTCTAGGCTAGGGATATCATTGCCTATCAGAAGTATATCATCAACATACAGCACTAGGAACGAAACCTTGCTCCCACTAACCTTCTTGTAAACGCAAGGTTCCTCTGGATTCTTGACATAGCCAAATTCTTTGACTGCTTCGTCAAATCGCAGATTCCAACTCCGAGATGCTTGCTTTAGTCCAAAAATGGACCTCTTGAGCTTACATACTTTATCTGCATTATTAGATGTAACGAAACCGGGAGGTTGTACCATAAATACTTCCTCCTGTAACTTTCCATTCAGAAAAGCGGTTTTTACATCCATCTGCCAGATCTCGTAATCCTTGTAAGTTGCTATCGCAAGCAGAATTCTAATGGACTTAAGCATTGCAACCGGAGAAAATGTTTCATCATAGTCAATTTCTTGACGTTGAGTGAAACCCTTGGCCACAAGTCTTGCTTTATAGGTACTTATATTCCCTTCCATGTCAATCTTCTTCTTGAAGATCCATTTGCACCCAATGGGTTTTACCCCAACTGGCGCATCAACCAACTCCCAAACTTGGTTGGTATACATGGAGTCCATCTCTGATTTCATGGCTTCTAGCCATTTCTCGGAATCATTTGAAACGATTGCTTCCTCATAAGTCGACGGTTCATCATCCTCGACGAGCAGTACTTCCCCATGTTGGGTTACTAGCCAACCATATATGTCAGGCTCTCGGTGTACTCTTGTCGACTTACGTTGATCTTGTGTTCCTTGAACATCTTCAGAAGTTGGAATCGCTTGTACTTGTGGTACCGATTCGCTATCTAAATGTTCAGTTTCCAACCTGTTTGTAGAGTCCGATATTTCTTCAAGACTTACTTTACTCCCACTACTCTCTTTAGAAATAAATTCTCTTTCCAAGAAAGTAGCATATCGAGCAACGATAACCTTGTGCTCGCTTGGGAGATAAAAGTAGTATCCCTTTGTTTCCTTGGGATAACCTACAAACATACACTTGGTAGATCTTGCCGCAAGCTTATCAGAATTCTCATTCTTCACATAAGCATCACAGCCCCATATCTTAAGATAAGACAAGTTTGGTTTCTTCCCAAACCATACTTCATAAGGAGTCTTATCTACCGACTTGGTTGGAACTCGGTTAAGCATGTATGCTGCTGTTTCTAAGGCATAACCCCAAAATGACAACGGAAGACTTGCATGACTCATCATTGATCTAACCGTGTCCATGAGCGTGCGGTTCCTCCGTTCTGAAACACCATTCCACTCCGGTGTTCTAGGAGGTGTGAGTTGTGAAACAATCCCACACTCTTTTAGGTAATCAATGAACTCTTGGCTAAGATACTCGCCGCCTCGATCACTCCGAAGGGCTTTTATCTTCTGGCCTCGTTGATTCTCTACCTCGTTCTTGAACTCTTTAAACTTTTCCAGAGTTTCAGACTTGTGCCTCATTAAGTAAACATATCCATATCTACTTAAATCGTCGGTGAAAGTCACGAAATAGGAATACGCTCCTCTGGCCTGAACCAGTAATGGTCCACACACATCACTATGTATGAGTTCTAGCAGTTCCTTGGCTCTTTCACCTGTCTTGGTAAAAGGTTTCTTGGTCATTTTTCCTTGTAAACACGCTTCACATGTATCTATGGGCTCTAACTCAAAAGAGTCCAAATACCCGTTACTTAGTAACCTTGCGATGCGTTTCTCGTTTACATGACCAAGTCTACAATGCCAGAGATATGTTAAGTTTGAGTCACGTGTTTTCTGTTTCTTCCCTTCGACACAGTAAATCGGCTCATCCAAATTCAGAACATACAAACCATTATTTAATGAACCATTTCCATAGAACATCCCATCGAAATAAAAGGAACAAAACTTGTCCTTGAATTCAAATACAAATCCCTTGGCGTCTAAACACGACACCGAAATGATGTTCTTGGAAAAACTAGGAACGAAATAACAGTTCTCCAAATTTAAATCAAATCCACTGGGCAACTTTATTACATACGTCCCTACAGCTAATGCAGCAACTCTAGCTCCATTCGCCACTCGTAGGTCCATCTTGCCCTTGGACAGCCGTCTGTAGTCACTTAGACTCTGCAAGTTCGCACAAATGTGAGAACTACTTCCGGAGTCTATGACCCATGATGAAGAAACAGAAAGATTGCATTCAATCACAAAGATACCTGAAGCATCCGCTCCACTGGCATTCTTCTTCATGAGTTGGAAGCAATTCTTCTTCCAATGGCCTTTCTTGCCACAATGAAAACATATAGCTTCTTTCTCATCAGACTAGGGCACCTGCTGCCCTTTCTTAAGCTTCTTTTGAGCTGGAGGTCCCGCGCGCTTAACTGCTTTAGCCTTGGGATTGAAATTCCCGGTGCCAGTACGCTTGTAAGTCTTTCTGACCATCATTGCTCGTAGTGAAGGATTCACCTTCATGTCCTTCTCGGCAGTTTTCAGCATTGCCATCAGATCAGTCAAACTCTTCTCCATGCTGTTCATGTTGAAGTTCAACACAAACTGAGAAAATGATGGTGGGAGCGAGGACAAAACCAGGTCAACAGCTAAGTCCTGGTCCAGCTTGGAACCCAAGCTCTCGAGCCTTTCAATGTACCCTATCATCTTGAGTACATGTGGCCCAACTGGGTTACCCTCCACCAGCATTGTTCGAAACAGTGCTCGAGAGGTCTCATACCTCTCAACTCTGGCACTCTCTTGGAAGAGCTCACGTAAGTGCTGATCAATCTCCCTAGCACTCATGTTCTCATGCTGCCTCTGTAACTCAGGAGACATAGAAGACAACATGATGCACTGAACATCCAGCGCATCCTCCAAGTATTGACTGTAGTAAGACTGATCATCCTCAGAAGCATCAGGTGCAGGTTCTTTAAGTGGTTCATCCTCCAGCACATAAATCTTTCTCTCGTGCCTTAGGACAATTTTCAGTTTTCTATACCAATCCAGGTAGTTGGAACCGATGAGGATATTCTCTTTCTCGAGAATGCTTCGCAGCGAAAAGGGTGTTTATGTTTGCCATCTACAATAATAATTTAAAGCAGAGTTTTAGTATTTGTGGAATATTAATTAATAAAGGACTTTAATATAGCTCCCACTATTTTATTCGAAAACAACAGCCCCCTCTGTTGAAATCGGGAATTTGTTGGTTAATAATTCCTAGTGGGATCGAAATCTCGAAACATGAAGTATGCACACAGCTGAGCTATACCTACACACCACACGAAACAAGTAGGCTTTAACTCGCCAATCACAATTATCTGTGTGACTTTCGGTATTTTCACGTTGAGTCTAATAACTCTTAAACTCAACACTTGCCCCTCAAAAAGCTGACCTTAGCTGAGCTAAACAAGTCAACTAAATTGAGTTAAGTCGACCCATTAATCATTTAGAATAAATTACAAATGTTCTACCATAAGCCCACAGCTAAGCTGTACCGACTCATGGGAAAAATCTGACTATTATAATAAATATTAATGGAGGGCCTATATAAAATAATTGACTTAATATTTAGGGGTTTTTATTTAATGTTGTCTCACCATTAAAATACTTCGTAGGACATATTTGTCCATTTCAACCGACCATTATAATAATAAAATAATTATTATACTTTTATTTTCAGACTTTTAAATTAATTATTTATCTCATAATTAATTATTGGTCGGCCTCAACGTTACTTATAAATCCCATTTCATGGGATAAAGTTTTATTTGCCAAAAATTTCACTCGGCAAGTAATTCTAAATTTGTTACAATATATATCAAATGGGATAAATCTTAAAAGGACATTTAACGTAATCCTTTTGCCCAATCAATGTTAATAGGATTTTGGAATTTTTTATTTTAACAAAATTTCCATTACTCTGGGTCACTTGATTTATTAAAATCAAAATCAATGGAATTAATCATCACCTTAGGTAATCCATTCAGATAACCAAAAATTGATTTTTTTATTTTTTTTAATTCAAAATCATTCAACCCGTTTAGACTTATTAAGGAAATTAGTTAAAATGATAATTGGCCTTTACGTGGAATATTAACTAGAATATTTATAAATCAATATAATATATTCAAATTCAACATATTTCACGTAATCATATTTATAACATTATAAAAATCCTTATTATAATATTATTAATATTGAATTCCAAATTTTAAATCGAACTTTGCGATCCGTCAAATTTTTACTTTCTTTCCAAAACTATTAACGTTTGTTTCTAAATATCACTATATGAATTATTTCGTCCAAAATAATATAGGCATAAATCTCATATGTTTACCATAATTTTGATGGACAAAAATCTTAAACGAAATCTTAAAAGATTCCGACAGATTATAATTTCGTTAAAATTAGCAAAATTCAAATATAATATACGATTCAACCATGACAAGGCTTTGATGCCACTTGTTAGTTTTAGGGCGCAGCGGAAATAATTATTTTTGACTTTTATGCCCAAAAATAACAGGATCTCATGATACGTATAAAATTTATATAAATAACAGCATAACCTTACCCGGAATTCGTACCTTATAATTTCCGGCGAAACAATATGTAATCAGGAACAATCAATCGAGAGTCCCACGTGTGACTCCTCTAGCGGTATCCACGCGCACACGATCACGAATACTCCGACAATCCGATATGTATTAATACGCCTCTTGGATCGAAGAAGAGAACTTTCGGAAGCAAAATCAAATAAAAATGTTTCCCTGTAGGAATTCACCCTTTCTGGTTTTCTCTCCCAAAACTAAAAGAAAAAAAAAAAAAACCCCAGATTCTCTCGGCTTCTCCTTAAAAAAAAAACAGATCCGGGACATCATCAGACTTTTATTTCCTTATTATATTCTTATAACGTCTGATTGCATTCTTGCCGTTTCAAAAAGAACGTAACGTAGGCAGACTTTTAAACAATTAATAGAAATTGATATAACTTTAATCAAAACATTATTTTATTAAATAAAAATGTTTCGAATATAATATCTAAATGGATATTAAATATTAAATTCATATCATTTTATATAATATAAAATAATCCGAATAAATCCATATTCGAATAATATATTTGCTTCCGATATTTCAGAATAAATTAATAATCCAATTAATTATAATTCTGAAATATTAAAATGATTAATTTAGTATCCACTAAATAATCAAAATACAATATTCGTGTTGATGTGCTATGCGTGCGACCATCTAGGTCCTATACACGAAGGTAGTGTATATCCATACACAAACTAAGGTAACCGTCTAGCAACAGTTTTTAGTCATCCAACGTGTTAGGATAATGATTATAAATCATAAACCACTATGAACCGATTACTGTGTAATTCAATCTTTTCATCTAACCGACATCCCAATTAGTTCGGCGCATAATACATCATTACCGAATTAATTGTTTTACTTGATTACCAAGATATAATAGACTCTCTTGAATGTAAAACATTCCTCCCATGGCCATGGATTTTAGAGTCACTAATATCTCTATCAAGTGGCCTAGATGTCAACTCTCTAATCCAAAAGAGCGATGAATCCTATCTTGACTCAACGTTATTCTCTCTACGCTTTGTCACACACCCAACAATCGTATTACTGACAATCCGGTTAAAGACTGCTTTTAACGACGTCAAAGTGCGCAAACTCCACGCATATAATAAATGAAGGTCTCAAGTCAAAAGATCAGTTACACTCGTTCATAAAGAGGATTTGACCAATGATGTTCAATATGTGGTATCCTCTTAAACGGGTCGTGTCCAGTAACCCTAATCTTAGGGTACCCCTAAGTATAACTTAGATATATTATCCCTTGGTCTATCTTGACCTTAGTTACACTTAGCGATAATCTAGATGTCCATGTCCCCTCTAAACATCTATCCGATCACGGACTATTTCAGATTAATATACTCATAATCTGTGGGACTTTATCATTAATAATTTTACGTGCAGAAAAGTAAAATAATCATGATAAATACTCGCCTTTATTAATTATTTATCCACAAATACATTAAAGTGTCTTGGCACATAAGTGCACACACTAACATTATCCTCACAAAGATCACCTTTCGACGGCGTAAGGCATTTTTCTATGAACAAGCGATAATGCTTCAAGGCCATAGTCGCACAAGCTGGTATCGTGAACAGATGCACCAGCGGAACTGAACTTCTCGGCAGCAGGAGCCGCGGCAAAGTCCATGAAGCTATCCGCCACGATATGAGATATCGGAGGGACATCCGAGCCGTTTTCCCAGCGAACCTCCTCATTAAGCTTCCCGATGAGGTCACACAAGGGGTTGACCATGTAATTCCTACAAGAGTCGATTATGGTAGCTTTATCCAGGGTGGCCTCGGTGTCTGACCAATGGATGCCATCAGGTATCGAGAAGAACCGCCAGTCGGGGAGGCCCTCTAGGGAGGTTAGGCCGCCGAAGCGGAGGAGGCGGCGGTGATTGAACTCGGTGTTGATGAAGGTGATGAAGAAGCCCCTGTGGTGGAGGATCTTTGCTAGCTTTAGCATCCCTCCAAGGTGGCTTTGAGCTTGGGCCGGTACACAGACAAGATGTGATTTCATGGCTGTATCTTTCTTTCTACCGCGAGATGGTTTTTGAATAATTTGTTCAAGGGATAATTTTTATATAGACAATGAGGGGATTAGCAAAATGTATCAAAATTATACAAAAATTTATAAATTTTGATTATAAGTTTAGTTTAATTACATTTTTTTTATAATGAAAAGCTGAAAAGCTTCTCGACAGATTCAAATACCTTGCTCTACTCAGATTCAGTATATTATCTTAGGAGGGTCACAAGACTCAGCAATCCACGATGATCGGATAAGTTAAGTCTCGATGATCAGATAAATTGGGCCCACCAAGATTAGAACCTGGCAGGTGAGGATACGACTTCTGAATTTATGAAATTTTGACGAAAATTTGAAATTTTTTTTAGTATAAAAATTTTTATGAGACAGTGCGATTGTTAATCATTTTATTTTCACACAAGTCAAAGGAAGTCTTCGATTACATATTTCAAAGTTTGAGTGTTTTTCCTAAATGTCTAAGACTTTCGAGACCAAATAAACAAATCCTAATTTAAATATTTTATGTTTGTTTGAATCAGTCTCTGGCGGCCACCACGAAATAGTCACAATACTTGACATATTATTAGATTCCGTCAATGTCTTTTTATTATTACTGTTGGCTTGAAAATCTAATCATGGTCAGTTCGGATTTTGAATTTTTATGAATTAATGAGAAATTTATTCAGCCTTTTAAATTTTTTTGTTTCAAAATAAATAGCCATTCAATTCATTAACAAATTTACATTATTCTTAGAAAATTATTGATTTTTAACTGATTCATTTTAAGTTCCGTCCATTTAAAGAGTGCACGGTATCTTCGGTGCACGGATTATTAGTCGTCGCACATGGAGGGATGCAAAAGTCAAGAGTCGGTCTCCAGTTGATTTGAAGCAGGTGTGTGGTATCGGCTAATTGTTCTCGTATCGCACCTGCTCCGGTTCAAATCTCTCGATTTCGAAATATATCGAAACCGTGAGTAGTAAAAAAAACTGAGATACTGTATTTATAGGATTATATTTCATATTCGAATAACACTGGTAAGTAAGAACTTAGTTTTTGACGATCGAAAAATAAAGAAATAATTAAGAGCAATAGTACGACTATCACAAACAACTCAGGATTAAAGAGTTTTACAAGAGACTGGATAAGAAGATAAAGACTGAAGCTGACATCTAATCAGATAAAAGTAGTAGAGTTGTACAAAGATAGAAGCTTCGACCACCAGAACAGAACAACGCGAGAGTTGTCCAGGGTCGGTAGAACATTAGTGAAATCTAACAGGAATTCCAGTACAAGAAGTGTTTGGAATATCAGATGAGGTAAGCACGGTACTGGACATGTAATTTGAGCTTTTTCCAGGCTTTTGCATATCTTCCTTCATAGGGAGAGATGAACCAGTTTCTGTCTGGTCGTTCATCAAGTTCGTATTCTAGGAAGACTCCTACCTGTTTCAAGATGGTCTTAATGCTGTGAATAACAAAACTGATTTATGTATGCATGAGATGCATGCTTCTGGAAATGAGAAACATTCACATCATGGGAAATATGTTCCTCCTCATGTTAGGAATGGCGAGTCTCATTATACTATTCAAAGGCTACCTAGACTTTGCTACTACTATAGAAGGCCAGATCATTTCATTAAAAATTGCCATGTGTGGCGAAATGATATGCGTGGCATTTCTTCTAAAGTTGATGGTTCTATTGTCAAATGGAAGGAACGACTTACTTAAGTTCTTTCTCTATTTCAGGGATGCTTCAAGTCCATCGCTAAGGACCATGTATGGTACTTAGACAGTGGCTGTTCGAGGCACATGTCAGGAAATGTCTCCTTATTCTCCACACTGGTTTTCCAGGATGGTGGTGCTGTCACTTTTGGTGACAATGGTAAAGGGATGGTTAAAGGAACAGGAACCATTTGCTGTTCTGACTCCCTCACCATTGAAGGAGTTCTTTATGTAAAAGGACTCCAACACAATTTGATTAGTATTAGTCAATTGTGTGATACGGGCTATCATGTTGCCTTCAATGAGAAAACATGTACTGTTTCACGGGATGATGTTAGGTGTTTCATTGGTGAACGCAAGAAAAACATCTATATCATGTCCTTTAAGAACATCTCCGCTGGAGAAAATTGTCTCATGTCCATTAAGGACGAAGCTACTCTATGGCACCAAAGGTTGGGACACGCAAACTATGACTTGCTGTCCAAACTAGCCAGAAAAGATGCTATTAAGGGATTACCTAAAATCAAGTTTGACAATAACAAGATATGTAATGCTTGTGCTATTGGCGAACAAACAAAGGTATCTTTTAAAAGCAAGAATATGATTTCAAGCAAGACTCCGCTTGAATTACTTCATATGGACTTATTTGGTCCAACAAGAACTCAAAGTCTTGGAGGTAAACGTTATGGATTAGTTGTGGTAGATGACTTTTCCAGATTAACTTGGGTTAAATTCTTAGCTCACAAAAGTGATGCGTTTGCAACAAATAAACTGATGAGATGTGGAGGAAATCTCACATCTCTTCATTTAAAAGCGACGATTTCTTTTGGACTAATGAAAAAAAATCGCATCCACCACCATCACCTCCTTCTCTGACGAATCACTGGACGGGCGGGAGGAGAAGTACCGCAACGAAGAAAATCAGAGACTTTACATGATATCAAAAGGTTAGCGTCGTTGTGGATTAATTAAAGAGAAAAGGGTACTTCCACAACTCAATCCTGAAATTCTTTTCCTAAGTCTTTTGGTGGTGTTATTTCCGTATAATCCCGCTGTAGTCTTTTTCTTTTCTTTGATCCATCATCATTTTTGTCACTTTTTATTTTTAGTTTTTGTCTTCCTGTATGGAAAATTTATAAAATACACAAATTAAACAGTAAATTTCGAGTAAAACATAGAATTTATAATATTTTTTAATCATATTTTGATCCCATGAAATATTAAGTCAGCCACATGGTCAATGTAACCTTTTAAATTAATGAAATGATGATATCTAAGTTCATTATTTAACTCATAAGGATAAAAAATTTATTTCATTAAAATATAATATTTTTAACTAAAAAATTAACCAACTAATCATATATTTTATAAATTATTATTTTCCGTATAAACAATTATGAGTTAATATATATTCCAAAAACAATTTTCTAATTTTTAAATGTTCAGTTGAAATAAAAATTATTTTTAGGGCAAAAGTTAAAAATTACGCTACAAATTTAATTACATAATAAGACAATAAAATATTTCGGAGCGATACTAAAATATTTATAGGGTCAGAATAATAGATCCCGAAAAAAGTTCCCCTCTTGAGAAATCACAATCCACATTGCATTTTCCCAAAGTAACATTTTATATTTGTTGGCCAAAGATTTAACAAGAACAACTCATAGTAGATTGTCACGGACGAGCTGATCCTGACGTGAAACAATAGCAACCAACTCATCAACCTTCTTCGTGAAGACTTGGAGTCCCTCAACCAGAACAGCAAGTTGTCGCTACATATCCTTGATGAGAATAGGCAGTGAGGAGGATGATGAACCTTCGTGTGGGTGATCCAGGGTTAGAGTAGGTGGAACAACAACCTTCTCAGCAGTAGGTCCAGTCTTTTTAAAAGTAGCAGGTGCTTCCTTCTGTCGACTCTCTTTTTCCTTAGATTTCTGGACCCATCCACTCCGAGTCTTAACGTATTGCATGCTTGCAATAAACTGTCTACCAAAATTACCAACCCGCCATTTTTCAAGTGCGGAGGAAGGATTTGGATCAAATTCACGAAGTCAAAAAAGCGCAGCCACCACGTGACCATAGGGAAGGGCTTTGTCCTTTGCTTTTACACAAGATTCCATGTGACCAAAAATCAGCGCCCCTAGGTTGAACGGTCTTCCCGACAGCAAGTGCTTCATAATCTGAGCATCCCCGGCAGTCGGCATACAAGACTCCGTGTCCGTGGTAGAAGACAGAAGATCACCGAATGATGGAGAATCCTTTTGGGAAGCTCCAACGCAGCAGACTCAAGATACTACGGAACTCTGACTCGTGATCCAAGAATAACACTCACTCGTGATCCAAGAATAACACTGTTCGACAGGTTCTTGTTTGGCATGGGAAGGACAGGATGTTCTGGACAGACAAAACAAGGTATTCACATCATGGATAGAAAACACCAGTGTTACACCATCAATCACAGTCTTGACATACTTAACAAAGTCGTTAGTCCTTTAACAGGTGAGGTTTGCATAAAACTCTCGAATCCGTTTCACAAAAAACTTTGAGACCCAGCTTCTCACACATAGAAGCAATATTCCGATCATTCACAATGAACCAGTTAAAGTCCTTGCGCTTACATATAGCTATTTGCCTATGTGTGACAGACACAGGTGTTTTCTATCCATGATGTGAATACCTTGTTTTGGCTGCCAAGAACATCCTGTCCTTCCCATGCCGAAGAAGAACCTGTCGTACGGTGTTATTCTTGGATCACGAGTGAGAGTTTCGCAGTACCTTGAGTCTCCTGCGTTGGAGCTTCCCAAAAGGATTCTCCATCGTTCGGTGTTCTTCTGTCTTCTACTACGGACAGGGAGTCTTGGATGCTGACTCCCATGGATGTTCATATTATGGAGTACTTGCTGTTGGGAAGACCGTTCACCCTAGGGGCGCTGATTTTCGATTATATGGAAACTTGTACAAAACCAAAGGACAAAGCCCTTCCATATAGTCACGTGGTGGCTGCTTCCACACTTGAAAAATGTCGGGTTGGTAATTTTAGTAGACAGATTATTTCAAGCATGCAATACGTGAAGACTCAGAGTGGATGGGTCCAGAAATCTAAGGGAAAAGAGAGTCGACAGAAGGAAGTACATGCTACTTCTGAAAAGATTGGACCTACTGCTAAGAAGGTTGTTGTTCCACTTGCTCTAACCTTGGATCACCCACACGAAGGTTCATCATCCTCCTCACTGCCTATTCTCATCAAGGATATGTAGCGACAACTTGTTGTTCTGGTTGAGGGACTCCAAGTCCTCACAAAGAAGGTTGATGAGTTGGTTGCTACTGTTGCACGTGAGGATCAACTCGTCCGTGACAATCTACTATGAGTTGTTATTTTGTTTAATTTCCAGCACCTTAGGCTTGCTGTAATTTTCATGTCTTTTATAATTATGCATTTTAATTTTATTCTCTACTTCTATTGTGGGAATACCTTCTACAGGACCTTAACTCTCCGCTTCTACCTTCCATTCTTTTTTATATGACAAAAAGGGGGAGAGATTTTGGAGAACTTTGAAAAATAGTAAGTAACAGAGATGTAGCGTATGCTAATTCTAAAAAACGCAAGAATTCTTATAATATTTAGCGGGTTAGAGGTATATTAATCTTCTATAAGGGTATACAAAATTTGAACACAACTTATTTTTGCTGGGAGTATAGAAGCACATCCTTCTGTCTGGCTAAATATGCTTACGCAGAAGCTTTTGCACTTTGCAAAAGTAAAATCGTGTTGAAGCTTCTATAAAATATCAAACCATTACTATCTCTACCTTAGGGGGAGTTATATCTCTCATAGATGAATGTTCTGTCGTCATAAAAAATGGAGAGGTTGTTGACATGGTTTTGATAATGTGTCACACAGCAGGTTTGACCTGCTATGACTTTATAGAAGTTGTAACCTCCTGTAACCTATATATGTTTTCTAACAAAGGAAAAATATCACGATAATATTTTTGACTTTATATATGATTTTAAAATAATGATCGAAGAAGTAGAAAATATTATCGTAATATTTTTCTTTTATTAGGAAGCATATCTACGTTATATGACTTTATAACTTTTATAAAGTCATAGGAGGTCAAACCTGCTGTGTGACGCATCCTCAAAACCATGTCAACAAGATCATCGCCCCCCTCATTTGTGGCTTTCCTTGATTCTTCTCACAACTTGCCCCAAAACTTGAGTATTTATTCATCTTTTGAAGAAAGAGTACCGTTCTTTCTACTTATCTTCTTGAACTTCCATCTACGTCTTTTCAACTTATTTTGGACTTGAATCTTCGAGTAATCGGGTCAACGATAATAAAACCTTGATATATAAGTTCCTGACGTTTGCCTTCACCTTTTTTTTCTTAACATATTTGACCATCTCCTTCAGCAACATAATACTTTGGTTGGATTTTCATTTATATTTTTTTTTTCAATCTTTTTGAGGTTGGCAATGCAACAGGAGCATCATCACTACCAGCCACTCGTTTTGACCATTTCCTTCTGCAGAAGTGTGAAATCCCTCATAGGTGATGTCACGAATTCGCTTTGGGCGTAGAAGTGACAAATCCAGTGTACAACCATCATCGTCATCTCATCTCACGGTGGTGGTCATGACTATCATCGTTGTCGAAGAAGGGACAAGGTGTTGGGGGCGGTCTTGGTAGGATGCATTGTCGGGATTTCTCTAATGGTGGACTTTTTTCAGGAATCATGCTTTTCTAACCTCTAAATCTTTTAGTAGGTCCAAAATCTTTCATTCTCTTATTCGAAAATTAATTTGGTTGCGTGATTTTTCACTTTTGCTATATATGTCGACTAACTAACCCGTAATATTGGATCCGTAGTTAGCTGATTTTTTTATTACAAATATGATATTTTAATGAAATATTTTTACTATCCATCTAAAACTAGTTAACGAGTTAAGTAATTAACTTAGATATTATTATTTCATTAATTTAAAAAGTGAGATTGTCAAAGGCCTGGTTAAGAATTAGGAGAATATTTGGTCGGATCAAAATACGAACATATGACTACGGAAGCAGGTTCCGGGTGGATAGGTTCCGGAAGTAAAAAAATGAGAAACAAAGGAACCTCTCTAGAACCATTAGTGGCAAGTTATACAAAATTAGGGCGAATTTAACATTGATTATTATGAATTATAATTTAATGATTATTAATTATAATTCGTATATTAAAATTAATTTATAAGTATAATTTTGAATTTATTATTTCTAAATTCATCCTAAAAATAATAAACAAATAATATGATACAAAATATTGTTCTTTTCTGAGTAACTATGACGCAACCTAGTGCCTTGTAAACAAATCGAACATTTGTTTAAGCTAATAATTTCCTCGTCTCTATCACTCAAACATAGAGTAGAAGAAGAAAATGAAACGAATAAATAAAATTAGAAAATAAAATAAAATAATAATAATATCACTTTCAATTTTTTTAAATAATTTAAATCAACACACTCTTAGATATGATGAGATCGATAATGAGTCATTCCAGTATTCCATTATCATTCTGGGTTATGAAATGGAAACAACAACATACATGCTTAACCAAATTTATCTTCTCTTAAGATATGTGAATGTGATGTGTATATAAAGAAAGATCAGAATTTGATTTCCTACAAGTATTTTATTTGAGTCTATTAATTCGTATTACAAATTCCCGAGTGATATTTTACACTGAGTTTCAAATTTTAGTTCCGCTGTGTGTAGAAAACCAATCCGATGATGATATCGAATTCCAACAAAGATCTTTCTGCTCTGCTCTGCAGTTAGTCTCTCTATCTGGAGCATGACTGGAACACAACAACCTACCATAATATTTTCCTGCTTATTCAGATTCATAGCTTCAGCAAACCAAATCTTTGATGGGGCAGAGTTTCACTGCAGCCTCGCGGATATCCATCCTTTCTCCCGGCGACTCACTGAAGTTGTTGGTGGGCATCGACAGCCTCAGCAGACTAGTTGCATTCCATATTGAAGGAGGAATTAGGCCGGTCAAATGATTATCAGCTAAATTGAGGTCCAGAAGATTAGGAAGTGTGATTCCAAGATCCTGCGGCAGACTGCCCTCGAGTCGGTTCCCGGCAAAGCCTATATGGGCCAGAAAGGTTATGTTATATATGGAGGTGAGTATGGTACCCGTAAAGGCGTTCCTTCCGAGTAGAAGCCACCGCAATTTCGGCAATCGCCCCAGAGATGTTGGGATGGATCCCCTGAAAGCGCTGTATGTTCCGTCAATGATCTCCAAGGACGACAAGTTGCTGAAGAAATCCGGGAACTTCCCAGTGAAATTGTTGTTGGAAAATTATAGAAGCTAATGACGTAGGGAGTTGGTATAAGTTAATTGCGTAATAACTACATCTGGAAGTTGTAAGCCCCAAGGACTGCGGCATACATAAAAAAAAAAATAATTATTATTATTTTGTTTTATAAACGTCAAAATAAATGTTCTGAAATAACGATGAAAACCGGATATCATTTTGGGGGGGTTTGGTGATTGATCCCAAAAAGTTAAGTTGCACGTAAAATTAATTGGGATTTAGTTACGGATAGTCATTGTGGAAATATCTTATTAATTAATACATCATAAATTTTATTTTTGAGCCAAAAGTTTGATTTGGCATTTTTTACTCGAATATTCTATATTTTTGGAACGAAATATTTACGTTATGGAATTTTTCCATAAATAGAATCAATCCTTATTTTATGATATTTTCATGAGATTTCTCTTGAAAAAATGTCAGCAATTCGGTGGGAAATTTTTCCCTTGCAGCTGTCAGGTTTTCGGGAATTGATTGATATTGCAGATATAGTAGATGCACTTGCTATTCAGTCAACCCAGCCGTTTTCTTAATTTTATTATAAAAAGCATGATAATTTTATTTATGTGTCCTTCTATGAAACAAAACTCTGATCTCAGCCATAAACGTTAGATGGGAAGCAAAATGGATCGACTCGCCCAAGGTTTCCTGACGTCGTTGCTACTTGTATCCGCTAATGTGCGAGCCACAACCACCCGTGGCCCGCACCCGAACCGGATCTCCCCAATGAAAACCTACGTGGAGATTAACAACCGTTTGTCCGAGACGCTCACGGTCCACTGCAAATCGAGGGACGATGATCTGGGGATCCATGTACTGCTGCCACAGGGCCGCTGGGGCTTCCGATTCCAGCCCAACGTCTTCGTCGAGAACACCCTTTTCTATTGCAGCTTCTCCTGGGGTGGCGGTCCCGTTCGGACCTACAACATATACGAAGAGCGGAGGGACGAGTACCGTTGTAAGAACTGCATTTGGGACGTGAAGTCCAACGGCCCTTGTTTGTGGCAGGACTTTTTTATTTGTTATCCTTGGCGTTCATGAGCTCGTGCACAAGAAAAAAAGGTTATGTATCTCTTTAAAGAAAAAATAAAACTCAGTATTATCTTTGTGATACCATTTTGAAACCTTAAAAACTTGGCCACTAAAAGCACACGTCCTTGAGCCAAAACTTTGAACATGAACGAGGATGTCACCAGTGTCGCGTCCATGATTTCCCTCATCTAAAACGACTCTCATGACTAGTTGAACAATTTCCCGTGTGAGCCACGGCCCCCAGTTCAAGACAATTCCAAAATAGATGGGGGGATCGATCCACTACATCGGCGGTTCGTCCGATGGTGCTTCTGCGAAGAGGATGCTGGTAGGACCTATGGTTTGCTCAAGATTTTCGACAGAGACGACGATTAGTGTCATTTCGTAATATAAGTCTAACTCTAATCCCATAAGATGCGCCAGCGTGCTTAATGTATACTAAAAAAATAGTTGTTCTAGATTTTCCTAAGAAAGGACTAGGGATCTCCAAATCAAGTAAGCAATTAAAAAAGAGACCATTCTAGGGGACCACGGGGAGCAGGAGTTGAACCAGGTAGGCTGCCATATAAGTTGCCATTAATGTGTGGGGTAAAGGATATATTCAATTAAGAATATAATAAATCAAAAAAAAAATGAAAATAGGTTGTATTTAGTAATATGCCTTTATCATTATTGTAGCCAATTGAACTTTGTTTGGGAACTCGAGAAAATTTCAACAAGGAATAATAAATCGAATTGGTTAGGTGCGAGCATGATATACATTTATTGTTCGTTATTTATGTAAACAAAATATCGGGGATTTTTGTATGAAGCAATTAATGATTTTATGGAAGTAAAATTTTCCAAAATAAATGAAATTTTATTTGTGATTTTAAAGTTAGGATGTTAGAAAAATATAACGAAAAGGGTTAAAAGGAGGGGCGATTCTGTTCATTGAAAAAGAATAAAAAATTGAAGAAGAAATCTCTCCAAAAATATTATTGTTACCAAGGGGAAAATCGCATATCTCTTCATTTAAGAGATCTCTTTCGGACTAATGGAAAAAATCACATCCACCGCCATTACCTCAGCTTCCCGGAAGGAAAATCCATCCTAGCACCTCAATCTTCTCCTATTCAGACTGAGCACGCCGACTAGGAACCCGTGGACGGAGGGGAGGAGAAAGACGGCAATGACGAAATCAAGAAGGGTGAAGTGTCCGAACAAAGAGAGAATCCCATGCCCCCGAGGCAACCCGCGAGGAGTGCAAGATATCGAAAGGTGGATTAAAGAGAAAAAAAAGGTCCTTCGACAACTCAATCCGGAAATTCAGTATAATCCCGCAGTACTCTTTTTCTTTTCTTTGATCCATCATCATTTGTGTCACTTTTTTATTTTTTGACTTCCTGTACAGAACACTTTAAAATAAATTAAATAGTAAATTTCAAGTAAAAACATAAAATGTATAATATTTTTTAAAATAATTATGAAAGAAAATTTTGAATTGAAAAAATTATATTAGAGATTGGTAGCAAATTATTCCAAGTTTGCACTCTAATATGAACTATGGACAAAAGGTATTATAAATTAGTATTAAGAATAAAAATAGTATTATAAATTAGTACTAAGAATAAAATAATTAAGGATTTTCACCAAAAAATAGTTATTAAGAAGATTGAATATGTTTTACGCCTAATTTACTACATACTGAAAACTTCGTTATTCTACTTTATTATTTTTTAATTGATTTTTTAATAAATTTGATCTGTTCCTATTTCTATTTTCTTTTATTTAATTATTTTATTTGTTCCTTAAATTTTGTTTGGGTGACTTGGAAGGAGGAAATTATTAGCTTAAACAATATTCGATTTGTGTATTACGCATTTACTTATTTAGAACAAGCAATATTTTTTAACAAATTATTTGTTTATTATGTTTTTGGAGATTTGAATTTGAACATAAATTTTTCCTTTTTAGCTACTAATATTTTAACGTCATATGTTCATATTTTGACCCAGCTAAATATTCTCCAAAGTCTTACTCAGACTTTTTTAAAAAAATTAACTCGATTATGATATCTAAATTCATTTTCGAACTCATTAACTAATAAAATTATTTCTTTAAATTATAACATTTTTAACCAAAAAATTACGCAAATAATCATATATTTTATAAATTATTATTTACATCAGGAATTCCTTATCAAATATTAAGAGTAAGTTTTCACGTCCAATTATTAAAGGCTTAGTTGACTAAAATATTATTTTCGTGGGTGATAATGTTGGTTGTGAGACCATCTTCGAGGGCTCTAAATTAGATTTGCGCACTGTTACATTGTCTACCTTAAAAATTGGAAAAAAAAGTGTATATGAAAATCCAGGAGATATCAAATACTTTATGAATGCAAGTTGTGAGAAACTTATCTCTAAGTTCCTAGTCATCATTAATTTGAATCTATATTAAGTACTTGAAATTCAAGTTCAGAATGGGCTCAAAAGGAAGTTCGAGAACTACTCTTATCTGCAAAAGAAAAACAAATACTCATGTTTAAGTGCAAGGTTCGGAAGAATCAAAGAAAGCGAGTACGGTGACCTGCCAGAAGATATTTCCTTGGTTAGGAATGTATATCATGTCCCTTGAAATTGTTGCTTAAAGAGAAGCGCAAGATATTGAGCCATATTTAACCAGAGTCTCATAGAGGAGGAGTGTCTTAATGCTATATCATCCACATTCTCGGGCTGATTTCTATAGTTTTTCTATTGTTTTATCTTTTATTTTGCTTTATTTTTGAAAGACTATAGACTTCAGCCTGAGAATGCCGATGACAATTAAGGCACCCTTCCTCCATGGCGCTCGAGTTATATATGGTTCGATCCACCGTACGCTTCTCTTTAATCCACCGTTTCACCATTGGAATCCTATTAAATTTATGCAAGATATTCCGAGACATGGTTATACATCCTAACCAAACAAATGTCTTCGGAGTGAGTTTTTGCATCGCATTTTCCCAAAGTAACACTTTAGGATCACCATCCTCGCTTCTTTCATGAGTATTTGTTTTTCTTTTGAACAAAGAGTATCATTCTTTCTACTTAACTTCTTTAAATTCTGTCCTTTCGTGGACTTGAATGTTCGAATTAGTTACTTGATATAGATCAAATTAATGATGAATAGAACCTCGAGATTATCGACACCGGCCGTCATCCCTTTTCGATGGTGTCACGATTCGCTTTGGACTGGGAAGCCGCAAATCTGGTTTAGACCCCCCGAAGTTGGTGTCATAGCCATCATCATCATATCATCGGGATAAGATCTGGTTGGGGTCGTTCAGCCGAACTCGAGCAAGGCAGCGCGATCTGTTCCGTTGTTGCCTGGCGCTCCCTGCATCAACAAAGACCGGAGGAAAAACAGAAAACTTAACACAACAATCACAACGTGGGATTTTGGGGAATCCATGAAATGATCGGTGCTTATTTTAATTGTTTTCCACATTTTGTCACATGTTTCTTTTTTTCCTATGATAGATATCGATATATATATTGCCTCATTTATTCCCCTCATTTAGCAATGTTATTGTAAAAAAAATTCTAAAATGGTGTAATGCCATGACGATAATTATTAAGAATTTGGAAATCGTAAATGTTAATTTAGAATATTTAATATCTCTAAAAAACTCCTGACAAAATTTACTAATTGTTATTGTGAACATTTAGAAGTCATGGTTTGTTCGTTATTTATGTAAACAAAATATGGGGGATTTTGGTATGAAGCAATTAATGATTTTAATGAAGTAAAAGTTTCCAAAATAAATGAAGTTTTATTTGTGATTTCGAAGCTAGGATGGTAGAAAAGTATATCGAAAAGGGTTAAAAATGGACGAGATTCTGTTCATTGAAAAAAAATCTCTCCAAAAATATTATTGTGAGAAAATCTCATATCTCTTCATTTAAACAATCTCTTCCGGACTAATGGAAAAAATCACATCCACCACCATTTCTTCTGCTTCTGGAAGGAAAATCCATCCTATCCCCTTAGTCTCCTCCTATCCAGGCTGAGCAAGCCGACTACGAACCCGTGGACGGAGGGGAGGTGGGGAGGAGAAGGATGGCGACGACGTAAACAACAAGGGTGAATTGTCCGAACAAAGAGAGAATCCCCATGTCACGGAGGCAACCCGTGAGGAGTCCGAGACTATGCAAGATATTGAAAGGTTAGCGTCTCTGTGGATTAAAGAGAAAAAAGGTACTTCCACAACTCAATCATGAAATTTCAGTATAATTCTGCGTAGTATTCCTTTTCCTTTCTTTGATCCATCATCATTTGTGTCGTTTTTTTCATTTTTTTGACTTCCTTTACAGAAAACTAAAAAAAAAAGTAAATAGTAAATTTCAGGTAAAAACATAGAATTTTAATATTTTTTAAAATAATTATAAAAGAAAACTTCTAATGGAAAAACTTATATTGGAAATTGGTAGCAAATTATTCCAAGTTGATGCACTATAATATGAACTATGAACAAAAGGTATTATAAATTAGTATTAAGAATAAAAAGAGTATTATAAATTAGTACTAAGAAAAAAAAATTGAAGGATTTTCACAAAAAAAATTATTAAGAAGTTTGAATATGTTTTACGCCTAATTTACTACATTCTGAAAAACTTCATTATTCTACTTTATTATTTGAAAGAATGAGAAAATAAAATATCAAAGAAACATGCAGTTTAAGTTTGCATTAATAAATTAGTTTAAGAGTAAAAAAATGTCACCTGGATTTATAAATAGAAAAAGCGAAAGAAAATTTCATGGGAATAATCAAAACGCATTTTAATTAGTGACATGTTTAGACGGGATTTCGTAATTACAAGTGATTATATGTGAAACGACAATAATTCAAGTATATCCAATATATCCGATAATCCTATGGTTGTTATTATATTATCACCGGAAAACAGTCTTCTAATTTCAATTATTTTAAAAAAATTGAAAGTGTTAGATATTATTTCATACTATTATTTTCTTTTATTTTATAATTTTATTTATTCCTTAAATTTTCTTCCTATGTTTGGGTGACTTAGGAGGAGAAAATTATTAGCTTAAACAATATTCGATTTGTTTATTACGCATTTACTTATTTAGAACAAGCAATATTTATTATAAATTAATTTTTAGTATTTTTTGGAAATTTGAATTTCAACATAAAATTTTCTTTTTTAGCTACTATTCCCCGAAGTATTACTCAGACTTTTCAATATTTAAAGTCATATGTTCATATTCTGACCCAACTAAATATTATCCGAAGTATTAATCAGACTTTTTCAAATTAATGTAGTTATAATATCTAAATTCATTATCGAATCATTAACTAATTAATTCATTAAAATATAATAATTTGAACCAAAAAATTACACAACTAATCATATATTTCATAAATTATTATTTACATAAAAAATCAAATTATTATAAATGAAATATGCTTCAAGTATTTGCGTGATCGTAATGGACACATTAGCTTATAGTGGTTCGGCCTTAATTGACCTATGTCCACTTTCCACCAACAAGGAGATTTTACTATATAATATAATAGATGCAGGAATCCTTAAATAAATTAGAGATCCCTCAAGGACAATGATCACCTTACTCAGTCGTTTCCAAAATATGGATGCTCACGTTCATGATTGCTCAATCGATTCTCATGCAGCACGTCGTCGCTTCAGTGTAGACCTGCCTATCAAATCCTCACGCTTCTCAGGGAGCAGCTCATTTCTGATTCACATTTCAAAAAGTTCATGTCTCCTTTTAATGAGAACCCCTCTATAAACACAAGAGAGACAACCACAAAGAGAGGAAAACAAAAGAAAAGGTTGGTGCCTCACACAAATTATTTATTTTCTTCTTTTATAAATTAACTAGCCTGGTAATAACCTTATCATATTAATTATTAAAATCAACTCATAATCAAGATTATTAATTTTACAATGTCTCTTTACAACATAAAGTTGTTACTGCTGCAGAAGATGAGAGACTTTCATAATCAAGGTTATGATTTGATTTTAATAATTGATCTGATAAGTTTATTATTAGGCTAACTAATTTATAAAATATAGAAATAAATAATCAAGGCAAATTACCGTTTGAGGACATCCATTCTCGGGCGCAGCGACCGTTATGCAGGCATATCCTCAAAACTGTATGCAATTTTAGAGACATATCAAGCGAATCATCTTAATGAACTTGGACACATCTCATGATGATTTCCCCATAAAAATCAGACAAGGCTCTCACAACAATATGCATTTGTTCGCCTGTATGGTTGTCTAAAGTCTGTGTGATCTGTGTGAACCTTTGATGGTTTGTTATGTGCATTTGTGAGACTGCGTGGTCTTTGTGGTTGTTCAAATCCTGTGAGATCTATCCGAAGCTTTTAGGGTCTGTGTGAGTAGTGTGATTGGCGGAGAATAGAAGGTACTAGGTGATCGTGTGGTTCTTACATTTCGCAACTGCGTGCAGAATTACCACGGGCTGTTTGCAACCTTGGTCATCGTGAGACTATGTGTCCTTGGCAGATTCAATGAGCGGCTTGCGAATAGTCTAATGGAAGCTAAGTGAATGCATGTTCTGATTGTAGTAACCAGCTAGACAAGAATCCTTCTTGTCGTATCCTTTCGCAAGGAAGTTTCGAACCTGCCGAGTTTCGCAAAACATTTAGAAAATATCACCTTACATCTCAATGTTGGGACACTATATCAATTATATCTGTTAGTTGTCCCCCCTAACAGAGGCCTACGTGACAACTAACACTGTCAAATATATTCTAAACTTTCTCACTTTTTTTTTCATTTATCCTAACAATTTGAAAATATCTTCGTATAACCTAACATTATTACAAATTATTACGTTATCTCAAAATTATCATTCGTTAGACCGAACCTTTAACGACTTCCGATTTGGCTCTAGTGTGTACCTTAGATACTGCTTAATGTTGTTCTGATCCAAAGGCCAATTAGGTACCCTCAAATAACACACTATCAATCAATAAGCTCTAACCAACCCATCACTTCCCACCCTATCCTCGACCCTAAGCCCCTCCCAGACCCTCACCCCAACCAAAGAAGAACATGAAGAAATGAGTAGAATAAGAGCAAAAGAATGTAACCAAACTTTCAAGAAAAGGATTGGAGATGCAAACTCTATTTACCATAATAAGAGGTTGTAAGACTCCTACACAACATGAAACGGGTTGCATTGCACCGTTAATAGTTGGGATTGGGATTGAGGCTCGGGGCGAGGATGGAAGCTGGGGTCGAGGAGAGGCTTATGTTTGTGACTGGGTGGGAAGGGACTTCTGAGTTAGAGTTTGTTGATTGATTTTAGCCTGGGTGCGATTTGAGGAAAATTAATTGACATTGGATCTAAATAGCGTTAAATGCAACTAAGGTAGACATTAGCACAAAGTCAGACCCCATTAGGAGTTGTGTTAACAAAAAATAATTTTAAAATAACGTCTTGACGTTATGTTACATGAAGATATTTTCAAATGTAAGGGTAAATCAGAAAAAGTTGAGAAATTTTAACATATATTTGATAATTTGATCAAGATTACACGTGGCGCTAACACTACGCTAGTAGGCCTCCGTTAACAAAGAAGGCTAACAGAGTATATAATTGAGATAACGTCTCAATGTTAGAATTTCGGACCATTTTCTAAACTAAATCGAAAAGAAAATTCCAAACTTCAGGATATATTTGATAATTTGACATTTAAAAAAAAACAGTTTTCGTGAAAATTTTTAGTCCAATCAAACAACCCGTGCAAATTTCTCTTGTGTGCATGAAAACTCTATATTAAATTAAGACACCTTCTATTAAACATTGATTGTACCAATTGTATTATATAATAATTTCTTGAGTTCAAAGGATTTGGGAGATGGTGTCTCCCTTGACATTTCTCATCTGGACCAAATACCACAAGTGTTTATATTCATTAAATTATCAATAAAATATTAAATATTGTTCAATAAAAATGTTTTATTTTTAAAATATTCTTACTAAAATAATATATTTACACTATTTGTATTTGCACATGATTGTGTTCATCTCAGTAATGGATTTATGATTGTTTTGATGTTAAATGTTTCATGAAAACACAAATTAACATTTTTTTGTTGTGACAAAAAAATGCTAATAACATTTAATCTTTTTTTTAAAGCATTTGTCATGATATCATTATATATTCCTTGAGAAACAAAAATGGATTCCAATAATGTCATAAAAAAATTATTAAAATTATGTAGAATATTTTAAACATATTTAAAAAATAATTTTAAATTTTATTAAGATTTATAAACTTATTTTTCATAATTGAAAATTTATTAGAGAAATGATACTCCTATCTCAATATACACCCTATTGAGACATCCATTTGACAAATTATATTTGTCTAGTATTGCATGTCGTTTGAAGCGACTTATAAAATAATTTTAATTTTTATTAATTTATGTTTAAGAAAAAGTTATAACCTAATAAAGATAATCCCTCTCTTACCCAATATTTACGCTATGTTTGGGGAAGGGGAAGGGGAAGGGAAAGAAAAGAAAGGAAACCACGTTTTCAAAAAAATCTTTCCTCGTAACATTCAAAACTTTCTCCTTTTTTCTATTTCTTTTCCTTTTTATTCTTACAAATCCAAACACAGCATTAGTGGACAGAGCATACTTTTACCTGTTATTAGAAGACGTTTGTTTGGAATTATGAGAGTTTTTAAAAAATATAAATATATTTATAGTATTTGAAATTTAATATTTTTTTAAACAAACTAAATATTTCTCACTTGTTGAATAAAGTGTGAATGGGGTGGTGACTTTCGAGTCGAATAGAAGCAAATTGTTTCTAAATTTTAACATGACAAAAGACTTATATTTACTTGTTACTCAAAATTATAAGGAAAAAAAAACTAGTTTCCAAAATGAATAAATTTTGATCTTATCATACTCTTTTAGACTGAAGTTTCTATTTAAATGTCTGAGAAAGTAATATGACATGTTTCTTTTTTAATGTTAAACTGAAAAAATTGGGCTGGGAAGCAAAGTTGTTTTTGGTTGCCCGCCCAATGACGGAGTGGATCGATCCGATAGAACACCTAATTACGATGAGTGAGCCTTCTAAAAGGTATGACTGCTTAGAGTAGATTTTGTATACAAAACTTCTTTAGGTTAATCTGAACTCATTATTTGAATCAATTTAACGTCGGTTAGGACAAAATTTCAAAGTCAACATCCGAAATTGATGGAGTTGACTGACTTGACTTGGGACTAAAAAGAATTGGGCGGGTTCGATACGGCAGCTTGTGGACAAGTTCTTAGATTAAAAACAGACCGGACCGAATGTTTTTTACCTGAAAGACCCCCGAAAGTAGTTTTGGGATTTGATTTATTGATGTTGAAATAAAGCCCCCCCATAGAAAGTAGATATCATCCACTTTAACATGAAACTAAAAGTAAAAACTTTTATGATTGTGGCTTCAGCCTTCTTGTTCTGTTTCTCTTCATGAAGATGTATAATGCCAGCAACGACAGTACAACAAACAAGAGCCCAATCGCACAGGCTGTCGCAACGATCTTTGCAAATGAGAAGTTTCTCTTGCGATTCAATATAGGATTAGGACATTTTGGTAAGTTCAGAGCCGAAGTACCACCGCAAAGTTTGTCGTTTCCCATGACCGAGATTCCCGTGATGTTTAAGAAGACTCCTTGATTCGGGACTTCTCCCTCGAACATGTTGAAAGACAGGTTAAGATACGTAAGGTTGAAATCTATTAGGAATTTAGGAATCTCACCGGAGAAGTTATTCCGGGACAAGTCCACATATTGAAGTCCTCTCAATGGACGTAGAAATGGAGAGATGTTGCCTTTGAACAGATTATTTCCCATGTACAATTTCTCCAAGCTAGTGCACTGTCCGAGGGTGTCCGGGACTTGTCCAGACAATCTGTTATCCTGCAAATACAATCTCCCGAGGTTGTTTAGAATACCGATTTCATCCGGTAGGGCACGGTAAGTTTATTCTGCGACAAATCCAGGTAAACCGCTAAGGAAGATACACTGAGGACTTGTGAGGGTATAGATGATGGGTTTCCACCGGGCGCAGCGGAAGTTCGTTTCGAAAAATACTATCCGAAACACACCCCGGATCTATGTGATACGTATAAATCGAATAGTAGATAAGTTTAACAACACGTACCTTGTTGTTTGAAAACAACGAACGTTGCGGATTAGACCGTCTTCGAGAGTCCCAACCGTGACTCCTCTAGAAGTATTCACGCACACGTGACACGAAAACTCGAATTCCCTTCGGTGCTAGCCTTCGGAATTCTTTCAACTGTTTTTCTTTCAGAAGCCTTTTGCGAAAAACAAATTCTCCGACGAAAATTTTTCTTATGACTACATACTGTCTGTGGAAGCCGAAGCTTCAATTTATAATGTGACATTCCTTAACCCACAGGGTACCGTCAATTGCAATTGTTAATTGAAATCAATTCAATCAACACGCACGTAGCAAAGCTACTAATGTAGCATGACGTCATAGTTATATGATTTTATAATAATATAGTAATAATTATTAATATATAATCTAATCATTAAATAATTATAATATTATATTATTATAATATTATATTATTATAAACTTTGTACGTAAATCAGACACATTCTACCAAATTAAATCCAACACTAGGATTTTATGCTTCCGATATTTCAGAATAAATTTATAGTCCAACAAATTCTAATTCTGAATTTATATTTTTAATTCTAATATAATAACAATGTCCGTGTCTACGTGCTTTTGCGTGCGACCCTCTAGGTTCTATATACGAAGGCAATGTACATCCATACACAGACTGAGGTAACCATCTAGCAACAGTTTTCAGCCACCCAACGTAATAGAATATTGGTCATGAACCAAAACCGCTATGAACCGATTTCTGTGTAATTCAATCTCTTCATCTCACCGACATCCTGATTAATTCAGTGCATTATGTGTCATCACTGAATTAATCATTTTACTTGATTTCTGAGATATAATAGATATTAACTTGAATGATAAACATTCCTCCACGACCGTGTGTTTAAAATCACTAATATCTCAATCAAGAGGCCAGGATGTCAACTCTCTAATCCAAGAGAGCGATGAATCCTATATTGACTCAACACTATCCTCTCTACGCTTCGCTGCACATCCAATAACCGTATTACTCACAATCCGATTAAAGACTGCTTTTAACGGCATCAAAGTGAACAACTCCACGCATAGAATAAATGGAGGTCTCAAGTCAGGAGATCAATTACACTCGTTCAACAAGAGAAGTGACCAATGACACTTAATATGTGGTATTCTCTATAAACGGGTCGTGTCCAGTGTACCATAAACTTAGGCACCCCCGAGTATAACTTGAACATCCATCCTTTTGTCTAACTCGACCTTAGTTATACTCGGCGTTGATCTAGATGTTTATGTCCCATCTAAACATCTATCCGATCAAGGACAATTCTAGATTGACAAATAATCAATCTATGGGACTTTACCGTAAAGTTAATTACGAGCAGAAAAGTAATTAATAAACAGTAAATACTTGCCTTTATTAACAACTGTTCACATATATTACAAAGTGTCTTGGCACATACGTGCATACACTAACAATCTCCCACTTGCACTATTGCCAAGCACTATGAACTCTCAGTCCTAGGCCCCTCACATGGGACTCATGTTTCTGCTGAGGTAAGGCCTTAGTGAGTGGATCTGCGATATTCTCGTTAGTGTCTACTTTACTTACCAACATATCACCCCTCTGAACTATTTCTCTGAGGATGTGATATTTCCGTAGTACATGCTTGGATCGCTGGTGAGACCTTGGTTCCTTTGCCTGTGCTATGGCAGCATTGTTGTCACAGTATAGCAGAACTGGACCATGACTACTAGGAACCACTTCAAGCTCCGTCGTAAAATTCTTGATCCAAACAGCTTCTTTTGCCGCTTCTGAAGCTGCTAAGTACTCGGACTCTGCTGTAGAATCCGCAACTGTTTCTTGCTTTGAACTTTTCCAGCAAACAGCTGCTCCATTTAGACAAAATACGTAACCCAGCTGCGATTTCAGATCGTCACGATCTGTCTGGAAACTGGCGTCAGTATATCCTCTGACAACCAATTCCTCATCTCCTCCATAGACCAAGAACATATCTTTTGTTCTTCTTAGATACTTGAGGATAGTTTTGACTGCTGTCCAATGACCCTCTCCAGGATCACCCTGATATCTACTTGTCTTGCTCAAAGCATACGATACATCAGGTCTTGTACATATCATAGCATACATGATGGATCCAATAGCCGAAGCATATGGTATATTACCCATTCTATTTCTCTCCTCTAGTGTCTGTGGACACATCGCCTTGGAGAGTTGTATACCATGTGACAGTGGCAAGAATCCTCTCTTGGAATCTTGCATATTGAATCTCTTTAGTACCTTGTCAATATATGTACTTTGTCGCTTCCCCAAGATCCTTCATTGCAAAACACTTATTCAGCCAATCTTTAGTAGATTCTAGGCTGAACTTATCATTTCCAACAAGAAATATATCGTCAACATACAGCACTAGGAAGACAATACTGCTCCCACTAACCCTTTTGTAAACGCAAGGTTCATCTGGATTCTTGACGAAGCCAAAATCTTTAACCGCTTCATCAAATCTTATGTTCCAGCTCCGAGAAGCTTGCTTTAATCCATAAATGGATCTCTTCAGCTTACATACTTTATCTGTATTCTCGGACATTATAAAACCAGGAGGTTGTACCATGTACACTTCCTCCTCTAGCCTTCCGTTTATGAAAGCAGTTTTAACGTCCATTTGTCAGATCTCGTAATCCTTGTAAGCTGCAATAGCAAGTAAAATCCGAATAGACTTCAGCATTGCAACTGGCGAAAATGTTTCATCATAGTCGATTCCTTGACGTTGAGTGAAACCTTTTGCCACTAGCCTTGCTTTATAGGTATTAACATTCCCATCCATGTCGATCTTCTTCTTGAAGACCCACTTGCATCCAATAGGTTTTACCCCAATTGGTGCATCTATTAACTCCCAAACTTGGTTGGTATACATGGAGTCTATTTCGGAATTCATGGCATCTAGCCATTTCTCGGAATCTATTGAAGTAACTGCTTCCTCATAAGTCAACGGTTCGTCGTTCTCGACAAGTAGTACATCTTCATGTTGTGTTATAATCCACCCATATCTCTCGGGTTCTCGATGTACTCTCGTAGACTTACGTATATCTTGCGTTTCTTGAACATGTTCTGGTAATGGAGTCACTTGTACTTGTGGTACCATCTCCATATCTAATTGTTCATTTTCCAACCTGTCTGTAGTGTCTGAAATTTCTTCCAAACTTATTTTACTCCCACTACCCCTTTTAGAAATAAATTCTCTTTCTAAGAAGGTAGCATATCGAGCAACAATAACTTTGTGCTCACTTGGAAGATAAAAATAGTATCCCTTTGTTTCTTTGGGATAACCTACAAACATACACTTAATGGATCTTGCTGCAAGCTTATCAGAACTATCGTTCTTCACATAAGCATCGCAACCCCATACTTTGAGATAAGACAAATTTGGTTTCTTCCCAAACCATAACTCATATGGTGTCTTATCTGCAGCTTTGGTTGGAACTCGGTTAAGCATGTATGCTGCCGTTTCTAAGGCATAGCCCCAAAATGATAATGGAAGACTTGCATGACTCATCATTGATCTAACCATGTCCATGAGTGTGCGGTTTCTCCTTTCTGAAACACCATTCCACTCTGGCGTTCGAGGAGGTGTAAGTTGTGAAATTATGCCACACTCCTTGAGGTAATCAATGAATTCTTGACTAAGATATTCGCCCACTCGATCACTTCGAAGGATCTTATTCTTCTTGTCAAGTTGGTTTTCTATTTCATTCTTAAACTCCTTAAACTTTTCAAGAGTTTCTGACTTTTGCCGCATTAAATAGATATATCCATATCTGCTAAAATCATCGGTAAAAGTCACGAAGTAGATATAAGCTCCTCTGGCCTGAACTGACAATGGTCCACACACATCACTGTGTATGAGTTCTAGCAGTTCATTCGCTCTTTCTCCAATCTTGGAAAAAGGCTTCTTGGTCATCTTTCCTTGTAAACAAGCTTCACATGTATCTATGGATTTTAATTCAAATGAATCCAAATACCCATCATTGAGTAACTTAGCAATGCGCTTCTCGTTTATATGACCAAGTCTACAATGCCATATGTAAGTTGGGTTTGAGTCACACGATTTCTGTTTCTTATTCTCGATGCAATGTACTGGCTCATGTAAGTTTAAAACATACAAACCATTGTTTAAAGATCCATATCCAAAGAAAACATCATCTAGATAAAAGGAACACATCTTGTCCTTAAATTTAAAAACAAAGCCCTTGGTGTCTAAACTGGACACCGAGATGATGTTCTTAGAAAAACTTGGAACATAACAACAGTTTTCTAGTTTCAAAATAAGTTCACTGGGCAAACTTATTTTATAAGTTCCTACAGCTAATACAGCTACTCTTGCTCCATTAGCCACTCGTAGGTCCATCTCGCCCTTGAACAACCATCTGCATTCATTTAGTCCCTATAGGTCCACACAGATATGAGAACTACATCCTGAATCTAGGACCCATGAGGATGAAACAGAAAAATTACATTCAATCATAAAAACACCTGAAGCACCTGCCCCACTGGTATTTTTCTTTTGAAAGAGGTAACAATTCTTCTTCTAGTGGCCTTTCTTGCCACAGTGAAAGCATATAGCTTCCTTCTCATCAGATTGGGGAATCTGTTGGCCTTTCTTCAGTTTGGGCTTTTGGCCCGGGTAAGCAGACATCTTTGATTTCTTGACCTTGGGGTTGAACTTCCCCTTGCTCATTCTCTTGTTGGTATTTCTCACCAACATTGCATTTGAAACAGTCTTCTGTTTCATGTCTTTCTCTGCTGTCTTGAGCATGGTCAACAGATCGGCAAGACTCTTCTCCATGTTGTTCATATTAAAGTTCATCACGAACGGAGCAAACGATGGAGGCAGGGAACACAAAATGGCATCAACAGCCAAATGAGTATCCATCTTGGAACCCAAACTTGCGAGCTTCTCTATGTACCCTATCATCTTGAGTACATGAGGCCCGACAGGGTTCCCTTCCTGCAATTTCATCCCGAAAAACGCTCGAGAGATTTCAAATCTCTCAGTCCGTGCACTTTCTTGGAAGAGCTCTCGCAAATGGATATCAATATCCCTAGCGCTCATATTCTCATGCTGCTTCTGCAACTCTGGAGACATTGTAGATAGCATAAGACATTGCACGTCAATAGCATCTTCCACATAATGATCATAAATGATTCGATCTGCTTCTGAAGTGTCTGCATTTGGTACTGCTGGTGGCTCAAAATCTAGTACATGAAACTTTCTCTCTTGTTTCAGTACAATCTTGAGCTTTCGATACCAGTCCAGGTAGTTTGGTCCTTGGAGGATATTTTCTTTCTCCAAAATACTTCGCAGCGATAGGTTTGTCAATATCTACAGCAAATAAAATTTTGAATCATTATTCGTGAATAGTTATATAAAGGACTTTTATAAACTCCCACTATTTTATTCAAACCTAATAGCCCCCACCATTAGGCTCGGGAATTAGTTGGTAATAATTCCTAGCGGGACCGAATACTCAAATCCTATAGTATGCACACAACTGAGCTGTACCTACACACCATAGTCATTAAGTAGGCACTACTCACCAATCACAAATCCATGTGACCCTCGGTATTCTTAACTTGGGTTAATATTTTCTTATACCCCTTGCCCATCAAATCAATTGACCTTAGCTGAGCTAACAAATCAATTAATCTGAGTTAAGTCGACCCATCAATAAATTATGAAAAACTACAACTGTACTAACGCAAGCCCACAACTGAGCTGTACCGACTCACGAAGTACGTCGACTACTTTCATTATTATTGATGGAGGGCAAATAAAACTTGACTTAATATTTAGGGGATTTTAATTAATTGTCTCACCAATATATAATGTTGAATGGGCTTATTAATTTAAACCCATTTCATAACTTAATTGGCTTGTATCTTTCACGGTCAATCTTAAATTGACCCATTTTAAAATTACAGGCCAATTCTTATTTGGGCTTGTTCTATTATATTTGAACCTGACTAGCCCTCAAATTGTTTTATTTCTCTCGGCCATATTACTATGATAATATTATTGTATTCTATCATTACCAATGACCGTAACAGTGTGGGTAAATAGTTTTCTTTTGTTTGAGTAAATTTTCACGATTGCATTAACACTGCAAATCAATTTCTTGCTCGCATATCATTCTTGCCCTCTGTGTTACAGCTTTGCAACACATGTTTAGTGATGAAATTTCAATATCACTAATATAGCATATTTAATTCTTACTTGAATTTCATTTTATTCATCACACTAAACTCATCAACACACGTATACTTTGAGTCTTGAAGTTAAAATGCTTTTATTGGCTTAAACCCACTAATGGAAATATAATAAAGTGGGTAGGCCATAATTCTCTTAGTTATAAGAGAAACCATTCAAAATCAAATAAAATTGTTAAAATAGCACATCGATTTATACGATACGATCACAAAATAGCTCGGATACCACTGATGGGTTTCCACCGGGCGCAGCGGAAGTTCGTTTCGAAAAATACTATCCGAAACACACCCCGGATCTATGTGATACGTATAAATCGAATAGTAGATAACTTTAATAACACGTACCTTGTTGTTTGAAAACAACGAACGTTGCGGATTAGACCGTCTTCGAGAGTCCCAACCGTGACTCCTCTAGAAGTATCCACGCACACGTGACACGAAAACTCGAATTCCCTTCGGTGCTAGCCTTCGGAATTCTTTCAACTGTTTTTCTTTCAGAAGCCTTTTGCGAAAAACAAATTCTCCGACGAAAATTTTTCTTATGACTACATACTGTCTGTGGAAGCCGAAGCTTCAATTTATAATGTGACATTCCTTAACCCACAGGCTACCGTCAATTGCAATTGTTAATTGAAATCAATTCAATCAACACGCACGTAGCAAAGCTACTAATGTAGCATGACGTCATAGTTATATGATTTATAAATAATATAATAATAATTATTAATAATATAATGTAATCATTAAATAATTATAATATTATATTATTATAATATTATATTATTATAAACTTTGTACGTAAATCAGACACATTCTACCAAATTAAATCCAACACTAGGATTTTATGCTTCCGATATTTCAGAATAAATTTGTAGTCCAACAAATTCTAATTCTGAATTTATATTTTTAATTCTAATATAATAACAATGTCCGTGTCTACGTGCTTTTGCGTGCGACCCTCTAGGTTCTATATACGAAGGCAATGTGCATCCATACACAGACTGAGGTAAACGTCTAGCAACAGTTTTCAGCCACCCAACGTAATAGAATATTGGTCATGAACCAAAACCGCTATGAACCGATTTCTGTGTAATTCAATCTCTTCATCTCACCAACATCCTGATTAATTCAGTGCATTATGTGTCATCACTGAATTAATCATTTTACTTGATTTCTGAGATATAATAGATATTAACTTGAATGATAAACATTCCTCCACGGCCGTGTGTTTAAAATCACTAATATCTCAATCAAGAGGCCAGGATGTCAACTCTCTAATCCAAGAGAGCGATGAATCCTATATTGACTCAACACTATCCTCTCTACGCTTCGCTGCACATCCAATAACCGTATTACTCACAATCCGATTAAAGACTGCTTTTAACGGCATCAAAGTGAACAACTCCACGCATAGAATAAATGGAGGTCTCAAGTCAGGAGATCAATTACACTCGTTCAACAAGAGAAGTGACCAATGTCACTTAATATGTGGTATTCTCTATAAACGGGTCGTGTCCAGTGTACCCTAAACTTAGACACCCCCGAGTATAACTTGAACATCCATCCTTTTGTCTAACTCGACCTTAGTTATACTCGGCGTTGATCTAGATGTTTATGTCCCATCTAAACATCTATCCGATCAAGGACAATTCTAGATTGACAAATAATCAATCTATGGGACTTTACCGTAAAGTTAATTACGAGCAGAAAAGTAATTAATAAACAGTAAATACTTGCCTTTATTAACAACTATTCACATATATTACAAAGTGTCTTGGCACATACGTGCATACACTAACAATAGTTCCACTCAGGTTGTTGCGAGAGAGATCCATCCTAAGCAAGCTTCGGCATTGTCCGAGGCTTGACGGGATTCTCCCTCCCAATTCATTTCCTGCCAATGAAAGTCCCGTCAACATTGTCAAATTTCCGAGGGAAGATGGGATTTCCCCGGAGAAACCACAATACTGTGCTTCAAGGGACATTAACTTGCGAAGCTTGCTGACTTCACCAGGGAGGATACCGGTAAATGGGTTCCAGCCTATTTTTAGCATTTCCAGGTTGCAGAGATTTCCGATGCTAGAAGGTATATTTCCAGTCAGTCGATTAAGGGCGATAGACAATATATTCAAATTGAATGATAAGTTCCCAATAGACTGAGGTAGTGTGCCCCCAAAATTATTGCAATTGAACGCCAGAAGCCTTAGCTCGGTGGAGTTGAGCGACTCGACAAATGTCAAGTCCCCTTGTTTGCCGCTACCCAATTGATTAATAGAAATACTCAACCACTGTAACTGATTTAGACGACTGAGATCTGGCACTGAACCACTGAAGCTGTTAGCGGACATCCCCAGCCTCAGTAGACTAGTTGCATTCCCTATTGAAGGAGGAATTAGGCCGGTCAAATGATTATGACTTAAATTGAGGTTCAGAAGATTATGAAGTGTGATTCTGAGATCCTGCAGCAGACTGCCCTCGAGTCGGTTGCCTGCAAAGCCTATACGGGCCAGAGTGGTTATGTTATAAATGGAGGATTGTATGGTACCGGTAAAGGAGTTCCTTCCAAGTTGAAGCCACCGCAATTTCTGCAATTGCACAAGAGATGATGGGATGGATCCCCTGAAAGCGTTGTATGTTACGTCAATGATCTCCAAAGACGACAAGTTGCTGAAGAAATCCGGAAACTTCCCACTGAAATTGTTGTTGAAGATAGAGAAGCTGCGAAGCTCCAACAAAGCGGCTAGTCCACGGGGTATTTCTCCAACAAGGGCGCTATTTGCCAGCCAGATCTCTCTAAGGTTCGTGCAGGCCGAGATATTCTCTGGGAGCTGGCTGGTGAAGGAGTTATTATCGAGGAACAACACCCTCAACCGGTGCAGGTTGCCGATTTCAGGTGGGATCTCGCCGGTGAAGCTGTTGTTTCCGATGTCTATTGTTCTGAGGAAGCTGAGATTACCGATGTACGGCGACAACGACCCCCCGAGCCTCAAGTTCGGAAGTGCTATTCTGGTGACGCGTGGATGACGACGGCCGCAAGTGATGCCCGGCCAACGACAGAAGTCGACAGAGTCGTTCCACGAGCTAAAGATCTGGTCGGGGTCGTCGGAGATTCGGTTCCTGAACTCAACTCAAGCAAGGTAGCGCGATCTGTTCCGTTGCTGCCTGGTGCTCCCTGCACCAACAAAAACCGGAGGAAAAACAGAAAACTGAACACAACAATCACAACGTGGGATTTTGGGAAGCGGCTAACGTTACGTGCACGTAACGTTACGTAGTTTACTAAATTTTATCAATCGGTTAGTAAAATTTACTAAACAGTAAATGTTTTTTCAGGAAATTTTACTAAACAGTGACCCTTTTTTTAGTAAAATTCTTAGTAATCGGACACTAACGGGGTTAGTTAATTATTGCTGAACTTTACTAACCCCGTTAGTATCCGTTTACTAACAATACGAATCCCGTTAGTATCCGATTACTAACGTTACGAACCCCGTTAGTATCCGATTACTAAAATCGTTAGTAATCGGATACTAACGGGGTTCTAACGGGGTTCGTAAGGTTAGTAATCGGATACTAACGGGGTTAGTAAATTATTGCTGAACTTTACTAACCCCGTTAGTATCCGATTACTAACGTTACGAACCCCGTTAGTATCCGATTACTAACGTTACGAACCCCGTTAGTAATCGGATATTAACGGGGTTAGTAACGTTAGTAATCGGATACTAACGGGGTTCGTAACGTTAGTAATCGGATACCAACGGGGTTCGTATCGTTAGTAATCGGATACTAACGGGGTTCGTAAATTACTAATCCCCATTAGTATCCGATTACTAACAATTTGCCTAAAAAATCACTGTTCAAGTTTAGTAAAAATTACTAATTCTATTTGTAAAAGTTCGAAACTTTTAGTAAACATTTAGTAAAATTGTTCGTAAATCTCCGCTAGGTTTAGTAACAAGTTACTAAATAGTTTAGTAATTTACTAAAATTAATAGTGAACTCCGAACCTAATTAGTAAGCTTTGGGCGGTGTGAAATTACGTAAATGCCCCCGTCCGTTTTTACTAAATGGTTTACTAACCTAGTTACGAACCCATTGTTTTGTTTTCGCACGCCCGCGGTCGTCGTTGCCATCCGTCATCCTCCCTCCGGTACTACCCCCCGACCGTCCCCTCCGAGCGCATTCTCTAAGCGTCCCCTCCGAGAAGTGTCCCTCCGACCACATTCCTCCCCGCCCCTCTTTCCGTCGTCCTTCCCGCCCCCTTTGCGTCGTCCTCCCTCCGATCGTTCGTTTGCACCGGACTCTGCGACTGTAATACTCGCGAGTGCACCTTTTACGTGCTATTCGGCAAAAGTGATGGCATCAGGTGAGATTGCATTGTCTTCACGTGTATCCCGAAACCTTAATCATCACCGTCGACCTGTCTCTTGCCGTTTGCGATTAGAGAGTGATTATTACAAATTTAGTTTCTGTAAATGGTTGAAGATTGTGGTTTGATTGTGTTAAAGTGTTGGTATGTTAGGATGAGTGATTTTTGGTCTGTTGAAATGAACATTATGATCTTCTGTTACGGCAGAGGTTGAAAGAGATGCTGAAATGGCCGTTGGAAATACAAACACTCCTGAGAGTTCGAAAAAGAAAAAGGCTATAAGAGTACGTGTTGGTCTGGTAAGTTAGTGGTCCCTGTCCCCGTTTTCTTGATTTTGCCTGTCATTAATTGAATGTTGTTGGTCTGCATTCTGTGGTTCAACTATTACAGGATTACCTGTATACTCGATGTAGTCCAAAGAAGTTAATGTCGGTCCTGGACACATTCGATGAGGAGAGGAGGTTAGCGTTAAAAGACTTAGGTTTTGATGGTCTTCTTCGTCTGGCAAGTAGGCAGGTGAATCACAGCGCAGTGAAGTTGTGTTTGAAGCTGTTCGATCCACATAAGAGGGTTCTGGTCATCGATGGTGTTAAACAACCCCTGCTTTCTACTGATGTACATGAGCTAATTGGCATACCATCTACAAAGGTTGGTGTCCCATTTAGCGGTCACATGGAAACCGTACGAGAATAGCTAAAGGGACACCTAAGAAGAGGTAAAATTTCTTTGAAATCTGTTGAGAGTAGTCTGCTATCAAGAACTACTCCAGACGAGTTGTGGAGAGCAGAGGTAGTCATTTTCATCATAGGTTGCTATTTGTGCCCAACAACGAACTTCGATATCCACGAGGAGTACTTGCTTGCAACCCGTGATGTCAATGCAATATGCAAATTTGATTGGGCAACTCATGTTCTTGATAACTTGTGTGCCCAAGTTAAGACATATCAACAGAATGATGCAAGATACATCGGGGGTTGCGTGCAGATACTTGTGGTGAGCAATTGGATGATACGACTTTGTTAATATATTATGCCCACTGATGTTATTGAACTCATCATCATTCCTTGTTCTTTTAACCAGCAAGCTTTCGGGTTGTGTATAATGCAGTTATTCTATGCTAGTAAAGTGTCCAAGGCTGCCGATATGTTAGGAAAGATGAACAGGTCATTGCCACTTTGTCAAGATTGGGACGACGATCGGCTCAAATGCGTTTTCAAAGGCTGTAATGTTGAAGCAACATATATTGTAACTTCTTAGTCCAATTATTTATACATTTCGAGGCATCAATACCTGAATTGTTTTGTATTCATTCCGTGGTTTATTGATGTTAATGCACTTAACAGGATGAGAACGAATTGCCGAATGTGGCAGATGAAGAAGCCGACTTGGTCCTTGACTCAGAGACTATGCAAGGTGTAATGCGCTGGTTGAAGGTAAAAATGTCATATCTTCGTCTGAAATGTTACGCCTTTCTCGCATGAAATAAGACAGCCCAGAGCTCACCATTTCATGATTGTGCTTCAACTAAAGAGCTACAAACTTCCATTCTCCAGTCTCTTCAACTCTAGCTTTTAAGAAACAATTGCAAGATGTCCTCATAGACGCCCTCACCCGACTATTGGCCGTTAACATGGTTGAATCAGAACATACCCCTTCCCTTGAGCAAACCCACTTTCTCATGACGCATTCTCCGTTTCGCAGTTTCTGACAATCCCTTTTCCTAATTGAAAATCCATGCACCGTTGAATACATTTTAATGAACTCTTCAACTTCTTCGGCAGTACGAAATGACATATTCATCAATTGATCTTCATTCATACCCCTAAGTATATTGAGGAAGTCATTCGTATCCTGCTCACCTGCACACACATACGGCATTTAGTAGTCCCAAAGCATTGGCTGCAAAACATCAAGCAAATATATGCATTAAGGTAGAAAGCATTTGCCGAATGTTGCGTGCTCTTGGTCGAACACAAATTCCATATCATCAAGAATGGAATGCGACTCACACCCTTGCATCCTAGGTTGAATGTATCACCAACTCATTCTAAGATACATCCTAGCACACATCCCGGTCGTCATTTAGAGGCTGCAAAAAAATACATCGTAATGACAAATTGCTACGAGGCAATGCTGATGCAGATCAATCGTTCAGCAACATTCATTGTCAAAACTTGCAGATCACCTGCAGATCACCTGTGAAGTTCGCAGCTAACTTCACTAACACATTGGGAAGGGCAGGCAGCACACTTCACTGCGGCATTAACTTCCCATCGAAATCAAACCTAACGGTGATTTACTTTAACCCAACAGCTGGCAGAATAACGTGCACAGTGGCGGATCTTCCTCTTAGCAACAACCGCTGAACTTTACTAACCTCGTGAGTATCCGATTACTACCGTTACTAACCCCGTTAGTATCCGATTACTAACAATACTAACCCCATTAGTATCAGATTACTAACGAATTTAGTAAAAACGTTAGTAATCGGATACTGACGCGGTTCGTAACGTTAGTAATCGAATACTAACGGGGTTCGTATTGTTAGTAATCGGATACTAACGGGGTTAGTAAAGTTCAACAATAATTTACTAACCCCGTTAGTATCCGATTACTAAGAATTTTACTAAAAAAATGGTCACTGTTTAGTAAAATTTCCTGAAAAAACATTTACTGTTTAGTAAATTTTACTAACCGATTGATGAAATTTAGTAAACTACGTAACGTTACGTGCACGTAACGTTAGCCGCTTCCGGGATTTTGGGGAATCCATGAAATGATCGGTGCTTATTTAATCTCGAGTTACAGACGGAATAATATCAATTGAATTGGATAAATATTATATAGCAAATCGTTTTCCATTTCGTGTTTCACGGGACCAGAAAATGAGGTAAGTCGTCGGGGTCATTCTCAGAAAGTTCCCCCGTTCATATTGTTCTTTGTTAAGAAAGTCTTGTGAAGTTACTTACCACACCATATAGTGTCTCAGATGGCTGTATGTTGTGAAGGACATGAAGTTTACGACATTGCATCTTGCGATTGAGTTGCTCCAATCTGTGCTCCCGTTGTCCGTCCCCCTTCTCTAACCACCTGCTGCATTTCACATTGCCCTGGCAGGTCCCATTCAGTTTGTTGGCCCAGCATCCGACGCAGTCAACCACACTCTTTTGTTGGAGCATGGCGCACTCGCCAAGACCACACCTCCAATAAACGGAACGTACTCACCGTGGGAGGCTCTCGTCCACTCCACTCGAATGAATCATTTGAGGCTCGACTTTTTCGGATAAAGGAACACTCTGCCCGAGAATGGCACGGCTACATCATCTTCTTAATTTTGCCATGGAAAAAGACTATTTGCCCGTGGGTTTTGTCTGTCTGTATTTCTCATTAGTAAACATAAAAAATTGTTAGCTTGTGATGTTGAATCTGCGGTTTTAATCATGAGATGACGATGCCAGATAAATTTCAAGTAATCCAAGTCTGATGCCGTGGGTAAGTTGCTTCTTTTGACTAGCTGCAGTCTGTGTGGGCTCTCTACAAAATCAAATTGGAAATCAAATGCTCTTTCAAAATGCACGATCTTGGGTCGTAATATACACGAAATGGATCGATCTCAACCAGCCAAAGTTGACACTACTAAAATCTTCTAGAATTTAATGACCAGGCTTGTTCCCTGGTCTGAGTTTAGCTGTAGAAGTCGATCTCGCCAGTTTAACCCTCCTGTTAATACGCATAGGCGAGCAAGCAGAGCATCGTCCGGCAAGCTCTCGTACATTCCTAGGCTTATAGGAACAGATTGCACTGTAGTAAGCCCAACAACAGAACTCCCTCCCTGTAATTTTCACCCAGTTAACCATCTCACTATTTATACGAAACCTTAGTTTAGGAACACTCTATTCATATGGGTATGCATAAACTTTTACCTCTCTGGAGAGACCCCCTCCTGGGCCACCTCTCCGGCCCTCTTCCTCTTCCTCCCGGCGCTCTTCCCAGCAATCCTCTGCAGTGCCTCGTCCACGAGGCGAGCCGTCTCCACCTCTACGGCAGCCCGCCGCCTGTGCGCTTCCACCCTCACAGCGTCCCTCTCCTTGGCCATCTCCGCCTCTGCAGCCTCAATCCTTGCCCTTGCGTCCCTCAGCGCACCAAGGGCGGTGTGCCTCCTCGTCATCGAGGAGGAGCTGCTGCCGAGGGCTTGGCAGTTGGGATCAAGGGTGGTGTTGTTGGTGGGTGGATTCTCTTCTGCTTCCGCCATGGCAAAAGATGGGGAGTGGAGATAGTGCGGTTGGTGGGGTCGGCCACTGCTCTTCTGCCTCTCTTTCTATCTTTTCTTCCGTCGTATGTTCGAAACTTCGCAATGCCTTCACGTAGAATAAAAAATATTTTACGTAAATCCAAGATAATGCCGAGCACAATATTATATCATAAAGCTAAATTCCAAAATAAGAAATCACATGACAATGTTTCACTAAAACAGCAACTTTCAAAATTTGGTATTAAAAATAACGAGTTAATTATTATACCCTTTGGCGAAATACTTTCGCATGTAATATTATTTTGGAACAAAGTTTTCATACTATCATAACAGGCCCAATTAAGACGGCCCAGACCCAATATATATGCATCAATAGCAAGGCCCACGAGAAATTATTCCACAATTCAATATTTCGAATGTACAGAGATGTTATTCCACAAGTTCTGTGATACCCTAGACGTCTTCTGAGGGACTAGTAGCAGTCTGAAGCTCGGACTGTCGGCCATGGACAGCATGTGCTCGGCCATCCCAGCCGCCAACATCTATTGGCAGATGGAAAGTATTAAGCTTGGTGTTCACACATGACCATCAACAAAATATCACAAAATCCACTTTATTTACAATTCATAACACGCAACGGACCTTGCGAAAACACTCAAAATGTACCAAATGCAATGAACCAAACACCTTTGAGCATAAAGTTACCCACATTGGTAATTTCCAGTCTCCTAACACGCCTCAGTAAGATTAATAAAATCTCATGGAAATCTCATAGTTGTACTTTGACGGCCAAGCAATCAAAGTACACCTATGAGATTTGTCACTCATTGAGTACACGTACGATTATTACAAAGCTTCAGTTGTCACTTTGGCCAAGCTAATTTGGTGGCCAAACAACTAGAGCACATATCTAAAGTAACTCACCTGGGTGCATGCACCTGTGAAGCACCTCGCATGTCACTTGAAATGAGCCGCTTTGGCAGCCAAGCGTTTACTGCACAAATAGGAAATAACTCCACTTGCTCACGTAATTATGCATACTGTTTAGCAACAGAAATTTTGGACCACAGATCTCAACCCAATCTGTGGATCGACGGTCCAGAACATAGGCCAAAGGAAGGAAAATTCAGGAAAGAGGTGACCACGGATACACATAAGGTGAAAGCTTGTTGGGCAAAGGGATTACCAAGAGACGGGATTACCAAGCGATCAGGCGACAACATGTCGGCGAACCGATAAGCGACAGTTAGACTGGGCGAGCGAGGAAACTCTAAAGCGAAGGCCAATGGGCGACACGGTCGATTAGTCAACTGTTAAGGAAGTCTCCAGAAGTTCCCGAGATCTAGAAGGAGATTATTGCTAAGTTTACTCATATAGAAAAGAGGTATTCCATGGAAACTAGCAGCAAAGGAAGCATAATATATGTGCAATATTACATTACCGTATATACGTAGGTTTAGCTTAGTATAAATAGTTATTCTTAGACATTGTACACATATACATCAACACCTCTCTACAGATGGACATATATTGTCAATTTATCTTTTCAAGTATTCCAGCGTTCAAGCTCTCGTTGTGCTCCTTCGTTCCTGCTCACTTTTGAAGGCATCGTTGATGGCATCCGTAAGTGTTTCCACTTAAGGTTGCTAATCCGCTGTCTTCTCCTCTTCTTTACTTTCATTTCATACGGCGACCACACATTCAACGAATCATCCAGCTACCAGTTGTCCGTAGTGGCTGAGATTTCCGACGTATTTGGATCTGGCTTGTTCGCGGCCACTTCCAGAGCGAACACATACGAAAGCTTTATGTATGCCAACTTAACCAACGAGTCAACCAGTTGGTTTCTAACAGACAACTTAATTTTACAATTTATCTACCCCCTCGATGTTGTATGTTTTAAATATTTAAAACACATTCAAATGCCATAGAGAAGGCAATTCTTTATGTATTAACAACATATCATGCGCATGAAGTGGATTCCCTGATCCAAACGACTAGTTCATTAGTCGTCGACTTGAATATAAGAAAACTTACATATTTATACGTATGAGGAACTTAAATGTCGATCCTAAACTAACGAATCGGTGATATACTTATCGACAGTCTCAGTTCAAGCAACGTTTATCCATTCTCTCAATATATATATTACAAATACTTAAGAGAGAACAATACCCGTATGGATAGCGAATTCTGACCACAATATCTCGACAACACTAATTTTACATATGAAACCTAGAATAATATTAGATCACTCGATTCATATGTAATGATTTCAAAGCTTTACAAAGGAGTTCTATGTGAATGTTTCTCCCTTTTTTCTATTATTTAAACACCATAAATATAAAAATGTATATTATTTACGTTGAGTGTACTTTCTTATCTCATTTACAACAAAAATCGAGGTAACTTTATAAATTAAATATACTAATGAGATTTTGTTCCTTTGCGACATTCCCTCATATAGAGCAAGTTAATGCATGAGAACATGAATCGGACCAGTGTTTAGTGTCTCGTAAGAAACCTATACAAGCTCATATGAGAAAACTACATGTTGCTTGCAATAAACAATAACTTGAAGCATTCTTTTTAATCATTTATTCTCTCTTTTAGCGAATAAGCATGCACGAGCCCGTCATTGTTCTTCTCAAACTTTCTATCAAATTCCTTAAGACTCTAATTTTTAGTTTAACCCAAAATAGGAAGGCAAGAACAACACTTCTGTGTAAATTAATCATACACCAGTCACAATCACCTGAAGCTTAAGTAAGCTAGTTTTCTTGATATAAGTAGGTAAGCTACCATCCTCCGACTTATCCGGAAAGAAACCAAACGTGACCACAAACGCAGGGTACTCCACGATTATTCGAAAAAACTCAATTGTAGACACATTTTTGCACATCTTGAGAAAAACTGTATGATAAAAGTAATGCAACCATTAAATGTCATGATTCATATAAAATTGATCAATTAGATCAAACAATTATGAAGAATCCTCATACTGCAATGTCAACTTCCCTTTGGGTAGAAAAAACACAAAGCAGAGAAACATTCCCACAAGAATCATAAAAAATCAACAAATTTGATAAATTTATTCCCTTTGGGAAATAAGTAGTGTAATTCAATGATTTAGAATTAAAGAATTCTCATACCTGATAATGTGTTTCACTATACATGATCCATTTTGGTAAAATCATTCACAGCACAATGTGTTATAATAAAATTTGTGGAAATTAATACATGCCACCTTCAAAAAACCACCATCATTCACGTACAAGCGAGCCACTTTGGCAGCTAAACACTTGCAATGCATTATGATGTTCCTTCGATTAATAAATGCATATCCAAATGGAGAATAAGAATCAACTGTCACCATAAACGGGTCACTTAGGCAACCAAGCGTTCATATCACAACATGGTCATATCTCACTATGCTCAAAACGTTTGTCACATCAAAAGATTGTATGTGAGCCTTTACTAATATTTGGATAATTTTATATGTCCTTCCACGAGTCTAAAATTAAAATGATTGCGTAGAACAAATTTTATAATATTTGTAACCAATATTTAATTAATTTTTAATTTTAATTTTTTGGTCAAAGTTTAACCATTGACCGCGGATCGCCGACCTTGACTACCGAACCGGTAATCGGCACGGACTCACGGTCCGCTAATAGCCTACCATAAGGGCTGACCCCTTTATGATGGGGTGGGCTAAGCCCACAACCTCATCCTTGCCTTTTTTTGGTATCTGGTCTTAGCCCATTTGGGCTAGGCCTGGTCCAGTTGATCCAGGACAATATAATAATTAATTTAATTTTTTTTGAAAAGTCCGATTCAGCCTCGCAGGCCAGGCCCAGGCCAGCCACATGGGCTCGATGCCTGACCCACTTAGATAAGGCCTTTAATCATTTTCTTTAAACGGCCAAATTGGGCTGACTGTGGCCAGTTCTTCTTGGGCCTAGACTCGTCTCAAATCACCCTAATTTCATTTGTTTATTATTATTATTATTACTATATATATACTTTTAAAATATTAATAATAACGTCACTTCGATCACAATCAAGGTAAAACACAATCAACTGATGATGGGTTTAGGAAAATGGAAACAACATTCAAACAATGTCAAAATGATTCTCTAAATCCGTGCAATCCCTTCTAATATTATACGTGGGAAATTCACATAAACAACAAACAAAGTAAACAACTAAAGACTGGATCGATTACGCGGGTTTACGGTCATCGAAAAAGATCAAAAGAAAAGAAAACGTACCCGTATTCGCCATGTCATAAATCTAAAGAGAGAAACATGAGTAGCGTAGATCTTCTTCCCCTTTTCCTTCTCGTACGACTGCTCGATGGAGGATGCAAAATTGACAAAAATTTACTGTCTGATAGGGTAACTCTCAGAAAACCTTACAGAAAACCTAACAAAGGATTTCTTTTTATGAAATGTTTGTTTGGACCTAGCCGTATCATATCCATCAATGGATCATAGTTTATAAAATAGCCTACATCCAGCTGTAAACCACATTAAACAAATGAGATGTGCATATCCCATCAATTTTAGTGATTGCGATATTTTAGTGGGATTTCGTGCATTATTTTATGTCACATCCTGTTTTATAAAGTATACGTTAATAAAATAAAATTGAAGTAAAGTAAAAATAAACAATTAATGGAAGCCCCAATTATAAATTACTAACACTAGTGACTTTCCTTTGAGGGAAGGATAGTGTGCGGCCGTTGTTACCCTCCTAATGGCTGGTTCTTACGTGTTACTTAACTTACCTGTCCGTCAAACACCACTTCCTATCCGACTTGCATGTGTTAAGCATGTCTTCAGCATTCATCCAAGGCTAGGATCGAACTCTCGGAGATTCATAGATATTTTTGAGGGCATATGATTCATTCTTATCATTTACCAAAAACAGATTGGGTTTCCACCGGAACAAACAAACGTAAAATATGAATTGCTCATTATCTTAGATGAACGTTATTTGTGGTCCGGGAGAAAGAAGGAAATGGAACTTAAATAAGGAATAAACATGAACAAATATAAAGTGTTATAAAACCAACACGTGCGATATACCAAAAAAATTGCTATCGTTACACACTAACAAGATCAAATAACATATTTGCGATTGATTCAATCCGATTACAGCACCTTAAAGATAACCAAATAACCTTACGTGGGTCCTAAGGGATTGTCTGTTTTTTTTTTAGTACAATCTGTACTACCCCTGAATATAAACAAAGGAAAAATCACCGCTAAGTAATCGTCACTTGTATTCCATTATGTGTTTATATCGTCAGTCAATCGTTACATTCGACTGGCTGCGTCATTTGATTGCATCTCCTTCACTCGATTAAATACAACAGTCGACCCGCACGATCACCATCCTTCGAATGTTCCTCTTTCCGCGTTCATCTGTTTATCTTCTAGCCCTACGCTATGGTTATCGACTACGAGCCCAAACATGCCCAGAATAGTTTACTTACGTGAACAATAACCAACTATGTTAAGATTTTAATAAAAGTTTATACAGAAAAGGTCGATATTATATTCAAATTCATGTGGATAGAAGAATATGGGGGCAGAGAAGTACATTGCATGGGAACCTTTAATCTGACAAGCACTCGCATGATAAAAAAAGGTATATTGCCCATATGGTAGCAGTGTGGGGTTCATACAATGTGCCTCTTTTGCCTCATCTTTTTTGGTGAACCAAGAAATGACATTATCTTTGTCTCCCTACCATCGGAATTGAGTCATGTTCATCTTTAATGTGACGCTAAACGTTAGTTATCGGATAGTTGTATTCATTAGTCGATAAACGTTAATGTCGGCGTAGCACGCAAATTCCTACTATTTGCGCTTACTTTAGCTTAGGATTATATATTCGTGTTCGATGATCGAATACTCGGATACTCTTTGTGATATTCTTCAAATACCCGTCGGATACACTTCTGAAGTAGTAGTAGTAGTAGCAGTAATAATAAATTAAAATATTCTCGTCTTCACAATCTAACTAAAGATAAAAATTTTCACATTTCGTGATCGTATAAGGATATAATTCTAATTGTCGGAATTGTCGGAATTCAAAAATAGTTTGCCTCATGATTAATAAAAATAAAATTAAAGTTCAAATACAATTTTTTACAAATTATAAATATACGTGATTAGTGGAAAGTAAGTCCCGTTGACGGGACGCTACGTCGTGTATAAAGTTGACGTCATTTTTTCATACATTCGACGTAAGTGTAGATGTGACTTTTGTACATAGGTCGATGAGCTTCGTATATCTTTCATACAAACTCATACAAAAGTACGAAAGATCTATGAAGCCCATCGGCCCGTGTACGATAGTCACGCCACCGCTTACGTCAAATGCACGAAAAAGCGTCACATTTCGTATGTATATACGAAAAAATGGCGTCATTCTTCGTACATAACGGGACATCCCATCCACGGGACTTTATCCCATTCCGCGATTAGTTCCATGAATAATTTAATTTAATTCTATGCTGTCATATTTTATAAAACAAATCTATTAATATGAATAGCTCTTGTTATATTAACTTTCTCGGGGATATATTCGTTGTTCATCACCGCATATCATAATAGAAGGGGGAAGGTCATAAGCGTTGATTGCTAGATGCTTGTCAAAAGGTAACTAACTATCTTCTATTCGTACCCGAATTCTAACTTTCCGAACGTATGTTCGTGACGTTTCGCATATCTTGCGTGTTGTATCGAGACGCCCGGCCGAGTATCTCGTCCCGTCTTTCAAGGTAAGGACATAATTCGATGGAGCCAATATCAATAGTTTGGTCCAGCAACGGGGACCAAGTGGGAGGATGGGGGGGGTGGGGGCATCCAAGGTTGTTGTCCGCACGTAATAATAATAAAGGGGATAGAGAGAATCATTTGCGTTGGCTCTTTCCCCTATATGTTCACGTGACCGTAACCCCCAAAAGCGTTCTTTCTTCGTATTGTAGTAAAAGAAAGTTCATGATCTCACCGGTTGTTGCTCGTCAAAAAGTGGAACGAGTAGGTTGGATCAGATCGGATCGGACCGGACTGGACTGGACTGGTTGTGACCTGCACAGCACATTGAGACACTTATTAAAATGATTTCGATTAAATTACGAGGAAGCGGGAGTGACTGTAAGAATGAAAACGAGCCAAGTCAAGACCGAGTTCTTCTAAGTTTGAATTCAATTCGATAACACTAACACCGAATTAGAGGTCGAGCTCAATCGAGTTAAAAAAACTCAGACTCGGTTCAAATATAGCCCGGATTGCTCGTAAAAAAGTTGGTAGTGGGTTGGATTAGATTGGATTGGATTGGACCGGACTGGTTGTGATATGCACACTGAGACAATTATTAAAATGATTTCGATTAAATTTAATTAATAGTGGGGGAGGGGGGGTGGTTGTGAATTTTGTGGATGAATGTGCTTTGGGCAGATGTTTGTCGGGAATATAGACTTTTGCATTAAAATACTCGCTGTCGGCAGAGAGGACGAAAATGAAAAATATATAATCACGTAGTACCATTCATTTATTTACTTATTTGTTTATATTATGTTTCGTTAGTATTTTTTTTATGATAATTCATACAAATTATAAAGTATATTTTCTATTGACTACACACTGTTGACCTGTAAAATAATTCATCACCTTAATCTTTTCCTGATTGGTGTGGCTTGTCTCTCTTTGGGTTTCCTTCGTTTCTAAGGAATTGAAAAATTAGGAAGACAGAAACAAAAGCCTACATCACTTTAAGGTCTGAACCCCTAGCTCTATTTTTATTAGACGGACCGATTAAGAGTTATTTCATGTACTTTAAATTTAGTAATTTAATATTTAGTATGTTTCTGTTTTTTGCATTTAATATTTTTTGGTAAATTAAGTTATTCCTTATTTATATCCCTTAATGCAAAATATCAATTTATGGCCCCAACTTTAAGTCGACTTTCTATTTTGTTTAATTTGTTATATAATTTTATCACCAATTTTTGTTTTGTTTTTGTCAATCTCGAATTTCATCGCGCGTTGTTGACATGGCAAATAATTTTGAGCCTCGGCTTAGAACAGAAACCCAGTAATCGCTCAAGTCACACTCCGAGTCGGCCCAAGACACAGTCGTCTAGGCCAACTCACGACGAAGTCGACTAGGTCGACCCATGACGACGTCGTCTAGGCCGACTCATGACGAAGTCGACTAAGTCGACTTATGAACGGAGTCGACTAGGTCGACTTACGACGAAGGAATATGGTAATCAAAGTCAACCAAGATGACTCAACAGTAGCTAAGTCTACTAGTAGGGTCAAGTCGACGGAATTCTGGATAAGTCGACCAAGTCGGTCGTAGTCCGTACAGATCAGTCAAGTCGACAAGGTTGGAATAAATTTATTCATTTTCAATCACGTTTGTTAAGGATCGTAACTGATCCTAATATCCAAGAACGTGATCCCATATATCAAGGAGGTTGTTGAGACACTCCCACGATATTAGGGATCACGATCTATAACACGATCTGCAACACGATCAATCTGTTACGTGTTAAACACGTACAAGTCCTCTATAAATAGCAAAGGAATTTTTCAAGACAAGAGACGACCATACACAGCCAAAGCTCTGAAGTTTGTTCGTCAACCATAGGAATTAGATACCTTGACCCGGTTTATTGGTCAACTCCCCTTCCACCGACAGAGTGAGCTCGTAGGGCCTTTGCCGTCAACCTCCCGCCAGCGACACCACCGACGGAGTGAGCTCGTAGGGCCTTCGTCACAGCCTCCCGCCAGCGACCACCACCGACGGAGCGAGCTTCCAAGGCCTTCGTCACAAGTTCTCCGCCGTCACAGGATTCCGCATCGTTGTCACCACTTGCTCCCTTTTCGTTTTTTATGGCTGTAAGCCCCTGTTCTTAATTCGTCAAGATTGTAAGACTTGCATTCTATTTTGAATAAAATTGTGCATCTTCTTACTGGCGACCACAATCCAATTCCTGCAAGTCCTTTGCCAAATATTTCCGACGTGATCCGTTCTATACGCAAACACGTTTTTGGCTACCACAGTGGGAGAAGAAGAAAAAAAATCTTAGTCTCAAATGCCGAGGAAAAGAAATACTCGAAGTACTATTGGCCGTGAGCCTCAGAATCCCTTAGATGGGGAAGACCAGGAACTTCCTCCGGGAATGGACTTGGAAGCGCCGGCCCTAGGAGGCCAGGCAGCTACAGACCAGTCCACTTTTGATTCACATGCCCCGTCCGAATTTATTTCGAGACTGGAGTTCCACAAGGAATTGGGGGATGTGCGTCAGGAGTTGACTGATGTTAAGGGTATTCTAATGGATGTCCAAACTCTAATAGGGCGTCTTTCTGGCCCGAGAGACGAGGAAAGAGTGAGACCTCGTATGAGAGAGGCCCCCTTTAGGGAGTCTACGTTCATGGCAGACGCTCGTCGGACTGCTCAAGGGCCACGTAACGTGACTTTTGAGCAATCTGAGATAAGGACGAATGCTCTCTTTGAACCCGGGAATCTGGTTCCCCCTGGTCGACCCTCTTCTTCACGTAATCGACCAGCGAATACGTATTGGAATGAGGCAGAGGACTTCCAAGAGGAAACAGATCGGGGGGAGGATTTTATTCCGTCTCGTCGCCCTGGAAAAGAGCCAATGGTCGACGCAGTTGGAGATCCCTATGAGCCTGGACCCCGGAGTAGTAATCATCGTGAGGAGCCTTCATTTTATGTAAGGGATCCAACGAGCCGAACAATGGGAAAAAGGCCTCCGTATAGCCCGTTAAGGCCAACTCGACTCGCAGGGCAGGGGCCGATAGGCGGTGTACCCCCAGACTTAAGAGAGGCCATAACTCAGGTTATAGAGCAAGTCGTCCCCGGAATAGATCGGCGAGATGACACCTGTTCATACAGGTCTCCTTATCCTGCGTACATTGATAGGGATTTCCCTTTACCTAGAGGTTATAGGGTGCCCGACTTCACTCGCTTCTCGGGCGAAGATGAAATGACTCCACTTGAGCATATTGCTCGCTTCACTCATCAACTTGGCGAGGCGGCCGGGAATGACTTCTGGAAACTAAAGCTCTTCCCGAACTCATTAACCGGGGATGCCTTTACCTGTTATGCAAGTTTGCCGTCGGGGTCAGTAGCTTCATGGACTCAGATGCAGTCCATGTTTGTTAAAACCTTTGCTCGACTCGATACCCCCATGTCGATGTTTGAGGTTATGCGCCTTAGGCAGGCTAATGGGGAACACCCGGGGCAGTTTTTAATGAAACTTAGAAAGGCCTTATTACGGTGTAGGCCTTCCATACCGTAGAAAGACCAGTTGCTCCTCGCATTAAATGCGTTGTCCATTCCTTTCCGGAAAAAGCTACAAGGGGAGCGCTTTGCCGATCTATATGATTTGGCAAGGAGAGCCACTGAGTACTATCAGCTCCTAACAGAAGAGGCCAAGCTGACTCGAGCCTACCAAGTCGATACTTATGAAGTCGACGTGGCCGAGTTTGTTAAGGGAGAGTCGACTATATGTGACCCCTTGACTAGGAAAAATTCTAAAGCTAAAGCCTCTCAGAAAAATGCCGAGGAAAGGAAATACTCCTTCGACACAGATAAAGTCGACGCCATTTTTGACTGGTTTTATCAAAAGAGAAGGATCAGGCTTAAGCCTGGTCATCGAGTCCCTCAGACAGAAAAGGAAAAAAGTAGGAATTACTGCAAGTGGCATGGTTCCTTCACCCATACTACCAAGGACTGCCTGTCCTTTAGAAATATAATTCAGGATTTAATAGAGTCTAAAGAGCTCTGTTTTCCTGAAGTCGATGAAGTCGCCATGGTGGATGATAATCCATTTGGCGACGAAGTCGCCATTCATACATTTGATATATTTGACACTGAGGTTAACCTTGTAGAAGTCATTAACGACTCTGCTATACCATCGCAGGATTTGCAAGCAACTGGCGAGACCTTGGTGGCTAATGCCCTGATGAAGCGACTGGCTGAGCGTGGGGTTTTCATCCTGCCGAAGGGAAGGGACAAGTGGCTTTGCCACTGGCACCTGAACGACACTCACACGACGGACCAATGCCACACATTTAAGAAGTACCTGTTGGACAGTAAGACAGAAGACTGGTATGACCTGACCCCTTTCGAGGAAGCAGCAATGTCGTTGACTACCCCCCGAGGACCTTCTCACGTCCTCAAAAGTCCTCCTAGTGTGGATCGCCGACTGGCTTCGCGAGGAGGAAGAGGAGGTTCCCAGGGGCATAGGGAGAATGGAGAGGCAGCCGCCCGGGGTACGGAATGCCCGGCAAGGCGACTTGAGTTTATGGACTCGTCTGGCCAGAGAGTCGTCAAGCAGGGGTACACTAGGACTACCCCTGTCAAGGAGATAAGACCTGTGGAAGAGCATAAGGGAGTAGACCGACCCCAACAGGCTGCAAGTCGCAGGTCTCGATATGCGTCACAGACAGTCGACCCCCAGGAATTGTGGAGGGGACCTCCTATCGCCCAATTCTTGGACGAGAAGCTACTGTGCCAGAAATGCAAGCTGATTGCCCACAATCGGATACTTATTACCCAGCTCTGCACAGCATGCTGCGTCAACTATTTCTTGCGGCTGGTCGACTTGTCCGCAAAAGGGGAGATGCTGGTGAAAGCAGTCCGCCCCGAGGGTACAGGTAATTCGAACCCTAGCAAACCTTCCTCGAATAGACCAGAAAATACTCCAGTGCAGGTGGGATATGACCCAGTCGACGGCAGATTCGTGGAGGTAAGCCGACTCCCTTTTGGTTCTAAGAAACCAAAATTCGTCAAAGCCCTTAACCCTTCGTCTCAATGGCAGAAGGTGGAAAGGAAGGTTGCGCCCCCCTTAAGGGCTCAAAAAAGAAAGGAAAGGCGTCTAAGTCACGCTCAAAAAAGACCCAGGATGACCCCTGCGATGCCATCCTCGGAAATGAACCAAGCCGCAGAGAAACAAGTCACGGAGCCTGAACGGGTCGAGTCTACTGATTACTCGGAAAACCCGGGCTCAAGCTTCGACTATACTCCTCTACGAGGAGACAGGCCCTGCGACTTCAACGCAGAACAAGGGCCCCTTGTGAGCTGTAACGCTCTCACCTTTCCTGCAGAGTTCACCTGCAACGACAAGTCGGAGGCGCCGAAAGGTAAAACCCTGGACTCTAAGGTCACTTCTTTTCCATCTGGCTTCCCTCTCCACTGGCTGAGGAAACCATCGGATCGCATGAAACAGCACATGCACTCATTATACATCGCAGCCACCTTTGACGGTGTTTTGGTGGGTCGAGTCTTAATAGACAACGGCGCCACCGTCAATGTTCTCCCACTCACCAAGTTTAGACTACTTGGGTACAAGCCTAGCGAGTTGGTGCGAACCGACGTGGCTGTAAGCGGCTTTAATGGGAGGAAGTCCGAATGCCTGGGGATATGCTCTGTGCATTTAGGCGTTGGAAGACACGAGCAGGAAACTGCTTTCTTCGTAATTGACATAGCCCCTTCGTTTAATGCGCTTTTGGGACGCGATTAGCTTCATAAAGCCGCCGCGATCCCATCGACTTTGCATAGGGAGTTGATTTTATGGCTTGACTCTGAAATAGAGACTATCAGGGTTGATGAATACTCCTGTTGTGACAAGGGCATTTTACATGTAGAAACATGCAAGACGATCAAGGACCTCACCCTGGATCAACGCTACAAGCTAGGAGACCCTACTGTCGGACCCCTAGGTGAACCCTCCGGGAAGTTCGACTTCATTGTGAGCTATGGCACCTCTCACCCCAAACCTGATGAGGGATCAATCGTGCCGGTAGGATGGGGGCCCGACTTCACGGACAAGGACATAGATGAGGTCCTGCAGGAAGTATTCCCGACCAAGGATGGAGGCGAGACAGACAACAGTCCTAATGGCGACAAGGGGGAGGCGCCTAAGAGCCAGGAAAGTGCTGCGACGGAGTTGGAGCCCGATAGACTCCTGCACGAAGGGGTGTATGGATAGTGACGAAGGAAGAGGCTATGCAGTCGCTGATATCCTCCAGCGACTTCAGGAGTATGTTAGGAAGTCTAGGAAATTAGGTTGCCAAATAAGCAATGTAAGTGCTGAGGCTAGCTTATCTAAGTCCATTGATACCGACTTAGGCGGTGTCCAGGGTCGCGAGTCACTTATGATGCCATGTGACCCGCTTGTAAGTATCAATTTAGGCGAGGAATCTAGCCCTCGGATCGTTTTCGTTAGTTCTTCAATTAATAAAGAACTTTTCAATTCTATTAAGGCTACTCTTGAAGAATTCAAGGACTGTTTCGCCTGGGACTATACTGAAATGCCTGGCCTAGATCGCCGACTTGTAGAACATAAGTTGCCAATCAAAGCAGGATTTAAACCAGTCCAACAGGCACCAAGGAGAATGACTCATGAAGTCACTCAGGCAGTATTTGAAGAAGTCAAGAAGCTCTTTAAAGCTGGGTATATAAGAACATCGAGGTACACCGAGTGGATATCCAGCATAGTCCCTGTCATCAAAAAGAATGGCAAGATTAGAGTCTGCATCGACTTCAGAGACCTAAATCGTGCTACTCCAAAGGATGAATATCCCATGCCCATTGCAGACGACTTAGTCGATAAGACTGCAGGGCACCAAATTATGTCATTCATTGATGGTTTCTCAGGATATAACCAAATTTTCTTGGCTGAGGAAGATATCCATAAAACCGCGTTCAGATGTCCCTTAGGCATTTTCGAGTGGGTAGTCATGCCGTTTGGGCTTAAAAACGCTGGTGCAACCTATCAACGAGCCATGAACGCCATTTTTGATGCTTCGATTGCCAAAACAGTCGAGGTATACATAGATGATATAGTGGTCAAATCAAAAGACGAGAGGTCGCATGTTAATGATCTTAGGAATGCTTTCATCCAAATGAGAAAGCACCAGCTCAAACTAAACCCTCTCAAATGTGCTTTTGGAGTCAGAGCAGGACATTTCCTAGGGTTCCTAGTTCATCAACGTGGCATAGAAGTCGACCAGAACAAAGTGAATGCCATTCAAAGATTGAACCCTCCGAGTAACAAGAAGCAGTTACAAGCTTTCTTAGGAAGGGTCAATTATCTTAGGCGATTTATTGGCAACGTCGCTAGACGGACAGAAGTCTTCTCGACTTTACTAAAGGCAAAGGGAAACTTTGTGTGGAGCGACGAACACCAAAAAGTATTTGAAGGCTTAAAGGAGTATTTAATGAAGCCGCCTGTGCTTGCCCCTCCTCAGATAGGAAAGCCCTATCTATTTTACGTGGCAGCGACTGAATCAGTCATCGGAGCCATGTTAGCCCAAGAGGCGGAAGACAAAACTGAGAGAGCGGTCTACTATTTGTCAAGACAACTAACCGCTACAGAAAAACGCTATACAATTAAGGAGAAGTTATGCCTGTCAGTCTTTTATACTGTTACTAAGCTAAGACATTATATTGGATCCCAAGAGGTTCATGTCATTACCAAGTCTACAGTCATAAAGTACTTTTTCGAAAGTCCCCTATTGACTGGGAGAATTAGTAAATTGAGTTTAGTGCTATCCGCGTATGATTTACGATTCAAATCCCAACAGTCGGTGAAAAGACAGGCTCTAGCCGACTTCTTGGTGAGTCACGATCCATCTGTATCAATCGACCAAGAAGAATCCCTTGAGGACATCTAGCAGGGTTGGTTTGATGGATCTTCGGTGAAAACCGGCGTAGGTATAGGCCTTCGTACACTTTCGCCACTAGGGAAAGATGTTCGTCTAGCGTATCGCTTGACGGTAACTCACACCAACAATGCGACTGAATATGAAGCTTTGATCACGCTCCTGAAGGAACTATTAACCTTGGGAGCCAAGAAAGCCACAGTGATGGGGGACTCTTAACTGGTGATTAACCAGATGAATGGTACTTCTATATGCCAAGAGAAACTCACACCCTATCATCAAGTCGCCCGCAAGCTAGTCGAGCGATTTGAAGCGATCACTTTCCTCTTTGTAGGTCGAGGGGAAAATACCATCGCTAACGACTTAGCCCAAAAGGCTTCAGGATACAAGGCCAAAAGAGGAAGCGATTGTATCCCAGAAATAGTTTCCCACCTAGTTCCCCAAAGCGACGCGTTCGCTCTGGACATAATGACAAGCGATAAGGATTGGAGGAAGCCAATCATCGACTTCCTTTCTGACCCAACACAAAAGGCGAGCCAAAGAATTAAGACTCAGGCTTTGTTGTACACCCTTATAGATGGGGTACTTTACAGAAAGACCAAGGAGGGAGTCCTGTTAAGGTGTGTCGATTTAGACGAAGCGACCCCAATTATGTTAGAGACTCATCAGGGGTTATGCGGATCTCACCAATCTGGCACCAAAATGTCTTGGACTATCCAAAGACATGGTTTTTACTGGCCATCAATGCTAAAGAACTGCATAGAAATGGCTAGGGGATGCCAAGAGTGCCAAAAACATGGTCCGGTGACAAGGGCCCCAGCGTCCGACTTGGTCTCGGTCATCAAGCCTTGGCCATTTAGGTCTTGGGCTTTAGATATAATCGGGGAAATCCATCCGCACTCAAGTAAAGGTGACGCCTATGTTCTAGTCGCCACCGATTATTTTACTAAATGGGTCGAGGCTCAGGTTTATAAGAAGATCGATCATAAAGAAGTGATCGATTTTCTCAAATCATCCATCATCTATAGATTTGGAATTCCCCAGAATATTGTAGTGGATAATGGCACCGCTTTCAATAATGAGAAAATGCGAGAATTCGCTACGGAGTTTGGTTTCTCAATCACCAACTCAACACCTTATTATCCTCAGGCGAATGGACAGGCTGAAGCTACCAATAAACTCATAAAGAACAATATTCAGAAAATGGTTGGTGCAAATCCAAGAGGATGGCACAAACTATTACAAGACACTTTGTGGGCTTTAAGGGTTACTAAGAGAGAAAGCACAGGGGAAACCCTTTTTTCACTAGTATATGGGCAAGACGTTGTCCTACCTATTGAGGTTCGATACAAGTCGCTCAGGGTGACTCACCCTGATTTACAAGACGAGGCAATGTACCTCGCTTTGGAAGAATTAGAGAAGAAGCGACTTGATGTAATAGACCGACTCGAGGTGCATAAGCAAAGGATTGCTAGGCATTATAACAAAAGGGTTGTCCATAAGCACTTTAAAGTGGGCGACTTGGTTTGGAAGATGGTGCTACCCCTTAAATCGAAAGACCAAGTTTTGGGTAAATGGTCCCCTAATTGGGAAGGTCCATATGAGGTACGTGAAACATACTCATCTAATAGTTATCGGCTTATGACGAGAAGTGGGGTCAGACATCCATTAAAGGTTAATGGTAAATATCTCAAACCCTATCGCGCGACTATCTGGGAAGCTCACCATAAAATCCTAAAACAAAGGACTCCATTAATTTGGGAAGCGCTTAATTCCTAAGAAATCGCGCTAGGCTTCAGTAACGCTGTCTGGAAGAATGAATTGTCCAGTAGTTGGCAGAAATTCATTTGAGACACAATGCACTTGATTTATTGAGTAAAACAAAAACAATGGAATTGCATTGTTCTTTGATTACAAATCTAATTTCCATAACCCGCCAACTTCTTTGAAATCGTGGACAAGGGATTCACGAGCTCGTCGCTTCGCGTTCACCTTGTTTCGCTGGGCATAAAGGTCGACGACCTTTTCTCTATCCTTCTCAGCGTTGGCCTCCAGCTCCTCGATTTCTTGAGTATTGATCGACGCGAGCTGCCGAGTCAGGTCATTCTTGAGGTTCGTATAGAACTCTATTTGTCTCTCTGCCTCGGTCAGCTTCTCTTGCACGTCGACCAAATGTTGGCGGGCGTCCTGCGCAGCTTTAGAGGGCTGCCCTCGAGCTTTATTAATCGACTGAATCTTCGAGTCAGTCGATTCCAAGGTGAGCAGGTCGGCGTCGTAATCCCTCCAGCGGGTCCAGTACGTCGACCTGAAGCTCTTGCAGGCCCCCAATATTTGGTCCGTGACCCGAGGGGATGCCTCGATTCTCTTCAACAGCTTCTGCATCCTCCTAAATTCGTTGACGCTTAAGGGGTCGATGAGCAGAAGTTGGCAAAGTTCTTCGATATCCTCGTGAAGCTTCTCCCACGGGTCTTTGTTTGACCTAGAAGTCGCTGCAGCAGGATCCTGAAGAATAAGAGGCAAAATATTGTTAAACAATACCCTAAAAAAAAAAAAAGGCCAACGACCTCGTGCGATCGAGTACTTACCTCTGGAGGCAATATATCCCCAGAGCTCTCGTCCGAAGAAGAAAGGGGAGTAGGAATCTTTTGTCGGCCAGCAGGCACCTTCACCCTCTTCGGACGAGCCTATAAGGAAGGATACGAGTACCCCAGTTAAAATCGCAATGATAATACTATGTTCTGTTTAAAACAAGAACACATACCATCGCTGGTGTAGGAGTTTGGACTAGAGGAGAAGGAATAGCTTGGTTTTCCTCCTTACGAGTCGACCGAGTCGGTGGGTCGACCAAGATCGCAACATCCAGAGCAGCCTGTTCTTCTTGAACCAAGGCCTCAGGGATGTGCCGTTCCTGAAACAGAGTATGATGCAGAACCGAAAGTTCATATATGAACTAAAGTAATGATACACCAGCTTAGAATTAAACTCACCTTGGCGACTGGAGCCTTTGAACTTTTGTCTAAGGCATGGGAGATAAGCTGGTCGTCATGCTCATCTGAAGCCTCTCCCTAGACAATATAGTATGGGTTAGATATGAAAACTCAAAACAAAAACTGGAGTCATCAGAGTCATACCTCTGCGGTCGGCCTTTGTGGAGCGTCAACTACAGCTGAAGACGCTGGCACCGCAGCTGGTGCCTTGGTAGATGAGGTCGCCGCTGAAGCAGCTGGCGACCTGGATGGGGTCGCCGCAGCAGCAGCTGGCGACCTGGATGGGGTCGCCGCTGCAGCAGCTGGCGACCTGGATGGGGTCGCCGCTGCAATAACTGGCGACCTAGGAGAAGAAGTCGCCACTAGAGTCCACGCTTTCACCAGTCTCTTCCTCTGAGACAGAGGCACCTCTTCAAGATCTTCTTCCTCGGCCGCCTTGCGCTTTGGTGCGCTTTTAGGTCGAGCCTTAGAGGGATTACCTTTGGCTACTTCCCTGGGGCTCGCAACTTTAGTCTTCCCCTTGCTGGTCGACTTGAGTTTAGATGGAGCAGGGGCAAGGGGGGCTTTAGGCTTGGGTTTTCCAGAGCCCCGAGGAAGCAATGATCCTGAAAGAGGAGAAAAACTTATGATTAGTATTAAGAACCCAATACTCTTAAAACAAAGCTAAGTCCTTACTTCTTGCTTTAATATGCGCGTCATCGGTGTAAAAATCAGGTTCCTCGGAGACCTCCAAGAAATGCATCAAGGCCCGCAGCTCTTCGTATGTAGTCGACCACAGCACGGTGAAGAACTGTGTGGCGAAACAGGAAGAAGTATCAGATGGGAATTCCATCTGGGAGAGCTGCGCCTTGTGATTGAGCAAGTCGAGGATCTTCGAGTCGAACGACTTGCACACAATCTTCTTCATCCTGTCTCCATATAAGCCGCCGGCAGGGTCAGCGAGTGGAACTGCTACACTTTGGATAAACCCAAACTGCCTTGCACACAGTTGAGGGTTACATACTTCAAAGGTCAGGCAGCCATCGAAAATGTCTGGCAGATCTCTGCTGGTCAATACTCCATTCCAGAAGCCACGAGCAGTTTGAGGATTGATTTCCTGAGCAAGTGTCTTGTTGCCTGGAAAGGGTGCCCAGTCGCGTCGATCTACCCTGCCGAAGTCGACTATGTGCTTTAGATGGCCAGTGATCGATGTCATAAGCCATTGATCCTTACGCTGGCAGCACTGATTTAGGATGCTCTCCCCATAATAGAAGGTTTTAGGGGGCGGAGAAGAGACCTTGAACCCAGTCAATCCTGGCATCCACATGGCTGACCAAAGATGGACTAGCCAGAGCAACCCTCCTGCTGGATGTCTTGGAAATGGCTTGATTTGAGACGTTGCTCTGTCCAGATCGTGATAAAGAAGACCCAAAATGAAGGGACCCCAGGAGATTTCTTCATCGGTCTCCCTCAGAAAATTAGCCACCGCATAAGAAGTATGGCTAACTTTCTTCCCAGGGAAGCAATAGACGAATTTGCTCAACCAGGTGCTGAGGAACTCGACCTCTTCCTGGGCACCAAAACTTTCAGTCGACAACCTCTCATCTGACCTCTTGCCTGCTGAGGCCATCTTCAGATGCCTATTCACCACCTCCATGTACTGAAGGGCGCCCTTGGGATTACTATCGCCTGCCTGGGAGTACTGTCTAACAAGGCGGCCATTGATTTTGCACTTGGTCAAAATCTTCACATCTGCCAATGTAACTGACATAGGGCCTTCTGGGAAATAGAAGCAGTTCACGACAGAATTCCAGAAAGGCAGCATGGCCGAACAAATCCTGGGATCACAGTTCTTACTTGCTACTGACATCCTAAAGAATCTCAAAATCCTCTGGTTCCTAAATCTCTCTGTAAAGTGCTCCTCCCACATCTCAAGCCAGTCTATCATCTCAGACTTAGATGCAGATGGAAAACACAAGAAAGATCCCTGACCTTCCCAGTTGAGGGGATCGATGAAGTTGGGATGACAAATCGGGATGGGCTTCTCAGTGATGAGATAGTTGAGCGGCACCGTCTTCGGGAAAAGACGCTCTGGCAAGATAGGTCCAAGAGTGACGCCCGACCCCTGATCCTCTGCGACCGGAATGGGTCCGGTTGGCCCCGCGCGCAGATTATGGAACTCAAAAGACTTAAAAGTTGACATCTTTTTGAGGATCGAAGGAGTTTTTGGCAAGGGAGACGAAGGGTTTTTCTGGGAAACGAGGGTTTCTGTTTTCTTGAAGAAGATGGAGAATTGTTGAGCAAGGAAGAAAAGTGCGGGAAAAGGACGATGACTCTCCTTTATATAGGGTATGATTTCTGCTGAGTCGGCATAGCCAACCCAGCATAAAAGGGGGGCTTATGTTGACATGGCAAATAATTTTGGGCCTGGGCTTAGAACAGAAACCCAGTAATCGCTCAAGTCACACTCCGAGTCGGCCCAAGACACAGTCGTCTAGGCCAACTCACGACGAAGTCGATTAGGTCGACCCATGACGAAGTCGACTAGGTCGACTTATGACGAAGTCGACTAAGTCAACGTCGTCTAGGCCGACTCATGACGAAGTCGACTAAGTCGACTTATGAACGGAGTCGACTAGGTCGACTCACGACGAAGGAATATGGTAATCAAAGTCAACCAAGATGACTCAACAGTAGCTAAGTCTACTAGTAGGGTCAAGTCGACGGAATTCTGGATAAGTCGACCAAGTCGGTCGTAGTCCGTACAGATCAGTCAAGTCGACAAGGTTGGAATAAATTTATTCATTTTCAATCACGTTTGTTAAGGATCGTAACTGATCCTAATATCCAGGAACGTGATCCCATATATCAAGGAGGTTGTTGAGACACTCCCACGATATTAGGGATCACGATCTGCAACACGATCAATCTGTTACGTGTTAAACACGTACAAGTCCTCTATATATAGCAGAGGAATTTTTCAAGACAAGAGATGACCATACACAGCCAAAGCTCTGAAGTTTGTTCGTCAACCTTAGGAATTAGATACCTTGACCCGGTTTATAGGTCAACTCCCCTTCCACCGACAGAGTGAGCTCGTAGGGCCTTTGCCGTCAACCTCCCGCCAGCGACACCACCGACGGAGTGAGCTCGTAGGGCCTTCGTCACAACCTCCCGCCAGCGACCGCCACCGATGGAGCGAGCTTCCAAGGCCTTCGTCACAAGTTCTCCGCCGTCACAGGATTCCGCATCGTTGTCACCACTTGCTCCCTTTTCGTTTTTTATGGCTGTAAGCCCCTGTTCTTAATTCGTCAAGATTGTAAGACTTGCATTCTGTTTTGAATAAAATTGTGCATCTTCTTACTGGCGACCACAATCCAATTCTTGCGAGTCCTTTGCCAAATATTTCCGACGTGATCCGTTCTATACGCGAACACGCGTAAGCCAAACAGACCTTAATAGACAATTTTCATTTACCTACTAAAAAAGAAAAAAATTTTAAAAAATGGGAAATAATATTGAAACCTTTCATATGATTTTTATTTTTAAATTTTTTATGGACAAATCAAGTGAATTGCAAGTCGAAGTTGGACGATAGTTGCTGATGCTGTAAAAAAATACATAAAATCGATTAAGGTCGGATGGTGTTCTATTAAGGGGCTGCTAATACGAGTAAATTGGATTATGAGGCGAATAAATGAGAGGTTGAAAATCCACTATTATAGGATACTAGTCAAACTATATTAAGGTCTTGTTTGGTTTTCACGAGAAAAAATTCAAAATTGGTTAAAATCAAAATGAAAATAAAAGTCGGTAACAAAATTATATAACAAATTAAGTTAATGACAAAACAGAAAGTTGGCTCAAAATTAAAGCCATAAACATATATTTTGCCTTATTATTATAAAAAGAACTTTCTTGAAAACTTAAATATTAGGGATTTAAGAAATAAATATAAGCAGTCAAGACTACAAGAGAAAGAAATTCTTTTTATACGGCCGGGGGCTTTTAATTTTTATTATTTCAATTATTTCTTATTATATTCGGTTATTAATTTCCATTCTCCTGTACTTCAAAATATTTAAAAAAGAATTATAGGGGAAATGGGGTATCAATTTCGCCACCAAAACATTAGAGATTGTGATTGTTTGCGTAAAATTTTGGAACTTTTGTTACGAGGAAAAATGATTTATGATGTTTGGTATTTTGCCTCGAGGAAAGTAATGTGGTGGAACACTTCCACTCGACGTACAATGACCTCTTTCTTTTGAATTCTCGAAACTTACGTCGCTTCATCTCGAACTTGCTCGGGTCATTTAAACATATTTGCATCGATTTCGGGACCTATTGATATCTGTGATTCTATTTCTAAATATTATGAACCATAATTCCTAATGACACGCGTAAAGTTTTGGCCGACAACCTTAAATTAGTAATGGCATTATTTCATATGCATTGAATGGAGATGTCGGAGTCCCCCTCTTAGCCTTTTTGGAGGGGTTTTGACTTCAATGAATTCTTGCCACGTGTACAGAATTTAATTCGAGTGACTATTGGTGCGTCATCCCCCTCCCAACATTCAATTCTCTAAAACACCTCCTCATTTATTTCGAGGTAAATAACAACACGCCTTCCAATTTCGTAACTAAAGAAACATTACTGATAAATCAGTTATGGGTCCGCAATGGATATAACGACCGATAGTCGAACCGGAATATCAAAATTTACTTAATTATGTAGTTTCCACGTGGAGTTTTCTTCCTACGTAAAGTTATTCGCAAAATTTTTAAAATTTCTTGATTAATATTCTTATATTGATGTTTAAAACGTCGATTTTGTCAAAAAAAATTAAATACGTACAAATATTTAAATACCGATTTTAACCTCTCAAAGGGAATTCGACGTTTTAAACGCCCATTTTATAAATTTTTAAGGTGAAATCGATGTTTGAAATCGGTATTTTAAACACCAATTTATGAATATTAGTCAAAAAATTTTAAAATCTAGGGACTCCATTTCACGAAATTATTCGTAGACCAATGTTACTTAGCAACGCACCTCGTTTCCGTGAGTACAATTTAAGAATACTAAGTATATTTCGTGACTCTAGGGGTAAAAAGAAAGACTTCACGAGTTGCCTTGAACCGATATAAGATGAACGGTTTTGAAAATAAAATAATATAAAATGAGTATTTTCATTATATTTTTAAATTAAAGTAAATAACCTTTTAGAATAATATTTGAACACTTGAATCCATTTCATAGGGGAGTACTACATAAAACTCTGTAATAAAATAAAAAATAACGAATGTAGAATAAGGACCGATCCTTCGGACGAGTCACTAATCATTCTAAATTTCAAAAATTTCAGGCTATGTAAATAAATAAATAAATAAATAAAAGAAACACAAATATTAGTAGCGAATACATTTTCATGTACCTTGAAAATATTGTTTTTTTATGCAGAATTGATGTTTTCATATATATCTCATAACATGCGTCACTGTTTTTTTCTCCCATGATGCATCTGTCAGTCCATTCCACATGCATCCCAAAACCGCGTAAAAATTTCTCCCCAAATAATAACTTTAATAATAGTTTGATTTATTGATTGTATTAAATAATTTTTTATTTGTATCTATTTGATGATTTCTAATTCCACCAAAAAAAATATGTTCCTTTATTAAATAAAACAAGTGCTTAATATTTAAAACTTGGGATAAGCATCGAATCCGGTTACAATCTGAAATCGGTAGTACAGGAAAGATATCAAGAAAGATTTTCGAATAGATTTGGTAAGTTTTAGGTTTTAAATTTTTTGATCGGCACGAGAAACATCGTGTCGAATGGGGACGATGGTGACCATCACATGAAGCACGGTGAGACTTCCCATTTCAATCTATTCATACGCTTTTCTTTGTGGTGGAGCGCAACGAATTCTGGTCCGGCTTGTGGAAGCCGTTGGACAAGGAGTGGATTGGTTTTCGGCCATTTATCTAAATCTTTGACATTTCATAAGAATGACCGCTCTAAAACCAATCAGAAAAGGATATAAATTCTAAAAATAAGGAATCGAACATTACGTTCAAATATTCAAAACTTACCTTTTACGTTCAAAACTTACCCACTTGAAACCTACAAACCCTCTTTTAAAACAACTCCTTGTCCCACAAATTCCCCCATCTTTGGAAACAAACAGTAAAGATACAAGTCATACTAAATAAATCCATCATCTAATATGTTATTATGTTATTATATTTTCTCTAAGTTAAGCCCTAACAAGGCTTGTCCCTCCCCTTTTGAAGGAAAGAAATAATGTCACTTTCAGGTATCAATAATCTCATATTCAATCAATCACCCGTCGAGTCGCCGGGGGGGTGTCTCAAAGTCAAATACAGACATTTTTTAGCTCCATTATTTCTCCCCAAAAAAATAACATGAATTATTTTTGGTTCCTTGTCCTCTTACAAGAATTATTATTTTTGTTTAAAATAAAAAAAGCCATGTGAATAGGGGAGCGAACCAGGTTAAGATGTCCGTAAGGTGAGCATGAGGATATGCTGATGAGGAGTATGAGAATAAATCTCCAAATTGTTCTAGGTATTGGAGCATTTCCATGGCTGGGAATTCAAAAGCAATTGTATGTGCATGAGTTTCCACAAACCAAATAATGTGAAATTTTAAAATCTTATAATATTAATAATTATATTTTTTTATTATTTATATTTATTGTACACCAATTAACAAAACCTTATGATTATCATAATCTATCATTTCATTTCTTTCCCACCCTCTGTTGTTCATCCATCATCCATACCTTCCATTTTCCTATTCCTATGATCCCTATTCCTCCTCCTTGCCTCTTTGGATAGTGAGAGTGGGGGGTGAGTCCATTTTCCTTTTAGTTACTTTTAGTATTTACAAATAATTTAAACTTTGTTTATTTTTTGTTTCTCAGTAGACTTTTTCATCCCTTGTCTCCTCCCTTACCTGTCTCCTCCCCATCCCTTCTTTGAGGATCGCTGGGTGGTTTGGTTTGCTGCCTTCCTCCCGTTGTCTTTTTACATCTGAAGCCGAAGAAGCTGTGGAAACTACTATTTAAAAAAAAATTATTTATTTTGGAGAAAAAAGTGAAGTAAGAATCTGTTCAGGTTGCTGAAGAATTGATTCCGGGTATTATGATCAGTCCTTTTCCTCCCTTTCTTTTGGTATTACAATTTGTAGGAACAGTTGTTATTTTCGAGAGGGAGGGCGGGAGATCTGGTATGGACATTGAATGATGATGAATGATTTTGATGACGAGATGGGAAAATCGAAATCTGGTTGTTTGATGCTTTTCCTTTTCTGGGTTTCTGGTTTTTTGATGATAATGATGCCTGGATGGTACTGGGTGTTTGATTGTGGTGTCGTTTTTGTTTGTTTTTTTTTTCTGCTTAATCTGAGAAAATGTGATGTTAATTGCTGCAGTTGAAGGGAAGGTGAAGGTATGGCGAAGGACCACGGCGGATCGCCGAAGCACGCCCACCTCGAGACAAAGAGGAAGCGCCTCACCTACATCTTCTGCGTCAGCGGCCTCTGCGTCCTGTTCTATGTCTTGGGGTCGTGGCAGAATTCGACCCCGGAGCCAAACAATGGATCCGAGGTCTACAGCAGGAAGGTCGACTGCACCGCCAAGGACACGGCCGTGGTTGGTTCCCGAGGTTCCTCGGAATCGGTGTCGTCGTCGTCGGTCTCCTTGGACTTCGACGCCCACCACCGGATCTCTCTTAATAATACGGATTCCATCGAGACCATCCCTCCCTGTGACATGTCGTTCAGCGAGTACACACCCTGCCAGGACCCTGTCAGGGCAAGGAAGTTCGACAGGGAGAAGTTGAAGTACCGGGAACGGCACTGCCCTAAGAAGGAAGAGCTCCTGAACTGCATGATCCCTGCCCCGCCCAATTACAAGACCCCGTTCAAGTGGCCTCAGAGCAGGGACTACGCTTGGTACGACAACATCCCTCACAAGGAGCTCAGCATCGAGAAGGCCATCCAGAACTGGATCCAAGTCGAGGGCGAACGTTTCAGGTTCCCCGGCGGGGGTACCATGTTTCCCCGAGGCGCCGATGCTTACATTGACGATATTGCGGAGTTGATACCTCTGACGAGTGGGAAGATCAGGACGGCCATCGATACTGGTTGTGGGGTACGTGTGCCTTGGACATTGTATCTTTCTTTCCCTTTCTTCCACAATTGGATTCGGATCTGATTTTCAGATGACACGGATCGTGTAGGTAGCTAGTTGGGGTGCATTCCTGCTGAAGAGGGACGTTGTGGCCATGTCATTCGCCCCTCGAGACACCCACGAGGCGCAGGTGTGGTTCGCGTTGGAGCGAGGAGTTCCGGCAATGATCGGGATCATGGCATCTCAGAGGCTTCCTTACCCTGCTAGATCCTTCGATATGGCTCATTGTTCTCGCTGTCTGATACCGTGGAAAGATTACAGTAAGAATGCAACAACTGAACTGTGGGGGCATCGATCAATCATCGACATCCCGTGATCCTTGTTGCCATGCTTTTTTGTGCAGATGGTCAATATCTGATAGAAGTAGACAGAGTCCTTAGACCTGGCGGCTACTGGATCCTTTCGGGTCCTCCTATCAACTGGAAGAAGCACTGGAGAGGATGGGAACGGACACAAGAGGATTTGAAACAAGAGCAGGACTCCATCGAGGAGGTAGCAAAGCGCCTTTGCTGGAAGAAGGTCATCGAGAAGGGAGACCTTGCAATCTGGCAGAAACCGATCAACCACATCAACTGCGTCAAGAGCAGGAGCGTCTACAAGACTCCTCACATTTGCAAGGGCGACAATGGCGATGCCGCTTGGTAAAAAGTCTTTAAGAGTAATTGATCTGATGAACTTATGATTTCTTCGCTCAGCTAATCCAATCATTTGTTGGTGCGAAGGTATAAGGATATGGAGATGTGCATAACCCCATTACCAGAGGTGAGCAGCTCAGACGAAGTGGCAGGTGGTGAGCTCGAGAACTGGCCAGACCGTGCCTTTGCTATTCCCCCTCGAATCAGAAGTGGCTCTCTCCCGGGTATCACCGCAGAGAAGTTCAAGGAGGACAATGATTTGTGGAGGAAGAGATTGACCTACTACAAGCACATAATAAGTCCCCTGACGCAAGGCCGATTCCGCAACATCATGGACATGAATGCAAATCTTGGAGGATTCGCCGCGTCCTTCAGTAAGTACCCTGTATGGGTCATGAACGTGGTGCCAGCCAATGCCGACCACGACACACTCGGCGTCATATACGAAAGGGGATTCATTGGGACATACCATGACTGGTGCGAGGCCTTCTCAACATATCCCAGGACATACGATCTCATCCATGCTGGGGGAGTCTTCAGCATTTATCAAGACAGGTAAGGACTAATACTGCAAAATGCATCTGCTTCAATCTGTGCGGTTTGTATGATGAACTCCTATCATTCTGTTTGTCCGCCAGGTGCGACATCAAGTACATCCTGCTGGAGATGGATCGGATCCTCCGGCCTGAAGGGACGGTGATATTCCGAGACACAGTTGAGGTCCTACTGAAGGTGAAGGCCATAACAGACGGAATGAGGTGGAATAGCAAGATCATGGACCACGAGAGCGGGCCATTCAACCCAGAGAAGATCCTCATAGCCGTGAAGAGTTACTGGACTGGCGAACCATCTCCAAAATAGCTCAAAAGAAAGTGTGGACCAGAACAGCAACGGTAAATTGTACGTCTTGCACGCCCGCAGTTTATTGTTCTCTTAGCGATATTCTTTTCCAGGGGGCTTCAGATTTGCCTCGGCACCCCAAAAAATTTTCATGTTTGTTTACGGAAATGAGTGATGTCCTTGCGATCAGGTTCACTGAAAGGCAGTCCTGTTAGAGGAACTCGGCCAGCAAAAGCGTTCGAGAATTCGATCGGACAAGAGCTCGACAAAGATCTGTCGAAGATCATCTGATTTAAGGTTTTTATGCTGTGATGTAAGGAGGTGGAGGTTCCTCTGCAATTCTTAATCAGGATAATTTAGTAAATGACAGAACAATGCATTGTGTGAGTTTTGTAACTTTAAAAAAAGAATTTTGTTATATATTTAATTTTTTAAATTCCTTCGACAGTTTCAGAGTCACGTTTCAAATATTTCATTTCAAAAAGATAGTTTCGAAATTATTATTACCAGTAATGACGTATAACTGAAATATGGAAAAGATATTACAATGTATAAGTTCTTATATGACTTTGATGTTATTGATAGTGGTTAAATTGTTACTAGATGTTGGCAAGGTCCAATTTTGGGCCTAAGTAAAAGGGGTTAATCTTCTAATCCCATGATTGAGACAGGCGAGTATGAGACGGCAGGCGAGCAACTCGCGGGCGAGCAACTCCAACTTAGTCAAGCGAGTATAAAGATACTAAGACGAGAGAAATAGTAATTAAGCTGTTCATTCAAGAACGGTCGAGTGAGAGCAAGAAAACTGCCAAGCATGAAAATCTGCGAATAGGCTCGAAGACGCACGAACACTCGCATCCCTCCATCGGTCCCCAAAACGAGAAAATGTGGCCCGTGACTTGAAGCACGTATTTTGACAGTTCCAAGACGATGTAAAAAGCATGACAGTCACACCAAAATCCCGAAGAGTTGGATTGTTCACTGCATTTTTTCTCTCCCTTTCTTTCATTTTCAGGTGTTGTACTTTTGATTTTGGCATTTCTAGCATCCGAATGTATGCACGTTTATCGTAAAAGTTTGGCGACCACTGTCAGAAATTTAAATTGTACTTATTTACATGGCAAACGACATTTTGGACTTTTACTAATGGGGGTTCGAAGGCCTGGAGCGCTTGTGATGGGCCAGCATTGGTCAAAGTCTGGTGTCGAGCCGACGGATGTCGAAGGCCTAGGACCAGGGACGTCGATGAACCATAGGATTGATGCTGCATCGGGGACGCGTCCAAAGGTATGATGTCAAAGCTGAAGAAGATGAAGGTCGATCAAAGGTCCATCGATGACAGTGATGTGTTCGCCGACGCCGATGTCTTATTTAGAACAATAAACACGTGCTTAATGTGTTTAGATCGTTGGTTATTCAAGTTAGGTCGATAAATAAGTCACCTCGGGTTAATTGTAAAGATTTATGGGAAATAAATTCCATGTTTAATTCCATCTCCATAAAAAAATAATTGAAAAGAAGAAGTGTGTTCGTTATCCCAAAAGGAGATTTTGATTAAATTAACGATTCGTTTGATCCGTTTAGACATGTTCAATGGGCGGGTTCGGGTATTTTCGGGCCGGATTTATTCGGGTCAAACATTTTTATTCATTATCCAAACTCGTCAAGACCCTAACTTCGGGTCGGGTTTATCGGGTTTAAAATTTTTATCTAAAACCAAGTTCGGCCCAAAAGCCCAATTCAATATAATAAAAAATAAAACATAACAAAAAATATGAGTTTAAAAATAAACTAAAGTATAAAACAAAAATAAAAACCCTTTTGATCAGTTGGGCGGGTCGGGTAAGGTTATTATTTTATTTGTCGAAATTCGGCCCAAAATTTGATCAGATTTAAAAATTATAGACAAATCCGACCCATTCGATAAATTATAATATCCAAATCCACTCAAATAACATACGGGTTGGTCGGACAATTGGGGGCCCGAGCCCATGGGACGGAAAGGGGTTTAGGAGATGAGGCCATTCAGAGGGTTTTGTAGAAAAATTTTATTTAATAATAATAATAATAATAATAATAATAATAATAATAACCACCTAAAATCTCTCCCTCCCTCCCTCTTTTTCCTCTTTTTTTAACCAAACAAAAGTTATAATTCTAGGATTTATATATTTTGTGAAGTTTTTGAAATCGTTTCCTTTTTTTCAACCGATTGGAAAATAATAGACCAAAGTCAAATGCTAACTTCGACGAAGATATATATTTATATATATTATATATAAGGAAGGAAATATTTGTAAAGATTGCTTTTAGATAATATATGTGTGTGTGATATTTAAGAAAAAACAAAAACAAAACAAATATTTTACAACTATCGTTAGAAGAGTGGGCCAAAACGCGAATCATAAATTTTCACCTATTGAATTATAATAAGGACTTTAGACACTTGATAGCGGCCCCCTTTTTGGAATACTTTGCGACTAATATGAACTTGTTGAGATAATGTTAAATTTAAAATAATATTTTGAAATTCACCGACGCATTTGTTAAAAAGACACATATTATATATATGTGTGTGTGTCATTTTACTACAACGGTTATGGCGGTTAAAGATTGCTCCTTTTCGAGTCCCACTTGATAGAGGAAAAACCAAATAACTCGTTTTTTTAATGTAAAATAAATGATAAAATGATGTATAAGTAACATATCATAATAATTTGAATAGACAAAAATAATCACATTTGGTTAGAAAAATAACTTAAATAATAATAATAATAATAAATGAGCACGATTGAAAAATATCGAAGTTTGATTAAGAGCACACGAACTATATCAATGTTTTACCAAAACTCTCGTAAGCCATTGATTTTTTTTAATTAAAATATTCATACCAACCAAATCAATTGGGATTGCACACGAGAGAAAATAAAAAGCTCTCTGCGGAAGGCAAGACCACGAGGTGGATGGCTGTGACGGTGAGAGGAAGGACCGGCGAGACGAGGCAGCTAGCATTAGAAGAAGAGGAGCTGCCATCGCAAAGTAGATCTTTTTAGAACAATTATTGCCTCGAAAAGCACTTGAGGTAAATTACAAGCTTAAGAACGTTATCTCTAGAAATAAATTCAGATTTTTTTTTCTATAGGGATAATCGGGCCATTAAATTTTCGTTTTCGTAGCTACAAATTCAGTGAACGCTTCCCAGATTAATTGGAGTTTCTTCTACCAGACCTAAGACATTTTTTAGATCGTTTGGTAACTCACCACTTGATGAGTTCATAGTTGCACCTCGTACTGAGGATCCAGAAAGAAAGGGGCAGCTTATACCATATATATTTGTCTGAACTTTTATCTCGGCCCTGTTTGGAATTTCTTTATTACAGTTTTAGGTTTTCGACTGGTTGTCCTACAGAACTACTGAGCTCGGAGGTCGCTTTAATCTCCATAAACCCCTTCAAACATCTTTATTTCTTCACAGAGCCTACGATTTTGTTTATGATTTCTCCTGTTAGGCATTCAATCTTTTTGTATTCCCTTGTATAGATAATTACTTTAAACTTTGCTAATTCTAAATATACTTAGCTTTAGACTCTGGGACTAACACCAGTTAGAAGCACTTTTATCGTAATTTTCTAGATTTAGGGGGACTAATTTCAAATTTTTGAAAAGTTAAAATTTTCTTTAATGAGTTTTATTGAAGCAAGTTAAAAGTTCATGCTATAGGATGAAATTTTCTAAACGTTTGACTATATGAAAAAATTTACAAAAACGATAACATGTATTAGCTTATTAGGCCTTGAAATTATTATTAGCTGTAGAAATTGTGAATTTATTATGATAATGAACAATATTTTTTTTTACAACTATAACAAACTGTTTATTACTATAGTACATCCACAACACAAATTCTTACTACCATATTAAACCTACCCACGATTATAAATCGCCCAAGTTTTAGTATCATAATATACCCCATCACTTCTACTACTAATAACAATTTTTAATCCCCATAGAACTTCGTTTTTGGGCATAAGGGATAAAATTAGAGGGCAGCAAAGATCAAGGCCCGACCCCCCAACGGCAGCCTTCCTCCGTCGGCACTCCCGCCATTGATTCTTCCCTCCTTTCTCCGTTCAGGTATGTATGCTTTGCGAAGATCTTTTCACTTTTTGCGGCTTCGGTATGGTTAGTTATATTGATGTTGTGGTTGGTGCAGAATATTTTCGACCCTGGAGTTGCACAACATTTGAATGAAGACTACTATATAACCAAAACAATGTCATTACAATGAAACTTATTCGTTTGCTACTTTTGGCCACATTCGCTCGCTTTTATGTTTTCCACGAGGCTATTTTTGGCCTGACAATTCTCCCGATGGCATCATATATATCTCATGCTGATCTTTTAAGGGTGATAGATCATAGGTACTGAAATCCGCGGGGTAAGCTCGAAGATTAATGGTGGCGATTTCTTCTTCAGAGACCACAAACGATTGATTATTCGTAATGGTTGACAGATCCGACGACATTGTGGTCCAAATCAAGAGATTCAGATGCACAACTACTCCTTGTGTCGACAACATTGTGGCTGATTAATTCAGCAGCACCTTTTTCCAGCTTGTTTGACGATTTTCTTGATATTTTTTTTTCTCCAGCCAGTCTATGAATGGCGAGAATTAATGCTTTTTTTTTTTATCTATTTTTATTTATTTTTAGTTGTCTGTGTGTTTTTTTAATCTCTAATATCAATCCTAAAATAAAGAGAGTTGAAAAAATAAAATAAAAAATATTTTGGATGATTGGATTTCAAAGTCGTTGAAATGTATTGCCTATCAGGAGTTGAGGCCTTTACTGGGCCTGGATTTCGGCCCATTCTTGAATTTATAAGTGCTTCGATTTGATCTGTCTTTAAAGATTACTACATAAATAGATGGAAAAAAAAAATAAAAGATTCAGACATGAAATCATCTCCTCCTTCAAATAATATTATTTCATAATTTTTATTTTTGATTTCAACAATTAGGTCCTCCGGGTCCACCGAAGAGGATGAAGTATCCAAAGTTGTCAGTCATTCCAAGGTTGTTCAGGCCATAGCAGTTTTTATTGTCCAAAACCTCGTCTATTTCGTAGTCAAAGGGCGCGCGGAATTCCGAATAATTTCCAGAGAACATTATCTTGTTCATGAAGGCAGAGTACCTCTCATCTCTGTCCGGCTTGTACCTGCTTCCCATCGGGGGACTCGTGCCTTGCCCATGCACCGTGATTCCTCCGAAAGACAGATTTGCCGCACCGCCCGCCATCTGAGGAAACAGTTCTTTTGGCCAGTATCCAGCTTGCCTTTCTTCGTTTCCAATTCCAAAACTCAGTATCCAATTCTTAGTGATCGGATCCTGCGAAAACGCACAATATCCAATTCTTAGTAAGGGTTTTCTTTGTAAAGCTATAAAACATTATTACACTACTGGAGACACATTACCTGGGTAATGTGAACATCAACTATCTGCTGAATTCCCCCGTAATCCGAAGTCCTATTAAAAACATCTCCGAGAACTATTCCCTTATCTGTCTGAATGAAACCGGGGCAACGAATATCATAGCATCCCGTAGATCCTTCCCCCTGGATAGAAGAAGTCACTCTTTTAAGAGCGTGAATGAAAAATTATAATATGATACAATAATATGAAAAAATTACCTTCCACAACGTAAAAAGATGTGCATTATCATCTCCATATACCACCGGAGAAACCTGTGGTTGCAACCTCAATTGATGTCTAAGGAAGGAAACTTACTGCCCATCCGACGTAAATAGCATTAGTATCGCCTGTTTCAGGGCCACTAGCTAACCGAATCACAGATGCACTGAATTGGTCGCCCTTACACTCTGGAGACCAAATGTTTATCACTGCTTTGGCACCGTAGTAGTGCTCTCCGTAGTAGCGATTTCGGACGAGTTCTATTCCCACACGCGGAATGATGTTTTATGGAATAAAACCGGCATGTATTGACAAGCTAAAAAAAAAATAGTGACAGAAAGGGAATTCGGACACTTCTTATGTACTTTCAGTTTTGTTGAATAATGCTTGTGTATTATATGTCCTACAAGAAAACTTACACTGGTACGACCGGCGAAAGGTTAAGAGAAGGCTGAATCTAAGCGCGGAAGTAATTTCTCTCTGATTAAATCTTTTTTAGTTGTTCTGAGGATCGGGATCTTCCCATCAGGGCATCCTTGTCCAAAAGAGAAGATCCCCGCTGTGCCGCTTTCCGCTTTCGAAGATGAATCACCCATCTGCATCATGGAATTGTCCCTATGAGTTTTTATAATGATGCGAAGGAAACAAATAAATTGAATAAATAAAAACCTGAATTTTGTGATCCTTCAACAGAGGATGATCTAGAGCTGGCTGTTTGAATATGTCGACGCAGTCTATCACTTTTCCCGATGTCGTCAACACCTCATCTTCGAGTGGGCGGAGTTGATGACTTTGAAGAAACGAAGCAATGAACAATAGAACAAACAGAGCATATGCCTTGTTCAAATCCATGGCTCCCTTTTAAACCACAATACAAAAAAGGTGTGTATTTATTTATATATTGGAAAGCAATTGGATAGTCTATAATCTTTTGACATTGCCAATCGAGATTGTTGTACAGCAGACAACTGTCCTAAAAGCTCGAACTGTCAGGTGAAAGCATGTCATACTCATTTTTGAGCCTGGCGGGGCGTGAACCCTCGACCTCTGGTTCTGATACCACTGTTGTATAGTGGACAACGCCGCTTTTGTGGCCTCTTTTCTGCTGGCTCCAGTTCGTATATGTATATAGAAAGTACGACATTTATTTGTAATATATTTTTTACCCCACCTTATAACAAAAAAATTATTTCCATAATCATAGCTCCAAAACACATTAATAATTAATTATTCCTCTCGATTTACTTTATAAATATGGGAAATAAGCATTAGCAGGTGAGACCTTTATTTCTTTCTAATATTCATATTATTAATTTCAATTATATTATTGTTAAGCACGTATATTTCCAGAATTGTGGAAAACGAATCAAAGCAAGAACAAGAATTCCTCTGCTACCATTGTAGGAGCAGGGAGGGGGAGGGTGGAACTAGAACTAGACTGATCATCGACATAAATTCAACCACGTTAATTAAGCACATCTCATTCTCATAGACATCAACCATTTGTACCTTAATCTTAAATGATAAACTACCGCCGCTACTTATCATAAAAATAATGTCGTAACCGGTTTTAACCGATAGAAAAGGGCACCGGGGGATGTTCTTCCTCTTCATCAGTCACCGGGTAGGGAGCCTCAGACATGACCTCCTGAAGATCACCAAGGAGGGCTGCCTCGGCCACCTGCTGGGGCTCCTCGGCACCCTAGTCGTCACCTACGAGCATGAACTTTTACCATAGTACAAGTACGAAAAATGCAATAAAGAGAACCGCCAAGATTGTTGTACAGCAGACAACTGTCCTAAAATATCGAACTGTCAGGTGAAAGCGTGTCATGCTCATTTTTGAGCCTGGCGGGGCGTGAACGCTCGACCTCTGGCTCTGATACCACTGTTGTACAGTGGACAACGCCGCTTCTGTGGCCTCTTTTCTTCTTGCTCCAGTTCGTATATGAATATAGAAAGTACGACATTTAATTATAATATTTTTTTACCCCACTTTATAACAAAAAAATTATTTCCATAATCATAGCTCCAAAACACATTAATAATTAGTTATTCCTCTCGATTTACTTTATAAATAGAAAATGGGAAATAAGCATTAGCAGGTGAGACCTTTATTTCTTTCTAATATTCATATTGTTAATTTCAATTATATTATTGTTAAGCACGTATATTTCCAGAATTGTGGAAAATGAATCAAAGCAAGAACAAGAATTCCCAAGCTACCATTGTAGGAGCAGGGAGGGGGAGGGCGGAACTAGAACTAGACTGATCATCGACATAAATTCAACCACGTTAATTAAGTACTTCTCATTCTCATACACGTCAACCATTTCTTTCTTAATGTTAAATGATAAACTACCGTTGCTACTTATCATAAAAATAACGCCGTAACCGGTTTTAGCCGATAGAGAAGGGCAACGGCGGATGTTCTTCCTCTTCATCAGTCATCGGGTAGGGAGCCTCAGACATGACCTCCTGAAGATCACCAAGGAGGGCTACCTCGGCCAAAATGCAATAAAATGCAATAAAAAGTACCGCCAAGATTGTTGTACAGCAGACAGCATGTCATACTCATTTTTGAGCCTGGCGGGGCGTGAACCCTCGACCTCTGGCTCTGATACCACTGTTGTATAGTGGACAACGCCGCTTTTGTGGCCTCTGGCTCCAGTTCGTATATGTATATAGAAAGTACGACATTTATTTGTAATATTTTTTTTACCCCACCTTATAACAAAAAAATTATTTCCATAATCATAGCTCCAAAACACATTAATAATTAATTATTCCTCTCGATTTACTTTATAAATATGGGAAATAAGCATTAGCAGGTGAGACCTTTATTTCTTTCTAATATTCATATTGTTAATTTCAATTATATTATTGTTAAGCACGTATATTTCCAGAATTGTGGAAAACGAATCAAAGCAAGAACAAGAATTCCTTTGCTACCCTTGTATGAGCAGGGAGGGGGAGGGTGGAACTAGAACTAGACTGATCATCGACATAAATTCAACCACGTTAATTAAGTACATCTCATTCTCATAGACGTCAACCATTTCTATGTTAATGTTAAATGATAAACTACCGTGGCTACTTATCGTAAAAATAACGCCGTAACCGGTTTTAGCCGATAGAGAAGGGCACCGGCGGATGTTCTTCCCCTTCATCAGTCACCGGGTAGGGAGCCTCAGACATGACCTCCTGAAGATCACCAAGGAGGGCTACCTCGGCCAAAATGCAATAAAATGCAATAAAAAGAACCGCCAAGATTGTTGTACAGCAGACAACTGTCCTAAAAGCTCGAACTGTCAGGTGAAAGCATGTCATACTCATTTTTGAGCCTGGCGGGGCGTGAACCCTCGACCTCTGGCTCTGATACCACTGTTGTATAGTGGACAACGCCGCTTTTGTGGCCTCTTTTCTGCTGGCTCCAGTTCGTATATGTATATAGAAAGTACGACATTTATTTGTAATATTTTTTTTACCCCACCTTATAACAAAAAAATTATTTCCATAATCATAACTCCAAAACACATTAATAATTAATTATTCCTCTCGATTTACTTTATAAATATGGGAAATAAGCATTAGCAGGTGAGACCTTTATTTCTTTCTAATATTCATATTATTAATTTCAATTATATTATTGTTAAGCACGTATATTTCCAGAATTGTGGAAAACGAATCAAAGCAAGAACAAGAATTCATCTGCTACCATTGTAGGAGCAGGGAGGGGGAGGGTGGAACTAGAACTAGACTGATTATCGACATAAATTCAACCACGTTAATTAAGCACATCTCATTCTCATAGACATCAACCATATGTACCTTAATCTTAAATGATAAACTACCGCCGCTACTTATCATAAAAATAATGTCGTAACCGGTTTTAACCGATAGAAAAGGGCACTGGGGGATGTTCTTCCTCTTCATCAGTCACCGGGTAGGGAGCCTCAGACATGACCTCCTGAAGATCACCAAGGAGGGCTGCCTCGGCCACCTGCTGGGGCTCCTCGGCACCCTAGTCGTCACCTACGAGCATGAACTTTTACCACACTACAAGTACGAAAAATGCAATAAAGAGAACCGCCAAGATTGTTGTACAGCAGACAACTGTCCTAAAAGCTCGACCTGTCAGGTGAAAGCGTGTCATTCTATAGCTTCTTCTGTGGCATCTTTTCATTTTTGTGCCTGACGGAGCGTGAATCATCGACCACTGGCTCTGATACCACTGTTGTACAGTGGACAACGCAACTTCTGTGGCCTCTTTTATGCTGGCTCCGATACTACTGTTGTACAGTGGACAACGCCTAGTGACCTCGACCTCTGGCTCTGATACCAGAGTTGTACAGCGTAGTTCGAACTGTCAGGTGAAAGCGTGTCATACAACAAAGATAGCAATTGAGGCTATCACGAGATTCAACGGTCGTGATTGTTGCCGCGTACCTTTCAAAGGAAAAAAAGTACATATTGTTATGAAAACACCTTCTGCCCAGAAGTCGAGGTGGGAACGAGAGGGGGATGAGGCCGAGATCGTGTTCCGAGGCCATAATGGTAGCCCCATGTGCCATTAATAAACTTACTCATATCTTCGAAACCCCATGTGCCAAGTATTAATGCAGATTCAATGATTCCCGCTCACCGTCTCGTTTTTTTTTATGTAAAATAAATGATAAAATGATGTGTAAGTAACATATAATAATAACTTTGAATAGACAAAAATAATCACATTTGGTTAGAAAAATAAGTTAAATAATAATAATAATAGTAATAATAATAATAATAATAAATGGGCACGATTGAAAAATATCTTAGTTTGATTAAGAGCACATGAACTATATCAATGTTTTACCAAAACTCTCGTAAGCATGCGTGGATAAAATTGAAATATCAATCAAATTGATTTTTTTAATTAAAATATTCATACCAACCAAATCAATTGGGATTGCACTTAAAATATTCATACCAACCAAATCAATTGGGATTGCACACGAGAGAAAAGAAAAAGCTCTCTGCGGAAGGCAAGACCACGAGGTGGATGGCTGTGACGGTGAGAGGAAGGACCGGCGAGATGAGGCAGCTAGCATTTGAAGAAGAGGAGCCGCCATCGCAAAGTAGATTGTCTGAGGGACTTTGGCTCATCGAGAGCAACCTGATTTTGAGGCTTGCGGAGGGTTTTGTTGGGGTTGTTTGGAAAGCGGTGCTTTGCTGTATCACATGAAGGGTTTTGCGGAACTGCTGCGACACAGCGAGGTGTTTCTGGAAATAAGGAACAAGGAATTTTGATACAAAATTTTTGGGTAACTACCGACCCTTTTACTCTTCTTACACCTTCTCCTCTCTCTTCTCTCTTTCACCTTTTTTTTTTAACATTTAGACAATGCTTCTCCTTATATAGTATCCTAGAGAAAGCATTTACTCCTAGGTCATTAACTTCACCCCACTAACTCACATTAACTCCACCCCACTAACTCACACTTAATGGTACTAAATGAAATTACAAATTATTGTCATTTAATCCTGACATTTAACACCCCCTCTTAATTTGTAATCTTCAGAAACTTCTTGAACAACTCGAGCTTCTCGAAATTCATGGCTTTTGTTAGAACATCAGCGGGCTGGTCCTGTGTGTGTATAAACTCCATAATTATCTCTTTCTTCATCACCATTTCTCTGATAAAGTGGTGGCGTAACTCAATATGCTTTGACCTTGCATGAAACACGGGGTTCTTTGTCATAGCAATGGCTGACTGATTATCACAAAATACTGTTGTTGGATAAGCAACCTTCTGCTGTAACTCCAGCAATAACCTTCTTAACCATACTGCTTCACGAATTGCTTCATTTGCTGCAATGTATTCTGCTTCAGCTGATGATAACGCTACAGTAGCTTGCTTCTTCGAACTCCAGGAGATGGGTTTTGTTCCAAGACAGAAAAGATATCCCGACGTACTTCTTCGATCATCAACACTTCCTGCCCAGTCACTATCAACATATCCAACAAGGTTGTTGTCTTCTTCTTTTGTGTACTTCAAACCAACATTCTTTGTTCCTTGAAGATGACGTAAGACACGCTTCGCTGCTACAAAATGAGTCTTGGTGGGATTGTTCATGAATCTTGATAGCATACTTACACTTTGAACGATATCTACCCTTGTGTGGGTTAGGTAGATCAACGAACCAACTAGGCTTCTATAAATCTTCGAGTCAAACTTTTCAGCACCATCATCCTGTTGCAGCTTCTCATTAAATGCCATTGGAGTTGCTACAGCTTTGGCGTTCTCCATGCGAAATTTCTTCAATATGTCAGCAACGTACTTCTCTTGAGAAATAATGATCTCTCATTTGCTCTGCTTTACCTGCAAACCTAGAAAATACTTCATTAATCCAAGATCCGTCATCTCGAATTCATCCATCATTGCCTTTTTGAACTTCTCCAGTAACAACTTGCTGGTGCTCGTGTAGATGAGATCATCCACATAGAGACAGGCTACTAGAAAATCAGCATCGCGCTTCTTTACATAGAGAGACGGTTCTACCAAACTTCTTTCAAATCCATTCTTCTGTAAGTAGGAATCTATCCTGAAATTCCATGCTCTCGGTGCTTGTTTCAGTCCACAGAGAGCTTTATGAAGTCGATACACTTTGTCTTCTTGTCCTTTAATAGTGAACCCTTGCGGTTGTTGAGCATACACTTCCTCTTCTAGTACTCCATTGAGAAAGGCTGACTTCACATCAAGTTGGAACACTTCAAGCTCCATTTGTGCGGCAAGTGCTAGCACACTTCTAATAGTCTCCATTCTAGCTACAGGGGCGAAAGTCTCAGTGAAATCAATTCCGGGCTGTTGTGAGTAACCCTTTGCTACGAGACGAGCTTTGTGCTTCTGTACGCTTCCATCTTCATTGAACTTTGTTTTGAACACCCATTTCAAGCCAATTGCTTCTTTTCCTTTGGGAAGGTCTACTAGGGACCAAGTATCATTCTTCTCAATACTAAACATCTCTTCTTTCATTGCATTTCTCCATTTTTCTTCTTTTGCGGCCTCTTCGAAATTCTGCGGCTCAAACGTAGCAAGTGCAAATTAGCTTGCTCGTAAACTTCTGTTAATAAACGATACCTTCTTGGTGTCATATCATCAGCATAATCTTCATTCTCTGAATTTACTCTTGAGGAACTAGCTGCTGCTGTATCAGTGAGATTTGAGGAAGGCACTACTGCTGGTACTTCTGGATAAGAAAACATTGGTTGAGTCTGAGAAGATTCGTTCTCCCACTTCCATGCTGCATTCTCATCGAAAATAACATCTCTTGAAATCACAAGATTATTAGTCTTTTGATCAAACAAACGATAACCTTTAGATTCTTCACTATAACCAATAAAGATTAGCTTCTCACTCTTCTCATCAAACTTCTCCTTCTTCTTCGTCAAGAGAGCATATGCTACACATCCAAATACTTTCAAATGATCAACCATGGGTTTCCTCTTATGCCATGCTTCATAAGGTGTCTTGTTTTGAATGGCTTTTGTCGGTGATCGATTGAGGATGTAAGCTGTTGTATTCACAGCCTCGGCCCACAATGAATTCGGAAGACCCTTGCCTTTAAGCATACTCCGTGCCATCTCAACAATAGTCCTGTTCTTCCTCTCAGCAACGCCATTCTGCTGAGGTGAGTACTTCACAGTAAGCTGTCGCTGTATGCCTTGCTGCTTGCAATAATCTAGAAACGGCTTGTAAATGAATTCTCCCCCACGATCTGTCCTCAAGGTCTTTATTTGATATCCACTTTGCTTCTCTGCATTAGCTTTAAAACTCAAGAAAGTAGTGAAAGCCTCTGATTTCTTTTCAAGAAAATATACCCATATCATACGAGTGTAATCATCGATAAATAAGAGAAAGTATCTCCTGTTACCGATCGTTGGAGTTTGGGTTGGACCACAGACGTCAGCATGCACCAACTCAAGAGGGTTTTTAGCTCTCCAAGAGGTATTGGGAAAAGGAAGACGATGTTGCTTTCCATACACACATCCTTCACAGACGCATGTTGCTGTTGGCTGAATTTTTGGAAGACCTATGACCATATTCCTCTCTCTCAACAACGTTAGCCCTTTGTGATTCAAATGTCCATATCGCAGATGCCATAACTGAGCTTCATCAGTAACTTCACTCTTTAATGCTACATTCAAGGACGAATTCATCTTCAGCAGAAACAAGTTATTCACCGTCATCTTCACTACAGCGATCATCTTCTCATTTTTGTCAATGATCTCACATTGACCATCAGCAAAGGTAACCTTATAACCTCTCTTTATCATTTGTCCCACGATCAAAAGATTTTGAGCAATGCTTGTAGAATAAAACACATCATTAATCCGCTTTTCTTCATCATTTGCTGCTCTTACAGCAACGATTCCCTTTCCTTCAATCTTTATCTTTTTGCTGTCTCCAAGCTCTAACAGCGAGTTGTAGCAGTTGTCGATCTCCACAAAGTTTTCCTTATTTCCTGTCACATGATTGCTACAGCCACTATCCAAAAACCACACTTCATTCATATCTTACATTGCATTGAAACAAGAATAAAATGCTTGCTTCAATTCTTCTTCTTTTGAAAAATTTACCGAATTTTGAGAAACAGGTTGCTGCGGCTGCTGCTTGTCTTTAAAATAACAATCTCGTTCTGCATGATTTGGAAATCGGCATCTCTTGCACCTGAAATAACAATCCTTTGACTCATGTCCAGCGTTTTTACAAATATAGCAACTACCTTCTGAATTTCCAGATCTACTCCAGGAATGGTCTTCTCTACTGCGGAACTGGCTTGCTGTACGTCCTCTGCCTCTTCCTCGAGAACGGCCTCCACGTCCATGACTATAAAACTCTCTGCTATTATTCACAGTACGTTCCTTCTGTTCTGACTTCTTTTCTGAAACATTTAACTTCATTTGAAAAGCTTGTTCAACATGAGTTGAGTACTTACTTACTCTTCTTTCGTGAGCTTCAAGCGAACCCATTAGCTCATACACGGAAATTTCTCCCAGATTCTTCGTTTCCTCAATCACAGCAACAACGTGCTCAAATTTCTGCGGCAGGCTTCTCAACACTTTCTCCACAACCTTCTTGTCGGGAACTTCATCACCGCAACACTTGATTTGATTCATGATTTCAACAACTCTCGAGAAGAAATCTTTTACCGTTTCGGACTCCTTCATGGCCAAGTTGTCAAAATCCCTCCACAAGCCTTGAAGCTTGATGGAAATCACTTTCTCTGAGCCTTGAAATTCTTTCTTTAATACGTTCCATGCTTCTTTCGCCTTCTTGAGACCATAAAGTCTCGGATAAATCGACTTACTTACGGATTGTTGCAAGATCCGCAATGCCATCGCATTCTTCATCACATTTTCTTTAACCTTCTTTTCTTGTTCTCCAGCACCTTCTTCCTCATTTAACGAGTCTTCATTTTCTTCAAAGCCTTCATCGACAATTTTCCACAGATCTTGTGAGAGAAAGATAGTCTCCATTTGCGAACTCCAATAATCATAGTGCTCTCCATCAAAGATCGGGATTTGGTTTGGTGAATAGGAAAAGAACATGCTGCTGGATGACGTAGCCATGATCTGCTGCGCTCTGATACCAAAATTTGTTGGGGTTGTTTGGAAAGCGGTGCTTTGCTGTATCACAGGAAGGATTTTGCGGAACTGCTGCGACACAGCGAGGTGTTTCTGGAAATAAGGAACAAGGAATTTTGATACAAAATTTTTGGGTAACTACCGACCCTTTTACTCTTCTTACACCTTCTCCTCTCTCTTCTCTCTTTCACCTTAGACAATGCTTCTCCTTATATAGTATCCTAGAGAAAGCATTTACTCCTAGGTCATTAACTTCACCCCACTAACTCACATTAACTCCACCCCACTAACTCACACTTAATGGTACTAAATGAGATTACAAATTATTGTCATTTAATCCTGACATTTAACAGGTTTGACCTTCGGAGACTGGGGGGGAATCGAGCATTCTTGTCTGAGCGAATCCGCAAGAGACGAGCATTGGTTGCGCGTTTGGTTAGTGGGGCGACCGGGGCTAGGAGAGGCCGCTGGTCGTCGGTGTTTTGGAGCTCGGAAGGTCAGATATGAGGCCGCCGAGAACCTGGGGTGGAGTGGCTGTTGATGGACGGCGTCGGCTAAGGCTGAGGGAGGCAGGGCGTGTCGAAGCTTTCGTTGCGGTATGCGTTTTGTAAAGCTCCAATTTGTGGGTTGGCTCCTGGTGCTACCTTCGGCGTGCGTCGACAACGGCGGGGAGGGGCTGGTCGCGGATATGGATGACGCTGGTGCTGGAGGCAGAGGTGACGGCGACAATGGACGATGAAGTCGAGGCGCCTGAATCTGTGGTCGCTGAGCTCGACATGTTGCTGATGATGTCTGAATCTAGGATCGTGACGTCGGCTGGTCGCGGGTGGTGTGGCATTCAAAGCTTCCGTCGGTTAGGGAGTCAAGAGAAACCGTAGTCGCTAATGACAACCGTCTATACTGATGTAGGTTAGGAGACGTCGACTTCTTCCTTCCCTGCTATTCCTGCACATGTAAGTAACTGGTCAAAATATAAGATGACTTCTCTGGGTGGGTTTGTTCCTCGTTGCTGGTGTTGATGTTGAGCGGAATTCGATGGTGTTCGAGGTCGCCGGCAACTTTGGCGTTGGGTTGATGACGGAGGATTTCCAGATTACCAAACCTACTTTGGGGTTGCTAGGCTGTGGGATGATATGTCTGTCTCTGTCTGTGTGTATGTCAGTGTATGTGTCTCCGATCCCCATGTATAGGAGCGTCTGTCCCCTTTGATAGATGTGTTCCGGTCCTCCTCATTAAGAAATAATTTCTTTTAGGATGGAAATTCTTGTCCTTCTTAGAATCAATTAATCAGGAGAAATATATCTATTGATGAGATAATTATAGTGTGTATTTATTCGTTTCCTTCTTTTTTTTGGGAAGGTGAAAACCGAGAGGGGATAAGGTTGAAAATAAAAAAGGAATAAAATAACAAATAATTAAATAAAATTAGGAAATGAATTGGGTGTATTAAAAATTAGTGATTTCTAACCTATAAAATAATTTGAGGTATTACACATGGTTCAAAATATGGTCGCCGCCTGAATTTGTTCTAAAACTAAGGAAAAATCATGTGTGTCTACAAAAGGAGGTTGCCCCTCATCCTTAGCAGAGATTAGAATGAATGATTCATGTCAAAGGAGGCTTGACCTTTCACCCCTGGCAAGAACGTGTGGAGTCAAGTTTCAATCGAAGGAGGGATTTATCCTTCATCCTCGTTAGAGAAACACGTGAATAACAAATCCAAAAACCAAGCACAAAAGCATTTAAGTAAGACAAAAACTTACAAATACCATTGATGAGTACAAACACAGATGATCAAAGAAAACGAGATTAACAATTGTTTCTAATTGAATGCCTATTAACAAGACCTAAAAGATCCTATTTATAATATTATCCTAACCCCTTTCTAGAAAATTAGCGTAATCTTATTGAGTAATCTCCATAATATCTTCTAGGAACAACCTTTCCATAATATAGGCTATGACTTGGCGGGTGATGACTACAAGGTAATTATGGGTTTTATGTCCTTTGAGATCGTTTCCGAGCATACGCTCACAGTGAATGTGTTTGCCCTCGAAAGGCAATGCTTGGAGAGAAAGTAGCCATCACGTAACTTTCAACATCGCCCGGGACAATGGAAAGGGCGTTTTTGTGGGGGACTCGATACACTGTGTTCGTCCCGGAAGTGACTAGCTGGACAAGCCGGAAGGCGAACACGTCGGGAATCGCTGACACTACGAGTATTTGGTACTTGGAGGTGTTTCCACAAGATTGAGACGGAGAACATCGATCGAAAGAAGCAATGTCTTAATGTAATACCCCAAATTTTAACTAATAATAATAGAAACAATAAATAAATAAAAATAAGGGATAATATAAAATCACATAAAATCTTGAAAACCTGGAAAATCATGAAAAAATCACATTCAATCAAAAATTTATTTTCTTTTAATAAAAAAGGAGGAAAATAATCTGATTGTAGAATTCACCGATCAATCCAAGATTTTGGGGCAAAACTTTTCCCCTGATTCCTCTCTTCACACGCATCCCTTTCCAAAAAAGAAAATATCTCACAATCCCCTATCAGAGGCACAATTTGCAATCAAACGATACCCTTCATACGATCTCCAATTAAACAATAATTACACGTAAAAAAAATCAATCAGGATATCTAAAAATCCTCTCCTTCCAAAGAGCCAAAGAGGTTCATCCTCTCCTCAGGAAAATCGGACGCTCCACCCCTCTAGCAATCGGAGGCCAACTCCTCCCCCCTCTACATACAACCGGAGGCCAACTCCTCCCTGACGTACACACAGAAATCGGAGCCAATGACTCCCTCTATCCAGTGCTAATGAGCCAAAGTCTCCCGACCAGCCTACCAGCTGACACCCTCCTTCCGTTGTTCGCTTTCTTCTGTGGACTATCACACACACCATGGGGTGAGGAACGAGCCTTCGGACAAGATCATGACAGCCGAAGTTACAGACAAAGGACAACCGGCACGCCACCTTCCTCCGGTTTAGGGAGGTGGAAAAAGGTCTTAATCATTTGCACTGTCACTAAATGCATTTTCATGTCTCTTAGACCTCAAAGCTTTCACAATAGCTTTGAGAGTCGATTTTACGTTCATTTATGGCACGGAAGTCCCGGGACATCTTCCTGCCTTCTATTTCCATTGTTTTCTGCGAGAACGCCTCCAAAAGCTGGATTTTCGAAGAGGTTATGGACGATTTCGAACCACGAAACCAAAAGTTAAATGATCTACAATGACTAATGATCTTGGGGTTATTTTTGTTTTAATTTTTTGTTGATCGAGGATCGGGTTATTGCCCCCGAAACGGCCGCCACTTTCGCTGGCCGCAGTAGGACAGCCTGTTGCATTATCGTTTTTGGGAAAATTCCGAGAGATCTAACCGTTGTATCTTAATCAAATTTTTCAAAGCTAAATAAAACTTCAAGACGGTTCTATGAACATATATATCAACCGTTGAAGTTTCTAACATAGTACGAAACAATCTCGCGAACAGACTACATACTGAGTAAAGTCTGCTGAATGTTGCAATCATATTTTTAAGTAATAACGGCAGATCCCACCATTGGATCATCGCCAAATTTTGTAGATGTGTTCTTCATTTTATCCAGTCATTTTGACATGTTATTCACTTTTTTTCGTTTTGAGGATATAAAGTTTTCCATTTTCTTCCCCGAACTTTGCCAGGCCGAAGTCAGACTGAGTCTACAAAATGGTCTAAACTTTTACACCTGTATTTCTTACAATCCAACCGTTGGATCCATGTGAAATTTTACAAACATATTCTTCATCACTTTACCTTTCTGTGATTGGACATTCGAGGACGAAGATATGATAGGAATGACACCGTCTGTGCAAACTGTTTCGCTTTTCTGGACAGCCACCTTGGTTCCTTGATCTTGAGAGATTGCACCTTTAGATTTTCATAAAATTTAACGTTCAAACTCGTCATTAAGTTTCGGATTTGTTAGTCTAAATTTCGATTGAATCGGACAATCCAAGCCAAAGTTATATTCCGTTTTCTGTACTGTATGCAATCTGTGTTCGTTGTGATTTGTGATTGTGTAACTCTTTCTAATATGATTAGATTACATTGTGTTTGATGAACATGATCATTCTTTTATTTATGTAAAACATATGTGAATTTCTGCAAGCTACCATCTCTCATAACTTCCATTTCGTCTTTGATCGATGCATGTACAACGGACGCACAAATTTCGAAGTCCCGGCCCAAGCCTCTTGAAGGAATGTTGAATGTGCGTGAATCTTTTCGCGCATAAAAACGCGGTGTCAAGACCATCAAGTGACTCAACTGCCACAAGAGGTAAAAGGGGTGGTGCGGGCCACCCCAAAAAAATAAAAAATCCACTTGTAACGAGCCATGGGCCCAAGTGCATAGGCCCACGGTCACCATCCTTTCCCACCCCCTTTGATCTCAATAATTGTATGTGCCTGTCTGCATACCTTAGGCCCATAGGCTTATCGTCGCATGTTATTTGCCAAACAAATACACATGAGTTCGAGCCTAAAGAGCCCGAAACGGGTCTAATGCCGGTAAAATATTGAGATGAATTGGGAGTCATGCCCGGATCAGGTCCAATACCCATTAAACAACAACAAATCTTTTGGTGCAAACGCCACCTCATTTTTCACATGTTAGAATGTAAGAGTTAGTAAATAGGAATCACCAAATCCTACTTTGGTTTTCCGACATAAACCAACTTTCAAAACTAAGTTTGTGGCGACTCTGTATCATTTACCTAGGTTAAACAACAACCTTTTTACAGAGCCATTTTGGATGAGGAACGGACGACACCAGCCACTCCAGATTTCTCCCGAAAATTCCTTCTTTGGATCATGCTCCGCCTTTCGCCCGTCTCTTAGGAAAACTTGGACGGTTGACGAGGGCTCGTGCAGGCCCAGTTAGGCGCAATGTCCGACGCTCGAGTCGTGACGTCGACCGGTTGGGCATTGGGGAGCGGGCTCGAATCTTCGTATCGTCCGAACCGCCATGCGAGTGCTAGGCCGGGGTACTTGCAAACAGAATCCGGGGTACACTTAGCAAACAACATCCGGGGTACTTGCCACAGAGAAACATACTAAACAGAGGTCATAGTCTTACAGTTCTGTCGTTAGTTATGTGCTTCTCCAGAACGACTCTCTCTGCAACAGTTGGATCAGCAAAGACGACGAAGAATATGCTTGTATATTCTACTCTTGTTGAGGAATGCAATTTTTGTAACGAACTCTAGCTGGGGAAATGGAGGTATGACTCCGTCTGGGAATAATAAGAAATTTGTTAGAGAGTAGTGTAGATGATAATCCCTTTCGATGTGTTCATCCTTATTGACAATAAAGGCAATCTCGAAGTTTTGGTTCGAAATCTTCCACCCGACCGCCCACGCCTTTGTTCGTAATGCAGGATATTCATGTAGCTACACTCGCCAGATGGCGGACAACAAATGAACACATGTAACTTATTTCTTTTAAAATAAGAATGAAGTTTTGTCATGTAACTTCATTTATGTGAAAGACGAAGTAGAGCTTTGATACTTCCCTTATTATGTTTCGTCATTGCGCCTTTGTCCGTAGGAATCAAAGGGTTAACGAAATCGTTACTCTTGCCTAATGTCTGTTGTGTAAGGATGCTCATGTACCTATCAAATAAATGGCGATAAATAAATAAGTTCATGTGACTTGTTTCTGTTAGAGGAAGAATAAAGTTTGCTCATGTAACTTCATTTGTAAGAAAAGTGAAGTAGAGTTTTGATACTTCCCTTTTGTATGGTTTCGTCGTTACGTCTTCGTCCGATAGAATCAAAGGTTTGACGAAGTGGTTACTCTGGTTTTGTATCCGTTGTATAAGGTTGCTCATGTATCTATCAAACAGATGACAAGAAAACAAGTGTCTTCGTGCAATTTGATTCTTTTAGAGTAGAAATGAAATTTGCTCATGTAATATAATTTATAAGAAAGGTGAAGTGGAGCTTTGATACTTCCATTTGTATAATTTCGTCAGTATATCTTCGTCCGTAGGAATCGAAGGATTAGACGAAATTGGGAACGTATACTTCCTCTCATGTTGTTCTATTGTTTTGTTGACAACGAAGGATATTTCGAAGCTTTGGATCAAAATTGTTTCAAGAGCAATCAAAATTATGCTTCCAAAGTTTATGAACACATTTCTCATTTTATCGCAAGAGAGATTCATCCAAATCCACTAATCACAGCAAGGAGCACAAAGACTCAACACCTGTGATCAGTTTAAAGAATGAAATGGACGTGTAGAAGTTTACCTCTATTTGATGGTAGTCATGCCATAGCCAACATAACCAGCATACTTTTAGCTATGACATCGGTATTTGCATTTCCAAGTCCATAGCTTAAGGGGGCAGAATCTTCCGTCTTCGATGGGGATGATCCCTAACCGGGGTGGTCTCCATAGGCTAAATCATTCTCCCGTATTATTTATGAAAAAGAAAGATGGTTTGATGAGATTGTGTATCGATTACAGGTTGTTGAACCAACGAACAATCAAAAACCGTCATCCACTTCCTCGAGTAGATGATCTATTCGATCAATTGCAGGGATCAATCGTATATTCGAAGATCGACTTGAGATCAGACAATCATCAGATTGGAGTAATGGAAGAAGTGTTCCGAAAACTGCGTTTCGAACGAGATATGGACATTATGAGTTAGTTCATAGTGATGTCGTTCGGAGTAACGAACGTCCCAGCAGATTATATAAAAAATAGAAAACGAAATCATTTTTCATATCAAAAACTTGTGAGAAGGAATTCTCAAATAATATAAATTAGTTTTATTTCTTAATTTTTCATATTACAAATTCCTTACTTAATTTATCATCAGATTCAATATTATAAAAAGCTAACAATTTTATATGGTAACTAATGAGAAAGCCAGAAGACAACCCTCCACAGTCAATTAGTCTTTTCTCCATGGCAAATAATCATTGCCAGATTGTCTCTTTATCCCAAAAAATAAAATGTCGAGCCTCACATGATTCAATCCAGAATAAGTGGATAAGAGCCAACCCCAGTGTGTCCGTTCCGTTCACTGGGAGTGAGTGTGGTCTAGGCGAGGGCGCCAAGCTCCAACAAAAGCGGGTGATTGACTGCATCGGACGCTGGGCCAACAAACTGAATGGGTCCTGCCATGGCAACGTGAAATGAAGAAAGAAGGCTGTTAGAGAAGGTGGACAAAAGGCCTGGGAATGCACTGATTGGAGAAAGGTGGCGGCAGTACCAGGGCTGATATAGCAGTTCTTGACCGCCCATTCTTCCCATAGCAATGGGTTCAATGGGTTCAAAAGGAGAGAAGAATATAGTTCTGACCGAAGAAATCAATCCAGTTTTCCCACTCTGAAGAAGAGCCCTGGCTGCATAACCCAAAGCATAGAAGTAAGTGGAGTTGAAGTTTGTTGGTAGACCACACCTTCCTTTGTTCTTGATAAAGTCAGAAGCAAATGAGGAATCCATTTTCACGACGACTTTAAAATGACTTTGCAAAATCGACAGTTTAGAAAGATATCGACAAGCAGGAACTACCCAAAGAAGTGGGACTGTCCTTTGAAGTTCCCTTTGTAATTTCCTTCCTGTTTCCTCTTCTCAAGCTCATCTCCACCATTTGAATGAGCTTTTTTCTCTGTCTCTATCTTAGCCGCCTAGAAAAAGGTGGAACGAACAACAGTAAGATATCATACGTAAAAATATATTATATGAAGCATGCCATCAAGAAACTAAAATTTCATACTTGCACATTTCCATGGGGATCCCTTTCGAGCGTCAATTGTTCTTGAATCGCCGGAGGTAAAAACTCGAAAAGCTCCAAGGACTGGGGAACATGTTTCTTTTTCAAAGGCCCTCCTCATCAATGACCTCGTGCGCAAGAATTTCATTTAATTATGCAATCAGTTGATGCACCTGCACCGATCACATATTAATACATCACTATTCAAAACCGGTAATGGAAGGTGAAATTCAAATGAGACGAATAATCTCCTGGAATCACTTAGCTTTTTAACACAATGAAAGGTCTGCAAAATTACCTCTGGTATAAAGTCAATAAGACCTTCAGGGATCAGAATGACACCATAATTATAACCAGAGATGGAACGATTGCAGATAACATCTACAATATAGTCGGTCACATTTTTCAGGGTTGATTTCCTGGCGCAATCTAAATAACAAACAACTCTATGTCAGAAAGTACAACTAGTGGTAAGTAAATTCTTTGGCACTGAATCAGGGTATTCAAGAAGAACAGGTTGTTCCAGCTCGATACCGTTAAGAATTCCTGACTATTGCATGGGAACTTGACCTCCAAAAGAAATTTCAATTCACATGGGAGCAGTAGATGGATTCATAAACACCATGGATACAATATAATTATTCAACTCTACAAGAATATATGAATATTGAAAAGTCACGTAAAAGCACCTGAAATTCTCGGCGAGAAGACAGGCATTGGTGTTTGAGTCATCACCACCAATGATGACAAGACCATCTAGATCAAGTTTCACAGCTGTTTCTTCAGCTTGTTTAAACTGAAATCAATTAGTATATTCTAAGACCTCCATCCATATCCTGTAACAAACACACTGTTGATCTAAAACACATTTCGGGCCTTACCTGTTCTGGGGTTTCTATCTTGTTTCTCCCACTGCAAATCATGTCAAAGCCACCCAAATTGATAAGTAAAAAAAAAGGAATGGTTGATTAGGTATACAATAAAAAAAGATCAAAACTACCAATTTCAATCAGATGATTTCAAGCCGTGGGATGCATGTACAACATGTGTGTTTGACTCTGCTTTTGGAGAATTTTCTTCAACTATAGAATCGCATGATGTAAGAGAGTCTCCGCGATAAAACATTGGCAACCAAAACAGATATTTGCATTTCATGATCCCAGCAGGACCCACACAGCGTGCTTCCCTTCACACGCTCCTGCAAGTAGTCTATCATAACATATTCACCCATGAGTTGTTGAACTAAACGTCTAGCTGCAATTATAATCAAGCATGCAAATCAAGACCCTCACCATAGATCCCACAAATCACATTGTTTAATGTGATATTTGCTAAGAAAGAGTTACCTCGGAAATGTTGTTCTTACATGATGAGAGATGATGTTTCTCAAGTAACAATCGTAAGAGAAGGGGCACTATTTATAAAGGCAATTAAGATGGTGGGGAGAAGCCACAACTGAAAAGAGCAAGATGAGATTCAGCAAAGGGATGATGACGACGACGGTTGCTTCGATTGTGGCAGCCTCATTCCTTTTGGATCCCGCGGATTGCATCTTTGATGTCCATACGAGGAGCGGACGTTGTGGGGGAAGGCATTATTTATTTGGCGACTGTCAGGGAGCTGTCCTCAAGGTAGTTTCCTGGGTTAAGCGACGTGCCCCAACAACACAATTCCAATACTACACCTCGCATAGGGTAAACAGAGACACGGCCTTTGCTCATGCAATCTGTTGATCGATGATTTCGGCACAGGAGTGTCGTATTTCCTTGGAGGTATGTGACGTTAAAGTCTTCCGGCGTTGCGGCTTCCCAACCACAGCAAGTATACTGCTGGTTGACTGTAGCCTCATTTGGTAGGACAGACTGATCTTTAAAAGCCCGTGGCCGAGTAACTAATCATGCCGTCAAAGTATATCTCATCGTTCACGGTCTGTTCAATGCCCTGAGCTTTCTCGGACTTCTATGGACGTTTTTCAATAATGTGAGTTGCAGTGTATGCATCATCTTGTCCCTTCCTTCACTTTACTCTATCTCACGTTACATTCCACTTGACAGACGATGATGGATATAATCTTGTGGTGTCTTCACTCATGTTAAGTTCATGGCCGTTCGCTCGAACCAATACTATACATCCCCCAATATGTTGGGGTCCTTATAAGGCTCTTCGATTCATTCTTCACTGATGTGCAACTTGAAAATTAGTTTTCGGAAACCGCCATCCACCTAAAAACAATTACATTGCCTAGGGGATCCCGACCTCATCAAACCCAATGGATTACAACCATTGGTTTGGTGGTCTCTATAAGTTAGTAATATCGGATCACTCCAACTACCAAGCTCAGCATAGAAGTACATACTGATTTCCACTCTGAAACGATAAAAGAGTATACGTTTTCCTTTTTGACGTGAGATGTTTAGATTTGCACCATTTGGATTGCAAACTCTTTTGCCAGCTTGTTTCCTCTATTGTTGAGTGGAGCCCTTCCGTTGGTGAAGGTAGAGGAGATTTCACATGCCATCGATTCGGAGAACTTAACCATCCAAAACTGTGTCAATTCTCAGGCCCACTCCCCACTACTTCATTGATCAAGAACACAAAGTTTGAAGTTTGTAGGTCCAAGAGGGTTTGCGTTCGATGAATTGACGTGTATCGACAAGCACCATGGTTTTATGCTTGGTTTCTTCGTTCTCTCTTTGGCTGAATCGGATCAAACTCAAAGAAGGCGTGATAGGGACTTCCCAGCTAAGGGACTCGATCGTTGTGCATGAGAACTTGGAATTTTCTCGGACAACGTATCGGGCTCACCCCTTCAAAGGTATAATAACCTCAGTTCAAGACACTGCCTCATCGGTCAACAGGACCATCTCCAACCAACAGCAACGTCGAGTCATGGCTGCTAACCACTTGCCTCAAATGGCCGAGAGGGACGCTGTAGATTTTAAATTATTTAAGTTAGATGTTATTTTGTGAACACCATGCTTAATACTTTCATCTGCCAATAAAATGTTGGCGGCTCTAATGGCCGAGCACATGCTGTCCGCGGCCGACGGTCCAAGTTTCAGATTGCTATTAGTCCCTCGGAAGACGTCTAGGGTATCTGTTACACTAAGAGGGGAGTGAATTAGTGTTAATTACCAAATTCAGATTTTAACACTTTTTCGTTTTACCCCGCAGCGGAAGGAAGCTTCTGTTAAATAGAACCGTAGATAGGTTTCTGTACAGCAGAATGTTCGAGTGTGTTCGCAATTTATTTGATTGGACACAAGGATTTTTATAGTGGTTCAGCAAATTGCTTATGTCCACTCTTCACCCAGATATTTGGATGGATTCCACTCAAATGTATCTCAGTACAAGTTACACAAATGATATCAACTAAAAGCAGAGCCGAAGGTTTTGTACAATAGAAGTTTGAGTGGCAGAGCCCAGACCAGAAGATTCTGTACCGTAGAGGCTTGTTACGTAGCACAAACACTAAGGTTCTGTACTATAGTAACTTAGGCTCAATACAGACCAGAAGGTTCTGTATCGTAGAAAGTAAGGCACAACACAAACCAGAAGGTTCTGTGTCGAAGAAGATAAGCACGACACTGACCAGAACGTTCTGTGTCAGATGTGTTAACCTTCTATAGCACAGATCAAGAGATTCTGTACTGTAAGCGTCAACCTTCTATAGAACACATCCAAGGACTCCGTCTTAGAGAAAGTGTTGCACAGTCCGTAAGATTCTGTACCAAGGATATCAATCCACAACAGAAGGTTTTGTATAAGAAATGACTTAATTATAAAACACAGATCTGAAAGATTCTGTGCCAAGAGTTGTCGATCTTCTACTAAACAGACCGTAAGGTTCTGTAGCAAAAGTGACAAAGAAAATGTATGCACAGACTGTAGAGTTCTGTGCTACAAAGAGTTGCACACGTGAGTGTGACTTACAAAGGTAACCAAATGCGCAATCCTCTTAAGGATACGACTTCGTGGCGTACCCCACGCGAGCACGTAGCGAATCCTATGCAAGCGAACAACGATCTCTGTTCAAAGATGGATTTTCCCTCCGGCGGCTTCACACGACCTGCACGATCTCCTCGAGATAGCGACTATGTGGCGTACTCCTCACAAGCACGTAGCATACCCACGCAAGCACGTAGCAGACCCTGCGGAAGCTCGTGGCAAACCCCACGCAAGCAGACGGCAGCCTCCGTCCTAGGTTCCTACACATAGAACACTACGCAACAGAAGCTGGTCAGTCCTTCACCTTCTGTGCTCCCAAGGTTCTGCCCTTCTCTCCGGCCCACTACAAGTTGCCCACGTACACACGCTTCCAACAACGTATCCTGCAGCTTCCAGCCGAGTCCCTCGTGGCCCCCGAGTCACTCTCCCAGAAAGCTTCACCGACGATACAGCCTTCCGTCGCTAGTGCTCCTCGTGTGACTAACTCGAACGAACGAAAGAATGAATGCTCAAGCTCATACTCACGCTCTCAATCAGAATATTACAATGGAATTCAAAAGTTATTTTTGAATGAGAAGGCGTGGCCCTTTTATACACAAAGTTCAAGGAAGAAAATGCAAAAAGGAAAAGATAAATTAACAATCTGCAAAATAAGAAATTAAAGGGTAGTAGACAAAATGAATAATAACATACACGTGCAAGTATTCAGATAGAAAATAAATCAGAATAAGATCATGATATATTTTCCATGAATAGTGAGTGCATCACAGAAGGTATCGCAGAAGGTTCTGCTCGATAACCTTCTCCAGATGGAAATAATTCTTTGATTTATTTCCATATGGGTAATGATTCATTCCATCCTGATAAAGACATACTTGAGAATGTATCTGGACAGGTGGGACTGATTTGCAACCAAATAGCGGTCATGTAGAGGTTATAAGAGCTTACAGATACCTGTAGACCATCTAGTAGAACATTTCCATATATAGAGAGATACATTTCCTTATATTAAAAATATTATCTCTAATATGATTATTTGGTTACTAAATCACTATGATTCGATCAGATAATTATCTTGATCGATGGGATTTTATTTCATAATTAAATAATCATCAACTAATCATTTAATTACAAAATGATTCTTACATAAAACCCTTAATATAAGAAGCTTCTGTAGAGTAGAATGTTCGACCTTCTGTGGTACCGAGGGTCCGGTTCATCATCAAAACCATCCCAACAATCTCCCCCTTTTTGATGATGACAAAACATTCATCGTTGAGGGAAATGTTTTTGAAAGAACTCCCCCTAACTCCTCCTTAATAGGTGAGAGTATGAGTCTCACGATTTTATAGAACCATAAGGTTTCTGTGAAACAGAGCATAGAAGCTTCTATTATAAGGAAGGTTTTTCACAGAGCACAAAGGCTTCTGTTATTTATACAGAGCGTTGAGCTTCGGTATTTAGCCCGACAAAAAGATGGTATTTCATTTTTGCACTCCCAGTAATAGTGACTTTAAAAGATCACGAATCGCAATCCCTGCAGAAGGTTGCGATTATGAACTGTATTAGCCTCATAAGCTTCTACACTGATTATGAGCTGTATAAGTCTCATAAGCTTCTACACCGTAGACGGTATAGTCTTCTACGACCCATTGAAGTTATAGAAAATCTAGGATTTTTCTATAACCAATATAGAGCTAGATACTCCCCATCAACACAATTTTCTCCCCCTTTTTGTCATATCAAAAAGAAGATGAATGTAGGTTGATAAAGAAGAGTAAATTTCTTGCAAAACGTATGACATAGCATTCATAACCAATGTGCAGAAGGTAGTTTTAATTCTCGTAGAGGGTAGAGCAGAGAGTGCAAAACCATCATGCAGAATATAGTGCAGAAGGTGTCCACTAGGTGGCAATTATTAATTTCTAGTAGACCACAGAAAGCAGTTTTTGGTCTGGCTAGAAATGCAGAAGAGAAAAAGAAACAGCAACTAAGGAGATGACTCCTCAGACTCAACAGAATCCTTTTCCAGATGCTCGCGCAGAAGCTTGTCCTAGCATTCCACTAAGCGAATCAGGTCAGTGACCATTCGTTGAAGGACACGGATGTCTTCCCCAAAGCTGAGGAGAGCCGTGTTATCCACAGAGACTTGAGCTTCAGCAAATGATGAAGGACATCTCCGACTAGCAGACTTAGCAGCAGAGAGTCGAGCAGGAGATCTTGGCCTCCAAAAGCTTATCCTCATCATCACGCGCAGAATCCTGTGACCTCCCTTTCAGGGTCCAGGTAGAGCCCTTTCTCACACAATGCATGCTGGCTATAATTTGTTGTCCACAAGTACCAACTTTCCACTTTTCATGAAAAGTAGAAGCATCAGTAGAGACATGAGCCAATTTCAAAAGGCCGGCGATTACCTGGCCATAAGGGAGAGCTTTCTCAGCCGTATTGCAGCATCTTTTCTTGTGGGAGAACACCAGCAAACCAAGTTTAAAAGGAATGCCCTTCAGGATATGACCCATCAACTTTGCATCATTGGAGGTGATGGTGTCGATGCTTCCAGTTCTTGGTAGAAGGCAGAACAGAACCACTCGATGCAGAATGCAGGTTTTGAGATCCAGCTTGGTAGACTCAAGGTACTTGGTCGCGTGGACCTTCTATCCCAAGATGATGCTATGGAATTCTTCTCTTCCCATGTCCATCAGAGGATCATGCTCCATACAGCTGAACAACTGATTCACATCATGGGCAGAGAATACCAGTGTGACCCCTTCAATGACTGTCTTTATGTACTTGGCTTGCGGACCCTATTCATGGAACGTGATGTTCGCATAAAACTCTCCCAAACGAGAGACATGAAGCTCTACATAGGTCTCACAGAAGGTTTTTAAACCGATTCTATCCAGCAGAGGGACAATATCAAGTCCATTAGCGGCAGTTTTTAAACCGATTTCATGGCATCATGGTGAAGCTTTTTGGTAGGAGTGGCTGCAGGCTTCCGAAATGCCTTCTACAGCTCAGAAGCTACTCCTTTTAGCTTGAGATCAGGGGAGACGGTGATGACAGGAGCGTGAACTTCCTTGTCAGACTCGTCAAGCACATCATCAGCAGGGGGGATTTCAACCTCCTCATCAGACGCGGCGATCTCAGCAGTGGGAGCGACAGTGAGTGCATCACTACCCGTAGTAAAACCCTTAACAGAGGGCTCAGGCACAGAGGGCTCAGAGATAGAGGGTTTCACCGTCATGGCGATCGGAGGTTCCTTCTGGGTTGTATCTTCCACAGAGACTTGGACTTTGGATGGTCCTTCGTCTGTGGAGATGGGAAGCATACCATCGAGAGTCTCAACGGCAGCAATGGTCTGATCGAATAGCAATTTCATCATCAAAAGGTTTTTCGTCGACCATAGTAACTTCGTCGACTTCAGGGAAACACAATTCTTTCGCCTCTATAAGGTCTTGGATAATGTTCCTGAAAGACAGACAATCTTTAGTCGTATGTGTAAATGACCCGTGCCACTTGCAAAAGTTCCTAGACTTTTCTCTATCCGTCTGGGGGGTCCTATGACCTGGTTTTAGTTTAATCCGTTTTCGCTGGAAAAGCCAATCAAAAATCGCATCGGCTTTATCTATATCGAAGGAATATTTTCTCTCTTCCCCTGTTTTCTGGAACGCCTTCGCTTTGGAATTCCTCCGTGCTAACGGCTCACAAACGGTGGCCTCTCCTTTTATGAACTCAGCCATGTCTACCTCGACAGCCTCTAGCTGATAAGTGCGCGTAGACTGAGCTTCTTCCACCAACAACTGGTGGTACTCAGTCGCTCTTCTGGCGAGGTCATACAGGTCGGTAAACCTTTCCCCTTGTAATTTCTTTTTGAAGGGGATGGACAAGGCATTTAATGCCACGATGAGCTAGTCTCTTTCCGAGATTGCCGGTCTACAACGGAGCAACGCTTTTCGCAAGCGCATCAGAAACTGCCCCGGATGCTCACCAGCGACTTGTTTCAAGCGCATGACCTCAAAGATCGACAAGGGCGAGTCCAGCCGCGCAAACGCTTTCATAAAGCTTGACTGCATATCAGCCCACGATGCCACTGATCCAGGAGGTAAACTAGCGTACCACGTAAAGGCATCTCCTGTGAGCGAATTTGGAAACAACTTCAACTTCCAAACATCATTAGTCGCAGCTTCCCCAAGTTGATGGGTGAACCGCGCTATGTGCTCCAGAGGGGTCATCTCATCCTCTCCTGAGAAACGAGTGAAATCAGGCACTCTGTACGCTCTGGGCAAGGGGAAGTCCCTGTCGATATATGCCGGAGAAGGGCTCCTGTAGAAGGTGGGGTCATCTTGTCTCACGACTCCAGGGACCATTTGTTCCAGTACTTGGGCTATTGTCTCCCTCAAATCTAATGGGGGGGGCGGCCAACTGGCTCCCTAACAAGGTCCTGACCCCATCTTTCTCCTGTGTAAGGCATTCTTTCAACATTCCTTGTCGGCTGCAAATCTACAGGGGCTTTGGTATAAAAATTTTCTACCCGGGACAGTCCCCTTGGGTTTGGCAAATCCCCTGGTGGAAAATTATCTGCAAGGGCTTTTCCAGGTCGCCGCCCTGGGGTGGAAGGCGCATACCTGTTTGTTTCACCCTGAGCCTCGTGATACTGATCTTCCGGGTTCGCTGCGAAGGCGGCATTTTGCCTCCACTCCGTGGGCGACCGGGAAGAGGCTGGCTTAGAGGGAGACGTCCTGTCCCTGATTTCCGTAGAATATTGGGCATCAACATTCCAGGGATCCTCATCCTGAAAGGAGACGTTCCTTTTGTCAGCGCGTCGCGCATCTCCCATAAAGGAGAACTCTCTGTCCGTATGGTTACTCGTTCCTGCGACGACACTGGGCCTACTTAAGGCGGTGATTTGCTCTAGAACTCGAGCCATATTACTCTCCAAACCAGATATCCGCTTATCCAACGAGTTCTTCATATCATTAAATTCATTATAGAACTCCAACCTTGATATGAATTCCGATGGCGCATGTCCCAACAATTCGGTCTGGGTTACGTTTAACTGACCACCTAGGGCCACATTTTCGGCAATCGCATCCCCTGCCTGGAAAGTACCATCTCCTTCTAAAGGAGGGGGGGGATCACGGTTTGCACCACTTCTAGTATTTTTTGCCATATGCAAATATGAGGTATTTACCTCGTGCTCCCACTGTGGTCGCCAAAGACGTGTTCGCGTCGAAACGGATCACGTCGAAAATATTTGGCAAATGGACTCACAGGGAATTGTGTGTGGTCGTCAGAAAGATGAATTTCAATGATATAAAAATAAAGCTGTTACAAATTTAAAGGTTCACAAAAGGAAACACGTGCTTACAGCCATAAAAATGAAGGAAAAACGGTGCTGAAAGTGCTGTAGACTTGCGACTTGAAGTGCGACTGGAGTTGACGTCACCGCTGGCGCTGTAGACTCACTGCCGCGAACGTAGACTTAGAAAGACGTTGGCGCGAAAAATGAAGGCGACGTAGGCTCGCTGCTGCAAGTGCGACTGGAGCTGATGTCACTGATGACGCTGTAGACTCGCTGCCGCGGATGTAAACCTCAGAGGAAAGTTGGTGCAGGTGATGGGAACGACGTAGACTCGCTGCGGGGAGTGCGACTGGCTGACGTCACTGATGACGCTGTAGACTTAGTACAGTGCGCTGTCGACCTGAATACTCGTGAAACGGAGTCTGGTTGCTGGCGCTCGGTAGGATGGCGATAGGCGGTGGTATCGTTGGATGTGGATGTCAAGGCTTCAAACGAACACCTTGCTAGCGGAGCTGCAGGCGAAGGAAGATAGCCGGAACTACGGTTGCTCGTCCCGACGGTGGAGGTGATGGCGGAAGTTTGTCGTCTCGGTTACGGTTGCTCGCCGAGACGAAGGAAGTGCTGGGGGAAGGTTGATCCCCGGAGCTACGGTTGCTCACTCCGAAGTTGGAAGGATGACCTGAAACCCAGGCCGAGGTATCTACTAAGCTAAGGGTGACGAGCAATGCAAAGCTTGTGTTTGGCTGATTGATCGTGTAAATTTCCTAAGTGTAAACTGCCCCTTTTATACTAGTTTTCATAAAGCTCTACACGTCCTACACCTTCCCGAAAATCCCTTAAAATGCGGCTCAACCTTAACCTCTCTCCTAGGATCTCGGGAGTTGTTTTAAAAGATTTTCCTAACCATCATTTAATGAGATAAGACGTGTTTAGACGAGTCGTAAACTCATCTCGCACTTTGCGCTGCTAGAGGAAACTGTAGACTTAGGCTGTTGTAGACTGAGATTTCCACAAGTCGACGGGCTGTTCACTTAGGACTGCACTCAATATGGGCCGTAGGCTTAGTACAGGCCCAGGATATTTCATTGTGTCAACAAGGTTTGGCTAGGGATGCGGCAGGCTACTGGGTGTTTGGAGGAGTCACAGTGAAGTTGCTACCATCGCCAACATCAGGAGGTGTGCAGAAGATCAACTGCGTCCGCTACTGTGACTATTGGGGTTGTCATTGCTGGATTCAACAAACCCCGGTTGTGGCGTCCCGCTGCTAGTTGTCGGTGAGAACAGAGGAGAGAAGGCGCTAGACCGATCCTCGCGGGAGTGGGGTAACAAGAAGTTGCGGCTGCCGTACTCATTGTGACTGTGAGGCTGAAGAAAAAGGAAGAGTCACCATCCCCGCGGTATGTACCTGCGCCTTGAAAGGAAACCAATCAGAATAAAAGGAGAGCTTCCCACGACGCGGATGCGTGTGCGCGGGAAGCTTGGGCATGGTTCCCCGCAGAGCAGCGAAGTGGCCTTTGTTGGGTGGTCTAAAGGGATTTGTCCCTGTCATCGCAGCCGAGAGATGCCCACCACCATAGATCATAGCTAGTGAAGCCAGGATCGTTGTCAGAGCTCAACACTGTTGTTGCTGCGTTAGTAGAAGTTGAAAACCATCGTCGCCGAGGGAATGTTGTTTTGCTCGTTGTTGTCGTCGAATGCTTCGGTTGGGTTGATCATCAAGGGGGGTTTCTGCGACGCTGATCATTGCTTACCTTGGTCAAGATCGATCGAAAGGGGGAGCGGCGACAGATGTCCGTCGGTGAACTGAGAAGGAGGGCAGCAAAAGTCGATTGCCTGATTCTTCGAGGGGAGGTTTCCTTGTTTTTTTTTTTTGGAAAGAGAAGGGGGAGTACCTGCCTTTGGTGTCTTCTGTCTTCCTTCTTTTATAGAAAACGTTGGTCATTATCGGGTTGATAATGGCAATCGCCTCGAGGAAAGGGGGATTGTGTTAGGAAGATCATTACGGCTATGCTTGTGTTCGCGTAGAAATGGACCACGTCGGAAATATTTGGCATATAGACTCACAGAAATTTAAGTGTGGTCGCCAGAAAGATGAATTTCAATGATAATAAAATATAGCTGTTACAAAGCCAAAGGTTCACAAAAAGAAAAGAATGCTTACAGCCATAAAAACAAAGGGAAAAATGCTGGTAGGAGACGTTGTAGACTCGCTGCTGTAAATGCGACTGGAGTTGACGTCACTGCTGATGATGTAGACTCGTTGCCGTGAATGTAGACTTAGGAAGAACGTTGGCGCGAATGATGAAGGCGACGTAGACTCGCTGCTGGAAACGCGACTGAAGCTGACGTCACTGCTGATGCTGTAGACTTAGTACAGTGCGCTGTAGACTTGGACGCCCGTAAAGCAGAGTCTGGTGGATGTCAGGTGTGAATGTCAAGGCCTCGGATGAAAACCTTAGTGGCGGAGATGCAGGCGGAGGATGGTCGCCGGAACTACGGTTGCTCGTCCCGACGGTGGAAGTGCTGGCGAAGGTTGGATGTCAAGACTACGGTTGCTCATCTCGACGGTGGGAGTGATGGCGGAAGATTGTTGTCCCGGTTACGGTTGCTCGCCGGGACGATGGAAGAGCTGGCGGAAGGTTGATCTTCGGAGCTACAGTTGTTCACTCCAAAGTTGGAAGGATGACCCAATAAACCCAGGCCGAGGTATCTACTAAACTAAGGGTGACGAGCAATGCAAAGCTTGTGTTTGGCTGATTGATCGTAATTTTTTTATGGAGGATCTGTCTCCTTTTATACTGAGACTCGTGGTGTTCAGGATGCTTAGCACGTCTGACACGTTCTTAGGATATTTTGAAGGTCGTGACCTTCTCAATCAGCTTCCTAAAATCTTGGTAACTGATCGTGGCTTTTATCCAACTTAACCTCTTTCTTATATTAAATTAATTAAATCAAATCCCTAGTTTTTCTCCATCTGAAGATCTTTCCAAATGGGAACGTGGCCCCCATAATCTTCTTCCAAAAAAATCTCAAAGTTAAGATCTTTTGTGATCCTCGTAGACTTGACGCTCGTAGACTTAGAACTACCTTCATGGGCTTGTAAACTTAGCACAGGCCCAAAATATTCTACAGTGTCAACAGCTTGGTAGCGTGTTGTGAGTTCTGAGATAGTGGCCAAGGGGAAGGAACTGTCACGGTTAGCTTTGCGTGTAGCGGGATTTTGCTTTCCGTCCTTTGCAGCCGTCTTTCTCTAATCCTCATCTCTTTTTTTGTCTGACTCTTTCTGTATTTTTTTTAACACGTGCAGGTGGGATTACGGGAGCAATTGCAAAATTTGTCTCGAGGTGACAAGGCCACTTGACTGGGCGGTCAAAAATCATGATGTTGCGTCTTTGTGGCTGCGTTGCAAGTGGGATGGCAAGTTGCGAGTATCTTTATCGATGGCGATTGGGCGTCTTGGGCTGTGCCAGGGCGCCTGGGGGATCTTGTCGGGAGCGAAGATAAGTTTGTTCTAATCCTTATTTTGCTCTGGGCTGGGTCAGCTTTCACTTCGAAGTGGGCTGTGTTTATTGTGGGCTTTCATGGGTTGGGTTTGGATCTTGGGTTGTGGCTTGTTTCTGCTTTGGGTTTGTAATTGGTTAGCCCGCTGTTGAAATCCTAACAGTGTCTTGCATTTGTTGTTGGTGAAGCTGAGGCACCAGTATTTGCAGCTATTGAATATGATGGTTCTGCGGAAATGCCCGATGCCGAGACGACTGGACCTGCGTGATTCGTCTAGGCGAGGTTGGTGATAACTGTTAACGAGGTTGGGAATGCCTTGGACTCCCGGCCGACTTCGCTAACGATGGTGCTTTCTGCAGATTTTGGACCTGCGCCTCTGTTTGTATAAGCGGCTGGCTGCGACTGTATGTCGGCTGGGAACCAGGCTGTCACAATGCTAAGACTGCTGAACCTGAGATGGGAGCTGTGAAGTCAGGATGGCATATGCGCCAAGCATCCAGGTAGGTCATCTGGGATTCCGCCCGACTCCTTGGTTTAGTTGTCTTCTGCTGCTATTGCTGAGGTTTGTGTGGCTGTGGTTGTGGTCGCTGTATATCTGCTCGTTGATGAACTCGTGTGATTGAGCCCACAGCCTTCCCTAGTCCAGGTTCGATACCGCTATTTGATTGAGGTGAATTTATTATGTTGTGCACTTGAAACTCCCAGTTTTCATAGGACTGCATTTGAGCAGTTTGGGGTTGTGACTGTTGAGGCTGTACCATCTGCTTCTGTCGACCAATTACGTTTTGCTGTTGAAACAATGATCTCGGTGATTGGGATCTTTGATGAGTTTGCAGACGTTCAGGCGATGGTCTGTATTTGTTATGGCAGGTGAGGTTTTGGTTGTTCAGGCGGGTTCATTGCACGCTGGCTAATCTGCGGGGTGTTAGTACCAAGTAACTGCGGCTGTTGATGCAACCTAGTAACCGGAGGCTGTTGATGAACATTTGAGAGGTTATTCTGATGAGACAGCAGCTGCCACTGCCGGAGGTAAGGCAAATTGCTTTGTTGGCTTGGCTGTCTTGTTCTATGCTGTCAAGCTGTTTTGTTGTCCGTTGAGCTAATTCTACTGCAGTGGTGGCTGACCAAATGACTGCGATGCTGACGCCGATGTGGCTTCGGCGAGCTCAAGACTTGCTGCCGCTGCTACTGTATTGCAGCAAGTTGAGGCTGCTTCTGGAGCCGGACGCTCGACAATGGCCTTGCTGGAGCTGCTGTGGAGACGGCATTACAGAAGCAGAAGCCTTGATCTCTGGCTTAGTGTCCTGATGGAGATTCTTCTTCTGCTGCACATTTTTGGGAGATAGCAGCCGCAGCCGTAGCAGAAGCCATCATCTGGTAAGTCGGCCAGGTAGCTTCAGATGAGAACAGCATGACTTTTGAGCAAAGGGAGGACGTGTCAAGGCCATAAGTGGACAATGCAGAACTGTTCAGGTTGGCGAAAGATTTTGCAAAAGCAGGAGATGGCCGGGAATTGGCCATACAGCTTCGAACCATCATGTTGGGGTGCCAACTGTGGCTACAGCTTGTTGTTGCTGCTGTATTTTTAATGTGTCCCCCTTTTTATTATTTTGTTTCTATTTTATTTTGTGTGTGTAAAATGGACCATAGATTTAGGCTTTGCCCTTTCGAAATAAGTATTGGGCTAAAGATGATTGTTTGCGACTCACATATTAATTTGAGGTATTACATTAGCTTAGCTTATTAGGCCTAGAAATTATTATTAGCTGTAGAAATTGTGAATTTATTATGATAATAAACCGATGACAGAACAATTTTTTTTTTAACTACTATAAACGACAACATGTTTATTACTATAGTACATCCACAACACAAATTCTTACTACCATAATAAACCTACCCACGATTATAAATCGCCCAAGTTTTACTATCATAATATACCCCATCACTTCTACTGCTAATAACAATTTTTAATCCCCATAGAACTTCGTTTTTGGGCATAAGAGATAAAATTAGAGGGCAGCAAAGATCAAGGCCCGACCCTCCAACGGCAGCCTTCCTCCGTCGGCACCCCCGCCATTGATTCTTCCCTCCTTTCTCCGTTCAGGTATGTATGCTTTGCGAAGATCTTTTCACGTTTTGCGGCTTTGGTATGGTTAGTTATATTGATGTTGTGGTTGGTGCAGAATGTTTTTGACCTTGGAGTTGCACAACATTTGAATGAAGACTATATAACCAAAACAATGTCATTACAATTGAAACTTATTCGTTTGCTACTTTTGGCCACATTCGCTCGCTTTTTTGTTTTCCACGAGGCTATTTTTGGCCTGACGGTTCTCCCGCTGGCATCATATATCTCATGCTGATCTTTAAAGGGTGATAGATCATAGGTACTGAAATCGGCGGGGTAAGCTCTAAGATTAATGGTGGCGATTTCTTCTTCAGAAACCACAAACGATTAGTCATAATGGTTGACAGATCCGACGACATTGTGGTCCAAATCATGAGATTCAGATGCACAACTACTCCTTGTGTCGACAACATAGCGGCTGATTAATTCAGCACCACCTTTTTCCAGCTTGTTTGACGATTTTCTTGATATTTCTTTCTCTCCTGCCAGTCTCTGAATGGCGAGAATTAATGCTTTTCTTATCTATTTATTTATTTTTAGTTGTCTTTGTGTTTTTTTAATCTCTAATATCAATCCTAAAATAAAGAGAGTCGATAAGTGCTTCGATTTGATTTGTCATTAAAGATTACGACATAAATAGATGGAAAAAAATAAAAGATTCAGACATGAAATTATCTCCTCCTTTAAATAATATTATTTCATAATTTTTATTTTTATTTTCAACAATTAGGTCCTCCGGGTCCACCGAAGAGGACGAAGTATCCAAAGTTGTCAGTCATTCCAAGGTTGTTCAGGCCATAGCAGTTTTTATTGTCCAAAACCTCGTCTATTTCGTAGTCAAAGGGCGCGCGGAATTCCGAATAATTTCCGGAGAACATTATCTTGTTCATGAAGGCAGAGTGCCTCTCATCTCTGTCCGGCTTGTACCCGCTTCCCATCGGGGGACTCGTGCCTTGCCCATGCACCGTGATTCCTCCGAAAGACAGATTTGCCGCACCGCCCGCCATCTGAGGAAACAGTTCTTTTGGCCAGTATCCAGCTTGCCTTTCTTCGTTTCCAATTCCAAAACTCAGTATCCAATTCTTAGTGATGGGATCCTGCAAAAACGCACAATATCCAATTCTTAGTTAGGGTTTTCTTTGTAAAGCTATAAAACATTACTCGAGACACATTACCTGGGTAATGTGAACATCAACTTGCTGCTGAATTCCCCCGTAATCCGAAGTCCTATTAAAAACATCTCCGAGAACTATTCCCTTATCTGTCTGAATGAAACCGGGGCAACGAATATCATAGCATCCTGTCGATCCTTCCCCCTGGATAGAAGCCACTCTTTGAAGAGCGTGAATGAAAAATTATAATATGATACAATAATATGAAAAAATTACCTTCCAAAAGGTAAAAAGATGTGCATTATCATCTCCATATACCGCCGGAGAAACCTGTGGTTGCAATGTCGATTGATGTCATTGAAAAATATAGATTACGTAAATTATTATGTAAGGAAGGAAACTTACTGCCCATCCGATGTAAATACCATTAGTATCGCCTGTTTCAGGGCCACTAGCTAACCGAATCACGGATGCACTGAATTGGTCGCCCTTACACTCTGGAGACCAAATGTTTATCACTGCTTTGGCACCGTAGTAGTGCTCTCCGTAGTAGCGATTTCGGACGAGTTCTATTCCCGCACGCTGAATGATGTTTTATGGAATAAAACCGGCATGTATTGACAAGATAAAAAAAAAAATAGTGACAGAAAGGGAATTCGGACACCTCCTATATACTTTCAGTTTTGTTGAATAATGCTTGTGTATTATATGTCCTACAAGAAAACTTACACTGGTACGACCGGCGAAAGGTTGAGCGAAGGCTGAATCTAAGCGCGGAAGTAATTTCTCTCTGATTAAATCTTTTTTAGTTGTTCTGAGGATCGGGATCTTCCCATCAGGGCATCCTTGTCCAAAAGAGAAGATACTCGCTACGCCGCTTTCCGCTTTCGAAGATGAATCACCCATCTGCATCATGGAATTGTCCCTATGAATTTTTATAATGATGCGAAGGAAACAAACAAATTGAATAAATAAAAACCTGAATTTTGTGATCCTTCAACAGAGGATGATCTAGAGCTGGCTGTTTGAATATGTCGACGCAGTCTATCACTTTTCCTGATGTCGTCAACACCTCATCTTCGAGTGGGCGGAGTTGATGACTTTGAAGAAACGAAGCAATGAACAATAGAACAAACAGAGCATATGCCTTGTTCAAATCCATGGCTCCCTTTTAAACCACAATACAAAAAAGGTGTGTATTTATTTATATATTGGAAAGCAATTGGATAATCTATAATCTTTTGACATTGCCAATCGAGATTCGAATGTCTTAAATTTACATGGTTGTTTAGGGTAAGAAAAGAAATATGGTTCATTTATGGCTTAAAATATCCTTTCCGCCAAAAAAATATTCTAAATAAACAAATAAGTCAATAACTTTATTCTTCCAACATAAAGACTAATTTGGTTTTTTATTTTCTTTTTCTGAATCCAAATTTAGAAAAAAAAATTATTTCCCTCAATTATTATTTTTATTCAATGAGATTAAACTTTTGGGATTGATTTGGACGACAAGATTTGATAGTTTTTTGTACAATAATTGATTCCGCCTATTAATGTTTGTCATATTAGCCAGAAATACAAATGGCGAATGTTTTTTTAACCAATTTATGTATTAATCTTATAAAAATAAATAAATTATGGTTTTTTTTGTTTGTATAAACGATTCATTTCTTCATAGTAATTTTTTTAATTAATTGAATAACTAATTAAGCAGTATCACAAAAGCCACGAGTAATTCCCATATCACATCCATATGCGTATTTATTTATTTATTTATTCACATATCAATTTTTTAATTATAAATATTGGTCTGGTGAGGAATATGTTCTAATTCATTAGATTGGTCAGTTTCGGAGCTTCGATGGTCCAGAAGTGGTAATAAATCAATATTGTTATATAATTAGAAAGAAGCACAAGCACCAGTTCATCCACCTCCTCACCATGTCTGGAGTCCTCCTCCGAGAACGAGTCGGACTGTCGGCCTGTACAAATCCTTGGCAATGCAGGTCGAAACATTGGGAATAAGTAATCAGAAATCCCAGTGAGCTTAACCGATGATGAAATGTATATGAGATGAGTGGAAAAGACGCGGGCTATTGTCTCGAATACATTATGTGGCTGTTTATTTGTTCCTAGGATCGGGATCGTCCCATCAGGGCATCCTTATCCAAAAGCGAAGATACCCGCTGTGCTGCTTCGTCTTTTGAAGAGGAATAACCAATCTGCATCAACAGAGGATGGATGATCTGGAGCCTGCGGTTTGTATATGTTGACGCAGTCTCTCACTTTTCCCGATGTTTTCTGCAATGAACACGACCTTCATCACTTCTATGTCAAATAGACGTGGTTTATTCAAGACTGTCTGGCATCGATCGAACACTTCGTCTTCGTGTGTATGATCTTGGCGGAGTTCATGACTTTGATGAAAGGACTATGAACAACACAACAAACACGGCATATATGACTTGTTCAAATCCATGGCTCCTTTCTACACTACTCTAAAAGAAAAATGTGTATATTCATTTATCTATTGGAAAGCAATTGGATGATCTGTAATCTTTTGACATTATGGATTCGAGATTCCAATATTTTAAATTTTTACACTTATGATGGTTGTTTAGGGTTTTTAAAAAAAGATATATGGTCCATTCCTCCTTTTTGTAGCTACATAAAAACACAAACATTACTTTTTTTTCTCAATCCAAATTTAGAAAAACATATCCCCACAATTAATTGGATTTATTTTTTGAAACTAGCTGCCTGATTCATCCATTAAATGTTTTGAAGTTATTTCACTTCAATATGCCATTGCTATAATTATTTTATTTTAATTTTAGAACCTCATATTTTAAAAGTATAAAATAAATAAATAAACTGTCTTATCCATCTTAAGCTAAAAGCTACAATTAAATTAATTTTATTCATATTAATATTTTTTTCCCTTTTGAATGGGCACATGCGCACCCAACTGTTATGACATTTAATTATAATATTTTTTACCCTACCTTATTACAAAATAATTATTTCAATAATCACAGCTCCAAAACACATTAATAATTAATTATTCCTCTCGATTTATTTATAAAAAGAAAATGGGAAACAAGCTATAAATCGCCCGGGGAGATTCAACCCCGTCATTGTTGCTAGCTATGTAATTTATTAAAAATAAACATGAAATAAAGATATATATGTAATTCATTTCTTTGGGGACTAAGTTATTATTGCCAAGGGAACACAAAAATTCTTTTTAGGAAGGAAACAAGGTGCTGAGGGACGACTTGCACAGTCGGATTTTGACAAGGGGAGCTGGACATTGTCGGGCAATGTAAGGAAAGGGGTTTCTTCCCTTTGGCAGACGACCAGCGGCATTTTGTTGAGGTTGAAGTAAATGTAGGAGCACTCTTTGTCCCTTAGACTGATCGTGACATAAATTAACCATGTTAATTAAAACCCTAGACAAGACAGAACTACACTGATCATCGACATTAAGTACATCTCATTCTCAGCTACACATCAACCAATGATAAACTACTACCGTAACCGGTTTTAGCCGATAGAGAAGGGCACCGGCGGATGTTCTTCCTCTTCATCAGTCACCGGGTAGGGAGCCTCAGACATGACCTCCTGAAGATCACCAAGGTCGGCCACCTGCTGGGGCTGCTCGGCACCCTGGTCGTCACCTACGAACATGAACTTGTACCACAGTACAAGTGCGAAAAATGCAATAAAAAGAACCGCCAAGATAGCAATTGAGGCTATCACGGCGGTCGGGAACGGTTGCGGCGCCGGAAGATCGCCGGGGTAGCTCGCTGGAGATTCAACGGTCGTCATTGTTGCCGCGTGCCTTTCATAAGAAAAAAAAAAGTACATATCGTTAAGAAAAGATAATGGAAGAAGAGGAATAAGAGAAAGAAAGAAACCTTCTGCCAGTCGGGGTGGGATGAGGTCGGGGTGGGATGAGATCGGGGTGAGAATGAGAGGGGGATGAGGCCGTTCCAACGAGTTTACTCTTGAGTTCGTGTTCTGAGGCCAGAACCCTTGTTGAATTTATTATGTCATTAATAAACTTAATCATATTGTCGAAGCCCCATGTGCCTGTGGAGATTCGGTTGCAGTTGATTCCCTCGCTGTCCATTTTTATGGTCTTCTCAGAATTCTCGTTCTTTTTTTTTTCTGTAAAGCAAATGATAAAATGATGTCTAAGTAAGATATCATAATAATTTGAATAGACAAAAATAATCATATTTGGTTAGAAAAATAACTTAAACAATAATAATAATAATAAATGAGCACCATTGAAAAATATCGAAGTTTGATTAAGAGTACACGAACTATATCAATGTTTTACCGAAACTCTCGTAAGCATGCATGGATAAAATTGAAATATCAATCAAATTGAGTTTTTTAATTAAAATATTCATACCAACCAAATCAATTGGGATTGCACACGAGAGAAAAAAGAAAAAGCTCTCTGCGGAAGGCAAGACCACATGGCTGTGACGGTGAGAGGAAGGGCCGGCGAGACGAGGCAGCTAGCATTTGAAGAAGAGGAGCCGCCATCGCAAAGTAGATTGTCTGAGGGACTTTGGCTCGTCTAGAGCAACCTGATTTTGAGGCTTGCGGAGGGTTTGACCATCGGAGACTGGGGGGAATCGAGCGTCCTTGTCTGAGCGAGTCCGCAAGAGACGAGCATTGGTTGCGCGTTTGGTTAGTGGGGCGACGGGGGCGAGGAGAGGCCGCTGGTCGTCGGTGTTTTGGAGCTCGGAAGGTCAGAACTGAGGACGCCGAGAACCTGGTGTGGAGTGGCTGTTGATGGACGGCGTCGGCAAAGGCTGAGGGAGGCAGGACATGTCGAAGCTTTCGCTGCAGTACGCGTTTTGTAAAGCTCCAATTTGGGAGTTTGCTCCTGGTGCTACCTTGGGCATGCGTCGACAACGGCGGGGATGGGCTGGTCGCGGATATGGATGACGCCGGTGCTGGAGGCGGAGGTGGCGGCGATAATGGACGATGAAGTCGAGGCGCCTGAATCTGTGGTCGCTGAGCTCGACAAGTCAAAGGATTAGAATGAATGATTCATGTCAAAGGAGGCTTGACCTTTCACCCCTGGCAAGAACGTGTGGAGTCAAGTTTCAATCGAAGGAGGGATTTATCCTTCATCCTCGTTAGAGAAACACGTGAATAACAAATCCAAAAACCAAGCACAAAAGCATTTAAGTAAGACAAAAACTTACAAATGCCATTGATGAGTACAAACACAGATGATCAAAGAAAACGAGATTAACAATTGTTTCTAATTGAATGCCTATTAACAAGACCTAAAAGAACCTATTTATAATATTATCCTAACCCCTTTCTAGAAAATTAGCGTAATCTTATTGAGTAATCTCCATTTCTTCAGGCGTCACACATTTTCAAACGAACCCACGTCCTTCTTCTGAGTAGATTGGACCTGCCATGTGCCCTTAAGTGGTGTCTCATATCCTCCCTTGGTGGGTCTACTACTACGCTCCGCTTGGAAACTTCACTTTATGTCCTTCACTCGATCAACTTCTCTTGATGTGCTTCGCTTGGATAATTATGCTTTATCCTTCACCAGATCAGCTTCGCTTCAGGTGCATCGTTTGGATAACTTCGCTTTATGTCCTTCACCGGGACTCGCTTTATCCTTTGCTTCGCTTAATGCATTTTGCTTGGATCCACTGCTTTGATTCGATCGAGAAGGCCTTTCTTTGTCCATGCTCCTTGGTTTATTTAAAGGCCTGTGTCCCAGAATTTATGTATTCTAGACACATGGAGGATCCAAAAATTAAGCCCGGACAATAAATTAATATAGATGTCGAAGTCTACCAATAATAAGTAAAATATACTCTCACAAAACAGTAAAACAAGGAGTATGATGGTTCTAACTCCATCCACCAGAAGGCCCTCCTCCAAGTCAAGTCCCTCATCACTGACGATACCTACATGGTTCTTGCAACTTAAAGTCTTCCAGCTTTTTCTCGTCAAAACGGGTCTTTGAGGATGACTCCAGACATGGATAGAAGGATTTCGCAAATATTTTCCCGCTTCGCTATTTCAATTTAGATTTCGTTTATTATTTTGTCCATGATTCATGCTTTTGTTTCTCTATCCTACTTGTATTTGTATATTAATTTATTGTCCCGACCTAGTTTTCCATAATCCATGTCAGCAAATTGATTGTGCTTGAATTTTAGTATCTTCTAGGAACAACCTTTCCATAATATAGGCTATGACTTGGCGGGTGATGACTACAAGGTAATTATGGGTTTTATGTCCTTTGAGATCGTTTCCGAGCATACGCTCACAGTGAATGTGTTTGCCCTCGAAAGGCAATGCTTGGAGAGAAAGTAGCCATCACGTAACTTTCAACATCGCCCGGGACAATGGAAAGGGCGTTTTTGTGGGGGACTCGATACACTGTGTTCGTCCCGGAAGTGACTAGCTGGACAAGCCGGAAGGCGAACACGTCGGGAATCGCTGACACTACGAGTATTTGGTACTTGGAGGTGTTTCCACAAGATTGAGACGGAGAACATCGATCGAAAGAAGCAATGTCTTAATGTGATACCCCAAATTTTAACTAATAATAATAAAAACAATAAATAAATAAAAATAAGGGATAATATAAAATCACATAAAATCTTGAAAACCTGGAAAATCATGAAAAAATCACATTCAATCAAAAATTTATTTTCTTTTAATAAAAAAGGAGGAAAATAATCTGATTGTAGAATTCACCGATCAATCCAAGATTTTGGGGCAAAACTTTTCCCTTGATTCCTCTCTTCACACGCATCCCTTTCCAAAAAAGAAAATATCTCACAATCCCCTATCAGAGGCACAATTTGCAATCAAACGATACCCTTCATACGATCTCCAATTAAACAATAATTACACGTAAAAAAAATCAATCAGGATATCTAAAAATCCTCTCCTTCCAAAGAGCCAAAGAGGTTTATCCTCTCCTCAGGAAAATCGGACGCTCCACCCCTCTAGCAATCGGAGGCCAACTCCTCCCCCCTCTACATACAACCGGAGGCCAACTCCTCCCTGACGTCCACACAGAAATCGGAGCCAATGACTCCCTCTATCCAGTGCTAATGAGCCAAAGTCTCCCGACCAGCCTACCAGCTGACACCCTCCCTCCGTTGTTCGCTTTCTTCTGTGGACTATCACACACACCATGGGGTGAGGAACGAGCCTTCGGACAAGATCATGACAGCCGAAGTTACAGACAAAGGACAACCGGCACGCCACCTTCCTCCGGTTTAGGGAGGTGGAAAAAGGTCTTAATCATTTGCACTGTCACTAAATGCATTTTCATGTCTCTTAGACCTCAAAGCTTTCACAATAGCTTTGAGAGTCGATTTTACGTTCATTTATGGCACGGAAGTCCCGGGACATCTTCCTGCCTTCTATTTCCATTGTTTTCTGCGAGAACGCCTCCAAAAGCTGGATTTTCGAAGAGGTTATGGACGATTTCGAACCACGAAACCAAAAGTTAAATGATCTACAATGACTAATGATCTTGGGGTTATTTTTGTTTTAATTTTTTGTTGATCGAGGATCGGGTTATTGCCCCCGAAACGGCCGCCACTTTCGCTGGCCGCAGTAGGACAGCCTGTTGCATTATCGTTTTTGGGAAAATTCCGAGAGATCTAACCGTTGTATCTTAATCAAATTTTTCAAAGCTAAATAAAACTTCAAGACGGTTCTATGAACATATATATCAACCGTTGAAGTTTCTAACATAGTACGAAACAATCTCGCGAACAGACTACATACTGAGTAAAGTCTGCTGAATGTTGCAATCATTTTTTTTAAGTAATAACGGCAGATCCCACCATTGGATCATCGCCAAATTTTGTAGATGTGTTCTTCATTTTATCCAGTCATTTTGACATGTTATTCACTTTTTTTCGTTTTGAGGATATAAAGTTTTCCATTTTCTTCCCCGAACTTTGCCAGGCCGAAGTCAGACTGAGTCTACAAAATGGTCTAAACTTTTACACCTGTATTTCTTACGATCCAACCGTTGGATCCATGTGAAATTTTACAAACATATTCTTCATCACTTTACCTTTCTGTGATTGGACATTCGAGGACGAAGATATGATAGGAATGACACCGTCTGTGCAAACTGTTTCGCTTTTCTGGACAGCCACCTTGGTTCCTTGATCTTGAGAGATTGCACCTTTAGATTTTCATAAAATTTAACGTTCAAACTCGTCATTAAGTTTCGGATTTGTTAGTCTAAATTTCGATTGAATCGGACAATCCAAGCCAAAGTTATATTCCGTTTTCTGTACTATATGCAATCTGTGTTCGTTGTGATTTGTGATTGTGTAACTCTTTCTAATATGATTAGATTACATTGTGTTTGATGAACATGATCATTCTTTTATTTATGTAAAACATATGTGAATTTCTGCAAGCTACCATCTCTCATAACTTACATTTCGTCTTTGATCGATGCATGTACAACGGACGCACAAATTTCGAAGTCCCGGCCCAAGCCTCTTGAAGGAATGTTGAATGTGCGTGAATCTTTTCGCGCATAAAAACGCGGTGTCAAGACCATCAAGTGACTCAACTGCCACAAGAGGTAAAAGGGGTGGTGCGGGCCACCCCAAAAAAATAAAAAATCCACTTGTAACGAGCCATGGGCCCAAGTGCATAGGCCCACGGTCACCATCCTTTCCCACCCCCTTTGATCTCAATAATTGTCTGTGCCTGTCTGCATACCTTAGGCCCATAGGCTTATCGTCGCATGTTATTTGCCAAACAAATACACATGAGTTCGAGCCTAAAGAGCCCGAAACGGGTCTAATGTCGGTAAAATATTGAGATGAATTGGGAGTCATGCCCGGATCAGGTCCAATACCCATTAAACAATAACAAATCTTTTGGTGCAAATGCCACCTGATTTTTCACATGTTAGAATGTAAGAGTTAGTAAATAGGAATCACCAAATCCTACTTTGGTTTTCCGACATAAACCAACTTTCAAAACTAAGTTTGTGGCGACTCTGTATCATTTACCTAGGTTAAAGAACAACCTTTTTACAGAGCCATTTTGGATGAGGAACGGACGACACCAGCCACTCCAGATTTCTCCCGAAAATTCCTTCTTTGGATCATGCTCCGCCTTTCGCCCGTCTCTTAGGAAAACTTGGACGGTTGACGAGGGCTCGTGCAGGCCCAGTTAGGCGCAATGTCCGACGCTCGAGTCGTGACGTCGACCGGTTGGGCATTGGGGAGCGGGCTCGAATCTTCGTATCGTCCGAACCGCCATGCGAGTGCTAGGCCGGGGTACTTGCAAACAGAATCCGGGGTACACTTAGCAAACAACATCCGGGGTACTTGCCACAGAGAAACATACTAAACAGAGGTCATAGTCTTACAGTTCTGTCGTTAGTTATGTGCTTCTCCAGAACGACTCTCTCTGCAACAGTTGGATCAGCAAAGACGACGAAGAATATGCTTGTATATTCTACTCTTGTTGAGGAATGCAATTTTTGTAACGAACTCTAGCTGGGGAAATGGAGGTATGACTCCGTCTGGGAATAATAAGAAATTTGTTAGAGAGTAGTGTAGATGATAATCCCTTTCGATGTGTTCATCCTTATTGACAATAAAGGCAATCTCGAAGTTTTGGTTCGAAATCTTCCACCTGACCGCCCACGCCTTTGTTCGTAATGCAGGATATTCATGTAGCTACACTCGCCAGATGGCGGACAACAAATGAACACATGTAACTTATTTCTTTTAAAATAAGAATGAAGTTTTGTCATGTAACTTCATTTATGTGAAAGACGAAGTAGAGCTTTGATACTTCCCTTATTATGTTTCGTCATTGCGCCTTTGTCCGTAGGAATCAAAGGGTTAACGAAATCGTTACTCTTGCCTAATGTCTGTTGTGTAAGGATGCTCATGTACCTATCAAATAAATGGCGATAAATAAATAAGTTCATGTGACTTGTTTCTGTTAGAGGAAGAATAAAGTTTGCTCATGTAACTTCATTTGTAAGAAAAGTGAAGTAGAGTTTTGATACTTCCCTTTTGTATGGTTTCGTCATTACGTCTTCGTCCGATAGAATCAAAGGTTTGACGAAGTGGTTACTCTGGTTTTGTATCCGTTGTATAAGGTTGCTCATATATCTATCAAACAGATGACAAGAAAACAAGTGTCTTCGTGCAATTTGATTCTTTTAGAGTAGAAATGAAATTTGCTCATGTAATATAATTTATAAGAAAGGTGAAGTGGAGCTTTGATACTTCCATTTGTATAATTTCGTCAGTATATCTTCGTCCGTAGGAATCGAAGGATTAGACGAAATTGGGAACGTATACTTCCTCTCATGTTGTTCTATTGTTTTGTTGACAACGAAGGATATTTCGAAGCTTTGGATCAAAATTATTTCAAGAGCATTCAAAATTATGCTTCCAAAGTTTATGAACACATTTCTCATTTTATCGCAAGAGAGATTCATCCAAATCCACTAATCACAGCAAGGAGCACAAAGACTCAACACCTGTGATCAGTTTAAAGAATGAAATGGACGTGTAGAAGTTTACCTCTATTTGATGGTAGTCATGCCATAGCCAACATAACCAGCATACTTTTAGCTATGACATCGGTATTTGCATTTCCAAGTCCATAGCTTAAGGGGGCAGAATCTTCCGTCTTCGATGGGGATGATCCCTAACCGGGGTGGTCTCCATAGGCTAAATCATTCTCCCGTATTATTTATGAAAAAGAAAGATGGTTTGATGAGATTGTGTATCGATTACAGGTTGTTGAACCAACGAACAATCAAAAACCGTCATCCACTTCCTCGAGTAGATGATCTATTCAATCAATTGCAGGGATCAGTCGTATATTCGAAGATCGACTTGAGATCAGACAATCATCAGATTGGAGTAATGGAAGAAGTGTTCCGAAAACTGCGTTTCGAACGAGATATGGACATTATGAGTTAGTTCATAGTGATGTCGTTCGGAGTAACGAACGTCCCAGCAGATTATATAAAAAATAGAAAACGAAATCATTTTTCATATCAAAAACTTGTGAGAAGGAATTCTCAAATAATATAAATTAGTTTTATTTCTTAATTTTTCATATTACAAATTCCTTACTTAATTTATCATCAGATTCAATATTATAAAAAGCTAACAATTTTATATGGTAACTAATGAGAAAGCCAGAAGACAACCCTCCACAGTCAATTAGTCTTTTCTCCATGGCAAATAATCATTGCCAGATTGTCTCTTTATCCCAAAAAATAAAATGTCGAGCCTCACATGATTCAATCCAGAATAAGTGGATAAGAGCCAACCCCAGTGTGTCCGTTCCGTTCACTGGGAGTGAGTGTGGTCTAGGCGAGGGCGCCAAGCTCCAACAAAAGCGGGTGATTGACTGCATCGGACGCTGGGCCAACAAACTGAATGGGTCCTGCCATGGCAACGTGAAATGAAGAAAGAAGGCTGTTAGAGAAGGTGGACAAAAGGCCTGGGAATGCACTGATTGGAGAAAGGTGGCGGCAGTACCAGGGCTGATATAGCAGTTCTTGACCGCCCATTCTTCCCATAGCAATGGGTTCAATGGGTTCAAAAGGAGAGAAGAATATAGTTCTGACCGAAGAAATCAATCCAGTTTTCCCACTCTGAAGAAGAGCCCTGGCTGCATAACCCAAAGCATAGAAGTAAGTGGAGTTGAAGTTTGTTGGTAGACCACACCTTCCTTTGTTCTTGATAAAGTCAGAAGCAAATGAGGAATCCATTTTCACGACGACTTTAAAATGACTTTGCAAAATCGACAGTTTAGAAAGATATCGACAAGCAGGAACTACCCAAAGAAGTGGGACTGTCCTTTGAAGTTCCCTTTGTAATTTCCTTCCTGTTTCCTCTTCTCAAGCTCATCTCCACCATTTGAATGAGCTTTTTTCTCTGTCTCTATCTTAGCCGCCTAGAAAAAGGTGGAACGAACAACAGTAAGATATCATACGTAAAAATATATTATATGAAGCATGCCATCAAGAAACTAAAATTTCATACTTGCACATTTCCATGGGGATCCCTTTCGAGCGTCAATTGTTCTTGAATCGCCGGAGGTAAAAACTCGAAAAGCTCCAAGGACTGGGGAACATGTTTCTTTTTCAAAGGCCCTCCTCATCAATGACCTCGTGCGCAAGAATTTCATTTAATTATGCAATCAGTTGATGCACCTGCACCGATCACATATTAATACATCACTATTCAAAACCGGTAATGGAAGGTGAAATTCAAATGAGACGAATAATCTCCTGGAATCACTTAGCTTTTTAACACAATGAAAGGTCTGCAAAATTACCTCTGGTATAAAGTCAATAAGACCTTCAGGGATCAGAATGACACCATAATTATAACCAGAGATGGAACGATTGCAGATAACATCTACAATATAGTCGGTCACATTTTTCAGGGTTGATTTCCTGGCGCAATCTAAATAACAAACAACTCTATGTCAGAAAGTACAACTAGTGGTAAGTAAATTCTTTGGCACTGAATCAGGGTATTCAAGAAGAACAGGTTGTTCCAGCTCGATACCGTTAAGAATTCCTGACTATTGCATGGGAACTTGACCTCCAAAAGAAATTTCAATTCACATGGGAGCAGTAGATGGATTCATAAACACCATGGATACAATATAATTATTCAACTCTACAAGAATATATGAATATTGAAAAGTCACGTAAAAGCACTTGAAATTCTCGGCGAGAAGACATGCATTGTTGTTTGAGTCATCACCACCAATGATGACAAGACCATCTAGATCAAGTTTCACAGCTGTTTCTTCAGCTTGTTTAAACTGAAATCAATTAGTATATTCTAAGACCTCCATCCATATCCTGTAACAAACACACTGTTGATCTAAAACACATTTCGGGCCTTACCTGTTCTGGGGTTTCTATCTTGTTTCTCCCACTGCAAATCATGTCAAAGCCACCCAAATTGATAAGTAAAAAAAAAGGAATGGTTGATTAGGTATACAATAAAAAAAGATCAAAACTACCAATTTCAATCAGATGATTTCAAGCCGTGGGATGCATGTACAACATGTGTGTTTGACTCTGCTTTTGGAGAATTTTCTTCAACTATAGAATCGCATGATGTAAGAGAGTCTCCGCGATAAAACATTGGCAACCAAAACAGATATTTGCATTTCATGATCCCAGCAGGACCACCTTTACACCCACACAGCGTGCTTCCCTTCACACGCTCCTGCAAGTAGTCTATCATAACATATTCACCCATGAGTTGTTGAACTAAACGTCTAGCTGCAATTATAATCAAGCATGCAAATCAAGACCCTCACCATAGATCCCACAAATCACATTGTTTAATGTGATATTTGCTAAGAAAGAGTTACCTCGGAAATGTTGTTCTTACATGATGAGAGATGATGTTTCTCAAGTAACAATCGTAAGAGAAGGGGCACTATTTATAAAGGCAATTAAGATGGTGGGGAGAAGCCACAACTGAAAAGAGCAAGATGAGATTCAGCAAAGGGATGATGACGACGACGGTTGCTTTGATTGTGGCTGCCTCATTCCTTTTGGATCCCGCGGATTGCATCTTTGATGTCCATACGAGGAGCGGACGTTGTGGGGGAAGGCATTATTTATTTGGCGACTGTCAGGGAGCTGTCCTCAAGGTAGTTTCCTGGGTTAAGCGACGTGCCCCAACAACACAATTCCAATACTACACCTCGCATAGGGTAAACAGAGACACGGCCTTTGCTCATGCAATCTGTTGATCGATGATTTCGGCACAGGAGTGTCGTATTTCCTTGGAGGTATGTGACGTTAAAGTCTTCCGGCGTTGCGGCTTCCCAACCACAGCAAGTATACTGCTGGTTGACTGTAGCCTCATTTGGTAGGACAGACTGATCTTTAAAAGCCCGTGGCCGAGTAACTAATCATGCCGTCAAAGTATATCTCATCGTTCACGGTTTGTTCAATGCCCTGAGCTTTCTCGGACTTCTATGGACGTTTTTCAATAATGTGAGTTGCAGTGTATGCATCATCTTGTCCCTTCCTTCACTTTACTCTATCTCACGTTACATTCCACTTGACAGACGATGATGGATATAATCTTGTGGTGTCTTCACTCATGTTAAGTTCATGGCCGTTCGCTCGAACCAATACTATACATCCCCCAATATGTTGGGGTCCTTATAAGGCTCTTCGATTCATTCTTCACTGATGTGCAACTTGAAAATTAGTTTTCGGAAACCGCCATCCACCTAAAAACAATTACATTGCCTATGGGATCCCGACCTCATCAAACCCAATGGATTACAACCATTGGTTTGGTGGTCTCTATAAGTTAGTAATATCGGATCACTCCAACTACCAAGCTCAGCATAGAAGTACATACTGATTTCCACTCTGAAACGATAAAAGAGTATACGTTTTCCTTTTTGACGTGAGATGTTTAGATTTGCACCATTTGGATTGCAAACTCTTTTGCCAGCTTGTTTCCTCTATTGTTGAGTGGAGCCCTTCCGTTGGTGAAGGTAGAGGAGATTTCACATACCATCGATTCGGAGAACTTAACCATCCAAAACTGTGTCAATTCTCAGGCCCACTCCCCACTACTTCATTGATCAAGAACACAAAGTTTGAAGTTTGTAGGTCCAAGAGGGTTTGCGTTCGATGAATTGACGTGTATCGACAAGCACCATGGTTTTATGCTTGGTTTCTTCGTTCTCTCTTTGGCTGAATCGGATCAAACTCAAAGAAGGCGTGATAGGGACTTCCCAGCTAAGGGACTCGATCGTTGTGCATGAGAACTTGGAATTTTCTCGGACAACGTATCGGGCTCACCCCTTCAAAGGTATAATAACCTCAGTTCAAGACACTGCCTCATCGGTCAACAGGACCATCTCCAACCAACAGCAACGTCGAGTCATGGCTGCTAACCACTTGCCTCAAATGGCCGAGAGGGACGCTGTAGATTTTAAATTATTTAAGTTAGATGTTATTTTGTGAACACCATGCTTAATACTTTCATCTGCCAATAAAATGTTGGCGGCTCTAATGGCCGAGCACATGCTGTCCGCGGCCGACGGTCCAAGTTTCAGATTGCTATTAGTCCCTCGGAAGACGTCTAGGGTATCTGTTACACTAAGAGGGGAGTGAATTAGTGTTAATTACCAAATTCAGATTTTAACACTTTTTCGTTTTACCCCGCAGCGGAAGGAAGCTTCTGTTAAATAGAACCGTAGATAGGTTTCTGTACAGCAGAATGTTCGAGTGTGTTCGCAATTTATTTGATTGGACACAAGGATTTTTATAGTGGTTCAGCAAATTGCTTATGTCCACTCTTCACCCAGATATTTGGATGGATTCCACTCAAATGTATCTCAGTACAAGTTACACAAATGATATCAACTAAAAGCAGAGCCGAAGGTTTTGTACAATAGAAGTTTGAGTGGCAGAGCCCAGACCAGAAGATTCTGTACCGTAGAGGCTTGTTACGTAGCACAAACACTAAGGTTCTGTACTATAGTAACTTAGGCTCAATACAGACCAGAAGGTTCTGTATCGTAGAAAGTAAGGCACAACACAAACCAGAAGGTTCTGTGTCGAAGAAGATAAGCACGACACTGACCAGAACGTTCTGTGTCAGATGTGTTAACCTTCTATAGCACAGATCAAGAGATTCTGTACTGTAAGCGTCAACCTTCTATAGAACACATCCAAGGACTCCGTCTTAGAGAAAGTGTTGCACAGTCCGTAAGATTTTGTACCAAGGATATCAATCCACAACAGAAGGTTTTGTATAAGAAATGACTTAATTATAAAACACAGATCTGAAAGATTCTGTGCCAAGAGTTGTCGATCTTCTACTAAACAGACCGTAAGGTTCTGTAGCAAAAGTGACAAAGAAAATGTATGCACAGACTGTAGAGTTCTGTGCTACAAAGAGTTGCACACGTGAGTGTGACTTACAAAGGTAACCAAATGCGCAATCCTCTTAAGGATACGACTTCGTGGCGTACCCCACGTGAGCACGTAGCGAATCCTATGCAAGCGAACAACGATCTCTGTTCAAAGATGGATTTTCCCTCCGGCGGCTTCACACGACCTGCACGATCTCCTCGAGATAGCGACTATGTGGCGTACTCCTCACAAGCACGTAGCATACCCACGCAAGCACGTAGCAGACCCTGCGGAAGCTCGTGGCAAACCCCACGCAAGCAGACGGCAGCCTCCGTCCTAGGTTCCTACACACAGAACACTACGCAACAGAAGCTGGTCAGTCCTTCACCTTCTGTGCTCCCAAGGTTCTGCCCTTCTCTCCGGCCCACTACAAGTTGCCCACGTACACACGCTTCCAACAACGTATCCTGCAGCTTCCAGCCGAGTCCCTCGTGGCCCCCGAGTCACTCTCCCAGAAAGCTTCACCGACGATACAGCCTTCCGTCGCTAGTGCTCCTCGTGTGACTAACTCGAACGAACGAATGAATGCTCAAGCTCATACTCACGCTCTCAATCAGAATATTACAATGGAATTCAAAAGTTATTTTTGAATGAGAAGGCGTGGCCCTTTTATACACAAAGTTCAAGGAAGAAAATGCAAAAAGGAAAAGATAAATTAACAATCTGCAAAATAAGAAATTAAAGGGTAGTAGACAAAATGAATAATAACATACACGTGCAAGTATTCAAATAGAAAATAAATCAGAATAAGATCATGATATATTTTCCATGAATAGTGAGTGCATCACAGAAGGTATCGCAGAAGGTTCTGCTCGATAACCTTCTCCAGATGGAAATAATTCTTTGATTTATTTCCATATGGGTAATGATTCATTCCATCCTGATAAAGACACACTTGAGAATGTATCTGGACAGGTGGGACTGATTTGCAACCAAATAGCGGTCATGTAGAGGTTATAAGAGCTTACAGATACCTGTAGACCATCTAGTAGAACATTTCCATATATAGAGAGATACATTTCCTTATATTAAAAATATTATCTCTAATATGATTATTTGGTTACTAAATCACTATGATTCGATCAGATAATTATCTTGATAGATGGGATTTTATTTCATAATTAAATAATCATCAACTAATCATTTAATTACAAAATGATTCTTACATAAAACCCTTAATATAAGAAGCTTCTGTAGAGTAGAATGTTCGACCTTCTGTGGTACCGAGGGTCCGGTTCATCATCAAAACCATCCCAACAATCTCCCCCTTTTTGATGATGACAAAACATTCATCGTTGAGGGAAATGTTTTTGAAAGAACTCCCCCTAACTCCTCCTTAATAGGTGAGAGTATGAGTCTCACGATTTTATAGAACCATAAGGTTTCTGTGAAACAGAGCATAGAAGCTTCTATTATAAGGAAGGTTTTTCACAGAGCACAAAGGCTTCTGTGATTTATACAGAGCGTTGAGCTTCGGTATTTAGCCCGACAAAAAGATGGTATTTCATTTTTGCACTCCCAGTAATAGTGACTTTAAAAGATCACGAATCGCAATCCCTGCAGAAGGTTGCGATTATGAACTGTATTAGCCTCATAAGCTTCTACACTGATTATGAGCTGTATAAGTCTCATAAGCTTCTACACCGTAGACGGTATAGTCTTCTACGACCCATTGAAGTTATAGAAAATCTAGGATTTTTCTATAACCAATATAGAGCTAGATACTCCCCCTCAACACAATTTTCTCCCCCTTTTTGTCATATCAAAAAGAAGATGAATGTAGGTTGATAAAGAAGAGTAAATTTCTTGCAAAACGTATGACATAACATTCATAACCAATGTGCAGAAGGTAGTTTTAATTCTCGTAGAGGGTAGAGCAGAGAGTGCAAAACCATCATGCAGAATATAGTGCAGAAGGTGTCCACTAGGTGGCAATTATTAATTTCTAGTAGACCACAGAAAGCAGTTTTTGGTCTGGCTAGAAATGCAGAAGAGAAAAAGAAACAACAACTAAGGAGATGACTCCTCAGACTCAACAGAATCCTTTTCCAGATGCTCGCGCAGAAGCTTGTCCTAGCATTCCACTAAGCGAATCAGGTCAGTGACCATTCGTTGAAGGACACGGATGTCTTCCCCAAAGCTGAGGAGAGCCGTGTTATCCACAGAGACTTGAGCTTCAGCAGATGATGAAGGACATCTCCGACTAGCAGACTTAGCAGCAGAGAGTCGAGCAGGAGATCTTGGCCTCCAAAAGCTTATCCTCATCATCACGCGCAGAATCCTGTGACCTCCCTTTCAGGGTCCAGGTAGAGCCCTTTCTCACACAATGCATGCTGGCTATAATTTGTTGTCCACAAGTACCAACTTTCCACTTTTCATGAAAAGTAGAAGCATCAGTAGAGACATGAGCCAATTTCAAAAGGCCGGCGATTACCTGGCCATAAGGGAGAGCTTTCTCAGCCGTATTGCAGCATCTTTTCTTGTGGGAGAACACCAGCAAACCAAGTTTAAAAGGAATGCCCTTCAGGATATGACCCATCAACTTTGCATCATTGGAGGTGATGGTGTCGATGCTTCCAGTTCTTGGTAGAAGGCAGAACAGAACCACTCGATGCAGAATGCAGGTTTTGAGATCCAGCTTGGTAGACTCAAGGTACTTGGTCGCGTGGACCTTCTATCCCAAGATGATGCTATGGAATTCTTCTCTTCCCATGTCCATCAGAGGATCATGCTCCATACAGCTGAACAACTGATTCACATCATGGGCAGAGAATACCAGTGTGACCCCTTCAATGACTGTCTTTATGTACTTGGCTTGCGGACCCTATTCATGGAACGTGATGTTCGCATAAAACTCTCCCAAACGAGAGACATGAAGCTCTACATAGGTCTCACAGAAGGTTTTTAAACCGATTCTATCCAGCAGAGGGACAATATCAAGTCCATTAGCGGCAGTTTTTAAACCGATTTCATGGCATCATGGTGAAGCTTTTTGGTAGGAGTGGCTGCAGGCTTCCGAAATGCCTTCTACAGCTCAGAAGCTACTCCTTTTAGCTTGAGATCAGGGGAGACGGTGATGACAGGAGCGTGAACTTCCTTGTCAGACTCGTCAAGCACATCATCAGCAGGGGGGATTTCAACCTCCTCATCAGACGCGGCGATCTCAGCAGTGGGAGCGACAGTGAGTGCATCACTACCCGTAGTAAAACCCTTAACAGAGGGCTCAGGCACAGAGGGCTCAGAGATAGAGGGTTCCACCGTCATGGCGATCGGAGGTTCCTTCTGGGTTGTATCTTCCACAGAGACTTGGACTTTGGATGGTCCTTCGTCTGTGGAGATGGGAAGCATACCATCGAGAGTCTCAACGGCAGCAATGGTCTGATCGAATAGCAATTTCATCATCAAAAGGTTTTTCGTCGACCATAGTAACTTCGTCGACTTCAGGGAAACACAATTCTTTCGCCTCTATAAGGTCTTGGATAATGTTCCTGAAAGACAGACAATCTTTAGTCGTATGTGTAAATGACCCGTGCCACTTGCAAAAGTTCCTAGACTTTTCTCTATCCGTCTGGGGGGTCCTATGACCTGGTTTTAGTTTAATCCGTTTTCGCTGGAAAAGCCAATCAAAAATCGCATCGGCTTTATCTATATCGAAGGAATATTTTCTCTCTTCCCCTGTTTTCTGGAACGCCTGCGCTTTGGAATTCCTCCGTGCTAACGGCTCACAAAAGGTGGCCTCTCCTTTTATGAACTCAGCCATGTCTACCTCGACAGCCTCTAGCTGATAAGTGCGCGTAGACTGAGCTTCTTCCACCAACAACTGGTGGTACTCAGTCGCTCTTCTGGCGAGGTCATACAGGTCGCTAAACCTTTCCCCTTGTAATTTCTTTTTGAAGGGGATGGACAAGGCATTTAATGCCACGATGAGCTAGTCTCTTTCCGAGATTGCCGGTCTACAGCGGAGCAACGCTTTTCGCAAGCGCATCAGAAACTGCCCCGGATGCTCACCAGCGACTGGTTTCAAGCGCATGACCTCAAAGATCGACAAGGGCGAGTCCAGCCGCGCAAACGCTTTCATAAAGCTTGACTGCATATCAGCCCACGATGCCACTGATCCAGGAGGTAAACTAGCGTACCACGTAAAGGCATCTCCTGTGAGCGAATTTGGAAACAACTTCAACTTCCAAACATCATTAGTCGCAGCTTCCCCAAGTTGATGGGTGAACCGCGCTATGTGCTCCAGAGGGGTCATCTCATCCTCTCCTGAGAAACGAGTGAAATCAGGCACTCTGTACGCTCTGGGCAAGGGGAAGTCCCTGTCGATATATGCCGGAGAAGGGCTCCTGTAGAAGGTGGGGTCATCTTGTCTCACGACTCCAGGGACCATTTGTTCCAGTACTTGGGCTATTGTCTCCCTCAAATCTAATGGGGGGGGCGGCCAACTGGCTCCCTTACAAGGTCCTGACCCCATCTTTCTCCTGTGTAAGGCATTCTTTCAACATTCCTTGTCGGCTGCAAATCTACAGGGGCTTTGGTATAAAAATTTTCTACCCGGGACAGTCCCCTTGGGTTTGGCAAATCCCCTGGTGGAAAATTATCTGCAAGGGATTTTCCAGGTCGCCGCCCTGGGGTGGAAGGCGCATACCTGTTTGTTTCACCCTGAGCCTCGTGATACTGATCTTCCGGGTTCGCTGCGAAGGCGGCATTTTGCCTCCACTCCGTGGGCGACCGGGAAGAGGCTGGCTTAGAGAGAGACGTCCTGTCCCTGATTTCCGTAGAATATTGGGCATCAACATTCCAGGGATCCTCATCCTGAAAGGAGACGTTCCTTTTGTCAGCGCGTCGCGCATCTCCCATAAAGGAGAACTCTCTGTCCGTATGGTTACTCGTTCCTGCGACGACACTGGGCCTACTTAAGGCGGTGGTTTGCTCTAGAACTCGAGCCATATTACTCTCCAAACCAGATATCCGCTTATCCAACGAGTTCTTCATATCATTAAATTCATTATAGAACTCCAACCTTGATATGAATTCCGATGGCGCATGTCCCAACAATTCGGTCTGGGTTACGTTTAACTGACCACCTAGGGCCACATTTTCGGCAATCGCATCCCCTGCCTGGAAAGTACCATCTCCTTCTAAAGGAGGGGGGGGATCACGGTTTGCACCACTTCTAGTATTTTTTGCCATATGCAAATATGAGGTATTTACCTCGTGCTCCCACTGTGGTCGCCAAAGACGTGTTCGCGTCGAAACGGATCACGTCGAAAATATTTGGCAAATGGACTCACAGAGAATTGTGTGTGGTCGTCAGAAAGATGAATTTCAATGATATAAAAATAAAGCTGTTACAAATTTAAAGGTTCACAAAAGGAAACACGTGCTTACAGCCATAAAAATGAAGGAAAAACGGTGCTGAAAGTGCTGTAGACTTGCGACTTGAAGTGCGACTGGAGTTGACGTCACCGCTGGCGCTGTAGACTCACTGCCGCGAACGTAGACTTAGAAAGACGTTGGCGCGAAAAATGAAGGCGACGTAGGCTCGCTGCTGCAAGTGCGACTGGAGCTGATGTCACTGATGACGCTGTAGACTCGATGCCGCGGATGTAAACCTCAGAGGAAAGTTGGTGCAGGTGATGGGAACGACGTAGACTCGCTGCGGGGAGTGCGACTGGCTGACGTCACTGATGACGCTGTAGACTTAGTACAGTGCGCTGTCGACCTGAATACTCGTGAAACGGAGTCTGGTTGCTGGCGCTCGGTAGGATGGCGATAGGCGGTGGTATCGTTGGATGTGGATGTCAAGGCTTCAAACGAACATCTTGCTAGCGGAGCTGCAGGCGAAGGAAGATAGCCGGAACTACGGTTGCTCGTCCCGACGGTGGAGGCGATGGCGGAAGTTTGTCGTCTCGGTTACGGTTGCTCGCCGAGACGAAGGAAGTGCTGGGGGAAGGTTGATCCCCGGAGCTACGGTTGCTCACTCCGAAGTTGGAAGGATGACCTGAAACCCAGGCCGAGGTATCTACTAAGCTAAGGGTGACGAGCAATGCAAAGCTTGTGTTTGGCTGATTGATCGTGTAAATTTCCTAAGTGTAAACTGCCCCTTTTATACTAGTTTTCATAAAGCTCTACACGTCCTACACGTTCCCGAAAATCCCTTAAAATGCGGCTCAACCTTAACCTCTCTCCTAGGATCTCGGGAGTTGTTTTAAAAGATTTTCCTAACCATCATTTAATGAGATAAGACGTGTTCAGACGAGTCGTAAACTCATCTCGCACTTTGCGCTGCTAGAGGAAACTGTAGACTTAGGCTGTTGTAGACTGAGATTTCCACAAGTCGACGGGCTGTTCACTTAGGACTGCACTCAATATGGGCCGTAGGCTTAGTACAGGCCCAGGATATTTCATTGTGTCAACAAGGTTTGGCTAGGGATGCGGCAGGCTACTGGGTGTTTGGAGGAGTCACAGTGAAGTTGCTACCATCGCCAACATCAGGAGGTGTGCAGAAGATCAACTGTGTCCGCTACTGTGACTATTGGGGTTGTCATTGCTGGATTCAACAAACCCCTGTTGTGGCGTCCCGCTGCTAGTTGTCGGTGAGAACAGAGGAGAGAAGGCGCTAGACCGATCCTCGCGGGAGTGGGGTAACAAGAAGTTGCGGCTGCCATACTCATTGTGACTGTGAGGCTGAAGAAAAAGGAAGAGTCACCATCCCCGCGGTATGTACCTGCGCCTTGAAAGGAAACCAATCAGAATAAAAGGAGAGCTTCCCACGACGCGGATGCGTGTGCGCGGGAAGCTTGGGCATGGTTCCCCGCAGAGCAGCGAAGTGGCCTTTGTTGGGTGGTCTAAAGGGATTTGTCCCTGTCATCGCAGCCGAGAGATGCCCACCACCATAGATCATAGCTAGTGAAGCCAGGATCGTTGTCAGAGCTCAACACTGTTGTTGCTGCGTTAGTAGAAGTTGAAAACCATCGTCGCCGAGGGAATGTTGTTTTGCTCGTTGTTGTCGTCGAATGCTCCGGTTGGGTTGATCATCAAGGGGGGTTTCTGCGACGCTGATCATTGCTTACCTTGGTCAAGATCGATCGAAAGGGGGAGCGGCGACAGATGTCCGTCGGTGAACTGAGAAGGAGGGCAGCAAAAGTCGATTGCCTGATTCTTCGAGGGGAGGTTTCCTTGTTTTTTTTTTTGGAAAGAGAAGGGGGAGTACCTGCCTTTGGTGTCTTCTGTCTTCCTTCTTTTATAGAAAACGTTGGTCATTATCGGGTTGATAATGGCAATCGCCTCGAGGAAAGGGGGATTGTGTTAGGAAGATCATTACGGCTATGCTTGTGTTCGCGTAGAAATGGACCACGTCGGAAATATTTGGCATGTAGACTCACAGAAATTTAAGTGTGGTCGCCAGAAAGATGAATTTCAATGATAATAAAATATAGCTGTTACAAAGCCAAAGGTTCACAAAAAGAAAAGAATGCTTACAGCCATAAAAACAAAGGGAAAAATGCTGGTAGGAGACGTTGTAGACTCGCTGCTGTAAATGCGACTGGAGCTGATGTCACTGCTGATGATGTAGACTCGTTGCCGTGAATGTAGACTTAGGAAGAACGTTGGCGCGAATGATGAAGGTGACGTAGACTCGCTGTTGGAAACGCGACTGAAGCTGACGTCACTGCTGATGCTGTAGACTTAGTACAGTGCGCTGTAGACTTGGACGCCCGTAAAGCAGAGTCTGGTGGATGTCAGGTGTGAATGTCAAGGCCTCGGATGAAAACCTTAGTGGCGGAGATGCAGGAGGAGGATGGTCGCCGGAACTACGGTTGCTCGTCCCGACGGTGGAAGTGCTGGCGAAGGTTGGATGTCAAGACTACGGTTGCTCGTCTCGACGGTGGGAGTGATGGCGGAAGATTGTTGTCCCGGTTACGGTTGCTCGCCGGGACGATGGAAGAGCTGGCGGAAGGTTGATCTTCGGAGCTACGGTTGTTCACTCCAAAGTTGGAAGGATGACCCAATAAACCCAGGCCGAGGTATCTACTAAACTAAGGGTGACGAGCAATGCAAAGCTTGTGTTTGGCTGATTGATCGTAATTTTTTTATGGAGGATCTGTCTCCTTTTATACTGAGACTCGTGGTGTTCAGGATGCTTAGCACGTCTGACACGTTCTTAGGATATTTTGAAGGTCGTGACCTTCTCAATCAGCTTCCTAAAATCTTGGTAACTGATCGTGGCTTTTATCCAACTTAACCTCTTTCTTATATTAAATTAATTAAATCAAATCCCTAGTTTTTCTCCATCTGAAGATCTTTCCAAATGGGAACGTGGCCCCCATAATCTTCTTCCAAAAAAATCTCAAAGTTAAGATCTTTTGTGATCCTCGTAGACTTGACGCTCGTAGACTTAGAACTACCTTCATGGGCTTGTAAACTTAGCACAGGCCCAAAATATTCTACAGTGTCAACAGCTTGGTAGCGTGTTGTGAGTTCTGAGATAGTGGCCAAGGGGAAGGAACTGTCACGGTTAGCTTTGCGTGTAGCGGGATTTTGCTTTCCGTCCTTTGCAGCCGTCTTTCTCTAATCCTCATCTCTTTTTTTGTCTGACTCTTTCTGTATTTTTTTTAACACGTGCAGGTGGGATTACGGGAGCAATTGCAAAATTTGTCTCGAGGTGACAAGGCCACTTGACTGGGCGGTCAAAAATCATGATGTTGCGTCTTTGTGGCTGCGTTGCAAGTGGGATGGCAAGTTGCGAGTATCTTTATCGATGGCGATTGGGCGTCTTGGGCTGTGCCAGGGCGCCTGGGGGATCTTGTCGGGAGCGAAGATAAGTTTGTTCTAATCCTTATTTTGCTCTGGGCTGGGTCAGCTTTCACTTCGAAGTGGGCTGTGTTTATTGTGGGCTTTCATGGGTTGGGTTTGGATCTTGGGTTGTGGCTTGTTTCTGCTTTGGGTTTGTAATTGGTTAGCCCGCTGTTGAAATCCTAACAGTGTCTTGCATTTGTTGTTGGTGAAGCTGAGGCACCAGTATTTGCAGCTATTGAATATGATGGTTCTGCGGAAATGCCCGATGCCGAGACGACTGGACCTGCGTGATTCGTCTAGGCGAGGTTGGTGATAACTGTTAACGAGGTTGGGAATGCCTTGGACTCCCGGCCGACTTCGCTAACGATGGTGCTTTCTGCAGATTTTGGACCTGCGCCTCTGTTTGTATAAGCGGCTGGCTGCGACTGTATGTCGGCTGGGAACCAGGCTGTCACAATGCTAAGACTGCTGAACCTGAGATGGGAGCTGTGAAGTCAGGATGGCATATGCGCCAAGCATCCAGGTAGGTCATCTGGGATTCCGCCCGACTCCTTGGTTTAGTTGTCTTCTGCTGCTATTGCTGAGGTTTGTGTGGCTGTGGTTGTGGTCGCTGTATATCTGCTCGTTGATGAACTCGTGTGATTGAGCCCACAGCCTTCCCTAGTCCAGGTTCGATACCGCTATTTGATTGAGGTGAATTTATTATGTTGTGCACTTGAAACTCCCAGTTTTCATAGGACTGCATTTGAGCAGTTTGGGGTTGTGACTGTTGAGGCTGTACCATCTGCTTCTGTCGACCAATTACGTTTTGCTGTTGAAACAATGATCTCGGTGATTGGGATCTTTGATGAGTTTGCAGACGTTCAGGCGATGGTCTGTATTTGTTATGGCAGGTGAGGTTTTGGTTGTTCAGGCGGGTTCATTGCACGCTGGCTAATCTGCGGGGTGTTAGTACCAAGTAACTGCGGCTGTTGATGCAACCTAGTAACCGGAGGCTGTTGATGAACATTTGAGAGGTTATTCTGATGAGACAGCAGCTGCCACTGCCGGAGGTAAGGCAAATTGCTTTGTTGGCTTGGCTGTCTTGTTCTATGCTGTCAAGCTGTTTTGTTGTCCGTTGAGCTAATTCTACTGCAGTGGTGGCTGACCAAATGACTGCGATGCTGACGCCGATGTGGCTTCGGCGAGCTCAAGACTTGCTGCCGCTGCTACTGTATTGCAGCAAGTTGAGGCTGCTTCTGGAGCCGGACGCTCGACAATGGCCTTGCTGGAGCTGCTGTGGAGACGGCATTACAGAAGCAGAAGCCTTGATCTCTGGCTTAGTGTCCTGATGGAGATTCTTCTTCTGCTGCACATTTTTGGGAGATAGCAGCCGCAGCCGTAGCAGAAGCCATCATCTGGTAAGTCGGCCAGGTAGCTTCAGATGAGAACAGCATGACTTTTGAGCAAAGGGAGGACGTGTCAAGGCCATAAGTGGACAATGCAGAACTGTTCAGGTTGGCGAAAGATTTTGCAAAAGCAGGAGATGGCCGGGAATTGGCCATACAGCTTCGAACCATCATGTTGGGGTGCCAACTGTGGCTACAGCTTGTTGTTGCTGCTGTATTTTTAATGTGTCCCCCTTTTTATTATTTTGTTTCTATTTTATTTTGTGTGTGTAAAATGGACCATAGATTTAGGCTTTGCCCTTTCGAAATAAGTATTGGGCTAAAGATGATTGTTTGCGACTCACATATTAATTTGAGGTATTACATTAGCTTAGCTTATTAGGCCTAGAAATTATTATTAGCTGTAGAAATTGTGAATTTATTATGATAATAAACCGATGACAGAACAATTTTTTTTTTAACTACTATAAACGACAACATGTTTATTACTATAGTACATCCACAACACAAATTCTTACTACCATAATAAACCTACCCACGATTATAAATCGCCCAAGTTTTACTATCATAATATACCCCATCACTTCTACTGCTAATAACAATTTTTAATCCCCATAGAACTTCGTTTTTGGGCATAAGAGATAAAATTAGAGGGCAGCAAAGATCAAGGCCCGACCCTCCAACGGCAGCCTTCCTCCGTCGGCACCCCCGCCATTGATTCTTCCCTCCTTTCTCCGTTCAGGTATGTATGCTTTGCGAAGATCTTTTCACGTTTTGCGGCTTTGGTATGGTTAGTTATATTGATGTTGTGGTTGGTGCAGAATGTTTTTGACCTTGGAGTTGCACAACATTTGAATGAAGACTATATAACCAAAACAATGTCATTACAATTGAAACTTATTCATTTGCTACTTTTGGCCACATTCGCTCGCTTTTTTGTTTTCCACGAGGCTATTTTTGGCCTGACGGTTCTCCCGCTGGCATCATATATCTCATGCTGATCTTTAAAGGGTGATAGATCATAGGTACTGAAATCGGCGGGGTAAGCTCTAAGATTAATGGTGGCGATTTCTTCTTCAGAAACCACAAACGATTAGTCATAATGGTTGACAGATCCGACGACATTGTGGTCCAAATCATGAGATTCAGATGCACAACTACTCCTTGTGTCGACAACATAGCGGCTGATTAATTCAGCACCACCTTTTTCCAGCTTGTTTGACGATTTTCTTGATATTTCTTTCTCTCCTGCCAGTCTCTGAATGGCGAGAATTAATGCTTTTCTTATCTATTTATTTATTTTTAGTTGTCTTTGTGTTTTTTTAATCTCTAATATCAATCCTAAAATAAAGAGAGTCGATAAGTGCTTCGATTTGATTTGTCATTAAAGATTACGACATAAATAGATGGAAAAAAATAAAAGATTCAGACATGAAATTATCTCCTCCTTTAAATAATATTATTTCATAATTTTTATTTTTATTTTCAACAATTAGGTCCTCCGGGTCCACCGAAGAGGACGAAGTATCCAAAGTTGTCAGTCATTCCAAGGTTGTTCAGGCCATAGCAGTTTTTATTGTCCAAAACCTCGTCTATTTCGTAGTCAAAGGGCGCGCGGAATTCCGAATAATTTCCGGAGAACATTATCTTGTTCATGAAGGCAGAGTGCCTCTCATCTCTGTCCGGCTTGTACCCGCTTCCCATCGGGGGACTCGTGCCTTGCCCATGCACCGTGATTCCTCCGAAAGACAGATTTGCCGCACCGCCCGCCATCTGAGGAAACAGTTCTTTTGGCCAGTATCCAGCTTGCCTTTCTTCGTTTCCAATTCCAAAACTCAGTATCCAATTCTTAGTGATGGGATCCTGCAAAAACGCACAATATCCAATTCTTAGTTAGGGTTTTCTTTGTAAAGCTATAAAACATTACTCGAGACACATTACCTGGGTAATGTGAACATCAACTTGCTGCTGAATTCCCCCGTAATCCGAAGTCCTATTAAAAACATCTCCGAGAACTATTCCCTTATCTGTCTGAATGAAACCGGGGCAACGAATATCATAGCATCCTGTCGATCCTTCCCCCTGGATAGAAGCCACTCTTTGAAGAGCGTGATATTATACAATAATATGAAAAAATTACCTTCCAAAAGGTAAAAAGATGTGCATTATCATCTCCATATACCGCCGGAGAAACCTGTGGTTGTGGTTGCAATGTCGATTGATGTCATTGAAAAATATAGATTACGTAAATTATTATGTAAGGAAGGAAACTTACTGCCCATCCGATGTAAATACCATTAGTATCGCCTGTTTCAGGGCCACTAGCTAACCGAATCACGGATGCACTGAATTGGTCGCCCTTACACTCTGGAGACCAAATGTTTATCACTGCTTTGGCACCGTAGTAGTGCTCTCCGTAGTAGCGATTTCGGACGAGTTCTATTCCCGCACGCTGAATGATGTTTTATGGAATAAAACCTGCATGTATTGACAAGATAAAAAAAAAATAGTGACAGAAAGGGAATTCGGACACCTCCTATATACTTTCAGTTTTGTTGAATAATGCTTGTGTATTATATGTCCTACAAGAAAACTTACACTGGTACGACCGGCGAAAGGTTGAGCGAAGGCTGAATCTAAGCGCGGAAGTAATTTCTCTCTGATTAAATCTTTTTTAGTTGTTCTGAGGATCGGGATCTTCCCATCAGGGCATCCTTGTCCAAAAGAGAAGATACTCGCTGCGCCGCTTTCCGCTTTCGAAGATGAATCACCCATCTGCATCATGGAATTGTCCCTATGAATTTTTATAATGATGCGAAGGAAACAAACAAATTGAATAAATAAAAACCTGAATTTTGTGATCCTTCAACAGAGGATGATCTAGAGCTGGCTGTTTGAATATGTCGACGCAGTCTATCACTTTTCCTGATGTCGTCAACACCTCATCTTCGAGTGGGCGGAGTTGATGACTTTGAAGAAACGAAGCAATGAACAATAGAACAAACAGAGCATATGCCTTGTTCAAATCCATGGCTCCCTTTTAAACCACAATACAAAAAAGGTGTGTATTTATTTATATATTGGAAAGCAATTGGATAATCTATAATCTTTTGACATTGCCATTCGAGATTCGAATGTCTTAAATTTACATGGTTGTTTAGGGTAAGAAAAGAAATATGGTTCATTTATGGCTTAAAATATCCTTTCCACCAAAAAAATATTCTAAATAAACAAATAAGTCAATAACTTTATTCTTCCAACATAAAGACTAATTTGGTTTTTTATTTTCTTTTTCTGAATCCAAATTTAGAAAAAAAAAATTATTTCCCTCAATTATTATTTTTATTCAATGTGATTAAACTTTTGGGATTGATTTGGACGACATGATTTGATTCAATTATTATTTTTATTCAATGTGATTAAACTTTTGGGATTGATTTGGACGACATGATTTGATAGTTTTTTGTACAATAATTGATTCCGCCTATTAATGTTTGTCATATTAGCCAGAAATACAAATGGCGAATGTTTTTTTAACCAATTTATGTATTAATCTTATAAAAATAAATAAATTATGGCTTTTTTTGTTTGTATAAACGATTCATTTCTTCATAGTAATTTTTTTAATTAATTGAATAACTTATTAAGCAGTATCACAAAAGCCACGAGTAATTCCCATATCACATCCATATGCGTATTTATTTATTTATTTATTTATTTATTCACATATCAATTTTTTAATTATAAATATTGGTCTGGTGAGGAATATGTTCTAATTCATTAGATTGGTCAGTTTCGGAGCTTCGATGGTCCAGAAGTGGTAATAAATCAATATTGTTATATAATTAGAAAGAAGCACAAGCACCAGTTCATCCACCTCCTCACCATGTATGGAGTCCTCCTTCGAGAACGAGTCGGACTGTCGGCCTGTACAAATCCTTGGCAATGCAGGTCGAAACATTGGGAATAAGTAATCAGAAATCCCAGTGAGCTTAACCGATGATGAAATGTATATGAGATGAGTGGAAAAGACGCGGGCTATTGTCTCGAATACATTATGTGGCTGTTTATTTGTTCCTAGGATCGGGATCGTCCCATCAGGGCATCCTTATCCAAAAGAGAAGATACCCGCTGTGCTGCTTCGTCTTTTGAAGAGGAATAACCAATCTGCATCAACAGAGGATGGATGATCTGGAGCCTGCGGTTTGTATATGTTGACGCAGTCTCTCACTTTTCCCGATGTTTTCTGCAATGAACACGACCTTCATCACTTCTATGTCAAATAGACGTGGTTTATTCAAGACTGTCTGGCATCGATCGAACACTTCGTCTTCGTGTGTATGATCTTGGCGGAGTTCATGACTTTGATGAAAGGACTATGAACAACACAACAAACACGGCATATATGACTTGTTCAAATCCATGGCTCCTTTCTACACTACTCTAAAAGAAAAATGTGTATATTCATTTATCTATTGGAAAGCAATTGGATGATCTGTAATCTTTTGACATTATGGATTCGAGATTCCAATATTTTAAATTTTTACACTTATGATGGTTGTTTAGGGTTTTAAAAAAAAGATATATGGTCCATTCCTCCTTTTTGTAGCTACATAAAAACACAAACATTACTTTTTTTTCTCAATCCAAATTTAGAAAAACATATCCCCACAATTAATTGGATTTATTTTTTGAAACTAGCTGCCTGATTCATCCATTAAATGTTTTGAAGTTATTTCACTTCAATATGCCATTGCTATAATTATTTTATTTTAATTTTAGAACCTCATATTTTAAAAGTATAAAATAAATAAATAAACTGTCTTATCTATCTTAAGCTAAAAGCTACAATTAAATTAATTTTATTCATATTAATATTTTTTTCCCTTTTGAATGGGCACATGCGCACCCAACTGTTATGACATTTAATTATAATATTTTTTAGCTCCAAAACATATTAATAATTAATTATTCCTCTCGATTTATTTATAAAAAGAAAATGGGAAACAAGCTATAAATCGCCCGGGGAGATTCAACCCCGTCATTGTTGCTAGCTATGTAATTTATTAAAAATAAACATGAAATAAAGATATATATGTAATTCATTTCTTTGGGGACTAAGTTATTATTGCCAAGGGAACACAAAAATTCTTTTTAGGAAGGAAACAAGGTGCTGAGGGACGACTTGCACAGTCGGATTTTGACAAGGGGAGCTGGACATTGTCGGGCAATGTAAGGAAAGGGGTTTCTTCCCTTTGGCAGACGACCAGCGGCATTTTGTTGAGGTTGAAGTAAATGTAGGAGCACTCTTTGTCCCTTAGACTGATCGTGACATAAATTAACCATGTTAATTAAAACCCTAGACAAGACAGAACTACACTGATCATCGACATTAAGTACATCTCATTCTCAGCTACACATCAAGCAATGATAAACTACTACCGTAACCGGTTTTAGCCGATAGAGAAGGGCACCGGCGGATGTTCTTCCTCTTCATCAGTCACCGGGTAGGGAGCCTCAGACATGACCTCCTGAAGATCACCAAGGTCGGCCACCTGCTGGGGCTGCTCGGCACCCTGGTCGTCACCTACGAACATGAACTTGTACCACAGTACAAGTGCGAAAAATGCAATAAAAAGAACTGCCAAGATAGCAATTGAGGCTATCACGGCGGTCGGGAACGGTTGCGGCGCCGGAAGATCGCCGGGGTAGCTCGCTGGAGATTCAACGGTCGTCATTGTTGCCGCGTGCCTTTCATAAGAAAAAAAAAAGTACATATCGTTAAGAAAAGATAATGGAAGAAGAGGAATAAGAGAAAGAAAGAAACCTTCTGCCAGTCGGGGTGGGATGAGGTCGGGGTGGGATGAGATCGGGGTGAGAATGAGAGGGGGATGAGGCCGTTCCAACGAGTTTACTCTTGAGTTCGTGTTCTGAGGCCAGAACCCTTGTTGAATTTATTATGTCATTAATAAACTTAATCATATTGTCGAAGCCCCATGTGCCTGTGGAGATTCGGTTGCAGTTGATTCCCTCGCTGTCCATTTTTATGGTCTTCTCAGAATTCTCGTTCTTTTTTTTTTCTGTAAAGCAAATGATAAAATGATGTCTAAGTAAGATATCATAATAATTTGAATAGACAAAAATAATCATATTTGGTTAGAAAAATAACTTAAACAATAATAATAATAATAAATGAGCACCATTGAAAAATATCGAAGTTTGATTAAGAGTACACGAACTATATCAATGTTTTACCGAAACTCTCGTAAGCATGCATGGATAAAATTGAAATATCAATCAAATTGAGTTTTTTAATTAAAATATTCATACCAACCAAATCAATTGGGATTGCACACGAGAGAAAAAAGAAAAAGCTCTCTGCGGAAGGCAAGACCACATGGCTGTGACGGTGAGAGGAAGGGCCGGCGAGACGAGGCAGCTAGCATTTGAAGAAGAGGAGCCGCCATCGCAAAGTAGATTGTCTGAGGGACTTTGGCTCGTCGAGAGCAACCTGATTTTGAGGCTTGCGGAGGGTTTGACCATCGGAGACTGGGGGGAATCGAGCGTCCTTGTCTGAGCGAGTCCGCAAGAGACGAGCATTGGTTGCGCGTTTGGTTAGTGGGGCGACGGGGGCGAGGAGAGGCCGCTGGTCGTCGGTGTTTTGGAGCTCGGAAGGTCAGAACTGAGGACGCCGAGAACCTGGTGTGGAGTGGCTGTTGATGGACGGCGTCGGCAAAGGCTGAGGGAGGCAGGACATGTCGAAGCTTTCGCTGCAGTACGCGTTTTGTAAAGCTCCAATTTGGGAGTTTGCTCCTGGTGCTACCTTGGGCATGCGTCGACAACGGCGGGGATGGGCTGGTCGCGGATATGGATGACGCCGGTGCTGGAGGCGGAGGTGGCGGCGATAATGGACGATGAAGTCGAGGCGCCTGAATCTGTGGTCGCTGAGCTCGACAAGTCAAAGGATTAGAATGAATGATTCATGTCAAAGGAGGCTTGACCTTTCACCCCTGGCAAGAACGTGTGGAGTCAAGTTTCAATCGAAGGAGGGATTTATCCTTCATCCTCGTTAGAGAAACACGTGAATAACAAATCCAAAAACCAAGCACAAAAGCATTTAAGTAAGACAAAAACTTACAAATGCCATTGATGAGTACAAACACAGATGATCAAAGAAAACGAGATTAACAATTGTTTCTAATTGAATGCCTATTAACAAGACCTAAAAGAACCTATTTATAATATTATCCTAACCCCTTTCTAGAAAATTAGCGTAATCTTATTGAGTAATCTCCATTTCTTCAGGCGTCACACATTTTCAAACGAACCCACGTCCTTCTTCTGAGTAGATTGGACCTGCCATGTGCCCTTAAGTGGTGTCTCATATCCTCCCTTGGTGGGTCTACTACTACGCTCCGCTTGGAAACTTCACTTTATGTCCTTCACTCGATCAACTTCTCTTGATGTGCTTCGCTTGGATAATTATGCTTTATCCTTCACCAGATCAGCTTCGCTTCAGGTGCATCGTTTGGATAACTTCGCTTTATGTCCTTCACCGGGACTCGCTTTATCCTTTGCTTCGCTTAATGCATTTTGCTTGGATCCACTGCTTTGATTCGATCGAGAAGGCCTTTCTTTGTCCATGCTCCTTGGTTTATTTAAAGGCCTGTGTCCCAGAATTTATGTATTCTAGACACATGGAGGATCCAAAAATTAAGCCCGGACAATAAATTAATATAGATGTCGAAGTCTACCAATAATAAGTAAAATATACTCTCACAAAACAGTAAAACAAGGAGTATGATGGTTCTAACTCCATCCACCAGAAGGCCCTCCTCCAAGTCAAGTCCCTCATCACTGACGATACCTACATGGTTCTTGCAACTTAAAGTCTTCCAGCTTTTTCTCGTCAAAACGGGTCTTTGAGGATGACTCCAGACATGGATAGAAGGATTTCGCAAATATTTTCCCGCTTCGCTATTTCAATTTAGATTTCGTTTATTATTTTGTCCATGATTCATGCTTTTGTTTCTCTATCCTACTTGTATTTGTATATTAATTTATTGTCCCGACCTAGTTTTCCATAATCCATGTCAGCAAATTGATTGTGCTTGAATTTTAGTATCTTCTAGGAACAACCTTTCCATAATATAGGCTATGACTTGGCGGGTGATGACTACAAGGTAATTATGGGTTTTATGTCCTTTGAGATCGTTTCCGAGCATACGCTCACAGTGAATGTGTTTGCCCTCGAAAGGCAATGCTTGGAGAGAAAGTAGCCATCACGTAACTTTCAACATCGCCCGGGACAATGGAAAGGGCGTTTTTGTGGGGGACTCGATACACTGTGTTCGTCCCGGAAGTGACTAGCTGGACAAGCCGGAAGGCGAACACGTCGGGAATCGCTGACACTACGAGTATTTGGTACTTGGAGGTGTTTCCACAAGATTGAGACGGAGAACATCGATCGAAAGAAGCAATGTCTTAATGTAATACCCCAAATTTTAACTAATAATAATAGAAACAATAAATAAATAAAAATAAGGGATAATATAAAATCACATAAAATCTTGAAAACCTGAAAAATCATGAAAAAATCACATTCAATCAAAAATTTATTTTCTTTTAATAAAAAAGGAGGAAAATAATCTGATTGTAGAATTCACCGATCAATCCAAGATTTTGGGGCAAAACTTTTCCCCTGATTCCTCTCTTCACACGCATCCCTTTCCAAAAAAGAAAATATCTCACAATCCCCTATCAGAGGCACAATTTGCAATCAAACGATACCCTTCATACGATCTCCAATTAAACAATAATTACACGTAAAAAAAATCAATCAGGATATCTAAAAATCCTCTCCTTCCAAAGAGCCAAAGAGGTTCATCCTTTCCTCAGGAAAATCGGACGCTCCACCCCTCTAACAATCGGAGGCCAACTCCTCCCCCCTCTACATACAACCGGAGGCCAACTCCTCCCTGACGTACACACAGAAATCGGAGCCAATGACTCCCTCTATCCAGTGCTAATGAGCCAAAGTCTCCCGACCAGCCTACCAGCTGACACCCTCCCTCCGTTGTTCGCTTTCTTCTGTGGACTATCACACACACCATGGGGTGAGGAACGAGCCTTCAGACAAGATCATGACAGCCGAAGTTACAGACAAAGGACAACCGGCACGCCACCTTCCTCCGGTATTAAATCACGGCGGAAAAAGGTCTTAATCATTTGCACTGTCACTAAATGCATTTTCATGTCTCTTAGATCTCAAAGCTTTCACAATAGCTTTGAGAGTCGATTTTACGTTCATTTATGGCACGGAAGTCCCGGGACATCTTCCTGCCTTCTATTTCCATTGTTTTCTGCGAGAACGCCTCCAAAAGCTGGATTTTCGAAGAGGTTATGGACGATTTCGAACCACGAAACCAAAAGTTAAATGATCTACAATGACTAATGATCTTGGGGTTATTTTTGTTTTAATTTTTTGTTGATCGAGGATCGGGTTATTGCCCCCGAAACGGCCGCCACTTTCGCTGGCCGCAGTAGGACAGCCTGTTGCATTATCGTTTTTGGGAAAATTCCGAGAGATCTAACCGTTGTATCTTAATCAAATTTTTCAAAGCTAAATAAAACTTCAAGACGGTTCTATGAACATATATATCAACCGTTGAAGTTTCTAACATAGTACGAAACAATCTCGCGAACAGACTACATACTGAGTAAAGTCTGCTGAATGTTGCAATCATTTTTTTTAAGTAATAACGGCAGATCCCACCATTGGATCATCGCCAAATTTTGTAGATGTGTTCTTCATTTTATCCAGTCATTTTGACATGTTATTCACTTTTTTTCGTTTTGAGGATATAAAGTTTTCCATTTTCTTCCCCGAACTTTGCCAGGCCGAAGTCAGACTGAGTCTACAAAATGGTCTAAACTTTTACACCTGTATTTCTTACGATCCAACCGTTGGATCCATGTGAAATTTTACAAACATATTCTTCATCACTTTACCTTTCTGTGATTGGACATTCGAGGACGAAGATATGATAGGAATGACACCGTCTGTGCAAACTGTTTCGCTTTTCTGGACAGCCACCTTGGTTCCTTGATCTTGAGAGATTGCACCTTTAGATTTTCATAAAATTTAACGTTCAAACTCGTCATTAAGTTTCGGATTTGTTAGTCTAAATTTCGATTGAATCGGACAATCCAAGCCAAAGTTATATTCCGTTTTCTGTACTATATGCAATCTGTGTTCGTTGTGATTTGTGATTGTGTAACTCTTTCTAATATGATTAGATTACATTGTGTTTGATGAACATGATCATTCTTTTATTTATGTAAAACATATGTGAATTTCTGCAAGCTACCATCTCTCATAACTTACATTTCGTCTTTGATCGATGCATGTACAACGGACGCACAAATTTCGAAGTCCCGGCCCAAGCCTCTTGAAGGAATGTTGAATGTGCGTGAATCTTTTCGCGCATAAAAACGCGGTGTCAAGACCATCAAGTGACTCAACTGCCACAAGAGGTAAAAGGGGTGGTGCGGGCCACCCCAAAAAAATAAAAAATCCACTTGTAACGAGCCATGGGCCCAAGTGCATAGGCCCACGGTCACCATCCTTTCCCACCCCCTTTGATCTCAATAATTGTCTGTGCCTGTCTGCATACCTTAGGCCCATAGGCTTATCGTCGCATGTTATTTGCCAAACAAATACACATGAGTTCGAGCCTAAAGAGCCCGAAACGGGTCTAATGTCGGTAAAATATTGAGATGAATTGGGAGTCATGCCCGGATCAGGTCCAATACCCATTAAACAATAACAAATCTTTTGGTGCAAATGCCACCTGATTTTTCACATGTTAGAATGTAAGAGTTAGTAAATAGGAATCACCAAATCCTACTTTGGTTTTCCGACATAAACCAACTTTCAAAACTAAGTTTGTGGCGACTCTGTATCATTTACCTAGGTTAAAGAACAACCTTTTTACAGAGCCATTTTGGATGAGGAACGGACGACACCAGCCACTCCAGATTTCTCCCGAAAATTCCTTCTTTGGATCATGCTCCGCCTTTCGCCCGTCTCTTAGGAAAACTTGGACGGTTGACGAGGGCTCGTGCAGGCCCAGTTAGGCGCAATGTCCGACGCTCGAGTCGTGACGTCGACCGGTTGGGCATTGGGGAGCGGGCTCGAATCTTCGTATCGTCCGAACCGCCATGCGAGTGCTAGGCCGGGGTACTTGCAAACAGAATCCGGGGTACACTTAGCAAACAACATCCGGGGTACTTGCCACAGAGAAACATACTAAACAGAGGTCATAGTCTTACAGTTCTGTCGTTAGTTATGTGCTTCTCCAGAACGACTCTCTCTGCAACAGTTGGATCAGCAAAGACGACGAAGAATATGCTTGTATATTCTACTCTTGTTGAGGAATGCAATTTTTGTAACGAACTCTAGCTGGGGAAATGGAGGTATGACTCCGTCTGGGAATAATAAGAAATTTGTTAGAGAGTAGTGTAGATGATAATCCCTTTCGATGTGTTCATCCTTATTGACAATAAAGGCAATCTCGAAGTTTTGGTTCGAAATCTTCCACCTGACCGCCCACGCCTTTGTTCGTAATGCAGGATATTCATGTAGCTACACTCGCCAGATGGCGGACAACAAATGAACACATGTAACTTATTTCTTTTAAAATAAGAATGAAGTTTTGTCATGTAACTTCATTTATGTGAAAGACGAAGTAGAGCTTTGATACTTCCCTTATTATGTTTCGTCATTGCGCCTTTGTCCGTAGGAATCAAAGGGTTAACGAAATCGTTACTCTTGCCTAATGTCTGTTGTGTAAGGATGCTCATGTACCTATCAAATAAATGGCGATAAATAAATAAGTTCATGTGACTTGTTTCTGTTAGAGGAAGAATAAAGTTTGCTCATGTAACTTCATTTGTAAGAAAAGTGAAGTAGAGTTTTGATACTTCCCTTTTGTATGGTTTCGTCATTACGTCTTCGTCCGATAGAATCAAAGGTTTGACGAAGTGGTTACTCTGGTTTTGTATCCGTTGTATAAGGTTGCTCATATATCTATCAAACAGATGACAAGAAAACAAGTGTCTTCGTGCAATTTGATTCTTTTAGAGTAGAAATGAAATTTGCTCATGTAATATAATTTATAAGAAAGGTGAAGTGGAGCTTTGATACTTCCATTTGTATAATTTCGTCAGTATATCTTCGTCCGTAGGAATCGAAGGATTAGACGAAATTGGGAACGTATACTTCCTCTCATGTTGTTCTATTGTTTTGTTGACAACGAAGGATATTTCGAAGCTTTGGATCAAAATTATTTCAAGAGCATTCAAAATTATGCTTCCAAAGTTTATGAACACATTTCTCATTTTATCGCAAGAGAGATTCATCCAAATCCACTAATCACAGCAAGGAGCACAAAGACTCAACACCTGTGATCAGTTTAAAGAATGAAATGGACGTGTAGAAGTTTACCTCTATTTGATGGTAGTCATGCCATAGCCAACATAACCAGCATACTTTTAGCTATGACATCGGTATTTGCATTTCCAAGTCCATAGCTTAAGGGGGCAGAATCTTCCGTCTTCGATGGGGATGATCCCTAACCGGGGTGGTCTCCATAGGCTAAATCATTCTCCCGTATTATTTATGAAAAAGAAAGATGGTTTGATGAGATTGTGTATCGATTACAGGTTGTTGAACCAACGAACAATCAAAAACCGTCATCCACTTCCTCGAGTAGATGATCTATTCAATCAATTGCAGGGATCAGTCGTATATTCGAAGATCGACTTGAGATCAGACAATCATCAGATTGGAGTAATGGAAGAAGTGTTCCGAAAACTGCGTTTCGAACGAGATATGGACATTATGAGTTAGTTCATAGTGATGTCGTTCGGAGTAACGAACGTCCCAGCAGATTATATAAAAAATAGAAAACGAAATCATTTTTCATATCAAAAACTTGTGAGAAGGAATTCTCAAATAATATAAATTAGTTTTATTTCTTAATTTTTCATATTACAAATTCCTTACTTAATTTATCATCAGATTCAATATTATAAAAAGCTAACAATTTTATATGGTAACTAATGAGAAAGCCAGAAGACAACCCTCCACAGTCAATTAGTCTTTTCTCCATGGCAAATAATCATTGCCAGATTGTCTCTTTATCCCAAAAAATAAAATGTCGAGCCTCACATGATTCAATCCAGAATAAGTGGATAAGAGCCAACCCCAGTGTGTCCGTTCCGTTCACTGGGAGTGAGTGTGGTCTAGGCGAGGGCGCCAAGCTCCAACAAAAGCGGGTGATTGACTGCATCGGACGCTGGGCCAACAAACTGAATGGGTCCTGCCATGGCAACGTGAAATGAAGAAAGAAGGCTGTTAGAGAAGGTGGACAAAAGGCCTGGGAATGCACTGATTGGAGAAAGGTGGCGGCAGTACCAGGGCTGATATAGCAGTTCTTGACCGCCCATTCTTCCCATAGCAATGGGTTCAATGGGTTCAAAAGGAGAGAAGAATATAGTTCTGACCGAAGAAATCAATCCAGTTTTCCCACTCTGAAGAAGAGCCCTGGCTGCATAACCCAAAGCATAGAAGTAAGTGGAGTTGAAGTTTGTTGGTAGACCACACCTTCCTTTGTTCTTGATAAAGTCAGAAGCAAATGAGGAATCCATTTTCACGACGACTTTAAAATGACTTTGCAAAATCGACAGTTTAGAAAGATATCGACAAGCAGGAACTACCCAAAGAAGTGGGACTGTCCTTTGAAGTTCCCTTTGTAATTTCCTTCCTGTTTCCTCTTCTCAAGCTCATCTCCACCATTTGAATGAGCTTTTTTCTCTGTCTCTATCTTAGCCGCCTAGAAAAAGGTGGAACGAACAACAGTAAGATATCATACGTAAAAATATATTATATGAAGCATGCCATCAAGAAACTAAAATTTCATACTTGCACATTTCCATGGGGATCCCTTTCGAGCGTCAATTGTTCTTGAATCGCCGGAGGTAAAAACTCGAAAAGCTCCAAGGACTGGGGAACATGTTTCTTTTTCAAAGGCCCTCCTCATCAATGACCTCGTGCGCAAGAATTTCATTTAATTATGCAATCAGTTGATGCACCTGCACCGATCACATATTAATACATCACTATTCAAAACCGGTAATGGAAGGTGAAATTCAAATGAGACGAATAATCTCCTGGAATCACTTAGCTTTTTAACACAATGAAAGGTCTGCAAAATTACCTCTGGTATAAAGTCAATAAGACCTTCAGGGATCAGAATGACACCATAATTATAACCAGAGATGGAACGATTGCAGATAACATCTACAATATAGTCGGTCACATTTTTCAGGGTTGATTTCCTGGCGCAATCTAAATAACAAACAACTCTATGTCAGAAAGTACAACTAGTGGTAAGTAAATTCTTTGGCACTGAATCAGGGTATTCAAGAAGAACAGGTTGTTCCAGCTCGATACCGTTAAGAATTCCTGACTATTGCATGGGAACTTGACCTCCAAAAGAAATTTCAATTCACATGGGAGCAGTAGATGGATTCATAAACACCATGGATACAATATAATTATTCAACTCTACAAGAATATATGAATATTGAAAAGTCACGTAAAAGCACTTGAAATTCTCGGCGAGAAGACATGCATTGTTGTTTGAGTCATCACCACCAATGATGACAAGACCATCTAGATCAAGTTTCACAGCTGTTTCTTCAGCTTGTTTAAACTGAAATCAATTAGTATATTCTAAGACCTCCATCCATATCCTGTAACAAACACACTGTTGATCTAAAACACATTTCGGGCCTTACCTGTTCTGGGGTTTCTATCTTGTTTCTCCCACTGCAAATCATGTCAAAGCCACCCAAATTGATAAGTAAAAAAAAAGGAATGGTTGATTAGGTATACAATAAAAAAAGATCAAAACTACCAATTTCAATCAGATGATTTCAAGCCGTGGGATGCATGTACAACATGTGTGTTTGACTCTGCTTTTGGAGAATTTTCTTCAACTATAGAATCGCATGATGTAAGAGAGTCTCCGCGATAAAACATTGGCAACCAAAACAGATATTTGCATTTCATGATCCCAGCAGGACCACCTTTACACCCACACAGCGTGCTTCCCTTCACACGCTCCTGCAAGTAGTCTATCATAACATATTCACCCATGAGTTGTTGAACTAAACGTCTAGCTGCAATTATAATCAAGCATGCAAATCAAGACCCTCACCATAGATCCCACAAATCACATTGTTTAATGTGATATTTGCTAAGAAAGAGTTACCTCGGAAATGTTGTTCTTACATGATGAGAGATGATGTTTCTCAAGTAACAATCGTAAGAGAAGGGGCACTATTTATAAAGGCAATTAAGATGGTGGGGAGAAGCCACAACTGAAAAGAGCAAGATGAGATTCAGCAAAGGGATGATGACGACGACGGTTGCTTTGATTGTGGCTGCCTCATTCCTTTTGGATCCCGCGGATTGCATCTTTGATGTCCATACGAGGAGCGGACGTTGTGGGGGAAGGCATTATTTATTTGGCGACTGTCAGGGAGCTGTCCTCAAGGTAGTTTCCTGGGTTAAGCGACGTGCCCCAACAACACAATTCCAATACTACACCTCGCATAGGGTAAACAGAGACACGGCCTTTGCTCATGCAATCTGTTGATCGATGATTTCGGCACAGGAGTGTCGTATTTCCTTGGAGGTATGTGACGTTAAAGTCTTCCGGCGTTGCGGCTTCCCAACCACAGCAAGTATACTGCTGGTTGACTGTAGCCTCATTTGGTAGGACAGACTGATCTTTAAAAGCCCGTGGCCGAGTAACTAATCATGCCGTCAAAGTATATCTCATCGTTCACGGTCTGTTCAATGCCCTGAGCTTTCTCGGACTTCTATGGACGTTTTTCAATAATGTGAGTTGCAGTGTATGCATCATCTTGTCCCTTCCTTCACTTTACTCTGTCTCACGTTACATTCCACTTGACAGACGATGATGGATATAATCTTGTGGTGTCTTCACTCATGTTAAGTTCATGGCCGTTCGCTCGAACCAATACTATACATCCCCCAATATGTTGGGGTCCTTATAAGGCTCTTCGATTCATTCTTCACTGATGTGCAACTTGAAAATTAGTTTTCGGAAACCGCCATCCACCTAAAAACAATTACATTGCCTATGGGATCCCGACCTCATCAAACCCAATGGATTACAACCATTGGTTTGGTGGTCTCTATAAGTTAGTAATATCGGATCACTCCAACTACCAAGCTCAGCATAGAAGTACATACTGATTTCCACTCTGAAACGATAAAAGAGTATACGTTTTCCTTTTTGACGTGAGATGTTTAGATTTGCACCATTTGGATTGCAAACTCTTTTGCCAGCTTGTTTCCTCTATTGTTGAGTGGAGCCCTTCCGTTGGTGAAGGTAGAGGAGATTTCACATACCATCGATTCGGAGAACTTAACCATCCAAAACTGTGTCAATTCTCAGGCCCACTCCCCACTACTTCATTGATCAAGAACACAAAGTTTAAAGTTTGTAGGTCCAAGAGGGTTTGCGTTCGATGAATTGACGTGTATCGACAAGCACCATGGTTTTATGCTTGGTTTCTTCGTTCTCTCTTTGGCTGAATCGGATCAAACTCAAAGAAGGCGTGATAGGGACTTCCCAGCTAAGGGACTCGATCGTTGTGCATGAGAACTTGGAATTTTCTCGGACAACGTATCGGGCTCACCCCTTCAAAGGTATAATAACCTCAGTTCAAGACACTGCCTCATCGGTCAACAGGACCATCTCCAACCAACAGCAACGTCGAGTCATGGCTGCTAACCACTTGCCTCAAATGGCCGAGAGGGACGCTGTAGATTTTAAATTATTTAAGTTAGATGTTATTTTGTGAACACCATGCTTAATACTTTCATCTGCCAATAAAATGTTGGCGGCTCTAATGGCCGAGCACATGCTGTCCGCGGCCGACGGTCCAAGTTTCAGATTGCTATTAGTCCCTCGGAAGACGTCTAGGGTATCTGTTACACTAAGAGGGGAGTGAATTAGTGTTAATTACCAAATTCAGATTTTAACACTTTTTCGTTTTACCCCGCAGCGGAAGGAAGCTTCTGTTAAATAGAACCGTAGATAGGTTTCTGTACAGCAGAATGTTCGAGTGTGTTCGCAATTTATTTGATTGGACACAAGGATTTTTATAGTGGTTCAGCAAATTGCTTATGTCCACTCTTCACCCAGATATTTGGATGGATTCCACTCAAATGTATCTCAGTACAAGTTACACAAATGATATCAACTAAAACCAGAGCCGAAGGTTTTGTACAATAGAAGTTTGAGTGGCAGAGCCCAGACCAGAAGATTCTGTACCGTAGAGGCTTGTTACGTAGCACAAACACTAAGGTTCTGTACTATAGTAACTTAGGCTCAATACAGACCAGAAGGTTCTGTATCGTAGAAAGTAAGGCACAACACAAACCAGAAGGTTCTGTGTCGAAGAAGATAAGCACGACACTGACCAGAACGTTCTGTGTCAGATGTGTTAACCTTCTATAGCACAGATCAAGAGATTCTGTACTGTAAGCGTCAACCTTCTATAGAACACATCCAAGGACTCCGTCTTAGAGAAAGTGTTGCACAGTCCGTAAGATTTTGTACCAAGGATATCAATCCACAACAGAAGGTTTTGTATAAGAAATGACTTAATTATAAAACACAGATCTGAAAGATTCTGTGCCAAGAGTTGTCGATCTTCTACTAAACAGACCGTAAGGTTCTGTAGCAAAAGTGACAAAGAAAATGTATGCACAGACTGTAGAGTTCTGTGCTACAAAGAGTTGCACACGTGAGTGTGACTTACAAAGGTAACCAAATGCGCAATCCTCTTAAGGATACGACTTCGTGGCGTACCCCACGCGAGCACGTAGCGAATCCTATGCAAGCGAACAACGATCTCTGTTCAAAGATGGATTTTCCCTCCGGCGGCTTCACACGACCTGCACGATCTCCTCGAGATAGCGACTATGTGGCGTACTCCTCACAAGCACGTAGCATACCCACGCAAGCACGTAGCAGACCCTGCGGAAGCTCGTGGCAAACCCCACGCAAGCAGACGGCAGCCTCCGTCCTAGGTTCCTACACACAGAACACTACGCAACAGAAGCTGGTCAGTCCTTCACCTTCTGTGCTCCCAAGGTTCTGCCCTTCTCTCCGGCCCACTACAAGTTGCCCCCGTACACACGCTTCCAACAACGTATCCTGCAGCTTCCAGCCGAGTCCCTCGTGGCCCCCGAGTCACTCTCCCAGAAAGCTTCACCGACGATACAGCCTTCCGTCGCTAGTGCTCCTCGTGTGACTAACTCGAACGAACGAATGAATGCTCAAGCTCATACTCACGCTCTCAATCAGAATATTACAATGGAATTCAAAAGTTATTTTTGAATGAGAAGGCGTGGCCCTTTTATACACAAAGTTCAAGGAAGAAAATGCAAAAAGGAAAAGATAAATTAACAATCTGCAAAATAAGAAATTAAAGGGTAGTAGACAAAATGAATAATAACATACACGTGCAAGTATTCAAATAGAAAATAAATCAGAATAAGATCATGATATATTTTCCATGAATAGTGAGTGCATCACAGAAGGTATCGCAGAAGGTTCTGCTCGATAACCTTCTCCAGATGGAAATAATTCTTTGATTTATTTCCATATGGGTAATGATTCATTCCATCCTGATAAAGACACACTTGAGAATGTATCTGGACAGGTGGGACTGATTTGCAACCAAATAGCGGTCATGTAGAGGTTATAAGAGCTTACAGATACCTGTAGACCATCTAGTAGAACATTTCCATATATAGAGAGATACATTTCCTTATATTAAAAATATTATCTCTAATATGATTATTTGGTTACTAAATCACTATGATTCGATCAGATAATTATCTTGATCGATGGGATTTTATTTCATAATTAAATAATCATCAACTAATCATTTAATTACAAAATGATTCTTACATAAAACCCTTAATATAAGAAGCTTCTGTAGAGTAGAATGTTCGACCTTCTGTGGTACCGAGGGTCCGGTTCATCATCAAAACCATCCCAACAATCTCCCCCTTTTTGATGATGACAAAACATTCATCGTTGAGGGAAATGTTTTTGAAAGAACTCCCCCTAACTCCTCCTTAATAGGTGAGAGTATGAGTCTCACGATTTTATAGAACCATAAGGTTTCTGTGAAACAGAGCATAGAAGCTTCTATTATAAGGAAGGTTTTTCACAGAGCACAAAGGCTTCTGTGATTTATACAGAGCGTTGAGCTTCGGTATTTAGCCCGACAAAAAGATGGTATTTCATTTTTGCACTCCCAGTAATAGTGACTTTAAAAGATCACGAATCGCAATCCCTGCAGAAGGTTGCGATTATGAACTGTATTAGCCTCATAAGCTTCTACACTGATTATGAGCTGTATAAGTCTCATAAGCTTCTACACCGTAGACGGTATAGTCTTCTACGACCCATTGAAGTTATAGAAAATCTAGGATTTTTCTATAACCAATATAGAGCTAGATACTCCCCCTCAACACAATTTTCTCCCCCTTTTTGTCATATCAAAAAGAAGATGAATGTAGGTTGATAAAGAAGAGTAAATTTCTTGCAAAACGTATGACATAGCATTCATAACCAATGTGCAGAAGGTAGTTTTAATTCTCGTAGAGGGTAGAGCAGAGAGTGCAAAACCATCATGCAGAATATAATGCAGAAGGTGTCCACTAGGTGGCAATTATTAATTTCTAGTAGACCACAGAAAGCAGTTTTTGGTCTGGCTAGAAATGCAGAAGAGAAAAAGAAACAACAACTAAGGAGATGACTCCTCAGACTCAACAGAATCCTTTTCCAGATGCTCGCGCAGAAGCTTGTCCTAGCATTCCACTAAGCGAATCAGGTCAGTGACCATTCGTTGAAGGACACGGATGTCTTCCCCAAAGCTGAGGAGAGCCGTGTTATCCACAGAGACTTGAGCTTCAGCAGATGATGAAGGACATCTCCGACTAGCAGACTTAGCAGCAGAGAGTCGAGCAGGAGATCTTGGCCTCCAAAAGCTTATCCTCATCATCACGCGCAGAATCCTGTGACCTCCCTTTCAGGGTCCAGGTAGAGCCCTTTCTCACACAATGCATGCTGGCTATAATTTGTTGTCCACAAGTACCAACTTTCCACTTTTCATGAAAAGTAGAAGCATCAGTAGAGACATGAGCCAATTTCAAAAGGCCGGCGATTACCTGGCCATAAGGGAGAGCTTTCTCAGCCGTATTGCAGCATCTTTTCTTGTGGGAGAACACCAGCAAACCAAGTTTAAAAGGAATGCCCTTCAGGATATGACCCATCAACTTTGCATCATTGGAGGTGATGGTGTCGATGCTTCCAGTTCTTGGTAGAAGGCAGAACAGAACCACTCGATGCAGAATGCAGGTTTTGAGATCCAGCTTGGTAGACTCAAGGTACTTGGTCGCGTGGACCTTCTATCCCAAGATGATGCTATGGAATTCTTCTCTTCCCATGTCCATCAGAGGATCATGCTCCATACAGCTGAACAACTGATTCACATCATGGGCAGAGAATACCAGTGTGACCCCTTCAATGACTGTCTTTATGTACTTGGCTTGCGGACCCTATTCATGGAACGTGATGTTCGCATAAAACTCTCCCAAACGAGAGACATGAAGCTCTACATAGGTCTCACAGAAGGTTTTTAAACCGATTCTATCCAGCAGAGGGACAATATCAAGTCCATTAGCGGCAGTTTTTAAACCGATTTCATGGCATCATGGTGAAGCTTTTTGGTAGGAGTGGCTGCAGGCTTCCGAAATGCCTTCTACAGCTCAGAAGCTACTCCTTTTAGCTTGAGATCAGGGGAGACGGTGATGACAGGAGCGTGAACTTCCTTGTCAGACTCGTCAAGCACATCATCAGCAGGGGGGATTTCAACCTCCTCATCAGACGCGGCGATCTCAGCAGTGGGAGCGACAGTGAGTGCATCACTACCCGTAGTAAAACCCTTAACAGAGGGCTCAGGCACAGAGGGCTCAGAGATAGAGGGTTCCACCGTCATGGCGATCGGAGGTTCCTTCTGGGTTGTATCTTCCACAGATACTTGGACTTTGGATGGTCCTTCGTCTGTGGAGATGGGAAGCATACCATCGAGAGTCTCAACGGCAGCAATGGTCTGATCGAATAGCAATTTCATCATCAAAAGGTTTTTCGTCGACCATAGTAACTTCGTCGACTTCAGGGAAACACAATTCTTTCGCCTCTATAAGGTCTTGGATAATGTTCCTGAAAGACAGACAATCTTTAGTCGTATGTGTAAATGACCCGTGCCACTTGCAAAAGTTCCTAGACTTTTCTCTATCCGTCTGGGGGGTCCTATGACCTGGTTTTAGTTTAATCCGTTTTCGCTGGAAAAGCCAATCAAAAATCGCATCGGCTTTATCTATATCGAAGGAATATTTTCTCTCTTCCCCTGTTTTCTGGAACGCCTTCGCTTTGGAATTCCTCCGTGCTAACGGCTCACAAACGGTGGCCTCTCCTTTTATGAACTCAGCCATGTCTACCTCGACAGCCTCTAGCTGATAAGTGCGCGTAGACTGAGCTTCTTCCACCAACAACTGGTGGTACTCAGTCGCTCTTCTGGCGAGGTCATACAGGTCGGTAAACCTTTCCCCTTGTAATTTCTTTTTGAAGGGGATGGACAAGGCATTTAATGCCACGATGAGCTAGTCTCTTTCCGAGATTGCCGGTCTACAGCGGAGCAACGCTTTTCGCAAGTGCATCAGAAACTGCCCCGGATGCTCACCAGCGACTTGTTTCAAGCGCATGACCTCAAAGATCGACAAGGGCGAGTCCAGCCGCGCAAACGCTTTCATAAAGCTTGACTGCATATCAGCCCACGATGCCACTGATCCAGGAGGTAAACTAGCGTACCACGTAAAGGCATCTCCTGTGAGCGAATTTGGAAACAACTTCAACTTCCAAACATCATTAGTCGCAGCTTCCCCAAGTTGATGGGTGAACCGCGCTATGTGCTCCAGAGGGGTCATCTCATCCTCTCCTGAGAAACGAGTGAAATCAGGCACTCTGTACGCTCTGGGCAAGGGGAAGTCCCTGTCGATATATGCCGGAGAAGGGCTCCTGTAGAAGGTGGGGTCATCTTGTCTCACGACTCCAGGGACCATTTGTTCCAGTACTTGGGCTATTGTCTCCCTCAAATCTAATGGGGGGGGCGGCCAACTGGCTCCCTTACAAGGTCCTGACCCCATCTTTCTCCTGTGTAAGGCATTCTTTCAACATTCCTTGTCGGCTGAAAATCTACAGGGGCTTTGGTATAAAAATTTTCTACCCGGGACAGTCCCCTTGGGTTTGGCAAATCCCCTGGTGGAAAATTATCTGCAAGGGCTTTTCCAGGTCGCCGCCCTGGGGTGGAAGGCGCATACCTGTTTGTTTCACCCTGAGCCTCGTGATACTGATCTTCCGGGTTCGCTGCGAAGGCGGCATTTTGCCTCCACTCCGTGGGCGACCGGGAAGAGGCTGGCTTAGAGAGAGACGTCCTGTCCCTGATTTCCGTAGAATATTGGGCATCAACATTCCAGGGATCCTCATCCTGAAAGGAGACGTTCCTTTTGTCAGCGCGTCGCGCATCTCCCATAAAGGAGAACTCTCTGTCCGTATGGTTACTCGTTCCTGCGACGACACTGGGCCTACTTAAGGCGGTGGTTTGCTCTAGAACTCGAGCCATATTACTCTCCAAACCAGATATCCGCTTATCCAACGAGTTCTTCATATCATTAAATTCATTATAGAACTCCAACCTTGATATGAATTCCGATGGCGCATGTCCCAACAATTCGGTCTGGGTTACGTTTAACTGACCACCTAGGGCCACATTTTCGGCAATCGCATCCCCTGCCTGGAAAGTACCATCTCCTTCTAAAGGAGGGGGGGGATCACGGTTTGCACCACTTCTAGTATTTTTTGCCATATGCAAATATGAGGTATTTACCTCGTGCTCCCACTGTGGTCGCCAAAGACGTGTTCGCGTCGAAACGGATCATGTCGAAAATATTTGGCAAATGGACTCACAGAGAATTGTGTGTGGTCGTCAGAAAGATGAATTTCAATGATATAAAAATAAAGCTGTTACAAATTTAAAGGTTCACAAAAGGAAACACGTGCTTACAGCCATAAAAATGAAGGAAAAACGGTGCTGAAAGTGCTGTAGACTTGCGACTTGAAGTGCGACTGGAGTTGACGTCACCGCTGGCGCTGTAGACTCACTGCCGCGAACGTAGACTTAGAAAGACGTTGGCGCGAAAAATGAAGGCGACGTAGGCTCGCTGCTGCAAGTGCGACTGGAGCTGATGTCACTGATGACGCTGTAGACTCGCTGCCGCGGATGTAAACCTCCGAGGAAAGTTGGTGCAGGTGATGGGAACGACGTAGACTCGCTGCGGGGAGTGCGACTGGCTGACGTCACTGATGACGCTGTAGACTTAGTACAGTGCGCTGTCGACCTGAATACTCGTGAAACGGAGTCTGGTTGCTGGCGCTCGGTAGGATGGCGATAGGCGGTGGTATCGTTGGATGTGGATGTCAAGGCTTCAAACGAACATCTTGCTAGCGGAGCTGCAGGCGAAGGAAGATAGCCGGAACTACGGTTGCTCGTCCCGACGGTGGAGGCGATGGCGGAAGTTTGTCGTCTCGGTTACGGTTGCTCGCCGAGACGAAGGAAGTGCTGGGGGAAGGTTGATCCCCGGAGCTACGGTTGCTCACTCCGAAGTTGGAAGGATGACCTGAAACCCAGGCCGAGGTATCTACTAAGCTAAGGGTGACGAGCAATGCAAAGCTTGTGTTTGGCTGATTGATCGTGTAAATTTCCTAAGTGTAAACTGCCCCTTTTATACTAGTTTTCATAAAGCTCTACACGTCCTACACGTTCCCGAAAATCCCTTAAAATGCGGCTCAACCTTAACCTCTCTCCTAGGATCTCGGGAGTTGTTTTAAAAGATTTTCCTAACCATCATTTAATGAGATAAGACGTGTTCAGACGAGTCGTAAACTCATCTCGCACTTTGCGCTGCTAGAGGAAACTGTAGACTTAGGCTGTTGTAGACTGAGATTTCCACAAGTCGACGGGCTGTTCACTTAGGACTGCACTCAATATGGGCCGTAGGCTTAGTACAGGCCCAGGATATTTCATTGTGTCAACAAGGTTTGGCTAGGGATGCGGCAGGCTACTGGGTGTTTGGAGGAGTCACAGTGAAGTTGCTACCATCGCCAACATCAGGAGGTGTGCAGAAGATCAACTGCGTCCGCTACTGTGACTATTGGGGTTGTCATTGCTGGATTCAACAAACCCCTGTTGTGGCGTCCCGCTGCTAGTTGTCGGTGAGAACAGAGGAGAGAAGGCGCTAGACCGATCCTCGCGGGAGTGGGGTAACAAGAAGTTGCGGCTGCCGTACTCATTGTGACTGTGAGGCTGAAGAAAAAGGAAGAGTCACCATCCCCGCGGTATGTACCTGCGCCTTGAAAGGAAACCAATCAGAATAAAAGGAGAGCTTCCCACGACGCGGATGCGTGTGCGCGGGAAGCTTGGGCATGGTTCCCCGCAGAGCAGCGAAGTGGCCTTTGTTGGGTGGTCTAAAGGGATTTGTCCCTGTCATCGCAGCCGAGAGATGCCCACCACCATAGATCATAGCTAGTGAAGCCAGGATCGTTGTCAGAGCTCAACACTGTTGTTGCTGCGTTAGTAGAAGTTGAAAACCATCGTCGCCGAGGGAATGTTGTTTTGCTCGTTGTTGTCGTCGAATGCTCCGGTTGGGTTGATCATCAAGGGGGGTTTCTGCGACGCTGATCATTGCTTACCTTGGTCAAGATCGATCGAAAGGGGGAGCGGCGACAGATGTCCGTCGGTGAACTGAGAAGGAGGGCAGCAAAAGTCGATTGCCTGATTCTTCGAGGGGAGGTTTCCTTGTTTTTTTTTTTGGAAAGAGAAGGGGGAGTACCTGCCTTTGGTGTCTTCTGTCTTCCTTCTTTTATAGAAAACGTTGGTCATTATCGGGTTGATAATGGCAATCGCCTCGAGGAAAGGGGGATTGTGTTAGGAAGATCATTACGGCTATGCTTGTGTTCGCGTAGAAATGGACCACGTCGGAAATATTTGGCATGTAGACTCACAGAAATTTAAGTGTGGTCGCCAGAAAGATGAATTTCAATGATAATAAAATATAGCTGTTACAAAGCCAAAGGTTCACAAAAAGAAAAGAATGCTTACAGCCATAAAAACAAAGGGAAAAATGCTGGTAGGAGACGTTGTAGACTCGCTGCTGTAAATGCGACTGGAGCTGATGTCACTGCTGATGATGTAGACTCGTTGCCGTGAATGTAGACTTAGGAAGAACGTTGGCGCGAATGATGAAGGTGACGTAGACTCGCTGCTGGAAACGCGACTGAAGCTGACGTCACTGCTGATGCTGTAGACTTAGTACAGTGCGCTGTAGACTTGGACGCCCGTAAAGCAGAGTCTGGTGGATGTCAGGTGTGAATGTCAAGGCCTCGGATGAAAACCTTAGTGGCGGAGATGCAGGAGGAGGATGGTCGCCGGAACTACGGTTGCTCGTCCCGACGGTGGAAGTGCTGGCGAAGGTTGGATGTCAAGACTACGGTTGCTCGTCTCGACGGTGGGAGTGATGGCGGAAGATTGTTGTCCCGGTTACGGTTGCTCGCCGGGACGATGGAAGAGCTGGCGGAAGGTTGATCTTCGGAGCTACGGTTGTTCACTCCAAAGTTGGAAGGATGACCCAATAAACCCAGGCCGAGGTATCTACTAAACTAAGGGTGACGAGCAATGCAAAGCTTGTGTTTGGCTGATTGATCGTAATTTTTTTATGGAGGATCTGTCTCCTTTTATACTGAGACTCGTGGTGTTCAGGATGCTTAGCACGTCTGACACGTTCTTAGGATATTTTGAAGGTCGTGACCTTCTCAATCAGCTTCCTAAAATCTTGGTAACTGATCGTGGCTTTTATCCAACTTAACCTCTTTCTTATATTAAATTAATTAAATCAAATCCCTAGTTTTTCTCCATCTGAAGATCTTTCCAAATGGGAACGTGGCCCCCATAATCTTCTTCCAAAAAAATCTCAAAGTTAAGATCTTTTGTGATCCTCGTAGACTTGACGCTCGTAGACTTAGAACTACCTTCATGGGCTTGTAAACTTAGCACAGGCCCAAAATATTCTACAGTGTCAACAGCTTGGTAGCGTGTTGTGAGTTCTGAGATAGTGGCCAAGGGGAAGGAACTGTCACGGTTAGCTTTGCGTGTAGCGGGATTTTGCTTTCCGTCCTTTGCAGCCGTCTTTCTCTAATCCTCATCTCTTTTTTTGTCTGACTCTTTCTGTATTTTTTTTAACACGTGCAGGTGGGATTACGGGAGCAATTGCAAAATTTGTCTCGAGGTGACAAGGCCACTTGACTGGGCGGTCAAAAATCATGATGTTGCGTCTTTGTGGCTGCGTTGCAAGTGGGATGGCAAGTTGCGAGTATCTTTATCGATGGCGATTGGGCGTCTTGGGCTGTGCCAGGGCGCCTGGGGGATCTTGTCGGGAGCGAAGATAAGTTTGTTCTAATCCTTATTTTGCTCTGGGCTGGGTCAGCTTTCACTTCGAAGTGGGCTGTGTTTATTGTGGGCTTTCATGGGTTGGGTTTGGATCTTGGGTTGTGGCTTGTTTCTGCTTTGGGTTTGTAATTGGTTAGCCCGCTGTTGAAATCCTAACAGTGTCTTGCATTTGTTGTTGGTGAAGCTGAGGCACCAGTATTTGCAGCTATTGAATATGATGGTTCTGCGGAAATGCCCGATGCCGAGACGACTGGACCTGCGTGATTCGTCTAGGCGAGGTTGGTGATAACTGTTAACGAGGTTGGGAATGCCTTGGACTCCCGGCCGACTTCGCTAACGATGGTGCTTTCTGCAGATTTTGGACCTGCGCCTCTGTTTGTATAAGCGGCTGGCTGCGACTGTATGTCGGCTGGGAACCAGGCTGTCACAATGCTAAGACTGCTGAACCTGAGATGGGAGCTGTGAAGTCAGGATGGCATATGCGCCAAGCATCCAGGTAGGTCATCTGGGATTCCGCCCGACTCCTTGGTTTAGTTGTCTTCTGCTGCTATTGCTGAGGTTTGTGTGGCTGTGGTTGTGGTCGCTGTATATCTGCTCGTTGATGAACTCGTGTGATTGAGCCCACAGCCTTCCCTAGTCCAGGTTCGATACCGCTATTTGATTGAGGTGAATTTATTATGTTGTGCACTTGAAACTCCCAGTTTTCATAGGACTGCATTTGAGCAGTTTGGGGTTGTGACTGTTGAGGCTGTACCATCTGCTTCTGTCGACCAATTACGTTTTGCTGTTGAAACAATGATCTCGGTGATTGGGATCTTTGATGAGTTTGCAGACGTTCAGGCGATGGTCTGTATTTGTTATGGCAGGTGAGGTTTTGGTTGTTCAGGCGGGTTCATTGCACGCTGGCTAATCTGCGGGGTGTTAGTACCAAGTAACTGCGGCTGTTGATGCAACCTAGTAACCGGAGGCTGTTGATGAACATTTGAGAGGTTATTCTGATGAGACAGCAGCTGCCACTGCCGGAGGTAAGGCAAATTGCTTTGTTGGCTTGGCTGTCTTGTTCTATGCTGTCAAGCTGTTTTGTTGTCCGTTGAGCTAATTCTACTGCAGTGGTGGCTGACCAAATGACTGCGATGCTGACGCCGATGTGGCTTCGGCGAGCTCAAGACTTGCTGCCGCTGCTACTGTATTGCAGCAAGTTGAGGCTGCTTCTGGAGCCGGACGCTCGACAATGGCCTTGCTGGAGCTGCTGTGGAGACGGCATTACAGAAGCAGAAGCCTTGATCTCTGGCTTAGTGTCCTGATGGAGATTCTTCTTCTGCTGCACATTTTTGGGAGATAGCAGCCGCAGCCGTAGCAGAAGCCATCATCTGGTAAGTCGGCCAGGTAGCTTCAGATGAGAACAGCATGACTTTTGAGCAAAGGGAGGACGTGTCAAGGCCATAAGTGGACAATGCAGAACTGTTCAGGTTGGCGAAAGATTTTGCAAAAGCAGGAGATGGCCGGGAATTGGCCATACAGCTTCGAACCATCATGTTGGGGTGCCAACTGTGGCTACAGCTTGTTGTTGCTGCTGTATTTTTAATGTGTCCCCCTTTTTATTATTTTGTTTCTATTTTATTTTGTGTGTGTAAAATGGACCATAGATTTAGGCTTTGCCCTTTCGAAATAAGTATTGGGCTAAAGATGATTGTTTGCGACTCACATATTAATTTGAGGTATTACATTAGCTTAGCTTATTAGGCCTAGAAATTATTATTAGCTGTAGAAATTGTGAATTTATTATGATAATAAACCGATGACAGAACAATTTTTTTTTTAACTACTATAAACGACAACATGTTTATTACTATAGTACATCCACAACACAAATTCTTACTACCATAATAAACCTACCCACGATTATAAATCGCCCAAGTTTTACTATCATAATATACCCCATCACTTCTACTGCTAATAACAATTTTTAATCCCCATAGAACTTCGTTTTTGGGCATAAGAGATAAAATTAGAGGGCAGCAAAGATCAAGGCCCGACCCTCCAACGGCAGCCTTCCTCCGTCGGCACCCCCGCCATTGATTCTTCCCTCCTTTCTCCGTTCAGGTATGTATGCTTTGCGAAGATCTTTTCACGTTTTGCGGCTTTGGTATGGTTAGTTATATTGATGTTGTGGTTGGTGCAGAATGTTTTTGACCTTGGAGTTGCACAACATTTGAATGAAGACTATATAACCAAAACAATGTCATTACAATTGAAACTTATTCGTTTGCTACTTTTGGCCACATTCGCTCGCTTTTTTGTTTTCCACGAGGCTATTTTTGGCCTGACGGTTCTCCCGCTGGCATCATATATCTCATGCTGATCTTTAAAGGGTGATAGATCATAGGTACTGAAATCGGCGGGGTAAGCTCTAAGATTAATGGTGGCGATTTCTTCTTCAGAAACCACAAACGATTAGTCATAATGGTTGACAGATCCGACGACATTGTGGTCCAAATCATGAGATTCAGATGCACAACTACTCCTTGTGTCGACAACATAGCGGCTGATTAATTCAGCACCACCTTTTTCCAGCTTGTTTGACGATTTTCTTGATATTTCTTTCTCTCCTGCCAGTCTCTGAATGGCGAGAATTAATGCTTTTCTTATCTATTTATTTATTTTTAGTTGTCTTTGTGTTTTTTTAATCTCTAATATCAATCCTAAAATAAAGAGAGTCGATAAGTGCTTCGATTTGATTTGTCATTAAAGATTACGACATAAATAGATGGAAAAAAATAAAAGATTCAGACATGAAATTATCTCCTCCTTTAAATAATATTATTTCATAATTTTTATTTTTATTTTCAACAATTAGGTCCTCCGGGTCCACCGAAGAGGACGAAGTATCCAAAGTTGTCAGTCATTCCAAGGTTGTTCAGGCCATAGCAGTTTTTATTGTCCAAAACCTCGTCTATTTCGTAGTCAAAGGGCGCGCGGAATTCCGAATAATTTCCGGAGAACATTATCTTGTTCATGAAGGCAGAGTGCCTCTCATCTCTGTCCGGCTTGTACCTGCTTCCCATCGGGGGACTCGTGCCTTGCCCATGCACCGTGATTCCTCCGAAAGACAGATTTGCCGCACCGCCCGCCATCTGAGGAAACAGTTCTTTTGGCCAGTATCCAGCTTGCCTTTCTTCGTTTCCAATTCCAAAACTCAGTATCCAATTCTTAGTGATGGGATCCTGCAAAAACGCACAATATCCAATTCTTAGTTAGGGTTTTCTTTGTAAAGCTATAAAACATTACTCGAGACACATTACCTGGGTAATGTGAACATCAACTTGCTGCTGAATTCCCCCGTAATCCGAAGTCCTATTAAAAACATCTCCGAGAACTATTCCCTTATCTGTCTGAATGAAACCGGGGCAACGAATATCATAGCATCCTGTCGATCCTTCCCCCTGGATAGAAGCCACTCTTTGAAGAGCGTGATATGATACAATAATATGAAAAAATTACCTTCCAAAAGGTAAAAAGATGTGCATTATCATCTCCATATACCGCCGGAGAAACCTGTGGTTGTGGTTGCAATGTCGATTGATGTCATTGAAAAATATAGATTACGTAAATTATTATGTAAGGAAGGAAACTTACTGCCCATCCGATGTAAATACCATTAGTATCGCCTGTTTCAGGGCCACTAGCTAACCGAATCACGGATGCACTGAATTGGTCGCCCTTACACTCTGGAGACCAAATGTTTATCACTGCTTTGGCACCGTAGTAGTGCTCTCCGTAGTAGCGATTTCGGACGAGTTCTATTCCCGCACGCTGAATGATGTTTTATGGAATAAAACCTGCATGTATTGACAAGATAAAAAAAAAATAGTGACAGAAAGGGAATTCGGACACCTCCTATATACTTTCAGTTTTGTTGAATAATGCTTGTGTATTATATGTCCTACAAGAAAACTTACACTGGTACGACCGGCGAAAGGTTGAGCGAAGGCTGAATCTAAGCGCGGAAGTAATTTCTCTCTGATTAAATCTTTTTTAGTTGTTCTGAGGATCGGGATCTTCCCATCAGGGCATCCTTGTCCAAAAGAGAAGATACTCGCTGCGCCGCTTTCCGCTTTCGAAGATGAATCACCCATCTGCATCATGGAATTGTCCCTATGAATTTTTATAATGATGCGAAGGAAACAAACAAATTGAATAAATAAAAACCTGAATTTTGTGATCCTTCAACAGAGGATGATCTAGAGCTGGCTGTTTGAATATGTCGACGCAGTCTATCACTTTTCCTGATGTCGTCAACACCTCATCTTCGAGTGGGCGGAGTTGATGACTTTGAAGAAACGAAGCAATGAACAATAGAACAAACAGAGCATATGCCTTGTTCAAATCCATGGCTCCCTTTTAAACCACAATACAAAAAAGGTGTGTATTTATTTATATATTGGAAAGCAATTGGATAATCTATAATCTTTTGACATTGCCATTCGAGATTCGAATGTCTTAAATTTACATGGTTGTTTAGGGTAAGAAAAGAAATATGGTTCATTTATGGCTTAAAATATCCTTTCCACCAAAAAAATATTCTAAATAAACAAATAAGTCAATAACTTTATTCTTCCAACATAAAGACTAATTTGGTTTTTTATTTTCTTTTTCTGAATCCAAATTTAGAAAAAAAAAATTATTTCCCTCAATTATTATTTTTATTCAATGTGATTAAACTTTTGGGATTGATTTGGACGACATGATTTGATTCAATTATTATTTTTATTCAATGTGATTAAACTTTTGGGATTGATTTGGACGACATGATTTGATAGTTTTTTGTACAATAATTGATTCCGCCTATTAATGTTTGTCATATTAGCCAGAAATACAAATGGCGAATGTTTTTTTAACCAATTTATGTATTAATCTTATAAAAATAAATAAATTATGGCTTTTTTTGTTTGTATAAACGATTCATTTCTTCATAGTAATTTTTTTAATTAATTGAATAACTTATTAAGCAGTATCACAAAAGCCACGAGTAATTCCCATATCACATCCATATGCGTATTTATTTATTTATTTATTTATTTATTCACATATCAATTTTTTAATTATAAATATTGGTCTGGTGAGGAATATGTTCTAATTCATTAGATTGGTCAGTTTCGGAGCTTCGATGGTCCAGAAGTGGTAATAAATCAATATTGTTATATAATTAGAAAGAAGCACAAGCACCAGTTCATCCACCTCCTCACCATGTATGGAGTCCTCCTTCGAGAACGAGTCGGACTGTCGGCCTGTACAAATCCTTGGCAATGCAGGTCGAAACATTGGGAATAAGTAATCAGAAATCCCAGTGAGCTTAACCGATGATGAAATGTATATGAGATGAGTGGAAAAGACGCGGGCTATTGTCTCGAATACATTATGTGGCTGTTTATTTGTTCCTAGGATCGGGATCGTCCCATCAGGGCATCCTTATCCAAAAGAGAAGATACCCGCTGTGCTGCTTCGTCTTTTGAAGAGGAATAACCAATCTGCATCAACAGAGGATGGATGATCTGGAGCCTGCGGTTTGTATATGTTGACGCAGTCTCTCACTTTTCCCGATGTTTTCTGCAATGAACACGACCTTCATCACTTCTATGTCAAATAGACGTGGTTTATTCAAGACTGTCTGGCATCGATCGAACACTTCGTCTTCGTGTGTATGATCTTGGCGGAGTTCATGACTTTGATGAAAGGACTATGAACAACACAACAAACACGGCATATATGACTTGTTCAAATCCATGGCTCCTTTCTACACTACTCTAAAAGAAAAATGTGTATATTCATTTATCTATTGGAAAGCAATTGGATGATCTGTAATCTTTTGACATTATGGATTCGAGATTCCAATATTTTAAATTTTTACACTTATGATGGTTGTTTAGGGTTTTAAAAAAAAGATATATGGTCCATTCCTCCTTTTTGTAGCTACATAAAAACACAAACATTACTTTTTTTTCTCAATCCAAATTTAGAAAAACATATCCCCACAATTAATTGGATTTATTTTTTGAAACTAGCTGCCTGATTCATCCATTAAATGTTTTGAAGTTATTTCACTTCAATATGCCATTGCTATAATTATTTTATTTTAATTTTAGAACCTCATATTTTAAAAGTATAAAATAAATAAATAAACTGTCTTATCTATCTTAAGCTAAAAGCTACAATTAAATTAATTTTATTCATATTAATATTTTTTTCCCTTTTGAATGGGCACATGCGCACCCAACTGTTATGACATTTAATTATAATATTTTTTAGCTCCAAAACATATTAATAATTAATTATTCCTCTCGATTTATTTATAAAAAGAAAATGGGAAACAAGCTATAAATCGCCCGGGGAGATTCAACCCCGTCATTGTTGCTAGCTATGTAATTTATTAAAAATAAACATGAAATAAAGATATATATGTAATTCATTTCTTTGGGGACTAAGTTATTATTGCCAAGGGAACACAAAAATTCTTTTTAGGAAGGAAACAAGGTGCTGAGGGACGACTTGCACAGTCGGATTTTGACAAGGGGAGCTGGACATTGTCGGGCAATGTAAGGAAAGGGGTTTCTTCCCTTTGGCAGACGACCAGCGGCATTTTGTTGAGGTTGAAGTAAATGTAGGAGCACTCTTTGTCCCTTAGACTGATCGTGACATAAATTAACCATGTTAATTAAAACCCTAGACAAGACAGAACTACACTGATCATCGACATTAAGTACATCTCATTCTCAGCTACACATCAACCAATGATAAACTACTACCGTAACCGGTTTTAGCCGATAGAGAAGGGCACCGGCGGATGTTCTTCCTCTTCATCAGTCACCGGGTAGGGAGCCTCAGACATGACCTCCTGAAGATCACCAAGGTCGGCCACCTGCTGGGGCTGCTCGGCACCCTGGTCGTCACCTACGAACATGAACTTGTACCACAGTACAAGTGCGAAAAATGCAATAAAAAGAACCGCCAAGATAGCAATTGAGGCTATCACGGCGGTCGGGAACGGTTGCGGCGCCGGAAGATCGCCGGGGTAGCTCGCTGGAGATTCAACGGTCGTCATTGTTGCCGCGTGCCTTTCATAAGAAAAAAAAAAGTACATATCGTTAAGAAAAGATAATGGAAGAAGAGGAATAAGAGAAAGAAAGAAACCTTCTGCCAGTCGGGGTGGGATGAGGTCGGGGTGGGATGAGATCGGGGTGGGAATGAGAGGGGGATGAGGCCGTTCCAACGAGTTTACTCTTGAGTTCGTGTTCTGAGGCCAGAACCCTTGTTGAATTTATTATGTCATTAATAAACTTAATCATATTGTCGAAGCCCCATGTGCCTGTGGAGATTCGGTTGCAGTTGATTCCCTCGCTGTCCATTTTTATGGTCTTCTCAGAATTCTCGTTCTTTTTTTTTTTTTTCTGTAAAGCAAATGATAAAATGATGTCTAAGTAAGATATCATAATAATTTGAATAGACAAAAATAATAATAATAAATGAGCACCATTGAAAAATATCGAAGTTTGATTAAGAGCACACGAACTATATCAATGTTTTACCGAAACTCTCGTAAGCATGCATGGATAAAATTGAAATATCAATCAAATTGAGTTTTTTAATTAAAATATTCATACCAACCAAATCAATTGGGATTGCACACGAGAGAAAAGAAAAAGCTCTCTGCGGAAGGCAAGACCACATGGCTGTGACGGTGAGAGGAAGGACCGGCGAGACGAGGCAGCTAGCATTTGAAGAAGAGGAGCCGCCATCGCAAAGTAGATTGTCTGAGGGACTTTGGCTCGTCGAGAGCAACCTGATTTTGAGGCTTGCGGAGGGTTTGACCATCGGAGACTGGGGGGAATCGAGCGTCCTTGTCTGAGCGAATCCGCAAGAGACGAGCATTGGTTGCGCGTTTGGTTAGTGGGGCGACGGGGGCGAGGAGAGGCCGCTGGTCGTCGGTGTTTTGGAGCTCGGAAGGTCAGAACTGAGGACGCCGAGAACCTGGTGTGGAGTGGCTGTTGATGGACGGCGTCGGCAAAGGCTGAGGGAGGCAGGACATGTCGAAGCTTTCGCTGCAGTACGCGTTTTGTAAAGCTCCAATTTGGGAGTTTGCTCCTGGTGCTACCTTGGGCATGCGTCGACAACGGCGGGGATGGGCTGGTCGCGGATATGGATGACGCCGGTGCTGGAGGCGGAGGTGGCGGCGATAATGGACGATGAAGTCGAGGCGCCTGAATCTGTGGTCGCTGAGCTCGACAAGTCAAAGGATTAGAATGAATGATTCATGTCAAAGGAGGCTTGACCTTTCACCCCTGGCAAGAACGTGTGGAGTCAAGTTTCAATCGAAGGAGGGATTTATCCTTCATCCTCGTTAGAGAAACACGTGAATAACAAATCCAAAAACCAAGCACAAAAGCATTTAAGTAAGACAAAAACTTACAAATGCCATTGATGAGTACAAACACAGATGATCAAAGAAAACGAGATTAACAATTGTTTCTAATTGAATGCCTATTAACAAGACCTAAAAGAACCTATTTATAATATTATCCTAACCCCTTTCTAGAAAATTAGCGTAATCTTATTGAGTAATCTCCATTTCTTCAGGCGTCACACATTTTCAAACGAACCCACGTCCTTCTTCTGAGTAGATTGGACCTGCCATGTGCCCTTAAGTGGTGTCTCATATCCTCCCTTGGTGGGTCTACTACTACGCTCCGCTTGGAAACTTCACTTTATGTCCTTCACTCGATCAACTTCTCTTGATGTGCTTCGCTTGGATAATTATGCTTTATCCTTCACCAGATCAGCTTCGCTTCAGGTGCATCGTTTGGATAACTTCGCTTTATGTCCTTCACCGGGACTCGCTTTATCCTTTGCTTCGCTTAATGCATTTTGCTTGGATCCACTGCTTTGATTCGATCGAGAAGGCCTTTCTTTGTCCATGCTCCTTGGTTTATTTAAAGGCCTGTGTCCCAGAATTTATGTATTCTAGACACATGGAGGATCCAAAAATTAAGCCCGGACAATAAATTAATATAGATGTCGAAGTCTACCAATAATAAGTAAAATATACTCTCACAAAACAGTAAAACAAGGAGTATGATGGTTCTAACTCCATCCACCAGAAGGCCCTCCTCCAAGTCAAGTCCCTCATCACTGACGATACCTACATGGTTCTTGCAACTTAAAGTCTTCCAGCTTTTTCTCGTCAAAACGGGTCTTTGAGGATGACTCCAGACATGGATAGAAGGATTTCGCAAATATTTTCCCGCTTCGCTATTTCAATTTAGATTTCGTTTATTATTTTGTCCATGATTCATGCTTTTGTTTCTCTATCCTACTTGTATTTGTATATTAATTTATTGTCCCGACCTAGTTTTCCATAATCCATGTCAGCAAATTGATTGTGCTTGAATTTTAGTATCTTCTAGGAACAACCTTTCCATAATATAGGCTATGACTTGGCGGGTGATGACTACAAGGTAATTATGGGTTTTATGTCCTTTGAGATCGTTTCCGAGCATACGCTCACAGTGAATGTGTTTGCCCTCGAAAGGCAATGCTTGGAGAGAAAGTAGCCATCACGTAACTTTCAACATCGCCCGGGACAATGGAAAGGGCGTTTTTGTGGGGGACTCGATACACTGTGTTCGTCCCGGAAGTGACTAGCTGGACAAGCCGGAAGGCGAACACGTCGGGAATCGCTGACACTACGAGTATTTGGTACTTGGAGGTGTTTCCACAAGATTGAGACGGAGAACATCGATCGAAAGAAGCAATGTCTTAATGTGATACCCCAAATTTTAACTAATAATAATAAAAACAATAAATAAATAAAAATAAGGGATAATATAAAATCACATAAAATCTTGAAAACCTGGAAAATCATGAAAAAATCACATTCAATCAAAAATTTATTTTCTTTTAATAAAAAAGGAGGAAAATAATCTGATTGTAGAATTCACCGATCAATCCAAGATTTTGGGGCAAAACTTTTCCCTTGATTCCTCTCTTCACACGCATCCCTTTCCAAAAAAGAAAATATCTCACAATCCCCTATCAGAGGCACAATTTGCAATCAAACGATACCCTTCATACGATCTCCAATTAAACAATAATTACACGTAAAAAAAATCAATCAGGATATCTAAAAATCCTCTCCTTCCAAAGAGCCAAAGAGGTTTATCCTCTCCTCAGGAAAATCGGACGCTCCACCCCTCTAGCAATCGGAGGCCAACTCCTCCCCCCTCTACATACAACCGGAGGCCAACTCCTCCCTGACGTACACACAGAAATCGGAGCCAATGACTCCCTCTATCCAGTGCTAATGAGCCAAAGTCTCCCGACCAGCCTACCAGCTGACACCCTCCCTCCGTTGTTCGCTTTCTTCTATGGACTATCACACACACCATGGGGTGAGGAACGAGCCTTCAGACAAGATCATGACAGCCGAAGTTACAGACAAAGGACAACCGGCACGCCACCTTCCTCCGGTATTAAATCACGGCGGAAAAAGGTCTTAATCATTTGCACTGTCACTAAATGCATTTTCATGTCTCTTAGATCTCAAAGCTTTCACAATAGCTTTGAGAGTCGATTTTACGTTCATTTATGGCACGGAAGTCCCGGGACATCTTCCTGCCTTTTATTTCCATTGTTTTCTGCGAGAACGCCTCCAAAAGCTGGATTTTCGAAGAGGTTATGGACGATTTCGAACCACGAAACCAAAAGTTAAATGATCTACAATGACTAATGATCTTGGGGTTATTTTTGTTTTAATTTTTTGTTGATCGAGGATCGGGTTATTGCCCCCGAAACGGCCGCCACTTTCGCTGGCCGTAGTAGGACAGCCTGTTGCATTATCGTTTTTGGGAAAATTCCGAGAGATCTAACCGTTGTATCTTAATCAAATTTTTCAAAGCTAAATAAAACTTCAAGACGGTTCTATGAACATATATATCAACCGTTGAAGTTTCTAACATAGTACGAAACAATCTCGCGAACAGACTACATACTGAGTAAAGTCTGCTGAATGTTGCAATCATTTTTTTATGTAATAACGGCAGATCCCACCATTGGATCATCGCCAAATTTTGTAGATGTGTTCTTCATTTTATCCAGTCATTTTGACATGTTATTCACTTTTTTTCGTTTTGAGGATATAAAGTTTTCCATTTTCTTCCCCGAACTTTGCCAGGCCGAAGTCAGACTGAGTCTACAAAATGGTCTAAACTTTTACACCTGTATTTCTTATGATCCAACCGTTGGATCCATGTGAAATTTTACAAACATATTCTTCATCACTTTACCTTTCTGTGATTGGACATTCGAGGACGAAGATATGATAGGAATGACACCGTCTGTGCAAACTGTTTCGCTTTTCTGGACAGCCACCTTGGTTCCTTGATCTTGAGAGATTGCACCTTTAGATTTTCATAAAATTTAACGTTCAAACTCGTCATTAAGTTTCGGATTTGTTAGTCTAAATTTCGATTGAATCGGACAATCCAAGCCAAAGTTATATTCCGTTTTCTGTACTGTGTGCAATCTGTGTTCGTTGTGATTCGTGATTGTGTAACTCTTTCTAATATGATTAGATTACATTGTGTTTGATGAACATGATCATTCTTTTATTTATGTAAAACATATGTGAATTTCTGCAAGCTACCATATCTCATAACTTACATTTCGTCTTTGATCGATGCATGTACAACGGACGCACAAATTTCGAAGTCCCGGCCCAAGCCTCTTGAAGGAATGTTGAATGTGCGTGAATATTTTCGCGCATAAAAACGCGGTGTCAAGACCATCAAGTGACTCAACTGCCACAAGAGGTAAAAGGGGTGGTGCGGGCCACCCCAAAAAAATAAAAAATCCACTTGTAACGAGCCATGGGCCCAAGTGCATAGGCCCACGGTCACCATCCTTTCCCACCCCCTTTGATCTCAATAATTGTCTGTGCCTGTCTGCATACCTTAGGCCCATAGGCTTATCGTCGCATGTTATTTGCCAAACAAATACACATGAGTTCGAGCCTAAAGAGCCTGAAACGGGTCTAATGCCGGTAAAATATTGAGATGAATTGGGAGTCATGCCCGGATCAGGTCCAATACCCATTAAACAACAACAAATCTTTTGGTGCAAACGCCACCTCATTTTTCACATGTTAGAATGTAAGAGTTAGTAAATAGGAATCACCAAATCCTACTTTGGTTTTCCGACATAAACCAACTTTCAAAACTAAGTTTGTGGCGACTCTGTATCATTTACCTAGGTTAAACAACAACCTTTTTACAGAGCTATTTTGGATGAGGAACGGACGACACCAGCCACTCCAGATTTCTCCTGAAAATTCCTTCTTTGGATCATGCTCCGCCTTTCGCCCGTCTCTTAGGAAAACTTGGACGGTTGACGAGGGCTCGTGCAGGCCCAGTTAGGCGCAATGTCCGACGCTCGAGTCGTGACGTCGACCGGTTGGGCATTGGGGAGCGGGCTCGAATCTTCGTATCGTCCGAACCGCCATGCGAGTGCTAGGCCGGGGTACTTGCAAACAGAATCCGGGGTACACTTAGCAAACAACATCCGGGGTACTTGCCACAGAGAAACATACTAAACAGAGGTCATAGTCTTACAGTTCTGTCGTTAGTTATGTGCTTCTCCAGAACGACTCTCTCTGCAACAGTTGGATCAGCAAAGACGACGAAGAATATGCTTGTATATTCTACTCTTGTTGAGGAATGCAATTTTTGTAACGAACTCTAGCTGGGGAAATGGAGGTATGACTCCGTCTGGGAATAATAAGAAATTTGTTAGAGAGTAGTGTAGATGATAATCCCTTTCGATGTGTTCATCCTTGTTGACAATAAAGGCAATCTCGAAGTTTTGGTTCGAAATCTTCCACCCGACCGCCCACGCCTTTGTTCGTAATGCAGGATGTTCATGTAGCTACACTCGCCAGATGGCGGACAACAAATGAACACATGTAACTTATTTCTTTTAAAATAAGAATGAAGTTTTGTCATGTAACTTCATTTATGTGAAAGACGAAGTAGAGCTTTGATACTTCCCTTATTATGTTTCGTCATTGCGCCTTTGTCCGTAGGAATCAAAAGGTTAACGAAATCGTTACTCTTGCCTAATGTCTGTTGTGTAAGGATGCTCATGTACCTATCAAATAAATGGCGATAAATAAATAAGTTCATGTGACTTGTTTCTGTTAGAGGAAGAATAAAGTTTGCTCATGTAACTTCATTTGTAAGAAAAGTGAAGTAGAGTTTTGGTACTTCCCTTTTGTATGGTTTCGTCATTACGTCTTCGTCCGATAGAATCAAAGGTTTGACGAAGTGGTTACTCTGGTTTTGTATCCGTTGTATAAGGTTGCTCATGTATCTATCAAACAGATGACAAGAAAACAAGTGTCTTCGTGCAATTTGATTCTTTTAGAGTAGAAATGAAATTTGCTCATGTAATATAATTTATAAGAAAGGTGAAGTGGAGCTTTGATACTTCCATTTGTATAATTTCGTCAGTATATCTTCGTCCGTAGGAATCGAAGGATTAGACGAAATTGGGAACGTATACTTCCTCTCATGTTGTTCTATTGTTTTGTTGACAACGAAGGATATTTCGAAGCTTTGGATCAAAATTGTTTCAAGAGCAATCAAAATTATGCTTCCAAAGTTTATGAACACATTTCTCATTTTATCGCAAGAGAGATTCATCCAAATCCACTAATCACAGCAAGGAGCACAAAGACTCAACACCTGTGATCAGTTTAAAGAATGAAATGGACGTGTAGAAGTTTACCTCTATTTGATGGTAGTCATGCCATAGCCAACATAACCAGCATACTTTTAGCTATGACATCGGTATTTGCATTTCCAAGTCCATAGCTTAAGGGGGCAGAATCTTCCGTCTTCGATGGGGATGATCCCTAACCGGGGTGGTCTCCATAGGCTAAATCATTCTCCCGTATTATTTATGAAAAAGAAAGATGGTTTGATGAGATTGTGTATCGATTACAGGTTGTTGAACCAACGAACAATCAAAAACCGTCATCCACTTCCTCGAGTAGATGATCTATTCGATCAATTGCAGGGATCAGTCGTATATTCGAAGATCGACTTGAGATCAGACAATCATCAGATTGGAGTAATGGAAGAAGTGTTCCGAAAACTGCGTTTCGAACGAGATATGGACATTATGAGTTAGTTCATAGTGATGTCGTTCGGAGTAACGAACGTCCCAGCAGATTATATAAAAAATAGAAAACGAAATCATTTTTCATATCAAAAACTTGTGAGAAGGAATTCTCAAATAATATAAATTAGTTTTATTTCTTAATTTTTCATATTACAAATTCCTTACTTAATTTATCATCAGATTCAATATTATAAAAAGCTAACAATTTTATATGGTAACTAATGAGAAAGCCAGAAGACAACCCTCCACAGTCAATTAGTCTTTTCTCCATGGCAAATAATCATTGCCAGATTGTCTCTTTATCCCAAAAAATAAAATGTCGAGCCTCACATGATTCAATCCAGAATAAGTGGATAAGAGCCAACCCCAGTGTGTCCGTTCCGTTCACTGGGAGTGAGTGTGGTCTAGGCGAGGGCGCCAAGCTCCAACAAAAGCGGGTGATTGACTGCATCGGACGCTGGGCCAACAAACTGAATGGGTCCTGCCATGGCAACGTGAAATGAAGAAAGAAGGCTGTTAGAGAAGGTGGACAAAAGGCCTGGGAATGCACTGATTGGAGAAAGGTGGCGGCAGTACCAGGGCTGATATAGCAGTTCTTGACCGCCCATTCTTCCCATAGCAATGGGTTCAATGGGTTCAAAAGGAGAGAAGAATATAGTTCTGACCGAAGAAATCAATCCAGTTTTCCCACTCTGAAGAAGAGCCCTGGCTGCATAACCCAAAGCATAGAAGTAAGTGGAGTTGAAGTTTGTTGGTAGACCACACCTTCCTTTGTTCTTGATAAAGTCAGAAGCAAATGAGGAATCCATTTTCACGACGACTTTAAAATGACTTTGCAAAATCGACAGTTTAGAAAGATATCGACAAGCAGGAACTACCCAAAGAAGTGGGACTGTCCTTTGAAGTTCCCTTTGTAATTTCCTTCCTGTTTCCTCTTCTCAAGCTCATCTCCACCATTTGAATGAGCTTTTTTCTCTGTCTCTATCTTAGCCGCCTAGAAAAAGGTGGAACGAACAACAGTAAGATATCATACGTAAAAATATATTATATGAAGCATGCCATCAAGAAACTAAAATTTCATACTTGCACATTTCCATGGGGATCCCTTTCGAGCGTCAATTGTTCTTGAATCGCCGGAGGTAAAAACTCGAAAAGCTCCAAGGACTGGGGAACATGTTTCTTTTTCAAAGGCCCTCCTCATCAATGACCTCGTGCGCAAGAATTTCATTTAATTATGCAATCAGTTGATGCACCTGCACCGATCACATATTAATACATCACTATTCAAAACCGGTAATGGAAGGTGAAATTCAAATGAGACGAATAATCTCCTGGAATCACTTAGCTTTTTAACACAATGAAAGGTCTGCAAAATTACCTCTGGTATAAAGTCAATAAGACCTTCAGGGATCAAAATGACACCATAATTATAACCAGAGATGGAACGATTGCAGATAACATCTACAATATAGTCGGTCACATTTTTCAGGGTTGATTTCCTGGCGCAATCTAAATAACAAACAACTCTATGTCAGAAAGTACAACTAGTGGTAAGTAAATTCTTTGGCACTGAATCAGGGTATTCAAGAAGAACAGGTTGTTCCAGCTCGATACCGTTAAGAATTCCTGACTATTGCATGGGAACTTGACCTCCAAAAGAAATTTCAATTCACATGGGAGCAGTAGATGGATTCATAAACACCATGGATACAATATAATTATTCAACTCTACAAGAATATATGAATATTGAAAAGTCACGTAAAAGCACTTGAAATTCTCGGCGAGAAGACATGCATTGTTGTTTGAGTCATCACCACCAATGATGACAAGACCATCTAGATCAAGTTTCACAGCTGTTTCTTCAGCTTGTTTAAACTGAAATCAATTAGTATATTCTAAGACCTCCATCCATATCCTGTAACAAACACACTGTTGATCTAAAACACATTTCGGGCCTTACCTGTTCTGGGGTTTCTATCTTGTTTCTCCCACTGCAAATCATGTCAAAGCCACCCAAATTGATAAGTAAAAAAAAAGGAATGGTTGATTAGGTATACAATAAAAAAAGATCAAAACTACCAATTTCAATCAGATGATTTCAAGCCGTGGGATGCATGTACAACATGTGTGTTTGACTCTGCTTTTGGAGAATTTTCTTCAACTATAGAATCGCATGATGTAAGAGAGTCTCCGCGATAAAACATTGGCAACCAAAACACATATTTGCATTTCATGATCCCAGCAGGACCACCTTTACACCCACACAGCGTGCTTCCCTTCACACGCTCCTGCAAGTAGTCTATCATAACATATTCACCCATGAGTTGTTGAACTAAACGTCTAGCTGCAATTATAATCAAGCATGCAAATCAAGACCCTCACCATAGATCCCACAAATCACATTGTTTAATGTGATATTTGCTAAGAAAGAGTTACCTCGGAAATGTTGTTCTTACATGATGAGAGATGATGTTTCTCAAGTAACAATCGTAAGAGAAGGGGCACTATTTATAAAGGCAATTAAGATGGTGGGGAGAAGCCACAACTGAAAAGAGCAAGATGAGATTCAGCAAAGGGATGATGACGACGACGGTTGCTTTGATTGTGGCTGCCTCATTCCTTTTGGATCCCGCGGATTGCATCTTTGATGTCCATACGAGGAGCGGACGTTGTGGGGGAAGGCATTATTTATTTGGCGACTGTCAGGGAGCCGTCCTCAAGGTAGTTTCCTGGGTTAAGCGACGTGCCCCAACAACACAATTCCAATACTACACCTCGCATAGGGTAAACAGAGACACGGCCTTTGCTCATGCAATCTGTTGATCGATGATTTCGGCACAGGAGTGTCGTATTTCCTTGGAGGTATGTGACGTTAAAGTCTTCCGGCGTTGCGGCTTCCCAACCACAGCAAGTATACTGCTGGTTGACTGTAGCCTCATTTGGTAGGACAGACTGATCTTTAAAGGCCCGTGGCCGAGTAACTAATCATGCCGTCGAAGTATATCTCATCGTTCACGGTCTGTTCAATGCCCTGAGCTTTCTCGGACTTCTATGGGCGTTTTTCAATAATGTGAGTTGCAGTGTATGCATCATCTTGTCCCTTCCTTCACTTTACTCTATCTCACGTTACATTCCACTTGACAGACGATGATGGACATAATCTTGTGGTGTCTTCACTCATGTTAAGTTCATGGCCGTTCGCTCGAACCGATACTATACATCCCCCAATATGTTGGGGTCCTTATAAGGCTCTTCGATTCATTCTTCACTGATGTGCAACTTGAAAATTAGTTTTCGGAAACCGCCATCCACCTAAAAACAATTACATTGCCTATGGGATCCCGACCTCATCAAACCCAATGGATTACAACCATTGGTTTGGTGGTCTCTATAAGTTAGTAATATCGGATCACTCCAACTACCAAGCTCAGCATAGAAGTACATACTGATTTCCACTCTGAAACGATAAAAGAGTATACGTTTTCCTTTTTGACGTGAGATGTTTAGATTTGCACCATTTGGATTGCAAACTCTTTTGCCAGCTTGTTTCCTCTATTGTTGAGTGGAGCCCTTCCGTTGGTGAAGGTAGAGGAGATTTCACATACCATCGATTCGAAGAACTTAACCATCCAAAACTGTGTCAATTCTCAGGCCCACTCCCCGCTACTTCATTGATCACGAACACAAAGTTCGAAGTTTGTAGGTCCAAGAGGGTTTGCGTTCGATGAATTGACGTGTATCGACAAGCACCATGGTTTTATGCTTGGTTTCTTCGTTCTCTCTTTGGCTGAATCGGATCAAACTCAAAGAAGGCGTGATAGGGACTTCCCAGCTAAGGGACTCGATCGTTGTGCATGAGAACTTGGAATTTTCTCGGACAACGTATCGGGCTCACCCCTTCAAAGGTATAATAACCTCAGTTCAAGACACTGCCTCATCGGTCAACAGGACCATCTCCAACCAACAGCAACGTCGAGTCATGGCTGCTAACCACTGGCCTCAAATGGCCGAGAGGGACGCTGTAGATTTTAAATTATTTAAGTTAGATGCTATTTTGTGAACACCATGCTTAATACTTTCATCTGCCAATAAAATGTTGGCGGCTCTAATGGCCGAGCACATGCTGTCCGCGGCCGACGGTCCAAGTTTCAGATTGCTATTAGTCCCTCGGAAGACGTCTAGGGTATCTGTTACACTAAGAGGGGAGTGAATTAGTGTTAATTACCAAATTCGGATTTTAACACTTTTTCATTTTACCCCGCAGCGGAAGGAAGCTTCTGTTAAACAGAACCGTAGATAGGTTTCTGTACAGCAGAATGTTCGAGTGTGTTCGCAATTTGTTTGATTGGACAAGGATTTTTATAGTGGTTCAGCAAATTGCTTACGTCCACTCTTCACCCAGATATTTGGATGGTTTCCACTCAAATGTATCTCAGTACAAGTTACACAAATGATATCAACTAAAAGCAGAGCCAAAGGTTTTGTACAATAGAAGTTTGAGTGCCAGAGCCCAGACCAGAAGATTCTGTACCGTAGAGGCTTGTTACGTAGCACAAACACTAAGGTTCTGTACTATAGTAACTAAGGCTCAATACAGACCAGAAGGTTCTGTATCGTACAAAGTAAGGCACAACACAAACCAGAAGGTTCTGTGTCGAAGAAGGTAAGCACGACACTGACCAGAACGTTCTGTGTCAGATGTGTTAACCTTCTATAGCACAGATCAAGAGATTCTGTACTGTAAGCGTCAACCTTCTATAGAACACATCCAAGGACTCCGTCTTAGAGAAAGTGTTGCACAGTCCGTAAGATTCTGTACCAAGGATATCAATCTACAACAGAAGGTTTTGTATAGGAAATGACTTAATTATAAAACACAGATCTGAAAGATTCTGTGCCAAGAGTTGTCGATCTTCTACTAAACAGACCGTAAGGTTCTGTAGCAAAAGTGACAAAGAAAATGTATGCACAGACTGTAGAGTTCTGTGCTACAAAGAGTTGCACACGTGAGTGTGACTTACAAAGGTAACCAAATGCGCAATCCTCTTAAGGATACGACTTCGTGGCGTACCCCACGCGAGCACGTAGCGAATCCTATGCAAGCGAACAGCGATCTCTGTTCAAAGATGGATTTTCCCTCCGGCGGCTTCACACGACCTGCACGATCTCCTCGAGATAGCGACTATGTGCCGTACTCCTCACAAGCACGTAGCATACCCTACGCAAGCACGCAGCAGACCCTGCGGAAGCTCGTGGCAAACCCCACGCAAGCAGACGGCAGCCTCCATCCTAGGTTCCTACACACAGAACACTACGCAACAGAAGCTGGTCAGTCCTTCACCTTCTGTGCTCCCAAGGTTCTGCCCTTCTCTCCGGCCCACTACAAGTTGCCCACGTACACACGCTTCCAACAACGTATCCTGCAGATTCCAGCCGAGTCCCTCCTGGCCCCCGAGTCACTCTCCCAGAAAGCTTCACCGACGATACAGCCTTCCGTCGCTAGTGCTCCTCGTGTGACTAACTCGAACGAACGAAAGAATGAATGATCAAGCTCATACTCACGCTCTCAATCAGAATATTACAATGGAATTCAAAAGTTATTTTTGAATGAGAAGACGTGGCCCTTTTATACACAAAGTTCAAGGAAGAAAATGCAAAAAGGAAAAGATAAATTAACAATCTGCAAAATAAGAAATTAAAGGTTAGTAGACAAAATGAATAATAACATACACGTGCAAGTATTTAGATAGAAAATAAATCAGAATAAGATCATGATATATTTTCCATGAATAGTGAGTGCATCACAGAAGGTATCGCAGAAGGTTCTGCTCGATAACCTTCTCCAGATGGAAATAATTCTTTGATTTATTTCCATATGGGTAATGATTCATTCCATCCTGATAAAGACACACTTGAGAATGTATCTGGGCAGGTGGGAGTGATTTGCAACCAAATAGCGGTCATGTAGAGGTTATAAGAGCTTACAGATACCTGTAGACCATCTAGTAGAACCTTTCCATATATAGAGAGATACATTTCCTTATATAAAAAATATTATCTCTAATATGATTATTTGGTTACTAAATCAATATGATTCGATCAGATAATTATCTTGATCGATGGGATTTTATTTCATAATTAAATAATCATCAACTAATCATTTAATTACAAAATGATTCTTACATAAAACCCTTAATATAAGAAGCATCTGTAGAGTAGAATGTTCGACCTTCTGTGGTACCGAGGGTCCGGTTCATCATCAAAACCATCCCAACAATCTCCCCCTTTTTGATGATGACAAAACATTCATCGTTGAGGGATATGTTTTTGAAAGAACTCCCCCTAACTCCTCCTTAATAGGTGAGAGTATGAGTCTCACGATTTTATAGAACCATAAGGTTTCTGTGAAACAGAGCATAGAAGCTTCTGTTATAAAGAAGGTTTTTCACAGAGCACAAAGGCTTCTGTGATTTATACAGAGCGTGGAGCTTCCGTATTTAGCCCGACAAAAAGATGGTATTTCATTTTTGCACTCCCAGTAATAGTGACTTTAAAAGATCACGAATCGCAATCCCTGCAGAAGGTTGCGATTATGAACTGTATTAGCCTCATAAGCTTCTACACTGATTATGAGCTGTATAAGTCTCATAAGCTTCTACACCGTAGACGGTATAGTCTTCTACGACCCATTGAAGTTATAGAAAATCTAGGATTTTTCTATAACCAATATAGAGCTAGATACTCCCCCTCAACACAATTTTCTCCCCCTTTTTGTCATATCAAAAAGAAGATGAATGTAGGTTGATAAAGAAGAGTAAATTTCTTGCAAAACGTATGACATAGCATTCATAACCATTGTGCAGAAGGTAGTTTTAATTCTCGTAGAGGGTAGAGCAGAGAGTGCAAAACCATCATGCAGAATATAGTGCAGAAGGTGTCCACTAGGTGGCAATTATTAATTTCTAGTAGACCACAGAAAGCAGTTTTTGGTCTGGCTAGAAATGCAGAAGAGAAAAAGAAACAGCAACTAAGGAGATGACTCCTCAGACTCAACAGAATCCTTTTCCAGATGCTCGCGCAGAAGCTTGTCCTAGCATTCCACTAAGCGAATCAGGTCAGTGACCATTCGTTGAAGGACACGGATGTCTTCCCCAAAGTTGAGGAGAGCCGTGTTATCCACAGAGACTTGAGCTTCAGCAGATGATGAAGGACATCTCCGACTAGCAGACTTAGCAGCAGAGAGTCGAGCAGGAGATCTTGGCCTCCAAATGCTTATCCTCATCATCAGGCGCAGAATCCTGTGACCTCCCTTTCAGGGTCCAGGTAGAGCCCTTTCTCACACAATGCATGCTGGCTATAATTTGTTGTCCACAAGTGCCAACTTTCCACTTTTCATGAAAAGTAGAAGCATCAGTAGAGACATGAGCCAATTTCAGAAGGCCGGCGATTACCTGGCCATAAGGGAGAGCTTTCTCAGCCGTATTGCAACATCTTTTCTTGTGGGAGAACACCAGCAAACCAAGATTAAAAGGAATGCCCTTCAGGATATGACCCATCAACTTTGCATCATTGGAGGTGATGGTGTCGATGCTTCCAGTTCTTGGTAGAAGGCAGAACAGAACCACTCGATGCAGAATGCAGGTTCTGAGATCCAGCTTGGTAGACTCAAGGTACTTGGTCGCGTGGACCTTCTATCCCAAGATGATGCTATGGAATTCTTCTCTTCCCATGTCCATCAGAGGATCATGCTCCATACAGCTGAACAACTGATTCACATCATGGGCAGAGAATACCAGTGTGACCCCTTCAATGACTGTCTTTATGTACTTGGCATGCGGACCCTATTCATGGAACGTGATGTTCGCATAAAACTCTCTCAAACGAGAGACAGGAAGCTCTGCATCGGTCTCACAGAAGGTTTTTAAACCGATTCTATCCACCAGAGGGACAATATCAAGTCCATTAACCGCAGTTTTTAAACCGATTTCATGGCATCATGGTAAAGCTTTTTGGTAGGAGTGGCTGCAGGCTTCCGAAATGCCTTCTGCGGCTCAGAAGCTACTCCTTTTAGCTTGAGATCAGGGGAGACGGTGATGACAGGAGCGGGAACTTCCTTGTCAGACTCGTCAAGCACATCATCAGCAGGGGGGATTTCAACCTCCTCATCAGATGCGGCGATCTCAGCAGTGGGGGCGATAGTGAGTGCATCACTACCCGCTGTAAAACCCTTAACAGAGGGCTCAGGCACAGAGGGCTCAGAGATAGAGGGTTCCACCGTCATGGCGATCGGAGGTTCCTTCTGGGTTGTATCTTCCACAGAGACTTGGACTTTGGATGGTCCTTCGTCTGTGGAGATGGGAAGCATACCATCGAGAGTCTCAACGGCAGCAATGGTCTGATCGAATAGCAATTTCATCATCAAAAGGTTTTTCGTCGACCATAGTAACTTCGTCGACTTCAGGGAAACACAATTCTTTCGCCTCTATAAGGTCTTGGATAATGTTCCTGAAAGACAGACAATCTTTGGTCGTATGTGTAAATGACCCGTGCCACTTGCAAAAGTTCCTAGACTTTTCTCTATCCGTCTGGGGGGTCCTATGACCTGGTTTTAGTTTAATCCGTTTTCGCTGGAAAAGCCGATCAAAAATCGCATCGGCTTTATCTATATCGAAGGAATATTTTCTCTCTTCCCCTGTTTTCTGGGACGCCTTCGCTTTGGAATTCCTCCGTGCTAACGGCTCACAAACGGTGGCCTCTCCTTTTATGACCTCAGCCATGTCTACCTCGACAGCCTCTAGCTGATAAGTGCGCGTAGACTGAGCTTCTTCCACCAACAACTGGTGGTACTCAGTCGCTCTTCTGTCGAGGTCATACAGGTCGGTAAACCTTTCCCCTTGTAATTTCTTTTTGAAGGGGATGGACAAGGCATTTAATGCCACGATGAGCTGGTCTCTTTCCGAGATTGCCGGTCTACAGCGGAGCAACGCTTTTCGCAAGCGCATCAGAAACTGCCCCGGATGCTCACCAGCGACTTGTTTCAAGCGCATGACCTCAAAGATCGACAAGGGCGAGTCCAGCCGCGGAAACGCTTTCATAAAGCTTGACTGCATATCAGCCCACGATGCCACTGATCCAGGAGGTAAACTAGCGTACCACGTAAAGGCATCTCCTGTGAGCGAATTTGGAAACAACTTCAACTTCCAAAAATCATTAGTCGCAGCTTCCCCAAGTTGATGGGTGAACCGCGCTATGTGCTCCAGAAGGGTCATCTCATCCTCTCCTGAGAAACGAGTGAAATCAGGCACTCTGTACCCTCTGGGCAAGGGGAAGTCCCTGTCGATATATGCCGGATAAGGGCTCCTGTAGAAGGTGGGGTCATCTTGTCTCACGACTCCAGGGACCATTTGTTCCAGTACTTGGGCTATTGTCTCCCTCAAATCTAATGGGGGGGCGGCCAACTGGCTCCCTTACAAAATCCTGACCCCATCTTTCTCCTGTGTAAGGCATTCTTTCAACATTCCTTGTCGGCTGCAAATCTACAGGGGCTTTGGTATAAAAATTTTCTACCCGGGACGGTCCCCTTGGGTTTGGCAAATCCCCTGGTGGAAAATTATCTACAAGGGCTTTTCCAGGTCGCCGCCCTGGGGTGGAAGGCGCATACCTGTTTGTTTCACCCTGAGCCTCGTCATACTGATCTTCCGGGTTCGCTGCGAAGGCGGCATTTTGCCTCCACTCCGTGGGCGACCGGGGAGAGGCTGGCTTAGAGGGAGACGTCCTGTCCCTGATTTCCGTAGAATATTGGGCATCAACATTCCAGGGATCCTCATCCTGAAAGGAGACGTTCCTTTTGTCAGCGCGTCGCGCATCTCCCATAAAGGAGAACTCTCTGTCCGTATGGTTACTCGTTCCTGCGACGACACTGGGCCTACTTAAGGCGGTGATTTGCTCTAGAACTCGAGCCATATTACTCTTCAAACCAGATATCCGCTTATCCAACGAGTTCTTCATATCATTAAATTCATTATAGAACTCCAACCTTGATATGAATTCGGATGGCGCATGTCCCAACAATTCGGTCTGGGTTACGTTTAACTGACCACCTAGGGCCACATTTTCGGCAATCGCATCCCCTGCCTGGAAAGTACCATCTCCTTCTAAAGGAGCGGGGGGATCACGGTTTGCACCACTTCTAGTATTTTTTGCCATCTGCAAATATGAGGTATTTACCTCGTGCTCCCACTGTGGTCGCCAAAGACGTGTTCGCGTCGAAACGGATCACGTCGGAAATATTTGGCAAATGGACTAACAGGGAATTGTGTGTGGTCGCCAGAAAGATGAATTTCAATGATATAAAAATAAAGCTGCTACAAATTTAAAGGTTCACGAAAGGAAACACGTGCTTACAGCCATAAAAATGAAGGAAAAATGGTGCTGAAAGTGCTGTAGACTTGCGACTTGAAGTGCGACTGGAGTTGACGTCACCGCTGGTGCTGTAGACTCACTGCCGCGAATGTAGACTTAGAAAGACGTTGGCGCGAAAAATGAAGGCGACGTAGGCTCGCTGCTGCAAGTGCGACTGGAGCTGATGTCACTGATGACGCTGTAGACTCGCTGCCGCGGATGTAAACCTCAGAGGAAAGTTGGTGCAGGTGATGGGAACGACGTAGACTCGCTGCGGGGAGTGCGACTGGCTGACGTCACTGATGATGCTGTAGACTTAGTACAGTGCGCTGTCGACCTGAATACTCGTGAAACGGAGTCTGGCTGCTGGCGCTCGGTAGGATGGCGATGGGCGGTGGTATCATTGGATGTGGATGTCAAGGCTTCAAACGAACACCTTGCTAGCGGAGATGCAGGCGAAGGAAGATAGCCGGAACTACGGTTGCTCGTCCCGACGGTGGAGGCGATGGCGGAGGTTTGTCGTCTCGGTTACGGTTGCTCGCCGAGACGAAGGAAGTGCTGGGGGAAGGTTGATCCCCGGAGCTACGGTTGCTCACTCCGAAGTTGGAAGGATGACTTGAAACCCAGGCCGAGGTATCTACTAAGCTAAGGGTGACGAGCAATGCAAAGCTTGTGTTTGGCTGATTGATCGTGTAAATTTCCTAAGTGTAAACTGCCCCTTTTATACTAGTTTTCATAAAGCTCTACACGTCCTACACGTTCCCGAAAATCCCTTAAAATGCGGCTCAACCTTAACCTCTCTCCTGGGATCTCGAGAGTTGTTTTAAAAGATTTTCCTAACCATCATTTAATGAGATAAGACGTGTTCAGACGAGTCGTAAACTCATCTCGCACTTTGCGCTGCTAGAGGAAACTGTAGAATTAGGCTGTTGTAGACTGAGATTTCCACAAGTCGACGGGCTGTTCACTTAGGACTGCACTCAATATGGGCCGTAGGCTTAGTACAGGCCCAGGATATTTCATTGTGTCAACAAGGTTTGGCTAGGGATGCGGCAGGCTACTGGGTGTTTGGAGGAGTCACAGTGAAGTTGCTACCATCGCCAACATCAGGAGGTGTGCAGAAGATCAACTGCGTCCGCTACTGTGACTATTGGGGTTGTCATTGCTGGATTTAACAAACCCCTGTTGTGGCGTCCCGCTACTAGTTGTCGGCGAGAACAGAGGAGAGAAGGCGCTAGACCGATCCTCGCGGGAGTGGGGTAACAAGAAGTTGCGGCTGCCGTACTCATTGTGACTGTGAGGCTGAAGAAAAAGGAAGAGTCACCATCCCCGCGGTATGTACCTGCGCCTTGAAAGGAAACCAATCAGAATAAAAGGAGAGCTTCCCACGACGCGGATACGTGTGCGCGGGAAGCTTGGGCATGGTTCCCCGCAGAGCAGCGAAGTGGCCTTTGTTGGGTGGTCTAAAGGGATTTGTCCCTGTCATCACAGCCGAGAGATGCCCACCACCATAGATCATAGCTAGTGAAGCCAGGATCGTTGTCAGAGCTCAACACTGCTGTTGCTGCGTTAGGAGAAGTTGAAAACCATCGTCGCCGAGGGTATGTTGTTCTGCTCGTTGTTGTCGTCGAATGCTCCGGTTGGGTTGATCATCAAGGGGGGTTTCTGCGACGCTGATCATTGCTTACCTTGGTCAAGATCGATCGAAAGGGGGAGCGGAGACAGATGTCCGTCGGTGAACTGCGAAGGAGGGCAGCAAAAGTCGATTGCCTTATTCTTCGAGGGGAGGTTTCCTTGTTTTTTTTTTTGGAAAGAGAAGGGGGAGTCCCTGCCTTTGGTGTCTTCTGTCTTCCTTCTTTTATAGAAAACGTTGGTCATTATCGGGTTGGTAATGGCAATCGCCTCGAGGAAAGGGGGATTGTGTTAGGAAGATCATTACGGCTATGCTTGTGTTCGCGTAGAAATGGACCACGTCGGAAATATTTGGCACGTAGACTCACAGATTTTTAAGTGTGGTCGCCAGAAAGATGAATTTCAATGATAATAAAATATAGCTGTTACAAAGCCAAAGGTTCACAAAAAGAAAAGAATGCTTACAGCCATAAAAACAAAGGGAAAAATGGTTGTAGGAGACGTTGTAGACTCGCTGCTGTAAATGCTACTGGAGCTGATGTCACTGCTGACGATGTAGACTCGTTGCCGCGAATGTAGACTTAGGAAGAACGTTGGCGCGAATGATGAAGGCGACGTAGACTCGCAGCTGGAAACGCGACTGAAGCTGACGTCACTGCTGATGCTGTAGACTTAGTACAGTGCGCTGTAGACTTGGACGCCCGTGAAGCAGAGTCTGGTGGATGTCAGGTGTGAATGTCAAGGCCTCGGATGAAAACCTTAGTGGCGGAGATGCAGGCGGAGGATGGTCGCCGGAACTACGGTTGCTCGTCCCGACGGTGGAAGTGCTGGCGAAGGTTGGATGTCAAGACTACGGTTGCTCGTCTCGACAGTGGGAGTGATGGCGGAAGATTGTTGTCCCGGTTACGGTTGCTCGCCGGGACGATGGAAGTGCTGGCGGAAGGTTGATCTTCGGAGCTACGGTTGTTCACTCCAAAGTTGGAAGGATGACCCAATAAACCCAGGCCGAGGTATCTACTAAACTAAGGGTGACGAGCAATGCAAAGCTTGTGTTTGGCTGATTGATCGTAATTTTTTTATGGAGGATCTGTCTCCTTTTATACTGAGACTCGTGGTGTTCAGGATGCTTAGCACGTCTGACACGTTCTTAGGATATTTTGAAGGTCGTGACCTTCTCAATCAACTTCCTAAAATCTTGGTAACTGATCGTGGCTTTTATCCAACTTAACCTCTTTCTTATATTAAATTAATTAAATCAAATCCCTAGTTTTTCTCCATCTGAAGATCTTTCCAAATGGGAACGTGGCCCCCATAATCTTCTTCCAAAAAAATCTCAAAGTTAAGATCTTTTATGATCCTCGTAGACTTGACGCTCGTAGACTTAGAACTACCTTCATGGGCTTGTAAACTTAGCACAGACCCAAAATATTCTACAGTGTCAACAGCTTGGTAGCGTGTTGTGAGTTCTGAGATAGTGGCCAAGGGGAAGGAACTGTCACGGTTAGCTTTGCGTGTAGCCGGATTTTGCTTTCCGTCCTTTGCAGCCGTCTTTCTCTAATCGTCATCTCTTCTTTTATCTGACTCTTTCTGTATTTTTTTTAACACGTGCAGGTGGGATTACGGGAGCAATTGCAAAATTTGTCTCGAGGTGACAAGGCCACTTGACTGGGCGGTCAAAAATCATGATGTTGCGTCTTTGTGGCTGCGTTGCAAGTGGGATGGCATGTTGCGAGGATCTTTATCGATGGCGATTGGGCGTCTTGGGCGGTGCCAGGGCGCCTGGGGGATCTTGTCGGGAGCGAAGATAAGTTTGTTCTAATCCTTATTTTGCTCTGGGCTGGGTCAGCTTTCACTTCGAAGTGGGCTGTGTTTATTGTGGGCTTTCATGGGTTGGGTTTGGATCTTGGGTTGTGGCTTGTTTCTGCTTTGGGTTTGTAATTGGTTAGCCCGCTGTTGAAATCCTAACAGTGTCTTGCATTTGTTGTTGTTGAAGCTGAGGCACCAGTATTTGCAGCTATTGAATATGATGGTTCTGCGGAAATGCCCGATGCCGAGACGACGGGACCTGCGTGATTCGTCTAGGCGAGGTTGGTGATAACTGTTAACGAGGTTGGGAATGCCTTGGACTCCCGGCTGACTTCGCTAACGATGGTGCTTTCTGCAGATTTTGGACCTGCGCCTCTGTTTGTATAAGCGGCTGGCTGCGACTGTATGTCGGCTGGGAACCAGGCTGTCACAATGCTAAGACTGCTGAACCTGAGATGGGAGCTGTGAAGTCAGGATGGCATATGCGCCAAGCATCCAGGTAGGTCATCTGGGATTCCGCCCGACTCCTTGGTTTAGTTGTCTTCTGCTGCTATTGCTGAGGTTTGTGTGGCTGTGGTTGTGGTCGCTGTATATCTGCTCGTTGATGAACTCGTGTGATTGAGCCCACAGCCTTCCCTAGTCCAGGTTCGATACCGCTATTTGATTGAGGTGAATTTATTATGTTGTGCACTTGAAACTCCCAGTTTTCATAGGACTGCATTTGAGCAGTTTGGGGTTGTGACTGTTGAGGCTGTACCATCTGCTTCTGTCGACCAATTACGTTTTGCTGTTGAAACAATGATCTCGGTGATTGGGATCTTTGATGAGTTTGCAGACGTTCAGGCGATGGTCTGTATTTGTTATGGCAGGTGAGGTTTTGGTTGTTCAGGCGGGTTCATTGCACGCTGGCTAATCTGCGGGGTGTTAGTACCAAGTAACTGCGGCTGTTGATGCAACCTAGTAACCGGAGGCTGTTGATGAACATTTGAGAGGTTATTCTGATGAGACAGCAGCTGCCACTGCCGGAGGTAAGGCAAATTGCTTTGTTGGCTTGGCTGTCTTGTTCTATGCTGTCAAGCTGTTTTGTTGTCCGTTGAGCTAATTCTACTGCAGTGGTGGCTGACCAAATGACTGCGATGCTGACGCCGATGTGGCTTCGGCGAGCTCAAGACTTGCTGCCGCTGCTACTGTATTGCAGCAAGTTGAGGCTGCTTCTGGAGCCGGACGCTCGACAATGGCCTTGCTGGAGCTGCTGTGGAGACGGCATTACAGAAGCAGAAGCCTTGATCTCTGGCTTAGTGTCCTGATGGAGATTCTTCTTCTGCTGCGCATTTTTGGGAGATAGCAGCCGCAGCCGTAGCAGAAGCCATCATCTGGTAAGTCGGCCAGGTAGCTTCAGATGAGAACAGCATGACTTTTGAGCAAAGGGAGGACGTGTCAAGGCCATAAGTGGACAATGCAGAACTGTTCAGGTTGGCGAAAGATTTTGCAAAAGCAGGAGATGGCCGGGAATTGGCCATACAGCTTCGAACCATCATGTTGGGGTGCCAACTGTGGCTACAGCTTGTTGTTGCTGCCGTATTTTTAATGTGTCCCCCTTTTTATTATTTTGTTTCTATTTTATTTTGTGTGTGTAAAATAGACCATAGATTTAGGCTTTGCCCTTTCGAAATAAGTATTGGGCTAAAGATGATTGTTTGCGACTCACATATTAATTTGAGGTATTACATTAGCTTAGCTTATTAGGCCTAGAAATTATTATTAGCTGTAGAAACTGTGAATTTATTATGATAATAAACCGATGACAGAACAATTTTTTTTTTAACTACTATAAGCGACAACATGTTTATTACTATAGTACATCCACAACACAAATTCTTACTACCATGATAAACCTACCCACGATTATAAATCGCCCAAGTTTTACTATCATAATATACCCCATCACTTCTACTGCTAATAACAATTTTTAATCCCCATAGAACTTCGTTTTTGGGCATAAGAGATAAAATTAGAGGGCAGCAAAGATCAAGGCCCGACCCTCCAACGGCAGCCTTCCTCCGTCGGCACTCCCGCCATTGATTCTTCCCTCCTTTCTCCGTTCAGGTATGTATGCTTTGCGAAGATCTTTTCACGTTTTGCGGCTTTGGTATGGTTAGATATATTGATGTTGTGGTTGGTGCAGAATGTTTTTGACCTTGGAGTTGCACAACATTTGAATGAAGACTATATAACCAAAACAATGTCATTACAATTGAAACTTATTCGTTTGCTACTTTTGGCCACATTCGCTCGCTTTTTTGTTTTCCGCGAGGCTATTTTTGGCCTGACGGTTCTCCCGCTGGCATCATATATCTCATGCTGATCTTTAAAGGGTGATAGATCATAGGTACTGAAATCGGTGGGGTAAGCTCTAAGATTAATGGTGGCGATTTCTTCTTCAGAGACCACAAACGATTAGTCATAATGGTTGACAGATCCGACGACATTGTGGTCCAAATCATGAGATTCAGATGCACAACTACTCCTTGTGTCGACAACATTGCGGCTGATTAATTCAGTACCACCTTTTTCCAGCTTGTTTGACGATTTTCTTGATATTTCTTTCTCTCCTGCCAGTCTCTGAATGGCGAGAATTAATGCTTTTCTTATCTATTTATTTATTTTTAGTTGTCTTTGTGTTTTTTTAATCTCTAATATCAATCCTAAAATAAAGAGAGTCGATAAGTGCTTCGATTTGATTTGTCATTAAAGATTACGACATAAATAGATGGAAAAAAATAAAAGATTCAGACATGAAATTATCTCCTCCTTTAAATAATATTATTTCATAATTTTTATTTTTATTTTCAACAATTAGGTCCTCCGGGTCCACCGAAGAGGACGAAGTATCCAAAGTTGTCAGTCATTCCAAGGTTGTTCAGGCCATAGCAGTTTTTATTGTCCAAAACCTCGTCTATTTCGTAGTCAAAGGGCGCGCGGAATTCCGAATAATTTCCGGAGAACATTATCTTGTTCATGAAGGCAGAGTGCCTCTCATCTCTGTCCGGCTTGTACCCGCTTCCCATCGGGGGACTCGTGCCTTGCCCATGCACCGTGATTCCTCCGAAAGACAGATTTGCCGCACCGCCCGCCATCTGAGGAAACAGTTCTTTTGGCCAGTATCCAGCTTGCCTTTCTTCGTTTCCAATTCCAAAACTCAGTATCCAATTCTTAGTGATGGGATCCTGCAAAAACGCACAATATCCAATTCTTAGTTAGGGTTTTCTTTGTAAAGCTATAAAACATTACTCGAGACACATTACCTGGGTAATGTGAACATCAACTTGCTGCTGAATTCCCCCGTAATCCGAAGTCCTATTAAAAACATCTCCGAGAACTATTCCCTTATCTGTCTGAATGAAACCGGGGCAACGAATATAATAGCATCCTGTCGATCCTTCCCCCTGGATAGAAGCCACTCTTTGAAGAGCGTGAATGAAAAATTATAATATGATACAATAATATGAAAAAATTACCTTCCAAAAGGTAAAAAGATGTGCATTATCATCTCCATATACCGCCGGAGAAACCTGTGGTTGCAATGTCGATTGATGTCATTGAAAAATATAGATTACGTAAATTATTATGTAAGGAAGGAAACTTACTGCCCATCCGATGTAAATACCATTAGTATCGCCTGTTTCAGGGCCACTAGCTAACCGAATCACGGATGCACTGAATTGGTCGCCCTTACACTCTGGAGACCAAATGTTTATCACTGCTTTGGCACCGTAGTAGTGCTCTCCGTAGTAGCGATTTCGGACGAGTTCTATTCCCGCACGCTGAATGATGTTTTATGGAATAAAACCGGCATGTATTGACAAGATAAAAAAAAAATAGTGACAGAAAGGGAATTCGGACACCTCCTATATACTTTCAGTTTTGTTGAATAATGCTTGTGTATTATATGTCCTACAAGAAAACTTACACTGGTATGACCGGCGAAAGGTTGAGCGAAGGCTGAATCTAAGCGCGGAAGTAATTTCTCTCTGATTAAATCTTTTTTAGTTGTTCTGAGGATCGGGATCTTCCCATCAGGGCATCCTTGTCCAAAAGAGAAGATACTCGCTGCGCCGCTTTCCGCTTTCGAAGATGAATCACCCATCTGCATCATGGAATTGTCCCTATGAATTTTTATAATGATGCGAAGGAAACAAACAAATTGAATAAATAAAAACCTGAATTTTGTGATCCTTCAACAGAGGATGATCTAGAGCTGGCTGTTTGAATATGTCGACGCAGTCTATCACTTTTCCTGATGTCGTCAACACCTCATCTTCGAGTGGGCGGAGTTGATGACTTTGAAGAAACGAAGCAATGAACAATAGAACAAACAGAGCATATGCCTTGTTCAAATCCATGGCTCCCTTTTAAACCACAATACAAAAAAGGTGTGTATTTATTTATATATTGGAAAGCAATTGGATAATCTATAATCTTTTGACATTGCCATTCGAGATTCGAATGTCTTAAATTTACATGGTTGTTTAGGGTAAGAAAAGAAATATGGTTCATTTATGGCTTAAAATATCCTTTCCACCAAAAAAATATTCTAAATAAACAAATAAGTCAATAACTTTATTCTTCCAACATAAAGACTAATTTGGTTTTTTATTTTCTTTTTCTGAATCCAAATTTAGAAAAAAAAAATTATTTCCCTCAATTATTATTTTTATTCAATGTGATTAAACTTTTGGGATTGATTTGGACGACATGATTTGATTCAATTATTATTTTTATTCAATGTGATTAAACTTTTGGGATTGATTTGGACGACATGATTTGATAGTTTTTTGTACAATAATTGATTCCGCCTATTAATGTTTGTCATATTAGCCAGAAATACAAATGGCGAATGTTTTTTTAACCAATTTATGTATTAATCTTATAAAAATAAATAAATTATGGCTTTTTTTGTTTGTATAAACGATTCATTTCTTCATAGTAATTTTTTTAATTAATTGAATAACTTATTAAGCAGTATCACAAAAGCCACGAGTAATTCCCATATCACATCCATATGCGTATTTATTTATTTATTTATTTATTCACATATCAATTTTTTAATTATAAATATTGGTCTGGTGAGGAATATGTTCTAATTCATTAGATTGGTCAGTTTCGGAGCTTCGATGGTCCAGAAGTGGTAATAAATCAATATTGTTATATAATTAGAAAGAAGCACAAGCACCAGTTCATCCACCTCCTCACCATGTATGGAGTCCTCCTCCGAGAACGAGTCGGACTGTCGGCCTGTACAAATCCTTGGCAATGCAGGTCGAAACATTGGGAATAAGTAATCAGAAATCCCAGTGAGCTTAACCGATGATGAAATGTATATGAGATGAGTGGAAAAGACGCGGGCTATTGTCTCGAATACATTATGTGGCTGTTTATTTGTTCCTAGGATCGGGATCGTCCCATCAGGGCATCCTTATCCAAAAGAGAAGATACCCGCTGTGCTGCTTCGTCTTTTGAAGAGGAATAACCAATCTGCATCAACAGAGGATGGATGATCTGGAGCCTGCGGTTTGTATATGTTGACGCAGTCTCTCACTTTTCCCGATGTTTTCTGCAATGAACACGACCTTCATCACTTCTATGTCAAATAGACGTGGTTTATTCAAGACTGTCTGGCATCGATCGAACACTTCGTCTTCGTGTGTATGATCTTGGCGGAGTTCATGACTTTGATGAAAGGACTATGAACAACACAACAAACACGGCATATATGACTTGTTCAAATCCATGGCTCCTTTCTACACTACTCTAAAAGAAAAATGTGTATATTCATTTATCTATTGGAAAGCAATTGGATGATCTGTAATCTTTTGACATTATGGATTCGAGATTCCAATATTTTAAATTTTTACACTTATGATGGTTGTTTAGGGTTTTAAAAAAAAGATATATGGTCCATTCCTCCTTTTTGTAGCTACATAAAAACACAAACATTTCTTTTTTTTCTCAATCCAAATTTAGAAAAACATATCCCCACAATTAATTGGATTTATTTTTTGAAACTAGCTGCCTGATTCATCCATTAAATGTTTTGAAGTTATTTCACTTCAATATGCCATTGCTATAATTATTTTATTTTAATTTTAGAACCTCATATTTTAAAAGTATAAAATAAATAAATAAACTGTCTTATCTATCTTAAGCTAAAAGCTACAATTAAATTAATTTTATTCATATTAATATTTTTTTCCCTTTTGAATGGGCACATGCGCACCCAATTGTTATGACATTTAATTATAATATTTTTTGGCTCCAAAACATATTAATAATTAATTATTCCTCTCGATTTATTTATAAAAAGAAAATGGGAAACAAGCTATAAATCGCCCGGGGAGATTCAACCCCGTCATTGTTGCTAGCTATGTAATTTATTAAAAATAAACATGAAATAAAGATATATATGTAATTCATTTCTTTGGGGACTAAGTTATTATTGCCAAGGGAACACAAAAATTCTTTTTAGGAAGGAAACAAGGTGCTGAGGGACGACTTGCACAGTCGGATTTTGACAAGGGGAGCTGGACATTGTCGGGCAATGTAAGGAAAGGGGTTTCTTCCCTTTGGCAGACGACCAGCGGCATTTTGTTGAGGTTGAAGTAAATGTAGGAGCACTCTTTGTCCCTTAGACTGATCGTGACATAAATTAACCATGTTAATTAAAACCCTAGACAAGACAGAACTACACTGATCATCGACATTAAGTACATCTCATTCTCAGCTACACATCAACCAATGATAAACTACTACCGTAACCGGTTTTAGCCGATAGAGAAGGGCACCGGCGGATGTTCTTCCTCTTCATCAGTCACCGGGTAGGGAGCCTCAGACATGACCTCCTGAAGATCACCAAGGTCGGCCACCTGCTGGGGCTGCTCGGCACCCTGGTCGTCACCTACGAACATGAACTTGTACCACAGTACAAGTGCGAAAAATGCAATAAAAAGAACCGCCAAGATAGCAATTGAGGCTATCACGGCGGTCGGGAACGGTTGCGGCGCCGGAAGATCGCCGGGGTAGCTCGCTGGAGATTCAACGGTCGTCATTGTTGCCGCGTGCCTTTCATAAGAAAAAAAAAAGTACATATCGTTAAGAAAAGATAATGGAAGAAGAGGAATAAGAGAAAGAAAGAAACCTTCTGCCAGTCGGGGTGGGAATGAGATCGGGGTGGGAATGAGAGGGGGATGAGGCCGTTCCAACGAGTTTACTCTTGAGTTCGTGTTCTGAGGCCAGAACCCTTGTTGAATTTATTATGTCATTAATAAACTTAATCATATTGTCGAAGCCCCATGTGCCTGTGGAGATTCGGTTGCAGTTGATTCCCTCGCTGTCCATTTTTATGGTCTTCTCAGAATTCTCGTTCTTTTTTTTTTTTTTCTGTAAAGCAAATGATAAAATGATGTCTAAGTAAGATATCATAATAATTTGAATAGACAAAAATAATAATAATAAATGAGCACCATTGAAAAATATCGAAGTTTGATTAAGAGCACACGAACTATATCAATGTTTTACCGAAACTCTCGTAAGCATGCATGGATAAAATTGAAATATCAATCAAATTGAGTTTTTTAATTAAAATATTCATACCAACCAAATCAATTGGGATTGCACACGAGAGAAAAGAAAAAGCTCTCTGCGGAAGGCAAGACCACATGGCTGTGACGGTGAGAGGAAGGACCGGCGAGACGAGGCAGCTAGCATTTGAAGAAGAGGAGCCGCCATCGCAAAGTAGATTGTCTGAGGGACTTTGGCTCGTCGAGAGCAACCTGATTTTGAGGCTTGCGGAGGGTTTGACCATCGGAGACTGGGGGGAATCGAGCGTCCTTGTCTGAGCGAATCCGCAAGAGACGAGCATTGGTTGCGCGTTTGGTTAGTGGGGCGACGGGGGCGAGGAGAGGCCGCTGGTCGTCGGTGTTTTGGAGCTCGGAAGGTCAGAACTGAGGACGCCGAGAACCTGGTGTGGAGTGGCTGTTGATGGACGGCGTCGGCAAAGGCTGAGGGAGGCAGGACATGTCGAAGCTTTCGCTGCAGTACGCGTTTTGTAAAGCTCCAATTTGGGAGTTTGCTCCTGGTGCTACCTTGGGCATGCGTCGACAACGGCGGGGATGGGCTGGTCGCGGATATGGATGACGCCGGTGCTGGAGGCGGAGGTGGCGGCGATAATGGACGATGAAGTCGAGGCGCCTGAATCTGTGGTCGCTGAGCTCGACAAGTCAAAGGATTAGAATGAATGATTCATGTCAAAGGAGGCTTGACCTTTCACCCCTGGCAAGAACGTGTGGAGTCAAGTTTCAATCGAAGGAGGGATTTATCCTTCATCCTCGTTAGAGAAACACGTGAATAACAAATCCAAAAACCAAGCACAAAAGCATTTAAGTAAGACAAAAACTTACAAATGCCATTGATGAGTACAAACACAGATGATCAAAGAAAACGAGATTAACAATTGTTTCTAATTGAATGCCTATTAACAAGACCTAAAAGAACCTATTTATAATATTATCCTAACCCCTTTCTAGAAAATTAGCGTAATCTTATTGAGTAATCTCCATTTCTTCAGGCGTCACACATTTTCAAACGAACCCACGTCCTTCTTCTGAGTAGATTGGACCTGCCATGTGCCCTTAAGTGGTGTCTCATATCCTCCCTTGGTGGGTCTACTACTACGCTCCGCTTGGAAACTTCACTTTATGTCCTTCACTCGATCAACTTCTCTTGATGTGCTTCGCTTGGATAATTATGCTTTATCCTTCACCAGATCAGCTTCGCTTCAGGTGCATCGTTTGGATAACTTCGCTTTATGTCCTTCACCGGGACTCGCTTTATCCTTTGCTTCGCTTAATGCATTTTGCTTGGATCCACTGCTTTGATTCGATCGAGAAGGCCTTTCTTTGTCCATGCTCCTTGGTTTATTTAAAGGCCTGTGTCCCAGAATTTATGTATTCTAGACACATGGAGGATCCAAAAATTAAGCCCGGACAATAAATTAATATAGATGTCGAAGTCTACCAATAATAAGTAAAATATACTCTCACAAAACAGTAAAACAAGGAGTATGATGGTTCTAACTCCATCCACCAGAAGGCCCTCCTCCAAGTCAAGTCCCTCATCACTGACGATACCTACATGGTTCTTGCAACTTAAAGTCTTCCAGCTTTTTCTCGTCAAAACGGGTCTTTGAGGATGACTCCAGACATGGATAGAAGGATTTCGCAAATATTTTCCCGCTTCGCTATTTCAATTTAGATTTCGTTTATTATTTTGTCCATGATTCATGCTTTTGTTTCTCTATCCTACTTGTATTTGTATATTAATTTATTGTCCCGACCTAGTTTTCCATAATCCATGTCAGCAAATTGATTGTGCTTGAATTTTAGTATCTTCTAGGAACAACCTTTCCATAATATAGGCTATGACTTGGCGGGTGATGACTACAAGGTAATTATGGGTTTTATGTCCTTTGAGATCGTTTCCGAGCATACGCTCACAGTGAATGTGTTTGCCCTCGAAAGGCAATGCTTGGAGAGAAAGTAGCCATCACGTAACTTTCAACATCGCCCGGGACAATGGAAAGGGCGTTTTTGTGGGGGACTCGATACACTGTGTTCGTCCCGGAAGTGACTAGCTGGACAAGCCGGAAGGCGAACACGTCGGGAATCGCTGACACTACGAGTATTTGGTACTTGGAGGTGTTTCCACAAGATTGAGACGGAGAACATCGATCGAAAGAAGCAATGTCTTAATGTGATACCCCAAATTTTAACTAATAATAATAAAAACAATAAATAAATAAAAATAAGGGATAATATAAAATCACATAAAATCTTGAAAACCTGGAAAATCATGAAAAAATCACATTCAATCAAAAATTTATTTTCTTTTAATAAAAAAGGAGGAAAATAATCTGATTGTAGAATTCACCGATCAATCCAAGATTTTGGGGCAAAACTTTTCCCTTGATTCCTCTCTTCACACGCATCCCTTTCCAAAAAAGAAAATATCTCACAATCCCCTATCAGAGGCACAATTTGCAATCAAACGATACCCTTCATACGATCTCCAATTAAACAATAATTACACGTAAAAAAAATCAATCAGGATATCTAAAAATCCTCTCCTTCCAAAGAGCCAAAGAGGTTCATCCTCTCCTCAGGAAAATCGGACGCTCCACCCCTCTAGCAATCGGAGGCCAACTCCTCCCCCCTCTACATACAACCGGAGGCCAACTCCTCCCTGACGTACACACAGAAATCGGAGCCAATGACTCCCTCTATCCAGTGCTAATGAGCCAAAGTCTCCCGACCAGCCTACCAGCTGACACCCTCCCTCCGTTGTTCGCTTTCTTCTGTGGACTATCACACACACCATGGGGTGAGGAACGAGCCTTCGGACAAGATCATGACAGCCGAAGTTACAGAAAAAGGACAACCGGCACGCCACCTTCCTCCGGTTTAGGGAGGTGGAAAAAGGTCTTAATCATTTGCACTGTCACTAAATGCATTTTCATGTCTCTTAGACCTCAAAGCTTTCACAATAGCTTTGAGAGTCGATTTTACGTTCATTTATGGCACGGAAGTCCCGGGACATCTTCCTGCCTTCTATTTCCATTGTTTTCTGCGAGAACGCCTCCAAAAGCTGGATTTTCGAAGAGGTTATGGACGATTTCGAACCACGAAACCAAAAGTTAAATGATCTACAATGACTAATGATCTTGGGGTTATTTTTGTTTTAATTTTTTGTTGATCGAGGATCGGGTTATTGCCCCCGAAACGGCCGCCACTTTCGCTGGCCGCAGTAGGACAGCCTGTTGCATTATCGTTTTTGGGAAAATTCCGAGAGATCTAACCGTTGTATCTTAATCAAATTTTTCAAAGCTAAATAAAACTTCAAGACGGTTCTATGAACATATATATCAACCGTTGAAGTTTCTAACATAGTACGAAACAATCTCGCGAACAGACTACATACTGAGTAAAGTCTGCTGAATGTTGCAATCATTTTTTTTATGTAATAACGGCAGATCCCACCATTGGATCATCGCCAAATTTTGTAGATGTGTTCTTCATTTTATCCAGTCATTTTGACATGTTATTCACTTTTTTTCGTTTTGAGGATATAAAGTTTTCCATTTTCTTCCCCGAACTTTGCCAGGCCGAAGTCAGACTGAGTCTACAAAATGGTCTAAACTTTTACACCTGTATTTCTTACGATCCAACCGTTGGATCCATGTGAAATTTTACAAACATATTCTTCATCACTTTACCTTTCTGTGATTGGACATTCGAGGACGAAGATATGATAGGAATGACACCGTCTGTGCAAACTGTTTCGCTTTTCTGGACAGCCACCTTGGTTCCTTGATCTTGAGAGATTGCACCTTTAGATTTTCATAAAATTTAACGTTCAAACTCGTCATTAAGTTTCGGATTTGTTAGTCTAAATTTCGATTGAATCGGACAATCCAAGCCAAAGTTATATTCCGTTTTCTGTACTATATGCAATCTGTGTTCGTTGTGATTTGTGATTGTGTAACTCTTTCTAATATGATTAGATTACATTGTGTTTGATGAACATGATCATTCTTTTATTTATGTAAAACATATGTGAATTTCTGCAAGCTACCATCTCTCATAACTTACATTTCGTCTTTGATCGATGCATGTACAACGGACGCACAAATTTCGAAGTCCCGGCCCAAGCCTCTTGAAGGAATGTTGAATGTGCGTGAATCTTTTCGCGCATAAAAACGCGGTGTCAAGACCATCAAGTGACTCAACTGCCACAAGAGGTAAAAGGGGTGGTGCGGGCCACCCCAAAAAAATAAAAAATCCACTTGTAACGAGCCATGGGCCCAAGTGCATAGGCCCACGGTCACCATCCTTTCCCACCTCCTTTGATCTCAATAATTGTCTGTGCCTGTCTGCATACCTTAGGCCCATAGGCTTATCGTCGCATGTTATTTGCCAAACAAATACACATGAGTTCGAGCCTAAAGAGCCCGAAACGGGTCTAATGCCGGTAAAATATTGAGATGAATTGGGAGTCATGCCCGGATCAGGTCCAATACCCATTAAACAATAACAAATCTTTTGGTGCAAATGCCACCTGATTTTTCACATGTTAGAATGTAAGAGTTAGTAAATAGGAATCACCAAATCCTACTTTGGTTTTCCGACATAAACCAACTTTCAAAACTAAGTTTGTGGCGACTCTGTATCATTTACCTAGGTTAAACAATAACCTTTTTACAAATCCATTTTGGATGAGGAACGGACGACACCAGCCACTCCAGATTTCTCCCGAAAATTCCTTCTTTGGATCATGCTCCGCCTTTCGCCCGTCTCTTAGGAAAACTTGGACGGTTGACGAGGGCTCGTGCAGGCCCAGTTAGGCGCAATGTCCGACGCTCGAGTCGTGACGTCGACCGGTTGGGCATTGGGGAGCGGGCTCGAATCTTCGTATCGTCCGAACCGCCATGCGAGTGCTAGGCCGGGGTACTTGCAAACAGAATCCGGGGTACACTTAGCAAACAACATCCGGGGTACTTGCCACAGAGAAACATACTAAACAGAGGTCATAGTCTTACAGTTCTGTCGTTAGTTATGTGCTTCTCCAGAACGACTCTCTCTGCAACAGTTGGATCAGCAAAGACGACGAAGAATATGCTTGTATATTCTACTCTTGTTGAGGAATGCAATTTTTGTAACGAACTCTAGCTGGGGAAATGGAGGTATGACTCCGTCTGGGAATAATAAGAAATTTGTTAGAGAGTAGTGTAGATGATAATCCCTTTCGATGTGTTCATCCTTATTGACAATAAAGGCAATCTCGAAGTTTTGGTTCGAAATCTTCCACCTGACCGCCCACGCCTTTGTTCGTAATGCAGGATATTCATGTAGCTACACTCGCCAGATGGCGGACAACAAATGAACACATGTAACTTATTTCTTTTAAAATAAGAATGAAGTTTTGTCATGTAACTTCATTTATGTGAAAGACGAAGTAGAGCTTTGATACTTCCCTTATTATGTTTCGTCATTGCGCCTTTGTCCGTAGGAATCAAAGGGTTAACGAAATCGTTACTCTTGCCTAATGTCTGTTGTGTAAGGATGCTCATGTACCTATCAAATAAATGGCGATAAATAAATAAGTTCATGTGACTTGTTTCTGTTAGAGGAAGAATAAAGTTTGCTCATGTAACTTCATTTGTAAGAAAAGTGAAGTAGAGTTTTGATACTTCCCTTTTGTATGGTTTCGTCATTACGTCTTCGTCCGATAGAATCAAAGGTTTGACGAAGTGGTTACTCTGGTTTTGTATCCGTTGTATAAGGTTGCTCATGTATCTATCAAACAGATGACAAGAAAACAAGTGTCTTCGTGCAATTTGATTCTTTTAGAGTAGAAATGAAATTTGCTCATGTAATATAATTTATAAGAAAGGTGAAGTGGAGCTTTGATACTTCCATTTGTATAATTTCGTCAGTATATCTTCGTCCGTAGGAATCGAAGGATTAGACGAAATTGGGAACGTATACTTCCTCTCATGTTGTTCTATTGTTTTGTTGACAACGAAGGATATTTCGAAGCTTTGGATCAAAATTATTTCAAGAGCATTCAAAATTATGCTTCCAAAGTTTATGAACACATTTCTCATTTTATCGCAAGAGAGATTCATCCAAATCCACTAATCACAGCAAGGAGCACAAAGACTCAACACCTGTGATCAGTTTAAAGAATGAAATGGACGTGTAGAAGTTTACCTCTATTTGATGGTAGTCATGCCATAGCCAACATAACCAGCATACTTTTAGCTATGACATCGGTATTTGCATTTCCAAGTCCATAGCTTAAGGGGGCAGAATCTTCCGTCTTCGATGGGGATGATCCCTAACCGGGGTGGTCTCCATAGGCTAAATCATTCTCCCGTATTATTTATGAAAAAGAAAGATGGTTTGATGAGATTGTGTATCGATTACAGGTTGTTGAACCAACGAACAATCAAAAACCGTCATCCACTTCCTCGAGTAGATGATCTATTCAATCAATTGCAGGGATCAGTCGTATATTCGAAGATCGACTTGAGATCAGACAATCATCAGATTGGAGTAATGGAAGAAGTGTTCCGAAAACTGCGTTTCGAACGAGATATGGACATTATGAGTTAGTTCATAGTGATGTCGTTCGGAGTAACGAACGTCCCAGCAGATTATATAAAAAATAGAAAACGAAATCATTTTTCATATCAAAAACTTGTGAGAAGGAATTCTCAAATAATATAAATTAGTTTTATTTCTTAATTTTTCATATTACAAATTCCTTACTTAATTTATCATCAGATTCAATATTATAAAAAGCTAACAATTTTATATGGTAACTAATGAGAAAGCCAGAAGACAACCCTCCACAGTCAATTAGTCTTTTCTCCATGGCAAATAATCATTGCCAGATTGTCTCTTTATCCCAAAAAATAAAATGTCGAGCCTCACATGATTCAATCCAGAATAAGTGGATAAGAGCCAACCCCAGTGTGTCCGTTCCGTTCACTGGGAGTGAGTGTGGTCTAGGCGAGGGCGCCAAGCTCCAACAAAAGCGGGTGATTGACTGCATCGGACGCTGGGCCAACAAACTGAATGGGTCCTGCCATGGCAACGTGAAATGAAGAAAGAAGGCTGTTAGAGAAGGTGGACAAAAGGCCTGGGAATGCACTGATTGGAGAAAGGTGGCGGCAGTACCAGGGCTGATATAGCAGTTCTTGACCGCCCATTCTTCCCATAGCAATGGGTTCAATGGGTTCAAAAGGAGAGAAGAATATAGTTCTGACCGAAGAAATCAATCCAGTTTTCCCACTCTGAAGAAGAGCCCTGGCTGCATAACCCAAAGCATAGAAGTAAGTGGAGTTGAAGTTTGTTGGTAGACCACACCTTCCTTTGTTCTTGATAAAGTCAGAAGCAAATGAGGAATCCATTTTCACGACGACTTTAAAATGACTTTGCAAAATCGACAGTTTAGAAAGATATCGACAAGCAGGAACTACCCAAAGAAGTGGGACTGTCCTTTGAAGTTCCCTTTGTAATTTCCTTCCTGTTTCCTCTTCTCAAGCTCATCTCCACCATTTGAATGAGCTTTTTTCTCTGTCTCTATCTTAGCCGCCTAGAAAAAGGTGGAACGAACAACAGTAAGATATCATACGTAAAAATATATTATATGAAGCATGCCATCAAGAAACTAAAATTTCATACTTGCACATTTCCATGGGGATCCCTTTCGAGCGTCAATTGTTCTTGAATCGCCGGAGGTAAAAACTCGAAAAGCTCCAAGGACTGGGGAACATGTTTCTTTTTCAAAGGCCCTCCTCATCAATGACCTCGTGCGCAAGAATTTCATTTAATTATGCAATCAGTTGATGCACCTGCACCGATCACATATTAATACATCACTATTCAAAACCGGTAATGGAAGGTGAAATTCAAATGAGACGAATAATCTCCTGGAATCACTTAGCTTTTTAACACAATGAAAGGTCTGCAAAATTACCTCTGGTATAAAGTCAATAAGACCTTCAGGGATCAGAATGACACCATAATTATAACCAGAGATGGAACGATTGCAGATAACATCTACAATATAGTCGGTCACATTTTTCAGGGTTGATTTCCTGGCGCAATCTAAATAACAAACAACTCTATGTCAGAAAGTACAACTAGTGGTAAGTAAATTCTTTGGCACTGAATCAGGGTATTCAAGAAGAACAGGTTGTTCCAGCTCGATACCGTTAAGAATTCCTGACTATTGCATGGGAACTTGACCTCCAAAAGAAATTTCAATTCACATGGGAGCAGTAGATGGATTCATAAACACCATGGATACAATATAATTATTCAACTCTACAAGAATATATGAATATTGAAAAGTCACGTAAAAGCACCTGAAATTCTCGGCGAGAAGACAGGCATTGGTGTTTGAGTCATCACCACCAATGATGACAAGACCATCTAGATCAAGTTTCACAGCTGTTTCTTCAGCTTGTTTAAACTGAAATCAATTAGTATATTCTAAGACCTCCATCCATATCCTGTAACAAACACACTGTTGATCTAAAACACATTTCGGGCCTTACCTGTTCTGGGGTTTCTATCTTGTTTCTCCCACTGCAAATCATGTCAAAGCCACCCAAATTGATAAGTAAAAAAAAAGGAATGGTTGATTAGGTATACAATAAAAAAAGATCAAAACTACCAATTTCAATCAGATGATTTCAAGCCGTGGGATGCATGTACAACATGTGTGTTTGACTCTGCTTTTGGAGAATTTTCTTCAACTATAGAATCGCATGATGTAAGAGAGTCTCCGCGATAAAACATTGGCAACCAAAACAGATATTTGCATTTCATGATCCCAGCAGGACCCACACAGCGTGCTTCCCTTCACACGCTCCTGCAAGTAGTCTATCATAACATATTCACCCATGAGTTGTTGAACTAAACGTCTAGCTGCAATTATAATCAAGCATGCAAATCAAGACCCTCACCATAGATCCCACAAATCACATTGTTTAATGTGATATTTGCTAAGAAAGAGTTACCTCGGAAATGTTGTTCTTACATGATGAGAGATGATGTTTCTCAAGTAACAATCGTAAGAGAAGGGGCACTATTTATAAAGGCAATTAAGATGGTGGGGAGAAGCCACAACTGAAAAGAGCAAGATGAGATTCAGCAAAGGGATGATGACGACGACGGTTGCTTTGATTGTGGCTGCCTCATTCCTTTTGGATCCCGCGGATTGCATCTTTGATGTCCATACGAGGAGCGGACGTTGTGGGGGAAGGCATTATTTATTTGGCGACTGTCAGGGAGCTGTCCTCAAGGTAGTTTCCTGGGTTAAGCGACGTGCCCCAACAACACAATTCCAATACTACACCTCGCATAGGGTAAACAGAGACACGGCCTTTGCTCATGCAATCTGTTGATCGATGATTTCGGCACAGGAGTGTCGTATTTCCTTGGAGGTATGTGACGTTAAAGTCTTCCGGCGTTGCGGCTTCCCAACCACAGCAAGTATACTGCTGGTTGACTGTAGCCTCATTTGGTAGGACAGACTGATCTTTAAAAGCCCGTGGCCGAGTAACTAATCATGCCGTCAAAGTATATCTCATCGTTCACGGTCTGTTCAATGCCCTGAGCTTTCTCGGACTTCTATGGACGTTTTTCAATAATGTGAGTTGCAGTGTATGCATCATCTTGTCCCTTCCTTCACTTTACTCTATCTCACGTTACATTCCACTTGACATACGATGATGGATATAATCTTGTGGTGTCTTCACTCATGTTAAGTTCATGGCCGTTCGCTCGAACCAATACTATACATCCCCCAATATGTTGGGGTCCTTATAAGGCTCTTCGATTCATTCTTCACTGATGTGCAACTTGAAAATTAGTTTTCGGAAACCGCCATCCACCTAAAAACAATTACATTGCCTATGGGATCCCGACCTCATCAAACCCAATGGATTACAACCATTGGTTTGGTGGTCTCTATAAGTTAGTAATATCGGATCACTCCAACTACCAAGCTCAGCATAGAAGTACATACTGATTTCCACTCTGAAACGATAAAAGAGTATACGTTTTCCTTTTTGACGTGAGATGTTTAGATTTGCACCATTTGGATTGCAAACTCTTTTGCCAGCTTGTTTCCTCTATTGTTGAGTGGAGCCCTTCCGTTGGTGAAGGTAGAGGAGATTTCACATGCCATCGATTCGGAGAACTTAACCATCCAAAACTGTGTCAATTCTCAGGCCCACTCCCCACTACTTCATTGATCAAGAACACAAAGTTTGAAGTTTGTAGGTCCAAGAGGGTTTGCGTTCGATGAATTGACGTGTATCGACAAGCACCATGGTTTTATGCTTGGTTTCTTCGTTCTCTCTTTGGCTGAATCGGATCAAACTCAAAGAAGGCGTGATAGGGACTTCCCAGCTAAGGGACTCGATCGTTGTGCATGAGAACTTGGAATTTTCTCGGACAACGTATCGGGCTCACCCCTTCAAAGGTATAATAACCTCAGTTCAAGACACTGCCTCATCGGTCAACAGGACCATCTCCAACCAACAGCAACGTCGAGTCATGGCTGCTAACCACTTGCCTCAAATGGCCGAGAGGGACGCTGTAGATTTTAAATTATTTAAGTTAGATGTTATTTTGTGAACACCATGCTTAATACTTTCATCTGCCAATAAAATGTTGGCGGCTCTAATGGCCGAGCACATGCTGTCCGCGGCCGACGGTCCAAGTTTCAGATTGCTATTAGTCCCTCGGAAGACGTCTAGGGTATCTGTTACACTAAGAGGGGAGCGAATTAGTGTTAATTACCAAATTCAGATTTTAACACTTTTTCGTTTTACCCCGCAGCGGAAGGAAGCTTCTGTTAAATAGAACCGTAGATAGGTTTCTGTACAGCAGAATGTTCGAGTGTGTTCGCAATTTATTTGATTGGACACAAGGATTTTTATAGTGGTTCAGCAAATTGCTTATGTCCACTCTTCACCCAGATATTTGGATGGATTCCACTCAAATGTATCTCAGTACAAGTTACACAAATGATATCAACTAAAAACAGAGCCGAAGGTTTTGTACAATAGAAGTTTGAGTGGCAGAGCCCAGACCAGAAGATTCTGTACCGTAGAGGCTTGTTACGTAGCACAAACACTAAGGTTCTGTACTATAGTAACTTAGGCTCAATACAGACCAGAAGGTTCTGTATCGTAGAAAGTAAGGCACAACACAAACCAGAAGGTTCTGTGTCGAAGAAGATAAGCACGACACTGACCAGAACGTTCTGTGTCAGATGTGTTAACCTTCTATAGCATAGATCAAGAGATTCTGTACTGTAAGCGTCAACCTTCTATAGAACACATCCAAGGACTCCGTCTTAGAGAAAGTGTTGCACAGTCCGTAAGATTTTGTACCAAGGATATCAATCCACAACAGAAGGTTTTGTATAAGAAATGACTTAATTATAAAACACAGATCTGAAAGATTCTGTGCCAAGAGTTGTCGATCTTCTACTAAACAGACCGTAAGGTTCTGTAGCAAAAGTGACAAAGAAAATGTATGCACAGACTGTAGAGTTCTGTGCTACAAAGAGTTGCACACGTGAGTGTGACTTACAAAGGTAACCAAATGCGCAATCCTCTTAAGGATACGACTTCGTGGCGTACCCCACGCGAGCACGTAGCGAATCCTATGCAAGCGAACAACGATCTCTGTTCAAAGATGGATTTTCCCTCCGGCGGCTTCACACGACCTGCACGATCTCCTCGAGATAGCGACTATGTGGCGTACTCCTCACAAGCACGTAGCATACCCACGCAAGCACGTAGCAGACCCTGCGGAAGCTCGTGGCAAACCCCATGCAAGCAGACGGCAGCCTCCGTCCTAGGTTCCTACACATAGAACACTACGCAACAGAAGCTGGTCAGTCCTTCACCTTCTGTGCTCCCAAGGTTCTGCCCTTCTCTCCGGCCCACTACAAGTTGCCCACGTACACACGCTTCCAACAACGTATCCTGCAGCTTCCAGCCGAGTCCCTCGTGGCCCCCGAGTCACTCTCCCAGAAAGCTTCACCGACGATACAGCCTTCCGTCGCTAGTGCTCCTCGTGTGACTAACTCGAACGAACGAAAGAATGAATGCTCAAGCTCATACTCACGCTCTCAATCAGAATATTACAATGGAATTCAAAAGTTATTTTTGAATGAGAAGGCGTGGCCCTTTTATACACAAAGTTCAAGGAAGAAAATGCAAAAAGGAAAAGATAAATTAACAATCTGCAAAATAAGAAATTAAAGGGTAGTAGACAAAATGAATAATAACATACACGTGCAAGTATTCAAATAGAAAATAAATCAGAATAAGATCATGATATATTTTCCATGAATAGTGAGTGCATCACAGAAGGTATCGCAGAAGGTTCTGCTCGATAACCTTCTCCAGATGGAAATAATTCTTTGATTTATTTCCATATGGGTAATGATTCATTCCATCCTGATAAAGACACACTTGAGAATGTATCTGGACAGGTGGGACTGATTTGCAACCAAATAGCGGTCATGTAGAGGTTATAAGAGCTTACAGATACCTGTAGACCATCTAGTAGAACATTTCCATATATAGAGAGATACATTTCCTTATATTAAAAATATTATCTCTAATATGATTATTTGGTTACTAAATCACTATGATTCGATCAGATAATTATCTTGATCGATGGGATTTTATTTCATAATTAAATAATCATCAACTAATCATTTAATTACAAAATGATTCTTACATAAAACCCTTAATATAAGAAGCTTCTGTAGAGTAGAATGTTCGACCTTCTGTGGTACCGAGGGTCCGGTTCATCATCAAAACCATCCCAACAATCTCCCCCTTTTTGATGATGACAAAACATTCATCGTTGAGGGAAATGTTTTTGAAAGAACTCCCCCTAACTCCTCCTTAATAGGTGAGAGTATGAGTCTCACGATTTTATAGAACCATAAGGTTTCTGTGAAACAGAGCATAGAAGCTTCTATTATAAGGAAGGATTTTCACAGAGCACAAAGGCTTCTGTGATTTATACAGAGCGTTGAGCTTCGGTATTTAGCCCGACAAAAAGATGGTATTTCATTTTTGCACTCCCAGTAATAGTGACTTTAAAAGATCACGAATCGCAATCCCTGCAGAAGGTTGCGATTATGAACTGTATTAGCCTCATAAGCTTCTACACTGATTATGAGCTGTATAAGTCTCATAAGCTTCTACACCGTAGACGGTATAGTCTTCTACGACCCATTGAAGTTATAGAAAATCTAGGATTTTTCTATAACCAATATAGAGCTAGATACTCCCCCTCAACACAATTTTCTCCCCCTTTTTGTCATATCAAAAAGAAGATGAATGTAGGTTGATAAAGAAGAGTAAATTTCTTGCAAAACGTATGACATAGCATTCATAACCAATTTGCAGAAGGTAGTTTTAATTCTCGTAGAGGGTAGAGCAGAGAGTGCAAAACCATCATGCAGAATATAGTGCAGAAGGTGTCCACTAGGTGGCAATTATTAATTTCTAGTAGACCACAGAAAGCAGTTTTTGGTCTGGCTAGAAATGCAGAAGAGAAAAAGAAACAGCAACTAAGGAGATGACTCCTCAGACTCAACAGAATCCTTTTCCAGATGCTCGCGCAGAAGCTTGTCCTAGCATTCCACTAAGCGAATCAGGTCAGTGACCATTCGTTGAAGGACACGGATGTCTTCCCCAAAGCTGAGGAGAGCCGTGTTATCCACAGAGACTTGAGCTTCAGCAGATGATGAAGGACATCTCCGACTAGCAGACTTAGCAGCAGAGAGTCGAGCAGGAGATCTTGGCCTCCAAAAGCTTATCCTCATCATCACGCGCAGAATCCTGTGACCTCCCTTTCAGGGTCCAGGTAGAGCCCTTTCTCACACAATGCATGCTGGCTATAATTTGTTGTCCACAAGTACCAACTTTCCACTTTTCATGAAAAGTAGAAGCATCAGTAGAGACATGAGCCAATTTCAAAAGGCCGGCGATTACCTGGCCATAAGGGAGAGCTTTCTCAGCCGTATTGCAGCATCTTTTCTTGTGGGAGAACACCAGCAAACCAAGTTTAAAAGGAATGCCCTTCAGGATATGACCCATCAACTTTGCATCATTGGAGGTGATGGTGTCGATGCTTCCAGTTCTTGGTAGAAGGCAGAACAGAACCACTCGATGCAGAATGCAGGTTTTGAGATCCAGCTTGGTAGACTCAAGGTACTTGGTCGCGTGGACCTTCTATCCCAAGATGATGCTATGGAATTCTTCTCTTCCCATGTCCATCAGAGGATCATGCTCCATACAGCTGAACAACTGATTCACATCATGGGCAGAGAATACCAGTGTGACCCCTTCAATGACTGTCTTTATGTACTTGGCTTGCGGACCCTATTCATGGAACGCGATGTTCGCATAAAACTCTCCCAAACGAGAGACATGAAGCTCTACATAGGTCTCACAGAAGGTTTTTAAACCGATTCTATCCAGCAGAGGGACAATATCAAGTCCATTAGCGGCAGTTTTTAAACCGATTTCATGGCATCATGGTGAAGCTTTTTGGTAGGAGTGGCTGCAGGCTTCCGAAATGCCTTCTACAGCTCAGAAGCTACTCCTTTTAGCTTGAGATCAGGGGAGACGGTGATGACAGGAGCGTGAACTTCCTTGTCAGACTCGTCAAGCACATCATCAGCAGGGGGGATTTCAACCTCCTCATCAGACGCGGCGATCTCAGCAGTGGGAGCGACAGTGAGTGCATCACTACCCGTAGTAAAACCCTTAACAGAGGGCTCAGGCACAGAGGGCTCAGAGATAGAGGGTTCCACCGTCATGGCGATCGGAGGTTCCTTCTGGGTTGTATCTTCCACAGAGACTTGGACTTTGGATGGTCCTTCGTCTGTGGAGATGGGAAGCATACCATCGAGAGTCTCAACGGCAGCAATGGTCTGATCGAATAGCAATTTCATCATCAAAAGGTTTTTCGTCGACCATAGTAACTTCGTCGACTTCAGGGAAACACAATTCTTTCGCCTCTATAAGGTCTTGGATAATGTTCCTGAAAGACAGACAATCTTTAGTCGTATGTGTAAATGACCCGTGCCACTTGCAAAAGTTCCTAGACTTTTCTCTATCCGTCTGGGGGGTCCTATGACCTGGTTTTAGTTTAATCCGTTTTCGCTGGAAAAGCCAATCAAAAATCGCATCGGCTTTATCTATATCGAAGGAATATTTTCTCTCTTCCCCTGTTTTCTGGAACGCCTTCGCTTTGGAATTCCTCCGTGCTAACGGCTCACAAACGGTGGCCTCTCCTTTTATGAACTCAGCCATGTCTACCTCGACAGCCTCTAGCTGATAAGTGCGCGTAGACTGAGCTTCTTCCACCAACAACTGGTGGTACTCAGTCGCTCTTCTGGCGAGGTCATACAGGTCGGTAAACCTTTCCCCTTGTAATTTCTTTTTGAAGGGGATGGACAAGGCATTTAATGCCACGATGAGCTAGTCTCTTTCCGAGATTGCCGGTCTACAGCGGAGCAACGCTTTTCGCAAGCGCATCAGAAACTGCCCCGGATGCTCACCAGCGACTTGTTTCAAGCGCATGACCTCAAAGATCGACAAGGGCGAGTCCAGCCGCGCAAACGCTTTCATAAAGCTTGACTGCATATCAGCCCACGATGCCACTGATCCAGGAGGTAAACTAGCGTACCACGTAAAGGCATCTCCTGTGAGCGAATTTGGAAACAACTTCAACTTCCAAACATCATTAGTCGCAGCTTCCCCAAGTTGATGGGTGAACCGCGCTATGTGCTCCAGAGGGGTCATCTCATCCTCTCCTGAGAAACGAGTGAAATCAGGCACTCTGTAGGCTCTGGGCAAGGGGAAGTCCCTGTCGATATATGCCGGAGAAGGGCTCCTGTAGAAGGTGGGGTCATCTTGTCTCACGACTCCAGGGACCATTTGTTCCAGTACTTGGGCTATTGTCTCCCTCAAATCTAATGGGGGGGGCGGCCAACTGGCTCCCTTACAAGGTCCTGACCCCATCTTTCTCCTGTGTAAGGCATTCTTTCAACATTCCTTGTCGGCTGCAAATCTACAGGGGCTTTGGTATAAAAATTTTCTACCCGGGACAGTCCCCTTGGGTTTGGCAAATCCCTTGGTGGAAAATTATCTACAAGGGCTTTTCCAGGTCGCCGCCCTGGGGTGGAAGGCGCATACCTGTTTGTTTCACCCTGAGCCTCGTGATACTGATCTTCCGGGTTCGCTGCGAAGGCGGCATTTTGCCTCCACTCCGTGGGCGACCGGGAAGAGGCTGGCTTAGAGGGAGACGTCCTGTCCCTGATTTCCGTAGAATATTGGGCATCAACATTCCAGGGATCCTCATCCTGAAAGGAGACGTTCCTTTTGTCAGCGCGTCGCGCATCTCCCATAAAGGAGAACTCTCTGTCCGTATGGTTACTCGTTCCTGTGACGACACTGGGCCTACTTAAGGCGGTGATTTGCTCTAGAACTCGAGCCATATTACTCTCCAAACCAGATATCCGCTTATCCAACGAGTTCTTCATATCATTAAATTCATTATAGAACTCCAACCTTGATATGAATTCCGATGGCGCATGTCCCAACAATTCGGTCTGGGTTACGTTTAACTGACCACCTAGGGCCACATTTTCGGCAATCGCATCCCCTGCCTGGAAAGTACCATCTCCTTCTAAAGGAGGGGGGGGATCACAGTTTGCACCACTTCTAGTATTTTTTGCCATAAGCAAATATGAGGTATTTACCTCGTGCTCCCACTGTGGTCGCCAAAGACGTGTTCGCGTCGAAACGGATCACGTCGAAAATATTTGGCAAATGGACTCACAGGGAATTGTGTGTGGTCGTCAGAAAGATGAATTTCAATGATATAAAAATAAAGCTGTTACAAATTTAAAGGTTCACAAAAGGAAACACGTGCTTACAGCCATAAAAATGAAGGAAAAACGGTGCTGAAAGTGCTGTAGACTTGCGACTTGAAGTGCGACTGGAGTTGACGTCACCGCTGGCGCTGTAGACTCACTGCCGCGAACGTAGACTTAGAAAGACGTTGGCGCGAAAAATGAAGGCGACGTAGGCTCGCTGCTGCAAGTGCGACTGGAGCTGATGTCACTGATGACGCTGTAGACTCGCTGCCGCGGATGTAAACCTCAGAGGAAAGTTGGTGCAGGTGATGGGAACGACGTAGACTCGCTGCGGGGAGTGCGACTGGCTGACGTCACTGATGACGCTGTAGACTTAGTACAGTGCGCTGTCGACCTGAATACTCGTGAAACGGAGTCTGGTTGCTGGCGCTCGGTAGGATGGCGATAGGCGGTGGTATCGTTGGATGTGGATGTCAAGGCTTCAAACGAACACCTTGCTAGCGGAGCTGCAGGCGAAGGAAGATAGCCGGAACTACGGTTGCTCGTCCCGACGGTGGAGGCGATGGCGGAAGTTTGTCGTCTCGGTTACGGTTGCTCGCCGAGACGAAGGAAGTGCTGGGGGAAGGTTGATCCCCGGAGCTACGGTTGCTCACTCCGAAGTTGGAAGGATGACCTGAAACCCAGGCCGAGGTATCTATTAAGCTAAGGGTGACGAGCAATGCAAAGCTTGTGTTTGGCTGATTGATCGTGTAAATTTCCTAAGTGTAAACTGCCCCTTTTATACTAGTTTTCATAAAGCTCTACACGTCCTACACGTTCCCGAAAATCCCTTAAAATGCGGCTCAACCTTAACCTCTCTCCTAGGATCTCGGGAGTTGTTTTAAAAGATTTTCCTAACCATCATTTAATGAGATAAGACGTGTTCAGACGAGTCGTAAACTCATCTCGCACTTTGCGCTGCTAGAGGAAACTGTAGACTTAGGCTGATGTAGACTGAGATTTCCACAAGTCGACGGGCTGTTCACTTAGGACTGCACTCAATATGGGCCGTAGGCTTAGTACAGGCCCAGGATATTTCATTGTGTCAACAAGGTTTGGCTAGGGATGCGGCAGGCTACTGGGTGTTTGGAGGAGTCACAGTGAAGTTGCTACCATCGCCAACATCAGGAGGTGTGCAGAAGATCAACTGCGTCCGCTACTGTGACTATTGGGGTTGTCATTGCTGGATTCAACAAACCCCTGTTGTGGCGTCCCGCTGCTAGTTGTCGGTGAGAACAGAGGAGAGAAGGCGCTAGACCGATCCTCGCGGGAGTGGGGTAACAAGAAGTTGCGGCTGCCGTACTCATTCTGACTGTGAGGCTGAAGAAAAAGGAAGAGTCACCATCCCCGCGGTATGTACCTGCGCCTTGAAAGGAAACCAATCAGAATAAAAGGAGAGCTTCCCACGACGCGGATGCGTGTGCGCGGGAAGCTTGGGCATGGTTCCCCGCAGAGCAGCGAAGTGGCCTTTGTTGGGTGGTCTAAAGGGATTTGTCCCTGTCATCGCAGCCGAGAGATGCCCACCACCATAGATCATAGCTAGTGAAGCCAGGATCGTTGTCAGAGCTCAACACTGTTGTTGCTGCGTTAGTAGAAGTTGAAAACCATCGTCGCCGAGGGAATGTTGTTTTGCTCGTTGTTGTCGTCGAATGCTCCGGTTGGGTTGATCATCAAGGGGGGTTTCTGCGACGCTGATCATTGCTTACCTTGGTCAAGATCGATCGAAAGGGGGAGCGGCGACAGATGTCCGTCGGTGAACTGAGAAGGAGGGCAGCAAAAGTCGATTGCCTGATTCTTCGAGGGGAGGTTTCCTTGTTTTTTTTTTTGGAAAGAGAAGGGGGAGTACCTGCCTTTGGTGTCTTCTGTCTTCCTTCTTTTATAGAAAACGTTGGTCATTATCGGGTTGATAATGGCAATCGCCTCGAGGAAAGGGGGATTGTGTTAGGAAGATCATTACGGCTATGCTTGTGTTCGCGTAGAAATGGACCACGTCGGAAATATTTGGCATGTAGACTCACAGAAATTTAAGTGTGGTCGCCAGAAAGATGAATTTCAATGATAATAAAATATAGCTGTTACAAAGCCAAAGGTTCACAAAAAGAAAAGAATGCTTACAGCCATAAAAACAAAGGGAAAAATGCTGGTAGGAGACGTTGTAGACTCGCTGCTGTAAATGCGACTGGAGCTGACGTCACTGCTGATGATGTAGACTCGTTGCCGTGAATGTAGACTTAGGAAGAACGTTGGCGCGAATGATGAAGGCGACGTAGACTCGCTGCTGGAAACGCGACTGAAGCTGACGTCACTGCTGATGCTGTAGACTTAGTACAGTGCGCTGTAGACTTGGACGCCCGTAAAGCAGAGTCTGGTGGATGTCAGGTGTGAATGTCAAGGCCTCGGATGAAAACCTTAGTGGCGGAGATGCAGGCGGAGGATGGTCGCCGGAACTACGGTTGCTCGTCCCGACGGTGGAAGTGCTGGCGAAGGTTGGATGTCAAGACTACGGTTGCTCGTCTCGACGGTGGGAGTGATGGCGGAAGATTGTTGTCCCGGTTACGGTTGCTCGCCGGGACGATGGAAGAGCTGGCGGAAGGTTGATCTTCGGAGCTACGGTTGTTCACTCCAAAGTTGGAAGGATGACCCAATAAACCCAGGCCGAGGTATCTACTAAACTAAGGGTGACGAGCAATGCAAAGCTTGTGTTTGGCTGATTGATCGTAATTTTTTTATGGAGGATCTGTCTCCTTTTATACTGAGACTCGTGGTGTTCAGGATGCTTAGCACGTCTGACACGTTCTTAGGATATTTTGAAGGTCGTGACCTTCTCAATCAACTTCCTAAAATCTTGGTAACTGATCGTGGCTTTTATCCAACTTAACCTCTTTCTTATATTAAATTAATTAAATCAAATCCCTAGTTTTTCTCCATCTGAAGATCTTTCCAAATGGGAACGTGGCCCCCATAATCTTCTTCCAAAAAAATCTCAAAGTTAAGATCTTTTGTGATCCTCGTAGACTTGACGCTCGTAGACTTAGAACTACCTTCATGGGCTTGTAAACTTAGCACAGGCCCAAAATATTCTACAGTGTCAACAGCTTGGTAGCGTGTTGTGAGTTCTGAGATAGTGGCCAAGGGGAAGGAACTGTCACGGTTAGCTTTGCGTGTAGCCGGATTTTGCTTTCCGTCCTTTGCAGCCGTCTTTCTCTAATCCTCATCTCTTTTTTTGTCTGACTCTTTCTGTATTTTTTTTAACACGTGCAGGTGGGATTACGGGAGCAATTGCAAAATTTGTCTCGAGGTGACAAGGCCACTTGACTGGGCGGTCAAAAATCATGATGTTGCGTCTTTGTGGCTGCGTTGCAAGTGGGATGGCAAGTTGCGAGTATCTTTATCGATGGCGATTGGGCGTCTTGGGCTGTGCCAGGGCGCCTGGGGGATCTTGTCGGGAGCGAAGATAAGTTTGTTCTAATCCTTATTTTGCTCTGGGCTGGGTCAGCTTTCACTTCGAAGTGGGCTGTGTTTATTGTGGGCTTTCATGGGTTGGGTTTGGATCTTGGGTTGTGGCTTGTTTCTGCTTTGGGTTTGTAATTGGTTAGCCCGCTGTTGAAATCCTAACAGTGTCTTGCATTTGTTGTTGGTGAAGCTGAGGCACCAGTATTTGCAGCTATTGAATATGATGGTTCTGCGGAAATGCCCGATGCCGAGACGACTGGACCTGCGTGATTCGTCTAGGCGAGGTTGGTGATAACTGTTAACGAGGTTGGGAATGCCTTGGACTCCCGGCCGACTTCGCTAACGATGGTGCTTTCTGCAGATTTTGGACCTGCGCCTCTGTTTGTATAAGCGGCTGGCTGCGACTGTATGTCGGCTGGGAACCAGGCTGTCACAATGCTAAGACTGCTGAACCTGAGATGGGAGCTGTGAAGTCAGGATGGCATATGCGCCAAGCATCCAGGTAGGTCATCTGGGATTCCGCCCGACTCCTTGGTTTAGTTGTCTTCTGCTGCTATTGCTGAGGTTTGTGTGGCTGTGGTTGTGGTCGCTGTATATCTGCTCGTTGATGAACTCGTGTGATTGAGCCCACAGCCTTCCCTAGTCCAGGTTCGATACCGCTATTTGATTGAGGTGAATTTATTATGTTGTGCACTTGAAACTCCCAGTTTTCATAGGACTGCATTTGAGCAGTTTGGGGTTGTGACTGTTGAGGCTGTACCATCTGCTTCTGTCGACCAATTACGTTTTGCTGTTGAAACAATGATCTCGGTGATTGGGATCTTTGATGAGTTTGCAGACGTTCAGGCGATGGTCTGTATTTGTTATGGCAGGTGAGGTTTTGGTTGTTCAGGCGGGTTCATTGCACGCTGGCTAATCTGCGGGGTGTTAGTACCAAGTAACTGCGGCTGTTGATGCAACCTAGTAACCGGAGGCTGTTGATGAACATTTGAGAGGTTATTCTGATGAGACAGCAGCTGCCACTGCCGGAGGTAAGGCAAATTGCTTTGTTGGCTTGGCTGTCTTGTTCTATGCTGTCAAGCTGTTTTGTTGTCCGTTGAGCTAATTCTACTGCAGTGGTGGCTGACCAAATGACTGCGATGCTGACGCCGATGTGGCTTCGGCGAGCTCAAGACTTGCTGCCGCTGCTACTGTATTGCAGCAAGTTGAGGCTGCTTCTGGAGCCGGACGCTCGACAATGGCCTTGCTGGAGCTGCTGTGGAGACGGCATTACAGAAGCAGAAGCCTTGATCTCTGGCTTAGTGTCCTGATGGAGATTCTTCTTCTGCTGCGCATTTTTGGGAGATAGCAGCCGCAGCCGTAGCAGAAGCCATCATCTGGTAAGTCGGCCAGGTAGCTTCAGATGAGAACAGCATGACTTTTGAGCAAAGGGAGGACGTGTCAAGGCCATAAGTGGACAATGCAGAACTGTTCAGGTTGGCGAAAGATTTTGCAAAAGCAGGAGATGGCCGGGAATTGGCCATACAGCTTCGAACCATCATGTTGGGGTGCCAACTGTGGCTACAGCTTGTTGTTGCTGCCGTATTTTTAATGTGTCCCCCTTTTTATTATTTTGTTTCTATTTTATTTTGTGTGTGTAAAATAGACCATAGATTTAGGCTTTGCCCTTTCGAAATAAGTATTGGGCTAAAGATGATTGTTTGCGACTCACATATTAATTTGAGGTATTACATTAGCTTAGCTTATTAGGCCTAGAAATTATTATTAGCTGTAGAAACTGTGAATTTATTATGATAATAAACCGATGACAGAACAATTTTTTTTTTAACTACTATAAGCGACAACATGTTTATTACTATAGTACATCCACAACACAAATTCTTACTACCATGATAAACCTACCCACGATTATAAATCGCCCAAGTTTTACTATCATAATATACCCCATCACTTCTACTGCTAATAACAATTTTTAATCCCCATAGAACTTCGTTTTTGGGCATAAGAGATAAAATTAGAGGGCAGCAAAGATCAAGGCCCGACCCTCCAACGGCAGCCTTCCTCCGTCGGCACTCCCGCCATTGATTCTTCCCTCCTTTCTCCGTTCAGGTATGTATGCTTTGCGAAGATCTTTTCACGTTTTGCGGCTTTGGTATGGTTAGATATATTGATGTTGTGGTTGGTGCAGAATGTTTTTGACCTTGGAGTTGCACAACATTTGAATGAAGACTATATAACCAAAACAATGTCATTACAATTGAAACTTATTCGTTTGCTACTTTTGGCCACATTCGCTCGCTTTTTTGTTTTCCGCGAGGCTATTTTTGGCCTGACGGTTCTCCCGCTGGCATCATATATCTCATGCTGATCTTTAAAGGGTGATAGATCATAGGTACTGAAATCGGTGGGGTAAGCTCTAAGATTAATGGTGGCGATTTCTTCTTCAGAGACCACAAACGATTAGTCATAATGGTTGACAGATCCGACGACATTGTGGTCCAAATCATGAGATTCAGATGCACAACTACTCCTTGTGTCGACAACATTGCGGCTGATTAATTCAGTACCACCTTTTTCCAGCTTGTTTGACGATTTTCTTGATATTTCTTTCTCTCCTGCCAGTCTCTGAATGGCGAGAATTAATGCTTTTCTTATCTATTTATTTATTTTTAGTTGTCTTTGTGTTTTTTTAATCTCTAATATCAATCCTAAAATAAAGAGAGTCGATAAGTGCTTCGATTTGATTTGTCATTAAAGATTACGACATAAATAGATGGAAAAAAATAAAAGATTCAGACATGAAATTATCTCCTCCTTTAAATAATATTATTTCATAATTTTTATTTTTATTTTCAACAATTAGGTCCTCCGGTCCACCGAAGAGGACGAAGTATCCAAAGTTGTCAGTCATTCCAAGGTTGTTCAGGCCATAGCAGTTTTTATTGTCCAAAACCTCGTCTATTTCGTAGTCAAAGGGCGCGCGGAATTCCGAATAATTTCCGGAGAACATTATCTTGTTCATGAAGGCAGAGTGCCTCTCATCTCTGTCCGGCTTGTACCCGCTTCCCATCGGGGGACTCGTGCCTTGCCCATGCACCGTGATTCCTCCGAAAGACAGATTTGCCGCACCGCCCGCCATCTGAGGAAACAGTTCTTTTGGCCAGTATCCAGCTTGCCTTTCTTCGTTTCCAATTCCAAAACTCAGTATCCAATTCTTAGTGATGGGATCCTGCAAAAACGCACAATATCCAATTCTTAGTTAGGGTTTTCTTTGTAAAGCTATAAAACATTACTCGAGACACATTACCTGGGTAATGTGAACATCAACTTGCTGCTGAATTCCCCCGTAATCCGAAGTCCTATTAAAAACATCTCCGAGAACTATTCCCTTATCTGTCTGAATGAAACCGGGGCAACGAATATCATAGCATCCTGTCGATCCTTCCCCCTGGATAGAAGCCACTCTTTGAAGAGCGTGAATGAAAAATTATAATATGATACAATAATATGAAAAAATTACCTTCCAAAAGGTAAAAAGATGTGCATTATCATCTCCATATACCGCCGGAGAAACCTGTGGTTGTGGTTGCAATGTCGATTGATGTCATTGAAAAATATAGATTACGTAAATTATTATGTAAGGAAGGAAACTTACTGCCCATCCGATGTAAATACCATTAGTATCGCCTGTTTCAGGGCCACTAGCTAACCGAATCACGGATGCACTGAATTGGTCGCCCTTACACTCTGGAGACCAAATGTTTATCACTGCTTTGGCACCGTAGTAGTGCTCTCCGTAGTAGAGATTTCGGACGAGTTCTATTCCCGCACGCTGAATGATGTTTTATGGAATAAAACCGGCATGTATTGACAAGATAAAAAAAAAATAGTGACAGAAAGGGAATTCGGACACCTCCTATATACTTTCAGTTTTGTTGAATAATGCTTGTGTATTATATGTCCTACAAGAAAACTTACACTGGTACGACCGGCGAAAGGTTGAGCGAAGGCTGAATCTAAGCGCGGAAGTAATTTCTCTCTGATTAAATCTTTTTTAGTTGTTCTGAGGATCGGGATCTTCCCATCAGGGCATCCTTGTCCAAAAGAGAAGATACTCGCTGCGCCGCTTTCCGCTTTCGAAGATGAATCACCCATCTGCATCATGGAATTGTCCCTATGAATTTTTATAATGATGCGAAGGAAACAAACAAATTGAATAAATAAAAACCTGAATTTTGTGATCCTTCAACAGAGGATGATCTAGAGCTGGCTGTTTGAATATGTCGACGCAGTCTATCACTTTTCCTGATGTCGTCAACACCTCATCTTCGAGTGGGCGGAGTTGATGACTTTGAAGAAACGAAGCAATGAACAATAGAACAAACAGAGCATATGCCTTGTTCAAATCCATGGCTCCCTTTTAAACCACAATACAAAAAAGGTGTGTATTTATTTATATATTGGAAAGCAATTGGATAATCTATAATCTTTTGACATTGCCATTCGAGATTCGAATGTCTTAAATTTACATGGTTGTTTAGGGTAAGAAAAGAAATATGGTTCATTTATGGCTTAAAATATCCTTTCCACCAAAAAAATATTCTAAATAAACAAATAAGTCAATAACTTTATTCTTCCAACATAAAGACTAATTTGGTTTTTTATTTTCTTTTTCTGAATCCAAATTTAGAAAAAAAAAATTATTTCCCTCAATTATTATTTTTATTCAATGTGATTAAACTTTTGGGATTGATTTGGACGACATGATTTGATTCAATTATTATTTTTATTCAATGTGATTAAACTTTTGGGATTGATTTGGACGACATGATTTGATAGTTTTTTGTACAATAATTGATTCCGCCTATTAATGTTTGTCATATTAGCCAGAAATACAAATGGCGAATGTTTTTTTAACCAATTTATGTATTAATCTTATAAAAATAAATAAATTATGGCTTTTTTTGTTTGTATAAACGATTCATTTCTTCATAGTAATTTTTTTAATTAATTGAATAACTTATTAAGCAGTATCACAAAAGCCACGAGTAATTCCCATATCACATCCATATGCGTATTTATTTATTTATTTATTTATTTATTCACATATCAATTTTTTAATTATAAATATTGGTCTGGTGAGGAATATGTTCTAATTCATTAGATTGGTCAGTTTCGGAGCTTTGATGGTCCAGAAGTGGTAATAAATCAATATTGTTATATAATTAGAAAGAAGCACAAGCACCAGTTCATCCACCTCCTCACCATGTATGGAGTCCTCCTTCGAGAACGAGTCGGACTGTCGGCCTGTACAAATCCTTGGCAATGCAGGTCGAAACATTGGGAATAAGTAATCAGAAATCCCAGTGAGCTTAACCGATGATGAAATGTATATGAGATGAGTGGAAAAGACGCGGGCTATTGTCTCGAATACATTATGTGGCTGTTTATTTGTTCCTAGGATCGGGATCGTCCCATCAGGGCATCCTTATCCAAAAGAGAAGATACCCGCTGTGCTGCTTCGTCTTTTGAAGAGGAATAACCAATCTGCATCAACAGAGGATGGATGATCTGGAGCCTGCGGTTTGTATATGTTGACGCAGTCTCTCACTTTTCCCGATGTTTTCTGCAATGAACACGACCTTCATCACTTCTATGTCAAATAGACGTGGTTTATTCAAGACTGTCTGGCATCGATCGAACACTTCGTCTTCGTGTGTATGATCTTGGCGGAGTTCATGACTTTGATGAAAGGACTATGAACAACACAACAAACACGGCATATATGACTTGTTCAAATCCATGGCTCCTTTCTACACTACTCTAAAAGAAAAATGTGTATATTCATTTATCTATTGGAAAGCAATTGGATGATCTGTAATCTTTTGACATTATGGATTCGAGATTCCAATATTTTAAATTTTTACACTTATGATGGTTGTTTAGGGTTTTAAAAAAAAGATATATGGTCCATTCCTCCTTTTTGTAGCTACATAAAAACACAAACATTACTTTTTTTTCTCAATCCAAATTTAGAAAAACATATCCCCACAATTAATTGGATTTATTTTTTGAAACTAGCTGCCTGATTCATCCATTAAATGTTTTGAAGTTATTTCACTTCAATATGCCATTGCTATAATTATTTTATTTTAATTTTAGAACCTCATATTTTAAAAGTATAAAATAAATAAATAAACTGTCTTATCTATCTTAAGCTAAAAGCTACAATTAAATTAATTTTATTCATATTAATATTTTTTTCCCTTTTGAATGGGCACATGCGCACCCAACTGTTATGACATTTAATTATAATATTTTTTAGCTCCAAAACATATTAATAATTAATTATTCCTCTCGATTTATTTATAAAAAGAAAATGGGAAACAAGCTATAAATCGCCCGGGGAGATTCAACCCCGTCATTGTTGCTAGCTATGTAATTTATTAAAAATAAACATGAAATAAAGATATATATGTAATTCATTTCTTTGGGGACTAAGTTATTATTGCCAAGGGAACACAAAAATTCTTTTTAGGAAGGAAACAAGGTGCTGAGGGACGACTTGCACAGTCGGATTTTGACAAGGGGAGCTGGACATTGTCGGGCAATGTAAGGAAAGGGGTTTCTTCCCTTTGGCAGACGACCAGCGGCATTTTGTTGAGGTTGAAGTAAATGTAGGAGCACTCTTTGTCCCTTAGACTGATCGTGACATAAATTAACCATGTTAATTAAAACCCTAGACAAGACAGAACTACACTGATCATCGACATTAAGTACATCTCATTCTCAGCTACACATCAACCAATGATAAACTACTACCGTAACCGGTTTTAGCCGATAGAGAAGGGCACCGGCGGATGTTCTTCCTCTTCATCAGTCACCGGGTAGGGAGCCTCAGACATGACCTCCTGAAGATCACCAAGGTCGGCCACCTGCTGGGGCTGCTCGGCACCCTGGTCGTCACCTACGAACATGAACTTGTACCACAGTACAAGTGCGAAAAATGCAATAAAAAGAACCGCCAAGATAGCAATTGAGGCTACCACGGCGGTCGGGAACGGTTGCGGCGCCGGAAGATCGCCGGGGTAGCTCGCTGGAGATTCAACGGTCGTCATTGTTGCCGCGTGCCTTTCATAAGAAAAAAAAAAGTACATATCGTTAAGAAAAGATAATGGAAGAAGAGGAATAAGAGAAAGAAAGAAACCTTCTGCCAGTCGGGGTGGGAATGAGATCGGGGTGGGAATGAGAGGGGGATGAGGCCGTTCCAACGAGTTTACTCTTGAGTTCGTGTTCTGAGGCCAGAACCCTTGTTGAATTTATTATGTCATTAATAAACTTAATCATATTGTCGAAGCCCCATGTGCCTGTGGAGATTCGGTTGCAGTTGATTCCCTCGCTGTCCATTTTTATGGTCTTCTCAGAATTCTCGTTCTTTTTTTTTTTTTTCTGTAAAGCAAATGATAAAATGATGTCTAAGTAAGATATCATAATAATTTGAATAGACAAAAATAATAATAATAAATGAGCACCATTGAAAAATATCGAAGTTTGATTAAGAGCACACGAACTATATCAATGTTTTACCGAAACTCTCGTAAGCATGCATGGATAAAATTGAAATATCAATCAAATTGAGTTTTTTAATTAAAATATTCATACCAACCAAATCAATTGGGATTGCACACGAGAGAAAAGAAAAAGCTCTCTGCGGAAGGCAAGACCACATGGCTGTGACGGTGAGAGGAAGGACCGGCGAGACGAGGCAGCTAGCATTTGAAGAAGAGGAGCCGCCATCGCAAAGTAGATTGTCTGAGGGACTTTGGCTCGTCGAGAGCAACCTGATTTTGAGGCTTGCGGAGGGTTTGACCATCGGAGACTGGGGGGAATCGAGCGTCCTTGTCTGAGCGAATCCGCAAGAGACGAGCATTGGTTGCGCGTTTGGTTAGTGGGGCGACGGGGGCGAGGAGAGGCCGCTGGTCGTCGGTGTTTTGGAGCTCGGAAGGTCAGAACTGAGGACGCCGAGAACCTGGTGTGGAGTGGCTGTTGATGGACGGCGTCGGCAAAGGCTGAGGGAGGCAGGACATGTCGAAGCTTTCGCTGCAGTACGCGTTTTGTAAAGCTCCAATTTGGGAGTTTGCTCCTGGTGCTACCTTGGGCATGCGTCGACAACGGCGGGGATGGGCTGGTCGCGGATATGGATGACGCCGGTGCTGGAGGCGGAGGTGGCGGCGATAATGGACGATGAAGTCGAGGCGCCTGAATCTGTGGTCGCTGAGCTCGACAAGTCAAAGGATTAGAATGAATGATTCATGTCAAAGGAGGCTTGACCTTTCACCCCTGGCAAGAACGTGTGGAGTCAAGTTTCAATCGAAGGAGGGATTTATCCTTCATCCTCGTTAGAGAAACACGTGAATAACAAATCCAAAAACCAAGCACAAAAGCATTTAAGTAAGACAAAAACTTACAAATGCCATTGATGAGTACAAACACAGATGATCAAAGAAAACGAGATTAACAATTGTTTCTAATTGAATGCCTATTAACAAGACCTAAAAGAACCTATTTATAATATTATCCTAACCCCTTTCTAGAAAATTAGCGTAATCTTATTGAGTAATCTCCATTTCTTCAGGCGTCACACATTTTCAAACGAACCCACGTCCTTCTTCTGAGTAGATTGGACCTGCCATGTGCCCTTAAGTGGTGTCTCATATCCTCCCTTGGTGGGTCTACTACTACGCTCCGCTTGGAAACTTCACTTTATGTCCTTCACTCGATCAACTTCTCTTGATGTGCTTCGCTTGGATAATTATGCTTTATCCTTCACCAGATCAGCTTCGCTTCAGGTGCATCGTTTGGATAACTTCGCTTTATGTCCTTCACCGGGACTCGCTTTATCCTTTGCTTCGCTTAATGCATTTTGCTTGGATCCACTGCTTTGATTCGATCGAGAAGGCCTTTCTTTGTCCATGCTCCTTGGTTTATTTAAAGGCCTGTGTCCCAGAATTTATGTATTCTAGACACATGGAGGATCCAAAAATTAAGCCCGGACAATAAATTAATATAGATGTCGAAGTCTACCAATAATAAGTAAAATATACTCTCACAAAACAGTAAAACAAGGAGTATGATGGTTCTAACTCCATCCACCAGAAGGCCCTCCTCCAAGTCAAGTCCCTCATCACTGACGATACCTACATGGTTCTTGCAACTTAAAGTCTTCCAGCTTTTTCTCGTCAAAACGGGTCTTTGAGGATGACTCCAGACATGGATAGAAGGATTTCGCAAATATTTTCCCGCTTCGCTATTTCAATTTAGATTTCGTTTATTATTTTGTCCATGATTCATGCTTTTGTTTCTCTATCCTACTTGTATTTGTATATTAATTTATTGTCCCGACCTAGTTTTCCATAATCCATGTCAGCAAATTGATTGTGCTTGAATTTTAGTATCTTCTAGGAACAACCTTTCCATAATATAGGCTATGACTTGGCGGGTGATGACTACAAGGTAATTATGGGTTTTATGTCCTTTGAGATCGTTTCCGAGCATACGCTCACAGTGAATGTGTTTGCCCTCGAAAGGCAATGCTTGGAGAGAAAGTAGCCATCACGTAACTTTCAACATCGCCCGGGACAATGGAAAGGGCGTTTTTGTGGGGGACTCGATACACTGTGTTCGTCCCGGAAGTGACTAGCTGGACAAGCCGGAAGGCGAACACGTCGGGAATCGCTGACACTACGAGTATTTGGTACTTGGAGGTGTTTCCACAAGATTGAGACGGAGAACATCGATCGAAAGAAGCAATGTCTTAATGTGATACCCCAAATTTTAACTAATAATAATAAAAACAATAAATAAATAAAAATAAGGGATAATATAAAATCACATAAAATCTTGAAAACCTGGAAAATCATGAAAAAATCACATTCAATCAAAAATTTATTTTCTTTTAATAAAAAAGGAGGAAAATAATCTGATTGTAGAATTCACCGATCAATCCAAGATTTTGGGGCAAAACTTTTCCCTTGATTCCTCTCTTCACACGCATCCCTTTCCAAAAAAGAAAATATCTCACAATCCCCTATCAGAGGCACAATTTGCAATCAAACGATACCCTTCATACGATCTCCAATTAAACAATAATTACACGTAAAAAAAATCAATCAGGATATCTAAAAATCCTCTCCTTCCAAAGAGCCAAAGAGGTTCATCCTCTCCTCAGGAAAATCGGACGCTCCACCCCTCTAGCAATCGGAGGCCAACTCCTCCCCCCTCTACATACAACCGGAGGCCAACTCCTCCCTGACGTACACACAGAAATCGGAGCCAATGACTCCCTCTATCCAGTGCTAATGAGCCAAAGTCTCCCGACCAGCCTACCAGCTGACACCCTCCCTCCGTTGTTCGCTTTCTTCTGTGGACTATCACACACACCATGGGGTGAGGAACGAGCCTTCGGACAAGATCATGACAGCCGAAGTTACAGAAAAAGGACAACCGGCACGCCACCTTCCTCCGGTTTAGGGAGGTGGAAAAAGGTCTTAATCATTTGCACTGTCACTAAATGCATTTTCATGTCTCTTAGACCTCAAAGCTTTCACAATAGCTTTGAGAGTCGATTTTACGTTCATTTATGGCACGGAAGTCCCGGGACATCTTCCTGCCTTCTATTTCCATTGTTTTCTGCGAGAACGCCTCCAAAAGCTGGATTTTCGAAGAGGTTATGGACGATTTCGAACCACGAAACCAAAAGTTAAATGATCTACAATGACTAATGATCTTGGGGTTATTTTTGTTTTAATTTTTTGTTGATCGAGGATCGGGTTATTGCCCCCGAAACGGCCGCCACTTTCGCTGGCCGCAGTAGGACAGCCTGTTGCATTATCGTTTTTGGGAAAATTCCGAGAGATCTAACCGTTGTATCTTAATCAAATTTTTCAAAGCTAAATAAAACTTCAAGACGGTTCTATGAACATATATATCAACCGTTGAAGTTTCTAACATAGTACGAAACAATCTCGCGAACAGACTACATACTGAGTAAAGTCTGCTGAATGTTGCAATCATTTTTTTTATGTAATAACGGCAGATCCCACCATTGGATCATCGCCAAATTTTGTAGATGTGTTCTTCATTTTATCCAGTCATTTTGACATGTTATTCACTTTTTTTCGTTTTGAGGATATAATGTTTTCCATTTTCTTCCCCGAACTTTGCCAGGCCGAAGTCAGACTGAGTCTACAAAATGGTCTAAACTTTTACACCTGTATTTCTTACGATCCAACCGTTGGATCCATGTGAAATTTTACAAACATATTCTTCATCACTTTACCTTTCTGTGATTGGACATTCGAGGACGAAGATATGATAGGAATGACACCGTCTGTGCAAACTGTTTCGCTTTTCTGGACAGCCACCTTGGTTCCTTGATCTTGAGAGATTGCACCTTTAGATTTTCATAAAATTTAACGTTCAAACTCGTCATTAAGTTTCGGATTTGTTAGTCTAAATTTCGATTGAATCGGACAATCCAAGCCAAAGTTATATTCCGTTTTCTGTACTATATGCAATCTGTGTTCGTTGTGATTTGTGATTGTGTAACTCTTTCTAATATGATTAGATTACATTGTGTTTGATGAACATGATCATTCTTTTATTTATGTAAAACATATGTGAATTTCTGCAAGCTACCATCTCTCATAACTTACATTTCGTCTTTGATCGATGCATGTACAACGGACGCACAAATTTCGAAGTCCCGGCCCAAGCCTCTTGAAGGAATGTTGAATGTGCGTGAATCTTTTCGCGCATAAAAACGCGGTGTCAAGACCATCAAGTGACTCAACTGCCACAAGAGGTAAAAGGGGTGGTGCGGGCCACCCCAAAAAAATAAAAAATCCACTTGTAACGAGCCATGGGCCCAAGTGCATAGGCCCACGGTCACCATCCTTTCCCACCTCCTTTGATCTCAATAATTGTCTGTGCCTGTCTGCATACCTTAGGCCCATAGGCTTATCGTCGCATGTTATTTGCCAAACAAATACACATGAGTTCGAGCCTAAAGAGCCCGAAACGGGTCTAATGCCGGTAAAATATTGAGATGAATTGGGAGTCATGCCCGGATCAGGTCCAATACCCATTAAACAATAACAAATCTTTTGGTGCAAATGCCACCTGATTTTTCACATGTTAGAATGTAAGAGTTAGTAAATAGGAATCACCAAATCCTACTTTGGTTTTCCGACATAAACCAACTTTCAAAACTAAGTTTGTGGCGACTCTGTATCATTTACCTAGGTTAAACAACAACCTTTTTACAAAGCCATTTTGGATGAGGAACGGACGACACCAGCCACTCCAGATTTCTCCCGAAAATTCCTTCTTTGGATCATGCTCCGCCTTTCGCCCGTCTCTTAGGAAAACTTGGACGGTTGACGAGGGCTCGTGCAGGCCCAGTTAGGCGCAATGTCCGACGCTCGAGTCGTGACGTCGACCGGTTGGGCATTGGGGAGCGGGCTCGAATCTTCGTATCGTCCGAACCGCCATGCGAGTGCTAGGCCGGGGTACTTGCAAACAGAATCCGGGGTACACTTAGCAAACAACATCCGGGGTACTTGCCACAGAGAAACATACTAAACAGAGGTCATAGTCTTACAGTTCTGTCGTTAGTTATGTGCTTCTCCAGAACGACTCTCTCTGCAACAGTTGGATCAGCAAAGACGACGAAGAATATGCTTGTATATTCTACTCTTGTTGAGGAATGCAATTTTTGTAACGAACTCTAGCTGGGGAAATGGAGGTATGACTCCGTCTGGGAATAATAAGAAATTTGTTAGAGAGTAGTGTAGATGATAATCCCTTTCGATGTGTTCATCCTTATTGACAATAAAGGCAATCTCGAAGTTTTGGTTCGAAATCTTCCACCTGACCGCCCACGCCTTTGTTCGTAATGCAGGATATTCATGTAGCTACACTCGCCAGATGGCGGACAACAAATGAACACATGTAACTTATTTCTTTTAAAATAAGAATGAAGTTTTGTCATGTAACTTCATTTATGTGAAAGACGAAGTAGAGCTTTGATACTTCCCTTATTATGTTTCGTCATTGCGCCTTTGTCCGTAGGAATCAAAGGGTTAACGAAATCGTTACTCTTGCCTAATGTCTGTTGTGTAAGGATGCTCATGTACCTATCAAATAAATGGCGATAAATAAATAAGTTCATGTGACTTGTTTCTGTTAGAGGAAGAATAAAGTTTGCTCATGTAACTTCATTTGTAAGAAAAGTGAAGTAGAGTTTTGATACTTCCCTTTTGTATGGTTTCGTCATTACGTCTTCGTCCGATAGAATCAAAGGTTTGACGAAGTGGTTACTCTGGTTTTGTATCCGTTGTATAAGGTTGCTCATGTATCTATCAAACAGATGACAAGAAAACAAGTGTCTTCGTGCAATTTGATTCTTTTAGAGTAGAAATGAAATTTGCTCATGTAATATAATTTATAAGAAAGGTGAAGTGGAGCTTTGATACTTCCATTTGTATAATTTCGTCAGTATATCTTCGTCCGTAGGAATCGAAGGATTAGACGAAATTGGGAACGTATACTTCCTCTCATGTTGTTCTATTGTTTTGTTGACAACGAAGGATATTTCGAAGCTTTGGATCAAAATTATTTCAAGAGCATTCAAAATTATGCTTCCAAAGTTTATGAACACATTTCTCATTTTATCGCAAGAGAGATTCATCCAAATCCACTAATCACAGCAAGGAGCACAAAGACTCAACACCTGTGATCAGTTTAAAGAATGAAATGGACGTGTAGAAGTTTACCTCTATTTGATGGTAGTCATGCCATAGCCAACATAACCAGCATACTTTTAGCTATGACATCGGTATTTGCATTTCCAAGTCCATAGCTTAAGGGGGCAGAATCTTCCGTCTTCGATGGGGATGATCCCTAACCGGGGTGGTCTCCATAGGCTAAATCATTCTCCCGTATTATTTATGAAAAAGAAAGATGGTTTGATGAGATTGTGTATCGATTACAGGTTGTTGAACCAACGAACAATCAAAAACCGTCATCCACTTCCTCGAGTAGATGATCTATTCAATCAATTGCAGGGATCAGTCGTATATTCGAAGATCGACTTGAGATCAGACAATCATCAGATTGGAGTAATGGAAGAAGTGTTCCGAAAACTGCGTTTCGAACGAGATATGGACATTATGAGTTAGTTCATAGTGATGTCGTTCGGAGTAACGAACGTCCCAGCAGATTATATAAAAAATAGAAAACGAAATCATTTTTCATATCAAAAACTTGTGAGAAGGAATTCTCAAATAATATAAATTAGTTTTATTTCTTAATTTTTCATATTACAAATTCCTTACTTAATTTATCATCAGATTCAATATTATAAAAAGCTAACAATTTTATATGGTAACTAATGAGAAAGCCAGAAGACAACCCTCCACAGTCAATTAGTCTTTTCTCCATGGCAAATAATCATTGCCAGATTGTCTCTTTATCCCAAAAAATAAAATGTCGAGCCTCACATGATTCAATCCAGAATAAGTGGATAAGAGCCAACCCCAGTGTGTCCGTTCCGTTCACTGGGAGTGAGTGTGGTCTAGGCGAGGGCGCCAAGCTCCAACAAAAGCGGGTGATTGACTGCATCGGACGCTGGGCCAACAAACTGAATGGGTCCTGCCATGGCAACGTGAAATGAAGAAAGAAGGCTGTTAGAGAAGGTGGACAAAAGGCCTGGGAATGCACTGATTGGAGAAAGGTGGCGGCAGTACCAGGGCTGATATAGCAGTTCTTGACCGCCCATTCTTCCCATAGCAATGGGTTCAATGGGTTCAAAAGGAGAGAAGAATATAGTTCTGACCGAAGAAATCAATCCAGTTTTCCCACTCTGAAGAAGAGCCCTGGCTGCATAACCCAAAGCATAGAAGTAAGTGGAGTTGAAGTTTGTTGGTAGACCACACCTTCCTTTGTTCTTGATAAAGTCAGAAGCAAATGAGGAATCCATTTTCACGACGACTTTAAAATGACTTTGCAAAATCGACAGTTTAGAAAGATATCGACAAGCAGGAACTACCCAAAGAAGTGGGACTGTCCTTTGAAGTTCCCTTTGTAATTTCCTTCCTGTTTCCTCTTCTCAAGCTCATCTCCACCATTTGAATGAGCTTTTTTCTCTGTCTCTATCTTAGCCGCCTAGAAAAAGGTGGAACGAACAACAGTAAGATATCATACTTAAAAATATATTATATGAAGCATGCCATCAAGAAACTAAAATTTCATACTTGCACATTTCCATGGGGATCCCTTTCGAGCGTCAATTGTTCTTGAATCGCCGGAGGTAAAAACTCGAAAAGCTCCAAGGACTGGGGAACATGTTTCTTTTTCAAAGGCCCTCCTCATCAATGACCTCGTGCGCAAGAATTTCATTTAATTATGCAATCAGTTGATGCACCTGCACCGATCACATATTAATACATCACTATTCAAAACCGGTAATGGAAGGTGAAATTCAAATGAGACGAATAATCTCCTGGAATCACTTAGCTTTTTAACACAATGAAAGGTCTGCAAAATTACCTCTGGTATAAAGTCAATAAGACCTTCAGGGATCAGAATGACACCATAATTATAACCAGAGATGGAACGATTGCAGATAACATCTACAATATAGTCGGTCACATTTTTCAGGGTTGATTTCCTGGCGCAATCTAAATAACAAACAACTCTATGTCAGAAAGTACAACTAGTGGTAAGTAAATTCTTTGGCACTGAATCAGGGTATTCAAGAAGAACAGGTTGTTCCAGCTCGATACCGTTAAGAATTCCTGACTATTGCATGGGAACTTGACCTCCAAAAGAAATTTCAATTCACATGGGAGCAGTAGATGGATTCATAAACACCATGGATACAATATAATTATTCAACTCTACAAGAATATATGAATATTGAAAAGTCACGTAAAAGCACCTGAAATTCTCGGCGAGAAGACAGGCATTGGTGTTTGAGTCATCACCACCAATGATGACAAGACCATCTAGATCAAGTTTCACAGCTGTTTCTTCAGCTTGTTTAAACTGAAATCAATTAGTATATTCTAAGACCTCCATCCATATCCTGTAACAAACACACTGTTGATCTAAAACACATTTCGGGCCTTACCTGTTCTGGGGTTTCTATCTTGTTTCTCCCACTGCAAATCATGTCAAAGCCACCCAAATTGATAAGTAAAAAAAAAGGAATGGTTGATTAGGTATACAATAAAAAAAGATCAAAACTACCAATTTCAATCAGATGATTTCAAGCCGTGGGATGCATGTACAACATGTGTGTTTGACTCTGCTTTTGGAGAATTTTCTTCAACTATAGAATCGCATGATGTAAGAGAGTCTCCGCGATAAAACATTGGCAACCAAAACAGATATTTGCATTTCATGATCCCAGCAGGACCCACACAGCGTGCTTCCCTTCACACGCTCCTGCAAGTAGTCTATCATAACATATTCACCCATGAGTTGTTGAACTAAACGTCTAGCTGCAATTATAATCAAGCATGCAAATCAAGACCCTCACCATAGATCCCACAAATCACATTGTTTAATGTGATATTTGCTAAGAAAGAGTTACCTCGGAAATGTTGTTCTTACATGATGAGAGATGATGTTTCTCAAGTAACAATCGTAAGAGAAGGGGCACTATTTATAAAGGCAATTAAGATGGTGGGGAGAAGCCACAACTGAAAAGAGCAAGATGAGATTCAGCAAAGGGATGATGACGACGACGGTTGCTTTGATTGTGGCTGCCTCATTCCTTTTGGATCCCGCGGATTGCATCTTTGATGTCCATACGAGGAGCGGACGTTGTGGGGGAAGGCATTATTTATTTGGCGACTGTCAGGGAGCTGTCCTCAAGGTAGTTTCCTGGGTTAAGCGACGTGCCCCAACAACACAATTCCAATACTACACCTCGCATAGGGTAAACAGAGACACGGCCTTTGCTCATGCAATCTGTTGATCGATGATTTCGGCACAGGAGTGTCGTATTTCCTTGGAGGTATGTGACGTTAAAGTCTTCCGGCGTTGCGGCTTCCCAACCACAGCAAGTATACTGCTGGTTGACTGTAGCCTCATTTGGTAGGACAGACTGATCTTTAAAAGCCCGTGGCCGAGTAACTAATCATGCCGTCAAAGTATATCTCATCGTTCACGGTCTGTTCAATGCCCTGAGCTTTCTCGGACTTCTATGGACGTTTTTCAATAATGTGAGTTGCAGTGTATGCATCATCTTGTCCCTTCCTTCACTTTACTCTATCTCACGTTACATTCCACTTGACATACGATGATGGATATAATCTTGTGGTGTCTTCACTCATGTTAAGTTCATGGCCGTTCGCTCGAACCAATACTATACATCCCCCAATATGTTGGGGTCCTTATAAGGCTCTTCGATTCATTCTTCACTGATGTGCAACTTGAAAATTAGTTTTCGGAAACCGCCATCCACCTAAAAACAATTACATTGCCTATGGGATCCCGACCTCATCAAACCCAATGGATTACAACCATTGGTTTGGTGGTCTCTATAAGTTAGTAATATCGGATCACTCCAACTACCAAGCTCAGCATAGAAGTACCAACTGATTTCCACTCTGAAACGATAAAAGAGTATACGTTTTCCTTTTTGACGTGAGATGTTTAGATTTGCACCATTTGGATTGCAAACTCTTTTGCCAGCTTGTTTCCTCTATTGTTGAGTGGAGCCCTTCCGTTGGTGAAGGTAGAGGAGATTTCACATGCCATCGATTCGGAGAACTTAACCATCCAAAACTGTGTCAATTCTCAGGCCCACTCCCCACTACTTCATTGATCAAGAACACAAAGTTTGAAGTTTGTAGGTCCAAGAGGGTTTGCGTTCGATGAATTGACGTGTATCGACAAGCACCATGGTTTTATGCTTGGTTTCTTCGTTCTCTCTTTGGCTGAATCGGATCAAACTCAAAGAAGGCGTGATAGGGACTTCCCAGCTAAGGGACTCGATCGTTGTGCATGAGAACTTGGAATTTTCTCGGACAACGTATCGGGCTCACCCCTTCAAAGGTATAATAACCTCAGTTCAAGACACTGCCTCATCGGTCAACAGGACCATCTCCAACCAACAGCAACGTCGAGTCATGGCTGCTAACCACTTGCCTCAAATGGCCGAGAGGGACGCTGTAGATTTTAAATTATTTAAGTTAGATGTTATTTTGTGAACACCATGCTTAATACTTTCATCTGCCAATAAAATGTTGGCGGCTCTAATGGCCGAGCACATGCTGTCCGCGGCCGACGGTCCAAGTTTCAGATTGCTATTAGTCCCTCGGAAGACGTCTAGGGTATCTGTTACACTAAGAGGGGAGTGAATTAGTGTTAATTACCAAATTCAGATTTTAACACTTTTTCGTTTTACCCCGCAGCGGAAGGAAGCTTCTGTTAAATAGAACCGTAGATAGGTTTCTGTACAGCAGAATGTTCGAGTGTGTTCGCAATTTATTTGATTGGACACAAGGATTTTTATAGTGGTTCAGCAAATTGCTTATGTCCACTCTTCACCCAGATATTTGGATGGATTCCACTCAAATGTATCTCAGTACAAGTTACACAAATGATATCAACTAAAAACAGAGCCGAAGGTTTTGTACAATAGAAGTTTGAGTGGCAGAGCCCAGACCAGAAGATTCTGTACCGTAGAGGCTTGTTACGTAGCACAAACACTAAGGTTCTGTACTATAGTAACTTAGGCTCAATACAGACCAGAAGGTTCTGTATCGTAGAAAGTAAGGCACAACACAAACCAGAAGGTTCTGTGTCGAAGAAGATAAGCACGACACTGACCAGAACGTTCTGTGTCAGATGTGTTAACCTTCTATAGCATAGATCAAGAGATTCTGTACTGTAAGCGTCAACCTTCTATAGAACACATCCAAGGACTCCGTCTTAGAGAAAGTGTTGCACAGTCCGTAAGATTCTGTACCAAGGATATCAATCCACAACAGAAGGTTTTGTATAAGAAATGACTTAATTATAAAACACAGATCTGAAAGATTCTGTGCCAAGAGTTGTCGATCTTCTACTAAACAGACCGTAAGGTTCTGTAGCAAAAGTGACAAAGAAAATGTATGCACAGACTGTAGAGTTCTGTGCTACAAAGAGTTGCACACGTGAGTGTGACTTACAAAGGTAACCAAATGCGCAATCCTCTTAAGGATACGACTTCGTGGCGTACCCCACGCGAGCACGTAGCGAATCCTATGCAAGCGAACAACGATCTCTGTTCAAAGATGGATTTTCCCTCCGGCGGCTTCACACGACCAGCACGATCTCCTCGAGATAGCGACTATGTGGCGTACTCCTCACAAGCACGTAGCATACCCACGCAAGCACGTAGCAGACCCTGCGGAAGCTCGTGGCAAACCCCATGCAAGCAGACGGCAGCCTCCGTCCTAGGTTCCTACACACAGAACACTACGCAACAGAAGCTGGTCAGTCCTTCACCTTCTGTGCTCCCAAGGTTCTGCCCTTCTCTCCGGCCCACTACAAGTTGCCCACGTACACACGCTTCCAACAACGTATCCTGCAGCTTCCAGCCGAGTCCCTCGTGGCCCCCGAGTCACTCTCCCAGAAAGCTTCACCGACGATACAGCCTTCCGTCGCTAGTGCTCCTCGTGTGACTAACTCGAACGAACGAAAGAATGAATGCTCAAGCTCATACTCACGCTCTCAATCAGAATATTACAATGGAATTCAAAAGTTATTTTTGAATGAGAAGGCGTGGCCCTTTTATACACAAAGTTCAAGGAAGAAAATGCAAAAAGGAAAAGATAAATTAACAATCTGCAAAATAAGAAATTAAAGGGTAGTAGACAAAATGAATAATAACATACACGTGCAAGTATTCAAATAGAAAATAAATCAGAATAAGATCATGATATATTTTCCATGAATAGTGAGTGCATCACAGAAGGTATCGCAGAAGGTTCTGCTCGATAACCTTCTCCAGATGGAAATAATTCTTTGATTTATTTCCATATGGGTAATGATTCATTCCATCCTGATAAAGACACACTTGAGAATGTATCTGGACAGGTGGGACTGATTTGCAACCAAATAGCGGTCATGTAGAGGTTATAAGAGCTTACAGATACCTGTAGACCATCTAGTAGAACATTTCCATATATAGAGAGATACATTTCCTTATATTAAAAATATTATCTCTAATATGATTATTTGGTTACTAAATCACTATGATTCGATCAGATAATTATCTTGATCGATGGGATTTTATTTCATAATTAAATAATCATCAACTAATCATTTAATTACAAAATGATTCTTACATAAAACCCTTAATATAAGAAGCTTCTGTAGAGTAGAATGTTCGACCTTCTGTGGTACCGAGGGTCCGGTTCATCATCAAAACCATCCCAACAATCTCCCCCTTTTTGATGATGACAAAACATTCATCGTTGAGGGAAATGTTTTTGAAAGAACTCCCCCTAACTCCTCCTTAATAGGTGAGAGTATGAGTCTCACGATTTTATAGAACCATAAGGTTTCTGTGAAACAGAGCATAGAAGCTTCTATTATAAGGAAGGATTTTCACAGAGCACAAAGGCTTCTGTGATTTATACAGAGCGTTGAGCTTCGGTATTTAGCCCGACAAAAAGATGGTATTTCATTTTTGCACTCCCAGTAATAGTGACTTTAAAAGATCACGAATCGCAATCCCTGCAGAAGGTTGCGATTATGAACTGTATTAGCCTCATAAGCTTCTACACTGATTATGAGCTGTATAAGTCTCATAAGCTTCTACACCGTAGACGGTATAGTCTTCTACGACCCATTGAAGTTATAGAAAATCTAGGATTTTTCTATAACCAATATAGAGCTAGATACTCCCCCTCAACACAATTTTCTCCCCCTTTTTGTCATATCAAAAAGAAGATGAATGTAGGTTGATAAAGAAGAGTAAATTTCTTGCAAAACGTATGACATAGCATTCATAACCAATTTGCAGAAGGTAGTTTTAATTCTCGTAGAGGGTAGAGCAGAGAGTGCAAAACCATCATGCAGAATATAGTGCAGAAGGTGTCCACTAGGTGGCAATTATTAATTTCTAGTAGACCACAGAAAGCAGTTTTTGGTCTGGCTAGAAATGCAGAAGAGAAAAAGAAACAGCAACTAAGGAGATGACTCCTCAGACTCAACAGAATCCTTTTCCAGATGCTCGCGCAGAAGCTTGTCCTAGCATTCCACTAAGCGAATCAGGTCAGTGACCATTCGTTGAAGGACACGGATGTCTTCCCCAAAGCTGAGGAGAGCCGTGTTATCCACAGAGACTTGAGCTTCAGCAGATGATGAAGGACATCTCCGACTAGCAGACTTAGCAGCAGAGAGTCGAGCAGGAGATCTTGGCCTCCAAAAGCTTATCCTCATCATCACGCGCAGAATCCTGTGACCTCCCTTTCAGGGTCCAGGTAGAGCCCTTTCTCACACAATGCATGCTGGCTATAATTTGTTGTCCACAAGTACCAACTTTCCACTTTTCATGAAAAGTAGAAGCATCAATAGAGACATGAGCCAATTTCAAAAGGCCGGCGATTACCTGGCCATAAGGGAGAGCTTTCTCAGCCGTATTGCAGCATCTTTTCTTGTGGGAGAACACCAGCAAACCAAGTTTAAATGGAATGCCCTTCAGGATATGACCCATCAACTTTGCATCATTGGAGGTGATGGTGTCGATGCTTCCAGTTCTTGGTAGAAGGCAGAACAGAACCACTCGATGCAGAATGCAGGTTTTGAGATCCAGCTTGGTAGACTCAAGGTACTTGGTCGCGTGGACCTTCTATCCCAAGATGATGCTATGGAATTCTTCTCTTCCCATGTCCATCAGAGGATCATGCTCCATACAGCTGAACAACTGATTCACATCATGGGCAGAGAATACCAGTGTGACCCCTTCAATGACTGTCTTTATGTACTTGGCTTGCGGACCCTATTCATGGAACGCGATGTTCGCATAAAACTCTCCCAAACGAGAGACATGAAGCTCTACATAGGTCTCACAGAAGGTTTTTAAACCGATTCTATCCAGCAGAGGGACAATATCAAGTCCATTAGCGGCAGTTTTTAAACCGATTTCATGGCATCATGGTGAAGCTTTTTGGTAGGAGTGGCTGCAGGCTTCCGAAATGCCTTCTACAGCTCAGAAGCTACTCCTTTTAGCTTGAGATCAGGGGAGACGGTGATGACAGGAGCGTGAACTTCCTTGTCAGACTCGTCAAGCACATCATCAGCAGGGGGGATTTCAACCTCCTCATCAGACGCGGCGATCTCAGCAGTGGGAGCGACAGTGAGTGCATCACTACCCGTAGTAAAACCCTTAACAGAGGGCTCAGGCACAGAGGGCTCAGAGATAGAGGGTTCCACCGTCATGGCGATCGGAGGTTCCTTCTGGGTTGTATCTTCCACAGAGACTTGGACTTTGGATGGTCCTTCGTCTGTGGAGATGGGAAGCATACCATCGAGAGTCTCAACGGCAGCAATGGTCTGATCGAATAGCAATTTCATCATCAAAAGGTTTTTCGTCGACCATAGTAACTTCGTCGACTTCAGGGAAACACAATTCTTTCGCCTCTATAAGGTCTTGGATAATGTTCCTGAAAGACAGACAATCTTTAGTCGTATGTGTAAATGACCCGTGCTACTTGCAAAAGTTCCTAGACTTTTCTCTATCCGTCTGGGGGGTCCTATGACCTGGTTTTAGTTTAATCCGTTTTCGCTGGAAAAGCCAATCAAAAATCGCATCGGCTTTATCTATATCGAAGGAATATTTTCTCTCTTCCCCTGTTTTCTGGAACGCCTTCGCTTTGGAATTCCTCCGTGCTAACGGCTCACAAACGGTGGCCTCTCCTTTTATGAACTCAGCCATGTCTACCTCGACAGCCTCTAGCTGATAAGTGCGCGTAGACTGAGCTTCTTCCACCAACAACTGGTGGTACTCAGTCGCTCTTCTGGCGAGGTCATACAGGTCGGTAAACCTTTCCCCTTGTAATTTCTTTTTGAAGGGGATGGACAAGGCATTTAATGCCACGATGAGCTAGTCTCTTTCCGAGATTGCCGGTCTACAGCGGAGCAACGCTTTTCGCAAGCGCATCAGAAACTGCCCCGGATGCTCACCAGCGACTTGTTTCAAGCGCATGACCTCAAAGATCGACAAGGGCGAGTCCAGCCGCGCAAACGCTTTCATAAAGCTTGACTGCATATCAGCCCACGATGCCACTGATCCAGGAGGTAAACTAGCGTACCACGTAAAGGCATCTCCTGTGAGCGAATTTGGAAACAACTTCAACTTCCAAACATCATTAGTCGCAGCTTCCCCAAGTTGATGGGTGAACCGCGCTATGTGCTCCAGAGGGGTCATCTCATCCTCTCCTGAGAAACGAGTGAAATCAGGCACTCTGTAGGCTCTGGGCAAGGGGAAGTCCCTGTCGATATATGCCGGAGAAGGGCTCCTGTAGAAGGTGGGGTCATCTTGTCTCACGACTCCAGGGACCATTTGTTCCAGTACTTGGGCTATTGTCTCCCTCAAATCTAATGGGGGGGCGGCCAACTGGCTCCCTTACAAGGTCCTGACCCCATCTTTCTCCTGTGTAAGGCATTCTTTCAACATTCCTTGTCGGCTGCAAATCTACAGGGGCTTTGGTATAAAAATTTTCTACCCGGGACAGTCCCCTTGGGTTTGGCAAATCCCTTGGTTGAAAATTATCTACAAGGGCTTTTCCAGGTCGCCGCCCTGGGGTGGAAGGCGCATACCTGTTTGTTTCACCCTGAGCCTCGTGATACTGATCTTCCGGGTTCGCTGCGAAGGCGGCATTTTGCCTCCACTCCGTGGGCGACCGGGAAGAGGCTGGCTTAGAGGGAGACGTCCTGTCCCTGATTTCCGTAGAATATTGGGCATCAACATTCCAGGGATCCTCATCCTGAAAGGAGACGTTCCTTTTGTCAGCGCGTCGCGCATCTCCCATAAAGGAGAACTCTCTGTCCGTATGGTTACTCGTTCCTGTGACGACACTGGGCCTACTTAAGGCGGTGATTTGCTCTAGAACTCGAGCCATATTACTCTCCAAACCAGATATCCGCTTATCCAACGAGTTCTTCATATCATTAAATTCATTATAGAACTCCAACCTTGATATGAATTCCGATGGCGCATGTCCCAACAATTCGGTCTGGGTTACGTTTAACTGACCACCTAGGGCCACATTTTCGGCAATCGCATCCCCTGCCTGGAAAGTACCATCTCCTTCTAAAGGAGGGGGGGGATCACGGTTTGCACCACTTCTAGTATTTTTTGCCATATGCAAATATGAGGTATTTACCTCGTGCTCCCACTGTGGTCGCCAAAGACGTGTTCGCGTCGAAACGGATCACGTCGAAAATATTTGGCAAATGGACTCACAGGGAATTGTGTGTGGTCGTCAGAAAGATGAATTTCAATGATATAAAAATAAAGCTGTTACAAATTTAAAGGTTCACAAAAGGAAACACGTGCTTACAGCCATAAAAATGAAGGAAAAACGGTGCTGAAAGTGCTGTAGACTTGCGACTTGAAGTGCGACTGGAGTTGACGTCACCGCTGGCGCTGTAGACTCACTGCCGCGAACGTAGACTTAGAAAGACGTTGGCGCGAAAAATGAAGGCGACGTAGGCTCGCTGCTGCAAGTGCGACTGGAGCTGATGTCACTGATGACGCTGTAGACTCGCTGCCGCGGATGTAAACCTCAGAGGAAAGTTGGTGCAGGTGATGGGAACGACGTAGACTCGCTGCGGGGAGTGCGACTGGCTGACGTCACTGATGACGCTGTAGACTTAGTACAGTGCGCTGTCGACCTGAATACTCGTGAAACGGAGTCTGGTTGCTGGCGCTCGGTAGGATGGCGATAGGCGGTGGTATCGTTGGATGTGGATGTCAAGGCTTCAAACGAACACCTTGCTAGCGGAGCTGCAGGCGAAGGAAGATAGCCGGAACTACGGTTGCTCGTCCCGACGGTGGAGGCGATGGCGGAAGTTTGTCGTCTCGGTTACGGTTGCTCGCCGAGACGAAGGAAGTGCTGGGGGAAGGTTGATCCCCGGAGCTACGGTTGCTCACTCCGAAGTTGGAAGGATGACCTGAAACCCAGGCCGAGGTATCTATTAAGCTAAGGGTGACGAGCAATGCAAAGCTTGTGTTTGGCTGATTGATCGTGTAAATTTCCTAAGTGTAAACTGCCCCTTTTATACTAGTTTTCATAAAGCTCTACACGTCCTACACGTTCCCGAAAATCCCTTAAAATGCGGCTCAACCTTAACCTCTCTCCTAGGATCTCGGGAGTTGTTTTAAAAGATTTTCCTAACCATCATTTAATGAGATAAGACGTGTTCAGACGAGTCGTAAACTCATCTCGCACTTTGCGCTGCTAGAGGAAACTGTAGACTTAGGCTGATGTAGACTGAGATTTCCACAAGTCGACGGGCTGTTCACTTAGGACTGCACTCAATATGGGCCGTAGGCTTAGTACAGGCCCAGGATATTTCATTGTGTCAACAAGGTTTGGCTAGGGATGCGGCAGGCTACTGGGTGTTTGGAGGAGTCACAGTGAAGTTGCTACCATCGCCAACATCAGGAGGTGTGCAGAAGATCAACTGCGTCCGCTACTGTGACTATTGGGGTTGTCATTGCTGGATTCAACAAACCCCTGTTGTGGCGTCCCGCTGCTAGTTGTCGGTGAGAACAGAGGAGAGAAGGCGCTAGACCGATCCTCGCGGGAGTGGGGTAACAAGAAGTTGCGGCTGCCGTACTCATTCTGACTGTGAGGCTGAAGAAAAAGGAAGAGTCACCATCCCCGCGGTATGTACCTGCGCCTTGAAAGGAAACCAATCAGAATAAAAGGAGAGCTTCCCACGACGCGGATGCGTGTGCGCGGGAAGCTTGGGCATGGTTCCCCGCAGAGCAGCGAAGTGGCCTTTGTTGGGTGGTCTAAAGGGATTTGTCCCTGTCATCGCAGCCGAGAGATGCCCACCACCATAGATCATAGCTAGTGAAGCCAGGATCGTTGTCAGAGCTCAACACTGTTGTTGCTGCGTTAGTAGAAGTTGAAAACCATCGTCGCCGAGGGAATGTTGTTTTGCTCGTTGTTGTCGTCGAATGCTCCGGTTGGGTTGATCATCAAGGGGGGTTTCTGCGACGCTGATCATTGCTTACCTTGGTCAAGATCGATCGAAAGGGGGAGCGGCGACAGATGTCCGTCGGTGAACTGAGAAGGAGGGCAGCAAAAGTCGATTGCCTGATTCTTCGAGGGGAGGTTTCCTTGTTTTTTTTTTTGGAAAGAGAAGGGGGAGTACCTGCCTTTGGTGTCTTCTGTCTTCCTTCTTTTATAGAAAACGTTGGTCATTATCGGGTTGATAATGGCAATCGCCTCGAGGAAAGGGGGATTGTGTTAGGAAGATCATTACGGCTATGCTTGTGTTCGCGTAGAAATGGACCACGTCGGAAATATTTGGCATGTAGACTCACAGAAATTTAAGTGTGGTCGCCAGAAAGATGAATTTCAATGATAATAAAATATAGCTGTTACAAAGCCAAAGGTTCACAAAAAGAAAAGAATGCTTACAGCCATAAAAACAAAGGGAAAAATGCTGGTAGGAGACGTTGTAGACTCGCTGCTGTAAATGCGACTGGAGCTGACGTCACTGCTGATGATGTAGACTCGTTGCCGTGAATGTAGACTTAGGAAGAACGTTGGCGCGAATGATGAAGGCGACGTAGACTCGCTGCTGGAAACGCGACTGAAGCTGACGTCACTGCTGATGCTGTAGACTTAGTACAGTGCGCTGTAGACTTGGACGCCCGTAAAGCAGAGTCTGGTGGATGTCAGGTGTGAATGTCAAGGCCTCGGATGAAAACCTTAGTGGCGGAGATGCAGGCGGAGGATGGTCGCCGGAACTACGGTTGCTCGTCCCGACGGTGGAAGTGCTGGCGAAGGTTGGATGTCAAGACTACGGTTGCTCGTCTCGACGGTGGGAGTGATGGCGGAAGATTGTTGTCCCGGTTACGGTTGCTCGCCGGGACGATGGAAGAGCTGGCGGAAGGTTGATCTTCGGAGCTACGGTTGTTCACTCCAAAGTTGGAAGGATGACCCAATAAACCCAGGCCGAGGTATCTACTAAACTAAGGGTGACGAGCAATGCAAAGCTTGTGTTTGGCTGATTGATCGTAATTTTTTTATGGAGGATCTGTCTCCTTTTATACTGAGACTCGTGGTGTTCAGGATGCTTAGCACGTCTGACACGTTCTTAGGATATTTTGAAGGTCGTGACCTTCTCAATCAACTTCCTAAAATCTTGGTAACTGATCGTGGCTTTTATCCAACTTAACCTCTTTCTTATATTAAATTAATTAAATCAAATCCCTAGTTTTTCTCCATCTGAAGATCTTTCCAAATGGGAACGTGGCCCCCATAATCTTCTTCCAAAAAAATCTCAAAGTTAAGATCTTTTGTGATCCTCGTAGACTTGACGCTCGTAGACTTAGAACTACCTTCATGGGCTTGTAAACTTAGCACAGGCCCAAAATATTCTACAGTGTCAACAGCTTGGTAGCGTGTTGTGAGTTCTGAGATAGTGGCCAAGGGGAAGGAACTGTCACGGTTAGCTTTGCGTGTAGCCGGATTTTGCTTTCCGTCCTTTGCAGCCGTCTTTCTCTAATCCTCATCTCTTTTTTTGTCTGACTCTTTCTGTATTTTTTTTAACACGTGCAGGTGGGATTACGGGAGCAATTGCAAAATTTGTCTCGAGGTGACAAGGCCACTTGACTGGGCGGTCAAAAATCATGATGTTGCGTCTTTGTGGCTGCGTTGCAAGTGGGATGGCAAGTTGCGAGTATCTTTATCGATGGCGATTGGGCGTCTTGGGCTGTGCCAGGGCGCCTGGGGGATCTTGTCGGGAGCGAAGATAAGTTTGTTCTAATCCTTATTTTGCTCTGGGCTGGGTCAGCTTTCACTTCGAAGTGGGCTGTGTTTATTGTGGGCTTTCATGGGTTGGGTTTGGATCTTGGGTTGTGGCTTGTTTCTGCTTTGGGTTTGTAATTGGTTAGCCCGCTGTTGAAATCCTAACAGTGTCTTGCATTTGTTGTTGGTGAAGCTGAGGCACCAGTATTTGCAGCTATTGAATATGATGGTTCTGCGGAAATGCCCGATGCCGAGACGACTGGACCTGCGTGATTCGTCTAGGCGAGGTTGGTGATAACTGTTAACGAGGTTGGGAATGCCTTGGACTCCCGGCCGACTTCGCTAACGATGGTGCTTTCTGCAGATTTTGGACCTGCGCCTCTGTTTGTATAAGCGGCTGGCTGCGACTGTATGTCGGCTGGGAACCAGGCTGTCACAATGCTAAGACTGCTGAACCTGAGATGGGAGCTGTGAAGTCAGGATGGCATATGCGCCAAGCATCCAGGTAGGTCATCTGGGATTCCGCCCGACTCCTTGGTTTAGTTGTCTTCTGCTGCTATTGCTGAGGTTTGTGTGGCTGTGGTTGTGGTCGCTGTATATCTGCTCGTTGATGAACTCGTGTGATTGAGCCCACAGCCTTCCCTAGTCCAGGTTCGATACCGCTATTTGATTGAGGTGAATTTATTATGTTGTGCACTTGAAACTCCCAGTTTTCATAGGACTGCATTTGAGCAGTTTGGGGTTGTGACTGTTGAGGCTGTACCATCTGCTTCTGTCGACCAATTACGTTTTGCTGTTGAAACAATGATCTCGGTGATTGGGATCTTTGATGAGTTTGCAGACGTTCAGGCGATGGTCTGTATTTGTTATGGCAGGTGAGGTTTTGGTTGTTCAGGCGGGTTCATTGCACGCTGGCTAATCTGCGGGGTGTTAGTACCAAGTAACTGCGGCTGTTGATGCAACCTAGTAACCGGAGGCTGTTGATGAACATTTGAGAGGTTATTCTGATGAGACAGCAGCTGCCACTGCCGGAGGTAAGGCAAATTGCTTTGTTGGCTTGGCTGTCTTGTTCTATGCTGTCAAGCTGTTTTGTTGTCCGTTGAGCTAATTCTACTGCAGTGGTGGCTGACCAAATGACTGCGATGCTGACGCCGATGTGGCTTCGGCGAGCTCAAGACTTGCTGCCGCTGCTACTGTATTGCAGCAAGTTGAGGCTGCTTCTGGAGCCGGACGCTCGACAATGGCCTTGCTGGAGCTGCTGTGGAGACGGCATTACAGAAGCAGAAGCCTTGATCTCTGGCTTAGTGTCCTGATGGAGATTCTTCTTCTGCTGCGCATTTTTGGGAGATAGCAGCCGCAGCCGTAGCAGAAGCCATCATCTGGTAAGTCGGCCAGGTAGCTTCAGATGAGAACAGCATGACTTTTGAGCAAAGGGAGGACGTGTCAAGGCCATAAGTGGACAATGCAGAACTGTTCAGGTTGGCGAAAGATTTTGCAAAAGCAGGAGATGGCCGGGAATTGGCCATACAGCTTCGAACCATCATGTTGGGGTGCCAACTGTGGCTACAGCTTGTTGTTGCTGCCGTATTTTTAATGTGTCCCCCTTTTTATTATTTTGTTTCTATTTTATTTTGTGTGTGTAAAATAGACCATAGATTTAGGCTTTGCCCTTTCGAAATAAGTATTGGGCTAAAGATGATTGTTTGCGACTCACATATTAATTTGAGGTATTACATTAGCTTAGCTTATTAGGCCTAGAAATTATTATTAGCTGTAGAAACTGTGAATTTATTATGATAATAAACCGATGACAGAACAATTTTTTTTTTAACTACTATAAGCGACAACATGTTTATTACTATAGTACATCCACAACACAAATTCTTACTACCATGATAAACCTACCCACGATTATAAATCGCCCAAGTTTTACTATCATAATATACCCCATCACTTCTACTGCTAATAACAATTTTTAATCCCCATAGAACTTCGTTTTTGGGCATAAGAGATAAAATTAGAGGGCAGCAAAGATCAAGGCCCGACCCTCCAACGGCAGCCTTCCTCCGTCGGCACTCCCGCCATTGATTCTTCCCTCCTTTCTCCGTTCAGGTATGTATGCTTTGCGAAGATCTTTTCACGTTTTGCGGCTTTGGTATGGTTAGATATATTGATGTTGTGGTTGGTGCAGAATGTTTTTGACCTTGGAGTTGCACAACATTTGAATGAAGACTATATAACCAAAACAATGTCATTACAATTGAAACTTATTCGTTTGCTACTTTTGGCCACATTCGCTCGCTTTTTTGTTTTCCGCGAGGCTATTTTTGGCCTGACGGTTCTCCCGCTGGCATCATATATCTCATGCTGATCTTTAAAGGGTGATAGATCATAGGTACTGAAATCGGTGGGGTAAGCTCTAAGATTAATGGTGGCGATTTCTTCTTCAGAGACCACAAACGATTAGTCATAATGGTTGACAGATCCGACGACATTGTGGTCCAAATCATGAGATTCAGATGCACAACTACTCCTTGTGTCGACAACATTGCGGCTGATTAATTCAGTACCACCTTTTTCCAGCTTGTTTGACGATTTTCTTGATATTTCTTTCTCTCCTGCCAGTCTCTGAATGGCGAGAATTAATGCTTTTCTTATCTATTTATTTATTTTTAGTTGTCTTTGTGTTTTTTTAATCTCTAATATCAATCCTAAAATAAAGAGAGTCGATAAGTGCTTCGATTTGATTTGTCATTAAAGATTACGACATAAATAGATGGAAAAAAATAAAAGATTCAGACATGAAATTATCTCCTCCTTTAAATAATATTATTTCATAATTTTTATTTTTATTTTCAACAATTAGGTCCTCCGGTCCACCGAAGAGGACGAAGTATCCAAAGTTGTCAGTCATTCCAAGGTTGTTCAGGCCATAGCAGTTTTTATTGTCCAAAACCTCGTCTATTTCGTAGTCAAAGGGCGCGCGGAATTCCGAATAATTTCCGGAGAACATTATCTTGTTCATGAAGGCAGAGTGCCTCTCATCTCTGTCCGGCTTGTACCCGCTTCCCATCGGGGGACTCGTGCCTTGCCCATGCACCGTGATTCCTCCGAAAGACAGATTTGCCGCACCGCCCGCCATCTGAGGAAACAGTTCTTTTGGCCAGTATCCAGCTTGCCTTTCTTCGTTTCCAATTCCAAAACTCAGTATCCAATTCTTAGTGATGGGATCCTGCAAAAACGCACAATATCCAATTCTTAGTTAGGGTTTTCTTTGTAAAGCTATAAAACATTACTCGAGACACATTACCTGGGTAATGTGAACATCAACTTGCTGCTGAATTCCCCCGTAATCCGAAGTCCTATTAAAAACATCTCCGAGAACTATTCCCTTATCTGTCTGAATGAAACCGGGGCAACGAATATCATAGCATCCTGTCGATCCTTCCCCCTGGATAGAAGCCACTCTTTGAAGAGCGTGAATGAAAAATTATAATATGATACAATAATATGAAAAAATTACCTTCCAAAAGGTAAAAAGATGTGCATTATCATCTCCATATACCGCCGGAGAAACCTGTGGTTGTGGTTGCAATGTCGATTGATGTCATTGAAAAATATAGATTACGTAAATTATTATGTAAGGAAGGAAACTTACTGCCCATCCGATGTAAATACCATTAGTATCGCCTGTTTCAGGGCCACTAGCTAACCGAATCACGGATGCACTGAATTGGTCGCCCTTACACTCTGGAGACCAAATGTTTATCACTGCTTTGGCACCGTAGTAGTGCTCTCCGTAGTAGAGATTTCGGACGAGTTCTATTCCCGCACGCTGAATGATGTTTTATGGAATAAAACCGGCATGTATTGACAAGATAAAAAAAAAATAGTGACAGAAAGGGAATTCGGACACCTCCTATATACTTTCAGTTTTGTTGAATAATGCTTGTGTATTATATGTCCTACAAGAAAACTTACACTGGTACGACCGGCGAAAGGTTGAGCGAAGGCTGAATCTAAGCGCGGAAGTAATTTCTCTCTGATTAAATCTTTTTTAGTTGTTCTGAGGATCGGGATCTTCCCATCAGGGCATCCTTGTCCAAAAGAGAAGATACTCGCTGCGCCGCTTTCCGCTTTCGAAGATGAATCACCCATCTGCATCATGGAATTGTCCCTATGAATTTTTATAATGATGCGAAGGAAACAAACAAATTGAATAAATAAAAACCTGAATTTTGTGATCCTTCAACAGAGGATGATCTAGAGCTGGCTGTTTGAATATGTCGACGCAGTCTATCACTTTTCCTGATGTCGTCAACACCTCATCTTCGAGTGGGCGGAGTTGATGACTTTGAAGAAACGAAGCAATGAACAATAGAACAAACAGAGCATATGCCTTGTTCAAATCCATGGCTCCCTTTTAAACCACAATACAAAAAAGGTGTGTATTTATTTATATATTGGAAAGCAATTGGATAATCTATAATCTTTTGACATTGCCATTCGAGATTCGAATGTCTTAAATTTACATGGTTGTTTAGGGTAAGAAAAGAAATATGGTTCATTTATGGCTTAAAATATCCTTTCCACCAAAAAAATATTCTAAATAAACAAATAAGTCAATAACTTTATTCTTCCAACATAAAGACTAATTTGGTTTTTTATTTTCTTTTTCTGAATCCAAATTTAGAAAAAAAAAATTATTTCCCTCAATTATTATTTTTATTCAATGTGATTAAACTTTTGGGATTGATTTGGACGACATGATTTGATTCAATTATTATTTTTATTCAATGTGATTAAACTTTTGGGATTGATTTGGACGACATGATTTGATAGTTTTTTGTACAATAATTGATTCCGCCTATTAATGTTTGTCATATTAGCCAGAAATACAAATGGCGAATGTTTTTTTAACCAATTTATGTATTAATCTTATAAAAATAAATAAATTATGGCTTTTTTTGTTTGTATAAACGATTCATTTCTTCATAGTAATTTTTTTAATTAATTGAATAACTTATTAAGCAGTATCACAAAAGCCACGAGTAATTCCCATATCACATCCATATGCGTATTTATTTATTTATTTATTTATTTATTCACATATCAATTTTTTAATTATAAATATTGGTCTGGTGAGGAATATGTTCTAATTCATTAGATTGGTCAGTTTCGGAGCTTTGATGGTCCAGAAGTGGTAATAAATCAATATTGTTATATAATTAGAAAGAAGCACAAGCACCAGTTCATCCACCTCCTCACCATGTATGGAGTCCTCCTTCGAGAACGAGTCGGACTGTCGGCCTGTACAAATCCTTGGCAATGCAGGTCGAAACATTGGGAATAAGTAATCAGAAATCCCAGTGAGCTTAACCGATGATGAAATGTATATGAGATGAGTGGAAAAGACGCGGGCTATTGTCTCGAATACATTATGTGGCTGTTTATTTGTTCCTAGGATCGGGATCGTCCCATCAGGGCATCCTTATCCAAAAGAGAAGATACCCGCTGTGCTGCTTCGTCTTTTGAAGAGGAATAACCAATCTGCATCAACAGAGGATGGATGATCTGGAGCCTGCGGTTTGTATATGTTGACGCAGTCTCTCACTTTTCCCGATGTTTTCTGCAATGAACACGACCTTCATCACTTCTATGTCAAATAGACGTGGTTTATTCAAGACTGTCTGGCATCGATCGAACACTTCGTCTTCGTGTGTATGATCTTGGCGGAGTTCATGACTTTGATGAAAGGACTATGAACAACACAACAAACACGGCATATATGACTTGTTCAAATCCATGGCTCCTTTCTACACTACTCTAAAAGAAAAATGTGTATATTCATTTATCTATTGGAAAGCAATTGGATGATCTGTAATCTTTTGACATTATGGATTCGAGATTCCAATATTTTAAATTTTTACACTTATGATGGTTGTTTAGGGTTTTAAAAAAAAGATATATGGTCCATTCCTCCTTTTTGTAGCTACATAAAAACACAAACATTACTTTTTTTTCTCAATCCAAATTTAGAAAAACATATCCCCACAATTAATTGGATTTATTTTTTGAAACTAGCTGCCTGATTCATCCATTAAATGTTTTGAAGTTATTTCACTTCAATATGCCATTGCTATAATTATTTTATTTTAATTTTAGAACCTCATATTTTAAAAGTATAAAATAAATAAATAAACTGTCTTATCTATCTTAAGCTAAAAGCTACAATTAAATTAATTTTATTCATATTAATATTTTTTTCCCTTTTGAATGGGCACATGCGCACCCAACTGTTATGACATTTAATTATAATATTTTTTAGCTCCAAAACATATTAATAATTAATTATTCCTCTCGATTTATTTATAAAAAGAAAATGGGAAACAAGCTATAAATCGCCCGGGGAGATTCAACCCCGTCATTGTTGCTAGCTATGTAATTTATTAAAAATAAACATGAAATAAAGATATATATGTAATTCATTTCTTTGGGGACTAAGTTATTATTGCCAAGGGAACACAAAAATTCTTTTTAGGAAGGAAACAAGGTGCTGAGGGACGACTTGCACAGTCGGATTTTGACAAGGGGAGCTGGACATTGTCGGGCAATGTAAGGAAAGGGGTTTCTTCCCTTTGGCAGACGACCAGCGGCATTTTGTTGAGGTTGAAGTAAATGTAGGAGCACTCTTTGTCCCTTAGACTGATCGTGACATAAATTAACCATGTTAATTAAAACCCTAGACAAGACAGAACTACACTGATCATCGACATTAAGTACATCTCATTCTCAGCTACACATCAACCAATGATAAACTACTACCGTAACCGGTTTTAGCCGATAGAGAAGGGCACCGGCGGATGTTCTTCCTCTTCATCAGTCACCGGGTAGGGAGCCTCAGACATGACCTCCTGAAGATCACCAAGGTCGGCCACCTGCTGGGGCTGCTCGGCACCCTGGTCGTCACCTACGAACATGAACTTGTACCACAGTACAAGTGCGAAAAATGCAATAAAAAGAACCGCCAAGATAGCAATTGAGGCTATCACGGCGGTCGGGAACGGTTGCGGCGCCGGAAGATCGCCGGGTAGCTCGCTGGAGATTCAACGGTCGTCATTGTTGCCGCGTGCCTTTCATAAGAAAAAAAAAAGTACATATCGTTAAGAAAAGATAATGGAAGAAGAGGAATAAGAGAAAGAAAGAAACCTTCTGCCAGTCGGGGTGGGATGAGGTCGGGGTGGGATGAGATCGGGGTGGGAATGAGAGGGGGATGAGGCCGTTCCAACGAGTTTACTCTTGAGTTCGTGTTCTGAGGCCAGAACCCTTGTTGAATTTATTATGTCATTAATAAACTTAATCATATTGTCGAAGCCCCATGTGCCTGTGGAGATTCGGTTGCAGTTGATTCCCTCGCTGTCCATTTTTATGGTCTTCTCAGAATTCTCGTTCTTTTTTTTTTTTTTCTGTAAAGCAAATGATAAAATGATGTCTAAGTAAGATATCATAATAATTTGAATAGACAAAAATAATAATAATAAATGAGCACCATTGAAAAATATCGAAGTTTGATTAAGAGCACACGAACTATATCAATGTTTTACCGAAACTCTCGTAAGCATGCATGGATAAAATTGAAATATCAATCAAATTGAGTTTTTTAATTAAAATATTCATACCAACCAAATCAATTGGGATTGCACACGAGAGAAAAGAAAAAGCTCTCTGCGGAAGGCAAGACCACATGGCTGTGACGGTGAGAGGAAGGACCGGCGAGACGAGGCAGCTAGCATTTGAAGAAGAGGAGCCGCCATCGCAAAGTAGATTGTCTGAGGGACTTTGGCTCGTCGAGAGCAACCTGATTTTGAGGCTTGCGGAGGGTTTGACCATCGGAGACTGGGGGGAATCGAGCGTCCTTGTCTGAGCGAATCCGCAAGAGACGAGCATTGGTTGCGCGTTTGGTTAGTGGGGCGACGGGGGCGAGGAGAGGCCGCTGGTCGTCGGTGTTTTGGAGCTCGGAAGGTCAGAACTGAGGACGCCGAGAACCTGGTGTGGAGTGGCTGTTGATGGACGGCGTCGGCAAAGGCTGAGGGAGGCAGGACATGTCGAAGCTTTCGCTGCAGTACGCGTTTTGTAAAGCTCCAATTTGGGAGTTTGCTCCTGGTGCTACCTTGGGCATGCGTCGACAACGGCGGGGATGGGCTGGTCGCGGATATGGATGACGCCGGTGCTGGAGGCGGAGGTGGCGGCGATAATGGACGATGAAGTCGAGGCGCCTGAATCTGTGGTCGCTGAGCTCGACAAGTCAAAGGATTAGAATGAATGATTCATGTCAAAGGAGGCTTGACCTTTCACCCCTGGCAAGAACGTGTGGAGTCAAGTTTCAATCGAAGGAGGGATTTATCCTTCATCCTCGTTAGAGAAACACGTGAATAACAAATCCAAAAACCAAGCACAAAAGCATTTAAGTAAGACAAAAACTTACAAATGCCATTGATGAGTACAAACACAGATGATCAAAGAAAACGAGATTAACAATTGTTTCTAATTGAATGCCTATTAACAAGACCTAAAAGAACCTATTTATAATATTATCCTAACCCCTTTCTAGAAAATTAGCGTAATCTTATTGAGTAATCTCCATTTCTTCAGGCGTCACACATTTTCAAACGAACCCACGTCCTTCTTCTGAGTAGATTGGACCTGCCATGTGCCCTTAAGTGGTGTCTCATATCCTCCCTTGGTGGGTCTACTACTACGCTCCGCTTGGAAACTTCACTTTATGTCCTTCACTCGATCAACTTCTCTTGATGTGCTTCGCTTGGATAATTATGCTTTATCCTTCACCAGATCAGCTTCGCTTCAGGTGCATCGTTTGGATAACTTCGCTTTATGTCCTTCACCGGGACTCGCTTTATCCTTTGCTTCGCTTAATGCATTTTGCTTGGATCCACTGCTTTGATTCGATCGAGAAGGCCTTTCTTTGTCCATGCTCCTTGGTTTATTTAAAGGCCTGTGTCCCAGAATTTATGTATTCTAGACACATGGAGGATCCAAAAATTAAGCCCGGACAATAAATTAATATAGATGTCGAAGTCTACCAATAATAAGTAAAATATACTCTCACAAAACAGTAAAACAAGGAGTATGATGGTTCTAACTCCATCCACCAGAAGGCCCTCCTCCAAGTCAAGTCCCTCATCACTGACGATACCTACATGGTTCTTGCAACTTAAAGTCTTCCAGCTTTTTCTCGTCAAAACGGGTCTTTGAGGATGACTCCAGACATGGATAGAAGGATTTCGCAAATATTTTCCCGCTTCGCTATTTCAATTTAGATTTCGTTTATTATTTTGTCCATGATTCATGCTTTTGTTTCTCTATCCTACTTGTATTTGTATATTAATTTATTGTCCCGACCTAGTTTTCCATAATCCATGTCAGCAAATTGATTGTGCTTGAATTTTAGTATCTTCTAGGAACAACCTTTCCATAATATAGGCTATGACTTGGCGGGTGATGACTACAAGGTAATTATGGGTTTTATGTCCTTTGAGATCGTTTCCGAGCATACGCTCACAGTGAATGTGTTTGCCCTCGAAAGGCAATGCTTGGAGAGAAAGTAGCCATCACGTAACTTTCAACATCGCCCGGGACAATGGAAAGGGCGTTTTTGTGGGGGACTCGATACACTGTGTTCGTCCCGGAAGTGACTAGCTGGACAAGCCGGAAGGCGAACACGTCGGGAATCGCTGACACTACGAGTATTTGGTACTTGGAGGTGTTTCCACAAGATTGAGACGGAGAACATCGATCGAAAGAAGCAATGTCTTAATGTGATACCCCAAATTTTAACTAATAATAATAAAAACAATAAATAAATAAAAATAAGGGATAATATAAAATCACATAAAATCTTGAAAACCTGGAAAATCATGAAAAAATCACATTCAATCAAAAATTTATTTTCTTTTAATAAAAAAGGAGGAAAATAATCTGATTGTAGAATTCACCGATCAATCCAAGATTTTGGGGCAAAACTTTTCCCTTGATTCCTCTCTTCACACGCATCCCTTTCCAAAAAAGAAAATATCTCACAATCCCCTATCAGAGGCACAATTTGCAATCAAACGATACCCTTCATACGATCTCCAATTAAACAATAATTACACGTAAAAAAAATCAATCAGGATATCTAAAAATCCTCTCCTTCCAAAGAGCCAAAGAGGTTTATCCTCTCCTCAGGAAAATCGGACGCTCCACCCCTCTAGCAATCGGAGGCCAACTCCTCCCCCCTCTACATACAACCGGAGGCCAACTCCTCCCTGACGTCCACACAGAAATCGGAGCCAATGACTCCCTCTATCCAGTGCTAATGAGCCAAAGTCTCCCGACCAGCCTACCAGCTGACACCCTCCCTCCGTTGTTCGCTTTCTTCTGTGGACTATCACACACACCATGGGGTGAGGAACGAGCCTTCAGACACGATCATGACAGCCGAAGTTACAGACAAAGGACAACCGGCACGCCACCTTCCTCCGGTATTAAATCACGGCGGAAAAAGGTCGTAATCATTTGAACTCTCTCTAAACGCATTTTCATATGTCTCTTAGACCTCAAAGCTTTTACAGTAGCTTTGGGGATCGATTTTACGTTCATTTGTGGCACAGAAGTGCCGGGATATCTCCCGGCATTCTATTTCAATTGTTTTCTGCGAGAACGCCTCCAAAAACTAGATTTTTCGAAGAGGTTACGGACGTTTTCGAACCACGAACCCAAAAAGTTAAATGATCTACAATGAGTAATGATCTCGGGGATATTTTTGTTTTAATTTTTTGTTGATCGAGGATCGGGTTATTGCCCCCGAAACGGCTGCTACTTTCGCTGGCCGCAGCAGGACAGCCTGTTGCATTGTCGTTTCCGGGGAAGTTCCGAGAGATCTAACCGTTGTATCATACTCAAATTTTTCAATAAGACTTCAAGACGGTTCTATGAACATATATATCAACCGTTGAAGTTTCTAACATAGTACAAAACAATCTCGCGCACAGACTGCATACTGAGTAAAGTCTGCTGAATGTTGCAATCCTTTTCTTTATGTAATAACTGCAGATCCCACCATTGGATCATTGCCAAATTTTGTAGATGTGTTCTTCATTTCATCCCAGTCATTTTGGGAAGCGGCTAACGGTACGTGCACGTAACCGTTACGTTGTTTACTAAAATCGACAAAAATTTTAGTAAACTTTACTAAAAATCGACGTTTTTTAGTAAAATGATTAGTAAATTACTAAAATTTTTCAGTGTTTGACCTTTCGGAAAGTTACTAAACTACGTTTAGTAAATTGACGGAAAAATTTACTAAACTTTTTAGTAACTGTTTACCAAACTTGAACAGTGAAATTTTAGTAACGGTTACTAAAAAAAGGGGGGAAAATCGTTTACGAATTTTCAGTCCGAACCTAAAACCGAACCTATTTGTAATTTTACCACAGGGGTAAAATGGTCATTTCACACTGACAGTAGGTTCGGTTTTAGGTTCGGAATGTACTGTTCTATTTAGTAAATTACTAAAAAGTTTAGTAATCGATTACTAAATTTTCATAACATTTCGTTCAAAAAATAGTAAACGATTACGAAAAAAAATGAAGATTTTAGTAATTTACTAACGACTTTACTATGTTACACAGTAATTTACTAATTTCGCTTGTAAAATTAGTAAAGCATTACTAAAATCGTTCGACGGCGTACCTGGAAAATTACTAAAAATAGAAATTTTACTAAAAAAAATTAGTAACCGTTACTAATTTTCCACTGTTTGACCTTTCGGAAAGTTACTGAACGACGTTGAGTAAATTGGAGGAAATATTTACTAAAAAGTTTAGTAACCGTTTACTAATTCGGAAAGTTACTGAACGACGTTGAGTAAATTGGAGGAAATATTTACTAAAAAGTTTAGTAACCGTTTACTAAACTTGAACAGTGAAATTTTAGTAACGGTTACTAAAAAAAATGGCAAAATCACCGATATTTTTAGTAAACGGTTACTAAAAAGTTTAGTAAACTTTCCGAAAGGTCAAACAGTGAAAAATTAGTAATGGTTACTAATTTTTTTTAGTAATTTACTAACGATTTTACTAAAAAACGTCGATTTTTAGTAAAGTTTACTAAAAAAAGAAGTCAATTTTAGTAAACAACGTAACGGTTACGTGTACGTACCGTTAGCCGCTTCCGTCATTTTGACATGTTATTCACTTCTTTTCGTCATTTTGTCATTTTGGTCTATGCATGTACAACAGACGCACAAATTTCGAAGTCCCGGCCCTAGCCTCTCGAAGGATTGTTGAAGGCGCGTGAATCTTTCCGCGCATAAAAACGCGGTGTCAAGACCATCAAGCGACTCCAACCGCCACATGAGGTAAAAGTGGTGGTGCGAGCCACCCCGAAAAAATAGAAAATCCACTTGTAACGAGCCATGGGCCCAAGTGCATAGGCCCACGGTCACCATCCTTCCCCACCCCCTTTGATCTCAATAATTGTCTGTGCCTGTCCGCATGCCTTAGGCCCATGGGCTTATCGTCGCATGTTATTTGTCAAACAAACACACATGAGTTCGTGCCCAAAAAGCCCGAATCGGGTCCAACACCTGTAAAACATTGACATGAATTCGGAGTCATGCCCGGATTGGGTCCAACACCCGTTAAACAACAACAAATCTTTTGGAGCAAACGCCATCTCATTTTTCGCATGTTAGAATGTAAGAGTTAGTAAATAGGAAACCTCGAATCCTATTTTGGTTTTCCGACATAAACCAGTTTTCAAAACTAAGTTGGTGGCGATTCCGTCTAGTTTACCTAGGTTAAACAACAACCTTTTTACGGAGCCATTTTGAATGAGGAATGGACGACACGAGCCGCTCCCGATTTCTCCCGAAAATTTCTTCTTCGGATCATGCTCCGCCTTTCGCCCGTCGCCTCTTAGGAAAACTTGAACGGTTGGCGAGGGCCCGAGCAGGCCCAGTTAGGAACCCAGGGTGGGATCACCCAATTCCCTTCCGCAGTGTCCGACGCTCGAGTCGTGACGTCGACCGGTTGGGCATTAGGGAGCGGGCCCGGACCTCGTGTCGTCTGAACCGCCACGCGCGTGCTAGGCCGGAAGGCGCGCGTACATATGTGCCACAGGGGTTCTTGCCACAGAGAAACATACTAAACAGAGGTCATAGGCTTACACTTATGCCGTCAATTATGTGCTTCTCTTGAACGACTCTCTCTGCAATAGTTGGATCAGCAAAGACGACGAAGAATATGCTTGTATATTCTACTCTTGTTGAGGAATGCGGTTTTTGTAACCAACTCTAGCTGGGGAAGTGGAGGTATGACTCCGTCTGGGAATAATATGAAATTTGTTAGATAGTAGTGTAGATGATACTCCCTTTCGATGTGATCATCCTTGTTGACAATAAAGGCAATCTCGAAGCTTTGGTTCGAAATCTTCCACCCGACCGCCCACGCCTTTGTTCGTAACGTAGGATGTTTATGTACCTACACTCGCCAAATGGTGGATAACAAGTGAACTCAGGTAACTTGTTTCTTTTAAAGTAAGAATGAACCTTGCTCATGTAACTTCATTTATGTGAAAGACGAAGTAGAGCTTTGATACTTCCCTTATTATGTTTCGTCATTGCGTCTTTGTCCGTAGGAATCAAAGGGTTGACGAAATCGTTACTCTTGCCTGATGTCTGTTGTGTAAGGATGCTCATGTACCTATCAAATAGATGGCAATAAATAAATAAGTTCATGTGACTTGTTTTTGTTAGAGTAAGAATAAAGTTTGCTCGTGTAACTTCATTTATAAGAAAAGTGAAGTAGAGTTTTGGTACTTCCCTTTCGTATGGTTTCGTCATTGCGTCTTCGTCCGATGGAATCAAAGGTTTGACGAAGTGGCTACTCTGGTTTTGTATCCGTTGTATAAGGTTGCTCATGTACGTATCAAACAGATGACAAGAAAAATAGTGTCTTCGTGCAACTTGATTCTTTTAGAGTAGAAATGAAATTTGCTCATGTAATTTCATTTATAAGAAAGGTGAAGTGGAGCTTTGATACTTCCATTTGTATAATTTTGTCAGTGCATCTTCGTCCGTAGGAATCGAAGGATTTGACGAAATTGCGGCAAGACTTTGCCTTGAAGTTTTGCCACCCTGTCACCCTCGCCTTTGTCATAGGAGTTGTGTACCATTCGTGTGAGGAGCTCTTATACCTGCCCACGAGACAAAGAACGTAAATGAAATCGGCTCATGTAATTTCATTTAACTTGATGAAGAGAGTAATAATTGTGTGATACTCCCTCATGTTTATTGTCAACGTTCTTTGCCCCAGTTGACTCCCTGGGGATATGAAGAAGTTTGCTGACGAAGATTATTCTGAAGCATTGGTTTGAAACTTCATCGTTTGTCTTTGTTGTCTGCTTAGGACGCTCATGTATTTTCATGTAATTTGTTGTCTTGTTGATCATGAGTATTGTTTCGAAGCTTTAATTCGTAGGTTATCTTGATTGGCATGATAGGATGTTGTTGTATCTATATGTACCAAGGAAAAAAAACAAGTGAGTTTAGGTGACCTGTTTTCATAGAGAGGTATTGATCAAGGAACGAATACTCCCTTCATGTATGTCGTTGTTTTGACAACGAAGGCTGTTTTAAGATTTTAGTTCGAAAATTTTCCAATTGGCCACATTCGCCTTCTCGTCTACCTAAGTTGTTTATGTGCCCATGAGACAAGCCGAAAGGCAAAACAAGTAAGTTCATGTAATTTGTTTTGCAAAGAAAGCCTTTGTTAAGGAACATATACCCCCTTTCATGTTATTCGCCATTTTGTCAACTGAGAGTTATTTAAGATTGCTCAATCTCGTCCCAGGATAGCTTGGAGATATGCCCCAGGGTCGCTCGGAGATATGTCCATAATCACTCGGAGATTTGCCCCAGGATCGATCAGGGATTTACCCCAGGATCGCTTGGAGATTTGTCACAGGATTGTTCTCGTGTCGTCGTCGTCATTGTTTTACCAACAAAGGCTGTTTCGAAACTTTGGCTCAAAAAATTTCCACCCTACCACCCTTGCCTTCGTCATCTGCCTAGGATGTTCACGTACCTATGAGACAAGCCGAAGGGCAAAACAAGTAAGTTCATGTAACATGTTTCGCGAAGAAAGCATTCTTTAAGGAACAAATACTCCCTTTTTATGTGATTCGTTGTCTTAAAAACGAAGATTTCTCCAAGATTGCTTGAAGTTTTACCCCAATATTGCCTGGAGCTTTACCACCCTGCCGCCCGCGCCTGTTGTTGTCTGCTTAGGATGTTCCTGTACCTATAAGACGAATGCATGGTGAAAATAAGTAAACTCATGTAACTTATTTTTACAAAGAAAGTATTAACATGAGAACGAATACTTCTTCTCATGTTGTTCTGTTGTTTTGCTGACAACGAAGGATATTTCGAAGCTTTGGATCAAAACTGTTTCAAGAGCATTCAAAATTATGCTTCCAAAGTTTATGAACACATTTCTCATTTTATCGCAATAAATAGAGAAATTCATCCAAATCCACTAATCACAACAAGGAGCACAAAGACTCAACACCTGTGATCACTTTAAAGAATGAAATGGACGTGTAGAAGTTTACCTCTATTTGATGGTAGTCATGCCATAGCCAACATAACCAGCATTACTTTTAGCTCTGACATCGGTATTTGCATTTCCAAGTCCATAGCTTAAGGGGGCAGAATCTTCCGTCTTTGATGGGGATGATCCCTAACCGGGGTGGTCTCCATAGGCTAAATCATTCTCCCGTATTATTTGTGAAAAAGAAAGATGGTTTGATGAGATTGTGTATCGATTATAGGTTGTTAAACCAACAAACAATCAAAAACCGTCATCCACTTCCTCGAGTAGATGATCTATTCGATCAATTGCAGGTATCAGTCGTATATTAGAAGATCAACTCGAGATTAGGCTACCATTAGACTGGAGTAAAGGAAGAAGTATTCCAAAAACTGCATTTTGAACGAGATATGGACATTATGAGTTCAGAGTGATGTCGTTCGGAGTAACGAACTTCCCAGCAGATTATATAAAAAATAGAAAACGAAATCATTTTTGATATCAAAAACTTGTGAGAAAGAATTCTCAAATAATATAAATTAGTTTTATTTCTTAATTTTTCATATTACAAATTCATTACTTAATTTATCAGCAGATTCAACAAAAGCGGGTGATTGACTGCATCGGACGCTGGGCCAACAAATTGAATGGGACCTGCCATGGCAACGTGAAATGAAGAAAGAAGGCTGTAAGAGAAGGTGGACAAAAGGCCTGGGAAAGCACTGATCGGAGAAAGGTGGCGGCGGTACCAGGGCTGATATGGCAGTTCTTGACCGCCCATTCTTCCCGTAGTGATGCAAATTTCTTGAACGGCATTCCTGCAAGGAAGAAACTCCTGTGAGAGGAACGACATAAAGGAAAATACATTGGCCTCGTAAATATTTTCTTTTTCTTTTCCCAAAACAGCATTCAAAATTATGCTTCCAAAGTTTATGAACACATTTCTCATTTTATCGCAATAAATAGAGAGATTCATCCAAATCCACTAATCACAAGAAGCACAAGACTCAACACCTGTGATCAATTTGAAGAATGAAATGGACATGCGATTGAATATGGGCTCATGGACAAATTTCAACAGGACAAATCGGAAAAAATTAGTAAACATGATTCTCAATAGTACGGAGTAAACAGATCAGCAAAAGGATTAGCCAGTGTATGTCAATTAGACAAAAGGCTTAAGTGAGTCAGCTGCTTGTATCGATCTCATTACTAGGCGCAGAACCATGTTTACAGCTTTCACAGTGTGGAAACAACTGTTTCAAAAACAATGTAGCAGCTAAATTAATATTCCATGAGATTTTACTCCTGATCCGAGCAAACTGTTGACAAGACCATGATAATTGATGCCAATGCTGCCCCAAAGTTATATGATCTATTATTCCACCTTGAATTTGAATCCACAAATCCTTGCCATTTGCAAATATATTGGAAGATTACTAGTTCAAACAGAACCAAACTACCTGCGCTATTTTGGCGCTAAATAGCACTCCGTGGGACATAAGATAAGCCGACAAGGATACGAGTTGGGCAGAGACTTTTCAAAGTACTCTTTATGACAACATCAGGACATTTCCAACTGGTCGAGGAAGAACTTGACTTGTTTCATGAAAAAATAAATATAGAAGTTTACCTCTATTTGATGGTAGTCATGCCATAGCCAACATGACCAGCATTACTTTTAGCTATGACATCGGTGTTTTTCCAAGTCCATAGCTTAAGGGGGCAGAATCTTCCGTCTTTGATGGGGATGATCCCCAACCGGGGTGGTCTCCATAGGCTAAATCATTCTCATAGAGATCCAAACTTCCGTCATAACCGACCCCGGATGCGGCATACGATGAAGGTGGCCCAATCACGCCAATGCCAACATTGTTTTTCTGATAACTCCCAGGATAACGTTTGTATATGCTCCCAGAATTAGAATTTCGACCACTAAGCTTGCTCCCGTTAACAAATCCGTCGCTCAAGCTAGAAGAGGAACCCCCAGAGATTTGCAATGCTTTCATAAGGATCCATCCATGAATTATCATTTCCGGATCCATTGAGACTACCCGAATTTGCAGAGAAACCAAAGCTGTCATTTCCCCACAGGCTCCCTCTAGCCAGACTCAGTAATGGATTACCTCTGAAATGACCGATTGGACCATTGTTGGCAGGCCTCCCTGAAATTCCACCATACAGAGGATTGGACTCGTTTACATAACCAAGGTTGGGGTTGAAGTTTGGGCTCAGTCCATAGCTTGAATTCGAGTTCGGCTCTCCGTTCTCATAAAGAGGGGGGAATCGACCCAGGACTAACTCTACCATCCACTCTACCTCCATAGTTGCCGACTGGGGATGAAGCATAACCGCCCTGACGATAACCATTGAGGAAGCTGCAAACTCTACTCAGACCAGGACTATAACTACCTAAGGGGCTCCGATTGGACCCTGGAGACATCTCTTTGGGGACTGCTCGCTTGACCTCTACCATTTTACCATTAAGCTCGTGGAATGTCTTGTAAAGAGCTCTCTCTCTGTCCACTGCATTCTGTATCAAAAGTGATAAATCCAAAACCTCTGGCTCTTTGAGTGTTGTGATCATACATCACGACGACATCCGTAATCAATCCAAACTGATCAAAGTACTTCTTGAAGTCGCTCTCAGTAATTGTCGAAGGTAATCCTCCAACAAAGATTTTCTTTGTGCGGCCAGGAGAGATGCTGTTGCCTCTTGGGTTTCTTGAAATATTGTTTCGGTCATCCCTAGGGACCCGATGCTTGTTACAGCATCGTTGACCACTTCTACGAGTACAGTCGGTTCTTTTCCATGCAAAGAACCCACTGTACAAAATACGATTCGATATATTGTAATATATTTGACAGTGAAATTTCAACTCGAACCATTCTCATATCTAAGCAAGTTTCCGTGATTTGAATTAGAAGACAAAGAGTTAAAACTATGATATATATAAGAAATGAATATTAAAAGTATTACCATCGTAAAGTTTAATGTATTTTTAATTTTATAGCGATTTTCTCGTGGTAAAAAGGGAAATCGTATTTGGAAACTTGGGTTCGTTAAATTCTGAAAACCAGAAACGTAACATGCATTTATCAACAAGAACTTAACAAGACTCACGGGAAAATTATATCAAACACACTTAAATTTAAAACAAATAATATAACCCAGATAAGTGTAGTATTAAAATGTGATGTCAAGTCAAGCCACAAACATTAATTTATTGGGTTTTGATCCAAGTGATGAGAAACTTATATTCGTTTAAGGAGATTCTCGGATTCGAAAATTACCGTACACAAATACCCCTATTGGAAGACTCCCTCATTATAATCAGATGTCTTGTTCAGATCGAGTCCAGATTAGTCATAATATTTCCTAAATCTTAATGGTTTGGAATCAAGTTTTGTAGCTCGCAGGTCGCCATGAATCTAAGCATAAGAGAACAATAAACAAATGGTGTATTTGATACAAGAAATCAAATGAATTAACGTTGTTTATTTACGTGTAACATATTGCAAAAGTGACTAATGTTCCAATGAAGCCTCGACCCAAATAATTGGTCTTATCTTTGATAGGCTTGGACACATATTATTATATATTGTTTAGGCGGGGGGGTGATGTTCTCGTACGATCCAAATATAATGGAAATTAGGGGTCGGTACCAGAAAACGAGATCATTTACGAACAATTTTTAAAAAATTTATTATTTTTATTTTCATCATTATTTTGCAGAGTTGTTGATATTGTTTATGTTATAAAATTAAAATTTAACATAAATAATATAATCCGATTAAAAATTTTGGAATGCCTCGAATACTAATTTCATTCGAACATAAATATATTTGAATATCAGCGATTGCTTCCGATATTACTTCTTATAAAAAAACGCCGAATACATCAAATCTCTTGCCCCAAAGTTTTGGAGAATGAGAAAGATGGCCCCTCTCCTGCTCCTCCTCATCGTCCTCGACTCCCTTGTCCTCTGCCACTCCACGGATTCAGACCAGCCGCTGGTGCACAAAAATAATTGCACCAACGCCACCGACTTCGAGAAGGCTATCCAGTCCTCCAACTTGGAAAGCCTCCTCCAGAGCCTCATCGCCGTGAGCCTACGCGTCGGCTTCCACAATGACACGGCAGGCAACCCCCCTGACACATTCTATGGCCACTTCCTCTGCCGCGGTGATGTCTCTGGCCATGCCTGCCAGAGCTGCATAAAAAAAGCAAAGATGGAGATCGCCGAGGAGTGCTCTGGTAAAAAGGAGGCAATCCTCTGGTTTGACAATTGCCTCTTGCGATTCTCAAACTGGTCCTTCTTCTCGGTCATGGGGTCAATGCCGAGTTTCCCCGTATCAGACGATAAGAGGGTCACGTTCCCTGACAATTTCAGCACCGTACTGGGGGAGGTGCTTCAGAATGTCACGAATAGGACAATCTCTTCGAGCAATTTGTATGCTACATTGGAAACTGCTTTGCCTGCCTTGCCCACAAAGCTGTACACATTTGCGCAATGCATGCCGTATTTGTCTGAAACCGAGTGCAGTAGATGCCTGAGTCCGGCGGTTAAGAATCTAGTTGACAACTTCAAAGGGGAGGCTGGGATGAGAGTTTTCCAACCCAGTTGTGTCGTGCGGTTCGCCACCTATAGCTTCATCGACAATACGCAACCATGTAAGTGGCAGAGCATATCCCAGGCATATGATACGGATTTGATCAAAGTGTTGCTTAGATTACGTCGATGTTTTTGTGACTTGATTCCTCTGCTCACATGTCAGTAAACGAAAAAAGGTGTGAAAATTTGCAGCAGCGTTTGCCGTGAAATGGATTATAATGATAGCCATTGCGGCGGCATTCGTTGTGACGATCACTGCAGGCATGTGCATTTATATGAAGCGACACATTAACGGAAGAAATGAAGGTGCAGCGGGTCAAGTAACTTCAAACCACAAACATGATTTCCAATCGATCCCGGGTTTTACGAATGATATTTCTCTCGTGCTTGCAGATGGGGAAAATAATCAGGAGGTACAATTGCTCGACCTCGGAGATGGAATCGCAGGTCCCACCAGCTATGATCTCCAAGGCGAAAAGACCTTGAGCTCCCAGGATGTGCTCATGATGCGGTTGAGCATGATCCGTGCCGCTACGAACAACTTCTCCGATGAAAATAAGCTTGGGCAAGGGGGATTCGGTCCCGTCTACAAGGTAATGAAGAGAGTATCATAAGCTTGTCGATTCAGGGTATTTGCCGGTTTCACGAGGAGGATCCTGCCTTTGGACTTCTGTCGTGTGTTTTTTGTTTAGGGCGTATTGACTGACGGGAAACAAGTTGACATAAAGAGGCTCTCCAGATCGTCTGCTCAAGGACTGATGGAGTTAAGGAACGAGGTCCTTCTGATCGCTCGTCTGCAGCATCGGAATCTCGTTAGGCTGTTGGGATTCTGCTTGGAACAACATGAGATGATGTTGGTATACGAGTATATGCCCAACAAGAGCCTCGATTTCTTCCTGTTCGGTACGTGCTATAAGGCACGAACTCATTTTTCGAGCTAAGGAAGAAACCATTCTTATGAACTTATTTGACAGATAAAAGCATGAGCAGGTCGCTCGATTGGCAGAAGCGTTTCAGCATCATCGGCGGGATCGCTCGTGGCCTCCTCGACCTGCACGAGGATTCTCGCTTACGAATTATCCACCGGGACATTAAGGCTAGTAACATCTTGCTGGACCACGAGATGAATCCAAAGATTTCCGATTTCGGAATGGCAAGAATCTTCGGCATCAACCAAGATGAGGCCGCCACGAATCGAGTCGTTGGAACTTAGTATGCCTCATATTTCTACTTCTAACTTACCATCACCAAGCATTTGTTCGTCTTCCGACTTACTCTTTTCTTTGGTCGATGTTGCATAGCGGATACATGGCGCCGGAGTACGCAATGGGAGGGTTCTTCTCCGTGAAATCGGACGTATTCAGCTTCGGGGTGCTCTTGCTCGAGATAGTCAACGGGAGGAAGAACAGTAACTTCCACCTCCATGAACATGGCGAAAGCCTCCTCACTTTTGTAAGCGGCATCGTCATCAACTACTTCGTTATTAACGCTCGACTCCAGAACAGTCTCGTATACACGTGACGCAATTTCCCTTTAACAGACATGGAAACGTTGGAACGGCGGACGAGCGCCAGACCTGATCGATGATTCCATCAAGGAGGCGTGCGACATGGATCAAGTCCTCAAGTGCATCCAAGTCGGGCTACTATGTGTCCAAGAAGATCTGGCCGATCGACCGAGCATGTCTCTCTTGATTCAAATGCTAGGAGGGGATTCGATCAAGCTCCCCGAGCTGTCGCAACCCGCGTTTTCTGTCGGCAGACCTCCTGTCAGCGAAGGAGACTCCGGGCTTCCCCTGGACAAATCTTCCACGGCCATGGAGATGACACTTTCCACTGTTTGCCCCCGGTGACCGCCCCGTCTGAATGTGAATCTTGATGGGTTTTCTACCGAGTGCAACTAGGTTTGTACAACTTTACCGCATTTTGAAAACGTGTGATGCCTATAAACTATGCATAATAACAATGTTCATGTTTACGCGTTACTATGTACAACGGTGGGCAACGGTGATCTCATATACAAAAATGTAAATCGGTAATTTGTGAGACCTTAGTCTTGGTGGGCTTGACTGGCCCGATCGTCATGAATTACAGGGTCTTCTTGTAACGGCCTTAAGAGAATGTACTAGGACTTAGTTCGGACTTTAAACCGGACCAGAAACTTCTTAAAAGTTTTAATGGTTTGAAATTATATTTGTAGGTTGTGGGTCGCTGTGAACCTAAGTAAAGAGAACCTAAACGAAAGATGTGTACTTGCTACAAGAAATCACATGAAACCTTCTCTAAAAGAATTTACGTGTAATATATTGCAAAAGTGACTAATACTCCAATGAAACCTCGGCCCCTCCCCTGCTCCTCCTCCTCATCATCATCCTTGTCTCCCTCGTCCTCTGCCGAACCATGATTTCGCAATCACTGCACAAAACTAACTGCATCGACACCGGGACTTCCATCCAGTCCTCCAATGTCAAAAGCCTCCTCCAGCTCCTCTTCGTCGAGGGCCGACACTCCGGCTTCTACAATGCCACGGTGTGCAACCCCCTCGACACAGCCTACGGCTGCTTCCTCTGCCGCGGTGTTGTCTCCGGCGATGCCTGCCAAAGCTGCATAAACGACGGGAGAGCTGAGATCCACCGGGAGTGCCCTGGAAGGACTGATACAGATAAGTAGCACACCATATCCCGTGCATATGATACAGATTCAATCGAAGGGCTGATTAGATTACGTCGATGTTTATATGACTCAATTACTCCGCTCACACGTCCCTAAATGAAAAATGATATGAAAATTTGCAGCAAGGCTGGCCGAGCGACGCCATTGAAGGCAACGAAGGCGCAGTGGGTCAAGTTACTTCAATCCACTGCAATTCCCCAAATTGTGATCCGAAATAACAGATGTTTGATGTTTGCTTATGTTACGGGTTGCTTTTCATTTGTCGGAGGAGAGATGCTCAGCAGAACGCAAGGGAGAATACTTAGTTTGAAATCGAGGAATAACGCAATAAGATGTATGGCTTATGTGTATTTAATTGGAATAACTTGTTCCTTCTTCACTCTGTTTAATTTCTTTCTCTTTTTCCTTTTACAAATATACTTAATTTTCTTTCAAACGACAGTACTTTTGTTGCAGCAAGGGGCGCTCAACGAGATGGTATGATTATGAAACATCATAAACGTTTTATTTCGAAACATCAACGCTACACAAAGTCCCAGCAATTCACTAGTTCCCGTGGAGTTTTGTACTGCAATTAGTCACCCAGGAGGTAATGCAATCCCAGGTCTTCTTCGCGTCTGCAATACAAGAGCCGGGAAAGAATTTTAAAATCATCCAGCAAAAATCGAGAAGAAACCGTTCGTAACTTTCTTTCAGGGGTAATTTGAGACGTTGTTCGCTCCGGAAGTGACCGCGAGCGAGCCAGATCAAAATACGTCGGAAATCTCTAGCATTACGAACTAACTGGCGCCCGGAGGATTTGTTGAATATGTGGTTGCCGTATGAAATGAAAGTAAAGAAAAGGGGAAGGCAACGGACGAACGCCCCTAAGCGGAAACACTTACAAATGCCATTGACGATGCCTTCAATAGTGAGCAATAACGCGGGAGCAAAGAGAACTTGAATGCTGGAATGCTTGAAATGATAATAAATTGACAATATATGTCCGTCTGTAGAGAGGTGTTGATGTGTTTTTTGTACAATGTCTAAGAACAACTATTTATACTAAGCTAATCCTACGTATATACGGTAATGTAATAGTGCACATATATTATGCTTCCTTTGCTGCCAGTTTCCATGGAATATCTCCTTTCCATATGAGTAAACTTGGCAATAATCTCCTTACGAATCCCAAGATATTCTGGAGCGTTCCTTAACAGTTGACTGATCGACCGTGTCGCCCATTGACCCTTTTAAAGGGCCAATGGGCGAAATTTAGTTAAATTTAGTATGTATTGAAATTTTGTATTGATTATTACATTTAACAAAAAAAAAGAAAAATTGGATAACTGAAGTGGGGGGTTTCTTCAAACAACAAGGAGCTGCGTCAACTCTTCAATCAAATGATATTTGGATTCTAAATAGTAATAAATAGGTGTTATATGGATAACAATGTCAGACATCTAACCAAATCCACCAACATGATCTCACCAAAGGCTAAATAGTAACATAAATCAACAGAAACATTAATCAAAAGGCTTCTTGAAGAAAATTGATGAATCAATCAGGTCATCAAATATCACTGTCCAAAAGTAGCTCATCCTCCTCCTCCTCTTGTAATCACCAATATCACCATTTTCTTTCCTAAACTGATTCCAAGAGCACATCAACTATCCTTATGGTCACTTGACCGGATGCCGGCCCAGCACCACGCTTGCTGATAAACAACATGGGCGAATGGCAAAAGGGAGGCAGTAGTCAACATCCATATGTATCGTCCGATCACCAGAGAAATATGATACAATTTTCTAGTATTCAACCACCCCGTAATGCGACTTTTTCTTAAAATCAAAAGTGCAATAACGCCCGTGATCAGTTTAAAGAATGAAATGGACGTGTAGAAGTTTACCTCTATTTGATGGTAGTCATGCCATAGCCAACACAACCAGCATTACTTTTAGCTCTGACATCGGTATTTGCATTTCCAAGTCCATAGCTTAAGGGGGCAGAATCTTCCGTCTTTGATGGGGATGATCCCTAACCGGGGTGGTCTCCATAGGCTAAATCATTCTCCCGTATTATTTGTGAAAAAGAAAGATGGTTTGATGAGATTGTGTATCGATTATAGGTTGTTGAACCAACAAACAATCAAAAACCGTCATCCACTTCCTCGAGTAGATGATCTATTCGATCAATTGCAGGTATCAGTCGTATATTCGAAGATCAACTCGAGATTAGGCTACCATTAGACTGGAGTAAAGGAAGAAGTATTCCGAAAACTGCATTTTGAACGAGATATGGACATTATGAGTTCAGAGTGATGTCGTTCGGAGTAACGAACTTCCCAGCAGATTATATAAAAAATAGAAAACGAAATCATTTTTCATATCAAAAACTTGTGAGAAAGAATTCTCAAATAATATAAATTAGTTTTATTTCTTAATTTTTCATATTACAAATTCATTACTTAATTTATCAGCAGATTCAACAAAAGCGAGTGATTGACTGCATCGGACGCTGGGCCAACAAATTGAATGGGACCTGCCATGGCAACGTGAAATGAAGAAAGAAGGCTGTAAGAGAAGGTGGACAAAAGGCCTGGGAAAGCACTGATCGGAGAAAGGTGGCGGCGGTACCAGGGCTGATATGGCAGTTCTTGACCGCCCATTCTTCCCGTAGTGATGCAAATTTCTTGAACGGCGCACCTGGATGAAAGTTGGCACGATGAGTTCGGAAGACTCTTCTTAATCACTGCGATATTGATTTGGATAATAGAGAGGAGATAAGGGTGTAAACTTCTTACCTACCGTCAAGCTCCACCATAGCCGTCTTAATCACAGGATTGTACTTACCTGAGACATTTGCCAATATTTTATGAGATACTCAAATCGGTTATCCTTTCATGCATAAGCTATGTACACAACTCTGTCAACGATAACTCATCTAACAACATAAAGATGCATTCAGCCAAGACTGACTGTTCCTATATGCCGGCCACCATTCGTCTGACTGATATATGAATTGAAAGTGGGCTGTTTAAGACTCAGACCCGAAGCAACTCAATCGCCCGATGCAATATTGTAAACTTCATGTCCTTCACAACATTCAGCCATTTGAGTCCCTTATGTTGTGTAATAAGTAATTTCACAAAGCTGCCATACCGTGCCTCCTCTCCACGTCCATCAATGAAGTCAACGCAGTGCCCCCAACAGTCCATTCTAAAACAGGAGCGGCCAGATTCCCAACCTGATCGAATCATTACGTGGAATAAAATACGGATGACTATGTCTGATACTTCAGTTTCAAGAAGGAGAATTCAGTGTAATTTACTCAAAAAGGAGAGAAGAATATAGTTCTGACCGAAGAAATCAATCCAGTTTTCCCACTCTGAAGAAGAGCCCTAGCTGCATAACCCAAAGCAAAGAAGTAAGTGGAGTCGGAGTTTGTTGGTAGACCACACCTTCCTTCGTTCCTGAGAAAGTCAGTAAGGAATCCATTTTCACGACGACTTTAAAATGACTTTGCAAAATTGACAGTTTAGAATGATATCAGACAAGCAGGAACTACCCAAAGAAGTGGGACTGTCCTTTGAAGTTCCCTTTGAAAGTTCCTTCCTGTTTCCTCTTCTCAAGCTCCGTCTCCACCATTTGAATGAGCATTTTCTCTGTCTCTATCTTAGCAACCTAGAAAAAGGTGGAACGAACAACAGTAAGAAATCATACGTAAAAATATGAAGCATGCCATCAAGAAACTAAAATTTCATACTTGCACATTTCCATGGGGATCCCTTTCGAGCATCAATTGTTCTTGAATCGCCAGAGGTAAAAACTCGAAAAGCTCCAAGGACTGGGGAACAAGTTTCTTTTTCCAAAGGTCCTCATCAATGACCTCGTGCGTAAGAATTTCATTTAATTCTGCAATCAGTTGCTGCACCTGCACCGATCACATATTAATGCATCACTATTCGAAACGGGTAATGGAAGGTGAAATTCAAATGAGACGAATATCTCCTGGAATCACTTAGCTTTTTAACACAATAAAAGGTCTGCAAAATTACCTCCGGTATAAAGTCAATAAGACCTTCAGGGATCAGAATGACGTCATAATTGTAACCAGAGATGGAACGATTGCAGATAACATCTACAATATAGTCGGTCACATTTTTCAGGGTTGATTTCCTGGCGCAATCTAAATAACAAACAACTCTATGTCAGAAAGTACAACTAGTGGTAAGTACCAAAAGAAATTTCAATTCACATGGGCGAAGTAGATGGATTCATTATCTCCATGGATACAGTATAAATATTAAACTCTACAAGAATATATGAATATTGAAAAGTCACATAAAAGCACTTGAAATTCTCGGCGAGAAGACATGCATTGGTGTTTGAGTCATCACCACCAATGACGACAAGACCATCCAGATCAAGTTTCACAGCTGTTTCTTCAGCTTGTTTAAACTGAAATCAATTAGTATTTTCTAAGACCTCCATCCATATCCTGTAACAAACACACTTGATCTAAAACACATTACGGGCCTTACCTGTTCTGGGGTTTCTATCTTGTCTCTCCCACTGCAAATCATGTCAAAGCCACCCTAATTGATAAGTAAAAAAAAAAGGAATGGTTGATTAGGTAGACAATAAAAAAAAAGATCAAAACTACCAATTTCAATCAGATGATTTCAAGCCGTGGGATGCATGTACAACATGTGTGTTTGACTCTACTTTTGGAGAACTTTCTTCAACTATAGAATCGCATGATGTAAGAGAGTCTCCGTGATAAAACATTGGCAACCAAAACACATATTTGCATTTCATGATCCCAGCAGGACCACCTTTAAACCCATACAGCGTGCTTCCCTTCACACGCTCCTGCAAGTTTATCTATCATAACATATTCACCCATGAGTTGTTGAGCCAAACTTCTAGCTGCAATTATAATCAAGCATGCGAATCAAGACCCTCACCATAGATCCCACCGATCACATTGTTTAATGTGATATTTGCTAAGAAAGAGTTACCTCGGAAATGTAGTTCTTACATGATGAGCGATGATGTTTCTCAAGTAACAATTGTAAGAGAAGGGAACTATTTATAGGGCAATTAAGATGGCGAGGAGAAGCCACAACCGAAAGAGCAAGATGGGATTCAGCAAAGGGATGATGACGACGACGACGGTTGCTTTGATTGTGGCTGCCTCATTCCTTTTGGATCCCGCGGATTGCATCTTTGATGTCCATACGAGGAATGTACGTTGTGGGGGAAGGCATTATTTATTTGGCGACTATCAGGGAGCCGTCCTCAAGGTAGTTTCCCGGGTTAAGCGACGTGCCCCCGCAACACAATTCCAACACTACACCTCGCACAGGGAAAACAGAGACACGGCCTTTGCTCATGCAATCTGTTGATCGACGATTTCGGCACGGGAGTGTCGCATTTGCTTGGAGGTCTGTGACGTTAAAATCTTCCGGCGTTGCTGCTTCCCAGCCACAGCAAGAATACTGCTGGTTGACTGTAGCCTCATCTGGCAGGACAGACCGATCTTTAGAGGCCCGTGGCCGAGTAACTAATCATGCCGTCGAAGTATATCTAATCGTTCACGGTCTGTTCAATGCCCTGAGCTTTCTCAGACTTCTGTGGGCGTTTTTCAATAATGTGAGTTGCAGTGTATGCATCATCTTGTCCCTTCCTTCACTTTACTCTATCTCACGTTACATTCCACTTGACGGACGATGATGGATATAATCTTGTGGTGTCTTCACTCATGTTAAGTTCATGGCCGTTCGCTCGAACCGATGAACTACTATACATCCCCCAATATGTTGGGGTCCTTATAAGGCTCTTCGATTCATTTTCACTGATGCGCAACTTGAAAATTAGTTTTTGGAAACCGCCATCCACCTAAAAACAATTACATTGCCTATGGGATCCCGACCTCATCAAACCCAATGGATTACAACCGTTGGTTTGGCGGTCTCTATAAGTTAGTAATATCGGATCACTCCAAATACCAAGCTCAGCATACAAGTAAATACTGATTTCCACTCTGAAACGATAAAAGAGTATACCTTTTCTATTTTGACGTGAGATGTTTAGATTTACACCATTTGGATTGCAAACTCTTTTGCCGGCTTGTTTCCTCTATTGCTGAGTGGATCCCTTCCGTTGGTTTAGGTAGAGGAGATTTCACATACCATCGATTTGGAAAACTTAACCATCCAAAACTGTGTCCAATTCTCAGGCCCACTCCCCGCTACTTCATTGATCACGAATACAAAGTTCGAATTTTGTAAGTCCAAGAAGGTTCAAGTTGGTATCGTACCTGGATAGGGGTTCGGCATCTGTTTGCGTTCGATGAATTGACGTGTATCGACAATCACCATGGTTTTATACTTAGTTTCTTCGTTCTCTCTTTGGCTGAATCGGATCAAACTCGAAGAAGGCGTGACAGGGACTCCCCAGCCAACGGACTCGATCGTTGTGCATGAGAACGTGGAATTTTTTCGGACAACGTATCGGGCTCACCCCTTCAAAGGTATAATAACCTCGGTTCAAGACACTGCCTCATCGGTCATCAGGACCATCTCCAACCAACAGCAACGTCGAGTCATGGCTGCTGACCACTTGCCTCAAATGGCCGAGAGGGACGCTGTAGATTTTAAATTATTTAAATTAGATGTTATTTTGCGAACACCATGCTTAATAATTTCATCTGCCAATAAAATGTTGGCGGCTCTGATGGCCGAGCACATGCTGTCCGTGGCCGACGGTCAAGCTTCGTTCCAAAATAACATTTCATGAGAAAGTATTTCCCGAAAAAGTACGGTAATTTTTAAAATTTGTCAAATAATTTATATTATTCGGTTTTCTAACACTAATTCTATTTAAATCAAACTCGTTATTTTTAACACCAACGAATCATTATTGGACAAATTTTGAAAGTTATTGCTACTATTTAATGAAAATATTTTCCAATTGATTTCTTATTTTGGAATTTAGCTTTATGATATAATATTGTGCTTGGTATTATTTGTTGTACAATAGGTAAGTCAAAAAAGCGTGACATACTGTATATTTTTTTATTTTCAACATTATCTTGAATTTACATAGAAATTTTTTATTCAACGCGAAGGCATTGCGACGTTTCGAACTTACAACGAAGAAAAGATAGAAAGAGAGGCAGAAGGGCAGTGGGCGACCCCACCAACCGCACTATGTCCACTCCCCATCTTTTGCCATGGCGTAAGAAGAAGAGAATCCACCCACCAACAACACCACCCTCGATTCCAACAGCCAAGAACTCGGCAGCAGCTCCTCCTCAATGACGAGGAGGAACACCGCCCTTGGTGTGCTGAGGGATGCAAGGGCAAGGATTGAGGCTGCAGAGGCGGAGATGGCCAAGGAAAGGGACGCTGTGAGGGCGGAAGCGGGCAGGCGGTGGGCTGCCATAGAGGTGGAGATGGCTCGCCAAGCGGACGAGGCACTGCCGAGGATCACCAGGAAGAGCTCCGACGGTCTCAAGTTGGCACGATGAGTTCAGAAGACTCTTCTTAATCACTGCGATAGCGATTGGGATAATAGAGAGGAGACAAGACTTCAAATCGTCAAGCTCCACCATAGCCTTCTTAATCACAGGCTTGTACTTACCTGAGACATTAGCCAATATTTTATGAGATACTCAAATCAGTTATCCTTTCATGCATATGCTATGTACACAACTCTGTCCACGGTAACTCATCTAACAACGGAAAGATGCATTCAGTCAAGACTGACTGTTCCTATATGCCGGCCACCATTCGTCTGACTGATCTATGAATTGAAAGTGGGCTGTTTAAGACTCATACCCGAAGCAACTCAATCGCCCTATGCAATGTCTTAAACTTCATTAGTATGTCTATCAAACGGTCAATATATCAACTCTCTAATCCAAGATAATGATAGAATCAAAATAAAAAAAGTTAGTCACTTTCTTTATGTGATAAAATTCTAAAATATTTTTTTCCAACAACTACAAAATTGAAATTTCTTGAAATCGAAATTTTAATAACTAATACTAGAATATATATATATATATATATATAAATATTTTGAAAGATTTTGGCATGCAAAACCATGTTATGCCCTTTTGGAAACTAATTTAAATTTATTCAATTGTCAAAGAGATATTTTAGATAATACTAATTGGAAGATTATAATGTCTTACCGAATATCGAGCCAATGTTTGATGCTTATGACTTGTACTAAAATACTTATTTTTTTATTAAAAGATTTCAAAGTTCGCATTTTTCAACCCACCTCATTATTCAATGATAATTAAGCAGCAATGAACAGACAAAACATATTGAAATTATTTGTCATGTTCGTGAAAGTATAAACAATGGGAATTATTCCAACAAAACATGTGCGAATCAACTCAACAATGAGCTGATATTTTTATCACATCTCTTGTTAAAGATCCATTCAATTATATTAATTTCAAGTTGCGCTTAATTGATCTACACCCTCCAACTCGAAATGTGTGAGAAATATAACTCTGGAAACTTGTAAACTTAAAAGCTTATCCTTGTCCCCAAGAGTACAATGAGGATTCACCGGAGATCTCATGTTCGAATCTCTACAGTCGTGCTTTGGATATCTATCAGGCCCTAGTCTTAGTGGGCTTGACTAACACGATCGCGTGGATTACGGGGTCTTGAAACGGCGCCTTAAGATGATGTACTAGGTCTGAGTCGGACTTTAAACCGGACTAGAAGCCTCTTAAAAGTTTTATGGTTTGAAATTAGGTCGCTATGAACCTAAGTAAAGAGAACCTAAACAAAAGATGTGTACTTACTACAAGAAATCACGTGAATTTTTGTTTTTACCTTAAAAGAATTTACGTGTAATATATTGCAAAAGCGACTAATACTCCAATGGAACCTCGACCCAATTAATTGTCTCATCTTCCAATGGAACCTCGACCCAAAAACCCTTCCATCCTTGCCCAACTCAAAGCAATGGAGGGATCGGGGTTACATATGAGCATATCCCATACATATGATACAGATTCAATCGAAGGTCTGATTAGATTACGTCGATGTTTATATGACTCAATTACTCCGCTCACACGTCCCTAAATGAAAAATGATGTGAAATTTTGTAGCGACGCTGTCCGTGAAATGGATTGTAATGATTGCCACTGCACGATCTCTGCAGGCTTGTGCATTTATATGGAACACATTGAAGGAAACGATGGTGCAGCGGGTCAAGTAACTTCAAACCACTGCAATTCCCCAAATTGTGATCCGAAATAACAGATGCTTGATGTTTGCTTATGTTACGGGTTTGCTTTTCATTTGCCAGAGGAGAGATGCTCGGAGCAACGCATGGGAGAATACTGGCCCCTCCTTCGACTCCACCCTCACTTCGAAATCGAGAAATAATGCATTAAGATGTATGCCTCATGTGTATTTAGTTGGAATAACTTGTTCCTCCTTCACTCTGTTGGATTTCTTTCTCTTTTTCCTTCAAACGTCAGCACTCTTGTTGCAGTGAGGGGGGCTCAACAAGATGGTATTATTATGAAACATCGATAAACGTTTTATTTCGAAACATCGACGTTACACAAAGTCCCAGCAATTCACTAGTTCCCGAGGTGTTTTGTACTACAATCAGTCACGCAGGAGGTAGTGCAATCCCAGGTCTTCTTGGCGTCTGCAATACAATAGCCGGAAAAGAATTTAACATCATCCAGCAAAAATCGAGAAGAAACCGTTCGTAACTTTCTTTCGGGGGTCATTTGAGACGTACCGGATAAGTTCAAGCATTCAGAGGAAATGCATTCCCTTTTGCACCGATATTCGGATCTGGCCGCCTGCAGTTATGCAGTATACATCTATTGTAGCAGCGCTGGTCTAGCTTTCCATGGTTATCTACACATCTTGACCAACACTTATTCTCGCATTCGCCCGCAAAGGCCACGTCCATCGACTGCATCGCTACCAGGAACGAAATAATCAGGAGCGTCGACACTATCATCGACTTCTTAACAGCCATGTCGACGGAAGTAAATATTCTTCTTCTTGTATCGTGTCTTTCTTTATGAGAGTTTGGTATCTGAGTGGTGTGGGAGTCATTTATTATATAAACGATTTTTTTATAAAAATAATGCAATAGTATGTTTAACTAATACATTTATTTGATTTTGCTAGTAATAGTTAATTGTTTCCTTGATAGGTAAGAATTGTATAATAATTCAAATGGCTAAAGTTTTTTAAATATGGTTGAATCATTAATAGCCTATCATCAATTAAAATTTTAATTGAAGGAAATAGGCCTGAGTCGGGCCGGACTCAGACACCTCTCCCAAGCTCAATCTAAATAAAAAATTATAAAGTCTGAGTTTAGGCTCAAACTTGACCGTGCTTTGGTTAGTCAAGTCCGGGATCGAGCGAAGCTCTACAAGGTCATATTCCACGATTTTTCTCCGAACCCGGGATTGAATCTTAATCATAGTTGTAAGGTTAGGTGTGATGTCTTTATCGAGGGGGAGGGCAATGTAAAGCCGTTCGTGCCTGCCGTTGCGATCCAGACAAGGGGGCCTCGGTCGAAATCCTTCCGCTTTCACCTCGCCCTCGTCATGCTACATGCGCAGAAGCAGGTGATGTCCCAGTTCTACCCTGTTATTTCCAGGTAAGTGATTCGAGGAACATCATAAATTAATAATAATATTTTTTTTTGGTTGAAGAAGAAGTAAAAAGGGACAGCGGAAGACTCTCCGGCGTCAATAATTTTACTATTTTATTTTCTCTGGTCTCTATTTTTTAATTGGCGTTCAGTCGATATTGGAAAAAGCTTTGGAAAATGAGAAGGATGGCTTCTCACCCTATACATCGAAGAAAAGATTAAGGGCATGCATACAATGGTAATATTTTCCCATAGACCGAGCATCGACCATGACATTTCCAGTCATCTCAGAGTAATATCTGCAAGACAGGTACAGGAAATTTGGAATGACATCAACAACACAGTATTATGAGGAAACATGAATAAAAATGTCCTAAAAGCTACCTAGCCATCTGTTGGCATAGCAAAATCTTGGGCCTAATTACGAGAAACTCACAAACCCATTTCGCCGACCCATATCAAGTCTACCAAGACCGTGGCATAAATTTTGGGCTCATTTTATAAACCCATAAGTCCAGGGGTCTTTAAGAGCGTTTACAAGCCCACCGTTATGTGAGCCCGCCAAGGGAGTACTAAGTCTACAAAGGACTGGCGGGGTCAGAGTCTACGAGGATTAGAAAAGATATTGACTCCAAGATTTTTGGAGAGAGGATTATGGGCCACGTTCCTATGATTTGAAAATATCTTCAGCTCGAGAAAATCTGGGGATAAGACTCTAATTCTTTAATTTAATATAAGAAAAAGAAACTGTTAAGTTTACGACGTGGGTAAGACCTACGTCTACTAGGATCAACTTATTACCAAGATTCTAGGAAGTTGATTGAGAGGGCCACGACCTGGCAAAATATCATAAGAACGTGGCATACATTGTTTACGGTTAATGTCTACGGGCCATGTCTACTGGCCATGTCTACGGCCCCTGTCTACGACCCAAATCTGAGACCAAACCGACTCCGAGATTTCTGGAGGTCGTTTGAGAGAGCCACGATCTGGAGAGATTCTTGGAGAACGTGTCAAACACCCCAGACGTCACAAGATTTAATATAAAGAGGGGGAAGATCTTCCTTGAAAGATTACGATCAATCAAACACACAAAAGTTTTGCTTTGCTGGTCGCCCCTTAGATTGTTAGGATTCCCCGACCTGAGAGAATCCCTTAAGGTTTCATTGGTATTCACTTCCACCGTCGGAGTGAGCAACCGTAGCTCCGACAACCAAACTCCGTAGTCACTTCCACTGTCAGAGTGAGCAACCATAGCTTCGAAAATCAAATTCCGCCTTCGTTCCGCCACCAAGGTGAGCAACTGTAGCCTTGGTATCCACATCCGCCACTACCTTCGACCACACTCCGTCCACCAAGCCCCAGGGACCAGATTCCACCATTTAAGTTCGCAAGTCTACAACGCCCAGCAGCAAGTCTACGACATCACCACCATCTGCACCATCATTTTTACTTTATTTCTATGGCTGTAAGCTTTTATTTTCTATTGTAAGACTTCGTTCGATCAATTTAATTCATCTTTTTACTTACTGGCGACCACATCCGAATCCCTGTGAGTACATTTGCCAAATATTTCTGACGTGATCCGTTTTCTACGCGAACACCATCATTCAATTGTTAATCTTAAAACTATGGTCTACGACCCATGTAGTTGTAGCTACCATCAATTTCGGAAACCCAATGCAAAGTACAACATGTGTTTGACTCTGCTTTAGGAGAACTTTCTTCGGTTACACAGTCGCATTATGTAAGAGAGCCTCCATGAAAAAACATTGGCGACCAAAACACATGCAAAGTATAAAAAAGGGGTTACCTGATTGCTTTCTTTTATGGCATGATAAATTATATTCAATTAAATATGCATTCTTTAAGGAATAAAATAATTACAATATTTCTCTTACAAAGTCCTCCATTGTCGAACAGATGCAAACAAACCTACGTTAGGTTGGTGTTTGCAAATTCTTCTTTATTTAATAAAATAATTAGACATGGTTTTCCCCAGTTTACAAATAATGGCTAATCGTGACGGATGTAGGACACCGACGTGCCATTTGGGAAATTTCGGGGAAGGAGTCTGTCTCTCGAAAACACTTTTAATCTTTCTTTTTCTCTGCCTCTCTTTTGTGAGATGGTGGGAGAAGTAAAAACGAGGGAAGCGGCTAAAGTCCCACAAGATTTCCTGGTGGTTACTAAACAGTAACATTCTTTAGTAATCACTCATAATAGTTTGGTAACGGGCTCTTGGACTTAGTAAATGTTTAGTACCAATATACGAGGTTTTATAAATTCACCGTATGAGCTTAGTAAAATGTACTACATGTTTAGTAATTCACCTAATGAGCTCAATAATGGAGCCAGGGCAGTTGGCAGTGACTGGGGTTTCTGACTCATCTCTCCCATCTGATTGATATATATCATCAAATCATTTGCCCTCCTCATCATCATCTCCCCATCGTCTCCCTCGCGCCCCCACGGTTTCACAGGGGGAGTGCCCTGGTAATTAAGGCGGCAACCCGTCTAATTCGACAACGTCCTCTTGCGATAGTCGAACCGGTCCACTTCTTCTCTTTCATGGAGTCGTTGCCTGTACCAGATCAGAAATGGATTATAATGATCGCCGTCGTGGGGGCATTCGTTGTGACGATCACTTCAGGCTTGTGCATTCTTATGAAGCAACGCATTAAAGGAAAGGAAGGTGCAGCGGGTAACACCAACACAGGTAACTTCAAACAGCAAACCTGATTTATTATCAATCTCGGCTTCTTAATCTTTGACTACCTGAAACTTATTTATAAACTTCGGTGGCAAAGTAAGTGTAAGCAGCTCAACAATGGAGTCCTTACGGAGCCAGGGCAGCGACCGATATTCCCTCTCCTCAATGAGCTCTGCATTCGATGTCTTCCTGAGCTTCCGGGGACCCGATGCTCGTTACGGCATTGTCGACCACCTCTACGAGTGCATGACCGGGGCCGGTCTCCGTGTTTTCAAGGACGACGAGGAGGTCCGTCGCGGTGAAGTAATTGGGGGAGAGCTCGGGCGAGCGATCCACAGCTCCAGGGTCTACGCTGTCATCCTTTCCCAGAACTACGCGTCCAGCGCGTGGTGCCTCAGGGAGCTCGACATGATGGTGGATCTCCACGGAGGCTCGAACGTCGGCAAGAAGATCATACTGCCGATTTTCTACGGGGCAGATCCAGCCGACGTAAAGCTGCGAACAGAGCTGTATCGGGAAGCGCTCGACGCGCACAAGGATCGATACGGGCAGGACGTTGTGAAGAAATGGGAGGAAGCACTTAAGACGGTCGGCGGGATCAGCGGATGGGACTCCAAAGCCATCCAGGGGTAACCACCAGAGCCTTGTTATTTTTTCTCACTTTCTCTGTTGAATCATTTCTTTTTTTCTTTGGAAATAAATATTTTAAAATACAGAACTTTTTTTGGAAATAAACGTATCGGAAATCCACGAGGAGGATGGTGATGACTACGGCGACTGAATTTCATGTAATTACTCTATTTTCATTGTCGTCGTGCAGGGAAGGCAGATTCGTCCGATTAATAGTTCAGGATATTGTTGTGAAGCTGAGAATCAAGGATCAAAGTTTGCCTGATCATCTGACAGGGATCGATGATCGAGTATCCGACATGTTAAATCTGTTGGACTGCGACTCCTCTGGAGTAAGACTTGTGGTGCTTCATGGGATGGGGGGAATTGGGAAGACAACCCTTGCTCGCGTCGTCTTCAATAAATTATCTTCCCAGTTCGAAGGGTCCAGTTTCATTTCGAACGTGCGTGTGTCAGCCATGGGTCATGGAGGCATTGCGATGTTGCAGAACAAGTTATCAGGGGACATTCTCGGTGGCCAATACGCGAGATCGTGTAACTTCGACGATGGGTACGGCGAGATGATACAAAGGATTCAGGGCAAGAGGATGCTTCTGGTTCTCGATGACGTGGATCGGTTATCTCAACTAGAGAAATTGGTCGGAAATGACCCGGAAGACACGTTAGGAACAGGCAGTCGAGTCATAATCACGACTAGGGACAAAAGCGTTTGCAATCGATTTGTTCGTCCTGGTTCCGAATTACTTCATTTTTATGAAATGGAGAAAATGGCGGACAACTACGCCCTTCAGCTCTTCTGCAGGCATGCCTTTGTCGCCGATGAGCCTCCAGAAGATTATCTTTCTTTATCGAAACAGGTAGTTGAGACCACAGGTAACCTTCCCTTGGCTTTGGAGGTGATTGGAGGACATTTGTGTTGTCAGATCAAAGAGTCGTGGAAGTATGAGCTCGAAAAGTTGAAGAACGTTCTCCAGAAAAGGGTCTTTGATATTTTGAAGGTAAGTTACGATGGGTTAGACTGGAGGGAGAAAGAAATTTTCCTCGATATTGCGTGTTTTCGAAAAGCGATGCGTCAGAGGTGTGAGGATTATCTCTGGGAAGCTCGCGATTGTCGGAGGTATGCGGATTATCTTTGGGAAGCTCGCGATTTGTATCCAAATAGCGGACTGAAGGTACTCATCAATAAATCATTGATAAAGATTGATTCATTTGGTGAGTTCTGGATTCACGACCAGCTTCGAGACATGGGAAGAGAAATCATTCGGTCAGAAGGCGATGGAAGACCCGAAAGGCGTACTAGACTTTGGGATCCAGAGGACGTCCTAAAGATAGTACTTCAAAAACAGGTAATGAGTCATTTAAGTTGGTCGATTTCATTTTGTGATGTAGGAATGGTTCATAATTCTATTATATTAAGAGAATTTTTTCATTGACATTGAAATGTTATTATTCATCGAGCACAATATAATTATGAATGCTGGTCGACTTTTTTCGTTTATAAGGTCTCTGAGAAAGTCATCGCGATTAACTTGGGGAGACACGATGAAGCACACAAATTCTCTTATGAGAACTTCAGTGGATTATCTAATTTGTTATTTCTTGATCTAAATGGGACGGAACTTATTGGAGAATTTGGAAATCTCCGAGAGAGCTTATTGTGGCTTTCTTGGTGTGGTTGCAATAAAAAGTTGAATTCCAACTTTTTCAAGATGAGAAGCTTAGTTGTTCTCATAGTCGATGGTATCAAAGGTGGATGGAGGGGTGGTAAAAAGCTGGTATGAAATCCTCTCCTCCAATATTTCATGTTTTTTGTAGGTAAATGTATAAAGCGCTTTTCTTCTTATTATAATTTGTGGTGCATGCATTTACAGATGATGCCTAACTTAAGGGTGCTGGAGTTCAGGAGTAGCGACATGACTACGTCACCTGACCTCTCTTGTTGCTTAAAATTGGAGATTATGGTGTTTTTGAATTGCTTCAAGTTGAAAGAAATCCACCATTCGGTGGGTAAGTTGGGGAGTCTTACTTATATGAACATCTCCAAGTGTTGGTCTCTGAGGAGTTTACCGAAAGAGCTCTGTTGTGCAAGAGCTTTACGGGAGCTAATTGTGACTCACAGCAAGATTGAAGAAGTACCAGAATCAATTGGGAGGTTGGAATCCTTGAGGTTACTTAACTTAAGCGATAACAAGATCAGAAGATTACCCACCTCGATATGTGATATGAAGAACCTAATGATCTTGTATGCTTCGTATTGTCCTATCGAAGAAGGAATTCCGAAAGAAATCAGGAGCCTATCAGCTTTAGAAGATTTGGACCTTTCAGAGAGCAAGATTCGCTTCCTGCCAGCAAGAGTTAGCCAACTCACGAGCCTTAAGTCCCTCAGATTGGTTGGTTGTAGGATGCTTCAGGAGCTTCGAGGGCTTCCAACCAGCCTAACAGTGTTGGATGCTTCGTATTGTCCTCTCGACAAAGGAATCCCTGATGAAATCGGGAGCTTGTAAGCTTTAGAAAGATTGGACCTTTCGGGGAGCAAGATTCGCTTCCTGCCATCAACAGTTAGTCAACTCACGAACCTTAAGTCCCTCAGATTGGATGGTTGTGAGATGCTTCAGGAGGTTCGAGGACTTCCAACCAGCCTAACAGTGTTGGAAGCTTTGGATTGTCCTTTCGACAAAGGAATTCCTTATGAAATCGGTAGCTTGTCAGCTTTAGAAAGATTGGACCTTTCGGGGAGCAAGATTCGCTTCCTACCAGTAACAGTTAGTCAACTCACGAGCCTTAAGTCCCTCGGATTGGTTGGTTGTGAGATGCTTGAGGAGCTTCGAGGACTTCCAACCAGCCTAATAGTGTTGGATGCTTCGAATTGTCCTCTCGACAAAGGAATCCCTGATGAAATCGGGAGCCTGTCAGCTTTAGAAAGATTAGACCTTTCGAGGAGCAAGATTCACTTCCTGCCAGCAACAGTTAGTCAACTCACGAGCCTTAAGTCCCTCAAATTGAATGGTTGTGAGATGCTTGAGGAGCTTCGAGGACTTCCTACCAGCCTAACATACTTTGCATTTTCATGGAAGACGGTGGGACTCTCGGAAGCAGTTGAGTTTGGATCCTTGGCCTTCTGCCCAGGAAGAAAGATTACATTAATTGGAGCTTTCGAGTTGGGCTTCATTTCCAGGCTCAAGACTCTCGGTTGGAGTTTTCCAGAAATGGCGTCTCTGCATACATATCTGAAGATAAGAGATTTTACATTGACAGAGATGGAGCTTGGTGGGCTCGATTCGTTACCCAGTCTTACAAAGTGGTCTATTAATGAATCCCATAGACTCCTCCTGGTGTCAAACATAGGGAGATTGAGGGGGTTGAGGTGGCTTAAGTTCAAACGGTGTGGAGCGTTGGTGGAGATCCCAGGACTGGAACAATTGAAGATGTTGGAGAAGTTGAGCTTTCATCGATGCCCTTCCATTTGCGGAATTCAGGATTTGTTGGGCTTGAAAAGATTGAAAACTGTGAATATCTGGCATTGCTCCTCGTTGCTCCGTGTGCCTCGTTTGATCGACAAGTGTTGCCTCTGGATTCTTGGCTGTGACAAGTTGCGATCATTTGAGGGCCGTTATAGTGAGTACGAAGGAGAGAGCAGCGATGATTCCGGAGAATGAGGAGGTGGGCACGAAGAAGAATTGTATAACAAGTTTCCTTTTTCTTTTGTGAATGAGGTGATTATTTGGGGGATTAAAGGGAGGTTGTGGTTTACATCCTTAGAGTTTGTCATTTAAAATCAGACAAAAGGAATAACAGTTTAAAGATCTGATGACCCTAGCTCGAGCTCGTTCGAGCTTCATGTAAATTTGTTGAAATTAAATTTAGTATGTACTGAAATTTTGTATTGATTACATTTTTTTTTTAAGAGAAAAGTGAATAAGGGATGGATTCAAAATAGTAATAAATAGGTGTTATAAGGATAACAATGTCCGAAAAATCCACCAACTTGATCTCGCCAAAGGCAAAATAGTAACATAAATCAATAGAAAAATAAATCAAAAGGCTTCTTGAAGAAAATTGATGAATCAATCAGGTTCATGAAATATCACTGTCCTAAAGTAGCTCATCATCATCCTCCTCTTGTAATCACCAATATCACCATTTTCTTGCCTAAACTGATTCCAAGAGCACATCAACTATCCGTATGGCCACTTGATCGGATGCCGGCCCGGCACCACCCTTGCCGATAAACAACGTGGGCGAATGGCAAAAGGGAGGTAGTAGTCAGCATCCATATGTATCATCCGATCACTAGAGAAATATGATACAATTTTCTGGTATTCAACCACCCCACAACGCGACTTTTTCTTAAAATCAAAAGTGCAGGACCACAGTAACGCCTATCTGAAATGTTTCCAGCTCGAAAGGGTAAAAAAATCTCATGGAAGCTTCTTCTTGTTGCCTCTCGCTGTACAAAGAATCCTTGTGAATGCACAACGCGACGCGACACAGGTATATTACCCCTAGACACTCTGTAACATCTTCACTAGAAACTCGATATAAACCACGTGACAAATCATGGCACCACTGATCGTCAAATTATCTACTTTGACTGTCCAAACTCTCACACATTCCTGCAAGGAAGAAACTCCTGTGAGAGGAACGACATAAAGGAAAATACATTGGCCTCGTAAATATTTTCTTTTTCTTTTCCCAAAACAGCATTCAAAATTATGCTTCCAAAGTTTATGAACACATTTCTCATTTTATCGCAATAAATAGAGAGATTCATCCAAATCCACTAATCACAAGAAGCACAAGACTCAACACCTGTGATCAATTTGAAGAATGAAATGGACATGCGATTGAATATGGGCTCATGGACAAATTTCAACAGGACAAATCGGCAAAAATTAGTAAACATGATTCTCAACAGTACGGAGTAAACAGATCAGCAAAAGGATTAGCCAGTGTATGTCAATTAGACAAAAGGCTTAAGTGAGTCAGCTGCTTGTATCGATCTCATTACTAGGCGCAGAACCATGTTTACAGCTTTCACAGTGTGGAAACAACTGTTTCAAAAACAATGTAGCAGCTAAATTAATATTCCATGAGATTTTACTCCTGATCCGAGCAAACTGTTGACAAGACCATGATAATTGATGCCAATGCTGCCCCAAAGTTATATGATCTATTATTCCACCTTGAATTTGAATCCACAAATCCTTGCCATTTGCAAATATATTGGAAGATTACTAGTTCAAACAGAACCAAACTACCTGCGCTATTTTGGCGCTAAATAGCACTCCGTGGGACATAAGATAAGCCGACAAGGATACGAGTTGGGCAGAGACTTTTCAAAGTACTCTTTATGACAACATCAGGACATTTCCAACTGGTCGAGGAAGAACTTGACTTGTTTCATGAAAAAATAAATATAGAAGTTTACCTCTATTTGATGGTAGTCATGCCATAGCCAACATGACCAGCATTACTTTTAGCTATGACATCGGTGTTTGCATTTCCAAGTCCATAGCTTAAGGGGGCAGAATCTTCCGTCTTTGATGGGGATGATCCCCAACCGGGGTGGTCTCCATAGGCTAAATCATTCTCATAGAGATCCAAACTTCCGTCATAACCGACCCCGGATGCGGCATACGATGAAGGTGGCCCAATCACGCCAATGCCAACATTGTTTTTCTGATAACTCCCAGGATAACGTTTGTATATGCTCCCAGAATTAGAATTTCGACCACTAAGCTTGCTCCCGTTAACAAATCCGTCGCTCAAGCTAGAAGAGGAACCCCCAGAGATTTGCAATGCTTTCATAAGGATCCATCCATGAATTATCATTTCCGGATCCATTGAGACTACCCGAATTTGCAGAGAAACCAAAGCTGTCATTTCCCCACAGGCTCCCTCTAGCCAGACTCAGTAATGGATTACCTCTGAAATGACCGATTGGACCATTGTTGGCAGGCCTCCCTGAAATTCCACCATACAGAGGATTGGACTCGTTTACATAACCAAGGTTGGGGTTGAAGTTTGGGCTCAGTCCATAGCTTGAATTCGAGTTCGGCTCTCCGTTCTCATAAAGAGGGGGGAATCGACCCAGGACTAACTCTACCATCCACTCTACCTCCATAGTTGCCGACTGGGGATGAAGCATAACCGCCCTGACGATAACCATTGAGGAAGCTGCAAACTCTACTCAGACCAGGACTATAACTACCTAAGGGGCTCCGATTGGACCCTGGAGACATCTCTTTGGGGACTGCTCGCTTGACCTCTACCATTTTACCATTAAGCTCGTGGAATGTCTTGTAAAGAGCTCTCTCTCTGTCCACTGCATTCTGTATCAAAAGTGATAAATCCAAAACCTCTGGCTCTTTGAGTGTTGTGATCATACATCACGACGACATCCGTAATCAATCCAAACTGATCAAAGTACTTCTTGAAGTCGCTCTCAGTAATTGTCGAAGGTAATCCTCCAACAAAGATTTTCTTTGTGCGGCCAGGAGAGATGCTGTTGCCTCTTGGGTTTCTTGAAATATTGTTTCGGTCATCCCTAGGGACCCGATGCTTGTTACAGCATCGTTGACCACTTCTACGAGTACAGTCGGTTCTTTTCCATGCAAAGAACCCACTGTACAAAATACGATTCGATATATTGTAATATATTTGACAGTGAAATTTCAACTCGAACCATTCTCATATCTAAGCAAGTTTCCGTGATTTGAATTAGAAGACAAAGAGTTAAAACTATGATATATATAAGAAATGAATATTAAAAGTATTACCATCGTAAAGTTTAATGTATTTTTAATTTTATAGCGATTTTCTCGTGGTAAAAAGGGAAATCGTATTTGGAAACTTGGGTTCGTTAAATTCTGAAAACCAGAAACGTAACATGCATTTATCAACAAGAACTTAACAAGACTCACGGGAAAATTATATCAAACACACTTAAATTTAAAACAAATAATATAACCCAGATAAGTGTAGTATTAAAATGTGATGTCAAGTCAAGCCACAAACATTAATTTATTGGGTTTTGATCCAAGTGATGAGAAACTTATATTCGTTTAAGGAGATTCTCGGATTCGAAAATTACCGTACACAAATACCCCTATTGGAAGACTCCCTCATTATAATCAGATGTCTTGTTCAGATCGAGTCCAGATTAGTCATAATATTTCCTAAATCTTAATGGTTTGGAATCAAGTTTTGTAGCTCGCAGGTCGCCATGAATCTAAGCATAAGAGAACAATAAACAAATGGTGTATTTGATACAAGAAATCAAATGAATTAACGTTGTTTATTTACGTGTAACATATTGCAAAAGTGACTAATGTTCCAATGAAGCCTCGACCCAAATAATTGGTCTTATCTTTGATAGGCTTGGACACATATTATTATATATTGTTTAGGCGGGGGGGTGATGTTCTCGTACGATCCAAATATAATGGAAATTAGGGGTCGGTACCAGAAAACGAGATCATTTACGAACAATTTTTAAAAAATTTATTATTTTTATTTTCATCATTATTTTGCAGAGTTGTTGATATTGTTTATGTTATAAAATTAAAATTTAACATAAATAATATAATCCGATTAAAAATTTTGGAATGCCTCGAATACTAATTTCATTCGAACATAAATATATTTGAATATCAGCGATTGCTTCCGATATTACTTCTTATAAAAAAACGCCGAATACATCAAATCTCTTGCCCCAAAGTTTTGGAGAATGAGAAAGATGGCCCCTCTCCTGCTCCTCCTCATCGTCCTCGACTCCCTTGTCCTCTGCCACTCCACGGATTCAGACCAGCCGCTGGTGCACAAAAATAATTGCACCAACGCCACCGACTTCGAGAAGGCTATCCAGTCCTCCAACTTGGAAAGCCTCCTCCAGAGCCTCATCGCCGTGAGCCTACGCGTCGGCTTCCACAATGACACGGCAGGCAACCCCCCTGACACATTCTATGGCCACTTCCTCTGCCGCGGTGATGTCTCTGGCCATGCCTGCCAGAGCTGCATAAAAAAAGCAAAGATGGAGATCGCCGAGGAGTGCTCTGGTAAAAAGGAGGCAATCCTCTGGTTTGACAATTGCCTCTTGCGATTCTCAAACTGGTCCTTCTTCTCGGTCATGGGGTCAATGCCGAGTTTCCCCGTATCAGACGATAAGAGGGTCACGTTCCCTGACAATTTCAGCACCGTACTGGGGGAGGTGCTTCAGAATGTCACGAATAGGACAATCTCTTCGAGCAATTTGTATGCTACATTGGAAACTGCTTTGCCTGCCTTGCCCACAAAGCTGTACACATTTGCGCAATGCATGCCGTATTTGTCTGAAACCGAGTGCAGTAGATGCCTGAGTCCGGCGGTTAAGAATCTAGTTGACAACTTCAAAGGGGAGGCTGGGATGAGAGTTTTCCAACCCAGTTGTGTCGTGCGGTTCGCCACCTATAGCTTCATCGACAATACGCAACCATGTAAGTGGCAGAGCATATCCCAGGCATATGATACGGATTTGATCAAAGTGTTGCTTAGATTACGTCGATGTTTTTGTGACTTGATTCCTCTGCTCACATGTCAGTAAACGAAAAAAGGTGTGAAAATTTGCAGCAGCGTTTGCCGTGAAATGGATTATAATGATAGCCATTGCGGCGGCATTCGTTGTGACGATCACTGCAGGCATGTGCATTTATATGAAGCGACACATTAACGGAAGAAATGAAGGTGCAGCGGGTCAAGTAACTTCAAACCACAAACATGATTTCCAATCGATCCCGGGTTTTACGAATGATATTTCTCTCGTGCTTGCAGATGGGGAAAATAATCAGGAGGTACAATTGCTCGACCTCGGAGATGGAATCGCAGGTCCCACCAGCTATGATCTCCAAGGCGAAAAGACCTTGAGCTCCCAGGATGTGCTCATGATGCGGTTGAGCATGATCCGTGCCGCTACGAACAACTTCTCCGATGAAAATAAGCTTGGGCAAGGGGGATTCGGTCCCGTCTACAAGGTAATGAAGAGAGTATCATAAGCTTGTCGATTCAGGGTATTTGCCGGTTTCACGAGGAGGATCCTGCCTTTGGACTTCTGTCGTGTGTTTTTTGTTTAGGGCGTATTGACTGACGGGAAACAAGTTGACATAAAGAGGCTCTCCAGATCGTCTGCTCAAGGACTGATGGAGTTAAGGAACGAGGTCCTTCTGATCGCTCGTCTGCAGCATCGGAATCTCGTTAGGCTGTTGGGATTCTGCTTGGAACAACATGAGATGATGTTGTTCGTGCCCAACAAGAGCCTCGATTTCTTCCTGTTCGGTACGTGCTATAAGGCACGAACTCATTTTTCGAGCTAAGGAAGAAACCATTCTTATGAACTTATTTGACAGATAAAAGCATGAGCGGGTCGCTCGATTGGCAGAAGCGTTTCAGCATCATCGGCGGGATCGCTCGTGGCCTCCTCGACCTGCACGAGGATTCTCGCTTACGAATTATCCACTGGGACTTTAAGGCTAGTAACATCTTGCTGGACCACGAGATGAATCCAAAGATTTCCGATTTCGGAATGGCAAGAATCTTCGGCATCAACCAAGATGAGGCCGCCACGAATCGAGTCGTTGGAACTTAGTATGCCTCATATTTCTACTTCTAACTTACCATCACCAAGCATTTGTTCGTCTTCCGACTTACTCTTTTCTTTGGTCGATGTTGCATAGCGGATACATGGCGCCGGAGTACGCAATGGGAGGGTTCTTCTCCGTGAAATCGGACGTATTCAGCTTCGGGGTGCTCTTGCTCGAGATAGTCAACGGGAGGAAGAACAGTAACTTCCACCTCCATGAACATGGCGAAAGCCTCCTCACTTTTGTAAGCGGCATCGTCATCAACTACTTCGTTATTAACGCTCGACTCCAGAACAGTCTCGTATACACGTGACGCAATTTCCCTTTAACAGACATGGAAACGTTGGAACGGCGGATGAGCGCCAGACCTGATCGATGATTCCATCAAGGAGGCGTGCGACATGGATCAAGTCCTCAAGTGCATCCAAATCGGGCTACTATGTGTCCAAGAAGATCTGGCCGATCGACCGAGCATGTCTCTCTTGATTCAAATGCTAGGAGGGGATTCGATCAAGCTCCCCGAGCTGTCGCAACCCGCGTTTTCTGTCGGCAGACCTCCTGTCAGCGAAGTAGACTCCGGGCTTCCCCTGGACAAATCTTCCACGGCCATGGAGATGACACTTTCCACTGTTTGCCCCCGGTGACCGCCCCGTCTGAATGTGAATCTTGATGGGTTTTCTACCGAGTGCAACTAGGTTTGTACAACTTTACCGCATTTTGAAAACGTGTGATGCCTTTAAACTATGCAAAATAACAATGTTCATGTTTACGTTTTACTATGTACAACCCTCTAGATCTCATACACAAAAATGTAAATCGGTAATTTGTAAGGCCTTTGTCTTGGTGGGCTTGACTGGCCCGATCGTCATGAATTACAGGGTCTTCTTGTAACGGCCTTAAGAGAATGTACTAGGACTTAGTTCGGACTTTAAACCGGACCAGAAACTTCTTAAAAGTTTTAATGGTTTGAAATTATATTTGTAGGTTGTGGGTCGCTGTGAACCTAAGTAAAGAGAACCTAAACGAAAGATGTGTACTTGCTACAAGAAATCACATGAAACCTTCTCTAAAAGAATTTACGTGTAATATATTGCAAAAGTGACTAATACTCCAATGAAACCTCGGCCCCTCCCCTGCTCCTCCTCCTCCTCATCATCCTTGTCTCCCTCGTCCTCTGCCGAACCATGATTTCGCAATCACTGCACAAAACTAACTGCATCGACACCGGGACTTCCATCCAGTCCTCCAATGTCAAAAGCCTCCTCCAGCTCCTCGTCGTCGAGGGCCGACACTCCGGCTTCTACAATGCCACGGTGTGCAACCCCCTCGACACAGCCTACGGCTGCTTCCTCTGCCGCGGTGTTGTCTCCGGCGATGCCTGCCAAAGCTGCATAAACGACGCGAGAGCTGAGATCCACCGGGAGTGCCCTGGAATGACTGATACAGATAAGTAGCACACCATATCCCGTGCATATGATACAGATTCAATCGAAGGGCTGATTAGATTACGTCGATGTTTATATGACTCAATTACTCCGCTCACACGTCCCTAAATGAAAAATGATATGAAAATTTGCAGCAAGGCTGGCCGAGCGACGCCATTGAAGGCAACGAAGGCGCAGTGGGTCAAGTTACTTCAATCCACTGCAATTCCCCAAATTGTGATCCGAAATAACAGATGTTTGATGTTTGCTTATGTTACGGGTTGCTTTTCGTTTGTCGGAGGAGAGATGCTCAGCAGAACGCAAGGGAGAATACTTAGTTTGAAATCGAGGAATAACGCAATAAGATGTATGGCTTATGTGTATTTAATTGGAATAACTTGTTCCTTCTTCACTCTGTTTAATTTCTTTCTCTTTTTCCTTTTACAAATATACTTAATTTTCTTTCAAACGACAGTACTTTTGTTGCAGCAAGGGGCGCTCAACGAGATGGTATTATTATGAAACATCGATAAACGTTTTATTTCGAAACATCAACGCCACACAAAGTCCCAGCAATTCACTAGTTCCCGAGGAGTTTTGTACTGCAATTAGTCACCCAGGAGGTAATGCAATCCCAGGTTTTCTTCGCGTCTGCAATACAAGTGCCGGGAAAGAATTTTAAAATCATCCAGCAAAAATCGAGAAGAAACCGTTCGTAACTTTCTTTCGGGGGTAATTTGAGACGTTGTTCGCTCCGAAAGTGACCGCGAGCGAGTCAGAACACGTCGGAAATCTCTAGCATTACGAACTAACTGGTGCCCGGAGGATTTGTTGAATATGTGGTCGCCGTATGAAATAAAAGTAAAGAAAATGGGACGACAACGGACGAACACCCCTAAGCGGAAGCACTTACGAATGCCATCGACGATGCCTTCGATAGTGAGCAATAACGCAGGAGCACAAAGAGAACTTGAACGCTGGAATGCGTGAAATGATAATAAATTGACAATATATGTCCGTCTGTAGAGAGGTGATGATGTGTTTTTTGTACAATGCCTAAGAACAACTATTTATACTAAGCTAATCCTACGTATATACGGTAATGTAATAGTGCACATATATTATGCTTCCTTTGCTGTCAGTTTCCATGGAATATCTTCTTTCCATATGAGTAAACTTGGCAATAATCTCCTTACGAATCCCAAGATATTCTGGAGCGTTCCTTAACAGTTGACTGATCGACCGTGTCGCCCATTGACCCTTTTAAAGGGCCAATGGGCGAAATTTAGTTAAATTTAGTATGTACTGAAATTTTGTATTGATTATTACATTTAACAAAAAAAAAAGAAAAAGTGGATAACTGAAGTGGGGGGTTTCTTCAAACAACAAGGAGCTGCGTCAACTCTTCAATCAAATGATATTTGGATTCTAAATAGTAATAAATAGGTGTTATATGGATAACAATGTCAGACATCTAACCAAATCCACCAACATGATCTCACCAAAGGCTAAATAGTAACATAAATCAACAGAAACATTAATCAAAAGGCTTCTTGAAGAAAATTGATGAATCAATCAGGTCATCAAATATCACTGTCCAAAAGTAGCTCATCCTCCTCCTCCTCTTGTAATCACCAATATCACCATTTTCTTTCCTAAACTGATTCCAAGAGCACATCAACTATCCTTATGGTCACTTGACCGGATGCCGGCCCAGCACCACGCTTGCTGATAAACAACATGGGCGAATGGCAAAAGGGAGGCAGTAGTCAACATCCATATGTATCGTCCGATCACCAGAGAAATATGATACAATTTTCTAGTATTCAACCACCCCGTAATGCGACTTTTTCTTAAATTCAAAAGTGCAATAACGCCTGTGATCAGTTTAAAGAATGAAATGGACGTGTAGAAGTTTACCTCTATTTGATGGTAGTCATGCCATAGCCAACACAACCAGCATTACTTTTAGATCTGACATCGGTATTTGCATTTCCAAGTCCATAGCTTAAGGGGGCAGAATCTTCCGTCTTTGATGGGGATGATCCCTAACCGGGGTGGTCTCCATAGGCTAAATCATTCTCCCGTATTATTTGTGAAAAAGAAAGATGGTTTGATGAGATTGTGTATCGATTATAGGTTGTTGAACCAACAAACAATCAAAAACCGTCATCCACTTCCTCGAGTAGATGATCTATTCGATCAATTGCAGGTATCAGTCGTATATTCGAAGATCAACTCGAGATCAGGCTACCATTAGACTGGAGTAAAGGAAGAAGTATTCCGAAAACTGTATTTTGAACGAGATATGGACATTATGAGTTCAGAGTGATGTCGTTCGGAGTAACGAACTTCCCAGCAGATTATATAAAAAATAGAAAACGAAATCATTTTTCATATCAAAAACTTGTGAGAAAGAATTCTCAAATAATATAAATTAGTTTTATTTCTTAATTTTTCATATTACAAATTCATTACTTAATTTATCAGCAGATTCAACAAAAGCGGGTGATTGACTGCATCGAACGCTGGGCCAACAAATTGAATGGGACCTGCCATGGCAACGTGAAATGAAGAAAGAAGGCTGTAAGAGAAGGTGGACAAAAGGCCTGGGAAAGCACTGATCGGAGAAAGGTGGCGGTGGTACCAGGGCTGATATGGCAGTTCTTGACCGCCCATTCTTCCCGTAGTGATGCAAATTTCTTGAACGGCATTCCTGCAAGGAAGAAACTCCTGTGAGAGGAACGACATAAAGGAAAATACATTGGCCTCGTAAATATTTTCTTTTTCTTTTCCCAAAACAGCATTCAAAATTATGCTTCCAAAGTTTATGAACACATTTCTCATTTTATCGCAATAAATAGAGAGATTCATCCAAATCCACTAATCACAAGAAGCACAAGACTCAACACCTGTGATCAATTTGAAGAATGAAATGGACATGCGATTGAATATGGGCTCATGGACAAATTTCAACAGGACAAATCGGCAAAAATTAGTAAACATGATTCTCAATAGTACGGAGTAAACAGATCAGCAAAAGGATTAGCCAGTGTATGTCAATTAGACAAAAGGCTTAAGTGAGTCAGCTGCTTGTATCGATCTCATTACTAGGCGCAGAACCATGTTTACAGCTTTCACAGTGTGGAAACAACTGTTTCAAAAACAATGTAGCAGCTAAATTAATATTCCATGAGATTTTACTCCTGATCCGAGCAAACTGTTGACAAGACCATGATAATTGATGCCAATGCTGCCCCAAAGTTATATGATCTATTATTCCACCTTGAATTTGAATCCACAAATCCTTGCCATTTGCAAATATATTGGAAGATTACTAGTTCAAACAGAACCAAACTACCTGCGCTATTTTGGCGCTAAATAGCACTCCGTGGGACATAAGATAAGCCGACAAGGATACGAGTTGGGCAGAGACTTTTCAAAGTACTCTTTATGACAACATCAGGACATTTCCAACTGGTCGAGGAAGAACTTGACTTGTTTCATGAAAAAATAAATATAGAAGTTTACCTCTATTTGATGGTAGTCATGCCATAGCCAACATAACCAGCATTACTTTTAGCTATGACATCGGTGTTTGCATTTCCAAGTCCATAGCTTAAGGGGGCAGAATCTTCCGTCTTTGATGGGGATGATCCCCAACCGGGGTGGTCTCCATAGGCTAAATCATTCTCATAGAGATCCAAACTCCCGTCATAACCGACCCCGGATGCGGCATACGATGAAGGTGGCCCAATCACGCCAATGCCAACATTGTTTTTCTGGTAACTCCCAGGATAACTTTCGTATATGCTCCCAGAATTAGAATTTCGACCACTAAGCTTGCTTCCGTTAACAAATCCGTCGCTCAAGCTAGAAGAGGAACCCCCAGAGATTTGCAATGCTTTCATAAGGATCCTCCATCCATGAATTATCATTTCCGGATCCATTGAGAGTACCAGAATTTGCAGAGAAACCAAAGCTGTCATTTCCCCACAGGCTCCCTCTAGCCAGACTCAGTAATGGATTACCTCTGAAATGACCGATTGGACCATTGTTGGCAGGCCTCCCTGAAATTCCACCGTAGAGAGGATTGGACTCGTTTACATAACCAAGGTTGGGGTTGAAGTTTGGGCTCAGTCCATAGCTTGAATTCGAGTTCGGCTCTCCGTTCTCATAAAGAGGGGGGAATCGACCCAGGACTAACTCTACCATCCACTCTAGCTCCATAGTTGCGGACTGGGGATGAAGCATAACCGCCCTGAGGATAACCATTGAGGATGAAGCATAACCGCCCTGAGGATAACCATTGAGGAAGCTGCTAACTCTACTCAGACCAGGACTATAACTACCTAAGGGGCTCCGATTGGACCCTGGAGACATCTCTTTGGGGACTGCTCGCTTGACCTCTACCATTTTACCATTAAGCTCGTGGAATGTCTTGTAAAGAGCTCTCTGTCCACTGCATCCTGTATCCTCTGTATCAAAAGTGATAAATCCAAAACCTCTGGGTCTTTGAGTGTTGTGATCATACATCACGACGGCATCCATAATCAATCCAAACTGATCAAAGTACTTCTTGAAGTCACTCTCAGTAACTGTCGAAGGTAATCAATTCTCCAACAAAGATTTTCTTTGTGCGGCCAGGAGAGATGCTGTTGCCTCTTGCGTTTCTTGAAATATTGTTTTGGTCATCCCTAGGGACCCGATGCTCGATACGGCATTGTTGACCACCTCTACGAGTACAGTCGGTTCTTTTCCATGGAAAGAACCGACTATATTGAATACGATTCAATATATTGTAACATATTTAACAGTGAAATTTCTAACTCGAATCATTCTCATATCTTAGCAAGTTTCCGTGACTTGAATAAGAAGAGAAAGAGTTAAAACTATGATAAGAAGAGAAAGAGTTAAAACTATGATATATATATATATAAGAAATGCATCTTAAAAGTATTACCATTGTAAAGTTTAATGTATTTTTAATTTTATAGCGATTTTCTCGTGGTAAAAACAGAAATTGTATTTCGTAATTTCGGTTCGTTAAATTCTGAAAACCAGAAAACTAACATGCATTTATGAACAAGAACTTAACAAGACTCACGGGAAAATTATATCAAACACACTTAAATTTAAAATAAATAATATAACCCAAACAAGTGTAGTATTAACTATTAAAATGTGAGGTCAAGTCAAGCCACAAACATTAATTTATTCAAATCAACCCCAAATCAACAAGTCTCCTCATAAATTTAAAATAACCCAGATAAGTGTAGTATTAAAATGTGATGTCAAGTCAAGCCACATACATTAATTTATTGAGTTTGGTACGAGAAGTTTGGATTCGTTTAAGGAGATCTCGGATTAGAAAATTACCATACACAAATACCCCCGTTGAAAGACTTCCCCGTTGTAATTAGATGTTTTATTCAGATCGATTTCAGATTAGTCGAAATATTTCTTGAATCTTAATGTTTTGGAATCAAGTTTTGTAGCTCGCGGGTCGCCATGAATCTAAGCAGAAGAGAACATTAAACAAAAGATGGTGTATTTGATACAAGAAATCAAATGAATTGACGTTGTTTATTGACGTGTAACATATTGCAAAAGTGACTAATGCTCCAATGAATCCTCGACCCAAAATAATTGGTCTTATCTTTGATAGGCTTGGACACATGTTATTATATATTGTTTAGGCGGGGGTGATGTTCTCGTACGATCCAAATATAATGGAAATTAGGGGTCGGTACCAGAAAACGAGATCATTTACCAACAATTTTTAAAAAATTTATTATTTTTATTTTCATCATTATTTTGCAGAGTTGTTGATATTGTTTATGTTATAAAATCAAAATTTAACATAAATAATATAGTCTAATAAAAAATTTTGGAATGCCTCGAATACTAATTTCATGGCATCGAGATGTATATATTCGAATATCAACGATTGCTTCCGATATTACTTCTTATAAAAAAACGCCGAATACATCAAATCTTTTGCCCCAAAGTTTTGGAGAATGAGAAAGATGACCCCTCTCCTGCTCCTCCTCATCGTCCTTGACTCCCTTGTCCTCTGCCGCTCCACGGATTCGGACCAGCCGCTGGTGCACAAAAATAACTGCACCAACGCCACCGACTTCGAGAATGCTATCCAGGTCTCCAACTTTAAAAGCCTCCTCCAGAGCCTTATCGCCGTGAGCCTACGCGTCGGCTTCCACAATGACACGGCAGGCAACCCCCCTGACACATTCTATGGCCACTTCCTCTGCCGCGGTGATGTCTCTGGCCATGCCTGCCAGAGCTGCATAAAAAAAGCAGAGATGGAGATCGCCGAGGAGTGCTCTGGTAAAAAGGAGGCAATCCTCTGGTTTGACAATTGCCTCTTGCGATTCTCAAACTGGTCCTTCTTCTCGGTCATGGGGTCAATGCCGAGTTTCCCCGTATCAGACGATAAGAGGGTCACGTTCCCTGACAATTTCAGCACTGTACTAGGGGAGGTGCTTCAGAATGTCACGAATACGACAATCTCTTCGAGCAATTTGTATGCTACATCGGAAACTGCTTTGCCTGCCTTGCCCACAAAACTGTACACATTTGCGCAATGCATGCCGTATTTGTCTGAAACCGAGTGCAGTAGATGCCTGAGTCCGGCGGTTAAGAATCTAGTTGACAACTTCAAAGGGGAGGCTGGGATGAGAGTTTTCCAACCCAGTTGTGTCGTGCGGTTCGCAACCTATAGCTTCATCGGCAATACGCAACCATGTAAGTGGCAGAGCATATTCCAGGCATATGATACGGATTTGATCAAAGTGTTGCTTAGATTACGTCGATGTTTTTGTGACTCGATTCCTCTGCACACACGTCAGTAAACGAAAAAAGATGTGAAAATTTGCAGCAGCGTTTGCCGTGAAATGGATTATAATGATAGCCATTGCGGGGGCATTCGTTGTGACGATCACTGCAGGCTTGTGCATTTATATGAAGCGACACATTAACGGAAGAAATGAAGGTGCAGCGGGTCAAGTAACTTCAAACCACAAACATGATTTCCAATCCATCCCGGTTTTTACGAATGATATTTTTCTCGTGCTTGCAGATGGGGAAAATAATCAGGAGGTACAATTGCTCGACCTCGGAGATGGAATCGCAGGTCCCACCAGCTATGATCTCCAAGGCGAAAAGACCTTGAGCTCCCAGGATGTGCTCATGATGCGGTTGAGCGTGATCCGTGCCGCTACGAACAACTTCTCCGATGAAAATAAGCTTGGGCAAGGGGGATTCGGCCCCGTCTACAAGGTAATGAAGAGAGTATCATAAGCTTGTCGATTCAGGGTATTTGCCGGTTTCATGAGGAGGATCCTGCCTTTGGACTTCTGTCGTGTGTTTTTTGTTTAGGGCGTACTGACTGACGGGAAACAAGTTGCCATAAAGAGGCTCTCCAGATCGTCTGCTCAAGGACTGATGGAGTTAAGGAACGAGGTCCTTCTGATCGCTCGTCTGCAGCATCGGAATCTCGTTAGGCTGTTGGGATTCTGCTTGGAACAACATGAGATGATGTTGGTATACGAGTATATGCCCAACAAGAGCCTCGATTTCTTCCTGTTCGGTACGTGCTATAAGGCACGAACTCATTTTTTGAGCTAAGGAAGAAACCATTCTTATGAATTTATTTGACAGATAAAAGCATGAGCGGGTCACTCGATTGGCAGAAGCGTTTCAGCATCATCGGCGGGATCGCTCGTGGCCTCCTCTACCTGCATGAGGATTCTCGCTTACGAATTATCCACCGGGACCTTAAGGCTAGTAACATCTTGCTGGACCACGAGATGAATCCAAAGATTTCCGATTTCGGAATGGCAAGGATCTTCGGCATCAACCAAGACGAGGCCGCCACGAATCGAGTCGTCGGAACTTTGTATGCCTCATATTTTTACTTCTAACTTACCATCACCAAGCATTTGTTCATCTTCCGACTTACTCTTTTCTTTGGTCGATGTTGCATAGCGGATACATGGCGCCGGAGTACGCAATGGGAGGGTTCTTCTCCGTGAAATCGGACGTATTCAGCTTCGGGGTGCTCTTGCTCGAGATAGTCAACGGGAGGAAGAACAGTAACTTCCACCTCCATGAACATGGCGAAAGCCTCCTCACTTTTGTAAGCGGCATCGTCATCAACTACTTCGTTATTAACGCTCGACTCCAGAACAGTCTCGAATACACGTGACGCAATTTCCCTTTAACAGACATGGAAACGTTGGAACGGCGGACGAGCGCCAGACCTGATCGATGATTCCATCAAGGAGGCGTGCGACACGGATCAAGTCCTCAAGTGCATCCAAGTCGGGCTACTATGTGTCCAAGAAGATCCGGCCGATCGACCGAGCATGTCTCTCTTGATTCAAATGCTAGGAGGGGATTCGATCAAGCTCCCCGAGCCGTCGCAACCCGCGTTTTCTGTCGGCAGACCTCCTGTCAGCGAAGTAGACTCCGGGCTTCCCCTGGACAAATCTTCCACGGCCATGGAGATGATTTCCACTGTTTGCCCCCGGTGACCGCCCCGTCTGAATGTGAATCTTGATGGGTTTTCTATCGAGTGCAACTAGGTTTGTACAACTTTACCGCATTTTGAAAACGTGTGATGCCTATAAACTATGCATAATAACAATGTTCATGTTTACGCGTTACTATGTACAACCCTCTAGATCTCATATACAAAAATGTAAATCGGTAATTTGTGAGGCCTTAGTCTTGGCGGGCTTGACTGGCCCGATCGTCATGAATTACAAGGTCTTCTTGTAACGGCCTTAAGAGAATGTACTAGGACTTAGTTCGGACTTTAAACCGGACCAGAAACTTCTTAAAAGTTTTAATGGTTTGAAATTATATTTGTAGGTTGTGGGTCGCTGTGAACCTAAGTAAAGAGAACGTAAACGAAAGATGTGTACTTGCTACAAGAAATCACATGAAACCTTCTCTAAAAGAATTTACGTGTAATATATTGCAAAAGTGACTAATACTCCAACGAAACCTCGGCCCCTCCCCTGCTCCTCCTCCTCATCATCTTCCTTGTCTCCCTCGTCCTCTGCCGAACCATGATTTCGCAGTCACTGCACAAAACTAACTGCATCGACACCTGGACTTCCATCCAGTCCTCCAATGTCAAAAGCCTCCTCCAGCTCCTCTTCGTCGAGGGCCGACACTCCGGCTTCTACAATGCCACGGTGTGCAACCCCCTCGACACAGCCTACGGCCCCTTCCTCTGCCGCGGTGTTGTCTCCGGCGATGCCTGCCAAAGCTGCATAAACGACGCGAGAGCTGAGATCCACTGGGAGTGCCCTGGAAGGACTCTCTCACCATCGGCCAACTCAAGCAATGGAGTGATTGGGGTTACACATAAGTAGCACACCATATCCCGTGCATATGATACAGATTCAATCGAAGGGCTGACTAGATTACCTTGATGTTTATATGACTCAATTACTCCGCTCACACGTCCCTAAATGAAAAATGATATGAAAAATTGCAGCAAGGCTGGCCGAGCGACGCCATTGAAGGCAACGAAGGCGCAGTGGGTCAAGTTACTTCAATCCACTGCAATTCCCCAAATTGTGATCCGAAATAACAGATGTTTGATGTTTGCTTATGTTACGGGTTGCTTTTCGTTTGTCGGAGGAGAGATGCTCAGCAGAACGCAGGGGAGAATACTTACTTTGAAATCGAGGAATAACGCAATAAGATGTATGGCTTATGTGTATTTAATTGGAATAACTTGTTCCTTCTTCACTCTGTTTAATTTCTTTCTCTTTTTCCTTTTACAAATATACTTAATTTTCTTTCAAACGACAGTACTTTTGTTGCAGCCAGGGGCGCTCAACGAGATGGTATTATTATGAAACATCGATAAATGTTTTTTTTCGAAACATCAACGCTACACAAAGTCCCAGCAATTCACTAGTTCCCGTGGAGTTTTGTACTGCAATTAGTCACCCAGGAGGTAATGCAATCCCAGGTCTTCTTCGCGTCTGCAATACAAGAGCCGGGAAAGAATTTTAAAATCATCCAGCAAAAATCAAGAAGAAACCGTTCGTAACTTTCTTTCGGGGGTAATTTGAGACGTTGTTCGCTCCGGAAGTGACCGCGAGCGAGCCAGATCAGAACACATCGGAAATCTCTAGCATTACGAACTAACTGGCGCCCGGAGGATTTGTTGAATATGTGGTTGCCGTATGAAATGAAAGTAAAGAAAAGGGGAGGGCAACGGACGAACGCCCCTAAGCGGAAACATTTACAAATGCTATTGACGATGCCTTCGATAGTGAGCAATAACGCGGAAGCAAAGAGAACTTGAATACTGGAATGCTTGAAATGATAATAAATTGGCAATATATGCCCGTCTGTAGAGAGGTGTTGATGTGTTTTTTGTACAATGCCTAAGAACATCTATTTATACTAAGCTAATCCTACGTATATACGGTAATGTAATAGTGCACATATATTATGCTTCTTTTGCTGCCAGTTTCCATGGAATATCTCCTTTCCAAATGAGTAAACTTGGCAATAATCTCCTTACGAATCCCAAGATATTCTGGAGCGTTCCTTAACAGTTGACTGATCGACCGTGTCGCCCATTGACCCTTTTAAAGGGCCAATGGGCAAAATTTAGTTAAATTTAGTATGTACTGAAATTTTGTATTGATTATTACATTTAACAAAAAAAAAAGAAAAAGTGGATAACTGAAGTGGAGGGTTTCTTCAAACAACAAGGAGCTGGGTCAACTTTTCAATCAAATGATATTTGGATTCTAAATAGTAATAAATAGGTGTTATATGGATAACAATGTCAGACATCTAACCAAATCCACCAACATGATCTCACCAAAGGCTAAATAGTAACATAAATCAACAGAAACATTAATCAAAAGGCTTCTTGAAGAAAATTGAGGAATCAATCATGTCATCAAATATCACTGTCCAAAAGTAGCTCATCCTCCTCCTCCTCTTGTAATCACCAATATCACCATTTTCTTTCCTAAACTGATTCCAAGAGCACATCAACTATCCTTATGGTCACTTGACCGGATGCCGGCCCAGCACCACGCTTGCTGATAAACAACATGGGCGAATGGCAAAAGGGAGGTAGTAGTCAACATCCATATGAATTGTCCGATCACCAGAGAAATATGATACAATTTTCTAGTATTCAACCACCCCGCAATGTGACTTTTTCTTAAAATCAAAAGTGCAGTAACCAGCATGCCATAGCCAACATAACCAGCATTACTTTTAGCTATGACATCGGTGTTTGCATTTCCAAGTCCATAGCTTAAGGGGGCAGAATCTTCCGTCTTTGATGGGGATGATCCCTAACTGGGGTGGTCTCCATAGGCTAAATCATTCTCCCGTATTATTTGTGAAAAAGAAAGATGGTTTGATGAGATTGTGTATCAATTACAGGTTGTTGAACCAACGAACAATCAAAAACTGTCATCCACTTCCTCGAGTAGATGATCTATTCGATCAATTGTAGGGATCAGTCATATATTCGAAGATCGACTCGGGATCAGGCTACCATTAGACTGGAGTAAAGGAACAAGTATTCCGAAAACTGCATTTCGAACGAGATATGGACATTATGAGTTCAGAGCGATGTCGTTCGGAGTAACGAACTTCCCAGCAGATTATATAAAAAATAGAAAACGAAATCATTTTTCATATCAAAAACTTGTGAGAAAGAATTCTCAAATAATATAAATTAGTTTTATTTCTTAATTTTTCATATTACAAATTCCTTACTTAATTTATCAGCAGATTCAACAAAAGCGGGTGATTGACTCCATCGGACGCTGGGCCAACAAACTGAATGGGACCTGCCATGGCAACGTGAAATGAAGAAAGAAGGCTGTAAGAGAAGGTGGACAAAAGGCCTGGGAAAGCACTGATCGGAGAAAGGTGGCGGCGGTACCAGGGCTGATATGGCAGTTCTTGACAACCCATTCTTCCCGTAGTGATGCAAACGGCGCACCTGGATGAAAGTTGGCATGATGAGTTCAGAAGACTCTTCTTAATCACTGCGATATTGATTTGGATAATAGAGAGGAGATAAGAGTATAAACTTCTTACCTACCGTCAAGCTCCACCATAGCCGTCTTAATCACAGGCTTGTACTTACCTGAGACATTTGCCAATATTTTATGAGATACTCAAATCGGTTATCCTTTCATGCATAAGCTATGTACACAACTCTGTCAACGATAACTCATCTAACAACGTAAAGATGCATTCAGCCAAGATTGACTGTTCCTATATGCCGGCCACCATTCATCTGACTGATATATGAATTGAAAGTGGGCTGTTTAAGACTCAGACCCGAAGCAACTCAATCGCCCGATGCAATATTGTAAACTTCATGTCCTTCACAACATTCAGCCATTTAAGTCCCTTATGTTGTGTAATAAGTAATTTCACAAAGCTGCCATACCGTGCCTCCTCTCCACGTCCATCAATGAAGTCAACGCAGTGCCCCCAACAGTCCATTCTGAAACAGGAGACGCCAGATTCCCAACCTGATCGAATCATTACGTGGAATAAAACACGGATGACTATGTCTGATACTTCAGTTTCAAGAAGGAGAATTCAGTGTAATTTACTCGAAAAGGAGAGAAGAATATAGTTCTGACCGAAGAAATCAATCCAGTTTTCCCACTCTGAAGAAGAGCCCTGGCTGCATAACCCAAAGCAAAGAAGTAAGTGGAGTCGGAGTTTGTTGGTAGACCACACCTTCCTTCGTTCCTGAGAAAGTCAGAAGCAAATAAGGAATCCATTTTCACGACGACTTTAAAATGACTTTGCAAAATTGACAGTTTAGAATGATATCAGACAAGCAGGAACTACCCAAAGAAGTGGGACTGTCCTTTGAAGTTCCCTTTGAAAGTTCCTTCCTGTTTCCTCTTCTCAAGCTCCGTCTCCACCATTTGAATGAGCATTTTCTCTGTCTCTATCTTAGCCACCTAGAAAAAGGTGGAACGAACAACAGTAAGAAATCATACGTAAAAATATGAAGCATGCCATCAAGAAACTAAAATTTCATACTTGCACATTTCCATGGGGATCCCTTTCGAGCATCAATTGTTCTTGAATCGCCGGAGGTAAAAACTCGAAAAGCTCCAAGGACTGGGGAACAAGTTTCTTTTTCCAAAGGTCCTCATCAATGACCTCGTGCGTAAGAATTTCATTTAATTCTGCAATCAGTTGCTGCACCTGCACCGATCACATATTAATGCATCACTATTCGAAACTTGTAATGGAAGGTGAAATTCAAATGAGACGAATATCTCCTGGAATCACTTAGCTTTTTAACACAATAAAAGGTCTGCAAAATTACCTCTGGTATAAAGTCAATAAGACCTTCAGGGATCAGAATGACATCATAATTATAACCAGAGATGGAACGTTTGCAGATAACATCTACAATATAGTCGGTCACATTTTTCAGGGTTGATTTCCTGGCGCAATCTAAATAACAAACAACTCTATGTCAGAAAGTACAACTAGTGGTAAGTACCAAAAGAAATTTCAATTCACATGGGAGCAGTACATGGATTCATTATCTCCATGGATACAGTATAAATATTAAACTCTACAAGAATATATGATATTGAAAAGTCACATAAAAGCACCTGAAATTCTCGGCGAGAAGACAGGCATTGGTGTTTGAGTCATCACCACCAATGACGACAAGACCATCCAGATCAAGTTTCACAGCTGTTTCTTCAGCTTGTTTAAACTGAAATCAATTCACATGGGAGCAGTTGATGGATTCATAAACACCATGGATACAATATAATTATTCAACTCTACAAGAATATATGAATATTGAAAAGTCACGTAAAAGCACCTGAAATTCTCGGTGAGAAGACAGGCATTGGTGTTTGAGTCATCACCACCAATGATGACAAGACCATCCAGATCAAGTTTCACAGCTGTTTCTTCAGCTTGTTTAAACTGAAATCAATTAATATATTCTAAGACCTCCATCCATATCCTGTAACAAACACACTGTTGATCTAAAACACATTTCGGGCCTTACCTGTTCTGGGGTTTCTATCTTGTTTCTCCCACTGCAAATCATGTCAAAGCCACCCAAATTGATAAATAAAAAAAGAGGAATGGTTGATTAGGTAGACAATAAAAAAAAGATCAAAACTACCAATTTCAATCAGATGATTTCAAGCCGTGGGATGCATGTACAACATGTGTGTTTGACTCTACTTTTGGAGAACTTTCTTCAACTATTGAATCGCATGATGTAAGAGAGTCTCCGTGATAAACATTGGCAACCAAAACACATATTTGCATTTCATGATCCCAGCAGGACCACCTTTACACCCATACAGCGTGCTTCCCTTCACACGCTCCTGCAAGTAGTCTATCATAACGTATTCACCCATGAGTTGTTGAGCTAAACGTCTAGCTGCAATTATAATCAAGCATGCAAATCAAGACCCTCACCATAGATCCCACAGATCACATTGTTTAATGTGATATTTGCTAAGAAAGAGTTACCTCGGAAATGTTGTTCTTACATGATGAGCGATGATGTTTCTCAAGTAACAATCGTAAGAGAAGGGGCACTATTTATAAAGGCAATTAAGATGGTGGGGAGAAGCCACAACCAAAAAGAGCAAGATGAGATTCAGCAAAGGGATGATGACGACGACGGTTGCTTTGATTGTGGCTGCCTCATTCCTTTTGGATCCCGCGGATTGCATCTTTGATGTCCATACGAGGAGCGGACGTTGTGGGGGAAGGCATTATTTATTTGGCGACTGTCAGGGAGCCGTCCTCAAGGTAGTTTCCTGGGTTAAGCGACGTGCCCCAACAACACAATTCTAATACTACACCTCGCATAGGGTAAACAGAGACACGGCCTTTGCTCATGCAATCTGTTGATCGATGATTTCGGCACAGGAGTGTTGCATTTCCTTGGAGGTATGTGACGTTAAAGTCTTCCGGCGTTGCGGCTTCCCAACCACAGCAAGTATACTGCTGGTTGACTGTAGCCTCATTTGGTAGGACAGACTGATCTTTAAAGGCCCGTGGCCGAGTAACTAATCATGCCGTCGAAGTATATCTCATCGTTCACGTTCTGTTCAATGCCCTGAGCTTTCTCGGACTTCTATGGGCGTTTTTCAATAATGTGAGTTGCAGTGTATGCATCATCTTGTCCCTTCCTTCACTTTACTCTATCTCACGTTACATTCCACTTGACAGACGATGATGGATATAATCTTGTGGTGTCTTCACTCATGTTAAGTTCATGGCCGTTCGCTCGAACCGATACTATACATCCCCCAATATGTTGGGGTCCTTATAAGGCTCTTCGATTCATTCTTCACTGATGTGCAACTTGAAAATTAGTTTTCGGAAACCGCCATCCACCTAAAAACAATTACATTGCCTATGGGATCCCGACCTCATCAAACCCAATGGATTACAACCATTAGTTTGGTGGTCTCTATAAGTTAGTAATATCGGATCACTCCAACTACCAAGCTCAGCATAGAAGTACATACTGATTTCCACTCTGAAACGATAAAAGAGTATACGTTTTCCTGTTTGACGTGAGATGTTTAGATTTGCACCATTTGGATTGCAAACTCTTTTGCCAGCTTGTTTCCTCTATTGTTGAGTGGAGCCCTTCCGTTGGTGAAGGTAGAGGAGATTTCACATACCATCGATTCAGAGAACTTAACCATCCAAAACTGTGTCAATTCTCAGGCCCACTCCCCGCTACTTCATTGATCACTAACACAAAGTTCGAAGTTTGTAGGTCCAAGAGGGTTTGCGTTCGATGAATTGACGTGTATCGACAAGCACCATGGTTTTATGCTTGGTTTCTTCGTTCTCTCTTTGGCTGAATCGGATCAAACTCAAAGAAGGCGTGATAGGGACTTCCCAGCCAAGGGACTCGATCGTTGTGCATGAGAACTTGGAATTTTCTCGGACAACGTATCGGGCTCACCCCTTCAAAGGTATAATAACCTCAGTTCAAGACACTGCCTCATCGGTCAACAGGACCATCTCCAACCAACAGCAACGTCGAGTCATGGCTGCTAACCACTTGCCTCAAATGGCCGAGAGGGACGCTGTAGATTTTAAATTATTTAAGTTAGATGTTATTTTGTGAACACCATGCTTAATACTTTCATCTGCCAATAAAATGTTGGCGGCTCTAATGGCCGAGCACATGCTGTCCGCGGCCGACGGTCCAAGTTTCAGATTGCTATTAGTCCCTCGGAAGACGTCTAGGGTATCTGTTACACTAAGAGGGGGGTGAATTAGTGTTAATTACCAAATTCGGATTTTAACACTTTTTCGTTTTACCCCGCAGCGGAAGGAAGCTTCTGTTAAACAGAACCGTAGATAGGTTTCTGTACAGCAGAATGTTCGAGTGTGTTCGCAATTTGTTTGATTGGACACAAGGATTTTTATAGTGGTTCAGCAAATTGCTTACGTCCACTCTTCACCCAGATATTTGGATGGTTTCAACTCAAATGTATCTCAGTACAAGTTACACAAATGATATCAACTAAAAGCAGAGCCGAAGGTTTTGTACAATAGAAGTTTGAGTGGCAGAGCCCAGACCAGAAGATTCTGTACCGTAGAGGCTTGTTACGTAGCACAAACACTAAGGTTCTGTACTATAGTAACTTAGGCTCAATACAGACCTGTATCGTAGAAAGTAAGGCACAACACAAACCAGAAGGTTCTGTGTCGAAGAAGGTAAGCACGACACTGACCAGAACGTTCTGTGTCAGATGTGTTAACCTTCTATAGCACAGATCAAGAGATTCTGTACTGTAAGCGTCAACCTTCTATAGAACACATCCAAGGACTCCGTCTTAGAGAAAGTGTTGCACAGTCCGTAAGATTCTGTACCAAGGATATCAATCCACAACAGAAGGTTTTGTATAGGAAATGACTTAATTATAAAACACTGATCTGAAAGATTCTGTGCCAAGAGTTGTCGATCTTCTACTAAACAGACTGTAAGGTTCTGTAGCAAAAGTGACAAAGAAAATGTATGCACAGACTATAGAGTTCTGTGCTACAAAGAGTTGCACACGTGAGTGTGACTTACAAAGGTAACCAAATGCGCAATCCTCTTAAGGATACGACTTCGTGGTGTACCCCACGCGAGCACGTAGCAAATCCTATGCAAGCGAACAGCGATCTCTGTTCAAAGATGGATTTTCCCTCCGGCGGCTTCACACGACCTGCACGATCTCCTCGAGATAGCGACTATGTGGCGTACTCCTCACAAGCACGTAGCATACCCTACGCAAGCACGCAGCAGACCCTGCGGAAGCTCGTGGCAAACCCCACGCAAGCAGACGGCAGCCTCCATCCTAGGTTCCTACACACAGAACACTACGCAACAGAAGCTGGTCAGTCCTTCACCTTCTGTGCTCCCAAGGTTCTGCCCTTCTCTCCGGCCCACTATAAGTTGCCCACGTACACACGCTTCTAACAACGTATCCTGCAGCTTCCAACCGAGTCCCTCGTGGCCCCTGAGTCACTCTCCCAGAAAGCTTCACCGACGATACAGCCTTCCGTCGCTAGTGCTCCTCGTGTGACTAACTCGAACGAACGAAAGAATGAATGCTCAAGCTCATACTCACGCTCTCAATTAGAAATTACAATGGAATTCAAAAGTTATTTTTGACTGAGAAGGCGTGGCCCTTTTATACACAAAGTTCAAGGAAGAAAATGCAAAAAGGAAAAGTTAAATTAACAATCTGCAAAATAAGAAATTAAAGGTTAGTAGACAAAATGAATAATAACATACACGTGCAAGTATTCAGATAGAAAATAAATCAGAATAAGATCATGATATATTTTCCATGAATAGTGAGTGCATCACAGAAGGTATCGCAGAAGGTTCTGCTCGATAACCTTCTCCAGATGGAAATAATTCTTTGATTTATTTCCATATGAGTAATGATTCATTCCATCCTGATAAAGACACACTTGAGAATGTATCTGGACAGGTGGGAGTGATTTGCAACCAAATAGCGGTCATGTAGAGGTTATAAGAGCGTACAGATACCTGTAGACCATTTAGTAGAACCTTTCAATATATAGAGAGATACATTTCGTTATATAAAAAATATTATCTCTAATATGATTATTTGGTTACTAAATCAATATGATTCGATCAGATAATTATCTTGATCGATGGGATTTTATTTCATAATTAAATAATCATCAACTAATCATTTAATTACAAAATGATTCTTACATAAAACCCTTAATATAAGAAGCTTCTGTAGAGTAGAATGTTCGACCTTCTATGGTACAGAGGGTCCGGTTCATCATCAAAACCATCCCAACAATCTCCCCCTTTTTGATGATGACAAAACATTCATCGTTGAGGGAAATGTTTTTGAAAGAACTCCCCCTAACTCCTCCTTAAAAGGTGAGAGTATGAGTCTCACGATTTTATAGAACCATAAGGTTTCTGTGAAACAGAGCATAGAAGCTTCTGTTATAAAGAAGGTTTTTCACAGAGTACAAAGGCTTCTGTGATTTATACAGAGCGTGGAGCTTCTGTATTTAGCCCGACAAAAAGATGGTATTTCATTTTTGCACTCCCAGTAATAGTGACTTTAAAAAATCACGAATCGCAATCCCTGCAGAAGGCAGAGTGCCTCTCATCTCCGTCCGGTTTGTACCCGCTTCCCATCGGGGGACTCGTGCCTTGCCCATGCACCGTGAATCCTCCGAAAGACAGATTTGCCGCACCGCCCGCCATATGAGGAAACAGTTCTTTTGGCCAGTATCCAGCTTGCCTTTCTTCGTTTCCAATTCCAAAACTCAGTATCCAATTCTTAGTGATCGGATCCTGCGAAAACGCACAATATCCAATTCTTAGTAAGGGTTTCCTTTGTAAAGCTATAAACATTATTACACTACTGGAGACACATTACCTGGGTAATGTGAACATCAACTATCTGCTGAATTCCCCCATAATCCGAAGTCCTATTAAAAACATCTCCGAGAACTATTCCTTTATCTGTCTGAATGAAACCGGGGCAACGAATATCATAGCATGCCGTAGATCCTTCCCCCTGGATAGAAGAAGTCACTCTTTTAAGAGCGTGAATGAAAAATTATAATATGATACAATAATATGAAAAAATTACCT